>CM077881.1:73899602-82946607 GCA_039720435.1 Amazona ochrocephala | reverse complement strand
TATGCAAAGTGTCACTTATGATACACAACCTAACGCCTATGGTACCCAAAGTACCACCTACGATACCAATCTAACACCTATGGTATGCAAAGTGTCACCTATGATACCCAACCTAACACCTATGGTACGCAAAGTGCCACCTATGATACCCGAACTAACACCCATAGCATGCAAAGTACCACCTATGATACCCTACCTAACACCTATGGTACCCAAAGTACCACCTATGGTACCCAACCTAACACATACGGTTCCCTAAGTACCACTTGTGATACCAAGCTAAAACCTATAGTATGCAAGGTATCACTTATGAGAACCAACCTGACACCTAAAGTGCCACCTATGCTACCCAACCTAACACGTATTGTTCTGTAAGTACCACTTATGATACCCAAGCTAACACCTATAGTATGCAAAGTGCCACCTATGAAACCCAACCAAACACCTATGGCTCCCTAACTGCCACCTGTGATACCCAACCTAACACCTGTGGTACCCAAAGTGCCACCTGTGATACCCTCCTAAAACATATGCTTCCTAAAGTGCCACCTATGACACCCAACCTAACACCCGTAGCATGCAAAGTATCACCTATGAAACCCTACCTGACACCTACGGTACCCAAAGTGCGCCTTTCATTCCCCTCTAACACATATGTTTCCCAAGTGCCACCTATGATATCCAATGTAATATGTATGGTTCCCTAAGTACCACTAATGAAACCCAACCTAACATCTATAGTATGCAAAGTGCCACCTATGATACCAAGCTAACACATACGATACCCAATGTGCCTCCTACGATACCCAAACTAACACCTACAGTATGCAAAGTGCAACCTATGATAACCAACCTAACACTTACGGTTCCCTAACTGCCACCTATGACGCCCAGCCTAAACACCTATGGGAACCTTAATGCCACCTATGATACCCCCCTAACACCTATGTTTCCCAAAGTGCCACTTATGATATCCAACGTAGTATGTATGGTTATCTAAGCACCACTTATGATACCCAACCTAACATCTATAGTATGCAAAGTGCCACCTATGATACCCACCTAACACCTACGGTTCCCTAAGTGCCTCCTATTGATACCCAAACTAACACATACAGTGTGCAAGTGCCTCCTATGATACCCAAACTAACACCTATAGTTTGCAAAATGCCACCTATGATACCCAAACCTAACACCTATAGTATGCAAAATGCCACCTATGATACCCAAACCTAACACCTATAGTATGCAAAATGCCACCTAAGATACCCAAACCTAACACCTATAGTATGCAAAATGCCACCTATGATACCCAAACCTAACACCTATATTATGCAAAATGCCACCTACGATACCCAAACCTTAACACCTTATATTATACAAAGTGCCACCTATGATACCCAGCCTAATACCTATGGGACCCAGAGTACCACATAAGATACCCCCAACACCTATGTGTCCCAAACTGCCACCTATTGTAGCCAACATAATAGGTATGGTTACCTAAGTACCACTTATGATACCCAACGTAACACCTCCCAAAGTAACACTGAGAATACCCAAGGTAACACTGTGATATCCAACCTAATGCCACCTCAAGTGCCACCTACACTATCTAAAGTGCCACCTACGCTCCAGGCCTGACTCCTACATTACCTGAAGTGCCACCTACACTACCCACCCTGACACCTACTCTACCCAGCCTAACACCCATAGCACACAAAGTGCCACCTACAGTATCCAACCTAGCATCTATGACTTCCAACCTAACGCCACCTCAAGTGCTACCTACTTTGCTCAGCCTAACACCAACTACCCCTAATGTACCATCTATGATATCCAACACAACACCAACACCAATAGTACCCAAAGTCCCACCTACGAGAACCAATCTAACACCTATGCTACCTCAAGTGCCACCTGCGCTACGCATCCTAGCACCTATTGTTCCCAAAGTGCCACCTATACTACCCGACCTAACACCAATGGCTCCCAAAGTGCCACCAACAGTATCCAACCTGACACCTGTAATACCCAGTGACACCGACACAACCAACCTAACACCTTTGTTATACAAGCTAACATCCACGATAGACAAATTGCCACCTTCTCTTCCTCAGGTGCCACCTACACCACCCAGCCTGACACCTGCGATACCCAACTTGACGCCTACATTTCCCAACCTGCCACTGCCTGCGCCCCTTAACTACTGCCTGTATCCCTCCCTATAGGACAACCTGCCAATACCCTACACTGTGTCCCCAAAGTGCATCCTTACCTGCATGGGGCCTCTCCTTGGGCCTGCGTTCCAGCGATGTTCCTCCGTCTCTTCACCGTCCGCTGCTCATCCCTAAACACCCAAGGGGACCACCACCGACCACTGCCAAGCAGTGCCCTCCTGAGTGGGCCAGTGCAGGTCTCCTCATCATCTTCTGATGGATCCTCGCTGCTCAGAGCTCGTTCCGTTTGGCAGCTTGATGGGCTGGCTTTGCTAAAAAAAACCCCACTCCCTTCCATTGCTGGCCACTCATCCTCCTCCTCTTCATCCTCCTCCTCTTCTCCTTCTTCCTCCTCACGACACCTTGCTGCAAAAAGAAGCCAGGGCACCTACCATACAGGATGATGCTGGCATTGCTGTTGCCCAGCTTGCTCGTGGCCACACACAGGTGTAGTTCCCGTAGTCCTTCCCTGAGACAGGCGGCCCTTGCCCTCCATCTGCACACCCTTCGGCCACGTGCAACCTGCAGGGTTCAAAGACACACGATGATGCTGAAAGTACAACCTGCTGTGCTCCCTGCCCTTCCCACCGGCCAAGTCCCACGCAATTCCCACTCCCGACTCCCCACATCCCACTGAGACAAGCCCTGACACACTCACCATTCCATAACCCATCTCCCCACGTGACCTACGTGGCCCCCATCAACCCTGCCAGCCATCGCCATTGTCTCTGAGAGAAACAAAACACTTGGACCCAGCACAATGAGTTAACCAACTCTTCCTTCACGCAAGGCCCTTGACCTCTTTGATCTCAATCCGCATCCTCAATGAACCACTGAAAACTCCACCACGTGAATGGGGAGCAGAATTATACAAGTGTAATACCCACAGGTTGAGATCAGAACATTGTAATAACCTACTGTATGATCACAGAACCATAGCATCAGCCAGGCTGGAAAAGACCTTTAACATCTGCAAGTCCAGTCACTCCCCAGCACTCTCCCCTGACCCTCAAAGCAGCTCCCTACATGCAAACATCCAGACCTTGCTCCTAAACCTAAAGTGCTAGGACAGAAACCAGGAGCTGGGCATTTCCCACACAGGGTGTCCTCGGGAAAAGTGCCACCAATATGGATATCCTCAGTTACTTACCCACCTAAAGCTCCATCTGTGTAAACCTCACTGGACAGCACTCTCAGGCAACAGAGACACCAGCTCCCTAAGGGCGAATGTCCAGGACCATGCTCCAGAGAAAAATGGTTTAGATCGAACCGTGATTTGGCCATGTCCTACACATGGTGCCCTATGGAACAGTCCCACCAATAAGGATATCCTCACTTGCACACCTAAAAGTACATCTGTGTAAACCTCACTGGAACGCACGCTCCGCTGACCCACAGACCAGCCCCTAAGTGCCAGTGTCAGGACACTGATGCTAAGCCTAAGTTGCTGGGAAAATGCAGGTGCCGGGCTTGACAATCCACCCTTTATGGCACCCTTACTGACAGAAAACTCCATCCATGTAGGACCTCGCAGGGCAGTGCTCTCAGACACCCCATAAAACCAGCTCCGTAAGTGTGAGTGTCCACACACCGTGCCTAAACCTAATGTGCAAGGGCAAAAGCAAATAGCTGGACAAGTTCCACACACGGTGTCCTCCAGAATGGTGCCACCAACAGGGGTATCCTCACTCACTTGGCCACCTGCAACTCCATCTCTGTAAAGCCTCACTGCACAGCACTCTCTGTGAAACACAAGCCAGCTCCCTAAATCTGTATGGCCAGAAGCTACTCCTAAGCCTAAAGTGTTAGGACAAAAACAAATAGCTGGGCATTTCCTACACACGCTCCCTCCACAACAGGCCCATTAATGTGGATGTTCACACTTACTTACACACTAAAGAGCTCACCTGTGTAAAGCCTCACTGGACAACACTCTCCGCTGACCAACAGCCAGCTCCCTAAGCCCCAATATCCACACCCTGCTCCTAAGCCTAAGGTGTTAGGACAGAAAGCTGGTGCTGGTCATCAGCTACACGTGGTGCGCTCTGCAACAGTACCATCAACATGGCAATCCACCCTTGCTTAGCCACATAAAACTCCATCTGTGTATGACCTTGCAGAGCAGCGCTCTCAGACACCCCATAAGCCAGCTCCCTAAATGTGAATGTCCATACACTGTACCTAAACATAATGTGTACGGACAAACACAAATAGCTGGCCAGGTTCTACACAGCGTGCCCTCCAGAATGGTCCCAACAACATGGATACCCTCACTTACTTATGCACCTACAACTACCTCTGTGTAAAGCCTCACTGGAAAGCATTCTCTGGGGAATCATAAACAAGCTCCCTAAATGCAAATGTCCTGACTCTCCTCCTAAGCCTGATTTGTTAGCACAGAAACAGGAACTGCGCATTTCCTACACATCAGCCTCTGGAATACTCCCACCAATACGGATATCCTCACTTACACACCTAAAACTCCAGCTACGTAAAGTCTCACTGGACAGCACTGTCTGCTGACCCACAAACCAGCTCCCTGGATGCAAACATCCAAACCTAATGCTAAGCCTAAGGTGTTAGGACAGAAAGCTGGTGCTGGCCATCAGCTACACGTGGTGTCCTCCATGACAGTGCCACCTACATGGCAATCCACCCTTGTTTTCCCACCTAAAACTCCATCTGTGTGTGACCTCGCAGGGCAGCACTCTCAGGTATTAGAGACACCAGCTCCCTAAGGACAAATGTCCAGACCATGCTCCAAAGAAAAATGGTTTAGATCAAACCACGATTTGGGCATGTCCTACACATGGTGCCCTATGGAACAGTCCCACCAATAAGGATATCCTCACTTGCACACCTAAAACTACATCTGTGTAATACTCACTGGACAGCAATCTCCACTGACCCACATCCAGCTTGCTAAGTGCCGATATCCACACCCTGCTCCTAAGCCTAATGTGTTAGGACAGAAAGCTGGTGCTGGCAACAGCTACACATGGTGCTTTCTGCAACAGTGCCACCAACATGGCAATCTTCCTTGCTTAGCCACATAAAACTCCATCTGTGTATGACCTTGCAGGCAAGTGCTGTCAGACACCCCATGAACCACACACATAAGTGAGGAGCTCCAGGCTCTGTACCTAAACATAATGTGTATGGACAAACACAAATAGCTGGCCAGGTTTCTACACAGGGTGCCCTCCAGAATGGTGCCAACAACATGGATACCCTCACTTACCTACACACCTAAAACTACCTCTGTGTAACGCCTCACTGCAAAGCACTCTCCAGTGAGCTGTAAACCAGCTCCCTAAACACAAACATCCTGATTTGCCTCCTAAACCTCATGACTGAGGACAGCAAGAGGAGCTGGGCATGGTCTACACATGGTACCTTTTGGAATACTCCCACAATAAGGATACCCTCACTTGCACACCTAAAAACTACACCTGTGTAAACCCTCACTGGAACGCACGCTCCACTGACCCAGAGACCAGCCCCCTAAGTGCCAGTGTCAGGACACTGATGCTAAACCTAAGTTGCCAGGAAAAGCTGGTGCTGGGCTTGACAATCCACCCGCTAGATAACCCTTACTGGCATAAAACTCCATCAGTGTATGACCACTCAGGGCAGTGCTCTCAGACACCCCATAAACCAGCTCCCTAAGTGTGAATGTCCAGACACTGTGCCTAAACATAATGTGTTAGCTGGTCAGGTTCTATACAGAGTGCCCTCCTGAATGGCACCACCAACATGGATATCCTCACTTACCTACACACCTAAAACTACCTCTGTGTAAAGCCTCACTGGACAGCACTCCCTGGTGAATCACAATCCAGCTCCCTAAATGCAAACATCTGACTCTCCTCCTAAGGCTAATATGCCAGCACAGAAACAGGAACTGCTCATTTCCTAAACATTACCCTCCAGAATACTCCCACCAATATGCATATCCTCACTTACACACCTAAAACTACATTTGTGGAAAGCCTCACTGGACAGCAGTCTCCACTGACCCACAAACCAGCTCCCTGAGTGCAAACATCCAAACTCTCAGGGCTAAGCCTGAGGTGCCAGAACAAAAAGTTGGAGTTCCGCATCAGCTACACATGGTGTGCTCCACAACAGTGCCACAAACATGGCAATCCACCCTTGTTTCCGCCTAAAACTCCATCTGTGTGTGACCTTGCAGGGCAGCACTCTCAGATGCCCCATAAACCAGATCCTTAAGTGTGAATGTCCAAACCCTCTACCTAAACCTACTGTGTTAGGACAAACACAGGTAACTGGGCACATTCTACACAGGGTGCCCTCTGGAACAGTGCCACCAACACAGCAATCCAGCCTTGCTTAGTCATGGTAAACCCCATCTGTGTAAAGCCTCACTGGGCAACACTTCCCTGTAGCAGAGACATCAGCTCCCTAAGCTCAAATGTCCAGACCATGCTCCTAAGACTAACGTGTTAGGTCAGAAACCATGATTTGGGCACGTCCTACACGTGGCACCCTGCAGAACAGTCCCCCAATATGGATATGCTCACTTACTTGCACACCTAAAACTCCACCTGTGTCAAGCCTCACTGGAGAGCACACTCTGCGGTGACCAACAAACCAGCTCCTGGAGCATGAGCTTCACGTGAAGCAAAAAGCCGTGCCGTGGCATCTGCTAAGAGTACTCCACGTCTAGGACTCATCACTATACTAGGAGACACCTCTAAGTGTGGGCTGCTTTGTGCCCTGCCACCACCCAGCCAGAGCTGCTCCAGATCGAGGGTTCTGTGATGGGCTCGCACACAGGGTACGGCGAGTGAGGGGTAATTTGGGGATCATTTAATGCAAAGGGGTTGATTTGGGGTTGCACGGACCTGGCACATCAGGCAGTCCCACCACTCTCTCATGCACACAGCTGATCATGGTGTTATTTCCACAGCCCATCTATGGTGCTGCAATTAATTCCATCTAACCAGTCCATCCTTGCCTGGTTTACTGCCATTATACCACTCCAGATGCTACGTTATTCCCCCCCCATCCCAAGTCTGACACCCACAAATGAAACCAATGCCAACAAACCAGCTGCTCAGACAGAAAATCATGTCACTTTATTCACCTTTTTATTATTTTGCTCCCCATATCCCATAGATTTCCATTCTGCTGAGTAACAGCCAGAGGGAAAGGGGGGGAATAACTCTCAAGCGTTTGCTTCCATACGCTTTCCCCCTTTTCTTAGCACTGCACAGATGTGTCACGTGTCAGGGTCTCTTGACAAAAGCGGCCTTTTTCTGGGGAAAAGCTGCTGCAAAGGGACCTTTCCTCCGAGCTCTAATGCCAAATTTCTTCAGGCTTCCCACGGCTCCTCCTGTGCTAGAGCACAAGTGAGAGCGTGTCCTCCGGGCTATCCCAGCACACCGGTCTGCCTCCAGCGCTCACCCAGCCTGGCACATCTACAGAAATGGCACAGGAATGGAAATCGCCATTAACAGCAGGAAATCACTTGCAGCGCCTGCAGAAGCAAACGTCCCATGAGGTGGAAGGAGCCCACACTTAAAGCCAAAAGGCGGCATTAGACCTAGGGGAGGATGTAACAGCGAAACACTATGGGCAAATCGCACACAGGCTTCACTGAAGGCACAAAACCTTAAGTGCCACGGATTGCAGGCCATTAGCTCCTGGACACAGGGCTAGGAGAAAGGAGGTGCCTTCAGCTGTCACCTCAAAGAGGCATCCCAGACAAAGCAGCAAAAGCCCAGGACTCAGCACTAGGATATGTGGCTGGTTTTTGGCTCCCCGTGCTTGTTTCCTCCCTGGGCCTCAATGGATTCATGTGAAAACCAGGGATGATAATAGCTACATAACAGCAGCAGTCTCAGAAACAGGAGCTCTGCTCGAGCAGATGAGCTGTCTCAGCTTACAGAAGCGACCCCGCTGCCATTTCCTGAGCCTGACTTCTGTTTGTCTGCCCTCGACACTGAATCACCAGCTCGCTTGTTTCTGCTCTGTGATAGTCAGGGAGCCATGGCAGCGGTCAGCTAGCAAATGCCCCCTCGAGCATCAACTGCAGCACTGGGAGAGGGGGAGAGGTCTGGGGCTGGCTCTGCCTCTGTCTCAAGACAGAAAGCTGGTGCTTGGAATCACCTCCGCACGGTGAGCTCCATTACAGTGCCACCACCATCCCAGCAATCCGCCCTTGCTCTGCCACCTAAAAGCCCATCTGTGCACTTCACCAGTCAGTTCTCCCATCCCTTTTTTGCCTTCCCACCTTGCTGCTTTAAACCGCAATAAGGGCTCCCACCCACAGCAAAAACTCAACTTCCACGCTTTACTTTCGTGACCTCAGTTGCCACGCGAGCACATCCCCCTCCAGGACTGCAGCCCCGTCACTCGGCCAGAAAGTCTCATTTACAGTTTGCTCTTCCATCAGTACTTTTAAGGATTAAATTGCTTCCGTTTCAAGGGAAACGCTCTGGGAACTTCCACAGCCCAGGGGATACACTCATGCCTTCGACAAACGTATCTCAGGGCTACGTACGCCTCAACCCCAGCTGATTCTCCCTCTCCACACCGCAGCATCCATCCAGTTCCATCACCCGCCACTTGGTCATTCCTGTTCATCTTTGCAAAACTGACTATGGCATTTGAATAGTGCTGTAAAATTTCAAGTTCTGGGAGGAATTTCAAGGGTTTTAAAGCTCTTTTCTCTTTTTGGAGGGTGGCAGAAGCACAAGAAAGGTCTCATTTCCTGCCCCAGTGCATCCATTCATTTCTCTGTTCTAAACCACACTGGTTTTCATCTCACAGCTTGACTACTCCAGAGAGGTATATTCCTTCCTATTGCATTCCATTTCTCCCTCACAATGTGTCTCCAATCCTGACATGCTCAGTAAAATCCAGTGTTAAGGATGCTATTTAAACAGTTTAGGAAAGAGCATAATCCTTCATGTTTCATTCTACTGCCTGTTCTGTGGAAGCAGCATTACACAAACTGCTAGAACTACAGCAGAGGAAGCCTCAAAACAGGACAGCATCGAACCCCAAGCAACACAACAGTCTGGCAGCAAAACCACCCCACCGCTCCTCAGCTTGTTTGCAACATCTTTAGCAGGAGACATTATCAGCCCTGTTCTCGCTCATGAGTAACCACTCCATCCATTTGCCTCCTCCCAGCTCGGCCTCCAACTGACCAGGACAGAAGGTGTCTTACCAAGGTAACCCTTACAACCTGCAGCAGCCTCTCCTCTGCATTTCCAGTCCAGAGAGAAACCACCGCGAGGCAGTGTGGGCATTTCTGGACATCCCTCGCAAACCCCAGTGCAAAGCTTGACCACAACAAACAGATTAACTGCTAGGAAAGGGAAGGGAGAAGGGAAGGGAAGCCGCGCTTCAAGGGAAGGGGGCCGGGTGCCACGCTTCAAGGGAAGGGGGCCGGGTGCCACGCTTCAAGGGAAGGGGGCCGGGTGCCACGCTTCAAGGGAAGGGGGCCGGGTGCCACGCTTCAAGGGAAGGGAGCCGGGTGCCACGCTTCAAGGGAAGGGGGCCGGGTGCCACGCTTCAAGGGAAGGGGGCCGGGTGCCACCCTTCAAGGGAAGGGAGCCGGGTGCCACGCTTCAAGGGAAGGGAGCCGGGCGCCACGCTTCAAGGGAAGGGAGCCGGGCGCCACGCTGCAAGGGAAGGGGGCCGGGTGCCACGCTGCAAGGGAAGGGAGCCGGGTGCCACGCTGCAAGTCACGGTCCTGCCAGCCAGTGTTTAGAAACGCTTTTCCCAGGCTAGCAGAAACCTGTCTTTAACCAAAGAGAGCACTGACACCTCCGTCATCACAGACCTCAAGAATTCAGTTACTGAGCACCTATCTCACTTCCTTCAGCTCATGGACTACGTGCCTACTGCTTTCTCGTTTTCCTTCCATCACGAGCATTCAAGTCCCAATAAACATTAACAAAGCCCTTGCACCTCCCATCAGGTTCTCAATACACTGCTATGTGTCTTCAGAAGCCTTTCCAGCCAATAAACCCAGCCCAAACTAATCATCCTTGTTATTTTGACAGAGCCATCCTTGGTTGAGATCCCTTCCAAACACACTTCATCAGGAGCACAAGGAACAACGCCTTTGCCAGATCTATTGGGGTCTCATCTAAACATAGGTATTTTCCACAGAAAAACATGCTTCAGATTCCTCATCTGGATTTATAGACAAAGCTGACCCCACATTTCTCAGGTGCTTCTGGGTAAAACATGAGGGTACCTTGGAAATAAAGCAGTTTTACAGGTTCTGCATGATGTATAAAAGCATAGAGATATTACTTACCGTTGGATGATGGAGTTTCTGGCACGCGGGGAGGAGATGGAAGGCATCCCAGCAGTCTTGCCTGGATTTCCCCTGATCTTGCTCTGGACAATCGCATGCAGACAAGCACAGCAACAAGGCTGAGGAAAAAGAAACAGGAATTGACAATATTAGCCCAGCAAAAGCAGTACGAGAGTGGTCTAAGCCCATTTGCTAATGCAATCCAGCAGCACCAAAGCTCTTGGAAACAACCGGTAGTGCCAAAAAGATGCAAGCACTCCGGAGAATGTGCTGGAACCCTGAAAAATGGCTTCAGGCTTCTTTGATTCCCCTGTTTTCCTTTGGACCCTTTGTTCACTGCCTGTGGAGGACTCATGTCCCTAGCACACTCCTTTTGCTGCAGCACAGAAGGGCCGATGCCTGGGGGCTGACTCAAACCTGAGGCTGAGAAGGACTATTTAGCACTTACTGGTGGCAGCTGCCTTCCAAAGAAACATAGAGGGGGGTTAAATAACAACAGCAAATTGGAAAGGCAGAGAAGCAGCAGAAAACTGCTGTTCTTCCTGGTTCACAGGTAGGGAAACTGAGGCAGGGACCACTGAAATCTTGCCAGAGCAGCTCTAAGGGGAGAGGTGGAGAGCCTGAAAGAGGCCCAGAGCAGGGCTGTACAAGGACACAACCTGAACCTTCCTTCCATCTAAAGACCTCGCTTCGCCACCTAAAACTCCACCTGCGCACTGCCGCTCCGGTGCCCGCCCTCGGCCCTCCTGGAACACGGCGCACAGAGCGCGAGCACCCAGCCCCTGCTCCCACAGCCAAGGAGCCGGGACAGAAAGCTGCCGCTGGCCATCACCTACACAGGTTTGCTTGTCATATTGGTGGCACCGTTCCGGACGCCTCCATGTGTAGGTGATGCCCAGCACCAGCCGTCTGCACCAGCACCTCGGGCACATGAGCGGGAGCTGGACATGTGCACTCTGCCCATTGTGCTCCCGGACACCCCTGTGCCCTCAACGGAGGAGCTCCACAGAGATGGAGTTTCCAACGACAAGGGGCAGGCAGACTGTTGCGTTGGCAGCACGGTTCCAGAGGTCTCCGTTAGTAGGTGCTGCTCAGCTACACCTTTCTGTCCCGGCACCTCGGGCGCGCGAGCAGGGGCTTGATGTCTGCACCCTGCCAGCTCGGCTCGAGGACACTGAAGAGCACTCAACAGACACAGCAAACAGACAGCATTTAAGGGGGCTAAATAAGGGCTGGTCACCATGCTCATGGCCTCACTGTGGAGCACAGCCTGTGTAGGTAATGCTGTGCACCAGCTTTCTGTTCTGGCTCCTCAGCTGTGGGAGCAGGAACTGGACATTTGCACTGCATGCGCTGTGCTTCAGGACACTTGAGAAGACTCAACACAAATGGGGTTCAGGTGACTGCTGTGGTTTTAGCTAAGGTGAGCTGCCTTGCTGATGGCAGAGCTCCAGAGGCATCCAGGTGTAAGGGCTGACCAGCAGCAGCTTTCTGCACTGGCCCCTTGACACTGGGGGCAAGGGCTGGGTGGTTGCACTCTGTGAGCTCTCCTCCAGGACACCCAACCATGTTTGACAGAGGAGCAGCACAGAGACAGAGCCATAGAGAGCAAAGCAAGGCCGGACTGCTGTGCTGGGGGAACTGCTCATGAGATCCCCAGCTGGAGGAGACAGGCAACAACAGCCAGGCACACCTCTGCATTCACCAACCTACTGACATTTAAAACATGATTAGCTCCACCTGCTTGCCACTGCTCTACATTGGGTGGCCTAACAGCAAACATTTCAACTAACAAACCAAAACAGAACTGAAATGGTGAAAAGCAACCTCAAAAATCTGCCTCAGTAAAGAAAACATTCAGTGCCCTACAATCAAAACAGCAAAACTCACCAATAAGCAGCCTTAGAAACCCTAAACCCATCCTGTCAACATAGTACCTCAGAAAACCAAACCTTACAGAAACCCTTATTAATGCACACACTCAGAAACCCTGACATGGCCCAAAACTCCTCACTCAGCTGATTCCATTGCAGCAAACATCAAAACACAACAGCACAAAACACCCCAACACTCAAAAGCCACAAAGGACAAAACAAACACCAGAGAACTGACCCTGCTGAAGCCTAAGGACTGAATGAGCTCCTTCCTCCACCCCTGTGCCTTATATACCCCAGGCAGCAGCCACAACCCCTCCCTCAATGCCCTGGGGCAGGGGTGGGGCAAACCCCCACCTGGGATAAAAGAGGTAGGGTGAGCAGTGCTTTGGTTTTGGGCTGATGGCTGCAGCCCAGAAGGGGCCCAGGAGAGACAAGGGCTCTTCAATAGAGAAACACCACAGATATTTTTTCCAGGATTTTATATTTGTTCCAGTATGCAGGTTAGCAGATGGCAAACAGGTAATATGCAGATGGAGGTATAGGTGGCTTTGCAAGAATGGATTACCACGTTGGTAGCACTGTTGTGGAGAGTACTATGCGTAGGTAATGCCCAGTACCAGCTTTCTGTCTTAATGCATTTGGATTAGGAGTGGGGTGTGGGTCAGCGGTGAGTGCTGTCCAGTAGTGCTTTACAGAGATGGAACTTCAGGCATGTGAGTAAATCAGGATATCCTTGTTGGTGGGACTTTTCTGGGGGGTACCCTGTATAGGATATTTTTTGTTCCTGTTTCTGTGCTAGCACATTAAACTTAAGAGGAGGGTCTGGACATTTCTTTTTAGGGAGCTGCTTTGTGTTTCATTGGAAAGCGCTTTCCAAAGCAGTTTTACACAAGTCAAATTTTAAATAGGCATGCAGGAGTGGATTGCTGTGGTGGTGGTGCACGAGTAAGTGAGGATATCCTTATTGGTGGGACTGTTCCATAGGGCACCATGTGTAGGACATGCCCAAATCACGGTTTGATCTAAACCATTTTTCTCTGGAGCATGGTCTGGACATTCACCCTTAGGGAACTGGTGTCTCTAATACCTGAGAGTGCTGTCCAGTGAGGTTTACACAGATGGAGCTTTAGGTGGGTAAGTAACTGAGGACATCCATATTGGTGGCACTTTTCCCGAGGACACCCTGTGTGGGAAATGCCCAGCTCCTGGTCTCTGTCCTAGCACTTTAGGTTTAGGAGCAAGGTCTGGATGTTTGCATGTAGGGAGCTGCTTTGAGGGTCAGGGGAGAGTGCTGGGGAGTGATTGGACTTGCAGGTGTTAAAGGTCTTTTCCAACCCGGTTGATGCTATGGTTCTGTGATTATACAGTAGTTATTACAATGTTCTGATCTCAACCTGTGGGTATTACACTTGTATAATTCTGCTCCCCATTCACGTGGTGGAGTTTCAGTGGTTCATTGAGGATGCGGATTGGGAGCCAAGGAGGTCAAGGGCCTTGCGTGAAGGAAGAGTTGGTTAACTCATTGTGCTGGGTCCAAGTGTTTTGTTTCTCTCAGAGACAATGGTGATGGCTGGCAGGGTTGATGTGCGCCACATAGGTCATGCTGGAAGATGGGTTATGGAATGGCGAGTGTGTCAGGGCTTGTCTCGGTGGGATGTGGGGAGTGGGAATGCGTGGGACTTGGCTGGTGGGAAGGGCAGGGAGCACAGCAGGTTGCACTTTCAGCATCATGTTGGAGGAAGAAGAAGGGGAGGAGGATGAAGAGGAGGAGGAGGAGGATGAAGAGGAGGAGGAGGAGGAGGATGAAGAGGAGGAGGAGGAGGAGGATGAAGAGGAGGAGGAGGAGGAGGATGAAGAGGAGGAGGAGGAGGAGGATGAAGAGGAGGAGGAGGAGGAGGATGAAGAGGAGGAGGAGGAGGAGGATGAAGAGGAGGAGGAGGAGGAGGATGAAGAGGAGGAGGAGGAGGAGGATGAAGAGGAGGAGGAGGAGGAGGATGAAGAGGAGGAGGAGGAGGAGGAGGATGAAGAGGAGGAGGAGGAGGAGGATGAAGAGGAGGAGGAGGAGGAGGATGAAGAGGAGGAGGAGGAGGAGGATGAAGAGGAGGAGGAGGAGGAGGATGAAGAGGAGGAGGAGGAGGATGAAGAGGAGGAGGATGAAGAGGAGGAGGATGAAGAGGAGGAGGATGAAGAGGAGGAGGATGAAGAGGAGGAGGAGGAGGATGAAGAGGAGGAGGAGGAGGATGAAGAGGAGGAGGAGGAGGATGAAGAGGAGGAGGAGGAGGATGAGTGGCCAGCAATGGAAGGGAGTGGGTTTTTTTTTAGCAAAGCCAGCCCATCAAGCTGCCAAACGGAACGAGCTCTGAGCAGCGAGGATCCATCAGAAGATGATGAGGAGACCTGCACTGGCCCACGCAGGAGGGCACTGCTTGGCAGTGGTCAGTGGTGGTCCCCTTGGGTGTTTAGGGGTGAGCAGCGGACGGTGAAGAGACAGAGGACATCGTTGGAACGCAGGCCCAAGGAGAGGCCCCATGCAGGTAAGGATGCACTTTGGGGACACAGTGTAGGGTATTGGCAGGTTGTCCTATAGGGAGGGATACAGGCAGTAGTTAAGGGGCGCAGGCATTGGCAGGTTGGGAAATGTAGGCATCAAGTGGCATAGGTGTCAAGTTGGATATCGCAGGTGTCAGGCTGGGTGGTGTAGGTGGCACCTGAGGAAGCGAAGGTGGCAATTTGTCTATCGTGGGTGTTAGCTTGTATAACAAAGGTGTTAGGTTGGTTGTGTCGGTGTCACTGGGTATTACGGGTGTCAGGTTGGATACTGTTGGTGGCACTTTGGGAGCCATAGGTGTTAGGTCTGGTAGTATAGGTGGCGCTTTGGGAGCAATAGGTGTTAGGATGCGTAGTGCAGGTGGCACTTGAGGTAGCATAGGTGTTAGATTGGTTCTCGTAGGTGGCACTTTGGGTACTATAGGTGTTAGGTTGGATACCATAGTGTGGTATACATTAGGTATAGTGTACATATGTATATGTATAACGTACATTAGTGTACATTAGGTATAGAAGGTGACAGGTTGAGTGGAGTAGGTGACACTTTACATGGCACTTGAGGTGGCCTTAGATTGGAAATCACAGGTGTTAGCTTGGGTACTCTCGGTGGCACTGTGGGTCATTGTTGTCATTTAAGCCCAGTTGGCAACTCAGCCATACAGCCGCTTGGTCACTTCCCTCCTTCCTTGCTCCGCTCCGGGAGGGATGGGGAGGAGAATTGGAAGAATGTAACTCCCATTGGTTAAGAACAGTCCAGTAACGAAGGTATAACACAAACCACTGCTGCTGTCACCAATAATAATAATGATAAGGGAAATACAAGGGAAGAGAATACAACCACTCACCACCCACCAACCGATACCCAGTCAGACCGGAGCAGTGATCTGGACCTTCCAGGTAACTGCCCCCAGTTTATATACTGGGCATGATGTGCTGTGTTATGGAATACCTCTTTGGTCAGTTTGGGTCAGGTGTCCTGTCTCTGCTTCCTCCCGGCTTCCCCTCCTCCCTGGCAGAGCATGAGGCTCAGAAAGTCCTTGGTCTGAGTAAACATTACTGAGCAGCAGCTGAAACCATCGGTGTTATCAGCACTGTTCCCAGGCTGAAAGTCAAAAACACAGTGCTGCACCAGCTACCAAGGAGGAGAAAAATGACTGCTGCTGCTGAACCCAGGACGATATCCACCCCTTATTTCATACCATTCACGTCATGCCCAGATCCCACATTTTCAATATACCATCACTCTTACCTTGTATATATACATATATATACGTCCATACAAAGAGAGAGAGAGGAATCATTCCTGAGTGCACGGACCAATCCCAATAAGCTGCTGAGTCTATCTGGTCCACGATGTAACAGTCTTTCAGAGCAGGAGAGGCTGTGTGCAGTGTTCACACTAGTGAACTTGGGCAGTAATGTCCATTGCTAAGTCCACCCCTCGATCATGAGTCCATCTGTATGCTGCATCTCTGCCCTGATGGCCTGAAGTGTCATGGGCCCACCAGGCTCAAAATAATTCACTCTCCCCTCCAGCAGTTTCTGCAGCTTGTCGTTAGGGACTCCATACAGCTGCCTTCCATCTCCGATGCTTCCAAAGCACTGGAGGGGCCCAGTGGACTAGATACTTGCCCATACTGTCCCACACACCCTGCCACTCACGGCTGTCCAGCCTCAGGGAAAGTCTCTTGGTCCTCCTATATCATCATTTAATCCTAGACAAGACCCAAACACAGCTCTGCTTAACTCTCGGGACCAGACAAAATGGTCATGGGTAAAACACGCTATGCGTGCCAACATGGTGATCCCCATCACAATCAGCAGGCAGGTCTCAAGGGTACCCAAAGGCCATTCAAAACCTTCACAACTCTCAAATGACGCTGCTGTACTTGTTGCTGGGGCTGGTGTAGCTGCTGTGCTTGGAGCTGGAATAGCTGTGCTGTCTGCGGCTGTCGGAGTTTGAGTAGCTGCTGTGCTTGGAGTTGGAGTAGCTGCATTATCTGTTGTAGCCAGACTCTGAGTAGCTGCTGTACTTGTCCCTAGGGCATGTGGGAATGTCTCCCTCAGAGGCTGACCAGCCAAGGAGGGGAAAAACCGATGTGTAATTGCTATACACTCCAATTGTATACCTCCCAAAGTATAGAGGTGGTGACCACACGGGGAACGCAAGCCACCAGCAAAGAACAGCAAGTTCCACCCCAAAACACATGCAATATTTTTACACTGTTATACTTGATCCCATCTGCTCATCCTACTTGGTGTGGGCTGTTGGTCACAAGCAGGTGCTCTTCCACACAACAGGAGAACAGTCAATCTCCAGTGGTTGCCACACTCCCTAAGTTTAGCACATGCCAGCCTGGAAGAGTGAATACATAAGCAGCTCCAGAGGATTCAAGTCAGGTAAGTCTCAAGAGCCTAACGCCAAAAGAACAAGCACTTCTGATGTACCAGATCAAGACTGAACCCATTTGCCATTGTGACTGAGCACAGAAACAGCACTAAGCATTAAATACCTGGGAGCAGGTGGTATTTATGCAGGTAAGCAATTTGTAAAAACAAACACCAAAGGAATTAGTTATTTCCAAATATCAGCTCGTTTCAGGGCAAGGTAGGCTGAAAACACCATTTACCTTGCATCAGCTGCACTGTACTGACAGGCTAAAAACACAACATATGTGAGTTGGAACTACAGTAATATGTTGGAACTAAACGCCTTTCCCTTTGTTTGCAGTAGGATTTAGTTATGCAGTGAGACTTTCACTGAGGATGGTATCAAGTCCCACTTTATTTCTAACCTCAGCCTAAAATCAGGTCGCAATCAGTACAGGAAAGCACAAGGCATCATTTTCCCATCCTGCATTTGAAAAGCTCAGGCCTGCTTGAAGAGCTGGTGTGCTCTACCTCAGACAGGCTTGGGTCCACATAAAGAGACAAAGCAATAGAGCACATTTGCTACCTCACACATCTGTCAGATTTAAACACCCACTGAGGTGTGCCCTACCTTGTGAATCACAGGCCGCTTGCTCACAGTGCAGTCAGTGATTTACATGTCTTGTCACCTCAGGTGGATTCTCACCACAAGCTTTTACACCACTCTCAGCTTTGATGGGCTGTTATAATACAAAGTAAGATGCCAGTCATGATTCAGCACTGTTTGTTCTATCACTTAGAGCAACAGAAGGCTCGCATGAGGAAAAACTGTTCCTACTTCCAAAAGTCTTCATTCCTTCCCAGTCCCATACTTTTATTGCATAAGAACATTCAAGAGACATATTCACATTTACTGTAGGGTGTTGGAGCTGACTGTAAGCATCCTGACTACTAATGCTTAACATGTTCTCCACCCATTTACACCAAGTTGGGCTACAGGGCCCTACTATCCCACATGAAGTTCTTTGCTGTGAAAGCACACAAGAGTATAGCATTTAATAATCAGTCCTGAATTCAGGAAACCAGGAATGCACATTATTTCACACAACACAGTTTAAAGAAGTTGCAAACTTCCCCAGTTAATTTGTACAATCTGAGAATGTAAAATACTGTAAGTTAGCTTCCCATCACAAACCAGCAACTCATTTGCCTGTCACTTGTAACAGCCCATTGAGAGTCAACTGCAAAACTGTATTGTGTTTGACACCAGACAGAAGCAAAGGTTCCCATTGCTTTTGACAGACAAATATTCTGAATTCTAACAAATAAACCTGGGCTTTGATTTTAGTTTTCCAAAGTACACTGCAGGAAGCTTGCCAATCATTTACCACGTTACTACAAAGTTCCAATAGATTTCCTATTAGAAGGTGAATATTTAAGTGCATTGGGACAAATTCTTTATGGCAACTATGACCTGAAGAGGAAAGCTTCATGCGGACTTTCACAGTGACTTACATGCCCTACTATTCACGAGGCTAAGCCTATATAATCTTGTGTGCCCTTTCTTTCTACTCTTACAGTCACTCTTGGATTTTATCCAACACATTAATGAGTACTTTCTGATACCCCACAAAGGCTTTAGGACTGCTGCTCTCAGTGCAGGAAGCCAGGCTCTGTGCAGCAGATGCTCTGAATTGCCTGTGGCTCTGGAAGTGGAAGGCCCAAGCCAGCCAGCCCAGGGATCTTCCTAGAAGTAAGAAAACACTGACATGCTGTCTGGACAATGGCCCAGTCAGCTCCAGCAGAGCAGGACACAAGGCAGAACAAACCACCCACCCAAGATCTTCTTTTCAGCTTTCCCCTCTCCTGTGCCACAAACGGTTGTATTGTGCGCATCCCAGGTGGATGGAACGCAGATTTAATGTCAGCACTATCACCTCTCTCCTTGCCTAGGCAGAACTTCTATGTCTAAGTTGAATCATCAATGTGCGTTTCATTTTGGAAGCCCTGCAACACATTGATGGTGAAAGGACAGAAGCTAAAGAGATCCACAGTGGTTTGCAGGTTGTGCCTTCTGCCACTGTGCTGGTCACCTGAATCAACTCAGCCCACCAGAGGAATCAGACTGAGCTGATGCTCTTTTCACCCTTAAAAGGAGTTTCTCAAATGCTCATAAACTGGACTGGCCAGTTTCTGCACATACTGTATAGATTACCAATGCAGAAAAACCTCAACAACAACACCTGTGAGAATGCAGCTTTTTAGCACAAGACAGGCCTAAGCCAAGAGAAAAGCTTCTCTACAAATACGTCTGATCTTCACTTTTGTAATCCACGTGCCATGAAGTTCTTTTACACTTGTCCATAGTATCAAAGTATGCTCAACTGAAGACCATAATACAAGCAAGAGCAAGCCGAAAAACAGCTACCATACCATGACTGCTTACTGCCTTCAAGGGAACTGAACTCTCCTTTGCTAGCAAGCTTGTATCTCTGCTTGTGAGGTTAACCACAGCTCCACAGACAGGTTTCTCCCTACCTTTGAGAGACTGGTTAAGTCTTCATCTAATGAAACAAACTATGCTATACAGTAACATCTTTCTACCTAGTGACCTTCTACTGATCCGGAAAAGCTGAATTTGTCTTCAGCCATTAAATCCAATAATGAATTTTGTTAGCTACCTACTGTAACTCCAAACATTCTCAATATGTATGTATTTTAAACATCCTTTCATGGTACTTTGAGATGCCCTCATTCCCATTTTTAGAATCCATGGCACACTGCAGTTCAGGAACCAGATCAATCATGCCAATGTATCACACAAGCTCCCCAAACAACTACAACAAACTTGCCACTGGATGGAAATTTCCTGTTTCTAGGTACTGTGACCCAGCTCATAGCCTGCTGCAGGATAAAATCATTCATTACTTCTAAGAATATGCTGGGAAATTAAATATTTTACTTTATTAACTCAATACATGCCAAACAAACCCATTAGATGTCTCATGACTGCCATCAAAAACATCCCTCAAAGCCATTTGCACCAGCTGTATCATGGACCTTCCCCCAATACAAAGCACAGCATTCCATTTGGCCATAATACCTCTAGCTCCTTTACCAAACCTTAAACTCAGCTTGCTCCTCACCTGCCCATTTAAAACCTAAAAACCCCAAGGTGAGTGTCTACACACAGGAACTGAGCAGCATTTTGAGTAATAAAAGAAATAACTAAAAATGCAGAGTATTTGAGGAAGTGTGGTTTGGTTTCAGAGGCAGCTTCAAATCTACTCATTTCTCTACAAAGAATCAGCATGTGGATTAAGCGTTCTACTTGATATACAACAGATTTGTCCAAAACAAAGCAAACTAGTAGACCAAAGGGGAAAGGACTTACTAAGAGTCAGTAGCAGGTAGTCACTTTTCAGGCTGGAGGAGGCTATCTGTCCTGGATTCAGCTGTACCAGTTATTTTTCCTCCTTCTTAGTAGCTGGTGCAGTGCTATGTTTTCAGCCTTAGCCTGAGAATAACTCTGATAACACCTATGTTTTAGTTGTTGCTAAGGAATGCTTACTCCAATCAAAGACTTTTCAGTCTCATGTCTGCAGTGAGGAGGGGCACAGGAAGCCAGGAGGGAGCAGAGCCAGGACACCTGACCCAAAGTAGTCAAAGGGGTATTCCATTCCACAGCAAATCATGCCCAGGATAGAAATTGGGGAGAAGTCACCCAGGAGGCCCAGGCTGCTGCTCGCATCAGGCTGGGTATCGGCCAGTGGGTGATGAGCATTTGTATTCTCTTTCCTTGTTATTTCACTTATCATTATTATTGGTGGTAGCAGTAGTGGCTTTGCACTACACCTCAGTAACTCGACTGTTCTTCACCCATGGGAGTTACATTCTTCCCATTCTCCTCCCCATGCCTCCAGGAGTGGGGGGCAATGAGAGGGGGAACGAGCGAGCGGCTGTGTGGTTCTGCATTACCAGCTTGGCTTAAACCATGACAAGGCATAGTGTATTGCACCAATCTCTAACTAACCCAATTGAGATCAGACCCAAAAGAATTCATTTAAAAAAGAGCCAAACCAGACCAAGTGTTCTCTAAGGAAAAACTAAACAATGAAGCACACGAGGTCAGTGTAAACATTTTCTTTAATATCACTGAATTGAGAAATCCAAGTCTTAAGTGGGTTTCAAATAAATAATCAATTTGAGTGCTTACATATAAAGGGAGCTCTCAAAGCAGCAGTGCACAGGTTACAATTCCTCCCTGCTAACACATCCCCAAACAGAGAATGTACAGTAGGTAGTGCACACTGGAAAGAACAATCACAACGCACAGCACACTTGCCATCTTCAACGAAACCACCGAGTATGATGTTGGAGAGGGGGAAGAAGCAAAGGGAGGCATGCACTGCCCTTTAAAGCACCACTATTTTCCCCATAACCTATTTATCAGCATAATACAAAGAAGCAGCCTGGAAATACAAGTCAGCTTACTGCTTCCAAAACCCACTCTCAACTCACACAGCAGTGTTCCGATATAGAAACTGTATTCTTTAACTGACACTGCAGCGTAACATGTCACGCCATCCCAACTGGTCTCTACTTGGGGATGCCTACTTTAATGTTTGAATTCCCCTCCAGTAACTGCAAAGGTAATCCAGAAAGCTTAAAGATGGGTAAGAGTTGTTGGGTTTTGTAGATCCCGGCCCAGAGCAAGACATGACAGGCTTCAAGCAGGTGTATGATTACCCAGCAGAGCAGCTGGTGTCTTACATCACTAATCACACCTTCCAAAAGTAAAACTTCTTCCTCCAAGTCAAGATTTGCTTTTCTTAAAAGACTCCAACTATTCTGCTGTAAAAACATGCCTGATGTGAAATTCCTCACCTTAAACCAGGAAGATTTAACAATCCAGGAAGACCAACAGAAGATCAATTAGAAAGATGCCACAAATTCACATGCAAAGAAATTCCTATAAATTGTTTTCTTCTTTAAGTTCCTGTTTCACCAACATATTTTCTCTCTGCAGACGGGGGTAGGGCAATCCACCATTCATCGTACTTTGGTTCAACATGCAATTGATCTGTGTATGCACTGCAGTCCTCACCATAGAAGCACATAACCTACTAGTATAAATTCCTCAACACCACTAACTTGCTCTTTTCCTTCTCCATTTGTAGTATACGTGAAAAACAGTTATGCCTCTCTCTGCTATGAGTCAATTAAAAAAACTACATAATACTGCTGTGTACCTACTGAATAAATATGACAGGAGTTAAAGGATTGTTTCAATTGCTAGCTTGGCTTTGGCAACACAGTAATTGTGCTAACACCCACTGTATACTTCACACATTTGAGTAGGGGCCGCTGCTATGCTTAACACATACAAAATAAATCTTAGATTCCTAGAACTGTTAGTACACAGGATTCCCAAGTTTTTCTGGGTATAGGAGCAGGATAATCAGTTTTCCAGGAAAGCCACATAGTCAGTCAATCTGGCCAACTGCTGTTCGTTCGGAATTGGTGGAACTGGAGCAGTTTCTACAAAGATAAAACAAAGGCATCATTAATAAAATTAAGAAAATAAACTCATCTGCAATACCAGCCATTACAACAGCAAGGAAAACATTAAATGCATCAGACTGTGAAAGAGTCTCATGGCAACATATCTAAACTGCATTTCCTGCCTATGCAGCTTTAGCTGGCATAACTTTTCTGTTATCTGCAACCTTAAGTAGTGCAAGAGTTACAGCAAAGAAGCTAAAATACAAGTTCCACCTATCAGCAGTTTGTTGCATATACTGGAGTCTGAATAATGAAGACTGACAGTCCTTCCACTTGAAAACAACTGCTCCTGAAGGTCTTCAGTTGCTCCTTTCCTGAGAAGTTGCCATACCGAAGACACCAAACAAACCTACTGGGTTGCCTTAGTAATGAAACACAGCAAAGTACTGAATGGGATGAAAGAGAGAACAGTGCACATGATGCAGATCATTATACAGATGCTAGCACACCTGAGATTACAGTTTAACAAGAGACTGGAATACAAGTGACTAAATCCAGGAAGATGATTAAAAATGAGAAATTAAAAAATAGCAGAAGCTGTATTTACTCTTCCTGAAGAGCTAACAGACCAGGATTCAGGATGTACATAAGTGGACATACTGCTTAGGGCTGCCAGGATGTGATAGAGAAGGCTGACAACCGGAATGCTTTTAAAAAGCAAGAACCCAGCTCTTGAAATTGCCTTGGAATTAAGCCTGTAAATTTAAGACACTTTTGGCCACTATTAGACACAGCAAGCTACCAATTTAGATCTGCTGTCACTATTCTGTGACCTACAGAGACCAGTGTTTTGAGAATCAGCATGACATAAGATACTACACACTTCAATCTACTGTTGAGCACCCAAGAAAACCAGAAGACACCTTCTACAGAAGTCCCACATCATGCAAGAGCAATGAGCTTTGTGAATCAATTGCCTTTATGTTAAAGGTTTTGTTTTAGAGGGGCTGTCTGCTCCTGCTTTGGAATCTGCTCCCACTTCAACTGGAAGCAAGATTCTCAGGCACTCCTTAAGGTGTGAGGCAAAGAGAAGACAGAAGGAGAAACATATTCATGTAGCACCTGACTGGGGTGGGTTTTTTTGAGGGAGAAATGACAACATGCACTTCTCCAGGACCCAATTCCCATTTTGTGGTGCTGGTAAAATTGTATTTATATTCATCATGCAAGTTCAGATATATGCACACAGATTATTAAACAGAACATACCTGATGAAGGAGTAAATCTGTTAAATGAAGCTTCCAGCACACCTGAAGAAAACCAGAAAGTGAGCTCAGTGGACCAACTTTGAACAGTTCTAATAGAGCAAGCCAAAACTGGATGAAAAGGTAATTAAAATGAAGCCCATTCATATTTCACTTCACAACTAAAAAGCAGACTAGTCAAGGCTTAGCCAGATAGACATGCAGCTTCAAAATAAATTACAATCCCCTGTCTCTTTCTTTTGCTTCAACAGTAGTTCTTGCACTCACTTTTGGGAAAGAACCACATGTAACTAGTTCCCAGTACTTGCCAACACCACATATTTTGCAACCAGTTCATACAAAACCTGATCACATACAAAAGCTCAGGGCTCTGGTTCGTATGTGCCCCTAGGGATAAATTTCAACACCTTCCCTGGCACACGTTTATTGTGATCTTCTGGGCTCTAAAAACTCCTAAAAACTCTGCCCATACAAACAATACATTTTCTTAGTCTAACAGACGTTGCCCTTTTGGATATGCTGCAATGTAGCTTCTTATTCCAGAGCTGTGCTGTGCAGTTTAAGAGCAGCCATTTATTCTGCTTTCATAGCTTAATTTTATCTTTGCCACAACCAGCCATAGAGACTGCTTTAGCAGAAAAAAAAACCCACACCAAAAGAAAGCAGCATTTCTGCAGGCTGAGCTTTGCATGAACAGACACTGTTATCAATACCACAATGTCAGTGGGGAAAAGATCCAGTGGAACAAAGTTTAAAAAGCAAATTACACCAAGGATTGGAGCTCCTCAGAGCACAAAGATCCATGAGATCCCTGCCCAAAGACGTTCTGCTTCTCCTGAAAAACTTCCTAGGTTCAAACTGGCATATCTTTTACTCATCTCTATTAGACTAAGACATGCCCCTTGAGGTCCTCCAACTTACATTCTACTGCAGCAGAGGAGGAGCAGGAGAAATCATAGCATAACCTGTCCGCTTTTGGTTAAAACAGTTAATTTGAGGATGTAGTCTAATCCAAACTACTTGTAATCCCAAACCAAACCCACTACTTTGTACTTCCTACATCTATAAACCCTCCATGTTTATAAGCAGCATAAGCCCCCATAAAAGAATCTGAGAGAATATTATGCAAATTTTTAATTAAAAACTAACACATAATTACTAGAAAACATTAAACTCAATGTATAATGAAGTCACAGCTCCACCTACCTGGCTTTTTAGGCATTACCATACGAGTTGAAAAGTCTGCTTGCCAGCCCTGCTCTAATACACCTGAAAAGGCATTTTTACATTCATAAGAACTAATGTCCTGCAAAATTGCTAGAAAGGTAACACAAAGATGCACATTAAGACCAGTAGAAAAGTATCTCAGTTCACTGCTTGCATGCTGCAACTCCAAAACATACTACTTATGAAAATGCTTACATTTAGATTGGATATAAGGAAGAAGTTCTTTACTGTAAGGGTGGCAAGGCACTGGAATGGGTTGCCCAGGAGCCTGTGAATGCTCCATCCCTGGTGGTGTTCAAGGCCAGGTCGGACAGAGCCTTGGGTGACATGGTTTAGCGGGAGGTGTCCCTGCCCATGGCAGGGGGGTTGGAACTGGATGATCTTAAGGTCCTTTCCAACCCTAACTATTCTATGATTCTATGTAGTTCAGAAAGTAATATCATGAAAGTAATAACACACAGAACTAGCTTAATCCACTATCTTCACTCTTCTCTCACCACAGATTTGCTTTAACACTTCCGCATACAGAAGGGAAGATAACCAGTGGTAACTAGTAGCAACGCCCCCCCCAAACAAACCACCCAAAACCAAGACATTTTTCTCTGTTCACTGCCCCATCCCATCACTTCTCTTTACAAGTCTCTCAATTTGTACAAATATTTATTTCCCATCACTTGCAGCTCTCTGATCTCAATCATCTGTAGAAAAATTATTCAGTGAATAAATGCAAAGTACCTTTCACAGCTTCTTCTACAGGAAGCCCAACAAAAGCTGCAAAATCATCTGCAACTATTGAGGTATATGCCTGAGAAACCAGTCCAAAGGCTCGTTTCCTAGTTGCATCTAAGGAGAGAGAAACACTGTAAGACAGACTGGTTTCCATAGCTAGAAAAACCTGGGACTTTTTGTTCCAATTCTTACACTACCACCCTTAAAGCCAGCACTTGACAAGTTCCCCCTCCATTCCCACTATTCACTGAAGTACCACAGCCAGAGATAACAGCTTGCCAGGAACACAAAAACCCTCGGTGACCCCATTCAACTTCCATTTGCAGTTTGCAGCATCTTGGGTACTACCACCAGTATGTAAACCCATTTAGGAAACTCTGCTTCTGACGGCAGTCTCCATTTGCAATGAGCTTGTGTGTCAAATAATCAGATATGGGAAAAAAAGAAAAAGAAGGAAAAAAAACCTACAATGAGTTAAACTATGAATGCCTTTTCGGCCACATCTGCTTTGACACCAAAGCGTCTAAGAAAATACCAGTTTCTGAAGCTACGGAGAATGCTACTGCAAAATACCTTAGAAGGACTTAGAAGTCTGCCCTGCCCTCTATTAGCACGACTTTGCATGTTACATAGTTTATAAAACATTTGTCTAAGCAGACATTTAAAAGAAAAACCTTTATGTAAGTATCACAAGGCTATCAGATACCAAACCAAGTTCCCTAGATCACTAGGTAGAAGTCTCATCAAACTGCATAACCGGTGGTCTGTTTTGCTATTACAGAACATAGCATATGAAATTCCAATACAACAATCACATACACAGCCCTAATGAAAACAATCAAACTTGTAAAAACAAGTTATTGCCATGGAATTTTTATTCATACCTGGTACCTAAAGTCCTATTAAGTAAAACCTACAACAACCTGGCAACAATCTTCCTGACCACTTGTGATTTTTCATAAGTAGTCATTTATCTACTTGTCAGTGTTTGAGCACACAGAAATAATATAAGACAACATATACTTAGTTCCATGCTACCTTCAGAAGCTCAATTTGTACCTCTAAGTGCTTCCATGATTGGTTGAATAGTCTCGGACCACTGATGTGCACTGATTGTTGTATAGATTCCTGGGAAGTCTCTCTGCCAGATTCTTTGTCCCACTGACCAAACTGCGCCAAGCTCAGCATTTGCCTGTTGTGACAAAAACAACCAAACGCAACAAAAAGTTAACCCAGAGCAGTGCATTCTCTACAGTGACCATACTGTATAAGCAGATTTCCACTTCCTTTCCCTACTGCAAGAGAATATCACAACTCATAAAGACAAACAGAAAAGCATAGGGAAATCTTGTTCTAGCATGTTTCACTGCTGCAAGCTCCCTGATCCATCCTCTGCCATAACGTTATCATCCACATAAGCTCACATCAGTTATACCAACTAAGGCTAACGTGACCAGCTGGAACAATCATGGAGAGAAATCTGCCCCCAGGATACTGACAGGAATTGCAAAAAAAAAAAGACAGGCACAGCTTATTTTTTGCTTAGAGAAATGCTTGCCTCTTCAGTAGAGGCTTTCTAAGCTGCAGAGGCTGTTTGCACAGTGCAGGCAATTTTCAGCTTGCAAAGTCCTGCAATCTTGACAACAGTGTCACTATAGTCACTCAAACTACTCTCCTACTACTGGCTTTAAGTTTTATTATATTTAGCTGAATCTTAAAAATACATCTATGATCCAAATGCAGTGCAAAGCAAATGCCTTCAGAAAGTTAATCAATTTGAAGATGCATCTTACCTCAGGTCACTTTTTGCTGCAAAAAGTATCCTGCACCCTCATGTGGAACATGGCCCCATCCCAGTCAGATCAATTGCTTTCCTCCAGCTGACTACACTTCAGCATGAAGCTTTCTACTAAAAACTCTACAGACTTACTGAATTCTATTGCACTAAATTGTGAAGTGAGAGGCAACAGATGAGCAACAAGGAAATCTTAATACCAATACACCATCTGCTGGGCAAGCAGTTTATAGCACAGAACTAAGCCCAAGGCTACTTCCCAAATACAATCACTGGGGGAAAAGTCTCATTAGCAAACTTACATGAAACAGGTTTAGGGTCAAATGGCATTTTATGAATTACTTACAGATTTGATAGCAGGAGGGATTCTTTTCCAAAGGTAGCGCGCATTATTCCTAAAACAAAGTTAAAAATACTTCTCAGTAAGCAAATGTTTGCTGCAAAGAGACACCAAAAGGTTTGTTCAGACACTGAGTCCGGGGGCTTTAAAATATTTCTTCTACATCTAGTGAAGTAGAACAACAATGTTACTCTCAAGCAGACAACGTGAGTGCCATAATGAAACAAAGAGTTCATTAACCACCTCATGTAACAGCAGTTCAGAAAAGGCCCATCATTCGCCTGCCCTGGGCAGCGTTTCATAGAGGTTACTTTTGCAGCTGTATTTTCAGAATAGATACATTTTTGATGAACACACACACACACACACAAACAGTGACTTCTCATACTGTGTTGTGGTTTAGATCCAGCTGGTAAATGAGCCCCTTCTTCCCCTCCTAGGGCAGGATTGAGAGCAGAATCAAGAGAATGTAAAGCCCACCAGTTGCAATAAGAACAATGTACAGTACAATGATATTACTACTACTGATAATAATAAGATAAATAACAAAGGGAGAGAATATACAACTAAAATGGGAAAGGAAAAAACAATAATGCACAATAAAATTGCTCATGAAGACTCAAATCACAAAACAGAGAAAAACACAAGTCCATAACTTCTAATCCACGTGAGCCAAGGTTACCTACATCAGTTTCAGCATTCTCAGGGAATTTGCCCTGAAAGAGTATAAGTCTACAATGCAAGAAGCCCCCAAACCACTCCAATCTTCAAATCCTCAGACCAATCCTTACTTGGGCTTGATAATCATTCATTCTGCCCGAATAAATACTCAGCAATTTCTCCGTAAAATCCTAAACACAATAAATCAAGCTCATACAGGGCCATGTAATATACCATCAGACTGAATTCAAAGGATTACAGCTTCATGCAGATCCAGCTCATTGAAGTTAACTGTATCCCTCATTTTTACCATGGACCATTTAAGAGTTATCCTGCTGTAATTTAAGCTCAAGTAGCAGCATGCAATGCTACTCAAAACAAATGAAGCCCTGAAGAGCTACAAATCAACATGCTGAAGTGCTCAACACTTTTCAAAGGAGCCAATTTCACTATTTAAGGATCTTTCATCCTAAAGCCAACCTGCTTCCCTGTAGTCCAAAAGGTGGCCAAAAGCAAAGGAGAGTAATTTTCCTGACAGAACAAAGGGTAAATAAGACCTAACTCTGAACAATGTAAAGAACAAACCAAAAACCCCACAGCACCGCCTACATGCATTTTGTTAGTCACACAACCAATTCCAAATAACCTGGCAACTGCAGCTCAAGCTAATAGAGGCAAGTTCAGTATCTGAAGTGAAAGACTGAGACAAACCACTTACATGTCATTATGCAACAGGTACAAAGCTAGCAGTTGGCCATACACAAGGGGAGTTGCAATTCCTCCAGGGGCCTAAAAAACACACGCAAAGAACTTGGTTACATATTTCAAGAGTGGTATCTTACAAAATACAGCAGGAAGCCAAGTTTAATGCAAACTGAACACTCCAAGACCTTTTCTTTTCCCCACATGACAGAATAGGTCTGGCCAAACTGTCAGAGTCGCTGTGTTGTACCAGGGCAGCTCTGTCTTACAATGAAGAGGTAACTTGCACATGCCAGAAGTTTTACTTAGAAAACTTCGGTCTGCTGC
The DNA here is from genome assembly GCA_039720435.1 of Amazona ochrocephala. Taxonomy (NCBI): domain Eukaryota; kingdom Metazoa; phylum Chordata; class Aves; order Psittaciformes; family Psittacidae; genus Amazona; species Amazona ochrocephala. Next base: position 82,916,742 of record CM077881.1, on the reverse strand, counting down.
CTAACTAAGGTTACATCTTTCATTACGCCAGTGTTCTAGCTTACAACCACGAGAGTGGTAACCACCTCACTTTACAGTTCCTTACAAACAGCTGGCTTTAGGCACACACACTATTTCAATCATCTTGAGCTGAACTTCCATTTGGGTCATTCCACCAGAGTAAAGCTTCTTTGCCCACTTGAACTGCCCTTCTTTAAAGCCTTAAGTAAGCTTTGACACTTGCCACACTCCAGGCAGACCTCTCAAATCATAAAGTAGAGAAAAATGAATTATAATAAAGTTATAAATTTTTGAAAGTCTATAATGATTGAAAAGCTGAAGAGATTTCCAATAGGTTTTTAACAATTTATCAAAATACAGTGCAGCAAGATCTCACAGGAAGCCAATTCTGCAGATATTTAATTACATGTGTGATATATAGGCTCATCTGAGCCAAAAGGAGGTGATTGGCTGTGTCATGGAGCATGGCTGCAGAAGCAAAGTCCAAAGCCAACTGGGTGCCATCCCTGACACTCAGAACTGAGCCTGAGAGAACCCTGCAATCCCCTCACAAGAGCCAAAAGGCAGCCAAAGCTACTGCAAGTCAGGTTCAAACAGCCTGCCCAAACCCAAGTACTGTTTGAAGCTTGTTAATCTAAATGGGAACACAAAGGTAACTCCATCTATAGAAATGTGATGTACAAGACCCAGCATTCCCTCATGAGGAGCTATTCAGTGACTTAACACATGCTGTGGTCATAGGAGTAACACCGTCTCATTTAAGTATCCCTCTACCCACACTTCCTTAACAGACACCTTAGCAGCAAGGGCTGTACTGTGTGCTCCTCCAAAGGATGGAAACACACACACCTTCAAAGAAGCACTGAACAGCTCCCAGCAAGAAGGGGGAGCCACTCTCAGCTCTCCCCAGTGGTACAATGGCACTCCTCTGCTTCTCTATGCTCAAGTGGCTATCACTTGAGGGAGCAGGTAGCTCATTTTCAGCACAACAATCTCCCTCCAGCTCCATAGCACTCTTCTACAAAGCTCAGGACATACCAAGAAGCTACAGCACGTGCTGAGAACATGAGAGGCACCTGGGCTCTGCACTGAAACTCCAACTGAAGCTTGATGACAGGCACATGGAAAGCGGGGACCCCTTCCATCTAAGGATTACCTTTTCCACTGCAAAGCTCTGATTCATCAACACCAAAGTTCTGCTGTTGCAAATGATCACATACTTGAACCACTGTCTCCCTTCAGTTGCTAGGGCACCAACACCTGGAAATCAGAATCACTAAAGAGTGCACAAAAGAGGAAGAATCCAAATTTTTCCTTCTTTCAAACCTCTCCATTGGGATGTGCGATTTTCACATTTCAAAAAGCATTTGGAGCTTTGCAAGCCGACAAAGGGTCTGTGGATATCACCCAGGAAGCACTATCAGCATTAACATGTTGCTGCTTGGTATGGTTGAGGGACCTGGGGGGTTTAGTCTGGAAAAGAGAAGGCTCAGGGGGGCCCTTATCACTCCCTACAACTGCCTGAAAAGGACGATGGAGCCACGAGGGGGCTGGTCTCTGCTGCCAAGGAACAAGGGATGGGACAAGAGGAAACAGCCTCAAGCTGAACTCTCGTGCACAGAAGCCTCCAAAAAGACCCCAGTAATTATACTAAAAACGTTCTCATTTAGTTGCAGTTTGTGATTTTCCCAAATGCTTTTTGGTAGGCTTCTGCACCAAACCCCCACCAACCTCAAACACAAGCACAGGCAGAGCACCACACACATCTCTCCTTGCAACACCAGGGTATGCTCCCAAACCAGCACTTCCACAGAACCAACCCGGTTGGAAAAGACCTTTAAGCCCATCCAGTCCAACCGTTCCCCAGCACTGCCAAGGCCACCACTGACCCATGGCACTAAGGGCCTCGGCTCCACGGTGTGTGAACACTTGCAGGGACGGTGACTGCAGCACTGCCCTGGGCAGCCTGTCCCAGTGCCTGAGCACCCTGTGGGGAAGGAATTGTTCCTCAGCTCCATCTAAACCTGCCCTGGTGCAGCTTGAGGCCGTTTCCTCTTGCCCCATCCCCTCTTCCTTGGGAGCAGAGCCCAGCCCCTTCTAGCTCCATCCTCCTGTCGGACTACGAGCGATCAGGTCCCCCTGGAGCCTTCTCTTCTCCAGACTGAACCCCCCAGGTCCCTCAGCCGTTCCCCATCACACTGTGCTCCAGGCCCTGCACCAGCTCCGCTGCCCTTCTCTGGCCTCGCTACAGCCTCTCAATGTCTCTCACAGAGCGAATTTCTCGGGGGCCGCCGTTTCCGCCGCCACCGCTGCGGAGCGGCACCGAGCCCCGAGGCGTTCCCGTGGCCTCAGGACCCCCCGCACCTCGAGCTCCTGCGTCTCGCACTGCTGCAGCAGTCGCCGGAAGCCGCCCGCGCTCTCCGCCATCACCGCCACCGGCATCTTCCCGCCCGCCACCACCGCCGCCGCCACAGGCGCCCGCGCTGCTACGTCACTTCCGACGCGCCAAAACACGCACTTCGCGCGCCGGCCGCTCTAGCCCCGCTTCCGTGCCCCTGGAGGACTGCCGGAGGGGGGGGGGCGCGGCTTACTTGGGGGCGTGCCCAAGGGGCGTGGCCGCGGTTTTGGCGCGCCGGGCCGGGGGGGCTGTGGTCAGCACGTGTCACAAGTGTCGCAGCCTGTGTGATAACGGGCGTGTCGGTTGTATCGTGTTCCCCCCTCGTTATCTGTGTGTGTGTGATAAGCACATCACTTTAATGTGTCTGTATGTATATATCACATATCAGGTGATGCATGACATACATATATATCACGTATCACATGATATCACATATCACGTGACATACACAGGTGTACAAAAGGCACCCTTTATTGCACATGTAATGTGCAATAAATATTGCATGTATATAATATATGTATTATATATTATTATATATTTATATACTTATATAAATATGTTTATAATATAGATATTATATATAATATGTATAATATATATGCATACATACTGCACATTACATGTGCAATATAACATAGCATCTCTATGAGTACACGCACCCACCAAAACAGCACGTAATACACCAACACGGGGTATAACAAGCTATTTTATAGGTAGGGCCACCCTTCTTCCACAGCCTCCTGTGGCTCCAGTTCCCATCCTCACAGGGCAGTACCACGACCCCCCCCAGTTCTATCTCCTACCAAGTGATGTATTTATGAGTTGGAGGGGTTTGAACATGCTTACAGCATGGAGTGCGTCCTTGGAAAGCAGGAGGATTGTGACCAGATCTTTGCAATCACAGAGACACAAAAGGAAACTTTCATTTGCTTAGGGCAAACCTACCTGGGGCCTTGTTTCCTGCAAACCCTTGCTTCCCAATACAATCAATGTGCTCTCCACTGCAGCCCCACATCTCTTGAACAAAGCCTGACCCTGGTGCTCCCCCATCACCTTCCACCCCCAGGGCTGCCCCAGACACCATCCCCCAAATCAGTTATTCTTCATATTCAACCAGGGACCCTACAGCCCTTTAAAGAGTTCCCCCAAGCTGCACTAAAGAGTTGCATGACCTTGATGCTAAAGTAGGGTTGCCCTGTATAAGCCTGACCTGTCTTCAGCAAGGTGCTCTGGAGGTGTTGCCCATGCTTTTGGGTTGGAAACAGCAAAGCATAGGGATGCTCAGCCTCTCGATGCTGCTGCATGAAGCCTGACCCTGTTGCCAGGGAGTCTCCGTGCTCCAGGAGAGGTCACGACTATGGAAAAATGAAAATGACCTGTGTTCTCTTTGGGATTTGCCCAGAGGAGAGCATTGTCCTCACCTTTTGCTCTGGTTTCCAATTACTCATGGTTTTTGGGAGGCAATGGGGAGAACAAAGCAGGTGGCAGCTTGGTGCCAGTGAGAGACCCTTCCTTAGCACTGCGGGGTTGGGGTCACAACATCCTGATGCCCATCACGGAGCACGTTGATTTGGGAAGGCTTCATCATATGGTGGGATGTCATGGGGCTGCATTCCTCCATGCCGCTGCTATCCTTCTCCCTGGTGCCAGGAGGGAAGGTACGAGCCAGTCCCGAGCACCGCTGCTGTACTGGGCCCCTGTGAGTGCGCCTATTCTCTGCGAGTAATCGTTTTATTTGGGAAAGAAACAGTGAAAATGGAGCACACAGGAGGGCTCCGCAAGAGGGCAGTGTCTGCAAGAGAAACAAACGGGAGCGGGGCAGTGGTCCCCGTCAAACATCCCACTGTTCCTTCCCGGCGAGAAACTCCATTTGGGGCCACTTAGGTATATATATATATACCTAAGTGTGTATATATATATATGTATTTATTTATATTATAATATTATAATAATATATATATAATTTTATATAACATATATATATTTCTTTTTCGCTTGCAGGATTTCATTAAGCTTTTGGGACAACAAACTAATCCTTATCTCCCCTCTTTCACTTTAAAGCCATTCCCCCTTGTCCTGTCCCTACAGGCCCTTGTATAAAGTCCCCTTTCAACTTTGTCTCTTTCCCACACATGAGCTGCAAACCGTGTGATTGCAGGAGCTGGGAATGCTGCCAGAGTGGCTCAGCAGGGTCTTCAGACCCCTATCCTTGTCCCATAGACAAAGAGGAACCAAGCATCATGGCTGGGAGCTCAACCCTTCGGCCTCTCCTGCCTTCCTGGCTTGAACAAGAATGATTTCCACACCATAGCCACACAGTTTTGCTCAGCCTGGGGCAGAGGGTGGTCGCAGAGGGCTTTAACCAGTGCCTCTGCAGTGAGCCAGGAGATGCCATCTGACAGGGATGCCCAAAGAGCCCAAGTACTTGCTTCAGGAGCACCTGCACCTGATAATCACGTCCCCCACTATCTGCAGATAAGAGTACAGCCCTTCACAAGCAGAAACCATCAAGCCAGATGGCTTAGGCTGGTGTCCCACTGCCCTGTCAGCACCATCTTGATCCCATGGAGGGCGGCTTCTGATAAAGTTAAAAGTTCCTTTAAAGCAGCGATGGAATCAGCCCAAACCTGCCTTGTACAGTGACTGAGACCACTGAGCTATCACCGTGGGAAATCATGGGACCATTTATGTCAGTGGGGAGCTTCTCTTCCATTCAGGCACCAAAAGAGGAGGCCAGACTTGGAAAACAGCTGAGCACGGTGGGAAATCTGTCCCCCTGGCAAAGCCAACCGCATTAAATTAATGGGAAAGCTCCTTGACATGAAAGGATCCTGATTTCCCTTCGGCTCACAGGCTTGAAAGGCACTTTCGGACATGGCTGCCAGCTGTTGCAGATGTGTAAAGTAAACTTAATGTGATCTTCATTCAGCTCCTGGTGATGATGGCACGAAAATCTCAAGAACTCATTTGTTCCTTGCATGGGCTTTAATACAGCGATGAAATGGATTCCAGTTCTGCTCTCCTCAACAGTCCTGATGAGCCTCAGTTGTTTTCAGAGTGGTTTTCAAAGCAATACCAAGGTATTTCCAAGAAAGATTAGCAGAGATGTTGTGGCAGGGCTTTATTTTCCCAGTTGTTTCCATGTGCTGCCTCTGATGTGGAGGTACCCTCTGGAAAGATGATTACAAGAGGTTTCCCTTTCTCATCTGCTTCAAAAGCTTTGCAGGGGAACAAAAGAATTGTGATGGGGAAAATAAGATGTAATGTGGCGATATGGAACAATAGGAGAGTTAATTTAATGTGAATGGTAAAGAAAACGGTGCTAAAGGGTCAAGTTGAACCTCTCCACACCCTTCCCCATCCCCTCAGCACCCTGATTTATATTGGCTGTGCCTGACCTGAGCAAAGGCTGTATCTAAATACATGATTTCCTTCCATGACATCAAAGCTCATTTGACACCAGCCATCAAAGGGGACAAATGCTTCGGTTATAGGAGCTGCACTCAGCAGAAAGGAAATGTGGAACGGTTGATGGGAAATTAACATTTCTTTTCCCCAAACAATTAGTTTTTATTGTTCCATTTCGATGGGGGCATTGGTTTCAACTCCCATAAACGAGATCGCTGGGATAGAACCTTTTTTCTGCCTTCCTCATCCTTGTTTCATTGCTCAAACCCGAGGCCTCGGTTATACAGGCTTTTACTGCAGCATGCTGCTGTAATCAAAGGGAAAACCCTCAAACAGGGAGCCTGGGGAGCTTGGGGGATGTGCAGGAGACCACAGAAGCCATGGCAAAGTGACTGCTGTGTGAGGTGCTGAGAGTTGTTCACCCACCAGTCCTTACCTATGGGCTCTATGTCCTTCTGCTGCTCTGGATCAAATCCATCCCTGACCTGGATTTGGGGTCTGCTGAGCCCCTTTTTCTGCACCCTGAACACCTCTGTCCACCTCCTCTTGCTTTCCCTAGGTGTTAACACCAGCAATGGCTTCTGCCCGCAGGTCTGGAGGTGAAGATTGCCCTCCTGTAACCTGCCAAGGGTGAAAGAGACTCTGTGTGTGTTTAACCTCAGCGTTGTTTTTAGGACTTTCAAGGCATGTCTCTGCATTTTCCTGTTTGTGCTTTGTTCTGTAGGCTCCTCAGCCAAGTTTTGGTCCCCTCCCTGGCTCCTGGGCCAGCAGTTCTTGGTCTCTGCATAGTTTAATCCTTGGGTACCTTTGAGCAATGCAACGCTGTCCCACCAAGCTGCTCCCTCACGGAAATCCCTGAAATGGTCCAGATTTGAGGGGATAATGAGAGAGGATCCCAGTCCAGTGAGGGGTGTTTTTGAGTATCAGGCATTCAGCATGGGACATTTTGGGGGGGATCAAGTGGGAGAATCCCAGGTCAAACATGGGGCGTTTGGGGGATGGAGTGGAGGAACCTTGGTCTAGTAAAGGGGGTTTGGGAGTTGGATCAGGGGAGTCCTTGGTTCAAGCTATGAGTTGGTGGGGGGAGGATGTCCCTGGTGCAGTAGGGAGCATTTAGGGGATGAAGTGGGGAGTCCCTGTTCCAGCTGTGGCACTTGAGGGATGGAGCATCCCTGCAGGCTGCAGCCCCTCTCCAATGATGCCCTTCTCAGCAGGATGGACTGCACAGGGCATCCCCGCAGTGCTGCTCACACTGTGAGCTTGGGGGCTTGCTCAGGGCCCCATGGTCTCCTTTGGCCTCCCACCTTATGCTGGGGCTGGCTGGGGGCACAGCTCTGCTGGCAGGGTGTGATGTGCCTCCCATGCCAGGGAGGGAGATGCTCCTGCACCCCCATCCTAACAGGATCAGATGCATTGCCATGTCTCCCAGGGCACGCTTTGAAATCCACTCATGCCCCTTAATCTCACACACGTTAGAAAGGCACCTGTTTGCCTGCAAAGCCACTGGGACACTGGGCCAGAGCTTGGGTGAGGGTAATAAAGACACAATTAGAGGTAGGCTTTGATGTCAGGAGGTAAAGGAGCTCAGGCAGCTGTGCTGAAGCCTCTCTCGCAGCCACCCTCCTGCTTCGGTGTCATCCTAACAAAGAGGATCTTGTGTCCATGATGCCCTGTTATGGTCCTCCCAGCCTGTGGCCACCTGTCCTGCCCTCCAGCACCGAGCGCTGCCCCCACGCTCCCTGCCCTAGCGCAGGGGCGCGAATCCAATTTCATGGCCCTGACGCTTGCTGAGCGCTGCCAGGCTTTGCTCTCCATCACCCAGAGCACGTGCTGCAATGGGCTCTTTGTTCCCCAAGCCCTGCTGCCAACAGCTGGATTCCCCATCCAGCTGTGCCAGGATGCAGGCAAGGGAGAGTGGAGGCAGCCAAGATGGAGGTCTCCACGTGGGACACCCTGTGCGCATCCCTGGGGACACAGGGAGGGATGCTTTCCATCCTGTGTGGGAGAGGAACCCCCGCTTCATCCGATCTGCATCCCATACGAAGATGCTTAAGAGCTGGCACAGAGATTGAGGATTAAAGCTCCTTCTGATGAGATGCTTTTGTGAGACTGGAAGAGGAAATATGTCACTTGTTTGCTCTTTGATTTCTATGGATCAGCTCAAACCTGTGTCCTATGAGCAGGCTCAAAAAGCCACAACATGGTACCATAACTTCCAGGGGCTGTGGAAATCATTAGATCAGCCCCTGTGTATCTCTGTGCATGGAAGGAGCAAGAGTGAGATGCTGACGCCTTGCTGCACTCAGCAGTTTGCTGTCCATTTTCAATGCTAACTTTTCCTTCTAAGCCTTTCTAAGGTTCTACAGCTATATTGCAGACCCTGGGCTCTTAGTGCCCCCAGTACCCCAGGCTGTCATCACTGGGTCCTGAGGCAAACCCTGCCTTGCAGCTCAACTACCATGATTCTCACCAAAGACTCCTTATTCCCCTATTAACTATACTATCTCCACATTCACTGTCCAGGGCTGCAAGCTGTTGCTCTTTCCAAAGCTGCGGCAAGACAGCAGAGAGGAAACAGAAGTCGTATTCGATGTCTTTAGCAGCAGAGTTGGGGCACTGTGCCCTGGAAAGCCTGAGCTTCCATCTCTGTATCAGCAATACACCCAGGTCTGTTAGACCTGGAATAACAGGAGCACTAGGAATTGCATCACTCCTGAAGTGTGCTCCAGGCAGTATTTCCTAAGTAAAACCCCCAAACCATTGTCTTTCTTTTGTTTTCATGGAAAAGAAAGGCAATCCAAGAGGGATTCCCTTCTTTTTCAAGACAGGCAGAGAGCAGGGACAGCTGAGAACTGAAATCCTTTCTTCACCTGCCAAACACTGCAAGCAGAACTACCTTTGATGCAAACATTTCTGCTGAGGGCTTGGGGTTTCTTTTTTGGCTCAAAAGGGCTTCCTGAGAGCACCACCAATGGAAAACAGACACTCAAAACGAAACAGAAAGTTGTTGTTTCCCCTCCTTTGTATAAGCTTAGCAAATTACTGCTAAACCCACACATCCCGGCTTCTCTGAATGTCACCGTTGCTGGGAAAGGCTCCCCTTGCACTAGTCTGTGCTTTGTCACTCTGATGTGGTTTAGCCCAGCAATGTCACACCCATCATACCTTAGTTCTGACGAAGCCTGTTTGGAGATGGCAACGAAGCTGCCACCATTACAGATGCACACGATCCCCTGACGAGAATTGCTTTCTGTGCCTCCCATCCTGTTCTTCTCCCTCTTCACTTCACAGATACTGGCACTTCAATGCCCTGAACAGGCAATTTCTTCATCAAAAAGGTGTTTATATGTAAGCTGAAACTGCCCTGAACCCTTTGCAGAGGGCTGGGGAGAGGGGGATGTGGCAGGATGAACCAGCTCCACCAGTGCTCAGGATAAGCTCTTCTCAGAGTGGAACATTTTGGGATGCAACCAGCACCTCCATATTCCACTGAACTATTTAATGTAAGCCACAGGGCTATTTATTCTGTGAGAACACTGCACTTTCATCAGCCATTTATTTACAGCACATGGCATTCCTCACGTGCATGACCTGCTGGTGAGCAGAGGAGGAGGGTATTGATTTTGGAGCCATGTCTTATTTACACTAACCATAGGGCAGGGACCCATGAAAACACCGGTGAGGGGAGCAGAGCCAACCCATGGGCTCTGACAACAGAGCCATTATAAGGGCCTGCACATCCCTCCCCCATAAACATGTGCTATGGGTGGCCCTGGGAGCAAATCTGATGTAGGTGGGTCTTGTAATGCACATCCCACAGGGGAGCTATGTGAGGGGCACAGAGCCAGCAGCCCCACAGCACCCATCCCCATCCCTTTAACCCCACATGTTGTGCAAAGCTGGGGAGAGGAGATACACGCACATCCCAGGGATGCACATCCCTCAGGAGGGATGCAGCACATGGAACACACTGGCTTGGGGATGAAAAAGAAGGGTCAGTCCCATGTTTAGGTTTGTTTGGCATGTCAGGTTTCCTCACTGTGCCTCAGTTTACCCCTCTGCAAAGCGGGATGGGCCTGCTCTGCACAGGGCCCAATAGACAAAGAGATGCAAGCACCATCAGAAACTTGCCACTGCTTCATTCCGTCTGCAAATACTCATCATTCTGCTTTATGAGGACAAAACTGGAGATTTAGGAATTGTTTTACAGGATGCATTTCTCTCTGTGGCACCCTGAAGTGCTCTCAGGGAACCCTGAAACACCAAACATCTGGGCACAGCAACAAACAGTAAGAAACAACAGTACGTTCATTGTTTAGCAGCCCTTTATAATCCAGCCAATGGTTTTTAAATAAACTGATGGAAAATAATGGGAATTTCAGGCCCTGGAACCCATTATTCCCACATGCCAAATCTGATGCCGCTTAGTGCAACAAAGACCCCGAAGTTAATGAAATTCCTGCCTGGACAAACTTTTATCATGCTGCTCAGTAAAACAACTTGTGCATCAAAAAGCACCATCACTCAAGCTGTTAAAATGCCTTCTGTGGAAAGGGAGGCAAAGGAGCAGGAGGAATAGATTTGTTAAATGACAGATAAGCAGTGCTATATATTTAATACATGTCTATATTAGGTTACTGGAGGTTGTTGAGTTTAAAGCACGAGGGTGAACTGAGCAACTGCTGCGCCAGCAATTGAAGTCTCCCGTTTGAACGGGAGTCTGAAGAATGTTAACTGATTTTCATGTTAAGATACCCATCCATCACCCACCACGCCTGGAAAAGCTCCATTTGCTGTAAAAACATGTTCCATTGACAGCCGAATGCAGAAATAACTGAATCTTTACAAAGCCCCCAAAGGAACTTGCTTTCTTTAAGAGCACGTTTCAGATGACAGCATCCACCTAGCTCCCACCACTCCCAATAATCGCCCTGTTCAATGAAAGGTCTGCTTTGCAGAAGAGGAGCTTTGCAGAGAACAACCCTTCCAGCCGGCCCTAATTAAGTTCTGCTTTATCCTGATGAAGCACATTTCTAGAGCCGGGTTTCCAAACCCTGTGCGTCGGCTCCAGCTTCTCTCCAAGTGGTTGGAAAACGCCCTCGGAGGGCTGATGAGGGCTGATGAGCACTGATTGCTTTTGGAAGCCCTCATAGGTGATAGATACTGATTCCTGACAATGCGCCCTGCTCTGTCCCAGGGGACAGGTGGGACCAATCTCTCCTTTCTCTGCTGGACAGGAGTTAAAAGCCTGGAAGTGTGGATCTTGAGCTCAGTTCATTCCAGCTCCCACCCCTCCTTCAAGTATTTTTTAAGGAATTTAGCTGGAATTTACTTCCAAGGTCACTTGCGCACAGTGCCTGAGTAATCCTACCCCGGCTGGCTGGGAATGCTGGTGTCATTTATCATTTTCCCCTCTCTTATTTATAGAGCTGATTACAAAAGCGCATCCAGCGCCAAGGGCTCCCTCCAAGTCCATGAGGCTGTGCCCATTTCCCCCCAAAGAGGGGGTGAGAGGGGTGACATAACCCCACCACATCTCCACAAGGACCTGCTGATCTAAGGAGCCTTCTCCTGCAGGGAAAGGGCATGGCAGGAGGCAGGCAGCATCCAGCATCACCTGGTTTTAAGCATATGCTTGACCCTTAATGAAGCGCAGGGATTTACAGCCATGCCCGTGTACTTTCTGAACACAGGTGTGCTCATGCAAGCCTGGATCTGGGCTCAGAGAAGATGTAAAGGCACTTGCTGCATGGGTAAGATTGAGGTGAGGGTGCCCAGGAGGCTGTGAAGTTGCTGTGTTTCTTAGGAAAAAAGCCATTTTCCCTGGAGAATGCTGATCTGCATTGAGCAAAAAAAAACAGAAAGCAGTTTGGATTGAAGACTTAAGAGGGGTTCCTTGGAAGAAATCACTTTTCTCCTGCTGCTCCACTGATATAAGCACAGAGGGCTCACTCCATTTCTTCTTCCCACTGAACGTCATTGGAGCTGTCACTTCCAAGTCCGTGCCTCGGAATATCCCACTGCTGCACAGTCCCAGGTCACTGGGATCTCCAAGCGCCCCAGCACAGCCCTGTTACACTTCACGCCTGTCCTGCAGCTCGGAAAATACGAGCTGTTGAGCAGGGGCAGATGGAAAAACACCCGCAGGAGGGTGGTCACTTGATGTCTTTAACACCTGCAGAGGCCCCGGCCTGGAGGGAAGAACTCCTTGTGCCATTCCCAGGCGGATGGATGATGCCTAGGATCATGGCACCTCCATCTCCAGCACATCATAATTTTGGGGTGGGTTTAAGGTCTTTTTGCCCTCTTCTCCATCACCTCTGAAACCACTCGAGGCTGACACTGAGAGTCCTCTTGGGGACTGATCTCAAAAAGGAGGTCCCTCAGGTGATGGGAGATCAGAGATCATCATCCCCCACGTGCCCAAAAGGGAAGAACAAAAGCTGGACAAATGCCTCCTTCAGCACTTGCGCAGGAGATGGCTCTCATGGGCGCCCAGGGCTGCTCCAATGGGACCAGAGACAGCCCCGACAGAAACCTGAGGGGCAGCTCACCCAGCCCAGGCTCCCCATGCACCAAACCCTCTTTTACCTCAAACAAGCCCACACGTTTGCTTCTTTTCACAGGGGACGTGCAGTGCCTCAGTTGACTCCTCCATAGGGATGGCACAGTTGCCCCTTCCTTCACGTTTGCCAGCAAGGTTGAGGGTTTGTTAAGTCCTTGGGAGCTCAGCATGAAGGTGTACACTGGATTAGGCTCAGTCCAATCCTGAGGCTAATTCAGGCATGAGTCTGAAACCCCCCCGCAAAGGAAGGCAAGAAGATGGGTGCGTGTTTAGGTATCGATAGCTGTTGATGCTGTTCCTCCCTGTTGCTGTGGGCCCCAGGCACCTCCAGCCTGCATCAGGCCCCAAGCATGGCAAGAATGCCTCGGCTTGCACCGACCACAGCATGCTTCAACCCTGATGTCAGTCCCTGCTGCGAAGGCAGGGGCTGAGCTCGCCTGCATCAGCCAAAGGCGAGGTGGCCAAGTGAAGGAAACCAGTGCCTTGTTCTCCAGCTCTGCAGGCGGGGGGGACTGCGTGCAAAGGAGCACAGTGAGGGCTGACACCAGTCAATGCCTCTGACCTGCTGCCAAGAGCTCGACTGAGGAAAATGTTTGTTTCATCTCAGTTTGAGAACACAAGGGATTTAGTCCCTGTGTCCAACACCTCACACCTGAATCCAGCACTTTCTGTAGCAGGGAAGAGGGAGAAAATGAGTCCCATGGTGAGTCCTCACCAGCGCTGACACATCAGGTCCTCCTGGGGATGGATGGACTGTAGTCATTTGCTGCGCATCCCCCACTGGTCTTGGCTCGCAGTGCAAATGTGGACACCTCTGTGTCATGCTCAAATGCTGGTGAGGAGTGCCCTTTGGGATGCAGTGTCCTGGGCATCCCCTAGTACCTCTCCACCAAGACCTGTCCTGCTCCTCACTGGCACCAAGGGACACCATTTCCACCTCTATCTCTAGGTACCACCTGAGTCCCCCATAAACAGACACACGTAGGTGTGAAGCCTCACAAAGCCCAGCACAAAACTGGAAATACAGTTGCAAAAACCACATGCATAAATACCCCAAAACATCAGCATAAACCTGAAGCCTTCCCCCACTCCCATCATTCTCCTATAGTTTCTGAGTCTGCCCCTGAACACTGCCTGCCTGAACCAACCCCATCCCTGGGTTTCTGTTCCCTGCTTCTCTTTGGCACTTACTGAACATAAAGAAAGCCTGGAGCCCCCTCTTGCTGTTTCCCCTCTTATCCAGAGCTGTGCCTGCCTTGGAAAGGCAAATGGAGCCCTTTATTGTCTGCCTGGCTCTCCCTGGCTGTGCAGAGCCCCAGCCATGGGACACGCTACAGCGAAGGAGCTGGCTCTGTAGGACTCTGCAAGCTGTTATCTCACAAGTGGCTGTTTTGCCTTGCTCCCTTTTGAAACCAGGGAGCACATGTAGCATTTAATGAACCAGATGTCTGGCTCTGCACTCGGACCATTCCGTCCCTGCCCTCCCCATCACACGTGGCCTTGCGGTAGTGTTGGGGGTTCATGACCTCGCAGATGCTCTGGGTAAATGTGGTCCAGGGAAGCAGGAGGGAAGGAGGGAGAGAGGGGTGGATGCAGGAATGGGGTAAACACTCCAGGTCCTCCCTGCTTCACATGTGGTGGCTAAGCATCCATTACCCTATAGGTCTGGGGGGAAAGGGGCTGCCTCTCATGAGGACTTAGAGGTGAAGCAACCAGGTACCACACTGCATCTGTACATGAAGGCACGACTTGCAGTCAGGATGTTTCACACCTGCACTGAAAGACATCAGTGTCCAAACACTGGGAGAGCCTCCAAAAAGGGCAGAAATGAAGGTATCCATAGAGGTGCTGGGGAGCATGAGGCTTGTGGATGAGGCCCTCCTCTGGCCATCTCCCCTGTTCTTCCTTTGCTGATGAGCATGATCTCCCATCACAAGCATCTCTGACTGCAACCAGGCAAAGCCCCATCCTCAGGCCAGGTGTCCAGGGCTCCCCATCCTGCCTCTCCTCTGTGCTCCCGGGCAGACGTGCTGGGACAAACCCACTGACCCTTCATATTCCCTGTGGTCCCCCAGGCCCTAGAAGGCAGGACCCAGTGTTCCCTGAACAGCATGTTCCTTGGATGAGTGTCATTCCTGGTCTGTTCCAATCTGGCCCAGATTCACGAGGTGGGTCCAGAAAGAGAGGCCAGCATGGGAAGCAGCTGAGCAGGCCTGTTTCCAGAGCAGTGCAGCTGGTAAAGGTTTATTTTGCTAAGCTGCTACTGTCCCAAGGTTATTAAAGACACACTTGCAGCATTAGCCCCTATTAAGCCATGCTGGTAAACCATGGGATGGGCCAAGAATCACAGCAAAGCCAGAAAGAAATGCTCTTTTTTGCTCAGTAAGTCTCAAAAAGACACCCCATTGCCCCAAGAGCTGCTTCATCTCAGACCCATCATTGATCCCAGCACCCCCAGCAGCCCTATTGCCTGGATGGCTTGGCCCCATGTTCCCAGCAAGGGGCAGCCCCACAAGCTCTGCACTCAGGATTTCAGTCCCTGGCACCAGCCGGCACTGTCCATGGATTCAAATCATGCATCAGGCTTTAATCAATGTCACTCAATTCCAGAGGGATTTGTCCATCAGGAAACAGCATCTCCTCTCTTCCCGTCCCCTCCCACTCCGTGACTCACAGTGATGCTGAGCAGAGCACAATCCACCCTGGGAAACCCCTTCACTGGCTGCAGCATCCCCTGGGAATCTCGGCTGGGACCCTGCAGAGACACTGACTGCACTGATGGACCTGCCAAGAAGAGGAACTTGTGTTCATGGGGCCGCCTTATCTGCTGCAGGCAGCAGGAAGCTCCTGGTGCTGAGACCACCGCAACCCACGGTCCTGTGGCTGCCGTCACAAGCCTCCTGGGTCATTTTTGATGTGCTGGGCTGGGACACGCCGGGCTGCCTTCCCTCTGGCCCAACCTATTGCAAATCTACAGCTTTGATTCAAAAGCTTATCAGTGCAACGTATTTATAAACACTGTGCATGGGGCTGCTGCTGCCTTCACCCTGAGCAACTCTTGGTTCTCCTCTCAGCTATGCTCGTGCAAACACTTGGGGACCTTAGTAATGGTGAGAGATTAAAACCAAAGAGCAGGTATCAGCCCATAAATTCAGCCAGAAGCTTCCTCTGATAACCCCTGTATTATTTATATTCTAAGCAGCCTGTTTCCCAGCTCAAGCACCTCCTACAGCCTAAGCCAGGGTAACAACAGGAGTAAGTACAACCCTTTATCTCCATGGAGCATGTGTTTTTAATCCTTATTTCCCAAGTACCTTCAAGTGCATGTGTTCTCCTGCGGCTTTTGTATTAGCTGAAGGCTGGACAAAGCACATCCACCACAGCTCAGATCCAGAAACAAACAACTGTATGAGGCCAGACACTGCAGGAGCTGATCCTCACATGATGGATACCTTTGAATCAGGATGGTGATGCAGTCAAACAAGCAGGCACATAATGTATATGGAGCCACAAGCTTTTGAGAGCAAAAAAATGAGTGCTGGGCAACATAATGCATGTTAGGCTGCCTGCGTCATACAAGGAACACCAATCCCACTGCAGAAAATAGCACTATAACCACAAGAGAGCAGTCATTCACTCCTCATTTCAAAGAGTGGGCCTGAGAAAAGCCCCTCAGGTAAATACATCCACTGCCAACAATGGGTATGTGTAAATACATGCCGGGATTAAAGGTAGGTCTTTCTGTCTATATATAATAGTTTCAGAAATCATTTTGTTTTCTTGTTCTTGTCCTCTCCATGCTTCATCCATCACCTTTTCCTCTCACTTTCTTTTCAGTGCCTAATGCAATGGGGCTCCATCACTGCCGTTACCAACACAGCACTTAGGAAGCCTTTCCTTTGGTAAGAATAGAGGAATATTAAGCATTTTACCATTGCTGTTTCAGTACATCATATTCCCTTTCTCACTACATTCCTTAAGAAAAAGCCAACATCAAGCACTGAGGGTGGGTAGGAGTCAGCATCTGTCCCCAGCCTTCCATCTGGCAGTGGTGGCTGGTAGAACATCCTGCTTCCATCCCCACTGTGGGGAAAAAGGCATTGCAGAAGCTGGCCCAGCCTCAAATGTAACTTTGGAACCAATTGAAGAAACTCCTGTAAATGAAATTTAGGGGAGAATCTGCCTCTGAGTCAGTCCTGGCAGAGGCAAATCCACCTCCGAATGGGGCTTTTTCCCCCGTGTTTTCCTTCTGGCATCCTTCTAATGTGACAGCAATTAAAGGCCCTGAGAAATGGGTGGAAACAATTTGGGAAGGTCTCTATTAAGTTTGCTCTCATTAGCACTCCAGGCTGGTTTTCCAGCTGCTCGTTGACAACTGCCTTCCACATGCAGCGTCCAAACAGAAAAGCCCCGAGGCATTATACCCAGGTAACACGAACTGGGGCTGTCTCATTGAGCATGTGAAGGAGCACGAGAGGGCAGACAGTCACAGGAGCCCACCATGGCCAAGCTGATGTTAAGCAGCTTCGATGCTGGGGATGCCAAAGCAGTAAGATGGGATGTGCACGAGGAATTGGGACATGCCAGGTCTTCCTCCCACCTGCACTTGGAGCATCATTTGCATCCACAGAGAAGAAGGGATGTCCTCAGCACTCAGAGAGGTTTGGAGCAGCTGCCATGAAAGCATCAAGTACGGCTTCAGGTATTTGCTGCCTGCCTGGGGCTGTCAGGGCAAGTCTTATTGTGCTGACAAGGGCTGTGACCTCTCTCTGGACTTGCCCTGCCTTGGGGAAACTGTACGAGCCCTCCAAAGCCAAAGGATTCCACCTACAAAGCACTCCCAGGAGTTTGGGTTCCAGCCCTTTGGGTTCCTCTAACCTGGAAGCAATGTTGCCTCACCCGTCCCCCACTGCCTTGTGCCCCAAAACCTATAGCATTTGCCAAAAAAGAGCCCACCCAGCAGTAAGGTAGAGAGCCCCCCTGAGGCAGATCCTGCTTTTCTTGGTCACCTGGAAAAATCAGGGCAATTCTTGTGATGAAAGTCAATCAAGTCAGTTAGAATCATAGTTTTAGCAAGAGAGCGGTGGAAGGAGGTCCCTATAATGAATCACTGCCACTATTGCACACAGAGATAAAGGAGAAGGGACAAAGGCGAGACCCTTTCTGGCATACATTTTACCTGCTGGTGCTCTGCCTACGGGTGTCATGGACGCTCTTCCCTGTTGTGAGAAAAACATAGGATTACCCTAAACACAGCCAAGAGATGAATTGCAATGAATTCCTGCGGGGGATGCTCACTATGCACTAAAACACATGTAGGTGGCTGAGCCAGCAGAGCTGGACCTGAAAGTGAGACAGAGACGTCTCATGGATGCCCAGACTCTGAGAAGCCACTCAGTGAGCAAGTGGGTGGTAACATGAGATGTTTGCTCTGTGGGTTTACACAGCAACAGCACTGGAAATCACTGGGGAGCCAGGAAACGGAAAATGACTGCATGCCAAGCAGGCATTGCACTCATTTGTTCTTTAAACTGATCATTCGTGAACTCTTGGTTTTCCTCGTGCAGCTCTGCCCTGGCACCCAACCCAGACCTCCTGCCTACAGAGAGCACTGATTGCAGAAGAGGTCTACAGGAAGGGCTGAAGACGTTCCCAAATTTCAGCTCTGAGTGTCCACTCTGAGACATAAGGAGCTGAACCTGGACTGCTTTTCTTGGGGCAAGGCTAGGCCCAGGTATTGGGTATACTCCACCAGGATGCCCTGGCATCCAGCTGACATCCCCTCAGCTGGAAACTTGGGTTTGGCTTCTTTTTCCAGCTGAACTGCAAAGGTCAACAGGGAGGAAAGGGAGGGAAAAGACATCAGTTGGGCACCGTGACAGTCCAGCCCAGCTCTGGTGATGCCCTAGGAGATGGCCATCTACAGGCAGGTTCCCACTGCACCCATTTGGAGTGACGGTAGGTTGGTTTTGGAGGGCTGAGCCTGAAAATTAACTTCATTTGAAAACAAACTTCTTTTGGCCTGTCAGCACCAACAACCTCAACCTTTGCCAGTGGGTGGGAAGAGCCCATCAGCCCATGCACGGACCTGGCTGTGATTTACAGGGAGCCCGCTGAGTGCAGACCTCACGTCATTTCAAGTAGGAATAGCTGTGACTGTTGCTTCACGTTGTAAATCTGTCTGTGTGTGACATAATGAACAGCATCGTCTCCTGCAGGCAGCGTGATTTACAGGCATGGAAATAGCTGCAGTAAGGTCATGGCTGGGGAACTGGGGGAGAGGCAGTGCAGGGGCAGGAGCACAGCCTGCACCACATGGTTGGGTGGGACGCTGCCTGCGTGCTGCCCTGCACTGTGCTCAAACAGCCAGGATGGAGGGCTCTGTCCCCCAGCAGAGCAAGCACAGGGCTTGTAAGACATGTATATGGCCTTCGTCATCCCAACATGCTATTTTATGGTACTTACCAGGAGAGACTATTGCATTAAAGAAATCATTCCCTGAGCAGAAGGGAACAATGAAGGTTTCTCCAAACCAAGGGCAGGGAGTTATCTGGAACATAAATAACCACTGAGTCTGTCGATGCCTCTGTTTCTATTAAAGAGAAATATGTAAGAGATCAAATTCTGCAGTAACTTAGCTAATAGTTGGCTGCATTGCTGACATCTCTACATAGGCTCACCCCTAAATAACTGAGCTTCAGAGTTCGCCAGGAGTTCTCCACTGTAATGGGTCTTTCAGGCAGGCAAATGCAAATGCAGCTTCTGCAAACTTGGAATTTTCTGCAGGAAACCACACTGGAGAATCCATCCTCCGTTGGGAACAAGCAACATCCACTCCCCAGCTCATCCCTGCTCCCATCCCAAACCAAGTAACACTGAATCTCAGCTCAGTTTCCTTGAGATGAAAGCTCCAGGTCATCTGGGTGTACTGGTGCAACTTCCCACATGGACACTTTAATCCTGGTATACAAATACCTATTTTTATGCAGATAATCTCAGTTTGAAGGAGTTTAAAATAAAACTCTATTCCTGTCCTGGAATGAGCATTGCCCTCTGGGACTCCACTCATATGACTGGTCTGGTTTAGCTACCAGCACAACAGAGAGGTCTACTTTTGGTGAGGAAAGTATGTTACACTGATTTACAGCCCAGGCAGCATCCCTGGGTGCCCAGCGCTAATGTGAAGTAGCATGGCTACTCTAATTGTTGCTTGTTTCCCTATCTTGGTCTGTGAAACCAAGCTCAGGTCAGCTCCCGATCTATCAGGTTTAATTCTCCAAAACACACAAAATGTGCTCTCCCTTCTAGTCTATATCCCTAATGCAAGAGACAGAAGTCCTGTATACTGTCTGGACTGGTCCATTAACAGCATTTGCTGAAGAAGTGATCAGAGACCAGTTTGCGTCCACAACAGCTTCTTCCACCCATGCCAAAAGAAACCTCATCAACAACTACCCACAGCACAGGTTACCTACTCAGTACTAACCAGCAGCAAGCAGTCTATACACCAAACAGCCACCAAGCACACCCAGGAGTCCCACCACCCTAAGCATATGTTGTAAGGTCCATAAATACCTCTGCCAGTGGACACGAACCCTCATCTGGTCAAGCACCTTCCCAGGGTAGCAGCCTGTCCAGCATCACCTTGGTAAAGAAAATGGGAATAAATCCAGCCCAGCTCTGCCTTCATGCAAAGCACATGAACGAGGCTCATCTACCTCTTCTCTTGCTGTTGTGACAGGGTTTGCTGAGCCAGACCTAAGAGCCCTGCTCATGCTAAGGGTTCTACAGGACAGGTATTGCTGGTCTCCAGGGGTTTGTGTTGGCAGGCTTATGCTCAAGCACACTCACAACTGTTGTCTTAGTGCTTCAGACACTGTGCCTTGCTCCACCAAGAGGCTGGTCAGCTGGAGAGATGAAGCAAGGATGTCCTTGGTTGTGGGTCAGATAGCTCAGGGGCCACAGTCACACCAGTGTCACTGACCCACTGGATTGGTTGCATCCACTGTCACTGCAAAGTGCACACAGAGGAGGGACAATATTTCTTCCTTTAATAAATAGCAATCCAAGAGCCAAGAGGCTGTCCTGGTGCTCTGAAAAGCCAGAATTCCCCTTTGGCTCTCTTTCCAGCTTCCATCATTTTCCTCAATGTCTGTCCTACCATACAGTTCTCTTACAGCATTTGCCACACTTAGTTCTGCAGAAAGGCTGTGAGCTGGTGCCACCAGCTATAATGCGCTCAAACACACAGACATAACAGGAATCAATCAGTTACAGGCTGGTCCTGTTTGCCACCCAGCTGCTGTTCCAATGCCACACACCCAAAGCAATAACACAAATCCTCCAGAGTTGTCCCCTCCCATCTTCCCAACATTCAGGGGCACTCATCAACACATTGCAAACCTGCATCTTCCAGCTGAGAGAAAGCAGACCTGAATCTCCTGCTGGTCATAGACCTGAAAAGCATGATGATGATGTTGTCTTCAGTATCCCTCCCAGGCTCTGGGGTCTGGGTCTGTGAAGGCTAGGCTCTTTGAAGATTACTTCCTTGGGCTTTTTGTAACTCTCAAACCATGTATCTCTGCAGAACATGCCATGGCATTTGCTACAGCACATAACTGAAGATGCCACTGGCAGAGTTAGCATCATTCATGCTGCCAGTGTGCCAACGCATCTTGTAGCTTGGGCTTGCGTATTTGCAGAAACCATCTATTATCAAATCACAGCAGCTGCGTGGTCGCGCAGCCTTCCTCTCAAACTGGGAAACATGTGGGAGGGGAGCTGGGAGGTAACCCCCGCTTCTCTGCCTTTTCAAACTTCCCTACAGAAGCAGCAGAATTTCCCCAGACAAACATTTCTGACCAGGAAACTGAGGGTTCCCCATGGAAATTTCCATGAGAAAATACCCAGCTTGATGGTGCGCATGAAGGGAAAAGCTGTTGTGTAAGAGGATGATGCGTTTTATCTGGTTCAAGTAGGTCAATGGGCAGCAGGAGAAGGCCTGGGCTCTGGCTGCAGCTCTGCTGCTGGGTGACCTTGGAGAATCGCTGCCACGCTGCGTTCCCATCTGTGAGAGGGGGATAAGAAAGTGTCACACACAAACTCGCTGAGTTATTAATAGGGGCCTCTGGCTCAGATTTCGAAACAGCCCAAGGGGTTGAGAAGCCCATTTATTCCTAACAGTTCAAAGCAGGCAAGAGACTCAGATTTCCTTGACACTTCTTAGCATTACAGTTAGGAAAAAGCACTCTCAAAAGCATTTGTCTTAAGGGAAGCAAGCGCCTGAGTATGTGGCTTTTTCCTAATACAAATGAAAGCAAATCACCAATGAAGCTGAAATGTTTGGTTTGACTTTGACACTAAAAACCATCAGAGAGAAATCTGAACATCAGCTACTCTGAATGTGAGAGATGCGGTAGAAAAGCAACTGATGCAGTGGTCAAAAGGAAACATTCTGACTACATGGGATGGACCTGTTTCCACAATTTCCTGTTGAAACCATAGGTGAAACTGATACATTCTCCCCAAATGTTTGGATTTTGTTCAATGGCTAGATCCAATAGTGGCAGCAGTGTGGGTTTGGTTTAAATGTCTAATAGATATAAAGGAGTTCCTGTAGGATTGCTATCAATTACTTCCTAGGTAAAAGCCTGGTGACAAAGAGGGCTGTGAAAGGTGGAAGATCTTGTGCGGGATCAGGTCCGGAGCAGGGCAGGACAGGGACTGGGGGGACATCACTGACAGCATCTCATGCAAGCGGCTGTGCCCCAGGATGGGATACTCTAATGCAGGTTTGTAATTGAGCACTTCTGATTCAGGCCAGCTACAACCCAGAGAGAGCAGAGGGCATTTAATGTGCGTTTAAGTGATATGGAAAGGGAGAGTGCAGTTTGGGGAGGGGAATGAAAGCAAAGCAAAAGGAACATCAACATTCCTTGGCATTTTATCTGCACCTTGAGAATATTCAGTCCCATGTAGGAGCAGGGGAACAGGCTGCATAACCTTCCTTTCCAGCTCAGTTTGAATGGCAACATGGACACATCTTGCTTTCATTCTGAATTTTACACAATCTGCCATGGTTCTTGACTTCACTAAAAAGACATTTGGAAACAAACAAATGAAAAACTCAACTAAAATCTTTGTCCGCTGATTTTTGTCTCCTGGAAAGTTTTCATTTTGACTGAGGGGAATTTACCACAGGAGAAAAGAAAATCACTCCCTTGGAAAGCATTCAACCACTTCTCGTTTGCCTCGGCTCTGTGCTTACTGCAACCTCAGATGCAGCAGCAACACAGGGCTGAGACACTAGGATTATAGCTCCAACTCATGACTGTGCTGACCCCTTATCTCACCCATAGTCCCACATCTCTGCTGCCCCAGCCACGTCGACAGTGCAGTAACACATCACCCACGTTGTCATGTGTGTGCTCAGCAGATGTAACTGCTGTTTCTTAGCTGAACCCCCCCGACTAAGTGTGATTCAAGGTAAACATTTCAGACAAAATGGGCTGCGGTGATAACTGGTACTCGCCTGAGATCATTCTTCTGCAGGTGATGGGGCTGATGTATTGGAGACCCTAAAAAAGAGGAGACCATGAGCTCCATTTGCTGGTGTTAGAGAAGCCAAACTGGGATGGATTACTTTCACTTACTGGGATGGATTACTTTCGCTTGGATGCAACATAATTAGAAGGAATTTGTGAGAGACACACACAAGGGGAAATGCCTAACAGCATAAAAGGGAGGAAGGGATGGCTCATAAAAGAGTGATTCCCTCTGGGTTTTTTTGGCAACCCAAAACCATAAGGTTGTAGAAGGACTCCATGCTGAGGAGAGGACAATAAGAAGGAGGTGTTATGGAAAATGACGCTTCCATGAGCAAACAGATCTGATATTCCTGCCATCCCCCTGCATCCTTCGTCTGCTCCTTAAATCTGTTTTCAATGAGCAGATGCAGCCTTAACCTCGAGTCCAACAGACGTCACACTCACCTGCTGTGGTTACGCAGAGCTCATGCCTTGCTGCCTGCACTGCACTTCTGGGCACCACTCCATGGAACTCTGCTCGCCACGGCTCGGCCAAGATGCATCCATCCAGTGGTCCATGCTCCAGGCAAGGGATGCTTTGCACCTGATTCTGAACCAAAACCAGTAATGTTTATCACCACCCCCCACCCCTACCCCCAGCAAAAAAATGTGGGTTGATCACAAGTTCCTAGCTCTCAGAAACACCTCCATACTTACAAGGATTGCCATTGTTCTATTTCATAGGATCTGTCTCAGGACCAAAACTTACAAATAATACTTTCCTGCCCCACGTCAATGTAAAGCGAGTTTAAAAATGCTGAGGTTTCTCCTATGAGGAGGCAGCTGACCTCAGGTAGAGGTTAGTTCTGAACATGCAAAATGTGGAACTAGTCTTAGGCTTCATTTGACTAAACTCAGGTTTTTAGGTATCCAATGCAATGTAGATTTTGATCCTACAATCCAGTATTACTGTGAAACATAACTGAGTATCAGAAGAAAAAGCCAGGAGGAGGGAGCTATCCTGTCCCTGCAGAGCTACGCAGAAATGAGTGATATCCAGTCATAGTAGTGAATGGAAATCTCCATAATGCTACTCAGTTCTTTCTTATTCCTGAGCTGTTTCTGGCCAAAGCAATGACCTGAACAGAGGGAGAAATCTTTCCTACTTCGCTCCTCCTCCATTTGTTCCAGCACTGTGTTTGGTTTTGTTTTTATTGCATCTGAGGACTTGGGAACCATCTTCATCAGGTGCCTTTGGGATGTTCTTGTCTGCCATTGAGCTCCTGGGAAAGGAGGAAAAAACTCTTGGACTGAATGGGAAGTCACTGTTTGGAGGCACTGACGCAGCCATTGGAAATGGGGGTTATGTGACATACGGGAAGAATTTGCCTGCAAAAAAAATGGGTTTAATGGAAAAAAATCAGGGATACAAGGGGAGGAGGGGCTGTGTGAGGAAAAAGGGCTTGAACAAGCCCTGCATTGCCCTAGGACTGGGTTTCTCCCAGGACTGGCCTAAGCCTGCTATAAAGGGCAATAGCCCAGCTATCAGCATCACTGGTGCAGGGTCAAGCCAAGGCTGAATGCTTCACTTCTCACTTTGCTGGGTTGGGTTTCCATCCACTTCCTACTCAGCCTGGGCTGCTTATTGTTTTCCTGCAGCCCACGGGGATCTCTTGTGCATGTGCAACATCCCTTGTTCCACAGCTGAGCAGCGGGAATGACAGCAATGAAAGCTCCCAACCACTAACCCCAACAGTGCAGCACTGCCCAGCAGCCAAGAAGGGGAGGTGCCAGGTCTCCTCTTGGGGATCTCGCATGTCAGGAGCCCCGTGGTTCCCCATCTGAGGGGGTCTGGGCACTGTGAAGCACCTTAAACTCTTACTTGCTCACCATGCTTCAGAGCTTCATTCTGGTTTGAGTTCACCTGCAAACAGATGGTTTGGCTGCAATCCTCTTTGAGGTCAGTTTCCATTTATAGGGAGAAACCCCATGGTTCAGTTTGTGTTTGCTTTGACTCATTGAATAGATTCTAGTTTCTGCATAGGCAGGAAACCACAGTGAAGAAGAGCTGAAAGCAGACATCTGGGTATTCCCCACCACGACTGCATCGCACTCATAACCCCTCCTGCCTGAGGTGCTTTTGCAGTGAACACCCCTAATCCCACCTGCATTTATGAGAGACAGAGGCTTAGATCGAACAGAAGTCAGGTTTACACATGAGCTGAAGTGTGCAAAGACTCTGCATCCAGGTCCTGTCATTCCTGGTAGTTTATGCGCTGACAAAAGTTAAATAGATGGAAAATAAATAGTCAGCCGTTGAATCTAGAACAAAACAATGAAAGCACCCACAAACTAGAGCAGGAAAGAACGTGGATGGGAACAGCAATGTTAAATGGAGTCAGCTTGGCTAAAGCACCTAGATGTAATGAATTAGTTTTTCCCTTGTAAAAAGCAACCCACGTTCTGAATTGGCTTTTACTTGAAATGAGTAGGAATTGCTCATGGGTTTAAAACCATGAGATGGTTTCACTATGACTAACCTTTAAAAAACCCCATGGAAAATACTGTTCAAATAAACTAAAAGGCTACAGCGAACCTTCAGAAAGGAATCTGTCAGAAGTGGGCTCTTTGGCTCCAAGAACTGATGGAAATGAGGAAATTCAGAGTTTGGAACAAAAATTGAATTATTAGCTCAAGGTAAGTGGTTAATGAGTGCTAAATACACGTATCAGTGAAAGATACACAAACTGAAGTGGCACTTCTAGGAGACTTCTCAGGGCAGGAACAGCTGTAAATGAAATCTATCAAGCTGCCCTTGGGGATAGATTTACAACTTAAGGAGCAGCAAACTGGAGTCGTGCTCCCATTGCTTTTGCTATTGCTGCATCTCTTCCATCCCCCTGCACCCACAGCTGCCAGGCGAGCCCTGCCCTACATCCACCCCAGGCTGAGACCCACTTCTGAGAGCTTCTTACTCCTCTTCTGTGCTTACAGAAGGGTGAGAGATAGGTTGGAAGCACGCAGTGAGCTCTAGTTGAATATCCCAGCTGCTGCCACACCAGCTCCTTTGAACTGTGATTTATCTGTGGAGGAGGATGGGGGATGCCTTGGTCACAGTGTTTAAAGCAGAGCTGCCAACCAGCCTTTCATTTCGGCTCGCTTTGCCCATTAGACTAAACAGGTTAGGGCCTGGCTGAAAGACATTGCCATGCCAGGTGATTTATCATCGCCTATGGAGCCCAGGGAATACAGGTCCCCCAGCTCAAGTACAGCTCCTATTTGGAGCCCTGCACAGGGTAAGGGGTAGAAGGACCTCAGGCATTGTTTATTTTGGATGTCATGTAATGGTAATAAAGAAGGCCAAGCAGCAGCACGTGTTAGCACTGAGTCAGCTTTGGACGCCAAGAAAACAGATGATCTCAGAGCTGGAGGGGACCTCATGGTGTGGCTATGCTGGTTTCTCCCAGGCAGGATGTCACAGCAGCCTCCAGGACCCTGCCCATCCAAGCCACAACCTCCAGGGACGGAATCAGAACACAGACTGGAGGGTGCTGGATTCTGGGACCCTGATTTCTGCTGTTGTTGTCTTACCTGTTTCCTGCATTTGATTTCCAAAGTCATCTGAGGGACACAGTGAAAACCACTTTGCCTGTGAACAACTCCCCTGCAAGGCAGGATTCCCTCACAGTTCAGGGAAGGGAATTTCAGTCTTCTGCCTATCAGATGTTGACCGATGATTAGAGGCTGTGCCACCAACCCCTTTGGGATAAAAAGGGGAATGGGACCTAAAACAGCAAAAAAAGACAAAACCAAGACAACCACTTACAGACAGAAAACGATGACAGTGAATTTTTCCCAGCAGGAAGCATGTTGATAGGAAGTGCCTGGCTACTTCCATTTCCAGTGCAGGTTCATGCTGGATCGTGGTATTCCAAATTGCCTGAGATTTCAAGATAAGGGCTAGCAAAGCACAGGTAATTAACTGCAGTAATGGAGCTGGGAACCAGACCCATCCGAAAGAGGGGTTTCCAGCTCAGGTTTGAAACTGGGTTTTGAGCCTGTGCAAAGCTTTCAAAATGAAGAAAAATATTACATTATTAAATATATTTTCTAATTTCAAAACATGCTTTAAGCCATCAAACACTGGGATGCACACGCGGTGTGTTGAGCTATGCCAGATCATCACTAACTCATTATCTTGCTGGAAGGGAAAATCGCCAAAGAAATGCTTCCTCCCCAAAGCACAGAGCTGCAAACTCCTGGGAAATGGCATTAAAAAACCTTCCCTGTACATTCGAGGTTCAGGAAGCAGAAGGTGCGAGCGAGGATGCTACCACCTGCACTGGGGGAAGACTTTTTGCACTAGAAGTCCCAGCGCTAGTAGTATGGATGTCAGGAGCAAGGAGTTAAAGCACAGCAATTTGACTTGCTCCTGCTTTATTCAAAGGGCAGGCACGTCTGGAGCATCCGAGGAAGGGTCCTTTTCTTTTTCCTGAAAGATGTGTCTGAGGAGTAGTGTTACTCACCACAAGTAACTTAACACAGGCAGGGACTCAATGGGAAGAGGAGAAGAGCGCATCTGGCTGGGGGAACCATAAAACACCCACCCTTCCACCCACCCTGGCTGGAGATCCTATTCACAAACCTCGTGTGGGATGTCACACACAATTCATTATGTTCGCACCAAGGGAGTGGAAAGGGACCTGCCAGCACATTGTCACTGCGGTGGGGATCCATCCCTCACTGTCTATTCCATGACACATTGTCCATGACTATGGGGCTGGGGTGTCCCAGGCAGTGCAAGACAGGCACATCCTGTGTGGGGCAAAGCTGGGGGCACACAGAGCCTGAGTGGTAGAGGGAGATGCTGCAGCAGTGATGGGGAGCCCGGCAGCGTTCCCTTCCTATGGTGTGGTTCAACATGTTCTCTTTTTTTCCCCCTATTAAATAGGATCTTGACATGATTTTAGATCTCCTCCAAGGGCAAGAGTCTTTAGCAGAGATACCAGATGTGCCTGGAGTTAAACACATGAGCTGAGAGCTTGAACTTTTAATCCATGGAAGGGTTTCTATCAATTAAATTAGCCTAGTTTTCCCTGCTCTCCCCTTCAGGCTGAGGAACCCCAGTGTCAGGCTCTGTGTAAACCAAAACTGCAACCTCTTCAGAGTGGGGCAGGCAGCTGTTCTGATAGCAAAGACAAGTAAATGGGGAGAGAAGGGTCCCCCCTCTCTGTCTGGGGACCACACTGTCCTGCAGGGACCACTGCAGCAGAGAAAGACAGAGAGGCAGGGGTGCATCTACCCACTTGGCCAGTAAAAGCAACTCTAACATGGTCATGCGCTCACCCTGGCTTACACTTGCTAGCAGGAGGAACAAGAGTTTGCATCATGTACATCACAGGCTTTTTGGTTGCTAAAGCAGGGGCTCCTCACACTGGGTGAATTTCAGCATCACAGCTGTGCTGCCATCATTTTGCTGCATTAAATAAGGCCCAACACCTGCCAAGATGCCTGGGCTGCAATGCCAACTCCGAGCCCCGCTCTGCCAGCGTGCACTGTGGTCGCCACAATTTATCTCCTAATTCCTCATTTGTTTGCTTCGTGCCTCTCACCCTGGGAAGCCCCTCTGTGGACCAGTGCTGTGCTCAGCAGCAGAACCAACCGGCGTCCTCACACCTCTCCAGCCTCACATCATGCTCAGCCTTGTCACATCCTGCATTGGGTGCTCTCCTCTGTAGCCGGCATCCAAAACGCATGCAACCTGCATGCCCACTAGAGGACAATGTCCTTAAATTTAGCGTACAATGTTCACCAAAGGACAACCACAGCTCAACACTGAACCACTGACAGTGACCAGCTTCTCCTTACCTTGCAGATGATGTGGCCACAGCAAGCGGAGCACTGTGTGCACAGAAACCAGTGGAAGCAAGGGAAGAAAGCATGCAGATCTCTCATCGCTGGGAAGGCTGAATTTCTTCCTTAGCCTTAACTTGGCCCCTGAGCCGTTTTGGTGGAGGCTGCCATCACAAACAATGTGCTCTGTTTTCCTGACCAGGGTCTGAGTGAGAACTGAAATCCCCTTCTTTTGCAGGCTGGGTTTTCTCCTCCTGTTTTCAGGAAAGAAAAAGTCAAAAGAAGCCCAAGGGCAGACCACAACAAACTGAGCCTCCTCTTCCAAACCCTCCAAAGGGATATGCTCATCCTCATCATGATATAGGAATAATATTTATCTCAGCTGCAGCCAATCTACAGCATCTGTGGCGTGATGCATGTGTGTGTGTCACACATGTGGATGCCTGGGACGATGGAGATGAGTTCAGACACAGCCCTGTAACATGAGGCTAGCAGGAACTGCTGGCCATCACCCAAGATAAATGGTCTGGACTGTCCATACACAGAGCGAAGGCAGTGGTCCCCCGCTCAGCTAACTACATTCACGCCATGCTTGCCAAAGCAAATGGGCTGCTTTGACCCTGACTGATATTCCCAACACAGCCCTCTTCAGGCAAGCCACAGAGAACCTTGAATTAGCCTGAAATACAAGTAAGATCTGTTAGATGGGAAAGCCCCAAGCGAAGATGCTCACGCTGAGCCCAGGGCAGCTGTAGGCTGGTTTGTACCCCTCCTTCCTGAAGATCATCTCATTGTCAGTACCAGATTTGAAGAGAACTAAATCCTTGAGATGAGAAGAGATACACACCTCTGCAAGGACATCTCTTCCAGGAAATGAGAGCTCTCCTTGGGTTGGGGGTTACATATCTGAGGCTATAGATACAAGTCAATACTGCTCTCATCAGAAAGTTTTATGCTGGGAAATGATGTTCTGTGGAGGTACCTTGCATTGTGTCAGCACAGCTGGATTTTATCAGCATTTTCGGAGTATTTTGATTTTGTTGGAGTATTTTGTCTTTTCCATTTCAGTTTTGCATAAGCTTAAATAATTTAAATTAACACAAAAATGTCACTCAGCCAATTTTTATCACCGAGTGTTTTTTCTCATTGAAAAAAATCTCACTTTGTGGCAAATTTCAGTCTGCTTTGACATGGAAGAGAAACAAATTTCCTTTCAAATTCCTTTCCAAATTATGCAAATGTTCATAGAAGACAACATCTGGTTTCCACATGTATCTGACTGTTACGGTGATGAAGCCTTTAGCATGGTGTCTCTTCCCATCACACAAGATTAATTCAAATTGGCTTGGATGGGAATAGTCCGTTAAGGCGAAGAGCTAGATGGGAGAAAAGCAAGAAGGCAACCAAGAGAGTGCACTGCTGGCAGAGCTGGTGGATTCCATCTGGAGGTCACTGTTAGGTTTGATATTCTTTTACATCTTTATTAATGACATGAAATGCAACTCGATCTGTCAGTGAAACAAGAAAAATAAACAACACAACCAACTGGCGAAGCTGAGAGCAAAATAGTTTCTCCATGAGGTTACTGGTTAGACAACACCTGAAATAGCACAGCCCTTTCTGGGCACCCAGCACTATGATTTCCAGGGAGTTAGTAGAAAAGCAACAGAGATGGTGGAGATGGAGGTGTTGAACTTGGCTCAAGGAAAGGTTGGGCACAGTAACAAGCTATGAGTGCTTAAAGAAAACAAACACCCAGGCAGAAGGCCTGACCTTACTGAGGCTGATGGCAAGCGGAGCTAGAATTTCACACCAAGCAAGAGGAGGATTTAGTGGGGGAGAAGGCAAGATGCAGGAGCCATTGGATGAAAACAGAGGAGGCCGACTGTGTTTTCAATACCAAGGGAAAACAACGCAAGAAATTCCAGCTTTGTTTAAAGGCAGCAAGATCCAGAGTGCCAACTGACTGATGCAGAAAGAGCCACCCAAAGCTTTGTAACCCTCTAATTATAACAAGGTTAAATAAAACTAGTGTTACGTATTCAGCTCTGATGAGAGAGGGAGACTGGATGCTAACAAAAGCAACGCTACACCCCCTGCAGCCAAACTCCCATGTGTAGCAAGAGACAGCATCTCCCCAGGTAAAGCACAGATGGTTTTATACGGGAAATGTAAATAAGATGTTACCATCTGGTTAATAAAAGTTGCATCGAAGCTAGATTTGACTACGCATCCTCAGGTGTGAGCATTTAAGGTTTTCAGCCAGAATTCCCATGGAGAAGGAATTCCCATTGACATCCAAAGTGTTGAACAGAACCACAAAATGTCCTCACAGTCCTAAAGACTACAAACCTATATTAAATGTTGTTGCTATCTGTGGAGAAATATAACCAGGCTCTACTACCAGAATGTATAGTGCACTGATCAATAGCTGATGAGATGCAGAGCCTATTGGAGAAGCTGGCCTCTGCAATGTACAGTAGATGTAAAAAATGAGGCTTAAAGGAAGCTGTTTTCAGACAATGGCAACTCTGCGGAAAAGTCTGCTTTGGACATAGAATCTATTCATGCATTTCAGCTGAAACCATCAATTAGTTGTTTGTCATAGAGGGAAAGATGCTCCTGAGGAACTGGAAATGCTTTCAGGTTTGGCTTGTTTTCCAAAAGGCCCTTTTCTTCCCCAACTGACGTGCTATTAAAATAATGACCCTTCCTTCACAAGGACTGACCCTGACATCAAAAGAAAATGCTTATTCCAGGTTGCACATAAAGTTTTGAATTACTTAAAGAAAAGAGTTTTGTCTTTCTCCTTTGCTTGCAAAGAAACCAAGGAATTTCCAGTTTGGCTTGGACAACAACCCAGGTAGCCCACTGCATCCATCTCTCCAGTGAATGGTAACTCAGCTCTGCCAAAACCTCCTACAGCTTTCCCATCAAGAGGGGGTTTTACTCATGATTAAGATTAGAACAAATGAACGAGATGAATGATAGAAAACCATTTCGATCAATGAACATGGGCATAACCCAACACCCTCTCCAATCAGAGGACAGTCTAAGCGATTACAGGGGGTTAGAGCAAATTTCGGGCAACCGAATAGGAATGAGAAAACAGAGCCCCAAACCCCCATCCCTACCACACCAGCACACTCGCTCTTGGAGCCTGCTGCCAATTTTTATCTTTATGAAGGGGCTGAGCTAGCAGCAGGACTGCCAGGACTCAGAAGAAGGTGAGATAGCATCGCTCTAAGTCTCTGTGTGCAGGCAAAGAGGAAACACGCTTCAGCAGCAATATTAAGAACCTGCCAATTTCACATGAGATAAATAACTGGAGTTACCCTGCTCTATGTGTGTTCTGGAAATAGCACTACATACATCAGCACTGCCTGTTGTAAAACTCTTCCCATCTTACTCAAGCTTTGGATAACTGGGGTTTTATCTCCCCAACCTCCATGACTGGCAATACTATGGCACGACAGGTTCTCTTCTCTGTGTGCCTCAGGGACCCTCACTGAAAACGAAGCAACAGTAATTTGGCTGTCCCTGTGGAGAAAGCAAGAGGAAGGCAAGAGATTCCTCCCGACACAGGAGGTTTCTAGCAGGATGTGATTCGAACCCAGACCTTCCACAAGGCCACTGCGACCTGCTTGTTTCCCTGGAGGTGTAAGCTTTACTGCTGTGAGACTGCGGTACCAGGACAGGACAAAAATCGGATGCTACCAAAGACTCCTGCAGAAAGGCACAAGGAGCCAATGCTGCATTTGTCATCCTTGTAAAAATATCCTCCAGTGTGCTTTCATTTTTCAACAAACAGTTCTAAAGCTAACAATAGCACACTGCCGTCATCCTACTGCCATTAGCTATGAGCTCTTCATGTGTACAAGAGGCACCAGCGAGGGTTTCAGGCCTCCTGGTCAAAAGCTAGGACCCATGGTCAGAAGCTAGTCAAAGACTGGACCCTCTTTCTCTAGGCAAATCTTGAAGAGGCTTGAAACCATGGCACTGCAGTGCTCGAGCTGACGTTTTCATTCTCTCCTTTCAATAAAAATCTCCATTTAGACATCAGAACCTCAAAAGAGGATCTCTAAACACTCCACCAATGCCATCCTCCCAGCGTGGTGCACGGTCTGTTGAGAACAGCAGAAAAGAGCCCAACAACACAATGGTTGCCTTGAAGCATTGGCTGCTGTCTTATGTCCCTGAAACATCAGGACCCGCATTTCTGTGTGGAGCTCAAAGAACCACTGCAATGTCACTGGCTCTCCTTGCGCCAGGTGAAATAGCCCTGGGGACTTGCTGTCTCTGATCCTGATCAAGAAATTCAAAGCTAAATCACCAGGGGAAAAGTAACCCCACCAAAAACCTTGCTCTCTCAGCTCCTGTGGGGCTGCTTTGCTGGTGGAGCAGATGAAAGCTTTCTTCAAGACCAAGCTGCTCTTCGAGCTGTTGCACATTTACAGCAGTTTTTTTAATCTGTTGGTTTAAATTTTACAGTTATTACATTTTTGTTAAAAGGAACCTGGAAATGATTCCTGACATGAACCACACTCGCTGTGTGCCTTCTCAAGCACCAGAAATATCCCATTGCAGGCGCCCTCCGAAATGTTTGCCTTTTCCTGCACGTTCTTTAAGGGTATGTCAAGTTTCCTTGTTAAAAGTAAGAGGTGATTTCTTATCAGCTGTCTGGCATGGTGCAATGTTTGCATTACACGGCAAGATGGATGTTACATGTTATTGGAGTCCTCAGAACTGTGAGAGTGGAGAGGAAGGACTGGGGCCAAGGGGCTGGCATTATCACATGCTTGCCTTGGTCACAGCCAAGGACTCTCATACACACACAGAGACCTTCCCTATTCTTCCCTAAAAGAGAGGCTCTTCTTTTCTTCAGTAACCCAGCCACACAGGAACCATGGCTGCACTGGGTACCCATTTAGGCTGCACTGGGCACCCATTTAGGCTGCACTGGGCACCCATTCAAGCTGCCCTTTCCTGAGTAACATGAAGAAACCAGCTGTTCTAAAGAGGGGAATTGCATCCTTCTCTCTTATTTTCCTCCTTATTTTGTTTTTCATCTCCATGTGTCTTCCCAAGACACTTCTCCAACCAGTGCCCCTTTTCCTCCAAAGCCAGCTGGCTTGCGATGGGGGAACCTGGCTTGCTGCACTGAGGGTGCCACTTTGGACTGGTTCAACCTCTCTGCTTACCTTCTCACCAAGCTCCATCCTCTAGAGGTGTGTTTCTGCAGGGAGGCAGTGATGGAGGATGTAACTTGAAGCATTTTCTGGTTTCCCTCCTGTTCCTCCAGCAAATTACCTCCAGAAACCATCTGGCAGAGCACGAGCAGAAAGTCCTCATGAAACAACTCAGACAACTCTGGAGCACATGTGAAGAGAAAGCCTGGAGCTGTGAGCAGAAGAGGACATAGAAAATGTAAGTGAAAACAGCAAAAGCAGGAGGGGAGAGGAAGGAGCCCTCCACTCCGAACTGCTGAAGCTCCACACGTTGGCAAAGACTACGAATGTCTGTGCCCAGAACAGAGGACATGGACAACCACCTTCAGAAGGGAAGGGAGCATTTCCCAGTAAAGAGGGACAAAAGGAGACCTGCTCTTTTAGCCTGCTGGCCAGGCATGGCATACCTGCTTCCCTTATGTGCTCCTGGAGAGTGATGACAGTCTTGAGTAGGATGGGTTGGGCTTTAAATAAACTATTGTGGGACTATGAGGGCCTTCTACTAAATATATGGGACTAATACGTTGGGTGCAGACAAGCTGGGGTGGAAATGGTGAATCTGAGACTTAAGAGGGGCAATGAGAGGGAAGGTGAGGATCAATAACTCCCATGAAAGAAATGGGAGCTGCTGCTCCATTACCAACAGCTGGTGCTTGCCAGCTCCTCTCCTTGCCCTGCTTTGGGCCTGGTGTTGCTGTGCACTGAAAGAGGAAGTTCTGCTGAGTCTCCCATATGGGTGTCCCATATTGTACAGGGCCCTGCCTAAAGATCCATGTGGGAGCACTGCTGAGTTGGGGTGAGCAGCACACTGGGTGCCTGGGTGCCCAGCTGGGCAGGGCTAGGAGAGGCTGGTCACTCAAGCACCCGCTGTCACCTAGCATCACACAGCCACGGGGGGTGCAGTGGCAAACGCTGTGGTTAATATGGACAATGGCTGAACCTGTACCTGGAAACATGCTGCCGTGTCAGGATCCTTAGTAGCAACACACGAGGTCCACATGGTGATCGTGCACCACCTCCATTTCCCAGGGGAGCTCAAGCCAGCCCCGAGGTGTTAACACAGTTTCTGGTATATAAATAATTATAAAATGCTTCAAATACCCCTTTAAAAAACATAGGAAAAAGTAAAATGAAACAATCACAAAGCCCAGAACCGCTCATTGCATCTCCAGCAAAACATTATCTTAACCTTGCCTACCTTCAGCCCTGGGGCTTTCGCTAGCAGAGCAAACCTCTCTCCTCCCTGTACCCTGCCTGTTCTCCTCCTGCTTGCTTGGTGGTTAGTGAAGTTACACAGGACTGTAGAAATGTCAAGATTTGGGGGCAAAAGAAGACAGAGGTGAGAAAAGAAGCTTTTCCACTTTGTAGTCCTACCATGAGCATTTGGCTTTCACCCACAGGGGTCAATGGGAGAAGGGAGAAGTTCATAGATGATTTATGACATGCAGCACATTCGATCTGAAAGGCTTGGGACCTTGGGCAGGACTCAAGGACAGCTCTGGGTGTCATGGGCACGGAAGACCTCCAGTTTCTATCACTGCCTGTTATCAGCCAGCTCTGCAGACAGCAAAGCAGCACCCGAAAGACTCAAGCTCAATGATGAAGATACTGTGTCCAGCTGGAGAGTGGTGCAGGGAGGAAAGACCTTTTGGGAGGCTTTCAGGGTGTGGAAATAGGGTTACCTGTGCGATGCCCAGAGGTGGACAAAGTTTCCCTTTGGGACTGGGGAAGGATCTCTTCCCTTTTCCTCCTGGGAGATTACCCGTCCCTGGGCTGGACTCGGGTTCATCCAAGTGCAGGAGCGCTACATCCTGTGACCAGTGAGACTTGACACCTAAAACTGAATCACCCCATTTTATGACTTGGGGTAATGTAACTCATTTTATGTTCGCCCTGGTTTGTTCCTAAAATGGCCTGGCTAGCAAAGCCCGAGCTGGAGCTGTCAGTCTGCCCCTGGCCATCTCTGCTGCTGCACACGAATGGGGATGGACTGATTCTTAAGTGCTCCTTGGCTAAGGGTGACCTACTTTCATGGCTGCAGTGCAGTTCATTACAAATTCCTAATGATCTCATTGTTCCATTAAATGAAGGTTGCCACCTGTCCCCAAGACTTTAGATCGAGCTGGGATTAACACATCTGCTGACCCATTTCCCCCTTTTGTAGGACAATGCCCAATGATCAACAGGGGTTCTTTTCAGACCACCCAAGGTAGAGCTCAAGCAGTGATGTGGTGGTGGGTCCTGTTAGCAGAGGATGCTGAGCAGTGGGGCTCCTGCTGGTGGCAGGCACTGCCCCAAATCCTGACCCATTGATGATTTGGGCATCAGGTTCCACCTGCCTAGATCCCACCACGAAAAAAAGTGCACATAATTTAGCATGGGGGGAAAGAGAAAAAGTAATTGCCAAGGTTGCATTTAGGGTAAACTAAATTCTCCCAGTTTAAGAGAGACTTTGTAAGAGACTCTTTACAGACCTAGATGCTGCCTGCAGTTTTGTTCTGGGCAGTCATCCCTACTGCAGCATTATGGTGACAGAAAAGCCTGGTTAGCACCCAGCAGCCATCCTGGCTGCCGGACCCTTTGTAGGGATGCTTGTTCGGCATGCTGTCCCAGTGCAGGCAGCCCAGCAGGGTGCAGGGGGTCCCCCTTGTCCTCCAAGGGACAGCCCCACAGCCGAGAGAGCTGGAGGTAGCAGGGTGGAAGCACAAGGAATAAAAGAGATAAAGAAAGAGGGAGGAATAAATTCCCATGGACAGGCTCAGTGAGCGCACTGCAGCCAAATGACCTCAAGTGCTCCGCTTTCTTCCCTGGCTGGGGGAAGGCAGGAGTACAGCTGCATTCTTCATAAATCGGAACACCCTGGCTTGATGTTTTTTAAAGCTGTCTAGACAGCAGAGCAGGACCTTATTTCCAGTCACATAATCACTTCCCCATTTCTCTTTGCGGCAGAGGACGTTTTCCAAGATTAGATAGAAGCTGGTGGAGCAACATGTTATTAACCTTGGGTGTGCCTCCCTGCTTTAGGCTCTCCCTGTCCTAGCTGGAGGTGCCGTTCTGTCTGATCACGTCTCCCCTTTATTCATGCCTTCCCCCTAGACAGAGAAGCTGCTGCTTCTACTAGCTTGCAAAAGATTGAATTACACAGGGGTTGCAGACAATGGGGAGCAGAGGGTGCTGCAGGAAAATGCCAGCTCCCTTTAGCAGAAGGTGAATATTACAGAATCATAGAAACAACCAGGTTGGAAAAGACCTGTAAGCTCACCCAGTCCAACCATTAACCCGTGCTGCCAAAGCCACCACTAACCCATGGCACTGGGGGCCTCCTCTACACTGTGTGTGAACACTTGCAGGGACAGGGACTCCACCACTGCCCTGGGCAGCCTGTTTCAATGCCTGAGCACCCTTTGGGGAAGGAATTGTTCCTCAGCTCCATCTAAACCTCCCCTGGCGCAGCTTACCTCATCCTATCACTTGTTACTTAGAAGAGACTGACCCCACCTCACTCCATCCTCCTGTCAGGCCGTTGTAGGGAACGATAAGGTCCTCCCTGAGCCTTCCCCCGACTAAACAACCCCAGTCCCTCTGCCGTTCCCCATCACACTTGTACTGCGCCTCCCTTCGACGGGGGAGCAACAAAGGGCCAACCGACTCCGCGTTTCGCCTTGCACCGGGGAAGCGAGACGCCCGCCCTGCACCGCAGC
Organism: Amazona ochrocephala; assembly: GCA_039720435.1. Classification (NCBI taxonomy): domain Eukaryota; kingdom Metazoa; phylum Chordata; class Aves; order Psittaciformes; family Psittacidae; genus Amazona; species Amazona ochrocephala. The sequence continues at coordinate 82,879,063 of CM077881.1, read as the reverse complement.
AGGACTCGCTGCGCCCCAAACACAGTCAGGACCGCGGTACTCACCGGTGCGCGGGGCCGTCCGCAGGCTGCCGTGGGTAAGGTGCAGTTCCGCGCCTTTCCGCGTGTAGAGCCCGCATCCCCGCAGCGCCATCAGCGTCCCACGCTGCCCACCCCGCGCAGCTTCACCGGCATCGCGGACCACGCAGCGCCGGTGCCCACTTCGTGCTTCTCAACGGGGCACTGATGAGCATTAGAGCCATTGAAAGCAGCTTTGTGCTGCGCTCCACCAGGCCAGCTTGCACAGGGCTGCTGGCAGGAGGTGGTGAACTGTGCTGAGAGGTGGTGAAAAGACATCTCTGCTGGGGGGCTCACTGCACAGACATACCCCTCTGGCACACCTCGCACTGTGCACGTTGGGCCCCCGGGGCTGACCACCCGGAGTGTTTATTCTGTGCTTTTCATCATTACCAATCCTTTCTCTTTTCTCTGTTAAGACCGCAGCCCATTCCCGCAGGACAGAGAAGGCAAACCCACGTGCCATTTGACTGCAGCACATGGCCTGACACAGCACCAATGACTTGTCCCCATTGTCTGGGGATAAGGACCCACTGTGTATGGAGATGCTTCACCAGGCACTTTTGCTGCAGACGGTACTCCTCTAGGGCCAAGAAAAGACTCTGTGAGCATGAATGGCATGATAGGGGTGCGCGATCAGCATCCTGTACCCGACATGGCCCATGTTTTACTGCAGTGATGTGCAGTGATCTGTGCTCAGGTTATCTGGGGAAAGCAAAGTCCAGCTCAGCTTGTTACACTGAATTAAATCAGCAAAAGCTGAAGACAAATAGACCATCAGAAATGAGATTATTTCAGTTTAGAGAGTCGGAACAGGAGGTTTGCCAACCTGATGGAGCAGCACTAAATCAGTAAGATAGAAAATGCTTGGGGGGGAAGTGTTTATAGCTGAAGCAAAGGGCACTTTGCTTGCTTGGTGTTACAAAAGCGATGCTGACCCTCTCCCCGAGCACTGTGTATGTAGGGTTACCCATCAGGAGTAAAACACGTGGAAAGGGAGGACTGCCCTCTTCCCCACCTCTACAGGATTGCCACATCTCCCCTTGGCTGTTAAAGTGATTAGCCATGCACCGTACAAGTCCAGGCAGGGATCTCTTTTTTCTGCTTGCTTAGCATTTTGCTTTAAAGGATGCAGAACCTGACTTTGGGAATCATTTCACCTTGAGAGTATCTGGTATTTCTCTGCTCCCTCAAGCAAGCAGTTAAAATCATCCAGGGGGGCTGCCTCTCCTTAAACAAATTCTCCCCTGCTCTGCAGAAAGTAAATACATGAGCTACCCGATATTAATGCTTTCCTTCACAATTTACATATCAAGTGCTTAATGAATTGTTTTCAGTATCATTGTCCTTACCATGAATAAACTTAAAAGTAATGGGTTTGCAATTAATTAAAGTTTAATTACAATAGTTTGTCATTTTATTATTTGCAGTTATTACCATAAAGGTAATAAAACTTGCAGGCTCTCACAAGTGAATACAAATCCCTAATCAGGAGCAATCAACTCGCACCATAACCTTGAACAAGGGTGATGTTATTAATGCAGCAGCTCTGAAGCCTGAGCCGATGCCTTGCAGGTGGCACCTGCAGCATCCTCAACCCTGGCTGGGGCCACACGGTGCTTTGGGCAGTGGTGCTGGGATCCTTTCTCCCCTGCCCTTGGGCAGCCCTGGACGTTCGTCCCCTTTGAATCTCTTTCTCCACAAGCTGGGCAGCCACCCACAGGCTAAAGAAGCTTCCACACCTGCCTCCTATATGTTCCCCTTGAGCACATTGCAATTATGTTGCACTAAAGCAATTATCCACCATAATTCTGATTAGCTATAATTTATCCAGGTCCTTGATGAGTTTTTCATGCCTATCAAGTTAAAAATTCTTCCTTGAATCCCAATTTCTGTATCATATTCTTCTAATATTGAATTTTCAAGGAAATTTTTCCAGTATTATGAGAAGCCATTCCTGACCCACCCCAGTATTTTACACCTCTGACATGGTGACCCCTGCAGCTCTGAAGTATGAAGGATAAATGGAGAAGGGTTAAATGATATCTGCATTTGCAGCTGTCCCAGTGACTATTTCCAGGACTTGCAATGCCCGTGTTTACATGCAGTTAATTCTGCAGGGAATAAGATAGTATGTTTTCTCATCCTAGCATCTTAGTAGGCTCTAATCATACCTGTGAGTCCCTGGTGTATTGCCTTTTGCTTGGTCTGATATCTCAAAAACCCCCATGTTTAGAGCAGTTTTCCACTGGCCAGTCTCAGGACATCTTCAGAAGGCAGGAGAACTGCACCCAGAGCAGCACTTAGGCTGTAATTAAGCAGAGACTCTCCCACTGAATGCCCTCAAAGGGCTACATTCGTGATGTGAATGGCTTGTCCCATCCTGCTAAATTTATCCCTTCTCACCATCCTTTGCCAATCTCTTCCGCAGTCCAAGCCCTGAATTGGGTTTGTTCTTTGAAGTCCATTACCTGGTTGGGAAGGAGTAATTTGCTTTTTGCTTCATTTTCTAGGGGAAGTTAATGTGCATTTGCCTGTCCTCCCTTGATCATTACTGAACATATTGGCCAACTTCATTCAAAACCCAACAGGAGGAAGGTCTTGTTGTCCCTCTGTGCCCACAGTGAGAAACAGGCAGCTGGGGAGAAGCAAGAGAAACCCATTCAGCATCCCCAAATCAGTGCGTGACTTTCACCAGGCTCCACAAACCCAGCACACGCATGGGCTCCAGACAGACCACATGCCTCTGAGCCGTCATATTTCAAATGCAAAACATCTCTGCTGCTTCTGGTTGGGAGCTCAGCCACCACTTCATAAATCAACACCCTTGCTATCACCTTTGCTCTGCCAGAACGTGGTTTGATGTGAAACAATACAGTCCTGGAGGCGTCAGCCTCCTTGGGTTATCTTAGTGGAAGGCAAACATCAGAGAGCCACTTTATCTGTGGAGACAGTCGTATTCTCAAGCTTCTTGCCTCCAACTGAAATTCCCTTGCACACACCTCGAGACGTCTAAACAGCCTCTATTTTAAGCTGAGATATAACAGCATTTTCAAAAAGCTTAAGGTCTCTTGTATCTTAGCACCTCCACCTTAGAGAGAGGTTTGCAGATAGGCTGAGCTTCAGGCATGCAGTCTTTCAATTGCCTTAGCATGAGCTGAGGCTGAAACATGCACACAGAACTGCAGGGTCGGGGGCTAAGGTTAGATAAAGGGTAAAACACAACCCCACCACAGTCCTGGAGTATTTGCATTTCTTGAGAACACGCTTGCAAAATCACTTAGCAAATGAATGTTCATTGTTCTGCACAAATCCCACCCTGGTCAAAGGGGGGGTAAAAAGCCCTATGGAGATGCTGCCAATTTTTCCTTTGTCCCCCCAAATAAAATTCAGGTGATCTCATCCCACATTGACCAGCAGGGACCGAGCAAGGAAACAAAAAGGAAATTACTTCATCTGAAGTGCCACTGACTGATGGTAAGCGATAACAAAAGGCACTGTTTGACAGTGGAAATCCATGTGAGGAGCCCAGGAATGCCAGAACAAGCCGGGCACGGCTGCGGCTGTCAAAGGCATGGAACTGCCAACTGTTAAACCAATTGAAGTGCCTTCAGTTGGGTTTGGGAGATAATTAGCGGCCCCCCAGCAAACATTTACATGAGAAAGGCTGCGGAGCGCTGCTCTGGTTGCGTTTCCAGCCGCGGGCTGGCGGGGCAGGGGGGTTTCACACGCTGCAGCTGCTGCGGAGCAGGAACGGATAGAACTTGACAAATTAACACAGCGTGCACCAAGCAAAGAGAGAGACCTTTGAACTTCAGCTTTGCAGCTGCAAGGATGCTGGACCCAGGCTTAACTCGGAGGCTGCTCTGCCTTTTAGACTCGTCCCCACCACTGCATCTGGTCTGAGCGAGGTGAAATGCAGCAGCAGTGCTGGCTGAGAGGGATGGATTGGAGTGTTCTCCTTACCCGGGGCCAGAAGCAGAATGAGCCTCAAAACCTGAACACATCTCTTGGGATTCTGGAATTATGGAGGTGATTGCAGATACACCTCAACTCTCTTCTTCAGTTCTTTCAGGCATGTTTCCACAGAGCAAAGTAATTATGCTGCATAGGAACAAACCGGAATGATCATGGTCAGCCAGCACATATGCAAGGACCAGGAATCACTTTGGGGAAAGTTCAGGCATTCACTGCTGAACTTGCTTTGACCTATTGACTGCATGGCCTGGTGACACCCAGAGCAGCTGAGGCTGGAGAAGAGCATCCCTCCAGCTCTTCTTTTCTCAATTTGGGCCTTCCTATAAGCTCTCAATCTTAAAAGTCCTCCTTGGTGAAGGTGGCTTCTTCTGTCTTCTGCCTTGACCAGCAGCCCCACATCAGGTGTTCTTGAGGCTGAAAGGAAACCTTTTCCTCCCTCGTTTTCTCAGGGTTTTCTGTGTCTGTAACATATTAGTTAATCCATTGCTCAAGCCATAACGTTGGCTATTGTGTAACAAGCAGGAACTGGGGTGGTTTGGCAGATCTGCTGCTTGCTTCTCTCCAGATGTAGACTTTCATAAATGACCCTGTTAAAGTTGTGCCTCACAATGCCACAATCCGAAATCTTTGTGGGATAGGCTGATGAGCACATATTAAAGCCACTTGGAAGGGATAAGGCATGGCTCTTTGTGTTCAGATGAACAGCATCACAGATTCTTAAGCAGAGAGAGCATCACCTGGCCTGCCTCCATACCTGGCCACCAGTCCTTCCTCAAGCTTCAGCTCTGTGGCTGAGTATATGGCATCATCTCAGCATCCTGGAAAATGGAAATTATCCTCCTGCATGAGCTAAATCCTCTTTTTCAGACCTTCTTCTTTATTTGGAAATACTCATCGAGTTTCTTAAAATACAAACAAACAGGAAATTCTTGATATGCCATTGAAATAGAGTCAAACGCCTCACTAGAGAGATACAAAGGTAAAAAAAACATGGGCTATGTAAAAAAATAACATTACTGCAGATCTCACAAAGAAATGGTTGGTTTGGGTTTCTTTTGAAGTAAAATAGATGAGTCTTTCCTTATTTTTCCCTTCACTTCTCCAATGAAAGCTTTGCCGAACTTTGTGAGCACTCCCTTTCCTTGGTCCATCACCTCTGCCTTTCCATCTCCAGAGAGTAAAAGCCCAAGAGGAGCAGTAAGCACATAACCCTCTCCTGGACATTCCTGCCTTGGGAAGGTACAATAAGGAGGGACTGCAATGGCTCACGAGCAGAGGGAGGGGACAGATTGACCACAGAGCTGGGAGGGATGTGGGGACCGTCAGTGCCACATACCCTGTTATGTCTCTCAGCACTAAACACTTGCAACACACAGTGGTCACACCGTGAGCTCTGGACAGGATCATGCAATGAGAACCCTGGTTAGAGTTAGTAAATACAGCACAACTACCAAATCCAGAGTAGATGTTTTGGTGGGATTAATGCCTTAGAAGCAACATCACCCCTTCATGATCATCCTCACAAGTCCTGGCACTGGTAGCACAGACTGGGGCTGGCTGTTTCTGAGAGACCTCGCATCACCATAATCCCACATAGAATCTCTTCTTTCTGTCTCTTAAGTCTCCCCTGCCAAAACTACATGAGGTTTTCACTTCCTTTCAGCAGGGAAATTCGAAGACCTGTGTAAATTCCCTTGTGCCATGCCGGGAGAGGGGAGTGATGACTGACTGACGTAGGGTTCTCCTGTCAAGAGCACCAAAGAAGGTACCAAAAGTATCTGTCTTCTGGAAGAAGGTTAATTACAGAAGCTCAGCTTGCACACAGGGGTCCCACCAGTTAGCACAAGATAAGCAGCCTTGGGAGTATAAATTATTACAGATGATAAGACAGAATTTCCCCTTAAACAGCTTTGTACATATGTTCCTAAGATTGACTCCAGAGGCTCCTGTCATCGGGTGTCAAAGCAGGAGCAACAGAAATTACAGAGAGTTAATTCCTTGTCTTTTTTCTTGCAAGCATATGACACTTTCTCCCTTGTTTGGATTCAACGAATCATTTCAGATCCTAACAAGATGTGGCTAGATGACAGGACCTGGGAACCAGAACTGATGCCCGATCACCCATGCTCAATCACAGCAGGCGGCAAGAGCCTCACCACTCCATCATGACTGCAGAAATGGGGGCTGGTTTTAGCTCTGGAAATGAGATAAATTCCAGGCGCCAATTGCTACAGTTTTTGTTGTGACTATCTCCTCTGCAAGCGGTGTATAAACAGGAAACCACGTCCACAAGGCATAGAACTGACTCAATACGGGCGAATACAGATAGAAATCAGGTCATATTGCCATCCTTTGTTTATTCGCTGCTTTGTTAGCACTGTTTATCCTTAGTGTCTCAGACACATATTTGGATAAAATCCCACTTTGCCACCCATCTGCTGCTCTTTTGTTCCCCCAAATCCATGCCACTGCAAATCCCTTGCTGGTAACCATCACCAGCAGCAGCTCCTCAGACCCAGATCTAAGGGGACACGTACTTTTGGGGTGCAAACTGACTTACTCCACTCTACCTGAGAGGTTTCTTTCTAATGCCTGGGAGCTTGCTATTAATTTTTGCCTGCAAGCAGGAATTACTCTCCTGGCAAGGGGCCAAATGTATGCCTAACAACCAACCTGCTGAAATGCAGCCCACAACAGGACAATCCTGCAGCCTGACTGCGCATTGCACAGCAAAGATCAGCCTTCATTTGGCTCTTTATCTCTACCGGTAGTTAATCCCTAGCCTGAATTCATCCTACTGGGATGAGGAGCTTACACATGCATTCTGAATCTCTTCCACCATTATTAACACACCAACTTCTGCACCACTGCAAACATGATTCATTCACAGGGTTCTTTATTTTACAGCAGCTGCTCATCTGTTCCTAAACACTTTCTTCCCACTCCAGATAGGCCGGAAACATCAAGGTACCATTCCCACCATCAGTTCTGGGACATCAGAAATAGATGACACGAAAAGACCTTTGAATTCCTGCATTCGTGTTTGAGGAATTCCTTTACCCAGCTGAGTCCACAGCAGGTCACAGGCTTCTGCTTGCAGCTCCTTTCACATACCCCTGGCCTTAGAAGAAGGCAGCTACTGTAAAAGCCAAAGCTTTTGGGCTGAGGGGAGGAAAAGATTTCAGGTATAAACTCTATTCTACCCACCACTGTTACCAGCCAAGGAGCTCCTCCTCCACCCCACATTTCTGCTGCATCACATTAGCTCTTGGTCTTAAGCACTCCCTCTATCAAGGGAGTTTTTATTAACAACACAGCACAGGGAGTTTAACGTTTCCTGTGGGTTTGCTGAATTTCTTCCTGCACATCAGCCCACGAGTCAAACAGGGAAGCCTGGGGAAGCTTCCATCTCTGTCTCCCTATATATAATACTGGGAGACGAACTGGCCATGGTATGGTATGATGGGTACCTTCCAGAGCTTCATGGTGGGCTTTTAGAACATGAAGAACCAGCAAAGCTTAGAAAATGAGTGTGAGACCTCTGACCTTCAGCATTCAGAAAGACAGAGGTCATCTCAGGCTTAACAACATGGGAAATACTCTACCAGTCCCTGTCAGCCCAGGGGCACCCTGTAGCCCGGCACTCACTGATCCACAGCAATAGGAGATGCTGGTTTGAGTGGGTCATGAGCCCCACTTCTCTCTGCTGCCCTTCCCTTCAGATGCCTCCAGCAGCCCCAGCTCCTGTCTGCATCCATCAAAGCAACAATATTCTCCCACCTGCTTGTCCCACTGCTGTCACGATCTTGCAGACCTCCACCATTCCCTGCAGCCGGAGCAGCACCAGCATTTCCTTCCATGGTTTTGCCTGCTCTTCCTGGTACCTGGTACCACTGTCCTCATCAAGATAATAACACCCCCAAAACAAAACCTTATTGCAGCTCTGAGGTGATGCTGCTTGGGGTAAGGTCTTTCCAGTTCCCATGGACAACCACACACAGTTAAAATTGAGCAGCCAGAAGGTATTGCTGCAAATCTCCTCATCCCTGTGTTCCTTTGGCACAGGGAAAACTGTGGCTTGAGTTGCAAATGTAAAAGGGTCTGCCGATGACATAGGTTTTGTGCTCCTCGACAGCCACACTAACAAAAGCAGCTCTGAAGATGCCTGGATATTTCCAGCCATATCCCAGCCAAACCAGTGTGAACTGGGAAGTCAGGCTCAGTGGGGCTGTGTCCAGCCTCCAACCCAAGTATCCTGAGCGGCTACGAAGGGCTGTGCCACCGCATGGGGCAGGGTTTCATCCTGTCCTCAATTTGCCTGTGGGATTGGAATGGAATTTTTTCCTATTTCTCTGCCAGCAAGGGAGAAGAAAACCCAAAGCAAAACAAGGCTTTGTTGTTGTTTATACTGGATGGGATTAAAGTTTTCAGTATTGGTTATATTTAGATGCCTTTCAGACCCAGATTCAGGGAAACATTCTGCATGATTCCTGCTCTGTTTACCCTTCGCTCCATTCCCTCGCTTTTATTGTTCTTCCAGTTTAATCCTCTCCCAATTTAGGTTACATTTCCCGAGGACTGTGGCATAACCGCAGATTTCCCAGGGAAACCAGCACCTCTCAGCAGCAGTGACTGGTTTTGTGGGTCCAATCAGACCACCTCAGTCCTGCCTAAAGCAAAGTGCATCCTCGCAGCAGCAGTTTTATTGCCAATGATGAGCCAGGTAGAGACAGGACAAATCACTCTCCTGAATCACAGACCAAAGGACTTCCTTCCAAATGGCCTCTTTCCTTCACAAGGAAAGCAGCAGCAAGGTATACAAGCAGGGGAAGAGGTATCACACAGGCTCTGGGGGTAAGAGAAGGTATTTTCATCCTGGTGTTAATGCACAGCACACTCAGCAGTACAGCAGTTCATATCCAACTCTACTGATACAATCCATGCCCCCTTCTCTACCCGCTTCTCCCCCATACACACTTTATAAAGTTCTGAGTTAAAACTGTGCAGCTGTAAAGAGGCAGCTTTGGGGATAGGGTATGGACAAGCTGATGGACAAACCATCATAAACCTCTTGCTCCTGGAAAGTGAGTGGTAACCAATATTCACTGTCCTTCTGGGTGACCTAAGCCACTGCCTGCTCTGTGCAGGTTCCTTATAGAAGAGCTCTAGTAAAAGACCCAGACCATGCTAACTCAGAGCACGGAGTGCCTGGGCTCTGCTTTATATTAACCTGAATTGGCATCAATGTTACCAGGTTGCTCTAGCGTAGAAGCAGAGGCATAGGGCCTATTTTACAGGATATCTATACAAAGATGGAGTAGACATTACATCTCTTACATAGGTTAGCATGCTCAGACCAGGCTACATTCTGCCCTGGTTTCCCAAAGGTCACCAGCAGCATTAGATGTATGGCCTTCCATAGATGGAAGATGCACACATATGCCCCAACAAAAGGATTATGAACAAGTCAGACACTAAACAACCCCATGTTAGAACATGATATCTGACAACTGTTAGCATCAGAGGGAAAATGGTGCTTAAAAAGACATTCTGGACCATTATATAACTCCAATATTTTATGCTACACAGAAGGAACAGGCAGCATATGATCTACATATGACTGTAAGGGAGCTAAGTTTCTTCTGAAGAGAAAAGGCCATCTTCAGGTTGGTTGACCCTATGAGTAGCCCATGCAAAAGATGAGCTTTTGCAACTGGATCTAGATGACACCTAAACAGAGAAAAGCTCTTACTGATACTAGATTAGCTGTAGAAATTCAGAACAAGGACTTGCCTGTATGCACTGGATGATTAGGATACAGATACAGCATAAAGTCACATTATTAGCACACATGAATCACTGAACCTGATATGTTACCGATGCTGTGTCACATCATTGAAATACTCTGTTGACCTACCCGACAACAGACACTAGCACTACAGCAAGGTGAAGTCGAAGGTCAAAAGTGGAAGTACAGCCAGTTTCTGCTTCCCTTGGAGCTTCTAGCTTAAAGAAAATCCAGCAGACACAACTATCAGAAAAAAATGAAGTCTTTTTCAATTCAGCAGTATGCAAAGAGCACATTCCCTAACACGCACATTGCTTTTAATGTTAGCAGGGCTTTTCTTGGGGTTGGGTTTTGTTGTTTCACACCCCCATCTCTGAAAAGTTTGTAGGGAGCAATAGGCTCCAACGGCAAAAGAACAAGGTATCTTTTCTCACACGAGTTGTGCTAGAAAAAAGTGAGTGGGAGAGAAGTATAGTAAGAACGAAATATAATAAGCAGCATCAATACAATAACAAAGTTAAGAACTTTGCTGAAACAGCTACAATTGGGCAGCAACAATTACTTGATGCCACACGCACTCAGAAAAGGGGAGACACATTATGTATATAACTAGACTAATACATTCATATGATGTTGCAGGGCTGGGATGAAGTGCAGCACAACCCCTGCTTCTCCAGTGCCCAAGAGACTTTTTGTTCCTCCTCCCTCTGGATTCCCTGGGGAAGAAGGGATGCTGGTCATCCCCTGCAGTGAAGGACTTGTGAGCAAAGCCTAGGCTGCAATACGTTCTTGGAAAACCTTTCCAAAGAGGAGTGTGTGAAAGCTCATTTTACACACAGGGTGGACAGGAAGGAAGTTCACACCCAGTGCTCAATTCCCAGTAAATCATTCCCTTCAATCTGGCTGAAAACCTTTTCTTTTGGTTTTGAACTGTGCCCACTGCCCTTTTCCAGGGCAGACACACGTTCTAGTGCACTCTTCCTTCACCGCCCTTGCAGCCAAGGCAGGATGGAGGCCTGATACCCGATCTCCCTGCGATGCCCTTGCTAATGGGAAAAAGCTGCTTGCTTGGAGTTGCTCTGATTTATCCCGTAATAATCTCTCCAACAGGGAGTCTCTGACCTCCCCACAGAGGCTCCATTAAAACTGAGCCTGGTAGCTGGGCAAGGACAGGTAGTTATTTCCTCCTGATAGCAATGGCTGTGCACAGTAATATGACCCTTCTGCACATTGTCTTCACCTTAAATATAAAGGCAGCCATCGGAGCAGAAACTCAGTTATTCATTTTCCAAGGTCTGGTTCAGAACCTATCACTTGTTTTAGCTCAAACCTCTGCATAACTCCTGGCAGAGCTTGTTATAGTCTGAATGGCTGAGTGTTGGGCATTTATAGAGGGGTGCATAATATCATGGAGTGGTTTGAGTTGGAAGGGACCCTAAAGCTCATCCAGTTCCAGCCCCCTGCCACAGGCAGGGACACCTTCCACTAGAGCAGCTTCCTCAATCTTTCATTAGCCCAAATTATGTTACTGGGTGAAACAACACAAAAGTCCTTCTGCAAGTCTCATGTCTGACTGTTTGACCACAGATTATGTGCTTGGAGGCAGAAGGTCCCCCCCCTTCCAGTCTTCCACTGCTTGCAGTGATTAGGTGATTCCAGAGAGGGTTTTTGTTAGCAGCTGGTGTCACATTTGAAGAAGTCTCTGCAATGGTGAATGCCGCAGATCTTAGCACCTCCCCACTTGCTGCATCCCCTGATTTATCTCATCCGTGCAAAGGCCACCTCTAAGCTGGCACAGAAATATTAAGGTGTGTGACTGGGTTTACTCCTTTTTGACCCAGAAGGAAAAACTGGCTGTGTGCACTAACAGCTACAGAACGAAGCCAGAGCATTCAATCAGAAGACAAATGATGTGCAGAAAGTCTCTTTGGTGACCAAATATTTACTGCACCAATGAAACTCCCCCCAAAACACTTCCCACTCTAAAAGTACATGAAATTGTCGGATTCCTTCCCAGTTTTTCTCTGCATGAGTAGTCAGAAAGTTTCCTCTGGGAAGACCTTGCACAGCCACAGCTGTATTCCCTGAATAGACAGAAGCATCCAGTGGACACAGACTGGGAGGCACAAAGAGGTTCCTCACAGCAGAACCCCACACTCCTGCTCTGAACCTGTCCCCAGGGACAGAGGAATCCCATGGTCCTCACTGGGATTTTCATTGTGTCTTCTCTTTCTAAACGATGTAAATAAATCACTGCTAAAAGTAACTCAGGGTTGGACAGAGCCTTGCTGCACCTTTCCATCAGCACTGGCAGGAGGGTAAAGCAGAGGAGTGCCAGGGGAAAGCTTGATCACCCTTGTGCAGGCAGCCAGTTACCATCCCTGGCATCGCTCAGGCTCTCCATGGCCATGCCAGGACACAGCTCGGTGCTGATGCAGTCACTGGGATACATCCCTGATGCGCTTTGCCTCTTGTTTTGGGTGGGAGAGGCTGCAGGTGTGTTTCAGAGGACTGATGTCACAGCCTTCCAATGCCACATTATCCACAGGGAGCTGAGCCACTGGGGATCGAGCCATGGGGGGGGACCCCATTGCTACACTGAAGTGCCCACTTGAACACTGCCAGGGATGTTAAGATGTAGTGTTGCTGATAGCTCCTTCCGCTGCCTCTATCCCCACGGACAGTCCCATGTTGGCAAATGCCACAGGGTGCGTAGTCCCCTGCCTGCTCCGGGTACTCAGTGGTATTTCCCTCATGACAGGGTACTGACTCTCCATCAGCCTTCAGCATCCCAAAGCTACAGCGTCTCACCTCCTGCAAGAGGCCCCAGGCACCGACAGCCTGGCTTCTCACCCCATCTGGGACCCTGCAAGCAGACACAGCCAGCCAAAATGCCTGGACCTGAAATCCACTGAACACCCCTGGGGCCACAGCAGCTATGGTAGGAATGCTCCAAAGGGCCACCAGCCAAAACCATGAGCTCCTCCAGTAATATGGTGCTACGTAGCCTGAACTGGGTGTTTTGCTGCTTCCATTGCAGTTTCCCCTTTTCATGCTGATTTTGCCTCTACTCTGCAGCCCAGTAATTCAAGCATGCTCATCCTTCTTTGCAGTTCCTATATGCATATGATGGACCCATATTCCCAGTGATCAAAGTGAGAATAAAACAGAATTAAAGAGTTTGCACTGTGCAGGTGAGTAAATGCAAAGCAGAGAGCAAGGAAAGCTCAGCCCTCCTATGCTCCTTAGTGACTACAGGCATGGGGTGGGGCCTTCCAGCCAAAGCCTTCAGTTCGGAAGAACGTGGGATTTGGGGAATTGACTGAACTAGAAGACAACGACAGGAAAACGAACTCCTTATCTCTGAGGATCTGAACTCAAAGCTGGAGCCCTGAGTGCTATCGGGAGCACTTCCCTGAGGGAATTCACACCAGCTCCATCACAGTACTGCACAGTTCCAAACCCTTGTTGTACATCCCACCCTCCACTGAGGGAGCGGACACCACTTAACGTGATGTACAGATGTGGGGATTAACACTCTTATCCCCCTCCATGCCCACAGAGAGCAGCACAGTCTTGCTGTCACAACGCTGACCTAAGATGTTCCATTAAAAGTTCCACCCCCCCAGAAAACGTGCAGCATTTCCAAGCCAGTCCTTCAGCCAGCATCTCTATTCATACAGTATCAAGCGCTGATGCCATTTAACACCCCACTCCCTCCTCTTGACATTACACTCCTGTATGAAGATAGGATGAGAAAGTTGGGCTGTTCAGCCTGGAGAAGAGAAGGCTGCGTGGAGACCTCATAGCAGCCTTCCAATACCTGAAGGGGGCCGATAGGGATGCTGGGGAGGGACTCTTCATTAGGGACTGTAGTGATAGGACAAGGGGTAATGGGTTTAAACTTAAACAGGGGAAGTTTAGATTGGATATGAGGAAGAAATCCTTTACTGTAAGGGTGGTGAGGCCCTGGAATGGGTTGCCCAGGGAAGTTGTGAATGCTCCATCGCTGGCGGTGTTTAAGGCAGGGTTGGACATAGCCTTGGATGGCATGGTTTAGTGGGAGGTGTCCCTGCCCATGGCAGGGGGGTTGGAACTCGATGATCTTAAGGTCCTTTCCACCCCTAACTATTCTATGATTCTATGATTACACTGCAGTGGAGCCAAATGAAGTAAACCCGCTGCTCATCATATGTTAATGCTCACCCTTTTCTCCTCTCCCCACATGAAAGGGACCCTCAAAGGGACCAAACACAAATAACTCAGCCTCTGCCACTTGGACTGGTTTTAATCAAAGGATTGCTGGGTTTCTAGCATGTGGGACACCTCACTAACACCTTCAGACCCTTAAGAAGGGAAAACCCAGAGTGATGTCATCCATATCGTCATCACTGTGCTTAATGCTGGTACCTGGCGCTTTGCACCAGGGTCCCCTCCCAGCACAAGGTTTATTTTGGTGGGTAACAAAACAACAAGAAGATTCAATAAGACCACATTTCTGGGCCGAAAGGGCTTAGGGATTGGCAGGAGCGTGCTCGTCAGGAGATTAGAGCCTAATGAAATTTGGCTTTGTGGCTGTTTCTCTCCTTTTTTTTTGGGGGGGGGGGGGGTGTCTTTATAAAGCCAGGCTTATTAAAATGCAGGAGAACCCCACACAAAAGACATTTCTCAGTTGTCCAAAGGAGCACTTATTAATGCAGAGGGTTTTGTGCAGAGCGTGCCGGTTTGGGGAGACTTGGGCATTGTTTGGGGAGAAGAAAGCAAGCCTCACTGATCACTTTCTGTTCCGCTGTTAATCAGAGCAGCTGAAGCAAGCAGGTGCTGCGATTCAAAGGGGCAGGAGACGGGGGGAAGGGAAACATCACAGAGCGAAATTCATCTGCATGAGGGGTTTCTTCTGGTTTGGCTGGTTGGACTGCAGTGCAGCGGCTGAGTTTGTGCTTGGGTGGCAAGTAGGGGCTGGGGAGGCATTGCACACCAGCAGAAGTCAGTGCCAGCTTCAGCTGTGACAGGTTGGCATCAGTAGCCATCAATGTCAACCAAAGCATCCATTTTCCGATGTACATCTCTGGTGATACCAGTCTGGCGGGGAAGAAAAGAGTGGAAAGAGCTGAAAAATCTCCATGAGGCACTTTTAGCACTTCCCCTGATTTTCAACCCAAAGGGGAAAGCGCACATTTACCTCCTGGTTAGGAAACCTGCCCAAGGCTCCCAGTAACCAGTGTTTCAAGTGTGACTTGTTTGCTGTGCACAGCAGAGCCCTTGGCAGTGCCTACTCAAAAGAGCACAAACTATTAACTAGCTGTTGACACTTTGACAACAGTTGGGTCCAAACAGATGGCTTTTCTTCCACACTGTTCACATGTTTCCACTTGCTACACTGTGAAAGCTATGAGGAAAACCTTATGTGTTTCCTGAGGAGGCTTTCCTTTCTGAGGAAACATGGGAACTGGTCCTGTTCTGCCTCAGCCAAGAGCAGAGTCCACAGAGGGTAAGCACTGAGGATGCCACAAGCAGAGGGTGGAGCAGCAAGCACTGGGAACAGACCAACAGAGAGAACGGACAGAACAGCATCCCGGAGAGGCACAGCTGAAAACTCCTTGGTACTCATTTTCCTCTTCATGTTTGATCTAAGCTCATTGCAACAAAAACCAGCACCGATGCTGAGGATAAAATACCATGAGCTACTCCTGCTATTGATTCACATGAATTATGTTCCTATGAAGTATCTGATGGCTGTGTAGAAACACAAGTAATGACAATAAAATCCACTGTAAATGCATGACAGAACATCACCCAACTTGCTCTGCAGAGTCCCAGACAATGCATCCTATGAAGATATAATATCATCAATGCCATCCCATTAAGATCTAACAAATTTGAGGGTTTCAAGTCCAACAAGGCACCCCATGGGCGAGAAAAGCAGAAAGCAAAGCCTGGGATAAAATCCCTTAATAAGCAATTTAGGGTCATTTTCACCTTTGGGGATTGTTTTCACCTTTGCTCAGAGAATATGTTAATGAAACTCAGATGGACGGAGTCTGCGGATGGGAGGTCAGCTCAGAGAAGCAAGAGCTTCTCCCCCTGAGGCTGGTGATGGCCCGAGACCTCATGAAGTCTTTATTGTTATTGCACTCATCACATTGCAGCCCTGCTCAAGTGCCTCCCTCAAGCTGAGGCCCCCGATTTGCACCAAATTACACAAGCACACACAGAGATGTGTTCCCTGACGGCTCACATATATTTTGATGCATCAAAATGAATATGACAACAGCATTGAAAAGTTGCCTGGGATAGTTCATCCCTCATCATGCCAGATGCACTTAAAGGAGGGATCTCTCAGACCCATGGCCAGCATCGAACAGGAGAGGTGAAGGAACTCCTATGATAAAGAGCATCTTTTACTTGCTTCCAAATAGGTAAAAGGAGGATCAGCTGCCTGGCAAACACCATATAACATCTTGGAAGGACCTCTCCCACCCCAAAAGTTGCAGAGCTCAGGGGTTATGCTGAAGGGTCAATGTGGAGTCTGAGGTTTTAAAGGCAGTACATGATTTGCACAGACTTCATCTGTTTTCTAATGGTTACCTTCGCTAGGAGTGTTTTCAGCACAGCAAATGGAAGGGCTTGGTAAGAGTTAATGGGATACCACAAGGCTCTGGACAAATTCATGAGGACCAGCAATATCGTGGCTGGTCCAAGTAACTCAGGCCTCATGAAGTCCCTCTCTCACAGGCTACAGATGGTAACATTGAATATCAGCTAATTTAGAATGTATATATATATATGTATATGAAAGAAATAGATACGCACACATATATATAAAATCACAGACCTGTGGAACTCATTGCCACAATATAACAGATTTTATCTATATTCAAAGAAAGGATGGATATTTATGGTAGGAGCTCAGTCATCCCAGATAGGAATTTCTCCACACTTGAAGGAACACATTCAACTCCATCCATTCAAAGGCAGGAAGAAGTCTTGTTTGTTAATCACTCTGTGGGGATTATTTCCACCTTCTCCTTGAGGCTGGGAAGCCAGACCAGGTGGACCACAACCAGTTGATGGCCCGAACCAGTTGCTTGGGTTGTTTTAAGGCCCCAGACTCACCCTGGCTAGGACCGACCACATCATCTGGCCCCACAGCCCACCAGATGGTGCTCTCGGTATTAGTTAATACCCGGTTAATCTGTGCCTTTTCTTTCTACTGAGAAACTCCAGCATGGTCAGGGTATGGAGAAACACCACCAAGAACAACAGGTTTCTGTGTTTTCCTAGAGCACTAGCCAGGTTGCTTGGTCCAAAAACCAGAAACGTGCTTTTGAAGCACCAGAAGGCAATGGTGGGTTATAGGCTCTAGCATGGACCTTCAAGTGCTAATGCCAAGTGCGAGCCTCTGGCTATCCCATTGTGTTGAGCCAAAGCACTGGAGAGATGGGAGAAGCAAAGGCAGTGAGGAGTATGAGAATGCCCCAACACTCACGGACACCATTTCACTGGCAATGGACCTGCGAGCTCTTTGAAACCCTCTGGTACATTGTTTCTTGAGGGCCTCCTCCACAGGATCAGTCTCTTGAGCTGTTCTGGAGTGATACCCACAGCCAAGATAGCTGTGGATAGGCTGGGAAGGTCAGTGGAGTTTGGTATTTCTGCTGACTAGAGATACGAAGTGTTTTCTGCTTGAAGGCAAATAGCAGGGAGAGGTTGTACAGGGGCACCAAGGGATCTCCATTGCCCGACATGATCAGCTTGCATCAGCATCCACCAGCTGTGAGTTCTGATGCAATCTGAAGCCCCTTTCAGCCTTCGTTTCCCCCCAGTTCTCTACAAGAACAATGTCTGCAGTTCCCGTGCCCTTTGCAGTCTGTGATGCCCATAATTACACAAGGTCTGGAGAACTGGGCTCATGTTGTAGGGCTGATCCTGAGGCTGTTTCTTTGGCCCAGCAGGACGGACTGCTTTCCTTCCGTGTTTCTGGCTTAACAAGGCTCTCTTTAATTTCTCCTTAATAAAACTTGGGGCAAAGGGGAACATTTAATGTGCAGTTAAATAAGAACCAGAAAGCGCACCATACTGGCCGACTTCCTAAACACTAAGTGCATTTGCTGGAGTTATCCATGGGACGTCAGCAATGAAATAAAACCTCAAGCACAGAAGCCTGACCACGAAGCAAAGCAGCAGCAAGCTCAGAGGCTTAGGGGTTTTTACTAGCAACACACTTTTATCGCCAAGAAGCCGGAAAGGGGAGAGCATTAAAGGTTGCCTGCATGGATATGCAGCAGCACTCCAGCCATTGAGGTCCATAATGAGTTTTGCTGCCTCTGAGCAGAGCACAGGTAATAACAGATCATAAAGTGGGTTTACCACCCGAATTGCCAGTCTCTGAAGATTACTAAAACCTGCTCAAATGAGCACGGTCAGATCTGCCTGCCTGTTTCCAAATCATCACCTTCTCAATGGTTAAGCTGAAACCTCTGTTTCTTCCCTCATCGAAAAAGGTGAGAATTGGGAGCAGAGCAAATGAAGCCAACCTGGTTTTGCCCAGGAGAAGAGCCTGGCCAAAATCACCCTTTGTTACAGAACCCCTCTGATTATACCACTGTTCCAACCCAAAAGGGCCCGAGAAGTTGGGCAGTGTTCTGTAAAAGAGCAAAAAGCCTCAGACACTGGGGTGGTTTCAGTGCCATGTGTTGCTGCCTCTCAATGGGACACAGAGAGAGCGCCACTTCCCAGCCTACCTCCTCCCATCCCCCTAAGCTGGTGTCACTGTCCCTGGCGCACGCGTCTCCTTCAAACCTCCACCAAAACCATACAGGTTTTCTGCTCAGCTTGGAGGGGAATTTCTCTTCTTAGACCCAGCTGCTGAGAGAGGGGGAAGGATTGCACTGATTGTTTCAGAAACAAAATACATCTGCTTGGAGCAGCCTATATATGTACTTGCATTAACAGAGAGGTAGGAAGGCTATGGGGTCCTAAGCCCTTGGGTAAGCCAGAAGTGTATATATAGTGTTCTGCCTGAGGGAAGATATGCAGCTAGTTAAGAATGAGATGTTAAAAAGCACCAAGAGATCAGTGAGATTAAGGGCTCAAGCATGGACTTGCCTCAGAGGATGGTGCCCAGGACCTTGGACCACCTCTGCAGCATCCCATCACAAGTGCTTTTGATGCAAGGCAGACTATGTGCTTCTGGGAATTTTACTCTAAAACCCTTTCACCTTTTGGAGAAGACAATTCCATCTTGAGCGCATGCTTTTTCATTTACAGCCACAAAGAGAAGCATTTCAATTGTTCCTGTAGCAATGATTTATCTCCATGTTCCTTGCCTTTGTCTGTGTGGGAATGTGCATTTGTGGCAATGCGTAATGTGTTTTAATGTTTTCTGCAGTTGTTTAGGGGGTCCCCTTCTGCAGCCTTATGGACCACCATGGGCTGAGAAACTGGGATGGAAGATCCAGAGAGACAGCCTTGTGCAAATCCAGTGTCATCCCTTTGAAGTCCTTGGGGCTTCTACGGCAGCCAGAAGTAATTAGTGGGAGAAAGGGATTGCGAGAGCCATGCTGGCTCGCCATCAGCGCTTCCTGCTGGCTCCGAACAAAGCGGAGCTGAGCCAATACTGAGTACTCTTGGAATTACGACACCAAACATCCAACCCATTTATTGAGCACGCTGCAGGGCTCAGGGACAGCTCTCCACAGCAGGACTCACCCCATCAGCACCACAATTGTTTAGCCGAAATACACCAGATGTTCAGGTGCTGTGGCTGAGCTAGTCAGTGTTCCTCCTATATCCCAACTGTTCTTCCTGTGCCACTATCCCACCAAGTCAGGCTCTAACTTCCTTAGCAGGCTAGGTTCAAGGCAGACCAGGGCAAGCAAAAATTACCAAATGACTTCATGTAGCTCATCGATTAGCAGAGGAAGTAAAAATGGTCCTTCTTACCTTACTAAACCTCTTGCTTTGTCACCTCTGTCATGGAGTGCTGAGCTTTGGTGACCAGAACCATTCCTCCCTCTTGATACATGCAATGGCTCTTGCCATATACTTGGTGCTTCTGCTTGTCATTTTCTCCCCTCTCTATAAAGAAAAGCAGGTAAATTTTGAAGAGGCTTGACTACTGCTAAATCAGTCAGCTCTCCCATGCCTTTCCCATTAATGCATGCTCCCTGTAGCTGGAGATACCACCTTCCCAAAGATGCTCCATGCACAGAGGAAAATCTCTCCTCCACTGCTGAGGTAATTTCAGGCCTGGAGTGTGGTTGGAGGAGATTCGCTTGGGGGTATTTTGGAAGAAATCTAGGGAAGAAACATTTAATGTGCATCCTGGAAAGGAACAAGGACTCTTCCTACCTTTACCCTTCTAGGCACGGCTTTGAGGAGCGCTTTGCCTCTGTTTTTCTTCTGCTACCTTGCTTTTTATCTCCTGTTTTGCCCCACTCCCCGTTCTTCCTCCCCAGCTATCTCTTAGCAAAGTTACTACTGTCCATAGCAAATATTGTGGGCATCACCAAGCTCAGAAGTGACCTCAGGAAGTCTCCAGTCCTACCTCCTGCTCAAAGCAGGGCTAGCTTCAGAGCTGGGTCCCAAGTTCTGCAGGTGTTTGTAAGCTCCATGCTATGAAGATGAGCACAGACGTGACAGCAAAGTGGGTTTGGGGCAACCCACTGAAATTCCCAGAGCTCTTTTCAAACAGTAAGTCCTGATTCAGGCAAAATCATTTCACTTGGGGAAGAACTTTGATTTTGAAGGGGCTGGACAGCAAAACCCCAGAAACACATCAGTTACTCTACCCGTTCCTTCAGTTTGATGCCTGTGTTTTGTATCACTTCACCTGGTGTTGAGACTGAAACTAAATGGCCCGCTTCAGTAAGATCAATCCCGCGTTTCTGACTACATTTCACAAGAATTTCTACTCAGTGGAGAAAACCTTTGCCTTTTTTTCCTGACACTAAAAGTGTCAGAAAATTTCATTCCATGCGATGGGAATGTGACTTTCCAGGCAGCTTTCCCTGCTGTCACGAAAGGGTGGCTGCCTGAGACTGCTTAGGAAGGCTTTGAAAGCTCATACAAAGGCTCTAAGCTGGCAACTTGTCCCTCAATCCTTGCATCGACTGCCAATAGCGTGTGGATGGGATTTTCCAGGGTCCCCCCAAAGAACTGGATATACAGCTCCCAAGAGGCCTGAGGTCTCCAGTTCTGCTCGGCTTCCTTTGAAGAGTCCTAGCCTTTTCCAGTCTGCTTTAACCAGAGCGGGCCTCTTGCTCATGGGAAGCATTGTTAAATGTGTCATCTCCCACCAAGAAAAGTGAAGAAGGGAGCTAAAAAGCCACATGAAGAAACTGGAATGTCTACAGGCTGTTTGTAGAGTTCATTCCCAATTCATATAACCCTATTTACTATTGAAAACCGCTATTAGTGACTTATGGCATTGTAAGAAATCATTCTTGGTTTCCACTTAGCCTCAGATGGATGGTTGGCACACGTCTCATGTTGTTCTTAAATAGGATGGAAAAAAAAGAGAGGGTATGGAAGTGAATAGACCTTTTTGGATGGCCACATCTGGTCCCCATGTGCAAAGCCCATGCTGACAGAGAAAAGCTGCATTCTGTGGTTCTAGACAAGCTGCTTTTATAGATGCATACATACATATACAACCACTTTATATATATGTGTAAAGATATATATACAGATAGATACTGAGCAAGAAAGAACTTTCAGTATTTCCTGAAGCTTGCAGAACCCACTTGGCCAGATTCAAACCACTGGGCAGCACTGATTTATTGTGGAGCAAGGATGCTATCCCTTACAGGCTGCCAGATGGCATGAAGCTGGGGAGCAGAGAGGAACTCAGAATATCCCTGAGTTGGGCAGGGAAGGACCCAGGACAGAGAGCAGAATGATTGCTGTGAAAGATTGGATAGGTTTATATAAACTTTCTAACCTGGATGCAGAGTGCAGGTCCTGTCGATGGGCGGGACAAACACTTTGCCATTCAGCCACATTGACCAGGTCGTGCCCTGATGCCCAGAAAGCAGAGCTTATAGGTAGATTCCCCATCTATCTATCTATCTATCACATTAGCTGAGATTTTTATTCATCAACCCAACCTCAATGGGACAGAAAAGTCTGTCTTGCTCCACTCCTGTGGAAAGAGGATGCCTGGAGATGCCTCCACTTAGTTTCTACAACCCCATCAGTATTTATACACACCCCTCCTTAAGTCAAGGCCTCCAATTCACTTATAATTGTCCCACTATTTGCTTCTCAGCCACCTCACTCCCATCAGCAGTGGAATCCACACCACAAGCTGCAAGCCCAGTTTTTTAAGCCCACTTCAATGCTAATACCCCCCCCTTAAGCACAGAAGCTTCCACTTTCTCCATCTCCATGCAGAGTTGGTGTCTTCTTTCCTTAGCACCCCAGGACTCTGATCTCAACCGTGACAGAACAAATAGCGCTGCTGGGATGTTATGGCTCATCAGCAGGGCATCTTTAACCTATTACTAATTTGGATGGCAAACAAAATAAGCAGGAACAAACCCAACTTGTCTCTACGCTGCAAACATTCATCTCCCAAGGAACCCATGCTCTACAATACTAAGAAGGGAGCAAACCATCAGTGTGTGAGCACTGCCAATGACCTGATGCTTTGCTGAATTAGGGCAAACAGCCTCTTAATAGTAAGTCCTTGTCAGAGAGGAGACCACTGCTGGGACTGGAATATACTTGGACAGGATAAACTGGAGAATGAAATGGGCACTGAAGGAGTCCTCCCTTGGTGAGAGGGTGAATTTGCTCATGACAAGGCCAAAAGACATCCACATATTTGTGTAAATTGGCATTTTTGTGACAGTCCAAGGGGAAGCAGGATAAAGCCCTTGTCACTTCCACGTTGGAGATGGGTGTCTGATGTCCCTGTGTCTCTCTGAACCCCTGTCTTTCTGCATGGGGCTCTCCAGCGACCCCTGCAGCAGGGAGAATTAACCCATCCTACCATGCAAATGCACTTAGTAAAACCTTATTAACCAGCCCTGAGCTAGCAACTAAGTTTGGAAGAGCACATAAAGCACCAAGCCAAGTGATGGAGCAGCCTCCAGCCCCCAGGGCAGCAGACCCAAGACCTATTTACACCCACACTATCAAAACCATTTCCTCTCATTCACAAGTTCTCTAACTGCTGTGGCTTGGAGGAGACTCTCAGCCTTCTCCATGGAGGGAGCAGCTCCTATGGATGCCATGAATCCTCACCCCAGCCTTCAGGGATAGCTGAAAGCATCAACACAAGCTCATGTTTCCCCACTGCCATGCAACAGAACACACAGGGTGCCTGCTGCCTTGTGAGAAAACAGTGGAATTGGCAGAAACTATTCCAAAACACTACCCACTTCCTTCCCCAGCCAGTGACTGCAGGACTCTCTGTCCCTGCCCATGTCAGGGGGCAGGAACTAGATGATGTTGCAGGTCCCTCCCAACCCAAACCATTCTGTGATTCTATGATGATGTGGTTCTATGATTTCCCATCTATCACATCAGCTGGCATTTTTGTTCATCAGCCCACCCTCAAGCTGTGCAGCAATGTCTTGGGACAGGATCCTACAGGATCAGGTCTGAGGGGATTAGTCTGTGATATGTCCAGTGACCTGCCCCGACACAGCAATGCTTTCCTCATGTTCACATGCATCAGAGGGCCAGCCTGCCTGCAAGGCATCATCTGCATCCCCAGCAGCGATTTCATGCTGCTGAACCAGTCTGCTGCGGAAACTAGGTCAGGAATTCACATCAGCGAGGATGCAGGCTTATCCATCATCTGCTTTTCTGGGAGAACCCTGCTCACAGCACCTCTTTGTGCCATATTGGAGCAAAAGTGCCCAGGACTGTAACTGACCTGCTTCTCTCTGCTGGAAAAAGACTGTCACATCTGCCTGTGAAAAGCTGCCACTTTGAGGCCCCAATTTTAACCAGAAACCTTTTCTTTCTCCCACTTTTACAAAGGACCTGAAAATGATCTTGCCATAAGGCAGTGAAAAACACCAATGAGGCTCAAGTATTTGCATTTGAAGCTGCCATTTGTTGTAAAAACAAAGAAAAAACCCCAATACCTGCTCAAAGCCTGTATGTATTCTCTCAAATCCTTCTAGTCTGAAATACCATATTTCTGCAGCATCTACCCACATTTAACATGCAGTTTAAGCCTGTTCACACTCGTAAGTGAGCAAATGCAATAATTGCTGCTGGCTTTTTCCGGGGAGAGAGGCACGGTTCCGCAAAGGCATTATGGAAACATTTCCTGAGTACTTGCTCTTTATCATGCTACAGAACACCAAGTAAATGACAGAAAACCCATGCTTTAGGAACTTGGGAAAGTATTACATTGTCTTTTCTCTAGATCTGGCTATAACTCTTGAAGCGAAGGAAATTTCTGTGGCTAAAACTGAGAATGAGAACAAGGGTTTGAGTAAATGGTCCTTGCACATTTGGCTGGATGCTCTGGATTTGGCTCCGCTGGAAGCAGAAGCAATTGGATTATGCAGAATGTACACAGGAATCAAAGGGATGTCAGGTTTCCCCCCCTGCCCCACTCTCTGCACAGATTTGGAAATCGGTGGCTTGCAAGATAGAGAAATTCCTGGGGATCATCCAAAACTAAAAGTCATTTTCCCATCATAAGCGGACTAAAACTAGAGCTCTGAATCCAGCCCTCCTCAAACCTGAGCTGCAGTTTGGATGAGATGCCCTGAATCTGTATCCATTTGATGTGGGGACACCAATCAGATCAGTTCCATAACACTGCTTCAGATGTGGCTGAAACACTCATGCAAGCAACAGATCCTTCAGTGTTTTCCTGCTTGCAAAATGGCTGCAAGTCCTGGTTTGAGCCAAAAAGCACGAGCACCACTGGCAACATCCGTCAGCATCAACCCTAGCACCATTTTTCAGTGTAGTTATGGGCCTTTCTGAAACCTAATTCCCAACCAGCCTACACCACAGCAGCTTTCCATAGTCCTCTTGGAGGCCAGCTCAAGCACAGAGCTCTGCATGCTTTTGGAAAGATGGGGTTGGAGGCAAGCACTTCCTTGGTTTGCTTGGCTCTCCTTCCAGTAACTGCTGCTAATGATCCCCCCTGCTTTCAAAGCTGCACAATGTTTCCCATTTGCAAACGGAGCAAGTTTTAATTACTCCCATAATTTTGCCTGGAAGGGAAGAGCCAACCGTATTAATGAGATAATGAGAGCAATTGCTCCAGGTACCACGCTCCCAAATACACAAGCCAGGGGATGAGCTCAAAAACGAAACCATTATTTATATTATATGAATGTGCCATAAAATAAAGGAACATTTACTTTGGAGAGAACTCTGTGTCTTAAATATCCTTAGGGCTGCCTCCATGTAACTCCATGACCCTCTTTTCTCCATCCGCAGCCCCTCTCTCTGCAACAGGGACCTTTGCCAAATGATACTTCCAGCTACATCTGAAGGACAAGACATACAAAGCTAGAGTACATTCAAATAAAGATTGGAAATCATTTCCTTACAGGAAGGAGCTATCCCAGTTTGTCTTCCTTTTGATTACACAGCTCAGATTAGGGAGAGTCAGGAAATGACATTGTCTTTGGAAAAAAAGAAAAAAAGAAGAAAAGAAAGAAAGGAATATAAAGGAAAAGGAATTTTTCTCATTTCCTGCCAAAAACTATCCCACAACTTCGGGGAGGTTTCAAAGGCTCAGTTTCACTTCTTCCTTTTTGCTATTTTTCTATTTATTTTAAGCTTCACCACAACAAATCCCACTTTGCTCCTTTTTTTAAAACAAAACATGGATCACTCTAAGAATGCGCATGGAACAAATTCCATCTTATTTTAACATTGGAGGTGGATGGATATCGATGCCAGAACCACCGAAAGCCAACATCTGCACCATGTTCTAGAGCAGACCCTGAACACTTAGCTCTGTGTATTTAAGGACAGAGGGAAGAATTTGGGGCTTTGATAGCAAAAGTTTATCCCTGGTGGTTTTGCACGAAGATCTGACCTAGAGAAAGGCACATTTGTCCCTGCACAGACAAAGCTGCTGTTTCACCTCTGTTCCTGACAAAACTCCTTGGGGAAGAGGGAGAGGGCAGAGCTTTCTGATGGATGAAGATGAAACACAGATGAATTATTTACTTCCAGTGTTAGATTAACCGCACTGTGGGAATGATGGGACCAGGTGGTAAAGTACATTCATCACAATTATTTACACCTGGCTTTTGTAAGAAGACGTTATATGACAGCCTGTACCAGGCTCAGTCTAACTTGACCTGGATGGGGCTTGCAGCAACCTGCTCTAGTGGAAGGTGTCCCTGCCCATGGCAGGGGGTTGGAACTGGAGGAGCTTTAAAGTCCCTTCCAACACAAACCACTCTATGATGATTCTATGAATGGTCTTATTGCTACTGACTCCCTGCAGTTTATACATATATGTGAGTTTTCTTTTGTATCAACATGGTGAAGAAGCAAGTCAGATGTGTGCTTGTGCAGACAGGATCTCAGCTCTCCATCACCCCATGGGCCCATGGAATTTGCTCAGAGATGGGCACCCAAATCCTTATGGCAGAGACAAACCTGGCCTGGGTTCTGAGGGCTGAAGCAGCAGAGAGGCAGGAGGAGACTGCTGCAGGAAGGGCAATGGGGGGGAGCCATCAGCAGTGAGCTGGGGAAGGGATTGATCTTCCTCACAGAGATCATCAGATCAGTCTCATCTGGCAATACAAAATCAAGGGCAGCACACGCGAGGCTGGCGGCACATGGGGGAACACAGCGAGCCTTGTACACGGCACCCATTTGTTATTCCAGCAGGGGATCAGAGCTCAGTATAATCCCCTCATGGGACTATGCACAATGTTTGCCCTCAGACCTTTCCCTCTGAGCAGTAACCATTTGTATATCATAGCCCCATTTACATCCAGCCTTAAATACATGCACCACAGGGATTAAGTCATGCTGCCCAGCTGGCAAAGGGGATGCTTTCGCTCCCCAGAAGTGAAACCTCTTTAATGGAGACGAGCACAACAGCAGTGAAAAACCAGGGAATTAGATCCGAAATGTCTCGTGACACTTTTCCACGTGCGCAGCAATGAATTTCGCTGATCCAAACCACAAATCTCTTTAGGAGCAAGGAACCGCTACCGCCGCAAGCTGCTGGGAAGGCAGAGAGAGCTCAGCAGACCAGGAGAGAGCAGCTCTGCCTGGCCCCTTTCTCACATGAGAATATGAAGCTACTGCCCAAACAATCCCTTTCAAGAAGCTCCTGGCCATTCGGTTTAAACACCCCTCCCCAGGGAGCACTCCTTACGCATAAATCTCAGACCAACACCCAGCAAAGCCTTTGTAAGATTTAGCATGTGAGCATTTAAGACAGGCAGAAGAAAACCCGCCTCTTCTGCCCAATCTAACAAGGATCTGCAGACCAGGCTGAACACAAAGCATCGGTTTGTTTTCTTTTGTTATTACTGAAGATCACAACAAAGCCAGGAGCACATAGAATGTCCCCAGTGTCAGCAGAGAAAGGGGAAGGGGTCAAAGCAGCATCATTAGCAGAGCAAGGCACCATGCACCAGGCCTGTTCCTGCACCCACAGCAGGGAGACTCATCCCGGGAAACCCCTTTCCCTCCATTCATCTCCTCCAAGAGGAGCCCATGGGGGAGCTGCAGGATCCTCACTAAGCTGGCAGCCCCTACATTGCCCAAAACAACCCAATCACCACCCTGCTGCAACAGAGACAAATTCAGTCTCACAAACATTCCCATGCAACAAGTATTTGGGTTAGTTCTTCAGTGAGGTAAATCAGTGTGGCTTTGTGTCAGTGGAACCAAAGGGCTGCTTCTGGTCCAGAGACACAGATTGTCCTAAACACATTTATCTCTCTGAAACATCACCATCGTCACACAGCAAATCACGCTCACCAGCCTATGGAGCAAACCATCACCTCATCGCCTGATGGCCAGAGGACACTGACAGTTCTACAGCAGCAAACACGCTGTTGCCTTTGAGCCAGGTGCTGTACACTGCCATGGCTCATCTGCCAGAGCCCTTGGGCAACCCCCAGCCAGGGCAGGTCCTCCCTGGCACCAGTTCCTCAGTGTCCAGGCACCCCTGGTGCTCACTCCCAAGCACAGCTAGTGTTTTGTTCAATGGGTCATTCACCGTGTTGCACACAAAACACCTAAGCCGTCCTTTAAAGGTTCAGCCTTAGAACAGGCCCAAATCCTAAATTTCTTGCCAAGAAGCTGCTGAATTTCCACATCCACCAGCAGCTATTTCAGCTGCCTCTTGGGACAGGCAGACCATCCTGCAACCCCACATGGACAGTGGAGAAGGGCTCGTACCAAGGCTGGGCACCATCCATCCTAACATCATCACTGAGGAGCAGCTGGAGCACTGACATGTACTTGCAAAACATCTTATTTTTTCCTACTTTAAACATTTTATTTAATATTCATTATTATTATTTATTTATTTAATATTATTTACTATATTTAATCTAGGTATTTATTTACTATTCCACCCCTCCCTCTAGGTAGCATCAGGTGTTCGGCAAAATACACGAGCTGGTAGACAGCAGTAATTTCTTGACCTTCTCTGCACCTCTCACTACTTCATAAACCCCACTAAGGCACATCTTACTCTGCTCCTCACTGAATTAAACAGCCCTGACCTGTTTAACCCCCTCTGCTTCCACCTGTGAAGACTTCCCAAGCTCCTTATCATTTCTGTCTCCCTTTGCTGGCCCTGCTCCAGTCATTTTAGCTTGGACACAGGAGAACTCCCCAAGGTGACGGTGCTCCTGTCAGTTTATAGGATGTCATGCAAATACCCCCAGGAATGCTCTCCAATGCTTTAAGTAGTCAAACACCTCCTGGCACAGGAGCCAGTGCAGTGTCTGGGAATAACCACTGCCAGGCCTGATTGCAAACTGTTTCAGGAAAGCATGTTTCTACCTAGGGACTGTAAAGCTGGACATTCTCTGCCATGGGAGGAAGAGGTAAAAGAACTGAATCTGCCTCTGGGATTGTCATTTTGGGGTTTAAAGGTTGGTGGGGAAATTACCATCTTCTCCCCTAAGTCCTCTGCTATAGGTATCAAAGATCCCAGTTTTCCCCCATTTGGGGCATTTTTAGGACGCATTAATGGTGCTCATCTCACCCCTGGAGCTCATATTGAAATGCTACCTTTGAAAAGTCAACAACACACCACCAATGTCCTTGGCAGCTCTTGGCACATGGAGACAATCAGGGACTCCTGCTTCATGGAAAGGATGGGTTTAGGAACCCTTGAGACCCCGGCAGCTGCTTTGCTGAAAGCATTTTTCCATGCAACATCCCTATGGCTGAGGGAGAAGAATATTTTCCTCTTCCAGCCTGGTTTTCATGGTTTTCCACTAAGAAAATGAGCCAGCTTTTGAAGAATGAAACAAAACCAAAAGCAGAATTATTTTCTTTTTGCACAAATCCCTCTTCCCCTTTTTCTGGTAAGGATATGGAAAATTATATGGGAGATGGAAGGAAAATAAGGAGAAAGTGTTATTTGGAATAAGAGCGAATTGGATCCCTCCAAAGACAAATACTGCCTTGTGGAAACTCGGATGGCTGCAAGCCTCTCAAAGCAAATTGCTCCAGAGCAAATGAGCTGGAGGTCTCCATCCAATGATGGGCAAACATCCAACCTGCAGATCCTGCATTCCAAAAGAAGAGCAGCTGTGGAAGAGTCCATTGCACAGGGAGAGCACCTGCAGAAGGGACACATACACAAGCCCTCACCATCCCTAAAGGAGCACAGAGGGAAGCCAGCTCTGTTTTGGCAGTGCACCATAGGCCACAGCATGAAGATGGTCCCCAGGATGCATGCCAGCCATTCCCTTGACGAATCACTGGATTTCTGTGAAGGGTAACAGAGCCTCCCAAGAGAAGCCCATGCAAAGGAAATTCAGGACTGAGGCCAAGACCAGGCAAGATCTCATCAGCCCAGCTTAAATTCACCCAATGGGCCTTCATCCCAAGATGGGACGTGCATTCCAATCAAGTCGAACCCCAGCACATCAGCAGGGTGGGCTGTCCCACCTCGGACAAAGCAGCACCCCCAAGATCACCCTGCTGGCAGATGGGCTAGTGCTGCCTTTGGCTCCTGGGCCAGGCTGGTGCTAGATGCTGCATCCATCCATGAGACACTACCAAACAACTGGAGTGATTTTCCCACCCTGTCTCCCATCTATTTCTCAGAGTAAGGGGATTTCCATAACTTTTCACTCATATGGAGATTCTATTTCTCCCTTCTTTTTCAATTACATGTTTCATTAACTGCCTGCACCTCCCCATTTGCTGATGAGTAGTCGAGGTTTCGAGACTGAACAAAGGAAGAGGGAAATAAAGCGATGATCTATTACCATTTACAGCTGCCACAGGATGATGCAAAACTGAATCAGTTGTTTGTACAATGCTTTCACTGGCAGGAAAGAACGCTTGGAGAAAAGCAATCCCTTGCTGAGGATCATTTCCACCTCATCTCCCTTTCAGTTTTCTTTTAAAGAAACACCTAGGGAAGTGGAAGTCCTCAAAGTGTGTCCCACAGATGACAGCTCTAAGCTTTCTGTTACAGAAGGCTCCCAAACTCCTTTCAAACCCCTTCCCACTGGTCACCAAACTGTGGGGTCACCCTTCTTTTGGCCACTGCAGGCAAAAAAGCCACCCTTGGGGACCAGAAGATCTCCCTCTGTCTTTACCCAGCAGTGAAGTATGAGCCGCGGTGGGCTCTCAGCAAGACACAGTGCTATTTGCATGAGACCAAGTCAGTCCCTTCGGCTTTCCCTTAGTTTGCCCCATGTTCGGAAGGCCTCTCTGGCCAGCTCTGCCCAGGACAGATGGGTGTAGTCAGCACTCCTCAGATGGGCATTTTGAGGGCAAATTCATCAGCCCCATTTCTGATCAGACCATTCCAAGGAGATGCGACCTGGTGCAAGCTCGCCAGGCCTGACAGCTCCAAGTATCACTCCTGAAAGAGATGGCCAGCAGATAAATACAGAGCTCTGAACAAGGCAGCCCCATCCAATTCGCCTCTGCTGAACCAGGGAGAAGTGGCTTCAGCCATCACCACTGTCCCACAGCATTAGAGGAATTTAGCTGGTCCCACACTCACATGTTCCTCCCTGACAACACATCCTTGACTCAGCCCACATTAATTGTGTACAGCATCTTAGAGACCACCCAGCTTGAGGTGCAGAGCACTCAGCAATGGATAAAAATAACAACTGCATTAAGCTGGGCTGCGCTCCGAGCCAGAAAGATTAGCAGTGGGAAAACTCCTCCTTTAGGGAGCTTTGCAGCCAAGGATCGGCCCATAGGGTTCATGACTGACAGCATGCCCCACATACATTTAACAGCTATGGGGAAAACATGGGAAGAATTATGAGTCCAGTGACTTCCCCTAAAGCTTGCTTTTGTCCTCATTCCTGAAAGGGAAAGCATGGTGTGGTCAGGGATCCCAATGGAACAGTAGGCAGCCGGCACTAAGGCTCATTTATCAAAGATGCTATGGGGGAAGCTGGTGACAGGAATGCTCTGCCAACCGGAGCATCATCTTGTCCCTCCGCTCCATTTGTTATTACAAACCAACCAAACCAAACCAAGGATATTAGAGAAGGAGGAAGAATCATCTAATTTGTTTGCCAGACAGATTTCCACTGAGCATCTCCAAGGACAGGTCCACAGGCAGTGACCCCACTGTGCCAGTGGAGAGTGCATTGTATAATGAAGAGCTACGAAAAGGTATGAACCAAACCATAGCAGCCTTCCAGTATCTGAAGGGGGACTATAGGGATGCTGGGGAGGGACTCTTCATTAGGGACTGTAGTGATAGGACAAGGGGTAATGGGTTCAAACTTGAGCAGGGGAAGTTTAGATTGGATATGAGGAAGAAATTCTTTACTGTGAGGGTGGTGAGGCACTGGAATGGGTTGCCCAGGGAAGCTGTGAATGCTCCATCCCTGGCTGTGTTCAAGGCCAGGTTGGACATAGCCTTGGATGGCATGGTTTAGTGGGAGGTGTCCCTGCCCATGGTAGGGGGATTGGAACTTGATGATCTTAAGGTCCTTTCCAGCACTAACTATTCTATGATTCTATGGATTACAGAGAAGAATATTCCCTGGAGACAAAGCTGAATATTCACACACACACCCCATTCAAGTACTTTAATTTTGCAGAAATGCAAAGAAAGGAAAAAGAAGCTTGAGACTATTGTTAGATACAAATGACTTAACCTGGCACTGTGCGGGTAAAGAGGTAGTGTTGTAACACCTATAAAAGTTATCATGATCTTACCCATTGCCTAAAACGGTGAATTAAAGAGCTAATACCTTTGACTGTCAAATATTCAAAGCTATCTGTCACAAATGCTTATCCTCCTCTCAAAGTCAAGGACTGGTGAGTCCAGCCTGTGTAGAGGTGTTTGAAAGAGTCAGTTGTTCTGATGTTTGCCACTTTCAGGATCCCACTCGAGGAAAAGTTTGGGATGGGCACAGAGAAGCTTGTCCCCTGCACAACCAGCACTTGACTCTAAAAAATGCCCCATGGGGCTGAAACGATACGTCCATTCTCCAACACTTGCCCTCAAAATAATACAGGAAAGTCTATTATATGGTTTGATACCTGGTTTTGCTGGAAAGAGCACTTCAGCAGTGGACCACAGAGGACTGCATGCGCAGAACTGGGTTTGTTTGGCTGCCTTTCATCCTTTAAATCTAATCAGAGGGAACTTGGCTGATTTTGCAGCGCAGATGCCACCTCTACATGGCACAAAAGACAGACCTGTCTCAACAGAAGCACAGCAAGGTCTTGCAGACCCATTAGTCTAAGATGCAGAACCTGATGCCCCTGTGAAGTACCCATGCTTTTTGTTTTCTCCTTTTCACAGATAATAGGGTTCTCTCTCCAGATCTCCAGCCAGTTTATAATCACTGCTAAGCAGCAGCCTTGACATCTTGTGGAAGAACAGTGAAATGTTGGGACAGGAGAGCAGGCAACAGCAATATTTAACTATTAAAATAATTTCCCTCAACCTCAGACGATTAAGAATCAAAATTCCTTCCAATTGAGCCAATTTGAGCCAAAAAATCTTCCAATTGATTTCAGAACTGCATGGGATGACAGCTGTGTCCATGGCAAACAAAACGCCTTCCAAATCAATTAACATGCTCCCCCCCCACCAACCCTTCTCCTGAGCACCCCAAGGCCCAGTTTTCCTGCTTTTGACTGATTTTACTTATTCACAGAGCTTGTCAGTCCCTAGCAAGCACCCCAATGGACTGCGGCATCATGCTTGTCCCCCTTCAGATTTCACACCCAGAACTGGGTGATGGTGCCACCCAGCCAGGTGTTCCCAGTGCCTTTTGGAAAGAAATGCATCTTTTATTGGACGCCCTGGGAAGAAACCCCAATGGAATGTAAGCTGTGTACAGAGGTATACGTTTTCTCTCACTGTTTATAAACACATAGAGCCCAGTTCTCCCCCCACCAGGGTTATACGAGCCCAGAATTTATCAGCATTGGAGAACATACTTCTGATTTACACTGAAGTCATCAAGCAAATTGTTTGCAGTAGAAAAACAGATTAGGCAAGGAATTGCCGCTCTGTATAGAGATTTGGATACACATACAACACAATATTTGGATTACTTGCAACAAACAAACTTGCCTCAATACCCACAAGAGCAAACCTCAGATCCGGAGGAAAAGTCAGAAAAATACCCCCATGGGAATGGAAGCGGCTCAGACATGAAGAATGCCCTTGGCAACATCTTCATCTGGCATCTGCTTTGGCATCCCTATGCCAGCCCTCTAATTTCTGTGCTAAAAGAACAGGGCCAGAGTATCCCAAACCATGTGCCCACAGATCTACAGAGGTTCCAAGCTCCCTTTCCTTTCTGCTTCTCCTGCCTTGCTCTCTGGTCTTGCTCAGCTCCATCCCATGTTTGCTGCCCCACAGGACCACAGGCTAGTCCTAAGAGCCGCCAAAAGCAGACTGCTATGCTGGATCTGCCTTTTTCCACCCAATTGCTGGCCCAGCCTTCAGTACCTACAAAATCACCCCCTAATTCTAATGGAAGCAGGCATGGGGGTTTTGTTCATGGGCTAAAACCAAAGTAGATTCAGTTTAGATGGCATGCACATAGATGAGGTAATAAGGATGTTTTGCATCAAGTGTCCTTACTAGCCATTAATGCTTTGACATCAAAAACTTATGATACTTGTAAGGCTTAGCTCTGATAATGATGCATTTTTCTGGCCCCAGTTATTGTTGAAATAACATGAATGTTTTATTCCATTACCAGAACATTCTACATATACATATGTTTATACACAGTCATATTTACAGATGTACACACACACATACAGGGAAGGGGATAGATAAATATCTATGTTTCACAACTGACCAGGTTTAGGAAGCTTCAGGACATGAAGGAGGGTTTTGTTTAGAGCCCAGCTTCCCCCTTCATCCCTCCAAGACGAGATCTCCCACATCTGCCACCCATTGCCTTACAGTGAAGCCAAAGGGATCACAAGTGCAGAGCAGACACTGCACAGAGAAGTCGTGCTTTGAGAAGGTGCTCACTTCATTCAGATGGATGAGGAGAGCCAACTGTGTTTATCCCCTGCGGCTTCTGCCTCCTGCGGCTAAAAAGGTCTGGTGGGGTGCTGCTCCTTTACCACAGTGATTTACAGGGCTGGGGACACCTCCCAGCCAAAACTGGCCAGAAGTAAGCTTAATAATCACCAACACTGGATCTCTCTTCCTCCATCCTCACCACTCCATTACTGTATCTAGATATGGGTAGAGATGCCTCACTCCTTTAATCCTTTTACTTTAAAAGATTCTTCTGGAGGGATTCTGGGATCATCAAACTTAATAAAGCTCAACATGTTCAGAAAAGTAGAGAGGGCAGAAAAAGGTTAGATAGATATAGGTACATATACACATAGAACCTGAGAAGCAGGAGGAAGGAAGAGCCGAAGGTGCCAGGACAGAAACCTGATGCTGGGCATCACGTACACACGGTGACCTTCAGAACAGTGCCACTAACATGGCAATCGACCTCTGGTTTGTCACCTAAAACTCCATCTGCATCCTGCACTCAGGGCAGTGCTCTCAGGCAGCCCACAAACCGGGTCCCTAAGTGTGAACATTCAGACCCTGCTCCTAAGGCGCCAGCAGGACAGAAAGCTGGTGCTGGGCATCAGCTACACACAGTGTCCTCTGGAACAGTGCCATCAACACAGCAACCCACCCTTGCTTAGCCACTTAAAAGTCCATCTGCGAAAAGCCTCTCTGGGCAGCATGCTCGGGCAGCCCAGAACCCAGCTCCCACAGTGCACCCATCCAGCCCCTCTCATGCTGCCTGAACAAGCAATGCAAAACTGCTAACCTGAAATTAGAAGGTCTCACGTAAAGGTACTTACTGAGGCTCAGGCTGTCCAGGAGCTCTCACCAGAGAAACCTTGGCTGCTGTAAACGTACAAACCCAAACCAAAAAGCTCAGACAGCAAAAAGCCATCCAAAGGCTGAAGGAACAGCACAGAACTCCAGCAGAGCCCAAGAGCTGGATGCCTCCTTGACGAGCAGCTGTAGCTCAGGCAGACCCCCTCTCACAATCCCCATGGAACAGGGAAGGGAAAACCAAGACCTGGGATAAAGGCAGCGGAGCACCTGCAGCGCATTTGCTCATCAGCAGGATGCTCATGGCTGGTGAAGGGGAAAGCCAAGAAAGCATCTTGTCCTCAAAGGAGCAACACCTGCCTGTTGCCTATAGCTATGGCTGTTGCACCGGTGAAGGGACCAGCCATGCAGTTACACTGCACATTCTGGGGTGCTCATAGGAAGTACTTCATACTCAGACTGTACATTTCTCACTTCACTTTTCCTTTGGAGAGTGCATTTTTAGATACTACAGGAAATAAGAGCACAATCTCAGTAATGCACCATAAGCATGCAAATACTTCAAACAGATCTCAGAATAAAAATCTTTACTGCTTTGGTATAAACAGATAGAGAAGCGTAAGTGAAGAACCAAATACGCAACCAGGAGTCAGTCACACGACAGCATTCCTCCAAGAGCAGGCAGAAGAGAACCCAACCGCTTTAACAGCAGAATTAGACCAAATTGGTTTCTGAATGGGCTTGTTGGGGAGAAAACATAGAAAGGGCCTCTATGACCCAGGGACCCACCTCGAGCTCTGGCTCAGACCAAGAGAAGCCCCAAAATCAAGTGCCAAGTTGGAGTAGTCACCACCACTGTGCTCAGGACACCTCTCCTGGAGCAGGGCAGCGCAAGGCTCCACCACCCATGCCAGGCTCCCTGCTCCGTTCATTTACTATACGTGAAGCAGCATTTGGAAAAGCACCTCATGGGCAGCACCCAGCAGAGACCTTTACACCAAAGGGTTTGCGTGGTTTCCTGTGAACTTCCCATCCGCTCAGAGCTGTGGATGCAGGGTACCAACCCCAGCCAAGCCTTTCCTCCTGCAAACACATCCCTCGCTGGACACATGCATGGGTGCGGGTGGTTCATCCACGAATAGCAACAGTCTGGAACATGTCAAAATCTGGTGGCTTCTGGTGCTCCTATGACAGAATAGGTGGGTGTCCACCAGCCAGAGGAAAAGGGCTTCCACCAGCAGCAGAGATTACATTAACAAAGGTGGGTGCGCATTGCACCCCAAGAAGGGGAGAGCCATCACAGCTTGACTTCAAGCCCCACCGCTCCTTCGGGAGATCAGATTCTCACAGAGGTAAGAAAAGATTGATATGAAACATCTTTCCTTTCTCTGGGATAGTGCTTTGGGAAGGTGGTGCCAAGCCACATGGAAGCACACCCTCCTCCCTTCACATCAAGTCTTCAGTGAAGCTGCTCAGCGATCCCTGCTGGGGCTGTGTGGCAATCCAAACCATGACACATACATCCTTAGCAAATTCCAAACGTCTGGCAGTGTAACTAAGACTGAGCCCCTGCAGAAAGCAATGCATGCCATTTTCCTAGGAATAAAATAAAATGAGGCCTTCTTTTTCCTTTCATTATCCCTTTGAGAGGAGTTGGAGCTTTCTCTTTCTGTTCCAGGCTGTCTGGAAGCACATGATGGGACAAAGATGTGGGGATAAAACAACGAACCAACCAAATAAAAAACCCCAACCCAACCACCACACGCTATCTCTTATGATACTTATACACTCATGATACTCTTATACACTTATTATACTCTTATACACTTACGATACTCCTTCTTGGCAGCTGCCTCAAAAGGACCACCACAATGAAGTCATATTGGGTGGTCTATTAAGAGTACAGATCCGAAGATGAGCTGAAAAAGCCTGGTAGCTGCTGTCACAACCATGTTGTCTATAAGGCTGGTTGTTCCCCAGTGCCTTTGGATAGCTCTTCACAAGAGCCCAGAAAGGATGGACAGATTATCCCACTGGGAAATGCCATGAGTCCTTGGCATCAAATACGTGCAGCAGGGACAGTGGCTGCTGCTGTCTGAGGGTTAATGTGCAGCGTGTTTGCTCTCATAAGCTAGCCAGACTGAAGTGAAGGATCAGGGGTGCAGCCCACTGCAGCAAGCTGTGCTCAGGGGCACTGCCAAGCACGCCCGGTGAGGCGGCAAGAGCAAACTTGCAGTGAAAGCCAGCTAGAAATCTTCTGTGGGAGAAGTTTTCCAACTTAAACAGCCTAAACTCAAAATCCCGCCTGGACAATATCCCTTCTGTTTGAGGGAGAAAACAGCCCTGGAAAAGAAGCAGTTTTTCTGTTGGAAAACTTGAATAGCCAAGCCTTGGGAGAGCGCTGAACGCACTCCTCACAGCCATCATGAGAAAGGTAAAGCTGAAATATTCCAGCCAGGAATGGATGGAATACAAAACCTATTTGTTCGCTGTTAATTTTCTTCTTCTTTATTGGGAGGAGGGAACCGTCTTGACGCAGTCACCCACACACGGAGCAGGGTCCTCTTTTCTCCTCGGCATGGAGGTAGCAGCCACCAAAGACAAGCTCACATTTTGAGAGCCAAATGCAAGGTTTGGGGGTATTTTTTCACGGGTGAAGCAAACAGCAACACCCAAATACATGTTAGCTAAAACCAACTAAATACCATCTCTTCCCAGGCCAGCTCAAGGTGGAGCTGGAGATGTTCCTCCAGCGGTTAAAGCAGAGGATGTGGGGGAAGAATTGGGTGTTCATATGAAGCCAAGCACCACACAGATCTCTTACAAACACATCCCTCCTACTCCCCTTGAAGGAGCAGCCCCATAGTGAGCACCCAGAGCTCCCCCAGCCCCTTGCAGCCAGCATGGCAGACAAGGCAAAACCATAGGAGGAGTCCCTTCCCTTGGTCAGCTCTATCAGCCAAGTGTGTTTTGAGTTCAGATGGGGTACGTTTCAGTGAGTAATGCCCATGCAGTCCCCTGAGTGGTACCTCAATCGCAACAAGAAGTCACACATTTTGCAGTGCTATTGCAAGATTCAGCACTTAATTGAATTGCAAGGCCCCGGGACAGCTCAGAGGCAGAGTAGGACTGTGAATTCCAAGTCTTCCCCAGGAACCTCGAGGTGCCATGTAACCACGAACAACAATGCTGCCGTTTTAACAACAGGGGAAACTGAGGCACAGGAGGTGATGTGACTGTTCCTGCTCATCCAGCTGCCCATGGCAGAGAATCCGTCTCCCCACAGTTATGGTCCAGTTTGAGATCCACAAGACCAGATGCAGGGTCATTTTACATAGCTACCTGTAGTGAGCAGCCCATGAGGGAGACCCGCTCCAAGCCGACTGCCCCTGATGGAGCTGTGAGGAATCCTCTTTGCCACATGTTCCTGCAGGGACGTTTGGTCAGATTTGGCAATGTCTACAAAGCTCAGAAAAGCTCAAAACTTCTATTCCAAATTCAGTGGAAAAGAGATAGTTAAGATTAAGGGAGGGTGGGAAAAGTACTTAGAGAGCTCTTTTATCAACATTTGACATAAGGGATGTATCAGAAGGATTTTGGCTCCCAACAGCAAAATGCTTGTTGACAGCCAGGGAAACTGTTCAGCTACCACCACTGGATCCTTATTCCATCCATCTTTGCTTCGGGAGGAAGACGCTGAGCTTTGCAAGCAGGGGCTGCCATCTGGACCAGGCTTGAATAAATCACTGCAGCCCAAACAGCAGCCATCTTATGTTTCCTCACCCTGGAAATAATCTTGCTGCTGCATCCTTAGGGATTAAAGTTTAAACTCTGCAGGAGATGCCTCTTGCCTGGCTCCTGGCTGGTACACAGTTTTTACCCATAGCTCCAGAGAGTCCCGTCATCCATTCACATGCATCAACCCCTGAATCCCATTTCTCCTGAGCACAAGCTGAGCTCGGGGAGCTCATTGCAGGGATTTCCCAGGGGGTCCCTGCAAAAAGGGGCTGGAGCGCTCCTGTGTGAGCCAGGCAGCAGCAGGTACAGCTGCTCTCTGGTCTCCCAGCATCACTTACACAGAGAGGTTTAAGACAGGCGACTTATATTCCATTTGGGAGAAAGGTGAAAAGCCAAACATCTCCCCCCTTGGTAGAGAGATACACAGCCCTGGAATTCCTGTTTATAAACTGCAATCAGTGAAAGCGCAAATGAGGCAGAATCAGTCAAGAGCAGGAAATTGCCATCAGAATTTCCTTCTTTTTTTTTTTTAATCAAAAAGAAAGGAAAATAAGGCAATTTAAAACTGCTGTGGCTGCTGAGCTTTCACAGGGCTTTCCAAGAGTGCATTTCTATGCTGTGTGTCACCATGGCAGACACACGAGACTTAGTGAATTCCCCCAACTTAATGTGAATTATGCCACAAACCAGATGTGCGCTTCAGTGCACAAAGAACCTTTCTGCTTCAGTTTCAAAATGACTACTGCCACATCTGATCAGCTTCTGTTACCCTGCTGCATCGTCTGACCCGACACAACAAGTCATGACACCCTTGGATATCATCAGGAGAAGGAGAAGCAGCTCCACTTGAGCTGGGAAGCGCAGTTCTAGCACTGCTGTGTTGCAGGAGCTGGTCTGCCGGGAAGCTGAGGCTCCTGCCCCAAAGGTATTCAGGAATGGAGACATTCCCCCTTCTGCACCGATTAAGCCCTTGCAATGAGGCGGTGTGCAAGAATG
Source organism: Amazona ochrocephala (assembly GCA_039720435.1). Classification (NCBI taxonomy): domain Eukaryota; kingdom Metazoa; phylum Chordata; class Aves; order Psittaciformes; family Psittacidae; genus Amazona; species Amazona ochrocephala. The sequence goes on along the minus strand of CM077881.1, from coordinate 82,839,045 downwards.
AAGGTGGAATTAATCGGTGAATCATATGGAATTTCACCCTCTGGGCTTGGCCCGCAGCTTGTGGGAAAAGACACAGATTGAATCAGAAGCTTTGAAAGCAGGAAGAAATCATTAGAAACTCCCAGCCTGGCCTCCTGTGTTAGAGCAGGTTGTGCTTTACACCCAGAAATTCCTACATCGAGTCAAATAACCCAGGGCTGAGAAGGAATCTGCCACTGCATGACGGATGTAAGCTTGAGACGAAGCTGAGAAAAACTGCACAAGATCCTTTGGGCATCTATTCCAACACTGAAACCCCTCTTACCTTTAGACAGGATTCATCCATCCGTTCTCTGACTTCAGCCTGCAGTTGCTGTGCCTGGCTGGGTTGAGGACACCTCTACAGCCAAAGCTCAGTGATGTGCAAGGGGCTGATCCAAGCAGATTTGCAGGGCCATGAGTGTAGGGACATTCAGTGACAGCTACAAGCAGCACCATTCCCTCCTACAATGTCCTCCTCTGAGGTCTTTCCACCTCCAAGTGGTAACTCAAGGCCTGCCACCAACCACCCTTTTCTGCTCTCTTTCCCTGGATGCCCTTAGAGCCCAGGTAACAAACATTTTGTGTGCTGCTCTGTCCCTGTCTGATCAGTGCATTCCCAACCTTCTCCACGCCTCTGGATAACCTAATCAACTGTAACATCAAGTTTCTCCTTCCTGCTCTTGCCACAAAGAGTATAGATAACCATGACCATGGGAAACATGCCCTTCAGCATGACCTAATGTTGATTTAACCCTGTTAAAGCCTATAGATCCTCCACATAAGCCCATAACTCTTCATTTCTATTACCATGACTCGAACTAACTCTGGGTATACAAGGGCACATTTGCACACCCATGCTGGCAGGGCAGCAAATGCGCAGGGTCACATCTGATTTTCCCTTCAGGTAAATTACTGTAAGAGGAGCTCAGCGCTGAGCTGCAAGGTAAATTTTCCAGACGCAAGCCATTCTCTACATCACATACAGGGGAAAAAAGTCCAATTCTACAGCACTGCTGGTAAAGGAATGCAGGGAATGTGTCGTAAACACTCCCCCCCCCCCATCAAGGAGGTGGTAAATTGAGCTGTGAAGGGTTGAAACTGTGCTTTGGAGAATGGGTGGGAATGATTTGGAGTTTTGAGGCTCTTTCAGTCGAATTGTTTGTCCCCTCCATTCCTCAATTTCTTATTACTGTATTTGAGACGATGAGGAAGTTTTATCCTCCTGGTGTACTGTGCTGGTTACTCATAAGGCACTGTATCTGAGATGATGAGTAAGTTTTACCCGCCTGGTGTGCTGTGCTGGTTACTCATAAGGCAGCTACCAGAAGCAGTAAGCAAGTAAACATTGTGGCTATGCATATTTTGTCATTGGCTCCATGATGGTTTTCCTAAGAAATCCCAACCCAAACTATGCCCAGGGGCTGCCCTGGAGAGCACCTTTCTGCCTGTCAGAATGAAGCCGGGTGTTTTCCCATCTTGGGAAGATCTTTATCCAGAAACAGGCAAACAAACCAACCAAGCAGCAACCTTCCTTCCCTAGTGAAAACATTTTAACCACCCCAGGTGAAAGAGCCAACCTTGACAAGGCAGTACATGTGCTTCTCATGAAGGTTTGCAGGAGGCGGTTTCTGGAGTGGCTTAAAAAATGCACTTAGCATGCTGTTTCCCCTATATAAACCCACTGAATTAGCATTTCTCCCTGTGATTCTCAGTGTAATATTGCTACGTGCAGAACAATACAGGAGAAGTAAAAACCCATAAAAGAGCCGCTCATAAACTGCACAGTGCTTGGTTTTCTTTTGCTAATCCCTTGACTTCATCAGTTGTCCCATTTGCTGATAGGAACAAGTCTCTCCTCCACAGTCCTCTAATGCTTATCAAAGCTCTCTGCTCTCCAAGATACAGGTGGAAGAGGTGACCCGCTAAAAACAGTGATCCTGAAGGGTATCCGGAGATCCTATCCCTGCTCATTTTAAGCCGTTATCAGGCGTGGGGCTGGCAATAGGAAGATGTGACCCCCCCTTTGACCTATGGGCAAGCAGACCAAACAAGAGCGAGGCAACATTAACAAGGGGAACATAAGGATTCTGTGCTTTTACAAGAGGCTGAGGAATGTTAGCAGGAAGCCAGTCTTCAGGGCCATCTGATTATTCCTTAGGAACAGTTTTACCTGCAGCCAGTTCTGTTCCTGTTTGGTACCTGGCATCTAATTTATGGGGCAATGTTTCTTTAAGGCTGGCATTAAAGTTCATAAGCATCAATCTAGGGAGAAGGAGGTTAAGCATTATGACCAGATTAGTATTATCAGATGACCTGAAGCAGGGGTTATATTAAAAATACAGGTCAGAACCAGTTTAAGCTCCAAACCTCTGGTTATATTCACTAATTAGAAGGCTTAGACACATGCCTCAGAGTGATGGATGAGCAGTGTCTGCCTCATGGCATCACATGAAGAGCTAGGACATGGCTCCCCAGACACAGGGCTAAGGCAAGATTGCACCAGTTTTCTTCATTTCAATTAACTTCTCTTTCTTTTTCTCCCAGAAATTAATAGTCTGCAGCCATTTGGGAACAAGAGATCATTGGGGCACTTAACTCCTCTTGGGTGTTTTGATCTGAACTTCAACTCATACAACTCATTGCCAGCTGTTTTCTCAAGAAAAGCAGAGATAAAAGATAATTTAACATGTTCTCAACTGCTGCCAAACCTCCAAAGAACCTGTGCTGGAGCCAAGAGATGTATTTTCCATCCTTTGTATGAGCAGGATGCCCTATGCCTCTGCAGAGTGTTCTCAAAGGCTGCAGCCTTGCTTTGATAGAGGCCTAGGTATTGTGCACAAGAAAGGTTTTTCTGGGACACAGACCACAAGCAACCACATCTAAAGCACAAGAATTGAGCAATACAGCACAAGGCTCAGTTGTTATAAGTCTTAATGCCAATAAACATCTCCTGATTTCCACAATGCAGCAGGAGAAGACGATGCGCTGAGCATCGCCACCCCATTCACAGACAGGCACACAGATGCCCTGCCTGGTTCAAAGGCAGGTAGGGAGTTTTGGCTAGGACACAGGTTTTATCCTAGTCTCCATGGGGGCACTGTGCAACACAACATCCACAACAAAACCAACGAAAACCCCCTCCTCTCTTTTCTCAGTTCATTTTTTTTCCTCAATTTAGAGGAAGAAAAAGCATTTCCCTGAAAAAAAGAACAACTGTTCAATACTTGGTTATTTCCCCATGCATGCACATGCAGTGAGTGCTCCGTAGATGTATAGGTGTATATATATGGGTCAGGTAAAACAGGACAGGGAATTGTCACAGAGACAACCGACTTGTTTGCTGTGAGTTCTGCTGTGCTCTGGCAGCGTGCGTCTCCATTAAAGGACATTACTGCTGTCCTCCTGCTTAATTTACGTACCAAAAACAGATGAGCTGTCAAGGCCCGTGTAGTGAGGCACCTCATCCCTTCTCATGTTGTAGGAGAAGGCAAGGTGGGCTATACGCCATCACCTTGTCAATCTACCTGGGGGGTATCTCAAGTGACAACAGCATACCTTTCATAGACACAGGCAAGCAAATCCATCCTGCCCACCATTTCCATCACCCACACTCACACAACACAAGGAATAGCGCAGCAAACATCTCCTGCATTCAACAGCAGTGGCGGAAACAACCCGGAGCCCCCATGGCGAGATTAACAATCAAGCACCATGAGATCTGCAGGGTAAAGAACATCTCCATCGGTAGCAATTTGTACAGCCCCTCACACCGTGTGGCTCTAATCACTGATCAGAGCTGCACGGTCTCCAGCTTGACAGATATCCCATTTCTTTGTAATCCCCATGGGCTCCGGCCCCTGCCTGGAGAGCTCTACATGCGAGTACTCATGCGTGACAGAGGGACAATGGCATTTGGTGAGTGCTGCTGACAGCTGAATGCGTTAAGAGATCACCGGCTCACTGGCATCTTCCAGCCAACACAGTCATAAGCCCCCAGCATCCCTATAAGCTGCAGAGGAAAGAAAAGAAGAGGCCACATCTCCTTTTGGAGAGCATCATCTGCGTGTTTGGTCCCTTCCTGACACCCCAGAGCACGCACAGGAGAGCAGAGCAGGCTTTCCTCCATCCAAGATTTATTACTGAAGAAGACCTCTCCCAGGAAGCCTGTGGGGTCTCTGGTTCTCATCTCCTCCTCCCTGCAGCTGCCGCATCGCTCAGCGCCACAGGTTGCATAAATCAGCAGTAACAGCAGGGAGATGAAAGCACAAAGAGGCCGCCAGAGAAGTTATTGACACCGAAGGGCAAATCCTGCCCTGACTTGCACCCTGCAGCCTCCTGTTCATTACGAGGGAGAGGAAAGGTGTGTACGTCAAGGTGAATGTCAGCCCTTGGGACAGGTTTCATTGATGGCAGGTCCAAGGGATGCAGGCACCTGAGGGTCAGATGGGAAGATGCTTCAGCCCTATCTACTTCCCGCTGGCTGAGATTTGGTTTTAGCAGCTCCCCACTATTTAATCAGCTCAAATCCCATTTCCATCTCATAGATCCCACAGATTTAAGTACCAGCAGAGCTCGAGCAGGGCCATGGTGCTTGCAGTGAGGCTGGTGAGTGTAAACCACAGACAGCCTCGGACTTTAGGGAGATGCTGATAAATCCCAAATGCCTCATCTGAGACCAGTGAGGATGGGCAAGAGGAGAAGAAAAGTTGAGAGCAGAGCACTGAGCCCTTCAATTCAAAACTTTGATTTGATATAATTGACACTTATACCTTAAAATGTTCTGTCCTTGCCTTGTGGGAGAGAAGCCTGGATTCCTCTGTTAAAGGAGGTGTGTGTGTGGGGGGGGGGGAATGTTCTAAACCACCTTTTTAAAAGCTGTGAACTGAAAAGGAAGAAGCCACATACATTTGTATTTAAAACACTGGGATTTTAAACACTGCCTCTGAGGTGAGGGTTGGGAGAGCAGGAGAGTCCCCAAGGAGAAGCTGACTCCCAGGGCTCCGTGGCTTGGCTTTAGCTCACTTCAAATTGACAACAAACCCAACAACCGACCAAGCAAAACTGGCTTGAAATAACCCTGAGGCCCACATGGAGCTTCCCAAAGCTTCACTGGAGCATCCGCACTCAAACTGCCACCCAAGGGAACGGCAGCACTGACATCACCAGCTGCAGAGCACCGGCTCCCCCCCACAGCAGACCTCCAGCTTCTCCCCTCTCTCGTATCTTGCTTCTTTTCACATCACACTCAGGCTTTCCCAGGGCTGCTTCTCCACTGTAAGAGCAAACAGGAGGAATGTGGCGTGCCAGGTTTGTTTGGATAAAGTGAGAAGGGGGGATTACCATCAGCTTTCTAATGGGAAACTGGCACCAGAGTTAGCTCTTAGATTGGTACGAGGTTCTGCAAACACAAATTGGACACAGGAGGGGAAAGCCTCTGTATTCCCAAAGCAGCAAACTGCCGATATCCAGGAGGAGCAATTAGGCAGAATGCCAGGCCATAGCTAGGCTTTTCCAAAAATAACTAAGCCAATAGTCCATAAACATCAGGAATTTCCAGCACTGAAACTACAGCCCCTGTGTTCCTCGACAACCAGCGAGGAGCAAGCCCAGCAAAGCCTGCAGTGATGGTGAGACTCACACCACTGACTTTGGTGGTCATGGGAGCCGGCCCCAAAGAGCTGTTTATGTGGCCTATGTCAGAGCCAAAGCCACCTTTTGCCCAATGCCCTCTTGCAAATATTTTCCTGCTTGTGGAAAGCAAAACAAGAGTGAGAAGGGTTGAAATGAGCTAAAGCTCGGTTCAGTTTGCTGCTGTGTCCCCCGACCCTGTAAGCCAGACCTTTAACATTCCAAAAGGGAAACCAAGCGGAGATTGGTTATATCCTCACCCACCAAGCCCTCCATAGGGGTGCATTGTGCTGATAACTGCTCTTCCTGCACTTGAACTGCTACTGAGCTAGGTTAAGGTTGCTGAGATAGCCCTTTGACTACCTCACAGTGACTGCAGTGGGTGAATACTCTTTCTCTCTAGCAGCACTGTCTGCTCTGCATAGCAGGGGATTCATAGGGAACAAAGATAAAGAAACAACTATAAAACTACTTTTAAGACCTGCCAGAATGTGGCACAGAGCTGGGAAGTGTTCCCTATGCCTAAGCCCCTTTGGGTGGGAGACTACAGCTCTACAGAGGTGGAGGAACACAAGCAGGCACTGGAGCTCCTCTTACAGACAAGGGTGGCATCAGGCAGGATGACCGCTGCAGGGGGTTTTTGCCTAGACATGACTCCAGCAGAGGTTTTCCCTCTCTGCTCACACAGATGTGGGGCAGTTGTTCCTGCAGCCCCATATCTGGCAGTGCAGGTAGGTGATAGTGTTTGGGGAACATCTTCTGTGATTCTCTGCCACACTTGAAACACCGCACACGAAATCTGCGCATTCGTTTATCATCAAGCCCAGCTCTGCTTGGGCCATTGCTGAGCTGAGCTGAAACCCGGGACACAGAGCATTTTGCTTGAAGGTGCAGAGTCATGTATATGGAAACATTCACAAGGCTCAATGCTTTCCCCTAAACAACCCCAGGAGGAGAGGCCAGCAATCGGACTGAGGCTTTCGCACAGTTCCCATATAAAGGGTATTCTTCCAGAGGTACAGTTTCAGTTGTCAAAGCGATAAACCATAATCTCATTAGCTTGGCTCCTTAGCAATGCAGAACACCCTCTATCTGCTTGGCCAAAGGAGGCAGGACTTCAGGAAGTGAGCTTACATTCTCATTGAAGCATGGGCAGTATTCTTTTCAGCCTTCTCCCGTTTCAACAAGACATTAGTATGTACAATGTGTGCTCTGGAACTAGTTTGGTCTAATCCTCTTCTTTGTCCGCCTTTCAGAGCTGCAGCTTTCAAACCAGTGCTGCATCAGCCTGATGAGGAAACACAAGGCTTGCTCACTGCAAGCAAGTTATAGGAGCCGCAAGTTTCGGTTGTGAGCCACAGCACTGCCAGGAGCAAGGCCTGTGCTGAGCAAGGTCAGGAGAGTCTGGGATGAGTTTCCATCACCAGTGACAAAACAGGGCATTAGTGGAGAGAACAAATGTGAATTAGGGACATGTAAGCCCCCTTCCCAAATCATAGCTATTTTTTAACTAAACATCTAACAAAGGTTCTCAGGTTTTTCCACTTTCAAAGTATCAACTTGTCAATGAAATTGCCCAAAAGTCTCCTTATCAATAACTTCAACTTCCTACTTAAGAATAAAATAACGGTAGTTACAATTTGACATTCATGCGTATAAAAGCACTCTTAAAATGATACCTATTTCAAGCCCTGGAGGGAAACCCCAAAACTCTGTGTTTTGAAGTCACATTTGAATTCAAATTATTCTCCTTTTCCTACGTAGAAAACCCTGGTGACTGACACAGGGTTTCCAGCACTCAGCAATGAGTCTTTCGTAAGGTGAGAAGCAGACAAAGAAAACCCTGCTTTTAAGAGCCCTATTTTTAACAGATATAAACATCACCACGAAATAGATGTAATGACACACGATCAGTAAAGTGAATCCCAAAGGATATCAAATACTAAAACAAAGCTTGGAAGACACAAAGAGAGAACTGGCATCTACCTGGAAAAGCAGGATCTTCGTTACCAAGCACCTCTTGATCTCTGTTCACCTCTTCCTATTCTGGGGAGAGTTCCCCCACTGCACTATTCCTCCTGTTTTCCTCACTACTGCCATGCCATGGGACTGCAGACCAGTGCCACCATTGAGTAACAGCCTAAGCTCAGCTGCAGCGAGCTGCAACATGTGAATTACCTCCCTATAGGCCAATAGCTTTGGTGGGATATTCAGCCTGGAGTACGGCTGTATTAGTAAAACCTGGCATTAGAGAAGAACATGGCATCTGGCAGAGTTTGCTGCTGCATCCTCACTTGTTCACACCAGGAAACAGGCCCTCTAGGTTGGATGCAGGCTGTGGGAGCCCTCCAGCCCCTCTGCATGGGCAACAATGAGCCCAAGGGTCAGGGAGGGCAATGAAAAGCAAGCAGAGACCCAAGCTCTGCCCTAGCTTCCAGCCACAGAGACCTCACGGGTGGCCCCACCAATGCAGTTCCTATGCCATCTCCTGGGGCTCCAACGCCACTTTTTGCTGCCAAGGGATGGTGGTAAGGAAGAGCCGAGCCTCCAGATGTCCTTGGACAAACAGCTACAAGAGGCACTTGGGGAACTGGCCAACAAGTGAGGTATTTGTCTCTCTAGAGCCCAACCTGCTCACTGCCAGCATAGGAGGGATGACGTGCTGAAAGGAATTCAGAATTCCTCAAACGCAGCCAAGCCCCAGGAACCTTCTGTCTTCATGGAAATGTCCTTCTCCCACTTACACCATCCCACTGTCACTGTGAGCCAGGTGTGATCCCACACTGCCACTGTGATGCCACCTCGCCAGGGTGCATTGCGGCTCCAGGAGCAGAGCTTTCCAGCCCTCCTCTGCCCAGGAACACCCTGGACAAGAGCAGCTTCCACCATTTAAAAGCTTTTTCCTATTTTCTCCCCCACTTCCTTTAAGCCTTTCCCCAAGGACCACAGCAGCTTTATGAAATGATAGCAATATCACAGCAGTGGAAAGGACGCAAAACCCACTGTGAAACCCGTCTCCCACCTCCACACCAAGTCACCCCAGTCTTATTTGGGATGGCTCCCAAAGAAACCCACTCAAATGGATATTTTACCTCATTTGCAAAGCTGAGGAATTCCAATCAAAGGATGAAGATGAGCACCACGGGCTGTTGGAGAGCTAAGAGCATTGCTGCACACCTTCAACATCCTTCACCCACTATTGCCTTCCCAGCATTCACTGGAGCTGATAGACAAGCCCAGGCAAACAGAGAAGTTCTCAGCTAAGGTGCAACTCAACACAGATCACACCAATTCAGCTAAATGAGGACCACAACCTAAACCACAGCAACCTCTGCAGCTGTGGAATATTTCTTCAGCTTTGGGATGCCTGATACACCCATCAGCTCGGATGGTAGCTCCTCCATGAGCCTTGCAGGGCAGTTATCTGCTTTAATGAACCTACACTACTGACACCAGATGTCATTTGGACTGAAGCGACAGACTACACAGAGCTGGTGGAGGGGAACCTTACAGGCTATAAAACAGGGTTATTACTGGGTTTCAGGCATCGTCTGCCCTGTTTTGAACGGCAAACCTTCCCCCAGCAGCATTTCTCAGTACCCCAGCATGGTTCCACAGGAGCTGCATCCTCAGCTGACGCAAATCAGAGCTCTGCAGTCAATGGCATAGCACCCACTTTCTCCAGCAACAGGATCTGGCCCACGAATTTTCCAGCTCAGCATCCTGTGATCCTGTCAGCACTGTGTCTCTTCCAAGACAATCCAAGTCATGGCAGGAATGCCCCTCTGTTGAAGGGAAAACATTCCCAGTGTTGTGATTTTCCATCTATAACTACCAGGAGATTAAATTCCTCCATTGTGAGCAAGCATGATTGCTCCCTTAAGACTCACTGATGTGTGTGCTTTCAGAGAGGGGGAGAGGGAAGAGCAGAGGAAAGGAGAGGAGAAAAGAGCTGAAAAGGAAAACCTAAACAAAGCATTGATTTTCTTTTTGGACCTGGACTGCAGTAACAGAGCAGATTGTCTGAATTTGGTACATTTCTTGGCTCAAGAACAACCAACCCAGTGGTGGGAGGTGAAATCAAGGCCATATTCTCCACCAAGCAGCTTTCCACAAGCCACAAGCTTCTTACGTTGAGGACACATAGGCTGAGCTTCCTTCCTGTAGTCCTACCCTGGATGGCTGCCTCCAAGGAAGAGTTTAAGCCTTCAGCCTGGACTCCAAGGCAAATAAAAGCCATTTACCAGCGTTGTTTGGGGCTGTTTTACTCTTTTTCGCTAATAGCACTGTGTATTGGAGTGTGAATTACAGCCAGTAGTAATAATAAACTCACAAGATAACACCCCTGGGGAGAGAACAAGGAAGTTTGAGGCCAGGATACAGAAGCTCTCATCAGGCAGATGGAAGGCTTGCTAAGGAAGGGCTGTGCGGCAGGGGACAGTTTGGATTCAAGCACTGACGCATCGCGTCTTTTACATCTCGTACAGGTTTTTCCATGCTTTCTACAGGCAATTCTTGCCAACATTCTTTGGACTCCATTTGGCAGAGAAGTGTTTAATCAGCATCCAGCCTCTTTAGAGGGCTGCCTCTGAGGGAACAGATTGAGGCAAGTGATAGCAAGTGGTAATTCTGGCTGCTTCATCTCGGTTGATTCGTTTTAACAGTCTGCTTAACAATAGACACCATGTGGCCACGACCAAAGAAGTTTCATGGTCTTCACTGAGATTTCAAGGAGGTGTGAAATGCATTAAAAATGCATCATTACTGCAGGAGCGATAAAAGCTTCATTGCCCTAATGAGGAAAAAGATTGGCCCAGGCTGCAGAGCAATCACTGCTCTTCTCTGTACGGTCATACAGTGCCACCACATCCCTGGCTTTCCTTTATAAAGTTGCAGAGGAAAAGACGAGAGTTTGAAAGCTCAAGATCTTGGAGCCAAGTGTTCAGATATATCCAATACACTGTTCTGAACCTCTGCATCACCCAGGAAGGAGAAGTTAAGATCTTACAGCCTCAGAGAATGACCTCCATAAAGCAATTCAACTAAAGGAATTGCCCATCTCTGTAAGATGGACACCTCTTAGTCCATCCCATCCAAAGCTCATCCTCCTCCCAGCCTTTCAGCCAATGCTTAGATGGCCAGACTGTTCTGTACCTCATTCTAGCTTTCATACTGTACGCATTATTCTTGCATCGCTCTGGAGTTTTTTACATTTCTTTGAGACAAACAACAAGCACAGAATGTCTTAGCTCACGCTATAAAGCATGACAGATGTGTTTGTGTAACGCATTTTGAAATTCACAACTGCAGGCAGACAATGAAAATGTTTTGAGATGAGACAGTAACAAAAGTTTCGCATTCCTAAATCAATGCATGTGCCAGTTTTACATTAGATTTACAAAAGTGATCTTTACTCCAATAGTAAAGTCAACTCTTACAGGAGTAAGTGAAGGCCCAGGACCAGAGCTGGCTCAGGTACCAGGTCCAGATCTGAGGCCCCCAACACCAGAGGGACGTGGAGCTGTTGGAGCAAGTCCAGAGGAGGCCATGGAGATGCTGCGAGGGCTGGAGCAGCTCTGCTCTGGAGCCAGGCTGAGAGAGCTGGGCTGGGGCAGCCTGGAGAAGAGAAGGCTCCTGAAGGGGAGACCTTAGAGCAGCTCCAGTGCTTAAAGGGGCTCCAGGAAACCTGGAGAGGGGCTTTGGACAAGGGCCTGTAGGGACAGGACAAGGGGAATGGCTTTAAGCTGCCAGAGGGGAGATTGAGATGAGCTCTTAGGCAGAAGCTCTTCCCTGTGAGGGTGCTGAGGCGCTGGCACAGGGTGCCCAGAGAAGCTGTGGCTGCCCCATCCCTGGCAGTGTTCAAGGCCAGGTTGGACACAGGGGCTTGGAGCAACCTGCTCTAGAGGAAGGTGTCCCTGCCCATGGCAGGGGTTTTAGGGTCCTGAACACCAAGGCAGCCCTACCAGACAGCCTGTGCTACTGGGAGGTTTCAAAGCTTTAAGGGCTGGCTGATTCCCTGGGTTGTCTGGTCCAAAGGGTTGCTCAGCTTGGCTGGGAGATACCTGACTCAGGACACCATGTCCTAGGGCACTGCCTGTGAAGTTCAGACCTGGAAAGTCCATCAGTACTCAGTCCTGGGGCAGAGTTTACCAGCAAACACCAAAGCACCAAAGCACAGTGACAGAACTGCAATCCCCGGTGCTCATCCACTTACAGTTATCGAAGTATTTCATGCATTAAATCAGCTCCATTCCAAAAGCACAGATTGCAACCAGGTCAGCCCCTATGCACAGGGAGGTTTGGTTTAGTACAGCCAGGTCCTCGTGCTTACGTGCACATACTTTCCATTAGTTCTTAGAAAACGCGGGCGGAGTGCACACACGTGTGTGTCAAGAGAGGAGAAGAGCACAAAGAGGAGGAAACCCATCTCCAAGAAATCACTGATTAAAATTGCTCCCAAGTTCCCGTTCCCTCCACAAATAAAACACTTTGTGAAAGTCCAACTTAGGATGGATAAAATATCAGCCACGTGCCTGACTTACAGCACTGGGACTGAGGTTTGGGCACCACTTCAAGACTTTCCCCTAGGAGTCTATCCAAACCCTCTTTGCTTCTGATGTGGAATAATTTGGAAGTGTTTTTAGGCTGCCGGCTGGGATAACACAAGGGCTATTGTAAACACACATGCAGGCTATCAGCACCAAACTGACACAACTATGGGCTGTACACACATAAATAACCGGTGCATGTCCCTTTTTGCTTTTCTTTTTTTTTTGGAAAGAAATGAATTGCAATGTGGAGTTAAAGAAAAAGATGAAATCCCTGAGCAGGTCATAAGAAAAACAGTGATTGTTCATGGAAGGAATCCTGCTTCACCTCATTTTCATAAATGAAACATACTTAAATGCAGGCCACTAGATCTAAAGAGCTATGGATAAGAAACAGCCATAACCAGCTCTCATCCAAGTGTGTGCAGTGAAGCAAGACTTGCATTTCTGTGGTTGCTGTTTCAAAAGTACTGCTGCTAGCCAAGAAAGTTTGGAAATCTCAGAGAGAGTAACCAGGGCACAGAGACCTGCACAGGCTCTGAGATAACCTGCTGAAGATACCTGACCCAGCCTGGGGCTCTAATCCTGAATCACTGCTGTTTGTCTGAGCTCCACTTTGGGTGGAAAAGGAAGGAATTGCTCTTTCAAAGTCATGGCTTTCTGGGTTAGTTTTGATTTTTCAGTGGTCAGGATGAAATCCATCTCACCTGTGAGACACATCATAGGCTCATAGAACCGTGGCATGGTTTGGGGTGGAAGGGACCTTAAAGCTCATCCAGTCCCAACCCCCTGCCACAGGCAGGGACACCTTCCACCAGAGCAGCTTGCTCCAAGGCAATCACATCCATATCCTTTAGTAGTTCTTCATAACTCTTCAATTCCAACTGAGGAAGGGACTGCAGCAGCTCCACTTCCCTGCCCCCTAAAACACAGCAATTTTCCTTTCCCATCTCCTCCAAGAGGTGTGATGGGACAGAAGTGAGCACACCAAACAGCAAGGCTGCTGTCTACCATGGCAACTGCTTTTCCTGCAAGGAACAGAGTCTCTCCATATCTGGCCCCAAAAGGATTCAAGATGTCCAGGAGATGCAGCAGACCCTTTGCCCATGCCAAGCCCACCCTGTATGTAAAATAAACAACCGCAAACCAACCTGTCAAGTTGATAGATGATGAGGTTTTCTGCCTTGCCATTGGATGGGGTTTCAGCAGAACCATTCCACGTGTTGGTGAGGGGAAATGAGATAGCAGATTCATCTGCAGTAATAAATCCATCTTGCTAACAACGGCGTGGCAAACAACCACATTGCAACTGCACCATCTGCAAATAGTATTTCCTCACGTAGGAAGGAGCTGGAAATTGAAGTATCATCTCATGTGGAGACAGGTAAGTTCTTTGTTCTTCCTCTACCAGTGCTGCTTTGACCAACCTTGTACCTGAAGCAATGCTTAAAACAAAGGAGCCGTTCAGTCCTTACATGGGTCTCTGGTAACTGTAATCATAAAGCTTATGGGTTGGAATGCACTAAGCAGGCCAGAAGGACTGGTTAAAGCCCTCTGAATGAGAAATCTTGCGATTCCTGCTCTGATCTAGACTGAATTTGCAGGAAATAGCAGCATGTTGAGAGTTCTCTTAGAGCAGCTTTGCTGGAGATTTGATCCAAAGCCTGTAGAAGTCTGTGATTAAACTTCCTCCGCTGCAGCAGCCTCTGGGCAAAGCAATGTCATCAATTTTTTATGGCCCATTCATGAGGCTGGTCTGATGCATTTCCCACACCAGAATCCTGGTATCAAGGTCCCAGCAGTCACAACTGACCAGTAGCTATAGTACAAAGGAAGACAAAGCTCCTGATGTTAAGCACATCCAAGACAACATGCAGAAAAGCGTGTAAAACAATTAAAACACCTAATAAAGCACTGAGGGAATTTGAGAGCATGGATTTTAGCTGAGCTAATCCTGCACAATGCTGAGTTTAATTGAATTAAGATAACAATCAACATGTGATCTTCCACAGCAAAGTCCTTCCTCAAATCTTTGGTCTTGACCTAGCCTGGAAGGCTTTGCTTAAGCCTTCAAGACTTGAAAGAAGAAGTAATATGAATCCCCATTGTTAGGTGAGCCATCAGGGTCACAGGTAGAGTGGAGGACTGAGAAGAAATCAAGATACAGTCCAGCAGCGGAGAGCCCCAAAGCAGGGACAGGAGGGGAAAGCACCTGAGGAGAATGAACTTGGTTTGCAAGGCTTGACATCTATAAGACCCATTCATCCAGCTTCGAGATACTTCAGCTACAGATGTCTGGAGATTCACTCACCGTGGAGTGAGAGGAGGCTTCTACATGTACCAATAGGGGTTACTCAGTTAATGTCAGTGGGAAAAGGCATGAAATGGGCGAATTTAGCCATCACGCTCTGCCACAGAGAACCCTCCCTGTTTTGACCTGTCCTGACAACCTCGTCAGGTGCTTTCAAGCACTGCTTTTATCCAGGATACATTTACAGGTTATGTATGAAGCAATCAGGATCTCGCCTTTAGCTCCCCAGTTTCACCATTACACAGTAATGTTTTGTGCTGTGACCCATAGCACCACTGAGAAGACAACTCCTGTGTGGAATAGCAGAGATGTCAGGGCGGCCATGTGAGTCTTTAACAGCAATAAACTGTTTGCAGTGCACAAACACCTTCCAACGAGAACCTGTGTCAGGCTAAACACAGGATCTGAGCATTGGGGCAGCACGACAACTGCCCTAGAAAATGGAAGGAAAGCCAAAGACTGACCAGGAACATACAGGCTGGAGCCAGGAGGAGGAGCAGGAGGCAATAATCTCTAGAGGACACATTCATTGGGGCTTATAAATAGCAACATTAAAGACACTCTTCCAGATTTCAGTGACTTTTCTTCTTGTGAGTAACATTAGGAGTACCTGCTCTGCAAAGCCATGATCATCATCCACAGAAAGATAAGGAACATTGGCTCAACCCAAGGCTCAGGGCAGTTGAATATTGGGCAAGCATCCTTCATTAAGCCAAGGTGGGAGGGGGATGAGGGTTCATATACATCCTTTGAAGGGCTGGTGAGCAAAACAGCCTGAGAATATTCTCAAGGCTGAAATAAATTAAGACACACATTTCCTTGGGATGCCTGGGATGCTCTGTGATTTTATGGCATCCAAAGTGCTAAGAAAAGCAAAGTGCTGCTAAGCTTGCATTGCTATTCATGTGGTAAAGGTCAGAGAGGTGCAAAAACGTCAGTTTGGCGAGTTATGAACTTCTGTAGCAGTTATAATCAAGATGCACGCAATGTGTAAAGCTCTTCTTATGGTTAAGTGACAAGCACGAACTACGGCAATGATAATGTAACACACAACTTAAAGCACACATTGGTACCAACTTAGCACATGAATCAGTGTCTGGTGCTGTAGATAATGTTGCAGCATGCAAAAAATACCTCACTACTTGTATAGTCCATTAAGCCCTGTCTAGCCTCCAACGAGGGGAGATGGTATGCTGTGTTTGGAAACATGAACTAGGAATGGTCGGTCTAAGCAGCCCTACAGACCTTAATGTTCTGGTTTTCTTAAGGCCATTGCAGAGGTGTCACTTAAAGATACTTCTACACCTATACAAAGCTGTACTGCAATGAAATGCCCCATCCCTGGCAGGTTGGATGGGGCTTGGAGCAAGCTGCTCTAGTGGAAGGTGCCCCTGCCTGTGGCAGGGGGTTGGAGCTGGATGAGCTTTAAGGTCCCTTCCAACCCAAACCATTCTATGGTTCTATGACTCTATGAAATGCCAGAGCACAGAGGAGCAACTTACATGAGCTCCTACAACAACAAGATGAAGAAACATATTTGTAAGCTCTTTCAGAGCTGCCTTACCTTGGCAGAGACCAGCAGAGATGACAGTCATGGTCCTGCTATTCCCAGCAGCCACCCGGTTATTCATGGACAGCTGAAACACCACAGACAGGAGGCAGAAATGGACGTACTTTCAGTCTCTTTTCCTGTAATGATCACTTTACATGATCTCAGCTCCATTCCCCCCCTCTCCATGTCTGCAGGTGGAAGCACTGATGATGAAGACACTAAGCACTAACTCTGCTCTGGTGAAACCAAGCTCTGGCTGAGGTCACTCCTAGCTGGAAAAGCTGCAAGCCCCTAACACCAAATGTGGGTCCAAGGAATAGAAAAGCAGCACTCCTGCTCCCTGCTCTGCCACAGACCTCTTGTGTGATTATGGGCATGTCAGGTGAGGTTGTGTTCTAAAACGGGGTTTGGTTTGGGTTTAAGACGTGCTTTGGCAAAACCTCTCCATTCTGTCAATGCACTTTCAGCTGGAAATTTCAATCTGCAAAAATCCCTGTATACCAGCATTGGGAAATTCCCAGTCAGGTCTAATTATCATTGCAGTTCCAATGTGAAGGGGCTTGGCTGCTCAGACTTCGCTTTAGACAAAAGCATTTGTGCTTGCTCATCAGACATTGCTCCCTCTGAGACACACAGGAATTCCGCCTGCCCATTCCCAGCTTCTCTTACAGTGCTGTGGATCACAAGACCTTAGGCCAGCTGTGGATGACAAGTCCCGACCCCACAGCCAGGTCTTTGCACAATGTGAAAGGGAGGAAACTCTACCAGGAGGAATTCAGTGAAAAACCTCAGCTTGGGGAGAAGAATTAAAAGCAGGGTCTACCTGGGGTAGGAGCATCTGGCTTCATAGCAGGGTGGAAAGCACAGTTCTTCACCGCAAAGACAAACACATATCCCAGGAAGCAAGAGGCCAGAACCCATCAGAAACATCTCCACAAGCTCTCTTCAGAAACCCATAGTCCCACAATACCAGAGGCACGTTTCTTCCCACTTCAAAGGAAGGCATTGCCTGCTGGGTAGGAAAGAGTAAGTAGAATCAAGCCAGCTTGACTTGCACATGGGCTGGGATTTTGAGAGCCAGATCAGAACTTAGTGGCAGCTACAAAAGCCCTGCAGCCAAACACCCCATTTTGAGCACATCAACTTGGGCTCCCCACAAGCATGCGTGAAGGCGTCTGGCTGCTCAGCCAGCCTTTTCCCATGTTGTGATGACAGCAGAGCTGTTCCCAGTGCTGGCAACAGCTCCATAGTTATTAGCAGCAAGTAATCCAAGCATTTCTGGGCTCATCATTACAGTATGTAAGGGTCTTCCACGAGTTCAGAGGCATTTAAGGGGCTTGCTTTGGCTGTGGAGAGTCCAAGCTGGAAATCTGAGTGCCTTGACACTAGACACTCCTTGCAGGGAGACATGGATGGTGCTGGGCCCTCCAAAGGGGAGTTGTGACCCAATGGGCAGTCCCCTTGGCATGCTCCAGGTGGTGGGAGGAGGTGGCACTGGTTCCTTTCTTTGCCCATCAGTCTTTGTCATGTTTTTATTCACAGTATCAGAGGTGCAGTTGTGGTGCGGATCTTTCAGGCTGGCAAACAAAAAGCAAGTGGTCCAAGTTGGCTGTTCCCTTGGGCAAGTGTTTCAACACAAGTCCTTACAGGGGCAAAAGTGAGGGCACATCGTGTTCTGCAGCTCCATGGCCAGTGGATGGAGTGACAGCTGAATTTATAAGCAGGTCTCATCCCATGAGCCTGGGGATCTGGGGATGCTGAGCCTTCAAACTGAGACATGCAGGTACCTGATTTCTCTGTCCTGATCAACCTCAGTCAGTAGACAGACTCCAGGTTGTCGAGACCAGAGCATAGGTAGAACCTTATATCACCCTAAAGACTCCAGGATCAGGCAGGCTGAGTAGAGGTACTTAAAGCATCAGGTGGGAGATAAGTAGGGAGGCCATAACTTTGGTGGTTTCATCCAAAATGCTTGCCAGTGCTGCTAGAGAATAAACCAGCTCCATGGTCACCTGCCCGTCTCCAAAGGGGTCCGGTCATCAACTCTAATTGGATTGAAAGCGAGGATTCTCCACACTACATCAGAGCCTTGTCCCTTTTCACCTTCTGAGAGAACTAGAGCTGAGCATCAATGCTGCTCTTAACACTTGTCTCCATTCCAGTTGTTGTCCTTGAGCTCACGCACATCTGGAAAGGCAAAAAAACCCCCAAAGAAACAGTGCACTGGAAAAGATGCCTTTGACCTGAGTCACTGAGTGAGACACAGAGGAAAAACCAATCATATGGAGACAAGGTGAAAGGCGTTATTCCAAGGAATTGTGCAATGAACAAAAGAAAAACCCAAACCAAAGCAATCACACTCACTGGGGAAGATGCCTGCCCGGAGAAACCCCACAAATCAGAACCACCCATGAGAGCTGAGCCATCTCTCAGCATCCCTGTAACCTGCAGAGACAAGACATACAAGCACGCTGGGATACCCTGGAAGATATTCCAAGCCCAGTGGTGAATATAAATCATGTCTTAATGCACTTACGCTTCAGTATCTCCAAAGCAGTTCATGGTATTACAACACGCCACTCTCTTGTCAGCTTTCTAGTGGGATAAGTGAGCTTTGGAGGCTTGGAAACAGGATCACAGTACATCCCTTAATGACCAGGAGGGTCTTCAAAAGGTAGCCACCAGCTCAGATCAGGAGGTGAAAAGTCAGCTTGCCATCACCTGCAGAGACACATTTCTATGAGCTGCTGTTAGCCTACCACCCTAGGCTGTGCTTAGCAATAGATTATAGTTGCACCAAGTATAGCTATGGGCTACCTTGATGGGCTACATTTTACCTATAAAAAACCCCAGAACCTGTTGTGTTTTGGGGTTTTGGTTTGGTTTGTTGGGTTTTTTACATGTTAATCTCCAAAAATGTAGTTCTTCAGGGCAAATGAAAGATATTGAATCAAAAGTGGGTTTAACTTCTCCCTGAAGAGTCCCCCCAAAGCCTTCAATAGAGTCAACTGAAAGAGCTTTTGATTATTGTGGTTTGTTTGCCCCTTTTGTCTTTAGCTAGTCCAGCCAACCAACAAATACTTCAGCATCTACTTCAGCTTTTCCTTAATCTGCATTTCTCCTTTAGCAAAGCTGCATGGTCCTCGAGCACGTATCCTTACTAACACAGGGCCATATCGCCACGCTCCCCAGCTCAGCAGACTCTGAGTCCTCAATACTAATTAGATTTGTCAGACACTAACCGCTTTTGTTAGAGATTACTCCCACCCCTAGGGGACTCCTCTCGTTCCTTTGAATCTGGCAGAACAAGTCCTGCTGCCTGTGAGTGTATGTGGAGGTACATCAAGTTCTCCTACCACGGGTGGCTCCAGTACATTGGGCTGTATAATCAGTTCCGCATGAAGGTTTGTGACAAAACCATCTCTTCTCTGACAGAGCTTTCTATGGAAGGAGTTTTAAACTGCTTCCAAGTTGCTATTAAAATATAAAGGGGGGGGGAGGGGGTAAAAAAACACTTATGCAAATAATGAAGTGTTAACAGCTCTTGCAGTATTTGGTGCTTTTCCGTAAGCCACAGCTCCTGGGGATTAACAGGGGAACCTGAGCACGTGCGTGTGCTCCTGAGCCTCACATCTGCAAAGAGAAAAGGAACATTTCAACAGGGCCAGAAACAGGTTAAACAAACATTCACAAAGACTCACACAGGTATCACTGGGCTTGCCTTGGAATGAGAGGAATCTGCAGGATGGGGTCTCCGGTGCCTGCTCCAGGACTATTTTCTCCAATCCTTTTGAAGTCTGTGTTCCGAGAGTTCACATCTCGCTGGTTTTAGCCACACTCTCATTTTATTTGAGGCATGAAGGGAACAATATCTATCATTCAAACAAAGGAGCCAGTTCTCTTTCCTCCCTGCTCCCACCTTCTGTCTCTAGACAAGTGCATCCCTCCCCTGCACTAACTAATAGATGGATAAAGGCTCACCTTGAGGTTGAGAGCTTTATAGAAGAATTAATTACAGATCCTGACTTTACAATTACCAGTGAAGACGCTCCCATTATCTGCCACAAGACACAGATACACACACACACTCATGGCTTTACCTGCATAGAGAGAAGCTTGCAAAGTGCTGAGAGATGACTTTGAAGGCTGCAGTGAAAGCTGGTCTCTAAAGGAAGTACAAGACTATTGGAGGGGCCACCAAAGACCATCATAATGCTGATCCATAGCTGGGGGACATCAGCAGGTCAGAAGGAGAGAGAAACAATAATAGGTCAGACATTATAATGCCCTTGCCAAAATTTGAGAGAATTGAGGCTAAGACCATAAGAAAATGATTAATCGACTGCACTGACAATGTGACATTCAGCATGTGCTGAGGGGCTGTAAGTCTGCTAAACAGACTGAGAGTGATTGGAAGAAGATGCGAAATCACAGCACAGAAACCTCTCCTTAGAGAAGACATCTCAAAATGCCAGCATGCATACTGTGTTGCATGGTCCCAGTTCAGCCTTTGGACCCAGCAATACAGAGTGGCTTAAGATCAAGACCACTTGTGTACTTAAGTCTCCAACGCACAAACGCTTACATAGATGCTTTGGTATTTGCTGAGCTGGTGCCTCACGCTCCCCATTCCATAAATCCTCTTTCCCTTCAGGCTCCAAGTGATGGAAAACGCTCCCTGAGCACAGAAAACACTCACTGAAGTCAAAGGGGAACTTGAGCTGGAGAAGCACATCAGGAAGTCACCGTCTGCAGAATACAAAGGGCTCCTCATTTATAAAACCAAGCTGTTAATAACCAGGAGAAGTGGACAGAAACGTCATGGTGGCACTCTGCGAGCAGGGCTGCATAGTCTGCATGGGTTTACCAGCACCCTGGGGGCCCACACTGCCAGCTGCTGCACTACATGTTGGTACCGCCCATGACACATCTGGGGTCTATTCTCTACAGGCAACTTTGGGCACGCACATCACTTTGAAAGCAGGTTCAAGTCAACACCTTACCTATGCAGGCTTACACAGCAGGGCAAGCACCTGGTACTCATCCTCCTCCATGGCCAAGGGGCTCAGAGCAGTCAGGAGCACACCTCCCACGTCGAAGAGGAGCCACTACTGAGGAGGAGCTGGTCCACTGTAGGGAGAGCTGCATTTCTCAATGCTTATGAGTCTTTGCCTGACAATTCTATACATCAAATACATATTGAAAAATATACCAACAAAATAAAGAGCAAGTAAGTGTCACGTCAGCAGCATATCCATGCAAACGGGATTCCTCACACGTTCACCCCCAAACCATTTTCACTGTCCTCATAAGAGGCACTGTTCTGCTGTGGATAAATCCTTGAAATTTGTCTTTCAAAACCCCTATAAGATAAAAAAAAAAAGACGAAGTTCCCAGTGACTGCCACAGGGAACAAAGTGATGAAAGAAGAGGAAACAGTGAGCTGTGGACCACCGCTGGTGGGCACTTGAATAGGAGCCCTGTGCTTGACACCACCATGGCTTTGAACAAAACCGGAGTCAAACAGCTATTTGTCAGGGGGTACAAATGCACACAAGTGGTGAGAACCTGGCCCTGCTCTAAAATCACGTCAGGGACTTGTCTGTGGGGCTGTGCTGAGCTCCTGATGGATCGCTGCGCTCGGGGGCAGCATTGTCAGCAGCAATAATAAGACATCTGGTCCCTTCTCTCTCTGAAAGAGTATTTTGGCTCGACTGAACCCACGTGAGCAGCTCCTTGCACAATGCACAGACACAGCATCTCGTGGTCACTGATCCACAGCACTGGGTCCATCTTCCTCACATTCTGCAGCATCCCTTTGGTCTCAGCCCCACTCCTTGACATGCACCCAGTTCCAGCCCCCTGCCACAGGCAGGGACACCTTCCACTAGAGCAGGTTGCTCCAAGCCCCTGTGTCCAGCCTGGCCTTGAACACTGCCAGGAATGGGGCAGCCACAGCTCCTCTGCGCAGCCGGTCATGCTACTCAGACGTGATGCTCAGGACACCACATCCAAGCTGACACACACAAGCTTGTGCAGCACTGCCCAAACCTCAGTGTTAAATCCAACCTGCAGGCACGGGATTGCAGCACAGCATCACCTCCGCAAACACAGGGGCCGGGATGTGCAGCAGGACACAAGGGTTTTAGCAAGCTGCCAGTGCAGACAGGCTCCGTAGCCACAGTTAAACCGGCAGCTCCTGGGAAGCCATCTGCTTTCCTTCCTACGCACAGGCAGGACCTCAGCTCACAGGCACAGCCCCAGGGAAGTGGGCATTAATTATAAAGCCTAATTCATGTAAAAAGCACAAAGTTTCTATAGAGAGCTTCAACTCTGAGACAGCAAAAACAGAAATGGAAAAACAGGGACTTAACACACTAAACCCTTCAACAGACCTCTCGTGACACCCTACACCCTACAGGGGATGAGGGGAGCAAGGGCTGTGTGAGACGGCTGGGAATGGACTTGAGACATAAGGAAAATAAGGGAAATGGAAGCAAAGGAAGGAGCAGCGAAGTGGAGGGAGTAAAGAGAAAGATGCGTCTGTGCTTCAAGCGCTTCAAACCAGAGGCCCCACTTCCCAAATAACATTGCATTGGGGGAGGGAGGGAGGGGGCAGGCTGCTTTTCATTTCATTTTTGCTTTGAAAACACCATTTTTCCACACATCCACTGACGTGCAGATTTCCATCAAAGCCATGTAAAAAGGGAGCCTGCCTCAAAGCTGAGGTTCTCTGAACTCACAAAGCCACGGCTGGAAAAGCCCTCAGGAGCCATGAGCAGCACTTCCCAGCACAGCACCCAGCCCCCCAGCACCCAAACACAGCAAGGCAGGCACCGGGCAGAGCAGGACCCACCAGCTAGGAAGAGGCTGCAGAGCGGACACAGGGACCAATTGCTTCTGCTCCAGCCCTGAACAGGGACCACGCCAGTGCTGGGAGGGGAGATAAGGAGCTGCGGCTGCTGGGGTTGTGTGGGGTGATAAATGGGGTGCTTGGACACGCAGCCGCAGCACGGACCACCAACACCTCTGCAGCTCATCCGGAAAGCACAAGCCTGTCCACCCTCTCATCCTTTCCTAAGGAGCTCAGCAGCGCAGGCAGCCACAGGCAGGCACTGGGGTTAACATTAAGGAAAGAGGGATGATGCCCACTGCAGCATCTCTCCAGCTCTGCCATGGCTGTGCCGGACCCCAGCTCTGTACCTGGGGCAAGCAGATGGCAATTATAAGGGAGAAGTCTAGAAACCTCCAGAATTCCCTGCTGGCACATGGCAGCCTCCCCTTTCCCAGTTGGCAATGGGCACCGACAGTGCTGTGTGCTCCGAGATGGTGCATGCAAGGAGACCCCCTGCCTGCAGCTTCAAGGGGCTGGGAGGGGAAGAACCTGGCCTTGGGCATGGGGACGGTCCCCACAGTGGCAGCTGCAGCAGAGATGCCTGTGGGAAGCAGGTGCTCCTTTCCCAAAGGCTGGGAATGGGAATGCTGGCACCGGCAATGCCTGTGCAGTGATGTGTCCCGCTGGCTGGGTGCCCACTGCCAACTGCTGATGCCCTGACAAAGGAGCCATGTAATCCCAGTGGCACCAGCTGGTGGGGCTCAGCTCCAGTGCACCCCACAAGGCTCCTTCACCCCCTAAGCTGACAGGAGGGACATAAAACATCACATACCTGGTATCCACCTTCACCATCCCAAAAGGGCCTTCACACATGGCTCAAGCTGCAGCTTTTCTCCTCCTGTCACATGCTCCTGCCTCCCTCACAGCAGCACGGCCAGCAACCAAGGTCTGTGCATTGGACTCCCCTGGCTCTGCCTCTTCTCAGCATGCTCTGGGGATGCCAGCACAGAGCATCCCACATCTGCTCCTGCCCTGCAACGTGCTCTAGTGGCAGGTGCTCCTGCCCGTGGCAGAGGTTGGAACTGGGTGAGATTCCAGGTCCCTTCCAACACAAACCACTCTGTGATGCTGTGATTCTGTGACCTGCACCCCCCTTTTCTAAAGACTGTTCCAGTCTGCCTGCAATAGGACAAGCAGATATAGAGCCTCCCAATCTCCCCTACCACACCGCAGCTCCCCTTCTGGGTCCGCATCATTCCCATCACCAGCAGTAGAGGCTTCTGACACAGTCATCCCAGCCTGTAAAAGCATGGATTTTGGGTAACATGGCCACCAGACCCCAGTTAGCTGGCACAGTACCTGGTCAACATGCTGCTCCTTTCCGGGAAGTTTTAAGGTCCATGTGTTTTGCAGTTCAAAGGAGTCCTTCGACATTCAGTTGAATATATGTAACCCAGCCTGTGGAGCAAATACACCATGGTCTATAATTGCACCCAGAATAACCAATGACTTCCTATTGGGAAGCCCCAAAGAGGGCCCAGTGCCCTCCATCCCGGTCCATTCTGGTGTGCAAAACCTGTGTACTTTGCCAGCTGCCAAGAAGGGTCCACAACACCTTGATTTTCCCTACGCACAAAGCTCCCTGCAAGCTCCATGCACTGGGCTGAGCAACCCATGATTTCCTTAAGCTGTGTCCTTGAAACCAGCTGAGAAGCCAGAGTTTTCCCTGACAAGCCGAGGAATCAGAACTGACATGACTGGAAAAAACAAGCCCCATTCCTCTTGGCAGGGCATTAATTTAGAGATCTCTGGTGTCTTCGCCCCAATTCACAATGAGTTTGGATCCAAACTCTCCTAGTGCCAGTCGACACAGGGATTTGACAGAGAAGGTAATTGAAGGAAATGGCTTTGTAACCTAGCTATTGTGCTGGCAAGCTCCAGCTCTCCTGCAGAACAAGGTTCACTTCCTGGCATGGCTGATTCATCATCTTTTATTTGTCCCCAGTGCCTCCTGACTTTCCTCTGCCTGGCAGCGGTAACACAGACCCCTCCGTCAGTGGGGCAGTCAGGCTTTGTCCCCATCTGGTGAGCAGCAGCAATGGGGTGATGAGCCCCCAAGTGTCCACAGGGCAGGGTGAAGAGCAGGCTTGAGCAAGCCTCATGGTCTGCATACCCCTTGGGTAGCATGCACACCAAGTGAGCGGTATGGGCATGGAGGAACAAGGATGGGGGACCTTCAGGTGGGAGAAATCCCAACCAGTGAGCCCCAGGGCCTCCATTCACTCCACTCAGCTTTCTGCTTAGCTGAGCAGCACTTGCATAGAAGTGTGCATGTACACAAATCATCACACACAGCATCTAATAACAACACACACTGCTCTAATAACAATGACCATTGCACTGACCTGTGCATTCTTTCAGTAACCACTTTGTTTCTGTAACCACCATTATCTAGGCTGGCTCTGAGCTGCTCTGGATTGATGTCAGACCTAAGCCGCATCCAAGACCTAGGGCAGTATGAAACCCTAGACCTGCAAGCCCTGCAGATCCCACCAATGCTTGACATCCCCTTGGGGAGCCCTGTTAAAATGAGCTCATGCCCTTCAGAAGGCTCCTCTCTACTTAAATAAACAACCTGGAGGATGGAGCACAGCAGCAGTCAAACATACCCTGGTATCTGAACAGATCTTTCAGCTCCATGACCCAATTCTCTGATGCAGCCAGCACAAGCACACTGAGTTTGTGCAAAGCCAGTAACTTTGTGGAGGAGGAGAGAAGCAGCCCAATTATTATAGCTCATCTACTAGCAAAAAGTATTAGGAGAGTAAACAACCAGCAATCACATAGGAATGCCTGTGAGATCTCTTACTTACTGGCATGCAGGTCTCTCATCTGGAATTCATTTATTCATATGCACAATTGATGCCATTAAGCTACAGAGGTGGCTGGGGAAGGACATATTCAAAAGATGCCTAAAGTTATTGAAGGGGCCAGTCTCCACTGCCAGTGTCAGCTCTGGAAACAATGAAACTGAACCATCGGACCAGTGTTGCAGAAGAAGAAGAAATGACATTTTCAGCAGCACCCCCTAAAATCATCGAATCATAGAATGAATCACAGACTGACATGGCTCCCATCACCCTGAAAAGCAGGGTACTTCTTCCTCCTATCTGCAAATTCATGTGCATTACCAGAAATAGGCCACAAGTCACAAAGGTCCAAATGCATCCCTGGGATCAACCAAGATGAGCTGGCTACATGGTGTCTGCTTCTGCAGCTTGTAATTGCCCATCACACACAGTATTTCCACTGAACAGCTTATGTGGAATGAATCCTGGCGGTCTCTAAACCTCCTAGGGGAAAGGCTGCACAGATGAACGGTGTATTTACTCCATGGGTTCTACTCTGCATCCCATTTTGCTGCTAACTCCCTCAGGAAGCTTTCCTAGTGCAGAGGATGGCCTACATCTTGTTTAATTACATTCAGTAACTTAAACTGCTCAAGAAACCCTCTTCAGCTATAATCATTTGGAGCTCTGAAGAAATCCCACAGCCTGGTGGAAAATGTCTGTATATATTATCTGCATATCCCCCTTAAGTGCTGTCTTTCATGCCTGCAATGATGCATACGTAGGTATGGACAGTCATCCTCTTACCTTACACTGAACGTGGGTCCTACAGGCTCAGAAAAGCAGATGTGTTGATTGCCTCTGTTGTGGGGTGTAAGTGGGAGCTCTGGCAGGAAAGCAGATACCTTCCAGGAGCCCTGCATCACTCTCCATCACGACAGGCAGCTCCAGGGCTAGGCTTAGGCTCAGCACCACTCTACGGGAAGGAACCACACACATTCAGGTTGAAGGGGCAGTGCGGGGAAGCACATGAAGATTATGGAAGTCTCAGGACAAGTAAATTACTGTTAATTGCGAGATATTTGATTGCAAGGAGCACAGATGGCCAGCCATCTGGTTTTGATTATAAAATTAAACAAGATCAACCCAAACAGGATTTCCTCAGCATTCTTCTTTGACTGGCTCACAAATACATCTTTAACACCTAGGCTACAGATACAGCACAATCAGAAGCTCTTCCTGCCTTTTCTAATCTATTTGGGCTAAATACTCTGCTGAGCAATGCCCTTGTACATGAAAGGTTTCCAGTAGGACTGAAAAGGAGCAGGGGATTAAGAGATGAGAGAAGGGTCAGCTCGAACAGAAGTAAAGTAACCTCAGGAGAACACCTTCCTTTCACTCTGTTACAGCACCAAAAGCATGTTAGAAAGGCACCAGCCTATGGGCAGGAGAGGATGCTGCCACGGGCAATGGCAGTTGGGTACCAACCTCTTCTGCCCACATCAGTAATCAGTCAGTGCTGTGATGGAAAGGGACAGAATAGAAAAAGCTGGGGAGAGTGGCTAGAGGCCCCATCCTCTGTCCATCTCCTATAAGACCCTCAGACCTCCACTCACCCTTCTTCCCAGCTTGGTATCCTCTATGACCATCCCTATGACTAATTCATTCCACCTACCCCATAAGACACTGTGGGCAACTCAGCACAGAAACTCATCCCACCAAAGCAAAGCACAGGACAAAGAGACATGTCAGCATCCTCCTGGCTGGCAAGGACAGGCACACATCCCAGATTAAATGCACAGCTCAGGTGCTACATACGCAACATCACATCACTGCTCAAAACATGTCTCTTACTACAGCCTAACTACAGTGTAACTACAGTCTTACTAGAGTGGCCATCTACTAGATGATCTTAAGGTCCTTTCCAACCCAAAACATTCTATGATCCTACAGTGCCTCTACAAGCTCAGGCATTTTCTTTGCCTACAAACTCCAGGCATCTCCCCCTTGCCCCAGCATCCTCTCCATCACATTTCTCCTGCCTGTGTCCCAGGAGAGCAGCATGCAGCGGCTCATTTTTGCTTGTATGTTTAGTGACTTTGAGGCGTTTTGCAGGTTTCAGCCGCTCTTTGCTTCAAGATACATCAATTCTGGATCAAGCCCTGCAGGAATCAGCTCAGACCCATTTTGCCCAGTGAGTTGGGCTTGCAGGACCCGCTAATCCATCCAGTTCCTAGCCCTCAGTTACCAAACCTGCTCTGCGAGTCAGCTGCCTCTCATGCTCTCCCTGGAAGCTGGGCTGAGGCCAAGAAGCCATTTCCAAGCCCACCCAGTTTCCCTGTGCACACGTATGGTATGGAATCGGATTTAGGAGTCCCTGTCCCCCTGCGAGCTTTTCTCATGCAGATTACACGTCTTTGTTCAAAGCAAATTGGTTGTGAATGGAACATAAAGGGTGTTGCAGGGAGATGTCCTCCTGCATCGCTCCCCAGTGTAAATCCCCAGGACGTGCTACATCCAGAAACTGCCAGTAGGACCCTGCTCGACCCTCCTATCTTATCGTGTACAGGCAGACAACCCATTGGGAGAGTTAACTGCCCATCAGCCACCAACAGGCCAGGGCTCTCACTCGTGTAAACATGGGTTTTACTTTAGCTTGGAGTAGCTTCACTTTCAGGGCTACCTCAGACAGAAAAATGTCATCGTCCCCTCGGGAACAGCAGCTCCCTGCATCCCAGGCTGTTTGCCTGCCCCACACTGCTATCAAAGGCTGGGCAACCTGGTCCATGATTCCAGCCTGCACCCACTCGCAGGGTGCTAGGGAACTTGGTTTCTCAAGGAGCTATTCCCACAGCCCCTTCAGCATCCTCTCTGAATGCAAAAGGAGGGAAGTGTGGCTGCATTTTGCCAGGTTGCTCACCTGTAATCCAGAGACAAGCTTCCTGTGTCAGGAATCAGCTCCAGCCAAATACGGCAGGCCTGGAAACACAGTGTGACTCCTCCTCAGTCATCTCTGACCTTGCATTTGACTGATTCCTGGTCATTCTGCATGCAAGGATGCATGTGTGCTGCAGGATCACTGCAGTCTCTCCTGAACAACAGTTTGGTGCACTCTGCAATACTGACCCTCCGCAGTACCCGAGAAAATGAACCCAAAAGGCAGATGCTGACAGATCTGATCTCACCTGCAAACACTGATGGGAAAGGGGGAATAGACAGAGGAACCATTCCTTCCTTCCTAAACTGTAAGTCCCACTGGTAAGAAAAAGCGAGGTTCCTGCACAGGCAGGTTCATGGAATTAACTGAAAAGCTTTAAGATGCCTTCTTTTTTCTCTTTTCCCTTTGCCTTTCCCGCAAGAGAGAGCCACGTTTGCTTCAACATGGACCAAATTACTTGGGTTTCCACAGCCTCATTCTCAGCAGTGATTGTTTCGCTCTGAGCTGGTGTTTCTCCACAAGAACAGTCCAAGGCAGAAACCTCGGCTGCAAAACTCCAATCCAAACAGGCAAAAGCATGTGCAACTGAGAAGGGCACCTATCATAAGCAGGAGCAAGGAATTCCTATATAAGCACCACTCTACTACACGCTTGCAAAGCATAGCTTAAAAAACCCCAGTTTTCACATGAACAGATGCTCTGACAAAAGCCCTGTGCAAAATGTTTCCTCTGCCAAGAGAGTAAAAGGAAACCCATTTTAGCTGAAGAATCACCTTTTAAAGGCAATCCCTAGTCAATGAGGTATAAAACTGAATTCAGAGCATTTCCACTACTTTCTCGCCTTACCAGCATCCTCTGGGCTGGACTCTCGCTGACAATCTCTCTTCTGCAGCCAGCTGGGGAGCTGCCCCAGGAGGTGGAAGCACACAATAAGTACATAAATAAACAGAAGCAGTTAAAGAAATCACAAGGTTTTTAAAGCTGATTTCTCCATGCTGGGTACTCCTCGAGCTAACCAGATGCTGCCAAATGTCTGGCACTAGAGAAACACCTATCCTTTTATCCCATGACATATTACTAACCCATATTAGACTTGCACAGAAACAACAGGCTGCTGTTGCAGAGGAGGGAGAAGAGAGGGAAGTAAGTGGATTGCACTATAGAACAGAAGAGACTTCAGAGAGCTGTGGTATAATCTCAGAAGAGTTTCAGTCTGTTAGATGGGGATTGGAGGGGGAACTGCCTGGGGAATGCACTTCCAGGGATGCTTTCTACCAAGAGAAGAGCCTCTTGCGTCTTTGTAAGCAACTGATTAATGGAGTAGGGATGGGAAGCCCCTATCTGAGCAGAGATCACCTGCCAAGGGGCTTTCAGGCAGAGGCACATCAGATTTGCACTCTACCCAGGCTACTGACAATAGCAGGCACATAACTCTTGCAACATCTCACAGTGTTTGATAGCACGGGGACCACGACGCATGGTTTTTATCATCTGGCTCTATGTGATGCAATGATACCACTGGAAAAGCCAGCGCTGAATCACCTGGGGAACAGCAGATAGGCTTTTAGCCTGAAGTATGGCCTGTCTGGTCTTTCCCAAATCTATCAGCTAACCTAACAGGAGATATTACTTCCTGTGAACCTCACCTTGTTGTGGGAGCGCTGCAGGCAGCAACACCGTCAGTGCATAAGGGAGGGAGCTGGCTGGAAACACACACTGCTCTTGTTCCTGTAGTGGTACAGCTACAGAAGTGTTTTTACAAAGCATCAGCACTTGCACATGGTTGTGAAGGGACCCAGAGAAATGACTCTCAACAGGCAGGGATCTGCAATGGGAAGGGAATGGATGAGTGGAGAACTTGGTGCTCACTTCCAGCCCTGCTGTTGGGATTTCAGGTGCCAGCTCATGCAGAGCTGTGCCTGCAGCACCAGAGATAGGGCAGTGTCCTGCTCCTGCCTGCAAGGCAGAGATAAGGCCCCTGGGACCAGTGGAAACGTGGGGCACAACTAAGCCCAAGGTCTGCAGGAGTGAAAAAGAACACACAAGGCAGAGGAAGAGCACAGTCAAACCAGTCCAACAAAGCACCTTGGAGAAGTTTCATCTATGAACAAATACTGGGCTGGTTACCAAGCATATGCTACAGCTGAAAATGAAGTGATTTTGCACTTTGCACCAATGCGAGCTGCTTGGTTCTCCCAAACCAACTCTCATCTTCACCCCTGGCAACTGAACAAGAGCAACCAGAGAGGCTGTGCACTATGAAAAAGCTTGAACAAGACCTCAGCTGACTCAAAACCAGAACTGAACCTGTTTCTGGTTAAGATGGAGCCTTAACTTACATCATACAGCAGCAAAGGGCAAACCCCCCTCCTTACCCGTGAATCACAGCTCCTGGAAACAGTCAGCAGCTTTGCTCTGCCCCCACCAGTTGTCTCCAGCCACCTTCTTCTACAAGGCCTGGGATGATGGGTTACCTCAGAGCCTTGTTTTGAACCTGTCTCCTGTGCTGTCTGCCTCCAATGTGCAACTTTAGCCATCACTGGAAGGGAGGAAGGTGAGAGCCCAAGCGGTATTTCTGGTGCTGGATGTTGCCGTGTTCTCCACCCCCAGGACTGGCTCCATATGGCTTGTCAGCCATAACAACAGGAGCACCACCTGTAACTTAGAAGTGGGCATTCCTTCACAGAGATGATGAGCCACTGACACATGGAATGTCCCATTATGCACTGGAATAACATTCAACACATGAAAGCAGATCAGAAGATGCACGGCCAAATTGAAAACCTCATCAAGCCAGAGCTGCTTCCCAGCCAATGCTAAATCATCACCAAAACTCGACTCAATCCCAAGCATTTGTTTCCTTTTATGTTCTGCGTGACAACGATGCACCTTTGGGGCTAAACCATTTCCAAAGGCATCTTTGCGTGCATATGCTTTCCTTGCATGCAATGCAGACAGCTCAAATGGGAAACAGAATTCCCTTCCCCCAGACACTTCCCAAGTCCAACACAAACTGCAGGCAACAAGCTGCTGGTCTTGCAGAGCAGGGAGCAAGCAAGAAGCCTCATACGAAGAAATCCAGGCCAAGCAGTGTCTGGGACTTCCTCACTGCATAAAAGAAGTCACCATTAACAGCAATGGCAAACCATGGGAAGAAGGCTACATGTACAGAAGCATTCACACACCCATGCAAGTAAATCCCATTTGCTTCCACTGAATTACTTGGATAAGACTTTCCAGCCACCTAAAGCAGTATAACCGATGATGCTGATGGACACTGGAAGTTTGCTCCTGGAGATGCTCTTAACCCTTATAAAAACAGCAGCCAGGGTTGAATCCAGTTTGAGAAATGGGTTTCAGCTCTACAAGAGCAAATCTCCCCGCGTGCAGTGTGAGACTTCTGCCAGCACACAGCTTCAGAGGAGACGCAGACCTGGACCTGTCTGGGGTCTGGTTTTTGTTCTTTATTAATCATTTTCACAGGCCTCTTCACTTGTGGATTCCAACCTGACTGGAAGCAGCGGAGGCTGGAAACCTCACAAAGCTCTCCACGTGTGAAACCGGCTCCCTGGAGCAGCCTGGATGCACTTCAGGTTTGGATTCAGGCTTCCAGGGGCTGAGCCAAGCAGCCGCCCCTCTCAGACGCTCAGGATGTTCCCCTGTCAGAGAGCTCTCAACCTGGAATACCGGCTGGAATACAGGAGCGGGAAATCACCCGGTGCAAAGGAGTGATGGGGCCGACGTGCACAGACAAGGTAGTGCCCAGAGAGCAGCTCACTGCAGCCAGCAGTGCTTTTCCCACTCAACCTCCACTTTTCACCCTTTCCCAGCGATCTCTCCGGCTCCATCGCTCTCATCCCATAATTAGGTTGAGCACACAATGCCTTGCGCTTGCCCCCACACACAGACACAACTCTCAGGCAAGGTTTAAAAGCCTCAAGCAATGCCAGATTCAAACGTGGCCGGGACGTGCAGAGCAAAGCCGCCTCTCAGCCAAGAGACCTGGAGCATGTGTGAGGAAGAGTTTCCCTCTCTTTCTCTCTGCTGTTTCATTCTCCAGACTCACAATGAGGGCTGTTCTCTCCTGAAAGGGGAATCCAGCACACCCCAGCTTTATATTGATTCACTGCAAAGCAAAGGCACAGATCCCCCTCCATTAAAGCAGCCACCTCCGGCCCATGATGAACTGGCGGAGCTGAACCAAGGGGAAGCAGTGGCCGGTGGCTTTTAGAGGCTTGAGAATCAGCGTTTCCAACTGACTGCCTCCCTCGCCCCTCTGAGCCCCACAACCATCGCCACCGCATTCACCAGCCCAGGCGGGATGGGAAATGGGAAGAAAAACTCTCCATCAGCACTCTCCTTTACAGAGCCACCATCCGCCTCCCACCAAAGCAGCCTTGAAACCCAAGCCAGCCATTGGAACTGTTAACTGGGTTGAGACAAAAGCTCTGGACCACATCCTCAAGGGCTCAGCATCCTCCACACAGCACAGGATTCCCATACCTTTCATCCTGCATTGCTTTCAGAGTGAGGCCATGGAGAAAAGGAGAGGCAGGAAGGAGCATGGCCTTGCTGCAGAGGGCTCACAGGCTGCTTCGTGAGGCCATCCTCTGCGTCCAGGTGGTGTGGTCTCAGATCTATTACCAGACCTTGATGGAAGGGAGCAAAAATGATTACAATGCCCTCCAGAGGGGGTTGATATGGCTGTCATGGATAGTCCTGAGCTGGGCAAATCCACTGTGCCCTGGTCATTGCTCAGGACAGGGAGTGACAGCCAGTTTGCAATGGGGTGCTGGAGGAATGGAGATGCCAGCTCGCTGGTCAGAAGGCAGAGATCTGACTTTCCTTCCCTCTCATACCTGCTCTTTGGAAACAGCATCCCACATACCTAACCCAAAGCAGAGCCTGCTGGGGACAGCCCAGGGGATGCCACAGTCCCAGTCTATGGGACTGGGACCATGCACACCAATGCTGGGACCAGCTGGGCTCCCCCACCTTGAAGCTCACCTTCAGCAGGGCTGGGACATGCACCCCATGGATCAGGCATTGCCCTCCCGCTGTGTTTGCACTGCCCAGCTCAATGGCTTCACTCTCCTGGGACTCCTGGAACACAAGCCATAAATAATGAGGATCTTCAAGTGTTGTGTACCCATTGGACTGGGACCCACAGAGCGATGGGAGCAAATCCTGGGAAGCTGGTGGTGGTGGGGCTGTAACCCTGAGAGGGCTCCCCTAGAGAGGGACTCTTCATCAGGGCCTGTAGCAACAGGATAAGGGGCTTGGAACTGGATGAGCTTTCAGGTCCCTTCAACACAAACCATTCCATGATTCTATGATTTGCGGACAGGCCCACCCTAATGCACGACGACTGCAACTTTGGCTTATTGTGCATCCCGAGTCCCTGCTGCAGAAGCCATAAATGTGCCTGTAGGTGGCCCAGAAACACTGACTTATTAAAGAGAAAGAAAGAGGAGGGGCAGGAGGGAATGAATGCAGCTCTGTCAGGCTTCTACAGAGCTGTTACGTTTTGGTGCTCGTTTTCCAGAGATTTATGTTTTTCTGCATGTGTCATTCTCTTTTCATGCATTTTTAAGACCCTGGAGCTTAGAAACCCAAACCCTTGTCAGTCACATCAACCCCCCTGCACAAAACGTAGCTGCCACTGGAGTGGGTTAAATAAACCACAACAAACCAACACCAAACAGAATGCACTCTTCCATCAAGCTGTGACTGGGTCACTCTGCTCAATGCGAGTGAGACAATGCTCAGAGAAGGCAAGAAACAGATGAGAGTTTTCATACTCATAGCTGGAACTAAATGGATTAAGGTCATTTCCTCGGTAGGTTTGAAACCTTCTGCAACAATTTTATGCAAAGAAAAGGAAAAGTGTCCATTCCCCCCCCAAAAAAAAGGGGAAAAGTCACTGCTGCAAAAACATTAAATCTGCTTGGGTAACTCAGAATGTATGTTGGCAAGGCAACCCATCTCAGCTTGAACAGTAAACCTGCTATGTCAGAGGCTCTGCAACATATGAAAGAGGCTTGGGTTTCAATATATCATGCTGAATTTACTTCTTTTCAGCCTTTCATGGCAAAGCATTTGATGTCTGTCCTTTCACTGCTGCAATCGATAGGGTGACCTTACTTAAAAGTTACCCGACCTTTGCTGTTGTCGGTATTGTTCTGTTAAAATGTAATCTAACTCTTCTTCTTTAGTCTGGAAATAGCACTGTACAGACAGCAAACATGACGGGGGCTTGGTGTTCCCTCACAACAAAACCTACAGGCAAAAACATCCATCATCAGAGCTGGCTTAGAACCAGGTGATGTCAAGAAGGCTACAACACACAGCAGCCCAGGCCCTCTGCTGAACTGGCCCTGTTCAGTTGCACTGATTTCATACTTCTCATTGGCACCAGGCCCACTGGCATGTGCAGAGGGTCTGGTTGGTTTCCCAGCACTTTCATAGCATCCCAGACTGGTTTGGGCTGAAGGAACCTTAAAGCTCATCCAGTTCCAACCCCTGCCATGAGCAGGGACACCTTCCACTAGAGCAGCTTGCTCCAAGCCCCTGTGTCCAACCTGGCCTTGAACACTGCCAGGGATGGGGCAGCCACAGCTTCTCTGGGCACCCTGTGCCAGCGCCTCAGCACCGTCACAGGGAAGAGCTTCTGCCTAAGGGCTCATCTCAATCTCCCCTCTAGCAGGTTAAAGCCAGTGCTGAAGAGCATCCAACTCACTATTTTAGCCATGGGACTGGGTTGTCTCTGTGGATTCACAGCAACACTGGGATGTTGCTGTCTCTTTGGTACTATGAAGTTGTAACATTTCCAGGCTAGAGGTTTAGCTTAGACCTTGCAAGTATTCCACATAACCCCAGGAAACCAAACGGATCAAGGATTACATGAAAAAGATGTGGATTGTTTTCAAGCAGTGACTACCAAAATGGAAGGAGACAGATTTGTCTAATGACAGTGGGTGTCAGAAGAGTCAGGCACATGCTATAGGGTTACAGCTGGCTTATCCATCACAGGATCTTTGTGAGCCTGGCTTGAACCATGTTATAACCCCGTAATGCAACTCGCTGTTATTTTCTGTTCTGTTGCTGTTATGGCTGTGTTTCATTGCATTAGTGATGCTGATGCGCACGTCTGCACTCACACACCCATACACTTCCACAGGATTATGGCTACA
This sequence comes from Amazona ochrocephala, assembly GCA_039720435.1. Taxonomy (NCBI): domain Eukaryota; kingdom Metazoa; phylum Chordata; class Aves; order Psittaciformes; family Psittacidae; genus Amazona; species Amazona ochrocephala. The sequence continues at coordinate 82,803,170 of CM077881.1, read as the reverse complement.
ATTCCTGATCTTACTTATAGAGAGCCCTGTAAATCCCAGATAGCTCCCTTTAAATCAGCAGCATTATCTTACTGTAAATCAGGGCAGATCCTGGCTCAGATGCTCTTCACTATACTCTGCTATGGAGCAGGGAGGCTAAAAGCAGTATCTGGGCTCAGTACACACCAGTTCCTCCCAAACCCCATTGCACTGCATCATGCACTGCTCAGCCCCACACCTCATCACAGGGGCTGAGCCCCACTTGTCGAAGTACCAGCTGAACTCTTCTGATGAAGAAACTCTCTGAAGCAGTTTAAGAGCTGGCTTCGGCAGCACAGCCACCGCCACGTGCTTAAACATTGCTCACAGCTGAGTTATTTCTTGCTTCTTCGGAACTTTAAATGGCTGTTCTGCTCAGTGAACTCATGAAAGGGCAGTATCTGAAGTCAGCAGCACTGAAACGATAGATTAAGGAGAAGCAGGCCAGTTAAGCGTTCCCTACAATACATTATGTAGATGGTTGCCAGAGGAACTGATTTAAAGTCACTGCGCTTCACCTGAATGTCGTTTACGGCTCATAAAAGGAACTCTGTTTAAGTAACAGTAAAGCAGGACTGTGCTTTCTACATATAAGAAATAAAATCACATCCTTTCTCCACAAGCAGACGTATTTGTATTTGCTCAGTGCCTGCCCCTGAGCTATGTGGAGTCTGACAGCGCTGGGATGCTTTCAGCCATAAAGCTCAAAGGTTAAGCACAAGGACTTGCTCCAGCATGCATTATGCTTGAATTTTACTGATCTTAACATAGTAAATTTAACCCTGCTGCGAAGGCAAGACCTGCCCCCCCTCCACATACACCTGTAGCTGTCAGAGGAACAATGGGGATCCCTGGGCACAGGCAGCCACAGGACCCACCAGTCCTGCCCCTGCAGCAGTAAGAAGCAGGGGCCCTTCATCTCCAGGGTTGGGACATTTGGCCAAACAAGGTGGCAGCAGCCACCACATCACATCAATCACTGCAAGTCACAGTCACACCCACCTGAAGATGTGTTTTCACTCTCCTGCTATCTGCTGATAAATTCCCTCAGATCACACCCCAAGGGGTCCAAATCCACTTCTCTGGTCTCTGCCCATTTACACCCTTCTCACAGAGTCACCTGAGGGCCACTCACCTCCACACAAGTAGTGCTGGATGCCAGGGAGAGCCTCGTGCAACCCTTCCCAAGCCCCAGCGCTGGTTCTGCCAACTCCAACCTTCAAATCAGGTACAGCATCACATGAATACAGCTCTCTGCCTGAGACACAACCTGAAATGAAATAGTTACACTGCTATAAACTGAGCAACACCCGGCAGGCACACAGGAGTGGGATACAGAGCTGTACCCAGCACCTTTGGTGAGGATACACATAAGGATCCTGAGGCATGCAAAGCAATGCCCAGCTAAATCAGGAACATGAATTTCTAAGGATTAACACACTATCTCCAATGTTAACTATCAGCACAAGGGAGCACTTTTCTTTCCTTGCAGTTGAGCAGTACCTTAAGACAGGTTCATGGGAAGCTCAAAATCCCCTTCTCCTCAAAGCAGCGGCACAAAAGGCTATATTTATGTAGCTATGTGGTGACAGTTATGCTGGCAGCCTTCTCTGCAACTGGATCCTCTGTTTGGGGATGGACCAGTGGTCTTTTAGAAGCACAAGGACAGGATGGTAGACTTCGCAGCGCTGCCAAATGTCTCTATAGCATCACCTCCAAGAGGAGAAATGCTGCATGGAGAAAGAAACAAAACACAGTCATTACAAAACTGTTTAGCTCTTGGGATCTCAGGGGGATGAAGCCGTGCTTTAACAGGAATTTAAGCACAGCCTTCACAGCAAAGCAGTTAGCACTGCGTTGGAGCTGCAAAACACACACCAGCAAGAGCAAGTCAGTAGTGTCTGTGAGACATCACTGATTTAACATCAGTTACCTTGTCCTGAGATGAGGATGACCACGATTCAAGTGTTCGATGGCTTAAAGATCTACTTCATACTTCCTGCAGCAGATGAATCTTGCCCCACACTTTGACAGTATGGTGCTGCAAATTCAATGCAAATTATAACAAATTGAGGAAGAGATAAAAAGGGATTTAATGCTGTCAGGCCTGCTAGCCCCAAATTCCACCGCAATAAAAACCCACAGAACCTGGATTAGTCCAAACATCCACTCCATATGCATACTTGCATATTTTCCTTCCGCGTGTTTATCTCTAAGCTACAAGCACAGCCTTTCATCACTCCCAACAGCTTTCACCTTATAAATCCATCACCTTCCGCAGCAGCACAGCCTTCGGCAGAGCTGCTCCTCCCACCCCTTCTCCTCTCAGCACACACCAGTGCTGCCTCACATTCCTCCATCAAGGGTTCCTGCCCACTGTCAACAAACAGGAGGGAAGAACAGCCTGCTCTGTTTGCTCCTGCACCAGACAAAGGAGAGGAGGTGGCTTGGGGATTCTGGCAGAAAGGACAGCAAATCAAACCACTTGTGGGCACAGACTGGGTTTTTTCCAGATCTTTATTTTACAAAAATAACTTACAAATAGAGACAACTCTCAGAAGTCAGCTCATTCATTCTGTGCATAAGGATAGAGCCCGGTGAAGGACGGGCATAGGAGTTAACAACTCTTACAATACTGTTAATTTTAACATGGCGGCAACTATATTACACTAAGTACATTTCATGCTCCAGACACACCCCACAAAGCTACGGTCAGTGAAGTGTGTCAGCCAAGGAGGATGCACCTAAGAGCATCATTTCCATGCTGCTATTCATCGGTGTCCTCTTCCCTACAACAGTTGAAACCAAATGGCAATCTAACACTCAGACTACAGCACTCTGGATACACTCATCAGCAATACACCTCAAATACATGATAAAAATATATTTAACTTTCAAATACAATTGTGTAAGGTACACCAAGAGCCAGAAAATAAAGTCTTGAGCTTTTAAATACAACACACTATATATATATAACATATACAAGGAGCCAAGAGGGAATCTACATATGGAAGGAAAAGCTTATGCTGAAAAATGCATGTCATCTATGGTACACAATGGCTTTGTCTGCTAGAAAGTCACCCCCATTTGCATAGCATTGTTGAGAAGTCCGGATCAGGCTAGGAGAAAAGACTTAATTTTGGTACCACTTCAATTCTTGCACTTGATTCTACTCTTAAATTACAGTTTACTATTTCTCTTCTGTAGGCTGGAATTCATGCCCCGTTCATAACACGTACAGGGAAAGCTGGGTAAAAACCCCACACAAACAAACGACACACATAAAACCATCACGCAAAGAACAAAGGTCAGAGAGTCAAAGAGGTCTCTGTAGGGGGTTGCAGTCATTTGGCATTTTGCTCAAGAGCAGAGTATTCTGCTTCTGACACCCTGGAAGCATCGATAAGTTTAGTGAGACCAGTTTTGGCAGAGTACTTGAAAATAAAGGCTTTCATGAGCTCGTATCTGTAGTTGCGGTTAATGAAGCTGTAGAGGATGGGGTTGACACAGCAATGCACTAGAGAGAAACACTGAGTGATGTGAAGAGTGGCGTATAAGAAGTTCTCCATCTGACAACTGAAAGGTATGAAATGAAGGCTGTAAAAGATGTCAAGCAGGACAGCTACATGGTAGGGCAGCCAGCAGACGAGAAACACAACAACGTAAGAGAAAATGATCTTCCCGTTGCTCTTCCTCTCTTGGTCACTGGAGGCGGAGATGGTCTTCGCAAGGAGGAAATAGAAGAGAGCAATAATGGGAAAAGGTATAAGAAAGCCCAGCACGACAGAAATGAGCTCCATGCCAATCAACCACTCTTTGAAGCTCTCCTCTGGATAGACGGGACGACAATAGGTTTCGCTGTTGGAATAGACTGTCTTGAGATAATAGGTGTCTGGCAGAGACACGGAGAAGGCAAGGAGCCACACTAAGATGCAGATGCAGCGACGGATTATCTTCTTGCGATTGCTGGAATTGGTGAAATAGGCAACTGAGAGGTAGCGGTCCACACTCATGCACGCCAGGAAGAAGATGCTACCAAACAAGTTGATGGAAAATATAAGGTGAGTTATCTTGCACATGATTTCTCCCATGTTCCACTGGTTATGCTGGATGAGGGAGACAACCCACACTGGAAGGGTGATGACGACGCACAGATCGGCGATAGCCAAATTGAAGATGTAGAGGTGGGTTTCATAGCCAGTCATTTTGGCTTGGAGGTTGACCCACACCACCACCGAGTTGGCCACCAGCCCTGTGACGAAGATGAAAATGTAGAAGAAGGACAGGGTGTATAGCAGGGCGCTCTTGTTGAGCGTGCCGGGGCATGTTGTCGCATCAACCGTGATGCAGTCGCCGTTGTTGCACGTCCAGTTGATTTCCGTCAAGTTGGCTGTTTCCAGAAAATCAAGGATGGAAGTCAAGTCAAGCGCGCTCATGTTTGCTCAGTTCGGAGTCCAAATGACCTACAGGCAAAAGAGGACAGAAAGAGGGGAGACTGAGATGAGCTCTTAGGCAGAAGCTCTTCCCTGTGAGGGTGCTGAGGTGCTGGCACAGGGTGCCCAGAGAAGCTGTGGCTTCCCCATCCCTGCCTGTGGCAGGGGGTAGGAATTACATGAACTTAAGGTCCTTTTGAACCCAAACCAGTCCGGGATTCTATGAAACGACCTAAATTAACAAAGATATTTCTGCTGCCATCTTCACATCACAAAGCATGTGCAGGACACAGCATTTTAGCCCTACGCTTATAAAGCGCTTTCCATGAAAGGGATATATGGAATAAAATACCCAGTCCAGACACAGCAAAACTCCTCTGGCCGACAAGAGGAATAGCACTGACGTTCTGTGTGGTTTTTTTCTGCTTGCAGCTCACATCTGACATCATCAGGTTGGCTATCATCCCCGGGTGGGAGATCTGCAGAGTACACAGTGGCCAAATAAACGTCAGGCAACTAAATCTGTCTTCTCTAGCATAAATGATGATCCTATCGCTTTCAGCAGGGGAATCTTTAAGCCATTTTATCTGCACTCCCTCAAGCACAGTAGAATTGATCTGGCTGATACATGGTACTGTAAAACATTTACCACAAGCTCTGGTCAGCATCTCGTCAAGCCCAGCTCCAGCTGCACTAAGCAGAAATGGGGAACTGAGGGGCTTTGTACCCTTTCCCAGTTTAAATTTAAACCCTGCTCCGTCCTTCCCCCTTCCCTTGGATTCTCACACGGCATTCCCTGCCACTAATGATATCATGCAGCTTGAGAGAAAGAAAGAAGCCAGTCAGAACTTGACCACTGGGCTTAAGTTTTCCCTTTAGGAGAGCGCTTTGACTTACAGAGCACTCCCCCATCACAGCTGGCTCCACAACAACTGCTTCCTCCCCACCCTTTTGCTTTCCTACATCGACTTTTCCTGCCTCTGGAGTGCCTTCTTCTATCGGCAGGCAGTGGACACAGTGAGGGCTCTCATTACTTTCCTCGCCAGCAGCAGAAGGGCCCCAGCAGACCCACGTGGCTCATGGAAAACCCGAGGCCAGGCTGCTAATTACTGCTGTGCTTCAGGGGGTGAGGATAAACGCTGCTCCCACACTGGGACCCTCCCACCTCACAACAGTACCACCCACAGCAGCAGCCAGCTGCCTCGGCCTGTGACCCCCATGCTTCAGCCCTGCATCCGTAGGCTCCAGCACACCAAAATAAAGATGGAGAGGGGTGTTTCCAAGGGATGGACCCCATCTCACAGAATCACAGAATAGTAAGGGCTGGAAAGGACCTCAAGATCATCGAGTTCCAACCCCCCTGCCATGGGCAGGGACACCTCCCACTAAACCATGCCATCCAACGCTATGTCCAACCCCACCTTGAACGCCGCCAGGGATGAAGCATTCACAACTTCCCTGGGCAACCCATTCCAGGGCCCCACCACCCTCACAGTATAGAACTTCTTCCTCAGATCCAATCTAAACCTCCCCTGTTTAAGTTTAAACCCATTACCCCTTGTCCTCTCACCACAGTCCCTAAGGAAGAGTCCCTCCCCAGCATCCCTATAGGCCCCCTTGAGGTATTGGAAGGCTGCTATGAGGTCTCCACGCAGCCTTCTCTTCTCCAGGCTGAACAACCCCAATTTTCTCAGCCTATCTTCATACGAGAGGTGCTCCAGTCCCCTGATCATCTTCGTGGCCCTCCTCTGGACTTGTTCTAACAGTTCCATGTCCTTTTTATGTTGAGGACACCAGAACTGCACGCAATACTGCAAGTGAGGTCTCACGAGAGCAGAGTAGAGGGGCAGGATCACCTCCCTCGACCTGCTGGTCACACTCCTTTTGATGCAGCCCAGGATACGGTTGGCCTTCTGGGCTGCAAGCGCACACTGCCGGCTCATGTTCATTTTTTCATCAACCCACACCCCCAAGTCCTTCTCCGCAGGGCTGCTCTCAATCTCCTCCCCACCCAACCTGTAGCTGTGCCTGGCATTGCTCCGACCCAGGTGGAGGACTTTGCACTTAGCATGGTTGAACCTCATTCCCCACGGCTTCACTGCAGCCAGAGCAATATGTCAGCCAGCCCACCCAGGGTGCCCACCGTGCACACTTCTAGCATCCTTAGCAGTGGCTACCTTGTTCTTACCCATGCCTGCAGCCCCAACAGGGAGAGGCACCCTTAATGTTGGCCCAGCCCTAGGGGCAAGGCCAGCATGAGCTCATGGCCAGAGAGCGCAACAGGGGTGTAACACCCCTACAGCCACCTGTATCTCTGAATGTCCTCGGCCCCACCATAGGACAGCTTGGTAGGGCTTACAGAACACAGAGGGAAGAGCTCTGAGCACCCTCTTTTAGGCCCTGCTGCCCAAAAAAGGGACATGGGTTGGCATAGCACCTCTCACTCCTCCATCTGCATAACCGGCTCTTCCCAAACCTCCCTCCCTCCCCACCTGCCAGAGATAGAGACTACGGAAGAGAAGGGAGATAAGGGGGGAGATTACCAGGAAGGACTTAAGGCACTATTGTTCCAGTGGAGAGGAAGCTGGTGGCACTAACAATGAGGGGAGCCCTGCATGCATCCAGGACAGATCAAATCTCTCCACAAACAGGGCCCAAATTGGCCCTATGAGGAGATCTAGCCTATCACTTCAAACCTATTCAGCCTTCCAGGCTTTCATCCAGCTGGCCTGCTGAAAGATGGAGTTGAGATTCAAACCAAATTAAGCATGGGTTTTGCTGAAATGCTGGCTAAAGAAGGAGCTCAGACAGCAGCAGCTTTCTGTCCTGGGATAGACGATCCCGTCTTCAGGAAAGCAGAGAGTGATTTAACCCATGTCTATGCAGGGCAGAAGGGCTGCGGGGGGGAGAGAGATGGGTCTCCTGCTAGATCTCAGCCAGGGTCTCACCACTACCACTGCGTCCCCAGTGCAAACACTTCTGAAGGCCTCTCACGTGTGCGGACAATCAGCAGGATCCCAAAGCCGCTGTATCTCAAAACCCTGCAGCAACCAGACAAAACTCCCTAAAAGCCACAACAACCCCAGCCCACGGCATGGGCCACCACCTCCTGCTGGCATCTGTGCACAGCGAGGTGAACAGAGCAGCAGGAACACCAGGCTACCCCCACAAAACCTCACTGAAGTAGCACAGGTAGGGCTAGGCATCTTCCGTGGTCCAGCAAGGGGAGTAGGCTCATTCCACATCTCAAGACCCCAGCTTAAGCCGCCCTCCAGGACCGCTGTGACCACCAACCACAAAGCCTCCAGCACATCCCCTAATGGAGAAGAAACTCAGACCTAGCTGTGGGGTGTCAGATCACCGGCGCTAACACAGAGGCACCGAAGGCGATCAGGGAGGCAGCAGGAAGCCCCTGAAGCTGGGGCTCACACCAACACCAGCCTAGGACAGCAGCTAGGAGAGGGCATCACCATCTCAGGTGCTCACTCTGGGGATCTCATGGAGCAGAACACGATGCTCAGCACAAATCTCTGCCTGCCTCTGCTCCAAGCACAGGTCCGCTGCACGCACGTGCATCCCTCTGTCCGCGCCGGCCACATGCCTGTGCACTTCCGCATCCCCAGCGAGGCAATAAAACCTGAACCCGATACGGTCCCCCAGGCTGAAAGCCCTGTTGGCCAGGACAGCGCTATTCCCGGATTACAGCCTTCCGAGGCCAGGCTCTCCATAGTCTGGGATTAGCTGCTGTAACACAAACTCCAATTCCCACTCAGATTAGCTGGCAGCGAGGGGGGAACCCACCAGACAAATTCAACACAGCCTCCCCGTGCTCCTAAAAGAACACCTTCAGCGCACTCTGTAGACAGCACGGCATCCTAAACACTTGGGAAGGCAGCTGGAACTGTGTTCTGTGGCCACTGCACTGCAAAGCCACTGCCAGGCCATCACCCCTTCACCTGGCAGGCACATGTGCTGTGGCCAGTCCCTTAGTTCACTGGAGTTACGGCAAGAAGGGAAGACAATGTACCCGAAGCCCTGCCCCAGACACCCCGAGATGTCCCTGGAGCCGATGCAGCCTGCAGGACTGCACCTTCCCCATCCCTGGGCTGTGAAGGGGTAAACAGGCACGAGCATCCCTGCCTGAGTGGGCAGCCTCACACCGCGTGGCAGCGTTCAAGCCCTTGACACTTTCGGGAACTTCTCAGCACCGCAGAGCATCCTGCAGCCCGGTCCTGCCTGCACTCAGACTTGCCTCAGGCAAACTGCGCTTTGCCCTTCTCAAGAGGAGAAGCAAACTGAGCTATGCCAGGAAAAGCCAGGGCGGCTGGTCATGGTGTCACCTACACACCTTCACCGCTCCCACGCCAAAGGACCAGCCTGGATCTCCAACATGGGAAAGCGAGCAGCGTGTCCTTCCAGGAGATTTGGTTGCTGCAGAACACTCGTGCTTTCAAGCAGCTTTGCAAGGCTGAGCCCGGCACATTCATGCTCCCTTCTGCAGTTCCGAGTTGAAGAAACCCAAACCGAGGGAAACAAGTGTCCCACACAGCTCCGGACCCCATCGGGAAAGGAGCACAAAGCGAGCAGCACCCCCTCTCCCCCCGCACACCGCTGGCGAGGTGCGGCACCCGCTAACCCGGCCCGGGGACACCGAGTGCGTGCGGGAACAGCGCGCTCCCCGCCCCGATCCCAAACCGTGATCCCGCTAGTGGGCTCCGCGGGGCCACCGAGAGCCGGGGCCGAGGGAGCGAAGGTTCGGATCCCGTCCCCTGCGCAGGGCGGCAATGGGGGTACGTGGGGATGGGGACACCCGAGCGCGCACCGCCGCGCCCTTACCTCGCACAGCCCGACCGCCACCGCTACCGGAGCGACTGCCGTCGCCCGCCGCCGCCGCCGCTTATAGCAGCGGCCCGGAACCGCCTCTCGGGGGCGGCTCCGGCCCCGGCCCCGCCCGGGCCAGCCCCGCGGGGAGGATTTGGGGGCCCCGCGGCACCCCGGGAGGGAAAGGGGGCCGGTGGCTCGTGGGGGGGCTCCGGTAACAGCGGAGAGAGCGGGATGCGGGGTACAGGGCATCAGACACCCGCGGGCAGGAGAGAGGGAATGCGAGCAGGACAAGGGCGGGGAGGGAAGGGAGGAGGAAAAAGTGAGTGGAAGAGAGAGGGGGAAAGGGAGGAAGGAATGTAAAGCAAGTTTTTAGTTGTTTTCTGGTTTATTTTGGGTTTTCCTATAGAAAACAGGGAAACAGAATATTGAATATTCTCTGATATAAAATACTCTATGTTCTATACAACATGGAATATTGAGAACCCAAGAAACGGGAGGCAGGGAATTCTCAGCTCTACCCCCTCACACCCAGGGCAAGAAAAATGAATGCCAAGGAAAAGTGGCAGGAAGCCAAAAACTTGCTAACTGAACCTGAAAATCACAGAATCAATCACAGACTGGTTTGCCTTGGGAGGGACCTTAAAGATCACCCAGGTCCAACCCCCTGCCATGGCCAGGGAAAATCCACTTCTTGGCGCTCCTCCTCAGCACAAGAAAGGCAGCTGATTAAAGTAGCCCTGGAGGGGAAGGGGTAGGTCTGTATTTGGCTTCAGCGGGGTCAGCCTGTCTGTCTGTCCCAGGGAAGATGCTAGGATTAGATGACAATCTACCTGCCAACACAACAGCCGCGCCATACAACTTACTGAAGGCTGACAAGGGCACTGACAGCTCGGCTGACATATGGCTCTGAGAGCACAATTAGCTTCAGCATTGCTGCCAGCAAAGGGAAGATTCACCTGCAGGTATTACTCCTCTTGCAGCACCAAGCACGCACTGAAGCCTGGTCATCACCAGGATGTGGGCTGCCACGGGCTCAAAGTGCCACCCTGCAGCAGGACTGCAAGAGGCCACTGAGCAGGCCATCTGGACCACTCCATCCACTACCATCCTCACAGCATTGCAGAGCAGGAGAAGGACAGAGGAAGGAATCTCTTGCCATCCCATGGATGGAGAGGAGGAGATGTAAGGCGCCTTGTGTCCTGCTCCCCCTAGATGAGATCCTCCAAACTTCACAGCGGATGGTGAGCAAAGCATTCCGGTACCTGCCTAAATTCCAAGTGCTCACCGAGTCCGTGGATGTTGGCGGAATTAAAGAATGATGAGTTCAGGCAATGACAGGGTTAGGGTTAAAACTAAGCATGTACTGAAGCATGCTAAACTGGGCTCTGAAAATCCTAGGGGAAAAACCATATCAAAATAAAGGCACTCCAGCAGAACTCCCAAATTCCTTAGCCAAACAAGTCAGCAGAGTGGGCTTTCCTTACCTGGTGTGCCAGACACTAACATCAAGTAGTACAATTCCTTCCAAAGCTCTCCAAAACCACCAGCCAGCATCTGCAACTGCAAAGCTACTATAGCTGTTCAGGAGTCATAGGTAACCTCCCCCTCCTGCATTCATTGAGAGCAGAGCCCTCGCTCCCATTTCCAGGTTCCTCCCTCCAGCTATCTTTTTACTGGGAGCATTTTCCTCACGCAGGAGACAGAACCCATTACCCTTCCATTATGAAAGCCAGATTTTGCTCCATATTCAGGCATGAAAAACCCACGCGATCCGAAACCACCTCCCTAAAACACAGCCAGCAGAGCTGGACATTCCAGGTAAGATCAGCAAAGGGTTGAGATGCTACCTGCTACCTGCTTGTTGGTATCTGCTGCCAGTCCAAGCAGGTGTCTCAAGAGATAGGAGCTCAGATAGTCCTGTGACCAGAAACTCCTTGTAGATGCAGCTATGCAGGCAAGTGATCCATCACTCATTGAAATGAGACAGGCTGAGAGAGTTGGGCTGGTTCAGCCTGGAGAAGAGAAGGCTTCTTAAGAGGAGACCTTAGAGCAGTTCCAGTGCATAAAGGGGCTACGGGAAACCTGGAGAGGGGCTTTGGACAAGGGCCTGTAGGGACAGGACAAGGGGAATGGCTTTAACCTGCCAGAGGGGAGACTGAGATGAGCTCTTAGGCAGAAGCTCTTCCCTGTGAGAGTGCTGAGGCGCTGGCACAGGGTGCTCAGAGAAGCTGTGGCTGCCCCATCCCTGGCAGTGTTCAAGGCCAGGTTGGATGGGGCTGGAACTGGATGAGCTTTAAAGACCCTTCCAACCCAATCCATTCTATGATTCAGGAAAGGGGGAAAGCAAAGCTCTGCAGCTCTCCACCCTACTATGAAGGAGTCTGTGGCAACATAGTGGGGAGGGACCGGTCTCCTTCATGGGGCCCTGCACAAGCTCAGGAGTCCACTGTGGTCAGCACTGCAGATAAACACACCTAAGGCTGAGTTCTGACCCACACAGATACGTATGGCAAGAGGAGCAGGCACAGGGTGTTGTGCAGAATGTGGCACCGAAAAGCTTTGACTGCTTATTCAGAGGTTTTGCGTTCATACATTAACTGCCTGAGTACAGCAATGTATTATTCTTTCTCTAAAAGCATAATTTTTTACCAAAGGGGGAAGAGAGGGAAGGGAGAGAGAAAAAGTGGGAATTCATCTGGGCCCACGCAGCCTTTCCCAGCTGGCACTGGGAACGTGGGCTGGAAGCACCCTCATTTTCTCTTCAGGTTTCCCTTTGCAAGTGGGAAGCAGATGGAAGCTAACACCCAGCCCTGCCTGTTCAAGCCAACAAATCCAACAATTAAACAAGTTGGCAGCTTCAAGTGCTAAGGAAGATCCGGGGTGGGGTATAAGAGATACAAAGGCAATAAGGCAAAGTGCGTATGCATGTCTGGTGTGGAGCATTGGAACAGCACAGTGGGAATCAAAGAGGGACACAGGGAAACGCTTCCCTATTGCGCGCGAGAGGATCTGCCTGCAACAAGAGCGAGGTGAGAGCAGCAGCACCGAGCGGGTGTCCAAAAGCAGCAGCCTGATGCACAGGCGGAGAACAACGCACTGGCCAGCACTGCAAACACCCACACGGAGAGGAGAGAGCCAAAGAGCGCCCTGGAGGAAATCAGGCTGTGATCCATGAAGCTCATGAAGGTAAAAAAGAGCTTCCTGCAGTCCTGGGAGCCAGCGCCAAAGGGCTGCTGGATGAAAACGCAGGGCTCATTTCCTCCCTCTTCCAAGACAGCCAGTTCTCTGTCCTCTCCCGGTCACGTTCCTCGCTGCATCGGTCGGACGATGGATAGAGGAAGAAGCTACCAGCCTAATAAAAGGAATAAATAGATGACTACACGAGGAGTCACCTCTGAGATCGTAGGCAGAAAGGAAGCGAGCAGCCGTGGCGGCACTGCCCAGCCTCACTTCCCCTACCAACAGCAAACAATCGAGTCATTGAGCACCAAGCCATGCCTGCAGCAGCGTCAGCAGCCCCCAGCAGCACTCAGGAAAGGCACAGAGCTGCCCTCCTGTCCCGCTCCGTCCTCTCCTGTTTGGAAGAGAAAAGAGATGAGGACACCAAAGAGAAGAGAGCAAGAAGTGCTCTGCTGCAGAGAGGCACTACTTGTGCTTGCAGCAGCACAGGAAAGGCACTCACAGGCAGCTCCAAGGAGACCAGCATCCTCCTCTGCACTCAAGTGCACAATGAAGCCGGGTCATGGGGAGCTTCTCCTCACCCAACACCCTCAAGTCCTTGCCCTCAGGCTGCTCCATCCATTCTCCCCCAGCCTGTGTTTGTGCTTGGGATTGCCCCAACCCAGGTGTTACCACAAATCATCCTAGAGCAGGGCTCCCACTTCCCTGAGCCTCGCCTACAGCACTAAACCAAGCAATAAAAGAGAAATCACAGCGCAGGACTTCCCTTTCCCCTCCACTTGTTGGTTTAAAGGCTCATGAGAATTATTGGTGAGGGTTCCTTTGCAGAAAGCCCCTTGTGGGCTGGTTCCCATCTCTGCTGTAGCTCCAAAGCTGTATTTTAAACTTCACCACCACTACAATAAGGACTAAATTTAAGAGAAAGACTTTAGAGTAGGAAAGCTGAGCTCCTTGGGATGCCACAGGCCTCCAGCACCTGCGGTTTGAAGCACCACACACCGGAGCCCTTTGAAGAGGTGATCGGTATTTTCCAGGCACTGTCCAGCCCAGGGACGCTGCGTCAGCACTCACCTCTTGACAGGTGATGCTGAACAGCGCTGATGCACAGAGACAACACAAAGCACACAACACTTCATGTGGGTGTCCATCAACGGGGCCACCCAGGATTTTAACTGCTCTTTGTCTTCTCCCCCCTCCAAAGATGCAGCAGGAGAGGTTAACACATGGCAGGGCACCTTCTGTCAACCCCATTGAGCCTCCCAAAAGCCAAGCAACAGTACAGCAAGCATCCCTGCAGGATCTGACAAGGAAAGGGCTGGCAAACTGACTATTTTCAAGGCAACGAGAGCTTTTGAGACAAATCAATTGGTGGTGTAATTAGGAATATTACTCGCGTAGCTACTAATTATCACAGATGGTTTTCTCCTTCACACTTCATTTCCATCTTACTCTTCCACTAAATGAAGGTGTTACCTATGAATGTTATTTGTAGTTCCATAAGCCACTGACATAGGCATTATTGCCATTTATTTGAGAGCGTGCTGGAGCGTGACCACGAGGAAGATAAACCAGGACCCTGAGCCAGAAATCCTGCCTGGAGCATCCAGGCAGCAGTGGAGATTGTTCAGAGGCATTGATTTTTACGTAAAAGCCATTCATAAACTACTTCTCTCCTGCCCAGTGCTGCCCCAAATGAGCAAGGTGACATTGACATGGGTAGGTTCTGACAGAAGCCATGCTATGGAAAGCTGGACCCCAACCTTGCATCAGCAGCAAGGCTTACAAGTGGCATGCCAGGGACAGAGAGGGAAGAAAGGAGATTGAATTAGGATGATGGGATCCCCCCCTGCCTTCACTTGCTTCCATGTGAAAGAGTCCTGCTAGGTGTAAAACAACTAATACTACATGCCAGTAAGGAATAAAAAATTCATTAAATCATAAATCTTTTGGAAAGGGAATCTACTGGGGAGATTATATTCGTTTTACATGAACATATGGATTCAACAGTGGCATATCATATTGTTCTCTGCGGAGGAAAAAGACATATTGTGTTAAAGTATGATATTTAGAGCAGTCCTTTAGGAAGGAAAGCAAATATAACCTTGGCAAGGAACACCGACTGCACGAGCACCAAGTAAGGGACATTAAAAGCAGGGCCCAAGCCCCAGCTGCTGAAAGTCAGCATAGCTTGACTGGAGCTGTTGGAGCTAAGCCCAAGATGGGAGCTGAGAACGAAGGTCACCTCCATTCAGCTACAGCTCCTTGAAAACGTTAAGTAAATGAACACAAAGGGTAATTTTTCACTAGGCCCGCTGTGAACAGCCACTGTTTGCCCACCAGCAAACACTGACAGAAGGGAGAAGAAAACGACATTAAAGTTACATTCAGTTTGATGGTTACTGGTTGGGAACTACGTGGCCATCTCCTGGATTGTCTCTGGCTCAGCAGTGGAAATTGCAGAGCTCTCCTGGCTCTCAGTATAGCAGATACTTCGGATTTAGGTAGAACTAGACACCCAGCTGCAAAACACGGGCTCGCCAAAGCCTTTCTTTGGTTGCTGGTGAATCTAGGCCCCCTATGTGCCTGGTTTCTGTCCAGTCCTACTGTGGCACATGCCCAGAGGTGTCTGCACCAGACTGACACCGACCTCCTGCCCAAGCTGCAATCAGATTGAGGACAATAAATACCTCCCCCTTGCCTGAGGGATAATATCTGACAGTCACTTGATGAGCACCCTGCACACAGATAGCTACACATTCGGATGAGGTCTCCTCATAACAGGCACAATGCTGAGGTGGGACTGCTCTCACAGCCCCCTTTCACAGCCACATTCCACCTTTGGCTTCCCACCTCTTTCCTGACCCCATAAATCTATTCATTTGAAACAGGAGCATCCCTTCCCCTCTTTCTCCATCCATACCTTTAGTATGGTGGCCAGCATAGCCCCAAGCATGATGTACATTCAAACCTCCTCCAGCTTGGCTCCAGATGTGGAGGACATTGGGAAGGAACTCCTGCACACTCTGCGTGTTTTCCAGATACTCATCCCATGCACAAGTTCCCAACAAGCTCCCGCAGCTTATCTTCCTGCAGGAGAAGGCTGTGGATCATAGACAGAAACACACGCAGACCTGGGCTCAGATCAGCTTCACACAGCACCATAAGCACAATTCCAATCATAGCATCACAGACCGGTTTCTGTTGGAAGGGGCCTTAAAGCTCCTCCAGTTCCAACCCCTGCCACAGGCAGGGACATGTTCCACTAGAGCAACTTGCTCCAAGCCCTGTGTCCAACCTGGCCTTGAACACTGCCAGGGATGGGGCAGCCACAGCTTCTCTGATTCTCTCCATCATCCCGAGAGTGTTGTTCTGCCATATGAATGCTCTCACAACAGTTGTGTGAAGGTCTTCAGGAAACATGCAAGTTACTGGACAATAACTGGTCACAGCCATATCCTCCCTCTCATAATCTGGGATCCAAAGCAGCCTATTCCAGAGGAACAAGGGGAAGAGACAGCTTAAACTTACCACACAAGATAACAGTAACTGCTGAGCAGCTCCTGCACCTTAATACAACTTGGACCAGTCTGACCATGTCACACTCTTAATCATCTGATTAACACACAGATAACATCAGAAAAGACGGGATTTGCTCATCATCTGGATTGCACAGGAGAGCACACGCATGCAAACTGCAGCTGGACTTCTGCTCCTACCTTTTGCTGACCCAGCTTTCTTGCTGAAAACCTTCCCATCCATCCCAATGAGGTATGAAATTGGAAGCACTATTGGTCCCACTGACAGAACTGGATCCAAGCCTGCTCCTAGACAATTAAGTAACTAGATAAAAGAGAGCTGATGAAGCATTAACCGTTAACAATCAAAACAACAAAGTCAGTGCACACAAACCACAGTTTCTTAATGCAACATTAAGTCAGTTGGACATTATTTATGTATTTGCCGTAAGTGTGTTCAGCTACCTGGAAAAACACTAATAACACTGGGTTTTACTCCATACCTGGGCCAGGCTCCCACTTGAGACAAGCAGTTAATACCAGTCAAACACCTGGGCAACTTTAGGTCCTGCAGAAACACTTGTTGCTGTGGTCATTAATACTGGCTTTAGGTGTGCAAGACACACTGGCAGCGGCTCACCGCCCAGCACTGTAGGAAGCCAAAGAGGTTTTAGACTAACTCAGATTACCCAGTGCGAGCACAAGAAGGAGGCAGCCTGTGCTTTAGCTTCTTTCCAGGGCCCCTGGAAAGTTAATCCTATTGATTACACCACTTCTTTTTTTTCCATAGAAAAAATAAACACCCTTCTGTACTAACCATAAAGCTGCCTTCTTTTGAAGGGAGATGTATTCTCCAGGATAAATTCATTACTTCATCCCACTTTTGTCCTGGGTCTTCAAAGCAGTGGTTTACTTCATGATGCAGTATCAGTTGGCTCTGCCACTGTGCCAGGCAGTTCCCAAAACAGATCCTACTTTACCTTAAAAAAGAATGAAGAATGCAAATGATCTCATCAGCTGCTTAAAGCCTGCACACCACATTCCATGTATGCATGTTAGAGCCATACAAACACATAAGGAGCTAGGACCAGCTTCCCTTCAGACCGCAAACACTAGGAATCCAATGGGGCTTGGAGCAGCCTGCTCTAGTGGAAGGTGTCCCTGCCTGTGGCAGGGCTTGGGACTGGATGAGCTTTAACGTCCCAGCTCCAAAGGAAGAAGGATGGCTCAGTTGCCTTCCTCACGCCAACAGGGACTGCGCTGTACCGAGCTGAAGCCTTGAACTCATTACAATGTCACTCTGTCTTTGGATCCAATATCCTGTGGGGGAATCTTCTGGGAATGTATTTTGGTTCAGACTTGGGTCAAGGAGAGTTGACTTGACCTGAAAATAAATCCAGGCAATCTCAAGCTGAAGAGCCATTGACTACTGTTTGCAATACAATAAAGTGAGGAGATCAAACTCGACTGAAACCCAGGGCTAACATAAATCCAAGGAGAAAGGGGAACAAGAAAATTCATTCACCATAGGACAAAGGGGCATTTTTCTCATTGGCAGAATGCAGAGCAGGGACTGAAAGTGCTTTCCAGGCAGCATTTTTAGTGCCCCATACAGCAAGTGTGTGCTGTTTAGCTGTGCTGATATCTTCCTCAGACTAGCAGGAAGACAAGAGGTACGTGACTGCATTTGTGTGTGAAAAAGGGTTTGTGGCTTTTTTTCTTGCTTAGCATCACTAGATGGAGTTCCTCTGCTCACACACAGGGCAGCTTTTGTGAGAGGTATTTTATATGGATCCCTGAGGAAGGATCTCAGCGGATGGGCTCCAAGCACTATTGTGTGCACGTGTGCACAATAACACTCAGCAACTTTAGCTTTATGGTCCAGGAGGAATGCGAGTTGTACTCACTGCAGCTCCAAGCTGAAATCCTGCTCCTGGCTCATGCTAAAGGGAATTGTACCATGAACTCCACTGAAGCCTTTCTCCTCCTCCAGGAACCTTTTCTCTAATGGTTGCTGGATAAAACAATACTTCCCAGGTCTGTACTGCAGGGAGCCACAGAGACACTCCTTTACCCACGCTGCAATATATCATAGCATCCCAGCCTGGTTTGGGTTGAAGGGACCTTAAAGCTCATCCAGTTCCAACCCCTGCCACGGGCAGGGACACCTTCCACAGAGCAGCTTGCTCCAAGCCCCTGTGTCCAACCTGGCCTTGAACACTGCCAGGGATGGGGCAGCCACAGCTTCTCTGGGCACCCTGTGCCAGCGCCTCAGCACCCTCACAGGGAACAGCTTCTGCCTAAGAGCCCATCTCAGTCTCCCCTCTGGCAGCTTAAAGCCATTCCCCTTGTCCTGTCCCTACAGGCCCTTGTCCAAAGCCCCTCTCCAGGTTTCCTGTAGCCCCTTTATGCACCGGTGCTGCTCTAAGGTCTCCCCTTCAGGAGCCTTCTCTTCTCCAGGCTGAACCAGCCCAGCTCTCACAGTCTGGCTCCAGAGCAGAGCTGCTCCAGCCCTCTAATCATCAAATATCCTCAGGATATCATCTGATATCCACAGAAATAAGTAGCAAATCCCCTCCTGACTCCCCTCCTTCCCAGACCTCAGATCCAGAAGCAGCACTTTGACTCACCAGCCCTTTGCCCATACCGGTAACACATACCCTACTCAATACATTTCCCAGCTTCTTAACGTGGCTGGCTGTCCAGCCAATGCTCTGGAGGATCCTCTCTCCACCCAGCAGTCAAAACACAGTAGGAGCTTCACTGAGGATGCATCAGCCCAGGGAAGCTGCTTTCAGGAGAAAAAGGCAGTCTCTGTGGCAAGACATGAGCGCCACATTCCCCATTTGAGTGCAACTATTTCCAAACACAGCCCAGGGAAAAGTGCATATTTATTCTGTTATTTCCCTAAACCCCACTTTATTAACCAACTTGTGCTCTAATGTACAAGATCCCTTTGTTTATAGAGTAAATTATGCTGCTTCTTCCCATCTCCCACTGTGATTGCACGATTCCTGGTCAGATTGTACAATGTTTGATGTAAGAACGCATAAACCCCACTAAACAAAGCTGCAATAGAAAGCTGAATAGCGAGTCGAGACTCCAACCTCTCCAGGGGGAAAGGAAAGGTGAGTTTGACAAAGTGACACGCTGAGAGTGCCTGGGAATGTTTCAGATGAAATAAAGTACATTAAGAGGGACTTAATATTCAAACGCAGCATTTCACATCTGCGCCCATTAAATCTGTCAGGAGCCTCACCCCTGGCTCCAGTGAAATCTTCTCAAAACTGGGATTTCTTTTAGCACTGTGTGAAAATTAACACTTCCAATTGCAATCGCCTGTTCACGCTTTTGCTCCAAAAACAAGTCACACATGAATATTCACAGCCAACCAACACCATCTAACTTCAGCTCTCTAGTAAAGACCTTCCCAGCGTACGACCATCCTCCACATCAGGAATGGGAGAAGAAAGGAATGGATCAGTCTCCCTGCCGAGGCTTTACAGCTAGTGCCCAAACACTGGTCCTCTCAGGGAGCTCTGGGACAACCACTTCTCACCTAACCTCCAGTGCAGTGGGGATTGCTGTCAGGACTGGTCCAGGGGTTATACACATGGAAGTGCAAGTATTTTTTAATGGGCACATCTTTCCTTCACAGAAAGTCTCCATCATCACAGCAGCTCTATTTCTCACCCCTGCCTTCCCTGAGACCAACTTAACCCTCCTTTTTCAAAGTCAGTTCCACCTAGAACAGCAAAAACATGAGGAAAACCAACCCTAGAGACTTTCCACCCCTCAGCAGAGGTCACAGTGAGGAGCAGACCTCCACAGTCTTCTATCCATTACCTGCCTCTTCTCTGCTCTGGTACCAAGTGCACTGGAGCCAGTGTGTCTTTCTGCACAGCATGGCAGGTAGCAGCCTGGAGAAGAGAAGGCTCTTAAAGGGGAGACCTTAGAGCAGCTCCAGTGCCTAAAGGGGCTACAGGAAACCTGGAGAGGGGCTTTGGACAAGGGCCTGTAGGGACAGGACAAGGGGAATGGCTTTAAGCTGCCAGAGGGGAGACTGAGATGAGCTCTTAGGCAGAAGCTCTTCCAACCCAAACCAGTCTGGGATTCTATGAGTAATATCATAAGCTTGATGAAAAGGATTCTTTTAATGCAGCAAAGTGTTCAACTTACAGCTGTGGCCATTTCAACTGTCTCTCCTTCCCAGTGTGAGTAAGCCTGAAGCAGGACAAGAAATCCAAGGAAGGGTAGTCACTAAGGAGAGGGAGGTGGGAGAGAACTGCCTCACAGATAGTCACATTCAAAGCGCATGGAGAAACCTCTAGTGAAGCACTGAAAGCCCAGCATTCCCTCTTCAAAACATCAAAAGCTATGAGCTCAGTTACTGGCTGACGTGTCACCAATCATGGAGCGGACACTCTGCTTTCGAAATGCAAGTAAAATACCATCCCCTGGTGTTGTTCCATCCCCAGCCAGTCTGAAGTCATCCACAGAACCTGATGGGTGGTGACTTACACACAACTTCGTGGAGAGCCAAGGAGCCCACCCCACTCCACCCTCTTCAGGCAGGAGAGCCCATGCTCTTCTCCTCCTGCAGGACTTGGCATTGCCAGGCTCTGCTCCATCACCTTGCACCAAGTTCATAAGGTGGAGAAGACAAAGAAAAGTGATTGCTTGCCAAGCATGCCAGCACTGGCACTTGTCAAGGAGAAAAAGGAGATTCCCTGAGGCTCCTTTCCACTCTCCAAAGAGCTTTCAAATGAAAGGGCAGAAAGAAATCTGGAGCTGCTCTCAGGTCTACCAGTGTCAATCAGTGGAGCGTTCGCTGTCCTCAAGGGAGCCAGGGAAGCAGGAAACAGGGAACTGTGCTCCTCTAAGTTTCAAATACTGAAAACTGGACACCAGGAAGGTGAACCAAAAAGAACAGTTGAAAGGACAGGAAGGCTATTTAAGAGATGTGAAGATTGTATTTACAGGGTGATGGGATAAATGCAACCTGTGTCATCTGAAACAAACTGAGAACCGATTCAGCATCCAAAATGAAACAAATGCCTAAACCATTGTTTAACTCCTGCTTGCAGTATTAGGGAAAATTCAGTCTTAAAAGCAAGATCGCTTGGAAAATGCCTTCTCACTCTGCAGAGCATTTTATAAGGATGAATCAGCTACTCAAGTTCTCACCAGCAGTTGTTTTGCTTGGCTGGATTAAAAGGCAAACAAATAAACAAGCAAAAAACCTGCCTTGTGTTGCCTAATGGAAATTGCAGGCTAGTCCCAGCCAATTCCCTGGCCCACCAATAGTGCGGGTGGGGAGGAGGGAGCTTCCCAAAGGGCAGAGAGGGAAAAAAGGGTTTCTGCAGAAAATAAATGTTTGTTTTCATGGCAACATTTCAGCCTTCCAGAAGAACAAAACCTGAAGGAACGACGCCTTTCACTGTCAGGCAAGGTTAAGTCATCATTTGGTGTAGATCAGCTGCTACTCCCCACCCCTTGTGGGTGAGCACTGTTAACATGAATCATCCAGCTCTCTCCCAGCAGAGACATTGCTTCGCTGGCATCCCTCCTGTATCCCTCACGGTCCAGCCAGAGGAGAACGGAGGCAGCTGTTCCGGGAGGATTACTCTTTCCTTGCAGAGGCCCATCGCCTTTCGTGCACAGAAACAGGAGGAGTTAATCGTGTTCTTGACACGAAAGAGACATTTGTTTTCAAGCCAATGATGAGAGCTCAGATGTTGATGACAACCACAGCCGTGTAATCAGCACACACCCACAGCTGGCTCCTGAAGCAAGGCAGGGTTATGCATCGATTACACACGAAGCCAGGAGACAGCGCTGCAAGCAGCAGGATTGCCACCACACCAGCTACAATCTCTGCCGGTCACTCTAAGTCCTCTGGATCCCTGAACAAGCTATTAACGGCCAGATGGATGAAAGCAAGGTCAAAAGGCACTTCCAATAGGTCTGCAAGATCTTCACCGGGCAGTTAATTGTTCAAGGCAAGAAGCCCACACACCAAGGATGATTGCTCTTGCGAATCAGACATTACACAAAGCTTTTGGGGCTTTCCTGGCTTTTCAAGGCAGGCATTTTGGGTTATTCTGTGAGATTTGGGCATGAACTATGTATTAGCAAGGACAGCCAGCAACGGTAAGGCAAACATCTGGGGCCCACGACCAGAACAACTTCTTGAGAGAGGGAGGACATGCTGGGAGGTCATACGCAAAGTGAGAATGAATTTAGAGCAGTCACTGCGACTTACACTTGCTCTCCCAAGCATGCACACTATGTTTGCACAGAGCAAAAGGTGCTGCTTACTGCATCTGTGCTGGAACTGTCAGTAATACTTTGTGATTGCCCAGCAGTTCAGGGCAGGTCAACACGCCACAAACAATTCCTTTGCTACAGAGATCAATGTTCTGCTGTGACTGGTATTTGTTTCATGCCCTGAGCGATACAACCACTACTAGTTCTGCACCAGCTAATACGAGCGGGCAGGGGGTAGGCTGATGATATCTCAACCCCTCAAGATCTGATTTGTCAAAGGAGCACCATGCCCTGACTTACCTCCAAGAATTTGCCGGCACTCAGTAAATGCGTCTGGAGAAGCGGTTAGCTGGAAATGCCAACATCCAGCCAGAAATCAAGACTTACTTCTGTATGTTCACTCACTAAACAGCAATCTTGCTGCTCAAGAACACACCCTTGGTAAGATTTCAATCAGCATCTACCTTCACCTGGTCAGGAAAGCAGCTGACTTCAGAGCACGAGCCACAACTCACAATCAGCACGGGGAGATTCCAATGGGAAGAGGATTCGAGACGCAAAATTACCATGGTTATAACCTTCAGTGACATACACTTGCCACACAGGCTCAGGAAACTTTCCTATCTTCCTTTTCTCCTTCCTGCAAATGATGCAAGGGTTTTCATGCCAGCCTGCTGCGTGTCAGTGCCATCTGTTAGGACCCTCATTCCTGGGAATTTACAAGTGGTTTATCGCACAGCTGAAAAACATCAGAACTAAGTTATGCAGCATCTCAAGTGATCGTGCACTCCCATGAGGCACTTAAGATACTTACAGGAATCATTTACAACCGCTTTATAAAATCCCCCTGTCTTTTAAAGTGATGCTGATGCTGCAGAAACATATAAATCAATACTGCAGAGGGCTTTCAAAACCGCCGTTACTGAGGGTAACAGGGTTTATGAGCGGGCTATGATGTCCAAGTTAAACGTAGGGGTCGCATGCCTACAAACCAGCTATGTTCTTCCCCTCTGAGGGCTTCGGGCTGCCAAATCAAATGCAGAAAGAGCTTCAAAAAGGGTTCAGAATATGAAGGCACACCCCAAGAACCTGGGAAATTGTGCCTGCTCTTACAGACACAAAGCCATCTGAACTACTGAGGAGCAAAAAGGCTTTAACACACAGAGAGCTATGGCTTTGGTGACACGGAGCTATTGGCAGCTGCCCAACTCATTATGCCCAGCCAGCCTTTGAAGGCTATCACTTTGTGAAAGAGGAATCAATACCCCACACACTGCTACAAGCTGAGCCGGAGGGTCATGACACTGCATCATCAGCAAAGCAGAGAGCGAAGGGATGTGACAGCAGCTCCAGGCACAGCCGATTGCTCCTGGTGCAGGACAACATGCACGTAGGAAGGACAGCGCTGGGTGATCCTGCAGGATGGAGTGAAGGAGGGAGCCAGTAACACAATACCTGCAGGTTGCTGCTGCGGATCTGGTAGCATCAGGGAGCCTGGATTGCAGTTCCTGGATAGCACAAAGGCAGATGCTGCTCATGGGTATTTGCAATAGCCCTGCGTGGCCAAGCTGACACCATCAGCGCAGTCAGACCAATGTCTCTTACAAGCACTGCCTCTACTCAAGACCAGTAACTTCATACAACAGCATTCTTTCATCACGAGAATATCCTTACAAGTTGCAAAGGGAATGCACGTTTAAGTGAAGCGCTTTAATATCGCTCAACCTGAGGAATCTGTGTTAGCAATGGATGAAAAAAGGCTTTAACGCCATCCGACAGGATCACTGTTGTCCAAGTCTGTGGATCTCTTTGTTGCCCTATCAAGACGCTACATAACCCGCTGGGGTCGTACCTCAATGCTGGAGGCTGGCTCCAGCCACTTCTCATCGCTCAAATTATCACAGGAGGCTTCATGCAATTAGGCCTCAAACCCAGGGATGTCAGTTCCTCCGGGGCAACTGAGCCTGCCTCATGAAAGCTACTTCAGCCTTTGCTGCACAAGGTTTACCCTGAGGATTCCTATCAAAGCAAGGCACTAGTCAAGACGCAGCAAGACACTGTAGTTTTTACCTCTTTGTAGCTTGTCAAGGTGAATGTCAGTGGAAAGGAGATCTCAGAGGCGAGCAGGCACAGAGCTGGCATCTGAAGTTACACACCCTGGTGCAAGAGAAACCAAACCCCCCCCGTGTTTTCAGTAGAAGCAAACCTGCTCTCTCTCAGCAACAGAGAGAACATTTCAAAACCGGCAACAGGAGCGGAATGAGCTGCACGGAGCCAGCTCACACCTCACCATTCTGTCCCACAGACCAAAACCTCCTGGGGATCCACCACCTCTGTATGACCTGGCTGGACACAGCCCATCCCAGGGACACTGCGCCTTTCAGTCACTGCTGGCACTCCCTCGTAGCTGGCTCAGTGAAGGGATGTTTTTAAGGCGGTGTTTCTCAGGGTAGCTCCAGCCTCTTGATGGATTCGTGGTACACACGCTGCAAACTGCAGGTCCTGCATGCAAGAAATAACAGGGGGAGGATGCATAGGGGCAATATTTGTACTCAGTGCATGTTTTTCCAAAGCATACTTAAAAGCCAGCTGTGTAAGCAAAGTGAGCGAGAAGCAGCATCGCTGGTGAAGCCCAGCTCTGCAGCACTGGAGGGCAGCTCAAGAACAAGGTAGCTTTTCCCTGCTCCTTCCATTCCTGACACTCCCTGATCTGTGCAGACACAAACAGGGACACCCCCAGAATAAAAAGCCTGCAGTGATAAGATGTTAAGAACACCCTCCTGAATCCAGGCTGCTGCATCCGGCACATTCAACCTACCTGGATAGGAACTACTGCCCCAGAAAGACATACATCTGAATCAAGATGATGCTTCCATTTAAGCAGCCACCCTCTCACTCAGCTCACGTTGAAATCCCAAGGCTGACAAGATCAGGGAGAAGAGATGCCAGTTCTCACTTCATCACTCCCCTCAGCATCTCCCTCTGAAAAGCCTAAGGCTCATTATGTGGCCAAAACATACCTTGCATCTTACAATCATGAAAAGCAGCAACAAACGGAGAGAGATGAAGTAGAATGAAGGCTTTCTACAAGAATCAGCCTCGTAAAGCTTCCACGAGCTGCAGCTGACACATACCCACTGCATAGAGCCAAACCATGCCTAAAGAAGCACCCAGAAGTCAAACAGTTCCATCTAGAGAATAAATTACATGTTGCATCTTGGATGGGCTGGACTCCTATAGCACATATTTTCACAGACAATTTATGCCTATGTGACAGCAGTTGACCTAATTCATCCATCCCTCCTCCAGCCACCCAGGCATCCTGGAATGGTCCCATCCTGCCTTCTTCCGCCAGGATACGGCACTTAGTCTGAACTGAAAACAAAGTGAAGCAAAACATGTATCAGCCTGAATGACTGCAGGGTTTCACTGCCGAGGTTTGAGCCAAAGCAGTTCCTAAACCACTTTAACTCAGCAAAAGAGGGCTGAGGCTCCCACTTCTTATTGTGCTTTGAAGTTTTATTGCATCTCTGAAATGGAGACACCATAAAAAACAAGCTGCTCCTAATCCATTTCTTCCCTAACTCTGTGTTCAGGGGAAACTACAGGAAGAACTAAACCAAAACTTTACAGCTGAAAAATGGATTTAGTTTCATGCAGGGGTGAAGCTCTTCACTGCTGGGTGACTGTTGTGACCCAGACATTTCCCTACTGTGGCTGATCCAAAGGAAAATAGAGCTGCAGTATTTTCCTTTCATTTTTAGCCTGGATCTGAAACACCAGTGACACAGAGGATGTCAGCTTATGGAACATCTCCATCATCCCTGGCCTCAGCAACAAGCAGCAACTGTCAATAGCCTAGAAAGAAATTGAGGAATTGATCCTTGCCTGAACCACCATTAAGTTGCAGCTTTCCCTTAACTTCCAGAGCTTTATAACACGGATTTTATTTGATGAAATCGATTATACAGCACACCGGCAGTGAATTAGCTTTGCTTTTCCTAATGCCTGTCACTTCAGGGTGGGGTTTGCCTGACAGAGATGTGTGGTGTTTAAAGTGATCTGTTCAAGCAGGAATGTGCCTCATTATTCATGGAATCATAGACTCATAGAATAGTTAGGGTTGGAAAGGACCTTAAGATCATCGAGTTCCAACCCCATGAAGAATAATGAAAGAAGTGGACTGATGGGAAGATGACTGCAGAGAGGCTTCCACACGTGAGAGCTCCTCATGACCATCACCCATGGCATCTGCTTGCAGGTGTCTGCACAGTCTAACAGCAGCAGCATGTATTTGCTAATGTATTTTCCCAAAGCCCACGGTATACAGAAGGGTTTCTGATGCTGTGAACACTGGGAGGGATGGGGAGATGCCAATATCTCCTGTGGCTTTTGGTTGGGCTTGGTTTTTTCCTTGCTGAGCTTACTTTTGGCTGATTATTTGGTTCTATTATTACCAATTCTAGCTAACCAAACACAAGCACTAGAATGCTACAAAAGGCTATGCCAGAGCCAAATGTGCTTGGGCAAGCAGACAGCAATTGCACTCCCCTCTTATACAAATGGTGCATCCACCCTACTACAGCATCAAGCGCTAGGGAAGAAGATAGGTTAATAGTGACCGTGAAGATCTGTCCTGTCTCATCTTGAGATCTTCTGGACAGGAAGGAGAGCCTGACAGTACTCATTTGACACTGCACAAATCAAATCAAGTCCAGAGGCTTCACCTGATTTCAGAAGGGGACAATTACATGATAATGATCCCTGCTGCAAGGCACAGTCACGCTGAGCTGGATTCAAAGCCTAGAAAGCACAAGGGAGAGAAGTTTCATCTCTCCTTTAAAAGTCATTACTGAGAGACTGCTAACAAACTAGAGACCAGGGTGAGCAGCACCCTTATAGCCCATCCTGCAAAATGCCAAGTGCTGTGGTTCTGATCCAGCAAACACACATGTGAAACAGCTTTTCTGTGCCTCTGGTGCTGGGTACCGTGATGGGCACCACGCATAACATACCACAGAATGACAGCAGTGGTGACAATCATCACCATCATTGCCAGAGAAAGAAAAAACAAATGAGCAAAGTCAAACCAAGGTTTAGTTTGCTTTAGAGCAAAGGAACCAACAGAAGTGAAACCTTACCTGGTGCCTCTAACCAACTGGATTCCTGTCTTCACCTTGCTTACAGGCTTTCCTCCACCAGCACTAGCCTCTGGCTGTCTTTGGAGGGTCCTCCTCTGGGCACATAAAAAGCTTTTTGCACTCCTCTATGGCACCAGCCTTTAAGAAAGCCTGAAAGTCAGACCAAGGCTTAGATCCCCTGCTGCTAGATCTGAGCTCAGGCTGCTGAGCTTCAAGTCTCCAACACAGACATGGAGGCTAAACGTACCACAAAGGAGGCACTATGGAGATTTACTTCATTTGATGCTCACCATCAGACTTCTGCTGTACTTAAAGTAAATACTATCCCTTCATGGAAGAAACACAGGACTTGGTTTTGTTTTCCCCATAAAAATAAACTCACAAGGAATGTAAAAGCCACAGCTCTGAGCTCTCTGAGCATCATCTTGAATAAATTGTACATCTTCCCATTTCCAGTGGTGGCCTCAGCAGTGCTGGGGAACACTTGGACTGGATGATCTTAAAAGTCTTTTCCAACCTGGTTGATTCTCTGATTCTCCAGCTCCACAGAAATGATCCTGAGCTCAGGCTGCCCAAAGTGAGACCCATCAGGAAAGTTCCCATAGCTTGGCACTGCGTTAGCCCCTGTGCTATGCGAGCTCACACCTACCCCCGTGTACTGCTGGGGCATGTGTAAGTGGATGAAGCAGACAGACCAAGCAGGGTGCATGCAGGGAACAAGCTTCCTGCCCAGGTTCCCAACTCAAATCAAATACCAGCACCACCCAGTTGCTCGTGGATATAGTCCATAGGAAAAGGAGAGGTCTGGTTTCTGCAACTCACAGCAATGAATGGGCTAAGCCTCACACATGCAAGGATTGAAGCTGTTGCTGGGGAAAGCACTGCAAGGCAAGCTGCCTCTTCTTCCCACACGCTAGCCAGGGACACCTCTTATCACCAGCACTTCTGCGTTGGCCAAGGACAGCGTGTGATGGCACACAGTGACAGAAGCTGGTGCCCACAGTCAGGGACCAGGCGCTCACCTTCCTCTGACAACACAAATCCCCATGGATTGCACCTATCTGTGCCCATTTGTAAGTCTTTTGACCTCATTTTACCCACTGCTGCAAGTTATTCTTGTGCATTTCACCTTTCCAGACTCCCCATCTCCAACAGCATCTTACAGTTTCCGTTTCCATGACCTGCCTGTTGTCCTACACTCCCACCTGTACACACGAATGTCACCCGCAAAACAGTCTCAGCCAGATCACCTTGACAAGAATTCCTCATGATAGCATCAGTTATGCTTGAATTAGCAAGGAAATGAAAACAGCCACAGCAAAGAAGTGGGCTGAGGGAAAAGATGAAGATGCAATGCTAAGCAGCCATGTTAAGCCATGGCTGGCCGCATCCCATTAGCCATGTCTGAGGGTTCCTCCTGTCAAAACAGCACCTCTATAGCAAAGGAAGAATCCTGCATGCCCAGTCCTGAAGTTCTTTTGCTGGGCACAGGCTCCCTTGAGGCATCAGCAGCAGCGACTACACATCCCATAGCTCCACAGTTGCATTGCTTTGCACCAGGAGAACCTAGAAACCACTGAAGGATCAGTGCTGGAAAACCAACGCGTTCAAAGATGCTTTACAAGGTTCCAAGCTCCTGTGCTACTTCTAGCACAACCTCTAGGAAAGATTCCAGCACTGACAGAAGCAGCTCCCTCACCTACCTCATAAAAATGGCTGGAAGGGAGAAAATAAGTTCTTTTCCTCTAATATCAACCCAGCCTCCCCTTGTGCTTAAGGATCTCAAGAGACAGTGCAGAGATGAACAGAACACCAATGACCCCCTTTTAAGGCTGAGTAAACTGAGGCACTGAACAGTGTCTGTGATTTAGCCAAGCAGAACCATAACCCAAACTTATCCGCATGTGAAATACTGTG
Organism: Amazona ochrocephala; assembly: GCA_039720435.1. Classification (NCBI taxonomy): domain Eukaryota; kingdom Metazoa; phylum Chordata; class Aves; order Psittaciformes; family Psittacidae; genus Amazona; species Amazona ochrocephala. The sequence continues at coordinate 82,773,872 of CM077881.1, read as the reverse complement.
TCCCAGACTAATCTAGCCAGTTGAAAATACAACTCTGCATCATTTAGTATATGTGTATTTCCTTGCTCAAGGGGGTATAAAACTCTTTCAGATACTCATTATGCCTATTTCATTAATGCCTTTTTAATACTGTAATGTAGTTTAGTATCTTTCCATTGTTCATGCTCTTAATAACCCACTCTTCCAAGCATGCCTTCAGGAGAAACCGAGCTACAGGATTGAAAAGCACGACTGGAAAAGCTGGGATCCTGAACACTGCAGTAGCCAAAGGAAAACCAGTCTTTGCCTCTTGATAGGTTCATTAACTGCGAAATGGGGAGGACTTGTTCACAACTCAGGCTATTTGCTCCTCACCACAGAAACCAGAAGGGTCACTTATGTTAGTGGACCTTCTAAAGCTTCTAAGCTTTCCAGATCTGACCAGACTGTAGTCTTCGATGTAATACAGAACGAAATGAAGTGACTGCCTTTAAAACAGCTCCACAGATGATTACCCTCAAACACTGAAGGCCGAATTTAAATCCACAAATACAACAAAATGCACAGTGACAGATGAAATCGCCTCCTTAACAGACTTGACCAAATTCAACCCTGCTACACATCACCCAGCAGATGAACCTGGCCCAGCTATGCCTCAGAAATACAATCATAATGAAAGCTTGTCCATGGTTTGAACCCAGGAACAATTAACCTTGACAGGGGGAGATAAGATTCAAGTTTCAAAGAACAGAAAGTTTACTGGGTTTTGTGTGCTTTCATGAGGCTCTGATTATTATTTTAATGCAGTTGTTTGTGGGTTATTTTCCTTTTTTACCCTCCTCCCATAGAAAAAGGTCTATGCACTCATGGCAGGAGCCAACGGATGGCTGAAGTCCAACCCACCTCCACCCCACTGCACTCATTGGCTGTGCTTCCAGAGAAGGGGAAAATCAGACACACAGATGCTGTGGATCGCTTAGGATTGACTCACATCAGACTTTTTGGAAAAGAGAGAACTCATTAGGCTAAAAGGAAAGCCAAAAGCAGTTACAAGGGCGCTCCTTTACAGGACTAAAGAAGCCAACAGATCTTTACACACTTCCCAGTAGGAAGCCTACAGTCATCCATAACACTGCTGATCGCCCTCCATGCTTGGCAAGGTTCCTGCTCAACCATCTGGAGCTCATCCACGGAGATGCAACTCAGGAAGGAGACGGAGGCCTGGCAGAGGTGCTCAGATAGGCTTAGGCAAGTAGGTGGGGCCACTCACCCAAGTGACTGCTGCCCTTTGATCAGTACCAAAGCCAGTTAAAGACAGCTCACCTTGTGTCTCCAGGGACCACAACGCCACCACGACTCCTGCATCACAGCGGAACACCTACATCACTCCTGTTCCCACCAGCTGATGTTTTGATCTTGCTGATGTCCTCAGCAGGGCTCCATCCAACTGAGGGCCAGGAGTTTGCTCTGTACCTCTCCTTGAAGGTAGCAGCGATATTCATCCTCCTTGAGGGCTGTTAATGACAGCATGTTCTCTAGTTAAGTGGAGGCACAGCTCTGAAGCCTCTACCAGACCTTTTCCAGACAATGCGGCCACAGGAGGTCTTTAAATAAGAGGAAAGAAACAAAGATGGGGAGTGATGTGGTCAAATCAGCTAGGGGGGAGGTGGGAGAGAGCAATCGCACTGCAAGCGTTGCAGTTTGCTTCCAATGTCCATTGGACAGCAAATAGCAGTGGCCTAAGAGTTCACAAGTGCTCTCAATATCGGCATATATCACCTGGAAGGGCCTGTCATCCGTGCCATCAGCATAAGAGAAAAGCAAAACACAGTGTAATGTAGTGCATCTCTCTATGCTGTTTACAGCCTCTACCAACACACGTACACATACACACACTTGGGTCCCCACGGGATTTTCCTGGCTGCAAAACCCCTGCTTTGCATTCACACAGCAGGTACTGAAACCAGCCACTGAGTTGAAACACATCGATTTCCCTTCCTTCACCCTAAAGTTGACCTGGAGGGTACCTTGCTGGAGGGGGCAGGGGAGGGGGGAAAGGCACAGGAATGAGAAAGGGACAAGTTGTTTACCATGAAGTCACCACTAGAGCATAGCGGTAACAAAAGCTCAGCCTGCGCTGAGCCATTTCTCCCTAACACCCACATAGAATCATAGAATCATAGAATAGTAAGGGTTGGAAAGGACCTCAAGATCATCGAGTTCCAACCCCCCTGCCAGGGGCAGGGACACCTCCCACTAAACCATGCCATCCAAGGCTATGTCCAACCCCACCTTGAACGCCACCAGGGATGAAGCATCCACAACTTCCTTGGGCAACCCATTCCAGGGCCCCACCACCCTCACAGTAAAGAATTTCTTCCTCATATCCAATCTAAACTTCCCCTGTTTAAGTTTGAACCCATTACCCCTTGTCCTCTCACCACAGTCCCTAATGAAGAGTCCCTCCCCAGCATCCCTATAGGCCCCCTTCAGGTATTGGAAGGCTGCTATGAGGTCTCCACGCAGCCTTCTCTTCTCCAGGCTCAACAGCCCCAACTTTCTCATCCTATCTTCATACGAGAGGTGCTCCAGTCCCCTGATCATCCTCGTGGCCCTCCTCTGCACTTGTTCTAACAGTTCCATGTCCTTTTTATGCTGAGGACACCAGAACTGCACACAATACTCCAAGTGAGGTCTCCACGTTAAGATGAAGCTGCCACATCCTCCCTTCCAGCCCATTCCCATACCTCCTCCCCATGGAAACCTTCAAGGATGCAGCTCACCCATCTCAGTCCTCTCTTTACCCACAGCAGCTCCTCAAGATCTTTAGGTATTCTGATCATTTTTGGTATGCTGTAGGCACGCTTTGTTCTCTCTTTAACACTCCTGCAACTTTCCAGCTTCATGCCAGAAGCAACCACTGACTCTCTGATGATCACACTTGGTCAGAACCTGGGAAGCTCTTTTACCAATGGCTGTATTCAAGGACTGTGACATGGCTTTTCAAGCATACTATTTTCACTGAGACCATTAGCCGAAGCTAAAGCAGAGTCTGTTTCCTAAATGGCAATCCTACAAGGATCTTATCATACTGTGTCCAGCACTGGAGCCCACACCACAAGAGGGATATGGAGCTGTTGGAGCGAGTCCAGAGGAGGCCACAGAGATGCTGTGAGGGCTGGAGCAGCTCTGCTCTGGAGCCAGGCTGAGAGAGCTGGGCTGGGGCAGCCTGGAGAAAAGAACGCCCCTTAAGGGGAGACCTTAGAGCAGCTCCCAGTGCCTGAAGGGGCTGCAGGAAACCTGGAGAGGGGCTTTGGATAAGGGCCTGTAGGGACAGGCCAAGGGGAATGGCTTTAACCTGCCAGAGGGGAGACTGAGATGAGCTCTTAGGCAGAAGCTCTTCCCTGTGAGGGTGCTGAGGCACTGGCACAGGGTGCCCAGAGAAGCTGTGGCTGCCCCATCCCTGGCAGTGTTCAAGACCAGGCTGGACACAGGGGCTTGGAGCAAGCTGCTCTAGGGGAAGGTGTCCCTCCCTGTGACAGGGGGTTGGAGCTGGATGAGCTTTAAGGTCCCTTCCAACACAAGCAAGGCTGTGATTTTATGATCCTATTTAAATCTCCCGGCAGAGGAGATGGACAGGGTGAGGGGGCCAAGACTAGTGATGCACCCAGCTGAGCCCAGGCAGAACTCAGACTCCTCCCAGAGCCCAAAATGGCATCAAACCCACAGCTGGATCACATCTTATTCCAGATTTCCAGCCACTAGATCAAAGGACAAAGGCATAAGGGCATAGGAATAACCTGCAGTCTGACCTGATCCAGATTTAACTACCCTGGAAAGCTACTGCAAGGGCTTTATGAAAATAAACCCCACCAAAAACCAATCACTCCCAAAAGCACAGAAGGGATGGATTTTAACACTGTGCACATCATGATCTGGCTTGCAGGAGGTCCTCAATCTTGGACAAACCCTGGCTAGAGGGGGGAAGTCTTCCTAGTGGTCCAGAGCCTCCAAAAAAGGGCAAAAATGGGCATCACATGTCCAGGAAAACAAGACTCATCCCTTACCAAACTGGCTGCACACAGCTCTCAAGACACAAACGGGCCATGGGCATCCTTGATTTCTGATGAAGAAATCAGTAATGGCTTAGTACAGATGTAAAGAAATAGCTCCTAGGGCCAATCCACCAAGCAAGCTACTTAAATATATCACAGCTTGTGAAAGCTTGCAGAGACCTGCTGCTGAGCACGGGATGATCCAGCCTCTGCCACAGCCTCCTCTTTACAGCTTTAAAGTGCCATCCGAGCACAGCCTTTTCCTGCTGCTTGATGCTTTCAGATCCTTGACCTGGTAATGATATCACATCTGCTAGCTATTATCAGAGGAGGAGAAAGGCCCTCCCCTCACTTCCCCCATATGCAAGCCGGTGTGAACCCAGCACAGCACGGTGTTATGTCTGTGTGAGCTGAAAGCTGTCAGGCTGTAATTCAAACAAATCAGATCTAATCACCTTTATCAGCGGGGTGAGAAAATCAGCAAACCTGAGAGGCTACAGAAACACAAGGCCGGGAAGTATGTTGTGATGGGCACAGAAAGCAAACACCTCCAAAGAGCTCTTTTCCCACAGAGATCATCAGATCACAGTGGGGCATTGCGGAAGATCAGTGGCTGTGCAGGTTCTCTGCCATCTTTTGCAAGACCTAAAACCCGTTATTTCCCAAACTGTGCTGCTGGAAGAGGAGTATGAGACACAGAGGGCTGTGTGCCAGGACGCCCTGCAGCTCCTAAACTTTGGACAAAGTGCTCACAAACCCACTGCCCATGGACTGACACCACACCATCCAGATGCTTAATAACCCAAACAAGATCCAGGTACTGCGGACGTAACCACAGGTCCTTTTGTTTGCACACCTCCCCAGTCGAGAGGAGCCCTTCCCAACCGGGGCACAGGCACAGGGCTGGAGATGAGGGGTTTTTGAGAGCAGAACCCTGCTTTAGATGACAATGCAGTCCTGGATGGTCAGAGAGCACAGTGGGGCTGTAAGCATCAATCCTCTACTTGCACGCAGCAGTACCCTGCAGCTGGTTCTCCTATGCCCTATCAGCAAGCCCCTGATCCCAGCTCAGCCAGCTCAATGGCACCACAACGGGACAGTCCTTAGCAGGTCTCCTGCCTTGAGCTGCCTGTGCTTTCTGAACTGGGGCTGGTTAAGGTCACTTCCAGAGGAACCACGTGGAGTCCCTGGCCAGCTAACGGAGAACCTCTGCCCTCGCATGACTCACCTTCCCGTCGCAGAAGAGCCTGAGACCGTTTAGGAGGATGAGGAGTGTACGAGAGCGCAGACGGACAGGGAACTTCCTGACACACCGCCCTGTGTAACTGTCTGTTAGTCACAACCTGACCTCCCTCCAGCGAGCGTGACGCAAAGCAAAGCTCCACTTACTGATTTCAACACCAACAGCCACCGTCACGCAGCCATGGAAAGAGAAGGGTTGGGAAAGACCTTGGGAGGTCAACCAGTCCAGCCCGGAGCCCCGTGGAAGAGTCAGCACTGTGTTACCCTTGTCAGCACACATCTAACCTATTCTGAGAGGCCTCTGGTAACAAAAGCCACATATTCCAGGCTTTTGCTATTTGCATCATGATTCTGAGCACTGCTTGGAGAATGGAGGGCACAGAGGGAATAGCTGCAGAACAGAACACTGCACTACAGCAATGTTGCAGGACCCAGCGGGAAGCTTGAAGAGAGAAGGATGTCTCAGCCATACCTGAGTGCAAAACGTAAGGGCAGGTCCACCAGCAAGGAAACAAGGGCATGAGTGGGGTGCCCCAACCAACCTGGCCAGACAGCCTGGGAGGGTTGGGACATCCGGAAGAGCTGGTAGGGACCGATCCTCCTTCACCATGTGGAGGTGCAGACTCCAGCGCTGCAACAGAAGCTGGTCTGAGGGGATTAAAACACTGCAGATAAATGACAAATAAAGCTGTGCTCTCAGTGGCCGGGGGTATTGACACAAACACACAGACTTTAGCAAAGAGCAGGGGAAACGCTTTGCACAAAATCTCATTAGCAAACAAGGGGATTTCTGGGAGCACCATCTGTGCACCACATCGACCACTCGCCCCAGAGCACAGAGACTACAGCACGTTGCATGTGGAAACCCAAACAAAAGAATATACGATAATACACAAAGGCAGGGACAGCACATATAGGATGGGGAAGAAGCCAGAAGAGACCTTTTCCTCCCTGTCCTCACAATACCTGAAATCCCATTCCCTTCACAGCCTCCCCACAATGGCTCCTGAGGCATCTCACGTCCATCCTGCACCCAGTGTGAGGCCCCATGATGTTGTCACAGAAGGGGATAGAAAGCTTCGCCATGAATGAGAATCAGCTGACAATCCAAACCCGAACAGTGCTAGGTAACACAGAGGTCTAGCATTGGAAATGCTGTTTTTCCTTGGGTGTTTTCCAAGGCGATCTCCCAGCTTTCTAAGGCAAAAGTTACCTGGAAAACAGACACATCTGTGAGCTCCCTTCTCCAGCTCAGAGCCCTGGGAAAAGCCCAGGAGCAGTCACACCAGGGTAACTGAAACAAAGCAAAAGGCAGTGTTGTGTGAGGGGGGTTTGGAGAGCAAAACCCAACTTCACAAACCAGCAGCTTGCATGAAGCATCCCCAGTAACTCTCAAGTGCCCCCTCTCCTTTGCACTTCCGAATGTCTCCCTCTTTGTCTGCCCACCCAAGGGCTCTTCAACAGCATCCTCCAAACCAGCTATTACTGCAATTACTGCAATTAATTGATTTGCATATCCCCAAAGCACCATCATTAGTGCAACACAGCCAAGCGTGGTAGTGTTTAATAACATCAATCAACAATTATCCATAACATCCCGCCCCGGCAGACCTAAATATAGAGACAAGCATTCATGTGAGAACAAAAAGGAGCGGGGGAAACCAGCAGCTAAACAAAGGAATTAATTTAGAGCAGAATTAGGATCATAGAAACAAGGCAGACAAGAGACCAGCTCAGATGTCTCGCTCCCAGCTCACGTGTGACTCCTAACCTGCCTGCTCCCACTTACTTGGGTAGCTGCAGCTAAATAAAGTCATTTTCTCCTTGCAGTAAATAGCCATAGAGCCACAATAATGTACACAGGGTAGAAACAACAAGAGGCAGCTTCTACAGCCAGCCGGCCCTGGGTCAGGAAAGCGCTTCAGTAAAAGCTCAAGAGGGTCTCCGTGCAGGACAACGCTTAAGCACATGCTGACATTGAAGTACCTGCTCCTCCTCAGGACAGGCTCCAGGAAAAGGGAGAGGCTGCTATCCAGTTTTCCAAGCATCTTTAGCAGTATGAGATGCACCTCTTAGGGACCATGTGCTCTTTACTGACCACCACATGTGGAGCCAAAGCCCACCTGCTTAATGCACGGTCCTTCAGGACACAAGAGTCCTCTTGTGTTGGGACAGAAGAGCACCTCGCATCAGAGCCTGGAGGTACCATCCGCATGGAAACAGCATTCCATACCACAAGCTAACGGGCAAACAGCATCAAGGCTGCTATGTATCACTCCATTTTCAAAACTAAACTAAGGCTTTAATTAAACCCAGCCCCTTGCTCAAGAGACAGGAGATTCAGTGAGGGAACCACATCTAAACAAGCCAAAGCTCAAACAAGCCAGAAACCCGTGTTATTGATGCAAACCTGCCACGTTTCACGCACCAAGAGGAATACACAACTGTCCCAGCCTGCCCTCCCTTCTCTGTCATACAGCACTCACATTTGCCATTTCTTGTGGTTCCCCCTCCTCTTGTTATGGGACGTGCTCCCCATGAGCGCAGGATTGAGATGGTCCATGGCCTGCCCACACACTACACATGCCCAGGACCAAGGTCTCTGCTGTGAGAGGGTGAAGACCTGAACAAGGAGCTTTGCAGAAGGTACATTTCCCAGCTGCAGCCATGAAGGGCAATGTGAGGCCAGTGTGGGACCATCACCACTGGCCTGATCCTGAACACACAAGGATATGAAAGGGAGCTGACAGACCCTTGCCTCACAGTGTGTTTTGCATGACTTTGAAGTGCCCACATCACAGAATGGTTTAGGTTGGAAGGGACCTCAAAGCTCATCCAGTTCCAACCCCTGCCATGGGCAGGGACACCTTCCACTAGAGCAGCTTGCTCCAAGCCCCTGTGTCCAACCTGGCCTTGAACACTGCCAGGGATGGGGCAGCCACAGCTTCTCTGGGCACCCTGTGCCAGCGCCTCAGCACCCTCACAGAGAAGAACTGGATGAGCTTTAGGGTGCCTTCCAACCCAAAACAGGCTGTGATTCTATCAAGAGCAATGTCCCTACAAGCCTGAGTATGGGGAAGGTACAGCTTTGTCCTCACCCCTCACCCTCTGGCACTGAAACAAGCTCTCCAACACATTTCCCTCTGTTTTGGCTCCGTTTCCCTCTGTTTTGGCTCCGTGCACCAAAGAGATACATCCCAACACTGTAGATCACACCAGCTTGAGAAGGAGGACACCCTGCTTCCCAGCTCGGTGCCCATACTGAAAGCAACCACCAGCTACTGACTGCACACTAAACAAAGCTTTTTGACACTGCTCACAGTCTGGACCCCTAACTGGAGGCTCATCCAGCACGGCATCTCCCATCCCTGTTTCTTTCATACCTTTCCGTGCCTCCAATAGCAACTGATATATTTTAAGGGAAAAGACAGATGTTAGCGGCCACAATGCTGCTTTGCAGAGAACATGGAAGGAGAAACCCAAAACAACCGAGTGGCAAGGCTGAGGACCTCGAGAGAGGCTTTCCTTCCTGGGGCTAACTTCTCCCGCTGTAATCACCATGAAAGGGCATCAAGGACAACCCCTGTGAGAGGCAGAAACATTCCTGTAAGCATTTTACGTGGTTAGAGCAGCAAAGCTGCGACATGGAGCCACATGAGATGATAGCAGCAAACAGCCATGTGTCTCAACGCGGATCCAGAAGCAAGCTGAGGATGCTGAGCACCTTCCAGCTGCTTCCTACCTCGCTCTTCAACACAACCATTAAAAGGAAACCTCAAACCAACCAACAGAACCGAGCAAAAGGAAAGGCTGCTCAAGCAGGAGTTCACATTGACAGAGCCACGTCCTCAAATGAGTACAAGAGCTCAGTCTGGAAATACAACTGGATTCAAGAGCCAAATTCCTGCCGGGTGCTGGCTGCTGGGATGTTACCGTGTCCCACCTCCAGCCAGGGAGGGTCCCCGTGCACTCCCCACGCTCCAGCAAAGGTCAGCTTGTGCCAGCTCTCCTGCCCATGATGCAGTGGCACCATCCCACAATCAGACATCACCACACGCTATGTGCTCCTGCTCCACAGCCCAGAGACAGCACGTGCTCCTCTCACACGAGGGTCTCAACACACACCAACACCCTCCTCTGCCTCCTGCTTCAATGGGGCTTTCGTTAGAGGCAGACACAACAAAGGGGGGTTTGCACCCCCTGTGTATTCATAGGTGCTTCCCTCCCTGGGACCCCACTCACAGGCTGAGGAGTGAGAGCAGAAGGAGAGGCAACTCCACAACAGCCTCTGAGTCCCTCCATGGCTGCATCCCAGAGGTGGAGGAGCAGTGTCCCCTCTTAAGACACCTCTAACAGCCCAGGCAGTGCAGGACACATGGCATGCTCCAAGCAAGGACATCCTACCCTCACAACATCAGGGCTGCCAAGGGACTGGCCATGTGTGTTCAAGCAGGATGAAGCCACAGCACATGCAGGTCTGGCCACCTCATTCCACCTATCTCAAGCAGAATTATTACTCTGGGGCTGGACTGCTTCCTTTACAGTCCCAGAGCTCATTTTCAGAGAGAAAATGGGGGAAGAAAGCCTTCGATCCATTAAGCGCCTTTGTAAAGGACTCACTGTTGGCATCTGACTCTTTTGGTGAGATAAACACACAGCCATTTAGGTTGGAAGGGACCTTTGGAGGCCGTCTGGTCCAATTCCCTGCTCAAAGCAGCAGTAAATAAATCTCAGCCCATCTCCTCTGCTCCTGCAGCCAAAGGCACAGGTGGGGGACACAGGAGGAGCAGGGAAGCCCTAAAGAGACCTCAACACAAGACAAAACCCCTCCTGCTCTGAACACCACCATGGAAAACAAATCTCCTACCTGAGAAGAGGCTGCTAAACCACATGTGGCCCAAACTGACCACCCCAGCTCCCCCTCCAGAGCCTTGGAGCGTCTCCTCAACACAAAAAAGCAGGTCTTAGCCTTTAAGTTCCAACCGAAGAAACACTCAGGTGCATAAAAAGTGCAAAACAGACCCATAACTGCCTTTGGTGTGAATTTTATCCGTTTCTTCCAAGGGCTCATGGCATCATTGTGAACCTTGCAAAGCAGTCCTGTCCCATCAACCTGGCAATAGCGGTAACTGCAGCCTCAAAGGTGCACATCACCATACGCTAGTGTCAGACACAGAAAATGCTGCAAAGCCCCTGTTTGACTGAGCAAATCCACCTGTTTAACGCTTTGATGCTCATGCAGGAAGCAGAAAACCCCCTGAGCTATCCTTCTCCAGCACAAACATCTTTCCTGTGCTCACTCCCACCTATAACCCTGCAATGGTTACGAGCTGTTTCTCCTCTGGTCTATTTCATTCATTTCATCACACCAAAAGCAGCAATAGGCCTGAAACTGAATCACAGGCATCAGTTTCATTCATAAATTGGGCTGCACGCTTGCACAGGGAGCTGGAGTTGTTATTTCTCACTGTTTACCACCTCTGAGACAGGGAGCATTGTTTTATCCCTATTGTGAGAACAAGAGCAGGGGAACAAAATCACTTTAAGCTTCCCTTTCCCTCCCCATCAAATATAATGGAGAAAAAAAACCCAGCGAGAGGCCGGATGTCAGATCCTCAAGGAGTTTTTTTCCAAGCTATCTAGGGGAGCTCAGCCTGGTGCTGCAGGTCTCTGAGCCTGGTTTTATCAATGGGCTGCATTGGGTCCATGTGAAAGGCCAGCAGGTGTTGGAACAATTGAGGGCAGGCTGCCTCTACATCTGGGCTACAAAAGCCATCGCTGTGTTTACAAGAAACAGGATAATCAAGAAAACATCCTGCCACAGGCACCTAAACAACCACAGCCCCTTGTTACTCACTTTTCTCTCACACTGTGCCGCTTATTTATAGCTCAAGAAGCTGGACCGGGAGGAGGAAAAACAGCAGAGTAGTTTTAACACTGGCTTCCACGCAGGAGTGACGCACGTGCAACGTGGAAGGCATGGACAGCGCCTGGCCTGCATTGTTCCTTCAGCTAGAGGTGGGATGCTATTAACCCTCGAGCTCTGGCTGGGAAGAATCAGCTGAGCAGGAGTTGTTGCTTTTGCTTCCTTGATGCAACCGGGTCGGTTAAACCTAATTCAGTCTGGGATGCTCTGGATAGAAACTGAGCTGCCACATAGTGGATATGATTTTCCCAGAGCCTAAACACAAAGAGCTAGGCAATTGTAGGGGAGGGATTGTGGAAATTGCTCATCCATCTTAGTCTTCAGCACTTAAGGTTGGAGCAGCAGAGTAAGAGAGATTCTTCATGACCCAGCTTCAGTGTGCACCGTGTTGGGCTGCATCCCCAGAGCGAGTGGCACTGTGCTGCTCCCACCAACCCAGGGCTCCCCAGCAAACCTCCTGCCTGTTTACCATGACATGAAACGAGGGGGTTCGGGTCAGCTAAAACCCACTGCCACTGAAGGGAACAGACAGAAGCTTATGCTGTGTAGCATGTCCTCTTTGCTTAAAACCATGACAATTTGGGATGTTTTCAGTCATTCATGGGCACACGCAGCCAGGATTAACAGTTAAAATTCTTCTCATTTTTCTATCAAAATTGTGAGAGAACTATACACATCTCAGATTACTGCCTGGTGGGCCTATAAAGTGAGTAAATGGTTAGAGAATCTGTGCATCTTAAAAGAACAGAGATGGGTCTGCCCCAAAGTGCCATTTCACATGCAATACTGAACGCATCTTCACATTACACAACCAAAAGAAATGCTACTTATTTCCAGTATTTGCTTTGCAGAATAATATCGAAGCAACCTTTGCCCCCTGAAGTGACTAAAGCCTGACACTGTTTGCATTCATTTATCACGAATTTCCTAGATGAAGCCAAATGTTCAAGCCAACCACTCTTCTAAAACCTCCACTGACAAATAGCTTGGATAAGGGCCAGAAGCCTGATCCTCATCCCTTTTTCTGTCTCTTTCTCACCAAAAACCCCATCTGGTGCATGTTAATTATCCGTCTATGGCTGCTAGATCTGTGCTAGCAGGCAGCTTTAAGAACAGCATCCTAGATAATTAAACTGCTGAACGCTGATGAACACTTGTCAATACAGAATCAAATCAATACAGTCCCTGATGTTTCCTAATGATGGACAGCCGGTGCTGTCTGAACCAGCTTCTTTTGAAAGCTTTCATTTTCTCGAACAACATTCTTTCAGGAGAGATGATTTGGGGTTTTACTTTCTAACAAAGAGAGAAGTGGAGTGCGGCATGGCATTTAATATCTGGCTGAGATTTAAAACGCACGCTCCTTATGAAGTGTGACATTTTATACCTGAAACCACAGGAACATTTCCCACATTTAAGTGATAGAGAGAAAATTCTTCAAATTAGATCTGAACTTTATACCTTCTAATTCTGCTCCAATCCTCCTCCTCCATGTACCACGCTCGGGCCTGATGAACACGCTGGTGCTGTATCAAAGCCTAACAGACCTGACTGCCGACAAATCCCCTTCACTTAGCCTTGAAGTAAGCAGCAAACCTCCTGTACATCCAGTAGTTAATGTTAGCTGGAAAAATAGCTCAATGGTGGATTGCAAGGCTAAATGAACCGGTCAGCACAGCCCAGCTGGCAGAGCCATCCCTCCTGGCTGTCAGCATGAGCTGGTAGCCAGCACTGAAGCCACACTGCAGACCTAGGTCTCCGCACTTGCAGCAAAAGCTGCCCAGAGCTCCTTTACGCACTTTAATCCAAGCCTAAAGGTAAAACAAATGCCCATCTGCAACAAAGCCCTGAGCAGCACCTCCCCAGACTTGCCCATCAGAGCTCCTACCCCTCACTTTCCTGTGCAACTCAGCTGTAACTAGGTCTTCCCTTGGGACCAGCTGCCCTGCTGTCACAGCCTCCATCCTTTACAGGAGAGGTTCTCTGTCGAGTCCTACAGGACGAGAGGGACACCAGCACTCTGGGGTAGGTTTATGGAGCAAGGAGGTTTTTCAGTGTGAGACATCCAGCAAAACTCACCCTCCTGGCACTTCTTCACAGCCCCACTTTCATCCAGCTCATTGGTAGCATGCAAATGGGCCCCTTCAGCGACCCCTCACTTTAGCAGGAGATGCCTCACAGAGTACATCACATCCTACACCTCACCGAGGTGCAGCACAGATATCCCTTGTCTGTCCCTACGACCAAAGAAGCAACAGGATCCTTTACTCCCAAAGCCTCAAGTCATCCATCCCATGTGATGGAGAAAACCCTGACCACGCAGCCTCTCCCACTGCATGCTCTTTGGGCCAGCAACGCACACAAAAAACCCCACTCCTGTGCCTTGAAGGACAATCCAGATCTTTGTAAGTGCTTTGAAATACGAGTTGCAAGGGCAGAACATTTTTCCTATTATGTTCCTCGCTTTACTTAAGCCCTTACTCAATAAGAGACAGGTGCACTAAGCTCTTTGCCAGGGACCTGCGTCTAGAGAAACAAGGCCCTCCAGTTTCATACATTCTCCCTTTGGAAGCTCACTAGTCACCTCTTAAGCTCTTAATAAAAGACTTCTTTAAAAATGATGGCACCTAGTTTCCAAGGCAGCAGAACTTTTACGCTCATGTTTGCAAGAGCCTAAGGAATTACAGATGCCAGAAGGAACACACTGTATAAAACCCATCACCTATTCCTGCTGGATAGATTAAATAACACAGTTCTATTAATGCAACACAATCTGGACAAGGAAGTTGCTATCAGTGCTATAGAGAAACATACAATGTGTGGAATAACAGCTACAAATCCTTTAATCTCTGCTGGTACCTAGAGATCTCAGATGGCTGGTGCCTGTAGGGATTATAGCAGATATGCGATCCTGGACTGGAAAGGCTGAGATGCTTCATGGTGTTGCCTGACCACCAATGGCCTCCTGGACCTCAGCTGCAATTCAGTGCTCCAGGGGAAGAGATGAGGAGGGAGATAAAGAAGCAGAAAGCTGGAGATGGGGATGGAGAGCCCCTGTGCCAAACCTGAAGCACAAGATGCAGCCATGATAGAAAATACATCACAGGGCAGTCCTTTGAGGCTAGCACTGTCCAAACTGCCCAGGCAGACATGCATCCTCTCACTTCAAACTCAAGGATTCAACTGGAAACCTACAGGAAACCAGGATCTCCCACACTCCCCATTACTCCATTTATAAGTGTCTATTTTCTTAGGCTAAACTAACTATTCTCAGTCATACGCTACCCCCATTTTGGCTACAAAGCAGGCTCCTTTCCCATAGAAAACAAGCAAAAACTTCAACTCTGCTTATTTCATAATTAATTTTACTGCATCACTTTTTTGTAGCTTAATTTCCCATCTTTTCGAGGAAGATGTTTGCTTTTTTGGGGGGGTGGAAGTCAGCAACGGGCACTCCATCTTTAATACAGTTTCTAGCACAATAAAGACCATCCATTGCACTATGACACCGAGGTGCTAATAAAGGGCAATAAATTCAGATTAATAATTAACATCCGCATCGTATCAAGCAGTCTTGTTGCTCTGACTTCAACTGCTTCAGAAAGCTTCTCATTTGTCTCAAATATTGCTTAGCTATTCATTTTAGAAGCTACTTTTGATTGATGCATTCCAGAATAAGAGAAACAAAGTCACTTGCTATTCTGACTCCAACTCCTGAATTTACTTCGTGAATTGAAAGAGTTACTCCCTTTCTCTAAGAGATTTGGGAACGATAGTTGAGGTCTATGGGAAAGGGTATATTGCTTAGGGGTTACAGCCAAATCGGTCCTTAAAACCACACACACCGATGGAAACAGCACTGCTGGGGCTCTGCGGGTAGAACTCTGGCTGGAAAAGGAATAATCCAGCAGAAAAAGTGATGCACAAATGCCCATGTTAATGAAAATACAAATGTGATGTTCCCATCTGGGCTGCAAAGACTCAGTTAAGGTATTAAACATGAACAAAACACAAGTTACTTACTGCTTGAGAGCACCCCTGACCTGCAGATGGATCTTCAGGCATTGAAAGGAAGCAGGCAAGTTTCTGATGTAAACTGCCTCAGCATGAAGAACCACTTTCACATTAACGCGGCTAATTACAAGCTGATTTTACACACACACAAAAGAAAAAGCAACAAGTACTCAAAGCTCACTTACTCCTAACAAAACCCCACCAATCCAATACACCAAAAGCAATCGTGCAACTTGCATGGCCATCACATGGCTCGGAAAATAATACGCCTCAGATGCTTTTTGTTATGGTCTTGGTCCTTCAAGGTTCACATTTTCAATGTGAAACCTTCTCCTCCAAAGCCATGGGGGCTAGGAACTTTGTTTGAGAAGCTGATAGCCAAGACTCTCACCTAATTATGTGAGATGGGGCTTCGGGGGGGGGGATAAATAAATAAAACCAGCAAAGGAATGCAGACATCCTGAGATTTATGGCTAAAATGTGACTGCTGGCAGAGCACTCATTGTCCCACACTGCTCCGCTTCCTCCTTCCCCACTAACGCTGTGGAGGAGTGCATTTTACCCCCCCCAAACCCCTGTAATGCGCTGTAATCCTGTCTCACTAGCTTTGATTTCCCCCTTTTTCAATAAGGAGCCTTTTCATGTCCTACAACAGATGCTTCTCACCCCGCACACAAACCATGAATTAAAACGATTAGTGTTTAAAACAACTCCAGCTTCGCTGCCAGCATTTATAAAGAGGCAAACCAGCTCTATCCCCCCACCAAACCCGGGCTCGGAAGCGATGGCTGTGATTTACACGCTGCTTTACAACAGGCTCCCATTCCCCCATGCCTAATACTTATATTTTAAAGAAAGCAAAACCCCACAATCGGAGCACATCCTGCTAGGAGGACGAAGTACGCATAGGTGGGATGGAGACACATGTCACCGGTCACTGCCCAGCAGCCCTTGGCATCCAGATGTGCTCAGTTCGGGGTTGCAATGGGGGGAGGAAGTACAGAACATGAGGCAGGTTTCCAGCTGCTGCAAGGGGGGAAAAACGCCACAAACAATAAGAAAACGGGTTTTTAAGCAGTAGGGGATGGAAAACCACTGAAAACTTGTCTCTGTGGGTGCTCGGAGGAGAAAAAAGAGGCAAAACGCGACGAAACGGGGACCATCCCTTACCCACGCCGTACGGCAGCACCGGGAGGGGATAACGCACACGCACCTCGTGGCCCTGTCTCCGCGGCAACGGCGGGGCCCGCGCAGGGCGCCCGGTTGCCCGGGCCTCGGACAAGCCGCTACCAGCCGGGGCCAGGACGGAGTTGCTCCTGGCGGCCTCGGCACCGGTTCTGGCTTCGCGGCGGCCTCGGGCACCGGTGCGGGCTCCGAGGCGGCGGAGCGACCTGGCAGTGCTTGGCCATGTCTCAGGCGTGAGTAGAGCGGGGCGCGGGGGCCCGGCGGGGCAAGGGGCCGCAGGTGCCCGGGTGAAACCCGGCTGGAGGGGCTAAAACACACACACACACCCCCCTCAACCCTGCACCCGCCGGTGCGACCGCGGTGTAACCGGTTCCGCCGGGCCGTGTCCGGTGGGGCGCGGCCGAGGCCCGCCCGCGGGTTCCCACGAGGGGGTTCAGCCGCTCAAAGGCATCGGCTCGCCTCGGAAGCGTTCAGGCCGCTGTGCGTACCTTTCCTACCCACTCAGCCCTTCTCTGCTTGCCAAAACACCACTTTTCCCCCTTTTCCAGACAAAAACTTGCACAAACTGGGTTTTTTTTCGCCCTGTAATGAATTCCTTATGCTGTCAGCACAGTGCAAGTCTCAAAAGTTTATTTGCAATAAGCAGACCCTGATGATGGCATTGGATCAAAGTGCCTGCAGGGAGCCATGCTCATCTCTCCAGAAACATTACTAAGATACCCAGCCTCCTTATTAAGAATTACTATTGGTTCCTACGTTACTATTGCACTACAAAGTTGTGAACCTAACTGTGGGCATCCTTTATGGCATTATCCCTCAGCATTCCACAGTTTGCTGCCTCCGTGTCCAGCAGAACAAGCCCAGCTCTCTCAGCCTGTCTTCATTGTTCATCTTAACTCAGTGTAATAGACAGGGCTCTTCAGCATTTCCTGCAGCACTGCAGTGCTAAGCAGCAAATCCATGCAAACATGATACACATCTCCCCACTACATGACTAAACCATATACAGCTCTGCTTCCAAAGGAGGTAGTAATGCTGGTAAAGGTCTCCAAGTTGACATTGTTGCTACTTGGCTCACTAAACTGGAATCACTCTATAGCTGTGCACAGCACGACATTTATAGCTGGGCTAATCCTGCCCTTCATAAATACAAGTCTGAATATTCAGTTCATCAATCACTGCTTCTATAGAGCCTGAGTTGAGCAACAGGCTGGACAGCTTTGTTTGCAGTGTTCTATACCTCAGCATATCAAGTGTTCTGGACAGTTTGTGCTGCTATTTATTGCCCCATGCTGGATTCAGGTTTTACCACCTGAGAACCTGAAATTAATAAATATTAAGAAAACCCAACAGTAAAACGCAATAAAAAATGGTCACAAACCATCAGGAAAATAAAAAGTAGAAAATTCTTAGCTAAATATAGACAGCCTTAACTTCATGGAATCCCAGACTGGTTTGGGTTGGAAGGGACCTTAAAGCTCATCCAGTTCCATCCCCTGCCACGGGTGCCTCACCGCTCTCATAGTTAGGACCGGGAAGAACTTCTTCTTAACTGTCTAATCTCAGTCTCCCCTCCTAGTTTTTACATGGTTGTGGCTGACAGTGCTGGCAAATGCGTTAGAAAAGTTATCAATATTTACTGTTCAGAGCCTTGTGCATTCCTCCCCAGCGCAGAGCTGAGTTGTAATCAATACCAGCAGTTACCAAATAGGAGCACTCTTTCCTTCTGCAGGACAAGATAGTTTAGGACAAGACTCAGCTGAATCGGTTCTCGAGTAAGCTGCTGATGGTACTGTTACATAGACTCATAGAATAGTTTGGGTTGGAAGGGACCTTCAGAGGTCATCTAGTCCAACATGACTGTATGTTGCCATGGCATATGGAAGACAGACTTCATGCTATAGATAGGCACATCAGTGAGTCCCAGTTGAGCCTGTAGCAGTGATTTCTCAATGCTGTACAGTCACATCCTGTGTACTGCATAGAACTGTGACACAGCACATAGCTCTTGTTCTGAGCTTGAGGTAAACAGCTGCTTTTTAGACATCTGGAAGAACAGCTGCTACCACCGAGAAATTGCCTGTGTCTCCTGCAGCCAGTTGGACATACAAAGGTACTAAGTGTGCGTGCGGGGTGGTTGTCTCACGCACTGTAAGTCAGAGCGGCCAGACTGGCATCTTCTGCAGCACTGAGTCACACTGCACATGAGTTGACGTGGCTGGGATATCAGTATTTCCAACCAGCTTATGTTCACCATCCTCAGGGCCCTGTGGAAGAGTGTTATTCCATTGCTTTAGTTTTTGCGCTAGGGTAGAGGCAGGACACTCTGAGCACTCAGTTATATTCTCTTAGGGTCAGTAAGCTCCAGTAGCCAGCCACAACAAAGGCAGTGTTCAGACATGCTTGACGTGTTCTGAGGACAGTTGTATACCCCTTACATTTGCTGTGGGGTTCATTAAGAAGTGCTGGACGTAGCATACTTCCTAAAGTACTCAAACCCCAGCATTTGCATACAGATGTACGCTCTGTTCCAGACACTGAGCAGGAGATTCACAGAGATGGCTTTGCATTTATGTGTTCCTGCTGTGTTTCCTTTATGAATCTGTTTACCGTTTACTTGACCTGTAGGAACAGTGGTTTCTTAACGTGCCCTCCCAGTCCTACTGCAGCCACATTAAAGCTGAGCCTTGGTGCTGCTACCACTTGTACCAGGTTTCAACCAGCTACAGGATGTTTGCCACTGCCACCAAGGAGCTTTAAACAATCAAAGCGCTTTAAAATTTCACCTCATGTCACAAACAGAACTTTCTATGGTTAAATATTGATCTAAGACAAGATCTTTAGCATCCCCCTTTCTGCTTCTGACAGAAGCAGCCAAAAGAGACCTGTGCATTTTGTATTGCACCCCCAAAGCTCTGGTGAACAAAATGAGGTTGCAAAACCATAGTGTAAGAAAATGCCAATCCAACTTTAACCCCCTCTTCTCTCCCCCGCTGCATTACGATGCAGTTTCTTATGTTGCGATCACATCCTATTTTCTTCCCATGGGGCCCCAGCCTCATTCAGCTATTGGGCTGTTGCTGAATATTTCTTTTTATCCCCTCATTCAGGGTCTGGCCCCAGGCCATATTCTTCAAATTCCATCCAAACGCCACAATTATTAGCTTCCTCCTGGGCATTCCGAGCATGTTCTCTCTCATACATCTCTCAAGCATTCATGGATTCGTCTTTGCCCCTCTTCCCACCCCTGGTAACATTAGCATGTCATCTTGCTTACGCTAAAGCAGGAAAACAGAGGGAGAATCCAAATGAGCACAACTAGGACCTAAAGCTGCAACTCCCTCTCATGCCTCCCTTCATCCTTAATGAGCAAGGGGGGAAAGATCTTGTGCCTTACTTGTACATTGTCTCCTTCAGGAAAAAGCATTGCCAGTGGAAACATCCCAGCGGCATTTCTGCTGGAAAACAGTGAAAGAAGAAGCTACAGTTCTTGAGCAACTGAGTAGACCATGCTAACTTTGAGCTTCAAGCCTGATCCTAGCAGAGGTAGAGCAGCACCCAGACACAGCATCTGCTGCAGCAGCGCAACACAAGGGTTGCATGAGTTACCAAAGCTCTCTGTCCCCATCCTTTGGTGTTTCCCTGCAGAGGAGAGGAGGCTGCTGTTCTCCTTACCTCCATGGAAGGGCAGCCTGACAGACAGAGGGATGGCCCTTGGTACATGCTACACCAAACCTCAGCCATCAATAATGTCACTTAGTCACTTTGCAGTGTCTTTCTATAAGAAAACAGCCACGAGTTTGGCCAGAGACGGTGCTTGAGACCTGCTGAGGTATGGCGCTGCCATTGCTGCAGGTGAAGGGGGCTCCATCACCTTCCCTGCAGTGTCCCAGCACATTTATGCCACATAAAACCTTTTATCCCCTATTCACTTTCTGTCTTAGCACCAAAGGCTGAACTTGGAGATGACACAAGCACAGAGCTCGTCACACTAACAGTGCCACCAGGCTGTATGTTTTCTTCCCCTGTCACAAACAAAGCCAAGTGAGGTTTATCTTTTCTTAACCCCAAGTACTTCCAACTCTGTAAAGCATCATGGCTGGAGCAAGCCTGCTTAAAAAGTCTTCTGACAGCTCTACCTTCACCACCAGCTAAGAAACCTGGCGTCGCTGTAAGCCTGACCAAGCTCAGAACCACGAGCCTGCACTGCTCCGAAGTGCATGCTAAAGGCTTTTACATCAGGAATGGATTCAGACAACCTGTCAGTCACTTTGAGTTGTAAGGCCACACTGATCTTTGTTTGTGTCTGCACCTCTCCACACCAAGAGAAGCTTTATCTATAATAGGACAAAAGAGAAAGCTACTCCCATAATGTATTTAGCCCCGCAATCACCATGCAATACCTGAGCAGGTTGTAGCAGGGGAACAGGTAACTGCTGACCTCAACAAGCCAGCAGGCATCTTAAGAGTGGTGATCTTTAGAAAGAGAAGAAAGAACCAGAGTAAAGCAGCAGCATTTGTGCAGCCCCTTTTCCCCTGGGGCCTCACTTTCCCCTCCCAACCTTTGTCTCTTGGTTCTTTATTTCAGGGAGGCTGCAGGGCAGGGTTTCCCTCCCCAGTGTTTGCCCAAGGTTTAGCACAATGGCTGACCCGTCAAGCCCAGAGGATCTAGAGGATTCCCTGAGGACTGGCGCATACACGCACTTCCTCATTGCTAGACCTATGTCTCAGTCCCTCTGCTCCTTGTGCCCGCGGGAGCCCTGCTCCAGCACGCAGATCCCTGCTCCAGCCCTGCTCTGCACTCCCTTGTTCTCACAAGCCCTGCCAGTGCTTTCTCTGTTCCCTATTCTATGGCTCAACACAGCCCAATCTCCTGAGAAACACAGGTAGTTTGCAGTGGTGGCATAAATGCTCCAGAAATGTGTTAAAACACACACAATTTAGAGCTCATTTAACCGAATGGGAGTTTCCATGTTCAGTGAAGAGATGACCCATGTCAATCAGATGTTTTCCCCTCCATCTCTTTACATCCAGCAGACAAAGCAGTAGGGCGCATGCAGTGCTATGGGCTGCATTTACATGGTTGGCATATGAAAGTGAGAGATATTTCTGTCCTCAGGGGACAGCCCAGAAAAAACAGGCATCAAAGCAGCCTAGGTTCAGCCCATATATGAACCCAGAGACAGACACAACTTGGAATGCAAACTGTGCCATGTCCTGAAATAACAGGAATAGTTCCCTTTGGCAGCCAAGTAAAAACACCAAGACACTGCGGGGAGAGGGGGAAAGGAAAACCACACAGGCACAAAGGTGACCTCCCTGGTGCCAGGCTCCAGTACTGGCTCCTGAGTGCTCTGAGGGACAGTTTGCGTGCTCAGCACAAACCCTTTCAAGCAGAGCATGCTTCAGTGTCAAAACCAGTTCAGCACAAGTAGGCAGGGTAACCTCAGCTGGACCTCGGGACCATTTTAGTAAGTGTAAAAGAGATGGATGGGTCAAACAAACGTGCCGAGTTAGAGGGCCCTGGAATACTAAAAGAGGCAATGTGTAATTTGGCAGCATTTTAAACAGCTTTTTGTAACTTGAGCAGAAAAAAAAAAACCATTCCTAAAAGCTTCACTCTAAATAAAGAGATCAAGCTTTATTTTGAGCAGTATAAGTGAGATTCAAGCTAGAAGCCATGCTATGGCAAGAGTCTTCTTGAGCCCTTGTTTTAGACTCCATTTCTACTTCATGGGAGCGAAGAAAATGGACATTGGTTAAGAGTTAAAGCCTTGACCTTCCCTCCAAGCCTTAAGCTGCCAGAAAGCACTCTGGGGGCTCTGCCGTTAAGTCACTTTATGTGTTCTTAACTCATCCCATTACAGCATTGCTTATTTTCCCCATAACACTCCTATTTTGTAGTTGCTATGACAATTTGCAGCATTACTTTTGCTGCTATACACATGCAAAGATTGAGACAGACATCTTTCTTTCCCAGGATTTAATCATCTTATGCCATGAGAAGGAAAATTATGCTCAGTGGTGCTGGTTGTCTGCACTACAGGCTAGTTAGATACTTTAATCCAGTCTAATTCTGATACAGCATCATCCTCAGGCACAGATACAGCTCACACCCTACCTGTTACAGAACAGGAATGAGCCTACTAGATGAATCAGTAACAGTAAATGAAAAGCCAGTGTGCTCAAGGCTGTTCTGTACTCCCCCTTTAGCGTGTGGAAGCAATTTTGAGGGAGTTTACAGCTTAATGCAAAGGGGGACTGAGCAAATAGGCAAAAATACAAGTGGGGACTTCAGGGCCACACGCTGTCTGATTGACAGGCGCAGAGCATCAGTCCTGTTCTTTGCTTTAACACACAACCTTGAAGACACATTACTCCTTCTGACTACCTTTTGAACACGGTTGTCTCTAAAGCTGAAGGGCTCCTCAGGATTATAGCGGCTCTGCCAGAAAGGGCTATAAACACCAAGCACACCCAATCCTTCAGGCTAGTCCAGAAGGGCTCCCATTTAGATACCAGTAAAACCTGAAATAATGATTTTAATCCAGTTCTGGGAGGAGAAGCAAATGGCTGTGCATGTGTCCTCTGGTTTTTAATCAGGGGGAGCCAAAGAAACACTCAAATCACACTGCTGCTTGCACTTATCTGTTCCTAGTTATCAAGTGTCTGCTGTCCCCCATTACATGCCCAACAAACAGAAGCACTAGCGCCCCATCTCCCCAAGGTGTCAGTCACTCTGACTGCAACAGGTACACGGGAAAATCCAGCAGTTCCTCATAACTCTTTTCAGTCAGTATTTCATTTTCCAGTGGGCCTGTCCCTTCTTTTGCCCTCATTTACACAGAACATCACTGCTGTAAGAGCTCCAAACATACCACAATATCCATAGTCTTAACATCTGACCCACAGCAACGTGCTTGCAATCATCTTAATGCTTATCCGATAAACCAATGTGTTATGGAAACAATTATGTTCCATCTCTATTGCCTGATGTTAACACACTCTGAAGGCTGGAGCACTCTGTCTCCCTCCTCCCTCAAAAACTCATTTGAAATATAAAGAGAAACTGGATATTAGCTGGCTCAGCAGGAGGAACCACTTGACATTCCTCAGCCAGAGGAGGCAGAAAGGGAGATTATTGTAAATTGGAGTGGACAGTCATGGAATTGGTTCTTGTTGTCTCCATGCAATAACCTGCATTCAGAACACTTCAACCTGTGCGTACCCACTGTTCATAAACCTGCAGGGCTAGGCTTCCTCCAAGATTTACAGCCTCCCCATTGCCAAATGGCCTGTGAGCAGGCACAGCTATGTAAGTACAATACCACGTTGTTTCCTTCTGTGCTGGAAAACCCCCTGAACCTCATACCAATAGACGTTCTTCCGTGTCCTGACTGTAGAGGAAGTGGACAAACCTCCCATTGATTCACTGGCAGAGCTGTTAGGTCAAAGCTAACACTGGTCTTGTTTGTGCCAACCTTCTCTGCTCCGCTGGTTTTATGTTGTATATCTCCTACACCTGGGTTAATTGCTGCAATTTAATCATTTGGGTGGTGCAAAGGGATGTCAAGGAAATAGGAAAAAAGGAAGGGGAAAGAGCTGGGTGGGCTGCAGAGGCATTGGGAAAAGCAGGACCAGCTGCATCCTGCAGAAACCCAAGTCAGCTGAAAAGTATAATGTGCACTTTAAAACATTAACAGTGGAGATTCAATAGCAGGGTTCAGGTTGGTGGTGATTCTGCTGACGGCTTCAGGGAGTCCCAATAGCCCCATCAGCATCCTGGATGTGCTGCGTACACCCCATGCTCAGGGCACTTGTGGGCTGGAGTATGTCCTCCCATCCACCGCACTGGTCCCTCCTGCAGCACAAGGGTCATTCTGTTCCCTGAGGTTGGGAATGATAACATCAGCTGACAGAGCTCCCGCTTAGGCAATTACAATCCAGTGTAAGCAATGTTAACAGCTGCCCAGCTTTCTCATCAGAATTAATACACAAGCACTTGCTCAGCGCTGCTCAGACCAGCAAGAGGGCTGCTCTAAAAGCTCATCTAATGGCAGCAGAGCCTTTTAGTCTTCATCCATCTTTGACAGGCTCTAGGAACACCAAGCAATAGTTTGGTGGATGAGTCTGCATTGCACCATTGAGGCCAACAGCCTTTATTTCTAGGTGTAAGAAAGAAAAGTCAGCTTTCCCTGTTACCTTAACCCACTGTTTTCCCCTCCTCCTGCAAACCTGACAGCATGAATCAACTTTTCCTCCCAGCATCACTGAGGCTCAGTGCAGAAGAAGCTTCTTAACTTTGCTATTAGAGAAACACTGCCAAAGGTGTAAGATGTTTCTGACATCTGTCACTCCCAAGAGCGAGCCTTTACCTGGCCAGAAGTAAAACAGTGTCTTTCACTGCCACAGATGTTGGCACCTTTCAGTGACAAATCTGCTGCTTGAGCTCTTCTGTGAATAAAAGCCTCATTGCCCAGAGTCCGTTTCTTGCCCCTGTTGGAGGATTTCCCATGATATTCTGCCCTTGGTCTGCTTTTACCGTGGCAAGCCACTGGCAGCCAGTCCATGCTCATCACATCAGAGCTCCAGCTATGCACAGAACCACAGAACTCTTTGGATTGAAGGGACCTTAAAGCTGATCCAGTTCCAACTCCCTTCACCTTCCCTTGGAGCAGGTTGCTGCAAGCCCTGTCCGGCCTGGCCTTGAACACTGCCAGGGATGGGGCAGCCACAGCTTCTCTGGGCACCCTGTGCCAGTGCCTCAGCATCCTCACAGGGAAGAATTTTCCTACCAAAATTACCAAGTAAACAGCATTATCACTTCTGGAAGCAAAGCTGATGACAAAGGTAGGTGGCTGACCTCAAATAGTCCTCTAACCACTGGACCAGACGTTCAGCAATAGCTTGGAGGGCAGCAGTTGCTACCAAAGAAATAAATCACTTTCCTCGCTTCACATTTGAAATACCACCCACAGCTCCACTCTAACACTGGCACCAACACAACATTTACCCCCACAATGAGCCCTGAGAACCACTTCAGAAAGGCAGAAAAGCAACAGACTTCAGAAACATCAATTGGTCCTCATCCCAAACATGCAGACCTTCCCCCATCATAAAGACTTTGTGAGGACACCCCTTTTCCATGAAACCGTCTTCTCTATTAGCACAATGAAATTAAACTCATGGCACTACAGGGGGATGTAGCTTCAAGCATTCAAAGGATGCTTCAATCATGTTAAGGATGAAGGTGAAAAGTTTTTAACTCTCAAGCTTCCATTAATAAAACAGCATTTTAAGATTCCTATTTTTAAAACAATCAAAACCAGACACTTTTGCTAAGGGTTTCTTTTTAAATACATTGCAGTTAAGATCTCTTTATAAATGTAATGGCTCACATTTCCAGCTTGCTTATTTGCGAAGTCCACACACGCAGAGCCCTGGCATCGTTGTGTGCTGACTCTTGCTTTCATGTCAGGTTAACTTAGTCTTTTCATTTCAATTAGCACTTACAGTAAGATGTGGACAGATGCCCAGAAAGACCTCCATATCCAGCTCCAGAGAGAAAGAGAAGAGCTCCTCCAGCCAGAGCAGGACCTCGTGAAAGTATTCAGGATGTTGGCCACTTCCTACATCAAGTACGTGCAAATCTTCCGTACCCTGGAGACGGCCCACGACCAACTCCTTCACCAGCAGAAACGGGCATTGATTCGGCAAGTGCTGGATGGTGTGATCGGCCGGATCCTGGAGCTGAAAAAAGAGATGGTGGATCTGGAGAAATCAGAGTTTCATTACATTGATAATATCCTGGAAGATCTGAAGCTTCTCCCGGTAGGTCTGCTCTGTTAATGGGCAAATTTGTCGGGATTTTGCCTAGCCTGTGTGTTAAAGACAGTCACATTTGCCTCCAGTCTGCGAAGTTCCACCAAGTGATGCAGTGATGTGCTGGGTGATCAGGAATTATGGCATTTCTGTTAAACATCAGAGCATATTTGGTCTATGATGAGCATTATATATCAGAGCAAGATTTTAAAAGCTGATCTACCTGATGAATGTGTTGCATTTCAGCTTCTCCATAACAGCATAGGCTCTATAGATCTTTCTCTTGCACGTGTCCTAATACAAGCATGCTGAGGTGCTGGTACAGGGTGCCCAGAGAAGCTGTGGCTGCCTCATCCCTGGCATAGTTCAAGGCCAGGTTGGACGGGGCTTAGAGCAACCTGCTCTAGTGGAAGGCATCCCTGCCTGTGGCAAGGGGCTGGAACTGGATGAGCTGTAAGGTCCTTTCCAACCCAAACCATTCTATCATGTTTTATTAACTTGTTTAGTGGGAGGTGTCCCTGCCCATGGCGGGGGGGTTGGAACTCGATGATCTTGAGGTCCTTTCCAACCCTTACTGTTCTATGATTCTATGATTAACGTCAGCAGTTTGACTCTGCCTGATTTGAATGTGGGATTATGTAAAAGATGGGCAACTGATAAGGAAGGTACAGTCCACTTCAGTCTGCTCTTTTACATCACTGTAAAATCAGCCTGGCCTCAGGCATCTTCCAGCGGTTACAAGTAATGCTAGAAGTTCATAGTACCTCAAACCGCTAGCATGAGAAACCTGAGCTAAGTCTCTTGTTAAGGAGGCAGGAGCTAAGGGCATGTTCAGTGTTCAGGGCTCAGGACTGCCCGATGTAAAAGGCCCTGACAGCCACCCCGCTAAACCAGACAAGGATGCCAATAAGGAAAAGGCTTGAGGCTGTGCTCTGAAAGCAGTAGGAGAGCTGAGCTGCAAAAGGAGGTTACTTCTCTCGCAGACAGCTCCACCTATTGTCACATTCAGGCACCGCTGCTTTCCTAAAAACAGGGTCGGAGCTTGAATGCCTGCCTTTTTCCACATCCCGGTTATAACGTGAGATAAACGCCCAATATCATCATAGCATTGGTTTGAGACTTGCAGACATATTTCTGTTTGCGATCGCATCCCTATTGTACCGCAAATAGACATTGCCATGAGTTTTTGCAAGCTCTTTCCCTTTGTTTCCATGACATATCATTAAATCCCCCTGCAGAAAAAGGATGGGCAAGCCTGAAAAGTCATGTTTGACATCTGTTACAACCTGCCTCCTACCAAAAAACAGTCACTGAAGAGATTTGAGGCTTTTCCAAATGTTATTCCATAGTAGATGGGAATAGAGATTTACTTGGGATTTTTTCCATAAAATAATCACATATTTTTGGTTAAAAACCAAAACTACTGGCCAGCGTTTGACAAATAACTTCCGTTTCTCAAAGAATCTGCCCAGAAAGGATACCTCTGATCCTTCCTTTCACTGTATTATCTGGGGCTAAAATCCAGCGTGACTGTAGGCAGAGAACACAACAGAGTAGTCTAATTTTATATCTTACGCAGGGATACAGCATACTTTTTACTGTGTCACTCTAAGGCCAAGCTTCAGGTTTGTTTAGTTCTGTGCCTCATGTTTTTGTACAGTTGCCTCCCAACACCCGCTCATTCCATTTCCTGGAGTAATTGTAAAGATGTTTGGATACCCAAATCCCACACGGAGCCAGGAGTGGCTGAAAAGCTGCAACTTTGACTTGAGAATAAACACCACACCCTCACTTTTCTATGCTGGGCCCCAAGAAGAGGTTATGAAGAGAAGCACTCCCACCCCTTCCAGCCCCAGGCTTGTGGCTTTGATCTCACCTTTAGAGTCAGTAAAAGTCTCAGTCCAGGATCACTTGTAGTTAAAGCCCAGGTTAGATATGGGAGATAACCATCAGCCCAACACTGACTGACTCACTGCTACCTGACAGTGTAAAAGCTCTCTCTCCCCATGTGAGGGTATCTAGACAAACCACTCCATTTCTTACACCTGGTTTGTAATCCGTCACAGAGTGATTTGCACTGTTAAAGTACAACGTAAAATCATTTCTATCAACAATCAAGGATGTTGGAAGGTGCAAACAGAGCTTAACAAGGCAAACATTCAGAAACGTCAGCAGACCAGACCTCTGCACTGTTGAAATCAACAGTCCCACTTGGAAGCTTTCCTATGCTGCCATAATAGGGATGCGCTGGTCTGTGCAGTGTGCAACTGAAGGAGTTAGTAATGAGAGCTCCAAGTTTGCAGTTCACAAGGGCTGTTTGCATTGGCCACAGTCTTCCCTGCAAATTCTTGCTCTAGAGACTGGAGTTCGCAAGCAGCACACATTTACCATGTGGCTGTGTCAAGGCAGGAGCTGTGCTTTTCTTTTACAGCCAGTGCTTTCCTCGTCCGTATCTGTCCATACCAAAGCATTGAGGCTGCAAAGGAGCAAGTCAGAGGTCTCCCTGAGCAGGTCAAAGCCCACCGGTTTCCACAGCAGACAGAACAGAGAGCACTGATAACACAGCATCAAGTCTTGTACCTGTCTTAGGCAAACTGGGCAAGGGACCAAGTGTTCACATATACCTGGGGACAGTTTATTGTGTAACTTGACTGGGCAGCTCCTCGTGAGTAGCAGGACAGGGAAACTACTGCCTGTCTCCCCATCCCTCCTTATAATTAATTTGCTTGAGGAGATATCCTGGATGTTCCTGAAACAGCGTATAGGGAACATGGTATGAGTATGAACCAGACCTATGAAGACACATTCCACCCTCACAGAAATATACTTGCCAGTAGCTGTTCTTGAAGATTTGTCTCCAGTCTTCAATACAACACAAAGAACAGGTTATATCACTGCAGCATCTTCACTGTTGGGGGAGGTTGTCTGCCTGTGTCTTGTTTCATTTCTCAGCAAGAGTGAAGTTCTGCAGGGGAAGGATCAGCAAAAATGTGAATCACTTACGGCTTTTTAATGCTGAAATGAGTAAAAGCCACTTCTGATCACACCTTATTTGGAGAAGTCACAAATATCAGTCACAGACAGAGAAATACCTGCAGACAGAGAGGATTGTGCTTTAGTTCCTTGTAATGGTTAAAAGAAAAAGGCAAGAGAACAGATCTATTTTTCATGTTGATTAAGAAAAGAAGTGGGATGATCACAGAACCAGAGGTATTCCGTTTGGTGGGATCATGTTGAAATTTCCGTCCACCTTGCCAAATATTTTAACAGCTTGATAATGTAATTGAGCCATTATAAGAAGAAAGATTTCTGGGCTCCCATGGTTCAGAAACTGGGTTGATTTATTTGTTTGGTTGAACTAGGCCTTAAGTAATTGCAAAGTAACAGCTCAGCAGCTGTTCCAGAGGTCAAATTCCCAACACTCCAAAATGTTCCACAATTTCAATCCAATTTCATTGCTTTGTAAAGGTGTTTAATTAATAAGCGATGTGATTTTGATACAGATCTCAAAACCATCTCATTACCATTTCTTCCTCTAGGAAGATATGGAAATACCTATCCCAAGGTATTTCATTAAAGAACAGCAGGAAGTCCTGCAGCAGAGGGAGAAAATCCTGGATCAGATTTTGCTTGAGGCTGGGTTGCAAGCAGAGGTAAGCATAGCACATACCTACCTGTTAACATGCTTCGCTGGTTTAGTTCATAGCCACACGTGTCTGAACACACAAGCCACTGACATTAGAAGTACTTTTATAGCAGTTAGGAAGTAAAAATCTGTTTACAGATAAGGCACAAATAGAAAATCACATTTAGTTTTCCTGTCTAATAATATCCACTCACATCTTGACTCTGGTTAAAGTCTTAACAGGCAAAACTCAGAGCTCAGGTCAGCGTAAGTGTTAGCATTGGGTTGTTTATAACCTCTGCACAATGACTCCAGTCTCTTCTGTACAGCTACAGAGCTGCAGCTGCTAGGAGGAGTAAAAGACTGAGTTGTGGCAGAGCAAAAGTCATTATAGAAGTACATGAGTGCTCTAGTGGAGACTGTTCTGGATTTGCTATACTTCCGACCTTCTGGAAATAGCACATTGTCTACAAGCAGTCAGTGCTAAGCCCTTGAAATAAACAACTGTGCCTACAGGTCTGAGCAGCTTTGATTCATAGATGTTACAGCCATAAGAGGCGGTCCCTGATCAGACCACTTGGTCAAACTGCTGCACTGCCGCAACCGGTAACTGTGCTGGTGGAGAAAGTCTGAGGATTGGTCCCACGAAGCAATGGAGAGAAGGTTCCCAGGAAAAGAAACAGCACCAGTCAGACAGAGGCAGGCTGCAGAGAGCTGCACAGGCTCTCTGCTAGATTACTTTAATGGGCAGCTGCAGTCCTCTTGGCTTCCGCAGTAAATCTCTGGGTAAAGTCTCTGCTCTTCTAGTAGTCTGATGGCCTATGGAGATCATAGAATAGTTAGGGTTGGAAAGGACCTTACGATCATCCAGTTCCAACCCCCCTGCAGGGGCAGGGACACCTCCCACTAAACCATGCCATCCAAGGCTCTGTCCAACCCTGCCTTGAACACCACCAGGGATGGAGCATTCACAGCTTCCCTGGGCAACCCATTCCAGTGCCTCACCACTCTTACAGTAAAGAATTTCTTCCTCATAGCCAATCTAAACTTCCCCTGTTTAAGTTTAAACCCGTTACCCCTTGTCCTATCACTACAGTCCCTCATGAAGAGTCCCTCCCCAGCATCCCTATAGGCCCCCTTCAGATACTGGAAGGCTGCTATGAGGTCTCCACGCAGCCTTCTCTTCTCCAGGCTGAGCAGCCCCAACTTTCTCATCTATTTCAGCACATTACATCTGGAAGCCTTTGTGCTTCCCACAGTTCTGCTCTCACCCCTCTTTAGCATAGCATCCAATACAGATGAGACTATCTGATGTGCAGCCAGCTCTCCTGAGAGCACTGGGCTCCCTTGCCAGGATGCCTCAAGAGAGACAGGATTCAATAAACAACAGATAATCTCACACAGCACAGGTCCAGTGTCCTGTGCTGCCCTTCCAGGTCAGTCACCACTGGGATTGTTGGAGGGCTGTCAGTACTTCTGCATGCACCATAGCAAGCCGCAAGCACTCAGGAACTCCGAAGCACTGTGTAACAGACCATGGTATTCTTCAGTGTCCATGGCAGTGCTGTTACAAGCAGTCTAACATAAACCGAACGCAGCTGAGTTCATCAGAGGAGTTTGCTCTGCAGGTCACTTTCGCTTCTATGTAATTCTCTTTCAGAAAGCCCTGCTCAAAGTATAGCATAGTGAGCACCACACAATATATAGAGAAGCATTAAGTCTGAACTGACTCCAACTGGGGGATTAATGTCAAGAAAGGACAATAATCAGCTGCTTCATGGGAAGCATGAGGGGTTAACAGGATTCTGAGGATTGAGAAGGGGGAGTCCCTCTCTCCAGCTGCACTATTCTGTTCTATTTTACCCCAGACCTTTTCTATTTAGGTTGTGCTGCCCAGGCCTGGCTTGGATCAGGACAGCCTGTCCTGTTCAGCAAGAGGGCTGGGGTCCCAGCAGCACACCCAGGGATCTATCCCTTTAGAGAAGTGTAAGGAAGATATCCTATTGCCTAAGAATTTCTCCTTTTAACAGGACAAAGACCTCATGTTCTTTATATCTTTTCTTCTCAAATGGATAAAGTTGAGCAGGATGCATAAAGCATACAGAGCCATTCTTAGTTCCCAGTGTAGCATCAGGCTTTCCTCGTCACACATCGACTCATCAAGTTCCCTTTCTCCTAAAGGTCCTCAGAAAAAACCCATCTCAAGATAGCAAACTTCAAAGGTATTTTAGGAAAACACTAGGGC
Source organism: Amazona ochrocephala (assembly GCA_039720435.1). Lineage (NCBI taxonomy): Eukaryota > Metazoa > Chordata > Aves > Psittaciformes > Psittacidae > Amazona > Amazona ochrocephala. Next base: position 82,741,779 of record CM077881.1, on the reverse strand, counting down.
AGGAATTGCTGCTGTTTGTGATAGGGTGGTTGTTCTTTTGTCTTAGAACATTGCCACGAGAGATTTCATTTAGTCTTTGCTAACTGAAGTAGGCAATTAACAGAACACACAACTCTAATGCTTGTCTTTGACCATCCCTTTTTGGCTGTGCTGTTGAAGGAACCCGTCGAGGCCATGACATTTGAAGAAGCCATTAAAGTTATCCAGGTTGCAGAAAGGGCTCGCCAAGGCCGCTGTCGAGCAGTGTACATGAAGCGAATTTACCTTGCAGAGAAGAGGGCAAAACAACCTAAAGTTGAGATCGAGACGGGTCTGAGTCCAGATGATGCTGCCACTCGCATTCAAAAGGTGAAATCTCTGATTTAACGAGTATTCTGGCAGAACCAAGTGACAAGGTTTTGCTCAGAACAGCAGTAGACAGAAACACAGCTCACAGGATGGAAGGCATTCCATAATGAGAGCTTCCTGGGTGCCTAGCAAGGTGACATACATCGTTTAAATCACTTAACAAAATGAGACGGGTCTCTAGATGGGAGATCAATGGAAACAGTCCTGCCCTGGCAATGCAAGATGGCTTTATAACCTAGATGTTTGTTTTCCATTCTGATTTTTATTACCTCAGTTGCTCCTTCTGGCATCCCCCTTGGAATCCAGTGCATCTCAGAGAATTCATGCCTTTTCCTGTGATCTCTGGGGACAGACTGCATTCCATACCTGGAAAAGATGACAAAGGGAGATCACTGTTGAATTCAGACAGAGTCCTTACATGAGTAATTCAGCTCAGTCAGAGAGGAGAACAGGAGCTCAGTGTAAATCTTAAGTCTCAACACTTTGTGCTTGAAAACCTACATCTACCAGAGTGAGGGTATAACAAACCTCAGGATTTGGTTAAAAAAGAAATAGCAGATGGCAACCTGTTAAAGAGCAATAGTTTCAATTGTATATTGTGCCTTTCCTTCCTCTATTTGTTTTTTCCTGTGGCTGCCACAGTAAAGGAAGCTGTAACAAGACCCATTTATCTCATTCGAGCTTTGTTTACAACTCAGGTTTGGCGTGGATGTGTCCAGCGCAAGAAAACAGAGAACCTGAGAGAGGAGGAAATGGTGTTTCTGGGGATGGTGAGTATTGCTGCCCTGAGAACACAAACTGCCACGCTCTGTCTGCTCTTCAGGCTTCTGTGATTTAGCAGAAGATGAGAAATTAAGTTCCGAGATTCTTCCTATTTTTAAAGGCATCTCTAAAGAATACAGAACTAAACTGAGATGATGGATGGCACAGAAGTAGTGCTATTTGTCTTATGCTGCATGCTTTTGTGCTATATGTACATGCTCCAATGTATATGGCAGATGTAAAAACAGGCAGCGTAGAATCTGCCCCAGGTTCTAAGGAATTGAACACAGGCATGACAGAACAAGGACATGTGATTAGTCATTTTTTAATTCAGAATTCCAGTACACTTGAGCTGCCTTATTTCTGGGGTAGAATTAAAGCAGCAAAATCTTCCTCGACCTTTTTGCAAGCCACTGCATATGTACATGAAGAGCAAGGAAAAGGGACCTAAGAACTGCCATATTAATATAGCAATATCTCCAGAAGTCCATCAAAATATTCCTCATGTTCATACTGCAGAAGCACAGGGAAGTGAACAGCTCTCCACGATCAGTTAGATTGCATGGGGTGAAAGAAATCAAAGCACCCTTTACAGAAGGAACCTCTTGGAGAAGGCACATCTCCTCCTCCCACTAACATCTTCTTTCCTAGCAAGTGCCTGAGAAAGAGGATAAACTCTTCACAGTTGACATTTTCTTCTGCTACCACTGCCTTCATTAGGCACTAATACGTGTCAGGCCTCACAGCTCTCCAACTCCAGCTGCAGTAGCCCTACAAGGGCTCTAGTAAAGCTGCTTCACAGCACCACATTACAGAAACATTTACTACTGCTCTGTATTGGGTATATGTATTTATACCTCCATATTCTACAGTTCTTAAATGATTTATAAACTAGTAACTTAATTTTGAATTAAAACATGCTTACTGCTTCTCCCAGACAATTTGGATTATTTTCTTGCCCAGCAATGGAATTGCCCTTAGCTACATTATAGGTTTGTGACAACTAATTGTACCTGTAGCATACATCTGACAAGTATGTATCATTAGTTAAGAATGACCTTGAAATCTTAACTTTAGGAAGTAACATGTACATTAACCTAAGCTTTGCCATGTTAAATACAGATAACACCTTATGGATTATTGCCTTTAGTATCTGCTGGTCATTAGCAGTAACTGTGACAGCATAACTGAACAGAGCTTTAGCTACCTTCTCTGTGTAAGACAAAGAAGATTCCCAGACATTTTAAATAGCCTAAAATGGTAAATATTTGGGATGTACTGAAAATGAATTAGAAATCACATCTTTAACAAAACAAGGGATTGTTTCCTGTCAAATCCCGTGACAGTTTCTGCTGAGTCTTAAAACTAGAGTCTTAGGAAGGAAATCTAAGTCTGGTATCAGTTATTGGAGGGTTTGCAGCCAAGCACTCTTTTCATGGTGGCCGACAGTAGGAGTAACTGCTTAGTAGGATGTAAATAGCCTAGTTTATGAGGAGGAAACCTATATGATGGTAGGGATGAAGGGAATTAAACCAAAACACATATAATGTATTCTTTTCCTGACCTCCATTCAGGAGCAAGAGAATTGATGTTTGCAGCTCTGTATTCTGACTCATTCCTCTTTATCAAGTGAATAATCAAAGAATATAGGGGAAAAAATTGAAACCTCTAGATAAAAAGAATCTGTTCCTCTTGCCAGTGTTTTTATATCCCCCATTTGGGTTTCCCTTTTACTTTCCATGCTGCATTCCCTTCTGCGGTGTCCAAAGGAAGCGGGTGGCAGGCAGACACTGGTTCACACTGATAGATAGGCAGCAAGCTCCAAAGGTCAAGTCCCTTTGATGTATGATCACGTCAGCCCTCTAAAAAAATGACCACAGATCTTCATGTGTAAATATGTTCAATTTGCTTTTCTAATGCTGCATGACTTAGATAAATGAGAAGACTCAGCCATCCATTATTCCAAGCCCATCCCAAAGGAGACTTGACTTTTACTGCAATAAGTATCATTTCTCTTATAATTATAGCTGGTTTAAAAATGTCTGTGTTACTTTCATACAAAGACTGCTTTGCAAGAAGAGTCCATTTGAAGTTCCAAAAAATGCTATCTAGAAAGCTTCAATTGCATAGGCCTAAAAACATGGAAATACATGGAAATGCCAAGAATTACCCAAAAGTCTTTTGCTTAATTCAGTATTATTTTCTTAACTGCCTACTTGCTTCAGAAAGGATTATGTATCTTTTCTGGAATTCGATTCTATTTCATCCTTTGCTTGATGACAGAGTAGAAGCCTATGTTCCAGAGGTTTTTCTTGGCTCAGAAGTAAAGCTTCATTACTATTATTATTTATTAAAGCTTAATTGCAGAAACAGCATGATTCCCTCAGCACATGTTTTCCTAAATCTCCAATAAATCACCATTTGCAATACTGGTTTAATTTGTAAAGAGAAGCAAGCCTCACTAAGAGCACATAGATCTTGATAACTGTTTCCTGATCTTCCTCACATTGCTGCCACACTGCTGTTTACTACCAGCTCCAGCATGACCGCCGTAACCACAGTTCCAGGCATAGGGCTGTTGTTAAAGCCACATTGACACTGCAAGAAAACACGTTAAATCGTCTTGAAAACATGCTTGTGCTGTTCAAAACCCCATATTTCCTTGCTCTGTTCTACCCTGAAAGGTCAGTTATAACATACCATTGTTGCAGTTTTTAACCAGGAGCATACTTCCACTTGTCTCTTTCTGGCATTTATAAGTTCTCCTTTACTAAACACCTCAGTTGGAGGTTGCTGTGATTGGTTCATGTTGCTGCGGTGCAAACTAGCTATCAGCTTGGTGTAACTGGATGTGTGAACTGGATTTTGGCAACTGCTTTGTCTCAATGTGCTGCAAAACAGCCCAAGCCTAATAGTGGATCTACACTCAGCACTCACCCTAACACCCTACTAACAGGATAGCCCCTGCAGGAAGTTACACTTATAATCTCAGAACACAGCCTGCTGGAAAGAGGAGTAGCTGTTTGTAACATAAAGTGTTAGGACAAACAGTTTTCGGTCAGACTGATTTATGGAAGGCAGGAGGAGCCTAGGAACAAGGAATACAAGATGACAAGACAAAATCCATCCCTGTTTAGGGGTTTAACCTACTGTTACAACTCTGAGACAGGATTAGTCCAAAGGCCTGGATATCCCCTTGCTCGTTTTCTCTTAATGAGCACAAGTAATCAATCCCATTGGAGCCAAGTGCTCTACATGCTTAAACAGCTCATAGGAGTGAGCCCTGCGTGCTTTAGACACGCACACGTAAGGTCCTTCTTGTCTCACAGATGCAGCTACTGATTTATAGTTAACACACCTCTCACGCTGCTCTATTCAGTGATTTCAGACCTTACCAAAGACTTGGTGGCACAATACCTGCTGTCTCTGATTTTCTCACATAGTATTTCCACCATTCATTCTTCCTTACTTTATATCCTTTTCACATGAAAGGGTCTATGTGGCCTTAAAAACAAACCCTGTTCTGTCCTTCTTACCTCGTTTAAGCATACCCTAATTTAGGCATGTTGTCTTGGATAATGCTTTTTATTTATATCTGAGAAAACATTCTACCAAACACTCCTTGTGCTTTGAATTCCTGATAAATATAATTCACTTCATCCAGTCAGGGAAGAAAATCAGCATTTCCCAGAATAGCCTTCTGTGTAAACACCACGGACTGCAGCTACATAAATACTAGATGGGATTTAACAAACTGCTGACTCCAAGAGTGAGTGACATTGAAAAGGTTTCTTCAGCTCTTGAAAATGGGCAGTTACAGCAGCGGTCCACACCAGGCCTGCTTTTATCAAGCATAAGATTAAAATGGCTTTTGTTTTACTTGCAGCCTGGATGACATTTTAGATGTCAGCACAAAGTTACATGTTATTTCACCAGGCATACATATGTATGTGCATAGTGATAACTAATCTGTCCTGTTTTCAATACACATTTTAAACCTGCTTATTTTGGAAATAGGAGAAGGCTGGGAAGCAAGGCAGCTGCTAAATAATTTGGCTTTCATTGGCTGGAGTCTCACTAAGAATGAAATCACTGCCTGGCAGAGTCCAAAGCATACTTGCCATTGTTAATAGAAGTTTAACGGCATGGCCAGGTATAATATCAGAAATAAACATAACCAACGTTATATAAACTTACACAGTCATGAATATGTTTTCTCCACTTCAGCTTCACTATATCTTAATAAAAAGTGTTGCATGTCAATAGTTTTATAAAAATATATTACACAAAACAGCCATTTTTAATATTTTTTTCTAATAAGACCTCTCCTACTCATGCTTTGTTTGAATGCATATGACACTTTAATTGGCAAAGCCTATTGAAGTGAATCATATAGTAGAGAAGCTTTAATGAATGCAATACATTTTGCTTAGTTGTGCCTTTTTTTGTGCCTAATTTAGGAATTCAACCATCTAATTGATGTGGCTATCACCGTTTGTGTACCATGGCACTTAGATGAATACAGTCCTCAGAAGACAAGAAACCTCTTTAAAACACATTCCTTCCCACAGCCAGACAAAATACATGGAGAAAAGCAAGAACCAAACTTGTAAAGATAATTAGCATCACAATTTAAAAGCCCGTAGAATAACAGTGATAAGTAACAGCACCCCAGTTGCTTACATGGCAAGCTTTTGTAATCAACTAGTAAGGATTTACTTGCCCATGTTACTTGCCCATGTTCACTACTGGTGAAAGTGACCATTAAAACCAATTACTTTAAAACTACTTACTTTGCTTAGGAAATGAAGCCCTCCAAATAAGCAAACTATACTGTAGTATTGAAAAGCTATAGCAAAATGCTACACAACTAGTATATCTTTCAAAAGATCATGGACAATCCTCTCTGTAGCGGCACACGTACTGGAGAAGCCCCATAAAACCATGCAGCGTGTGTTTTAGCTGTGCTGTTTCAGGGCTAAGACAAGATACTGCCCTAAATTAAGTACCCAGTAATAAAAGCTGCAGTAAATCTACCTTTCAGACATAATATGACTGTTAGCCTTAAAATGTGAAGTAAAATGAAATGTATTTATTTCATTGAAATGAAGACCATCTTTCCTTGTAAGTGCAGTCGTAATGGAACAATTGAAGAGCAGTTAGTTCCACAGCATGGGACCTCCTATATGCAGAACTGTAGCCTTAAGCATGTTTAGCCAGGCTGCACACCTCTAAGTGCTTTATAATGAACAATAAAGCAGTCTGTGTTGGAAAGAGCTGTTGAGCTGACTAAGCAAGAAGACAGGCTATGAGAGCGATCTGTGCAACTGGGTTTCTAAATCAAAAGGGAATATCCACAGGGACTTCCATCACATCAGCTTACCTGGGAGGTGGAAGGAACCTCTTCCATCCTTCTACTGGTGGGTCTTTTGCTTCCAGGAAATCCAAATTCTCTGTGTGGAGAATAGGGGGGGAGGAGGAAGGAGCAGAAGAATCTCAACAGCACTCCCTTCAGCATACTTGTGACTGATGAGTTGGAATAAAACTCTGCTATAGACAAATGTCCATTTTGCCTTATTAATTTAAACAAGGATTTTAAAGACAAAGCCTATCAAACATTAGATAAGCATTTTAAGTTAATGGACCATGTAGTCCTATTTTCCCACAAACTCAGGGATCTTCATATTATGTCCCATTTCCACAGCATCATCAATTATTAATATGTATACTTTTGCTGACGGAAGACCACACTAAAAATGTGAGTTTCGTTATCCAGTTCTGGGTCATTAACTGTGAAAACTTGTAAATATAATGGTTTATTCACATGGGAAGCCTTCATTAAGATGCATTATTCTACAACTGATGGGGCAGCATCACATTATCAAGTTCACTGTCTCCATGTAATATTTGTAATTTGTTTCTAAATGAGTTGCTGTTTGTAGGGCAAGTTAACAAATTTGAATTTCACATGGCCAAAGAAATGTCTTAGAGATGGGAAAATGCTTCTTCCCCCAAGGAAAAGCTATTTATTAGTGGCTTACACTGTTGAATACCTCCTTTTGTTTCAGAAGCAGAAACATCAGAGGTGCTGAGAGAAGTGGTGTTAGAAATAAATTGGCTTTTGTCTTCCTTAACGTGCATCTTAAGTGTAGAAGGCTATGAAAGCAGCACTCATCATGCTGTCTCGGTATAGGTCTCCAGAACAAGCATGTGGACACATTGAAAGTTGATGTGCAGCACTACAACGCTGGAAGACATGGGTCAAAGACTGGCCAGCAGGGAGGCGTTCCTGCTGGAGCTGTTTGAAACCATCCTCTCACACTATCCATCCGCCTTGGCACTCCTCCTGCCATTCCACTACCTGTTTTCTCTTGCATCCTTTAGGTGACCAAAGCTTTTTCAGGCATCCTTTTCTTCTGATGTCTGCTCCTTGACAAGAGAACAAACACTCCACCAGGGCTGTCATACAGATGCTGTATCTGAAGATGCAGGAGTGCTTGAAGACCTTAGTCCCAGGTTTTGACGTTGTCTCCTCATGGCACGATTTCCTCACTGCTGTTGAGTGCTTGCCTTCTCTTCCTCCCCCAGAACAGGAGCCAGTGTTTGGCTCCTGACATGTGTCAGCCTCCTGGCCTTCACTCAAGAACAGGCTGCGGCACGTATGTTCCACATTAGACAGCCACAGATCCTTCAGGACTCATTTATCACTGCCAGCTCTGCTCTTCAGTTCTTGCTCTCCCTCACGCATCTGAGATGGAGCGTGTTATTGCCAAAGCTTTTCCACTGCAGGAGGAGCCCTATGTTTGGCAGCTCTCTCCACCAGCTTCAGAGGATGTCATTTGCTGGTAATGCTTCTCCCTGCTACTCATTGCAACAGCATGCCTGGCAGTGCCAGCTCCTGCTCAGATCAAGCGTTCTTTCATACCTGCTCCGTCATCTTATCTTGCTGGCTCCTCTCAAACACCTTACCCTCCTCCCCAGTTTATCTGCCTATGTCTGAGCCAGCTCTGCTTTCCCAACTATGGAAACAATCAAGGAACAGCACATCTCATATTAGCAATGTGAATGCCTTCTCTTCCATGAAAATAGACCCTTTTCCACGTACCTTCATTTAGGAAAATATTAATAACATAAAGATGAATAGGATTATTAAAAAAATTGGTCAAATGAGAGTATAATCTTCCCAGTTTTCCCTGTTCTCATTCGTTACTTCAGTGAGTTCTCAAAGGTGGGCAGCTGGAGTCTTGTTGGTAAAAGTGGTTCCTGCTCCTTGTATTTTCTTGTAGGAAAGTAGCTTTTGGAAAAGAAAATGACAAAAATACGAAGGGCAAATACAACAGAGCTCTTTTCATAAGATGTTCTACAAGGTTATGTCTGTACTTCAGCCTTAGGCCTTTGGGCACAGCTCAATGTATCAGGAGATAAACTGATAACTGTGTGGCACTCAGACAGGTAGCTGTACAAGTATTTAACTCAGGGCTTGGCTGGATTTTGGCAACTAGAGCATTGTCTGTAGCCTTGTTGCTATCAGCATCCAAGCCAGATGGTTTAGAACTACCTGGCCTGTATCCACACCAGCTTCCTGACTCTAGACTCAAGTACAGATATAAGGCAGTATACAGAGGCATGGAAAAGTTGGGCTGGCTCATGTCTTCAGTAGCAGCACTGTTACTGATACCTCTAGGCAGTAGTACTGATGGGAACTTCTCTAAGAAGCAGTCCCTTGAACATTGCTGTAGCGAAACAAATGGTTGAGTAGGAAACTACCTAGAGGGAAGGGGATCTTGTTTCCAGATCTCGATCTGGGAAGCAGGCCTCGTGGCTGCTCCTCTGATTTCCAAGTGAGCCCTGAGAAAACATTGTCACATCTGGCTGTTCTGAGGTTCATTTCATATTAGTGAGGGAGATGATGCTGAAAAACAAAGAAAGAGTAAAAATAAATGCCTGTGAAGGTGAAGATTGGAAACACTTTAATGGAAACTGAGAATTGACTGAAGGTGACATCTCAGGGTGAAGGATACCATCTTGGGTCATAGGGCGGTGAGGTGCTGGCACAGGGTGCCCAGAGAAGCTGTGGCTGCCCCATCCCTGGCAGTGTTCAAGGCCAGGTTGGACACAGGGGCTTGGAGCAACCTGCTCTAGTGGAAGGTGTCCCTGCCTGTGGCAGGATGAGCTTTAAGGTCCCTGTGATTCTATGGTATATTCAGGAAAAGAGCACACGCAGCTGCCTTTCAGAAGCGCGCTGCTCCTCTTTTTACCTCCTGAATCTTCTCCCTGGTGGCCCTGACGAGTCACACATTACAAATGCAGGGAAAGCAGTAAATTGCCTTCCTGCGCGGGGCCTCTGCGCTTACTTTGGACAGTGTGCAATCCCACTGTGTGCTTTCTGAAACCAAATTTGCTTGGCGCTTGGTAGTGATTTTTGGAACCTGGTCGAAGCACAGGAAAAGATCTTAAGTATAAGCTGGGCCAGCCTTTGATGGAAGCTGTTTCGTCTTTGCGGGAGACCTCTGGAATTGGGGCTTGGAACACACTAGAAAATACATCACCAGAGCAAGAAGAACGCATTCCTAAGTTAGGCTGAGATGCTGATTAAGGACCAGTTCTGTACGTTCCAAAGGGGGAAGGCCAGAGCAGAATTGTACAGAGTTTTTATGCAAAGCAACAGTCCGAGGCTTTTGTTCACATATGCTGCCACCTATATGTCAGTCAGCAGCTTTGAAGAGTAAACCACACCGTGGTACAAAACCAGGTTATCATCTGTTCCAGTCTTAAATCTGACATATACTATCAGACTACGATTAGTACTTCCCAACTATGTGGAAAAAACTTCCTTCTGGAATTGCAAATAAAACCCCAAAGCTAATTTACAAGTTAAGTTTTAAAAGAGATTATGCTGCCAAGGTAGAAACAGCTCGTAAAACACTGGGAGCATCTCTACGTTATCAACCACAGCAAACTGAAAATGCAAGGTTTCAGACCACCCACACAGGTGGGATTTTTCATGCTTCTGTGTTTGCATACCAGCAAGACTTTCATTTTCCTCTCTCAAACTGCACATGTAAAAGCAATCACAAAGCAGAAGTCAAGGTAAGACTCGAAGCTGGCTCAGAAGCCCTTCTTGCTAAGGTTATCAAATCATGGGAAACTTGGAGAGCTCTGATTTTTATTCCAGTGTTTGGGGGCGGTTGTTTATTCTTTTTGGTGGTTGTTGTTCCTCAAGGGAAGTTGGTTTCCTACAGGAATAGGACCAGCTGCAACAAAATACCAGGAAACCAGTGACCAAGCAGTGCATATAAAAATCAAAGTGAACAAATTAAGCACAATGCTGGCTAATTAAAACGTACCAATGGGAAGTCCAAACATTTGCAAATTCAATTAAAACACCTCTGGCACCCTTCTGACATGGATGAAGTTGGCATTTGCAGAACAGCAGCTTTCTCACCTGTCTCATTGAGATCCTAGGATCCCACGCTGGAAGGGTTGGCTTTGTACATTGCCGTGTTGTTAATCAACGCTGAAACACTAACAATAGCCCACTGTGTGCGTCCGGGCAAGTTTTATGAGTACAGGGATTTTTCCTGGCTTACTGCAAAGAAATTAAGGCTTAAGCTTAGATTCACTGTCAGCCTGGCTTTACAGTTCATACTAAGTTTATTTTAATTAATCTATTCTATTTTCTCCTCTTGTTGTTTTCAGAGCCTGCCTCCTCACTTAAATGCAATGAGTATCCTGCAGATGCATGCTGAGCAAGTAAATGCCCTGCAAGGTGAGATCCAGGAGAGGGATGATGAGATATACGTCAAAAACAAGCTGAGAGAAGCGGAGGGGCTCAGCATCAAGGAAACTCTCCGAGATCAGATTGGCCAGTGTTTCATTGAGTGCCGGTGAGCAGAGATAGACACTTGCCCCTTCCTAAGCCCATTTACCCCGAAGAGCCTGATTTTGCAGTTCTTACAAATTGCAAAATCCATGTTAAGGTGGTGATCCTGGTCCCAGATGAAGAGCTAGTTCTGCACTTGCTGCAGAGCTAAGTTCCTGAGCAGCAGGATTGCTAGCTGGGGAAACCAGAGCAGTGATACACTCCTAAGCACAGTCCAGCGGAGAGCAGAGGTCCATCCTGAAAGTCTGACTGCAGAATCATGTCCACAGACATTAAAGTGCTTTGGAATTACAAGAAACATACTTAAAGTTGAGGAACACTGTCTGTATACATAAGGTTTAAGAGAGAGAACGCAGTCTTCCATGAGATAGAAGTATAATTATTCTCCACAGCAAATCACATCACATCACTGGTTCTACGATCCAGGTGCCTGCTGCTGGTATTATCCAGCAAGCCAATATGAACCTGAAGTACTTTTGTACTTGAGGCCTGACCTTCAAGACACTCCTCCAAATGTAACTTTCCTTAAGTAGTGCTGCTGATCTCAGTGAAACTTCACGTCTCAGTAGAGTTAAGCACATACACATTTTAAACTGAGTGCTGACACCTATAGTTCTCTCAGGAAGTTTACTTTACCCAAAGAAGTTTTTTAGACTGGCAATTTCAATATGGCAATACTTGCACTGAAGTATATAGAGCCTTGTACTAACAGGCTGGGTTGGTGATATAAGTTAATTTTTTCCAGGATTTACCCCACCAAGAGGGTTGGTATCTGAAAGTAAATTGGGAAAGTTCTGGGATTTAACAGCAACATTTCAGCTGCTCTGCATAAAACAGCTCTGCAAAAACAATTCCAGTGTTTCTGTGTCTTGAGCTGCTTGGCGATGTTACAGACCTTGGTTTTGTCTCGTGGACTAGTGTCATGTCCATGCATCATTCAGTGTACTGGACCTGCCTTCAGCGTGCAGCTTCCAGTTGGAAACGCAAGTGCATTCTGATGACATCCTGCTCTATTTATCACTGCCCTGCTTTAATCAGGTTTTAGTGGCTATATGACAATATAGTGTTTGCTAAGAAAAAAAAAAAGCCATCAGACATAACTGTCACAGATCTGCCACTATATTTCTATAAAAGCTGTTTCTCTTCTGTCTTGTACTTTTGCCTCTTATAACGCTCAAAACTCCAGCATGTTCTTTCCCAGTCTAGCTCTCCTTTAGCAAGAACTGTGATTTTACAAATCTCAGTTATTACAAAGCGCTTCCCCAGTCCCTAAATCAACCCTGTTCCTAGGGCCAGGTCTGCACAGTTCTCGAGCTGCCATTTCCTGCCGCTCCCCACAACTCCCAGCATGTTCTGAGGAATAGAAAGATCTTATTTCCTTTGCTAAATATTACTCATCTAATAGCAATTCTCTAACGCAGGTCAATTGTGTCCAATTAACTTGACTCTAGAGCTTGAGGAGAACTAACTGAAATACTGTGTGAACCCATAACTGTGTTTCTACAGGAGATTAGCAGAGAACAGTCAGTGTCCCAGAGAATAAGGCTGAGCCATAAACCTCTTTAAAGACAGTTATGAGACATTGTTGAAAGTAAAATCTGTCCCATGGAGACATGTAACAGCAGAGCCATCCAAGAGCCTAACCAATCCAGAGGATCATTTGGAGGAAGCTGAAGCCATCGTTCAAATCACGGGAGGTGGAGAGGGATGGCTGAATGAGCAGTTCATCAAAACCCTTGCTACCTAGTGTATAAACCACCTTGGTCTCACGTACCTGCAAAAGTCTCTGAAAGATGTCAGGTGGAGTGTAAGTGCTGAGCTTTCTTATTCAGTAGCCCTTATAAGTGAAATGGGACCTCGTTGCTACATTTATATCCCACGTGTGCCCAGGGGCCCAACTTTGTGTGAGACTTCAGAACTATAGGCAGACGTAGGCAGTATCCCAGCATATAAATATGCAATTAAACAAGTTATAAGGAGTTCTTTAGCTAACCTTTAAGTTGTCTGGTCTGGTCTTGTGATGTTCAGCCGTCTTGAATCTCATCTAGACTTGAAAATTAACAAAGATTAAAGCAGACGTTTGAATAGAAGCACTACATTAACTGACCTCGGATAGCTTTACAGATATGCTTTTCCCAAGCAAGTGATTGTATTAAATGGGACTAAAATATACACACAGAGTTAATCAAGGACATCAGCGCTTACAGACACGCCTTTATGCAGGCATATTTTGCTGCTGCATATGAGATTGACAAGGCTGGAGGGGAGCTGTTTTCTCAGTCTAACAACCACAGACAGAGCTGCTTCTCTACCCAACCATCTGAAACAACCTATATTAAAAAGTTAACCAGAAAGCAGTTTTAAGCTAAATCAGACCATTTTGATAGAAAACAGTTAAAGAGATGCTGCAGGTACATGTGGCATGCCCAAATGCAGCGACATCTCTGATAGCACAGAGGGAGTAACAGACTTGTTGCTTTGAGAGCAGTGTTTGATCACACTCCCTGTTTCTCTCTCCTTTTAAACTAACTGTCCATCATGAACTCCCGAAATCAGCAAGCCAAAGCTAGACAGATCTCATTGATAAAAGCCATTTTGGCGATTTAGGAGTGTGGTAGATAAAACCCTGTGCCCAGTGAAGCCAGTGGGAGAGCTGCCATCAGCTTCAGCAAAGGCTGGACATCACCCAACAGCTTAGTTCATTGGAATCCAGCTGAGTGATGCAGTGAGTTATGGGGCTGAGAGAGTCAGAGTGAGCTCCCTGCCATTGCGCTCTTCACAGGAGGCTTCTGTTTAAGTGACCAGAATAGTTTTCCCCACAAACACATCCAGTTGCATCCAAAACAGGTTAAAAAGAACTACAAAACCCAGCAAATTTCTCCCCATGGGAGCGTGTTTGTCAGTGTTCTGTGCGGCGCCTGCCAGAGACGCAGCAGAACTAACAGGAGTTGTATCTGCTCCTGCCTGCTGGAGAGTGGGCCAGAGCTGCAGATTTACTTTACTACCGGCCAGGATGTATTCTGGCTCTGCGCTAAGCCAGGCTGCCAGATCAACAGCTACATGCAGCTTATAAATTATTCTTGTAACTAGGCCTTTTGACAGAGTCTCCCGTTTTCCATCCTCTATTAAATAAACAAATAGTTAACGGGGAACAAAGATTCTTTGGAATAAATTTTGCTGTATGTACTAAAAAAATAAACCCAAACTTCCCGATTTTATCCTCCAACTGGAAAGGGATGTGCTAGGAAATGCAATTAGCAAGTATTGTCTTTCAGCACAGCTGCTCTTAGATTACAAAAGCAATGAGCAGATATTAAACTTCTCCACTTGTAAGAACTGCTGTAAAGATATACCGCTTGCTTTGCACAAGGGAATGGGCATGGGTTCAGTCATTTCAAGAGCCAAACAGCTTCTTATGAGGACAGGTTCTAAAGGAGCAAAATAAAGCAAAACCCAGAGGAACAGATGAATGAAAGTGTTGCAATGGCTTATAGCAATCCTACTACAGAGAAAGCAAACAATTTTAGATAGAATGCTGTGCGTTTTGCAGCCTTACCATACATCATTCAGTTTGTCTGTGGTGACTTCTGTGGAGCTCTTATTTGCCTTGCAAATTATTCATATAAAGCTTTCTAGATTCCTCTTTGGCCTTGTCTCTTTGCACCGTATGAATACTGCAGTACAAGTGTTCCAGAATTAACAGTTGCCATGATTATATACATCTCAGCCTGGATTTTAATCACTTGACTCCCACAGACTCCATCCATTAAGAACAGAGTTTCATATTAAGCTACAGCAGTTGCATAGCTGGGGTTTTAGTTTCAATTTCCTGTGCCATTGCAGACCAAACCCATTTTTCTCTAGTTCCCCATTTCAAGTTTTGCACTGCATACACTAAATCCGTCATCATAGTCTTCACCACCCTTTACCCACCAACAGTTCCCAAATCACACATCTTCCTCAGAGCCGTCCCTAAAATGAATCTTAAAAGGGGTGAGGAGAAAAAGGGAGAAGGATCCCCTTATTATACAGAGAGATAAAGTAGCATCTTTGTCTAAGAAAAGTCTTCTCTGACAGAAATCAATACGAAGGATAAGAAATCAAGATGAGTTTTTTATTACCAGAGATAGCCTCAAGAATCACAGGGGAGAGCCTAATACACAGGCTTTCCTCTAATGTGTCTTATGCCCTCTAGCTGTAACAAATTACGCTGTGCATTTCTTGGAGGATTTATATGCCAATGCTCAGTGCTCTGGGGAGCATTTCATCAGTGGCATTGCTGACCTAATAACAGGGGATCTAAGTAATAGCGACTTTTATGTACGTTATGTGTTATTCCCACAGATTTGGGGATTGGTTTTCTGGAGGAAGGAGGAGGCGAGGGGTAAATGTGCTTTCATAATAGGTTTACACTTTACTGATTAGCTTTGAATGATCTTCTCGCTCTGCCTGCTGACTTGAGTACTGTCAGGGAAAGAATTGGCCCAGCTTCATGGTGAGTGAATGAGGCTCCTTCTGAAGCAGGGGGTTCCTGCGCTTTATTTATTCATTTGGAACATTCCTGACAGCCAGCCCAGGCTTTGATGCAGAGGAAAGGGGAAAGAAATAGGAAGCGATCGTGTTATATTTCCCTTTTTTCACAAGGCTGTTTTGTTGAGCTGAGGTTATTGCCAATATGCCTGTCCATGGGAGTCCCTAGGTAGCAGGGAGTGGGGAAGGGGGAGGCGGGAGGAAGATGAATGGGGTTTTGCACTGAAACTCCCCAGAATAGGGCAAGTATTCATTTGTGTCAGGTACTGCCTATATCACATTTCACAATCTGTACACACTGCTCTTGATGAAATTAATGTTAACGTGCATGAGAAGGTGCCAGGCAACCCATCAGCAGCTGAAGTCTTGCCAACAGGACAGAGACAGATGAACCTCGGCAGTGCCAAGCAGTGCCAGCCCTCCCCACGCAGCTCTGCTTTCAAGGGAATTGTCACTCCAAGTCCATCTGGACCTATGTTGTTTTTCAGTCCCATCTGGCTCATCGCTCGTGCCCTCAGCCTGCCAGAAGTGCTTTCCAAGTAACACAGATAGTGGTCTCTATGCAGTATGGCAACAGCTCACAAAACAGCTGATAGGAAAATTGCTTAATAACCAGGTTTACTGCAGTGAAGCACTGTGGCAGACAGGTCTCTTAAAGAGCAAGCTCCAGTCTGGAAATCCTTAGAACACAACCAGAGACATCACAGTCCTCTTCCCATACGATGCCCTCTTATTCTGGAAGGTGCATTCCTTTCCTCTCTGCCACTCCATTAAGGGCATTTCTTCTGTAGGAACCTACCAGAAATACCTCTCTGATGTCTGGTACTTTATATTCAGCACAGACAGGAGTTACTGCCCACAGGAGCCATTTATAGGTGGGTGATGAGCCACTCTCTTTCACCTAATCCATATTGTCATTACTTGTTTTCCCTGTCATCATTAAAGGATTGTCACACACTCACAAGCCACTTGTATGTGATGTCCCACTTGGAGCTGAAACTACTTGCCAGAAGCAGCTGTGAGCTCAACACAAAGATCAGGATATTCTGCAAAAGCAGATAAGTGGTTGTCTGAAATGTCATCTGGTGAGGATGAGCCAAACTAAATTAGAAAGAGGTCTGTATCTGCGCCATGGTTTTCTCCTGCCCTTCCCTGTTCACTGGGGTTGAATACGTCTTCTCCTGTCCTCTTGTACTTTGTGCACTGGAAGCCTACAGAAACCAAGTTCTTTAAGGAATAGCACAAAACAAGCTCTTCCTGAAACACCTACAGCCAGTCTGGGTTTTGTCTCTTCTCTGAGTCTTCTCGTTTTCCTTGGAAGTGAAGACGAGCCCTGAATTGTGGAACACAAATCTCTGAAAGAGGATGGCACAGGCTTGGGTGTCTTCCTCTGCCTAGATACTTGGTCTTCCTGCAAAATTACAGATACATTAATATGAGACTATGTCTGTTTTCTCTATCATAGACTCATAGAACAGTTAGGGTTGGAAAGGACCTTATGATCATCCAGTTCCAACCCCCCTGCCATGGGCAGGGACACCTCCCACTAAACCATGCCACCCAAGGCTATGTCCAACCCTGCCTTGAACGCCACCAGGGATGAAGCATTCACAACTTCCCTGGGTAACCCATTCCAGTGCCTCACCACCCTTACAGTAAAGGATTTCTTCCTCATATCCAATCTAAACTTCCCCTGTTTAAGTTTGAGCCCGTTACCCCTTGCCCTCTCACTACAGTCCCTCATGAAGAGTCCATCCCCAGCCTCCCTTTACTGTAAGGGTGGTGAGGCACTGGAATGGGTTGCCCAGGGAAGTTGTGAATGCTCCATCGCTGGCGGTGTTCAAGGCAGGGTTGGACATAGCCTTGGATGGCATGGTTTAGTGAGAGGTGTCCCTGCCCATGGCAGGGGGGTTGGAACTGGATGATCTTAAGGTCCTTTCCAACCCCAACTATTCTACAATTCTATGATTTAACATCAATCTCCCTCACCATGGCTAAAGCCTGCTCCCAGATGTTGGACTGTGCCTCACGTAAACAGTCAAAGCTAGCTTCAAAATCCAACAGAGCTGTGACAGCACATGGCAAAACCTGCCCAGGACCATCATCAGTGCTCTGACAGCTCAGTCATGCTGAGCTCCTCTCTGCAAACTGCCACACTGCTGAGTTCAAGTACATCTGTGGGAACTAAAACCCTGCCTTTGGGCTCCAGGACTGATTAATTAACATAATTAGGAGCTGTAAACATTAATGGGTAATGTTCAAGCCTTTCCTAACACATTCTTAAAGCTTCCACTCAGTAGCTCTCTATTGACTCATTTTGGCAGACATCTTTAGGGCTGGAGCAAGCAACAAAATGGAATGTAAATGCATCACTGGGTGGAATACCAGAGCAAATAGCCCTCCAGGTTTCTTTAAACAGAGGGAAAATAAGTTCTCATAAGCAGAGGGATTGTTTGCATATGGCAGGAGAGAAAGGAGCCCACAGTTCTTCAACCTGTTTTCCCATTGTTTGGCATCATCTATCTACATTTAACAGCCATTTAAAAGCAAACAAACAGTGCAGCTTCAGTCCTTCCTTCTTGCCTATGGGAACACCACACTGTCCTCTTAAAAAGTGTGAAAGCCTCCAATTCCAAAGGAGGGACAACTTCCTACGTCCATCTGCAGTTAATCTACTTCATTGGGTGCCTAAGGATTTACAAGGGACATGGGACACCTCTGGAAGCTTCTGTGCAGTGGCAGAAGTTGCATAACTCAGCGCATGCTATAAATTTATGAGTGTGCTGACATGAATGGAGGCAGGTTGATGGCTTTGGGGGGGATCAGCCAGAAGCCCCTGGATTCATGTATTTCTCCTACTTGGCGAAGCACATATAAATCTCAGTGGCAGGTATCTGAAACAGTAAGACCAGTTGAACCCTGGTGTCATGCCCCCAGAGAGGCATTGATAACCTCACAAGACCTGCTTCCTAAATCACCACAAACTCGGAAATGTGTTGGCTTTCCAGTTCTGTAAGGCTCCTTACATTTACACTTCGATTTGATTGCCACCTCTCTGCAGTGATTAAAACCACGTGCAGAGGACTGCTGCTGAGCCTTAACTTTGTGCATTGAGCGATCAAAATGTGAAACAATGGAGGAACAAAAAGAAGATTCTTAAAATGTCACAGGTAAAAATCAACCTTCTTTGGGAGTTTTCAACATAAGAATTCATAGAATCATAGAATAGTTAGGGTTAGAAAGGACCTTAAGATCATCTAGTTCCAACCCCCCTCCCATGGGCAGGGACACCTCACTTCATCCTCATCCTCACATAATCACCAAGTGCACCAATGCTGTATAAGCACATCCTCATCAGCTTTCCAAGCGCTACTATTCCCTTCCAGATAAACATGTAGATACCTCAAATCGTAAAGTCATTAGGGCCTTCCCTGGATGATCTCTTTTCCATGACGGTTTGCTTCCTGACTTCATTGCTGAAAATAGGGTCAGGTCCTGGTCCTATTTAACACAGCTAAGGCCTCATTCTAAGCAGATTCCCATCAGCTTCCAGGAGGATTCGTAGAATAAGACACTTGTTTCTGAGGAAGTTTGTCAATACCAGGGCTTTCTCAAGGGCGTTACAGGCAGAAACTCTTGCTCTCCAGGCAGGTCAGCACCAGTGCAATATGGGGGTAAACTACTCCAGTGCCATGGCACTTTGGGCTTTGTGATTTCCTCAGCACCCTGAGGAATGCTCAGAACATCAAGCATCTGCAAGCACATCTTCATCTCTTCATCAAGCGTGATTTGCATTGCGCACCTCTTGCCATGCTTGCATATAAATTATGCATTAGCAACATTAACAGCTCGTTCAGATCTGAACAGTCGCACATTAGCAAAGCCATAATGACCACGGTTCTTCTTCAGACCAGTCTGTCCTCCTCCACTTCTCAGCCTGCTTGCTTCTAAATCACTTTGCCCAGAAAGACTTAACCTTTTCCCCACCCCATTTCAGCCCCGATTTCTGCCTCTGCAGTTTCCAGCTCTAAAGCCCTAAACACTCCAGTGGCTGTAGACCAAGAACAGGATTGTCCAGAGCCTACTTGCTCAGCCTGTGGAAGCAGGACTTTCACAGGGGCAGCAAGGACATTGCTGTTCCACAGGGCAAGAAGAAACTCCATGTTCTAAATCTTGGGAGCAAAAGGAGCTTCATTTAGACATTTTCATGTATTTAGCATAAGCAGAATTATGCCTTTAACCAGTCTCCATCTTGGGAAATCCTGAGTCATTTGAGCCCTTGCTTTCAGACATGTATCTTGTAAACCCAATACCAAACATCTAAGCTTTCAGTCCAGATAGTTAATAGCTTGACAAATCTGTGACCAGCTGAGAACCTGAGCTTTATAATGGATAGCGTCAGGCAGGGACACTGGGGAAGTGCTAAAGCCAGAAGTGGAAAATGACTCCAGCTGTTTTGGTCCTGTCAGTTGCTGCCCAGTGCACTGCAGTGCACAGCTACTCACAGAGAGAAGAACTCAGATGAGGTTACTCATCAGAATACAAGAGGGAGGAGAGTACTCACATACTTGAGAGACAGCCCCCAGGAAGCTCCAGAATAGCCACCAATAGATGAGAGGAAGCAGGTCTTGCACGACCTTCTCCCCCATGCCCAGTCATTGGGCTTTCCAAGTCCCTCTTTTGGTGCATAACTTTTCCAGGTATTTTATAGGGTTCCATAGCCTCCCCATCACAGGCCCAGTTCCAGCAGGGTATGCAGTGTGCTGTGGAGACAGCCAGAGGTGGAGTTCTGCACAAACAGGACACCTCTTTATTCTCCCTCTCACTCACCAGAGCACAGTGTGGGACATGGGAGTGAATGGATGCAGGAAGTAAGGCCAAAGCATTAAGCCTCAGCACAGGCATTTGGGGGTACAGCTGCTGCTCAGCAAGAAGAAACCAGAGGACCAAAACCTCAATGTTAGTACAAGTTCCTCTGTCCTATCCTGCTGGCCCTTCTAGTCCTGTTCTTGTCCATCCTGAGCACTGTTCTGTAGGATGAATTCCTGGCTTCATTTGCTGCCTACTTCTTGATTTGCGGCACTGCAGAAGCAGCACTGAGTGTTACAACAAGCTCAGGTTAGATTCCCTTTTCTGCCTTCTTCACGCGGCTGAAAGTGACCCACAGATACCCACAGTCCCTTGGCCTCCAGCCTGAGCCTCCTGCTTAGCGTTAAAGCTCCTAAAAATATTCACTCCTTTGTCTGTCTGGAAGTCTGGAATCAGCTAAAGTAAATAGCATTACTCTGAGTTGGTCCATTTGCAAGCAAGGAAAAACAACCTTGTAACTAATTAGTTCTTTCTCCTCAAGTACTCCTACCCATCTATAGTAATACTCGGGGATTAAGAGTCTGGAAATGCAAAGTGTTACCAACATAATGCAGCAACCCCCCACTGATACCCTCAAGGACACTTCCCAAACGTGAGCTTTGTTTGTTGTCATAGATACTCAGACACAAACAGTTGCATTCCAGGACTCTCACTTGCCAGCAGCAATAAGCTCTACACATCCTGAAGAACAGACTGGGCTGTTGCTGGCAAATGCTGCAGCAGTGTGCCCTGTTCAATGGAAGTGTTTGGTTCCAGTTCTCCCACACTGCACATCCTTTATTCCTATCTCAAGCAGAGTCCTACCTCAGGCAGAAACAGACAAGTGGGGTGTTTAACACTGATAGCTAGGGCCTGATTTTCACCTCAGAGCTGGTTTCTGTTCCAGTAATCCAGCTAGATACCGACTGTGCTTGGCCAGAGGCGCCTGCTCTACCTTCTGATCTATTCTTGGTTTGATCAGCATAACACAGTCCTAATCGATAAGAAAGAAAGAAGAGGATGAATCCCAAGGCAAGAGGAAGAGACCCAGCCCAGCTGGTTTTTTCACTCCGCCGTGATAGGGAGAGGTGTATTTCCCAGCAAGTTAATACAGAACAGGTAGAAGAACCAGTTTTCCCCACTTTCCCATTCACAACAAGCAAAGTGAATGAAGATCTGCTGGAATACAGGGACAAGAAACAGGCAGAGAAAAAAGAACCAGGAGTCCCACTGGTGCCTGGTGGAAAGACAAAGGCACTGACAAGCCAGTGGCTGGCAGAGGAAAGGTGCTTGAGGGATATTCTGGGAAGAGAAAGACTAAGGAAAAGCTTAGAACTAAGGAGAATAAAAATGAACAAGAGGCACAGAGCAGTGGCTCCCAAGCTACAGCCCTTGCTCCGCAGAATGATCTCTTTGGAGAAGCAAGCAAAGGAGGTAAAAAAGACATTTTCAGCCTTCGCT
The DNA here is from genome assembly GCA_039720435.1 of Amazona ochrocephala. Lineage (NCBI taxonomy): Eukaryota > Metazoa > Chordata > Aves > Psittaciformes > Psittacidae > Amazona > Amazona ochrocephala. The sequence goes on along the minus strand of CM077881.1, from coordinate 82,719,947 downwards.
CTGCAGAATGCAGAGAAGAAAGGGGACATGGACTGACACAAGCAGAGCAAAGGGGTAGCAGAAACAGGCACGAGCAGCTGGAGAGGCAGAACTGGAAATGGAGGGATGAAAGAGGCATAGAACTGGGGGGAGGGAAAAATAGGGACAGTTAGAACCAAAAACTGATAGAAAACGTGAAATGTGCCCAAGGCAAAAAACAGCAGCATCTAAATGTGCATGGCAGCAAGCAAGCTCAGGTGGGTCTGGAAAAAGACTGGGTTGTAAGGGAGTCGTGTTTGAGTATGGAGAGGATGGAGGCATGCAAGTGGCTGGGAATGGCAGCCTGTTATTCTTTCTCAGAAAATAGATTTGATTCTGAAATCCAGTTGTTTCACTGTTTTCAGAGTTTACGTACTGGGGACCATAGCAGCACAATGACTGATGGAATATAAGGCTGATCCAGGGCATTGTGGCATCAGTATGCCAACATCCTTAACAAGCTGTTGACAGGTTACTTAAGTACTGATTCCAAGTGAATTCCACACCCAGAGACCTGCATCATCTAGCATAGGAAATCCAGGCTTACACTGGAAATGGGGCTAACATCTAGCACACCTCTAAGAGCACTTCCCTCTAGTCTCCTTTCTCCTTGCCCTCCATCACCTCTACCTTGGACGAAACAGCTCATCTCTTTTTGAGTCAACCATCAAATACACAATTAGACTCAAATTCAGCTGCCACGAGGTTCCACTGAGATCGAGAGCACAACTTCAGTGAAAGTAGGGTCTTGGGTGGTTAATAAAACATCCAGAGGCATTTAAATAGAATGAGTTTGAGGCATTGTCAAGCATGTCAAGGGCACATGAGGCAAGGCTTCTGTTCTTTGAGGTGATTATTTCCCTTGAGAGCACTAGCACTTTGTGAGGTGGGCAGCGTGCTGCATGGGCTGGTAAGCCTCTAGGCAAACTCTTCCCAATACAAAGTTAGCTTTAAAGTTCATCTGACCAAATCCTATACTTGGACTGAATCATGCCTTAGCGCTGACAAGGTTGGAAGGTTGCATTTCTGTGGGCAGAACAAGAGCTTGCCTGAAACCTGAGGCTCATCCATTTCTTCCAGCGTCAATGTGTTTCAGTTTTACTGAGGGTTTCAGCACAGGGAAAGATCAGTCAGACTCCATCAAACAGACTGGGTTTATTACCCAGGTCAGAGTCCAGGGCTTTGAAGTCCTGGTGCATTTCAGTCCTGTGCAGAAACAACAGAAACTACAACTATTTATACTGCATGACTTTACACACACCCAGCTATTAGCACCACAAACTAGCTGTGTTCTGTCTGCTGTGTCAGGCACCGTTAGGACTTATGCAAGAGCATTATTTCGAGTTACCATCCTAGGCTGAATAAGAGACATTTAACAGTGCCCATCGGGGGGCTGCTAGTTCTCCTTTGCTCTACTTGTACAAAATAACTACATCAACACAACAGTATTCAGTAACAGCCCATATCAAATACAAGATTGTTTGACTTGGGCTATGGGTGTAGAACCATAAAAAAGCTGATTCAGGATGTTTACTGCTGTATTTACCTAATCCAGGAAACTGCATTAACCTCACCTAAAATCTGTTCAGATACTCCTCTCCCTCTTCATAGAGCATCTCACTGACTCAGTAATCCTTTGGTGGTCGGACAGGAAGTTAACTCCTGTTTTGTGCTCCCCATCACGCAGGGAGACTGGCTCTTTCCCACAGATTTTTCTGGAAAGCGTTCTAATCCAGCAACCAATTTTGAAGATACTGGTTTAAAGCATGGCTATAAGCTAAAGGCTGCAGCCTGGGTAGCTGCAGGAGTCCTCACAGTATTCCAAGCCAAAATACAATTGCTCCAAGGGAGCAAATTCCATAGCCGGAGCTCTGCCATCTTTTGTATTGCATACATGTGCTTCCCATCATGGGTTCAGCTCTTAGCTGCTACAGAGGGGGTAATGCTATGCCCAGACTATCATTTCACCTTGATCCTCTTCTGGGAAATCATGTATAATCATGGGTTTATTCTTCATGTATTGCAAGGTTTGCAGTTGCAGGAGGCCTGGGAACCAGTGGGAGTGGAGGTGGGAGCAGCTGATTGTAGCCTCTCCCACGTATGTGCCTGTATTTCATTCCTGTCAAAACCTAATCTTTACATTCTTTGCCTGAGGGAGCTCTGCTATCCTATAATAAAGCCTTTCCAGACAACTGATCCTCTATACAGGCCTGTGAAACAATGCATTTAAATCTCCCGTACTGAAAAAACATATACAAAAGCAGTGTAAGATGTAGCGAGTGAGTAAACCTGCCCTTCAAATTGCACTTCCCACACCACCTTACCTCTTGCACCACTTTGGCAGTAGGAAGTTACTGATATTCAGGCACTTTGCTTCTACCATGAGTATGGGCTGCAAGTCCAGCTCCAAATTCCCAAAGGACATCCCTATGCCTGTAGGCCCTCCCTAGGAAAGAGATGCTTAAAAAGCACATTATTAAACCATCATGTAAGTGAGCAATAATAATAAAAAGCTCCATTTTGTGCTTATAACTGATTAAATTCGAGTGCATCCCAGCGTGGAGGACGTGCAGAAGAATTCAGTCACTTGGGCACAGACAGAGCCCTATAAAAGGTATTCAATTCTGTACGGAGCTCCAAGATCATCCCTGATTTTCCTATATTTTCCTCATGCTTTTTTAAATCACCAAAGCAGAGATTCTAAACTATTCTTCTTGCTACTGAGCTGTTTGGTGATGAGCATTGAACATGAGTCTGTAAATGTGTAACTCTACACATAGATTCTTTACAATATTCTCCCATATCGATCCCATTTTTCCCTGGTTTTACACTGTGTACGCCTGATTGCGATTTATCCCGATAAGGCTGCACAAGCCAATTGGGATGGACATTGAAAACTCACGCACTGTGGCTGCTTTCGTATGCATGCAACTGCCACAGATTTATAATGGAATTGTTCATTTAAACACGTGTGAAATGACAAAGAACCCGATCCCTTGGAGCGGACAAGCAAAAGGCAGCAGCAAAAGGTATCAGCATGTTTGGTTGCCTTCTTTACAACTTAGGACCATTCTATGTGGCATTTTCAGCTTCTGATTCCCCACTGAAGTTTTTCTTCTGCACCACAAGTGCTTTCCAAGGAAGTGCAGTGCCATTACTCCAGCGCTACAGTATTGGTCTCAAATGAAGTAGCAAGCCACTCTCCCAAGCAGTAATGTGATGCTTGAAAGATGCTGATTACGCATTGTCCTTTACAAATGCTTAAAGTCAAGTCATGGCCAGGCAGCAGGTCAGGGAAACAGTGGTCCATGAGTGGGACAGCCATGATATAGTGGTTGAAGAGGACAGTGTGCACATACAGATCATTTTCATTCAGGGAAGCAGAAAACAAGGCAAATTTAGACTTATGCCAAACTGGATCGTATTGCTGCACTGATACCATAGACCTAAGGCAGATTTAGGGTTCTAGCTACTGAAATGTGTCTGATGCCACCTTCAATATCACCTCAGATTTATCCGTCTTAATCATGATGTGAAATGATGCAAGTGGTTATAAACCAGATAAAAATCACATCGTTTTACCACTCTGGCATCAGGTAGGCCGGGTTGTTTTAACCACTGACAGAAAAGGTTATGTATTACTCTTACGTGCTGTATTTATCCTAGTACTTAAATAAGGGTAGATCAAAGCACGAGGCTGCTTTGTTCATTTTCAGGCTCTTAGTCCCCAGTTTTCCTGACAGACATAAAGGGTGCAAATGCTGCATAGCACGTGCAGGGAGTTTGGCATGCCCCAAGTGCATTGAATTTATTATGCATGCACACAGCTATCCATCCAGCACATAAGCCATAGGTTCAGGGAGAGCGCAGTCATTTCATAGAGTGCTAATACCCTTGAAATACTTCAAGTACCTTTCACAGTCAGGTGGTGGCAGAAGGAACACAGCACCAGCACAACCATTGCAGAACAAGGAGGAGGGCTCCTGAGCGAGCTGACACGGAGCCTGGGTGCAAGTGACACTTCTCCAGGTGCTCAGCCTGCCCAGGGCACCATTTCTCAACCCTTCCCAAAGCGTTACCCTTCAGGTTCAAGTGATGGGCCAGGGCAAAACAATCTAAAGCAGCCATGGCCGGTTTTACAGCCTTCTTTCCCATCCAGAGACACATTTTGTTCAGCTAACACCTTGACTTCTAAAAAGCAAAAGCAATTGCTCTTATTTCTCATAAACAACTTCCACAGGGCAAAATGCTCTCTCTGTTGCATTCCAAACCCCAAAGAAACTTGTGATGTTGGAGGGCAAGTTATTTCTTTTGGCTGGCCTTGCTACGAAAATCACATGCTTTACTTTCCTCTTTACAGGATTCATCTTGTGTTAATAAAGTACTGTTGATTCCTTCTGGCTGACTCTGCAGGAAAGCTATTCGCACAAAGCTTCTAGTCTGAACTGAAGTAATCTTGCTTAAAACTGGCCATAATTGTTTCAGTCTCTTAAGTCTAATGCTAAGCACAGGCAGCGCTGCCAATTCAAGTCAGGACTCGGTATTCTATGAAGGCAGGATAAGCTGACCAGAGGTAAGGAATTCAGCAAACGCAAGGAGAATTTGACCTGGCGTTTCTTTGAGCCAGCTTCTGTATTTCTGACCTTGCTCTAACGAGAAGGGAAAGATAGAAGAAGATCAAAAGCAATGAGTGTTTAATGGGAGTTGTGTGCTCCAGAATACTCATTACTCTATCAGCCAAGCCCCCCAGCCATCGTGCTGGGCTCTGAGGGGAGTTCTTCCTCTGCAGGAAGGATTGCTCAACCCACTGTCCTTCCAGCTGCACTGAATTCCTCAAAAGGCTGTAGACAGTCAACAGGAAGCTAACACTGGAAATCAGCCTGGAGACAGTCTGACAATGAAAGAGGGGGAGCAGCCTTTCACCTTTGAGACAGTCCCTTGAGGAGGAGGGGCTGCTTCACAGCTCCAGTAAACATGGAATGATAAACCAGTCCAAAAGAGAAGGAAAGGCAGGAAAAGCAGCTTAGACCTAGGAAACAAAGCATGGGTGCAGCATTCAATGTCAGACCTTCTCTGTAGAGAAGCAAACGAGCAGGATTTCTGGTTTTCTCAGACCTGTTTCTGGTAAGCAGAGATTTCACCCCAACACGAGTACATACAGTCAGTCTGATGAATTCCTCAGTAACAAGGCCAACAGCTACTTGAGGCTACTGTGTGACACCATGACATGCCCTGCTCTTAGTTCAGAAACCATGCCCTCCAAGGGCAGGGATGGAACATCCAGGTGTCCTTGGATCTACCAGATGCTTCCACTGTGACTGCAGAGAGCCTCACACCAGCCTTACCAGCAGCTCTGCCCAAACCTGTTCTGCATGACAGCAGTCAAGCCAAAACCAACCAAGTAACCTTATAGGAATCTTCTTTCCAGTCCCTTTAATCTTATTTTCATTTCCATACCATGGTGGGTAAACTTCATACTTGTCTTCTCTAGGTTTGTCTGAGCTTTCAGCATGGGTTGGATGGTACTAGCTCTTGCAAAGGAGCTGAGAAAGCAATTTCTCCCAGTGCTGAGTTAATTCAGATTTGAGCTCTGAGAAAGCGTTTGGCAATACTCTTTGAGGGTAGGGAAGGAACATGTAAAATCAGAGCACCAGAACATTGTGTGAGTGGTAATATTGCCAAATGTTTGTTCTGAGTTTTCCTTTTTATTTTTTAATTGAAGCCAATATAGGACCTATAAATCATTTGGTTTTCCCTTGGCATTATTCGCGCCCATATTGCCTCCTGTTGTCATTCAACAGTTTAGCAGTGATTTGCAGCGCTGCCTTCCCACATCTCCCATTCTTTTCAGGAAGAAAACCCTATTGCTGTTTTAAACCAGGAATAATTTGTCAGAGTTTCAAAGGTAACTACAGATCAAAAAATTCTTTTCCCTCCTTTTCACCTTATGGTTTTTACAGCAGGAAGCAGGAGAGCCAGGAATCCTGGCAAAGAAGGCTCAGACCCATGTCTGCCTGAAAGTGAAAACAGAGATTCCCTTTTTCTTTTCCCGGTACACTAATTACCTATTGCTATCCTTAAAAGACCAGGAGGATCCTTGAAAAGGTAAAATAGCTTCATGACAAAGCAGAACAGACCATTTCACTGTAAGAACTCAAGAAGCTGAAGAACAACTGTACTAGGTCAGCCAAAGGTCTACCTTTCCTGGCCAGTAACGCTATGTGTAATAAAACTATCAGAGAGAATTACCACAGCCCACGTTTAGGTCTGTCCCCTCCCAACAACTGTTCCCAGCTATTACTTGGCTTTGAAGCTCACTTCCATCATTTCAGATCTAAGGCAGGCATTGAGGACCCAAAAGACCATCTAATTACTGTAGTTGCTGTAATAAAGGCTATCACCTTTCCCCACAAACCTTTCACAGTCATTCCTCCATGGGAGTGTTTCTCCATGCACATTGTTGGCCCCACAACATTTGATCTTACATTTTTAAAGCTGAATATTTATGCAGAGCAATAAAGTTTCCAAACCTCCAAACACTTCTCCCTGCAAGACATTCCAGTGAATTACTTCCATGCGTAACCATCGCACATACAAGTAAACGCTTGGAGGATCAGGACCTCAGATAAAACATCACTTGGAATATGTCTCTGTCCAAACCCATTAAAGATGACACGAAGCCTGCGGAAATTATCCTTGCTTTGTAAGTAATTCTGTGTTTGAGTAGGTTGATTTTTCTGGAAGTGGTTTTTCAAAGGGCTAAAACACACACAGACAAAAGGGAAGAAAACGCTGCAGCAGAGACACCTCAAATAAACCAAGGCTGCTATTTAAGAGAGCCCATGTCAGGAAAGGTCACAGAAACAGGCAAGAACTCCGAAATAACAAGGGGTTTATTTCCTTAAAGGGTTCCCCCACCCTTTGTTTTTGTCCCTTTCTGTGCAGAACACTTTGCTATCCCTCCGCATACAGCCTTCATTCATCCGTTTGCTTCTGCACAGAGCCCACATCCTTTCTTACCCTGAAAAGAGTTAACTCCTTTTTCCTCCAAAGAGCAATTTTTTATTTCTCCTGACAAGGCCTTTTATGCAATTAGCTTGAGAAGCCATGGCCAGAAAGAAAGAATAACACGTGTAAAATCATGCCAGAGGACAGAGTAAGTAGTAACTTGTTGAGTCTATTACAGAAGAAAATGTTTAAATCAATGGTGTGTTCCCATAAATCAACAGCAATATTTAGCCTTAACTATAACCATCCCTAAGCAATGTGGAACAGAGAGAGAACACTTAAGCAAAAACCAACAGTGATGCTCCTGGAACAAGGAGGCGAGGGAACAGCAGATGGATAAAGCACAGTGTGGGGCTACCTTCAGGCAAGGAATTGATTTGATGGGTCAGAAAGGAGGTGCCACAGCATTCAGGGTTGAGCCGGACTTCAGCAGAGACTGCCAATAACAGCGACTCCTACCAAGCCTGGTGCTGATTTGGAGATGCTAAAGAACCATTCTAATCTAGTTAAAACTTGGACATGGGTGCAGGTTGTGTGCTAAACCAGAAACTGAGCCCAAACTGCCAGAACTCTGCGCTACATGATCAGAGACAGAAGGGTTTGCATTGCAAACCAGAGATGATCATTCCTTTTTAATTATACTTGACAGATCTAAGTTCTTCTAAGAAGAATAGGTTTGGGAAAGGGGAGAGCAGTAACAGTGAACCAGAAAACAGAATTTAACTCAAGAAACAGCACAAAAACCTCATCAGACCCTTCTCTTTTTTTAGCTGGGAGAAGAAAGTTGTCTCTTTTCACTCCTCCATCTTTGTTCATCCCCTTACTCTTGTGGCTGAGCTGCTTTGATTCAGATTTAGGGCCCGCATTCATTCCAATTAGATGGCTTTTCTGTAAAGCTCTTCCCAAACCCATGCTATGCTCCCATTGACAGGATTTCACTGCTTTCCAGAAAAGTAATGGATTTCTCACATACCAGTTTCTAAAGGTCCTTTCTTCAGCAGTGTCCTCTACAGACCAGCATCTTTTATAGTTCTATTAAAGCAGTGGCTCTGACCCAGACAAGGATATTTTGCCTATCTTGAACTCTGGCACTCATCAGTTTGATTAGAAGCAGTGCAAGCAAAGCTCCCAAACACAGATTTCTCCCCCAGCCTGTGTTTGCGCTGGGGATTGCCCCCAGATTTCAGTTGGTCATTCAGGTGAATGGTTTTACTAGAGCTGCATCCTCCATATGAATCCAATAGGATTTGCTTCTGCTTTTGCTTGCAGTCCTTAACACAGTGTCAGCACTCCCAGTGAAGCTATCACATTGAAAATAGGAGTTGCTTCTTCCAGGTCTGGCATTTACACGTTTTTATGACAGGCTGGAAAAGCACAATTGGACCATTTTCCACCCTGCAAACCTTGAGACCGTAATAAGTAACAGATTCATTGAGTTCTGACGTGCCTCAGAACTAGGTGTTTCTGACATGTACCACATCCCTCAAATACATTACACACTCCAATACTCTTATCAAGAGCCTGAGCTTTCTACGTTCTCCTCTCCTCATCAACATGCAGCCAGCTTTCCTAACCACCAGTTCAGTTTGACAGCGCTCCATGCCGTGCAGAGAAAGCATCAGGGTGTGTGAGCTGTGGATGATCTGTCAGACCCGGTGGCTGATGTGCCAAGAAAGCATCAGGGTACTATAAATACTGAAAACGAAAGAAAACGCTGACCAAGCAGTGAGGTTTTTAGTTCCCTGAACCAAGAGAGCAATCTAAATAACAAACACAGGCTGAAATTCACACATCTCCAGTGAGATAAAGCCCTACAGTGACCACGGTTGACTCAACTTTTGGAGTCATCAAAAGGCGCAGATGCAGGTGCAATGCTCTTCTACTCCCCACTTCAAGTTTCAAGCTAGTTGCTGACTATGGGAACCTCTGCAGCTCCACCTTCTGTAAAGCCTTGGTTTAAAGGTTGAGTTGTGCCATCAGTGCCACATAGGTGGAACCAAGGATTTTCCAACAAAACTCTCTCATCTACACTTCCAGTGAAACAAAAGAGCATGCGAGGCTCAAGTTTGGAGCAAGTCTTCTACTATCTGGATTCATTTTCTTTCATTATTATTGCCTTAGAACATTCATGAGTACTTCATTGGTTCCAGGAAGTTTCAAAGGAGGAGGACAATTCAAAATTATCTGACCTATTCTTGGTGCAAAGCAAGCTCAAAAGCATTCGCCATGTTTGGGAGATCCTCCTTATTCAAGAGCTGTTCACTGTGGGGTATGCCTGGTGGGACTCTCTCGAGCCATAGAAGACATGAAGCTTATCTGATGGACCAAAGATATAGGAATAGCCTTGGCTGTTCATGGAGGGCATGCTGGCTGCTCATTTTACCCTGGTGTTTTGTTATTCTCAACCACTAGAAAACAAGCTGATACAAAATAGCTTAGTTGAGTCCAAATCAGCATCTCATGACAAATGCATGAGACAACCCATTGTGATGGTTCTGAGTAGAATGCTGCCAAAAAGCGAGCGGAGAATGAAAATTGAGATTCATTACATTTCCAAATGAACTTTTGACCAGGAAGATCAATGACTGCATTTTTCTGTGCAGATTTACAGGCCAAATGAATCCCTGGTTTAACCTCTGAACTCAGGGGCTATCACAAAGAGAATAATTTGTCTACAAGGGTCATGTATGTGCACGCTTTCCAGGCACTGCAAGATTGCAGTTGCAGTTGTTGAAACCTCAAAGAAAAAGAGGAAAACCCACAAGAGGTCAGACAGGGAAATGAGTCTGAGGAATACTGCTCCCTGACAACAGGGCCGCAACTGATCTGCTACAAGACAGCACATGGGAATGGATGAAGTCCAGAAAAACAAAACACATGTCCCAAAAGAAAAGACCACTGAAACCTGTAGTAATCTCCTCCCAGGGTCACCGATGTTCACAGGAACTTAGATTCTGCATTGCCCTCAACAAGAGACCCAGTCATAGAATCCCGGACTGTTTTGGTTTGGAAAGGGGCCTTAAAGCTCATCCAGTTCCAAGCCCTGCCACAAGCAGGGACATCTTCCACTAGAGCAGGGTGCTCCAAGCCCCTGTGTCCAACGTGGCCTTGAACACTGCCAGGGATGGGGCAGCCACAGCTTCTCTGGGCACCCTGTGCCAGCGCCTCAGCACCCTCACAGGGAAGAGCTTCTGCCTAAGAGCTCCGCAACAAATACAGATCAGGACCTGGAACCCACTTGCAAATATCCAAAGTACTATTGAATTCCATAGCACTCAGATGCACACTCACCATACTGTAGCCAAAAGGCAAAGATTTCTGTCCCCAAGAGCTGCAAATGATTCAGAAGAAAAAAAGCCAATCAAAATACCAAATATAGCACTGATGAATATTGAAAGCTGGCACTGATTCCGCATTCAGTGGGCAATGGACTCCAAAATGGTTCTTCACCCGCAGTGATTATTGCCTTTCCTTCCTCCCAGCTGGCATTAGTAAAGTAGCAACAGTCTTAATATCAGATTTTGAGCCATTTGCTACTGCATGCGAGGCCTGGAGCAGCATTTAAAACGAAATTGAGCTGTTTTGTGTCTGTTTGTAAAAAATGAGCCCCGATCTAAGTTAATTGGATGATGCAGGGTTTTGAGGCCAAAGTCCCATTCTTGCTAGACTAAAAGTAGTAATAATAATAGAATATACACCAACAATAAGAGCCCTTTGTTCGTTTCTGGGGATGCAGTGACCACAGGTTTGCATCTGTTTGCATATAGAACTAGTAATTGTTGAACAAGCAACTGACTTGCATGTTCAGTTACAGTCACAGATGGATATTTGTTTCTTCTACTGTAATTGGTGTTACATTAATACTAGCTAGAGGCCTAAACCCTACACGTGGTGCTGTAGAAACATAACAGATGCTGTGTTCTAAGGATCTTCGTTTAAAATTGAGTCTCCTGCTCAACAGCAGGCTAGGAAAGTCCCTGTAGGTACCGGTTGTTTAAGACGGGAGGAAAGAAAGCAATCTTTATGAATCACATTGACCTTTCTGAGCTGCTTTCTTCTCCAGGGAAATTTCATTCCATTCAGAGGAAGCATTACCCTGCGCTTTGAAAGCAGTGGAAGGATTTTCTTCCAGTGTCAGAATGGGGTTTGGTAACACCATAAAGACGGTATTGCCAAACAGGCAGGAAATCTTCCTAATATGACCCAAAAAGCTACTGAAGTGAACAAAGTTCAAGTGTCTTATCAATATAAATGGCCTTTGGACTGTAATTATTGCTTCTATCTTTTAGTCTCTTTCTGAAGGGTCTGGAAGCACCCTACGTTATCCATGCCATCTGTGAAGCCTCCTCACCAGCTTCCATCACCACCAGATTGCGCAAGTGCATTGGAATTGCGGAAGGTGGAGATACTTCCGTGGGAATACAAACTGGAATTTGTAGATTAAAACCCAGTCTAAATAAAATTAATATTTATTTTTTAAAGCTGGATGTTGAAAGCAGAGGGTAGAGCTATAAACAGGAACACTTGAAGCTAGGGCTCTGCTATAGAGTGAACTCTCAGTGTTTGATGGGTCACAGAACAAGAGACATGGGTTTGTAACTGTTTCAGTGGATTTCCTGTCCTAAGCAGCAGCTCAGCTCTGTGTGTTTGAACAGGAGGGTGTGCTTCCCCACCAGCTAACAACTCGGCCAACGAGATGGAAAAGTATGGGTTCTAATTCCTTTCTCCCTTGTGTTTCTCGCACAGGCACATCGTGGGCAGGTTCCCTGACTATCCTACGGAAGAGGCAGGAGGGTCAATGGCTATTCTTTCTCAGAATACTCCAGAGCAGGTACTATCACTCCTTTAATGAAGAAGGTTGATGGGATTGGGGAAAGCATTGCCACAAAATAGGTTTGTGTAAGTAACAAGTTTTCATAACAGCAGCCTACGGTGCTCCTGAGCGAATCAGGCGCGGTGGCTGTTTGTGGGCTTCATGACCCCTGTGGTCCTTAAAGCTCCCCTGTTGAGAGACACCATTGTGTTCATCTGCTGCCTGCAAGTGATGGTCTAACACAGGCAGGGTAAAACAGCATTTCTGGATTCAGCCCTTCTTGGAATCATAGGGGTATACAAGCAGTCTTTGTGTGGTTTAAGTAGATGTAAATACAGACTAGCCCAGCACAAAACAGGATACTCTAACCATCAGTTGCTTTGCTTACAAAAATAGGCAGGAAAACTGCTACAAACTGCTCTCTGGGCCTTACTAAAAGTGAGCTCAGGGCATGCTCCTGGATTTAGCCAAGTTCAGAGCATTCTAAGGTCAACCCTGCAAGCCTCTAAGCCTCTCTATTGTTCAGTCCCAGACAGAGCAAAGGAGACCTCTTGGTTATGTTTTCAGCTCCGAAAGTAGAAACACATGCCAGAGTCAACAAGGCTTTGTTGGCTGCTCTGAGCAGCAGGGAAGCCACCCAGCAAATGTGGCTTATTGCTGGAGAAGCCTTGGGGGAATGTGATGCTAATCAAACCTGCTACCAACAGGGATAAACACGGTTTGGAAAATGCTAGGAGTTACACTGAGCAAAACTGGATGTGGTGGGAGATGGTGGAGAAATAAAGTCCTCCTTTCTTTGAATTCCCATCTTCAGCTATTTTGCCATCTTTCTTGGGCATCTGCTTTCTCGTTGCGTAAAAACTTAATAAAGGAAGGCAGAAGTCTGAAGAGATGGTTTTGCTGCCTGTCTTCCCTGCAGAAATGAAAAATACCTGGAAGAAAACAACTACACCTGTTTTCCCAACACATTTTCACTAGCAATTACCTACTTTTCAAAGGTTTTCTCCTTTTCAGCCAGCACAACCACCAGCAGAATGTACGCGACAACCACGCAGATACCCAGAATACCATTGGCAAAAGAAAGTTCAGTGGGATCGTGATTTTACCTGAATGTCAGACAAGTAAAACAGTTTTGGTTCAACTGAGTCAGCTGCATATTAAAAATCCCTAAGGCAACTGGGGTTGCTCCACACTGGTCTACTGGGCAACATAGGAAATGAAATCCTGGCCCCATTGAAGTTAATCGGAGTTTTGTCCTTGACTTCAGGGGAGACAGGAGTTCACCTCTTGTATATATTAGCTTCTGTGAATGGGCTGGTTGCTCCTCAGTTAAACTCCATGAAAAATCAAGACTGAAGTGTATTTAAAAAGTGAGCATTTTATAAGGCTTGGGTAAAGACACTTTGGGGAAAATAAAATACAAATTAATCACTTCACGAACCATTGCTGCGTTATTATACATTCTATATTTCTTTATCCTTTGACAACTCTGACCTTACTTGACTTTGTAATGAAGCTGGCCTCCTGCACAAGCTGCTTCCATGACATTTTACAAATACCTTTCCAAAGAGGATGCCAAAGAGATCCCCATGCAGAGTACTTGGTTTAGTTAGGAAAATACATGCTCTCTCTTGACTGACAAGAAGCTTCTCTCTACACACTCTTCAAGAGGAATTTAAGGCTCTAAGACATCAGTGTAGTCTCCTGCATCTGATCCAGATGTTTGTCCCTAATGGGTTTTCATGTTTGCTCCAAAGATAACCATTAGATGTGACAATTTTTAGCTTTGCCCTTATCCTGCTGCAACAAAATGATGATCTCTTCCTGTAGTTCATCAAGTCTCATCACCATGAAAATAAGCCAGGAGAGTTATCATTTAGCAGGCACATTCCCCCTCTCCCAACTCCCCCTCATTTCCAATCTTAACTTAGCAGGAAAAGAGATGCTTATGAAGAGTTTGGTTGTGCATTTGATTGCATTGCCACATTACGGTAATCACAGCATCAGATCCAGCGGCATCTAGAGAAGCAGGGGGAGGAAAAAACCGTATGTGTTAACTGCTGTGCAAACACAGACCCCTGATCCTGGCTTAGCACTCTGGGCAATATACTCTGTAATTGCTGTTCATTACTACCAACAGCTGAATCCCTATAATCAGTAGACGGCAGTGCAAGAGATCCCCAGAAGATGGTTAATATTAGGAGCCCTGACTATTCCCAGGTAGGGACAGTAACACACTAGTATGCACTCAAATGCTGCAGTAATCACACACTTTCGCACTGCAAAAGCTTGGAAACACGCTTGAACTAATGTATGAATAGCAAAGTCAATTTGACTTCTGGGGGTTATCAGGTTAGAGGAAAACATCTTTTCAGCCTCCAAAGAAAACGTTACTGGAGAAGAGTCATCCCTCAACAGGAGTCCTACATCAGGGGCTGGGGGGAGGCTAAAATTCATCCGCTCTTACTGAAGCACATGCTCTTCCTCAGCGTTAAGAGTTTTATAAGGGCTTTCAGCATCATTTCAAAAAGAGGCAACCTCACAAAGAAAAGGGCAGTCTAAAATAATTTAGGAAGACATCTGCTTTTATTTCCACTATGAAGTTTTCTTCAGGGGAGAAAAAAAATCCCGGTATTATAATGTGGGTGAATTGCTTAGTATCTCAAACTAACCTTTGCTTGCCCTTCCCTTTCTTTCTTGCTCTTTTGTCAGATTCTTCAGGCATCTTCTTGTAGCTGGAGGGAAAATCGCTCTGTATAGAAGAGTACAAGCCATTCAAGGTTAGATACACAGCCAGCTTCACCCCAGCTCCCAGGCCTCTGCAATTATGGAGCTGGTGAGAGAAGAGGTGAAAGCAGAGCTGGAGAAGCTGCACCAAAATAGCACAGAGAAGGTGTATCTGACACAGAAAAGGAAAGATACATTTCCTCTCTCATTCTCTTCTGGAAAGCAGGGAGCCACTTCAGAAAACTCACGCTCCATATGCATGATCTCTAAGGTCCCTTCCAGCCCAAGTCATAGAACCCCAGACTGGTTTGTGCTGGAAGGGACCTTAAAGCTCCTCCAGTTCCAACCCCTGCCATGGGCAGGGACACCTTCCACTAGAGCAGGTTGCTTCAAGCCCCGTCCAACCTGGCCTTGAACACTGCCATGACTTCAACAGAACCACTTGGCATCTCAGACTACACATACATTGCCAAAGCATCCAGGGAAGAGACTGTACCGGTATTACTTGGACACACAAGATCTCTGCCTGCACTCACTGAGCATTTTTCTAGACGTGGCTTTTTGTGTTCCTGTGCATTTTATTCAGTGCTAGTTGCAAGCACCATTCTCCTATTCCCTATATGAGCACTTAGTTCAAACCTTCGCACCACAGCTCGTATTGCAGCTCTGAAAACACTAAACACGTTTTTTTGTCTTGCCATACTGCAGAACAGATGAAGGCAAGACAGAAGGATAAGGACAGTTCAACCATTCAGTCCCATTATAGCAGGCTCATGAGAACAGAAAATCTACATCACCCCTTTGGGTATCATTCATCTGTATAAGAACATGAAAGCAAATCATTCCAATCAGAGTCTGGATTTATATATATATAAAAATTATATTATATATATTAAATTGTATTATATATATACACACACACTTATATTAATAACACACCAGTATTTACTCAATAACAATGCTTGAAATTAAAATCTTTTCTCAAGCACATATGTGTGTAGAAAAACCCACCCTTGAGATACCAGAAACCATTACAGTGACGCTTTGGTAGGGAGTCATAGCAGAGTGTGGATGCAACGAGGTTGGATTTCTAGCAGAGTACTAGTGCTAGGATAAAGGATACACTTTGAGTAGCTCTGTTGGTTTTGGATACAACAGGCCTGCTGGGACACTAAAAACCTAGTTTGAACTCCAGTCAATCTATTAATCTATCCGAGGGAATGAAATGCATCAGTGCTTATCACCGCAAGGTATGACTGAATGGTGCTCGGGGTTTAAATTACCATATTTAATTAAATGTAAGATACTGAAATGCTTGGGGAAATTCACTAATGAATTGCACCGGCTGCAAAGCATAGCCCTTGTCATTGTCCCCTTCTATTGCCCAGGGTTCAATGCGTTAAAAGGCATTCCTTAGAAAAGAAGTATTTTTACTGTTCTAGGAAGCATCTCTTCCAATTGGAAATGTTTCATTTTCTATTCTTTCATGGTACTGCCAATAGTAATGTTCCATTAATAAACTTCAATGACCACAGTGTTTCTGATTTACACTCATCAGTAAATGATCCCAGGATTCCTCTCAGGGACAAGAGAGAACAATGAAAGGTGCCTGGGAACAAGAGAATGGTAGGAAAAGCAAATTTCACCCTCTGCCTTTTTCAGATAATAAAATATAAATGGCCAGAACTAAAGTTACGGAAATTGATGTAGCTGTACCTGGTTATCTGCTGGTAGTAGCTTGCAGGGATAAAGATGCTGGGCTATCCATGTGTATCTGTCAGAGTTTGTCACAATATCTCTATCCACTCTTTCAGCCACCAGAACAGCTTCAGTCTCTAGCCATATATTGAAATTAGACATGCCTTGAGGCAAGCTCTCAAAATCCATCTCTATAAAATCCATCTGCCCTGGAAACACTGGGACAAGTTATTAATCTGAGCTCCCAGCCCAGAGGGAATGTCAGGTTGTATGTCATTAGAATACTGTGCTCCTGGGTGGTTTCTGGAATTGGTCTTACTATCCCTTGCAGCTGGGGACATAGAAATCGCTTCTTTCCCAACAG
The DNA here is from genome assembly GCA_039720435.1 of Amazona ochrocephala. Lineage (NCBI taxonomy): Eukaryota > Metazoa > Chordata > Aves > Psittaciformes > Psittacidae > Amazona > Amazona ochrocephala. Next base: position 82,703,319 of record CM077881.1, on the reverse strand, counting down.
GAGATTGGGATAGTCAGCGCCTGTGCTGAAGTGTGCTGGTGGGAGTGCCCTCAGCAAAAATCAAAAGGACTTCTCTCTAATGGTCAACCCCTCTGGAATTCATAGGGGACCACCAAGCAACATATTGGTTGTCATGTTTCCTCAGTACTGGAAAGCTGAAAGTGAAGGAGGAGGATACACTCTGGTTCATATCTCCTACAGGACATGTATAACACACTTTACACGTGACAATATTTGACCAGCTCTTCACATGTTTTCCTGTCTCCTTCAGGTTGCTGCAGAACTGGCTGCCAAAATGGAGAAGGCTTTGGAGAAAAAGGACCAGAAAGGCAAAAAAGAAAAAGGAGGAGAGAAAGAAAAATCCAAAGACAAAAAAGAAGAGAAAACTAGAAAGAAAGTAAGTGCATCCTGCAGTGAGAACAGAGCCCAAGTCCAGCCTAGTCAGCCATCTGCAGGCAGAGGCTAGTAATTCACAGTAGACTGGTCACCAGGGCTTCAGGCCTGTTCAGGAGACAGAAGAATTGGCTGAGGCCAGTACCTCTCAGCCTTTCAGTGACCTTGATGATTCTGGGGAACTGATTTGTACCTCTCGCATTTTAGGAATGGCCATTCGCATGGCATGGCTCAGCTCAGGGTGAATAGCTGAGTTAGGTGCAGACAGCCAAAGATGTAGATGAGGGAAAAATACACTTTAGGGCTTTGACATCATTGCTAGAGTAGTGTGTACACTCTTTACACAGCATTGCTGCTTCTTCTTTCATGCATATAACAAAAGGGTGCCCAGGTAGCTAACCAAGCATCACCACTTGCCATGTGGGGTAGAGAGAAGTTAATTACTGCCACCCCCCATATCCCTGAAGCTGCCAAAAGCATGAAAAGGAGAGCACGGCACTGCACCAACACTGCTCCTTCAACATCTCTCTCATCTGGGACAGCCATTCTGCTGGAGTGCCCAGCTAGGAAATGTGAACCTTAGTCTCAATTGGCTCCCCACCTCAGATCTCGTATGGATTTCAGTCTCATAAGTACAGTTCTTACCTTGCCAGCTATGTCTTTTGTACTGCAAGCTAGTGTTTTATAAGCCTGTAAATAGCAGTCATGCATTTTCAGTCCACATTCTTAGGACATGAATTATCTTTTGCTGTAAGTCAGAGTGGACACCACTTAAAGAAGGATGTACTCCCCAATCTTTGATGTACTAAGGGCTGGTTTCACAGAAGGTATGCTTCTGAATTGCTTTGGGAGTAACTTCACTGAGGAAAGCACCTGTGAAACAGTGCAGTGACCAAAGGGCATCTTTAAAAGCAAACTATGCAACAAGAATTGTAGGCTTTTGCTGAAGCAGCAACTTTTGTTTCCCATCTACTTTATTGCACAAACAAAGTTGAAACAGTATTTTGTGGGGTTTTATTAATAAGGGTCATTAATCTCTCTGGGAGTGTGTGGAGGAGAAGGGTGAGTTTTCTGGGGCAAAGCTGACTCCTCACTACAAGTTTTGCACAGATTCATTGCAAGTCCTAGCCCTAGAATTACCATTTAACAAGAAAAGATGCTTTTCTTGGACAACAGCCATTAATCTGGCCAAAGCTCTCGTAACAGCTAGCCAGGAATCTAAACTACGTGAACTTAGGAAGCCTCAGTCTATCTAATTGGGAGGTAGATACCCAAGTATTAACTTGCAGCTCAGCATCTTTGCGGTTGAAAATGCTATTTGGGCCATATAAAACTATGTTTGGGGTTTTCTCCCCTTTGGAAAGAGAAGGGACAGCAGGCTGAAGGAGCCATGTACATAAATGTGTTTACAAGCTCTTTAAGCCTGATCTTTCATTGCTAACTAGGAAGGGTGGTGGCTGCCCCTATGCAAACAGGATATTTGTTAGGTCCTGGTCACACATGTCTTCAGTCATGTGCCATCAGGGTGACACTGTCACAGAGTGCACTATCACAGCAGTGGAAGGTAGAATTACTGGTACCACTTCTTTGTATCCTAGTGGCAGAGCAGAGCCAACCCATGAGAGCAGCAGAAGAGAAAGGAGTGTAAGGCCTGCAGACCTAAGCCAAATAATACTGATGCCAAACTGTTTGTTGTCAAGAAGACTTCGGGTGACTTGTACTAGTGCCACTTCAGGGTATAAGCCCTTAAGTCAGTGTATACACTGCAGAACTCTATGAGAAAGCTCAGATAAAAGGATACATATGAAGGTAATAGCTTAGAAAAGCTTTTGAAACTGGAGAGTTTAAAGACCATTGTAATACACAGTTATAGAACTCCAGCATCTCAGCCCATTTCCCTTCGGAAGCATTCACGAGGGTGTCCTCTAATGGATTTCTGCAGCTTTGCCCTCGTCCTTGCTCCTTCGCAACTCAGCTGGCCCAGAACAACCCCCTGTGATGCCTCTGGTCTTGCAGAGGCAATGAAAAAGGCTGTTGCAGACAGTTGAGTCTAAGTCAAAATAAGACATTAATGTTCAGGCACACTGAAAATGTCAGACCCAAACCGAGCTTCTGAAACCAGATGGCAACTCACTCATCAGCTTAAAAACCTGTCACAGAGTAAATCTGATTCTTTGTTGGTTTTGCACATGTCAGTAGATGAGAACCAGCGATAGCAAAAATGAATCTCGATCCCCTCACAGTTGTTTGGGAATGGGGTGAAATAACAATATAGAGCTCTGGGGCTTTATAACTTCACGTCGTTCTCCTCTCTTTAGCCATCACAAGTCCTGTCTAGTAAAATTCTGAGCCATTATATCAGGTTCTCTATGGTTCACTGAGAAAGAACAAAGGGAACATTCTCTCCAAGGTTATAATTCTGACAGGGGTGGAGGGAAATAGTATCTAAGGCCAGTTGAGAAAAGTTCTAGCAGCAGGACACTTATTAAAATAAGTATAGGCTAGAAGTCACAGTGATGCAGGCAGAAAAAAGCCTGCCTTGTACCTTCACTTCTTAAAGAAAACAAAAGTCTGATCCCAGAAGGAAACCTGATTATTTCTGAAAAGCTTGATAGCAATCTCTTAAGAAGCAGATTTGATATCAAAGTCACTCTGTTTGCTTTTCTCTGTAAGGTGCTGATTTGATTTCCCGTTGGGCACCTAAGAAAAGAAGAAAACACCACCACACACACGCACAAAGAAGGAAAACAAACAAAAACCACAGCTTCAGCACCATATGATCCCTCTTTTCAATAGCAGAGCACATGTTAGACCAGTCTGGCCTGCTTCACCCTGGCACGCTGCAACCTGTCTTCCTCACTGAACACGAGGAAGGCTGCGCATCCAGATTCATCCAGAAATGTTAAATAGTGAGACATACTTTGTCCTTAGTGAAACCCATTAGCAAAATCTCCACACCAGAAGTGCACAATGGAGTCAAAAATTTCCCTGTTGTTGAGTGAGAACCACCTATCGTGGGATAGGCTTTAGAAAGCTGCAGAAATATGGTCAGACTGTTACTTCCCTATCTCTGCTTAGACTGAAATGTGTACTGCTGGTTCAAGGCACCTTAGAGCGCTTAACACAGGACAAGCATGGGATCAATCAACTGAACATAACAAAATACACAGGCTAACTCAAAGGAAAAGAAGTTTGAGTCCAGGGGAGGCCATGGAGATGCTGCGAGGGCTGGAGCAGCTCTGCTCTGGAGCCAGGCTGAGAGAGCTGGGCTGCGCCAGTCTGGGGAAGAGAAGGCTCCTTAAGGGAGGACCTTAGAGCAGCTCCAGTGCCTAAAGGGGCTCCAGGAAACCTGGAGAGAGGCTTTGGACAAGGGCCTGTACGGACAGGACTATTCTGTGGTTCTATGGAAAGATGCTGTCTTACTGCTCACATTAAAGCACATATTTGAAAGTCTAACTGAAATTATCACACTTGCATACTTGCAAGGTTTCTAATACATAAATACTCTGAGTTTTCACCACCTTCTCCACTTCCCCCATCTAGGAAAAGGATGAAGGCTGGAAAATGGCTCCAAGTAATTTCCTTTCAATAATGGAGGAAGGAAACAGTCAATACAAAGGTCAGTAGAAAAAGATAACAATTACAGCTGGAATGTTCTTCTAATTCAACTTAATCTGAATGTCATTCTTATAAGGTCAAGCTGGGCAGCTGCCCAAACTACTGGAACATTACAGAAATGAGGATATTAGATTGAAAGGTATTTAGGAAAGGAGCCTGTTACTACCTCAAGTCTTCTTAGGAGTCTCTCAAAATCATTGATCTAATGATAGAAGAAGGCACGTTTCTATGAGTCAAAGTAACCAAACTAGAACCAAAGTGCTGCAATGTTTGTGCAAGGGCTTTTCTGAGGGCAGCAAAAGTGACATCTGAAATAACTGCAAAGCACTACTGTAAATGAAGCCTCAGCATTAATGCCTTCATGGTCCTGTAACTCTGCCTTCCTCTGTCCGTGAATCCATTCACCTACACAAAGTACAGCTACTTGAACATCACTGGAATTCATGAAGACTGCTGTTCCTCTAGACCTGTCTTGGGCAGTTTTACAGGTTGCTGAACTACATTTGCCAAGCTCAAGCTAAAGCACTTGTTTTATATACTGTTGTTGGAAACAGTTGTGTGACGCCTGCTTTCACACTGGAACAGCAAGAGTTTAAGTGGAGCAAGTCTAAAGCAGCCTAAATCATTACCTCCATCTTCCTGGATTTTGTTTTTGAGGTACCCTGTGCTGTGAGGCTGCAAGAGGCTATTTCCTCCATTACACAGCTGCCCAGTTGATACTTAGGACTTGCTCAGTGTTGCAGAGGACAGTTGAGTTCAACCCAAATACTCTATGGCCCAATCTCTGAGGTGTAGTGATATTACATGTTTGTAACCAGGCATCACAAGATTCAAATCCTTTTGCCAGGAGGTTGGACGTGGCCTTTTTAAGAGGAGTTTCATGCTTCAGATACCTTTATTTCCTTGAACAGTCACAGGCTGTTGTCTGAAATTCAGGGATATTGGAATTAGCTACTGCTCTGCAGAGTGAACATTAATGCGGCTGAGACGGCCATGGTTAGCAGCCACATTAGTGCACTGGGCTGGCTTTTGAGTCCTGAGCTAGAGGTATGCATATGAAATAATCCACAGAGAAGCATGCATGCTATTTTAGAAGAGGTCATATAAATTGCATTGCATACACACACACATGCAATAAATAGCTCCTGTAGCTGGATGACCCTGTCTGTAGCAGAATACCAGGCTCTTCTGACCAGCCAATGCAAACACAACATCCTCAGCCTCCCGGCCTCGCTGTAAAGTAAACTTTAAAGCATTCTGTTGGTCTATAAAAGAGCAAAACAGCATCTAACAACTAGGAGTTATTGATCGCTTCTTTTAAAGTGGAGGGCTTCTAACCTAGTGGCTAATATAGGACTTGGAAAACTCGCTGCCAAGGTAACGTCAGAGGCAGCTGCCTAACCTGTGGGGATGCCATTGGTTTGCCTGCAGTGGATATTAGCCACTCATCGAGTCACAAACAGCAATAAACAATTATGATTAAAAAGACCCCACAGAACAAGAACCTGTGGATCCCTTGAAACCCAGTACGTCTGTGAAACAGCACTTGTTGACCCAGTCAGAAAAGTGCTTAAAACCTCATATAACTCCCATGTAACATCCCCTTTCCCCAAGGCTGAAATTCCAGACTGGCAAGCCTGGAAGAGGTACCTTTTAACTAGAGCAAATCAGCTTTCCCTCTTAAAATCCTACATGACATCTGACATGCCATCTGATGACCTGCAAGTAATGTAAAGAAATTAATGTCTGTGCCTTTGAGTTTCTTTCCTCATTATCAAAGAAAATCCACCATCCTTCTCCGTCTCTACCTTTTTCAGTTGTGAAATTCAGAATACTCTCCTGCAAAAACTATTCCCTATGTGTAAAGTCACAAATACCCTGCACATAATTGGACTCTGAAAATTTATAGGGAGTAGAAATAGCAGCCAGTGTTATAATAACTGGGCTCAAACTTGAATGGTCTCCTATGGGTACTGTGAAAACCTTCCTGAATTTACAGTGCCTTAGAAATGACAGTGGGTAGAGGGAAGAGTACCCTCTACTGAACAGATTCATAAAGGAGCCTATGTTTTAGACTGTAATTCTTAATCATCTGGAAACTGAATTAGCACACGCTGCTGGAGATTAGCTGTCGTTTATAAAGATACTATCAGGACTTAAAATGCAAGGAAATACAAGGTATGAATTGTCTTCCTTTAAATTAGCTCCAAAAACATGCAAAGAGGATGTTTCCATTAAAAAGGCACCTTTTGCTATTAGTGGAGAATTCAGACGTGCACCAAGCTTGCCAGACATCATTTAGTTTTCTTTCTAAAGAGCAAGTTGCAATTTGCCTCCATAAAAGTGAAGTTATGGGCTTGGGCAGGGGATGATCATCAGTTTGCACAAGCTTCCTTTGTTTGGTCTCCTGATTACTTATCCTTTACAGAACACTAAGAAATAGAGGTGGGTTTTGTCTCTCTTTGGGAAAGACTTCATCTGCCTCTCAATTACTGCATCAAGCTTTAAGCTCCCCAAAGTCAAAGCTTTCTCTGTGTTAGACAGGACCTTAAAGCTCATCCAGTTCCAACCCCTGCCACAGGCAGGGACACCTTCCACTAGAGCAGCTTGCTCCAAGCCCCTGTGTCCAACCTGGCCTTAAACACTGCCAGGGATGGGGCAGCCACAGCTTCTCTGGGCATCCTGTGCCAGCACCTCAGCACCCTCACAGGGAAGAACTTGTGCCTAAGAGCTCATCTCAATCTGTATTCTGGCAGGTTAAAGCCATAAAGCTTAAAGCTTAAGCCTACTCCGTGCTCCTGGACCATATTTCGTCCTCATGTGAATTACTACAAAGGCTAACTCACAAGGTCACCCCAGCTTTAACTTAGTGTTAGATAACTGAGCAGCAAAGAACAGGGAAACTTCCTGGTTTAAATTAAACGCCTTTCTTTGGTCTCCAAGCCTGCATTACACCAGCCAAGACACCTATATAGAAAGCGTGCTCCTCAGGACAGGAGTCATTTTTGACTCTTCATGGTAAAGATTTAAGCACTGTGCTATTAAACAGAGAAAAGAATGCCAACATTGGGCACAATACGGTTTGGCCAATGCTGTAGTACCTGCTCTTTAAGATGAACAACACTCCAGGAATTCAGCTTCTCAACCTCCAAATGACAACCTCTACATCCCATTATCCTCCTGAAGTCTGATAGCAATTTGCAGTCCAAGGCAAGGAAAAAAGTTACCCTCAAGACTTACAGATCCTAACAAAACAGGGCTCTGGGCTTGGGAAGGGTCCCTAGAGCCTGCTACTTTCATACAGCCAGTAATTTAATAGAAGCTACTGACAAGTACCTATTTTTTGCCCCCAGCAGCAGCTGGAAAAACCAATGGCTTCTGTAACTTTCTTCCCCTTTTTTGTTCCTTTTGAATAACAGCCGTTTGGCAGAACAGAGACGAGGGATGGGATTTTCTGCAGGATCATGATCCAGAGCTGATGAAAGAAGAGAAACGTGAAGAAGTGGAGAAGGAGATCAGAGTGCAGGTGTGCTTACAATAGTCTGAGGACACTAATAATGTGCATTGCCTGTGCATCTCTCTCTACAGCTCTAATAACTGGCCCTGGCATAGACCTTAGCTCCTTCCGGAGCCCCTGCGATCTGTTCTTTGCTTTAATGCTTGTTTAGCTGAACATTTGACTGAGGTGTGGTGGCAGAACAGCAGACCTAGGTTAAACTCTGTCTGTCTGATAGGTGGATGCATTGATGCAGCAGAAACTGGAGAATCTCAAGCTGGCTGTGGATGGAGAGAAGAGTTCCAAACCCAAGAAAGGGAAAAAGAGTGATAAGGTAAGAGCAGCAAGTTGGGAGAATTCAGTCTGTCTCAATTCTCTGCCCTGTATTCAGTGCAAACACATCTCACAGATACCAGTGTCGAAATACACACGCTAAACATTCACTGAATCTCAAGTCAGAATCATTTAAAAATCTTTATCCAAAGCCTTTTCCTTTAGCCATTATTATTCCTTAACCTTTATAAACATTGCGTAGGACAAACTGAACTGTTCCAGAGATAAATCCTTGCAAAATAGATCAGATTTTCAAGAGGGATACACACCCTATTGAAACCCTGTAATGCAGTCAAACAGGAAAATCCAAGCAATACATCTCTTGGGAGGTGACATGTTCAGATTAATACAATTTTCCAAGGAAGGCATAGATCTGGGTGCCAGGAATTTTTCCAGCTGTGGGACTGGTTAACATACAGCAAAATAATGCACTTTGAATTCTCTGGTGTAACCTTTCATTTATCCATACAACACACAGATCACCTACAGCAGGTACACGTTAATTACGTTACTCTTTACTATTGAAGGGTTTGGGAACTTACAATTAAGCCAATTAAATATAATGTAGGTCTTTAACCTGTTTTATGTGTTACCCACTGAAACACAGCACATGTCATGTTCACATCTATACACGGAATTCCACAGCTTGTGGTTCCCTAAATTCCTTGCCCAAGCATTTAAACTATAGATCATGTCAGTGCAAAATAACTCAAAGCTTACAGACCCCACCATTCAATCAACAGATGCACTTCAAACCCTCAGGGCAAATAGCCAACCCTAATCTCATGTTGTATTTCATTTCTATAATACTTTAAGCAAGCAAATACTTGCTGTTGCTGTACTTCTGCTCAAATTATCTCTAAAAACGCTCTTTCATCTGACAGGGGCAATTTAATAACCCAAAACTGAAGCAGCTCTGAAAGCTGATACCAACTGGGTTGCTGAATCCCTTTCAAAAATAGGGAGGCTGAAGATACACAAGCAAAACATTGCAACCATCTTGCTAAAGTCATCATGGGCAGATGCATTTAGATCAGCTAAACTCTGCCTCAGAATATCACACTAGAATTATCAAGTGTCATGTTAGGAGTTGTCTGGGGTCTTTTTAACTTTCAAGAGAGGATTGGAACAGTTTGGGTGGAGGGAGGTTATTTAACTCTTCTTCTCCCAACTTGTGCCAGTAGCCTGAGAGAGCAAGGTGGGAAAAGAGGGGGGGGAGAAGCATTAATTGAGTAATACAAGTTCCCTAAAGACTTGATCGGGGCGGACATGACACAAACGCAACCAACCAGTTGCCTGGGGTGGGGAATGGAAGGAGGTATGCGGTTTTAGGTCAAAACACATCTTCCTTGTGCAGAACCATTTGAATTTGGCATTGGCAAAGGCTTTTTTTCCAATTAGTATTTGCAGAAATACCCCAGTCCATAAACCAATGCATACCTCTGGACACAGCCTTCAGATCTGCTCTATGAAAATCTGGCCTCTATAACCAGAAGCATATGAACTGGAAAGTTTTAGAAGTAACTTATGCATTTGTTATTCAGCAAAAATCCTCTAGGTTTTCAAGGCATGTGCTACCCGTACCTCTCCTCCCCCCAGATATGCAGTGCAAGTGACAGTGGATTTGAGTTCTCATTGTAGCAATGAACATGTCTGGAGCACAATGTAAAAGCATTCTCAGGAGGATTCAACATTCTTCAGCTAAATCAAACCTTTTTTGCTCTGCCAGTGGGGAATGGGCAGCAAGGATTGTTTCTGAAAGCGAACTCTTATAAGTGGAATTTTCTGTCTAGGGACAGTTACCTCAACTTCCCAATGCTGCGTTTGGCCATCCCCGGTGTGCTCAGGAGGGATTTCTTCTCCTTTCTTTGCAGGAAGACACCACAGTAGAACTAAAGTGCTTTTTGTTGTCAGGGAGCACTCTAGTGGACACCTTCCACTAGAGCAGGTTGCTCCAAGCCCCCTGTGTCCAACCTGGCCTTGAACACTGCCAGGGATGGGGCAGCCACAGCTTCTCTGGGCACCCTGTGCCAGCACCTCAGCACCCTCACAGGGAAGAGCTTCTGCCTTCTATCTAACCTGAAAAGAGGGTCTAAGTCCCCACCCAGCCTAGAGGAGCCTGTTATAGAGCACCTAAAGTGAAAGAGAGAGGGCTAGCATCTGCCAAAGCGTTTGATGTCTAAAAAGTTGGTGGCATCCTCATGTCAGTGCCATCTTTTTACTGATATGTTATTCTGAGGCCTCCCCTTTCTGCTGACAGCCCGAGCTCAGCACAACCCACCAGCTTTGCAAGTATTTCATCTAGATGGATGCCTTGTACCCAACCATAGTACGCATAGGATTTAGCGGCCAATGGTGCTTCCCTTGGGAATCTACAGCAGAGTAAACTACAACAGACCTAGCTTCTTTAAGCTGGGTTTCCACCCAACATCAGAGCTAGCAGATAAGCTCTCTGCAGTTACTGACCTGGAAATTATGTTTAAGTGCTTATCAGAGTGGTTTTCATTAAGCCTATTGTGCTGCTTTTCCTGCTCTGCTCCCCCAAGGATTTGTTTCCCATCCAAGCGTAGATAAAGCAACCCATTGCAAGTAAGCACACCCACACATACACAAAGGCATGGTCAGAATTGGGGGAGAAAAACAGAAAGAGGGGACATAAGAACCTAGGTGTGTAAACAGGCCTTGGTAGCATCTCAGTGCAGCATTGGGTATCAATGATGCTGCTGGGCGGAAGCAAAGAAAACCACAAAAGCAAGGCGATGACAAGACTATCAACCTTAGTATAAAGACATGATAAGAGCAAAGCCATAGTGAATAAGGCCAGAAGACAGGCTGGGTCAAAACTGAGGAAAGGCTGGATTTGAGGGCAGTGACTCAGAACTGCTGTTGGATTTTCTGTATCTGATGGAGATTAGTATCCAGAGCTCTCAGCCAGCTGTAAGAACTGTAACCTTTTTGGATGCTGTAACTAAATCCAATAGGGATCACAGCTCAGAGCTCCTCATTTAGACCTTAATAGTTAGTGAGAACATAGAATCATAGAATGGTTTAGGTTGGGAAGGACCTTGCGATCATCTAGTTCCACCCTCAGACAGTGGGCAGGGACACCTTCCACTAGACCAGGCTGCTCCAAGCCCTGTCCAACCTGGATGGAGTATTCACAACTTTTGCAGGCAGCCTGTTCCAGCATCTTTGTCCCAGGACATTTTCTGTACAAGTATCAGAAGCTGCTGTCAATATCTTGGCATTGCAGGAAAGACTTAAACCAAACCACGTGCATGCAGAAGCACCACACATGATCCAAGGAATCCACTCACTTCACACACTGCTACTTACACACTACCATTTCCCTAAAGCCACAGGAGCACTTTCCTCTTGGTACCTTCCCAGAGACCTGGTGGCAGTAGCTGCTCACAGCTGATGGCAGCAGGACTCATAATCGCAGCCAAAGGGTGACACAGATCCTGCAGTTCCAACGTGGAACAGTTCCCTCAATGACACATTTTGGCAACCCTGTGCCTTCTGGTGCCAGAGACACTGCTCTGGAGTCTGGTCTGAAATAAGGTCCATGGTTTGCTCATAGCAACCTCTGAGCTACTCAAACCATTTTCATAAGCCCAGCCAGTAAGACGAGATACTACACTGAGCACAGAAGTCAGTCTGCTGTCATCTGCCAACTAATAGCTAATACAGTTCATTACATGCAGCTTACAAAAGCAGAAAATAACCAAGTGAATGGATGGCTACACAGAAGGTAGGCTGACATTTCGGTGATAGAAACAAGGGGATTTCCATTATAAATGATGAACGTGTTCACATTCATTAAACATTATCATTTTCTAAATAAAAGCCGTTCCCAATAAGGCATTTTGGAGGAAAGCCATTGTCTACAATTCAGATTTCCCCTTATGGCATCTCAGTGTTTGCCAAATTCCCCATAAATGCCGTTTATGTTAATTAGGAAAACACATTTTCCCCCCACATAGTTCATTTTTGTGTTGCTCTTGAGTTACTTTATTGGTGAAGCTGCCTTGAGGACAATACCAGTTGGCCAATAAATTCAACATATGCTTAGTGTCTTTACGTAGGTAGAAATGAGCTTTTCTTCCCAGGCAGACCCCATGATATGTAGTTTCTAGCTTGTTGGGAGAAAGCTAAAGAGACAAAGCTGAAGAACAGCAGAAATAAACCACTGACAGTTTATTTCCTCAGCTGTTAAACCAGGGTGGCATATGCTTTGTTCTTCCCATTCCTTTGCTGCAAAACAAAGCCCCTCTGGCACATTCTCATGAGCATGTGCTGCCAAGCTTATTTATGTAGAGAAATCTGAGGTGTAGTTCTGCAGATAGGATTGGTGGCTTTATTCCCATCCAAAACAGAACAACATCACTTTTTCCCTGTTAGCCTATCCATATAGTTCTGGGGTTGGCTTACATTTTCATCCAGATGATGTCTGTTGGATTGCAAACAGTAACAACCACTGACCCATTTACATTGTGATGTCCTTGGAAACTTACAGTTGATGTGTTTGTGAATGCTGCTCATCCATTCTAGGAAGACAAATGCAAAAGAAGCCAACACCAAAAAATCCCAGCATTTTCCAGAGGATGGGATAGGGTTCTTTAACTCAACAACACAGCCTCTAGAGCTCTGCAGAGCTTAAACGTAAGCCATGAAGGAAATGCCATGGTGCACAAACACCATGTAAATAGTTCCAATGAAGTAATTTTAACGTGCTTTGCAGAACTTAAGCACGGACAGGAGTGGTGGGCACTAACATGGATTAATGATGCCGTCTCCACGACTAATTATCACTAACTGGATTTATGGCTTGTGAGCTGTAGTTAATGGAGGGGCTTGACATTACTGATTCACATCTTCCTTATTTCTGTTTTCCGTGGCCTTTTTGCAGTAGGTAGAGAAGCAAGACGAAAGTCAGAATCTTCCCGTTGCTTAAGCATGGTGAAAATATCAAGTGGGAATATATTCAGATAGATGTAATAATCAGATAGATATAGATAGGAACATCTTTTGTGCTATTATAAATGGGGCTATGACTTCCTTTCCCTTCAGGCATTCAAGGATATGATTTTTCCCTTCGGGTTCCTTCAGTGACAAGAGCCATATTCAAACACAAGCATTTGCTGTTTTGACCCTCACTTTGCTTCAATACATTCAAAAGCACATCTTAGTGCTAAGGTCTCTAATTCCTGTCTGGTTTTGTGGTCCTCAGAAGAAAACAACCACAAGGAAGAAGATATCCGAGCTGGAAGAAGATCTAACTCCTGACAGGTAAAGAGAGGACCTGCTTACCCGAGACTGAGTGCATCCTTTTTGCATTAGAAATACTATCAACTCATTCAGTTTCTAATTACACCAAGTGCATCTCGCCACTGCTGTGCTTACCAGCATCAGGAACTCTATGATACATAAAACGTATTTACTAACAGTTACAAATACGCATAAAAAGCCTAGATGGTAAAACCCCTACTTTTACAAACATGTACGCTTTACCTAAAACCTTTTTTGCATTCCCAGTGAGCACAGCAACCTACACACAGCCCCTTCCTGACCAATGGCTTTACAGCATGACAAATAACAGGCCAACAGAACACTGCTTTCATGCTACATAGCACAGATCCTGCTTTTCCCCAACTTCAACAACACACACAGATTAAGATCCCCATTCTGCAACACCACACCACTAGGGCCAGTCACATCAGCTTCAGTCAGGTTAATTCCAGTATGCAAAGGTAAGCGCATGCAACGTTCAGGTGGGATATAGGCCCCATTTGCCTGTTTCCCATCATCTCTGCAGGTGCAGAAGCACCAAGCAGCTCTGCCGGGTGTCAGATTTTCCATTCCTGCTGAAACCTGATAAGGGAGGCTGTAGACAGGCCCCTGCACTCCATAAATCACCCTTCATGTACATATCATAAATCTTATTTATTATAGAATCATAGGATGGTTTAGGTTGGAAGGGACCTTAAAGCTCCTCCAGTTCCAACCCCCCGCCACGGGCAGGGACACCTTCCACTAGAGCAGCTTGCTCCAAGCCCCTGTGTCCAACCTGGCCTTGAACACTGCCAGGGATGGGGCAGCCACAGCTTCTCTGGGCACCCTGTGCCAGCGCCTCAGCACCCTCACAGGGAAGAGCTTCTGCCTAAGAGCTCATCTCAGTCTCCCCTCTGGCAGGTTAAAGCCATTCCCCTTGGCCTGTCCCTACAGGCCCTTGTCCAAAGCCCCTCTCCAGGTTTCCCGTAGCCCCTTTAGGCACTGGAGCTGCTCTAAGGTCTCCTCTTAAGAAGCCTGCTCTTCTCCAGGCTGAACCAGCCCAGCTCGCTCAGCCTCATCAGTAAGAGTTAGAGTAGAATCATAGAATAGTTCGGGTTGGAAAGGACCTTCAGATCACCTCTAGTTCCAACCCCCCTGCCGGAGTTTTGGCAGACCTGGCAATTCCTTGTGCACCTTTGCTCTTTCAAGCAATCTTATTTTATTTGGAGGATTTGAGAAGATTTCTTTTTCTGACACTACATTTTCAGTGAGTTTGTGATGTATTCACTGACAATCCACTCTTCTTCACCTGCACACGTAACACAAACACAGAGATAGCACCACTGGGTACTGCTGGCCCAGCAGCAGTGCACAGCAGAAGCAGACCCAGCTTCCAATAGAGCAGGTCTGGAGAACAGCATTAAGACGAACACCCTCAATCACTGCAGGAGGAAGCACATGGATTCACCCCATGAATCCTTTTTTACAAGACATGCTCTGCGAGACCTGGACTAGATCATTTAGGGGGCTGGTACTACACAGCCAGTGATCTCTCTACCTGCTTGAAAATACAGACCCTCTCCAAGTAAATATTTAAAGTAAATGTGTCATAGATTATAACAGAGCATGACCTCTCCTACAAAACCAGCACCAAAGTCTAACAAGGACAAGTATATTCTGCGCTTATAAAATCACTCTCGCACATACCTGCTTCTTTACATATAAACTTAATACAACACACAACCTTTTAAGAACACAAACTTTGTAGCAGTGGCTTTAAATCACACTTTATCTGGCATTTTGGCTCCATGTGTTGCTCTTCCCTGCTGAGCAGGGAAGAAGAAAGCATTACAGAAATCACCAAGAGAAGATGAGGTTCAGCTTGGTTTTGGCATGGAGAACAGGGCACAAGGGGCTTCAGTCAACAAAGACTGATCACATCACACTTACTTGGAGGCGGCTCAGGGCATGCATCATTAAGCTTGCACAGTAAAAATAGTAAGATGGGAAAAGTAGAAGTCATGCTCCCAACGGAAGTGTCAGGTTAGTCCCACTCTACCTTCTGCTTGCTTTATGACGCACACTCAACATAAATCACTGAGAACAAGAGTCAGAGAGGCAAACTCAATGCTGTTGAAGGTGAGTTCCAATTTGTATTTGCTTATTACTGCTCCTGTACTAATTGGGCCACTAACACTGCATAAACATGAAACTTCCCAGCTGAAGAAGGCCGCAGGCCTCAAATTAGATATATTCTTTTAGCCAGCTGAGATCCCATTGAATATTTTCATTGCAGCCATACCAGAACATCCCAATTTAGATGACAAAGACAAAAACAATGGAAGAAGATGCGCAAGGTGCACAGTGAAAGACCTGTAAAGGTTCAAATCAGTATTGCTTATGCTGACAATACAAGAATTTACACCAGGCTTATTCACTTTATATAAGCCTTGAATCAGTATCCATCTGTAGAACCTAGTGCCAGAAATGTCATTGAATTTAATACTTAGGTAGAACTCCAGAAGAGACAGTGTGGAGAACATCCACACCTATAGACACTCAGGTACAAGTGTAAGCGTATTAAATCCTCAATTACTGGGACTTATTTCCAGCCACTAACAGAGATAGGAAAAACTGTTCCACTGGAGAAGCTGTGCCTATTTCCAGTGTGTTTTCCCCCTGATTCTCCTCTGGCCATCATGATCCTGACACTGCAGTAGGTGGACCGCTGGTTGCTCTGATCAAGTCATTCCCATCATGTTCCTGACAAGATGAGACTGTCTATTGCAAACAGAACAAATTCCAAGAAGAATTAATGAATTGCTACTAATTGGAGAGCTAAGTGAAGAGCTACAGTAGTGCCAGGATTGCCATTACTGTATCATTTAAAAATAATCTGCCAGTAATTGGTATTAATGAACGAGCCTATTACACAAGTCATAACTGATCCTGCATCACCTGGAAATGGGTAATGGAATTGGTATCAGAGGGAGAGGGAGCCATGTGGTGCGTGAGGCACTGAGATTCCTTGCCACAATGCAGAAAGCTGTACTTACTGGTTTCATATTAATGGCACTAATCACCTTTACCTCTGAGCTACAGAATGTATTTATAAAGCTGAGGAAACATAACACTCAAGCTAGTTCAGTTACTGAAGGACTGAGCTTCTACTGACAGCACCCTGGCATTTATGAGTGATGTCTCTTGTCCATAGGACCATCGATTCTCTGTACGAGGAACTGGTGGAAGAAGGATTACTGATAAAAGCCAAGACCGTGAATCTCTCAGATTATGTTGGTAAAGTACATATGTTACAGCTAATATGGTGTTTAATCTTACCAAATCTCCAGCCACTCAATGTTCACTGACCCCTATTATTTCCAGTCAAGAGGGAGTTCAAGAGTAATTACACTTCCAGGACTTTCAAACTTGAATACCTATGCAAATCAAACCTGATTCTGCAGGGTGCCTGTTGCCTTTCACTTCTGCTACTGAAACCGAGGGCCTCTTAGTAAAGCTGATGCTTAGCTCCAAGCACTAACACCTGGAAGACTCGAATGGCTTTGGCTGTCACAAGCCACTCTGAGGTGGAACCAGCACATCCTTTAGGCAGCACTGGCCAGGCATTGGCCTTCAGCATGAGTTTGTTCAGCAGAGAAGACTCACCCCCTTACCTCTACCTCCCTTCCTGCCCATCAACTCCAAGCAGTGCTTTGAGGCATATCTGGCCCCTGATTTAGATGTGCCTCTGCCTAGTTCTGCATTTCACAGTCCTCTTGCCCAGTTTCTGTTACCTGCAGCTGCAGTCAGACACGCTTTGCACAGGGGGTGGAACCAAACCACTCTGTTGAAGGCTGAATTGACAAGTATTCTGCCCATTTCGTACTTATTAAAAGATCATGAAGCAACGTAATGGAAAGTTTCCGTCATTCCTTTGCTCACCCAACCAGGTTGCATTTGTCTAACAAGCACTCCCTGCCAGGGATGTTTTTAAAGCACATCTTGGCCAGTGGATAATCATTAATAGATGGTAACATCTAACTTGGAAATAGGCTGAGGTGGCTTTGGGCTATCTTCCCTTGACCTTGAGGTTTGAAGCTGTGGCTCTTCTGCAGTCCTCAACTGCTCAGCTCTTACAGGGCTGAAGCCTAAGGAAGGTCACCTCCATCCCAGTTTCTGGCAAAAGGACAGAGTGGAATTGTGCTGCACAGCAAGTAAAAGCACTGAAATGTGCCCCCCTCTATGACAAACCGACATCACTGAACTAATTTTCTTGGTGACCTTATCTAAATTAGTCAGTGAGTATCCACCGTGATTTATGTTCAGTTGCAATTAAACTCTTTGATGCCTTCTAATTAAATCTGTGAAGATTAATTCCTATCCGGTTCTTTTGATTTCTCCTTAAATAAAAGATAAAACCTGAAATGAATTCTGTTCTTCAGAGGGGAGGGGGCAGCTGAACCAGGCCTTGTCTGCCTTTTTGCCCCCAAATTACAACTCCCCTTTCTCTCTTAGCCATTGCTAACTTACCCCTGCTCCAAAAAGCTCCAGCGCTCTCCCTTTTTCATACCAATAAAACACATTCTTTTTCAAGATATTCACCATAATGACATGCAATTGATGCTAAAAAAATAATCACTGACTACGTCATCACAACTAGTTTTCCTGCTTGTGGCCCATCCTGCTAGATCTTTGTTCTCTAACATGTCTTGTATATGGACTTCGACAGGGCAAGCAGCGTGATTATGGCTCTGTAACAAGAGCTGAGGCAAGATTCAATCAGTTCATGTCAGGGATTTTTAGTTTTCTTGGGTTGTTTTGTTTGAAGAAACACAGATTAAGTGCAAAGTAAAGAACCCAACAAATGAGGTGACACAGTCCAATGTCTAACAAAGTGAGAGGCTGAGATGCGATGCAGTCGGGAGAATGCTTGTTAAATCAGCTTTTCCCCTTCCTGAAATCCTTCTGACTGAGCGTGTTTCACTGGGATCCAGCCCTGCAGAATCCCAAAGCTAGAAATCCTTTGCCAGCAAATGTGATTTATGGTGCTATTAATGATGCTTCTCCACAAAGTTTCTTTCAAAGGTTACTTGAGACTGGCTGCTCTGCTGAGCACCTTCCACAGGCTGGAAGGGGAAATCCACAGCGTGTTTAACTTCAGCTTCCTTTGCAGTTCACCTTTCCAAATTGCTCGGGGCCACATTCCACACCAATATTGCCCTGTTTGAATCCCTGTCCCTTGGGTTTGCTGAGAGCACGTTATATTGGTATTCTAAGATAGTTTTCCATGACTTGAGTTATGCTTTCTCTAACAATGCACTGTCGCATTTATGTAGCCCATGCTTTCTCCCTACAGGCGAGTACAGCTATCTGGGGACCACACTTCGGCAGGCAGATAGAGAGCCAATGCCCTCTCTTGCAGATGTCAGACAGCTAATAGCACTGTATGGAATATTGCCATTAGGTAAGAGCACAGCAAAAATTACCAGAGGGCAGAATACAATGGCTTTGCTTCCTGTCAGTAACGTGCATTTTTACTGGCTTTGACAAGGCTTGATTAATCGTAATCTAAAGCATTTTGCAGTATAATTGTTTTTCAATTAAGCCTTCTGAGTGAAGACTGTATCAATTTAATAGTGCATAAAGGAGCTTGCACATGCTATTGTCAGGTATTGCATTTCCAAACCATCTCCATTTGCATGTTAACAGTTTGTGAATGGCAGCACATAAAAGGAAACCACTGGGGAAAGATAATAGCTAAAACAAGCTCCAGTGATCAAAATTAATCAAGTTAAGGGAAGGGCTAAGGTTGCAATTCACCTTTTACAAGCTGGCTGATGTTACTCAGTACTAAACAACGCAATCGTTTAAGGAATTAGTCTGGATACATTTTGTACATCAGAGAGAACACTTTTAAATGCTCTTGCAGTTTGCATTAAGACTTTGCCAATACCTAACAAGGCTTTGCTGGGTCGGGTTACATGCTTTCAATGGAAAAATCTACCTCATATTTTAGATGGGAATGGCATATGCCAAACTCTGGTGATTGCAAGAAGTGCCTGCCTGTCTCAAGGGCCTCTACCCATTCTTCACTTGCATCCCTTGCCATTCCTGATTGCCTTTCAGGGAGGTTTTAACTAGGCATATCCTGCCCCAGGCTGTGCCATTGTCTGCTGAGCCCCTTTATAGGGCAAACTAACAGACATGTTATTTTTGCCATTCTGGCAAATGGAGCTAAGCTGACGCTGAGCTTCTGCTTTCCCCTCCCCTTTGCACGCCTCCCAGACAGACCTGTGCTTAGGCTGGTCTCTAAGTACATGTTCTGAGGCTCTTCCTACCCCCACAGAGGGCACATGCTGTAGAAAGCTCAGTGCACAAGGCTGCTTCCTCTTGGTTTCAGGTGGAGCTGTAAGGCAGCAGGAGCGCTCTATCTGCAGACCAGGTTAACAAATAGGATGCTCCGAGCACCCCTTCCTTCAGCCTAGATGGGCTCTTCTTATCTACAACACCCAGCTGGTTTTTGGGTTAACTCTCAAGGGTTGGCTGCAAGTTTGACCACAGTCAGCTGAGAAAGGTCGGCAGTTATTGCTGTCTGCACTGACTACAGTGTGCTATTTCATACACCACGTAACTCCTCCAAGCTTTTTATGTTTTAGTGCTATCTAAGCCTACTGAAATCAAGCCCCAAGACACCCCCCACCCCGAGGCAGGAGGAAAGAGCATCCACATATTTTCTACCATTTAAAATATGAGGGAGAAGAGACCCTGGACTTGTTAAACAAACAAGAAGTATTTGCTGTAGCATTTTTAAAATGCCTTTGAATAAAGAAAGCTCTTGCATGAGCCAAGAAAAGGCACAGGAATGGTTTCACCGTTTGGGTGCTGTGTTATGGATGACATTTCACTTAATTCATCTCCAAACTAGTTAACCATATAATGGTGTATGTGTGGAAGTAAAAGTTCTTCTCATAATAGTCACCTGATGGCAAGGAAAGCCCCAGCTTAAATGGCATTGAGGAAATGATAAGCAGCTGAATGAGAAATACTAGTAGCCTCTATATGTAATCTTTAAACACAGAGGAGTCTGCTGCTCCCCTCATAATAAATAGATGTATAATAGGAATAGATTGGTATGGAACCACCAAATATTAATAAAGCCTGGGTGGCTGACAACTTCACTCTACACAGCCCTGAAATAATGGCATTCATTTTCTCACTTGGTTCATTGTCATTTATTTGGGATGTGAAAGCATTAGGACACAATAGGCAGCCTGACTGGATTTGGTTTTAGCTGTCTCCTCAACCCAAAGAACTTTTCCAGGCTAAGCCAGAGGCTCCTCCTGCAGCCCAGCACCTTTGGGGCCAGTTTCCACACTAGTCCCATAGTCTGATAGACACCAGTCCCAAAGACCTTCAGAAGTGGCAGATGCTTACACACATTCAAATCTGGCTTTGCAACAACCACCACCACCACTCACACAGAATGGTTTTAGGCTTCGAGGCAGTGATGTTACAGGACTACCACCGTGTACAAATACAGCATTTGACATTTCCTACTACCTCCATCTCTAGAGGTTTACCTGTACCTAATTCATACAAGAACAGAGCTGCAGGGAAGACGAGTTCTGTCACCATCAGCCACCTAAATCTTTCTATAGTCCTGTTCCCACAACACAGGCATTTCTTCCAGGCTTTCCCAGGTGATGGATGTATTTCTTACAGCCCAGAATGAATTTACCTGGAGCTTCCATAGGCAGAGATTTAGAAATGCTGAGCACTCATTGCTGCTGGCAGAGCAAGTAAAGCAAAGCAACCCTGGCGTTAGTGTTTGTTCACCTGAATAAAAGGGAACAGAAAAGGATCCTCCTCCTCACAGATAATACTGTACCTGCTCTGCAACATGCAGCTGCTGAGTTCCAAACTGGGGAATACTATTAGCTCCTCTGCAGATGAGCTAACACCACACTCAGCAGGCAGGCTTAGAGGGCTTCCTAGGCTGAGAGAGCTGGGCTGTTTCAGCCTGGAGATGAGAAGGTTCCCTAAGGGGAGACCTCAGAGCAGCTCCCAGTAGACAGGGCTCGGAGCAACCTGCTGTAGTGGAAGGTGTCCCTGCCTGTGGCAGGGGTTGGAACTGGAGGAGCTTTAAGGTCCCTTCCAACACAAACCAGTCTGGGATGCTATGATCAGCAGTAAAGGGGTTTGGAGTATAGCTAGTTGCAGTGACAGGCAGTCAGCGTCTCCAATGCTCACTGAACAGCAATAACATTTAAGAGGAAAAATTACCCCAAAAAGGCAGCAATTAAAGGAGATAAAATAAAACACATGGAAACGTCTGATTTCAGAATCACTGACAAATACAGCTCCAACAGAGTCCCATTAGTTTGTTTGCTTTCAAGATGGGGAATCTGGAAATTGTCAAACAGCAGGAGGAGGAAATTCTCTTTGTCCTATGTGCAACTTCAGTCTATGGCCTTGTCCAGTTGCAGAAAGCGAGGACCTGCTCTCAAAACAGATGCAAAGCTTAAAGCCACAGGTACATCCCTCACCCTGCCTCTGCCTGACAGCTCAGGGAGGGAGTTGACAACTGCTGTGTAACAAAGCAAACCCCTATGAGGAGCGCCAGCAACCTGGTACACATAGCAACCAGCAGCAGCTCCTTTTCAGTGCTCTTATCCTGTGTCCATCCTCAAACATTTATCAGTGAGTTACTGCTCTCTGAGCTCGCACAGATTCAGAGCTGGAGCTTGCCCACCAGAAGGTGTAAATGAAGGTGACTGAGTTGTGCTACAGAGATGTTAACTCAAATGTGGTAGGTCCTACAGAATTGAGCTCAAGAGCACTTGTGCCATATTAAGGAAATAATTCACATTATAAATTATTGATAATGAAGTGGACGAATCACTCCATTACCTTTATAACAGACTTAAAGGAACAATAATGCCATATGACTTTGTACAGGTTCTGGAATAGTCCATGAGAAGGCTCCTCTGGTGAAAGCCTTGTTACTAGCCGGACCTGCTGGTGTTGGAAAGAAGATGTTGGTCCATGCCATCTGCACAGAAACAGGAGCCAACCTCTTCAATTTATCTGCTTCCAGCATTACTGGGAAGTACCCAGGCAAGAGTGGCCTGCAAATGATGCTTCACATGGTTCTCAAGGTACTGTGTTTCATGTACTTCTTTACAGAGTTAGTTCCGTTCAGCACATCTTCTGTGGAACGAATTGGGCATTGAATCATAGTTCCTCCACACTGAGGAACGTGCACACTGGTCATAGAATCATAGAACAGTTAGGGTTGGAAAGGACCTTAAGATCATCTAGTTCCAACCCCCCTGCCATGGGCAGTCATACAAGGACAAAGCTGCCCCAGGTCCAAAGGACTGCTAACCCAAATGGAAAGTCCTTTTCCCTGCTTTCGAAGCCACGTGCTGACAGCCAATGTATGCTTTGCTGTAGAGGACTTAATACCTCTTGAGAAATCACTTGTAGGAGCCGTATTTTTCATGTTAACATTTGTGCAAGCTTTGCATTACCTTGAACATGAAAAGCATCACAGATAAAGGAAATTCTGCTCTCTGTTTATGTGCACACCAGTCAGGAATGCTTGCCATGCAGCCTTTAATCAGATACTGCACTGGGGTGGTCAGATATTTCCTCTCTGGGACTCTTGCTGTAAACCAGTTTTCTCCTATGCTGCTCTCTGTTTACTTATCAGCAAGTGTTTCAAAAGAGAGAATCCTAGTTCAGGATTACATTAACAGAAATGTATGAGAAGCCTGGAAATGAAAGAAGGCATATGAACTGTGAAGAACACAGCCCAAACCCTCCTCAGGAAAATAAAGACACTCTCCTGGCGGGATTCCTTCCACATTCTCAGTGCTCAGTGTTCCTGCTAAGGAAGGAAGCTGGTAAACATTTCCAGACACAATCCTCTTGGAAAGATAAAACACAATACATACACTAGAAAAAGCCAAGTAAAATAGTTTTGCAGTGCCACTAACAGACTGAATTCAAATGGGCTTTCCCTGGGATGCGTTATCAGATGTACTGTATTAAATGGTTTAGTGGGAGGTGCCCCTGCCCATGGCAGGGGGGTTGGAACTAGATGATATTAAGGTCCTTTCCAACCCTAACTATTCTATGATTCTGTGAAATACAGCATTGCAGCGGGTTTGTGACAGGTGCCTCCATCCCCAGAAAGCCACAAGAGACAAGTTTCACACTGAAAAGCAAAGCAATCCCCAAGGATCCATCTCTTGCTGGTCAGAGCAGTGCCTAAGGAAAAGCAATGGTGCTATGATCATGCACCTTTGCTGCTGTGGCACTAACACTAGGTCTAGCGCTCCCTGACACAAGCTAGTGCCATTAGGCTGAGATAATGCTCCCTCTTCTCCCTCCGCTCTGCACATTTCACCCTTCTCCACTTAGTTTCTCTGCCTTCATCAATAGCAAAGCACATGTCTGGCTGCAGGCACAGCGCACATACCGTCCTTCCCATCATCTAGTCCTTGCTACAGCACAAGGCCTTTAAACACAGGAGAAAAGAGGGCAGCATTTTTACTCCTATAGGAATGTTCCACCTGAAGTTAAGGGGTTTTTATACATGCACATATATATATGTATAAAATATGTACAATAACTAGAGCATACACAAAATGTGTGTGTACATCCATACGTATTAGATACGCAAGTCTAGATAAACACGCACATGCATGCACATAAGTCCAGATACAGGTATATAAAACCCCTTACATTTTTCCACCTTACCTAAGAACAAATGAAATATTACCCCCAAAATTATGAGTCCAAGCTGACTTGTCTACTGTAGCTCTCACAAAAAGCAATGAGTTACCAGGATGGAAGTTGATGTGGAATAAGGGCTATCTAAGCACTTGCTGATCAAAAGGTGTTCCAACTGCACCAGCAGTGCTGTTTCAAACTCTGCTCCTTTAACCACAGAGCAAACAGCACAGCACAGTATTTCTTTCCAAGGGATACATCACTTGCACGCTCATTTCTGTGCAAACTCAGACTGACACAGCACCAGCCTGTCTTGGCATCATTCACATCAACTACATTCAGCTTCCTTTCCTAATTCTTTTGGTTGCTTCACCTCTCCGTGCCACCTTTTGTCCCCAGGGCTGAGCCATTGATTTGTGCTGCTGATTTTGACTCGGATTCTGTGGGCTCTCAGAGCCAGGCGGGAAGCAGTCCTCCAGCCATACAGGCTCTCACCTCTGCAGCTACAATCCCTCTTTATTTGCTCTTAACAGCGCCAAATGTGTCTCATTTTTCCTGGCTCTGGGGACTCTCAAGTCCCTGCCACAGTCATCCACTGCCTTTGTCCTACCCAACTGTGGCTGCTTCTTTAACAACATCCAGCGCTCCCATCCAGCATCCTAGTCCTGCACCTGGGATGGAGTAACCCCACACAACAGCACAAGTGGTCTGGGCGGTAGCCCACCTATTAGACAGCAGCTTTGGAGGAAGGCACTGGGGCTTCTTAGGGTCAGCAAGTTGAAAGCAGGTCAACAGTGTGTCAATGCAGCAAGAAGTCAGCCAAATGCTGGCCTCTGTAAGCAGGAGTAGAGCCAACCTCTTACAGCAATTACTGATTTCATCCTAACTGGCACTTACGACACCACAGCCAGACACTGTGTCCAGTATTTGGCTACCCTGTAATGAGACAGGTACTGACCCTATTGTAAGGCTACAGTGTACAGTGGCACATAGAGCAGGCATGCCATGAAAGCCAATGGTATCTTGCCACTGCCATGTATTAATGCTCTCAGTCTTCTATCTGACATACCATAGTACATCTTGCATGCAGATGGTCACTGAAAGATTCACCATGTCTCCATAATCGGATGCTTCTGGTCATGGTTTTTGCAAACAGCAACTGTGACTGTTGTCAAGCAAGCTTTCAATTCCAGCTTTCCACAAGTGCCTTTATATAGAGTTAGTCAAGCAGAATACACACCTACTTATAGTTGTAAGTGAATGACAATGAAACACGACAGTTCTTTTTCTGCTATCTTATGATCCATGCAACCATTGCTAAACACCAAGATTTAATATATAATTACATTTAGTATCTAAGAATTAATGGTGCTATGATAAAGGCGAAGTAACCTTGCACTTCCAATTACCTATCACATCTGCAAACAGAGCTGCTGGAATGAAAGGAAACTCTGGAGAGCATAAAATGACCATTAGGAAACTTGCCGGCCATGACTGAGCATTGGCTGCTGGCAGTTGTTTCGTGGGAGACGCCCTAAACAAGCGAATAGCAATGGAAAGAAATGGAACTTTAATTTGTTTCAGATGCAAGAGCCAAATTCTTTCTTTTCCCCCTCCCTTATTTTGGGGAGGAGACTTACAAGAGACATACCAGCCCTCATCCAAAAGGAGAGGCTTGCGTGTTACTCAAAGCAGGCGTTTTAAATGTCATAAAGAGGAAATGACTTCTCATACTAGGACAGGAAAACACCGCCGTTTCAGTCTCCTATTCAAAGGAAATGTAAGGAAGATTCATATCAAATAGGAACGCTATTGGAAAAAGCTGTGAACACCAAGCCTGAACACTTGTGTTCTCCATAAACACCCAGCAAAGCCTGCCAGGTCAGCTCTGCTTCAGAGTAAAGAGAGGATCTGTCTCTAATGTACAAGCACTTCCCAGCAGTCCCCAAAACAAAACTCATCCTTCAAGTGTGAGCCAGAACATGCTGGAATATTTCAATTAAGCCACATTTTCCATGGGCTGAGCCAGCCTGAGCTCTCTGCCAGCTTGTACCAACCAATGGCTTGGCTTGCCAGTGTTCCCATCAAGGCACAAACCGCTGCTGCAGTGCAACAGCTTATATAAAACATGCTAATGAAAGGATAATGAAGGATAATAAAGGACAGTGAAAGATGCATAGAAACAAAACTAAAGCCAGAAAGGACTGAGGAGAGAAGGTCGGATGCGTGACTCCATGACACAAAAGTGTGAAAATGCAGGTAGTTCATAAGGCTGAACTCCAAGGCAGTAAAAATGACAAGCACTGGCCTTCCATTAGCAACCATAAGGCAGCCATCAGATTAATCACTACCAGAGTGAGACAACCCCTCTCAGGTCCTTTACCAGAGCCGCAGCAGCACACAGAAAGCACATTGCACAGGAAACCACACACGGGAACATGTTATTAGTGCAACACTGACCAGGCTAAAAGGTTGGGAAAGAGGTGGCCAGGAGGAAATACCAGCGGAGAAGTCATCTCTCTATCAACATCTCAGTTTATGCTGTTTCTACTGAACAAGGGGGTTTACAGAGCAGCAAGCTGCAGAAATAATGACTATCATTGTTAGAAGTCTCTTCTCAGGCTATTTGATTATGCTATTTAGCAAGACTATAGAAGTGTTATACAAACAAAGGGATACAATGGAGTTTATTTAACATTAATTTACATAATCCCAGCATTTAGAGGCAATATAATTTGGAAGTCTGTCACTAATCTTTTTCTACTGAATCAGGTTCCTTTACCCATAACCACTGCTGTGTTGTCCCTTCAGACACGTAATTTTTCTGGCAGGCTGCAGAACTAGGTACAGCTTACCTCAGTACATTGACTGAACTGAAGTCTCTGTGTATTTAGCATTAACATGCCACACGAGACTCTTCCATTACAGTTGTAATCTAGGAACAGTCCGGTCCGCCTTTCTTCCAGACATCCCAAAGCAACTCTTTTCTCTCGGTGCAGTTCAGCCTGCTAGATGCCTAAAACCCTTGAAGTGTTAAATAACACAGTCCCCAAACACACAGTGTTATTTTTGCAGTAAAGCAGCTTTACGCTATCAGTTTGCTCTGCATTTACTCTAGTGTCAAACAATGAAATGCGTCCTGTTGGAAGGCAGTATTTATAGCTGTTTTCTGCCTAACAAACCAGGATACAGTGGCATCATCACTGGAGCATTTGCCTGGTAAGGCTCTCACAGATAAGGTCTATTCAGACCTTGCAGCATCTTACTGCTTAAGCTGCTTTGAAGCAATTCAGCGAGTATAAACTACAGGGTACTGAGCGCCGCTGGCTGGGTGCGGTATTAGAGGGGTTAAGGAGCCATCTGCTGGCAGCTCCGGCAAATCGTTCGTACTATTTCAATTACAAATTAATTATGTGCAGTGCATTTAATTACCCATGGATTCGAACTGTCCGTGGATAATTCAAATGAAGCCTTTTCACGGGGGATAGACAGGCTGCTGCAGCTCTGCCGACAATTTAAATGAGAAGCCGATGGGTGCTGGGTATCTGATCTGACTTCAGAAAAGAAACAGCCAAGCCTATACACAGTGTGTATCAACACCGGAACGACATACACAGGCTGCTCTGTGCGTTTAGAGCATCACCTCAAAACAGAAAACACAGGAAAGCCTCTCAGAGAAAGTGCCAGAGCCGAGGTTATTCATTATATTTCCACCTCTTCTATGGGGAAATGAAAGGGACAAAACCCACCAGATGACACGTGACAACAGTGAGCATCTTCCTTAAGAGCTCAAATGTAAGTGTAGTCTGGCTTAAAACTTAAGGTTCTATTTTAGAGGGCTGGTAACCACAGAAGTGACCTCCCAGCCAAATGGGAGAGATCTGCACCTCCTTGTGTGCAGTGGCCCCACTGAAAGGGCAACACGGGTTCCCTTTGAAGTACACAAGCAGAGTACAACCACTGCCAACAGCTTTTATAGCCTCTGTAACCTCCCCCACCCTTATTCTCCTGTCACATCCCACTGCAGCATCAGGCATACAGGTATGGAGAGTACATTGCAGAATTGCTATGTGGCTCCCCAGTCGCCACACAGCTGCATTATCCACGCTATCAGAAGGGGACTGTTCTCCTTGGGAAGCAGCAACATGAGCACATGCATTAGGAGAGAAGTAATCCTCATCAGGATAAAGTGGGGAGAAAGCACAAGAATAGCAGATCCTGCAGTGAAAGGGCTTATTGGGGTGGTAATGCACGCACACACAGGCTATAAACCTGAGCAGACAGCATGCCCCAGCTCAAGCTTCACTGGAGGAAAAGGGAGGCTTCGAAGGAAACAGCCACCCACTGCCTCATCTCCCTCCTGACACCCACTCCAGGCATGCACAGAGGACTGAAAGGTGGTTGTTAGGTTTCAGAAGGTGAAAGTCAAACATCAGAAGATGCCAGCAAATCATCGTTCATTAGCAGTACTGAGCTGGGTGAGCGTCTCCGAGTCAGAGCTTCCACTCATCACAGCAGATTCCATAGGGGGTGCACAGGATGCAAAAGCAGCTCTTTAAGAAGCCATAGGTTTCTTTCAGCAGCTTAAACCACACCTCTGTTTTTCCTTTCCAAGTCTTAATGTTACAGAGAACATCGGTCCTCCCATCTCGGCTGCACGATCACTCTACCACCTCATGCTTCTTTCACCTCTTGTCTCCAAGCCTATTTACAGCACCCAGGAACTAACTGAATTGACCTGCACTGCGAGTGAGTGGGACTGACGTGTGTCTTCTGCAGGTGTCTGAGCCCTTGACTAGCAGAATACTCAGCAGAAACTCCCTGCTGTACAGCTCAGTCTGTGAAAGCCACAGGCTTGCCCTGTCAGGTGTACCTTGCAGAGTGTGTGCAGGCTTAGGAATATGCCAGACGTACCTCTGAAAATAGACAAATAGGAGACATAAAATAAAGCATTTGCCCTCACAATTGCAGCTATTACTGCTGTACAAATTTATCCATCATGTCATTCCAGCTCATATACTCAATACATTGCTGGTCTGAAAAGTCACCCTTTCAGTTGTACATGCAGATAAACATCCACATAACTGCCTAGGTCCACATATCAGTTCCTGCAGGATTTTCACATTACCTTTCACGATATGAAGTTTTTCTTTTCTAAGTCCTCGTTGTTAAAGCTAAACACTCAAGTCCCTGCCTTCCAAAGGGAAAAGCTCAGCTTTCCCCAGTGAAACTGTTCTGAACTTGGAGGTATCACTTGACATATTCTAGGACTGACGAGTTACCCTAAATAAAGTGTCACATGCCAAAGACGGCATTGTTCCCGCTTCACCCCATCAGCAGCACAGCAAACAAGTTTAACATCCCTCATCTACTATTCTTTTCCTCATCTTCAATCCACTTCTACGCTACGGACAAACACACGAGCTTGGTGCTTTGGATATGTGTTTATAATAATGAACCGTGCTGCTTGGAAGAAAGATGTTCCTGACTTAATTCTTCCTGCACTGTCTGTCAATCAAACACTGCACTTCTGATGTGTACAACCTATTGATTTTGTAAGCTTCCTTCCTAGAAGCAGCAGCTTCAACTTGGGGAGGGAAAAAGCAGGACAGAAGACTGCTGTGCCTCTCGATGCCCACTGACTCCTTGAGCCATCACTTTTGTTGCTGAACAAAATAACACGGCCCCGATAGCCACTGGAAAGTGATTAAAATTTGGCAGCAGAATGTCTAAACCCACTGGTGTTTCTATAGCAATGAGGAGAGTGATGGGAAAAAGCCTGTAGCATTGCTGCCATCCTGCTGTGAACCAGAGGTATAGTGCCTCTGACTTTGGAGCCAGAAAGCCTGTTTGCATAGACACACACACACACACTCCCCTTCCGATTTAGCAGCTTCTGCTTAAATTCATGGGCTATCTGCAAACTAAATTCTATTTGATAAGCCAGAAGACTGCACATCAGCCTATTTTGCTTAAAGCTTCATACCATCCCTTCCCATGTGACAGCCATGTCTTGCCCGCCTCCCCATCTCTATCGCCCTTGGAAAACCAGGGAGGGATCCTACAAGCAAAGGCCGCTGGTCTAAAGCTGGTGGTGTTCCATTGTTTGCCACTGAATTTCCAGTCCAGGCTTCCTTTTGCAGAACTGCAGCTGACTTTGGGTTGAGAAATGACAGATAAGCATAGCAGTCAAAACGATCCCATTTGGATTGGGTTCTAAATGGTAGATTCCCAACTAGAAACACTTTGGTTTGCCAAGGCTGCTAAGCAGAGCCAGTGCTATCCATGAGCGCTGAACATTTCTGGATAAAAAAATAACCCAGGCTCATTTTAACAGCAGAAACATGGATTCAAAAGCATAATTATATATGAAATTGTAGCCATTTTAATCAGCTTCTTGCCTTATCTCCCCATTCTGTCTTAGGTGGCCAAGCAATTGCAGCCTTCAGTCGTGTGGATTGGAGACACAGAAAAGATATTCCCTAAAGCAGCATCGAAGGCTGATAGAGAGGTGAGGTGCTCCCTTTTTATTTCACTCCAGATAATTTCTTCTGTTGCATTACAACAGACACAAAGGAACAAGTATATTTCTCAGCTTAGCACATACCGGTGTGATCGGACTCACCAAAGCTTGCTTGATAATAGCTTGCTCACTAACACTTTTTGCTTTTAAGAGAGTCTTGTGACTTCTTCAGAGCCCCCAAGAGGTCACATTTCTCTCCTACACCTGTACTTGCTTTATATAAAAATATCCAGTTTTCAGTGCACTGAAGAGAATAATGGAAGCTTTCAAAACACAAGGCAAGAAACTAGAAGTTAAGCTGAGCTTAAATTGTTCAGTTCTATTAATGTGAGCAATCGGATGGAGCCAAAGTGAACAATAAAGTAACAAGGGTAGATTTCTACAGTGAAAACAAAGAGCCTGTGTTAAACAGTTAAGTTACAGCTTATTTTCTTGGGGCTTCCACTGCTTCCATTCCTTCCTCTCTTGTGTAGCTTCCCCAGTAGAAAGAACATTAAAACACTGAGCAATAGGCACAGCAACTCAACCCCTGGAGCAGAGAGCAACTCACCCAAAACCCTCATTAGAGTCATGTTGCTTGCAAAATATTTTACTTTTAAAGCTCCGTGTGAAGAAAAATGAACGTCGTTTCTCTAAGGTGAGCCCTGTACATGTAGCCTGTGGGACAGACACCAGCCTGTGTTTCAAACGACCGCGGAAGCATCCCCTTGGAGGAGGCTGTTATTTCTCTGAGCTGGTGAATGTGCAGTGATTGATGCCCTCTAGTGGTCGCCACGCCGAAAGGGAACCTCTCTCTTGGGCTCGAGCCTTGACAGTAGGTGCAGGTGGAGACTGAAATTAAGACTGAGGGCCAAAAATTGCCTGGGGTGCCCATGATCTTTGTCTGCTTTGATAGCCACTGGCTTCTAGCACGAGCTTCTCGTCCTCCCCACCTCTGTGCCTGCTATCGCATCCACAGACCTGCAGGTATCTGACTAAAGGTCTCTTGTGTTGGTGGGAGAGGATGGCTCCACGTTTTAAATCACTCATGTCCACTCACTCGTAGCAACCATTATCTACTCTCAGTCATTTCAGTGAGATGGAATTCCCCAACCACCCCTACCTCCAAATGTAAAATAATGTGATAATTCTCACTTTTCTAGAAACATTGCATCCTGGAAAATGTTTGTGTTTCCTTCTGATACACAAGAAGAGGAGGAAAGCTTGTGGCCTATGAGTAGCAACAGATGTATACATCACAGAGAGCAATTAGCCAGCATAAAAGTAAATCCACATTTCAGCCATTGCCATGACCGGATCTCCCTGGCAGAGCAAAGGTGGCAAGGTTGGCTTATACTTCCAAGGTAGCTATGTAATAGCAGTTTGTTTTATCCTCAGAAAAGCCAAGTTCATTACCAAAAGCTTCCCAACAAGGTAATGGCAAAGTTTAGATAAGATCTTGTGATTTGAAGTCACAGCAAACATAGTGTTTGGGTGTGGACAGAGCAGTCCTTGCAGTTCTCTTTCTGAGCAAGACTTCTTTGCTCCAGGGCAGACCCACTGTGCTAACAAGGCACTTTCCCTGCTGGCAAAGCAGGCATCCTGCTGTCTTGGGAACATCGGGTGCACAGGCACAAGGAGGTGATGAAAAGATGGCAGCTGGCACCGAGTGATGGCCATAGGAATAGTTCATCCAAGAGCAAAACCAGGAGTGAGATGTACTAGCCTGGCAAGCAGCATGCCCATGCTCCAAAGTGGAACCTAAGCCCTAGTGCTAAGACATGCTCAACTTGTTATCATGATTAAGCAATTGGCAAAGTCAGAAAGATGCAGAGTATGACCCTGAGAATAAAAAGAATGAGAAAACCAACATGTTGTAATTAAGTTTACCTAGGAAACAGCTATGTGACTGTTGGGATTTTTTACTGATTTCCCCATTTCCTCTCTGCTGTAGCTTTCACTCTGAAGAAGAGCTTTGTTTTCTTTCTGTCTGCTATGGCAGACAACAGAAAGATGGTACATTCGAGGTAGATTCAAGGGTATTTATTATTGCCCTTCAGCTGAGAAGGTTTACAGGACATAGTTTCCTCCTTATTGACATTAAGGAAGGCTGATCCGAAGTGGAAACTCAAGTTTTTCAGGGAGCTCCTACTATGTAGTAAAGCCTGCAAGTGAGTGAGTGCTGGTGCCTTGGATGTTGAAGTCTCAATCATTTCTGACAAGAGGCTTCCAAGTTAGTAGTCATCTTTGATACACTATCCTAACCCAGTTATTCATTTATAGCTTTATTGACAGTAGAGTGACACCACAGCAATTGGATTAAGCTTCTCCAATCGATATTCACTTGGACATCATCAAACATAAGTATCCAATAACAGGTTTTGCCCAATATTTATCTGTTCTGTAAATAGTAGTTAAGTGTTTCTTAGAAAGTCAAATAGTAAATTATTGCATAATTCACTCAGTAAATTATTGCATTCATTCACTCAGGAATTAACCCTGAGTTCAAAGAGCTTGTGTTCTCAGGTTAGAGCCTCAGCAAGCTAGAAATCACAGCAAGAAGTAGGAGTTGGTAGACAGTAACCTGCAAGAGCAGGGAGGATTCCAGACCAGGCTACATACCCTGGCATTATTTCTGTCCGTTTAGGTTTATCAGGTGCACAGCTCCAAGCAATATTCCTCCTTGAACTGGAAATCAGAATTCCCTTAATTGATTTGCTTTCTTCCTGCTGTTCAATAACAGGATCGGCAAATTCAGTAGCGCAAGGCACTAGCACAAACCCACAGATGCAAAAGCAGAAATCGAGTGTTCACCTGACTTCCATAACATCTCTTTCCTCCTTGTATTCACATGTGTGTGCTGAAGATGGGCCCAGAAAGACTGGAAAAGCTGCTCCCCAAATTCCTGAAGACTCTGAGAGCACCGGACAGAGTGCTGCTCGTGGGAACCACCAACCGCCCCTTCGACGCCAACCTTAAACCTTTCTGCAAAGTCTACCAAAAAATCATTGTGATTCCTAGACCTGACTATGCTTCCAGATTTGGCAAGTATTCCAAGTCATCCAGACTGGTAGTGGTGGTTTAAATCTGTGCTTATTGCCTGGTTAGCCTCAGAACTGACTTTTGATTCATAGCCTGGGTACCATCTTGCTTCCTGGATATTTAGGTTAATACTGACACGGGCTACCCCAAACATCAAATAAGCCAAGTGGAATTTAAAAGAGTTTAAAACACTGTTCAATGATTGACATTTTGTCATGCGTTCAGTGTGCACCAAGTTCAGCCCAAGTGGGTTTTCACCTACATGAAGGAATTTCAGTGCACATTTTCTATTTCAAGCTTTTACATAGGGGTTCTGTATTTCTGTTATTCGTCTCCAGTTTCCATACCCCAAACAACACACTTTAGGGCCTCTCCATAAACAAAACCATCTCTGGAGGACTTAGTTTTGTCACTATCAAATTCCGCTTTTCTACTTACAGATTGTGAGACTCATTGTCTAGGCATCTGAGGTTTGGCATGTCTACTCTATCAAATGCTTACAGTGACAGACAGGCCCTCCCGAAGCCTGACAAATTCACTGAGTGCCCCATATGCTGAGATACAGAGTTTGTAAACAAAACAGTGTCTTTTCATAGACCAGTTTACATGGCTAGAAAAAGACAAACTTCTAGGAATGCAAGTTTGGTTTCAGATTTGAATCATCTTGAAGTCTGCAATAGCTCAGCATTGACTAGAAAAAAATGCTCTAAATTAAGCTTAATAATGTGAATCAATTACTACAAGAAAAAAAGCAGCTTCTCAGCATCCTTCAGATGTGGCTGGTAGAAGGGCTTTGAGCTGGAAGAGGGTAAATTTAGATTAGATTTAGGCAGAAGCTCTTCCCTGTGAGGGTGCTGAGGCGCTGGCACAGGGTGCCCAGAGAAGCTGTGGCTGCCCCATCCCTGGCAGTGTTCAAGGCCACGTTGGACAGAGGGGCTTGAAGCAAGCTGCTCTAGTGGAAGGAGTCCCTGTCCATGGCAGGAGGTTGGAACTGGATGAGCTTAAAGGTCCTTCCAACCCAAACCATTCTATGATTCTATAGGGGCTTTTTTTGCCTGTGGTTTAATCACAGGTATCATGTGGTTTAAAGCGTTTTCTGGGTATGAAGGAGTCTGGATGTGGTGTCTCACGAGCAAAAGGTCTGTTTAAGCTCAGTCTAAAGGTAATATGGAAAAAAAGGTCTGGAGCTATTCAGAATGGCTGAATTCCAAATAACACTCCGAGGGAGGACTCTCAGTGGTGTGCTTCTACCAGCACAAATATACTGATCACTACACCAAGGAAAACAGACTCCCTGTGTGCCACCAATCTCTCATAGACCGTGTCCCAGAAGAATATTAGTAAAGGAAACCACATTCAGTTCAGGGACTTGGCTACACAAATTGTACCTTGACTACAGCATTACCTCTATAGTCACTTTATTACAAAAACCATGCAACTGGGTTGTGAAGTCCAGTTTCATGCTGCCTTTCACAGGGGCAGCCAAGGTACTGGCATGATGCACATTACAGCAAGCTCAAGACAGGTTTTAACTGCCTAGCACATTGTGAGTCTCTTCCACCCTCAGTGATTTTCATAGTGTGGATAGGAAATGGTCTCTAAGCAAGCCAACGTGTGTTTCATGTCATGGTACAGCTCTGATAAACTGCTAACAGATAAGTGACATGAATAAGACCTAGGGAAAGGAGGTGCTAGCAGCTGACTTTAGTTGTGTTCACTTCTGGGGATTGAGCTGTCATTTCCTAGGATTCTCACCACTAATTTGGAGTCAAAAACCAAAACAAAACACAAGGCCAGCTGAAGGGTTTTCAGCTGCAAACATAGGAATGACCCAGAAAGTGAACTCTGGACACTTTAAAGCAGGTTAAACTTCTAGCTTTACTCCTTTGACATTGTCACAGTTATGGCAGCACCTAGCTTGTTCTTTAGCTCCAACCTGCCCCAAAGTTCAATGGAAAGATGATTTTTACCAGAGTTCTCACCTTCCAATGCTGAAAATTCTCTGTGCCTGACACCTACTTTGAGAACTAAAGAAACTTGTTTTGACAGCAGAGCAATGACATAACAAAGATTCATAGCCACAGCGCACAGCTACTTGTCTGCTGCAACCCTCCCTTTTGTTAAAAACCAGCATATCCCAATCTATGCAGAATAGGAACAGGAAACGTACAAAGAAAATCATTCCTGGAAACAGGAAACATACAAAGAAAATCATTCAACTGGAAGATCCATGATCCTATACTGGTTTCTTGCTATTATTCACCCAGCAAGTTAGTATCTTGTAACAAGCATGATCCTACATGCAGCAGAACCTACCACATACAATATATAGCTGTGCTCGCCCTTGTGTGCATCAATTCCTTGTTATGAATTAGTGATTCAGCCAATAATTATAGAGCAGAGACATCACTCAAGTGGAAGATCACAATTTGCTTGAGTGAAAAACGTAGTCCAAAGTTGTCAATAGTTATGGGAACAAGTCTGTGATATCGACGTTGCAATCGAAGGCAGAGTGAGGCAGGTTTTCTCCATTACATGACTGCCTCAGTATTCAGTACCATGAATTTTCCACCCAATACTTTCATACTACATGTGAGCATTCAAACGCACGACACTCGGATCAGAAATTGCCTGTCTCACTCAAGAGCCTTTCTAATATCTATGCATAATACTTTCCAATTTGTTTCATATAAGGCTCTAAAGGAAAGCATGGTGAGATGGCATGGAAGTTGTATCAAGTTTCTCCCAGACAGACTGTTACTTTACATAGGATAAACCAAAAGATGTTATAATTCTGACTAATTTGTTTTAGGAAGCAAAATCTCAGGCCCTTCACAAACATTAAGAAAACCCTCATGGCACAGAGGTCCCCAGCTAAAAGATACAAACAGGTTTCCTATTTAAAGAAGAGGCAAATCTCAGAATTTGACACCTGGCCTTTGCAACAAGTGCCTGCATAGCTGGAAGCCTTTGGCTTCCAAAGCAGACATTGAGGCCCCATAGCAGCCCTCAGTTCAGCAGGAGGAACCTGTGATCAGGGTCCCAGGGATAAAAACAGCCTATTAATGTAAGTACTTTACTCTACACGCCCAAGTGGGAACATTCTGGACAGGTTCTCTTCCTCTGTGTACACACAAGCATATTTAAGTAGTTCTTGCCATTTTTACATGCATATCCACATATGTGCCCTTAATGACTTTCTGAAAAGCACCGACTGGTAGCCAACAAATGATCACTAATGGTTTAAGAACAGATGTGCCGAAAGGCCACTTTGCTACAGATCTGTACATGAAAGAGACAGCAAACAACAAGAATGAATCTTTGCTCTCCTGACTAATAGCCCTTATTTTCCTGTTTCAGTTTCAAAATGTATTTTTCCTGCTTCTCTCATGCATGTCTTTGGCATTCTCTCTTTGTGTCCTGATGAAGAGTGTTATGGAAACACATCATCCTGCAGAATGGGGGAGTGATCACCAACTTGCTGA
Source organism: Amazona ochrocephala (assembly GCA_039720435.1). NCBI lineage: Eukaryota > Metazoa > Chordata > Aves > Psittaciformes > Psittacidae > Amazona > Amazona ochrocephala. The sequence goes on along the minus strand of CM077881.1, from coordinate 82,666,436 downwards.
ACATAAGCTGCCTGGCAAAGGTCTCTGATGGTTTCACCCCAGGACAATTCATCCGGGCAGTGCAAGCTGTGCTGACCAAGCTGCGCCTCTTGCAGATGAGCAGGAAGCCGCTGAGGACTGATGAGTTCATAGGCTTTCTGGCCACACAGGATCCAGTGTACAGAGAGGAGGAGGAAGCATTTAAGGTGATGCTAAGAGCTGTTAACTGCCTGTCTTTCATCATCCCCTGCCATGTCGTTGTCCATTTGATCTAGAGGCCTGCTAATTCCACTCATGGGTTGGCATATCGCTATTTAAATGATGATGTATGGCTCGACAGCAGCAAACACCCATTTCCCCATTTGGAGATGTTTGGCAGCCCATGCTCCTGGGCAGCTGGGCATGCCAGGCAAGCAGTCATTATTATAGGCAGCATCTCCGCATGGGCAGCAAGCCTGGCATAGTGCTTTGCTGAACCTCCTGCATGCACCCAGCTCATGTTGAACATGGTCTTCACATGCATGGGTATATTATTCAGGTGCCATTAGTATAATGCATTGGTCCTTTTTCCTTTCAGAGCTGACATGTCCCGCAAACCTAGCTGTATTTTCTTGAGGAGGCAAAAAACGTGGACGTTCAGGGTCCGCAGGGCGTTTCACATAGGAATCATATTCAAAGTCCTTAGTTTAAATTACTTCAAACGAGAATTCTTTTTTTATAAGAAGAGTTTTCATTTTGGGGTTTAAAAGAATAATTAGTTTCTGCCTCCAACTTCATCCCTCTCCCCAACCCCCAGGCTATAAAATCCTGAAAGCAAAACCTAGCGCATTTGAGATGCATTACATGTACCTCAAATATACATAGATCACCCTGCAGACAACTACCTTTCCCACATGTAGTTCAGTAATATTTACTCTTTCTTTCCCTGGACTAGGATTATCTTTATTCAGTGGTTAATTCTGCTTTCACTGTCTTGCTTTTGGGTTTCCTATTGATGGAAACAGTTTATAAGGCTTAGGTACAGGTCTGCAGCTTATTTACTGTAGTGACTTCAGTGTAGCTTAGGGACAGCCGAGCTGGACATGAACTACCTAGAGTGTGCAACACTGTGGCTTAGCAGTACTGACACCCCAGAAGAATGGCACAACATCGGACTAAGGCACCTCAAGCCTACGAAACACTGGTGAAAGTCTTGGCCACCAAACAGGAAAACCCTTCTGTGTACCAAGGAGCTGCAGGCAGCCCACACCAGAGGCTCCAAATGGGATAGGACTTCTGTACTGAAGTCAAAAGACCTCTAAAGAGCTTTCTCAGCCCTGAACCCCACACATCTTCTACCCAGACCCACTTATAAACTGTCCAGTTCTCTCAGCTGAAAGGTTTCCATTACATTCTGCTCTTTGAATCCCCTCTGAGTTTAAATCCCCACAGCTCCTTGCACAACAAACAGGATGCTGTTTCTAACAACTTCATCCAGGTCTTCTTCAACTGCTAACCTAATGATAGTGCATATATCTCCCAGCCCTCTTGAATACTTTCCAGTTTGCATTTAGAGCCATTTGGCTCACTCAACGCAGGCAACATTTGTGATATTTGGCAAATTACTCTTCTCTTCCTCATGCTTCCTATCTAAACCAATATCTTTCCTCAGGGAAAGACTAATGGTTCAGTGTTGCAGCAAAGGAAAAAACCCTATCATTCCCAGCTCCAAGCAGCAATCCATTTGTACCCTGAAACATGAGAGCTAGTATTTAGTAGAAGGCCAACTTGAAAATGTTATTCCACTTACTATAAATGTGCCTGATTTGCACAGCATGAAATATGAAGGCAGCACTGCATTTTGAGCACAGCTAAAAGGATCCTGTCCCCAGCATCCCATGGCAATCATTTCCTTGCATTAATTACAGCCCTTAAGAAAGTATTTCCTTTTATCTGTTTTAAATCTGTTTCTCTTAAATGTCATGGAACCTTGACCCAGTACCTGTAATATGGCACAGGGGAAGAGGGTTGGTAAAATGGCCTTGTGCATTAATTAACTTCACTATCTTCATCTCTTCTCACACAGAAGCCCCTCTTCCTAAGCCTCTAATCATTGCCATTGCTGGACCTTTTCTGTTGCGTTGTCTTTTCCTGAAGTGGGGTGGCTAAAATGCAGTATTCAAAGTGGAGATTAGTGCTGTGATGAATCTTTGATTTCTCTTGGCTGGAAACATGAATCTCCCCATTTGACATTTATATTCTACCAGTGTTCTAAAATGAATATAAATAATGCAAAAGTTGTGATAATGTGATTTCTTCAGTCAATTCACTCAAATTTCTGCCCCAATTACACATCCAAGTTTGTGAAATTATGAATTATTGCACCAGTGTGATTGATACAAATCCTGACACAGAAATAATGTTAATCCTGGGGAAGCAAAGGGCAGTCCAACAACCACACTAGATCTGCCTGCCAGTGACTGCGCCAAAATGCTTATAACATGTAAGAAAACCATACCAAAGACTTTGGACATCATTCCTCCAACAAGCAAATGTTTTAACTCCTATCAGTCACTTACTATCAGTAACTTAGATCCCCAGCTCAGATGCTGGTGCATTACTGATAATTCTGCTTTTCTTTTACCCATATCTGAGGACTTGGCTTCATTAATCCCATGTAGTCACAACCAGCACCTTGTCTTCCTTACCTCACTCACGTGAAAGACCAGAAACATCCATCTCCAGACCTCTGACACAGGAATACCTTGGCCTGAGGCAGTTGTCAAGGCTGCTGCACTGAGAGCACGGGGCTTCCTCCCAAACACCTCCCATAACACCATCTAGACGTAGATACAGGAGAGATTGCATCATGTGTTAATCAGCAGAGTCCATGTTCTTGAAGGAAGGCAGTGGGAGCAGAGATGACAGTGATCAAGACGCCCAGCTGGACATTTGACATCTCTCAGACTTCATTTGCCTACTGACAGTATTTAATTTGCAATAAGAGATCCGCATTGGGTACCTGCCATCAGCCCTTTTCTGAGACACTGGAAGCTTTTAAGCAGCATGACACCAAGGACCATCTGAGACCAAGAAAGGAACAACAGGGGGTTTTCCTTGCTACACACTTCCAAAACCTTTTCTCCCAGTTACTTCACTTGCTGCTGCCTGTAACACATACTGGGAAACTGGACAAAGCAGAACTCTAAGGGCTCAAGCTGAGGGTGGCATTTTGGATGGATCCTGTGGAAAAGGCAGACTTTACAGGGTGCCGCATTGGTAGGAAGGTTGAAGACGACAGGGGCCCAAGCAGAGGGCAGAGAAGACAACAGTTGCAGCATTAAATAGCATTCTGTGGTCAAAGGAAAGGCATCCATTCCCGGGGCAGCACGTGAATGAATATGGTCAAGGAAGGCATTTTATCAATCACGTCAACACCTAGTGGCATTTTAGTCTCCGATGTAGGCAGGACTTTGCTGATAAAGGTTCCTGCATGGATGTATGGGGAAAAAGCAGCTCCTACTACTAACTAAATCATTTCACTTTACATTATCTTCACATGGCCTCAAACTGCCTTGCCGACATCACAGTCCAGGAGCTTGGCAAGTTCGCAGAGCAACTCTAGCAAAATCATTTACAAGTCACAGGACTGTGAACAGGCATCTGAAAGCAATAAACAGCTTTTTAATGTTCAGGGCTTGCTTTGCTTCTTGAGCTCTCTCATTGAAGTAAGAATTGTCTGGTTTGATTTGCAGAGCCAGGAGAAGTGTATGCTTTGTCTATTGCCAAGTTTCAGACCAGAGGGAGTTTTGACAAGAGCTGTATACCCTGGAAGTAGGGTTGATCGTAGAAGCCCTAACATTATCCATAACTGTAGCAACACAAATGGCCCAGCTAAGTACTCCTGCTAATGATGCACAATTCAAGCAAGCAATTGCTATACTTCTTGTTATAATAATGTTCTCAAGAGATACAGGGATTTCGTTTCTGCTTCTCCACGAGCCAGCCAGGATTAGAAGAGTTTGGTGTTTTAAAAGGAATGCTCCATTGTACCAGTAAAAAGTTTAAGTGCTCTTTTATTTCTCCTCCAAGGTTTATTAAAACATCCACATGTGCTTTGGTTATTCAGGCTTGGTATGCCAAGACCCCGCTGGGCAGGGCACGAACCAGAGCCCTGGCAGGCAACACGAAAGCAGGAAAAGGGAAAGGAAGCAAAGGGAAAAAGTAACATCCTGGAGGATTTTGCAGCTGGCAATAGCCATCACAGCTTGACTTCATCCCGCTTCATCTGCACGGAACATGGGAGGAAAGCAAGCACACTGGAATAACGCACCCCAAGTTCAAGGTATTCCAAGAAAGAGAATTCCTTTCTGAATGAGTTTTAAAAAGCTAAACCCCATCAGCTGAGACATCAGTGTGACATGTAGCTCTCAGAGGGTAAAGAGTTAATGACCATTGACTTGCTCAGGCATTATTTATTTGCAGAGATTTTAGGGGGCAGAAGGGTTCATTACTCAGCACTGTAACATGTCATCAACTTTTAGGCTGTACTCCTTTATTTCAGCAAGTAACTCTCCTTAAAAATTGATGTCACATTAATGTCTTTCATTACTTTAATATCCTATATGCTTTATAAAACTAACTACTTTATATATCTGTAGGTCTAATGTGTTACAGTTCTCAATAAAACTATTACAGCTATAAGGACTGCTTTTTAATTGGGATGGATTATAAGACACTTAATGCAATCTACCACAAGCTGAATATTTACACAGCCCCGTGAGGACCAGCACTGTTCCACCTTCTGATACCTTGTCATGGAAGAATCCCTATTATGTGGATCTTAGCAGAAAACACGAATAAGCAGAACAAAAGCAAAGCAGTCAGGCGGGGTTCATTGTGGTGGGTGTCCCGAGAATCTCTTTTGCACTAGAAAACAATGCTCAATTACTGCGATTTCACAAACAGCAATATGTCTGTTTCTTAAGAAAACCCCAACATATACATAGCAGAATAGAGCATTAGGCCTCTTATCCAAATATCACAAATAGCAAGTGCAAGGGACTAAACCTTCTGAGTGATATTACTCAAGGGTCGGGATTGGGATCGGTGCTGTTCAGCATCTTTGTTTGTGATATGGACAGTGGGATTGAGGAACCCTCAGCATGTTCGCTGATGACACCAAGCTGTGTGGTGCAGTGACACACAGGAGGGAAGCGATGGGATCCAGAGGGACCCAGACAGGCTGAAAAGGTGGGACCATGTGAACCATGGTGTTCAACAAGGCCAAGTGCAAGGTCCTGCACGTAGATCAGGGCAATCCCATACAGGATTTCATTCACCAGGCTATCGTACAAATAAGAGCCACAATTACCTGTTTTCACCTCTAATTGCAACACACCTATGTTGGTTTGACAATGGGTAACTTACAATATGTTTTTAACTGAAAAACAGAGCACACCACCTCCAGGGAGCTAAAGAACCTCTCTGTACCTTCAGTATAGACAGGCTGGGAGAAACATGGAGGGCTGCACTGCTGAAGGAAGCTGCTCAGGTTTCCTCCAGCACAGGCCAGGCCAACCCGCCCTTGAGTGAGGATAACATCACACGTACACATACTCTGCCAGTTACAATTCACTCCAGGTATAGCTCTGCTCACTGCTTATTGAGGTCTTCCCGGTGTGTCTTCTACAGAAAAGCAATTGATCACATTATAAAAGTTTCTGCATCTTTATAATATCCTATTCCTTTCCTCCCCCCCTGCTAGAACAAGGTTATTTCATCCAAAATATGGTGGTGAGTGACTTTACCTGGACGGTGAGTACAAAAACCCAGACAGATTCCTACAGTCAACTCGCTGCACAGAAAATGATCCATATCATTGAGCACAGCAGAGGGAATTGGCCATGGTTAAAGCGAGTTTTCTCCCCAAGGGAAGAACAGGCTGCCATACCATCACAGCCCAGATTATAGAGCACCCAACTCAGGCTTTCTGTGCTCCTCTTTGGCTACTGTCTGGTACAGGGCTCCCCTGGATTGCAGCCTTCCAACCTTGAGGCAGCATCTCCAGCCCTGCCAAAAGGAGCACTTGGTAGACATCATCTTTGTAACACGTAAGCACATTCCTGATGGACACAAGTCTTTCCCAAAGCCACCCCAAGAGTGATCCAGCTCCTGGACCCTCATCATGGGTCATCACAAGTATGAGCCGCCAGCCCCTGGATTTAACTGGCTTGCAACAGAGCACCTACAAACCAGCTTTACTTTATTTGGTGTTTCTTTGCTTGCAGCAGGTACCTGGCTTCATAAATTTGGCAGCACATCCCCATTAGGAAAGGTCCTCTTGAGCTTCACCCTGGGAGAAAAGAGCCAGGCTCCCCAGGGAGGTGCAGGGCTTGGGTTAAAAACCTCATCTCTGCTCTCATCTGCAAGGAAACTAATTTGGATAATTCTATCCTCAATCTTGCCGACAGTGGAATCCTCCTCTCCACAACAGGTTTGACAGCAGAACACAACGTGATGAAAAGACCACATTTAGGCTGGACGTAAGCAAGCCCATTAACTCATATTTCAGCAGGTTCAATGCAATCTCAGTAGCAAAGTAACACACGGACTGGCAACATCCATCTCCAGGGCACGACTCCAACCCCATGCAGGAAGGATGCAGGAACCTCTCACCATCCCAGCCGTGCATGGCAGAAGCCTGCAGTTTTATTCCAATATCCACCAGTCTATGGGAAAAGGCAATGGGGCAATTCATCCTTCAGGGGTAGCTTGCAGTTTCGGCTGCACTCAGTGTAAGCTTGCTTTTCCCCATGGGGATCTGGAAGCCTCAGCTGGTGTATCTACAGACAGCTCTGTGGGTAGGAAGAGGCAATAGAGTGGACTAACTCTGCTCTGTGTAGCTGCCAAGCCCTTGCTCTGCTTTAGAACCTTATCAGGGGATAGAATGAGGAGTTTTAATGCTGTTTATTATTACAGAAAGTGAAGTGTCACATCAAGCAGAGCCAACAAAGTGATTTCAGTGACAACAGCTGAGCTATTCAGTTCAGCAGCCCTGGCTGCATCTCCAACACCCGTCCCACTGTGAGGCTAAATAGTGTTCTTTGCTAAGCTCAACCACAGCAATCCCAAAATCTGATGAGGGAGGAAAATCCCCCTGGCTATATGGAATCACAGAACAATCCAGGTTGGATCCCAGCCCATACTCACCAGGAAAAGGCAAGGTTTGGGGGGCAGCAGAGAGGGGTGCCAGGCTGCTCTGCTTCCAGCAGCACCAGCAAAGTTGAGAAAGAAGCTGTCACACTCATTTATGTATGTAAGTGATCTAGAGAATTATAAGCTAAATTATTTAAATGTCCCATTACTATTAAATTACTGGGCATTCATTGTAAGAACAGTCATAATACAGGAACTAATTTGGTATTAATGTGAATGTCAGCGTTTCATTGCAGTTATTTTGTACTTCATCATAAGATAATTTACCAATAAATTAATTGCCTTAATTGCTTCCTCCAAACCCAGGAGAACCACGTATGACATGACTTCTAAAAAGTGTTTGTGCTCATCCCCATTCTCCTGCTTTAACCACACTGAGCAGGAACCCCCCTTTGAAACACTCAGGAACAGCTGAGAAAGAGGGAGCAAAGTGTGACTTCACCCTCCCAGAGGCAATCAAGTCTTGGCATAACCCTGCCCTGTGGATTCTAATGTGTTTTAAATATAGCCCATGAGTCCATGCTTGGAGCAGGAGCCCAGGTTTCAGTGTCAGCTTTGCAGGGTCCTGGTTGGTGGGCAAACAGCACAGCCCCAGCACTCAGCCCCCATCCAGGGCAAGGGGGAGCACCTGGAAGCCATTCTTGCCCACGTCCCTGTTGTACCAATTCCCCACATCCCCTTTGCCTCCCAAAACGCCAATAACCCTCAATCCCCTTCAGCTGAGCATCAGCCAAACCAGCCAGAGCAGAGGCTCAAGCTGCAGCTGATGGACCTGCTCCAGCTGGAAGTAAGTTGCTGCCAATTTGCCACAAGGCAGAAAAGTGCCATAAATCAGGATTTCAGGTGTGCAGAGAATGCCCTGCCTCAGAGCAGCTCATTGAAACCCCATCAGTAAGCCCAAGCAACACAGTTTTATATAGTGCTTGGAATAGGTTTGAGTAAGTAACCAAGTCAAGCTTCAAGTCATCCCCAACCACCCAGGGAAGAGCCCCCCAGTCTCTATCCCTGTTGGCATTTGACCGAAGGCAGGCCGAGTCCCACACAGCCAGGCAGGAGGCTGCATCCTTGAACAAGGAAGAGGGGAAACCAGCCCTTGCCAGGGAAACAGCAGCAGCCACCATGAAGTCAGGCTTCCACAATGTGCCTCGGGTATTATTAGGTCCCTGGCTTATGTCAAGCGCTCGGGTTATGCCGCTGTAGCCAAAGCCCTTTAATCACACACTGTAGCTCCAGTAAAACCCAGTGCCAGCCCTCCTTTCTGATCCCTTCCAATTCTACATGAGCTATTTTGCCTCACTGGCCTGCACTGATTTAACAGATAGGGTTATCAGGAGTGCTGCTGCACAGGGACTTTCACCAGGCAGCACTGAAGCTCTCTGGCAACCACAGCAAGTCCCACAGAGCTCCCAACCCTCCTTTCCCCAGGAGCTTAGGACAAGTTTACCACTGCTTTCTTCTCCAGGAGATGGAGGAAAGCTCCCCCAGAGCACAGTGGGTGAGAACAGCCCTTTCCTCCAGCTTCTTGGTTTGCATGGGTTTTAACACATTAACGGGGCTCTTTGGGAACAGACTGCACCAGACCCAGCACTTCGGCATGTGCTCACCCACCATCATGGGGGGGATCACCCCAACTGCAAAACGCTGCTAAATCCTTATTGATGACGATTCCCCCTGGTCCTGGGCAGTCTGCATCATGCCAGGCTGGCCAATGGGTCCAGCTCCAGCTGGGAGCAGCCCAAAAGAATCCATCTCCCCGGCCAGACACAATTCCCAACCACACAGCGCCTGGTGCAGCTTATTGTTGCCATCAGAACTGAAAAACAAGCTGCCATTTCTCAGCAAACCCCCCAAATCCAGCAGCACAAAGTGAAGCTGACTGTTCCATTAACTCCCATCCTGCATCAGCAATTCTCTAAAGTGTGGAAACATTATAATTGACTTTTCTGCTAGTAGCAAAATGTCATTTTTTCCTTAATACTTCCTAAGTCAGTAATGCATTTCAAAAGCCTCCGATGCCACTACTACAACAGGACTTACAAATTAGCACATTTTTAGCTTTTCATTAAACACAATACCAAAAAAAGAAAGTCTCATCATATTAAGGGTTTCTCTCCTCATTATCCAAAGTACTGCGACTTTGGAACTTCGAGCAGCAAATTATAATGCACTCAGCCTGGCTCCATTGTAAATGAGGGCTTCAAAAAAGGTGTCATGTAGTCGGGCCCTCTTTAAGCACTGAAAATATTGGAGTCTATTTGAAAATGCCTTATGTAGTCTCTCACTAGCCTTGCAAATCATCACAGCACCGGGTAGAGCTGCCTTTTATTTTTTGCCTCATGGCATCAAGCCATTTCTATTCCGACCAGAAAAAGAGGATTATTCCTTGCTGGGATTTCAAGGAATAAAACCCCTACACCTAAGCTAACAAGCTGCATAAAATCCCCAAATTCTTCAGGGCTCTTGTTCAGCTCCGCACAGCATCCATGGGGCTGGTCCCTTCAAAGGGGAGGGGGTTTCTCCAGCCAAGGATGCTTTTGGGAGGCCGCTGGTAAAACGCGGTGCAATCAAAGGCAGGGTGCCTGCCGTGGTGGCTGCAGCTCATTCCCAAACTCTGTGTTGAAGAGCTGCCACCCTGGGAGGATGATGCAGAAGAGGGGATGTTTCTTTAGCAGAGCAAACAAGCTCCAGCCCATCCTTCTATGCCAAAAGCATCAAGCACAGGCTGGGGTTACAGCCCCCACGTAGAGCCAGGCAGAGAGGAGCAATAACAGGGGATGTGCCAGCAGGGGAGCAGGGAAAGGCTCACATTCTGCTGCTGGAACCGCCCCCCCAGAGCACCCAGGCTCTGCTCCCACTGCCCAGAAGCCCGAAAGCCAAAAGATGGGAGATATAAACTCCACTCTACTCCTCTGTTCCTAGTCCTCTGGGAAAAGACTGAACTCATCCCTAATCTCCTCTGCATGACTCCAAACAAAGCCAAAGGTGTCCAGGTTTCCACAGGTAGAACACCCCTCTCCTTAAACATGTTTATGCTTTAAGTTACTCAAACTAGCAATAAAGTTGTCTTTGGGAGAATGGGGAAGTGCACCCAGGAGCAAAGGGGCAGAGGCATGGAAAAAGGCCATTTGCTTCTGCTGTTGCAAGCCAGCAGCAAGCTAAACTCCCTTACTTTAGGCTCCTCTCCTGCCTCGGTTTCCCCAAAAACGCAGGTAAAACACAACCAGCAGCAATGTAAGGATTGACATAAACACTGAGATCAAGGACATCTCAGCACAGGCTCAACGTATATGGGAAACACCAACAAAGCTCAAAGTAAGCAACAAAGAGCAAGGAACTGAACAAGGAGGACCTGCAAACGAGAGTCAAATACCAGCACCATGACAAAAGCAAACACAAGGAACTTACTGTCTTTTCCCTGAGGGTTCACATGCACACTGTTGATGGGTGGACACCAGGCAAGAAATGGACTCCAAGTGCTGCTTTACCCATTATAACATCATGAACACCCATCCATGGCCAAACACCAAACCCTCAGATGCCCAGGGCTGAGGCTTTTATCTGCTCAGTGAATCACCTGCAAATGGGAAACACCTGCCTTCACAGCAGGAGGAACTCAGACGCTGCAATGAGTCCAAAAGGACCTTACCCTGGATACCCCATGGAGGAAAGGATGGGGATCATGAAGCCTGGGGAAGGTCCCCATCCTTTCCTCCATGGGGTATCCAGAGTAAGGTCCCAGCATACACATCGGGCTCTCACAGCACCTCAGCAGGTTGGAACCTTTCCTAGAGGTTTCCATTCACATTTCAGGCAATAAGTTCTTCCAGCAGAGGACCGGAGGTGCTGGTTTTCAATTCCAGGCACATCATTATTTGACCTAGCTCCTGGAATCTGTATCATACAAGGAAAAACCACTGAGCCTGCCCACCCAAAGGCTCCTCCATGGAGTGGGACTTGTGCTTCTTAAGTGAAAAAGACCTCAAGATCAGACTCCAGGCATTAAGGGAAACAAGATGAAGGGGAAAGAGAATGGGCTGAAACAAGAGGAAAACCACTCTGGTTGGGTTTGGAGACTGCTTAGAGAACAAGGGAAAATCTTGGCATCAGCCATTTAAGAGAGGATACAGAATGACGGGCCACGGAGTGAAAGCTTGAGGAGAGGTTAAGGGCTGGGTGCAACCCTGTCCTCTTGTTAGGAGTAACTGGAGCTGTGAATAGACAGGAGGATTAGCAGGAGATGAAATCAGCACAAAATCTGGCCAAGTTACACCCAGGATTGCTCTAAACAAAGGTGCATCTGAGAGATGGCTCCATCCCAAAAGCTCACAAAAAGCCCCTCGGGCAGTGCTCATGATGGACAGGGAGGGATGTTTAAGATAGATCAGCCTGGAATGTGGGATCTTGGTGGCAGCATTTCAAAGCCTAATGGAAGGGTGGTGGCTCCCCATCCCACCACCTCTGTCAGCCTAAGAGCACCAGGTGGGAGCAACCCCTCCTCTCCCATTGGGGTGGGTTAGTGGTGCCATCTCATGTCCTAAGAACCTGCCCCATCCTTCCATTGTCTTCTCCAGCCCACCCAGGAGATGCCTCCATCCCAGAGCCAAGATAAAGCTCATGGCAGGGAATTGGAACTGGATGATGTTAAGGCCATTTTCCAACCCAAACCACTCTGTGATTATATGATTCTGGGATGTTGCTGCAACACCAATGACGTGCCACCTCCCTGGCAAGCCACTCTGCCTGCTTAGGAAGCCCTCTTCGGCAGATGTCAGCATGATGGATGGTCCCATCACCAGCACTGGCCCCAAGAACCGGCAGCCTCATCCCAGCAACCTGTAATTTCGGAGGCGGTGCTCCCAGCCCATAGCCCACCGGTGACGGGGAGAGGTGGGAATGACAGGAATGAAGCAGGCAAACCAGATGGCTCTCTCGTTAAAGTGCAGCTGCACCAAGGAGAGGTCACAGCTGTAATGAATCGGGCCGAGTCCCCACTAATTAACACTGACAAGTGAAGTTCAGATGTGTCCACTGGTAAGGAATAAATCAGTGCCCCAGAAATGGATACGGCCTATAAGGGACAGTCGAGTTTGTTCTTCTCTGTCCCAGAGGGCAAGCAATTATCTCCATAACTTTCCAGTTAGGGTACACTTGGAAAGCACATTACACAAACAACTTCCTTCCACAGCTCCAATACTCCTTCACGTATCAAAAGCTAATCTTGCTCAGGAGCAAAACAGCATGGGTACAAAACTGAGCAAAGGGCTTGCAGAAGCTCATAGTGCCATCCAGCTCCTCTGTTTCTACCTCTTATAGCATTCTGGTAAAGAAAAGCCTGTTGAATGGCAGCGATGCTTCTGGTGGAGACCCAGCTAAGGAACAGGGTGAACCTGCTTCAGTTTTCATGGGCCAAAGGGCTGGGGTTGGATCCTCACCCTATAATCATTTGTAAGTTCCTTTTTAGGTAGCCAGCCTGCAAGAGGTGGTGCTGAATAAGGGCACATCACAGCCCTGGTGTCTCCCATCCCAGGAGGTGGTCCTGCATTATGGACCCTAATCCCTTCCACCTTCCTCCTTCCCTTTCCTCCTCTGAAATCACAGCCTCTCTCCTTCTCCTATAGGTGCTTACATTGAAGCTGGCCAGCTTAAGGCATCAAAGTTCGAGATGCGCAGCAGAAAAAAAGAGATATTACATGGCAAATCCAGCACCATGGCTTTGGCACAGGGGGACACCAGCTCTTGCACTGCTCATGTGAAGGGGTTTAAATCCTCTTGGGTGGGTTCAGGCAACCCTTAAAAGCAAACACCACCTTCAACCCATCACTACCCACTACTGAGAGCTTCATGTCTGCATCCACCTGTGTTGATTACCAAGAGCCTTTTGCAACCCAGAGCAGCAGAGGCAGCGTGGCCCAGCACCTGCCTTTGCCAAAGGGGCTCTACCAACACTGTAGGATAAGGAAGGAGGAAATTAAACCAAAGACCTGCAGCCTTTACAGCCCCCAGAGCACAACCTCAGGGGTGTCTGCTAAAAGTAACCCATCTCCTTGCTGCTGCAGACTAGAGATGAGCTGATAATGAGCAAAACACCATCACCCAGCCTCCTCCTGGCAGCGGGCACGTGATTGAGGCCAGCCCAAGATGGTTTCCAGGCTGGCAACAGGGTGACATCCCATGAGCGCATTACTGAGGGGTGAAATAATTGGCCTGGCTCTTCCTCTCCTTTCAAAGGAGATGCGCTCCAGGATTGGATTCCCAGGGGATAATTCACACAGCTGCAATTCTCCAGCAGGGAGGGGGGAGAGAGGAAGCCTGGTATTTTTAGTTAAGCTAGGAGCGATAGGGGTTTTATTCCTATAACTGATGGGAAAAGGCAGGGGTGGGGAGAGAAAAGCCTGGTTATGAGAACTGGAAAAGGTGCTTTGTTTTTAATTGAACTAAATTACAACAAAGGGCTGCTACAAACCAGCACTACACAGCATCTTCCTGTGTTATATGAAGCTGTTAAAGGAAAATGTTTCAGCACTGTTTAGATATTATCTCATTTCCAATAAAACCTGGGCAAAATCAATGCACCTCAGAATGGGTTTGAACTTCCCTGGGCAGCAGCTTTTAAAGGAGAGCATCGGGTCAGCCAGCTCTGCTCATGCAAAGCTTCTTGGTGGGGTACAAAGCTTGGCACACACACCCCGCCCAGCACAGACGGTGTGTCTTGGTGGCATTAATCCTGCGTCTCAGCAGACACATAACTGGGCAGCGCTGTCACATGGAGCAGGGGGAGTGCTGGGAATATAAGCGTGGGGACATTTTGGCAGCAGGCTGCCTGTTTGCAGGGTGGCACCTGGCTCCAAGAGAGGAGATCCCAAACCTCCCACCCCACGCTGGTACCCAGGAGGAAGAGCAAGCATCGCCCTGGAGAGCTGCTCTCACCATTCAAGGTAAGCTTGGGCAGCAGTTGGTGGCATCGCCATCCTGCCTGCTCCCTTCTGGACCCCCCCCATGGGCACAGCATCCAGCTCATTGTGAGGGGTAAAAGGGGGTGCAAGCTTTAGATCAGTCACAAATTGCAACCCATGAGCGGCTGGAGGAGGCAGTGCCACGGGCTTCCAGCCCCTGGGCTCCTTCACCCTGCTGGAGATATCCCTGGAAAGCATGGAAACATTAAAATGATGCCATTCCCTGCTGCCAGAGGGCAGCTGTAAATCACAGCGGCCATCCCAGGAACTCCGCACCAGCACATCTGGACTTACCAGATTTGTTAAGGCAGCTTCATGGGGCTGGTTTTAAGCAGCAGGGCAGGTTATTACAGGCTGGAATCTCCCCAGTGTGAGCACTAAGTTGTTATGTGGCAGCTGAACTTGGGGAGCAAGCTCACACCGAAGTAATTTTGCCTTTGTGTATCATGCTCTTTCATGTGCCAGGAATGAAGTTTCCTCGTAATGTGAAGCCAGCGCAGACAATTTAAGTCATTATTAATAGATACACTTGATCTGAGGAAGTAAAATGCTTAATGTTTTGTTAAATGAGGTGTATTCTGCAAACAGCCATATGCAGGGAGAAGGTTAAGATGTTCCCCCCACATTAGAGATTAATGGGTGCGAGGCTACTGCTAAATGAAGTGCTCATCCTCGTCAATGTTTGGGGCCTGAGCCTGTGTAGGAACAGCTCTTACTGAAGCAAGGACACACAAGGATGATCCCAGGCATAATCAGTTGCAGGATCAGGACCTCAGGTCCTCAGAGTCCTGAGGAATGGGGACTGGAATGTTGGGAGATGTGCCCAAGGCCATGCAGCACAGCATTGGCAGAGGAGGGGGTTAGGGCTGCTGCATCCCAGCCTTCCTCTACCACCCAGAATCGCTGCCCTAAAGATGACAAGTAGCTTGTAACAAGTTGAAGACCCCTCAGTTTACCCTTCAAAACCCAACCATCCCCATCCTGGGCAGCCCCAGGATGCTCTGCAGGTGTCCTGTCTGCCAGCTCCTCTCTGCAGTAAATCACTGCCTGTACAGCAGCATTCCCCTTATGAACACAGAAACACCGATTCATCCTGACATCACTTCCCACTCTCCAGTGGAAAAAGCACTTGACTTGGCTGGCAGGAGCTCATGCTCCTGCATTTATATGTGCCACTCAGCTGCAAGAGGATGTTTTCTTTCTGCTCTTGCTGGCCCTGGCTATTTTTAACCCCCTCTGTCAGCGATGCTGTTAATCCTGTCATTACCATGACCCAAGGAGTGAGTGTTATATGCAAATCAACACTGACTAAAAGGCTTGCGAGAAGGGGTCACAGGGTATTTCAACATACTCTCAACAGCAGCTTAATGCCAGGCACACATACATACACTCACCCCTAACAGAATTAGCCCACATCTGACCAAGCAGGTCTAGACTCCCTGCTAGACGCCCTGGCTGCTGGAGCAGGAGGTGGTCCATGCCATGGGAAGGCAATTCCCACGTGAAGGCAAGCTTCCTTCATGCCCTTGTGGAGACATTACCGGATTGCTAATGAGCAGAGAGGAAAAGCGAGCCAGGACTGAGGAAAAATGACCCAGGACAAGTCCCTTGGGAAAACAAGCTTCATCCATGGTGCTCCATAGGTCTCGAAACCACCTCCTGCGCTGGCTAAGGGACCACAGGGGATAACGAGACTGTTTTTCATACCAGAGCAGTGCTTTGAGGAGGTGGTTTGGTTTATAGCACAAGGGTGAACAGGCACAGAAAGGCCGGAGGTAGCAGAATAGCAACAGGTGGAAAGAAGAGAGAAAGACAAGGGGATCTGGAGGTTACAAACCAACCAAGGAGGGAAGGCCAGCCTGGAATTCAAAGCAGAGAAAGAAAACCACCTAGACTGACCTCAAATTAGCTCTCTCTGGGGATGCAGGTGAACAGGAACCTGAAGGCAGGGCTCCTTTACATAAGGATATCAAACCAGACACCCCTGGCCCAGCACAACCCCATCCTGAGTGGGCACACTGTGATTTTACTGTGGTTCCGTACACTTTCCATGGTCTTCAGGCCAGGTGGCTGGATGCCATCACAGCAATGCTGGAGAAACCCATAGAGAAACCCCAGATGACTCTTGCAGGTTTGGCACAAGGATGCTCAAAGTGGTCTGCAGGAGCCCAGCAAGGTGTCTGTTCACAGGGAGCCACGGAGAAGGTGCCAGACACCTCTTCCAGCCTCAGGTTGACTCCACGAAGCACTTCAGCAGTGCCTTCACGTCCGTTCTGCTTTGACGCAGTTTAACATCCTCCCAGGAGACTCTTTGATGATGTTTATTCTCTGGGTAGGGGGATCTAAGAGCTAACGGGGGGGGATTGTGTCACCCAGAGCCTCCAAGTCACGAGATGCCTAGATCTATTCTTGTCCCTGCCGTGGACTTCTCCCATGACCTTGAGGAAAGGAGCCACGAGCCTCAGGGCAGCGGGAGCTGGGGACGCTCTGCTGGCATCTGTCCCTGTGCTTAAATGGCAGCAGAGGCTTTCTCTCTCCTATACAAGGCACGAGCAGGGAGAGCAGCTCCCCCTGCCAAAGCCCCAGTGGGATTTCTACCTCTCTGACCTTGCCAAGTGGTTTGCATCCCTGCAGGGACTCACCGGCGTGTGGTGTAGGCCGATAATGTAAAGCTCTGATTTTTCCCTATAGTAGCCATGATGCTGGAAACAGGCAAAAGTGCCTTAAAGAAATACAGTGTGAGGCAGAGAAACCCCCCCCCCTCCTTTTTCAGCGCTCAGAGCACACAGTAAGGTTATATGGCATTGGGCATGCAGGAGCTGACTAAAGTTCTTCTTTTCTGTTGTTTTTTACGCCCTAAATGGCACCGTTTTCCTCCCAGCCTAAATGCCCATGTCCCACCCTGCTGCCTGCAATTACACCAGCGATTTAATCCAAGAGATACTGCCACAACACAGCCCAGTGACCTTCTGACCCTCATTGTATCACATACCCATTATCATCTGACCCCGTGGAGTTATAAATACAACAACAATAGAGACTTAACTGGATTATAATTAGACAATGAGCCAAGGAGGATGGAAACAATGAACTATAAAAGCCCATCTACCCTCCCAGCTAGGACCTACACACACGGGAAGCACCGGAATGGGCGAGTTACCGGGACCTGTAACAGAAAAGCTACAGATTTCCCCCAAATTGGATTTGGAGCATCCTCTAACAGCTCACGCTCCCGCCACCAAGTATTACACGGCCCTGGTTACAGGAGACCTGCAAAGCCTCGAGGTACTGACTGACCGGTACTATCAAGATGTGAACCTGGTTTTTGAGATCAGTAAAGATGAGCTGGAGTGGCAGGTGAAAAGCCAAGCGTCCTATGGACTCTCAGGTACTTCTCCCTTAAAGGCCAGAAACATTAAATAAAGCCAGGTATTTACTAACCCGAAATAGGAGAGGTGCAGTGCACTTCAGTGCCTAACGCTGCTTTTATAGCGCCTGCTCCTGAGCTGGCTGGTTTCTGTTAGCTGATTGTGCCCTGCAGCCCTACCCACAAATATCCAGCACTTCCTTTCACTATTGTATTCTCTTCTGCACATACTAACCCACCAGAAGGGCCGGGAGGTGTAAGACGTGTGTGTACACAGGACTCCATTCAGGCTGGGCTGGGGCACTGTGTGGCTTAGGCGTGCTTGCAACAGGGCTCGAAGCCCAGATTCTCTGTGCAGGGGCTCAGAAAGAGCAGCCTGGTCCTATCTGGAAGGAATAAGATGCTTCCAAGTTAGTGGTACCTGGTGCCACTCAACCCCAGATGCATTCCGTGGTCACCAGGTGCTCACCAAGCACTGTGTACCTACTGGTGATCCTGGAGGTGATGGGAAATGCACCGTGCTCCAGCTAAACCATAAACCAACATCCCTTTCCCAGCCCTGCATGCTCCCACCAACTCAGGTGCCTTCAGGCCCACCCCAGTCCCAGCAAAGACAGGTTTTTTCCCCTCACCTGGTGCAGATGGGGTATTTATCAGCTGCCTTTTAGCTCCTGCCAACAGGGTCTTGCACACAGGGTCCCCTACCCAGCTGATTATGGGCAGGATATTGGCTTACCCGCCTCATGCTGTATGAAATCCTGCTCCCGGATGCACACACGCCAGGGGGGAATTTCGCTTCCTCTCTCGCCAGCAGCACTTGGCAGGCTCTTTGTAACCCCGACGGAGCTGGAGGAGCACACGGAAGCAACAGGGTATTGCTGCTGTGCATCCCCAAGCCCGATGCCCGGGATGGAGCCCCGCGGCTCACCCGTCCCCGCTCGCTTGTTCCCGCAGGGCTGTGGTCGCTGGAGTACAAGCGGGAGCTGAGCACCCCGCTGTGCCTCGCCGCCCGCCGCGGCCACGCCGCCGTCCTGAGCCACCTCCTCCGCCGTCGGGCAGACCCAGACCTGGCCCCGGGCGGGCGCGGGCCCCTGCACGAAGCCTGCCTCGGGGCTCACACGGACTGCGCCGCGCTGCTGCTGCAGCACAGGGCTGACCCCAACCTGCGGAGCGACCAGGGGCTGGCCCCGCTGCACCTCTGCACCACACGGGACTCGCTGGGGTAAGGAGAGGGGCACCCTCGCGTCCCCCCCTCCCGCTGATAACCTCACATCCCTGCAAGGGCACCTCAGGGTTTTGCCTCTGTGGGGTGCAAAAACACATGTTGTGGTCTCTGGCAGGGTTTCCATGTGCTCCCGTGTCTCCTGGTTGCGGCAGCTGCTGCAGCACACTCAGTATAGACATAAAAAAGGGACATTTCAGTGCTGGGCATATTGCATGGCCCAGGTCTTCTTACAAACAGGAGCAGCCCAGCCTGGCTCCATGTGCTTTTGCTTCCTCGTTTCTTCTGATGATTTATCCTAAAATCACTATGTCCTGCATCCCAGGTCCAGCACACGTTTGTCTGGGAGATGCTCAGGACAGGTACAGTCACAGGCACATAGGTCACCCTAACCTGTGCTCCTCAGCCCATGCCAGCTTCATCCACAAGGCATGTTGGTGCCAATCAAGGTGTCCACTCCTCCTGAAATCCCAGCCCTAGGGCCATAACAAAGGGATGGGATCGTCAGGATGGGGAACAACCCTCCTACCTCCTTATCTCATACAAGTTACAGGTGGATCCACCTTGGTCTATAGCTGGAGTTAAGGCTTGGCCACGTGCATCTGCTCCATTCTCACCCTGGATCAGCATCACACAGAGATGAACATAAAAGCATTGCCTGGAAGACTAAGCTTTGCATGTATGTCTTGGTGAGACTTTAGGTGCCCAAGGAACTTGGATTTGTATAGCTCGACTACAAGGAGGTGGTGAAGGCAAGGTTCCCATTATGGATTCCATGTGCCATGGGCCAGGTGCCAGGCAAATTGCTCTGCAAAAGAAAAGCAGCTGGAGGGGAAAAGGTGTTCAGCGGTAAATGTCTTGAGCCCAGTTCACAACTTAGAGTCTCTGTAAGATGGCCAAAACCCAAGCATTAATCAAATTCTGGTTCAGCCAAATATCTAGGGATAAATCAAATGCATCCTTGGTGTGATGAGGGTTTGAAGGAGCGGGATGGGTAAGGGAAGATGCTACAAGCAGCACTCATCACTAACAAGAAGCTGGTTTTAATTCCTTTACCCAAACTCCCTTTTGACCTTAAAACTTTCAGTCTTCAAATCCAAAGCCACCCTAAAAGCTGGGGGGGGGGGGGGGGGGGGAGGGAATTTTAGCTTTCACCAGCATGCTCTCCCCAGTAGAGGTGGGGCATAGAAACCAGCCTGGTGCATGGAGAAGATCCCACAGGCCTGTTTTCAGCCAGATGCTTTCCAGCTTGGGAAAGTGCATATATATGTATATAAAAAAATATATATACATGCTAAAAATGAGCCATTGTCACCGATTTCCATGTTATTTCCCCCAGAAGGATGGAGGGGGATGGCAAGTGAGCCAGCGAACAGCGATCAGACAGATACAACATGGAAACAGATGAGTTACAAGCCCTTGAATATTGGGGCTTTATAATGGAAATGCTGAGAGACCCTTAACTACGCTACCCGGCGCTACGGGGGCTTCTACAATAACTGAGGCAACTCCCTTGAAAGATCAAAAATTAATAGACATTTCAGACAGGGTTTGAGGTTTTGACCACTGCTTTTCAATCGCAAAGACTTTGCTAAAGTTAGAGACTGAGGAGGTCAAGCTTTGGGTAACACAAACATTTCCCCTTTGATTAGGGGGAGACTACTTTACCTTGCCTTTTTTCACTATTTTTTTAGATATATTTTTTTTTATTGAGGAGTAGATTTTAGGTCATCCTTAATTTTTTCCTGACAATAAAGAGCAGGTCATTGACCTACATAGAGAGCTATTTTATTTTTCTCCCTCTCGATAACAATGGCCAGAACACCTATGTGCCGGGTTCTTCTGTATTCCCATATACTCGGCAATTCACCATGGGGGCAGGACTTAAAACCTTTGAGCCTCTCAGTGACTGGGATAAAAAAAAATTATCTGGGCTTCCTTCCAGCCATTTGAGCTTCAGAATCCATGAGATTTCAACAAAAAGGATATCAGAGCTTTAATCTAGGAGCTTTTTGAAGAGATGGGAAAAAAAAAGTTCCAGTAAAGTTCAGTCTTACCTTCTTCACTTTAGGAGCTGTTCATGCCAACGTCGGCCTATTTAGTAGAGTTCCTCTCCTTGACCTCTTTTTTACAGCGGAGATAATTAACATGGTGGGGTAAGATGAGTCTCTAAATTCACTGCACTCTCTCCCCGGTGCTCTCCCGTTTCCCTCTTAAAGCTGGGATGATTAAAGGAGTCTGCCTTTATCGGCACCCCGAAAAAAATAACACAAAAATAATTGAGGGGGAGAGGAAGAGTCTCAGCTCTCCCGGTGGTGCTGAGGGGAAGAGCAGGCATGGGGCAGTGGGAAGGCACATCGCAGGGATGCAGGATATAGCTCCCACCTCCCATCGCGGTACCCTCAGCACAAGGGGTGGTGAGCGCCAGCTACTGCATTTGTGGAGTCCTTCTTCAGATCTGCGAATGGGAAAAGCTCTCTGAAGATCCCAGGTTTCCCATGCAGCAAGGGAGAGCCTACCTGAAGAGAAACCCCCCGGGATTCTCCAGTCTTCCATAGGCGGAAGAGGGCTTAGTCAAGGCAAGGGATGAGAAAAGACGTCATCCCTACATCTGTGCAATTTGGGCTTATGGGAGAGTAATGCCCTTGCATATGCTTCTTCAAGGTCTCTCTTCACTCTGGGAGCTGAAACCAGAGTTATCCACTGGCCCAGAGCCTCCAGCTCTCAGGAATAGGAAATAAATGGTGGGATGAGTCATAGAATCCCAGCCTGGTTTGTGTTGGAAGGGACCTTAAAGCTCATCCAATTCCAACCCCTGCCACGGGCAGGGACACCTTCCACTAGAGCAGCTTCCTCCAAGCCCTGTTGAACCTGGCCTTGAACACTGCCAGGGATGGGGCAGGAGAAGAGTCAGCGTCCATGCAAGAAGCAATGGGGTAGGGAGTGAACTCAAGACTACCAGCATGGGGACACAGCACAGGTTTTGCTTAGGGGATGTTAGATGAGGATAGCACACCATGGGAGGAATTAGCAGGAAAACAGAAGCCAAACAGGATGGCAGGTACCTAAAAGGCAACAGGATCAAGATAGCTGCACACCCAAATGCCAGGGAGATGGGCAATGACCTGCCATTGGTGGACCCAACCCGTGGGCACCCTCCAGCTATTCTAGCACTGGCCTGGACACACTGCCCTTTTGGCTATGGGACATAAGTGTTACTACAAATAAAAAGAGGTCACAGACTGCAAAAGCCAGCATTTAGCATCATCTAGTGCTACACATCATCCTCTGCTCTGGTCAGCACTGCTAAAATACAAAACTCAGTGTTTGGAACCATCCTTTTGGAAACTCATCCCCCCACTGGGGAAGATCAGCTCTTTCATGGATCCTGAACAAGAAATAAAGAGCCCAAAAGGGGACACAAAGCACTATCCAAGGCCTGACCCTGCTTTTTGAAGAAGCTGCTCCCCCGGTTGGTGTGACAAAATGGGGGCTCATACAAATGAGTATCCCCAGCTCACAAAGTTTTGGCAAGGAGGTAATAATTCAGGGAGTGATGCTGCTGGTCCTCCACACTGGCACTGCATTGCTGGGGCTCACCAGTAGGCTTGCAGTGCTCCACATTTCATCTTTTAAAGAAAACCAGGCTTCCTTCTTCTTGTAGGGAATTACTAAGAATGATTCCTGCACTGGAGAAGGCTGGGGTTTTCCCCCAAGTGGGATCAATCCTGCAATAAATCACAGAAAGATGGAGAGATGGTAATTCGAATGCCATGAAAAACAACCAAGTGAAGGATGGGAAAGCCTCACTCCAGCTGCAGGGAGGGGGTGGAAAAATGAACAGGGGATTTTTCCATAGGAATACTGGGGGCCTGAGCAGGATTTGGGGGCAGGAATTCTCCTCCAGCCTCCACTGCCCCAACCTCCTGCTCCTCCTGCTGGTTATTCATCGCATCCCATTTAAAGTTAAATCCTGCTTTCCCAGAAGCAGCATTTTTCATCCCTAATGGAGCAGGCTGCTGGGACCCTTGATGCAGCAACATCTGGCAGGACATGCTCATCTCAGAGCAGGGGATGGCAATAGGCACGTCCTGCCCAGCACTGCACCGATGTCTGCTCTGACTCTATTGAGGAGTGAAGAAGGAAAATAAACCCCAAAACATTTTATCCTATTTATCTGAGCTAGGACCCCAACACAAGGCAAACCTGTAGCACTAACACCAGTTACTAACAGCACTAATCAGTGTGACTTTAAGCTAATGAGTGACTTGCCCAAGCAAAGGAGACATTAGGGTGTGTTACCCATCACCTGCAAATGAATTAGGAAGGGTTTAGAAGGGACTTTAAACAAGTCAGAATTAGCTGTAAGTGGCTCATTGAAGGTATTGCTGCCACCAGCAAGCTGCTCGACCCAAATGGAAGGAAAACAAACTGGTTTGCTTTGCCACCCTGTGCCTGAGTTTCTGCTACACTGAACCTGTGGCTTCTTGCCATATTCCCAGAAAATTGGAGAGAAGCCCTCAAAAAAGCAGCAAACAATTGCTGGGCCTTATCTGCTGGGATTTGAGTCTAAGCTGATAGTGAATAACGGGGTGTTACTAGGAAATAAACAAGCAGCCAGAATCACTGGTGATATGTTAAGCATATGAGTGCATAAACAGAGGTTAGAGGCTAAAATAAGAGCATATTGCCAACAAACATGAATGGCACTTACCCAGCACTTGCTGATGCCCCATACATCCAAACAAAATGCACGTGGTCCACACAGGGGCCCCCCATTTCTGTTAACTAGAGGACATCACCCCATATTTATAGCCCCTTACTAACATTCCCTTTTTGCAGAGGGAAGAGTATCCAGGGGGAAAATTCACTATCAGCTGACTTAGGTTTCTTCCAACAAGTTAGCCATTGAACTTGATAACCAGAAAAAATAACCCTTCAACAAGACAGCATCTGGGAAGGATGGCATTTCCACTCTGGCATCTCTGGAAGGATATTTGGGATGTCCAGCATCTCACTGTCTGTAAGGGAAAGCCCTGTGGCAGTGCAAGGATGCTTGGCTGGAGGGGCTAGGCACAGCTCTTGGCTTTTCCAGGCAACCCATGACATGCCAACCTTTACCTGAAATGAAGGGCCAGGGAATATTCCAGTATTCCTTCTGTCTTGCTTATCCAGATGTAACTCTTCAGCTTGGGCACTCTGCATGCACAGCATGTGCCAAAACTGATGTGGTGCCTGTGCTCAGGGTCTATGGCAGAGCTGCCTCCTTGCCAACAAAGTTTTACCAGCCAGCAAGCACCAAAAAGGCCTCAGTGAGACAAGCCATTGCTCTACAAAGGGATTGAGGATGGTTTAGGGTAAAAAGGCAATTGTAAAGTAAGGATCTGAGGATTTTGGGGCTGGCACAACCGCAGACTCAGTCCACAGCACAGTGGTGAGGTCCACTGTGGGCTGTCAGCATCTGGGAGCAATACACCTGCAGAGGCTGCAGAAAGAGCCCGTACCCACACATCCTGCAGGAGATGTTTTTCCTGGCAAACTCAGGCTTGATACACATGGGAAAAACAGCCCAAGGAGGTATTTGCAGATCGCACACCACCAAAGACAGTGAATGTCTCACCAGCTCCTGTAAGCCCTTAGGGGAGCGGTGCCACAGGTCCAGAAAGATTCGAGTGAATATTATTACTCATAATAATGTTATTATTTTCCCCACATATGTTAGCTTCCATCTGGGCCAGGAAAAACAAGCAATGCCCTGGCACTATCCTTCTTCCCTGGGGCTCTTCTTCTTTCCCATCCCTCCTGCTGGAGGGATCAGGCTGGGACTCTGCTCCCCGACAGCTCCCCCTCAGTTTGCTTCTGTATCAGCTCAGAACCTCACCTAGGCTCTGACACCTGAGCTAAAAGTGCATTGGAGTGAAAGTCAACAGGCAGGGGGTTCAATGTTGATACCCCTCCCTGGTCCCCAGCCAGCCACTGCTGAGGCTTTCTGAAGGTCTCTGCTCTTCCCACCTCCCTGGCAGCATCCCTTGGGAAACACAGGCTTGCCACGTTTTCAAGGTCTCCCTTGGACAGCATGTGGGTCTGCCCCCATCCTTCCAAACGGTACCACCTCCATGCTGCAGCAGTGACCTCAGCCCCATGCGCTAACCCAGGCAGTGACATTGAGCTGTGCCAGCCCTGGTGGCTCCCGGCAGGAGATGGAGCAGTCACTCTGATTCATTTAGACTAGCAGATCACATCCATTTACTCACATACACACAAGAAACCCCAACCCATCAGGACATACCAGGCATCTTTAACCCCATCTGTTGTCAGACGGATGGAGGCAGGGATCTCTGATGGGGACCAGTGTTGCCACTGCAGCAGACACAACCGCTCTCTGCAACCACGCATGGGGAGGTTAGAAATAAGGAGAGATTGGAGCAGCAAAAGAGGATTTGGTTTGCTTATCTTGATTTATACCTTATGGAGACTGCAGGTGCTGCAGCTCCATTGTTACTGGGTGCAAACAAGCCAGCAAAACTCATTACCACAGCCTTAAACCACCTGTAAAGGTGCTTCTTGTCAGGATGGTCAGAAAACATAATCCTTAAGTCCTCTATGGGGCAGGAGCCCAACACAGGAGTTTGGGTCACTTAATAAGAGAAGAATGATCCATTTTTATACACAGACAACCATACACCAAGCTCTTCTGCTACACAGGGGGGTTACCAAGGGTTCTTTCCATGTCAGTTGCGTTCCAAGCACATATTATTAAGGTGGAGGCAGCGGTTTAGGATGTTTTCAGCTGAGAAACATGGTGGATGTCAGCGACAGAGTGGGATTGTGTAGATCATCTCCTTAACACCCCAGGGCTGCATCCATGCAGGGACATGAAACAGCACCCAAAAGGTTGGTGGCACAAAGGAGCCCAACACCCTGTGTGTCCTCATCGTGGCTGGATGCATCCCACACCCCACACCAGCCAGGACAGACCCATCAAGCATGGCTTAGCTGTGCTCCAGCACTGCCCAACCACTGGCACAGCTGGATCAAGCATCATTGCTCGTTATTGGGACCCTGCTGGGTCAAGGTGGTCAAAGATACCCCCCTGCAGTCCTGATACAGCTCTGGGGCAACAGCACAAGAGGGACGTGGAGCTGTTGGAGCAAAGCCAGAGGAGGCCATGGAGATGCTGCAAGGGCTGGAGCAGCTCTGCTCTGGAGCCAGGATGAGAGAGCTGGGCTGGGTCAACCTGGGGAAGAGAAGGCTCCTGAAGGGGAGACCTGAGAGCAGCTCCAGTGCCTAAAGGGGCTACAGGAAACCTGGAGAGGGGCTTTGGACAAGGGCTGTAGGGACAGGACAAGGGGAATGGCTTTAACCTGCCAGAACTCAGACTGAGATGAGCTCTTAGGCAGAAGCTCTTCCCTGTGAGGGTGCTGAGGTGCTGGCACAGGGTGCCCGGAGAAGCTGTGGCTGCCCCATCCCTGGCAGTGTTCAAGGCCAGGTTGGACACAGGGGCTTGGAGCAAGCTGCTCTAGTGGAAGGTGTCCCTGCCCATGGCAGGGGTTGGAGCTGGATGAGCTTTAAGGTCCCTTCCAGCCCAAACCATTCTATGGTTCTATGAATGATGCTGGTCAAGGGTAAGAGGCAGAGTTGCCCAAACCATCATCACCCACACTGCAGTGGGCACCAGGGCACAGGGTCACCCTCTCCAGCCTCTGCTGCTCTCTCCCCATGTCCCTACCGCAATCCCTTTGGGAGCCCAGCTCCAGCATAACCCCCATCCTCACCCCACACTGCCTCCTACCCCATTATCCCTCCCTGCATGCTCCATCTCCTCACCTCTTTGCAGATGTGCCAAGCTCCTCCTGAGACACGGAGCCACCGTCAACCTGCAGAGCGAGGACAGGGGGGAGACAGCTCTGCATGTGGCAGCCAGGCACTGCCTCTGCGACCATGCCTGGCTCTACCTGCGCCACGGGGCACACGTGGACGCTCTGAGCGCGCAGGAGGAGACAGCGCTCAACATCCTCTGTGGGCAGGCGCCGGGCACCGAGGGATGCCTGCAGCTCTGCCGGCTCCTGGCTGCCCACGGTGCTGAAGTGGATGCTCGGGATGAGGCACGGAGGAGCCCCTTGCACAAGGCTTGTGGGGCTGCCAATGCCGGCCTGGCACGTTTCCTCCTGCAGCACGGGGCTGATGTCAATGCCATTGACTACAATGGCATGTCCCCGCTGGGCTGTGTGCTGCAGGGCGCTGCCTTCAAACGGGACCTGCAGCCCCACGTCGTCCTCCAACAGCTGCTCAACCACGGCTCCCAGAAGATATGGCCCCCCGCCTTCGTCAAGGTACCCCCAAAACCAGTCCCCTATGGCCCCTCACAATGGGGAGGTTGCAGGTGGGGATGGGGGCTTTGGGAAGAGTGGGGGAACTTGGGAGAGCCTCTCAGTCCAGGCAGGGAGAGGGGACCATGGCATTGGGTTGGCCATGCTGCTGTGAATGATGGAAATTACAGCAACCGTTTGGTGTGGCAGCAGGGAAAAGCAGGCAGGGCAAGGACAGGAGGGAGGCAGAATGGCTGCGGGGACCAGCAAGGAGGAGTTTTCCTGCCTAGGAACGTCAGAGACAGGCTTGGTGCATCAGCCATCAGTGCAGCCGCTGTATGGCTCTGCGATTCATTGATTTTATATCAGACAATAAAGAAAATATTATCCTGGCTTATCAAGCCAAAAATGTAAATATGGAGCAAGGGCCATATCCAGAGGAATGAGTGCCACAGCAAGGCAGATCTTCCCACTGCTTCACAGGTGGAGAACGATCTCCAAAGCGTGCCAGGACAAAACCTACACATGCCTGATACCGACACGAGACTATCCCAGCCTGGACCATGGTGGGGTGGGACAAGCCCTGGCTGCAGCACGTGGACACTGCCCCCCTCTGGGGCAGGTATCTGTGCTTGACCCCCTCCCATTGCCCATGACTAGGTGCTGAAGTCCTGCGCAGCCGTGCCAGAGGTCATCGAAGTCCTCTTCAATTCCTACTCGCAAATCCCCATCTCCAAGAAGTGGGCTGAGGCCGTGCCGGAGGAGGTGCTTCAGGTGAGGCAGAGCTGGGGGCTTGGCAGGGACAGCAGAGCCCTCACGAGGGGGTTTTTCCTACCAAGAGGTGTTTTCCCCACCGAAAGTTCACTTGGGTAGGGAAGAAAAGGAAAGGGATAGTCCTCAGAGCACCACCACACACCTGATTCATCATCAGTTGCATCCCTTTAGATCCATCAACACCAATCCCCCCCCCCCGTGGTAAAATACAGTCCCAGCATCTGGAAGTGACCCTGGACCCAGACCGCTGCTCAGGCACCCACATCACATATTCTGGGTTTTAAAAGCTTGTCCCCAGATGTGCAACAGGTCCGGCCAGTCTGCTACTGAGTGATCTCTGCTGCCTGCCTTGCCCCTGCAGGCCTTTGATGATCCTGGCTGCAAGGGGGGATGGCCGCTGAAGTGCAAATAAAGCTCTTCAGCAGGTTCTAAGTGATGGGGGGAAAGGGGTTTTATTCCAAGCTAAGGAAAAGCTGAGGCTGCACAGAGCAACGCTGCTTTGTTTCCCCTTCTTAGAAGCAAGCAGGTCTCTTCTACAACAGCCCTAAGGCTTTCTGCAGGGATGCTGAAAGCATCCTCCCCAAACAGCCTTTGTGGCGAGGCTGGCTTTCTCCACGTGTGCTTCCACAGGAGATTTCCTCATCCAGTTTTTGCTCGCAGGAGCCACCTCAGCTCAACAGCCCCTTAATACCACCAATGGGTTTCTTACCTCCTCCCCTTAGATCCGCATCTCAAAAGTATCTCTGGCTTATTTGGCTTAGTTGGGGACAAAACCCACCCAGTGATGCTCCTGTTTCTCCCTCCTCCCCCTTTGCAGCAGCACCAGCTATTCTACCAGTCCCTTTTCCGGCTGGCGGGCACAGTCCGATGCCTGCAGCATTTGTGCCGCTCCACCATTCGGAACAAGCTTGGCAGCAAATGCCATTGCCTTATCCCTCTGTTGCCTGTGCCCAAGCCGCTGCGTGATTACCTGCTGCTGGAACCTGAAGGAGTCGTGCTTTGAAGGGCTGAGAGGAGCCGGCTGAGGTCCACCATCCAGCCCTCCCTCGGCGTGGCACATCCGCATCCATTTCTGTCAGCCTGGCGGAGGAGCGGCGCATCCCATGATAGATGGTTGTTTTTCAGGGATTTATAATGTAACTAAAAGGTGCTTTCGGCTGTAACTTTGTATAGATTTTTTTTTCTCCCCCTAATTGTGCTTTAAATAGATTATAAAGAGTAATAAAATGATTAGTAGCTGTTACAAGTATGCTGCAGGTAGGAACAGTACTCATTATAAAGGCTCTCTACAAAGCAGCTGGGCTCCTCAGGTGTGCCAAGGCAAGCACTGCAGCAGATGACTAAAATCAGCCCATGCAGGCATCAAATCCCCTTGGATAATCTCCCCTGTGAGTGACACAAGCAGAACTGAGAGCAGAGGTGCAGCATGGAAGCTGGTAGCAGGATGCAGCATCCAGTGGCACTAATATAGACAGTAAAATCGACCCAAAAATCCACTTTTTAAAGGTAGAATCTACCACGAGTTGGTTACTTCACACAGGACCCGAGGTGGGGAGTGCTGCAGCCCCCTATTTCTCCCAGTTCCCCGCAGTCCAAGGGATGCACCAGCACCTCCTACACCCGTTGTGCCCATCACTGCTCCCAAAGTGGAGGAGTGTGGGCTTTCGTTTCACATGGGGACTTGGCAAAAGCTACCAGGAGGAGCTAAGATCTGTTTTCCCAGACCCTGAGGCTCCCCAAATTGATTCCTGTTGAACCAAAGCAAGTGCATGCACATGCCCCTCAGAAGAACAGCTGTCCTCGTGCTAGCAGCTCTGCCGCCAAATTGTTCCATGGCTTAATTACACTCGCTATTTAAATAGGAGTACACATAAATAAATCAGCCTTTTTGCATGTTTGGGCCGTGCACCAGCACCCAGCGCTATGGTGGGTTATATCGCCAATGTACAGCAGGCTGGTAGCATCCCTGAGCCAGTGCCCATGGAGCAGGGAGCGTCCAAGTGGGGAGGGAAAGGAAATTCTCCCCCTTCCCAGCTTCCACCTGCTGCTCCCGCAGCTTCCCTCACTCTTTATGTTGTGTACAGACATCACCAGGTTCCCCTGTGTTCCGCATCTTTGGTGCCTGAGCGCTGTTCCACACGGGAATGGCCCACGGCAAAGCCCCACGACACATTGAGACCTGGCACTTCATGACTTCAGTGTCTCCTTTACTTTATGGTTTGTTTCAGTGGGGGTAGAATTGAAAGGGATTAAGGGAAAACACATCCTGGCTGAGTCATTGTGTGGCCGAACCAGCCAAATCTAAATGTTGATGCCCCTAATGAGCCTTTCATCTTTAGTGTGGCCCCCAACTAGAGAAGAATGACACGTTTTACATCCGTATTGGGCAAGCTTTCATGGAGATAGAGTCCCACCAGGCGATCCCATCCTGCCCCCAAATCCATGGCCTCGGCTCCCCATCTGCAGCTATCGATGGGGGGAAAAAATGGACATCAAAGGAGTGGAGGAATGGCAGGGGGGAGGAAAAGACACCTTGTCGCGGGCAGGGGGGTGGCAGGGGTGTAGGGAAGGATGGAAAAGTAGAGGAGAGGGAAGGGAAGGGAAGGGAAGGGAAGGGAAGGGAAGGGAAGGGAAGGGAAGGGAAGGGAAGGGAAGGGAAGGGAAGGGAAGGGAAGGGAAGGGAAGGGAAGGGAAGGAAAGGAAAGGAAAGGGAAGGGAAGGGAAGGGAAGGGAAGGGAAGGGGGCTGGTAAACACCACGGACCCGCGTGGGCTGCTCCCCCCCCGCTGCCTGCGCGGCGCCCTGAGGCCAGCAGGGGGCGCCCTAGTCTCGGCGGCGGCCGTCGGGGCGGGAGGCTCCGGTACCGCGAGCTGCGGAGGCTCCTCAAGGAACCGGGGGAACATCAGAAAGTGGGAAAAAAGGGGGGAAAAGGGAGGAAAAAAAAAGTAAAAATTCAATAAATTTGAGGGGTTTGGGGTTTTTCCCCCACCACGGTTTAAGCCATTCTGCCGGTGGCCGCGCGGCTCAACTGGGGCTGATAAGTTTGGCAGGCGGGCAAAAGAGCGGGCGGATATATATACACATACATATGTGTGTGTATATCTATGTATACATACACGAATATATGTATATGTCAGGGTTTATTTCCTCCTGCCGGCACCTTGTTTTGATGCAGATGTTATGGGAACGGATCATTTCTATTCTTTCTCCTTTTTTATTCCAGCAGCTAAAGACGGGAGGTCACATTAACTTATAATACGGAGACACATAAAAATGCGATTATGCCTGCTAAACAGAACACAGTAGGCTGCTAGTTAAGACAATGAGATTTCCAGGAAGCGATGCATAAATTCTTCCCAAAAATGACACATTTTTCACGTTTCATTCCAATTAAATTACTGAGGCAGCGAACGCACCATACATTTGGGTGAAATGAAGGGGTTTCTGGGCTTTTTTTCTTCTGTAAGTCTATCCGGATGCGCGTGTTTTATGAAAGGCGGTTAATATTAAGCTGCTATTAAGGAAAAAAATGTCAGAGACCTTCGCTCCTCGCCTTTTCCTTGTGGCGGGGCTGGTCCGTCTCGGTTTTCCACCCTGCAGCAATAAAACCACCGATGGTCCCGGCCGGCAGCGGCTGCAAAATAAGCTCCAAATAATAGGAATTACCCGCCCTGGTGCACACACGTCTCTGTTTGCTGGTTAAACAGCCGGAGATGGGGAGCACTAAGGATAACCCCCACTAAAAAAAGAGGCTTTTCCAGCCCGTCGGGTGTTTCCCGACCCGGGCTCCCTCCGAAGCCGCAGCCGGAACCCCCGGGGCGGCTGTGGGATGAAGCGGGGTGTTTTGAAGGGGGGGGGGGTGTTATCCCGATAGGAATTGCTTGCTCCCCACCACCTCCTCAACGGCTGCAAAAGGGGCTCATCAGGGTGGTAATCAAGCCCCGAAGTGGTGGCCCCGGTGATGAAACCGCATTTGATTTTATGATGGTTTTATTTTCCGAAGCAGAGCGAGGCAGCGCGCAGGCTGCGCTGAGGCGGGTGATCCGCAAAGCAATCCCAACCCGAAATGAGATTTCGCCTTCTTTTTTTTTTCTCCCCTCTCGTAGTCCTAATGAACCTGATTGCAGGAACATTTATAATCCCCCATGGCTTTAAATGAAATCAGATATAATCAGGAGCTATGGGGAAAGGGAGTGTTTACAGGCAGAGATTGGGAAGTGCTGCTGTATTAGTAAAGATGCTGTTCCTTCTATTGATGTCTAAAATGATGGATAATGTGAGAATGGCAAATATACTATTTGTCTAATGGCTCTGCAATTAAATTCCCCTGTAAATGACCCATGCCTCATTTCATCCTAATCTATGGAATTTTGATTGAATTCGTCAGCTCTAATTGAAAAATACTGCACTTTAATGTCTGCAGTGCAGCTTCAGGACCGCGCTGGTTTTAATGAGACGGTGCCCCTCTGACCTGGGAATATTTGAGACTTTTAGTCGGGATTTTTTTAAACTGCCGTATTTCTCCACCATCTTCCCGGGAAAACCGTGCCTGAGAGTGCGTGTGGCATTTCCACCGCTAGAGAGAATCTCTCCGTAGCGATGCGGTTTGTTCAGCGTCTTCTTTGGTCTTCTGAAAATATTTGGACTAGGGTTATTTAAATACATATCAATTAAAAAGGGGGGAAAAGAGAAAAATCGCCGATTTCCCCTCATCCTAACGAATTCCGGGATAAGAATCGGGATTACGAAAGCCAAATGCCTTTTCCTTACCCTGCACGGCGTTATTTTTACCCTTTTAGCCTATTTTTTCCATCCCGAAAATCCCGAAAACCTTCGAGTTTGGTCCCCCAAAAAAAGAGACAAACCCCACAAACAGGGGGAAATACAACAAAAAGGATGAAAACCAACAAACCCGCGCAGCACATCAACCGTGCGGGGAGGAGACCCCCCCTTAGGAGCGACGGGGGGGGGTGGGGGGGCAGTCCCAGCTCCCCGCGGAGCCGCGCTCCCAGTTCAAACGGGAACACGGGAAGCAGTTAATAGGATTAAGCGACCAATGATGGAGGTTGGGGGCGGGGGGGGGGGAGTCGGTTTGTTTTGGTTTTCTTCTTCCCCTGCTTGGGATACGAAGGGGGAGGCTGGAGAGGCTTTCCCGGGGCTGTGGGTCGCACCCCTCCGCGCTCAGCCTTTCCCAATGGCCAAATCCTGCTTCCCCAATCCCCATCCCACTTACTCCCAGCTCCTACAAGCCCCAACACGCTGAACTAAACCCACGGCCACGCACAGAACTGCCTCCCCGCTGCAGGGGTGACACAGGTAGAGGGGTGGAGAGCGCCGGCTGCACCCCTAATTGTAGTGCTCAGCGCTCACACTTAATCCCTGCAGCATTAAGTACGCACTGATTGCGGGGGGAAATGGTAGTTTTGCTCGCAGTCTCCCCTCTTACATACCCCCTCCCTAGAAAAGTCACTTCAAAAGCATAAAGGCACAGTGGGGAGAGATGCTTTTGGTGATGTTTCCCATGCAATTAAAATGCTCCCAGCGAAGGCAGAGTGTCTTCCAAGAACGAGCTCGCCAGTGTCTTTGCAAACCTGAGTTTTGCCTCTGATAAAGTCATTTGGTTTATCATCCTCTGCAAAATAAAGCTCACTCATCTCCCCACCCCTCCTCGATGGCCCAGCAGCAGGGTGGACCCTGCTCCAAATAATACACCCCCAAATGCCTGGTGGGAGGATGCACATGAGCCCGTGTATCCCACATGGAAACCCACAGCGCTGCTCCCTGCAAACAGGCTGGAGGTGCCCAAAGGGCCAGAATCAGCCATCAGCTCCCAAGTGGGTGGAAGGGTGCTCTGACCTCTGCCACCCCACAGACTTGCCCCTGGTTCAAGAACCTCCAGGGTTTCCTTGTTTCCTGGCTCCCCTGTTTCACTTCCCTACAAAGAGCTGTACCTCCATCCATACACATATTTGGGGGACAGTCTCTCTAGCACACCCAGTCACAAACATCCTCCCCAAACCTGCCTGGTTCAAGGATGCCTCCACATATCTTTCCTGGGAAGGTTATTTTGGGGAAGAACCTGCCAGGAGCCACCTGCTCTTCAGCAGCCCCTATTTGGGTGATGCAGGAGCCTTCTGAGCACCATTTGGTACCATGTTTCAAGCTGGGGCCATGCAGAACCCGGTCTGCACCCATGTGTGGCCCAGCCAGGGGACTTCCCCCACCTCCCAACCTCCAAAGTGCCGATTTCTACCATATAATCAGAGTTAGACCTGCTGGGAAAGGCTCTTCCCATGTCCCAGCAGCGGTGGGGGTCCCCTGCTTGCCCCTCAGCTCCCTCCCGCCTGTTACACTTCCCAGGCACAATCACGCCGCGACAATCAGGAGATCGCCGACGTTTTTTTCCGGGAGAAAAATCAGCTAATTATGTGCCGAACAAAAAGCCCATTCTCGCCTGCAATAATGCTCCCGTCTTGCAAAGGCACTTGTTTGTGGGCAAATTTTGAAGAGGACTGACAATAAAAACAGCTGCAGGAGCTGGGTGTTGGTACACATTTCCATGCCCTGCCACATTATCATGCCTAATTATCTCCCCTTCCCGCAACCAAAGGCAGTTTCCTGAAGAGAGATGATTTTTGTTTCCCCCTCCTTGCTTTTGTATTGAAACGAGAGCTTTGCTTCTCTGCAAGGATTTCCAGCCTGCTCCGGTTGGATTTAGAAGGAGTGGGGATGCTGCTGATTTGGGGGGCTGGAGGGTTTAGCTCGGCTCCATCCGCCATGGTGGGAGGCAAAAGAGGAGCTGTGATCGGAGGATGCCTGCTGCTTGGTCAGAGGGAAGAGGCGGAAGGGAATAAATATCGGATAGAAACAACCACACGTGCGGCTACGAAGCATCTACAGGGGAGATCGAAACCTTGCCAGCGCAGTGCTAGGAGAAATCCCGAGCCCTGCACCACCGCACATATGGTGGCCTCCGCGAGACGGAGCCGGGACATATGGAAATGAGCTGTATAAGTAAACTTCTCCCAGTCCCTTGAAGTCAGAGATGGGCCCCAGAAGTGTGTGTGTGCACACACATCCCCAGCAGCAGCTGTGCCCGTGGACGCCGACCCTGTCTCCTTTGCCACATAGCCAGGAAAAAGTGTTTCTCCAGCAGAAACGCAGTGTTGGGGAGGGGGAAATCCCTAAATCCATTCCTTGGGTGATCAGTGGGTTTGGTACCCCCAAAAGCTGAGTTAAGCCAGGAATGGGGACACAGATGCAGGATCGGCTGGTGAAACTGCACCGAGGGCCAAAAGCAGTAACCCCCTCACTAGTCGTTTCTGCCAAGAAAAGAACGGTTTCAGATGTTGGCTGGAAATGGATAAACTGACCCAGACATCAGGCGGGGGGGGGGGGGCAGCCCCCCGTTTGGGGACTCCACCAAGCTTCAGTGGTGGGAACGGATTTGGGGGAGGCTGCAAATGGCAATTACAACACACACACCCCCCCCCCGGGACAAACCCTAACTGGCACGTTTTGGGTGGGTAAGGCCTCTGCTGCTTTGAAAGGGGGGGGGTTGCCTTGGGTCATGCAGCCAATGCTGAAGGGACCACCCTCACCCCTTGCCTCATCCCCATGTGCCCCATGGGATTTGGGTGGCTTGGAGGGTGGGAGTTGGGGGACAGAGTGTGGCTGTCCCTATCCTTAGCTGCTGGGGGGGTGCCACCTTCCTCAGGGGGTGTGCAGCCCCCCCCCCCCAGCCTCACATCTGCCATCCTCCCCTGGAAAAATATGAGCACCGAATAGCCGTAAACGAGCACTGGGCCATTGGGAGCTTCCCAAGCAGGCAGGAACAGGATCTCCTGCTGCCCCTTGCTTTTGGGGGATGCCCCCCTCAGCCAGAAACCGCTTGGAGGGCGGTTTGTGCCCAAAAGCCTCCCAAACTAAGCCCAGAGGCGCAGTCAGCACCATTGTCCCGGGAAAGCTTCAACTTCCCAAAGGCAGGAGAGATCCCACCCCCAGCCGGCTCCAACCCCCCCCCCCCCCTTTTTCCCTCCCTTCTCCTCTCTCTTTTTGCATTTAATTTTATTTTCCAAACCACTTGATCTTTGCTTGGGAACCTCCATTAATTGCCTGGGTTTGCCTCTTCGCCTGGTCCCTTTATCATTATTTATGGCCTTTGAAATGGTGTAAAGTTCCCTTGACGTTCAATTTACAAGTTTAGGGGCTTTTATTTTTTTCCTTCCCCCCCCCCCCCCTCTTTTTCTTCGTCCCAGCTTTTGTCCTCGCCAAAGACATCGTGTTGGAAAAGGCTTTGAGCCGGCCAACATGAGAGGCTCGCCGGAGAAAAGGGAGCAGCCCTCCATCGCTTTTAATTCCGCCGTGTTGCTGAATGGCTCTTTTACATAATTGCAGAAGCAATTTCAAAGCCAAGCCAAGGGGCTGACTTTACCCAGAACCACATGGAGCCTATTTGGGGGCTTTTAAAGGGGAAAAAAAATGGGGGGAAGGGGGGGGGGAGAGGGAGAGAAAAACGTGAATAAAATAGGGGTTTTCTCAAAAATAACATAAAAAGGGGGTTTTCAATGCTTTTGGAGGCATCAATTTGGTGTGTCCGGTGGGCATGAATGTCACACGCCCCGGGGGAGCGGGGGGGACCCCACTGCGGCCCCAACAGCACAGCGGGTTCCCGGTGTGCCCGCGGCCGCTCACGCGTGGACCGCCCCGTCCAGCGGCCGCGATGCTGATGCGCGGGTGGGGTGGGGGGGTGCTGTGAGCAGAGGCGGTGCTAGGGGCGTGTCCTCCCCGCTCCGCCCCGCCCCTCCGCCCTCCCACCCAATGGCAGGCGGCGGCGGCGGCCACGTGGGGCGGGCCGGGTTCCCAGCCGGGCAAAATGTGAATGGGCGCGGGGGAACGCGGGCGGGCAGAGCGGCGCGGCGACGGCGGCTGCGGGCGGGCTCCGCGGGGGCGCACGCGGCGGCGGGCGGGGGCCAGCCCCGATGTGCGGGCGGCGGCGGCGGGCGGCGGCCCCGCTCCGCCCCGGCGCTGCCCGGGTGCTGCCCCACGCGTGAGCGCGGCCCCGAGGAGGAGCAGCGGCGGCGGCGGCAGCAGCAGGAGGAGGAGGAGGAGGAAGAGGAAGGAGGTCGCTCCCGCCGCCGCTCCGGCATGAGCGCGGCTTTCCAGCCCTCGCTGATGATGATGCAGCGCCCGCTGGGAAGCAGCACGGCCTTCAGCATCGACTCGCTCATCGGCAGCCCCCCGCCGCCCGCCCCCGGCCACTTCGTCTACACCGGCTACCCCATGTTCATGCCCTACCGGCCCGTGGTGCTACCGCCGCCCCCCCCGCCGCCCCCGGCGCTACCGCAGGGCGCCCTCCAGCCGGCGCTGCCCCCCGCGCATCCCCACCACCACCAGCTCCCCAGCCTGCCCACAGGTTTCTGCTCCAGCCTGGCCCAGGGCATGGCCCTCACCTCCACCCTCATGGCCACGCTGCCCGGCACCTTCCCCGCCTCCCCCCAGCACCAAGAGGCCGCCAGGAAGTTCGCACCCCCGGGGAACTTCGATAAAGCCGAGGGGATCCCCCCGGACGGCGGCGGCGACGATGGCAAAGCCTTCCTGGGGAAGGACGGAGCCCTCCTGCCCTTCCCCGCCGCCGACGCCGTCCAGGCCTCCCTCGGTGAGTGAGCGCCGGCACAGCTGGGCAAGAGACGGGGGGATCGGGGTCCCGCCGCCCGCTCCGCGCAGCATCCCCCGGCGGGGAGGGTTGGGAGGGTGTCGTGGCATGGGGCGGCTCCAGAGACGGCGGACACCCGAGGGGGGAGGCAGGGCTGGCGGCGGGGGTCCGCTGGCCGCAAGGCCGAGGAGGAAGAGAAGGGAGGTTTCAAGTCCCCGCAGCTTGAAATAACAGAAATCAAATAAATCCAACCGAAAGCCGCGAATAAAGAAATGCAAAGCGAAATATTTTTGGGCGATTGCTGGACCTGTGGGCCGGGGGCACGGTGGCCATGGGACAGAGGGTACCGAATACTAACGAAAGGCCTCTGCTTCGCTTTCAGCCGGGGCTCTCCGGGGCCAGGGGAAGGAGGACCCTAAAGCAGAAGAGGATGCAAAAGGCAAGGAGGAAAGTTTCTCCATGGACAGCGATTTAGACTATAGCTCAGACGACAACATCCCCGGCCAGGCTGCTCACAAGGAAGAGGACTCTGGCAACGCGCTTGAGGAAAACCCCCAAAACCCCCCCAATTCCACCAACACCACATCCACGGGCAAAAACCGGCGGAGGCGGACAGCCTTCACCAGCGAGCAGCTGCTGGAGCTGGAGAAGGAGTTTCACTGCAAAAAGTACTTGTCCCTGACGGAGAGGTCCCAGATCGCTCACGCTCTCAAACTCAGCGAGGTGCAGGTGAAAATCTGGTTCCAGAACAGACGGGCTAAATGGAAACGGGTCAAGGCGGGCAACGCCAACTCCAAGACAGGGGAACCCTCCCGAAACCCTAAGATCGTGGTCCCCATCCCGGTGCACGTCAGCAGGTTTGCGATCAGGAGTCAGCATCAGCAGCTGGAGCAAGCCCGACCCTGATCTCTCCCTGCGCTGCTTCAGAGCCACAAGTTTTTGAGGGAAAACTTTCCAAAAATCGGGGTTTCAAAACAACCCACCCGAAAAAGAGAGACAAGAAAAATAATAAAGAAAAATGAGACAAAAAAAGCAGCAGGAAAATAACAAACCACAAACCAACACAACCCCTAAAGCAAACGACAACCAACGAGACGAAATCCCACGCGACCGCGCCGCAAATCCCCACTACGAGCGAACTTTAAAGCCAAACTTACAGAGTCAAGAGAGAGTCTGAGAAAGCAGAGGCTTGGGAGCTGCGTTGGTTCGGAGCAGGAATATCAAACCCTGGGAAGAGACACACGCATATTTATTAGCACGCTGCCCCGTTGCTGGCTTGGCCGCGATGGGGATCACAGACGCGGTGTCGGCGCCGGATCCAGCAGCGTGCCCCCCCCCCCCCTCCCCCTTACAGGCAGCGATATCCCCAGCGAAACCCGCCTTTAGCCACCCTTTGGGGGTTCTGTTTC
Source organism: Amazona ochrocephala (assembly GCA_039720435.1). Lineage (NCBI taxonomy): Eukaryota > Metazoa > Chordata > Aves > Psittaciformes > Psittacidae > Amazona > Amazona ochrocephala. The sequence continues at coordinate 82,627,572 of CM077881.1, read as the reverse complement.
TTACCGAGGGCGACAGGTAAAAATAACCCAAAACAAACAAAGACGAGAGAACAAAAACGAAAGAGAACCAAGAGTTTCATTTCATGCCTTTTTTTATTGTTTGATTTGATGGCCGAGGGCTCAGCGGCAGGCGCTGGGGGACGGGTTTTGAAATCTATTTTTTGCCTGGCTTTCTGTCGATTTGGTTTGCCTATTCTACTAAGCCATGTTTAAAAAGAGAGAGAAAGAGGGGAGGGCGGGGGGGGGGGGGGTGGGAGAAAAATAGCACGATCTTCTCTATTGTGTTTAATTTATTTCAATGTAGCTTATTTCCTTATAAGTTATGAAATTTAAAAGCAAACTAAGTCTTGTGAATAAAAACCGAGAAAGAAACAAAAGAGACAAAAAGAAGAAGCCCTCCATCCCCCAGCTGTTCTGTCCAGGAGCTGCCGTGGAGCTGATTTTCTTTCCCCCTCCTGCGCTACCGGAGCAGAGCGATGCTCCTCTCTCCTTATTATAGCGAAGCCACATTTACTGTCGAGGAGGGGGGGAAAGAGAGAAGAAAGTTTCCCTTTTTTCTGGGGGGCGTGTGTGAAAACAGGGAAAAAATGCTTTCTGTGCGAATAAACGGGGACGAGGCAGGACCACCCCCCACATCCCCCCCAAGGCATCCCCTATCTCCATGTTTTGGCGGTACAGCCGCTGGTGTTGCCCCACGGTCACCCCCCCTTTAACGGGGTCGGGGCGCTGCGGCCCGGGAGCGGTGATGGGGTCCGGCGTGTGTCCCCCCGTTTCCCTCCTTTGCATCCTTTTAATCTCGTTTTCTTGCCCGTTTCACGCATCCCGTACCGGTGAAACCGTTCCGCGGCGGCGGCTATTTGGGATGCCAAAAGCATTAATTTCCCCGAGGAAAAAGGGGTGCGGGGGGGAGCCTTGAAATTAAACTAGAGCGACGGGGGCAACCAAGGGAGCGATGCGCTCCCGAGGTAACGGTGAGGCTCCCGGGGCAGGCTGCGGCGGGTACACCGAGGCTCGGCGGTGGTCACATCAGTTATAGCCCTTGTGCTTCATCATCTATTTATTAGTAATATTATCGTTATTATTATCACTATTATTTTGCGAGGCCGGGTTCGGAGGGGCTGGAGCGACTCCGGGGGGTTGGAGCTGGGGGGGGGGGGGGGGGGGGGGGGGTGTCCTTCTCCCACCAGCCGCTCCCCGGAAAACAAACCCTGCTCCTTTGGCTCGTTTAGAATATATTATTAATAATAATGATAATAATAATGATGATAATTTTCGGATTCGTTTCTGCGCGGGAGGGAACGGGGAGCCGGGACACGCTTGGGGCAACCCCCCCCACCCAGTCCTTTCCTGACGGGTTTTCCCAGCGCTGCTCCTCTTCGGATCGCGCTCTTCTTTCGCTATTATTAAGTGTTTTAATGTATTTGGCTTTGCTTTTGGTGCAAAGGGAATGCTCGTGGGAAGCGCAGGCACGCCGGAGCCGGCTCGGGCAGGCGGCGGCCCGGCTGTACCCCCTCCTCCCCACGGGGCGATGTGGGGTGCTGTATTTTAGGGAGGAGCAGCAGCTCCTCACCCCCGTGTCCCTCCATCCACCCCACCGCGGGGCATCCCTCCCTCTACATCTGCTCTAGGCACGGGAAAGTTATTTGCACCGCGGGCTGGGGTCCCCCATTGCAACCCCCACCCTCCCGCACACAGGAACGGGGCTTTGGTGCTGGAAGGAGGGAGCCCCCGGGCCGGGGGGCCGGAGGAGAAGGAGATAAACAAGCGAGGGGGTTGATAGCTGTCATCATCACCATCATCATGGCTTTCATTTGGCTGCCTAATGAGTCAGATCGGAGGCAGAGAGAAAAATTGTCAATCGCCCGGGCTCTAATGAATTTTTTTGCAAATTGTAATCAAGCCAGGCCGTCTCAGCTCGCTGATTAATGAGACCCAGGAGGCCCGGCCAGCACCTCAGCTTTTTATTCCATCCCGTCCTCCCCGCACTAAATTAACAGCAACTTGTCTGAGCTTCAAATTAACTCCCAATGATTAATCCTGATGGGGGGGTCTGAAGAATAGCTCGTCCTAATAGGCACTGGCCTCTGATGCTGTTTGAAATTAATACACTTCCCCTTTGGCTGCCGGCTTTAATCCAAGGTTGGGTTTTGACATCACTATATTTGTTGTTACAATAAATTCCTCTTACATCTGCAGATCAAATAATTGCACTGCTCCGGGAGCGCAGCAGAAATGCCGGCCCGCTTTGCGGCAGCCCAAAGTGGGAGAGGAAAAGAAGCTGCCCGCTCCTCGCCTCCAGCCTGCCTTAGGAAACCCCCTTTTATATAGGCACATAAAACATAGACATTTATAGAGATATTTTATATATACACGCATATAATCTTTAAGCCACCTCTGCTCAGCAGCGCTGGGTGTCCACGGTGGCCAGAGGGGACAACCCCTCTCAGGCCAAGCAAGGAGAGTGCTGCCTCCCTCTTAAATAAGACATCATGGCTTTTAAATACATCCTCCCATGCCTTTGCCCCCTCATTGCAGCGACCCAGCAAACTCACCGCATGCCAGGGCTGCCACAGAGACCAGACGAAGTCAGTGCATGCCAGAGCAGGGGACGAGGGGTGGCTCCTACTTCCTGAGAAGGGAGGGAGCAACTTCTGCCTTGTTTTTATTTGTATTGATTTAATTGGTTTAACGATTTCAGCTGGGACTGGGCAGGCTCAGCTTAGTGCCTTTTATCTGCCCCTATTGCCCCTGGGCATGCATCGACAAGGACCCCTTTGTGCCTCGGTGGAGGGCACAAATGACCCCTCCATTTGGGGTTATCTTCTGTGGTAGAGGGGGTCTCCCTTCCAAGCACCCTCCTGTGTGGGGCCATCCCCAATACCTGGAGGCAGGGCTGAGGGAATCTGTACCTCTGCTGGGAATAGCTCCTACCCAAGGGCTGAGCATCTTCCCCATTTCCCAACGGGTGCACGTTACCCCCGGCAAGAGACACACACCCTTTGGGGCTGTCTGTCCTGCAGGATCACCCCTCCCATCCCTGCACATGCTTCCACAGGGCCATATCAATCTTCATCGGCGAAGAGGAAAGAGATGAGGCCGGTAAGCGGCCGCCAATGCAAATTCCCACCATCACTGTCATAAAGCACCCGGCACCCTGACACAGAAAAGCAACACCATATGTACGAAGACAACCTGTATGAATTATAAATTACATCATAAAAATTGATTGCCTATCCCAACCCTTCGGAAACACACATGGTGGTGGTGGTGGGGGGGAAACTCCAGCCCCCAGCCCAGGCAGAAACCCACCCTGTGCACCAACTGGCTGCCCCAGGGCACGAGGGGACGCAGGAGGGGATGCTGATGCTCTGCCAAGCCACCCTGCATCCCTCATGGGTGCAAGGTCCCTTCACGTCCCCCTCCTCCCGCCGCAGCGGGATGCTTGCCCGCCCCTTGCTTGCTCTTTTCTCCCTCCTGCTATGCCTGGCCCATAGAGAGCCTTAATCTATTTATTTCAAGCCACTTCATCCTCTCTCCCGCTTTTGTCCCGGCCCCAGCCTCTGGCTTTGTGGCAGGACCGCTGAGGTTTTAAAAGCCCCTTCCCCTATAGTTTGAGGTCTCCTTGGCTGCCTGAATTACAATGGCTAAAACAGGATTACACTGACCTGATCCTATTAAACTCGCCAATCGATCTGTGCCGCCCTCCCTCCAGCTCGGCAAACTTACTCGCCCAACTTTCCCCAGGGCTCAGCCTGGGAAGGGGAGAAGCGGAAGGCTGCCTTCCCATCAGCCCCGATGGAGGAAGGATGGATGGAGGCGATTTACTGTGGGTTTTTGGAGCCACGTGGGTTTTAAATCTCTGCTTTGCCTCCCAGCATCTCGGCCCCAAAGGAAAACGCGGTGTTTTCCTTGTCTTGAAGGTGCACTGATTCCCAGCCCCGGCAGGAGGTTAAGTCATATAGATGAGTCTTGCAGAAAGAGGTATTTTAGCTATAAGCAGAACAATTTTCCCTCCATTTGGTAAGGGCAAACCCAAAGCTGCCTGCTTTGGGGCATGCAGGCTCCTGGTCCTCCTACAAACCACCTAACAAGCAGAAAACCCCTGGGAATAAACAGCCTCACTCCCTTGCCTCGATGCTGAGCGTGCCAGTCCTTCCTCCCTTTCACTTACAAAAGGAGTGGAGGAAGAGCAGTGTGGATCCAGCTCAATGCTCTCGTCCTCAGCGAGTAAAGGGACCTTGGATTGGCGGCGCTTTCCGGTGGCAGGGGATGCTCTGCGTTGCCTCGGTGCTGGGGCATGGCACCATCTGCAGAGGAACGGGCACCTGGAATTAATCCCCTGCCATCCCCTGGGAAAACCATTACAAGGCAGAGGAATAATCTGGGAATGGTGGTAAAACATGGGGTGTTTACACTGACCTGCCAGGATGACGGAATGAGTGGCAAGGTGCCTGGATGAGTGGCAAAGGGCCTTTCGCCAACTCCGAGGGAGCACTTTTGATGCTCAAATCCTATTAATTAACAGAGCAAAAGACAAACTGGGGACTCCCATTTATAATTTTCTAGGAGCATGTTAGCAACAGTGCGGAGCTGGAGCTCACAGGGTGAGTATGTGCTGCCAAGTGCCTGCAGCTCTTCCCTCCTCACATCCCCGAGCTACTCTAGAGGGTACCAGTATACCACAGAAATGGCCTCCCAAAAAGGGGCATTATCAGTGATTTATTTATTTAAGGTAACATATCCTGATGCTCTCTAGGGTGACAAAAGTTACTTCTGCCTGAGTGTAAATAGCAATCATGACTGGTTTCCTTCTGCTTGCAGTCCTGTTCAAGAGGTCTGTTCTTGCTGCAAAAGCATCTGAACTCAGAAAGGCTGTGGGAAGATGTAAGTATGGCCCTAAAAGCCCTTGCTGGTATTCCCAGAACAGCCAAAAGCCATGGGTACAGTTACAAACTAAGTGACGGCTTTTTCTTCACCGGCAGCCTCCATTCAGTGTGAACCAGAGGATTTCTTTGGGCCATGGCACCATATCTTCACCCAAAGCCCTCTCACACATATCGCAGGAGCAGCCTCAGGGCATGTCCCATCATCCCAAATTTAGCAGCCAGGGGTAATGTACCCTCTGAAATACACACGTACGCACAGCCCACCTCAGAACCCTACGTTAAAATTGCCAGGTCACCCTTCTGCCACATTTCAAGGCCCTGGATGGCACCCAAGAGTTTGTAAGCTTTTAAAACCCAAACCCCAGCATCTTTTCCTCAGTGTTTTTCACCCAAAACATCAAGAGGATTTGGGCTGATGTTCTTCCTTCCTCTCCCAACCCCCAAGAACCCCCCCCCCCCCCCCCCAGTATACAGCAACATACCCCAAAGAATTACAACACTGAGCAAGGACGAGTACGAAGAGTAACCCTGTCCAACTGGCACCAGTGACAGCAGCTTTCTCCCCTTACCCACATTCATCTCTTCACGTGGAGAGGATGGATGATAGCAGAGACCTTCTGCAAACCTCACAACCTGTAGATATGCCACCGAGCACTGAACATTTACAAATAGCCTGCTCATTGCTAAGAAGCCACTCGGGCTTTTATGAATGTCGTTATGGCCGTGGTCTAATGGCATCTATCAAAAACATTGCCTTTCTGAATTAGGGTAATGGTCATTTTTAAGACACACATCTGTATTTTCTTAAGCAGATGCCTGGCTCCTAAGCCCACGACTGCTATTTCTCCCCCTCCCCAATTATTTTTATATTTCCCCATTTCCAAAGCAGCAATAAGTTCCTGCGAAAGAAGGGTAATGGGAAGTCTCTCTCTAAGAGAAATTGTTAATTTGGGATTTATAAAGGACTTTCCTTAATGAATAATAGTTGAGATCGATCTGTCTTCCTGCCTCATTCTGCAAAGTAACATTTGTAAAGTAAGGTGATCCCAATTACTCCCTCTAATAGCCCTCTCCAGCAAGAGCTCTCAGAGCCGCAGCCATGAAACCCGCCTGCCTGCCTCTGCTCCCCCAGTGCCACAAGCACCGCCTGTATTGCAGCTTCCTGGCTTCATCCCGTTCATGATTCCCCATCTCCCTGCCTGGCGTGGATCAGCTCCATCACCTGAAACCCCCAGGGCGGGATATGGAGAAGGATGCTCCATGTGAGATGCTCCACACTGATGCTGTCACCCCTCTTCACCAGGATCTGGAGGGGGTCCGCAGCCCCTCGATGCTCTGACACCTCCCGGCTTATCAAGGAGAGGAGGTCATTGCCCCTGAGTGCCTGCACAGGGAGCAAATCCTGGCATTAAAGGGCTCTTGTATCACCTGGAGGATGGCAGCGTGAGCAGCGGTGACAGCAGCACAAGCCAGACAGGCTCAAATTAGAAGCAAGCCTTTTCCTTTTTTTCCCCTCTTTTTTCCTTTTTTTTCCCTCTTTTTTCCTTTTTTTTTTTTTTTTTCCATAAAATAAGGAGGACCATTAAAGATCAGAGGCATGTAACAAGGTTTGGGATGGTGGGGGGTGGGTATCTCCAGGCCGCAGGGTCTTCAGTTCAGGTCTGGATGCTTTTCCAGCTGTTTTGCCATCTTTCCCCTTTCATGCTGCATCCCCTCCCTTTGGCTCCTCTTCATGTCAGGGAACGAACGTGTGGAAATCCCATTCTTGTCATTCCTTTGATTGGTGCCATCCAGATGCATGTCCCCATCCCACATCCAGAGAATGGCAGCGCTTCTGGAGCCAAGGGAAGGGACATTTCACCACGCTTTAATTATTAAGTCCTGCTTCCCTGGCTCCCCAACATTTGGGATAGAGGCAGACTCTGCCACAGCACCAGTGCTGTGCTCAAAAGACATCCAGCGTCAGCCCAGGGATGCTCCAGCAAACCCAGGGAACACCAGTGCCACTTTCCTGGTAATTCCAGGAGAAAAGAAAAATCCAGAAAAATTTTCCCTTTTTTATTTTTATACTTTTTTATTTAAAACAAAATAAAATTCTCTTTCCTATCACTGTGCAGCCAGAGGGAACTGAGAAGCACAACTCTTTTTGGCTTCAAAAGAGATGACCCATGGACGACACCGCCTTTGGACGCCTTGTCCCAGCCACAAGGACTATTTTGGGTGCTCTGTGACACTGCAGCATGCGAAGGGCAGAACATGCCCCCTTTCTTGCCTGCAGGCATCATCCTGCAGGTGACCGGAGCTGGTCTGAGCTGGGCATGGTGCTTGGACCAGCTCTCACCCCACAGGGAGGGGATGCTGTGGGTACCACCCTGCCTGCATCCGAGCTCAGGCACTCACTGGGCAAATATTGCCAGCTCCGAGTGCTGGAAAGGGTGAAATCCTGATGTATATGTTCACCTGGCACAAACCTCAGTGCTGCCAGTATTAACTGGCCAGGCCGATTAGTGGCAGCCATCAGCCACTAAATAAATTGGAACCATCTCCAGACCTGATTAGCTTGCTAATTAAGCTCAGTTACAAGGAAATCTGCAGTCAATCAGCCCGGCCATTACCAGTTGGATCTGCAGAGCGGGAGCTGTAGATGCTGTGTCTCTGGCGGGGAAGAGGAGGAGGGAAGGAAGGTGGTACCCAAATCGACTTTCCTTAGCAGCAGCTGGGGATGCTTTTCCATCCAGGGTGATTCCTGACAGCCTTCGGTGTGCCCTGATGCTGTCGGGGGGATTGCTCTGTTCTGCTTCAGTTACCACCATCCAATTGCAGTCCAGAATGCCCCCAAAGAGCCTATTGGGAAGGGTAGACACGGGACTGTGGTGGTGGCTGCTTCCCTTCCCTTTCCCACAGCAATGTGCAGCTCTGAGATCTCTCTCTGACTCCCAGCTCTTCCCTCCTGCACCCACACAGCACTTGGGGACCAGCATCAAGATGCTGATGGGCATCTTCATCCCAGCACAGAAGCCAAGGGCTCTCAGTGGTTCCTTATTGCCTGCAAAAGAGGTGCAGCACCTCCTGCAGGGCCCCAAGCAGAGGCAGGGTTTCAAGATGTGTGCCCATTGTTGCTGTCAGCATTGCAGTATGAGCTGTTTTGGCATTCAGGGACTCCCTTGCTTCCTCCAGCTGCAGACTCCCAATCTTGGCAGCTGCCAATGGGTATCGGGCATTTGCTTTTCTCTCTACCTCATCTTTTCCTCTGGCTCTGGCAACTCCAGACCGCTTGGTATCCCAGCCCTTGCTTCATTAAGACAGAAAGACCTGGCCTTTGGTGCCTGCTAATCCTCCAAAATGCCACGAATTGTTTGCTGCTGCACCAAAATGATACTAAATGATCATTTTCTACTGCAGAAGGTGATCAGGAGATTCTCTACACCTGAGCAACAAGCAGCGCTCGGTGTTGGCAGCACCAATGCTGAGCCATTTCTTTAGAGGCTTGAGCAAACCCCAGGCATGTTATGCTCCCTAGGAGCCCAGCATTAATCCCTTGAGCAATGGGAAAGCACTGCTGGGTGGTTTTGCCGCTCCGCATCCCTCCTGCCCCATGGCACAGTATCACCTTTTTCTTTCCGCTGCTTTAGCTCTTCCCATTCCCTCATTGGCAATCACAGGGAGTCTCCCTGGCTTAAAACCAACCAGCTCTGGAAGTCAGGGGTGGAGATCAGCGGGGGCAGAATGCAAATACATCCGTGCTAATTGCTGGCAGTGGTGCTGCGTGTGGAGCGTGGTTGTTGTGGCTGCATTTATTGGCCAATTAAGGGTTTTACTGAACATGAGGTGAGACAAACAACTGCCTGGCATCAGCCTGTGGTTCCCTACTGCACATTTAGTGGTTTCACCAGCAGGAACCAGCCATGCTCCCCTCTCGCAGTCACTGCTTCATGGTTGGACTTCAGATCTTACAGGTCTTTTCCAATGTAAATGATTCCATGGTTCTCCGATGGTTTGGGGCATCGCTCAGGTGGGATGCTATACGGAACACTTCACCGGGGACAAACCACATAGCCTGCTTTCCCTGCCCCAGATCTGCCATAGGAACAGAGCAAAAAGGGCAAAAGGATGAGTTCAGAAGAGTTTTGTGTGGACACCCTGCTCCCCAGCCTGGGTTTCTGCTGGGTTTTCGTAGTCAGGGCGTTAAAGAACAAATAAGGAACAGTAAATCTGATGAGGGAATATTCTGGATGAGCACTAAAGCAGGCAGCACCTATGGAGGAAGCAACTTCTGGGCTCTGGAGGAGGTTTCCTAAGCCGGTGCTCCCAGCATCCATCAAAGCTAATCCTTTGCAGGCAAGGGTGGAAATGCACCCTTGGCGCATGGCCTCATGGCAGAACGAGTCTGTTCTGCACAGGAATTGCTTTTTAATAATTTAAAAAATAAGGGGAAAAAAAAAAAAAAGGAGGGGTTTTCCCCCACCCCCATGATGGGAATCAACAGCTTTCCTTCAAAAACTTTTCCTGATCCCTGCTCCTTTGCAGCAGGACACTCTCTTTTCTCCTTAGGCTTCTGTGAATGCCACCAGATGAGAACGTTTCAGGGGTACAGAGGGGTGGGCTTGGGTTAGGCGAGAAATGTGGGGACAAAAGATGGGCTCCACCATCCCTGGCACCAGGACCTTCCAGGAGAAGCCAGATCTTAGGAGGGTTGTTAGGGAGAGTAGCCATGCCCACCACAGAATCAAACCTCACACCCCTTTAAAAGAGCAAAGGAGGGGAGGGACGGATGGTTCCCAATAACTTTACACCCAGAGGGAGTCCAAACCAAGTTCTCCCATATTCCAAGTTCCAGAAGTGGAGAACACAAAGCACCCACCTCCTGCTTCGGTGCTGGGTGGATGTGTGATGCGGTTAAACATGGCGCAAGAACCTTGAGAGAACAAAGTTGTACAGCTGCTGCATGACAGAACAGTGCTGTAGAGCCCCCAGATGAACAAGATATAACAACCACAAGCAATCCTGTAGGTTTTCATCCCCCACAGTGATGCTATGGCCTCCCTGGGGCACCTGGAGAACTGAGGAGCAGCAAAGGAAACAGGAAAGCTCCTCCAAGCTGCAAACAAATCCTCCTCAGGCAGGATGGAACTGACAGCTCCCTGCTGGTGGGAGACCTGATGGGATGGGCACTATGAAGAATGATCAGATTTACATCAAGGCACAAGCAAATGTAAAGGAGAAAACCCCAACCCCCCGATCCCATCTTGCGGGCAGCCCTGCTCAGCCCATGAAGATGCAAACTCACCTTTCCAGGTCTTCTCTTGAGCAAAACCCCACTGTAGTGAGGCCTCTGGTCCCGTGATGCATCAGACATCCCATTCACCTTGGCATCAGTTTTGACTACGCTGCCCTTTAATAACAGCCCATGCACTGTGTTGCTTGCAAGACAGGAAAGCTATCTCCAATCTGCTGCTTCTCCCCTGCTTGTCTACGGTTATCAGATCCCCCTCTTTGTGTCTTTTGGTTTTGAGCGAAATTCCTCACTTTTTCTTCATAGCTCTACGAATTTCTGACCATTGCTGATTTCTCTGTCTCTTTGACAGGGTGGGACAAGCATTGATGGCCAACCCACAGCACTGGTTGCTGCGCTCCATTGCGGATCTTTAGATCTTGCATTTCCTCACCTCAGAGCATGTTTATCTAAGTCATCTCCCTTTCCCCCACCCCTTAATGCACGTTTAGTTGTTCTCTATCTACCCACCTTGGAACCATACAGCTCCTTTTAACCTTATGCAGCTTTTCTGCAGCCACTGATACCACTAAGTGTTATCACCAACCCACTGAGACACACTGGTCCTGGCAGGGACCCTTCCACCATGCGCCTGGTTATCATCCATCACTCCTTGCTTCCCTCTCCATACCATCTCCCAACTTCCCGCATCAAGGCAGTATTTTGGCTTCTCCTTGGGCCTACTTTGCTTCCTGATTCCTTCCCATGGTGTACTCAGGCCAAGACCTTTAACAAGGTAAATAAATGTGTCAATCAGTTGCCCATTGTTCAGGGCTTTAAATGACTTGTTCAGAGCAGCCTAATAGAGAGCCATGATTTCCCTTCAAAGAAGTGATTAGACCAGACCATACCATGACCTTAAAGATGTTTTATTATTCTTATTTTAAATGATCATTTCAACCAATTTAGCAGATACAGATGTAACCGTTAGTGGCCTAATTCCTTGGAACTCCTCCAGAGACTCTTAAAGCCGAGGTGCAACATTTACTACTCTCTCTTCCTCGGGGAGAATAGCTGTTTTTAATGAAAGCTCGCATATTTTCTTTGCTGGGAGATCTGTCATTCAGTTCATCAGCACTTTTGGAACTCTTAGATATACACCATTACAGCCCCGTTGACTTATTGCTTTTTAATTTATCAATTTGCACCATTATCAGCTCTTCTGACATCCCAGCTCTCAGATAATACTTCATCTTTATTACTGGCAAAGAGTGACAGTATCTTGTCGTTAATCGGAGAAGGAAGTGGGGCCAGGGCAGGTGTATCTCAGTAACACGGCAATGAAGACTCAAGCAAAGAAGCAAGCTGCGACGACCAAGTTTTCTTGTCTTTATTAGAAAGAGACCTATACAATAGAGCAGCCTCTCTCTGCGGTACTTTACAGCTTTTTTTTCCTTTTTCAATTATTATTATTATTATTATTTAATTATTTAGAATACTGTACAGCTGACACAAAAACCCCAACGTGGAGAGAGGGAGGAAAGGGGAACAGAATACAAACTGGCATACGGAATCAAACCAAACCCATATGAAACAACAAGCAAAGTGAAATGTTTGTCAATCAGTTTAATTACAGTACAAACAATATAAATAAAGCATCGTTGAGTCATTGTAAAACAAACTTGCTGAATGAGGTAATATAAGAACCAACAACAAAAGACTTCGTTTTTTTTTCCTTGTTTTTAATCATTTCCACACTGTCTGCTCATCATTTGTACATTACTATTTACAGGAACAGAAAAACAACCCCAAACAAACTCAAAAACTCGCTAGAAAGCCTGCCATGTGCTAGGTATCTTGTGCCTCTATCCCAAGCAGAGGTGTCCCTACTCGCCCGGGCTCCCTTTCTCCCCATTCCAACCAGAAAGACAAACATCACAAAGCAGAACAACGGAAAGACTTGGGGGCTAAACGCAGCCAAACCTAAAATCTGGCCTTTGCAGGCAGTCACAGGGTAGTGAGGAAGAAAGGAAAAGAAACCAGTGCATGCATCCGCTTCCCAAGTGGCGCCAACAGTGCATCCTATAATAAAGGTGCTGGCGAGACCGAACCTTGAATCACAACCTTTGAACCTCAAATCACAACCCTTCTGAAACCAGGGGCCCAACTCAAACATAATACTCAAACCGTGCTGAAGTCGAGAGGTTTAAGGCAGCAGGAGCTGCAGGATGAGGCCCCCGGTAATTCCAAGTCAAAGCCCACAGGCAACAGTCACACAAAACAAGCCCCTGGTGTTCCAAAAGACACTCCCCTCCTAAATACCTCGTCAGTTTATGCACCCACTGCACAAGTGAAAGATGCTCTTGACACTGAAATAGCAAGGGAGAGCTGGACTGAATGCAGGCAGTCCCCTGGAAGCTTGGCATTTCCATGGAGCAAAGGGCTGTGCTTTCAGAGGACGGATACGTCCTATTTTCCCCATGGACTGGCAAAATGAGCTGAGTAGATTCAATGGAGAATCCAGTTGAATCTCTGCATGTATTGGAAAGAACACTTGGAGGGGTTTCCAACAGCATTCCTAAGGAATTCTTTTGCCACGGGCACAAGAAGGGGAAATAAGAGATCCTCCATGTTTCCTACTGTACCTTGCCCAGCTCCAGCAAACATCCTTCTTGCCCTGCCAGACCTGCCCTCCCCCAGGGTTCATTTCCCCTGATGAGGACTATGAACCAAAAGCAACAGTAGCGATGGTCAAGTTTTCCTGGACCACTTGGTTCACACAGGTCTCTGTACGAGCCCCGAGGACCTGCTGGCTCACAAGCATCTCAGTGAGTCTGTACCTCGTACTCCTGCATCTCTCCATCCCTCTCGCAGGGGTCCCCCATCCCACACTGCCTTCTGTGCTCTTGGGAATGGCAGGTCTTCAGCTGGGCAACTTGGGATCATTTAGAAAGATCTAACTGAAAGCCTGGCTCTAGCCATTGGTTTTAATTTGTGTGTATGTGCACTTTCCACGCTTGCTCACAGCAGGATGCAGCACATACACAAGCACACATGCACACTAAAGGCAAAGCACACGTTGTTAGTGGCCTCTATGTGATAGACTGCCTTTACCTTAGAACTCAAACCAGACTGCACTTCATCCACCAATTCAACTCAACTCAATCCCAGATTCAGGAACTAGCTGCCAAGTAACAGCCCGCCTTCAGCATCAACTCCCTTTCTATGGTCCTGCTTGGGACCTTCAGCTCAGGGCAGACACCACCGAGCTGTCTGCTTGGAGGAGTTTTACTGCCTGTACCTTGTCATTCGAGAGGACCAGGGAAGTGTTTTCAGCAACTTCAGCTCTCAGAAACAAAAACCCCACCAACTGGCTCTGGGAAACGGGGCACACACAAAAGACCTGATGGAGCATTCACTGCCAACAAGCAACATGGTCATCCCAAACGCATGCCATGAGACCTCTGTAAGCATCCCCACCAGCCCCCCCCTTCACATTTTGTACATAACACACAGGCAAAAGTTACTAGCTCTGAAGCACTGCAGAACAGTCAATCCTTAGTGCTGGAAGCAAAACACACATCCAGAACGTTCATGGCCAAGAGAAAGCTGAAGCTCTGCCTGCCACCAGAACTGACCCCCACTGCTTGAGTATGCCACAGGGATTTGGGAGACAGGCAGACATAGAGACACGAAGCGGCTACAATGCTGAAATGCACAAAGACGTTATTTTATCTGCCCACAAGCAAAATCCTCCCCCCAACATTTAAGGACCGGTAGTAAACAATGGGAGTCAATTCACACACGTATTGCTGGCACCCTGAAATGAAACACAGTGGCCAAGATGACCAGAAGCATGCTCAGTGATGTGGGGCTTCCGATGGCTCTAAACTCCCCCCAACCCCCCCAAAACAACCCTTTGTTTTCAGAGAACATGCAATCCTCCTCTCAACACAGGAACTATTCACAGCTCCTCAAGATCTTGGCCAAAACCCTTCAAACCTCCCCTTAAAAACATGAGACAGATCCAGTCAACTGCCATGGGATGAGATCGACCAACATGTACTTTAAAAACTGGCCCATGCTAAGCAACAAAACCAAACCTAGAATACCCTAACACAATCAAGCTACCTACCTACAGCTTTGGGTATTTTGCTCTATTACCTCTACATTTCTTTCAAACAGGAGATGATTTTCTAATAAAACCATTCAAACTGACCTTCTTTTTGTAGCTTTAGAACTTAAGAAGTCAAAACTCATTGCAAAACCTTGTCATTTGGGTTAATTTAGAGTCTATCTACCTCGAAAAGAACTTCAATCTGGAGTGAGGTTTTCTTCTGCTACGCAGAAACACAAGAACATCCCAAAATGGTTTTCTACGCAATACATTTCACCCACAAATCACCAAGAATGGAAGGAGGTGTTGGGCTGAGGACCTGAGGCTAACAGCCAGAGACCTCACATACAAACGGCTGGAGCAGCCACTAGAGGGGACACGAAGATGCCCAACGACGAGATACAGGTGGGCACTGTCTCCTACCTGGCCAGGCTGCTCCAGACTCGGTCCCTGGTGCTGTCCTTTGCCTTGAGTCCCTCCAGCAACAACAACCATTTGTTCCCTGTTAAGGTGCAAACGTGGCTCCCCGAGACGTATGGAAAGGGCCCCTTCGGGACCCCCTTGTGAAATCTGTGCTTGTCTCCACTAGTACTACTTTCTACTAGAAACTACAAATTACTTCATTTTTTCCTTATCTCCATACAAATATAAACCATGAAGCTATCCAAACCCCAGATAACCTAATTATATACTACATTACAGTGTCTAAGCCCGTACCTGCATTCTCACCTCTATTCCTCTCCCTACACCGCTCAGCTTCCTCTGGCCAGGGGAAATCTCCAAGTGCAGCTAAAGCTTCTTTTTGCCCTAGCACACAGAATTTAAGGGAATGGAGAAAAGACAGCAAACCAAACAATAGCCATGTTCACACTGGCATTATACACTGGCCCACATGCTTAAAAAGCCTCCCTACCTTCTAGGAGCTCAGCTGGCTTTCTGAGCATCACCTAGCTCAGAATATACCAAGGTACCCCAAAAAGAGCTTTTCTTATGCCTTCTGTATCAGAAATCTGGTAACTGAAGCCCTTGGACAAATATCTGCACTGGCAGGACCCTGAATATTCCCAAGGTTAGATCTTACTTCTTCATAAATAGCGAGGAGAAGCAAACTCTCCTCAAATCTGGGAATATCAAGGTTCAGATGCTGGATCCGATACATCCAACCTCATCTCCACTGCTCAACAGCAATTAGCTTAAAATAAACAGCAGGAAAGCGCTGATGTTACCAGCAACGGCTGGCTTGCTCCTAGTGTTTTAGTTGTCTGGAAGAAGTAAAGCGGGATTTAAAGGTATCTGGGAGAATGCAAAGGGTTAAATGGGGACACAATGAAAACCACAGCCAGAGACTCCATTTCTGGAGAGAACAGCTTTAGCTAACGGGTTTCTGCTGGGATTTCTTACTGACTGGATCTCAATTTGGTTTTAATTTGCTCGCAACATGCTCAAAGGGCGTAAACAGCCTGGCGAGTGGGCTCCCTCAAAGCAACGAGAGGGGCTAAACATGAGACGAAGAACAGAAAAGGGACAGGTTAACAGAGTGAAAGCAAGGGGAACGATTCCTGCCGGTGCTCAAGGTGTCGCTTTATATTCCCTGTTTCCGCACCTGGACGGCTTCAAGAATACCCTTTGCAAAGTGCAAACGCATCCCCTGAAAAGCACATGGAGCCCAGAGACCTTGGCTCACAAAGCCAAGACACCTTCCGGACTCCAGCCATGGAAACCTCCTCCATCCTCACTCTCAGCCACGGTGGGAAGGTGTTTCTCCTCCTTTACCATGCAAGAAGGGGACAGAGCATATGCTGGTGGCCCGTCCCACCACCAGAAGGTGCCACAGTTTCTCCCCAGCATCCAACCAAATCCATTTGAACAGGGGATGCTGTAGCCAACAGCCCATGAGGCACAGACCTTCGGTCTGTTCCCCCAGGGCTGGAGGATCCCAGCTGTAGTGTCTTGGAGAGATGGTGCTGGGTCAGCTCTCGTCTTTCAAAGGGGTCATGACTGGGTATCCTCCCCATACATCCCCAGCACATTTGGGCAGCCATCACATAGCCTATGCTGCTTCAACACAGTTACTGCCAATGCTTACACCTCCATGGGAAAACTAAGTTTAGGCTGAAAGCAACCGTGTTACTGATTGATTAAAATAAGAGGTGATTAGCTGGCTGGCCTGGGTGCATTCATTTCTCCTATGATACAGTGGAATTCTGTCTCCTAAAAATATTCTGTGTTTGCCTTCAGAAAATCTTTTATGAAAGGAGCGTATACTTCTACTTGCAATCTGCATGACAGCCTGGCTGCCCTTGTTCCTCAAACATCACTCTCTGCTTTACAAGAGGAACGTGGCCCAAGGAGAGCGCTGCATTAGGTACACAAAGTATTTTCAATTAGGAACAAACCCAGCTCTGAAACAGAACATGCATCGAGAACTCAATGGCAGCAAATCTGCCTGCAATGTGTCTGAAACACTGGACTTGGGTTTTGGATACAAATGCCCCTTGATGCTCCCAGGGGAACAGCAGGCAGCTATAGCACCTTGGGGACCATGAGCCATGATTCCCAAAACCCCACTGTGCCCCCCCCAAAGGGGTGCAAAGCTCATGAGCACCAAGACGCAGCAGGCTTCACAGCATCCCCTTCAGCTAGCTGCATGTTACATGGGTTGTCCTGTAGCTAAGGACTACCCCTAAGTACCAAAGACCAGGGAGATGCATTGGAATGGTGGAGAAACTGCATTAGACACTCTTCCTCGATTTAAAACACAATTATACTTATTTCACTACAAAGAGAATCAGCTGGAGCCTTACTCTGCTGCAGCCAGCCCATGGGGGCTGAAGAGAGATTTCCCCCTTCCCGGCAGTCAAAGGTCTATATAGAAACAATGTACAACACGAGAACACCATCAAAGAGGAAAAGCTGGTCAATATTCTCAGGCTTCCACTTTGAGGCTCACTTTTCTTCCACAACTTGATGATTTTACATCAAATCCCTAATTTTCTCTTTCGTTCCTCCTTAAGATAACCAGATGATGCTTTCTTTCTCCACATTTTGTCCACATCCAGTTTATTTAGCAATTGCTACGCTCCTCCCATTTGTATGCTAAACGAAATCCAGAGCCCCAAGGAAGAGAACCACTGAAGGCTTGGGAAATAGATATGAGCAGGTAGATTTGCAAATTACTATGCTGTGTGCACCTCACTGCCTTCACATAATTGCTCCTTTGCCATTGAATTCAGTTGAGTTTTCAACTTTCCCTGTGATGGACCCTTCCCCCATCTTCACACTGCCATATGCCACTTAAAAAGAAATCACTTTTCTGCCTGCCAAACCCCACGCTTCCCCGTGCCAGAATCGTACTTGGTTGGACATGGGAGAAGCTGGGATCTTCCCG
Organism: Amazona ochrocephala; assembly: GCA_039720435.1. Taxonomy (NCBI): domain Eukaryota; kingdom Metazoa; phylum Chordata; class Aves; order Psittaciformes; family Psittacidae; genus Amazona; species Amazona ochrocephala. Next base: position 82,609,969 of record CM077881.1, on the reverse strand, counting down.
GGAATACCAAACCCATCAACTCAAATACTAAAACTCGGAATTCAAATGAACTGTCCAGGCTACTTTCACAAGCCGTTTTTCTTCCAGCAAGCAGCCAAGTTGGGAGTGAAGCGCAGCCATGCCCTGCCTGCCGCGGTGAAGGCTATCAATTCTGAACTTAATCAAATCTGATCTCCCCACAGCCGGGCTTGGGCTTTTTGTCTTGGCTTCTGAAAGCTTTGTGACTCTCGGAGTAAAACACATTTACAGCGCTGAGGAACAGCCTCGTTTTCCTTTCCACCTCCTGTTTTCATGCCAAAACCACCAGCATCTCCTCCTGATACGCTCCTCAAAGGCTGGTGATGGAAACAAGAGTTCACTGCTGGGAATATTGTCAATGTACAATGATCTGCGACGCACAGACCCTAACTAGTTGCACATTATTGAGCTCACATCCATTACAGTTTATAAATTAACAGAGATGTCATTTTCTGTACAACCACAAAAAAATAATCAATGCATATTATTTCTTTTTTATTCAAATAGATTTTACATACATATCATCTAGAGACACAATACAAAAATCTGTATAAGTTAGGCAATGCATCACAGGAGTGACCAAAAACTCAACACATTTACCTTGGCAAAATGACAGAACCTATGTCTGCTGGCTGAAAAAATATTAGCCTTTAATGCGTTTATTAATTTCACTAAACGTACTTGAAATGCTTTTCCTTAGCGGTGTTCATTACTCCTTTCTGTGTTTCAGGCTTACTCTTATTTATTTTTTCCATTTTGTTTTTACACCAAGGAGACTGCAGTCAAATAACACTCAGCAACTCATTTCCTCTCTTTGGACTGAAAAATTAAACAGATACTAAATTATGACAGTGAATTTAGAAAGGAGGGCTCCAAGGGCTTGAAAGAACATGTCTGAGATAATATGATGCTTCTAAGAATATTGCAATCACATCCAAGCAATCACCGAAGCGTGCCATGTAACTACCTCCTCAGCTAATATGCTTTTTTCTCCGTGATGACTAATCATGTTCTATTAAACAGCGGTAATGCTGGAAGAACTCAACTATACAAGTGTAATGAAGCCAGTATTCTCCCCGGACAGATTAGCTACAACTGATTTGACACATACCATCATAGGAGCTTCAAACCTGACAAACTCTGTGCTTGCTTCTGATTTATGCCGTCAAGCTCTTCAGAGAAGAGAATGAAATCCAGGCGTCGCGTTTGGTAGAGGTGAAATGTACTGATGTGCTTAACTGTCAGTTACAGAAAGTCACCATCTCTCCTTCCTTCTCCTCTCGCTCGCCTCTCCCTCCACTCCTTCCCTCCACACCTGGGGAGCCTGGTCCCCCCACCCTGGGGACAACCGCTCTCCCATAGTCCCGGTGCCACGCGCAGCGTGTCCTGCTCAACCCACATGCACTCGCCTGCTTGTTTCCATCGTTGGAGAGCTGCCACTGAAACAACTGCTTTCTCTGCAGCCCCTTTTGCTCCTTCTCATCCCCTCACTGTTTCCAGATGGGACAGGGATGTACCAAAGGGAAAAGGGGAAAGGAGAGTTACCAGACTCACAGAGCAGAGCTGTGATGAGGATGGAGGAATATGAGGCTGCGGATGTAATTCAGGTCAGCGAATACACGAGGTAAGCTCCTCCTCAGATGATGGTGGGCATCCTTCCGCTGCTGTTGTTCCGGTTGTTGTTCTTTCTGGACAAGTTTGGAGTGGCCATGAGGACGAAGCGCTCGTCGGGGCACCCGTACTGGAGGAGAACATCAATGCACTCCTGGCTGGAGGCCTGCCGGGCATAAGCCAATGCTGTGTTTCCATGGGCATCGCGTGCCATCACATCAACGCCATACTACAGAAAGAAGAGAGGTGTTGTTGCCAAGACAGCATTAAAATAGAGGAGTGGATTCAGGACAAACAGAATCATAGAATGGTTTGTGTCGGAAGGGACCTTAAAGCTCACCCAGTTCCAAGCCCCTGCCACAGGCAGGGACACCTTCCACTAGAGCAGGTTGCTCCAAGCCCCTGTGTCCAACCTGGCCTTGAACACTGCCAGGGATGGGGCAGCCACAGCTTCTCTGGGCACCCTGTGCCAGTGCCTCAGCACCCTCACAGGGAAGAGCTTCTGCCTAAGAGCTCACCTCAATCTCCCCTCTGGCAGGTTAAAGCCTTACATCCTGCTGAGGGACACAGCCAAGGAAAAACCAACCCATCCAGCCCCCTCCCCTGGATACCAAGTACTTACCCAAATCAAGAGCTGCACCAGCACCACATTTCCTTTCCTGCACGCCAAGTGGAGGGCAGTGCGCCCATCACCGTCTCCGCAGGTCTCGTTCACCTCTTCCCGTGTCCCATGGGCCAGGAGCAGGATGACTGTCCGCAAGTCCTCCTCGGCTGTAGCCCTCAGGAGATGCTGACCCAGAGAAAGCTCCAGGCACTGCAGCGGGGCAAGGAAGAGCTTCTGCTCGTATTTTGCACGTATCCAGAGCTCTTTTTCTTCCCTGGAGAAGCCAAAGGAGAAGGTCACTCTAAGCCGCCTTCGCTGCCTCTAAATGGTGGCAGTTCGGCAACCAGCACACTAGCAAACAGGGGTTAACCAACCAGAAGATTATTCCCCCTTAAAATGCTTGGCAAGAAAGCCCTCACAGAAAACAGTTCATCCAGACTTCAGATGTGCAGCCATGTTTGTGTCACCCATCTCATCATTACTGAGCCATATTACTGCAATGCCCAAGATCCCCCTTGCTTGATGCCGTGCCTATGGGGTGGTAAGATCACAACATCCAGTAGCTCTTAAAAAGCCCTCCAGTGCAAGAGCCCTCACTGTCATGAAGAGCAAAGACCAACCAGGCAGTATGGCTGCATGTTAAGGTTGTGCTGCAAAATATGCCACAGAAAATCACTGATTTCTGTATCTAAGACCAGAAGTAACCAAGCACTAGAGCTTGCATTTCAGACAGGAAAGACACAGCCTTGCTTGCAGGGGTGCTTCTTCCTTCTACAAGTTCCAATGCAAAAGGCACATGGATGCTTCCTGTTTTTCCAAAACACAAACCCCCAAACCCATACTTTGAAGCACCATTTCCTCCTGATAGGTCAAAGAGCTACCAAAAGCTTTCTACCTGCTATTAGATTGCAGGAGAACAAGGACTACAAACAAGTCCCTAAACTCTCCATTAAAAAAATTACCATACAATTATATGATCTAAGAGATCGAGCCCTAGACAAAGTCCCATTTAGAGGTACCTCAGGTAATCTGTTCAGCCCGTGAGAGCCATATACATCACCTCATCCAGGCAACTTGTTACTGGTGACAGATTCTCTCTTGTGGAGTACAAAAGACAAAGCTCTGTTTATGCCTTTCAGCCCTGTTTACACTACTCCCAGTAATCTAGTGTCAGGTTAGCCCTAATCTGTTTTTAAATACTTATGTAAACAGATCCTTCCAACAGCAAATCTGGATTAGTTTTGCATCATTTCCTGGTACACGTGGAGTGACCTTGCTCTGACCTGCCTGGATGCTTTCAGGCACAGCTCCCCAAAGCATGAGCTTCCTATCCTGACTACAATTTACCCTACAAACAGGTCCAGGGCTCTCCCCCTCCATACCAGAAACAAAGTGCAAACAGAAAATGAACACAAAGAGTGCTTCCTTTAAATCAAACCTTTGAATGGCTCCTGCAAGCTAAAAGACTCCAAAAAACCCACTCCAAACATTTGGGAAGCTGCAAATTAACCTTTGATGGCAGGCTCTGATAATGAGAGTATCATTTCAGGTATTCCAGATGGAGAGGAGGAAGAAAAAGACTTCTGCTACTGCACGTTTATTATTGATGTTATTGCATCTTTAATTCATGTGTTTTATATTTTAAGGTAAAAAACCAAACCAGAACCAGAACTTTATGCAATGAAAAGGATACAGTAACATGCAATTATCTATGACAAAATGGGTCTTCTTGCACCACTGCAACAGTTCTACTTCCCGTATTCACCCAAAGTGTCTTCAAAAATGCTTAGCAAACATCTCATCTATGTTTTTTAAACATGGATAGAGGCATTGAGAGTATAACCAATATACCCAACTACATGTTTAAAACATGCCAGAGCGAAAACTGAAGTGGTTCAACCTGTGCTGTTCTACAACAGTGGCACACATCAGGGCTTAGGGAACTTATTTCACATACGTCCATACAACCTAAAGGCAAAATATACCTCAGACACATACCTAATACAATCTTTTTAGCTTAGTCAAGAGTCTGCAAATGCCCCCCTCCATCTTCCCCAGAGCATCTTTTGAGTGATAGTAACTTTTGGCTCCCGTCAGAGCATTGGCTGCTGTGACTGCCATGGCTTGAAGTCCCTTCCTGTTTAGAGAAGAAGCTGTTTTACACAAGTCTCCCACTTCCAATCAGAATTCACCTGCAACTAAAACAGTGACTCTATGATATGTACCAAAATAAAGACTATAAATGCCAAGTTCAGGCAGAGGCTTGCAGAGCTTTAGGTTATTGATTTCTAGATTCACTGACATTTGCCATGCGGTGCAGGTGAGCAACCCAAAGGCAGTGCTGCTGCTCTCTGGAAGGTTGCAAGAGAGCAGTATAGACACCAACGACCCAATCCTGCTCAGGTCTGGCAAAAGAACAGAAAACACCCTTCAAAATAAATCTAAAAGGAAAGGGAATGTGCTGCCACCTGCATTAGTGATGGAAAGGATGCAAATGGTCCTTTCTTAAGGCATTCTACTGCAGTATGACCGAGTAACCTGTAACGGCTCTGCATTAATGCTGACTGTATGCTCCATGCAGGATTCATCCCTTAACCAGAGGAAACCTGATGCAGAGCTGGGGATCAGCTAAGAAGACACTGGGCCCCTCAGGAGATGCTCACTGGTGTGGCTGGTCAGAGCGGGATGCTTCAGGCTGTGCCACTGGGCTACGCTCACCTAGAAATTCAACCTCTGCATGTGTTATTTCACCTCAATTCAGCTTCCTGTAGGACCCCAAAAGACTCACTTCATTAAGGTCCAATCCTACTTTTGGAGTCTCACGTGGTGGGAACACAGCAAACACTACAGACAAAAATGAAGGTGTTTTAAGAGCCTCAGACATTTGGGGGCAGCACGTCACCGACATCGGCTGCTGAGACAGATTTCGGTCCTGCTCAGCAGTACACACTGGGCACAAGTGAGATAACATCGTTTGGACTTTCTGATAGAAAACTGTTTCATAAATGAGTCCCATTGTCCGACTCAGTTCTCTCTGGGGTGCTGTGTTGCCACACAACCTGTTTCTCAAGGCCCAGGGTAGTGTTCCGGGCAGTGGCTTGGGGCACAGCGTGTGTTTCCAGCCATCCAGTGGTTGCTTCCACCATGGTAGGTGCATGGCACTTGCCTTGGCGGGTCGGTGGGAGTGTGATATAATCAATCTGCCAGGCCTCCCCATATTCGTACTTCAGCCATCGTCCTCCATACCAAAGAGGCTGTAACAGCTTGGCTTGTTTAATTGCAGCACGTATTTTACAGTCATGAATAACCTGAGCAATGGTGTCCATTGTTGAGTCCACCTTTCGATCATGAACCCATCTATATGTTGCATCTCTGCCTTTGATGGCCTGAAGTGTCATGGGCCCATCGGGCTAAAAATAATTCACCCTTACGAATTATGGGTGAATTCACCCTTTGCCAATCTAAATCCATCTGAGCCACTTCAATCTTGGCAGCAAACACTACAGACAAAAATAAAGGTGTTTTAAGAGCCTCAGACATTTGGGGCAGCACGTCACTGACATCGGCTACTGAGTCAGATTCAGGTCTTGCTCAATAGTACAAACTGGGCACACAAAAGATCCATCATATGGGTTTTCTGGTAGAAAATGTAACTTTATCACAGGGGTAGGAGGAAAAGCACACTCACCCATCCCTCATGGAACAGCCAAAATGTAGAGAGACTGGTTTCCCAATGAGTGTCTAGAAAGTCAACATCGATGAACACCCTCCCTACCTCTCTGCACACAAACCATTTCATTTTGGATGGGAAGTCCTGGGGACTTCCCTAGAAGACAACTTCAACTCTGCTGCTCGCATCACCTCAGCAATCCCGACAACATGACATCAATACTGTAATTGTTGCTCTGATGCCCCAATTTCACTTCTGGGATCCACAGCTTGTCTGGGTTGAGGTTTCATTTCCCCCGAGGAAGGCCAGTCCAAGAGCAGAGTTGTCAGCAGTAGATCACTTAACCTCACTGCAGTTCCCTGGAGGACCACTGTTCACATCCCCTGTTAGCTAATGAGCTAAAAAATGAATTATTGGAGCGGTCAGCAATAAGCAGGAAGAGGAGGCACAGTGTTTCATTTCAGCCAGCGCTGACATACCTTTAAATAAATCAACTGAATAAGAGTACGAGGAAATGTGAGCACGAGCAACTAATCAGAAAGACACCGAACCAATCCCTAAAAATAAAGGAAACATACATCAGCTTGTAAATATGTCCCCCGTTTTCTTCCCTTTGCTGCAGTCCTGGGAACTTCTGCTCTAAATGACCCCTTCAGTTCCAGAGCTTTTCGGTTGTAGCTGTCAAAGCCAAACCAAGGTTCTTCTACTGAACTTTTAAAGTCCAGCGGAGTCCTTTCCTCCGGACCAGATTAAAGCCAGTGTGCTGGGAAGGCGGCATCATGTGCTCAGATCGCTACAATGCTACCTAATGCTGGAGAACGCGTGAGCTGCCCCCTCCTCATCTGTATTAAAATGACTTTTCTGCAGAGATCACACTAGCTGCTGTATTTTCACTGTATATGCACAAAAGAATTAATGGATTATAAACTCTACCTAGGAGGTGAAAGAGAAACAAAAAATAACAGAAGATCAGACTTCCCTTGAGCCTTTTACCTCTGAAGCTATTCATTCAAACCCAGACTGCTGATACAAACCTCAAACCTCAGTGCTTATACAAGGGCCAGATGCAACAGAGTAAGACCCCAAAATACCCTGTGCTACCAGGAGAGGACTGAGTCACCAAACCTTGGCCAAAAAGTACCACCAAGCTCTTTGCTCACGCAGGAGCATCACTAGTGAACTCTGACGTACACACAGTGGGGTGAACAACGAAACCTCTGCCATGGCAGTGATGCTGTACATAGGTAAAGGGTTACTAGAAACAGATGAAAATTTCAGTTCTCAGTTTATTTTGATCTAATTAGGTGCTTGCTTCTCAAGATAATGTCCAATTATTTAAATTACTCTGCCAGCCACATCACATCATTATTATCTGGAAGCATAAATACTGGGCATTGTAAGGGGGAGGGCTAACTGGGTAGCCTGAGAGAACATGAAAAGCAGATTTGCTTAGAGCACAGCGTCACTCGAGGAGCTGCACTGCATCCCTCCTTTGAGGATTTGCACCAGAGATGTTCATTTAGGAGCCCATGTCCTGCACACCTCAGCTCCACAGAGTGCATTGTGTGGCTCTCCTGCCTGCAGTTTTACACCCAACAAATCTGAGCAGGATACGCTCCTGGTATCAACTCTCCATCCTACTCCTCCTCGCCCCCATTCACCTCTGCCTTCATTCGCCCCTCACATAAACGTGGTGGAGAGGAACGAAAGGCACACAGGAAAAGGATGTGCAGGGAGGAAACAAAAGCCATGTCATATGGTGCCTCAGAACTGATTGTGTAGGCAACAGCATGTGGATGAATATCCTGAGAGCTTGCCATCAAAACAACAGCACCAGTGCAAGAGCAGCCTTGCTCTTACCTCGTTCTTACCAAAGTGACAACAAGGATGACACAAAATGCTGCGCCACTTGCTTGTTACCTAAAGTTACTCCCCATCTGTGAAAAGGTGCGGTGAAATTCTACAAGGTGGCATTACTAATGCAATGGACAGCAGGCATTTACCATGGCAGAGCATTGATTTCTTGTCACCAGAAATATGCAGCAGGCTTGGCGCAGGCATTTTGAAGTGAGGTTTTATCCCCCACACATCTCCAATAACGCTAAAAAGCTCTTGAAATCTTTTATCTTTTCTTCTCTCTTGCTAAAGAAAAGAATTCTGTCACTGAGGAGGCCTCTAAATGGTCTCTCCTGCGTTGCCATGCCTATGTGTTGCCATTGCTGGTTGCTCACTGAAGTACAACCATGTAACGCAGTAGTAACCTGGCCAGCTCAGCAAGAGCACTACCACGTTTCTCTCCTGTTGGCCAGCTGACAAGTTTAATGTGTCTCTTCCAAGAAAAGGAAGTAAATCTAACTCTGTACCTCCCAACCTGCTGGAGAATCACATAATGTGTCATTACCTTTGTGGTCCAGCATGGAAGAAGCTGCATCACCCAACGACCAGCCACAGGCACCTGGTTGTGTCAGGGCTGGATGTTGAAACAAACCCTTTTGTGATGACCATAGGGTGCATCCCACAAACCTCATGGCTTTGGACAGAGTGAGCAATGCAACATTGGGATGGGTAAAAGAGAAGCACTGGGGCTGGGGGGAGGGACGGGGAATGGAAGATGACGGGATTGAAATGTCAGGGAAAGTCCATGATGTTTTTAATTGCAACCAGCAAAGGCGGGAAGAAGAAGAGAAGGCGAGAAGAAAGGGCTAGCAGCAAGGAATTTCCAGAGTGTCTTCCTGCCCCAAGCAAAGCAGGAACTGGGAGGAGAGGCATGGAAGAGGAGCTGGGAACAATATGCTGAGAAAACACAGGGGCTTCCTCTCTCTGCAGGAGAAGACCCCACTCTATTGCAAAGTAAGTGCTTAGCAGTTGACTGCTTCCTAGCATGCATGCCTTCTCTCCCTGGCTGCGTTGCTAAGGGGGAAGGCGCACAAGCCCACCGGGGATATATAGGTCCCTGGCAAACAAGAGGGCTCCAGACAGCAAACAAAGACCGATGGGTATTTATTCCTTAATTACGAAAAGCTTTTAAGAAACAGCCCACTGTAAATCCCGCCTGCCGAGGAAAGGGACCAGGATTTATGTGCGCCAGGGCAAAGAGGAAATAAATATCTCCCTGGCTCCTGATCAATATTATGAATGTTTTGCCAACCTACAGGGTGTTTTATGAGCTGGAAGGACAGAAAGGGATCATTAATAATTAAATAAAGTCAACCTATTAAGCTTATTACTTCTTACAAGTTAAACATCCCTGATGGATGAAGACCAGCCCTATAGGAAAGCCACAGATAAGACAGCCCATGTCTCATCTTAGACGCTGGACCAAGGCTCTCCGGCATAGTAACCAAGCTTGGAAATGATATGGGGGAAAGTTACATGGCTGAGGACTGCATTCACCCCGCTGTTAAACCTGCGAAGTTTTGTCCGCCCGTGAAGAAATGCAGAGAGGGACAATTCAGTGCCATAAAAACATGCCAAACTCAAGTTACTTCTCCTACCATCAGACCTATTCAAGGAACCAAATCAAATCACCAGTCCCAAAAGATAGGTGGCTTCCCATCAGGAGCATGCCCAAAGGCCCTCACACCGCTGGGGAGCTGTTTCCTGCAGCCCACAGGTCAGGATCTTCTCTAGCATTAGCTTTACTAACACATTTGCCAGTTTTCCTTTAATAGCTATGTGTTTAAAGGTAAAACAAAAAGCCCTACTGTGCATGACAGAGACCGCTCACATGTGCAGAGCTGAATGTGCTTCTCAAATTAATCATGTCTTGCATGACACTTAACAGTACCATAATTCAGATTCAGCGGAGCTTCTCCACTTTCTTTGCCCTCTCTTCTGACAGCATCCCCCTATGCAGGGCTCCAAAATAGCTGCTACCTCTGCACTTGCAGGCTAGCCTTCCAGTGATGCCACAGGGTAAGCAGCAGGTCTCCCTTAGGTGTTAAGACAGCTGCAGGATTTATCACTGCGCAACATTAATTACCAGCCTGGCCAAGACATCAAGGTTTACTGACTTCAGGCTTTTTAGATAAATACCCTGCAATTGTGGGCTCCGATATCGCACATCAAATTGCAGCAAAGTTATGTTTTCATTGCAAGACACTCAATCTAATCATTTTTAACGTGTACTCAAAGAAATACATTACGCCTGAGGTTTCCTCCATATAAAGTTTAAGCAAAAGCTTTGTGACATAAAATGGCAATGAATGCTGCCGATGCTAAGGAAAGGCTTATTAAGTTGAGAATAAAGACTGTGTGACAACTGTAAGCCCTGCAAGCTGGTTAGGTCTTTTCTCAATACAAATCCAAGCATTTTTGTTCCGTGCGACTGTGTGAAATGAAAACAGTCCCTGAAGATTTAACAAAAAGCTTGAAGAATGCCACAAATTGTACTTTTCTACTAACCCTGAAAGCCCCAGAATTTTTCTAAGAGCATTGCCAGCAACATTCAGGAGGAAAAACCCACCGACAATGATGAACTCTCAGGATTTGAAACACTTAGCTTGGTGGAAACAGCTAAAAAAGCACTGTGAACAGTGAAGGAAGATGGGTTTCTGGTAAGACGTGCAAGGAGAGACCTTATGAGAATCTGGAATACAACAGCCATGAATGATCACTCCTTTTCACCCACCCTCTGCTGACCAAAAAACTATTGCATTCCTGATCTGAATCCTTTTACCCAGATAGTTGATGGACAAGCATATAAACATCCATGCAGAATTTAAACCAAAACTTACCATTGTGCTGGCTACCAAAACCAGGCTAATAAGCTATCACTGTGTGGTTCTAGATACATACATGGACTGCTTCAGTTTCTTGGGTGTGCAACCTCAACACTTGGGCATACTACAAATATTACCTAGAAAATCCAATAGCTGCTCTACAACAGCTGCCTGGGAATGCTAAACCCAAGGAGTATATTTGCTTCTTGCTTGTTTGCAGTAATACATATATATGCAGAGAATCGTAATTGCAAACAACTATCTAATGCCCTTCATTATTCATGTGTAACCATACTTAACCTGATGTCTTAAGTGTATAAATCAAATTGCATTGTGCTAGTACCTAAACACAGACTGGAAATTTCAATTTACAATTTGATATACAGTCACTCAGGTTAGAAGATTCCATTAATTTGCAATTTGTTAACACTAATTTTCTCCTACAGGAAGGCAAAGCTTAATGCAACAGCATTTTAAATATAGCTCAAGAAATCATTCCAGGTTTGTTTTTTTTTTTAAGGGAAAAAGTATGAAAATCCCATTTTCCCACAAAACATGGTAAAAAAAATCCATTTTCCCACAAAACATGGCAGTCGTTTTGAACACTTCTGAATGCTACTAAAAATGAACTGCTAGGAAAGGTTTTGTGGAAATCAAGGTAATCGGTTATCTCGGTTATTCATGTCTAAAAACCTGGCTATTTCCACCCCAAACTGGGCTTCTGCTTTCATGTTCTTATTAGAGGAAGCTCTTGTACAGCGTTCAGGGGAGGAGGGAGTGACATACAAGTACTTCAATGCATAAATCTCAATAATCTGTGCCAGGTGAGAGACAGAGCGAGGTAGCCAAGTAAGGTTCCCACCGAGCCTGAGTAATGTGGCATGTAACAGGGATGTACATCAGTGATGTGCTTCCCAGTGGCTCCTCCCGTGATGCGACTATCACAGCGCATTAAGGATACCATAACAGTCGCTGATGTGATCTGCTTTGGAACGTATCACATCATAAACAGATGAGAGAAGAGAAATGGAGCTTTTCCTCGGCTCATAATACTGTAAAGTGGAGAAGTAGCGTAACTACGAGTGCACCAATGCCTTATAAATAATGAGATGGGGTGGGGGATATCCTCCAGTCTACCCAAAGGGCTGACAAACTTGCAGCAGAGACATTAAAGAGATCTCAAATGAAAGCTCGCTTTAGTACACAAAGGTGGCTTCAATGATCCAAAATGAAAAAACATGTTGTGGGCTGCAGAAGGGGAACTCAATCTTCATGTGAGGATCAGGAACTGGAAGAGGACAGTCTAATTACAACGCTTCACAAAGACCTTCCGAAATTTTCTTGACAATTTTGATCCTCTGTTGCCAACAACTCCCACAGCTTGGTTTGCAAAGAAAAACAAAAACCCTTTCAGGGGGCCTTAATATCTTAATTCCAGCAGAAGCAATGAGATGATACTTCTTGGAGTATTTGGGGAAAAAAACCCCCAACATTACGCTGAATTTATGTAAGACATAAAAGAGAAAACACAAGTAATAAACATTCTTTTTGAGCACAGACTGTGAAGAAAAACACATTTGGAGCAGCAAGCAAATAAAACAAATGCCTGTGCTGCACAAGTCAGTAGTGGAAGGCAGGTACGTTTGCAGCTGAAGGTCTAGAGGGCTGGAAAGGAGACCGTCCGTGTGGGCAGCACTCCTATGACCCTTGGTCTTCAGATGCTACAGGGACCTCTCCCCTTTGCTCCCTTGCCCTTGCAACATCTCCTCATCGGCAATTCCAGCACATCCCATACCCTCCTCTTCCTCTCCAACACATCTTCCCTTCTTCACCAGCACACCTTTGCCTGTTCCACTTACACCACCTGTAGTGGTGGCTTCACCAGAGCTACTCTGGCTGCCTTGAACATCTCACTGATGCTAAGGACTATACAAAAATCATCCTGCTTTTCCATTTTTAATGACTCTTTTTATTTAGTTAACACGATGCCTGTCATGCCAAGTTACATCTCCTGAGGTATTCTCTCCGTTCAGCAAATGATGGGATTTCCCTCTACCTCAGTTTCAGTGGGGTTGCAGGGGTTTGATGCCTTTCTAAAGCCACAAATGGTAATAAAAGGCTGTTGGTACAGACTAGCTCACACGTCTGAAAGAGCGAAGATGAAGAATTAACTAGAGCAACTAAGACTAAAAAAAGACTTGAGAACTCCTCAGCAGTTAAACACCCACAGAAATCCATGGAGTTTCCTCTGTAGCTAAGAAATGAAACCTTAATGCTGTTTTTTTCTGTGTATTTTCAACAACGGGATATGCAACACGGGAGTTGGCCAAATGTGTCCCAAAAGGTGAGATTAGAAATGGACTCAGCTTCCAAAAGACATGTGAGTGCTCAAGTACTGCTGAGGCCTTTCTAATTGCACACCTCTGCCTATTAATCACTTGCAAACCTTTAGGCTTTTATGATTTACAAGCCATATGGTTGGTGCTTAACAGTGGGAAACCCCCATAAAACCTGACAGCAAAGAAAACCCACAACAGAGACGCTTCCAAAAGTGACAGCAAGTTCTGCTTGGAGAGCACCTCTGCAGAGAGGTGTGCAGGGATTGAAAAGCCGTGGGCCAGAATTAAAGCCTCTTGCCCAAGCGCTCTCAGTGCGTAAGTGCCTCCTCTTTTCCAGCTACTTCCCTGCAAATCCCTCTTCAGGACACATTTGGAAAGGATTTGAAAAAGATAAACCACCCTTAATCTGTTACCAATTAGGAGAAACATGTGAATATTATTTTCTAATTTGTGACTCCATCTTAAAAGCAAAATCACTGAAATAATTACATCGGCTCCTGAATATTTCTATTGTGCTCCCGAAAAAAACCCCAGGAATAGTGGGTATGTCCCCTCCTGGCTGATATGCCCCAGGGCTGAACGTATCAATAAGTACCATCAAAGCCCGGAATGTGAACTGCCAACAAACTGTAATTTCTGGTTTGTGGCAGCTGCAGCCCAAGGGCTGCCAAACTGATTAGCTACCTCCTAATGGTCTTTGTGCGACTTGGGTCTGCAGCAAGGAGGTGGGAAGGAGAACAAGCCAAGGAGGGTAGAAGTTATACAGTAAACACACGGTGTTCAAGTTGTCTGCTACACGAGCGACCGGTTTCCAGCAGGCTGTTGATGTACAAGCTCTAAGCCAGGATTTATGTGAGCAGCGACGGAGGCTTCCTTTTAAAACCCGGACGCAGTGCGACTTGAGTGACTAACTCCTGAAAATTGGTAATTTCCTGGTGGTTAGCAGGAGAAGGTCTGCCAATGGGAAAGCAGAAGCTGCTAATAAATTTATAGTGCGTTATATGCCAATTAGACCCCTTCAGCCCTTCAAGAGGCAGCAGCGCCAATCAGGTTATCATTCCACAAATGTACTCTTTAGAGCTGATCTCATCACAAATCAATCCTGCATTTAAAGTGCAATTCTCATTAGCATTACCTGGGAATGCACTTGTGAAACAATGCAAGCAGGTCTTTTTCCTCTCCTCTCTGAGTGTCCTTCCCCAATGCCTTGTGCACTGCTATTTACTTCTTGTGCACAGTCACGTCTGAACTTCAAATGGTAAATAGTCATTTTGAGTATCACATTAATTCTATGTTGAACCAGATTTATTACACACAGCATACTTGGGAGTTTCACTGTCATTCACAAGCCAGCCGTGAACTTCCTGGTTAAATTACATCCTCGTATCTGACCATGCACCATGCAATATTCTATCAATACCGTGACTCAAGAGCAGACCCTTCAGCTTCCCACCCCATGACATCCACAAGTGCTAAGACTGCTTATTTGGGCATTCAGAAAAAGCAACAATACAGAAGCAGGGAGAAATAAATAGTCCGCACGGTTTAGCATCTTCAGCATACATCCAGATCTACTTTAAACCTCTGGTTACAGCTTAAACCACATCTTACAGTCTGTGCGAGCAACACTGCATTTTGGGTGCTTTGCGAAGCAAGTTTGCCTTCATTTTCCGCCGAGCAAGGCTAGAAACAAGACTTTACTTTCAGCCTTGTAAACTATGGCAATACACACATGCCTCCTGGTCAGGAACACAAGGCAACTCGAGTCACTGGTGTTTTCCTTTTCTGAGGTTCAGACCTCAGAGCACAAGTAGCAGACAAATGTCCTATAACTGTAGTTGTTTTGCCTCCAAGTGCTACGGAATGCTCTTGTTGGGGCTCAGGAAACAGGTTGTGGGAACTTCTGAGCTTGTGCCACGAAGAACAAACCGCCACAGACTTTCACAGTGCTTTGCTCTCCTCCTTGTTCACTGAGATGCCCAAGAGCAGCAGGATGGGGCAGCCCATGCTGGAAGGCAGACTGAAGGAGCAAGACCTCCCTAATGCAGGGATTACCAAAGCAACCTTCACCTCCCCGTTCCCTCCCCTGTTCAGCCAGGTAAGCTCATCTTTAGTCATGGTAGGGCCAAATTTTACTTGCCCCTGCCCCACTCATTTCAGGTTTTGCAGAGCCTCTTCACAAAAGAAACCTCGGGAAGAGCAGTGCACGATGCCTCAAGCTCTGGGCTGTCACCTGCGTCTTATTTCTACTTAACCTCTTAAATAACATTGGAATTCACTTTGTCCCCTGATGGGCGCCGTAATGAGAACCACCCGTCAATCACGGCTCCATTAGCCTGGACAGACTTCCACTTCCTGAAACAATTTATTGGATTCCCAGAAGCGAATGGACCTTCTTCCTTTTGAGCAGGGGTTTTCTGGGGGGAGCTATTCAGCGGGAGCGGGTCTCCCTTCTGTTCCTGCTGAGCCAGCATTGTTCCCCCCGTTTGCTCATGAAAACGGTTTCCTGAGTTGACCCACCTCTTCTTGTCCCTGGCAGGCCGAGTGTTTGCCAAAACCTCCTTTTGACTGCTCAGTTCAGCGGCCCTATACAAAACCCACCAGCTGTTTCCAGCCACTGGGGCAGGGGAAGGAGCCAATCGTGCTGTTAACCCCTTCCCAACAAAACCCCCCTGCAGAAGGTCTGCTTGGGTTGGGCAGTTGGTTGCATGAATCCATCGTCCTTAGGGCAGATGAGCGGGACACCAAGGTAGCTCCTTCTTACTTAGGAGAAAAGGATCTGCTTCCATTTAGTGAGAAACTAAAAACAATTTTGTTTTCTTCTTCCTTTCCCTTGGTTACACTCAAATTGCAGCTCGAAGAAAAAAATCTCCCTAATAGAGACTAAAACTGCTTTCATTGAAACATTATCCTTAAAGGAGGATTTTCATTTCCCTGAGTGCGTGCAGTCCTTATGAGGTTCATTTGCAATGTGCCTATCTGTTTTGATGGGATAATAAAATGTCTTTTATTTAAAAATATTTCCATTTCCCCCCAAAGGGATTTAAATGGTCAGTTAATCTTTCTGCTTCAGAACAACCCACTGGGTAAATAAAACAAGGCCTCAAGATGATATAAACTAATGTTTTCTTTCCCCCTAACACTGGTCTCGAAGACTAAAATACAACTGTACCTGAGCATCAGCTGTATGGCTTTTGTAGTATAAATCAGTTTAACTTCTAGCCTGGGAAAGGATAAAATGGAAACAAGATGATAGTTATCTCTAGCCTTCTGTGATTCTCAAGTCAATAGTAAATGGGGGGACTCGTTAGTGCCATAGTGATCCAATCAGGATGAAATTATGCAGTCATGTAAGAAATAATATCTATTAGGCTAATTTAATCAACGAATACTTTACAGATGAATTAGAATGCAGAATCCAATTATTTCAAACATTTGGACTGTCAGCCAGTGTGTTTTCGAAGCGGCGGAAGGGGAAAAAAGGTTGGTTTAAGGAGCTTTTTAAGATGAGGGTGGCTGGGCTGTATTTATAGCAGGAGAGCTTCTAACAGCAGCAAACCTGGCAACTACAATCAGCACCTTCCACAGCTCAGAGGGCTCACGCCCGGGCGGCTCTAATCTAACCCCTCTGCACGGCTCCTGGGGCACTTTCCTTCCTCTGGGATATTGGTATGGACAGCTTGATTTGCTATTTTCAGTGGCTGATAATTACTGTCTCAAGTCTTGCTAATTTCCCCTTGCCAGTCACCCTTTTAAAAGAAGCCTTACACTCTAATTACAATAGGTCTTTCTATTGTGAAGAGAAGATGTGCCCCTGGATTAGAGCAAAATACCCTGCAGAACTCCACGTAGTATTTATTCCCCTTGAAAATGAAGAGCTTGCCTTACAATGGCAAGTGAAGGGAAATAGTATAACACATCATTACTACTAGGAGGAGAAATTGGTTTAAAATGCAACTTGCCTCAAATAGGAGAGGAAAGAACTGAGGGCTGCGAGTACACATAGGCCATATCCTTGCTCCAGCATGACTCAACATCTATTTTGTTGATGCTTTGTCAGATCACAAGAGGATCCTAATACTCACGAGAAGACCATTATTCCTCCCCCCCTTAGAAGTGACTGAGAGAAGTCTCCTCATCACCTTGCATAGTTTAAGGTGGACTCAAGTCCCTCAGCACTTCTCAAGAACTAGTGAAACATCTTACACACATGTCTACACCGGACAGAGTCATCATGTGGGGCCTGCCCATTGCATTTACTATCAGAGCAGTTATTTCAAGAACTGAAGATGGCAAATTAGTATGTTTTGCTCAAGCCTACAGGTTAAAAATGACTTCTTTTCCCCTCTCTCATCATTAATGGACAAGCTACACCTAAAGCTATTACTAGCTTGTACAGTAGAAAACAAGGCTATAAGAAAGTGATGAAGTCTCTATCTTGTGGTCTATCTTTAACAAAGAGCTGAATAAGCTTCATACTGCACCTTAAGCTAAAAACACCTCATGCCATTCTGCTGGCTTATGTATTCCTTTGGAATATTTGAGCAATAGCATGAAGAACAGAAAACCTTGTGCCTGCTGCAGAATGTAGATGCCCCACTGCTCTGTAAGGTCTGTGCTGTGATTCCCAGCATACCTGTGAACCAAACATTCTGCTGCCCTGTCATCTGGAGCAGTTAATGGACTCTCTCATTGACTGGCTCCTGCTTATTTAAACATTTAATGCTCTTCTGATGCCCAAATGATGCCTGTTTCATGTGATGGATTAGCACAGAATATAGCAGTGACAATTTTCTGCAATCTGTGGAGTATCACATTTTGATTACTTCAGGAGGAGAAAGTAAAGTCCTAAGTAAACTGTTTGATTGATAAGGAGCAGAGGAATACTTAACGTGGTGGTTCTTTGGAAGCTTTGATGAATGCCTGGCAGGACTGTGATGAGTCTCTGCAGAAGACGGGCAATGGCTCTGGGAAGATTAAAGGTATTTATTGCTCAAATAAAACAAAGCCAAGTGACATGAGTAGGTGCGGTAGTAGTAGCACAGGGTGATTGCAAGCTGCTGATGGAGACCAAGTACAATTCTCATGTTTGCAGAGCAAAACCAAACTAATTTCCCAGCTTGCCTATAGAACACTGATGGTTATTTTAGGCATTTCAGACGCTGCTTCTCTTCACAAGGAACTGGTTTTCACAGTGTTCTAGTTAATGCTGGCGTTGTTCTACTTTTGGGTGGTAAATTATTTAACAGTACCTTTTTAAGATGAAGATGTAAGATCCCCAGGGGACCTGTTCCTTCCAGTGGCAGCGTTTCCAGCTATGAGACTATCGGCTTCAAGCTGAGAAAGGTTATCCAAAAGGAGTGTTCTTAGCATGGTGATCCGGCTGCTCCCTGCTGAAGTTTGTAAGCACTGATGTCTAGCAAAAGTAGTAACTTTTGCTCCAAAGCAAAGTGTAGAGCTTCTCTGAAGAGACAGGCTGGTTTCTTATCCATTACCAAACACTCTAATTCAGGGCTTTGATGGCAATAACATGTCAACAACCTTCTTGTGTGGTGTTGGAAGCTTCAAGATGTGACCTCTCCACTCTGAAACAGCTGCTGAACTGCATCTTTGTGAAGATCCCTAAAGCTCTCCCTGACTGCAAGCAAGGAAGGGACTCTGTATTGAAAGCAACCTCCCAAAACAGCTCAGACTAAGGGAATCTTATGAGAGACAGAAGGAAGAAAAAAAGCCACCAGTGAAGGGTATGATACCTGTGAATGGAGGGCTGCATCAGAAGCATCTTCTCCTTCAAAAAAGGGAGCTCGCCTGAACCCATGGTGCTGTTTTGCTACGAAAAAAGGCACAGTTACAGTGGTGAAGAGAAGTGATTGTTTTATCTTCAGTTTCCTAATTTCTGGGTAGGGTTGATGGATGTTTTGGACAGAGGAGTCTGAAAGGAGGCTTTGTGACCCCAGATGATTAAAACAGTTGTCTTGAGCGGAGTGTGTCTATTCTGAAAAGAAGTGGGGGAGACTCCAACTAATCCATCAGTGATCTACTGCTGGCAGACAGATGCATTGATTAGAAGTGACAGCACCGCAACAAGTTTGATATCCAAGTGCAGTAGAACTAGCTAGCTGTCATATGTTGTTGAAAATGCTGCCTGAGAGCTACAACTATGCTGGTGATTTTCAGCTTTTCTAGCTTACTTCAACATCCAGTGTGTGCTCTGATGGCAACACCAGCGGCTTTGCTGGTGCTCCAAGTTGGGTAAAGATGATCCTGGCAATGAAGAATGCTTACAACTATATTTACAGGCTGAGAACACGGTGCCTCTGGAGGATGCTTTGATATTTCAGGTGCAGAGCAGAACCCAATGACTGACATTACTGCTGACTATCAAAACAGACCACGCAAGAGCGAGGACTAAGAAAGGATCTGTTGCCTTCCCAGCAAAATGCTTGACCTTCCGGGGCTATCAGGTTGGGCCATCACATGTCCCAAATCACCTGCCCTTTGCTGCTAACGTTCAGGACGAGATACTGAAGTGGTAAGTAAATGAATCCATTCTGTCTATTGTAAAAGGTTGGACCCTCAAAAAGAAATAATTCCTGATTATTCCGAGATCCAAACAATGTGACAGACCCAGCTGGTTACTCTGTACGGCTCTTACAGTGGAAAAAAAGGTTCCTACTATTGATGTGACCCGGCAATTCAAGTTGGTCTATCAAGATAAGGTCTATTAAGATAAGGTCTATCAAGGTTCTGAGGGTTTTTTTTTAGCTCCTGGACCGGACCAGAAAAAGATGTACCATGAAGAATTGCCAGGTCAGACCCTAAATCACATCTTGGTGGGGAATGCATGGATCCCAGCCCTGCCTTGCCGAACCATGTCCAGTCCCAGTAATCCCATTTTCTTGCAGTCCGTGCTTTGGGAATCTCTTCTGAGGAACACAATAACCTGGGCAGCCACCTCAAATCCTGTCTGGATGCTCTGAAAAAAGCTATTGCTCCCTTAGAGATCAAGTGGGCAGCAGCCCCTTAACAGGAACTGGTCTATGAGCTACCACCACATGTCTAATTAATGACCCTGCCGGTCGCAGCTGGAAGAGCTGAGCTGGGGGTGATTAATTAAATTAGCTGGCAGAGGAAATTACAGTGGAAAAGCCAAAGTTTGATTGCTCCATAATTAACCACAGTGCAAATAATATCTGCATCTATAACTTCCAGCGATGAGATCAGAAGCCAATTGAATTTGGCACTGATTGAAGCTGTAAATATCCTGTGGTGAAAAATGATAGGTTTGTTCTGCAGGGAAAACTTACAGAAATGGACACGCAGCGGATGCAAGAGGGAGCAGGGGACATGGGAGGAAAAAGCACTGGAATTAGATCTTGATTTCAGTTGATTTCTGGAGTGATCGAGGACTCAACATGGAACAGGAAGAAATATTTAAGTAATCTGCTCTAGCTGCTGAATGCTGCGAGATTCCTTATCAGAGATCCTACAAAGTAAAGGCTACCTAGATCATCTGGTCCCTTGCCTTGCTCCCCATCATGTATTTACTCGTGGTTGGGATTCATTGCTTTGCCTGGGAGACGACTGTACAGCTTAAGGCAACCGGTCCAAATGCTTCCTCTCAATTACATCCCCTGCTCCTAGGAGCACTTGCTTGAACTACAAGACCCCATTTTCGCAAGTAGTGCGTCACCTCCAAATGCCTGCAAGCGCATCCATCCCCATGATTATCATCATTTCATTAACCCCTCAATCATCTCCTCCTGAAGATGGTCACTGAAGACTTGAAATCTTTCTTACCACTCTTCTCCCAAATTCCCTTTCTAGTTTGGAAAGTTACGGTCTTGACATCCCTGCATCAAGCTGAATTACTGTGAGTCTTATCCCGCTTACGCTGCTGATGCAGTTCTGGCTTAAAGAAAGCTCATCACATTTTTAACTGATGCTCCCACAAATGAGCTAAGCTTTATTTACATGCTTTGCAAACTGCTACCCAATGTCCTCCTGATAGAGCCCCATATTCCAGATTTTTCCTTATGTTTTTAAGCAGTGGAACTAGTTTTCCTGAATGTTTAATACTGAAAGGGCACTACAGACCTATCTAAAAGAATATTTCCCATTTTATGCATTTTATACATTATGTTGCTCTGCTTGATAAATACATAGTTGGGAAACACACACACCTGAAAGGAAACTGTACTGTCAAGATTCCGTTATAAACTCAGAACCAAATACACTGAGGCCAGCAAGAATCAGACATTAGCAAAAGGCCCCCAGATCATATCGAATCTCCTGAGGAAACCTGGAAGCAAGCACTTCAACTGAGAGCTGATTGCTGGGTTTGGGCCAGGCAGCAATTCAATCTCCTGCTTTTCTGTGGAAAAGGCTTTCCGGACAACAGCAAACAGAGAGGTGCAATAGGAGCAGATGTACAGGTTGGAGCAGCTGGTGCCAAGGACCCTTTATACTAATGATCCAGGAGCATTACTTTGAACTGAACGAGCCTCTTCCTTTGAATTAAACATTCCCAACTATACAAGAAGTTCAAAGCACCATGGGTTGGCCCCTTCAAGTAGATTGTGGAGCACACTGGGTGCATGTGGAGCTTCCAAGTGGGTTTCTTCAAAGAGAAACCAGTACGTATGGACCATCTCATGAACCAAACTAGTGCCTTCTGCTCCAGACCAATACACTTGTGTAGATCATAGAATCGTGGAACGGTTTAGTTTGGAAGGGACCTTAAAGGTCATCTAGTCCAACCCCCTGCCACAGGCAGGGACACCTTACATATGAGCACCTACTTTGCGATCCAACCCACCTTACCAAGCGTGCTGCCTTGCACTGAGCGGTACCAACAGGCCCATGTAAAAGCAGATTACAACTCCTCAATATGCATGAAAACAACAGCACTACACTGACTGTAAGTGCAAAAGTCCTGCTCTGCTTTGTCATTTCTTTTTGACTGAGAAGAGCCCAGACCAATCACAAGCACCATGAGAAGACTTCTCCAAGTACATTAGCAAACAGCACAGGTATTAATTGCTGTCAGAGAAGATAGGTGCATCCAAATTTACAAGCTACCCTGCATACTCATAAACTGTCCATTAAGTACTGCTTGACAAATTAGTCTCATAATTAACCGGAGGCTTAACCAGTTTCCCTGTAGAGGAGCCAGGCACTGCATCCCATTCCCCTCCTCAGAAACACACAGTCCTGTTCTTGCTCTGGTGCACCCTGCCCCTTTCTGTAAGTCAAGAAGGTCTGTTTACCCCAAGTTATGTATCTCAAATAAAACAAAACCAGTTTCAGGCTTTTTTACTACTTTATTACTCCTGAGCTGTCTGCACTATCTTTTGCTTTACCCTGAAAGCCCCCCCTGTAGGCTGGGTTGATGTTGATCCTTTTCTGAAGGGTATTTTCTTTGCACTACGGAAACATGCTTTCTGAAGGCTACAGTAAAATTTACACCAGGACATCTCATGCTCTCTCCTCTCTTATTCCACATTTTAACCCATACACTGATATTCAATATATGTGCTGACGCACTGGAACAGGATAACCAAGGGAGTTGTGAATGCTCCATCCCTGGCAGTGTTCAAGGCCAGGTTGGACACAGGGGCTTGGAGCAAGCTGCTCCAGTGGACGTTGTCCCTGCCCGTGGCAGGGGCTTGGGACTGGATGAGCTGTAAGGTCCCTTCCAACCTAAACCATTCTACAATTCTATGATTAAATGAGCTGTCTGGCTCCATTAACAAATGCCAACTAAAATATTGCATTTGGACATAAATTAATTTCACGAGTCCCAAAACATGATCAGAAGAGTGACTTTCTGGACACTCTTCTCTCATTTCATCTTGTGTTTTCCTATTGCACATTTTGTGCGTTCCTAAAGCCTCATCTGCTCCTCCACATGCCCCACAAACACCCCAAGGCCCCCTGCAAAACACACTATGTCCTTAATTCAAAATACCAGTGACTTATTTGTAACAGAACTGCCATCACTCATACAAACCAGATACTTGGCATTTCAAAGGGACCTTTGGCAGGACCTTTAAGCAGCCTCACAGTATGTTTCCTGGAGGCACCAGCAAACCCGTATGCCAGCTACCCGCGGCTGTGCTGGTCTCAGGTCTGATCAGCTACAGGCAAGGGGCTTCACACGGACTGAGTTTTGAAAGCACATGAATCAAAAAGAAATTCCATCACATAATTAAGAAATGTTCCCCTTCCCCAATTTTAAATCCTCTGTTGGCTTTAATTAACTTGCCCTAAAGCAATAAGCCACGCAATGAGGTTGGCTTAAAAGTGTAAAGCAAGTATGAAGTAAAACTGACAAGTATAAAGTGAATTGTCTCTGCACAGCTCCCTACCCCACTCACATTTCAAGGTATGGGATGTTTTCCCCTCCATACCTCTTTTTTCACCCGTGGCTCTTTAACATGTAAACTCAGCAGTACTTTACAGCCTACCTCCATGAAGGAAACCCCACATCCAGCTACACATAGATGGACAGGGCTTGGAGCAACCTGCTTTAGCGGAAAGTGACCCTGCCTGTAGAACTAGATGAGATTAAAGGTCCTTTCCAACCCAAACCATTCTAGGATTGTATGACAGTCATCTCATGCACAAGCAGAGGACTGGGCATTTCCCTGGAGCCCATGGATTATCTGCATGTATGTGGATCAACGCAGTGTGCATGCTGCACGGACACACCAGTAAATCCTTGTCTTCTCCCAGAAAATGCCAGAGAAAGCAAGCACTGACCTACACCAATATCCTTCCACTGGCGATGGTATCCATGGGTGGGTGCATCTATACCAACCAAAACTGCAGTTGTGACCACTCTGCTCCCTACAACTACAAGAAAGGAGGTTGTAGTGAGGTGGGGTTGATCTCTGCTCCCAAGGAACAAGGGATGGGACAAGAGGAAATGGCCTCAAGCTGCACCAGGGCAGGTTTAGATGGAGATGAGGAACAATTCCTTCCCCACAGGGTGCTCAGGCACTGGGACAGGCTGCCCAGGGCAGTGCTGGAGTCGCCGTCCCTGCAAGCGCTCACACACGGTGTAGATGAGGCCCTCAGTGCCACGGGTTAGTGGTGGCCTTGGCAGTGCTGGGGAATGGTTGGATGGGATGAGCTTACAGCTCTTTTCCAACCCGGTTGATTCTGTGATCCGACTTCTAAAAACTGCAACTGCAATAATAATTTAAATCCATTAAAGCTTCTATTTCTCCTCAACAAGAGTCCAAACAAATAACTTTGTTTTCTGTAGCTGCTTATTCCTGCCTCCCCCCCCCCCCTTTTTTTTTTGCCTTAATGCAACAGGCCAATCTCAGCAATCTCAGGTATCTATTTATGGCTGGTCTCAGTGGTGGAAGTCAAGCAAGTGGCCAAAGCAGATCTGGCCTGGAAAGGCTCAGACAGGAGCACACGCATGCAATTAGCCAAGGATTAGAGCTGCAAATTCCTGCCTCTTGAGGAAGGAAAAAAGTCAACTTCCAGATATTATCTCAAGCTGAAGGCTGAAGATCTCCTTCAGTTCTAGTACACAAATGACACAATCCTATTCTTTCCACTTGTGGAGGAGTCTTAACCGAGTTAACCGAGACCGTGATTTAATTCTGAGCGCACTTGGTCTCCCAAGTCCAGCTGGTGCCGTAGAGAAGTGAAAATACATTAAAAACATCACTTACAAATTCTGACCTGGATGAAACCAGGAAAATTTAAATCTTTTGGGGAAAAAGAAAAGTTAGCCGGGAGATTTCTAGGCCATGACATAATCATCTGTTCAGCATGAAGACTTTTTGAAGCTTATCCTATCCATACCTTTTGAGGCTTACCAATTATTAAGAGATGGCTTCTTCTCACTACCATACATCTCTGCAGACTCGCACAAAAAGTGCTCCAGCAACAGGACTTTGCACTGTCTGCACAATCGAGTTAATAGGCACAGCGAGGCATTTCATCTCACTCTAATTCCTACCCTCTAAAGGCTCCCATTTGTCACCTGCGTTCACCTCAACACATTTTAGCCTGCTATTTAATTACTTTAAAGCTGGAGTGATGGTGGTCTTATTTCTTCCGGTCACTCTCCTCTTTCAGGGGTTTGCTGCTGGCTCCCCTACCAGCCCCTGCACATCTGAAAATCCAGCAGGAAGTGTGTTCCTCTGACGAACGGATAATATTTGAGAGCGGTGGGTACACTGCTTTTGGGCTGATGTGTATATCAAGTTTCAGTCCAGTCAAAAGCCAGCACCATCTTTTCACTGCTGCCCTTTTCATTTAGTTATCTTACTGAAGTCTTATCCCCCCAGTCCCTTGCCAGAGGCTACCAGCCTCCTGCAGAGCCCGAAACAAAGCTCAGTCTTAAACAAAGGAGGAAAAAAATCACAACTGAAAGTTGGTCACAGTTACTGTTATGGAGCCCTGCAGGTTCTGTAGCCACGACCAAAGCAAAGGCATGCTGCTGCTTCTGTGCCTAGTGTCACCGGCCAGCAAAGCCACCAGTAGCACGGCAAGGCATTGCCTTTCTTTCAAGTAGTGTTAAACCTCGTCACCGCTGGTTTTAGGCATGTTCTTTTCCTTGCTGCCATCCAAATAACCTCCAAAACCAGCTGAAATGGTCAAAAACAATGCGGGAGAATGAAGGAACACAACTATCGCCATCACTAGTGACAGCTACCACGAGCTTGCTGCCCATGCAACACAACCTTCCCAAAGCAGCCTGTCTCAGCTAAGCCTAGGAAAAAGGCAACATGAGGATGACGCTTCCCCCTTCAGCATAACCAGTAACAGCCTGCTCTCATAATACAACACAACTGGTTTATGTATCTCTTAATAGCAGAAAATGCATGCAGAGGTGTTAAAAATCACTGACATAATAAAGCTTCAGCAGCACAAACCAGGAAGAAACTGGCTTTACAGCAACTGCTCTTATGCCACATAGGGAAACCAACCTGAATTACATGTTTAGTTAAACCATGACCTTAGGCAGGAGAGGTTAGAAGAACAGGTTAAACACCCAGTACACAGAAAAGTTTCAAATAAAAAGACAAAGTTTTATGTAAGTTTTCTTTCTATACAAGAATAAATACTTGTGAAGGCACTGGCTATTGCCCTTGCAGTTAAGCAGCTCTGTTGAATACCTCAGCAGAAGCAAGCTCTCAACGTGCAGTACTTTCTGAACTCTAATGAGCATCTCATAGGCGAGCCTTCTGCTTTATAGAGTAAACTTAATTCTTCAGCTGTCTTCA
Organism: Amazona ochrocephala; assembly: GCA_039720435.1. NCBI lineage: Eukaryota > Metazoa > Chordata > Aves > Psittaciformes > Psittacidae > Amazona > Amazona ochrocephala. Next base: position 82,583,753 of record CM077881.1, on the reverse strand, counting down.
GCTTTAACATGAAACTCTCCATATTTATTCCTCAAGCGCTGTGGAGGCGCAGATATGTGCATGCACAAACACACTGAGCGACAAGGAACTTAATCCCAGTGTAAAGGTAAAAATGGGTTCAAGTAAGCCCAGCTAATGTCAATGTAGTCCTCTGCAAACGCTTAATCATTTCTGTGTTTCTGAACCAGGAGCTGCTCCTGGAGTCACAGAAGTATCTGTTGTCCTCCCAGTAAAAATCCAACTGATTTGATAGATGCTAAGGCCTGAAAATAAGGAGCACACGAGCTTTGTCAAGTTTCTGGTGCTGGTGTGGGGTGTTTTAGATTTAACTACTCATCTGTGCTGTGCTTGCCCACCTCAGAGTTCTGACTGTAAGGCTGCACTGCACCGTACTGCTAATTCAGGTATTTCACCAAAACAAGCACCATGAAACCCCTTGCTTGGGTCCTGAACTCCAACCCCAGATTTCCTGAAGTGCAACAGCCCACCAGCTTCTTTTTAGGGAATTTCAGCTTAACTCTTGTGCTTTTCAGTGTGTGACAGCCAAATGCACACAAAGCCAGAACCAAAACTTGTTGAGAACCTCAGCAGAATCAAGGCACCTTGAGGTGACTGTACCTCTAAGGTAAAACATTTTAGTCTCTATCACCTGCCTTATTGAGAAACCTCGAGGCAGGGTGACCACAAACAACTCGGACTTATAAGAAGACCAAATGTCACTGGACTTGTGAGAAAATGGCACAGAGCTGCTGTTGACTGCCTCTTCCCTCCGCTGCAGGAAACAAAGCTACCTGCCTCCTCCTTCAAGGTCCCTTGAAGGCTCTCCCCTTCTTTTAATCTTTAGTTCAGTATTCAAAGCTTGACCATTGCCTCTGGCCCACTACTCTGATCTTCACTGGGGTTTGAGGAAGGATCCTGGTGTCTTATCTAGGAGGTACCTTAGCGAGCAGGTATCAAAACAAGGCCATAACACACTGGTCTCCTCTGTCCTCTTCAAAAGGATGAACAACAAATGGATGCATGGATAGTCCAACACATGACAGACATCAGAGGAAATGAGAAGGAGACAAAAGCAGTAAGGATTTCCTTGGCTCTTCTCTCCAAAATCTCTAGGCTACACCAGCGATATTTGGGCAAACTGTCCAGAAGGTTGCAGAAGTTGGTAAGGAAATGAGAAGGATGCATTATAAACACAGGATAATTGGAAATCTCAGCTGACCACACATCATGTGGGTCCATACCTGCTCTAGCGGAAGGTGTCCCTGCTGATGGCAGGGGGTTGGAACCGGATGAGCTTGAAGGGCCCTTCCAACCCAAACCATTCTATGATTCTATGACAAACTACATCACAGCACCCACAGAGCATGCATCAGTTACACGTGAGGTATGAACGCAGGGAGCAGTGTCCCAGCTCCATATACACATTACTATAAATATTCAGAGAACTTATTCAAGTGGTACTTCCACTATTTAGATTAAAAAGAAGAGAATAGTATCGTGGCTTTTACACCTCTGTTTTTTAACTAATGCATTTCAGAAGGGGACAGAAATACCTCCCTCACAGGTTTCTCTTTCACAGGCAATGAGGAGAATGATTATACTCATAATGGCAAACTGGGCTTCTGTGTTTACAAAGTGTTGAGTTTTTATCAAAGGCACTTTTGCACGTAAGAAACATGCAATCAAACCAGGGAGCTTTTCATCTACAGGGCTCATTCACTTGGACAACCAGGGCTGATGGTTCTGTTGTGGGTTTGGTTTGATTTTTAGACACCCGGGCATCTCCCAGCCACCACAGAGGCACCAGTGTTTTTCTGGATCAGGTCCTGGATGACAAGGGCTGCCAAGCAGCCACAAGGACAATAAAACACGCTGTACTACTCCTAACCTTCATCTTTGGAGTACTGCATTTGAGCTGCTGAGGCCTTTAAATGGTGAAATCACACCAGCCACCACCCAAGCTGACATTTCGTTTGCCTCACTAAGTTATTCTTATTAGATGCATTTCCTGGAAGCTACTGGTAAGTGACAGTTTACTTCTTTGTTTTCTTTCTCTTTTGTTTAATTTCATTTAAAACCAATCACAATTACTCTAATCTGAAGGGATGCAATCTACCCCGTCAGAATCAGCTCAGTCCTACAGCCGTACGGGGAAAGGTTCTAAGTTTCCTGGCAGCAATGAATCAGTCTCTTTCTGTGTGCGTTGAAAAACGCAATACTGTTGTAAGTAATAATTTATTAGGCATTCTCTTCATTATCTTTATGAAATATGTACTGTCCAAATCAGAGCTAACAGAGACCGGGAGATGCGCTTTTCAGTGTAGTTCAGCAACCAAAAAGACCAGGAGTGAGTTATGACTCGCGGGGTTTGTGGTTTTCTTCTTTTCCTCCCTTTTTATCACCTCCTTCACCAATTCCCCCCCATTTTTAGGACTCACTGGAATATCTGAAGTCAAACCTGAGGTCCCCCAGCAGCTGCAGGGTCGGCAGAAGCCCAGCTGTCCAAACTTTATTGGCAGTAAATGTCATTCTCGCACACAAACCGCACGCCTGGAAAACCCAAAGGCACATCTTGGGCTATCACATCCCATCATGTTCCCCGACGAGATGTGAAAACTGAAATGGAAAACGTCAACAAAGTCCGGCCGCGGTGAGGAGCGGGGCATGCCCGCTGACAAGCGTGCCGCGGTGACAGAAATGGACTTGGAGTTGCAATTAGTAGCACTGTCATTTTCGGCCGCTCCTGCCAATTAATTAAGCCTGTCAAATGGAAAAGCAGCGGCATTCACATGATAATTTATATAGGGAGAGACTGGGCGAGCAAAGCTGCTGCTGCAGCCAACAAAATGCCCTCCGAGCACTTAAAAGGAAAATAAAATAAGAATATAAAAGGGGGGGGAAGAGAGAAAGAAAGTTAAACTGTCCTTGTTATAATTGTTAACTCTGATCGCTCGAGTAGAAGATGGGCTGATTAAAACTCCAAAGGAGCCCCTAGCTCGCTTAAATCTCAGAGTCCGGAATGATAGAATCAGAGGAGTTTATTCATACCATTAAGCCCCAGAGAACTTAATTGAAAGAAGAGCATAGCCTGGACCTTGACAAGCGGGAGGTCACAGTAATTGCTGCCGGACATATTTAACATTAAGATAATCAGGCCATTAATTACCCTTTGGATCATTAAATCAGCCAGTTGCAAAATGAAATTTCTGCCTCTATTACTCACTTGAGAGACCACAGGGGTGGCTTTTAATTTATCAGTGAGCTTGAGATACAAAGGACCAGGCTTGGGGAGGAAGGAAAGGGGGAGAAAGGAGGGGGTTTGCTTCAGCAGAGGCAGGAATATCAATCCGCCATGCTTGGTGATCGTGGCAAATTAACTAGGTAAGATAACCTCAGCTTCTAAAGGCAGAAGCTGGGGGTATGTAAATAGATGAGGGCAGACAGGGAGATCAGAGCCTGCACACCACTTAGCAGGATAATAAAGGAAATCATCCTTGATTATCAGTGCTAATTTGGACACTGCCGGTAGCTTGTTATGCGTGTTCTGAGTAGCATTTAATTAATTCAATTGCTTGTTAATGAGGGAAGTGACATGTGGGGAGCAGATGCCACCCAACTGCAGATGGGTTCTGGTCAGCCCTTCACAATAAAATCTTTTTCTTTTTTTTTTCTTTTTTCTTTTTAAATTTCTTTTTCCAAACACCCTTCCCCCAGCTCTGCAATGGGAAAGGTGTCAGGCATGGAGGAGCATTCAAAAGGCACAAAACACTGACCTCATCAGGCCAAGAACGGCTAAGAAACCAGACCTGACAATTGTGGATAGAGAGGTACTGATGTTCCCCCAGGCCCCATTTGTAACACTGCGGCCTTATGCCAGGAACCGCAGACCAGCAGGACTGTAACAGCAATCTGATGGCCAAAAGGAACAAGAAAGGAGAGAGAAACGAAACAGAGCATCATTACAAGATTCAGGATACAATACCGGGATCTTAACTACTCGCTTTCACTGGGCTTACCCTTTACCTGTACTGTCTGTAACGAAGGAATAGTTATTTCCATCAATAAAGGAAACATGGTTTAACTGTTTTCCTCCAAGTTGCTTCCCAGTTGTCCCCCAGAAACCAGTGCACGCTCAGCATAGCTGACACTGGCCTTGAAACAGCAAGCCAGGCTTCCGGTTTGGCTTGTAGGAGTCTGCTAAATATAGTCAAGCTGGCACCATTAAATTCAGTTCATTAGTGAGTGAGGAATCAAACTGGATCTTACATTGTAAGGTGAAAGTCAATTCCCAACACTGCCAGCTCCTGACTCCGGGCTTCTCAGACAGCTCTCTATTTTCTTATCACCTTTGGTAACCAGGATAAACAGGGTGCCTGCTGTGCAAACAGACCACCTGAGCAAAACCGCTGCACATGTGCCAAGCTCCATTTAAAGGGCTGCTGCTTGGGGCTGCCGGAGCTTCTTCTACTCATCCCTTCCCTTAAAAATACATTTTTAATGGAGTTGGAGGGTCTTCCTAGTTGAGTATTCTCAGAAAGACGCAAGAATGGTGGAGCCCTTCCTTTGACCTGAAGGTCTGCCCATAGCTGATACAAATATTCGGCATCACTTGAGCAGGACAATAAAAAGCATGACTGGGCTGGTACCTGGATATGACACTGTCCTCCCTCCTCTTGGCCAACTGTCTCAGCTGGAAAACACCAACAGCACCTTACGAAGTTGATGGTGGCAAAGCAAGGCTGCAACCCAGAAGCCATATGGACAAGAATCATACATGGAGAAAACATGTGAGGTGCGTCCAGCAAAAAGCTAAAGATCTAATGGGAGAGCTACATTCCAATACAAAAAGGTCTAGGCAAAATACAGTGCAGACTCTGCAGGCTGGCTTCACCCAACTCCCATTTTCCTCTGTGGAGCAGTTCTGCCCCACTGGGCTACTCCTGTGTCACACCATTCCAAATCAATGTTTTAAGAGTGTGCTTAAATACTATCAATAGCAATTAGAGGGGATAATCCTGATCTCATCCCCAGACCCGGTTAATTGTTGCAACATTGATTTACTCTAATTTGACTTCTCACTCCAAATTAAACCCGCATTACCAAAGGAGGAACTGAAGGCAAACTCTGCCCATGCTCCCCCTCCTCTCCAAGACAATAAATTCCATATTGAATACCTCTGGAAGAAACCCAGCAGTTGTTGCAGGATCCATACGGAAAGATCTTTTTCCTCCCCTCACCCCCCCTTCTTTTTTTTCTTCCTGCGAGTAATTAAAAGATGCTTTCCTTGACTAATGATCCCCCTGTTTAGGAATGGGAAGTCGATACTCCTTCACCAGCAGTCAGCTTCAATTTGTCACAGGGCTCCTGAAGTTTGAGCGGCGGTTCTCAGGGCTGCTGGTAATTGCTGGAACCAATTACCAGCTTTCCAAAGCTGACCTAATCAGAGACCCACGGACACCACTGCTCAGAGGCCAGCTGGTCCCTCCTCACATCCATGTACTCGCCTGCACTTGGGTTTGCCGCTGCTTCACCAACTCCTGCTTGCTGGGAGCTCGTGTTCATTCCTCTTCCCTTCCCGTCATCGCACCCAACACCTTCAGGCTGAACTTTGCCTCAAGCTAGTGCTTTACTCTATGCTGCTTCCACGGGGATCCCATCGCACCTGTACTGCTTCCCAGTTTGATGCTAGAGGCCATCCAGGGTGTTGCCTTTGATCCAGAGGCATGGAATGACCTGGAGAGCTGCTTGTTTTAGAAGCTGCCTCTCAGACCTGGCACGTGTTCATGCTACAGGACATACCTGGGCAATATATCCTTGATGAAAGCAACAGCAGTAATGCTTTTTGCTATGAAACTCCCAGGCTTTGAGTTCACACCCTCCAATTCCAATTTCTGACCTTCTATCTAACTACATTTCCAGGTTTACCTTTCCCCGTGATGTTCTCAGAAAAGGAGCTCAAAATTAATTTGGATGGATGAGGGACGGGCCCTAAGCTGTACTCACAGCCTGGCACTGCTCTGCTTGCAGAAATATTAGTGACATGGTCCTGATTAAGACTCCTTAATTATGCCATGACCTAGAGTAGCCATCTGGCAATCCCTCCTGCAAAACATCATCTCCCCGGGGCTCTCCGCCCTTCCCTCTACAACAGCAATGCACAGGATGCCACTGCAATGACTCAGTGATCAGTGCCAACTACTCCCAAGCTGAAGGGGCTCCTTGTGAAGCCATGTCAAGACTTCCAGGTTCCTTTTAGTCCAGCATGTCAATCCTTGAGCCTCCAAGCCCAACAGATTCAGTATCTGTGGAAAAGTCAATAACTCCCTTATTTTCCCCTAAAAAGCCTGTGGGTTTCCACCAACGGCTTCAGCTCCAATAGGAAGATGCAGCATGAAATCAGGAAACTAATGTATGTGCTCTACATACACGTATCCCCTCTATGAGTGTGTATTAAGAGAGGGTCCACAACAAATATCCCTGGGGAGCTGAGACTTGGCGTTCTGGTGGAGGAGGGATGGAGGGAGTCTAAGGATATTTGGAGATCAGAGAAGAAACAGGGATGCAGCCAAACTCCCGAAGGGGAAGAAAGCTGAGAGCTGATGCTGGGGAGCTGCTCCTGCCCATGTTGATGAGCTCTGGGATCAGCCAGAGTCTAAAAGCCATAGTGTGAAGATGCTAACACACCCAATGCACTCCTGCTCTAAACAGTTCTCACCAAAGCCCCATCAGATGGGAGAGGGAAGTACTCCCATGTGTGCCTCATGAACTTGTTCATATCCCGTTCCCTTCTGCAGCCCCACTCTATTTGCTTGGCTTTTCCCCCAGTCCCTCCACTTCTGTTGCCTCTTCCCCCTTCAGTCCCTCACCAACAGAAAAAGGGGTTTTGTTTAACCCTTCATCAGGTCCATTGTAGCTGCTTCTGATTGGCCTCCTCAAGCCAAACTGCAAACAGCAGTGAGAAATGGAATGCACAACTTACAGCTAAAGAACTTGAACTTATTTTCTTGCTGTATCTTGGGCAGAAGGAGCATGATGCTGATAGAGACCACAGCAAAGGCACACACTGAAAAAGCTTTCAGGTATTCATGTGAAAAAGATCACTTCAGTCCCTGCTGCAAAGGGCAGAAGACGCTGGGAGTAGCAAAGAAAGATTACAATTGCTTTGTGGGAAAACTTGCACATAATCCTAATTCTACTTTTCCTAGCAGCTCCCCATCACGTAAGCGTGCACCTGGACACAGATCTGGAAAGATGCAGTTACAAAATGCATCTTTCTGTCCAAAAATGGAGGAAAATGCGATTCTGTCACTGAAACATGAGCAGCTGAACAGAAACATGAAGATGCACAGAAACAACAAAGAATTAAAATAAGCCCTGAGCACGAAATACAAAGAGAACAAAGTGGATTTTCTTTAAGTATCCAATTGCAAACACAACCCCCCGGATTACCGAATCCAAATGGATGGTTTTCTTTTCAGTCACATGTAGTTCAGATTTCTCATTATAATTATCATTACTATATGAGTACTAAAATAATGTTGCTTTTTAAAAATGTAAAAATCCAATTAAGAGTAAGCCTTTTATCCTTTTAAGTGTTTATAACTGTGCTATCTCTCCAGCCCACCTCAGTAGTAAGGAGCAACATGTATTTGTTAGGTGCAACACTATAAGGTCTCTGGATTAAAGAGACACTAATGACTGAAAGGCAGCATTGATTTCAATCTACCTGAAGAAATCATTATATTCACTAATAATATACACTTATACAGCAGACATAAAGGTTATGTACGAACAAAACCTCTGCGGAGGTCCCCCTGAACGTTCTTACACATAGTCATTCATCTAAGTAGCCTGATTAATGTACTGCCTTCATTCTCGAAGATGAACCAAAGGTGGCACCACAAATTCATTTTTCAGTGCTAACGAAATAATGCAATAAGAAACACTTGACTTTATTACAGATAACAGCACAAACCTACTCCTACACCACAGGAAGTGGCCCAGGTGTATGCTCCCAGGTTATAATTTCACTTGATCTGGTACTGGAAAAAGCAGGATCCAGAGACATGCATCAACAAAATTCCAATGTAATTCCCTCTGGTTTCTCTCATACGCAGGAGGCAAACACAGAGCTAAACCTCAATCACGCCGTTTGCCACCTGGGGACCGACCAGTGCTCGGATGTGGGGTATCTCGCTGGAGCTACCCCCAAGACAGTAACAGTGCACTTCTGAAGACAACTGCAGAGGTTGGCCCAGCCCTGCAAGAAGGTCTTTCTCCTCCCCAAACCCCTGCCGAAACACAGTCTGCCAGAGGTCATTCTGCTTCCCCCCCAAGCCAACATGTTAGTTCTAACTAGCAGCACTTACATCTCAAATCTACTGACATCAGGAAAGCATTTTCAAAACATCTTTCTTTGACGCTGATTAGATAAATTAAAGATAAAACCTGTTAGTTTTTGGTATGACAAGGTATTGCAGAAAGATTTTCACTGCGTTGAGCTATGAGTGGTAGCTGAAACACTGTTCCCACTGGAAACACCACCCCCCCCAGCATATATTCTCACATCTATCATAACAGAAGTAAGCAAGACCACGGTGAGCAGGACTTGCACCATCTGTGCTGAGAACCTGATGGCAGCTACAAATTCCTGGTGAGCATGAACTACTTAAGGCATAATAACTAACGACAAACCGAAAGACCAAGAGCAGGGAACTTTGTGGCTGACCGAGACAAAGGGATGCATTACGGGATCAGTGAGACTGAGGAACAGCCAGGCAGGAGGCTCCAGTCTCCCACTGTTTTGTCGGTCAGTCAACTAGCAAAAACACTGCAGAGCTGCCGAGGAAACCTTCACAACAGTGCAAAAGTAATGGGGTCACTCATCTTTTTGACATCTTTGACACATGTGCCTCCTTGGTATGCACTGAAAATATCTCTCTATATCTATATCTATCTATATATATCTCATGACTTTTACAAGGCATACTCCAAGGGAGAATTTGCAAAGGCCATGCTGTAAAACACTGCAATGCCCTACCACCTCTGACTGAGAATCCCAAAGGATGATTTATGTGCTCACAGCTTGCAGAATGTGGAGGACCACATCCTACCACCCGCTGTGTGCTACGGTGAGATGGAGGAAGCAAGCCTACCTTGTGGAGTCTGGAGAAGGTTTCATATGGCCCTGGCTGCCCTCCTCCCAGACACTGTTTGCCAGCTCGTTCCCGATAGAAGACATCACCTTGATGAGCTCTATAGGCCAGTCATCCAGGTCAAGAGAGCGGACCCGCGAGAGGTGCGTGCCAAGGTTTCGGTGTATACCTGAGCATTCGATACATATAAGCGCTCCCAGATTCAGGCTGGCCCAGTCAGGGTCTATGGGAAGAAGAAACACAAGCAATTAGACAACAAAACACCTAACAAAGCTTAATGTTTGTGCTTAAAGAGTTTGGCTCTGGGTATATCCTGGGCTGCATCAAAACAAGCGTGAGCAGCAGGTTGAAGAGGATGACCCTGCTCCTCTGCTCTGCCCTGTTGAGACCCCATGTGCATTACTGGGTGCAGTTCTGGCGTCCTCAGCATAAGAAGCACATGGAGCTGTTGGAGTGAGTCCAGAAGAGGTCACGAGGATGATCAGGGGCTGAAGCAGCTCCTGTACAAAGACAGGCTGAGAACACTGTGGCTGCTCAGCCTGGAGAAGCTGCATGGAGACCTCAGAGCATCTTCCAGTGTCTGAAGTGGGCTACAAGGATGCTGGAGAGGGACCCTTCATCAGGGACAGTAGTGATAGGACAAGGGGAGATGGGCTCAAACTGAAATGGGGGAAGTTCAGGTTAGATGTAAAGAAGAAATTGTTCCCTGTGAGGGTGCTGAGCCGCTGGCACAGGGTGCCCAGAGAAGCTGTGGCTGCCCCATCCCTGGCAGTGTTCAAGGCCAGGCTAGATGGGGCTTGGAATTGGATGATCATTTTAGGTCCCTTCCAACTCAAACTCTTCTATGATTCTATGAAAAATACTAAAGAATGCATGTGTCCTGTTCAAAAGCAGAGCTGGAAGGTCTTCAATCTGGTCACTTTTGCCCCACAGAGATACCAACCCTTCTGAGAAAACCCTCAAGGAATAAGAAAACCACTGGGGGTGGGATGTGGTGGTGTCCTCAAAAGATGCCGCATTCCACCTTCGGTTGAAAGAAAAATACGAGTTAGAGAGAAAAGAAGAAAACACCAATGTAGTGGCAGGCAGCTGATGATGAAGTAGTGGAGAAAGCCCCTCCCTGGGAATCTAGAGCCACTCATAACCAGTTACAAGGGAAAAAGGAGGAAAAAGCCCAGACTGGCTAGACGGAATGTCTCTGTTGCTGACTATATCAACTCCCTTAATAACCATCTATATCATCACCTACACGTCTTTTACACCTAACACACCATGGCTATGTTTTCATCTCCAAGATCAGGGAGATCAGTACTAAAATGAAAATGTGATACTCTGCACAGTACCAGTTTTAGTGTATGAGCCAGGATTGCACTGACACACATACAAAATAACCCCACAAATGAGAAGGCTGGGACAAACCTGGGAAATTCCAAGTCCTTTCCCAAGACGGTTCACTTTCTTGCCACTGTCCTGTGTTATTTAAAGGTAACTTGGTATGAATGTCTCTCTCCCCAATGAACAGGCATTATAACAAGTGCAATGAAAGGCATAAGGGAGGAATTTTTGGTGGCTTGTTTTCTCCCCTCCCCTGCTGTCACATCTTTTCTTCTCACCTTACCCTGGGCCTCCCAAAGAACTGTCTTAGCCTATCACAAATGCCAAGCAGGAAAATGGGGATTAATTGAGAGGGCAGACAATTTCTATTCAAATCTAAGTAAGAAGAATCCTCCATCTCATTTCACTTGAGCAGAAAGACTTCAAAAAGCTCCTGTCCATACAAGTCTTATCCTAGTAATACACAGTATTTCAGACCTTTAAAACCCAAGATGAGCCAAAGCTCCAGCCACGCTATCCAAGTCCTTGCTAAGCCAACCATGACAAGCTGCTTTCCTGCCTATTTCACCAGGTCACCTCTACCAGTTTTGGTGTCTTGCCAGTGGGGGAACCAGGAGTACACCTGAAACATCCTAAAACTCCTGAAACGCTGATTTGTTGGGAAAAGCTAAAGTAACAGAGCAGATACTCTTTGGAGATTTGCCCTCTGTGACTGGGAATGAAATCTCTGTCCATGCCCTGCAAAGGCCGGGCTGATCTTCACTAGAACAAAAAGCAATGAGCTCAAAGAGTCACAAACTCAGAATGAAGCAAGAGAAAAAATTTTGATTTCTAGTTCTCCAGTTACTCTAACTGAACTGATGTTCACAACTTCCCTGGGCAACCCATTCCAGGGCCTCACCACCCTCACAGTAAAGAATTTCTTCCTCATATCCAATCTAAACTTCCCCTGTTTAAGTTTAAACCCATTACCCCTTGTCCTCTCACCACAGTCCCTAATGAAGAGTCCCTCCCCAGCATCCCTATAGGCCCCCTTCAGGTATTGGAAGGCTGCTATGAGGTCTCCACGCAGCCTTCTCCTCTCCAGGCTCAACAGCCCCAATTTTCTCAGCCTATCGTCATACGAGAGGTGCTCCAGTCCCCTGATCATCCTCGTGGCCTCCTCTGGACTTGTTCCAACAGTTTCATGTCCTTTTTATGTTGAGGACACCAGAACTGCACACAATACTCCAAGTGAGGTCTTGCAAGAGCAGAGTAAAGGGGCAGGAGCACTTCCCTCGACCTGCTGGTCATGCTCCTTTTGATGCAGCCCAGGATACGGTTGGCTTTCCGGGCTGCAAGCGCGCACTGAAGCCGGCTCATGTTCATTTTCTCATCGACCAACACCCCCAAGTCCTTCTCTGCAGGGCTGCTCTGAATCTCTTCTCTGTCCAACCTGGAGCTGTGCCTGGGATTCTTCATCCCTGGAGGTGTTCAAGGCAGGGCTGGACATAGCCTTGGATGGCATGGTTTAGTGGGAGGTGTCCCTGCCCATGGCAGGGGGGTTGGAACTAGATGATCTTGAGGTCCTTTCCAACCCTAACTATTCTATGATTCTATGATTCTATGTTAAGGACCTGACCTCCCTCCCAAACCCCTCTGTGCTCCTGAAGCACATCTAGTGCACCTCCTGCTAAGTACATTTGTTAAATATTCACCTGCTTCCAATGGCAAATGCTGGTGCAAATTGAAGGAGTGACACCAAAGCAACAGCCAAGAAGTTACACGGAAGTTTGTTAAGACAGTATTTTAAATGTCAACACACTGCCACCTCACAGCAGAGCTGGAAGGTGGTAAACCAGGAAAGGCAAATGGTGAACTCATTATAGACACCCAGTGAGAAACCAGGCTTGCTGGTCTTGGTTACAACTGGCTAATGCAGAGGCTCTAAGGAGGAGCCTGGACAAGTGACATTGTTCAACGGACTCTGGGAAAAACCGACACGCTGCCACTTACGACATTAATTCCAGTGTGTGCACAGGAAGAACTGTTCTCAAAAGGATGTGCGCTAGATAACAGAAGTCACTACCCACCAATAATTAAGGCATCTTCCTCTTGCCATATCTAGTTGAGCGCTTGAAAAATCTCATGCTTGGAAACTGTTAGCACCAATTTAGCCTGAGAAGAAGCACATGTGGTTACAAGCCATAACTATTCACACTGGGTGTTTCTGGGTGCTTTTTCAAGGAGGTGCTAAAAAAGTCAGCTCCCTTTACCTGCTGAGGCTAAGAGTAATTTGGAATTGGAGGATGCTCAGAATACTTGTAAGCAGGTGGTAGGCTTTTCTCCAGTGCACACAGACCCAGATTTGATGGTAAAAGAGAGGAAAAAGCCTGTTCAACGCAGCTGGGGGTGTTAGGAAGGTAGTTTCCCCTCTTTGCTTTACTTACAATTTGTCCAACAAAATACGAGCCCTTTTTAACATGGCTGAATACATCCAGATGACAGTTTTCAGCTGTCCGTATTCTCAAAAGATGTTTAGCTCTCTCCTTCTCTAAAAACCTCCTCCCCACTTTGACTTGCACCTCAAACTGATTGATCATTTGAAGGTGAAATCTTCTGGAGCAGCTCTTTTAGGAGAATAACCCCTCCCCACCACCTCCTTCATCCTTTTGGACCTGTGGTGGCTGATGAAAGGCTTTGCCATGCTAAATCCTCATGAATTCAGCATGTGTTAGATAGCTCTGGGCTGAGCAGAGGGAATCTTTAAAGGGAGGAGGAGAAAGGCCAGGGAAAGAAGAAGCAGGGGTGAAGGCATCTTGCAGAGACACAGCAGAAGAGAGAGAAGAGTTTGCATCGTCCCTATGCTTTGAGAGGTTTTTTCCTGTTCTGCATATAAAGTTGAATCTTGTGATTGGTACAGTAGGCCTGCAAGGGCCACCCAAATGATAACTTCAGTGTTTGGCTCTCAGATACAAAATGCACCATAGCAAATTATTAGACTATTGGACTGGAAAACTCATGATGAGACTTTGCATCTTTAAGCCCTCCCTGTTTTCTTCTGCAACAGAAAAGACCTGATACTCCATGCTCTCCAGATATCTTGAAAGTGACTCATATTTATCCTCTGCTCTGCTCTTTAAGACTAGAACTAAAACCTTTTGGGGGCAGAAATTTAGCTGGGTTTACCTAAGCAACTTCAGTGCCTTCCCCAGACAGAAGTCAGCACTGGGACTCCAATGCTCTGGGAAAAAGCAACATCAGTTTCCTTCTGAAACATGAAATGAGATCTTCTTGGGAAAACCCTCCAGCACTAAGGAGCATTTCACCTTCTCTCCAGCTCTGGGATGGGAATGTTAAAAAAGGACTTGGAAAAAGTTTACTCTGAGACTGCCAAAGGCACAGAGATGCTGCTGGTGCTACTGCTGCTGATTAACATCCAACAAGGCAGAAATTCCCCAGTGAAACAAAGTGCTGCCATGAAGTGTTAAAAAGGCAAAGAGCTCAAGAAAGAGAAAGAATGAGACTTCTGAAGTGGAAGATCGATGGTTCTTCAATAGAGCTGAGGGACAGCAACATCTCATATTCCTTTGCTCCCAAACATCTGGCTTTGTGAAGATGCAAACTATGTGAGCTTTCCACAGGAGCGCTGGTGTTTGTGATGCTAAATGGTCTGGGGGGTGAAGACTTGCCCAAGCAATGCATAAAGAAGAGAAGGAAATAAAGTAAAGCCTGGCAAAAACCTGGCAGGCTGAGATTCACTTCATGCCCGTATTCACATTTTAAGATAAACTGCTTTGGAAATGTCTCAAACTTCTTCAAAAGGAATGAAGGTAGACTTAAAATCAGGAAGGCCAAATGTCAAGAAGAGTCCCACAGGGTATAAAGCATCTCCAGGAATACAAACAATTAAGAGGTTCCAGTTGAGATTCCAAATTCCCCTCTCTCCCTCCCCTCTACACTACAAAACAGAGCATTGAGTGCTGCCAAAAAGGGCTGTCCAAGCCTGCTCCCTCCCACCAACATGTTCTTGGCACATCCTTCCTGCTGGCACCATGTACCTGTGGCCAACTTGACCCACGAAGCAATCTGGAGGAAAAGCAGCCTGGCTGAAATGGGAACAAAAAACCAAAGGAAAAAGACAATGAAGTGCTGCCTTCTCCATGGACAATCATTTTCCTGATTAAATATCCAGCTTGGCTGCATAAATACATGCACGACTGGGGAGAGAACACCTCTGGGGTTAGTGTGGATGGGGCTTGGAGCAACCTGCTCTAGTGAAAGGTGTCCCTGCCTGTGGCAGGGGGTTGGAACTGGATGAGCTTTAAGATCCCTTCCAACCCAATCCAGCCTGGGATTCTATGAACTGGATCATGGATGCATCAGAAGGATGTGCATGAGGTGGGGAAGTTGCCTGAGACACACATTCCCCCTCTGCCTGGGCGACCAGTTAGCGGCGTCTAGGAAAATGCCACCCACAGCTCTACAGACAGACTGAGTAGAACTCAGTAACAGTCCCATTGCGGTCTGCTCACAGACAGCAGTGAGTACTTCAAATGAGCTAAATACACATCTAGGTCACCTGAAGACCCTGTCCTTCTCATATACAGCACAGCATCTTATATGCCTTTTACTTGAACTCTATCAAAGCTTTGGTGTAAATCTGAATGACTAGCAGGTCGATATGAAAGAACTCTAATGAATAAGAGTCGTGTTGGGCTGTATATGTTAAAATACCAGTCAAACCAGCATTTTCCTTTGTTTATTGCATGCTGGATTACTAGCCACTGGAATGTAAAGACCTTAACTTATCATCATTGCTATTATTTCCTTCAGTCTGTGAAACCCCTGCTTGGGATCTCCCTCTCTGTGAACAGCTCAACAAGCTGTTCCATCAGCATCCCAGTCCTGGTGCTCAAAGCCTGGTCCAGCCAGGCCTCACATCCCTGTGCGCTGAACCACTGGGGGCAGCCGCCTTTCTTCTTGATCCATCTCCTATGGACAGCACATGGGTATCTGACAGTGTCCAACTAAAAGCAGTCTGGATGTGAAGCTGTTAATGTGCTAACCACCTTCCCTTCAAGCCTTCTAAGGATAAGGCAGAGGGTAACAGGGTTGTTTGGTGGATGACTGAATGAGTTAAATCAGCAGATAGCAAATTAATTGTGCACAAGCATTAGCATATCTCTATGCTCAGTTTAGAGTTTACTGGGATGTCAGGATGCCTTGGACTAGTAGTCACAATCCTAAACAACAAGTCTTAAAAACAAAAAAGAATTATACCGAAAGGAAAAACCAAGGATATTTCCCCAGGTGAAACACATGTAAAAATCACCAGAAAAGTTCTGACTTTCAAGTATCAAAGAAATACAAATGCACAAGCTCTCAGTCCTTCTGCTTCTACAATTAATTGCTTTACAGCAAGAGTACTTCCTTTTTGTGGCTTTGTTGCAAGCCCCTGGAACTGAAGAGCACCAGAATAATGACCTCAGACAGGGTTAGTGAGGTGAACCACAGCTCAAAGTATTCTTGAGAACACTTTCTGAGCACTACGTATGTGTTTTAAAAAATAAAGAAAGGGAAAGAAACACAAAGGGGAGGAAAAAAGAAAGATCCCAAATCAAGTTTTCAAGTATCCAGCTATAATGAGGAATGACTTCGTTTTCTTTTGACAAGGAACCCTAAAAAACCAAACCAAAAGAACACCAATCAAGCTCTTTGAAAACAGCACCATGGCACATGTGCCCTCTCCATGCAAAACAGGAGGAAAATGGAAGTTACAGCTTCTTTTTCCTTTTCTTTAATGGAAAGTAAAGAAATGATGACATTTAGAAGCAGGATGTGAAAGGGGAAAAATGAGGATGCACCCGATGCAGTATATATTAAGCATAAATGAACATAAAATAAACCTGATTAAGCAAACTCCATAATGAAGCAAACAGCATCTGGAATATAATACCAAATGTAATACCAAAACAGACAAAGCCCGCGGCGGGTGTTCATCCAAATCTTGGCCAAGGGAGAAGTGTTGGCCAAGAAGAGGTCTATTTTCCGAAGTGATGCGGCCATACTTACTCTGTGCTTCACAGTCCACGCAGTGGGAATTGCCTCTGATGTTCCTTATGGACTGAAGGGCCATGGCTTCATTCTGACTCGTCAGGCGGGACTGAATAGATGGAAAGAAATGTAGAAACAACACATAAGAACCCAGTAACATCAAATGACACAACTGTCACCTCAAGGAACGGCACAACTCAAAGCTTAGGCGAAGGTTGAAGGAATATGGTCAAGGAACCTCAAGTCTTGGTTTGCCTCTCAACAAATGGTGACCCCTTGGCATCTCCGAGTACTGCAAGTCCAAACCTGCCAAGCAGGGACTCCTCTTTCCTCCCATGTTTCCTGACAGCATGGTATCCCTCAGGGGTCTCCACCCTGTGCAGGAGCTCCCAGTGTTGTGGGGTGTATTCTAAGAAGTGGGGAGAGCACACTGAGGAAAATTGAGCTTGCTAATGAAGCCTGCTATTCATAAGAACAGTAGTCACAGGTTAGGTTTGCTTCTTGAGATAAATTAGATAAGAATATTATTGCACAAAATCAATGCCTTTTATTGATGTGTGTGCTTTTGCTAATGAAGACTAAGGGACGGTTTGCAAAAGCAGCTGAAACCCTTTTATCATCAAAAGGTCAGATTTAATCAGATGGCTCCCATTTAAATTCTCTCCATGATGACCTGCCAATGACCTCTACTTGGACCTGTAGACACACTCACAAGGTACAATAGTTCAACTCAGCTGTCTTGTGAGCTCTCAGAGAAGAAAACTGATAGTTATAGCAAGTTCTTTGCAATGAACTGATTTAAGCAGCATGAGGACCAGGTCTTAAGCATGGCAATGTGGGGATATGTCCTCCTGATCTACCAATGGGATGCCTAGTAAACCCGTCCAACTAACTGCACTTTGCTATTCCAACTAGTTCTTCTGCCATGTTTTGACAGCTCAGTAATACTTTACAGGAAAGAAACCTCCTGGAGCCAGTTACCAACCACTCTTTATCTTCTTTTGTGTAAGTATTTTTATATAGGTGTGAGTGTACAAACTTCCTCCTTTTGCTCCCTTAACATACATATTAGAACGTGTAAACCCAAGAAAGGCAAGAAAATACGTAAGCAGTGATTTTTCTCTATCTCAGAAATACATACTGGAAACAAATTCTTTTTACTTTTAATAAAATGGGAAGTAAATTGCATTATGCTGATGATAATCACTGGTGTCTGATCTACTCTGGCAGACCGGGGTAACGAAAGCAGGCATTCATTCCACCATACCAGTCTCCTCCTTGCAATATAAAGTCATTAAAGACAACACTTAGGGGGATGACGCTAAAGGATCTAGAGGTCTGAACAGTTATTGCCCTGTTCACTCCCTTGACTACCACTCAACACCTTGCTCTCTAGCTGTGAAGAGTGAGCAGACACAGCGACTCAAGAAGCAGGAGCTCTCTGGCCCCTCTAAAGATAAGGGATGTATGAAGAAGTCTCAGATTTTAAACATTGATTCTGAGAGGAAAGGAGAACAAATTACTTCTGTCATCATATGAAAGCATCGCAAGGTGGAAGGCCTGTTCCTCTTAGGTCAGGGTCTTCTTTCTCCAAAAGGCTTTGATGAACTGTTTCTGGATTTGCTTTGTTTTAAGGCAAAACCCTGTAAAAATTTATTTCAGTGTAATTAAAGAAAAGATAAACTGCATCTACGCTTTGGTTTCTGTGATTTGTATTCCTTCATCAGGGCAGAATCCTATGGTTGAACATTACTGCACATTTATGGTTAGGTCAACCAGGAGGCTTAGTTAAATTTTGCCATACAGCAGTTTAGTAGATTTGAGATTTGACTTGTGAATACATTGGTTTTGGGGTCTGCCTCTCCTCTCCTCTGAGATAGGTTTTTCCTCAAGTGCCTTCTGCAGACCTCTAACCTGACACAAAGCTGAATCTGCCGCAGTGACAACACCACACAACTCCTTTATTTGCGGTATTCCTCTGTGCACCTTACCTTGTTCTTGCTGCTCTCACATGACTGTAAACTGGCCAAGATCTGACTCTCTATGGCTTGTACCCAAGCATCTCTTTCTTCATATGTAGTAGCTTCAAAGTGCCAAGTCTGGCCAGTGAGAGAGACAATGATAAACTCGAAGTTTTCTTCTTGCTCTGAAAAAGACATGCAATAGGAAGAGAAGGTTAAGTTTAAGTGTACCGACAGCTAAGCCTAAACTATCTTTGTTGACGAGCATTTCTTCAATGCAACAAGCAAAAGCAGGTCTGGGTTGTCGAGGTTTGAGGCTAGATATATCCAATTCCCTTGCAGTTGCACGATGCCTCAGAAAACAGCTTGCAGATCCACTGCTTCTATTCTCCAAATGTTACACAGATAAAGTACTGTTTTGGGTAAATATTCAGTTCCTCTGTGTGTGTGCGAGGGTGGTATCGAGGCTATACCCTTCTGGAACACAAAGTGGCTAAGAAGCATTATTCAGATTTAAACCTGAGGTGCTGAGAGCTACATCATGTAAAAATCAAAGCGTGCCACAAAATAACTTAGAAGACGAATGGACTGTTAAAGGCTGACAGTACAGAAAATTTCACAATTTGCCCTCTTCCTTCAAGCAGTTTCTTACACGCACAGATTCTATTAAAAGTGGATGTGTACATTTTCTTGTCTGCAGCATAAATACACTGGGTTATAATACAGGATTAAAATCAGTTCAACCTATTCAACACTCACGTTCGACATGGGAGATGAGAAAATGATCTGAGAAGCTCACAGAAAGGGTCAGTGAAATATCCTTAGGGCTACTAGAGTACAAGGACAAGTATTCAGGCCAGAGGACGGCAGCATATGAATCTACCAGTAGAAGTGAAATAAATGGACACACACTCCAATCACACATGGGACACCAAAGTCAAATGAAGAAAGAAATCAAGGAAGCTGAAACAGAGCAAGTGGAATTAGGAAGGGCAGGCATGAAGCATGAAAAGGCAAAGAATAATAGAGCACAAAGTTCTGGTGAACATCAGCCATAATGGGCTTTAGAGCGAGCATTTACATTCGCTTGTCTGCTAATGACTTATTATACATTCAGAGCCATGAAACTCCTGCATCACCTTGTCATCCTTAAGCGTGCAAAGATAAGTGACAAATCTGGCACTAGCTTTAAAGACAGCACTGCTGCTCACTGGCAGTCGTTTTCTCAACCTATCGCACAACTGGTTTTCTTTGATAAACTCCATGTTAGCAAGGCCAGTGCCTACTCCTTTAATGATGCCTCAAGAAAGCAGCAGGAAGGTGAGAATGCATCTTGAGGTGAGAACAAACACAGAGGTGAAGGGTATTTCTAGGTGCATGAGGGCACAGGCTGTGTTATTTCACTGGGATAACCAGGAAAAGAAAGATAGAGAAATGATGCAACCTTATAGCTACAGCCAGTTTAGCAATATTGTATGAAACAAACAAGTAGAATCATTATCCAAACTGTTATGAATGGAAAAAGCTGTATTTACAAACAGAGCTAAGAGTTTACCAAGAAGAAGCAAGAGGAAACTACAGTAAATGGAATTCATGTTGAGTCCTGTCTGCTGTATGGTGACACAGTTATGATCGTATACTTATGCAGAAGCATATGTCAGTGGAGGCATCTACAGACATACTGAAGTTCTGCATGTGTTGATGAAAACAAAGAATGATGATGAAAGAAGAGAACATGACAAGCAGAATTCCACCTGCAGCAGCCCCCTGCAGAGACCCATTTAGGAAATTCATCATTTTTAGGCCTTTCAGTGGCTTTTCAGTGATAAAATGTTGTACTCCTCAAGTCTTACTAAAGGAGGATTTCCTCACACCTCCTTTTTGGGCAGGGAGGAGTAGGGACACAAAGACACAGAAGAGGACAATGAGAGAGGAGAACTTCTGCAGCGCAGCGCTGGCAGGGGCGATTTCTCAATACATACCAACTCAACAAGAAGTTGAGGGGAGGGACTTTGGCCAAGGGCCTGTAGGGACAGGACAAGGGGAATGGCTTTAACCTGCCAGAGGGGAGATTGAGATGAGCTCTTAGGCAGAAGCTCTTCCCTGTGAGGGTGCTGAGGCGCTGGCACAGGGTGCCCAGAGAAGCTGTGGCTGCCCCATCCCTGGCAGTGTTCAAGGCCAGGTTGGACACAGGGGCTTGGAGCAACCTGCTCTAGTGGAAGGTGTCCCTGCCCATGGCAGAGGATTGGAGCTGGATGAGTCCCAACACAAAACATTCTATAATTCTATTAAGAATATACAGTAAATAACACTCAACAAGTATATATGGTATATCTTTACAGAGCCTGTCTGTACTACTCCTCTACCATGGCTTTCCAGCATCACAATTCCAGACCTTAAAAGAAATATATACATTCAAGCTGTTGCATCACGGAAGCCCCCTACTTGCCAATAATCCTTATCACATACATGAAGCTGGTTTGCTCAAGAAGGGCTTACGAGAAATAAACCCTGCAATTCAGCCAGAGTCCCATTGCAAAGTGAGGCTGAAATCCCATCCCCGCAGCAGTACCTCTGCAAGCTTTGTTTCTCAGAAATGTTACACAAGGTTATTCCCCTGCTTACAGGAGACCTATGGCAGAGGACACAATCCCAGCTATTCAGGCGAGCGGAGGGCAATTCAGGAAACACGTCCAGCCATTCCCCGTGGTCACTCTTTCATACGCTGTCTCCTTTTCCCAAAGGAGAGGCTCCCTTGTTTCATCTCCTGACCTTCCTGCAGTGACCAGCTGACACTGCGACAAAAGCTGCCAAGATCTTACACAGCCTTTGTGGCTCTGGATTGCAAAGTCCGCACAGGACACTGGTGAGCCTGTCCCAGTATGGCCCCACCATGGGTTAAGAGGGCGGCAGCATGTTTTAAGGCTGGGCTGGAAGGATGTTTTCAGTACACCAGTAAGAAAACTTGGTCATCGCTGATAATATATTAAGAACATGCAAGTTTTTACTCTCTGATACCTACTGAAGTTTCAGGTTTCCTCCTTAAAAAGCTCAGCTGAAAAGCAACCGTGCCAGTTGAAGATGAATTCAATAACACATTCGCTGTCCAAATACACCTGATTTTGTTCTGTAAGCCCAACCGGGAAACAAAGCAGCAGTGGTGCCTGCTGCACATCACTCACAGGGCAATGCCTACAAGAGGCGAGTAGCAAATGTGGCTGTCCTCAACCATCACATACACCAACAGGAAAACCCAAGCAGGAGGATGGAATTGTTCGGTTTTCCTCTTCAGTCAAATTATAGGTTGTGCTATTTAAATCCCTGTGGGCCCAATCACAAAATTTTATTAAACAGTTTTCCATGTTTAACAGTTATTCACAGAAAGGTCCACTATAATAGTATTTTAGCACCATCAACCTGTCGAAATCAACCTGCCCAATTACCCCAAACTACATTAATAACACCGGATATTACACTAATTGTGTCCAGTTTCTATGCAGACGAGGTCCCACAGGGCTAATTTTGCATCCTCAGGGGCAAGCAACTCAGCCATCAAGCTGATTTCCCCAGGAATCCCTCCTCATTACACAGGTCCAGGCTGTCAAACTTCTTCCTTTCTTTTAACCAAAAAAAAAAGGTTAATGGGCCAATCAGTCATCAATTATTTCCTGGGAGGCCAGCAGGCAAAGGGTTAAAGTGGGAAGAACCAGCTGCAACTGAGTTCCATTTGGAAGTTATTAGCAACAGGAGATGTCTCAAATGATGCTGTTGTTGTTTGGTTTGCCCTTTGTTTTAAAGCGGTGGGGGCCACGATGGGCAATGAGCTGAAACTGTCAGATTGTGATGAGATGAACCTAAAGCCATTTATTTCTTCAGTGGAAGCGGACGTGCAATGAGGGAATTTTAGGAAAACTACTGTACTCTCATAACCACCAGGCCCCTTCCAAGCAGAGCCATGATCCCACTGTTTATGCTGCACTGTTTGCACCATTATCTTTTCATAGTCAAATTAACTGCATTTAACCCAAGTTCACATTTATTTTGCTCTGCCAAAAGTCAGATGTGGCTACAGCCCACCCACTTACGGCAAACAAGAGATACAGTCCCTCAGAAGCAAAGGATTGTGCAAGGGAAAACAAACATTCAAGCACGGTCTCACTGCATTCCCGTACCAATGCCTGTGTTAATTGTATGACACAGAGATCAGATTTAGAAAACTACACTGTCAACGACTACAGGATACAATTAGTCTATAACTTGCTCCAGAGAGCTCAATTAAGTCTACTACAGTGTAGAGAAAACACAAGTCCAGAAGCAGTTGCACCTCTTGGTATCCTGCGAGATCGGTTCTAAATGGTGTACAAAGATCAGTTTGTTCCACATTTCCACTTCCCATATCTTTTATTCTCAATATTAAGGGTTTCATACATAGCCACTGACACCTTGCACCAGAGGCGGGTAACCACAAGCACAGCTTGAAGCCAATGCAAGACAAGGGCTCCTCTGCGCCAGGCACTCTACAGTCAGGAATTGCAGCCATCCCAGAAGTCTGCTTTTGAACAAAACCATTATTTCTATTTTCCATGGCTATAAAACAGAGACTTGCCAGGCTTCAGGCATCTCTCATAAGCAGACATGAATATTCTGCCAGAATCAGAAATAAAACTGGATCTTCTGGCCTCCAAGCCAACCAGCCTCTTTCACTAGGTGCCAGATTGTGTGTTTGCTGTCATCAGAGGACCCTGCTGCTGCTGCTGCTAATGAACAGTAACTCACTGTGCATGCCTGGTGTAGGATGCCACTCAGACAGGAAACACTTTCCAGAAACAAGAAGTCAAGTGCAGAACCAACAGATTCTCAATGGTGTATTTCAAACACTCGTGAAGCATCTTCAAGAGTTGAGGTTACAGCTTGAAACCTAGTCAAGCCTGCCTCAAATAACACTGAGACCTATTTAAACTCCCTTTTTATTCACGCCCTCCTCCCCCTCTCTGTTCAAGCACCCTTTCTTAATAACCCTTCATCTTTTCAAAAGGATGGGAATGAAACACTGCCAAGATGCCCAGCAACCTACATCAGATGTTAAGAACATACAACTTGTTTACAACAAAGGCACGTTGGTATTTACGTACTATATGGTGTTAACTAGTGTTACCTTTTGCCACTTGGTGTAAATTATCCCTGCAACTCAGAAGATAAGTATGTTTATTAGCAGCCTCAATTAAGGAAATATTTGTGCCATGTCCCACTGGGCATGACTATGCTAATACTTCTCTCCCCTTTCCAAACCCAGTGTCTAAATCTAATTAGTTTTGAAAATCAACCCTATGAGGACAAAATAGCTCTGCTGTCGGTCGCCCACAGCTCTTGATAAAGGTTGTGTTCCACTGGAAGAGTTTTGCAGTGGTATTGTTTTATATCACTACTCATGAGTGACAAACTGGTGATGAAAGGCTGGTTCCTCCCCATACGTACTTCTTACTTTATCTGAATGCTGAGGCAACACGGTTTGAATAAATCCATGAAGTAATGTGAGTCTACACTTGCATTAGGTGTTTCCTGATGTGTTTCAAGCTTGGGGTTTCCTTCTAACATGACAATCCCCATGGCAAGGGAATTGGAACTGGATGATCATAAGGTTCTTTCCAAC
Source organism: Amazona ochrocephala (assembly GCA_039720435.1). Taxonomy (NCBI): domain Eukaryota; kingdom Metazoa; phylum Chordata; class Aves; order Psittaciformes; family Psittacidae; genus Amazona; species Amazona ochrocephala. The sequence goes on along the minus strand of CM077881.1, from coordinate 82,559,616 downwards.
CCAAACTATTCTATGATTCCATGACACGTTTCAAAGCTGAAGAGCTGGCTTAACTGAAGGGTGTTGTGAAGGTGAGTCTATAGCGCGGAGCTTATCTCAGGTGCTCCCCTCCGTCTGCCATCAACATTCTGCACAGGCACAGTACCACAGCAGCAGTTACCACTAACTTCTAACCAAAACCTAGTTTGACAGTTAACGAACATGCAGAAGGAAAGTTTTCCAGGAAAGCCTGGTCCTGTTTAATGTGTCAGACAGGTAACCAACAAGAGTGGAAAAATACGGATTTAATATCCTTATGCATGTTAAACCAATGCACGCAGAGCACAGCCATTTAATTTCTTAAAGATAAGCCTTTCTGCGGTGCTGCAAAACCTACTGATACAGGAAAAGTAATTCTCTATTTCAATTACATACAGGTACAAGTGATTCCAGCTTGTCTTATAACCAGAGTGGGGTCTGGTTTAAGGATAACACACTGATGTTACATACATTACCCCTAGAGAATCAAAGCATTGCTTAAAGACTGGCTGCCTGCAGTAAGGAGCAGGTGGGACTTTGGTATTTGTCAGTAGCCCCCTATAGAAAAAAATCCTCCAAATTTGGAAACTAAAGTGTTTGAGGCAAACTCTGAAATGAAGAATATAAAGTTTCTTGCAACCACACAGAACTGATGAAGGACCAGTGGAGGACATAGCTGCATGATGTCCGCTTCCTTCTGCCCTCAGAAGTTCGAGTCCTTCAGCTGTGATCTTGTACCCAGCCATCTCTGTGAAAATCCTGCCCTTCCTCACTCCTCTGTGACCAGACCCATCAGTAATGGGTCAACTAATAGCCATGGGTCAATAACAGCCAGGGAGAGAAGGACAGTCAGCCTTGCACGGCACCCAGCAAAAGGGGACCCTGTGTAAGCACAACAGACCCACCACGCTGAGGACCATCCATATACCTGCTTCTGCCAAGCACCTACAAAACCAGTTGCAGCATCTGAACTGCAGTTTTCTCCATCTTAATCAGAGATTTACTACCTGGAAGCACAGAAAATACCTGAAAATAACAGAACCAGAGTTAACAAATATTGGAGAGGATGGTTTCTAGCTCAAACTTTCAAAAATGGGATGGTACACAATGGAAATAGGTTTGGTCCGTAGAAAGGTGGAAGTGCAATTGAGCAAGCACACGCTAAAGACCAAAGCGGATTTGTTACTCTGGACTGTCATTTCCTACCATCGTTCTGTTTTTTGAAGGCATAATTATCTAAACATGCGGCTTTTAATACTTACAATGCTCATTAACTCAGCATTTGCATGTCTCACCATTCCAGCTTCCACACAAAGGCTGGCGGTACCGGCTCAAAGATGCAAAGCTATGGAGCACATTGATTGCTCTGTTTTCATTGGCGATAATACTTTCGGAAGAAGAGATACCTTTGCCTAATTTCAGAAGTTGGTTTTGATGAGAGGTCTCAACACCCTTTGGGCTGTGGCCAGCAGGAACATGCTCCCACACGCTTATCCAAGGTGCCTTTGATACTTGGTTTGATCAGTAAGAACAAAAGGTTACTCAAACTAGACTGGCTGTAAACCACAAGGGATTTCTTTATACTTGTTCCCCTGGTGCGGTTTCCTAACAGGTAGATGTAAAATCATAAGCTTCTCAAGCAGGAACAACAAACACGCTGATTAGAAGAAAAACCAGGCTGGGAGATAAAACCCAGCAAATAAGTAGAAAACAAAAAACCACAGAAATTGGCAAATCACTAACAAGTATCTTGTTTCCTATGAGGAGGGAAAAACCCCACCCAAAGTTATTAACATCTGACAATCACGTCCTCTCATTTCATAGTTTGCACTTCCGGCAAAAATATGCAGGAATAGTGCATGTTTTACACCGCAAAAACATCAAAACGGAGCGTTTTCTGCTGGAAAGGGGATAATTTTACATTTCCACTGAGAAAGAAAACAAAATTACAACTTAGAACCCCCAAAAAGCTTCCTTAAGAAGCTGCAGGAAAAATCCCACTTTTCTTTCCTCCATACACTTTGTTTGGCAGCAAGAGCAAGGCAATAGAGCAGTAATTGTGCAAAAGAAAGGACGGTGATATAAATCACCAAAGGTTAATGATCAGGATGTGAACAGAGGGACTTGTTTACAGAAATAGCATGCAATTTAAAATTTACAAGAGATTTAATGCCACCGCTTGGCAATCACTAAAATCAACAGCCCAGAAAACAGTGACATTAAGAAAAATATTACAGTTATAATCATTCCAAAATAAGTCAATTAGTGTTAGGGCATGCGCTCGCGATTACTTGACCCATTTGCTTTGCACTTAAGTGAAGAGAAAAAAGAAATCTCCCCTCCTTTATACTGAGATTACTGAGTTGTGACCTATTTTGCATTCTCTATTTCTCCCACCATCCCTCTTGCACGCTGCCGGAGATGGTGGCGGAGGGTGGTGGGTGTTTTTCTGCTCTCCTTGCCTGGCTTCCAAGTAATTCTGACCTCTGACATTTGTAATAAAACAGGGAAAAAAAGAAGGAAGTTTATAATTGTGTTGTTCAAATGAAGGTGGTGGTGGGGGGGGAATATAAAATTCAATGTGCTATTATAGCAAAGCCATGACGGCTGTCTTTGGTGGAAAAAAAGCAATGTAAGTCAATTTGTGAACTTTGGCACCAGGTGACCTTTAGAAATACAACAATATACAGAATTTACAAGCAAGAGTAGCACATGCAAATGACCCGGCACTGTCTCGCCTTTGGATTAGAGCTGCAAAGAGCATTATGGAGAAGGCTTGCACAAAGCAAATTAAGACTGTTACTTAAATGTCACGGCACACTATTGTATTTGGCTACAGATCATTACACCTGATACTAACACTTTTACAAACTGTAATAACTTGGGAAATATTACATTGAGTGCCCACATGTAGAAAGGGAAGAAATATATATATATATATATGAATAGAAAAAAAGGGAAGAAAATGGGTTCCTGAAGTAATTTAAACATCACCACTCCACGACGAGAGGGAAAGGTCAAAATTTGAGTAAGCTGAAAGGAACATGAATGGCAAACTAAAAAGCACAAACAACATACACAAAAAAAGGATGAAAAGACCAAGTGGAATGACTCTGCAAACACAAAATGAAAGCACGCATGCTTTGGGCAAATTTGATTTCCATGCCTGCACTGGGGAAGGGGAAGACGCAAGGAGGACGCAGGGTAAAAAATAGAGGGTAAGAGAGGAGGTGTTCATCTACAACGGGTGGGTTTGTTACCTTCAGTGTTGGTGCTGCTGCTGCTGTATATATTTCGCAGGCTACCAACACGGTTTAGTTTCCAAGCTTTGCGTTTGGCTGCGTCCAGAGAGCAGGAGGGGAAGAGAAAAAAAACAAAAAGAGAATAAAAATAACGAAAAAGGGAGGAAAGAAAGAAATGAAAAAAGGGGAGAAAAGAAACATCAAAATAGCATGTGAAGCAAAATACAAGCGCGAGCCTGTTAACACGAAGAGCTGCACACAGAAAATGCACACAGGACTTTACAGCCTCTGCGGTCCATGGACAATACGGAAAGCCTCTTATCGAGGGTGATTTCTGAAAGGCTCTACAACATGACACGATCTGACAAGATTAAATGGATCTGCTATTGGAATAGACAAAACCAGAGCAGTAGAAGTATAAAAATGCAGGAAGTATTTGTACAAAGGATACATGACCAGACAAAACAGCTACTGCAAAATGGGATTTAATTAATGATGAAACACAGCCAGACAAGAGCTCCTTCTCCTTCACAAGCCTGTACTGATCACTTGGTGCCTGCAGTTCATCTTTAAACCACTTCTTTACATCATCACCTTTAAAAGCTGAGGTGATGATGCAATGACCTTAAATCCTCATAACAACAAACTGTTATTTGTAGCGTTGAGCTTGGAGGCATTACTTAATTATTTTGAAGGTTGTCAAGCAGACATGGATGCAATTGATGTCTGTGGTCCTCCCTTCCTCCCCCAGGCAAATCACTGCAAAAATCAAAGTGTATATTCTTCCTATAAGAGGCAACACCCTCACTTATTAGAACTGCCCCAAAATGGGAGCTTCTCTGAGTTCCCAGCTGCTGTTTCACAATTAGCAGAAAATACTGCTCAAAAGCACTCCAGTCCCGTGCTCATTAGGAAAAAACACATTTTTACCTTCGTTTAAACCGACACGTTTCGCCTCAAGAGTGAATTCACAGCGTGAGAAGTACCTTCAATCAACAATATGCTTAGCCTGAGTTTCATCAAGCAGGAACAGTATGAAACATCTGAGTCCACCATGACACTGCTGGAACCTAACAGTGACTAAAAGAACAGCGTTGTGCCCTCTTCTTCGTGCACACACATCCCCACATCTGAGGAGGGAACTGTGTACCTGCTAAAAGTGCTACCTGTATCAGCTTTCCAGCTTACCTAGTTAAGAAATAATGATGCAGCACTGCTTGGCATGCAACTGCTTATTAAAACCTGTTTTATAGGAGCAGGGAAGAGATCATCGGAGTCAGTGACAAGTGGAAGAGCATCCAGACCTCCTTTTGAGCCGCCCTTCCTAGCAGGTCACCCAGCCCTCTTGTCCTCAGACAGTGAAGAGCTTTCAGTCTGGGTGTGAGGCTTCTCGAAAGCATCGGTTGAATTAAATACGGTTAATTTCTATGACATGCATCATTGACACATGTCGAAATGGCTTACACAGAGGCAGTCCAGATCAGCTTGTAAAACTCTTCCATAATCTTAATAACACCCCTTCCTCCTTGGAAAATGACTCCCACAGCAGTGCAGGAAGAAATTAAACATACCATGCTTGCACATACCACAGTTTTCATACCAGAGATCTGTAAGCGACAGGCCAGGAAACGGCCTCAAGCTGCACCAGGGGAGGTTTAGATGGAGATGAGGAACAATTCCTTCCTCAAAGGGTGCTCAGGCATTGGAACAGGCTGCCCAGGGCAGTGCTGGAATTGCCATCCCTGCAAGTGCTCACACACCATGGAGATGAGGCCCTCAGTGCCATGGGTTAGTGGTGGCCTTGGCAGTGCTGGGGAATGGTTGGACTGGATGGGCTTAAAGGGCTTTTCCAACCTCGCCGGTTCTCTGATTGCATGTTTGAAATTGGAAGTCTTCCACTCAGGTCAAACTCACACGGTAAATCTGGAGTAAACCCATTCCTACCCTCACTGCAGATGCCCCTCACTCTTTAGGATGACATGAACATCTCACAACACCATGAGTATTGTGGCAACAATTGTTTTAAATTTTTCCTTCTATATTTATGAACTTTAACAAAAAGCTTGATTTTCAGCTAAAGAGCTAAGGCTGGAAGAGAACTGCCCAAACACCTAGTGTTAACCCATGCGCTGTTTTAATACGGCCATCTGCGGGCTTTCATGCTATGGACTCAAAAGGAGGACTGGATGTCTGCATGTCATCCTTTAGAATGCACCTCACTGAAATGAAAACAGATAACAATATCTGAAAGGAAAACTTACATCTCTAAAAACTAAAGTTCATCAGATCTATAAATATCATCACTGAGTGCATCCTTCAATATGAAAACCCCCTTCAGTTTTCAGACCTACTTAACATGTCCCAGCACCTAGTGAGGCACAATTTCCCAGCAGAAAACTTGTTTTTCCTGAGAAATATTTACATACAAATAGGCAAAATCGAGGTTTGGCACCCTTCAGAAAGGGAAGATGGTCTCCAGCACACAAAGACCTTTTCCCAGTCCCTTTTCATTTTTCACACTTTAATGGCACGTTAGAGTACGGCCGTATGAGCAGGAAGTGAACTCGCAGCCTGCTTTTCTATTAACCTATTGATGAAATAATCCATTTTAATGTGTTAAGTGTCATGCCTTTTTCTTCTCTTTAAACAAATGGACTTTTTCACAGCGATGTTGAAGCCCTGATACATCTGAGTGTGTCCTTTAGCATCGATTAGGCTCCTGCCTGCTTCCTCAAGGTGCTCTGCTGTCTTGAGGATTCAATAACATTATCAGCAGCAGTGTTTGGACACTGCCAAGCGCAGTCTCCACCGGGTGACTGATGTGTATGTGAGCACCAGGGCCCAGCTTAGCCATCCTACCCTGCCTGCCTTCAAAATTACACACTGGCTACACCTTTTTGTTACCTACCAACAAGGCTTTAGTGGGCACCGAAGGCTATTATTTACCTGGCTTGCCTTGGACTTCTATCCCAGGACATTCAGTCCATCCCATCTAGGTTCCAAAGTTAATTCAACAAAAGCTCTTGTTGACAACTCTGGATGCATATATATATATATATATATACACACATACAGTACATATACATTTACAGAACTAAACCCCAGCTGGTTTCCAATAAAAAGCTGTAAGAAGTAGTTATTCTATTCTTTAACAGCAAACAAAGCCCCCTAATTAGAAAGACAAGACCTTTCTTCAAGGTATATTGATTTCAAGTATTTTCTGGAAGCCTGTTTTCTTCAAAGAAGCCATCAAGAAGCGTCTCTAACAAGAAAACCCCCGGACAAACAGCTCTCTCAAACACCAAACATCTGGAATGAAGTTAACCATTTCCCAGAAGACAGCAGGTATTTAGCTTGTACTGAAATGGCAACTAGCATTCTGCCGCCTGTGTCATACTACTACAATGTGAATGACTAATGTATTTCAATAATGTTCCAAGAAATTCTTCTACTTTAACTTCGACACTTGCCCTTATCTCTGGCTTCACAGCTGACAAAAACAACACTTCAGCAATCAAAGCAGTCCCCCCATCTTAACCAGTGTGTAGATATGTTGTAGCAGCAGTTTCTGCTCTTATCCAAGCTCATTAACTCCAGAAACGTAGATTGCTAAGATGAAATTCCTATCATTGCTGAGTAAATTCATTTGTGCTTCCTAACAGTCTGGACCAGCACAAGAAGTCATTCATTATCTGTCACCCAACAGCACAGAGCCCGGCTTTTAACAACCCTGCAAAATAACACTGGGATGGTTGCTACCTTCAACTTGGTGTAAGCCATCATCCAGCCGTTCCTCCTGGGAGCAACCACAAAGCACCCAACCATGAAACCTCTGACTCTCAGAGCCTGAGATGCGTTTCTCTAAGAAGGGTTAAAGTGCTTTATTGAATTCTGGTGAGGAAGCTGCTTACAACCGTATCATTTGTCATGGGATGCCTCACTCGTGGTTCATGTGCACTGGGGTGTCCTGTTCAAATCAGAGAATCAAAGACTGGTTTGGGTTGGAAGAGACCTTAAAGCTCACCCAGTTCCAACCCCTGCCATGGGCAGGGACACCTTCCACTAGAGCAGGCTGCTCCAAGCCCCGTCCGACCTGGCCTTGAACACTGCCAGGGATGGATGGGGCAGCCAGAATCATCTTTCCAGATGCTTAGAGCTCTTCTGGAGTTACAGCAAACGAGGCTCCCACTCCTTTTGTGCTCCAGAGAAACACCCTGCTTGCTTACTCTTAAAATACATTACTCCCACCAATTTGGCCTTCTTTTTCCCCAACCACATGAGAACCATCTGCCTTCCTGATCTACATCTTGGACCTTTACAAACCTGCACAATACTGGAAAGGTCAGAAGTGTTTACTACTGTGGCTTTCCTAACATAGAACTTCAACAAACTGCTTAAATCAAATGGAGAGAGGATCTGTGGCTGTAGCGTACATAGAGAGCATGGGAATTGTGAAGGCCCTTTCTGTGACTCTGTAGGTGCTGACTGGACTCACTGTGCTGGACTAGAGGCAATTTCACTCCATTATTTCAGTTGTCTAGGTGCTTATCTGCGCTTTTCAGTATGCAAGGCAGGGACTGTAATGCACACACTCTGAAGTGGAAGCTACGCAGGTTATTTAAGGCTCTACAAGTCTGAACATCCAAACACCACCAAAAGAGAGCACTAAAAACTGATTCAAACAGAAGATACTTAAATCTAGTGGGAGATGATTACACGTCAGGTCTATTACAATAAAATGGTGGCAACAGCTTGCCTTTTCAGCTGAAGCTCCGGGAGGACATCCAGCTACACCTGGAGACACAGGCAAGCCTCTGTTTGTTGATGACTTTGAGTACTCCACTTTGGGAGCTGAACTGCACTGATTTAATGTACATTCTAAGCGTAAAATAAACTTGCTTATGCATTTTTACGGTGTGCATCTTAAAGTGAGAATAGGTATGTCAGTATATGAAGCAGAAAACAAGGCTTCAGTACAGACTTTTGTTAAGATATGGAAAAACTGGGAATCAATTAAACTTAATCACTCCCCATTACCACATATCTTTGTATTTGTTCAGGCAATAACTTTGCATCTGTGGGCAACCCCTTGCAGACAGAATTTCTGTGTTTGCTTGCTTTAATAGGGCTGCTATTTATTCTGCGTTAATGAAACTACTTTTCCTGTCTAGTTTTGATTAGTCAGGTGGTGTAGTAAATATGTTTACCGCTGCTATGATCACACACTGTTATCTCTAAAAGCAATAGATGTTTTTTTACAAAGCACACTTACCCATGTGTGATCTGAGGATACATCGCTTTGATACCTGTGAAGTTCCCTTAAGATACTATACTCAATAAAGCACCAGATTAACCCCCTTCAACTTGCTCAAATTCACTTCTTGATACACTTTGCTAAGCAGAAATTGCCTTTTATCCTTAGGAGAGTCTTAATACCTACAGCTTCACACTAAAAAACCTTCCTCCGCTGCTGCACCGGGGAACTCCAGACGTGCTAATGTCACCTCTGGTCTCCGTGTGACAGAGTTCTTTGTTGATTAGACAAATAGTCCTGAGATAGCTGATTAAAAAATGATGTAGCCATTCGGTTGTGTGTCCAAGCCTTGTCAGCCATGTTGGATGTTAAAGTGTGCATGAATTACATCCCTGGAGTGTGCTGAACAGTGCTGATTAAATGAGGCACGCCACAGCCCTCAGCATCAATTATCAGAAATAATAGGATCTTTTCACCTACGCTGGAGGAAGGGGGCTGGGGCTGGAATGCCACTTGCTCCTCAGAACATCTCATCATCATCAGCTGCACCACATAAATAATGCCATCCATTCACCTAAGGACTCTTGTTTATTTATTCTTATTGTGCAACAATTAAAGACAGGGAAGATGTATGAGGAAAAACCTTCTCTCATGGAATAGGCCAGGGGAGCGCTTTCGTGTAATACCTCTATCCAGAAAAATAGGGGTGTATTTGGTACATTTGCCTCTCTGCGTGAGAGGCAAACCTGAGCATCAGAAGGGTATTTAAGGATAAACTCCAGGACCATCTAGCTGCCACCCCACTGGGAAAAGGATTCTGCACTTCAGCCCTCCCCCTGCTCCTTCTCAACTCCTTCTGCATCATGTGTGATTGTATCAGGAGCTGTAAAACCACGGACTGGGAATTCTCATTTCTTGCTGGTCAGCAGAACAATGATTTGCTCAACAAGACTGTGCTCTTTCACAAGAGGACTGGAATGACTGCGTTAAGATGCAACCCCAGAGATTCTCACACCATGTAAACTTGTTTCTATGACTGTGGAGGGGCTTGACACTGTTTTACTCTACATGGAAGCAGCAATGACAGAAATTCCTCAATAAGGGTTAACACTGCCAACACAAATCAAAACAGGCATACCTGATATATGACATTAAGGAAGCAAAATAATCTGTATCCACTGTGTTTCTAGATCTGAGCAACACTTACAATAAAACCACTGACCAAGTGCAAGCATCTTATAACTGCGTACACCGCTTTCCTCTGATTCCTAACAAATGCACACGGTATAGCTACTAAACCAGATTCCCAAAGGTGAACATCTTTTAACGCTCGAATGAGACTCTGAAGTTTGCAAACATTTCTGCTTAGCGCATTGGTGTTAATAGGACAAACTGAAAAAATGAAGCCAAAATACAGAAGATTTAACTGCTGCAGTCATCCCACAAGGTAACAGCCCTCAATATGCCCTTCTTGGACACCGGGGTACTCAGAGAAACAAGCTGCAGGGAATCACTGAAGTGCTGAGTTAAAAACCCAGCCCAAACACATGTAAAACTGAACGTTTGACACAAAGACAAAACCTGAAATCCTCTCAGTTGCTCTATTTTAAACCCCCACAACACGCTAAAAGTAGTACTTCAAAAGACATTAATAGCTGATTATGTTTGGCTTCCATTCAGCTTTGCATACTTAGAATGAAGGGAAAAAGAATGCAAACACATGCATAGCTCTACTCGCGACGGGGGAGAAGTTTCTTTAATTAAACACTTCTAAAATAGCTTTTGTAATTCTTCTTCCCCTTTGCCTCCCGTAAGAGTTCTCCATTGAAACTTCAGCAGCAGGTAAAGGAGCCGCTAAACTCTTTCAGCGCATTTCCAGTACACTATAAGCATAAAAGACCCAAATCGACAAAAGTAAATGTTAATTTGGAACATTTTTCTCTGTTTTTCATTACCTGAAGCAGAAAATTATGGCTCTTTTCTACACAGACAAAAATCCTTTTCAACCACCTAGAAAAATTGTCTTTTAATAAAAGCTTGAAATTATACTATCATATTTCAAAGGCAACGAACAGTTAAAGCAGCTAATCAAAGGTATAATTATTTAATGACTACTACTCATGCTATCTAACAGGGCTGTAATTGCTTGGCCGTGATCACTAGACCACCAGCTTCAATAGTGGAAAACAAGCACTTTGCTTGTAGCATTTGATCGACCAATTTCTAAGGTTAGTTTCTCCAATGGGGCTGCCTTCACAGGGCTCGTGGCGTTCCATAAGGAATGAAGAGAATCAGTTTGTCAACCTGCCTCTGCTTCTTTTGTACACATTTGTACAACAAAGAACTAGCGGAAAACAAAATATTTCCCTGACAAAGTGGGATTTGTCAAAATCATCATTGATTTTTCCCCCCTTTTAGTGCCACATCAGAGTTCTCTGTAAACCCCAGCTGACCCCGCTACAGTAATTCACACGCAAACACCACCTACAATGCACTTATTGAAAATGGCATTTGTATCTTAATTGCACCTTGGTATTTATTGTCCCTATTAATCTACTCCAGATAGAGCAGCACATAAATGCACCCTCTGACTCTGTTCCATTGTCTGTAGCATGTCTTTTACAGCTAGAAATAGGAGAAGAACAACCTAGCATCATCAGGTATTAATTACAAGAGCTATCCAGAAGCCGTGCAAGTGTACAGGGTATGTTGGCTTATTACTGGTTTGGTAACAATGCACTTAAGGAAAGGCAGCTCCTGTCATTATATCTTATCAACAATACTAAATATGAACTACTGCTATTATGGTTCTTTTGTGGCACTCATGCGTCTTTGCTGAACAATTAGATTTGATACAAGATGCTGGGCCCTCTGGAATTCCAAAGATATTTGAATTCCTACCCAATTATCTAGTCAAGACCTGGATTTCAAGATCAGTCTCTTAGTTGCAGTTAGTGTCACTGGAGCTCAAGTGACACCACCACCTGAGATGTTACTCTGTAAAATGCACCATCACTAAAACCAACCCAATATATTCAGAAGGAGAGCAGGAAAAAGCATTGCATGGGGTGGCTGAAGAAATGGAGTGTGGGGGAAGCATCTGGGATACAGAGAAGAGGAAGGTTAGAGGAGCAAGAGCAGGACATATGAGGGATGTTTGTTATTCACCATCAGCCCACCTTCTTTCTGTTGTTTAGACACAGTACTGACTCTGTGAAAAGCTTCCTTGCTTACCCCATGGAGAATCACTATTTTTATGGCATGATGGATTTATTCTTGTTTCGGACTGTCAGTTTCATCTATGGATAGGGCGATGACAATCTTGCCGTTATAGGTTGATAAACAAGGAGCATTTAAATCCATTAAGCAAAGAGGCATTGTTCTGTACCCTTCTCCCTCTGAACAAAAAGCAACCACATCTTGACAGTGTGAGCAAAACAGCTCCAAAACAACAGTTAAGAGCTGTTTCTGCTCAAAGGAGTCAAGATTCCCACTGCTCACTTCCAAAAGATACCCTCAGCGCAGGCACCTTCGAATTTCCCACGTATTTGGCCATTGCTTAATCATTAAATTCCTTTTCCAATGAAGCGTCAGAGTGGAAATACTACAAACTAAAAGTAAAATACACTGCAGTAACGTAGTATTGTTGGGCTGAATTAATGCCCAAAAGAGCACATTTGTTTCTTCACATGGCAGAAAAACCATCACCTGTTTGAAGATAAAGAATATTTATGTATGAAGTAGGATGGGAAGGAGCTGCCTGCACGATCAATGCGCTTCACAGCACGTGCTAGCAGAGTAACCTGCAAGACACAAACCGAAGCTGAGCAGGTACGCGGGCAGCAGGGAACACTCAGATTTATGCAATTCTCACAGCTGCCATTTCTCTGGGATGTTTTCTAGATACATATGATGACGAGTTAAATTCTTCCAAAGACCTGGTTATGCTGCTTATCTTGGGTTTATCTTGTTCTGCATTTAGTAAAATTAGCTTATAATCATAAAGGAGACTTCCTGCTACCCTCGTAGTTATCAAAGGAGGTATCCAAGGTCTCTACAGAAGTCTAATACAGCGTAAAGCTAGATAAGGCATTCCAGTCACTTTATTAATTCCAGCTTTCACTTATCCTGAAATTTAAAACAATTATAAAACTAAACAACAGAATCATGGAATGGTTTGTGTTGGAAGGGACCTTAAAGCTCATCCAGTTCCAACCCCTGGCCACGGGCAGGGACACCTTCCACTAGGGCAGCTTACTCCAAGCCCCATCCAACCTGGTCTTGAACACTGCCAGGGATGGGGCAGTCACAGCTTCTCTGGGCACCCTGTGACAGCGCCTCAGCACCCTCATAAGGAAGACCTGCCTTATCTCCAGTCTGAACTTGCCCTGTTTCAGTTTGAACCCATCACCCCTTGTCCTATCGCTACAGTCCCTGATGAAGAGTCCCTCTCCAGCATCCTTGTAGCCCCCTTCAGATACTAGAGGCCAGAACTGCACACAGTGCTCCATGTGGGGTCTCAGCAGAGCAGAGAGGGATTCAAAACAACACCTTGTGCTGCATCAGATTAGAAAAGGCATCTTAGAAATGGGCTCATTTGAAGCATCTCCTTCCTTGGCAAAAATTCACCCCAGAATCCAGGCTCATTAGCAGTTTGCCCTCCCGCACGGTAAGCACTGACAGGCATATCTGAGGAGGACGCAAGCACACGCCTCTTCTGTTTGTTCTTGGGCAATCGCGTCCAGATGTGAGCAGACACAGCACTACTTTCCACTGGAACTATATACAACATGAATACTTTGTTAATTTTCATCACTTGTAAAAATAAGCATGAGTCAATCTGCCAGCATTAGGTGTTTAATAGCTTACCATGTTACTCTGTGATGCAACTTCCCGTGTTAGTATAAGGATTCCTCGCTGGGGAAATTCTAGTTGGAGAGATTTACTGTGTCAAGGTCTTTTCCCCCAAACTACGAAACCATCTGTAATGATTATTTCTCTATAAACCTGAACTCTCGTGCTAAAACAGGAAGGTCACCATCTTCACTTCTGCCTGAGCTTCCACATCAGCCTGCGCTGACACAGAACATGACTTCCGCTTCCTTCCCCTGACTTCACTAGCAAACACAGACCCGCAGATGCTGGGTCCTGCATTGCGAGGAGGACAACCTGAAGGCACAGAGGGTTGGTTGGAGCTATGAACTGGGGAGAAGCTCCTATCCAGTAGCACACCCCAACACCTGCACTTCAGTGTGCTCGCACAAGTCCCTCAATTTGCATTTCTGGACTCCCCAAAGCCTGCAAGATTCAATCGCTAGCTCAAAGCCAGCAAAAGGACAAAGAAGCATGGACCTTTAACAAGTAGTTTACACAGCAGCCAACTTAACTTCCTGAACTCACTGCTCAACCGATGGCTACCGCAACAACCTACAATGGACTCTGATGGTCTCTCCCTCTTTGGGCAGGTAGTCTTAACCCAGGTCTCTTCCCCGGGAAAATATTGACTCCTCCATTTAAAACTTCTGGTGGGAATACAAGAATTCCTTCCACTGGGAGATTCAACATTTTCTCCCTTCTCCATACACTGCATCTGGATTTCAAAGAGCTTTACAAGCACGAAGCTACTGTTACCTATGTTTGTATTGGATGGGGCTGCTCAGATTTACTCAGAGTTGTTCATTTGCACCTAAAATATAAACCCCCCACCATCCGCCCAGACCCCCTTCTGAACAAACCCAACAAGATCAGGATTAACTCCTGACTCTCCATGGCTGCTCTTAAGGGAAGGTTACCATCCCTCTCATTTGACTTGTTTCAGAAGCTGCAGTTGCAGCAAGTCCCTGGGGAGATGCTGTGATTAGCTTTAGAATGAAGAACTCGGAAACAGGAGGACGCAATTGTGTATTTGCATATATGTCCACCATATGGCAGTGGGATACAGCGAATCCAGGAGGCTCAACAGATTCAAGAGCTTCCCGCCTAAGTTGCACTGCCTTTCATCTTTCAGTACAACACGGAGGAAAGACTGTGTTTTGACTGGAAAGACACATATTAAATCCTGCATTTACATCAGACACTGGTGTCAAAGGCTTCCTCACCAGCCAAAGCTCTGAGTTGTTAACTACTAAATGGCTAAATGACAATGGCTGTTACTAATCGCTTATTGAATAATGAAAGTGACACAACTGATAAAAGGTTTCAATCCTGGCAAAAAATGATTTATAGGATTTCACTCTGCTGGCACTGTTATTTGTATGACAAATGGTTGGACAGACACCAGTTAATCTCTGCACACCTCCAACTCTGCTGTGGCAGCTTCTGCCAGAGCATCCAAATAATCAAGAACCGCTAACAATACAGCCACGCTGTCGTGAGGGGCTGAATGCTGGTATTTTATCAAGGCTGAGCCCCAAATCAATTTAAGCAATGGATTTCTTTCCCTCAGCGGGGGGAGGGAATGCATGGTGAGAAAGAGGAGGAGTATCATAAAAACGGGAAAGCCACAGCTTGCAGCCAGGACCCCTGGCGCAGAAATGAAATCATCAATACAACAAAGACATTAATGAGTTCAGAAAGCTCGCTATAGTTGCTAGATTTCTTTTTGGTGATGGCAAAATCTGACCTGCAGCATCATACAGAGCTGTCAGGACTGTTGTAGTGTAATATCACACTGCCTGCTGTGTACTGCAAATCCCATTTTCCCCTCCGACGGGAGAGAGGGATGTGGCTGCTTTTGAGGCAGTACAAGATCGGATTCCCCCCATGCCCTGCCTTGAGAAATGAATGAAGCTTGGTATTTATAAGCAGTCTGTCAAGAATAGCTTTATCTCATTGGTTGTACTGGTATCATCCTACTTCCTGCACAAGCCAAACCAATTTTATCAAGCCCGTGTTTCAAAAGCAGCGAACCCCCCACAGTGCTGAGCTTCCCAGAACTGGCCTCTCTTGAGTTATCATTCAAATCTGCACCCAAATTTATCATTTTTCTAACTAAAACAATATCACACCCACTTCCATTGAATGAAGCTGGAGAATTCTGCCAACTGAACAAAGCGATGAACCAGGGATTTGTATATTCACGCGATGCAGTTCGACTAGTACGTGCATTACTATAGCTCACATCTTGCAAATGATGAACTACAACCTCAACACAAGCCCATTAGATTTAAAAGCAGGTTCACATACAGTAGCAATAGTAAGATAACTTACTCCCTTATGTCATTTTGCTGTTAAAAAAGTTGAATTTAAAATAAACAGCATACTGCAATGCAAACAAGTCACAATAAAAACCAGCTTTTACATGAATGCCGAAGGATCAAGCCGTCTCATCATATTTAAAGGTTACGCAGTACTTGAAGTGCCCATTTAGAATACAGCCTACAATGACAAGTTTTTACTCCGTTTTCCACTACTTGCATATAGGCCTTAGCATAGTGCAGCACTTTGCCAAGTTGCAAGTGTTTTTAGGTGTAGGAGGCTGATGGTGGAAATTTGAGCAATGTGCTCTAGTGGAAGGTGTCCCTGCCCATGGCAGGGGGTTAGAACTGGATGAGCTTTAAGGTCCTTTCCAACCCAAACCACTGTGTGATTCTATGATTCTATTTTGATCACCTGTGCTCAATACATGAAAGAAGACTATTTTAGCGAACAGATGTTGAGGTTCACACAAGGCAGATGCTGCTGTGGTGAAAGTGAATCAGAAAGAGTGGATGCTGTGACGGGCATCCAGACCAGAGAGTGGCAGCCTGTCATTGATGTGATACAGCAGAAAAGGCAATTGGGAAGGACACCAAGTAAAGGGTGACAGAGGAAAAGTGGTGGGCCAAGGGAGTGGTCATCGCAGCACTATCTGGATGGAGCTCAGCGGGTACCAATATTTATCAAGGTCAGGCAAAAGGATGCTGCAGCAGTTGAGATATGAGGTGGTGAAAGAGGTCCAAGTCAAAAGATGAAGCTCAGATCACATACCCCAGTGACTCTCAAAGAGCTGAAGATGGCATTTTTCTCAGTCACAGTGACTTGTAAGGGACAGAGCAATGCGGGTTTTAAGGAAGTTGGTCTAGCTACATAGTGGTAGAGAATACAAAGCCCCACACAGCTGAATCTCTGTGTCAGCCAGAGAAAGACGAAAGCTCAGTTTGCACGTGCACATGTGGGATTGTTCAGACAAGATGAGAAGGGCATCTGACAAAGCAGATGTAGCAAGAAGAATTTTCTTCTGAAGGCCTAAAATATCCCTGGAAAGGTAAAAACCTTACAGGCTGTGTTCCCACTAACAGGAGAAATGAGGATGGGGTATGGGAAGCAAGTTAAAAACCCTCCATAACACCAAACAGCATGCGGCTGAAAACAAAACCTAAGTCAACTCTTCCTGGTGTTTAGATGATGGATAGCCATTTACAGCTGTTTCTTGTGATCTACTGGTTAGACGTTTCAAGCCTCTTAATTGAAATTACATTGATTCTTTCCCTAGTGCTTGTCCAACTTCTTGTTTTAAAGTTCACATTATCAGGCAGAACTAACTCAGTGTTTTTTGCTCTTGACAGATATCTGTCATAATGTAGCATTAAAAAGTGCTCAGCTTTTTATCACTTGACAAGAGATTTAGACAACTCTGTCACTTCCTCTGCCAGTAGAAATCATTTTCTAATCATATCACATATCAGCCTTCCCATTGTATTGCACAGGATCAATATGAGGTTAAACCACACAGAGATTCTTCAGGATCCCTTCCCTCTTTTCAGCTACAAGCATAATACCAATAGTTTCCCATTCTCCAAAACATTCCCGCCGCTGCAAGATCCCTTCAGAATGAAACGACAGTTGATTAGGATGCTCTTCTTAACCCTGACCACAGCTGATCTGGTTGTGCAGCTATAAATACTAATAATTAAATAAATAAGCCAACACACCCTATTTAGGAAGCACAAATTTAAGGTAAGAGGAATTCTACTTTTCCCAATGGTAGAATATTTCTGGCTTTTCCTTTTTGAAATCAGGATTCATTATTATAACACATTTTGTCAAGCATTAGATTCAAATCATGGCTAGAACTTATTTGCTGTTCATGAGTTGAAGAAATTCCTCTTTCATCAACCTTAGAGACCTCACACTGTAGAGAGCATCAGTTCTTTCTAGTATTTTTAATTTCCTTTATCAACAATTAACATGTTCGGTCTCCTGATCCATATTCATTGCCATCACCTTCACTATCCTTCCCGTTGATGCCTTCTTAAATTGTTACCTCCACTTCTACTCTTAATCATACAGCTTTTAAAAACAAAAGCATTCTTTTCAGTGGAGAACTTTCGCACTTCTTCTTTCCTAAACATTTTCAGATTATTCACATAATTATGTTTAAGCTTTCCTCCCACACAAGTTCTCTCACCATTGTTCATGGTTACAGAAAATAAGCCTGTTAAAAGCTTGGATTTGTGCATATCCGTACATATATGTACTAATGAAGAGAACTAGTTATGTTTGCTCAAGGCAAGAGGAGGTAGGCTCCTCTTGTACAACCTCAACTTTGAGCACTTGAATTATCGCCCAGTTGGAGTGGGACTGAAGACATTTAATTATGTACTTAGCATCTCCCAGGCATCACAAGGTATCAGCATGACCCTCCTGTATTCTTCTTATGCATCCATCACCTCTGTAAAAGGCAGCAGAGGCTCCACCCTTCCACGTAGAGTTAAGGTGCAGGTAGTCATTGATGGCACAGGAAGAACACCTCACATAATGGGATGAGATTATTGCCCAAACACTGTGCAATCTACTATAATAAAGGTTGATGGACTAGGAGATTCCTTCTTTTATTGTGCATATCTGCATGCATGCACAAGTTAAGGGCTGCTTGCTTGGCGGGCAAGATCAAATGGGTTTGGTAAAGAAACTAAGCATGGAAAACCAAGCAGAAGCAAGGTACTATCATAGGTAATACAAAGCCTGCTCATGAGAAAATCAGAGCTATCAACCAGGGACTGCTCTGCTGGGTTCCCTCCAGAGCTATAAAACACATTTTCCATAGCTAAGCCGTAACATCACTGAGAGGATATAAAATCCTTAAAAATTCAGTAACCAATACAGTCAGCTTTTCCGGCTTGACACGGGAATACACTGCATATACTGAAAGATGATGAGTAACTGATTCAAGCTCTCACGTTAGTATAACTGGTAAGCAGGAGAACTTCCCCCTATTGATTGATGGACACTGGGCTGGAAAGTAGTTTCACCCCAAAAGTGGAGGGGAAATAATGAAACCTGTCCCCAGAGCCATAGAGCTGAGATTTAAACAGGAATTGAAAGGGGAATGTTCCTGGTAAGTTTCTTAATGTTTCCACAGTTCTCATTTCAACCCAGTCCATTCCTCCCACCCCCTTGCAAAAGCGGCTGGACTTCTGACTTGTATTACCATTATGGAGGCTGCATGGCACTTGGCAGTACCTTTGATTTGCAGACAAAAATCTCCATTGCCTCTTTCCCCAAAGCTTTTCAAGAGGAAAAATAAATGGGATAAAAAAAAAAAATACATTCGTTTTGAATTTGTCAATCAAAATCTCAGGCATACTGTGGTGGTTGATGTGCTAGGACAGACTTACAACGCTCTGAAAAACGAGTACCTGGTAGGGACTAAGAGCTAGGAGGTGATAATTCCTCCCGCGGCTGAATGTGGCATTGCCCTTGAAATGACAAAACTGCTTTTGTACTTGGCAGGGTCTCCATGATCTACTTCGCTCCGGAAGGATAGCTGGAATGAACAAGAATCCCATCCTCTTGATGCACCACGGAGTTAAGTTTCTTGTATATTCGACGTCTTCCTACAAGCAGGACCAAAGCACAGAACAAGGAAGGAGTCAAAGAGGCCAATGCGCTGCCTCCTGCATTGCTCAGAAGATCATTTTGGATTTTATTCTGGCTCTGTTCGGGCTCTGGGGGACAGTTTATGTCAATCTTTTCTTCTTCCTTCCAAAGTGTTGTAGGTTAAACTTTGCGTCTAACAACCTTGTCAGCGTCCCTTTACATTTTTGAGACGAGCCACTGAGTAGTATGACAAATTATGGGGCCTGATGATATGTAACAAGAACATCTCCTCAAGTCAAAGGCTGTGGAGGAAATAAAAAGCCTGAAAGAATTATTTCTGGTAAAAAAGGAAGAAAGAAACGTGTTCCTCTTCATTAGTGTAAGGAATTGCAGATGGTGAAATACTTCAATTAACCATGAAGTGGGGGTTCCTTCTGCAGTGACTGTATTCATTTCAGACAGCATGTAGAAGATCCAAACTCTTCTTTTGCTTGTGGAGGCATACAGACAATATACACACAACTTTGAAAAGCATCTTCTTTAAAGCAAAGTTGCCTTTTACATGGTATTTTCTGTA
Source organism: Amazona ochrocephala (assembly GCA_039720435.1). NCBI lineage: Eukaryota > Metazoa > Chordata > Aves > Psittaciformes > Psittacidae > Amazona > Amazona ochrocephala. The sequence continues at coordinate 82,539,725 of CM077881.1, read as the reverse complement.
CTTCTTTGGTATCATTCTTCATTATGGAAATAATTTGCATGAAATCAATGTTTCTGAGTTGACTCTGCTCTGTTGACTGAAAGGAACAGGCTGCTGGCTGTGATGCCAGCTCACTGGTGACAAAGGTGTTGAAGCAGCTGAGTTCATTATTAAGAGATTATGTAAAAATATTTCCTAAGAGTCATCAATTGTTCTCCTGGGAACAGCTTTTTAATAACAGCCACAAAATAAAGGAAAACTTGATGAACTGTATGGATATTTTCATTACTAAAGGCAGCAGGTAATTATCAATATGGACAAGAAAAAACCAAACCCGTACTGCCAATCTCCTCTGTAGCTGGTTTTTCATGTCACAGTAGTTCTGAACATAGAGTGTACTCTTTAGACAGTACCAAGACAGAGCTCTGTGCTTAAAACCACTGGTATATGCTATTTTGCAGAAGTAGATCCTGACGTAGACCTGCTCTTAGGAGCTTTGGCCATCGTTCACCTGAAGTCAGTAATAATGAAGCTAATTCGTACCCAAACTCATCTTCAGGGTAAAACCACCATCTTCTAAACCAGTTCTAACGTTAAGATGACTGAGCAAACTACAGATAAGCATCAACTTTACAGATAAACACCTGCTCCACTATTTACTGTGAGATGAAATGATTATTTGCTTTAAGATCATAACATAAATCAAAGCCCAGGCATTCATCTTCCATAGTGAAAGCCCTCCCCATCATTCTAGTACATCCCATTCCTCCATGAGGCACTAACAGTCTGTTACTAAAGTTTACCTTCTCCTTCGCATAAGGGACCAAGAGATTACCTATAAGTAACAGTGACCTAATTATTAATACAAGGCTTGCCTATGCAAACTGGGACTCAACTGTATACTGACAGGCTGAGAGAGAAAGAAGAGTTGACAAATCACTAAAAATAAAATGATTTTCACATGCTCTGTATCACCACTTTGGATCATCACACCAGATCCTTTAAGTAATCTGATGAGTTTTAACTTACATTAAACAAGTATTAATCTGTCAGTTATTACAACTAGGTTTGTTCTCCTTCACTTAAGCAGCAAGGCCTCGTAAGCATCCTATGAAACTCAAGTATGCTGCCTGTAAGTGGGGATATTTTAAAGATCTTGATTGTGGGCAAATTACCCTTGATAAGTGCTTAGTTTTAGGATGTAAACGTACACATTTGTTATTTACAGGATTTCAATCGAATCTCTCATTCGAGGATGAACTATTGAACTATTCAGTATTTAAACAGACTTGAACTCTCACAGCATCGTTCATAAAAAGTGTATTCCATTCAAATATTGTTTTCAATCTCCATAATTACCTGTACTATTTTACATATGGCTCTACAGATGCCTATTTAAGAAGTCAGTATGTAATTAACTGTACAGCCTCTTAGGGAGCCCCAGCACAGCTAAGTAAAGAACAGGGGAAAATATAAGTATCTTTGGGTCGAGCTCCATGGTACAGGGAACTTTTCAGCAACCCTTTCATGCAAAACTTCCTACAGTGTGCTGAGAGTCACAATCATGGAATGGTTTGGGTTGGAAGAGATCTTAAAGCTCATCCATTTCCAAACCCCTGCCATGGGCAGGAACACCTTCCACTAGAGCACGGTGCCCCAAGCCCGTGTCCAACCTGCCCTTGAACACTGCCAGGGATGGGGCAGCCACAGCTTCTCTGGGCACCCTGTGCCAGCGCCTCAGCACCCTCACAGGGAAGAGCTTCTGCCTAAGAGCTCATCTCAATCTCCCCTGTGGCAGGTTAAAGCCATTCCCCTTGTCCTGTCCCTACAGGCTCTGGTAGAAAGTATTTCTTCATCTTTCTCTAAGCCCCTTCACATATTGTTCATTTAGAAGAAAAATTAATATTAAATCAGCACCAGCACAAGGAGAATGAAACTTCTGCAGATACCACTCTGGTCTGAATGGTGGGTATACACCCAGGCTGCACTAAATTTTGACTGGTAAAACATATTTAGCACCTGCGTGGAGGAGAAAGCTGCGGTGATCACTCCACAGAGATCTATCAGGATGGCTCTTCACTATCAGCAATGCACCTCAAGCTATAGAGCACAAGATGCTGAAATGTCAGCTCCACATGCACAATATTTCCCCTTGACATACTGAAATCTGTAACTTCTGCAGCTGAAGTTGGAATATGAAAGTCAATATGTACTACTTTATTAGAAATACCCCCCCCTCCCATGTTCCTCTGCCACTGCAGATGACACATAGCAAGAGTGAACTGTGAACCTAAGGAAACAAGTTATTGGAAATGGAAAGTATGCTTGGTCACTTCCTATTCAAAATACCATTTTTTGTCTGATTTCCTTCACTATATCCACCTTTCTAAGCTCAAACAGCTGTGACATTCCCTTATGGTGAGCATGTCCCAAAAGTAATCCAACCAAAAAGGAATTATGTGTGTGAGGATGATGACATTAAGCCAAATCTGAAGTAAATCATGAACTATACTTTTACGTATAAATATGCTGGTTAAAGCATACAGTTTGTCTGGAAAAGGGCTGATCACTTTGGTGCTTTGTCTACCATTAGGAAGTATTACCTTGGCTGAAAAGCACCAGCATTTAGGAGAATCACAAACTCGTCACCAGTGCTTACAATTTTCCGATGATGGTTCCCAAATAAAATGTCCCTTTTTCTCCTCCTTGACATACTAGCTTGCATGATAAGCCATGCGCAGCCACTGAAGTCCCAAAAGTAGGAGCTCGGGAAAGGAGAAATAAAAAGGAGCAGAAACAGTCTTTAAGGGAGCTTGTCAAATGAAGCAGAGTCAGAAATACTCCAGCCCAGCTTTGTAATCCATCACCAGAAACTGCAGCTCTCCCTCCCCAGATTAAAAAGACAGATTCAAAGCACTGGAGAAGGAGGCACAAAAGAAGTCAAAGTCAAGTCAATGCCATATCAGTTTGATAACCTCCATGAAGATGCCTCGTTTGTGGCTGCAGAAGCAGACCAATGCCAAACAATCTCTTCCTGGAGGTCCCTTGGAAAGTGGAGCCTACCAGGTGAGAGACACATTCTATCACTTTCAAAAAACAAAACCAAACCAACACAGGTGTTTTCTGCATTTCAGCATCCCCTTCGAATGGGAAATCAGCCATGATACACCTGAGCCCCACTCGAGTTGGCGTCACTGTAGACATTGTGCTGTTAAATAGGAGATGCTTGCAAGGCATCGTCTGCTACTAAGGAATCTGTTCCATCACAGTCTCCTCCCAGCTCTTAGATAAATAATCCTTCAGGGAAAGCATGAGAGACTGTGGCTGCCCCATCCCTGGCAGTGTTCAAGGCCAGGCTGGATGGGGCCTGGAGTGGGAGGTATCCCTGCCTGTGGCTTGGGACTGGATGAGCTTTAAAGTCTCTTCCAATACAAACTATTCCATGATTCTAACTCTCAGCACACATATTCTGTAGCAAAATACTACAGAATAGAACACATTAATCCCCCCAAACTAGGCTACGGAATATCAGACAACAGCTGAACCTGAATTCATTGGAAGAAAATCCAACAGCTGTATTTCAAAGAGCAAAAACCTGCCAAGACTGTTTGAACTGCTCTTAATTCTGCTTTGGCTCCTATATGGGAAGTGAGAACTAATCTTAAAAACCAGAAGGAATTACTAAAACAAACAAAAAATAGAGTGAAGGCTGCTTTCAAAGCGTAGGACTGGCCAGCACAGGATTAGTTTTAATTAAAACATATCAAAACACAATCCAGTTTAAAGGGAAGCAATAGGAGAGGCGCAGCATCCATAAGGAAGGGTTCACTTGCAAGATTCAGAGCAACTGAGCTTTTGCACAGATTTCACCTGTTTAAATGAGTTCTGTTGGACCTCTGAAGGAAGCAGTCTCATGAGGGGGACACTGAGTGGCAGAAACACTTTCAGAAGAGGCTGAGAGCCTGCAATGTCTTTTGGCAGGACTGTTATCACTGCAGCCAGCAGTGGGTAGGTAGAGCAGAATTATACTCACAAGCAGAAATAACACTTTGGGGTGCTGCTGGAGTATTTTGATTGCATCTTTTCACTGCCAGTCAGAGCATATTGCAAGCAGGGCAAACATAAGCTCTTCATTTGACACATGCCTAATGCAATGCTATACTTCAGCCTAGTATAAAGTCCTATTCACATTCCTCTGAACTATATATGCATCTGAGGACTACGTATTGAAGGATATTCCAGTGTAAGAAACAAGACTTGTGGTACTACTGGAACAAGAAGCATCTCTTCTGAACCAGTACTTTCTCATATGGTGCTTCGAGTTGGAGGTACACACCTTTAATGACTTTTCATTTGAGGAGGAATGTGAATTAAGAAAGATGTGACGTTTTTATAGGCAAGAAATTAACAGCGGCCTTGTCAGCCTCTAAGACAAGAGAATCTAAACTAAGGACCCAGCTACTGACCCTTTGCTGCTTTGAAAGCACATGAATTTATCCTCATTATAGGATGAAACCGGCACTTGTTCTGCTTGGTAACGTCATCTTCGTACCACTTGCGGATAAACTGAACACTCAGTGGAACAGGTGAAGAAAAGACACGTTCTAACAGCCGGAAGGTTAAACCGGATTCATTTCGAAAACCTGAAAACTGAGACGCTGTAATTTAACATGTGCTCAACATGTGTGCTCAGCAGCAACTGGAAATGACATATCTTAAATATTATCAAACGTTACATCATTAAATATAAATTAGATGGAAACAGGGGAAAGCTAAAAATTGACTAGGAGTTTAGCTGCTCTAAATGGCTAATCCGTCCATTTTTCACCTGAAGCCCTCTCCAATACAGTTTTGCCATTAAGCAAAAACCTAAAGAAAGGTAATCAATTCCAACTAAAAAGCACTTCTCCCGGAATGACTGCACTTCAAACCCCTGGCTGGCTGCCAGCCCCCCCAGACAACAGCTATCAATGTTTCTGACTATCACAGGAGCACGAGGGGCCATGCATAATTGACTAGAAGATGGGCTAAAACTGTGCCCAATCAGTGTGTGATCAAAACCGCGTGGAATATTCAGCGCCACTTGATTACATGGAGGCACGTCCTTTCGCTCTCCTCAGGAAATCTCTTCAAGGTCCAGAGTACTGTAATAAGATCATTACTGTCAAGCGGTACGAATCGCAGGCAATGAGTCTTGGGATAGGAAGTCATACTTCACAAGCTCCTCTGGTCTTTTTTTTTTCCCTCTCCCCCCTATCCCCCCACCTTCTCTTTTTGTATTTGACTGCGTGTTGAGGCAGCAAGGCGACGAGGTGACAGATAATGATCACATCACTGTGTGGCAACTAGAAAGGCACTTTTAAGACAGACCACAGAGAAATCAGCTTAAGAGAAACTCAAACAATCTTTTCTGGGGGGGGGGGGGGTTCTTCTCCCCCCCCTTCCCCCTCAAAAATTAAATAGAATTAAACTGCGCAGTGTTCTCCTTTCAGGAATTGTGATTTAATGCCATTGAATGTACTCATTTGATAGATTTTCATATTATACCAAAGCCTATTACCTCACAGACAAATGGGCAATTTTCTCCATCTCACACTCACAAAAGAAACCTTTATTATTTCTTTTTTTTTTCTCCTCCTTTCTGGAGGGGGGGAAGCGGTGGAAAATGTCAATGATGAGGCCTGTTCAAGTTTGCTTTTTACCTACTCCTTTCGCTGGAGTTGCGCACTACATATAATGCATACCACCTATCACAAGTAACCTATCTTTAAAGAGAAAGGTGGAGGGCTTGAAAACAAGAGATTAAAGCACAGGGTATAAAACAAACATGCAGCAAGCTCAGCACTGAAATCTCATGCACAGCACGTGCACCTGCAGTAGAGGCTTCAGACGGAAAGATACCAGGTATCTGCTCACTGAATTTGACAGCTAATTTAAGGCAACTATTTGATTAACACTTGACAAAACAACACAGGTTGGAAACGACTGACTGGTCAGGAACTGGAAGTAAACAGAGGTCTACATTACTGTTACGGGGTCGTCTTGTAAATGTCTGACATCAATACCACAGAGCATCAAAACTGGAAGACTCTGGAGTTGCATTTTCAAATGGAAAAGGCTGCTATGATGAGACAAGAGCCTACTGCTCAGGCAAAGGTACAGCCAGCCTAGGTAAGAACACCCACCTCCATCTACAGCGCCTACATCTATGGAAGATTAGATCCCGTACCATGGAGCTCTCCACCTGGCATTTCATTATCAAGGAACCCACCCTCTCATATTGGTTGGTCACCCTTTCAAACACACACCATTTGGAGACTTCCCCAGAGCAAGAGGACAGTATCCAGCTCCACGCTTCACAGGCTCTCACTGGCCCTATCACTGCGCAAGAACCACAGGTGCCCATCACTTGCTAATGTACATGCTGCTGGTATTACAACTTGGAGACCAAGAGAGGTTGGAACACCACGACCCCAACCTACCCTTCGAAAATCACTGCATGAAGAGACCAACACCCATGAAGAAACGGAAATGAGGAAAAAACTATGCTTAAAAACATCTATCTCAGGATTTGTTATTATCTTTGGAATCGCAAAAGGAAAATGAAACGGGAATCACCATCTCTTCAAGGAAACCATTTTTACTTGCTCAGGCTTCCCCACTTTGCCCACTTTCCCTTAAGAAAACTTCCTAGGAGAAATACACACATACTCAACAAGTTATTTAGTGAAATCGTTCATATCCACTGTGTCACCTTCCTCAGTTTTCGTTTGGACCTGCTTTTTCAAAGGTGTCACAAATGTTTTGACAAAGAACCAAAATGAAAAGGGCAAAAAGAGTTCTCGACCTATAGGTTGTTATTAAATGCTAAAGCCTAAGCATGTTGCAAAAAAAATCCTGCCAGCATTAAAAGGGAACAGAGGAAGCATCTGGCCACAACTGGCAAAATACAGTCTGTGTGTAGTAGAACTAGCAAAGTCCCCAAGCCTGTAATACCTACAATGTACAAAAGAGACTCATGACAGACTCATGACGCTGGGCAAACCCTGTGTATGCAGACTTTTGAACTGGAATCAATTGGAAACACCATTTCCACTCTCACTTCCCTGTAAGCAGACAGTATTAGGTCCACCTACATTCACAAACTTTATCAAATGAGACTTCCTACATGCCTCTTGCTGGATGCCATTGCCTGGAATCCCTTTACTCGGAACACAGAGGGGCGGTGACTGTCAAAGCTGTGCATCTGGGAGCCATCATCACTTGTTTCACCTGGATTTAAAGGCAGATGTGGTTTCACTGCCCACTGAGGGTCTTCAGACCTGGCACAAGGAGGCTAATTACACAAGGAGTATTTCCCGACACCATGTTCACATCCATTCTTAGCCCTAAGTACGCTTTGAGTAACAGCTGATATTCTTCAGGGTTTACCCACAATTGACTAAAAGGTATGGTTCTGCAATGAAATGAAGTTATTTCTGTGTTCTATCCTGTGTGTACCTCTTGAGCACAATGTTCTTTTTAGCACAATGCCAAGAGCATGTTTTATAACCCTAGGGTAGATCAGACCCATTGACACATTCCCCCTTGAGTTCCAGGTTTGAGCTATACATGGCAAACCTCCACAATCAAGCCATTGGCATTAATCACACGTTCCATATCATGAATAAAAAAGCACGTCTGTAATCCACTGACATCCCATCAACCTTCCCCTCAAAGCTGCCCTGTGCCTGCTAAGGCAAAAACCCATTTAACAAGCCATAGAGAAGCAGAGCATGTGAACAGCCACCACAGGCCGGGGCATGAGGTCCACTTAGCTATGCTTTACTCAATAGCTGGTGGGAGATGTCTACTAAAAGCAGAACAGCAACAGATAAAGCAACATGTACCCTCCTATAGCTCCCAGAACAGTCTGTGGCTGGAGGACATCCTGGGAGAGGTTGCAATCTTTAAAGACACTTTAATTTAGGTATATAGATTCGTAATGAAATTATGGATCAACTGGCAAGGAACTTGTACGATAGACACACTTCCTTACGAGACAAAATAGAACTAACTTCTCCAGCAGGATTAATATTTTACAAGTACTTCTTGCTATCTTGTAGACATCCTCGTGTGGACATCAGGAACCTCTTCCATAATCATAGGATCACAGAACAGTTACGGTTGGAAAGGGCCTTAAGATCATCGAGTTCCAACCCCCCTGCCATAGGCAGGGACACCTCCCACTAAACCATGCCATCCAAGGCTATGTCCAACCTGGTCTTGAACACCGCCAGCGATGGAGCATTCACAACTTCCCTGGGCAACCCATTCCAGTGCCTCACCACCCTCACAGTAAAGAATTTCTTCCTCATATCCAATCTAAACTTCCCCTGTTTCAGTTTGAACTAAGGTCTCTGGCTCAGGCTGACAGCATAGTTTCAAGGACACTAATTACCTGCAGCCAGTAAAATGCTAAGGTGTCACTGGTTTTCATTCAATTATGAAGCTGCTAAAAACTTGTTCCTTTTCCAAACAATCAGGCCAAATCACAGTGCAGCATCTGTACCCAGGATACACAGCATACCCTTCTGCAGTCACACAGCACTTTGTGTAATAAGAATGGGACCACTCTTCAGAGAGATGTAAGGGAAAAAAGTCCTATCTTACTCTATCCAGATGTGCCAGTGTGTACAACCACCACCACTTCACCCTGGGACTTATCCTTCCCAGAATCCCCTTTCCTGCTGACCACCACTGCAACACTTTTCCTTTCAACCAGGTAGGTGGAACCAGCAGCCTCTTCTGACCCTGAGCTAACAGTGGTTTTAAAGAGAAGAAGGACTCTTTCAACTTGTTTAGCCTGCAATGAAGTAGGTTAAAACAATAGATGAGCTTCACCTCCCTTGTCTTTTGCTCCTCAGCATCAACATAAATGCCTTTCAGCAGCAACCCTTTCATGTCAGATAGGCTGTGACAACGGAGGCTGCAGGATTCCCAACAAGTGACCTTTATGCCTTGGTTGAAAGCAAGTCTCTGAAGATTCAGTCTAGATTTTATTAATTTCTGCCCTCCCGTTCCTCAGGTGCACAGCCACCGGCCAGTTCTGTGTCTCCTACAAGGCAGCAAATGAACTTACTGATAAATTACAACCAAAGAGTGTTTTGACGCTGAATAGGTGATAACCTCGGAGACGTTTGCAGTACACTCCAATCAAAACAAGCATTTGCCATTACAGACAACGGATATGGTCACATACTGTTGATTCCTTTTCATGCAGACAGAAGGAAAAGACAGCTGGATATTTTGCTCAGTTTTGCTTCATTTTTAATGGCAACTAAGACCTGAGTTGCTCTTTTTTTTTGGGGGGGGATTAAGTATTTTTACCTACAGAGCAGCTAGAACAGAAAATGGCTGGATCAAGCAAGGCGTATAACTCCCCTGAGTTAACCCACAAAATAAGGATGTAGATGCTGATCAAACCACACTCCTACAATCTTCCCAAAAGCAAGTTTGCTACACTCCAGGTTTAGTGACAATGAGCAAAGCACAACTTAGCTTTTTTTGTGTGCAAAATGCAATTTGCTGAAGTTTCTGCAGTGTTTCATGCACAGGAGGATGACACAAATGACATTACAACCAATGAACTGTATATGAAGAGAATTCAGCAGTAACCCTCAATAAGCTATTTAACACCCCCCCCAACCTTCCTAGTTACCTGCTTATACTGCAAACCGTACCAGTTCCAAACAAATGCTTCTTTTCTTTGTTCAGCACTGCAGTCAAAACACCATTTTGGTATCAACATCACTTGAAATATTGCTGAACATTTTTTAAGCCTATGGAACATTTACCTCCTAAAACTTGAGACACTGAAGAGACCAGAAGGAGAAGTAAAACGTGTTGTCACTAAACTGACAACCACAAGATGAAGAGAAATTGAGAGAGAAGCCCAACTGAGAGAGCTGGGCTGGTTCAGCCTGGACAAGAGAAGGCTCCTTAGAGGGGAGACCTTAGGGCAGCTCCAGTGCCTAAAGGGTCTACAGGAAACCTGGAGAGGGGCTTTGGACAAGGGCCTGTAGCGACAGGACAAGGGGAATGGCTTTAACCTGCCAGAGGGGAGACTGAGATGAGCTCTTAGGCAGAAGCTCTTCCCTGTGAGGGTGCTGAGGCTCTGGCACAGGGTGCCCAGAGAAGCTGTGGCTGCCCCATCCCTGGCAGTGTTCAAGGCCAGGTTGGACACTGGGGCTTGGAGCAAGCTGCTTTAGTGGAACGTATCCCTGCCTGTGGCAGGGGGCTGGGACTGGATGAGCTTTAAGGTCCCTCCCAACCCAAATCAGTCTGGGATTCTATGACCCGTATGAAGACAGGCTGAGAAAATTGGGGCTGTTCAGCCTGCAGAAGAGAAGGCTGCATGGGGACCTCATAGCAGCCTTCCAATACCTGAAGGGGGCCTATAGGGATGCTGCAGAGGGACTCTTCATTAGGGACTGTGGTGAGAGGACAAGGGGTAATGGGTTTAAACTTAAACAGGGGAAGTTTAGATTGGATCTGAGGAAGAAATTCTTTACTGTGAGGGTGGTGAGGCCCTGGAATGGGTTGCCCAGGGAGGTTGTGGATGCTTCATCCCTGGCGGCGTTCAAGGTGGGGTTGGACATAGCCTTGGATGGCATGGTTTAGTGGGAGGTGTCCCTGCCCATGGCAGGGGGGTTGGAACTCGATGATCTTGAGGTCCTTTCCAACCCTAACTATTCTATGATTCTATGACTCTATGTAATACTACAAGACAGGATGCAAATACACTCTTCTGTCTGACAGGGGACTACATTTGAGTTTTTAATTTTCTATATTTTTTTAGAGGGGGGAAAGCTGAAGATCTCTCTTACCATTTAAGGAGGGTATAATTGTAAGAAAATGGGCCTGGAAATCCTTAAGGAATGACCGTTTTCCCCTCCTGATCAATAAGTTTGTGTTATTGCTTTACCACATCTAGGGAACCTCCTGTCCCAAAATAGTGTGCTCAGCCGGCACGTGCCTTGCAGCAGTAGCAGAATCCCAGTGCGGGCTACACACACAGGTATCCTATAATAGACTGGAAAGAGCCTTTACTTGTAAAAGTTTTGGTGGCAGCTTAGTTCTGTGCTTCCCTTCAAGTAACATAATCCATAAAGGGACCTTGACATCCAATAGATTTGATTCCAAAGGTTACAAACTCTTTAATAGGTGAGCAGTTATGCCCTTGCTGCAGCTGCAGGTCAAGATATTAGATTTCACATCTTCCTTGCAGAGAAAAGGGAGTGATGATGCTGTGACTTTTTGTGCTGGAAAGGTTTCTGAACATCCTGTCTTCTGACAATGTCAGAATGTTTCTTCCAGACCACAAAAAGCCAAGGCAAAAATCCCACCAAGTAAAAATATAGCCCATCATCATGGTTCTTCATTCAATGTTGTTATAAACAAGTATTAGCGTTAACAAATTCAAGTCCATCTGTCAAACAAAGAACCTATTCTCCCACAAACACTAGCTCATTGTTGGCATCTATTTCATTGAATGGGCCTACAAAGATGTGCCAGTAGGTAGATCATGGGATACTGAGGAAAGCTTTGTGTGAGAAACTGCAGGTAAAATACAGCTTTTTCCATGCATCATGCACTGCATTTCAGTTAACAGCTGTATTGCTTCCAGTTTACACAAAAATCAAACCTTCAGGTGTTACAGATTCCACCCATCATAGAATCATATAAAATGAGAGAATGGTTTTGGTTGGAAAGGACCTTACAGCTCATCCAGTCCCATGGGCAGCGACACCTTCCACTAGAGCAGTGTGCTCCAGGCCCCATCCAACCTGGCCTTGAACACTGCCAGGGATGGGGCAGCCTATGCAGCTTAGAAACCCGACTAAAGCATCTTTGCTCGCTGTCAGAAGTACCAATGAGAAGTCTGACTAAACCCTGGTTTTCCATTCACAGAAAACAAATGACCGTATTTTCATTCAGAATGTAACTACAGCTCATCTTCAATGCTCCCCAAGATTTGTGACATTCAGTGGCATATGAAACGTGCATGTGAAGAACACGAGCTTTTGAAATATCTTTACTGGTCCTCCCCAGGGAAATAACCTACACAATTCTTCAGTTCACCCTTAGCTACAAGCCAGAAAGTGGACATCTAGAGTCGGAGGCTAGATCAGAAAAGCAAAGGGAAAAGCAACCACTTTACAAGGGGCAGAGAACAAGTATCTTTGTGTTCAGAAAGCAGTTCTGAAGATAAACATGAAAGGTCCTTCAAAAGTTCTTTAGAAACCAATGAAGAACATGGAACACGGATTTACAGTGAAAACACAGAGCTTGGAGAGTCTACCAAGTTGCTTATCAGGTTTACTACTCTATCATCAATTCCTGTTTTTCAGCTCCATCTGCATGGATGGGAACACAGAGGCTTGTTTTGCTTATGCTGAGAGAGAGAAGGTAAATTTATAGTACTGCGCTGGCAGCTGCCTTGCATCTCCTTGACCAAAGGAGTGGATTCACCTCACCTGGAACAGTTGGACTGACCCTACAGGAGGCAGCAATGTTGGCCCCACTGGCCGGAGCTCAGTCAATGAAACAGTTGCAGAGCACGGATGATCCAGATTTGATGCTGAAAGACAGCTTTCTATAGCTCCTAAAATCTCAGCGATGGGTTGAGGGCAGGCAGGTTCACAGCCATGAAGTTCTAAAGCTGCCTAATAAGAGTGAGAAGAATCAACAGTGGGAAAGGTCTTTCTGTGAAGAGTATTTCCAAGAAAGCTTTTTAATTTTTCTGCGTGTTTTCAAGCTGGAAAACCTTCCTATTATCACTGAACACAGCACTAGCTATTCCACTAACTGCAGCAGCACAAGGGTACCAAACCAGACCGGCCTCGGAGCAGCTATTCCTCTTTGAATCACAGCACTGTACAATCCTGCTCTGAGCAAGTTTAGACAGCGTGGTGGGAAAAACACTGCTGGTTGCTGGCACCTTGCCTAATGTAAGCATTCCTGCTGTTACCCTCAAAAACACGGAGACATTTTTTCAGTGACAAGTTCTGCACAGTGAACTAAAGAACTTCTCTCTGGGTTTCAGAGAGAACTGGGAATATTTTCCCCGGAATCTCATTTTCCAAAGCAGGGATTGAATGTTAATTTTCATCCAACCGCAGCACAGCTGCTTCAGTATTTTTGTTATTGGAACCGTTGTCTCTAAAACCTGTAGAAAGAGAAACCAAAGAAGATGAAAGAATCGATCCCAGAAAGAGAGGGCTGTGCATGTGCAGATAGTGTGGAGAAAGAAGAATCAGCATGACCTTTATGGAAGGGCATAAAAGGGTTGAGCATCAGTCCTTGGAATTAGTGAATCACCCTGGGTTCACTAGTGCCCATCATCGTGATACCTGAACACTTGGGCAGAGGTCAGTGATCAAAGCAGGCATGTTCAAACGGAAAAAGAGACTGCAAAGTGAAGTAAAAATGCCTGAGTTTGCTGAAGACCAGATTTAAGTCTCATTGAACACTTCAGCTTTGCTACAGACAAAAATGAAGGAACCCCGAATTCCTATTTGAAAGCTGACACTTGAAACGTGCCTAGACCCAAAGGAAGACAACATACAATCTAGAATTACTCAAATCATTTAACTGTGATCCATTGCAATTGCCTGAGAATTGCTACTGCAGGAGGATCCTCCTCTGTCTTTCCACAGTGTGCCTCCGGATTTCCAGAAGGAAGGAAGATACGGGTTCTCCCATGATTATCACTACAATCTTTGGTAGCCTGTTTTCAATAGGTCACTCACTGTATTGCAAACACTTGTTCAAAGCTGCTGAGGCAAAGCATGAATGCCTCAGAACATCTTTTAACTGTTTAATGTGGAACTGTGGTCTTCAGAACTGCAGTGATCCTCTGAGGGTTTAAATCTACACTTAAGGCCAATGTAGAGGAAGAGAAATCATAGAATCCCAGACTGGGTTGAGTGGAAGGGACCTTAAAGCTCATCCAGCTCCAACCCCTGCCACGGGAAGGGACACCTTCCACTAGAGCAGGGTGCTCCAAGCCCCTGTGTCCAACCTGGCCTTGAACACTGCCAGGGATGGGGCAGCCACAGCTTCTCTGGGCACCCTGTGCCAGCGCCTCAGCACCCTCACAGGGAAGAGCTTCCGCCTAAGAGCTCCTCTAAATCTACCTTCTCTCACCAAGAAAGAGTGCCCATCTCATAAGACACTGTAAGAAGAGGCAGGTCAAAGAAAGCTGATGGGCTAATTAATGTAGAGATATAAAGGCTGTAAAAGCAAGTGTTGGCATTCATCGCTACTTTTAAAGCTCCCTGTGTTTTACTGAGTTGTTCCTTGCCAGCCAGTTCTTGCCCTCTGGAAGCACATTTATCCTGTTTCTATGAGAGGGGACAATTCTGCAGAGTCATTGCAGAGCGATTTCAGACTAACATGTTGCAATGCTGGAAGACAAGAAGAGCAAGAGGAAACAGAGAAGGTTGAAGGAGCACGTACTTCTCACTCCAATCAGAACAGGAGCTTAGGGGGCAAGATGTACAACAACTGCATATCCCCCATTGCTCTCTGCGGGTCAGGAATCTGTGTCTGCAGACCAGGACCACACAGGTTCCAGCGTCAGTGGCTTGTGAAAATAATCTCCCCAGGAGAAAGAAAACATACATGTATTAACTACTGAGAAAGAGATTTTCAAAGGCTCTTGATACCCAGCTGGTCTTGATTCATATTGACTTCGACAAAATAGTCTTGGACCAATGGTGAGCGCTCTGAAAAAGCCCCTCTTTAACTTGCCATTGAGGTATGAAAATACAAGGTATAGCAAAGGATTGTTAAACAAAATAAAGTCTACAAATTAAAAGGTTAAAATAAGATTTGGCTTTAGGCCATAAACTAGGGGGAAACTGACAGCAAAGACAGTTAAATGATGGGAAAGAGAACGCAACAGGAGCCCGTCTGAAAAAGAAGCTGATGGCTTTTAGAAAAGGATTTGTATAGATAGGTGGGGAAATAAATTCCGGATGGGACAGCAGTGCAGTTGAGAAATTAAATAAATGGCAAATAAGGATGACTAAGTAGTAGTTAACATGCCCCTTCTCAGTTGTATACTATTATTACATCTATTTTTAATGTCTCTTCAGCTGTCTGCAATTGTCATCCTTTCTTCAGAACTTGTTCCAATGCTCTTTGATACTGAATTAGCTGTTTTTCACCCTCCGATGCTTACAACCACATCTTTTTCTTACTCAACACTCCCCCTTTCCGACAATGTTATTCCATTGTCTCTGTTTTTCATCTCTCCTCATGTGTTGACTCCCCAGTTTCTAAGCCTTCCAACTACCCTTGTTCATCTCCTTTTTATTTTTCTGGAGCTCTTTTGGTTGAATCCTAGCATGTTTCTTTTCTTCTTTTCTAAAGATACAAGCATGTTTTATATCATATCTGGCTACTGTACACATTGTTACCCCTTCAGAAGGGCATTGAACAGCGATAGCAGTGTTCGTGTTGGAAATAGTAAGCTAAACTAAGAGAAAAAAGAAGTTCTTTTTGGCTTTTGCTTTCTGGTTCTTAAAAAAGAACCCAAACATTTAAACTCTCCCCTTTTCTTTTTTATCCTCAAATAACACAATCTGTCCACGAGCAGCTGAATATTCAAACAATAACAGGCATCAGAAGTGTTGGCGATTCTGGAGCTCAGGATGTGTCTAAGGTGAAGTGATAACACTAGATTTAATAATACTGAAAAAATACACAGGTTCTAATGTGATGTGATGGGCTACTGAGTGAACCTGACTTTTTCACCTCACAAGTATGCCATTCCTTACCTTTATAGCTAATGATGCTCCATATTAACTTGGGGACACTTCTTTATATATCAAAAAAAATCCCTTCCAAACATGTTTCACACAGTCAGACTCACCATCTTGATGCCTCAGATTATTCAGCTTCACCATTATAAGATCATTCTTTATCTACTTCAAGACAATCCCCTTTACCTTCTATATTCCAAACCAATAGTGTAGTTGAGTTGTGCTTAACCATGCCCTTTGGAATGCTAGGTTCAACACTCAGACTTCCAGCATAGAGGAACCTTACCTTCAGCTGTGCCCGAGATACCATCAGCTTTGAAATTGCTTGTGCTTTTCTTCCGGCGGTGTTTCTTTCTGTTTGCATGAGGTGAAGGAGGTGGATCAAGTTTGGGGCTCGTTGTACTCGATATACTTGGGCTTGAACACACAGAATCTCCTAACCCGGTATCTGCAGTTTGGGGTGAAGGGTAGGGGAAGGGAGGGAAGAAGGAACAATAAAAATACTACATCGTTTGACTTAATGGTTGCCAAAATCCAAGATATAACCACTTGCAGTCTATAGCAGCTAATTTCTTGAGCTCATTGACTTCCAAAGGCTACAGAAGAGTCTCCTAACAATACCCATTAGTTTTTCAAACAGGTAGAACAAAGCAACTTGGCTGAAGTTCTGTTTCAAGCCCTATTAAACCAACAGTACTCTGCATCACTTGTAGAAGCAGACCAGCTGGAATGCACAAAATCCAATGGGAAATCACTTTATAACTTCCAGTTGCTCTTTCTTTCAAAGAACATAGAATTCTACAATTCCAGACTGATGTGGGTTCAAGGGAAAGTTTCAACCCCTGCCATGGGCAGGGACACCTTCCACTAGAGCAGATTGCTCCAAGCCCGTGTCCAACCTGGCCTTGAACACTGCCAGGGATGGGGCAGCCACAGCTTCTCTGGGCACCCTGTATCTTACTGATCCTGTAACTCACGTAACAGTAGTCCATTTTAATACACAGTGGAGCAGATACCCCAACATCCTCTGGACACTATCAGCTTTCATTTATGTTAGAGACAGACACACAGAAAAGGTGGTGATGGCAATAAAGGTGCTAAAAAAAGGTAACTGATGTATGCTGGGTAGAAAAAATACTACTATGCTCAGTGTGTTTAGTTTCCCACTGTATTAGCTATGGTAGCATAACATGCAACCATTTTAAGAACTAATGGCAGAGTCATTTTCTTCCCTCTCCTGCCCAATAGCTCACACAACCAAACCAAAATGAAAAACTGATGACCTCCTCCTCCCATAAGCAGAGACCCACAGTCTCTTCCCTGGTCCAGGTAATGGGTGGTAATACACGAATGCCTTCTCTTGTTTCTTCATCTAACAGCCACATTTAACACAAGTTTAGGCAATGAAGACGTACTTGAAACGTCACTTTCCATCTGGGTCCTTTCATGTAGTAAATACTCTAGTAACCTTAATCCAGTATTTTCCCCCAAGGTTGGTAATACGATTTTGGTTTAACTGCAACCACTCTTTGGGCTATGATTAGTGCTACATGCAGTTCTATTCTGTTGGTTTCGGTTTGGTTTTAATCATGAAATTTAACATAACATCCTACACTTTAAGTATAGTGTTTGCCATCGTGGAAAGCAAAGCTTTTTCCAGAGCCAGAACAGCACTTAAGATGAATTAATATAGAAAAATAGAAAGCCAAAGATTATTTAAAGAGTAGCTTTTGGTTCTTTGAGTAACTAAATCCACATACAACTGCCTATTTGATAAAGAAACACGTTTTTTTCCCCTAATAAATTTACTTACTAATTGCCCATTAAGCACAGTTGTGCTGCAAGTTATTAGTGGGGGATAAATTATGTAGCTAAATGCCTGGCAATAGAGCCCAAATCAAACATAAGCTTTTTAATCAGGATTTTTGTTCTTTTCCCTATGTCCACTATTTTGTAACCACTCATCAAGTATTTAACCAAAAATGGGAACTATGGGGATGGATTTACTATAGATCTGTGGAGGAGACTCTAAGTATTTGACCCATACATGCTCAAAGTGACTATCCTGCAAGGGTTTGCTACCTCTCCAGGTGAAGAGGAAGGCAATCCCTTATGAGAATCCATGCCAGTGCTCTGCATGCTCTTGGTAAAGGGGACATGGATACCTTTGGCTCCTTGACACTGAAGGGAACAGAGCAAAAGAGGATGACAGCAATACAAAGGCATGACCACAGATGCAAGCTGGTTACTCTAGGCCTAAATATTGGCTTGAGAAGGTACAAGGGCTGCATTCATCACCAAGTGCGACTGCACTGTCAACCGTGATGCCTCAGACCCATCAAACACGGAAGAAACTGTGCTCTGACGCAAAACCACAGGGTATGTTTTTCAGTAGGATCCTTGTTTAAGAAGGTTATGGTAGATCTATGCAATCACTGCAGCTTAGTCTAATTTATAGGCTATAAACTGCACTAACAAAACCTGCTCGTGGGCTCTGAAGAATGAGGACCGTGCGGTTTGACTACTCACGCCAGGGAGCTGAAGCATTAACCTCCTGTGGTAAATCCTCATGATCCACAGCCCTTTCCAGGTAATAACCTGCCGTCCTTGCGTCAAACGGCTCTGAAGCGAAGAGCCCGAAGCTTTCCCTCCCCCTCAACTACAAGAGAGACGCGAGTCGCTCATAAACGGGTGCCCAGCTGATACTGTTGGTGTATTAACGCCCCGTATTCCCAGTTTCGCAGACCACCCTTTGAAGATGGAAGTTATTTAACATTCTCCTGGTTTAAAATATGAGCAATCAAAAGGCGCCAGGCTTACACGCTGTGCTTTCCCATTTCCCACTACTTCTCTTGCCTGACAAGGTATTCTTCAAATTGAAAAGAGGGCTCCTGAAAGCCCGGCTTCGGAAAACTGTAAATGAGTTCAGGCTTCAACCCACTGAATACAATCTCATCCTCCTGACTGAATACAAATAATGCATTTTATTTTGTATCAATTACCACGCCTGAGAACAGACGACCACTGCTGGAGCTATTAAATATATATATATATATATATGGTAAGGAAAAAGGCATGCCAAATTAAAAAAGCAGGCACCTCATTACTCCACACCTAAACCAGCTTTGACAGAGGCACTGGAACTCATAAGATGCGTTTCACTGGGTTGGGATGGGCTGTTTTGCAGCCATCCCGCACGTTCAATGTCAGCCATTAGTTCTTCCCAATCGGGCATCAATGTTCAACACACACCCAAAAAAATATATAATACTAGTAATAATAATAACAATCTGCAGCCTCTCCGAGCTTCAATACTTGAAGTATGAGTCAAAGAAGCAGTTTCACTTTTCACTCGGGAAGCTGACAAGCATGACTAGAGGGGGAATAAAATAACATTCAGTTCGCATAAATATCAAGCAGGCTGCTTGAGACTGATGGGCCAGGAATGTATTCTTAGCCATCATTCTGGCAGACAGGCCCAAGGACACTCATAACTTATTTTACAATCATTTAGTTTCAGCTCAAGTGGAAAACGTGACAACTTATCTCTGCTGACAAGATGCCATATCGAACCTTACAATTAACTCTCCCGCGATTATCTGCCCAGCCCATCATTAGCTTTGCAGTTTTTGATGGACTGTACAGGCAGCTTTCCTTGATGATGGTCATCATTTGCAGGGTGTATATCTATATTATACAACATTAAGGACAAAACTCTCCCCTTGCCATGTAGCTGGGGTTATCCTGACCAGCACATCCTCAGTTCTGCAACTGCTAGGCCATGTTTTTAAGTGATGCGCTGCAACGTGCTGCTGAAAAACGCCCTCTCCTCCAAAACAGAGCATCACCATGCTCCAGCCTATGCCTGCTGCTGCCTGCAACCCAGACAAGCGAGCTAGAGATGCCCATGCCCTCTCCCAGAAAACAGCCAACCTACCTCCCTGCTCTCCTCTAACACCAGTGCCATTATTAACTCCTCTCAGGTGTGAGAGCTGCCATGAGCCGGGTCCTTGCAGTTTACCTCTGCATGCTCACAACCCCTTAAGGAGGATGCCATGAATTTCACGTGAGTGTTCGGCCACTTTCTGTACCAACAGGAGAACAGGTTTCTCATTAACAGTGAGCTTTCAGCTTTGCAGCATCATGGAATAACATGAAGCTTATACCACGAGATAGGAGAACTTCTACACAAAGCAGTATGAGAAAGTACATTCCAGAAAAAGTAGTAAAATAGACAATCCAGAGTACACTGAGGGTAAGCTGACATCTACTCAAGTTATTTGAGGTCACTTAGACATGTGCAGTACCTCGCTCCATACCCAGGAGCAACATGCGATACCTGGTAAACAAACCCCTTGTTACCGAGAGATGGGACATTAAATACGCCAACCACTCTGTTGTCAGCACAGTGATTTTTCTCTACAGGGGCGTGACACATGGGATAAGACAAAGATTGTGGTAGGAAAAATAAGAGTTGGAAAGGAAGAAGTATCTTGTCTACAACTACAACCCAGAACTATGAGATGGAACATTAAATGGAAAAAGAAACCAACCAAACGTTCTCAGCAGAGTCTCAAGGGCTGTGCTGTTGTACTGTCCTTCTTTTGTCATTTGAAACACATTTGGGATCAGTTTCAGGGCAGCATCTCCTAGTTTGATCCCATGTCAGTATTACAGGATGTTTGTTAAGAGGTAACATTCTACACAAGTCTCACTTCTCATCTCTTTATAGTTTTGGTTGTATTATTTGGAAGCTGCACGTGCTTCACGAAAGGATCTCAAAAGACAACTCCACCTGTGCCCTGTAAGGATGGTGTAAGAGTCCTCCTGGATTTGAAAAGGGTGAGAAATCCACAGAATCATGGAATGGTTTGGGTTGGAAGGGACTTTAAAGCTCATCCAATCCCAACCCCCTGCCTCAGGCAGGGACCCCTTCCACTAGAGCAGGTTGCTCCAAGCCCTGTCCAGCCTGGCCTTGAACACTGCCAGGGATGGCGCAGCCACAACACACATAACCTTCTCTCCTCTCCTGTGTAATTCAAAGCCAGCCTGCGCTTCCTCGGTGCCCCTAGCATAGTATGAGTAACTTGCACCCCAAATTCCTCAGCATCTGCACCGAGCGCGCCTGAGATCTGAATTGAAGCCATTTCTTCTTCACTACTCGCAGTGCCTGCACCATAGAGCTGCAGAAGATACCAGCACAGGAACCAAGGACGAGAAGAAAATGAGGCACAATAAACAGGTATGAGTGCCCCAGGCCACGGTAAAGGAGCTGGGGGTGTAAAAAGCGTGAGGAAAAGGGGCAACATACAAGGTACAGGAATAGCACAGCACAAAGACTGAGGTACAAAAATCTAAGAGTGGAGCTTCATCTTTGGCCCACAGTTCCTATTCTCTCTCTCACACACAATCCCCTCTCCTGTGTAACCACGTGCAGTGGAAACAAGGATATTCTGACCTCTTCTATTTTCATGTCTTTTGATTTATGCCGTATTTTTGTCAAATCACCTATTTACAAGAACTTGAAACAAACTCAACAGGTGACGCTATTCTCCAGAGACCAAAGTCGAGCTTGATCTGGTTTACATTTTTCTTGCATCTTCTTGTTACATTTTTCCAACAGGCTTTCAAAGTGAAATTAGACTTTTTTGTCAAGCCCAGCTCCCCAACATGGCCTTATTCTCAAGTGGCTGGAGATTGATTAATTTGGGTTTTTGATTTGCCCAAGTGACAAGAAGCCAGACGTTACAAAAGCGGGACCGGTGAATGGGATCAATTAAAGACCAGAAGCAGCAACACAATTAATAGCACCAGGTTCAAGAGGAAAAAGAAAGCGCTGATGACGAAAACAACAGCAACAGCTCTGACTGCAGCAGGAATCTTTGCCGCGACCCAAGGAAGGCTGGTTCCAAAGAGGGTGTTTCAGAACTTTCACTATGCCATTAGTGCAGAAATGAAATAACGCAAAGATGTCGGTAGCTGGTGGACTGAATAATAAAAAAATAGCTGGACACTTTCATCTTCTACACATGTGTTTTAAATAGAGGTGAAAAAAAGCAATCCTTTTATTTAAACAGGGGAAGCAATAGACTAAAACCATCTGTAGTTGTATTTCAGACCCATTTCCCCAAGCTGAGATTTTTCTGGCTGTGAAATCCAATGCTCTACAGCTTCCCTTTACAGCTATTACCATAAATGTTCTATCAAGTTCTTTATATTCCTCCTCTGCCTCAAACTGAAGTTAAAGGGATGCTGCAATTGCACAATGACTGCAGAAAGCTGGAGTCAGGCACGGATGGTACAGGACTGACATTAAAATCCTGTCACAACCGCAGCCTGGCAGAAGTCTGCGGATGGTGATAAACACTCAGAAGTGGGGGAGAAGGGGTGGCACGAGATTACAGCCTACAGACAAAATAAAGAAGGCAGAAATGTCTGACGTACACAATGCTCATACCTTCGGTAGGAATTAGGCGCATCCGGTCAGCGTTTAGCTGAATTCAGCTTGGACACTCAAGCTACCGAGGGCTTAAATTAACCTGCTGCACTGAAGGAAATTAAAAGGAAGCTCTGAGCAGAACTGGGGGATGGAGATGAAAGAGCCTCGGGAGTATTCTCTCTCCACGGCGTCTACCATTTTTCCAGCCTTGTGCCTAAAGCCTGTAAATCACAAAGCTACCCTGTCATGTACAGAAAACCCCACTGAATGCCTAAGTTACTGCCTCCTTCCCTCTCATAGCAATTTCAATTAAATAAGTAAAACAAAGCTTTCTTCTTGGGGGGAAAGAAAAGGAAAGGGTCTCTTTACCTCTCTGTCTCCCTGCTTTTGGAGGCTCTGGCTTTTGCTATGTGGTCGCACGCCTCAAGCAAAGCAGACCTGGAGGCATGGCAGGATCGTTTCCCCTCGGCAGCCTAATAAGCCACTTTGTGAGAAGCGAGGGACATCATCCACAGACTTGAGAGACAGAGTCAGGCTTATGACAGCAAGGCACAGGTATCGGAAGGACTGGCTTCAATAATGTCAGAGACAGTAAAGCCCTTGTTACAGTCTCTTATCTAAAGGGAAGACAAAGTTACTTCTAGCTCATTTTCTACTAATATGCAATGGCTGACCATCATAAAGGAAGCATGACAGCAAAAATGCAATATAGTGTTTACCCCCCCCCCCCCCGCCAAGTATATTGCTCAGTACATTTTCCCTCCTAAGGAGCACCCTATTATAGCACTAGTAAAACACCATCCTGCTCCTTAGAAATCAAAGTATTGCTAGCAAGAAGAAAAGCAACTGTATTTTGTTAACTCCCTTTCAAAGCCATCTTATGAAGTTAGTGTCTTGTACCACAGAAGGAATTTACCATCTTACAAAAGGAGAGGATACACCTATTCTTGAGCAACCCTCCTGTGTTGCCAATTCAGTGGCAAGCAAAGTAAAGACTACTGAATATTAGAGCACCTGCAAGCCTCAGAACATGAAACAAGAATGAGATGCTAATCTCTCTTCCACACATCTTGCTTACAGCAGCTTTAGTTCTCAGGGGCAGAGATATTATGTACTCCCTGAGTGAACACAGTTTGCTAATCTGTTTTATCCCCCATTATGCAGATGCATCTTTGCCTCCTTTGTACTGTGCGCTGAATATGCCCTGTGGAAAGATCAAACATGACAAGTTGTTTGAATACATAAGGACAACAAACTAGAAAGAGATGTAAGTCTTAGATGTTGCAGGATTGCAACTACATCCCAAGGCAAACTAACTTCATGGCTCCCACTGAACAGACCCACAGTCTAGATACATAAAGGATGTCTCTAATTCTTCTGGCATAATGTTTTCACTGGGCAGAATCAGATCTGTTGAAAAGATGCGATTCTTACATGGTGTCACCCTGAATTGCTACAAACTGTGTGTATGATGCTATGGGCATTGCTTCTCCTGGCCATCAAGTGTATACAAAATGGGAAGGTGAGGAATATCACAAAAGGCAGCTGGTTATGGGGATTCATCCCAGGTGTAGTTCTTAGCCACCCCGTGAGGGAGAAAGGAGATGGATGGTCCTTCCAAAGACAAACCGTACGGCTCTGGAATGTTTTCAGGGCAGTATCTCCTGGTTCAATCCCAGGTTAGTTTATCTCCCACTTCTGAAGACAGGTAAATAATAAGACACCTCAAGAAAGTTCCCAACTGTGGCATGCTGGACCTTGCAAACCCATCAAGACCACCCCAAGAAATGACAATCTGCTGAAATGCAAACACTTGGAAGCACCACTAAAAGAACACGTTCTGGATACACAGGCTACACCATGATCAAGTACATACAACACCGTGTGACAAATGCTATCTTATATCCTTGTCAAAATGATATGCATAATAAATTCACCTTAATTACGTAGACAGGGTCAGAGCTCTGCCTGATCTGACAATCAGCATTGTCTTCTAATTGGAAAAAACCCTCAATTAACAACAGTCTGCATTGAAACAGAGCCTTGAGGTCTCGAGGCGCTTGGAAAATAACGAACCCACGCCCTACTGCATCATTTCCTACTGAAATATTTACCTTGTATTGCAGGATAGGCAAAATAAAGACAGAAAGGAAGAACTGACTCTCTTCAAAGAAAAGCTCAGAGCCAGAGAGACGTCTCTGTCTCTGCGCTTTTACTTTAACCTTCAGTTTGTATAACCTGTGAGTAACTTCAAGCATCAAACCCGCTCACTGGTAATTGAGAAGAGGTTAGGTAGCTCTCCACTGTCAGTCCACAAGGTTTCAGTGCCAAGCCCAAATAGCAGTGATTTGGAAAAAAATCAAGGGACTCTCACCATTAAAATATTCCAATTAAAGCTGAATAACTGCTATACAATAAATAGGTTGTTAATGGCATCATGCTGGGTAGGAAAAGGCTAAGGCTTTCTTGGTAAAGTATGCCATGAGCACCAGCGTCAGAAAGGAAAAGAAATAATGGAAGCAACACCAAGGATACTCTTAATCAAAGACAAAAATCAAACATTTTCCTATTGCAGAAACCTATAGAGGAAAAGTAAAGCATTTAACATACAGCAACGTCTTTGCCACATTTTATAGGTGCCAGATGACACAACTGCCATTGACAAACATTTTATCAACCACTCTTTCTAGCTCTTACCAGCTCTTCTGAGGGTTCAGATAACCAGAGCAGGGCCTTTTTGCTCTCATAAAACCCATGCATCAGAAAAGCCACTTGCCTGGAGTGACGTGTAAACTGGATACTCCTCATCGACCTGGGCTGCGGGTGGCACACACGATGGCTGCATTAAGGGATGAGATCAACTGTAACAAATGAAGGGCCCAGAGACTTGAAAGGAGATGCTCTTCCACCTGCAGGGAAGGCCAGGTCTCTGCGCTTCAGCTGTCCCCCAACAATCAGCAGGTTGTGAAGGACTTGCGCATGGGATCTAACACAGAGGCTTCTTTCACTCCTTGAACTGTGTATACTGTGAAGCAGCTTTGAAGTGTTGGATTCCATAGGTAACATATACACAACATCCCTGTATCCCCAGCTCTGTGATCTGGACCGGAAAGAAACCAAGCCCGCAAACAGACATGCTTGATGGGGCAACAGCTCTCATGTTGATTGGAACAGAAACTTCATTAAGCTGGAGAAGAAATGAAAGCATTGTGTGTATTTCTTGCACACACTTTGTCCAGATCCTGGCCAAAACAAAGCAGGGTGCTTTTGGGCACGCAATAAACAAGAAATCTAATTATTACAAGTATATGTGTGAACTTCCAAAGCACGGACGTGAAAAGAGGAATTCTGAAATCACAGATTACTCTGATGGCAGCTATACATTAACCTTTTACACGCTCAACTCGGTGCTTAAGACATACCTAAACTTTATCACATTTAGAGTTTGTATTATTATAATACAAATTCAGATTATTGTAATTGATATCAAATGAGTAAGTAAACTAAAAGTGTGTCAATCTAGTAAGTTTGCTTTTTCCTCCGTCTTACTGAGAAGGTGCTTGAATGTGCAATGCATTGGGCTCACGACATTTTTAAGCCGCATTATTTGAATCAGAACAGTTTATGAAGTGTCACACTTTGCTCCTATTATGTCTTTTCTGGAGAATGTGTCTCTCCACTTGTATTATTCCCTGCAAACACGATTTACTTTTCTAAGTTCATACTGGGTAAATTTGGCTTGTGTACTTATTTCCTTGCAATTATAATTGATCAAGCTACATCACTCCTGAATGCACACAGGCAACCTCACATCAAACGCAGCTCTTCAGCTTAGCTAGTGCCAAAAGACTTGCCCTTCTGGTGCTGCTGCTGAATGTGGTCAATGTGTTGATGTTTCGGCCACTCTTTTAACAGTCTAAAGTCTAACATCACAAGTCATATTTCTTTCTGAGATACTGGGGAAGAACAACTGATCCTCCATCTCAACCTATCTGGCAAGTGACCTGCCAAGGAACATCAGAGCAAAGCTCATTCCAGGCTGCAAACATGTAAGATTGAAGCAATCTTAAAATACAAACATATGAGAAAAACCTTTGAAAGATTAAACTATCTTTTTATACAGATGAGATTGGAGGACCGCCTCCCTGATGAAGAACTCACTTTGTACAGGGGTGCAGCCATCTTCAGTATTAACCCTTCCACTCTGACACATACTAATATAGAAACAGAGAACAGGATATGTTTTACAGACTTCTAGGTACAGTATCTGTCAAATGTCAAACATCTGAGCTACAGAGAACTGGCTTGCTGCTGAAGTTCAACAAGAAGACTGTGGAGATATATATATACATACATATATAGTCCTGGTTTGGACTGGGATAGAGTTAAGTTTTTCTTAGCAGCTCATACAGTGCTGTGCTTTGGATTTGGTGTGAGAATAATGTTGACAGCACACCAGTGTTGCTCTAAATCAAGGACTTCTCAGTCTCCCATGCTCTGTCAGTGAGGAGGGACACAAGAAGCTGAGAGGGAGCACAGCCAGGACAGCTGACCTGCAGTAGCCAAAGGGATATTCCATACCACAGCATGTCATGCTTGCTATAGAGACTCGGGGGAGCTGGCTGTGAGGTACCTATCAGTGATTGGGGTATCCACTTTCCTCCCCTGGGAAGTCCTGATTTTTGGCTGTTTAAATACTATGAGTGGGACACTGCAACACAATAACCCTGTGCCTGGACGGTCAGGAATGAGGAGTAAGACACAAGCTTGAAGACCTGCAAAGAGAACGTTCACTGTTCTCACTATTCTTTACCCAGGCTAAAGTTTATGCTTCAATAATAAAAATACAGTGCTTTGGTTTGGGTTATTTTTTTCCTTTTCTCCTGAGCGGGGACAAACAGAGAGGGTGTGAAAACCAAACCCTGCTACAGGCAGAAAAAACACGGATTTGTTGAGCACTGCTAGACAAGTTAGATTAATTGTAGAATCCCAGACTGGTTTGGGTTGGAAGGGACCTTAAAGCTCCTCCAGTTCCAACCCCTGCCATGGGCAGGGACACCTTCCACTAGAGCAGCTTGCTCCAAGCCCCTGTGTCCAACCTGGCCTTGAACACTGCCAGGGATGGGGCAGCCACAGCTTCTCTGGGCACCCTGTGCCAGTGCCTCAGCACCCTCACAGGGAAGAGCTTCTGCCTAAGAGCTCATCTCAGTCTGAGTTCTGGCAGGTTAAAGCCACTCCCCTTGTCCTGTTGCTACAGTTCCTAATGAAGAGTCCCCCTCCAGCATCCTTGTAGCCCCCTTCAGACACTGGAAGCTGCTCTGAGGTCTCCATGCAGCTTCTCTTCTCCAGGCTGAGAAGCCCCAATGTTCTCAGCCTGTCTCCATACGGGAGGTGCTCCAGCCCCTGATCATCCTCATTGCCTCCTCTGGATTTGCTCCAGCAGCCTCATGTCCTTCATCAACATGATGTCTAATCAACATCAGTAACCAGAACCCCACCTCACCATGTTTTTCTCCCCTGCTGTAAGAAACATTCCAGACATATCCCGATTTCAGTTTGAAACCTAAGTGAAATTGAATACAAAATGCGCATCTAAGCATCCCTAAGTAAACACTGGGGAAAAACCAAGCTTTATAGTTCCACTCAAAAAGTTAATTTAGTCACATAAACAAATTACTGACAGACATGTGGCACTTGAGGCTGTGAACAAGATTAAGATGAGCAGGAGGTTGCCAATGTCAAATTATCTGAAGATGAAACCTCACATTTCTTGCCATTTTGGAGCCAAGCACAGGTTTTAATTGGTGACTGCAACGATTCTTTATATTTTAATTAGGGGGAGCGCAGAAAGAAGAGGATCTTAAACACGAAAAGCAGATGGGTTTCTGGAAAAGTGCAGAACTGTAAAAATCCATATAATACAGCTCACCATTTGAACAGCAGCACCAGGTAAATACAGAAGTACTTAGCTGAAATGCAGCAAAGTTGAGTGGAAATACCCACTCCTTAACCTAACATCACGACACAGCTCAGTTTAAACCTCAAAGGTTTATCGGTGCCATCTCACCCCTCCAGCATGGATACAGAAACTGAAGAATTGCTTTCGTATCTTTCATTCCTTTTAACTCATCATAGAGACATGGAATGGTCTGGGTTGGAAAGGACCTTAAAGCTCATCCAGGTCCAACCCCTGCCACGGGCAGGCGCACCTTCCACTACAGCAGGTTGCTCTAAGCCCCTGTGTCCAACCTGGCCTTCTACACTTTGAACCTGTACTGAAGAGAGGCAGCACACTGCAGTGGTTTTACTCCTTGACCAGTTTTGCTTCCAGTGTAGCACACTGGGCAGAATTTGAGGAACACCTCCCAGGGCTCTTCATCTGTATGACATGGATGCTCTTCATCCGTCATTTTGGCCAAGCACATACCCAGAGAACATGAGATACTGCCTGTATTTTGCGAACTTGGGTCAGAACCTCCACAATCTTAAAGCAATCTTGAAGTTTCCCATTCAATTGAGATTCTTACAGTCTACAAAACAGAATGGGTAAGCACTGAGTCCTGATCCTGGATGCTAACACATTCCACAGGCAGAGAGCATCATTTAACACTCTGAAACCCTCTTCAGAGAACTTATCCTTATGCTGACACCACTGTGGAGAAGAAAGCTCAGTGAAAAGACAAATGGGACATATGTCTGTATCTTAGAAGCAATCAGAATGATCAGATTTCCTTGCGGACCGCTTTCTAGCTGAGCTCTGAAATGCTATGGCTTCCTCCTGCTTTACAACATTCTAGAAGCCAGTATGAAACATCACCGCTTCTAAGGTCTTATTTAAATATAAGCCAGCCTTTGGTATCCTCCTGGTCATCTCGCTGCAATGGAAAAATGATGAATGACCCAACTATGAGACTAATATGGCAGAACATCTAGCTGCAAATGTCTTATTCCTGCAGAGTGTGAAGATCTCTATCTCAAACGCCTTATCGTGAGGATCTAGAAGGAGATTCGGAATGCTCAGAGACAACAGTTCTGACATAGAAAGGACATGGAACTGTTGGAACAAGTGCAGAGGAGGGCCACGAGGATGATCAGGGGACTGGAGCACCTCCTGTATGAAGATAGGCTGAGAAAATTGGGGCTCTTCAGCCTGGAAAAGAGAAGGCTGCGTGGAGACCTCATAGCAGCCTTCCAGTGTCTGAAGGGGGCCTATAGGGATGCTGGGGAGGGACTCTTCATTAGGGACTGTGGTGAGAGGACAAGGGGTAATGGGTTTAAACTTAAACAGGGGAGGTTTAGATTGGGTTTGAGGAAGAAATTCTTTACTGTAAGGGTGGTGAGGCACTGGAATGGGTTTGCCCAGGGAAGCTGTGAATGCTCCACCCCTGGAGGCGTTCAAGGTGGGGCTGGACATAGCCTTGGATGGCATGGTTTAGTGGGAGGTGTCCCTGCCCATGGAAGGGGGGTTGGAACTCGATGATCTTAAGCTCCTTTCCAACCCTTACTATTCTATGATTCTATGAGTGAAAACTGCTAAACTTACAGTCTAAATGAGGTGGTGCTAGCAGATTGCTTGGGCAATTGCTCAAATATGGCAAGGATGCTCCTGTCCTCTCTCTCTAGACAACATTATCTGCTTTGAAACCAAGGATGAAGTTTGAGCCTGATTTATTATTATAAGGAACTTATTTGTCACCTCCCACACAGCAGGAGCTCTGCCCTGCACGCCTTACATTACTTTTGGGAACCACAGGATGCAAAACTGCATCTCTCCCTGTATAAATCAACATCAACCTGCAATCTGAAGTCCTGCAGGATAATTCTTGCTGCGCATTACTGGCCACAAGGAAGGTGCTACAGTGGTTCTGATGATGAGAAAATACCAGTTTCCTATTCCATTTCTTGACTGAGTAAAGGCAGATGCATGCTGGGGGAAGCCCAGCTACCTAAAACATTGCTGTATATGAGTCTTTCTGGTCGACTGGGCTGCTTGAGGGAAGAGCTTGTCAAGCATGTGAGCTAGGTTTTAATACTGGAAGCTTTAAGTCTGCAATCTCATGCTGAAAGGGGGTAATTATCCAGAAAAGGCTCAAAAGTTGTACTTGATAACCCAAGTTTCCTTCAGGTATGTTAGGCTGTTTAGAAAGCAGAAGGCAATAAGAAGTCATTGTTAGCAGAGTTTACCCTGCTGAACAGACAAAGGCCCCCGCTGGAAGTATGTGCCAGAAGCAATTTGTCTGTTGATCACAAGAGGGTATGCAAAGTACATGAATGCTTCCTTTTCCTTCTTAAAGACAATGTAAACCACTTGCACATATTCAGCCTTGCACATGGCAAATTTTACAACAGTAAACATTAGAAACCGCAGGAAAACACAGAATAATTCTAGAGAAAATAGAACCCAACAGCCCCCCACCCCCCCCCTTTAGATTTGCTTCTCGGTAACGATTTCCTTCTGTAAAAAGAAGAAAAAAGCTCTTCCAACCGAAACCATCAATGTACTTTAACACAATACATAAATCTATCTGGAATGATATCACAGAATCATGGAATGGTTTGTGTTGGAACGGACCTCAAAGCTCACCCAGCTCCAACCCCTGCCATGGGCAGGGACACCTCCCACTAGAGCAGCTTGCTCCCAGCCCCTGTGTCCAACCTGGCCTTGAACACTGCCAGGGATGGGGCAGCCACAGCTTCTCTGGGCACCCTGTGCCAGCGCCTCAGCACCCTCACAGGGAAGAATATTATTTATCCTAGTCAAGAACTTGCCTATTGAATTCCAACAACTTTAAATGATGCTTTCTGGTTCCCTTTTGAAATTAAAGTGTTAGGACCGTTAGAAGAGGGTTGAACCATTTTCTTTTTCTATGTATAGCAGAACACTCGATCATTTAATCATTCCAAGTGCTTACGACCAGAGAAGTAAGGCAAGTTGTAAGGTCTGCACTAATATAAACACTCCAATGACCTCTCATACCCTATGGCACAGTGAGAACTCAATTTTACATCAATAAACCCTAACAGCAAACTGTTAGAAACTCCAAAGACACCAGGTATTACAACTTACATAAATTACAGCTGAGATCAAATGGCCCGTACAAGCAATTGTACAGTGATAAAGCCTAAGTGGATGATATTTAAACAGATATTTGATTTACTGCAGAATTTTATCTCATGCTAGAATTCAAATGTCAATTTACAGGTCCAGAGGAAAGAAATCCCTGTCCCATGCAAACTACTGTTTGCAGCGCTGTTTCAGAAGAGCTTAATATTGTAACTTTAAGGAAGAAAATCGTCCCTCTGATAGTCTCAGGACACAATCTCAGAAGCCAACCTATAAACGCTGACATTTAAAAAGAGAATGAACAAGTTACTTTGGAAATAACATCCTCAGTCTTCTGTGAGTTAAGTCTAATGAAGCTGATTTGTGCAATACAGGTGGCTGTGGTTTCTTCCATCAACCCTTCTGATGGTCAGTTTAAGGATCTGTCTCTCAAGTTCTTTAGGGGTATACAGTTGTGAAGACTGGAAGAACAGCACCATATCCTACTAGTAGCAGCAACACCACTAGCTAGTATTTCTCCATTTTCCATTGTAATCATGCAGATGCGCTTTCCTGAACCAAAACCTTCAACACCTAAACAGGTTACGAATGGCTTCCCTGAGACCAGACAACCTTCTTATTTCCCAGCAGTGAGCAACTAGAGATAACCCTGGGTGAAAAAAGAGAAAGAGCCATCAAGGCAAAGATTTATCAAAGGAAAAGAATTGAAGGCTCCCAATGCGATCCAGGAAAACCTCTTGGCCAATAGTTGCAGCAGCAGTAATTGTTCTAAATCTATCAATAAAGCTAAGCTGCTCCTTCATTGACTGCAAACACCAATTTCTTTCATGGAGGATTACAAGTTGATGCTCATGGTCTCTCTACTGCCATTAGGGTGATAAACAGTTTAAACTACATCAGGATCTGACATGTAGATCAATTCTGGGTCCATAAAGAATCTACACAAGAGCTTCCCGGACAGGGATTTACTGCCCCCAGTTTTTATTCTCTCTTGCTGCTAAAATTACTTCTGTCAAGCACTTAAAAAAGTCAGGAAAAAAATAAAAAGTAAAAAGAATTAATTTTTCATGTGCTGCTGGAACGGCCTTTTTAAATTCCCGAGTTTTTAAGGCAAATATGTTCCTGCTTTTAAAATCAAGCTGAACAGCGGGTGGTATTTAGCTAAACAGCGAGCCGCTCGCATGGTCCGCTCACTATCAAGCAGACAGCAATTTGAAACACTGAACTAAGCTGTCTAGATTTTCTCTGAGGGCAGTCACAGGCTTCACGTTACCAGCACCAAATGATATTAGACATTTAATTTTAAACTTCAGGTACTTAAATGTAAAACCTTACAACAGTAATAGTCATAAAGCAGTGGGGCATTCCATTTCAGAGAATGGATTTTTCTATTTTTCCCCTTTAATTTAACCAGCACCTCCTGTTTTGTGGCTCTGCCCACTACAAAGTAATTTATCTAATTAGGAGATGTTCACAGCTGCTTGAAAGACAGAAGCCCCAGGAAACCAAAGGTCTGGTTTGGAAGACTTTGAAAAGTTCTCCGGAGCCACACAAAGTATTAATTTAATGTGGGGGAAAAAAAAAAGAAGGTGCAGAGAAAAATTGAATCCCAATATGTTATTTTGTCTACAATAAAGCCATGCGACAATAAGCAGCATATTCTCCCATACACTGGCATGTGAATTCCAAAAGATGCTTAGCTTCTCGCCGTACCTGCTGCTTTCACAGTGTTACCTTTTTATGAGTAAAATTCAAAACTCTTTTAATGGAGGAAAAATACCCCCTGAAATTAAAGAGGGTTTTTCATGCGTCAACTTGCCAACATAAAGGACACATCTCTGAGCTTCCCGAAGGATGAGACACCGAGAGCAGCGAATTAGGCTGGAGGTTTTGGAGCAGGTTTAGCACCGTTCTGTTTTCTGCTAACCTAAAACACACCTCACCATTAGTCCTATTTTCCCCACATAATCATAAAGTTAAAAATACAACTTGCAGAACCTCTGCAGGAAATCGTTCAAGCCCAGCTTATTCAGAAGTACCCACCGGTCACCTGCGTTTTTGGAGTAAGTATTTAATGGGTAATTCTAGCTGTCGTCTCTTCTGATCCAGAAGTAATCACAGATGAATGCCAAGTCAGAAAAGGGTACTGGAACATACTTGGGAATACAGAGCTCACGGAGGAGAAAAAGGTTCCCTTCACCAGGAACTGAAAACCAGCTGAAGCTCAGCACCAGGAGCAAAGCACAAGTCCAGCAAGGATCTTGAAACCAGAAGCAGCGTTACAACGTAAAGGGGAAAGGGAAAAGCAGGAACTTAGGTTGAATTCCTACTTTTCAACATTCTGATTACATGCCACTTTGAGGAACTTTCTGAATTCTGTATTTTGAAGACTTTCCTCTCCTGCAGCCTCCGTTGGCTCTAAGGAGCACAGAGATGATATATGCTCACCTGCCTATGGGTATGTCAAGCTATAAAGGACTGGAGACTATATCTTGTCTTTCACTTGCCTTCCTTCTAGTGCAAACTTACAATATTCTCCAACTTTTCTTTGAAAAGCTACATATAAAAGACGGGCGCAGAAAGCCAAAACTGTGATATAACCTTTCAAAAGGAAAACAGAATTGGAATGGATTAAAATGATAAAGCAGCTCAGGAAAAAGAGAGACACATCTATATCCTTAACTGTGAAATCAGTTCAGTCTAAAGGAATCCATGTAGGGCAACGCAGATTGCCCTAAAAGACTAACCAGTTTCTAAAGGAGTGGGGGAGTTGAGCAGACACAGAAGGGAACAGTGCTGAAGCATTTTATCTTGCTGAACAGGATCTACAGCTGTCACTGAGGCTGAAATAAAATGTGCTTGCTATAGAAACACTTGGTCAAAATCAGTACCATTCTGATGCAAACACCATGCTCCCGAAGATGTTGCCCACAGGCTCCAGAAATGTACATGCTGCAGTTATCCAATAATCAGAGAATGGTTTGGGTTGGAAGGGACCTTAAAGCTCATCCAGTTCCAGCCCCCTGCCATGGGAAGGGACACCTTCCAGTAGAGCAGCTTGCTCCAAGCTCCATCTAATCTGGCCAGTTACTATGGACTTGAGAGCTAATGCCACTCAGAGCCAAGGCGACCGTGATTTTAAACCCTCCATTCTCCTAAAGTGGCACTGAAAAGCTGCCCAAAGCTGCTTAAGAACCCAGAGACAGTATCAGGACTATTAAAACCTTGTACAGATACATACTTGTATATATATATGCATATATATATGGGACATGTGAAATTTTCATATTCCTGTAATTTTCACTATTTTAGGGATAAGCCATTCAGAAATAACTTTCCTTCCCCCTTCTCCTGTCCTATTGACATTTCTCTTCATTATCCATATTCTCAGTTCACTCTCTTTCACGCATTCTTCTCCCTTTCCCCATTTCATGAACTTTCTGTGGTTTCTCCAACTGCCTGTTAAATCCTATGCTCCAGGACACATGCACTCCAATGCTATGAACTGTCTCTGCACCACAATACATTAGAAACACCCATGTCCCAGCACACCTGCTATGGCTGCTTCCAGGATGCTCTGATTTGCTCGGTAGCAGGTCAGCTATAAGTGAACAGCATTACATCCCTGTCCTTCCCAAGCACTCCACTGAAGCCAAATGCACCATTTTGTTACCACATATCATGCCTACCCTTTAGAAACCACAACCCATGTCTCCCTGTTACAATCTAATCACTGCAAAACACCATCTGGAATAGTGTTTGCTCCTTTTAATATCGTTAAAGGCTCCACAGAGAAAGCACTATGACTATGCCAGTAGCGTGCACGCATTAAAGCAAGAGCACAGCAAAGAAGGGACATCTCCATGAAAAGATGTGGAGGATAATTTACTGCTAAACACCTATCACACAGAGTAAGGAAACAAGAATATCAAGGGAGCAATCTACATTATGTACCTGAAGCTAAAATTAAGCTGTACTGTAATTGTACCAGCTCTCCTTGCTGAAAAAGTATTGTACTGATCTGCTTTCTGATCTGATTTCTCTTTTTCTCTCAGATGCTGCAAGTTTGGCTTCCAACCGAGCATGTGGGTGAACATCAGACTGTTTGGGTCTTTTTCTTCCTTCTAACAAAGCAAACGAGCAGACTCCCCCTTCACCCCAAAGCAGATAATCCACCCCCAGCTCCAGGTTTCTTACCACTGCTAATGCCAGAGTTTGCAATGACTGTTGCCTCACTCCACTGATCTGCACTGGAGACCGAGTAAGAGCGCTGATGCATACCATCCGGTCGGCTGTTGAAGGAGACTAGACTGATCCCACTTGCCATCTGAGACACAGATGTGCTAGTAGTCACGTTCCCTAGACATAAATGGAAAACAAATTGTGTCAATAGAGAAGACAAAATCGATTCGCATGAAGATGGATGGGTGCATCTTAACAGAGCAGCAAAAGAGGTCACTCAACCAACACCAAAACCAAGCAGCCCCCCTTGCAACAATGAAGGGTGACCAGCTTGGGGCACCGCAGATTTCGGCAGCCCTCTCAAATCCAGCCGGGAACTTCTGACACAAGAGACTGAATTGTCAAGATTTCACCTCATCCTGTTCATTCCTCCTCTAGGAAACGCCGCCTTCCACAACCTTGCTACCAATCACATCCTGTATAGGTTCTCCTCTTGATACAGGCAAGCACGCAAGGTAGACTGCACAGAAAAGGAATGTATTCCTGAAAACCACTGTTCACACAAGCAACCGAGACGAGCCAACGAAGACTTTAACCCAATCCACCTCAACTCCATGACTTTAAACCAATCTACCTCAAAATACTATTTCACGTAAGTATGTAGCCCAAGTAAAGGCAAGAACACAGCCACGGGGAGCACGTAACTGGTAGCACTGCAAGACCAAGCAAGACGCTTTTAATCTCAAAACAGCATCACGATACAAAGCACACACTAGAGGTTTGTTCCATTGACTGCAAACATCATTCCTGCGTCTCGTCTCATGGCGACACACCCATCACAGCTCTGTCTGAAGGTCTATGACACTACAGGTGAGATACAACAATAGTCTTTCCCCAGCTTACACCAGAAACAAGTATTTTCCTGATCATTGAGGTTTAGGACGACAAAATGCTGGGAAGTGTGCGTAAGGGTGAGCAACAGGAACAGGTTTCTTGGATAAACCAGAAGCGTGACCTGGAGAACAGGAGGCTCTGGGGAGATGAGCTTTAAGGTCCCTTTCCAACACAAACCAGTCTGCGATTCTGTGATCGGGCTGACTAAATGTTCCGAGTCAAAACAATTAAAACCTTAGCAGAAACTCAGGTTTCTGATGGTTTCAGTCACAATTTGATATGGGCCCAAGTCTGCTCGACAGGTTTGGTTTCTGAGCGTTGTTTTACTCCAGTCCTATCACAGGACTTGCGTTATTGCAAAGACACAAAGATTTTACAATGCTACTTCTATTCCTCATGGCAGGCTCTCACAAATTACCCCACGTCTCCTATGGATGTAAGAATACTCTTTATGAACACATATAAAGGGAAAGAGACACAGTTATATAGAACACCCTAACACTTTGCATTTCCATTGCACCTTCTACTGATGAGTTCAGAAAAATTAATGAATTAATTTTCAATGCTCCTGTGAGGTTGTTAATTATCTGCTATCATTTCCCCCATTTTTCAGAGGTTAAATGACCCAGGGCCACAAAGGAAGATTGTGGCAGACTTGAAAATAAAACCCAGATCTCCCGACTCCCAGTTCTATCATTATGTCTTTTCCCAGAGCAGCCTTTGGGAAGACAGCAGAGCTTAGTGAACTACTTTGTGTTATTAGAGTTGGCATAATTGTCCCTTTCCCTCTTCCCCTTTCCCAAGACTAAATATCATCTTTAGTCCCTAGCACAGATCCAGCACTACAGCATCTGTCCACCTGAGTCTTGAATGCACTTACACAGTCTCAAGAACTTCTGCATGGCAATCTCTGCTTTGGAGACATGAAATACGTACAGGATTTTGGAACCACGTTGGGACCTCCCAGTGCGAAGCTGTAGCTACTGGCACATAATTCCTCACTAACCACCTTCCCTGGGCAACCTTTTTGTCCAAAAGAATCCCATAATTCGAGCATCGTCTGCCAAAGTATTGGAAAAATTTATGCCTCCAATAGCTTCAGGATATTATGTGCTTGACTCCATCAACTGAGAGCAAGTTGTCAGTGCTGGTATTTAGCACCTTCCAAAGAAATGTCCAACAAAGAAAGCAGGCCTACAGAAATGAAGGTACAAAGCAGAGGATCAGGTTATAGCTCAGTGTCCTCAAGTCACAACAGAATATGGAAATACTAGTTGACAGTAGGCAGATTTTGAGGTTTCTTAGAAGAAATACCTCCTCCTTCCAAATGAACCTGTGTAATGCTGCTGATGCTCACTTCGGAATAACCTTTTCCTCTACTTTTCGCTATCCATTACTAAATGATTTTGATGAGACACCACATTAAAGGGGGAGGCTGACATGAATGACTGAGCTTCAGACCAGGTGGACTCTAGAAACCTGAGATTTAGGCCAACATCACCATCACGTGGATCAATAAAGAGAAGGCCTAAGCTCTGCTCCTGGGGCAGGACAAGCTGGTGGAGCGGCAGAGAACGGAGATCAGTTGGTTGAGTAGCGGCACTGCTGTGAAGGACAAAGAGTCAACAGCGGATGCCCGAATGTGTGGTAACACTGTACTTGACACAAACCACAAGCTGGGCATCTAAAACACTGTACACAGTGGGTAGATATCAGAAGGACTGGACTACAGAAACAAAGTGTGCCCTTTCCCCTCCCTTTCTGAATGTGTTCAACTCTAGCACAAAGTTGTTACTTACAACCTTATTTCAGATTATTTCCCAATTTATAGCTCATTTTTCCACTTCTCAGTTTTAACAGCAGCATGTCCAGGACATGGATTCCACCACCCCAGTAGGAACTAATGGCATCGCACCAAAACAAGGACTATTGGAAGTCAGCTACTGTTCTTGTACACTTTGTATGCTGCGCAAAGCTTCTACAAAACAGTCCTATGGATTTTCCTGTCTGTAACAGACAAACTCCAACCCAGACACCTCGACAAAGCATTTCTGCTCAAGGATAATGCCTCAACAGAAATCATCTCAGTCTTTCAGAAGAGAAGTGAAAGACAGTTAAAAAGAGGAGGTCAGCAATACTCATTGAGAAGGAAACCCTGTACACTGGGTTGGGCACACGAAGCCTTTACATCAAACTTTAGAAGCAATGGCCTTGATGCATTCTGCCCCTGCTGTCTCCCCCATTTGTACACATATACACACACACACACATATATCATAGAATCCCAGACTCATCTGGGCTGGAAGGGAGCTTGAAGCTCATCCAGTCCCAACCCCTGCCACAAGCAGGTGCCTAAGAGCTCATCTCAGTCTCCCCTCTGGCAGGTTAAAGCCATTCCCCTTGTCCTGTCCCTACAGGCCCTTGTCCAAAGCCCCTCTCCAGGTTTCTTGTCAGCCCCCTTTATATCTACCTATCTGTAGACAGAGAAGATACATACATCGACATTAACATGAAATCCATGGTCAGCTACCTGGCCCATTCAGGAGCTGTGAAAGAGTGCCTCTTCAAATACATCATATATGCATCAGCTGGTTGTTTAAGTTGATTAGCAGGGGGCAGTTAAATTACTATGCTAATCCATGTATTCTCAGCACTGTTTCCTTGATATGGATATGTGTATATGCTTACTGGGAAGCCTTGATTAGTTCAAGCTTCAATGTGTCAAAGGCTCCCGATTCTTTCCAAAGAATAATTTCAGCTGTACTCACATCCCTAAAGTGTGGGAGCTGATTTGAAAAGGTACTTACCTCTACCATATGCTATTTTTCTTTAAACAATTTGCATTTCAAAGTGAATATGGCATTTATATTTGAATGAATATCAGTATGTTGCCAGAACTTGTCTCAAATGAGCAAAAAAAAAGATGCTAGTCTCCTATTGAACAAAAATGTTTTCATCTACCAAAGGAGCATCAAAGGGAGAGTTCCTCTTTCTAGCTCTAGACAGCTTTATTAAAACTATCTTTTCTGATATTATAAAATACCCCGTTACGATCGCGCTTACAAAATGTTCAAACAATTAAGCTCTACAAAACCCATCCAAATTAAGATTCAAGGCAATTTCCAGCTTGGGTTAAAGCTCAGCAGAAGAGTCTTTATGAAAAGTGAGAGCTCTCACACAGAATCCAAAGTATATGTCCATCTATTCAGGGTAAATAGCCACGAACAGCAAAGAGCAAATAAAGGCAAGAGGCTCGGCAGAAGAGAAGATCTGCAGAGGAGTGCATTCCTGTGTGTACCCATAAAGAGGCTGACAGAAACACACACTGGGGGTAGAACACGTCTCTGTGTCCTATGCACAGAGGGACTTCCTGATAGCATCAGATTACAACACTTAGAAATATGATGAAAATAAGAAGATTTATACAAAACCAGGACCATACAGGATGCTAAACACACATCAAGTCAGTAAAACCCAAAAGATAAAGACTCAATGTATTATAAAAATGTGAATAAAATATACAATAAAGTTTAACATAATGTTATCTTACATAAATGTTACCTTACACCTGCACAGAGACCTCAGAGCAGCTTCCAGGGTCTGAAGGGGGATACAAGGATGCAAAGAGGGACTCTTCATCAGAGACTGTAGTGACAGGACAGGGATGATGGGTTGAAACTTAAGACAGGGGAGATTTAGGCTAGATCTAAGGCAGAAGCTCTTCCCTGTGAGGGTGCTAAGGCGCTGGCACAGGGTGCCCAGAGAAGCTGTGGCTGCCCCATCCCTGGCAGTGTTCAAGGCCAGGTTGGACACTGGGGCTTGGAGCAAGCTGCTCTAGTGGAAGGTGTCCCTGCCTGTGGCAGGAGTTGGAACTGAGTGAGCTTTAAGGTCCCTTCCACACAAACCAGGCTGGGATTCTGTACATACAGTAACCTGCCCACCTATAAAAGAAACCATTCAGGGCTTTTGCCTCTTGCTCTTGTAACAGAACAGAACGATGGACAGCATCTTAGCTATTCCTCTTTTGCCATCTTTTAGCTTAACAAAACCAGCACAGTGAATCCTCACTGGGCAGCACAGGTTATTTTAACACACCCACCACTTTAAACTAAGCCTTCACCAGCTACACCACCCACTAATTACAAACGCACAATGCATACCATTCGCAACTATACCCTAAGAGGCCAGATACAAATGACTTCACTACATGAAGGTGGTCACACACTCGTGATTTCTCCCAAACAAATCACTTAGTTACAAGAAGTTGCATTCAGAGTGCAACTAATACACTCTTGGATTTATGAGACGAGCAGAGATTGCAGGGGTCGTGAAGCAGAACTGTATTTTTCCATGAAGCAGCAGCATGTGAGACCTGCAAAGAGCGGCTGCACAGAGGAACAGAAACACTGAAGCACACAATCTATAGAGCCGATGCTTTCACCATGGCCGTGGTTTGTTTGTGTTACCCTCTTCATGTTCCCAATGAGGTTCTCTTCCAAAAAAGAAAAGAAATTAACCTCTTAAGGCCAGAGGGCTGTGCTCACCAGCTGTTAGAACTAATGAAAAATACATTAGAGTTGTGGGTCAGGAAATCCTGACTCTTGATATCAGAGGGTTAATTGTTTCAAATCATGTTGGGTCAATTTATGTTGCAGGAATACTGCCTATTCTTGAAATGCCCTCTAATTCAGTAAAAGGTACTGTCGAGTAGATTAGATCAGCTGTTGGCTGCCTGTTCAAAACCCACTCCCGACACTGCTCCCTGAAGTTTCTTCAGGCCTTAGGGTGCAAAAGGAAAGGGAAAGAGGCTGCTCTGCCAGCTGCAAAAAGATGAAAGGCGTCCCCGTCCCCTTCCCCTTCCCCAGTTCTGCATTGCCCTGATGAACCAGTTCCCAGAGTGGTGCAGGTATCTTTCCATTGGACAAATCTTTCCTAACTAGTGGGTGACCATCCAAGCTGCACCACTTTCTGCCTCCTGCTTTGCCTACAAACATGCGTCTTGGGACAACTCCTGCTTTTGCTGGAAAATCTGGGAATAGCTCTTCTGGGTTCCATCAGCTTGCTGCTTCACATCCCAGCATCTATCTGTGACAGATGCATCCTCCTTCCCTTCCCTTGCCAGCTCTGGAGATCAGGCTCTGCACTAAAATCTGGGAAAAGGGCTACTTACAGCATTTTTGCCTCTCCAATTGAGTCAGGGAAGTCCACATTGGAAAGGAAGGTATTGCCCAGGCATCAGAGCTCTGTCTGGCCACCTTCCTAGTAAGAGAGGGCCAGAGAGCTCCAGCTTCCATAACCAGGTTTTTGAGTTGGGTTGTTAATGGCGGGAACCCCCCCAAAAGTATTGCTACGGATTCTGTCTGCTGCTTCAATCTGATGGCAGCGTGTGAACAGCACATTGTTTGTGCCTTGGATCTATCAGGGACCTAAAATAACTTGAGCTTACCTGTACATAGAACAACAAAAGAGTACAACAGTTCTGGAGAACAGTGACTCCAAAACACACTGGTTCCAGCATTGAAACTCTCCTTCGATACGCTGAGAAGCTTTTTCAGCGCTGTAGCAGGCGACTTCCTTGTGGGTTTTACTGATTTTTAAGATGATTTTGCTTTTTCCAGAAGCATTTATTTGCTGAACCAATTTCCTGAGGATAAGCAGCTATTAATAGAGGAAGACGTTCCATCTCACAGCCTGGCAGGGCAGCCTCTGCGAACAGAGCTTGATTAGTAGTGTACAAACTGAGAAGGGTCAATACTAATGAACAAGCAAGGCAATGCCAAGAAATATCCTGGCAGTGAAGGACATGGTGCTGGGAGTATAACGAGAAAAGCTATTATTCTCAAAGCATGCCAAACCAACACAGCAAGTGTGAAGGAAAATTAAGTCATCAGAGGAGACATCTCTTCTAAAGGCAACTTAAACCCAAGATCTTCACCACAGGCTTACGCTCAAAATCCCAGACTATTTAGTCTACTGGGATCAAAGTGTGTTTTCCCTTCCCAGCAGGCATATTACTACTATTTTTCAGTAGTTTTAACAAATAATAGTAATAAATAACAGATTCTTTGCTTTCTGGGCAAGAACCAACTGAGGTTACCTGCTTGTTAAGGGACTGCATCTATGGAGGTGACCATTTTACACTGGCAAATGCTCTACTTTGGACTGCCGTTACCGGTTGTGAATCCTGTTCATGACTGTGGATCTAACTTGGCAAAAAACAACAGTGCAAAACGAAACCATCCCGAGGTATTATGCTGCTCGCTTGTAAAGCGAAGCATGCGTAGGGGCCCGAGGCAAAAGATGCAAAATGCTTCCTAATCCCTTCGACTTGTCTGTGGAAGTTATTGATAACGCAATTGGAGAGGGGCTGAGAGGGAAGGATCTTACTTGCGTGCTGGATCTACAACAGAAGCTGGTTAAGATGAACCAAATGAACTTTGGGAGCCTTTCACCAACCTACAAACCTGCCCAAGCCCTGCGAGTGGCATCCTCTTTGGGATGGGGAGGGACGACTGCTGATAGTCAAACACCTCCAGACCCTTCAGGAAATGGAACAAAGAAACTTTATTTTCGAACAAGAGACAATAGATACGAATGGGAGATGACTTTTTCTTTCCTCCTATAGCTATCGCCACTGTAACAGCAGCTAAGTGAATGCATGTCTGCAGTGTGAGCAGTTTTGATAAACAGCCTCTGCGGGCCACACAACGGGGATAATGTATCCTTAAGTACTGCCAATGAGCTGCCATTCTGCACAGCCAATTACTTCTGTGCGTCTGTCACTCAAAGGAAAAATGACTGAGCCCATTAGATCAAACCTTTGTCACTGTTCCTAATGCACTCTTAGGCCTCATTAATCTGAGGGAGCAGCAACACAGCCGCCAGTGCCTCATTGCCTCCCCCACAACAGGCCCACGTGAATCTTCTCATCTCTCCCCCAAGTGCACCACGTTAATCAAGCTCTCCTTATTACCCCGGTCCCTGTCACGCCGGAGAGCGCTCTCTCTCTTAAATGCTCTCATTATGGTCCATCTTTAGAGCTGGCTGAGTGGGGAGAAAAAAAAAGCAAGAGCCAGAGAGAAAGAGAAGAGGAAAAAGCAAGTCCGATCGCATTAATATTCATGACAATAATTAGTATTCTAGGTCACTGAATATTCATGCTATTAGTTTGGCTTTTTATGGGTTTGCTGGATGTCCTGATTGCTGGAGTGTGGAGGAAAACAGCATGGTTGGGACTTTAGATGTCAACGGCAGTTCAATACTCAAAACACATTTGTGAATTTTTTTTCCCTTTTGGTAAATCAGCTTCGAGCCTCCTGATGGCTTTAATATTTTAAAATCACTGGGGGGAGAAAGAGCAAGCCATTCTGCAGAGGTCTGAACATCCAACCAGGCAGCGCTACAAGGTGGAACTAGCGAAAACCGGTGAGGCTGCGCTGGGCGGACAAGAGAGATGTGGGCTTTTATTCAGGATACGGCGCAACGGAGGCATGAACATCAACCTGAGCAGAACAGGCAGGGGCTGAGCAGCACCGGCTGCATCTTGTCCAGCATCTACATTCATCACATCATTTCTACCCATTATCTACATCATCATCACTAGAGATGGGCACCATCGAGAAAGAATCCTAGGACGGATCAGTGTTTCCTTCTTTCCCTAAAGAGCAAACTCTTTCCTCAGCCCAGTATTCAACAAATGCTATAACAAATATATTAACAAATGCTACAGTACGTATTTTATCTAATACATATTTCAACAACACCAACATTTGCCCTGTTCCCTTTCCCCTAGCATTAAGGACTACAGGCTACTACGACAGAAGTATTTCTCTCTTGCTCCGGAAAGAGCAAATCCTAGTCCAAAGGTACTGGAGAAGATAACCCTGAGGGATCCCCTTCCAGTGGGATAAAAGGGAAATTTCCACTGTACTTAAAATTGGGCTTTTTTCCTTTGAAACGAGCAAACTGACAACTTCTTCTTTCATTTGCTGCAGCCGTATATCACTGAACTAACAGCAAACCCAACCACATGGAAAATTGACTGGGGTGATTAATGGCAAAAGTAAGTCACAAACTTGCATTTGCGCTCTGTGGCAACATCGTAAAACTAAGGCTAAAGTTGAAGCACAGGAGATGTTTCATGGTAAGACAAGTCAACTGAGGTACCACAAAGACTACAACATTGGTAGCGAATAACTAATAGCTACCAACCTCTGG
Source organism: Amazona ochrocephala (assembly GCA_039720435.1). Taxonomy (NCBI): domain Eukaryota; kingdom Metazoa; phylum Chordata; class Aves; order Psittaciformes; family Psittacidae; genus Amazona; species Amazona ochrocephala. The sequence goes on along the minus strand of CM077881.1, from coordinate 82,495,138 downwards.
CCTCGTGGGAACTCCAGCAAGTGAAGTCTGGCACTGTCAAGTCACACACTGCTACAGTACACAACATCAGTCACCTCCACGTAAGGAGTTCAGAGCAGATTCCAGAAGGTAGGACTCAGTTCTGTGTTTATTTGCAAAGGAACCCAAGATCTACAGGCTATGGAGCAATTGCCTATGCTAGCAAGCTCCTGGCCTGACACACATTTTTACTCATCAACAGCATCAAAACGGATCTGAATTGTCATAGTCACCTCCAATTAAAAGGTTATTATGAAAACACTGATGAATTAAGTAACAGCAGCCTTCCAATACTTGAAGGGGGCTACAAGAATGCTAGAGAGGGACTCTTCGTCAGGGGCTGCAGCAATAGGACAAGGGGCAATAGGTTGAAACTTAAACAGGGGAGATTTAGGCTAGATGTTAAGCAGAAGCTGTTCCCTGTGAGGGTGCTGAGGTGCTGGCACAGGGTGCCCAGAGAAGCTGTGGCTGCCCCATCCCTGGCAGTGTTCAAGGCCAGGTTGGACACAGGGCTTGGAGCAAGCTGCTCTAGTGGGAGGTGTCCCTGCCCATGGCAGGGGTGGGAACGGGAGGATCCTACGGTCCTTTCCAACCCAAACCTGTGATTCCATGATTTTAATTCAATATACTTGGCATCAAGACTTGAATTCACAGTGCATCACAAGAGAGGAGTGATCTTATCCATGGTTTTTCATCACGCTTCTCCTGCATATGGCACGCCACACTTCAGAGGGTACTGGCTCTCAGTAATGAGCTCAGCAGCTATTAATTCAGATGCAGGAAACAGCTACCCAACTGACATTTAGGGCTGCGGCCTGTAAGTCAGGCTTAAAAGGTAAAACAAGAGTAATGCAGGGGTTTGAGACCAGAATTACTAGACGGGTACCAGAACCTAAAGACACCATGTCTGAATCTGTGAAGATACACTAATAGAAACACCAATTCCCTACTTTTTTAAGCAGAAAGCTCTGGAAGGCAGTCAATTTCAACTCGCCTGCTTCCCAGTACTTCAGGGTAAAGTAAAATTCCTAACGACCACTGTGCTGATTTGATAGATGATCACAGTTAATAACAGATAGAAACCTCACATTTATAAACATGCGAAGATGCCGGGCTTCTAACATGTCTGCAATGTCAGATACACTTAGCTGATAACAACCTTTAGCATACTTAACGATGGCTATGTAGCTAACACATTTGAGGGTAATTCACATACTGTACAGTCACTATTATAAGTAAATTTAATAGCATCAAATTATTTAAATGAAGTGTTAATCAGGAAACAATTTATCTCTACACCATAAGCTATTTTTAGATGTGAACTTTCTACATCAGTGGCTCTTGCTGCAGCTCAGGCTTTGGGTTGTTTGTAAAGGAGAAGAAATAAATGACTCCTGGGAGAGATTTCAGGAATAAGTTCACCTTCAGGTCATCCAGCTCAAACCCAGCCCAACTTGGGAGTAATTGAAACCTCGATCCTCTCCTGCTCCAAAGTCAGCAAGAACTGAGTCAGCTTCTAAAAGGCACAGAGACTTGGCCGGTGCCTGAGTTCCAGGACTGCCAGCCCTTGGACACTGCTGCAATCTGCTACCAACTGTTAGCTGGAACTAAGCAAGTCCTCAAGTTACCCTGCTCTGCAGTACTTCCAACTGAGATGCACCATTCACTGCAAGTTTAACTGAAATTCAAGTTTCTTAAGCATCATTCAACAACTTTAAGACATCACAAAAGTAATATGACCCAAAGCATCCCAAGTCTGCCCGTGTGCTACCTCCCATGTGGATGGGTGCCTGTCTCTGAGAGAGCATCCCCATAGCATGTATTTTCATCGAACCCCAGACTGCTTTGGGTTGGAAGAGACCTTAAAGCTCCTCCAGTTCCAACCCCTGCCACAGGCAGGGACACCTTCCACTAGAGCAGCTTGCTCCAAGCCCCTGTGTCCAACCTGGCCTTGAACACTGCCAGGGATGGGGCAGCCACAGCTTCTCTGGGCACCCTGTGCCAGCGCTCTCAAAGGGAAGAGCTTCTGCCAAAGAGCTCATCTTAATCTCCCCTCTGTCGGGTTAAAGCCATTCCCCTTGTTCTTTTACAACCCAGCAGTTGATAGGCAAGAGGCTTTGGCTTTGCCCCCCTATCAGATCAGCTGATGTGCTGTCATCTTCCCAAAAAGCAACAAATTCCACTAAGAGATAGAGAAAACTGTGCTGAGCATTCGTGAAAGAATGGATTTAAAACTTGACAGTTACAGGCCATCAAACAGACATCTAATACATATATATATTTATTGGCAATGTTGGCACTGAAAGCCATACTTAAGGAGCAGCAACAGTGTTTAGTCACTGATGGCTTCAAATGAAAACATCATGTAAGATAAGCACTATTTGACTGTTTCAACAATAAAAACTGCCTTTTTGGTTTTGATGTTTGAACGAAAGTAAGTTCAGCTATTTCTAGGAACATAAGTTAGTGGAAAATCTCAGCAGAAGAATGCTTTCACGGGGCCTGGGCTATCACCAGGTATTAGCAAAGACGAATTCTATTTCCGGCGGCAATCTGAGACATGATCTTTTAATGGCATTTGTTTAATATCTTAGCTGTTTTTCAGTAACCTGCACACAGGTCTGTAGCAGTAGAAGGAAAATGAGTCTGTTCCTGACCACAGCAGACAATTACATGACATACTTATCTCACTTAGAGGCACAGCAAGTAAGATTCTACTTGAGGTCCCAAGTCTGCATTGGCTGAAGCGCAGCAGAACAGAAAACATCACTTTTTGGGGAAGAAGTAACGTGAGGCTGTGAGAATGCAGTGTATTTGCAGGCCTAGGAATAAAAAGAGCAAGTCCCGATTCTTTCTGTGTTTGGTCCAAATTCCCTCTGTGCAGCAAGTCCACGTGTAGAAACCTCCCAAAGGAAAATCAGCACTATTTTTAGCCCTGCAAGCAATTCTAATGCATCACACAAGATGAAGACAACATTTTACCAACAGAACAACTGAAAAAAAAGCTCTGGCACAGCAGCAGAGAGTGCAAATGTATTTCGTTGCATGACAGATAACTGCAGAGATCCCACAAGTCCTCCTGGAACTCCAGAATCTGAGCACTACCTACAGGTCTCCTACCCAACAGCATCTGTGACCCTCTGAACAAAATCCACTGTCAATATACCTGACCACATGAAAGCTGAGGCTAACAAGCCGGGCACAGCTGCTGACAGCGCCTTTTTTACCATACCAGTACCTTCCTGGTATTTTAAAATCACTCTCTGCAATGCAACTCTTCAGTCTCACCTGAACGCAACAGTACTGAGAGTGACAAACAGACTGATGTAGTGCTGAGCTGCGGCTCCCCATCCCCGGCAGTGTTCAAGGCCAGGTTGGACACGGGCTTGGAGTAACCTGCTCGAGTAGAAGGTGCCCCTGCCCGTCCAGGGGGTTGGAACTGGATGAGCTTTAAGGTTCCTTCTAACACAAACCAGTCTGGGATTCTATGAATTGTGCAATATTCAGTTCTAAGTCATATAGAAGTTGCTTCCGTCTGACCTGACAATCAAAGTGCAGGCCAACACATGTAAATCTCATGCTACAAACTTGATATTAGTATGTATCTCTAAATATGTTTTCCGACATGTACTTCTCTGAAGCAATCAAGTAATTTTTGCCTCTGTTCGAAGGTCTTAAAAGTGGAAATCTCTTATTGCAACATCTTACCACTGGTTTCCGGACTCAGTCCAGCATTCTTCATCCCTAAATTATGAAGCCTAAATATGCTGAAACCCAGAAACATTCCCATCACCCAGTCATGGAAACTGAACAGCAAAATGGAAAGCTCCAACCCAACCACGAAGAATTCTCTGCTATGAGCTCCTCCAGAGACAACGCCAGCTCGGTGCCTCTTGAGAGGTAAGTTACAACTGGATGGAATTGTGGCTTCAGACATTTCGGGTCCCTGGCCAAACTAGTATAACATGCCACAAACATCTCCAGGGATGGCTGCCCAGTGGCACCACTGCAAAGCCACATGGCTTTGTTTCCTTCTCCTTTTCTAACCATTCATCCCAACGAGCAGCATCCACAGTTGGAAGGAAAATCCTCCTCCTCTTCCCCTAACACGGGGAAACGTGCGTCGCCAAAATGCAGGGAATTACATCTTGTCTTAAAGCATAGCTATGACTATACAAGAGAAGACTCTTTAATAGCAGGGTGATCAAGTTTCTTCCTGTGGTTGCTCATACTATGTGTGCAGTGTGTACTGCATAGGGACAGAAGTGTGTTTGGATGTCAGCACATGCTGGAGGTGCCTACATTAACCATAAACGTAAAAGGCACTCAGCACTTTATGGACTTCATCCCAAACATGCTGACAAAACCTCCATCCCGACGTTATACATTACGAGTTTTATAGAAACTGTGCATTTTACAAGAGAAACGGTCTCAAGTGTTATTCCTTAATGCAATTTTTTAAATCCACTTTAGCTGTATGGACAAGTACTTTAGTGAACAATAAACTGTGCTGTTTAGAGCTCACAAGGAGTCATAAACTACTTCCATAAATGAACTAAAATAGCTTTCTGCAGAAGCATCTTGCTGTTGGAAAGCCCGCAATTAGGCATCCTCCTCAACGTGGACAGAAACACCACAAAAAGCTCTTTCAAATGATACATTTCCCATTTTACCGAAGTATTAGACCTAACTAGATCAGTCGTAACGTAACACCAATTCTTCATATATGTTAATTCCTGTGAAGTTATGTAGGGGTTTGGCAAGTATAAGGTAATGAATACAAAAGGACAGACGGTGAAGGTTACTTAGGATATCTTGTGGAGGCTTAAAGAGTTGCACATCGGTGGTTATTTGGAGTTGTAAATTAACAACAGATAGGATCCCCATCGCAGTGGTACGTGACAATTGCCTCCAGGCTCCGGCAATGCAGCCTTTCCCCTTCCTTCCCTAGCATGGTATTCTCTTACCTGAATTGGGTGAGATGTGTAAACTGCTCATGTCCTTGGAGAGGCCGTTTGTTTTGGGACTGGAAATGGGGGCACAAGCTGACGTGGCTCGGGGTGGCCTCTTCCCGGGCACTTTCACAGTGGTTCTCAGCAAGTCGATTTCCTTCCCGTGAACGTTCTGCATATAGTCCTGGTGCAAGGAAAAAGAAAACCCCAAGCAACATCAAACAGGTTGTTCCGGAAGCAACAGAACTGGTCATAAGAGTTTAAGTTCTGTAAGAGGTTTCCTCTACATCACCAGCCAGCACCCACCATGCGTTTCCCCTTCCTTCCATTTTCTTGATAACTCCTTCCATGCTTCTCACTACAAATACTCCTAACAAAGCCTGAAGCCTTCTAATCCATCCTCCAGCTACCGGGTGGATAAGAGGCAATTCACAACATGATTGGTTCTGAGCCACATGTCAGAGTTCCCCAGCTAGAAGGTCCCAAAGAGAAGACAACAAGGTTGACAGTCCCTCATGAGCATGCTTACTTGTGTCTCCTCTATGCCAACTCTTTATGCACTTCTCTCTTTCTTCCTCCAATCTGTCTGAAATTGGTCAGCAGGCACAAAAGTTATCCTCCACACACACACACACAATCATAGAAGGGAAAAACTGATGCAAATTGTATCTGATTAAACAGACCAAAAGCTGGAAGCTAGAAGTGGAAAAGGCTTTTCCCAGTTCTTGTTTGGAAAGCCCACAAATTGGAAATAATCAGACAAAGCTGTGCGAAGACAGCAGTCAACTGAGTGGAGAAATCCATGCGAAAGTTCTGCAAAGAGCTTCTGGAAAAACAGGCCCTTGGGATGGTGCTTTCCAAAGGCATTCCCCAAATTATTCATGAGCTGCTTCAGATGAAAACAGAAAAACAAATGGATGTCTCTATCAGAAGGAAAACAACAATTCATCAGAAGAAAGATTTCCAGTAGAGACTGCGAATGTTAAAGCCCATTCGTAAGATACCCAAGTTTTCATCTCCTGGTATTCGTGTTCCAGAAAACATAACTGAAACTGGAACAACTATGAGGACAGTGAAAAATACAATGGAGACTGTTCTTTAGGAGAAGACATGCCAGACAGATAGCCCAGGATAGCAAAATCAAGGTGGAAAGGGGTAAGAGCGCTGCACAGAAACACAACTGAGTCTACGTACCCCAAGAGGAAACCAGCAGTTTGAACTACAGACTGGGAAAAGAACCGGGCTTAAGCTTAATTCTTTCCCAGAAGGAGCTTGATCAGCTTGCAGAGGCCTGGGTGATGCTGAGTGTCTGCACAAGCAAAGACTCACCAGCACAGACATCACTTCCAGCTGTCTGCAGGGCCAGGGCATGATTTAGCCAGACGACAGGTGTTATATGAAAGACTACTGATCCTAACTAGGTTGGTTCCGAACACAGGTCTGTACATCACCAGAGCATCAATTCTACAAGTAAACACCCAGATGGACTAAAAGCACGCCCAAAGTCTAACTCACTGCTGTCACAAGAGAGAGCAATCAGCTTCCTCATAAAAATCCTTCCATCTCTGGACAGTTTTTACAATACAAGTTACATATTCCACCCAAAAAAACCCCCATCAACAATCTATGCCAGGGCCAGCATTTATATCCTCATGGGTAATATTAATCTGGGATAAACCCCCCAAACTAAGCCAACATCATCTTTGTTTGGGAATTATTAACAGTAAAAAGGGGGGGGGGAGAGGCTGAAAACTTTGTGGGGTGACAACAGAGAGCTCTGCTGCCAACAAAAGCAATCCATTAGTAACAATTCATTCACTAGGTGTTAGAAATGAACAAAACTGCCCCATCCATAAACTACCAAGTTGGCGTTCACTTTCTTGTTCACTGTCAGTTCTTCACGAATTAAAATACAATAAGCAGAACATAATTAAGCATTTATTGCTTATGGGCTTTAAAATGGGCCTTAATCAGATAGTGACTGAACCTCAGCGTGTACTCTTTTTAATGGACACATTTTGTTTAATGTACAACCACCAGCGTTTCAGTTTGAGGAGGTGTTTATTCCAAATTCTTCAGCTGAATAGCATGTATGATTCCCCTGCTTCCCTGCCAACTTGTGAGACGTGACAGGGCATTATTAAAGCCCTTTTAATTGAGAGTAAACCAGGCTTCGGTGAGCTATAAACCATTCGAGAGAGTAAGTGAATGTTGGCAAGCAGGACATAAATGCGCCGGGGCCATACCGTTCTTGCATGAGAAGTGCCCCAACACGACAGATGCCACATAGGTATTAATGTCAGCTTAAATATTTATAGGGATATATCAAATGTAAATAATAAAGCCTCTTTCATTGTGTGCAAGATGCATAGCGATAATCTCTGCAGCTCCCCAAGGAGGAGAGGCAAGCCTTGGGTTCCCAGTCGCCGGAGCATCCGTCCCCACGCACGCTCCCTCAGATCTGCACTTGGGGAATAAAAGTTGGGACTACAAAATAATGTCGCCGCTTCAGAAGCGCAATGGAGGGTTTGATCAGATTAGAACAGATGAGGGTCTTGCTGTCATCTGGAATATGCTGTGCTAAAGAGAAGACAGCAAGCCTGATTTTGATATGCAAATGTTACAGATATAACTCCCCTAGATGTTAGCTGCAGAAAATGCTGATCCGAGAAAAAAGGGGAAAAAACCCCTTTAACAAGGCATGAGGGTAATTCAAAGCCAAGTACTTTTAAACAGCACTTAACAAGTCCCTAGAGCCCACTCAACAGTGGGCCACCCCAGAAGTGCCATCTTCTGCCCCTCAACAGCTTGAAAAAGTAGTAATTGCAAATCCATTTGCATTTTTCTTCTCAACTTGTCCATGTTCATCATTCAACAACGCAGGGGGGGAAAAAGCCCCAAACAAAAAAGGAGAAAAGCAAGCAGCAAAGGCAAAGGAACCCTCCCCAAACATGTGGATAACAGGAGAAGCCAGCGCCCCGGTCCCCCGCACCCCTGCGCCAGCGCCTTCGCCAGCGCTTGTTTTCTACATTTCGCTCCTAATTATGTTGCATCTATTGCCATGCACTTAATTAGCTGCATTAATGTGATTTCTTTTCACATAGTCAAGCAATTAAGAGCTATGATTGAGTTTCATTCAATTAGCCTCAACAAACATGCTAATTGATGTCCCAGATGCAAATGAGGTGCAGTGAGAGAAACCTGCTAGCAATTGAGAGTTGTGGTGGGGAGACCCTCAGCTCCCAGCTTGCTGACAGCAGCACAGCTTAACACGGCTCCCACCTTCCGCGGGGGGGAGACAAGCCATTAGTGCCTCAGTTGTCCCAAAGAGATCCCTACAGGAATAATGGGCAGTGCTTGAATCAAATTAACATCGCCTCCAATTCTCACGACAACGGCTGGTATGAGCCGGAGCAGAGCGCAGCGTTTTCCTGCAGCAGGGTGAGCATGGTAGACCCTGTGAATGCCGTGGTTTCTTAAGCTAAGGACCATACAAGGTCTCCTTCTCATCTCCCAGCTTGTGAAATACTACACAGGTAATGGCCTGCAGTTATCAGTAACTGGCAACTTAATCTTAGTCAGCTGTGGGGCGATGCTGCCTCTTCCAGTTAAGGCCAGAACGCATCAATCAATCAATAATCCCTACAGATACACTCGTGATGTTGATTCTCATTGCTTTTCATCCTGAGGTTACCATTAGAGCTTCGCTCGAATATAGTGCTGCCGAGGTGTTAATTTGACTACTCAAGGCCACTGACCATTATCTAGAAGACTAAATAAACTGTGAATAAAATATCAGCGAAAATCCTAAAAGCTGCATTGACTAAAGGTGACACAAAATAGTATTTGACAGCAGCACAAAATGAACTGAGGAAGAAAGACACGATGTGCCACAACACAGAGTAATGCAGAGCAAAATGACTTTCGTTCTGCTCTTAATACAGCTCTGTGCTTACAATGGCCAAAATTCATTTAACCAATTAACTGAAGAGAAGCTTTTCAGACATGCAAATTGAGCAAATGGGCATGAGGATGTTTTCTAAACAGACCTACCAAAAAGAACCAACGCTATAAAAATCCAAGGAAAGGGATTCACTTAGCATGAGCATTGCTATTGTAGGCATGGCACACAGGGACATGGTTTAGTGGTGGACTTGGAAGTGATAAATGAATGGTTGGACTTGATCTTAACAGTCTTTTCCAACCTAAATGGTTCTGTGGTTCTGTTTTGGGGGGCCCTTTTTGATTTGAAATGCCAGCAATCATTAAACTTGCTGCAATACATTGCAACGTTTGATTGCCATCACAACTGATAACCCTCAAAGCCAGAGAAGACATTCCACCAAGGGCCACAAGCTGAACCCAAGCTAAGCGATGCAGCCAGCTCATTGCCTACTTCCTCCTGGACAATAAGACTCAAGACAACAAGCAAACATCTCTTCTTCCACAGCTCAGTGCTGCTGCTGCCTGCTTATTCACCTCTCAGTTCAGGGTGGAAGAACATATGGATGAGATGGAGGGAAAGGCAGAAGAAAGTGCTGGCTGCTGCTTCCATGAAACTGGGATTCAAACTCACACCACCCAAGTCTACCCCAGTTACTTCAACAAAGACTTCACTAAAGGACCACTGAGCATGTAGCAGCATGTTTCCTCCCTAGCATGATCCTTCAGTAAAAGATGCGCTTTAAGATCTCTTCCAACCCAAACCAGTCTGGGATTCTATGTAACACTGTGGATATCAAAAACATGGAGTCTGAGGATTTTCAAATGTCTCTAACAAAAAATGATGGCCATTACCATCACACACACACAAAATGCCTAATACCTAGGCTGTATTTCAAACCCATAATATTTCATTAGCAGTTTATTAAGCAAGATACTCTGTGTGAATGCTGAGTTACTGAACACAGGATTTATCAGTCAGTACCTTGAGAACTAAATCCCTATGGCTTTTTTGTACTGCTGCCTGCATGCAAAGTGGGAGTACAAACCCCTGTGTCCTTAAGGCAGCGGTTCTCCTCTCGATTTGCATAACTGCAGAATACTTTCAAGGTAATGGAAAACTAGCCCACAAAGAAGGACAAACACAAGGATCAAGCTGCAGAAGACAAAGAATTAGGGCCTCCTCTGGCTGGGCTCAGCTGGATAAAGGAGAAACTTCACTGATGTGAATGTCCCATCGCTGGCTGTGTTCAAGGCCAGGTGGGATGGGGCACAGAACAACCTGATCTAATGGAAGGCGTCCCAGCCCATGGCAAGGGGCTGGAACCAGATGATCTTGAGGTGCTTTCAAACCCAAACCATTCTGCGATTGAAGTTGTATTTTTTACATCATGGCACCACATGAATTGCACTCAAAGCTCACATCAAAACCACTCATCTCTGGATTGCCATATGTCATAATATTAATGCTTTGAAAAATACCTGCTCCCTCCTAGACAGCCTCCCCGTGTGTTTCTTCCACCCTTTTCCAACACACAACACGCCACGAGAGAGCCTCTCTGAGAGCAGTGCCTATAATGGTACACAAGTAAGAACATCACACTTTTTCCCATTTTGAGCCGCTATAATCTCTCAGAAGCAGCCTGGCTTTCCCAACATTAGGAACAGGTCCAGGCCCGGATCCTTCTCAGATGTGTCCTTCTGAAACTTCACCTTAAAGCAGTTTTTTCCCACCGTTTAACCAGACAAAACACTCGCAAGGCTCAGCTTCCTGAGGTTGAGATAGCGTGTCCTGATTGGAGGTGAAATAGGAATTATTACGGAAAAGGAAGTTTATGGCTGCACCTCTGGATGACATTGGAAAACGGTGGGTGGCCTAGTTTCTGAAACACAATTCCCATTTCCTGAGCTGACCCACAAACCCTATTGTTCACCTTCGGCAACAACAAAACCCCATCCCCTTCCCCCCAAACCAACGACCAAAGGACCAAAGCCCCCAGTCCTCTGGGAAATGGATGGATGAAGCCTTGACTTTTGCGGCAGTCAGACATTTTTATTGCAAAATGCCGTCTGGAAAAGATGCAAAACAAAATTGCTAAAGTGCAGAAAGAAGAAAAGGGGGGGGTTGTGTGTGGGGAAAAAAAAACAAAAGGCCCCCTTCCCTTTGCTTATTGAGTTCAAAGGCATAACATGCAGCACCCTGCAGCAAATGGGAGGCTACACTAATTTTAAAGCCATAAAATGCTATAAAGTGCCCTGCGGGGCAGGACTACACTGAAGCTAGTTGCACCTAAATAAGACATGGTTCATTTACTTCGCAGCTTAGCCTAATGTAATCATCAGTGGATTTCTAGCCTAGAGTTGTAACAGGCAAATAGCCGATGCTGCGGCGGCGACACTCCCAGCCATTGAGGGGCCTCGGCTAGATTGCTGTTGATTAGAAGATTTTTCAGTTTTGACAAGCCCTTAATGAACATAAATCGCTCCTTGATTGGTTTCCAGTTGGGGCCACAGGCACACCTAAGAAGAAACTCAAGTCTCCAACTCCTCGCTTCCCCCCCTGTTCACCGCCACCTTCCCGAGGAAGGACCTCGACAACAAACCTACCATGGGGTTATGAGCCACAGTGGAATGTGTTCATCAAACATGCCTGTTAAATTAGCCATCCTCTGCATATAAATATGGGCATAATATCATTCAGCTTCATCATATATAGTTAATCTTGAGAAAAGCAATGAAATGCTTCTGGGGAGAACAGAGGAATGGAAAACGCTGATCACCCTAAAGCATTCTGTCCTGACAGAATGGAAATCATCTCAACTCTCTTTTATTCACATTGGGAATCAAGAACATTACATCTCCATACCAAAAAACATTGATTATATCTCTACTGTGGTGTGAATCAGTTTGAGCGGTGTTGCAGGGGGGAGAAGTCAAGGCGACACTTTCAACACAAACAGCAGCTTCCCCAAATGTTTGTGTTTGTTTTAAATGGATACTCATTTTCATAACATTGGAAAGAATTCCTTCTGTCTGCTCTTCTCACTCAACCTTTGTAACAAGAACCGCTGTAAAAGACAAATCAGAGTTTTACCATCCTGAGTAATTTATGAAGCATTTATATCCCCAGCAGTTACTTCTGCTGGACAGGAAGCTCTACTTTCATAAAGCCCCATGATTAATTAATAGCTTGGCTTTTGCCGTTTAAATTGCAACTCATTCTGAAGCCAAAAATTTCCCTGCCTTTTTGAGCAGAGGGTAGACGTGACACTGAAATGTACGGTCGCTGCTCCCTACTACATGCTGCAAGCTTGCGCTGCAATAGCAGTACCGTGTTTGGTGCAATATCCTATGCTAACGACACGATACATCTTGTCATGCCCTCTGAAATGAATGACTTGGAAACAAAAAATGCTTCCTGTTCGCCTCGTTTGTGACCTGTTGTATCTGTAAGAAGTCATGGAAGTGACTGTGAGAAGTTGCTGTGAGTAATCAGTCTCTTTCTCCTTTCCCAGTGCCAGGCATTACATATTTGGTGTAATTCCCAGGGTAGTTTGCCGACCATCAGTAACTACAACCTAATTTCACACTGAGCAGGGCAGGTGCAATGGCACTTTCAAGCAAGACTCTTTCTAGTTTGAAAAGCCACAAAACCAGGGGGGTGGAAAATAATTTGCCTTGATACCTATCCCCAGTGATAGGTCTCACTTAAGGATAGTTCTGATTCCCCCATCCATTCTTCAGTTTTTCTCCCAACCTGATTTTCCCTCCGTTACACCTTCAAGATGTTACATGAAATGTGAGAAAGGAGAACGCTGCTCTAAACACAGCTTTGATGAAAAGGCCAGTCGTGATAAGCAGCAAAGAAATAGGGCATCAACTCATCGGCTGTAATAAGCAATTACTATACACATATTTTGTAACGGTCCCTATAATTCATTTTTCCTATCTCAACCAATGTTTCAGGTGTATTAATGGATGCAATAACTTTACACATGCTTTGGACAGATTTATCTACATCACCGCTTGAACTGTATCCTCGTTTATGCTCTGTAGGATTTGCTTTGATCCCTACACTTTCAGGAGGCAGAGCTACATCTTGTGTGAAAAACAACACACGCACATCCTTTTGTCAGTTCAAATATGTATTGACCAAAGCCTGATTTCAGCATTAAGTGTTCATGGAAAGGCCAGCTAGAAGGGCTTTCAAAGTCAGCCAATATTCAGCTTTACATTCCTTTGAAGGAGAAACAGAGAGAGGGGGGGAAAAAGGGCATACACGATGGTATTTGAGAAATATGTAAGAGCATGAATATTTCTATTAAAGCAACACAAACACCACACTTTGGAGCTATTAAACAGCCTGAGGTAAGGCAACCCTGAAAATAGGGCTGAACCGAAGCAATGGCTGTAGGGGGTTATCCATAAGCGTGAAGGTGAGTGCTGCTCCTTGGTAAAGCAACTCCCAGCTCCATTGCCAGACTACTCCCGCCATGCACAAAGATGCTGCACAGCCCACCTAGCATGGTGTTCTCTTAAAAATGAGGAGAAACTGAATACTTCATTGGCGCTGGCACAGGGTGCCCAGAGAAGCTGTGGCTGCCCCATCCCTGGCAGTGTTCAAGGCCAGGTTGGACACAGGGGCTTGGAGCAAGCTGCTCTAGTGGAAGGTGTCCCTGCTTGTGGCAGGGGTTGGAACTGGAGGAGCTTTAAGGTCCCAGGGCCTCACCACCCTCAGAAGGAGGAGCTTCTGTCTTATATCTAACCTAAATATCTAACCTATTTTCAAGGAAGAGATTCGAAACTGTGGCTGTGTCAGATGAACTGGGCGGACAGCAGACCAGGTGAATCCACACACTTCTCAAGGAGACAAAGATAGATTGTACCCCCCGCCACTGATCCAATCCTACACAGCTCAATGCAGGTTATCAAACCAGATCAGTGAGGGTGGGAACAAGGAATAAGAGTGGCATTGCTGCAATACAGACCTCAGCAAGCAAAAATCAACATTGCTATGTGGGTTTTACGTACCAGGGGCGCTCCAGGTGGACATCAGACCTACCTCATGTACTTAAGAAGCTGTTCTTCCCCCGCAAGGTGCAACAGCACTGTGCTTTTATTTGAAATCAAATCTAGAACAGATTAAATGTAAAAGGGAAAGAAAGTGCCTTTTCTTTCATGAATGAGGGGCATTGGTGGTGATAGGGATTCAAGAGCAGAAAATGGACATCCACAGCTAAAGCTTTGCCATCTACTGACCTGCAGCATGATGGCAACCCTCTGGCAGACAGACAGTGGTGTAACATCATCAGCTATTTATCAGGGTGAGGCTTAGCTAAAGCAGCAGGATATAATGCTGCGCAGCAGGTACCCTGGTGAATGAATTTTGGGAGCCCTCGCGCATGGCACTCTGCCATTAAGAGCCAAGAGATGCCCAGATAAATTCCCACAGGTCCCTTTTGGGGGGCCTGACACTGAATTTGCCAGCAGATTTTCAGTCATCCACTCCACAGCTACACTCCAGAAGCACAAGATGAATAGGCAGCTATGATGAACTTTGAAGCCTGCAGGTCAAAGTTCTCTCTCATTATCCCCACCATTTTCTATTGGCACAGCTCCTCAGCATCCCAAGGGACGGGAAGGTTTGAGGCTCTTGAAAAAACCTGACATGACCAAGTCAGAAAACAGTAGGGTGCTTATGTACATGTATTTTTCTTTCCCCATTTCTCTCCCCCCCCACTTTCTTGAAAAGAAAGAATATGAATTTAGCTATTGTGTCAAACGTCAACCCGGTGGCATTAGGAGTTACTCATTTAGCTGGCACAATACAGCAGTCATTTCAACACGCTGCCCTGCCAAACAGGCCTGACCCTTTCAGGGACACCTCCTCTGTAAGAAAGTACTCATTTGATTTTTCACTCCCCACCTCAAAACCTTTCATTCTGTAGCCAATCCTTTCAAGGAGGATGACAGGACTGATTTCTGCAATACGGACACATTCTCTGTATTAAAACACTGCCTTCGTGCCCGAGCTGCCACTGAACACATCCATCAGAGACAACTGAGCCTCTTCTGGCCAAACCTCTAGCAGTATTGAACACAGGGCTCCCTATCAGCCATTAAATATTATAATAGGTTTGTCCAATGCAGACGTTAGGATCTGACTTCTGTCAGAGCTCTGTTTGGAGGAAAACCCATTCACTTCATTCACTCAGCAATACCCAAGGGGAAATTCTGACTTTCCTGCCTACAAAGCTGTGTACAAACTATGCCAGGAGCGCAACTGACTTCAAGTATCTAGTTCTGCCTCTTCCTCCCAGTGAGGTTTGCATAGAGCAGAGAAGATGCTACACACATGCTACTACTGCCTGATGGATGAGGAATGCTCAGCAGGATATATGAACAACAGTTAAACGACAATAAATAGTCCACTGACAGTACATAGCACAGTGACTTTGTGAAGGCTAAAGACAACAGAAGGCTCTACTACCTACCCATGTACAGCCAAGGAAAAGTAGCACATTAAAACCTCTCCAATCTATGCAAGGAGAGCTAAATGGACGCTACGGAAGCGAATGGAAGTATGGAGCCATGTACCTTTATATTGGGGTGGGGGGACATGGAGGGAGACAGAGGGAAACAATTACAGGCTAGTAATTACTTCTTCTTTAAATGGATTCTCTCTAATCTCCAATGGATTTACCTCTAATCTCAAAGTAATTACCTCTGATCTCAATGGATTCTCACTCTGGGGGACACTAAGCAGCTCCAGGGAAGCCTTCAGAGAAGAAGTACTCCATTGTCTGCAGGAGGCAACGAAAACCTAACACATGCACAGCAACTGCCAGGAACAATAGAGCACCTCCACAAAGCAAGGAAGGGATTTGGGCACCAACAATGGCAGCTTGCCTCCTCCTTGCTTGATGACCCAGAGTTGGCCAACACAACCTAAGGGAAACTCAGACGGGAGCTCCATGGGGAGCATGCAGTATCCATGCTTCCCTTCTGTGAGCAACACCAATACACAAGTCAGGTATTTCAGGGCTACTTGACGGCAGAATTCCCCAAATTTAAAGGCATTAAGAGCGGCCAAAGAAGACAGATTTGCCCCGTTTGACAAAAGAGAACAGTGAAAACCTTGCTCCAGAACCCAATGGATGAGGGACAACATTTCTGATAGAAAGCAGCAATGCCTTGAAGTTAGTCGTCGTCTAACATTAAATTGTTTTTAAGAGACATGGACATAACATCAGGAACTACAGCAAAGCATTATTAGTCAGGGTCTGAGACTATGAAATCTTGTGTCAAGCCAGAGAAAGTGCTAATATTCAGTAGCCAGGGAACAGCAAGTTGGTGCAAGCACAGCATCAGGTGGCCAGGCTCCTCAGACAGCGCCTGTCTAAAGCAGAAACTCCCTGCATCAGTTCCACTTGCAGGTCTATAAGCCCCAGATCATCTATAAGCCCATAAAATGCATCTGATCAACACTTCCATTTTTCACTCCTTAATGAAAAATTGCCCAGGAGCTCAGAATGACCAGTAGGTTTAGAAACTATTCCTGAAAACATCACGACCGGCTACCCCCAGGTTTTCCTATGTGTTATGATGATAAAATACAAACCCAGATAAGATTGTAAAGATCTTGGGGAGGGTCACACCGTGTTTTTTGCCGTATTTTACCATTGCCTTTACTACAGAGCAAGGGAGGGAGCTGGAATCCCCTGGGAGTTCCAAGATCTGGAGTCCCCACATCATCTCTCTCTTTTGAAGTGCTCTGGCATGGAATGAGCTCTGACAGATCTCACTTCTCCTCCTGGGGTTCCTTCCACCCCAAACCAGACCTAGGGACTGTGTTATACACTCACTGAGCAGGAACAGACAAGATCTTTGGGCAGCGACAATGACAGATGCCTCAGTGTGAAGTTTTCTGGCACATATTTTAATATCTAAGCCATTTTCAAACCAAACCATAACCACTGCACACCACAAATACCAGAACTTTCCTCACTCTTTACTACATCAAGGACACTTTTTTCTTTCAAAATGCTTCTGTTTTTCAACCAAGTCTGTAAAAGCATCAGCACAAAATAAAGGTTTAAACCATCTCCTGAGATGCAAGGGAACCCCAGTTCCAGGGCGTTCAAAGGAACTTTAATGTACTCAGCCTTGGACCAGTGAGTTTTATTTCAGATTACACCTTTTTCAGATTGGGGGGAATTAAGAGAAAGGGAGAGGTTCCTCCACCAAAGAGGGCTCAACGAAACCACATCAGACACACTTAGTGCCACTGCTTTATAAGGGCCTGAGGCTGCTGAACAGTCAGAGAGCACGGTGTACTCACGTGTAAACTGGGATGGTACGTCAGCACACCGTTGTCGCACAACGTCACGTACTTCTTCTTCCACTCCTTATTCAGTGACTTGCCACTTCGCTTTAGCAGCATACCCTATCAGAGCAGAAAAGAAACAAATACCATTAACACTCTTACAAATACCATCAACACTCTTTTGCCGACACACAACTACTGAAGACACAGAAAGGGATAAATATCATTGCCACGATTCCAGTAACTTTCTTCTGCAAGTTATTTGCTTTCCCCTGCTTCTCCCAGGGTGCAATGTTTGCTCCCTCGGCAGCTTCAGTGTTTGCAGGTTAGGAGGAAAAGCTCTGAAGAAGGCTTTCATAAAGCAAGCAAAGTAAACAGGAAAGGCTGTAACAGCTCTGGCTTTATTCAACTGGCAGAGAATCCCAGAATCCCAGACTGGTTTATATTGGAAGAGCACATGTTTGTATGTTCTCATTCCCTTCTTCAGTAAGGTAACACCACAATAGAAATCCTCCCAGCTATTCACTCCAGCAAGAGATAACAATTCCAGGCAAGAGCAACAAAATGGAAACTGGTCAAATATGAAGTTTTCCCAATAAATTCTGGATAATTTAATGAAAGAGGTGGGCAAGGTAACTCACCTTCCCACACACTGTATTCAACCTAAACATCAGTAATGAATGTTAACAATCCACAGTTGAGATAGTCATCATTGTGTTCACATGCACAAGGACTACTTCTACATATGAACCCATTCTCAGCTTAAAAATAGAAAGTCACTTAGAAAAGGAAAATATACCATGCTGCAGCGCAGTGTGGGTGGTAAATCAAGCCATGCTTTAGCAATGCACTTCCCCAGTAAAAAAACAAGCTAGAAGGCAGTTCCCAATGAATTCGTACAGTACTTGGGTTACTGAAAGTCTACTGAAGTGTCCCAGTGGAGACACTGTACAGTACCTACCTCACTAGGTCCACAGATCAAGTCCCAATAAAGGAAGACACTTCCATCAATTTCATTAAATCATAAACGTACATCATACATCTAAATCAATACAAACCCAGTTCTCTAATCCCCATAAAACTAGTTTTTCCATTCTAATTTTCCACAGAAACGAGAAAACAGAACACAGATAGTTGCACTATCAAGCATGGTGCTTCCAGCTCCCATGGAGTTGGTTTTGGTTGAGGTGGGTTAAAACCTTGAAAGCAAGGTTTATCTGTCTTTATCCAGATAGACAAATACTGGATGTTTTAAGTCCCTTGTCACAATCCATATGAACCAACAACTCCCCTTTTGCAACCAGAGAGATGATCCCCGTTGGAAAACCCAAGCTCACAACTGTCTGCTGCTGGCCACGCACTCTGAATAGAGCTTCAGAGAACAACCCTTCCCAAGTCACAGCAACCTGCGATGGGCCTGTAAAGAACAGCTGGTGTTGGATGAATGACTGACACAGTGGTACAAACTCCAAACCCCCTGACTGTCTGGGGGTCACATCTCTGGGGTTTGTGCTGTTCTTTGCTACAACTCAAACTTTTCCAAGAGAGAATGGGGTTTCTGTAGCACGGTCTTACAAAAGGTTCCGTGAGCGCGTCTTGCACATCCCAATTACTGCCTTCCAGTGCTTAGACATTGTTTTCTTCTATTAAAAAATGAAAGCTTATTCCTGCCTTTGACGTGCCTGTTTGTCTATAGTAGGTGCTCTGTCGCTTCACCTTTCCCATCTTTCATACCTCACCTGCAGCACGTTTGCTGGCGTTCAGGGGACCCAATTCTAGATACGGCTGTGCTGCGGGGATCAAAAATTACTCTTTCCCTGCCACGGTTTGTTCTTCAGACCTTCTAATGGGGAAAAAGCTGTAAAGATCAAAAGATCACAACAGTGATTCCCCCCCCGGCCTTTTTCTACAGCTTTGAAAAAGGCAAAAAATATGTATTTCACCCCTTTTTAACTGGCCCTTGGCTAGCTAGAAAACATGTCATGATTTAGGTAGTTTTGAGTTCATGCCAATTATAACTCCAATAAATAGCAAAACCCCACCACTTTCATGATTTTTACGATACAGAAGTTTCGCTGCTCTCAAGATGTGAACTGTGAAATTCGGGTTTTGGAGCGAAATGAAGAAAATGATTCAAAATGAGGTTTCACACCTTGCTTCTCAATGTAAACAAGCCACCACCTCAGCATTAAATATGGATGATGTACCTATTTATGCCTAACTAACAAACCAGATTGCCCAATCCACTTTCTTTACGCTCTACCTTGGCAAAAGGGATAGATTTTTGTATTAGGTGAGAATGAAAAATATCTGCCAGAGGAAACTGCTCTGAATCATCGAACAGTCAGGGTTGGAAAGGACCTTAAGATCATCTCGTTCCAACCCCCGATACAAGGAGCCAACTTAAAGTGTTATGGAGCAGAAGCCCATATACCATAAAGCACACTTTTCTTTCCCCCAAGGCCAGAGACTACCACTTTGTCTGGGGTAATTAGATAGAACTGTCCAAAGAGATGCTCTTAGTATGGGAGTTCAGATCAGTTATAAATGCACTTTAACAGTAACTAAACCTAAAAAAACCCAAGAAAACAACAAAAAAACCCCAACAGATGGCCCACATATGACAAGAAATGTTATTTGAAAAAAAACAACAGAAAAAGCCCTTCACTTCAGTCACATTATGTCTACTTTTAAGCCACATCAGATACTCTTACCGAGAAAACAAGACACATGGTCCCCACTGACCTTTGGTACCTCTAAAGCAATTTAGAGGTAGCTTGGGCACGTCTCCAGTCACACCCAAGCAGCCCCCACATACACACAGCACATCGGAGAAACCACATTTAGTCACCAAGCGACGCGGTAAGGGATGAAGTAAATCAACTTCCACTTCAAAATACACATTTACCCCCCCCCCCCCAATCTCTGCCTCAGATTATTATTAACTGGATAACATTATTTCTCCTAACGTGTAGGAAATCTTTCACTTGTTCCAGTCTTCCCTCCGTAGCTCGGCCCGGTTATCCCAAAGCCTCCAGACTCAACACTGGGAATTTAACACCTCTGATTTCCCCCCGAACTGTGGAGAATTTCACACTTCAAATTCAACTTTTTCCCCACCTCCCCTCCAAAACTGCCAATCCTGTGTCTGACGGGGGACCGTTTCTCCTATCAGCCTGCACCAGCTTGTACTTTGCATGAGCCACAGGAACGAGACGTCAAGCGGAGTGCACGAACTTCACTTGTTGGGTTTTTGCTGGAGGAACTGCGTCACCGTACAAAGCAATGGAGGAACTGTCTGTACGTACTGCAAGCTCTTTATTAGTAATGTGTATGCTACGTCTAGTCCCAGGAGGTCATTGCAAGCCAAAAGCAATGTTAAGTGTACAAGCTTTAAATAACTTACAAAGTTAATGTAATGAATGTAAGTGTTATCTGAAATCCATCACTCAGTGGCTTGCCGTAGCCTCGAGCTGTGATAAAACACCACTCATAAATTTATATTAAAACTCTGTTCAATAGCAATTATTTACCAACAAAGATTTATTGATTGCATTTGCTGTTAGAGACTGGGGCCCTAACTGAGTCAATCCGCTTATGCTGTTGAGCTTCAGGGCACCAGGAGAAGTTACAGACTGCCATCAGGCTCTGCATCCCAATCATTACTGCAAGAGCGGGAGCAGCTAATGAAAAGCCACCGGTGTAGGACTGATTGGACTTAAGGTAAGAAATAAAACACCCAACATGGGTTAAGGGACCACTACACATAACATACAAAGTTCATATTAATACACAGTAATCGGTTAAATCTCACCCATCCAGATACCTTCCCATGAGCTACAAACCTCGCTTGCTTAAACAACAAATGAAGACGAATGGTGAAACAGTTATGAATCTGGGTTTGGGAAATATTTCAGGTTTTAAGCAGCAAATTATCAGCATTTAAGAAAGTGACCTCATGAAGTTGCTTTAATACTACATGAAAGATGCTGGTAGGTCAGCTGCCTTAGTTTTTCAGACAGATGGCAGCAGAAGAGACTTAAATACTTCCCATGTGTGAAGCAACACGCTTTGCCACTTTCCCATGTATTTTGGATTTTCCAGGTGCCACAAGATACAAAGGGTTTCGCAAACAGTATAATTAATACAGTGATCATGGCTTAACTGAGCGCATGGTGTTGCATTCGCTGTAGCACTTGAGGTTGGGTTTTTCTTGTTGTTTGTTGGGGGTTTTGGGTGGTTGGTTTTGGTTTGCTTGTTTTAACAGGATCTGGTACATTTGGCTTTTCTTGGCAATGCCAAGTACAACTGGACCTTCTGGAAAAGGTAATACGGTACTTTGGTTGCTATTTCTTTTCGGACGTGCACACCACCACCATGGCTAAGGTACTGGCATCATGCAGGCTTTTCCTTCTCCTCCCTAATTTTTACCCAACCCCATCCCGCTACCATGATGTTGTCCTGACAAAATGAAGCATGTAATCTTGCAGTTAATCATTCAAAGTCTAAATTGCTCAATTTCCACACGGGTTTTCAGTTCTCGTAACTGTGATTAGTAGCCAGCAATGCTATGAGTTTTCTGCAGCTCTTTCACTTGCATCCTGTTCACAACAGAAAAGCCTCATATGCATCAGGAACATCCTCCCTCACAGAGCTGCGAGGACAACCATTCATAGTCAGGATCACGAACTGTTACACATGAATTCTGGACAATAAAACATTTGCTTCCTTTGAATCCATTAACATTATGAACAAATGCTGGTAAACCCTCCAGGACTGCATGCCCAGCCAGCTTCAGGCAGCCTAGCCAGCAGCACTGGGTCTGGTCTCGCTTGTCCTAATAGCAAATGAGAGATTAGTTCTTAGTTGGTCTCCTCTGCTTCCAGAATTTAGCTGTAACAGGTTGCAGTTGCCCATCCCTGGCAGTGTTCAAGGCCAGGTTGGACACAGGGGCTTGGAGCAAGCTGCTCTAGTGGAAGGTGTCCCTGCCTGTGGCAGGGGTTGAAACTGGATGAGCTTTAAGGTCCCTCCCAACCCAAACCAGTCTGGGATTCTATGGATCCTCCCATACAAATGTAACTTGCTTTCTTGATTTCCCAAACTTCAGTATTTATATCCCACAAATTTAAGGGAATGCTGCTTGGTTTTTTTGGTCAATTAACTATGAAGCTTTTTTACAGTTGGAAACCTGTAGTAAACGTCTCTTATAGTAACAGGGTGCAACTGGGGACCAACTGAATCACAAAGCAAAGGCTACCGAAAATGGAATGCCTCTAAAGAGATCTGAAAACAGGAGACCTTAAAAGTTCTTCAGCTTCAGTCTCCAAAAACACTGAAACCCCCCCCTGAACTCCATTATGTTCTTACTGCAGCCAGGCACACTAAGGACATGGTAAACGGGAAGAAGCAGCTTAGTGCCTTCTGTTATTGTGGTTTGATTTTTAATGACTGCTGCAACGACTCAGCCTCCAGATTCTGCCCTTACCCACCAAGAGCAGGTAATGCCCAAGTTCCTCTGATCTGCAGCAAATAACTGTAAGGGAAGCATTCATGACTCCCTGGCTTGCAGCTGCAGGGCTTCTAAAAGGTAGGGTATGTACCTCCAACATGGCACAGACAAGGATTCCTCAAGGATGCTGCTGAGCACAGGAACCTACTCACTGCACTTTAAGCGCGGTGTGGTTGAGAAGAGACAACTGCGCTGCAATGTGGGACTAAAGGCTAGAAAGCCATTATCTCTATGTCCCATTCACCCACCTAACGAGCAACCTTACGAAGAGGCAAAAAGATGATCATGCAAGAACAGTGTCTAAAGAACTGGAATGAAATGATGAGGATCCAGCCGTGCTGCAGGATCCAGATGGAGCAATAAACACGCTGCTCTGGCAGAGCACTGCAAGTCCAAAGTTGCGCTTGTCTGCCACCATAACAGTCCAGACACCCAAATGGGGCATCAGAAGACAATGCAGGGCATGCAGTTGAAGGACAGAGATGCTCAGTAAGGCAGTTCCTGAGTTTTCCTTCAGTTTGATAGCTTTGTGAAAGGGGCAGTCTTTCGTTGGCCCCAGTTTACGATTATTTCTAAAATTAGACTTTATGAAACCAAGAGCACATTGCATACTCTGCAGTCATCTCTGTGTCCTTTCTACAGCGTTTAAATCCCAATGTGCTACAAAACGCAATTCCATATTTAAAGGAACGGCACATCTCCCGCTCTAAATCCAGTTCACCTCTCTGCACAAGGCACAGCACCTAATAAGTCACAATATTTACCTGCCTTACAGTAGTTTCTATCTCTGTTGCATTACGAGGTTTGTCCCACCTTCCCTCGCCTGGTGAAAAAATAATCACAGCCCCTAATAATCTCAAGTAGTCGGTTTATTAACCCCTTGGCATTGGCAGTTGTGGTTTCCCTGACACCATCGTCAGCACTGATGTGAAATGCACCGTGATGCAAACCATTAGCTTAGTGTGGGAGAAACCAGGCAGCTGATGCCAAGGGGTCTAAGTCAGCAGCAGAGGAGCCGGCAGCGATCGGCTCCAATTGAACTCCTACCTCTTGCTCCAGCACCATGCACTGAGCTCTAACTACCCTGCCCACAACTGAAGTCACTACTCACGCCAACCGCCTCGCTGAAACGCTGCTGCTTAGGCTGAAATTAGAAGGAAAAACAACATTGGGAAACTGATCCAGTGCGAGCAAACCCGGCTGCGTGGAACGGGTCATTTGGAAAAGGCTCCAAGAGCAGAAACATCCCTGGTGGCAGAGATGGCTGAAGGGTCAGGGATGAAAAAGAAGCGACAAAACATTTATTTCCCTTCAGAAACAAACAGAGCATTTATGGGGGGTGGGTGTATGATAGAAAGATAAAGAAAGGAATCATCACGCAGACATCGCTACTGCTAGGGAGAGGATACGGCTCTCGTTATAGTAGCGCTCCATTCCCCCGAACCCTGAAATTCTCTTTATCATATTTTATATAAAGTCGGGATTTGGAGGGGGAAGGGGGTTCATGGCAGAAAAGCCATGAAAAGCTGAAAACCCAATTTTAACTTTCTATCCTGATACTACAGTGTTTCCATAGAAACATCAGGCAGACCACTTAAGAGCAGCTTTTTTTTGTAGCCATGTTTGGCACCATACCCCTCCCCTGGACAACCTATTATTTCACAAATGGATGCTTTTTGCAGCTTGTTCTGTGCAGGCTCCGATGAAGGGGGGAAAAGAAAAAGGCTACTGGATCTTTAACCAGTTCCCTTGTGGCCCCCTCCCTTTTCTGTTGGTAATATTTCTGTCATTCTGCCAGGGTATATGGTACAAAGGGTTACACTTTAATTGAGCTGTCAGCATCTCCAACAATCCTATAAAACTCCGATTATGCACGGCGGGGTTAGTGACACACTTGTTATTGTGGATGCCCTATTTGCTAAACCCGAGCCCCCCCCTCACAGGTCACATCACCCACACGACCTTCCTGTCATTAGCCGCGTCTATTCCTACCTCACTGCTGTGAAAATCACACAAGCGAAGGCTTCAAAGCCCTTGCCAGGACTGAATTCGACCAGGAGCTAATCACCCACAAATCCAGCTCAAATGGCAATAATTGGCTAAACTGCTCACCTCTCCAGAGCTCAGCAGTAATTTGGGATAATAAAGAAAAGAATTATTCAGCTAACTGCCCTGAAATGTATGCTTTGTGACCGACACACTTCACATTTTAATAATGATGGACACAAAATCCAATTTAATACAGCATCTCCTGAATAACAAACCCAAGAACGCTGGCAGGGGGAGAAAAAAAGG
Organism: Amazona ochrocephala; assembly: GCA_039720435.1. NCBI lineage: Eukaryota > Metazoa > Chordata > Aves > Psittaciformes > Psittacidae > Amazona > Amazona ochrocephala. Next base: position 82,470,096 of record CM077881.1, on the reverse strand, counting down.
GTCTTCTATGTGTTTTTTTTTGTTAAAGTGTGTTCCACGTTATTGTGCAGAAAGGATCCCATCATGGTGGGAAATGTGGGGCCCAAAAAGGGCTCCGTGAACAACCCTCAGGAACTCTGCCCTAGAATGGGATTTACGTATTATCATTTTATTTGTTTTTAATCAAAAGGACTGGCCCTCATTTTGCTGACTGGTTGCACCTCCGAGTCCTTCAACTTTGGTAGGGGTAAGATAAGAAATACCCTTTTTTCCTCTACAGTAGAAGGCGACCTTCTCGTTATTCCAGTGCTACCCCATTGCCCCATTTTTCTTTACTTTTACACCTTTGTCCTCTGGCCACAGGACTGTCAGCACCCATAACCCCACTGCATACGCCTACTGGATAGGTAGGGACACTGGCTGGACCACTTCACAATGTGACCAGCCTCCCAGGACGCACTGAGCTGTAAAGATGCTCCATCAATCTTCTACACACCCACACCGTTCTCCTCCCTCCTATCTTTCCTAAGACCAAGGAAAAAGACACAAAAGTGTGTGTAAATACACACACACATACAGAAACACTGGATGCAAGCCCTGACTTGTCCTACTGCTTGTGTATCTATTTGAAGGCTCTTCTATACCAAAGTACCTCCACATCTACCATGCCATCCTGAACCTCAACGAAAACCTAACCAAGGCCATTTCCACGGATTTAAAGGTACAATCGAAAGACAACTTTCAAATACAGGTTTATTACACTCGGTACTTAGGTTGTTACTGCAAAAAGACAAAGCTACTGCTGTCATTAACAAAGTAATCAAGGTTTTACTCGGATAGATGTTACAGAAATTACAGTTAGAAAATAGGAGACATTGCCAGTGTCAGTCATCTGAAAGAACTTTGCCAAGGAGTTAAAAATCAGTGCTTTTGGCAAGGTGGTGGTTATCACGTATCTTGAAGCAATAACTTCAGACAACCCAAAATTTATTTAACATGGCTCAAACAAGTACTCGTCAGGAAAACCAAGCTAGTTTTGTGTAGGCATGCTCTGCCTTACATACAGCACACACTCCTCCTCGCCCCCACTTCCCAAGCCCACCATTAATCAGTGCAATTCCCAAATAAAGGGTTCTGCGTATTGTGTCAGCAAGTTAAAAATGGCAATATAGTATTAATGTTAAAATCACTCCAGATACAATACTTTCTATGTAGTATATTTCATGGCTCATTTGGCTCAACAGATATTAAGCTTCAGTCAACAATTAACTACTGACACCGGTTTTTTTATTCTCTTAAACCAAGAAGATGTAGCAGAAAAGCCAAGGCACAACTTGGATTTATTAGATGGATGCTAATTCAGTGTCACCAGTTTATTTTCTTTCTATCAAGTATCTATTCTTGAGAACAATAGGGTCACTTAATCTACACTGCAGCTGAATTGAAATTCAGATTTGAGCCACGCAGCACTTATTTTAGTCTAAGATTTGCTGTAAGTGCATCTGTTTAAAAGACCATTCCAACTGTTAATTGTTTTTCACTTACCACATAAGATTATTCCCAAATACAACTATTTAAGTGAACATTTATTTAAATGTGTTTTGTAACCAGCACTTGCTCTGTTTGTACTGATAGGAAAACAGTGCATCAGAAAATATTAGCACCTGGAGCCCCTTGCTGGTTTTCTGCACCAAACCCATTAGAGCTCCCTTACCCTTTCGTGGTGCTACTGCTTCGAAGCCTGGACACAGGATGAACCATCTCACTTCCTACTTCCTGAGTCAGAGGACATTTCGATGGCCATAGGAGCAAACCCAAGGTGTCGATGGAAGACTCCGTCCTACCTCCCTGCCCACTCAGAAGCACGTCACAGCATGCTTGGGATGGAAACCCAACCCATCACAGCGATGTAAACCCAAGCCATATTCTGCATTTCCCAAGGCATTTCCATCTATCAGAAGATGGTAGATATTTGGATTGCTGGCTCATGCCCAAATGATATCAGAAAAGGGCTAGGCTGGTCTGGCCTGCAAGCCAGAGGAGTATAATCAATACAAGATGTTGTAACGAAGGTGACAGTGACTAAATTCCCTTGGAAATATCCATCCCTAGGAACTGCTGTTATGTAAAAGTTGGCAGCAAAGCGTGATGCTCCACAAACTGTATTCCATTAGTAAAAGCACATGGCTAGGCACTGCTCTGCTTGGGCATTTCTGTAGCATCAGATTTTTCCATGTGAAGCCTTAAATTTAGGGTGAACTCAGTATGCCTGATCCGTAAAACAGAATATGGATTCCTTTGATGTACCTCAGGTAATTTAATGCACTGGCCACTCAGGATGTTAATGTTTTAGAATAGTCAGTAGCGAGAGCAGGTCTAGCAAGGGCTGCTATCCAGCACTCAGGCTCAGGAGAAGCCTTATAGCATCTTCCAGTGCCTAAAGGGGCTGCAAGAAACCTGGAGAGGGGCTCTGGACAAGGGCCTGTAGGGACAGGGCAAGGGGGAATGGCTTTAACCTGCCAGAGGGGAGATGTATGTATGTATTTGTGTTTCTATGAATGAAGACTTATACCTGAAGGAGTCAATCCAGGACTTTTTAAAGCAGAAAGCCAAAAGATGCTTCCAGAAACAAAGATACATGCTCTTCCCAAAGTAAAGAGACACACCACCTATTTTCCCTGTAAGAGCAGTCTTTCTCACATGTTGATCACTCCATTTTAAGCACATACGTAACATCATCAATATTTCAGTTGAATTGGCAACAGAAGAACACCACACAAGTGAGCTGCTCCCCTCCAGAAGCTATTAGTGCTTTATGAGAGAGTATGTGAGAAGCAGTTAGCTTGCAGGCAATGCAGAAGAACACTGTGTTCAGAAAAGGTAATTTATAAAGACCATTTATGGATTTCTCTGTGCAGTTCCTTGGCTGTAGACTGGGCATGTTCTAACGCAGGGCAGACAATCTCTAACAAAAAAACAGAATCCATTATTTAGCTAAGCAACCAGCTGCCGACAAGACGAAAGGCTAATTTTTAACCACATTTCCCAACTTTCTATAGCTAAAACAATGTGTTTGCAAAGAGAAATACAAAAATACATAAATAAAAATGCAAGGTACCCAGAGTGCAGCTAATGGGATTTGACGCTGGCTTTAATTTTAATGAAGAAAGTTGCCAGTAGCAACAAAACTGTCAGCAGCAGCCAAGCACCATTAATAAAGACCCAGACAACATTAGTGGCACAGCAACAGTACAAAAGGTTCCCCCCGGTTCATGCTGTGCTAAATTGGCTGCCCAATTTTTCTTAAGTGTCCATACTATTTAGAAGACAATTTATTAATTTTTGTCATCCATTGTCACTTGACAGGCCATCATTTTGCATCCCGGATTTGAGATGAAAACTAATTGAAAAGACTGGCAGTATTTATGAGGGGTATTATTTGTCAATTACGCTTGATAATGATACTTGGTACTACCAACTTTAACACCCCGCGCTCCGGTGTGTCAGTCGGACTCCTTTCCTCTGTCATTTCCATGTTAGCTCTACAAAAGGGACAAAAAGCAATGATCAAATCAATTGAGAGAAGTCAGTCCCTGCTCTGAAATCGTCAGTGGGGGAAAGGGCACCTCTGCTGCTCAGGAAATCACAGCTTTCTCTCAATGAGACCTTCCAGGTCCGTTTTCTACAAACAGAACAGAACTGCAAATGTGGCATCATTTGAATTATCTCTGCAACTTTATCCAGGCCGCCTAAAATAGAAGGTTTTGCTGGCTTATCACTGACTGCAAAACAGCAAGTCTTAAATACAGTCATTCCAACTCTTCCCTTACCGCATTAAGTTTATTTCAGGTTGGATATAAGGCAGAAGTTCTTCCCTGTGAGGGTGCTGAGGCGCTGGCACAGGGTGCCCAGAGAAGCTGTGGCTGCCCCATCCCTGGCACTGTTCAAGGCCAGGTTGGACACAGGGGCTTGGAGCAACCTGCTCTAGTGGAAGGTGTCCCTGCCCATGGCAGGGGCTGGAACTGGATGAACTTTAAGGTCCCTTCCAACACAAACCAGGCTGGGATTCTATGATTCTAAGCTTTTACCATTTGGAAGTTTCCATCACTGTCCCTGGCATCTCTCAGGAGAACACCCTGTAAAATAGTATCATAATTCAAGTGTTTAAATAGCAAAACAAAACGGTATGGACCTCACAGTGAATCCTAGAGATCTGGTACCACTTAACACCCTGAAAGAGCACAAATCTGACAACTACAGGCAATGTATCATAAACTTCCAGCACAACAGGACTGTTCACATGCTGAACTACCTGCAATACTCTGGGATTAGCTGCTGTCAGTACCAGTGCTGGCTTACAATCATGGAACGGTTTGGGCTGAAGGACCTTAAAGCTCATCCAGTTTCAACCCCCTGCCACGGGAAGACTGAACTGGAGGGCTTCACAAACCACAAGCATTGCACCACAGCATCTGCAGGGTTCGAAGACCCACTGGGACAACTGCTAAGCTATTATTCTAAAACGGAACAGGTTTGTTCTGCCATCAGTAGTTGGAACTGGATGAGCTTTAATATCCCTTCCCCCCCAAACCCTCGATGAAATGGTGCTCATCTGAAGCCTGATGCTGAAGATGAGCAGATGAAGCCTCTTGTTCAATATTGTAAGACGTGGAAGACTTCACCTCTAATGCAAGAAACTCCAGATGAAAAGAAAACCAACTTGTTTCTGACCAGTTTTCTTCTCCAGCAGGTAAGCCTGTCTATAAACCCAGCTCCAGGCCACATGCTTCCTGTAAACACAGCAAGAAAGCTCCTTTTCTCCAACGAAACTGTAAAAGGATGATGCTTTGAAAGAGGGTAAATTTGCCGTCGAATCCCCTTAATCTAGCTCAATGGGCAGACAGAGGCAGACACCTTTTACAATCTTGATGCTTTTAAGATAAGTGTCTAAAAATTCTACCCCTACTGCAAGCAACCCAGTTCAACCCACGATATAAGGGAGATAAGGTCACCGAAAGAAACAGTGCAAGAATCTCATTTATTTTCTCAGCGTTGTCGAGGCGAAATGCACAGCAGAAGAAATTAAGGGTTCTTTGTACGCATCCGAACTTCCTGAGGACATTTCTTTGACTAAATCTCCCTTTTTAACCTCTTTGTTGCAAAGTGTCAGCAGCGTATCAGTGCCGGGGACAGTGACTAACACACAGAAGCCGCTCTGCGAGCTATCGCGAGTCCAATCTGGAGTTCACCTCCATGTTAACTCCTACTGCTAATTCATCATCCCAGCACCCGACAGCCGGGCTGATTGTGAGCCTTACAGGACAATAAGGGTCTCGGCTGACCACCAAAAACCAGTCCAAGGGAGGAGGGGTTGATGGGCATGGACCTGGAGAAGGCCTAATATAAGTGCTGGCTGTCAGTGCAAGGACAAAGAAGGGCAGGCCCTGGGGAGAGAAAGGAGATAAAAAAAATCTCGACAACTGCTTTATCTGATGAGGGTTATGGCTAATTAATTATAAACTCAATTACCTAACCCTTACTTCAGCAGTCTCTATTCATTAAGAGATAAAACCTGACTGACTGCTAACTTTCTCCTGCACACATCGCACGCACAACGCGCTCGCTCTGGATTTGCACCCTTTACTGCACCATTCCCTAAGAAAGATCTCCAAAAGCCTCCGTACCTGTCAACCCTGTGCTCACAGGATGGAAGAGTTCTCCTTTCTTCCCCCCCTCTACCACCCAATGCACCCTCTGTTGCACAATGGGAGGGCTAGGCCTCCATGCTGTGCATTGGCATTTAAAAGACATTAAACAATAGGCATTATGACATCAAAGCCTCTTTTTCACAGCCAAGTTTCTGCCTCCATGGGCTTCTGATCTAGTTCACATTTTCAATGGGGCTTTTAATTTTGGGTGCTAACAATGCAGCTCGCTGGCATCAACTGAATATTATTCTCCCAAAGTTTGGTAACCAGCAAAACTGAACTGGATTAAGGAACAAACTCTAAAAGCCCTCAGCCAAGGTAACACTTGCTAATAAACCAAACTGAATTTGGCACGTAACGTATTACAAATGTCTGTTGTGCGGCTATTCGGATTCCACCTGCATTCCTGTGGTGTTTGGCCTCTCCTCCTGCTGGAGTTCTTGCTCCCTCGCGTTGTGCTTGACATGAGCTCAAACAGCCTTGCAGAAACAATCCTGCCTGATAAAAGAAGGCTCCTCTTCATCTCTTTCCAAAGACTGCAGACCTGGCTTGCTCTCGCCTTTTGAATCCATGGATATTCTCAAATCCCCGTTGCACTCTGGTTACCCCTGCTCTTGCTTTTCCATTTCTACAGGATAATGTTTTCTAGATATTTTTCTTATATGAAGGTTCCATATACATATCTATATATATATGAATGATATATATATATATATATATCATATATATCTATGGATTGGAAAGGATCATATGTATCTGTTGGAAAGGACCATCTAGTTCCACCTGCCTGCAACAGGCAGCGACTCCTCACACTAGACCATGTCACCCAAGGCTTTGTCCACTGCCAGGGATGGAGCATCTACCACTTCTCTGGGCACCCTGTGCCAGCGCCTCACCACCCTCACAGGGAAGAACCTCTTCCTTAGGTCTAACCTGAACTTCCCCTGTTTAAGTTTAAACCCATCACCCCTTGTCCTATCACTAAAGTCCCTGATGAAGAGCCCCTTTCTGCATCCTTGCAGGCAGATACTGGAAGACTGCTGTGAAGTCTCCACGCCTATACGTGTACGTATGTATCTGCATCTATCCTGTATATATGAAAGTGATCACACTCACATGGTATTTACATTGTCTCAGAACTGTTTCAAAGAATACCCAGCTCTGTGTCTTACATCAAGTCCTATTTCAAATTACTGTTAAGAGTATTTATAAGACCTGACATTTTGGGTCATTCAAGACATACGGATTTTTAGGTCACTTGTTCATACTCTGTATACACCGAAGGACATAAGAACAACACAGTAAACAATCAGACCAGCTGACAGACATTATGCAAGTTCTTCACTACGAGGACGTGATTATATGATAGTATTTAAAACTAATCATGTAATTACAGGATCAATTCAAATGGAAAAAAACCTTTAGTATCGTCAAGTCCAACCATTCCCCAGCACTGCCAAGGCCACCACTAACCCATGGCACTGAGGGCCTCATCTAAACAGTTCTTGAATGCTTACTTTGGTCTTGGTTATTATTATTGGGTCTTTGTTAAACAAAAAGGATTTATTTTACTAATACTTATGTTCTTGGATTTGAATGATAAAGTCCAATGGTTCATGTCTCTCCTATGCCTCTTGAGTGTGGCAATGTTTTCTTCAGAAACTGGTTCCTGCATCTGGTTCCCTTCTTTGCTTGCCTTGACCTGACTGAGACCTTCAGTACGTACTGGCTCGCTTAGTTCAATCTTTGGAGACTTTCCTAAGAAGATAAAATCTATCGTAAGTAAGACATTTCACTCCATAATGTGAAAACTTCAACTGGAACTGTGTATCCAATGATCTTAAAGCCTATCCCATGGAGAAATGCAACTAAAGGCTGCTTGGCTGGAGACTTGAAACACTCGAGAAGAAAACACTGTAATCCCATTTAGTAGCCAAGTCAACGTTGGCAATCTTCTAGATGAAGAGTGAAACAATAATACAGCCTTCTTTCCATCCTGAGTGTCTATCGGGAATCTCAATTCCATACTTTCCCTCACCATAACCAATTTTAAATTCAATTCTTATTTTAGTATTTCATTATTACTTCCTTGCTCCCCTTCTGCATTCCGTTGGAAAGCTTATATACTTTGTATGTACTAATACTACAGTTGATCAGCTTCTCGTGATTCTTTTCAACTTCCAGTCTTTGTTACTTGATGGCATTTCATACACCTCATTTCAAGAATAAGCATGTTTGAATACTCAACTGTCTCTTTGACCAGCAATGCTGAGGATATTCCAAACTATTCCATCACTGAGTTTTTTAAAGCCATCCCATTCTCTGCAGCAGGGGGCTGGAACTAGGTTAAGGTCCCTTCCAACCCAAACCATTCCACGATTCTATTCTTCACCCATAAATGTACCTACAGATGCTTACTGTATATTGAATAAAAATACAGTTTTCAGCTTGTATTCTGAAAGACACAAGAAACTCTGCATTAGGTGTATTCCAGGTCATGTATCTGAGGCTGCCTAGGAATCTGTCATCTCCAATGAAACCCGAAACTCACAGCTGTTACGAAAGGCAGATACACCCATCATCCTGCTTTTCCTTCCCAGAACTGTAATAAATCCACGAGATCCCTACTCAGCAGAAAGCGAAGGAACAAACATACACTAAGCAACAAAACCCAGAACCTCTCATTTGCGGTTAAGCTCCCTTCCACCACATTTCTTCCCCTTTTCTGGGCCCCTAAACTCCTCCTCTCTTTGATAGGAGCATCTCCATCACCAGAATCCAGTTATGCTCTGACCTCACTTTACATTAATGTGTATGAAGCTCATGGCTCACTATTCAGTATTGCAAGTTCTTGCAGGTATTGACCATTTCCAGTCTCTTCCCATGTCTGCAAGTGTTTCCCCATCCCTGCAAGTGTTTAAGGCCAGGCTGGATGAAGCTTGGAGTAACCTGGTCTAGTGGAAGGTGTCCCTGCCCATGGCAGGGGAAATGGAACTAGATAAGCTTTAAGGTCCTTTCCAACTCAAACCATTCTGTGATTCTATTATGCTACATATTTACTTTTATACAGTCCTATAACATTTTATCTGAAGATGATTATACTTAGAACAAATTACAGCTTTAAAACAACAAAACAGTAACAGAAACAGTAAAAAACACCAATGCCACTTTCAATCCCCAATTTCACAGAGCTATTTCACTTAAAAATATAAACTATGCTCGAAACAACCCCCCACTCTGTAATACTGTTCTCTCAATTGCCTTCCCATCACACTAACAGTATGAGGTAAAAAGGAAGACTTCTGCCATTCATCAATAGAGGAGTTATTCATCCGAAGTTTATTATCTCAGGTAATTTGATCAATACACTTCACCTTTATAGTACAGTTGTCCTTGTGAGCAAAGCATTTTGCGTTTTATAGTGAGATGGTTATTATGAAGGCTATTCATAGGGAAATTCTCTGCAGTTAAAAGTTTTTCCAATTAACTACATTTAACATCATTTAAGTCATAAAATGGCGGTTACATTTCACATCATGTTGTCTAAGTGTGGCAGTGCTTAGAAAGCACTTAGCACACATTTGGCAAACACATCACCCACTACTTTCAAGTGGAAATCAAGAAAGCCCTGCCAGCAAATAGAGAAAGACCTTTTCAATACGAAGTCATGAATATGCACCAAAAACAGCGTGCAGAAGAACACTGCAAAGGACCGCCTCAGAGTTTCCACAGCCCTCGGAATGCTCCTCAGTATCAATCTTTTCACTTTGTGCCATGTCAGCGCTCTTTCATCGTGTTTCTTTGCAAGTTTTCCTATTTCTTTGCAATTGTGGTGGTGGTGTGGTTGAGCTACGAGCCTCCAGTGAATTACAGCACAGGAGAACAAACTGCATGATGGCCTCTGGGATGGAGATCTCCAAACCCGCTAGCCTCACTCCACATCTAAAGCGTGCAGCATCCGAGCGGTCTCCTCAGTTGCTAGCATCCAGCGTAAGGCACCACAAAAGGAGTAGGACAATCCTTTGAAACAGAAGCAAAAGACTAAATACTCATCCATCGGCTATCTTAAGGAGAGGAACCTCTAAAACTTGCTCAAAAATACAAGATTATTATTCCTTGTGCGACGTCCTCAGAACAAACTAGTTCATTAAAGTCCTATCAGCACTTGTAATTGGCCCTTGTCGGCCAATAGAAGGAGGCATTTGCAACTTTTCCCAGGAAATTATATTCTAAATCCTTCATGAGGTGGACCTTGTCCTTTTCTGAGGAAACTTGATAGCAGTCTTTAGTATTCACTGGCATAATTAGGACTGCAGTTAATTTCATTAAATCCTCTTGCTGCTAAATGAAGCAGATTATGAGACATCTTTTATTGCAAGGCATGAAATTACAGCCTGTCAGCTGCCAATGGTAGGGTAAAACTAATGAATTACAGGGTAAATAACACCAGAATTAACCAGCCAATTTAACAGAGCAGAGAACAAAGTCATTTTTACTTAGAGCTCTGGCGAACACCACCACCACTGGGATACCTTTCAGCTGAAAGGGAACCAATTTAAGGAGCCTCAAACCTATATAACCAGGGAAAAGCCGGATTTATCGTGCAGCAGTGGTAGAAAGCCAACACTGCCATAAGCTACTAGGAGAAAGTCAGGTAAGCAGTAGCTATATCACTGCTAAAATATGTAACTCGCGGTCTCTCCAAGCGGTTTGTGTAGTTAGAGGTTGGTCTATTCTGCTAAGAGGACGATGAGCCTGCCTGCTGCCACAGCCCTAGCGTGTCACCTCACCAGCCATAGCACATGTCCCTTCCTACCCCTCAAACAAGGGAAGGCGACCAAAACCAAACGTAATTTGTGCCTTTTTCTTTCTTTTTGAACAGTTTCAAACCGGGGTGACAGCAGGTTTAGGGAACATTGGTTATGGGAAAACTGAAGATGCTGGGTAGAGAGTTAAGCTCATGGGAGTGGAGATCAACAAATCTCAAAGAGGAAACCAACCAGTGATGATGCATTCTCAGAACCCCCAAAGAGTTTCTACTTAAAATATATCTTTTTTTTCTACTAAAACGATATAATCACTGTTTCTGGTCCTGTAACAGGAAGCATACAAATACCTGCGGCACTAAATCATTCAAAACTGTGACAGCAACTACAGGACCTTCTATGAGAGCAACAGCCGAGGAAAGCTTATCAGGCACCCAAAGGCTGTAGTGGTACCGGAGAGTAAAACTCCTGTGCCTTCATTGCCAAAACCATACTCTTGCATGCTCTGTGGGACCAGGACACCAGCACCATCCAGAAAGTCCAGAGAAGAAATGACCTACGCATAAAGCATCCCTGCAGCACAACAGAACTGAAACCAAACCTGAGTTGAGAAGTTACAATACCCTGTATCTGCCATCAATTCAGAAATGAGATTTCGCTTACAGACAGAATTTCCAAGCACACATATATAGGACACAGGAAAGATGCGTTGCTCTCTGAAGTACAACTGAACTCACCAAAGGCCTTCATGAAATACTAACATACTGGATTGATCTTACTGATCTTGCCCTGGAAATCAGCCCTAGCCCACTGCATGCATTCCACATCCTAGGCAGAGAGATCTGGAGTCACTTAAGAGCCTCTTGGTTTACTCTCCACAGTTTCAAACTCCCATCATTTGCATTTTAGGTGATTATTTTAACACCAGCAGAACTGTTCCAGACCAACGTTGGGATCTTGCTTTCAGACTTCAGCAGTGGAAAAATCAGCACTCTGACAGCATGCATGCATCAACTGCAGTGCATGCTACTGAAACCTATAGACTGAAAGCTCTTCAGACTGTTCAATTGGAAACAGCTCGGAGGCATTGACAAGGTGCCGAAGCAGCAGAGAACCAGAGGCACTGATGCATTGCTTCAAGCTACCAATCGATCACCATGCTTCATGCTTAAAGACATCGGCACCTTAAGAACGAGACATCTCTAGGGACTGGTGCGGCACCTTCTGGAAGATGCTCATGATTTTTAGTGTTAGTGGAGATGTCACCTGGTTTTTATTCTCGCTTCCCATCTCCTCCTTTGTTCATCTTTGTCCTTCCTCTTACTTGTGTAATACAGATTTGGCTTCTCGCTTCTCCATTTGAGTTCTCTCCCTCCGATTCTGTTATGCATCACGTTGGCATTCTTCCCCCCTTCCCTTACCTTTAAAGCCCCTTGCTTTTGTCTGCCCCCTACAGAAGGGGAGTTTCTCCCCCAGGAAGCAGGGATCTTGCGATCTTCATGCTCCATATGCAGGTGAAAACCCTCTTGCTTCCCTACATCACACCAACCTTAGTAAGTGTCATTTAACTTGAATTAAGCGCGACTTAATTTGTATCAGGATTACAGATACCACCGTGCTGCAAGATTAAAGCACTAGCAGTGATCATGCATGTATTATTTCTCAGTGACAAACACAGTATTGCCATAAATTACAAACTGACAGCAAGACCTGCTGTACGAAGGACTGATTCAGGAAGTGCTCTGAAGAAGTTCTTTGCTTTGCCATTAGCTTAAACAAAACTGACATGCTAATTTGCAAAACGCTGAGCACGCTTCAGCAATGGACGGATGCAGAAAGGGTTTGTGCAGCTCATCCACCAGACACAGCGCTGGAAACCTGAGATGGATGGACTTCAGAAGACCGAGATCACACAAACCCCCAAACACACACGTGGATTTAAAGAACCATAGAATCATGATCGGAAAATGGTTTGTGATGGAAGGGACCTCAAAGCTTATCAAGTTCCAACCCCTGCCACAGGCAGGGGCACCTTCCACCAGAGCAGGTTGCTCCAGGTTGTTTTAGATTTGGCCATGAAACATCTGATTCCCAAAGTGATGGTACCCACCCTCTTCAACAGCCCCTATTCTCTTCCATTCCGATGGATTGCTCACGTTCAGACAGTAGAATTTCTAAATAATTCAACCACTTTCCGTGCTATTTTAATTGATTTTTCTTGCCAATACCTCCCGCACGTGAATACGTCTTTATGCTCCACCCCCCCCCCCATTCACGTGAGAAGAGAACATTAGATGTTAATCTAGCTACTTGATTTGTAGCAGTTCTCCAGTTCTCTACCCAACCATTTAAATACTGTCATTCATAATAGGGTGATATACTGTACTATAAACCCTTTGGTAAATGGTACGTCTTAGTATTTTTCTTGTGACAAAGAATCATATTAGTTATAAAGGGCAAAGAAATGTACTCAGTGCTCAGACTTCCCTACAGAATCTCACTGCTTCAGTTTCCGCCCCTTTTATAAAGAAAATCCAAGTCACTAAGCTTATATTGTTTCCATAAGGAGGATATCATCCAGATGGATAACCCCCAAAATCCAGCAGCTTTCCCTTAGTATCAAGCCTGAAATCACCCCTTCCTTATCACCCCAGAACCGTGTACATGCATCTCACAGCATAGCAGCAATATTTCTTTTTCCTGGCAAACACACTATAGATTCCAATGTATAATTACAACTGCTCTGCCCTAGCTAAACCCTCTGTAATTAGCCTCCTAATCTCATAAGCAGTGATCTGACACGGGAGCTTACATCACCATTGACAACATACCCTAATTACTGTGCTGGTCAGAGAAAAACACCTTTAGCCAGAGACTGATCTGGCTGTAGAGCCACAGAGGTGGGATTTTCTGCCTTGAGCCCTTTGCCTAATCAGTGTGTCTTCAATGAGCTTGTGTGCATCTTCCAGTGAAGCACAGAATCACGGACTCAACCAGGTTGGAAAAGACCTTGAAGCTCATCCAGTCCAACCATTCCCCAGCACTGCTGAGGCCACCACTAACCCATGCCACTGAGGGATTTGTGTACACGGTGTGTGAACACTTGCAGGGATGGTGACTCCAGCACTGCCCTGGGCAGCCTGTTCCCATGCCTGTAGAACCCAAGAATGGTTTGGGTTGGAAAGGACCTTCAAGATTATCAAGAGCTACAAATCAAATCTCATTTTGTTCAGGCACTGACTCCAGTCCTTGTCCCTTTTCTGATGCGCCTCTCCCTCCTGGCATTTCAGCTTTAGCCTAGAGATGACCAACCGGATTGCTATGTGTTTGCTTGCGCCTCCAACACTATTGTTAATGGCGTTGGTGGATGGCACCAGCCCTAGAGCTGAACAAAGCTGGGTCCTCCTTCCAGCTAGCTCAGACCACGGTCTGGCTTTGGCTTTTGTTTCCCTTCTTACAAAGTGTTTTCAATCCACATCTCGGTTTCAGCCAAAACGCATTTGGATGAACTCTCAATTAAGATGCAGTGAGGCAGAGTCAATATGCTGTACCAACATCCAAACATTTTACATCTGTTGTATTTGCTTCATAGATGCATTTGAAAATCTACAAGAAACAATTGAGTTTTTCTGGCAACTTTTAGCCTATATAAACCACTCTGTATTCCTCACTGTTACATTAACCCACTGCAGCTGGGTGTTAGCGTTACTTGTGTCTTCTTCCTAATCCTACTTACAAGCCTCATTTCAAGCTTTACAGCTCTAGGGCAGCTGTAAGTGAAATATACCCATGTCAACTACGTATCACTCATCTCCAATTGACTGTAATGTGAAGGATCCTTTGGAACAAACATCCAGTTATGCCATTTTTAACTTTCTTCTGACTCATGCAAAAAAAAACTACCCCAAGATCTGATTTGATTTTTGTGTTAGGAATTGCACTACTGAATTATTCCCTTTAAATTCAAAATACTGCAGTGCCAACATCTGGCCTGGCTGCTGAGACTGCTCTAAAGATGTGTTGATAATTACTGCAGACAGAAGGGGTTTGGAGAACTGAAGAAGGACGAGAGAAAACATCACCTGAACAAAGGTGCAAGGACTGCCATAGGAGGTCTTCCAATGACTGATAACAAAGCAGTTTATAGGCAGAGTACCTACATTTCAAAGACCCCCTGCTCCTCCCTCCAAGCAATATTCCTTCTTCATCCCATTTACTCTCTTTAATATGCCATTGCAACTTACACTCTGGATAAATGCTTGCTCATGTGGTAAATCCTAACAGTGTCAATGACTTTCTTCAATACAAATAAACCAAACCCCCTCCCCCCTGCCCCCAAACCAAAAGGGCCCCAAGGATACAGAGAGGGACTCTTCATCAGGGACTGTAGCGATAGAACAAGGGGTGATGGGTTCAAACCAAAACAGGGGAAGTTCAGGTTAGATCTAAGGCAGAAGCTCTTCCCTGTGAGGGTGCTGAGGCGCTGGCACAGGGTGCCCAGAGAAGCTGTGGCTGCCCCATCCCTGGCAGTGTTCAAGGCCAGGTTGGACACAGGGGCTTGGAGCAAGCTGCTCTAGTGGAAGGTGTCCCTGCCCATGGCAGGGGTTGGAACTGGAGGAGCTTTGAGGCCCCTTCCCGCCCAAACCATTCTATGATTCTATGACATTGGACCAACAGCATCAAATCAAATACCCATCAAACCCTGATTCAGCTTCACATGCAATTGCCGCACAATTAAAAGGTAGCAAAAGACTGATGAATATATTCCAAATGCCCCAAGTTTGCTTCATTCAGACAGAGCAGCTAAAGGGCTTTCAGTGCGTGCTGTTCAGTTTACTCTTTTGATTGCTTTACCACTATGTAAATCAATTTGTTAATGTTCCTTACAAAATGCATGAGCCAGTTATACTGACAAACACACAAAGCTCATTCGTAATTAGCAGTTAATTAGTAAGAAGGAACAGATGCTGTTAGAGTTTCAGCAGGCAAACAGGTTCTGTAAACAATGCTTATAAATCTAAATGAATTTATTAACTGCAATGCAACTGTCACCGTTTTGCTGGCAACCATACAAATATGGTGGAATCCCCAAAACATCTTTACTACATATTAATAATCATCGTGTCAACCCAAGTCTAGCAGGCAGTCTCACTTGCTAACTGTCATAAGCTTTCTACTTCATGTTCTTATGTCACTGCTCCAGCCTAATTTCCCATGCCTTCAGAGGAACAGCTCCAGGCTCCCAAGTTAGCCCAGACTACACAAGGACTCCCATCCAATCCAGAGCAGCCCCTTGAAATAAGGGAAATGTTTGCCTTGCACCAATACCCATGAACTGAAACCAACAAAGACTACAAACAGCTTGGAAAGCACATCTTGGACCCAAGGAGTTTGTGGTGACCTTCTTCATAACCATTATCGCTCGACAAGATATCACAACTATGAAGGCATCTGCAGATTTGATCCATTAAAAATAACTAAAGGTCAATTACTTTGATATATTGATATTGAGATATAAATATATTGAGAGGACAAGGGGGAACGTTTTTAAACAGAAAGAGAGGAGACTGAGATGAGCTCTTAGGCAGAAGCTCTTCCCTGTGAGGGTGCTGAGGCGCTGGCACAGGGTGCCCAGAGAAGCTGTGGCTGCCCCATCCCTGGCAGTGTTCAAGGCCAGGTTGGACACAGGGGCTTGGAGCAACCTGCTCTAGTGGAAGGTGTCCCTGCCTGTGGCAGGGATTTGAACCGGATGAGCTTTACGGTCCCTTCGAACCCAAACCAGTCTCGGACTCTATGATTTCCACTCTCAGTTATAAAATCATGCCCCCAATAAGACACTGAGTGACGCCATAGGGTTTTTTTTAATTATCTGGGCAGTTGTAGATGACTGAAATAAAAACAAAGACTCTTGTAAGCATTTGCTAGATGCAACTATTAAAGACGTATCTAGAAACCTAGACACAAGCACCTTGAGTTGAAGGCTTTTGGCCAGGGGCCAGTTCTTAGCCTAAGGGTAACAGTGAAGATACCTTAGTGACCTCGTTGCTGCCAATCTCTGCATGTCACATCGAGATGCCACCTTAATGTATTACATCATCTCAGCACTGGAAAAGTCTAATAAATTTGTTAAAATCATATTATAGCTTTATCTTTATTGGTGTTCTCTTTTGTATCTCCATTGCTCTTGATCATTCCCTCCTCCTCTACTCCAAAGTAGTCTGACACTCCTTCAATATGTTCCGTACTCGATTTCAGTGTACACTCAGGATTTGCAACACTCCAGCACACAGAACAGGATGGAAACACTCCACGTGTATTAAATTCTCCACAGCTTCACAGGAGAGGCTGCTGGGTTTGCTTCCTGCAGGCTCCAGTCCTCCAGCTTCTCTGGGCACCCTGTGCCAGCACCTCAGCACCCTCACAGGGAAGAGCTTCTGCCTAAGAGCTCATCTCCATTTCCCCTCTGGCAGGTTAAAGCCATTCCCCTTGGCCTGTCCCTACATTCCTTGTCCAAAGCCCCTCTGCAGTTTCCTGCAGCCCCTTTAGGCACTGGAAGGCTGCTCAGAGAGGTATAAATTCAAGTGAGTTTCCTGAAACTGCAAAAAGCCAATTAAATCCAGGAACTTTTTAATGCCATTTTGTTCCGAATACTTAAGACTACCGCTTTTCTTGGGATGCCATCTGAATAGAATCACAGAAAAACCACACAAAACCAACTTCCACAGTCAAATTACACATTATTCCAGGCAGGCACATGGAGCTATTGCCATTCCTCTGATGTAAGGGCACATTTGATCTAATTGGAAAAAATATTTCAAGTGCACTGGGAATAGTCACTGTTAACTGAATGCAACAACGAAACAGGAAAAAAGAGCATGCAGACCCCAGGGAATTACCAAATCAATTAACAACTAATTCAGGAACTAATTTCTGTATTGCCTCTTAGCACAAAACTGTATCTTTAATTTCTCCTGCAATAAGCATCACCATGATAGTCCTAACACACTCTGACGCTTCAAATGAGTTTACAAGTATCTCTTTTTGATTGGCTATATAACATTATTTCTTCACAGTTCAATGCAACCACAGCCAAGTGCTCTGGAATATTTAATTATACTGGTAGCTACCAGTTAACAATTTACAGAAGCACAGTGAGGACAAAACATTTTATAACTAGTAATCAGCTAATTAAAACCACAGCAAAATATGTATGTTCTGATTGTAAACACTTGCAGAGGAATTACACAGAAGATTTCAGCACTAAGAGTATTTGGCTAAAAACCCTACCCTCGTGTTTGTACAAGCAGATCTGGATACTGATTACTGTGATTAGGCAGAAATGTGACAGAGGAAATTACACCTTACACTAGATACAGATAAATAAAAGCTATGTCATCTGCCTGTTCCTGTAAATCACATCATTCCTCAGTTTTGGAAAGCCACTCTCTGGAGACACCAATACTGGCTTGCAAACAACTACCTAGAAGGCCACATGAGCATCAATAAATAAAAACTGAAGTAGAAGCATTTTAGTGAATGCTTTGGCATGGAAGATAGGGCAGAAGCAGTACCACAGTGGTTTGGGCCTCTTTGTCAGTAAACCTTCCCCAGGCACCTTCCACTAGAGCAAGTTGCTCCAAGCCCCTGTGTCCAACCTGGCCCTGAACACTGCCAGGGATGGGGCAGCCACAGCTGCTCTGGGCAACCTGTGCCCAGAAGCCATAGGATGAGCCCTAGCACTCGGCAATGGGTCACAGAGCCTGCTAATGTACTAGTTGTAGCACCATGTGTCCGTCCTGCTCTTCCTGTATCATTTGTTTTCACCCTGTCAACTCAGATGAATTAAGCAAGAATAGATGCTGCGATGGTTGCCTATTTGTTCCTTCTTTTGGTAGACTCAAAGTAAACATTTATATTCAGGAAACCTGCTGCAAAAAGCATGTACTGTTTATGATGACGGTGGGTCTCAGCTCTGACACTTGCCTGAAGCATCCCAGTGCTCTTCTGCTAGCGAGGATGACTGAGGACAGCACTTTGACTGACTAGACGTGGCAGACAATCACTTCTCAAAACCCATTTCCAAGACAGTGCCATACTTGCTGCAACTCTTTAACAGCTGTACAGACAGCCCGGGTATCTTAGGGGAAAATACATTTCAGGTAGGATGCTCCTTCTGGTCCAGTGCGAAGGACCAAGATAACCTAGTGTTGAGTGTCAGTCCACACGAGAAATGTGTAACCAGCACTGCACACAAACACCCAGCTGGAGTTAAGGATTAACAGAAGACAAGAAGGTTAGGAAGGAAAAAAGCAGAGGCAGGACTGAGCTGCATCGGTAAGGTACTGAAGAAAAGGAAGCCGAGTGGCATAGAGCATGAGGCACACAGAAGGTCAGACAGATGATGGAGCAAAGTCCATTAAAATCCAAATTAAGCCTTAAAACCCCTCTTTTGGAAATCCAGCAATGAAGACTGATAATTACAGTCCCAACTATCTGGGCTAAAAGGTTGCACCAAGACAACTTGGAAAGGGACTTTTTACAAGGGCATGTAGTGCCAGGACAAGGGGGAATGGATTTAAGGTGACAAAGGGAAGACTTAGATTAGACATCAGGAACAAATCCTTCAGTATGAGGGTGGTGAGGTGCTGCCACAAGTGGCTGCCCCATCCCTGGGAGTGTCCAAGGCCAGGATGTCCAAGGCTTGGAGCAACCTGCTCTAGTGGAAGGTATCCCTGTCTGTGGTATATGATAAGGTCCTTTCTAACTCAAACCGTTCTAAAATCCTATGATTCTATGAGCTCTGGAAATGAGTGATCAGAACCAAGGGAAGAAATGCAACTGAATAGTCTAAACTTGTAAGGGCTGACGGAAGGAAGGGAAATGGTCAGTACCACAAGATCCTGTCTCACCTCACAGCTCTTCCCCTCGCCCTCCACAGCACAGACTGCCATTGCGGGGCATTCGTTTGGTCAGGCTGCAAGAAAACTGCTGCTTCAGTTTTCTAGCAAAGCCTATCCCAGACAAATAGACCAGGAGTGACTGCTAAGACCAAGTCTAATGAAAGCAAAGCTTGATAGTTTATATTTACATTCAAATCCTTTCTGGTTTCAGGGCCATGCAGCTGTTGACAATCTCAGGGCATGCAGAGGAGAGTAGGTCGGGGAAAAAAACCATTGAGAAACACAGCAATTCCCAGTTTCCCAGAGTTTCCTTGCACAGAGCAGTGCACAGTCAATGTATGAAGAGTTCACTAGTGAAAAACCTTCACGAAATAAAAAGTTTGGATTCTGCCTTTCTGAAGGACATCTTCAAAACAGCCTAAAAAAGACTTTTCCCTGAATTTTGGACAAATTGCTTCAGTTATCCTTCTAAGGCTGGAGCACTTGGGAAAGGATGGAAAACGGACAGCGCAGTAGTTGGCCTGAAACACAAAAAGTTAAGTAAAGCCTAAGTCAGACATTCGACTTCCTCCATTAATACAACCCCTTGCACACTGAGAGAGGCGAATGGATTTTGAAGTTCACCTTTCAAGTCATGGATGGCAAGTTTTTCACTAAGTCATCAGCGTAACATTAACCGGGAGAACGTTTCTTTTCAATCCAGTTCGCTGTTCCTAAAGCACGCAGGAATTTGGGGCCGCAAGAGGTGCAGCATCTCCTGGGATAAGCCAAGGGGGGCCGAGGCAACCTGGCACAACCTATTTTGACCAGTTATTGGTAAAGGAAGAGTCAAGGTTAGAGAGCTGGGCTGTATCATCCTACGAGGAGGATCTGTGATGGAGTGCGAATGGCAAATAGAAGAGGGTCTGAAAGCTGAAAGTCAAGGCCGGCTCTTATGTATTTATTTACACTGTAATGGGGGGAGGATGGGGAGAGGAGAGGAGAAAATAAATAATAAAAGAAAGAGCACACAGCTGCCACCCCAACCCCAGACCTCCCATCTGCCACCCACGATTTGCATGTCACCTTCTCCAGGCTCATTTGTACTTCATTAACTGCCATTGACTTAACAAGATTTATGCAAATGACACCATAGGAGCTCACTAACTCCCACTGCAATCAAGTGATTATGTATGTACAATTCTCCACAGCAATGAAAAATTAATACATGACAAGCCCCCTCACCGCTGAGCCGAGCTTCTTGCTTTTATTTTTCTTGTTGTGCTTTTCTTCATTTGAATATGCCCTACTGATAAAGCTTTGGCAAGAGTGCAGCAAGCAAAGTCATCTTCCCCAACCGCCACAACCCCTAACCTCATCTGTGAAACCACGTCACCGTAAACCCTACAGCCTAATCCATGCTGGAAAATGCTCACTGAGGCTACCAGGAGGAAGTCTTCGTGGTCAGAGGAAGTGGTTCTGAACAGAGGAAACTCCAAACAGGCTGAGCCATTCATCTGAAGTTGGCTTTAAGTGGTATTAGCAATGCTGAAGGAGAGAGCTTCAGGAGTTTGAGTTTAAGCACCTCTTTCTCACATGGATAGAACTTTCTGTCCATTTTAACTTTGGGCTGACACTGCTCCAGAGATTTTCTGTCTTTATTTGATCAGGAGAAGGTATTTAAATAGCAAGTGAGACTTCTTTTTCTTTTATTATGGCATCTGTAGACCTCAGAGGATGCTAAAAGTACCATCAGCCTACAAGAAACCTGGAGAGGGGCTTTGGACAAGGGATGTAGGGACAGGACAAGGGGAATGGCTTTAACCTGCCAGAGGGAGACTGAGATGAGCTCTTAGGCAGAAGCTCTTCCCTGTGAGGGTGCTGAGGCGCTGGCACAGGGTGCCCAGAGAAGCTGTGGCTGCCCCATCCCTGGCAGTGTTCGAGGCCAGCTTGGAGCAAGCTGCTCTAAGGGAAGGTGTCCCTGCCCGTGGCAGGGGGTTGGAACTGGATGGGCTTTACGGTCCCTTCCAACCCACATGATTTTATGATTTAAGGTGTGCTGATCCCACTGTGCATGCAGAAGGTGTTTGTACCTCCCTGGAAAACTGTTCTTCCCAGAACTCCACTCCCCTCAATGGTATTTTGGCAGAAGTCAACAATCGGATTTTGAAAACATTCCTGATTTTCCCTGCCTACATTTTGGGTTTCTACTGGAAGCAAGGTTTGTCAGAACAGTTTTACATGGCTTAGCCCAATAAAACCTATTTAGCATTGCAGTGAAAAGTGATTTTTAACATTTCGAAAGGACAGAAAGAATAAGAACATTAACGGTTTGACCAGACTGCTTCGTGTTATGGATATAGCTCTGAAGGAGCAAGGTGTGTCCTTGGAAGGAAATAGGCCATTTCAGTTTTACCTATTTCACAGCATCACAGAATGATTTGAGTTGCTATTTCCTGTTTTGTAGTCGAATGGTTTTCAACTGAGAACCCAAAATCCACTGCATTTGAGCTTCAACCATCACTTACGGTTTGTTAGGGGTTTTTCTCAGGGGAGGTGAGACGAGGCAGTGTAAATCTGCTTATAATCTCAACCAACACAACTGAAGCCCTTACCTGCAAGTACGAGCTTGGACTTCTGCCTTGCACCAGAAGCACTCCCTTGCCAGCAGCCCTTACGAAGTATTGCTGGCAGGCACATAGAGTGAGAACCCACAGAGAATACAACAATGTACTGACACAGCAGAGAGTAAACAGGCCTCGTCACTCCATGCTTATGAAGATGCCCCAAAGACATAATAGAAGAGTGTGTGCTCCAGTAGCACAGGGCAGGGCAGTGAAGAGACTTCCAGGCAAACAGGAGAACAAACACTGGAAATTGTGCTGACAAAGATCAAAAGGAAGTATCATTTAATGGTATCATGATGCTGGAGAGGGACTCTTCATCAGGGACTGTAGGGATATGACAAGCGGCGATGGGTTCAAACTGAAACAGGGGAAGCTCAGGTTAGATATAAGGCAGAAGTTCTTTCCTGTGAGGGTACCCAGGGCAGTGGTGGAGTCACCGTCCCTGGATGTATTTAAAAGAGGTGTAGATGTGCACTTATGGGTACAGTTTAGTGGTGGACTGGGCAAGTGTAGAGGTTTACAATTGGACCTGATAATCTTAAAGGTCTTTTCAAACTGACCAATTCTGTGATTCCCTGGCCATCTGTCACAGAAACATCTCACAATGGAAGGGGCTCCTCACTGGAAGAAGCACAGTAACATGACATGCTACGATTTTTAGGTCAAAAAGTTCCTTTTCACAGTTAATGCATAAAAGAGCTTATCCCAATCTCCCCTCTGGCAGGTTAAAGCCATTCCCCTTGTGCTGCCCCTACAGGCCCTTGTCCAAAGCCCCTCTCCAGGTCTCCTGCAGCCCCTTTATGTACTGGAAGACTGCTCTAAGGTCTCCTTGAAGACTGTCCACAAGGCAGAAAACCTGTGAACGCCAAAATCCTTTCCCTTGACGCACAAGCACGATGTGAAACACCCCTGACAGCAGCCACGCTACAGCACTGTGTACCATGCACCCTCCCCTCTTCTAGCACCTACAAAGTCCTGACGAATAGGATGTATCTGTTGGCCTCAGACCTGCTCAAATATTTGCTGCTAATTCCTTGCACGTGACAAAATGCAATCACCATAATTGGGAATAATAACAAGAAGTCCACCAAGTAAGGGTATCAGGGGGAATTCTTCAACACAGACATTCAAGAGATTGGAAGGGGTATTTCATTACAGTGTGGAACAGCGCAATCACACTTAAAATGCTTCTCTTACAACGCTCTTGCACCAAGTGCATATCTAATCAGATTAATTTCATACAACAGCATGGCAGAAAAGAACAGCATGGATGCCTTGAATAAATATTGACAAGTGCAATCCTCAGTTTTTCATTCTCAGCTGCGTCCACAGACACTTCTGTTTAATTACCATTACCCAAAAGAGTTCCAGCCGGTCTAACCCATCTCATACCATACAAAAGCTGGAGGAAAAAAAACTGTAGCCTCTTTTAAATGCCTGCAATCTCCACCCCTGAACGCAGAGCCAAATACTGAGCGGCTCTGCTTTCAAACTGCTCTGCTCAATTGCAGTGTGTTTGATTAAAATTTGCCTACTAGAGCTTCAGAGGCATGACAGCACTTCTGCTGCCTGATGGTCCCTAAAGGTCTTTTTAACTGCCTTTAATAAGGAAAATCACTGCAAACAGGTCTCTCCCTCACCCCCCAAAATAATTAAACCCCAAACCACACACGCCTACCCCCAAATAGGAGACCGAGGGCTACAAGGTAAGATGAAGCATGGACTGAAGAGGCAAGTGACCCTCTGAAAGGTAAGAAAGCCACCAAAAGAAACAGGAAACAGCCACGTGAGAAGAAAATAAGCTCCCATCCCTCAGCACTTTTGCTGTTTCCAGCAAAGTAACTCACATGAAAGTAGAACTTGCAAACACTGTCCCAGCAGCTATTTGTGAAGCACCCAACACAAATGCTTAGCGTGGTGTTTTAAACCCTGTGATTTCAGCGTAACCTGATTTGAGAAAGAAAATGATCTCATTCACCCCAACCCTTCACGTCAGAAGCCAGCTTTGCTTTTGCCTTTCAAAGGAGTGTTCACAACTCCAATTCAGCACTGAGATTCAGGGCTAATGAAAGTGCGTCCAGGCTAGTAAACCAGACCAAAACAAATCCTTGAATTCGAGTCCTGTTGTGTAATGAGGAAGTTTAATTAAGGCCACACATTACAGCTGTAAACGTTCTCTTATATAATAAGGTCTAAATGAAACTGAACCTAATCAAAGTTACAATTCCTTCATTAGCAAATTACAAACAAGAGCGCACAGCTGACACACCGGCTCTGATTATCACAACTAATTGCCTCGTTGTTACAAACCAGCCTGAAACTGTGTTCAGATGTCCGTCTGCAGTAGCAAATTAGGGCCACATCAGGCTATTTCTGCGATCACAAGGGGCTCTTGTACAGCGATCTGATTTACCCTGCCGACTGGCAGCACACGGCCCAATCAAAGCCCCCTCTACAAAGGCCGCTTTGAAGCCAGCACAGCCTAGAAACCCGCTCCATATGCAGGCCGGCAGACTGCACTTCATTAGGCCTGTTGTCACATTTTCCCTCTTCTTATTCTAATGATCCTATTTTAATACACATAGGAACCTCTCCTAATTGATGTCAAGTGAGTGACTTCCACATTCATCACCGGAGCACATCAAACACGTCTTGGCGCACGCACCGGCCGCCATCAGAGTGTTTA
This sequence comes from Amazona ochrocephala, assembly GCA_039720435.1. Lineage (NCBI taxonomy): Eukaryota > Metazoa > Chordata > Aves > Psittaciformes > Psittacidae > Amazona > Amazona ochrocephala. Next base: position 82,445,451 of record CM077881.1, on the reverse strand, counting down.
AGACCCGAGGTGTGTCTCCAACTATGGAAAGCAGGGGGAAAAAAATAAAGAGGAAATAAAAGACGATGTATTTCGGCATTACCTGTTTAATTGGGATTGCGCGACCGCTTCCAATGCTATCTGTTCTGCTCTCCAGGACCTTCTTCTCTTTGTCTGGGTCACTCCCTTTCCGAGACTGCAGAGCAAAAAGAAAGTTTATGCTCCATTAAATGTAGCACTTCATAAAGGAGACTTCTCCCCCCCACCCCCCTTTTTTCTATAAGCAATTAAAACACGAAGTATTTTGACGCATAAATACAGTCCCAAAGGCCACGAGTTAGAACCTAGGAAAGTACACAACCATCCTAAAACCCCAATGCTGAAACCTGCCCGTCGTGTTCAACCACGCGCTAGTTTGAAATGGCGTTTGGGTTTAAACAGTTCTCACTGCCTGAAGATCCAGCAGATCAGAGGACGGGTTTCTGAAGTTTCCAATCATAGCTCCAACGGGAGCGAAGGTTCCAGCTTCTCATTAAAAAGGGTGATACATACATGCATACACTTAACTTGCCTCTACGGTGGGGTTTAGAAATGCTATTGACGACTCAGCAGTGTGATTTTATGATGCTGGTTTTGATCATAGTGACTTTAACTTGTTTTTGTCTACTTTCGGATGCTTAGAAAGTTTGAACTGCAAGAAAAGGGAGTGACTGACGCTGACAAAAAGTTATCTGAACACAGTGAAGAACAGTCAGCATGAGGAAAATGTAACCGCTGTTTAAAACCTGAATTGCCTCATCCTGGCTATGTATAACGTTAGAACTGCCCTAGGAATAAGGTCACGGTGCTTACTTCATCCACAAAGGTAGCTGGGAATGTTAAGGTGTGATTCAGAGTCCAGTCGGATATTGTGAAAGAATGCCTGAGCATAATGATTTTGACAGATTCATTTCATTACAAAAAGAAGACCCGAGAGTCATCCTCCTTAATAACTGACCTGACAAGTGACAACTTCACTCCATTACTTTTCAATAGGAACATTACTCACACAATATGGAAAATGGGAAAACATTTTCATGTGCTTTTCAAATCAGAGATGATATATGAAAGGAATACATTCATGGTGTCCAGTACCACAATGGGAAGTTAATGAAAACCAGCGAGACACAAGATCCCACTTTTCATATTCAGCGGAAAGAGAGGTTTGAAAGACACCGAAATCGGGAGAACAGTGAGGACTGGGAATAACTAACACTCATTTTCCATATTATATGAAGGAGTGGAAGGAAGAAAAAATCCCCAAAACAGTTGCCTTGGGGCACAAGAGGAGGGAAGGGGAGGGAGAAAACCCATGAAGGAGGACTTTAAGAAGCACCATTCTAAGCAACACATTTACCCAGCAGGGATCCCGTGCTGCTTTCCGCGCTCCGCCGGGAACAGGCTCCTGTCAGTAGTTACTATGGCTCGGGGCTATGGAATGACATGCCGGGGAATTAAACAAAGAATAAATGAAAGAAAGCAAAACAAGTGGGAGGGGTGAAATCCACTGCTCAGGATAACTATTGTTCCTCACCCTTCAAGCCAGATTTCTGAATCCGAAAGTGCCACTTCCCAATAATACGAGGCAAAACAATGCTTTAATGGTGCAAAGCGCACGTCAGCGACATCTTAAAGAAACTCACTGAAGGTACCAAATCCTTGGGAGGGATAGTTGTCAACCTGAACGTTTCTCTTTTGCTATTCGGCTTTTTACAAGGAAGGATCCTGCCCCGGAAAAGCAAACTCGAGATTCACGCACTCTTATTCATGTTTAGTTTTAAATCATCACATCTTCCATTAAATACCAGTAACTGCATCTGGGATTAAGCCACTGCACATGGAAGGGAAATACCTACGTGCAAAACACTGTCACATGTCGAAAGTAAAGAAATGTAGGCATTTCTGTTAGGCAGATTCTATTCTAGCTGCTTGCAATCATAGAACACATACCATTTTCAAGGGGAGAATCTTAGCTGGTTCCAGTATTTACAAAGATAAATTGTGCACTTTAATAGAGATACATTCTGATCTTTTATGCTTTTATACCTATGGCACACACAATGCATCTTACATCCTATGGCATATAATAAAATAGACTCTAAACCATACCAGACAACGTTTTCTAGGACTTCTGATGTCACATTGTACACATTAAGTAGTTTCATTTAAAACTTCATTCAAGCAAACACGTGCAAAAAAATCCAAACACCTTCATGAATATCATTTGTCTCATTTCCCCTTTGCACTAGAAGTCATACACAGACTGAAAACACAGAACCTTACCCAAGGTATGGCTGGGAAACAAGATTTAGTCCCAGAAGGATACAGAATCCAGTCCTGAGAGCCCCAGGGGTGAGGAAACAGATCTCTACCAGTGGAAAGTGAGACCGAGTTCATCTAACTTCTTTCTAAGTCATGCTTACATTTCACACTGATGTAACACAGATAACACTGAATATGGGAAAGGAGATGTGCTTCACTGTACCACAAGTTCATTCATCCCACACTGAATTGTTCAGAGTTAGTCAGTTCTTTGCTCAAGTGGACCTCATGTACATCTCCCCTGCGCTACACACTATTATTTAGTTGTCCCTGTTACTACACTTGCACAAAACAAAGGACATTCACCCTTCTGCTAACATATGATCTATTTTATCACCTAACTACAAAGTCAGCTATTGCATCAATAGCTTTACAGCAAATATTGATATTCAAAGCCAGAAAGATCAGATACGGCCATTTAATGCACTTAAACATGAACATGCTGCAAATTCTCGAGCCTATTCCCACTCCAAAGCTGTAATCGATTTAAAAACAATCTGATCTGTTTTCTCCTTAAGCCAATTTTCTTCCAGCAGTAAAAGATCTTCATGTAGGAAACTAAAGCTATTACCTACGCTAGATCACAAGGGGTAATTTGCAATTAAACAGAAATAGATTTGCTTCTGGAAGTGATAAAGGCGTAAGTAACAGGCTAGGAAAGAAGCACAGCAAGAAACCCAGAGCTAAACACTAAAATATTTTGATGACACACTCTGCTCATAGCTAGACAGAAAATGCTGGTCATCTCTTTATTCAATTAAAGCAGTCCAGCTTATAACTCAGCTGATATGGCATGAAACCTGGGGTACGGCAGGGTCGCTGTTAAATACGTCAGGATGTGGATTACAGGGCAAGGCATTACACAGCATTCAATATGCCCAGGTCTTAAAGACAGAACTAATCCTGAAGAGTCAAATTATCATTTCCTTTTTCCATAGGACTTGCTTCCCCCGGTTATGAGACATTAAGACAACAACCAACATCCTCCCATTGTAGTAAATTTGTTTCTCACTGCGTTATTAATTATCAGAAAGCAGAGCTTTATGTCTATTTGATTATAGCAAACGCAGCCGAGTTCATCATCTTCTCGAACCTTTGCTGCAGATGGGAATGTATTTTCTCCATTCACTTTCCCAAATGTACACTTACTCCAGTGTAAAACATCCCGTTTCCCAAAGGTCAACAACACATCCACACAGCCCGTGGAGCATTTTACGCACCCTTCAGACCACGCTCGGTTGGTGAATGCTTTAGCTGGATGCTGGAGCATCTCGGCTGGATTTCCAGAGGTAGGACTGCTGGCAGTTTCTGGGCTGACACTGACATCTAGTGGGGTTGGTAACTCCTGAGTATGCCCCGTCAGCAGTGAGCATTCTCACCACCAGCAGGAAATCCATACGACTGCTATAAAAATACTAGCGTCAAAATGGGATACTTTTCCACCCGCTGCTCATTTTTGCCTCTTTTATTGACATCTAGACATTTGCACCTAGAGACAAAAGTGTGGTTTGAATTCTTTTGTAGGAGTTTAAAAGATCTTCTTTGAAATCAAAATACCACTGTGGGGATGGACACAGAAAATGGGATCACTGGGACTCCATGCTGTGTCACTCAGCACTCCAAAATGAGGACAAAACTTTCTCCCTGCTGAAGGCCGAGAGGTCAGATTTTGTTTGGAACACAAGGAAACGGTTTTCCTGGTTTTGCCTGTGGTTCCCTGGATGCAACCAAAGAGCAAGCCAGCTTTGGGAAGCAAACATGACACCACCTTTGGAATGCAAACCCATAAACTCTTTACGATGACAGGGAGGCCGTGACTTTCTGAACGCAACCAACATGTAGCTACAATCACCGCAGGACTTCACGTGAGCCCACAGGGATTCTGCGTTTGCTATAAAACATATGAAGTGTCAAAAACCTGCATACAAAACCCCAATTACACATGTAATACAACCCCAAGGCATTCAGCAAGACTGTTAACAGAGGAAATCATCACTCAAGGCTTCATTACCATCTCCCAAACTCTTAATGCATAATGAAGGCCTATCACAATGGACCAGTCAAGCTTCTTATTTAGTACATTTTTCTGCCCCTCAATGAAGCAAAAACCAGATGGTTTGGGAAGAAAAAATCTCCATCATCTCTCTTAACCCTGGAAAATAAAAGTGAGTTGACACTGCAGAGGACTACAAACAGCACGGGGTAGTTATTCAGTGGGACAGCATGGTATTTCCATGGTAAACCTGGAGACTTCCCTACAAACACAGGAGACCTGAGTCAGCAGTATAATGCAGTCTAAGGGCAGGACTGGGGAGCAGAGGTCTTTGATTACTGCCAATCCAGGCAATCTAGACAGGACTGAGAATTAAAGTCGGACAAAGGCTTCAGAACTCAAAAGTGGATTCACTTGTTTTACTGCAGTTCCCAATAGGATACCTTCATTTTATTTAGCTTCTGTTCAAGTCCTCAAACAGAACCACCCCATGGTAATTCTAAGATGCTTTTGAGCCTACAAATCCATCCCAACATTCCTGTCTGGATTAGACAACCTCAACTCCACAGGGCTGAAGTTCAGGCCACCACCACAGGGCACTATGTATAATACACCAAGAGTCTCTTCCTTGGCTCACTCACCGTGAAGAGGTTGGACCGGCGCTTGGACTGTTTACGGACAGGAGTTGGTGTGTTGGCAGTGGGAGGAACATCAATCCGTAGCTCCTTCTGGCTGGTGCTTGGAGTTGATGGGACAGAGGAGGAATAATCACTTAAACTCCCTCCTCCATTACTGGTCTGCAAGGATTAAAGTTAGTTTTAAAACAGTGATACACTGCTTTCAAGAAATTACAATCCCCAGCTGTCTCTTAGTCCTGATATACAAGAACAGCAGCCTAGGCTCAGGAGCACAGCGGGAATGCCCTACTGCCACTTTCCACACGTCTATTCTAAGCCCTTTCAATATTTTCCTTGCCATTATGTTCTGAAAACAGAGCTAGTTCTGTTGCTATGGAATGTACAGTTTCATTCTAAACAATATAACCTAGCTGGATAGAAACCCTTTCAATTGGCGTATTAGTCTATGAGTAAGCAAAACATTGGAGAAAGTCTGTAAATTCTGCTTTTCTACTTCAAAATCCCAAATTCTGCCTCAAACCTAAGAAAAAAAAAAGCATTTAGTGCCATAGAACTGCATAGCTGGACTTGAGCCTCATCTGGAGACATCAGTTCACTGAAGGTCATTCAATGGTGTAAAATGGCTACTACAGGGAGAGATCGTTCTGAAGAACTACCAGAGAGTTCTGATAGTTCTGAGATGCTGAAGTCATTGGTACAGAGATCCACAACTTTCAAGGAAGACATTCCAATTTATTCCAAGTAGCCAAAACCGTCAAGTTACATTGTAGTCTTGAAAGAAATAAAACACTTAGCCCATAAAGCAATTAATGAACTGAGGTAGCAAGTCACTAATAGCAGGAAGGTGAGGAGACTGGACAGAAAGGTGAAGAACAACAAAATCACTTTTTTGTTGTATTTGTTACTGTACTTAACATAAAGGAGTACTAAAAACATAATTAAAAAAATGTGGAAGTAGTCTGGAAAGACAAAACAACAGGTTTAGGGTTTTTTCCCCTATGGATACAAGTATCCATACCCTTTGAGGATACAGAGGTAGCAATAGGACAAGAGGTGATGGGTTCAAACTTACACAGGGGAGATTTAGGTTAGATATAAGGAAGTTCTTCCCTGTGAGGGTGCTGAGGCGCTGGCACAGGGTGCCCAGAGAAGCTGTGGCTGCCCCATCCCTGGCAGTGTTCAAGGCCAGGTTGGACACAGGGGCTTGGAGCACCCTGCTCTAGTGGAAGGTGTCCCTGCCGGTGGCAGGGGTTGGAACTGGAGGAGCTCTAAGGGCCCTTCCAACCCAAACCAGTCTGGGATTCTATGATTCTCAGATACAATGCGCACGCTGATGGGGGACTGGTGCAGGGCAAAGGAGCAAGATTCTGCATGCTGTTGGTGAAAAGCTCACCACAAGAAAAGCAGTGGGTGAAGGATCTGGACAACAACCCCCAAATAACTGATGGGGGGGGGGCAGAATAAAGGTCTGTGATGCACACAAAAGGGTGAAAGAACATTTTCAGAGCAGCCAACTTTCCTAAAAGAAGATAAGAGGGTATTTCCAGGACGCATGAGGAGGATTGTCCCATGACACTTAACCTATTGTTTCGTCTCATTTTAATTGCTGTAGGTAGGAATTCCACAGGTAAAGTTGATCAAAAGGGAAAGCACTCCGATGTGTACTCTTTGTCATCACTCCTACACCACTGACTAGTCCTACACGTGCACAAAGCTGCCATACAAGCAGTTCTATGGACCAGAATCTCAACTTACAAGAAGTTAAAATGAAACCTCTGAAGGAGAATCAAGTAAGAGACAACCCTTTGTCCAGTTGAATATCTTCTCGCGATTTCAAGTCCTCTTCTGATTCTTCCAGCTTTGCCAAATTGCTTTTTTATTAACTTCTAAACTCAAGAAGCAAAGGATAAAAGGCATGAGAGAAGGGCCAACCACTACAGATGGAAACACAGGAACACCACTTCTGGAAGTCACTGTTTCTCTGTAAATGACAACTTGTTCCTCAGCTCATTTCCACGCGACAAAATAGGGCTGACAATACAGCAAATGGGCTTTTTGATGGTGAAAGTTCATTTCTAGCGTCCTAACGGCGAATGGCCTGCACAAAGACACACTGAGCCTGTGGAAGTCAGAGATTCCCTCTCCAAACCAACACAGGGAAGACTCTTGCATGAAAAGGTTATGACAAAACACGTACTTGGAAGCCTCAAAGTGATTGCCAGAGGTCTGCTGAAGGTCAAACAGCCAAACCACTGGCCATGTCAATGCTGAGGAGGGTGGTGTGGAAGCCTTAATAAGGTGGCTCGCAAAAGAAGGGATAGGAAGAGAACATCTGGAAAGTCAACTACTGTAAAACAGCATTAGGAAAGGAGACCTGAGACACTGGTGTCAAGGAATGGCTTTCAGATTAGAATGGGGAGAACATAGTGACCACTCTGCCATGACTGAACCAAACTGGGGTGGGGAAAATGAGGGAGAAGGAAATCTAAGGAAGCATCCATTAATGGGAAACAGCACAGAGCACACTGAAGATCAAACTATGCAGCTGCAAGGCTCACCCAAGAAGAAGGTGACAATAAGTGATGAAGGTGGTGGAGAAAAGAAAGATCACAACAGGGTTATGCCCCAAAACACTTACAAGAAGGCTGTTCTACAGGAAGGAGAGGACCAAGGCAAGAAGATTCAGATGGACACTGATGACAGGATGTGAACCACAAGCTGTTGAAAAATCAGAGGGTGCAGCTCTGTTCTATTTCATATTATTGATCCAGTTGATAATGCACCAAAAGCTTTATTTTTCGAACTAAAATGAACACATTTCTAGCCTAAGTGCCTATTGCCCAGACAGAGCACAGACAGGAATCCCTAAAAATTTACCTTTTTAATCTTTCATCACCTCAGAGCATCAGTTCAGACTTTTTGATGTGAGACACGTTCTCCTGGATTTTAAAGGGATTTATTTTCCAGGAATGAGTAACTCCTAAAGGAAAACCTATACAGGTTGGGCGTTCGAGTCCCCAAAGCCAAATAGGGACAGTTACTTCTCTTCACACATACTAACTCCATTGGATTTCCACCTTTTTTGGTTTCGAAATAGGCTGCGTTGAATCACTGGCTGGCAAATAAATAAGATCTATATCAATAAATGATTTACAAGTGGAAACCTTCAAGGTTTCCACAGAATAAAAGCATGGCTTCCAATACCCAACAAGCTCCAACTCCTACTGACGGTGCCAAATATAGGCAAAGGTATAAAACCCATATGGCTGCTCTGAAACCCCTCCATGGAGAGAATGGGTTTGACAAGAAAGAGCTCCGACATGACTTCCAAGATACAGCCTGCACAGACAAGAGCAATATCCAATGCAACCAGACAAGATATTCTTGGTAACATCTGAGCTTAATGCATTGCTGAAGGAAACAAAAGGTGGCGAGGGGTCTGAGTCAGGTTGGTTGCTTGCATCAAGTCTCAGAACCATGCCATGTTAAGACTGTAGAGATCAGATTGCCACCATTGGCATGCAAGTGCTTAATGAGAAGCTCACTGGAGGGAAGTACAGGATTTAGGACACGTGGCAAGAACTGTAATTCACAGAAATTAATGTTTGTCTCAGTTCATAAATATCAAGTCAGTGCATGTGAAGAACACTCTTCCTTACAGCACCTGTAACCCAACACGAATCCAACATAAAACCATTTGCTGGCTGTAGACGTGGTCAAATTTGTGGCAATAAAAGCAATAAAATGAGCACTTGCATACCCACTGGGACACAACACAGCTTAACGTTACCTTCTCAGACAAATCTTTCCATTGAGCTGCTCTCAAGATTTGGCCACACTTGAGATGTCAGCATAAAGGGCCATTTCTGAGTCACTGCTTAACCAAAGCCACGGCACTAAGGACAGAGGTCAATCTAATGACTCTAAGGAAGGAAACTATTAGCCTCAGTACAACCATTTACACAGACACATCCCTGTTTGTCTTTCTGGGGTGACAGATTGTCCCATCCTCAAGGCAGCATGCCCACTCTCAAACTTGTTTGGCTTGTGGACATACGCAGTACAACCTTGTCTTTCCTTCCTGCTAGAAGATACCGAGCCTGATGGTGGTTGATGAACTTCAGCACACCCATAGGCCTTTCATTTCAGGGAGATGATATTACTAGGACACACCTGATGTGCATGGCCAATAGTCCAGTTACAGAAAAGTATGTAACTTGGGTATCTATACAGGCTTCTAGCTTTGCTGCCACATAGACTGATGCTAAAAACCCTCAAGGTCATGGCAGCAAGCACAAATTTAGCAGGCTGTGCTGTTACTAGACAAGAACAACTGAGATGAAGCTATCAACCCAGCATAACTCGACCAAGTAGGTCCATTCAATGCAGCTACCTCAAAGGCAGTCACTGCTGATTAAAAAGCATTAACCCCTGTGGCAGGGGCTGGAACTGGATGAGCTTTAAGGTCCCTTCCAACCCAAAGCAGGCTGGGGTTCTGTAACTCTAACAACAAGGTAGAGAAAAGGAGACAGACCAAAAAGCACCAAGAGAATGTGAAGACAACTTCTGAAGACAAACTAAGCTGGCACATTCAAGTCATCTCAATGAAATCACTAAGACATATAATTAGCCAACGATGTGACAATGGGCTGCAATAACACAGTGGCACAACTGAGTTATAAACTAGAAAACCTAAGAGAAGATCAAGTCTGAGTGTGAAACTTAAGAGGCCTTAGAAAGAACAAGGAATCAATGGGCTTAACAAAAACTAACACAGGCACCTTACTGTGGTCCTGTGAAGATGAAGAAGGGAAGAAGACATACACCAACAGATGCACTGAGTGTCACCATTGGAGTCCTGGAGAATGCACTTCCAGACACACTTGTGTACTGCACACGAAGAGGAATATATATATATATATATATATGCTTACTTTAAAGAAGTGTTAGAGATTACTTAGAAACAGACCTATAAATACAAGAGGTTTGTGGTGTATGTTGCAATGCTGTAATTGTTTGCACTACTAAACAATAATGCAAATATTCTTTCCTCTTCTCCTTTAGTCTGCACTTTGCAATTACATGAAAGAGAAGGAAAAGCTGCTTAAGCAATACAGTCCCTTCTTTATTCAAGTGCCCAAAATACCACACCAGAATATTTCATCCCAAATGACCCCCGCTATAAATAAGATAATTGTACCCTACCATTTAGTGCTTACCCATAATCAGGTCTCATATACAGTAAAATAATGGATGATTAAGCTGACTGCGCTTCGCTTTTAACAGTTTAATTTACATATTTAGATGATCATGGTGCAGTAAACACTTCATGGAGGCATGGCGCTAGAATAAATAATGCATCTTCACATACCTGCAGCAGGGAGGAGTGAGCAAGCTGGTGTGCTAGCACAGGTTAGTGAACTGTACGTTAAGCTCTGTACCTTTCTCAGGTATACTGCAGATCACTCAAGAGAGTGACACTGCTGACCAGCAAATGTACTTCTTTACAGTCCACGTGCAGGATGACTTTGCAGGTGACTTTACACAGCAGCACTCGCTACTCAGGCAATGTCAGTGTGGTGACTAAGGTCCCTCTCTGTCCTGGTAAAATACATGTGGTACAGGCAGACATGGAAACATGGTGCCATTTCAAGCCCTTCTTATAGCAGAACAAAGAGCTGAGTTCCGGGAAAGACATTAAGTGTGAAAATACACACAGACTACACCTTTCAAGGAATTATAGTCAGTGGTAAACAATCACTTCATTTTTACCCTCAAAACCATAGTCCACCAGTAAGCCCACACTGCTGGGGACTCCCAGCTGGAATCTCCACATCAGAGAATAGAATCCCAGCCTGGTTTGTGTTTGAAAGGACCTTACAGCTCATCCAGTTCCAACCCCTGCCACGGGCAGGGACACCTTCCACTAGAGCAGGTTGCTCCAAGCCCCTGTGTCCAACCTGCCCTTGAACACTGCCAGGGATGGGGCAGCCACAGCTTCTCTGGGCACCCTGTGCCAGCGCCTCAGCACCCTCACAGGGAACAGCTTCTGCCTTAGATCCAACCTGAACTTCCCCTGTTTCAGTTGGAACCCATCTCCCCTTGTCCTATCACTACAGTCCCTGATGAAGAGTCCCTCTCCAGCATCCTTGTAGCCCCCTTCAGACACTGGAAGCTGCTCTGAGGTCTCCACGCAGCTTCTCTTCCCCAGGCTGAACAGCCCCAATGTTCTCAGCCTGTCTTTGTATGGGAGCTGCTCTATCATCAGTATGTCCGAGGACAGGCCAAAGTCCTTCACACAAACATCAACTATAGGTGTCATGCCATGGGGTTTGCAAATGTTTTACTGCAGTGTAAATAGGCACAGCTCCAGGTAACGGCTCAACAGGTTACCCAGGACAGGGTTACTTCACACAGACTTGTGATGCACATTGAGCACAGGTGGAATGTACTGAGGACCAACAACAGTGCCCACCTGAGCTGCCTTATGGTTTTGGAACAACGTGAGCTCCACTTTCAGGGTCTGGGCAGAGAAAAGAGCATTTTGGAACTGCTGGATATTGGCACTATTCTTAATAACTTAATGCCTTCCTGCTATGTCAGGTAGAAAAGACAAGCAACTCCATTGCGGGAATGAGTTTAGGGAAAAGGAATTCCTATGTGGTTTTGTGATGTAAGGGTAACTTGTGCCATTTTGAAATAAGGTTTTCCATGGTCTACAAGCATATCATACCAAGGAAGATCAGCAAGGGGCTGGCGGCAGGGGCAATCAAAGGTGGGACAGAGATGGGGAGGACACTAGATACAGAGGGGGCTGGTCTACACTGCCCTGGCGTTCATCATTTCTTGTGGATGGTCAAAGTAAAAAGACCTATCCCAAAATGCCCTGTGTCCGATAAGAGGCCTCTAATGGACTAAACAACACTGCTCCCTCTCAAAACAGCTCAGTCTATCTCTTGAAGGGTTCATTAAAACCAGAACGTGAGCTGTTAACTCAAGTACTTCCTAATGCATCAGCCAGATGAATTGTTTCCTAGCAGAATATAAGCAATATTGCACCATCCTTCTTGTTGGCACAGTATACAATAGTTCTGTCCATCATGAATAATACCCTTGGATTTGAGAGTAAAATCCTTTGCATGCATTCTGTTCTGCCCTAAAAACCAACATACGTACATGACATGCTTGCACCAACGGCTACTGGCTCTGACTATTAAAGGGGTCCAAGTAAAACCCTCACCCTGACTGACATATAGGCATTATAAAGTCAAGAGAAGGAAAACATAAACAGCACTTATGGAAAACACAAGTGGATTTTTCTCATTGGAATAGGAAGCATCTCATTCTGTGAAAGAGGTCTCTGGAAATAGAAGTACATGAGCGTTGACGTGTCGGAGAGCATCTTCTGCAGCGGGATGGTACCTGGGTATTCACCACCTTGGACGATAGGACATGGGCACAGATACTCATCCAAAAACACAATCAAGTCTTTCACCCTCTGAAAACTACTGGGTGGAGAGGCCCTTCTTGGTTTGAAGCCTTAGAATGTCCCCCAGGGTATGCTAAGGGCAGTGTGGGGAAGGTGACATCTCTTTTCTGTTTCTCTTTTTTGTCTCTAAAACCTAAACTCTTGACTGCAGAGACCGTCTGGAGAGTTTGCCGGAGTTAGATCATCAGGATGATCCACCAAGAGAAGGAACAACACGTCTCTTTATGTGATCTGTGTAATCACTGCTTCCAAAGGCCTTCGCTCCTGTGGAGAACGCAAGTGCAGGGCACAGGAATGATAACGTTTTTGATTCACGAAGGAAATCTTCAGTGAAACATCATTACGTCAAAGAGATGCTCTAAAGGGCAAGACAGCAGCCAGTCTTCCAGCCAAGATCAGAGATGGCAAATCTTCCCCCAGATCACCTGAAACTTGGAATTGCAGTTGCAAAGTGCTTTTAAGTGTAGCATAAGGATTCAGCTTCCTTTCCTTAAATAAGGTCATACTGCCTTTAAGTGCAGCACAAAGGCGGTAAGACATGAAAAAGATTTATGGCCTGTACTTTTAGGCATGACATCAGTCTCAGCAGACAGACAAGGTCTGACGGGGATTGCAATTGTCCCGTTAGATAATTATGCCAAGTGGTAAAGGCAGTAAAGAACATCATTTCATTTTTATTGAAACAGACTGTAGGGATCCTTACCACAAAAGCTGCCTTGTCTTGATTCTCCCAGACAGTCCTTATTACTGGCGAGCAGTTTGCTTTAGAAACTGCTCATCTAGAATTTGGCTTTCAAACTAAAGCTGGGTAGGAGACTGGTAAGAACCTAGATATTTGATGTTCTGCAGCAAACAAGCTTCATTAACAAGAAGGGTGACCATAACTGCTTTAAGGCAAGACAGAACGTAGTAGCTTAGCAGTTGGCTAAGACTGGATTGTACAAAGCATCATCTATCCTCTTTAGACTAAGGACCTGAAAAACTATACTCATCCTGCTTGTTTTATCTGTGGTCTCGGTCTGCTGGCTGAGTAAATCAGGTCATCCTTGGATCCAAGAGTAAGGTCCATATTGGAAATGGCGCCATTTGTTCTCCACATTTCTGTGACACCACGTTTCCTCTTTCACCACTGAAGAGGATGGGTCTCAGATAGCCCCTACACGCAGCATAATTCCTCTCAGTCTGAAAGTGTGGACACACACAACTGACTGGAGGAAGCTGGAAGAAAAACACTCCACACAGAGGGTTAGTTCCAAGTGCCTGGGGTAATGAACTGCTCAGATACAGTGGCTGAGCAAACAGACACAACAAAAAAGGGGAGAACATCTTCCATATGGGAAACTTGTACTGCACCAGGAGGTGACAGGGCTCTTCAGAAGAGTCGTGCACCTCAGAAACAGGGGAGCTGAACTTCAGCGTTTCCTTTTGGTGTGATCAGCGGAAAAGAGTCAGTCTGAGGTCTGTATCCACACTCAGCTCGAGGCAGAACACCTCACAGCAAAGAACTAAGACCAAACTGGCACCTGCATCTTTAAGTGAACCAAGCGGTGGGAGTGTCCAGCAGGGCACAGAAGGACACCAGTCACTACAACCACAGGAAAACCACCTTCATCTTGGGTATAAATCTGAACAGAGTGCCTTCAGGTGAGAGCAAGATGTCAAATTAAAGGGGGTAGGAGGGGGGAAATGGACATGGGGACGACAAGAAAACCTTTTCCCCCAGGCAGAACACTTCATTATACATTCTCAGTGTGGGAGAAAGGTCCGCAGATAAAACCAAACCTCACAAAGGTGGCTCAAGGCTGCAACATAACCTTAGAAGACATTAGTGGCATATTCTTGGGTTCAGACTGACAAACACGCCAGGAGAGCTGGTGGGCATCACTCATTTTAGACTGCTCTAGTGGCAATGAGGAATCCAGGCCACAGCCTGTAAGGCTCATAGTGATGGCCCTACACAACCATCTGCTGAATGAGAGAGCACAGCAGGAACACAATCTGCCCGGCTGCAAAGGTCTTGGAGCTGAATGACAGAGCTTACACACATCCTAACTGTGAGCGCGCACAGAGATTGGCACTTGACACTGGGAAATAAAGAGTGAGGAAAGGTATCACAAGGGAAATACAGGGGGGTGTATTAACGTATGTAGGTAACAACTCTGCAAGTTAGAAAAGTGCCATATTAACCTTATGTCTCCAAAAATACCATCAAGGCCACCAGACTTCCCTGTTATACATTAAGGTAACGTTTTGTTTTTATGCATAGTATCTACAAGATATATATTGCTATGTCGTTAAAGGGGAATCATTTCAACTGAGCATGACAAGAGACAGGCAATTACAACTGCGCACAGCGCTCACAAATGTGCAGTTCTAGCAAGCTAACCACTGAGATACACCAGCTATTAGCACTCAGCACACAACTGAATGAGAAAAAGAACCAAAACCATAGTGAGGTAATTGTAAAACCCAGCACAGCAAACCCTGCTATAGTAACAATTGGTCTACTCAGAGCAGCAGGCTGCTGGGCATAAATCAGTGCCTATGATCAAAGATGGCTTTAAAGCCAAATTATTTTACTGCAGCAGTTTCTTGAAACAAAGTTAAGCCAATTAAACAAAACCTAATATTGCTTCAGACTGCAGACCACTGATACCCCTTCTAAAATATGCCAGCTTCTTATCAAGCAGCAGAAAGTGCTCTGGCATTAATACATGAGATGAAAAGCAATCTCTGTTACTTTGTCAAGCAAGCGTTCATTATAGTCTGTACCTGGCTGATATGTACAGCAGAAACCTGGGCAGAACACACGGACGAGTGGCTTGGAGAGTTTGGCAGAGATTTGCAGGGTCCAATTGAGAGCTGTTGTTTCTTCCTTGTTGCAACGATCTTCTGAGCAACTGAAGAAAAACAGAGCATACAAGCAGGTAAGCTACAGTATACACTGGAAAATACAGTGTGGCACATGAACACGGAACACACAATACACAAATAGGGTTTTCCATTGCCAAAGCCTGCTCCAAGGCACCTGGGAGAACTTACAGCAGCTTCAGTGCCTAACGGGGTGAAAAGAAACCTAAAGAGGGCTTTGGACAAGGAACGTAGGGACAGGACAAGGGGAATGGCTTCAACCTGCCAGAGGGGAGACTGAGATGAGCCCTTAGGCAGAAGCTCTTCCCTGTGAGGGTGCTGAGGCGCTGGCACAGGGTGCCCAGAGAAGCTGTGGCTGCCCCATCCCTGGCAGTGTTCAAGGCCAGGTTGGACACAGGGGCTTGGAGCAACCTGCTCTAGTGGAAGGTGTCCCTGCCTGTGGCACGGTTGGGGACTGGATGAGCTTTAAGCTCCCTTCCAAGCCAAACCAGTCATGGATCCTATGAAACATCCAGTTAAGACGACAGATGCTGATTTTCCACAATATGTTCCATGTGAGACTCCAGCTCCGCTCTCCACATGGATAAAATTGTTCTACAACTCTCACTCCACCAGGTGAGCACTAGAGAGCCCGTAACATCCCAGCAGAAGGGGAAGACACAGGAGTTACAAAAAGCAATGCTAGGAATGCTATTACCAGTCCACTGCATGCTTTAACACCACACTAACAAAGCTTATATGCATGCATATTTCATTCTTCTTTGGGATGTCCTCCTTGCAGATAGAACATAAAGACAAACAACTAGATGATCTTAAGGTCCTTTCCAACCCTAACTATTCTATGATTCTATGATTCTATGATAACAACCAGACTCAAGTGTGTCTCACTGCTGTTTACTAGTACAATCCTGGAAGGAGCACCTCCCATATGAAGATAGGCTGAGAAAGTTGGGGCTGTTCAGCCTGGAGAAGAGAAAGATGCGTGGAGACCTCATAGCAGCCTTCCAATACCTGAAGGGGGCCTACAGGGATGCTGGGGAGGGACTCTTCATTAGGGACTGTGGTGAGAGGACAAGGGGTAATGGGTTTAAACTTAAACAGGGGAGGTTTAGATTGGATATGAGGAAGAAATTCTTTACTGTGAGGGTGGTGAGGCCCTGGAATGGGTTGCCCAGGGCAGTTGTGAATGCTCCATCCCTGGCAGTGTTCAAGGTGGGGTTGGACATAGCCTTGGATGGCATGGTTTAGTGGGAGGTGTCCCTGCCCATGGCAGGGGGGGTGGAACTGAATGATCTTGAGGTCCTTTCCAACCCTAACTATTCTATGATTCTATGATAAGTGCCCTGCATCACAGGAGGAAGGTCCATTAGGAAAGCTTCACTCCTGGTCCAAGCTGGTTTAGTTTACAAGGACAGTACTCTCTGCTGCTGAGGAATAAGGTGAACTTTCCTTCATTACTGGATACTGCATAAGGACAATCAGTTTTGGAAACCACAAGCTTAAAGCATTTAAGGTCCCTTCCAAGCCAAACCATTCTAGGATACTATGATTCTAGGAAACACAGACTAACTGGAATAATAAAACTGATGAAGGTTTCCTGGCATAGAATACCTTGATTAGTGGTGCCACACAGCCCATCCCATCCCACCCCATCCCGATTCCTTATGGAAAGAAACTACATTCAGCTTCACTGCATGCAATCATCTCCATGAAGTGAAGCACTTCATGCAACTGGTGCAAAGGAGTCTGCAGTCACTTGCATCGCCTCCACCAAAGCCAGCCAGGGAGGCAGAACAGGCACGTACTTAAAAAGCCACACGGAAGCTGCTCATAATGAAACTAACAGCATTCAATCTGTCTGGTTCAGAAAACACAGGAAGATATTCACACAACCTCCAACGTTGTTTTCCCCAATACACTGTAACACAGGCAGAGATCTTGGGTAGCAGCAGCACACTATTTCTTCTCAAATGAATGCAATCCTAATAATAAACTGGTCTGTGGGTTATGTTTTTCATGTAAATGAATGATGGCACAACCACGATTTAGTGAGAACACACTGTATAAAAAATGGCTCATATATATGAAGAAGCAGCTTCATTAGTTACATCCCACCTCCAATAGGCCTCTTATCATCCTGAAAGGATGATATCAATTAATTTATCTTCCCCTGGCATATCGATCATAACCTTCATCAGCTAATCATGTTTAAATTACAGAGGAATATCGTGGCACTCTGTCATTTCAGAGCCATTGGTTTATTGATCTGGAGCCTGGAAACCATATATTCAACTATTTTAAAACACATTAGTGGATGCAGAGAGCAAACCGAAGGTCAGCTTTTAACATATGCACATGGATTTGTCCTCATTGGACATGGTAAAGACCTAAATTAAGACCAAAACTGAATTAAAACCCACACGTGAATGAAAACCACCACCTCAGCAAAAGCATCCACTCTCTCATGGGAGAGGTAATTAGTCAAGGGAAATACTTACCTCTTCCCTTCCATCTGAATATAGGTGTGTTTGGAGCAGCACATTAACATATATAATGCAGTCTTGCCAAATGAGGAAAGCACAAGGAAAATACAACCTAAGCCATGCTGAGCTCACCTACTCAAACGTACAAGGGGAACACTGGCTGAGTACTATAAAAGCAAACACCTAAGGGGATAAATACCATTTCAAAGGCAAAAAGAGTACAAATTGTTACTCTAGAATTGTGAATGACTCTAGAACTAGGAATTACTGAGGTGTGGATTACTCTCACGCACAAAGCGGCTGGGAATGAAACCTTACACAGAGCAGCACAAAGGGTAATTTACCCTGTGCACTGTAAAACAGGTCAAATTGCAGCCGAAGAGTTAATGTTCCCCGCTTAAGGTTGTGCTATGAGTTCTAGAACAGCCCATTCCCTCTATTAGAAAGATGATGTGTCCCAGTAATGGCAATCCCCTTCTGAGCTGCCAAACCTTCCCAATTCCCCCCCCCATTTCGGCAACAAGTCTACCATCCGCCCTGAGCACGGCTCCTCTCATGTCTCCCCTCTCTTCATTAGGGAACCTGCTCTACTTTGAGGCACCAGTTTTCGCTTCTTTCATTGCAGTCCTGCAGCTGTCACCCCGTAATTAGACTGCATTCAATATTCAAGTGCTCAGGGCTACTTGCCCTTGGATATGATGGGGGGACAAGCTTCAGAAGTACCTAAAGAAGGACCCTGACCCTTCGACGTTTGCGACATAAAAAAGATTGACCGATTATCTGTGGGGCAACCACTGGCCTGTCAAAAGACCTACCGTGCTCTTTCTAAAGCTACCTCGAGAGGAGATGAAACCTAAATCTGGCCCATCAGAAGCCAAAAAAGGGGTTCAGCACTGTCCTGGTTTAACCCCTGCCAGCAGCTAAGCACCACCCAACCACTTGCTTCCTCCCCCCTGGTGGGGATGAGGAGAGAATCAGAAGAGTAAAAGAGAATTCCTGGTTGAGATAAATACAGTTTAATGGGTAAAGCAAAAGCTGAAGACACAAGCAAAGCAAATAAGGTATTCCTGCAGAACTTCCTATGGCCAGGAAGGTGCTCAGCCAGGACTGCAGGGCTCCATCATGCATAAGGGAGACTTGGGAAGACGAACACCATCACTCCACATGTCCCCCTTTTCTCCTTCCCCCAGCTTTACATATTGAGCATGATGCCCTATGGTCTGGGGTATCCCAGATTGATTTGTGTTGGAAGGCACCTTAAAGCTCATGCAGTTCCAACCCTTGACATGGGCAGGGACACCTTCCACTAGAGCAGCTTGCTCCAAGGTCTGTCCAACCTGGCCTTGAACACTGCCAGTGTTGGAGCAACCACAATCCATTTCTACATCTTCTGTTCCACAAAGAATATCCTGAAATACCCCAAACTCAAAACGAAAACTCCACAGATCTGCTGGCACCTTCAGACGAAGGAGTTTGGGAGGAAAAACCCCACAGTTAAAAGCTTGTATAGCAAGAGAGAAACACACCATCATTGTGAGAATTAACACCAGACGCAGAGAACAGACCCGCTGCGTTCCTTGTTCAGCCCCAACCCATCTCTGTTATTACACCTCTGTTAAGACCCAAAGCGATCACTCCTCAGAGCTGCTTAGCAGCGGTAGGAAAACCCCTTAAACCAGCACATTTTGTTTCCAGACCTACAATTCCCTCCAAGTTCACGCTGGATTTATGAGCAGCTTTGCTGTGTGTATACAAATGTATTCAAAAGCATGACTTCTTGCCAGTACCACCACTGCTGGAAAACGTACAGCAATAAATAGTGCTCTTCAGGAGCATCTGACGCAAGCTGCGGCCGTACCTAAACATCTTCCTGCTGTTAATGAAAGCCAGCTATTGTACTTCATTAACCAACTGAAGGCTACTCAGGAGTCAGAACTGTCAGATTAATATTGAAGTGCCTGTAATTGAAATGTCAGGCGAGAGGAAGCTCCACCATTAAACCAAAGGGTTTAAGGTCTATAAAGGGAGCAGAGAACGCAGGAAAGCAGAAATATTTCTGCCCGGAGCTTTCAAGTTCCATCTCATCCTTAAGATGATTCAGTGCTTCTGAGTTTAATGCAAGCATACTTGCTAAGATAGGTTTCTAAAACAGATGAGTACCAACTTAGTCAGTGGCAGAGAGCAAAAGTAATCAAGGTAGTGACAAGCATTTCAACTGTTTTTCAAGATCGGTGGCATTCCCTCTACTTTAATACATGCAATTAAGCTATCAGATACTGAGATTTTTATAGTAAGCCACCTATCTGCAGTACAAAAAGCTAATCAAGTTTGTTTGCTAAGTCAAGAACTCTTCTTCAAATAAACAGGGATATGCCAAGGATATTTAGAGCCGGTATTTAGCAAACATTTGGTCTTTGGGGAAGACTGATGCTTCTTTCTTATCCATTTCAACTTCATTTCGCAAGGCAGGATGACTGCAAGTTACATTTTGCTTTAAGGCCTTGTTAATCCCATGTGAAATTCTCCGTGTGCAAGATGAATAAAAGGTCCAAGTTTGGAGAGAAAGCTCTTGACTTGAATGCCTCTTCTTCCATGCCTGACCTAGCTCACCAAAACAGAATTAACCTTCCCACCCCCTGCCATTTTCATCTCCAGCGCTACTTTTTGTTAGTCAAACCACTCATTCCTAAGCAGCTCCTGCTAACTTCTCCCTGGATTGTTTATTGGAAGGACCTACCCAGGCTCACAGTCTCTGAGCTGTAAAGCCAAGTTCCCACACCCCGGCTCAGCAGATCCGCATGCAAACCACCACCATTCCCATTGGCATGCAGGGGGGAAGAATACCTGGATGCTAAGTTTTGCCTAACACAACTCTCCTGTCCCGTGATCAGCTGTGTGGGGCTGACAAGGAGAAGCCTGAATTCATTCATGGCAGGAACAGCGGGTCACCTCCTCTCCCCGAAACCCAGAGCTGCGCCTTCATAATGAACCCACTGCTTTTTGTGCTCTGTTTCGGAGCTAATCACCCTCAGATATCCTGTTGCCAGAGTAACTGCTCTGACAGAGTTGTCTTTCCTCGGTTCAAAGGGCTGTTCACATGTCAACTTCTTGTGCCGTCTGACGCTGCTTTGGCGGGGGCAGCCGGGTCTCTCAAATCTCATTAGCACAGCTTCATTCAAGTATAAGGACAAGAAAGGCAGAGAACTGAGGGGAAAAGACTCCTTACAAGAAGTTCAAGACACAAGGTAAGGCTGTCTCATCTAGCAACGCACCTCTTGAAACTGAAAGCACAAAAGTATCTCTGCATCACACAGTAGAGGCATTTAGGCAAACCTCGTCTAGCCCAGACCTGATCTCTCCTCAGTTTTAACACGGGCCCTGGAAAATGTCCAGAGGTATCAACAGTCTGCTCACTGCTCTCTTTCCCAAAAGGCAGTGAATGGAGTTACCACTGCACCCTTTATGTGGTTGTTTCTTTAAGCAAGGAACACTTGAAATAATAAAAGGGAAGACTCCAGGCATATAATACCTGTAACATCTGACAGCATTTCTCTTCTCGGTTATCACCGGTACAAGAGAATTCAGGAGATGCAAACAGTTGTCTTGAATTACAACCAATTTAAACCAAAATTGGCTTCGCATGAAAACACGTATGAGGACCATTCATCTCCACTGGGTGTCCAACACAGTGAGTCAACACTGGCCCCAGTGAAAACCTGCCACTCTGTGCAAAAGATGGGACGGCAAGAATCACACAGTATGCTTGCTTCCACTTACTGACAGGCAGCAAATAGCTTTCAGCTGAAGCCAGAATGCTCATGGCTGACTGAAACACAACAGATGGCATAAACACTCATGAATACCTATTATAACTGCTGGGGGAAAGAGAAAGAAAGCCCAAACCCACAAAACCCCCCAAAACAACTGGAAGTTTACACAGAGATTAACTTTCACCTTAAAGCAACGTTCCCCCATACACAGAAATCACTCTGAATGACAAACAACATCACGTCTCAAGTTCAAACGTTCAACTCACATGAGTGATGTGTGAAAGGTGAAGAATGAGCGAAATTAAACCCCAATGCTCTTGCTGCGCTGTAGAGCCGGATTTCCGAAAAGGAATGCTGGCTTTTTGAAACCCTATGACAAACTTTACCTCTTCTTGCCAACTTGTGTGTTGGAGTAACACTCGTGATGATTATTGATCTGATGCACTTACAGGCCTTCAAGAGACCTCTGCCTACAAAATGCATAGAATAATAACCTTACTGCAACTGGTGCTAAACCAAATGCTTGACAAGATGATGGTTCATAAGTAAGGCTAAGCAATATATGCACTGTACTGCATCTTTGACAAGAGCATGCTCTCACTGTAAAGTCGGAGGTCACCGTGGTATTTTTAAGTACGAGAACATTCACATTTCATCATGAGGCTTACTTGAGAAATCAGATTCTCTGCTCACATGATAATAATTGTGAAAAGGGAGTTTTGCACAAGGACAAGGTAAAAACAATTGGATTCATGCTTTAAATTGCAAGGAAGGGAAATAGCTTCAGAAATGTCATAATTGTCACCCTCTATTTTCAGACACCAAACATGAGGACAACCAGGAACTCCATCACCCAGCTCGACCCTGAGCTGCTTGCGTTCCATCTGGAGCTGATGTGCTCATCTCTTGCTTTCTCTCCATCTTTGTTAGAATCCCAGACTTGCTTGTGTTGGAAGGGACCTTAAAGATCAGCCAGCTCCAACCCCCTGCCATTACCCAGGCACATCCCTGCACATGCAGCGGGCTGAAGGGTCTCTGCAAGCTGGTCTGAACAACGCACAGACTTATGCTTTATATTCCATGTTTACAATAAGTAGGTGCGTAATGAAAATCAATCTATTCCACAATTACATATTAGAGGCAAAGCAGTAATAACTGCAAGAGCAAGCACTAACCACAACTGCTTTTGAATGGCAAACATTAACGTAAGCACCCATTATTAAGGCCATTGTGCTTGTTACTTTAAATTCAAACCATTTTTAAGGCAACTTTTATACTTCTCTGTTTCAAGGGCAGCCTGGCATACCATGTGCTATAACACAGAACTGAGTGCTGGACACCTCTAGTATCTGGGCTTGAATGGAAGAATTTCTTGTCTCCTTTCTGGCTAGGGAGAAGCCAGTTTGTATTTCATGTGTCCTACATGTCTTGCCTATAGATTTTCCTGTCCTGCTGAAGGGGACATTTCAGCCGAGGGACATCCCCATTATATGTCAACACCCCCCCCCCCAAGCCTCATCCTCAGAACTCTCTTCTGTTTTAGTTCTTTCCAACAATGATGAATCCGTTCTATATAACATTATTAGCAGTCAGTTTAACACTGTGTTCTTGTGCGCAAGCACCTCTTACGCAAAACTGAGGCAAGAAGATGCATGAAACCAGCACACAACGGAGGCTGTAGCTGCATTAGATACCACTTCTACCAGGAAAATCAGGTGAAGAACTTTTTAACCCAGGTCTTTCCAGTGATCTGGTTTATGCTGCAGTCCAACAACCAGCTAGTACGAGCACAACATTCAGCCACAAGCTTCTCCAGCTACTCTTCACTGTAGAAACAGTGTGCTGTAAAGCCACATGTGGAGATGAGTCATCCTTCTGTACCAAACACAAAGCCACTTAACATTCTCATTAACTAACTTCCATTTCACTTTCCAGCATGAGCAACAAGGGTAGGAAAAGGAAGTGAGCGAGAGTCAAACTACCTGACCAAACCAATAATAGTTTCTATAGCGCAGAGCATCAAAAACATTAGGAAGTTTTACTGTACAAAGTGCTTGGTTAATAAACCTTTGCTTGTTAAAACACTCTGATTACACACATGCATGATACCTGTGGTTTTACCACTTGACTAGAACACACTTGAGTTTGAAGTGCTGGGTAATCATATAAACCAGAGAGCTTTCACTCATCTACTCTTTCCCTATACTTCCCAAGCACCTGTACATGATCTAGAAAGGAAAGCATCTCAACAGAGCCTTCTGGCAAAGCAAGGTATTTCACATGGGACATGCCTCTGCCCCAGTGAGAACACGGCAAGCACAGAGATGTTTAAACCACTGTATACGTTTTAAGTGCTATCACTCTATTTCTGCTATGCAAAACTTATTGCTTTTGCAGGCTCAAAACAGTCAACAAATGAAAACAGGCACTTGAGGAAAGACAAACTAGATGAGACATGGTGTTAAACAAGGCCAATGCTAAAGCAAACCTGCTCTACTGGAAGGCGTCCCTGCCCGCGGCAGGGGGCTGGAACTGGATGAGCTTTAAGGTCCCTTCCAACCCAAACCAGCCTGGGCTCCTGTGATTCAGCTGCCAAGTCAAAAGGTGACGTGCTATTAAAATAGCTGGCTAAGAACAAAGGCATCTCCGCCACAATTTCACACCATGGAAAGACAAGCAGCTTCCTACACTATGCAGGTAAAACCATGCAAACAAACTGATCTTCTAAGCATTGATATTGATGCTTGCTGTTACAAGCAAGCATGTTAACATGAAGCAAAATCCTCGACAAGCTGTGAACGACTACTATACAATGATAGAAAAGTCTGCCTTGTCTGATTAACACATTGTCTTCCTTGTGGTATCTGTTTTACTATAAAGCTGTAATGTAGACAAAAGCTTATTTAAGATTAATCCAGTGAAAGCTTCGAAGCTGTTCCCAAAACAGGAAGACAAATTTTAATACAGGAGCCAATTCTTACCTGAATTCCCTTTATCTCATTATACTAAACCAAATTTGTCTTCATTTATGTCTCCATTACCTTGTAGGGCTGTTAATTTGCTGGATATGAAGCTATTGTGTGACTGCTCCTATTATTTGAGGGATTTCAATTCTGACTATAATAAACAGTTACCTTCAGGGCGGAACAAAGTCAAGGCTACTCATGTAGTACTCATTAATGGAATGAAAATAACTGCCAACATAACCCACATTACACAGAAGTCAGTAGTTTTATTACATGATTACACAGGATTCTCAAAAGTATTAAAGTTGCATCTTACTGCTAAAGCACACCATTAGCTCACCCTACTAAAACAATTTTACAGCTCCTCAGATGCAGATAGTTTCCAAGAACTATTTGGCTATTTCACAATACAAGTAATTCGGAAATGCACGTATAAACACACACGTTTTATACTGAAAAATACCTTTTCATGGCCACCACAGTTAATAATCAAGTTCAGCCACAATGGGCTAAGTTCAGTGTTAGTGTGTCTAAAAGACTTCAATACAGTTCTCCTTAAAATCAACTTAAACCCGCACCTTCCTGGTACCTTTGGGTTTTTGTGATGCTTTCACTGAAATACGTATTTCAGCTCTGGCTCTTCAGAAACAGCAACTTTTCCTGTCTTACCAGACACAAGAAGAGTTAGAAATAAGAATCAGTATTAAGTATCTTGAATCAATGCCACAGGTAAGTATGACTGACACTGTGATTCACTCAATCCCAGCTCAGTGATGCAAATCACTGCCTCCCAAGATTAGGTAAGCAAGCATGTCAATAAATCATAGAATGGTCAGAGTTGAAAGGGACCTTGTGCATGCTATATGGAAGAACACAAACAATTTGCAAAGCAAACCCAACAGTAATACTACAGCGACATCCAAAAGATGCACAAATACATCATCGCTTCTAATAAAGTAGAAGTTCCAGACGTTCACCACCATCAAGTAGCACAGCAACGTTCCTGTCCTTCAAACCCTTCCTCAAAACAAATCACCAGGGAGCTAAATAAGATTAAATAAGCCACCTCAACTGAGGAGTTCCTGGTCCACCAAAATCTACCTCTTGGACACAATCATTTCCATTAGAAATAGTTTATTGTGACCAAGACTGCTGCTTCACTCACAGGTGGGATAAAGCCTGCTCCAAAAACACTCTCTATAAATCCCATAGCAATAAAAAGTAATCTACTCTATTACTAAAGGCTAAATTCTGCATTTGTTTTGTTTTCTGTGGCTTTTCTGCACGGTCAGCTGTCACAAAAGCAGTTTCCCACCAGAGCAGAAGCATCATAGAGCATTTAACATCAATCTCGCAAAACATATAAGCCCCCCTTTGCACTTTAATCATTTGCTAACAGTTACAATAAGATTGTATTAAATATTTAAACTGCCCTACTTAATACAATTTACCTTCAAAGGTCCATTTCCAGAGAATGAATTCGAATGATATAAATGTCGAACACTTGATCAGATTTATTGCACTGAGGAATATTTCTCTTGATACAGATCTGAGGAGTGAAGGCTAATGGCTTGAGTTTTATTACTTTTTAAGCACTTAATGGGGAAATTTAGACATTTGCACAAGACTAAGCTTCAGCCAGAATGGAGCATTTACAGAATGACAGCGCAGAAGAAAGCTGTGCCGTCGCTTTAGAGACGAGCAGCTCAATGGTGTTATTAATGGAGAGATGAATGTAAAGTATTTATCCAGATAATTTGTCACACAACACTTAGGCCTGAGCGCCTCTCTGCTAAACAGGGATAAGGAAGAGAAGTGGAAGACAAGCAGAAAGTGTTGGCTGCAGCTATGTTTCTGTACTGAACTGGGACCAAAATGCACAATCCTAGGGGAAGAGCAGCAAGCTGCTCTAGTGGAAGGTTCTTCTAGTTGGATGAGCTTTAAGCTCCCTTCCGGCCCAAACCAACCTGGAATTCTATGAAGACAACTGAAGTCACACAGCTTGTAAAATAAGGAGCAAAGTGATGCTGCTCAAGCTAAAATGAATCCGTTCGTGCAGGTGAGCGGGGGATAAACACTGGTTAGTTACCCAACCACTGACAAACTACAGATCAAGGCCACCAGCTTCCCACCTTCCCACTCCAACCATGTCTTCCATAAACATGCAAAGTGCTTCCAAAATACAAATGGTTCTGCTTGTCCAAAAAGAGTTTATTTTTTAAAACGGGAAGACAGGAGGGAGTCCTCAGGTTTCAATTAACATCGAGATACTTATCCAATCCATCATCAAATGCTATAAATTTCCTACATTTCTCATTAGTTAGACTATTGCACAGCTTAAATCTAAACCTACCTTTCCTCAAGACTGTAAATTATGACGCCTAAGACACAAGCAACTGTACCAGCCATCAGAAGAGGCATAAATGATGAGAGCAAGTCAAATGTATCTATGCTAAACTGCAGCTGATTTACTCCTCAGCACTTTTTTTTACACAACAGCATCTCCAACAGAAGTGCCTCCAGCACACTACATCTCTTGGAGCCTGCATACATGACCTGAAGCTGGCAACGGCCTGTCTTTAGCAACATTAACAAGTTTTAGGCACAAAATCCGATTTTCTATGGAAAAATGTCTTTCTTCAGCATCTGCTAATAATGTTCCTTCATTAAGTGCACATAGGAAAAAGGTTTTTCTTCAAACTCTACATGTAAAACCACTTTGGTGACTCTGAAGAGCATCTTCAGCCTTTTCAAAGGGCACTTTGAAAGACACTCCAGAAGGTAGCTAACATCTTGCGTCTTGTATGCATGCTTGTCTCCCACTTTTCTTCCCTATCCCTGTTCAGCAGAGAGGCACTCAGGTCTAACTGTTGTGTGACAAACAACATGTAACATGCAGTGTGCTGAGAAGTCTTGGGGTTTACCATACTGAACCCAAAAGGAATAAGCATTCATATATTTATTAACAAAACTATTTGCTTTTAAGTCTTATACCAGCTTTCTAATAACGACTCATCTGCATTAAAGCTCCCCCAGGTGATGAACCAGCACTCATACTCTGCACAAGGTATCACTTGCTCTGTCCTTGCTACCAACCCTGCAAAGCCTGGCTGACAGCAGCACGCTGCCGTACTTACATCCAAGGACTGAGAACAAGTCCTAGCTACTCCCTTTAAAACCCAAGATTCATGGTGTTCCACAATTCACAAATGCATGATCACCACAGGAACACACATTCCCCTTTCTCTATCACATCCGCTTCGTGTTTACTAACATTGATTGCTGATCTTAAATCCACTGCCAAGGGACTACACTGGTTTCCCCAGAAGACGGGATGACTCCCGACCATGCAGGAACACTGTGAGTGCTGCCAGCTCTGTCCAGTGCCCATGGCCACAGCGACACCCAGCAGCACCCTCCCTTCTCTGGGCATCACTGGATCTCACCCCATCATCGTAAGGACAAAGATTCTTCCCCTGTGCCCAACAGCCACATTTAATGGTAGGATAATTTTCATAACGGAGGCAGCGCGCACAGTGGTATCCATCAGCTTACTGCTTCAAATGGAGCATACACTGATCAAACAAGTCTACAGGGATCACAGGAAGATCACCACCTCTGGAAAGGCAAAATCAATGGAATGCTAAAATACATAATAAAGGAGCTACTCAAAGAGTAGTTTTATATTCTACAGACTTATCTCTAGTTATACAACGCAATACCATGCTGTATTCTCCGTTTTCCACCAAACAGTAACTAGATCCTCCAACGGAAAGAGTTTAGGCATGCGTACATATGCAACTCAAGCAGAACCATATCCCAGCCTGATTTGTGCTGGAAGGGACCTTAAAGCTGAACCAGTTCCAACCCCTTAACATGGGCAGGGACACCTTCCACCAGAGCAGGTTGCTCCAAGCCCCGTCCAACTGTTTTACTTCCGTTTCAGAAGTGAAGCCAGATTAAGGGATCTCCAAAGAGAAAGAGGAAAGCCCATGTATTTTAAACTCAGCAGCAGTGCTGGATGTTTTCCGGCATAGGAATTCGTGAGACTTAATGCCATCACTTATTCTGGCTTACTGCACACACCGCCCCCCATACATACATGCAGCCTTTTAACCTCTGAATACACAAGTGCTAATCCCAGAGAAGCAAACAGGTTCAATAGGATTTGCATATGCATATGGATTAGCTGAAAGGGAATGATTTGCAATGCATTTCAGAAATCCCTTTTGAAGAACAATCTATGCTAATAATAAACTTTGATGTTTAAAACATGTTTGTTGCACAACAGAGAACATTACAAAAGGATTATGTTTATTACATCAGTTTTAGATGTTTGACAGCTCAGACTAAAAGCATCCCTTCATTATAAGAAGAAAAAGCAAGCGATTCTCGTTAATAAATGTTACTAAATACACCACAAACACACCCAAGAACAGACAGAAGTTATAGAAACTAAGATATAAATGCACTATCAGCATCTTGGCAAGAGGTTTTTTGTTTGCCAACTCAGATGAAAGAGCTTCAGTGTGCTGGATGCCAGCAATAACAAATACAACAATTACTCTTTGGAATCTCAAGGGATTGCTACAAATACCACAGCACAATGCACCAACAACCCCCAGGCTTCCTATTGCCTCCTGCCTTTGTTCTAATAGACCGCTTTCGACCCTGAGCACAGGTTTTGTTTCCAGGCCTCCAAACCCCCTCTGGTGATGCTCAGAGCAGGCTAGTGGTATTCACACAGTTTTATAGTAAGGGGCAGGGGGCACCTTCCGTTGAGGCTGCTCTTGGGACAAGCCCCTTGTCAAAGTGCAGACAGTCACTGCTCCTTTCAGCTTCTGTTACAGCTCCACCAGGAGCTGCAGCATGGCAAAATACAGGGATGTTTTTCCATAATTCAACCTGGCAAACGGGACACCTGACTTCTATTGCTCTGCTGAGAATAAGGCTCTGCAAGAAGCAAGACAACTGAGCAGCAGCGATGTTTTCCCAAGGTACTGAACACAAACAGCAACACAAACACCTAACACAGACTGTAAAGTGACAAGGAACAGATCAGCAAAGGAAAACCTAAGCCCAAAATTAAAAGCGTGCTTCAGCATATTAAAACCCACCACGTATGCAAGGAAGATGGTATGTAAAACACCTTGTGTTCTCAAAAGGCAGTGGTGGAGTGCTATAGATGGGAAATGATACTCTATATGCTTAACATCACAATGAGAGTAGATGCTGTCATTTCCCACATATGCTTACTGAACTGAACACAACCTTCACCTCTGAGAGAAGCAGCACAGTCCTTCAGATGCGTGCCTGCGTCACATCAGCACACAGAACTAGGATTTAACATATGGATGCAATACAGACATCGCCGACACACACATCTTCAAAGTGACTTAATATTTGATAGAGGACCTATTAATACAGTGGGATGATGATAAAACCCCTATTGTATTTGTGATCCTGACCCAGGTGGACCACACGCAGCAACACACTCCATATTTACACCACCGGCTGTAGAAAAAGCAGAGGGTTTAAAAAATAAGGAATTTTCAAGCTTTTCCCCCCATTCCAGAATTTGTTTCCACTTCAGCTTGTGGCGCTAATGGAAAACAACTCCTAATTGCTTGCAAGCCATGCTATGAATATGCTCATAACATTTTATCTCTCACACAACTTCCATGATCCTATAAAACAGACGGCTTGCGCCTCTCACCCTCGGGCCTATCGCAAATAAAAACCAATTGACCACCAAACAACTACCACACTTCGTGCCCAGGGTTTCTCTTCCAGTCTGTATTAAGATATGAACCTACTGGACCAATTCTGACCCTTCAGTACTGAATCCTTTCACGGTCTGATGAAATGCATCAACGTTCTCGTTTCCACCAAGTGAAGGATTTGCGCATGATGAACACGGCCTTTCATTTATTGTACTCTTCAGAAGATGCAACAGCGGTCACCCAGCTCTGCATCACCAGCACCTATGTTTCAAGTAACGTGCCTCACTGCATCCGCTTCAAATGAAGACTTAAAGTGCCATTAAACTGACCCTTTAAAATCTGAGTGTGACATGAACAGTTCTGCAGAGATCACTGCTTTCTACAGTGAATGACACACTTACCAGAGCTAGAAACCTTCCTGGAGCTTTTATTAGCACCACATCATCCACCTCCTCTATACAAATCACAGCACTTAAATGCCATACCCCAGGCTGTACCTCCTCATCCCATCATTTAATTCCAAGAATGAGAAAAACAGATGCAGATGTGTCATTGGAAGATCTCTTTCTCTTCTTCCCTCTGCTCACTTTTGAGTCTGGGTGCAGAGATGAAGAAATCTGCCCATGACACGGAGCTGTGTGGTGCACTCAACACGCTGGAGGGAGGGATGGGATCCAGAGGGGCCTGGACCAGCTGGAGAGCTGGGGCCATGCAAACCATGGAGTTCAACCAGGCCAACTGCAAGGTCCTGCACATGGACTGTGGCAATCCCAGCACAGACACAGGCTGGGGGAGACTGGACGGAGCAGCCCTAATGAGAAGGACTCGGGGTGCTGGGTGAGGAGAAGCTCCCCATGATCCAGCTTCCGTGTGCGCTTGAGCCCAGAACCCATGTGGAACGATGAGAAACTGAAATTTGGAACTTTAGAACACAAACAGCTTGGATATCCCCAATGTTCAGATTGAAGAGCAGTAACTGAGCCTAGAAACGCTGGCCGGGAGTGTCAGGAAGGAACGTGGGGCAGAGCCGGGATTCCTCCTGATGCCACACTCTCCAGGCAGGGAGGTGAACCCTGAGTCCTTGGCTCCCTCACAAGACACTATGAAGTCCATTGCCCCCCTCTGTCCCCAGCTGCCACCAGGCCCATTGGCAGGACGGAAGGGGCTGTAGACCTGGAGCAGTGCCCAGGGACCCCCCGCTCATGCCATGCTGCATTGACACTGGAATATGACACAAAGCATTCATTTTATGTTTGTTTATAGCCCAACGCGCTCTTGGAAGGGGTCTGAGGGTTTGAAGCTTCGGACTAAGCCATGCTAATGACATCCCTTTAATTTCTCCTTCATAAAAGATGTAAGTAAATACACATACCTGGAGCTAGCAACCAAAAATGTGTTTCCTGGCATTGTGGCAGCACGGAGGAGCGTGGCAAAGCCTCACCAGGCTGATCCAGGCCATCACCCACCAGCCTAAGGAGCAATTAGAGCAGCACATCCCTTTGGATGCTGCACCGCATCCATGGGCGCTTTCCTGAAAGCTCTGAGCTGTTCCTTGCTCAACTCCAAGGAATCCCAGGAGCCAAGGGAGATGCTCCTCAGCTGTACCCTGCACTAGGGTGCCCAACAGAGCTGCCCATTCCCAAATGGAAGAAGCTTTCAGGCCGTATCTAGTGCAAGAGTGAATACTGCCTCTACCTCAAACAGCTGTCAGCAGAGCAGGGCTGAGACTTTATTTACTTCCCATTAGAGTGATTAACATTTCCTAATGAAAACACATCTATAAAAGCTGACTTGATAATACTGATAGCAAGTGACAGCTTTTCCCTGCAATCCGGCTGTACAAGGATTAATTTGTCATCTCCCGTCCCTTAGTGGAGAATGTGTAATTCAAGGTACCCCCTTCAGACACAGCCCTTCAACATGACATTACAGATACTATTTGTATTTGGAAAGAAAGCATTTCTGGTAAATGTTTGCACACAGACACGCTCCATAATGCAAGATCAGTCTGATCTGCAAATAAAACATCCAAAACCAACAGCAAAAGCACAGCCCCAGAGCTGTGAGGTCCAAACTGGGAGGCAGCAATGGCACAAGCCATTGCCCAAACGTAAATAAAACCTAACCCTAAGAACGCATGTTTTCTTAAGAGACATGGCAGCAGTAATGCATCCCTGGAACATAACACAAGTGAGCTGCATCAAAAATCTTCCACTAAGTGAATCGGCACAGAATGCGACAGGTCCAGCAATGCCTTAGGAGTGAGGCTCAGAACCCCAGCCTGGTTTGTGTTGGAAGGGGCCTTAAAGCTCCTCCAGCTCCAACCCCTGCCACAGGCAGGGACACCTTCCACTAGAGCAGCTTGCTCCAAGCCCCTGTGTCCAACCTGGCCTTGAACACTGCCAGGGACGGGGCAGCCGCAGCTTCTCTGGGCACCCTGTGCCAGCACCTCAGCACCCTCACAGGGAAGAGCGTCTGCCTAAGAGCTCATCTCAATCTCCCCTCTGGCAGGTTAAAGCCATTCCCCCTGTCCTGTCCTTACAGACCCTTGTCCAAAGCCCCTCTCCAGGTTTCCTGTAGCCCCTTTAGGCACTGGAGCTGCTCTCAGGTCTCCCCTTAAGGAGCCTTCTCTTCCCCAGGCTGCCCCAGCCCAGCTCTCTCAGCCTGGCTCCAGAGCAGAGCTGCTCCAGCCCTCGCAGCAGCTCCGTGGCCTCCTCTGGACCTGCTCAAGCAGATTCACATACCTTCACATTAAAGTTCAGGATTAACATATATATACACATACATAAACACACACAGGACATACAGTTCTATGTAATCCTAACTACACAAGTGGGTGCCCTTAAGATGGGTTTTAACTCCCCAGAATTAAGAAATTTCACAGTTCTAAATCAAACATGAACAACCAGGAGGTTTCCAGCATTTTGCCATCCCTGTAGAGTTACAGGGGTACCCACAGCAACATAAAGATTCTCCAGGCTGAAAGCTTATGCTGGGAGATGTAAATACCTTTTACTTTGACCACTACCAGGCATACAAGCCAAGTGAACTGCTAAGCCACAGGAACAGATTCAACTCTGCATCAAAATTAGATTCAGCCCCTTTTGTCTCAATTCAATTGATGGTAAAATTTTATCCTCTCAATATCCGAACGTTTGCTTCTCCTCTGCCACGTCAGAGAATTGCAAAGCCCACAGTTAAATGGGTCAAAGCCAATCTGAACATAAAGCAGGGAAAGACGTGCAATTATGAATACATCATGAACAAAAATAAAAGCAATTCTTATGCACTAATGGTACGTCAAGCTAATTCAAGAAGGCTAAAATCATTAAAAAGGCATCCTGGGGCAGTACACAGTCACTACAACCCTGCGCTGACAAGAAACGTTAAAATAATCATTTCCAGTGTCATTGATAAAATCCATTCTGATAAGCAGGGAAAAAAATCCCAACCTAATTCTTAATTGGGAAATCTGAAGTAAAATGAATCTTATTAGCATCTGATCTGATTTTTACAACATAACTCCCCCATTCAACAACTCTGTATTCCAAGTATCAGGAACTTCTTACGCTCCTTCTTTGGACACGTTATTAAGCTAATCCCTTTGAACCTGGAATCTGTCTTTCTTATTTCAAAGGGAAATTCAGGGCCCACTAGGCACAGCTCCACCTTCAAACTGCATAAAAGGTTGGACCCAAGTGGGACCAGGGTGAAGGTTAACAACAACGATGCTCGAACTCCTGCTCTGTGTTAGCGCATGAGCTCTCCCACACGACAGCTGACTGCCACATCACAGGACGCCTGAACGCTTCCTGCACGTAGGAATTTGCAAGCTCCGCCACGCTACTGGAACACTTGAACTTGCAAACTGTTACTGGGGTATTGGAAAAGGAGGGTTTCATCATACGCACACCCCAAAGGACTAAGAATAAGCACCCTGACAACTGCTGGCCACAAATTAAGAGTTTTCAGCTTCCTGAAGCATTAACAGTTATCTAAGAACACACAGATGTGCATTCACTACACAGCCTTCATAGGAAGTTGCTGCTGACAAAAGGGAAATACTATTGTAAGGCAGCATTTGTGTAACAAAATAGGAACCTACGGACTCAGTCATCTTGAAGGTCTTTCCAACCTAAATGATTCTATGGTTCTATACTCTTGTTACCATCAACAGTGAGTTTATCAATGCCAATGATGCCCTGGAAGCAATGTGTTTGGATTTAATAATAATAATCATTCAAATTAAATCCTTCTACCAGTCAACTGTGGGAAAAATAGGAAATGAGTTATAGGAGACAGAAGTTGTAATAGATGACCACTAACAGAGTTCAGTGGATGCTTGGAGGGGAAAGATAAGAAATCTGATTTCTAATGCGTGTGCAATGAAGGAGTAAAAGACCCCTTAATGCCACGTCCATTTCTTCCTCTAAAAGGTAAGTCTGGATCACACCAAGGCAGAAAACAGAAACAAGAATTTCAATTTCAGAAAAATCGTGTAAAACAGCACCTTTTGTAACAAAAAGGCTCCAGGGAGACCTTCTTGTGGTGTTTCAATACCTTAAGGGGACCTACACGAAAGCTGGAGAGGGGCTTTGGACAAGGGCCTGTAGGGACAGGACAAGGGGAATGGCTTTAACCTGCCAGAGGGGAGACTGAGATGAGCTCTTAGGCAGATGAGATCTAAGGTCGCTTCCAACCCAAACCAGTCTGGGATTCTATGATTCTATGAAAACTAATACTTGGTATGTTAAAGAAAAGCCTGCTGTGACTTGGACTGGTAACAGGGGCTTGGACAATGGAAGTTTACAGTTTCGTATCTACCAACTCACTGGCAAGTCAGAGTTCTTGAAAATCAGAAGGGAGGGAGCAAGGACAAAGTGCAGTTGGGCTCTAAGGGATGTACGTGAATCGCAGCTGATGCAAACCACTGCAGTGTTGGACTCGGTTAAAAAACATCCAACAGGAGTGCAAAACGAGAGCACTGATGCTAATGTGACTAAAGCAAAGCCAACCTCACCCACTGAACCTGCTGCAATAGCCACATGAAGAAAACAACCCCAAATGGCCCAAACACCTCAGAATGAAACCCTACCTACAGCAATCAACATTGTGCTAAAGACTGAAAAGAAACATTTATCAAGGTGACCAGCCAGCAAAAGCTGTGGGACCTTGGTTAACATATGAAATACCGTCACAGAGCTAGAAAAGCAAATACCTGGAGCTTAGAAACACCAAGCATTATCTACCCTGGAAAATAATCAATAGTGAGTAAATCCTGCACTTAAATCCCAGGAACAGATACCCATCCAGCTGGAAGCATAGTCTAAACCCAATTTCAACACAGAGAAAACACACTTACTAGGTCTAGGTAGCTTCATGTTTTACATACAGCCACTAATTGTCAACAACTATTTTTCCTTAGCTACACACAATAAACCCCCGTGTTACCCATTATTATAGTAATGAAATGCAGTAATTGGCCTGCACCCCTTTCAAGTTTGCTGAAAATCACAGTTCATTTATGACAGCTGCTGGCACTGACTCAGGGTTTGCTCCGAATCACAGGAAATGCTTAAGAGCGTTTAGAAGACCTCTACGTAGCCCGGCCCTCCTCCCCTCATCCCTTTCCTTTGTTCACTGACAATATTTACATCAAGAAGTGGTTTTCTGGAGTCACATGATGCTTTCTGATGTTGGATAATTGACTCCATTTATTCTGCAGAGGACGCGAACACAAAGAGAAGTTATTAACTGATGGTGTGTGCTGCCTGCTTTTGAGTAAACAGGGCTCACGAGTCCCTTGAGGGAGACTGAAGAGCCAGTGCCTCCAGAGGTTGTACTGCAGAACTCACTTGAATTTAAAGCAAACCAAACACAACCAAACATGATCCCCCAGCTTACAAACGCCAAACAATCTGCACCCCACCAAACCTTTAAACCATGGGTATGGGGTTCAAGTCATGCAA
The DNA here is from genome assembly GCA_039720435.1 of Amazona ochrocephala. Taxonomy (NCBI): domain Eukaryota; kingdom Metazoa; phylum Chordata; class Aves; order Psittaciformes; family Psittacidae; genus Amazona; species Amazona ochrocephala. Next base: position 82,409,209 of record CM077881.1, on the reverse strand, counting down.
GTGGGCAGACGTTTGGCTGCCTTGGTGAAGAGAGGTCCTGATTCCTTCAGTCTAAGATGAAGAGGAGCCGCTCCAGTTTAACAGCACCTTCACAGAATGTGATATTAAGCAGAAGCGAGCAAGATAACAGACTGGCTGTACATAGTGAAGACTCTCAAAGCACTAAGATGTTCTACAGTTAATGTGCCAGCAATGCCAAGTCACGAGCCATTGTGTGAAGTTTTACTGCACTACATGAGGTGTGACTGCATACATTTACATTTCACGCTTATCAACATACAAAGAAGTTAAAAATTGGAGCATGTGTGCAAAACCAGTGTGCATTTCATGATGCTACTTTTAATTGCCTACTGAGTACAATTTCACGTTATACATGTACTGCAGAATACACCCTGTGTGCCGGGCTGCACCCCCAGAGCATGAGCAGCAGCTCAGGGAGGGAATTCTCCCCCTCTACTGCGCTCTGGGGAGACCCCCCTGCAGTCCTGATCCAGCTCTGGGACAACAGCACAAGAGGGACATGGAGCTGCTGGAGAGAGGCCAGAGGAAGGCACGGAGATGCTGCAAGTCCTATTACTACCGATAGGCCTTGATGAAGAGTCCCTCTCCAGCATCCTTGTACCCCCTTCAGACACTGGAAGCTGCTCTGAGGTCTCCACGCAGCTTCTCTTCTCCAGGCTGAGCAGCCCCAATGCTCTCAGCCTGTCTCCATACAGGAGGTGCTCCAGCCCCTGCTCATCCTCATGGTCTCCTCAGAACTTGCTTCAACAGCTCCATGTGCTTCTTATGCTGAGGACACCAGAACTGCACACAGTGCTGCAAGGGGGGGGGTCTCACCAAAGCAGAGTAGAAGGACAGTAATCCAGTGCTCCCTATTAACAACTTGCCCTGGTCATTCACACACCTCACTTTATGGGGTTAAGAAGTCGATTTGTTTCCTGCTGAAAGAAACAGCAAAAACGATCAGGAACTGGATTTTATCCCAGACGTGTCTGGCAACTGTAACACATTTATAAGGCAGCATTCCTAATCCTAATCTCCCACAGGTACTGACATGACCCTGCCTCACATAAGCACAGAGAGCACAATGAAAAGCCAGCAACAAAACCCCCGCAGAACTCTGAGAAGTACTTCAATGCAATGCAGAAGGTTTTTACACGCAGAAGAGCTGCTGCGATGAAGAGAGGACACGTTCAGTCACTAAACCCTCACACACAAGACAGCAAAACCCCCGGACTCCCGACTGAATTTCCACTAGAGGGAGCACAAAGCCCATCTCATACAGCGGTGACCAAGGTCAGCATCACTTCTGCAGCCACAGAAGCTCCTCTGAAGAGTGACTCTTCCAAGGGAGGTACAGATGGCCAGAAAGAACTTCTGGTTACTTGGTTTTGCCCTGTTTTGTGTCTTGTTCTATTCTGAGATGGTAAATCACGGTCTAAGCACCTCCTACAAGGCCAATTAAACCACTACTGCTAATCATATTTTAAATCACAGTTAAGCTGCCAACATTGAACACTCCATGAATGTCACATCTTACTTCTCATGATTACCCTATTCCTATCAATTTTCCCCATTTATTTGTCCTGTCTCCAATGTGCAAGACAATCTTCAACTACTTTGCACAAGCAGCCTCTCAGTGCCTCCACAAGCACTGTAAATAAGGAAAACTTTACTAAAGTAACTCAAGCAACAAAGAAAACTGAAAAACAAATGAAGACTAAAACCAGCTTAAGGCCAAAGGTGCTGGTAGAGAACACACCAGTGAAGATGTGCTGTGTTCAGCACAAGGAGCCCTCTACCTCCCTTAAGGTAGGATCATAAAATCATAGAATGGTTTGTGTTGGAAGGGACATTAAAGCTCGCCCAGCTCCAACAGGGCAGGGACACCTTCCACTAGAGCAGCTTGCTCCAAGCCCCTGTGTCCAACCTGGCCTTGAACACTGCCAGGGATGGGGCAGCCACAGCTCCTCTGGGCACCCTGTGCCAGCACCTCAGCACCCTCACAGGGAAGAGCCTCTGCCTTAGATCTAACCTCAGCTTCCCCTGCTTCAGTTGGAACCCATCACCCCTTGTCCGGTCACTACAGATGTTAATATAACAAAAGATATCCCTAAACCCAAGCACTTTCTGTAATTAAATAATAATGAATAATTCTAAAACAGCTTACTCCAAAATAACCACTGAGACATCAGTGGTTATTTCAAAAGCCAGCTACAGCTTTGTTTGATAAATGAAAGAAGTTCTCTTTACCATCTTGGAAGACTCTCTCCACATTGAGCCCATATGTAGCACAGGTTTCATAGTAAGTGCATCTCTTCAGATCATTCGATAACTTCCTTGCTCTGGCATCATCTATGACACGCGGATTACTGGAACTGATGGCATCTACAGCAACAAAAGGAAAAAAAATATGTATTTCTGTATCATCTGAAAGCTTAGAAAGCATCTTAGAATTACCAATACCCAAGCAGTGAATGCAAGCACAAACAATAAAACTTTATCAGTATGAACACTGAATCACAGAATCCCAGACTGGTTTGTGTTGGAAGGGACCTTAAAGCTCACCCTGTTCCAGTCCTCTGCCATGGGCAGGGACACCTTCCACAAGAGCAGGTTGCTCCAAGCCCACCCAACCATTTTACCTATGTCTGATCTTGATCTCCCCTCTGGCAGAGGGAGATCATTAAAGCCATTCCCCTTGTCCTGTCCCTACAGGCCCTTGTCCAAAGCCCCTCTCCAGGTTTCCTGCAGCCCCTTCAGGCACTGGAGCTGCTCTAAGGTCTCCCCTTAAGGAGCCTTCCCTTCTCCAGGCTGACCCAGCCCAGCTCCCTCAGCCTGGCTCCAGAGCAGAGCTGCTCCAGCCCTCACAGCATCTTAAAATGATCATGTCAAATGACTTTTAGGTCTCCTATAAACATCAGCATTGGCTCACCAGTAACCCTCACCTGTAGAACGTGAAGTACAAAATATGACACGTTTCTAAGGACAAGAACGTTTTCAGTAGAAAAATAATGGGATGGGGGGAGAAATGGTACCAGGTATTACTGCAGCACTTGAGGAAGGTGTTAAGATTTGCACATGAGAGCTAGCCAACACTAAGACTCAGCATTTAGCGCTTACTGTAAATGACTGAGTCTCAAACCTTGCTGTAAAGGCACCCATGAGACGCTGTGTCAACACACTGCAAAGCCAATAAAAATGGTATTTACCTGAACAAGTAATAACCCTTCATATCTCACTGCAAGAGCTACTTTCCATGCATGCTTTTAAACTGCAATGTAGAGCTTATCCATAGGAGCTGGAAAACACACCTTACACCTGAAGAAAATAACAACCCTGCTGAAGTTTCTTCATTGCTACTCCACCAAGCAAAGAACTCTAGAGAGATTACACTGCTTGACTACTATACAGTGACAATGCTGTGAACATATCTGAAGCAGCAACATCTTCTGTTCTGGTGGTATTATGGTTAATGCTTAGCTCTGGGAACAATAAGTCTTAAGGTTTCTACAACACTCTGCAGCTACCACCTCACCCCCACCACAAGCACTGGCTTCAGCAATTGGAGCTGCCCAGGACATTTGCCTTAATATCTCTTATTGTCCAAGGCAGCAAAACTACATCTGTTATTTGGGAAAGCAAAAAGCCTCACGTGAGCATGAAGTCAGTGAGTATCGCAATGCCGCACCTCAGGCTCCGCTCTGGGCCTCACATGACCACAGCTCAAGTGATGCTCTCGCTAGCTTCTCATGAGATCCAATGAATTAACCCAGCGCAGTTCCTTGGAAAGCTGACCACAGACTGATTTACTTTGTTAACCACAGCAGAGGGCGCTGAGAACATTTAACCAGGATGGAACTGAGGAGCAACGCTGGATCCCTGAAGCACATTCAGGGCTACAGCCTGGCCCACCGCAACATAAAGAGGGAGAGCAGAATGTCCAGAACCCCAGACTGGTTTGGGTTGGAAAGGACCTTAAAGCTCATCCAGTTCCAACCCCCTGCCACGGGCAGGGACACCTTCCACTAGAGCAGCTTGCTCCAAGCCCCATCCAATCTGGCATCAGGTAAGTGCTAACATTTTGGGAGAGATTTCATTTCACAGCTCATTTCCAGTCAAACCAACAAGCTGGATGTCAAATAGGTACATTTCAAACGTATTTTTAACAAGTATATTGATGTATTTCATTTGACTGCACTGTTTGATGGTTTATGAAGCCAAAACCCTGTATTTTTCTTAATGCTTACTCCCAGAATTAGGAGTATTTCCATCTTTAAGTGAGTCCAGAGGAGGCCATGGAGATGCTCCGAGGGCTGGAGCAGCTCTGCTCTGGAGCCAGGCTGAGAGAGCTGGGCTGGGTCAGCCTGGGGAAGAGAACGCTCCTTAAGGGGAGACCTTAGAGCAGCTCCAGTGCCTAAAGGGGATACAGGAAACCTGGAGAGGGGCTTTGGACAAGGGATGTAGGGACAGGACAAGGGGAATGGCTTTAACCTGCCAGAGGGGAGGGGAGATTGAGATGAGCTCTTAGGCAGAAGCTGTTCCCTGTGAGGGTGCTGAGGTGCTGGCACAGGGTGCCCAGAGAAGCTGTGGCTGCCCCATCCCTGGCAGTGTTCAAGGCCAGGTTGGACACAGGGGCTTGGAGCAACCTGCTCTAGTGGAAGGTGTCCCTGCCTGTGGCAGGGGGTTGGAACTGGAGGAGCTTTAAGGTCCCTTCCAACACAAACCAGGCTGGGGTTCTGTGATTTGAAAAAATCCCTTTTGCATCAGTGCTGCAATAGAAAAATAACTTTAAAAAACCAAATTCCTTTCTCAGAATATTGGGACTAAAATCGAAAACCCCAGTGCCGGAAGTGCAGAAATAAAAGGGAAACATTTCCCCCTCTCTTTTTCTAACACCAGTTTCGAGCTGACAGTGCGGCTCTTCAGAGCAGCTCATTTCTGCTTTCTGGCTGTAGTTTCTGCTATCCTAGGACTTCCTGTGTCCCTGCTTCCCTTTTCGTTTCTTTATCATCTGTTTCCGCCCTACAGCCTGGCTCTGATTCCTCGTTCTGTGCTCCCCACACTTCCCCTGCCTTCAATGTGGCAGCTTGGCAGGCAGGCAGGGGAAAGCAAACTGCTCTCTGACCACAAGACTGACAATAGAATAAGCTGAGAGGGCACTGAAAAGCTTCCACATCCCCCAAACCAGTGGTATACACTAAAAAGGAAGATGCCCAAAAGCAAACCTGCAAGGGGCAACTCATGACATTAATGTGATGCACTGGAAAATCAAGGCAGGAATACCCAAAAGACAGCTCAGATGCCAAAGACATTGAAATATTACTGGTACTTTTCCCTTGCCACATTTCCCCATAGGATAGCTATGGCTTGCTGCTGCTTCAGAACAGGGTTTGGGAAAACAGGATGGGGTGTGTGTGCTTGTTTCAGGTGGCAAAACACTGCCACTGCATTCCTATTGGATTTAAAGGGTGGCTGGAGATACTAAGCAAGGGCATGGTGGTTCACATCTGCTTCTTAACACACTTCTGAAGTTTGCTGATCTCTGATCCATCTGCTCTTAGGAACGCCAGGGTATTGATCACTTCTGGATATTAAGCTGAACTGGTCTAACTTGCAGCACTTTGTTACACTGCTGATTCCCCTGCCCAAATTCAGCATTAACACCTCCCTGTGGACCCACAAACCCACTGGGACCAGCAAGCGCTGAAAACGTTTCTTTGGAATACTCTTTGCAATAACCCCTCTCTCAAAGGTGCTGCAGGGATATTTGTCTCCCACCTCAAATGAGCCCTTGCAATGCTACAGCTTGCAGCAAGGCAGCTGAGGAAGCCCAGCGGGCAGAACAACCCCCTGCTGATGAAGAGCCAGTTTACCCATAGGCTCTCATCATCAGATGAGTAGCAGGAAGACAGGGGAAAGGATGGGACATGGCTTTGCCGGCTTGGAATAGAAATACACTCATAAATCAAGGCTGCACTTACCCTGGGTTCCCACTAGTACCATTGGGATTTCACTAGTGTTCCGATAGTTAGCCATACGGCTGTAGTAGTGGTAAACAGTCTGGAAGCTAATTTCGTCTTCCAAGCTGAAGACAAATATAACAGCATCCACCCACATGGCAAACTGCAGAATACAAATGGAAAAGGCATACGGTGAGAAAGCAGGAAGAAGAAAACAGATAAACAGTCTTACCTTACTCAGAGGGAAATACGCATCAGAGAAACTCAGTGACAATCAGCAAGGCCTTAAAAGTGGCCAAAAAGGACGAGCTTCATCACTCTACAAGTGACGGGGATCTGCGATACGCAAAGGTTTTTCCTCACTCTTGCAAATGCATCTCTCCTTCACGGGTATGTGATATTACAAACCCAGCTACTATCACTGCGTACTGGGTTTGCTTCACTAAAAACCAAAACATTGCAGCCACTGATCAGTGACTTTTAAATGAGTAACAATTACCTCTGGGCACCTGACTGAGTGCCCCGTTCAGTGTGTTATTTCCCCACCCTGTGATTTACATGCATACACAATGATGTTTCAGTTAATGCCAGGACAAGCGTTATGGTTGAGGTCTGACGGCATTGTCAGTAAAACTTTCACACCTCGATCAATGTCCAAAACATTCATTTCAGATTTCCCATTCAGCAAACAGCACTGAGCACCTTGGTCAGCTTTCAGAGTGAAAGTAAACTATTGTCTCGTGGCATCAGTAATGTAAAAGACATGAATATACAAGGGCTAAGGCAAGGTGCTCCTGAAGTGACCATGCAAGTGAAAAGTTTCAGCTCACAACTGAAATCCCAGAATCCCAGACTGGTCTGTGTTGGAAGGGACCTTAAAGCTCCTCCAGTTCCAACCCCTGCCACGGGCAGGGACACCTTCCACTAGAGCAGCTTGCTCCAAGCCCCTGTGTCCAACCTGGCCTTGAACACTGCCAGGGATGGGGCAGCCACAGCTTCTCTGGGCACCCTGTGCCAGCGCCTCAGCACCCTCACAGGGAAGAGCTTCTGCCTAAGAGCTCATCTCAGTCTCCCCTCCCCTCTGGCAGGTTAAAGCCATTCCCCTTGTCTTGCCCCTACAGGCCCCTGTCCAAAGCCCATCTCAGTTTCCTGTAGCCCCTTTAGGCACTGGAGCTGCTCTACAGCCTGCCCTTAAGGACCTTTCTCTTCTCCAGCCTGAACAAGCCCAACAAATCAGACTGTTTAAACACATTTACCGCAGCAGTAAATGTACGCAAGATGTCAAAGAAAGGACTGAAGTTAAGCTTTCCTCACTGCCTTTGTTTTTCCCTAAGCGACTCCATTCCTACCCAAACTTAGACCTATGGAAACAACCTTTGGCCGTTTGTATTCATGCTGCTCATTATATTACTCCTATAATACACCAGGTAGCTCGGGGACACACCGAACACACAGAGAGCTGCAAGGAGGTTCCACTGGGAAACCATTTGCTAAGTTTTACACCACTACGTGACCTTTGTAAGTGCTTCCTTTAGCCCTACAAACCCTTGCAGTTCTCTCCCTGCTGCTGCAGTATTTCAACTGCTTCCCTCACTAGTCTGCAGGTTCACACGCTCTCGGTTTTCATAAGGCATCCTAAGCTGGCATATGCAAAGGGAAGCTAAAGAAGAGCCAACAGGACGAAGCTGGGAAGCGCTTTCCGCACTCAAGTTGCTGAGCTCATTACTACATTTTCCTTTTTCAGAGTCAGGAGCTAGCAGTACTTCTTGCCTGTTTTTCACGCAGCAAATTAGCCAATAATTTAAGTTAATGTGCATATTCATGACTATAACGTGCTTGAAGCCAAATCTCACCACTGCATCTCCTACGGATGGAGTGTACTAAGAAGCAAAACTGGTTTGAGGTTTCCAAGCCAGTCAGAAGGACAATGTTCTACATGGTAACAACAGGACTGCTTACACACAGCCCAGTCACCGCCAGAATGTGGTCAATCACCACACGGTTAAATTTGAACTATTCAAACCAGAAGGTCTATCCAAAGGCACCAGAGACTGCATCATTGGGTCTCATTATAGAAGGGTTCTCACTGGTCAGACTCAGCAGCATCACACTGAGAACTCTTCCTTAAGCTACAACAGCCTTCCATCAGTTTGGAAGCTAACAGTCCCTCTAGATCTCCTTAACGCTTCATCAGCGGGTAGCAGCAGCCTCCTAACGAAGATCTTACAAGGTGTCCCTGCCCAGAGCAGGGGGTTGGAACTGGATGAACTTTAAGGTCCTTTCCAACACAAACCAGTCTGGGATTCTGGTATTACAGAATCACAGAATCACAGAATAGTAAGGGCTGGAAAGGACCTCAAGATCATCGAGTTCCAACCCCCCCGCCATGGGCAGGGACACCTCCCACTAAACCATGCCATCTAAGGCTATGTCCAACCCCACCTTGAACGCCGCCAGGGATGAAGCATTCACAACTTCCCTGGGCAACCCATTCCAGGGCCTCACCACCCTCACAGTATAGAACTTCTTCCTCAGATCCAATCTAAACCTCCCCTGTTTAAGTTTAAACCCATTACCCCTTGTCCTCTCACCACAGTCCCTAATGAAGAGTCCCTCCCCAGCATCCCTATAGGCCCCCTTCAGGTATTGGAAGGCTGCTATGAGGTCTCCACGCAGCCTTCTCTTCTCCAGGCTGAACAGCCCCAATTTTCTCAGCCTATCTTCATACGAGAGGTGCTCCAGTCCCCTGATCATCTTCGTGGCCCTCCTCTGCACTTGTTCTAACACTTCCATGTCCTTTTTATGTTGAGGACACCAGAACTGCACACAATACTCCAAGTGAGGTCTCACGAGAGCAGAGTAGAGGGGCAGGATCACCTCCCTCGACCTGCTGGTCACACTCCTTTTGATGCAGCCCAGGATACGGTTGGCCTTCTGGGCTGCAAGCGCACACTGCCGGCTCATGTTCATTTTTTCATCAACCCACACCCCCAAGTCCTTCTCTGCAGGGCTGCTCTCAATCTCCTCCCCGCCCAACCTGTAGCTGTGCCTGGCATTGCTCCGACCCAGGTGGAGGACTTTGCACTTAGCATGGTTGAACTTCATCAGGTTGGCATCAGCCCACCTCACAAGCGTGTCAAGGTCCCTCTGGATGGCATTCCTTCCCTCCAATGTATCAACCGAACCACACAGCTTGGTGTCATCGGCAAACTTGCTGAGGGCGCACTCAATCCCACTGTCCATGTCACCCACAAAGATGTCGAACAAGACCGGTCCCAACACCGATCCCTGGGGGACACCACTCGTTACTGGTCTCCAGCTGGACACTGAGCCACTGAGCACTACTCTTTGCGTGCGTATTCCTTTTTCATTATTCAGTTATACATATTGATGAACCTGAAAGTCAACTTATTATGCCAGGAATGAATAAGCATTTTAAAGACCTTTAACAGGCACAGGACTCGAAATAACACCTGAAAAATCCAACATCATTTACACATGAAACACATCTTCTGAACGGTGAAACAGCACTAATGCCTCCAACCTTCCTGGCCTCATGATTTGCTAAAGAACAACTCTCAGCCACAATAGGAATTCAAACCTCTGCATTTATCTAGCCTAAATCAAAAGCCAAACACCCTGCCTGTTACTAGCATGAAGTCAGCTCCAATGAACTCTGCAAACCCCTTTCTTCAGGTAGAAGAATACTGAGATGAGCGCATGCACCTTTACAGCTCCAGTATTTATGTTTTCAGATGAGTGAACACTCTCTAAGCACCAAGGCCTAGAAACTGTTGTGCACTTGAGCCAAATTATTCACTGCCTCCAACAGAGCACTTCTTGTAGGCTCCTGCCTCACACAGCTGCAGATGTGTCAGTGACACTGATCTTTTGTTTTTCTTTTTACTTCCTTCCAGGATGTCTCTCGCGGTCTCCATTTCCTCCACCTCCTTTCTCTTCTGCTTTGTCCAGGCACCTTCCCCATGCTCCAATCCTCCTGCTGCTAATGAGCAATAGTGGAGCTTTGAACCGCAAGCTGCTGCTGCTGGCACCGCTCCCGTTCAGCTGTTTGGCGACAGCACAGTTCCTGCTGCTCCGTTTTATTTATTCATTTATTTATTTCCTTCGGAAGCTGATGCATTGCTGAACAGCCGAGCAAAGCAACGCCAGGGCAGCCAATGCACCTGAGGAACGTCACAGTGCCCAGGTACGAAGAGGTAGAAGGGAGGATGCTTGAAGGCAAGGATGCTGCCTGCAGGCAGGCTGGCAGAGTCTGCAATGATTTAAGCATCACAAAAGCAAGCGCTTCCCATCACTCCAAACAGAGTAACAGAGTTAAGCACACAAAATCACAAGCTCTTCCCACGCCAAATCCCAAGCAGTCACCTTCTACGAGACAAGGGGGTACACATACCTATAGAGAAACCAAGTCAGGAATCTGGTAACCCAATGGTGCTGGACTGGGACTCACAAAGTTCAGTCTTAACTGGCACGGGGAGCAACCAGTGGAAGCAACAGGGCATGCACAGATCTGTACACAAGTACGTGTGCCACTGGACATGCATCTACTTTGCATTTTCATAACATGAATCATAGAAGGGTTTGGGTTGAAGGGACCTTAAAGCTCATCCAATCCCAAACCCCTGCCACGGGCAGGGACACCTTCCACTAGAGAAGCTTGCTCCAAGCCCCTGTGTCCAACCTGGCCTTGAACACTGCCAGGGATGGGGCAGCCACAGCTTCTCTGGGCACCCTGTGCCAGCGCCTCAACACCCTCACAGGGAACAGCTTGTGCCTAAGAGCTCATCTCAATCTCCCCCTCTGGCAGGTTAAAGCCATTAAACAATTGGCCATTCAGCTTAAATCACATAAATAATTCAGGGATTCTAAGTCAGAAGAAAACTGACAACCGTAACACACCATTTTGTCCCTCGTGGAAGCACATGGGTTAAGGATTCGGTGTAAGTTAATTGTGCATCTCTACTACAGTTTCACATGGTAACTGAAATTCCAAATAGATTCTAAACAGACCATTTATCACCTGAGGGCAATAGATAGATTTTCCCAGCAGGAAGATGAGGAGGAGCCAGGAAAGAAGGAACCAAAGCCAGTTCTCTTAAAGGAAGGAAACTGCCAAGAGGTGGATAAAGATCTACATGCAATGCTCACCTGTGCCTCTGGAGGGCCACCTTCATCTCTAATCAGCAGCAGATAGCTCTGTCCATCAACTACAATCTCCTTCTTGAATCTCCCACCTGTCACACAAAGTAACTCGTTACAGCACAGAGAAGGGGAAAAAAACAACACAGAAAAAGGCTTCACTTGTGGAAAAAGGGGGTTCCTTCAGGTCTTTTGCAAATGAATTAAGTACCGTGAATCCCAAGTCAGGCTCACGTGCATACACACATAGGAATTACTCGTGGAATTCGAATCACACACTCTAACAAATGAGGCTAATGCAGAAAAAGGCAAAAGCTTGTGTTGCAAACACTAGCTCCCACGTTAGGTGTACTTGGTTTTGATACGTACAGTTACAAGAGAGTTGCCTTTGCTTCATATAATGGTGAGAAATGTATCTCCAAGAAAGGCAAACATGGGACACTTGCGTACAAATGGTATCATGTATTGTAACTACAATAATTTCACGTGGGACCTGGCATTTCCTCAAGAGAAGCCCAGTTCTTGCAGCACACACGTGATGTTATGAAAATGATACTTGTATATTCACAAAGCACAGTTAGGGGAAAATACCAGACACATGTTAGACAACAAAACTACAATGGTGGTACCTCTGCGGCGATGTACTACGCTAACAGAGAACGCTGCGCCACTTACTAGCAGGAGGAATTAAAGACCTACTCCGGAGATCTGGAGGAGGCAGCTGCACCATCACCTCCTCTCTCCACTGGCCTCATGGGGACTTCAAGCATGACCCAAGAGCAGAATGGGGACTGCTTTCCTTTGGGGTTAAGCATGTTTTGGGCATCCTGCTGTGTCTCATGCCAGACTTCAGATAATGACAAATCACATTTAGGGCTTTTGGCGTGACTGAGCCTAAGCCAGGATTAACAAACTTCGCCTTCCTAAGTAGTTGGAAGCAAAACTACTCATACCTGCCCACCTAAGGCACAAAGGCCCCCAGACCCCCATGCCTAGCATCATCCAACCACCTCACATCCGAAGTTACCAGACTAAGATAAAACACATCTATTAACACGCCCTAGCCTTCTTTCTTCATCCCTGTTGTTTTAACAGGAATTATTTCCAATTTGAATCCTATTTCCCCACTACACTTACATCACAACTTGTCATACGACCAAAACTGATGCATGTAACATGTGACAGGCGAGAAAACAACTCTCACCTCTTCTCCCAACAACCTCCCTAAGCAAGTCAGTCAGCACATACACTGATCCTTTGCACAAAACCCTCTAACCTCAGGGGAACACCCACCCAGCTTAGACCCACCATTCCCCCAACCACAGCTTTCAAATCAAGATCACTGAGCAGTTCAGCAATGCGCAGCGCTTAAGCATGGTTTAATAGAAGACATAGGAACAAGACTGGGTGGTTGTGGTTGTCTTGCTGCTGGCTTCTTGTTCGTTTGCTGTTTTCTTCATAAACCTACCCTATTATAAAAGCTTAGCAGCACCAAACAAGCAGCAATTAAGCCTGGCACATTGCTGGCTATTTCATTGCACAGAAGAAGTAGGTGTAGAGATTTTCATTCTCTTGCTCCCAAACCGGATCTCACATTTTGCCTCTGAAGATCAAGTGGCAGATAAAGATACATTTTATCATCAGGGAACTTGAAAAGCGCCATTAAAACCAAGCATCCAACTTTGAAAGGGAACTAGTCTCAGCTCTCAGGAACTGGATTGCTATTAACCAGACCAATATTTCTATACATCACCAATTAATTGTATATGCTTCACAACCAAGTGGTAAAGATGAAGAATTACTTAACGTGCAGCCCTCCAGAGAGGCTCTTTAAAGCTGTAAGTAACAATGGGAACGCGGTGTATGTGTGTGATGGAAGAATGAAAGTTCAGGTAATTGCCATTTCCTATTTCCCTTCTTTCCAGCACTGAAAGCTCTCACAGCTGATTATAAAACCCCACCAACTGCATACAGTTGAGAGCCAACTCATTATTTCCTCGTGTCAACGGGATGCCTTTCAAGTCTCCCTGGATCTTCAAACAGTCCTCTGACACAGAAAGGAGGCACAGGCAAGGTGAAAGGAAAAGCTTAAGCAGAGAACTGGAAAAACCAGAACTGAGAAACCCCATGGATGTCATTAAACCGCACATCCACGGATCACAAATGTGAGCACCAAGAGGTTTATACCTGAGAGCCGCCTCATGGTCACCAACGATTCTGTTTGGGGGAGCAGCTTTAAGAAATGGTCCCTATTTAATAAAGTTCTCCAACAGCACTCTTCTTACAGGAATCCACAGTTAGTGACCTGCTTGTACGCTCTGCCTTCCCCAAAACACTATGTGGAGCTCAGTATAATGATAATGTGGTGTTAGTCCCGGTATTAAACTCAAATCCTGACACGCTGCACCACTTCACCATGGTTTGTCAACCTGGAAGAGCAGTGCTGCACTCAGCAGGCAGGCGGTCAATCCAAATCTATTTCAGCGCCTTCTCCGCCCTTAAAAGCTTAGCGTGCTTCTTATCTAGAATATACACTGGTCCCTTACACGTCCTCATGAATTTATTCATTGATTTTTGTTTGGGTTTAGATATTTCAGGATAAATCATTTCAATCTAATAACCCCTCCAACCCAAGCGTTTCAAAGACTACCCTGCATTTCCCATCTGTGCTAAGCATTTCAAATCCCATCTGAAGATCCAGAAATGTAACAGCAGACTCTCACTCACCCCCAAATAAGATCCTATGCAAATCTGAGATCAAAGCAGGATGCATCCCTATTAACTTCTGTTTCTACACTGTTAAAGAGCCTTATCGTGAGCACATCATAACATTAGGTATTACACAGGCCAGAGACTGAGAAAACCTACCTCAATATCAAGAATTCACACAAATAAGAGTATAACCAGCAAAGAATACACAGATTTCTGCCAGCACAAAAACCTAAGGCTGTATATTTGCCCTGCAGATATCTGTGGTCATAATATTAAGGCAAACAATAGACTGATTCTGCCTTAGATCTGATGAGCCCCAACATGACCCATCCAGCGGGCAAGTGAAAGCAGTGCAAGGGCAGTGATTTTGGGACGGTCTGGCTTGGACTCGGCTGTTTTCTTGAAAACCCCTGTTTGGAGTTTGTAAAGCATCACAGGGCCATTGGGAAAGAGGAATTAGATCAGCCATTTCACATACTGAACCACCACAACCCATCTAAAGAAGTCAAGAAGTCTCCCCCAGCTACAAAATACCACTCTATGTTTCCAAACAGCTGTATGTAGGTAGGAACCAAAAAACACTGCCTAAACTGACAACACTGAAACAAAGAAATGACCTTCTTAATTGAAAGAGCAAGCTCAAAATCCCACAGCACTAGTCCCGAGGGAGGCAGCTTTGTTCCATTCCCATCAGTATTATGACACATGCAGCTTTTTAATGAGGGAATTTCTCAGCTTCTCTACGTACCTGCCAAAGGAGGTCACTGATAAGAGGAAGACTGGCAGCCTGCACCACAGCTCTGAAGGATGGAGAGATTTTGCTCCTGCTATGTCCTTAAAGACACATCAGAACACAAGGATGCTGGAGTGCAAGGTGGGCAAGTCAGTACCGGAGCTACATTTACTTGCAGCCCCAACCCCACCTCTAAAGCTATCTAAAAGGACATGCCAGTGACTCTCTAAATAACTCCAGAGCCAGGCAGATGGAGCTGGAAACTGCTTTCATGACCTGTCACAGCAATTGTGTAAAAACAAATCACTCTATCTGTGTGGAAGCATTCATTCGTGAGAGTTCTAGGAGATGGTTTATTTCTCTAAACCTCTGCATCATTCCTGGTATTCCAGGGCAAGATCATTACCAACCCACACAGGCTTGTTTACAAAACACGTACAAAAGGAAGGCAAACACTACTCCTGCATATGAATCACACTCAATATCCACCAGAAGACAGAGTGTTGCTTCCGATGCAACCCCTAAACCCACCTTATGTGCATTTGGGCAGATTCTGACTCTATAAAAGCTCCCTATAAAAATACCGCTTTGATCAATATAAAACTAAACAAACCCTGTGCATCAGCGATTTACAACCACAGCTAAAGAGCCAGCACACGTCAGAATGCCAGGCTGAGGGAATCAACAAAAGCTCCCTAATCTCATTTCTATGCACGTCATTCTACAGAGGGTAGCGCTGTGAATCAGCAGCCATACGAAGCTGTCCTTCAGGGAAAACAGATACTCGTTTTAAAGACCACACACCTTTGTCATCAAAGCTGCTTTATATTGTGCAAGCTTTCGACTGCAGAGGGAATTCCATGAAGGAAGGTTTTCATCTGGCTCTGGAAGCCCTTCCCCTGGCTGAGAGCTGCTCCCCTGCGTAATTGCTCACCGAAGCGAGCGCTGATTTTCATGCTGTATCCCCAGGCTCGACTGCATTCACCAAGCTTTTTATTCAAGCAAATTGCCACGGGGATGAAGTTAGTTGGCCATATGAGAAAGATAAATTTGGGGGGCTGGCCACATGACAAAGCCATGCAGCAGCTCAATGTCTCCCGTAAGCAGGGGGCAGGGCAGACAGGAGAGGAGGCAGGAGATAAGGCTGAAGCAGCCACAAAAGCCTTTATTTCCTATTCCCCATGAGAGATGAATTTTGACAACAGCGGTCACTTCCCTTACACAGATTCTCTCCTTTCTTTCCCTTGTCAGACAGAAAAGACAGTGCCAGGAACCTGGCTCCTATTCTGGGGAACCTGAAAAAGCCCTTTATTCCCTCTGCTCACACACACCTCATTTCAGGACCAAACACAGGAAAACGGTTGAAAAGCTCAGAAAACCAATACGCTCACAACATCTGCAGCTAAGCAGAAGCACCACAGAACGACAACTGCAACCAACGCACGTGGTGCAGTTCATTGCTACCCCAAATTTGTATTCAAATAAAGGACGTGAAAAATGCTTTTCCCAGCATTTCCCAAAAAGCACTTTATTACACTAGAAGCATTTAAGCTCAATTTTCAGCAAATCAAGTTGTGCTCAGTGCTTCACAGCAATTCATATGGGTAATAGCAGCAGAGCAGCTAACACAAACTATTCTACATGTCAAGTCGGCCTTTGGGCATCTTCTTTATGCAGATATTGTGCTAGACAACACCTGAGATGCCGTTAACGACAGATGTGCAGCCCTGAGGAGAAGGACCTAGGGATGCTGGGTGAGGAGAAGCTCCCCATGACCCAGCTTCAGTGTGTGCTTGAGCACAGAACCCCCCCGTGTGCCGGATACACCCCCAGAGCATGAGCAGCAGCTCAGGGAGGGGATTTTGAGTGATACCAGTATGGAAGGTTTCCAGTGAAACACAGATGGAAAAGAGATGCTTGTACCTGTAAGATCTAACATGCTACTTCCTACTGACCTTTCCGTTCTCCTATTTTAAAGGGAATATTTTGGGAGGTAATTAAAACACAAAAGAAACCCAAACCATAAATGGAGATGATGACAGTTTCTTTGTCTGGGTCTCCTTAGCAGATCTCGGCACCATTTCTTTCTGTGTGCTCACACAGATTATAGTGTAATCACAGCTAGCTAAGTCCGATTTTAACTTCAGGGTTACTATTTGGAATGTACCACTGTAATGAAAGGACAGATATCATAGAAGGCAGCTATAAACTGAGTATAAAAACTGGAGGGATATTTAAAAAGGAGAGAGGGAAAGGAAAAAAAGGCACCTGAAATCTCGGCTTTATCTGGATTATGCCATTCAGGGTCTGTCAGTAAGTACTTTAAGATCTTGGAAATTACATTGGAAGCTGTAAAGTTGAAGTTACCTGCAGTAATTCTGAGCAATGTTGGGAGGAAATGATTGATTTGTTAGATTGAAAGGCAGAGTGGGCTGGTGTCTGGAACACTCATATGTGTGAGAAGCCAACTTTTAAGGAACTGAAGTGAAAAAGAGCTCTGGTATTTGAAGTTATGGGGCTAACTTCGTAAGGAAACTTCATAGAATCATGGAATGGGTTGGGTTGGAAGGGACCTTAAAGCTCATCCAGTTCCAACCCTGGCCACGGGCAGGGACACCTTCCACTGGAGCAGGTTGCTCCAAGCCCCTGTGTCCAGCCTGGCCTTGAACACTGCCAGGGATGGGGCAGCCACAGCTTCTCTGGGCACCCTGTGCCAGCGCCTCAGCACCCTCACAGGGAAGAGCTTCTGCCTAAGAGCTCATCTCAATCTCCCCTCTGGCAGCTTAAAGCCATTCCCCTTGACCTGTCCCTAGAGGCCCTTGTCCAAAGCCCCTCTCCAGGTTTCTTGAAGGCCACCATCAGGTATTGAAAGGCCACAATAAGGTCTCCCCAGAGCCTCCTCTTGGAGCTTTCTTTAGAAAGCAGTGGTTTGGGGATGTAAACTTAAACTTGAAAAGACTGGTGATGGAAACAGGTAGGAGCGTACTAAAGTAGTGCCACATCCTGCCCAAAGAAGTTGACTGCTGCTGTTTGGGTTTTGTTGGTCTGCAGCTGGCTTGATAAAAATAACCATTTAAAATTAGACTTGTAGTGCATACCCAGTCAGTGGGTGTGCCATGTAAGCAACTGCCTGCCCCTGCTATCAACACAAGTCAAACCAAAAAGCTGTTGGATATGCCTGATTTTCTATCTTATCGATAGGAAGCGACTCATGAATTTAATTGTAGGTGCTTGTCACCTAGCACTGTGAGGACAGACAGGTTCTTTCAGGGATCCTCTGGAGTACGGTGACACCACATGTGCTTGTTCGCCTTACCAAATGGTGTTACAGTTGTGCTGACTGTATCAGCAGAGAACCTGGGTACACCCCTATAACTGCACAGATACCTTTTTCCTCTTCCATTTTAATACTTAGCAAGTTATAGCTTTAAAAATACTCGAGCAGCTTCGTCTGAAGAGTTTTACTGTCTGAACAAGCTCAAACATCTGACATTCCGAGTGCGCCCCAATGGGATTTGCACTAAAGCTGTGCCGAGTGCTGGTGGTCCTGCTGAGAACACTAAATACAAAGACAAAGCAGCAGTGCAGGATACTTGGAATCATTCCCAATTGTAAGCTGCTGGTGATGTGAGGATTAGGATGAGCTATCTGCTGTCTGACCTCCACAGGGATGTACAGGTGCTCATCTGCAGGACCAGCGGTTTGCCACCCTCCCACATCTGTCTGCCGCTGGCTGGTTCTGCATAGGCAGAGGACTCTCCTTTTGTCCCTAAAATGCTGCTTTTGCTTTTCCCCACTCTTGTTTTCTAACTTGTCTTGGTCATGCTAAAGCACCATCCAATTTCCTCATATAATTGCAGTCCTTCCTGCTTCATTATTTAGGCATTAAATAGCCTGTAACTTCCATCTTTAAGGTTATTAATAAAGTATGTGTGTGAGATTTGAAACTCCTGCAGAAACTTGCATTGGGATCATACTTTCTTTAAGCTGAGTACCAAGTGGGGCTTTACCTCTACACCTCCACTCCTATGACAGTCATTTTATTAAGCCTGGGCTTCTCTAATTGGGTTACAAGCAGTGTGCCACTGACCATCAGAAGCTTTATATAGGAAATACAACACGCACTACTCTTTCTGACTTAATGTAGTGAAGCAAACTCCATAGAATACCAGACTGGTTTGGGCTCATTCAGTTCCAACTCCCTGCCATGGGCAAGGACACCTTCCACTAGAGCAGCTTGCTCCAAGCCCCTGTGTCCAACCTGGCCTTGAACACTGCCAGGGATGGGGCAGCCACAGCTCCTCTGGGCACCCTGTGCCAGCGCCCCAGCACCCTCCCAGGGAACAGCTTCTGCCTAAGAGCTCATCTCCATCTCCGCTCTGGCAGGTTAAAGCCATTCCCCTTGTCCTGTCCCTACAGGCCCTTGTCCAAAACCCCTCTTCTCCAGGTTTCTTGTGGCCCCTTTTGGGTATATTTAATTTAGGTGACTTTTTAACCTTGCTTAGAGCCTGGCTCTTCTTTTCCTCACTTATCTCGGAGGCTAACTGATAACTTTCTTCTCCTTCTGTCTGAAACATAACACTGGACTGGAATCTCAGCCTGGTTACTGTACTTCTGGCTGCTTCATTTCCTTTCACCAAGTCTTCTAACAGGGAGAATGTGCCACGGAAGCGTTCCCCCTCCCTGCACGCACATGTGTAATAACTACATTTGTGTGCAACTAGTGTGTAATGTCTGCCCTATGAAGCATCATGACTTCTCTGTTTTCTTTAGATGCTGCTGGTGACTGGTTGAGCTTAATGAAGGATTTCATTCTAGATGGCTTGAGCTCAGCCATGACAGGGCTGCAGCAGGACATCACCCTGTTGTTGCTCATCAGCTTAACCGCAGTCCCGGCTCAGGACTGCACTGCTGTGTTACATTTCCTACCCTTTGGAAATGGAACCACAGATCTTTGCAAACATGTCACTTGGCATAACTGCATCTATTTGTCCTCAGGATGAAGCCTCCACCTCTCCATTTTCTATCTAACCATATTAAACGGCATCAATCACAGCCTTTGATTCTGTGCAGTTTTAACAGCTAATCATCTTTAGATGCTATATTTTACTGAATGCTGCGAACCTTCACATTCAGTTGATCTCCATTCAAATCACCACCAGGTTTTGTGGACCCAGGAGATCTGGCCTTTTATAAAAGCACTGCAAATATGTCAATGAATGCACCTCAAAATGAAGATGTTAAATGTCACTGCAGATGCTACTAAAATTCCAGAATAAACCTTGTTGGAGACTCACAGAACCAACAGGCTGCAAAAGATGATTTTTAGGTTAAAAAAAAGTGATTATTAGGTAATGTTTGGAAAGCAAGGAAATGATCCCAGCTTTCTGGAAAACATATACGGGCCTTATTCTATACCTGTTACTGCTGGAATATATATTTGTTGTAGCCCTTACCATGTAAGAGACCTCTAACTGAAATTAAGTGGTACTTGCATGTGATACAACTTATCCTTCAGGGGCACACTGAGGCTATCAGCACAGTGGTACTCTGCTGAGTCTACTGTACAAACAGGTAGGAAGAGATGCCTATAAGTGGCTAAAACAGCTCTCTGGGGTGGGCTGGATCCCCACAAGTGCCACCACCATGACTCTGTTTCCTCAGCAGGGAGCCTGCTTTCTTCTCAACCCTCATTTCAGCTCTTGTCTATCTTTGAATTTAAGGGGAAACATGAGCTCAGGTTCCCTCCCTTGGTTGTCTTAAACAACAGATCATCACGGACAGATTTAGCAGTTCACGTCAACACTTAGTTGTCTGTTCTAGCATCTCACTTTACTGTGGCAGTGGGATGGGAGAGGAAAAAGCCCTCCTTTTCCTCATCCCTGCTGAAACACCTCAGATTACAACTTATCTGTTTCTCCCTTTTACGAATTAGGCTCACTGGGAAAAATACACTGAAATAACCATGACGCGAATAAGGGCATTCTTAAAGATGCGCAAAAGCCTCAGTCGTATTTCATCTAGAATAGAATGGAAAAGTCAGGGTTGGAAAGAACCTTAAGATCATCGAGTTCCAACCCCCCTGGCCATGGGCAGGGACACCTCCCACTAAACCATGTCACCCATTTCACCCATGTCACCTCCAGTTCAGAAACAAAACCCCAAAAGAGTAACAGAACACTCCTGACGCTGTTTCTGTAACCTTCAATTTACTTGGGTCTGCAAAGCACTTTGCGTCAAACACCATGCACACCACCTTCCCCTTTGTCCCTACAGGCGGTATTCCAAGTACCCAAGAGAACAGGTTGCACATATCTGACTTGTTCCAGCTATGTAAAAACCCCAGCACCCTGCTCAGCAGTAGATTTTCTTCCAGTAACTTGGAAGGTTCTCAGAAGATCACAAATCACTACAATAGCCCATTTGCCATCACTTCCTTTTTGTGTCATTACAGAAACAAGATCCCAAGTCTTAGCCTATTGAAATCCCCACTCGTGAGAGGGTAATACATAATTTCTTTTCTTACACCAAAATACACCTGATTGAAACGCGTGTCACCTAGGATAACTTTGTGCATATTAAGTATGCAAAGGAAGAGTCTAAAAGTCGATTTGCTTCCCAAGGCAAGCATATTCTTTGAGAAAACAAAGGTTTTCATGTTACAACCACACTTAGAGGCTCAAATTAATCATGAACAGAAATAAATGCTGGGCCAGGCAATGACACAAAACTGCTTTACACTTCAGTGTGATCTGATTCTGGCTCTCAGGGGAGAGGTGGTGTTGGGCCGCAAGGGAAATACCTTGTCTTCAAGAAGAGAGCTGATGGAAACATGAAACCATCTTCCACATGTCAGATGGATTTACTGGAATGCTGAAGGTACCTTAAAGGCCTGAGGGATATCCGGCTCTTGTCTAATTCAGTCCCCACCACAAATGCAACAGAACCATCCGCATTGCTGCTGGTTTGCCTACAGAACAGCAGCCTTGGATAAGGAGGAAAGAAAACACTAATAAATCACTACTACAGATGTTTACTAAGGATGAGTTCAGGTTCCTTTAATACTGACTCTGATCAGAAATCTTGATCCTACCCCTTGCAAGGTGAATTAGAGCTCTTAATTATTCCAGCTTTCCCACAGCTAATGAAAAGGGCTGGTGTCATTAGTGAGGCTGGTGTCATTAGTGAGGCTTGTCAGCTACACTTCTGTGCAAAGCCATGATTTGACACTGCTTTTGTAATCTAATCCTTTCAGGAAAAACAGTCGGAAAGTCACTCAAGCACTGTAAATACAACTCCTTGAAGACAGAGAGGACAGATGGCAACGCTCGCAAGGAACACCATCTAAAATATTCATCATTTAGGAGGAGAGGGCTGTTAACCCTGTGAACAACCAAGCCCCATTATTTTCCGCTCATGAAAGGAGGGCAGAGATCTGTAGAGATACTCCTTGGTTTCTGCTCAAGACCTGTATTGGGCACATCTTCACGCTATACAACCATTCCTCAGGGTCAGCATCCAGAAGCGGCAGGCATAAATGCAATCTACACACAATCCTGCTGCAAGGCTCAATTATCACCCCATCAGTCCTGGCTACAAAGCAGCAAAAATATTTAGGACAAGCTTATAAACTGTTACTGCAATTACACAAGGAAAAGCCTTATCCATCCCTCCCTTTCCCTCTCCTCCCATTTTAACTGCAATCCAAGCCTGTTAAAATGTCAAGCACTACGTTTAATAGCTTCCTTTTGGTAAGAGTTAATTCGAAACAAATGTTATCGTAAATGCATGAAGCTACAAACTACTGCTGAAAAGACAACTACAGCAAGAGACAACAACAGTGAGATGTACTAAAGACTCGAAATCAAAAGGAAACAAATCAAAATGATACACAAAACAAAGGGAAAACACTCTAGTACAGAAACCGTCGGCTGTCTCTTCTAAACGAGAGCTGCCATGAAGACAATGTATAGTTACCTGCATCCATATCTGCAAAGAATGGAACAGCCAGTAAGGAAAAGAAGGAACCAGAAATTCAGTGTCTCAGAGTTGGATTTAAAAGTTCATAAGGAGAATAGATAAAAAAAAAAATAAAATCAAAAAGTATTTAATGCGAGATACACCTCTATAAGGTACTACAATGGCTTTGATTGCAGGCTATAAACCTGGATCCATGTTTAACACCACGTTTTCATGTATAAATTCATTTTCTATGGCATAAGAACTTAAAAACAACCAAAACAAGCAACTGCAAGGCCAAAGATTTCATATATTAAATAAGGAACGAGTTATATCTTCATTGAGGTTTGTGAAGTTGTTTTATTCTCTCAACATCACAAACCAACGGGCCCAATCCTGCAGAAATCAGCTACTAGATACAGTAATGGTGGCTTCTGACAGCCACATTGAAAGCAGCAACAACTGAGAGCAGTCAACTCTCCTCCATATAGGGCTAGAAGTCTCCCATATGGACACATCATGGATGCCAAAGTATTTAAGGATGCTAAGCAGTTATCAACAAGCTACAGTTATACTCATCGGATATACTTATCTCAGTCTGGAAAATGTTAAAGGCAAAACCTCCATGAACAGTGAAATAGCAAATCAGGCTCTTTACTGATTAATTTCTGCATGATTGAAAATGAATAAAGACAGAGGTGAGGCGAGAGAAACGTGCATATCCACATACCTTCAGGTGATTCCTCTTGGACATAGGTGCCAGTCAGATACCGGTGTACAAGCGCAGACTTGCCACTTGCGAGGTTGCCCACAATCCCCTGGGATTGGGAAAAGAAAGGGGGAAAGAAGTTCAACTGCAATTAATCCCTGCAAAAAGCAGGATTTTCAACATATAGAACAACAGAAACACTCCAAAACATGATGACACAGACAGTAACTACCAAAAGGCTAATGTATAAATGTATAAACCAGAATCAGCCCGGGTTAGTATCGTTCCTTTGCTCAGCTCGCCACCAATGCTAAGTGAGAACACGAAACAGACTTGAGAGAAGAAGCCTGAAACTCAGAGCAAGGTTGTCACCTCTTTACTGAATCACAGCATCACAGATTGGTTTGAGCTGGAAGGGACCTTAAAGCTCATCCAGTCCCAACCCCCTGCGATGGGCAGGGACGCCTTCTACAAGAGCAGCTTGCTCCAAGCCCTGTCCAACCTGGCCTGACATGTTAACACATCACCAACCTCTTATACTGGAGGATACCTCTGTAGGCTTTCCACTGTGCGATCCGTATTGCCTGGCTACTGAAGCACACACATGATACATGCGGCTAGAGACAGACAGATCTTGGCATGCTCATTGACTTGCTGAAGTCCCTTACTTCACCAAGAAGTTCACAACTCAACCCCGTTCATGCTCAAACATCTGCACTGGGGGTGTCAACAGCCAAAGAGAAATACTCAGCCTTAATGAAATGTCTTTTTAGTTTCCTTGCTCAATTCAGCTGTCCTTGTTGAACACAACCCTGAATATATTGTGCTTAGCTCTGGGGGGAGGAGACAGGAACTTATTTCATCCTTTAAAACAAACCCAAGCCTACTCTGTTCTTAAATGTTTATCTTGACCATAACCAAAAGGTTCAGAACATAAGATCCCTAGAGACAGCACGAGCTCTGCTGAGCCTTTGGTGTGAGCCTGCCAAATTGACAGAGGCAGCATAAAAAAGTTACACATTAATGGCCATTCTCTACTCCATTCTCCTGCTCCTAACTGGTAACTGTTGGAAGAAACCATCCTCCTTGTGAAAAATTGCCTAAACCAACAGAGTAGTGCCACCTTAAACAGTCCTGGAGCTGGGGGAGGAATAATTATCTACTCTTTACAACCAGAACAACTCTCAGTTAAAACAAGGGTAACAGTTCTGCAAAGGATGCCACTTCACCTCTACAGCTGAGATGCAAGAACAGCTCAGACGAAGAAGCAACTTACGCAGTAAATGGAAGGTAGCCTTGCACCACCCTTCGGCCCCTACCATGGCGTAAGAAATAGAAGCAAAAAGAAATATAACCCCCAAACCCACTGTAGGATAACTGCTATCGAGGAGCAGTCCTACAGAATACAAAGGAAAAAATCACACGAACCCAAAGCAGTTTTCCTCAAACCTGACTCTAAAAACCGACATTTGCAGCACAGCTTTCTTTTCCCTGGACAGCTACTTCAGAACGCATTCAGGAGGCAGCCACCTCCTTCTCCTCCGGTACAAGAGATGATCGTTTAAGATCTCACCCTGGTGCCTGCACTGGAAGAGCCAAGGCAGCCACCTCTTTTCTACCAGATATGAGACCAGCACACGAAATTCGCATCCGGCAGAATCAGCCTTCTGCTGCTTCACGCAGCGCTCTGAGTCTCTGCATCCTCTTAACCTCTGAAAACAAGGAGCAATACACTTTACACTGGACAAATCTGACTTCTAACACCATTTCTCTCTTAAGCAGGGATTAGTTCTAAGGATGATCCCCCACAGTATGACAAGTATGCCAGCATGGTTTTACAGCAGTCATATTCCTGTCTCCCACATTTTATGTACAAACAACGTGAGTCATTTCTATTTATTTATGGATACATATGAAATGCACAATGAGATGACCTTAAGGTCCCCTCCAACTCGTAATCGTTCTATGATTCTATGCTACGGAACAAAAATGCCACCCTCACCCAGTTCAGAGATGAGAAAATTCAGCTACCAAGGCTACAGCACGATGCTCTGTCAGTTCTGGCTTGTGCAACACTGAATCATTTATTTGCATGTGCCAGACATGCTGTAAAAACAAATCCAAACCCCTCTGCCCACATCCTACAAAAGCCTGCTTGGAAAAATGCAGGAATGCATTGCTGGAACTTGGCATTTGGAGGCTATCCAGCACAGAAGCCTGGCTGCACTTGGCAGACTCCTCGGTAACAAATGAAATAATGCTGTCCAAAATGCTCCTGTATTTATACAGCCTAACGCATCCTTATTGCACACTGGGATAAATGGCATCCAGGAATACCACACCATCACCACCACTAACAGAAGGTCCAGCTCTCACTCAGCTGGCCTAGCACGCTCTTGACCGTGTCAGAAGCCTCATCATCCGTAAGTAAAACTCAGAGGTAGCATCTGATCAGCAGAAACACAAGAAATCAAGCCCAATAGGGCTAACAAGGGAGGCAGAAGGAAAGACCGGCATTCACTGAGAAACACATGCACTGGCTTTTTCCTTACTACAACCCTGCAAGCACAAATGATGAGGCTGGAAGCAGGGGAATGACACAGGGCTGACTCACTGCACCAACCCCTTCCCAAGGGCAGTGGTGTATGAAAGGCAGAGCAGATCGTGATGGAGTCCCCCATTTGCCCTTCCTGCTGCAGCACAAGTTCTCAGCCACGGCTGGTGCTGCCACCTTCAATCATTTGCAGCGGGATAATTAAATCATCATTTTTGTCACGGTAAGAGTTCTGCTTTTATCCAGGATTACACAAACTGAAGCCTTGGATGGCAGTCTTACCACTTACGCACGCTGACCGTTTAAAATCAATTCTCTACAGCAGCAGCCACAAAGCCAAAGTTCCTATCACTGGTTCAGACAACATGGGAGCAAGATACCCAAGACAGGTATTCACATAATGCAGCCATGGTAGCCCAAGAAGCAACTGAATCCAGGACCAGTTCATGATGCTCAGTAATTGGTTGTGCTCTGTACTTCAACACGTAACAATCACAGCTTTGGTCTCACCTGCAAGAACCAAGTTTATTGCTGGATGCTGTGAATTATTAGGGGTAAGAGAAGGGGAAGAGAAGAACAAGGAAAACCTTGATCCTCCCCAGCACAAGCTCACTAATAGCACAGTGGACTGAACACACGTCCAAGAACACCTTCCAGGCATAAATTCTTATTTTTATTGAGCAAGGTATTGGGGGAAATACTTGTTTTCCAAATTCCTCCATCAGTTAAACTGAATCTGCCGATCCTCCGTAGGCCTTTCCTATCTCACATAGTTACATCCATTGACTACCATATTTTTCTTCTACTTAGCATGTGCACTGCTGAACTCAAAACTGAAACATAACTGTAGCTGTGAGGAAGCTGCTTCAGTTAATATGCCATTCTGTGTAAGAGCATTTATCATGTCAACATGAATTTCAACCTCCGTAACCACTATTATCCACTCAGATTATGAAAAAGACATTTACCACAGGAGAAAAGGGGGAGTAAGGCATGGCCCCAGATGCCCATTCTTAAACTCATCCAGTTCCAGCCCTCTTCCCGTGACAGCTGGACAACAGGCGCTGAGCACAGATGCCACCCAAAGACACCCCCAAATTCTGCACCTTGGGTACCACAGTCATTCTGTAGGATCTGAGAAACTGATTGTGTTGAAATCTGGACTTCCATGTGGTAAACATCACAGTGATCTGGCCTCAATAACCCTGTGCTGCTGGTTTGATAGCCCCTCTGATGAGGTTTCAACCCTCACTCCCAGCCTTCGTGTTCACAGCACTTAAAAGAGCAAATCTGGGAAATTCCCCCAATCTGTCTCCGTGTTACTTTTGCCTTTTCTTCTACCCATACGGAAAATGGCTTGGCCAACTGCAAAGTTACTGTGAACAGCTATTAATTCACTCTTCATTCTTACAGCAAAATGTACGCTTTGATACATATGAACCTCCGGAATATTGGGATTTTTTGATCTTTATTGACATATATTCTTTAAAGAGAGGAAAAAGGACATTTGTTCCTTAAAACACTGTGAAAACTTATTAAGGTGAGATAAATAGAGCTTTACATATCACCTAACTAACTAGCTAACTTCCCCCTCTTACAGAAGACTTCCCCACCGAGAAGACCACCTGGTTGATGTAGCCAAACAAGTCAAAACAGCAATAAAATACAAACTATATAAACAGATCTTTGAAGCATAATTATAAAACATAAACTTTATACACATATTTCTGTATGAAAAATTGTTTTCTATGTATTATTAATGTAGCTTACAAGATTTTCACTTGCATGTAACATTATCAGAGATGGAAGTAAATAGAAACTCACCACTTTCAGCTCTGGTACGGATCGGCTTAGTGTCCATTCCTGGCTATTTACAAAGGCATCTGTAAAAGTGGACAACAGGCACAAAATCAGTACGATGACATTTCATGGTCTGCTGCACAGGATATCATGCTAAGGCTTTGGGTACATGAAACCAAAGTCACCGTCTAACATGAAAAACACTATGGGTCTGGATAGATCATACCCATTCTGCTGCTCTCTGTTAGCAAGTCAAGCTGTATCATCTCCACTGGCATCAGCATGCCCAAACTAACTCCAGTCCTTCAGGGCTATGAAAAGACTCTTTCAATCTGTATACGGTGCGACTGTTTTCTACCCACCACAACACATCTCTTCCGTACAAGAACAACCTCAGGCTGCTCATCACGCTACAGCTGTGGTTGCCACCATCAGCAGTAGCTTCGCCACCCCGGTAAAGGAGAATATTTGCCTCTTCTCAATACATGATGGTTTTTCCTTAGTGTCAACAACTGCAGTTACCAGCACCAGCACTAACACCTCTGCCCAGCTAAAGGACAGTATCTGTTTCTTCTGGAAACATGCTGCTTTTCAGTAGCACAATCCAGACTGGAATAAACCACAAAGCCATTCACTATAAAACGGAATTCAAACTACTGGGGGCTGGAGAGGGCTGATTTCTGGAAAACTGGCAAGTTCAGTTCATCATTGCTCCCAATAGAAACTGAGTCCTCAGGACTGCATCAGGTCCAACCTCATCAACAATTCCACATCAAAGAGAAATAAAGCTCCAACTTCCTATCTCCAAAACCAGTTATCGTTTTTTCCCCTCTGTAAAGGACTCAACCCAAACAGATAATGATATTCCCAATACAAATCCAAGCAGCATTACCCTGAACCCTGATTCAACCCTCAACAAAACCATGCAAACCAGATGAAGGCCTGTGTCTCCTATGCACAGAATGATCCTCCCAAGCAGATCAGATGCAACTCTAACAGCAATGAAACAGCACTGAATGAAGTCCCACCGTTACAATCAATTCCTAATGGTATGGGAAGTAAGAAATAAGAGGGGAAAAGTATTCCTGACCACACCATCCATAGGCAAGGAAAGGTTTTGCAAGCCATTGCTTCCCCTCCGATACAACAGTCAGGAAAAGGCTATTTCATTTTATCTTTTGATGCAGAAAATGAAGAAGCTGGAAGCAATTTCCTACCCCAGGGGGTATCCTCACTGACTCAAACCACCAGCTACCAGCAAGCTTTCCCAGTGCCTAACTAAAGACAACCACAACAGGAAAGAAGTGACCATAATGAGAAGCCACTAAACCAAAGAGCTCCCTTTGCACTAACCTACTTCTTCATGGTGTGAAGCACAGGTGTCCCAAAAGATATTTCTGTAACTCGCTGATCTTGTGGAACACTAAGAAAGGTTCACAATTATAAAGTGCTGATTTAATCACTGCGTGTTTAATCCCAATAAAAGCATCAGCTAAAGTGTATTTACACAACTGATGCTTTGAATCCCTGTTTTTCCTTCTCTAAACAGAACTCATTAGTCAGCCTGTAATTTCACTGATAGCCTCCATCTCACAGCAGCATCACATCAGAGCTAACTGGCAAAATGCACATTTTACAATGCAAAATGCTGGAACAAGAAATACTATCCCAGTATTCCACTAAGCACTCTTCACTAGGTATTAATTACATGTAAATGCATAATAGACCAAAGCTACCCCGTACTCCACTTCATAACCCAAAGTACCATTCGTACCCAGTACTTCTGTTCCAAAACACTTTTCCTAACGATTCCAAAACTACACATTTGAATGATCTGATATAACATTTGCATAGCACGATTTGAACATGCCTATTTCTTTTTTCCCCATACTTGTGCATGTATTATTCCTTCCTTTGTTAATATGTGCGAAAGATGGATACATGGATAAAAGTTAAACAGGCCCTTTTACCAGCAGGACTCGGCAGCAGCAGAACAAGCCGAGGCTGTACAACACAAGGAGGTTTCAGCTAATCTCCAGATTCTCCAGAGTCAAGGAAAACCATCAGTCTCAGACAAGTATTACACTTCACTGGTGGGGGATGTGTGTGTGAGAACACTCTATCAATGCTGACAAGCTTAAATACAATAGGAAGATTAAAAGACAAGTGAACAGATCACCTCCACCTTAGAGAGCTGCAAGAAGCCATTTAAGCCAAGGGGGAGACTCACAAAGGGAACAAGAACATCAGAAGCTCCATCACTTCTTCAAGAAACAAAAGAACAGATAATGCTTTGTAAGATCTGTAACTTCTAACAGGCTAAATCAGGAAGGAGAGGCAATGAAGGGAAAACTTCCATAAGGCCATGAGGCCACAAGACAAAAGCAGAAAGATGGCAGCTGCAGAGAGGATGAGTGACCCAGTCTAAGGCATGGATTTATTCCTCCTGCGTGGTCCCTCCTTCATTGAAACGCATCAATTCCACCCAACAACCTCCAAAACTAACTATCTCAGATAGCAAGAGATGATTCCCTGTATTTCCCACTCTAACACATGCATCTTAATTCTGATCAGGTACAGAGTAAGAGAAATTCAATAAACTAACTTGAGATGGCACTGGGCTTCTTGACAAAGCTACATGGCTCCTTTTCATTATGTACATGGTTACTGCTACACACACAGGTCCTGAGCATCCAGAATACCTGAGAACATCTGAAATACCATTTTATTGCCAAAGTACACCTGTTAAAGGATGACCTCAATCCAACCCATTTAAATAACAATCTCACACTATTACTATCTTCAATTTGCAACTCAATTACAGATGGTTTCCACTGCCTCTTTAACAAACAAAACCCCTAAACTTTTATTAGGAGATCTATGGGGTCATCTTCCCTCCCCAGTGTAATTTACACTTCCCACCCATGGAATAGCACGCATGAGCGGAGAGTATCCGCACCAAAAGCTGACTTTTGTTTTTAAACAGATATATAATGAATGAGACATTTCATACATAAAAAGGGCCTTTTGGAACCTGACACACACTTCCAACTGTTTTACGCAAAGCTTAAAAATAAGCATGATGGAATATTTTCCTACTGTACTGTACTGGACCCGAGTTGGTGCTTTGACTTGAATTGCTGAGAGATCACCCCTCCTCTGAAAAATGCATGCTTTAGTAGCAGCACAAGTCTCAACCCAAAAGCTGCCTTTTTCCCCTCTTTGCTGAGAAAATTAGCACACAAGCCTTGGGAAATACAGTCTGAGAGGGCTGCTTTGATATGGTTCCAAAAGAAAGATGCGTGGCTTTATCTGCATCACTGTGGGCAAGTGGGAACATGCAGAATATCTTCTGTACCTGTTCGCTCTCGGGTTTTTATCTCCAAAGCAGGAAGGAACTGAATATTGCTCATAAAGCAGAAGTGATTGATGAGGGATCAGCGAGGGATGCCGTTGCTGGTACTTCAACTTCACTCACATGTTTCTGAGGGCTCCTGTTCTTATAAAACAGAAAAGGATCTTTTGCTGAGGCTTTCCAAAGGAATCCCTTGGCTTTTTCCTTCTTTCTTTCATAACTTTTCCCCATTTAAAAGAGCAGCGAAGGGACTTCAGGATAGCCTGAGGGAAGCTCTTCCTAAGAAGCTTTCCAAGAACCATGGAAGATTTAAGACTTTTCATGTCATACTGCAGACATATGCCTGCTCTATGCTCATCCCTCTTTGTAGACAGGTTTGCCAGTACGTTTTCATCTCAATGAGAGATAAAAAGAAACCCATGAGCTTCCTGGGCTTTGGACTCAGTTGTCACTCAAGGGTGAGATATGGCCATGACAATAAAGGACAAAACAAGGTGAGCAGAGTAAAAGCAGTGCAAGGAGTGAAGCAGAGGCTCCTGTGCAGGCACTGCTGATGGTGGGGCTGTGGGCCGCTGTGATGGTGCTGAGGTTCTTATCCTTTAATTAACCAATAGACCTGGTTGGCTTGTGGGGAGTTTTGGAGCAGGAGGGATCCAATGGATGGCAAGGGTGTTATGAATCTAATCAGCCCCAGCTGGAAGTATTTACTGTGGGCTGATGAGCTGCTTTACAGCTGCTGCCTATGGCAATAAATGGAGTTCATTTACTTTATTAAAGGGCCTCCAGCATTAAAAATCAGATATGGGAGCAGACAGGCTTTTGCTGGGGTTGTTTCTACAACTGCTATGAAACTTCTCCAGTTTTCCTATGGGACTTGCCTCCCCTCTTCTTGAACCATGGATGGTGGAACTGACCCTGATGTCCCTCAGAAACATCGGTTTGCTGATATTTAGTTAGTTTTCAGTAACTGCTCCCGGGTTTGAAGACGGAAATTTGGATTTTTTTGTTTGGAAAGTTATTCTAAGCAGGGTTTTATACACAGTCTTGAAGCATTCAGACCTTCTTGGAAGCCTGCTGCTGTCCTATGCTATGGAGAACATAGACCTTGCCAAGAATGGCTATCAAAGCCTAAGATTCTACCACAGCATTGTGGTCATGTGGAACAATACAGCATGTACACCTGGTTCTTACTATTGGAACTAATTCAGAAGGTTCCTCTGGCTGGAGCTGAGTCACTAAACTGAGGATTTAGAATAGCCAAGGATCATCCTGCAGTTTGTGCTTCGGCAGAGTGATGCGTAAGTGGCACACAGAAACTCTATATAAAGTAGTGGAAATGTTAAGGAAAAAAAAGGAATATGAAGAAAAACAGATGCTATTATATGGAAACGTAAAACTTGAAGAAGAAAATGCAACTTCAACTGTCTTCTGGTGCATGTTTTGAAGAGAAACAAATGACTGACACCATGCGTATCTGAAGCTTTGATCACTGACGCAGAAGTTAAATGAACAGGACACACAACTGTGATTAATTATTGACAAAAGTCATTCTTTTCATATGTAGAGTCTGTACTTAGCTGTGAAGGTTGAGTTCACTTGAATTCCAAAGTTGGGAAGTAATGCAAACAAGACCCCAGTTGATCAGCTTCATACATGTGGTTCTATTTATTATGCAAATCTCTTCCAATATGCTTAAATCAACATGCAGTAGTGGGGCTCTTCTTTCTGCAGCAGAGTGTGTTCAGGGACTATGCAGTTTGTGCTTTGTATGCCGCAGTTCGATGCATCCAATGCTTCATAGTCATGCTGACACTTTAGGTTAGCTCTCTTCA
The DNA here is from genome assembly GCA_039720435.1 of Amazona ochrocephala. Taxonomy (NCBI): domain Eukaryota; kingdom Metazoa; phylum Chordata; class Aves; order Psittaciformes; family Psittacidae; genus Amazona; species Amazona ochrocephala. The sequence goes on along the minus strand of CM077881.1, from coordinate 82,376,432 downwards.
TTTAAAAGAGAGGAAAACCAAAAAGGCAACTCCCAAAGCTTGTTTCTCATGTACTATCTGCAAGTATTTGACCTCTTCACCTTAACTTCCATGGGTCTTGGGATTAACTCAGAATAAATCACTACTTTCAGAGTCATTTGTGCTAGAACTCTGTTGGTTAGCTGGGTACCCCAATGTCCACACAAATGATGGTGCTTGAACCTGGTTTTACTGAAGAGACCAGCAGCTGTTTCATGACATGTTCTAACTGTTCTCATCGTATTACAGAATCTCAGACTGGTCTGGGTTGGAAGAGACCTTAGAGCTCATCCAGTCCCAACCCCTGCCATGGGCAGGGACACCTCCCACTAGAGCAGCTTGCTCCAAGCCCCTGTGTCCAACCTGGCCTTGAACACTGCCAGGGATGGGGCAGCCACAGCTTCTCTGGGCACCCTGTGCCAGCGCCTCAGCACCCTCACAGGGAAGAGCTTCTGCCTAAGAGCTCATCTCAATCTCCCCTCTGGCAGGTTAAAGCCATTCCCCTTGGCCTGTCCCTACAGGTTCTTGTCCTTAAAGCCAGGTCTAAAGCCACCTTCTCACCCAACACTCTCAAGTCCTTCTCTTAAGGGCTGCTCCATCCAGTCTCCCCCGGCCTGTGCTTGTGCTGGGGACTGCCCTGAACCAGGTGCAGCATAGATTATAGAGCTCTCCCCTATAAGCCAATTAGAAATCACTGCTGCAATGACACAGCTCCAAACATCTCCCTTCTTCCTTCCTGAGATTAAGAAGCATCAATTGCTCTCCTCATGCAGTCTGACCAAAAAGCAGAATTGCAGTGTGATCCTGTCCCTTCCCAGCCTTTCTCTGCACAGCTTCAGCTGGGAACTCCAGCCAGGCTCTGGTGAATGCTGGGAAGTGACGTCCCCTCAGACACATCACTGTATTTACATTTCATCAACAGGATTAATATACACATTGCAGAGGAATTTATTTACCATCTGAAAACGAAAGAGATTTTTGTGAGCTGCCAGTTTAAAAGCCTCCCCCATCCACCTCTGTGCTGTCAGAAAGGATAAAAACCCAAGAGCTGTCACAGTTCCAACATAAATGTTTGATACTGGTCAGATTTATCCCTGGCAATACCTACTTGCTATTTATAAGGCGGAAAACTGCTCTGAGCTCAGGTTTTTTAAGGCATCAGGCACCTCGGCCAAAGCTCATTAGAGCCCCACATACATTTGATGTCTGAAACCCCATGCCCTGTAACAGAGAACCATATTAAATAGATATCTAGGTCAAAACCATTAATCTATCTTTCAGCAGCAACCCGCTGCTGCAACAGCATTATCCTTTGTGCTGCCATGGAAACAAAAGGAGGACCAGTGATGGGAAGAGGTACATGACCTGATCAGTCCATGAGTAAGCCTTGCCCAAAATACACTGTGGGGCTTGGGAATTTCATACAATTATAGAATGGTTTGGGTTAGAAAGGACCTTAAAGCTTATCCAGTTCCAACCCCCTGCCATGGGCAGCGATGCCTTTCACTAGAGCTGGTTGCTCCAAGCCCCGTCCAACTTGCACAGGTAGTTGTTGTTTAGTACATTTATTATAGACCTATATGGAACAGGACACTTGCTGCAGCACAGATCCCTTGAAGACTTGCTGCTGGGCTTTTTCAAAGGGGAAGAATCAACTGTTTATGCATGATATGGATTTATACACAATTTCCTGCTTTTGAGGACGTTCTATACACAAGAGGACCCTCCCTCTTACCTGGTGGCAGCTCAGCTTGAGTCTCTACGCAAGAGCAATTCTTTCATTCATCAAAAGCATCCGATATCCCTCCTCCCTTGCTAAAGAACTCCAGTAAATGTGAGACGACTTCCCAAGGAGAAGCCAAGTCCGCCCTTCCCCAATACATCATTTGTCCATCCGTCTATGGAGTTAATTCTCAATTTCTCAGTTTGATGGTTGCATGCTGTAAGTGTGATTAATGTAGACAGAGGCAAACTCTACCCCCCCGTCACACCCATGCAGCCACGATGAAGTCAATATGGTTAAATGGGTGTGATCAGCTTGCAAATCATGGAATGGTTTGGATTGGAAGGAACCTTAAAGCTCATCCAGCTCCAATCCCCTGCCGTGGGCAGGGACACCTCCACTGGACCAGGATGCTCCGAGCCCCATCCAGCCTGGCCAATGCTCTTCTACGCACCTACTCTTCCCTCTGAAGTCACCTGCAAGCAAGCAGCGCTGGACCAGACTGTAAAGTGAGTAACAGTGCAACCAAGGATGCTTCATTCTCCCACTGCCCTGAACCATCTGGTGCAGCCAGAGCATCCAGACACAAAAGTAGGCAGTATCGAAGCTCAATTACAAACTGACTCCTGGCCCAACTTCCTTGCTTGTCACCCACAACCTGCACTCTGCCACCAGATGATGGCTCAGCTTTACTTCCGTTCTTTCAATTGTGGCTATGGAAAACGGGCCCAGCATGCTTGTGGAGAAGTACATCTAGCAAAATATCTCCCTTCTCCACCAGGGACATTATGACTTGTTTATGCAACACACTGCTAAAAACATTTTTTAGAACTCGAGTCATGTCTCTCAGATTGCTATGGTGGTTGTCAAAACAGAGCCTTCTTTTCCCTGCCTGTACCATATGTAATACTAAGGCCACTTTCCCTAAGTTGATATCACCCATGCAAGATTTGGAGATGATTAGTGGAAAACACACAAATGAGGCAGCGTTCTCCAGAGACCGGCACAGCAGGAATAATCTGATGGGGTTTATATTTATTAGCCTGATGCACATCTAACTTGTTTAAACAAGGCTTTTGTCAAATGTCAAAAAACGTTCATGCAATCCAAGGCATGCTCTCCAAGGGAATTAATACTGAGCTGGAACCAATGTGAGAGCCTTAGTTACAGCAACAAGGAAACAGGGAAAAGGGGCCCCTTTTTATTTCAATTGCAAATGGATCCGCTGAGATAGAAAGGTTTATTTCCTAATAGCCGAGGTGAAGAATCTAGAGCAGACATTGGGGTGACAACACCCGGGTTGGGTCTGTGTGAAAGCCTCTCTCCCTACCCTCACGCGGCAAGTGACCAGTTCCAACCCCTGCCACGGGCAGGGATACCTTCCATAGAGCAGGGTGCTCCAAGCCCTGTCCAACCTGGTCTTGAACACTGCCAGGGATGGGATATGGATGGGGCAGAGGCAAAGCAAAGAAGGAAGGACTCAGGGCTGCCATAATCTTAAAATTGCCTTCAAAATCACAGTTAAAAAAAGTAGCATGTGACTAAAATGCTATTAAAAACCAGCTTCCTGCCCCAGCTTCCTACTGAAAAAGCACCTGCTATTAACAAGGCATTTCATAAAGCAGCAGACCTGCACAAGGAGAAAATATTTATCCTGGAGACTCGTTTGTGAGATGAACTTTAGACTCAGTGAGTAACTATAACACAAAGCCTCTTTCTTTGACTGCCATTTGCAGATAAACTGCAAGTCTGCAGGGAGCTGAAAGCAAGCAAATCCACCGCGGCCATCCCAAGGTTTGCAACTGTTCACCCTCATTCCTTCATCTTCTCCTGCCAGGCAGCTTGTCCCACCTCACCCTTGACTCATTCATCACACTGGAGCAGCAGCAAGAGAGTCTGACCAAAAGGATGCTGCATACCACAGGCAAGCTCACACTGAATTCAGCTTTTCGCCAAGACAACAGTCACTGCAAGTTTGCAAGGTCTGACGTGTCACCTCCAGTCTGCAAGGGCCTGAATGATCATCAGCATTACCACACTGATTATCTCCATTACACAACCCATGCTCACAACTCATGTCCCCCAGCACCATGTGAAGGATTAGTGCAACACCTCCAATCGCTGGGACCTAAACCAAGGTAGAACCTTGAAACTACTACGGCATTCTTTTGGAAGGAAAAGAATTCAGGCTATAGGCAAGTATCAATCTCCTCACACTTCTCCATTAGAAAACGGTGGTTTCAGCTTTGTCAGAACTGGTAATATTGCATTTGTTAAAGACACTCACTCAGGAATAAGCTGTTCCGAGCCTTTGCAAAGATCCTGCCCTCTGGCTATATTCTCATGTGTTTCCTGGGTGAAGCCAAGAAACTCAAGTATGTTTGCAGAGCTCCATCAGGTTCCCATCACCTCAGGCACCTACTTGAAAGGCAAATGACTGTACTAGACCTGATGTATTTAAAGAAGCCCATGCAGAGCTCAGAAAACAATTTAGCTGCACCCAAGAGAGCCGGCACCTCCTTCCTTACAACCCCGCTCGATGCTTTTCATACCCACTATTTTACAGCGCACCAGTGAGCCCTCATCTAAGGAGAATGTGGGAAAAGAACCAGATCTTGCTGCATCTTCAGTGTTCTGGCTTGACTCATGACATACTCTAGCAAGCCACACTGTAAACTGACTCCTTACTAAACCCCTGCTTCCAAACACATAAAACCTACTCCCTCTTCATATTCTGTTCCCTGTTAATGCCATAACCTCCTATTGCCTTTTCCCCAGCTGAGAAAAGCAAGCTGGAGGCCAGTTATCCCATCAAGCCTGTTATTCTTTTTCACCTCTGTATCACGTCCTAAGGCAAACTGGTTTAGCCACTGAAATCCACTATGAGGAATTTTCTGCATGTTTGGGAAAAACCCTGGAAGTGAAAAACACACGAAGATCTATAACCTGTCTCAAAGCTAACAAGAAGGGTGTCAGCCCCTACTGCGGCAACACCACTAGCACACACGCTAAAGCAAACGATAAACACAATCAAGCACAGCCTTCAGACCGTGATAAAACACAGCCATTTGGAAGCAGTACAATGGAAAACCAGCAAGCAAACAGCTACGCTCAACCTGTCTCAACAAAGCCACCCAAAAAGCAGCACAAGAACACACTCTATTAAATGAACACTTCCAGCATCCTGGGAAGCACCAGAGGGACCAACTCTATCCCCCTTGTAAAGCCGCCCTGTTGGAGCCTTGCGCTGGCTACAGCTCAAGCCAGGCACTGTGCAACTTCATTTTCAGGGTGTAAAAATGGTGATTTCTCCCTTTTTCTCCCCGTTTAGGGACTTTCCCTCTAATTCTGCAAGCCCCAATTGAAAATGGAAATGAAAATCCTCTGGCCTCTCTGCACCATCTACACTGTTAGGACAAAGGGAGCATGTAACCAGGAGAGGGCAAACCAAAGGACGAGGTGGCCCGGCAGCCTGTTAGGTGCAGCAGTGGTGAGGCTGGGTTAGGCACATTTGCCTGACTGATGTGCGCTGATCTGCTGCAGCTCAAACGGGATTGACAATTGCTGTTCAAACCTTTCACGGCGCTACCCAAAGCTGCGCTTGCATGAATTAAGTGGAACTTAAACTGCCTTTAAGATAGCACGTACAGAGACAACATGTGGTTAGCACATCAAGTCAGCTACTGGCGCAGATCAAAACAATTCCTGGCTCCTCCTCCCTGTTTAAATGGATTGCTTTTTCCCAGGCAAAGGCGGGCACAGGGACCAGCACAGAGCGCGCTGCAGCTGCTGCCAACAGCTGGAGCAGGAACCGTCACAGCTACATGATTTTGGAACCAGGGGTTGTTTTAAGCTACAGTGCACCACAGTTCACATCCCAGATTGGAAACAAGGCAAACCCCAAAATAAACTTCATTGTCTTCCTAATTAAAGAGAGTCATTCCTTCCTTCAGGAAAGTGACATAAACCACTGCTCTGGGGTTAAGAACCTATTTTTAGCACTCGGTCCTTCCAACACTGCAACTGAGCCTGCGCGAGCAGGCCAGAGCCCCACTGCCCATGAAGCATCATTAAAAGCTCTATCTAGGAAGTGGGGTTTTCACATAACTTGATCTGAAATGCCACAGGACATGAAGAAGCACAGAATCCCAGACTGGTTTGTGCTGGAAGGGACCTTAAAGCTTATCCGGCTCCAATCACTGCCACAGTCAGGGACACCTTCTGCTAGAGCAGGCTGCTCCGAGCCCCATCCACCTTGGCTTTGAAAGGTTTGGAAACCAAAGAAAAACCCAATTCAACTGTCCTCATTTTGCTCTAAGGAACCGTGTTCCCAAAGGCATGGAGCACAAACATTCCACCCCCCCAGTGAGAGTGAAGTGCTGCAGTATTAACTGTGACCCAAAGCACTACTCATAGGCATTGCCACCAACAGGCAACTGGACATGAAAGAAGCCAGGCCAGGCTGCTTTATAAAGCACTTTTCTGCCACAGGGCTAAATACACAACTCCAAACTGATGTGACACAGGGGGTTTATTCAGTCTGCATTCAGTGTTCTTTCAAGGCTTCCAATATTTCAATAACCAAGGGGAAAAAACCAACCAAATTTGAAAGCACACTTGAACATGCGTGAGCCAGTGCACTTAAATGGCAAACAGTGTTAGGTACTGCCACTGCTGTCTTAGCCATCAGCTCTTCTAAGAAGCAACATGTTTCTGCTTGAAACTTGGTCCCAAATGATGCTTGTAGCATTGGGGGTTTGGGACTAGAGGTCTTTAAGGTCCCTTCCAACCCTAACCATCCCACGACTGTACGAACCACACTGCAGATTTCTGTCTCCTCAAGAGCTCAAGTTATCTAGCTCCAAGTTTAGTAAAGAAGTCTTCAGATTAAGCAGATGTGCTTGTTATCCATGCATGCAGGAGAAGAGAGACAGACTCTAGTGTCTGCTGGTAAGTCTAAAAGTGAGACCTTCCCAGCACTGAAATCCATCCATTCCACACAATCGTAATGTTCTTCCATTCATGGATAAATAAAGTATTTGATATCCTAAATACCACCAAGAAAACCCAACTCATTTTATAATAGTGGTTTGGGTGATGTACATCTGTAATACACATCTGCAGACCATTAAATACAAGGCAGAGTAACAGAGCGTGTATCAGCTGGCTCGAATTAACACTTCACCTTTATCACTTGCACAAGTAGTTCCTTATGGGCTGAGAACCACCCATTACTCATGCCTCTGCTGACTCAAAAATACTAATCAGCCTTCATAAAGTGGTATCTCTCCACGTCATGCAAATTCCTGCCAACTCATAGAGAAAGGGAGGCCCCAGTTAACATGAGCCATTTGACAAGATGTATCTGGGTATGTACAGAATACCCACTATAAAACACAATCAGAATCAACAGTTCTAGGAGCTCGTACTTACTGATGACAAAACACAGCTCCTCCAGTAAAGCATGCAGCAAAAGAAGAGGGGTTTCAGATAATCCAAACTGTCCAATTCATTTTCTATTTATTCAGACAATAAGATGAATATCTCATGGCAATTTGTTCCCCTTATCTGCCTCAGTGCCAGCCTCCAGTGCCAGCGATATTTACCTATCATTTGGGACTGCCCAGTTCACTGGGACTGCAGGTTATCAGGCACCTTACTGGAGCAAGAACTTGAAATCATGCTGCCCTTTCCTCTGGTACCAGCTGTAGAAGCTATATATGGCTAAGAAACCGAGTGAAAAGACACATAGCCATTTTATGCAGGATTATGATTTCAGAATTAAATGCTGAACACAAGCCTACTGGGTTTATAAAAGAACGGAACAACCTGGGTCCAGTTTCATTATGTTGTGTGTTACTTTACTTGGGTCAAAGACAGATCAAGCCCTCATGTCACTGCTGCCTCAGCCTGCCAGAGATGCCTCCAGGCCCCATAAACATTGCCTCCAAGCTGGGCAGATGCCTCTTGTAAGGTAATTTTCCATCATTACAGCTGAAGCCCATGTTCAGCATCCCCTGTTCTACCCCATACATGATGTATACATAGCAGAAACTGCTGGGATCACAGTTTGTAAGAGCTAAGCAAGATGTGTACAATCAGACATGCTTATCATCTGCAACACTGAAGCGACCATCACCACTGAGAACTATGCTGAGGCTACACTGGGGGGAGGAAACCCCAAAACACCTACACCACACAGGCTGGCTTGACAGGAGAGGTTTTGTGGAGGCTCATGCACTGCCTGCAGAAACTAAACCAGCAAATTCACCTCTGCCCAGCTCACAAGCAGGAGAACAGTCTTGATTTTATAATCATCCCAACACAGCCATATTCACAGCAATCAGCAGCATCTCTGACCACTCCACAGATTTGCCCAAACCACTTTCAAGTAACTTTTCCCTCATTGAAAATAATACCTAAAAAACCCCAAAACCCATCCCAACCAACCAGCAGGCAGCCACAGAGGTCTCTCAAGGAATTACTTAATGTTCTATGATTCTGTGATAAAGGCAGTGAAGAAGAAACACATTATAGATTGTTGGCTAAAAATTGTGCCTCTGAATGAAACAGCTACTCAAGATCACATCCATCTGAGAATCTCTGATCACTCTATAAGTACTGTGCATTGCAGCTTAAACTATCTACTACTTGACTGTTCACAAGGTTTTGATCTGCTATTCAAGTAATCCCAAGCTTTAACTACGTAGATAACCTGTTCCACAAAGCCTGTGTCTCCATCCTTCCCGACTACTCATCATAGTCATAGAATCCCAGCCTGGTTTGCGTTGGAAGGGACCTTAAAAGCTCACCGAGTTCCAATCCCCTGCCACTTTTCTAGTTAAAGGAGAACAAGGACACACCCACCCACCAAAACCTTGCATTTGATCTAAAAGCTACTGCTAAGGGGGAAGGCCAAGTACCACCACCCCTACTGCACTTGCCACATCAAACAGACAATGCCTTCAGAAGTCATTCAGCTGTCTTCTCCAAGCCTAAAACATTGGAGAAGCCTGATTACTCATGAAGCTAAGAGAAACACGAGTGGGAGTTATCACAGAATACAAGAAAACACAAAAGAACATGAAAATGCCAGTTCTGTTGCTTATTCAACTGGACAGCTACCTTCCCATGCATCCCAAAGGATGCCCTCCCGAACGACAGGGAACCTGGATGGTTGGAGCCCACAAGCAGTTAATACGAGTACAGGAGGAAGCATTTTAATGTGGAGCAAAAGCAAGCTTACGGAAGTTGGAAGGTGAATTCTGATTGCTTACCAGTCCCTATTGATCATTTTTGCACGCACACACACAATAGTAATGATGATGAATTTCCAAAGGAACTGCTGGAAATCACAACGTAAAAACCGGAAAGCTGACATCACTCAATTTAAATTTGGGAAATCAATCACATTAGGAATGACAAGACCCTCCGCATAAGCAATACAAGTTTCCAATACTTTGATGCAGGCACTGTATTTGAAAGCTACTGCAGTATTTCAGCCTACCACATAATACAAACCCACTGTAAGCAGCATAGATTTTGAAGCTACCATGAAAGCGTTTGCCAACTGGATACTCCAAAAGTCAGTCATCTATCCCAAAACACGAACAAGACAACCACTGGCATTATGGACAAATACTGACATGAAACATGCCGTAACACTGCAGCAAAGAGTCCATGCCGAAACTCACCGGCAGCCTGAGCCCCTTCGGCTATGTTAAAGCAGACTCTTTATCAAAAGAGCAATGCTTAAGCTTGAGCCCAGCTACTCCAAACCACAAAAATCCCCTACCTCCCCCTACATCAAATCAACACTGAAGGGGAAATGGGATGCCATTCTTTCAAGGCTCCTTCAGCACACCGCTTTTTCTCCTTGCAGCAGCTCCTAGGCCACTGAAGTTCTTTTCAGTCATTCCCAAACCGTTTCCAGAAGTGATTTATAACATCAGGCACCAAATGTACAAACAGCACAAGAGCCTATGGAAAACTTGAACTTAGTGTTTCATTTTTCCATGTACGCTGGCCTAAGAGGAAAAGAACATGCTGCACGCATCTGCACAACTCCGGTCCAGTGCCTGAGATGTCAGTAAGACCTCCTGTAGGTTCAGCAGAATTACAAGGCAACCACTGCAATTCCCAAAGGATATCCCAGACTTAAATATCGTCTCACATTCTATGAAATCAAACTGCTCAAAAAGCTGCCATAGCAAAGACACGACATACTCATTCCTGAAGATTCAGGCGCCCAGAAACACGGAAGACTTCAAAAGCCATGCTGTAATTCAAATGGCATTGAAACAAATTGTCTCCACTTCATGTACTGCTTCGAGTGTCCCAGAGAGACTTCTCAGAAGTGTTGCCAACATCTCTGATGGAAGCACAGAAAATTAACCCCCCGGCCCCAAAAACAAGCAAAAAAGCCTCAAACCCACTTTGAGGCTCAAGGTTTCAAGCTCAAGTTATCTGCTGGAAAAAACAAAACATCAGAACGAAAAGGAAAACCAAAACCAAGAGCGCGCCAGCAGAGTGCTTATTTCAACAGCCAGGAGTTGTCACTGATGTTACTGGGTCCACAATCATATTTTCCTAGGTTTGGGCTGTCGGGTGCACAACGCACTAAGCAAACATGAAGAAGCAATGATGCTGGTAAAACTGACTTCAAGTGATTTCATAATGTGTAATTTAACACAAGTGCTTTTATAACTCAACACTTCCATCACCTCCAAGCCCACGAGGACCGTGCACAGCCTGACTCCAAACTCGGATGGTAGAATCATGGAATGGTTTGTATTGGAAGGGACCTTAAAGCTCATCCAGCTCCAACCCCTGCCACGGGCAGGCACACCTTCCACTAGAGCAGCTTGCTCCAAGCCCCTGTGTCCAACCTGGCCTTGAACACTGCCAGGGATGGGGCAGCCACAGCTTCTCTGGGCACTCTGTGCCAGCACCTCAGCACCCTCACAGGGAAGAATCTATAGACTGTATATATAGTCTTCACTATATACCTACACATGATATCATAGGTATAGCAGATCTTAAGGTCCTTTCCAACCCTAACTATTCTACGAATCTATACATATGTATGATACTATATATGCAGAAATCCATTTTTCTTAAGAGAAAAAGAAAACTAATTTTACAGGCTTGCTGTGATTTCCGTTTAGTTTTTATTGCCCATTTCTACAAGGAACCCTTCCAGCATCCTCCCCCAAGGCCTGACAGCATTCCCAGAGCTGTTTGTTGCGCTGGCAAGCCCGTGGAGGACAAGGGACAGCACATGTAAACAGAAAAGGCCAGCAGTGTTTGTGATGACTGCAGCGACACATTCCTAGGATTATTCTGCAAGAAAGGAATTCGGATTGAGTCCAAAGTGAAACAAACTGTTGAGTTGGAGGTTGAAGCACGTAATCCTGCTGTAACAGAGCGAGTGCATGATGCAGAACCAGTGGTACTGGGAATTCTATGTACTGGATGCAGACCTTGTAACACAACTGGGTTACACAGCTCCCTCCCGCAGGCAGAGAACAGTTAAATTCCTCCTTTATTCCCCCCCACTGCAGCAGTGAGTGGGCTGGCAAGGAGACTTTATGCAGATAGGGCTGGAAAAGCCAATCTGGAGTGACAGGCAGTCCTACACACGCTTCAGAAGCCACCAGCAAAACACTTGCAGCTCAGCCACACAAGCAGCGGAGTATTCTGGGACAGGATACTGGCTCTGAAGATGACTAGAACTAAGGAAGACTATTCAAATGCTGTGCTTGTGGAAACAGGATTACACTCATGTAAGTTAGTAGTAGTAGGCAGTACCCAGCTCCATCACCCACTACTAAACGCAGTCAAGCCCCCAGTATCAAACTGGTTTCATCAGCAGCACTTGCACACAAAATGGCTATTGTGCCTCCTGCATTCTTTATCCACACTATATATAGGCAACATTACATGGACTGCAGTTGATGTCTCAACCTGGGGGCCCTAAAAATATAAGCTAGCACACATGCTTGGATCACACTCGATTTCTTCTTTATTTGGGGATGGAAAGGGATTTGTTATCAGTCAATTCCTTACATACTTTGCAAGGGTAGAGGTTAAGGCAAGCTGTGACATGAGCATACTCTGTAAGTACACAGAAAAGGAGCTTTATCCCAACACCTCTTCTTAAAGAAGGATAGGGGGTTACTGCAGAAAACCTTGATGCACATCACCTATGCTTCTGTCCAAGCAACTTCCAGGAGTGCCTCTGAAGAGCAACTTCCTTTGGCATGCTTATTGCTTTTCCAAGTCCCCTGGATAAAATGATTCCTAGGACAAAGCCCACAAAGTGCCCACATGCACATTACGGACCTGCAGGGATTTCATAGCGAAGACTGACTGACACAGTAGACTTACATTAAATAGTAACACGTACTGGAACTCCATAACCCGTAAGCACAACAGAACCTCCACTTTGATGGGAGAAAGGCATATAACCATAGGAGGGGGTTAACACAGTACTGCTTTGAAGTTACCTAGAGCAAAGCTGTAATTAACACAGCAACTAAATCCCACTTCATTCTTTTAAATGCAGGTTTCCATTCCCCCATTCAAAGTAATTCCAGGAAAGTCCTCTTTCCAGATGCTCCTGTGTACCACCTGAAGCCCTGGACAGTGAGTGACAACCATTCTTGTTGTGCAGATGTTCCAGCGGTTGTATGAAGCAGAGACAGATGTTGCAACACAAGGCAGTCACACCACCTTGCTCATCAGGAGTATTACTTATTGCCCACCACTAACAGGGATCAATAGCCAAGTGAAGGAATTGGGCTGGGAATGAATTTATGCAGCACACAAGGGCTAATGAACAGAACTAACAGGCTTTCCAGCCTCCAGGTGAACATCAGCAGCAGTTCCCCATTTCTTGGAGACCTTCAGACTTCACTCAGGAAGGACAAAAAGGTCCCTCCACATGTACCACTGGTATTTCACTGCACCCAAATCAGGACAGGGATGAAAACTGCCCACAGGCAGCTCTGGCAAAATCCTTCCAACAGGAAGTTGCTGTTCCTTAAACCAAGAATCTAGTGCAGAAAGTAAGAACATTGGTACCACGCTTACTGAGAAGATTCTGGCATCTACCCAGGAGGCCCTGGACTGGGAATGCTCCAAATGCAAGAAGCATCTACTGAAGCATCTATACATATCAAGGAGCACCTATTTGGAAGACGACCACTTCTGAAAGAGGTGCCTACAGCTGAATGACAAAACCAGACCTATCTGAATCTTGCTGTCCTTGAAAGTAGACTATCTGTTTCTGTTAGAAAGCTGCAAAATCAGGTAGGACATTTTGAGTTAAGAACTGTTGGTACAAAGACCGAGGGAACTACCAAAAGGGTCTCCTCTTTATTTTAGCTTAACCAGTAATAAAGTGTGACTTGGCAATCAGAGCAGAAATACACAGAACTGAAGACAAGGCAACGCAGCACAGCCACCTTACAACACAGAACACCATGCTGTCCAGGACCTCTGCTGTCTGAACCACAGCTAAACCAGACGACACCGTTTGTCACACTAGAAACTCTCCAGTTTTAGAGCATCATTATACACCAGCAGCCATTGTGCTTTTATCTTACAGGCACAGCTGAACTGAAGAACATTCACATTCCATGGCAGCACATTGGTTTTCCTTCCTTAAATTGGGAATCACTCAAAACGCACTTCAGAAGAAGTTCTTCACTGAATCAGTCCTGTTTACTGAAGATGGCAGTTAGAATAACAAGTCTTGAGACGACTGCAGTGCCCTGTGATCAGCCTCAACTTAGCTTCAACTCTCCTCCCTGCTTCAGGTTAAAAATAGCTGAGTTCAAAGGGCTGGAGGTCAACTGTATTAGCAGGTAATTCACTCACACGGAAACCAGGAGCCTCTGCTGAGCTTCCACAGCCCCAAGGTGCCTGGCTGAAGATGGAAAGCAGGAGGTGATATTGAAGGGGGTAACAATCTCAGGAACACTTCACTCTCAACATCAAGCAAACCAACCACAGGACTTTGCTTTTCACTCCCCACCCATTATGCTCACAAACCCAAGAGATAAGAAAGGGCAAGAAAAGGGGAGGATTCCCACAACCACGTTTTCAACACAGCTAAACACACTCACAGTATTCCCATGCCTACAGTACATACACACAGTAATCACCAAGCCTGCTTACACACCTTACCACACAGCCATGGTGCCAAACATAGATCTCTTATCTGATCTCAACCTACTCTTTCCATAGCCCGTCATTCCCACATATCTTCAGAACAATTTCACCTTGAGTCACCCAGGAAGCTCGGCAGCTAATCTGCACTGAAAATCAGGAATTCCATCAGAGAACTCCAGCTCCTCTCCCAGAGGGCCCCATCCCCGTCTAACCCAGAGTCCTAAGTTCATCTCTTCACTCACAACAACATTACGGTCACAGGCAGCCTGTTCCAGTGCTCTGCCACCCCCAACATAAAGAAGTTCTTCCTCGTACTGAGGTGGAACCTGTGGTTTAGTTCAGGGCCATCTCTCCTCGTCCTGTTGCTGGGCACCACTGGAAAGAGTCTGGCACCACCCTCCTGGCGCCCACCTTTAAGACACTGACCTGCACTGATAAGATCCCCTCTCAGCCTGCTCTCCTCTAAACACGCCCAGCTCCTGCAATCTCTCCTCATAGCAGACATGCTCAGACCCCTCAGAATCCCCGTGGCCTCCATTGGACCCTCTCTGGCAGCTCCTTGTCTTTCTCGCACTGAGGAGCCCAGCACTGGACACTGTGCTCCAGATGTGGCCTCACCAGGCTCAGTAGAGGGGGAGCATCACCTCCCTCCGCTGTTGTCACCCTCCTCCTGACGCACCCAGGATATGCTTGCTCCTCCTGGCTCAAGAGCACAGTGGTGGCTCATGGTCAACTTGTCATCCACCAATGCCCCCAGGTCCTTCCCATCTGGAGGTCAGCCCCAACCTGTGCGGATGCATTTTACCCAGAATTGCTCCCATTCAGTTGCATTTAGCTAATAATGTCCAGGTTACCCCGTGCCCTGGAGAACTACAGGCCATGCTTGCCATTAACAAGGAAGCCCAAGGGGTCGAGCACTGAGAAGAGCCAGCACAATCCCTGTTAAAGGCTTCCTCAATAGCACGATATCCTTCCATCGATATAGACCACATGAACAGCACTGAAACAAATCACTTCTCACATTCCCAAGTTCCTGCTTTCTCACCAGGAATGCACCCAAAAATGACAAGATGGGTTAGTGATTCGGGTCTGGAAAGCGGGTGTGAACAGCCACACACACCTGAATATCCCAACTTCATCACCAGCACGTGATGGCAAAAACAGCAAGCTCCGAGGACAGAAATGAGACTCCTGTTATGAAAACCAATTTACCATTGCTAAATCTTGCACTGGGAAACTGGCTGCCAACACACAATGAGGACATTGAACCAAGCATCCTTCAGAAGAGTGGAAACAAATAGTTACGGATGTCACTGCTATGAAGTGAGCACATCAAGTAATAGAACAGCTCGGAGAAGACATTTCACTTGAAAACACACTTCACTGAGTTACCTCAGCAGAAACACATCACTACTGGGTGTCAAACTAGGAACCAACTCCACGGTTTGTTAAAGCATTGGCACTAGCATGCAACACCACAGTGCCAGGCTCACTTCGCACTTGTGGAAATGAGAAGAGACCACCAGCACTTTGCCTCCAGCACAAAGGTGGAGAGGCAGCAGCCTGGCTAGCTGCCATATGGGAAGGAAAAAAAGGGGACAAAACCAACCCCAACCCCAAACCCCAATAGCAGAGCAGTTGCATTTCTCCAAACAACTGCAGTGGAGCAGGGCAACCTGAACACGTCTCTAGCTACACTGTGACCTGGAGAGCAAAAGCAGGCAGGCAGTAGCGTTCAAGAGCTCCTGAGCCAGTATTTCAAATACCTCCTGAATTCCTCCTACATAGAACCTGCCTTCTGTCATGCTTTAAGCCCAGTCAGTAACTGAGAACCAGGAATTACAACAAAGTACTTTAACAGAGACACAGGACACCTTCGCCTTCAGCAAAAGCCTTCCACAGCGAAGTGCAATCCCCATTTACAAAGCAGCAGCAGCTATTCAACAGCTTGAGGTTCAGTTCAGTGGTCACCTGGGATTACGGAACTAGCAGCCCATTTGCACGGCTTCTTAAAGGTGGGAAATAGAAAGATGATGGACTAGCAAAGCCATTTGAATAGTTCAAGGAAGGTTTACCTATGGAAGAAGATATGCTCATACTTCAACTCACTCTACATGGCAACACTGATAGCAGCTCACCACACGTTTTAGGAGGCATATTACCAGTGCGTTCCCTGACAATCCACAAAGTCATCCCTGTTTGAAAAGGAATGTTATGTCCATATTCTATCTCATAGTGAGATTTACACTGTCCAGCATCTGGAGTCACCAAGTCTGAAGCCAGCTCCAGAAACAGGCACAATAACCTGCTGCCTCTGTACAGGGAAGAGGATTTGTCTCCCATCTGAGCACTGCCACTAGGTAACAAGACTTGGGTTCTTTTAGCCCTGTAGTGGAAAACACTACTTTCATCTTCAGGGAAGGAACATGGGAGACAATGTGCAAAATCATGGACTGGTTGAAAAAAAGACTTGAATGGATGTATTTTATATCATACTTGGGACAAGGTTCTCTGAAAAGGACTAGAAAAGGAATGAGAAGTAATCTAAGAAACTACGGAGATGCAGGACAGCCAAAGTGGAGGAGACAAGAGGATATACACACTGAAAGGGATACCAGCGACAGCCACTAATGATCTGCCACACTGGATTGTGAGGAAAAGCAGCCTGAGCAAGGACACCAACTATCTGCAGCTGAACATGGGGCTAAATGAAGTCAGGTGAGAAAAAACCTAGACATCCCTCCGAGCCCTGAGCACAACCCCCTGAAAGCCACAACGTTCCATTGTAACAGCTTCAACAACTGGAACCACACAGGAGTTAAACCTGCCATCGTCCAGGAGCACCAAGTAAGACTTTTCCCTGCAGGACACAGAGATGAAGACAGAAGAGCTGTTGCCTTGCCAACACAAATATTTCTGTATTGCTGAACACAAGAGCTTCTGAATTAGGATGTTGCATAAGGAACAGTTAGGTCAACATCCCAGTTTCCCAGGCAGTCTACTCTGATCCAAGCGCAGTAACAGCTCTGGAAGAGTAGGAGATGCTTCAGGCAGTATGTCATTGTGATGCTCACCCCAAAGAAGGCTTTGGTTTTCAGGAGCTACGTGTGACCATCGGCTCTGCCAGAATACTCCATCACAGCAGCACTAGTGGTGCTAAAGGCCACCAATTTTGGGGGGTTCAGCCTAAATAAAGAAGTGCACTTAACTGTGAGAACAAGCAGTAACTCATTAATATGGGACAACACCACCAGAGGGATGTGGAGCTGCTGGAGGGGGTCCAGAGGAAGTCATGGAGATGCTGTGAGGGCTGGAGCAGCTCTGCTCTGGAGCCAGGCTGAGAGAGCTGGGCTGGGGCAGCCTGGGGAAGAGAAGGCTCCTGAAGGGGAGACCTGAGAGCAGCACCGGTGCCTAAAGGGGCTACAGGAAACCTGGAGAGGGGCTTTGGACAAGGGCCTGTAGGGACAGGACAAGGGGAATGGCTTTAACCTGCCAGAGGGGAGATTGAGATGAGCTCTTAGGCAGAAGCTCTTCCCTGTGAGAGTGCTGAGGCGCTGGCACAGGGTGCCCAGAGAAGCTGTGGCTGCCCCATCCCTGGCAGTGTTCAAGGCCAGGTTGGACACAGGGGCTTGGAGCAACCTGCTCTAGTGGAAGGTGTCCCTGCCCATGGCAGGGGTTGGGACTGGATGAACTTTAAGTTCCCTTCAATCAAAACCAGTCTGGGATTCTACGCTTACTTTCACATCAAGAAAAAGACAAAACACCATCCCCTCTTAAGACCCAGAGAACATTGGCACCCACAGAAACCAGCAGGAAAACTAAGGACTGAGTGCATCTTGATAGATGCATTACATTTCCTTACAAATACAACCCCAAATGCAACCGCAGGAAGTGGCTCAGCACTCCCTTTTAGAAGTAACTGTTCCCCTTACATTTAATCCACAAGCACTGCCATTAGGCAGCTGTTTGCATGGCAGTAACATGAGAGATTGTACTAGCGTTAGAGAACCCTCTTCTCAAAACCCATTGTATATATGTACATACACTGTGAGTCCAACACAAGTACAAGAGTATTTTTAGGAATGCAGATTCTCTACCCAACCAGCCAGACAAGCTGACTGACAAATAAATGCAAATGAATAAGGAGGTATTATAAATAACTTGGAAGTGGCAGGAATTGGCAGCACTCAGCACAGTATTTGAGCTCCCCTTCGTATCTAAGTTGCAAAACATCAGCACCTAACACTTGCAAGAGTAAAGATGTGCTCTGGGGCTTCATTCACAAAATGGAAGTGTAGCTCACAGGCATTCAAATCGCACCGTGCAGAACAAGAACCCTTTGCTAACAATAGGATCTGTCTAAGAAACTTCCACATTATTTCTTAATAAGTACCTCCAAGGCAGAAATTAACTTCATCAAGCTCAGGAGCGGAGAGGCATCATCAATTCAGCTAAAAATAACAGCTGTTTGATGTAACTAGAACTGACATTGCTGAATTCCTCTATTCCAGTTAATGCTGCTTTTGTCTCTATATGCTAGTGAAAATAAAGGTACAAATAACAGGTTGGAAGTCATCTATAACTAACACCTCCCATATCAGCTAGACCTAACTTTGTGTACCACCCAAGTGCAGTGTTTATAACCAGGAAATACAGATGTGCCTGCATCACAAATGACAGTTACCAGATCTGACATTATGGCCAGATCCTATGGGGGTTTCTCATAAAGACCTTGCTGTAATGTCTTAATACACTTAGCGCTTTACTCTGTGTTATGACTTCAGACAAGCGACCTTTCCATCTTCATCTGTGCGACCTCAAAGTAACCCTAAACATAGGAAAACAAGTACTAACCACGAAGTTAAATGTTAACTTAACTGAACCCACTCCACAAGTATTCCTTCAAATTAGACTAACCAACGCGTAAGACTATCAACCAATGGCAGAAACCAACCCTTATGAGAAAGATGCTGTCCCGAGTCCCTGCCTGTTCCAAAGGGATCACAGCTGATACTGAGACCAAGAGCTTCAGTGCCCCTCCACTGCCTTCTTGCCAAAGAAAAACTCAAGGAATACCAAACCCCATCATTCAAGTTTTACTAATGTCTTCTGCACATTGTAGATAAACCTGTAGGAAGCTACATCACGCTATGCACTTATTATTTTGATGGGATTTGTCACCTGTTTTGTATGAAGAAGAAAACATTTGGTACTATTTTGTCAATAAAGCAGAAGTATTTTTGTCAAACACTGTCATTATATACCAGTCTGAAACATCAGAATCAGCCAACAGCCTATTTTAAGCTTCCATCAAGATAATAGCTTTATGTTGGATGCTTTTCATGAACAAAATTGATGGTAGTTTCTCAAGTTCAATATACTGACATCTCTTTTTCCTCACACATGAAAAAACCCATTCTGTGTTTTTTGGCAGAAACTGCCTTTCCCTGTGTGTTTACCACGGTTGCCTAGGGGAAATCCTAACACTGATTATCAAAAGCAACACTACTACATTAACAGTCTGCATTAATGACCCCTTTTTTAATCCTATGCAGCTCAAAGTGCAAATTAACATGCAGGCATTTGAAAGACATTTGTGCTTGCTCCCTGCTTCCCAAGGATCTATTTCGAAGGCTACAACCATGCCAAAGAAAACTGTAGCTACATGCTATGTCAGCTATCACCTTACACAAATCATTGGGTAACTGCATAGTTGTACTCGAGCAATCAGTATTAAACTACCAGTGGTCATCAGCACAGCAGTCTCAAACTGAGCTTGGCAGGGAAGGGCCAAACTGCTCATTCCAAATACACCCGAGTGATTCTTCAGTGGTGATCCAAGAGGCCAAGGCCTGAATGCAACACTAACAACACTGCACAGCATGTGACATACTGCTTTGAAATGCTATTTTGTCAAACAGAGTGATTTTAAGTTCTGGCTGCCTAACTGCTAAAGAGTAAAAGGGTTCAGCATCTGGGAACAGTGATTCCATTTTCCAGAGCAAACTGACCGTTGCCTCCAGTAAAGAATTGCTAATGCCTGAAGCAGCAACTCTGAGCAACCCTTCCTTTGGTCTCTGAGGAAAACCCAAACTGTTGTTAACTGTAGACTGACAAGGATTAGGAAACACTTCTAGAGTAACCTGGTCCTTCCCGTCGCACTGAGCACCCCCAGATGCAAGACAAGTAGCTAGATAAAAGGAAGAAAAGAAGCATGTTTTAGATGGTTCTTTTCACTGTGCAGACTGCGCTTTGGTCACCCACATGAGCTTCATCACATCCACACAATACCTGCGGTGGTACAAGCAAGCAACAGGTCTCTGGCAAAACAAGGATGCTAACTGAATTTACAGAGCTTGGCTGGTGAGGGAATGGAGATGAATGCCCACATCACACTTTTACAGAAGCATTCAGTGATATTTTCCAACAAAGTTTCCCATTCCTGCCACCAGGCATTCAACGATTGAGCTAACACAGAGCAACAGTGTAATTCTATGTTTCCTTTCAATTTTACCCGGAAAAACAAAGACCATGACTGCAGCATCTGGCACAGGCTCCAATATTGTGCAAACATTAATCCATCTCTTTCTCTAATTCAGGCCATGACCTTAATACCAGTCCAGTTCTTAATCATCTGGCTGTGCCAGTGCAGCTGGCATTCATTTTGCTTAACACAAGACCTACCCAATAACTAACACAAACCCTCTGCCACAACGCCTGACAATGCTTCTCTCTACTTCCCAATTGCAATCTATTGACCTGCTGGATTTTGCTTTCATAACAACGTCCAGGCTGCACTCACAATAGCCAAAACACCTCAAAGAGTCCTAGAAGAAGACTTTCAATCCATTAAAGAAAGGGACTATCCAGTACTGATAAAAGAATATGCTCATAGCAGCACAGCACCAAAAACCTGCAGCTACAAAATGGGGAACTATGTGGGCTCAGTTCCAACACATCTGCATCACAGCCCCCAAATTTCATGCGCTCCAAAGCTCTGCCTGCTTACCCATGAGTGCACAGGCAGTTTGCTGGGCTGCTGCTGGAAATGCCAGCAGCACAGAAGAGTACGGACCATACCATGGCAGCAAGCAAGAGATGACCCAGAACTAAACAAGAATTATCCTAAGTGAAGCCCTGAGAGAAAAGTCTGGAGGCCTCCAACAGAGAGCACTCATCAGCTTCCCTCCACTTCCCACGCCTACAAACAGCAGAGAATTTGAGATAAGAGCTTCAATCTAGCTCCTCAGGGGGAAAAACCTCAAAAGAGCAGTTTATCATAGGACAATGATACACTCCTTTTGATAGCCTACAATTCTGAGTCACAAATCTGCTTAATATATCCTAAAGAGGGGTTATTCGAACAACTTAAAACAAAAGCAACAAGTGAGAACCACTGAAGAAGCTGCTGGCTTAAAACCCCAGTGTCCCAGAGCCACTCTCCTCCTCCAACAGAGCAGCAAGAGCTCCTCTGATGAAAAACATCATGAAGACTTTAAGGGGAACAAAGCTGAGATGAAGCACATTTCCCTTTAGCTCTCCTAAATAGTTTTAAGGCAGAACTAGTTTCCCTTGCTTCCCTTGAAGTTTATGGGAATTTCCCCCATTTTTTTCTTTGCATTAGTGGTGGTGGATATATAAGAACTTTCCTAGCTCCAAATAAGTGAACGTACAGGTTGAATACCATGACATAAATCGACTGGAATCAGGGACAAGTAAACTTCAAAACTTATCTTTTGTTATTTAGATGGGAAAATACTCCACTATGGGACCAGGAGCATCGATACAGGATGAGCCTGCTGTGTAACAGCTATGTGAAACCAGACTAAAGCATTTCCATATTCTTAACACAAAGCCAGCCATGAAGATACCTAGCTCCATGGTCCAGAAGACATTACATTAACGTATTGTAAACCTCACAGTACTGGAGACCATGCACAGTACCCCCAGCATTCCAGGCAGCAGACTGGCCACTGCCATCTTCCCCCCCTGCACCTTCAGCCTTTCTTCTGTTAACAGTTACCTTGTACTTCCAAAGACATTGGATCAACACTGGACTGTAGTCCACCTTAGCTGGGAATTCAGTGTTTGAACCCCCTGCTTCCCAGTGCGAAGGTAATTAGGAACAAGCAATCCCATACAAGCACATATTGCAACATCTGAGTGATTACTTCAAGTTGAAAATGCCACCAACACACACTGTTTAAAACTCCTGCTTTCTCTACAGACCTTATAGAGACCTTGAATAAAAAGTACAAAGCAGAGTAACTTGTGCATAGCAGCAAACAAGCAGCATACCAACAGTGCAAGGGGAACAGGCTTCAGGTAATAAACCTCCTTTTTGCTCCCGGCAAGAAAATCCATGTGAAAATAAAGATTCCACCTGTGTCTCCATGATTACTCCAACATCCAGGCAATGGACATCAAGAGTACACCCATTTCATGTACACTGAAAGAAGCAGAAGTCTTGGCTGAATAAGAGCTCATTCCAATCTTGATACTAAAATGCATTAGGCACACTAATCATAATAGCTCATTAAACTGCTCTTCCTAAGAAACGGTAGGAGAAATTCAAGACAAATTAGTTTAAACTTGGCTTTCTGGAGCCACCATCCACCAACCTGGAGCCCCATCTCCAGATCCAGGATGCACTTGATGGAAAACTAGCCTCAGAGTTACTGTTATCAGCTAAACTTGATAATAGCACATAAAGGGAAAACCTCTCTGGAACATCTTAATGCTGCATATCAACGGTTACTGATTAACTGAAGTCCTCAACTTATCTGAGGGCAGAAGGACTGTGCTCTGTGTGTATATATGACTGTGATGCACAGGAACAGTGGAAGCAAACTGGCACAGGACAGGCATAAATAGTTGCATGAAGTAACTCTGTTGTGGTTACCTCGAACTTTAACCAAGGTCAGACCACAGTTTCCGTCAAGATTATTATAAGCCCACATGAATGCGTCTACACCAATAAAATATTACAATCTTCAGTTGCTAGGTCTAAATATTTGGCTTTGCTCCTTGTGCCTCAAACTCCAGGCACGCTCCACTCACAGCAGGACTTCTGGATCCGTAAGGGGCTGGTGGCACCATGAAGCATCTCCAGCTATTGCTTCCCTATAATAAACCACCCAGCTCAATTCGACAGCATCCTCTGCTATACCTGTGACTTGTAGAAAAGCACCAACCTACACATCATTTGCCACTTCGATAAGCACTCGGTGCTCAAATGCTACTCTAATTAAATGTTTCATCACAGATACCTATTAAAGGTTTGAAGAGCACAGCTAGGAAGCATGCACCCCATCTTACAGCAAAGCTCCACAACCAGCATTTCTGGTTTAACACGTCCCAGTCAATGATACCATGATCCTTTCAGATCCTTACAGCAAGCAGCTAGGCAGCTCTTCACTTCCACCCCACAGTAAGGTTTGCTTTCAAGTTACCCCTGCACCCTAGGGATTCATAAACCCCGGGATTTCCAACCCCATCTCCATCTAGCACTAACAACACTCTGACTAGTTATATTTGTATATAGCTACATAAAATAATTCAAAGACCACAGCTTCCCAGTTTGTGTCTATAAAATAGCACATTGGGTTTAAGTTCTTTTGTGGCAGAAGTAGGTTAGGATTTACCACACACTGACATCAATGCTACCTACTTCTGTAAAAGGAGCAGGCATACTTCTGACCACCATAACCCATCTTCAGGACGACAAAAGTCTTTCTCCAAGGGGAAAGTCCCACTGCTGCACAGCACTGGGCCACCCAGTGACCTACATACACCAGCGCTGGAGTTCAGCTTCCACTCTGTAATTAAACAGGCTACGCTCCTCTCACTCAGCTGTGCTAGAACGCACAATCAATCAACCCAGAGAGTGCCGTTTGGCTCGGGAGGCACACAGCCCAACCTGAGCTCACCAGAGCTGCCAAGCCATGCACTACTACACATGCCATACCCACTACTGCTTACAACCATCACGCACCCCTGCGCCGCATCTCCCTCTCCTCACGCAAAAAGGTCCTTTCTCCCCACCATCCCTCACCACCGATGCGGAGCTCTGCAGCACACCCCCCCCACCATCACCCCCCGTCTGCTGCCCAGCCCCTCGAACGAGACAAGGAAGGGCACCTTTGTGCGGGGACCCATTGATGCTCTCGGAGCTTGACTGCATGTCCACCGTGGCTCTCCGGAGGCTGCTGAAATAAGCCCTGGACCTGGAGAAGCTGCTGCGGGGAGACCGCCCGTGGGGGCTGCCGAAGAGGGCGGAGGTGCCGTCCTTGCGGGCGAAGATGCCGCTGAAGAAGCGCAGGAGCCGGTGCTCGTGGGCGGCGGCGGGGCCCTCCCGGCCCAGCCGCTCCGAGAGCCGCTGCAGGTCGCTGTTATCCAGGGTCCGGTTCTTGCTCTTGCTCCGCTCCCAGCGCTCCAGCTGGGAGAGCGGGTCCGCCTGGCTCAGCACCTCGCCTACATCCAGCGTGTTCCGCTTCTCGGGGGGCCCGGCGGCGGGCGGCGAGCCCCGACCCGCGGTCCCCCCGCCCTGGCCCGGCGGCGGCGCGGGGAGGCAGCCGGAGCTACTGTGCCTCCGCACCCGGGCCGGCGCCCGCGGCAGCTCCCCGCCGCCGCTCCAGTGCCTGAAGCTGAAGCTCCGCCGCAGCAGGCCCGGCTGCCGCCAGGGGCTCTGCCCCCGCTCCGCCGCCGGGGCCTCGCCCGAGCGGCCTGACGGGGGGCCGCGGGCCGCCGGACCCACATCCTCGTCCGCCGGCGAGGCCGCGGGTCCGGCCCCGCCGCCACAGGTGTCCTCCGGCTCCCCGCCGTGCTCCGGGGCAGGGCCGCTCCGCGGCCCGCCGAGGGCCAGCTCGGAGGGGAAGGGCGGCCCCGCTCGCCGCGGCACCTTGAGGCGGCCCAGCTCCAGCTGCCCCGTGCTGAGGGTCCTGAAGGTGCGGAAGCCGCAGGGGCTGGGGACGCGGTCCCGCTCCTCGCCTTCCTCCTCGCCCTCCTCCTCCTCCACCAGCAGCAGCCCGGCCCTGGTGAGGCTGGAGGAGCCCGGCGCACGGCTCCCCCCGCGCCGCCCGCGGCGGGGCAGCTCCGGGCCGGGATGGCCGCTCTCGGGCGCCAGCAGCTCCTTCTTCACCATGGTCACGGAGATGCGGTACACGGTCTTCCGCTGCGGGGTGCCCCGCTGCATCCTCTCCGGGGAGGAGGCGGCGGCGGCCGGCGGCTCGCTGCTGTCCAGAAGATACATGTCTGTCCCCGCTGCCCTCCTCCCTTCAGGCGGCAGCATCCAGCGCGGGCATCGCAATGAGATTGAGGTGTCGGAGAGACGTGGCTTCGCTGGACCCGCGGATGGAAACGCAGAACCGCAACACACCGCAACCCGATTAGAATAATATTAATAACAGAAATGGGTTCTACAGCCACGCTGCGGTGTCGGAAGCCGGCGGCGGGGTCAGCCCCGCTCCCCGCCGGCGGCCGCCGTCATCCAACCCCTTCCGAGACACATCCAGAGAGCAGCTACGTCCGTACCGCGGCCGCATGCATCCTCCTGCGGATCCCGAAATGCATTGCCGGGGAGCAGCACTGTCCGGTGTTTAAGGGATTAGAGCAGCAGCAACCCTCGATTTCATTGTTTACCGCACGTTTGCGGATCTCGCCTCCTTTCCCCCCCTCCGCCGGGTAAATCCGATTAGTTCCGTCCGCAGGCTGGGGGGAGCAGGCAGCGCCGGCCCCGCTGCCCCGGCGGGGCTGCAAAGGGGCCCGGGTGGGAACGCAAACGCCGCCGTTCGCCCGCCGCGGGTGCCGGAGCGCCCGGCCCAAGCGCACGCCCCTGGGCGGGCAGGCGGCGGCGGCGAGCGCAGGGCGGGCGGGCAGCGGCAGCCGCGGCTCGCCCAAGGCCCGGACTGGAGTCCCACCCGCACAGGAGCGGGAGGGAAGCGGCGAGACACAAGGCAAGGAGACGGACGGCGTCAGGGAGCACCGGCAGCAGGCGGGAGGAGGGGCAGCGCCAGTACACCGCTTGTTTTCCCTCTTCCAAACCCACCACTCTCACTGCCCAGCCAGCAGCATCAGCAATGATGCAGCCCCATGCGAGGGCAACGCAAGCCTTACACCAAGGCTCAAACTGCATCTGAGCCGACTCCGCTGCACATCCTAAGACGCTGGATGCAGGATGACTGGAGAGCAACACAGCGTTCTTCACAGAATCGCAGTCTGGTTTGGGAGGGAAGGGACCTTAAAGCTCATCCGGCTCCAAGCCCCTGCCACGGGCAGGGACACCTTCCACTAGAGCAGCTTACTCCAAGCCCCTGTGTCCAACCTGGCCTTGAACACTGCCTTGACTGGATATTTGAACTGGATGCACTCCTTTCACCCTATCCTACCAATGCTCCAGCAGTCCACATCAGGGCTGCTGAAGTAATTAACAAGCAATAGACACCAACACTGAAAAAAAGTCCTAAGAAAGCCCTGCCAGCCGACACCGGAGGTTAATAAATATTAGGAATAAGGTTTGTGGGTTCCATGACTAACAAAAACAAAGCTTCAAAAACCACCCTCAAAGGCCCTGTACAGCCTTTCCAAGCCTACAATCAAACATCTCTTACCGATGCCAGTAAGTATGCAAAAATGAAGTGAAGATATAGGGGAGATCCCTGAGCAGCTCAAGCATCCAAGAAGAAACCTGGAAAGAGGCTTTGGACAAGAGCCTGTAGCTTTAAGATCCCTTCCAACCCAAACCCGGCTGGGATTCTGCGTATCTTCAGTAGGCACCTGATCAAAACCCACCTTAGAGAAAAAGCCTTAAAACCAGCCAAACCTAAGCTCACCCTTGACCAGCCCGAGCACAGTTTGCAGCTGCTTCTAAATGTGGCTCACTACCATATGACAACAGGAGATGTTCCCATTTCTCAACCACCCCAAAGGCAGTTTCCCATAGGTATTTCTAACGTAGGTGCCAGAACCTGTTAAGGAACATGGGTCTAATAAGAAATCCAGGAGTAATCATTACAAACTACACACTTGACTGATTGCAAACCCCGAGATCCACCGCACCGGGCGCCGACATCGCGGCTCCAGCGGGATCCGGGCCGCAGTTTCCAGCGCGCCGCTCCAGCAGAGCGAGCTGCTTTCAGGAGCGGAATCGACCATTTCTTATCCTCCGGGATGACGGACCCCTTCCCAGGAACCACTTCCAGCGGCAGGCAAACAGCCCGCACATTCCTGCCAGCCCCTCCGGGGCATTCCCCGGCCTCGGCCTCGGCCCCGGTGCCGGCGCTGCAGGCTGGGAATACTCCATCCATCATCCGTTCGAGGTGCTGCAACAGCTCCTCCACAGGGAGAAGCAGATCATACTCAGAGGTTGCTCTGGTGAGCTGCATACTCATCACAACTTGCTGCCCTGAGACTTCTTCTAAGGGTTCTTGTAGACCTCATAGCAGACTTCCAGTATCTGAAGGGGGCCTATAGGGATGCTGGGGAGGGACTCTTCATTAGGGACTGTGGTGAGAGGGCAAGGGATAACGGGTTCAAACTTAAACAGGGGAAGTTTAGATTGGATATGAGGAAGAAATTCTTTACTGTGAGGGTGGTGAGGCACTGGAATGGGTTGCCCAGGGAAGTTGTGAATGCTCCATCCCTGGTGGTGTTCAAGGCGGGGTTGGACATAGCCTTGGATGGCATGGTTTAGTGGGAGGTGTCCTTGCCCATGGCAGGGGGTTGGAACTCGATGATCTTAAGGTCCTTTCCAACCCTAACTATTCTATGATTCTATGAAATAAGATTTCTTGTAATGCAACTGCCTTTGCTGGCAGTCCATACCCCATCATCTGCAGGTCTGTTGTCTTCCTTCACCAACAGAGAAAGGGCACCAGCTTGAAGGAATCTGTCATGAGCTGGCCTCAGAACAGGGGCATAATGCACAGAATAGAACCACAGACTGGTTTCCTGTAGCCCCTTTAGGCACCGGAGCTGCTCTAAGGTCTCCCCTTAAGGAGCCTTCTCTTCTCCAGGCTGAACCAGCCCATGGGCTTCATGTTGAATATTCTGTTCGCAACTACCAGGGAGGCCAATGCAGTACCTTCACTGAAGGGATTCTGCCTGGAGTCCATGCACAGCTTCGCTTCACTGTGCCCACACCAGCTGAGACCTGAGCAGTCTGAGCAGCAACAGCACATTCCCCCTCCCGACTACTCCTCCCATTGTGCAATTAGCACAGATCCAGTCCCAGAACAGAAGTCCCTCAGGCCCTGGGGCAAGAGCAGCCAGAGGCCACAGCAGCCAACCCAAACAAGTCATTTGGCTCACAGCCCACACTGTGTGTCCTGAAGGGCCCTCGGCAGCAGATCCCAGTTACCTTTCCTTCTACAGGCAGCTGGAAGCACCGAGTGTCACACACACACATGCAAGGATGGAGCTCATGGAAGGTGGCTGGTCCACTGCTCTGATAACACAGGAGCATGCACCCTTCATTTATCCCACCCTAACCAAACACCAGCAAATCATATGCTACCTTCTGCCAAGGACAGAATCACAGAATCACAGAATAGTAAGGGCTGGAAAGGACCTCAAGATCATCGAGTTCCAACCCCCCCGCCATGGGCAGGGACACCTCCCACTAAACCATGCCATCCAAGGCTATGTCCAACCCCGCCTTGAACGCCGCCAGGGATGAAGCATTCACAACCTCCCTGGGCAACCCATTCCAGGGCCCCACCACCCTCACAGTATAGAACTTCTTCCTCAGATCCAATCTAAACCTCCCCTGTTTAAGTTTAAACCCATTACCCCTTGTCCTCTCACCACAGTCCCTAATGAAGAGTCCCTCCCCAGCATCCCTATAGGCCCCCTTCAGGTATTGGAAGGCTGCTATGAGGTCTCCACGCAGCCTTCTCTTCTCCAGGCTGAACAGCCCCAATTTTCTCAGCCTATCTTCATACGAGAGGTGCTCCAGTCCCCTGATCATCTTCGTGGCCCTCCTCTGGACTTGTTCTAACAGTTCCATGTCCTTTTTATGTTGAGGACACCAGAACTGCACACAATACTCCAAGTGAGGTCTCACGAGAGCAGAGTAGAGGGGCAGGATCACCTCCCTCGACCTGCTGGTCACACTCCTTTTGATGCAGCCCAGGATACGGTTGGCCTTCTGGGCTGCAAGCGCACACTGCCGGCTCATGTTCATTTTTTCATCAACCCACACCCCCAAGTCCTTCTCCGCAGGGCTGCTCTCAATCTCCTCCCCGCCCAACCTGTAGCTGTGCCTGGCATTGCTCTGACCCAGGTGGAGGACTTTGCACTTAGCATGGTTGAACTTCATCAGGTTGGCATCAGCCCACCTCACAAGCGTGTCAAGGTCCCTCTGGATGGCATTCCTTCCCTCCAATGTATCAACCGAACCACACAGCTTGGTGTCATCGGCAAACTTGCTGAGGGCGCACTCAATCCCACTGTCCATATGGGATATCTCCGAAGGACTTTGCTTGTCAAAGTCTTACTGATCCTCAAAGATATTCACATTTAAAAGCAAAGTCAGGCAAATCCTCCATTCAGTGTAGCCACTAACTATTCTATGATTCTATGATTAAAGGTGCAGAATTGCTACTTGTCATTCTACTGCTGAGGTCAAGCCTACCTACATTGCTTTGCAGACTTTCACGAGCAACAGAACCGGCCCCCAGTGTGTTTCTATAAGCAACATAAAGCCTTTTGACTATGTGGAATATAACAATTTGACTTATCACTCCCTACAACTGCCTGAGAGGAGGACGGAGCCAGGAGGGGGCTGGGCTCTGCTCCCAAGGAACAAGGGATGGGACAAGAGGAAACGGCCTCAAGCTGCACCAGGGCAGGTTTAGATGGAGATGAGGAACAATTCCTTCCCCACAGGGTGCTCAGGCATTGGAACAGGCTGCCCAGGGCAGTGCTGGAGTCACCATCCCTGCAAGTGTTCACACACTGTGGAGACGAGGCCTCAGTGCCATGGGTTAGTGGTGGCCTTGGCAGTGCTGGGGAATGGTTGGACTGGACGGGCTTAAAGGTCTTTTCCAGCTTGGTTGATCCTATGACTTCTTCACATGGGCTCATCCACAACACTGCCACCCAAGCAGCAAAACCCAGCCTGATGCTAAACCTGTTCCCCACCAGAAGAGCACTCCACTGCAACTCAGTATCACCATTTTCAGCAACAAAACCCAATCCTTTGTTTTAATCACTGCACTGAAACACGGGTAACGTGGGTGTCTCCGATACATCTTACAATGCTTGGACAATCTTACATGGACTGTGCCGTCACTGCCTGCTTTGCTTTACAACCCCAGTGCTGTGGTACCACCTGCATCGGTAGCAAGACACCGTGCACCGCTGAAAGGAACCCATGAATTAAAATCCACCAGATTAAAACAAAAAGAGGGATGGAAGAGGGATCAGGAGAAGGGCAGAGGGAGCACAGCACTTGTGAATGCAGCATTCATTGATTCCCATCCCAAATCATGTTCTGGAGTTTCCCAGCACTGCTTTGCATCTTCTCTTTTCCCTAGAACTCCTTGCTAAAAGACTCTTGGATTTCACATTCTTGCACACTCCATCACTCCCAGCAGACAGCATCATTCCAAGTAGCTGCTCTTGGATAAAAAACGATGATGGAAGACTAAATTAGGTCACCTGAAGAGTTCTCAGAGTAATTCAGATGTGATTTCACTTTTCTGTTGTAGAGATACTGCGCTCCATCCGCTGTCTGTCATTACAGATCAGTTCAATGAGGAAACAAGAGGAAGCATCTGGACCAAAACAACACTGTGCTGGAGGGTACCAGCAATACAGAGACCAAACTCGCGGGCTCTCTCGAGCCACAGGGTTTGCATTAAGCCAGTGATGTGTGTTCTTCTGTCATTATGCACTTATCCATTAAAACAAGCCAGAATTCACTGTAGGCAATTCTTTACTAAGATGACGAACAGACTTCTCACAACAATACAGAGAATAGAAGCTACCAGCAAGAAGTCAGCATTTGCTATCAATAATGATCTTACTGTCAGCACAATGAAACCACATTCCTGCCCTGAAAACACTAGATGCTGAGCAGGAAAGGGAATAAGGGTGATGGGATGTGTAGGAAAAAATGCAACTCAGTGAGTGATTGGGCTGTCTCTCACCAGCAGAGAAACAGACTGTTTGCTTGTCTCCAGTTGAGGGGAAACAAGGTTGCAGCAAGCCCATTCAGAGCACACAACACTTCAATGTGCCTCCCATCCCTTGCAGAGATCTCACAAGAGGGGCACAACAGAAGCTCTCACCTACACGGAAGCAGCACATGTCCTAGGAACAGAAATCCAACTCCAACAGCAATTCCTCACAAACACTCCGTGTGCTTTCAAGCTTCAAGAGGTCGGCGTCGCTACTCCAGGAAGGTGATGTGCCTCATTGCCAGGGCTGTTCTGCCATATGGGATAACACAGTGTACAGTACTCATCCTTCTAATTCCCGAGTGTGGATTATACTACTTCCTTTCACTCAGATTATACCTATTACGTACGACACAGATTGTATCTATTATGTATACCTATTGTGTACTTTATGTAGCCTAAAAGACTCATGCTTCATGAGAATATATTCTTTTATACGAGTAATACAATAATGAAACACCTTTGACTCGTAGCTGTTCAGTTAAGATGAATGAAATGGAAAGTTAAATCAATTATCTTCTTGGTTTTTTACCATGATCCATGCTGCAGATAGTGCTTTGAAAGACTTCCCTTATTGGGCAGCTTCAAGCAAGCCCGAAATTCCACATCATTTCTGCTGTCCAAGCGCAGCAGATTTCATCACTGCAATTCACTTAAAAGAACAGAACAAATCTCATCTTTTAAAAGGGAAAAGCACGAAGTCTTCATTTTCTTCCTGCATGACTAAGATTATCCTTTCCCTTTCTGCCATGAGCTGCTGGAGCCATTACAATAAATACATTTCACTTATCCATCTGCTGCTCTTCGGCTTAAAAGCAAAACACCTTACTGCAGCTGGATATCTACTGAATAAAATAGGGCAGTCCCAAGTTATCATCTCACCAAACAAACAGGCATCCAGAGAATTAAGTCCACAGGATTCATCGTCCCATGTTAAGTACAGATGTTTGTAGGTCACATCATCTGACGCAAGACTCGTGGGCTTCTGCTGCTCCAGAACGTAACTGAAGCAGCAGAGCAGGCAAAAGTAAAGCACAGAAACCACCTTTTGCCTTCACTCACCCTTTAGGACACTGAAGCCCGCAGCACCCTGCCCTGAGAGCTGTAGTGTGCACCTTCACAGCACTCAATCTGCCCAATGCAGGTGGCACAATTAACAAGGTTTATAGTCCTCGCATTCCCCCGAGGCCTTTGGTATGGAATGGCCAATATTAAAGCCAGCCCCACTTTGTGCTCTGCTATCTCCCAGCATTTTGGTGACTAAAAGCTCACACAGACTCGTCAACCTGCAGGCAAAGGCTGTAGGTGAAGCAGACCACAGTATAAAACCAAACCACATCACTTCAGAGGCAAACATTAACTGTTAAAGCTGAGGCAGCAGGCACTAAAGCAGAAGACCATCACTCCAAGAAACTCAGCAGAGCTGCTGCAAGTATTCCCTGCCCCTGCAATGTTAACACTGAGTTACCTGCAGTTTTACCTGCTACTCTGGGGAAAGGACAAATGTTACCACTCTTTGCAGCCCTGCAACCAACCTCCCAGATGATCCCAAAACTCAGCTTCCACTGTAATCCAAGCTGATAACATAGAATCCCAGACTGGTTTGGGTTGCAAAGGCCCTTAAAGCTCAAGGCCAGGTTGGACAGGGCTTGGAGCAAGCTGCTCTAGTGGAAGGTGTTCATGCCTGTGGCAGGGGCTTGGAGCTTGATGAGCTTTAAGGTCCCTCCATCCCAAGCCATTCTGTGATTCTATGATCACATGAAATCAACCTGAGTAGTGGTGTTTTCAAGCCATCCTGAAGCTGAGCAGCCACAAAGGTTTAGCAAACACAAAGACCATGGGTTTCGGTAAGTGATTTTCTGACAACTACATCCTGATCCAAAGGGGCACTGAAATACACAGAACAAGATGGTAAAACACACTATGCAAGTCTGCAGACCTAACCAGCTTCAATTCATATGCAGCTTGCTCAAGTCTTGATTTACACAGCAGCTACACCTGCACAACTACCTTCAGCTTTACAGCTCTACCACTTCTGCAGCTCCAGCGTGGTTCCACCCTTCATAAATTCCATGGAACAAACCCTTCCCTTACCCACCACAGACCCTTTTCTCTGGCTTCAGGAAGTTACACAGTGCAGTATGAATGTGTGTGTCAAGTTCAGGTTTACTGACATTTCTGTCTGCAGCGCGTGGATCTCTGTGAGCTCCACACACAGCCACCAAAGAGAATGGAACTACTACCATGCATTTGGAAGAAGGAAGGGAAGAGAAGGCTAGAATTAGACCATCAGTCTTGCGAAATGCACCCCGTGACAGATAATAGCTGCTTGTATGTACAAGCCAGTAATAACAGGCCTGGGAGTCTGTCAAGAGTTGACTTGTCAAAAATAACACAGGACACAGGAAGCTGGGAGCAAGGGTGGAGAGTAAGAAAATAGAAGTAAAAACCCCAAACCAGCACAGAAACCCCTCTGGCTGGGTTAGGCTTGGCCAGGGCCATCCACCAGACATCGCAGGACAGCACAGGCACACCAGGACCATGCTCTTGCAGGCTCTACTCACTCGACTGGGATGCTGACAGTGCTTACTACTACACAGCACCAGCTGGTAGCAGCAAGCTTTTTAGCACCTCCTCAGCATCAACAGCACTCAAGCCTCAGCTGCTCTCCTGTATCAGTCTTCTCCATAGAGCAGCAAGGTTTGAATGGAGAAACAAGTTACAAGCACCTGCATGTGCCGCACTGATCTCTGACACAACAGACCACATCTCATAAGCCACCGAGACAGAGATTTGTTTCTGTAACTCTATGAGAGGCCATGGGATGGATCCTGCACACGTTTGGGTGTTTAAATATCACAATACAGTGGAAAACCTTCAGGTCCTTGCTAGATAGAAGGTGCAACACCATGAGACAGCAGCCAAGGAAGCTGAAGGGGCTCAAGTGCTTCCTTCCAGATTTGCAGGAGGGTTAAGCAGGCGATGGTGGCAGGAGGTAGGGATCTGAAACACAGGTTTACATCAGCTGGAAAATGCTACGAAATGCCAGCACTCCAGTGCTTCCAACACATTCCTGTATGTTCAGTTTGCCTCTATGTAATGGGCACAGACACTACTGCAACGCAAGATTAAAACCTGAACACCAGTGTTTTCCATTGATGAGATTTCTTACAGGAACTTCTAATACACATGTACTTGTCTTAATTCAGTAAGACAGTTCACAAATCCCCCCCTACAGACACATCGTTTCACACCCTATTTCTTACATCATGTTGCTGGCAAGAAGCATTACGATGGACAATCTGGCTGTTATCTCAAGTCCTACCAAGCAGTTTTAATGTAGAAGACTCATCTTTTACCACTTCAGAAGCTCTGCCTGAAACAGAAGCACTGATTAACTCAGAGACCATGAGGAAACACACTTTTATCTATGAATTTAGATTAGCCCAGCTCTGAAAGGAAAAGCCAGCTCCTGCAGCCAGCCCTTCCGTCACACATGAGATTATAAATCACCATGTTTCCTCCCTATCCTCCACTTCTGCTCTCGCCCTCTCCCATTCTTCAAATGGTTTCCATGCCATTTCATTAACAGGATAAGAAAATTAGCATCATTTTCTAACACACACACACACACAAAAGGGGGATGGGGGCTGGAAAATTCCCTTCCTTGCTTTTGCTGGTGCAGCTCCAAAGCTAAGCAAGCCCAGCTGCTCAGGAAATACCATTGTCATGAACACATTATTGAACATGGAAGAATCAATGGAGATCCCTGTCAGAAGTTTCCCATGCTGCAAGACAGGCCAGCAATGACCCAGCTCTTAGGAAACACTTCTCAGCCACATCCAGCAACTTCATCCTTCAAAATCCAGGCATGTGATCAAAATTCCTTAAGAAGAAATCGCACGTAAATGAAGTGAATTTGAGTAATTTCAATGGGAAGCAGGAGCTGCTCTTCCTTACTAGCACCTGACCTAACACTACTTCTCACTACATATGGCTTTTACTCCAGCCCAAGAGAGGAAAACAACAGTTGTAGCTGAACACGAGTTCCTCTCAAATAGCAAAACCTACTCAGTTTGTGACTGGCTGCTTCTTGGATTCTGTTTTGACAACACAGAAAACATATTAAAGGGCAGCTTCAGCCTATTTTGTTATAAATACCTTAATGCTACTGAGGCTTCTCTTACTCAGCTAACAGTGACGGGCAGTTTCATGAGGCCAAAGCTCCTAGAGATGCCAGGGGCTCTACATGACAGCTGTGATGAAGATATCCCACAACACCTATGCTATTTATCTCAAAATCATGTAATTCCATGTGCCAAATACTGTCATCAATCTTAACAAGAGAAAGGTAAGGGTAGATAGAGCATCTAGAGCTATCTAGCCCTGCTCCAGGTTTCCTGTAGCCCCTTTAGGCACTGGAGCTGCTCTAAGGTCTCCCCTGAAGGAGCCTTCTCCTCTCCAGGTTGAACCAGCCCAGCTCTCTCAGCCTGGCTCTAGAGCAGAGGTAAACATCTAAAGCACTTTAAGAACAGCTTACAAAAGGATGATTTATATACGCATCCTAAGGTTTCTGAATCCCTTATGTCACAATAAAAGCAAAGTCTCTACATGGGCCATTGAAAATGCTCCTGAGAAGCACAGTATTCAGCACACCCGGGTAAGGAAGTCAAACACCCTGCCAGCACAGGCATTACTTCACTACTCCGCAGCTTGAGAAGTTGAGAAAACATTCTTTTTCCTGTTGTTATTGAAGCTTTTATGTTTAGGAATCAAAGGTGAATTTCAGAACACTCAACAGTGGGAGAAACACCATTGGCAAATACATTAATCTACGGAAAAGTCTTACATACTGAATTGCTGTCACATCGGAAAGCCACCCTGGGCTACTATGAGCACGTGTGCCAGTAAGAGATGACAAATGTCTATTAAGCAAAAGAATCCTGATTGCTGTTAGGACCAGGTAGGGATGACAGCTCCAGGGTATTTCATTTAAAGGTCTTCAATTCCTCAAGGAAGGGTAACAGAAGCATTATTCAGAGAAATCCTCTTTTTAGCTTTCTCTGAGACTGTGTCTAACACAGTGCTATGGAGAGCATTGTCACCTTCCCTCAAGCGCTTGTTTCATCAGTGGTACCACAAGGAAAGCCTGAAGAGATGCACAGACGTCTCCGAGTTATCACCCTTGGGTATTCCAGCACTAACTTCAAGTATGCTTTTCAGACTTGTATTCAGAACACCACATCCCAGGGGTTTTCTGTTGCCAACTAATGTATGTAACACACTTGACTACATTGAGAAGAGCTCAGGCTATACTTTAGCTACGCTCTGCTCTACACCAGTTTCGCTACGATAAGCACATCATTCCATCGCATAACTCTCAATGCAAAGAGGAGTTGTCAAACTCATCCAGGAAGGTCAAGCATTCAGAAGAGTTCAAGCTGCGCAGCGCATTCCTCACCAGGTCAGGGAGAACACACCCCAGCTCCTGGCTTTCCATTTCTGCACAAACACAGGCTTGAAGGTCAATTGCTCACCTTCAGTTACACCTCCAGTCCCACACCAGGCACCCCAGCTTACTCCGGTGTTGCACTATGTATTGGTAATAAAACTGCTAACTTTGGCTGCTTTGGTGGCTCTAAACTGACTTCTCTGCAGAAGAAATACTTTGAACACCACTGTTCAAGTTATAAATACTTAACTCATCACTATTGCTCTGAAAAGTGAAGTTGATTTCTAGCATTGCTCCACTCTGCCACATCAACTGAAATGTACCTGGAATGGTGCTCACACTGCTGCCTATAACTCCTGACCTGGGCCAGAGGAAGGTAAAGCTGACAACACAAATATCCACACTGTTCTGCAAACAATGCAAAGAAACCATGCTGGGTACGTACTACAGCATCTACACACCGAGGAATCTAACAGGGCCCATTCTCAGTACCTCATATTCGGAGCTCTAACAGACAGCTTAACTGAAAAGACATTCCAGGACTGAAAAGCAAGGCTCCTTAAACAAATACAGCTTCACATGCAGCTGAATGAAGGAAGCATCATAAGAACCAGCGTGCTGGACAGCCAGTCAATGGAGAACCCTTCAGATACCACTAGCATTGAACCCCTGAAGTTTACTGCATACGCATGAGCCAAACTTCCACAGCTTGTTTTGCATTGGGGCTTTTTTAGTGCATCTTTCTTCTGATTCCAAAACCCAGGTTTCATCCCACATCAGCCTAAGCTAACAGTTACACTAGTGATGCTAGCAAGCATTCTGACCTCAGTAAAAGGTATCCCTCTAGCTAACAACAGCTCAGTAGCACCTCAAAACACTGCCCCCAATGTGCGCTTGAAGACAGGTTCATCCAAAACGTTGCATGAGGATGATGCTGCATCTTCCCATTAACTTGCCTTTATACTCCAGGCAGGGGTTGGAGTAAATTCCTGTAAAAGCATTCTGCAGAACTTCAGTACTCTGCTGCTCCTATTGCGAGCTACTCCATCAACCTGAAGTCACAGCGTTTGTTAATGGTCCAGATTACTTGGCAGAAATTAACTTCATAGCCTCTCAAGTCACGATATGAAACAAGCTTTGTGAACCAGAGTCCTGAAGGGCTTGGCAAGTAAGAGGAAAACCCACATCTTGAAGCTGAAGATTAAAAGGCCGCTTTTAAGTCAAGATTAGTCCTACCGGAGGAAAGCTATAAAGGTGATGTATTTGCTTTCCTGCAAACAGAGAATGTGATATGTCAGAAATTCATTCAACAATTCAAGTCTTGTCCACCTTGAAAAACAATGAATGGCTCCCTTCTTATGGCAAAGGATTTTCAAGTATGCTCCTTAAGCTTCTACTACAGCTTTTATGTCCAAGTTGAATAGTTCGCTCTTGGCATTTGTGAAACCAAATACCAACAGATACTGACCAGAAGGAAACTCTTATTGGGATGATTTACACCCTCTTGATTCTAACAACAATTCTGTAGGCATATTACATCATATACACTTGCTTGTGCTATGATTCCCATTTGTTATTACACAGCTTAAATCCCCAGTGTTATAGCAATATAACTACACAGTCCAAAGTTTAGCATATACATGTTAAATGTTATTTCAGCAGGGAATGCCACAAGACAAAGCCTCAGTAAACACTTGGTGTCTATTTCTGAACCAAATACGCAGTATGCTACTCTTACACAATCACTCACATGATAATCTCTAACTGCACAGCCCATCTTCATTAATACTTAACAGGTTATGCTGGTTTATTAATATGCTTACTACACCAAGCAGTTTGAGTAGTAGATACTGTAAAACGCCTTAGAAGTAAATCCATTCACAACAACTTGAGATACAACTCAGCCAAGGCTCTCTGTGCACTTCTTATCCCATGCATGTAACCAAGAGTCGCCTAAATCATCACGGGAGGTGAATAAAGCAAACTGGCACTGCTTTGCAGTGGAGTCCGCTGTGTGCATGCAACCAGTCACTTCATGCCACTGAGTTATGAGCTGCAAGTTCTTTTAATGATTATTCAATACTTGATGATCATCTTGTTGCAGGGAACAGTATGATTTTGGGTTGTATGTACAGCCAGAATGGGCAGATACTGATAAAACTTCCCCATTTCCCCCCTAACTTCAAGCACTGAGAAAGAGAAGAAAAGGATTTCAGAGGAGGGGGAAAAAGGAAGGACAAAACCCCGAATCACATCAGCTCTCTTCAGTAGCTCACTGAAACACAGATGAATTGAGTAAGCTCATTTGGAGGTTGCCAGGTTTTTTGTATTTGGGCACTCTCAAGATGTTTGGGGTTTAAATTAACTTGTAAAGTTACTAATTGTATGATCAGAACACTCTTGAAGAATGTTTAATTAAGACCCAAATGCCATAACAGGTTATCCAGTAGAAATGTATTTCAGCTGTAAAAAACCTTTATTCAAGCTATGAAGTCATCTGAAATTCAGTCAATTTGGGAAATTATTCTGAATCAGACTGGTTTGGAAGGGACCTTAAAGCTCATCCAGTTCTGACCCCCTGCCACAGGCAGGGGCACCTTCCACTAGAGCAGCTTGCTCCAAGCCCCATCCAACCTGACCTGAACCAGTAGTAGATAACAATTCTGACCCCAGCAGTACAAGAAGCCCTCACAAATCTTTAGTCAGTCTTTACCCATATGCAAGTAACTTTGACACCAGCTTTGGCACAGCAAATACACCCCAGTCAGAGCGAGTGTAGTCCATTCTGTCTGCTAGCTCCTGCATACAGAATCACTAGGTTGACTTGGCTGCTTATTTAAGATGTGTACACTTGAAGTTGAAAACTGGAAAAGGATGACAAAGATGTCAAAGAAAGCTAAAACCAAAGGTGCTTATTGCCTTACCTGCTCCATTTTATTTAGGTGATACGATATATTGAATGTCCAAAACACTCACTGCAAATCGGTCATCATATACCTCTAGTTTGGACTATGGCTTTATAGCAACAAAGAGCCCACCATGCTGATGGGCATGATGACTCTAAGCACTGAAGAAACTGGGGGGGGTGTGGTGTGCCTTTTTGGAGTGCTTGGGGGTTGGTTTATTAATTTTATCTTTTTCTTGGTTGCTTGTTTGGTATTTTTGTGTCTTTTGGTGCTTTGTTTTCAATCTGTGCATAGGAAACTATCACAGCATTACAGAATTGTTAAGGCTGGAAGGGGCCTCTGGAGATAATCCAGTCCAACCCCCCCACCCAGAGCAGGTTACACAGGAAATTAATTCAATTCAAACCTGACAGCAATGAAAGAGCACATTCCTGACCTCAAAACCTGTCCCTTGCCATTGTTCAGTTGGGAAGGAAATAGTATGAAGAATTGACTGTCCCACTAAACCAGCACATGGAGAAGAATGCTGCCAGGCAAAGAGTTCAAACTGATCATAGGACTTTTTACAAGTTACAGCATGGAGGCTGGATCTGGATGAGCTTTAAGGTCCCCTCCAACCCAAACCAGGCTGGGATTCCATGAGTCTGTCCCAAAGGCAGCAGTGAGGGTGCAGAAGGCAACACACTGATTTAGCCTTAGCGATTCAGTATCGGAGTACCCTTTGTGCTTGGGCAGCCTTTCATACATCTACTAGCGCTTTTAAGTCCTCCCCCTTGCACATTAGTTTGTACTAATGCCACAATACTTTCACATGTTAAAAACCAGATGTAGACGGATAGGATTTGCTGACAGCCCTTCTAATCACAGCCAGATCCATCTTCTGAAAGAAGTTCAGTTATTCCTACAAATTTAACTAATCAGACCTAAGACTGGTGATCTGCTATTAACACCAAATCCCTATTGCTCAAGTTTCCACACAGCCATGTTGGCAAAAGGTCTGCTTCTTAATTCCAAGTAAGCTTTTGTACACATTCTTATATTATACAGGGCAGGATGCTCATGCACCGTGTTAACGAAGAGCCAATGAATAATGGCTGTAGAATAGTGATGGACACTTCAAATATACCAAGTAGGTATTTAGACAGGTAGTTTCTTAAAGCTGCAGCTAACAACCAACTTGAATCTCAGATAATTCTGAAGTTAACAACAGGATACCTAAGGGCTCAAAGCCATCCTCGAGCTTTGTGCTCTTCTGAATAACCCAACCACTCCACACTTAACATCAGCTGTCGGATTTAACACAGCAGCCAAATATGCTTTTTAGTTGGGGGGGGGGGGGGGGGGGGAAGGAGGGGGTGTGAGGTTGAAGGTTTAATGCAACTGGAATTTCCTACTGAGAGCAAGTAACACATAGCATCAACTCCTACGAACGCTCTGACACTGATGAGACAGGCTCTAAAAGCAGAAATGTATCCAGATCTCTTGCTTGGTTTCTGCTGTGTGCAAGACGCTTCTCAGTCTTAAAGCTGAGCATTGAGTCAAGCTACCCAAAATACTACAGACATCCAGCAGAATACAGCATGGGCCAAGCAGCTTAAGAACAAGCTGTGTACGTGTTGTCCCCACTGCTCTCCCCATACAGCCAGAGAAAACCTGAGGTTGGATGGGACCTCTGAAGTTCTATTACTCTAATGCACTGCTCAAACCCTTCTCACTCTTAGATGTATCACACTTCCTTTGCCAGGTTGAACATACCCAGGCCACATTGCACCACAGGTTAGGAGCATCAGCTCTGTCTTGGCAGCCCTCTAACTCCAATATAGCAGTGTGCTTACTCAGAAACCCAAAATAGGACACAGCTACCCAGTTATCATCTCAGGAACACTAAACAGAGGGAGCAAGGATGACTTCCCGTGGCCATCTGGCTACACTCTTACTTATAAGCCTCAAGTACACTTGGCCTTCTCTACAAGGGCACACTGCTGACTCATAGTGAGATACCCCATATCTCACTAACTTGAGTTTTAAGTATATGGCAGGAGATCCCACCAAAGGCCTTCCTAAAACACAGGTATACAACATACACTGCTGCGCTGCTGTCCACAGAGTCACCCATACGGGCACAGAATGGAATGGGGTGAGGCACAAAACCGACCCTGGCTGTTCCCATTCATCTGCTTAGAAATGGCTTTCAGGAGACTTTGCTCCACAAGCTTCCCCACAATGGAAGCTGGGCTTACTGGCCTGTTTTTCCCTGGATTCCCCTTTCACATGTTTAAGACAAATGCAGCAACTGCCCCTTTCCTGTCACCTGGAGCTTCCCCAATTGCCATGATCATTCCAAGATGACAACACGTGGCTTTCCAATCCCATGAGCCAATCCTCAGCATCCTCAGACACATGTCAGCTTTCTACCCTGGCATGGCCCTTGTTATTACCCATTACTAACTTTTCAGGTAAGCAGCAATGAAGGTGTAACAAGAGGCAATGAAGAGAGACTTCAGGGCCTTGCAACGACTGGTTAAGGGATCAGGAGCACAAGTAGTGCCGTAGTGCTCTCCTCTGTCCTTCCAGTTCCAGGGAATGAGGAGGAAAGAAGCAGGAAGAGCCAGCACATCAATACCTGGCTCCAAGCCTGGTGTCACTGGCACAACCTGGGGGGTTTCGATAATGGGTCAGTCTACACACTACCAGGCCTGCTGGTGATAGACTGGGTACACTGGTCTCAAAGGGGAAAAGGAGTTAACAGGGTTTATTAAAAGAGCTTTAAAGCCAGAACTAAAGGCAAAATAAGCAGCAACTGATCCAAATATTTACATTCTTTTAGCTGTTTAACACATAGGAAAGGTTTGCTCTTCACACAGGCCTCGGAATGACCCACTAATACAAGCCAAAGCTGAGGCTCGCACCCATGTGTGTATGTGAAATATTCATGTAGATGAACCCTTTAATTCATGAAGGGTTTTACGCAGGTGCTCAAAGACACCTAGTGAAATATTAACTGCTCTTTTCAAGAACTCAAGCCTTTTCCAACACACATATTCCTAGCTTAAAGTACTCTTGAATCTGTATGTTCCTCCTTTGCAGCAAATTACAGTCTTGCTCATCCACTGCTGTATTTATATTCACGATAGAAAGAACTCCAGCAGTTTCACATGTATTCCAGATTTAACTGTTCAACAAATATAATGCTAAAGGTTAATCTTGAGCCAGGGAACCAGATGTTCAGTCAAAAGGGAATTTTTCTCAAGAGGAGATACCCAGGAAGTTTGTCTTTCCAATGCACTCCAGCCCACAGAATTTCCCACCACACTTATCCAACTGGGAGAAATTAGGAATCAGCCTCCAATTTAACCGTGTAGTTAGCAGAAACACCAACTTTGAGGACTTAAGCATGTAGTATTATAAAGCACTTCAAACATTATTAAAAAGCATTCATAACATTATACTATATATATATACACACACACTAAGCATACAAGCTTTCTATTAATAACATAATTCTTGTTACGAGCTTCAAAATAAGCTTTCATTAGTTTAAAATTAAAGCCATTAAGTTGTTTAAGCTTAAACAATAAGCAGAGCACTCAGTCCAGCTTCTAAACCTTGTAACATTACACAGGTAAGTTAAACACCCTTGGATAAGCTTGCTAAAGTGGGCAAGGAGGCCTTCAGAAAGGAAGAGGTGGTATTTTCCTTCCAAGCTAGTTCCTAGCTGGAGTACCTGGGCAAAGAGAATCAGCCAACAGCCTCAAAGCTGTTTGCAGCCCATAGGAATCATCTTCACATCACACACAGAACAGCTGAGATTAGGAGTAACCTCTCCTGATAATCCAGCCCAAGCCTCCTGCTGGGGCAGGGTCACTGGGAACAGGACTGTGTCCTGCTGGGGTCCGGGTATCCCCATGGATGGAGGCTCCACAGCCTCTCAGGCAGCTTGTCCCACTACTGAACCAGTCTCATGGTCAAAGAGCATTTCCTTGTGTTCAGATGGGATTCCACATATTGCAGTTTGTGCCCATTGCCTCTTGTGCCGTCAGTGTGCACTGGTGAGTCTGCCTCCTCCTTCATTCCCTCCCATCATGTGCTAGGACACATGGATACGATCGTTCCCAAGCCTTTTCCTCCCTAGGCTGAGCAGTCCCAGCTCTCTTAGCTTTTCCTCATAGAAAAGATGCTCCAGACCTTTAGTTGTCTTTGTGGCCTCGTACTGGACTTGGTCGAGTAAATGCATATCTTGCTTGTAGAGGGGAGCTCACAATTACTCGTAGTACTGTAGATGTGGCCTCACTGGCACTGGATGGAGGAAGGATCTCCCCCTCTGCCTCCTTTAGCAGCACTTCGCAAGAGGAATTCAACTGCGCCTTTCACTACAACCATGGCAATCATTAGGAATAAGTAAGCTAATGCTGAGGCTTGGCTAAGGACTGCCTTTTCGTGATCCACTACGTATGTTTCTTACATTTAGGAGAATTGTTGTTCATGCTAAATTTAACCTCTTGTACTTGCCAGATCTTGCTTCATTCAGCATGAGAAATACAAAAGCATTTAAGTAAACCCACAACAACGTAGCTTTATAACACACATTGCTAGCATGCAAACACCACAAAGCTACCTCTGGCTCAAGTTAAGCATTTTCCAGATGCCAAAATGAAATACATATCGATGTACCTTGCTCGGCAAGCATCCAACTGCAGTTGCCACTACGTTCTAGTTACTTGCCACAGTAGAAGGCTGTGTTTCCAAATGAAGATAATATATCTATCCCCAAAAAGTAGCGGATTAGATATTCATTTAGCGCTTCTCACACTAAAGCCACATCCTACTGACGATGGGACATCCTCTAGAACAGTTTGAAATCCCTTGGGGATCTACCACATCCTCTCTATCTGCCAATCCAGCAAAACAGAAGAGCCCTGCACCAAGCCTCTGCACAAGAACAGGGGCTGAAGGGGACAACACAGAAACAGGGCCAATACAAAGCGTGTGGCTAACCACACAATACGGAGTAAACTCCTGACTTTCAGGTACCTTTTAAAGTCCCACTGCACAAAATTCCCGAAGAACAGAAAATTGTCTGCAGAGTAATTTAAAAAGTAGGATCAGATATTCTTGGAAGTTCTTTTGCATTTAACTTCTGTCCTGTAACACAAAAAGCAGCAGAGCTTTACATTAGGACACACTTGCCTATCCACACATAGTACAGCTATTGTCAGTCTGTGCTCCTTCCAAGCAGTCAAGAACACATCCAA
The DNA here is from genome assembly GCA_039720435.1 of Amazona ochrocephala. Lineage (NCBI taxonomy): Eukaryota > Metazoa > Chordata > Aves > Psittaciformes > Psittacidae > Amazona > Amazona ochrocephala. The sequence goes on along the minus strand of CM077881.1, from coordinate 82,331,724 downwards.
CTGCACGCAGAGCAACATCAAACCATGCTCATCCACCACCCAATTCAGTGTGGGATATACTTGTTTCCAGTACTGGATACACACCTAAAGGCCTCTTAGACAGCCCCTGCTTCAACCAAAGCACCCATCTTCCAACTGGCAGCCCCCTGCCCAGACAAAGACATCCTCATTTTGATCTTCTCTAGTTTAGGTGTCAAACTCTCCAGCAGCAAGAAGATTGTTGTCACTGACACCAATTGCTATCATTGATACAAGTACTACTTGTTTGCTTTCCTCGCCAAACATAGACATCTGTCGATTCAGTTCAAGCTGGAAAACTCCATCTCCCAATAGACTTGCACTACTTCATCATAGCAACACCCGTACATAGATTTGTGTTCATCGTGGTAATACTCATTACATTAAGCCACCTTTCCTAAGTTGGTTACAGCCACATATTATCTACCATCTGACCTTCATTTCTTTTGCAACGCTACATTTCACTTAGCATCCTCCCAACTCTTTCAAGCACATACACTTAGCCTAGAAAGACCCTGTTGCACATGTCACTTAGGTGATGTTTCTTACCTCAAACAAAGCAGGAAAAGCGCCTTGCGTTTCACTTTGTATGACGAGCCTTTCAAGGCATTTTCTGCAATACCAGATCACCACAGGTAAGTGAGATTCTCCTTCAGTTCCAGCATTGCTACAGCGAGCACAAGCGACCGGGAAGATGCCCTTTGGTATTCCAGTAGGCATGTCAGCAGATTATGACCTTCCCATCTCACGATATTTTATACCTGCATTTTGTAATTGTATTTCACATCTGAGCATCCACAGCTACAAGGTTCTTGTGAATGTATCAGCTACATGAAACTACTTCCTCAGTTCCTTGTCCAGCATTCAAACAAACACACATTCATTACATCACTTGGACATCCAAGAACACTCATTTCATTTTTGGGCAGCACTGTTAAACCAAAAAGCTGAGAAGGGGATTTGCTGTTTACTGTAGAAATACACTGCCCTAGTGAGGAGTACGAGGAGCGGCACACCTGGACCAAGCACAAACCAGAGCAATACATAGTTCTGCTTCAGCCATTTCATCACAGAAGCACCAATCTGGAAAACCAAGCAGGAAACCTGCCTGTTGGGAGACCTGGGGTCAGCAGCTCTGGAGAGGAGCCTGGGTGGGAGGGAGGGCGAGGAAGGGAAGGAAACACAACAGGCCGCTGATAAGATCAGGCGCCTGCACCCGAGAACCTGACACAGCTCCAGCTTCCAGCCTAAAAGAGAACATCTTTAAAAGCAATACTGAACAGCCACGGAGAGAGCACAGGCAGGGAGGTTCAGCACAGAGGTGACGCCACAAACTGGCCTTCAACTCTGCTCCTGAAGGCAACGTATGTTCATCTTCTTCCCCTGCTGCAAAGACGGAAGGTACCCTCCAAGGCTTCACTGGCAACACGGCAAGGACCTGTGGTGGAACTGGAAGAGCTTTAAGGTCCCTTCCAACACAAACCAGGCTGGGATTCAATGATTTCAAAAATACCATCATAATGCAGTGAGCTTCCCAGCCTCCAAGGATTTCATCTTTCTAGAGGACCTAGCAAAAGGGGATATGACTCTTCAATGAAAGACCTGCTATCGCTTCTCTAACCACCTTGGAAAAGAACCATCATCCCTCTCCCACCATTCCCAGCTCCTGGAACAGCAGCATGACACAGCTCTGTGCAGCGCAGCAGTGCCAATGGGCCAGAAAACCAAGGACATGGCAGCAGCAGTGGCAGCAAATGAAAAAAATCAATGCCTTCACCTTCCTAAACACATCAGCAGCTCTCTGGCGAGATGCGAACAAGGCATCAAGTCCCATTACCTTTTCATAGCAAAGGTTTTCTGCTGCCCAACAGCTCACAAGATCACTCTGACCAGAAACAAGTCAAAAGATGGGCTCTCAGTGTTAGGAGTTTCGATAGCAAAGCCAGGTCTCTGCCTTGTTTTCTACTTGAGGTTTCTCCTTTCAGCCTTAGCTAGGCAGTTTTCAGCACAAACAACTACCCCTGGAGACCTGCTGAGGGTAACGTTACAATTTCACTCATGTACCTCAATCCTGCAAGATCTACGGAACGTTTATCACTTCCTTACTATATAATCAGACCTCAAGTATGCTATGAATTCTTACCTCATCCCCACTGCTTTATGTTAGACCATACACTTGATTTTATCCCCATTCCACACCTTACACTAGTTTAACTTGGTAAATAGCATTCTTCACACAAAATGTTGCCCTTGCTTCAAATTCAAGCTTCTCAATAGCAATGAATATCCACACAACATCAGACCAATATTGTGGAAGGGAAGGGTGGCTTCTCCAGGCATTTGTTATGCTCTTAAATCCACCAGGAACACTGCATTTAAACTCACATAAACCCATGAAAGAGCCAGATTTCCCCAGAAATGATGGCAAATGATTACCACTAAGCAGGGAAGAACTAGCGGTGGGAGAGGAGCAGAGCTGGGAATCACATCACCTCCAGCCAAAACTCCGTTTCACAATAACACAGCTTAAGCACATCCCAAGTTTGCATCATGAAACCTAGTGTTGGTAAAGTTACCACCAAATAAGCAGGAAATAAACTCCTATGCTTCCATAGAAGTGACCTAAAACAACAGGGAAGAAAACCTTAATGAACAAAGATATTGCTTTTAATTATTCCCTGCACTTGAAGTAATTCACACTGTTTACACAGTGATTCATGCCGCTTGCTCCTGTGCTGAACGCCCTTTAGGAAGTACAGTAACAACTCCACAAACAAGAATGTATTGTTTGCAATTAATATACTACACATTTTAATTGCGTAGCATTTCAAATTAGACTTTTTACTTTGGGATAGCATTCAAACTGCAATGGGATTGCATCTAGGAATGCACAGAACCCACAGAACAGCCAGAAGGCAAATGCTTCTAAAGAAGTAGGTCACTCCTGCTGCTTCAAAATTATTTACAAGCCCCAAACAACATGTTATGGACACAGTTTTAACGCTACAGGTATTACAGTCAAACCAAGCACATCCACTTAAAGATGGGAGCAAAACGTTCCACTTCAGAAGCCACTCAAACGATAGATTGACTTCAGACAGCCCCCTTCTTAAAAGCTCTAATAATAATAGCAACTGATGTTATATTTAGGCAAAACCATAGTTAGATGAGGTACAACTGTCTGAAGTGAGGCATATAATAACATCTAGGTGCGCTCCATGAGAATTTGTATTCATGGACTTTGGAAGGAATCACAGAATCACAGCTTGGTTTGTGGTGGAAGGGACCTTAAAGCTCATCCAGTTTCAACCCCTGCCATGGGCAGGGACACCTTCCACTGGAGCAGCTTGCTCCAAGCCCCTGTGTCCAACCTGGCCTTGAACACTGCCAGGGATGGGGCAGCCACAGCTTCTCTGGGCACCCTGTGCCAGTGCCTCAGCACCCTCTGAGTAAAGAACTTGTGCCTTATCTCCAACCCGAACTTCCCCTGTTTCAGTTTGAACCCATCACCCCTTGTTCTATCACTACAGTCCCTGATGAAGAGTCCCTCTCCAGCATCCTTGTAGGCCCTTCAAACATTCAGAATGCCTCAGAATGTACAAACTCAGTCTCAAGGAAAGCTTGTATTTGATTTCTTTTCCCTGTTTTCTAGGCAAAAACCACCCCCACAATTACTTCCAAACTTCTAATTCAGAGGAGCCCGGACATTTTGCCAGCTCCATGTTAGCTGTAGCTAACCTACAATAGCTTTTCTGGTGTATCAACAACAGCATTTGAAAGACCAAGCCTTCACTGCAACACAATGCTCTATTTTCTCACAGCACTTTGGCAAATCCCTCTTTACAGACAACCATCATACACTGAAGAGCTAAAAACCCCACAACTATAAAAGCCCATCCCTCACAAAGCTGACTCTGAAGTAATGCTGCAGTGCAACATCCAGCTTTGCTTGGGAGTCCAACTCCTCCTTCCATAGACTTCACATCAGAGTACACTTTGAGCAGGTTGACACTCTAAACCTGCTAATGGTGGGCTCTCTAAACCAACTAATTGCGGGCAAGTCACAAAAGAAACATGACTTCCTAGTATTTCATTTAGCTGGCAAACAAACAGGCTCCTGTGGCTGTAGTCATCTTCAGACCTCAGTCATATATATGCTTTCACTTCCCAGCTAAATCTAGTCCAGTCTTTCCAAGACACAGGACCATCAGTAAGGAAAAAACATGTCACCAGTACCATTTATCAGCACACATAGGATGTGTACGTTAGTTCACCTGGAATGACCTTCCTTACCACACTCGGCTAGGCACCAGATGGGATAGAAACATGACATTCCCCCCATCCTAATACTACTTAAGCATTTCCTGCTGTGATATAATGGGTGAGTTAGTACCTGCTACAGAACAAAGGAAATGTGGTTCAGGGCAATTCCTTCCTAAAACGATTTCAAGTGTAAAAAAAAACCCAACCACCTACAGTCACACAGAAAACAACACAACACAATCACTCCATAAAAACCACTCGAGCCCCAAATCCCTCATTAGTTCAAATGGGGATATAAAATGTAGAATTAAAACTGTATAGGTAGTACCAACATGGGGCTTATTTTGCATCTATCTCTTCCTACAGGCATGCCAAAGCATCTGAATAACGAGTAACTTGGCTTGGTCCAAGTAGTTGGCAACTGCAAACCAGTGACACTTCAGGGTCCCCACAAAATTCCAGCCCTATCTGGTCCAGTTGAACAGAAATCACCACAAACTTGCAAAGGCCAAAAGCCTCTCACTGCCAAAAGCTCCAAATCTGTTGGCTACAACTCTTACCCCAGAAAAGAAGGGAAAAGCTACCTTGTGGTTTGGAAGGTCAGCAAAAGGAAGACTACAGATACCTCAAATCAGAACTAAGACTTAGAATGGCACAAGATGAATCTGTGATTTTGTTAATTACCATTGTGAATGACCTTAGCAAAAGGAAATAAACTTGTAAGAGACATAAAGATCAACTGAAAACACATGTCTGGAAAACCCTGGCCCTTTTATTATAGAGGTAAAAGATGCACTGACTGGATGCACTTGATCAGAAAGACCGTGTTCTGACATTCATCAGAGCATCACAATGCTTCAGAGAACTGCTCAGGTATTCAAGCCTGAATTGTCAGAGCCACTGCTACAGGAGACCTGGGTACCAGGTGAAAGAAAGAAAACCAACCTTAATGCAAAGGCTCTGCTGTCTTCAACGCCGCTTTTCACAACAGCACAGCAAGAAGCAGAAGCCAGTATTAGGAATGCATCAGCTCCCTATCCATGAGCTGATCCCAAAGACAGGCAACCCATCCTACTGCTTGTATAGAGCTGGTGACATCTGTGACTCAATGCAGGACTTCCATGATGCCTGAAGTTGCAAAACTGAGTGCAAAGAGCCCAAATGTAGGTTGTCTTCCATAGAGAAAATCAAACTTCTTACTGAAAACTTAAAGAAGCAATATGCAAAATAAAACTTATCCACAGTATCCTTGAGAACACATATTTGGGGCAACGAGCACCCCAGTACAGCTTGGATTTTAAAGGAGTTATTTCAGCCCAATATTACTGCTAGTAGCAGATGAGCCTCCTGAAGTGGACAGCTTTTAAAGGTAACAGAAATGATTTTATAGCAATTACATCTGTTTCTTCCATAGCAAAAGCAGCACAAAGAGCTCTGAAAAGCACACAAGTATTCAGTCATTGTACAAGTTGGGACTAATGCAACTTATCCTGTTTATACATCCTTCCCACACTGCTTGCACTCTACATGTATTTAGATGCTTTCTGAAAACAAACAGCCCATCACACTGGAAAAGGAGCATTCAATCCAAAAGAACATGCTCAGAGAGTTTATCTTCTATGCAGTTCACTGCAACTTGGCCCCAAGGGCTTTAGGAATACGAAATCCATGCTGGAGTTCTGGATAAGGAAGCAACAAGTTTCAGGCACTTCTGTCTATCGATCCACACAGGATGGCCAGGAATCATTCTGATTCTCAGTTCATACATCTTCAGCCTCATTCACAAGAGCAAGTGGATATCAGAAAGGGAAGCTCTTTATTTCCTTTGCCCCAAATGACAGCAACTCAGAAGGATTCTTCTGGCTTGTTAACATCATAAGTCTCTTCTACTCACGCAGTACTAGCCATTTGACGCAAAGAACAAGGAAGGAGGGGAAGGAGCATGGGATAAAAAGGGGAAGAAGTTAAGGAGCCCAGGTAGGGCTGGGGTAATGGTTGGACTTGATGACTTTAATAGTCTTTTCCAACCTAAATGATTCTGTGATTCTACGCTGCACATGAGCCCTGTAACCACACAAGGCTTTGAGATCATTCCAAAGCAGAGGGAGACAGAATAAAACAAGCACCATGCTGAGGCACTGGCACAGGGTGCCCAGAGAAGCTGTGGCTGCCCCATCCCTGGCAGTGTTCAAGGCCAGGTTGGACACAGGGGCTTGGAGCAACCTGCTCTAGTGGAAGGTGTCCCTGCCTGTGGCAGGGGTTGGAACTGGGTGAGATTCAAGGTCCCTTCAACACGAGCCAGGTTGGGATTCTGTTATTCTAAGAGTGAGAATCATGTGCTGAAAGGGCTTTTACTTGTGCGTGGTAAAGGCATGTTAAAATAGAGATAAAGCACCCAGCATACTAGAAAGCTGGGTGTCCAATTTTGCTCTTAATGGCTGGAGGCAAAGAGGAAAAATAGCTTTGACCCACTTCTGCAGGAACCCATATGACCACGCCATGTTAAGCTAACATGAAAACAGAATGCGTTCCTATTCAGTTCATGCATTCTCTGCAGAGAACAGCTGACCCGAAGGGATTTGTAATTCTCTTCACTTCTGTGTTTATGGCAAGTGATCTCTGGTAAAAAAGCTACTTTACAATAAACATTATCTGCAGATAAAATGCAGCAAGACTGGTGCTATGGTCCAAGAGCTTGGAAAAAGAAATAAACGCAATCAGACATCTCTTTCAAGCACGAATCACAGATAAAACCCTCACTGTAACAGCAGTGTCTCTATCATTCCCACCAGGGTTACTTTGCTGCAGAAGCAACACTTGCAGTGAATAATCATCAGCATCCATATGGAACAATGATAAATGCATTAGAAAATATGGAAGCTCACCAGGATAACACAATTATGTGAAGAAAGGTAAGTCATTTACATAGGTTGAGCTTCCCTTCGCATCCAGCTTTCCCTTTATTCTTAAAGCAACCCCTTCTCTAGCACATTTTTCTTCCTATTACAATAGCAAACCCAAAAAGCTACCTGCATCCAAGCAATGTATGAGCTCACGGGGTTATTTCCACATTCAGGAAAAACATTAGTTCTTTTTATAGCCCAGGTGTATCTGATAAATACATATTCAATGTCTTCCTTTCACATTGCTGATGCTAAGAAGATTCCCCCCTAAATACATTCAACTCATAACAAACCCATTCTTCTTCTCTCCCATCTGAGAAGACTCTAAGAGCCACACCCTTTATTTCAAGGTCAACTACCAGCTGGTTTCAGCACACCTGATGCCTCAGCAGTTACAGATCAAAGCCTCCACACCTTGATCTCAACCAACAATCAAACCACCTTTCCTGGGTCCACCTCCTCTTCTCTGTGCCTGTTACATACATTGCACAACGTACTTACAACCACCACTGCCCTGCAAGTGCATTGCAAGAAGTTAAGACTTAGAAAGCCTAGAGCAAGGGAAAGAACAGGGGAGAATCTGACCTTTCTGCTGTCAAGGAAGGACACTGAATGGCATAAAGCAGCTCAGAATTTAACATCGCTCTGGTGGGGTACATTTGAAACATGGATCTCATCTTCACCACCCTCCACAGAGCCATGCAGAGAGGACTGAGGAGCCATGCAGCACGAGCAGCAGATGGGTAAAGGTTCAGCACCAGCGCTCAACCCAGTGCTTGCTGGTTATGGGCAGAACACTCACCAGATAATCCTCCTTTATGAAGGGTTTTAGACTTGAAAGCTCAAGAGCATCGCAGATTTTGAGCAAGTGGTGTTATTCTGGGCTTCTCTTGCAGACAATTTGCTAAGGAAAACATGCCCACAGGTAAACATTAAAGCTCGCTTCATAATTTCTTACCTCACCATCCTCACAGCTGTGGAACATAACACTAATTACTTCAGTTGTCCTGCCAAAGGATGCCCCAAGGGGGGAACCAAATCACCATGTTCCTAAAGTTTAACAGGTATATAAAGAGACACAAGGTTTTTTTTAATCAACATTTTCATGACCCTCTGAAAGCACACAAAGACCAACGCCTCTCCACATATCTACCGGCTTCCTCCCCTTCAAAGAGAAGGTCCATATGGATTTTGTGAGCAGCAGTAAAAGCATAATTGAGATTTACATCCCTACCTACATCAATTCCTCCCGGTTTTAACCCAGGGGCAGTAGTTATTTGTCCTTCTGAGTCCTATCAGTCAGAGTTGCTCAAAGCTGGGGCAGATGAGAAGAGAGACATCAAGGAAGAATAGAAGCAACTAGAAAGGTGAAGAGATTTCCTTCCCCTCACCACGCAAATCCTGTTAGTTGCTAACTAAGTACTTGTCAGCGTGAATGACTAACAGCAAAGAATATTTCATACATCATCTGAAAAGAGCCAAGCCCCTGAGATCTCATTATCAGAACCAAGTGTCCCAGCTGACATGAATTATTTACCTCAAACCAGTGCTTTTGATTATGCACATGCATTAAATGCTGAAGGTGCATCTGTGCCCCAGTTTTAAAACAACCATGTGGAAACAAAGCCAGAAAGTGTGCTCAAATACAGCATCATTCCATAAAACAAGATGATGCTCCTGGCTGATAAGCTCCAGTTCACCTATCCCACATGACAGTGCACAGATGTTTCCACTACAACCTGAAGGTAAATTGTAATAGCCTGGAGAACACAAGCATTTTTCTTCCTTTTCTCTTGACAGCAGCAGAAAACAGAGTTCTTGGTCACATGTACCCAAAGCACAAGGTAATCCATTTCATTATGTGAGTGACAGTACACAGGGAGACACAGATACATCAAAATACACTCGTTCTCATTAAGCTCATCTGGTTTAGGCCTCTTTCTACCTTCTACCAAGTGATTTCAGAAGAGATTATCTGAGACACACACTAACACCCTATGGCCTGCAGCATGGAAACTCCAACAGTGGGATCTTCACTCCTTCTCCCCCCATCAGAAGGCAGCTCTAAGTGGGCTACTTGACCACAGCTTGACCAAAGCAGAGTGAGACCTCGCTTGTGTCTCTGGGACCATAGCATACACTCAGGTTCATTTACCTCTTCCCTTCGGCTAACATCACTCAAGCCAACTGATGTCTTCATAGAACATTCTCGTGCCTACGACAGCCATCAAGGTAACTACCAAACGGGAACACGATAAAGTCCTTTTCCATATTAAATCGGGTCTTAAGCTTATGTAGAATCATTAATTTCATGTATCAGTTCAGACTACTCATAACACTAGTCTGAAAAACAACCCAAGTAAGTACGGATGAGCTTTCAAGTCCCTTGCAACCCAAACCATTCTAGGAATCTATGTTATTCATGTTGTGGTTTCGTCAGGTGGACCAAAAGGAACATCTGGTTACAGCACCTCTTTAGAACTCCTTCCCAACTTGCAGATATTTACAGCCATGACACAGCATGGAACAATTATCACGCCAACAAGGAATAGAAACATGCCCCCTAGGGATCTGTGCACAGCCGACATTGATAATTTAACCACCAAACTAGACCTCTCACAGGGGATCTTATACAAGCAATGGGATTTAATGTCCACAAGTGCTTCTGGAAAAGCTAACTAAAGGCAGAACATACCAGACAATGAGCAATAGGAGAAACCCACAGAGTAACACCTCAGGTTACCTCCAGTGTGCAGCAAGCATAAAGCTTGCACCTGGAAGCAATCAGTACTGATCTCTGGTATCTCACTTCCCAGCTTTATGGTGTTAAGGTTTGTTTGCCCTTGAATTACACAAACCTACATTCAGATGTCAGATACAGAGAATATGGGTTCATAAACATGAGCAAAACAACACTGCTGGTGCAAACACAAAGCACACCAGGTCCCTGCCCTGCTACCACACACATCTAAATTAGTTGTGCCTTGAGACAAATGCTATCAACCCAACTCTTCCCTGTTTTTGCCTTCTCTCCAACTCCTCTAATTCCCACCACTTATATCCTCAAGGCCCTCTCCAGATCCCAGCTTTCCTCTCAAAGCACCATGCCAAAGATCCTTCCCATTGGATTTTTATCTTACATCCTCTCCCGCAGCAGTCATCAGTGACCTGCTACGAGCTTTCTCCCCCATAACAAAGGGGAAAGGATCCTGCACACTGAGTTAACAATCCTCCCATACACTAGGATTTAAAATGTGAGCATTTGAAAGGTACATCGCCACAAATGTTCTCATGTAATGCACTGCCTGTCACTCTCCCGGCTATGCCAGCAGAAGAAGGTCACTATTGAGCTCAGCTCTTGCATCTGTACACGGCTGTATCGTTACAGTTAACTACGAGCCTTGTTTGAATCAGAGTATGGTTTTAAAATTCAAGTGACCATTTCAATGGGCTTCTCGGCATTCTTTAGCAGCAATGAGAAACACTGCTCCTTCCCAAGCTTAGCCCGCCTCAGAGTAATGGCCAATACACCTCACGCTTCCACTCCATCACTACAGATCTACAAACAGACTAATGCTCTTCAGGAAATGGCAGCAACATGCTGCCACAATTGCTATCATCGGCAAGATTAATGATGTCTAGCTGAGAAAGAGGGTTATCATTCGTAGGATTTGTAGTTAAGAAGAGGATTTTATACTGTAAGCAAGCCTGATGAGCTTGTGGGACAAGACTGACCATCACACAGCTCGGACACGCACCCCAAGAGCATTCAGCTAAACCAGCTTTCTTCTTTTATCTCATTTTAAACAACAGGATGGTATTGTAAGCCAAAAGGCAACCTAGAAAACTGCTGTAACAGAACCAATTCTCATCATGAGACACAGGGTTAGAAAAGCCCCAAAACACTTTAAGAGAATACCAACTCCTTACATAAATCATGAAGGGAAAGGAGAAAAGCTGGGAAAAGCCCCACACTGCAGGAATACTTGTGCAGTGCCCTTTTGAGTTCGAGTCCTGTTAAAAAGAGGCCTTCTTAATTTCTCCTGCAAGTCCCATGAAAAGCAAAACCGAACTACCAGTTCCCATGTCGCTATGCATCACCCATTAGCTTCAATTCCATCTTCAAAGGACTAGAGCATCGAGCTTGACTAACGTATCTCATTACCTCCATCTACTGGTAGGAGCTGCTGTTCGTAGAACAATAAAAACCCAAGCCTACACCAGAACTGCCTTCACACACTGCGTCGATAAAAACAATGGTATCAGAGCTATTGATAATGAAAGAAGTGAGAGGGGAGAATACAAGGGTAATATAAACATTTCAAGTCAAAAAAGCGGGCAGGCCAGACCAGCTGATTCACCTCACCCCATTTTTTGGTGTCTACAATTTATTCGCCCCTACCAGTATAAGAAATTCACCTCTGGATTGAAATCTAAACAGCAGGAGTCAGCCAGAGATATGCTGTTTTATTTGTTTCCAGCGTAAGAGTCAAACTGCAAGATCAAGGTGATTTCATATTAAGCTTCACAGCCTTTACTGGCAACACATTAGAACTATAGACTGGTTTGGGCTGAAGGGACCTTAAAGCTCATCCAGTTCCTATCCCCTGCCATGGGCAGGGACACCTTCTACTACAGCAGCTTGCTCCAAGCCCCTTCCAACCTGGCCTTGAAATACCTAAGAGCTCATCTCAGTCTCCCCTCTGGCAGGTTAAAGCCATTCCCCTTGTCCTGTCCCTACAGGCCCTTGTTCAAAGCCCCTCTCCAGGTTTCTTGTAGCTCCTTTAGGTAGTGGAGGACTGTTGTAAGGTCTCCCCTGAGAGACACATTAGAAATACTTCTCTCTCCAAGTATTATCACTTATGTCAGAGTTCCTTTTTAAACAGGAAAGCACAATTAGCCTTCAAAGTTCTTCCAGCTTGCTTTCCATGGTGACCCACATACGGTGGCTGTTAGTGAAACCACCCAGAACTTAGTTCTTCTAATTCCAGATGCTACATTTCCTAAGCTGATGAGCAACACACACATGAAATGAAATAAAGCATGCTAACCTGCTATTACTTCAATGCAAGTACTGGAAATACTAGTCAATGGATATTGACTAGCATTGTAGTAATGACTAGTATTGACAGTAATGTACTGGGAATAACTAGTCAATGTAGCTACTTGTCAGCACTGATGGTTACCTTTGTCAGCTGTAGCTGAGCTTCGAAATTACAATTTTACATCTGTGACAAAATAAGTCATTGCTTCTTTATTATCATTACTACTTGCAAGCAAATATCATCATATTTATTCATTCTACTTAATTCCAAAGCCAGGGTAGGCAGTAAACTGCGGCTCACAGTGCCTTCCTTACTATACTGAATGCTTCCACTCATTCCTAAACATGTTATGACAGACAGCTAAGCCAAGGCTTACATTTTCATCCACAAGCAGCACAGGCCATGAAGATGCTTACTACCAACTGCTGCCTCTAAGAAGCAATAACAGCTTCTATTTTGAAAGCTTCCTATCATCTTTCCTGGACTAGCACAAGCTCTCCAGGTTGTGCTTCATTAGTACTTTACTACATTAGTACTTGTACTTCATTAGTACTTCAGCATACAACCTCTACTCCTTCCCGCAGCTTACAAGGCACTCAGCCACACTCCTGCAAACCAGTTCTTTGAAGACCTAAAAGCAGCTAAGAAGAAACTGAACAACTCACTAGAAGTAAGTCACATTAAAAGTAGTTTGAATAGTAAATAAGACTTGTGGTCTCCAAAATCTTGATTCCCCCATGTTAATTCTTATTAGATTGCTATCTTCAGACATGCCTGGAAACTTTCCTTATGTTCAGCTGTCCTTTTTAAAGTATTAGCTTATTTTAAGGCACCAAAACTATTTGTTCTCATGCAATAAAATGCATGCTTTCATTTTCTCCAGCTGCTTTCATGCCATTTATTGTATCCTCCCCATACCCAATTCTCGTAGTTGTCAATAACCAGAAGAGGGCAACATTTTAAACAACATGTAAAGACAATACCCATGTTATCCATTGTCAAGCCCTTGCCATGCTCATTGCTGCCAAGTAAAAACGACCACGTTGTATCAAAGCTCCTCACTGGTACTACTGCAAGGAAAATTTCCACTTCCTCTATTTACAGAACCAAGAATTTTAATGAGTGACTCGATGAGAAAACTTCTTGTAAGCAGTGAATGAAGTATTTCACTGCAGTGCACTGCTATGATGCCTCAGGCCAAGCACAGCAACTGTTCAGGAGAAACACGGCTATCAACTAGGAGGAAATGACTGCATTTGCTATTTCATGCCCTGAATTTAAGCTCAAAAATAAGACCTTTTCTGAAGCATTTCAGATTCTTTATTTGCCACAGAGTTGCTAAACTGGACTCAGCACAGCTACCCCAGAATGAGATCATTTGGTCACGCAATACCCTTAACCTAGACACTAAATTCAAAGGACAATCCATTTAAGACAAGGGCAATGCAAAATCTTTCAATCTCGTGATAAATAAAATTGAATTAGTTCTTTGAAATTCAGCAAGCAAAACATGCTCTGATCCATTTGTTTCAAGGCGGCACTGTTCACTGATCCACGAGCGGAGCCACACAGCTCTCTAAGAGACTGCTGCTATGGTGATGCCTCTTCAGGTGTGATCAAGGTCCAAAAACACCACTGTGGAGAACACGGCAAAGAGCTCCTCTGGCTGTTCAATAGTCTGTCTGGAGTGCAGGAAAGTCATGTTCCCATAGCAGAAGAACAGTTTCAAAATCAACACAAGAGACAATTTAAAACGCTATCGAAGTTTAACCTGAATTCACCCAAGAGGTGCATTCTTCCAGACATGGATGCTAACAGGCTGCATTACTTGCATTTCTTTCCAAAGACTTTTGACTTCGTAATGCAAAGCCATCAGTGGGATTCACTCACTAAGTATTTCACTTGAATTCCAAGAAATAAAGCTCATCCAATCCCAACCCCTGCCACGGGCAGGGACACCTTCCACTAGAACAGCTTGCTCCAAGCCCCTGTGTCCAACCTGGCCTTGAACACTGCCAGGGATGGGGCAGCCACAGCTTCTCTGGGCACCCTGTGCCAGCGCCTGAGCACCCTCACAGGGGAGAGCTTCTGCCTAAGAGCTCATCTCAATCCCCCCTCTGTCAGGTTAAAGCCATTCCCCTTGTCCTGTCCCTACAGGCCCTTGTCCAAAGCCCCTCTGCAGGTCTGACCAGGCATGCAGTCAAGCAGTCTACTGAAGCAGAACACACAGTGCTCAAGGCTCACAGCAAACCTGCAGACCAAGAGAAGACTGTTCCATCATGTGGAACTGGCACCTTTTCTAACCAAGTATCAGAGAGCATTCAGTACTACTGATGCCTGCCTGATAACAGCATAAGAGATGTTCTGAACTCGCATTATCTGGGTGTAAGGACGTGAGGCTTGGCATTCTGATACACTACTAGAATCTTGCACGATTTTAGCCCAGTTTCCATGAGAACTAAGTACTTGCTCCGTAACTCAGGTTTATTTCTTACAATCTTCCAGTTTTAGAGATGCACGGATTTTTAAAACCCCCAATAAATAAACAAATAAACATTTCAGAACAGAAAATTGGTCAAAAAAAAAAAATGGTGTATACCATTAAGTTACAGAAGATGAAGCAGAGAGGCCGCACTGATTTCCTAATGCTGGTTTAGATGCTTAGCCCCAGTCTCACCTACCCCCACTGATCTCGTAGGAAACTGGCCTTTTATAGCTTGGCATTATGTCAACTTATCAAGAGTTGGGAACATGAAGTTTTACATTTTTCCAGTCTGTCCGGGTAATTAGGCAGCTCTTTTAGAGAATGAAAGATCATGAACCACAAAGATCATGAACCAAGATCAAACAGCTCAGTTCCGTATTCATATGATCCCTCTCAGATGTGTTGCCAGAACTGCACTTCCTGTGCAGAAGCTGCTCTAAGCAAAACATTCACAGAGACTCACAACATAGAAGGCAGGACAAGTGCTTATTAATAAAGAAGCTTTACATTTATCTTATCCTAAAGGACGCAAATGTGTAATTATTTCTACAATCGGATGTTGGCTGATGAACTGTATTTAGTTCCAGCATAAATAGCATCTCAGACATTGGTACAAGGGGTACCTGCCTCCCTTCAAATGCTACTCAATAGCTACACCATTGTGATGCCCGAGCCCCCAGCACATGAATGAAAACAGAGAATATACCATCTGTATTTACTTCTTCTGGGCTTCTCATGGAACCACTGCTCTTCCAACAACCACAGAAGCAGTTCCATAACTACGGAATCAGATCTCCATCTTGATAAAGAGAGGCTTTTACTGATCTGAAAATAGTTTGGGATTCTTTACTCCTCTACCAGGACTGTGTGCTGCTCTTCATGCATTAAACTGAAGCACTGACCTTGCTATCATCTTCTGGGACTCCGCACAAAGAGGCAGTGACTCATTTGCAATGAAAATCTACTGAAAGTTAGCAATTGTCTTCATCATCACTATGAAGTACACAACAACTACTAAGACATTACACATCATCGACTAGAGTTTGAAAAGGTCAACAGGACCTGTCTGTTCAAGCACTGTCCCTTTGCATTTCTAACTAAATCCTGACTCCACATCTATAAATTCTCAGGGGTAACTTAAGGAGTTTTCTTATGGTACTTTAAGCATGGACCTAGAGGTTCCTTAATACAGATGGTCCCTATGGCACATACTTATTTCCCCCCAAAAGCATACTCTTAATATGTTCATGATCAGAACTCTGTTCTTGCATTATACACAGCACATGCCTATTTCTGACTTTCTTGGCCTGCTGTAGATTATACCCCACTCTTCTGACTAGAGAAAACTAATTACATTTAAGAGAGCACTGTACTTTCCATCAAGCCGTGTTCTTCGATCACAAGCCCAAAGAACGAGCCCTTCAAGGCCTAGAGCCAACATAAAAGGTGATGGGACTCCTGGATACCCTTGGCAAATTACATCCTTCAATCCCATGTTCCTGGAAGAAGATTTTAACCCCGCTTGCCAGGTACCTCTGGAGTTTCACCACACTGATACCACAGGAAACTCTCACCTGAACCTCCTTGTGGTTTCAATGTCACCAGAATTACTGGTATTATAGTCCCTTGTGCACAAACCAGTTCTGTGCTTACCACTGATTAATGCTCATTACCATGAAATACCCCTATTTATCAGAAATCAGACTTGAGGATACCAGAACGATAAGATCCCACAAAATTCAACTGAAAAAGAGATGCATAAGCCCTTGTGTTCACTTCAACCACATGATTAGTACGGGTCCTGAGACTAGCAGTGGCAAAGACTCTCAAACATAATTCTTCCCCATAGAAAAGACTATTCACAACAGCAATCAGTATTTCACCTTCAGAGATTATGAAGAACATCTGTATCTTCTGTTCCACAGATGTACAACCTACTAAATCAAGACTGAGCTGCCCATAGCACAGCTACTCTATTCTACTATTAGACACTACTCAATAAATATGGTCCAGCTAAAGACAAAACTCCAATACGACTGCTCACCTGCCAATCTACGTAGAATATTATGAACATTGCAAATCACAGCAGAAACACTCCTGCTCCACCTCTAAGTGTAAAAGCTTTATCAATATTCACAGCAGCAAGGCGGATTTGGGGTTTTTAAGCATCAAGCATGCCTATTAAAAACACTGACAAACTGGAATGTTCTCTCACATTAAAGAGCTCCTTCTCGTTCTTTACTACACAGCTCCCAGCACATAAGGACTTCCAATCACTCATCCAAGTCCCAGCGAAAATGAAATGCTCCAATTGTTCTGAATAGCCCGAAACACTCAGAAGTTTATCAACATTGCTCTTTTCTAGAGCCAGATGCTTTCAGCAGCTTGACAATATAACTTGAACACAGAGGAGTTCATAAACCCCTCAGTTCATCTATAACTCTATTTATGCCTCAGTATAAATGTTCGGGCTGCCTGATAAACCCTTTTCTAGCAAGCATCCACCACCTATATAGGAGAAAACAAAAAGTCCACCCTATGAAAGTGCTATTGCAGTTCCTAGCACCAAGACGTTGCTGTCCATCTCCTAAACCACCTTCTGGAAGTTCATTTTGAACTTCTGGATGTTTCACTTGTTCAGCACTGGTGAGGCCGCACCTCAAATCCTGTGTTTAGCTCTGGGCCCCTCACTCCAAGAGAGACATTGAGATGCTGGAGCAGGGCCAGAGAAGGGCAATGGAGCTGGTGCAGGGCCTGGAGCACAGCGTGATGGGGAATGGCTGAGGGACCTGGGGGGTTCAGATGGAGAAGAGAAGGGTCAGGGGGGACCTGATCGCTCCCTACAGCTGCCTGAGAGGAGGATGGAGCCAGGAGGGGGCTGGGCTCTGCTCCCAAGGAACAAGGGATGGGACAAGAGGAAACGGCCTCAAGCTGCACCAGGGGAGGTTCAGATGGAGCTGAGGAACAATTCCTTCCCCACAGGGTGCTCAGACATTGGAACAGGCTGCCCAGGGCAGTGCTGGAGTCACCGTCCCTGCAAGTGTTCACACACTGTGGAGACGAGGCCTCAGTGCCATGGGTTAGTGGTGGTCTTGGCAGTGCTGCGGAATGGTTGGACTGGATGATGGTCTTCTCCAACCTGCTTGATTCTGTGATTCACCATCAGCATCTCCAGGCTGAAAGGACCAATGCTGCTTAGAGCCACATTGACAAGAAACTGATGAATCTTATAACCCCGGATCTCCAGGACTTCTACGAAAGCCAATACAGGATCACGTTATCCAGCTGCACTACCAAGCACCATAAATAGCATCAGCATGTATTTATATTTACCAAGAGTCCAAAGCAGTGTTAGCAGCATTAAAGTATCAATGGGTTTAGTTCTACTTATTCTCTGTGTGTGTGTGTGCGTGTTACTAATCATGCACAACTACCATGTTGTTTTGACTGATACCAAGCACAGCTGAGTTTATATTGCATGGAATTCAATTAGTGCTCCCTGCCAACAGCAGCAGACCGAAACACTCCAGATTTATTTTGGGGTTTCTTCTTGCTGCTGCTGGATTTAAAGCAAGTTTCCAGATTTCCATCTTCAGGATCAAACAACTCAAAGCAAAAGCATGAGCAGATTGCAAGCACTGCCCATGACCACTGCACTAGCATTTACTTCCACTAGTTGCTGCTGGGGTAACAATAAGGACAAGGCTTACAACTCACCTGAGCTCCTAGAAATTGGAACTATCATGGATACTCCTTATAGGCAAAAAACCCACCCTAAATTAAAGATCTGAAGAGCAGAAAGCTCAATTTTCTGTTAGGCAGACGGAGTTTAGTCACCACTGATGACAAACTTCCCATCCCATCACATCAATATTCACTAATTTGAGCAGCCATTCAGACCAACATTCACAAAAGGCTTCTGGCATCACTGAGCCTTAACTATTGCCACTGTATTTAGAACTGCAGATATTTTCCATATAAAAGATTCCCAAATGGAAGCTCAAAGCTTAACATCAGCACAGGATTGCCTCTGCTGCATAAGGAACTGTGAAATCACAGTGTTTAAGTAGAGAAGCCCTGCCAGCCCAGGGCTTAGTTTTACTGTTGTCTAACTAGCTAATGACAAACTATAGCGATATTAAACCAACTCAGAGTTGCTCAGGCCACACAAGTAATACCAGGGTCTTAAATAACTCTTCACTGCAAAGATTACGACTCTGCTATTGACAGTTATTTAACATGCTAAAGCTCACATTAAGAAGTATTCCTTTGTGACAGAATCACTGGAGCACACAGAGTTGAACTGGGGGGAATTACCAAAATGACTCTTTCACTTTTTTTCCTCAAGGACATCAGAAAAATGTTCTTACCTGTATATTAATGTAGCTCTCCAGTACATTACCCCTAAAGCATCTGACTTTCAGCATTCAAACCATTCTAGGTAGGTCAGGTACAGACCATGAGTTTCAAGTTCTTCTCCATCTAGTCCCACACGAAAAGGATCTTTCCCAGACTCTGATACACACACGTTCATCATAGCTCTGCCATGGGAAGAGGCTGCTTCCATTACAACTCCGCCACGAATCAGTACATTTGGCTTACAAGGATTTCTTACAGAATACCTGTACCCAAACCACTCTAACAACACCCAGCTGACATGGCCAAAGCATAGCCTCATGACAAACAACCTGTCTTCAGTACTATGCTTATCGGCGCTGGTGAACACTCATACAAGCACAGAGTGGTTTAGGTTGGAAGGGACCTTAAAGCTCATCCAGTTCCAGCCCCCTGCCACAGGCAGGGACACCTTCCACTAGAGCAGCTTGCTCCAAGCCCCTGTGTCCAACCTGGCCTTGAACACTGCCAGGGATGGGGCAGCCACAGCTTCCTTGGGCAGCCTGTCAATAGCACTGAAGGTCTTTTTGCATACACAAGTCATGCTGAGGCGGTACTCAAGAGGTTCTTGCTATAGCATTAAAGATAACTTCTTGGGCAATGAGAATCCCACAGCATCAGGCAGTGAATCTCTCGATTCAGTTTCAATCCCTACAAATTATCTACTGATACAGCGCTAACAGACATGAGCAGAGAACACTTGACGGAAATCTGCTGCAGCAGACCCAGTCTCTCAAAAGCTATATTGTAACAGGAAGGCATGGAACCCACCTCCCCTCTTTTACTCATGCTCTCTCCAAATCCAACTCACAGAAATAAAGCAGGTCATGAGTTTTCTGTACGAATTGTACCAGCCTATCAAATATTCAAAAGCACTGCAGATGTCTGCAGTCCTTCCTGAAAGCTTTCTTCAGAGCAGCAAAGAGGACACAGGGATTAATTGTTTCCAAACATTCCACTTCTATAAACCATCACTTCAGGTGTTTTTAACTGAAAATGAGTCTGTTCCTCCAAGGTTTTCAGTCCTTTATAAGCACTAACAGCATTACTTGCTTATCCAGGCTTCCAAAAGACTGCATAGAAACTCACTGCTCTCTGCACAACCTTAAGCAGTAGCTATGTCCCACTGAAGCTTTTCCGAAAGCCACACGCGGCACCCCAAGTTATCACGTCCACAAGCAGAAACCGAAATACAAGCACAGAATTACATGCTCTACATAAAGATCCTCCTCAAAATTATCAGGAATGCCTATGAATCACTTGCACTTATTAAATTACTCTATCTACCCACAGTACACTTAGTCATACACTTAGTGAGTTTTCTTAAATGAGATGTCTTTCTGCCAAACACATCTCCATTTCACAGTGGCATTAACTGAATACCAACAGAGAGGACCGATTCCCTTTCCAGCTCCAGCTGCAAGGTACCTGTCTGAACAATTCTGACAGGATGAGCTTATGGTACTCCAAGCAATCCCCTATTAGTGCCTTAGTTATGAATCAGGTCTAAGATGCCTGCTTCTAAGCAGGAAACGTGTCAAAGACATTATTTTCCTAATAGGAACTGTACTGGAAGCTAGAAAGCATCATACCTATATTTGAAACGCCGTCTTCTTTCGGTTCCTTTGCAATGAATAACATCCTTCCCCACAACAGCAAGGTGCAGCAAGCAGCTTGTGCACTACCTAGACACACAGATGCTGGCTCAAACGCATCGTCAAGACTTGAAATTAACTTGTCAGAGAAGTAGGGAGCTCTTCAAGGTCGCAGCTTCAGCCATCCAAAGGTACGCCGCTGCTTTTACATCCCACCAGGCAGAAGCTTCTTCACTCTTGCATAACAGGAAGGGTTGCCAGTCACCAGCGCTTCCACCCACAGCCCTGACCGGCAGGAGCAGCCTCCTGCGTGCCCACGCTCAGCTCTCCCATGAGCTGATGGAAGAGGCTGCCAGATCAAACACACAGAGCACAGCTCCTCAGAGGCTTCCGCAAGTAACAACAGCAGCTGCTCCTGGAGTCCACGCTCTCAATACCAACGCTGCCAACCAAGACCCTTCTATGAGACCTCCGACCTCCTTACCCAGGTTTATCGTGCACTCCGTATCTGCTGGGGAAAGGCTGCCCGATAGCAATTTAACTCTCAGCACGATAACCAGGGTGGAAAACCCCTTTTCTTAGCTTGTCAGTTGTCACTGCTTCAGATGTTAGATGGGGGCTGTTTCAGGCTTCAAGAATCCCCCAAGCACATGAGAAAGTGGAGACCCCACTCAGTTTTACCAGCCCTACTGCAGAAGCCTGTTACCAAAGCACAGCCCTCACAGGGGCTGAACACACTGCTGACCCTGGAAATTGGCACTGACACCTATGCAGCTAACACCACAGACTTGTTAAGCATTGAATTGGCTGTCAATTCATCAGATTACCACCACAGCTGCAAACATATATTCTTAGGAGCCTTCCTCTTGCACTGTGACCTGTCTTGAACTGTCACAGAAATTCAACCTGCCAAACAACCCAGTACAAAGTCCACGTAATTATATCTGCTTAAGTATACATGCACTTGGCAACAAGCCCTCCACAGATACCTTTTTGGTCATGTGCTGGTCGAGTTCCATTCAAGTCGTTGCAGCCTCTTCTCCTGGGGCAGCAAGTGGTTGGTATTTGCCAAGTCACAAGTTGCTGAAGCAAGCCCAGCCTGGCACTTCCCATTTCAGGAAAGGCACATCCAAGCAGGTACATCAAGTCAGCAGCAGCAAGGCCTGCTATGGATTAGCAACCCATACTAACTGCAATAGCCATGTCTCCTTAACATTCCCCACTAGCTTATCTGTGTTCTGTGGCCGAACCAGTTAACTTGGTTTACGATTGCAAGCTTTTCCTTATCTACCACCTGTACTTTGTCTTCCCAAGATGGAGAGAACTTGATCCCTACTTCAATCTTTCCTTTTGCCTTTCCAAGATGGAGAGAACTTGATCCCTACTTCCATCTTTCCAGCTTTAGTCCTGACTCCTGTGCACACCTCAGATGACTTAAAGCGGAGCAGAAACAGAGCACTAAGTGGAAAGTGTTCGAGAGGTACAATATCACCTAAAGCAGAAGCCATTCCGAATACTGCTTACAAAAAGTCCCTTTTTTAGGTCCGTCCTTTTATTCCTTGCTCTAATTCTTGCCATGACTTTCATGCGTATGGCAGGTCAATGCACTGAAAGAACTAGTTCTGTAGTACACAAAGTAACATTTGATCTCTGTTATAGTCTACTTGCTATCACAAATAAGCAGCCATCTACCTGCTTAATTCAGAAAACTGAATACGAAGATCCCACAGAACTCGTGTTTATTTTATTCACTCCTCAGATTAGAAATGCCCCAGTGAGTCTGTTCCAACAGAACCAACATTACTCAATAGCACACTCTAAAGCTTTAAGGACGAACCAACTATGATAGCTCTACATTTGTTAGATGAATTGGACGAAACTGAACAAGCCAATTTATACAAGAAAATAAGCTCAGTATAGTTCTTCAGGCTTCTTCCTCTCACTCACTTTCTACTTACCCAGATATTAAATGGTTCAGGTCTGGCTTTGTAGTTTCTGTAGGTTGAGACGAGGTTTAACAACTCAGAGCTACTCCATTTCCACCTGAAAGGGTGATCAGAACACTAGTTCCATGTTTGAACTTCCAGTTTACTGCTAAATTGCAACCATTTGGTTAATTTTTGACCCTTTAGCAAGTATCACATAATGAGTGTATTGCTTAATATATTTCCAGCAGTCATGACCAACTACCTAAGATCTTATCCACGTTTGTCATTATCTGAAGTCTAAGTCAACCTGGGTCTAAACAGACAACACTTATTTTCCAGCTACATATGATGTTTAAGTACACCATTGTGCCTTTCCAAGTATGAGACAGTGACTTCTTAGCATTACTTAAGGAAGTTAATTCCTACTTGTTGGAATTGTTTCACAGCTGCCTGGTAAAGCATTACATTATTCGGCAACTCAACGGAATTAAGTCCTCATCATGGCTTCAAAAGCTCTTCTGTTATTATAATCTGATCAACATAATGCAGCTATTACCCAGCATTGTATACTAACTGCTCTGGTTTTGCTGATGCAGCAAGGGGGTGGTTTCTTTAAGCTACAGGAAGGTAACTGCAAGGCTAATCCTTTAGCAACAGCTTCAGTTCTTCTCCATATCCCCATCCTTACAGCAAAGCTTTCTTTGCAGTTTCGCATACACAAGATATGACATACCAGTTTGGAACAACTATTTCAAGCCTTAAATTACCTAACTTCCAAACATCAACTGGGTTCCTGCTACTCCAATGGCACAAAGCTCATCCTTCACCAAACAGGCAGCTGCACTCGGCCGGTTTAGGCCCAGAACTAAGTCTGAATGAAACCACAGGCTCGTTTGGAGATCTGCTTTACGAGCGCATTTGCAGGCTCCATCTCCAATCCTCACTTCCCACAGATGCCTTCACTGTGAAGTCAACCACAAAATGCACAGTCATGAACTGAACAGCTGAGCCTCCAAATATTTCAGGTTTTAAGAGTGACCTAAAATGACTCTACTGGCAAAGGAGAGGAAGCTTCAGAACTGCCACCCCCATCAGCACCGTGCCTGAGGCAAATGTTTAGTACCATGCCTTCTGTACACTTACCTTTTTACTCCCAAAGCTCCAATCTGACCCTCTAAAAGCTTCTGATACTCGCTTAACAGCAGCAGTGGATGGATAGATATCTCCTCATGGTCAGTTCCAAAACTGTATGCTCTTGTGTCACATTTCTTCCCCAAAATAAGGACTCTTACTGATGCAGGGTCTGCTCTCACTGCTAGCAATCACACCAGCGCTTGCAAGCAAGCCTTTAGGAGCACTCTCAGTACAGTCCTTACCAGGGAAAGTCCATGGCAGCATTCCCTATAGGCCCTTTCCCTCTTCATCCTGGCTTATGCTTCAAGTCAGTATTCAGAGTTTTCACCCATCAGCAGTCGTTCTGACAGATGTGAGGTGCTAGCAAAGCTCTGCTTTTCAAGCTGCCTGCCAGAGCTTGCCTCATCCAAAGCAGCCTGGCAAAGAGATTCACCCCAACAATAATAAAGAGATGGTGAAGAAGAAGCTGATGTCTTTTTAATATCAGAATAAGCCCAGCAAGACAGACCTGGATTATTACAAACTATTTCCAAAGCCCACTGAAATCCACAATTCAGCAAGTTGCCAGAGAAAGGGGTCTGAAAGGGAAGAAATTCTTGTATTCGATTCATGAGCCTCTGTTAGGTTTGGCACAGGCACTACAGCTGCCCCAGCCCATGCCGCAAAATGCATATGCCCCATTCTAACGTGGGGATTCCCTTGTAACAAGGTTCACTTATGGAGAAGAAATTGGGCTAATTTCCTGGTGTCTTTAGTTTGGAACAAGAAGTTCATCAATAAGAGGCACGAGAAGGCAAGCAAAGCCTGAACTCGACTGCATTGTTCAATTTAAGCTACGTGACACTGCTGAACTGAGCCCTCCCCCTCACTGGAAGCTATGCTTAACAGCAAGAATTTGATGTCATTTAAGGTGTTTTCTACATTTCCTCCCCACCCATCAATCAACTCACACTGATCTCCTTTTCCACTTGCACAGAGCTAGAGAATGCACTAGCATCTCCCCTCAATAATTCACCTCTTGCCCCAAACCTCTGAGCTGAGAAGGGTGGCTACAGATGCACCTCACTCTTCTCCTTCCATACAAACCCAAGGTACTTTTCTGAACACGCTTATTACCTTGGCCATCCACTCACCGCCTGCTTCAGTTTCCTGCTTATCATAGAATCATAGAATAGTAAGGGTTGGAAAGGACCTTTAGATCATTCAGTTCCAACCCCCCTGCCACAGGCAGGGACACCTCCCACTAAACCATGCCACCCAAGGCTATGTCCAACCCCGCCTTGAACACCACCAGAGATGAAGCATTCACAACTTCCCTGGGCAACCCATTCCAGGGCCTCACCACCCTCACAGTAAAGAATTTCTTCCTCAGATCCAATCTAAACTTCCCCTGTTTAAGTTTGAACCCATTACCCCTTGTCCTCTCACCACAGTCCCTAATGAAGAGTCCCTCCCCAGCATCCCTATAGGCCCCCTTCAGGTATTGGAAGGCTGCTATGAGGTCTCCACGCAGCCTTCTCTTCTCCAGGCTGAACAGCCCAAACTTTCCCAGCCTGTCTTCATACATATAACGAATCCCTACAAAATGCAGGGAGAAAATGCATTAATTTGGATCCATTAGTGCTGGAAAAGTGTAGCCTCTTTATTTTAAGCATTATAATTAGAAAACTACTTTACTGTGATATATTCTAGCCTATAATGAACGCTTTGAGGACATGTAAGATTCCCCAGTATTTGTCATCACTCTTCCAACATAAGGCTCCAAGCAGAAATATTATTTCTGAGAAGGACTTTGTCTCTTACTTTATCCATGTACTTTGTACCCAAAGGAACAGCTTCACATTGTGGGGGAAATCCACATGGCCTTCTCTTGGCAGAAAAAAAAAGCCTGGACATTAGCTGCTAACAGAGAAATGTGTGCATGAACAGAATATACCCAGAACTGAGAGGGTGTTTGCTCATCAGCTCCTCCATGCAAGCGTAAGCACTAATAAAAGCCTGAGACACCCTGAAGATCTTTCTGGAGAAGCTCTGTCCATCTCCATCATTAGCTATTCCTGTAGAGGAGGAAACTCATCACAAGGTCCTTCTAAGAAGAGGGTAGTGGCAATCAGTTATTTCAACACTTGGAATGGGTACAATCACAGGCAGCAGAGGAACAGAGTGTATCATACGGACTGCAAGCCAGAGTCCCTCCAGGCTTTTTAATTTAGGTTCCTGCCTGAGTTTCAGATCAAAAATCAGATACAACTGACCCATAAAACAACCAATACTCATTTCCAACTAACCAGCTTCAACATCACCAACTTCTTATCTGTAACAAGGCAAAAGGTAACAAGCTCCTGTAGCTAAGTCTTCAGATAAGCAAAGACAGCAAATTCTTACGAACGACCTTTTCATGTCCTACCACTTTTTACACTGCACTTCAGCTGCTCAAAGTAAATCTCAATTCTTCCCACTGCAGTTATTAGGCCCAAACCAAAACGCTTCTCCTCCTGCTCAGCCACAACAGCCCGCTCTCCATCCTCTCTCCGAAATCCAATTAAATCATTCTTATAACAACTGCTCAGAGAATGCAGGACGATCCAGTTTCTTTGCTACATTTATTATTGCAGTTATTATCCTGCAACAGTTAGAGCCAAGTGAGCAACTGACCAAGTCCTAAGAAGCATCATTCCTTTGTCTAAAACCTCCTCCAAGCTCCTCGGCCACAACTGATTTTAGACATGACCCAACAGTGAAGGAATTCTGCAGATCCACAAAACCTGATGATATAATATCGAGCTCCAAGTAGCAGCCAGCAGCAAAGCCAGCTTGATCCCTGCCTCTGATCTGCATACAGATCACAGTTCATTGGCAGCACTGTTTGCTAAACGAGGCCCCCTCAGAAGGTGCCCAACTTAGAGCTTTGAATGATAAAGCCTGGCGAACTTCTCATAGAGCACCAGGTTGGAAGGCACCTCCAGGATCATCTGCTCCAGCATTTCTTGGGAAAGCCTTAGATGCCCCACCACCCTGTCCAGCCGAATCTTAACAGTGACCAGTGCTGGGGAATCCACCATTCCCTGGGGAGATGACTCCAAGGGCTGATTGTTCTTACTGGGAAAATACTTCTTTTAGTGTCCAACCGGATTCTCCCCAGAGTAATGTGTGCCCATCACCCCTCATCTTTTCCATGTCCTGGAGTGTTCAGTTCAGAGTATAGTGTTATTTATGTAGCTCAGCTGATAAGGGACTCGTACTGTTCAGTACTATGTCCTATTTGTACTATAAGTACTATAAGCCCACAAACAAGCTGAGGCCAAGTTCCAGTTCTGAACAAAGTACTTGCACCGAAACCCACTTTTTCTATTGACAAACAAGATTCAGACCTACCAGCTGGCTCAATATTCCCAAGAAATAATGTAGGATCTAGCAGATTTGTTTGGAAAGATAATCCCTGCAAGTGATTACAGGATAAAGCATTCAGACTTAAGCATTCAATACACGCTCTGTGTCTGTTTACAAACACCTGGTAGTAATTGCCTGTTCTAGACAGAAAGGAACAAGAAAAGGAGCAAGAACTGCTTCTGAGGAGCCAGTATTTCTTTCTAGGTACCCTGAGACAAACATTACCTTAAATTAAGTGACAAAGAACAGCTATTATCAGAGGCAGTCACCCATGGCTGCAGACCTGGTTCAGAGGAGCGGCACTCTGCCACCCCAGCCCTCTCCTCACACAGCTTCAGCTGCCACGCAGACCACGCTTAAACCAGGAGAAACATCTACGCTTCAGCTCGTGCCATTAGGAAAATGATCTGATCTCTGACGCTTCCTCAAAGTAGCCCAACTACCTCGTTCCTCATCCTCACACAGGCAGTAAGCCCCTCTCTTCCAAGCAGGTCCTTTGGCGTCACATAAGATTATTAGTGTTTTCCCTACATTGAGGAAAACCTTTGAAAAGCAGCTGAAAGTCTGTGGTTCATTTTCAGGTTGGTTGTGGTAAAGACTTTAACTACAGAGATAGGTGAGGATGTCCATTCATAACCCACACAGCAATCAGCAGAGGTGTAACAAAAGCAGAGCACAGAGCCTGGTTTTCAAGCTGCTGCAGACAGAAGACAGCCCAGTTATCAGGATGATCAGAAAACTCAGAAGCCATTCACCAAGGAGCAATGGAAACAAACTCTTTATTGCCTTTAATACCAACATCAATCAGCTTTATATCAGAAAGTAACTGTAGTATCAGCGGCTACTAGAGACCTCAATCACCAGAGCCTTTAGATGGGCTGAGTACACCAGGGCGAGCAGTTTATGCGTCAGATTGACAATGCTTCCCCTTATCAACACCACACACAATCACAGATATGTTTAGGTTGGAAAAGACCTTTAAGATCATAAAGTCCAACTGTTAAGCCAGCACCGCCAAGCCCACCACTAACCCATGTCCCTAAGTGCTCATGGCAGCGGAGATGGTCACCAAGCTTTGCCAGGAGATCAAACCCTGAATGCACAGAGGTCCATCCACTGTGGGATGGCAGATACAGGTTCCCTGGTGAGAGCCCCAGTAAGCTCTAAGATAGCACTTACACTAATACCTACTTTTCCATCTGGATGCCAACACAAGAGATCACTTTTGACATGCTGAATCCTTGTTCCACAGGATTACTACTTGCATTTCATACACGCTCCGGTGTAGCTCTGTTGCTTGAAGTTTGCACAGCCTGTGCAGTTACTTGACCTGAGTGAGCATCAGTCAAGAACTCCTGAGCCTCAACCATGACAGAATGAAACACACAACTTGTGCATAATGCAGTAATTTTTACACATCTTCTGGGCAGTGAGAAGTCCCTTTCTTTTCAATTCTGGTAAATATCAGCTGGTACTGGCATTTCAAGAACATGTGCTCCAAGATTAGCACCAGCAGTTAATAGCATGCATTTTTAAAAGGCCAACACTGCCTAGCAATAAGACAGAATGTGTTTTCATTAAGCATCGCCTAGAACTTGAGAGCCAAGTCATGTGGAAGATGCTTTAGTTTAATAGAGAAGAGCATTCTTTACTGAACTGATCAGGGGTGATACTAGTCACTGTCAATGCTCAGGGAAGATGCTCACAAACTCCGCAGCAGTGGGTTCTTCACTGAGCCTTCTGTAACCCTGTTAACTAATAGCTACCTGGAATTAAGTCCTAGCAACAGATCTGTCCCAGATGTACATCGCATTCCAAAAGACACAAAAACAAAGAGAAAACTTCCTCCTGTTCATGTACTCTGAATATCCACCTGTAACACCAGCTAGAAATCAGATTACCTTGCATTTGGCAACAGAGAACTTGGCTCGAGCTTCACAACTCTTCCACCATCACAACATTTCTGTGCCATGATGTGTTTAGAGTTCACTTGGAGATTTAGAATGTCAATGTGACCACTATAAGTTTTAGGAAGGCCATAGGCAGAACAACGAGACGGAAAAACACTTGCCAGAAACACAGCACGAGAACAGTGTTTGTAGCAGACACGCCACAGTTTGCTCTGTCATTTCTCTCCACTAAGCACTTCCTCAATAAACTAAAAACATCTCAATGTGTGCTCTGAAAGCTGAGTATTTGAAAATACCAAATTTCATCAAACTTCCAAGCAGCCTTAGCTTCAGTGCAAGCACAACAGCAAAGAACACTCACTGATCCACCCTACAAGCCTATGCTCTGCTCACATGCACTTAACACCTCAAGTTGCCAAGCCCCACACATTTGAGAAGCCAGCTCAAACCCAGCCGATTCCATGTTCTAGATGATGATTCTCCTTTGCTTGCTGCCTACAGGTACCTTTAAGATATGTCCACAGATCCAAAACAGCCACTTGAAGAAATTCACACCCAGCGGACTTGTTGCCCTTCATTCCTCTCAGCACAGATGGATTCAGCCAGTCCTCTGCAGTGCCGCTGCTTTGATAACCAGACGCTTACTTCATAGACAGTATCATTCCATGTATTTTCCTTCCTTTCAGGAGTTCTTATGTGCAACAAATTCAAGATACACACACAGCTTAATTACTAAGAGGTTCCTATCACCTTAAAAGTAAAGGTTCAAGTATACAAGTGATTGTTCAGCAGTGCTAAGAATCAGTCCTTAAAAGCTCAAGATGTTTTGAGCAGGCAGGTTCCAGTTCTAACCAGAATGTATTTATACAGAGATATACTCTATAGGCAGCAATTTCCAGACTACCGAAACACTTCAGTATCAGGTTAGCTGGGAAAAAGTAAGTATAATGACAACATGAGAAGGTGGTCCTACACCTGGGTGGGAGCAATCCCAGGCACAGCTATGGTTGGACAGAGAAGGGATTCAGAGCAGCCCAAGGAGAAGGACTTGGGGGTGTTGGTCGATGAGAAAATGAACATGAGCCGGCAGTGTGCGCTTGCAGCCCAGAAAGCCAACTGTATCCTGGGCTGCATCAAAAGGAGCGTGACCAGCAGGTCGAGGGAGGTGATCCTGCCCCTCTACTCTGCTCTCGTGAGACCTCACTTGGAGTATTGTGTGCAGTTCTGGTGTCCTCAACATAAAAAGGACATGGAACTGTTAGAACAAGTGCAGAGGAGGGCCACGAGGATGATCAGGGGACTGGAACACCTCCCGTATGAAGACAGGCTGAGCAAATTGGGGCTGTTCAGCCTGGAGAAGAGAAGGCTGCGTGGAGACCTCATAGCAGCCTTCCAATACCTGAAGGGGGCCTGTAGGGATGCTGGGGAGGGACTCTTCATGAGGGACTGTAGTGAGAGGACAAGGGGTAATGGGTTCAAACTTAAACAGGGGAAGTTTAGATTGGATATGAGGAAGAAATTCTTTACTGTGAGGGTGGTGAGGCCCTGGAATGGGTTGCCCAGGGAAGTTGTGAATGCTCCATCGCTGACGATGTTCAAGGTGGGGTTGGACATAGCCTTGGATGACATGGTTTAGTGGGAGATGTCCCTGCCCATGGCAGGGGGGTTGGAACTGAATGATCTAAAGGTCCTTTCCAACCCTAACTACTCCATGATTCCATGATTTATGCTGGCCCCTTGGCTTATTTTTCATTCAGGGAATTTTCTGCCAAATGCATTCATGGAAAAGCATGTATTGGCAGAATTCTCACCTCCACAGCATGGCACGGTCCTCCGCACTCACTGACAGAAGGCAGCAAATACAGAGAAGATCAATTTCATAGCACAGACTGGAAAGACTTGAGTGCAAGGACACCCAGTCAAACCCACTCAAGCACTCACACATCTATCCATTCAAGGTAAATCAGCGTTTTCCACAAAATGCCAACTGTCCAATGCAAAACTTCACCGACTTGTTTGGCCTAAAGTTGCTCCTGTAAGTACTGCAATTATCTCAACATTAACAAATCACCACAGTCGACCATTCATTAAAACATCACTTAAATTATACCATACAAAGTTGTCAACACAGAACAGCATTAGCATAAATCAACAATATGAGTTCAGGAATGTGCTGCTCATTTCATTCAAGCCCAGGACACATTACACAGATTCATGGAATCAACCAGGTTGGAAGAGACCTTTAAGCCCATCCAGTCCAACCGTTCCCAGCACTGCCAAGGCCACCACTGACCCATGGCACTGAGGGCCTTGGCTACACGGTGTGTGAACGCTTGCAGGAACGGCGACTGCAGCACTGCCCTGGGCAGCTTGTCCCAGTGCCTGAGCACCCTGTGGGGAAGGAATTGGTCCTCATCTCCAGTCACCACCCTCACAGTAAAGAACTTCTTCCTTATATCTAACCTAAATCTCCCTGTTTCAATTTGAAGCCATCACCCCTGGGCCCATCACTACAGTCCCCAACGAATTGTTGCTCTTCATCAAAATAATTAACTAGCTACTTATTTTTCACACTGAGCTGGTTTCTGAAAGGCCAAAGCTTGTCAATGGAGGTTATGTGGTGATAGGACCCTCCTCTTTTAGCAACAGCAAATCACCCGTTACAGGCTCACCCACTCCTAAGCTATACTTGCAACGAAGACCTACATCCATTTGCAGCAACATTCACACTTTCTTGCTCCACTTTACCAAAACCTTTCCCATTCCTAGTATTCTTTTCAGCTAAATCTGACCTGGGAATCAAGCAGCATATCACCTCAGTCTGAATTCAAGCTGAATGGAAGCTGTAATAATTCTAAGGCCCAAAGGAGCACAGAAGTATCACCCTCAGGTTACAAACTTACCTGACCAACTTACCCTGCAAGCCTTCTGAAGGCAGTTTTACAAAGCTTGGTTATTGCACTTTTCCCCAAAGACTGTCTTAGTACTGCAGCTACTTTATTCATTATTAATCAGGCCTCAGCTGCTCAGTACATCATTTCCATAAGATTAGCAATAGGCCACATGTCAGCAAACACTTTATCCTTTCCTCAACATAAAGCCTTCACCTCCTAGAGAGCACGCACAAAGCCTAAGTTAGAATGTCTGTTTCTTCTCACCCAAGTCAGTTTGGCCACTGCATGAAAACCACCATGTTACAGCAAACCTCATGTGCAACCAGGAAAAAACCCCACAGAATCACAAAGTGTGCCATTCAAGGGGATCAGAATTAGATTTGATATCTCTGTTATTTCAATCTTGGATCGCTATTTGTCATTAGCAAGGTGCTCTCCATAATCCTTCCCACAAATCGCCCCCTGTCACATTGCGCTTGAATGCAACAGGAATAAAAGCAACCTGATTTATTGTCACTCCTCTCTTCAGGAAATGAACACAGGACTCTTTCATTTCCAACACTTCAAAGTTCACTGCAAATTTATCCATTTCTTGACAAGTAGACGGAATACACAAATTAAACAAGTACTCGTAGCTAAAAATCTTTGCTTTTAAATCAGATGTTCATTATGATACCAATGGCTAAATACAGAGTCAGACTTAAAGCTAGCAGTCAGAGGGACCACAAGCAGAACCAAGTCCAATGTGAGAGCCCTTCACAACACTCAAATAGATGAAAATGGTATTCCGGAAGCCTTCAGAATTCCCTCAAGTTCTGTCATTCTGGTTTACATCCCAAAGTCTCCCAGGAAGAGCTGCTGGTCTTGAAGCATCATGACAATTTGCTGCTGCTTATTTCCAGAAGCTAACAGCCTGCAATCATCCATAAAGTTTGCTAGCGTAAAACCAGCATACACCGAGGCCTCTATAACTGCAGCCATCACCTCCTTTTCAAGGCTTGTTTGTCCTGCTTTGAAGCAAATACTAATGAAAAAAGATTCTTTCACATTCAAACCCCCTACCTATCCCATCCCTCAAGTGTATAGAGTTATCGTGAACATTAAACTCAATTTGTACAGCTTCATAGGCATTACTTACAAGCCGCATGGTTAAAAACTAAACCCCACACTCTCTTCCCAGGTGATGACTTTGCATCTCACATTTCACATCAGCATAGAAGTTTCTATCTGTCCACTTTTCCAAGGAGAACATTACACCTCATACAGTTCTCATACACAACTCCCATGCACTCCAATTCCATTTGTTTTCTCTTACTTCTTGCTGTGCTCAAGACAACCATGTCTGTATAGAAACAGTCTGAGCAACTGATAGAATCATAGAATCAACTAGGCTGGAAAAGACCTTTATTATCATGAAGTCCAAAATGATTCTAGCTGCAGGACCAGTAGCAACCACTGAATGAGCTTTCGGATCACTCTTGTGCCATGTAGAAGTGCTCATGGAATAGCTTGGTCACAGCATTCAACACACAAATCCTACCTGGGATGGCTACAAATGGCTCTTCCAAAGAGTCCGCATTTTCAAGACCTTTAGTGAACTATCTTCTAAGACTCAGGTTTTTATGTTCTGCTTGAAAAGGCTGGACTATTATTCAGCCAGTTCCTTCACTATCTATTAAGATAGTCCCTATCTA
The DNA here is from genome assembly GCA_039720435.1 of Amazona ochrocephala. Classification (NCBI taxonomy): domain Eukaryota; kingdom Metazoa; phylum Chordata; class Aves; order Psittaciformes; family Psittacidae; genus Amazona; species Amazona ochrocephala. The sequence continues at coordinate 82,298,070 of CM077881.1, read as the reverse complement.
TACTATACTATCTAGAATAGCATATATATACTATATATATAGATATACTGTATCTATACTATACTATTAAGATAGTTCCTTAACTATCACTGCTTTTGATTTGAGTCTCTACAAGATGGTGGTACTCTGCTACTTAGGCAACATAAAACCTGAAGGCCATAATCAGTGATACGTTACCACTGCTGCTAGTTTTCAGAGCTTTATGGACATTTAAACCATGTCTCTTCAAGTTTAAGCCCACTGCACTCATTCTCCATTTTAGCTCTTTACACTTTCAATGCTTCAACAAGCACCTGACAGGCACACAAACAACATCTTTTTCTTCAATCCAGATATGGTCCTCCCAGGACAAACACACACCCTAAGAACACAAGTGAAGCTAACAGGAATCAACTCAACCAGACCAAGAGGCACAATATAGTACAGGGGGTTCTGGCATCACAGAATAGTTAGGGTTGGAAAGGACCTTAAGGTCATCTAGTTCCAAACCCCCTGCCATGGGCAGGGACACCTCCCACTATAGCTTTCTCCACACATATCCCCAGTGAAAGCTGTATGTTAATGACTGCCCAGGGAGCACGGTCCCCTGAGGTCCTCCCTCTGCTGACATAAGTTTTTATTGATTTAAAAGGTTAAGAGAGGCAGGCAAGAGACAAACACTGAGGGAACAGACACACTTCATATTCAGGCTATTTAACTGATTCTCAAACATACAACTGTTCCAGAATCAGCTGGAGAGCACATCTCAAAACTCATCCCATTTAAAACTATGAGACTTTCTCTGCATACTCCAGCCTGCTTCAGTGTAGTTAGCTCAGGTGTTAGCAACACTGACAGCACACAACATCATTACGGCCTAAACATCCTGCACACAGCCTATTAATGAGTCACGCAACCTGCTTGAGACCTCTGCATTAACCTAAGGAGTTGTGTGCCAGCACCAATATGCTGCATGAGCTTTAAGGTCCCTTCCAACCCAAACCAGTCTGTGATGCTATGAAATGGATTAACATGGCACAGTAACCGAGGCTCCTCTGAGAACACCTTGCACTGAAGTCAAGGAATACCAGAGAACTTCTCAAGTGCCTCACTTTAGTGTTGCTTTCTTCCAAGATGATGGAAGTTGTAGTCAAGTTTCTAGCAGGTAGCTGCACAGCCTGAATAAACCACCTTATTGACATACTAATTTAAAACAAACCCCATCCGCTTTGCTCACTGCAGTTTCTACTCCTCTGGAGGCATGTACGCATCACTGCAAATTCAAATGGCACAGCGTGTCTTCCACTAGCTAAAACTGCACAGTCAAGTATCATACGTATTCTACCTTTACCATACAGATAAGGGCAATGTTCCACCTTAAGGATGGAAAAAAAAACCCAGCATGCTTTGGAAAAACATTTTTCCAGAGGTTGTTTAAACACCACGAAGAACAACGACGAGACTACATTAAAGCCACATTACAGTGACTAAAATCATAGTATCACGGAGTGGTTTCAGTCGGAAGGCTCCTTAAAGCTTACCCAGTCCCTACAGGCCTTTGTCCAAAGCCCCTCTCCAGGTTTCCTGTAGCCCCTTTTAGGTATTGGATGGAGAAGTACACAAGATCAGGCACTTAGAAGAAAACAGGGCCCCTCAACTGTTTGTTTGTTGCTGGCCAGTGTTAAAAATATGTAATGCTCTATTTTAAAAGCTTTTGTCAGACAAATTGGAAAGGACGAGCAAGCGAGCAATTAGTACATGCAGTTCACATCGACCACCACAGCAATTAGCAGCATAAATCAAACCAGCAATGTGCTAACTGCATTCACTCTGTGATGCGGGAAGCAAGACGTTCCAGTAAGCAAAAGATTCCCAGAGAAGCACTGTCTTTCTGTAAGCCATGTAACAACCCTGACTTCAGCTAAAACCCTAGCTTTAAAATGCATGAAGCAGCTACCAAGGCAGATGCTCACTGTAAATATTTGGGTCTTGCCTGGCTAGCCGCGTTAGCAGCTGATTAACACCATCACTGCCACCCTCTGGGGGATACACACCGATGTATTCACAGCATCTTTGCCTCAAGCAAGTTGTGCCCTTTTGGCCAGCTCCACCCCACTCGAATTCAATTTTTCAAGAGAAGGCAACAGCAAGACCCTCCCACTCATTAACTAACGCACTGTTACCCATCTAGATGCTATTCCATGCTGCAATCTCATAGCAGCCTTTGTGAAGCTTAATTAACACAGGTTGAAATTAGAGTCTTATTCTGCATGAGAAAAGTAATGAAATGACACTGAATAGATGAGCTGCCACGGGGTAAAGGAATAGTTTTCCACAGCTTGTTTCTACTCCATCCTGCTTTCATTTATTCAACTCCAAGAGTGAACCGACAGCTTCATGTTCAAATAACAGAACTGCCATAGAAAAGTGATAAACGACTCCAGGACAGCCGCAATGCACTAAGGCTGCAGCTATAGATTTTCTTCACATAGAGCATACCGGTAGCATTGTCAAGTTTCATGCAAAGCAGCTCCATGTCATGGACACCATCCTGTGCAGACGCTTGCCCCGAGATCCATAGAACTTTTTTCAATCCCAAATTCTAAGAGCAATCTAAGCCAAATGTTCTCAGAGCAATGTCTTTCGAAGGAAAACTACTACTGAGCCTATAATAACAGCATCAAAAAAGAAAGTAATCCTATTAAGACTTTAGTGTGCATTGAAAACACTAAAAGACATTACTAGAAAAGCATTCATAAACTTTATCACATCTTTGATTGATTTTATGCTCAGGAAAGCAAAGGAACATTATTTTCCTTCACTGTCATTATTCCTTAGTTTTGGTGGTTGACACTTGCACCTGGGGAACACAAGCAGGGACACCTTCTAGCCAGGAGCAGAGCCGGTGCAATCCATAACAAAATGATTTGTAACTGCTTTATCAGCACTCTCTCTATCAAATGCCATACCCAAGAAGATTTTCCAAGCTATCATTCTACATACAGTGCTGAACAGCGGAGTTATCCAAATCAGAGATATACAGCCCATCTTCCTCTCAAGAACTTGATACCCATTTTGTAATATGCCTCCAATACGATCTAGAACAGCAGGTATGAGGATGTATGGCAATTTAGCAACCTCCTATCTGACTTTCACCTATTTCTCATCTTATTGCTTAGTATCTCGGGGGAAATTCACTGCTGTCTCCCTGCTACACTCACCTTCCACATTAGCATAAATTCATATGCCAGCCACATCCTCATTTAAGCATCCTGAGACACTTGTCTCGCATTAGTGACCAAGTGACACACAAAGCCCCGCTGCGGTTCACAACTGGTTAACTGGGATACACAGACATTCACCAAGTGAAGTGGTATACGTTTAAATGCCTGCTGCCGGGGCACTGGGAGTACCATGCTTTTAGCATATTTCCTCTAGAGAACACGGTTGCTGTGATACCTAAAAGACAGGCTCCTGGCTGCTCCGCTGAGCATGGGAAGTGGCACCAGGAAGATTACGGCAATCACACATTTGTACACTACCATACGTTTAACAGAGTGGTAAGTTACAGCATGACTACAAAATCTTGCAGCAGCGACTATATTCATGTGTCATGTTACTGGAAAATACAGTTGTAAAGTACACATACAGTGGTATACGTGAACAGCAAGTTTACTGTCAGGAAGAATTGCATCTGCAGCTCTAGTTCAATAGGAAACGTAAGCACTACGAAGCTCAAGTCAAAGTGGGTTTGCTACAGGTCTCACGTTAGCTTGTATGAGTGTTGGTTTGGTTGAGGCTCTAAACACTCCTTCAATCCCTTCCAAACTGCTGTGGATTCCATTCCAGTAAGCTTAAGAGGCCTTTTGCTTGCCTATACAGCTGTACAGAAGGGAAACTTACCACAATAGCTGCCTAATCGTTAGGCTGACATTCATTACCCAACTATGCAAACAAATAAAGCTATGAAGCAAGACAATGAAATGACCCATTTCACACACCTCAACCCTGCCGCTTTAGCACTTGCTTCCTGAAGTGGTTAACTGAAGCTTACTTAAGCAACGAGGAAAAAGAAAACCCAAGTCATTCACTGGGTTAGGCACACACTGCCATCTCAACATACTTTTATTTGTACACTTACACAGGCCCTACAGACAGTATTAGCCAGAAACCTGGCATTAATGAGGTTGAATGTGCACATCCTGGTTAAGTAACACATCTGCTTCCATCCACTCACAAAAGGACATTAACTACTTCCAGAGGGCTTTGCAGTCGCCAGCTGCCCACACGGGATTCACTCCTAACAAAGGAGCCTGACCACCTCTCTCTTTCCACCTTGGAACTCAGAATCTAAACCAAGCTTTCTAACTGGTCGTAGACCCCTGGTAGCCCAAACCCATTTGAGCCAGACAGCACTGGAGCCTTATTTCCAACATCGGCCACAAGATCCTTGCTGCACTTACAACCATATCATAACTGCAGACGTACAAATTAATTGCAAACAACTTGGGATCAAAAGCTCTCTCCAGAAGACTAAGAAATAGTTGGGAAGTTTTTCCATACAGACAGAAGAGAACTGAAGTGTTCCTGATATCACAATATCCTTTTTAAAGCTTAACCTCATCGCTCAAAAAGCATTTCAGCGCCCTGTACCCACAGACTGGAGAGTTTATTACTGCACTTCAACTGCATCTTCTCACTGCATTCCAACATTAAACCAGGTTCAGCAATGAGGTTCAATATCAATGACTTCAAACCCCAAAACATAACCACCACTTACTTCACCATGGGACTGCCTGTGTCTATCTCTCCATAGAGAGATGACTTACATGAAACTATATTTATACCCTAATGGTACAGAATTCCAGAAGTCTTTAAATCAAATAACAGCAGGACCTCACAACTGGTCCGTATCTGGCATTGTCTTGGCTCAATTATTTCATGTTACGAGAATAAGACAAAATATAAGAATAGGCACTGTTTTCCCTCAGTATAGGCGACATGAAGCACAAGCAGTGCTGGAAGGCAGTCAAGGACAAAACCTAGTATTACAGAAGACAAATCTCTTATTCTCACAGATGTTTGGATTATTGAAGCTGTTTAATTCAATACCTTCCCAGAATAGGGAACTTGATCCACTGTGATTACTAAGGAATCATTTTAGGTTTTTCCCCCACAAATGATGTAAAGCTCTGTGGGTGTGAGTCAAAGAATACCCTGAAAAACCAACCTCTCCAGAAGCAGATGTTTGCGTCCGTCAGCAAAAAGTCACACACTTCAGATGCAACCGACTTCTCCATCTCAGCTACTATGACTTTGGGAGCTTACGTTACCTCTTCTTCAAAGATGCACCAAAAATACCAGCACTGCCATTTACCTTGCTTATTGGTACGGCCAAAACCAATTCCTGATTGTGATGCAGTACAGAACAAGGTACCCCTCAGTCTGGGTTGAAGTTTTTCAACTGCTTGCCACTATTAATGGGTTTAAACTTAAAGAAGGGGGATTTAGATTAAACATTAGGGAAAAAATCTTTACTGCGAGGGTGGTGACTGACAAAAAGAGCCTTTGTTTGGGGAGCTGGAGTGAATTAAAAACAGAAAAACAAAACCTTTCTTCTTTCGTGCTTGAACTTTTTGAGGATTTTGTCTTTAAGAAAGAATGATGCAAAGAGCTGGGCTGCGTCAGCCTGGACAAGAGAAGGTTCCTTAAGGGGAGACCTTAGAGCAGCTCGAGTGTCAAAAGGGGCTACAAGAAACCTGGAGAAGGGCTTTGGACAAGGGCCTGTAGGGACAGGACAAGGGGAATGGCTTTAACCTGACAGAGGGGGGATTGAGATGAGCTCTTAGGCAGAAGCTCTTCCCTGTGAGGGTGCTGAGGTGCTGGCACAGGGTGCCCAGAGAAGCTGTGGCTGCCCCATCCCTGGCAGTGTTCAAGGCCAGGTTGGACACAGGGGCTTGGAGCAACCTGCTCCAGTGGAAGGTGTCCCTGTCTGTGACAGGGGTTGGAAATGGATGAGATTTAAGGCCCCTTCCAACCCAAACCAGTCTGGGATTTATTCTATGATTCCCAACCTCCATCATTTGCCAGAGAAAAAGTATTGTGCTTGGGGTTGTTTTTTATTTCACTTACAAACATACCATAGGCTAACACAAGTGCATCCCTTGAATACTAACAATTAACAACACACATCATATTCCCACATCAGTTTCCACTACATGATCCAAGATTCAGACAACCTGAAGTTAAGCTATGTGTACCTTCAGTGCTGGATAACACAGTCTTTTTCATAAGGTGTAAACACACTTCACTTGAGCACCTACGTCACCTTTAAAACACGCAATTGCCATTCTGTACTTCACTAAGCACAATGCAGAACACAAACAGAGCAAGCCGTGTTACAAGGTATGCTGCCTCTCCCAAAGTGCTTGAGATCAGCCAAAGCAAAGCACATGTCCAACCTGCTGCCTTGCTGAGTGCTCCCTCTTCTTAGGGAGTAAGACTCATTTGCCAGTTTAAATAGAATTAAAAGCAGTGATCTGTATACACAGCAGCATGAACTCTTGGTTCAGCATTACCGCATGCTGCTTTAAACTAATCCCCCAAAGCAAACGGTGGGAGAAGCCTGGCACGCTCCTGAAAAGCCTCAAGCCTCACAACACATTTGTTCCATCATCAGTTAACCCACAGCATGCCTCCTTCTTTGTACAAGCAAAAAGTTATCCTCAGCAATTAACGGTTTAAGGCTTTCCTCTCGGTTTGTGACTTGCGTGCCACTCGCTCAAAGCATCTGATATTTAATTGTGCAGCTTTTGGTGAGTGAGAACAGTGACAAAGCATAGAACTTATAGCCAGAAAGCACAGACACTTCAATGTGGAATAAGACATGCCAGTGACTTCAGTCACAACTATCAAACCCAACTTTGCAGCTAAAGTTAGGGACAAGCATTTGAATTTTCACTCACATAAGCTTATTACCTTCCTCATTAAAAAGAAAGGTCTTTCCACCTTGATACTAGCCACCAAAACTACAAGGTAGGTATTGCATTACATCAATCTGTCCACACTGAACGCTCACAAACAGCAAGATAGAATGCTACCTTTTAGCTAGGTTAACACACAACTTGGTCCACTAAGTCAGATATCACAACCAGCAGGAAAAGGCAGTAAGAGACTTGTTCCAAACGTATTGCACTGGCTCTGCCCAAGTCAATGCTTTCCATGTACATGCACGCTCAGAACTTACCCAGATGCATTTATGCACTGGGTAGAGATAATGGGTTCAGATTCCCTACCTCTGAATCACACAGACTGAATCCCCCAGCAAACAAACACAAAAGCACATTCCCGGCATGCTCCGCTGCTGCCTTCTCTCCCAGGAATCTGAAACAAGATGGCTCTCTGGAGAATCAGCTTTAGCCTTTCAAATTTCATAGCTTGATCCAAATTACACAGGCAATAGCACAACGACTACAATAGCTTCAACAAGGTGATGGCTATTAAGGTTTCACAATCAAATTCTTATGTGATACTTGGAGGAGTTTCCAGCTTTGGTCAGTTATGCCTAAGTAACTACACTATACCATTATTTTTTTGATGCATGAAATTAATACAACATATACCCAAAGAAATCCCCTCCCCAAAAGCTTGGCTTACTTACTTGCATGGAGGTCCCCAGCTGCTGGATCTAAGTCCGCTTCAACAGAACAGCTAAAGAAAGGGAGTGACTGGTATTCAAATAGTTTTCAGAGTGATCCCTTCCAACTCAAACCATCCTAGGATTTCCAAGCTGTGGCTCTGATACAACTTTATGCCAACTCTTGTACTACAGTCAGCTTCTGCTCCTTGTCATGAGCTCTGTGTACACCGGCAGGAAGGCTCGCGTTATTAAGAGGCAGCTATCATGCAGCAGTGATTCACCCTCATCTTATCGCTAAGCTGACAAGTTAAAGCAAAGTCCCATATTTTCAACTAATAATGATATTCTTCCCACATTAGGAAGCCAAAGAAGGTTGCTTATTGATGTGCCTGTCATTTTTCTATCATCAAGCAGGAGAGAACAAGCACATTAAGCAGGAAAAAGGGCTGTGGACTTCTATTTCACAACAGAGAACAATGCTCTTGCAGGCTATGCATTTTTCAACTCGGTTGTCTCATACACTTCCGTAGCAACAGAATTGTTAACATATTATTACCTCAACTCCAAAATCGAGTAAAACTTCTCCTGTAAGACAATCCCAGGATAGCACTGAACCCCCAACATACTCAACACCAGCACTGAAGATGCTGCAAAGTTAAAGGGCTCCAAGAAAAGAATGGCCACAAGAGGTAGTAACACCAAAGTGGAGTCCCACATCAGGTAACACAGATGCCTCTAATGCATCAGATGCTTTTAAAAGTGACTGAAGAAGAAAATAAAGCAAGGTTTATACCTCCTACCATTCCCTCCCACTCACCCTTGCCTGGTGCAGAAGCATCTTTGCACTGTCCTGAACATGTAATTTCCAAGCACACAGGTTTCATATTGGCTCTAAAACTCCGATTATTCCTGGAGCCATCATTTCAAAACTCAAAGCAGCATTCACAATATACTTTCCCATTCAACAGAAAAAATAGAACAGGAATCACAAAATGAGCTGGAGGACAGCAATTCATAACTGAGCAATGGTTGGTACAGCATCTGTAAGAGTTAAAGCACAAATTCCCCTTCGATTAATACATAAAATCAGATTTCCCGTTCAGAGTGGAAAGACACACTGAAGCCCGTGTCTTCAGTATCTTTGCTTTACTAGTGGAGGATTCAAGCTGTCTCCCAGTTAGGAAAACATGCTCCAACCCCGCAGTGAAGCAGAACATGTTTTGATGAGCTTGCTAAGTGTAAAATGATAGCAAACTATTTCAGATGCTTCACACTTGCTGCATGAGCATCTGCTCAGAGTAAGTACATTGGCAAAAGTGTCTTTATATAATAGTAGCCAAGACAACATTGACATTGGGAAATTGTGTCAAAATCCTTTCATGTAGGGTTAGAAATAAAGTTTTCCACTCTCTTTCCTTGGGTTTGCATCATTTGGAACATTTTATAACAATATAATACCAGTCTCAGCCTGGATGACTGAAACTGCAGCTGACATATTCAGTACTACCTACCCTTGCGTATCTAAATGCACACCTTTAGACCCTCAATACCTTGAAACCCCCCCCTGCCTCCAGCATTTTAAAGATCGAATTCACACTTTTTCATCCCATTCCTAGACACACAACATTCTTGATGTAAGAACTGCTTAATACTGATCAATTTCTGATGCATCTACCCATCAAACTGAGCTCATGAACTACAGAACATGCAAAGACAGGTTTTACTACAGCTAACAGTCTAAATAACAGGAACTAAAACTGTTTGGCTACTTAGTATGAATTTCATACCAAAACAAATAGAATGGAAATACATGCTTTTAAACTATTGCCTTTGCAAGTCTGTGAAACAGGAGAACCTCAATGTAACTAGTTCTCCAGTGAGGTAAAACTAATGAACTAATCCCACACAGAGTTGTTTTACCCAGTAGCACACCTAACTTAGAACAAGATAAGGAAAAAAAAGTTCTGTGCAAAAAACATTGACAACAGAGGACCCAATTCGGGAGCATGAGCACCTGCCCTCTTTGGTTGAGATACAACTTGTGTGCTTGAACATCATAAACTGCTGCTGCTGAAAGGCCAGTTTTGATTTCACATTATTTCAGTAGTCCTTGGTCCAGCAAGTGTCCAAACACTCCTATAATAGAACTCAAAACCTAAAGAGTTTACATTGTCAATAAAATCCAAACTGTTGGGAATCATCACTGAATGGTTTGTGTTAGAAGGGACTTTATACAGTTTCAACCCCCTGCCATGGCCAGGGACACCTTCCACTAGAGCAGGTTGCTCCAAGCTCAGTCCAACCTGGCCTAGAACACTGGCAGGGAATGTGAGAAGACAGTGCCATTCCATGTGGAAAACAAAATCCTGAGACCAAGTAAGAGCATCTCCACTGAAATAAGTTTCAAACTGCTTTAGATTCCACCTATGATCTCCTCCAGAGCTGTCAAGCCTCTCTTGAGCAGAAAGGTATTACTTGAGCTGTTCAAGGAGCACATGTTGATTAGAGTTGCAGCTTAAAGCAGACTGAACTAACGAGACTTCTTTAATGGGTACAGTCCTCCTCCTGCTTCAACAGAAAGTTACTTAACACTTTCTCATGCCAGCCCCATGCCAACCACACTACAGCTCCTCGCTGGCAGTGAAAAAGCTGAACACCTTGAACTCAAAAGGTTCTTTGGTTTAGGGAGCATCATTACAACACTAAACTCTCTGCAGCACAACCGGAATCAAACGGCCACAACACAGACAACTAAGTTCTTCCTACCTGCAACAAGGCATCATCACACAGCTTCACAAGCTGGAATCACTGATAAACAGATCGAAGCAGTTGTTGGGGTTATTTTAACTACAGGCAATGTTTAAGAGTTGAAGAGCCCTCAGAACAGACAAGACTTCAAATACACACACTCTCTAGATAAAACTTTCCCATGAATCACATCCACTGGTTTCATGACTCAGTGTCCAACCTAAGCAAATTGCCTGCACAGATTTTACTCTGCTTTGGAAACACATTTGCAGGCTGCTGTTTTGGTTTTCAAGTCTTTGTGACTGACAAATGAACTGAGCTACACTTAGGTAACACAAATCATTAATACATGAAAAGAGTAACGCAAGTCACATGCTGTGAAGATAACATGCAGTACTTCACATCCTCCTTCCACTTCAGCTTGGCTGCATCACTGTATCCCAAGCATCCCATTCAAGAAACACATTTATACCACATAAATATGTATTATTTACCACTTAAAAAAAAGAAGTTCCCCGAAGGCATCATTTATCCCACAAAAACCCAACACACAAGGCGAGAAAGCGACTGTTGTACCTGCGCCACATCCTTCCAACAATACAAAGGAATAAGTTTCTACCTCTTTGGTGAAAGCGGAGAGCACAAATGACTCTCAGGAGGGAACAACTCGGACTCCAGGAAGCTAAAACCACACACCACAACTCCACCAGTGACTAACACAACAGAATACGCACATACTCAGTCGGGTGCAGAGACTTAGCTGGGGACCATGTTCTTTAATAAGTGACAGGCACTGCCAGCCTCAGTGACTCACTATGCAAGACACTAAATGGGGGTGTTTGCCTCCTCCCCCCTAAAACGTTAACATTATGTCTATTATGCCTGTATCTATCTATTAAACATTATGTCTGTCTATTCAAGCTGCACTGCTCCAGTCAGACCAGTAATAGTCTTTCAAGCAACAATCCCAAGAGCAGCTTTTCCATCAGGACTATTTTATCGCATATAGTTTAAGGACAAGACAGGCCACCAACACAGGATGTTTGCAAGCAGCTCTGTGTTTCAGCTGCTGTACATCACACTCTGCTAGCCTGAACCCCTTCCGAAATAGTGGCAGGCTATTTCAGTAGCTAAAGCACACAAAGCAAAGCTTATGGAGTTCTCGTGCAAAACAACTCAAAGATTTCTTCTTAAAACACATGTTCTTGGCCAATCCCGTTCATTCTCTTTAACTCCAGGGAGAGTAAAGACAAATACCTGCAGACTTCCCAATCCTGACTATTTTTTCCTCTTATTTTGCACATCCTAAGCAGTTTGCGAGTCTCTGTAGCGCTCCTTCGGGGATAGACACACATAAATCCGAGCTCAGAAGACTGTTATCTCCATCTTGCCTCCAAACCTGTTCTCACGCTGCTGCGCAGGCACAGCACCGCTCTGTAACCAGCTGCACGCTCCGTGTACCCGCCGCTAACCCGCAACCCGCACTTTACTCGTTTTTAAATCACAAACCGCACGGAGCACCGAAGAAAACCTCATATCCCCCCCACCTCTTCGCAGGCAAAGCGAGCATCCTCCTCTCCCCACCGTAGCTCAGTCCCAGCAGGACCGCGGGCAAGTAGCAAAACAACTTCTCCCCGCAGCGCCGTGTTCTCAACACGCCTCTCGCTCGGCTGCGGAGGAAAACCCGCACCGAGGGGCCGCGCTAGCCATGGGGACCGATGGGGACCAGGCCAAGAGACCCCTTTACCGCCCGATAAAGACTGGACCGGGGAAGCGGCTGCTCCCAGCGAGCCAGCACTGCCCCGCTTGCAGGGCCGTGGTATGGGGGGTCCCCCCGCCGCCTCTGCCCCGCTCCCTGCCGCGCCGTAGCCGCCGTCTCACCTTCGATGGCGATGACATGCTCGCGGATCTGGTTCTGCAGCACCGGCTCCTCTACCCGCTCCAGCAGCTCGTAGATGGAGTAAATGTTGGGGTGCACCGACTCGAAGCGCTGGATCTCGGCCCGGATGGCTGCCGAGTTAGCCAGCTGCTGCTGGTAGTTCATGGCGCGGCCGCTCCCCTCCGCCGCCTTCCCTCCGCGCACCGAGACCCCCGCGTAGGCCGGCGGGCGGCGGCGGCGAGGCGGGGCGCGCAGCGGGAGCTGGGGAGGGGGAAAGCGCTCCGGCCGCCTCACTCACCGGACCCCCCGCCGCCCGCCCCAAAGACCGGCAGCAGCCCTTGGCCTCGCCGCCCGCAAGGGGCGCCGCCGCCCGTTGCCCGCCCGCTGTCACTTCACGGCGGCGCCGAGGCAGCGCGACCCGGCCGGCCCCGGCCCCATGGAGCCGCTGAGCTCCCGGCCGGCCCCCGCCGCCTCAACTCCACAGCGCCCGCTCCACGCCGCCCCCCCCGCCCCGAGCCGGCAGCCAATGACCGGCCCCGCCTCAGCCTCACGCACACACCGCACACACCCCACACCCCCCCGGCCCAGCCTCGCTCTCGTGCCCGGCGCGCCGCACGCGGCCCCGCGCTCCGCGGGACAACCCGCACCGCCCCCCCCCGCACCTTGCGCGCGCCCCGACACCCCCCCCGCGTCCTTCTCCTCTCCCAGCTGCACGCTCACGCAGGCCACGCCCCCGGGTTACGTCACCGCGCAGGCCCCTGGCCGCTCCCCGCCCTCCAGCGCCGTGTCCGCCGCACGGCACTGTGGGGAATGTAGTCCTGTGGTGAGCGGCGGGGGGCGCGCGGCTGGGTACCCGGTGCGATGGCGGCGGCGGGCCCGGGCGCTCCCCGGGCTCCCCTCGGCCGCGGTGACTGCCCCGCGGGTGGCCCCGTGCGCGCAGCAGTGCGCAGCATGAGGAGGAAGACCCCCGGTGCGGGACGAGGCCGCGGTGCGGGGCTTGGCAGGGAGGGCCCTCACCGAGGACCCAGGCATGGCTCGGTGGGACCCCGCACCTCTGCCGAGCCCCGCGCGCCGTTGGAGTCCTGGAAGTGATCCGGCTACGAGGTTTGTGCATAAAGACCCCTGGGAGGGGTGCCTAGGGGGGCTGTGGAGTCTCCCTCTATGGACCCATCCCAACCCGCCTGGACACGTTCCTGTGTGACCTGCGCTGCCTTGCCCTGGTTGGACTGGAGCATCTCCAGACGTCCCTCCCAGCCCTAGTGATGGTGTAAAAGGGCTCTATCCAGACTGCTTACAGCGGTAGTGGTTGCAATAGCTGTGGCCGTGCTCACAAGTCACTGACCTGTGCAAGTCGTCGCTGTGCTTTGTGGTACATCACCGAGCATGTAAAACGCTGCCTTGTCCTGCAAGCTTTGGCACGACTCCAGCCACAGACCCAGCAGCATTGAGAGCGGCAGTGCTCTCAGTCACAAAGCCTGGAATAAGCAGATATATCTCATTTACTCCATACAAACTGTGGTCTAATGAAGCATCGCTATCATGAGGTTTTATTAAGAGCATCATTTACAAGCCAGCTGTGTGCAGAGTTGGGCATTCACCTCCATGAATCCATTTTTAGCATCAACGTTTTATGGATTTAGAGTCCAAAGCTGTAATGGGGAGCAAACTTCAATAGAGAAAACAGTTCAGCACAAGGGGCAGCAAAGCAGTTGATGTTGTCTACCTGGGCTTGTGTGAAGTGTTCGACACTGCCACTCAATACATCAGCATTATACCTGAGGTGAGCAGTTGGGACCAATTTATGCCATACACACAGTAACTAGTGTCTGATAGATAGTCCCTGTAACACTTGGGCGTTAAGCTTCTTGATGCTATGGCTCACACCAGAAAACGAACTATAGCAGTGACAGAGGAAGCTGTGATACAAGATTGAGGTTCTGGGTACTACTGAGTGTGTTACTGGAAGAGTAGATGTGCCTATTAGCAGCAAATAGCTTTCACCCTCACAGGAATATGAAATGAACTGTGTATGTCAGCAGGGACAACCAGGATGGGGCTGAGGGATCACTGGAACCTGACTTCTCTGTCTGGGTCAGTGCCTCTGAATTCATAGAATCACAGTTTTCAGTTACCAAAGGGAGCTTATTTTTTCCCTAGGTAATCACTTACTGCAAATTTCCCCATTCCAGTCATCAGTTTGGGAAGTCTTTAATTCAAGCTGAGGGACTAAAGCTTTCTCAGTGCTGGGTGCTGTTCTGCTGCAGGAGAACAGCTCATTTTCTTCTTCAAGCTCTTCTGCTTGTTGGAACAGTTGAGGGCAAGAGGGCAAATATGGTCACAGATATCTGTGTAAGAAAGTGGGGAGAATATTGTCCCTGCTTCCACTAGGGAGTGTCACTCAGGTGTTAGTGCTGATAAAAACCTTGAACCTTAAGAGGATTTTTTAGTTTCATTTACCTTAAGCTGCTTGAATAAGCTAATGGTATGTAGAAAGCTAGTACATGAAAGCTGTCATTCTCCCTTTTCCTCCCTCTATTCTGATCCGGAGCAGAAGCTTTTCCTTCCAGAAAATGCCAAAGTGAGCAGCAGAGCGAAGAGTTAGGCAATAGCCTCTGTTGTATGTGGGGCTGATTGTTTCCACTGCTGCTGTACACTCTGTATTCTTCCAGCTCTACAATTTGTGGCAGGCTCAGATGTAGAAAACAACTCCCAGAGTAGTCTAAACTGTAAATGAATGCAACTACTGCACACAAATAATTGCAGCATGAAAACCCTGTGTTAATATAAAGCCTTTTTGTAGTACTCTGAGCCATAGACTTTCTGTGAAACTTTTGCTACCCTGATTTTCTATGACATAATAGCTTTCATGTAAAATTAGAGCAAAATGTATTCTATTGTTGCAGCTTACGTAGATTTTCCATGTAAGAAGGCTGGTAACAGTAAGTATTTTCAAGTGCTTGTTGCTGAGATTAGCCTGAAACACTGCTGGTGATGCACAGTGATGCTGGTTGTGTCTCTTCGCTATTAAACTCTGTTCTAGAGTGTCTGGCATCTGAAGTGCTCCATCAACATTTAATGTGAATTGGTAAAGAGGATGAAGGATGACCTTGGCACTACTGCTGTGAGCATCAATTTAGATTCAGGTGTTTGGGTTTCTTTGGTGTGGGACATGGCTAACTGGGGCACTTGACAGCTTTTCTGGGTCTGCTGTTGACGAAGGTGGGCTGACCACTGGAATTGGTGCTTGTCTCTGAGGCTGGGGAAGTCATGAAGCTCAGACAACTTCAGGTATCAGCCAAAATTGAAGCTCTGACAATCAGGTATACAATGGCCAATGGGCTTTAAGTAAAGCATGCAGGCTGGTCCTGGCCCCAGGGTAAGTCAGCCTTTTGGCACTGATTTTCATCTCTGAGGATGAAAGCTTCCCAGGAGTGAAGCTTCCCGCTGCACCTTGCTCCCATGCAGTTGATCCTGTACTTAAGTCTGTAACAAAGTTGCGTCTGTGGGAGCTCCTGCTCCTCCTCACCATCTGGCAAATCCGCTCATTGCCATGATTCCAAAAGGAAAATTGAATGCTTTCATTCTGATTTCAGTACCTTATTCCTTGAAGGTGTTCAGGAACTGGAAAGCAGCCCTGAATCAGCATCACAAACAGCTCTAGCTCCTAACAGATGACTAACCCTAATCCCCTTCATGCTATTCCCAGTCTGTCCACCATGGCCTAACTGTACAGAAGGTACAGGAAGGAATTTTGGGGCTATGAGGTTGGTGAACTTGGACTTAAGGCATATGAACAATTGATTTTTGCTTTTGGAACTGTCTCAGTAAAAGCAAGCAACAGGGTTTGACCTTAATGGACATACGATTGTAGAAAAGTTCCACGGAGAAGTTGGAGGTGGAGTTCACAATCCATTAAGCTGGCATTTGAGAACAGATCTTGGAAATGGAGAACTCTCGTGGAATTTCCTTTAAACACTTACTGTGACCTTCATCTAATGCTTTTTTCTGACATGGTTGAACAGGTTTTCTGACTGTTGAAATGGGAATTAGCAGGACTAGCTTGTAGTTACTAAACCAGTAGCTGGAATGTTGATTGGGAAAAAGAGCTGAAACTTCCTATCCTGATCTGTGCCAGGATTTAATGTAAATAGACTCAGCTATCACAGCCAGCTAAACACAGAGGCTCGTTTGTAGACCTAGCAAAAAGGGGATTAACTGAGAAAACTGAGAACATAAGGACTCCTGGGCCATCCAAGAGGAGTTATAAGAGTAGCTAACAGTTGTGAGCAACATTTCACTTGACTTGGACTATAGCAGTGTCCATTCACGATCTTGAACCCTGGTTGTTCATGTGATTATTGTTGGTATAAGCAGTGTTTTGTTTTAATATGCAGGGTGTGTCTGGAAAAATACGGGACATAGAGTGTGAGCGATGCATCTTTGTGCCTACTAATACTGCCATTCCCCGTAAAGGCTGAAATCAAAGCCGTGTGGAAAACAGATATGGAAACATCAACTTTTCTGGAGTGATCTTTGTCGTACTCTGCAGTGGAATGTCAGTATGAAAACTTAAATAGGTTAAGCATCCTCTGGTAACAAATTAGGATGAAATTCTGTTATTTTGCTGGGTAAAGATGTGGGTCAGTCAGTTACTATTACAGAGTGATTAGATTGCTCAAGAGGCTTTGAAACAAATGTAACTAATGAATTAACCTCATTCACAGAGTGTGAAATCTGTTCTAGGAGAGCTGCCAACTAGCTCAAACAATACTAATTATGGAGTAGCAACAACAAGCATTTGTCAGAGCTGTAGCTCGCTCCTCAGTGTTCCTGTCCTAGCCGGGATAATGCTGTTCTGTACCGAATCTGCTTGGAAAACAAAGGTGGGCTGGCAAAAGCAACCTGCATCTCTGAACATGGGAGCACATGTCCCTTGCGAGGTCAAATTATCCTACTGTAAGGGTCTTCTACTTGGAAATGAGCTGCATACTAGCATTCTGCTGCAGAGCAATGAGCTGACATATGTTCCCCCCGTGGGGAAAGGTATCCTAGAGTCACCTCCTGATTCGAGTTTGTCACTAACCTGAAATGTTGAAAGGAATCATCACTTCAACTGCTCAAGTTTTGGCTCCTTGTTAATCTAAGCTTCACTGTAAAACCATTTACAATATCTAAAGGTTTGCAGCACTATTGTCGTCATTAAACCAAAGACATTGCTCAGATCTGGAGGTTGTGCTGTAGCTTTGCTTAGACTGGTAACAGTTTCTGTTCTAGTTTTAAAGCAGGGACTTCAAATGTTTACAGTGAAAATAAATGGTTTCTTCAGAAAAGATGGTTGTAAGTCCTAAGTTTGACCTGTGCTACCCAAAGCTCAGTTTTATTTCAGCGAAGACAGGCTGAGACAGTTGTGCTTTTTCAGCCTGGAGAAGAGACCGTTCAAGGGGGGACCTCAGAACAGTCTTCTAATACCTAAAGGGGGACTACAAAAAGCTATAGAGGGGCTTTGGACAGGGGCCTGTAGGGGCAGGACAAGGGGGTGAGCTTTAATATCCACTGAATATCCATTCTGTTCTATTCTTTAAGGTCTCTTCCAGCTCAAACCCTTCTAAGATTCTGTGGTTCTAAGGCTTGAATCATATGCAGTAAAAGCCCCTGCTAATTGCAGGTGATGTGATATGGGTACTCTGGATCAGGGCTCTGCTAACATCTTGAATTTTATACCATGCTGAATCCAGTGACAGCTTCATGTGCCAGTTCCGAGATACTCAGCACTTTATTGAGCTCTTATCATGGCTAAATATGATTACATGAAAGCATCTCTAAGCTTGTTGCTGTTGTCACTTCACTGACGGAGAATCAATATTTGATTTGCCACATAATTCCATGTTAAGCCTGGATCTCACTTCAGCTGTCCTATGCTTTAAGGGTTATGGAAAACTGTAGGCTCAGTTGTTACCTTTGAACTTTCAGACACATGCTATTGGTTTAATGCAGAAACACCACAGGAAAGGTCACTGTAGTTGAAACTGATCTGTTATAACAATGACCTTAATTTTTAATAACATATGTATAGTACTATAACATTTAGTGATAAGGAATGAAGAAACAGGATGAGAAGGGCTACTAGAATGAGTAAGGGTCTGGAGCATCTCTCATGAGGAAAGGCTGAGGGAGCTGGGCCTCTTCAGCCTAGGAATGTACCTGTTGCTGAAACACTAAGCATGCTCCATTGCGGAAGGTCTAAAGAGCGGTATGGATCTTCCTGTTGTGAAAGAGACAGTGATCTGCCCTTGTTCTTCCCTTTCCCCTTCCAGAACAGGAAGTCTTCACAGGAGACTTCACATACATTGTGCTGCCACAAATACTCCCTTTGGTCTGAAGGCAAGGCAGAACATCTGGAATATAGCCTTGCTGCTTGTTACAAACAGGTCTGGCCACGTACCAAAGACACTAGTTCTACTGATGGTGTTTATTTGTGTATGTATTTGACATCAGTGTAACTTGAAAATGCCTTTCTTTGGAACTTGCCTTTCAAAATCAGTGACACTTACCCGGCTTAGTAACTCCAGCCCTTCAGCTTTCTCATGTGAGCAATTCACCCATGGGATGACTGGCAAGCTGTAGCAGCACAGTCAGCCCCTCACCCCAGTGGACCGTGTTCCTGAACACTGCTCTGGCTCAGAAAAGGGTTCCCAAAGGGCTGTCATCTAGGCCGTGGTCACCACAGAAGCTGGTGGGGTTTACTGTGTGTCTGTGTGCTGCTTAGCAGCACACTGAGTAACAGCTCACAGGTTTGTCATGGCAGAGACAGGGCTGCCAGAGCCTGCTTCCGCTGCAGTGCAGGCTGTGGAAGGATCCCAGGAAGAATTCCCTGGAAGGGGCCTGGTGCTCACTGCCTGGATGCATCACCTTGCATGCCCCCTTCCTGTAGCTGCAGCTTTCTCATACAGATGTTATAAAATCCCATGGGCTGTTTGTGTAGAGACAAGGAAGAGCTTCTGCACATCTCCACCGTCACATTTTGCTTATGATGTGACCAGGTTTGTCTGACCTAGTTCTGTCCATAAACTGGGCTTAATGGTAGCATCCTGGAAATGTTCCCAGCTGCAAAGGCCAGGCTATTCCCTCTGCAGTAATTAATTGCAGTTCAAAAGCCCTTCATGTATCAGAACATTAACATAAAACCCCTCATGTTCCCTGGGCTTCCAAGCTTTGAACAAGTTTCTTATGGTGGCAGGACTCATATCCAATATCACAAGGGCACTGTGGGACTCTGCTCATCAATTGCTTGCTGCTAAGTACACATTGATCTGGAAAAGCTCTTTCCTGTGTACCCATTACACAACTGTTATCACTGAACAAAATGAAGCTTTGGGTTGTTTTTCTGAAGCTGGGTGTGATTTTTCATTCCAGTGTAACTTTCCATGAGTTTCAAAAAAGAATTTGGGAGCAGGTATAGTCAATTGAAACATAATACCCCATAATGAATGGAATACCATGAGGCTCTTGAAGAGTGCTCAGCAGCTATTAGAGACAGGGGGAACTGTTAGCACTGACCATCTAGCAGAGAGGCAACTTTTGGTTGAACTGAGTGTACCTCAGGTCATAAACATTAGATCTAAATCATGTAAAGGACATGGTAAAGAAGTGTCCTGTTTTCTATGTAGGGTTAGCTTCCGGAAATGCTTTGGACTTGCCCAAATCTCGTGTTACCTTCCGTGTGCATGGATTTACTGGGTTGTGAAGTTAAAACTACACAAGGGACCTCATGTCCTAGGCGTCCAAAGTTTCCCCAGCTCTTGCAGTTTAAAGCTCAGGTTTGTTGTGTTGGTTGTTAGGAATGTGCAGTCTGCCACTCAAAATGTTGTATCTGATCCCCCTTTAATAGTTGAACTCTTGTCTCAATATGCCTTTGAGTACACACGTCTGTAACAGAGAGAGCAGGAGGCTACTGTATAACCTATTGATTATATAAAGCAAGAGGTTTGAATTCCTCTGGAACCAATACTCATGTACATAAATTCACTGTCTGTGAATTGTAAAGGAATCTCTTTCTGGTATTGCTATGATGGCTTCTTTGAGATTTCCTGGACCTGACCTGTGTCAGCTGCGCTTGCTTCCAGCTTACTGAGAAGTATGGAGCTAATGATACGAGCTAGTACAGACTTGGAACTGGGACCTGCTCTGATGGGAAAGGGGTTTTTGCAGTGTTGCACTTCAGGACGGGCAGGTTGCTCTCAGTTAAGGTGCGCAACCTGAGGTGTATATTTGATGCCACTGAAGACCACCTCCAGCAAAGGCCAGAAATCCTGTGTAAGGAGTGTTTCCTCACGTGGATGGAAGTGACTAACTTGGAAGTAGGATACTTTATATCCCTTCTTCAAAGCTAATTGCTGATTTCTTTTATGTCTAATTCTAGCCTCTGTCAGCGTTATTTGTTGCTCACTAGGTCATGTGCAACCATTGAAGCAAGCTGGAGGAGGAGATTTTAAAGCCAAATGTTGCCAAAAATTAATACAGCTTCTTTGTTGAGGTCTGAGCCCTGACCCCACAGCCTTCCATTGTGGGGTGCTCAGAAGCACCAGAAATGGGTCCTTCAGCAGAGAAGCCCTGTGTAAAGGGGAGCTGCCTTACTGTCTGCTCGTAGGAAGGCAAATAATACAGAAGTTTCTGTGCTTAGGAGGGGAACAAATGTGTTGTGCTTGGGTTGTATTGCATGTTAAAGTGAGATAAACTCACTGGAAGTGAAGAGGAATGGAAGAGTTCAGAAATGAATGGGATGAGGGCCTTAAGGAGCTGTTAGCAATTGAAAATACTGCCACCAGCTCTACACTGGAAAGGGAAGCTTCCGAAAGCTGGCCGTTGCTCATAGCCCCTGTTCAGCAAGTTGTGCAATAAGCAGCTGAAGAGTGGTGTCAGGACTCAGATGTATGGGCTCAGATGTATTTTGTGTGTTGGAAAACATTTCCTCTGCTTTGTAGAGGCTACTTAGATCTCTTCTGCTGCCCTTGTTTGCAGAGTTTGATGCCTGCAGAGGGAAGGGCTCGTCTCCTGTGCCAACATCTGAAGGTGGACACTGTGTTGAAAAGGGAGGTCAAGTGTGGTTCAGCAGCTTTCAAAAGAGGTCTTGGGTATTTTAAGCACAACACTTCATTTAAAGCCGGAAGACTGAACTGTGGCACCCTTCAAAGAAGTTGTTACTTTTAGGATGGCTCCAGTGGCACTATCACATCCCTGAAAGTGTTCCTAAGGCAGCACTGTTCCCAAGTCTGCAGCCTGGAATGCTTTGCTTTCAAAGCAGCATACAAAGCTGAAACACCTCAAAGCTTAGCCTCATCTTTGCCTACAGTTTCAACTTGTGTCACTACTTTGAAATGCAAGATAAAACATAGACTTAGGTCTCCTTGAACTGAAGCGGTTTGAGGAAACTACAGACATGATGGACCTGCATTTTGCAGGCAGGGGGGAAGGATGCAGGCGCAGTTCTGCCCTCTGTCCTTAGCTCAGTACAGAGTGCTATTGACCCAGATCTCAAGGGTCAAAACCCAAGGAGTTTGGCACTAGTTTTCTGAATAGCAGGTGGGGTGAAGTAAGATGAAAGTATGGAATGGATTCTCACTTGCTCCTTTTCAGCTGTGTGGGCTGTCACAAGTACGACTGCCTCGTTATCCTTGGGCCCTAAGCTGAATCTTGATGACTACAGAATCCTCAGCGCTCCCAACAAGGCTGCAGAGCCTTGGCTGAATCAGAAAGGCTTAAAGTGAAATCGGCCATCATGAAACCTAATAAAGCAAGAGAAAAACCGCTGCAGTGGTCTCCAATAGCAGCCCTTCACGTGCTTTGAGAACTATAACACGATTTGTGCTTTGGTCTATTCAGTACTTGATTTGAAAAAGGTGTAGTGGACCTTTAAATACTCCCTGAGCAATTCAGAGGCTCACATAGACCTGTGGTGTTCAGCTCTATGTAGCCTGGGATAGAGTCTTCTCAGTGTGCAGCAGTGGTTCTGTTTCTTAGCCTGGGGATGGAATAAATGGGATAGAAAACTCATTCTTCATACAGCTGACAAACACATGTGCACATCTGGTGGAGCTATGCATGCTATGTAGACCTGAAATCGCCGTTGCCTTGCAGAACATGAAATCTGGATGGGAATGTTATCTACCATGAAATACTTGGCAGAAGTCTCAAAAGCTAATTTCAGCTCTATACCTTGTTCTTTAAGAGAAATAATAGGTTTAATTGGAAACTAATGCTTTAGTTAGAAGAACTTTTCATCATATCTCTCATGTCTGAATCACAGCCTGGTTTGTGTTGGAAGGGGCCTTGAAGCTCTTCCATTTCCAAGCCCCTGCCACGGGCAGGGACACCTTCCACTGAGCAGGTTGCTCCAAGCCCCTGTGTCCAACTTGGCCTTGAACACTGCCAGGGATGGGGCAGCCACAGCTTCTCTGGGCACCCTGTGCCAGCGCCTCAGCACCCTCACAGGGAAGAGCTTCTGCCTAAGAGCTCATCTCAGTCTCCCCTCTGGCAGCTTAAAGCCATTCCCCTTGTCCTGTCCCTACAGGCCCTTGTCCAAAGCCCCTCTTCAGGTTCCCTGTAGCCCCTTTAGGCACTCGAGCTGCTCTAAGGTCTCCCTTTAAGGAGCCTTCTGTTCTCCAGGTAATAAATAAATCAACTTGCAGGTTCAGTTAAGACTACACTCCAAGGATGTACCACTCCTGCTCATAAACTTGGTTGCCTGATGCCAATCTGAATAATGTCTGTGGATGAAAAGAGTTGATCTGATGGCCTGAGCCTCCATCTCCGGGGGACAGGGGTCAGAGTTCTAGCTGGGGTGGATGCATGGTAAGGATCAGTTGTAATGCTCAGGGGCACACTTCTGCAAATCCTCACACTGGGTTTGGGTTACTGCTCTAGGAGCCACATTAGTCACCGAGGATCACACTAAGGTAGCTAGGTCTGCTGGTGGATAGAAAACATGAAGAGCACAGCTTCAGTAGTGATTACAGCTGCATGCCAGTTCTGCGTTCTTGGAGTCAGAGTGAAGGACTTAGTCTTTTCTCTAGGGTTGTGGCTGGGATCCATTGAATGTTGCAGTACTCATAGGAGCCTATTCTTTCTTGAGGGCCTAATGGCAAGCAGAAATGACGATGTGGTAACTCTGCATCTTAAACCTTGTGAAAATAATACCAAGAGGAAGTGTGCCTCTGAGTGAGGAGACAACTGGGAAGGACAGAGTAAAGTGAAGCAACTTCGTGCCCAAAAACAGCATTACAGCATGCAAAGAAATACAAGGAAGTGAAGAGTCACTTCCCAGAAAACTTTCCCTCTGTAACAGTTCATTTACTGTGGCAAGAGTGAGCAGTCTTAGGGTGACTTGGAGCTTCCCCTGCAACCAAAACAAAGATGTAATAGAGTTACTGGGTTCTCTAAACAGTCTGCACAGAAAGCTTCCAAAGGGACATTTTATTGTGTAGTGGTAGGGACAATCTCCACTGCCTCTGATGTTAGAAGCAAACCCAGAATCAACATGAAGTGTAGTATTTGGTGGGAAATAAGGCAGTTAAATACAAGAATTGATCATGTTTGTCTACTAGCTCTCATTGAAGCAGGACCAATAAGAGGCAGTCAGTAACACCGTCTTCCTGCAGGAGATTCCAGGGGCTGTGCTATGACCACCTTCTGATGGAGACTCTCTACCTGCTCTGGAGAGACAATTGAAATGGTTCAGTGTTTAGGTGTTTCTGGGAAGTGTTCAGAGCAGAACAGACATGAAAGCTATGTAATAGATGGGTCAGTTTGGGGTCTGTAAGGACAAAACCTGGCATACATGAACTTCCAGCATTGCGGTGGTTATGAATCTTGTACTGCACCAGGAAGGGCGTTTGGCTTGTGGCCGCTGGCACTAGGCTAGCGTTTGCCTTTGGAAGGTGTGTTGTCTTCTTTTGTTAGACTGTTGGCTGACAGCAGGTTTTTTCTATGTAAAAAAAGGAATGCAAAATCACTCTTAAGGTGTTTCAGAATTTAATGAAGAGACAAATTCAAGGTGGCTGTTGGCTGGAAGTGCATCTGTCTTGTTGCTGAACTATAGAGGTTGCAGGGATAGACAGGTTAAATATCATTAGTCATACCTGGTCTATATTGAAGCATGTAGCAAAAGGGTGGGCAGTGTAAGGAAGGAAACAAACTTGGGGTCTTTCCCAGGTAGGGGATGCCAACAGGCTTGCATCCTTTCACCTCAATCTTCTGGGACAGATTATCTGGAAGCAGTTAATTAAATGCTTGCTTGGGTATGTGCAATGGGCTCAATATTCAATCTGTATGGCACATGGGTGTTATAAATCAGCATCACCTGAAAGAAGAAGATGAACTGTAAAGATGCTGGAAGTGCTCTAAGCTTCTCTCAGCTGCTTTGAAGTACCTGTGTAACAGCCATAGAAACAGGGCATTGTTGCAAAGAAAATCATCACAGCAATGGCCAAATTGGGTTTCATTATCAGTATAATATGAAAGAAGGTGCCAAAGAGGTGCAAGGTGGAGAATAAATCATTATGCACATGGTTGAGCAGGACTCTAGCCTCAAAAGGTTAATTCTTCAAGAAGAGGTTACTGGTCATTTGGCCACTGAGGTTAACAGAGGTATTGTAGATGTTTGTGACTAATGCTAGTGCTGAAGTCATGGTCATCTTTTAGTTCTGCTTTTATCCATGATGCAATAAGATGTGATAGAATTATGAGTTTGTCATAGATCTCAGACGTTATTAATTATCTGAAAATTCATGATGCTTTGGCGTGAGGCATATGATGGAAGAGCAGCTTTTGTGTCTTGCCAGACTTTCCGTCACTTCAATCTGCTTTTTGAAGTAAGAAGACACTGGAGTTGATACGTGAGTTGATATGATCAGTGCCAGCGTACTAGTTTCTAGTCAGCAGGCTCCCTTCTGAAGGGTCCTGCTGGTGATATTCACTTCAGCATTTGTGTGATTGCAATAAACCATTAACGTGTGTTAAAAACTGCCTGGATCAGCTCTAGACAAGCTAATGATGAACTCTGGCAAGCAAATCCTTATCTGTGTGAGTTAGACTTTAGACTTGAACAGTCTGAACTGGAAGAAAGGAAACATCCCAGCACTCGACATGAGCCGTTGCTCTGGGACAAACAGTTTCTCTTGTCTCATGTAGAATGCTTGCAGGTATCTAGTGTACAATATACTTGTAAAGATAAAAAAGGAAACCAAATAAGTGGAGAAGCTATTTAAGAGTTCCGTGTCCTTAGGTGCTTCCTTATGGGTAGATCTTCTTGCAAGAAAGTCTTGTTCTGAGGACACAATTTTAAGCCTGAAAAGAGTGGATTTGGAGACTACTGACACTTTGCCAGAGAAGGTTTTCTCTGAACATAACCTAAACTTAGTGAAGGGTCTTGTTGGTTTAACCCAGGCATTACATTTCATCTGCTTAGCACTGGCAGGGCTACTGCTACAGCCCACTTGTGTATTTCCTGCAAAGCAACCAGAGAAAGCACATTTGGGGGGCAGAAATGACGAGGTGCAATTGGTTCATGTTGGCACTAGTGAACTGGCTGATGGAATTCATAATCCATGTCCTTTTCATCTTAGTAATGCCCTATGGTAGAGCTGTCAAGGCCTTGAGGATACTAATCGTCTTCAGTGGCTTTGAGCAGCCTAACCTAGGGCTTGAGGCTCTTCCCTGTGAAAGCTTTATGGCACACGGAAACCAAGAGGCTAGCATGGTTAATTTTCAGTGTTTTCAGCTTACTGATACCAGTGAAGTTTGTCACCATCTTATTTCACAGAATCATAGAATGGTTTGGGTTGGAAGGGGCCTTAAATCTCACCCAGTTCCAAGCCCCTGCCACAGGCAGGGCCACCTCCCACTAGAGCAGCTTGCTCCAAGCCCCTGTGTCCAACCTGGCCTTGAACACTGCCAGGGATGGGGCAGCCACAGCTTCTCTGGGCACCCTGTGCCAGCGCCTCAGCACCCTCACAGGGAAGAGCTTCTGCCTAAGAGCTCATCTCAATCTCCCCTCTGGCAGGCTGAGGCCATTCCCCTCATCCTGTCCCTACAGTCCCGGATGAAAAGTCCCTCTCCAGCATCCTTGTAGCCCCCTTCAGACAATGGAAGCTGCTCTGAGGTCTCCACACAGCTTCTCGTCGCTAGGCTGAAGAGCCCCAATTTCCTCAGCTCATTTATTTGAGCTTGCTCAAAATTGTTTGTTTGAAGCAGGGAAGTGAGGGCTGAGGTTGAACAATTGAACCACTAAAGCTGCAGCCAAGCTGCCTGGACAGGAAGCCAGGAGAAACAATGCAGTGTGATCACCTCCTGTCTTTACCTGCTCTTAATGAGCTGTCTTCATACAATTTGGCATTTTGAAACGAGCTTTTGGTTAGTTCTATGGAAACACGACCTCTGTGGCAACCAAGCACAAAAAAGGGATTGGATAGAACATTATGCTGCTTTGCATAAATCCATAGGACATGAAGCATTTGAATACTGCATGTGGTATCTAATGGCAGGAATGGAAAGAGCTCACAAGTTATAGATCTGCTTCTATTTTTTGTTTTAAGTTGGGTCTTTGTAAGTAAGATGCCAACTGCAGAAGACTGTATCTGAGCTGAAGCTGGTTGTGGCTTGGGACTCAAGATGTGATTCTGTTTGTGTTCTTAGCTAGGCAGCTCCTGTTGGCTGCACCAAGGTAGCTTGTTAGACTGTCAGACTGAACTAACCCTTTCTGTGATCTGGCAAGGTGGTGAGTGGTGCAGCGAGATACAGCTGAGCATTTCCAAGGGGTGAGAAGACGATGCCTATTCCTCAGTCTTAAGCTGGATGCTGATTAACGTGGGTCAGCCAAGGAAATGGACAGCCATGCCTCTTTAAAACTTGGCAACACGCAGCTTGCTGTCACTAGTTAGGAGCATGTATTGATTTCCTGAAAACAGAACTCTTAACCACCTCCAGCGAGAAAAATAACCGCCATCTAAACCCCGTGCACTTGCTCTCTGATAAACTCATTCTGTGTGATGAAGCAGACAGTGACAATTGGCTGACCTTGTCAGCTGGAGGGGTGGACGGGTGAAAGAAATGAGCTTTCAGTCTCCGACTGAACGTGTTTCATGTGCTGGGCAGGAGGTCGGTGTGATTCATCCTTCCCATTTGCTGGGTGGCCTGGTGTTTGTCGTGAAAAATCTGTGCTCTGGTGAATGCTTCCAGAAACATAATGCTTCTTGGTCCTTGAATCCACTACAGGTAGCCAGTTTCTGTGAAGCTGCCACACCTTCTCATGTCCCTCTAAATGTGATTTAATGTGATTCTTTTGGTTTGGTCCCAAAAACCAAGGATTCCCCTGTACCACAAGGCCAGTAGCTGACTGTGTTCCTTACCGTGCCATGGACCACTGCCTGGATCCCACTGTTTAGGTGATGGAGTTGCCTCTAGAAGACACCCTCACTTGCTCCTTATCTAAGAAACACTGCTCTAAATGTGGAAAGTGATGTGTGGCTTCTGTGCTTAAGCAAACAGTGCATCTCTTTTAATGAGACTGCCTGGTACCAGGCTTGAAGAAGGCAGCAGTCTCAGTACAGGTCTTGTGCTGTCCGCTGCACTCTGAGAAGAAACACTAATAAGCTCATACTACCTCCCTGTAAGCATGCCTCAGCTGAATAACCTGCTTAAAAGACCCCTGAGCAAACAGTCTGCTGTGCATGAGGATCTCTACAGGAGTTGAATTAGAATCACAGAGTCATAGAAAGTTCACAGAATCCCAGACTGGTTTGTGTTGGGAGGGACCTTAAAGCTCATCCAGTTCCAACCCCCTGCCACAGGATCTCATCTAAATCTCCTCTCTTTCAGCTTAAAGCCATTCCCCTTGTCCTGTCACTAAAAAGTCCCTCTCCAGATTTCTTGTAGGCTCCCTTTAGGTATTAGAAGACTGTACAAGGTCTCCCCTTAAGGAGCCTTCTCTTCTCCAGGCTGAACCAGCCCAGCTCTCTCAGCCTGGCTCCAGAGCAGAGCTGCTCCAGAGCTCTGTTAGCTGGTGTTCTGATTAGATGATGTCCTTCAGGAGACATAATTGCTTGTTCTCAAGTCTCTTTAAGAACTGGGCCTGTAGTTCGTAATTCCTTGTTCTTCTTGCCTGGGATAGCTGAATAATTATGATCTGAGCTGGGTAAATGAATGCAGCAAAGTGATGTTCCTCAATGCGATCAGCCACCCAGTGCTCTGACAGAAGTATGATAATGTAATAACAGAGCCTTGCAGGAGATCAGCATGAACGTAAGAATGCTGCAGAATGCGTGCTGAAGTTTGCCTAGGAATTAATGAAGTTTGCTTTGCTTGTAAGGTGCTGGAACTCCTCCATGCTCCAGCTGAAGCTTGAAGTGATTTCTAGATGAGCAATGCGTTAAGTGAGCAGAAACCTAATCAGTAATTGATAGATCTGGTTGCATGTCCCTCTCACCACACTGTCTCCGATAGACAGACCAGATTGAGCCACTGAGCCCTTCATGCAGCTTCTAAGTAGCTTTAGCTGTACTCTAGTGATATTAGAGGGCTCATTATGCTAATGGTTCTGAAAGTTGAACCCACAGAGTGAGAAAGTAGCACAGTAATAGAATTTGTCCAGCACCTTGACCAGTGTTAGCTTGCATAGAAAGGCTAAGTGCAAAAGGGAGATGGAGGATTACTGTCTAGACAGCTAGGCAAATGCCAGGTTAATTTCTCAAGACACTGACTGCAAGATGTTTGAACACTTCATCCCTTATCATGGGTGCAGTCTGCCCAGATGGTCTGGTAGTTACTGACCCTATAGCCAACAGACTTGAAGGTTTGTCAAGGTTGTGTCACTTGGAAAAGTGAAAAGGTTATGTTTCAAAGCTGATGAACAACATAGAGAGGTGGCTGAGGTTGTGAAACTAGTATAACAGCAGTGAAATGCTTGAACAGCTTGGTCTGAATGACAGCTTTAAGTCCAGATCTCCGTATAGTAATGTAAGTGTTCTTGGACTTGAAACTGAGAAGCAAAACAGAAGGAGGGTTGAGAAAAATTGTACTACTCAGGATGAAGGTATACACATACGACATTTGAAATGAGAGCATAGAGAAACGTGGGTATATTCTCATAGCTGCGCAACTTGCTGGCTCACCCCTCTCCCTCCCAGCTCTGCTGTTGATGTCAATCTTCTCCAATCTGGTGCATGAAGAAGTGTTTTTTGGGTGTGAGAGCAAACACCAGACTCCACCAATATGTTTCTCTGCTCCTTGTGTCTGTTGCTTCGATGCCCTGCTGCAGCTAGTGAAGGCAGCAGTCCTATTCAAGTCTCACTTTCTGCCTCTGACAGACTGCACCAAGCCGGGACTGGAGTATGTGAAATTCAAAAGGTGATTGCCCGGAAAACCTTCCCAGAACAAAACCCCAGTGTAGTCCATGCTGCTTTGCATGATACTGTTGTGTTTGGGCTGAACAATAGCATTTCGCACAACATGATGGAGCAGGAGGCGATGGCACTCTAGAGATATGATGGATAACAAGGCTGTGGCCCAGAGGGAGTTGCTCCCATCAGACCTATGGAAATTCATACAGCGTATGATTAGCAGTTCCTATCAAGCAGAATCTTAAAAAGCTGTTCACAAAGAGGGAAGGAAAGCTGATAATGGTTCCTAATGATAGCTCTTACAGAGGACTTACTATACAGCACTTCGTAAGAAGCCATCTGCCGCAGAGAGCACACTGGAGCTGCGGCGTATTTCCTCATGTGGGGCATGACCTGCTGTGTAGCAGATAGAAACCTGGGTATGACATTCCTTTGATGTAGCTGAGATCATTCCCCCCACAGAGTTCATAAGCAAAATTTCATGTGCTCTGGTGATGGTTTGTTGCCCAGCTTTGGAGTGTACCAGCTGAAACTGGTCCATGGCTAGTGCAGATACACCAAAGATGCTCCCATGAGCCCCTGACTGTTCTGTGCCTGTGCCCTTTGCAGAATTCATGAGGAAAACTTAGACATGCTACATTATTGCATCTTAAGCATTAGAGAGCTGATTGGCACTGGATGATTTCCCCCTTGGGTAGATCATCTATGTAGGGAAACAGTAAAGCACACACCTCTACACATTTCGTAGCATAAATAATGACAGCACCCATGTTTGGTACAGAGGAAGCACCACTTATGGATTATTGAAGCATCAGATTGGAAGACGGAAGTGGGTACTGTGTGCTGGAAACAATTAGCTGATCAGCTTTTACCCTGTACTTGAAATCTGGTTTCACTGTTCAAGCAAACCCACTCTGCTTGTCCTTACAGAAAACAAAAACCAGTACTGTAGTACCCTGAATTTAACTTTACATACTAGCATAGAGCAATGCAAGCATAGGAACGTAGTAGTGTGACCTGAATGGAGTGGCATGATGAGGTGAAAAGCTTGTCATGTAGGCCTTTCTGCAGCCCACACTCTCTAGGGCTCCTGTGTAGTCTAGTCTGTATATGTTTCCATTTACATTTTCTACCCATTTCCTTACATAAACCAAACACTAGGTATCCTTTATGTGAGATGCCATACATTCCTTCAGCTTCTGACCCTGTTGCTTGCTTCCATTCACTTTAGGGTGCCTAGTTTGCATTTTATCTTGAGCTTTGACTGCTGTTACTACAAGCTGTGTGCTGGAAGAGCTGACTTGTATGGGAACTGTGCCTCTTTGGCAGGAGAGAACCCCAGAAGTTCATTTCTAAATGATCAATGGGTAGAGAACATCCCAAGTAAGTCTGCCCTGGCTTCAATGGGAGCCAGGAATTTACTCGTTTTAAGTGAAGTAATGTTTATTGTTGGGAGTCAGGAAACAGCTTTATCTTCCATAAAGACTTGAGAGATGTGAGCGGCGGGTCTAATCTAATGGATGGAATGCTATGGTGATAGTCAGTGGAGCTTAAATGTGGCTGGCAGGCCTGTCTCGTAAGCACATAGTTTCCTTCCCTTCTTAAGATGGATTAGTAAGTAAAACTACTAAGGGTGCATTCAAGCACTCGAAACCTGAGGAAGGACTGTGTTTCAGGAGCACATCTGTTAGCCACATTGGTGCGCCAGTCAGGCCAACTGCAGTTGCCTTTTTCTTCTGGACTGTGGCAATACCCATGTCTTTCTGACTGCAGTAAAATGACACATTTTTGAATGAAGTGGACTGAATTTTGGGAGAGTTGGGAATCAAGACACAAAATTCTGGTTTTCCAGCTGTTTCCCCTGAAATCCGTGTATTGTCCTTTTAATTGTCCGAGTGACTCCTCTCTCAACGGGACCGTCACAGTTGACAACCTTGCCTGCAAAACCTCTTTCACCACTCTTCAAATGCTTCTAATTTCCCGCAAGCCTATGGTTGTCATGAGGATTTAACCTCTATTCTCAGTGGGGCTTTCGTTTCCACAGGCACATGAGAAGCTTGCCCTCCACTATCCCAGCAAATAGCACCACGATGGACTTGTTATATCATCTGAAAAGATGCTGCTTTCTGAGAAATTACATGGCTAAAAGGCTAGAAAATGTGGAAAATCCAAACAAAAAATGCTTCAGAAGAAATCTGAAATGAGCTTTGGCAAAACCGCTCAGATTCCTGTCTCTGGTACATGATGGAAACTGATAAATAATGGAAACTACTACACGATTTTGGTGATGATGCTTCAAATGTAGGAAGTCAAATGCATCACAGTTCCCTGGCTCTGTTGCTGTCTGGTTTCTTATGGCTGCATTCCATTTTTAAAAGGCAGTATCCCCATATTGCTCTGAGCACTGTGGTAGTCACTAAGCTTTAGGCATCATATTAGAGGCTTGAGGCAGAGATAAGTCACTGAATAGTTTTATCTCATCAGGCTTTGTTATGTGACCCTCACACTGGAAGAGCCCTTCTTCCAAATTGCCTTCTCCCACCAACTGATGAGTTTAGAGCTGATGGGGGAAAGGGGAACACCATTATGCCAAAGCACAATGAATTTTCTAAGTCAGCTCAGCCCGTATTCTATTTTACTATTTCACACCAATTCCCCTTAATGTTCAGCTTCATATGCTGGTTTTTAGGTCAGGCTAAGAGAAACTGTCAGTAGTAAGTGCTGCACATACATGAAAGGAATATTCTCATGGTGGTAGTAGAAGGTATCTGAGAATATATTGCATAGTAGGCATATTGTACTGCTCATGTCTTCTCTGAGCTCTGTAAATAGTGCACTGAACTATTACAGACAGCTACTCCCCCTCATGCTACTATTGGTTGGAGAAAAGCAAGGCTCATCTAGTTTCTATATAATAAGGTTTCCTTGATGTTTGAAGTCAATGAGCTTTGCGAACTTCTGGGCATGGTATTTTGCACCTAGATTCAAATAGATAAGGAAAAATAATATGAGTGGGTTATTGAAACTTCAGTTTAAGAATAAGCAAACCAAACTGATTAGGCTGAAAAAGGCGTTCTCTCTGAAGGCACTATGTGTTTTGTGATGATTCCATTATGGATTTTATGACTTTAGATATGGCCTAGCATAATGCTTTTGCATGGAGGAGCAGCATGATGGATGGTGAGTTTCAGCAGTGAAATAGAACTGCTGCTCTTCAGCTGTGCTCAGAGTTGTTTACCAGCTCTTCTCTTGAGACTTCATTAAAAAGAATATACAGCCCATCTTCGTATGGAAATAGTGGCATACTAGAAACGTCCATTGGCTTTGATGTTACTGATTACTGCTTAAAAAGCAGACGTATCCAGGTGTCATGCTTTTCTTTCATATGATTGATTATCAGAAATGCTGCTGCTTTCTTATGACTCATGAATCTCAGCATCACAGCCCAGGGAAGCTGCAGGAGGTGCACACTCAGTTTGTGGACTTGGAGAAAACATCATTTAATGTAGGGTAAAGCAGCCAGAGCAGAACTCGTGGAAGCCAGCATGTACCCTGGTGTGTCCACGTGCTGGATCCGGGCTGCCTCTGCAGGTATGCTGCCTTAGCAGTGCGTGAGTTCACCTGCATCGAGCTGAGCTTCAGTCCTGGCTGTGATGCTGGATGGATACTCCTCTCTTTCCTGCTGTCCTGCTGCGTCTGTGCAGAATGCAGAATGTTACGGCAGTGTCTGACAAGTCTGTTCCACTACTTTCACATTACAGTAATTAAAGTAAATTAGCGGATAAAGCTAAGGACAGACGTGATGGAATTGCAATGGAAAGAAAAACACACACACATGCACACCCCAAACAGGAGGCTTTAACTTTTAACTTTGATTGAAATGTATTCGTAGGACAAGTTATTTACAGGTTAGTTTCATAGAGTCATAGAATGGGTTGGGTTGGAAGGGACCTTAAAGGTCATCTGGTGTAATTGCCCCATCCCTGGCAGCATTCAAGACCAGGTTGGACGGGGCTTGGAGCGATCTGCTCTAGTGGAAGGTGTCCCTGCCCGTGGCAGGGGGTTGGAACTGGATGAGCTTTAAGGTCCCTTCCAACACAACCCAGTCTGGGATTCTGTGATTTTCTATTTTTCTGCCAATTTGGATGATTCTGCTTCTGAAATTTTAGTCTTACCTAAGTGGCAGTTTCGGGAATGGATGTATGTTTGTGTGGAATAAATATCAGGTAAGAGCAGGAAAGACTTGGTCCTTTAGATGTTCGTGCTTTGAATTGGCCTTATCAGGAAGTCTTCAACTAATTATATTCCCTAGACAACAGTTGTAGGAAACTGCCATTTCGGTTGTGTTAGTACCTCTGTTAATGCTATAAAAATACCCAATAACTCCCTTTGTAGGTATAGGTGCAGAAAAACACAGCTAAACCATAGATCATTAGCTGTGAATTCCTGGCAGTTGTGCAGAATACAGTTATTTTTATACCTTATGTTGTAGCCACTTCAAACCCAGACTTTTCATGTCTTTTCTCTCCAAGGAAACAGCTTCAGTCACCTCTAATAACAGAAGTCTTTTTTGGCTGCTGTTGCAGGAAATAGAACTTAATGGCCTCTAACCAAGTACTGGAAGAATATTTCCCATAATAATCACGAGGTCATGGCCAGCATTTGCTCTACGCTACTGGCAGTTATGACAGATGAGGGGTGTTTTGCCGTCATGATAAACAAGATGGGAATAACTGAGGCACAGCCTCACAGCTCAGTAACTGCTAATAGGGGATTACCTCCTCGTCCCTAAGCTCTAGGAGAGGGTTGGCCCTCAAAGCTGTTGCAGCCAGATGATTTGTACATCTTCCCACCTACTGCTCACCCTTTGTCTGAGAAATGCCTTAGATGAATATACACTGTCTTTGCCCCTGTTTTCCCTGCTGCATATCAGGTGCTATTAGCAAACAGGGACGAGATCAACTTCGTATTACAATTGCAGGTCCATGGAGCTGAAGCAGGTTTGCCTTGGGAGCATTTTGTACAGCTGTGTCTTGGACCATGAGAACCTTGAACGTACTTTTGGGCATCAGGTTACTTGAGGAATATAAAAGAGCATCTTTTAAGTTTTACAGAAATAAAAGATTTTTGTTTATTATTTACTTATCATTTTAGACACAGAGTAAACATTAATGTTTGTCAGTCCTGAGCATTCGCTAAAGGCTTCCTCTGCATTCCTGACTGTGATATGTGGAGTGGAAAACTGCCATCCTATCTGCTCAAATCTTTCCAACTGCATCTAGTGTAATTACCAAATTGAATCTTGTGATAACTGAAGTGCTTGATTTATTGCATCCAGCCTGTGAGATATAAAGTTGCATAATGCTAGGCTGCTGTGCAAAGCCTGTTATCTGCAATTATATGAGTGTCTCTTTTCCTCTTGGAAAGGTGGTGGGAGTGACATTTGAAATGTGGCTGGAGGGAACACGCCTGGCTGAAAAGGAGCAGCTGATTTAGGGTTATTCTGGGAGGCTGCGCATATGGTGCAGCACAAGGCCAAGCAAGTTCCTCCCTGTGCTTTGCCAACCTGTCACTTAGTGTTCCCTGCAGTCTTCTCTCCTGCCTTGGCAGGCAGTTTTGCATCCCTCTTTTACAACTAGTTAACTATGGTGTTAAGACATTGCCTTTCCCTATGAACTGGCTTCATCATGCTAGGAAGTCACAGCCCAGTAGCCGCATAGCAATGTACTGCTTGTCTTACACCTGGGTGGATACCTCTCATTTCACTCCTTGCGCTGCACGTGGTCAAACCTATTACTGTATTTTTCCTCAGTATTATCAACCGTGGTGTCCAAATTATCATCGCTGGCCTTTGCTCACTGTTTCCTCCCTGTCGTATGGTTGGCTGCGCTCAAAGATGAAGAAGGCATTTGTTCTAGAATAAAACTAATTGGCTCTTAAAAGCAAGAACTGATTTG
Organism: Amazona ochrocephala; assembly: GCA_039720435.1. Lineage (NCBI taxonomy): Eukaryota > Metazoa > Chordata > Aves > Psittaciformes > Psittacidae > Amazona > Amazona ochrocephala. The sequence continues at coordinate 82,262,478 of CM077881.1, read as the reverse complement.
AGCCTTGATTAGAGCCAAGACCCTTCAACAGCAACAGTCTGCTAAAGAAGCCTTTATATTGCCTTGGCATTAACCTTATCTGGGAGGTTGGATCTGGCTGATAATGAATTATTCTGTTGCAATTCCATGAGACTGAAGTGTGACACAAGCTTATTAGAGAAATCCTATGAAATCAAGAACACAGGAAAGTCTGAAAGAGAGGAAATGCAGTGGTGTAGCAGTGCTGGGAATTCATTAGATCAGATTCTCAGGCACTGAGTTAGTGCTTTGTTGTGGAGAGTTGATATTTCCAGTGGAGAGCTCAATCACTTAACAGGGTTTAGGTGGATTATGCTGATGCTGGGTGCTCTGCACAAGGCAAAATCTCAAATCTCCAGGCAAATACGCACTTTTGGATGGTTTTCTGCACATCTGCAATGTCTTTAATGTGTGGTGCTAAGGGCTTACTCAGTTCTCTACTAGTGCAGCTCAAACACACTTGTAAAGTGGTTTGGGGACAGCATGGCTGCTGCCCTTGTCCTCTTAATTACAGTGCCATGGATGCTTTGGGAGACAAATCATTTATCACTCTGAAAAATAAATCCAGATACTTGCTTGTGGGGAAAGAAGCAAGGTGCATGCTCCATGCGCAGTGCTGCATGCACTGAAATAAGCAGCAGCTCTCTAGAATTGAGCTGGATGCCTGTTGCATGGGCACAGAAAGCTCAATATTCCAAGTGGCTCCTCGGAAGCAGGGACACTGTCAGCTCTGAGGTGACAGAGCTCTTGAAGTGTGTATCTAGCTGAAAGCAACAACTGTGCAGCTTCTTGGAGATCAGTGTGCTGCCGATAGATTAAAAACCAGAATAAACCCAGAATGGATCAAGCCAGAGGGGTACAGCACATACTGAACATGACAGTAATAGCACCACTGGTTCCACTCCTATTAGCCTGACTTTACTTACAGTTAGGTATCAGTTGTGACTGATACAATGGATTTGGGCAGTAACTTGCCATGACTTTCGTGTTTCATCCGTCTAACTGAAATATAGTGTGCTGCGTATCAGGCTAGCAACATCCTCTTAGAAATACAGACAAGAAATAATTATTCAGGCTTCTTAATGGGGAGCCTTATTTTTTTGGCAGCCCAGTATTGTAGAAGACAAGCTTTATAATGCCTCGGTTGAAACTAGCTCTTTTAATATCTGCAGATTGTATAAAATATTACAGCAGGAATAATACCTCACTTGCCTTGCGCTGTGCTATGGCATCTGCTTTTGTCCTTGACACCAACAGCAAGGCACAGTCCTGTTAAACAACACCTCCAACCTCCGCAAAAGACTGTGGGACCCTGGTGCTATAAAAATGGTAAGGAATCCAACCTCTCTCAGCATGCTGTTGCCATCTAAAACTGAGATCAGATACTTCTCTCAGGCAATTTTCTTGCATTCCAACTGTGTGATTTTGGACTCAGAAGGAACTTAAAAATGTATCTCACCAAACAGTGTTGGTGATTTTCCTTCTTATCTGTTTCAATAGGATGGTCTGATTAGTTCTCTGCAGCGGTTGTACTTCCTTCACACTTAAAAATACAGCACATTACAAAGTTTCCTTCCCTCTCACACTGGATAAGCTAAATGGGAAGTTCTTATGGGCACTTTAATGTGCCATCCCTGGCAGTGTTCAAGGCCAGGTTGGACGGGGCTTGGAGCAACCTGCTCTAGTGGGTGGAAGGTATCCCTGCCTGTAGCAGGGCATTGGAACTGGATGAGCTTTAAGGTCCCTGTCACATGTGACGTTATAGATGACTCGCATGTTCTGTGTCCTTCCTATTTCCTAGGAAGAGAAAGCTGGCCTTGGGCAGAGATGTATGATCCTGCTTAGTGCCTTCAGAGGCCTGGTGTGCTGTGAATAGCTGAGGATGCAGACAACACGCTGGGGTTGTGCTGCCCAAAAGTAACTCAGTGTTCTTGGCTATCTGAAGAGCATGGCTTGTTCTCACTTGCACTGAATGGCTTCAAACATGCCATGGATGACGATAGCTCTCTTCAGTTGGCCAGCTCCTCAGGTAAAAAGTCCGGAGCTTGTTTATCTTGCATCTTAAATATCCTGTGAGACATCTTGTGTAGTTGTTTCCCTGATTCTGTCTGGTCTCCTGAAGACTTTCAAGTTGTGTGAGCGAAGGTTATGTCATGGACCAATATGTGTTCCTTGGGTCAATGCCCAGGAAGCCAAGTCTGGCACATCCCACCCTTTATTTGCATGAAGAAACTGAAAAGTTCATATGAGGAATTGTCTTTTATGCAAGAGACACAGGAATATTCATCCAGTATCCATAAAACTGGAAGATAATGTTCTGATTCATCCTCTGTGTGTGAAAGGAGAAAATAAAAGACAAAAGGATGGCTTGTGCTGGCTTTGTTTTCCTCATGCAGGCAGTGCTGGAGCTGGAGTTGCATTAACAGACCTGTTAATAACATATTCCATAACAGCCAGAGTAGCTCATGCTTAATGGAAAAACACAAAATGTTCCATTGGGAAACAATTGCCCTTTATGCAGGATGCATTTCTTCTCTCTTTCGTTCAAGGAATCTTGCTTGGAACAAAACAAAGCTTGTCCCTTCAGACGTCCTCTGTTCATGCTGCTCTCTCCCCAGACCAGACTCGTAATCCCTTGTTTGGCCGACATAATCACTTGTACAAATATCAGTTGAGATAGCACAGACAGATTATAGCTTCCAGCATGATGAGGGAGGATGGGTCAGGCTTTAAATACCACTGCCTTTATGCAACTGTTTTTCCTAAGGATAAAACGAGAGGAATATAAACAAGAATTCTGTAGGCAGATGGCCTTTAGTAACCTCTCCACGAGACATCAACAGCTTGTAAATTAGAAGTGGTCCACAGGGCAAGCCCGGACTGCAAAGGGGTTCCCAGACCTGGGTGTTGCACAGCAGAAGGGGAAGATGCTATTCCACAGTACAATGCTAATGGGGGGTGTGTAGGTAATTATCAGTAAAGAGTGGAAGCCCCTGCAGAAGATAACATTCTTGCCTTGTTTTAAACCCTGGTTGACAGCTGGCTCTTGCAGCTATTTAATGCAATGGTTGTTAACTTGGGAAGATAGAGGATACTTTTAGGAGCCATAAAAGTGGGTGGCTTCATGTTCTCCTTTGATCCTGCCCTGGGTGTAGGTCATTCTTCTGTTTCCTTGGGAGTGTTGCTAAACTTGTAAGGAAATAGGGAAGTTTGACCTGTTGTAATGTAAGCATCAGGTGCCGTGTAATGTGTGACAAGCTCCTGTTTCTAATCGAGACCTATAAATCGTAGCATCAGGGACTGGTTTGGGTTGGAAGGGGCCTTAAAAATCCTCCAGCTCCAACCCCCTGCCACGGGCAGGGACACCTTCCACTAGAGCAGGTTGCTCCAAGCCCCTGTGTCCAACCTGGCCTTGAACACTGCCAGGGATGGGGCAGCCGCAGCTTCTCTGGGCACCCTGTGCCAGCGCCTCAGCACCTCACGGGGAAGAGCTTCTTCCTCGAGAGTCCTTACAGATCCAGTCTACTTTCCTGACAAATTTTCCCATCTCTCTGCTTTAGCCTTTGCGTGACTGAGCTCAGAGACTGACAGATTGGAATCCTTCCCTGATAACATGTTTCCAAGAATTGTCATTTTCCAAACTAACTTAAGGAGTTCTCAAGCTCCACAAATTGGCATCAATATTTCTGTGATGCAGCAGGATGAATAAAGCAACGAGAGATATCTTGAAAGATTACTCTTAGACTGTACTGGAACTGGTACATCTCAAAATGGGCTCACTCAGCTTCTGCCTGTTTTACCAGTTGGTTGTGATCCATCTGTGTTTGTACAAAGCGCATAGAAAGACTTTTTCTAGGCTGTGAGGAGTCTGCAGGTAGAGGAGTTAATATGGAGAGGAGATGAAGACTACCGTGTTGAATTAGTGTGGAAGGAGCTCTGGAAATGCTTCCCCCGCCAGCAGCAGATCCAAATGTAAAGCAGGTTACTTGCCCAACTGTCTGCTTTGGGTGGGATTGCCATACACTAATGGTTTTGGTATCCTTCCATTCCTAGCTGGAAGAGGACATTGCTTCAGACTTCCCAATGAGTTCCCTTTTCTCTTGATCACCTAGTAGCTGTTTAAGCCAGCAGTTCTGGTTACTTGTACAGCAAACAGTGCAGATAAAAGTCATTCTTAGCATCTTCCTGATGCTAAGAAATCCCTGATTTCATCTCCTAAGTCTTGCACGTTAGGATTTTAGTCAGAGGCCAGAGATAAATAACGTAACATAAGCCATGCTATCAAACAACTGTTTTTGTGGGATGTTTGAGGGCCTTTGCTGCATGTGATTTGGAGAAAACTATTGCCTTTTTAATGCTGGACCTGAGATACTGTGTGCAGAGCTGTGAATCACAGCTGTTCAAATAGGGTAGGATGAGCTTTAAGGTCCCTTCCAACACAAACCAGTGTGGGATTCTGTGATTGCTGCAAAGTGTTTCCATACTCGATCGAAAGGCTGTAATGGGTAAGATGCCTGTTTTCCTAGAAAAGCAAAGCAATAATAATGAAAAGCAAGGTTTGACTGGATTAACCTGAGTCTTTGTGGGATGTAATTCTAAACTAGCCTTTACCTTTAGCATGCCACAGTCAAAACTGGATACTTGGGGAAGAGATTATGATAGATGTATCAGGAAACTTGCCTGGCAAAGCTTTTTTCCCCTTTTACCAACACACATGTAAATCTGGCAGGCTGCATGCCCAGTGTGGGTGTAAGGCTTAGTTATGAGTCAGCGAAATGGAATGTAAATCCAATCTCCTATAATGAAATGAGTGGGAACATTTTGGACTTCCATTAAGTTCATACTGTAAAAAAGATAACTCAAAGAGCAGCTTCCAGCTCCTGGAAGATAGCTCTCAAAAACCATGATTAGTGGTGGAGAGAACTGAGGCTTTTGTTGAACTTAAACCCTCCATGAGGAATGTCTGTAAGGTCGTCTTACCCCTGGTGCCAAGCGTGACTTGAGAAGTGAAATCAGGAGTCTCTGAAGGGCACAGACAGATTGAATTTAACACAGACAGGTTGCCAATAGCTGGTTTAAGCGCTGGCTCTGAGCTCAAGAGCTATTGGAAGTGGTAGGAATTGTTGGTAAAACCAGTATTCGGTAATGACACCTTAATCACTGCAGCCAAAGGCCAAATTGAATAGAGAACAGAGTGGGATGGTGGAAGCGAAGGAAGAGTCAGCTGGGCTAACTCACACCCTCCTTGTTATGAAGCAGTGATCAGGAGGTGAACCACAGGCTTTACCCAGAGCCAGTGGCAGGGCATTAATTGGATGTATACTTTGACATCCTCCCAAAGACAACCTGGTGCTGCAGTTGGTCATGCAAGTGCACGGAACTGCACTTGAGACGGTAAGGGGAAAAAGTCTTTAGAAGCAGAGACAATCAACTCTCTACTGTCTCCCACTATGTTTTGAACTGCAGTTTGTGTGCTAGGCAGGTAGAATGATGCAAAAAGCACAGTACATCATGTGAGGAGTCGTTGTGTGGTCCACGTTAACCTGTAACACCTCCACACTTTGGTTTACTGCCGTTACATAGCTGGAAGAATCACCGAAAGTCATCAGGATAACCATGTGTGTTACACCACTGATAGGATGCTGATGAAGAGAGGCTATAAAATGAATGTAAGTATAATTGTAGGTGCCATGAATAGGGAGATGAACCAAAGGTAATTTGGTAGAGAAAACCCAGGGTAGTGTTGAAAATCAGCGTTTCCAATAGTAGGCTGTATGCACAGACCTTTATTATTCTTGGAGCAGGAGGAGAAGCTGGTTGTATTTGAAGGTAACTGAGCAGGTTAGAGGCTGGAGGACAAGCTGGAGCCAATGCAGCCACCAAGATGCCTGTCCTGTGCACAACTGCTACAAGCCTCGCTAATGATAGGAGACTACAAAGCACAGCAGGGTGTGCAGGGTGAACGAGCTGTCGCACAGGAGCCCCAGCCAACAGCGAAGCATCCATGGGGCTGTAATAGAGGGCAGCATGCCATGTGTAACCCTCATTGGGGCAGCGAGAGCTGTCACAGCAGCAGGAAGGCGCTTTGCAATTAAATGAGTAGACGGTCCTCTGCAGAGCAAAGTGAGAGCACAGGGTGAATGCTACCTTGTGAGTTCTCTGTTGTGCTCACGTACACATGATATGGAAACATGGGTAGTACTCAGCACCTACAATCCTGAAGTAACTTACGTATATGAAAGGTAAAGACCTTAAAGGCCTGATAGTCTGTGTGTTACATTACAGGCATGAGACATTAGATAAGGTTGAAGAATCTGGCATCCTCTTCACGGAAGCCTGGAGAAATAATTATGCTCTTCCCTTGGTGTGTAATAGCTCAACAAAGCAGTAGCTTACAGCGTGTGCTGACTCTCCCAGCTGTGATTTACTGTTCTGCGGCATTGCAGTACGCTCCTGATTGTCAGCCTCGGGACTGGCTAATGCATTGACACTCTGGGTATTCCTGTATTCAATCTCATCTTACAGTGCATCTTGTTGAATAGGATTGAAGATGCCTAAATATGAGCCTGCTACTTGGTAGCCTGTCCTTATGGTTATAGGTGCTAGTAGACTGCATTGAAGCGCTGCCTAATCAAATCAAAGTGATCCAATTCACATTCCAGGGTGGAGGCATTTCTGAACTAAAATTTAGAAGTCGCAGATGGAGCTGGCTGGAAGAAGTCCAACTGATTGGAAACAGAGCCCGGGACAGGACAGAGTCGAGGTTGTTTCCTTGAGCTGAGAAAATGGCCAAGCCACAGCTGCTCGGCTTGTCCGGAGCAGACAGCTGTAGAAAACATTTTGCTGTGCAGCAAAAGGGCAAATATTAGGATGCCATAAGACTCGCTTGGAGCTTGGCTTGCATAGCTGAGCTCTGGGTTCAGTTCTGGCCCTCCCCCTGGACCAGCATTGTTCTTCAGGGTGAAGCAAGAGCAGGATTTACCCTGCTGACCAGTGACCGTGAAGCTCCTGGTTTTACACTTGAATGCTGAAGTGCTCATTAATATTACACCACAATCCCTGTGCAGATGCTCTTGCCTAATACCTGTGTGGTAACAGGAGCAGCAGGACTGGGTCTCAGTGCCCACCTTCAGTAAGTGAATTAAAGGAATAAGCGTGAACACAAAATACTGCTCGGTGTAGCTGCCCAGGAGGAAATGGGACTTTGAACAGTGATTAGAAAGGTAGTGGCCTGCTCTGCTGTTTGCTTGCAACATAAGAAAATAAATCTCAGACTCTTTAGGGTTGTGCCTATGTAAAAATTAAAGGATTAAAGCTGTCATAAGCTAAACCCCTGCTCAAGGGAGCATCATCACTGTGTGCATGCAAGGGAATACCATCAAGTGAGAGATGCTTTTGGTGCAAATATTGTGGTGACTCCCAAGTGCCTTTTAAAAAGGACAGTGTTGATGTGCAGCTCTGGTGCTGGGTAACCGCAGGGAAGCAAAGCCGTCTCAGTGTAGGATGTGACACTCCAGTGAGCCCCATCGGTCAGCATTCACACACTCCAGCAGGACAGTGCTGGGAAGTGGATCTGGGGGGGCAGTAGATACAGGAATTCAGTGTAAACCCATGATTCTCGTTACCTCTGTACCCACCAAATAAAATCTCAGGGCATTAAAGTCTGTTCTTTCTTCTTCAGGATCAGCAATAGATCAGCAAAACATTGAAACTTAGGAAAAGTGTGAAACTTCAGCCATGCTCATGCCATGGCATATGTGGTGGTTTTCCATTTCTGTTTGGGCACTAGAATAAGGTTTTAATATTCCAAACTGCCCCAATGTTTTCTTCCAGTGGATTGCTGGGAGCAGCCGGATGTGGAGGTTAAACAATTGCAGCTTGTGAAAAGAGACTGGGTCGGGAGCACCAGTGTCATGATGCACAGCCGGAAAAGAATTCCTGCAACAAAAAGATCTGTTAATGAATTCTGAGTATTTATAGCTCTGTGAGCTTTCCTGCAGAGTTCATCTCCATGGGAAGTTATTAGCTCAAAAGTGAGCTTAGTCACAAGCCGCTTATAGGGAATATTTCTATTTATAATAGTCTCATTTCAGTAGCTGGTGCTTCTTTGACATGGTTATTTGCTAGTTGAGGCATCCAGTCCTGCTCGGGTTAAAATGTATTCCTATAGATATAACTGTCTTCATGGGGAAAGGGCTATGCAACCCTCGCAGGTAGAGGAACACGTGCGGTGTGAGGGGGGGATGGACAAGGGGAGAGGGAGATGTTAAAGCCCTATTTCTTGCCCAGTAACCCTGTATTTACACTGAGTATCGAGCCAGGGTTCCCATGGCATGGAATAATGGGGAATGTATCAGTGCTAATATTGTGCATGTTAGTTTGTCATCCATTTCCTGCTGTATCTGCTCAGGGCTTTCTGAAGCAAAGATGCCTTTTGCAGTGCAGGGTGAACGGGGGTACATATGTCAGCCCAGCAGAACAGCTTGAAGTGTGAACTGATATTAAGGCCATTCATGCATGAGGTCATTTGGTTTATAATAGCAGCAGAAAGCCTGCCTGTGCGCCGGTGCAGCAGCCTGCTGGCCATCAGGGAATGAAAATCCCATTGCTGGCTAGGGATGGGAATAAAGATGAGCTTACGCCCAGATGGGTTTCATGGGGTTTATGGCCATGCAGAGCCTCCATGTTTGTTGCCTCTGCCACAGTGATGGGACAGTAATCTTTCCCTTGGCTTTGCAAGCATCCTTCTGCAGGAAGTTGTCCCTGGAGAAGCTGTAATCCTTCCCTGCAGTTGACTGGGATCTTGCTGTGGATCTGGCTGCGTTGCTGCTGCTGGAATGCACCACACCATCCTGCAAGTGGCAGCTGCAGCTCACTTGATATGATGGGTTATGTTATTTGGAGCTATTTGGAGTCTGATAATGCCCTTCAGGGACGGGGCAAATGGGGAGGGAGGAGAGCAAGTGGGAAATGAGGAAAATGAAGGGGTTTGCCTGGGTTGTATTTGTGAATAAGCAAAACTTGATTCTTCCATCTTAATTCTGGGTTTAGCCCCAACTTGTATGTGCCTTCTCCAGGCTTTGGGGTTTTTAGGGTTTTCAGTGCAGTTTGACTTAGAGGAAGGCCGTAAGATCAAGCATTGCTCAGTGTCATGCAGCCCTTCCAGAGCAGCTTTCAGTACCAGCATATTATAGAATTGGAATCCCAGACTGGTTTGGGGTGGAAGGACCTTAAAGCTCATCCAGTTCGAGCCCCTGCCACGGGCAGGGACAGCTTCCACTAGAGCAGGTTGCTCCAAGCCCCTGTGTCCAACGAGGCCTTGAACGCTGCCAGGGATGGGGCAGCCACAGCTTCTCTGGGCACCCTGTGCCAGCGCCTCAGCACCCTCACAGGGAAGAGCTTCTGCCTAAGAGCTCATCTCAGTCTCCCCTCTGGCAGCTTAAAGCCATTCCCCTCGTCCTGTCCCTACATCCCTTGTTACTCGCTCTTTTCCTGCACAGTCTACAGACTGCTTGATTCTGTTATCTTAATGCCAAAAAAGAAAGAGCAAACATACATCTGTCCGTTTTCCCTTTGTGGAGGGAAGGGACAACACATGAGGTGTGAGAGGTGCTATGAAGTTTGTAGTGCGCTGTGCTAAGCACTCCAGTTAAGTAGCTCAATCTTTCACAGTTACACTTCTGACCAGTTTAGTGCAAGCAATCAAGACTTGAGTAAAGCCTGGTCCCATGGTGAACTGATTCCCAGAGCAGAACAGGAATTTGGCAGGAATTTGGCTCTATTCTGTGATACGGCACTTGGAGCTGTGCCTCAGCCTATCCAGAAGTACATTGATCCCAGTGCAGAGCAAGGTCTTCGCAGGCGAAAGAGAAGGAAGCTGCTGTGGAAGAATAGTGGCAAGTACAAGGCCACACAAAGAGGTGGTGGTAATGGCTCATATTGTAAGTGGAACACAATATGGCTCTGTCTTGCTGTCCATGAACTGTGAGCATGGGAATGATGATGGCCCAATGCATTTCTCCAGCTGCAGATCATTTTGAGACCATGGAGTAGAGAAGCCTCAGTTATTCAGCTTTGTTTTAAAGATTATTACCGAGAATTGAGAAACACGTACTTTAAAGTGTTATTCTGTTCACCAAAGTGACATGTTCGTGTCAGCTTTCCTTTGTGAGGATCGTTTTCCACACTGACCTTCCCTCCTACTGCGAATCTGCAACTAAGAGCTGAAAAGTTGAGTTGAGATCCTCAGAGACTGAGAGCGGAGCCAGTGTTAATCCTTAGCCATGAACATCCAGTGCCTCTACAAAGCAGTGCTGGGGCTTAGTTGTCAGCTGGCTCACAGGGGAGCATACCTTTATGTGAGGATCAGAGCGTTAGACAGGAGGCTAGGCCTTTAGAAACTTCAGGATAACAGTCCTGTGGTTAAATCAACACTTCCAAGCTGGGTGTACTCAGTCACTTCTGCCAAGGAAACTATTCAAAGTACTGAAAGGGACTCGCAGGTTAACCCTTGGGGAGCTACAATCACACCCATGTGGCAAGGAACCCTGCCAGGTCAGCCATAAAGGGCATGGCTGCGCAGCCAGGATTACAAAAGGGTACTAAAGGTTTATGCTGCTGAGTCCAAGTAGGGTAAACTTGTTATACCAGCTTGTGTGTTCCGGGAAAACTGCTGCCACTGGGGGAAAGCACACATGGACTTCAACCAGCAGCCTCTGCCACAGAGGTGTCAGCTCCATCGAGCTGACTGATGGAGGCAGGCAAGCAGTCTTTAGTTAGTGGCGAGTTTTACTGGCACCCACTCAAGTCCAGCTTTAGTTTTCATTCATGTCCTTTGTCCCGTTTAACTTCTGTGCACGCTCTCATTGAAACACCAACTCAGTCCCTTTCTAATAGAAAACGTTCTTTCCATACTGTTTTTTTCCAGCCTAGAAATAGTTAAGAGCCACTTTTTATGAGGTTGCCATTACCAGCTGAAGTGCTACTTTGGCTTTTGGAGAGCCCAGTTCCATTGTCGGCTAAGCAAACACCTTGCTTCCTCAGAATAGTGGGGAAAAGCTCAGGCAGAGCTCTGTTGTAGCATATACCATTTTCTCCCATGGCACTTAAAGGTGAACACCTTCTGCAGGAAAAAAGGGGACAAACCTCTGACTGTTTTCCAGTTCCAACTGAAACAGGAGCAAAAGCAGACGAAAGTGTGGAATAGGAGGAAGAATCGATGCATCTGATATGATTTGGACAAGTAAAAGCTCGATGCTGCTATATGTTTCTGGAGGCATCGCATTGTAATATCAAACATTCAGTATCATAAAGCCAACAAGTCACTTCAGCTCTCAGGCATTTAAAACCACATTTTTAATTCCTATTTGGTAATACTTACAAAACATCAGCTGTTACTACAAGCCTGCTCCTTTGGATTGACTAATAACCAAGCTGTTGCCCATTAGCCATATAGATAACTCCTCTGTTGACAAGTAACAGCATGCGAGAGAGGAGCACTTGGCATCTGTGCCCTGACTCCTGCTTTGCACAAACAGCTTTGCACGAATTGAGCATTGCTCAAATGGAAGGCTCAGCAATCTCTGAAAGCTCTGACGGGACAGATCTTGGAACCTGCTCTAGATCTGCTTTCACTCCAAGCTTTAACTTCTCTTGGAAAACCAAAGTAGGAATTCTTCAACGTTTCCTGCCCCAGGCTCTTCCACACACATCATAACTGTGCTTCCACAAGGGAACATTTCATAGCTTCCTTATCAGAGGAAATAAACATCAGTACTGTTCTGCATGCTTCTACAGTCCTGCTCCGTAGCTGAAGGCAAGCAACAGTAGCACTCCAGAGGTTACCCTGAGCGGTGTCTTCCCTGCAGAGGACAGCCAAAGTTTGGATTTATGTTTATTGACTTCCTGGTTTTCATTAAAACCCAACAGAGTCTTAGTTTTCTTCTGTCACACCGGGTAAGAAACACTCAGTTCTTACAGGCAGAGCAGTCATGCTCCCAGATTTAAGCTTTTCTGAATCTTCTCAGGGGATGGCTTACAGTGAGGAACCACTTGAACTCCCCTGAAACAGCCATTTCCTTGAGTGATAGCAGCCCAGTTCTGTAAGAAGTATCAGCATAAAGACAAATGTGTTTGACGAAGGCTCCTGCTGATGCCTGCATGAGACACCAGCAAGGCTGAGGGGTAAAAACCTGCATGTGCAGCTAAGAAATAGAGCCAGTTCCATGTGGGATGAGTGGAAAAATACCCTATGAAATATTGCCAGCTCCTGAGTCCTCTTTGCATCATTTTAGTTTTCCACATAAGGCATTGACATGCTTCATTTGAAAGTGATTCGTATCAGCATTAAAGGTTTGTCACTGCTTTGGTTTGTTGGAGCTCTTTATTATCGGGGTTGCCAGAACGTGCTTTTTATGGATTGACAAGATCCCTGCATTCAGGATACAGGGATGGAGGCGTTTGGGAGCACACATTTGCATGATAGCAAGTTTCTTCTGGTCTTGAAAGAAAGCAGCATCCTCAGGAGTAACATCAAGTAGACCAGTGAAGGTCAGGAGTCTCGTTTCTCAGGCTGACCAGCAGAGCACTGGCTTAGCAGATCGTGTTTTGCCTGGTGTCAAGGACCCATCAGTTACAGGCATCACATAAAAGGTCTGCTTGTGACAAGGCTCATTACTTAGTGGCAGTCTGTGCTTCCAGCTGACCTTTCAGCTGTACAGACATCTGCAGCTCCAGTTGCCCCCTTGGTAAAATCAGACTGATCCTCTGTTCATTCTCATGAACACTTCAGGTAGCACTTTGCCTTCAGTCTATGTCCAAACCTGATGCAAACTTGTGTGCTATTTCAGTGAAACCCATTGCAAGTGGAGGTTAGCATTGGAGTATCCCAGGTTCATCAACCACATCTGGAGAGATTTGATGGCATATAAAACTCTGGCCCTGCAGGGTAGGCTTTAGCTGAGCTGCTGTGGGTTTATGAATCACAGCGTTGCTCACCAAGCAAGAACTCAGGTCAACCTCAGCTTCCCGAAGGGGTGTCTAGAATGCTATTTAGTATATTTAACAAAGTAAAAATGCATCCTCAGGGATCCTGAGTAACAGTTAATAACAGCTAGTGACAGTAAATGAGTGGTATTGTAGAGGTTTTGGTAAAGGAGCTCAACTAATGGCTTTAACCACAGCAGACCGAAGCTGGATTTGAGGGGAGCCTGATACTGCAATCTTCATTGATTCTGCAATTGCTAAGACAGCTTAAGCAACACAAACCATTCCATCATTCATCATTCCATCATTCTAACTGGGTTATTGTACTTTATATTCAAAGACTGTGATAGTAAAGCGCTCCTAGATACTGTGAATTGATGAATACTCGCTATGTAAATGTGATCAATTCTGCTTTAGTTTATGCATAATTCTGTGTAAGCTCCAGCATTGGCACTAGTGCAGGTGCCACTGATGCTGTGCCAAAGGTTAGGACAAGGTGTGACAGTTGGCTGCCTGCAGCCGATGAGATTCCAGACTCGCAGGCATCGGTGCCTTCGATCGGGTGATCCTAAGTATAAGCAAATAGAAATGTTTGCCCCAGGCTTGAAGTGGTTTGAGCCTGTGGCCTGGGAGGAGGAAAAACCCTTTTATTGTCAATTCAGATTGAGGGAACATATAAAACCTGACAGGAGCTTCAGTAATGCCTCAAACTGTCCCGATCTGCATTGCAGGAAGGCGCTTGCTGAACACACAGCACTGTAACTGCCACTGTATGGTCTGTTATAGCCCCGGCTCTCTGGCTGGTGTTCAAAGAACCTGCCGAGCCATGAACAATTCAGATCAAGGTGAATTACTTCCTAGTGTTACAGTTCATAGTCCCAGTGTTCAGGGTGTGTTTGTCTTGTTCCCCATCTGTGCAAAGTGTGTGGCTTTCGAGGTGTGCTTGTGTAACATGCTCTGGCAATGCAGTTTGTGAGGCAAGTACATGAACTGCATGAGTCTCTACGGCCTAACGCTGATTGACACAAATAGCAGTGCAGAAGCTGGTCGTGTGTTGGACCTGACTGGCAATGAGGCAGGTGGAGGCTCTGAGGACCAGTTGAGTAACTGGCTCCCTTCATAAACTGGTGCAATTATATAGCTTCTTGAGTAGTCACTTAGGGTTATTGTGACTGTTGATAGCTTGCTCGTTTGAAGCTGGTAAGGTCCTTTCCAACTCTAACTTTTCTTATTCTATGATTTAAAAACCTGTTAAATAAGGGTTTCCATATTTGTGTGGAACAAAACTATATGCACAAAAGCTGGAGCCTGCTTTCCAGTACTTAGTGCCTGCTGCAGGAGGATGGAGTACAAAGAAGACAGCACTTCCACGTGTGCCTTCTTGGTGCAGTTTGAGAATCCCTTGATTCTGTTCACCTCAGGGCAAAACTGTGGCAGAAATGTTTGCTGGGAAGCTCTCTGCATGCATGGTGGGAGAGGAGATGCTGTTTGCTACTACCTAAACTTATCTGCTTGTGGTATCCCCAGCTTTGACTTCCAGGTTGATGTGGGTATAAGGCTTTAAAGAGGCAAATATGTGAGACAGGGAAGGAGGAGTGCGGTTGAGGATGGTGAAAGTTCTTTACGACTTTTGCTTTTACAATTCAGCACTTCAAAGTGCAGGAAATAGAGAATTACAAGTTCCCGGTGCAAACCTGTGCATCCTGGGAATGTGCGTAAAGAATCGCCTTTGTGGATGTCCAGTGGAAATACTTGTAGGGATTTGCACCATCCAAGCAAATCTTTCCAGTCAGCTGAGGATCTACAGTGCTGTAGTACCGTATGGGGACATTATGCATAGTACTCTGCAGCATACGGAGAGGAAGGGTTTTGCCAAGAATAAGATAGGGAACAGGAGAATCCAAGTGTTGTTCTTGCTCTCAGGACAGGCTAGCCAGGATCTCAAACATGAACCAGGAATGGGAGGTGCAAGAGTGAAGCTACCATCCCACTGACAATGTGGGACAAGACCCAAAAATGAGACTGAGTGCTCAGGTTGCCCTGCAATCTTAGCATCAAGCTAGAAAGGCCATACTGTGATTTTGGTGCCTGGGAAGGGGGAGGTAGAAGTGAGGTAGGATAACCAGCACTGCAGTGAGCAGGGCAGGTTTAAAGGGTGGACTTTCCTTTTGGAACAATAATGGACTATTTTCACTGCCTGTCAATCACTGAGAGAACAGAATTTGGTTTCAGTGTGGGGGGACTGGAACATGTTCCCTTTCCGCTTGCCCTACACTGCTCCAGGGCAGATGGGCTGGCTGGTGAGAGCACATTAAAAGCCATTTGACTTACAGAAGGACCTAGAAAAGTCAGTTTAGGCTTCCGAGGAGAAGACATTGATGGTATGGAAGGCAACAGAAAGATGAGATACAGCTGGAGCAGAGGTGTGGGCAGAAACTCCTCTGGCTGAAGACAGAGATTTCCTGTAACATGGATTTCCATTCCTGCTATTTCATTTGTTAAATACAAGTTCATAGCTTCACTGCCAAGAGGTCTGAGGTTTCTGAACAGGAGGACATGACTATAAAGTAATTTAAGAGACAGAGTTTGGAAGGCAGGTCAGGCCAGGTCATGGGTAAAATCTGAAGACAAACTGAGATTCAGCAGAGGACAGTTGGAGAAGGAAGAATGGCCAACAGGAAATGAAGCTGCAACAGTAAACCTTATCCTGAAAAATGCCAGATTGTTTTTCATTCCAGTAGGAGGATCTGCCTTGGTTCTCAGGGTAGGACTGCGTTTGGTGGGATAGTAAAGAAAACAACTTGTTCTCTGGGGAAACTGTGCAGCACCGGATGTCCAGGCGCTGGGTGAAGCACTGTGCGCTTCCTGCTGAAGTCAGATTTGAAATGCATGGAATTTAGATTTATTGGACTAAAGATACGGAGTGATGACTCCCACAGAGCAGAGAAAAACTTGTGCAGTGTCCTGTGCCCACAGATTCAGCTGGGGTAGAGCCCAGTCCCCGCTGCACCAAGACTTTGCAGCTCCCTTGGCTGGGTTATATGAGTCTAGTTCACTGTGGTCCAGTTTCTGCAGCTTTCTCCATTGAATGAGAGGTGTGATGGAGTGAGCAGGGTCTGCTTCACTCAGAGGTGAATCCTGCACCCGCTGGGGTCTATCCATGACTTGCTAGAGAAAAGGAGTCATGGAACGGAAGAGGGAGAGAGCTGCTTGTAGTTCCCAGTGCTCCCTTGAGACCGAGGAGCTTCCTTCCTTGCTTCCTGTGGTTTCCTTGGACTGATGCTGTTGTAACGTATGGGGTTTGGAGAAGAACAGTTATGTGTTAGCTATGTGTAATAGTTCTGGCTCACTGGATTCTACCAATGTCAGCAGCTGGAGCACGAAGCCGGTTAAACTGCACGTTGCCTTTGTAAAAACCTAGGTCAGAAGTGACCTTGTTGCCTCCTTACAGCAGAAAACCTCAAGCTTCAGCAGGAATGGTTTGTAGCACAGCAGTGGTTGGGATGTGCTTGGCTCAGTACTAAATGTATTTGAAGGTACTAAGGCAAAAAGTATCTGATCATAGACATGGATGGGGAGCCATTCCGTGGATGCTCCTTCCATGTGTTTTCAGGATTAGGTTTTGGTCACTAAGTAGTGGATGAAGGACCAAGGTCAGCATGTGAAGATGTTTGAGTGAATTTAATACTAATTAGAAACAATCATATGTACTAACACCTATGTCAGGAGACTGACTTGCAGTTCATTTGAAAGAATAGGGGGAAATGCTCTCTTTCTCAAACCCTGGCCAAGTTAAAGGCTCTGGCAATCAGCTTTGCCTTGAGAAGGTCATTGTGTTTCCTAGTAGGTGAGGATCCTTTTGTCTCAAAACCATTATCTGGAGGAGGAGGGGAGATGCAACAAGCCTCCATCACCCATTTGGTTGTTGTCAGCAATGTAACATGAAGCAATGGAGCTCTTAGGCTGACAAATTATTCAACTCTCTAGGCTTTAGAAGGTTTGTTTTGCCAGCTATCTATATATTAGAAATACAAACCATCATATGACAGTACTTTGACATAAATTTGAGTGATTTCTTTTTGCTTGCCAGTCTTTGGTGACTTTATAGCCTTTGCAGTTGCAGAGTGCCATTGGGAGGATTAAGTCATGATTTGCCAGTCTTTGACACAGACTAAAATGAATGCAAAGGCTTTTTGAGTCTTACAGGCTATCATGCCAGGACATGCCAAAGAGGCTCTAGGAAGATGGAAACGCTTGTGGGTTTATTAAGAAATGTAAGGAATGTGGAGTATTTCACATCAATAAATGTCAGTCTCTAGCTTCCAGCTCACTGCTGCTGAGACAATTTCCTCCTGCTTGAGCAGAAGTCTGGAGGGATAGCAACCAAGCTAGAAAACGTTGGCTCTCAGCCTTTACCGTGAAATGGAGGAAAAGAACACACCATCATCTTTTCCTTTCCAGTAATTCTATCATCACCTTTGAGGTACTCGCACAAGAGTAGAGATGCTGGTTAGGAGTAGAAAATAGCAGTGCCACAGCCTTTCAGAGGCCACCTGCATTACAAGATGGCACGTAGTGCCACGGGGTGCTGACTGCGCAGGAAGTCATTGGTAAGATGTACAGAAAAGGGCGCTGGGGGACAGCTTTCTGTATTTGTCATCCATGGCCAGGATTAAGTCTTCTCATCTGTTCTCACTGCTTACCTATTGCTGGCTCTTGCTGGCAGAGCCAAATAGCTACTCTGTGCTTCCCTGTCTGGTGAATGGGGATGGGCCTCCATAGACACCACATGTTGCAGAAGCAGTTACCCAGTGTGAATGCTTGGGGTTCTGACCTTTGCTGTGGTCGACTGCAATTCGCAGCTCTGTGGCCAAACACTGCCCAGACAGCGAAGGACATTTTCATACCAAATCCATGAACAAATCAATTTACTTCAGTAAGCTACTTAGGGAGCCCATCTGGTAGTTGCTAATTTACAGACTGGGCCATCTGCCACTATCACAAGCTGGGAAGACCGGGAAGGTTACCCAACAGATCCAACAGTTTAGCTCTGTTTTCATTCCCTCCCTCCTCAATGCTGTGGTTTGTGTCACTGCTCACTGACAGCAATGGCAGCGGCTTCTGTCCTGAAATCCAGACTTCTCCAACCTTGGATAATGTTGAGTGCCTGGGAGCCGCTGCTGCTGTGACTCAGCAGTTGTCCCTGGCTATGTTTATGCAGCATTCAAGCTCCTGACAGCAGGATGCTTTGGGAAGCTGTGTTTCTACCCAGCACCTGGATATTTTAGCTTGGTGCGACAGGATATGTGGAAAATGTATTGTTAATGTGTGTTATTAAAGCCTTCCACTCTTGGGTTTTCAGAATGCCTTTGCTCAAATGGAAACAATAGGATAAGGTATGTGATATGGAGAGCAAATCTTTCAAGAGCTGTGGATTTGTTCTCTGTTTGAGTTGGTTTTGAAGATGTCTGGGGACTGAGAGAGGAAGGCAAATTCTTCAGGAATGGTCAGCTCTGAAAAGTGATCATAGAATCCCAGCCTGGTTTGTGTTGGAAGGGACCTTAAAGCTCCTCCAGTTCCAACCCCCTGCCATGGGCAGAGACACCTTCCACTAGAGCAGGTTTCAGTGCAGGGTCAGTCAAGTACTGCTGGTGTTCAGGAGGCTTTGATGACCTTAGAGCACATGTCTGGATCAGGATGTTTCCCCTCCACAGCATGCTGCCATTGTGTTCCTCAAGGTGGACATCACTTGCCAGTGTTTTCCTTCAAGTGGGAATGCAAATAAGCCACCAGCTTCAGCTCTAGAGTGCGAGCACTTCTCTGCTGTTGAGCCCGTGTCATCTGAATGCTTAGTTGAGGCCAGTTTCATTTCTCCTTCTTCTCTGGGGCGTCTGTCTCCATGAATGCTCTTCTGCTCTAGTTGGCCACTCTGCCCTTCATGAATGAGCTAATGGTTGGTGTTGGTCAGGGTTTACATTACTAAGTCTGCTCTTGGTGGATGCCAGCTCAAACAGTGTTTATAACTTGGATACAGTTTTCTGGTTGAAGATGGTGTAGCGAAGCTGAGCTGAATGTCTTACTACAGGAGAAAATTCCACCTAGGAAAGGCCTTAGTCTGAATACGATTTCCTTTATAGCTATATTTATGTGCCCTTCAAAAGGAGTAGGAATTTAATCCATGCTTCTTTTCTGCTAACTGGATAATGTAGGCTCTGGCGGCCCGAGCAGTGGAAGTGGCAGCATACAGGATTTACATGTTCTTCAACTGTTAGCTGTACAGATGGGGAAAACCAAATCAGTGCAACAGACCCAACACTGATCTCCTCAAGGTTTGACCCTGAGAACTCCTTTGGGCTTCCCCAAAGGAGGGTCACCCAAAGCAGGTCATCCTAAGAGGGGGAACCTCAGCAGCAACAAAGCAAAACCAGCCTTTTTGTTGTAAAAGCAAAGACCCAAAGGCTTTCCCTACTTCTTGAGACTGAAGGTATTCTGCCTACCAGGACAAAGGCTTCCTACTGGAAGTTTGGGACTGCAGTTCCTTTTTCCTCCGAGCATGCTTTTCCTCACTTACTGTGATTGAATGTGTTATCCTTAGGGGGCACATTAATTGAATTCTCTCTCAGACTCTGCTTTAAGAGCTGGGAGGGCCTGGAGGAAAGGTTACCCATAGGGGTCCTGTGGCTAATGTGATTAAAAATGATTCGGCTGTGGAAGAGAGAATGTTGTTGTTCTCCATTCTGCCCCTCTGCAAAGAGATAATGCTGAGGCTGACTCCAGAAGCGATAGGTCATGCATGTTCAGTTTGAACAGCTATTTAAAGGCAGTTTCAATAGGGCTGCTCATTGGGAGTTTAATAAATAAAAGTTATCCCGTTAGCTCAGTCTAATCCCAAGGATATCTCTTAGCCTACTCTTCTTGGAACCCAGGCTAGCAAAAAATTAAGCTAAAAGGTGCTGTATTTAGAGCAGATTAGATCTCACAGGCGCAGTTACCATTTTTTATGATGGAAGTTGGGTGCTGAGCACTGATCTGTTTTGTCCACACAAAGCTCATACATCAATGTTTCTAAGCTATTGTACAGTTTGGGACTGGAGGCCCAAAGTTAGCCTAGATCTCCTTGCAATGGTTGTGGTGGATGCTGTGCTCATGAAGCTCCCCTTATCCCTTGCTGCTTCCCTGTTGGAGCCATAGTGGACGTGATGGCTCATTATGCGATTGGAAAGGTGCTTCAGGTGCAGCAGTTTGGGATAATGCAGCTGTGAAGACACAGGCTCTGCCTCAGCTGTGTCTCGTTTCTCTCAAGGCTATAAATGGGGCTGAATTGGGGCATGCTACTGTGATGGGGTGGGCTAAGAAGAGAGGAGGGGGAAGCTTCTAGCTCTGCTGCCTGGACCTGACTTTGTGGTGCTGTGCTCCTCCTTTGTGTTGTGCTTGAGGGTGGGTTTCATGTGCTTGCTGTCCTTAGGAAGCTCGTGGAGGGCTCCCTTGGCCTGATGCTGACTTTCTGTGCTGTTGAAAGCACTCAAGGGCTCCAGGGTGTTGTGATGATCCACTGACCCTGCTAGAAGATGCTTTAATATTCCTGGTTTAGAATTGAGTTGGAAGGCAAGTATACATCCCACTGCAAACCTGGGTGCTGGTAAGGGGCTTTTAGGGGCTTAGTCTGTTTTGTTGGAGTCTGTGGATTGATTTTGCTTGTTTTGGTAAGGAATGCATTTTTGGGAGAGGCACTACATCTCCGGCAGCATTGGAACCTGAGGACATTGGCCACAGGGCCAGAGGCTGTGATATCCTTCTCCTGTGAGTCTGTTTTCCACATCTTTGATTGCCTGCTGTGAGTATGGCGCTGCTGAAATGATAAAACACCCATGGCAAGTAAGTCTTAGCTATTTAAGTGGTGTGTTAAGGTGAAGATACAGTAATGGATGTTGCATCTCTGGAAGTAAGTTGTATAGCTTCCCAGGACTTCTAGCTTTGTATATGGAAATGCTGGTGAGAGGGGCTTCAGCCTCATTTAGTGGATTCTGCTGGAATTGTGCAATGGGAATGAATCAGCATGAGCTCCTTATGGGTTTTGCTCTGGAAGATACTCCCTAGGCAATCGAAGTTCCTTTGTGCTTTGCATAAGTTAATCACTGACTCTTTTTAGTGGTTATTGCTTTCCTTACTGTGGGCTGCTTTGCTCAGTAAAATTTTGGGTGTCTTTAGCCTGTCTTTTTGACCTCTGTTCTCAAAGCTTTTTTCTTTGCTTTATGGAAGGAGACGAATCCTGCCATGTTTGAAGTGTCCTGAAAAGTCTGGAGTGGAGGTGTATGCAAGCTATGCAAGTATGTCTTTGGAGATGCGGGGTGTTTTACACAGTGAAGGAAAGATTCTTGCAAGAGGTGAGATGTACCTTTAAAGTCACTTAAAAAACCAAGTCATTTACTTGTGTTGTGTCTAGGCTCCTCTGTTTGTCTTGTGAGGAATGTTGTTCCCTGTCACTATCCCTGTATATGGCAGCTGGTAAAATACTCATGTAGCAGCTCAGGGATTGGCAGTGCCAGAATCTAACAAGAGCTAATAACATGTTGTCTGTTGGCTTTGAGTTGGCCATGGGTTTCTTACTTTACTGGTTCCTTTAATGCAGAAGAGAGCATGATGCCAGCTGGTAATGCTTGGCTTCTGGGTACCTGCAGTGTCCCCATTAAGAGCTTTCCTTTTTTTTTGCTTTAGGAAGTAAGCTTAAGTTCTTCTAACAGAGAATTCTAGGATCTTTCTGAGTCCAGAACCTTGGCTGGACTTGGGCTGCTGTGAATAGAAACAGACATCTTGGAGGTAAGAATGTGTGCAGTGGGTAGTGGATCATGTCTCTGGTAACCAAGTGATGAGGTTGACCCAGATGGGTCTGCTTTGTCTGCTCAAAGGCTGGATGCTGAATGAAATGCTGAGCTTCATCTGAGGTGAAGCAGGAGAAAAATCAAGAGTTGGACTCCCAAAGTGCTTTGTGTTGGAAGGGACCTTAAAGCTCATCCAGTTCCAACCCCTGCCACAGGCTGGGACGCCTTCCACTAGAGCAGCTTGCTCCAAGCCCCTGTGTCCAACCTGGCCTTGAGCACTGCCGGGGATGGGGCAGCCATAGCTTCTCTGGGCACCCTGTGCCAGCACCTCGGCTGGTGTGAGATATGGCGTGGTACCGAAGGTGGGAAAATCCACAGTGGTTTATATTTTCCTCTGCTTGCAGTGGTTTCACATAGCAGTAGGAGAAGTTGGGCCTTAGGCACTACCAATTGCTGCTTTTCTCTGAGCTGGACACTGAGACACTCTAGATTGTCTATCTAAAGGCTGAAGTATTAAGCTGTTAGTACTGGCTGTAGTAGAGCTGGGCAGGAATGAGAAGGGAGCAGGGCTCAGCTGAAGACAGCCAAATTAGGAAGCTGTCACTGCGTTTGTCAGATAATCCTGGCAGAACTGAATCTGTTATGACATGGCTTTTCCAGGCTCCTAAATACAGCCGTCTCCTGGGGGTGCTAAACCTTTGCTTTTCGGAGGCTGTGAGCTCTTAACTGCAGTTATGTTTAGAGATGGGACATTTCCCCCAAGCTTAGTGGGAAAATATTATATATAGCAAAATTACTTTAGGGTTGGGTTGCATCTTGCAATGAAGTAGTTTAACCTAACCAAACAATGCAATGTCTTAATAAAGCTGCCTGAAAAGAAGTAAGGACTGAGATGTGTTCGTTATTGAATGGAATAAATCTTTCAAGCTTGGTGCTGGAGCACGGGCTGAACTGGAGGCAAGCTGGCATTCCTGTTTCTAGGCTCAGCATGTTGTGGTGTTAAGACTGGCTACTACTTGCAGTGGGAGCAAAGATGATCCTTCCATCCCTTCTTTCCCAGCATTGTAATGTTCCCCCAGGAATAGTTTAAGCTGTAATTTATTTGGGCTCAACTAGTATGCATTTGAGTGGGAATGTGTGTATGGTGGCATAACTTGGTCCATGCTGAATAATACGCTCATGTTGGGGCTGTTCATTTGACGCTTAACCTATTTTCTGTGATATATTTCCCCTAATTCCCCTTCTAGCCAGGACAGTGGCCGAAGCTTCAAGTGCAGGTAAGCTTCTGGCTGGTGCTGCTCTGAGACTACCCATCACACTCCTACCTGAACAGGGATGTGTTTCATGCAATGACATCAAGAGCCTTGAGCCTGAATGTATCTATGCTTGTAGTTGCTTGAGATTGTGACTGGTGGCATTTATCCCTTTCACGTGGCTTGCTTATCCAGATGCCTTATCACAATGGAGATGTTTCTTCTGTGCAGAAGGGTAGCTCAGAAAAGGTAAATCTCTTTTCAAGACATGGGCAGTGGTGTGAAAGGGCTTGCCTTGAGTTGGCCCAACAACTTCTGGCAGAGAAGGCTGCTTCAGATGGGGAGTTTAGCCACTAGAGCCTGCTGAACTGTCTGGCTGGTTCCCAGGCCATCAGTTGTGAAGGATGCATGGCTCTGCAGTTGTGATCTCTGCTTGCTCTGGCTCAGCAGCCTGGGGAAGTGCATGGAAGAGCCCTGGAGCGAGCCTCGGGTGCAAGCACTTAGGTTCAGTGTGGAAGGAGCTGCCCCTGTGAAGGCACCCTGTGCCCTGCCTTGCACCCAGGCACCAGCAGTTGTGCTCAGTACAGTGGGATGCAGCATGCTTAGGCTCAGGAAGAGATGAATGAGTTGTTCCTGGTACTTAGATGCTGCTTTTTGCATGTTCTGTGTTTTTCAGATAGCTTGAGTGCTTCCCTGCAGGGTCCTCTGTTCTGCTGCTCTATGTGATGGCCCTGGTTACATCCGTGTTAGCTTATGGATGCAATTAATAACTTGAATTTAAGATGCTCCTCCAAGTGTTGTGCAAAGGAGTCATCTGTAATGGCAACTTGGTGTTGTCAGACCTTTGGCTTGGTCACATCCTGGGATTGGAAGCATCTGGCAATAGGGAAGATCAGGTTTTTGTGTCAGTATTGCTTTATATTTGAACTTCAGTTTAGTTCAGAGTTTTTCTAATGTAACATTGGTTCAATTTTTGTGTTCCTAAACTTTTCCTGCAGAACTTTGAGGTGTGGTTCAAACTGAAACCTGCTTTTATTGTTTTTCACTTGCCTGTCAGTCAGTTGACTGTGTTTTTTTGACTACATGATAAATGCCTTCAATTTCAACGTATTTTTGTGCTATGTCTGTTCAGCTGTAGAAAAAGGAACTCGGCGAGCTCTGGTGACTCAGTTATGCAGTGACTTGTGTGGTAATGCAGTGCTTCACCTGCCTGGCTATGGATGAGGCCACTGCTCAGGATCCATTAAATAACACCGGAACTGCTGAAGTCTTGGATGGTGTCTCCTGCATTAGGCAGTGAAGTTGCAGTTAAGTCAGGTGCTGTGCCACTTGCTGGCACATACCCAGTAGTGCTTAACTGAAGAGCTGTGAGGCAGCCATAGGTAGCATTTGGAAACCAAAAGGAGTCACAGGCATCCTCGCTCTGAATTAGTGTTTAGGTTGAAAGGGATAATCCAGCCCAAGCCTCCTGCTGGGGCAGGGTCGCTGGGAGCAGGACTGTGTCCTGCTGGGGTCTGGGTATCCCCATGGGTGGAGACTCCACAGCCTCTCAGGCAGCTTGTCCCACTACTGGACCAGTCTCATGGTCAAAGAGCATTTCCTTGTGTTCAGATGGGATTCCACATATTGCAGTTTGTGCCCATTGCCTCTTGTGCCATCAGTGTGCACTGTTGAGTCTGCCTCCTCCTTCATTCCCTCCCATCACGTGCTAGGACACATGGATATGATCGTTCCCAAGCCTTTTCCTCTCTTAGCTTTTCCTCATACAAAAGATGCTTGAGTAGTTTAGTCATCTTTGTGGTCTTGTGCTGGACTTGCTCGAGTAAATCTGTATCTTGCAGAGGGGAGCCCAGACCTGGATGCGGTACTTGAAGTGTAGGGCTGAGTTAGATGGAAAGGAAATGCCTGGATCCTGGCCGAATAGGATGTCAAAGGGGTGTGAGAGCATCACATTCCCCAAGTTATCTTCATAAGGGATGGACAGCCAGGGAGCAGAGCTTGTTTAAGAACAGTCTGAGACTATATAAAAAGCCTGATGGGTGAAGGAATGTGTATTCTCAAGTGAGCAATGCCTGTGAACATGTGATGGGAAAAAGTAGTGTCTTAGACTAGCAGTAAATCATCTTGAGAGACACTGCAGTGAGTTATGGCAAGTAGCTGTGAGAAGCTAGTGGGGCATGCATACACAGAAGCCCTATAACCTAATTGTGTGTGAAGCATTATTTCAGATGCAGCTTGGGTATAGCTTTAAGAATAATCTGTTGCATCTAAGAAGATAGGCTTGTATCAGGAAGGTGCATGCATTGGGAGGGAGAGAGGGGAAACTGCTGATTACAAGTTTGGAGCACTGTGTGTTCCAGTGATGGGCTGGAGGAGGGCAAAATTCCTATGTCTTACAAAGTAATAGCTGGGTAAAGGCTAGGAGGGAGCACGAGTGCTGGATGAATAAATGGCCCAAGGAATTGTCAGTTCAGACACTGGTATGGATAATAACTTGACCTGGCTAGATACAAAGGGTGGAAAATACCATTTGTTCAGAGCTGTCAACTCAAGATTGTTGTTCTCAGACCTGCTATCCCAGTGTGTTCTCTCAATGGGTTATTTTGGCTGTTCTGATTTGGAGGTGTGAATTGTGTAGGCACCCCAGACCTGGCACCAACCTTTCTTTGCAGTGAGAGGTGCAGTTCATGAGACAAGCAGCCAAATCTGGCCTTGAACACTGCCAGGGATGGGACAGCCCCAGCTTCCCTGGGCACCTTGTGCCAGCGCCTCAGTGCCCTCACAGGGAAGTAATCTCATGGTTATCCATGTGGTTATCTGCAGCTGATCCTGTGAAGACAAGCCTGATGACCCTTGATGTAACCTCTAAGTCTGGTCACTGCAATGGCAGCAGGACTGGTCTGCTCTCCTGCTTCAGCCACTCAGACTATTTTTCCTCAGCAGCTTTCTTACTAGTGCCTTTTGAGTTTCTTACAGGGAGTGTTACATTCCCAAGCCAGGTATCAAAATCAATAGATGATGATGAGTATAGTTTTTTATGCACAGAATGGGAACTTTGCCTGCCAAGGGTCTTCATTCCTGCTTCCTTCTCCCATCAATTTAACCTGTCATCTCTGGAGCATTCATCTAACTTGGTATTCCTCAAGGCCACAGCATCTGTGGTTTAGATTATGAACTCTTCATTGAGGAATACGGATGGAAGTGCCTATGAAGGCAATGCAAGCCACCCTGGGCAGTTTGGAGCTGCAATCCTGTGTTAGCCTTCAGGAGGCAGAGCACTGAGATGTAGCCTCTTGCTGCTGCAGACCTATGTGCTATCCCCGAGTGAGTAGCTGTGTGGGGTGGTGAGGCTGAGCTCATGCCATAGGAGTACAACAGGGAGAGATGGGGTGAACCCTTTGAGGGCTGTAGCTTTAGTTCTTCTTGCTAATGTATTCTAGCAAGAGCTTAGTAGCTATTACATAGAGCTTGTCAGGGTTTGTGTATTCAGATTCTGATCGTGTTTCAGATGAGGAGCTTTAATGGCAGAGTCCCTATCACAAACCTGCCATTTGGAAGCAGTGTTATATTTAGCTGTTTTTTTATTACTAGCAACTTCAGCAGTTGAAATGGGACCTTGGGGCTTCAAAGCAGCTGCTTGGTTAAGGAAGCATTGCTGAATAAAAGCTCCCTGCTCTGCTATCCTCCCCCTGCTTTTCTGCACTCCCAGCTGTGTCAGCCCAGCAGCAAGGAAGGGAAGTTGGCCTTGAAGTGAATCTAAAGAGGAAAGAGTGTGAGAAGAGGAGAGGTGGAGTTAGCCAGCTAAATGCAATAGCAGCCCGCAGCGTGGGAAGATGAGAAAGCAGAAGCAAAGAGACTGATGCTTGAATCTCTGTGTGGGTGAGCTCTGTGGAGCAAGGTCTGAATAGAGGGGAGGACCAAGGAGTTTAAAGACTGAACACACTCAGTGGAAAAGGCAGGGATTACAAATCCTTGTTCTTTCTGGAATAACAATCAAAGGAAAAAGGTAAGGGGGACAAGGAGGATGTGAGTGAAACCAGTGCCAAATGCCACTTAAAACACGAGCCTTGAACAAATAAGAGACTGTGAAATGGGAGGACACCCTGAAGTCTTACTGGTGTAATGCCAGAAGGAAAGAACAATAAATGGGCATGTGAGAGTACTGTAGGCATGATACTCCTATTTCACTAACTTTTTATTTTGGTTGGGTAACTATGCTCTAAGCTGTCACTGGCGGTACTTGGTTTAGTCTGTGGTGAAGCCTAAGTATTCTGGTGTTTCAGAATATGAAAGTAACCTGCAAATAGAATGTCTTATTTTCTTACTTTGCTAACTTCTTTTTGTAAGAAGAGATTAGCAGGAACCTGGAGACAATAGGATGGCATTTGCTTTCTACAGCACTGCTGGCTTCAGTAGAGAGCAGCGTGGCTTTTTGCCAAGTCTAACACATGCGAGTTGAACTCCACGTATTTTAGGCAGCTAGGGATAAATCAGAATCTTAAAGGTATTCAGCCTCAGAAGGTCACTTTGAACTGCTACAAGTGGCTTGACTGCAGCTTTGAAGGCTTGGAAAGCGTGTATAGAAGTAAACAGAATTGTTGTGAACCTTGTTTATACCTTCTAGGGTAATGCAAGAGCTGGTCTGCAGCCCGTTTTGTCAGCAGGGCTGCTTCTGTGTGTGCAGTCAGTCCCCTGCTAGTAATTGCTAATGGCCCTTGCCTTTTGGTATGGGAGCATTTCCCCCTTTGAACTAGAAGGTGGAGCGCAGAAGTGGCTTGCTTGGCCTTTACACAGTGCTTGAAGTAGATTCTTAATGTGGGGTCCTGGGCCCCAGACAGCCCTTGCCACAAAGACATTGCTTTTATCTAAGATCTGTGAGGCTGGTAATAGGTTGGGGCTCAGTAGCTGTTCCAAGAGGGTGGTCGGTGAGACAGGGTCTCTGCGAGTGCAGACCTTTGCTCAGCCATATCTACTGAATCAACAACTGTTTCAGTAGTTGCAGGTAACTGCAGTGCTTTGCTCACCCTTTCTTTCCTTTGGCAATGGTATCAGAGAAGTGACTCACTAGAAAGAGAAACCACTTAACTTTCTTCTAAGGTTTTTCAGAATTTGGTGTGAATCTTGTTCTGATGGCCAAATATTTTCAATAGGAAAGGGCTGAACCTTGCTGGTTGAGGACTGGAGAAAGAGAAGGCTGGTGTTTACAGCTCAAAGGTACTGAGCGCTTCAAGTATGCCAATGCAGCTGGTGCAGGGCCTGGAGCACAGTGTGATGGGAAACGGCTGAGGGATCTGGGGGGTTCAGTCTGGGGAAGAGAAGGCTCAGGGGGGACCTGATCGCTCCCTACAACTGCCTGAGAGGAGGATGGAGCCAGGAGCTCTGCTCCCAAGGAACAAGGGATGGGACAAGAGGAAAAGGCCTCAAGCTGCACCAGGGGAGGTTTAGATGGAGCTGAGGAACGATTCCTTCCCCACAGGGTGCTCAGGCATTGGAACAGGCTGCCCAGGGCAGTGCTGCAGTCACCGTCCCTGCAAGTGTTCACACACTGTGTAGCAGAGGCCCTCAGTGCCATGTGTTAGTGGTGGCCTTGGCAGTGCTGGGCAGTGGTTGGACTGGATGAGGTTAGAGGTCTTCTTCAGCCTGGTTGATTCTATGTTGGTGAAACTGCTGAGTGCCCCATGGTTTTGTAGAAAAGGTTTTGGCTTTTCAGCTGTCCCCAGTCTACTTGTGACCACTGGGAAGTCCTGAGAAGGGTGTATGAGCTGGTCCTCAGAGCCTGACTCAACCTGCAAAGCCACCAGCTGAAGGGTGAGGAGCCCGTGTATGGAGCTCTGCATGATCAAAATGAGATAATGCAGTTCCATAGTCTGCCTGCAGACTGAGATTTTTTTCCCTTTCAGATAGTCTCTATTTTCAGTAGAACTTGGTGTTTATTTCTCTGGGAAGGCAGTAGAAACCGTGAGCCCACATGTACTACTCTCTTCCTGCCTCTTGGACCTGTGTATAGTAGGTGTTGAAGAGTATAGCAACTCGGCTATAAGAACAGCTTTCAACCTACTGAAATTGGGGGTTTATTTCAATGTACCTGTCTTAAAAGCAGAACAGCTTTCTTTCTGCTCTGTCTCCTGTAGGATGCCAGGCTCCTCCAGCTTCCTGCTGTGGCTGGGGTGGCTTTCCAAATGATAGAATAAATCCATTCTTTTCCCCTCCTAGCTCTCCCTTGTGGGGCTCAGGAAAGCCCTGCTCTCTGAAAAGCGCTTAGAAGCCTTAAAATGCATAAGAGTATCTAAGTGTGATGCGAGAGAATAATCTCCATAATCAGGTTTTTGGATTTATCTGGCCTTTCTGTACAGAAAAGGCTTTCTGATGTGTTCTGTGCTAAAATCTGGACTCTGACCTTTTCTTTCACCCCTCTTTCTATTCAGCATGCAGCAAATGTCTCCTTTTGGCCTGTTGTGTCAAACTTTGGGAGGACAGATGAGAAGTCAAAGTGACTGTTCAAGCTGGAAAGGCCTCAAATAGGATGGATGTGTTTAAGCCAATAGCATATCCTTTCTATCAAAGATGTGCTAATTGAGACATGGAGAATAAATCAGCTTGCCTGATGGGGTTTCAGGACTTGGTGATTCAGATGAGCCTGGATGTTTGTGGTTTCTTGTGGCTTTGTATTTCTAGGATGCTGTAGAAAGCAAACATGAGTAGGCTGGGTGGAGCATGCATGTGATGATGGATGTGAGCAGGCTTGGCTCATTTAATAACAGTGGATAAAACTTGATGGATGAGGCTTTATGATAGGTGGACTGAAGCAAAGGGTAGACCTACAAAACATGTTCTCCTTGCAGTAATTCTGATGAGGCTGGATAGGGCACTGAAATGCTACCTTTCAGAGGTATCAGTTACTGAGAGCTATGTTTTGTGCTGGAGAATGTGGAAGTTTGTGCAGCCCAGCAAGTTGCAGCTGAGACTGGGACTTGCACTTACTTGCCCATGCAGCCTCAAAAAGCAGATGGTGAGCAGGTGAAAAGGTGTCTGAGGGTTTGAAGCCTTTGAGATGAGTTTAAAACAAAAAACCCAGGGTGAATAGGCATAAAATTTAGGATACAGGAATGGTATGTGCTATCTGTGACCTATTGGGTGATAACAGTGATGAGAACAGCTAGCATTGGAGACCTTATTGCATTAGCCTGGGGAAGGGTACATCCAGATTCATATCTGTGCTTTGCTGTAGCTTTTCTTGGGGAGGCTCCTAGAAGCTATATCCTTTCATGGAGCAAAGAATGGATATGCAGTGATTCCTCTAGCTGAATTTGTCTATGAAAACATGATTATTTTTTTTCCAGGAGCACACAAAAATAGAACCCAGCTCTTTCTAGCCATGACAGCATACAGCTGTAAGCTCAGCTTGGGAGTTTACCACTTGATGCAGCTACTCCAGGCAAGTTAAATGCTTCTGTAATAGGAATTACCTGAGAAATCAGGTTCATTACTGCATTCCCCTACCTCCAGGCTGGTGTTTGGAGTCTCAAGCATTTAAGTGAGTTGCATTATATGGAGTCCTTAAATTCTTCAATGCCTTTGATGCCAATGTGAAAGAGTTCTCCTGTGTTTCCCAGGCTGGCTTGGTGTCTTCAACTAACACATCCTTGCAGCTTGTGCTCTGTGTGTGTGCCTTATGGAATGTTTTGGGTTGGAAGGGACCTGAAAGCTCATCCAGTTCCAGTGGGCAGGGACACCTTCCACTGTTCATCATTGGCTTCAGGGGCTGCTGGGTGACAGTGAGCACTGCACACCCTCTCCTGTGCCTTCCCCTCTCATCTAGCTGCTGGTGGGTTATAGATATGCTGACAGCTCTTCACCTTGCCTGGGGTTTACTTTTCAGGCCGCTTTATTTGGTGAAGCTCTACCAAGCTGTTCAGAACTGTACCCAGCTACAGCTCACCTCTGCAAGCCTTTCACTTCAGTTGCATTTACTGTTTAGCTCTTGGGAGCTGAGTGCTTTCTGCAGAAATGTGGAACAAGTCCTACTTTTGGCTGAAGTCTGTGTTAGTCTATTATAGAAATTAGGCAGCTGCCCAAAAGTCTGCCGAGGGGCAAAACCTATTGCCATTAGAGCTGTGAACAAATAAGGTGGGTAGGGAAGCCTATGTCCCCTTGTGCCCTTGCTGTTATAAACACTGCAACAGGATTCATACGGACCTCAGAATCATGACCAAGTTCAGCTTCCCCTGAACTATTCTGATGCTTTAGCAGTGACCTGCTTGAAAATACAGCCAGTAATGTAATTATGAGGGGGAAAAAAATCACCTTCTGTTGCTTAATTGCTTTCCATGTCTATGCAGTTCACTTTGAAGAAGCTGTGTTGGATGGCACAGTGGGTTTCCCCTTAATTACTGGTGCATGGTAATAGCCATGTAATTAGTTATGAATATAATGTGCCTGTGTTATAGTGGGGTAGTGCTTTATGGCATGTAAGTGTATTTTAGGTGTTACAGATGATCTTCACACAGGATTGCAAAGCTGTTTAATGACAGTGGTCTTTCACAGCTGCTTAGTGTTTAATTCTCCTGTGTTTAAGAGCACCTGCAATAATGGTACTTCATCATGCAATGTGGAAATTGCACTGCCTGGTTGTGGTGAGGGATCTAATGATCCTCAACATGCCTGGAAAACACAATTGCCAGTGCAGACATGAATCAGGCATACTAATAAACAGGATGAAGGACTCCTACTGGGAGTATTTTGGTACCAGTGTCTCCCTCAAGCTGCTTAGTATATGTTGGTTTAAAAAAAGGCCTGTTTAGTAATCCAATTGTTAAAAGGATATAGGTTCAAGTAGGTGTTAGCACCTCGCTGTGCACCCAGGAGTAGTGACTCTATGTAATACCTTTGTTGTTAGCTCACATGATGGCTTTGCCAGGGCACTTCTGAAAATTAGATTTGCCCTAAAATGACAAAGTACCTCTGGAGATTGACTTTGGCTGAATTACTTTTGTAAATAGGCCATGACCCCCAAGGAGCAACAGAAAGAGGCTTGAGTCCTTAACTATAAAACACTGAAGTGGCTTAATAGCACTGGAGGCTGTTACATACAGAGATGATGGAGATTTGGAGCTAGTAATGGCTGTGTGTGCTGAGCAGTGGAGCATCCAGTTGCTTCCAGATGGGAATTTGGAAGCCTCATTTGTGCATTGCTAACTCCAGCCTTGGTTCAAGATTTAAAGAAGGTGCTTGTGATGGGGTGTGTTTTGCTCCAGGTTGTTTATTCATAAGTTATCATGTGAGTACCCTGCTGTTCACATGCTTTGCATGTCTGCACTGTTTGACTGAGGTTCTGGTGGCAGGATCACCTGTTTTCCTGTGTACTTTCCTTTTCCGCATCTTTGGCAGGATATCAGTTAGTACAGATGTGGAACCAGGTGTGATCCTTATTTCAGATTTTGCTGTTAAGCACTGTTATCTCCTCTTTGCTTATACATTAATACGGTCCCATGCTGCAGTCCTGAGCCTCCCTCTACCTGCTCAACATGAGCAGTTGGGCAGTAGCAGTAAGACCAGCAAGGTTCTTCGGAGGGTATCAGAGTTGTATTCAGTGCAGCACAAGAGGAAAGGTATTACAGGAAACGGGGAAGACAGAATCTCTACCTAGTTCATTGCAGCATTTTCGTTCCTTTCTAAAGTGCTTTTAGAAGTGTTGGGCCACTGCATTTTATGGACAAGCAAAAACTATAAACCATGTCTAAATGCTAGCCATGGGAACAGCTGTGTTTGCCCTTCTGCCCTGGGGGTTGTAGGAGAAATCAGTCCCAAGGATCAATGGCTGATGAAATAAGTTGCAAAGAGGAGAGCAAACACTATAAATGCCCTGTTACGTGCTTGTGCTGAAGCACAAATGCTATTCCTGCCATAGATGGCCAAATTTAGCAAAACTGAAGTGACTGGACAAAACTCAACTCCATCTGTTTCCAGCAGAACCAACATGATGAAATGAAGCATGACTAAACCATGCAGCAAACACACTTGTGTCCTGAATTAAATCTATATGTGGGCTTTGCTTCAGTGTTATACGCAAAGAGTGAAACCGGCTGTGGAGAGGGCAAAGACTCATCACAAACGCATGCAACTGCTTTGATGTGCTGCACAGTGAGGCAGTGGCTTTGCTAAAACCTGGCCAGCCAGCAGCATCACTTGCTTTTCTGCAGACATGCAACTAACAAAGTTCTTTGGAAGTCTTTATATACCTGCTGTACTGATGGCTTAGTTTTGTTCACAACATGGGCACCAAGCAGGTAATGGCATGCAAGTCTCCTGCTCAGTGTCTTGGCTGCACACAGCTCTGTTTGGAGCAGGGTAGACTCTAGAAAGGGATCCTTACCCATGTGGTTACTGTTTTCCTGCTTCTTACCCTTGTCAGGGCAGCTACTCACAGTTCTGCATTTTCCCTGTTCCCTGATTCTCGTCTCCCATTTGGAGTGATGCAGCAAGGCTTGAGTCAGTAATTTTGCACTTTCTTCAAATCTATTTTCCTTGATACTTCCTTCCCACTCTCTGGGATTCTGCCCCAGGTACACATGTGCAGCTTGTCTGTCATTGGCACAGAGCAGCCCCTGCGGCTTGCTAAGCCACATGTCTTGTACAAGGTCTGTAGGAGAGATGAACTGAGCCCTGCATCCTGTTGTTTGGAGAAGGGAAGGCTCTGGTGACTGGATATTGAGGCAGGGGTGGGACAGCTGTAGATCCTCTAATGACTGTTCTGTGCTGTGATTATGTCACTTTGTGTAGGAGTGGCAGAAAACAGCAGCTATTGACATGTGGTGATCCATTCAGCTCCAGTGTCAAGAAGTCTTAGTGGTGGGCTTGCGTTGATGAAAAAGGGGGTTTTCACACAGGGCTGGAACTGGTGGGGAGAGGGGGTAGAGAGCACTTTCCTAATAATCATTTGTCTGTTCCCTCTAGAAACTGAAGACTTCATTTAAATAGCATCCCTCCCACAACATACTTGCTGTAGTGAATACTATGCCATGAAAGTAATGCCTTCAGAGACAATTGTGATTGCAGAGACTTGACTGTTTGTGCCCACTGTCCTTAAACAAGGCTCCGGCCTGTGGTCCTCCTTGTTAGCAGCCTTCATTTTCTCTTTACGGTATGATCTCAATCTTCTGTCATGGAAATAGAAATACAGATGAAAGGAGCAAGAAAGAAACAGCTCTTGGTGTTATACTTGTGCTCATTTGGATCCTTACATCCTGGATCAAGTTTTCTCAACTTCACTTATACATGTTAGCACAAACTTTGTCCGTAGTTAGCAAACATTTGTTAATGTTTGTGTGAATCTATTAAGCTAGAGCTTTTTTTACCTCTTCTCTCTTTAGTTGCATGTTGCAGTTTGATGGCTGTAGTTACCAAGGTAGGAGTGTGCAACTGCAGGGTTGCCCTTTCTGACCTTGAAGAAATTTATTCTTAGATGTCTTCCATATGGTAAGTGATGCAATTGCATCACCACAGTTGCAAGGGTGCCCCTAGGGCTTGATTAGTATTTAGAAGCCCCTAAATTATTCCTTCAGGAAGATGCTGGTGGTCCAGTATGTCCTATATTGGCATGGCTTAGATATCTAACTCTTTAAAATTGAGTGTGGCTGCTTCACAGTGAAATAATCAGGGAGGAGAAGAACTTGGGGATGTTGGTCAATGAGAAACAACTCATGGCCTGGCTTCAGTGTGCACTTGAGCCCAGAGCCCTGCTGTTGGGGGCTTAGTGTGAGGAGCAGAAAAGACCTGGGCTCTGAGTACAGCTGTAACAAAACCATCCCAGTGTTACCAACACTGTTTCCAGCACAGATCCTAAATGTAGCCCCATATCAGCTAGTATGAAAGTAGTTCCTTTAACAAAAAGCATTATCCTTAAGCTACGTGTCTAGTTATCTATAAAAATTTAAGTACACAGAATTTATATGCTGATGTATAGAATTTGACAGCAGAAGTACCTGCACTTTAATCCTTTGTGCAGTTGCTGTTTCTGTACTTCTGGGTTGGACTGGGTACTGGACCACAGGTTTGAAGCAAGACCTTCTGAACTAGGACCACCTCACAGATATGGTTCAGTAGCCTCTGGTTAAGTCTTCATGCCAATAACTGTGCAATGAGCAGCATAAACCCAACAAAAGAAGCTGCTTCATTGTCCTCCACCCCAAATGACCATCAATGAGATTTTTTTACCAACATAACTTGGCTGACAGTCTGAATTGGCTCAAACAAGCAGTTTGTATAACTAGACATAAGTGCTTCAGTTAAATACAGATTGCAAGTAGTGACCAAACCTCATAGGGTCTGCTCAGTAGTTGTCTTAGAATAATATTCAAATGGATTTTGAATCAGAGTCATCAGATCAACAGGGAAGGCTGAGGTTTCATTGTTCAACAGCTTGAACAGTGCTAAACTCTATCAGCTTTCTTTCCTGACGTGCAATGATTTGATTGCTTCGTGCCTTTTCTTATGGTTTAAAAACTGTGGTCACAAGTTCATGAACACTTGGGGTTTGTGGTGAGTGACTGGTCTTTGTCCATATTTTCTCTTAACAGAAAACCCAGCTTGGTGAAAAGCTCAAATGAGCAGCTGCAGTGGGAGTGCTGTGTGGTGGAGGAGGAAGCCAGCTAAGGTGAAGTCTAAGTACTGTCACTTCAATGTGTATATGCTGAGTTTGGGGTAAGAATGCTTATGGTAAAGTGAAGGAAGGTGGGCAGGGGAGCTCGCCCCCAGGCTGCAGAGATAAGGGCGCTGACCAACCCTGCCTGCCTGACTCTCCTCTCCCAGCATGGTGGTGCTTGAGGGTTTAAACATGCATCTGGTGATTTGACCAGATCTTGTTTTAATGATGTCTGGGCCTAGGTAGACAAAGGTACTCCTGTGGCCCCGTGTGTCTGCAGTTCCTTGCTGGGTCACCTCTTTGTCCCTGTGTTAAACCTAGGGACTGACTTCTACCAAGGGCTGACTGGCTTTGGGGGATTTTGACAGCACTGGCACAGCTCTGATTTGGAGTTCAGTGCTAAGAAATGTTTTAAGCCCTGCGTCAGGAGTGGTTTGAGTAGGGCTCAGTAGTGTATCACTTAACCTCTGTACCCAGGCTAGCATAAATCCTCCTCTTTATCTCTTATGGGCCTGAATTGTTACAAATAATAGTGGCCAAGCTGAGCAGTTTTTCTTTTACATGCGCTAATGGTAATAAAAGAGGCAGGAGGAGTGAGCTTCGAGTAGTGCTATGCCTAAGCCAGAGGCAAGAGACTTTTAATCTGCTTTTAGATGTAAAAGTGTTTCCTTGGACACAACCCTTTAGCCTGCAGACCGGGAGTAGAGTATTCAGTGTGACTGTGTGGCTGGGAAAAAAAAGTAGGGGACAGAAAGGGGAGAGCAGGAAGGAAAAAGGTGGGGAGGCTGCATTTAGCACCACCTGGCTATGCTGTGCTCAGCACTGGTCATACTCAATGGAGTTGGTTGTGTTCGGCACAGGCAATAGCTTAGCTGGGTCTATGGTAGCCTCTGTCAATTAGCCCAAGTCCTAGGGTTTAAGATGGATTTTTTTCTGTAAATGTGAATAAACTGTCAGTTTGAATGTATTTTTGTATAGGAGGAGAGACTGAGCTGAAGTTCCCCCTTTAGCCAGAGCACATGGATGACAACTATACCAAACTTAGCCTGTTTTAGCACAGTCCAGCACTGTGCCTGAGTGGCTAAACACAATTGCTTCGATGTAATTACTCTGAGTAATAACTGTGGAAGCTGGACTTGCAGTTGGTAGGCTTGATGTCTCACAGGCAAAGCAATTGACACTCTTAATGAGTGTGAATGCTTAGCAGTTAGAGCAAAAAGTGCTGCTGAAATGTAAATGTTTCTACTTCTGTCTACAAAGGCAGTTTAAATAGGACCAGAATCTAGAGATGCTCTTCACTTAGAGCTGTGCATCTGGAGCTGTAAGGAGTAAGACTCGTGGCTTACTCTGTCCAAAGAAGCTCTGGACTGTCTATGAGGGAACTCCTCTCAGTCCATGTCTCTGAGTGCTCTTCTTGGTGTGTGCATCCTCAGCAGCTGGAAGACTGCACTGTCATGGAATTGTGCAGTAATGAAGCATGGATATTTCAGTCTTTGGGAGCCGTAAGGAGGGAAACGCTGCTGCCAACTAGAGAAGCTGAGCTGCTGGTGTGGTGTTCGTAGAATCATAGAATAGTTAGGGTTGGAAAGGACCTTAAGATCATCGAGTTCCAACCCCCCTGCCATGGGCAGGGACACCTCCCACTAAACCATGCCATCCAAGGCTATGTCCAACCCCACCTTGAACACTGCCAGGGATGAAGCATTCACAACTGCCCTGGGCAACCCATTCCAGGGCCTCACCACCCTCACAGTAAAGAATTTCTTCCTCAGATCCAATCTAAACTTCCCCTGTTTAAGTTTAAACCCATTACCCCTTGTTCTCTCACCACAGTCCCTAATGAAGAGTCCCTCCCCAGCATCCCTATAGGCCCCCTTCAGATACTGGAAGGCTGCTATGAGGTCTCCATGCAGCCTTCTCTTCTCCAGGCTGAACAGTCCCAATCTGGTGAAACAGCTAGCAATCTGTTGAGCATGTCCTCCAACAGGCTGAGAATGCAGTAAAGGAGTAGAAAGCAATCCAAGTGGTTTCTCACACAGATTTATTGTGGCTTTAATTTGGTGTTCCTGAGATTTATAAAGAAAAATGTAATTGGATTTCCAATGAAGGTAGAAGATAAGGGAAGCGAAGGAAGCTTATCTGGGAGAATCTGCTCTGGTGTTATATTGCAAGAGGATACTGGAGGCAGACCACATGAAGGCACATAGGGGTTAGTTCTCTTTCAGGACTAGTTTAACAGCCTTGATGTGGGATTTGGGACCTAGAAGGTAAGCATTTTTTCTAGGTGGGAATTACTGTTCTGGACCAGAAAGCTTTGACTCTGTCAGTGGAAAAGAAAACATCTTCAGTACTTCCTGAAGTGGCTCCTGGAAATGCTTCATTGGTAGGTTCTTAAACTGTAAACATGTTGACATAGGTGAGGATGGTGAAGGTGCTGTGGCATGGGTACAAGGTGCTTGGAAAAGCCATGGCTGCCCCATCCCTGGCAGTGTTCAAGGCCAGCTTGGGCACAGGGGCTTGGAGCAATCTGCTCTAGTGGAAGGTGTCCCTGCCCATGGCAGGGGGTTGGAGCTGGGTGAGCTTTAAGGTCCCTTCCAAAGCAAATTCCATGACTCCATGATGGTGACTTGCTTCTTCTCAAGGCAGGTGTGACATAGTTTACCTAAAGCATTGAGAAGACTGGCTAAAATAGCAGGGGTCAGTGAAGGAAAATAAATATCATGGCAACTGTGTGAAGCAAACAAGGTAAGAACAAGAACAGACTAATCCTCATGAGAAATTCAGGTCTGCCTGCCTGGCACCGAGGTGTGATGGTATGTGAGCAAGC
Source organism: Amazona ochrocephala (assembly GCA_039720435.1). Classification (NCBI taxonomy): domain Eukaryota; kingdom Metazoa; phylum Chordata; class Aves; order Psittaciformes; family Psittacidae; genus Amazona; species Amazona ochrocephala. Next base: position 82,223,937 of record CM077881.1, on the reverse strand, counting down.
ATGCGCTGGGCTCTGTTACAGCCTTTGAAAAAGACTGAAAGTTTGACCCTCTGAATAGCTCCAACTTAAAAGTTCTTCTTTCAAGACTGAGAGGCCATCTTCTACTGGGAATGTCCTCTGCCTCTTAACTTTGATGGGGTGGATGACAGAGGAAGCTTCGTGATGCCAAGGAGGTGCAGGTACTCTATAGACATAAGCACTTCCAGGTTGAGTCTAAGGTACTGAGCAAGTTGAGGACACCAATGATTTTCCAGAAAATGAAGGCAGTAATCAAAGAGCAGATCTGATACATCTATAGGGGCCTATGTTTCTGAGGTGTCATTGCAAGCTGTTGTCTTTCCATGTGGAGGAAGCTCTCTGGAAGGTTGCCCAAGCCCTGTCCAGCCTGGCCTTGAACACTGCCAGGGATGGGGCAGCCACAGCTTCTCTGGGCACCCTGTGCCAGCACCTCAGCACCCTCACAGGGAAGAGCTTCTGCCTAAGAGCTCATCTCCATCTCCCTTCTGGCAGGTTAAAGCCATTCCTCTTGTCCTGTTCCTACGGGGCCTTGTCCAAAGCCCCTCTCCAGGTCTCTTGTAGCCCCTTTAGGCACTCAAAGCTGCTCTAAGGTCTCCCCTTAAGGAGCCTTCTCTTCTCTAGGGTTAACAAGCCCAGCTCTGGAGACAGGCTGAGGGAGCTAAGCTGCTCTAAATCTCTTTTTAGCATTCTTTAGTCCTCACTTGAGCCTATCTGTAGTATGTTCCTGTAGTCTACAGAAATAGACTTGCTTCCTCCACTCATAAGTATGATGAGTCTGCTGACAGCAGTGTTGTCAGCTGGTTTGTAGTTGGCCTTTGTTAAACCAAGGTGCTAATACGCTTTGATTCATGTGTTCGACTACATGGAAAGGCTTAAGCCAGCAGGCTCCAAAGCTCTGTGTTGGATTTGTTTGTAAATGTAGACACTTAATGGTGAAAAAGGGTATTCCATCACTTCAGAGCCTGCAGATGAGTATCTAAACCTGTGCCCTCAGCACTTCAGAACTGTAATTAAGAGTTCAGGCATGTTTGGCTGAGGTGGCTTGGCAGGGGGGAGGACTGTTTTCCCTGTAATATGAAAGATGGAGTCCTAATTACCTAGCTGAAGATGTGGTGTCGCTCATGCTGAGTGACTGGATGCAGTGCGTGAAGATATAGTTTCACTTTAGGAGATCAACTGTAATTGGTTGGCTAGCAGTGTGCTCCAACATACCTGATCTTGTCGCGTTTTGAGGCAGGGAGACATGTAAGTCCTGGAGATCCCAGAGTCTTTTCTGCAGCCTGGGAAGGAAATGAAAAGCAAAATGCTAAACCTGCTTGTTTCCCAAGCTGTGCTGCAGCATTCCTGGGATGTGCTTGCTGCTGCAGTGTTGCAGAGCCAGCCCAGTGCTGTGTCGGGGGACTGAGTTACATCTGTCACATGCTGTTTGTGCTTTCAGCCTCCTCCCAGTGGTGAGTGAAGCAAGGCCACTGCACAGCACATGTGCATGCCGATGTATGTATGTTGAAGACAAGGGGGTTACATGTACGTAAACCCATGCCAGTGCCTCAGCACCCTCACAGGGAAGAGCTTCTGCCTAAGAGCTCATCTCAGTCTCCCCTCTGGCAGGTTAAAGCCGTTCCCCTTGTCCAAAGTCTCCAGGACAGGAGCTGTGGAGGCCCTGAGAGCTGGGTTTTCCCAGAAGAGCTGTGACTTCTACAGCTGGTGCTAGTTTTCTTTCCTTTCTTGAAAGGTCTGTTTCCTTGGTGAAACAAATGGAGTTGGAAGCATTTGAGCAGTCATCTTGCGTATTTTTTCCGGATAAAACTCCCTTTCATGGGGAATACCTTGAAAGCTCGTATGTAAGTATCTATTTAGTTCTGCATTGATAACTTCGTACGAGAGAAAACCAGAGGCAGAATTACCTGCTGTGCATCCCTTCAGCTGGTTGTAGCTGTGCTAATAAACATCTACCAGGGTCTGACCTCAGATGCAAGCTAAGTTCTTCTGTGCAAATGTTTGCTGTAAACAATGTGCTAGTTATCACAAGTTAAAAGGAAGTGTGTTTGACACTGTGGGGTGTGAATACCTGCCAAAAGATAAACACAGCAGGAGCTGCTTTCCATTCCTGGGCTAAGGAAATCTTTCTGCTGCAGCATTACGTCTGCTGTATTAGCTGGTACAGGGGAATTATTAGATGCAGCTCATATATAGGGTCTGTGCACTTGGTTCTGAGGTGGACAAAAAGTGAAGAGAGGAAGGATTCTTATGAAAGGGAGTGTCTCATTGGAGAGGTATGAGCAGGAAAGAGTGTGTGTGTGGGATACTTGGGGGTGACTGGTATAGCCAACTGAAAGGAAAGAGCAGACACAGGACTGGGAGGTTGAATCTGTTTGTATATATTTAAGCTCATTGAATCACAGAGTTGTTCAGGTTGGAGAAGACCTCAAAGATCATAAAGTTCAACTCTTAACCCAACACTGCTGAGTCTACCACTAAACCATGTCCCTAAATGCCACATCTGCATGTGTTTTAAATGCTTCCAGTGTCTTAGCTTCTTAAAAGGGAGTAGGTCAACTGAGAGTGATGGTATAGTATTGCTTAACGTATGGTTGCTGTAGCTGGCTTCAGTTGGTTATTTTGCTTAGTTTGTGATTGAGGAAATGATTTCTTTGTTTTCCACAGTTGAGACCTGCTGATGTTTCTGCTGGTAACCTGGGTTAAAGCTGTAACTGCAGCCAGCAGTGCCACCTTGCCATATGATCCTGTTGTAGTCCAGTTAGCTTAGGTAACCATACAAGTACCAAAGTTTAGATCTAATTCAAGCAGGTCCTGAGTTGCTTCTCATTCTTGTGCAGGACGGAGACCCTGAGACCGGATCAGTCATGGGGCTCAGAGCAACCAGCTCTAGTGGATGGTGTCCCTGCCTGTGGCAGGGATGAGCATTAAGGTCCCTTCCAACCTAAACCAGTGTGTTTCTGTGCTATATGTATGTGCTGTGTCTGGCTCTGGTCAGACATCCCTGGAGCAAAGTCCTTAGTGTAATAACTCTCTGCTTTAACCACAGTTTTGTAACTTCTGAGATGGGCAAATATAAGCTCTAATAGTGCTGGCCTTAGGTGTCTTGTTATAAATGTGTGTTAATCTGTGTGATAACTATATGTTGATCTCTATAAATGTAATACGGGAAACATGCATCTTGGATGGGGGGAAAGGCCCTCTTTCTGTTTTGGTTGAGCTTACTGGATCTTTAGTTTACAGTACTTTGTTTTTGAGACAAGGTATTCAGTAACTAGAAAAAGCTTGACACTTCTAGGACTGCGTGTGCCACACGACAAAAATAGCTCTCATTAATATTGCAAATGCCTTTTTTGCCAGAGGGTGGCAGCAGGAAAGGGCTTGCTTTTACTGTTCTGGGAAGGGGAATGCCTTTTGTCTCAGCTGCAGAAGCAAAATCCCATCTGCTTCACAGGCGAGTTAGCACATACCCAAATAGCTCCACCTTCAGCCAGATGAGATGTTGAGCAAAGCAGGAAATAAAGGTTGGAGCTGGTGGGTTAAATTGAATTGGGCATAAGGGGTGCCAAACCAGTGACCTTTTCTGACACACAGTGCCAGCTTGGAAGGGAAAAGAATCCATTGAAGAAATTGTTAAAATACAAAGTGCGTGCATGTGAGGGAGTTAAATGATGCAAACCCATCAATTTTTGGAACTGTAATTAAAGCATTTGATTTAAATAAGACTATTTGAAAGAGCTCAACTGCCAAATCTGTGCTCCTTTCATTGCGCTGTTCATAAGGAAGCAGTGATGCAAAGCACACACTTTTTCCTGCTTCAGTGTGTTCCATCAGGCTGTGTTGGTACAACCTGTAGAATATTTATCAAAATACTCATTGCCTGCTTCCCCATTCAGCTTGTAGAGGTGGCATATATTTAGGTAAGAGACTGAAATATGTATTCAATCTCTTAGCAGCAAATGCCGAGGGTTTATTGTGAGGCATTGATTGAGTAGTTACAAATGCAGTACCAACAAAGCCAGGCAGGTTCTGTATAGCTGTAAGGAGCTGTACTGCAGTGTGCTTCTGGAGCTCCAGCTGTTGGCCAATCCCCTGTCACTTAGGTGGGCACAGGGGGAATTTGGCTCAACAGGCTGCTGGGATTGGATTTATCCTGCTGTCAGAGATGCACTGGCTGTGGAACAGTGACCTTTCCTGTCCTGGTGTGCCTTTCTCCAGTGGGCTGTGATGGTCTGTGCTTCCACGCCCTACTGACATGCTATTGCTCATATAATCAGTCCACACCAACCTGCTCTATTCCTTTCCTGTGCCCCAAGGGGTAGGAGGGGAGGGCTTTAGTGTTAGGAGTAACAGAAGTGCACTTGCACCTGAAAGCCACGTCTAGCATGGGTTGTGCACATGCAGTAGGTTCAGGATGTAATGGTGAAGAGAAGTGTGTACCTGGCACAACTAAACAGTTTTTTTTTGAACCATGAGCAAAAGTGTTCCAAAAGCTCTGGTTGGTGATGCCTATGAAGACCCTTAGGAGGAGCATGTCAGCAATGGTGAGGGAACAGGCTGGCATGTCAGCAGGAAGCTGCTTCAATCAGCTGGGTGCTGCCTGCTGCAGCAGGGTTGTGGGAGCTAGAACAGTGAAATGTGGCTGGATACTGCATCCAGCCGAGTCCCAATGGGAGAACTGCTGTGGCTTGCCAAGGAACAGAGTATTGGGAAGAGGAGGCAGTAGGGTTGCAGCATGTGTCCAAGGGGTCACCTGAGAGATGGGGCCAGAGGCTGGGATGGAGACAGGTGCACGGACCAAATGTCTCAGGCCAAGGGCTAGAGTGGGTGCTCAGCACCGAGCTGAATGGGAGCCCTTGGGCAACACAGCAGGTAGGGTGTTCTGTTGAAGCTGCTCTGGGCAGTTAAGGGCTATTGGTACCATCAGGATTGCTGGAAGGAAGAGGATGGTGAGCACAGCGCCACAGAAATGCACACACTGCACACTAGCAGGTCCCCGATGGTACCAACAGCACTTAACAGTCCTGCCCAGAGGCTCCCCTTTAGGTCAGTGCTGGGCACCCAGCATGCAGGTGCTCCTGGGAGAAAGCATCTCCCTGAGCTTGTAAGAGTGGGGAAGTACTTTGGCAGATAAATATGGATTAGACAAGTCCTGGTTTCTGACTTTCTACGTTCTAGTGATGTTTTCCAAATGTCACTTGGAAAAGCAAGGGCAGACTATAGCAGGCAGCCTCTTAGTTGGTTACATAGGTCAGCACCCCAATTTAAAGAACTCTCAGATTTTTCTGAGCTTAACTGTGTTCTGACAGTAAATAGTCTTTTGTGGGGAGAGATGCTTTTGCGTTGCCTGCTATGGTTAGGACTCAACTGGAGGTAGTTGTTGCAGAAATAAATCCAGGTTTACCAAGTGAATTGTACTGTGGAATCTGGCGTCTGTCAGCTCAGTCCTGGCTGAAAGCTTCCATCCTTGGCTACGTTCTCATCTAATCCTTAGCTGGTCATCTCTTGTAATTGGAGCAAACAACAACATAGAGCTGAGATAATAGATTATAGAAGCCCTTTCACAAACACTGGTGCTCGGCTGTGTATCTTGTGCTAAGTTTGTGCTGGGCATTCTGACACTTCCTATGTGATGTACAGCACAGCTCAATGCCTTGAGATGAGATACCTTAAAAGCAGCAGGAAGCTTTCTCAGAACTCAGCTGGGCTTTGTGCTCATGAATAAAAGATTGCCTGCCTTGTTTTAGCTCTGCATTTTGTGTGCTGAGACAGGAGTGGTGACAGAAGCCAAATCAGGAGACTGTTCTATGGGATAAAACTAGGTTTGATTGCTTTGACTGTCAAATCCTTAATGTCCACACTGGGTTGAAATTATGCACCCCTTGCAGCAGAAAATACCTGTTGCATGCATGGCTGTGGGATGTAATGCCGTTGCCTTATGACAGGCTGTTGCACAGTTCCAGGAGGAAGTGCAGCTCCACTCAAGTCCCCAAGCTCAGTGCTCCTCCAGGGTGGATTCCCAGCCATCTGATCTGGGTTTTTTCTTCTCATTGCTCTTGCAGAGCAAAGAGGTCTTCAATTAATGTGACCTCTGAAGCCCATCACATCAAGAAGCAGAACACTCCACGCAGCCATACCACAGTGATGAAAGTAGACAGAGAACCATCTCATTTATATCCGCTGTGGTCAAAAGCAACCCAGACAGAGGTAATATGTTAAAAGATAAGACATTAAAAATGTATTTTAAGGAAGGCTGGAGCAGTTGCACTCACAGTGGGCAAGGGTGATTATTTTCACTCTTGACTCATTTTGTGCCTTTGCGGACAACAGAACACTTAAATTCCAAGTGGCTTTGTGGGTTTTGAGCAGTCTTTCTGCAGCAATCCTAACCCAGAGGCATGGAGGAGCTCATGATCCATATTACATTTAACCTGTGCCTGGCCAGGCACTGTGCTGCATGTGCAGCCTGGCCTTCAAAACTGCTGTGCTCTGCAGATCCCTTGGTTATGTTGTAATTGCCACCTCCTTATACCAGAGGAGCCTGTGGGCAGCTGCTACTGAGTACTAGGGATTAAACCATCTTCCTGCCCTTACCTTTTTCTTGCAGTGCAGAAAGTTCTCGTGTGCTTGTCATTGTCTGACTATGGAAGCAATGAATAAAGTTGCTTCCTTGTTTGAAAATCTTGTATTATCTTGAATAATTGAGCTGCAAGAATCTTTTTGATGGACAGGGTGTGTTAAGCTTTCAGGGTAGGATTTGGACGCCTGTTTGATGCTCTGCCACTTGCAGTTCCTATCATAGAATTATGGAACGGTTTGGGTTGGAAGGGACCTTAAAGCTCATCCAGCTCCACCCCCTGCCATGGGTAGGGGCCCCTTCCACTAGAGCAGGTTGCTCCAAGCCCCATCCAGCCTGGCCTTGAACACTGCCAGGGATGGGGCAACCACAGCTTCTCTGGGCACTCTGTGCCAGCACCTCACCGCATCTAAAGGGACATACACTTATCTAGACTATTCTCTCCTTACAGTGTTATCTCTAACAAATACCGTTTTAAACAATACCTTAGAGTCCTAGGCCCTGACAGTTTATTTTGATATTGGAGCAAGCATCAACCAAGCATAGTGTTCTCATGGGGGAATCACCTTCCCTATTTCCCATTCAAATGCTTCGCTTCTCAAATTGTATTCTATTGAAAACTTACATAATCCAAGAATAGAAATAACCTGAGGATGGGATTAATATTTAATATTATACCACCAAAATGACTGTTACTGAGTATATCAATATGGAATAAGTCTTAATACATTTCTTTATGAAGATGAGCTTTCGTGTTTGTCCTGGGTTCAGCAGTAGCAGTTATTTTTTTCTCCTCCTTAGTAGCTGGTGCAGTGCTGTGCTTTTGACTTTCAGCCTGGGAACAGTGCTGATAACGCCGATGTTTTTAGTTGCTGTTCAGTAATGTTTACTCTGACCAAGGACTTTCTGAGCCTCATGCTCTGCCAGGGAGGAGGGGAAGCCAGGAGGAAGCAGAGACAGGGCACCTGACCCAAACTGACCAAAGAAGTATTCCATATCACAGCACGTCATACCCACTATATAAACTGGGGGCAGTTACCTGGAAGGGTTAGATCACTGCTGGGTCGGGCTGGGTATTGGTTGGCGGGTGGTGAGTGGTTGTATTCTCTTCCCTTATTTCCCTTATCATTATTATTATTGATGGTAACAGCATTGGTCTGTGTTATACCTTAGTTACTGGACTGTTCTTATCTCAACCCGTGGGAGCTACATTCTTCCAGTTCTCCTCCCCATCCCTCTGGGAGCGGGGGGAAGGGAGTGAGCGAGTGGCTGCGTGATTCTGGGTTGCCAGCTGGGCTTGGACCACAACAATGTTCCAACCCAAACCATACTATAATTCTGTGCATTTCACATGGCACAGTCTGCTTCCACAACATTACTGCAGTGCCTGACCCACTAATTATTCAGCTGATATGAACACAGCAGCACGTTTCCCTGCATGGTGGTTATTACTGTAGACAAGGTTTGCTGAGCGTCCCTGCTCACAGGGGTACGCAGCTGAGTACTCCTCTTACTCGTGGGACATCTAGTGGCAGAAAGGAGATTGTTTTGGAAGTCAAAATGGTTTTTAGAAAACCAGTAAAAAGCATGCAGAAATGTGGCTTTTTTTTTTTTTCTCTGTATGTTAGTTTGTAAGGTTGAAATAATTCTGTGGGCTTTAAACAGTGGTATTTGAAAACCTTGCTGGCTCTTAGACACATGAGCAGTTTGTGTGGAAGCAGCAAGGACAAACTGCAGCTTGCTGTCATTCTCTTAATGTTGCTCTACTGAGAAAGAGCTTCAAGACTTGCTGTGAAACAGTTCTACCTGAAAAAGATTGCTCTTTGTTCTAGCTAGCCCGTCTCATGACACTTAACTGCTTAATCCAGAAGCCATTTATACCTTTTATTATACTTCGGTGAGCTTTCCTTCTGGTATATCCTATGGCCATAACGTTCTAAGAGCAAATGTGGGGCTCCTGAGCAACTGGTGCAGGCTTCAGCCTGGCTGTTTTGTGGGAATACAGGTGAGTAGCAAGGCAGGGGGCAGGAAAAGGTGTTTTGTTTACAAGTCTTGCTGTACCTGCAGGATATCCAACATATTGCTTGATAGTCTTTGCTGGAAATACTTTGCAGAAAGAAGGCTTTTTAGCAGGTATGATATGGGATGTGGCAGCTCCTATTTCCATTCTGGTTTCCTCTCTTCAGGCCTGGTAGAGGTAGAGCACAGTCCAAAAGAATGAATACAGAAGGTGTCTTCTAAAAGACAGCACCCCTGGGTTCTGCATAGCACTGAGCTTGCACAGCAACAAGATTCCTTGTCCTCATTCAGCTGCTCTGTTTCTTTCCTGTGGCTCTGTAAAAATAACTGAGGAAACAGTAGAATGTTCTTCCTTTTTTCCTCTTTTTTTTATAACTCTTCACTCTTCTTGACAAAACCCATACAAATCATCTTCTTTGATGGAGTAGGAAGGGCTAATCTGAACTTCCGTAACAGCCCCAGGTATTTCAGAGCAGAATCAGATCTGTAATGTAACTGCTCTTAAATATCTGCTTTAATGGTGTGGGTTTTATCACCTTTCTAGTACATGACCTGTTTGAGGGTTTCTTCTTGTTTTTTTTCCATTATGTTCTGTAGCCTTAAGGGCACAGAATCCATTTAGAAAGTAAATTGATATTCCTCTGACCCTAAGTTTTGGGGGTTGATGTAACAGGGCCCTAATGGAAATGGAAATCTCTGAGCAATTCTGAGTTCTTTCAGTAGGTCTCTGCACTTCAAATGATCATGGCTCTTCCCCTTGCAACCAGCGCATAACACCAGTGAGTATGGGCTGATGTGCATTTAGATGTTAGGTGACATCTTCAGAGGGGATGGAAGACATGGGAGCCCAGTGACACTCTTGTTGCTTCACCTCAGTAGGCATCTAAGCACCATTACTACATTCATTCCCTTCCTCTCCCTCCCACTCCCAGCAGAATAATAAGGAACAAAATAGGAAGAGCAAAAGGTTCCTCTTCTTTTTCTTGTCTAAGCATGATGCTACATGACGTGGACTATCGCTTTGTTTGCTTCAGAACACAGCATCACATAGAATCATAGAATCCCAGCCTGGTTTGTGATGGAAGAGACCTTAAAGCTCATCCAGTTTCAACCCCCTGCTATGGGCAGGATCACCTTCCACTAGAGGAGGTTGCTTCAAGCCCCATCCAACCGGGCCTTGATGGCAGCGCCTCACATGATTAAAGGGGTGAATTTACCTTCTTCTCCATACTCTACTATTTTTTCAGAGGGCTCCTTATCTGCTTATCATCTTCAGATAAGCACTGTGTGTCCTACTGCCCTGCCTCTGAAGTGGGTGGCCTGATGAGTTCAGGCTTAGGTTTGAAACATGAAGATTAGGTATCAATTTCAGTTGGTTAATCTGGCATTTTACCTCCATCCCAGTCAGACCCAGTGCAGGCTCTGAGGTGATCCAGCCGTTCCAGCTTCTAAACTGTGTAGGAACAATGTGGGAGGTGCTGAAGCAATGCAAGGCAGTCTATGTGGGAGGCTGTTTTCAGCTTGATATTCAAGGGCATTTGCCACCCAAGAGAAGGTGGAGCATCACAGAATCACAGAATCATAGAATAGTAAGGGCTGGAAAGGACCTCAAGATCATCGAGTTCCAACCCCCCCGCCATGGGCAGGGACACCTCCCACTAAACCATGCCATCCAAGGCTATGTCCAACCCCACCTTGAACGCCGCCAGGGATGAAGCATTCACAACTTCCCTGGGCAACCCATTCCAGGGCCCCACCACCCTCACAGTAAAGAATTTCTTCCTCAGATCCAATCTAAACCTCCCCTGTTTAAGTTTGAACCCATTACCCCTTGTCCTCTCACCACAGTCCCTAATGAAGAGTCCCTCCTCAGCATCCCTATAGGCCCCCTTCAGGTATTGGAAGGCTGCTATGAGGTCTCCACGCAGCCTTCTCTTCTCCAGGCTGAACAGCCCCAACTTTCTCATCCTATCTTCATACAGGAGGTGCTCCAGTCCCCTGATCATCCTCGTGGCCCTCCTCTGCACTTGTTCTAACAGTTCCATGTCCTTTTTATGTTGATGACACCAGAACTGCTTTTGTTACCCTCTTTCCAATTCTATAAGAGGGGATTTGGGGAAAGCAATTGCAGGACATAAGTGGAGGTTTACCGAGAGATAAGGGAGGGAAGTGCACATGGGAAAGATGTGTGCCTGGGAGACAGCAGGCTTGTGAGACCACGAGTGGCTGATGCGACACTACCTCCATAGGTGTCTTCCTGTGCTTGCTGTGCTCTGTGCTTAGCTAGGATTATACACAGGTAATGGCAGTTCTTTTCATCCTGGGCTTTCATGGCATCCTGCACTTTAGGTGGTACACACTGAAAAGCCAGGCAACTCTCTCCTTGATGAACATAGCTTATGTGTCTGGGAGCTGGTGTTTCTCTTCCCAGCTATCTACTGCACTTATGTGGTCCCCCAAGATGTATTCTCACCTCTCAGTTGGTATGATGGAGACACCAAGTCTGTCTGCATGCTTTGTGGGCTCTATGTTTTATACTTCACTGGTTTTGTTTGGACACCAGGGAGGAAGGCTGTCCTCCTCAGCCCCATGAAGAGTTGGAGTGGCTCTGTGGGATAGAGCCACAGAGCATGTGTGGGAGAGGAGCTCCCAGAGCTCAGAGGGGATGGACACAGGGCTTCCTTCCCATGACTTGGGAAGGCTTCAGGAGGGAAGGGCAGGGGCTTCAAAGGCATCCACCCAGGCCCAGCATCACAAGACATTTTAGAGAGACTCAAGGCCATGGAATTTGTTACTACTCAAAATGCTGGAGTTGGAGAGGTGGTAACCCCATTGTGAGTCAGGAGAGAGACTTCTCTGTAAACCTTCTTTCTATTCCAAGTCATCCTGTCTCCTCTAGTTGATCCTGTAGCAATTCTAGATCATACTTTGGCGATACCAATTTTTTCTGAGATGTTTCTTTATTTAAACCGAAGAATAACCTAGGCAATCGCACCATGAACCATCATATTGCCAGCATCATAGTCAGCAGGCACCTTTATCTCTGAAGTAAGGGCTCAGAATATGAGGGTTTGTCATTAGCACTGGGAATGGGTACATATTCTTACTCTCGGAAGCTCAGGATTTGTTGACATGAGCAGTAACGTACTCTAGACTGGCTTCAGGCCTCATTCAAGCCTTTAATTTCATCACTTCATGCTCAGAGACATGCCTGGTTTTGGAGGTACTGGGTAGTCTTCCCTGTAGCCGGTCTAACTGCTTCTCCATGCCTTCTGCGTTGTGACCCTCCTTGTACCTGGTTGTAAACGTACAAGTGTGAACTGTATGATGCTGTGGCATGTTCTGATGAACGGAGGGAATGATTTTCATGGAGATCCCTTTGGGGCAAATATTTCTTCCCTTTATAAACCTATAGTGGAGTGTTGCCTCTGTCATCCATAGCAGAACTAGGGAAAAGACAGCTTTGTGCTTACTTGAAGCAGTTGGGTTGTCTTCTGTTTTCATGGTTCAGAGGCAATCTTGTCACATAATTGCTTGAGTGAAGCAGCATCCCTCCTCTACAGACCTCCGTGGGCTTCTCTGCAGATCCTTTCTCTAGTCGTTTAGAATCATGGAATCAACCAGGTTGGAAAAGACCTTTAAGATCATTGAGCCCAACTGCTACCCCAGCACTGCCAAGCCCACCACTAACCCATGGCACTGAGGGCAAATTGATCTCCCCTCATGGCAGCCCCTCATGATCTCCAGTCACAGCCACCCCTCATCTCTCCCCTGTAGTGGCCCCACACTCCATAGTTGCCGCCACTACCCCTCATGGCCACCCCTCGTGGCCCATGGCTGCCCCTGCTCTCCCCTCACGATCTCACCTCACAACTGCCCCATCACTCACTTTATGATCTTCCCTCACGGCTGCCCCTCATGTCCCCTCGTGATCTCCTCTCACGCCTCATGACTGCCCCATCTCTTTCCTCATGGCTGCCCCTGCTCTCCCGTCAAGATTTCCCTCACCCATCATGGCTGCCCCTCCTGACCCCTCACAATCTCTCCTCATGGCCACCCCATTTCTCCCCTCATGATCTTCCCTCATGGCCGCCCCTGCTTTCCCCTCGTGATCTCCCCTCACGTCTCATGACCGCCTCTCCTGTCCCCTCATGATCTCTCTTCATTCCTCATGGCTGCTCCTCCTGTCCCCCCGCGTGCTCCCCCCACTCCTCATGGCCACGCCACCTCTCCCCTCATGCCCCTGCTCTGCCCTCACGATCTTCCTCACCCCTCATGGCTGCCTCTCCTGCCTCTCATAATCTCTCCTCATGACTACCCCATCTCTCCCCTCATAATCTTCCCTTATGGCCGCCCCTTCTGTCCCCTCATGATGTCTGCTTGCAACCACCCCATTTCTCCCCTCATGATCTTCGCTCATGGCCACCCCTGCTTTCCCCTCATCATCTCCCCTCACCTGTCATGACCGCCTCTCCTGTCCCCTCATGATCTCTCCTCATGACCACCCCATATCTTCCATCATGGCCACCCCCCTGTCCCCTCACCATCTCTCCTCATGACCACCCCATATCTTCCATCATGGCCACCCATCCTGTCCCCTCACGATCTTTCCTCATCCTTCGTGGCCGCCCCTCCTGTCCCCTCACGATCTCTTCTCTTGATCACCCCATATCTTCTATCATGGCCGCCCCTCCTGTCCCCTCACGGTCTCTCCTCACACCTCATGACCACCCCCTCTCTCCCCTCATGATCTTCCCTCATGTCCGCCCCTGCTGTCTCCTCATGATCTCCCCTTACCTAAGCAGACAGGTCTTTCCATGTTGTTCACCATTTGCTTGTGAGACCCTGACCCCTCAAGGTGACCGAGTTTGGAAACAGATACCAAACTGTTTTGTGTTCTCCTTTGGATGCTCTGCTAATCCCTTCCATCCAGCAGTTCATCAGTCTGAGTGGGTAATCGCCCATGACTTCACCTCATCATGAAGATGGCGCACAACACCAGTGGATGGCAGGTTCATGTTCTGCGTATGGTTCTGCTATGGCGCGTTTCTGGTAGCTGAAAGCCCAAAGACTTGACTGACTTTGGTGTGTTGTGCCCAGCTGAACACCTTGTTGTCTGACGCACTGATATCCAGGGAGATCTGTGAGTATGCGAGTTGTATTTCAACATCATCCAAAGTACGGTTCTGAAGACTGGTTTGAAAATGAGCTCTAGATGCGTGTGTATTGAGGAGGGCCTGGATGGATGACATAACGCAGACCCTGGTTTTTGAGAGAGAAATCTTGAAATATTGGTAATTTATCCATACTAATCATGTGTATTTCTGTTAGCAGCATCTCCTCCTTGACATCTGAGATAGAATCAGAACAGGTAGGGTTGGAAGGGACCTTAAAGCTCATCCATTTCCAACCGCCTGCCATGGGCAGGGACACCTTCCACTAGAGCAGGTTGTCTGCTGATCTGGGCTAGAGAAGGACGGGATTTAATGCTGTAGCATGTTTCTTTTGGCTGAACCAATGGTGCTCATAGGAATTTGATCAGCCTTATAGTTCTGATGACTGGGGCAAGTCTGTAGGGCAGCTTATGGGCTCTGTGAGGAGAGGAACTGGTCTTTCTGGCCCTGGAAATCCAGTGCTTGCCTCTCCCATTCCTCTTCTGCCGGAGTGTCTCTTTTCCTGTATTCATGTTGGTTGAGCCCCGTGTCTATGCACACTTGCTCTTGGTTTTCCTCCATTGCCCCTAAAACTGTGTCAATTAGACATATTAGGAAGGAAATTTCCATGACCGGCAGCAGAGCATCAAGTAAGAGGGATATTGGGGCTCACTGCTGGGAAGGGAGCAGAGCAGCATGTATGGAGTGGATCTGGGTAACAAAATACATCAACGTGCTGCTGTGCTGAAAACTTGCTTTAAAGACTGACTTGATTCTCAGATACCAAGTGTTAAGCTGGTCCATTCACCATTTAACCTCACCTTCTATGTGATGGAAAATTACTGCCCTCATATTCTCTCTTTGTCCTGTTGTAATGCTAAATACTCTCCGAGAGATGCTTATCCATGCTGTTAATGTGTAGTAATGGGATTGCTATTTTAAAAATCAATACAAATATCACACTACAAAAGAAAGGCTCCTCGATGAGGCTGTCAGAGAGCTGCTTTAATAGATCTGACATTTGAGACACTTCCCCCAAAAGTACTCTTCCCGTTTCAAATTACTTTCTAAATGTTGCTGCTTGCAGACTCCAGGCTTGCTAATACGAGTTGTCAGAGTGAAAACCTCTCTCTGCAGTTTCAGAGGAGCTGGGAGTCAGAAATGTGTTCATTATTGTTTCAATTGATCAAGAACTTGTTCTCTCATAAATTAGGGAGAGGCAGCTCCAAGCGCATACTTGATTTTTTGCGGTTTGAGCCCATCTGGAAGGTTGGAGAAGCTGGAGAGTTGAAGATGATGTGAAAGTTTAGGATGGGTCTTCCTAGTACTGCCACTTACTGTGTGAAAAGCTGAATTATGCTGACTTGATTGAAGCTGGTTTTTAGATGCTAAAAACTTGCTAGCAGATGGTATATGCATTGATAATGAAGGTATTGGAAGTTGTCTTTAATATCCTTTTCATATTTTAACAGTATTTCTTACAGATCTGTGTAGAATTGTCTCAATGGTCCCCCTCTGTCAGTGTACTCACAGCCTTCATCAAATTCAGGGCCAGGTCTTTGGGGTGTGTATGTTCTGGTGAGAGTCTGAGACCAAAAATACGTTACCAGTGCCAATAGCTTGAAGACTTGCAAATCATAGAATCAGAAAGGTTGGAAAAGACCTTTAAGATCATAGAATCCCAGACTGGTTTGGGTTGGAAGGGACCTTAAAGCTCATCCAGTTCCAGTCTTTGCCGCAGGCAGGGACACCTTCCACTGGAGCAGCTTGCTCCAAGCCCTGTCCAGCCTGGTCCAGAACTGGTACTTTTCAATCTCTGGTTTTGGTATTTACTGTGTATTACGAATCACAGTGATTTCTGCAGGATTGAGTAAACACCCATTTAAAACCTCACTCTGGTTTAAACAGCTCAGAACTTCAGCTTTGCCCTATTTACATGTAAGGTATTTTTGGTTTCACAGACTTAGTGTGGTGTTCAATCGCCTGGGAGTTAACTTGAAATTAAATGGTTTCTTTATCTATAGGCCAAGTCTACCCTCAGGCAGACCAAGCCTAAAGACATTGCTTGCCCTCATCAAGTGGTGTGACTGTCCAGGTTTGCGCATGGTTTAATTCGTTGCTCTTTTGCCTTTGCTTGCCCTCCCTGTGCATCACTGCCTCAGTGCTGCTGGTAATTCTCTCCCTCCCTGGTCATTCCTAGTTTAAAGCTCTTTTTACTAATTGCCCCATGCTACTGGCAAGCTAGTGTCCTATGGGCATAGAAACTAAAATCAACACCAGCCAACACCAACCTTGCAACCACCTGTAGACCTGCAAATCAGTGTCTTTCTTCTCATGCTGTTTCTCCTCACCAGCAAGACTGAAGAGAAGAACATGGTCCAGGTCCCCATGGCCCTGAGATTCCCCTAGAGCTGTATAGTCAGGTAGCCCAGATCCTTTGGCTTGAAGGCACTTCTGATTCCTCTTCAACTTTGAGGGTGGTGAGCCTTTTCTGTTAAAACCTGTTCTAGTTGTGGAAGTAACTACAATTGTAAGAAACATTAGGAGAGTGTCAAAAGAAATTGCATTGTCCCCAAGAATAGAGTTGACAAAGGTGACTATGTTGGGTTTTTAATACTGGGGATGAAGTAAAGGTAATATTTGGTGCTTTTTTCAGCTCTCATCTTGGTCACCATGTTACCTTTTTCAGTGTTATGGCTGTATTGTGAAACTGCTCTTTTCATGGTGTGCTTTCAGCTGGGTCCCAGGTTGATAGCAGCACGGAAGCCAAAGATGTTCTAGCTTCACTGAAGGTTACTTGCGGACCAGGATAGCTGCAGCACACTTAAACCTACTAGCTGTTCTTAGGAGGAAACCTCTGGTCCTCAGACTTTAAGTGATCTTTATCCTTGTGAATAATAATGTCATGGTGAAAATGAGTGAATGCTTTGTACTGCTAATTTGCTGAGGATGTGCTGGGAGAAAGGCAAGCGTGGCCAGAATTACCAACTCTGCCAGAAATGTGTAACATGTACAATGCTGTTGCGTTCTAGAGAGACATTTACTGCCAGAATTGAGGTTGTGTGTTCAGAGTGGGGAAAGAGTAAGAGGGGTGGGTTTGGTCCCCTTTTTGCAGCCTGAGACTGTTTTTGGTGGAAGAGATGCTTTGTGTTCTAATCCACTCCTGCTCAGGAAGTGCAGGGGATGTCTCAGAAGCTCTCCAGAGGTGTAACTACAGGCTGCACTTCACCTTTGTGCCTGTCCTTGGGCTTATGCTGCTCTTCCCCTTGAAGTCTACTAAAGGCCTCAGACACCAAGCTCCTTATGGTCTTGGGAAAACAATGAAATGTGTGAGAGGATCAAATTCATGGTTTACTTTAAATTGCTTCTCTTTCATTTTAATGCTGCGTGATGGACATAAAATCAAATTTAGAAGCCACCCCTATAAAGAATAGACTGATATGAGATTTTAAGCACACAGGCTTGACAGCAGCAGCTGATTAATAATTAATTAAACTAATGCCCAATGAAAGAAATACACCTTTGCTAAACTATAATTACTTGGAAGCTTCTTCATGCATTTTCCATGAGAACCTTTTCCTTGTAAGACTCTGGGAGAAGTATATTTAGTGTTTGTTTGCTTTCAGCTCTGGTTTTCAGCAGATATTGCCTGAAACAGTGTCTTAATCAGTCTGACCTCAGCTTCCAGGGAATTGTTTTCCATTGACTGTATCTCTTCCTCCTCGCCTCTCTCTGTGTGCTGCAGTTCTTGATAGAGCTGCTATGTTTGAGGCTAAGAGTGTGCTTGTGTCTCTTTTGCGGGGGGAAGCTGATCTAGAGTGTCCTAAGCTTTTAATCTCCTCTCCTCACCCCTCTTCAGTTTTGAAGCTTGAACTTTTCCATCCATGAACACTTTCTCAGAACACTTCCATCAAACGAAGTGCATAAAAGCCTGAGGTGCACAATTGCTCTAGTCACTGAGCATTCAGAAGCTGCAAATTGCATAATTATTTTTGGTGGCTTTCGTTTCTTTTTAAGGCTTTTACAGAAAGAATGTGCCAGTGTTCTGTTCAGACCTATTAATATTTCACACCAAAATGCACTTTTAAAGCTTTCTGGGCTAACATGCTTCTCAGAATGACTTCACCCCTTGTTCTCCAAACGCAGCGTGCTCTCACACTTAAGTACAAGTGTCTGCATTTAGGAATAGAAGTTGGTCAAAAGGTTTTTAAATGCATGTGAAGCAGCAGGTAAGAAGGGGGGGGGGGGGGTAGGACCAAGCTTCCTGCTCTGTCATAATCAGCTTTCAAGGTTCACTAACTCTAGGTTTCTGTATCTGTGCAAGGTCACAGTTAGGTTTGTATAGGAGGCTGTCCTCTGTAAGTGAGACTAGCTGGACACTCAGGATAATAGAGGTATTTCTAATAGATTTGGGCTCTGTCAGTAATCCCTACAACTCAAATATCTGTAAATGCCAAAATATTGCCATTTTGTGCTAGGTTATGTTCTCCATAGGGTGCCCCGTGGTGTGTCATTGTAGACTTGATGGAATATTCTGTTATATACCTTGGAAAGGCAAATGGCTAAAAATAACTACATTTCTTTCAGTAATTCATGTTAAATCCCTGTGACTTGAGCAGCCAGCCGGAAATCTGCTGTTCTACAGGGTTTGCCATTCAAAATGAGTAAGAATCTCTGGAGCTGGGTGTTTTTTATGAAACTTTATCTCCAGCAGCACACTTGTCTTCCTGAATACAGGAAGAAATGGGCAACCAGAAAGTGGTGCCTGTGAAGAACCGTGTCTCTTGAGCAGGTCTCTCCACAGGGAAGTGCTCCTTAGGCTTTCCCAACACTCCTATAGCTCAAAGTCAGCTCTGTCTGTGGTTTTGTTGCCAAGTTGTACTGGAATGGGCCTTACCACACCTTTGCTTCAGGTAGGACTCTGATATAGTTTGGTTGACCTTTCTTGCAAAGAAAAATACCTTCTGCAACTCCTCATTTTATATATAATACAAATATATGTAAATATAACCCAGAAGTTAAGCCAACAAATTGCCTGCATTATCTGAAAGGAAAGAAACTTGCCGTGGCTAGTTAAGTGCATCTTAGCGATGTACACACACAGAAAAAGGAGTCAGATCTCCCTTTCTTTGCTAAAAAAACAACAGGGGAGGAGTGAAGAAGAGGAGGAGACAACATCTGTCCTTGTCATTGATTTGAAGTGTCTCCGTTGCTTTATTTCAGTGCTTTTGTGGGTTGCTTCTCCTTAGCCAGAGCTGGGAAATGGCAAAAGCCACAAATAGGGGACTTCTCAGCTTTGCTAAGAACAGTTGGGCCTGTAAAGAGCCAGGTGAAGTAGAGACCCAAAGGGCATGGAGTTGAAATGGCAGCTAATGGGCTTGTACTGGGTTCAGCAGTCGCAGTCATTTTTTCTTCTTCTTAGTAGCTGGTGCAGTGCTGTGTTTTTGACTTTCAGGCTGGGAACAACGCTGATAACACCGATGTTTTTAGCTGCTACTCAGTAATGTTTAGTCTGACCAAGGACTTTCTGAGCCTCATGCTCTGCCAGGGAGGAGGGGAAGCCGGGAGGAAGCAGAGACAGGACACCTGACCCAGACTGACCAAAGAGGTATTCCATACCACAGCACGTCATACCCACTATACAAACTGGGGGCAGTTACCCAGAAGGGTTAGATCACTGCTGGGTCTGGCTGGGTATCAGTTGGTGGGTGGTGAGCGGTTGTATTCTCTTCCCTTGTTATTTCCCTTGTCATCATTATTATTATTGGTGGCAGCAGCAGTGGTCTGTGTTATACCTTAGTTACAGGACTGTTCTTATCTCAACCCATGGGAGTTACATTCTTCTGATTCTCCTCCCCATCCCTCTGGGAGTGGGGTGGAGGAAGGGGGGGAGTGAGAGAACAGCTGCATAGTTCTTAGTTATGGCTGGGCTTTAAAGCACGACAGAGCTTTATCTCTCCTCAGGTTTATTGTGCTCATGCTAATTGCATTCAAGGTGCTTTTGAGGGTAAGAAGTGCAAAAGTATTGTCTCGTAGTAGTTCCCATTTAATAACTTTCATTGCTTTCTCCTCCTCCTCTTCTAATGTTGTTGAGAAATTCGGTGTCTAAGCTGGAAACATGGTGTTTCTTTGTTCTCCCCAGTCATTACGAATCCAAAATCACAACATAAAAAGGGTAAGGAGCAATGCAAGCTGTTACTTCTGCTCAAGGTGAGTTTCTGCAGTTTGGATATAAAGGGGAAAAGCTGGTCATTATAGCAAGCAATAAAAGAGGGTACAGAAGGCAGGTCACACACAGTAAATGAGCTGCTATGTGCAACTGCATCAGTGTCTGCTTCTGAGTCTGCTTCTGTTCCCAGCTTGCAGCCAAAGCAGACTAAATCCTGAGGGATTTCTGTGCTAGAAATGCTCTTTGTGAATCTGCATGTGAGGTTTTGGTTTAGTTTCTGTAGTTAGGAAGTACCCTGGCTGTTCCATGACAGGATCTGGCATTTTATTCTTCCTGGTGGTCTGCTGGGAGAACTTAGACTAGGGAAGGATCGTGCAAATGCAGATGTGGATACAGCTAGGTAATGTGAGGGGGTTTTTTGCTGGTTATCCACTTAGATGTCCTGGCCCACTGGCTGCATGCTGGGAACACATTCCTATGTCCATCGTTCCCTCCACCTGGTTTCCAAGGGGAAGAAAGCCTGGAGCTGGGTGAGTGGAGGGAGCAAAGTGCATGGCATCGGATTCTTCAGTCTGGATGTTCTGGGGTCATGCTTCGGAAAGCATTCGTGCAGTTCAGTGACACCCCTGATTCCAAGAAATAGCACTGTGAGCTTTTGACCATCAGCAGAAACTGAAACCACGTCAGCTTCTCTTTAATGGCTGTGTTTTCAGCAGCAGATCTTTAATTCCAGCACATGTGTTTTGGCTTGGGTGTTATTCTTTCCCTCTTGCACTGGGACTGCTTATGGATCAGGAGCTTCTGCCCTCAAGAGCCAGATATATTTTCTCTTTACATGCTCATCCACTGCAGTGCAAACTAAAGTAGGATTGCGGGGGGTGCTTGAGCTGGTGAAGTGATATATGCCCAAAGAGGGAGACTGAAAGGATGTGGAAGGTTCTCCAGCAAGGGGTCTGCTTTCTGCAATGAGAGAGGACCAGGAGCAGTCTGGCTCTCCAAGGAGTTACTGTGAATATCATCCAACAGATACTGCTCTTACCAAAGGGAATAGCTTGAATCTAAAGACAGAAGATAGCCAGATTACTTTGCACTGATTGTCAAACAAAAAACAACAGAACAGAGTAAGGTTTTTTTATTGGGTCAGAATATCAGTTGTAAAACCCTGTTTTGCAACCATCAGCGTTTCAACGACCTCATATTAAATTAGATTAATAGGTGTTGATTTTAGAACTGTTTCATTATCTTCTGATACATTAAAACCTAATCATTTATTCCCATGGGCGTTTTCTTATACTTATGTCTTTTTAATAGTGTTGTTGGTTGCTTAAATTAGCTGCAGCATGGTTACCAGTTCCTGTGGTACACTGGCAGTGTTGCTGTGCTCTTCCCCATCACCTGCAACTGTTATTTCCTGCACCCTGCTGCAATTATGCCTGCCTTAACTGATGAATAATCCTGCCCTTGCTTGCTCTGATGCATTGTTTCTTCCTCCCTGCCCTCCCCTGAAAGGAAAGCATGACACTGATAAAAAAGGAGGGGCTTTGCAAGCTGAACTATATCAAAGCCTTCCTCTTTGAGTCATGATTTCAGTAGGACTGCAGGGGCATATGCTGGAGACTTTGGTAAGTGCTCCACAGTGCTGTGTTCTCAGGCGCTGATTTCTGTACTTAGGAGTAGATACTTTTAAGATGCTGGAATTGAGGTAGCTGTGCAGCTGAGTTTGGGCAGCATCCTTGTCTCTTTTGGGAGCTTTCACATAAAGCCAGTTGCTAGAATTGTGTTAATGCAAATAGTGGTTGGACTTATCTGAAAGCTTTCTGAGGATGGGAGCTGCTCTTGCTTTTCAGTTGCGGCCAACTTATTAAAAGCCTAGTTATCAAGGTGTCTTTAGTGCTAGTTATTTTTTCTCACTTCTTTGCTTTTTTCTAGTCATCTCCAGGCTGAAGACTTCCTTGGGGATATGCTCCTTCAACTGCTGTGGAAGCCATAGTATTCATCTTATACCTTAGAGGACTATTCTGATGTTTATTTAATGGTTATTACTCTCGAATTGCGTTAGCTTAAAGTCATGCTTTAATGCATTAGTCTGTGCTTTACAAATGTCTTTGTATATATTTAACAGGTTGGAAATGCAATAGAAAATGAACTGTGTTTGCCTGTTACATAAACTACTGCTGTGTCACGTCTTTTAAACTATGGGACTGCTGTGCCGTTTCCAGCACTCATGGGGTTCATGAGCTTTGCTCACAAACATCAGCTGAACACTGTGGTATCAATGCAGCTCTTGAGAACTTATACTGAAGTTTAAGGCCAGGATTTTCAGGGTTCCTTTGCACTCTTGCTGACTTTGCTGCAGTTATAGCAAATATCAGTTACTTACAAATGCACTGAGGCAAACTTAAAATCCTTTCGTGTTTGGAATGAATAATTCCTTTTTTCCTTTTAATCTTCTCTCTGTACAGTTATGTCCATAGTGACTTGTCTGGTGCTAACTTATTAAACAAATCAACAACTAAAGTGAAACCCTGTCAATAAATAAGCTGCAAAGATATAGACCAAAATGTATTACCCTGATGTTGAATTACAGCTTTAAAAACCTGTTTACACCAAACAGCAATCTTATGAAATGATAAGAATTGCTTTCTGGGTTAAGAAATACGTCCCTCAGTGCACAGCTTCCAGTCTTAGTGAAATAAGTGATGTGGTGGAGGGGGTGCCTGTGAGGTTTTGCTTTGTTTTGAAGAATCTGGTGGGTTTAGGGACAATACTCTCCCAGCCATCACCTTAGTTGTTGCCCAAGTCAGCACTTCACAAGGGCAGGATGATTTCTTTGTTGCTGGAGCCATCTAAATTCCTCTCGCAGTGTGTCCTTGTAGAAGAGGAACTGCTTCTCTGCAGTTCCATGATCCTCGCTTGTCAGTTTGAAGCCTCTGCATATGTGTATGGCTTCCCCCTTTTCCCTTTGACAAACCTGCCCCATCAGATAACCTCCCTGGAATAAACGTTCCCACTTTTCCCATATGCTTACCAGTTAATGTGGTTGACTAGGTTAGGGTCTGCTCACTCCCTCCCTTACTGCTTGTCAGTCGGGTTTTCCTCTCTGCATGTTCTTGTTTGTGGCTTCCCTCTTTCCTTAAACCTTTTTCCGTTGAAAAGGCCCTTGAGCAGGTGCTCATAAAGGAACATTTGCTTTCTCCTTCCAAAGACTCTTGTAATTCCTGGGCAAATAAAGACGTGCTTCTTTTCTGAAGCTGGACATGACCAGGCTGGTGGCCTCCTTGGAGGTCATTTTGTTCTTGTGTTCTGCTGATATGAGCTGATTTAGTGAGCTTCCTACGAAGTCTTCTCCCGAATCTGGTGCAAAGCTTGTCAGACTGTTGTCCTTGCTCTGAGGATAGGATGTGATGGAGTTAGTAATGCAAAGGAGATCACAAACTTCAAAGCAGGAGAGTGCTTTATTTCCTGCTGCAGCTTCTTCCCTTGAGAAGCAGTGTACCAACTTTCTGCAGGGCTGAAAGAGGAAATAGCTGTGGTGGGGATCTGTGGAAGGTGGTGTGGTGCTTAGAAGTTCAAGGTGCCCATGAAGTCCACATGGAATGTAACCAAATAGCCAGACCACGTACCTGGTATTTGGGTTTATGCCTGAATCACACTATTACATGATTCTCACAGGGCATGCAGGCTAGCTTAGTGTTGTCTTGGGAAGCCTGAGATGAGATTTTTCAATTGCTGCCACGCTAGTGCTAATAGTGCCTACTATTAGTAGTAATAATACTTAATAGTAATAACTAGTAGTAATTAACTGCCTAACTACTAGTGCCACAGCAGGATGCTGGTGGCTTCTTGGCTGCCTGGGCACCAGGTGCTCATGTTCAGCCCCATCAATCAGCACCCCCAGCTCCTTTTCCATGAGCAGTTTCCGGCCTCTCTTCCCCAAGCATGGAGCATTGCATGAGGTTATCATGGCCCGAGTGCAGGACCTGACATTTTGCCTTGTCGAACCTCATCCCATTGGCCACAGCCATGCTGAAATACATTTTCCAGACTTTTGTCTTTTCTTGAGTTTAAATCATTCCTGTCACATGCAGAAGGTGGGAAGGAAGAAGGTGGCTTTTTCCATGCTCTTCCATTACTTGGCAGTGGGAGAGTGATTTTGATCCCAAGCGTGCTGAAGAATGTGGGGGAAGTAGCTGTGGACTTCTACCATGCACAGTGAGCAACACTGAGTCAGTCGAGTTCCACCTCAAAATGAAGTGTTTTTAAAATAGCTGGGAAGTAGAAATGTACATTTTTGTTGTGGAAAATTGTCCTTTCTTGCTTTAGGGCTTGCTCATGTAACGCTCCATCATTCCATTTATGACTACAGCTTCTCACTGCCTGTGCCATCCCTATTTTGTCGAGTGCCCTAAGTAAATTGTTTCACACTCGCTAGTTTTTGGATCTCAGAAACTATATATTTGCACAGGGATGCTTCATCAGAGCTGGAGAGTGTAATGTGTGTTCCTGTGTCTGAGAGGGACAGGAGTCCATCGAGTGGCAGGACCACCTGAGAGGCTAAGCCCAGGGAGAGGGAAGAGGAGAGAGAACAGTGTTGAGAGGAGAAGTAGGATTTGAGGTCACCACGTTAGCTGGCTGCCAGCCTTCCTTTCAGAGCAAGACCTTTTCCAGTGCTCACAAAGGAACATGAAGGGAACTGAAGTATTTGCTGCTAGCATAAATAGGGTTTTGTTCTGTGTTTTGGTGCATATGAAGGGATGCTCCTTCAAAGGCACTGAGGTCAGTCCAGTGTCTGCTCTCAAGGGCAGCTGAAGTATTGTTACTTCTTAACTTTTTGGATCCAATAAACTTAAAATCCACTTATTCTTCAGATCATACACATTGACTATCCCTGTTAGAGGAGTAGTCCTGAGGGATCAGTGTTCAGGTGCTGCAGCTGCTCTAAGCTTCTGGTGTACTGACAGGCCAAGTGAACTGCAGTTTGCTTTCTCTGTGATGGATCTGTTTCTCCTTAGCGTCCCCTTTAGTTTGTAAATACACTACATTAAGGATTGCTTATTGTATATGAATACTGAATAGTGAGCATGCCCATCAGAAGGGAAGGAGAGTTGAGATATGGGCAATGAATTGAATGGGATGGCATATAAGGTATATTCCTTTCTCAAGCATGTTGACTTGGAGTTGTTTTTCATGCAGGGAAAGAAAGAGGAGAGTCTCTTTGTAGTATGAAAAAAGAGAAAATATTTTCTCTAAATGTTAGTTTCTCCTTTTAGGGATCAATACCCTTCCTCATTCTTTATGCTGGATTCAAATAACCTCTCCCTTGCCTTCCTAGGGTACTGAGTGTCCTTGCTTGTGTTTATCTAGTGAAAGAATGACCGTTTCTCCTTCATCTCCCCCTTCACTGTGCTCTTTCAGGTTTCGATGGGCACCATGAGGCACCGAAGAAATGGCAATTTTGAGAGCACCAGACTCCTTTACTCCAGCATGTCTCGCAGCATCGATGTGTCCTGCAGTGATGCTGTGAGTAGCTGCTCCATCCTTGTTAAGCTTGCCCGTTGTCTTGGAAGTGGGCCACAGTCCTTTGTGAATTGGGTCATGTTGGAAGGAGGAGGTTTGATTTGTCAGTTTTCCCTTTATGGAGAAGTCTTCCTAGCCAGTGACCCTGCAGCAGTAGCACTGGCGCTTCGTTAACATGGTTAAAGTCTAAGATGCATTGCATTCCTTTTTGTTCCCTGTAACTCTTATTGTACACTCTTAGTCACATCTGGTTTTCAATTCTTTTTCCTATTTCAGAGACAAATCCTCTCATCCCAAAGTCTCTCTAAAGAACCCCCCAGCTTCTTCATGCAACTTGATGCCAAAGGCAGACAACATATCATTATGTTAAACTTCCCTTTCAAGCCTCAATGCTTTGCTGATCACAACGATTGTCTGCCAGTTTTCTTGCTTCTGAAGGCCTAATGACAAGCTCTTAGGTCCTTAGCAAGTGGTTCCCCCTCCCTTTTACTTTTCTGCTCTTGCATCCTTGTGGCTGCTTATGTTCTTTTCCATTTTCTTTTTGGATTTTATACTTTTAATGCTTTTCTACTCGGAATTTAACTGCTGTTTAACTACAAGGGTTCTGTCAAAGCGGGAAACTAATGATAGTTGTACATCTTCCCTTTTCATCCCAAGCTAAATCTGTTCCCCAGTACAAAAGTCCCAAACCTTTATCATCAAGTAAGAATCTTTTTTTGCTTTCCTACCTTGCAAGGGCACATTAGGAATGAATTTGCGTTTCCCAAATGTGAAAGCTTCCCCTGTGCTTGCAGAGTTTCCAGGTTAATGGTTAAACAAGCTGGAGAGACTTGGCATTCCATTGAGCTCACATAAAGCTCCACTTTTAAGTTGTTCACATCTCCTGCTGGGGTCTTTTTGTGTTGAAGTAAAATAGCTCCGACCCTAGAGGATGTTAACATCTACTTCTGTTTTTCCTTGGGAAGAAACAGTGTTGGCCACTGTCTTTAAGCAGTATCTAGATCACTTCACCCCAAAGATGTTGGCAGTGCTGTAAGTGATTGCAAACATGGCAGCGCATGCAAATGGGAATGCTCCATAGTCTACAGCTACCTGGATTGTGCCACTGAAATCAAGTAACATATTTTCTATGTGGGTCTTTTGGATTAAAAGCTGACATTGAAATAGGCTCTCCAGCAACTCTTAGGGCATGAAAGCTGTTCTTCTGGTTTAGGAGTTATTGTAAGTAAACTTTTCTCTTTAATTCTTTTCAAGGATTTGGTCAGCTTCATCCAAGAGAACTTTAAGAAGAGAGAATGTGTCTTCTTTACAAAGGACACCAAGTCAATGTAAGCAGATACTCTTATCATGTTTAACAGGCATGGGGGTGTTGGGAGCTGGGAATGTGTCTGTGATTCTTATAATGATTAATTAGAATTGTATAGTATAATTCTATACTATCATGATTATTATAATTCTTATTGCTAAGCCAATGGGAAGCAAACTTCCCAGGGTTTTGTGAGGAGGCTGAACCCAGCAATGCAGCCTGACCTCAGGACAACTTTTCTTGCTTGGCTTGTTTGCATGTGCCTGGGGTATTCTGCAGTCACGGTCAGAAAAGCTGGGAGCCTGATGGTTGACCGGGCACCCTGGGGTGCTTCTGCCAGCTCCAGACCAGTGTTCTCCAAACAATTTCATTGCACAACCCATCAGTAACAACTTGCTGAGCATGCCCCCCAGTGTGTGTTTATTTATGAACTGGATGCATCTACTACTGTAATAATACATTATAAAACAGGCACAAACACAGCAATCAAAAAAGGATGAGAGAGAGATGAAATAAACACTATTTTTAATATCGCATTTTGTAAGTTTGTTTAATGCACCCTCCACTTTGGAGTTCACTGCTTCAGACTCTGGAGTTTGTGTAAAAACTGGAAATAACAGGTTTGGGGGTTAATACACAAGTACCTTGATAGAATCAACCAGGCTGGAAAAGAGCTTTAAGCTCATCCAGTCCAACCATTCCGCAGCACTGCCAAGACCACCACTAACCCATGGCACTGAGGCCTCGTCTCCACAGTGTGTGAACACTTGCAGGGACGGTGACTCCAGCACTGCCCTGGGCAGCCTGTTCCAATGCCTGAGCATCCTGTGGGGAAGGAATTGTTCCTCAGCTCCATCTAAACCTGCCCTGGTGCAGCTTGAGGCTGTTTCCTCTTGTCCCATCCCTTGTTCCTTGGGAGCAGATCCCAGCCCCCTCCTGACTCCATCCTCCTCTCAGGCAGCTGTAGGGAGCGATCAGGTCCCCCTTGAGCCTTCTCTTCTCCAGACTGAACCCCCCAGGTCCCTCAGCCGTTCCTCATCACACTGTGCTCCAGGCCCTGCACCAGCATCGTTGCTCTTCTCTGGCCCCGCTGCAGCCCCTCAATGTCTCTCTTGGAGTGAGGGGCCCAGAGCTAAACACAGGATTTGAGGTGCGGCCTCACCAGTGCCCAGTACAGGGGGAGAGTCACTGCCCTGGCCTTGCTGCTGCACTGGTGCTGATACAGGCCAGGATGCTGGTGGCTTCTTGGCTGCCTGGGCTCAAGCTGCTCCTGTTCAGCTCCGTCAGTCAGCGCCCTGTGCCAGCGCCTCACCACTCTCATAGGAAAGAGCTTCTGCCTAAGATCTGAGTTTTCCTAGCTTTCCCTAGTCCTGCACAGCCAAAGTCCTAGTTCTTTCTACCCTTGATGCAATTTCAGTGTTGGTGAGCAGGGCATTGGTAGTGACTGTGCACCATGCCATGCATCAGATAAGAGGTGGTGGTGGTGGAAATGTGCTAGGAACACAGTAAGCTGCCTGTAAAATCTGCTCAGAGACCAGATTCCCATTGCTTCTTGATTTGAGTATGTCTTAGGCATGCTTAGACATCAGTCATGCCCCGAGTTTGCATTGAAAATGATTACTGTTGGTAGTCATCTTAGTGAACTTTTCATAGGGATGAGAGCACAAAAAGGGAAAGAAATCATCTGTACCCATCATATTAGCAGCAGATTAGGTCACTTCTGATGGTGTCTGATGTTCTGGTTCATGTTCTTCATTTCTATGCAGAGTTGTAGTTTCAGATTAAGCAGCTGATGACTGAACTTTATTTGTGATAAGGAGAAAGGTCGTATATGCAAGGCAATCCAGAAGCGTCAGCTCATCTCTCTACACAGCCTGCTGCTTGAGATACGTTCCACTCCATTGCCCAGTGCTATATAGAAGCTGATTATCAGGGAGGAAGCATGATTAGGTGCTGATCTCTTAGCTGTTGACTTGTCATGCTGCAAATCCAAGTAGAGTCCCATGTACAACTGGTTCTGCAGCTCCACCTGGTGCTTGGCTTGAGTTGTGTTGGTACAGACTGCACTTCAGGTGACTGCTGCTTTAGGGACCCTTTGTTCTACAAGCTCTAGGTTCATTGCAGAATCATAGAATCCTGGAATGGGTTGGGTTGGAAGGACCTTAAAGCTCATCCAGTTCCAACCCCCTGCCATGGGCAGAGACACCTTCCACTAGAGCACTAGAGCAGGTTGCTCCAAGCCCTGTCCAGCCTGGCCTTGAACACTGCCACGGATGGGGCATAACACTTCTTGGGAATGTCCTCATTAAGTAGAAGCTGTGAAAATGTTTTGTCTTTTGTTAATAAACATGTCAGAACTTGTTTTTCTGTGCTCAGGATGATAGCCTGGGGTTCTGTGTGTGTTCATTCTTCTTTCAGGGGTAACTTATGTAAATGTGGATACCCTGAAAATCAACACATAGAGGGCACTCAGGTTAATACCAATGAAAAATGGAACTACAAGAAGCACACTAAGGAACTTCCTACTGATGCCTTTGGGGACATTCAGTTTGAAAACATGGGAAAAAGAGGAAAGGTAAGTGGGAGTATCAATTGTATATGTCAGGCTCCTGTTGGGAGCACTGTATTCAGAGTCCTGAACCCTATGCCAGTGGAACCCCCTGAAAAGCAAGGAAGGGGAAGATAAAGTTGATTTTATTCTAATGGGAATGGAAGGTGTTAGGCTACAAAGGAGACAAGCTGCTTTCTCAAGCCCTGAATATAGGTAAGAAAGAATAATTTCTTCTCTGTTATTTGTTTCGTAGGCTGGCAATGGGAGGGAAAAGAGGTTCTCTGTTTCCAGGCATGGCAGAAGAATGGATGGATGAGGTGGTTGCTTGCTTTTCCTAGTAGCTGGTTTTATTGCAGTTGGCCTGGAATACAGTTGTAAAGGTCTTGGGCTAGGTGAATTAATTTACAGCTCGATCTGTGATGTCTCCCACTGGGACTCTGTATCCTCATTATGTCAGTGTTTGGTTACAGTGGCCAGTGTGTGGTCCCTGTCTATATGGAAATGTCATGGTGTTGAGGAATAACTTAGTACCCTTCTACCTGTCTTTAGTGGTGAACCTAACAGGATAAGCTTAAGTACCTGAATCAAGCTCCTGATCAAGGTACTTTGTTCCTGACTGTTTGACTTTAACACCACTACAAGGCTGCGGTTTTTGGGGAGCACTGCACCTTTGCAGTGTGGACTAACTTATGCTTTAGAAAGAAAATGATGTGAGGGTGTACAGGGGTGCAACTCTTGGGTGAGGACTATGTGTAACATGCTTTGTCTTTGAAGATGCAGCAGGATCCAGGAGATGATAATCATTGGGCTTTCATATCTGTAGGGGGTTTAAGACCTCTCTTTGGAGGATCTGTACAGTTCAGTGCAGAAGCTGCACTTACCTGCTTACTACTCCATGAAGTCATTATTGTGCATTTACATATGCTTTGTAATGGCTTTACCATGGTGCAGCATGTCATCCAGTGTCTGCCTGCAGAGCTTGTCGACCTATGTTCCCTTCTTCCTTAGCTGTTCTCTGTGTGGATCATTGCATCCTGTGGATGTACTGTGCTCCTTTCCATACAGTAGCATTTTAGGTCTTGGACTGGCCACTCTGCAGGTTGTTGTGCAATGTTGGGAAAGGTGTTCCACATCCTCCTGTGGTAGTTTGGTTAGGAAGGGCTCTGCAAGATTTTCTAGCCAAATCTCTTGCTCAGAGGGTATCCTTGCAGATCATCTTGCTCAGGCCTATAACTGATTGAACACTGTTTCCCAGGGTGGAGATCCTACAATGACAGTACATTCAGTGGGGACCTAAGAGATCAGTGGAACTTCAGAGGTTTTATTCTGCTGGGTTTTAATCTTTTCCTGTGTTTTTTCTTGATGTGGGGACAGGAATGGAGGGGTGGGAAGAAGAAAAGAGCTGGTGTTGCTGTTTGTGATGATTTATAGTGATACTGTGTGAGGAGTCACATGTGGCTGAGCTCATCAGTCTCCTCTAAATGGCTGGTATTTACCAACAGTGTAGCTTGCTTGAAACAATCAAAATAAATGAGGGAAATGAGAGCATGCTATGTAAATTAATTGAGTTTGGTTTACGCAAAGTAGCAGAAATGAAGCATTTTAGTGGGAAAGAAGACTGAAGGTTTTGAATCACGATTAAACCAGATCCAAGTACTTCACATATTTCTTGATATGTATCTTTTACCTTCATAGTACTTTGCTGTAAGCTGCTGTGTACCTTTACTGAAAGGACAAGTAACTCTCTCTATTGCCACATTTCAGAGTTCTCAAAGCTTAAATGTTCTCTCCTTAGGCTGTGTTCCCCTTCCCACCTTGCAGATCAGTTTGCTCATAGCTGTTTCAGGAGGACTGTCAAGGTCCTTGTGCATGTTTCAGAGCATAATTTGTTCAAATACTGCATATAAGTCTCCTAATCTATCCCATCAACACACCGGCTGGAATTACATCTCTCTTCTCCATTCTCATTCCCTCTACTGTTAAGGCATGTCTTGAAACATGGCAAAGTATTTTCTCTTGCTGTTATGTGCGATGGAGAGGATGTCAAACCCAAGGTAACCTAAGAACCACCGACTGTTATCGGGATGGGAAGTTTTATACCCTGCATCATGCCTTTTAGGACAGATGAGGCCTAAAAAGCTCTGAGCAGAGCTATAAGATGTGAACAGGCCAATAAAATCTCTGCACTTCATAGGTCCTGCTTAAGTGCTCACTGTTTCTGCAATGCTGCTCAGCTCCTGTAACATTCAAGAACGTTGCAGTTGCTGTCTTTTATGTTCTGGTACCCTCAAGCCGAAAAGTGCTTCTCTGAACACCTGAGTTCAGGGGCTGAAACACTTCGCCTCGTCTGCGTTGGAGGCCTGGATCGGTCATGGTTGGCGTGCACCAGGAGATGGCACCGTTGTACCTCAGAGAAAGAAAGTGCCTGCACCGGTGGGGGGTTCAGCTGCTTGAGTAGAGCCTTGCCCAGGGCTCAAGAGTCAGATGTGTAGTTGCTAGTACCTTGTATGAAACTTAAGTGTAATTGAAGTGTATTTGCAGTTATACACTGTGATGATGTATGAGGGAAGCTGTACGAGCAACTCAGCTGCAGCATCTTTTATTCGGTACTTGTTTTATAGGGATGAAAACAACATGTATAGATGAAAACAACGTCATTGAATTGGAAACCTTAACTGTTGGTGCAACAGGGGTAGTCATGCAGGTTCAAGGTACTTTGTGTATCAGTAAGGTTTAGAGAAATGCTTTCTAACTATAGAGCTAACAGAATTTGCTGTGGGGATGGCCCTGTGGAGCAGTTAATTCTGCTGGTAAGCTCTAAGGGGGGAGAGGCCCTTCTCTCCGGAAAAACACCCAAGGCATCATGTGGCTGATGCTTCTCCAAGCAGAAGCTGTGGGAGTCCCTTAGCTCTCCTGTGTAGCTGCTGGAGCCTGTTAGACTTCCTCCATGATACGCTTCTCTAAGACAGATGCAGTAAGCACTCCTGGGAGCCTGTCCTGGAACCCATCAATATGCCCTTTCATTGAAGTTAAATGTCTCTCAAGATATGGACATTTCCTCCTCACATACAGTGCTTAAGCTTTACTATGTATTTAATGAAGTTACGGGTTATACTTAAGATGCTGTTGTGGGTATATGTTACAATAAGGACACCATGCACGTGGAGCCTGGAATTTATAGCTCATTCAATTAAGGCTTAGTAGTGTAATCAAAATACAACTGTAATTATTAGATCACTTAGAACAATGCTACCACTAATCCATGATCTAAGCTATAATTAGCACTGGTACAGTTAAAATTGTTACACCATAAGCTTCCTCAGCGTTGTGTTCATCCTTCTAATGTTCCTCTGTACACCAAGGTCAGTGCTCTTGCCTTCCTCTAGAGGAAGGTGGGTTGGATGCCTTGGAGGGACAAAGATGCTTTAGAAGAAGAAACAAAGACTTCATCACCTTTTATCTGCTGGCTGTTGGCATAAGACTGTTCAACAGGGAAGAGAACACTATGCTCCCAGCTATCGCTATTTACTTCTTGCTATGTTTGTTCTTTTCTCTCTCCCAAGTACATCCGTTTGTCATGCGACACAGACTCTGAAACGCTCTATGATCTCATGACCCAGCACTGGCACCTGAAGACCCCAAACCTTGTCATCTCTGTCACCGGGGGTGCAAAGAACTTTGCCCTCAAGCCCCGGATGCGTAAGATATTCAGCAGGCTGATCTACATCGCCCAGTCCAAAGGTAAAGACCTGCAGATGTGCCTGTATGAATGTATTTTTGCATAATACTGTTGGAGAGGCAGCAGCTCAAAGGATCTGCAGGGAAGCAGAGCATTCCTTTTCTGCTTGGCTGGTGTACTTGGGGCAAATATGGCCTAATAGTTTGGAAGTAACAGGGTTGAGAACTAGTCATGAGCTGTCCAGATAAAGTAAGGTGTGTATCGTATCTTTTGTGTTTAACTGAAGAATAAATGACTCTTCTGAGGTCTTAAGAGGGATGTGGGAGAGTGCATCCTAAAAGTACCGCATTAGGAGGGTGGGTGTTCCAGTGCATCCCTCCAGGTTTTTGGACGTTTTCCCCAGGGGCCTGGATTTTCACAGGAGGCACGCATTACGGGCTGATGAAGTACATCGGAGAGGTGGTCAGAGACAACACCATCAGTCGAAGCTCAGAGGAGAATGTGGTGGCTATTGGCATAGCAGCCTGGGGCATGATTTCCAACCGGGAAAGTCTGATCCGCAGTGGTGATACTGAGGTAAGAACCATGTCTGGGTTGGTGGGAAGGGGGAGGCTTGGCCTAAGTTATACAGGTTACGTCCGTGACTGACTGTTGCTCTTGGCTTAACAGTATCTGTGCTAGGCTGGTGCTATCAGCCATGAGATGTGTGAGCTGAGTGGTCAGTCAAGCTCTGCTTGTATGTCTGGAAAAGCAGAACTCAGCAGGATGCTTTCCAGTGCAGTGTTTGTGTAGAAGCACATCTGTGTGTACTTGAACAGGCCTACTGTGTCCTCAGCAATTCAGTCTGAGCCCAGCCTTTCTTCAGTGTATGTAGCAGTGAGGCAAAACATCAGGTGTTCTTCCTAGAACAGGAGGAAACTAAACAGTTCTTACAGAATCCCAGGTTGTTTTGGGTTGGAAGGGACCTTAAAGCTCATCCAGTTTCAACCCCTGCCATGGGCAGGGGCACCTTCCACTAGAGCAGCTTGCTCCAAGCCCCGTCCAACCTGGCCTTGAGCACTAGTGAGGAGTAGTTGGTGACTGGGGATTCAGCTGTCAGCAGCTTGTCCTTGAAGGCTTGTGCATGCTCTGCCCTTGGGTCTGTTAAATGCTGTGCTTGTGCTTCCAGGGGTACTACTTGGCGCACTACATAATGGATGATCTCAAGAGAGACCCTCTCTATTGCCTGGATAATAATCATACCCACCTCTTACTGGTTGATAATGGCACCCACGGACACCCAGCGATAGAGGCCAAAGTACGAACTCAGTTAGAGAAGTACATTTCGGAGCGGGTTATCCCAGGTAGGTGTGAATGGGAGGCTGCAGACTTCCTTCTCCTTAGTCCTTGCTTTGGGGCTGATGTACAGTAATTTCCTGGGGACAAAAGAGTAATGGTAGCATCCCTTGGATGCTGAGCTGGAAGGGATGTGGTAACTGCACACCCAGTGCTCTTCAGAACAGTACGCCTCCCTCCATCTTCCTTTCTTTATGTAATAGTAATCCTTCACGAGACGCAGCAAATGGTCTGGTTTAGCAATACAGGCCTTCTCTCCTTTCCTGCTCTCTGTTGGAAGCTCACCCCAGTGCGGAATTCCAGGTAGCTGAAGCACAATTACTTGTTGTAGGAGCTGAAATAGAGCTTTTCTGAAGAAATCCATTTGTGAGGGTGATTGATCCATCTGCAAACTGCTTCTGAATCATTTCACCCCCTTCTTTGCCAAATGGGGAAAAAATACCCAAAACCTTGAGGGGAATTCTGAGTTAAAGATGTTTTGGGGTTGGTTTTTACTGTGTACCTCTGCTGAAGCATCCTTACTGTTAGTCGTGGTTAAGCAACCAGAATTATGACAAAACTTGGGATGTCTCTTAAACACTAGCTTCTAGATTTAAGGGGTTCCTTGCTTTCCTTTAGAACTAGAAGTATGGAGTCAGAGGTTCTGAATCTTGGACTTGAGATAAGAGCCACAAAGTGATCAAAGCAGTAGGTAACTACAATAAAATCACATTTGGGGGACTCTGGAGCTACTAAAAATGATGGTTGATAGGAGGAAACAAACATCTTTTGGAGAAGGGTGTCTGAGGGGAGCTGTGCAAGACATCAGGCAAAAGTAACTCTCCATTGAAACCAGGAAGAGCTGTTAATGGATTTGGCAAAATCAACAGTAATCCAGTAGCAAAGTGAATTGCTTGTAAACCTTTCACTGTACTCAGGAAAAAGGAGGTGTTCAAACTGCATCAATGGGTTCACTCTTTTACTTTCTTGCTTTTCTCTTGGCATGTTTCACAGAATCCAATTATGGTGGCAAGATTCCAATCGTGTGTTTTGCCCAAGGTGGAGGAAAAGAGACTTTGAAAGTAAGTTTATTGCTTTTACTCATTTCCAAGAGTGACAACAGGGGCATTGCTTTAGGAGTTAAGAGAGGTTATGCCACAAGCAACTTTATCGAGTAGACAGTCCTATTATTACTGAAGCTTGCCCAGCACTTGCTATGGAAAGACTTTGCTTGCAGTTGGATTGAAGCTGAAGAAGTTTGTTGCAGTTAAGATTTTCTGTGCAAGAAGCTTCTGCCTCAGGCTGACATCCTGGGAAACTGTTGGCTGGGACAGTACAGTTCTTCCGTAGCAAATCCAGCACGGAAATGTTTCTCCTGTGTTCATTTGAGCAGTAGGCAGAAGTGTCTTTGTCAGCCATGCAGCTATCAAACTTTTTAGTACCATTTTGCCTGAACTTAGCTTTGGGAAAGCTTGGCTTGCTCATGCTCAGTGGAGATGAGTGCTCCCTTGTGATACACAGGGAAGAGCTGTGCTGGAGATACTCCGGCTCTGAGCTTGCTTGAACTGCCTCGTGGTTGCTGCTCCTGAGAACTGTGATCTGCACCTAGTTTAGATGTAGGCAGCTGGGCAAGGCAGGAGGGCTCCACTGACTCTGACCCTTCGAAGACTAGAAAGGGAGGGAGCAGGCATCACCTTGAGATAGATGAGAGGTAGGAAGAGGATGAACCTTGCAAGAGTGAAGGTGAGTGGCCTGCACAGAGAGGGTGTGACTGAGGGAGCAAAGGGACCTGGCAGCAGGGAATTCAAACCAAGGGCATGTGCAGTGAGGCTGTGTGGGAAAGGCATGGTAACTGTGAGGATGACATGGCTCTGATGAGCAGCAAGAAGAAGAGCTAATGTATCCTGGGCTGCAGGACCTTGAGAAAGAACTGGCAAATGGACTGGAATTGCAAGAGGGTAGGATGCAGTGAAGAGAGTATGACAGTGCTTGAGTTGATGAAACTGAGACAGGTGGTATTTATAATCCTTTCTTTTGGGTGATCTTGGTACTACAACCTGTTGTGCCCAGAGCTATGCTGTTCAGATTGGCTTCTCAGATGATAATGGGAATTCGAAGCACAGTCTTTGTAGCTACTTCACTGCTAACATGAATCCATTAGTCTGAACCAGGCCGTTATCCCAGCCTCCCTGTATGCTTCCTGGGTCTTTGGGTTCCATTCACATGATTAATTTCAGCTTTGCCCCCAGGTAGATTGTAAGTGAATACAGATGCAGAGTTCAGTGTCTTAATCAGAGGTCCTAAGGTGAAATGAAGCATCCATTCAGGTTTTAGAGCAAACCTGAAAATGAGATGTTAAATATGCCCTGCTCTGGACCATGGATTCCTTTTTTTCTCACCTAACTCTATGATCTGTAGTCTTTCTACTGAATAGTAAGCTCCTAACACAGTCATGCTTCAAGTGATCACCTCTCCCTCTCTGACTCTCTAGTCTATCAACGTGGCCATCAAGAGTAAGATTCCCTGTGTTGTGGTGGAAGGCTCTGGTCGGATTGCTGATGTTATTGCTAGCTTGATGGAGGCAGAAGGCACTCTTGCTTCTTCATGTGTCAAGGAGAGCTTGCTCAGGTATCTGCCTCGCACCATTTCAAGGCTCTCAGAAGAGGAGACTGAAAGCTGGATCAAATGGGTAAGTGTAGGCTACTGCAGGGAGCTGAAAGAGGGAGGAGGGCAGAGGAAACAGGTCAGGAGCAGGTAGTGGCTTCCAAATCAGGGATGTTTCTATCTGGTGATATACCTATAGGATGTGTGGGGCTCCTTGTCATGGTATATCCATAGGGATTTCAAAATGAAAAATCCCAAACTCTTAAAACTTACAGGGATTGGAACAAAAAGAGTGGGGACTGCAATCTTTTGGGTAGGCAGCATATATCCAGGCACAGGAGAGCCAAGACCAGGTGTTTTGTAACTGTGTGCTCCCTGGATGCTTGCTATTGCTCTGGAGCACTGTCTGCTGTAGGTGTCTCTTGGCTGATGTGCTGGTTGGGTTGCTATTTTGTGTGCTTTGTGAACGTGGAGAAATGGGCTATTTGCTGAATCAGGCCTCATGCTGCTAAATCCTGCTCAGAGACAAAGGGTTAGCACCGCTACCCCGTGGACTTTCAAACTGGAGTGATTCTATTTTGGCATTCTTTCATTTGTTCCTAAAGTTCCTGTCTTCCTGCATCCCTTAAGATACCAATTTCCCTTCCAGAGTAGGAGTGGGATGTTTAGGACTAGTGGCTTACTTGGTCAGGATTTTACCACAGCAGCATCCCTCCACCATCTCCATCAGGGCTTTGTTAGCAGTGACTGCACTGTGCATGTGGCATGCAGTTGAAGGTACAGCACTGCATATACATCAGCAAAATCTTCTTTACCTCTTTGAGCAGAGGTAGTGCTTTCAGGATGTAGTCACCGTTGTGATCCCATATGGAACTGTTCCTTACAACAGTGTTTTCTGGAAACTGGGAAAACTGGAGAAGTAAGGAGAGCATCTGCCAGCTTGGATTTTTTGTGCTAGTCCTGTTGTAACTCTCTGGCTACCTGACCTTCAGGAGGACCTGGTTTTAGATATGCTTCTGCTCTCTTTAAAACACTTGAGTTCTTGGTGTTGAGGTCTTAGTTCCAAGAACTTCTCTGCTCAGTGAACAAGCCATTAACTTGAGCTAATTGACTTTCTCAGTTAACTGCCCAATGCTTTAGCCTGGGACTGATTTGGTTTTCCTCTCTTGGTTAATTTTCTCCTACCCACGCTCACAGTGGGGAGTCATTGAACATTCAAATCTCAGTTGAAGCTCATAATGGGGGGTGGAAAAGGGAATATTGCATTTAAGGCCCCTTCTCTCAGTTTTCTGCACCCTAGCCTTTATTTTTTCATGACTGCACCATTGTGACTTGTTTGCAGGCCCCAGAGAGGAATTCAGATGCCTAAACACTTGTATTTTCTTTGATATAAACCAAGCAAAGCTGCTGGTATTGAAGTCTGAGCAGCTATTGCAGTTCAGGCAGCTATTGTTTCTGGCAAAGACCCACTCAAATCTCTTGGTCAGAACGTGGCAGAGTGAGTCCATGGGACAACCTGCAAGTTCCACTGGGCAGCCTGCTCCATTTGCTCCTGTTTCAAGCAACGGGCTTGGACTAGATCTCCAGAGCTGTTGTCCCGTCTCAGCAATTTTCTGCTTCTTTAATAAGAAGCTTACAGGGAAAAGGGTGGGAATGGCCTTTTGCAGAGACAGTCCTGCAGAAACCACATCTGAACCTACACTTTGAGCCTGGAGGCTGTGGTGTCCAAACCCAAAGAGGAAGAACAGCCCCCTGAGCAGACCATGAGCCTCTGGTTTCCAGAAGGAGCTCTGGGAGCGTGGAGCTGCTGAAGGCATTTTCCCCTGTTAGGCCACCTTGCCACACGCCTCGCAGCTTCTGCTGAGCTGCCCTGGAGTGTACCTTCTCCTGCACTCATGAATGGCTGCTCATAGAATCATGGAATCAACCAGGTTGGAAAAGACCTTTAAGCTCATCCCATCCAACCATTCCCCAGCACGGCCGAGGCCACCATTAACCCATGGCACTGAGGGCCTCGTCTCCACGGTGTGTGAACACTTGCAGGGATGGTGACTGCAGCACTGCCCTGGGCAGCCTGTTCCAATGCCTGAGCACCCTGTGGGGAAGGAATTGTTCCTCATCTCCATCTAAACCTCCCCTGGTGCTGCTTGAGGCCATTTCCTCTTGTGTATCACACTTGCGCTCCAGGCCCTGCGCCAGCTCTGTTGCCCTTCTCTGGCCCCACTTCAGCACCTCAATGTCTCTCTTGTAATCTTGTTGAAGATTAATAATCTTGTCTAAGATTAACAAATCTTGTGATAAAGTTATAGTAAGAGAAATAATCTTGTCCAAGATTAGTAAATCTTGAAATAATCTTGTCTATTTGTTTCCTACATGCTCAAATGGAAGAAACATTATAAGGGTTGGTTATGTGAGAAATAACCTCTGTTTTTCACAAAGCCCAAGGACATAGAAACTGTTCTCTAGCAAAGAAGACATTTGTTGAAACTTATGCTGTGACAATCTGGTTTTTCTTGATGAGTAGTTTATAATTACTGAGATTAGATCATTTTGGTTATGACGTTCTGCATAGGCAAATCACAGTTCTTTGCTGTATGTTCAGAGGGGAATTAATCTTGTACTTTGGTGACTTGAAAATAAATCTTATAAGCTACTTCTATCTGCACTTGATTAAATTTTAACTGTACATGGCAATAGGACTGATGGGAAGCAGCTTTGCTGTGATGTGATGGGAAATTTCCTGTAAAGAACAGCCGAGATTGCTTTGAAATGGAACTGTTGCTTTTTGTAGATCAAAGAAGTCCTTGAGAACCCTCATTTATTGACAGTTATCAAAATAGAAGAGGCTGGAGATGAAATTGTGAGCAATGCCATCTCTTTCGCTCTCTACAAAGGCAAGTGATTGGTTCTCTGGTTTGGTTGTTGGTTGGTTTGGTGGGGGGGAGTTTCTTCTGTTAAATAAATGAAACAAAGATGGCTATTTGTTTTCTATAACAGGTTTCCTTAAGCTTCTGACATGGTGTGGAGCTTGTCTTCATCTGGAATGCTGTGGACAGGCTACAACAGCATTATGGGATGTGTTAGTGTGGGTGAGATAGAAACGCAGTCCAGATAATTAGGAAGGCATTTAGAATAGCTTTTGGAATGCTGGCATAACATCCCTGAGAGCAGCACACAAGTATGCAACGCAACAGGGGGTCAGGAAACCAAGCAGAGGATCTTCTCTAGTTACGCTATTTATCCTGTAAATGGATTACTCAGCATCCTCCAGTGTAAAATCGAGTATCTTTTGGTATATATCTTTATCATGCAGTTCCAACCCCCTGCCATGGGCAGGGATACCTCACATTAGACCATCTCAGCCAAGGCCCTGTCCAACCTGGTCTTCTCGTGATGTTTCTTGCTTAGGGCCTGACTGGGAAAAATTCCTTCAGAATTTCTGTTGTGTAAGGGATGCAGGATACTGAGGAGCCTGAAGGATATGTTGTGCTGATTGTGGTTGATGAGGTGCTCCTAGCAGTTCATCTGTGGTCTATGCTGGACCATAAATATGCCTCTAAGCCTCCAGCATGCTCTAAAACCCAGTTGGGAAGATGCACATCAATCTGGGGAAAGACACTTTATATGGGTCTTATCAGGTATAGTGTGAAAAGCAGAGGCAAGTACTCCAAGAAGCTATTCTGTCTCTGGTTTTTTACTTAGAGCATTGTTTCTCCCCTGCAGCTTTCAGCACCAATGAACATGACAGGGATAACTGGAATGGGCAGCTGAAGCTGCTGCTGGAGTGGAACCAGTTGGACCTGGCCAGTGATGAGATCTTCACCAATGACCGAAACTGGGAGGTACAGACCACTTCTGTCTGGCTGTGTCATGTCAGAGATGTGGGACAGGGGAGCAGGGGGAAGAGGAGCATTGTAATGGCAGCCACTATCTCAGCACCCTCTGAGGTTGATAAGTATGAGTGTCTGTTCCTCTTTGCATTGACACAACTGATTGCAAAGGTTATCTGCCCATGCTGGAAGGACTTTAGGCCACCCAACAAAGTTAATTTCATACAGAACAAACTGATGACTATGTGGCAGCATGAAGGAAAATATGGCAGGTAGCCACATGTCAGGCCCTGACTAAGCTTTACATGTCTCTCATGCTCCCTAATATTTGCTTTTCCATTTCTTCCTAGTCTGCTGACCTACAGGATGTCATGTTCACAGCCCTAGTGAAAGACAGGCCCAAATTTGTCCGACTCTTCCTGGAAAATGGCTTGAATCTGAGGAAGTTCCTAACCACAGAGGTCCTTCGAGAGCTGTACACCAACAACTTCAGCAGCCTGGTGTTCAAGAACCTGCAGATCGCTAAGAACTCCTATAACGATGCGCTCCTCACATTCGTGTGGAAGATGGTTGAAGACTTCCGAAGGGGTCTCAAAAGAGATGACAAAAATAGCAAGGATGAGATGGAGATACAGCTTTCAGTAAGTGATGAACAGGGATTAAAATTATCATAGAATCCCAGGCTGGTTTGGGTTGGAAGGGACCTTTAAAGCTCATCCAGTTCTACCCCCCTGCCACAGGCAGGGACACCTTCCACTAGAGCAGCTTGCTCCAAGCCCCATCCAGCCTGGCCTTGCCTCAGCCTTGTTTTACATTTAATATACTGCCTCATTTTACAGGTGCATGTAAGGGTCATTTAAGCACAATAAAAATGGGAGAGTTTGGGTATTGAGTTTAAATATTTCCTATTGAAGCAATCAGTGCTCTAGTTAGGCTTATAATTTGTACCAGTGTCAATCCAGAGGCTGGTACAGAGGTGCCAGGTGAGCATGAGGAATTTGTGCTCATAGTTTAGTCCAGACTAGTATCTTAAACCTTGCTGGTTGCAGGAGTGTCAAGTACCTTTTGCACTTCACGTAATATAACTGAAGTGTGTGACAAGTGCCAGATAGCCAAGAGAGAGGATCAACGGGTCTGACCAATGGGGTCTAGCTGTAAAAGCAAGAAAGTATGAAAGCAGGAGAGGGGCAGCCTAGGATTTGTTCCCTTTAAGAACAGTTGGTGAGCCTGGGTCTGAGGAGTTGTTGCTCTTTCTTTCAGGATGAGTGTCCTATCACAAGGCACCCATTGCAAGCTCTGTTTATTTGGTCAGTTCTTCAGAACAAGAAAGAGTTGTCTAAAGTCATTTGGGAGCAAGTAAGTTGAGTTTTCCTCTATCCCTCTTTGCAAACAGCACAGTGGTGTTCCTTGTCTTTGGTTTGTAGGCCTTTGAAGGCTCTGGATCCATCTTCAAACACAAAACTACAGGAGATAATTTCTAGCTGACTCTGTAAGTAGGTTTAATATTATCTGTTTTGTGTTTGAGTGTGGATTTCCTTTGGATGACATGTTCCTAATGTCATGTTGGAATCAGCAGTCCAAGGTAGCATTTACCTATAGCTCTATGTTCTTATCTGTGCTCAAACTTGGATGCAGAGCTCCCACCCATTTCACACTATGGATGTGTTCTAATCCCAGGTATTTGATTGAAATCAATTTCTAATTTTGATTAGACAATACGTTTAGTGTATTAAATACCTATTTCCAGGCCGAAAATGTGAGGCTAATGCAAGCAAAGCTAATGGATGCTCCTGCTCACATTGGTCTCTATGTCTGAAACCGTTTCTTCCCAGTACCAGTGGCTGCATGTGTCCAAAACAAAGTGCTTCTTCCCTGCATATGTAGATGGAATGGACTAATGTAGTCCATTAGGGCAGTTCTGGGTACACCCAACTGGTCCAGCCTGGTGCACAGTGGAATTGGTAGTATAGCTTGTGACAGAGCAGACCCAATTTTGTGACTCTTCAGCCAGAGATACTGGTATCAACAGAGCTGATATTTAACTATTGAACACAAGACCTTTTCCAGTTGC
Source organism: Amazona ochrocephala (assembly GCA_039720435.1). Classification (NCBI taxonomy): domain Eukaryota; kingdom Metazoa; phylum Chordata; class Aves; order Psittaciformes; family Psittacidae; genus Amazona; species Amazona ochrocephala. Next base: position 82,181,132 of record CM077881.1, on the reverse strand, counting down.
TCACAGTGCTGTTATCAAGCCAGTGCAGTGATAGCTATTCTTAGTTTTGTGGGACATGATCTTCCTTTGCCAGTCTTGACTGGGAACTGAGCAGCTGCAAAGAAAGGAGGATAGCTTTAAAGACTCTATCACATTCCCTCTGCAGAGGGCTTTGCATGACTGAACTCTCTCTCCATAGACCAGAGGCTGCACTTTGGCAGCCCTTGGGGCCAGTAAGCTCCTCAAAAGCATGGCAAAGGTGAAGAATGATATAAATGCTGCTGGGGAGTCTGAGGAACTTGCTAATGAGTATGAGACAAGAGCAGTAGGTAAGTACCTTCCTTAAGTCCTTTAGAAATGTAATAGGAGGGGGCAGAGATCAGGAAAACTGCTTGTTTTAATGTTCTCCAGGTCAGGTGCTTTATCAGTGGTTGCATAGTGCTGGTTTGATTTTGTGCAGAGCAAAACTGATAACCCTGCTGGTTTTGTTCAGCAAAAATGCTGAACTTTGCCTGAAATGCTGCCCAGAAATCCAGCCTGGATGTTAAAGAAGAGAAATGGCATCTCCAAAGGAAGTAGAAAGAAAGCTTTATTTAGAAAAATAGCTATCCAACATTAAATGCTTCCTTTTAATGTGTTTTTACTGCTTGGAAATCTCTTCCACACCATCTGTTCCCAGCAGAAACTGTGTGTCCTGTCTGAACAGCTTGTCTCTGAAAGTGGGTGTTGTGGGGGAAGGTTTGGGTAGAGAATTTCTTTCCTTGGGAGGAAAAGCTACCTACCTTTAATGGCAGGGGTGCCAGAAATAGGAGGGAGAACACAGAGTAAGAGAAGCTTTCTACACGAGTGCTGGTAATTTCAGATTGAGAAGAGCCACCTTTCAGGTGTACTTTGGGGGGAGTGATAAGAAGTGGCAGTAAAAAAGCGTATTGAATTCCTCAATTCTGAGCTGCAAAATCATCGTGTACTTTCCTTATTCTGTGAAGCAATACTGTTGGTCATTGAGAATGCAGAGCTATCTGAGGTTTTGGTTTCTTTATTCTTCTGTATGACCTTCAGTTTCTTTATTTGCAAGTGATTCAGAATGGAGCTCTGCATCTTCTAGGCTTGAGTGGCCAGTAGCTTCTTATTTAATGGGGGTGATGGGTGACAGGAGAGCAGGGAGATTTTCTTTTGCTTTATCACTTCCATTTTCTGGAGCAATAATGCTGATGTTTCCTCAGTGTCCAGTTATTCTGCAAGTTATTCAGAGAACCGTGCCAATGAAAACCAGATACCATGGCAGGGATTCATTTGTAGCACCCACAGCTTACAAAGCCAAGCTTATCTGTGGTGAACCCTGTGGTGCAGCACCTTGGTTCCTAAACTTATAGGGAAATACAACAGGGTGTTTTCCTCTGGGGCTGTATTGCAGGTCATGGCCTTCTTCTCTTGCATGGTGCAGAAAACAGTGGATCTCTGTAACTGCATTGCTGCCCAACAGTTTGCTCTCACCACCATACATCAGATTAGGTCACAGGTAAACTGTAGTAGTCCTGCAGGTTGAATAGGAAACCATAGAAATGTTGTTGGAAAGGGCTTCTGGAAGCCTCGAATACAATCTTGTTGTTGAGGTGGTGTTACCCCCAGGAGTAGAATCAGTTCAGTCATGGCTTCCTTTAGCCGAATCTCAGAAATAATAGAATCACAGAATGGTTTGGGTTGGGAGGGACCTTCAAAGCTCATCCAGTTCCAACCCCCCTGCAATGGGCAGGGACACCTTCAGCTAGATCAGGTTGCCCAGAACCACATTCAGCCTGGCCTTGAATGTCTCCAGGCATGGTGCATCCACCACCTCGCTGGGCAACCTGTGCCAGGGTTTTGCCACCCTCATTGTACAAAACTCCTTCCTCACATCAGCCTGAATCCCCCCTCTTTTAGTTCAAAACCATCACTCCTTGTCCTACCATAATAGACCGTGTTAAAAAGCCTCTTCCCATCTTTCTTATAGGCTCATTTTCAGAACTGAAAGGTCACAATGCAGTCTCCACAGATGGATATTGGTTTATTGCTCCTGAAAGCACACCATGTTTGCTCCTTTTCTGGGGTTAGTGGAGGCTAGATTGACCTGTTGAACTTGAGCCTTATTTGGGTGTACTTGTCAGCAAAGCTATTTCACCATTCACTGAGGGGTGGCTCAAGGCCACGCTGAAAATATCTTGCTTGTTACCAGAAAGTATCTCCTCCTTCACAAGGCAAAAACTGCTTCAGTAGATTTTCTTTAAGCTAGATACATCCCTCAGGCCTTGATTATTTAGCAAGACACTGCAAATAACACATCCCATTGAAGTCTGTCTGTCAAGATCTGTCTACATATTGCAGGGTGTGTGGTAACACCAGCCAGAAGCATTGCTGTGTGTATACATCCTTGCTGTTATGGTGACACAGCTGTTTGAAATGCCTGGGGAAATGTGCTGTTGGAGAGAAGTGCTTCTAGCGAAGGTTGATGTGTTTTAGGAGAGGCTGGATCACTCTTGAAGGCAGTTGTGCTCTGTCACAGATACATCGACACAGAGTGGTGCCTTTGAGTGGGGAAACATCCAGAGCTGGAAAGAGAAATGTTTTTACTCTAAATGCGTGTTAGTGGCAAAAATCTATGGGCAGAATAAGATGATGGGGCTGTTCTAAACCCAGCTGTATTTGTAGTGCATTTGCCAGTGAAAAAGATTAAGGTTCTGACCTTGTTCAACTCTACTATTAATATGGGACTACTGAGACTGACTAAGGCATTAAAATCGTAGAATGGTTTGGGTTGGAAGGGACCTTCAAAGGTTATCTAGTCCAACCCCCCTGCAGTGAGCAGGGACATCTTCAACTTGATCAGGTTGCTTGGAACCGCATCCAGCCTGGCCTTAGATCAATGCTAACTGAATGAGAAGAAGAAACGAGCAGATACACTGAGTCATTTGAGTAGGAGAAGTTCCTATTTCTCTCTCAATTTGGGCTGGTTTAATATTACAGTTTGCCATCCAGACATAAATTCTTAGTACGTGGAAGTGGGGTTATAAAGCAACACAAGTTGTTTTACCATGCTGAAAATGTGGCGAGAGTTCTTATGTCTGCATGCTTCAGTATTACAAACATTACGCTTTGGAAATCACTGAAGACAATTGCACCCAAGTTGGTGGGAAATTGAATAGGAACATGATGCTCAGTGTGGGGCTGCCTCTTTCCTCTAGAGCTGTTCACTGAGTGCTACAGCAGTGACGAAGATCTGGCTGAGCAGCTGATGACTTACTCCTGTGAAGCCTGGGGAGGGAGCAATTGTCTGGAACTGGCAGTGGAAGCTAGAGACCAGCAGTTCATTGCACAGCCGGGAGTGCAGGTAATGGCAATGAAAGGAAGGTGCGTGGATTACTGTAACTCTGGGTAGCTTAAAAATCCTCTCCTTTGGAAATAGGAGGTGGCCGATTTGCCCACAAATGCTAAGTCAGGAGAGGAAGAGCTGATGAAGAGCTGTAAATCATAATAAGGTGGATGATAAAGACCAGCTGAAGTGACTTCTCCCTTGTGCACCTTTGTGTCTGCACAGTGTGGATGTACTGCGCACTGTGAAGTACCTTGTGCATCAGGTCAAGCCTCATTTTTAACTCCTCATTGTGTAGGCTGGAGGATGGCTGGGCTGAGGAACCAGCACACTCTTACTAACACAAAGCTTGCTGAATTATTGAAACAGGAATCCCAGGTAGTTTGATTGAAATCTCAATGATTTGGGGTTTTTTTACTCAATCTAATAGCATTCCCAGATTATTCTGTTGCTGTTAGAACAAATGAGGCTATTTTCTTCTTCCCTACAGAATTTCCTTTCCAAGCAGTGGTATGGAGAGATTTCAAGAGATACTAATAACTGGAAGATTATACTGTGTCTGTTCTTTTTCCCTTTAATAGGCTGCGGCCTCATCTCATTCAGGTAATCAACTGGCTTCTCATTGCAAGAAGCAATACAAGTTGATTGTAGAAACATAGGGCAGTTCAGCTCAGAAGTAACCTCTGGAGATGATCCAGTCCAACCGCTTGCTCAAAGCAGGGTCAGCTGGAGCAGGGTGCCCAGGTTTGTGTCCGGTTGGGGTTTGAGTGTCTCCAAGGATGGATGCTCCAAATCCATTCTGGAGAACCTGCTTCGGTGTTCAATCACTCTCAAGCAAAGACATTTAATGGCTGAATGGGCTTTTAACAGATCATGTCCTCACTCTGCTCTGAAGTTGAGATGTGCCAGTTTCATTGCATGCCTGAAGTCAGAGCATGCATTACCTTGAAAGTAATGGCATGTGCTAGACTTTGAACCTTTCTCATTTTCACTTTGATGAAGAGCACAAATGTTTCCAGGCATAAAAGCTCTGCTTTGAGACCTTTTCCCTCTTTCAATTCCTCAGGAAAAAGCCTGTGGAGAAGAGTAAGAAACTCTTCCTGTATTATGTGTCTTTCTTCACCTCTCCCTTTGTGGTCTTCTCCTGGAATGTCATCTTCTACATCGCTTTCCTGTTGCTCTTCGCCTACGTGTTGCTCATGGATTTCCAGAAGGAACCTACCGCCCTGGAGATCATCCTTTACGTCCTGGTCTTCATTCTGCTTTGTGATGAAGTGAGACAAGTAGGCAGTGCTTGCAACCCAGAACAGTTTAGTGCTAGATTAAAAAGTTAAATGAAACCCCAAACTGCTTAGTGCCTTGTGGTTTTCCCCCTCCTAGTAGCGTGAGGAAGTGCAGGCTGCTTCTGAATTAAGGGGGAACCACTTCTTGGAAGATACGTTCAGGCAACTCAAGGCACAGTTAACTTCTTTTTTAACCCTCCTATTTGTGCCCCAGTTGCTGTAGAGTCCATGCACCAGGAGTGTTGTATTGACTTTGAAGCTGTGTGGATTAAACTGATGCCAGTGGAGATATTTCTCAGGAATGCTTGGCTTGGATATCCTAAGCAGTTGAGATCAGGAAGTTAGATTTAACATGTTTATCTGGGTGCATACCTCTAGATCAAATGATTTCTGCCTCTGCAGAAGAGAAAGAGATGTGTGGTTTCAGTGCAGAGCTGCTTTCTCATTGTCCTGTAAAGCATTAGTCTCCACATGAGTGTTTGTGGGTGATCTGCTGGATCAGACCACCCTGCAATAAGTTGTCTTACATTGAGATCAAATGACATTGCTGAGTGTTGATGTTATTGTGCTTAACTTGCTGTGTGGTCTTTTTCCTTTCCAGTAGTGAAGGTGGTAGGTACCCTGGTTAAGGCAGCTTTCCTTGCTAAGGAAAGTGGGGGAAAATGCCAAAGACTTGCAATGAAAACACTCACGGAGTGTTGTTTCTGCGGGTTTAGGTTCTGTCTCTGGATCTGTCACTGCACTTCCTGTGTGCACCCAGCAAAAGTCCTGGGGAAAGCCTTAGGGATAGAACCCTTTTCTCCCTCCTAGTGTCACTGTTTCTCAGTACCCTGAGCAGGGAGAACAGCTTCAGATCCCAGGAATCCTGTTAATTGGTGGCCAAACTGTGCCAGTTTGATTGTGGGAGTGGAAACAGAGATTTTTATTGAGGACTTAAAGTTATCTTAAGCCTATTTTGGTTTCAAACCTATCTTGCTAAGGGGCAGGACGCAGGGCAGTGTCCCAGTAAGAGTGATGTTGCCTAGAGGCATGCTGTAGCTGCTGCAGTCAGGTAACTGGGGAGGAATCAGCCCTTTGATTAAAGTGGTGTCTGTGGGAGTGACAGCTAGACATGGTTCCAAATGTAAAGCACGTTGTGTCACTGTTCAGGGGGACTGAGCTGTGTCTGAATCATAAGGCACTGGCTCAGCCCTGTTTTCACTTCTGATTAAAGTCCTAAGGGAATTTTAACTAGCTGAAGCTACTTTCTCATGTCCTGTTTAGAGCTGTCATGGCAGTAGTGAAAAGGGAGATGCCTTTTTCCTGCTCTCTTCTTAGCCACATAGATGTAGTCTCTTGCCAGGTGATTGGGAAAACTTATGGGATGTGCAGGAAAGCCCCGTTTTCTCAAATGGAGAAGGAATCTGGACCGAACCTCCATGCACATTAAGCTTTTAGCAATGGCAAGTGCTTGGTATTTGAAGGACGGAGCAGCACTGCAGCCCTGGTTGTTCTCACCTCTTTACACACACCTGCCTCGGCTTCCTCTCTGTTGCTGCTTTAGACCAAAATCTCTTTCCTTTCCTCCAACCGCAGTTGTGTCCTTAATAGAGGAGGGATCAGGCTTAAACCTGTAGCATTTAATACAGCTGTGGTGCAGTGATATACTTGTTGCTTTGTGAAGGACATTTGGACAAGATGCATCCAACTGTTCATATAAAGCTGCTCACTACTATTTATAGCAAGACAACTTATGTTTGATTTAGGGGTTATTAAAGAGAGACAACCCAAAGCCATGGGTGTCAGAAATGCTGTCCCTACTCAGTGCTCAGCCTTTGGTAGCTTCAGTAGTGAGGAAGGTGTGTGTGAGTCTCAAGATGCTGAAAGAGTCTGGTAATACCTTGAGCCTGATACCCTGGTCACTTCCACAACTGTCCATCTCTAGCAGTGCATCTCACTGTGCGAAGACAGTGCAACAGTTGTGCAATTGGACTAGCAAAGTGACAGTTCCAGAGGTTCACTGGTTATAGAGTCAGTACTCTACTAAGTTTTGATTTGAATGGAAATTAAAAAGAATTAGGGTCAGGGACTCAGTCTATTACTTCAGGCCTGGCAGAGGTTTCTCCTGCTTAAGCTGCTAGCCTTAACAAATCCCCTCTGAATTGGATCCAGAAGTTGCCTTTGGGTCCAGGGTGCAGTACCAGTCAGTCTGAGAATGGGGAGAGAGCTCCACTGGACTTGCAATTCTGAAATAGGAAGTCAGGTAATGGAAAGAATGAATGTAATACCTAGCAGCAGTTTGCCAGAACATTGCACCAAGTACATCAGTCTCAGCTCTTGTCAGGACTGGTCCTTCCTCTCCCCATGCAGAAACACGCATGTGGTTGGGTTGTGTCCTTTGAGCACAGTAACCCACACTGTGGTGTGATGTATCACCCGTGTGCTTAACTGCTCCCAGTGCAAGAGCATTAGCTTAGGACGTCGAGATTAAGGAGTCCTAAACACAGAAAATCTTGACCAACAGTCTTATTAGAAGTTAACAGTGACAATATGTTTTCAAGTGGCCGTAATTGCTGGCATTCCTGGATAGATTAACTCCCTCTTTTAGGGGAAGTTAAAAGCAATCTGATCTCTCCTGTACCTGTTGTGCGTGACAGAAAGTCAATTGGGCAAGGAAACAATCCTTTCCTATTGCAGTGGGTGGAGTATTTACCCATGAGGGTGTCCAGTGGGGAGAGATAGGGAAAGGGATGAGCTCCCTCCCCTCTGGCCAGTGCTCTGCAGTTATTACTTCCTGCTCTTTTTCCTTCCCAGTGGTACATGAATGGCAGTAAGTATTTCTCAGATCTGTGGAATGTTATGGATACACTGGCAATCTTCTACTTCATAGCAGGGATTGTGTTCAGGTGAGTAGTGTCTTTTCTGGCAGCTATGTTATGCTTTGCTTCCTTTCTGGGTTTTGATTACAATCTGTAATGAGTTTCTGGGAGGTGATGTGTTCATGAAGCTCCCTCTTCTTTTTAAAGACCCCAAATACTGCCAAGTCTTGACTCTAAAGCTGTAAAAGCAAATACAGAGATAGAATAAAGTCATTAGGGAACATCTGCACGTGGTATTTTCTATTCCGTGTTTAATGGAAGTCGAGCCTATCCCTGGGCTCAAAGGTGGCTTTTCTAAGCTCAGATCTTTCTGGGCCAGCAGGACAGCCCTTCTTAATGCTGAAGTTTGGATGAGCATGTTTAGAAGAGCATGATTGAAATAAACTTAGGTTTCGTAACAGGGGAGGTTTAGATTGGATCTGAGGAAGAAGTTCTATACTGTGAGGGTGGTGGGGCCCTGGAATGGGTTGCCCAGGGAAGTTGTGAATGCTTCATCCCTGGCGGCGTTCAAGGTGGGGTTGGACATAGCGTTGGATGGCATGGTTTAGTGGGAGGTGTCCCTGCCCATGGCGGGGGGGTTGGAACTCGATGATCTTGAGGTCCTTTCCAGCCCTTACTATTCTGTGATTCTGTGTGACACTGCCTTCAAGCCTGGCTATATAGACTGTATCAGAGTTGCAGGATAGGACGCTTAATAGCTGAGGGAGTCAGCAGTTCTTTGGGATTTTCCCTGGCTCTCCTTCCTGACTATTGAGTGTGGCAATCTGGACTCTTTGAGCTTTAGTGTGTTGTACGTAAGGAGACTGCAATTGTACCCACAGCAGTCTAACAGCATATCAATAGCTCATGTAAGCTGTTTTACATGAATGGGTGAGTTAACAACCATGACGAGGGAATGATGGAAACAGGGTTTACAGTGTAATTGTGCAGTCAGTGTAAATTACTAAGCTGTGTAATTTAGTTCTTGTTGCCTGTGTGCAGCAGTGCTCATTGCAGTGATGGGTTTGGAGGGCTGTGGGAGCAAAGGTACAAGATTTCTTTGCTGTTCCTGGTTTTAGAGGGGTAGAGGAGACGCAGCAGCAATGTAGGAAGGGTGTAAACAGGTTGTACATTAACCAGTGCCATCAGGTGGGCGTGGGTGGCAGAGCATGGGGTCCTGGGTAGCTCTGCTGTGTTTTCCAGTTACTCACTTTCCACTCCTTTCAGTGTGTTTGTGTCTGACTTCTGCATGCTTTACACAGTGCTTCTCTTCGTTCTCTTTTACTGTCTCCATCAGGCTTCACTCCGATGAAAGCTCTTGGTATTCTGGGAGAGTCATTTTCTGTTTGGACTACATAGTTTTTACTCTGAGGCTGATCCATATTTTCACAGTTAGCCGGAATCTAGGACCCAAAATCATTATGCTGCAGAGGATGGTAAGATTCTGGCAGCTCTTCAAGAGAGCCTGAATAAATGATGTGACACCTCTTCTTTTGCTCCTCAAAAGTGAAAATCGCCAGTGTTCTGATGAGAGCAGCAAGTTCTCTCCTCTTGAATCTGCTAAACAGAATGAATTAAGATTTAAAAGGACCTGATTAAGTGCAGGGCCTTTTTCTGTCCCTCTGCACAGGGAGAGAATAAAGATCAGGCTGAAGAACAGAAGAGGAAATGTTTCCTCATAGCTTTTGTCTTCCACTTCTCACATGTTTCAGCGGTGTTCCATCACTCTTGTTACTCACATGAGCATTCCCCAAACAAGACATGATGATAGGCTGAGAAAATTGGGGCTGTTCAGCCTGGAGAAGAGAAGGCTGCGTGGAGACCTCATAGCAGCCTTCCAATACCTGAAGGGGGCCTATAGGGATGCTGGGGAGGGACTCTTCATTAGGGACTGTGGTGAGAGGACAAGGGGTAATGGGTTTAAACTTAAACAGGGGAGGTTTAGATTGGATCTGAGGAAGAAATTCTTTGCTGTAAGGGCAGTGAGGCCCTGGAATGGGTTGCCCAGGGAAGTTGTGAATGCTTCATCCCTGTCGGTGTTCAAGGCCGGGTTGGACATAGCCTTGGATGGCATGGTTTAGTGGGAGGTGTCCCTGCCCATGGCAGGGGGGTTGGAACTGAATGATCTTAAGGTCCTTTCCAACCCTAACTATTCTATGATTCTATAATGGATGGTAAATGCTATAGGAGGAGGATTTCTATCTTCCACTGCATCCATCACACAAGTAACTGGAGAGGCAGGTGGTGAGGAGCCTAATGGAGTGGCTAATTCTGTCTTTGTAGCTGGAGGGGATGCTTGCTAGCAGACAAGGAAAGGTAATGGGAAGAGAGTGGGCTTCTCTCTTCCGATTGACCACATTCCTGGCAGTGTTGTGGTTGCATAAACAGTTTTGAAGTTCCCTAAGTGGGAATGGTCAATTGTTTGCATGTGTGTGTTGGTGACTGTACATTCATGGGGTGATGATCTGAAAACTTGCATTCAAGTGGTGCTAACTCATGTGGGCTTTCTAGTATTTGTTTCTTTTCCACCCTAATATCCAATCGGAGAGAAGGCAGGCCATGCATGGCTTGGAACAGGCATGCACTGGGGCACTGATGAAACTGCTTGTTGTCCTTTTTCAGATGATAGACGTCTTCTTCTTCCTTTTCCTCTTTGCCGTGTGGATAGTGGCCTTTGGGGTGGCCAGACAAGGGATCCTGAGGAAGAACGAGCACCGCTGGGAGTGGATATTTCGATCCGTCATCTACGAGCCGTACCTGGCTGTGTTTGGCCACTACCCTGATGATGTTGACGGTAGCTATCTTGGGTGGGAATCTCTCCTGGGGGCTGTGGAGGGCTTCCCTGGCTGTCAGGTCCTGTGCTGATTCCTTTCCTCCAAGCACTGAGGCAAGATTTGATGTCTGATGGGGAGGCAGGGAAGGAAAAGGCCACTTGTGCTGTAGTCAGTGGCAGTCCCTGGGGCTAGACCCAGCAGAAGGAGGGGAAGGTGGACTCACTGTTTGCTCTCCTCTCTTGCCCTCTGAGGTACCACATACAACTTTGACCGCTGCACGTTTTCTGGGAACGAGTCCAAGCCCCTGTGTGTGGAGCTGGATGCCAGCAACCAGCCCCGCTTCCCGGAGTGGATTACCATTCCGCTGGTCTGCATTTACATGCTTTCAACTAACATCCTCCTTGTGAACCTGCTTGTGGCCATGTTTGGGTACGTAACAAAGGAGCTATCCCTTGTGCTCTCTTGAATCCTGTGTTCAGTTCTGGGCCACTCACTCCAAGAGAGACATTGAGATGCTGGAGCGGGGCCAGAGAAGGGCAACAGAGCTGGTGCAGGGCCTGGAGCACAGTGTGATGGGGAATGGCTGAGGGACCTGAGGTGTTCAGTCTGGGGAAGAGAAGGCTCAGGGGGAACCTGATCGCTCCCTACAGCTGCCTGAGAGGAGGATGGAGCCAGGAGGGGGCTGGGATCTGCTCCCAAGGAACAAGGGATGGGACAAGAGGAAACGGCCTCAAGCAGCACCAGGGGAAGTTTGGATGGAGCTGAGGAACAATTCCTTCTCCAGAGGGTGCTCAGGCATTGGAACAGGCTGCCCAGAGCAGTGCTGCAGTCACTGTCCCTGCAAGTGTTCACACACAGTGGAGATGAGGCCCTCAGTGCCATGGGTCAGTGATGGCCTTGGCAGTGCTGGGGAATGGTTGGACTGGATGGGCTTAAAGGGCTTTTCCAACCTGGTTGTTTCTGTGATTCTCTATCAGTGTTCCTCTGAGAAAGGGAATGAAGTCCTGGAAAACACCAGGAAGCCAGCGCTTCCACTGTGCCTGGGTCTTTTGCAGAAGAGTTGCTGGGAGTAGTCTGGTCAGGGTTCCCAGCTTGAAACAGACCTCTGGAGTTAAGGGTGTGGTGTGAGGAGGTGAGCAAAGGCAAAGCGATGCAGCATTGCTCACAGCAGCCTGATCAAATCTGTTACGATGTCCTGGGGAGGGATGGCTGCCTGTCCTACTGCGTCTGTAAGCATCAAACCAACCCCCTGTGTGAACCGTTTTGATACAGTAATTCGTTTATGGGTCTACCAGTCAGGAGGCCTATTCTGGCATCTTGGAGGGTGTTACACCATGCAGAGAGATTAGGCATCTGAAATGTAGTGCTGGAAACTGCTGTGTTCAGCACTGGTTTGCAAATAAGGATGGTGGCTGGTGTGCGCATTATCTAATATATATTGACTGCGTGGGGACCAGCAAGAACAGGGAAAAGTATCCTCAGCTTCTGCCAGAAATCTCTGTATTTGCACTGCAAACTCTGACACAGAGTTAACAATGGCAAGTCCTCATACCAGACTTCGGGAGCGTGTTGCCCTCCTGCCTCACTTCTGACTTGTGAATAGAGTTGGATTGATGCTGGGGCTCTCTTCTATAGCCCAGCTCTGCTTCTTTTCTGCTTTATACTCCCTTGCAGCATAACACAAATACAGCCCCTGGGCATCATTCCTGAGGTCCAGTATGTCTACTTGTGTGCTTTGATGGGACCTTGGCAGTGACAGGCTTAGCAGGAATTTGCTTTGGCAACAGGAACGTGTACAGGAACTGCTGAGGCCTCTTGATCCACCTCGAGAGGCTTTCCCTGCTGAATGGCAGTGCCAGTTTTTCCTGGCCTGAGATGAGATGTATCAGTGTGGTGAGTGGAGAATGCCTCAGCTTTGGGGTCTGCTCTGCCCTCTGCTCTGAACCTTTCTTCCCACGCTGAGCTGAACTCCAGGGACAGTCAGAGAAGTGACTTTTGGCAAGGCTGCTGGGACTAGTGCAGTGTATCTATTTATTGTACATGTGTTTTGCTAACCTGCACAGGACCTGGGGACAGAAGACAGTGCTTATACTCCCTAGGAAGGGTGAAAGCAATTCACATTAACAAAGTTAAGCAGTAAGCCAGCTCTACCCTAGAAGCCTTTGATATTTGTTGGAACACTTACTTTAACAGCACAGTAAATGCTCTAGCTGATACTTATGCCAGTAAACCCCTTGGTTTTGCCAGGTCAGCCTATTTTGTTGAAAGAGCCAGCATGAATTTGCTAATGACACTCTGGAAGCTTTCCATAGTTCATTTTAATGATAAACTGAGCAACTAAATCAAGCAGGAGCACTGGACTGTACTGAAGTCAGGAAGCCCAGTGGGCAAACAGCAATCCCAGCTCATTTTCTCTTGCTGCAGTTAGAAACGTGAGATCTGTGACAGCTCCTATGACTTGCATGTACATAGTATTTGTTGGTCTTTAATCATACTGATGTCTATTAGACACCAGTCCAACCAGTATCTCTTTGTTGTAATAACAATGGATGTTACATTTCTAGATACTTCTGGAATTCAGGATCATGTTTATCTTATAGCCCAACATACAACTTCTGCCAGGTGAAGGTTTCAGCTTCTCTTGTGTAAGGGTCTATTAGGATCTCAGCACAGGTGTTTTGAAAGCATCCATGTGCCATTTAATGTCAGTGATGAAAGGTCAGGCAGTCTGAGCTGTGGTTGTTGCTTTGCTGGGTTCCTACAGTAGGTTTGCTCCATGTCTGAATCATTCTTAATGCCTCTAAAAAAATCTCAGGAGCTTTTCATTCTCTTGTAAATGTTTTATTTTTAGGGTTTTTTCGTTTTGTTTAGGTAGAAGTTAGCTGATGAGTTAATGAGACACAGTACCTTGCAAAGCAACATCCTGTTCTCATGTGTCTAGGCTGGAAGAAAATTGCCTAGAGCGAAGGTACTGAAAGTATGTGCAGTATTTTCTCCCTGTTCCAGCCTCAGGATGACTTCAGAAAACCAAGTGCTGGTATAATGAATGGAAACGCTGTGTTACTTGGCTCTGATGGAGGTCATAATGCTGTATGTGTTTTCTCTTTCTTCACCTCCTAGTTACACTGTTGGATCAGTACAAGAGAACAATGACCAGGTATGGAAGTTCCAGCGTTACTTCTTGGTCCAAGAATACTGCAGTCGCTTGACTATCCCCTTCCCTTTCGTCATCTTTGCCTACATATTCATGGTGACAAGGAAGTGTATCAAAATCTGCTGTAAGAAAGAAAGTAAAGAGCCATTTATTTGCTGTGAGTTGGATTATTCCTTACTGCCTAAAAGCTCTGTGGCTGGGTCATTGCAACTCTTCCGTGGCATTCTGTGCTTAATCCAGGCGGTTAGTGTGTTGGTGGGAAATACCCAAGGGCAGTGTGGACCTTAGAGGAGGTGGTTGTACTGGAAATGAGGAGCAGCTCATTGTGTTCTCTATCAAATGCAGATCCACTGTGTTGCTAGAAATCTCTTCAGTAAGACTCAAATCATACTTGAGTACTGTGCAGACTTAGCCAGTGCTGTCTTGTCCAAGCCATTTCAAGGTAGAATTACCTCACATATGTAAATCAAATTAATCCTATCAGTTTAGGGCTGCCTGTGCTTTGAGAGTTTGGGAGGGGTTTTTTTGGATTAGAGCACTGAATAAGTTCATCCAGAGCCAGCAGCAGATGAAAGTCATCTTCATGGTCTGCATGGAAAATGTGAACCAGCCAGAGGAGGGCCATGCAGGTGCTCCAAGGGCTGGAGCAGCTCTGCTCTGGAGCCAGGCTGAAAGAGCCGAGCTGGTTCAGCCTGGAGAAGAGAAGGCTCCTTAAGGGGAGACCTTAGAGCAGCTCCAGTGCCTAAAGGAGCTACAGGAAACCTGGAGAGGGGCTTTGGACAAGGGCCTGTAGGGACAGGACAAGGGAAATGGCTTTAACCTGCCAGAGGGGAGACTGAGATGAGCTCTTAGGCAGAAGCTCTTCCCTGTAAGGGTGCTGAGGCGCTGGCACAGGGTGCCCAGAGAAGCTGTGGCTGCCCCATCCCTGGCAGTGTTCAAGGCCAGGTTGGACACAGGGGCTTGGAGCACCCTGCTCTAGTGGAAGGTGTCCCTGCCCATGGCAGGGGTTGGAACTGGATGATCTTAAGGTCCCTTCCAGCACAAGCCAGTATGGGATTCTGTGATCCCTTTTGTCATTAACATCTGGTAGGGTATCCCTCTTGCACAGTTACCTGGTGGCAGAGATCCCTGATAATATAGGCTCTGTATGTTTAGGTACCTAGTACAAGAGGTGCTCTTAGTCTCTGCTTGCCCATCTGCCTTCTGGAGTTGCATTTCTTTCTGTCCTTCCATTACAGTACCTGCTAGGGCAGCCTGCTGGAGGACAGTCATGTACAGAGGCTCCCCTGCCTGTCTGTTATTTAGTGGGTCACTGAAAGAGAACAGAGATTCTTCTGACCCTCTGGGCATGGCCAAAGAGGCAAACTGCTTCAAAAATGCAGGAGTGGCTCTGTCAGTCCTGCAGCTATTTCCTCCTTATTTATTCTGTCAGAGAGCAAAGAGGTGAATTGTTTTAACAAGCTTTTCCCCCAACACATGGATTGTTTTCTCTTTTTTTCCCTTTTTTAAGTGCCATTTAGAAGCAGATGGGAGAGGATAAGTTGAGTTAATTGACAGACTTATTCCCATCCGTCAGCAACCTGACTGTTGCCCTGCAGCACAGGCTGGTTTTGTCACTAGTTTAAGAGAAAGATCCCTGCCTTGGGGTATAAATTCCTTAACACTGACTAAATTGTTTTGGATGTACAAATCACTGTTTGGTTTCCTGGCAGCGGAGGTGGTTTAACAGCAGGTATTTCTGCCTGAGTGATGCATAGTTGATGTTACAGTTCTAAAAGCAAATGGAAGACACATCCTGGGCTGCATCAAAAGGAGCATGATCAGCAGATCGAAGGATCCTGCCCCTCTACTCTGCTCTCATGAGACCCTACTTGCAGCACTTTGTGCAATTCTGGTATCTGCAGCATAAGAAGCATATGGAGCTGTTGGAGCAAGGCCAGAGGAGGCCATGAGGATGAGCAGGGGCTGCAGCACCTCCCGTATGGAGACAGGCTGAGAACGTTAGAGCTGTTCAGCCTGGAGAAGAGAAGGCTCCAGGGAGACCTCAGAGCAGCTTCCAGTGTCTGAAGGGGGCTACAAGGATGGTGGAGAGGGACTCTTCATCAGGGACTGTAGCGATAGGACATGAGATGATGGGTTCAAGCCAGAGGAGCACTGGGTGAAGGAAATGGAACTTAAGTCAGTTGCTAGCTGTGGACTTCTTATCTTATTAATCCCACATGGTTTGTGCTGTCCTGTTGGAACAGGATCAAATATTTATCCTGGAGGACTTTCATGCCTTGAAGTGGTTTGCTCTGTGTCACTCCTTAATTTACATCAGTAGGAGATGCTTTATAGAGAAGACAACACCTCATCATTTTGAATTGTTTTAGTTCAGTGTAAGTTATACAACATAGGTCTTAACAAGTTACTCTTAATGATCTAATATGGGGCAACGTAGAAACAACTGGAATGCTCAAACCCAAACAGAACTTTCTGGAATGTCCTGTATCTGTTGAAGTGACTGCCATTTCATTGGTGTTGACCATGACCCAAAAAAGAGTTTTTTAGTGGGGTTTGTTCATACCTTCTTTTCTTTTAACCACCTCTGGTTGCCAGGAGCATACAGTGAAATGTGTTAATGTGCTTGTTACCAGAGCTGTGTCGCAGGTGGGAAGTGGGGCTGCAAATGCTTTGGATGCAGAGCTTTGGAATACAAGCACTAACCCAGCCTTTTTGCATCTTAGCATTGGAAAGTCAAATTAACTGAATCTGGTGTTGTTTTTCTTCACATCCATTTCCCAGGCTCCAAAAATGAGGACAATGAAATTCTGGCATGGGAAGCTGTCATGAAGGAAAATTACCTTGTCAAAATCAATACCAAAGCAAATGATTCATCAGAAGAGTACGTCTGCCTTTCTTTGTCTTCACTCTCTTAGCTTTCTGTTGAGTATTTTTAGTGCAGGCAAGTTTTCAGCAGCTCTAAATGTTTGCAAACTAATGAGTAGATAAATAAACTCAGAATAAATGTGCCTTTTATTCTTCCAAGGAAGCTGATGGGGTTTTTTTGTCCTGTTTTTTCACCAGAAGAGAAAATATTCCTGTAGTGTTTAGAGGCCTCACTGTGGAAAGCAGTGCTATCAGCTGACTGGTTTTATATCATTAGAGGTGTATATTGGATGTCAGGAAAAATGCTTTTATCAAAAGGGTGCTCAGGCATTGGAACAGGCTGCCCAGGGCAGTGGTTGGGTCACCATCCCTGGAGCTATTGAAAAGACATGTACATGTGGAGCTTGGGGACATGTATTAGTGGTGGCCTTGGCAGAGTTAGGTTTATGGTTGGACTTGATCTTAAAGGTATTTTCCAACCTAAATGATTCTAGGATTATGCAGTTAGAGAACGTTTAGTGTTAGATGTGGAATATCAAGCATTCCCACATAACCCATCTATGTATTAGGGGGTCTGTACCTGATAGCATGAGAGGAAAGACCTCAGGAGGGGAAGATGCTATCTGGAATGATGGTGACTTGGACTACTCTTTTTTGGCTGCTAGCTCATGACACTTTATTTTTGGGATCTGTCTTGGTGTTTTCAAAGTAATGGGATGAGGATAAAGAAATCTAAAGAAAGCTAGGAAACAGAACAGTAACGTCTGCGTCTGATGGCTTAATTTTGTAGCTAGCTTATAGCAGCTTGACTCTCTAAATTGAATGTAAGGGAAGAGCTGATAAGAACGGGCAGGAAATACCAGACTCTTTCATGCCCCTCTGTCCTTGCTGTGGACATTGCTGTCCACAGGGAAGTGTTTCGGTTAAGACTACCCAGAGGCACTCAAAAGTCAAAGAAATACACAAAAATAGCTTTGATTCTGGAAGCAGAAGTGTCTTGACAAGGAAAATGGAATAGCACAGCACTAATGCTAATTCATATGTTAGCTCGTATACTTGTAATGAAACTGATGCCAAACCTCCTGCAGCCCTGCCTCCTTGGGAGGGTGAAACACTCATGTTCCCAAGCAGTCTGGTTTGTGACTGACCTCTGACTACATGCAAAGAGGGCAGTCTTCTGATAACCGATTCCAATGGCTTTAGCTCCACTCTTTGGCCAGCAATGAGGACTAGATGTCTTAGCTCGAGGCAGACTTCTGCACAGTTTTGCGAAGGGTGGAGGGGTTCAGCCAAGGCATCACCAATACCAGGACTCAGCCCTTTCTTCTCTTTTCTCTTTGTTTTCAGGATGGTGCATCGATTTAGACAACTGGATGCAAAGGTACTTGTGTTTCAAGCTGTTCTGGGGGATGCACTTCTATCTAGTAAAGCATGTCCATGAGCACAGTTAGCACTGAGAGTCATGTACAGTCTTTGTTACTATTGCCAGGACACCATTTGGGCTGGGCTTTTCTGAACATGCACTTTGATCCCAAGAGAAGCTGTGTGAAGACCTCATAGCAGCCTTCCAATATCATCAGGGACTGTAGTAATAGGACAAGGTGTGATGGGTTCAAACTGAAGCAGGGGAAGCTCAGGTTAAACATTAGGCAGAAGTTCTTCCCTGTGAAGGTGCTGAGGTGCTGGCACAGGGTGCCCAGAGAAGCTGAGGCTGCCCCATCCCTGGCAGTGCTCAAGGCCAGGTTGGACACAGGGGCTTGGAGCAAGCTGCTCTAGTGTGAGGTGTCCCTGCCCATGGCAGGGGTTGGAACTGGGTGATCTTAAGGTCCTTTCCAACCCAAACCAGTCTGTGATTTGATGTAGCTGCAAACTGCTGGAAAATGAAGTAGAAAGATAGTTGCTTAGTACTAAAGTGTTTCTCAGTATCCCTTATTCAATAGAATAGAATTAAAAATAACTTCTCTCTGTTAAAACTTCAGTATTCTGCTGTGTAACAGGCCCATGAAGCACTGATGGAAGAAGAGGCATTACACACTTAAGAGTATACCCTTCTCAAACATGTTCAGTCAAGTTCAGCTTCTAGTGCTGAAAGCATGAGGTGATGAGTCCAACTTTGTGGTTGATGATGTTGTTTAACATTGCTTATAAAATGAAGTGGCCGTTCAGCTATACTGTGGCAAGCTTGAGGATGCTTCAGATAGCACAGGCAACATCTTCTAGGTAAACAAAGGATGTTCCATACATATTGCAGGGTAGGAAGACCTTTAATTACAATTAAAATGAACAACTCTCATCTGATTAAGAGAAATATCCTGTGCTGATGCAATATAAAGCTACCAATCCAGTGGAGAGCACATTGTTATCAGAACTGTCATACAAGTATACTTTTTATGACTGATACTAAAAAGACCTTCGCAATGGGGATTCGATTGAGAGATGTATTTTTGAGTTGCTTTGGTGTAAAGAACAGACTTGTTAGAAGTCCAAGGGTGAAAAGGCCCCTATAGACTTCAGAATACTGCTTTTGATTGCTGTCAAATCATTTAGATTGCAAGATAATAGCTTGCTTTCAAGACTGAAGTGGAAATGGTGAGTCACCGAGGATGTGTCTAGTGATGCTCCTCTTGAAAGTGGAATACAGCAACCTTAATTCTCTGCTGAAAAGTAATCCCTAAATGGTGCTTTTTATTCTCTGAGGGAATACCTTGCAGCGAGTTGTTTTGTCTATCCATGTCTTCAGCTTTAGGGAGAGAAAGGCACCGAGGCTAGTGCTTAGGAGCAGTACCTTTGAGAGCCAGCCACTCCAGGCATATCTCGCTGCCTCTCATTTGATGTGATGTCCTAAAAGCAACTGTGAGGATGCATCTGAGTCCTAGGCATGAGCCTTGGTCATGGGGTAAACTTGTCTTTAAACCTGATGACCCAAGGAGTAGCAGAGTTCATTTAGGACAAGGGGAAGGGGTTCGAGTCAGCTCCATGTGAATAGTCCGTGGAATTCCGCTGATCTGCAGTCTCTGCTTTAAAAAGGAGCACAAGAAGTTGGAGTACAGTTGGGATCCTGGTGCCTGCTTATTAACTAGGTGACACATGCAGTAATGCTCGCTGCATTAATTGCAATGATGAAAGTGGCAATTGGAGTGTCCTTTCAAGCACTGTTGCATTTGGTGTAATGTTTGGAGAGGCAATTACTCATGGCATGTGATTAATTAGCACTGCTTTACTGTGAGAACAACAGTGACACTGCTTCGTTTGCCACCACGCTGTGACTACTGAATACAAAAAGCAGATGGTGCTCTCAAAAGTAGTGGCTGGCGTCCACACCGAGTAGTCAGGGAGGCAGGAGTTAGATAAGGGGTTTAATGCCTGCTCTTGCTGATGTTGTAAGGTATTTCCTAGGGCATTTCAAGGAACTTCCTATTGCTTACTTGTTCTTTTCCGTTTCCTTCATCCTAAGATGCCATCATCTGTTGGAATGAGTAAGATTGACTTTACATAAACCAAGCTGCTTCTTTCTTTTTCCTTTCTAAGCTCTCTGATTTGAAAGGCCTTCTGAAAGAGATTGCCAGCAAAATCAAATGAAGGCAGCTGAAGCCCAAGAACCCCCACCCGAGCAGCGTAAGCCCTCTTTAAATCCATTCTCTGACTTCAATAAGTTATCAGTATCTGTGACAGTAAATCAGGATGTCTCTGGAGGAAGAGTTAGTATTAATTATTGATGCTTGTATTGGTGTTGTCTAATAGTGGATAAGAAATAAGAGCGAATTTCTCTTATTGTTTGTTTCTTGTGAAAACCACAGCTTTGCATCTGGTGTTTCTAGCAGTTTTTGGCACAGTTTGAAATGTCTTGTTTTGCTCCCTTGCCTTTGAATAAGTGTGAATAACCCAGGGCTGAGTTGTCTTTGTGTTAGAGGCCCACTGGAAACTTAGGAGTTGCTGGGCTGGATCATTTACACTTGGTTCATTTTAACTCTGAAGAACATAAAAGCCAAATGGAGAAGACAGAATTGTAGGTAGGAAAAGGTTTATTTTCCCACTCTCACACTGGGGCATTATGGTGGATGCCTAGAGCCTGCCTGTGTCCTGTACAATAAATCACAGGGTGAACAGTTGACCCAAAGTCTCCAGAGCTGTAGTTCAGTGTCCAGTCATGAGCCTTGTGTCCTTTGTCACCAAGTTCCGCAGAAGAACTGGGTTGGAACCACAGGTTCCAGTGGGATGCGAAAGCCAGACAGGATATTGATGAATGTGGAGAATGCTGACTTCTTTAAAGACAACAGGTTAAGAAGCATAGCTGTTCACAGGGATAATTTGGAATGACTTGATCAGCCTGAACATCAGAGCCTGGCTCCTTGTCCCATAGGAGGTTTTCCTGCAAAACAGCTTATACCTGTTCCAAACATTCCTGAATCCATTGTCTCACCATTTTTCAGGGATAACTTTATATTCACTTGACATGAAGTTCAGATTGTTTATGAGTGACTTGCAACCACGTAATAAAAGCTGCAAGGAACCCCAGTTACTGGGGTTGTTCTTGGATGCAGTAAACTCTGAGTGAGCTATAGAATAAGCTTAAGAATAATGGAAGTGTGGAGGTCATCTAGTGCAACCCTGCTCCAAACAGCACCAACTCAGATCAAAGGTAGCCACAGTTTGGCTGAGAAATAGGTTGTAATTCAGCAAGAACAAATGCATGTTTTACAGTTCCCTGGGAATTACTGGCTACACAGGCACGGAATGGGGGAAAAATCTGATGAGGCGGCAGTTGTACAGAGAAGAGTCTGAAATGGAATAGTAAATAGCTAATGTTTTGCTGTCCGTGAGACGTATGAAGTAGTCCTCCTGCTTATAGTGCAGTGAATCCTCTGTTGGGTACAGCATCCAGTGTTAGCCCTAAGCTTTAAGGAAGATGATGGAGTGGCAGCAGAGAGTTCAGAACAATGCCTAGAGGAACTGGAAGCCTTAGCAGCATAATCTGTAGAAAGGAGTGAATGAATTACAGTTAAATAGCCTGGGAAAGAAGATACGTGTTTATGATGGAGCTTGTGGAAACAGCCTCTCATTATAGCTAAGTAGTGCCTTGAAAAGATGGAGCCCCTTTCCAGTTTATGCCTGGTGTACTCTCTGGATGGCATCCTGGTGTGATCAAACTGGTCTGCATGTGAGCTGCCCTGACTCTGGAGCTGAGCCTTGGCACAGCTCCAGCCCCCAGTCACACAGTCCTTGTGTGAACAAAGACGTTAATGTCTCACAGGAAGCGAATGTGTGTATTCTGCTATCTCATCTGAAAGGGAGTACTTATATTGCATTGACCATCTTCAGGATGAGCTGCTGGATTGGCCATTCCAGGTCCTTTGCATGCAGGTGTTCCTTTTGCTTTCACTTCCTGACAGTTAATGTCCCTGCTGCTCTGCTAAGACGCCCTATTCCGGATGGATGCTGCAAAGAGCTCCTCGATCCCAAGTATTGCACAAGGCATCCAGTTTTCTGAGCTGATACATGAGGATGAAAGCAGAATGTTGAGCTGGGCTAGGAGCTCAACTCTGTCTTCTTTTCTTTTGCTCATACAGGTACAACTTCATCAAGAACAGTTCCTCTGAGCTGGCAGTAGCCACCAAGCCAATGGTAACTGACCCACCAGAGCATCAATATCTCAGCAGGAGTTACTGGGATTTCTCTTGTTGGTTTCATTTTTTTGATCAAACAGCCCTTTTTGCTTTTGCAAGATGATGGTAAAACATGAAGATGACTGTTTATCTCCTGGCAGGGCTCCCATTCTGCCCAGATTCTCCTTTTTCCTCCTTTCCCCTGATGCTCAATGGCAGCAATTAGTCCTTGTCAGCTGCTGTGAAAAAGCACTCCTTATTCCAAGAGTTCTATTGCTGCTGCCAAAAGCACTTTGCTTTTCAATTTCACTCAAAGGGGCCTGTTCATGGGTTTCCTTTAGCCACTAATTACTTGTCTTGACGAATCAATCTCCCTTCTCTTTGTGTAGTAGCCAGATCGAGCTTGTTCACTGCATGGCCTGTCTGTCAGACCTGCTGAGGTCTGTAATGCTGGCATGCCAGAGTACAATGTATTTCAGCTTCATTCCCTGGAGGAAAGACAGCCTTTGGTCCAACCCTGCACCCAGCTCTGACTCTACATGACCAGTGGGGACTTCTTCCTGCTCTTCCTGGAACTGTGCAGCAATGCAGAAGCTCGGCTATTACAACCCTGCATGGGAGGGACTGAGTTAATCTACAGAGTGTTTCCAAAGGCCTCGTGTGCAATCCTTGCTTGTTTCTTTAGTGATGATTTGTATACTGGGATCACTGCAGTTCATTTTAACATGTGGCTGCAGATGTTTGCATTTTGAAATGGAGGAGAGACTTCCAGTATCGTGATGCTCACTGTGGCACGGTTGTTCTTCCTGCTTTCTGTGTGAAATAGCAGCTGAATTGTGTGGCATTCGGTGTGGTAGAGCGGGGTGCATGACTAACTGAAGGGAAACTGCTACAAATAGCACTTATTTACCTTGCAAAGCATCGTGTCTGTCTTCATCCCCATGAATGATGAATGAGCCATCTCCCAAGGTGCTAGATTCTTGAAGGTTGAGGTAGTTTCCTTTTGCCTGGCAAGGGCTATCATAATCCATACACTTGACCAAAAAGCCTGCATGCAGGCCTGCCTTTGTGCACAAAGGCATGCTCCAGTTTAGGTCTCCTGTGGCAACAAATTGGTCCAAGATGGTGAAGACAAGCCTGGTTTGTGTGATTTGGTGTTTGCTTCAGTGCTGGGGTGTGAAGCCCTGCTGCACTACCAATAGCACTGTTACTTGTTTACGTGGGGAAATATTTGTGTTTTCCTGTTGAAAGGTTTAGAAAGTACTCAGGCTTTCATTTCTTTCTGGGGCTTTGCAGCATAAATTATGACAAGTTTCCTTTCTAGACATTACTTTTCCTGTGTCATTTGTATGCCTTGAATGTGAACACTGTGCTTTTAAGTTCATGCCTTTCATATATAAAGCCTGCAGTGTACTCGCCGGTAGCTCTGGTGATCTGTTCTTCTCTCAAATGGTGAATGTCACTTGGAACCATGTTCTGAAAGCTCAAAACCCTGGTGTCTGACCCTGCCCACTGCTGTATCCCATCACTGCCTGCCTGCACCCCACAGGTCCCTGCTCTTGGGTGCCCTGTGCCAGCACCTCAGCACCCTCACAGGGAAGAACTTGTGCCTCAGAGCTCATCTCAATCTCCCCTCTGGCAGGTTAAAGCCATTCCCCTTGTCCTGTCCTCTCCCCAGGGTTCCTGTAGTCCCTTTATGCACTGGAGCTGCTCTAAGCTCTCCCCTTCATGAGCTTTCTCTTCTCCAGGCTGCACCAGCCCAGCTTCCTCAGCCTTGACATGTGAGGGCATGGCTGGTTTCATGGCTCTGGACTGTTGTGGGTATGAGAGGGTACTGTGTGTACACAAGCTGGTCTTTAGGCAGCCGGTCCTGTCACCCTGGGTCCCAGCAGAACCTCCTGGCAGCTTTGCATCCATGTGCTGCTCAATACTGGGCTGTCCTGGGCATTGATTTTAGGACGGCTGTCCCCTAACCCAATGGATGCCTTCAACATCTTATGGTACAGGTTGTTTTCCTGTGGAAATGTCCTACATCTGCCCCCGGGGTGGGAGCGCAGGTGTGGGATGGAGAACTGCAGGGATGGGAGGATGCAGCATGGCTCAGTGCTGATACTTGAGGCTCCTGGAGGAATGACCGTGCCCCTTGGGAAGGAGGGATGTGTGTGCTGCTGGAGCCTGCCATGGGGATCTTAGCATGAAGCAGTGCCTGGGTGTTGTAAATAAGGCTTTCCTCACAGAGGAGGTGGCTTGTGTATTTTTTGCCCCTGGCTGTCTCCTGCTTTTCCGTTATTAATTTGATCTAAAACATTGATATGATACTGTCTCAAGGCAGATTTGTGTTGAGTTCTTTTCCTGCAGCATCATATAAGTGGGTAGTAGCTCTTGCTTTATGCCTTTCCTATTTTTCTTTTGTGTAGGATGTTAATGTGTTTCCAATACCAGCATTATAAAGCTGTCAGCTAAGATAGATGTAAATCTAATATTCTCCCTGTTAATTTATGAGCTGAGTTTTCTGCTATCAGGAAATCTTTCTGGTGAAAAGGAATCTTAATGAGATCACATAAAATGCCCTTTTTTTATCTTGAAGAGGTATTTACTTTGCTTGAAAGATGTAGATTTGCTTTTTATGGTAAATAGCTGAAAACCATTGTGTTTTATCTGCAGTGTGGGCTTGGTCGAGGAGACAATGAAATGACGGTTAAAAGCACTGGCTCTAGCAAGGCTGAGTAAGCGAAGGTTGAAAGTGTTCTGCTTGCCTAAGCTGGTGCCTGGTATGCAGGCACTGGGAAAAGGGCTTTAGGGAATTGAGGAATTAATCATGGGCCGTAATTAAACCTTGATTGCAATAAATCTGCTTTCAGTGAAATCTTGGGTTCATAAACAGAGGATGGTTTCCTCCTCCTAGCAGGAGCAGGACTGCAGGATGAGGCTGTAACCACGCGGCTGTGCGGAGGTGAAGTGCTGCTTGGTTTCTTCAGCATGTCCCGTTTTGCCTGGAGTGCACCCAGATGCTAAAGGAAAGGGCTCATTTGTAATGAACCATTTAGTTGCAAACTTCATCTTTCTTTTCTTTTGTGGGTGCAAAATAGTGAGCAAATAGACATGAGCGATCTGGAAAGGCTGCATCAATGGGTTGTGGCCAGTGGGATGAGGTTCAACAAGGCAGTGCTGGATCCTGCACTTGGGCCACAACAGCCCCCTGACATTTTGCATTAACCAGGTTGCTCCAAGCCCTGTCCAACTTTAACACTTTCAGTAGAATTACAAGAAGCTCAGACACCGAAGTCTCAGAAGAGAGAAGGGACAAAACCTGGACAAGTATGAGTATGGGCAGCAAGGCTTTAATACATAAATACATTTATACCCAGATACAGCTCTTGGCTTTTCAGGTAACAGCCTGAAAAAGGTCTGGAGGTAATGTTTGCCTTGCATTAGCCCCAGGGATGTGCCAGTGACCCCCGAGAGCTGTAACTGCTGACCTGGCAGGCACAGCAAATCTAAATATTTAAAGTTTCAAAGGCTCAAAGCAGTGAAGTGAGAGCTCTGAGGTTCTGCTGCAGGCTGTCATGTTTCAGAGCAGGCACCCAGGGTGTGTTATTGGGGTTTTGTCTGCTGTAATGTATGCTTTGTGTTGCTTCACTCCCAAAGTCCACTTCCTGCAACAGTAGTAGAACCTGTGTAGGTTTAGGTTGCCTCCATTAGACCTGCATGTGCGGTGTACTTCGGAAGTGCAGTGTGAAAGGGTTTAGGCTCTGTACTTACAAAGATGTTTCCTTTAATCTTGGGAAAATTGCTGTTAAGACATCAGTTCCAATGGTTCTTGACACAGAACAGCTCAGTGTTCTATGGCAAACCTTGCAGACAATGAGACTTCCATGGTATAAACTTCAGACTTGGGAAATACACCTGGTTTCATCCTTAGTACTGTAGGTGTGGAAAGCTGAGGTGTCACTGTAGTCACTTCTCTTCACTTTAATCTCCTTTTGACCACCTAACCTTTAAGTGCTTCACGGTGGAAAGCTTTATCTGGCATTGGGAAACACAGCCAGTGTGACAGAGGGTAACATCTTGGGCAACCTGATTTAGGTGAAGATGTCCCTGCTCATTGCAGGGGGGTTGGACTAGATGAGCTTTGAAGGTCCCTTCCAACCCAAACCGTTCTGTGATTCTTTGATCTTATGAAAGCAAATAGAGAAACTGGAATAAAAAAGACTTTCCCTCCTTCTCAGGTAGTCTAGGGCTGGAGAACATTGAGCAGCCAGCCCATGGGTAGCATCTCTCTGTACTGGCTCTATGGTTGTCTGCTAGTTTCTCAAGGGACACACAGACAAGAGCTGAAGGGAATCAAAAGCTGGGTCTCTGTTGATGTTTATGAACTACTGATCAAGTCTCAAAGCCTCTGTTAGGCTGAGCAAAATCTAGAAGCCTTTCTCCTACCTCTATCAGCTGATGTGTTCTGCATGTGTGATGAGGTTACCCATAGAGAAGAGCTTTCAGGTAGCCTTTTGGTTTTGCCAAAGACACACTGCAAGAGCTAGGGGAAAATAAGGAACATGTTGCTTTGAATTTAGTTGGGTTTTCTTTTATCTGAAGGGACCATTAACTTTTGTCTGTCATCTGAATGTGCAGGAAGCAAGGGATCAGGAAGAGCTCCTCAGTGCTATTTAGATGCTGTTTAGATGGTTTTCAAGCATGTCATGATGCTGTGTGATTTACATTTGAAATGAAAACTCATCTTGTAATTATCAATGTTTCACTCACAAAGAGAAATGATTGTTCTCCCAGTAGTCTGGGAACAGAGCTGACTCCTAATTGCAGGGAGTGAGAGTGGGCTGAAAATAAGCCTCTAACAGGAGCTCTTCAATTTCCTCTTTTCTTAAATAGCACATATCTGTTTGCTGTGTAGATTGAATTGGATGCAACCCCCCCCCCCCGCCCCAAGGTGCTTGGCATCTACTGCTTGCTGGTAGTACAGTCGAAGTTGAGTCCTTAAGTTGAGAAGGGCCTGTCTCCATCTTGCCCCCTCTCAATATGTGCCCAGATGCTTTTTCTCTCTGCTCTGCCATCCCTCTCTAAAAGTCTTCTCAAACTCCTTCAGCCTGGTTCATTCATTGGTGGGATGCTTTTCTCTTTCAAGAGGATGTTGTCCTCAGTCTGTGTGCCTGTACCTGTTGTTTCCTTAGCATAGATGAGGCCAATAACTTTCCATTTGGAATATGCCAATAGCAGAAGTGTCTCTTGGGTTCGGGAATTTGACCTCTTAAGTCTTCTGCAAAGCATGGAATTTCAGGTTCAATTCCACTTTATCTTCACAAATTCAGTGGTGTTTCCGCTAAAGCAACCTGATGGTTCAGTTCTAGTCTCCAGCGCGAAGAGAACGTGGTGAAAGACTCAGAGCTCCTCGGAAACCCAGAACTCAGAACCCTTCACATACGAGAATGTAAATTTGGTTTCACTGCTTAAATGTACCTAAAGCTGAGGCTTCCCAAGAATGGTTTTCTCAACCCCTGCCCCAAAGGAAAATACCCCTTCTCTTCTTGTTTGCACATGCCCTGTTAGCACCAGGCAGGTGGTACCCATGGAGATGCATTCCCTGGGAGGGGGACAACACTGCTCAGACTTGTGTTTCCTCTTGCCAGCCTGTTCTCTCCAAAGACTCGCCCTTCTCCCCATTCTTCTCCCCATTCCTATCCTGCCCACCCTAGTTGCTAACTCTTCCCCAGTTCCTGTCCCTGGGTTAAGCATCCTCAACCCAAACGTGCCTCTGACACGGAGAGTAGAGGAAGCAGATTTTGCTGTAACACGAATCTGCTAGAGTGCGTAATGGATGTGTAAAAGAGAGGAGAAATATTTACCAGTTTCAATGGAGATGGATGAGTCAGGATTCAGAGAGGTGGAATAGCAAACATCTCTGTTCTCTGGATGCTGTAAGGCAACGCCAGAGCTCTGCAGAGAAACTTTCATTTCATTAAACACTTTCAATACTCAGCATTACTGCAGTCCTGCTGGCAGCATTTCCTAGTAGCTACTCTAAAAGGAATATCTTGAAGCCCCACAGTGGGTTCAATAGTTAAAATGACTGTTGGATTGGCTACAGCACTATGGATTGGCAGGTAGGAAACATTTTTACGTATTCAGGTTCTGGTGGAATATGAACGGGTCCCAGCATACAAGAGGCAGATGCTTCCTTCTCTAGGGGTGAAGTTGGAAGCTAAATGTTATCCAAACTACTGCAGCCAGTTGAATGGTGGTGAAGCATGCTGGAAAACAATCCTAGAATGGGTTGGGTTGGAAGGGTCCTTAAAGCTCATCCAGTTCCAACCCCCTGCCACGGGCAGGGACACATTCCACTAGAGCAGGTTGCTCCAAGCCCCCTGGGACTCCTGATGCCGAGTTCTTCCCATTGAAGTGGTTTGAGCAGTCTCATTTCTTGTGTTTCATCACCACGACAGCAGCACGTCTGATTGCGGAGAAACCACTGTAGAAGCAGGTCAAACAGTGAATGGGAAGGTTTCCTCCTGGATCTGAGGCAGCATGGTCGTGGCTGCGGTTGCAGGGAATTTGGACATAGCGCAGCAGACTCTTCTTGGGAACCTCCAGCTCAGTCTGAATCCTCCCTATTGTGGTGCTCTGGCATGGCTGCAGCCACAAAGGAATATTTCCAGCCTTCCCAAGGCACAGACAGCAGTTGAGGAGAACTGGGAAGCAGAAAGGTCAGGCCCTGCTCTACATGAGCGTGTCCAAGAGGCAGGGAAGAGCGTCTTCAGCTGCAGTGAACAACGCAAATGGAGGTACAGAAAGAGGCTCTGGCTTTTGACTGGGCAAAGTTTCAGTCAGTGTTTTTGATCGTGTTCCCAATGCTGGAATCCAAGTTCACTGGTAAAAAATGCCCACCCCTTTTACTGGAATTAACACGTACCTCCTCCTCTCTCAAAGAAGTGCTTGGGTGGGATGGCACACACGTGGTGTGGCCTCAACCAGGTTCCTGTTTGGCGCTGTGTCTACCTGTCACCCTCCAGGCACAGCTTGTTCCTAGCAGTGGCTCTGTGCTTAGGTGCAGCTCTGCCAACTGGGACACAAAGTCTTTCCTGGGATGTGCCATGGCTCATCGTGCTCCTTTTCTAGGATGTTGCAGCAACAATGAGAAATGAATCCAATGACCCATCAGGGACTGGGCAGTGGTTTCTTTTGTTACTTACACGTGCGTTGCCTTTATGAGTCTCTGCCCGCAAATACTTGCAGTGTGAGTGAAACTTACCCAGCTCCTTCTGTCACCCAAGGAGTCCAGTTCCCCAGTGTAATCTGACAGCTTACAAGCAGAAGCCACTTCATCCTCTTCTGCATTAAATCTGACCTCTGGTACTTTGCACGCCTCCCATATCTTTCCTCGAGTGCATGTTGTTTGGGAGGTTCTTAAAATGCCCCATCATTCACGTGGCACTATGATATGAGGTTAAGGGAGGATATTCACACATGGGATCTTCAAAGTGAAAATGCTGAGGCAAGTTTCTGCCTTGTGAACAGTCAGCAATGGGTGACCTTGTTTGAAGGCAGCAGTTTCCTTCCCAACCCCGATGGACAGCCTTCAAGCACTTAAAGCCCAGGCGCATCTCAACCTTACTAGAAGTGTTTCAGCGGCTCTGTTGTGGGGTAGTTGTGGTACAGTGATGAGGTCATTGCCTGTATCTGCAAAGCAAGACCTGCAAGTGCTGAGTGCCATGTGTTGGAGAGGGTACAGTGAACACCTCACCCCACTGCAGTTTGGTGCTGGGGAATTGTACTCTCTTTAGGGAACATTAGCTTGTAAGCGCTTCTAGTCACTGCCAAGACACAAACGTGTTGGGTCTGGTGCTAAGGAAAGAGTTGACTTGCCACATGGGAAGCTATGGGCTAAGAAGTGAACAAAACAACTTGATTCTGCTTTTGGCTATGGAGATAGCAGGAATTCAGTGCTCCCCTTCAGTCACAGTGCTGGGGAACAGGCACTGCAGCCCACCGCTTATCAGGGAGCTGCTGCCAAAGGGAGGAAAGTGGACAACAAATATTTACTGTCGGATCAATTCTGTTGAAAGTGCAATGTTTGTAGCAAAGCTTGGACACAGGAAGGTCAGGTGTAAGGATCAAGGCTGCATTTATATAAAGACAGAGGAATATGCACTGGAAATCCTTGCTTGGAAAGGGAAAAGACCAGAGGATATGGAAAGGCACACTATGAGGAGCTTCATCTTTGTCCTCGCACTGGGCGTTTTCTCATGTTCAGGTAAGTTGCTCAGAATGGAGCCGTGGCCTCTTCCTTACAGTGGTTTAGGAAGACCACAATGAACCGCTAATGGAACTGTGCCTCCATCTCAGGCTTTCCAGTGTACGACTATGATCTCCCTGTCACAGAAGAGGCTCTCAATGCTTCCATTGCGAGGATCAACTCTCAGTCAGGAGGGACAAACCTGTATGGTGTTGTCAGGAGCCACGTCACAAGAGTAAGTGCGCAGAGAACCAACATTCCTTTACCTGAAATGTGCTTTGCTCTGATGGAAAGCTCTTTTCCACCCAACCCTGAACCCCCAAATTTAGTTGGAGCTTTCTGGTGCTGCTTGGAAGAGGGTGGGCTTGGGGCATTATCTGAAGTGATGGCTCCAGGAACTGAAGCGTTCTTTTCTTTCCGCGGTCTTTATTTATGTCATCTATCTCCATGCACCAGTGCTGGTTTAAATCCGTTAGTGTCTAAATACAGGCAGGAAACTCTTTATCTGCTTTAATTTGCATTGCTAAGAATGATGTTGGCTACCCAGAGTTAAGGAGTAACATGCTGTAACTGTTCTGTTTCTATAGATGGCACGTATCAAGTCCTCTGCAAGAATGAATGACAAGATGACTTTGGGATTGATCTAGTTTGGAAAAGGACTTGAAAGCAGTGGGGATTTGTTGGTTGTTGGGGTCTGGGTTTTGGTTTCGGTGGGGAGTGGGGTGAGTCTCCCATCTCGAGCTAAAACACTGCTTAGACTGCCCATGAGGCACCTGAGCAGACAACGCAAGACTGTATTAACTGTGTTAATTCAATTGCCTCCAGTCGTGGGATTTACTTTCCGAGCCTATTTACTTGCACAATAGGCTTCCCAGCAGTCTAGATATTCAAAGCAGAGCTGTTAGCACCCTGCTTCCCACAGAAGATGGGGTAGCACACAGGGTAATGGTATGCTTATCTACCTTTGAGAGCTATAAGTCCCCCGTCCCCCCCCCCCACTGACTCTAAGCAGTAGGAGGATCCTGCAGTGGCTGTGCGGATTCAAGTGAGACTCCCATGGAAAGCTGTTCTGTGTTGCTGACTAAGAGAGAAATTCCTGAGCACAATAAAACAGACTTTCTCACACACAGTAATCGGCTCCAAATTGGGCACTGAGCCATAATGCCCTTATGTCGGCTTCTACTTGACAAAGAAGCGAGGTTGCCATGTAGCAGGCATAGAGGAATGACAGGCACTAATTATGTATTGTCTTGACCTTCCTTTGACCAGGTTGACATGTGGAACAGTGATGCCTATAGACTGGAGCTGCAGTTCAGCATCCGTGAAACGGAGTGCACCAAAGCATCAGGGAGAGACCCGTTCACATGTGACTTCAAGATTGGGCCTTTTGTGGTAAGTGAATGTGGTGTGAATGTGAAACCCCAAATTGATGTAGGATGAAGGACGTGGGGGTGCTGGGTGAGGAGAAGCTCCCAATGACCTGGCAGGACACGGGTGGTTTCTGGGCTGCACCCTCAGAACATGAGCAGCAGCTCAGGGAGGGGATTCTGCCCCTCTGCCGCGCTCTGGGGAGACTCCCTCCGCAGTCCTGATCCAGCTATGGGGCAGCAGCACAAAAGGGATTTGGAGCTGTTGGAGCGAGGCCAGAGGAGACCATGGAGATGCTGCGAGGGCTGAAGCAGCTCTGCTCTGGAGCCAGGCTGAGAGAGCTGGGCTGGGGCAGCCTGGGGAAGAGAACACTCCTTAAGAGGAGACTTAGAGCAGCTCCAGCGCATAAAGGGGATACAGGAAACCTGGAGAGGGGCTTTGGCCAAGGGCCTGTAGAGACAGGCCAAGGGGAATGGCTTTAACCTGCCGGAGGGGAGGGGAGATTGAGATGAGCTCTTAGGCAGAAGCTCTTCCCTGTGAGGGTGCTGAGGCACTGGCACAGGGTGCCCAGAGAAGCTGTGGCTGCCCCATCCTTGGCAGTGTTCAAGGCCAGGTTGGACACAGGGGCTTGGAGCAAGCTGCTCTAGTGGAAGGTGTTCCTGCCTGCGGCAGGGGGTTGGAACTGGATGAGCTTTAAGGTCCCTTCCAACACAAAGCAGTCCCTGATTCTACAATGATTCTATGAGATGTTGAAACACTCCTTTTCCTCTGTGTATGTCTGTAACCTTACCCGTCTTTCCTGGGCACAGTGGCTAGGAAGTAGGGGGGATTCTGGGAAGACACTGGAATGATGCTGCAAAGGCTTTCCTCATAGCTTTAGAGTCATGCTACTACCTCAGGAGGTAGTTTACTCCATGAAGAGGGGGGCAAATATCTGAGTATCGCTACTCTTGAGCTAAGCAGCTTGTGTGTGCGTGTAGGTGGGATAACATGAAACTGATGGTTGCTGCTAGGTTTTCTTTAATGATGCAAGGTTTGGCTGCTGTGAAGTTATCACTGTATCCTGAACAGACACCATCCCTCTGCTTTTCTTCTTGGGGAAGTGCAATATGAAACGTAGTGTGAGGACCTCTTTCTTTTCCAAAGTTGGGTGCAAGGTTTGCTGGAGCTTGTGAAGGGTAGCTGACTTAAAGGTATTTTAACTTGTAGAGCTGGAGCTGCCATCAGCATAGCCCTGGACAGCCTCTCTGCCTGTGCTTGATGATGCCAGAGCCATGAAAACGAGTTAGAGATTTTCTTCTACCTCAAGCAGGCTGAAGGCTTCATACAACTAACATGTAGTTGTGGAGCAATGACTTGCGTGTAGTCATGTGCTGCCAGAATATATTTACCTGACCAGAATCTACTCCAATAATGTGAGAGGTGTATGATCTTCCTCTTGGAATTTAATCCCTGTACAAGTTCCCACCCCCAGTGAAGGCCCCATGAGAGGGTTTGTCCTGTGGCTTTGCTCTATGAGGTTGGTTCTGGTTTGATCTGTTACAGCCAACCACTTTCTGCAGAAGTGTTGTGGAAGTCTCTGGTGAGCTCATCTCCAACATTGTCGTGCAGTGCCATCGAGGCGCATCCAGCTCCGAATCGCTGAGCAGCGAGGAGGTAAGGGAGGGGAAAACTCAGTTTTACTGCTTGGAAGAGCGAAAATTCATCTCATTCTCTTTAAAGGAGGTCAGGTGTAGCTGCATGAGCTGCAGCTGAGGTTTGGATCAGAAGACTCCGTGTGGTTTGAAACCCAGCTGACTCCTGTAACGCTTCACTTGCCATCAGCTGAGAGGTTTGACCTTGCCTGATGGATGCCTGTGGAGAGTGTGAATCTCTGCAGCAGTCTGGCACATCCACCAGCTCCAGTACTCCTTCACTGACACAATGCCTGGAGGAAAGTGATTGACACATCTTAGGCAGAAACAGACACCCCTGGCTCTGGCTCTGTTACCCAAGCCAGCTCCCAGCTGAGCGTGTAATCACAGTGCAGCTGAAGACCATTTGCTCTGTTGAGATTTGTGTGCCCTTTTTGAGCTCTTATTTGGGTTTAAGGTGTGATTAAATGCCAGCCCAACCTGTAAATTCCTTGAGCTCTTCACATCATGCTCATGTCCACTTTTTCCATGAACTGACACGTGAACCTGGGTGCCTGCACTTAAGTGCAGCTCTGCAGAGGGTGTTGTCCTTGAGGATTATATACAGGGAACCAGGATCGTTTCACAAGCGAGGCGCCAGAGGATATGGACAGCCTTTGTTTTGGGGAAGTGCGAGTGACTGAATGAATAACTTGCAGCAAATGGGATTCTTTGTCACTTTCCCTTGCTTTGAATTGCCAAAGTGGCTTCCCATTTAGTTTAATTTTACATCTTTGTTGCTCAGGCTCTATTCACAACCAGCTAGTGAATGCACCACAGGAAGCCTTGCTTTGCAGAGCAGAAAGGCTGCATGTGAAGTACTGAAATATGTAACATAATCTGGGATGCTCAGTCTGTCCTCTGTGGGTTAAGCATAACTCTTGTTTAATAGGGCACTCAGTATAAACACTTGCTTTTACAAGCAGGCATCTTCCTGCAAGTCTTCTTTAACTATAACTTGAAATTCAGTCCTGCTGCCAATATTCCTGCTGGGGAATATATTTCCTGCAATGTTAATAAGGAAAAAATGCCAAAGGGAATTATTGCACATGAAAAGGAAAGTATTTCTTTCTGCAAAGGCCTGCAGTAAGTGCACTGTAGCTCTTGCTCTAGAGCTGTAACTCAACCTGGCTGAGATGATGTGGTGTAGCTCCTGTAGGCTGGTGGCATCTGAAAAGGAGAAGGAATTGTGTCTGGCTGAGGCTAGGCTCATTTTACTTGGATAGAGACCAACAAAAGAAGAGTACAGAGAGCTTTTAAAAGAGTAGTTTGGGCTAAATGAGTCACAGAGGTGCCCTGTGTGACTGCAGCAGACCAACTCTGCTAGCTCTGCTGGCCTGGCTGCAGAAGGTCACGTAAGGTAGGAAGGACAAAAGGTTTTGACTGGAGAGCCTGTAGACTTCCTTAGCAACATCAGTGCTTTGCAATAGTATCAACAGTGATCTTGTTTTCAGAGAAGTGAATAATGACATTTTGGATGACTTCAGTGATCACACAGTACATGGGGAAATGGAGGAGGGGGAGACTTCTGATAAGGTCTGATAAGAAGCATCTTTCCTTTACAGTTTATGCACATGCCCATAATGAACCCCAACAGGCGAGGCAGCAGCCGCAGAGAAGGTAAGCCATTCCTGCCATGTTGGACTAGCATGTGTTTGGCTTTTGGATCATTTGCTTGCACCACCTGAAGGTCATCTATCTGAGGGACAAGGAAAGATGGGAGGCCAGCAGTTTGCTCAAGTCATAGCCAGCTGCTTTTTCCATAGCAGAGAGGTGTCTCATTGAGGAAGTGGTGAAGGCATTAGGTGTGAATTATGGCAATGCTGAGGCTTGTGTGGTCTGCGTATGTGTTTTCTGGATGGCCAGATTTGTGCTCTTGTAACTGAGCTGCATCACCAGCAGTGTGAGCAGCAGGTCAAAGGAGGTGATTCTGCCTCTCTGCTCTGCTCTGGTGAGACCCCTCTTGCAGCACTGTGTGCAGTTCTGGTGTCCTCAGCACAAGAAGCACATGGAGCTGTTGGAGCGAGGCCACGAGGATGATCAGGGGCTGGAGCACCTCCTGTATAGAGACAGACTGAGAACACTGGGGCTGTTCAGCCTGGAGAAGAGAAGCTGCATGGAGACCTCAGAGCAGCTTCCAGTGTTTGAAGGAGGCCACAAGGATGCAAAGAGGGACTCTTCATTGAGGGACTGTAGCGATAGGACAAGGGGTGATGGGTTCCAACTGAAGCTGGGGAAGTTCAGGTTAGATCTAAGGCAGAACTTCTTCCCTGTGAGGGTGCTGAGGTGCTGGCACAGGGTGCCCAGAGAAGCCGTGGCTGCCCCATCCCTGGCTGTGTTCAAGGCCAGGTTGGACACGGGCTTGGAGCAAGCTGCTCTAGAGGAAGTTGTCCCTGCCCATGGCAGGGGATGGAATGGATGATCTTTAAGGTCCCTTCCAACCCAGACCATTCCGTGATTCTAAAATGAGTACTTCTGTGCATCCTTGAGGTGGTTTTGATGTTATGTGAAGTGCTGAATGAATGCATGTTTGAAAGTATGTAACACTCATGTACATCTCCATGTTCTTCTTTTCAAAGACATATTTGCTCCTGAAGCTTTCCCTTCAAGGGGAAGGGGCAGCAGCCATGGAGGCTGGCATAAACCCAGCTACTTCAGCTCTGACAAGATGGAATAATACCCTTTGCGTAAGTAAAATTCAAAGGGTAGCTTTTATGCAGTTTTGCAGCAGGGTGGGCAAGTGACTCAGGATAAAAGACCTCTTTGAGAATGGGCTTTTTGTCTGTGAACCTGTTAAAAGCTATTTAACTCTCAGTATTTGTAGGACTTGCTTATGGGGAAACTCAGGGACACAAACAGCACTATAAGCACCATGGATGGGGTGCAACCTCCAGTGCCAGTGGGCTGCCCTGGCTGTGTATTGGCAAAGAGTTGTTGGGTACCCCAGTCCTTCAGCAAGTCACCCACCACTTTTTTGCTGGTGCTCTGCCTTGTTGTACCTCTTTATACTGCAAAGTCTTGTTTGTAGGCCATGTCTTTGTGCTGAATCTAATGCAACAGGGCCCCGAGGCCACACAGGTCAGCAGACAAAAAGGGAATGTGTAATATGGTATCTGGGAGAACCAAGATGAGGTTTGCTCAGGCAGGTGTTTGTTGCAGAGAAGCTGCGAAGGAGATGTTTGAGCTAATGGGAATGATAATAGATGGTGTTCATGCTTCATTGGAGCTGGCAAGGTCTATCCTACACAAACCACCTTTGCTGATCTACTTCTAAGGCTTTATGTGGGAGCAGCTGTAATTGCTGCTGCTATTTCACCTGCCGTCTGATGGAGTTAATCTAAAGGAAGAAGGAGCTTTAGGAACACAGAATGGAGGATGTTCTTTGGCATGCTAACCAGTTCTAAAGTCGCTGGGAAAGGAAGAGGAAATCACTTAGCACTATGTCTTTGTGATTAAAAGGCTTGCACACATGCTTGGGTACATCTCATTAGCAGGTCCCTGTCTCTGTAGAGAGTGCAGAGCTGAATGTTCCATGTGCGTGGAGCTCAGTTCAGGCCTGCTGCATTGGGAAGACAGCCTTAGATGACTCACCAAAAACTAACACATGTTACTCATAAGCCCATCCGTGATATATCTATATGTACTGAAGGAGATGTAACCCCTACTCTCCTCAAATTTAGATCCGAAAGGAAAACCCAGTCATTCTGCTAAGGCAGGTCTTTATGAAAAGGATTTCATTAATCCATGTGCTGTTTTAGTCTATCTATGAGCCAGTAAAGGTGATAGGCTGTTGTAATCACTGCCCTTCGTTTCATAAGAACCTTTAGCTTCCCTAAATATATTTGAACTTCCTTGAGCATATTGCAGTGGCATCCTGGTGGGCGATCTATGCCTTTCTGGATGCCTTTCATCCAAGGAGATGGTGTGGAAAGACTGAGGCTTACTGGAGAGTGGCCTCTCTCAGTCTGGCTCAGTGAATTTGGGTTGTTTTCTTCAGCTGGTCTTCCAGAAGAGTTGTGGGCAAGGAGGTCCATGTGCGTTGAATTGGGAGACATCCTTGCCTTGGCATTTGGAAAGTGCCAGGTATCTTGAATGAATTCTGTGGCTCTCCACAGGAGCTGACCCCTTTAAGCAGTAATCACAAATGTTTTGTGTTCTGTACCTAATGTCTAACAGATTTCTACACTAGAGGCAAGCTGTCAAATCTTCTCGAAGGAGAGAATATGGAACAAATGGGGAGGGATTTATGGTTCTTGAAATCCTGTGCAGGAGTTGGACTTGATGATCCTTACGGGTCCGTTCCAACTCGAGATGTTCTGTGATTTTAATAGTTTCTGCTTGCTGTTGTAAGTGTCATTTATGGAGCTGTGTTTCATATCAGCTTCCTAGGTTTTGGCCATTTCGGAGGCAGATAAGTCAGGAGATTAGGGAGAATTTCAAATCCCCTCAAAACTCCCTTTTCCTCTTGTTTTTATTCTGTCCGTTTGACTAATTAGGTATAAAGTCTGGAGAGAAGTCTTATTTCTCCGTTCCCCTTGTATTCAGAATTAGGGGGGTTCATCCACGGCTTTAATTTGGAGCCGCATGTATCCAAATGAGTTTGTGTTATTCCTGGCTTTTTCCCCTCTGTTTGGCACCTGTGGGATCATGGCTGGCATCAGTACAAGCCATACTGTGATGGCTGTGTTTGGTGGGTCACGGGAAATAGCATGCTGTGTGTTGAGATGGCGGGAGCTCAGCTTATCTGCGAGTATTTTGGCAGAGGCTGAGGAAGCAGCAGTTTAATAATAGGTGACTTTCAGCTGTTATTCAAAGGACCTGTTGGTGAGGGGCAAAGCAAGACAAGTTCAGGTAATGACATGTGAGTATCCTGTGCCTGAGTCTATGCAAAAAGAAGCTGACCAGTGCTTTGTGGCTCTTTATTTATTAGAATATCAATAGTCAAGAGGGAAAAAAAAGACGAGTGCAATGGTTATATAAAGAACTTTTCCAAGTCTGCAGCCTTCAGACCCTGCCGGTGCCTGCAGGAGTTAGCAAACTGCATAGAAAAGAACCACATCAGTGATTAATGAGCTTACTTCAGTGACAAATCCTAATCAGATTTGCTGGATTTGCTTCCTCGTGCATCTCTGGAACTGTAAAATTCACATGTTGTGCTGTGGGCCAGCAAGTAGCTCAGGCATGTCAACGAGAGATAGCAGGAGAGCCAGCTGCTGCACAGCATCTGGTCACCCTAACAGCCTTAGCCTTCAACAAGCATTGAGGTCATTAGTTAGCTTGGCCTGCCAGGTATGTGTAGAGTTAGTTGGAGCTGTGTTAGTCTCCACAGTGTCAGCAAATGATAGGTTCCGTTGGGTTGGAACCTGCTTGATGGTGTTTATGGCTCTGAATTGCTGAAAAAGTGGCTCAAACTCACTAACACCTTGAGCCCCAGAGAGCAAAGGAAAAGGGCCCCAACGCTCTGCTCTTCCAAAATCAGCTGCCTAAGGCAGGTTATGTTCTTCAGGGTGGAGTCTGGCCTATGACTGCCCTAGGGAGTCTCACCAGCACCACTTCATTTCCTTGAACAGGAGAACTGAGAAGAAAGCTCCTGCTTTGCTTGCAGTATACATGGGGATGGTGAATGCTGATTCTCTCTTACAGTTGTTAATCACAAAGGAAAGTGTGATTAATGCCAAATTCTGCTTGTATCAAGCCAAGGGGCTGTGACAATGGCTCTTTGGCTGAGTTCTCACCAGGCAGAGCCCACAGCTGGCAGGAATGTGGCAAGGGCAGTTGTTAGAAGCTGATTAACAGCCTTGCAGAAGCAGAAGTGAATAGCCTGGCATCGTTGAATAGCAGTGGTTTGTTTTCAGTGGAAGAATAACATCAGGCCTCTTGTCATACCCAAGAAATCCAGGATCCAACCTTCAGAGTGAAATGAATGCTTCTTGTGGTGTCTTCTACAAAACCAATAATGGCAGGGTGTATCACTCTCCTCAGGTGTGGAAAGCAGAGCTTTTATCCCCGCTGTCCTCATTAAGAAGCTGCTTGATTTTAGTTCCAGTCTTGTATTCTCATGGGTTCATTATGTTCTGTCTTTTGTCTTTTCCTCTCCATTCACCCACTCCACTTTCCGCAGCTCTCAGAAAGAATCTCATTGCCTTCTGGGGGAAAGAAGTGAAGCATCAGAGGGAAGGAAAATCCATGCAGAATAGGATCTGTTGCACAGTGCCTGAGCTCCATATCCAATTGGCTTTGAGAGTGAAAGCTGGAGCAATTTATCACTTAGGCAACATGGAGGAAATGACAAGCTGCCTTGGAGCCTGTCTGTGATAGCTAAGGCCTTGGTCTCATCTGGCATCTGTAGCAGAGAAGACAACCTTCTTTCATCTGCTCAGAGGTGAAGGACTGAAACTGAAACAGACCCAGGCAGGACCTTTCCTGATGCTCAGGTCAGATCATGGTGCAGGGATGAAGCAGAGGTGTTACAGCAGAGAGGAGAGATGCTGTGATAATCTCTTGTTGCTGTTCTGAATGGCAGTGATTTTTGCCAGCTCTTTGTCCACAGATCTGTTTTGAAGGATTAGACCAACTGAGGACTGTCTTCCAGCTTACTGCTTAATGTTGGATTTTGCAAGGAATAGAAATGAGCTTGTCAAAGTATCACAAAGGTTGGGAAGGACCTCTGGAAGCCCAAGCCGGGTTCAAACAGGGCCAGGTTTATGAGGTTTGAATATCATACCCTGGCTTGTGTTGGAAGGGACCTTAAAGCTCATCCAGCTCCAACCCCCTGTCAGAGGGAGGGACGCCTTCCCCTAGAGCAGCTTGCTCCAAGCCCCTGTGTCCAGCCTGGCCTTGAACACTGCCAGGGATGGGGCAGCCACAGCTTCTCTGGGCACCCTGTGCCAGCGCCTCAGCACCCTCACAGGGAAGAGCTTCTGCCTAAGAGCTCATCTCAATCTCCCCTCTGGCAGGTTAAAGCCATCCCCCTTGTCCTGTCCTTATAGGCCCTTGTCCAAAGCCGCTCTCCAGGTTTCCTGTAGCCCCTTTAGGCACTGGAGCTGCTCTAAGGTCTCCCCTTCAGGAGCTTCCTCTTCTCCAGGCTGAACCAGCCCAGCTCTCTCAGCAAAAGATTTTTTTCTCAAACTAAGCTGGAATTTCCCGTATTCCCACTTGTTCCTGTTTTTTCTCATCTCTTTGTTCCCAGTGCTGAGTGTTGCAGCTGGTCCTGGTTCTTTGGCCTGCATCCCCCCATCTGCAGGGCTGGGCACTACCCAGGCGCTCCTGGACAAGCTCCCCTCAGAGGGATGCTGTATCTGTTGTGTGTGGATGCTCCTTTCTGGCACAAATCTATCCCTAAAATGTTATTAACCAATGTGTCTTGCAGAAGAATGTCAGGTTGCCATGGTGACAAAGTTGCTGAAGATACAGTGCAGGCTACAGACTGCTTTGGAAGCAGTCACATGCTCCCTTGGAAAAACACATCCCAGATTTCTTCCCCATATTGTAGCTCTTAATTCAGATGCATATCTCAGAAGACCATACATTAGCTTCTAGCCTCAGCCAGCCCTGCTTTGAGACTTTGCAGTATGTATTGGTATGTGTCCTGTACTTCCCTATTGTTATCTCTTCTATCAGTCTGGTTCTTTCTTTGCCTTTACACCAATGCACAGCTGATGTTTCATCTGTGCACATGTGGAGTGGTTTGTGGATGCACAGTCTGTTGACAGCTTCCTCCTGGTGTGGTTGCGATGCTAAACCAGTCGATAAGGTGCTCAGTGAAGCTGGATGCACTTTTTTTATCTCAGGCCATGGATGTTTGGTTGTTTCTGTCAAGTACGAGACAAATCCTGAGCTATGCCATTTCTCCCCCTCCCTTGTCTTTAAGTAGATCGGAGAATGAGAAGAATCAAGATTCAAAGATCCAGCATGGGAAGGAAGAAGCTGATGCCATTTCCTTTCGTTTTCCATGACAGAACCATTCCATAATGAAATGGAAGTCTTTCCCTAAACTCACTTGCTGCTGTGATGTCAAATGGCCAGTGGATGAGCTCGTGAGATGCTAACTGCCCACACTTGTGAGTTGATAGCTGCCTTCTGATGCATTAGGTCTCAGTGGGAGGACTCTCTCAGACACCTAGACACGGTTACGTGTCCAGTATGTGATGCACCATCCTCTAATGATGCTATTAAAGGATCATTATTCCATCTGTTTGTTCTGCGTTGCTCTCTGGTTGCTTGTAATCTTTAGTCAAACTAATAAACACTCCATTCCTTTTTCTCTGGGGTGCAGCAGCTGTGGACAAGGTGTCTTGCTGCAAATCCAAGTTTTAGCCCACAAGTAATCAAGCTTTAATGGATACTTGACTCGTGGGGAGCTGAGGGAGCCTGTGACAGTGATTGTACTAATTGGCATGACAAGAATGGTTAGAATCACTCAAAGAATCAGTGTCGGAGATACCAGCAAAAGTGATATTAGAGATTTATTGATTCAACAGAATTCAATGTTAAGGTTCACTCTCCAACATGCAAAAGGAAATTGTATCAGAATTGGTGATGATTTATACAGAACTGGACCAATGTGATGCATACAGAAACTGGTGAATAAAGGGATATCCTCCTGTTGAGTCACAAGGTTCATTCGGTGTGGACCCCCTTGCTTTCTGAACTCCTGACTGGATCCAGTCTTAGTGTCAGACTTGGTCAACAGTTTATGCCTAGGGATAAGAGGTTATGTGTGCGTCCAGCAGCAGTCTAGGTTTCATTCACAGTTTTAAGGTGAATCACAAGATTTCTAACTTAAAGCTAATATGCACACAGCTGCAATCAAATACCTAACCCAGTACACACACACAAGGATATATATATGTATGCATGTAAAAACACATATATAAAAAGAATGCTGTTAAAAATTTCCTTTAGGTGCAGTGAAAATACATCAGCTTTCTCAGTACTCTGCAATGGGCCCTTTGGTTATGGCGCATTATGGCTGGCATTAGGGCTCTGCACACCTAATTCACCTAGTGCAGATGTGACCCAACTGGGTGCACACAAGTCATCTGTAAATAGGCAACAGAAGCTGTTCCTACAGAAGCTGTTGTGTACATAGTGAGGGTACTGAAGAGGTGTTTTGTATGTAGCTGGGACAACAGCAAAGGCTCACCTTTATGCTGGGCTGCTCACCTCTATGCTGCTGCTTGAGCAGCCCTGTGGTGCAGGGGACCTTCTCCTGGCTGAGCTGCAGGCCCTGCTTCAGACACAGGAAGCTCTTGGTGCAGGCAGCAGTTTGATTCCCTGCATGCTACTTGACACTGAGATCACAATGAAATAGCTTTCCTCTTACCAAGCACCTTGTGAAGAATGGCATTGCACTGCTCCTGGATGCAATGGAAAGAAAGCAGATGAGGAGCTTGCAGTTCTGGGACCGAGTATGTTTTTCTCCCTGTCCTTCTGTATGTCTTTCCTTTCCTGTTTTCAGCTCTGTTTCTGTGCTACTGAATGGAAGAGGCCTCTGGGCGAGGTGCACTTTGCCTGAGTGCTGGATATCCAGCTAGGATATTTTCTCTCATGCTTATGATGGCTTTGTGCCAAACTGGATCAAAGTAAGAGGTGAATTTCCTGAGACAGAAACAGGCAAATTAGTTGGACATCTGGTGGGAATACAGCAGTGCCATTTAGTGCAGTAGAAATCTTCAAAACACTTGGATATAATAAAGCTGTCAGCTGGGTTTGAAGATCTGCTCCCATCTCTGTTCCCTCCCACCACCCGGCACACTGTCTTGGTTTGCAGTTTTGCTGCTGCGCTCACTAGTACCCAGCTCTCTTGCTCAGTAAGTGGTGGTCATGGGAGCTGCAAAACTGATCGTCGGCTCTTTACCAGTTAGGTAACTTCCCCCCCTTTCAAAACCAGCTGATGTTTCTCTCTATAAAGCAACTCTCCCATCTGGTTTGACTCTCGGTTCGTTTTCCCTAGTGGCTGTACTGACTGCTGCAAGGTAACCCAATTTCTATCTCAAAAGCATGGGAACATGTAGTCAGAGCCCTTGATGATTAGCAACAGGAAGTAGAAGGAGGTGAAGGATACTGGTAAGATGTAGAGTAGAGGTCCAGCAGAGGAAGGGCTGTTTTCCTTTCTCATGGTGGTTTTGCTTTGCCTGTGTCAACAGGAGTGGGAACATCACCCCTTCAAGTAATTTTTGCTGAGCATCGTCTTCCTTATGGTGGTGACTTCACACCTTTGAGCTGATTTTAGGTAGATCCATGACTCTTCATTTAAAAGCTGGTGGAAAGAACCAGCTTAGCTGCTTTCTGAACCTCCTGAGCTGAAGTGATCGTGCAGCTCATATTCTCAAGTAGATATGAGTATCTTCCTGTCGTAGGCAAAGTGTGGGTAAGCAGAACTTTCTGGGCTGTTCCTCTAAGACCTGACTTTGTCTCCTGGATGGAATGAGGTGGATTGATACATGAGCCAGCTTCAGCTGTGCGTGTCTCTTCGTTATTTCGTTCTTGCTTTTCCCAGTTCCCAACAGGCAGCATAAAAGCAGTTGTGTTTTGCTGATGGAGGGTAGTGGCAGGCCTCTGCATCAGTGGAATAGGAGGGGAGCATTTTCTACAAAATCCTTATGTTGTGGCTCTGTACATCAGGGAAGAGACAGAAGAGACTACTGAGTTTGACAGCGGAGTAGAAAGCTTGTCTTTGAGCTAAGGGTGGGCTAGCTGATCGTGGAATGATGAATAGAGCTCGTGCAGGTGTCATATCTTTGGGGAAATAACCATCTGTAAGCAAACAAGTGGAGCAACATTTGGTGGGAGGGATCTGTCCCCGCAGTGGTTTCCATCGCTCAGGGGATACACTGCCAGTACCTTGTCACCAGCGATGTGTGGGTATTTAGATTATTCTACATTCACAGTTGTTGTCTGAGCTGAAACACCTTACTACTGTTAAAGAATGAATGAAAACTGAGGTTGCATCTGACTTCCAGATGTGACCCTTGTATAGGAAAGGTCTGATCTCTTAGCATTGCTGAAACTTAGAAGGCAGGACTTTGCAGTCATGCGCCTTGGGAACAAGAGCAAGAGCTTGTCTGCAGGCACTGTTGTACCACATGCATTGGGTCTAACATCTCCTTTTGGTAGACACAAGGAAAGCAATGAAAGGCCAGCCCTCTCCAGCATGCCTGAGACACCCCTATGCTAATTATGTGTGAACATCTCTACAAAAAAGCAAAGAAAACACTTCTTTTCCCCAGCAAAAGGGATTGCAAGTACTTGAAGCTCCTTGCTGACTGTAAACAAATACCTTCTCATCTAGAAGCTGATGTGGCATCTGCTGTGCAGATGCTTCTCTGGTGCTAGGGAGTAATATTTTCTTTGCCTGCATTACTCAAGTCTTTTGTGGTCTCAAGTCTCTGTGCTGACTCAAGCACTTGTTGCTCCAACATAGCAATGATAGTTGCTGTGGATGTTCCCTTCCGACTCCCATGTCTGAGAGATTGGTCTGAAACACCACAGCGGTGCCAAGAGCGAATCTATCCTCACTGTGACTGAAAGCTGGAATCCTACCGCAGTCCTGGTTCTATTTGGATTCAGCCACATCCTCACTACTGAGACTCCCAGC
The DNA here is from genome assembly GCA_039720435.1 of Amazona ochrocephala. NCBI lineage: Eukaryota > Metazoa > Chordata > Aves > Psittaciformes > Psittacidae > Amazona > Amazona ochrocephala. The sequence continues at coordinate 82,136,406 of CM077881.1, read as the reverse complement.
CTCACGTGGACTCCAAAACTGCCTCCCTCAGAGGGAGCAAGATTTATCACCAAGCTCTTCTTGCACTCCTGCACCAGGAACTATGTTGATTTGTCCGTTGGTGTGCTATGTTGTCCGTGGCCATTCTCCCCAAGAACCAGGGTGTTACACTGGAATTCATCAAGTAACGTACCACCTTTCTTTGTTGTACAAGGCACATCAGAATTCTCCATTTAGAAGACAAAGGAGGGATGCTGCCAAGGGCAAGACACAGAGCAAAGTACCCTGAGGAGGAGGCAGGATCTGTGTAAGCAGAGCACTAGTTTTGCTGCTGGGTTTCCCTTGGAGAGTGAAGATTTATGCGGCAGCAGGGACAGAGGGAGCTTTCCCTGCACCTCTTAGAGATGCTACTTGCAGTGGCAGGAGTGTGCAGAGTAGAAATTCTCCCCTCGTAGGCGTTGAGGTTGTTCAGAAACTCTGAGACAGCAGAAAAGGGAGCTGTGTCTGAACGGGGACAGCAAAACCAAAAGGTCTTAGACTGAGGCTTGCTGCATACGGGGGCTTTGTGGCAGATTGTTTGAACTTTGCGTCACCAGAAGGTGAAAATGTAGTCACCTTTCAATGCAGAGCAGTTGCAGGGTGAGGAAGGACGTGAAGGAGCGTTGATTTGGACTTGCTCAATAATGTAAGGAATTAGTAGGAGCAGCTGCAGCTGGTGCTGAGGCAGTGTTAGGGGAGCAGTCCCTGTATAGTGAGCGTGTCCTATACAGACCTCCAGTACCTCAGTTTGTCCCTGTGGAAGGTGGGAAACTGCTGACTCTTTACTCTCTTTTCAAAAGCAGTAAAACCTACGCTCACGGCACAATTGATCCTCTTCACTTGTGTTTTCTCCCTCTTTTTTCAAACCAAATCCCTCTTTCTGCTGGCAGTCTTTGAGCAGGACTTCCCATGGTGTGGTATGGATGAAAGACAACACCATGTGGTAATGTTCCAATAAAAACAGGCTTAGTTCTCTTCTTGTCCTTCAGTCAACACTTGGGAAACAGTGGTATTTGGGTTCCAGGATGCTACAGCATTTCATTTCCTAGGCTCTGTCTTTGGCATCATGCCATACGTGCTCAGTGATAATTGCTGCTTGACACTAGTATAGGATCATATTAGTGTCATATAGAATCCCAGCCTGGTTTGTGTGGAAGGGACCTTAAAGCTCATCCAGCTCCAACCCCTGCCACGGGCAGGGACACCTTCCACTAGAGCAGCTTGCTCCAAGCCCCTGTGTCCAACCTGGCCTTGAACACTGCAGGGATGGGGCAGCCACAGCTTCTCTGGGCACCCTGTGCCAGCGCCTCAGCACCCTTACAGGGAAGAGCTTCTGCCTAAGAGCTCATCTCAATCTCCCCTCCCCTCTGGCAGGTTAAAGCCATTCCCCTTGTCCTGTCCCTACAGGCCCTTGTCCAAAGCCCCTCTCCAGCTTTCCTGTAGCCCCTTTAGGCACTGGAGCTGCTCTAAGGTCTCTCCTTCAGGAGCCTTCTCTTCTTCAGGCTGAGCCAGCCCATTTGTGCCACCACAGGATGTGTGCGGTGTGTTGGTAGCCCCACAGCAATTCTGCTCATGTAGTTCTAGCTGGGAAGGGGTAGAGCTACCAGCAACTAAGAAGGGTTCAGTGCTATGTGAAACTAGCCTGAAAAGTTCCTGAGAGAGCAGAGATCACCTCGAGTGAAAGCTGGATGGAGCCTAGCCCTTGTTAGAAAGGTTATTGCTCATCCTGAAGGAATGTGGAGATTTCCTGGCGCACACAATGCTGTCAGCAGCATAACCTCAGGTGGGTGACAAACCAGACTAAACCCTGGATGATCTCTCAGAAATGAAGGATAGGCCCTAATTGCCAAGCCCTTGTCCTGGTTCGTAGTGAGATGTTGGGATCAAGTCCTCATCATTTTCCAGTCTTGATTCTCCCCTGGAACGTGCAGTTGTCAGGAAGCCTGCAAGTGTAAGTTCAACCCAGGGACTTGGAAGGCTTTTAAGGAGGCACAGCTGTGCGAAGGATGGAGAAGAGCCTTCGTGGCAGAATTAGTGCTAATCACTGCTGGGGCACTTGGTGAGCAGAGCTCCTGCTTCCCACTGGTGGTGATGCCCACTAGGTGTCAGAATTGAATAGACCCAAGGCTGGCGCAGGGGAGACAGCCCCAGTCGTCAAATGATTCGGATTATTTTGTTTTCCCTTCCAATTCCTGGCATGCTGCGTGATCAATTGACCTTTGGGAAAGGAGGATCTGTTTGCTTCAATGGTGAAGGGAACAGAGGATGAGGACGAAAAACCCAGGCCAGGTTAGAGTGCTTGTTCTGCACTTGGGAGCCCAGAGCTTAGTTCTGCTTCAGGCACAAATCTGGGTTTACTCTTTCGTGCATGTCAGGAGATCCTGATTGATAAAATGGCTTTAAATACCATGTCCCAGCCATCCCTTGCCTTGCAGTCCAGGCTGTAAGGTGCCTTCGGTAAGAGGAAAGGTAGAGCAGTGCTGCTTGCAAAGGCGGTTTGGTCTTATAGTTGAAGTTCTGTACCTGTTGCCCTCACCCCTTATTCCCATCTCTTATTCAGGAGCTCAGCTCACTCACTGCTGTTGATGGACATTGGCACGGGCATCATGATGGCTCTAAAGATGAGGTGCACACCAGGAAGAAACGAGATGCTGTCACAGCTGCCACTGGGGTTTCTCCATTCACACCTTCTGCTGGCTTTGAAATCCCCTTTTTTCCCCCTCTTCCCAGGACAAGCGCCTCAGCCCCACTGCAGGAAACAGCGCCAGCCCACCCCTGGGACCTCGGACCAGCTCTCTTGGGTGAGCATCTGCACATATGGCTGGTGGGGCTCTGCAGCCATGGGGTGGCCCTGGAGGGGTGGCCCAGAGCATCTTGGCCAAGGTGAGCTGTGCCCGTGGCTGTCTTCGGTGGGGAAAGACCATTCTTTGTGTTGGTGGGAAGGGGAGAGGGGCGGCCATGATGGGCGAGGCGACGTCGTGAGCGGAGATCGTGAGGGAAGAGGAGGGGCGGCCATGAGGGAAGGTGGCGAGGGGAGATGAGGGTAGCCATGAGGGGTGAGAGGAGATCAGGAGCGGAGGTTGTGAGGGAAGCGGTAGAGCAGTCATGAGAGGTAAGAGGAGACGATGAGCGGAGATCGTGAGGGAAGAGGAGGGGCGGCCATTAGTGGTGAGAGGAGATTGTGAGCGGAGATCGAGGGGTGGCCATGAGAGGTGAGAGGAGATCATGACGGGAGATCATGAGGGAAGGAGAGGGGCGGCCATGAGGGAAGATGATGAGAGGAGACAGGGGTAGCAATGAGGAGTGAGGGGTGACCATAACGGGTGAGAGGAGATCAGGAGTGGAGATTGTGAGGGAAGCAAAAGAGCGGCCATGAGAGGTGAGAGGAGATGATGAGGGGAGATCGTGAGGGAAGGAGAGGGGTGGCCATTAGTGGTGAGAGGAGATTGTGAGGTGACATCATGAGGAAAGAGGAGGGGCGGCCATGAGGGAAGATGATGAGAGGAGATGACGGTAGTCATGAGGGGTGAGGGGCAGCCATGAGGGGTAGGGGCAATTGTGAGGGGCTATCGTGAGGGAAGGAGAGGGGCAGCCATGAGGGGTGAGAGGTGATCATGAGGGGATATCATGAGGGAAGGAGAGAGATGGCCATGACGGAAGATGATGAGGGGAGCAGATCATGAGGCGAGATCATGAGGGAAGGAGAGGGGTGGCCATTGTTGGTGAGAGGAGATTGTGAGCGGAGATCAGATGGGGGACCATGAGGGGTGAGAGGAGATTATGAGGGGAGATCATGAGGGAAGGAGAGGGGCTGCCATGATGGAAGATGATGAGGGGAGATGGGGGTAGCCATGAGGGGTGGCCATGAGGGGTGAGAGGAGATCAGGAGCAGACATCGTGAGGGCTGCTGAAGAGCGGCCATGAGGGGTGAGAGGAGATTATGAGGGGAGATCATGAGGGAAGGAGAGGGGCTGCCATGATGGAAGATGATGAGGGGAGATGGGGGTAGCCATGAGGGGTGAGGGGTGGCCATGAGGGGTGAGAGGAGATCAGGAGCAGACATCGTGAGGGCTGCTGAAGAGCGGCCATGAGGGGTGAGAGGAGATGGTGAGGCGAGATCATGAAGGAAGGAGAGGGGCGGCCATGAGGGGTGAGAGGAGATTGTGAGGGGCAATCATGAGGGAAGATGGTGAGGGGAGATGAGGGTAGCCATGAGGGGTGAGGAGTGGCCATGAGGGGTAGGGGCAGTTGTGAGGGGTGATCATGAGGGAAGGAGAGGGGCAGCCATTAGTGGCGAGAGGAGATCGTGAGGGATGATCATGAGGAAAGAGGAGGGACGGCCATGAGGGAAGATGATGAGGGTAGCCATGAGGGATAGGGGCAGTTGTGAGGGGAGGTCATGGTATGTGAGGAGTGACCATCAACGGAGATCTTCAGAGGAGATGAGGGGTGGCCATGAGGGGTAGCGGCGGCAGCTGTGGAGTGTGGGGCCACTATGGGCGAGAGATGAGGGGTAGCTGTGACTGGAGGTCATGAGGGGCCGCCATGAGGGGAGCTCAGTTTGCCCTCAGTGCCATGGGTTAGTGGTGGGCTTGGCAGTGCTGGGGTAGCAGTTGGGCTCAATGATCTTAAAGGTCTTTTCCAACCTGGTTGATTCTATGACTCTGTGTTTCTGTCATGCTCTTAGGTGCCTTGCTGGCTGATGGTCTCAGTCAGGCGTGGCTCAAAACATCTCTCAGGACAGGGAGTGCTATGTGTGTGCTTGTCCTGGGCTTACCTGGTCCTTCTCCTCCCACAATGGGATGTTCCTTTCCTACTTACTTTGGGTTTTCTTCACACTGTCTCATGTGTCACTTCCTTGCTGAATCAGGAGCTCACCATCAGTGATCTCTGCAGCACCCGAGTCCAGTCCTGACTTTGTCCCTGCTTCCCAACTGAGCTGTTGGGAAACAAACACTTTTCCTTACATGAGGAAGCAGCAAGACAGGAGTCAGTCCTTTACTGAGAGGCTGTGATGCTGATAGCGTTAGGAGAATGCTAATCCTATTTAATTCCTCAAGCACTAATATGCTTGGGGAGCCATCAGGTTGCTCATGGAGTACCTGGGCTCGTGCCTCTCCCCATCTTCCCAATACTCTTTGTTTTGCAGAGCGATGCTGAAGCCAGGATTACCTGCACATCTGCCCGATTGTCAATATGTGTGGCACTTGCTGTGAGGACCAGCAGCGGATTTCCCCTACAAGCTTCAATCCAGGTAATGGTAGATGCCCCATAGTGCGCTTGGCAATCCTCCATGTGGTGAAGGCTTCTGAGAAGGTGGGGATGATGGACACAATGCCTCTAAAGGCATCGCTTATTCTCTGTGCAGAAAACCAGTGCTAGAAAGGGAAGCTTGAAACATAATGGTTGGACTTGATGATCTTAAAGGTCTTTTCCAATCTAGTTGATTCTATGATAGGTCTTAACTCTTTCAAGGAAGTCAGGCTCCTGGAAGTGGTCTAGATGTTCATTGCAGATTAAGTCAGGGGGAGGTTAAGTTGGAAGAAACAGAGCCTAAGAAGGAAATGGAGGTTTCTTGTTGGACTCCAGAGACCAAACTGGTTTAGGGCATTAGCTATCTGTGAGACTTGGAATTGAAGGAGGAGACCACCAGGAAAACCTCAGAACCTGGCAGGATCCCAGGGATTACAGGCCATGATTAATGAGGACTTAAAAAGAATCTTATGTGCTTTTGGAGACAGTCTCTTTCTGAGCAGTGGGGAGGTGCTGCTGCTGGCTGCGCCCCTTGATCTGGAATGAATAACGGATTAAAAACAGCCTTCCAAACTGAAGGCTGTTGATTTAAATGTGAGGGAAAAAGTCCATAATCTCATCATGAAGGGAAGAATGTGGGCCAGAAACATTGAAACCTGGAAACATTGAAACCTCGTGTCCATGTCAAGCATATAAATTGAAATTAGCTTCCAGGGATGGTGAATCCACCACTGCCCTGGGCAGCCTGTTCTACTGAAAGGATTCACAGGTCCTGATGGTGAATTTTCTGGAACAGGCAGTATCAAAAGATAGCCCAGGCCCCACAGTATCCTTTCTAGCAAAATGAACGTGACTTAGGTAAGGTTATTGCATTGAGAGACTGTCACAGGAACAGGAGCAGCATTTGAAACCTACCTGTTTCAAAGGTTTGGAGCAGCGCATTTGTGCCTCTGCAGTGTGTTCGGAACCAGAACACAACCTTTTGTCCAAAATCTCATGTGCCAAAGCTTGCAAATGCATTTAATGAAGTGGGGGTGTCTGGGGGAAGACCAGAAGTGAATTATAGAATCACTGAATGGTTTGAGTTGGAAAGGCCCTTAAGATCATCCAGTTCCAGCCCCCTGACGTGGGCAGGGACATGTCACACTAGACCATGTCACCCAAGGCTCTGTTCAACCTGGCCTTGAAATGTCCTGCCAGGGATGCGATGTTTAGTGGTTGGTGCTTGTTGCTGTTTGACTGTGGTTTGAAAAGTATCACACAGGTAGTTATTTCACAGAAAGAGGATGGAACAAGAACCTGAAGCTGAAATGTTAGGCCTTGGTTTTCTGTCCAAATTACATGACTGAATCCTTTTTAAAATGGCTATTTATTATGACTATTTGAATATATAATTAAATATTATATAAGGAATATATAATTAAATATATTATATAATATATAATTAAATCACTGTTTTATTGCTGTCTGTTGCTATTTGTTGCACAACAAGCCGGTGTTCTGACACTCCTGAATTTCTTGTCTCTCTCTGGCTGAAACAACTCTGCAAGAAGTTGCCAGTAATCCAATATCCCTAAAAATCCTACTTTTAGGAGAACTTACTATTTGCTGAAACTGTTGTGTGGTCCCACTGTGAGCAAAAGCACAGATGCTCAGCATGGTGCTCGTGCCTGTCATCCATTGACATTTGCAGTATTGGCTGTGCTAGGGAAGAGCAACTTAGAGCAGAGGGCTGGAGTTCCACAGGGACATGGTGGTAGGCTGGAAACTGCCACGGTTTGAATGTGAATGCTGCTGGGGGGACTCCATCTGTTTTGTATTCATACCCATGCTCTGATGATACTGAAGGGCTCTGGTCTTCAAAAGCCAATGCACCAAAAAGCCTGGCTTGTAGGAGTGGAGTGTGATCTCTGCAATGTGCACCTCTGAGCAACCTGAGAAATTGCAAGACTCATGTCTGGGTTTTAAAACTATCTCTGTGTCTGGAGTACTTGATGCTAGGGCTATTCATTTAAGGATAAGGCTTTCCTTCCCCATATGTGTGATTTGCCAGGACGGGAAGTTTACTCTTTAGCAGCCCATGACACATGGCAGAGCTCAGTAAAGGCTAAGCTGAAAGTCTTGTAAGCACTTTGTCTTACCCTTCTTCAAGTGTCTTACCTCTTACCTGCTGTCCCTGTGACTTCAGAGTATGTGGCTGCTGTGCTACTGCTGTCCTAAAACCACACCTCCCACGCCTCTAATATGTTAATAAAATACTGCATCTGCTCATGACAGAGGTGGCAAATGATGTTCTGAGTGGCTGAGCCTAGCAGGGACCAAAATTCTTTGCCACTTTCCGTTGCACTAATCCTATTTAACGTAACTGCAAGGCATGCTGTTGCATGAAGATACAGTGAACAAATGCTTTGCAATTGTTAGGGACCTGTAGTTGCTTGCTAGTGTGAAGTGCTGCCTAGTTTGAAGTTACTTGCTCATTTTGAGTGCACTTTTAGAGTAGAATTGAAGAAGTCAGCCACCATCTGGTTCCAAGACACTGAATTCAGCAAAAAGAACAATAAAAGTCTGGCTCCTCTCTTTTCTCCCCCTTCCTTCTCCTCTTCACTGATCAGGGACAGCCAGTTCAAATGTGCAAGTAAAATGCAAGCTGCAAACATGAAAGGCAGGGAGACAAGGCAGCTCTGAAACTAGGTTAGAGATGAAACAAGCCTGAAATTTGGCAGCTGGAGGCCAGGCTGGGTGGCCCTAGGGAAATGGCTCGAAATGATTGATGAAATAAATGATTAATGAAATGGTGTGATTAGCCTATCATGGGATTGCATGTTTGGATCTCAAAGACACAAACTGAGAGGAGCCACGTGGGAGTGAATGATGTAGAGGAAAGAGCGCAAGAGCATCTCCCAGAAGGCAAGTAGATCCCTCACGTCAACCTCACGTTGGCTTTGTTGCACACTGCAGGGTCTCCTCACTACTACCCTGTTCTGAGGGTTGACTCATCATTTGGTATTGGGATTTACCATCTGTACAGCTATCCCTTCTCTGTTTAGGCAGCTCAAAAAGACAGTGTTTCATTTTATGTATTGGTATTTGCACTTAGCTTTGCTGTCATCCACTGAACCCCTGGGCAGGGCAGGTTTTGTGGTGTATCAGGAATACTGGGTCTCCTGGGCTTCCAGTGGCTTTCTGTATAGGAGCAGTAGCAACCTTGGAGGTTCAGAGCTCTGGAGGTTCAAAGCTTCTGCTTTTTTCCTGGCAGATACTTCTTTCATGCAAGTGGAATGTTGGTGTGAGTTATTCAGATCACAGCTAATCTGTCATGCTGATAGTTGTGTCAGTGTAGTCTAAATAGGAGAGAGATCTATGTTTACACCCCCCACCAACTTTTTGGAGAGGGAAGAGTGGCTGTGGGAACTCGTTGCATCTGTTGTTAGATTAATAGATGCAGACTTTGCAATGACATAACTATGCCCACAAATTTGGGGGAGTTTGCCAGTTAAAAACACATCCATCACTGTTGCTCAGGTCCAAATGTTTGCAGTGTAAACACTGCCTATGAAACTCCTGCTCATGAGGAGTTAGCTTGAAGAACCAGTCTTTTTGGGCCCCTCAGATGACTTTTTTATTTCCAGAAGCATAGACACATGCATTGGGTTCCCATATAACCAGCGTGGTTATTTAATGCAGACTGGCGGGGATGGCTGGAGACTAAATGTGTGTGTGCATGTACACACATACACACGTGAGATCCCACTTGCAGTGCTATGTGCAGTTCTGGTGTCAGCAGCATAAGAAGGACATGGAGCTGTTGGAGCAGGGCCAGAGGGGGCCATGAGGATGAGCAGGGCCTGGAGCACCTTCTGTAGGGAGACAGGCTGAGAATATTGGGGCTGTTCAGCCTGGAGAAGAGAAGCTGCTTGGAGACCTCAGTGCAGCTCCATGCTGGTAAAAATAAGCTGCTTCTGGTTCAGCCAGGCTAGTGTATCTGAAGCTAACTCAAGTCTGTGGTCCTCCCACTTCTTTCCTGGCAGCTACTACAGCACTAGCAGCTGCTCATGGGCCTTTGCTGTACGAGCTGTTTCTCCAGTCCAGGCAGCTGAGATCTTGTTCCAGAACAGAGAAATCTGAGCCTAATTCATCATCTGTGTTAAATGCCCCCACGTCACGTCATCCCAAGTTAAGATGGATGGCTCATTGAACAAAACCTCCAAGTCTCTGGAACTTGCCAGTACTTCAGCTGGGTATCTGGTAAAAGAACCTGTTCGCCCTCCTCCTAGATTTGTTTTCCCTAATAAGCCATCAGCATAATAAGAGGTAACAGGGACAAGGGGAAGCAGAGTGCTATATACTTCTAACTGTCATGGCCAGGTACTCAGGGGCTTGGGGAAGAAGTTCTTCTTTCAGATTAGCTTACGAAGCAGCAAACACATTTGCTCAGGAAAATGTGTTTTAAGAGTACAGTCTATAATATATTGGATGTAGACCTCATTTTCTGTTTCAAAGGAGTTTTTTGGCTATGCCAGTCAGAACTGGCTGAGGTTCCTTTCCTGAAAGATTTGTGAGCATGCGGAGTAACCACAGTGCCCTGATTTAAACCAGGCATAAGTGATACAGGATGCACACTCCAAGCATCTGCTATTGCACAAAGGCTTCCAAAGCATATCAGATAGCAGGGAAAAAAGGATTTGTAATGAAATCTTGATGGTGTCTGGGTGAGACAGTGAGTGCTGAGTTTGACAGTAGTAGTACAACTGAAATAATGGAGAGGAGGAGACCAGGAAAGCACTGCAGGCGGGAGGAACTGTGAGTTCTCATACCTTGACTGCAACAGAAGCTGCACTCCAAATGATGATGCAGTGTACCTCTGTGTCACAGGGCTCAAGATGCTTTCTGCCTGCCAGGAAATGAGGAGAAACGACCTTTGTTATGGAATGGATGTTGAGCTCCTGTTCATGCAGATTTTCTTATCTGTAATTTGCCTAAAATCACCTTTGTAAGCTAATCTGAGAGGAGAACTTCTTCCCCAAACCCCTGACTACCTGCTTATGGTATTTAGAAGTATTTAGCACTCTGTTTTCCCTTGTCCGTGTTATCTCTTCTTACACTGCACTGTATCTAGCCTTATCTCAGTTGTTCTAAAATTCACAGTAAGCATATTTACTTGGCCTATTGACACGAATGCGTAGGTACCTTTCTTACTGTAAGGAAAATCCCTTAAACTCTTCTAGTTCCTAGTTTATGTCTAGAAACAGCAGGTTTCCAGTCAGAAAAACACCATGGATAGAGACCATTTGCAGTCATGCTTTCTGACCATTTTCCCACATTTAAACACAAGTCTTTCTGAAAGCTCTTTTAAACCCAGTTCTTCTATTTTTGGAGACACTTTAGTTTCCTCTTGACCTCAAAACATCTGACTGAGCCGATATCAGATTCAATACTCTTCAATTTTACTTGTTTGGGGTTTTTTTTTGCCATGAGGAAACTTGACACTTCCACTTTGCAGCAGCTGTGGAAGGAGATGTCTTTGGGTTTCTGTAGGAAAATGCTCCCTGCTTGTGTGTGAGGAGGGTGGTCACAGCTGCTGTGCACAGGCAGTGCTCCTGGGGGCTCCTGCAGTTCAGAGAGTAAGGGCAGAGTGAGAAAAGGGAGGTGAAGCCATGAAGCCAACAGCTGGAGGAATGTGGAGAATGAAAACAGACTAATACCCTTTAGCCACACCAGATGTAAATGCGAACGCCACACATCCAACTCAGAAGTGGAATCTGAGGAGCTAATGAGATGCTGGAATTAATGCAGCATGCAAGAAGGGCACTGATCAGAGCAGCTCACTGAGCAGGGATGGGAAGCAGCTGAGAGTTGAAGTGATTATTTCAGAAACAGCTCCCATCTTATCTTCTGATCATGCTTGTGAAGCCTTTGCTCAATTAGAGAGGCTTGAAGTGTTTCTCCTATCTTTCATGTGTGTGTTTGGTGCTGTTCATGTTCTCTGGTTCTAAATTATTCAGGCTGAACGAAATAGCAGCTTGTTGAACAAGAAGCCTATTAGGAAGACCTGTGCTTGCAAAGCAGGAGAGAGCTGGTGGCACTGTGGTAGCTCCTTAAAATGGCTTTAATCCTAATCCTGATACAAAGACATGGGGTGAAAATGTGGCAGTCCAAGGCTGTCCTCATCCTTTTCCCATTTGCTCCCCTGAGTAATCAGTGCCCTTCCATAGCAGCAACTGCTGCTGCAGTGTTGCCACTCCTGTGCATTCAGAAAGGGCTCCTGTTTCATTACCCTGCTGACTTAAGTCATTACCTCATGACTTAAGCAGACACTAAAATTTGACCCATAGCTCAGAAACTTGAGAAGTAAATGAGCCTCAGTGTATGCTTGATGCCCTTTATATGGATGAAATGGTGAAAAGTATTCACAATTGGATGAAAAGCCCAGCAAGTTCAGGTGTTGTGACAGAAGAGCCACAAAATACATGTGACAACCTGAAAAATACAGATGTTGTTTATATTTTGATTGTTGAAGGCTTTCTGCTATACAATTATGAGTAAGCACTAATATGTAACCTGGTGTATTAAAGCCACATTGAAAAGGAAGAGGGAATTAAACATGTTGTTATCTTAGGCCACTTAATGAGCTATGGAATAGAAGGTATTTTTTGACTCTTCCTTATGGAGAGTGCAAAAGGAGAAGGAGGTAAGATTACTGCTCATGGAGGATGACTGTGCCCCCTAACCTGGACTGGTTCTTTTATACTGGCTTTATTTTGGCTCTTGCAAAATGTAAGCTATTACGTTCATCTGTCCTCTATGATTGACGGGGAAGACTGTGTGGGTATTTAGCCAACATTAACAAAAGCATGCTGAGATGGGGGAGGGGTTATTTTGGTTTATGGTTTGTTTTGGGGCTTTTTATTATCATTATGCATTTATTTATTTATATTAGAACACAGAGATATTAAAATGCTTAATGTTTTACAAACACTATAAAAAACAACTTGTCCAAATAAGTTATTTTAAATTATTTTGATTATTGACTGCATATTGGTGTTAAACCATGTTTAAAATGAGAAACAGTTTAAAAAATACTAAGCAGTCTTATCTTTGATTGACGACAGCACATGAAGATTATTGCTGAAGTAACAGTATTCATGTGCGGGTTTAGTGTATGCTTTGATTAGACTGTGCATTAGTTGCACCATATATCTGATTTAGATTATTGAGACAATGTCTGAATTGCCTCCAAATCCGGAGCAATACTGTGTGCTTGGAGCAATAGATGTGCGCAGAGTCAGAATCTGCTGGCTGAGTGAAGAAATCTGCTGGAGTAGATTTGGTTGATTCCACTTTGTTGGTTTCTCATTAGACTCACCTTTAAGCACTTTAGTGTCCAGGCTGGATGATGGATGTGACTAGGCAAAACCCCTAGTTATTTAAAACTTCGAAATCTGTGTACTGAATATTTAAAAACAAAACAAAACAAAACAAACAAACCCAAACCAAGAAAAAAGTCATTTGGCTTGGTAACCATGCACTTGGCATTAACCATGCCAAGTGCAAGGTCCTACACCTGGGTCGGAGCAATCCCAGGCACAGCTACAGGTTGGGCAGAGAAGAGATTCAGAGCAGCCCTGTGGAGAAGGACTTGGGGGTGTTGGTCGATGAGAAAATGAACAAGAGCCGGCAGTGTGTGCTTGCAGCCCAGAAAGCCAACCATATCCTGGGCTGCATCAAAAGGAGTGTGACCAGCAGGTTGAGGGAGGTGATCCTGCCCCTCTACTCTGCTCTGTGAGACCTCACTTGCAGTATTGTGTGCAGTTCTGGTGTCCTCAACATAAAAAGGACATGGAACTGTTGGAACAAGTGCAGAGGAGGCCATGAGGATGATCAGACGGCTGGAGCACCTCTTGTATGAAGATAGGCTGAGAAAGTTGGGGCTGTTCAGCCTGGAGAAGGCTGCATGGAGACCTCATAGCAGCCTTCCAATACCTGAAGGGGGCCTATAGGGATGCTGGGGAGGGACTCTTCATTAGGGACTGTGATGAGAGGACAAGGGGTAATGGGTTCAAACTTAAACAGGGGAAGTTTAGATTGGATCTGAGGAAGAAATTCTTTACTGTAAGAGTGGTGAGGCACTGGAATGGGTTGCCCAGGGAAGTTGTGAATGCGCCATCGCTGTCAGTGTTCAAGGCCAGGTTGCACAGAGTCTTGGATGGCATGGTTTAGTGGGAGGTGTCCCTGCCCATGGCAGGGGGGTTGGAAATAGATGATCTTAAGGTCCTTTCCATCCCAAACTATTCTATGATTCTATGCGTTTGACTTTTTCTGCCTGCATCAGGGTTAAAAGCTGAACATTCCCTGCATGGAAGTGGAAATTTTGGTGATTGAGTCACAAGTGGAGAAAAACCCATCTCTCTTCCATTCATCCTTCCTGATCCATCAGTGACAGACTGCAATTGTAACAACATGAACACTGGCATCTACTACTGCATTGTCTGCGCACTTACTCCAATATTTAGTTTTGACCAGGCTGAGATGAGAAAGGGTTTGCTGTGCTCACAGGAGAGGCTGGGTTATGTGTAGGGTGTCTCAACCTTCAGCAAGAGGGGCTGACCTTGTTTCAATGTGGATTATGGCTTTGGAGATGCTGTAGAAGCTCTGTTTTGGAAAACTGCCACTTATCACCTCAGTGAGAGTCAGTGGCACGTGGCACTAAGCATCAGTTGCTGGCCTCCAACTACACAGTAACACCTCTTACTTCTGGTCTTTTCACACTCAGTGCGTGCAGCAGTGGATGGTCTTGGCTCTGAGCAGTATAGCCCTCAGAAGCTTCCTGCAGTAGTTAATATTTCTTAAAGTCTTCATAGCATTAATAGTCCATTTCAGTAGCGGTATGTCTCGGACTCTTGGGGGTGGATGATAGAGGCTACTATAAATGGTGTGACTTGAGTAAACAGCTGGGACAGAGACAGGCTCAATGCAAAAACACTGCCAGAGCTATCAAGTGTACAGTTTGTCTGTCTTTAGCAACCTTCAGGATTTTTCTGCCCTGAGAGAAATGCTTATCGTGTAGAATGAATCAGTTTTGTCCTTATAAATGCAAGCAAACCCACAGCATGGGAGTCACTGCTCTTTGCCTTTAGCCTTATGCTGGTAACCCCAACAGAAGTGGCTGTCGAATGGAGCAAAACATTACTTGGAGCTACTAGTCTCTCTATACACTTCAGTTTTGTTGGGAAGTAGGGGAAGGTACCCCTAGCCAGGGTTTACTATCCTGTGGGAGCTTGTAAAGTGCTGAGATCATATGGAGAGTGACCATGAATACATAAGCTTCTGGCAATTCCTGTTTCGCTGTTAAATTAACCTTATTTCCAGAAGTGTTTTTACTTCCCAGTTATGTACCAGCTAAAATTTAACTCTGCAAATCCAAGCTTGGTTCTCTATATATAAACCATGAAGTGCTTGGACTTTTGAATGCAAACAGTAATGCTGTTGTGGCAAGAGATGCTGACTCCCGTGGACAAACCCAGAACCATCCTTTGCTGACATTCCCAGCTCATGTCTGACTGTGAAGAATGAGTCAAGCCAGGCTCTTACAAGCTGTACTACCTGTCATTACTCTAATCTGGAAATGGTGTTGAAGAGTGACTGTCAAATACCCTGTTACACTTCCAGTCCCAGCTGCACTTCAGCTTTCTGAAAGCAAAGCACTTTGCGTCACATGTAAACTCTCTATTTTGGGTTATGTGTCTGCATGGTGATTTTTGAGGAAGTCACAGAAAAGTGGGTATAAAAAAGCTACCTTTAGGTTTCTACACTTCAAACTTGAGCGGGATCTCAAAACTCAGGGTCAGCTTTGCTGCCTGTTGTTTTTCAGCTAAGGTGATAAAATGCACTCGGACAGGGTTTTCAGAAGCTTTCTGTGGAGCACTAATTGTGGAAAGTTGGATTCTGGAGGATCCAAGGCCGAGCAGCCTGCAAGGAGTCTTGAAATCACCTTTGATATGCTGGGGTTCCTTCTGCATGGAAGGTTGTAAAAGCTGCCCGAGACATCAGTTTTCCCAAGAGGAACTTGGCAAACAGGCAGAAGGCTGTATGCTCTTGTTACCTCATGTAGGCTGTAATAAATGCCAGTGGGAGTTGCATGCTTGAAGTACATGCTTAAGTACTTCTGAAGAGCATGAAACAAAGTCAGCTTATGGTCCAGAATGCTTCTTTCCTGACTAGGAAAAGCACTTCCTGAGTAGAAACCTCTGGACTCCATGCCTAACTCTGGTCTCCCACAGTTTTCAACAGGTTCTTTGGACATCCTTATCCTTTCCTTCATTTTATTCAATACTGAGACCTCTGCCACCTACAATCGTGTTCTAGTGTGGTATCTTGCAAATGGTGGGAAGATGTTTTGTGTGTCCTGTGGGTGTTTTGGCAGACAGGAATCAGGGGTTTGGGACTGTTTGCAGCAGGTTTCTGAGAGACATCATTAAGGAAGGAGCAAAACTCAGCATCCCTAAGACTCTTCATGTCACTTCAAATCAATTTAGCACCAAACTCATATTGTCTCCTGAGCACTTAGAGGGGATGAGACTAACCTGGCTACCTACCTGTGTACCTGGAGAGCAACCCCTCTGTAATGCACGTAGCTAGAGATGCTTTTCCACTGGCCAGATTATTAATGTTCTGACTTGCTACTCAAATTAGACCTTAATATTAAGTATACTACTTATTAATTGATAGCAATAACCAATTGCATTTGAAGATGAGAATTTTGCCTAATAACAAAATACTTTCCAGGAACTCTCAACTTTCACATCAGCTGGAACTTGCCCCTGGCTTTCTTCCTGCTTCCTTTCAAACTTGACAGCTATCAGTGGGTTCGTAGAGGCTTTTCATGTGAATGTTTGTTGTCAGGCTGCTGACATGGTTGCTCCTCTGAGCTAATACAACTGAGAGTGTTCCCAGAAGGTTTTACTGAGACCTGGCCTCACAGCTTACACACTGTAGCTGTTGGGCGTTTCAAATACGCATTATCTATTGCCATACCTCTGGACTGTTTATTCAGCTGACTGGTTTGTGGTGAATCTTTTCTTTGTTCTCTCTTTTCTTTACTTGTGGAACTCTCTCTGGGAAAGTGCAAGTGAAGATCACATTCTGTTCATCAGTGCCTTGGTACATGGGCTTGAACAAGTCATATCTATCCTGGCTGGGCTTGAAGCTGTGGCAACAAATACACTGCTGTGGCAACAAACTGAAAAGCACTAATTGAAAGCATGGTAATTAGTAAAATCCATCCTGGGATGCTTTTAAGGATCTTTCCTGTGTTTTAACAGCAATGCCAATGGGATGTATGGTACCTTATAGGAATAACTGCAAAAAATCCTAGATTGAAAAGAAGAGGCATAACCTTTGTAATCTTACCAAAATAGCAGTAGGGACCATTGAGAGTTGTCTGTGAGGGAGGATCCAACACATATCAGATCCTTGCTTCACGTTGACAGCTCAGGTCTAGCCCTGTCTGCCTTTCCATGCTGCTTTCTTCAGTGTCCCACCCGGTGGTAATTCTGCTGAGGTTTCCTTCAGTGTGGAGAAGATGCCAAGTGAACAATTTTAGCTTAATTATTAATACACTAGGAAAAGGATTTTTAACTAATTACTTTCTTTTTAATTCAACTTTCCCATCTCTAACAGTGATGATAGACCTTACACAGTAGAAATTGAAATGCAAACTTGGAGTTTGAGGCAAGCTTTTGAAATGCTGAGGACATCTGTTGTTAGTGCCATGGGCAGGCTCTGGAACAGACAGCACTGCTGACAGCAGACAGGAGAAGATCCGTTCGGACAGCATTAATCACAGGCTTTGGCAGGCTGGGCATGTGAAGCCAAGCACAGATGGCTGCCCATTCTGCAGTCGCTTCCTTCAAGTACAGAGTATTTGTAGCTTGGTGGTATTTTGTGAATCTGTCTCATTTTAGCACATTTTATGTCCAGTGCTCTCGACATCGTTCTTTTCTATAGTGACATTGAACTGCATGGAAACCTCAGAGGAGCTTCCAGTATCCTAAGGGGCCACAAGGATGCTGGAGAGGGACTTTTCATCAGGGACTGTAATGATAGGACAAGGGGTGCTGGGTTCCAACTGAAACAGGGAAAGTTCAGGTTAGATCTAAGGAAGAAGTTTTTTACTGTGAGGGTGCTGAGGCGCTGGCACAGGGTGCCCAGAGAAGCTGTGGCTGCCCCATCCCTGGCAGTGTTCAAGGCCAGGTTGGACACAGGAGCTTGGGTCAACCTGCTCCAGTGGAAGGCATCCCTGCCTGTGGCAGGGGCTTGAAACTGGATGATCTTAAGGTCCTTTTCAACCCAAACCATTCTGTGATTCTATGATTCTATGAACAGTCAGCTAAAATTTGGTTTCCCACTGATTTGCTCTCCCATGTTGGGTGGGATGTGTGTCCTTGTTGCTGGCATCTCATTTCATTTACATGTCTTAGTTGAAAGGTTTCCACTTATTGAGAGAAATAGATCTCTTTCAGCTTGAGTAATACTCCATGTCTCCTTTCATCCCAATCAAAATATCATTGGGAACTTGATTAGGAAGAAATGTAAAGCAGAGCATCAATGAAAATATTCTTTCACAGCTCTGCACCTGGAAATGATCCTAGAAATATCATTGTTCATTGACAACTGATTAACAGAAACTCTTTCATAGTCATTAACATTCCTCTCTAATAATCAGATGTGTCAATGCTTTCATTAGGGTAACAAAGGAGGCAAATTAAACCTTATGGCACATTTCCAGTGTCCTTTTCTAATAGAAATGTCACTGTGAAGGTCATCATCTCAATAGCCTAATCTGAATCATGATGATCTGAATCCGAAGTGGTGCCGCCACATCAGCAAGGCACTTAGAGCTTTCCTGCTGTCCTAAGTGGGCAATGAAGATCTCAGCCAGCTCATCCAGGACTCCCCACATCATTGTTACCCAGGTTAGATTTAATTTACTATCTCCAGTTGGGATAACACTGAATATCCTTTATTAGTTCTGAGATGGAAGGAATTTGTTGTAGCCCACCAGTGGCTCTTTGAATACAGATGAGTCATTTACTGATCCTTCTGTTATAAGTGATTTGTACTGGGTGCAGGTGTGCTGGTGCCCTGATGCTGGCAGGGAGGGCCCTCTGTGTAATGGTGTTTAAAGCAAGGGCAAACACCCCGGAGAGCTAATAGCAGCCCATGTGTAAGGCATAAGCTATTAGTGAAGCAGCTTTGAGCTGGATGGAAGCTTGTTCAAATCTAATCGCTCAAGAAGTTAAGGGTGTTTGTAAGTGCTGTACTTGTGCATTCCCAAAGTATCTAATGTAAAGATGTTGTTCTGTTGAGGGTGATCTTCGTTGCTACCAACATGCTGAACTCTGTTTCTAAAGGTATGTCTGTGTGTGCATGTGAAATGAAATTAATTAGTGAGGGTTTGCTTGCTGATTGAAATTAGTGTCTATAAATAATTCTAATGTTAAATGCTGCCTGTGCCCTGTAGAGTTGTCAGTTGTTTTCTGTTAGTTCAGTGCTTAAGCAGGAGTCTTAAGAGTGAGTGTAACATGATGTTTGAGTGGTTGGTGGTTAACTCAATGTCCATACCCTGGGGGGCTATAAGGTAGTATTGCATAGAGTCCTTCTATCAAAGTCTAGCTGTGGCATAACAGCAGAAGGTATTCCCCCTACTTAAAACCTGGGAAGGCTCAATAAAAATGTCTTGGTAGAGTGTTCTCTTTGAGTGGGGCTACATTACCATGCCAAGCAGCCTGCTGGGACCCTGGTGTGTGGTACATGCATGTAGCAGTTAATGTACAATCAGGAAAGTTCATTCCACTGCTCTGCATCCATATTTTGCCAGATTATCATAGAATCACAGAACAGTTTGGGTTGGAAAGGACCTTAAAGCTTCTCCAGCTCCAAACCCTGCCATGGGGAGGGACACCTTCTACAAGGGTAGATTGCTCCAAGCCCCATTCAACCTGGCCTTGAATTTATGCCCTTCAGTACTTGTTGCTGTGGTTCCTTTGATAAGATTCCTTAAAGAACCTCAAGGGTTTGCCCAACATTGTAATTGATCTGGAACAGGTATGGGATATCTATTGGAGAAGGAAGGATATGTGTTATTTTTGAGCATGGTATGTCCTCATGCAAAGCCATTGTTTTGGCAGGCAATTTACACTGTGCTAGCAGAACAAATTTCAGTGAGCAGTTGATAAAATTCATAATTAATGAGCTTTGGCTACCACAATGCTGACTCTGTTCAAAATAAGCTCATGTTTCACACTTGCTTTTCTAAATACTAATGAGTCTGCCATTACTCAAATCAAATGTCACTTAGACATATATAGCCTAAGGGAAAGTACATTCTTCAGCTGTTAAGTACCTGTTCCAGTCTGTTTTCAGGGATATGTTGATTTTGGCCTTCTGGCCACAAAGTAGTAAGAAGTGGAGCTTTCTCCTCTATTCTATTTAAAATTCTTTTCTCTAGGGCAAAACAAATCCATATCAGGTGAAAGCATGAAATGCATGGAGAAGCCGATGTGAGTTGGCTGCCTTTGACATCAGTGTCTCCTTCCCATTGCTTTCCTTTCTCCTGAAGGACAGATCTACGGACCTTTGCTGTGTTTTATCGACAGACATCTGTTCCCTAGCTGGATAGCAGTGCAAGTGGTGGGCTAGGAGAACTACAAAGGCATTGAGCTCCCCATGGAAAGGGCAAGAGTAGTGTTGAAGAATCTTCTCCATAAGAACCTCGAGGGAGATACCCACATAAATACCAGGCTATTGGCTGAAAGAGAAAGCCAAGCAGTGCAGGAGGCAGCACAGAGAAAGAAATACAACTTTCCATGCTGGGTTAGCAGTAGAGAACATCACCCTTCCTCTTTCTGCTATGTTTTGCCAGTGAGTGCCTTGGTATTGAAGCTGAGTAAAGTCTTCCCTGAGCTTATGGGTTTTCTTTGGCATGTCTTGCTCAGGATCTTCTCCTGTTTGAGGTTGGCCAAATAATCAGGCCATAATGCAGAAAAGATGATGAACTTCAGACTGTGGTAGCAATAAGTCCCATCTTGTTTTGTTGGTGAGAACAGGTGAGGAAGGGGCCAAATGGGGTGGTTGTCCTGCTTTTAAACAGTGCTACCTAGTCCTGCAAAGCATGTGGGAGGTATAGATACCTGTATAGGTATTCATGTACTTTGTTACTATGAGGTTGCCTCCTTCTCCCCAAAGCAGCCTTGTTTTGTCCCCACAAATGGCATCTTGCAAAAGGCAACCTCAGAGTGGTGCAAAGCTCATGAGCGCATGGAGAGTTGTGTTACTATTTCACATGGTAATGTGTGGATTTCCCTTGTTTGGGTCACTTCATAGAGCAAATCAAGTGATGTCTGGGCTTTGAAATGGCACCAAGGGAGGCTTGGGCTGCATGTTAGCAAAGCAGAGAGGCCCATGGAAGGTTTCATCTGCCTGAGATCAGGCAAATATGTGCAAGGTTGGAAGGTAAGACTAATGGTAACTGAACCTTAGCCATGAAAGTGATTAACATAAAGTGAATTTTTATAGCACTCTTTCCCTCCTGTCTTCCACTCCAAGCTTAGGGATGAGCCCTGTCTACAGCTGCCTACTCCTCACCAGGCAAGAGGTATCTGCAAGTGAAGTTGCCTGCCCCTTTTCTCACTGTGCACAAACAGTGTCATTGTGGCCAGTGGGAGAAAAGGAAGCTGTGTTCACAAGGGGGGTGTTGAGACACTGGGGGAGGAAGAAAGAGATGCTTGTGATGCTAGCACCTGGTTTATTTGGCCAGGCTTTGGGTGTCCTGGTTGTTCAGACTGGCATCAAGAGACTAATTGCTTGCAGAAACCTGCAGAACATGACCTGAGTAGCCAGGGCTGACTTAGAACCAGGGGAATATTCCTGAAACAATCAATGCTGAGGAAAGGTGAGCTGGGAAAGCTTAATTGGTGCAAATGAAGGAAACCTCAGCAGTCAGCTCAAGAAGGGTTAAGAGTCGTGGTCTAATGAGATGCTCACATCTGTCAAGCCAAAGCAGGGGTTTTAATCTTCAAACCAGCTTTAGATTAGCTCTGCCCTGGCAGAGATGCTCTCATTTATTATTTTTCATCTAAATGAATGAGGTGGTTGCCTAAAGTATGGTGAGAATGTATCAGCAGGGACCTATCAGGGAGGGCAAAGCGTTTTCGCTGCTTTCAGATCTTGGAGAGTGTGTCTCATAGGAAATTAATAGATGTCTAAGGAGGCTCAGTTCTAATGAAAATGACTTCACTCCTTCCCTACTGTATCTACTGCAAATGTCTGTCTTTGGCCTGCTGCTGGTCCTGCTGATAAGAGAAGCCAGCTATGCAATCTTGTATAGCTGCATTAGGAGCCAAGTAAGTTCAGGTGCTGTTGGAGCAAGTCCAAAGGAGGCCTTGAGGATGATCAGGGGCTAGAGCACCTCCTGTATGGAGAGAGGCTGAGAACATTGGGACTGTTCAGCCTGGAGAAGAGAAGCTGCCTGGAGACATCAGGGCAGCTTCCAGTGTCTGAAGGGGGCTAAAGGAGCGCTGTAACTTCCACTTACCCGTGAGATGAAGTCAGGCCAGAGACCCACAGACGCTGCCTTGCCGTGGGTGGGAATGCGCCCTTCTAAGGTGACATAGGGAAGGAGTGACAGAGTAGAAGCAGCCTCTTGAAAAGCAGAAACCCAGTTGTTGGTGCGAGCAGAAGAGGGGAAGTATTGTGCGTTCGGGTCTTGGTGAGCTCTGGGACTAGTGAAAACACATGGGGCTGAAACTCAGGAAGAAATAGCCCTATTCAGTTGGACTTGATGATCTTAAAGGTCTTTTCCAACCTAGCTGATTCTATGGTTCTATTCACCTGCTCTCTTTTCTCTTTTTAAGCCCTTTTCACATGCTTTTCTGGTTTTGAAGAGCTTTACACAATCTTTGAGGTGGAGTGCAATGTGCAGTGTGGGTATAAGCACCTGGGGCCTCCCACAGTCTTTTCACATGTTGGCAAAGGGTTTCATATTCCTTTAGTATGCCAGTCCTTTTGTAGTCAAATGCAATTTGCAGGGCATGAAAGAAAACCAACTTCATACAGGATTCAAAGGGAAGAGACTGAATTGTGATCTGTTCAATATATGCAGATACTGAGTGGTCTATCAAGGGGTGTGAGAGATGCTCTGTCCTGTTTGTTTTAGAGGTAGAGTTCGAGCACTCTGCTATAACATTCTAACCTACAAATGAATCCCAAGCAAGTGACTGTATGTAGGTCAAATCCACATGTGAACCTTCACCAAACTTGTGCTTCATTCAGCTTTTTCATTATTATCTTTACTTTCTGGGGCCTCAAGGGAGGAAAAAAAACCCTTTGATTAAGGGGAAGGGCGTTTTTTCCCAGTTTTTTAACTTCTCCCTGCCTCATCCGTAAAGCAGAAAGCTTTGTTCTTTGAAAAGGTTTGGTTTATGTACGTTTTTCACTGAAGGTTGCTAAAATCCAGGCAATCCTATTGTGGCTGTAAAGGAGACATAAAACTTCATTACAGCTATTCCACAGAAAGCAATTCAAGTGTCCAAGGCTTAGTGCTGTGGCTCTCTCTAGAAGTGCTGTGTGCCTCTTTGCTATCCCTGTGGGGCTGCCAGGTTCAGTTCACTGTTACTGAGGCATTTCTTGTGGGATTGAAACCAATTTAAACAGTGATGAATTAGAGGCTCTGCTTTTGAGTTAGCTCCTAAATGTTGGTTTCGTGTTCATGAGCATCCCACTCTGTGAGTTACCGTGAGGTTGGGTGTACTCTTTCTCATTCTGATTTATACAGACTGAAAAAGAATTTCCATCTAATATCCTGTTTGTAGGTGAAGATCTGAAGGGTGGTTGGTTTGGGGGTGTTTTGTTTCTTCCTGAGGTAGACACTGGTAAAGTGTCATCTTTTGCTGATGCTTCTGTGGTGAGGTCCAGCCTCAGGGTACTATTTGAGACCCTGAAATACTGGGCTGCAATTAGTCTTATGTTACCTCCAGAGAGGCTCCTTTTAACTGGGTTCCTGTGCCAGCAAATGGAGCTGTTGTTTGTGCGAAATAACGTAGTTTGGTATAAATATTTGCATTTGTTTCCCTGCTGAACTTCTTTCCTCTTTCTCTGTCACATGCAGTTGGTTTCTAATCAGCCCTTGCTGACATTGGGCATGCTGAGAAAATAAGAGTTTGACCTGTATGTCTTGCTGCAACACACATGTTTCTGCATGGCCTTGGATGTGCTGCTTGTGCAACTGCAGGGCTTTGCTAGAGATGCAGTTGTGTAAACCTGTGTGTGGCTACAGAAGTCTCCAGCCTGTCCCTGCTAGCATAGGAGAGATTTGGGAAGATGCGTTGTCTTTGATGTACCCTGTCCTGGCTGTAGAAACAAGGAGGGTTTAACACGGGTCTGAAACAGCTTTTCTCGCCTAAGGAGCCAGGCTGAGAGAGCTGGGCTGGTTCAGCCTGGAAAAGAGAAGTCTTCTTAAAGAGAGACCTTAGAGCAGCTCCAGTGCCTAAAGGGGCTACAGGAAACCTGGAGAGGGGCTTTGGACAAGGGATGGAGGGACAGGACAAGGGGAATGGCTTTAAGCTGCCAGAGGGGAGATTGAGATGAGCTCTTAGGCAGAAGCTCTTCCCTGTGAGGATGCTGAGGCGCTGGCCCAGGGTGCCCAGAGAAGCTGTGGCTGCCCCATCCCTGGCAGTGTTCAAGGCCAGGTTGGACACAGGGGCTTGGAGCAACCTGCCCTAGTGGAAGGTGTTCCTGCCCATGGCAGAGGATTGGAGCTGGATGAACTTTAAGGTTCCTTCCAACCCAAACCAGTCTGGGATGCTATGAGGATCGGGGAGCTTGGAGATGTGATGTGCAGGTCCCAGGAGGAAGGTGCCAGACTCTTTTCAGTAGTGCCCAGCAACATATGGAAAAGAATCCTTTCAACATGCTGCTCCCTTTGCAGAGGGGCAGGCGTGTGAAGAAGGCTGTATTTTGACTGTATTCATGGAACATGTGTACGTGTCACTTGCAGTGTGTTACTGTAAGCATTATGTTAAAAATAGCTACTGTGTTAAGCTTCTAATTCTTACCTTTTTGCTTGTGCTTCTGAATTCAGAGTCATTTGTGACTTACAGTGTGAAACTTCCTTGCAGTTGAGAGCTAGCTAGCCTTCTATGAAATTCTACAGCTTCCTTTTACAATCAGGTTCTGTGCTTCCAGGAGCTGCCTGTTAAGAACATGACAAGACTTGCTTTATTAAAAACCTGCCAGGGTAGACACTGAACAGCCATGTCCTGGGTCGATGCTGGGCCTAAAAGCAGAATTAGTCTGGAGTGAATGGCATTGCTTTTGCGTATCTGTTCCTTTGGGTCAGGAGCAGCAGAAGTGGCAAAATCCCCCAGCAGACATGAAATAGCTGGAAATTTGCATTAGAAAAAAGGGTTTGCTGCAGCATTTGGATGTTTATGGCTGCTGCTCTGTAAGGAAAAGAGATGAAGTGGGAGGAAGTACAGAAAGAAAAATGAAGGTGTTTGGTTGTTTTTGAAGCAGTATAACTCCCTCCTTTCTCCTGCGTTTTGTCCCACTGCATCTCCTGGTCATTAAGAGCTTCCTGCCCCTGCTTCCCTTGCAGCAGAAACTTATTCCCATGGAAAAAATGAACCCAAAAATCAAATGCCTTGGAGCAACCTCATCACATGCTTTTACACTGGACCAGCAGCAAGGTGCTAATCCCTTTACCTTGGCAGACTACACACCAGGCTGCACGCCCTTGGAGTTAAGTGTGAGTAGCAACCACATGGGCAACAAGCAAGCTGCCAGCACTTGGTCCGTGGTTGTCCTCAGCAGGTAGCTTGGCATCTGCAGCAAGACCCCATGGTAGCAGTGTCTTGTGCGTCCCAATTCACCACTTAGCTGGTGGGGTGAAGACTTCTGGATACAAGAGCTAACCAGACACACTGGAGCTGTCACTGTGGCTATCGTATCAATGTATGTGGAAGTTCTAGCATCATCTCTACCATGAAATTATTAATGGAAATCATCATCCTCATTTAGTAGCTGCCATCACTTAGTAGATTAACCTTTATCAAGCAACTTTGCTGTGTCAGCTGCGCAGCAAAGTAATTACTTTCAATAGAATCTGCCCTTGATTTAAAGCCACTGGGGAAGCAATTAAATTTAACAAAGGCACAAGCCATGACTTAGAAATGAAGATGGATGGGTTTTGTTATCTGTTTCATAAATTGTATTGTGTACAAGTATTAGAAAATATTCAGTCATCTCATTTTGGGGGGTTTAAAATGTGATATTAGACTGTTACTCTAAGGATTAATTGAATGTCATCAGTGCCAGCTCTGGGACTTGGCTCAGAAATAGAGCTTTGTATCATTTATACTCAAATGATGAATGATTTGCAGAGGGCTTTGAACTTGAGCTGCCACTGGCTTCTCACGCGTGTGACGTGCGTTTAGCATGAAGAGTATACTTAAGGATTTCTTGGATCACTTGATCTCTTCCCTAAGTCTATCTTATTTGGTAGCATCTTGTTTTAAAGCGAGATGCACCACTGTACATCTATAGACCTTTTCAACTGACATTGTATTGTGTATATCACATGTACCTGTATGTCCTGTGTACCTGTACGTATGCCAGCTTGCAAACAGTTCCTGAGCAACAGCTCCTCCATGCCCTTCTGAGCAATGCTCCACATTCTACTGTGGAGTCCCCAGCCCCTGGTGCTGTCCCTTTGCTTGCTGCCTCTGCGATGGCTGTCAGGAATGCTGACTCTGCACATGGTTACTGGAAATGCTTTGGCCGGATTAATGGTGGGATGTGCTTAGGAAATGGGGACAAACAATGGAGTGTAGCCCAGGCTTTTTCATAGCTGTCAACTGTGAAGAGAAATCCTCTTTGTTCTGCTTTGTCTGTCAGAGCAGCTTCTCTTCACTTTGCGATGCATCATGTGACTCTATAAAGCTGAGCTTTAGCCCTTCAGTACTGGGAGCAAGGGAAGAGCTCTTACACTTGGATGCAAGAGCTGGAACATCCTCAGGGGTGGCTTCTGTTTTGGGAAGCAAACCAAACTTCTCTAGAGAAAACTTGGGAGCCCAAGTCCTCCCTGTGAGACTATTGGGGTTCTGAGCAGCCAGTCCTACAGCTTGCAGCCATGCTGAAGGAAGCATGGGCACCCTTGCATGAGCTACAGAGCAGAGCAAAGCCTTTGGCAAGTGGTCATTGTAACTGCTGCTGCAGTACAAATAGCCCTACTTGTCCTAGGAAACCAGGAGTGTGAAGGCTGAGCTCACACAGGGCAGGGGATGGAGGCAAGGTGATCCTTGCAGGGTATGATGCAGGTGTGGTGGCCTCTCCAAGCTCCTCTGCCATGCCTGTACTCTGGAAAGACCTTGGTTTCATCTGGCAGCTGATTTTCAGTTAGTGCAGCTAATGCAGGAAAGAAACATCCCTGGGGAATGGAGCAGCTCATTAAAGAAGAAATAAACATCATCCTGTGCTAGGCAGCTTTGATTACTCTTCCGGGAGCTCTGCATCACCTCTCCTCTGCTCCTGCTGGCAGACCTAAACCAGGGGCTTCATTAACTGCATTTTCCTCACTTCACACTGTGCCTCACCTGTGACATGAATTGTAGGGTCATAAAATAGTTTTGGTGGGAAGGGACCTTCATGCTGTTCCTTGCATTGGGCACAGGATATGGCTATAGCATTTCTCCTGAGACTGGTAAAGGTATCCAGTTGGTTATGACTCTCCTGAGGGAGAGAACAGGACTGACCTTTCTACTGCGTTGTTTTCATCTGCCACAAAGTTGCTTGGATTTCCTGTGATTTAATGCCCGTCTTTGGTTTTGATCCAGTGGTTTTATTCTCCTTCAGGGAGATTGATTGCAATGGGGTGAATGATCTTGGACTGGTGGGGTCAGTTGTTCCATATGCAATAAAAAGAAAGGCATTTAAGGCTGCTTTTAACTATCTTTTGAAGGAAAAGGTATATACATGTTTCTGAGCAGTTCCTACAAGCAGCTCTAGTGTGGCAGGGAGCAGCTGCCTCTGCACGTGCAAGGCCAATTAAGATTCAGCGCTGCTTCAAAGCCTTCCTTTAGTCTCAAAACAGACTTCTAAAAAGCAGGAGGAAAAAAAGAGTCCCACAAATGTATTAAGGAGCATCTCCCAGATCAGAATTGCAAGTCCTTCTTGGAAGAATCTGAAGCTGTTTGCCTGCAGCCCTATAGAGCATCACTAATCCTGCTGCAAGTCAGTTCTGCACTGAAGCCAACCTCAGAGATGGCGCAGAGTGGCTTGGTTTGGTGCTGAACTTCAGTCCTGTGTTGGGTGAAATGGATTTTCTTCTTATTATCCTTTTCATGGGGTACAGCTCAGGGTGAGCTTTACACCATAAGCTCTGCTAGCCCGAAGGCAAGCAAGCCAGCTCACTTTGTAGTGCAAAGACGAAGTGCCCTCTGCAAGAGATAGGTAGGCAAGAGATAAATGGCTGCTGGAACACCAGGTGATTTTATATGACTTGATACTAAACAGGATGTAGTCACACAGAGGAAGGACCCAGCTGGGTGGATGTTTAGTATGGAAGGGGTTGGACTCCAGTTACAGGCTGTCTGCAAGTTCCTGACACCCAGGAAGAGCTTAAACTCTTATGCTGGATATGGGGAAAAAATGAGCTTTACCATGGACATGTTAATATCTTTTTACAAGTGGGGGTAATATACTGACATAAGAATACTGTATCTTATGTGTGCAGTAGAAATGAATCTGGTTTAATTAGAGAAACTCAACATGGTTAAAATCACTGTTTTGGAATCGGAGTAGCTTTTTATTTGAGTTAGTCAAATTGGCTTCCAAAGTGGCTGTTCTCAAAAGGATCTTCATACCTGTGGTGTCTATGGAAGCGTATACTCTGAACAAACCCTTCTCTGGATGTCCTTTGGACTTGCATGTGAACAGAGGAGTTATATTTACAGTAGTGTACATGTAAGTAAAGAGAGCTGCCCCCCAGGCTTGCTCTCACCTGAGGTGCTGTTAGAGGTAAACGCTGCAGTCCACATAATCTATGCTCTTTCTGACTTCAATTGTAAAAGATAAGCACCCAGCTCTTGGGAACTGTTATAGTGCAGAGACCTTGGTAGGGGTGCATAAGGCCAGGAAAGTGGTTTTGGTCAAGGGGTAAGTGATGAGCTATTATGTGCTAGTTATCTGTAGAGCACCTACGAAAGGCAATTTCCATCCTGAGGAGTGATTTGCCTTGTCTGTGCTGCTGTGGCTCTGACTTCATGCCATTTCTCAGCCCGAGTTAACTTTGGTTTCCTCCCCCTCCTCTTCTTTTACCCTCAAAGCTTTAAATGGATTCATATTTAGAAGAGGCTGCACGCTGCCTGAAGAGTTTCTGATAGTAAATAGTTATCTTGATAGGGCTCCCTGATACATGTCAGGATTCTTCCGCTTCTAATGCTCTACAGTTTGAAACCTGAACAAGGTTTGTGGGTTGAAGACTGGTTTGGGTTGGAAGGGACCTTAAAGCTCATCATGGCCAGGGATACCTCCCACCTTATGTCTTACGTGGTCAGATGGCTGCCAGAGCAACTCTGAGAACAGCTGCTTTGATTGATTATACCAGCTCCTTGTTTCTGAGGGTTGTGCAGCTTCAGTCCAGGCTGGACAGAGCCTTGAGTAACATTGTTTAGTGTGAGCTGTTCCTGCCCATGGCAGGGGGTTGGAACAGGATGATCTTGAGGTCCTTTCCTACCCAACCCATTCTATGATTCTATGGGGCATTGCAAGCTGAATCTTTGAAGAGTTCTTCAGTGACCTCTTAGCTGTTTGCTTTGCAAAGCACTGACTGAAATGCTGTTGTTAGGCTGACAGCAGGCACTACTTGCAAATGAAGGGAAGACAAAACTGATGCTTTAAAGTTGTACGTGGGAAGCTTTCCTGTGTTGAAACGTCTATCTGCTTGAGCATTACAGCTGGTACTGCTTTTTCAGCATAGTGAAAGGTTGCAAAAACTCTCTGGTGTTTGCCTCAGTTTGCATCTGGAATAGGGAGACACTACAGTGGGTAGAATTAACAGCATCAGTTGTTGATGTGCTAACATTGCGCAGATTATTGCATGTAAGCAGGTAGGGTAATTATTAATTTAAATAGTGGTAGAAGAAGTAGAAAATCAGTTGCTTACCCCTAAGGAGCTTTCTTGTTGAGACTCTTTCAATTCTTCCTAAATCTTGGTGCCTTGCTGTGCTTGCTAAACTTCTGTTTCTGCTAGGCTGCTGTATCTCAAAGCAATCGCTCCATAAACCACCACAGCAGTGGGGATGGAGAGTAGTGAATTTCAGTGGGCAACTTTAACATGCATAAATTACAAAATGAAATGGTGAGGTTTTAAGATGCCTTGACGGAGAAATGAATATACAGCCAAAAACTATCTTGGGAGGGGGAAAGGCACAGAACTGTCAGCTGGTGATGTATGGATGAATTTGAATTACTCTATGAATAAGACTTTTACTCTGTGAGTAAAACTAAAGAACTAATAGAGAAGAAACTAAAACTCTCCTCATCTTTGTACCCTTTTTGCATTAGTGGCAAAAGGTGTTAGAGAATCTGTGTATTTACTTTGTCAGGATCTGAGATGCCATGATGCTGATGAACTGCAAGATTTAGGGATCTGTCTGCAGTCGTTGTAAAATATTCCCAGGACAAGCAGGATAACAGGTTGGGAGGGACTTTGAAGCTCATCCAGTTCCAACCCCTGCCACGGGCAGGGACACTTTCCACTAGAGCAGGTTGTTCCAAGCCCCGTCCAACCTGGCCTTGAGGTGTTTAAGTGAATCCACTTATTTTGCATCATGACAAATTCATGTCATTGTCTGGAACAAATATTATCAGATGTGCTGTCCTCCATCAATAGAGAAATTCCATATTTTTATGTATTATTATCGCTCATTTGGATAAATAACTGCATCCCTGGATGTTCTTCAAATGAAAAACATGCTTAAGAGGCTGAAAACCACATAGCTGCGTAGAAAACCCACTTGCTAAGCCTTCTGTGAGATGACGTCTTTGGCAATGTTGCTGAAAATGAATTTAAATTGGCGTGGAAGAGATAAGAGCCCTTTAAACCAGCTTAGAGATGAAAAATTATTGAGCTCGTGGACAGCTTGCATAATGCAAACTGGGTAGTTAAGGGCATGTACAGGAACTTCTTTCTGCAAGTTAAGAAAGTAATATACCTCCTTCATGTCATGGGCTCTGTATGTGAAGAGACAGTAGGTAGTCTTCCTGGAGATGAACAGTGAAGCACCAACCATGCAGCTACATTCTCAGCATAATGAGAGAGAATTGAAGTGTCTTTTGCTGTATTCTCTTCACTCTTTTTCTTGACTCAAAAGTGAAGCTTTTTGGGCCAGGAAGATATGTAAATTGCAGTTTTGAAGATGGTAAGCCATCTAGTCCCATGCCCTGGACAATAGGAGGTGCAGAGCTCCTGTCACCAAGTAATGTCTGCAGCAAGTCAGGACATGGCTACAGAGTGATTGCTCCTGAGTGTAAAGGCTGTGGGTGATTTAAAGTAGACTCCAGCATCTGCTGTTCTTGGGACAAACTCTGTCCTAGGAGGAAGTGGACGGTTGGTTGTGCCTGCTACAACTGCTTGAATGTGAGAGAGTATGTTTTTAAGTGTTCCTTTGTCATTCCTGGTGCTCCTCTAGTGCATGTCTTCAATTACTCCTTTACAGCTGTGGGACCCTCGTGGCCTAGCTACCAACACCTGGGCTCAGTTCTCGTGGGGATGCTCTTATACAGTTGATTCTTTTGAGAGCCTGTAGCAACCTGTTCTTCAGAAGTCATCTGCAAGGCGGGCCTATGCATCCTGGGAGATCCAGAGTCACTGAAATGTTAACCCATGCTTCTCTGCTGCAGTATATGACTTGGTGCATTTATTATGCTTAGATCAATGTTTATTGTTTCCTCTTGCATCCAGTGCTTCTCCTTTCTTATTAAAATGTTGGCCCTTTGAGTTGATGTGTAGTAGTCTTTCATTCCTGCAGCTACTTCTGCTTGTGTTCACTTTTGCATCTCTCAATTAGCTGGCAAGAGTCTTTATATATGAAGTTGGAGTCTCTTCAGATCAACATGACTTCGAGATTAGAATACCTGTTCATCACTTGACTATTAGTATATTTGGTAGACTCTTGTTAAGCTAAAGCTAACAATCTTTCTAAGGCTCTTCCTACATGAATTTGAGTATCAAAGGATTTCTGACCACTATAGAATTATTTAATCATGGCAGTGTTATTTTGCTTGGATTGGTCTTAAACTTCAGAAGTAAAGTAGCTTCACTGAGGCATCAGTTAGCTAGAAAGATGGTACTGTACATGGCAAGCTCACAAACTGAAGTCCATGAACATGATGGGCTTCCCTGATCCGTCACCCTGGCTCTAGTGAAAGGCTGGAAAGCAGGAGAAGAGGCAGCTGCAGCAATGTCAAGTCCCTTGCAGTTGTGAAGCTTCACTGGGCTTGTAGGAAATGCTTTACCAAGCAGAGCTCATGCCTGTATAGACACATTTTAAGCTGGATAGATTACACTCTATCTAGGTAGTTCATGTGATAAATGTATAAGTCCTTCCTTCAGTGAATTGGTTTAGGGTGGGAAAGGACCTTAAAGCTCATCCAGTTCTAATGCCTGCCATGGGCAGGGACACCTTCCACTTGAGCAGGTTGCTTCAAGCCCCTGTGTCCAACCTGGCCTTGAACACTGCCAGGGATGGGGCAGCCACAGCTTCTCTGGGCACCCTGTGCCAGCGCCTCAGCACCCTCACAGGGAAGAGTTTACCAAAAGGGGCTGGAGAGTGTGTTTTCTCTGTGGACTTTATTGAATGGGGGTGCAAGAACTGGGAATGTTTGTATGTGGAGTACCAGGATTGGGACTGTGAGGCTGCAGTGCTGAAAGTGAGTTTGGTTCCTAAGAGAATATGGCCCCAAAGCATGTAGAAAACCTTGCTTTTTCTTTGGCGGGTGCAAAAGAAATGGAATGCAGTGGCTATTCCCGAGGATGTCAGCCATAAGGAGGGAAGGCAGAAGGCAATGCCTGTGCCTGTTCCCAAATGCAGAACGAATCATTAATCCCTGTATTATTCTTGGCATACCAGAAATAGCATCTCTATTGCAAGGATTCTTCAAGCTCTTGTGAAGTTGCCTGGATGTTGAGTTGAGTTCCCCTCCCTTCCCAATGAATATGAACTAGGAATGAAATAACTGATTTGCGTCAAATCCCTCCTTAATTTTCCTTCTCTTCATGAAGATTACATGTCACCCATCACTTCAACTGGTCTCTCAGCCCCAGGCTTTTCAGAACAGCAGTCTTGATTTATGGTATTTGTGGTTGTCTAGCTCTGTATTTGGAGGGGTTTTGGGGGAAATATCCTCAGTTTGACTTTTGTTAACTTCTCACAACTATTTTCCCTTGAGTATGTTCACTCTGAAACTTCCCCTTTGAATGCATAAGCCAGTGTTTCATTAGTTTGGCATTTGCTTTGTCTGTGCATTAAAAGATTAGTTTGATTGCTTGCAGTGAAGCAAAGGCTGGCTTTTGGTTCAGCTTGCTTCCCATATTTCTCTGCCCAGACAAAGGGCTGTGTCAGCACAGCTCTGCAGGGGGCAGCTTTAGAGACACTTGTGGTCAATTCTGAACAGCTTTTCTTAGATAAGACTTACAGTCCTGCGGAGAGGCTTTGGAAATGTCAGGATGAATCACTTGGGTTGCCCCCTGGAAAGAGTTTACTTTGTGTTTTGTGGAGAAGAGCTTAATGCCCCTTCTCCCATCACCTCCAGAACAGCCCGCGCAGGACAAGGTACGTGCTGGAGATAACATCCTTCCAACCACCCGTGGCTCGTATGAATAATGCCATCACAGGTCATCCCTCCGCTTCCCAAACAGGTTATGAGCACTGACTTGTTTTATTCATTCCAGTCATGCAGATTCCTCCCAGAACATTCCAGTGGTACCAACTAGGTCAAATCGATGCTCTGTAAATGAGCATTTCCCATTTCTCTTGTTTATTACCCAAGCTTCTCACATCGGTGTAGAGGTAATTACAGAATTTGTCTTATCCCTTGATGACTTGATTAATGTTATTCTTGGCATCTTGGTTTCTTTGTGCTAAATAAATAGTTATTGGTTCTCTCTTCCTCCTCCTTCCCTTCCCTACTTTCGCCTTTCATTCCTTGCTTCCTGCTATTTAAAATCCTTCTTCCTCCCTCATGCAGCATGACTGGAGTAGCCCATAAACCTAGCCTGTCATCCACCGCCCCATACCCACATGCCTATGTGCAGCAGCAGTTACCAGCAGGTTGTCTGGCCCTTCCTCCTGCTTTCTCCTGTTCAAATGAATTTGCAGGGCACTGTCATGAGATGTGGTACTTCATGCTGATTGCAGGATCTTAAACTGAGTGCTCCAAACAGATTCTGATATACACTTATCATGGATTCATAGAATGGTTTGTGTTGGAAAGGGACATTTAAAGGTCATCTAGTCCAACCTCTGTGCAATGAACAGGGACATCTTCAACTTGACCAGTACTGAAGGTGTTGCTTTTAAAACTCCCTCTGGAGAAATCCTCTTCCTCTGAATGCCATGCAAGTACTCAGAGCAGCCTTGATCTTAATGCACCACTGAATTCTGACCAGCAACTAGAGCAGGCATAGAAATAGGAGCTCTTGCTTCAGCCAGGGAATGCAGAACCTATTTGGAGGCTGCCTTGCTTTGAATGCTGTGCAGGTCTGAGTGCAGAGATGAGTAACCTGCTGACTGATGCTTGAAGGATGTATTCAGCCCCTGCTGTGACTATGCTTCAGTGACTGGCAGGGAAATGCAGATAGCTTGGTCTTGCAGCTGGTTTCCAGTTCAGGATGACATCCTGGAGTATGGCCAGGGCTGTTCAAGGAAGGACAGATCTGTGAAAGAAGGAGGTGGAAGCATTTGTGAATCCAAGGTGAAAAAGCCCAGAATAGCTGCTCTAAATGGGTGGGTTTGTCTTGATATTGCCGGGATTGGCATCTTTGCTATAGGTATCAGATATACTTAGTGAGTCAACAAGAGGGCTTTCTTCAGTAAAGAGCATGATTTTCACTTCTGCAAAGTAATGAAGCCATAGCAGCAGTAAGGCAGTCCAACCCCAAAACAGACAGGTTGCTGTTTTCCTCTCTGACTTTGTCAGATGGTGCACATTAGCCCTAAGCTAATACAAGGCTTGTCAGCTGCTCTGGGTGT
Organism: Amazona ochrocephala; assembly: GCA_039720435.1. Classification (NCBI taxonomy): domain Eukaryota; kingdom Metazoa; phylum Chordata; class Aves; order Psittaciformes; family Psittacidae; genus Amazona; species Amazona ochrocephala. The sequence continues at coordinate 82,101,829 of CM077881.1, read as the reverse complement.
AAATTTCAGACCTATATTCCCAGTGAATAAATATAGACACCTCCTGAACTTATTTCTTCTGAGCTAGGAACGCAGATTTGTCAGGTGGCCCACCATCACCCTTCCCACCAGTGGAGAAGAGTAATCATCTGCAATTCCCATCCTAAGCCCTTCTTTATGGCCTTGTGTCCATTGTGTGACTGGTGTCAACATCCTGCTCCATTGCTGCTTCCTTGGAGAGATCTCCCTGATCCTTTCCAAATCTTACTGCCAGTGCTGTCATCCCAGCCTGAAAAGGCTGGATTTGGAAAACAACCAACTGGTCAAATTAACCCTTTCTGTATCTTTCAAGTCTGTTTTTCCAGTTTGTGTCCTGGCAGACAGTCACTTAGAGCCTTTCTGGTGCAGAGATCTGGGCACATAAATTCCAGGCAGGCACATTTACTTCCTCCAGGCCATGATAATAGAGAAATGATTCACATTTATAGCTCGGGGAAGAGACGTGCTCAGCATTGATCCCACAGCACTCCTGCTTTTCTCCTGTGCGGTCCTTGGGAAAACAAGGCTTCTTCCAAGTGCTGTTGGAGGACTGCAGCAGCTTGTGCTGCTTCCAAGTCCTGGGAGAGTGCTGAGCCTGTGGAGGCTGATGAAGGTGAGTGTAGCACATCTCCTCTCCCTGGCTGAATTCTGGTTTGCTGCTAGGAGAAAGTCACCTTTTTTCAAGCCTAGCAAATACTTGCTGAGCTGTGTTTTACCTCTCGGGTAGCTGTTTTGCTTGCTCCACACTTCTTCCTCCTGTTGTGTGCATGCTTTTGGTGGATGTGCAGTTCATCACACAATGCAGGAGGAGCAGAGCAGACCACATGAGGCTCCAGATGTGTTCCAGGAGTGCAGGGAGCTAGGAAGAGCAGCAGGCAGGGCCTGTCAGGCACGCAGGTAGTTGTGAAATACCACCTTGCTTGTGCCCACCTCAGTGTTTAGCTGCAGGGATGACAGAGATGTTCCTCTCCAGGGATAGCATCAGGCTGCAGGACAGAAAAGGCTGTGGGTCTGTCCTGGCTGCTGAAGACCAGTACCATCCACAGAGCTCTTCATAGCCAAAAGCCTGAATAAACAAGCTCAGGATAAAAGTGCTGCTTGTCTCAGCCACGCTTGCATAAATCCTTTACTGTCTCCTTTTTTTCTCCATGCCTGCAAATCCACATAGAGAAGACACCAGAAGCACCCCATCCACATGAAGCTGTTACAGCTGTAACCATGAAGACCCATCTATCACAGCCCAAGCTCCATTAGCCCTTGGCTCGTAAGGCTTTTATTTACCTTGCCTGTGTTGTAGGTCCGTTCCCAGCAGAGATAAGGACACAAGATCCTGAAACTGGCTGTTGTGCTCATATCCTAAACAAGAGATCAAAAATAACTTGATGGATTTGAAGAAGAGCTTGTGTTAAGCATCCTTAACATCCTTCTGTGGGTTTTTCTCTCTCTTTTTTTCCTTGCTAAGAGTTCTTTCTGTTGAGACCTTGAGAACTAATGTTATAGCAGTGACCCTCAGGGGCAAGAAATCGAGAATCCCACTGAACAAGCCTAGTGCTTCAGTGTGTGTAGGTGAGTACATCCCTCCTAGGTGATGGGATACTCCTGATGTCTTGGAGTCTGGCTTTGTATGGTTAGGGGAACTTGGACCTTGGATCTGAACTCTCTAGCTCTTTTCTCACATGACAGGGATATTGTACAGTGTTTTGACAGCTGAAACAGCCTGGAAATAATGAGCTCGAAGCAATGTTCTCTCTCATGTCCTCTTTCCATTTGGTGAACAAGATGTATCATATAGCAACTGAGGCCCAGGCTGTTTGCTCAGGGCTGTTGTTTAATCAGGGAATGTGAGTGGAGCTCTTCTCATGGGTTCTCTTCCCAGTTTTCTCATACCATTGGCAGCTGGATGTTATTTTCTCACTCAGCATCAGAGAGAAGGAGCACTCAAGCAAATGTGGCTCTGGTTTGACTGGTGTAAATGTTTGGATCCCAATATGCTTTCATTGTTTTATGTTTCCAGGGGTTTATGTTTCTAGAACTAAGGAAACGTGCAGGTTTTCCTGCTCTGGTGAAATTGTAATTCTGCCATCTTTACTTTGGTTGCACATAGTAACAACTACATAGTAACTACAACATAGTAGTTGTCCAGCAGTAATTTCCATCTGAATGGCTGCAATTTTGAACTCATTTATTCTTTTTATGGAAGTACAGAGGTACCTTGTGGAAATCACTGCAAGAGAGAGCAGTGGGTTTCAGTTGCTTGGGTTACATTCATTTGCACATTGGTTTGCTTCAAGTCAATAGCAAGAGTTGACAAGAACTGGAATACAAAACCTTGTTGGCCATGGATGTATAGTATATGCCTGGGAGTTAGAATAACAGTAGTAAAACACACAGGGTCTGTGATTGTTGAGGTCTTGATGGTGCCTCTGCCTGTCTTTTCTTCATAACCCTCATGGCATAAGATACAAGCTGAAGATTATGAATTATTGCTGAGGTGGAGGGAAACGTAGCACAGGCAGTTTCACTCTAGTCTATGTGGCCTCATGGCACCTGTAAGAGGAAACAGGGTCAAAAACCAAGAGAGCATTGTCTGTGTGGGAGCAAGGGAGCCTTAGACATGGAGCACCATGCCTTGAGCTGGGGTTTTAGATGTGCTCCTCATTCTGTGGACACTGCTTCAGGCCTCAGCAGATGTCTGTGCTTTTACTCAGCAAAGTAGTGTGTGAGGTGAGGAGGATGGAGACCTCCTCTGCCTTCTGAAGGATGGAGCTGTGAGGTTGCTTATGGCTGAGGAAATTAAAGGTGCATTTAACCACCTTGGTCTTAGCTGTGCTCAGCACTATGTGCAGAGCACACGGGAATGCGCATAGCAGGCTGCACCCTACAAAGGTGTATTTTCAGGAGGAAAAATGCATGAAAAGGAATAGAGTCTCGGGACACATGAGGCAAACACAGGGTGTTACCCAAAGGCTGATGACAAAAAGCCCCTGATGTGTAAGCTCACAGTGCAAGGACCACACTGCTCAGAAGGCAAGGACAAGCCTCTGATGAGCCTCTCTGATATGGTGACTGCAAAGTCAATTGAAACTTCTAAGTCCCAATAGCAGTTCCTCTCCCTTTGGGTATGCGGGGTATTATTAACGTGGGGAGGAGATGCTTATTGGTGCTCTCAGGTGTCTCTGTCCTACATTGCTCTCCCATGTCAGTAGAAGCCTTGCTGGTTCAACAGTCCACTGGAAAGCTGGTGATGCTTGGCTTGTTCCTAAGCAGTCCCCAAGGTGGTAACCTTCAGGCTGTAGGTCTCTCTTTTACAACAGCCTTACATTGGTGTGTAGAAGGAAGAAGCTGGGGTTAAGTGTGGTGGGTATGTGAGGGATGCTGAACAGGAAGGGCAGCAATCAGTCAGGAACATCCACTGGTTCCAAGGGCTTGGAACTAGATGATCTTAAGGTCCTTTCCAATCCAAACTGTTCTATGATTCTATGCAGAAACTAATTTAAAAAGCCCACTGTGCAAAGTGCAGTCCTGAGCTATCATACTGAAGAGTTCTAAGTTACCTTGGGAGGGTTACCATTAAAATATCCCAGAGAAGCAGGAAAGGAAGCAGTTCTCCCTTTCCTCCTTCAGCACATCTGACTTCTCTTTCATTCACTGTAATACTTCAAAGGTGTTTTATTCCTGAAGCTCAGGGAGCTTGTTCCTAAAGGGAATATGCTTATATTTTTGTGTTCTCCCTGGCTGTTTTGGTTAATGACAGAGAACAGATTCCCCAGTATCTCTCTCTGGTTCAGGGGCCCATATGTAATAATGCAAAGGGCTCCTTATCTGCACTGTGCACATAATTCCTAGTGTCACTCTCAAAGAAAAGAACTACAAGTGCCATATATATCTGGTGGCAAGCAGCAGTAGTATGGCTGTAACAAGGAAGAGCCAGGTTGTGATTTAACTCCAGCTGTGTGTATCAATGATCATATAAATCAGCTCTGCTGCCAGGCTGCTTTTGGCTCAGCACGTCACGGGTGTCCCTTGTTCCTGCAACCATCCAGCAGCCAAGGCATGCAGCATGCTCTTGATATCAGCCTGCCCTCTGAGGGCATCATGGGCACTACATGGAGAGGGGTTTCGGGGAGGATGGAGGAAGGAACACTTGTGTTTTCTAAAGCAGCAAGCTATAGCTTAGAATCCCAGACTGGTTTGTGTTGGAAGGGATCTTATAGCTCCTCCAGTTCCAACCCCTGCCACTGGTAGGGACACCTTCCACTAGAGCAGGTTGCTCCAAACCCCTATGTCCAACCTGGCCTTGAACACTGCCAGGGATGTGCTCACGCTGTGCGGTGTCAGGGCTACTGCTCATGGTGTGGGTTATCCTCAGCCCAAATCTCCTGCCTTGCGTTGGCAGCTGCCTGGCTCTGTGGAAAGCTGATGGATCAAATGCCAGCAGATGGTGCTCAAGAACATGCACGAACCCGGATGTGGAAAAAGCAGTGAGCATGCCTGTCCGGTCCCTCCAGCAGCTCCGTTTACCTGGAAGGCTTTCCCTTCCCATGAGTTTCCGTGGGGCTTTGCAGAGGTGACAGACTCTGTTGCAGTTCTGACCTTGCTAACTCGCATTTAGGTCAGGCTGTGCTGGCTTTGCAATGGCAGATTGGAGTCGTGCTCCGTTTGGTTTTGGGATGCGCCTCTGCATCCTTCCAGGTGCAGGAGCTCTCTTGCACAGCCACAGCCGTCCTGCTGCATGGCTCCTGGCCGCTCCTCCTGTGCCCTAGGAACTATTGCCTGGTGACAGAATCACTTGGAGCTTGCTTGCTTTGGGTTGTTTCAGAGGTTGCTTTGGTTTGGCTTGTTCAGGGGGGTAAAAAATAAGCTGTGCTTACAGGAGTAGAAGTCACACTGGCCTTGCAGTCAAAACAGGGCTTGCAGGATTACTTGCATGTCAGCAATCAGGATCTGCGCCAGTGCTGGCTGGTTCCTGTCCTTACAAGTCTTTGAAGTCAGAGCTCTGTCTTCCATCCTGCTGCAGACTTCTGCTCTGATAGTCACACACAAGATTGAAACTTGTAATAAAGAAGTGCAGCAACTACAGAAGCAGCAGAGCTGCTTTTAGAGTAGTTTTGGTGTGACAGTATCTATGCATGTAGTGCCTGAGAATGTCAGGATATTTGTGTGATCAGTAATTTCCATGCAGTAATTTTTGGGTTATGATCACTTATTTGCTAATAGCATCCCCGCAGTAAATGATTACGCAGCAGATATTCTTCAGGATTTTCTTGCGGGGAATATTAAGGCTTATTTTCCTCCAAAGGCTCTTTTGCCATGACAGACACTGAAAGAGTGGGAGTTGCTGGTGATCGCCCAGTGCTGGGTTAGGGATCCAATTGAGTAGCAATGGCAGCAAGTCTTTACTTGAGTCATTTAAAGGCATAATGACTGGAGCTTGTGTGCACAGTGTGCTCTGAACACAACTGAAGCAGCTCCAGCTGGTTCCCAGCAGGGTTTCAGAATGATGCTGACGTAAGGTGATCCATGTAACCACATTAGTTTCTGGGACAGATCTGGCATACTCTTACAAGTCCTTATGTTAGTGTTATTCCTGTGGGAAAGGGGCTGTTGGAATTTGGGTTTAATCTTGTTCTGAGCACAGAAGCAGGCACCCAATTGTGTGTGAATGAATGGGTACATGCTAGATCTTACCTGTTGTCTCTGGAGCTTGTGAACTTCTGATGGCTCTTCCAGGTTCAAACTGGAGGCCAGCAGTGGGTAACCAGGCAGCCTGCCCTGCTGTCTACTCACAGTGTGCTACAAACAAGCTTTGTGCTGGAACAGGGAGGAGGAAGTTCCTGTTTCAATCTGATGGGCTCTTTGCTGTGACTGGTGAGTTTTGTTGATGATTATGTCTATGATGGTGATATTGCTGCCAGAGGGGAGACTGAGATGAGCTCTTAGGCAGAAGCTCTTCCCTGTGAGGGTGCTGAGGCGCTGGCACAGGGTGCCCAGAGAAGCTGTGGCTGCCCCATCCCTGGCAGTGTTCAAGGCCAGGTTGGACACTGGGGCTTGGAGCAAGCTGCTCTAGTGGAAGGTGTCCCTGCCCATGGCAGGGGGTTGGAACTGGATGAACTTTAAGGTCCCTTCCAACACAGACAGCCTGGGATTCTTCGATTATTTGTTCAGTGTCAACTCTGGCACCTCAGAGTGAAACCATGCCTTCAGATCTGTGGCTGACTTCTCCAGGTCAACTTACCTGACCCCGCATACATGGCATGATTAACTTGACCACCATAATGGTTGTTGGGGCATGTCCAGTTCTTTCCCCATCAGGAGTGGATTTGCCCTAAAGAGGGTCTTCTTCATTGGCCATGAAGTCTGGATGGGTAATGCCAAACCCTTTGGAAGCCTCTTGAAGAGGGAATTAACACTTTCCTTGTCACCAGTGGGATGGGAGGGAGTTGCATGACTCACTAGGTGAATTCTAGAGGCTGAAGGTAATTCCCAATATCAAATCTTCTGTCTTGCTTGAAAACCTTTGGTTCTCGTGGAGTGTTTTGCCTGCAAAGTGCTGAATGCATCCTATCAACTTGAATGTACTTGATGCCACAAATCAGCACTTGCTCAGCAAAGTTCACGAATGAGCCTCCACATGTGTGTTATTTTTGGGTGCAGAATAAGAAATCCATTCAAGTCAAGCTGATTTGCGAGGATGAAGTGAAGTGGGAGAGTAACAGTGACTCAGCTCAGCAACTCCTCAAATGAATTTGGCACTAACCTCCCATTAATGATTTAGCACAACCACTGCAAACGCTGTAAATCAGATGATGAAGACAGTTCAGGTGTCCTGGTTGACTTAATCTTCAGGCGTGAAGTGTCACTTGTGCTTCTGAACAGTTGTCAGTGGCAGGATGTGGCAGTGAGGGTGGCTGGTGGCTTGGCAAATTGAATGCATGAAGTCTGATGAGCTAGTGCATGGTTTTAATTCTTACGAAGGTACAGCAATATTCCCAGGATTCAGAGGGAACCTCCTGTGTTTCAGGAGGTCCTACTGGCAATATGTTGTCTAGTGCAGCCCACAGTGGCACAGTGCTGGCTCACTTTCAACCTGGTGTCTACTAAGTCCCTTGGATCTTTATCTGCGGAGTTGCTTTGTGGAAGGTGAGCCCCAGCATGCCTTACAGGAAATGGTGTTAAAGGCCTTACTGAAGTCTAGGTAGACAATATTCACTGCTCTACCCTCATCTATCAGGCCAGTAAGTTCATTGTAGAAGTTTCTCATGCTGGCCAAGCATAACTTCCCTTTGGTGAAGCTGTGCTGCCTACTTGATGATTTTCTTGCCCTTATGTGCTTGGAAATGGTTTCCAGGATTAGCTGCTCCATCCTTTCCAAAGGTTGATGTGAGGCTGTCTGACCTGTGTTCCCTAGGTTTTGCTTCTAGCCCTTCTTGAAGATGGGAGTGACATTGGCTTTTCTCTAGCCCTTGGTCACCTCTCCAGTCACCATGATCCATCGATGCTAACAAGTGGCCCTGCAATGACATCTGCCAGCTCCCTCAGCACTCACGAGTGTGTCCCATCCAGGGCCCATGGACAAATGTATGCCTAGTTTGCTTTAGTATTCCTTGATCTGATCCTCTTCCATCAAGAGTACATCTTCCTTGCTCCAGCCTTTCCCCCTGGTCTCTGGGACCCATACCAGACAAGCTCGAAGGTCAAAGTCTAGTATGGGTCCAGCATGGCTAGTTTTGTTTCTGGCATGCATGGATGCCTCCAGCAACTTGGGTACTTGTCTTCTACTACTGTGCAATGGGGGAGTTGCCCCAGGTGGCCTCAGGGAGGAATTTTGGGCTGCTGGCCTCAGCATGGAGAATGGCATCTCTAGGAAAAGATGGGGAGAGAAGGGAGAGGGAGACTGCTGCTGCTGGGGCAGGAGAGGGAATGGCGGTCCAGGGGCTGGTCAGAAGTGCATGGTGATGCAGGGAGGAGGGTAGCTTGGGTATTCAAAATGAATAACTCTGGCTGCTTTAAAGCAATCATCTGCTTTCGGTGAGCAGTCTTCCAGGAAATATTATTGTAGACAAACCGTTAAGGAAGCAGATGAAATCCTCTCGGGCTCAAATAGTGGCAGAGACCAGTCCTTCACTTGCTGGTCCCTGCTCCCTCTCATGTTGCCCCTTCCACAGGGAAATCCATCTTTCCTATGCAGTTAGCCTTGAGGTGTCAGAAACTGGTATCTGTGTCTTTCTGGGAATTGAAAGTGACTGGGATACAGCAGAGGTTCTCGCTGAAGCAGGGCTTTAAGGCTTGTTGATACAAACACACCTGGGTACCATCATATCCAAACTGAGCTGGGCAGCTGGAGCTGCTGAGTAGTTTCCCTCTTGCCGATTCCTAACAGTAGCTGATACAAGGGGTTCCCAGCAATGGAGTCCTAAAGGCTAATGCCAAGTAGCATTGGTGTCTTTGAATGTGCTGCTGGGAGCTTATCTGCCTGGTGTGATATCTGCTCTGCTGGTTCATGGATCCCATAGCTGGAATATGTTCTTTTTGGTAAACAACGTCAAGGGAGAGTTGCCTCTGTTTTACATGAGCAGTCCTGATGGCCTCACCCCCATCCCAAATTTTGCCCTGACCTTAAAAAGGAACAGCATGTTGCCTCCTGCCTCTGCCTCCTGAAGTATGATGAGTAGTGAGGATGGAGAAGCTTGTGCCTTCTGGCTCTTGGGAGGTGGATTTCACCTCCCATGCCTCAGAAGGGTTGCTGCAGCATTAGGCAGCTGACTGGCTTTATTAAAATAGCTGTTTGAAGCTTTGATGTGCTTTGCCTATTCTTGCACCGAGCTTTGGACATCTGTTTCACTGTAGGGCCCAGCTGTGATCCACCGTGGACTTTCAGGATTTGGTTTCTTTATATCCTGGCTCTAGCTGTGCAGGCAAATCTGACTGTATTTGGCCTGTCTGGGTGACATGGTCTGTTAGAATCAGGGTCACTGCTATTGCAGGGTCTCCAGCCTGTGTGTTGGGGTGATGGCAGCCTTGCTTGGCTGCTCCTGTTGTGACTCAGGTGGCTGAAGCAGCTCTCCAGATCTGGGGTCATAGCCGGGAGCATCAGACACTCTGCATCAGCATGAATGATTCCCTGTGTACATGTGCTTAGTGTGGACAATATCCTGTCTGAGCAGAATGAGTCTGCTCATGTGGGACATTCTAAACAGAGCTGCTTGCCCACATCATGCAGTGCCACCTCTGCCGAAGTAGTTTGCAAGGAGCTGGAAAACCTCAGGGTCTCACTCAGGGTCACAACAGGCTGTGGTGCGCTTGGAGATGGTTTGTGTGCTGTTAGCAGCCACAAAGGAGAGTCCAGAGGACACTGTCCAGTCTCTCCACTCCCAGACACTTGTGTCTCATGCTGCTTGCCCTGTCTGATGGTACCGTCTTCCTTCTGTGGCCAGGAATCCCTGTATGGACACATACAGGGGATGGACGCAGTGAGGATGAAATTACATCAAAGTTACCTGTCATGCCTAAGCCATGGAAAGGTGTTGCCAAGCCAGGAGTTGCTGGAGTTTTACTTCAGGGTCCTTAAGCACAAAGCTGTTTTCTTTTGCTGAGAAACTCTTAAGCCAGCTCAAAGAAGCCAAGCTAAGCTCCTCAGATGGAGTGGCAGACAGAGCCTGTCAGGTCAATGTTCCTTCTTTTGATCAGTATTTCCCCTTTCATTTCTACTAATTCTTTTGAATCACTGGCAGGAGTGACGTCAAAGTAGAAAAGGCACCAGGAGAGCCCAGTGGTTGTGTTTCTAAGCATGGAACAGCTTGTTTAGCACTTGCCCAAGTGCTGGGGGTGCCCATGGAGTGCTTGCTTTAATGGTTTTGGATGCTGGAGTGACATGTTCCATGACACCTTGTCCTGGGTTCAGCAGTAGCAGTAATTTTTCGCCTTCTTGGTAGCTGGTGCAGTGCTGTGTTTTTGACTTTCAGGCTGGGAACAGCGCTGATAACACCGATGTTTTTAGCTGCTATTCAGTAATGCTTAGTCTGACCAAGGACTTTCTGAGCCTCATGCTCTGCCAGGGAGGAGGGGAAGCCTGGAGGAAGCAGAGACAGGGCACCTGACCCAAACTAGCCAAAGAGGTATTCCATACCACAGCACGTCATGCCCAGTATATAAACTGGGGACAGGGACCCAGAAGGGCTAGATCACTGCTTGGGTCGGGCTGGGTATTGGTTGGCAGGTGGTGAGCGGTTGTATTCTCTTCCCTTGTTGTTTCCCTTGTCATTATTATTATTGGTGGTCGCAGCAGTGGTTTGTGCTATACCTTAGTTACTGGGCTGTTCTTATCTGAACCTGTGGGAGTTGCATTCTTGGGATTTTCCTCCCCATCTCTCCAGGAGGGGGGGAAGGAAGCGGGGGGGGGAGCGAGCGAGCAGCTGTGTGGTTCTGGGTTGCTGGCTGGGTTTAAACCATGACACACCTCATATGTCTTGAATTGCCTTTTGAAATACAGATGTATAGCCATGTCCTCGAGCAGACAGGGGGAATGATGAGCTGCTGATCACCCCTGCTCTCCTCTCCTAGGGTGCTTGTAGGCTTTTACTACTGTTACCTCCTTGTGGGTGCCTCTCTCAACATGCCTGTCCTTACCTGACAGAATAGAGGCCCTCTATGAAGAAGTGCAGCACAAGGTAACACCAGTATCGTTCTGCCACTGGTCACACTCTAATCCCTGCCCAGTGCTGCACTCAGCAGTGCTGTGTGCAAGAGAGGAGAGTGAATACAATCCTCTCTCTGGGTTATGTTACATTTGTGGTGACTTAGGAAGGACGATGGTAAATGTTTCTGTGCTAGCTGTGTTTTATGTGTACACAGGTTCCAAATAAGTCCTGCCTGATCCCTTTCAGCCTGACAGAGATGAAGATGCAGCAAAACACAAGGTTGGTTGGTAGCACCAAGTGCTCCAGGAGGGACCAGCAGAGCTGATGGCAACTTGTCAAAGTAAAAGAAGATGCTCCAGGGTCGTGCAGGGTAATGTGGAAAGAAACTGCACAGGTACTGAAGCCCTGCTTTCTGGGAGGTGAGGTGCCTGCAGTGGCAGGGTCTGTGTGCTCTGGGCTGCATTGCAGATGAGTTAGAGGGGATCTAACTGTGGCCATATTCACTGTGATGGCTCACTTGGACCTTAGGAGATGCAATAGGAGTTTTCTCACCAGTAGCTGAATGTTGTGATTTAGCAAGTCTGAACTGTGTGTTCTTTCCCCAGAAACCTCCAGATATGCAGTTTTTGTCCCCAGTCTTACACTTTCTAATGGATTAGGAAGCTTTTCATGTGTGCATGCTGAGATGGGGCAGGGCAGATCCTCAGTTGCAGCAGATGACAAAAGCAAAGCTAGCCAGGAGACAGGCTAAGGATGAGAGAGAGCAGCAGAAAGAGACCTGCAGCCTTGGCCAGATACTCCTAGATGGTAGGTTTGCATTGGCAATTGTGAGTCACAAGATGTTATAGCTCTGTTTCCTCATAGCCTTTCCTTTGGGCTCAGTCAGTATCTCTAGCAAGGCTTCAGGGAGCAGGGGTTTCTAGGAAAGAGCTATTTAGCAGTCATGCAGCAGCTCTATTCAAGTGCTCCTGTGCCAGACTCTGGACAAAAAGAGGTGATTCCAGTGCCAAAACCTCCATGTTCTTGTGGGTTTTGCATTTGTTTGGGAGAAAAAGGCCTCTGCTCTGAGAAAATGAGTCCCAGGCTTCTTGGAGCACTTCATCCCCTGTAGCTCAGCCTTTGGGTTAGCAGCTGGGGTGGGAGGAACCCATCTTGTTGCTTTGCGCATCTCCTAGGGTTTCTTTATAACTTCTTGATGTTTTATTTCACACTCCATGTTTCCCTCCTGAGCCTGGCAACCTAGAAGCTAGACTCTGAGGAGGCTTAGCCAACCAGTCAATTGATGCCATTCCCAGCCCATTTCAAACCTCACACCACACACTTTTACTACAGCCCTTATAAACTAGGTCTGAGTTTGCAGCAGCCTGTGAAAAACATCTTGTCTGTTGTATGGGGCATTATTTCCTTGGGCTTGGAGATGAGCCCATCTCTATGCATCTGACGTGGCTGTGACCAACATGAAGACCAAACTCCTTGGCTCCTTTGATGTATGTGCTTTTGCCTTGTTCTGTGCCATGTCCTTGTTGTCATATAACAAATACTCATGGGACAACTTCTCCTAAGAGAGACCTGAAATCTGGGTCAATGCTTATGGGCTGAAGTAGCACTTGTTTGATAAGCTTGTTCGCTGTAATGAGAAAATATCCCAGTGTGATGTGAAAGGTGCCTTTGAAGCCTTAAGAGATTCTGGAGAAAGGAAAAATAAGGGAGGGGGGAATTTAATCCTAAATTTAATTGGCATTAAGAACTGGCCTTTTGTGTATTGAAATTTTGCAGCAGCATGGTAGCTGTGCTGTGATTATTGCAGGAATGAATGAGAATTCCTGGATGTTCAACTTGCCATCAGCCATAGGCACGTGTGTCAGTTCCCTCTAATTATACAGATCTGTAGCTTTCCTTAGGGCTTGAGCATATTTCGACACAAAGACACTCAAAGTGCATTCATGACAGTTTGTCCATAAGCTGACGAGGCCTCCTTTAACAGTAGAGTAATAGGATCTCAGACTGGTTTGGGTTGAAAAGGACCTTAAAGCTCATCCAGCTCCAACCCCTGCCATGGGCAGGGACACCTTCCTCTAAAGCAGCTTGCTCCAAGCCCTGTCCAGCCTGGCCTTGAGCACTGCCACAGCTTCTCTGGGCACCCTGTGCCAGCACCTCAGCACCCTCACGGGGAAAAACTTCTGCCTTACATCTAACCTGAACTTCCCCTGTTTCAGTTTGAACCCATCATCCCTTGTCCTATCGCTACAGTCCCTGAGGAAGAGTCAGTCCCTCTTTGCATCCTTGTAGCCCCCTTCAGACACTGGAAGCTGCTCTGAGGTCTCCACGCAGCTTCTCTTCTCCAGGCTGAACAGCCTCAATGTTCTCAGCCTGTCTCTATACAGGAGGTGCTCCAGCCCCTGCTCCATCCTCTCGGCCTCCTCCGAACTTGCTCCAGCAGCTCCATGTGCTTCTTAAGCTGCGGACACCAGAACTGCCCACAGTGCTGCAAGTGAGGTCTCACAAGAGAAGTAGAAGTGCCCTTGGTTGAACTAAATTTCTGCATGTCCTTAGGTCTTGGTGCGCTCTCTGAGATGAGATGTAGCTACAGCTTCCTTCCAAAGAAGACCTGACTGTTACCATACATGGGAAGTCAAGACTACAACCCTAGTTATGAACCTCTCCAATACTCTGTCATTGTCCTTGCCCAAGGTCCAGTTCTGGCCAGCAGTGACTGTTGACTACTAGAGTCGATATCCTCCAGACTGAGCCCAAGAAGTTTTTCCTTCCTCTCAAATTTTGTCCCATTTTCATTTGTAAGCACAGGGATTTCATTGGAAGTTGCTCTGATTTTCCTGCAAAACCTCTACTATGATTTTCTTCTTGATTCTTGCTGGGACATTCTTAGCTCCTGAAAAGCTTCAGAAATGAATTCACTATGGTTTGACATCCTTACCTTCACAAAGATGAGGTGAATCGGGATCTTCTGTTTCATATGCACAACTTGATTGGACATCTGTCCTTGAAGGAGCTGAAAAAGCAGTTGTCTCGTTCTGTTTAGCAAGCAGAGGGCTGGCCTCACGCTAGACCTTGGCTAAATCACACAGCCTAGGTACATTGAACGCTGTGAAGGGCCTCTGTCTTACTCTCTGCATGTGCCCCACATCTAATACCCTGTATCGCCTTGTTCTGACCTTGGGTCTGCTGGACCTAAATCTGGAGTACACCGCACCATCGTGATGTCCCTGAGATACCACTGCCCTGCTCTACAGCATCTCTTCTCATCCCTCAGTGTGAAGTGCCGCACTTGTTCATCCACTGCTGCTGACTGACTCCCTGTAGGACTAAACCAAGCTGTCTCTGCTTCCTGAGTATCCCTGACCAAGCGTAAATCCCTCTTCACTCCTGCTGTGAGAGCAGATCTCAACAACAAGGGTCTTTCCTCTGCCTGCCCTAATGCTACTATGCAGCATGAAACACTGGGGGACTTTACTGCATTTCTCCTCCGTCAGGTTCAAACAAAATGAGCTTTGTGTTTGTATCTTAATTGCATTGAAGGCACATTTCTGCCCATGCTGCAGTCAGAAGGCTAACAAAGAGCAAGCACAATAAGAGCAAATGGGCCAGGTCCTCTGTCCTGGGTCGCGTTTAAGTGCAATAAACAACCAGAGGCTGTGAAATGCTGAACGCGGCACAGAGCATCTTGCCAGCTTGGCTCCAGAGGAGGCCTCTTGCCTCCTGCAGGTCTGGAGAGTCAGCTGAGGGGACAGGGAAGTGTCACAGCAGTGCTCACAGCAGCGGGACTGCTGTGCTTAACTATGGCTCTTGCTAATGAGACAGGCTTGTGCTTCCCCCAGCCTGGTCCTTTGCTGTGTGCCACAGATGGGTGATGCTGTCTGAGATTAATGACAAGCTCTGAGCAGGAGGACTCACGTCCTCACCGGAATGATGCATGATCTAATCAAGCCTGTTCCTTCTGAGGGTGATGCTGGCAAGCAAACTCCTACCTGAGTACCAGTGAGTGTTTCTGTGAAGCTGGAGCAAAACCTGAACTGACTTTTGGCTTTCTTTGACTTCTAAGTCCCCTGGGGCATGCTGAGACCATGAAGTCCTCCCGTGGAGACTTACAGGGTCCTATTTTTTTACTAAGAGTCATGTTTACTTTTGTGAGACACTTTGTCTTACTTAAAACTAATTCAACTAAAGTGATTTTTAAACCCAGTCAGACTCTCAATACAAGCTGTCTTTTTGGAAGGCTATAAGGCAGACCAGCCTTTCCATATGGACCAGAGCATGGTTTAGCCTTTTCCTTGTGGGTTTTGATCTCTTACTGATGCTTCACTAGGGTTAGCTAGTTTACTCCTAGGTGTTTACTGGTGTAAACTTCTGAGGTAAAATGCAGTTTAGATGGTCAGATGCTGCAGCAAATCACTGAAATCTCTACATTGAGCTGTGAAGAAGTGCTGCTCGCTGTTACATCCCGTATTTGTGACCTCTGGCAGGAATGAGGGATGATGGAATTAGGCCAATAGAGGGGAAAAAAGTCAGGAACAGAGACAGGGGGAATGCATATTGAGTAAGGTAAGAAAGTGGTTCTTATCTAACAGAAAAAGAGGAAGATGTCTATGCTCCAAAGTACCTGCTTCTTCTCAGAAAGAGGAGCAAACCCACCCAGCACAAGTGCTGGCACCATACAATGAGGTTGGAGAAGACCTTTAAGATCATCAAGTCCAACCCTTACCCCAGGATTGCCAAGTCCACTACTAACCCATGGCACTAAACCATGGAGGGCTGGTGGACAACAAGAGCAACCTTCATGTTTTCAGGTCTGCTTCCAGTCAAAAGAGGTGATTTAGAAGAAGTCTTTGTGGCAGAGCAATAAAGCTGTTTAAGCATGTCTCCTTAAGAACATTGGCTTTCTTGCCAGCCTGAGTGGCCACCACATCTTCAAGCAGGAGAACCTCAAAGGTAGCAAATTGCTTGGCTCATCCTGCTATCTTGCTGAAAGGTGAGGGGTGCTTTGTAATGGAAGTTCAAGCCCTATGGGCCTGTATTCTGACTTGGCATCATTCAGTGCTTTCTTTGTGCTGCCAGCGGCTTCAAGAATATCACAGCTACAAGAATATCACAGCTACAGGTTGGGTGGGGAGGAGATTGAGAGCAGCCCTGTGGAGAAGGACTTGGGGGTGTGGGTTGATGAAAAAATGAACATGAGCTGGCAGTGCGCACTTGCAGCCCAGAAGGCCAACCGTATCCTGGGCTGCATCAAAAGGAGTGTGACCAGCAGGTCGAGGGAGGTGATCCTGCCCCTCTACTCTGCTCTCGTGAGACCTCACTTGGAGTATTGCGTGCAGTTCTGGTGTCCTCAACATAAAAAGGACATGGAACTGTTAGAACAAGTGCAGAGGAGGGCCACAAGGATGATCAGGGGACTGGAGCACCTCCTGTATGAAGATAGGATGAGAAAGTTGGGGCTGTTGAGCCTGGAGAAGAGAAGGCTGCGTGGAGACCTCATAGCAGCCTTCCAATACCTGAAGGGGGCCTATAGGGATGCTGGGGAGGGACTCTTCATTAGGGACTGTGGTGAGAGGACAAGGGGTAATGGGTTCAAACTTAAACAGGGGAAGTTTAGATTGGATGTGAGGAAGAAATTCTTTACTGTGAGGGTGGTGAGGCCCTGGAATGGGTTGCCCAGGGAGGTTGTGAATGCTTCATCCCTGGCGGCGTTCAAGGTGGGGTTGGACATAGCCTTGGATGGCATGGTTTAGTGGGAGGTGTCCCTGCCCATGGCAGGGGGGTTGGAACTCGATGATCTTGAGGTCCTTTCCAACCCTAACTATTCTATGATTCTATGATTCTATTTCTTCTGTGCCATACAGTGTATCCTGATCAGTAATTGTGTGGCTGCTCTACACGGATACCTGCCAGCAACTGTGTGTAATCCTTCCCCAGCACCAAGCACATCATCTAGGCCATTGCTGTTGGCACTGGGGAATTGCTGCATGACAAGGAGACACATGGCTCTTGCTTGGAGATGTGGCAGGGCTCTCTGACCTGCTGCAGGGTGCACAGCCTGAAATCCAAGCTTGTTATCGGAAACCACATGTGGGCTCCTCAGGCTCCACATCTTCCTGCTTGGGAACCCAGGGATAAAGTATGAAGTGGGGAAAGAGTGTTTTGTAGCTGGAGAAATCCCTGCTCTGGTGCTTCCTAATTCTTCCTGAGGAACCGGCCTTGCTTTATGGATAGGGTGTGCTTCTGGGTACTGGAGGGGTAAGACAGAGCTTGAGAAATCCCGCTTGGCCCTTCACATCCTTTGTAAAGCAGGGATGCCCTGAGAGCTGCTTCTGTGTTGAGCTATATACAGCAGCATCTGGGAACCCACAGGTAAGAGGGCTCTGGAGCTGTATAGCTTTCTGGGCAGCTCTCTTGTACTAAAGCATGTACAGGTGTAGCATGGATGGTCCTGTGTGTGTATGGTTAGTTACAGTAGGTGTGAATTTTAGGTGGTGCAAAGAGAGCTCAGGCCTAGACAATTCTTCTTGAGATAGCAAGTGATCCCCTAACCCTACAAGCTGGAGCAGTGGCTGGGAGGCAGCTTCTCGGGGACACATCAAAGCCAAAAGATCTTGTCTTGAAGAAAAGAGTGAGCTATGTTTGGTGTGGGACTTCTAACTAAAACCACTTCAAATGCATCCATGTTCTTTGGTCTTAAAAAAAGACAGATTAGCATCTCATTGCCAGTTTGAAGTGATGGACTTTGCACTGGGGACCAGACTGCCAGGCCACCCTTTGCTATTTATTGCCCCTAGCAATTTCCTTGGCCTTTAGGAAGCAAGACGTGGAAGCTGAACATTGTAATTACTCTGGAGGTTACCATGGCATTTCTCCCCTCCACTGAAAACTGTTGTGAAGCTTGTGCAGTAACTGAAATTTCTTGCAAAAGCCACACCAAATGGTACTTTTAGAGGAGTCCGTGTGCTTATGCACAAAGGTCAGCCATGTATTTTGTGTTTCAAAGAGAGCTAGGCTGCAAGCAGGCTGCACAGAGGGGATGGAACCCCTATTCTCTGCTCCTCTGAGGTACAAACCCATGTGTTTCTCTCCACAGATCCACTGCAGATAAGGTCAGATGGGTTCTGGGTCTTGAGCTCGCAGTCATACTGGTGCCTGAGCCATTTCTCACCACTCTGATGGCAGCTCCTGGAACGTCTCTTCTTGCCTGTGCTTGGTGCTTTGAGAAGCTCCACTCCTTCACTGTAATGACAGAGCTCTGTGAGGCCAGGAGAGCTGCCACAGCATTGCAGTTTGAGCAGTGCACATCTGAGTGCTGAGGTGGGCATATCTTGACTGAGGGTCCCATAGCTGGATCTGCTGTTGGGGGGCTCAGGCTGGGTTGGAGAACCTGCAGCCTTAACTGTTACAGGGGGCAAGTGGACTGCAACCTAGTGGTGGGGAAACCAGGGCAGGCCTCTTGTCAGAAATACTATTGCAAAGCCAACTCCTGCTTCTGTTGAATCAATCCCCTGCAGGGGCTCTTGCAGTGAGCTGGGTAGCCAGGAGATGGGGAGCAAGGCTGCACTCAGGTGATGTGATGGGCAAAAGGGAGCCTGCATACTTCTTTGTGAGATGTTTCTCTTAAGCTCTTTTCATGCACATGCGGCTGAGTCCATTCACCTCTGTTCATTCATGTCTGCAGCCTTGTGTGTATGGAATCAGGGGAGGTTGACATTAGAAATGACATTGTATGCACTTGAGACCTTGTTCTAGAGTCAACTGAATCTTCTCCCTGTGGAAAATGCCTTTTTTTAGCAAAACAGAAAGTTTGGGGAGCTAAGTTTTCATTGATATCTGTGTCCCATGTGTTGTCCCCCCTGGATACTGAAATAGTGTCTTAGTAGCGGAGGAAAAGGAATATCCCCCTTCTTGTGAAACTTGTGCTCTCCCTTCTGAACATTGATGGGGAGGAGCTGAGTTTGCCTTATCTCATAGCCGTGCAGAGAAAGGATTTCTTTCGTCCGCCAGCAGGGTCTAGAGGAGCTGTGGCTGTGACACTGTGTCAGTCATAGTTCCAGTCCCTGCCATGGGCAGGGACACCTTCCACTAGAGCAGGTTGCTCCAAGCCCTGTCCACCCTGGCCTTGAACACTGCCAGGGATGGGGCAGCTACAGCATCACTGGGCTGGGAGTCAATATGGGAGTCTCATCTCCGTGGGGAGGAGGCACAGCAGTCACTGCTCAAGTACAGGTCAGACTCTGCTGTGTCTAGAGAGTCAAGGACTGAAAGACCAGCGTGGTTGAAGGGAGCATGGGCTGGGTCCAGCTGTCATTGTCCAGAGCAAGAAGGTACCTTCATCCTCAGCCAAAGGCAGCTCGTTTCCCTGCCTGTGGGCCTCGTGGTGTTGAAAGCTTCCCAGTGCTGGTTGCAGAACGTGAGGCACATCTGCTCCACTTTCTTGGGCGGGTGCATCAAAGCAGGAGCTGTACTTGTGTGCACGTGGGATAAATTAGTGCATGCAATTAAGTGCCCAGCGGTTTCTCCAGCAAAGGGCTCAGCTTTCTCCCTGCCTCCCTCTGCTGTGGTGATGCTCTGCATGCAAACGCCATGGATGTGGAGGGGAAAGTGTGTTTCTCTAGGATGCTTTTTCCTTGCTGCCACAGAGCAGCAGCTTCTCACATGTGTTTGATGAGGGGATTCAATCTGTCAGGCAGAGAGCAAAGTTAACTTAAAAGGAGGCTTGGCAGGGAGGGAGACCACATCGCATTAAAAGTCAGCTGGAGAAAACTGTCCAGGATTAGACACACATTTTGCACATCATCTTATTGTGTTATTAAGCCTGCTTGAAGCCAAAGTGCAGACAAACACCTCTCAGCCATGGAGGGGAGGGTTGATGCTATAAAATACTCAGAACTGGAGTCTGCACCTCTGTTAACACCTCAAACAACAAGCAGAGTTACTTGGAGGCTGTGTCAGCTCTGGTACTTGACCGTTACTAGAAAGATTAAGGGGGTTAGACTAGTTATCATCAGTTAATGGGGTTACACCAGATGACCTTTGAAGGTTCCTTCATACCCAAACTGTCTTATGATTCTATGATTCAAGTTACTGGGTTGGAAGCGAGCATGCTTGAATCTAGATGGGAACATCTTTTAGCTGGACCTCAGGTTAGAAGGCCAGCATCAGCAAGATGAAGTTGATGGGAATTGCTGGGAAGTCCTCCTGCATTCCTTCCATCCTGCCAGCCAAAGTAGCAGAGAAGATAAAGCCCTCAGTGCCATGGGTTAGTGTTAGCCTTGGCAGTGCTGGGGTAAAGGTTGGACTTGATGAGCTCAAATGTCTTTTCCAACCCAGCTGGTTCTATGATTCTAAGATCCTTCCACTCCCAGCCCCTGACACAGGAGGAGTATGCCATCATAAACACCTGATGGGGGAACCACCAGCCCTTTTACTGTATTAAAACCCTGTCTATTAACAGTACCTGCAACTTCACCTTCTGACTATGCAGAGAAAGGGAAACTACAATAGAAGGTGAAGTCACTAAAGAATGATATTAATACTGAGAGAGAAAAGGAAAATTACTCATTCATTGACGCTGAAGGGCAAACTGAGTAACTTCTGCAGCTTGGATGGCTCTCTCTGATGGTTGACTTTAAAAGAAGTCTTCTGAACTCCCATTCTCCTTTTCAATCCAGTGTTTCTTCTGTGCTGATGGGCTCATTTGCTGGAAATCTGTGAGTAAATGCAGTCCTCCTGGTGTTGTGTATCCAGGGCAATTGTGTCGTGAAAGTGCTTTACCTGCACCTGTTGGGGGGGGGGGTAGGTGCCTTATCACCAGCCTTCAATGAGGCTGAAGCAACAGGTGAAAATGCTGATGTTCCAACCTGTCTGTTCACTCCAAAGAGCAGTAATGTTATCTGTGACTCTCACTTCAGGTTTGGGGTTTTCGCTTTGTTATTGAAGCTCTCCTCCAAACCTTGAAGGTTTGCAGAGGAGAGCAGGTGCGAGGTGGGATTCCCTGGGCCCACTGCCTTGCTCTTGATCTGGACAGCAGCTGTGCTGGTGCTTCACGCACAGACTGGCTTTGGGTGAAGAGCTGGGATGACTTTTAACAGGTTTGAGATGTTGCAAGTATTTCAGGGGGTTGGGACATTCCAAGTAGTGTTCTTTGTAATGGAGCTGGATGGTGTCATTTTGTCCTGGATGTGAGGAAACACGTTTGATTCAATGTAAGGAAAGGGTTAGGGATGAGCTCATCCTCTCTCAAGGTGGCTTGAGCTTCTATAACTACAGAGCTCCTGCCTCATTCTTCCATCAAAGCTCATTTGCTCAATGGCCAGGCCTGCAGAGGATGTGGTAGCAGATAGTCCTGTAAGTGTGCTGAAAGATGAAGGTTATTACATTGGAGGGTCTCAGCTACATCTCAGTTTTGTGGAAGATTCCCATTTTGAGGGGGGAAAGAAAAGCAGCTTCAGATCCCTTCCATTGTGTGGAGGAGATAAAGGTTGACTGATTCCAGGGAAAGAAGAGGCTTGTGGCAGCCCAGGAAAGAGCAGTCTGAAAAAACCCAAGCATCTATTTTTCACATTGAAAATGGGTTCCTTGGGAGAGTAATTGTGTATAATTATGTGTATATGTGATTATGTAGTGAGAGTCAGGGCTGGACTGGGAGTTTGGGCTGACGTATCACATCTACATGGTATCCTGTTGACAGTTACTCCTTGCAGAACACTTGTACTGTCCTGGTTATAGGTTGGCAGGAGGCAAGAGAGAGCTAAATCATGGTGTCTGAAAGCTCATGGTGAAAAGCAATAGGTTTCTGATGCAGAGAATAATATAGACTGTTTGTATTTGGGATACAGCTGATCCCTTGTGGTGCAAGATGGCATCTTTAACTGTCACAGCAGCCATGTGGGCATGAAATACCTGCAGTATGGAGTTGCCTGCTCTCAGCTGGTGTAAATCAGCATGGATTCCTCCAGAGCTGTGTTGGCCGATAACAGTTTAGATCCTGGCTTATGGCTCATGTGCTGGTTGTATGTGTACAGGAAGACATGTTCTGCTTTAATGTAGAGCCCCCTCTGCCAGGCTTCTTGTGCTGCTGAACAACTGCCTGTGAGCTGTCTGGGTGAGGTGTGTTCGTCACCCAGTTCATAGGATGCTGTTGGCTGTGCCCCCCGCATAGTCCGAGTTGGTGTCTGCTACCATTTAGTCCTGATCCATCATCCTCCTCTGAGCTGCAGGCTGGAGAAGTTGAGCCAAGTGGGTTGCTCTTGTGACCGTGGTAAGAAAATATGAATTGAAGACCAGGAGGAAGTGGTGCCTCTTTATATTGAAACCCCTTTGTGTCATTGCCTGCTTTCAGAAAACCCCAGCCTTGCAGCTTGTGCTCTGTTCATCCCAGACTGGTTTGTGTTGGAAGAGACTGTGAAGCTCATCCAGTTCCAGCCCCTTGACTTGGGCAGGGACACCTTCCACTAGAGCAGGTTGCTCCAAGCCCTGTCCAGCCTGGCCTTGAACACTGCCAGGGATGGGGCTGATTGGCCCAAGCACCTTCCTGCCTTACCCCATACCCCATCCTTGCCCTCATTTTTCTCGCTCTGCAGAGGTGAAGTGACTACACGGTGAATCTATTAAGCTATTAATAGAGACGACTGGAGCCCAGGGAGAGGTCATTTGTTAAATCAATACGTTGCTGAATCACTCTGCAAACTGAATTGTCTGGTTGCTGCACAGCCTTCACTGCTCGGCCAGCTCAAGCCTCGCTGGTGCTAATGGAGCAGGCAGTACCAGTCTGCAGTTGGCCATATCTGGGAGGCACCACACCAAGAGGAGAAACAAGGAGAGCCCCAGTGTCATGGTCTGTCCCAGAGCTGCATGACAGCCAGTGCCCTGCTTCTCATCCTTCAGTGGGAAAGGCAACCCTTCCCTCCCCAATGGCTTCACACAGCCCCTCTGGGACCATACAAGGAGTCCTTCCCTTCTTGAGGGGGCCCAATCTTGGCCCTATTGCTTTGTCCCCTGGGGCATGTTCTGTCCCATGAGTGCTGCTGCATGTGTGTTCAGTTCTCAGCAGGGCTGAGCCTGGTGCAGGCTCCCCCTGGTACATGGTGTATTTCATTATCTCCAGGCTTTCAAGTTAATGTCTGGGCAGCCCCACAATGATGGGTCATCAGTTTTTTACCCCACAGGTATTTCCAGACTCTTATCTCCTTTAATCATAACTTGGCTGAGCAAGCCCTACTGAGCTCTGTGAATCCCTCCACATAAATCAATCCCTCAAGACCCTGGCTGTGTGTTGTTAATCAGCTTTGAGCTTGCTCGGGTTTGTCAGCCTTTCTGGGAATGGCCTGCCGTGAGCTCAATGAAATCCAGATGCAATTACCAGGATTCTATAGAGAAGAAGGATTACTTCCACACGGCACAGGCTGGGGTCTGTCTCCACACAACTGTGTTGGCCTTCTGTTTGCCTGCTGTATTACCTCGCTGTGTGACAGATCCAGGCTAATAAGGAGTCATGCTTCGTGTGGAGCAGAAGAAATGTTCCAAGGTGGCTCAAAGGGAAGGAGGCCTCTAGCTTGTACAGCTGAGCAGCAGAAGGCAGGCAGCAAGGGTGGCCCTGATGGACATTGCTTCTTGAGTGTCTCATTGTGCAAGATTTGGGGCTGCATTTCTGCATCTGGTTCATGTGCATGCTGGGTATGGATCATAGGAAGGCTAAAATGCTATTTGGATGAGTGCAGTGCAGGTGTATGCTTTTGGGTGAGGTGTCAACAACAGGAACTTGGAATAATGACTTGTGTTGTGGTGATCTAGCAAGCCAAGGGCTAATGTTGTCAAAGACTGGACCAAGACCTAAGCTTGTCTGTAGGAAGGTGCCATGAATGCAAGGCAGCCACAACCCTTCAGACAAGTGATGGGTGTAGGAATGCACCTGTATGCTGCATGTATTTCATTTTTTAACGCTATTTGCAGTCCAGAGGAGCTGCAGAACCAACAGGAGCAGGTCTCAATGCTGCTTCTTGCTGGGGGTAGCTGTCATGCTATCCTCCTGTGAGCCCCCAGCACTGCTGTGTGTGTGCAGGAGATGCTGTCAGCTCTGCTCCTTCTTTCATGGCCTTCATCAAGGTTTGACATCTGGAGGTGGTAGAAGAGAAGGATCAATCCTCCCTGCAAGATGAGACAAGGAGGGAACACCAGGGCACATAAATAACATCCAGGGGTACCACAAAGGACAGGTCAGAGTGGCTGGCACAGGATAAACGAAGGACCTTGAGAGAAGGGTGAGGTGTGCCAGATACCAGCTGAGAAGGGCAGAGGGGAAAAAAAGAGAGTTTGACAGGAGCAAAGATACCATTTTAAGGTAGCTTCCAAGGCATAAAAGGGGAAGCAGCTGAGTTGCTTCCAGCATCTTGAAACAGTGCTGCCTGCCCATAGGCAGCGTGATCTGCTCTTGAGAGCCAGCCAGCATCCTGATACGTCTGTGTCATAGGATCCCAGACTGGTTTGTGTTGGAAGAGACCTCAAAGCTCATCCAGGTCCAACCCCTGCCACGGGCAGGGACACCTTCCACTAGAGCAGGTTGTTCCAAGCCCCTGTGTCCAACCTGCCCTTGAACACTGCCAGGGATGGGGCAGCCACAGCTTCTCTGGGCACCCTGTGCCAGCACCTCAGCACCCTCACAGGGAAGAATTTCTGCCTAAGAGCTCATCTCAATCTCCCCTCTGTCAGGTTAAAGCCATTCCCCTTGTCGTGTCACCTCCTTCAGCTACCGAAAGGCTCCTTTAAGGTCTCCCTTTAAGAAGCCTTCTCTTCCCCAGGCTGACCCAACCCAGCTCTCTCAGCCTGGCCCCAGAGCAGAGCTGCTCCAGCCCTCACAGCATCTCCATGGGCTCCTTTGGAGATCCGTCCTCCTCTGGGTCCATGGTAAGTCTGTTATTTTGCTGAAGCAGCACCTCTACCATGTCCTGTGTGTAACCAAACCCAATAACTCTCTGCCATGTGCTTGGGTGAGGGTACCCAGGAAAAGGATGAGTCTGCTGGAGACATACCAGCATCTCTAAAGCCTCTGCACCAGCACGGATGCCTGAGAGAATATGCAAAAAAAGGAAGCAGGTAATGCAGCTATTGAGATGAGGGAGGAATACATATATTGAAGAAATACAATAATCCAAGGCAAAAGTCCTCATAAGTGACTGTTTGGAGTGGTTATTAGGGAAGCAGATGGAGTGTAACAGCCTCTGTGACTCTGCTGTCAGCCGTGGAATGTACATTGGTTGAGCTTCACTGTGTGTGTGAACCAGGAGCAAAAGCATTGGCACTCGGATAATAGCTCTGTCCTGATGGATTTAAGGGGTGCATCGGGTGTGAGGAAGCACAGTTGTAGAG
This sequence comes from Amazona ochrocephala, assembly GCA_039720435.1. Lineage (NCBI taxonomy): Eukaryota > Metazoa > Chordata > Aves > Psittaciformes > Psittacidae > Amazona > Amazona ochrocephala. The sequence continues at coordinate 82,076,810 of CM077881.1, read as the reverse complement.
TGAAGCGGAGCTCCAGGTTACAGCAGCATGGTTGATCAGACATGACTTGTGTGCTGAACTCAGCGAAACCTCACTGCTGGCAATGAAGGGCCCCGGACCCTCAAACGATGCAGGTGCTTTTCCTCTCTCTTGGAGAAAGGCAACATAACTATAGCTTCCTAATTCATTTCACTGACTCCCATGAACAACTTTCAGTGGTGCAAAGGCTCTTAGAACTTCACCTCTGATCCAAGGCTCGTAGAAGTGAATATGAGCCTCTTTGTTCCCTTCAGCAGGCTGTGGGTCTGGCCATTGAGATTGGAACATGGATTTAGTGTCTGGAGCCATGCATCTTCTCAGCGTGCCAGCTAGATTTTTCAACTATAACCATTCATTTCCCTTTGTCATGTTTCACCCAACTAGGTATACTCAAGGTTAAGCTCCTCCATTCCTGTTTCCTGACATAATCTCTCTCTCTTTCAAGTATCCCTACTGTTCCGATGCATCAGGAGTTTGTTTCATTTCTCTAACTAGTGAGTTTGCTTTCATCTGCCCCTTGTAAGAAGCCAGACTGCCCATCTGAGTTCCCTGCACTCAAACCATACCTGCAGCCTTGCTGCAGCCACTTTGCAACTCGGTTCAGCCAAAACCCTCAAGGAATAGTTTGTTCAGGACAAGTTCTGCAGTTTTGTTATCCAGCTGCTGAAAATTCAAGTGACTCCTGCTCCTGAGAAAGCTGGGCCTACACAGGAAGGGTGGCAGAGAGGCATCCTGCACCCTCCTGCTCATGAGCACACACTGGAGGTGAGCACTTGACAGAGCAAGGAGCCTGCTGGGTGCTTCCCAAGCCATGGCTTCTTCACTCTGGTCTGCTCCAGTGGAAGGTGTCCCTGCCCATAGCAGGGGTTGGGACTGGGTGAGCTTTAAGGTCCCTTCCAACCCAAAGCAGTCTGGGATTCTATGAATCCCTTTAAACTGGACCTAAAAATGTGTGTGGGGAAGGATTGGCGGGGGATATTGGTTTTAAAGGAAGACTTAACTTATGTCACTGTGTTTCCAAGCACAAGATAATCCTTTTCTTTGCTGGTCTCAGGAAGTCCCTGGGCTCCCTTCTGCTTTTGAATGAACTTGATAACTAATCTCAATGAGGAAATCGCTTGCCTGTTGCAGGAGGTCTCCCTTGGGAAGATGCTGTTCATAGGCATAAGCCAGCTGCCTCCTCACCTTCCAGGACATCCTTATCTTCCCAAACCTCAGAAGTGCTGCAGAGCTGCTTCCCTTGCAGGTACGGCCACACTCTCAGACAGATGCTGTCATTGTGAGTCTCTTTGCTGTCTCTTCTGATTAGGCAGCTCAGGACAGGCGCTGGATGCAGACAGCCACTTGCAGGAGCAGAGGAGAGCCAAGCTGAGCTGGCTCACAACTGCTTCCAGGGCTGCAGCTCCCTGGGATGGTCCTATAGCCCTGGCTGTATGGGTGTCATCAAGCCGTAGCCTGTGAACAAGCAAAACCAAGCCATAGGGGTATCAGGGCATCTCCAGACACCAAGACTGTTAAAGTTTTACCTCTTGTAAAGCATCCTAGAAAACCATCCAGCTTCAGGTTCTAGAAGTGGGTGCAAATCTAATTCCTCAAAGCCAGAACTGTGTATCCAGTGTGGTCAATGGCTATGGGTCAAAGATTCCATGATGGCTTTCACAGCTGTGAAATCCCAATGCAAGGCAAACCACAGTCAGGTCACTTATATAGATAGTTACCTAATGCTATGTCTTCCGGTGTCTGCATCACAGGGAATTAACTAATATGCAGTAGGTCTCTACCAGGCAGGCTGGACCCATGCAGGTTGGTGGTTGATATCACCAGGGAAAAGCCCCTTTGTCAGAACCGCACACCTCCCTCATGGCCTGGACAAAGCCTGTGCTCAGGGGAACACAAACCCACCCTTTCCTGGGGTTGCTTGTAGCTGCTTTCTTCAATTTCTTCTTTGTTTTTCATTCCTGAGCTGTAACACAGGCAAGAAAGGAGCCCACAGTCGGATCCCTGGAGGCTAGCAAGCTATTGTCCTTAAAACAAAGGGGCTTTTCCTCGGAAGTACCAGCAACAATGCAAAGTGCCCAAGAGCCTTTACTTCATCCTGGACCAGGCTTCCTGATGGCTTCCAGGATGCTTGTCTGGTCTGACAGCTCTGAAATGTAAGTTTCTAACTCTTATTGATTCCCCATAGTAGTAGTTACTGGAAGGAGGACCTCTGCTCATGTACTGTGTGGTTTAGGAACAGAAGCAAAGGGGAAGTTCAGGTTAAATATAAGGAAGAAGTTCTCCCCTGTGAGGGTGGGGAGGCACTGGCACAGGGTGCACAAGGAGGTGATAAATGCTCCATCACTGGTGGTGTTCAAGGCCAGGTTGGACAGAGCCTAGGGTGACATGGTCTAGTGGAAGGTGTCCCTGCCCATGGCAGGGTGTTGGAACTGGATGATCTTAAGGTCCTTTCCAACCCTAACTATTCTCTATTTTTCTGTGATTTAGTTCTCTCTCTGCTGCAGACATCAGCCCCTCCTTGTACCTCAGACTGACCCATGGGGAAAACATTCTTAGACATAACATGCAGTTGTCTCATCCACGCTGCACTGCCACTGAAGGAAGAGCTCAGCCTCAGAGCTGCTTGAAGCTTCCTGGCATAGTCCAGATTCGGAACTGGAAATGGATGCAGATGCTGCCGCTCCTGCTCACATTATCCCAACAATCCCAAACCAAAGAGAGCTTTTTGTTTTTCCTAGGAGGTACTGGCATTCCTCCAAGCACAGGGGGACCAGATGGAACAGTAACACAGCTAAAATTAGTGGGGAGGAGGGGAGAGAAGTATCTGTTAAGGAGCTGGCTTGAAACTGAGATCATGTAAAGCAGCTGTTGCTTCGAGAACCAGGGTTTTTGTTGATGCTAGAACAGGACAGTGTGGGGCTGATGTAAAAAATCAGCCTTGGAGATGTGTTCAGACTCTGTTTTGAAGGGTTGGCAGGTCGAATCTAGAGACAGTAAGAAGTGCATAGGGGGGTGTCTGTGAATAGCACACCAGCTGACTGCCTGGCCTCCTCACAAGCTCCTTTGGGCCTGGTTGTGGGGGCTCAGAGAGGCAGCACCTTCACCTCTGGTGTCTTCAGCATTCAGGATTCTTAATTCCTCTTGATGAGTCTTCCACAAGGTGTTACTAGAGCCTGCTCTTCTGTGTATCAGTTCCCTGTGATGCAGGTACAGGAAGACATAGCATTAGGTAACCATTTATGTAAGTGATCTGTCGTCAGTTTGCCTTGCAGTGGGATTTCACAGCTGTGAAAGCCGTTATGGAATCTTTGACCCATGGCCATTGACCACACTGGATACACAGTTCTGACTTTGAGAAATCAGATTTGCACTCACTTGTAGAACCTGAAGCTGGATGGTTTTCTAGGATGCTTTACAAGAAAGTGTGAGAGGCAAAACTTTAATGGTTTCTTGTCACATGAATGAATCACTGAGGTTCTAGTACTGAAAGTACAGATTGAATTTCATGGTAGCCACCTGAATCAATATTCCCTGATCTCTTCCACAGATCCGTTGGCAAGATGTAGCTCCTTGTTCCAAAAGCTGCTGTTAAATACAAACGGACATTTTATAGGGGATTGGAACTGGCTGAGCTTTAAAGTTCCTCCCAAACCAAACCAGACTGGGATTCTGGGATTCTATGACACAGTTATCTACTTCATTGCCCCAGATGAGTTGAGCAGCCTGCAGTGGACATTACTTTGCCCAGTCCATCTCATTGTTCCACTGAGATGAGCAGGAGGAGCTCTGCCTCACATTTTCCAGTCAGGTATTTGCTTCTGTGGATTGCTATGGAGATGGAGGCCATCATGACAGGCATTGCACAAACAACATGAGACAGGCTGTATCCTGGGGGACTTGATATAAACTCAGCAAGTGTGCTTTCTTGAAAGGCATCCCAGGCACAGAATTCCCATTAACACCATCAAATGGTGCTGCTGTTCAGTGCTTTGAAAACTGAGCTCACTCTTAGAAGCTATTTTGAGAGGGGGGAGCGGAAAAAAATCAGGGATAGAGCAGGATTGGGGTGTACAGAGAGCTATTCCCTCAGTGAGGGCAGGAACCCAAGCGCTCTGGGGTCACTGGTATTTTCTGAATGAACTTGTGCCTCAGCCCCTTTTGCACACTAGAGTTTGTTTTCCTTTCTCTAATGTGCTGGTGTGTTTTCTGCAGGACTGTCTACATGGGTATGAGGAACATGCAAGAAACTTCAGGTTCAAGGTGACTTCTCACCACAGTACTGGGGACTTGGGCTTTGAGCAGACCTAAAGGATGTTGGGTGGACATAACAGCCCAGAAAATCCTCCATACAGTGAGTAGAGCTATAGCTCACAAGCACAACGTGCGCCTTATGTAATGATGCTGTGATGGCCATTGGCACAGAAACGTGGATTTATGTGTAGGAATTTGGTCTCCTTGGTGACAAAACCAACCAATGGAAAACATAAGAAGAAAGAAGCTAAAACTGTCCACAGAGCTTGCTTTCCCCTGCTTTTCAGAAAACAGGGACACCTTCCACTAGAGCAGGTTGCTCCAAGCCCCTGTGTCCAACCTGGCCTTGAACACTGCCAGGGATGGGGCAGCCACAGCTTCTCTGGGCACCCTGTGCCAGTGCCTCAGCACCCTCACAGGGAAGAAGTTCTTCCTTATGTCTGACCTCAACTTCCCCTGTTTCAGTTTTAACCCACTACCCTTTGTCCTGTGGCTACTGTCCCTGATGAAGAGTCCCTCTTTGCATCCTTGTAGCCCCCTTCAGACACTGGAAGCTGCTCTGAGGTCTCCGAGCAGCTTCTCTTCTCCAGGCTGAACAGCCCCAATGCTCTCAGCCTGTCTCCATACAGGAGGTACTCCAGCCCCTGCTCATCCTCTTGGCCTCCTCTGGACTTGTTCCGACAGCTCCATGTCCTCCGTATATTGAGATCAGGATAGATAAGAGAGGAAATCATCACCTTTCCAGCATGGTGTAACTGTCTAGGGTCAAGCCGGAGCTGGCTTTGGGCAGTTACAGCTGGGGGCAGATGGCCAAACTGTGGTTTAACTGCGTGGTGCTGCTCCCTTACCAGCACAGACTTTCATGATTGGCAGTCTGACATTTACACACTGGTTGGGAGCATCTTGTAGTTAATGTCTGGGGCTCATGGTGCTGCTGGTTGGCGATACAGGGTTTGAGAGCAAGGGGCAGTTTTCACTGCCTGCTAGGAGCAAGCACTCCAGCAGTGGTATGTTGTGGTTCTCCTTGGCTGTGGTGCTTTTAGTTTAGAGTCAGGACTACTCTGCTTAGTGCTTTCTAGAGGCAGCCACCTCTTCAGACCATTGCTGGGCTGAAAGCCACCTCATGCCTGCAATGCAGTGCTATTTTGATTTGATTTGACAAATCAAAGCACCTTTTGCTTCAGCTCAACAGGCTGGAAAGGAAGATTTTAGGCTTCTCAGGTGGAAAAGTTCCCACAGAAAATATCGGAGCCCTGTTTTCTTTCCCATTCATGAATGTTGTGATCCTCTCTCCCCAAGCTATTCTAGTACTGCCCCAGGATCCTAATTAAGACTGAGCACAGTGGGTCTTGTCATTGTGCATACACATGGGAAGAGTCCAGCCCTTCTCTAGCAAGCTTCTCATCTCCTTTGGTTTAGGCAAATGCAGCCATTGAAACTTCTTTTATTTCAACAGTGCCACAATGGAGGCTTTCATCTTTACCTCGTGTGTGTATTCCAGTGTCATGCCCTCTGCTTTCAAAGCCTTAGGTTTGCCTTTAATTGTGTTGAGAGCCTTTGTCTCTAAGCCTTTCAGAATGGATTTTCTTTCTCCTCTGCCAAAAGCAGCATTTTGTTTCTTTGCTGGCTTTTCTCCTAAAGCTGAAGTGACAGTTCCCTCTTCTCTGGGAGATTTACAAAGCTTATCTTTTAATTTTCAAGAGCCAAACAGCAAGGGAGGGAGTGGGAGGGGAGTGAGACGTCACTGTGCCTTTTAAACACTGTCGCTAGGAGAAGGCTTAATGATCGAGGAATACATAAACTGCACACTCTTGGGGCTGCTTCAGTTTAGTTGTGCTAAACTGCAGCTCTTGAGTGAGCCCTGCCAAAGGATGGAGTTGGGGAGACTAGAGTTAGCACTTTTTCACAAGGCTGGAGGGCAGGGGGATGATGCCTGGGCAAGAGCATTCATCCACCACAGGGCTGAACCGATGAACCTGCTGCAGGTTCCCAGATTCTGCTCAGTGCTGAGGCCATCCTGTGTCAGGACCAGAAAGAGGGCACAAAGTCTTTAGCAATGTTCAAGACCAGATTGGACAGGGCTTGGAGCAACCTGCTCTAGTGGAAGGTGTCCCTGCCCATCGCAGGGGGTTGGGGCTGGATGAGCTTTAAGGTCCCTTCCAACACAAACCAGGCTGGGATTCTGTGATTCCGTGATATCTGGAGGGAGGAATTGAAAATGCCCAGTGCTGGCTGCAGGTCCTGGTGCTCTTCCCAGCAGAGGCTCTTGGCTTGGGTTCTGGGCTGGGGTTCAGTGTGTTCATTATCAGTGTAAAACCATCCCAGGGTCAGGGCTGTGCTGTGCCTGAGGAGCTGCCCTTCAGCAGGGCACAGAGCCTCTGTACATTATGTACTAGGGACATCAGTGGCAAAAGGCTGTTGGGCGATTTGCTTCTACAGAAGAAAGTAACCTGTGGTCAACTTGAGAGATGACTTGAGCCCATCTTTAAGGATTTTAAATGAGAAAGCTAAGATGGATCCCATGTTCCTACTGCTCTAAACTCAGTGTTGTGTTGCATCTCATGGGTTGGAGGATTTGCCTCAGAGTTGTGGAGGACATTCCTATGAGTGCAGTTAAGGCTCTGTGGGATGAGATGAAACAAGGTACTCTTCTAAGCTGTAAGCTCTTCTGTCTTTGCCTAAATTAGTGCATGGCTGTTGTGCAGGAAGCGGAGGTCTGGAGAGGAATTTTCTTTCCACTGAACAATGCAATAAATTGATTTAACTTGATGAGCTTAAAGGTCTTTTCCAACCTCGTTGATTGTATGACTATGATTCAGTGTCCTTCCCTGCCTTGGCAGCAGCCCATCAAGCCTGAGCCACCATGCACAGAATGTTTCAGCCTTAACCCTGCAGCATCTTGCAATGAAACTGCTTCATCTGAGGCTGTGACCACCTCCAGAGCATGCTGTGGGGCTGTGTGAACACAGTGCACATCTTCATGCGGGGCACAGCGATTGCCACATTTAACAGGAGCACATTTATCTGGCACTACATGCCCAGCAATCATATGGGAGGCTGAGTCTTCAGAACCACAGTTACCAGTCCCTCTCCCTGCTTCTCATTTAAGTGCTGCTCCCTTTAGCTTCCTTCTGCACTGAAAAGGAAAGCACAGAGAAGTCTCACAGCCAGAACATGGGTTGTGTGCTCCATTCATCCAATTGCTGGTCCTCAGCCCCAAGGATTAAGGACTGGTGGAGCAGAGTCCCAGATCCCTCTGGAGGGGATTAACCCTTGAGAGCACTGAACACGTATCACAGAGGCTTCATGCCGTAAGCTGATGGGCGCAGCAGAAGGGAAGCAGCTGCCTTTCTACATGCATCTTGTTTTAACATCATGCATAGCTGGGGAATGAATGTCTCTTCAGCAAGGCCTTCCATCCACTCCTGACTCCATCCAGGCTCTGATACTGCTGTAAGCAGCATGGTGTGAATCCTTAGGCAAACCCCTGAATGTTGTAACCTCATTTGGTAAATGATTGAAAATGGGCTTCCCAGAAGATGCCTTTCACTTAGGTTATTTAATAAACAGGAGAGCAGCCTCCTGTCTAGCTGAGCTGGCAGCTTATGGAGGGATCCAAGTGAAGCCAACACAGTCAGCTTGCTGTCAGGTTTCCAGCTGCTTGCTCCTCCTCTGGTGTATGTCTGAGAGCTTTGTTCTGTGCAGGGGGGAGCAGGAACCAGAAGGACAAGCACTGCTGAAGGTGCTGCTTGGCCTTGGATGGGCACAATATAGACCAGACCCTGCAGGATGGATTTGCTGCCCACTGTCCAGGAGACCACTGCAGGCACAATGCGGAGTTCATGGAGACTGAATGACAGACTCATCTCCATATCCTCTGGCAAGAAGCTCTTCATGTCAGGAGCAGAGAGGAGCTGCCTGCAGGCAGGGGAAGCAAGAGTCAGGATGTTCAAGGCACAAGCTGGGAGGTGACTGTGGGTTGGAAGGGTTTTGATGGTGATGACAGACCAGAGGAGGGTGCTAGCAAGCCGCAGGACACCCGATACTCCTGCCAGATCCTCAATAGCTTTATTTGGGTGACTGCAACTCTTTATTCCACTTCTTCCCTTTCAAAATAAGTGTGGAGGAGCTACATGTCAAACCTTGTGCTGGCTCTCTGGCTCTGTGTAGCCACAGGGGTGTTCCTGCTGAGCTTGGTGTGTTCACACTTACTGGGGTAGCAAACTACTCCCGTGCCTTCAGGGTGTCTCATCCTCTCAACCAGTGCCTTGTGCAGTACAGTATCCCTTCTGTCATGAACAGGCTTCAGTTTTTAATCCCAAAATAGACATTGCAACAAAATTCCCTTTATTTTTTTTCCCCTTTTTTTATCTTTTCTTCCAGAGAATCTGAGAGAATCCCTTCATTGGGGCCAAGGGGCAAGACAAGGGGGAATGGCTTTAGCCTGCCAGAGGGGAGATTGAGATGAGATCTTGGCTTGGAGCAAGCTGCTCTAGTGGAAGGTGTCCCTGCCTGTGGCAGGGGGTTGGAACTGGGTAGGCTTTAAGGTGCTCTCAACCCAACCCATCCCATGATTCTATGCTTCTGTGCTGCTTTCATTTCAGGCAGAGCAAACTCATTTTGAAACCTCAAGAGCTGCTGTGAAATGGGATCGTCATCCTCCAGGGAGCTCTGGTGCCTCCATGCCTTAAGCAATCATGACTAACTCTCACACCAGCCTGGCACGTGAGTTAAGCAGTGCCACTTGGGAATACTGGGAAGTTCACCGACAGCCTCATTTAGCAGTGCAGGCTGGGTTTGCAACTCTGTGATGACTCCATGTCGGGTTTAGTGCTCAGGCATGTGAGTCTCAAATCAGACAGCGACGTCAAGCAAATAACACTCCCACTAAGGCTTGCTTTAGTTTTTCTCATCTTGCTGTGCACAAGTACCTTTTATTTCTTTTTATTTTATTATCATTATTTTAGGATTCATTTTCCTCACACCCTGGCTCATTCTGCATTTTTCTTCCATTCCCATGCACACAAAGGCCAGCACAAGCCCAGCAGATCCTTCAGTCTTCTCCAACAGTTGTTCCAGACCCAGATATTGAGCCTATCTGAGAAAATTGGTAAGGATTGAAAGGCCTGGAGCACATTGTGATGGGGAATGGCTGAGGGACCTGGGGGGTTCAGTCTGGAGAAGAGAAGGCTCAGGGGGGACCTGATCGCTCCCTACAACTGCCTGAGAGGAGGATGGAGTCAGGAGGGGGCTGGGCTCTGCTCCCAAGGAACAAGGGATGGGACAAGAGGAAAAGGCCTCAAGCAGCACCAGGGGAAGTTTGGATGTTGCTGAGGAACAATTCCTTCCCCACAGGGTGCTCAGGCATTGGAACAGGCTGCCCAGGGCAGTGCTGGAGTCACCATCCCTGCAAGTGTTCACACACAGTGGAGATGAGGCCCTCAGTGCCATTGGTTAGTGGTGACCTTGGCAGTGCTGGGGAATGGTTGGACCGGATGAGCTTAAAGGTCATTTCCAACCCGGTTGATTCTGTGATTGTATGGTTCTCTCCACAATCATCTTTTCATAGTCTTAGTGGGCTCCAGTGAGCTTGAAGCACCCCCTGCCCTCCAGACCCCCTTTCTGGCATGAGGAGGATAAGCAAGCTTTCACTTTTAGGGCAGGCAGGCAGTGTGGTACATCCAAACCCAGCACCCTCCCTCCTCCTGCCAAGCAGCTGACCAGACAAAATGTTGCATCTGAAGCCAAGCAGCTTGTGCTCATTCGGGCTTCCAGCGTGTGGAACTATAAAAACCTCACAGAGAGTGAAAGGATCAAAACCCTTCAGCTGCCGTCACTTGTATGCTCTTTGATACGCTTGGCTTCCCAGTGTATTTGCTCTCTGGGCTCCCAATGGAGACTGCAGAGACCAAAGCAGCCTGACAGGCCACTTCCCAGGTAGGGAACTGGGTAATTTCAGGGTGACTGAAAGCTACCAGTCCTTTTTCCCTTGCCTTTTCGTGCTTGGTAGCCACAGACAGCAGAGGAGAGCCTAGAGGAAAAACAGTCTTCAGGCATGTCACATGTGTAGGTTTTTACAGGGGGACACAGGCTCAAATGGAAGCATAAGGAATGAGATGGCACTTTTGGGTGCAGGCATCCTGAAGGGCTGGATTTTGCAGGAGGTGCATTTGCTGAGCTGTTCAGCATCCCTTGGTGCTGGGAGCAGCAGAGCCTGTTCAAAGAGGGAGGTGTGTGACCACTAGAAAGTGCTTGTTGTGCTGAGAATTGACACGTTGCCACGGATTTGAGGAAGCAGCATCAGGAGGTGAAGGAAAAAAGGAAGGGAATTGAGGGGGGAGTTGCCTTCTCTCTTGTTTCTTTTAAGAGGGGAAGGATTATTCTCTTGTTTTAATACTTATTGGCAGTCAGCTTGATAGAGAAGCAGCACCCTAGCAATGGCCTGTAAGTTATCCTACCAAATAGGACTCTTTTTGCCTTCTGTGTCCCTTTCTTTCACTTTTGCAGAGCAGCAAAGCTCCTTAATGTTATCCTGGTGTTTGGTGTTTTGTCACTGTGGGTATGGCCAGTGTCAGCAAGGACCCTATAACTTCGTCGGCCAACTGAGCTCTGGCTATCACCCAGGGAAAGAGTATGATGCTCCCTGTACCAGGTTGAGGCAGAGCCTCATCTGCCAGTGTTGCTGTAGGCTTTCCACCCTGAAATGCAAGGTACAGAATCACCTTTTAGATAGGACCTGAAGATCTGAAGCTGGGATTCACAGTCTTGTTTGAATGTCAGCCTGTATCACATCAAGGCATATCAGAAAGCATCAGACTGGCTTATGAGGGCAGCACCCCCCCCTTGCCGTAATCCGTCCTCCTTAGCCGTGCACATGAATGCAAAGAGGAAATGTTATTTCTGTGGTGACGCATCCTTGAGAGAATCTAATCTGGATTTATTCAGGTCGTAAAACTGACTTAGCACTGCGGTACCTAGACAGTAGGATAAATACAACCTTCTATTTATAACACTGCCAATCTGGCACTACTCATAAGCACTAAAAATACAACTTTTTTACAAAGCAAGTGGAATTAATGGGTGCTGTTTTTGCATTGTCTCTGTACCAGCCCCTGATCCTAGGGCATGGTGTTTGGCAGACATTCTGCATGACGTGACTGAAATGCCACCTCTTTGGAGGGCTGAGTGCTGTGGTAGCAGCAGCTCCTTTCCCTTTGGGTGCTCTGACTTTGTGTAACCCCTCTGCAAGTCTGGGACAGGAGTTATGAGTCCTGATAATCAGATGACACAAGCAAAGCCCAGGAAAAAGGCAGTTTGCTCTGCTGGAGCTGCCTAACACATGCTTCTGGTACAAGTGTGTGAAGCGCATTCTCTTCTCCAGCTAAGCTTTTATGAGCTTGCAGGTGTACTGTGCAGGGTGAATGCTGCTGGAGGCAGTGTGCGAACAGCTGAGCTGGTGCTAAAGCTGCTGCTCTTCTCTCCCCTCTCTGCCAGATCCAGCCTGTGTTATCGCCACGGGCACCAGGGCTTGGCTGCCAGCACTGGAGGGGATGCGTCAGACACGGAGGCAGAGCCTGGGCTGACCCGGCTGCACAGCAGAGCCAAACAACCCCAGTCTCATTCGGCTTGTGCAATCCACCATGTGGTAATCAAGGGCTGGCTGCCCTGGGACAGTGAGCCTGGAGTAACTTGTGAAGGTGGTCTGTTTAAGCTGTGGGTGAACCCACAGTGGATCTTCTTTCCTAGGACTGAAGTGAGCCTCACCTGGCAACTATAGTGAGTGTAATACCAAACATGGGGTTTCTTATATTAAATTTGTTTAATTCAGCCATGTAAAATCTGCGTTTCCAGTAGATACCATTTAGTTTTCTCCTGCTGCTCCTACCAGCACAGCAGAAAGGTCCCATACCGTGTTCCCAACTTGGGTTCCAATGTTGAATAGCCTCCCGGCTGTCTTCTCTTTGCTAGGAAAGCAGAGACCTGGATTTTATCATTCACACTGTTGTGGATCATAAGGCAGAACCCTGCTGTTGTGATTTAACAACTGCTGGGCTTCCCCTCAGTTGTCCTCTGGTTTTGCATTTCTTTTCAGAGCAGATCAGGCTCTCCTTTCCTGCAGCTTCCAGCTACTTGGCTCTAAGAACATGATTGGATCTAGCTGCTCCTCATATGGTTCTGCTGGTTCTGGGGATGGGGAGCACTCAGTGGCGGACTCTGGCAAGGTTCTGTCACACAGGACAATCCCCAAGCACCAGAATCCCACTGACTTGTGTTCAGAAGGAGTGTTTCTTGCTCCAAGAAGGGATGTCTTCTCAAGTCACCATTTCTTCCCACAGGAAGCCTTTAGGCAGAACTGACATGGTTTGAGTTAAGGTGTGGATATCAGGCATGGCACAGTGTGAGCAACAGGTGTTGGTGTTCCCCTAGACTCCATCAGGTTTGTTGGCTTTTTGGTTTGGCTTTTTCCACCTGTGACTTCCCTCAAGACTGAGGCAAAAATCATTCCCAAATGGTACACAACGAGAGCACTGGTAAGCATCGTGGGGTCCAAGACAGATGAGAAGCAGATGACCCCAAATGCTGCTTTACAGAACCGCTTATCCAGGAGCCTGGGGCTTGGAGGGATACCAGCAGCAAACACACCTGCCTGATGGCTCTTTGGAAGGTCATGTAGAGCCAGGCCACTATAAATCTGAGGTGTAGCAGCTTGAAAAGGATCTGACAAACATTCCTAAGTATTCTGGTGATTGTCACTGTGACATTGTATGGCGTCTACCCTAGGAGCTACCCTTGTCTCATGCCCCCAGTGTGGCCCATTAGCAGTGAGGTGCTGAGCCCTAGTTCAGCCCAAGGTCTAGGATCCTCAGGGACACCAGATGAACCTAAATATCAAGGGAGTTAATGCAGACAGAGGTGAGATTAGGAATATGTGAGGTGAGCTGAAGGCAGCACTCTGCAGCCACCCAGGAATGGTGCTTGCTGCAGTAGTTCCAAGCTCAGGGAGTGGGACAGTGCTTGCCAGGCAGGTGGCAGCTTGGTGATAATTGCACAGTTGGGCAGTCTTGGAGAAGAAAGCCAGAAGGCCAAGTAATTCCAGCACAGTAAGTGCAGTTAAGCACTGCCATATGGCTTCTTTTGCAGAGGAAGAAGCACCCAGGGAGTGAGCCATCCCACTGCTTTTCCTTTAAAATGAACTTTCCAGTTCTTCTGCAAGTACTTGGAAAGACTTGATGGCCTGTGGGGGTCACATGGGTTGGCAGGGTGATTTCAGAGAGCCCTGGAAAAGTGAGCCAGAGGGAATGCAGGAATTCCCCACAGATTTTAGCTGCTCTTTCGCTCTGCCCCAAATACATCTGGGAGGAGGCTGGTGGTAAGAGGGCAAGGCATTTCTAATGGTAGAGAACCTGAGGTGGATCAGAGAAGAAGGAAGAAAACATTATCAAGGATGGCTTGTAAATCCCTGCCATGCCAAATGTGGGGGGAGAAAGAAGTGGCTGCTGCTGGCCAGAGTGTTTTGATCTGTTAGAAACTATTGCAACCAGAAAGACTATATTTGAACAGTTTTATTTCCTGCGAGGTGCTGGATACAAGCTGGGAGGAGAGCAGGCAGATACTTCCCAGCAAGGGCAGGAAAGAAAACAGGAGGAATTCCTGCTTCATTTAGTAAATCCATTGCTTTTGTCCCTGGTGTTGCCATTAGTCAGCCTGTCTTAACCCTTGCACTTTCCCTAACCTCTCTGGCATGGGGGAACCAATGCACGGGCAGAAACCTGACTTGCTGACAACAGTTTGCTTAAGTCCATCTCTGCAGATGGAGAAGGAAAGGCCTGAGTGAAAACAAGAGCCTGGATAACAGGGGAACAGCGGCTTCCGAAGTGATCCATCCTCAGGCACCATTCCTTAGGAGAGAGGAGGACGGTGTTTGGAGAAGTTGCCCTGGAGGAAAAGCATCCTTTGCTGAAGCGGGCTCAGGATGGGAGATGCACCAGCGAGACAGCCGGTGGGTGGGAGGCGGATACGCAGCAGGGCACAAGTAACGCCTGTGTTTGCAGGCTGGCAATTCTGGGACTGAATGATGGAATTTGCTTATTTGGAGCAACTGACTTGGCTGGCAGAGGGAGATTTCTTCTACCCCATAGCAGGCCCCTTCCAGAACCAAACCCCAGCATTGCGAACAGGCCACAGCACTAGCTCATTGTCTGCTTTCAGTTAAAACCTCAGCTCTGAAATCATGCAATTGCCTAAGAATCCCTGCTTTCTCTTTCAGAAAGGTCTGTGACCAGCCCTGCTGCTCAAGGAGGATGTTTTAAAACCAGGAAACCCAGAAGAAGCAACCAGACAACTGTGGACAATCAAAAACCAACCTCCAGTAAGCCACCCGTCTTCTGGGGACATTCAGGATGCTGGAACACAGGTGACCACCCCAAGCCACAGCTGCTAGAGCTTTTGAAAGCTGTTACCATCTCACTTGCTGTGAGAGTTAAAAGCTTGTTTCGAGTTCCCTTTGCCCTTCTTATGCCAAAACCCCACCATTCACAGTGGATCATGAACGTTTTATGTGAGCATTGGTGCAGTCTGGCTTTGATTAGCTGGGGGACAACCCTGCTGCTGATGGGCTGGTGAAGACCAGCAGCAGCTTCTAGAGAGCTTCCACCACAGCCTCTTCTCCTCTGCTAGCATGATTAGTGGGGTTGGGAATCTCATACAATCTCCCCTCACAGAGGACTGTATTAATTACCCACCTTATACAAGCTCTGATAATAGCTTTTTCTCCTGGCCTGGTATTGCCATGGCAGCACATCGGTGCTTGGTTCCTCATGGTTGGCCTGCTCTGTGGCTTGGGTTCTGTGCCACACAAATGCCCATCTCTCCAGCTTCTCATCCCCAAGACTCACTCAGGATGAGGCAGCCACAGCTTCTCTGGGTACCCTGTGCCAGCACCTCAGCACCCTCACAGGGAAGAACTTCTGCCTAAGAGCTCATATCAGTCTCCCCACTGGCAGATTAAAGCCATTCCCCTTGTCCTGTCCCTCCATCCCTTGTCCAAAGCCCCTCTCCAGGTTTCCTGTAGCCCCTTTAGGCACTGGAGCTGCTCTAAGGTCTCTCTTTAAGAAGACTTCTCTTTTCCAGGCTGAACCAGCCCAGCTCTGTCATGCTTGCATGCAGTTTCCAAACACGTATCTACTCTGCCACTGAGTCTGCCTTTTCCCTCTGATATCCCCATTTCAGAACACATTTGGTGTGGGGCACCTTGTCCTGCAGCACAGCCTCTCATCACTGGCTGCTGCAGAAAAGCAGAGATAACAGGGGCCCAGGCTGAGAGTGACAAGAACAATGATTAATGCCTGGGCAAAGGCTGTGTGAGATACCAGCTTCAGGCCAGGAAGAAAGACTCGTAAGAAATTACTTACTGGATACTGTGATGGATGGGGAGAAAAAGGCAAAACCAAACCAATAACCTAGAGCAGGGTTCACACCAGGATTTGTGTTGCTAATTGCTTTTGAACTCTCACAGCATAATGAGCATGTACATTTGGCTCACTTAAGAATCACTTATTCAAATACATACACAGGTTGAATACAAACCATGTCACTTGTGCCCATCTGCACACAGTTTCCCTTCTGCCTGCAGGCTCGTGCTGCAGATAGGGCATTGCTCAGTCCTGCTGGATGTCCTGCTTGTAGGTTAATTCCACAGGCAATAGATGCTCTTCTCTTTAACCCTGTGCCTGGCCCCTGCTGCTGTTGCAGTTTGGTAGTGCCTTGGGCTTGCTGGGGATGTCTTCTGCACACCACCAACCACTTGAGCTGATTCCTCCTTGTCGTCAGCAGCTCTGGTCTCTTCATGACTGTGGTTTTCTTTGGCATCTTTCCTGGCTTTGCTGGTTCTCAAATCAAGCTGAGCTGCTGCAGAGACCACTGTGGTACTGCCAAAGGACTCAGAGGCTATCTGTGTCACTGGCCAAGTCATTAGTGGCTATAAAAATTATAGGGGAGCACTTGAACTTCAGGGGAGGCCTAAGTGGATCTAAATCTGTGGGATTGGGAAGGTTTCTTCCTCTTTAAAACTGTTGTTAATGGCATTTGGTTAAAGCAGTGGGGGGAGCTGCAATGAATGGTTTGGTAGCTACAACAGGAGGTATCATGATGTCTGTGTGCACACAGAAGGGAGGAGGAAGGGGTGTCAAACCCATCTGGCACATAAGGTTTAGTCCTGTCAGTGGCATTCAGCCAAGTTGAGGGTGCCTCCTCCAAGTCAAATCTCTGTTATGGGGGCAGCAGGGGGGCTCTTGGCTTGGCTGTGTCCCCCGTCAGATCCCTGTGAGCTCTGCTCCTAAAAGCAGTGTCAGATTCTGGAATGAGTCCCAGAGGGACTGCAGTGACTGTCCAAGCAACACCTAAGGAAGTTCTTCCTTGCAAGAGAAGAGACACTTCAGTGCAGTATTTCTCTGAGCTGCAAGTAGGATGCAGAGCCCCAGCGCTTGCCTACACAAGGTTGGGGTGGTTCAGTATCTCTCTGAGCTCCTTATCCCACTGGAACATGCATTTCATATAGCTAAGTCCTCTGGTAACATGTTTTTCCTTGCCTTTTCTGTCCTTTGCTTAGGGAGAGCTTAGCTGCCATCTCTGGCTTGCAAAGAAGACAGAAGCAAACCAAGCCCAGGCCTTTCTCACTAAAACAGCAGGTAAGGTGCAGAGACCCACCCTGAGAGTGCTCCCTCCTGCCCCTGGGCCCTGTCTGCCGTTCATCATGAAGAACCTGTGATGCAATTCTGACACGGCTCCTTTGGATGGGAACAGATGATGCCAAGCCAGAGGGTAGGCAGCAATGTCACTTGGTGTTGTAATATGGGCACGCTCATGCCTGTGCTTTGCAGACATGTGATTAATATCACATTAATATCACTGCTCTGCCCCAGCTCTCTTTGCTCGGAGGAGCTGTTTGATATCCATGTTGCCTTTCTTTATAGCACCTTCTGCAAACAGGATCCTTCCCTACTTCACCCACAGACCTGGCAAAGCCTCCTTGAAAACTCCAACATGGGAAGTCCATGGCAATGGTTTCATTTTCTGCCTTGCTGGGTAGCAGGCAGCAGGGTCTCCCCTCCCAGACCATTTTGGGTGTCCCCAGGGTGACTTTGTTCCCCTTTCAGTGGAAGGTTTCCACCTCCTGTTGTGTGCATGCTCCTCTCATCCTGCAGGTTGGATGTGGAAACCGAGGCAGAAGTGGGCACAGGGAGCAAGTGGCTCCTCCATGTCACCATCCATGCAGCAGCTCAGAGGAGTACCTTTCCTTGATGATATCTGGACTTAGGAGCTTTCCCTTCTCTGCTGGTGGCCAGGCATCCAAACACACGCTTGAGTGGCTGTCTTGTGAGTGACTCTATAGTGAGCAGTGCGATCATAAGAACAGATCTCACAGATGATCTTTTTCCATCGTGGAAATGTTCCGCTTATTTTTATCCTAATTTCCTGTCTGTTAGCCCGTTAGTTATCCCTCAGAGGACTTTCTGTAAGTCTCTTCTTGGAAGGAAACTTGGTGGATGCTGCCTGAATGTCCTTGACCATTTAAAAGAGAACAGTGGGTTCCATTTTCATATCTTCTGAAGAAGTAGTGAAGAAAAGAGACTCTGTAGTTAGGTTTTTTCCCTGACAAGCTGCCAGGAACAGAGCTTTTCTCTCTGGATCTTCTTTACCACAGTGCATGTAAGCAGCTGTCTTTGCAGAGGAAGCGTGAAGAGGAGGAACTTATACTCCAGCCTATCCATAGAACCATAGATTCATAGGCTGGTTTGTGTTGGAAGGTGCATTAAAGCTCATCCAGCTCCGACCCCTGCCACGGATGGGAACGCCTTCCACCAGAGCAGATTGCTCCAAACCCCTCTGTCCAACCTGGCCTTGAACACTGCCAGGGATGGGGCAGCCACAGCTTCTCTGGGCACCCTGTGCCAGCGCCTCAACACCCTCGCAGCAATGAACTTCTTCCTTAGAAGGTACTCCAGCATCTGCTCATCATCGTGGCCTCCTCTGGACTTGCTCCAACAGCTCCATGTGCTTCTTATGCTGAGGACACTGGAATTGCACACAGTGCTGCAAGTGGGATCTCACAAGAGCGGAGTAGAGGGGCAGGATCACCTTCACGACCTGCTGGTCACACTGCTGGTGGGGATGCAGCCCTGTATACAAATGTCCATGCATGGGTACCTGGGCTTGCTCTGAAGCTCTTGTCCCATGCTGGGGCCATCGTGCTGCATCGCATCCCTCTGTTCTCCTGATCCTCAGCCTCTTGAATGGATGTTCTTGAGGAAGCATTTAAAAACGTAAATCTTTTTGTTGCCATAGCAACCACTTTTCTGGAAATGAGGAGAAAAACGCACGTCCCTGGGAGGTCAGAGCCATGCTGTGAGGTGCTGGGGGTTTGCAGTGGGTGCTGGTAGCAGGACCGCATGTCACAGGTGCCTGCCCCAGGTTCCTTGCAGGTCTCGGTGCCTCCCAAGGGGAACAGCTCAGTCTTCATATGAAAGTAACTCTGGTATCTACCATCCCTCAGGCTCCTGCCAGCCCAGGTTATGGTTCCATGTAAACCCAAGCTGCAACCAAAGAAGCTCTTCAGAGGAGCCAACATGACTTGGGAGTTTCCCAACAGGCTCATGGGGAGTGCAGGGCTGCCACGTGAGAACACGGAGCATGGTGCCTGCACCTTCCCTGCTGTCACCTTCCCTTTGCCACAGGAACCAGGTCGCATGGTCCCCAGTTCTTCACTTGCAGCTGGGGACTCACACAGTGCTGCCCATGCTGTACTGGGGAGGAGACATGGCAAAGCTCTTGTTTAGTGTTTCCATCGTGGCAAAGGAACCTGTCCAACCTCCTCAAGCCATAGGGGCAAGTGGGAACACAGGAAAGTGCTGGCAGCAAACCCATTGCAACCCTCCCCTGCTTCCAGATCCACAGCTGGTGTATGGGAGAGATCAGCCACGTTAATCCCAAGCACTTTGTGGATACTGGTTTCATGCAAATATGTGGGGAAAGCTGGGTTATCCTTCTGAAGAGGCAATGGAAAGGGGTTCTTCCAGAGAGCACAGCCACTGACTGTGCTCCCCAGCAGGCTTGGTTTGGAGCTGCCAGACTGCATCATGCCTGTACCTCTTGCAGCCTCATTCGGGGAGCCAAAGATGCTGAGCCTGTAGATTCCCTTCCATACTGGAAAGGATCAGGGAGGGAGCGTGTGTTTCAACACTTACAGAAGTCCATGCCAGAAGAGGTGGCTGCTTTGTAACATGTAATCTCTGCAGTCTGTGTGTCCTGAACTCAAGTGGCCTCTTTGGTTCAAGCCCTAGGGAAAGCTGCCAAGGCTGGCAAAGCACTATTGGAATTACCCTCCTGGATCTTATTACTACCTGTAGTACACTGAGGGGTACAGGAAAACCTCCTTGTCTAGGCATTGCTTTAGTGCTTGAATGATCTTGGTTCATCTTCAAAATCCTTATACAAAGCAGAGGAAGTTGCTTTGTCTCTGAAGCACTTCGAATAGTGACTTTGGGGGTTCTATCCCCTGCATTATGACTCTTCTGTATCACTTCCTGATATTACATGGCCTTTCCTTAGTGCAGGTTGGTGGAACTTCCTGTAAAGCTAAGGGCATCAACCCTTGACTTCTAATTGATTTGGCTTTTGATTCTCTTGTGACTTCACCAGCCATTTAATACACCTAGATTTGCCTAGGGCAACTTCTTCCCTGTCTCCAGAAATCATTTCCAGTGTTGTCTGACACCAAGGCACAGAGAGGAAGAGCTTGGAAGCCAATGAATTTATTGCACCTTCACAGAGTACTGAGTGTAACTGAGTCACAGCAGTAGGATGTGCATGTGCTGTTAGTCTGTGGGATGTGTGAGGCAGAAAGTGCTCTTGGTCCTTCATCTGCATTGCCTCACATGGAGCTCAGCACTCGTGTATGTCACAGAGAGCTCATGCACAGTGGTGTATGCATTTTTAAAGGGTCATCATCTCACTTTTGCCTCCAGTATGCTGAGTTAGCATCTCTGCTGAGAGCTGTGAGTGATCATAGAGGAGCAGTAATGCCTGAGGAAGGACCCAGCAGCGACCCTTTTGACATGCACAGATGCTGTTGAGGTGACAGTAGTGTGACAGCATCCATTTCCTCCTGGGAATTTCTCTCTTGGCAAGAACACAGAGGGTCTGGCATTTGCTTGCTCTGGTGTGAAACCCCCAGTCCTCCAATGCTCAGTCATGCTTCTATCCCTCCCCCCTTTCCGAGGGATGTCTGCGGTAGCCCTTTGTGCTCACACGGTTGAGGGCACAGCTCTGTGCTGTCAGTGGGAGGATGGTGTGAATTCTGAAGAGCTTAGCCATGTTCTGCATTATGCATTACTCTTACATACCTGTGGTTAAATACTTTGCTATTAGATGCCACTATATTAGTCTTGGAGGGTTTGGGTTGAGGAATTCTGGCTCTGTGGAAGTCAGTGGTGTTGGCTTCCAAGCAGTCAAGATCCTGCTTCTTTGCTCCCTGAAACACATGTCCTTGCAAGACAGGGCTGGTTTTCCTGGAAGCAGTTTTCCTGAGCAAACAGTTATTGCTCATCACTGCTCTCAGTAGCCTGAGCCAGATTTGGTTTGATTTTTAGCTGAGTTTTGGACCTGTTCTAATTTGGACTAGGTGACATTGGCTCTGCCAGAGATGTTCTTCACACAAGCATGCATCATCAGGCATCTGTGCCAAACGAATAGGACCCATTAATTTCCTTTCCATTTATAGACCCGGCTTTTAAAAGCAAAGAGCTCATTAATGTAGAATTTTCTTCCCCAGCTCTGGAAGCATTGCTGGCTCCTACACAGCCATGTCCACAGAGGTGCTTCCACCACCTCCACAACATAAGCCATGAACTGAGTCCTGTTCAAGATATGTATCCAGCTCCTCTAACCTACCAGCAGGACTCCTTAGATGGAAGGACTTGATTTGAGTCAAGGCAAGCTAAGACAGTGTTCTGAGTGAGTGCTCCTGTGAACAATGCAGCTGAACATCTAAGTGATCCTGTGAGCTTGAATAGGTGAAGCTCAAATAACTTATCACCTTTAATCAATATGTGATTTCTTCTTTCTAATGCAGTGAGCAAACCTGAGCCCTGCTGTAGAACTTCCAAGTGGGTAGGAAACAGGAGGAAAGAGTCAATAGGATACATATGGGAGGAATGTATGGAGCATTTCTGCAGATGAGACAGCTGAGAGCATTGCCAAGGTGGAAGGGGACGTGGATGTCACACAGGATGGAGTGACCTCGGGGACTGTTAGAAGCAGCAGTGTGAGATCTCCTAACTCAGGTGCTGTGTTTGAAGCTATTAATAAGACTTTTCCCATTTGCTACACTCTCATCCATGTGAATTACCAGATGAAGAGGAAGTGGGGTAGTAACTAATTGCAGGATGACTATAGGCACAGGCGGATGCTGCTAATGCAAGCCTAAGAGATGTATTTAACAGAGAGGGAAATACTGCTGCCTCTGTATGAGGCTTTGATTAGACCTTGTCCAGCATGTTCCTTATACCTCAGAAAGGGGAAAGTGCCACAAGTGATGTAGAGGAGCAGGCAGTAGAGAGACTGTCCTACAACGGGATGCTGAACAGTTGGGCTTGTGGAAATAGGGCACTGAGTATGGGTATAGTTCTGCCACCTGTATCTTATGGCTACAGTTCTGCCCCTTATTTGCTCCCCTTGAAAAGGTCGGGACATGAGGACACTGTGCCACAGGACGGGAGAGCATGGGCTGGGTAAGAAGCAGGCATGGGCTGGAAATTCAGCAGTCTGTTTTCATCCTAGTGAGGACATTAGTGATACCATGAAAGTGCCGTACCTGTGTACAGCTATTCCCACCTAGGAAAACTGCAGTCCTAGCGTAAAGAAATACATGAACCAGACTGTAGCCTAGCAAGAAAGAGAAGATTGCATCCTGATGGTTTCACTTTACCAGTGCGACATTTATGCCTGCATGCGTGCACTTGTCTGCATGCACCTCTATCTCCTCTAACCATCTTAGCTGGCTCCATTTCCAGCCTCTCTAAACCTATACGCTCTCTCTTAGCTGCCTTCCCAGCTTGCCACACAGGAGCATCCTTAAGGTTATCTAGGCAAGGAAATGATTCTACTTGACTTGTGGAGACTGTGATACTGCAGTAATTAGCCCATCTAAGTTAATGTAAATGCTCCCGGTGCCAGAAGTAAGCACCTTTGAGGTCTAATGCCCCACCATCACTGCACTGGTTGAATTGCTCTGTAGGAAGTTTAGGCTTGGGGCTGCTCAGCAGCAGTAGTCTTTGCCTTCAAGAGAGAGTGGATAGGAACAGGGTAAGAAGTGCATTCTCAGCAAGCTGCCTGCTTGGGAATGGTGTACTTACAGCTTCACAGGTCCCTCTGCCCTGTGGGGTTTCCTGAACCCAGCCAGGACATGCCCTGGCATAAGGCTCACTCTTGATGCCAAGCTCTGAGTGCAGATGACTTTCTGTAGCAAAGCAATGAGCATTTTGGACCTTGCAGAACATAGAGAACACATCCCAGCTTTCCAGGGAGGCTGATCTGCCCTGGAACAAGACATCCAAACTGGCATTACTCTTTGGCACATCTTTGGAGCTCCTTGTGTTTAGTGCCCGTGCCTCCCTGGAGCGACCAAGGTTAATACTGGCAAGGAAAGGCATCCTTGATGTGTTTCTGTAATCCTTATGGATAGACACTAGTTAATGAATCTGTAAAGAAAGGTTTTTCTTGGTAAACTAACCCACTGAGAGCCGACGAAGTGGAAATGTAGCTGCTGTTGCTTCTGAGCTGTTGGAGAGAGCACCTATTCTTTGCAATATGCAGGTACCAGATACTGTGTTCACTTCAAAGGTGGTCACATAAATCTCTTTGTTCCACGAGGGTTGTTAACATAAAATATGCATTTGCAGCACATGTTGGCAGATATTAGGCTTGACAGAAAGGAATTCACCCCTGGTGTGTTGTGTTTAATGTGCCTGCTCTTCGGAGTCATGGAGCCTCCTTGACTTGAAACTGAATTGAGGTTTCAGGAACGCACCAAAACTGAGTTTCCTGCGCCACGTTGACACTGCTTCTCTCCAGTTTCCCCACCAAAAGGGAAGTGCCACAGCAGTGATGGGTGCAAAGAAGCAGGCTTGTGACTGTGACACATTTCTTGTGAGTCAACAGCAGTCCTCTCTGGTTTCAAAGTGGACAAGGGAATGAGCACGTGCCTCCTAAATAGCTGCTGGGAAAGCATGGAAGGAAGGCAGATCCAACTGAATGGGCAAGCTGAAGCTGACTGTGCTCCCAACGGGGTTTTCAGGGACATTTTAGACATTGGCAGGGGGACCTGTAAACTAGACAGCATGTGTGGGAGAGCAGGCATTAGGATGGGAAGTCTCAATCCCATGCTACCCATATCCTGGGCTGCATCCAAAGAAGAGTGACCAGCAGGTGGTGATCCTGACCCTCTGCTCTTGCAGCACTGTATGCAGTTCTGGTGTCTGTAAGAAGGGCATGGAGCTGTTGATGCAAGTCCAGAGGAGGCCTTGGGGATGATCAGGGGCTGGAGCACCTCCCATATGGAGACAGGCTGAGAACGTTGGGGCTGTTCAGCCTGGAGAAGAGAAGCTGCATGGAGACCTCAGAGCATCTTCCAGTGTCTGAAGGGGGCTACAAGGATGCTGGAGAGGGACTCTTCATTAGGGACTGTAGTGATAGGACAAGGGATGATGGGTTCCAACTGAAACAGGGGAAGTTGAGTTCAGATTGGATATAAGGCAGAAGCTCTTCCCTGTGAGGGTGCTGAGATGCTGGCACAGGGTGCCCCGTGTAAGATGTTCATCTTGCAACCCTTGCTGTGCTGCAAAGCAGAAAAAGGTTGTGGCAGGCCCTTACAACTCTGTTGCAGTCACCCTTGGGATTGATGTCTCCAGGTTTTGGCTTCCAGTATAGCTTGGATGTTCTTCTGAGCAGACCTTATGTCTCTGCTTTGAGTTTATCCAGCTGTTATCAACATATGTGCTTCCTTGGTGACTCATGGCCTGTTCCTTAACCACATCCCCTTCTCTGTTGTTGCCCCCACCCACCACAACTGAGTCACTTGGCCTCCTGTCACAAGCCTCTGCCTTCAGTCATGCATATAGACACTTCTAGCTTAGTCTGACATAAGCTCCTCCTGACTTCCTCCTCCAAAGCAAGCTCTCGGGTAGCAGCTTGCTGGCTATTAACAGGCTGGCCCTGACCTGCCCACATTGAGCGCACCCTGCCTAGACCAGATTTACCCAGACTCTTTTTCCCCCTGTACATGCAGACGGAATGCTTTAATGCTGCCTTGTCCTCTCCACCACTCACCGCTTCCCCAGAGGGACCAGTTCAGCCCAGTGGTAAGTGGAGGTTACTCAACACCCATGGCCAGCATTCCCCAGTCTTGTAGACAGACATAAAATATGACTGGTGGTGGTGGGAGCTGAGAAAACCCAGTGCTCAAAAGCCTTTCCCATCTTCTGACCCTCCAGTAGCCTGCACGAAGTGACTATGTTTTCATATATATATATATATATATGGCAGCTGAAAAGCTGTTTACAGGCTTCTCTTCCCAAGTGCCATGTGAAATGCAGCCACTGCCACCTTGATCTGAAGGGTTTGGGTCTGTGGCAGGCACATCAGCCCAAGCTGCTGGTCAAGCAGGGTGTATATTGCGAGTTGTTTTCCTTAATGCTTCCTGTCTATGGGAAGTAGCTCTGTCAATCCTGCTGAGCTTTTGCTGGATTTTTTCCTGGTCAGTGGACAAATATACAGGGGTTTATTTCCTGTCTTCCCTTTATTCCAAGGCTTCATCATTTCTAACTTAAAGAACTTGCCCAGGACTGTAACGGTTATGAAGTGCCCAAATTCTTCCTGCACATGGAGAGGGAGAATGTGGGCACTTTCCCACACTGCCTGGCTTCTTTCCCAGTGTCAGCATTGTCAATTCAAGAGCATTTTGAGCTGCTGAAGCTGGGCATTGAAGCATGAGGGGAACACTGAACATCAAGGCGCCTGTTTCCTTGCACCTGCTGATCAGAGAACTGCTGCTGGGCACCTTAAATGAAGGCTATCTCTGTCCCTCTTTACTCCATCAGATGAGATGTTGATGTAATGTTTCATCTTCCCAGAGTCTCTGTGAAGCAATGGGGTGTAACTTCCCAGGGTGGAATGGCCACACTCCAGATAAAAACATGAACTTGCCTGTATAGTGATGTTGTACTGGTATAAAAGAGGGTGGATTTTCACATGGGTGTCACCGCAGTGACTGCCCTTGATTTGAGGTTAGATGTACTGGAAAAAAACAACCCCCAGACCCTTTCCTTGGAGGAGGAACGTGATGTGGGTGCAGTTCTGGGCTGGGAAAAGCTGGATCAAACCCCAGGCCATCTACTTTAGTCATCCTGTATGCACAGATGCAGCCACTGCCTATCCTGAGGTCAGACACGGTGGAGGAGGAAGATGGATATCTGGTTGGCCATGCTGCTGAGGATTAAAATGTAATAATATCCCCACCCCCAAAATCTTTCAGACAAGCTTGAAAACCATTGGATGTTTCTTGTAAAAGCAGGATTGTTGGATTTCTACTCATGAGGATGAGGTGGGCTGCCTGCTGCCCTTGTCTCCTCCTTTGGGAAGGGTATAAAGCTTCCCACAGGAAAGCTGTGGCAGGTCAGATACCTGGACCCCAGTTGCCCATGCACCCTTTTCAGTGTCCATTCTTGTCCCTATGTGCTGGGAGCACTGGGTGGGAGCACTGGACCTTCTGATGTTCCCTTGCCAACATGGGAGGATGATTCACTGCACCTACATAGATGACAACCAGCAGTCCCTTCCCTCTGTTTGGTGGCATCCCTGGGCAAGTGACATCTCCTGGGGGCATTTCTATGGGGTACGTCCTGAATAAGCACCCCCAGCAGTGTACAGGCAGCGACACTGTTCAGGACACTTAGTGAGATGCCAGAACTGCTTTCTCCCCCTTCTCCCTTGGGGTTGGGAGCTCTTGCTGAGGCTTTGAGGAGCAGAATGGGATGCCCCAGCCCTGCCTTTCTCACAGTGTCAGGAATTTGTGCAGGAGCAACTGCTCAGTAGCTCGCTGCATCCCAGACTCCCTCCTCCAGCCCTCCTGTACAAAGCTCCCGTTCACCTTGGAGCATCCGGAAAGCATAACAGGGAGCAATTATTGGGGCGGTGCAAGCTTGGGCCTGGGAGGTATGTGGTGAGGAGCCAATTGCTGTTAATGAGATGTTGCTGTTGGCTAGTCTGGGCTTTTGCTGCTGTGTAGGGATTGGTTTGCATCAGGGCAGTTTTGGGGCTGCTGGGAGCCATAGCCCAGGCATGTTTGAAAGCCAGAAAGACTCAGACCAAATCTTCATGCTGAGCTGATCCCACTCTGATTTCAGGCCAGGCTTACCCTGCACGTGTTCCCTGAAACAGAGGTGAGGCATCAATCAGCCCAGGCTACTCTCCTTTTTGGAGGGATGGGCTGATGCATCCCTGCCCTTCCCTCATCCACAGCTCCTTTGGCTCCATCATTTCATAGAATCATAGAAGGAATCACTCAGCTCTCTCAGCCTGTTTCCAAAGAGGTGCATCTTCATGGGGCATCTTCATGACCCTCCTCTAGCCTTGCCCAAGCAGATCCACCTCCCTTGACCTGCTGCTCACGCTCTAGGGGTGCAGCCCAGCACATGGGGTTCTGGGCTCAAGTGCACACTGAAGCTGGGTCATGGGGAGCTTTTCCTCACCCAAGTCCCTTCTCCTCAGGGCTCCTCCATCCAGTCACCCGCAGCTTGTCACTGTGCTTGGACATGCCCTGGGCCACAGAGGGGTAGCTGAGCACTAAGGAGAGTTGGGAGAGTGACTTATTGTGCTCCAAAGTGATGCCCACCTCAGCTTGTCCTGCAGTGTATATGGGAGTGCATATGGGGCTACTCCATCATCAGCGGAGACCTGCCCACCATGGCACTCTTTTGCAGCAGATCATTGTCTTGTCTTGGTCAAGATCTTTGCTTGGTTGCAAAATGGAAGGAGGGCAGGAACTTCCCCCACACGGAAAGAGACCTGGAGCTTAGGTCTCTGCTCTGCCTTTGTGTGACACAGCAAGAGTGTCCAGGCTGCCAGGCACCAGCACTGCAGCCTGCTCAGGAAATGGTCCTTTCCTTAGGCAGCTCTATACAGTCTAATTAAATTACAGGCTTAGAGCCATCTCCTTCCTCACTTATCTGGTGCCAAGTGCTTGTTCCAAGGGAGTGCCCTCCATTAAAGGGAAAACTGCCCGCGCAGCGCTCTGCACCAGCTCATCAAGAGAGTTCAGCCTGCCACAGAGTCACTTCTTGATTACACTGCATTGCAGATAGGCTGCTGGAGTGCGGGGGTTTGCTTGTGGCCTCTGTCTTTCTCTGGTCCTCATCTGTGGGCCTTTCAGAGTGCTTTTGGGATGGATAATCCTCCTCTTGCTGCTCTTAGCTCTTTGTGGGTCGGCTGAGGGCCTGAGCATGTTGCAGAGTCATAGAATCCCAGGATGGTTTGGGTTGAAGCGACCTTAAAGCTCATCCAGTTCTAACCACCTGCCACGGGCAGGGACACCTTCCACTGGAGCAGGTTGCTCCAAGCCCCTGTGTCCAACCTGGCCTTGAACACTGCCAGGGATGGGGCAGCCACAGCTTCTCTGGGCACCCTGTGCCAGCGCCTCAGCACCCTCACAAGGAAGAGCTTCTGCCTAAGAGCTCATCTCAGTCTCCCCCCTGCAGGTTAAAGCCATTTCCCTTGTCCTGTCCCTGTAGGCCCTTGCCCAAAGCCTCTCTTCAGGTTTCCTGTAGCCCCTTTAGGCACTGGAGCTGCTCTAAGGTCTCCCCTTCAGGAACCTTCTCTTCTCCAGGCTGAACCAGTCTGGCTCTCTCAGAGCTGCTCCAGCCCTTGCAGCATCTTTATGGTGTTTCTCTGGACTCTCTTGAGCAGGGTCAGTTGGTGCAGAGCAGAAACTTCACAGTATGTTCCTACCCAGGGGTCTGAAGAGGACTGAGACCTCACTGTGCCAGATGTTCTACAAATACCATAAGGTCTGCAACAGATAGGAAAGGAGGAGGAGAGTGCACAGGGATCTGGCTGTCCGGTGAAGCTGGGAACATGACTTTACAACCAGCCAACCTTACAAAAGTAGCGCACAGCAGCCAGCAGAAGAGGAAGCTGTGAGATGCAAAATGGAATTCCCTTGGATTTGCTTTTGTGGTGTGCAGTTCCTGTTGATAGAGGATATAAATTTCCCATCCCCGGGCATACCCAGGCCCTGGGGATTAGGGATTTGGGTGGTTTCTCAGCTTGCCTTCTGGCACTGGCTTTAGTTCTGTTGCTTCTCGGAGAAGTTGCCAGGGAGACCTGGCACTCAGGGAAAGGTTTCCATCCCTCCACCGTGCTCCTTGGACTGTGAGGTGTCACCACACTTTGGGGAGCTGGGTAACCTGCACCTTGGTGAAGCAAGATCCCTTTGGCATGGCCCATGTGCAGAAAAGCATGGATTCCCCTCCACAGTGCTGCCTGTGCTCTCCTGCTTTCTAAGCAGACTCACAGCAGTAAATTAAAGCCTGCTCCTTTCACCGGGAGAAGCGTAGGTGATTGGATCATGAAAGCACTTCCTGTGCTGTAAAGCTTGGTTCCGGTGAGGACTAATCCAGTGTGGCCATTTGGCTGGGTCATTGGAGTAGCTAAGATTCAAGTTTCCCTTCCTCATTGTTCAGTGTGAAAGCCCACCAAAGGTCTTCTTGGTAATGCTGCTGCCACACAGTCCATGGCATAAGTTTAACCTCGGCTGTCTCCCCCATTCAATCGCTCTGCTGCATAGTCGCTCTTGGAGAAGTCAGGTTTTTCCCTTCTTCTGCCTTCTTGGCTGCAGGCATAGGATGTCTTAGCTTTAATATCCTGCCTTCTCTCCTGTAAGCTCTCAATCTCTCCTGCTTCTGTGGAGTGAAATAAAGCTGAGAAAATCCTGCCTGGAAAGAAGCATCTTCCCACAAACCAAATTCATCCTTGGAGACAGTCAGCAGCTGGACACAGCCATGAGCAACTGCATCTGGCTGCACCAACCTTGAACAGGGGTTTGGACTGGTGGCATCCAGAGGTTCTTTCAAACTCAGCTTTTCTGGTTCTGTGACCTGTGTCTCCTGCAGTGCCACATGGCTCCCTCTTCTCCCCCTTCCCCTGCTCTGCTGCTCCTCAGCAATGACCCAATTCAGAGAATCATAGAAGAAGTGAACCCACTCATTCCAGTGTGGGAAAGGGCATCCCCTAATGCTGCCAAGATCCCAATCCACAGGCAGAGAGCAGGAGGGAGCTTGAAGCTTCAGAGCTGGGACCAAATATTTACCCTGTGCATGGTATGTCCCAGGCAATTTAAGTAGCTGAGCCTAAAGCAGAATGGTGAGAGAAGCTGTTTGCTTTTCAAACTGGACCAGCAAGTGCGTATTGAATTACCTGTATGCCAGATGAGATTTAGCCGTAAATCTCAGTAACAACACTCTGCAGTAATGTAGATGTGAAAGGGAGAGAAAGCAAAGGAAACAAATGAGGAGGGGACAGTTGTGGAATTATAAAGAAAGGAGGCGAATCCTGGCTGATTGCTTGGTTTGAAGCCAAAGGATTTTATAGGAAGGGCTTCAGCTCTGTGAGGAAATCAGCTGGAACAGGTCTGGCAGGATAGCTCTCCAAGTGAGAGCTCTTCTTGCAGAATACCAATGATTTGCATCCAAAAGAAAGTGGCTAGAAGCAGCTATTTCAGGAGCTCTCCCTGCACTAGGGCAGGAATTGGGATGCTGGAGGAAGCAGAATACAAAACACCACCTGCCTTGGAGAAGAGGATCCAAGAGGTTGGAGGGCACATCTTCATGCTGGCTTGCCTTTGTGTCGGAATAGCTGGGGTTTTGCTATTCATTTGTTGCTTTCCTTGCCGTTTTTGCCCTGTCTCTGATACAGGCACAGACTGGTGTCCCCATATCCCAAACTCCATCGGCTTTGTGGCCCCCTTGGACTGAGGGAGGCTCTGGGAAGGGCTAGGAGCAGTGAGAAACACCACTGTTAGCAGAGGGATGTCTGCTTTGCAAGCTGCCTTTGCTTGCTCTGGGCTTCTCCCAGCTGCGTGGCCTTGTGCCGATATTGCTTTACACTGGTACTGCTGGTGGCCAGAAGCAATTAACAAACATGAATTCCAGCCTCACAGGAGGATGCCCCCAGCCCTTCCCTTCCCCAGCCTGAAGGACTTGGTGCTGGATTTACCTGGAGCACCAGGACCAGGACCGGGAGATGCCACACTGTGGGCTGTACAGCATCAGTACCTCCTCCTGCAGTGGGCTGAGGGGTACCAGCATTACAGGGCATGCCTTGGGTTGTTGTAGCCCAGTTTTCCAGCAGGTCCAGCCTTTGTTGTTAATCCTGGGCAGAGATTCCCCTGGTTCATTAGAGCAGGAGCCATGCTGGATGGTTTCTCTGAGGTGGCACCGTGCCAGGAGCAGCAGGTCCTGGCGAGGGTTGGGACAGTGCCACTTACCCAGCAAGGAGCTTCACTTCAGGCTGGCTCTGTGGCACCTTCCAACCACCCTTCCTCAGTGTTGGATGCCATATGTGCCTCTTCTGGGTGCAGGCTGGCGACATGAGGAATCCAGCCTCTCGGGCATGCTCCTTCCTGAGGAGTGTGGGAGAAGGTTTTGCAGTGCCCTGAGGCACCTTTCCAGCTCCCCACAGTTTCCTTGTCAGTGAGAACATTGGGGCTGTTCAGCCTGGAGAAGAGAAGCTGCATGGAGACCTCAGAGCAGCTTCCAGTGTCTGAAGGGGGCTACAAGGATGCTGGAGAGGGACTCTGCATCAGGGACTGTAGTGACAGGACAAGGGATGATGGGTTCCAACTGAAACAGGGGAAGTTCAGGTTAGATCCAAGGCAGAAGCTCTTCCCTGTGAGGGTGCTGAGGCGCTGGCACAGGGTGCCCAGAGAAGCTGTGGCTGCCCCATCCCTGGCAGTGTTCAAGGCCAGGTTGGACACAGGGGCTTGGAGCAAGCTGCTCTAGTGGGAGGTGTCCCTGCCCGTGGCAGGAGGTTGGAAGTGGATGAGCTTAAGGTCCTTTCCCACCCAAGCCATTAGGTGATTCTCTGCTCGTTCCCAGGCTCCAGCCCTACTGTTGTACCAGACACACCAGCATGGTCAGGGACCACGTATGCTTGTTGCATGTGAGGGTCAGCAAATGCAAACCACAGCTCTTCTCCCCTTGTCTAAAAGGGAAAGAGAGGCCATGGAATGCTGTTGCAAAGTTCCTGCTTTACAGAAATGCCATCAGGACAACATCCATTCATGCCAGCAGAAGGCTTGGACACAGCAGCCAGGAGTGCTTTCAACAAACCAAGGTGATGCCTGGATCCACACTGGCTGTCTGTTTCCTGTAGGACAGGGTATCAGTCCCAGGCACTGGAGAACAGCACCATATCAAGCCCTTTGGTTCTGGTTATCAGCTGGTTACAAGGGCTGCTGGCAGGAGGGAAAGCTGTGAGGTGAACTCTGCTCTGCTCTTTGTTTCTGGGTCACAGATGAGGCCATAAAGAGCTGATTTTCAGAGTCTGGCTTAGGAGTGGCTGAAACTTGATGATGGGAGAGCCAGAGATCACAGCAGTCACTGCTCCTGCTCTGAAAGAACTGGGGGAAGGGGGAGCAGCAGAGGAGAAAAACCAGTCTGTTTTGCTCTTGATCCTTCTTCCCACTGTAATATAAACCTTTTGCTCTGAATAGTGAGTGCTAGAAAAGCTTCCAGTGTGCTCTTCCTTGCCAGACCTTATCCCTGCATCATTGCATGCCGCCCACCATGGAGCAAAGCTGAAGTAAAGCCTTCCACATGTCCCCACATCAACTGATGTGGCCACACTCAGCTCTTGCTTTGGTAGCCCATGAGTGCAAACATGCTGGGCCATCAGCCAGGCTGCATCCTGGCTAACAAAACCCCTTTGGGACTGGCAGCATCCAATATTTGGCTCCTGCCATGTGATTCTGACAAGCTTGGAAAATCACAGCAGTGACCATAGGTGTTGCTCCACCTTGCCTGGTCGCCACCTGCATTGCTCCGTGGTGAGGAGCTGTGGAACACTGCCTGGGGATGTGCACATGCAAGGACACTCTCCTCTACCCATCACACTCCTGACAAACAGGCCAGGCTCCTCCTGTACTACTTGTTTCTTCCTTGGGTAGGATTCTTTCTAACCTTGAGGGCTCGGAAGTTGATAGTGCTAAAAGCCTGAGTAAAAAGCAAGTTAGGAAAGCATCTTCACAAGTGCTTTGTTGACCCATTTGCCCTGTTCCTGTCAAGCCTGAGGGAGCTGATAGGCAACTGAAACCAATTGCAGTTGGTTTTAGGTTCCTCGAGGGCTGCTCTAGGCAGGCATCTTCAGAAAAGCCAATCTGAATTGACTTCAAATGAGAGTAATTAAACCAAATGAAGTCTTTGCAGGGAAGAGATGGAGGATGCACTCAGCTCGGCATAACAGTCCCAGGCAATGTGGGGATGAGATGATTTGTCACCCAAAACTTCTCCCTCCTTTCCATTTGCCATGAGGCAGCAGCATGTGCCTGGGATGTCCCTTGTCACTATGACATGATTTTAGTGAATGCTCCAGTTTGACTCCTACCTGTGCCTGCCTGGTCTCCATCCATCCCATGGATGTCACAGAAGAGCTTTCAATATGCTCTACTTGCAGGGGAAGTCAGAAGAGCAGGAGGAGTAGCCTGGAGCATGGTTGCATTGGCTTCAAAGCCTCTGGCTTTGCTGGCTGACTTTCAGGAGTGGTTCTGCAGGATGGAAAGTGGATGCAGGCTGGAGGCAAAGCATTCTTCTTTCTCCTTCAGCTCTATTTTTAACCAGGCTCTGAAGCCCTCTCCCGAGTACTCAGATTGCTGTTTTCTTGGGTTTGCTTTGTGGTACTTTTACTGCTGCTATTTTAGGGGGGTAATGTGATAAAAGGGAAGAGGAAGGAAAGGTTTCTTTTTCTGTGCATTTTTTTTCCTTCAAGCCAGAAACGAGAAAATGGAAACTAGAAAAAGAACAGGAAAATGCCCCTATTCTTTCAAAATAGCTCCAAAATAGCGCATTCCCACTTTCAATGCCAGATTCTGTTGCCTCAGTGAGAAGCAAAAGGTGAAGTGTCTATCTCCTATAGGAATCCAGGGGCATTGTTCCTTTCCACACTGCCGTGGGCAATAACCTAGAGACACAGGGAGACTTCCCTTTGACTTTGGCAGCTCTGAAAGACCCGTTGTCGCTGAACAGCCATCCTTTATGCTGACACACACAGTCTGTGTGCATCTATCAACAAGGGAGGGAGACATTATTGAAATGGGTAATAATGGAGATAAAAACAATCTGTGCTGGTCTCTGGGTAATACCCAGCTGATGTTAAGCCTGGCTGGTAACAGTTAATAATGAATGGGCATTAATTAAAGCTAAATTACAAGGGAAAGTGCAGACCTGGCTCTCAGTCCAATTAGAGCCCTGTAATTCATAACGGAGAGAATCTGTCCAGCCTGTGAATAAATGATCAAAGTCAACAGCAGGGCTGTGGAATAGTTTAGATGATGCCTTGAGAGGGAAGAGGCCAGAGAAGGATTAACAGATAACCGTGTCCTGAAAGTACATTGGTTTGGCCATGCAGAGAGATACATGGTAGTGCACATGTGAGAGTGCAGATTCAGCTCTGCTGTGGCTCCAGAAGTTTTTGGGATCAGTCCAAAGGAACGGTATGGACCTGATGGGAAGAAGATCTTCATGGTAAGCCGCTCACAGTGACAACACAAAGGAAAGAGCCCTAGGGAAGCAGGTCAGGTCTCTGGATGGTGGGCACCATGGTGGAATAGACAACTGTTGGTGATATGCCATTAAAAGACAACAAAGAGCAAGCAAGGTGCCTGTGACTGTGGTCAGATGCCTCCAGTGCATCTTGGAAACAGTCATGCTCACACTGACATTGACTTTGCATTTAAACAGGGCTGTCTCTGGAGATGATTTCCACCTAGACTTGTCCTTCAGCTCCCAAGCCATGAGCAGCTCCAGTCCAGCACAGAGCCAGGAGGAGCAGCCAAGCCAGCAAGTTTTGAGAGCCTGGAATTGGATGCCAGAGAGGGAAGGTAGCAATAGGACAAGGGGTGATGGGTTCAAACTGAAAGAGGGGAAGTTCGGGGATTCAGTGATTCTAATGATGATTGTAAATATGTGTCTTCCCCAGGGCTGAAGGGCAGCACCACAGCCACCTGCTCTCCTCGGCCATGCTTGGGGCCAAGCTGGCTCCCAGCACCTCTCGCAGCACAGCCACCGCAGGGAGTTGTGCAGCTTGGTGTCATGAAGGATGCTGTGTTGTGAAGCAGAGGGAGATGACAGCTTCTTGCTTCACTGCCAGGAGCAAAGCTGTGGCTGGTACAAGTTCAGACCTGACTCTGATGTGCCCTGTGTATGAGGAGGGAGAGTCAGGGGAGACACTGATGGCCTTAAAGTTGACAAGACCATTGACAAGGGAGCAGTGGCTCACTGGGAACTGAGGACTTGCGCCAAGAAGAAGCTGCAGGTAGAGCACAGTGTGCCACCAGTTCTGACAGCAGCAGCAGCACTGACAATGTCTGAGGGTGATTGACCACTGAATGCTGGACGTGTCAGACTGAACCAACAGCCTCATGGTGTTTGCAGACTTGGGGACAAAAGACTCAGTTTTAAACCTTGTGGTTTAAAGAAGCTTTAGAATAGGACATCTGCCAAAGGCCCCAGAACCACCAACTCTGGGGAAGAATACAGCATTTTGAAAGCTTGGGGTGTTTAAGGCATGCTCAGATGTGTCCCACAAATGCTACATAGCATCAATGATACTCTGAAGACGCTCTTCTGGTCCAAAGTAGCTCCATGTTTTCTCCCCTTTTCTCCTATGTCTTGTCTGCAGAGCAGGTGATCCATATGTGCTTTCCAGTTGAAAGGGAATGTTCTCACTCAGGAATAAATGTAAGAGGTTTTTTTGGTTTAATGTAATGAAAAGAATGCATTTTGGCTCAATATAGCACCACGTTACCTGCGTCCACAGAGGCAATTCCGAAGGATGCTCTAGTTTAGACTTGCGCCGTGTGTAATTACTCACCAGATGTAGGGTGATCCTTGTGGCACCCATGTGCAGTGTAAGCAGGAGGTTGGCTTGCTGGGACCAGATGAGTGCCAACTTTCACCAACCCCAGTGGTGGGAGCCAGGGTAAGCAGCTGGCAAAAGAGAAGCCATCTCCTTTGTGAAGTGTGGTCAGAGCAGCCATTCCCCGACTGGGAGCAGTATTCCCGGGGCAGTGCCTGCGTGTGCCTGCCTGTAGTTGTGTACAAAGGACACTCAGCACATACCGCGCTGGTGGGCAAGGCTGGGTTTGCTGCAGCACAGCCACGCTGCCTTCAAGAAGCAGCAAGAGGGAACCTGACTCCCCAGTGCAGTCATGAGGAATGAGCCAAGCCCGGAAATATCTTTATTATCCTTTTCCAAACAAATCCCTGTTTGCAGAGGCTTGATCTTCCCGTGTTTCCAGGTGCCAGAGCTGGGTGTGCTGACAAGAAGAGCAGCTCGGGGGTGGGGGGGAATGCTCAGTTGAGGCTGAGTTGTTCTGGAAGAAACCAAAAGCTTTTCGTCCTCAGTAGCTCCCCCAAAATGCTCCCAGTGGACTGGCACCTTCAGCACCCAGGCCTGGTATGGGTGATGTGATGCTGAAGGCACTGCTTACAGAGCATACCTCTGATTTCCTTCTAACTGAAGTATCAGGATTGAAAGACTTCGGCATGATTATGGGCTCCTGTTGTGTAGGAAATTGCCTTCTATCCATTTGAGTGTACCTGAAATTATTTCTTTCCCTTCCTGACCTCCAGAGAGTATTCTGGAAAAACAATTCGTAAGATGCTATTGCAGGAGGGGTAAAAATAGCTGAACAGATGAGCTGGTCTCTGACAGCACAAACACTTCCACGTGCCTCCAGAGCAGAGAAAATGAAGCCTGTAGCAGGAAACAGAGGGAACCTGTATACAAAAGAAGGAAATTTGGGAAGAATGACTAATCTAAGAGAGGAAACTAGATGCTGTGGCCCGCTGTGAGCAAGGCAAGTGTCTCAAAGCATCAAGCTGATGTGCATATTGTGCAGTGCATGCTGATGGGTTCTGGTGGAGCAGGGCTGCTAGGCTCTCAGAGGCAGAGGCTCTGAGGGCTCCATCTGAAGAATGGTGTGGGATGAAGTTTGAACATGCTCCTAACATGCCAGCCTGGGAACTGCTTATCCCTGAGTGTCAGCACAGTGATTTATGAGGGGAGCCCAGTTTAAAGCTTCCAGCGCTGGCTGGAAGCTGTTGCTTTTGGGAGGAGTGATGACTGAAACAGAGCTTGCTAGCTCCTGTAGCTTCCTGTGGGTGCCTGTTGTGTGATGTGATTCTCTCGTCGCAAGAAATGCTTCTTGGAGACAACAAAGAGCCCACAAATAGGCTCCTGATCCATTTTATCCTTTCCATCCATCTCCCCTGTTGTCTCAGCAGGGCTGCCCTCCTTTCCCAGGGCTCTCACCCTCAGGAATTCCTGGGGAGGGGAGATGTGGGGCTTCAGCTTTGGCTTTAACTGTTCACTACCGAGATTACAGTGGGGGATGGTTTGACCTGTTGGTGAATGAGGGC
Source organism: Amazona ochrocephala (assembly GCA_039720435.1). Classification (NCBI taxonomy): domain Eukaryota; kingdom Metazoa; phylum Chordata; class Aves; order Psittaciformes; family Psittacidae; genus Amazona; species Amazona ochrocephala. The sequence continues at coordinate 82,039,797 of CM077881.1, read as the reverse complement.
TCATACTTTAGAGGTGACTTGGCTGCAGCACTCACAGGGCTGTGGGGAAGTGAAAGAACAGATAAGAAAATAAGGAGGAGCTGAAAAACAGCAGGGGAGACTTGAGAAAGCCATTGCTCGTACCTCGAGCAAAAGACTGAGCATCATTGCTGGAAGCATGGATGGGAGAGATTGAAAAGTGAGACACGAAGCTTCCTGTCATCTGCAGGTTTGTCCTGCCAAGAGGTGAGCTCATCAGGTGCAACAAATTCATCAAGACCCACCCCTCCACAGCCTGTGCCTGACCTCCTAGAACCACAGCCTCGTTTGGGTTGGAAGGGACCTTTGAGCTCATCCAGTTCCAACCCGCTGCCACGCGCCCCTCCACTACAGCAGGCTGCTCCAAGCCCCATGGCAGATTCAAAGACCTTGACCATGCATTGAGCAACCCTAGGATCTGTAATGCAGAGCTGCTGATCCAGTATGTGAAGACTTGAGTCAGTTAGCTCATGGCAGGCTCCATGGCTCCAGTTTAGTGATGGATGGACATGCCGTAGCCCAGATTAGAGGTTATCTAGGCTATTCAGGTTATTCTAGGCATCTGTGTTATCTCAGTATCCAGCCTTCTCTATGACCCTGGACAGTGAAGAACTGGTTTTATCCCCACAGCCTTCAAACTTTAACTTTTAGCTGCTCCTTTTCTCCTCTTCATCACGCACCACTTCTGCCCCAATGCATCTCACTTGATTTCACTGTGTTCACTGAAAAGGGTGTAAGAGTTTCCTTTAGCCTGCTAAGTTATCACTAACCCAGAGCATAGCATCCAGGATGTTCTGTTTAGCAGCTCACAAAGGCTTACAGGCAGCCTTCTCTGTGGGAATGGGTTTGAACAGAGAGTTGCAGTTGTACTTCCAGCCTCTGGCCCAGGGACTTGTTGTTATCCTTATCCATAGGGTCCAGTTCTTGGGCTTCAATCCAGGCCAAGGGGAAAAAGATGAGACACAGTGGGAGCCTATGGAGGAAGGGAGATGGGCTTGTGATGCCAATTCCTCTTTCTTCTATTTTATCCATTCTAAAACCCATTTCTAAACACCTTTTAGGGAGTACATTCAAGTCTGTGGATGGCAGACAGCCTGGGTACTTGCTACTGTTCAGTCTTTTTAGAGGCAGAAGCCCTTTGTAGGCAGCATCTTCAAAGGGAGATGTTATCTCTTGTCAAACAGATGGCCCTCTGCCCTCAGGAGATCTTTCCCAAGGGTCAGGGTGCCCACTGCATGGTCCCAGGCCAGGAAATGAGCCTGGATACAGGGTTTGGAGCAGAGGCACCGAGGATGTCTGGGTCATTAGGATTCCGCCACTGTGACTGGACTCTTTGCTAGCTCATAAGGCATGATTCATGCCTGGGCCTTTCTTTGTGGCAGGGGTTTTTAGAAGAGCTTTCTCTGATGCATAATAAGAGCTGAGTGAGTGATGGATCCTTCCCTCACTCGGGATATTTATAGCCCTTTGCTTTCTTCTACAGCAAGTCACCTATTTTCGCAAGGCTCGTGGGCGCCTCGTGTCACTGAGACTTCAGCTCCTCTGCCGAAGGAGCCTGGCCAAGGGCTCAGAGGTTCCCCAGCACTGGCATGGTGGATGGCTAGGGGATTCTTAAGAAGCCAAGCTAAAAGCCATGAGACTACACAGGTCACTGTGTGTTTGGAGGCACCAAGGGTCACGTTTCCCCTCTGCTTCTCCATAGACAGGCAGGCTAATGTTTGTTTCTTGGTTTGCACTGGGGCTGGGTTCTCATAGCTTGCTGTGGAAGCTGAGATTATATATTGGTATTATCTCTTCCAGGGTGCATCAACTCTGACCATACCAGGTGGGATGAGAGCATCTGGTGTGGGTTTATTATAGGTCTTCTTACACAGAATGGATGTGGACCAGCACAGATGTTCTCTGGGGGCTTATTCTGCGCTCTGGGTAAGCAAGGACAGCTCCCTGACTACTCCTGTGTCCCAAAGCCATGTGTCTGGATACCTGTTTTCACCTGGAGGGCTCAAGAGTGGGGAGCAGGTCACTAGCTAAGTCACCAAGATGTCCATCAGGTCTCTAAGGCACTGTTTCGTAGTCTCACATAGCTGGAGCCACAAGGAATGGATTCCAGAGCTGGATTCCACAAGGAATGAATGCTTGCACAATGGAGGTTCGAGCCTAAGGGAGGCCTCCTGTATGAGCAGAAAATAAATAGAGATTTTTAAATACTTCATAGCCTTTTATAACTTTCTCCAAGGAGAGTTTTGTGTCTTCTGATCCAGCAGTGAATGCAGGCTGCCATCTCCCATTATAGGAACAATAGAAAATAGACTCAAACTGAGGGCAAACCTCTATTCTGAGGGCTCTTTCCATCAGTGCCAAACCCACAGCTTCTGGGGTTTTGTCTTCATGTATTTTCCTTTTGATTTGTTTTGGTCTAGCACAGGAGAACCGTGGATGCTTTTCGCTCCCTTTCCCCCTCCATCACCCCATCCCCAGGCTGGTCTGTGGCACAGGTAAGCCTTCACGCCCCCCTTCCCTGTGCTGGGGGGGGCTGCCCGGTACCATCCTCCTGCAGCTCTGTGCACTTGTGCCCTCCTCTCCTTCCCACAGCCTGATTTATTGCCTTTATCTTTCCCTTTCACAGCTGCCCCTCACCGCGCCTGACCTCTGCTCCCTGCATACCTGGCATTCCTCTGGGGGGCCACCGCAAAGGCATTCCTCCCTCCCTGGGCCACTCAATATGAGACCAGTGGGGACCCACAGCCGTATCCATCCATGCTGGTACCCAGCCCTATGCTTTCTCTGCCCCAAGTCAGTAAAGGCCAGGGGGTGATGCGTGTCTCCAGGGAGGAAGCTCTGGCTTTGATGTAGAGAAAGCAACAAGGCGGTCTGCCCCTGCCCTGGGAACATGCTGCTCCCCCCAGCCCAACTCCAAACCGCATCTGGCTCCTTCCTTGAAGCTGGGGAGATGTGGTGCTGGGCCCCCTGTGGGTGGCATGTGTGACAGGGTTAGAGAGAAGCCACCCCCCTGACACTGACATGATAATATTTGGTTTTGTCCCATCAGTTCTTTTTCCCTTTCCAGCCCCTGTGCAGGGTCTAAGCGCATACAATGATGCTGAAAATGGGGATCACATCGAGTCACAGAATCCCAGCCTGGTTTGGGTTGGAAGGGACCTCAAAGCTCATCCAGCTCCAACCTCTGCCACAGGCAGGGACACCTTCCACTAGAGCAGGTTGCTCCAAGCCCCTGTGTCCAACCTGGCCTTGAACACTGCCAGGGATGGGGCAGCCACAGCTTCTCTGGGCTCCCTGTGCCAGTGCCTCAGCACCCTCACAGGGAAGAACTTGTGCCTAAGAGCTCATCTCAGTCTCCCCTCTGGCATTTAAAGCCATTCCCCTTGTCCTGTCCCTACAGGCCCTTGTCCAAAGCCCCTCTCCAGCTTTCCTGCAGCCCCTTTAGGCACTGGAGCTGCTCTAAGGTCTCCCCTTCAGGAGCCTTCTCTTCTCCAGGTTGAACCAGCCCAGCTCTCTCAGCCTGGCTCCAGAGCAGAACTGCTCCAGCCCTCACAGCATCCTTTGAGCCAGTGGGGATTAGCCCTCCCTGGCATCTTGCTTTCCAGCTCTGTGATCTGAGAGCCGTCCCCAGGGGTAGATCAGCAAGGGCTCAGACTGAAGCTAGGCTAGAAATGAAGCAGCTATCCAGCTATCCCCCCTTCACCTCCTCCCTGCTTCCCCTTCCTTTGAGCAATCCCAGCCCTGGCTGATGGGCTGAGGGTGAGCAAGAAGGGAAGCTCATCTCTTTGCCTCATCTCTGGGAATCACTTTGCTGGGTGGTCACTGTGGGGTTGGTTAAGGTCTGTAGGCAGATGCAACGTGGGGTGGCAGAGCACCCACACTGCACTTGTAACCAGGGAGATGAATTGATGGGGGGCACAAGGACCCAAAGCTTCTGTTGTGTTGCATCTTAGCTTTGTCATCACACACTTTCACCCTAGACAAAGCTTTAGGGCCAAACCTGTGTCTGATGTCTCTACTGCCAAGAACAAGCAGTCTGTGTTTGTAGGTTGGCTGCAATGGGTCTTTACACGATCCTCTTCTAACATGAGTTCCCAGCCAGCCTGCTGCATTCAGTGTTGTTTGAGGGCTTGGGCTCCTCTTTTCCCTTTGAAAGGATGAGAGCAGTGATGTGGTGTCTGACGCTGCAGTATTTGGCACTTTTGGACTTCCAATGCTCTCTGTCCCATCCACAAAGCAGTGATTATAGTTACTTATTACACACACAGCCTTGTGGTGCATCTCTTTGCGTTCAGAAGTGGAGTGCTTCAGCACAGGGACAAGAGCAAACCTTTGGGAAAGCAGGAGTGTATCTCCTGGTCCTGGTGGCTTGTTGTTTGACTCCTAGGTAGGTGAAAAACCCCAGCCTCGTGGGATTTGCTCACTGCAGCCATCCTCTTGCGTTCTTCCCTTGCCTTACTCTGTTGAAATGACTGTTAAAAGGGACAGAATCACTTCCAGCAGGCAGAGAGAAGCAAGTTAAAGTCCCCCAGAAAGAGCTAAATGTGAGGGTAAAAGGGGCTCCTTTAAATCCTCATAACAGTAAAAGCCATGAGTCAGGCTGTTGCAAAATCCTGAAACTGGCATAAAAGTCATGAGTTAATTTTGGGGGTTGTTCCTGTTTAATGGTCAGCACTGGCTGTTTTCCATCTGCTGCCTCAGGTTGCAAGTTCCCCCCTTCTGACTTTGGGTTTCTCAGTGTGAAAAGTCCCCCTCCAGGTCATGGAGCTTTTGATAAACCACTAAATCCCACAAAGCTCCCAGTTTAATTACCAGGAGTGGCCATTGTGTGGGTGAGCTGGAGCAAGCTGCTCTAGTGGAAGGTGTCCCTGGCCCGTGCCAGGGGGTTGGAACAGGAGGAGCCTTAAGGTCCCTTCCAACCCAAACCAGGCTGGGATTCTATGATCCATCCTAAAGCTGTTCATCAGCAGATGAGACACAGAAGATCTGAGAAAAGTGCCATTAATGTGGGGTCTGCATAAAGTGGAGGTTTCAAGCAGGGACATGAAACCATCCTTGCTTCCATCCTACCCCCAGCTCTGCCAGCAGGAGGTGTTGAGGATGAGGAGGAGAGCAAACCCCCACATGGATTGGGTTGGTTTTCTGAGTGACCCCATCAACAGCAGAGAACAAGAAGTCAGAGATGTTTAGGAACTTCCCTGCGTTATTTCCTGACTCTGACTTGAAGCTCCAGGTGTTCCTCTCACCAAAAAGGGCCTCTTTTTAAGTGGATTTACCTTTTCAGCTCTAACCACTGCTGGTCCCCCTTGCCTTTAGCTATGTTTCACCAGCAGGATTAGGCTTTACATGAACTGCTCTTAGCAATCTCTTGCATGCACTGGAGCCTGTTTCCCACTTCCAAACACCTTCTCTTTTCTTTTCAGCATGTCCCCCTGCTGCCAGAAGTAACTGAACTCTGGATCTTCAATTCTTTTTATGCCTTTTCTTCCTTGAAGCACTGCAGAATGTTACTCGGAACTGAACCTGCCTCTCAAAGCCGCACCACGCAGCATAAGCTACTGCAGTCAGAAGTCTCCTGACGTCTCCTCTGTGTTCAGTCTATTGATGGAAGTTGTTCTTCTGCCATGATACCTTTTTCACAAGCTATATATTTGCTCTTGCTAGGGCTTCTCAAATCAAACTGATGTGTCAGGGCTCCTGGTTTATGCCAGCACAACAAGGTTTCTTGACAGTAAATCACTGCATTTGCAAGGCTGGAGCTGGGTTTCTGCTCTTGAGGACCAGCCTCCAGAGAAAAGCTCATCCAAGCCATGCAAAGATGCAAAAGAATACAGATTTAGGGTGAATTAGGGGAGAAAAGCAGCAATTGTATCCACAGTGGGTTGCATTAAAGCTTGCAGAGGTGAAGGAAGGACCCAAAGTAAATGAGTCCACCTGGGATAATCAGGAATAGCTCTTCTGGCCAGGGCAAAGCCTGAGGAGCAGCGCTGAGGGGAATGAAAGACAAACTGCTTTTCCCCTGTGCTCTCCCTCTTGTTATTATCTACACATAAATTATTCACATTCTTTGCAGGCTGAGTCTTGTCTTCACTGAAGGGGTTCAGATCATTAGAAACACAACAATTCTCTGCATAGTTCATGACAAAAGAAGCTCCAACAGGGCAGCAGGTTAGAAGCAGCGGGAAAAGGGATAGAATTCCTTTTGCTGCCACTTCTGCTCACGAGAGTTTCCTGAGGGCTCTGGACTCCTGAAACCAGAGACTCCTGGACACCCAGCAGGAAAAAAGCCACAGCATGGAGAAGATGGAAGGACCTCTCAGATAGGCCAGAGAACCCACTGGTTGTAAGGGTGGCGTGCTGTTGGGGAGTATCACCCCATGGGGAGAGGTCAGAGATGCTGTGCACAGCCTCCCTTTGTGCCCTGCACAGATTTTAAGGTAGATTTCATTCTATCCATTTAATAACTGAATGTGCCTTTAAAAGTTTCCAGTAAAGAGCTATCTCAGAGCAAACATGATCCACCCCAGAACTGCTGTTTCAGCATTATCTGAATGCTCAAGGTCACTGCAGTTTGCTTCTTTTTCAGCCCCGGAGTAGCATTTTGCCTTCAGCATTTCTATGAAATGGGTCATTTTTGATGAATTCTCAGGTTTGGATGGCAAGGGAGGAGGAGCACTGAATGGTTTCCAAGCAGTTCCACTACAGATGCCAGTGTTTTCCATGGGGCCTCTCTCACCCTGCTTTATTGATCACCAAGACACGACCTCAAAGGGTTGAGTCTGCCCAGTGATGGGGTCTGGATGGGCATTCCCATGCCGCCTCTGTGGGCATCTCCACTGTAGCTCCCCTAGTTCAAGAAGAAATACCCTCTTTAAGAGGTGCAGGTAGAGCCATGGCTCAGCTAGTAGGAAAGGAGGCTTCTAGAAGGGATTGGAGTTGGTGAGCCCTACACCACACTTTGGTCCCACAAGCTGCCAGGGAACAAGTCAGCTCAGTGCTGGAATGAGGCTTCCACCTCGTCGCAGTGCCATCAGGCTAGTACTGGAAGGTGATGCAGGGAAGCAGCTCTCATAAGCTGCCGTGCAGGTCCTTCAGCTGATGAAGACATGGCTCCTCCAAGTCCAGCTCATGTTGGAAGTCAGTCTTTCTCTTCCCTAACACATGCTTCGGATGCCTACTGGGACACATGGCTGCTTGCTGGGGCTGAAACTGTGGGGAAAATGTCCTGCTGACACAACAGCTAACGAATTATTTGCACTATACTCTCCCTGTGTGCTGGTATGTATGTATAAATGTATATACATAATATATGTATAATGTAGATATGTATAAAAAGCAGGACACAAATTGGATATAAGCATATATATGTGTGTATAAATATATATAAGCATACCAAGAACTTACTTACAAGTAATTATGAATGAGGAACATACACACTGCCATGGTCTCAGCAGGCACAGCTCCCCCGTGCTCCCTCCCATCTTCCTGCGTCACTGTCTCTGTTATCTAGCTAAAAATAAAGGAGTGTTGGTCACCCATGTGTCCCATGGGTGACCACACGATAAACATCAAGCCTTGGTGCTAGCAACCCATAAACAGGGATGGGGAGCAGCAGCCTGCATCTCTCTGTGCAGTTGCTGCCTCAAGAGCTACGCAGGCTCCAGCCCTGCAGCGTGGCAAGGAGGTGGGGATTTGGGATGATGCTCATAGACCCCAATCCCTCTCCTCCCAGGCTTTCCCTCATCCACAGTTAAAGTAGTTTTTAGCTTCAAGTGAGCCATTAGAGGCTCTCTCAGCCCAGAGCATCCTCAGAGTTTGTAAACCCTCCTGCCACACTGACAAAAACCCAGCAGGGCTCTTTCTTCCCAATCCAGCCCCTTTCCATGACCTCTCGATGGGATTATGGCTTCCTCGTGCTCCACTGCTCTCTTCAAACACATTGTCACACCAGGACTTACCCGCCTGCAATCACGTTTCGGTGCCCATACCCCCCCAGCAGTTACCAAGGGACACAGAGCAGCCAGGCTGAACAGAAGTGCTGATGCTGAGGTTTCACAAGGAGTTTGAGCCACGCCACCTCCTGCTTTGCTCTCATTGAGTTGTACAGAGGGGTGGCAGGGGTTAGGGTCCCACATGGGTTATTTGTCCTGCAGCTGATGAGGGACAAATCACTGTGGGACTCTTTACATCACACCCTTATGAAGGAAAGAGGAAGATGGGCAGCAGCTGGGAGAGGCTCAGCTTCAGTGCCACAAACTGAAGGCAAAACTGGCAGGGGATTATCCTAAATCGTCCCTATCTCATTCCCAATCAGAGATGCTCCAGGGCTGATGGAAGCATAGGTGGTGAGTTGGCTTTTTGAGGGGGATCTTTTTTCCCTTCTAAGCAATCAGGTGGTTTCTAAGGCTGGGCTGGGAAGAGCATGGTCCCCCCTGGGAGGATGTGGTGGGCAAGAAACCATTGCAAAGCTGCAGCTTTGCCATTTCCTCTCCAGGCTGTGGATGTTTTAAACAGGCAGCAGAAGGCAAAGGACGGGGAAGTTGCCAAAGAGTTGAAAGGGCCCCCTTGTTAGTGTAAGCAGTAAGGGAGGGGGCTTTCCAAGAGCTATTTAAACATTAACCAGCACAACAATTGCCCTGTGTTCCTATTCCCCATTGCCATGCTGGTCTTTCACCTCTGCAGGGTCCTGAGCTGCCTTCAGCCCCGGCGCAGTGCTGGGACAGTGACAGGAGCCTCCATGCCACCTCCTCTGCCTGCAGGACTTCATGACCACCCCTTTGGGGCACTGAGCTCTGACGCAGGACCTGCAGCCATCTTCCCCCAGCCAAGCACCATTCAACCTCTTTCCCCATCATGTAAGGACAATCCTGCAGGTTTGGCATCTTTACTGTGGGGATCTGAGTATCACACCACCACCAATCGGGTTTTTGTTAGCCTTGAAAGTCAGACTAATGCTGACAACCTTCTTTTACAGCCTGAGGGCATCTGAAGTGATGTGACCAGGGTTAGGCAGGAGCCAGTGGCATCGAGACACAGCTTTGTGTCCTGCTCTCTTTCCAGCAGCAAAGTACAGGTTTGAAAGCAATGCCAGGTGGGATCAGGAGCTTTGGGTGTGCTTTGTCTCTCCAGACACCAACTTCTGGGAATGCTGCAGCCCCAGCACTGAGGGATCACAAGAAACTGTCTGAGCTGAACAGCAGCCCACTCCAGAGGCACAATGTGGGTACCATTGGGCCGGAGTGATAATGGATGATGAAGATGATAATGATGATGTGTGGGTTGATGAAGAACTGTGTGCAACAATCTCTACATCCCATTCCCCATTGTCTGCCCCTCATGCTGCAGCATCTTTGCAAGCCATCAGATGTCCTTAGTCAAGGCTATCATGGAGGGAGGATGAGGGTACCATAAGGACCATGGGATTATGTCTGGTCACCCATCAGCTGGGTGCAGCTCCAGCATGAACACTTGGGAGATTTATAGGCTTCATAACTCACCTTCCACCAGTACTTTAATGTAGTTGTTCTTTTCTGTAAGCTTCCCTCCTTTAAATCTCAAACACAGGTTAAGCTGAAACAAACCGAATGGTTTATAGACCAAATATTCCCAGGCTGGGCTCTCCATATTCCTATGTCATTGTGAACCATCCTCAATAAGAATGTGCTTGTGCTGAAGTGGCTCAGTTGTGCTCTATAGACAATCACTACCTCTTCTGTGCCTGGTGTCCTGCAGCCCTGACTTCCAGCAGTGGCCTTCTGCTGCTCAGACCCAAGGTACATGTGATCTGGGGTAATTCATGTTGAAGAAGCTCTAGGATGGAGCTGAGTGAATGAAACAAAGCAAACAGGCTCCAAATTGGAATTAGTAGGGGGTTTTCTTTGTTCTCTTTGTAATGGTTTATAGTCCATTTTAAAGACTTGATCATCCCCCCCTACCCAAACTGTGCCCACAAGTTCTGCCATGTGAGAGGTTGCGGGTCCTTCTCCCTGCTCCTAGCCCATGCTTGCAGAGATACAATGCAGCTCATAGCTCCGGGACAGCATCCTCAGGCACTCCATGTGCCCCAGGGGTCCCCAAGCATCAGGAAACCACAGCTCCAGCACCACTCGCTGCTTCACTGCCCTGCCTACTTGGGGACATGGCTCAGCAGCATCAGTCATGGCCAATGTGCTGCTCCTTGTGCAATGTTCTCATGACAACGGGCTTAAACACGCAAAAACCCCTGCTGACAACAGCACTCTCTGGCCAGGAGGAGCTGTGTGGCTCGCAGGAGGATCTATGTACGTCCTTGCAGCTCGAGGCACAAAGGGCTTTGCTTGCAAGACACAGCCCCTCCTGCAAGCCAGTGGCTTTGGCAGTGAAATAAACCCTGCTCACAGTGGTTCCAGTTGCACAGTTGCATACACAGTGACAGCCTCCCAGAATCTACAGCCCAAACCCTAATGGCTGTTTCTCCTCCTGCATCCTGGGGCAGGGATGGTTTCCTCCATTACCCCCCAAACTAGGAGGAGAAAAGCCCGCCCCAGCTCCATGTGGGATGCAGCGGGTCACCCTGTGTGTCCAAGGGACCCAAGTTTGTGCTGGGGTACAGGGACAGGACAATGGTGTGCAGGAAGACCTTCCTGAAGTGGCTACTGCCAGGTTGGATCAGTGAGGACAAGTCCCTCCACACTAGAGGGTGTAGCCACTGCAGCATCTGCTCCTGGGCTTCCAGATCCATGGAACACAGGCCAGGAGAAGCACATGATGTCCTGTGTGCTGCTTGGACAATGAGGCTGGAGGCACAAAGGGAAGCAATGGTCAGAAGCATCCTCGGGAGCACCGTGCCACCTGTGTGGCAGAGGGACAGGAACCCATTGGTGATGCTCTGTGCAAGCCTGTGGGGATCTGCACCTCTCAAAGGCTCCCCTCATGGTCACAAGCCAGCTGAGCACTCAGCAACTCAGTCCTTGAATACCACAGATCCAACTGACTTCCAAAGGGTTTCTGGATGTGTGCAGTAACTGCATCACTACATAAGCCTTTAGGTTCATTTCTAGGTCCTGCAACACTTAAGAACCCAGATGCTGCTAAGCAGGCAGCTTGTCCTCACTGTGCGCACTGGAAACCTGGGAGGCAGAGAGAAGTTCAAGCAGGACAAGTGCTCACAAGCCCTGCGAGATCCTGCTTTCACACATGGGGCTCATCACTTCCTCTCTGCTGCCTTGTCATCACTTCAGCAAGGGAGAAGTCATTTAACCAATGCGGGCTGTCCTCTCTGAGATGTCACCCTGTGTTTCCTGTGTCAGCAGCCACCTAGGAGCAGAGGCAGCCTCCAGTGCTGCAGTGTCCTGTTCTCAACTGTTCTTAGAGCCTGGTGCTTTAACCCCTGCGGACCTGGCTCTCTGCCACTGAGGCCATGAACAGAGCAAACACCAGCACTTCCTCACCTCTAAGTGCTGGGTGATCACCTCCTCCACATCCATTCACCACAGGAAGAAAATACCCACCCCGGAAGAGTGCTCTCCCCTTTCATGAAGTGACCTGCAAAGAGCTCAGACTGAATTAACTGCAATAGCATCCATGTCCTAGAGGGCAGCCCCATGTCCAGTGATCCTGAGCAGGTCACTCCTCCATCCCTGTGCCCATGGCTCCTCTCCCTGGGAAGGTAGGAGCAACCTTCTTCACCACACGCAATGACAACCAACTGCAAACTGCAGCATCGCCATTGAGAAATAAGGAGAACACATTTATTTTCTCGTTGTTGTTTTTATCAGGCCCTTTCATTGTATAAATAATTTATTTCAGTTCACAGCATTATGTCTGCATCTTTTAAAAAACAAAAGAAGGAAAGACCAGGAGGAACAGAGACTGACGGACAATGGCAGGGGTAGGACACGGGATACCCAACACTGATGGAACACTGCAGAGGTACCTGGGGACATGAGAGCAGTACCTCGTGAGAGCTGCTCAGTTAAACCCAATGAAGGTCATTCAAACCTGTGTCAACACCCACAACCTCGCAAAGAACCCAGCTCATTTCCACAGCCACAACCCAAGCGCTTTCCCTTCACCACTGCTCTGCTGAGGCACATCTTCCAGCCCACTGCCGGTGATGTGCATCTTCATACAGGGGGAACGACTGGGCACAGGGCTGAGAAACGTCACGGGAATACCACGGAAGCCATAGGGAAAAGTCTGTTTAATTATTGCAGAAAGCAGAGTCGGTGGGAACGGCACCGCTGCAGTGTCCCACGTCGGCTCAGCTGAACGCTCCAGCTCGCTGTGCTCTGCCATGTCTCCAAGGGGATGCTCTAACCAACACCGAGCTCCAAAGATACATGCCACCAGGCTTCCCACACCAGCATTTGCTAATCCAAGCCCAACAACAAGGAAGCAAACCCCTGCATGTGTGGCCTTTATAAACCTGATTGCTCATGGGGGAAGCACAGCTTTACATTTCACCTCTCCAAAACAAAGGATCAATGCATGTGCCTTCTGTGGCATCATAAAGAAATGTGTGAAGTTCCTTTTTCCTCTCCTTTTTGACAACAAGTGCCAGCACTGGAGGTGAAGACAAAGCAAAGCAAAGCCAAGGCAGCGGGAACAGAGCCACATGAACTGATGGGACCAGCCCATTCAGCACACAAGCTGGGACTCATGTACCCCAATCACCCCAAAAGCCGCTATTGGGAAGGTGCCACACTCATCGCTGCAAAGGGAAGAATCAACTCCCTGAAACCTGAAGGGCATTTTCCTTTTGTCTGCTCAGTGCTTTCCCTTTGGCTGCTCTGGGAAAGGGGTTTTCAATAGGGAAAGCTGGTGTAAAATCACCAGGGAGGAACCCTACCGAGCAGCATGGCTCTAAACTCGGGATATTGGGACCCTGAGGGCTGCCTGCTTCTGTGCTGGGGGCAGTGTGGAAAGCCAGGGAGCGCTGGGTCCCAGGCCAAAAACACACACAGCAAATGGCTTTTGGGCCCCAGTCCCATACAGGTACCAAAATGTTCACCTGCACAAGGCCTTTTCCAAGGCCAGGCTGGACAGAGCCTTGGGTGACATGGTCTAGTGTGAGGTGTCCCTGCCCATGGCAGAGGTTGGAACTGGATGATCTTAAGGTCCATTCCAACCCAAACCATTCTATGACAGAGGAAGGCCTATCCCTGCCCCAGGCACCCAGCAGGCAGAGGCAGCAAGGGGCTTTCTGCTGCGAATCGGGTTTAAATCTTTATACATATATATAAAACTAACCCCCCCCTGCCATGTTACCCACCCCCATTCCCATGTCTCCTCGCACTCTGCCATATTCCCGGCACTGCCGAGTCCCTTTCCAGCAGAGATTTCGCTAGCTCTGGCTATCCGAGCTGTCCATCCCACCCTGCCATGACCCCCCCTCAAACCTGCCCTTAGCAAGCTGTGCCCTGACCTCTCTCACAGCGAGACCAGTACCACAAAGCTTGCTTTTGGCTTGGCTTTATTCCCTAACCCCTAGTTTTGATCACCCCAGCTGGAAGCAAATGAGCCCCGTGGAGCTGAGCACAATAAGGACCCGCTCTGGGCTTTGCTTCAGAAGGTGACACGCTGAGTCTTTGAGATGGGGCACTCCTGGGAGACCCTCACAATGCTTCCAGCAGCATCATCCCAAATCCTTGCCTTTCTTATCTGCTTTTTCCAAGCAAATGGCTTAAAGCTCAGCACCAGCCAGCCAAGCACCCCCGGCACTGCAGCCTTACAGGGCTGAAGGCTGCCTGTCCTTGCTCTGCACACTAAAACACCAGCCTGTGGGGTGGATGCGTGTCTCCTCACCCATCATCCCCCCCCACACCGACATTTTGTGCTGGTCCAGCCCCCCCTTCGGCTTCCAACACCCCTTCCCACCGACAAATGGAGGGATGCAGCGGGATGCAGCAGCATCGGGGCGCAGCCTGAAGCCCCCTCACCGCTGACCTTGCCGAGCCCTGGCGCTGCTTTTACCCCACCCCGCCACCCCCCAAATGTACACGTTAAAGATCCAGAAGCACGCTGGGCTCCTCTCAAATGCACTTCAACAGGGTCCTGCCCTGTTCACACACACACACACCCCCACCCCGGCACACAAAAGCTCGGTGGTCCCGAAGGATGGCGGGGGTCTCGCCCCAAAAGCATGTTTCCGTCCGGATCCGGCCCTGGGGAGCACGGTGGTTCTCGGAAAGGGGCGGTGGGAAAAGGGAGAGATCCCGGCTCATCGCCCGCAGCCGGAATCTGGGCTTGGCTGGCAGGAGCGGCTTTGTTATCACCACTATTGTCTGTGCATTGGGAAAGGAGGGAAGAAAAAAAGGCAGGAAAACAAAAAATAAAGAGGGGAAAAAAAAAATAAGAACTATTAAACCCAAAAGAATCGCTTTGGTTCTCTCGCCCCCTCGGTTCCTTTGTCTGCTCCCCCAATCCCTCCCCGCGTCTGCGGGGCTTCTACCGCTTCTTCTTCTGCTTGAGGGACTTCCTCCGCTTCAGGATCATCTCGTAGAGCTTGTCCATGCCCTCCGTGAGCCCCTCGCCGATGATGGCGCAGGCGGGCTGGATATGGTAGGTGGTGGAAGGGGTGAGCTCATGGAGCGCCAGCTGCTTCTCGATCTCGGCCACCGGCAGGGACTTGGGCAGGTCCTGCTTGTTGGCGATGACCAGCAGCGGGGTGCCCTGGTTCTCGGCGAACTTGGTCACCTTGTGCAGCTCCGTTTTGGCCTCCTCCAGCCGGTCCACGTCCACTGAGTCCACCACGTAGATGATGCCATCGGTGCAGCGGCTGTAGGACTTCCAGAGCGGGCGCAGCTTCTCCTGACCCCCCACATCCCAAAAGTGGCAGCTGATGCCTTTGGCCGTCCCGTTGCTCAGGCGGATCTTCTCGGTGTTGAAGCCGATGGTGGGCACGGTGTTGACGAACTCGTTGAACTTCAACCGGTAGAGCACCGTGGTCTTCCCCGCCGAGTCCAGGCCCAGCATCACGATGTGCAGGGACTGGAAGGCGGAGATGTTGGAAGAGATGTTCCCCATGGCCACGGCTCACGCCGCGCCCTCACAGCCCCGCGCCCATCCCCGCGCCGCCGGCCCGCAGGGGCACGGCTCGGGGCGAGCTGGGACGGGCAGGGAGCGGGCAGCGAGCGGGCAGGGAGCGGACAGCGCAGCTCCACGCGGCGGCAGCGGCAGCGATCGGGGACTGGCGGCACCGCCCGGGAGGAGGGACCGCGCCGCTGCCTTCCGCCGCTGCCTTCCCCCGCCCTGCTCCTGCCCGCACCGCCCCTGCCTGCACCGCCCCTGCTCCTGCCCGCCCAGCTCCTGACCGCAGCGCCCGGGGTCAGCCCCGGCGTGAGGCAAGGGGAGTTTCACCCTCCTGGGGTTAAAGCTCGGTTTCCTGCATCATCGGGCACGGAAATCACAGCCTGGTTTGTGTGGAAGAGACCTTAAAGCTCATCCAGTTCCAATCCCTGCCACGGGCAGGGACACCTTCCACTAGAGCAGCTTGCTCCAAGCCCCTGTGTCCAACCTGGCCTTGAACACTGCCAGGGATGGGGCAGCCACAGCTCCTCTGGGCACCCTGTGCCAGCGCCTCAGCACCCTCACAGGGAACAGCTTCTACCCCTAAAAATAGCACCAAGCCAAGGCGTTATTCACTGCACGTGAGACACCTTCTGCTGCTCCATGTGTAATCCTGGACTAAGGAAGCCGGGGAGGTTCAAAGTGGTTTAGGCACAGCTCACAGGGTCCAGCACAGCTCAGAGACCCAGCTACTCCTTCCAGGCCAACATGGGGACAGGGGAGCCACCCCTGCTGCATGCTCTGGGGTGCCCCACTCTTCACTGCTGCATTTATCCCTGGCATTGCTCCTAAACCAGCAGCAGGGTTGTTCCTACAATACTTCACATCCCTCTTTTACAGCATAAGTAGAATAAATATCAACTCTATCTGACAGCTTAACTAGAAAGCCCCAGAGAAAGAAGTGCTCTGCAGAAGACAGATACTGCTTTTAAGTTAGGATGCTTTCACCATGCAACGTGCAGGGAGGATTGTCAGGCTGGAGTGGGATCATTTCTCATCTTCCTATTTCATCCCGAGGATGCGTGCTGCAGCTCTGCATGGCGATAAGAGTACCTGCTAACACAGCCCATCACTGCAAACGCCTGCGGCTAGCTGCGATGGGCTCAGAGGTGCAGCTTAGATGGGAATCACCATGTGGTGACAGTGGGAAAGGTGCAGGGACCTTTCACACTGCTCAGGGTTTCCTGTGGACCAGGCAAAGGTAATGAGCTTCCAAGAGCATGTACAGGAAACTCTGAGGCATCACCTCGCTCCAGGAGTTGGAGCATTAAAGGAATGCCAGAAATAGAAGAACAGGGTCACATCTGTGAGCAGCGTCACCAGCAGATTCCACCTCTCCTGCCTGCATTGCTCCAGCAAAAGCTTTCCTTACCACTGCTGTGAAAGATAATCCCAAGGCAAGTGCAAGCCGGGCTGAGGAATTCCTCCTCTCCGCTGCATCACTTCTAACCCTCTCCTTCCCTCTTCCTTCGTCCCCACTGCTGAAGACAGCTTTGAGCCTCCAGTCCAAGGGCTTCCTTTTCTAAGCAGGACACCAACATTTCTTTCACCTCAAACAGCCAAAGCCCAAAAGAGGGACTCCCCCCCTGTGCACCCCTCCTTTATTCACCCCAGCACTGACTGAGTTAGGGATAAAGGTGAGGTTAGATAGAGAGGCTGATCAAACCAGGGGGATGCTCTAAAACACGGCCTTGTAATTAGACGCTCCCAAGGGGATGGAGATAAACCAGGAGCGTTGTGGTGGTGATTTATGCTGCACTAATGCCAGCTCTGCATAAATAAGCTGTTAAGACCTCCGCTGAATATTAAGCACAGAAATAACAGCGTTAATCGCAGCGGAGTCTGCCAAGTCCATCCAGCGGCAAATTCAGGGAGAGGTAACCCGCCTTTTCCATAAGATCCCATTTTCTCCTCAGCTTTCTCACCCGATTTCCACCTCCATAAGGTCAAACGCCAAGGTTAAAGCCGGCATTAGCATCTAAATGTGTGTCTGCACGTCCCTGACAAAGGGACCGCTCACTGGTCCCCAACACTTCGCTCCAGCAGCAAGACTGTTGCTGCCATAGTAACTGTTTTCAGACATAGCAATTACTTCTTCCCACCCCCCCTCTTCCTATCCCATCTCCCTTCCCCCAGCTCATCCCGTGCTTCCAAGTATCTTTGGGTTATTTTGGGGGGGATGGAACACAAAGCGCTGGAGCCCACACACATCCCAAAGATTCCAGATGGATGCTTCCCATGCTTCCAGGGCCCTCTCATGGATCTCTAATAGTGACTTTTACTCTGCAGGCGATTACCCCCCTATCACCCAGGCTGAGCCAAACCTTGGAGCAGCAGCTTTTGGTGGCAAATCTGTTGACTCAGAGCAGGGGAAATGGGTTTGCAGAGGACACCCCAGATTCTGGAGCATGGAGGATCCTCTCCCCACTCCCCTGCCCCTTCCTTCTTACTAGCATCACTTGGTTCAGTCTGCTCCCTTTTGTTTCTGCACTGAAAGCAGAGACACCAGCCCAAACAGAGCTACCAGGCAGGACTGTAATTAGGGCTGCCCTCGTTCTTGGGGATCGCTGAGGATCCTGTGACTAGTGCCTGGATGGGGGAACACCTCTGGTAGTCAGCATCCTTTTCTTGTGCCACTCTCCTTCCTGCCTTCATCCACTCTCTTCCCAAGTTTCTTCCAGCCCACTCACTGGATAAGGAGGCCGCCGGGTAATGCAGGATCATTAAGTGCTGAATAGCCTGTGAGTCCCATAGGAGCCTTTTGGATGTTAACTCTGAGGGGGAAAAAGGGCATGGGTTTAATGGGACTCCTTTTATCCTGTGGGGCTGCTGGAGCAGGGCCATACAGCTTGGGTACCCCCAGTGAGAGGGTTAAAGAGGGAGAGCAAAGGGGCACAGGGGAATAACAAGAGGCAGATACTGAATGTTTCATGTCAGGATTATCCCTCTCAGAGCTCAATTCACATCTCTGCTGCCTCTTGGAGACAGCTTCACTCGTGTGCTTTTCTGTGCTCTGCTCACCCCCATGCTCTGGGACTGTCCATGTCCCTTTGGAGCTGAGCCCTCCATCCCTGCCCGCTCCTGCCCATTGAGCATGAAGACTCTTGGGACAAGGGCCAAGGAGGTTTTGTGTCTCAGGGATGTCTCCAGGGGTTCCTGGGTGGATGGAGGATGGAAGGATGTGCAGAGGCCTTATTGCAGCCTTTCAATACATAAAGGGGCTACAAGAAACCTGGAGAGGGGCTTTGGACAAGGGATGAGCTTTAAGGTCCCTTCCAACACAAACCAGGCTGGGATTCTGTTATATGATTCCATGAATGATGTGTGGAGGGAGGGATGGAGAAGGGATGGATAAAAGCAGCAGCATAGCGGAGAAATTACTAAATCCAGGGAGCTCCTAATGCAGGAGTGAGAAATAATCCATTCCTCTGCAGCACAGCAGCTCAGCTCCCTTTCATGACCTCAGATGCCTCCGCAGGCCAAGCAGAGTCCTTTAAGGACCAGCTTAAAGCTGACTTTACAGCCAGGAAACACTAAACCAGCCACAAACTGCTCTGAAGGAGTTCCATGCAAACAGCCTTACCAAGGCAGGGCAAAGGTTTCCTGGTGGGTTAGGCTGGGATCTTCATCAAACCCCATTCTTTTGGTGCTGTACCTGCACTGCAGCCCTAACCCTGCCTGTCACTTCCCTCCTCCTCCGATGCATGAAACTCAGCAGGAGGAACAAAACATCAGCCTGACTTGAGCAGGCAGAGACAAAAGAAGCACAAGAGAGCTCTGTGCCTTTGTCCCTGTCATTCACTGAGGTGACAGACGTCATCTTTCCCCCGGTTACTGCTGTGCCCCACTGCTGCAGCTCAGGGGATCAGGAGGGGATATAGGACTGTCTCACACTGCATCCAGCATCTCTTCCTTAATATGTTCACTCCATTTTGGATGTCCTAACTGACAGCTTGCATGCTTGGAAGAAAACCCCATGTGCTGAGAGGGAGGGAAGAAGAATGTCCTTTGATTGTTTTAGAGGCTGAGGTTTCAGCAGCTTTAGGAAGGGGAACTTCACTGGTGCTTCTATCCTGAGCATCTCCTGACCCCCACCCAGGGCTGTGGCTGCTGGGCAAAGCAGAGCTCCTCACCCGTGTACTGGGTGCACCCCCACAGTGTGAGCAGCAGCTCACGGAGGGGATTCTGCCCCTCTGCTGCACTCTGGGGAGACCCCCCCGTAATCCTGATCCAGCTCTGGGACAACAGCACAAGAAGGATGTGGAGCTGTTGGAGCGAGGCCAGAGGAGGCCATGGAGATGCTGTGAGGGCCGGAGCAGCTCTGCTCTGGAGCCAGGCTGAGAGAGCTGGGCTGGGTCAGTCAGGGGAAGAGAACGCTCCTTGAGGGGAGACCTTAGAGCAGCTCCTAATGGATGGGGCTTGGAGCAATCTCTAGTGGAAGGTGTCCCTACCTGTGGCAGGGGTTGGAACTGGATGAGCTTTAGGTCCCTTCCAACACAAACCACTCCGATTCTATGATTCCATTATTCCATTATTCCATAGTTCTAGCCCTTCTTGCAGGAGGGGAGGAAAGCCCAGGGAAGCCCCATGCGGACCCCAGAAGAACAGAGGTGTTATTTGGAAACAGATACTCCCCCTCTGCTTTGTTTAGGACACATCCAGGGGTGAGTGAGACACCTCCAGGGCTGAGAGCAAGAGGGGATCAACCCTTTTCTTCCACCTAGATGATCCAGATACCAGACCCCCAACACCCTTTCCACAATCAGTGCCTGGAGGGGAATAACCCCTGACTGCCCCGGCTTCCAGCTGGGTAAATAACTACACTGAACGGCTGCTTTTGTGCTCACAAGCATCCTGGGGCCAGAAGGGAGGAGACTGAAACCCGGCTGGTTTCATTGCCCCAGGACAATCCATTGGGCTTGGGTACAAACACAGCTCCCTTTGGTCCAGCCCAGGGGAAACTGGGGGGTAGAGAGGGAGAAGCACCTGCACCCACTTGGTTTCCCATGTTGTGGCATACACTGAACACTCCTGTGACCAGGGGTGAGGATGTGGCCACGAAGGGCTCCTTTGGAGCTGTGTAACCCCATATGGTGGCAGCCTGGAAGCTCAAAGGCTAAAGCACCTCCACATCAAAGGAAGGATGCTGAAGCGGGGAGGGTTAAGCACACACGTGTGATGTAGAGCGTGGTTCAGGTTTGTCTGCAGGCATATGGTTGTACATCCCTCCCTCATTCCTGTCCTGGATAATGCCGGGCCTCAGCCCATTCCCACCCTGGCAGAACTCCTGCCCAAGGCTTGGAGCCTACTGAGCTGCAAGCACAGCAGAGAGAGAGCAGGGGGCTGGTGGAGATTTAGGGCTCATCAATCACCCAATGCTCTCCAGCAGCACAGCCGCAGCTCAGGGAACCTCCTGCACTGATTTGCACCACACATCTCTGCTGAGCCCCCCAAAATATCACTGCATGTGATTTCCTTCCTTCTTCCCTTCCCGAATTCTCTTCCCTCTCCTCTTAATGGAGCTGCTCCATTGCCAGAGGGGAAAACTCCTGCTGTGCAGTTGTTTACAGCTCCTTTAGTCATCAGGAGCCCTGTAGGAGGCCAGCTCTCAGCTCCTAACCCACACCTGACTAATGCACACCAGCCTTCCCTCCAGGCAGCCCCAAACCGCCTCTGTTTGGGCATACCCAGCCTAGAAGGCTGAGGTGAGCCCAGGGCTGGGGACAGGGACACTGTCCCCAAGGCTCTATGGGCAGCACAGGGAACAGGACCCCCTTGTTTCAAGGCAATCATCCCTGTTCCCTGCTAGCTTCCTTCCCTCGAGAGGCAGAGGTGGAACTGCAGCACTGATCCTTGTCTCCAACATGGCAAGAAGTGCCTGTAGGGCCTGGGGAGTTACCACTCCGCTCTGCACCTTCCAGGCACAGGGATGAAGGGACACTGATGTGGTTTCACACTGTGCTGAGCATTACCTGCCTGCCAGTCCCAGAGGCAGCGTGATGCAGTGAAGCTGTAGTAGGATCCTGGAATCCCAGCCTGGTTTGGGTTGGAAAGGACCTTAAAGCTCATCCAGTTCCAATGCCCTGCCACAGGCAGGGACACCTCACAGTGCCTCCCTTGCATGAATCTCCATTGGGATGCTCTCCAGCTGCCAGTGGTGGGCACCAATGTGACAGTCACAGTGCTGGGATCTCACTATCCCTGCCACAGATGTCTCCTCCATCTGCAGTGCTGCAAAGGAGCCCTATTTGATACCCTCTGGCACCAAAGCATCCCCTTGTACTGCTGGGCAGCAAAACCAGCCCAAGGGGACCAGGGCGAAAAGCACCTCCCAGTGATGCTGGTGAATAGGGACAGATGCTGTTGGCCTCTGTCTTGCTTTGCAGAAGCCGAAGCAGAACACATTAGAAGCAATCTGATTTAACCAGACAGCAAGACCGGCAAAGCCTGTTTTCTAGGGCCACCTGGTGATGGCGCAGAGACAAACCTTGCTTTTGGATTTCAGGGGCTCGAAGGGAAGTCTTCCTACCTTCCCTTCCCCTCTTCCCTCCCCTTCTTGTAGGCACAACTGGGGTGTAAATGAGCCAAGCTGTGAGCAGTGAGGAGCAGAGCAGGACCCACAGAGGGGGATGAGGTGTTCCCTGGGAGCCAGCGACCACGTTGGCAACACCCAAAGCATCTGGTTAAGCTTAGTGAGCTCCTCCTTTCCCCACAGCAGCCATGGCCACCGCTCACCCAGGCCAGGCTGTGGCTGCCCTGGGACATTCGCATGTTTCAGCTGCCTCGAAGCTGTCCCATGCCCGTTGGTACCCACCCTGATGCTGACTGGGTGGGTTGTGCCATAGGTGCTTGGCACTGCTCCTTGCAGTGCCCTGGGGAAGCCAGGGACTTCCCAGCTCCTTGCACTGCTCCTGCTTATTCTTCTGCAGTTAGGCAGCCAAGGGGAGGGAGACACTGAACTTACTGCACCCAGCATGGTCCCCATCAGTGCTGGAGTGGGCGCTGTGATACCATCAGTCCATCAGTGCCCATCCCTACTGCCAGTGCTGCAGGAGCCTGTTACTTGGAGCTCACTGCCCCAGACACCAACGCAGTCCAGGGTGTCAAGAAGTGGAATTAACAAACCACCCAACTGCAATCTCCTCAAAAAGTGGACCTTTTCATTCCAAGCACATGCTGATTCCCAGACACAGAATCGTATCAGAGACTGGTTTGTGTGGAAGGGACCTTAAGCTCCTCCAGCTCCAACCTCCTGCCATGGGCAGGGACACCGTCCATTGCATTTGTTCTCTGTGCATTCATAGGCCCAGACTTGTAAAGGCTGAGGCCAAAACCAGCCCCCAACCGACCCCCGTGCCCTGCGCAGCGCTAGAGGCTCGTCCGCGGCTGCTGCGCCCCATCCCCGCTGGAGCTCCTGCGGTTACGCTCTTGTCTCGCTAGAGGGCAGCACTGGACCGTGGGACGCGGCCCGTGCCCGCAGAGCCCTCGGTCCCCGCTCCGCGGCTCCTCCCACCGCTGCTCGCTCGGACGAGCAGGGCCCGTCCAGCCCCAAAGCCCCCCAACGCCACGAGTTGTCGTGGCCCAGGCTGCGGTTACAGGGGTCAGTCCTGGATCACACAATCCCAGCCCGGTTTGGGCTGGAAAGGACCTTAAAGCTCCTCCAGTTCCAACCCCTGCCACAGGCAGGGACACCTTCCACTAGAGCAGGTTGCTCCAAGCCCCTGTGTCCAACCTGGCCTTGGACACTGCCAGGGATGGGGCAGCCACAGCTTCTCTGGGCACCCTGTGCCAGCGCCTCGGCACCCTCACAGGGAAGAAGTTCGTCCATTGCATTTGTTCTCTGTGCATTCATAAGCCCAGACTTGTAAAGGCTGAGGCCAAAACCAGCTCCCAGCCCATCCCGGTGTCCTACGCAGCGGCAAAGGCTTGCCTGGGGCTGCTGCGCCCCATCCCCGCTGGGGCCCCTGCGGTTACGCTCTTATGTCGCTAGGGGGCAGCACTGGACCGTGGGACGCAGTCCTCGCTTCCCCCTCCGCGCGGCTCTCCCCACCGCTGCCCGCTCGGACGCGCAGGGCCCGTCCAGCCCCAAAGGCCCCCCAAAGCCATGAACTGTCCTGGCCCAGGCTGCGGTTATAGGGGTCAGTCCTGGATCACACAATCCCAGCCTGGGTTGGGTTGGAAGGGACCTTAAAGCTCATCCAGCTCCAACCCCTGCCATGGGCAGGGACACCTTCCACTAGAGCAGCTTGCTCCAAGTCCCTGTGTCCAACCTGGCCTTGAACACTGCCAGGGATGGGGCAGCCACAGCTTCTCTGGGCACCCTGTGCCAGTGCCTCAGCACCATCACAGGGAAGGGCTTCTGCCTTATACAGCTTTATAAATAACATCTTTATAAATAACATCTTTATAAATGATCTGGATGATGGGGCAGGGGGTACCCTTTGCAATGCACACATGACATCAAACTGGGATGCGTAGCTGATGCATCAAGACCCCAACAAGCTGGAGGCCTGCAGTCAGTGGTGTTCGCCAGGGATCAGTACTGGCTGTGGTCTTACTCAGCTATCAGTGACCTGGATGAAGGGCTGGAGTGCACCCTCTTCAAGTCTGATGATGGGAAGCTGATGCACCTGAACCTGTGCTGCCATTGAGCAGGACCTCCACAGACTGGAGAACTGGGCAGAGAGAAGCCTAGTGAGATTCAACAAGGGCAAGTGCAGGGTCCTGCTCCTGGGGAGGAAGAACCCCAAGTATCAGCACAGGCTGGGGCTGACCTTCAGCTGAGAAGGGGATATTGGTGGATGACAAGCTGACCATGAGCCACCACTGTGCTCTTGAGCCAGGAGGAACAAGCATATCCTGGGTGCGTCAGGAGGAGGGTGACAACAGCGGAGGGAGGTGATGCTCCCCCTCTACTGAGCCTGGTGAGGCCACATCTGGAGCACGGTATCCAGTGCTGGGCTCCTCAGTGCAAGAAAGACAAGGAGCTGCCAGAGAGGGTCAGTGATTCTGAGGGGGTCTGAGCATCTCTGCTATGAGGAGAGATTGCAGGAGCTGGGCCTGGTTTATGAATCATGGAGGAAAGGTTTTGGTGACCTGGAGGGATGCTGTGGTACCCAAAGGCGCCAGCTCTGCTTCTCCAGGCTCCCCCCTCAGCTGCAAACAGCAGAGGGCTCAGCAGGGATGCACACCAGTGACAGCTATTTTCTAATGGAGCTTTCAGGGTGACAAACCCCATTTTACTCATCCTGCCCTGCACGGCTCCACCTGACAGCAAGGGAAGTCCCTGCCTGCGTGGCCACAGCTCCCGGAGGCAGGATATGTCCACCACCCTGATGTGTCTCCCCTGAGAGGTGACTTCCCAACCGTGCCGCCATGGCACGCTGTGTGCTTTTAGCCTCTCTGTAACCACCTACCTGTGGACATGTGCTGTGTGGAGAGTGGCTGTGCAAGCACTTCTGCCTCTCATGGAGGGAAAGGGTTGATGACAGCCATGACAGACCCAGCGCAGCCGTCAAGCTGGCTTAGGGCTGCAGCTAGTCCCATGATGTGCCTACCAGGAACAATCAGTATTGGTGGCCTCCGTAACTACCCCTACAACCATCCCTAGAGGATAGGGCATGACTGGTTGTGGCTCTGAAGATACCTCCAACAGGAGCCTTGTGCCACCGATGGCACCGCAGCCCCAAGGGTGCCAGGCTCCGCTCCGCCCTGGGCTCAGTGCACAAGAGATGGCACCTCTATGCCCTAGGGGCAAGCCAGCAGTGATGGCAAACAACGGGTCTGGTGCCAGCGAGGCAGGCAGCTGCCAACCTATGCCTCTGGGAGCTGTGGTTTTGGTGACCAAGCCAGGCATGAAGAGGAAGAGGTGGGAAACTGGAGGCAGCGCCAGTTGTGGTGCTGACAGTGCAGAGCCCATGGAAGTAGACCAGCCAGGAAACCAGGAGCAGCCGAGGGAGGTGGATCCACCAGATCATGAAGAGCCCATAGAAGTGGATTTGCCAGAGACCAGGAAGAACCCATGCAGGTGGATCCACCCAAACAACAAGAATAACCCATGGTGGTTGGTTCCTCCAAGACCAAGGAGAACCCATAGAGGTGGATCTACCTACCAACCAAGTACCCATGGAGGTGGATCCACCCAATGCCCAAAAAGAGCCCATAGAGGTGGACACCACTGACAGGATGTTGATGGTTGGGAACCCATGGAGGTGGATCCACCCAAAGACCAAGAAGAATCTATGAAGGCGGACAACACTGCTTATGTGACTAACAGCGGGCAGCTTATGGAAGTGGACTCCACCACTCATGTGGCTGATGGTGGGAAGCCCACGGATGCAGACACCACTGCTTATGTGGCTGATGGTGGGGAATCCATGGAGGTCAACACTTCTGCACATGTGGCTGATGTTGTGGAGCCTATGGAGATGCATCCGCCCAACAACCAAGAATTGCCCATGGAGGCGGACAACACTGCTCATGTGGGTGATGGTGTGGAGCCCATGGAGGTGGATCTGCCTAATGACCAAGAAGAACCCATGGAGGTGGACTCATTGCTCATGTTAATGATGGCAGGAAGCCCATGGGGGTCAACATCACAGCTTATGTGGCTGACGGTGTGGAGCCCGTGGAGGTGCCTCAGACCACCAGGATCTTCCAGGCTCAGGAGGGAGATGTCTCCAGAAAACCATAGGGGATGGAAAGACACTTGAAAGGTTCCTTTCCTTGCCACCAGAAGAAAGAGAACTGTGTAACCCCCTCTGCTTGGGTGGCTCTCTCTGGCATGCCCAGGTGAGGTGAAGATCCAATCCAAAGCATTCAATGAGTTCCTTAAGCATGTGAGAAAGGAGCCCGTCCTGAGTCAAATCCTATGGGAAGTTGACCAATTGTAAGGACGTGTGTTTGCAGCTTTGCACCAATAAGGCTGAAGAAAGGAGGGGCTGCATCCAGGCATTTGTATTTCTATGAGCACGGAAAGCAAACCATGAAATGGATGTGCCTCTGAGGAAGAAAAGTGATGATTTACAATCACAGAATCATGGAATGGTTGGGTTGGAAGGGAGCTGAAGATCCTCTAGTTCCAGATGTGTGAGTGAGTCATTGGTTCCCATGCTCCAGTATTGTCATTGCTCCTGAGGAGAGGCCCTGGCTGTACTAGTGTAATAACACACATGTAATTCCTCACGGAGTCATGCTAATCTTTGCTTGTCGGAGCTGGAAGATCTCTTCCAACCCAAGCCATTCCATGATTCTATGGTGCCACGAATTCAGCCTTGCCCCAGCAGGGTGTAAAGAGGCACCTGCAGCTCCAGTCTGCTTCTCAGAAGCCTGCCCATGGCCTGCAGCAGGGAGCGATGGAGGCTGTATTGCTGGAGGTCTCTGCAAAGGCCTGGCCTACAGGGTGGCTTCCAGCCAACCCTGCCTGCTAGGGTGAGAGCCGAGCTGCTGTATTTACTCTGTGATGCCTGGCTTCTAGGCAGGCAGGCTTTAATGCATGCTAATGAACAAAACAAGTGTTTTCCCCTCCGAGTATCACGTGTTTCCCCAGGCTTTCCTCCAGCTCAGCCAGGGAGATACCATCAAAGTGGTACCATGTGATGAACCTGTGACAGTGTCCAGCAGGATTCAACTGCTGCTACGCGCAAAACCCCCACTGCTATTGAGACTGAATGAGTATATTCCTTTGGTTTTATTAAGGGAAAGCATACTGTAAGCCATTTGGGGAAAGAATGGGAGAGCTGGAATGAGAAAGCAGTGATTCATTCCATGCTATGAGGTTTAGTCAAGAGAAAAAAAGAAGCCAAACCCAAACCCTGAGGTTTCAGATACATCTGGAAAAAGGAAGAAAAAAAACCCATTCTGTGACCATAGCATTTCACCACACAGTGCCTTTATGGCAGGACAATAAATCTCTGCTAGGTTAGGGTTGTGCTGTTGGCCTCGGTGCTGTTGAGTGCGTGCAGCACACAGTTTACTGGCATCAGCACAGGGTTATATGGCCTTGTTCAGCAGGTCATGATTGGGTTCTTACATATACATTGAGCTCCAAACAGGTAGGGTTTTCTCCTTGGCACTGCGTCCTGAGTGGCCACCGGCAGTTATCCTTGCTGCTGCTCCGGAGGAGATGGGCTAAATAAGAGTGCGGTCATGGCTGCTGATACAAAGGAATAAATGCTCCTGTTTGAAGACAATAACCATCTAGCAATGCCACATCTCTTCCTAGATGTGATCACGCTGCTGAAGCAGCCTGATTTCAAGAGGAAACTGTGACAGCTCCCTTTGTAACAGCCACAATAACTGAAAAGCCCCAAATGATGCAGCCCATCTCTTACACAGCCAAGGCATCTAAGAGCAGAGAGGGAGGCTTTAATTACACAGCGGTTTCCATGACAACCTCCTACATCAAACGGACAGCACAAGGGCTCTCCACTCATCTTCTTGGTCTCTTTTTGCCTCTTGAACAATCAGGCCAGGATAAGAGCCCAGCTGCATTTCAGCATGGTTTGCACAGAGCAGGCAGCCTGATGCCTCCTCCCCACAACCCCAGCAAAGGACCCAAGGAGCCTGCTTCTTATTCCCATTGCAATTGCTGATCACCAGCCTTGATGACAAAGCTTCCCAGGTGCTGTTGGTGGAGCCAGGAGAGGCGCTTTGGTCCCCTGCACCTCACCTTAGCAGATGCCACCACCATGGTGACATCTCCCTGACACTTGACTTTATCCCATGCTGGAGGCTGAACCTCACCCTTCAGTGGAACCGTTGCCATGAGGGTCTGGACCCTCTGGCCAGGAGAGGACCTTGGTCCTGCTAAAGCACTGGTGGGAAGCTGAAGCGCAGGGCTGATAAAGCCAGGCTAGGATAGCTGGGTGTGCGTGTTTGAGCCCTGCTCTCACCCAGCCGCGGGGAGTTCATTGCTACAGGCAAGGTCAAAGGGGTGCTCATTTGCTTCATGACTTTGGGTGGGAGCACCAGAACACATTGATAATTAAGTCTTCCTTCATTCTGGCATGGGAAAAAGCAGGCAGCAGGCCTGCAGTGGGCAGCAGGCAGCCTTCAGCAATGTCATCCAAAGAAATCACCGGTCCTAAGATGACATTAAGAGGGGAGGAGGAGGAAGACGTGAAGGTGGTGTCCAACTAAAGGCATTGTTCTTTGCTCCGGGGCCATGCGAATGGCAAAACACTAATATTTGCTTTTCCATTTCCCTTTCTTCCCCATTGTTTAAGGGCTCGGTCGGAGATGACTTTCCAGCTCACCTCTGTTTACCCTGAGCACCGACAGTGCTCAGCCCTTTGCTGAGCCTTTCCCTTCCTTCCATTGGCTCGGTGGGAAGGAAAGGCTTGCTAATCCTTCCCAACATGAGCAGACTCCTTGTCCCCCTTGACAGCCGCCCAGGGACAGCTGGGTTTGTTGTACTGGGGAGCTGTGTGTTTTCTGTCGAAGGGCTCAGCACTACTCCGAAGCCAGGTCTGGCCCCCAGCACGCCTGCCAAGTCAAATGGTTGGCTTGCTGCGAATCTCAGCCTAAGACTCGAAGTGGGAATAGATCCAACGACGGAGCAGGTCAAAAATCCCACTTGGCTCAGATGCCTGTTCCTTGGCTCAAGATTCCTGACAGCAAAGCTGTTTTTAGTGGTGGCTGTGTGAACCTTTAGTGCTCCCTTCAGAGAGCACGGCCTGTTCTGCTCGCACTGCAATGAGCCGGTTCCCACCCAAAACGCCTTTTATTCCCACCCAAAATATCTTTTATTAAAGATATAAAACCCCAAAAAAGACCCGAGGGGACCTTTTTAATGCATTAAGGATGTCAGCAAGAAGGTTTTTATCGCTTTTAAACCCTTCTAACCCTGGTCTTTGCAGGTGGTGCTCGAAGAGGGTGTGGGATCTTCACGAGCAGCGCTTCCCCTCACCTGTGCTTTCTGCCTCTTAAACCTCGGCAACCTGATGGCTTTTACAGCCGTAGTAAGAACTGCCTCCAGTCACTTTACTCGACTTTTCCTCCCGGTTTGTAAGAGCAAGGGCATGGCCAAAATATAGCTGGACAAGACCTGCATCTTGCTGACTCCCCCCCATGTACCTCTGCTGCTCCATGCTCCAAAACCCAAGGGTTTCCCCTTCAGATGAGGCATGGAAAGCAGGCAGGGCACTGTAGCAGCACTGAGTGTATCGCAGGAGGCTGGAACTCCAAGCCTGGACAATGGGGTCTGCACTATTCCCAGTACAGACCTGGTTGCTTGGTGCCAGTGCAGCACTGAACTGGCTGGGCAGGACCACTTCTTGTGGCTCACAGCCTGCCAGGAAGCATGCAGTGCTATAAACACCACGTCAGTGCTGCGGATTGATGGCTGGATAAACAGCAGGCATGCCTGGAGGAGGCATGGTGCTCAGCGGCCTTGCCTTGGGAGAGGCTGGGGTGATGTACACACAGGGCTCTGCATCCTCTCCTTGGCTTTGCCCACCTCTGCACGTCAAGAGCATCGTCCTGCAAGGGCATGGGTTGTCATCTTGGCACCACTGGCACTAAGAGAGCATCGCCTGTCGTCCCAGTGCAAGAGATGTCCCGGTACACCCAGTGTGTCCCAGTATCTCCCATTAGACTGAGGGAGATCTCTGAGGTCTCCACGCAGCTTCTCTTCTCCAGGCTGAGCAGCCCCAATGCTCTCAGCCTGTCTCCATACAGGAGGTGCTCCAGCCCTTGCTCATCCTCTTGGCCTCTTCTGGCTTTAAACCTCCTCAGATAAGGTGCTCAGTAATCTGCTGCAGCAGTCTGGCAGCCAGTTTCTTTTCAGTGTGTCTATGCGGAGGTTACTGGGCACCAGTGTCACCAGCAATCAGTGTCAGATACTCCCTCATTGCCAAAGCAAACCACCCTGTGCGCGAGCTGTCTGCATGAAGGTGTCTGCTTGAAACTCATGGTGAAAGGAGGCAGGTGAGGACCTTCTGCTGTGCGTGACATGGGTACAAATAACCAGTGCTCACCTCCACTGGCCTCCCGGAGCTGAAAGGCTGGTGACTGGCAGCTTGGACTGCAACCACGCTGGGCTGGAACGAAAGGTTACTGAAGTGAAGGAGAATCAAAGGCAGCTCTCCTGAAGCCAACAGGGGACTCAGAGCGAGTGCCTCAGCCCTGATTTACTGCAGGCATCGTGATACCTGCTTCGTTAAATCCGGCTCCTTGAGCGAGGTGGGAATCGCAGCTTCCCGAGTCTCACACGAGGAGGAAGAAAAGCAGAGAACCCTCAGACTTGGAACAAAAAGCAAATAAAACTGTAACACTTTGGCTTTGTGATAAATGCGATGATCTTTAAGCTCCTCGCATAACTCCAGCTGTGTAAGAGCGCCGACAGCTCGGAGCTTGCTGCCACGCCGCACGCAGAAACCGGCCTTTTGGCTCTCTGAGGACACTGAAGATGTCCTGGTCAATATTTACAGGGTTTAACCGCCAGTGCTAATCAGGGCTGAGATTATGGAGTTTATTCAAATCACTGCACCGATTGCTTGCTTTCTGCAGTTGCTGGTTTCTTCCCTGCTGTCCGGATGCCAGGGAAGCTGGGAGTTTATGGAGGTTAGATTTGCTGGAGTGCTGCTATTCACTGTAGTGAGAAAGGACTTGGCCTTCAGGGGCTGATGGTACTCCAAAATGAGATGAAACCCACACCTCAACATGAGTTAACAATGGGAATCTTGGATTAGGAATGATTCTATGGGGGCTGTTTTTCTTTGAAGCTGTGTCTGTGAGAAGAAGGCACCTTTATTGTGAAGAGAGGGCAGCACATGTGAGCTGTCCTGGCACCATTTCAGCCCGTCTTCGAGGGCATGCGTGGCTCCAGAAGCTTCTCCTGCAAGCCCTGGAAGGGCTCCTTTGGCCCCACTCCTGCGGAGCTGGCCTGTGGTTGTCACCATCTGAGCATGGTGCAAAGGAGAAGGAAAGTCATCGCAGACCCCGATCAGTGCTCCTGAGGCTGGATTGCACACTGTGCAATGGCGTTTCAGGGCAGGGTCTGCATCCCTGAGCTGGTCACAAACAACATTAAAGGGTCTGTGTGCTTCTCCAGTAAACCTGCTTGGCAGTGATGCAGGTGCCCTATGATGCTCTTACAGGACTTGGTAACGCAGCTCTAACAGGAGCCTGGCTGTGTCTATGAGGAATCCACCTAAAGGAAAAGGTTCATGGCCTCCTCTTTGCTTTCCAAGCTGAAAATGAAGCCCAGCCCGGGTGTTGTGCAGCAGAGGCACCCCCAGTTTATAGGGTGGGCTGGCCAGCAAGGAGCTACAAAGTGTCAGGATGGGCACTGATTTCAATGCAAGCAGAGCTTTGCAAATGCTCCCTGACGCTTCTCCCTGTTGCCAGGGCTCCTTCTGCCCTTTGCACAGCCAAAGGCTGCATGCCCTGAGCTGGGAAAGCCAAGGACAGAGCGGAGCAAGTGAGGACAGAATAAATGAGGCGCTTGGAAATCAAAGCGTTTCTCAGCACGGCAGCCCCAGCAGTGCTGCCCGTGTCCTCTCAGGGGCTTTCTCATCTCTTTGCTTTACAATACCCGCAAAGGTTGCAGCTTGTCCAGGCACATCTTTCAGTGCTGCTGCGCTGAGGCTCTGAGCAGAGGTGAGAAGTCCTCTGCTCATCCTCAAGGGAAGGAAAGCATCACGGTTTGCTGTTCGCTGTGACTTTCCGCTCATGGGAAGTCCATAAGTACCAAGGGCAGTGCCACCAAATGAGCTTGGCTGTGCTTACTGCTGCTGGAGAGGGAAAACATCACCAGCATTGCCCTGAATTAGGAATACCAAGGAAAAAAGCTATACCTTGGTCTCCTTCGTGGAATACAACCCTAACTGCTGCTGTCATCTCTCCCAGCAGCATCAGGCTGCCTTGTAGCAAATACTCGCCCAGCTCCTCAAGTCTGTCAGGCGGTGTTGACCTTGCTGGGAAGCACACTGGGTTCTGGTTTGTCAGCAGACAGGGTGAGAAGGGAAGTGTGTTGGGAATGGAGGCGGTGTGAAAAGCAGGGAGGGAAGGTGCCGCGGCGCAGTGAGCGAATGGAGGGTGAAGTGGTGTCGCAAGCCTCGTGGGCACTGCTGCATTAGTGATGCTAATAAGCAGTGAGGAATGGGGAATGAGTTCTGTGGAGATGATTGGGGTCAGATGGGGACACTGAAGGGCAGTGCTGTCCCCGCTCTTCCCCTCAATCATAGAATTCCAGGCTGGTTTGGGTTGGAAAGGACCTTAAGATCATCCAGTTCCAGCCCCCTGCCATGGGACAGGTTGGATGGGAGATGGTAACTCACAGCTTGAACTGATGGAGGCAGCAGTCTGGAGGCCTTTCCCTGCACAGCGTGGCTTAAATGCCTGTGACAGCCTAATTGAGTTCTGGGAAATGGGTTCCTTCCCAGCACCAGGTTGTATTTTGGATCCGGGAACTCTTTCTCAGACTTGGGATAACAGCCCAGAGAAGCTGTGGCTGCCCCATCCCTGGCAGTGTTCAAGGGAGGGTTGGACACAGGGGCTTGGAGCAAGCTGCTCTAGTGGAAGGTGACCCTGCTCATACAGCACAGCCAGCCTGGGATCTGCTGCGCTGGTGGCACTGGGGAGGACTGGCGCTGCTGGCATCCCTTCCTCATGGAGCTTCCAAGCCAGGCTGGGTGCACAGTGCTTTTGACACTCACCCTAATGGGTGCTGAGGGTCAGGAGCTCAGGTGGCAGCAATGAGTTTAATGAGTTCCCACTACTTTAACTTCCAGCCCCTAGTCCCTGCTGTGTCCTTCTCTGGTTGCTCCTCTGTTCAGTGTGCTGCAGAGGACATGCAAGGAGAGACAGCTCCAAACTGTGAGTGCTGCTGTCCTCATTCGCCTTGTCCAGCCCCTCTTTCTTATCTCCACAGCAGAGGATAGATTTCCCTAATGAGCCCGCACTGGCCTCATGGTGCCTGATCTGATAGCAGTCACTCAGCATCCCTGCAGCCTTGCTGCTCTTTGCTGAAGTCAGCTTTCTGCTCCTGCTTCCAGTCTGGGAAAGCTCTGGTGTTTACTCACCCCTTAATATCTGCTGCAGCCTGAGGAGCTCCCAAGATGCACAGGTAAGGTCATGTGGCTCTCGGGTTCCTGCCAGTGATAGGGCATGGGGATGGCAGTAAGGAAATGGAGCCCTACCCATCTCAAGTGGGTCCACAGGGGTTAAATCTGGCATCCAAGTGGCTCCTGGCACATCTGGGCTTATGCTGGGTGAGACACTGACAGCAAAAAGATCTCTGAGAGCAGGCTGGGGATGCTGGCACAGGGGTTTCATGGCTGTGTGACATGATGCCCCATGTGTTCACAGACAGAGGAAGTATTTGGGAGGTCAGGCTGAGAGGGAACAGGGCTGGATGCAGCAGCCTGTGGCTCCATGCCCTGCACCTAGTCCTGTAGGCTTCCTTACTGGCCTTTCTGAACAATAGGGTTTGGAGGCCCAGAGACCTGCCTCGGATGTAGGAGATCCTGGTGGCACCAGCAGAGATGATATCCAATCAGCGCTGCTTCTCCCGTCAGCCCTCAGCTTGCACTGAGCATCTTTCCACTCTCCTTGCAAGAGGCATCTTCCTCCAACGCAGTGGGAGCAATTCAGACCCTAAATAAGGCAGGTGCCTGCAGACTCGAAAGGGGAGGATCGGGAGCACCATGCCATGGGGGCTGCATGAATACTGTGGAACGAGAAGTGGCTGATTTGTGCTGTATCTGTTTGCATGCACCTGCACTGGCACACAAAGGGGTGAGGCTGCTGCTCTGTGAGTGTGAGGCAGGCACATTTTAGCCTGTAAACTAGCAATTACCTCCAGCACATTGCCAGCAGTGATGTTCCTCACCTCAACTCCACGCACAGCTTGGTCTGTATCCAGTGTCATTCCCCTCTGTGGCCTGTGCTGCCACTGAGCATGGTGGGACACACAGCCAGCACTTGGTCTGGGTTTCCTTTGGGATATGTGGATCAGGGAGCGTTTCCAGGCCTCCTGCCATCCGAGCTTATAGATTACCCGTGGATATTGATGTGACTCCTCATGGCATTTCCCATGTCCTGTAGGTGGGAGCGCCCGTTTCCATCCCAGTTTCCGTCAGGCGTTGCTTTATCCTGCCTTGCTGCACAGCACTTGGTGCCACACAGATCCTAATGTGCACCATGGGAAGCTGCAAACACACTTCTTGACTGGCAAACCCCCATCCCTTGCTATAGGAAAAGCTGCTCTAGACAAGACTAATTGGGGAAGGCTTCTTGAACTTGGATCATGGCAACAGTGCGTTGGCCTTTGTGCTGCTTCTGCCATCAGCAGGTCACAAAGCAAAGGAAATCAGTGCATTTCCCATTGATTAATGCAGGAGAGTGACTGCTTCAAGAGCCAAGGGGGAAGTAAGACGTGATCTTGCATCTGCTGTGTCCCCAGGCTCATGTCACAGCATGGTGAGCACTCATCCTTCTCCCTTTCAGCTTTGCACCTCCCTTGGGTCTGCGTCTGTGCAATGTCCACTGCCTGCTTGAGCCCACAAAGGCCGGACACCTGCATGTTGTCTATAACATAAACCTAATAAATAGAAATGAATCTAACTAAAATACATCCTTTTGGGGGTATTTTTGCCTTGAGAATGACTCTTTGAGGGTTCAATAGTTTAAGCTGACACGTATTAATTTCCTTAGCGAGGAGGAGTTGATGATAAGCATGCATTGCCAGGTGATGTTTGAAACAGGATCTGTGCTGTCACTGTAACTGAAGCCTTGGCTGGCTGAATAGGTCTTGCAATACAAATATTTGCTTGTGGATAGATGCCTTATTATTAATTTAAAGTCTGACATAAATCCTGAGCTCAGAAATGCAGATTTAAGCTGCGTGGACAAAAATAGACATGGCCCCTTGCATGGGGAGCCATTCCGATTGCGCTTCCATAATTGGATCATGCTGCAATGGATACCTTAAATTTAGTTACAAAAGGCTAACAAGGAAAAAATGCCAACCATTTATCACAGCCCTGGTGCTATATTTAAAGCTGTCAGCGTTTCCAGGATTTAAAGCGATCATAAATCCTAGTGATTTGTAACTGGCCATAGGAATCTGCCTTCCTGCTGACATGTAACATCCGAGTTCTCCACGCTTGAAGCCCTTGATTCAGCAACGTAATTAAGCCTTCACCTCCTTTTCTGTTTAGGAATAGCCCTACTGCTGTTACAGGCTTAACTATAGGCATAGACTTAAACGCACTGTTCAGTCAAGGTCCAAGCACTTCATTTATTTCCTTCAGCAATCAATACCTTGCTGTTTGTTTGGAGTTAAAGGTACCCAAAATACTGCTCTCACATTGCATTTACCTGGCCCTGGTTTGAGGCTGAGCCCGAGGCAGATCTTTAGCTGACAGATGAGAAGTGCAGTAGGTAAAACACAGTCCTCCAGGAGCTTTTCCTGTGGACAGCTTGCACGGGAGCCTTTAGGAAAAGACAGACAATAATCCATCAATTGTAAATCCCCTGAGCCCGCTGGCATCATCAGCCCAGCGCCAGGCCTCCAAAACAAGCTATAGAAACCCTTGGAATTGGGCAGGCATGGAATGACTTTCCTAAGGAAGTTTCTTCCAGGTCTTCACTAATTCATGCCCTGAAGCTAGGGAGTTTACCTGATTGCAGCAACTCATTTAGAGCTTCATCTTGCAACCTCTAGTAACGTGGCTTTAGTTTGCCAAGGACATTGCCATGTGTAAAAGCAGTAGAATACATGTTAATTTAAGTTCAAATGCACCTGCCTGTTGCAGTTCCAAATCAGCCTGGATTCCCACAAGTGTCCCCTTTTCTTGGGTCACACCAAAGCCAGGTTTGTGCATCACAGCGCCTCTGAGCTGCTGGAACCAGGAGCCAATGCAGGATCTCCATCCCTGCTTATCAGAGACAGGAATGAAGCTCTGGTGTCTCCTAAGAAGTTCCATTACTTGTTAGTAAGTAATATCTTTCCCTTTGCTGGCTGTGCCCTCAGGTGAAGGGGATATTTTAGCTGCTCAAGAGCCATACAATGGAAAGACGTTTGCTTGAGTTATGATACAGATAATCCTGCAGGAGCCTGGCGTTTGGAAAACTGGCCAAGAAATAAGGAGCAATTCCTCTGACTGTGGCTCTGCTTTCCTTTGTGTTTTCATTTCCTACCTTCATTCCTTCGTCCCCTAAAGCGATGTCAAGCCTCTGGAATGTACTCATGAGCAGAGTGAAGAACAATGCCCAAAAAAATGCAATAAAAAAAGGAATTGCTTCTAAACCTCCCTTGCCAAGCATGTGAATCCTTCAGAAAACTCATACATGCCACAGCTCAGCAAATCCCTTAGGAATGTGAGCTGTCCTAGGAGTAAAGAGCGTACGGGAAGCCTGCTGAGATATGTGCTGGGGAAGTAGGGCCTCAAACAGACAGATGATGCTCCTGTGGGGATCCTGCACTGCCCTGCATGACCCATTCTTCAAAGGCTGCTTTTCTCAGCCCCTACCATGCTGTTTGCACTGCATGGGCCCCAGGCTGGATCTCCACTCACTTGGTGGGCTTGACCAAAAGCTCTGTTTGCGTTCTTCAAAGGCAGGACAGCCCATGGAAGCTGAGTTTCTTCCTGGAGGTCCAGCCATGCTGCAGCCTGTGCCTGACAGATGCTGGTATCTCAGTGCTATTGCATTGCACAGGGTGGTGCAGAAGGCTGAGCTGTCCATAGCAGCCCTACTCTGGCTGCAGATGAGATTTGCTTGATCTCGGAGGGGATGCAAAGACTCCCCTGGTGTTGAGGGAATGGCTGTACCTGCTCTAGCACCGCATCACCCAGAAACTATGTACCCTGGTGCTCATATGCATCCTCCACTGGGGCTGCAGCCAGATCAAGTGCTTTATTCCAGGAACAGCAGCTCCGGCATCCAGAGCCTGAGGGAGGTATGTGAAGGGTGGATAACAAAAAGCTGGAGATAGAGAAAATGCAGTTGTCTTAAATGACTTCCACCTGTCTCCTCCTGTCTCCTCATCACTGGAGGGATGGGGTTGGTGAAACCTCCAGGGTAGAAGAGGCTCATTGGAATGCCAGGTACTAGCAAGCCAAGATGGACAACACAGGGCATCGTCCTCTTCCCTGGCCCTCCTGCTGATGGTGCTTTGGGTGCCTGCTCAGGGTGCTCTCAGACACTTGCAGTGTTTCACTGGCTTTCTGTGCAGTAACATTTACACCTCTCAGCAGAGGTTGTCAGGAAGGGCTCTGTGTCTGCAGTCGTGCCAAGGCAGAAATCCTCCTGCAGGGATGACTAAGCAGCAGGAAAGAACGTGGTCAAAAGTAGCCCAAGCTCAGCCCTGCTCTCACTGAATCTGGGGAGAGCATCACCTTGCCCATGCTCTTATACACGTTCCATGCTGCCACCAGGCATCTCAGAGAGGTTTCGGAAGAGCGCTTTGCCTCTAGATGAACAGGGAGGAACTGGAGCTCGATGGATTTATGGATGAGAGGAGACACCGACTGAGATGATGCGCTCTCTCCACGTAACTCTTGTACACCCCTTTCCCACTTCAAGAGCCATTTGATGCTGTGCTGCCCAAGTGGGCTTCCCACCCAGCGCTCACTACTGGAGCAAGCACACTGTTCCCAGCATTACTTGAACAGTGATTACTGGGGGGTTTGGAGGGACCCAGAGAGCTCCAATAGGCACTGCGTGGCCTTCCACTTGCATGTGTTGGCAGCCCACCTTTGCAAGGCTACACGTGTGCTCGAAGTGGCTTTGAGGGATTTACTTTTCCTTAGGAATTCATTTCCAAGGGAAAGGTTTCAACAACTCCATTTCCCAAAAGCATGGCTGGGTTTGAGGGGAGGAAAATGCTTGCCTACGTCAAGGATTAGGGCTTGCCAATGCGGGAGTTTGCTTCTATGCTGGCAGAGGGTAATTCCAAAGGGACAAGAAGGATCAAGAGGCACATCGGTGTGTAAGCAGTGAAAATCAGGGGCAGAGGAGGTGGTCTGCTCACTGATGGACAACTCCCCAGTGCTTCATGTGTGTCTTTGCTGCTGGTTTCTAGGAGCAGTGAGGAGCAGGGGAGCCAGGCACAGTTTAATTCCTCCCCTGCAGAAGCCGGTAGGTCTTAGTTTGCGCTTGGGAGCTTCCTTTTCAATGGAAAGCTGAGGTCTGAGCTAAACTGAGCTGAACCTGAAAGTGTCTGTGAGGTTTTTGTTTGTGTAGCAACCGGCACAAGTATTACTGGAGAGGAAGCGGAGCCAACCCAGCAGCTTGCCAGTGCCCTGGAGCAAAAAATGTTCTCGTTCTTCAGCCCAAACCTTAAAGCCATCAGCAGGAAAATGAATGATAGCGTTTAACAGGATCTACAGCCTTGTTTTTCTCCTTTCCTTTCAGGCCTAAAGCCCCCACAGACCACATCGCCCATGCTGTGTCTTGACCGTGCCATTCTACTGAAGTCAGCAAGGTCACCATGCTGCTGTTGTTTGTTCTGCAAGTAGGTGCAATATTGCCACCCAGGAAAGGTGCCTGGTGTCTGGAGGAGAGCAGGGCTGTGGCGTGTTGCAGTGGGAGCTACTGAACTACCCTTCTCAGGCTTTGGAGCCCTGATGCTGGGGAGAGGGAGGTGGACACGCTTGCAGCATCCTTGCTGTGCTTACCCCCAGGTCCTGCTCCCGCCAGCCAGGGCCATGTTAGGACAGAAACCAGCATCAAAACAGACTTCATGTATAGGCTAAGCATGAAAGAGAAAGACAGAAAGGCCTCCAAGCTGCCCTTCGCTTGGAGCTGGTGGTCTCATGGCATCCTGCATATCGCTATTCAAGGGGCTGTTGCATCTGCCCCAAGTGTGCAGTTGAGATATAGAACTCTGAGGCAGAAGCTCTTCCCTGTGAGGGTGCTGAGGCGCTGGCACAGGGTGCCCAGAGAAGCTGTGGCTGCCCCATCCCTGGCAGTGTTCAAGGCCAGGCTGGACACAGGGGCTTGGAGCAACCTGCTCTAGTGGAAGGAGTCCCTGCCCGTGGCAGAGGGTTGGAACTGGATGAGCTTTAAGGTCCCTTCCAACCCCAACCAGTCTGGGATTCCATGATTCTATGATAGACACTCCACAGTGAAATTAATTGCCTTTGACATCTCTCTTGCAGAAAAACCCCCAAAGCAAAAGCTTCCCTTCCTCTTCACTCCCGACGTGCTGGCTCCTTTGGAAACCTCAGGCTGGCAGCATGACTTACACAAGGTGCCAGCAGCAAACGGAGGCACAGATTGCTTTTGATGTTTCAGTCAAGTTTATGTTCCTGATCATTGTTCCTTGGCGAGAGTAAAGAAGACTCAGCCAAGCA
The DNA here is from genome assembly GCA_039720435.1 of Amazona ochrocephala. Taxonomy (NCBI): domain Eukaryota; kingdom Metazoa; phylum Chordata; class Aves; order Psittaciformes; family Psittacidae; genus Amazona; species Amazona ochrocephala. The sequence continues at coordinate 82,000,426 of CM077881.1, read as the reverse complement.
GACATCCCAACAGCAGGGTTAATAGTGCTGAAACATCCAGTGCGTTGCGAATGGCAAACATGGATAAAGCCATGATGCGGAGATCGTGAGTACCATGCACAGATTTGAACAGGGAGGGTTTAGTGGCTGCAGTATCCAGTCATGTCACTGAAGGCAGCACTGGACATGTGCACGCAGGCATGAAACCCTGCCATGAGGTAGCCCTGGGCTCAGCCCAGGCAGGGGACCATGCTCAGCATGGATAGCCATTGCCTTTGGTCAGCAAGGCCAGCATGGTGGCTTCCCACGTGCCACAGGGTGCTCATGCCTTATGCTGAGGGTACAATGCAGGTAAGTGCTATGGGCTGATCTTTATCCCACAAACCACCCATCTCCTGCAGAAACACACTGCAGCAACCTGCAGTGAGCAGAGGAGGAGCAAGCCAAGGGTCTGAGACCTGGGGAGTTATGAAACCTTCTCCTAAGAGGACCTTTCCACCATAAAAATAGCACTCAGGATCTTCCTTCAAAGTGAGTTTGCTTGGCGCTGCTTGGGCTATCTCCACGTGGCTCCGTGGAGCCATAGAGACTTCAGAGCTGAGCTTTGAAGTTGTCCACCCTCCTCCCATGTGCCTGCTCTCACTTTGACCTTCCTTCCACATCAGTAGTTCCTCAGAAAATATCAAAGGTGTCAGACAATGGCTGGGTCCCCGTTCCCATTGAAGGCAGTGGGAACTCTGCCATGGTCTGGAGGAGAACGTGATTAGAGCAGCAGGGCCCTTTGACACACCTCTTGTCCTAGGAGCATTAGGCCACTGACAATAAGCTGTGGTAGCTCAGGAGATCCTTCCCCATGCAACCCACAGGTCCTACACCATCCTAGCCTACAGGTTCTACGCCTTTTGAGCCTATGGCCGGAAACATGGCTCTCCATCTAAGTGCCAATTGCACTGCTGGAGGTCAGGCTCCATCAGAAGAAACTTGTGATGGTGTTTCAGGTCACAAACGTCTCTACAGGCCACACAGTTTAACATTAGAGACGATGAGACCAAAATAAATGGAGGAAGCTGGATATGGGAACATAATCAAAGGCATTGAGCCTTTTAAGATAGCATTTGTCCTAATATTTACAGAGTCCTTCCAAAGTCAAGAGACTTCTTCAGGACTTCAGAGGCTCGGTGCTGCTCTGTTCTTGTTTATGGCCCTGGTGCCAAAGCAAATCGAGGGGCTGATAAACACTGCACCCTGCCATGCTCTGTCAATGGACGTCTTCCTTGGAATGAAGTGCCTGGACAACATGAAAGGGGTTTCATTCTGCTTTATGTCCTCATCTGTCTCCCGAACAGTTATTTTCAGACTTATACAGGAACACAAGCTCAGCAGGACATGGGGTTTTTCCTGCTTTTCCATCAAGCTACTGTGCCATGTGCAGTGTACATGGGATGGCATCGTCCTCATGTGTTCCTCTTGTAATTGTGGGGGAAGTCACTCACCCAAATTCAAAGCGAGGAACATCTCCCCTCAGGAAAAAGGTCTTATTTAAAGGGAGCTTTCACTGTACCCACTTGATGTTCAGTCTTGGTCGGTGTCTGGACCCTAGTTAGAGCAGGGAATTGTGGACTGGGAGCTGGAAGTTAGCATGGCTCACAAAGGAGTTTCACTCCATGGTTGCAGTCTTCTGGGTTACTGCCGCATCAGCACAGTGATTAGTGGCTCCAATCCCACTGGTTGGCTATAATAGAATAGAATTGAATGGAATCGAATGGAATAGAAGCCCTCTAATTGTGAATTAATTAGAGCTAATTGCTCGCCAGGAAGGAACTCAGACCTTCCTAGCTGATGGTGGAAAGCAGCAATAGTGGAATGCTCCTCGATGAAGGAGGAGCCTTTCCAAGGCAGGAGGGAAAGAGGAGGCAGTGGGAGCTGGGATATATGATGGGAATGGAGGATGGATTTGCACCCAGCAGATGCCTGGCGCTGAATTGCATGAAGCAATGCAGCAGGAGTGGAGCTTGGCTGCTGGGTGGTGGCTTTGGAAGAGAAAGGGAACATCCCCAGCAGAACCAAGAGCCTGAAAGCAAGCACCAGGCTGAGGATAAAAGTGTGGGGTCGGGGGTTTGGCTCTTGTGGGTTTGTTGTTGCAGGGAGGAATGTGAGCAATTTCTTGGCACTCTTTCTCCTCAGGATATTAGCATTATAAAGGGAGTTGATGGGAAGCACTAGTTCAAGCTGTTGTTGGCTCAGTTCACCATCTCCAGTGCTCTTGGGTGTGCTGTGTCCTGTTCCAGTTAGTATAATCTCAGCATCATCTGGTTGCTCTGCAGGATAACATCCCCATTCAGCACAGCACAACCTCCTGCTCTGGGTTTCTCTGCAGGAGGCCTGCAACCTGAGGCTGCAGGAAGGGGTCTCTTGACAAGGACAAAGCAACAGATTGATGCTTTCTTTTCTTTCCCGATGTGAATGGAGGGATCCCAAATGGGTCTTCGTATCTCTTCTGGCACTAGTTCACATTAGGTATCTAAGCCTAATGAACCTGTGATCATATCCAGGGCACTCAAGGATGGTCAGAGAATCTAAACCCCAAGAGGAGGTATTTTTAAGGCACAAATGTGGATGGAGCTCAATGGGATGGATATATCCCCCTATAAAAAGTATGGACTTTCTATAGGATGACTGACTACCAGATGATGTGCCTCTGTTTATATCAAGCTGTAAAACTTTACTGCTTGTCAAGCAACATTAGTACCTGATTCCTCCTGGGAAAAGGGGTTTGACTGTCATTCCAGCAGATTCGCCTGGCCCAGATTCATGCCCTCAGTCATTTTGAGCATCTTGGAAAAGACTTCTCATCTCTCCCATTGCAGTCACACAGTGACAGATACTCTGGGAAATCACACTGCAGTCAAAACACAGGTGGGAGAAAGGTTGTCCACGATCTCCCACACGCTGAGGACATCATTTCCAGTCCAGATTAGATTAAACAGAACCAAAAGGTTTCCAGATTGTGCAGCTGTAAAGCAGCCAAGAATGAATAAGTTGTCATGATCCTAGGTCCCCACCGCCATTTCTTTTGCATTGAACAATGAATATGCCCCATTTCAGGAACCATCAGGAGACAAATGGGTGTTTATAAACTCCAAATTGCCCTTTGGGCAATGGGAAGGTGTTTTGCCCTCAGTAGACACTGCAGTAGCAAAATGAAAGCTGGCAGCCCCTGTCATGCCGTGTGGGCTCCTGCAATGAAGACAGAGCTGGAGCAGCTGTATCCCTATCCAAGCATCAGCCAATGGGAGAAGTGTTTTAAAGCAGTGAACTAATTGCTTAAAAACTAACAGATGGGGCTTGCATGTACTGCTAAGGCAGGAGCATGGTGAACTTTGCTTATAAAGAGCCTGAACTTCCCCTCTTTCAGTCTGAGCTCATCACCTCTTGTCCTGTTGCTACAGTCCCTGATGAAGAGTCCCTCTCCAGCATCCTTGTACCCCCTTCAGACATTGGAAGCTGCTCTGAGGTCTCCATGCAGCTCCTCTTCTCCAGCCGCATTTGCTTGGGCCTCCATAAACCACATCAGCTTATGGAGCTGCTTATCAGAGCAAGGCTGTGAAGCCGTGTGCTGTGCCCCTGCATTGCATTGTGTTGTGCTGGGCTGGCCAACATCTCTGGACCACATCCCCACACTGCACAGCTCCTGCTTCAGTGAGGCAAGTGCTGTGTCAGGGTGTGTAACCACAGCTTCTCCCTTTCAAGCCATCAAGTTTTGGAGCCACATTGCTTTGGAGGTTAAGAGAAACATCCCTGGTTTTCTTGATAGCTTCTTTCCTGGCTACAGGTGATGCTTAATCTGCCTTCAACCTAACCTGGTGGAGAAGGAGCACTTGGCTGCATCCTTTGCACTGAGATGCCTTTTATCCTGTGTAGCTGCATTCCTGTTCTTTGTTTGCTACTTGGCTGGAGCCCTGCTTCCCTTCGGCATGTTCCCTGGCTTTGCTTCCAGTCCTACATGGGGGAAAGGAGCTGCAGAGCTATTGCATGGGTTATCCAAGCCCTGGAGGTACCATTGCAGCAGGTAGGTGAGAGGCCACATATGAAGCTGAGAGAGCTGTGCTGCTGGGACAGGAGATACCATGTCTTTGCTCAGCAGCAGGAGCAGCCCAGAAATAGGGGAAGGTGCACAAGAAGTCAGGTCTTTCCTCATGGTGTCGCATAATAAATGTCCTGGGACACCTCTTTGCAGGATCCCCCTATTTCCTGGAGGCAGGAGAAAGCAGTGGCTGCTTTCAACAGGTCACCTCTCCTTGTCTGCATGCTCAGATGTCCCAGCCATCCATCCCGAGGTGGGAGAAGAGGCACAGCAGCACCTGAGGATGCTCAAGGCTCCTGGAAGGGCCAGGATGGTGGGCCTTGAAGGAATGGGGCTTTTTCTGGGTCAGGAGTAAGTGTCTGGATCTAACTTGGACCACAGCAGCCACATGGTATGGTCCAAGTTAGAATAAAGAGATCCCTCCACTGGTAAATACTGGGCACCAGGGGAAGAGCCTGTGAGTGGGATTTGCTCCTCTAAGAGGCTTTGGAAAAGCTTGTTCTGTGTTTGAGCCCTTATTCCATCATGGGGACTGTGCTCTCCTTTGGGGATGCACAGTGGGCCCTTCTCCCAGCTCAGCTCCTGCCTAAGGGATCAGTTTAGGGTGTCCAGTGGGACGGAACAGAACCATGCCACCTTTTTGACTTGAAAAGGTTCATTTTCAAAGGAAGGGATTAGGAGCAGAGCAGAGCAGCCCTCTGACATCACCTGTGTCTATGGGCAAATCGGGGCCTCCTCGTGGCGTCTTTCCCCTTACTTTGTAAAAGAGGTTGAGTTTGATGCCTTCTGAAAGGCCAAGAGAGTGCAGGTGATGTGCTGGAGCTTTGCAGACATCAGATACAGAGAGGGTGATCCCAACCTCAGCATGCAGCAGCTTGGCCTGGCCACCTTGGTGGAGACTTGCAATGCACAACCATTACTTCCTTGAAGAGGGCTCGCTAAAGGTTTGCTGGGAGTCCAAAGCATTGCTGGTTCCTCAAAGTGCCTAAAACCATGGCAAGTTCCTTCTCCGCAGGCCACACTTCCAAAGAAACAGGTACAAATATGTGGAGTTGAATGCCCTCAGTAAATGATACACCGGGCTTGGCTAACAAAGAGCTGCAGTCCTATGGATAGTGATGTGAATGCTAATGGTAGATTAGAAGGTCCAGTGAAGCATGACACTAATCAGGAAAGGTGATTGTATCTGTGCTTCAAAGTATGTGATTGCCCCTGGATTACCTGCCTTTGGTGCTCGGCAGTGGCTGGTGCAGCAGACCCTGCAGCGGGAGGAAGGTTAAGCGTTGCTAAAGGGATGTTCTGAGCCTGACAGCTCTGATGACTGTCCCTTGAGACCGTTTTGCAAAGCACTGGGGCTAATGAACATGCCACTCAAGCAAGATATGGTGTGTCGGGATGTGAAGTATGGAGCTGAATTGCTTTTTCAGGCCTGAGTGAAGGTGAAGAGTCTCAAAGTGAGTCTGGTATGGGCGCCTGAAAACCCATTGCTATGAAAGGGACATCTCCTTCTCTCCTGTCCAAGGAGGGTCACTGCTCCTTTCTGGGAAATGGAGAAAGTGAGAAAATCCATTGGGAAACATGGATTCAGCTTGTCCCAGGTTTGTTGGGCTCAATGACTACTACCTGGAAAGTGACTGGTGACCCCCAGAGCAAAAGCCCTGTTCTCTGTTGTTGAGTTTGGTGGGGAGGGGGATACGTTAATATGCTTTTAAGGAAGCATTTATATAAATACATATATTTATATAAATATATATCTGCTATTTATATATATAAACATATATAAAAATAAATATAAAGCACGGGGTTTAAAATGGATGATGAATTTATGTCAATTGATATTTATACACCAACTAACAGCATGTCCATGTTGTAATGAGCATATCCTAAAAGCCCACGGGCTCTCACTGTACTCATTACAGAATGGGCCAGGCCTAAACTTTCTTTTCCTATTTTCCTTGCTCCTCGTATTGATTGTGTGTAAGTCAGACCTGACTCTTTCTATGCAGTCTGAAGCAAATAAAGAAAATAGCAGGGAAGTGAAACATGCCATTAATGTGCAGACAAACTGTCAGCCTTCTGCCTCTGAATATGATTTACTGGAGTCTAATGAAGTCGGTATGGGTGACTTATGGACAGCAAAGCTGGGAGCAGTCATTGATGCTGAAAAGGAGAGGAAGATTAAAGTATTCTTATAACCATTTTCCTCCGGGATTTATGCTTTTCTGAAGCTTTATGACGCTTGGACGTAACTCCTGATAGACTTTTACTTTCCAAATGGTGTTTTCACCCCAAATGAATATCGCATTGGAAAAATGCCTGTGGCAACCCTATCCCATCCCAGCTGCTACAACACCCACTACCACAGCACTCAGTTTTCCATCTGAGGCAGGCAGGGAGCAAAGCAGGCTTTTCACATCACTCGTGTGGTCCCACCTGAAAAACTGGGGTGTGCAAGAAGAGCCATCTGCAGGGAACAGCGCGGCTTAGCTTAGGTTTTGACTTCTTTAAAGTGAAAAATGAATGTACACGACACCTCCTTCCTGCCCAGCTGTGGCTTGCAGGAAGCATGAAGATGAAGCCAATGAGTGCGGAACAGTTTGCTGTACAAATGTTTACCTGCCACCTCCTGCTTCTTCCCCATCCCCAAGGAGAAAAAGAAGGGATTTGGACCCAAATCAAATATCCAATTAGGATCCGATGGATCAACTAGGATATAGCTTCAAGGGAAGGTCCTTGAGCTTGGCTTAACCTTATGATCAAGGGAGATGGATAAATGCAGCTGGACCTGCTCAGGGACAACATGTTGGCTCCAGAAATGCCCACCTGTCGGTAAGGCCTTAAAGCTGTGTTGTGTTGTGTTGTTTCCCAAGGCTGTGAGCTGAATTCCTCATGGCTACCCCCAAAAAACGTTAGCCTCCATCAGTGGTGATGGAGCCTGATTTGGGAGGACCCTTGCCAGCTCCTTCCATCAGGTTGAAAGCCTGCAATCAGGCTCCCTCCACACTGCCTGCAGAGCTGCTGCCAGCCTCTGTCCTCGATGGAAGGAACTTTGCCCATCAGCCAGATGGTCCCCTTTTCTCTTTCATGGGGTCAGAAATTGCAACAGAAAGCGTTGAGGATTATGGAGGGGAGACTGCTCCCCGCTCCTCCGGCATCCAACTCACACCACCCAAGAGTAAGACACAGCCTTGTAGTGCTGTTGTGATCAAAGCAAGCCATGCTTTCCTGTTTGTCTGAGCTCCTGACGAGTACAAGAGCTGCTGTGACTAGATAGGAGCGGTGAACGTGCTCCTGGGGAGGTGTAAGCCTTTTGAACTGAGAACAGCACGGCATGAAAAGCACATCTGTGTTTGCCCAGCCCTCCCACCTCCTGCAGCTCCTCCGGGGTGGGAAAACCTCCCTTGAACCAAAAGCTTTGCTCTAACAGGGATGTGGAGCTGTTGGAGCAAGGCCACGGAGATGCTGCGAGGGCTGGAGCAGCTCTGCTCTGGAGCCAGGCTGAGAGAGCTGGGCTGGGTCAGCCTGGAGAAGAGAAGGCTCCTTAAAGGGAGACCTTAGAGCAGCTCCAGTGCCTAAAGGGGCTGCAGGGAACCTGGAGAGGGGCTTTGGACAAGGGATGGAGAGACAGGACAAGGGGAATGGCTTTAACCTGCCAGAGGGGAGATTGAGATGAGCTCTTAGGCAGAAGCTCTTCCCTGTGAGGGTGCCCAGAGAAGCTGTGGCTGCCCCATCCCTGGCAGTGCCCAAGGCCAGGTTGGACACAGGGGCTTGGAGCAAGCTGCTCTAGTGGAAGGTGTCCCTGCCCATGGCAGGGGTTGGAGCTGGAGGAGCTTTAAGCTCCCTTCCAAACCAATCCAGTCTGTGATTCCATGACTCTAAGAAAGGAGTTGAGGAGTCACACATGGATGTTCAGAGCTCTGTGTCAGCGTCACTTTGATTCGTCTTAAAGCTCAGGAAGAACTCACTCCTCTAAAAGCAGCAGTGCTGTTCTGTCAGGTTCAGGTCAGTTTGTCGGGGGAGGGTTGGGGTATGGCTGCCTAGGGTTAGTTCATGGTTTTAAGGTTGTGTTCCTCTGCCAGCTGAAGCCCTGGAGGAGATAAAGCCAGCATCATACAGCCAGATGCAGCTACAGCCTGATGCAGCTACAGCCTGACTCTCTGTCCTCCTGTCTCTCGCTCCTCAGAGTGATGTGGGATAAACCATCCTTTGCTAACTGAAGGAATGCTTTTGGATACAGGTTACTCCATTTCCAGGCTTCTCATTGCTGGTTTGCGTTTGCCCACCCAGCCAGAGCCAAATCCAGCCCTGCCAACCCCAGGGAGCTTCAACCAGCAGTGAGTTTGGCCCAAGATGTTTCTATCTCTCGTAGCTGTCAAAACCAATTTCCTCTGATCAGCCTGAATTGAAATCCCAGCAGAGTCAGTTCATCTACTGCTGGATGCTGGATGTAGCAGCAAATAAACATCAGAGGCAGGGGAGCCTGGCTGGAGATGAGAAATCTCAGCCTGTGATTGGGAAGCCATGAACCTTTCTTATCTTATCTCTTTGGGTTTCATAACAAGAAGCCTGACATGGCAGCAGCCTATCCCTGAGCCTCTGCTGGCTGCTGGGTTGCAGATGGATGGATGGACGGACGGATAGATGGATGGATGGATGGATGGATGGACGGATGGATGGATGGATGGATAGGGATGCTGCATGGGGACTGTGGTGTGCAATGGGGCAGCCCTGCAGCCACGGGACACTGGCAGGTCTCCTGTCTCTCCCGGATCGAAGAGAGGATTTTGGCATCCCTGGGGCTGGCTGCTGGAACAGCAGTGTGTTTTCTCATGCCCTGCGTTGGGGATGAGTTGAAGGAGGAGGCAGGGAGGGAAGGTGCCCACATTAAAGCCATAGTGGATTTAACACAGCAGATACTTCATCTGCCTCCAATGTGCAAGCAAGTGCCTGTAGGAACTCAACAGCCCTGGCCAAGGTCCTTCCAACACAGCCCTTGCCTCTACGCCCATGCTGAATGCTGATTTGGGGTGCAGCAGTGCCATACACAGCAGCTTTGTTCCCTCCACCTCCTGCTCATGTTGTCCTTAACAGTAGTACCTCCAGGACCCGCTGTGACCACTGCTCTGGGCATCTGGTTATCTCCATGCCATGCAAGACCTTCTACCCGTCCCACCTTCCTGGAAGCAGGCTGATTTATTTCCTGTATGCCAACAGTATCTACTGAGTGAACTAACCCATGGGATGAGCCCATTCCACCAAGCTCCCATAGGAAATCAGTGGCAGAACCAGGACCAGCTGCCCATCCCTTAACTCCCATCCCTGCACTGCCTTGCTGGTAGCTGGCATAGCAGCAGCAGTGAGGAGGAAATGCCAGGGCTTAAGTGATTTAGCTTGGAGAATGAGTAAAAGCCACTTATATGGGCTAATTGATAGGGAATGATTCCTTAATTAGACATTATAGAACTGCCCCTAACTTCCATAGAGGAACAGGAACAATGTGTGGAGGAGCTAAAGGGTATTTCCTGTGGCTGCCATTGATTTTCCTTCAGAGCTGCTCTTGCCAATTAACTTTTTATGACATAAATTTGTTTGTCTTCAAATACCCAGTTAGAAGCATTTTCCAATACATTATTTAAGGCCTAAAAATAGCTCGTGGATGCTGAGGCTGTGCTTTGTGAAAGCTCAGAGCAGCTTGAGCAGCTTGCCTTCTCACTCAATTATTGATCGCGCTTTCCACTGCATTGGAGACGTTCCTGCATGCACAGGGGGAAACCCTGCCTTGTTTACTTGCTCCTTCCATCACTCACAGCCTTTAAATGCTCCTCCAGCAATGGGTTTGGGATATTTATCACAGCAGAGGATTTATTCCATCACGGAGCTGCCAGCTCCAGGTATTTCCCACTGCAAGCACTAAGGATGTATTCCTGTTAAAAGAGGGAAGTGCCAGTGATGGGACAGCACATTTCTATCACCACCAAAAAGGTGAGCACTGCACATTTGCTGGCTGGATGAGCACAGAAGAGCAATCAAAGCCTGGCTTCTTCAGCAGCCAGCTCTGATGGATGTTTGTCTCACATCAGGGACTTCTGTGTCTTTCTTGAGGTGGGTTTCTGCTGTTTAATAAAGTATGAGCACCTCTTGCAATTCTTCCCTCACTGAGACATTTACAGGTTCTTTCTTCTCAGCACTGATGTTATTGGATATAAAGTTTTGTCAGGACATGTTTATCCTTGTACTCGCCAATACTTGTGTCAGATTTGATTGCAGTTAGCCCCAGAGTAGCCTGGCAGTGAGCATGGTGGATTGGACCTCATCTGCAAGCATCAGGACAGAGGGGTGGTGGAAGCTCATAGGGGTTGTGTGGAAATGAGTCGTGAGAGTCAGGGAAGTTGTAATGGGGGAGGAATTGCATAAACTTCCCTTTTGGAAGATTGCAGATAGTGGAACTCTGCATCCCAGAGGAAGCTGCTCTGACTGATGTGTTTTGAGCAGCCCCAGCATCACCCACAGTGGGTCTGAGTGTTGTCAAAGGCAAAGGTAACACAGGACCCAGTTCAGAAGCATTGTGCAGGGAAATTCACTTTGCATCCCTGCTCCTTCCCATGTGGTGAATTGGAGCCACAGAACTTGAAAGCACTGCAAAGAAACCATCATTTTGCCCCAAAGATCTGCTTCTCCCACTTGCCAATGATCCTAGCTCCAGCACAGACCATAGCACGAATGGACCACATGAGCCCTGAGGCTTTTCCACCCAATGCCCACCAGGATAGATGCCCAGATGCTCCATCCCTGTGTGTTCAAGGCCAGGTTGGATGTGGCTTGGAGCAACCTGCTCCAGTAGAAAGTGTTGAAGGGGGTTAGAACTGGATGAGCTTTAAGGTCCCTTCCAACCCAAACCAGGCTGGGATTCTATGATAACCAGTTCAATCAATGCCACCTCCATCTGCTTTAATAACCCCCAGCACCATTTTTTCTGCTTTCAAAATGGGAATAATGCTGTTCACACCTGCAGTGATCCCTTTGGTGGATGCTAAGGGGGGGAAGCTCAGCTTTTGGGCTGATTGCCACCGTTATGACTGTGAAGGGTACCATTTCTTAACGCCCATGCAAATAATCTCATAGCACTGAGAACTAAATGAGAGCCCGGTGCTTGCCAGCTGGAAAAGAACTGGGTATTTCTTCAGTGTAGAAATAATAATGGACTTCTAAAGGAAGGAGTGCAAAATGAACGTGGACCCGAGCGCTTTCCGTCCTCCTTTATATGCTTAGAACAAAGGGATTCAGGCTCGGCACATGCATTTATTAAACAAACCCATTTCTTGTGACTTCGTTTCTTTGCAAGGCAGCCGAGCAAACTGCTCAATACACCGTGACCTTGGGACATAATGAAGCATTGAAAAGCAAATCTGGCGGTGCAGAAAGGAAGTGTGTTTTACCACGCAAGAGGAGGTATTGTGGTCCAAGCAAGAAACAGCCAAGCAGTTATCTCTGACGGCTTCAATCTCAGCCAGACAGGGGTATCTTACAAGACTCCCTTTGTTAAGAGAGCTACAAATGGTGCAATGTGTGGAGGGCTCTGCACAGGGGTACCTGGCAGCGTGACATTTAACATCATTATATACCAATATGACTCGCTCATGCTGCTCTTTGCCCTTGTCAGGGTGCAATAACCCCTAGGACCTAGGTCCCTGGTAGCAGTGACCATTGCAAAACACCATCTGTCCCAGCCACCCTATCATTGTTCTTTGGGGCTGCTCCAAGCAAGGGAACAGAGGATGCCTTGAGCAAGTAGAACAGGGTTTGCACATGGTTCTGGATGTCAAATCCAGCCAGGATGCTGGAGGCTCACACGGGAGCTCCAAGCTGGCCCATTGCACATCAGCATCATCCCATTGTCTACCCTTTCCTGGCCACAAATATCCCCAGTTTTGTCTCAGAGTCAGGTTTTGGTAGTTGGGGTGAGAGACCTGTGAAGGCAGTGAAGATGCCAAGAGGGGATGATGGGGGAAAGGGATGGTGGGGTTGCCCAGGGCCTCCTGGGGAGGAAGGGCTTGGATGAGGGTATCAGCAGGGATGATTCTTGATGTAATAGAGAGTAGCCAGAATTAAGGAAAAGACAGGGGATTGCAAGTCTGCAATCTCCCTTCCCATAAGCTTGGTGCTTTCTTCCCTAGGGATGATAAACCAGGCTCATCTCGGCGGTTGGGTTTAGATAGAGCTGTCATTGAGCCTTGGCATTTTTTGCAGCTTCCGTCATCCTGTTGCCAGGAGAATCTCTCCTGTGAACAAAAGCTGTTTTATTTCATGCACTCGGACTCAGGGAGGAGAAGAAACTCTCTATGGGAAACCACAGCATTAACTCCTGGCTCGCGGGTCTCACCGTGCCATCAGCCAGGGTGGGAGGTACGGACAGGGGTTGCTTGGCTTCTAATGAAAGGGAAGAGTGCTGCTTACTGGAAACTGGTTGTTTAAAAGAAAGGATTTGGGTTAAAAGGAAGGATTTGAGTTCCAGTGAGGTATTTTGCCACATGGAGTCGTTCTCCAGGAGAAGGGAGGCTGAGGATGTATGTGGTACAAAGCTCCCTGCAGCAAACTCCACCACGCATCCCTCCCCACAGGGCAGAGCGAGCAGCACCATCTGATGCACGATGGCAAGGATGAGGGATGCAATGGGAGCAGGGGGGAAGGATGCTGTAGGTTTTCACCCAAGAAGGTGCAGTGCTGGTCCCCGGGGCCTCTCTTATCTCTCATCTCCGCCTCTTTGCTTCCCTTTGTTCATTCATTCCAGGCAGGCAGAGAAATGTAAAGCCACTCCAGAAGCCTTGTCATTTGCTTTGCACACTTCCTCCTCAGGCTGCAAAAAGCTAATCCCTGTTATAATAGGAAGCAATTGTTACCTGGCTGGGTGTTTACCGTGACCTTACAAACACCTTGCGTACACAAGAGCTGAGCGGTTTGCACAGTGGTCACGGGTGACTTGCAGCCCCCTCATCCCACAACTTTCCTTCCCCTTTGCCACCAACACAGCCCCACATTGATGAGGAGATGAGGTGCTCACCTGCTGCAGGGCAATGGTTACCTCACCAGCGTGCCTGGGGTTGCTGTGTTATGTGTCTGGAAGCAAAGCAAAAGAAAGGCCAGGATTGGGAATGTACTATAGGAAATCACTGCTTTTGCCTTCAGCCACTGCAGTGTATGAAGATCTTGTGTAGTGTTCACAGCATGTGGCCAAGGAAGGAATGGAAATAAAGCCCTCCAGGCTCCAGCTACAAAACCCACTTGGGTAAATGCATGTTTGAAGCAGAGCTGGGTGTTGGAAGAGTCGATCTGCCTGGCTATCATTGCAGCCCAGCGTCAGCCAATTCGGAAAATGAAGCAGAAAAAGCCATTGGGGGAGCTTGGCAGAAGGAAGATGAGGCTTCGTTTGCCAGTCCCAATGCTCCGAGACTTCCTTATTAGAACCTTCTTGTGAGTAATTGGTTTTGCAGTGAGAAAGTTACACATCCAAAACAAACCTTGCCTGCATCGTTCCTTTACTTTATCCCAACCATAACATCTGAGTACCCTGACCAAGTCGGGCTCAAACACCTTTAAGTGCCACCTGTGTCAGCGATGCTCAGGAGCCTGCCTTGCTCCTTGCCAAGGAAATCAAGCAAATAGATCTGCTGCTTCCAGGGAAGGCAGCAGGTCCATAGGGCTATTCCATAGGAGAAGATCTGTCTTGGCATGGCACAAACTAAGAGGGACATTAAAATCTGCCAGCTATCCCTGTATCTATCCCTATCCCTATCCCTCGTCATTAACCATCACAGCTGTAATTAAATCACAGCAAGGGAAGATTGGCCTGCAAAGAGCTCACCCCAGGGATTTTGCTGGGCTCACTGTCCTAATGAAGCATTATTAAACATAGCTTGGCAGCCAAGCACTCTCTTCCCAAACTCTGGAATGCAATCCATAGCATGATACAGGCCAAGGGATTTGCTGGACTCCTACCAACATTGGAGGATCATGGAAAAAGCACTCCCTCCAGAGCATAGCACGAGGCTGCAACAAACCCAGGCTGCAGCAGTACCTCAGGCACTTCCACCCTGGGACAGTCTTGTATCAGATCCCAGTTTGGAAGTGGATTTTATTGGGATTAGATCTGGGAGTGCTCCCATTTGCAACAGCTCTGACCAAGGTTTCAGGAGCTCAGTGTTAGTGATTGAGCTGCCACTACCCCTGCACAAGCATCCTTGTTGGAAGGGGCCTTAAAGCTCCTCCAGCTCCAGCCCCTGCCACAGGCAGGGACACCTTCCACTAGAGCAGGTTGCTCCAAGCCCCTGTGTCCAACCTGGCCTTGGACACTGCCAGGGATGGGGCAGCCACAGCTTCTCTGGGCACCCTGTGCCAGTGTCTCAGCACCCTCACAGGGAAGAGCTTCTGCCTAAGAGCTCATCTCAGTCTCCCCTCTGGCAGGTTAAAGCCATTCCCCTTGTCCTGTCCCTACAGATCCTTGTCCAAAGCCCCTCTCCAGGTTTCCTGGGGCCCCTTTAGGCACTGGAGCTGCTCTAAGGTCACCCCTTAAGGAGCCTTCTCTTCTCCAGGCTGACCCAGCCCAGCTCTCTCAGCCTGACTCCATAGGAGAAGTTCTGCTTTTCCAAAGTGCTGCCATTTCAAAGGCAGCATCAGAGCAAAGATGAGCTCTTTCCAAAAGAGCCACATACACTCATCTGAGTCACGGGTCTGTCATCCTGGACCGGCTCTTCTCCTAAGCACTATTTAGGCAAACGGAAACAATTACCATTCACTTTTGTGTAAGTGCTTGAGAAACACCATAGGTGAAGGGGGAAAGTCTTGAACTGAACTTTAACACGGAATTCCTGCAAGATGAATTTCCAGCCCTGTTATAAAAGCCTGAGCCTGTTAAGGGCATCCTGTCCGGGTCTAATTGCTCACCAGTATCGCTTCCTGGCAGAGGAAGCAGGAGTGGCACACATCCAGAGGTGGGACAGCTCTGCCACTGTGCCCACATGCCTGGCTCTGTCCTGGCTCTCTGCCGTCACAGTGGGAGCAGAGGGGACATGGAGCAGCAGGCAGGGAGGCAGGAGCCCTAGGGCGTCAGCTTGAAGGATGCTGGGAGAGAATCTTCTTCTGTACCCATAGATTTTGTTCCCTGCCATGGACAACACCCACCCTACAGCCCCTTATTGGTCTGAGCTGCTCCTGGGCATTGCAGTTGGAACTGGATGAGTTTTAAGGTCCCTTCCAACACAAACCAGTCTGGGTTTCTGTGAGTCTATGATTTTCAACTTTACAGTATCAGAAAGATATCAAATCAGACAAAGGATGTACGAGAGAAATCAATCAGCAGCTCCAATAATGTCATTAACCAGAGTTTTGCACACATGTATAGAAGCAGAGGGATAGGAGCAACCTGGTAAGGGTGCCCCAGGCTTGGTGCCAAGGTGCAGAAGGGAGCAGCCCAGCATCCGTGGGTGCCATCTGAACCATTTCCACCAGCAAAGCAAGAGAGAAATGCCCCGTGGCAATGATAGAATCAGGTTATCCGCTGCAGGGAGCTTTCCTTTGATAAACCCCAACTCTCCCAAAACAATGCTAACAGGAATGAGCTCCCAAGGGTGCTCTGAAGTGGTTGCAGGGCTCGTTTAGTTTGTGTTAACCTATACGAAGCTAGGCTGGATGCGGTCCGGGAGCCCCAGCTCATAGGCAAGCTTGGCTGCATGAGGACTTGTGGCCACAACACTGCAGCCATAGTGAACACCCTGTCTCCTTCTGCAGCACTGGAAGTTTGGGCGCAGCAGGAGCCAACACCAGGAAGAGGAAATTTAATCACCGTATCCCGATTAGATCCAGGAAAAAACAAGGAGGGAGGGGAGGGAAGAGCAGCGTCTCGCGTAGCCCAGACCCTGCTGTGCACAAGCCCCAGTGTTTGGTGCTCAACTGCTTCTCCCAGGGGTGTTCCAACACTCCGATGGTGTCTGTGCACATTGCGTCCATCCCCACGCTGTTGTGTTTGCTGCTCCTGGCATCCCTGCAGGCACGGCCAGGCAGCACGGCCACAGCCAGCACAGGGGTGGGATGCCCGGTGGTGACCTGGTTGGATTCCTAATTAGTTTTGGGGGTTTTAATGAGAGCAAAGCCTTTTATATTGGTTTTGGCTGCTGTGGGGTCAGAGCCGTTGGGAGCTTCGAAGCCGCCTTCATGAGCTGTGTGGTTAACTGAAGGCACCGGGTTGTGCAACTTGCTGCCTTATTGGGGATAATGATTTGGGGTTAGCATTTTAGGAATTACTCATATTCTCCAAGGGGTTTGCTAGTTTCAACACATCCCTGTTAACCCTGCTGCTGTGCCCATTACGTGCAGAGCTGTAGGGACATGGGGATGGCCACTCGGCTGACCCAAAGGGATGGGGAGACCAAAACGCCCCATTCTGCAAACAACTCCCGCAGTGCTGAGTTCATGGTGGCTTCCTACAAAGGTGGAAAACCAGTTTCAGCACAGTTTGTATTTAGTTTTATGCTGAATAAGTGTCCTCAGGCTTTGCCTGCCTGCTGCCAGGGGAAGTGGGTTAATGATGGACTGTTTAGGATGTGTACAAACTCTTCCCTTAATATATGAAAGAGGGGCTTTGGATAAGGGATGTAGGGACAAGGCAAATGGCTTTAACCTGCCAGAGAAACTGTGGCTGCCCCATCCCTGGCAGTGTTCAAGGCCAGGTTGGATGGGGCTTGGAGCAACCTGCTGTAGCGGAAGGTGTCGCTGCCTGTGGCAGGGGATTGGAACTGAATGAGCTTTAAGGTCCCTTCCAACACAAACCATTCCATGATTACATGATTTTCCTCCATGTACCTTCCCTCTAGCAGTCATTCCCATTACCCCACTATAGGATCATTGGTGTTATGTGTGTGTGTTCCCCTTCCGTCCCTCAGCACAGTGTCTCTTGTGCCACACGAGGAGCGAGTCCTTAGCACAAGCGACGCTCCCACATTCCCCCCCAAAGCCCCGCGCCAACTGCGCGCGCCCTCCCGCCCCTTCGAGCGAGGCCACGCCTCCTTCCCCCCTGACGTCACCGCTGACGCGGGGCGGGGCGGGGCGGGGTACGGCGGGGAAGTGCTGAGCCGGGAGCGGAGCGGTATCGCGTCCCGAGTCTCGGTTCTCCGGTCCCAGGTAAGCCCCGCGCTGCCGGGGTGCGGGAGCTGCCGGGGATGGGGGGGCATCGCTGCTACCTGCGGCTGCGGCTCCGCCGCCGCCCCGCCGCGCAGGGGGACGGTTTGTGTCGGTGGCGTCGGGAGCGGCGGGAGCGGCGGGAGCCGTGTCCCTCACCCCGCCACCGCGGTCCTCCCGGGGCCGGCATCCGGTGCTGCGGGCGTGCAACGCCGTGGCCCCGCAGCGCTTGTGCGTGTGTGAGCGCTGCGTGTGCAGCGCCTTGTAAGCGCGTGTTGCGGTGCGTGTGGAAGCTCGCACACGCCTGCGAGCGGGAGCCAGGCTGGAGCCAGGGAATCATCGCAACAACTAACTTCTGCTCCGCTGCTTTCGGGGGGTCCTGCCCGCGGCCCCAGCGCCCCGCTTGTCGTCCCGCTGGTGTTTGCCAGGAGGGGGCGAAGAGGATGGGGGCCCGGTCCCGGGGTTGGCATCCCTGCAATCGGTGGGGAACCCTGGGTGGACGTGACCGGGTGTACTCTGGGGACAAAGCACAGGCGTTTCCTGCTGTGTCCAGCCTGGAAACTCGTGGGGATGTCTTGCAGCGGAGGCTGGGCTGGCTTTGCTTTCCTTTCTTATCGCATCTGGGACGTTCCCTGGGAGCTTGAGGCTTTTTTAACAGCCTTGTGCTGGCCGTGCATGGCATCTCTTTGCCAGCAGGGTCTGGCCGATGTTGTGGGGTCGTTGACCTTTTTGGTGGCTTCCTGGTGTGTTTGTGTTGTTTTGCAAGGGAGGGATGCTGTCCAAGGCTTGGCTTATGGCTGTTGCAAGGAGCGCTGCTTGCAGGATCGTGTTCAGCAACTCGGACAGAAAGAGTGTGATGGGGAGGTGTGAGTCGGTGGGGGGATGTTAGAGGTTTGGGCTCTGGTACTTGGGTACCCATTTGGTGTTTGGGGGGGTCCCTGGTTATAAAGCTGTTCAGGAGTAAACACCTCAGTACTTACACTCAAACTAACTTCAGTACAAAGGGGGATGGTGGTGACTGTGATGCTGTTCTGTGCCACTGCCCTAGGTAAAGCTCACAAGTGTCTGTCCAGTCTGGCCTTGAGCACTGCCAGGGATGGTGCAGCTACGGCTTCTCTGAGCAACTTGTGCCAGCGCCTCAGCACCCTCACAGGGAAGAACTCCTTTTACCTAACCTGCATCTCCTCTGTTTAAATGTAGACCTATTACCCCTTGTACTTGCATGCAGGTGCCTAGTGCAGCATCTGTGCTCTGGCAGGGAGATGCTGAGGAAGCATGTGTAATGCCCGTTACTGTCCCCCCAGCCTGTCCCTCCTGACTAAAGCTACCTGAGATTTGTAATGATTAAGTTATGGCTGTTAATGAACAGAGTAGGTGTCTGAGTAGAAGTTGGAAGGGGGCGTGTGTTATGTTGACGTCTGTGTCTGGATAGCGAAACATCCCCCTCCACTCTGGAAGAAGGACTCATCCTTTATTTCCTAGTCCCTAACTGCAGCAGCGGGATGCCTAGATTTGCTTAAAACCAACCAACCAAATGCCTGATATTGGGAATAATGTTGTCCTGGGATGTCTCCCATTGTGGCTTTTCCTCCCATGTGGGCAGCATCATTACCAGACTCTGCACAGGTGCCCTTGTACAACATCTCTGGTAGCATCTTTTATCTCTTTCCCCCCTTCTCTTTCTCCACTTTCTGCCCCTCTCTTCTCTCCCCCTTTCCACTGGTTAGACATTTATCCCGGGTCCCTGTGCTCTCCCTACGGCAAGCTTTAACCCCCGTTAACCAAGTGGATGCAGTTGCCCCATCCCATGAATCCCCAGCCTTTGCTGAGCACGTGTCCTCCAGGGTGGGGATTTTGCTGGCACAGATGCCAGCTTTCCATATACACTTCCAAAAGAACACTGCTCGGGTGGTGGAAGAGACTGTGCTGTCAAAAATAGCCGTGTTGTTCCTTTTAATCAAGTGAAGGCTGAGCAGTGGTGCTGCGGGGAGCGATTGCAGCCCTCGCTTGCCTCTGTGCTTGACATCCTAATTATGTTTTCATTTGAATGAGAAGAAAACTATTTGCGAAGCCAAATATTTATGCCAGCCTGGTGGGGTTTGTTCAGGAGAGCTTGTATCTATGGTGAGGAGGTGGTTGAGATGCTGAGGAAGGCATTGACATCCAGCAAGGAGCTTTTGGTCGCAGAAGCTTGGCTGAGCTCGCAGCTGGAGAGGTCAGGGTGTGAAGGGTGATTTGCATCCTCCTTCGTCTCCTTGCTCGCAAGAGGTCTGAAAGTTGCATCGCCTCCTGCTTTGGTGGCTGGAACAGAAACACATGCAAATAAGCTCACCTACCTCACCTTGGAGTGCCTCAGCCTCGGGTTTGGCTCCTGCTTTTCCTCTCTTTTCCAGGATTCATTCTGAAAACACCTGAGCTTTGCAGCCTGCTCCTTGGGGAGGGGAAGGAGGTGGGATGGGTTTCCAGCAGGTTTGCTGTCCCTACAAAGGCTATGCTTTGTGTTTGCAGGGCTGGTTGGGATGCTGCTGGACCAAGGGTGTTCTGGCAGCCAGCAGCATCACAGAGGAATGTCCATGGCGGTGTAGGGCTTCCTCAAGCAGAGAGCTGAGTATCTCTTGCACATTGGCCGCGTATGGCAACTGTCAGAGGGGTTTTGTAGCCAAATGTTGGCTTCCCCAGTGACGAGTGGATGAGCCAGGTCTGAAAGAGGGGGATAAACCTGCTGGGGCTTGTTAACTAGAATATATGTATTGCAGTATATACACTTGCTCTTAAATTGCTTGATTGGGACCTCCTGATGGGAGGCAAATGTCAGGTTTCATAGGTGCCTTCGGTGGCATGTGTCGCTGTGGATGCTGAATTGCGAGCTTGCTCCTTGTGGGAATCCCAGAATCTGGGACTGCTTTGGATTAAAGGGACCTTAAAGCTCATCCAGTTCCAACCCCTACCACAGGCAGGGACACCTTCCACTAGAGCAGCTTGCTCCAAGCCCCTGTGTCCAACCTGGCTTTGAACACTGCCATCCCTGGAGATGTGAACAATTCCATCTTTCTCAGCCTGGCTTCATATCTCTTTTCATAATATCCCAGGTCTGGGGCCAGGCTGTTTGGTACCTGGAGTAGCCTGCCTTCTGGGTGATGCCCCACTGTGATATGGCAGGCACTCCACTGTCAGCACCACACAGACCCGTCCAGGCTGCTCCCTGAAGTGAGACTTCACCTTGAAAAGCACAAAAGGAGTCCCTCATCATTTCATATAGGACCTGAGCTCCTTCAGAGCTCCTTGGCCCTGTGTTTGTGAGCAGGGAACAAGCCCTGCATTAACCCTGGTGAGGAGCCAGCACTGGGCACAGGGCTGTCATTGTGCGAGGGCATTGTCACAAGCACTGCGCCAGCCTTGGCTGGGGCAGGGAGCACGTGGACCTCTCAGTGCTGGCCAAGGACGTGACTTGGAAGCAAACCCCATGGAGGCAGTGGGAGAGATGCTCCTCATGGAGGTGATGGGTCTGATTTCTCCCCTTAAAGCCCCTGAAGGGTGGTTTTGGTGCAAGAACACCCTTGCTTCTCGGTTATGAAGCTGTGGTGTTTATTAAGCAGCCTGAGCTTGCTTTGTGGCTATAAATAATGTTTGTTTCCTTAAAAACATGAAAGGGGAAAGCACTTGCAGGACCTGTAACTTGGGCTGGTGGGAGCAGGTCCTCCAATATGCATGTCCTGACAAGCCTCTTCCCTTCCAGCACAGAGCCTTGGCTTTCTAAGTGAGCCAGAGAGACTTGCTCCCAGCAGGTCAGATGGTCACATCTGGTTATGGTTTAATGCTCAAGCGATGTCCCGGTTCCAGCAACGCTAAAACCATCCTCAGACCACAGTGAGGGGTAGCTTTTCGGGATGCTTGTGGCACCCGTCCCTTCCCACAGTCCTCATTGCAGCCTGAGGTCCTTCATTTCTCCTGGTGATCCTTGGAAACAAGTGATTTCAGTGGATAGCTGCTCCATAGGGCTTGTAAAGAAAAACATGGGAGTATGGCGAGGGCCATGGAGATGCTGTGAGGGCGGGAGCAGCTCTGCTCTGGAGACAGGCTGAGAGGGCTGGATGAGTTTTAAGGTCCCTTCCAACACAAACCAGTCTGGGATTCTCATGAGGTGCACTGATGGCTCACACAAGGGGTAAGTGAAGGAGCACATGAAATCCCTTTGCTGCTTGGGCAGTTTGCAGCTCCATCCACAGCCATGTTCTTCATGCGCATCTTGGTGTTTCCAAGGTGAAGTTTGTTTGTAATGGGTCAAAGAGCTGACTGTAAAACTTCCAGCTCCTTCATCCTGTCCTTGGATTCACATTTTTCCCCTTTACTAGCAAAGTTGGCATTGTGGGTGTGTTGCCTGTCTTTTGAAGCAAACTGGTGCCCCACAAGCAGCATCTCCTCTCTTTAATCTAGTTTTCTGGTGGAAACCTAGCACTATCTATGGGCTGGCCAGCCTACTGCTGTTACCAACCCCCTGGCCTGTGCCCCCCTTCCCCTATGCAATAGTTCTATTTTTAAGCTGCTGATTGCATTTGGAGCCGTGCAAGGGTTTATTTTCGGTGCCTAGAGGTTGTCATTCCCAGCTGCTCTATCAACGGGCTGCGGGGAGCGTAACGCTCATTACTGATAGAAGGAAACAAATTGCAAGTCCTAAGGCTAAATGTTCGTGCCTGCTCTTACGTGAATAGATGCTCCAGCTCCGCCTGGATAAAGTGTTGCTTCAGACCCATCAGCAGAAAGGTGCTGTATGTTGCATCCCATCTCCTTTGCGCTGGCTGGCACACACCATCTGCATGTGTGGTTGATGGATGTGAGAGCAACTTTGTGCCTTCAGACCTGTGTGTATTAACGTACAAAGGCAGGAGGTGCCTCAGCCATTTATTTGCTTTAAGATCTCCAGTGTTTCTTCATCATCGGAAAGCGTGTGCACAGATTGGAGGGATGGTGATGCGTGTCTGCTTAAATGATGGGGGAAGCTTCAATAATAATAATGATGATAATAATGATGATAATGATGTGAAAGCCTTTATTTCTCACAGTTTTCTGCAGGCCCTGCAACAGAGTTGCTTCCTCTGCCCCCTCTCTTGCCCCTTGGGAGGGTTGCCCTGGGGAGCATCCCTTCCTTTTCAAGAGGGGAGATGACTGCCACAAAGCAAAACCAGATGTTTTCTAACTCTAGCAAACACCCTTTCGACACAGCAAAGGAACGTGCTGTGGTATGTAGCTGTTAGGCTGGGTTGTTCATCCCATGCTGCAAACAAGCCTTGTGCAAAGCTATCACTTTCCTCTCCCTGGCTTGTTCTCCAAGGGGAAATCCAGGAGGTGCCCTTCTCCCTTCATGCCTGCTTTAGGTTGTCTTTTAGTGGGAAGGTGTTTGCATGGTGTGTGGCCTTGTTTGAATGACACCGGCCATTTCCTTGGGAACAGAAAAGGCTTCTTTGGAGTTGAACAATGGTGCAAGGCAGGAGATGGGTTTCCATTAGCTCAGTGAGGTCTTTGCAGGGTTCACTACCGGTTGTGGTGGTTCTTCTTGATGGTGGTCCACAGCACGTCCTGCTCGGGGCTGATGGCGTTACACCAGGGAGTACAAGACATCTTTCTTTGAGTTTAGAGGGGAATGAATTTGGAGTAAGTCCATGGAAGGGTTTGGTTGGACTTCTTGGCTGCAGCTTGGTGTTGGTACAGATGTGGCTTAAGCCAGGGCTGGTGGGAGCATCCGTTGGTTTGCTTGGGAGGTGCATGGAGCATCCATTGGTAGGAGATGCTTCAGTTATCCATCTAGAAGACACCTACACCAGATAGAGAGTAGAGGCAGAGGGGGGGTGGAACTAGGTGGAACTTAAGGTCCTTTCCAACCCAAACCATTCTATGATTTGAATAACCAACGTGACAGTCACACAGGGGCTTGAGACCAAAACCTCCCAGGTTTGAGTGCCTCTGGGGGTAACAACACTGCTTGAGCTCAGGTCTTGTCACTGTGGGAGACGTTAAAGCTTTAACTCCTGTGTTATTCGCCACTGCTTTGCCACGGGCTCCATTCACATCCATTCCCAGTGCAGCCGGGGCGGGATGCTGCGTTCCCCGGTTAGAATTAAACAAAGAGAAACTTCTTTGCTTGTAAGTGCTGCAGCTTCCGGACAATGGCAGCGAGCTGAAGGCAAGGAACAAAACAACTCTTCCCCAGCCAGAAAAAGCCTCTCACCACTGTGGCATTTCCTTGCTTTCTTTCCCCCCGCTTCGCCAGCCTCCCTCACCAGCCCCTTGCATCCTGGCTGCAGCATTGTAAACCTGCCATCAGATTAGCTGGGCTGGGGTGGGGTTGCTCTCTGTCAGCATAAGAAGTGTTTCCCAGCCTTGGGAATTGCTCTTCTCTCTCCCCTCTAAGCACTGTACCTCCCATTTCAAACCCCTCTTTACCTCCTTGCCCACAAAACGCATTGTTAGCATCGTTTTCCTTTCGGTGCATGTGGCTGCGCCTTTGGGTGCAGGTTGAGCTGTTAATAGTCCATAAGGAAGCACAGGGAATAGTCCCAATGCACATGGCCTGGGAGCAGCCAGTGCTTGCAGTTCATAGGGTTTGGAGGTAGGAAAAACAAGGGGAGACGAGTGGGTGCAATCCTGCAGGAAAGGCAAAGGAGGTGTGTTATGTGGGGTATCCCACAAAATAGGAGGGAGGAGGGCTGCATCCCTGTATAAAAGGAGGAGGAGATGCAGGGAGTATATCCCACAAAAAGAGAGGAGAAGATGGGGGTATGCATCCCACAGAAAGAGAGGAGATGGGGTGAGTGCATCCTTTAGTTCGTCTTCCTGAGCTCCTTACCTATGGATGCTGGTCGCTGCACATCTGTTGTACAAGTGGTACCCACATAGGCTTTCATGCCATGTTTGCTCAGATAGAGGAAGACAAGGAGGTTGTTTGGGGGAAAGGGGGTGAAGCACAGGGTCCCCAACAACAGGCTGTGTTGGTTCTGGGGTGTTTCCTTATTGATCTGTTGTTGTTGTAATGCCAGCTTCCCAGGCTGCTTGCCCTCTCCAGCTCCTCCTTGCTGGGAAGCCAAACAGCAGCAGCCACAATGCAAGCTTTCTTTTGGCCTCCACAAGCGTTCTGTTTGGTTATCTCTGGGCATGGGCCATGGACAAAGTATTTACTGTCCCTGGGAGATGCTGATTACCCCGTCAGCAGAACTGGTAGTTCATGCTGCTGGCTGTGGCCTTGACCAGGTTATCATCCTAAGAGCCACAGGCAATGCTGCTGCTTCCTGAGGCTTATCCCATCTGCTTTGCTCCAGACCAGGGGAAAGATGCTCTGAGATTGGGACAATCGGGTAGTGGGTCTCCTTCCCATGCATCCATCATCTACAGCCTTGCCTAAGCCCACATGGAGCCCTGCTCACCCTGGAGGTAAAATCCAGAGGAAGGTCTGGGGCTTTCAGGTTTAGTTTGGTTGGTTCTGACTGCGAAGCTGCTTGGAGTCGGCAAACGCTGCTCAGTGCCATCAGTGAGTGCTTCCGAGTGATTTTCCCCATCCTCTCCTGAGGTGTGGCTTGGGCCTCCCTGGAGAGGGCTGGAGCTGCTTTGCAGTGGTGTGCCTGGAAGTTAATTGCTGCTGAGAACCTGCTTTAATTAACTCCATTACCAGACGGTCCATCTGGCCTCCTGCAGCGCCTGCTGACACGTGTGAAACCAGGGCACAGCCTGGCAATGGGGGGCACACGCTGACTTCTTCAGGTCCCCAGAGGATGTGCTGTGGTCCCCAGAGCATCCTTGCTCTTGGGTCTGCAGGGAGTGGGTGATGAGAGCTCCCCTCGCCCCAGCTTCAGTGTGTGTTGAGCCCAGTGTGCTGGGCTGCATCCCCAGAGCTTGAGCAGCAATACTCCCCTCCCATCTCCACCACTGATGCCCCATCCCTGGCAGTGTTCAAGGCCAGGTTGGATGGGGCTTGGAGCAGCCTGCTGTAGTGGAAGGAGTCCCTGCCACCTTGGATCCGGATGAGCTTTAAGGTCCCTTCCGTCACAAACCAATCTGGGATTCTGTGACTTCTAGCACCTTGCCCTGCCACTCCACCAGAGCACTTGGTGCTTCTCCAACTCCCGCTCTTCCTATTAATAGGAGCTATTAAAATATTCTCCAGATCCAGGATGCAGAACATGACTGGGCATGGAAACATTAAGCTAAAAACCCTGTAGCCCAGCACGCTGTTTGAGCAGAGGAATGCAGGGCCCTGCAGCAGGGGTGACCTTTCCATCCCAATCCCATGGGAAACCCTGGCGCAGGGAGGCAGAGATGCATCCTTTAGGTAATGGGGAGGGATGCGTTCCCTGAAGGGTTTGTGTCTCAGCTGATCATGCTGGGGGTAAACTGAGGCACGGAGCATCAGTGTTGCCTGGGTTCGTGCAGCAGCCTTGCCTCAAAAAATAGGCTTTAAAATCCCTGCAGAAGTGTGTTTGGGGATGTGTGGGAATAAATCCCTGTGTCCAGATTGCCCTGCGGTCAGGCAGGATAAAAGGAGTAAAAATACTTGCAGTTTGGCCTAATTTTGAAGGGATTGTGACCAGGAAGTGGTGATGCCAGTGCTGTATCAGATGATCCCCTCCCCTGGAGGGGAAAGGGGAGATGTTTTGCTTTGGGAACGGGCTTTGTGGCTTAAGGCTGCTTTGAGGCAATTGCGATTGTAAAAGCAGGGCAGAGGGTAGCTGCCTCTGGGGAAGCTGGCTGCTGGTCCTGCTGGGATGGATGTTTGTGTGCAGAGCATGTTCCTTGGAGCTGAGCATCCGTTGCTGGGTGCTGAGGGAATCCCAGCTCATCCCAAGCAGTGCAAAGGCAGAAGAGGCTGATTTCCTTCCCCTTCTCTGGGTGGGATATGTGGGAATCGTTGAGGCCCAGAGGTCTGAGCCTAACCCTTGCAATCCCTACGTACTGCTGCAAACATTTCTTCCTCCCTTTGGAGTGTAATCCCCTCATCCCTCTTCCTGTACAGAAAAATGTGAGTAATGTTAGAGAAATTTGGGATGAGGCCCAGCAAGCGATGGGATATCCGGCTGAGCTGGTCTCTGGAATTGAAAGTTCCCAAATGAAGAATGTAGCAGAAGAAATGGCAGATTTTGAGGAATTCCATTTGAATCCCTCTTGCTTGTTTTCTCGCTCTGGAAAATTCAGTCTGCAAAACTTGGGAATGGCTTTTCTTTATTGCCTCAGTGTATTTGTTTCATGCTGAAGTGCTAACATGTTGTTAGTTGTACTTAATTCAGTGTAAAAGCAGAGCCCCGGGAGGCTAAAATGCTGGTGGATGTTTCCCTTAGCAATAAGGGGTGGCCATGGCTGCCTTACTTTTGGTTTTCTTTCCTCCTTCTGGACAGTGCCAAGAAAGTTTCTCTTTCTTTCCTGTTGATCTAGCACATAAGTTGTTCTTCTAAATATAAACCCATCTGCGTGCATCAGCTGAGCCTGGGATTTCACTTCTTCTATGTGTCACTTCAGGTTTTAACTTAAAAAGGAGTTAAAAACCAGGTCCATCTGTATTGGTTTGATATTTAGGCCCTCTTTTTCCCAGCAAGAGCATGTCTAATTCTGGCGTGACCCTGGCCCTTTGATAGTAGAGTTCTGCAGGGTGCCTGTGGGCATCAGCTCAGAGCATCTCTCAGCTCCTGGATAGCGTTGCTGCCTCCTCTGCTTCTCCTTGCAGAGGTGCCCTGTCGCTGGCACCAGGATGTGCTGCATTCATGGCCACAAGTGGCACTGAGATGTGGAAAAGTTGATCCCAGAGGGAAGAAACCTTGGGGTGTTGGTGGGAAAGATGCTGAGAAAGGAGGTATTGTCTAGGTGAGTCGGTGGAGATGGCCATGGATGGTGGGTGCCCTGGCATGTTGGCTGTACCTGGGATTGTCTTCTCTAGCCAAGAGTATGCTGCTTGTAAATCCCAACCCGTGCTTTAGGTATGAAGCCAAAATGAACATACATCACTGTGGTTATCAAAGCAGCCTTGAGGCAGAGCAGGTGGTGGAATTGAAGCTACTTTCCACAGAAATCAATAGCAGGTTCTTAGCTGCATAGAGCCAATGTTCAGCTGTCCCTGAATACATGGGGCTTTTTAGCCTGATTTTAGGCCTTGCATTCTAAGATAAGTCATTGTTCTAGAGACAGTGGACAAGCTTTGGCCTTTTTTGTGTCCCCTGCATAGGTACCAGCAAGGTCTTGGCATTTCTTCCTCTAATATAGGTGCTCTTCTGGCCTAAGACAGCCCTGTACCAAGGCTGATAACGCTTCACCCCTAATTCAGGCTGCAGTAATCCCCAGTTCAGTGATGTGGCCTTGGAAATCTCAGCAGGAATGGGTGAAGCACCCATCTCCTTCCAGCCTTGCCTGAGGCTGACTTCCTGGGAACAGCACAGAAGGAGTAACTTGTCTTTTGGAAGCATTCCATCTGTGGTGGCTTGGAGTTACCCATGTTTAGGGGATACTCATGTGAAGACGCATCACCATGGTTTGATGCACACATGGGAGGGTGTGTTCTGCTTGTAAGCAGTGCAATGCAGAAACTAGGTAGAAAGTGACTCCACTCAACCATAAAAGCTCTGCTTTAAGTAGGGAGAAGTCTCCTGTTACTTTAAGGTGACTTTGAGGTGTCATTTTAATTCTGCCCATCAACTTTGACTGCAAAAGACCATGTCGGGGATTGAACGCTGCTTCATCTGGCAATGGGAGCAAGTTTGAGCAAAGGTGAGATTTTTGCCCAGTTTAGGTAAATGACGCTTTTTGCACCCAAAAACCCCCCTAGAAGGGACACACTATTCCCCAAAATTGCTTTATCTTTTTGTTAAGGATTGTGTGCCAGCACAGAGAAGCAGAAAGTCTTTAACGTGGAGGCTGAAGAGAGTGAACTTGGGCTCTCATTTCATACCTCATGAATTCCGAGAGCATCCAGACAAGGGCTCATGCATTTTAACTGATGTAAAGCTAAGTTCAAAGTGCATAGCTTTGTTTGCAGATAAACCCTTCCAGTAAACACTTGGGGTCTGAAAATGATGAAATGTGGCTTCTTATCAGCCATCTGACCTGTGATGATGGAATCGAGCGGCTTTTAACCTGGGGAGACCGAAACAACAACCTCTGAAGTGCAGACAGATGGGGTGGGTGGTGTTGTTTTGGGTTTTTCCTTTCACGGCATGGTTGATGGTGTGGAAAGTGCTTGGAGCCATCGCTTGGATTCTATCTGGCATCCCTCACCCCTGGGTTGTGCTCTCCTCGAGTTAATGTGCAGGTTGCAGGAAGCCTGCGTGCGGTTTGAAGGGCTTTAATTCCAGGGGTAACTCATTAAACCAGCAGGCGTTGGTGATTGCTGCTGTGTTGCATCAACACTGGCCTGTTTGGGGTGAGCTCAAACACCCTTCTGTCTGGCAGAGGTGGAGGCTGGCACCTGGGAAGCTCAATTCCCACCTGGAGACAAGCTCTAATCTCAGTTAAGGCAAGGTCTTTGCTGCTGAAAAGTGAGGCATGATGGACTTGTGGAGAAGAGAAGGCTCCCTAAGGGGAAACCTTAAAGCAGCTCCAGTGCCTAAAGAAGCTACAGGAAACCTGGAGAGGAGCTTTGGACAAGGGATGTAGGGACAGGACAAGGGGAATGGCTTTAACCTGCCAGAGGGGAGACTGAGATAAGCTCTTAGGCAGTTCTTCCCTGTGAGGGTGCTGAGGTGCTGGCACAGCATGCCCAGAGAAGCTGTGGCTGCCCCATCCTTGGCAGCCTGTGCCAGCACCTCAGCACAATCACTGTTAAGAGCTTCTTCCTTATCTCCAACCTGAACTTCCCCTGTTTCAGTTGGAACCCATCTCCCCTTGTCCTGTCGCTGCAGTCCCTGATGCAGAGTCCCTCTCCAGCATCCTTGTAGCCCCCTTCAGACACTGAAAGCTGCTCTGAGGTCTCCACGTGACTTCTATTGCCCCTGTCCAGTCAGTCCCATAGCCCCATCGTAGAAGGCCACCAGATTGGTCAGACTTTGCCCTTAGTGAAGCCATGCTGGCTGTCACCGGTCACCTCGTTGTTTTCCATGTGCCTTAGCATGCCTTCCAGGAGAATACGCTCCAAGTTCCTGCCAGGCACAGAGGTGAGACTGACTGGTCTGTAATTCCCTGTGTCTTCCATATTCCCCTTCTTGAAAAGGGGGGTTATATTTCCCTTTTCCAGTGATCAGGAGCTTCACCTGACTGCTATAGACAAATATGACACTTACGGACAATATGATGGACATCCTACCTGCAGCATCTGCATCTCTAATGCAGCCCTCTCCTTTTAAATTATGAGTGGGTCATGAGGACCGAGCATGATCAGTGCTTCAGCCTTTGACACTCTTTGCATAAGTAAGTGGTGGTCAGTGTGGAGAAGATGCATCTTGGTTGAGTACTTGGGCAGGGATAGCTGCCTGGAGTTGTGTGTGTTGATCTAGGGATGAGTTGGAGCTAGCTCATCTCTGGAGCTTTCTGTTGTCTTCTCTGCATGCCACAGCATCAGTTATGGTGCGAGGCAGCAGCGTCAGTGACTTTCCTGCACCTGCCCTTCTCTGGTCACACTGGTGGGACTGGTTTCCCAACATTACAGCCAGGAACAAGAAGAGCTCATGGCTCTGTGTACTGCACCAGCAGTCCCACTGAGAACAGCTACTTCTTTCCATCAGACAAAGATGGAATGAGTGGAAGGTGATGGAGACAGTGCTCTGAAGCACTGATGCAGTTAAAGCTCAGTCATCATCTCCACTTGGGTGAAGCACAGCTTTTCTGGGATGGGTTGCTTCAGCTTTTGACAGCTCTTGAAGTCCCAATTAACACCTGTATGATCTGAGGAAGGAGACACTGCCAGGACTGTGGCCCTGAGGG
The DNA here is from genome assembly GCA_039720435.1 of Amazona ochrocephala. Lineage (NCBI taxonomy): Eukaryota > Metazoa > Chordata > Aves > Psittaciformes > Psittacidae > Amazona > Amazona ochrocephala. The sequence continues at coordinate 81,970,311 of CM077881.1, read as the reverse complement.
TAGCAGGATAATGAGTTCCTCCAGGGGTTGTCTCAATGAAAGCCTTGTACCATGCTTCAAGTTTTCATTGGCCTGCTTAATTTGATGTCTTGAGATGGGGAGGAGAGGTTTGGGTGTCCCCTCTTAAGTGCATCAGGTGTTAATGAGATGGTTCTTGCAGCATCTCTGGAGGCAGGAAACCATTTCCCCTCCTTTCCTTTTCTGTGGTTGTCCTTAGTCTGCTCTTTGTGGGTATTGACCTGAGGTCTTACGCATGACCACGGCATCTCTTTCATCGCAGCACTGCGTTGGGAGCAGTGTGTGTGCTTGTTCCCTGTTGATGCCCCACGTAGGGGCCACACCAGTGTTCATCCCTTTCCTCCATCAGCTGAGGGCATGCCAGAGCAGTGCTGGCAACAGCCAAAGAGCTTGTACCAGTGTATCTGTCCAGAGCAGATCATGCAGACATCTGTACCAGGATGAAGACCTGTGTTTGCATGAACCCACAGCTTACAAAATAAGAGGTTTTCCTCCTTTTCCAAGGCAGAGGATGGTGACTGTGAGCCACAGTGGGATGTGTGTTGCCCTTTTCTTCTTTAAAACACTTCCGGGACATGAAGTGCTGCAGGAGGGATGGGAGGCCCTGATGTTTCTGCAAGCCCCTTCTTGTTTCCTAGAGAGGGGACTAAAAACTGACCTGTCTTCTGTTCTGGTGCATCAGCAACTCCAAGGCCCTTTCTGGGATGTGCATGAATTCACACCAACGTGTTCTTTCTGGTACAAAGAACTTGTGTTTTCTGTTGTCTTAACAGAATCAGCCAGGTTGGAAAAGCCCTTTAAGCCCATCCAGTCCAACCATTCCCCAGCACTGCCAAGGCCACCACGAACCCATGGCACTGAGGCCTCATCTCCATGGTGCGTGAGCACTTGCAGGGATGGTGACTCCAGCACTGCCCTGGGCAGCCTGTTCCAGTGCCTGAGCACCCTCTGGGGAAGGAATTGTTCCTCATCTCCATCTAAACCTGCCCTGGTGCAGCTTGAGGCTGTTTGCTCTTGTACCATCACTGTTAAGGGGCAGTTTACCTTTGGTTGGGGGTTTGGAGTTCTTTGAGGTGTGGGGGGTGGTTTTTGTGTGTTAAGGTGAAAGCACTGGCTTGGGAAACCCAAGTGGTGAAGCAGGAAAGGAGGAGGTAAGTGAATGGCAAGGTCAGGAATCACTGAGGTACAAGGCACTGCTGGCATCAGATGTGCAAAAAGCTATGGGGTTGCACCAGTCAAGGTTGGGTCTGTGCTGATGGTGCCGATGTAGAGGATGATGTTTTTCATATGTGCTGGAAGATCTGCTGATACGAGCATGGGAAAAGCAAGCACATCTTTACATTGTCAGCTCGTTTGCTCCTGGTTGAAGCATGTTGAGCAACTTCAGTCCAGTGGTCAAGGTAGTGTTGGAGCATGGTCATGCTCTCGAAGGTGAAGAATCTACAGGGCAAAGCCAAGTTCCTAAATGAGATTGCTGAAATTTGTCCCAAAAAAGGCTCCTTAAGGAGGCCATTGCCCATTGCAGTGACAGCATCTGGTTGGTGGTGCTCCCAAGCCCATCTTCTGGCTCTCCTTCAGGGCTGGGGTGTCCCCCGCTTTTCCAGGGGTCTCTGCTATGCCTGCTTCCATGGTCTTGGAGTTACTGATGGATTTGTCAGTGTGATAAAAGCTGTGATTTTTCAGTCAATTCATTGTGTGGGATGAATGAGCTCTGTGGGTAGCGCTGTGGCTCTGGGAAATGAACTTGTAGCTACAAGAAACTGGATTCACTTGTGTTTAAGCAGAGTTTACTGTTTTTACAAGAAACACCCAAACCCACTTCTGTGTTTGTAGAAAAGCTGGAGGAGCTTGACTTTGGAGGAGGAAAAAGCACATTAAAAGCCATAAACAACAAATGCCTGGAGTTGGTCTTGGCTTTGGCATGGGAAGATGATGATGAGTGATGGATTTTGGAGCTCTTCCTTTCCCACCCTGTGGCCAAGGGTAGGTGAAGGATTGCTCCTGCATTTGTACCACTTAGTGCTTAGGACTTAAGGGGCTTATTGTGCATCACCCAGGGAGAACAGGCGCACAGGGATGTGGTCAGTGTGAGGTTGACCCATTTGTGTCATGGTGGCTCCCAGTCCTGATGCTTCCCTTGGACATGTGCGTGCTGAGGTGGAATGGACCCTGCAGCTCCAGGGATGGTTGGGAGGTGTGGGATGAGCAGGAATATCTGTCAGTGCTCCCCACCTCCCTTTGCTGTGTACTGCCCTAGGTTTGTCTGCACATTGGAAGGACCTGGCTCCATTTCCAGCCTCGATGGTGCTTGGTACCGCTCAGAGCTCCTATGCCTCCAGGGTGTTATCAGCCCAAATTCTTGGCAGTCAGGGGCTTTCCATCACTGAGGCTCTTGGGAGGGGTTCTTTCCCACCTAAGTTGGGCTGCAGCCAGCGCTTGCTGGAGAAGACCTCCCCTTGGCCAGCAGCAGATGCTGGGCTGTGGCTTTGATTTATAGCTTGGTATCCAGGCAGTACCATGATGCCATCAGGACTAGCTTGGCACGATGAATGGATTCAGGAGCACTGGGGAGGATAAGGCTCTGCTGCTGGCACCACTCTACTACCCCATGGCTCTCGGGGGGGGGGGGGGGGGGGGGGGTCCCCATAGTCTGTGGTAGGGAGGAGATTCAGCATCGTCGCTGCTCCCCAGCTTGCTCCCAACAGCATTTCTGCCTCTTGCGATGCAGCCAGCCTCTCTGCAAGAGGAGCGTGGCTAGGTCTGCATGTCCCATCTGTCCCTTCCTAAAAGCCTTATTGGTAGCCCCAGCTAATGCAGGGTTAAATCCATGCTTGGCACGTCCCTGCCGATGACAGCTCTGTTGTTCCCCTGGTGGGTGACTCACAGGATGGGCATCCTCGTGATGTCCCTGGGGAGCAGAGACCAAGCAGATGGGGAGGGGAGGTGAAGCAGCCGCTGTGTCACCCCACTGAGGAGCAACACGCTTCCAGAGAGAATCCCTACTGCCATCATGCCAAGGGCAGCACCATCCCTGCTGCTCCCGTGCCCTGGGAAGCTGGTGAGGTTTTGCAGGGTGCCAGCCAGTAGCTATGGGAATGGGCTCATTGGAACTTCCCTAAAGCTTTGCCCAACCTTCCACAAAGCCTATTTTGGGATATTGGAAAGAACAGTGGCTTAGCTGGCACCAAGGGGTGTAACCACGACGGAGCCCTGCATCCATACTGCCCATTGGTGGGGGAAGCATGCAGCAGGTCCTCCTGGCTTGCATGGTTGTATTTTGCCTACAAGAAACCTGGATAGGGGCTGGCTTTTTCCTAGCCTATATTTAATGCTAGCCAGTATTCCAAGTGCTTTCAGAGGAGCTTTCAGACCATTGTCTTAGTAGCTGCAGAAGTGATTTCTAAGCACATCTTCCCCTGTCCACCCTTGTTTCCCCCCCATCCTGCTCCCGAGTGTCCCTGTTTATTCTCCCATAGCCTGAGTTTAAAGGCTGGCTGCTTATCTGTCCTGCCTCTGCACGCAGAAACATCTTGGTTCTGTCAACTCCAAAACACAGCTTCACCCCCATCCAACCATGCACCCCCATCCTTTCATGTGTGAGAACATTGCTCCGTCCCGAGTGGACTGAGATGCAGCCAAGCTCCTGCTTTTGGGAAAGGAAATACCTTTTCATGCTGGCTTATTTTGATGTATGTTCTTGTTGCTTTTGGAGGTGTGTGTAGGGGGGGATATTTCCCAGCTGTTTCTCTACAGAACCACATCTGTCAGGCCCTTAGCATAAGGATTCCCATAGAATTCTATAAACAGAGGAAGGGGATGCACCCCTGCAAATGCCAGGCACTGTGGGGCTTGTGGGTTTGTCAGTGCACGACTGCAGTGATTGATAGCAACATTAGGTGATAGTGGATTATGAGGCACGTCTTTATATTCATGGCTTGCACTGTGATTGACAGGAGAAATCACCTACCTGTGGCTGGTTTCTGCCTTGCCTCGTGTAGTGCTTACCAAGCAGAGGTCATCTTTGGGCTGTTGAGGTGCTTCCGGGGGTTTATCACAGGATTGTGATAAAACCAGGGTTGTTTTTATCACAAGCATTGCTGAAATGGGTGAAAACTTGGCCTCTTGAGCGATGTCTGCAGTGATGACGCTGGGCACCTTGTGCCTGCGTAGCTGTGGTGGGTTTGAACCCTGCAGCTGAGGGTTGGAGGGACCTACAAGAGCCCACCTTGTGTCTGCAGGGTCTCTTTAGGGGGAGGCAGAAAAGTGTTGAGTAAGTGCTTAGTAAGTGTTTAGTAAGTATTTAGTAGCATTTGCAGGCCTTCGTCTGCCACCTCAACAACTTGCAATTCCAATCAGTGCTTTGCACTGATGAGGACCAAGCCCCTGCCCGCAGAGGTGGTGCTTTGCAAAGGGGTGAGCTGGATGGAGGGCAAACCATGCTAGCTAAAGAGCATCGTTCCTCCTTTCCATTCTCCCCACTGCCTGTTCATTGCTCTTCCTTGCTGCTGCTGGCAGCTCCAAGGCCCCCTGTCTTACCTGCTCTGATAAGGCTTGTCTCAAAGCCTGATTTCTGTGTGTTTAATGCCTGCCAAGCCCTCTCCCCTCCCAGAAGGACCTGAAATAATGCTCTTCTCAGAGGGAAAAGCATTTCCAGACAAGTTCTCCCTTCCCTCTTCGGGCTGGAGCCTGGTGCATCCCTTCCAGCTACCCACATTCCCAGCATACCAGTGCCGGGGGATGGTTTGGGAAGCGTTTCAAGCAGGCTGGAGTATCTCCTGCTCAGGCTCTCCCCTGCGGATTTCCTCTTATAGCATTCCAGAAAAGGGCACCGAATCCTTCAGGGCTTGCAGCTTCTGTGCTGGAAGAGAGAGCCCCACTAGGTTACAAACAGCTGAAGCAAGCAGAGCTTGTGTTCCCCTTCTCATCAGCTCCATATTCCTGCCTAAGGAACGTAAGTTTGGGGGTGATTTTCTGCTTGATTTAACTTTCAAGATGAGGGATTTGAATGTGTGTGTGGGGAGAAAGGAAAAGCAGTGTTGGGAGTGACACCAGCTGAGGTCTTACCAGCGCTTGCATCAGCCACAGTGTTGGCAGTCCAAGTGCTGTGTGTTCTGTGGCAGTGGGAGATGGTTCAGTCTCAGCTCTGGGATGCTGATGCAGCATTCCCCAGGGATGCTGGAAGTGCTTTTGGAAACATTTCTGGAGGAAAAAGGAGATAAACACACCTCTATTTGTGGTTTTTCCTAAAGTAAGGCAGGGCAGTTGGTGCAAGAAGGGATGTTTTTCTGCCTGGTCCATGCCTGGTTGGCCAGGATGCAGGAAAAGCCAGTCCCCATCCCAGGATATTCCAGTGCTGCAATGGGAGAGAGTGATGACCTGATTGAACATGCAAAAATCCAGGTCCTGCGGGCCTTCCACACTCGCTAACCTCTGCCCTGGGCTCCCACAGCATCTGAGTGCTTGGTGGCTTTATAAATATGTATTACAGCAATGTAACGTGTAAATGCCCTGAAAGCTGTTGTGAAATGGAGAGAAGGACCAATTTATGAGCCTTGGAGCAACATAACCCCAAATAACTCTTACAGGCAGGAGGGCTGCTTTGTACAGGGTTGTAGCCAGCAGTAGCATTGTGCAAGGCCAGGCTGCCCTTGCTTTCCAAAGCCCTTAGTGATTTGTAGGCAGTGCCGTGCTTACTATGAGCACCCAGGTTATCTTCATGGAGAACATGAGGATGTGAGAGCATGGAGGAGAGAAGGCTCTTTAAGGAGAGACCTTAGAGCAGGTCCAGTGCCTAAAGGGGCTGCAGGAAACCTGGAGAGGGGCTGCAGGAATCCTGGAGAGGGGCTTTGGACAAGGGGCGTGTAGGGGCAGGCCAAGGGGAATGGCTTTAAGCTGCCGGAGGGGAGATGGAGATGAGCTCTTAGGCAGAAGCTCTTCCCTGTGAGGGTGCTGAGGCGCTGGCACAGGGTGCCCAGAGAAGCTGTGGCTGCCCCATCCCTGGCAGTGTTCAAGGCCAGGTTGGACACAGGGGCTTGGAGCAACCTGCTCTAGTGGGAGGTGTCCCTGCCCGTGGCAGGGGTTGGAGCTGGATGAGCTTTAAGGTCCCTTTAACACAAACCAGCCCCGTATCTCCCGCACGGACCCCGCAGGGTGGGTCCGGAGCCTTTGCTAACGCGCTGCGCTCTGTTCCTCTCCCCAGGCTGGTTCCTCGCGGTGCCGCCGGGTCCCTGCAGCCGGCTCTGCCCGCGGACGGGCCATGGCTCCCTAGTGCCCTCGGCCCGGCGGCGATGGCGGCGCAGCGCATCCGAGCGGCCAACGCGGGCGCGCTGCCGCGGTGCAAGTCGGAGGGGACGCTCATCGACCTCGGCGAGGGCCTGGCCGAAACCAGCCTCTGCGATGTCAAAGGTGGGTTGGGGTCCCGCGGGATGGGTGCGATGATGCCCCCTCTCCGCTGTGGTCCAGGACAGGGGGGATGGGGAAGAGCATCAAGTGCTGCTGCATCCGTGGCTTGGACCAGACACCTAAATGTCCAGCAGCTCAGAGAGGTGACAGCAACAAGATGTTTGTTTTCTTCTCCCCCGCAGCTGGGAGCTTGCAGGTTGCTTGAATAATCTTTATTTCTTCTTTTTACTGCTGTTTCTCCAGCTGCATTTTACCTTACCCAGCAGAAAAGCTGTGTTCAGGGAAGGAGGGAATGACTGCTCCCCTGGCAGAAATGCATCCCATGAAATAAATCCAGGTGGAGGTTAGCGTGTGCCGAGGCCCTTTAAAAGGAAACATGCACAGAAGTGATTGCTTTTGCGGGTGCAGCAAGAAAGCGAACATCAAACACACTGCAAATGAGATTGTTTTGAATGCAAAAATAGGAATTACTCATATTCTCCAAGGGGTTTGCTGGTTTCAACACATCCCTGTTCACCCCGCTGCTGGTGTGCAGAGCTGTAGGGACATGGGGATGGCCACTCGGCTGATCCAAAGGGATGGGGAGACCAAAATGCCCCATCCTGCAGACAGCTCCGGCCACAGTGCTGAGTTCATGGTGGCTTCCTACAAAGGTGACAAACCAGTTTCAGCACAGTTTGCTTTTAGTCTTATGCTGAATAAATGTCCTCATGGCTTTGCCTGCCTGCTGCCAGGGGCAGTGGGTTAATGATGGGCTGTTTAGGATGTGTACAAACTCTTCCCTTCATATATAAAAGAGGGGCTTTGGACAAGGGATGTAGGGACAGGACAAGGGAAAAGGCTTTAATCTGCCAGAGTGATTTGGTGGTTTAAGGGGTGCCTGCCATTCTAGCCTTTGCCTCTAGGAGCTTAGATCCCGACATGCCAGGTGGAATGGAGAGCTGGTAGGAAGCAACTCCTACTCCTTCAAAACTCCCTCCAACACATGTAGTGCCTTGTCCATCAGGGGTTCAGCAGGGCGGTGGGATGCTGGTGCCTCGTACAGGAGACACTGCATGGGGCCTTGCACTGAGGGGAGGTTTGTTGCTAAGGCAGTTGTCTGCATCAAGAGCGTAACAAGTTGCTGCTTCTCCTGCGTTGGCTCCCACTGCTCTTCCCAGCTGCATTAGTGCCTTTAGGTCATGAGCCCTTTGGGAAGAGGAACATGGATGTATCAGAAGCACCAGGGGGAGAAGAAGGTTTGAGAGGCTGTAAAACGACCTTATTTCACTGCTTAAAACCAAGGGGATTCTGACCGGAAATAAATGGTTGCAAGTAAGATGTGACTCTTGTGGGTTGCTTACGGTGCTGTCTTCTCCTTGGCTTTGCAGTGCCTTCTCCTAGTGCCTTGCTGATCGACAATCCCGCATGCTTTGGAAACGCGAAGGAAGTGATAGCAATCAAAGATTACTGCCCAACTAATTTCACCACTTTAAAGTTCTCCAAGGGGGACCGCCTTTATGTCTTAGACACATCAGGAGGGGAGTGGTGGTATGCTCACAACACCACCGAAATGGGTTACATCCCTTCCTCCTACGTCCAGCCTGTAAACTACCGCAACTCTTCCTTAACGGATAGCGGGATGATAGACAATCTACTGGAGAGCCCTGATGAGGGGGTCAAGGAGTTAGACCTGCTTGGAGAGTGGACTGACGTGAAAAGGAGCTCTGCAAAACCCTACAGTAACAACCCGTTCTTGAACGGTGTCCAGACAAACCCGTTTCTGAATGGGAATCTGCAGACAGTGCCCAGCTCGGACAGAGAATCCAACTCCAATGTCACTGTTGATTTGCTGCTCTTCGACACGGGGACTCCTGCTTCAGCTGCTTCCAGTTTGGCTGTTAATAGCAGCCTGGGTAACATCTTTGATGAGTTTCCCTCTACAGCCAGGCTGGATCTGGAGCAGCCTGTGAAAAGGGATAATCCCTTCTTCAGGAGTAAGCGCTCCTACAGCTTGTCCGAACTGTCCGTTCTTCAGGCCAAGTCAGACGCTCCAGCGTCATCAGGGTTCTTCAGCGGTCTGAAGTCTCCCACCCCTGAGGAGTTCCAGAGCCGGGAGGACTTTAGGACAGCGTGGTTGAACCACAGGAAGCTGGCTCGGTCTTGCCATGACTTGGATTTGCTTGGTCAAAATCCTGGCTGGGGTCAGACGCAACCGGTGGAGACCAACATTGTCTGCAAGCTGGATAGCTCTGGTGGAGCTGTTCAGCTTCCAGACACCAACATCAGCATCCGCGTGCCAGAAGGCCACGTGTGCCCTGGGGAAACGCAGCAGATCTCCATGAAGGCGATGCTGGATCCACCGCTGGAGCTGAACAGTGACAAGTGCAGCACCATCAGCCCCATCCTGCAGATCAAACTGAGCAACATGGAGGTGAAAACCTTCATCATCCTGGAGATGAAAGTGTCAGCAGAGGTCAAGAACGACATCATGAGCAAGAGCTTGGTAGGACTGCAGTGCTTGCGGAGTGACATGAAAGAGGGGCCATACACACCGATGCAGCTGAGCTACTCCTATGGGGACACAATCCAGGTGCAGCTGGAGAACCTGGAGCCTTGCATGTACATCGCAGCTGTAGCCCAGGGGCAGAACATCCTCTACCCTTACACCGTTTGGGATTACATCAGCAAGAAGATCACCGTTGGTGTCTATGGCCCAAAACACATTCACCCCTCTTTTAAAACTGTCGTGGCCGTGTTCGGGCACGAGTGTGCGCCTAAGACTCTCCTGGTGAATGAGGTCACAAGACAGTCCCACAGCCCGGCTCCCGTGGCTCTCCAGCTCTGGGGTAAGCATCAGTTTGCTCTGTCCCAGCCTCAGGACCTCAAGCTCTGCATGTTCTCCAACATGACCAACTACGAGGTGAAAGCTAGTGAGCAAGCCAAGATTGTGCGGGGCTTCCAGATGAAGCTGGGCAAGGTCAGCCGCCTCATCTTCCCCATTGCATCCCTTGATCCCAACGAGCTCTCGGACTTCACGCTAAGGATACAGGTCAAGGATGACAAGGATGCCATTTTGACCCAGTTCTGCGTCCAGACCCCACAGCCACCTCCAAAAAGTGCCATCAAACCGATGGGGCAGAGGCGGTTCCTCAAGAAGAATGAGGTTGGGAAGATCATCCTTTCACCTCTGGCTGCCACTACCAAGTATCCGGTTTTTCAGGACCGGCCAGTGTTGAGCCTGAAGTACGGCAAGCTGCTGAAGACAGTGGTAAGGCAAAGCAAGAACCACTATTTGCTGGAGTACAAGAAAGGAGATGTGATAGCCCTCCTCAGTGAGGAGAAGATCAGGTTGAAAGGGCAGCTGTGGACCAAGGAGTGGTACATTGGCTACTACCAGGGGAAAATAGGCCTCGTACACACCAAAAACGTGCTCGTGGTTGGGAAGGTCAAGCCCAGCTACTTCTCTGGGCCAGATCTGACCACCAGCCTATTGCTTGAGCAGATCCTGAGGCCCTGCAAGTTCCTGACCTACATCTACGCCTCTGTGAGGACTCTGCTCATGGAGAACCTCAGTAGCTGGAGGTCTTTTGCCGATGCTCTGGGGTACTTGAACTTGCCGCTCACCTTCTTCTGCCGAGCGGAGCTGGACAGTGAGCCGGAGCGAGTGGCCTCTGTCTTGGAGAAGCTGAAGGAAGACTGCAACAACACCGAGAACAAGGAAAGGAAGTCTTTCCAGAAGGAGCTGATGACGGTGAGTTTGGGGTCTGATGAGGGGATCTCAGTTCCCTGCTGGGGGACATGGAAGTTGCCTCATTCAGTCTGTAGGAAATCAAGTCCATCTCTGAGGTCTTCCACAGCGAGGTGGAAGTTCGACCCTGTTGTTGTGCGTGTTGGTGGGCCCCTGGTTTAATGGCAGTAAATGGGGCTTGTGCTGGGTGAAATGCCATGGGGACATGTTGTGTGAGGGCAGGCAGCAGGCTTGCTTTGGAAGGAAGCTTATCCGAAGCCCCTCAGGATCAAGGTGATTTTGGTCCCGTGTCTACTTGGTTGATCTCCTTCAATGATGGACGCTTGTAGGAGTCACTCAGGAGCTTGTGGCTTCCTCAACCCCGGTGTCAAAGTGTGCACCGGTAAAGGCAATACTAGTGGAAAAGCTGTCTTAACTTGGGATCCATATCTAATAGGTGATTTGTGTTTGAAAGTCAGCTTGGTTTTGGGCAACTAAAGTAGTAACTTGTGAACGATCTATTAGCTGACATACATTCACATAAACCGTGCTGAGTAATTAATGTAATGAGTAAAGTCATCGAAACTGAAGCCTGTAGGTAGCTCATTTGTGAACTGACAAAGGAGCTGTGTCATTTGATGAGCATTTGGTTCCAAGGTTTATGCCTGGCTCTAGTGGCCAGCTACAAGAGAGCAGGAGGTTTAGGGTTGAAATCCTTCCCAGAAAGGGTTGTCAAGCACTGCCCCATCTCTTTTTGGGGTGGCAGCTGAGCCCAAGGTACCTCTGAGCTGGGATGCTTTACATCCAGCTGTGGTTCATGTTTGCAAACTGAAATGCATGGCTCACTTCTGTCCTGAGTAGCATTTGGGTAAGTGCTGCTTCCGTACTTCTTGGATGCATTAGGAAATCTCTTACAAGAAATCATCTTCGTGATCATTTCTAGCGTTTTATAGAAAGTGAGCCAAAGAAAATACAGGATGAAATGTCTGGAAGAGGTTTGCAGCTCTCCTCTAAAAAGGCTGTCCTGTAGAAGCAGGATAACTGAGTTATAGGGAATCGTGTGGCTTAAGATGCCAGTTGAATTAAGGAATAGCAACAGCTTCACTTGGTGACAACGGGTGCAGGCAGCAGCAGCAAAATGGAGTTGTGAGAAGGCAGCCTGGGTAAGGAGGACTGGGCCTCTCGCTACAAGAGGGACATTGAGGTGCTGGAGCAGGGTCAGAGAAGGGCAATGGAGCTGGTGCAGGGCCTGGAGCACAGTGTGATGGGGAACAGCTGAGGGACCTGGGGGGTTCAGATGGAGAAGAGAAGGCTCAGGGGGGACCTGATCGCTCCCTACAGCTACTTGAGAGGAGGATGGAGCCAGGAGGGGGCTGGGCTCTGCTCCAAGGAACAAGGGATGGGACAAGAGGAAACGGCCTCAAGCTGCACCAGGGGAGGTTTAGATGGAGCTGAGGAACAATTCCTTCCCCAGAGGGTGCTCAGGCATTGGAACAGGCTGCCCAGGGCAGTGCTGGAGTCACCATCCCTGCAAGTGTTCACACACTGTGGAGATGTGGCTCTCAGTGCCACGGGTCAGTGGTGACCTTGGCAGTGCTGGGGAATGGTTGGACTGGATGGGCTTAAAGGTATTTTCCAGCCTGGTTGATTCTGTGATTCTATTTCATTTCCCAAAATTCCCTTAAATATAAGGGGGAAATCTGAGGCTGGAGTTTGAGGTGTGAGGTGTTACAAGGAGGATATAGCCCATCATTACTCATCAAAGTACTGTCCAGCAAGTTCCCCTTGCCTGGGTACCACTTTGTGGCCTGTGGGACTTTCAGGTGCCAGGTCATGCCACCATTGATGCTTCTGTTGAGGGTTCTTCTGGCCATCATATGTGGTTGTCTGTGTCATTTCTGGGGACATCCAGGAGAGGAAAATACCCACTGGTAGTCAAGGCTGGTGTCTGAACCCATGGTTTCCCTAAGGGAGGGCTTGCTCCTTTAATCATTAGCCTGAGTGAACAATGAAATGAAATCTGTGCTCCTCTTGCTGGATGCTTGCAAGGGCTTTGTGCTGTTTGCCTTACCTGTAAGCATTCCTTTTATCTATTCCCTTTGTCTCCAGGGCTCCCAGACTGTCTGTAGGACATGGAAAATCTATGTCAGACCTCAGTGGGGAGAATAAGGGGAAGATAAAGCTCTTTGGGTACTCAGCAGCTTCTTCAAGGGGAGGGCTGTAAGCTGCAGGAAAACATCCTGCTCCCCAAGGGATGACTGGAGCGCAGAGCTCCAGAGCAGGATTTATTTCCCTTGTTTGAATGGAGGCTAATCCTGAGTGTTGGCTTTGTTTGCTCCTCTTTGTGGGTCTGAGCCTGGCCATCAAGGATGAGCTCCCTTTCTGGTGGAAGACACTGCTGCTTCTAAACCCCCTTGGTGCTGTCAAATCCCCCTTAACCTGGGGAGAAATGAGATTGAGCCTGTTCTAAAAATGCAAGGTATTTTATTGTGTTTAAATCTGATTTGATTTGTAACAAAGGGACTTGCTTTCCGATGGCTGCTGGCAAGAACTGGTTGCACTAAGCTCTGATCTGACCATTGCTTGTCTCATCTCAAAGGGACTGTGAAGGGTGAAGTGGTGAGAGGAGGCTTATCTCCCTTGAGTGTTGAGTACACAGAACTGCAGTGTCAGAGCCATGCACCAGCTGCCAAGCATGGAAAAGCCTGATGATGGTGACTAGTTAATAAGTGACCTGCTTTTAATCATTATTGGTTTTAATCGAGCACCAGTAGTGAAGGTAACTGGGGGAATGTTGCTCAGATGTTAGCCTGGGCACTGGCGCAAGAAGAAGCTGGGCCACCAGTACCTGGCCATGCAGTGACTGCACAACAGTCACTTCAGATGGATTGATGATGAGACAGAACAATTCTCTCTTTCTCTGGCTCTTTGTATACAGCCACTCATTTATCATCACTTTCCATCAGATGCTGCCATTGGGAAAAATATGGGTCTTCCGGGAATGCCGTTGGGCATGTCAGCAGGGAGCTGTGGAAATCAGGAGCTTTTCTTCTTTAGGCTGTTTTAAAGGTCATAGAGAAGATGATGTTGGGAGCTTTTTCTCCCCATTGTTTTCCATCATTTGCTCTGCATGCTGCCTGCTTTGCACCAAAAGATAACGCTTGTGCCTGTGTATGCAGACCCCAAAGAGCTGCAGGCAAGCTTAAGCAGTCCTTAATGTCCTGCAGAGCAGGGTGTCCACTGCTTGGACCTTGTGTTGGCACAGCAGAGCATGCCAGACCAAGGTAGCTTATGTTGTGCCCCTCCTACTCCTCCATCCCAAAGCAATCAGCTGGCTAATGGTAGTCCCTGTGCTGGATTTGGGTCCAGAGGGAAAGTCTGACTCCTGCCCTTCTTCTGACTTCATGGGAACAAATCCCCATCACATGTACAGATCCTGGATGCTGCTTCCCTAAGGAACCACGCTGCACCGTGCTGCAGACCCAAAAGAACTGGTATTTAAGATCATGGGTAGTGCAGTATTTTGCACATGACTGGTGATTTTAGGGGTGCTTCAGCCAAAAGAAGGGAGTCAAAGAGGTGTTCGATGCCTAAAGCAAGGGTTATTTTGGGGAGCGCATGCACAGAGCCAACTCCTGTGTCCCAGAGAGGATGATGGAGATGGGAGCCTGTGCATGAGCATCCTCTCACCTGTGGCGCTCACCAGCTACTAGGGGTTGTAGGGCCTTTCTCCCTATATCTGATGAGGTTCCAGGTGGGAGCTGTGTTGTGGTGCCACCCTAGGCACAGTGCCCGCAAATGCAGGAGTGGACCATGAAGGTTGTGATGATGGGCACAGGCAGGAGCTGGCCATACATCTGTATGCAGTCTATGGGTTTTCCTTTACCTTCTAGCCTGGCTTGCTTTCTTCCAGGTGCTGGTTTCCATTATTAGAGGATGGGAAATGGGATTCTGCATTTCAGAGCTGGGATGCAAATCCAGCCTCCCTTGGATGCCTTTTAAGTAGAGGTGCTTCTACGCTGCTTTGAACTGGGATTTGAATATCAAACCACCTCCTTTAGTTACCTGTCTGGCAGAGCTGGCTTGGAGCCTTTCTGAGGTTAATAAATGCTTTGGAGGGTGCTGGTGAGGCACAGCCCAGGTCACACCTCCGCAGGGAACATGGCTGGGTACCAAGGGGTGGGAATGAGGTCGCTGTAGCCCTGTTAATACACAGTCAGGGCTTGCAGGAGAGCCCCATGGCTGCCCACATTCCATGGGGTTCTGTGAGAGGGGGAGTAAGTTCTACCCAGGCTAAAAAGGCTGTGTTGGTGTTACCACTACCCTTTGGCTCAGACCTTAGTGGTTGTGTCTCTTCCTTGCACCCCATCCCCACGTGGCTTTGGTGCGCTTCCCATCTCCCGTCACCTCTGCCCACTTTCCTGCGTGTTTTCCCCAGCCCATAATGTGCATGCTGAGCCTCCCCAGCTCAAATCACCGGGGGCAAAGCACAGGAAGGAGGTGGTTCTGTGGCCATCAGTAGGTTTCAGAGTTAACACTCACACTGCAGGGTGGGGAGCAATCCATCTCCTCCAGAACTGCTGCTTTGGGTCATTAGAGTGTCCCCAGCTGCTTTGCTTGGTGCTGTTCTCTTGTATATATTGAGCAGCAGAAGGAACAAGAGAATCTATGTCCTGTAGCTTTGTCCTTAACCCCAGTGGTACACTTGGCTCTTGGCGGCCTCTTCTGATGCCTCAGACCTGATCAACCTCTGGCAAAAGGTGGGAGTCATCCGTCCGCCTGGAAAGGCAGTTTTGAGGATGCTAAATCTTGCCCTTCCTTAGGATCATCCTGATCCTCTGCCAGCAGAGAGGGTGATGGATCCATGGGTTGGGTGGTGAGGAGGTGCTGCTGAATAGGAAATTCTGGCACACAGGTGTGAGATCTAAATGCTGCTTAATGCCCTTAAAGAATGATGCTCTTTGAAATGCATGTTCCTTGCTTGCTTAACAAGAGGGTTTGTTACTTCTGCTCACACAGGAAACCAGTGTAAGCACTTTGGAGGAGCAAACAAGCGCTGGGCTGCAGCTGTAATTAGAATGGAGCCCAGCTTTAAGCTGGAAGCAGATAAGGGAAAAATCAATGTGCATTTGCCTTGCAAATTGCTGGAGTGCTTTCAGATGTTCCCATCTTCCACCGAATGTCCCTGTGAGGATTTAACCCTTCTTCTGCCCCAGAGCCAAACCCGATGGGGTTTGCCCATAGCTCCATGGTGAAGGTGTGAGTGGTGTTCCCAATAGGAACCAGCGTGGTTCCTTGGTGCTTGGCATCCCTTGCGGGGCTGTCCCCTGCATCCCTGAGCTGTGCTTTGCCTTTATGGAAAGGGCACGTTGGAACACTGATGGGTGTGTTCACGCATCCTGAGTACAGCGGTGCCATGACTCCAGATCTGGCTGTAGGAAAACAAGGAGGTTATTCAGCAAATGAGCACCCAGGGCATGGTGTGGGATTTCTGCTTGATTCCCATGCTTTAAAAAGGGGGATGCCATTTCCTTAATCCAAAACACCTTTCTGTAGCCACTTGAGGCTGGAGGTGGAATTTGCTCTGCTGAGGCTGTTGTGATCCACAGGCTCTGGCAAAGGATGGGGGAGCCCTGGTCAGTGGGCTATTGATTGTGTTGGTCAGATCTTATCCTCTGGGAATTGCTACTTAAACCTTTCCTTTCCTGAGCTGCGTTGTGGGGTTTCTCCTATTTCACTTGGAGCAGATCTCCTGATGTTAAGGGTTGGCTCCTGTCCTCGAGATAGGAGCTCTCATCCCCATGATAACCCTGCTCTGTCATCTCTTTCCCTGGCTAAGTCATCGCCAGCTGGAAAACCAGGACTGCTGCTGTTCCTCTTCCCCGCTTCTTCCAAACCATGCAGAAAATCTCAGCTTTTAGGTCCATAAATGATGGGAGAAGGCAGAGGTTTCTGAACTGGCGTGGGCAGGCAGAGGAGCAGTGAGAAGACCAAGAACATCCCAAGCCAAACCATGGTCGGGTACTGCTGTCAACTGGCCCTTTGCCTGGGTCTCACCCCAGCCCATCTCCTCCCAAGGCTGATCATAGTGTAGAATCCCAGACTGGTTTGGGTTGGAAAGGACCTTAAAGCTCATCCAGTTCCAACCCTGTGTGATGCCTTCCGCTAGACAAGGTTGCTCCAAGCCCCAATTTCCTCAGCCTGGACCTTTGTCCAGTTCCCATCCCAGAGTGTTCTGCTTGGGGAGGGAAGCTGCATGGACTGTGCTGGATTAGTTACATTGATTAAAGGCATCTGTTCCTCTTAGCCCCTGGGATGCTTTAAACTGCTTATGGTGGCGCCTGAACATCTGGAGGGGTTGCCTGGAAAATGGGGCTGGGGTATGGTGCTCCGTTCCATTAATGGGATTACCCTTCTGAGGAGCCTGGTGGCCTCATTTCACCAGCTGCTGCTCAAAAGGGGGTGGGAGGCTTTAGAGCGGCTTCTCAAAGGACTCCTTACCTGCAGGGTTCCTTTCCCATTCCCGCTTTCCTTGACTCTCTCAGTTGCTTCTCACCCCTGTGCTTCAGGCCCTGCTGAAGATGGACTGCCAGGGGCTGGTGGTGCGGCTCATCCAGGACTTCGTGCTGCTGACCACAGCTGTGGAGGTGGCCCAGCGCTGGAGGGAGCTGGCCGAGAAGCTCGCCAAGGTCTCCAAGCAGCAGATGGATGCCTATGAGGCCCCGCACCGGGACAAGACAGGGACAGTGGACAGCGAGGTGAGAGCGATGGAGCTCGGTCCTTGGGTTGCAGGTACCTTCAGAGCGTGCTCTGTTAGAGCACCTTTGGGGGATAAGAGAGATTTGGGGTTGGTGGAGAAGTTTTGGGGTATTCCTAGGAAAGTGCTTGTTCTGGGATGGGGATGCATTGGGTGATGCTTTCCAGCCTGCCTCTGCTCTGATCTACTCCCTCACTGCCCCACGTCCCTGGAAGTGCTCACAAACCGTGTAGACAAGGCTGTCAGTGACACTGGTTAGTGGTGGCCGTGGCTGGACTTGATGATCTTAAAGGTCTTTTCCAATGCGGTTGAGCCTCTGGTTCTCTGACCACAGGCCATGTGGAAGCCAGCGTACGACTTCCTTCTCACCTGGAGCAGCCAGATGGGCGACAGCTATCGTGACGTGATCCAGGAGCTGCACACTGGGCTGGACAAGATGAAGAACCCCATCACCAAGCGCTGGAAGCACCTCACTGGCACCCTGATCCTCGTCAACTCCTTGGACATGCTGCGGGCAGCTGCCTTCAGCCGACAGGACCATGAGGACTTTGCCATCTAGGTCCTGCAGTGCTGGTTTTGTCCGTATCTCCTTTGCTGGGGTGTTTATCCTGTGCTTTCTCCCCCTTCTTTTTTGACTAAAAAGAGATGGAGGTTGTTGCTCTTCTTGGGCTTTAGGAGGCCAAAGTTTCTAAGTTCTCCACCAGGACTGGGAATCAGCAGGAGACTTCCCTCCTTGATGGGAAGGCATCCAGCAGGGAACGGCTTTTCCTATGGCGTTGCTACCACTTCTTTCTTACTAAAAACTTCCAAGGGGGGAGGGAACACGAGAGAGATCCCATTTTTTAGGCATTTACAAATAAAAGTCTACTTTTTGTAACAAGCAGGAAAGGTTGGAACCACTTGTGGTGGGGGTGGGGGGGGCTGTGTCTGGTTTTTACACTGTAGAAACCCCTTTTAAAGTGTTTTGGAGCCGAATGTGAGTCATGTAAATGTGTCTTTGGAAGAGACAGCACAGTCAATGCCCACAGGCAGGCTTGGGCAGGCTGCCAGGCAGTAAAGCGCGGTTGGAGCTCGGGATGTCCTCAGCCCAACAGCATCTTTCACCAGAAAGGATTTATTTCATCAGGGAATGTGTAAGTGTTCACACACCATGTAGATAAGGCCCTCAGTGCCATGGGTCAGTGGTGGCCTTGGCGGTGCTGGGGTATGGTTGGACTGGATGAGCTTAAAGGTCTTTTCCAACCTGGTTGATTCTGTGATTTCAGGTTTTGTTCTCCATTTCATTGATTTTTGTTTGATTTTCATGTCTGCAAATCCTTGTTTCCTCATGGCAGGAGGTTGGAACTAGATAATCTTAAAGTCCTTTTCAACCCAGACAGGTTTGGAATTCAGGGATGCTCTGGCCGTGTGTGTCTTTGCACATACCTGGTCTGGGCAAGAAGGACACCAGCCTCTGATTTAGGCTGACTGACTCCCTCTTAGCACTTCAACTTCCAAGGAAGGATTTGGCTGCTTTGGGCCAATGAAAGGAACAAACTTCTTCAGCACTAGTCCCTTTGCAAATGCATTCACACCACTTCCTCCTCTGCTTCAGCCAGCACAACTGAATGATCATCTCGCAGCACTCAGCGTTAATGACTGAAGATGATGTGTCAGAAGGGGAGAGGGAAGGAAAGTCACCTCTGCGTTATCGGTGTCTGTACAGAAGAGCTGGTTTATCCATGAGGTTTGCTTTGTCCTCTCCAGTGCTTGGTGTCTGCACATCCAGCTCAGTTTGCAATGAGAGCCAGCGACTGATTAAAAGCCCTGGAGCTCTGTGGCCATCTATTTCCATCCCTAGAAATCCCCACTGAAAAGCAATTGCTTTACTTCCTTTCCAGCTCTTAATTAAATGCTCGTCATGGATTAGCTGCTGCCAGGACACCCCTGTCCTGCAATAGGAGGAGCTGATCACAAGTGCTTAGAGGAGAGGAGAAGAGGTGGTTCAAGGGCTGCTCATAGGTTTGCCTCTTAGGGCAGGTTTCTTTGTCACCAAAGTCTAACCAAAGTTTCCTTGTCTGCTGGACCCTTTTGCACCTTAGTAACCCAAAGCTGCCTTCTTCAGGCCTGATCCCTCGGAAGACGTGGGCTTGAATGAGTGTAAATGGATGGAGGTGGTGGTCATCCCATCATGTGTTCCCAGGGTGACCTTCTCAAGCCTCCTGTTGGAATCCCTTTGTCCTCGTAACAGGCTTTACCCAAAGCATCCCCTGGGGCTCACCCCTTAATCCACTGGTGAAATCCAGGGACTTCCAAGCTACAGGTGACATGTTTAGGCTTCTTCATTATAATGGGAGGGGGGAGAAAGCAGGCTATAAAGGCATGTTTTTCCCAAAGGCTGTGTATAGAGAAGCCTGGCCAAAACCCAGGCAAGCTCCACTCAGTGAGCAGTGGAGGGGTGACTGATGGCTTGATTTGGGGTGGAAGGACCCCGATGTCCTACATGGAAAGGAAGGAGCCTCAGGCTGGGGAGATGAATGTGTTGGTTTTGATACTGCTTACCAGCCTTGCTCAATGCTGGGTTGTGGTTTCCCCTTCTTTCCCCACCCCTTACAATCACTGGACCCTTTCTCTACATGAAATCACTTTTCACCCACTCTAAGCAGTTCAGACTAACCATTTGTGGCCAAAACTCGATGGGACACCCCCACCATCTATTTGAGCAGCCTCAAGAAGGTTCCAAACCCCAGTTCCTGCCCTGCTCTGATTACCCCCCACTGAATGGTAATTAAAGCTTCCAGCAGATGCTTTGCAAAGGCTGGTCCCTTGCTGGGAGGGACGCTTGGTAACAGATGTAGCTTTCTTGGCTCTGCCCTATCCAAGAGGGACTTGTCACCCCCAGCATAAGGCTGGTAGCATGTCAGGGAGGAAATCTGCTCCATTTGTTCAGGCTGGCTGTTGAAGCCGGGTCATGCCATAGGATAAGCCGGCCAGTGTGTGGCTGGTGGGGATTTAGGATTTGCTGGTGACTGAGCAGCCTGTTCTGATGACTTGCTTTTATCATCCTAAGCAATCAGATCTGGTGTATGAAGCCTTTCACTCATCCTTAATGGGAAGGGAATTGATGCTGGGAGTGCTTGCTAGTACCTGTCAAAGCTATGTGCGACAGCAGCTTATAGGGTGAGAGCCTGACACCCACCATAAACAGGGTGCGAGTTTGCTCTGGGACAGATGAGCTCGGAGACATCATCCCCTCTCCCAGAAGTACCAGCATCCTTGGACAGTGAGGAAACATGCGGTGATGGAGATTTGATGGTGATGGGTTTAAACTGAAACAGGGGAAGTTCAGGTTGGTTATAAGGAAGAAGCTCTTCTGTGTGAGGTTGGTGAGGTGCTGGCACATTCCTCCGGGGGAGGGAGAGCCTGTCCTGCATTGTTTGGTTCATCTTGGCCATGGGATTTCCCCAGGTTTCATCACCTCACCTATAAATAATTTCTAACCCCACCTCTGCAGGTGATAATTAATTGTTGTGGCTGCTGAAAGGACCTGGCTTGCTCTTGCAGGGGACTGGAGCTGGCCCGAGTGCAGTGTGTCACGGGATGGGACATCTCTGGTGCCAAACCCCACTGGAATGCTGCATGGGGATCTGCAGGGGTATAGCTCCAGAGAATGATGCAGAAAGTCATGGCAGCATCACCCCTGCACTGCTCCCACCCTTTCAGGGAGGAGGGCAGAGCTCTGGACCATCACAGACTTGGTGCCTGCAATCCTGAAGCAACTTTGTGGATGCACATGGGTTTGGGGTGGGGGATTTTGAGTTTGGGATGTTTTCTTTTGGGGGTGTATGTTCTTGTTTCTTGTGGTGGTGTTAAATGGGGCTGGTGCTGCTCTTGGCAAGTCACATCCTCTCACCTCTACTCTGTGTTTACTCACCTTGAGCTTTCAGTGCTTTCCCACAGTGGGCAAACAAGGCTGAAAGGGGGTTTGTGATCTCCCATGAAACCCCCCCATGACAACTGGAGTCCTGGCTGGCTGCTGCAGCAGCAGGTATTTACTTCTTAAATCAAGTGAAGTCATTGCAGTGTGAGCATCAAAACAGGAGCAAGCAGGGCAAGGCAGCACTGGGATCCATGTGCTGGTGGCTGTGCCAGGCACCCTGCACAGTGGAGGAGGATTGGGTGCTCATTGAGAGGTCACTGTTGTTTCTTGCTTTTTGACCATCAGTTTGTGCCTCCTTCCTGAAAGGGCAGGGAAGGGATTTTGGCTCCTGTCTGTTGGCAGGTGTTTAAAAGCAGACATTTAAGGGTTTGCTGGCAAAGCTCAGGCTGCGGTGCCTGGACACTGGAGGGAGGTGGAGCCTGCGCAGCACAGGGAGAGGAGCAGTGGTCGTCCGTGCCTCAGTTTCCCCTTTTGGGAAATGACCCAGTCTCAGCTCTGCTCCAGAGCCGATTGCCCCACACCCTCTGACTCCTCACTCACTCTGAAATCCATCCCTGAGCAGCAGGGTCCGTATTCACGGAGCATTGGTGGGTAACCAAGTCGCTGTAACTGCCCCCAGCCCACTGGCTCTGCCTTGATAGGAAGGATGTTCTTGCTCCTTTCGGTCGGTGATAGCATTAGTGATACTGGACTGCCCTCTGCTGGCCACAGCTGAAACGACACATCCAGTCCTGGCCTTGCACATTCCCAAGCTCCCTTTCTCTCCATCTCATTTTTCCAAGGGAAAAGAAGGAGCAGGACAAAAGAAGTGAGGCTAAGGAGAGCGAAAGGAAAAGGAGAAGAAGAGGACACCTGGTTTCTGCTGCTGTTTTGCTTTAGTTATGTTCAAGTTCTTTCTAGAAGACATGGGATGGACATTTTGAGTCTTCCTCTCTTTTTTTTAGCTCCTACACCAGAGGTTTTTGAGTTAAATCCTAACAAAGCCAATTAAGATTAATTCTTTTTAATTCTGTTTATCTGATCTGAAATAAAGGGGGTTTTCCCTTGTCCATACAGAGAAAGTCAGTGGATGGACCATGGGGACATCCAGACATGTCACTGCAGGAACTGTGTGGAGCTGCAAAAGCTGCATCTTAAAAGCAGGTCAGCAGCTCTCAGGTACAGTGGAGGCTCTCTGTGTGACCCAAAGAAGGGTTTCCTTCTGTTCACCAGTGACAGGAGGAGGGGGGGCAAAGGCAGAAGATGGAAAGCAAAAGGTCCTGGACAGGTTGCATTGGCATGGATGCCCCCAGGAATCAGGCACTGCAATGGGGACAGGCTGAGGAGAAGAAGGACTGTCTTGAGCTTCACAGCTCCCTCTGAAGTACCTGCTTTTTCAAACAGCAATAGAAATGAACAGCAGCAGGTACATAGCAGGATGCCTGTGCCATGATATACTAGGATGTTCCAGCCTCGTTTGAGCCCTCACTGTTGACTTTAAGGTCTTTTCTGATAGCAGTCAGAACTGTGGCAGCTTCAAGAGGTAACCTCTCAGCAAGGACCAAGTCACCAAGCAGTGATGCTGAGAACTAGCTTTTTTGCATTGAGGTAGCTTCTACACCATGAAGTTTTTCCAGCTCTCTCCCCATGATTGAACAAGCTTTCCCTTCTCCAGCCCCATATCTCTCAAGTTAGAAAACACAAGAGCCATTATTGTTAGTACTGGGGATTTATTTATAAGGCTGGGCTTTGGGGTTTCACCTGAACAACATTTGCAATGAGTAAATCAGTTGGGTTTTATGAAAAAGGATGTTTACAAAGCTCTGATCACCTAACAGGTAAGCTCCAGGTACAGCAGTCAGCCTGATGGGGAACTCGTGTGAAACACCGGTGTCTTTACAATGACTTCCCTGCCAAAATATTAGCTTTGTTTAGGGGACTGTAAGTACACACAAAACCCATGTAAGATGTGCAGAGGAGCCTTGGACTTAACACTGATATCTTCCCAGGTGACTGAAGCACTCCTATACAAAGTAATTTTAATAACCGATTCTTAATTAAAGGCAAGAATTATATCAGTGAAACAACCCCTCCCGTGGTGGTAGTTTAAAGGAACTATTGTTTCAAAGTCACCAATCAATGAAATTTGGGATGGTCTCTGATCATCTGGTCTGGAGCAGAGGTTTATCTCCTACCATTGGTTTCACCTGCTAGTGGGTCTTGGATTTGGTTGGCTTTCTTGTTCTTCCCTTCTTACAGCAGCACCTTCGGCAGCAGAACAGGCAGCACTTCAGAGAAATGAAGAGGGAGAGGAGGACCACGACGATAAGGAAGGCGACGACATCCAGAGAGTGGTACTGGATCCAGTTCAGGTCATGAGCAGCAGGTCGAAGGTGTGGGGCTCCTTTGTGTCTCATTACAAACTCCACCCAGTGCACAGCCAGGTCCATGGGGTGGATGGGCCTGTCGAGGTGGAGGTCTGAGAGGCGCTTGATGTTCTCTTTGTACCTGTCAAGACAAGATGTTCAGTGCTTTCAGTGACTTGTTCTTCTGAGAGGAAAGGGATGTGGTGTTATTTGGCTCATAGCCCACTGGGAATTTCTGTGGTGGTGTTTCCCCATTGCCCCAGGAGATGGATAATAACAAAGTAATGGGCCCAGAAAAGTGCTGTTTTCAATGGCAAAAACAGAGGGAAAGGTTTTAGGAAAGAAGAAGAAGAAAAAGCTTAGTTTGGGCTGTCTTCAGAATCTCTGGGGTGAAGGTATCTGGTTGAAATGTGACTGGGTGTAGAAAAACCATCCAGTTTTTCAAGCTCAAGATGCATTATTATTACTGTTGTTATCATTGCTCTAAGAATACTGCTTAGGAAGCAGTGGCAATAAGGTGCCATTTCTCAGAAACATGATGGGGAAGAGGATGCCAAATACTGAGAAGCCTTCAGAGAAGCAGGGGAAAGGAGGATATGTCATAGAATCATAGAATGGTTAGGGTTGGAAAGGACCTTAAGATCATCTAGTTCCAACCCCCTGCCTGTGGCAGGAGGGTCTTGAAGCTCCTCTTCACCATGATGCCTTAAAACACCTTGGGCATGCTAACTGCAATACAGTGGTGTCTAGAGTAGTTCCCTGTACTGCCTCAGCGTACTCTTGCATGTTCCTCCAGCTCTGTGCTGGAATTGTCCAGCTTTGCCAAGCCAGGCAGCAGCCCACTGTGCTCATACAAGCACTGGGAAGGGGATATGACTGAGAAAGCCTGTCTGTAAATGATAAATTATAAACCCTGCCAGCTGGAAGACAACACTTCCTGATGCAGCATAGCCTCTGAACTATATTGAGGCACTTCCAGTTGCCTGTCTTTGGGATATCTTCATGCATAGAACATCAGCTGGACAGCTGAGCCTTTCAGCCTTTTCACGACACCACCAATTTGGGGAACAAAACCAGTTTGCCACATCTCCCTTCACCAATTGCCTTTTCTGTCATGTTGTATCAAAGCCCTTTACATCACTGCCTGGTCAATTTGGCTTTGTGCTCATCTTTTGCCAACTTGATTTCTTCCATTGCATATGTACCACATCTTTTCTGATACCTGAATCCTCTCATACAAGCATTAGGTGACAAGAACCAGCTGATACTCCTGAGCAGTGACAAGGACAGTGCTGTTACAGGGGCAGGATGAGCTTAACCCAGGGCCAGCATCAGTGATGTAACTTTGATATACGAAGGCCTATAAGAACAGCTTAACATTCTGTTAAGCTGGAAGCTATCATGGTGGTGGTAGGCAAGAGTAGAAGGAGAAAGACTGTGTTTCTATTACTGACTTTTTATCATTAATAACTGCTTGCACGGCAGCAGATAAGTCCTCTGTAGTCATTTCAAGTACATTCAGTGTCAGTCCTGCTCCCCGTGACTCTATTCGCTTGGCGTTGTCCATCTGGTCTCCAAATAAAGGCATTATCACCATTGGCACTGCGTTGCATATGCCCTCGTAAATGCCGTGGGAGCCTCCATGGGTAATAAAGGCACGAGTCTTAGGGTGAGCTGTGGAGGAAAGAAAGACTTGATTTAGCTCTTTGATTAAGGAAGTCACAGTAACCCATCCCTAGGGAAAAGCTGCCACATAAAAAGGCACTGGTAGGTGTCAGTCAAGAACTTTGCATTGTCCTGTGCATCGTTACTTATGACTGCAGGCTAGGCAGAGATAAAGACCTCCATTTTTGACAGCAAGTGGAGTCAAGTATTGGGACAACTTTCCAAACAGAGTTGTTTCATAAGTCAGTGGTTTTGAAGGTGCAATCAGGTACGTTTCTAAGAGATGAGCTCTGTTTCAAACAGTAAAGGCTGTTAAGGAAGCCCTGTGACCCACAGTGATGCAGGGGGTCAGCATAGACGATGCTAATGGTGCCTTACAGCAGCAGTGTGGGATTCAAAGCAACATGCTGGTATCACTCAAGGTATCTCATACCTACCTAGAAGGTCGTTCTGGGGCAGCCATTTGACGAGCTTTATGTTCTTGGGCATGTTGGGGGGCACCTTTCCTGTGTATCGCCACAAAACCTTGCAAGAGAAGTAACCAACATGTCAGTTCTCAGTAAGTGGCTTCTTGCTGCTCCTCAGTGGGTTTTCTGGCATCAGGGAGCAGGAGAAAGAAGGGAGGAGCAAGCCCACTGAAAGCTGAAGGTAATCATGTACTGTGTTTGAAAACCATGTTGGATTGCTATGCTGCAAGGGGAAGAGGGAAACCATACCGTTTGAGGGACTGTTCCCAAGGCATCTGCAATTACTTTGGCTTTGTTCATAGGGATCTCGGACACCATGGAGCCCAGGGAGAAGACAATAATGCCATGTTCTCCAGAGGCATTCACAATAGCTTCGAATTCCTGCCAACACAAAGCACATCCTTAGTCAAAGTCCTTTTCATGTCATATGCCGTAGGTTCTGTCACATTCCAACAAAACTGTCAGGAAAGGCAAGAAAATAAGCAGTCAACACAACAAAATGCTGATCAGGAAGATTAGTTATCTGTATTTTCTATCTATCTCTACATATCTATGTATATCCATATTCTGTTCAGCATGGAGAAGCTGCATGGAGACCTCAGAGCAGCTTCCAGTGTCTGAAGGGGGCTACAAGGTTGCTGGAGAGGGACTTCTCATCAGGGATTGTAGTGATAGGACAAGGAGTGATGGGTTCAAACTGAAACAGGGGAAGTTCAGGTTGGAGATAAGGCAGAAGCTCTTCCCTGTGAGGGTGCTGAGGCGCTGGCACAGGGTGCCCAGAGAAGCTGTGGCTGCCCCATCCCTGGCAGTGTTCAAGGCCAGGTTGGACACAGGGGCTTGGAGCACCCTGCTCTAGTGGGAGGTGTCACTGCCCATGGCATGGGGTTGGAGCTGGATGAGCTTTAAGGTCCCCTCGACCCAAAGCAGGCTGGGATTCTGTGATTCTGTATGAAAATGGGTCCCAGAGAAAAAAAGATTGGGCACATGTGGCTGAACAAAGTTAAGAAGGTGCCTGAGTGCTGGTAGAATTGAAGCCTGAAACAAGATTCAGGAGGGACATGAGAAAAGACTGACTTTAAACCAGTCCTGTGGCAAAGTCTGCTTGCTCCAAGACATCAGTGTCTGTGCAGCAAAAAAGATGCTGGAGCAATTAAGGGGATGAAGTCACCATCAGGCTTTTCCTGGCAACCAACCCCCAGGTGACTACACCGTGGTTTATTTTCCCATTCATTGCAATCACATGCTCTGGATTTAGAATTGATATTCGTCTTTTCAGACCATGCAGCTGCAAGAGAGAATGAAGATTGGTTTTAAAGGCATTCTAATAACAGATAGTTGTAACTTCTACTATCTGGATTTAGTGGGTCTGCTTTGAGTAATGGCAATATTGAACCACTGCCAGGTTTTTAATCTGTTTTGGTCAGTTGGTTTAACTAATAGGAGGAGTAGATGTGTCACTTGAATCCGAGAACAGAGGAATTCTAATGAAGCATAAAACCAGCCAAAAGCTGGAGCAAAAATCCTATGCCATTGAGAACTATTTGGTAAAGCCAGGAAGGAAAGACAAAACCAGGGGGAATTGTTTCAGGCCTCAGAGTTAAATGAATGGACTAAAATGAACTAGATGTTCCTGTAAATCTGTTGGAACTTCACCTTTAGGATCTAAGGGGAAACTGAGACTGACTCCCTTAGTTTATGAGTACCCTGGCCCTTCACTTGAGACTGTGTCCCAAACAGAAGGAGCCATCAAAGGTTTGGTGATAGTTGCACCCTCAAGAGCAGACCTGATCCCCTCCTGGGGGCAAAGAAGATGAATTTTAACTCTCATTTCAGGGCTTAGTGCTCTCTTGCTAGATTTCTCTGAAGAGATGCTCTCCATCTGCATTCAGGCATCGTAGATGAGAACTTAATGATTGGGAACTCTGGCCTTGGTTCTGTATAAATTCCCAGACATCTGGGAACTGCAAAGTCCTCCCCACGCTACAAATGTGCTTTCATACCAATTCTTTGGGCAGTGGGTGACTTGCTTCCTGCAGTTCCGGATGCAGTGGAACACATAGAGCTATTCCAAGGCCTATTTGTATTCTGTGGGACCAGTCACATCAGTGTTCCTCTGTTCTTTGAGTGCTTTTGTGTGCCAAGGTCAGACTTCCTGCTCTGAAGTGCCACTAATTTTAGGGAATGTTTTGCAGCCCTGCTTTGGGAATAGAAAATCACCTAAAATAATCTTATTTTAGTAGTCTTTTTGACTAGGAACTGCTCCTCTTGGTGGGTGCCACACACCACATCTCTGAAATACCTGAGGAAATAAGAGAAAGCATTAAGAATGAGGAGGATTTCTTAGTGGAAAGTGTTAAATATGCCATATTTAGGAATTTTGGCATAGTTCAAGCAAAATACAATTGCAGTCCAGATCTGGGACAGAGTATTTGACAGAGAAGAAGCAGATGTCTAG
This sequence comes from Amazona ochrocephala, assembly GCA_039720435.1. Taxonomy (NCBI): domain Eukaryota; kingdom Metazoa; phylum Chordata; class Aves; order Psittaciformes; family Psittacidae; genus Amazona; species Amazona ochrocephala. The sequence continues at coordinate 81,942,574 of CM077881.1, read as the reverse complement.
CTGGGTGCTGGGGATTCCACTTGCTGCCTGAAATTCCTGCAGAAATCCATCAGGATTTGGCTTGCTGCATTGGCCCAGGTAGCACAAAGTCTTGTAAACTGGTACACAAATGAAAGTCACTGGAAATAGGCAGTTTCCTTTGGGGAAGGAATTGCTTCCAATCTCCATCTAACCTCCCCTTGGCACACCTGGAGGCCGTTTCCTCTTGTCCTGTCACTTGTTCCTTGGGAGAAGAGACCGACCCCAACTCACTTACAACCTTCTTTGGGGCTACTGCACAAGGGATGCAGAGCCACGAAGCGTTTTGCTTTCCTAGCTCCTTCCACCTCGCTCTTTCTGCCGGGAGCTCCATCTCCTGGTGAGAACAAGCAGTGCAGTCAGAGCTAAACTACAGAGGGAAAAAAGGGGACTAACCTGGGATAAGGCTTTTTCCTGAGTGCAGCTTATGCCTCCGATCAAGACCATGTTAGGCATTAAGGGTCTGGGATACTCAAACACAAAGTCAAATTTCATGAGCCAAATAGACGCGTGGCTTAAGAGCTCAAGCAGTGTTGCCTCTCGTTGGAGGAATTCTTTGATCACACTATTGTATGGTGCATAAAGGAAACTGCAAAGCAGGGAGCTGCTCAGGCTAGCAAGGAGGTTGGCCACACGCTGGAGGAACCCCATGCAGTCCGTGTAGCGAGTGAAGAACCTCGGAATGTAGGAAGGAGGATGTGGACAGAGGGTAGCGTGGAAGTCTAGGCTGCATGGCAGTCCCCGTACAAGGTACACGGAAGGGAGGGAGATATGTTCAGCCACTATTTGTCCGCATGGAAAAAAAGGATCCATAAAGACAGCATCAAAATTGCTTTCTCCAAGGGATTCGATCAGTTCTTTGTTACCCAGGAGACGTTTGCAGGAATCCAAGAACAGGGATGAGATATTTGCCAAATTGGAGAATTTTGCTGAGAAGGGTTGAGGTGTGAAGCTCCTACAGCCCAGCTTTTTAAACTCTGCCTCCACAAACTCCTTGGTGTAAGACACAGAGTACGTTTTCATGGTGTAATGCCCCGACAAACCTATCCGCAAGTTTATCTCTGGTGCAAGAACCACGATCTCATGTCCCCTGTGTTGGAGCCGCTCCACAACTGGGCGCATGCTGAGCCAGTGGCTGCCATCGATGGGTATAACCAACAGCTTTCCACCTTCAGCAAAGGTCCACACGAGCAGGAAAAGCACAAGCCAGGAGGCAAGAGAATGAAGTCCCTCATTTGAAGAAGCCATTTCCCCTGTGCTGTCAGCAAAGTTTTAAAGAGCTGCCAAACTATTGCAGGGGAGTAGGAATGAATCGGGGAGGGGTTGGGGGGGGTGGTACTTTGCACTTTAATCTTAACTGAGGGGGTTGATTTTTAACGGGCTGGCTGTCTTTAGGCAGAAACAAGGATAATTTTTAACTGGGAGTAAAGATTGCGTTTATCACCTTCGTGAAGGCTTTAAGTGGGCACTGAATGCTCAAGTTAACAGGAGAGGGTTCAAATGCAAGAGGGAGCATGTGGCATTGAAAGGCTGAACAAAAGTCATGAATGGAAGGTAACACTGACCCAGCAATCAGTGTTTTGCTAACACCCAGTTAATGATCAACTCCTTGCCTTAAGTCTGCTCAGCTGATTGGACACAAAACTCAGAAGAAAAGCCTGACCTTTGGAATACTTTGTGCTCTCCAAGGCTAACCGAGAAGCAATGACTGAGATTTGATATAGAGTGGGTTGATAAGGTTTATCTTCAGATTTCTTTCTATATTATAGCAGTTATCAAATTGAAAGCTCTCAGTCTACAGTAGTACATGTGATTGTGCAAGCTTAGTAATAACTTCTGCTGTTACAACACCACTGTGGTGTGGAAAACAGAACAAACCATTGACATCTGCACTACTTGCAGAGCCACTTGGGAGACTTAAAACAGGGAGGGATGGTAGGTACTTACAATCCCAAGGGCTTCTTTTTCCAATTATCATCTTATATGTTCCCTTACATTGCTTCTCTTACAAATACAGAGACAAAAGAGCTCCCTCTACTGTCTTTGCATGTGCCTGGTTTTAGGGTATTCAAGCACATTCAGACTTACAGCGCAGTACAAGTGCCTGGATAACATCCACAGAGTTAAATTCACATTTCCATGTTTTGGCCAATCAAATCTCCTGCAATTAATCAGTATTCAACTGTTAGGGATATTAAATTATCTGATCTAGAATTATTTTGTTATTTATCTAGGTATGGCATACATTCCATGAGGGTAGATTGAGAAAAGACGTTAGGAAGAAGTTCTTCCCTGTGAGGGTGGTAAGGCCCTGGCACAGGTTGTCCAGAGAAGCTATGATTATAGTGACATGCTTACAATAAGCTAAGCTATACCTAGGAAGCTACATAGCTTAGTCAACTTCACCTAAGCTCTCCTGAAGAGAAACCCTTCAGCTGCTTGTAGTGCAAGTCTGGTGATCGTCTACAAGAGCCTAAGATTCCTGATCCCAAATTACGCCATCATGGTAGTCGATCACATATTGGCTCAAGCACAGATACTACTATAGGAAGCATATCTTAAATAATTGCTAATAAATGCTATATTTAGCATAAATATATGATAAATGTCATATATATGATCACCATGAACCACGACAAACCTCTGATAATGGCTGCTTCTGCTTACAGTTGATGCCTCCAACATAGACCATGTTTGGCATTATTGGGCGTGGATACTCAAAAACAAAGTCGTATCTCATCAGATAAACGGATGCTTGGCTAAATAGCTGCAGCATTGTTACTTCTCTGCGAAGAAACTCAGAAGCTAAGTTCTTGTAGTTTAAGTAAAACAGGTTGCACAACACGTGATCTGAAGCTCCAGTCAGGAAGTTCTTCACACGCTCTGCAAAAGTCATGTTATCTGAGCTGTACGTGAAAGTCTTTGGCACATAAGAAGAAGGACTTGGACACTGGGCGGCTCTGTAGTCTAAATTGCATGGAAGACCGCGCATGAAGTACACTGAAGGGAGAGAGAGATATTCAGCAATAATCGGTCCACAGGGCAACACAGGATCCATCATAATGGCATCAAATTTGCTGTCCTGGAGGTATTTCATGAGTTCCTCATCATATAAGAGATGCCGACAAGAAGTAGTGTACATGTTGGTCGCTTCTGATAAATTGCTGAATAGCGTGATTTTGTCTAGAAGGGAAGGGCTGGTAAAACTCATTTCACCGATGGAATTGTAGAATTTATCCACAAACTCCTGCGTGTAAGGCACGGAGTATGTTTTGATGGTAAAAGATTGTGAGCTTTTAAGGAGCAAAGCAGCGTCGGGAATCACTGCAACGACTTTGTGCCCCCTCTCCCAGAGTTTCTCCAGAACCACACGCATGCTCAGCCAGTGACTTCCATCCTGAGGCATAACCAAGAGCTTCCCACCTTCTGCCAAACTCCCGAAAGAAAGAAAAAGAACAAGCCCCATGTAGATCTGGTACCTCCACATCCCTGTCCTGAGGCTGTCGTCAGGAAAAGGAATGAATTGTTCCTTCCTACTTCCAAGCAGCATATGAAAGTGAGAAAGACTTGTACCTTATTTATGCCTGATGGTCTTTAGTCATTCCCTCTACAAAATGTTTACTATGACAGCTTGTTGATGTTCAAAGATCATGTTTCAGACAATGATAAAAAGCATCGATTAGAGTGCTATCAAGGGTTGTAAAGCAAAATGCATTTTCCTTGCACTGAAATTATCTTACATGATTCATAACAATTAGCAGGACCTTTGATTAGTTGTTTGTGAGGGGATATTGCTGGATCAGGGTTATTTTGGGTCACTGTGTACTTGACAGCCCTGTGTCAGATTAAAGTTAGGAATCTACTTTTATGGCCACCGAGCATGTTGCAATATTGACATGAAAGACCTAAACTTTCTCTTGCACCTCAGAAAGGTGCCTGGAGTTCACATAGGATGTTCACCCTGGTAAGCAGGAGCTGGCACGAGCAGCAGTGGTGTCACCAAAGTCACATATTAACCAAAGACCTTTTCGTATAAACGGTGATACAGCAGAATATGCAGCTCCTGCTCAAGAGGGGCCATAAGAGTTTGCAGTGAGTGGCTTGAGGCCAAACGTCTCTTTGAAAGTAACGATGCAGCAGAATATGTGGTCCTTGCTCAAGAGGGGCTACATGACTTCATAGGTGAGAGGTTACAGGCCTAACACTGTTGAAAGGTCTCAATAGTAGTTTCTTTTCAGGAATATAAAGCTTGGCTGTGGTATGCGCCAAGGGAAACCCACACTTGTGTTCTGTGCTTTTACCGGAAGAAGGGGAGAACAGGACCTGAGCTGCTCCTGCTTCTGCTATGATAAGATTTTTAAGGCAAAAAAAAAAAAAATCCACCATGTTAGAAGTCTTGTTCTTTATAACTCAGCCACAGCCTATAGCTACTTGATGGGGAGTAAAAATGATGCTGGAGCGCAACTTTTCCAGGTCACAGTAAATAGCATAATCAGGACCACAAAGAGCAATGTGGGAGATAGATTGGGACTGAACACTGAGAAGAAGGGTTTTGCCTCTGAAGTGTTGAAGGTTTGCCTGTGATCAGCTGAGGCTGATATGATGTGGAATATTGTCCCACTCCAAAGACTTGTTTAGCTATCCAAATCAGACTGATTTGAATGGGATTCAAGCTCCTAATTATTCTTGAGAACCTGGGTTGAAGCTGCAGCTAACGATGCCATGGAACCTGATGGGTAACCAGAGTATGTGCCTCTAAACAAAGCTATGTCCTTAGATAGGGAGAACCTGGAAAAACACATGAAAACTTTCAAGATAAACCTAGAAGAGCAATTTTTGCTAAAAAAGAAGTACCTGACCAAGCAGATCTCATCTGCCATGAAGGCATATTTCATGGAAAGGGAAAAGGTGGATGCTGGAAGTTTGCTAAGGCAAAATAAGATACAGGAATGGTAACTGAACAAGAGCAATGGCTGGAGAAGAGATACTGCTTTATACCCTCCTACCAAGCACACCTGATTGGAGAGAGTTCTGAATGATTTCTTCATGCTGTGCAGCAGCCTGAAAGAGCTGTCTTGGAGCGGGTAGGAGTGATGGGATATCTGGTTCACAACACAGTTACTTTTGCCAAAGGTACCTGGGGGTGATAAGCACATTCTAAGGCTAATACTGTTATTAAAAAGTTCATGTTGTTCGCATGTCCTACATGTGGCATTGTGATTCTCACAAGCCAGCAGGAAGGCCTGTAACATCTAAGGAAACTGCATTAAGAGGAAGGAGTTTCAGACATCAGTCCTGTTCTGCAGCCTGTTTAAGCAAAACCTTTCCCTCTAGCTGGCAGTGAGGTGGCATTAAAAGACCAAAACCTAAAGGAGGTGGACAGAAGGTATTCTTGTGTGCCACAGAGTTAGCTGAAGTACCTATGTGTGCATTTTCATGTTTCAGAGAGAAAAAGATCTCACATAAGAAGGTGATGCTGGAGCCAGGCTGTGAGAACCGGGCTTGTTCAGCGTGGAGAAGAGAAGGCTCCTTAAAGGGAGACCTTAGAGCAGCTCCCAGTGCCTAAAGGGGGTACAAGAAACCTGGAGAGGGGCTTTGGACAAGGGCCTGTAGGGACAGGACAAGGGGAATGGCTTTAACCTGCCAGAGGGGAGACTGAGATGAGCTCTTAGGCAGAAGTTCTTCCCTGTCCCATGAAGGTGGTGGGACAGTGGCACAGGGTGCCCAGAGAAGCTGTGGCTGCCCCATCCCTGGCAGTGTTCAAGGCCAGGTTGGACACAGGGGCTTGGAGCAACCTGCCCTAGTGGAAGATGTCCCTGCCCGTGGCAGTGGCTGGAACTGAAATGAGCTTTAAGATCCCTTCAACGCAGACTACTCTAGGATTCTACCATTACATACGCCCCAAGGTGGCAGTATGCACCCAGAGATCTATCTAAAGTTTCAATCGTACGTTGCCCTGTTCTGACATACAACAGGCCCTCTTGTGTTTGATATTTAGTGGCTTTCACGTAGTCTTTAAGTTCTTCGAACATTTCAGCCAGACGTGCATTATCTGTGTAACACTATTATTAAATGATATAAAACAACACTGAAAGGTAAAACCAAACCAACAAACCCCTTAAGGGCAAGAGTTGCATCACTGCATTTTGAGTAATATACAAAAGCCCTTTCACATGAATGTGAGTCCAGAGACTGAAGTCCACAGTTTAGCCTGTTCCAAAGGCAAGAAAAAGAGATATCTATCAGCAGAAAGTAAAGCTAAAGTGCAGAGTTGAGTGCCAAGGTTGTATGCTGAAAGTGGTACAGCAAGTACTCCCAGTTAGGAGACTCCATGCTAACCTCTTTGGTAAGTCTCTAAGTCCTGGCAGTCAGTATGTATTAACCACCTCCTATTAACCACTCAAATCCTTTCTAAATCCATAGGGTTTGTCTACAATGAAATAAATCTGTTGGTGCTGAGAGGCAGATTTTTTGGAGGTGGATGGTGTGAAGAAGTACTCCCTTTTGTTACCTTCAAGCTTGCTGCCATCACATTTCAGTGTTAGTCACAGGTGAAGTATTAGAAGAAACCACATATTAGGTCCCCTTTCAGCTTCATTAGACTTTGCAGGATTTTATAGGCCTCTGTCAGGGATCCTGTCACAGCTCTTCTCATAGGTTTAGCTATCAGGTTTATTTCATCTCTGCTTTTCTAGACTGAGTGCCCTGTCCAAATCCTCTTAAAAACACTTCATTTTTACCACAGGAAAGTCAGCTTTGTCTGAAAAATCAGCCCTATTTCACTGTTCTGCATAGTCAGTATCTGGAAAACTTTCTTAAGAGGAATAGTTCTTTCTAAAGCTGGAAAAACGGGCCAACAGCAGCGTCACGAGGTCAGCAAAGGCTAAAGCAAACTTCTGCTGCTAGGATGGGATAACCCCATGGCCCAGGACGGGCTGCACTCCAGCTGGACAGACAGCAGCCCTCCAGGAAATGACCCAGAGCCTTTGTGGACAGAGTTGAATGTGAGAGATACTGAATGTGTGCCCTCACAGCCTCAGAGGCAATAGCATCCTGGGCTGTACAACTTGAGGGTACAGCCAGTAGATGGACAAAGGTGAGCCTTCTCTTCAGTTCAGCACTTGAGAGACATGTGAAGACATGTTTTGGGCTTTCCAGTACAATGACAGACATTAACATAGTGAAGCAAGTCCAGCAAAAGCCAGAAAGATGGTTAAGATCTGGGGTCAGTGATGTACAAAAAGGGGGTGAGAAAGATGGACTTGCTTAAGATTGGGAAGAGAAAGATAACATCTTGTTGCTGCCTTCAACTCCCTTAGCAGAAGGGCATAAAGAAGACAAAGCTGCACTCTTCGAAGAGGTTGACAGTGACAAGACAAGAGGCAACAGGCACAAGCTGCAGCATGGAAAATTTTAATTGGATACAATAGGATAAGAATAATGAATAGGATATAATGAATTGTTTTCACTCTAAGGGTCATAGGAGATAGATACTCAAAACCTGACAAGACATAGAATGGAACATCCTGAACTAACTGGACATGCTTTGGCTAGGAGGTGTGCAAAGAGGCCTGCAAAGGACCTTCCAAATGAATCTTTTATGAGTCTGTGGCAATTCAAATCACAGAAAATCCTCTTTAAATTAAAAATGACAGGATTGTAGAGGAAAGAAGCAGTGGCAAGTTGGAGCACAGAATGAGCAAAGGTCTCAAATGAAAGTCTGCCTTGCACATCAACAGCCCGGAGTGAAGAGGCTACAAAGCAACCTGGTCTAATGTCAAAGCTGGCTCAGAGAAGAGGCACAGGACTAGTGGGGAGTTTCCTAGATCTAATTCCATATACATTTTCTCCATCTTTATACTGTGATATTCAGATGCCTTCACTCATACCAGTACTGGCACCTCTTTGCAAAGACCCTACTATCACCCACAGAAAGAAACCATTTGAACAAAACCTGTGTGTTTCAGAGTCTGTCAAAGCCTGCAAGGATGACAAGAAAAAACAGAATATAACCCACCTGAGTTAGCTTCTTGTGAGCACAGTTTACTCCACTGATCATAATCATGTTAGGCATCAATGGCCTTGGATAGTGTAAAACAAAGTCTAGCTTCATGAGCCAAATGGAAGCATGGCTCAAGAGAGCATTCACAGTGACATCTCGCTCAAGGACCTCAGAAGCCAGTTTTGCATATGGTTGGAAGACAAAATCACAGAGAAAATAATTTGTGAAGTCAAAGAGTAGATTCTTCACCCGCTGGAGGAAGTTCATGTGGTCTGTAAGTCCTGTGAATATCCTGGGCACATAAGAAGGAGGATTGGGACATTGGGTGGCTCCATATTCTAAACCACATGGCATTTGATGCAAGAAAAACAATGAAGGAAGTGAGAGATGATCCGCCACTATCTGCCCACAGGGTAGTATAGGATTTGTAAGGACAGCATCAAATTCATTCTCCTCAAGATAGCTGATAAGCTCTTTGTTGTACAGCAACTGTTTACAGCTGGCCATCAACATGGCAGAGGATTCTTTCATCCGTTGGTATATCTTAATAAATCTTCCCAGGAATGATTCTTCTTCAAACACATCCCGAAAAAAGGCTTGGAAGCTTTCATCCAACTCTTCCAGTGTGAAAGGGACTGGGTATGTTTTCATAACAATACCCTCTGTGGGCTTTATGTGTACACTGACTTCAGGTGCAACGACGACTATTTCATGTCCCTTCTGCCTGAGACCATCCAACACTTCCCGCATGCCAAGCCAATGACTCCCATCCACTGGCAGCACCAGCAGCTTCCCACCAGCAGCCAGATTGAGCACGGATAGGAGCAGGACTAGCATCACCATGACTTGTGCAAGAGCTGGGCCCATTTCTCCAGATACGCGGTGGGTGCAGCCCAGAAAGCAAACCACTGGCAGCACTGAAGCAACCGCATCAGCTCCACGCTTTTAAGCAATCTGTGCTCCAGCCTAACTTTTGATCCTTAAGGTATTTGCTGTGTGGTAAATGTATAATCATTGGCTTGATAAAAGGCTGCATAATAAGCACTTTGCTCCAGCCCAGTCCACCTGCTGGTGGTGTTGAGTGCATATACCAGACAACTCCCAGTGCAAAGTTTACACCGTAAACAGCACGGGGGGGAACTCAGAAGCCAGTTTTGTGTATGGTTGAAAGACAAAATCACAGGGAAAACAGTTTCGGATGTCCAGGATTAGTTTGTTTGCACACTGCAGTCTGCATGGTCTGTAAATACTCTGAGGGTGTAAGAAGGGGGATTGGGACACTTGAGTGGTTTCAAAATCTAGATAACATGGCATTACCCATTAAAAATACCCCAAAACCATAGAAGGAACTGAAAGATGTTCCACTAACGTCTGCCTACAGGATCTGTAAAGGCAACATCAAACTTACTTTCCTCAAGATACCTGACTGAGCACAACAGGAGCAGAACCAGCATTGCTGTGACTTGCAGTTGAGCACTAAACACCAGGATGTCTCTGCAGAAAGAGGGTGAGTGCTGCCCAGAGAGAATATTCCCAGCTCCACCATTTTAAGCAACCTGTGCTGGGCTTAATCTGGGTGATCTTTAGACTCATTTGTTGTGTTGTAAATGTATAATCATGGGTAAGTAACAGATAGTTAATTTGCCACACAAGAATTTTCAGTATAAGAAAATTCCTCCTCTCCTGCCTGTCCAAATCATTTACTACTATATGTGAAAGATCAGAAAGATATGAATACTTCACATAGGAAAAGGTCTGGTTTCTTTATCAGTTTTATATCTTGACACTGTAATGAGAATGGAAAACTGGCTCTCAGAGCTCTTTCTCCCGAGGGGCCTCTTTTTGGAGGGATGAAGTAGGGCTTGGAAGGAGGAAGGACAAGGGAATCGTTTTTGCCAGCTATATTTAAATCTGGATTAGCAACTCCGAAAAACCATTGTGGATCAGCCTGAGAAGAGTAAGCCCCAGGGCCAGGAAAGCCAACAATATTAATGCATGGAATGCATGAAATGGTAACACATGAAAATCAACCCTAATTACGACAATTCGTGCACAGAAGTCATTTTGACAATAGGATAATTTAGTATGGAGGTTGATAGTATACACCAGAATTATTTTAAGGCCATTTTACACTCCTGCAGCTGTAAGTACACCCTTTGTAAGGAAACTTTTCAGAAGGCAGCATAAGCTATTGCAGATGCTCAGAGCTGGCCAGCAGCTATGAAAACCTCCAATAGTTATGCAGAAAATCCATGTGGTGAAAGGATAAGCCTTAGTCTGACAGAGCAACCAGTACATCCCTGCCAGACTGGTGCATTATGACACTGTTTCAGGGAGGGACTCTTCATCAGGGGCTGTAGCAATAGACAAGCAGTGATGGGTTTAATCTGAAACAGGGTTAGTTCAGGTTGGGTATAAGGCAGAAGTTTTTCCCTGTGAGGGTGCTGAGGCGCTGGCACAGGGTGCCCAGAGAAGCTGTGGCTGCCCCATCCCTGGCAGTGTTCAAGGCCAGGTTAGACACAGGGGCTTGGAGCAAGCTGCTCCAGTGGAAGGTGTCCCTGACCGTGGCAGGGGGCTGGAACTGGAGGAGCTTTAAGGTCTTTTCCAACCCAAACCACTCTGAGATTCTATGATTCTAAATTATGAAAAGCTGGTTCACTAACCAAAAGGATTAACTGTTTTTAAACATCAGTTGTGACAGTAAACCGAACGGTTCGAGTTCACAATAGTGCTCTGTCCTGGGGTCAACAACCTAGCAAACACCAGCAGGAGACAGTAAGACAGGGATCACCCTCACTGCTGTGCGTGACTGCATCATTTGCAAGAGTGCAGTGATGTACTACTTCCATGTAGCCCAAAGGAAACAAGTGTGTAAGCTAAAACACTTGAATCCTGCTAATGCTACAGATAAGTAGCTGCAAGAGTGGGAGAGAATTCAAATCAACCCAGTTTTTCACCTATTTTCTTTGTCTTTGCAGTGTAACTTATGGCTCATAGAAATCCCATAAACTCATACACACACACACAGCCTTTGCAAACAGCATTCTCCCTCCAAAGAATATCAAGGAAATCACTGACCTGAGATAATGGCTTTTTCTTTCCGCAGTTAATACCTCCAATAAAAACTATGTTGGGCATCACTGGCATGGGATACTCAAAAACGAAAGCCAAATGGATCCATGGCTTAAGAGCTCCTTCATTGTTACTGGTCTGTGAAGAACATCTGAGGCCAGAAGTTCAAATGGTAAATAGGCAGAATTGCAAAGAAAGGATTCCGATGCCTTGAGAAGTAAGTTTTCCACACGCTGGATAAATGTCATATGGTCTGAGTTGTCTGTAAATGTTCTTGGGACATAGGAAGGGGGGTTTGGACACTGAGTAGCCTGCAAATCAAAGCTGCAGGGGAGTCCCCGTAGAAAGAAAACAGATGGTATAGAGAGATGCAGAGCCAGTATTTGTCCACAAGGTACAACAGGATCTGTGAGAACAGCATCAAATTTGCTCCCTTCCAGATATTGCATCAGATCCTTGTTGTGCAGTAAACTGCTACAGGAGGAGACATAGAACTCAGAGATGACTTGAGCCTTTTCATAAAGGGCAGTAATTCCCTGAAGAAAAGGTCTTCTCTCAAAAAGATCCTTTGCAAATGCATGCATCCTTGCTCCCAGTTCTGCCCTAGTTGAAGGCACTGGGTACGTTTTCAGAGTGTAATGTTCAGATGCCTTCACATTCAAGGTTACTTCTGGTGCGAGAGTGACAATGTGGTGCTGTTTCTGGCTGAGCGCTGCCAGCAGCGAGCGCATGCTGAGCCAGTGACTCCCATCCATGGGCACCACCAACAGCTTCCCAGCACTGGCCAAGCAAAACAGAGACAGGAAACCCAGAATGCCCGCAGACACTAAGAAACTGTATTCACTTACTTGAGCCATGTTCCTAGAAATCCAAAGTGTGTTCAACAGCACTGACCTAACAGATTTTAAGTAGACCAAGAGCCCCCTGCCAGTTTCTCACATTCCCCCTTAACGATCCAGCTTTTCCAGCAAAACCAGTCACCAGTAACCATTCAAGGTACTGATGAATCATTTAAGGGACCTGATAACTGAACTTGGGTTGGGCAGAACTGGGCTTTGTCTGGGGGAATGGGCCCTTTCAGATTGATTCCCTGCGCTGATTGATGCGAGACCGATAATAAAAGCAGACTTCGAAAGAAGAAATCACAAGTCTTTGAATAGTGCTGGCGCTTGGAAGTAGCTGAGCTTGCTGAAAGCATCTATTAAAATGCTTTCTGCTTTCCTTCTTTTCACAGGATCATTACGATTGGAGGGCACCTCTGGAGATCATCTAGTTGAAGCCCCTGACAAGGAACGAATACAGGCAGGATTTGGATGTCTCCAGAGACAACCGTTCTGAAATGCTTGTGAGTTTATGTTTCACATTATCAGACAATGCCACTATACAGCATGTTATCTCTGCAAAGAGGACACTCTGATTTACGTACAGCTCAGCACTGGGGCCAGATACAACATCAGGCAGCACTTTATAGCAGTAAAGTAACGCTGCAGCAGGGGCTTGCATCAGCAAAGGAAAGCCACTTAACCCGTGCTGTCATCCATGCCATTACTTTGTTCTCATCCTGACTCATCTCTCAATCATTTATTGTCTTCTTCCAGGAGCAATAGGAAGGAAAAGCCACTCCTTGTACCACATTAAATACAGGAAAGATTGACAGAAGTAGCCAGGAGCAGCCCTCTTGTTCCAGGCCAGGAACTGATTTTAAATGGCAAGAGGTGCTGGTGCTACTTCAGATGAGAAACTTAAAGTAAGATCCTGTGTCTGAGCACTTAACAAGTACTTGTGATAAACTTGTGGAGCCACGGGATTTCCTTCTGCTCTATGATGTTACTGTGTGATTCAGAGGCACAGCCAGAAGACAAGAAGAAACCAGGACTGAAGAACCAATACTTCTGCAGTAGTTACTGTTCCTGGACTATGGTCGTTAGCTCCTGAGCAAGATGTGAGTGAGAGTGAGCTTTGTCTTTAGAGGATAGGCTGATTTGAAGCTGAAGCTGCTACATGCCCTTGCCTTGGGGCAGGATTCTGCCTTCCCAGAGCTTCTGCCTGGGTTTGTCCCAGAGGAGCCATTAAGCAGCTCTGATGGAGGGAACAGATAGGGAAAAGCACTGCCCTGATGAAAAGTGGCTGCGTGGGGGGTTGATGGCAAGATGCACCAGGCTTGTGAAATGCAAATTTATTCTTTACTCATTGTCTTCACAAAGGCCTATGAATCTGGGGGAAGAGTAAGGGTAGTGTTAAGCTGGAGGAATCCATTCCCCAAGACTCAGGGGAGGCTGGCAAGTGAAAGGAGTTCCAGGGAAGAAAAGAGGAGAGACTGTCTATTTTTAAGCAACAGTCCCAAAGGACAAAAATTTATCCTTTCTAGGAAACAATCTGATTAATTGCTGAAACTGCTGGGTGACACTAACTTCAGAGTCATCCTTTGCTGAGGAGAGCTGTCTTCTGCATCTCCTTTCCCACTTAAATCTCTGGCTTCACATGAGGCTGTTTTACTTAGAGCACAAGCAAGAATAGGCATCACATGCAGCAAGAGCCTAACACATACCATGAGCACCACTGTCCTAGGTTCAGCAGTAGCAGTCGTTTTTCTCCTTCTTAGTAGCTGGTGCAGTGCTGTGTTTTTGACTTTCAGGCTGGGAACAACGCTGATAACACTGATGTTTTAGTTGCTGCTCAGTAATGTTTACTCTGACCAAGGACTTTATGAGCCTCATGCTCTGCCAGGGAGGAGGGGAAGCCGGGAGGAAGCAGAGACAGGACACCTGACCCAGGTATTCCACACCACAGCACGTCATGCCCAGTATATAAACTGGGGACAGGGACCCAGAAGGGTTAGACCACTGCTCGGTCAGGCTGGGTATCGGTTGGCGGGTGGTGAGTGGTTGTATTCTCTTCCCTTGTTATTTCCCTTGTCATTATTATTACTGGTGGTAGCAGCAGTGGTTTGTGTTATACCTTAGTTACTGGACTGTTCCTATCTCAACCTGTGGGAGTTACATTCTTTCTATTCTCCTCCCCATCCCCATGGCAGTGGGGGGGCTTGGGGAGGAGAAGAGGGGGGAGTGAGCGAGCGAACTGTGTGGCTGATTTATGGCTGGGCTTAAACCACGACAACCACCAAGCTAACATACATCACATGCATACCTTTAAATGCCTAAGCAATCACTCAGCAATGTTTCCCTATCCAAACTGTGCATCTCCTAAAAATGCAGCTGAGAATTCAGATGTCTAGGTTTTGTGATGGAATCTGTTAGACCAACCTTCACCACAACATATTAGCCTTTGACTTCAGCTAATGTACCTGACTCTAGCTGGAATTAAACACAACATAGCATGTGATTCCCTTGCTGAACAAAATCTCCATGCTGAGCAGGCCTAAGGAAAGGAGGTGAAATCCCATTCTGCTCTCCTGGTCTGTTTTTCAGGTAGATTTGCTATAAAAAAAGTGTTACTCTTTAGGTAAGAAACATTCTTATCAAACACATCATTAACCCTCACTCAGATCATGCAGGTGCATGACTGCCACATCTTTTCCCTTGTTACCTTTCAGTCACTGACCTGAGATAATGGTTTCTTCTGGCCGCAGTTTATGCCACCAATGAAAATCATGTTGGGCATTATAGGCATGGGATATTCGAAGACAAAGTCAAGTCTTTTCAGCCAAACGGATCCATGACTTAAAAGCTGCGTAATTGTAATTGGCTTTTGGAGGAAGTCTGAGGCCAGGGTTTCGAATCCTGAGTAGACCATATTGCAGGTGAAAGTCTCTGAAAGTGTTATCAAGAAGTTCTTCACCCTCTGAGAGAACGTCATGTGGTCTGTATTGACTGAGAACAAGCGTGGGACATAGGACGGTGGGTCCGGCGCCTGAGCAGCGTGAACGTCTATAGCGCATGGGAGGCTCCGCAAGAAGAAAACGGTAGGGATAGAAAATTTCAAGGCAATTATCTGTCCACAGGGTGTCAGAGGATCTGTAAGGATGGCATCAAATTTACTTTCTTCAATGTATTTCGTCATCTCTTTGTTGTACAGTAAGGACCTGCAGAGAGCTTGAAGTGTGGAAGAGCTCTGTTTGAAGTGATACCAAGTATTCATAAACCTGGTCAGGAAAGGGTCATCGCTAAAAGCGTTTTCGCTCATGGAGTGCAGAACTTCTTGCATCTCTTCTTTTTTGAAAGGTGCAGGATAACTTTTCATTTCATATATCTCTGAGGAATCAATCAGCAGTCTGCTCTCTGGTGCAATAACAACTATTTCATGCCCTTTCTTGTTCAGCTCAGCCAGCACTTCCTTCATACTGAGCCAGTGGCTGCCCTCCACAGGGATTACCAGCAGCTTCTCAGCAGCGGCAGGACTCAGGCAGCACAAGAAGAGGAGCAGCACTGCTACCAGCATGTTGCAGGTTGGATGGATAGGAACCCACACATTAGAGAGCCCAGCAGGGGTTCACAAGCTTTTGTAGCTGTGCTCCACCCTTGCAAATACCCCACCTGGCACTCTTATTGTACCTCTGCCCTTTGGTGCCCACATGAGTAATGATTGCAAAAGATGAGATGATGTTTGCACTTCAAAATGCACCAGCACAAGAAAGGTGTGTCTCTTACTGTACACTTGGTTCAAGCAAGCTGAAACAACAGCTCTAGTCCTCAGCCTTCTCTTCTTCTCACAGTGCCTTATGACACTTCTTACCTTTAGCAGCCCAGCAACTTTTGCTGACATATACTGACAACATGCTCTAAGATGCATGGGGATCCATGAAAGAAATGCATACAGAGTGAATGCCCAGAAACCCTGCTGACCCCATATGGTAGTAGTGGGTATACAAAGAGCACACTAAAATGACTCTTTTCCCTCTAGTAGTCAAATTCTGCCATCTCTTCTGTTCTGAAAGGAAGAGATGGCTGACACTGAAGGCTGAAGCGTCACAGAGTTGTCACCAAGTGTAATAATTTGGTATTTTTAAGTATTTTCTTTTCTAATGACGGTTGGACAGTGAAAAATAACTTGCAGGAAAGATAGATAAAGATGAGAAAGCAATGTTAAGGTTTTGCCTTTTTTTCTTCTTCATAACCCAAACCAGTTGGTACAACTGAAGAAAATGACTTCTTTTTTTCATTGTCGCAAACATGTATCTTTTGGACACTAAGTAGCCAACAGAACACCTTCCCCCATCTGTACGTATCCCTTTCACCTAACCTCTTATCCTATTAGATATAAAACTAAGTTGCAAAACAGCAGTTCACCGTTGTACCTCAGATAACACGAATGCACAACATATTTCTAATTCATGAACTCGCGAGTTCATGGCCAGTGTCAGATCAGTTCATGAACTCTGTGAGTCCAGGTCCTTCTCCAGTTGTAAATTGCCGGGGTTTTATGTTGGTGATAATCTCTCACCATAAAAGTTTACGAGTTTTATATCCAGTTATAAGTTTTATCCAGGTGCCTTTGGGATACAATTTGTGCCTCCAGGACATTCGGGGCTCTACACCACTAGTGCAGCTTTCTTTCACATGGAGTTTCTGAAAGCTTATTTTCAAGTCTGGTTGGGAAGTTTTGACCTTATTGAGAACCTGCCCTCTAAAAAGAGCAGCCAGATCCATCACCTGCACTGTCACCATATCAATCATTTACAACATAGATTTAACTTAGTGGAAGTTTTCAAAGAGCTCAGGGGAAGGTGATGCACAGAAACAGACCTCTTGCTCATAACCTCTGAAAAAGCTCTCAAATCAATACTAAAAGAAGATGCTTTCAAGCTAGATTAACAGATGAAGACAGACAGTCATGCATATTTCATGTAGGGCACTTACAGACATCCATGTGGGTCTTTAATATCCGATCAGCAACCATAGAGTCACAGAATCAGAGTACGGTTTCTGTTGGAAGGGACCTTAAAGCTCATCCACTTCTAACCCCCTAGCACAGTCAGGGACACCTTCCACTAGATCAGGTTGCTCCAAGCCCCTGTGTCCAACCTGGCCTTGCACACTTGCCCACTCCTAACTTCATGTCCTTTTGAAAGACGCCTTGTGAGCAACTGCTACTCCTCGTCCTTCATTTGAACAACCAGAGTGAACTAAGTAGCGCCGGACATTGTCCTGGTAAGAGGATTGGCTCTGACACTTCAAACAGCACTAAACATACTTATCTGGACAAAAGGGGAGGCTGTCAGGGCTTTTTTCCACACTACTCCCTTTTAGGGATGCTCACTATTTGCAATGCTTGAATATCCCTTTCCTGCTTTTGAGCTGCTATAGGATATGCTGTATTTGATTCAGAGACCTGATTCATACCCAAAAACCCAATGGGAATTTACAGAAGACATCCATACCCAGGAAAGCTTAAAACCTAATTAAATAACCAATAAAAGTATGGAAGGATACAATTTGGGAGTTAGACACTGACCCCTTGGGGTAGGTGTAAATGAATCAATCTGGGTGACAGAAAAAGAATGAGCTAAAAGATGAAAAGCTAAAGTCTTTAGTCCTATAATCCTCGATGTGGGTGAAAGGAGAATGATGATACGGAAGTATGAATGGACAGCTCATGAGAGAGCTGGGAAAGGAGAACACCATGTGGCAGACAGAGAGCAGACTGTGCTTATAGGTGCTCCTCAGGCTACTCTTTCAGAGCAATATAGCTATGTCCTCTGAGACTGAATTTGGTTGCAAGGACAGCTCTTCCAGAGATGAAATGGAAGCTAACAAATCTGGCTTCTGCTGGGGAGGAAAATCAGGATCTCACCACAGTTGGGGTGAGCTTCACTTCAACAAGAGAGCTTATTATGTGCATTGAAGTTACATGTCACTTAAATTCTCACATCTGCTAAGGCTTAGGTTTGCCAAGATATGATATCATCTGGATGCTGGATACTAGGAAATAACCTTTCTGCATCATGTACGATTTCTCATTAGCTTTCTACCTTTAAATGCCAAGAGGTTGCCTGTTAGATTTTGATGTAAGGATGCTTAAACACTTCTGTTCTTGCCTTTTCAATAAAAAACAAAATAAAGTTTCATACCTGAGGGAGATTTTTCTTCTGATCACAGTTTATTCCTCCGATAAAAACCATGTTGGGCATCACCGGTCTCGGGAACTCAAACACAAAGTCGTATCTCATCAGCCAAACAGATCCATGGCTTAGAAGCTCTACAACTGTCATTTTGTCCAGGAAAACCTCAGCTGCAAGTTCTTCATACCGAGCAAATAAAGGCTCACAGTAAACGAACTCCAGCATACGGACCAGCACGTTCTTTACCCGTTGAGTAAATGTCATTTTATCTGAATTGTTGAGGAGTAACCTAGGGACGTAGGAAAGAGGGCTTGGACACTGGGTGGCATCAGAATCCATACCACAAGGAAATCCACGCAGAAAGTAGACGGAAGGAATTGAAAGATGCTCAGCAATTAAGGGTCCGCACAGCTGAGTTGGATCCGTCAAAACTACCTCAAATTTGCCCTCTCTCAGATACTGCATCATGTCTTTGTTCTTCAAGAGGCTCTCACAGTAGCTGAAAAAAATCTCGGATATTTCTAAGAGCCTTTGGTACATTGTAATAATCATATTCACAGAAGATTGTTCAATAAAATGGGCATCAAAGAATGATTGGAACGCCTTAGCTAAATGGTCCTCTGTGTAAGGCATCGGATATTCTTTCACTGTGTAATTGTGAGGCTCCTTTGGCTTCAGATGCAAACTTGTTGATGGAACAACCACAACAACTTCATGTCCATTTTGATGGAGTTTCACCGCTAATGGGCGCATGCTGAGCCAGTGACTTCCATCCTGAGGTATCACCAGGATCTTTCCACCTTCAGCAAAGGTTAAAGATGAAATCAGAAGAAGAAATATCCCAGTATGTTGGGAGAAACACTGGAATGGAAGAGCCATTTCGGTGGAAGGAAACCGGAGAGTTCTACTCTAGAGGTATCCAACACAGTCTTTTATATGAAAGTCCTTGCAAGAGAATTTATTGATAGCAGGGATAAATGTTTAACTTCCTCATATTGCTGTGGTAAGCCTTCAGTAATACAACTGCTCACATAACAGGGAAGGTGAGCATATTGTTCTTAAATAAACATGCCCTCCTTCGTACTCTGTTAATTTTTAAGCTTGGAAGTATGACAGCACGTCACCTCCTTCATGAAACTAAGATGAGGAACGTCATCTTATAGGAAGAGTTGTGGTTAATACCATTGACTTGGTAAGGACCCAGTGAGCAAATAAGCCTGGTTTTGGTTTCAAAAGGCAACCTTTAAAATATACACAGCAGGATAAATGGAAATTGCGACACCATTTCTTTTATGGCCTAGCCTGAGAATACCTAACCACTATGTAGAAGGCTGATGTTATATTCCCATATTCCCACCCCTTGGAAGCAGTCAAACCTGAATATCTTACTAATTTATCGCAGCTACCAAGGTAGGCCTACAGGTGTTTGCTGTTCATTATGCAGGAGCAGAAGGCACCTGGACCACTTCTACTTTTGAAGGATGTTGTGTGTGCAGATGAGCAGCAGAGCAGTTTATGACACAAGGTCTTGGAAAGTGAGAGCCATGTGCCAGTTTGGAGGAAAGGCTTCCCCCCTGGACATTGAAGGACATAAACACAATTGAAGCTTGAGTGACCCAAGACTGCAGATGCATTTTGCTGTTAAAAGTATCCCTTGTGATAAAGCTTGTGTGGGTTATTCCAGGTGTCTCTTTGAGCTGGCAAAGAGTGTTGCAACTATGGAGAAGCTCTCCACTCTCATGCAAGCAGCTCTGAGGAGTTGAGACTATAAGCCATAACCATGTTGAAGGGTTTAGGTGCAGGTGTGCTTAGTCTTCACACTGTGCTTGCTCCAGCTGGAAGAGTCTCTAAAACTGCTTATCTCTGAGTTGGACTTGATGGTGATGTGTGGATTTCTTTTAACCTGAGCAGCAACCAGTGAGTGGCACTAAGGTAAGAGGAATGTTATATGAGCAAACTGTTTGTTGAGGCAGCCTGGAAGAGTTAATGTCATGCACTGGATTTGTTCTTTTGTTGTTAGATTGCTCACCTCCTTATGCTCTGGCTCTTGCAAGCAGGAACAAGTAGAATCACAGAATCATAGAATAGTTAGGGTTGGAAAGGACCTTAAGATCATCTAGTTCCAATCCCCCTGCCATGGGTAGGGACACCTCACACTAAGCCATGCCATCCAAAGTAGCTTAAACGCAAGTGCATGTGGATGATGTGATTTCATTTCCCAGGTTTCTTGATGATGAATTAGGCATGGAGGAATCCTTGTGTCAATTGAACCCAGTCCTTTTTTGTGATGCTACCTGATGTCACTCAAATGCAGGTTGGTGAACCTGCCTGTTTTACATAGCTATGGAGATACACTGACATTTGCCTGTGCAGGATAAGGTAGTATGTGTATGTTGTTTGACTAGCAGGATTTCAGAGGAAAAACAACCCATACGAGCAATGGCCTGCAAGCTGGAAAGTAAGTCTTTGCAGTAGACAGATAAGCAAATCACAGAACACAGATCCTAATTCCAGGGCAGCCCCTTCCCAAGCCATAAATAGAAGTCATATGAAAATGGCAGTATGAGAGCCTGAAATGAATGACTGTATCCTAACAGAAAGTGACATTTAAGGCTGCCCAGGTAACTGTAATTGGAATATTTCCCAGCTTCTGTAAGGCGACATGTTTGACATCTGTAGATATAATACTTTCATTTCTGTGCATAGACTTCTGTCATACTGCACGTTTAGACTCCCCTTAGAGAAGGCATTTTCATTTAAATAGAAGACAAACTTCCTACAGGAAGGGGAAGCAGGGCAGTAGTTTCATTTGATACCAGAGACTTTTTGGCAAAAGAACTGTGTTTAACAGCTTCCTTCAGTTTCTCCTCTTGAAAATATGGCTGGCACAGGGATGTGGACAAGAGCCAAGTAAAGAGGACAGTGAGATGAAGTGTTTGGTTAGGGCAGCTGTTTCAGGTTGATCCCTCCTGTGCACTGAAAATGTACAATGTATGATGGTTAAACTTTCATTTTCAAAAGTTGGACTGGTTTCACTTGTCTGATGGTGTGTATTTGGTCATTGCAACATAAGACAGATGAGCAGCACTGTCAGCTTTAAAGGTGCTCAACATCCTTTACAGAAGCAGCACAAATGGATGCTGATGTGATATCAGGCTGCTCTGAACTGCCACTACATTCATCAAAAACTTGAATATTGTCCCCACAAAATGACCCTCTCTTCTGGTTCATGAGCAGAGTGATGTTCTGGCTGCAGAACATGACCTGTTTTCTTAATCCGTGTGTTGGAGGAACAAACCACAGGATTTTCTTCAATGACACCTCTCCTTTACTGGAGTAACTACTTATTTAAATCTAGGGTTATTTTAATGTTTAAAGCTTACCAGTTGTTTAAATCAGTAATGGGTGTTCTAGGTTAAAGAAATCAATCAAACAAACCAGGAACAACTTTAAAATGTTGCTATAGGTGACATTTCTGAACTTTGCTTTGATCAAATCTCATGGACTTTGTATTTATGAGCTGCAAAAAAGCAACTTTGAATTCACTTTGGATAAGGAAGAGATATCAACGTGTCTCAGGGCTCATAGTCCAAGTTCATTTGCAATGTTCCCCTAATGAGGGACTTCTTTCCATGCCAGCCTTCAGGTACTTCTGGAGTCATTAGAGGACGATGCTGGCACAGGACCTCTGCTCAGTCAAGATATTCTGTCCGATATCCTCCATGCCCTGTATGAAGCCTCCAGACACATTTGGCAACTGGATTTCTGTGTCTGTTAATGAATATGTAATTGCTACTGTGTAAAGTGTAGGACAAGGGGCAATCTAGCCTGATCCAGCCAGTGTGGTTACCTAAGTCAGTGAGCTCCCGCTGGCTCTTGTGGTGGCATGTTCTCCCACTCCCTCTGAGACTGCTAGCTCTTGTGGTGGCATGTTCTCCCACTCCCTCTGAGGCTGCACGCTATGGACCATACTTATGACTCAGGAGGGTCAGATGCTTTGGGATTGAATTTCCAGCTCTATGCTGGATAAAACACAAATGCCCTGTTCTGCAAAAGCATAAGCTCCTCAGCACCCTGCTGCCTTCAACTCCAGAGAAAGTATTCCATGTCAGATGCAGCATAAAGGAGCCCTCTTTCTGCTCTATCTAACATGGAATAAGCTCCTCATCTGAGAAAAGACACCTCATTTTGAATCTCCAATTCTCTCTCCCTTTCCCAGCCATGCTGTCTTTTGGGAAGGGGGGTTGTCTGTTGAGTAATGGGCTACCAGGTTTTGAAGACCTATCTACTGTTACCATACGATTAAATTTCTGAACAGCAAGGACCAACCCAAGGCTTGCCGCTATCTAGGGAAAAGTAGGTTTTGCTCTCCCATGAGACTCACTTCACATTTGTTTGCACTGTGTTATGCCTTGTTGCTGGGCACTGTTCCAAGTGAAATAGGAGGAATTTCTCTGCTGTCTGCAGAAAATATATCTAGGAAAGGGCAGAGTGAAGATAAGGGGAATACACAAGGTTTTTCCAGGTTTGGAAAATGTGCTTTCCACCAAATGACAAGTGTTAGTGTGAAATTCCAGCTATACAATAAGGGCAGGAATGCCCTGCCCTTGTAGCAAGCTTACAAACTGTTTGGAGCTCTGAGACCTTCAAGATATAGAGATTTCTGTCATGCAACCAGCAAGAATTTGCTTCTTAGATCACAAATTACAAAGTGCCACTTTTGAGCCTAAAGTGAGAGAATGCCTTCTAATATTGCTCTACTATTCCAATTAACACTATTCTTCTTCATTTGCCTTGCTCTTTATTGATTGCAGTGGACTCTGCATAAGCCAGCTGAAGAGTATAAACGAAATCTGATAGTAGAAAAAGCCCTTGAGCTCAAATATACTGTACTGCAATTATGCAATGATACTGTGCGACGCCAGTTCAGAAGGGAACATGTTCTGCTTTGTGCCTGGATTGAAATGTCTAGTGCCATGAATTGGTTTAGAGACTATAAAGTAAGTATTAAAAGAGATCTTGTCAAAAGAGATTTAAATTTCTCTATTACCTTTACAAACCCTGCAGAACAATTCTGGTAAAAGCAAATGTCAAGGACTAGGTGCAAAAACTTCTCTGAGTTCTGCATGCGCGTGTCCTTCACCTTTTCGCTATTTGACATTCATTTTTCCCATTTCAACATGACATTTATGTTTCAGTGTGATCAACAAACAGACATAACTCAACGTAGACAGAGAGTTTGGAAACCAAATGTCACAAAACCACAACCAAAGCAAATTAACTGACTTTGCTGAGCCTGGAATGAAAACCAAAAGCCAATTCTCAGAGCATGGTCTTTAGGTTTATGGTCAGGGGAAAGAAATATAGGCCAGACTCCATGAAAATGAAATCAAACCTTTGTTAATGAATAATATACAGTAGATGAATGGTAGGTGAAGCCCATTTTTTGTTGGACTTGCCAGAAAATCCTTATTAATCACAGAAGTTATCTATCTCCTTCAAGGTAATTTGATTTCAGCCTGTGCAAAAAACAACTGCAAAATCCTGGTTGTTTTAAGTCATTATAAATAAATTAATAATGTGAAGAAAATAAAACACATCAAAACCCCTGAAGTTCCAGAAATGACATCATCACATTTCTTTGCAAAATGTAACAAAACTCATACCTTAGGCAGTGGTTTCCTCTGAACGCAGTTTATACCTCCAATAAAGACCATATTGGGCATCACGGGTCTGACGTACTCAAACACAAAGTCAAATCTCAGAAGCCAAATGGAAGCAGAGTCCACGAGGTCTATGAGGGATACATCTCTGTGAAGAACTTCAGAAGCAAACTTTAATGCTACGTCATAGAAACCCCTGCAGTACGCAGGCTCCAGGAGGTAAACCAGTGCATTTTCCACTCTCTGGAAGAAAGTCATTTGGTCAGAGTTGAAGGTGAATAGCCTGGGTATGTAGGACAGAGGACTTGGGCACCGCGGAGCATCATAGTGTAAATTGCAAGGAAATCCTCTCATAAAGAACACATATGGAAGAGAAAAATAGTGAGCGAGCAATGGTCCACACATAAAGATGGGGTCTGTTAGGAAAGCATCAAATCTGCTTTGATTCACGTACTGAAGGAGCTCCTTGTTGCTGAATAGGCTCTTGCATTGAGAAAACAGTATTTGGAAAACTTGTACTGAGCTGTCGTATATTGCTAGGGTGTTCAGTGGGAAAGGCAGGTCCTTCAGGTGAGTGGCAACGTACTCAGAGAAGCCATTATCCAAGTCTTCTAATGTGTAAGACACTGGGTATGCTTTCACTGTGTAGGCCTGTGCCTCTTTCATCCGCCAGTTTACTTCTGGTACAACCACCACCACTTCATGTCCTCTCTCGCTGAGCTTTTCAACCAGTGGCTGCATGCTAAGCCAGTGACTTCCATCCATGGGCAATACCAGGAGTTTCCCTCCATCTGAGAGGCCAGGAAGGAGTAGGATGAAAATCCAGGCAGAGCAAAGCCTCAAAGTCATGTTCCTGTGGTCAGAAAAAGGACTGGGAAAGTCTTCTCCTTCAGGCTGTAGCTTGAAGATGCTTTCAAAGGAAGCCAATGGGTTTATATGCTGAGTTGGGCTGCTTTGTGTTAGTCTGCTAGTTAATGATCTACTGCTTTGGATTATGGGCCGTTTGGGTTGTTTTCCTTTCTCATTACTTGTCAAGCCAAGTGCAGTGACCTTTTCCTGTCACTCCCTTTGCTGAGTCATTGAAGCTTTTATATTCAAGGAAGAACTAGCTCTCTAGTAAGATTTCCAACAACTCTCTTTATCATTGATGCATTCTGTCTTATGCCTTGGCCAAGACAAAGGGAGGCAGGTTGGGTGCAAACAGCTCCACTACCACTGTAACAAATGTAAACAGGCTCAATGAATTTCCTAGATGAAGCAAGTCTGAGCTACCAAGAACCTCTGGAGTCTAATGACACAAAGAAGGAACAATGAATGAGGCTTCATGGCAATAATGCAGTTTTTTCACAGCCTATGAGATGGTTCTCAGGCAGCTGAAAACTCCTCACCACTTGCCTCTACATCAAGCAGAGGCCACACATAAGACATGTACTAACTGTGTCTTAATGACTGCTACTGCCAGTATGGCTTGGACTGTTCAACAGAGACTTGGGAGTGAGCCCAGCCCAGCTATTGGATCTGACTCAGCTGAGGAGCAGCTTCAGCACAAGTGTGGGTTTCTGACAGCCATCAGCTTCTCAGTAGAGAACCTACTATAAAAGTATCAGAGAGCAGATTCCTTTCAGGACAACTTTCCAGAAAATCAAATATATGAGCTTCAGAGTAGGGGGAGAAGCTCTGAGTTAAAAACGAAACAAATACCTCCAGAATCTTTGATGCTGTTATAAACTCGAAGGAAAAAAATGCTGAATAACTAAATCACGTTATTTCCAGGTTTATAGGAAACGCATTTTCCAGTGACCATTGGAAAATGAGTAGTTTAGCAAGCAACCTTTTCCACAAAAAAGTTAATCTCTATATTTTGTAATGGCCACCTCCCATTTGCTGCAAAGGGGTAAGCGGAGAGCTGGCAGGGACACATCCTGCCCTCCCCTCCCTTCTGCAGCAGGATACATTTGCCATCCAAACTTGCACTGCACTGAAGATAGTGAGTGCAAAGGCAAACCCAGGCTGGGTGAAGTTAATCAGTACCTTAGAGGTGTTTCTGAGTGTTTGAGGGATTGCCAGTGGCTACATGAGTCAGCTTGGTTATTTGGCAGGGGCTTCTTGATAAGTTAAACTCTGCAGGGTTCAAGGGAGCACAAGATAACAGTTGCAGGTATTCAGTGCAAGAGGACAGGAGAAACTTTGAAGTTGGATAAGAAGCTGCAGAGCTGGATGATGCCAAGGAACAAATGGGCAACCCCAATAGAGAGGGGCTGTGCTAGAAGGTCACAGTAGGATCGAGGGATGCTGTGTCAGCACAACTGCTGCCTGTGGCTGTGTGGCCCTGCTGACATCATGTGGAATCATAGTGTCATAGAATGGTCTGGGTTGGAAGGGACATTAAGGATCATCCGGTTCCAGTTCCCTGGGGGTGTTGGGGGAGGAGAAGCTCCCCATGACCCGGCTTCAGTGTGTGCTTGAGCCCAAAACACCCCCGTGTGCTGGGCTGCAATCACAGACTATGACCAGCAGCTCAGGGAGGGAAATCTGCCCCTCTGCTGCGCTCTGGGGACACCCCCCTGCAGTCCTGATACAGCTCTGGGGCAACGGCACAAGAGGGACGTCGAGCTGTGGGAGAGAGACCAGGGGAGGCCATGGAGATGCTGCGAGGGCTGGAGCAGCTCTGCTCTGGAACCAGGCTGAGAGAGCTGGGCTGGGGCAGCCTGGGGAAGAGAACGCTCCTTAAGGGGAGAGCTTACAGCAGCACCGGTGCACAAAGGGGCTCCAGGAAAGCTGGAGAGGGGCTTTGGACAAGGGCCTGTACGGACAGGCCAAGGGGAATGGCTTTAAGCTGCCAGAGGGGAGATTGAGATGAGCTCTTAGGCAGAAGCTCTTCCCTGTGAGGGTGCTGAGGCGCTGGCACAGGGTGCCCAAGAAACCCCGGAAAGTGAACAGAAAGTACCAGGGAGCTCATGTGCAGACAAGGAAAAGTCCCACCTTCATCCCAGGAAGAAGGAGAAGACTTGTACACATCTGAGCTGTTGTAAAGGCCCCAGCCTTCATCTAAGATCACACATCACCAACTCTCACTTCCTCCGTGTAGGACAAGAGCCCAAACGCTCTGTCCTGCTGCAGCCCCACAGCCCCATGATGCCCCTGCTGCCACAGCCCCTCACCGCCATGGGAGCTGCCCTTCTGCACACCCCAGGGGCTCACACAGCACTCGGCAACAGGCAGTGCTTGAGGCGGAAGTTGCTACAGAGAGGCCCTGACCCTTCAGGAAGAGTTTCTGCACTGCCTCTCCTCAGGGACCCACAGGCACAGCCTGAGGAGCCCAGGGCAGACAGGGCAGGGATAGGCAGTGCCAGTGCCCAAGGGGCGGCAGAATGGCACCAGGGAGTGAGCCTCAGAGAGGGGCCCTTCTCCCCACAGCATCCTCCTGCTCCTGCTCCTGCTCCTACATTAGGGCATCTGTCCGGCCACGCACGACCCCTCCGCACTGCAGGCCTCTCTCTTCATCACCATGACGGTGGCCTGGGGTTGTTACAAAGCACATTCTACCCTGGGTGCTAGAAATACAGACGCCCCACAGACACCCAGCAGTTGCTGAGGTCCCAGGACCAGCAACAACAGCGAAGAGGACCGGTGCCAGCAAGGCAGCAAGCGCCACACCAATGCCTGGGGGAGTGGTGCTGTTGGTGCCCAAGCCGGGCATGAAGAGGAAGAGGACAGAAGCGGGAGGCAGCGCCATCTGTGGTGCGAACGGTGCAGAGCCCATGGAAGTGGACCAGCCTGAAGAGCAGCAGCAGCCAATGGAGGTGGATCCACCACAAGATGACGAGGAGCCCATAGAGATCGATTGGCCCAGCTGTAAAAATCTTCAAAAGCCTCAGCTCCAACACAAGAGCAGGAGAAGCCATCAAGGTGGATCCACCTCCAACAGAAAAACATCCAACAGAGCTGCATCAACCACCAGAAGAACACCATCATGAAGGCTGGTCTACTTCCATTATGGACACCCTGGCAGCTCTGCACTGTACCAGGCCTCCCACCTGTGACACCCAACTCTTCATTGCTGAAGAGCAATGCTAGAGCAAGACCCTGGTTTGCTCTAAGTGCTAGGCCCCTGAGGGCACTAATGGGTCCTGATGGCCCTCAAGAGCCTTACCTGGGACCCCCACTCACCCATCCTCCATCCATGGGCCCTGCACTCACTTCAGCTCAGCCCTGAGCACCCAGTCCTGGCCTGACCCCTGTGAGGGTGCTCATTGATTGCTCCAGCTGCCCACTGATGCCTCAGGGAGCAGTGGTTTTGATGGCCAAGCCAGGCATGAAGAGGAGGAGGTGGGAAGCGGGAAGCAGCGCCAGTTGTGGCACTGACGGTGCAGAGCCAATGGAAGTAGACCAGCTGGAAGAGCAGGAGCAGCCAATGGAGGTGGATCCACCACAAGATGAGGAGGAGCCCATGGAGGTCGATTCCCCCACCCGCCACAAGAAACAAAAGATAGGGTTCTGAGGCAACAGCAAGAAGGGCCCATGGTGGTCAACCTCCCTGACACCCAGGAGAAGCCATTGAGGTAGACGCACCTCCCACAGGAAAAGATCCCATGGAGCTGCATCCATCCACCAGCCAAGAAGGACCCATGGAGGTGGATACACCCTGTGGCCAAAAAGAACCCATGCAGCTGGATCTACCCGAAGCCAAAGAAGGACACTGGAGAGACTGGTTTACTTCCATTATGCCTCTCCTGGCAGCTCCGTACTAGGCACCATATTAGGTCTCCCGACTATGACTCCCAATTCTTTATTGCCTGGCTTGGGAAGCTACGTTAGGAAGAGAAAGAAGAATAAAGATGGTTTTCTCTGTTGTTATTTCCCTGAGCCAGTGAATCCCAGATGTGTCCAGTGCAGCTCCAGGTGTCTTCTTTCTGCAGGGATGTGCTTATTAGCCACATCAGATATGGATCAGGGAAACCAAACAGGGGTCAGAGATGGATATGGCATAAAAAACTGAGATGAAATGGAAGCTAACAAATCTGGCTTCTGTTGGGGAGGAAAATCAGCATCTCACCACAGTTGGGGTGAGCTTCAGTTCAACAAGAGAGCTTATTATGTGCACTGAAGTTACATGTCCCTTAAATTTTCACATCTGCTAAGGCTTAGGTTTGCCAAGATATGATATCATCTGAATGCTGGATACTAGGAAATAACCTTTCTGCATCATGTACGATTTCTCATTAGCTTTCTGCCTTTAAATGCCAAGAGGTTGCCTGTTAGATTTTGATGTAAGGATGCTTAAACACTTCTGTTCTTGCCTTTTCAATAAAAAACAAAATAAAGTTTAATACCTGAGAGAGATTTTTCTTCTGATCACAGTTTATTCCTCCGATGAAAACCATGTTGGGCATCACCGGTCTCGGGAACTCAAACACAAAGTCGTATCGCATCAGCCAAACAGGTCCATGGCTTAGAAGTTCTACAGTTCTCATTTTGTTCAGGAAAACCTCAGCTGCAAGTTCTTCATACCGAGCAAAGAAAGGCTCACAGTAAACGAACTCCAGCATACGGACCAGCACGTTCTTTACCCGTTGAGTAAATGTCATTTTATCTGAATTGTTGAGGAGAAACCTGGGGAAGTAGGAAAGAGGGCTTGGACACTGGGTGGCATCAGAATCCATACCACAAGGAAATCCACGCAGAAAGTAGACGGAAGGAATTGAAAGATGCTCAGCAATTAAGGGTCCGCACAGCTGAGTTGGATCCGTCAAAACTACCTCAAATTTGCCCTCTCTCAGATACTGCATCATGTCTTTGTTCTTCAAGAGGCTCTTACAGTTGTTGAAATAAATCTTGGATATTTCTAAGATGCTTTGGTACTTTGTAATAATCACACTCAAAAAAGATTGTTCAATAAAATGGGCATCAAAGAATGATTGGAACGCCTTAGCTAAATAGTCCTCTGTGTAAGGCATCGGATATACTTTCACTGTGTAATTGTGAGGCTCCTTTGGCTTCAGATGCAAACTTGGTGATGGAACAACCACAACAACTTCATGTCCATTTTGATGGAGTTTCACCACTACTGGGCGCATGCTGAGCCAGTGACTTCCATCCTGAGGTATCACCAGGATCTTTCCACCTTCAGCAAAGGTTAAAGATGAAATCAGAAGAAGAAATATCCCACTATGTTGGGAGAAAAACTGGAATGGAAGAGCCATTTCGGTGGAAGCAAACCGGAGAGTTCTACTCTAGAGGTATCCAACACAGTCTTTTATATGAAAGTCCTTGCAAGAGAATTTATTGATAGCAGGGATAAATGTTTAACTTCCTCATATTGCTGTGGTAAGCCTTCAGTAATACAACTGCTCACATAACAGGGAAGGTGAGTATATTGTTCTTAAAAAAACATGCCCTCCTTCGTACTCTGTTAATTTTTTAAGCTTGGAAGTATGACAGCACGTCACCTCCTTCATGAAACTAAGATGAGGAACATCATCTTATGGGAAGAGTTGTGGTTAATACCATTGACTTGGTAAGGACCCAGTGAGCAAATAAGCCTGGTTTTGGTTTCAAAAGGCAACCTTTAAAATATACACAGCAGGATAAATGGAAATTGCGACACCATTTCTTTTATGGCCTAGCCTGAGAATACCTAACCACTATGTAGAAGGCTGATGTTATATTCCCATATCCCCACCCCTGGAAGCAGTCAAACCTGCATGTCTTACTAATTTATCGCAGCTACCAAGATAGGCCTACAGGTGTTTGCTGTTCATTATGCAGGAGCAGAAGGCACCTGGACCACTTCTACTTTTGAAGGATGTTGTGTGTGCAGATGAGCAGCAGAGCAGTTTATGACACAAGGTCTTGGAAAGTGAGAGCCATGTGCCAGTTTGGAGGAAAGGCTTCCCCCCTGGACATTGAAGGACATAAACACGATTGAAGCTTGAGTGACCCAAGACTGCAGATTCATTTTGCTGTTAAAAGTATCCCTTGTGATAAAGCTTGTGTGGGTTATTCCAGGTGTCTCTTTGAGCTGGCAAGGAGTGTTGCAGCTATGGAGGAGCTCTCCACTCTCATGCAAGCAGCTCTGAGGAGTTGAGACTATAAGCCATAACCATGTTGAAGGGTTTAGGTGCAGGTGTGCTTAGTCTTCACACTGTGCTTGCTCCAGCTGGAAGAGTCTCTAAAACTGCTCATCTCTGAGTTGGACTTGATGGTGATGTGTGGATTTCTTTTAACCTGAGCAGCAACCAGTGAGTGGCACTAAGGTAAGAGGAATGTTATATGAGCAAACTGTTTTTTGAGGCAGCCTGGAAGAGTTAATGTCATGCACTGGATTTGTTCTTTTGTTGTTAGATTAGATTGCTCACCTCCTTATGCTCTGGCTCTTGCAAGCAGGAACAAGTAGAATCACAGAATCATAGAATAGTTAGGGTTGGAAAGGACCTTAAGATCATCTAGTTCCAATCCCCCTGCCATGGGTAGGGACACCTCACACTAAGCCATGCCATCCAAAGTAGCTTAAACGCAAGTGCATGTGGATGATGTGATTTCATTTCCCAGGTTTCTAGATGATGAATTAGGCATGGAGGAATCCTTGTGTCAATTGAACCCAGTCCTTTTTTATGATGCTACCCTATGTCACTCAAATGCAGGTTGGTGAACCTGCCTGTTTTACATAGCTATGGAGATACACTGACATTTGCCTGTGCAGGATAAGGTAGTATGTGTATGTTGTTTGACTAGCAGGACTTCAGAGGAAAAACAACCCATACGAGCAATGGCCTGCAAGCTGGAAAGTAAGTCTTTGCAGTAGACAGCTAAGCAAATCACAGAACACAGATCCTAATTCCAGGGCAGCCCCTTCCCAAGCCATAAATAGAAGTCATATGAAAATGGCAGTATGAGAGCCTGAAATGAATGACTGTATCCTAACAGAAAGTGACATTTAAGGCTGCCCAGGTAACTGTAATTGGAATATTTCCCAACTTCTCTAAGGTAACATGTTTGACATCTGTAGATATAATACTTTCATTTCTGTGCATAGACTTCTGAAATACTGCACGTTTAGACTCCCCTCAGAGAAGGCATTTTCATTTAAACAGAAGACAAACTTCCTACAGGAAGGGGAAGCAGGGCAGTAGTTTCATTTGATACCAGAGACTTTTTGGCAAAAGAACTGTGTTTAACAGCTTCCTTCAGTTTCTCCTCTTGAAAATATGGCTGGCACAGGGATGTGGACAAGAGCCAAGTAAAGAGGACAGTGAGATGAAGTGTTTGGTTAGGGCAGCTGTTTCAGGTTGATCCCTCCTGTGCACTGAAAATGTACAATGTATGATGGTTAAACTTTCATTTTCAAAAGTTGGACTGGTTTTACTTGTCTGATGGTGTGTATTTGGCCATTGCAACATAAGACAGATGAGCAGCACTGTCAGCTTTAAAGGTGCTCAACATCCTTTACAGAAGCAGCACAAATGGATGCTGATGTGATATCAGGCTGCTCTGAACTGCCACTACATTCATCAAAAACTTGAATATTGTCCCCACAAAATGACCCTCTCTTCTGGTTCATGAGCAGAGTGATGTTCTGGCTGCAGAACATGACCTGTTTTCTTAATCCGTGTGTTGGAGGAACAAACCACAGGATTTTATTCAATGACATCTCTCCTTTACTGGAGTAACTACTTATTTAAATCTAGGGTTATTTTAATGTTTAAAGCTTACCAGTTGTTTAAATCAGTAATGGGTGTTCTAGGTTAAAGAAATCAATCAAACAAACCAGGAACAACTTTAAAATGTTGCTATAGGTGACATTTCTGAACTTTGCTTTGATCAAATCTCATGGACTTTGTATTTATGAGCTGCAAAAAAGCAACTTTGAATTCACTTTGGATAAGGAAGAGATATCAACGTGTCTCAGGGCTCATAGTCCAAGTTCATTTGCAATGTTCCCCTAATGAGGGACTTCTTTCCATGCCAGCCTTCAGGTACTTCTGGAGTCGTTAGAGGACGGCGCTGGCACAGGACCTCTGCTCAGTCAAGATATTCTGTCTGATATCCTCCACGCCCTGTATGAAGCCTCCAGACACATTTGGCAACTGGATTTCTGTGTCTGTTAATGAATATGTAATTGCTACTGTGTAAAGTGTAGGACAAGGGGAAATCCAGCCTGATCCAGCCAGTGTGGTTACCTAAGTCAGTGAGCTCCCGCTGGCTCTTGTGGTGGCATGTTCTCCCACTCCCTCTGAGACTGCACGCTGTGGACCGTACTTATGACTCAGGAGGGTCAGATGCTTTGGGATTGAATTTCCAGCTCTATGCTGGATAAAACACATATGCCTTGTTCTGCAAAAGCATAAGCTCCTCAGCACCCTGCTGCCTTCAACTCCAGAGAAGGTATTCCATGTCAGATGCAGCATAAAGGAGCCCTCTTTCTGCTCTATCTAACATGGAATAAGCTCCTCATCTAGAAAAGACACCTCATTTTGAATCTCCAATTGTCTCTCCCTTTCCCAGCCATGCTGTCTTTTGGGAAGGGGGGTCGTCTGTTGAGTAATGGGCTACCAGGTTTTGAAGACCTATCTACTGTTACCATACGATTAAATTTCTGAACAGCAAGGACCAACCCAAGGCTTGCAACCATCTAGGGAAAAGTAGGTTTTGCTCTCCCATGAGACTCACTTCACATTTGTTTGCACTGTGTTATGCCTTGTTGCTGGGCACTGTTCCAAGTGAAATAGGAGGAATTTCTCTGCTGTCTGTAGAAAATATATCTAGGAAAGGGCAGAGTGAAGATAAGGGGAATACACAAGGTTTTTCCAGGTTTGGAAAATGTGCTTTCCACCAAATGACAAGTGTTAGTGTGAAATTCCAGCTATACAATAAGGGCAGGAATGCCCTGCTCTTGTAGCAAGCTTACAAACTGTTTGGAGCTCTGAGACCTTCAAGATACAGAGATTTCTGTCATGCAACCAGCAAGAATTTGCTTCTTAGATCACAAATTACAAAGTGCCACTTTTGAGCCCAAGGTGAGAGAATGCCTTCTAATATTGCTCTACTATTCCAATTAACACTATTCTTCTTCATTTGCCTTGCTCTTTATTGATTGCAGTGGACTCTGCATAAGTCAGCTGAAGAGTATAAAAGAAATCTGATAGTAGAAAAAGCCCTTGAGCTCAAATATACTGTACTGCAATTATGCAATGATACTGTGCGACGCCAGTTCAGAAGGGAATATGTTCTGCTTTGTGCCTGGATTGAAATGTCTAGTGCCATGAATTGGTTTAGAGACTATAAAGTAAGTATTAAAAGAGATCTTGTCAAAAGAGATTTAAATTTCTCTATTACCTTTACAAACCCTGCAGAACAATTCTGGTAAAAGCAAATGTCAAGGACTAGGTGTGAAAACTTCCCTGAGTTCTGCATGCGCGTGTCCTTCACCTTTTCGCTATTTGACATTCATTTTTCCCATTTCAACATGACTTTTATGTTTCAGTGTGATCAACAAACAGACATAACTCAACGTAGACAGAGAGTTTGGAAACCAAATGTCACAAAACCACAACCAAAGCAAATTAACTGACTTTGCTGAGCCTGGAATGAAAACCAAAAGCCAATTCTCAGAGCATGGTCTTTAGGTTTACGGTCAGGTGAAAGAAATATAGGCCAGACTCCATGAAAATGAAATCAAACCTCTGTTAATGAATAATATACAGTAGATGAATGGTAGGTGAAACCCATTTTTTGTTGGACTTGCCAGAAAATCCTTATTAATCACAGAAGTTATCTATCTCCTTCAAGGTAATTTGATTTCAGCCTGTGCAAAAAACAACTGCAAAATCCTGGTTGTTTTAAGTCATTATAAATAAATTAATAATGTGAAAGAAAATAAAATACATCAAAACCCCTGAAGTTCCAGAAATGGCATCATCACATTTCTTTGCAAAATGTAACAAAACTCATACCTTAGGCAGTGGTTTCCTCTGAACGCAGTTTATACCTCCAATAAAGACCATATTGGGCATCACGGGTCTGACGTACTCAAACACAAAGTCAAATCTCAGAAGCCAAATGGAAGCAGAGTCCACGAGGTCTATGAGGGATACATCTCTGTGAAGAACTTCAGAAGCAAACTTTAATGCTATTTCATAGGCACCCCTGCAGTACGCAGGCTCCAGGAGGTAAACCAGTGCATTTTCCACTCTCTGGAAGAAAGTCATTTGGTCAGAGTTGAAGGTGAATAGCCTGGGTATGTAGGACAGAGGACTTGGGCACCGCGGAGCATCATAGTGTAAATTGCAAGGAAATCCTCGCATAAAGGACACGTATGGAAGAGAAAAATAGTGAGCGAGCAATGGTCCACACATAAAGACGGAGTCTGTTAGGAAAGCATCAAATCTGCTTTGATTCACGTACTGAAGGAGCTCCTTGTTGCTGAATAGGCTCTTGCATTGAGAAAACAGCAATTGGAAAATTTGTTTTGAGCTGTCGTATATTGCTAAGGTGTTCAGTGGGAAAGGCAGGTCCTTCAGGTGAGTGGCAACGTACTCAGAGAAGCCATTATCCAAGTCTTCTAATGTGTAAGACACTGGGTATGCTTTCACTGTGTAGGCCTGTGCCTCTTTCATCCGCCAGTTTACTTCTGGTACAACCACCACCACTTCATGTCCTCTCTCGCTGAGCTTTTCAACCAGTGGCTGCATGCTAAGCCAGTGACTTCCATCCATGGGCAATACCAGGAGTTTCCCTCCATCTGAGAGGCCAGGAAGGAGTAGGATGAAAATCCAGGCAGAGCAAAGCCTCAAAGTCATGCTCCTGTGGTCAGAAAAAGGACTGGGAAATTCTTCTCCTTCAGGCTGTAGCTTGAAGATGCTTTCAAAGGAAGCCAATGGGTTTATATGCTGAGTTGGGCTGCTTTGTGTTAGTCTGCTAGTTAATGATTTACTGCTTTGGATTATGGGCCGTTTGGGTTGATTTCCTTTCTCATTACTTGTCAAGCCAAGTGCAGTGACCTTTTCCTGTCACTCCCTTTGCTGAGTCATTGAAGCTTTTATGTTCAAGGGAGAACTAGCTCCTTAGCACGCTAGTAAGATTTCCAACAACTCTCTTTATCATTGATGCATTCTATCTTATGCCTTGGCCAAGACTAATGGAGGCAGGTTGGGTGCAAACAGCTCCACTACCACTGTAACAAATGTAAACAGGCTCAATGAATTTCCTAGATGAAGCAAGTCTGAGCTACCAAGAACCTCTGGAGTCTAATGACACAAAGAAGGAACAATGAATGAGGCTTCATGGCAATAATGCAGTTTTTTCACAGCCTATGAGATGGTTCTCAGGCAGCTGAAAACTCCTCACCACTTGCCTCTACATCAAGCAGAGGCCACACATAAGACATGTACTAACTGTGTCTTAATGACTGCTACTGCCAGTATGGCTTGGACTGTTCAACAGAGACTTGGGAGTGAGCCCAGCCCAGCTATTGGATCTGACTCAGCTGAGGAGCAGCTTCAGCACAAGTGTGGGTTTCTGACAGCCATCAGCTTCTCAGTAGAGAACCTACTATAAAAGTATCAGAGAGCAGATTTCTTTCAGGACAACTTTCCAGAAAATCAAATATATGAGCTTCAGAGTAGGGGGAGAAGCTCTGAGTTAAAAACGAAACAAATACCCCCAGAATCTTTGATGCTGTTATAAACTCTAAGGAAAAAATGCTGAATAACTAAATCACGTTATTTCCAGGTTTATAGGAAACGCATTTGACATCCTTCTCTCTAAGTTGGAGAGACATCAATTTGATAGGTGGACCACTCGGTGGATAAAGAACTGGCTGGATGGCCGCACGCAAAGAGTAGTGCTCAGTGGCTCAGTGTCCAGCTGGAGACCAGTAACGAGTGGTGTCCCCCAGGGATCGGTGTTGGGACCGGTCTTGTTCAACATCTTTGTGGGTGACATGGACAGTGGGATTGAGTGCGCCCTCAGCAAGTTTGCCGATGACACCAAGCTGTGTGGTTCGGTTGATACATTGGAGGGAAGGAATGCCATCCAGAGGGACCTTGACACGCTTGTGAGGTGGGCTGATGCCAACCTGATGAAGTTTAACCATGCTAAATGCAAAGTCCTACACCTGGGTCGGAGCAATGCCAGGCACAGCTACAGGTTGGGCGGGGAGGAGATTCAGAGCAGCCCAAGGAGAAGGACTTGGGGGTGTGGGTTGATGAAAAAATGAACATGAGCCGGCAGTGTGCGCTTGCAGGCCAGAAGGCCAACCGTATCCTGGGCTGCATCAAAAGAAGCGTGACCAGCAGGTCGAGGGAGGTGCTCCTGCCCCTTTACTCTGCTCTCGTGAGACCTCACTTGGAGTATTGTGTGCAGTTCTGGTGTCCTCAACATAAAAAGGACATGGAACTGTTGGAACAAGTGCAGAGGAGGGCCACGAGGATGATCAGGGGACTGGAGCACCTCTCGTATGAGGATAGGCTGAGCAAATTGGGGCTGTTCAGCCTGGAGAAGAGAAGGCTGCATGGAGACCTCATAGCAGCCTTCCAATACCTGAAGGGGGCCTATAGGGATGCTGGGGAGGGACTCTTCATTAGGGACTGTGGTGAGAGGACAAGGGGTAATGGGTTTAAACTTAAACAGGGGAGGTTTAGATTGGATATGAGGAAGAAATTGTTTACTGTGAGGGTGGCGGGGCCCTGGAATGGGTTGCCCAGGGAAGTTGTGAATGCTTCATCCCTGGTGGCGTTCAAGGTGGGGTTGGAGATCGCCTTGGATGGCATGGTTTAGTGGGAGGTGTCCCTGCCCATGGCAGGGGGGTTGGAACTCGATGATCTTGAGGTCCTTTCCAACCCTTACTATTCTATGATTCTATGATTTTCCAATGACCATTGGAAAATGAGTAGTTTAGCAAACAACCTTTTCCACAAAAAAGTTAATCTCTATATTTTGTAATGGCCACCTCCCATTTGCTGCAAAGGGGTAAGCAGAGAGCTGGCAGGGACACATCCTGCCCTCCCCTCCCTTCTGCAGCAGGATACATTTGCCATCCAAACTTGCACTGCACTGAAGATAGTGAGTGCAAAGGCAAACCCAGGCTGGGTGAAGTTAATCAGTACCTTAGAGGTGTTTCTGAGTGTTTGAGGGATTGCCAGTGGCTACATGAGTCAGCTTGGTTATTTGGCAGGGGCTTCTTGATAAGTTAAACTCTGCAGGGTTCAAGGGAGCACAAGATAACAGTTGCAGGTATTCAGTGCAAGAGGACAGGAGAAACTTTGAAGTTGGATAAGAAGCTGCAGAGCTGAGTGATGCCAAGGAACAAATGGGCAACCCCAATGGAGAGGGGCTGTGCTAGAAGGTCACAGTAGGATCGAGGGATGCTGTGTCAGCACAACTGCTGCCTGTGGCTGTGTGGCCCTGCTGGCATCATATGGAATCATAGTGTCATAGAATGGTCTGGGTTGGAAGGGACATTAAGGATCATCCGGTTCCAGTTCCCTGGGGGTGTTGGGGGAGGAGAAGCTCCCCATGACCCGGCTTCAGTGTGTGCTTGAGCCCAAAACACCCCCGTGTGCTGGGCTGCAATCACAGACTATGACCAGCAGCTCAGGGAGGGAAATCTGCCCCTCTGCTGGGCTCTGGGGACACCCCCCTGCAGTCCTGATACAGCTCTGGGGCAACGGCACAAGAGGGACGTCGAGCTGTGGGAGAGAGACCAGGGGAGGCCATGGAGATGCTGCGAGGGCTGGAGCAGCTCTGCTCTGGAACCAGGCTGAGAGAGCTGGGCTGGGGCAGCCTGGGGAAGAGAACGCTCCTTAAGGGGAGAGCTTACAGCAGCACCGGTGCACAAAGGGGCTCCAGGAAAGCTGGAGAGGGGCTTTGGACAAGGGCCTGTACGGACAGGCCAAGGGGAATGGCTTTAAGCTGCCAGAGGGGAGATTGAGATGAGCTCTTAGGCAGAAGCTCTTCCCTGTGAGGGTGCTGAGGCGCTGGCACAGGGTGCCCAAGAAACCCCGGAAAGTGAACAGAAAGTACCAGGGAGCTCATGTGCAGACAAGGAAAAGTCCCACCTTCATCCCAGGAAGAAGGAGAAGACTTGTTCGCGTCTGAGCTGTTGTAAAGGCCCCAGCCTTCATCTAAGATCACACATCACCAACTCTCACTTCATCTGTGTAGAAGGACAAGAGCCCAAACGCTCTGTCCTGCTGCAGCCCCACAGCCCCATGATGCCCCTGCTGCCACAGCCCCTCACCGCCATGGGAGCTGCCCTTCTGCACACCCCAGGGGCTCACACAGCACTCGGCAACAGGCAGTGCTTGAGGCGGAAGTTGCTACAGAGAGGCCCTGACCCTTCAGGAAGAGTTTCTGAACTGCCTCTCCTCAGGGACCCACAGGCACAGCCTGAGGAGCCCAGGGCAGACAGGGCAGGGATAGGCAGTGCCAGTGCCCAAGGGGCGGCAGAATGGCACCAGGGAGTGAGCCTCAGAGAGGGGCCCTTCTCCCCACAGCATCCTCCTGCTCCTGCTCCTACATTAGGGCATCTGTCCGGCCACGCACGACCCCTCCGCACTGCAGGCCTCTCTCTTCATCACCATGACGGTGGCCTGGGGTTGTTACAAAGCACATTCTACCCTGGGTGCTAGAAATACAGACGCCCCACAGACACCCAGCAGTTGCTGAGGTCCCAGGACCAGCAACAACAGCGAAGAGGACCGGTGCCAGCAAGGCAGCAAGCGCCACACCAATGCCTGGGGGAGTGGTGCTGTTGGTGCCCAAGCCAGGCATGAAGAGGAAGAGGACAGAAGTGGGAGGCAGCGCCATCTGTGGTGCGAACGGTGCAGAGCCCATGGAAGTGGACCAGCCTGAAGAGCAGCAGCAGCCAATGGAGGTGGATCCACCACAAGATGACGAGGAGCCCATAGAGATCGATTGTCCCAGCTATGAAAAACACAAAAAGCTCCAGCTCCAGTGGAAGACCAGAAGCCATCGAGGTGGATCCACCTCCAACAGAAAAACATCCAACAGAGCTGCATCAACCACCAGAAGAACACCATCATGAAGGCTGGTCTACTTCCATTACAGACACCCTGGCAGCTCTGCACTCTACCAGGCCTCCCACCCGTGACACCCAACTCTTCATTGCTGAAGAGCAATGCTAGAGCAAGACCCTGGTTTGCTCTAAGTGCCAGGCCCCTGAGGGCACTAAAGGGGCCTGATGGCCCTCAAAAGCCTCACCTGGGACCCCCAAACACCCATTCTCCATCCATGGGCCCTACACTCACTTCAGCTCAGCCCTGAGCACCCAGTCCTGGCCTGACCCCTGTGAGGGTGCTCATTGATTGCTCCAGCTGCCCACTGGTGCCTCAGAGAGCAGTGGTTTTGATGCCCAAGCCAGGCATGAAGAGGAGGAGGTGGGAAGCGGGAAGCAGCGCCAGTTGTGGCACTGACGGTGCAGAGCCAATGCAAGTAGACCAGCTGGAAGAGCAGGAGCAGCCAATGGAGGTGGATCTACTACAAGATGAGGAGGAGCCCATGGAGGTCGATTCCCCCACCCGC
The DNA here is from genome assembly GCA_039720435.1 of Amazona ochrocephala. Classification (NCBI taxonomy): domain Eukaryota; kingdom Metazoa; phylum Chordata; class Aves; order Psittaciformes; family Psittacidae; genus Amazona; species Amazona ochrocephala. The sequence continues at coordinate 81,902,259 of CM077881.1, read as the reverse complement.
CACAAGAAACAAAAGATAGGGTTCTGAGGCAACAGCAAGAAGGGCCCATGGTGGTCAACCTCCCTGACACCCAGGAGAAGCCATTGAGGTGGATCCACCTCCCACAGGAAAAGATCCCATGGAGCTGCATCCACCCACCAGCCAAGAAGGACCCATGGAGGTGGATACACCCTGTGGCCAAAAAGAACCCATGCAGCTGGATCTACCCGAAGCCAAAGAAGAACACCAGAGAGGCTGGTTTACTTCCATTATGCCTCTCCTGGCAGCTCCGTACTAGGCACCATATTAGGTCTCCCAACTATGACTCCCAATTCTTTATTGCCTGGCTTGGGAAGCTACGTTAGGAAGACAAAGAAGAATAAAGATGGTTTTCTCTGTTGTTATTTCCCTGAGCCAATGAATCCCAGATGTGTCCAGTGCAGCTCCAGGTGTCTTCTTTCTGCAGGGATGTGCTTATTAGCCACATCAGATATGGATCAGGGAAACCAAACAGGGGTCAGAGATGGATATGGCATAAAAAACTGAGATGAAATGGAAGCTGGCTTCTGTTGGGGAGGAAAATTAGCATCTCACCACAGTTGGGGTGAGCTTCAGTTCAACAAGAGAGCTTATTATGTGCACTGAAGTTACATGTCACTTAAATTCTCACATCTGCTAAGGCTTAGGTTTGCCAAGATATGATATCATCTGAATGCTGGATACTAGGAAATAACCTTTCTGCATCATGTACGATTTCTCATAAGCTTTCTGCCTTTAAATGCCAAGAGGTTGCCTGTTAGATTTTGATGTAAGGATGCTTAAACACTTCTGTTCTTGCCTTTTCAATAAAAAACAAAATAAAGTTTAATACCTGAGAGAGATTTTTCTTCTGATCACAGTTTATTCCTCCGATGAAAACCATGTTGGGCATCGCCGGTCTCGGGAACTCAAACACAAAGTCGTATCTCATCAGCCAAACAGATCCTTGGCTTAGAAGCTCTACAATTGTCATTTTGTTCAGGAAAACCTCAGCTGCAAGTTCATCATAGTGTGCAAATATAGGCTTACAGTAAATGAACTCCAGCATACGGACCAGCACGTTCTTTACCCGTTGAGTAAATGTCATTTTATCTGAATTGTTGAGGAGAAACCTGGGGAAGTAGGAAAGAGGGCTTGGACACTGGGTGGCATCAGAATCCATACCACAAGGAAATCCACGCAGAAAGTAGACGGAAGGAATTGAAAGATGTTCAGCAATTAAGGGTCCGCACAGCTGAGTTGGATCCGTCAAAACTACCTCAAATTTGCCCTCTCTCAGATACTGCATCATGTCTTTGTTCTTCAAGAGGCTCTTACAGTTGCTGAAAAAAATCTTGGATGCTTCTAAGATGCTTTGGTACATTGTAATAATCATATTCAAAAAAGATTGTTCAATAAAATGGGCATCAATGAATGATTGGAACGCCTTAGCTAAATGGTCTTCTGTGTAAGGCATCGGATATTCTTTCACTGTGTAATTGTGAGGCTCCTTTGGCTTCAGATGCAAACTTGTTGATGGAACAACCACAACAACTTCATGTGTATGTAATTATTTGACAGCTAGCCAAGTGGCAGATGTATGCAGGTATAAGTTAAAAAACAACCCAAGGGTTGTTTGAAGACTTTTATTTTTAATATGGGTCATTTCACACCTTGTGTTTGCAGTGAAGCCCACAAATAGTCAAATTATCACAGATTATCTCAGCTTTTCTATACAGACAAAAATGAGCAGCTTGGCATGGCAGAAAATAAAATCCATTTAAATCCCTTTCTCTTATTCATCTGGCAAAGTGAAGCCGTGTCCTAACTGCAGGAAGAGTAGAGAACAGCAGTGCATTTTGACCTCCCAGGGTTAGGAGAACCTTGATGCGGTTCTCAACCATGTAAATGTCATCCCACTGGCATTTTCTTTAACTGTAATTTTAAGAGCCAGGTAGTGTGACTGAAATACTTTTAGTCCTAATTCATTATCCTTGTCAGTCCTTTTTATGTGGGAGCAGTAGTTAATGGCTGTTTGAGAGCAGACCTGATATGGGGCTGCTCATGGTTATTCTCTCTGTGCTATGAAGCCTTTCAATAAGCCCTTCTGCAAAAAAATGAACCTAACTTGCTCTCATTTTCACACATATTCAGAGATGCAAATCTTGAGCATTAGCTATGAGGGTGTTTCAAACTAGTGCTGATGTAGTGGAGTATAGCATTTTCCAAATTCTGTATTATAGATAATTCTAGCCATACACCAGTCTCTATAAAATATAACTAATTTAGCTTATCTATCTACTTTAAACGCTTTTGCACTACACTCAGCACCATAGTTGGTTAAATAGGTGCTTGTCACATCAATTTAATGAATTAAAAGTGAACACCATTTCTTCTTACTTTTGGCTGTAACAGAGCTGGCTCAGGGTCTGATCTGCTGAAGTAATGCAATGGTAGAATCCATATCATATAATTTTATAAGTGTAATACTCATGAGTGCATCAGCTAATATGAAAAGCAGACAGAAGAGTTAGAAATAAGACCACAAGCCAAATATCAAATCATTGTAATTCATCGTGGAAAGATACCACTTTAATTGAAAGATATGACAATAAAAATTAAAAATATTAAATAATTTCATCAAAAATGACTCATGTAACTCATGTTCCGTCCTTCATACCCTGTTCTTTACTGAACGGAATAACACAGATATATTACTGACTTGTCTAATTTTCTAGAGAATTTTGTTATTTAACATCCGTTGCAACCACTCAGAGAGGTCGTATCCTTCCTAAGGTAAGAAGGAAACATTGTCCTGGCTTATAGTGGAAAAGCCTGCAAAGTTGTGAATACTCCAGCGTTGGCAGTGTTCAAGGCCGGGTTGGACCGAGCCTTGGGTGACATGGTTTAGTGGGAGGTGTCCCTGCCCATGGCAGGGGGGGTTGGAACTCGATGATCTTAAGGTCCTTTCCAACCCTAACTATTCTATGATTCTATGTCCATTTTGATGGAGTTTCACCACTACTGAGCGCATGCTGAGCCAGTGACTTCCATCCTGAGGTATCACCAGGATCTTTCCACCTTCAACAAAGGTTAAAGATGAAATCAGAAGAAGAAATATCCCAGTATGTTGGGAGAAACACTGGAAGGGAAGAGCCATTTCAGTGGAAGGAAACCGGAGAGTTCTACTCTAGAGGTATCCAACACAGTCTTTTATATGAAGGTCCTTGCAAGAGAATTTATTGATAGCAGGGATAAATGTTTAACTTCCTCATATTGCTGTGGTAAGCCTTCAGTAATACAACTGCTCACATAACAGGGAAGGTGAGCATATTGTTCTTAAAAAAACATGCCCTCCTTCGTACTCTGTTAATTTTTAAGCTTGGAAGTATGACAGCACGTCACCTCCTTCATGAAACTAAGATAAGGAACGTCATCTAATAGGAAGAGTTGTGGTTAATACCATTGACTTGGTAAGGACCCAGTGAGCAAATAAGCCTGGTTTTGGTTTCAAAAGGCAACCTTTAAAATATACACAGTAGGATAAATGGAAATTGCGACACCATTTCTTTTATGGCCTAGCCTGAGAATACCTAACCACTATGTAGAAGGCTGATGTTATATTCCCATATCCCCACCCCTGGAAGCAGTCAAACCTGCATGCCTTACTAATTTATCGCAGGTACCAAGATAGGCCTACAGGTGTTTGCTGTTCATTATGCAGGAGCAGAAGGCACCTGGACCACTTCTACTTTTGAAGGATGTTGTGTGTGCAGATGAGCAGCAGAGCAGTTTATGACACAAGGTCTTGGAAAGTGAGAGCCATGTGCCAGCTTGGAGGAAAGGCTTCCCCCTGGACATTGAAGGACATAAACACGATTGAAGCTTGAGTGACCCAAGACTGCAGATTCATTTTGCTGTTAAAAGTATCCCTTGTGATAAAGCTTGTGTGGGTTATTCCAGGTGTCTCTTTGAGCTGGCAAGGAGTGTTGCAGCTATGGAGGAGCTCTCCACTCTCATGCAAGCAGCTCTGAGGAGCTGAGACTATAAGCCATAACCATGTTGAAGGGTTTAGGTGCAGGTGTGCTTAGTCTTCACGCTGTGCTTGCTCCAGCTGGAAGAGTCTCTAAAACTGCTTATCTCTGAGTTGGACTTGATGGTGATGTGTGGATTTCTTTTAACCTGAGCAGCAACCAGTGAGTGGCACTAAGGTAAGAGGAATGTTATATGAGCAAACTGTTTGTTGAGGCAGCCTGGAAGAGTTAATGTCATGCACTGGATTTGTTCTTTTGTTGTTAGATTAGATTGCTCACCTCCTTATGCTCTGGCTCTTGCAAGCAGGAACAAGTAGAATCACAGAATCATAGAATAGTTAGGGTTGGAAAGGACCTTAAGATCATCTAGTTCCAATCCCCCTGCCATGGGTAGGGACACCTCACACTAAGCCATGCCATCCAAAGTAGCTTAAACGCAAGTGCATGTGGATGATATGATTTGATTTCCCAGGTTTCTAGATGATGAATTAGGCATGGAGGAATCCTTGTGTCAATTGAACCCAGTCCTTTTTTGTGATGCTACCCGATGTCACTCAAATGCAGGTTGGTGAACCTGCCTGTTTTACGTAGCTATGGATATACACTGACATTTGCCTGTGCAGGATAAGGTAGTATGTGTATGTTGTTTGACTAGCAGGACTTCAGAGGAAAAACAACCCATAAGAGCAATGACCTGCAAGCTGGAAAGTAAGTCTTTGCAGTAGACAGCTAAGCAAATCACAGAACACAGATCCTAATTCCAGGGCAGCCCCTTCCCAAGCCATAAATAGAAGTCATATGAAAATGGCAGTATGAGAGCCTGAAATGAATGACTGTATCCTAACAGAAAGTGACATTTAAGGCTGCCCAGGTAACTGTAATTGGAATATTTCCCAACTTCTGTAAGGCAACATGTTTGACATCTGTAGATATAATACTTTCATTTCTGTGCATAGACTTCTGTCATACTGCACGTTTAGACTCCCCTTAGAGAAGGCATTTTCATTTAAACAGAAGACAAACTTCCTACAGGAAGGGGAAGCAGGGCAGTAGTTTCATTTGATACCAGAGACTTTTTGGCAAAAGAACTGTGTTTAACAGCTTCCTTCAGTTTCTCCTCTTGAAAATATGGCTGGCACAGGGATGTGGACAAGAGCCAAGTGAAGAGGACAGTGAGATGAAGTGTTTGGTTAGGGCAGCTGTTTCAGGTTGATCCCTCCTGTGCACTGAAAATGTACAATGTATGATGGTTAAACTTTCATTTTCAAAAGTTGGACTGGTTTTACTTGTCTGATGGTGTGTATTTGGCCATTGCAACATAAGACAGATGAGCAGCACTGTCAGCTTTAAAGGTGCTCAACATCCTTTACAGAAGCAGCACAAAAGGATGCTGATGTGATATCAGGCTGCTCTGAACTGCCACTACATTCATCAAAAACTTGAATATTGCCCCCACAAAATGACCCTCTCTTCTGGTTCATGAACAGAGTGATGTTCTGGCTGCAGAACATGACCTTTTTTCTTAATCCGTGTGTTGGAGGAACAAACCACAGGATTTTATTCAATGACACCTCTCCTTTACTGGAGTAACTACTGATTTAAATCTAGGGTTATTTTAATGTTTAAAGTTTACCAGTTGTTTAAATCAGTAATGGGTGTTCTAGGTTAAAGAAATCAACCAAACAAACCAGGAACAACTTTGAAATGTTGCTATAAGTGACATTTCTGAACTTTGCTCTGATCAAATCTCATGGACTTTATATTTATGAGCTGCAAAAAAGCAACTTTGAATTCACTTTGGATAAGGAAGAGATATCAACGTGTCTCAGGGCTCATAGTCCAAGTTCATTTGCAATGTTCCCCTAATGAGGGACTTCTTTCCATGCCAGCCTTCAGGTACTTCTGGAGTCATTAGAGGACGACGCTGGCACAGGACCTCTGCTCAGTCAAGATATTCTGTCTGATATCCTCCATGCCCTGTATGAAGCCTCCAGACACATTTGGCAACTGGATTTCTGTGTCTGTTAATGAATATGTAATTGCTACTGTGTAAAGTGTAGGACAAGGGGAAATCCAGCCTGATCCAGCCAGTGTGGTTACCTAAGTCAGTGAGCTCCCGCTGGCTCTTGTGGTGGCATGTTCTCCCACTCCCTCTGAGACTGCTAGCTCTTGTGGTGGCATGTTCTCCCACTCCCTCTGGGGCTGCACGCTATGGACTATACTTATGACTCAGGAGGGTCAGATGCTTTGGGATTGAATTTCCAGCTCTATGCTGGATAAAACACATATGCCCTGTTCTGCAAAAGCATAAGCTCCTCAGCACCCTGCTGCCTTCAACTCCAGAGAAGGTATTCCATGTCAGATGCAGCATAAAGGAGCCCTCTTTCTGCTGTATCTAACATGGAATAAGCTCCTCATCTGAGAAAAGACACCTCATTTTGAATCTCCAATTCTCTCTCCCTTTCCCAGCCATGCTGTCTTTTGGGAAGGGGGGTTGTCTGTTGAGTAATGGGCTACAAGGTTTTGAAGACCTATCTACTGTTACCATACGATTAAATTTCTGAACAGCAAGGACCAACCCAAGGCTTGCAACCATCGAGGGAAAAGTAGGTTTTGCTCTCCCATGAGACTCACTTCACATTTGTTTGCACTGTGTTATGCCTTGTTGCTGGGCACTGTTCCAAGTGAAATAGGAGGAATTTCTCTGCTGTCTGTAGAAAATATATCTAGGAAAGGGCAGAGTGAAGATAAGGGGAATACACAAGGTTTTTCCAGGTTTGGAAAATGTGCTTTCCACCAAATGACAAGTGTTAGTGTGAAATTCCAGCTATACAATAAGGGCAGGAATGCCCTGCTCTTGTAGCAAGCTTACAAACTGTTTGGAGCTCTGAGACCTTCAAGATATAGAGATTTCTGTCATGTAACCAGCAAGAATTTGCTTCTTAGATCACAAATTACAAAGTGCCACTTTTGAGCCTAAGGTGAGAGAATGCCTTCTAATATTGCTCTCCTATTCCAATTTATACTATTCTTCTTCATTTGCCTTGCTCTTTATTGATTGCAGTGGACTCTGCATAAGTCAGCTGAAGAGTATAAAAGAAATCTGATAGTAGAAAAAGCCCTTGAGCTCAAATATACTGTACTGCAATTATGCAATGATACTGTGCGACGCCAGTTCAGAAGGGAATATGTTCTGCTTTGTGCCTGGATTGAAATGTCTAGTGCCATGAATTGGTTTAGAGACTATAAAGTAAGTATTAAAAGAGATCTTGTCAAAAGAGATTTAAATTTCTCTATTACCTTTACAAACCCTGCAGAACAATTCTGGTAAAAGCAAATGTCAAGGACTAGGTGTGAAAACTTCCCTGAGTTCTGCATGCGCGTGTCCTTCACCTTTTCGCTATTTGACATTCATTTTTCCCATTTCAACATGACTTTTATGTTTCAGTGTGATCAACAAACAGACATAACTCAACGTAGACAGAGAGTTTGGAAACCAAATGTCACAAACCCACAACCAAAGCAAATTAACTGACTTTGCTGAGCCTGGAATGAAAACCAAAAGCCAATTCTCAGAGCATGGTCTTTAGGTTTATGGTCAGGTGAAAGAAATATAGGCCAGACTCCATGAAAATGAAATCAAACCTCTGTTAATGAATAATATACAGTAGATGAATGGTAGGTGAAACCCATTTTTTGTTGGACTTGCCAGAAAATCCTTATTAATCACAGAAGTTATCTATCTCCTTCAAGGTAATTTGATTTCAGCCTGTGGAAAACAACTGCAAAATCCTGGTTGTTTTAAGTCATTATAAATAAATTAATAATGTGAAAGAAAATAAAATACATCAAAACCCCTGAAGTTCCAGAAATGGCATCATCACATTTCTTTGCAAAATGTAACAAAACTCATACCTTAGGCAGTGGTTTCCTCTGAACGCAGTTTATACCTCCAATAAAGACCATATTGGGCATCACGGGTCTGACGTACTCAAACACAAAGTCAAATCTCAGAAGCCAAATGGAAGCAGAGTCCACGAGGTCTATGAGGGATACATCTCTGTGAAGAACTTCAGAAGCAAACTTTAATGCTATTTCATAGGCACCCCTGCAGTACGCAGGCTCCAGGAGGTAAACCAGTGCATTTTCCACTCTCTGGAAGAAAGTCATTTGGTCAGAGTTGAAGGTGAATAGCCTGGGTATGTAGGACAGAGGACTTGGGCACCGCGGAGCATCATAGTGTAAATTGCAAGGAAATCCTCGCATAAAGGACACGTATGGAAGAGAAAAATAGTGAGCGAGCAATGGTCCACACATAAAGACGGAGTCTGTTAGGAAAGCATCAAATCTGCTTTGATTCACGTACTGAAGGAGCTCCTTGTTGCTGAATAGGCTCTTGCATTGAGAAAACAGCAATTGGAAAATTTGTTTTGAGCTGTCGTATATTGCTAAGGTGTTCAGTGGGAAAGGCAGGTCCTTCAGGTGAGTGGCAACGTACTCAGAGAAGCCATTATCCAAGTCTTCTAATGTGTAAGACACTGGGTATGCTTTCACTGTGTAGGCCTGTGCCTCTTTCATCCGCCAGTTTACTTCTGGTACAACCACCACCACTTCATGTCCTCTCTCGCTGAGCTTTTCAACCAGTGGCTGCATGCTAAGCCAGTGACTTCCATCCATGGGCAATACCAGGAGTTTCCCTCCATCTGAGAGGCCAGGAAGGAGTAGGATGAAAATCCAGGCAGAGCAAAGCCTCAAAGTCATGCTCCTGTGGTCAGAAAAAGGACTGGGAAATTCTTCTCCTTCAGGCTGTAGCTTGAAGATGCTTTCAAAGGAAGCCAATGGGTTTATATGCTGAGTTGGGCTGCTTTGTGTTAGTCTGCTAGTTAATGATTTACTGCTTTGGATTATGGGCCGTTTGGGTTGATTTCCTTTCTCATTACTTGTCAAGCCAAGTGCAGTGACCTTTTCCTGTCACTCCCTTTGCTGAGTCATTGAAGCTTTTATGTTCAAGGGAGAACTAGCTCCTTAGCACGCTAGTAAGATTTCCAACAACTCTCTTTATCATTGATGCATTCTATCTTATGCCTTGGCCAAGACAAAGGGAGGCAGGTTGGGTGCAAACAGCTCCACTACCACTGTAACAAATGTAAACAGGCTCAATGAATTTCCTAGATGAAGCAAGTCTGAGCTACCAAGAACCTCTGGAGTCTAATGACACAAAGAAGAACAATGAATGAGGCTTCATGGCAATAATGCAGTTTTTTCACAGCCTATGAGATGGTTCTCAGGCAGCTGAAAACTCCTCACCACTTGCCTCTACATCAAGTAGAGGCCAGACATAAGACATGTACTAACTGTGTCTTAATGAGTGCTACTGCCAGTATGGCTTGGACTGTTCAATAGAGACTTGGGAGTGAGCCCAGCCCAGCTATTGGATCTGACTCAGCTGAGGAGCAGCTTCAGCACAAGTGTGGGTTTATGACAGCCATCAGCTTCTCAGTAGAGAACCTACTATAAAAGTATCAGAGAGCAGATTTCTTTCAGGACAACTTTCCAGAAAATCAAATATATGAGCTTCAGAGTAGGGGGAGAAGCTCTGAGTTAAAAACAAAACAAATACCCCCAGAATCTTTGATGCTGTTATAAACTCTAAGGAAAAAATGCTGAATAACTAAATCACGTTATTTCCAGGTTTATAGGAAACGCATTTGACATCCTTCTCTCTAAGTTGGAGAGACATCAATTTGATAGGTGGACCACTCGGTGGATAAAGAACTGGCTGGATGGCCGCACGCAAAGAGTAGTGCACAGTGGCTCAGTGTCCAGCTGGAGACCAGTAACGAGTGGTGTCCCCCAGGGATCGGTGTTGGGACCGATCTTGTTCAACATCTTTGTGGGTGACATGGACAGTGGGATTGAGTGCGCCCTCAGCAAGTTTGCCGATGACACCAAGCTGTGTGGTTCGGTTGATACATTGGAGGGAAGGAATGCCATCCAGAGGGACCTTGACACGCTTGTGAGGTGGGCTGATGCCAACCTGATGAAGTTTAACCATGCTAAATGCAAAGTCCTACACCTGGGTCGGAGCAATGCCAGGCACAGCTACAGGTTGGGCGGGGAGGAGATTCAGAGCAGCCCAAGGAGAAGGACTTGGGGGTGTGGGTTGATGAAAAAATGAACATGAGCCGGCAGTGTGCGCTTGCAGGCCAGAAGGCCAACCGTATCCTGGGCTGCATCAAAAGAAGCGTGACCAGCAGGTCGAGGGAGGTGCTCCTGCCCCTTTACTCTGCTCTCGTGAGACCTCACTTGGAGTATTGTGTGCAGTTCTGGTGTCCTCAACATAAAAAGGACATGGAACTGTTGGAACAAGTGCAGAGGAGGGCCACGAGGATGATCAGGGGACTGGAGCACCTCTCGTATGAGGATAGGCTGAGCAAATTGGGGCTGTTCAGCCTGGAGCAGAGAAGGCTGCATGGAGACCTCATAGCAGCCTTCCAATACCTGAAGGGGGCCTATAGGGATGCTGGGGAGGGACTCTTCATTAGGGACTGTGGTGAGAGGACAAGGGGTAATGGGTTTAAACTTAAACAGGGGAGGTTTAGATTGGATATGAGGAAGAAATTGTTTACTGTGAGGGTGGCGGGGCCCTGGAATGGGTTGCCCAAGGAGGTTGTGAATGCTTCATCCCTGGTGGCGTTCAAGGTGGGGTTGGAGATCGCCTTGGATGGCATGGTTTAGTGGGAGGTGTCCCTGCCCATGGCAGGGGGGTTGGAACTCGATGATCTTGAGGTCCTTTCCAACCCTTACTATTCTATGATTCTATGATTTTCCAATGACCATTGGAAAATGAGTAGTTTAGCAAACAACCTTTTCCACAAAAAAGTTAATCTCTATATTTTGTAATGGCCACCTCCCATTTGCTGCAAAGGGGTAAGCAGAGAGCTGGCAGGGACACATCCTGCCCTCCCCTCCCTTCTGCAGCAGGATACATTTGCCATCCAAACTTGCACTGCACTGAAGATAGTGAGTGCAAAGGCAAACCCAGGCTGGGTGAAGTTAATCAGTACCTTAGAGGTGTTTCTGAGTGTTTGAGGGATTGCCAGTGGCTACATGAGTCGGCTTGGTTATTTGGCAGGGGCTTCTTGATAAGTTAAAGTCTGCAGGGTTCAAGGGAGCACAAGATAACAGTTGCAGGTATTCAGTGCAAGAGGACAGGAGAAACTTTGAAGTTGGATAAGAAGCTGCAGAGCTGAGTGATGCCAAGGAACAAATGGGCAACCCCAATGGAGAGGGGCTGTGCTAGAAGGTCACAGTAGGATCGAGGGATGCTGTGTCAGCACAACTGCTGCCTGTGGCTGTGTGGCCCTGCTGGCATCATATGGAATCATAGTGTCATAGAATGGTCTGGGTTGGAAGGGACATTAAGGATCATCCGGTTCCAGTTCCCTGGGGGTGTTGGGGGAGGAGAAGCTCCCCATGACCCGGCTTCAGTGTGTGCTTGAGCCCGAAACACCCCCGTGTGCTGGGCTGCAATCACAGACTATGACCAGCAGCTCAGGGAGGGAAATCTGCCCCTCTGCTGGGCTCTGGGGACACCCCCCTGCAGTCCTGATACAGCTCTGGGGCAACGGCACAAGAGGGACGTCGAGCTGTGGGAGAGAGACCAGGGGAGGCCATGGAGATGCTGCGAGGGCTGGAGCAGCTCTGCTCTGGAACCAGGCTGAGAGAGCTGGGCTGGGTCAGCCTGGGAAGAGAACGCTCCTTAAGGGGAGAGCTTACAGCAGCACCGGTGCACAAACGGGCTCCAGGAAAGCTGGAGAGGGGCTTTGGACAAGGGCCTGTACGGACAGGCCAAGGGGAATGGCTTTAAGCTGCCAGAGGGGAGATTGAGATGAGCTCTTAGGCAGAAGCTCTTCCCTGTGAGGGTGCTGAGGCGCTGGCACAGGGTGCCCAAGAAACCCCGGAAAGTGAACAGAAAGTACCAGGGAGCTCATGTGCAGACAAGGAAAAGTCCCACCTTCATCCCAGGAAGAAGGAGAAGACTTGTTCGCATCTGAGCTGTTGTAAAGGCCCCAGCCTTCATCTAAGATCACACATCACCAACTCTCACTTCATCTGTGTAGAAGGACAAGAGCCCAAACGCTCTGTCCTGCTGCAGCCCCACAGCCCCATGATGCCCCTGCTGCCACAGCCCCTCACCGCCATGGGAGCTGCCCTTCTGCACACCCCAGGGGCTCACACAGCACTCGGCAACAGGCAGTGCTTGAGGCGGAAGTTGCTACAGAGAGGCCCTGACCCTTCAGGAAGAGTTTCTGAACTGCCTCTCCTCAGGGACCCACAGGCACAGCCTGAGGAGCCCAGGGCAGACAGGGCAGGGATAGGCAGTGCCAGTGCTCAAGGGGCGGCAGAATGGCACCAGGGAGTGAGCCTCAGAGAGGGGCCCTTCTCCCCACAGCATCCTCCTGCTCCTGCTCCTACATTAGGGCATCTGTCCGGCCACGCACGACCCCTCCGCACTGCAGGCCTCTCTCTTCATCACCATGACGGTGGCCTGGGGTTGTTACAAAGCACATTCTACCCTGGGTGCTAGAAATAGAGATGCCCCACAGACACCCAGCAGTTGCTGAGGTCCCAGGACCAGCAACAACAGCGAAGAGGACCGGTGCCAGCAAGGCAGCAAGCGCCACACCAATGCCTGGGGGAGCGGTGCTGTTGGTGCCCAAGCCAGGCATGAAGAGGAAGAGGACAGAAGTGGGAGGCAGCGCCATCTGTGGTGCGAACGGTGCAGAGCCCATGGAAGTGGACCAGCCTGAAGAGCAGCAGCAGCCAATGGAGGTGGATCCACCACAAGATGACGAGGAGCCCATAGAGATCGATTGTCCCAGCTATGAAAAACACAAAAAGCTCCAGCTCCAGTGGAAGACCAGAAGCCATCGAGGTGGATCCACCTCCAACAGAAAAACATCCAACAGAGCTGCATCAACCACCAGAAGAACAACATCATGAAGGCTGGTCTACTTCCATTACAGACACCCTGGCAGCTCTGCACTCTACCAGGCCTCCCACCCGTGACACCCAACTCTTCATTGCTGAAGAGCTTTGCTAGAGCAAGACCCTGGTTTGCTCTAAGTGCCAGGCCCCTGAGGGCACTAAAGGGGCCTGATGGCCCTCAAAAGCCTCACCTGGGACCCCCAAACACCCATTCTCCATCCATGGGCCCTACACTCACTTCAGCTCAGCCCTGAGCACCCAGTCCTGGCCTGACCCCTGTGAGGGTGCTCATTGATTGCTCCAGCTGCCCACTAGTGCCTCAGAGAGCAGTGGTTTTGATGCCCAAGCCAGGCATGAAGAGGAGGAGGTGGGAAGCGGGAAGCAGCGCCAGTTGTGGCACTGACGGTGCAGAGCCAATGGAAGTAGACCAGCTGGAAGAGCAGGAGCAGCCAATGGAGGTGGATCTACTACAAGATGAGGAGGAGCCCATGGAGGTCGATTCCCCCACCCGCCACAAGAAACAAAAGATAGGGTTCTGAGGCAACAGCAAGAAGGGCCCATGGTGGTCAACCTCCCTGACACCCAGGAGAAGCCATTGAGGTGGATCCACCTCCCACAGGAAAAGATCCCATGGAGCTGCATCCATCCACCAGCCAAGAAGGACCCATGGAGGTGGATACACCCTGTGGCCAAAAAGAACCCATGCAGCTGGATCTACCCGAAGCCAAAGAAGAACACCAGAGAGACTGGTTTACTTCCATTATGCCTCTCCTGGCAGCTCCGTACTAGGCACCATATTAGGTCTCCCAACTATGACTCCCAATTCTTTATTGCCTGGCTTGGGAAGCTACGTTAGGAAGACAAAGAAGAATAAAGATGGTTTTCTCTGTTGTTATTTCCCTGAGCCAATGAATCCCAGATGTGTCCAGTGCAGCTCCAGGTGTCTTCTTTCTGCAGGGATGTGCTTATTAGCCACATCAGATATGGATCAGGGAAACCAAACAGGGGTCAGAGATGGATATGGCATAAAAAACTGAGATGAAATGGAAGCTGGCTTCTGTTGGGGAGGAAAATTAGCATCTCACCACAGTTGGGGTGAGCTTCAGTTCAACAAGAGAGCTTATTATGTGCACTGAAGTTACATGTCACTTAAATTCTCACATCTGCTAAGGCTTAGGTTTGCCAAGATATGATATCATCTGAATGCTGGATACTAGGAAATAACCTTTCTGCATCATGTACGATTTCTCATAAGCTTTCTGCCTTTAAATGCCAAGAGGTTGCCTGTTAGATTTTGATGTAAGGATGCTTAAAAACTTCTGTTCTTGCCTTTTCAATAAAAAACAAAATAAAGTTTAATACCTGAGAGAGATTTTTCTTCTGATCACAGTTTATTCCTCCGATGAAAACCATGTTGGGCATCGCCGGTCTCGGGAACTCAAACACAAAGTCGTATCTCATCAGCCAAACAGATCCTTGGCTTAGAAGCTCTACAATTGTCATTTTGTTCAGGAAAACCTCAGCTGCAAGTTCATCATAGTGTGCAAATATAGGCTTACAGTAAATGAACTCCAGCATACGGACCAGCACGTTCTTTACCCGTTGAGTAAATGTCATTTTATCTGAATTGTTGAGGAGAAACCTGGGGAAGTAGGAAAGAGGGCTTGGACACTGGGTGGCATCAGAATCCATACCACAAGGAAATCCACGCAGAAAGTAGACGGAAGGAATTGAAAGATGCTCAGCAATTAAGGGTCCGCACAGCTGAGTTGGATCCGTCAAAACTACCTCAAATTTGCCCTCTCTCAGATACTGCATCATGTCTTTGTTCTTCAAGAGGCTCTTACAGTTGCTGAAAAAAATCTTGGATGCTTCTAAGATGCTTTGGTACATTGTAATAATCATATTCAAAAAAGATTGTTCAATAAAATGGGCATCAATGAATGATTGGAACGCCTTAGCTAAATGGTCTTCTGTGTAAGGCATCGGATATTCTTTCACTGTGTAATTGTGAGGCTCCTTTGGCTTCAGATGCAAACTTGTTGATGGAACAACCACAACAACTTCATGTGTATGTAATTATTTGACAGCTAGCCAAGTGGCAGATGTATGCAGGTATAAGTTAAAAAACAACCCAAGGGTTGTTTGAAGACTTTTATTTTTAATATGGGTCATTTCACACCTTGTGTTTGCAGTGAAGCCCACAAATAGTCAAATTATCACAGATTATCTCAGCTTTTCTATACAGACAAAAATGAGCAGCTTGGCATGGCAGAAAATAAAATCCATTTAAATCCCTTTCTCTTATTCATCTGGCAAAGTGAAGCCGTGTCCTAACTGCAGGAAGAGTAGAGAACAGCAGTGCATTTTGACCTCCCAGGGTTAGGAGAACCTTGATGCGGTTCTCAACCATGTAAATGTCATCCCACTGGCATTTTCTTTAACTGTAATTTTAAGAGCCAGGTAGTGTGACTGAAATACTTTTAGTCCTAATTCATTATCCTTGTCAGTCCTTTTTATGTGGGAGCAGTAGTTAATGGCTGTTTGAGAGCAGACCTGATATGGGGCTGCTCATGGTTATTCTCTCTGTGCTATGAAGCCTTTCAATAAGCCCTTCTGCAAAAAAATGAACCTAACTTGCTCTCATTTTCACACATATTCAGAGATGCAAATCTTGAGCATTAGCTATGAGGGTGTTTCAAATTAGTGCTGATGTAGTGGAGTATAGCATTTTCCAAATTCTGTATTATAGATAATTCTAGCCATACACCAGTCTCTATAAAATATAACTAATTTAGCTTATCTATCTACTTTAAACGCTTTTGCACTACACTCAGCACCATAGTTGGTTAAATAGGTGCTTGTCACATCAATTTAATGAATTAAAAGTGAACACCATTTCTTCTTACTTTTGGCTGTAACAGAGCTGGCTCAGGGTCTGATCTGCTGAAGTAATGCAATGGTAGAATCCATATCATATAATTTTATAAGTGTAATACTCATGAGTGCATCAGCTAATATGAAAAGCAGACAGAAGAGTTAGAAATAAGACCACAAGCCAAATATCAAATCATTGTAATTCATCGTGGAAAGATACCACTTTAATTGAAAGATATGACAATAAAAATTAAAAATATTAAATAATTTCATCAAAAATGACTCATGTAACTCATGTTCCGTCCTTCATACCCTGTTCTTTACTGAACGGAATAACACAGATATATTACTGACTTGTCTAATTTTCTAGAGAATTTTGTTATTTAACATCCGTTGCAACCACTCAGAGAGGTCGTATCCTTCCTAAGGTAAGAAGGAAACATTGTCCTGGCTTATAGTGGAAAAGCCTGCAAAGTTGTGAATACTCCAGCGTTGGCAGTGTTCAAGGCCGGGTTGGACCGAGCCTTGGGTGACATGGTTTAGTGGGAGGTGTCCCTGCCCATGGCAGGGGGGGTTGGAACTCGATGATCTTAAGGTCCTTTCCAACCCTAACTATTCTATGATTCTATGTCCATTTTGATGGAGTTTCACCACTACTGAGCGCATGCTGAGCCAGTGACTTCCATCCTGAGGTATCACCAGGATCTTTCCACCTTCAACAAAGGTTAAAGATGAAATCAGAAGAAGAAATATCCCAGTATGTTGGGAGAAACACTGGAAGGGAAGAGCCATTTCAGTGGAAGGAAACCGGAGAGTTCTACTCTAGAGGTATCCAACACAGTCTTTTATATGAAGGTCCTTGCAAGAGAATTTATTGATAGCAGGGATAAATGTTTAACTTCCTCATATTGCTGTGGTAAGCCTTCAGTAATACAACTGCTCACATAACAGGGAAGGTGAGCATATTGTTCTTAAAAAAACATGCCCTCCTTCGTACTCTGTTAATTTTTAAGCTTGGAAGTATGACAGCACGTCACCTCCTTCATGAAACTAAGATAAGGAACGTCATCTAATAGGAAGAGTTGTGGTTAATACCATTGACTTGGTAAGGACCCAGTGAGCAAATAAGCCTGGTTTTGGTTTCAAAAGGCAACCTTTAAAATATACACAGTAGGATAAATGGAAATTGCGACACCATTTCTTTTATGGCCTAGCCTGAGAATACCTAACCACTATGTAGAAGGCTGATGTTATATTCCCATATCCCCACCCCTGGAAGCAGTCAAACCTGCATGCCTTACTAATTTATCGCAGGTACCAAGATAGGCCTACAGGTGTTTGCTGTTCATTATGCAGGAGCAGAAGGCACCTGGACCACTTCTACTTTTGAAGGATGTTGTGTGTGCAGATGAGCAGCAGAGCAGTTTATGACACAAGGTCTTGGAAAGTGAGAGCCATGTGCCAGCTTGGAGGAAAGGCTTCCCCCTGGACATTGAAGGACATAAACACGATTGAAGCTTGAGTGACCCAAGACTGCAGATTCATTTTGCTGTTAAAAGTATCCCTTGTGATAAAGCTTGTGTGGGTTATTCCAGGTGTCTCTTTGAGCTGGCAAGGAGTGTTGCAGCTATGGAGGAGCTCTCCACTCTCATGCAAGCAGCTCTGAGGAGCTGAGACTATAAGCCATAACCATGTTGAAGGGTTTAGGTGCAGGTGTGCTTAGTCTTCACGCTGTGCTTGCTCCAGCTGGAAGAGTCTCTAAAACTGCTTATCTCTGAGTTGGACTTGATGGTGATGTGTGGATTTCTTTTAACCTGAGCAGCAACCAGTGAGTGGCACTAAGGTAAGAGGAATGTTATATGAGCAAACTGTTTGTTGAGGCAGCCTGGAAGAGTTAATGTCATGCACTGGATTTGTTCTTTTGTTGTTAGATTAGATTGCTCACCTCCTTATGCTCTGGCTCTTGCAAGCAGGAACAAGTAGAATCACAGAATCATAGAATAGTTAGGGTTGGAAAGGACCTTAAGATCATCTAGTTCCAATCCCCCTGCCATGGGTAGGGACACCTCACACTAAGCCATGCCATCCAAAGTAGCTTAAACGCAAGTGCATGTGGATGATATGATTTGATTTCCCAGGTTTCTAGATGATGAATTAGGCATGGAGGAATCCTTGTGTCAATTGAACCCAGTCCTTTTTTGTGATGCTACCCGATGTCACTCAAATGCAGGTTGGTGAACCTGCCTGTTTTACGTAGCTATGGATATACACTGACATTTGCCTGTGCAGGATAAGGTAGTATGTGTATGTTGTTTGACTAGCAGGACTTCAGAGGAAAAACAACCCATAAGAGCAATGACCTGCAAGCTGGAAAGTAAGTCTTTGCAGTAGACAGCTAAGCAAATCACAGAACACAGATCCTAATTCCAGGGCAGCCCCTTCCCAAGCCATAAATAGAAGTCATATGAAAATGGCAGTATGAGAGCCTGAAATGAATGACTGTATCCTAACAGAAAGTGACATTTAAGGCTGCCCAGGTAACTGTAATTGGAATATTTCCCAACTTCTGTAAGGCAACATGTTTGACATCTGTAGATATAATACTTTCATTTCTGTGCATAGACTTCTGTCATACTGCACGTTTAGACTCCCCTTAGAGAAGGCATTTTCATTTAAACAGAAGACAAACTTCCTACAGGAAGGGGAAGCAGGGCAGTAGTTTCATTTGATACCAGAGACTTTTTGGCAAAAGAACTGTGTTTAACAGCTTCCTTCAGTTTCTCCTCTTGAAAATATGGCTGGCACAGGGATGTGGACAAGAGCCAAGTGAAGAGGACAGTGAGATGAAGTGTTTGGTTAGGGCAGCTGTTTCAGGTTGATCCCTCCTGTGCACTGAAAATGTACAATGTATGATGGTTAAACTTTCATTTTCAAAAGTTGGACTGGTTTTACTTGTCTGATGGTGTGTATTTGGCCATTGCAACATAAGACAGATGAGCAGCACTGTCAGCTTTAAAGGTGCTCAACATCCTTTACAGAAGCAGCACAAAAGGATGCTGATGTGATATCAGGCTGCTCTGAACTGCCACTACATTCATCAAAAACTTGAATATTGCCCCCACAAAATGACCCTCTCTTCTGGTTCATGAACAGAGTGATGTTCTGGCTGCAGAACATGACCTTTTTTCTTAATCCGTGTGTTGGAGGAACAAACCACAGGATTTTATTCAATGACACCTCTCCTTTACTGGAGTAACTACTGATTTAAATCTAGGGTTATTTTAATGTTTAAAGTTTACCAGTTGTTTAAATCAGTAATGGGTGTTCTAGGTTAAAGAAATCAACCAAACAAACCAGGAACAACTTTGAAATGTTGCTATAAGTGACATTTCTGAACTTTGCTCTGATCAAATCTCATGGACTTTATATTTATGAGCTGCAAAAAAGCAACTTTGAATTCACTTTGGATAAGGAAGAGATATCAACGTGTCTCAGGGCTCATAGTCCAAGTTCATTTGCAATGTTCCCCTAATGAGGGACTTCTTTCCATGCCAGCCTTCAGGTACTTCTGGAGTCATTAGAGGACGACGCTGGCACAGGACCTCTGCTCAGTCAAGATATTCTGTCTGATATCCTCCATGCCCTGTATGAAGCCTCCAGACACATTTGGCAACTGGATTTCTGTGTCTGTTAATGAACATGTAATTGCTACTGTGTAAAGTGTAGGACAAGGGGAAATCCAGCCTGATCCAGCCAGTGTGGTTACCTAAGTCAGTGAGCTCCCGCTGGCTCTTGTGGTGGCATGTTCTCCCACTCCCTCTGAGACTGCTAGCTCTTGTGGAGCCATGTTCTCCCACTCCCTCTGAGACTGCTAGCTCTTGTGGTGGCATGTTCTCCCACTCCCTCTGGGGCTGCACGCTATGGACTATACTTATGACTCAGGAGGGTCAGATGCTTTGGGATTGAATTTCCAGCTCTATGCTGGATAAAACACATATGCCCTGTTCTGCAAAAGCATAAGCTCCTCAGCACCCTGCTGCCTTCAACTCCAGAGAAGGTATTCCATGTCAGATGCAGCATAAAGGAGCCCTCTTTCTGCTGTATCTAACATGGAATAAGCTCCTCATCTGAGAAAAGACACCTCATTTTGAATCTCCAATTCTCTCTCCCTTTCCCAGCCATGCTGTCTTTTGGGAAGGGGGGTTGTCTGTTGAGTAATGGGCTACAAGGTTTTGAAGACCTATCTACTGTTACCATACGATTAAATTTCTGAACAGCAAGGACCAACCCAAGGCTTGCAACCATCGAGGGAAAAGTAGGTTTTGCTCTCCCATGAGACTCACTTCACATTTGTTTGCACTGTGTTATGCCTTGTTGCTGGGCACTGTTCCAAGTGAAATAGGAGGAATTTCTCTGCTGTCTGTAGAAAATATATCTAGGAAAGGGCAGAGTGAAGATAAGGGGAATACACAAGGTTTTTCCAGGTTTGGAAAATGTGCTTTCCACCAAATGACAAGTGTTAGTGTGAAATTCCAGCTATACAATAAGGGCAGGAATGCCCTGCTCTTGTAGCAAGCTTACAAACTGTTTGGAGCTCTGAGACCTTCAAGATATAGAGATTTCTGTCATGTAACCAGCAAGAATTTGCTTCTTAGATCACAAATTACAAAGTGCCACTTTTGAGCCTAAGGTGAGAGAATGCCTTCTAATATTGCTCTCCTATTCCAATTTATACTATTCTTCTTCATTTGCCTTGCTCTTTATTGATTGCAGTGGACTCTGCATAAGTCAGCTGAAGAGTATAAAAGAAATCTGATAGTAGAAAAAGCCCTTGAGCTCAAATATACTGTACTGCAATTATGCAATGATACTGTGCGACGCCAGTTCAGAAGGGAATATGTTCTGCTTTGTGCCTGGATTGAAATGTCTTGTGCCATGAATTGGTTTAGAGACTATAAAGTAAGTATTAAAAGAGATCTTGTCAAAAGAGATTTAAATTTCTCTATTACCTTTACAAACCCTGCAGAACAATTCTGGTAAAAGCAAATGTCAAGGACTAGGTGTGAAAACTTCCCTGAGTTCTGCATGCGCGTGTCCTTCACCTTTTCGCTATTTGACATTCATTTTTCCCATTTCAACATGACATTTATGTTTCAGTGTGATCAACAAACAGACATAACTCAACGTAGACAGAGAATTTGGAAACCAAATGTCATAAAACCACAACCAAAGCAAATTAACTGACTTTGCTGAGCCTGGAATGAAAACCAAAAGCCAATTCTCAGAGCATGGTCTTTAGGTTTATGGTCAGGGGAAAGAAATATAGGCCAGACTCCATGAAAATGAAATCAAACCTTTGTTAATGAACAATATACAGTAGATGAATGGTAGGTGAAACCCATTTTTTGTTGGACTTGCCAGAAAATCCTTATTAATCACAGAAGTTATCTATCTCCATCAAGGTAATTTGACTTCAGCCTGTGGAAAACAACTGCAAAATCCTGGTTGTTTTAAGTCATTATAAATAAATTAATAATGTGAAAGAAAATAAAATACATCAAAACCCCTGAAGTTCCAGAAATGACATCATCACATTTCTTTGCAAAATGTAACAAAACTCATACCTTAGGCAGTGGTTTCCTCTGAACGCAGTTTATACCTCCAATAAAGACCATATTGGGCATCACGGGTCTGACGTACTCAAACACAAAGTCAAATCTCAGAAGCCAAATGGAAGCAGAGTCCACGAGGTCTATGAGGGATACATCTCTGTGAAGAACTTCAGAAGCAAACTTTAATGCTATTTCATAGACACCCCTGCAGTACGTAGGCTCCAGGAGGTAAACCAGTGCATTTTCCACTCTCTGGAAGAAAGTCATTTGGTCAGAGTTGAAGGTGAATAGCCTGGGTATGTAGGACAGAGGACTTGGGCACCGCGGAGCATCATAGTGTAAATTGCAAGGAAATCCTCGCATAAAGAACACGTATGGAAGAGAAAAATAGTGAGCAAGCAATGGTCCACACATAAAGATGGGGTCTGTTAGGAAAGCATCAAATCTGCTTTGATTCACGTACTGAAGGAGCTCCTTGTTGCTGAATAGGCTCTTGCATTGAGAAAACAGTATTTGGAAAAGTTGTATTGAGCTGTCGTATATTGCTAGGGTGTTCAGTGGGAAAGGCAGATCCTTCAGGTGAGTGGCAACGAACTCAGAGAAGCCATTATCCAAGTCTTCTAATGTGTAAGACACTGGGTATGCTTTCACTGTGTAGGCCTGTGCCTCTTTCATCCGCCAGTTTACTTCTGGTACAACCACCACCACTTCATGTCCTCTCTCGCTGAGCTTTTCAACCAGTGGCTGCATGCTAAGCCAGTGACTTCCATCCGTGGGCAATACCAGGAGTTTCCCTCCATCTGAGAGGCCAGGAAGGAGTAGGATGAAAATCCAGGCAGAGCAAAGCCTCAAAGTCATGTTCCTGTGGTCAGAAAAAGGACTGGGAAAGTCTTCTCCTTCAGGCTGTAGCTTGAAGATGCTTTCAAAGGAAGCCAATGGGTTTATATGCTGAGTTGGGCTGCTTTGTGTTAGTCTGCTAGTTAATGATTTACTGCTTTGGATTATGGGCCGTTTGGGTTGTTTTCCTTTCTCATTACTTGTCAAGCCAAGTGCAGTGACCTTTTCCTGTCACTCCCTTTCCTAAGTCATTGAAGCTTTTATGTTTAAGGGAGAACTAGCTCCTTAGCACGCTAGTAAAATTTCCGACAAATCTCTTTATCGAGAGATCATCGAGGTGGATCCACCTCCAACAAAAAAACATCCAACAGAGCTGCATCAATCACCAGAAGAACACCATCATGAAGGCTTGTCTACTTCCATTACAGACACCCTGGCAGCTCCGCACTGTACCAGGCCTCCCACCCGTGACACCCAGCTCTTCATTGCTGAAGAGCAATGCTAGAGCAAGACCCTGGTTTGCTCTAAGTGCCAGGCCCCTGAGGGCACTAATGGGTCCTGATGGCCCTCAAAAGTCTCACCTGGGACCCCCAAACACCCATTCTCCATCCATGGGCCCTGCACTCACTTCAGCTCAGCCCTGAGCACCCAGTCCTGGCCTGACCCCTGTGAGGGTGCTCATTGATTGCTCCAGCTGCCCACTGATGCCTCAGGGAGCAGTGGTTTTGATGCCCAAGCCAGGCATGAAGAGGAGGAGGTGGGAAGTGGGAGGCAGCGCCAGTTGTGGCACTGACGGTGCAGAGCCAATGCAAGTAGACCAGCCTGAAGAGCAGGAGCAGCCAATGGAGATGGATCCACCACACGAAGAGGAGCAGATGGAGATCGATTCCCCCACCCGCCACAAGAAACAAAAGATAGGGTTCCGAGGCAACAGCAAGAAGGGCCCATGGTGGTCAATCTCCCCGACACCCAGGAGAAGCCATCGAGGTGGATGCACTTCCCACAGAAAAGATCCCATGCAGCTGCATCCAACGGCAGCCACAGAGCAACATCACAAAGGCTGGTTTAATTCCATTAGGGACACCGTGCCAACTCTGCACCGTACCAGGCCTCCTACCCATGACACCTAACTCTGCATTGCTGAAGAGCATTGCGAGAGCAAGGCCCTGGCTTTTTCTGAGTGTCAGGCCCCTGAGGGCTCTAATGGGTCCTGATGGCCCTCAGGAGCATCACCTGGGACGCCTACACACCCGTTCTCTGTTCACTCACTTCAGCTCAGCCCTGAGCACCCAGTCCTGGCCTGACCCCTGTGAGGGTGCTCATTGATTGCCCCAGCTGCTCACCGATGCCCTGGGCGCTATAAATACAGGGACCCCTCAGACACCTGGCACTTGCTAATGTCCCAGGCCCTGCAACTATGACCAAGACGACTGGTGCGAAAAAGGCAGTGACCTGCACGTCAATGCCTGAGGGAGCGGTGCTGTTGGTGCCCAAGCCAGGCAGGAAGAGGTTGGAAGCGGGAGGCAGCACCAGTTCTGAAGCAAATGGTGCAGAGCTGATAGAAGTAGACCAGCCTGAAGAGGAGGGGCAGCCAATGGAGTTGGATCCACCACAACATGATGAGGAGGAGCCCATGAAAGTGGATTATCCCAGCTGCAAGAAACACCAAAAGCTCCATCTCCAACAGAACACCAGGAGAAGCCATCGAGGTGGATCCACCTCCAACAGACTAACATCACATCAAGCTGCATCATTCACAAGAAGAACAACATCACAAATGCTGGTTTGCTTCCATTAGGGACACCCTGGCAGCTCTGCACCGTACCAGGCCTCCCACCTGTGACACCAAACTCTTTCTTGCTGAAGAGCATTGCTAGAGCAAGACCCTGGCTTGCTCTAAGTGCCAGGCCCCTGAGGGCACTAATGGGTCCTGATGGCCCTCAAGAGCCTCACCTGGGACCCCCAAACACCCATTCTCCATCCATGGGCCCTGCACTCACTTCAGCTCAACCCTGAGCACCCAGTCCTGGCCTGACCCCTGTGAGGGTGTTCACTGATTGCCCCAGCTGCCCGCCTATGCCTCAGGAAGGGATGATTTTGGTGCCCAAGCCAGGCATGAAGAGGAGGAGGTGGGAAGTGGGAGGCAGTGCCAGTTGTGGCACTGACGGTGCAGGGCCAATGCAAGTAGACCAGCTGGAAGAGCAGGAGCAGCCAATGGAGGTGGATCCACCACACGAAGAGGAGCAGATGGAGGTCGATTCCCCCACCCGCCACAAGAAACAAAAGATAGGGTTCTGAGGCAACAGCAAGAAGGGCCCATGGTGGTCAACCTCCCTGACACCCAGGAGAAGCCATTGAGGTGGATGCACCTCCCACAGGAAAAGATCCCATGGAGCTGCATCCAACACCAGCCAAGAAGGACCCATGGAGGTGGATACACCCAGTGGCCAAAAAGAACCCATGCAGCTGGATCTAAACAAAGCCAAAGAAGAACACCGGAGAGGCTGGTTTACTTCCATTATGCCTCTCCTGGCAGCTCCGTACTAGGCACCATATTAGGTCTCCTGACTATGACCCCCAATTCTTTATTGCCTGGCTTGGGAAGCTACGTTAGGAAGAGAAAGAAGAGTAAAGATGGTTTTCTCTGTTGTTATTTCCCTGAG
Organism: Amazona ochrocephala; assembly: GCA_039720435.1. Lineage (NCBI taxonomy): Eukaryota > Metazoa > Chordata > Aves > Psittaciformes > Psittacidae > Amazona > Amazona ochrocephala. Next base: position 81,877,248 of record CM077881.1, on the reverse strand, counting down.
CCAGTGAATCCCAGATGTGTCCAGTGCAGCTCCAGGTGTCTTCTTTCTGCAGGGATGTATTTATTAGCCATGTCAGATATGGATCAAGGAAACCAAACAGGGGTCAGTTTAATGGAAACTGGTGGCTGAATGTACTTACAATGCAAACAGAACCCCAAAACACCACAGCCTGTGCCTGTCCACAGCACCCCATGGCAACAACACAAACCCTGACAAACAAGAATCACCTTCCTCTTTACGAGTACAAGGCCCGGTGGGTGGCAGGAGTGCTAAACCTATTGAAGCACCATGAACACAGGTAAACCACGGAGCTGCTGGAGCGAGGCCAGGGGAGGCCATGGAGATGCTGCGAGGGCTGGAGCAGCTCTGCTCTGGAGCCAGGCTGAGAGAGCTGGGCTGGGGCAGCCTGGGGAAGAGAAGGCTCCTGAAGGGGAGAGCTTACAGCAGCACCGGTGCACAAAGGGGCTCCAGGAAAGCTGGAGAGGGGCTTTGGACAAGGGCCTGTATGGACAGGCCAAGGGGAATGGCTTTAAGCTGCCAGAGGGGAGATTGAGATGAGCTCTTAGGCAGAAGCTCTTCCCTGTGAGGGTGCTGAGGCGCTGGCACAGGGTGCCCAAGAAACCCTGGAAAGTGAACAGAAAGTACCAGGGAGCTCATGTGCAGACAAGGAAAAGTTCCACCTTCATCCCAGGAAGAAGGAGAAGACTTGTTCGCATCTGAGCTGTTGTAAAGGCCCCAGCCTTCACCTAAGATCACACATCACCAACTCTCACTTCCTCCGTGTAGGACAAGAGTCCAAATGCTCTGTCCTGCTGCAGCCCCACAGTCCCATGATGCCCCTGCTGCCACAGCCCCTCACCGCCATGGGAGGTGCCCTTCTGCACACCCCAGGGGCTCACACAGCACTCGGCAACAGGCAGTGCTTGAGGCGGAAGTTGCTACAGAGAGTCCCTGACCCTTCAGGAAGAGTTTCTGCACTGCCTCTCCTCAGGGACCCACAGGCACAGCCTGAGGAGCCCAGGGCAGACAGGGCAGGGATAGGCAGTGCCAGTGCCCAAGGGGCGGCAGAATGGCACCAGGGAGTGAGCCTCAGAGAGGGGCCCTTGTCCCCACAGCATCCTCCTGCTGCTGATCCTACATTAGGGCATCTGTCAGGCCACGCATGACCCCTCCGCACTGCAGGCCTCTCTCTTCATCACCATGACGGTGGCCTGGGGTTGTTACAAAGCACATTCTACCCTGGGTGCTAGAAATACAGACGCCCCACAGACACCCGGCAGTTGCTGAGGTCCCAGGACCAGCAACAACAGCGAAGAGGACCGGTGCCAGCAAGGCAGCAAGCGCCACACCAATGCCTGGGGGAGCGGTGCTGTTGGTGCCCAAGCCGGGCATGAAGAGGAAGAGGACAGAAGCGGGAGGCAGCGCCCCTTGCGGAGCAAACGGTGCAGAGCCCATGGAAGTGGACCAGCCTGAAGAGCAGCAGCAGCCAATGGAGGTGGATCCACCACAACATGACGAGGAGCCCGTAGAGATCGATTGCCCCAGCTATGAAAAACACAAAAAGCTCCAGCTCCAGTGGAAGACCAGAAGCCATCGAGGTGGATCCACCTCCAACAGAAAAACATCCAACAGAGCTGCATCAATCACCAGAAGAACACCATCATGAAGGCTGGTCTACTTCCACTATGGACACCCTGGCAGCTCTGCACTGTACCAGGCCTCCCACCCGTGACACCCAACTCTTCATTGCTGAAGAGCAATGCTAGAGCAAGACCCTGGTTTGCTCTAAGTGCCAGGCCCCTGAGGGCACTAATGGGTCCTGATGGCCCTCAAAAGCCTCACCTGGGACCCCCACTCACCCATTCTCCATCCATGGGCCCTGCACTCACTTCAGCTCAGCCCTGAGCACCCAGTCCTGGCCTGACCCCTGTGAGGGTGCTCATTGATTGCTCCAGCTGCCCACTGATGCCTCAGAGAGCAGTGGTTTTGATGCCCAAGCCAGGCATGAAGAGGAGGAGGTGGGAAGTGGGAGGCAGCGCCAGTTGTGGCACTGACGGTGCAGAGCCAATGCAAGTAGACCAGCTGGAAGAGCAGGAGCAGCCAATGGAGGTGGATCCACCACAAGATGAGGAGGAGCCCATGGAGGTCGATTCCCCCACCCGCCACAAGAAACAAAAGATAGGGTTCTGAGGCAACAGCAAGAAGGGCCCATGGTGGTCAATCTCCCTGACACCCAGGAGAAGCCATTGAGGTGGATCCACCTCCCACAGGAAAAGATCCCATGGAGCTGCATCCACCCACCAGCCAAGAAGGACCCATGGAGGTGGATACACCCAGTGGCCAAAAAGAACCCATGCAGCTGGATCTAAACAAAGCCAAAGAAGAACACCGGAGAGGCTGGTTTACTTCCATTATGCCTCTCCTGGCAGCTCCGTACTAGGCACCATATTAGGTCTCCCGACTACGACCCCCAATTCTTTATTGCCTGGCTTGGGAAGCTACGTTAGGAAGAGAAAGAAGAGTAAAGATGGTTTTCTCTGTTGTTATTTCCCTGAGCCAGTGAATCCCAGATGTGTCCAGTGCAGCTCCAGGTGTCTTCTTTCTGCAGGGATGTGTTTATTAGCCATGTCAGATATGGATCAAGGAAACCAAACAGGGGTCAGTTTAATGGAGACTCTGGTGGCTGAACGTACTTACAATGCAAACAGAACCCCAAAACACCACAGCCTGTGCCTGTCCGCAGCACCCCATGGCAACAACACAAACCCTGTCAGAGAACAAACACCTTCCTCTTCACGAGTACAAGGGCTGGTGGGTGGCAGGAGCGCTAAACCTATTGAAGCACCACGAACACAGGTAAACCACGGAGCTGCTGGAGCGATGCCAGGGGAGGCCATGGAGATGCTGCGAGGGCTGGAGCAGCTCTGCTCTGGAGCCAGGCTGAGAGAGCTGGGCTGGGGCAGCCTGGGGAAGAGAACGCTCCTTAAAGGGAGACCTGAGAGCAGCACCGGTGCACGAAAGGGCTCCAGGAAAGCTGGAGAGGGGCTTTGGACAAGGGCCTGTACGGACAGGCCAAAGAGGAATATCTTTAAGGTCCCTTCCAACCCAAACTACTCTCTGATTCTATGATTAGGTTAAAAACCTGCCCCAGGGAGCGCGAGCTACCCAGAGCACGGCGAACAGGGCGGGCAAACAGGGTGGGCTCGAGGCAGTTTGCGCGGGCAGGTGAGCGGGGTGGTGAGCTGAATGGTGAATACTCGCCGTATGGGCAAGGCTCGGCCTGGGAGCTCCGCTCTGGCTGCGCCGGTGGTGGCCAGTGTAGGCACCCAAAAGGAGCCGATGCGATGGGAGGTTGCAGTGCAGAGCTCGGGGTATCCTAAGGGAAGGGTGAGCAATAGGCAGGGCTGCACTCTGTGCTCCCTGGTGGAGGTCCTCCTGCAGCAGGTGGCTGAACTGCAGGAAGCTGTTACCAGGCTGAAAGGTGCCAGGGAAGCTGAGGGGGAGCAGCACTGCTTGCTCCGGGACCAGACTGTTCCGGGGCCTCGAGTGTCTACTGTTGCCCATGCAGGAAAGGAGGCCGCTAACCCAGGAAGCTGGGAAAAGGTAACAGAAAAAAACAACAAAAAAAGGAGGAGGAGGGCAATTAAAAGCAAGGGGCTTCCTCCTACATCTGTTGTCCCCACCCAGAACCGCTTTGCTGTCCTGCAGGGGGCTGATGAGCAACAGCGCTCCCACCAGGCGCAACCAGCTGGTGCACTGGTAAAGGTCACTACTGGTGCTGCCAGGAAAAAGCGGCGGGTCGTAGTAGTCGGGGACTCTCATCTGAAAGGCACAGAGGCACCCATCTGCCGGCCTGACCCAGGCTCAAGGGAGGCCTGTTGCCTACCAGGGGCTCGGATCAGGGATGTGGCCGAGAAGCTGCCTGCTCTAGTCGGTCCCACTGACTATTACCCACTCCTGGTAATACATGTGGGTGCTACTGATATAGATAGCAGTAGCCCGGAGACCATAAAGAAGGACTACAGAGCTCTGGGAGAGGTGGTTAGGGGCTCTGGAGCTCAGATTGTCTTTTCGTCAATTCTCCAGGATACAGGGCAGGACCTTGAAAAGGCTAGGAGGATTGGGCAGGTTAATAAATGGTTAGAAGGGTGGTGCTATAGTCAGGGGTTTGGGTACCTTGAACATGGGACTCAATATAGTAGGCCAGGTCTACTGGGGGCTGGTGGAGCTGGTCTGACAAAGAAGGGGAAGAGTGGATTTGGTAGGAGGCTTGCCAGACTGGTCAAGGATGCTTTAAACTAGATGTGTTGGGGGAGGGGGGCATCATTCCATCCCAACACACCCAGTCGGTTGCCAGCACCTACAGTAAACGTTCGGAGCAATGTAGAGATACTCCAGCTGCTCCAGCCAATGAGCCGGCTTCAATTGGATCTCGGCTCAAATGCCTCTACACAAATGCCCGTAGCATGGGGAACAAACAAGAGGAATTAGAGATGTGTGCACACCTAAGGGGGTATGATATCACAGGCATCACAGAAACATGGTGGGATGGCTCCTATGACTGGTGTGTTGGAATAGAAGGTTACCGGCTCTTTGGGAAAGCCAGGCCCGGCAGACGGGGAGGGGGAGTTGCTATTTATGTTAGGGATAGGCTAGAGAGTATGGAACTCTGTCTGGGGACAGGTGAGCAGTCGACAGAGAGTTTGTGGGTCAGGGTTAAAGGGAGAACAGTGATGGGTGACATTATTGTGGGGATCTGTTACAGACCGCCTGACCAAGGGGACTTGCTGGACGAAGCGCTCCATAGGCAGATAGGAGCAGCCTCACGCTCGCAGGCCCTTGTTCTCATGGGGGACTTCAACCACCCTGATATCTGTTGGAGGGATGGTACGGCCCGGCACAAGCAATCCAGAAGGTTCCTCGATTGCGTGGAAGACAACTTCCTTCTGCAAGTAATAGAGGAGCCGACAAGGAGAGGTGCCATGCTTGACCTCGTCCTCACCAACAGGGAAGGGCCGGTTGGGAATGTGACGCTCCAGGGCAGCCTTGATTGCAGCGATCATGAGATGGTTGAGTTTGAGATCCTCAGGACAGTGAGAAGAGCGTGCAGCAAGCTCACTGCCCTGGACTTCAAGAGAGCAGACTTTGGCCTCTTCAGGAACCTGCTCAGTAAGGTTCCATGGGATACAGCCCTACAGGGCAGGGGGGCCCAAGACTGTTGGTTGATATTCAAGGCTCACCTGCTGCAAGCTCAGGAGCGGTGCATCCCAACTAGAAGGAAGTTCAGCAGGAGGGCCAGGAGACCTCCTTGGATGGATAAGGAGCTGCTGAGCAAAATTCGAAGGAAAAAAGAGGCTTATAAAAGGTGGAAGCAAGGTCAGGCGGCCTGGGAAGAATACAGGGATGTTGTCCGGGAAGCTAGGGACCAGGTTAGGAAAGCTAAGGCCCACTTAGAATTAAACTTGGCTAGGGATGTTAAGGATAACAGGAAGGGATTTTATAGGTACATTGCCAATAAAAGACAGGTTAGGGACACCGTTGGCCCTCTCCAGAAGCTATCGGGAGAACTGGCTACCCTGGATTTGGAGAAGGCTGAGGTTCTTAATGACTTCTTTGCCTCAGTCTTTACCAGCAAATGCTCTGACCACACCACCCAAGTCTTGGAAGGCAGACGCGGGGACGGTGAGGGTGGGGACCCTGGGCCCACTGTGGGGGAGGATCTTGTTCGGGACCACCTTAGGAACCTGAATGTATACAAGTCCATGGGACCGGATGAAATCCATCCACGGGTCCTGAAGGAGCTGGCAAATGAAGTTGCTAAGCCACTGTCCATCATATTTGAAAAATCATGGCAGTCAGGTGAAGTTCCTGATGACTGGAAAAAGGGAAATATAACCCCCATTTTTAAGAAGGGGAAAATGGATGAGCCGGGGAATTACAGACCAGTCAGTCTCACCTCTGTGCCTGGCAAAATCTTGGAGCGGATTCTCCTGGAAGGCATGCTAAGGCACATGAAAACCAACAAGGTGCTTGGTGACAGCCAGCATGGCTTCACTAAGGGGAAATCCTGCCTGACCAATCTGGTGACCTTCTATGAAGGGGCTACGGAACTGATGGACAGGGGCAGAGCAGTTGATGTCATCTACCTGGACTTGTGTAAAGCCTTTGACACTGTCTCCCATGACATCCTTCTCTCTAAGTTGGAGAGACATCAATTTGATAGGAGACCACTCGGTGGATAAAGAACTGGCTGGATGGCCGCACGCAAAGAGTAGTGCTCAGTGGCTCAATGTCCAGCTGGAGACCAGTAACGAGTGGTGTCCCCCAGGGATCGGTGTTGGGACCGGTCTTGTTCAACATCTTTGTGGGTGACATGGACAGTGGGATTGAGTGCGCCCTCAGCAAGTTTGCCGATGACACCAAGCTGTGTGGTTCGGTTGATACATTGGAGGGAAGGAATGCCATCCAGAGGGACCTTGACACGCTTGTGAGGTGGGCTGATGCCAACCTAATGAAGTTTAACCATGCTAAATGCAAAGTCCTACACCTGGGTCGGAGCAATGCCAGGCACAGCTACAGATTGGGTGGGGAGGAGATTGAGAGCAGCCCTGCGGAGAAGGACTTGGGGGTGTGGGTTGATGAAAAAATGAACATGAGCCGGCAGTGTGCACTTGCAGCCCAGAAAGCCAACCGTATGCTGGGCTGCATCAAAAGGAGTGTGACCAGCAGGTCAAGGGAGGTGCTCCTGCCCCTCTACTCTGCTCTCGTGAGACCTCACTTGGAGTATTGTGTGCAGTTCTGGTGTCCTCAACATAAAAAGGACATGGAACTGTTAGAACAAGTGCAGAGGAGGGCCACGAGGATGATCAGGGGACTGGAGCACCTCTCGTATGAAGATAGGCTGAGCAAATTGGGGCTGTTCAGCCTGGAGAAGAGAAGGCTGCGTGGAGACCTCATAGCAGCCTTCCAATACCTGAAGGGGGCCTACAGGGATTCTGGGGAGGGACTCTTCATTAGGGACTGTGGTGAGAGGACAAGGGGTAATGGGTTTAAACTTAAACAGGGGAAGTTTAGATTGGATATGAGGAAGAAATTCTTTACTGCAAGAGTGGTGAGGCCCTGGAATGGGTTGCCCAAGGAAGTTGTGAATGCTTCATCCCTGGCGGCGTTCAAGTTGCGGTTGGACATAGCCTTGGATGGCATGGTTTAGTGGGAGGTGTCCCTGCCCATGGCAGGGGGGTTGGAACTCGATGATCTTGAGGTCCTTTCCAACCCTAACTATTCTATGATTCTATTCTATGATTCTATGATTGATCTATATCCCCGTCTTTGTTTTCCAGGGGGGCCTGTCCCCGGTGATGGTTGGGGCAGGTTTTAGGTGTAGGTCGGTTGGTCTCATCTGCACCAGCCCCACCACCGCACCACATCAGGAACGGGCCCGCTGCAGCCTCTCAGGCCGCCGAGGCCGCGCAGGCTCAGGGCCTCCATAGCAACCTGTTACCTGCACACTTCGCGGCGACTGCTGCTAGAAACTACAACTCCCAGCATGCCCCGCGGGCGGTCCCGTTCCCCGCGGTGCTGCACTTCGACTCCCAGCAGGCCTTGCGCCCAGGGGCCACGTTGTCGGGCGCTGTTTGCTTACCAGCTCTGCCGGTGCCCGGTTCAGGAGGGGACTCTCGGTTTGTTCAGCGGGTGCCGCGGCTCGGCCCAGGTACGTGAAGCCCCGGAGTCGCGTCCGTCCCGGAGTGCTTTGCGCGGCGCCATAACAACGATGGCGGCTGCCGCTGGGCTGTGGCGGCGTGAGCGGGTTTGGCTCTAGTCCTGGTGCTGAGCGGTGAGTCCCTCCGGGCCGCGGCACGGTGCCTTCGGCAAAGGGCGTTCGCCCTCTGTTTTTTGTCCTGACCGGTGACGCCGCGAACGAATACTGTCCTACCTCCTAAGGGTTGTTGGGGAACCTGTGCGAGGTCGAGAGAGGAAGGGGAAACCCGCTGCGTTCAGTCTGCAGGAAGGGGAGACCGTGCTGCGTGAAAGGGGGATGTAGTGAGGGGAAGGGGAGGCCGTGCTGCGTGAAAGGGGGATGTAGTGAGGGGAAGGGGAGGCCGTGCTGCGTGAAAGGGGGATGTAGTGAGGGGGGTCTGGCTCTTCTCTCCGGGGCCAAGGGGCAGGACGAGAGCAGACGGCCGCAAGCTGCACCAGGGAAGGTTTAGATGGAGCTGAGGAACAATTCCCCACAGGGTGCTCAGGCTGCCCAGGGCAGTGCTGGAGTCACCGTCCCTGCAAGTGTTCACACACCGTGGAGATGAGGCACTCAGTGCCATGGGTTAGCGGTGGCCTTGTCAGGGCTGGGGAACAGTTGGACTGGATGAGCTTAAAGCTCTTTTCCAACCGGGGTATGTCTACGATTTACTGCTGTGGGGAGGGCATAGGTGCAGCCTGATTCTGGTAGGGCATGCACTGGAGTACGATGAGAGGTGCCAGACCCAAGTTGCAGCGCAAGAGTTTCCCATCAGAGATAATGAATGTAAAGCAGGGACTTAGGGATCTCCTTACATGGAATTATCCTAACTCTGGGAAGGGCAAGGCCCTATTAAACAATGTGGTCTGAGTTATCCTAGCTTTGTGAGCATGTTGAAGCAGAGACATCATCCAGAGATTGGTTCTAATTTGTGTATTATTTTTAAGGGAAGGAAGCTGTTGGCAATGCTTTGAGGATCAAGGAATAAGGAGTGAGGGAGGATTTGGCACTGTCCTGCTGAAGGTGGTTCTCTGGAGTGGTGGGTGGGTAGGTGGGTACAGCCGACTGTCTGTTCATTGCTGTCTCCTAGATATGTGCCTCTTTATAGTGAACAAGCCTATTGGGAAGAAGCTGTTGTGCATTCCAGTGAGGGGAAAAATGGAAGGGTCTTAATCTTTGGATGGTTAAATATCACCTTCCACTTGATCAGGTTACTCCAAGCGCTATCCAGCCTGGCCTTAAGGAAGTTCTTAATGTTCATTAAGAAGTATCTCCAGCCATGTTGTTATATTTTGTGGGGCTTATAAGAGGACATCTACTGTAGGAAGTACTGAAGAAGTGTTCTAGAACAAGCAAAGTGAGCCCTGCCGTGCTTCTTCATAGTCAGCTGCTCTGACCATACCCTTTTGCCTAAACACTTCTACTTGGGAAGGACTAAATTGGCTTAATGTAATGCTGTTTTATACAGAGTTTTAGGGTGTCCAGTGTTCATCTGTAACAAGTCATTTTCCTCCTTCTTAGTAGCTGGTGCAGTGCTGTGTTTTCAACTTCAGCCTGAGAACAATGTTGATAACACACCAATGCTTTTAGTTGTTGCTAAGTTTTGCTTACTGTGATCAAGGACTTTTCAGTCTCATGCTCAGTGAGGAGGGGCATAGGAAACCGGGAGGAAACAGAGCCAGGACATCTGACCCAAGCTAGCCAAAGGGGTATTCCATGCCACAGCACGTCATGCCCAGGATAGAAACTGGGGGCAGTTACCCAGAAGGGCTAGATCACTGCTTGGGTCAGAGGAGGTAGATAAGGGTAGTGGAAGATAGAGGCAAGTTCAGTTGCAGGAATGAAAATGTCTTGGAATGAAGTGTCTGAGTGGATATGATAAAGGTCTGTAAAATTGCCCGCGGAGTGAGGGTTAATAGGGGAGTAGAGTCACTGCTTCAGGATCGCTCACTGGTTACTCACTGCTAATGCAAGAGCTACAACCATATGAAGTTATGGGGGGGGAGTCAAGGACAAACCAAAATGGAGCTGGCTTTGGGAGTCCTGGTGCATGTTAAGAGGTTTCAAAACTTCCAAAAATGACTGGAAAACTTCCATAATAATTAGTTGCATTGAATTTCTGGCTCAACCATCTGGAAGCAAAGATAGTATTTTCATAGAAATAGTAGAAAATACAGTGCTGTTTTTGCACTTACCTTATGGCCAATAATAGGGACAAATTACTTGTGCACATAGATCTGTTGAGAGAGTGGTTGAGTGCGAGGAATTTGAGAGGCTTTACACACCTTTCCCACAGGGAACAAGGCAACTTGAGCGCTAGTTGATGCTGGATGTTTAGAAGGACCTGTTTATTTTGCTGTTTATGATTTTGCCGATCCAGATTGAAATGTGATCTATTTGCTTCTGGTTAAAAGGCTGTTCAGACCTGTGCTAACATAAATGCTTTGAATTCACCCCTTTTTTGTTGAATAGTGCATACTTTTGTATGGATCTGACATTAATTTTTAGAATGAACAGAATGAGATGAAACAAACTCTTCAGTCAGGGCTGAGTTCATCTTGAAGGATTAGAAGTGGGTGCATTCAATTGCCTTTTTTTATAGTAAGTGCATTATTTCATGTTTTTAAAGGACTCTTTTGCCTTCACAATGTTTGGGGATTTATTTGAAGAGGAGTTTTCCTTTATTTCCAACAATCATTGTGGAAAAGGGAAGAAATCAAAGCCCAGAGATTTCGAACCTCCAGCTCCCAGGGATTTCACCAACCTAAGTGGTATCAAAAACCAGGGTGGGACCTGCTACCTCAATTCCCTTCTGCAGACCCTGCTTTTCACACCTGAATTTCGAGGTAATGTGTCCAAAAGGGTCTTAAAATGAGGTTGGAATTAATATTTTACAGTGGCTTGCATCTGTTAAATGTTAAAGAAACACTGCAAATGCAGAAAGGTTATTGCTGTTTGTAAAGTGGTGTTCCTGTTTCTTAATGCAACCCCTGATTCATGGGAAGATACTTTGCCATTAAACACCTTCATGCTTAATTCTGCTTGATTGTTGTAGCTTGAACCAGTTGCAAAGTTGAGTGGTGGCCAGAAATGTTGTTACATGTTTTCAGTTGCCAAAAATGCTTGGCAGTTAAAACACAATAAATCTTTAAAGAGGGGATATTGTCTTCATTTTATATAGGCGTTTTTCTTTCCAATTGCAGAAGCGCTGTTCTCTCTAGGACCTGAAGAACTTGGGACTTTGGATGATAGCAGTAAGCCAGATGCAAAGGTATTTAACTTTTTCATGTCATTGGCCACAGCTGAATGTTGATTCATAGAATCACTGAGTGGTTTGGGTTGAAGGGACCTTAAAGCTCATCCAGCTCCAGCCCCCTGCCATGGGCAGGGACACCTTCCACTAGAGCAGGTTGCTCCAAGCCCCTGTGTCCAACCTGGCCTTGAACACTGCCAGGGATGGGGCAGCCACAGCTTCTCTGGGCACCCTGTGCCAGTGCCTCAGCACCCTCACAGGGAAGAGCTTCTGCTTAAGTGGTCGCCTCAGTCTCCCCTCTGGCAGGTTAAAGCCATTCCCCTTGGCCTGTCCCTACAGGCCCTTGTCCAAAGCCCCTCTCCAGGTTTCCTGTAGCCCCTTTAGGCACTGGAGCTGCTCTGAGGTCTCCCCTTCAGGAGCCTTCTCTTCTCCAGGCTGTCCCAGCCCAGCTCTCTCAGCCTGGCTCCATAGGAATTACTTGTCACCAGATTCCTGCGCTGAGCCTCTCTGAAGATTTAGCAGCTCAGCCACGGTACAGGACTGGAATTTAATCCTTGTTTAAAAAGTGCTTCCTAAAGTTTGATCGTGGAATTTCATTCTTTAATTCTCAGGTTAAACTGATGCAACTGGTTGCTTGGAAAATGTATTTCTTTGCAAATCCAAAATAACTATAGGGAGCTGATCAATGTGACATTAGCTTGTGGTGTGAACTGTTCTCCTTCCCATCTCGTGTGGTGTGTGTGTCCCACCAAACCCCTTACTGACCAAGGAATAGCGTATATTAAATCTGTGTGTCATGATGCCTTGCAGCTCTGTTGTTGGGGTTTACTATTATGGCAAATACCAGAGAAAGTTGTCCTTTTTTTGCTGTGGTGATGGCTTAATTTAATCCTTGCATATTTGCAAAACCCATTTTCCATGGCTGCGTTTAACTGAGTAAGGTGAAGCACTAGATTTTTGGGAACAAGGTCTGATGTATTGTTCTGAATTGAGTAACCTGTGTTCTAAAAGCAATAGGCAGTGATGGTTTATTACATGTTTTATATGAAATGATTTTTCTCTTTATTGAAATAAAGGGTTGGAGGACCCTTTCTCATCTCTGGCTATATTTTGGGTTTTGTTTCTAGGTTCGAATAATTCCATTACAACTTCAGCGGTTATTTGCTCAGCTTTTGCTCTTGGACCAGCAGGCTGCATCTACAACAGACCTCACTGAGAGCTTTGGCTGGAACAGTCATGAGGTACAATCACTGTCAGTGACACCAGCACTGAGAACTTGTCCTGAATGAAGATTTATTTTCTTTTTGAAGTCTAATATTTAAGAAATATCTTAAAATACTTCAGGTTGTGGAGACAGCATGGAATTGTCTATATATGAACAGTATTGTATATTGTTGTATACACATGGGTGGGAACAGGATTGAGAGCAGCCCTGAGGAGAAGGACTTGGGGGTGTTGGGTGAAGAGAAGCTCCCCATGAGCCAGCTTCAGTGTGTGCTTGCGCCCAGAACCCCCCCCGTGTGCTGGGCTGCACCCCCAGAGTATGAGCAGCAGCTCAGGGAGGGGATCCTGCCCCTCTGCTGTGATCTGGGGAGAGCCCCCCTGCAGTTCTGATCCAGCTCTGGGGCAACAGCACAAGAGGGATGTGGAGCTGCTGGAGCGAGGCCAGAGGAAGCCATGGAGATGCTGCGAGGGCTGGAGCGGCTCTGGTCTGGAGCCAGGCTGAGAGAGCTGGGCTGGGTCAGCCTGGAGAAGAGAAGGCTCCTTAAGGGGAGTCCTTAGAGCAGCTCCAGTGCACAAAGGGGCTACAGAAAACCTGGAGAGGGGCTTTGGACAAGGGCCTGTAGGGACAGGCCAAGGGGAATGGCTTTAACCTGCCAGAGGGGAGATTGAGATGAGCTCTTAGGCAGAAGCTCTTCCCTGTGAGGGTGCTGAGGCACTGGCACAGGGTGCCCAGAGAAGCTGTGGCTGCCCCATCCCTGGCAGTGTTCAAGGCCAGGTTGGACACAGGGGCTTGGAGCAACCTGCTCTAGTGGAAGGTGTCCCTGACCGTGGCAGGGGCTGGAGCTGAATGAGCTTTAGGGTCCTTTCCAAGACAAACCATTCTATGAAGTGCATACCATTTTGCAGCAAGCAACAGAAGAAAGTTGGTGTTAGATACAATTTCAGTAGCTTTTCCTTTTTTTTTTACAAGTTATTATTCAACAGTAATTAGGGTCCTTGTCCTCAAATACTTGAGATTCTTGCCTGAATTGAACTTTGTAACTCATCTTAGGGTGTAGTCTCAATCCACCCAAGTGAAAGTGTCCTATGTGTGTTGTAGTTTATGTTCTTGTAGCAACTCAAGCATATCTAAATTAAGAATAACAATAATAAAGGAAGCAATTTACTGTTCAAGGAAGTAAATGCATTGGTAGTCATTGTGGCAGCTGTCTTTGTCACACTTAACATATTTAAGCAATAAGGAAAGCAGATGACACTGTTGAAGTTGTTTCTGTTTCATCCTGCAGGAGATGAGGCAGCATGATGTGCAAGAATTGAATCGGATCCTCTTTAGTGCTTTGGAAACATCCCTTGTGGGTACTTCAGGTCATGACCTTATTAACCGACTGTACCATGGGATTGTTGTCAACCAGATTGTGTGTAAAGAATGCAAGAACATCAGTGAGAGACAGGTAAAGAATACCCCAGGAGAGGTTTGTGTTCAGTGCCTTGAAGATCCTTTCAAAGTTCTTGGGTTTTTAAACTCCAGAATTCAGGACATCTTTCTTGAGTGTCACTGATGGCCTTGTTGAACCTGGGTGCTGTGTATTGGTTAGGGCACTGCACACTTGAACACATGACAATTATGCATGACTTTAAGTCTTGGCTGACGTTTTCTAAACCACCTACATCAATCTGTGACTCAGAGGTGACAAAACAAGTGGTGTTGCATCTTCTGAGTTGGCAAGCATTGCCATTGGTAGATACAGTTAGTAGAGAGCTGAACAATGAGGTAACAACAGTAATATGTATCTTTATAGTCTTTTGTGCTTCCTGTAACTTAAAAAAGGTGTTTTTTACCTTCTTTTTCTCTTGTACTTCTGCACAGGAAGATTTCTTAGACCTAACTGTGGCGGTAAAAGGTGTTGCTGGCTTGGAAGAGGCCCTGTGGAATGCATATGTAGAAGAAGAGCACTTTGAGAATGAGAACTTATATCGATGTGGAGCCTGTGATAAACTTGTTGAAGCTTCCAAGGTAATGCACTGGTGATTTTCAGCATTCAGTTTGCTAACAGGAATTCTACTTCCATTGCTATGTCTGGCTTTGGGCATTGCTTTGACCATTTCAGAGCTAAAAGATCCACTAGAGCATAAAGAAAAACTGAAACAGATCCATATAATGAAAACCAGGGAAATTCTCCCATTTGGGTTCTTCATGAGAAAGGAAAATAATGAACAACTGTTTCTGTGCACAGGGAAATGGGATCTGTTGATCCAGCTGTTGCCGTGTTCCCCTGACACTGAACAAGTTCTTCCAGTGATAAAGTAACACTTTAGTAGGTGTTTTCAGTATCTTCTGTAGTGCTAGAGCCTTCAGGTGGGTGAGAATGTCTTCATGCAAGGAACCTTCCAGCTCTTCCAATATGTAAGACACTGGGTATGTTTTAACCATGTAGGCCTGTTCCACTCTCATCCGCCAGTTTACTTCTGGTACAACCACCACCACTTCATGTCCTCTCTCGCTGAGCTTTTCAACCAGTGGCTGAATGCTAAGCCAGTGACTTCCATCCATGGGCAATACCAGGAGTTTCCCTCCATCAGAGAGGCCAGGAAGGAGGAGGATGAAAATCTAGGCAGAGCAAAGCCTTAAAGTCATGTTCCTGTGGTCAGAATAAGGACTGGGAAAGTCTTCTGCTTCAGGATGTAGCTTGAAGGAAGCTGATGGGTTTATACGCTGAGTTGTACTGCTTTGTGATTCGCTGTCTCACTTCTGGTGAATGATTTACTGCTTTCATCTGTGCTCAGCTGTGGGTGAGATCTGTTGGGTTTGAGTTGTGTTTTCCTCATTACTTGTAAAGCCAAATACAGTGACCCTTTCCTGTGCTGAATCATCAAAGCTTTGTGTTCAATGGAGAACTGTTGACATTAAGCCTGTGGTGTTCACTGAGGTTGGTCCCAGGAGCTCAGGGACATCCAGACTGGAATACTCGTCTGCCTAGTTCCCTGCCTTCACCCCTGGGAACCTTGGGGAAGCTTCAGATGCTTGACACTTGCTGACATTGGTTTTCTCCAGAGGAGTTGTATTTGTGACCCTGAGTGCTTTGTGAAGTGGTGGCCTGGCTGCTAACACTAGTTACTGTCTGTATGCCAGTGCAGCCTGCAGCATCCTTGTGCTGACAGCTTGGCCTCTTTGTTGGTTTGCAACAGTTTGGACTGGTTTCCCCAACACAATCATTAAATTAAAGACTTCTTATGTGTCTTGTCATCTGTCCCCTTAACCAGGGCTAAGGAAGAGCAGCCCAGTGAAAGCTTTATGGGACTCATAGGTCTTCAAATTGCATTTACCCAGAAAAAGTGATATTTGGTTTTCTTCTGTGCTAGTTTTTCATGTCATGTCTTTTTTTCCTATTATTCCCACTATTTTTTGTGAGGGGGAAGCAGGCATGGGCTATTAGTGCACTCTGCCTTCCGTATACTTTGCCCTCTTCACAAGAAGAAAGCTTTTTGCCGTACTGCTGCGATTCTTCTGCAGCAGGATGAGTGCAATCCAAACCTTGCAGCCCTCTGGATGTGGGAGTGGGTACAAAGACAAGCTGAGGCCACGGAAGTTAATCAGTGACTCATGGCTTGGTTGCAAGCACTCGGTTGAGTTAAACTTTGCTGTCTTCAAGGGGAGTGCAGGGTAAGTTGTTTTATCTCTTACACGTGCTCATCTAGTGGGAGCTCTGAACTCGGGTAAGAAGCCACATGGCTGGCGGATGCTGAGGTGTGGATGTACAATGTCAACAGGGAGGAGCTGTGCTGAAAGGCTGGATCAGGGATGGGGCATGTTGTGTCGGCATGACTGCTGCCTGTGGCTCTGCTGGTGCAGTGCGTGTCATCACCGCAGGCTCCAGTGATAAGAGTGTACTCTGGCAGCAGGTGAGGTGCCTACTGGGTCATTCCAGGCTTGTTCGCAGCGTTAGGAAGTCCAGCAGTGTACCCACCTGCCCACAGCTAGCCTGTTTCAAAGGCAAGATGGCCCATACCAACCCACTCCATTCATCCCTCCCTGCAGTACTCTGTGGGTCTTTGGATGTTATTCTTCCCCCTTTTTTTTTGTCTTGGCCTCTAGAGATACTAGTTTAAGAATCTCATGTTCCAGAATTGATCAAATTTCCATGGTACAGTCTGGTTTTTCACCCTAAATTTTGGAGAACTTGCAAAATCCTTGGGCCAGTAAGCTCCTCAATGTAGTCTTCACAACTGATGCAAATGGAATACCTAATTCAAGGGATTTCTAATCGATATGTGTATTCCTGGGAGGCTATCTGTTACGTCTCTGCAAATTGAGGCATTGGAAGGGCTCAGAAGTGCGTTCACTGGATCCACACCTACATTAAGAGGTGATACAATATGATTGGTTTCATTTCACACCAAGGTTCCTTATGTGCTCGCACCTCAAGTTGTTTGGTCTTAGTTGATGTTTTTCCATACTGAAAGGGATTATGTTGGCTTTCCTGCCTTGAAGGTCCTCTTCTGTATAAATGAACTCTTAACTCTTGCTTGATTGCTCTGTGCCTGGCTGTAGGGATGTTGTGGATCCAAGCTGGCCTTGAACACTGTCAGGGATGGGGCAGCCACAGCTTCTCTGGGCACCCTGTGCCAGCACCCTCACAGGGAAGAGCTTCTGCCTAAGAGCTCATCTCAATCTCCCCTCTGGCAGGTTAAAGCCATTCCCCTTGTCCTGTCCCTGCAGGCCCTTGTCCAAAGCCCTTCACAGGGAAGAACTTCTTAAGATCTAATGTAAACCTTCCCTCTGCCAGTTGGTAGCAGAGGCTGGGAAGCTGCTGTTTACTCCAACTTCACAAACTCAGGGGTTTGAGGCAATTGCTTCTTAGGGAAGATCCAAGAAAATCCTCACACCAAAAACCTGTGGGTTATGGAAATGTAGTTATTAAGTAGAATTTCCACAACATCCTCCTTCATTTTCTGTAGCAGGATAAAGGATAGGAGTGGTGATGACCACTCAAGGAAGTTGTAAGGCTTAACACAGGGGAAAGATCTGCATTGCTTTTGGGATGTGTAGTTGGTCGGGAAATTGGAATAGGTAATTGAGAAGACATTTTAAAACTGAATACACTGCCTTCTTGTAATGAAGCTTTGTTAAAGAATAGCTGGGCACAGCAAGGTGGAAACCCTCTTTTGTTCTAACCGTGCCGACAGTGTGTTAAAATTGCTTTCCAGTCTGCTAAGCTGCGCAAGCTGCCACCCTTCCTCACCATCTCCCTCCTGAGATTTAACTTTGACTTTGAGAAGTGTGAGCGATACAAGGAGACGAGCTGCTACACATTCCCCAGCCAGATAAACCTGAGGCCTTTCTGTGAGCAGGTTTGTACTGTTACACTTGTTGGAGTTTCTGTATACTCAGCTGGGAACGAATATCTCAAGGTCAAGTTCTGGTTTAGTTGGTGTTTTGTCAGGGAAAGGTATTTTAGAAGCTTTGTGGGCTTCTCCTCTGTCCTTTATTGTAAATCTTTGGAATTCCAGTTTGTTTTCAAGAGGCCATTTTCTGACTGAGTGGGAAGTACCTTGTAGCTATGTGAGGGAAAAGGGTGTAGTAATGACTTAGAGCTTAATCTGACATTCCCTTGAAAGGAAGTTTATCACCTGGAACTGAAATCCAATTGGGTTTTGTATTGACATTGCCTGATAATATCGTGGAGAAATTTACCTATGTTTTAATATGGCTTATGTGCCTGGAGTTACCTGATTTTTCTGAAGGATCTGTTTTTGCATCATATCTCTGTATTTTGATTATAAATAGAGCTTTAAAATATATAAACAATACTTTTCATGAAGGCACTGATATTGAAAAAGGCATTTTCTTACTGAGATGTTGCAGTACAAGCTTGCAGACTTCAGCGTTTGCATTTGAGGAATGTCTTTCCCCTCCATGTGCTTTGTGTATATAAATGTTGCCAAGACTAGAGAAAAACAAGCAACACAAAATAAGCCTGCTTTAGAGCAAACAGGTCGAGGTATTCCTTTATTTGCAGCAATATGTCATTGTTTTAAACCTTGAATTTTCAATGTTGTTTAGAATCATGCTTAGAAGGTTGCTTCAAGAGCCTGTATCTTGGTCTGTGGTTTGTGTCAGTCCATACTTACGTTCTTCAGTGGTGAAAAGCCATTTCAATCTCTGCACATGCAAATGCACCTTGAGAAGTACCTGAAGCGATGCTGGTGGTGTAAAAGTGGCCTTGTGTGAAAGACTTACTGATGTGTTATTGTTACTGTTATTGTTTTTCTTTTTGAAGACTGAAATGGATGATTCAGAGTACATGTATGAGCTCTTCTCTGTTATTATACATAAAGGTGGCTGCTATGGAGGACACTATCATGTTTATGTCAGAGATGTGGATGAACTAGGAAACTGGCAGTTACAAGTAAGTCCTAAAGGGTTTTTTTCTACCTTGCTTGATAGGTCTCATTTTTCAGAAAAGCATTAAGAGGTAATGGATGAAGTGTACATCCAAATAATTAATATTTGAGTGAGGCATTTGGTCTCTTCCCTCATGGAGAAGGCTTGTTTTTCACAGTATACAATGTATATCAAGATCTGGTAGCAAACTAGCTTTCTGAATTGCTGAACTGCCCCACATAGAAATCATGGAATCACAAAGTGATTTGGATTGGAAAGGAACTTAAGATTATCCAGTTGCAACGCCCTGCCATGGGCAGGGACACCTTCCACTAGAGCAGGTTGCTTCAAGCCCCTGTGTCCAACCTGGCCTTGAACACTGCCAAGGATGGGGCAGTCACAGCTTCTCGGCACCCTGTGCCAGTGTCCCACCACCCTCACGGGACAGGGAAGAACTTCGGCCTTATATCCAACCTGAACTTCCCCTGTTTGGGTTTGAACCCACCACCCCTTGTCCTATCGCTACAGTCCCTGATGAAGAGTCCCTCTCCAGCATCTTTGTAGCCTCCAGACACTGAGGACACCAGAATTGCTCACACTGCTACAAGGTGGGGTCTCAGTCTCAGTTTTTCCTTCCCACATGAATCCTATCTTTACTCAAGACCAGCACAGTTGTTGTAGTGTATGACTCCAGATGCCTGTTTGTAAATACCACCAATGCTCTTTTTTTAAGAGAATAAAAATAGATTTTGAATGCCACAGTTCAGTCCATAGCAGGTGGCAGAGGCAGCTTATCACAACTTCTTCCTACTCTGAAATTGCGTGTGCTAACTTTAATACAGACTCTTAATGAACCCCCACTACTTGCATGTGAAAAAACACTATTTGTGAGTCTTGTTTTTCTTTTACAGGAAGAAGAGGATAAGGTGATTGAAGATAAGGCTTTAAGAGATACTGAAAATGCCAAAGAAATAGAAAATCCATTGGCAGTCTTAAAAGGGATTTTGTCAGAGGTATGGTATGTAAAGAGTTTATTCGTTTGATTTTCATATTGGGGAGCCTAGGAGGTGGTGTTAGTGTATGCAAAAGTGGGCAGGTTTAAGTGTACAGAACTCTTGAGCATTAGGAAGCATAAAAAACTTTTAACTTAACCTGCTTAAATACTAATAAGTGGTTCTTTGTGCACTAAAGGGCCCTTTTTGAGTATTTAAGTGCTTAGTGAAGCTGTTGCAAGAGGTGATGTGACATTGGCTTGTTAATAATCAGGACTGAGTGAAGCACTTCAGAATTGGATGCTTGTGTGTATCCCTTGGCTTTTTTAGCCTTTGTTATCCTCATTTTCCATTTTGTTTTTTGTAGGAAGAAGCTAAGCAAATTCCTGTGGATCAATTGGGGCAGAAATTGTTGGAGAAGAAAGGGGTGTCCTGGAATAAGAAGTACCGAAAGCAGTATGGGCCATTACGAAAGGTAATGTGCATGTATGTGAGTTTCTTTTGTACTCTTAAGATCACTTTCCATTTCTATTCCTATTTGAATAGTAGTAGGATGATAATTGCAAGTGCTGATCCTTGGGCTAGCAAGGTAGAACATGTGTAAAAGAGGTCACTCTACTCTGCTCTTGTGAGACCCCACTTGGAGCACTGTGTGCTGTTCTGCTGTCCTCAGCATAAGAAGGATGTGGAGCTGTTGGAGCAACTCCAGAGGAGGCCATGAGGATGATCAGAGGCTGGAGCACCTCCTGTATGGAGACAGGCTGAGAATACTGGGGCTCTTCAGCCTGGAGAAGAGAAGCTGTGTGGAGACCTCAGAGCAGCTTCCAGTATCTGAAGGGGGCTACAAGGATGCTGGAGAGGGACTCTTCATCAGGGACTATAGCAACAGGACAAGGGATGATGGGTTCAAACTGAAACAGGGGAAGTTCAGGTTGGAGATAAGGCAGAAGCTCTTCCCTGTGAGGGTGCTGAGGTGCTGGCACAGAGTGCCCAGAGAAGCTGTGGCTGCCCCATCCCTGGCAGTGTTCAAGGCCGGGTTGAACAGTGGAAGACCAGGTGGAAGGTGTCCCTGGCCATGGCAGGGGCTTGGAACTGGATGAGCTTTAAGGTCCCTTCAACCCAAACCAGTCTGGGATTCTATAAAATACATGTGGAAGCATCATAAACCCAAGTTTGAAGTGGTGGGGTTTGTGTGTCAACTTGAGGATGAATCAGGTGAAGTAGATAATTTGGTTTGGTTATATTGAAAACTGGGTTTCTTTTTCATCTTGCCTTTGCTTTTGTTTTAGTATCTGCAGAATCATCCTCAGATATTTCAGTTCAGTCCTGATGAAAACAAGGTTGGCCTGAAGGAAAAACACAAGCTCATGTTTAAGTCAAATTTTCAAGGCCAAGATCTCCAAAGCCCTCCTCAGAAGAATGATGTCCAGTGGGACTCAGAAAAAATCCCTCTAAGGCTAAAGGACAGTTCTGCTGGTTGTCATTGGTTTGATCTGAATGATTCCAAAGTTCAGCCCATCAAGGAAAAGGATATTCAGAAACAATTTGAGGGGAAGGAGAGTGCCTACATGCTGTTTTATCGCAAATCTCTGTTGAAAAGACCACCTGAAGGTACACAAAGCTTCTCTTGATGTTCTAGGGGGCTAACTTCATTGGCACTTTGTTTTTGGGAGGGCAAAGGCTGCTGGGCATATCAGTGCTTTGCAAGAACTGAAGATACAGATTTCCTTCTAGTGGTCATTTGAAGAAAGGGTTAGCTGAAGAATACAAGGTTACCTCCAAGGAGATGGTGACCAATTAGTTGGCTGTAGCTGACTTCAAGCCAGGTTGGAGGGGGCTTGGAGCAACCTACTCTAGTGGAAGGTGTCCCTGCCTGTGGCAGGGCTTGGAACTGGAGGAGCTTTAAGCTCCCTCCCAGCCCAAATCAGTCTGGGATTCTAACATCTCTTTCTGGAACAAATATAAGTTGTTGGTAACAGTGTTGATACATTTGTTTCCCTTAAGGAAAAATTGCTGGGATGAAGTTAAATCATCTTGCAGTTTGATTTTCTCTGTTAGGAAAGGATGCAACATTATGGTTCTGAATTTTCAATGGTTACCATACTGTAATGTCTCATCTTGATCCCTTGCTTGCCAAAGCACATGTCAAGCAGCTGAGATCAAACTAACCTATGGTATTTGTTGCAGCACGAGGCAATCCAAGGTACAAAATACCCACACACCTTCTGAATGAAATGAATGCTGCTAATACTGAGCTGCAAAGGAAGAGGTATATTAATGTAACTGTGCCAGTCTCTTGAACAGCTTTCTTAATCTGCTGATCTCCAAAGGGACTTAAATTGAATGAAACTCTGAGTAGAGCCAGATGCAAGCGGGTTTGAGATGAGCTCTTAGGCAGAAGCTCTTCCCTGTGAGGGTGCTGAGGCGCTGGCACAGGGTGCCCAGAGAAGCTGTGGCTGCCCCATCCCTGGCAGCGTTCAAGGCCAGGTTGGGCACAGGGGCTTGGAGCAAGCTGCTCTAGTGGAAGGTGTCCCTGGCCATGGCAGGGGCTGGAGCTGGATGAGCTTCAAGGTCTCTTCCAACTCAAACCAGGCTGGGATTCTATAACGATATAGGTATAAAGAGGAAGACATGGCTGTCCGTCCTGAACCAGTGCCACTGCAGTTGTTCTTTCTCTGCCTTTCAACAGAGTACTGATCAGCAACACAGTCTGAAAATCCCTTCAGTCTCCACATCCCTAAAGATAAGTTTGTCATAATGTTTAGAAATGTTGACTAAGCTGTAGAACTACCCAGAACATACTGTTAAGACTGCTTATGTGGAGGATGTCTCTGTACTGCACGTCATCTTTGACCTCCTCTTTGCATACCTCTTGAAGGAGGACAGAATGTGGCAGTCACTTTAGCCGTGAGGGTATCAGTTCAGGCCACAGAAGCATCTCTGAGATAAGACAGCCATTCGTTGGGGTTAAATTCCCTCCCTTACTCTTGTGTTCTTCTTCCCAAGAGCGGAATGTGATTCAGCCAACAACGGCATTGATTTACATCTCCACTTGAGCTCATGTTACACATTTCGCAATGGGGCTTTGCACCCTGCACTTACTTGGAAAGAGAGTGTTGTGGATTTGACTATTGATAGAAGGAAAACACTAGGAGACCTTCGGCAATCAATATTCCAGGTATTTGCTGTATTAAAGGAACTCAAATCCTTAGTTTTCACTTGGGCCACAAGGAGATTTCCAGATGTATTTGTGCTGCAATTTTTATTTCATTGAGAAGTTTTCAACAGTAGAGGTAGTTTGAGGGGTACTAAAAGCCCAATTTATAACATGCTTTTTCAGAGAGGTCTACATCAAAGCTAACTCAGTGTCAGGAAACACTGTTTGCTTTCCTTGTACCTTCTGTTCTGGTTAGTGTCCACTTGAAGCTACTTTTGTCGCTGGTGACAGGCCTGAAAGGCCAAGTCCTAAATGCTTGAGAGTTTCTTGCATTCCTGGCCTGGTTGAGATAAATCTCTGTAACTTGTTACTCATCATCCAGCGAGCTTGGTAGCCAGGCTGCAGCAGTGCTCTGTGGAGTTGTAATGCTGTGTGCTGTGAGTTATTGCTTGCTGGTGGTTTATTTCTTTGACTCTTTTTATTCTTCCTAATTAGATGTTGGAGTCTTGGGAAGGAGACATGATTCTCAGTATTGCCAAGCCTTTACCAGCAGGACTGCATCTTTACCAGATACTTGATGGTAAGAGTACTTAATGGTAAGACTACTACAGACAAGGCTCTCATATTTATTTACATGCTGTATTTCTGCAGACATTGAGCATTTCATGTGTAAACCAGCTTGGAGATGTGTATTACTGGACATTGAGTCTCCAAACTTAGACTTACGTTCACGTCCACTTCAGTTAAGTTATTTAGGACACTCTTGTTAGTGAAATGAAGGGATTTGAGACTTGGTTGTATGTCATCTTGGTTGTGAAATACAGTGAGACTGCAGATCTTATCCAAGTTAAACATACTTGCTGACAAAAATAGCAGTTACGTATTTTGATCTTGATTTGCTTATGCATGTTTGCTTTCATACTATTTACCTAGTAGGTAGAGAACATGAAAGAGAGGAGCCAGGGTGACACACAAGAAAAGCGTAGGTTAGACTTAAGCTGAAGTTGGAATTCTGTAAAGGAAGAGGCTTACATAAAGAATACATTATTGAGTAATTAGGCTTTTAAAAATCATGAGTTCTGTCTCTGGTTTTACACTGTTGTGCAATTCCAAGGGTTTCTCTTCAAAAGCCATTTTAAGATTTTATAGTCTTTGTGGTCTGTTTCAGAGAATGAGGGTTCTACCAGCACATAACCAGCTTCCCATGATGGTGACTTCAAAATAGAGAGGCACTCATAGCTGCTGTCAGTTTTCCTCCACATGCTCGTATGGTTCTTTAAATGACAATCTGAATCTGACTTACTATAGGAAGGTAGAGGAAACTGCAGCAGGGGCATTAGTATTTCAAAGAATGGGCTTGGAATGTACAGTGTGTAAATCCCTATTAAATCCAACCTTTTCATTTTAGGTCCATTGATTCACTGTTCATTCTTATGTAGATAATGCTGACCAAGCAGCTTTGCCAAGTACTCGCTTGGGCCTCACTTTGCAAAGGAAGTGGAATTCAAACCTTTGTACTTTACTTGGTGGGAGTGCTATAGGGGTGTGTACCTGCTTATGGGGCCCTTGCTGCATAGGTGAACCCTAACTTACCCTAAATTCTGACCACACAAGCTTTTGTACTGATACACCTGAGCCAGAGTAGAATGTGCCAGTACTTTTCAGTTCACCAGCTGACCCTGTTTGTCTGTTTTATGGGGGCAAGAACCTGATGTTTTGCTCCTTTTTAGGAGATGAGCTGACCCTGGATGCCATTGGGCTCGCTGATGGAGCAGATGTCTTTGTGTGGAATGGGAAAGAGGTAAAAGAGCCAAATACCTTCTCTGCTTGTCTGATCTGAAGAGACAAGATGTAGATACCTCCTGCCAGTTACATCAGAGGATGTTCTGGAAACATCTGGTGTCTCGTGGATGGAGATGGGTTGATAGTAATGCAACAACAAAAACTTATGCCCTGTAGTGAATTCTTTACTATGAAAGTGGTGAGGCCCAGGTTGCCCAGATAAAGCTGTGGCTTCCCCATCCCTGACAGTGTTCAAGCCCAGGTTGGACGAGGCTTGGAGCAAGCTGCTCTAGTGGAAGGTGTCCCTGCCCGTGGCAGGGGTTTGGAACTGGATGAGCTTTAAGGTCCCTTCCAACCTAAGCCAGGCTGGGATTGTATGATTTCACATACAAAATGAGACCTGTTGATGATTACTTCTGTGTATGATCTCCCTGAAATACTACACTACTTCTTTAGTGTTGCAAATTCCTTTTAATAGTGAGGTTTCTGCTTGACTTTCAAATGCTTGTAATACAGCATTTTATCCTATCTCTGTAATGGAAACAAATGTTAGGTCTAATAAAATACTAGATATTAAATCTAGATCATGCTTTGCTAAGAAAGGTTGGACCAGATTATCCTTGAGGTCCCTTCCATCCTGATATTCTGCGATTCTAAAGTTCTGTGATGCTTTTAAAGGACTTCTGTTGTAGAAGTATGTGTTTTATCAGAAAACCCTAACACAAACCAACCCCAAACCAAAAGCAAACATCTAGTGAGAGTCATTCTTGTCCTGGTTGTACTTATGGTATGCTCTTCACTACTCCAGCTTCCTGCATGATTCAGTTGTCTTCAGCAAGGAAGTATATCTTTCCTAGGTTGAGTATCAGAAAGGCTGGATTTTGAAGTCTAACTCTCTTGATCTGCCTCAGTCACAGTTTTGGGTAGTTCTTTAATATCCTGAAGAGCTGAACTCCTCTCTTTTTAATCTGATGGAGACCAAGTATTTTTACATGCCAACTTGGAACAGCTAAGGAACAGACCTTAGTGTTATGCTTTCTCTTCCAGTACCTCTGAGTTACTCCAGTTGTTTGTTCAGTAGGTATTTGGTCAAAGGTGGTTTGTTTCTAGTGAGGAGAGAGGGTCCATATTTTCTCTCAATAGTAGTTATTTATTGCTGTCCAGTCTCTTCTGTATTGTATTGATCCCCACAGCATGAATCTTGCATTCTTTCCTTCAGGTTGGTGGCACAAAGGTGATGACAGGCCCTGATCATGAGCCTGTGGTCCTAAACGTTCTTCGTTTAGCGGAGTACAATGAGGGAGGGAAGGGTCAGCACTTCACAGAGTCCCAGCACGTCTTTTCCTGCAGCACAGAACTGGGTGAGCTGCACAGAGCCCTAGCACCAGCTGGAGGAATCATTCTAAAGAACCTCTCGGGACCAGAGAAAGAAGCTAAAAACTGGGAAGTTCTAGAAGAAGATATGAACAAAACAGTCAGAAGTGTTGGTCTGACGGATGGATGCTCAGTGCTCATCTTAGACAGCCATGATCAGAGGTAACCATTTCAATTACAAGTATAATTAAGGAAAACAGCCATTTTGGCAAAACTTGTTCAGTTCAAATTATGCCAGCCATGTATGTAGTCCTTTACTTGTCACTTTGAGCTTTTTAGTTTAAGATAACGTAACCTTAAGTTTTGGAGATCAGGTACTTACCAACTCTGAACTATTTCTTTGCTCTTGAAGTGCAGATTCAGTCATATCCTTTACACTTTTAAAGGGGAAAACTTGGTGAGAACAACCTGTGTGCTGGCACATCTTGGCTTAACCTGAATTCCTGAGATTTGAACTGGGTGGTTCTCCAAGGGACTCAGTGGGATGAGAGAACAGAGCAATATCAGAAGCAGCTTTGCTGAATCTCTTGAGTTGAATCTAAAGATGCTGGGTAGATTTCTGGTCTCATTTCACTTCCCAGTGCATAATCCTTAGGTTAATTCCCATTTTCAGAGATGTATATGTGCTTGCTACATAAATTCTGACCTTCTAATTGAAACAGTACTGAAAAATGGGGATTAAATCAAGCAGTGAGAGGTTGACCCCTCAGCTTATGGAGTTGGGATACAGAGGATCCAAGCCCGGCTCTACACCAACTGTCTTTCACCATCTTTGTCCTACTCATTTCTTACAGCTTCGTGAATGTGTCAAGTGGCAATTTGACAGCTTTTACATATGACATCAGCTGGCTCCAAGTGAAAAACTTCTGCAGAACAGGAGATGAAGAGAAACACGTTAAAATTACTGCCACTATAGAAACGGTAAGGGGGCATGTTTGGTCAGGGACGTAACACAGGCTGTTTCCCAGGAAAATTTGGCCAGTGCATGTGGATTTAACCTCAGGGCTAAAATGTTTCTGTGATGAAAATCAGGGAATCAACCAGGTTGGAAAAGACCTTTAAGCCCATCCAGTCCAACTGCTGCCCCGCATTGCCAAGGCCACCACTAACCCATGGCACTGAGGGCCTCATCGCCATGGTGTGTGAACAGTTGCAAGCACGGTGACTCCAGCACTGCTCTGGGCAGCCTGTTCCAATGCCTGAGCACCCTGTGGGGAAGGAATTGTTCCTCATCTCCATCTGAACCTCCCCTGGTGCAGCTTGAGGCCTTTTCCAACTTGTCCCATCCCTTGTTCCTTGGGAGCAGAGCCCAGCCTCCTCCTGGCTCCATCCTCCTCTCAGGCAGCTTTAGGGAGCGATCAGGTCCCCCCTGAGGCTTCTCTTCTCCATCTGAACCCCCCAGGTCCCTGAGCCATTCCCCATCACACTGTGCTCCAGGCCCTGCACCAGCTCCACTGCCCTTTTCTGGCCCTGCTCCAGCACCTCAAGGTCTCTCTTGGAGTGAGGGGCCCAGAAGTCAACACAGGATTCGAGGTGCAATACTGTGCAACTCAGAGTTACAGTTACTGGGATACTTTGCATGCTGTATAATGGGACTGTAATGCAGGTAACTTAAACCAGTGCAGCTACATCACTGGGCTTTAGCGAGAAACAGCATTCTTTTTAGTCTATCCCATTAGTGTATGTTTGGCGAGGCTATGTCACTAAAGCGAAAAAAGATACTAGAGGGGGAAGGTATGGATTGAGAGCAGCCCTGAGGAGAGGGACTTGGGGTGTTGGGTGAGGAGAAGCTCTCCGTGACCCAGCTTCAGTGTGCGCTTGAGCCCAGAACCCCACTGTGTGCTGGGCTGCATGCCCAGAGCATGAGCAGCAGCTCAGGGAGGGGATTCTGCCCCTCTGCTGTGCTCTGGGGAGACCTTAGAGCAGCTTCAGTGCCTAAAGGGGCTATAGGAAACCTGGAGAGGGGCTTTCGAGAAGGGCCTGTAGGGACAAGACAAGGGGAATGGCTTTGAGCTGGAGGGAGTGTGTATAGTGTTACCCTTAGAATATATCCAGGACTAATTTCAGTTGAAGACTGCATTTTGTGGGCAGACATGCGAACAACAAGTTTGTTACTGACATTGTGCATTACGGGTGCTAATGCTGGGTTTTTTTAGGTGATGGCAGATATAAAAATGAAAGCTATACGGGAGCTTCAGCTTGACGAGGAGCTTGGTAAGTGCTTTTACATGAGATAATGTTAGAAAATCCATTGCTGTGAAGAGATTTGGGTTTGTTTTTGATAGAAGAGGGTGTAAAGGTCTTAATTTATCGAATTCTGGATCAAATTCTTATTTTTATTAGCTTAGAAAAAATCAATGGGTGCAGGACTTGATTAAATTCATTTTGTGAAGCTCTTCTTCTTCAGAAGCTGTTTGAGTAGGAATAATCATGTATCTTACTACAGTGTCACACTGAGTATTGGTGACTCTCCTTTTAAGCTTTTTCCTTTCTTTAAGACAATCCAGTTTCCTTTCTTAAAAGTTGTTTTTGATGCCTTTACCTATGGGAGCACTGGGTCAGTTTGTATTGAACTGCTTGTGGCTGACGGAAAGAAACCTTCACGAAAAGCATCCCATCTAAGAGTGTTCAGGAAGTCTTTAGGAATCTCTCTTCAATTGGACTTCTGACGTCATCCCTCCAGAGGGAGTTCTCAAACATAACCCTGTTAATCCTAATATGTTGTCTGTCTCAAGTCCTAAGCCATATTTCTTCCTTATTGACTGACTTACTAGATCTCTCTCTTTCCTGCCCTTTGTGTTCCAGCAAATGTCAGCTGTCTGAGACCTGTCAGTGGAAGTGGAAAACTTCTGTCTCCAGGTAAATTTAATCATGGTTCTGTGAAAAGTTCAGTTGGGAAACCTGAAGCTTCCCCTTGTCCTTTCCTGGGAGAAGCACACACTCACAGAGCTCCACTGAGTTCCAGGCTTAACTGAAGTGACTGTGTTTGGGTTTGTGGGTTTGTTTGCTGGTTGGGTTTTTTTCCCCAGTTTTACTCTTTTGTTTAACAGTGCCAGTACAGTGCTAGAGGTGAAACTTAAAAAGGATCATAGGATCCCAGACTGGTGTGGGTAGGAAGGAACCTTAAAGCTCATCCAGTTCCAACCCTCTGCCACAGGCACACATTCCACTAGAGCAGGTTGCTCCAAGCCCCTGTGTCCAACCTGGCCTTGAACACTGCCAGGGATGGGGCAGCCACAGCTTCTCTGGGCACCCTGTGCCAGTGCCTCAGCACCCTCACAGGGAAGAACTTCTGCCTAAGAGCTCATCTCAGTCTCCCCTCTGGCAGGTTAAAGCCATTTCCCTTGGCCTGTCCCTAGAGGGCCTTGTCCAAAGTCCCCCCTCCAGGTCTCTTGTAGCCTCTTCAGCACTGGGAGCTGCTCTAGAGTCTCACAGAGCCTTCTCTTCTTTTTCATGCATCCCCAATGAGTAAAACTGATCGGCATTCCTGCTTTTGCTCATTGACCACTGGCCATATGCTTCAAGGCTGTGGGAATTAACATTAAGTACTGTGTTCCACACATAAACTGGAGTCTCTACATGGTCTGTTTTAAATCATATTTAATACATTTACATAGCAACTTCCTAGATGTTCCAGGGGCAGTGATGAGAAGCACAGTGGATCAGCTTTGTGCTTGCTGGGAAACATTTTCTATGTCTTTGCTATTTTGCATTAGTAAAACATGGCCAGGAAGCTGAAGAGAGTTAAATTCCCTTCCACTCAGTGCTTGTCAGCCTGCAGCTGGAGAATTGTGTCCGTTCTGGGGGCTCCTCAGCATGAGAAAGAAGCTCTTACACACTAGAGCCCATCTAGAGCAGAGCACCCAGTATGGTTTGGGTAGCTGGAACATAGGAAAGAGGAGGAAAGCTGGGCTCTTCCAGCTGAAGAGGAAGAGGCTTGGGTGGAGGAAATGTGATTGTTGTCTTTAACTCCTTAACATGGACATAGAGGGAAGGCAGAGCCATGTTTGTCTCAGAGGAGCACATGAAAAGGATGAGAGGCAGCAGACACAAGTTTCAGTGAGGGAAATTGAAGCTGGTATGGAGGGGGGAGAGAAGGGAATTCACACTGGGAGGCGTCAGACAACAGCTAGGGAGCCATGAGAGGCTGGTAGTTATCCATCCCTGGAGCTGTTCAGTTTGACTGGGAAAAGAACAGAGTCAACTGATGTGACTGCAGAGCAGGGGTTTGGGCCACACAACCTGCAAAGATCCATCCCAACCTAAATGATTCTGTCAGTCCATATACAAGGAGTGGTGGGGAGGAACCTTTGCACAGATGTTGCTTTGATCTCAGCAGTGGAGGCTTACATATGTGATGTCAACGCTGTGCAAGTGAAGCTCTCTAAATGACACTGCATGTTTTTGTCTTAAAGAGCAGGATAACAGAATGGGTATTTTCAGGAAGCAGCAGATGATGATGTTCTCTGTGTTTTTGTCCTTCTTGAAGTGCCTGAGGATTATACTGTCAAGGAAGCAGAACTGAAAATGGGAAGCTTGCTTGGGCTGTGTCATGGGAAAGCTCCAACTTCCACTCAGGTATGGTAGTGATGTGACTGAAAAGAGTCTCGTGCTGCTTTTATGCTTTGTTTAGAGATCCCAATGTGTCATGTACTCCTCTTTTTATTCTCCTGATGGTTGAAAATGGCATAGAAACAAATGCTCGGTGGCGCTTAGAATCACACATTTCAGCATGAAGGCTCTCACCATTTAGTTTCAGAAGGCCAAGAGCAGATGTGACCAGTTTATAGTTCATGTGGGTAGTGCTAAATCACTTCTCATTCATTTCTTCGTGGTTGTCCAGCTCTTGTGCTCTGCTGTGCGTATAAAGAGCATAAAGGAAGAGAAGGGGGATATTGCTGTTGATGTCTACAAGTTGTAAATATGGAGGAGAAAAAGTAGATGTATATGTCTAAAGATCAAAGTGCATTTTAAGCAGGCATGCAGATGGTTAATGAAGATCTATCGATGGCCATAACTCAGTTGCATGTGCTTCTCTATTTGTACTGCTTACGTTGTTTGCTTTAGCCCAAGGGAGTTTCAGTGCTGTTTAATGGCAGGAGTGCTGTAGCTGGTCTATGTGTGCAGTAGGGAGTATTACTTCCCAGTATTTCCATACTTCAGTGTGTGTTCTAGTAGCCTATACTTGCCTTTTCAGCTCTTCTTGTACTTTATTGTTGGGAGTGACCACACTGCAAGCCCTGAGATGGAGATAGTTGTGGAAGAGACTACTTCTGTCAAAGAGGTAAGTCTTGCTGCTTTGAAAAGCTTTTCTCCTACCTGGCCCAGGTGTGCTCCTCTTAGAGAGCTTTGCCTTATCTTCTGCATTACTTCAGGTCACCAAGAGACACTGAGACAAAGGAAGTGTTTCAGCACCAAAAGGCCTTGATCTTTCACCACGTAGTAAAGAGATATCTTTGCTTTTCCCAAGCATGAACTCAGCCCAGCTGCTCTGTGCATGGCAGACACTCCTATTATACACAGCAGTCTTCAGAATGGTAACACACACATGGCACAGCCTGACACAGTTCTCCTGTAGCTTATCAAACTCTGAGTGCACAGAACTGGGGTAAAGGGAGTCAGGAGGAGCTGTGCACACAGTGAAGGGAAGCAGTTCTCAGTACTACCAATGCAGGGATCTGGCACAGACAGCTAATGTCGCTGAGTAGTGGCTGGGAAGTGTTGAGCTTGCTCAATTGCTTTTGAAAAGGTGAATCTTCAAACTATGGAGCAGAGGTTGTTCAAGGAAAGCAACAAAAAGACAGCACAGATTTGGGATGTTTTCCTTTCAAAAAGCTTGTAGCAGCTGACTCACCTACACGGCATTCCAGTGCCTGAAGGGCCTGCAGGAAACCTTGGAGAGGGACTTTGGACAAGGGCCTGTAGGGACAGGCCAAGGGGAATGGCTTTAACCTGCCAGAGGGGAGACTGAGATGAGCTCTTAGGCAGAAGCTCTTCCCTGTGAGGGTGCTGAGGCGCTGGCACAGGGTGCCCAGAGAAGCTGTGGCTGCCCCATCCCTGGCAGTGTTCAAGGCCAGGTTGGACACAGGGGCTTGGAGCAAGCTGCTCTAGTGGAAGGTGGCCCGGCCTGTGACAGGGGGTTGGAACTGGGCGAGTTTTAAGCTCTCTTCAACCCAAATCAGGGATTCTGTGATTCTGTGATAGTAATTTCTTGCCTGAAACCAATCCTTGAAGGGTTTCATGTGTAGTTCAAGTACAGCATGTGTAATTGCATAAGTTTTAGGACTTGACCAAGAATCAGTTGCTAAGTCTTTGTTAGAACATACCAGTATAGATTCGCTGAGAACTGTAGTTCCCAAGCTATGAATTAAGCCAAGTCTCACCATGTGTTTCTTTTTTCAGTGTCTAAATTTAATGCTGGAAAAATCTGGATTATCAGGTCAGTTGTTATTGTTTAATGTTTTTTTTTAAAAGGAATTCCCAGATTTTGGAGACAGCTTTTACTATTCTGAAACTTGGATCATTCAAACAAACGTACAACTTGGATGTGTCGTTGTAATGTGAGGAGGGGAGAGAATTATCACTCCGTCTTGCTCTGATAAAAGCTATGCAATTTGCTCTTGAAAAGCAGTTCCAGGCTCTCTATTTAATCACAATGTGGCTAAATCCATAGTTCCAAGACTATTGGCTTGGGAGCAGTTGGAGGTGTTTGCTGCTTTGACAAGTTCTCTGTTGTCGTGGGAACCACTGCATGAGGTTAGCTGTAAAAAAGCAACTTCTGTTTGCTTTGCAAACCCGTTACTCAAAATGAGGTCAGTTGGGCCATTTTTTGGGAATCTGAGTGGTGGCAGTTACTTTGGGAAGATTGAGATGAGCTCTTAGGCACAAGTTCTTACTTGTGAAGGTGCTGCAGTGCTGGCACAGGGTGCCCAGAGAAGCTGTGGCTGCCCCATCCCTGGCAGTGTTCAAGGCCAGGTTGGACACAGGGGCTTGGTGCAAGCTGCTCTAGTGGAAGGAGTCCCTGCCTGTGGCGGAGAGTTGGAACTGAATGGTGTTAAGGTCCTTCCCAACTCAAACCAGTCTCTGATTGTTACAAAGCTTCTATATGAGGGTTATAGAGGAGATAGAGCACAAAAATGACACCTGAATTTCCTGG
Organism: Amazona ochrocephala; assembly: GCA_039720435.1. Taxonomy (NCBI): domain Eukaryota; kingdom Metazoa; phylum Chordata; class Aves; order Psittaciformes; family Psittacidae; genus Amazona; species Amazona ochrocephala. Next base: position 81,844,193 of record CM077881.1, on the reverse strand, counting down.
CTGAACATCTCTTTCCGTTGATGTTAAGAGGGAGGAAGGAGAGAAGAAACTTGGAATGGCATTGCATTCCAGCTTCCGTGCTGAGCGCTCGTGAAATACTGAATATGTGTTGCAGTGGACTAATGGCTCCAAAAGCAGAGTTCACCTGAAAGACATTGCAGTCAGAATATACATTGAGTAGCCCGACTGATTTATGCTCATTGTGTACATGTACCTATGAGTTGAAAAAGTTAAAGAGGCCTTGAAATAAACTTCACCTTTTTCATTGCCTTCAGTGGAGGGTTCCTGCCAAGCAACAGTGCTTCCGGGTTTAGTGCTTTATTTTCTATGACCAGTTTTGAGCTGTTTATTTGTTCTTTGTGTCTCCGATGCACTTCACATATAGGTGCTAAATGTAAAGTATTGTAGTTTCTGGACTGCACCATCTCTTTATTTCTCCTGGCAGACAGTTGGAGAGGGGGATTTGGATTTTCTGTGTAGTGTAGTTTGCATTTTAGCAATTCTGTCATCGATTCAGGTGATGAATTGGCATGAGAATTCCTTCACTTCCTTCTTCAAGTAGGGAAACTGTTGGGTAGGTGAGGAGGAGACATTACTGCAAGTAAGAGAAGACCCATTTCCAAAGAGCAAAATGTTTCTAGGGCCTGGGGAAGGACATGAAGGAGTACTTCAGTCACTGTCAGGTGTGGTTCAAATACAAAGGATCACAAGAACCCTTTACCACTGATGGAGAGGTCTGTAATGGGATGATCAGGGGACTGGAGCACCTCCCATATGAAGATAGGATGAGAAAGTTGGGGCTGTTCAGCCTGGAGAAGAGAAGGCTGTGTGGAGACCTCATAGCAGCCTTCCAGTATCTGAAGGGGGCCTACAGGGATGCGGGGGAGGGACTCTTCATTAGGGACTGTGGCGAGAGGACAAGGGGTAATGGGTTCAAACTTAAACAGGGGAAGTTTAGATTGGATATGAGGAAGAAATTCTTTACTGTGAGGGTGGTGAGGCCCTGGAATGGGTTGCCCAGGGCAGTTGTGAATGCTCCATCGCTGGCGGTGTTCAAGTGGGGTTGGACAGAGCCTTGGGTGGCATGGTTTAGTGGGAGGTGTCCCTGCCCATGGCAGGGGGGTTGGAACTCGATGATCTTGAGGTCCTTTCCAACCCTTACTATTCTATGATTCTATGATCTTGAGCTCCCATTCTTGGCTAATGTGTTTCCCATCTGTACGGTTTTGGTAGGTGACAGCTGGCACTTGAGAAGGATTGACTGGTGCTATGAAGCAGGGGAAGCATTGAGTCAGGAGGTAAGAGCATCTTCTTTTTGATTTGAGTCATGCTGTGGTTGGTTTGCTCCCACTTTTCTTTAGAGACTTCCTGAAGAAAGCTGCAGCACCACAAACCCACGGTGGGTCTTTGTATGCTACAGCAGCACACACACTGTTGGATTCTCACAGCCCTTGTGAAGACGCTGTTGGGATACCTATGGTGCAAATGGAAACCTTAGACACCTGCACCTTATGATTAAGCCAGATGCAGAGATCTTTTTCTGAAAGGTTACTATGCATTAAAGGGTTGTGTGCTAAGAAGCATGAGGTGTCAGCTGGTGAGATGTGGAGGTGCAAAGGAAATACACAGCTCAGCAGGATGCTCTGGAGGGGCTCCTGTAGAGCAGGCTCCTATAGGTGCAGCATTCTGTGCTGCTGCAAAGCTGCCTCTGAGTGATGGATGTTAAATCAGTGTTCATGCTCTTTGGTGGGCCTTTGGCATGCATGGCTTAAAAGCCCACCAACATCTGCTTTGGGAAACAAAGCCCAAGAACATGGAGACTTACAGCTCTGTTGTGATTTCTCTTCCTACAGAATGCCACGCTGAAGGAACTGAATGTTTGCAGAGGAGATACTTTGGTTATAACTGAAGGAAAGCTTCCACCAAAGGTAAAACCAGAGAGATTGTGTTCTTTAGGCAGTTGGCAGTGGTTGGAGACTGGAATGTGGCAGTCGCTTCTCTTTTGTCCTCTTGCATGTCTTCAAAATATTTCAGTTGAAGAATTCTGGTTGGCAATAATGAAGCATGATTGTAGTTTTAAATCTCTCTTGTTTTATATCAGTTTCTATGAGGTTCTGAGTCTCTATTTATTCTTCTTTCAATTACTGTAGTAAAAGCCTTGCCCATTGCAGCACCTTTGCCTAGAAGATGTATTAAGGTTAACAGATCTGGCTCTTAGTGCCATGGTTTAGTGGTGATTTGGCAGTCCTGGGGTTATGGTTGTGCTTGATCTTAAAAGTCTTTTCCAACCCAGTTGGTTCTGTGCTTTCTTGCATCCCCAGTTCTTGTGAAGGCACAGCCCTTAGACTGCTGCCTCCTCCCAGAATGACAAATCCTAAGTGTTTGCCTTCAGATTTGGCCTGAGGTTGTTGTTTCAAACCACAGGGTCCTCCTGGGAGACGTGTCAGTGATGATTACCCAAGCGGAAGGATTCTTTGCTAACAGACTTTAAGCAGTATCAGGACACTTTGTGGTGAGACACAGGAGCAGGCTGCCCAGAGAAGTCATGAATTCCCCATTGCTGGAAGTGTTCAAGACCAGGTTGGGGTAGTTGAGCTAGTAAGGGGAGCCCTGGCATGGTGTAGACATTCCAGGGGAGCCATGCTGAATGTGGATTCACCTCCAGGGACTCCCTACCATCAGCCACAAGACCAATGGCGTCCTCCTCCGTGGGTTCCTGACTATCAGCCGGTGGTGTCCACCTGCATGGGCTCTTCTTGGTGGTTAGGTTAATACATCTCCATGAGTTCTTCTTGGTCTTGGGGGATCCATATCCACGTGCTCCCTGCCAGCATGAGAATCGGTGTCCACCTCTGTGGGTGCTTTTTAGTGCTTGGGTGGATCCACTACCATGGATTCTTCTTGGTCATTGGGTGTATCCACCTCCATAGGCTCCATACCATAGGCCACACAACCAGTGCTGTCTCCCATCTTGTACCTTGTCCTTTTTATGGGTAGTTCCTGCAGCCATCTCTCATTTCTCCACCTCAAAAGAGGGTTTAGATGAATCCAGCTTCCTCTGGTAAGGTCATTCTGTGTCCAAAGCTCCAGGCAAAAGTGTCACTCAGTTGGATCTGTAATGTGACAGCAGAGCCACGATGGGGCCATAGGGCTGCAGGAGGATGGAGTGGTTGCACTCTTGTCCTTCTACAAGGAGGAAGTGTGAGTTGGTTATCCCAGCTCAGATGTGAACAAGTCGTCTTCTTCCTGAGATGAAGGTAGAGCTTTTCCTTTTCTGCACATGAGCTCCCTCGTACTTTCTGTTCACTTTCCAGGGCTTCCTGAAGATACCCATCTGGTGGTTCAAGTCTTCAAGTCCTAAGAAACACAGAGAGCCTGCACAAGACCAAGTGAATGGGCTGACTTGCCAGATGGATGCTTTGCAGGTGTCTCCTGCAGGAGGTGAGCTTCATCAGCGAGTTTATGGTGAGAGGAGCCACTTAAGAGGCAGCTGCAGTTTTCCCAAGCCCACCAGTGCTGGATGGTGGGGTTCCAATGTTCCCCAACTACACTAAGTCAGGGGTAGTTTTGAAGAAGGGATCTTTTCTTATCACAAGTAAAATGGCTTTTCCATACCTGAAAGCAGTGGCAGTACTGTTAGGTATCTGCTCCATGAGCACAGAGGTGATTGGCTTTAAATGCCGGATTCCTGATATCACATTTAATTTATTTCAGGCTGTGTTGCTTTTTGAGAAGCTGCAAAAGGAGGGATGAGTACATTTTAAACAGCATTAAAGATCTTACATAGGGTATTTGAACCTGCTTTTCGTAGAATCCCGTAAACTGGGTTGAGTTGAAGGGGCCTTAAAACTCATCCAGTTCCAACCCTCTGCCATGGGCAGGGGTACCTTTCACTAGAGCAGGTTGCTTCAATCCCTGTCCTAATGTCTAATGTATATCTGCCCTTCCTTTGAAATCCAAACCAAAAAGCAGCCAGGGCAGGAATACTGAGGGAGGGTTGGGAAAGAAGAAATGTAATTTGGGACAACATTGGAAAATGGGAAACCAATTTTCTTCAGGAAAAATAATATCCTTGCTTCGCTAGTGAGTTGTGCTGCAGAACAGGATGCTTTGAGAAGGTCTCTTTGCATTTATCTCCTTTTCTGTCTGACTTTCTCAGTTTGATTTAACCCCTGATGATTTCAGTAGCACAGGTAAGAGCAGCTAGAACATTCCTTGCACCATGCTCTACGTATCAGAGTTATAACCAATTAACTGATGCTGTTTACAAATGGAATTGGCCCTGGGTTTCAGATTTGCACTATAGGATCAGTTGGAGCTCTTCCTGTCTGGGAACTAAAAAACATGTATTTATTAACTGTATATTAGGTTTTTCTAACTGATCTCCAAAACTAAATGAAGTCAGGTCCCTTTTATAAGTGGAATCTCATTTCAAAGTGACTTCTGTCATAGGATGCTAAACAAAGTCATGTTGATTCTTCTGTTTATTTCTTCCTCTCCTTCCCATCTAAAGATTCACCAGAACACATCCACACAGACATGGATCTTTGCTATGCTGGCAGTATAGAAATAGCAGGAGAAGCTTCTTTGGAAGATCTGAAGATGCAGGTTAGATGTTCTCCTGTCTTGGAAACCTCCAGCAACACCGGGATTAATTGAGCTCTATTAATACCTATTTCTATTTCCTTTTCCTTTGTCTCCAGTATGTTCTGATATGGCATTTGCTTATATGCCATGTTCAGTGGTAAGTACCAAGAGGCAATTGGAGCATGTAGCTCAGACACTTCCTTAGTGCATCCCCTGCAGTTGCCATTTTACCTCTCACGTGTCCTGACCTCAGAAGCCTTGTTGCACTTCATCTGGAACTTGGCTTGAGCCCTACCTTTATTTCACAGTGTAGAAATCCCTCAGGAGAAGCACACATGTACAAGCACTTCCTAAAAAGCCACTTTTCATTCCGTGTTATTCCTGTTAGTAGTTTGTTGCACCTTTTTTTTTTGTGGTTTGTATATTGGATCTAATGAAGAAAGAATTGCTTTTGATGCACAGAAGGTTGTGTTTGTCATTCAGGAAGGCCAGAAACTCAGATGCCTTTTTATGCCTTTTTTTTAACCATGAAAGTATAATTTAATACCTCAACCAAAAAACCCAGTCCCAAACCCACAAAAGACATAAACCAATCCTACCATAAAGTTCTTTGTTGTGTAGCCAGTTGGTTGTTCTAGGTAAACTACGTGGGGAAGGATATCTCACCTGATTCTGGTCCATAGCAACACTCACTCAACTTGAATTGCAGTCTCTGCTGAACTACAGCTATGAAAAACTGACCATTTACTTGCATCTTGTGAACAAGGAGAATTGTCTTGGCTTGAAATAAGCATTGTGTCCTTGGTAGGGGCTTTGAGGAGCTTGCCCAGTGCTTGGCTGGAGATTGGGGCAATGATTCTATCAGCCTCATTTCCTCACTGTGCAAACTTGGATTCAAAAAAGGAATGTGATCCTTTTTTGAAGTGTAAGTTCAATTGGGAAGTGTTGGGAGGGAGTGAAATCCAACTTGCTTTGAGGTTGAGAAGCCAATATGTCAATTGTAGCCACTACCTGTAGCCACGAGCAATAGCTGGGGTGGAATAAATATGAATACTTTGATCCTGATAGCTTCAGTATTGAGTTGAGAAACTATGGAAGTATTTCTTTTTCAGGCTCTTACCTTACCATGCTGCCAGGAGCAGTTTGTCCCCCTGCCCTCATTCCTCAGAGCATGGACAGTGGACAGTAAGCGCCCAGGCAAGCTTTTACGAAGCAACAAACAGCAACTGAAGTAGGTTTCACGCTGAAGGCATAAGCAGCAGTGGGACAGGCTGGCTGTTGGCTGGGTTGTGGGGTGGTGGATTGGTGGAGAAAGAAATGGACTCAGTCACACAGAACCGGAAGGCTCATTTCTGGTTAATTCTATATTGTGCCAAGCATGTTATTTAACTCAAGAGCTGTGGAAGGGGATGATGTACGTATGTGATCATAGAATCCCAGACTGGTTTGGGTAGGAAGGACCTTAGGATCATCCAGTTCCAACCCCTGCCACAGGCAGGGACACCTTCCACTGGACCAGGTTGCTCCGAGCCCTGTCCAGCCTGGCCTTGAACACTGCCAGGGATGAAGCATTCAGCACTTATTCTGCTGAGCTTGATTTTAGGTGATTTTAAATGCCACTTTTGTCCTTTTCTGGGGTTTTCAGTTTTGTTCTGATCACCTCTTGCTTTGGATTTCCAGATAAGTACTGATCTACTTGGCTAAACCAGTGATTTATATCATCTTTGTTTTGCTTTCAGTGCCTATAGGTTGGGTGCCAGAGTGGAAATCTGCATAGAACCTTTGCAGAAAGAAGAGAATTTGGGGTAAGATCTTCAGGTACTTCTTGCTTACAGCAGTGCATTTGAGATGAGACTTAACTGAGCAGCTTTGCTCTTAAATGCTGTCTGTCAGCATTGCAGCTCTCAGGCTGGGAGAAGACTGGAACTTGTTTTCTGCTTTTCATAAAGGGAAAGGGAAGGCAGAAGGAAGTGAAAACTGGGAATTCTGGATTCTGAAGGCATGACTTACTGGAATGATCTGTTTCTGCTTTCTGATGACAGCCCGCATGAACTGCTGCTTCGAGTCCAGATGGGAATACCAGGGGAGAGGGACTACTATGACTCCACAGATTTGGTGTGGGATATCTCCAAGGAATGCACAGCCTGGGCACTCAGGCAGAAAGTGGCTGCTCACTATTGTCTCCCTGTGGAGAAAATTGAAATAGCCAAGTACTTCCCTGACAGATTTGAGTGGCTGCCAATATCCAGCTGGGTAAGACCTGGAATGACAGAATCCAGCAGTGGTATGGGTGGGAGAAGTATGTGTTGGCTTGTGCTGCAGTTCTTGAGCGAACGTGTTCAAGCAGATTTCTGATGTAGGAATCTTCTGCTTTGTTTTTCTTCAGACACAGAAAATCTCCAAGAAGAAAAGGAAGAAAAAGCTGGAGAGTTTACAGGCAGCACCGTACCACCTGAAGGATGGAGATGTCATTGGGGTGAAGGTAAATGGACTTGGCTTTCATTGTTGCACAAGGATTAGGTTCAGGCACTGTGCCCTTTGCGATATCTTAACCTCTTCCTAAGTTTCATGCATACTGCTACATCTCCATGAAAGCACTGGGATGTGGGTATGGACAATACACTGTGGGTAGGAAAATTGTCGCTGCTGGTGCTTTTTTGTCTTTTTCTCCTGTTTAGCAATATGGTGGAAGTTTCATGCTTTTCCCTCTTAGATCTGGGTACTGGCATTAGAAGGCAACACTTCAGAGGCTCTGGTGCAGCTCTCAGTCACTTTCTGCTCTACTCTTGAATCCTGTCCAAACCAAACTGGATCTTTTTGCCCTCATTTTATTCACTGCTGGGTTTTTTTGTCAGCTCTGAGTAAAACCCAAGAACCCTTTAAAAATCATCTTGTAAATTGCAGCCCATTACATTATCCAGAGAATTCTTACGGATCTGTTTAATTCTGTCCAAAAGAACTACACAGCAGGATATAGTCTCTGAATAAGGCAAATTCACTGCTAAATGCAAAAACTCAACAGAGGAGTCAACAAACTGTTTTTCCTTGTTGTACTTTCCCACTTAGTTGATTTGGGAGTGAATGGCTGTCGCACTGGTTAGAAGAAATGCTCTGAAAACTCCCTGTGTAACTGAGCAGCGGGTGGGAGATAGTTTTAAGCTTCAAACTTTTCATCTATCAAATCTTTTTCCACACCAGAACCTTCTCCTTGATGACACAAAGGACTTCAGCACACTGAGAGATGACATTGGGAAAGAGAAACAAAGGCAGCTTACATTAGAAAAGAAGAAAAGGTATTGAGTGCTGACACTTCTCATTAGAAACATCAATACTGTTCTTTGCTGCTTTTCAGCCTAGCTTCATGCTTACATGATTTTTTGGGACAGTGCTAGCTGGGTGTTCTTAGAGCACACAATTCCACTATTCCTCAAGGGAGTGGTGTTCGGGTGAGTGAAACTCCTGGCTTTAAGTGCTGTGGTCCTACCCTCAGCCTTAGTTTGTTCTCTTGCAACACACTGCAATGTTTGATCCTGCCCTTGGAGATGAAATATGAACTCCTTGGCTGCCCTGGCCCTGCAAGGGTGAGCTTGAAATGTCATTCTTACAACTCTGTGGAAATCACGTTCTAGTCCATGCTCATGCTGCTGTTGTAGCAGAGTCTTCACTCTGATAGAATCTCAGACTTGTTTGTGTTGGAAGGGACCTTAAAGCTCATCCAGTTCCAACCCCCTGCCATGGGCAGGGACACCTTCCACTAGAGCAGCTTGCTGCAAGCCCCTGTGTCAAACCTGGCCTTGAACACTGCCAGGGATGCGGCAGCCACAGCTTCTCTGGGCACCCTGTACCAGTGCCTCAGCACCCTCACAGGGAAGAGCTTCTGCCTAAGAGCTCATCTCAGTCTCCCCTCTGGCAGGTTAAAGCCATTCCCCTTGTCCTGTCCCTCCAGTCCTTGATGAAGAGTCAAATAATACTTTACCAATAACGGGTATCTTGTTTTATCTCTCTTTTCACCAGCCGGCAAGCTGAGCGCTTACAGCACCCAGGCTTCTCTGAGGAGAAGCTCAACATGAAGCACCGTAAACCAGAAGTGGCTCTTTCTATCAATGTGGGTGTTTTCAGATAGCAGCAGGAGATGATTTACTCACCAGACCATAGTACCCATGTACTCGATTAGAATGGAGTAACCTCGCCAGGAGCAGCAAGAGGCTGTGCCCCGAAGCGTCTTGAAGAATCACGGAGACAAAGTGGATTCAGGATAACACTGAGTTTCTTCTAATCTCTCCTGGGGAAGTTCTTTAGCATCTCTTTATCGATGCGGTACTTATTCTCAGGCTAGTTAAATGCACTTTATCCATGAGAAAATGGATGAATATATTGTAGAACCTTTTGGTGACTCTTTTGTAATCACCCTAAATTTTTTTGGTCAGATGCTGATGTCTTGCACCATCACTGCTGAGTTTGCTGAGGTTCTTAATGCAGTCAGAATCATCTCCGTTTAGAGTTTTCTTTGGTTTTTCCCATCTCTGATCACTGAAGTTACTGGTGATACCAGGATTTGCTTTTATCTCTTAACCTAAGCCTGTGGTAGCTGAGTCAGGAATGAAGGAAATACGGGAATCTCTGGGCAAAGGGTACAAAATTGGCTCAAAGAAGAGCAACTTCAGAATCTGCAAGCTGTAAGCCATGGAGTTTCTTTGTGGTATGGAGCAGCAATGTGCTGAGCTTGCATTTTAAAGTGCAGGGCTTTTTTGTTGTCCATAAGCTTCGTTAACAAAGTGTGGAAAAAATTGGTGGGTCTGATGTTTGGGTTTAAGTTGGTTTTTTTTGTGCTCTGGAAAAAGGCTTGGTTTAGTTTTGGTCTTCTTGAGAGGGTTTTCCCTCATTTCTCATCGTTTCAATAGCTCTTATTTGTTCCTATGGTACCTGTGAGGAAATGGAAGTGTTACTGTTGGTGTCACAAAGTTGACTGACAGCCTCTAACAGGGGATGTATGTGGCTGATCACCCGCTGAATTACAGGATCAAAGGTTCTTAAGTATCAAGTAAAATGGTTATGGAATGCTTGTGAGATTGGATCTCAAGCTTGAGATGCCTGTTATTAACCTGATGAAGGACCCTGTTTTTCTTGTGCTTGAGGCTGGGAATCAGGGTTTAGTAGAAGCTGATGTTTCAATATCACTGTCAACCCTTTTTTAGTGCTTACAACACTTATGCAGTGGGAGAAGGGGACAGTTCAGTTTCCCCACTGCTTCAGCTCTAGATTGGCTTTACTTGGCTCTGCAATCCTAGTTCTCTGGGTGGATTTCCTGACTGAGGTGAGAGCAGCAGTTGCTTTCCCCATCTTACTGTGCATCACCTTCTTCCCTCTCACCAAGTGCTCTTGAGCCAGGCTTTACGGAAAGGTAAGCAAGAAAGGTTTGTGTTTGCAGGTCGTCCCATTGCATTGCACTTCATTTGCTGCCACTTGAGTTCCTTGCTGGACTGCTGTGCTGAACTCTACCTTCCCCACTACCTTTGAGTAACTTCAGTCTCTTGGAAGCACAACCTCTGGAGCGGTTTAAGTCGGGATTACAAGTGCTGAGGTTGGGATTTTAGTATGTGCCTTTGTTCAAGTGTAATGTAGCAGCTCTTGCACTGAACCAATCTTGGGTTATTTCTAATGTTGGCTCAAAATGCATTGTCTTTTCTCTTTCTTTCCTTTAAATGATTGTGGGATGTTCCACAATGAGAAAGTTCCTTAAAAATGGGGGTGGGGAGAGGGAACACCTTTGTAAAATGGAGTCATTGTGATTCCACGGTTGATGATGGTTATATTCCAAAGCCTGGAAAAGCTTTCATTTCTACTTTTCAAGTGTTCTGCACTAAATAAAAAGCCATTTCTGTATGTGTATTTGGTTTGTCTCTGTACGTCTCAGTGACACACGGCTTGGGAGTGTTGTGAATTGGTTTCTAGCCTAGGATGGGGCACAACCTTCACTGAGCTTTAATGTTTAAATCTATTCCCAAGACATCATATGATCTCTGTGCAAGAAGTTTCCCCAAGTAGATGGGGGTTGCTGCGTGCCAAGACCTGGGTTCAGTGGGAAAATTGGGATTTTGGTGCAGATGAAATGGACTTTTAGGTTTTAATTTCAGAGAGCTTGCTCTAGCATTTACTTACCATGATTTCAGCTCCTTGTTTGTGCACATGACGTTAAATCTGCTCTGTTTTTCAAAGGAACTGCCACAAATCAACTGATGGAGCGTGGCTCAGCATAGAGTGAGAAGCATGGATTACTAAAGAGTGGTTGTCTATGGTATATGTTCCTGGTGCAGCACTTGTAAAAGGGTGAGTGTTCCACTCTGGGAATCCTGCTATGGGAGAATTGTGTCTTCTCTTTTCCTTGTAACTCATCCCAGTTTGCAGGAGGAGAGGGGGATGTGACAAAGCAAAGCCAGTTCCTGCTCACTTCAGTCCTCCCTCTGTGGCCACTGAGCAGAGCTGATGTGTTCTGAAGGGTGTTGGGTGTACAAACACCCAGAGGGAAGAGGCATGTGGGGATGGAAGGAACTGGGGAGGAAAGAGCCAGGGGCTCTGCTTAGCGAATTTGTGCTGAACTTCCCTTGTAATTAAGGAATAAATACTCAGCCCTTGTCATTCGTGAATCAGAGAGGCACAGATTGGAGTTGGAAGGGACCTTAAAGCTCATCCAGCTCCAACCCCCTGCTATGGACAGGGACACCTTCCACTACAGCAGGTTGCCCCAAGCCCCTGTGTCCAACCTGGCCTTGAACACTGCCAGGGATGGGGCAGCCACAGCTTCTCTGGGCACCCTGTGCAGGGCCTCAGCACCCTCACAGGGAAGAGCTTCTGCCTAAGAGCTCATCTCAATCTCCCCTCTGGCAGGTTAAAGCCATTCCCCTTGTCTCATTGCCTGGGGATCGCTCCCCGGTGCCGTTCTGCCGCCGATTAGGGCGCAGGCACTGCCTGTCCCTGCCCTGGTGTGCCTTGGGCTCCTCTGGCCGTGCATGTGGGTCCCTGGAGGAGAGCAGGGGCGCTGTTCCTGAAGGGTCAGGGCTCGTCTGTGGCACCTTCCCCCTTAAGCATTGCCTGCTGGCAAGTGCTGTGTGAGCCCCTGGGGCGTGGAGAGGGGCATTCCCCATGGCAGCGAGGGGCTGTGGGGCAGCAGAGCCGCCATGGGGCTGCGGGGCTGCAGCGGGACGGAGGCGAAGGCCTCACCCCTGTTGCTAGGGCCGCTCTGTACCTAGCAACGCCTGTCGTGGCTCTGCGCTTGCGCAGCGAGGCGCCCCGCGCCGCGGGGCAGGCCGGGAATGTTCGGGGGGGCCGCAGCGGTGGCGGCGCGGTCCCGCCGCCGCTATGAACGAGGCGGTGGTGCGGCTCACGCAGGAGTCGTTGGGCCGGGTGATCCGCAAGCCGCCGCTCACCGACCGGCTGCTCAGTAAGCCGCCCTTCCGCTACCTGCACGACGTGATCACCGAGGTGGGCCGCGCACCGGCCTGCGGGCCCGCCGCGCTGTTGCTAGGCAACACCGGGCCTGCCTGCGCGGCGGCCGCCCCCTGGCGGGCCGGGGCGGGGGGGACAGGGGAGGGAGAGGGGTCCTGCAGTAGCGGGGCTATGGGGGGACCCTCAGGGGCCATGGACGCTTTAGGGGGGACCCCATAGGCCGTGGGCGCTCCAGTGCCTCCAAAGGTGGACTCGGCACTTCCCGGCTCTGTGGGGCCTGTGTGGGGCTGTGCTCGGCGTGGGGAGTAAGTAAGTGTCGGGGGATTTAGGCTAGCGGGTGTATATCTATGTTATATAGTGGGCGTGAAGTTAACAAGAGAATAATGCAGAGCTGCCTTTCAAATGCATGTGCTAGTGTTTGTGTTGTGAACCTCTTGGATTCACCGAATACCAAGGTTAAAGGTGGACTTAAATGGGAAGGGTGGCCTGAGCCATAAGCAAGGATTAAATCTTGTTGTTGCAGAGACACAGCAGAGCTCTGAACCTGCTCTAGCTCTATCTCTGAAAGCAAATAAAGCCAATGTATTTCCTGTTGCCACACAAGCTTTGATGAATGAGTGTTAACTGACTCTTCTCTTTTGAAGGTAATTAGAGTGACAGGCTTTATGAAAGGACTTTACACGGATTTTGAGTTGAAATCGGATAACGTTAAGGTGGGTATGAAGCTACCTCATTTATTTAGCTTTAACGTTGGTATACTTTGGAACTGCCACTTTTGGGCTTTCCTGCCTTCAGCATCAAGGGCCTGTCTGTAGTTTTGTGAAGACACTGGAGAAGGTTTTCTTGCCTGTTGGTTATATTATGCAGTGCGTGGGGTGGACACCTAGAAGTGGATGTGACACAGACAAGCTGTTGTGTGTAAAGAACTCTTTCTGGACAGTTTCAAAGCAGGGAGGGTTAATCTAGGACCAGATCTGGGTTTCCCAAATGCTACAGATGAAAAGAATCATTATGTAGCGAGATTGCCTTGAAGTAGTGAGGTGTTGATGGGAAGTCCCAAGCACTAGGAATCCATCAAAACCTATTTAGAGTCTTGTGGTCTCTCAATGGAATACATGGCCTTATATTTATTGCTCTATCTATGTGTCTGTGTATACACATACAGATAGATATATAGTGTATACGTATAGGCAATAAATATTCTTGCTTAATATCGTACTACTTGCCAAGGCATTTGTCTGGTGTCTGTATTCCACAATAGGTTTGTTACGGTATACTACTACTTGCAAGGCATTTGTCTGGTGTAGGTATTCCGCAATAGGTTTGTTATGGTATATAAATAGCTAATTCCTGAAAGAGGATGTTAATGTTGTTCCTGAAAACTGCTTTTTTTTAAGCACAAGAGTAAATTTAGTTTCTGCTGCTCTTCTACTGTCTGCCTCTTTGCTGAGCTGATGCTGAGTTCTCCAACTACTGACTTGCTTGGAACCTTTGTTCACTTACTCTGAACTCTATGTTCGCGCACATATCACTGTGTTTGTTGCTAGTTAGGTAGCTGCATCCCTTGGTGATTGTTTAACATAGCAACTCAAAGTACGAGGCCTGTGGGCTGGCTTGTCATCCATACAGCCAATTGCAGGGATGGTTTATGCACTTCTTAGAGCTAATTGTCAGTCTGAGATGTGTGTTTATTTCTGGGAGTGTTCTTATTGTTGGTACTTACTCAACAGATTGCTGTTTTATTGGTACTGTCCCTGTTGAAGCTTGTCAGTGGGTTTTATGGTGGAGAGCAGCTGAGCACTTTGTGGATGGAGAAAGAAATTTCTTAGCAATTTTTGAGTAGGTCTTTGCCTGTACTTACATCCTGTGATAGCTGTGAAGTTGCACCAATCTTGAGTGTCTATCTGAGAGTTTCTTATGCAGTCCATGAGATGATGCTTTTCAAGAGTTCAGGCAGAGGAGATCAAACTGCTGTAGTGTGGGGGAAAACACCTCTAGCTCATGTTTCTCTCTTCAAAACGCTGGTGAGGAGAAAGACTTGGCTCCCATAGGCTGCTTCCTTGCTGTTAGTTAGAGACCAAAACTACCCACAGAGAGCCAGAGCCTGACAGCAGCAGCCAGAGGCCATGGTGTGAGTAGCTGTGTGTATTTCTGTGTGATGTTGAGCTGCTTTAAGTAACACCAGGGAATGATGCTCATGGAGTGTGAACATCTGGCAGGAGATGCACAGACTTGGAACGGGCAGGATGCTTTCAGAAAGCAAGGACAGGTTTGTATCCACTGTGACATACTCCCAGTGCTGTAGCCCACACTGTGTTTGCTGCAGGGTGGGAAGAGCTGGCAGGTCGTCTTTGTAAGCTGCCTGTGCTGTTGCAGATCATAAGATATGGAGAAGGAATTTAGGAAAGCCTAAAGCACATGGTCCAGCCTCTGTGGCTGCTGGGCCTGGCTCTTGCTCTTGACATCCCATTACGTGCTACACAACAACATGCACACATACATGCAGCAGCCGTCTTTGTTTCTAGTTTCAGCTCCATCTTTCACCTGGACATAGCAGTGGGGTCCTGAAGTACCCACTGCTGCTTCTGTGCTGCCTTTAGTGTCTTCACTGTTGAGGATAACACATTCTGCTTGGATTGCTGGTCTCCTCCTTCTCCTGCATCGAAACACGCAGGAGGCAGGCTGGCAGCATCCCATGAGCCAAATCAAGCCTGGAGAGCATGCACATGGACTTCAGCAAGTTCTAGTTTGCTTTAGGGGTGTATAGTCATGAAAGTCAATTGGAGAGAGATGTAAAGAGAATTTAAAGCATGAGGATTCCTTAATTATTGAAACAAATACACCTCTTCTACAATTGGATGATATTGCTGTCTGTGTGTTTATCAGAAAGGTTCATCTTGTTATGTTCTTGTTCTCTTGTGAACAGGAAGATTGGATATCAGGCTTGCTCTTGTAGTTTTTTACATCAGTGTCATACATAGATGTACACACAAAAAACATCTTTATATATATGTATATGTAAAGTCTTATCACCTGAAATAGGCGAAATACCTTCCCTATTTCCTTAAGCTCTCTGCACTGTTTCAGATGTTTGTTACTGTGATAGGATTTTATATGTTGATGCCTTTCTGCTTGGGTTCCTGAGGATTTCTTCTAAAGACAGAACACGCTGATAACTGCTGAAGGTGATGAGGATGTAGGAAGGAAGTTTGGATCTTCATTTTGGATTTACTTGAATCTAAACCAAAAGATGTTTGGTTTAGAGTAGTGACCTGTCTCCTTCCCTAAATTAATACTGCACATGTCCTTGGGAGGATGGGTGACTATTTTAATAGAGGAGGTTGCAGTATTTCCTTCCTTTCCTTTTTAATGAATGAAGGAAGGGAGCACTGGTGAGGGTGATGTGCCCCTGAGGTTAATGCAGACAATCTGAAAATCCCAGCTATGTGGCAATTGTTTGTTTTAATCCATTTGGAAGAGTCACAAAGCGGGAAGTACCCTGCCTCTGGAGACTATCTTCCCATGCCTTTAACTATTGTGCACGTGCTTGCAGCAGAACTCAACTCTTGTTTACAGAGAGTGGCTCCGGGACCTCAGATACCACAAGTGGCTTTAGTAAGCTCCAGAGGACACTTTCAGCCTGGAGAAGAGAAGCTGCATGGAGACCTCAGGGGAGCTTCCAGTGTCTGAAGGAGGCTACAAGGATGCAGAAGAGGGACTCTTCATCAGGGACTGTAGCGATAGGACAAGGGGTGATGGGTTCCAACTGAAACAGGGGAAGTTCAGGTTGGAGATAAGGCAGAAGTTCTTCCCTGTGAGGGTGCTGAGGCGCTGGCAGAGGGTGCCCTGAGAAGCTGTGGCTGCCCCATCCCTGTCAGTGTTCAAGGTCAGGTTGGATACAGGGGCTTGGAGCAAGCTGCTCTAGTGGAAGGTGTCCCTGCCCATGGCAGGGGTTGGAGCTGGATGAGCTTTAAGGTTCCTTCCAACCCACACCACTCTGGGAATTTATGATTTTATGACACTTATTACATGCCACAGAAGTAGATGGTGCTACCTGATGGCCTGTAGAGCATGTTGGCCTTGCTCAGCTGAGGTGTCTGCATTAGTATGTCTGTCAAACTTGACCCGGGTCGCTGTGAATCTGTGCACTTGAGATACTCAGACAGGAAGTGTGGTGCAAGATCAGGTGTTTTACTGGGTAATTACAATCATTCCTTTTTTGAATGAACTGCAGTGGCAGTGGCTGCTTTTCAGGTATCAGTTTGAATGAGGTAGTTAATAGGCATCTGTTCAAAAGCACATAAACCCACCCATACGGAGTTGTTCTTATATGGGATTACTTTTTAACAGGCTAGTACAATACTTCCTTTCTCTCCACTCATGGGTGTAAAGGATGAGTGAATAACTTGTGGACTGTGCTGGTAAATATTCTTTGAATTTCATTATGTTTTATTACTAAACCCCTTTTTGTTTTCCCCATGCTGAGTATTCTACAGCTGCAGAGACTTCCCAGCCTGATTTCATCCTTGGGGCCAGGAACCCTCCAATACAGTTTTACTTGGTGGGGGTGTGTTTGTTTTACTTCTGCTTTTGCCTGATCAGTAGAAGACATCATCTCTACTGAAGAGCACTTGGGGGAAGTTGTTTATAAAGCATAATCATCAAACTAAAACACATCTGGTCATTGTGGAGATAAAAAGACATGCCTGTGTCCCTTTCCCACCATCTTTCGTATGTTTTCTTTACTCACTATTAAGTCTGGTTTGTAGAGTATGCGTACAAGCATCTGAGTCCCTCAGTTTAGACTCTTATCAGTCCTGTAACTTTGGGCTTTCGGTAGGGAAAAATACTCAGGGCAAGGACTGTCCTGAGCAATATGGGCTGTAACAGTCCTCTTAAAACTCTTCAGTGATTCTTTTACAACCATTTCTTAATCTACCTCTTCTTTAACATGTAGTGCTTGAAGCTATATTGCCAATGATCTTAAGAGCAGTCTTCAAATGCACTGGAGCTGAACGATGAACACATTAAAAAGAGAAAGTTGTACTTCCTCTTTAGATATTCCAATTCAATGTTCATCCATTATCAATGCTGTCGTCTCTTAATCAGAAACAAATAACTAACTATAAATCAAGGGCAGGCCTCTTTCCTGACCTTACAAACCATGTAGTGCTCCTGTTGCATGGGTTCAAACTGGAACAGGGGTTAGATCTAAGGAAGAAGCTCCTCCCTATGAGGGTGCTGAGGCGCTGGCACAGGGTGCCCAGAGAAGCTGTGGCTGCCCCATCCCTGGCAGTGTTCAAGGCCAGGTTGGACACAGGGGCTTGGAGCAAGCTGCTCTAGTGGAAGGTGTCCCTGCCTGTGGTAGGGGTTGGAGCCGGATGAGCTTTAAGGTCCCTTCCAACCCAAACCAGTCCGGGATTCTATAATTCTATGAACTCTTCTTCCCATCTGAGATTTTCTAGTCTTTAGGTGGTGTTTGGAAATATTTTGGATTCTCAATATTCTTTCTGAATTGCTCCTTTACCAGGATAAAGATGCCAAAATCAGCTTCCTTCAGAAGGCAATTGATGCTGTTGTGATGGTTACAGGAGAGCCGCTGTCAGTAAAACCAGCGCGTGTTGTGGCTGGGCATGAACCTGAGAAAACCAATGAATTTCTTCAGGCAATTGGGAAGTGTTGCTTAAATAAGGTATGATCTCACTGGGTTTATGTTATACATGTGGTGTTATCTTCTCAGAGGTTGTAACACACTTTATTGACACTTGTCTGCTATTCCTGCTAGTGGACAAACTGCTCTAGTGGAAGATATCCCTGCCTGTGGCGGGGTTTGGAACTCGACGGTCTTTAAGGTCCCTTCCAACCCAAACCATTCCAGGATTCTATGATATCATTACACAAGATAAATGGTGGGTTAGCATTTATAAACACAGATAGGTAGGATGTGATCTTAGCAGAGCCTAAGCCAAGTACCCACACAAACACAGTCTGGGTATTGTAGCGCTTTTAATGTATACTGTGTTTTTCATTTTTCACTTGATTCTTTGATCATTTAATAACATCTGTTAGCTTTGAAGAATGATACGAAGAGTCAGACGCATTAATTCTGGGACCAGATTCTGCCACCTTTGACTTTAGCTTCTTTAAAATTGCAGTCAAATCTCTGATTCTGTAATGAAAGTGATTTTCCAGTGTGCTGGGTCTTTTTGGTTGGTCGGTTGGGTTGATTTGAAAATGGAAATGCAGCAAAGGAGAGTTGCTTGTGATGAGGAAGGCTGAAATTCATTAACATATGAGGAAGGCTGAAATTCATTAACATATGCAGAGAGACTGGGTGAGTTTGAAAATGTCTTTGATGGAAGGGTTTTGTAGACTGTTGTGATAAGAATCAATATTCAGAGGATGAAATCTAAACTCCGTGTGCATTGTGGCAAGGATTTCCTTCAAGTCTTCAGCTTAAGGCTCTTAGTGCTGAGCTGGGAGTTAGTTAAGGTGCAGAAGTGAATGTCCAGATGTGAAACCCCCACCAAAATTCAGAGGTTTGCATTTACAAACCAGAATAGAATCAGGAGTCGACCCCCAGGGCAAGATCAGGTTTAGTTTTCTTCAGGAAGGAGAATTCCCAGGCAGTGAGATGATGATTTTTTTCCCCCTTTTTTGGTTAATGCAGTCAAAGTCTTTGCCACTTGGTCACAAAGCCTTGTCTTGCTGTTTGAATGATGTGATCGATAGTAGCTTGTCTTCTTAATACATGATCTAGATGCTTTTTAACCACTGTAACTGCAGCTTATTGAAAGTCATTCTTAATGTAGCTTTGTTTCCTTCAGTGACTGTTGCTGCTTGAACAAGTATGAGGTGAAAGTGGAGTGACCTAAGAGTGGATGTAGATACAACATAGTGTGGTTTTAAGAATGATTAAGCAATGCAGCAGTCATGGTTTAAGGATTTGACAGACATTTACTTTCCCATTTTGAAAACTACTTCAGTTATTGTAATGAGAATTGCTATTGTGTTGGAATACCTAAAAAATCACAATGTATTTAGGTAGCTCTGGTTTATATAATCACATTATTACAAGAATTATGAAGAGGTGTTTGACATAAGAGCATTATTTCTGCTCTTTTGGAAACAGTCTGTCACAGGACTAAGATGAGCTTTCTTTATAAAAAAACAACACAAAAGCAGGGGAAAAACCACCCCAAACCACCAACAAGTCATGTTGGTTACAGAGTTAGGGAGAAAGGAGATAATGAAATAATTTACTCCTATATACCCCATCTCTCACAGTGTTCAAGGCCAGGTTGGATGGGGCTTGGAGCAACCTGCTGTAGTGGAAGGTGTCCCTGCTTGTGGCAGGGGGTTGAAACTGGATGTGCTTAATGTCCTTTCCAACACAAACCAGTCTGGGATTCTGTGATTTAAATGATGCTTTTTTATTCCTTGCAGCTGTCCAGTGATGCTGCTGTTAAAAGGATCTTAGCTGGGGAAAGAGGTGATGCTAAAGAGAAACCTCCCACCTCTAAGTCTCGAGAGAAAGAAAACAGGGAATGCAAATCAGAGGAGCGAAAAAGCTATAAAGATAAAGAGGTAGGATTTGGCAAGTGTTGTGGGGCACAGCAGCTGCCACTGTTTGTGGCTTACTGGGTTTTTAGCTTGTGGTTTTGGCTGTCTAAAGTAACTGTGTGGTAGAGTTGCCATATGTATGAATTAATGTTTAGTTTTCCTTTCTTTTTAGGGTAGAGGAGGTGTTGAAATTAAAGACAGAAGCTCAAGTGGAGGCAGAAGAGCCAAAGGAGACTTGAAAGAGAGTGAAGGAAGGGAAAAGGAAAGCGATAAACATAAGGATAATGAGGACAGGCACAAAGGCCATGAAAGAGACACCTTCAAGGAAGGAGAAAAACAAGAAAGGGAAAGAAGCAGAAGCAGAACAACCAAGCAAGGAAGAGAAACAGAAAAACACAAGAACAGAGGAGACATAGAACAAGAAGATGAACTCAAGCATGATAAAGGACAGGAAACAGAGAAAAAATATGAGGGAGCGAGAGAAAAGGATGCACAGAAAGGAAGAGACAAAGATAAGGCTAGGGATAGAGAACGGGAGAAAGACAGGGAGAGAGGGAAAGATCGGGAAAGGGATAGAAAAAGGGACAGGGAAAAAGATGGGGAGCACTTAAGAGAACATGGAAATGATAAAGCAGAGGAAAAGGTAATTGAAATCTGATTTCAGAGAGGAACTTTCTGCACGCTGTGCTAGAGGCTGAATGTTTGTTCTACTGACCTGGCATGTACTTTATGGAATAGAAATTACTGTCGTGAGGTGAAAGTTCAGTGTGGATTTGATCTGGTCAGAGTGTGTTTGAGTTCGTGTGTAACTTCATGTGTCTTTCCTGATACATCTTGCCTCGAGCCATCAGCCCCATCTGACTGCTTCTTGAACCTCTGAGAAGCAGTTTCTGTTCTGAGCTCTGCATGTCTGGATTCTTCTGATACGTTAGGTTATGTTTGGCAGAGAGTGGTGGTAGCAACTATTGCTATGTACTTGTATCCTCACGTGTCTTCCCTTCAATGCATGTTGCTCTTGCAACTTGTAGGGAAGATGAGGCTGAAGAGAGTTCCTTTGGGCCATAACTAGTCTCACTCGAGCTTACTTCCTCTGAAGCAGGGCAGAATGGAGTTGCATATCTGTATTACTTTTCTGGTTTTCTAAATTAAGCTGCTGGCTTCCAGCCATCTAGATTCCTGCAAGGGTTCTCTGCGTGCACTGGACTCTGCATGTCACCGTATCATGCATATCACTGGACTCTGCTACATCCCTGAAAAGGAACACATCCACCATTTCCCCATACTTCAGGCCTTCTCAGTGTAAAGTCTTAGATGGCCCGGAGCCATCTCTTCATTTCCTTTTGTTTTGTTCTTTTTTCTTCTCTCTTCCTCCTCTAAATACTCTCAATTCTCCTTTTCTAGTGTGTTACGTGCTGGTTCATGCTGGAAATTCAGGATTGATGGACATCAAAGATGCTTCTGTTAGGGAGTAGCTTAATTTTGTTTGATGTGAGAAAGCACTTTTATCAGTGCCTGTCTGCTGGCCATAAGGGTTCTTGCCTTCCTGGTATTACTCAGAGAGAACAGTGTTATCTGAGAGAGCTGGGCTGGTTCAGCCTGGAAAAGAGAAGCTGCATGGAGACCTCAGGGGAGCTTCCAGTGTCTGAAAGAGGCTACAAGGATGCAGAGAGGGACTCTTCATCAGGGACTGTAGCGATAGGACAAGGGGTGATGGGTTCCAACTGAAACAGGAGAAGTTCAGGTTGGAGATAAGGCAGAAGCTCTTCCCTGAGAGGGTGCTGAGGCGCTGGCACAGGGTGCCCAGAGAAGCTGTGGTTGCCCCATCGCTGGCAGTGCTCAAGGCCAGGTTTGACACAGGGGCTTGGAGCACCCTGCTCTAGTGGAAGGTGTCCCTGGCCGTGGCATGGGGTTGGAGCTGGATGAGCTTTAAGGTCCCTTCCAACCCAAACCAGTCTGGGATTCTGTGATTTTGCTCAGTTAGTCTCCTGTGCAGGGAAGCAAGGTAAAGAGGGTAGGTAGATGGATAAGGTGCATCAATGCACTTTGTAATGTGCTCAGTTCTACTCTATGCTCATTTCCCTTTTCACTTTATCCAGGTAAGCAGCTTGCTCCTCAGCGTGCTGAATCTTAATCAGTTGCTTTCCTTTCAGTCTGCAGACGCTGAGGAATCCACACATAGAAAACCACGGAGGCCAACTAAAGACAGCAAGTGCCAGCCAGATCTCAAGGTTAGTGGTGGGGAACATCTGGGAAGGTGAATATTAGAAGTGTTGCATTTTAGCGTGGTTTGGGACTCTGCCTCAAAGGAAAGTAGGGCTGAAAGGTAGGCACATGGGAGCTTTTAGGGCTGTAAAATAGATGCTTGTCTGTTTATTCGGCTGGTGTTTTATGCTTTCTGTGTTCATTCAAAGCTTTCTGTTTATTCCACTGAATCTTCCCTGGAAAATCGTCACATTATTTGGGAGGTTTTTTGAACTTTAATAGAAATTACTCTTTTGGAAAGCAAATGAGTCCAGCGTTGCATCTGAGTGTGTGTTTTGCAGCTGGATGATGGTAGGACAGAAGAGCAACTCAGTGATTGCCTCTGGACAGTAGCTGTTGCTCGTGATACCATTGCGTCTGCATCTGCTGCTTCTTCCTGACCTGAGGCACTTTGAGGAGTTATAGAACCATATGGCTTAACGTTTAAAGAGTGAGACTCCAGTAAATTAACCTGAAGCAGCTCAGGCTAGGCTAAAACAGGCAGGATCCCAAGTCTAGCAGGAGCCTCTGTTGAGAGTCTATGGGCCACTGACATCATTGTGTCTTCTACATGAGATGACAAATTTATTGCTATTCTTTGACTGAAATCCAAGGCAACTTTTGAAATTCTTGGCACTTGGAGAGAGAGCTTATAAAATACTTTTTAGCCTGAAGCAAATGTTCCTGGCCAAGTTCAACTTCCTGCAAATTGGGTCTCTAATGGAAATTCTGAGCCTCATCCCACACTCTCGTCGTGCTCTTGGGCACCACAATAATACACTGGGGCAGTAACGTTTCATTTCCCCACTTAAGTGCTTTTGGGAGTGCTTCCAAGGCATGTGGGTTTATTACCTTAGATCTAGATGACCTGCTCTCCTCTACTTGCTTGCATAACAGTAAATGCTGCTTAGTTTTCAGGTGATGAAAACACACACTTTAGACCAGTGGGTGACAAATGGTCGTCATCTAAAGACTGTGGAAGAGAGAAATGAAATGAAAATGCCCCCAATGAATTTTTAGAGCCGGAGAACTAAGATAGCTGCACCAAGTGATTTAGAGGCAATTCCAGCATGAAATAAGTGGAAAGTGCATCTGATGGACTGGTTGATCTTCCTATCCTTACAGTAGTTTCGCAGTGGGCTAATGCCTTTATTTCCAGGGATTTACCCTGATTTAAACTGCTGGAACTCCATTTAAGAAACATGGCAGTGAACCAAGTGTATTAAAAAGTGAAACATTTTATGTCTTTATGCACATGAAAAGTATTGACTCGTGTTTTGCAGCCTCTGCTGCATAATTAATTACACTTCAACATCTGTCTTAAGCTTTTTGTAAGTAGAATACAAAGTGAGACCATTTGAGGGTGCTGAGGCGCTGGCACAGGGTGCCCAGAGGAGCTGTGGCTGCCCCATCCCTGGCAGTGTTCAAGGCCAGGTTGGACACAGGGGCTTGGAACACCCTGCTCTACTGGAAGGTGTCCTTGCCTGTGGCAGGGGTTGGAACTGGATGAGCTTTAAGGTCCCTTTCAATGTAAATCATTGTATGATTCTATATTAGGAGTCTTAATAACTTTCTATTCATGCAAGTCTTCATTTTTCTTGCTGCTGATTATCAGAAGCCAGCTTTAAAATGACACTGAAATATTGGCAGATTGTTTTCTATGTATTTTTCTGGTACTGCAGAAACTGTGTATGCTAGCCAGCATGTCACAGTCTCACAAGAGTATCTATAATTATCTGGAAGTAAAAGCAAGCAAGTCTAAGTCTGAATTGAGACATTTGGCTGCCACGTGGCAATCAGAAGACTACTTGCTGCTTCCAGGCTAGCTGTTGCCTGCCACACTGTTTGTGATCAGTGTTGAGTTGTGTTCTGCGAGCTCTCAGTCCACTTCAGGTAAAAGTCATGTTTAAAACAAGCACTTCATAGCATAACTCATTAACCTTCTCAATAATAAAGAGAACTTTGGCTTTTGACAAAAGGTGACTGGGGTCATAGAGCTTCTGAGCTGTTCAGATGAAAGTGGCTGCAGAACAGGTATGTCATTTACCCCTGAGGCCAAACACGTTGGAAAGGTCTCTTCCATTTTACAGATGACAGCTGAACCTCTTGGCTAAAGCCTTTTGTAATATCCTGTCACTTTTGGCCACTTCTAGAATGACTTTATTTTTGCCTTACAGACTGTATTGCTCTGGAACTGGTCATTTAAATCAGCCTCTAAGTCATATCTATTGAACTTCTGTTTCTGTTGGAACTCGTCTTGACTGGATAATGAAACTACTGAGTGAAAACCAGACAGAAGCAGCAGAGAGACTCATTGCATGGAAATCTGCTGGCCATGGCTCAGAGTTTTGTTCTAGTGCTGTGAATGACCCTCTCTTTTTGGTGTCACTTATTCCTAACTGGCTCCTACTGTAGAAATCCATCCTTCAAACTTAGAGTTTCAAAAGCAGGATTTTTCCAATAGTGCTTTTTGGGTTGGAAAGGTTTGAATTAGCAGCTACCACCAAGAGAACACCATCTTGTGAGGAAAAGACAACTGATGGTTATTTTTCCGATCACTTTCATCTCCACAGCAGTTCGATTAATAGTAGAGATTGAAGTAGATTAAAGTAGAGATCTTTCCTTGTTCCTGTTGCACATGAATCAATCCTGCCTGTTCAGAATGATGGCCAGTTTAGGAGTAAATAGTGGAAATACAGACAGTTTGAAGGAAAGAGCAAAGGAGGTCCTTGAGTGATACAAAACTGATAGTAAAGGCATTAGAAATGAGCTGTGATTATTTGTTGAGCAACAGCCTGTTGCACAAGGATGAAAAAGGTATTTGTGTATGTAGTTGTAGTTATATAAAACTTCTATAAATGTGTATATGTGTATATATGTATATAAAATGTCTACACATGGGCACACTATTTACAATATGCATACAAATATACCTCCTGGCATTGTGGCTCTAAATAGAAGAAAAGTCTGATGGAGGGTTGATTGAATTAGACTATTGTTCACAGAGTTAATGCTTGTTTATTATTAGTGAACTATCAGTGGATCTGATGAATTAGAGGGGGAAAATCGTAGCGGCTGATTTACAGAATCACAGAATCCCAGACTGGTTTGGATTGAAAGGGACCTTAAAGCTCATCCAGTTCCAGCCCCTGCCACGGGCAGGGACACCTTCCACTAGAGCAGCTTGCTCCAAGCCCCTATGTCCAACCTGGCCTTGAACACTGCCAGGGATGGGGCAACCACAGTTTCTCTGGGCACCCTGTGCCAGTGCCTTAGCACCCTCACAAGGAAGAGCTTCTGCCTAAGAGCTCATCTCAGTCTCCCCTCTGGCAGGTTAAAGCCATTCCCCTGTCCTGTCCCTACAGGCCCTTGTCCAAAGCCCCTCTCCAGCTTTCCTGTAGCCCCTTTAGGCACTGGAGCTGTTCTCAGGTCTCCCCAGGTCCCGTCCCTGAGCTGCTGCTCACACTCTGGGAGTGCAGCCCATCACATGGGGGGGTTCTGTGCTCAAGTGCACACTGAAGCTGGATCATGGGGAGCTTCTCCTCACCCAGCACCCCCAGCTCCTCCTCAGGGCTGCTCTCAGTACTTAGAGTGTGAACAGTAAAGAGTTGTCCCCCTTGCTTTCTTGCGTGGGGGGCGTTTTTTCTGCCCTTGTACATGGAGTGTGGTGTAACTGGCATGTACAAAATTGTTTGTGAGAGCAATATAAAATCACTGATAGAAACTGTTCATGACATCCTTTCGTGCATGTAAAGGTCGGTTGTTGCATGGAAAGGAGGAAGAATTAAGAGGATGTCTTTTCAAAGCATACTGCTCTTCTTGACCTGCTGCAGCATTAGAAAGCATGGTTTTCTTACACATTAAAGTGAAAGTCAGCCTTTTTGGAGGTTAATAATGAGGGAAAAGCAGAAGATGGGATGCTTTACAGCAGGCTTCTGTATCCTCTCCAAATAGTAGTGTAATTACTTGATCTGGGATGTGTGCATACATCCATCTCGGATTCCACGCCAGTATATGATTTCTAGGATGGTGTGAGATGAAGTGTAAGGTTTCTTACTCTCCAGTGACTGCTTTTCAAAGTCTTGGAGCCTATGAATTTGTAAGAAGAAAGAATGAGCTCTTTTATCTCCCTTTGGAAAGACTCAACCCATAAATATGGCAGGATTTATGTTTTTGTGTGCTACCATAGTGATGAAGTTTTAGCTTGTATTTTGCCCCTGTTGCCAGTGTGCACATGTGGCTCTACACTGATGTTCAGCACTGTTTGTAGTCACTACCTGACATAAATAAATTACTAAATCCACTCCTGCAGAAGCCTCATCACCTATTCTCAACTCCTTCCCCACCTGTGCTAATAATTACATCACCCAAAGAGCTGCTGAAGCTTGAATGTGCCAGATGTGGCCTGCGGGCCTGTAGAGCCACACGCTGCTGGGATGTAAGCTTTGCTTCTGCTCCTTGCGTAGCATTGTGATTGGGAAAGCTGGTAGTAGTTAAGATGAAGTAAGATTAAGATTAACCACTTCAATATTAGCTCGATGTTTTGGACTTCTGTTTTGCTTTGCAGTGTGCCAGTAGTTCCTAAAGAGGGAGACAAAAATAGTGGTAGCTCTCATGTGGGTGAAATAATGATTTAAAAAGCCAGTTAAGACAGTGTAAGTGAACACTAGTTTCTGTCAAAGCAGAACCATGTCCATGCAGCTAGATTTTGCTGAAGTGTAGGATGTAGGGCTTGCTTTTGCCTGATTGAATGCCTGGAATTCTGAGCATGGAGGTGAAGGAGATGTAGTTCTAAGGCACCTAAGCTAATTGTTGAAGCTGACTCTTGCATAGGCTGCTCGCTTGTCTATAAAGCAACTCCAAAGAGTTCACCTTCTCCACAGTTCCCATTATCCTATATGCAAGGTACTATGGAAGAAAAATGTAATTTATCATTTCTCTTTTACAGATTAGTGCAACACAGAACCATAGACTGGTTTGGGTTGGAAAGGATCTCAAAGCTCATGCGGTCCCAACCCCCTGCCACGGGCAGGGACACCTTCCACTAGAGCGGGTTGCTCCAAGCCCCGTCCAACCTAGCCTTGATTATTTGTGTAGAAATGGAAGGATTTGTAGCACTCATTTCTATTCTCTCTATGGATGTTATCAGCAGGACTGGAAATAAATCTTGGGTGCAAACTGCTTGGACTGTCAATTAGCATAGACTACAAAAAAGCAGATGAACCAGAAATCCCATGAGGTGCTAAACCTGACAGGATTTTGAGTAAGGTGCAGAGATGTGTTCTGGGAATAGAAAGTGCAGAAACAGAATGACTGCATTCTGTAAATCACCTGTACTTTGTCGGTTGTGTACAGAGGTGTTTACTTCCTCTGTAGCGATGAATGTTGCTAATCACAGAATCACAGAATCACAGAATAGTAAGGGCTGGAAAGGACCTCAAGATCATCGAGTTCCAACCCCCCCGCCATGGGCAGGGACACCTCCCACTAAACCATGCCATCCAAGGCTATGTCCAACCCCACCTTGAACGCCGCCAGGGATGAAGCATTCACAACTTCCCTGGGCAACCCATTCCAGGGCCCCACCACCCTCACAGTATAGAACTTCTTCCTCAGATCCAATCTAAACCTCCCCTGTTTAAGTTTAAACCCATTACCCCTTGTCCTCTCACCACAGTCCCTAATGAAGAGTCCCTCCCCAGCATCCCTATAGGCCCCCTTCAGGTATTGGAAGGCTGCTATGAGGTCTCCACGCAGCCTTCTCTTCTCCAGGCTGAACAGCCCCAATTTTCTCAGCCTATCTTCATACGAGAGGTGCTCCAGTCCCCTGATCATCTTCGTGGCCCTCCTCTGGACTTGTTCTAACACTTCCATGTCCTTTTTATGTTGAGGACACCAGAACTGCACACAATACTCCAAGTGAGGTCTCACGAGAGCAGAGTAGAGGGGCAGGATCACCTCCCTCGACCTGCTGGTCACGCTCCTTTGGATGCAGCCCAGGATACGGTTGGCCTTCTGGGCTGCAAGCGCACACTGCCGGCTCATGTTCATTTTTTCATCAACCCACACCCCCAAGTCCTTCTCCGCAGGGCTGCTCTCAATCTCCTCCCTGCCCAACCTGTAGCTGTGCCTGGCATTGCTCCGACCCAGGTGGAGGACTTTGCACTTAGCTTGGTTGAACTTCATCAGGTTGGCATCAGCCCACCTCACAAGCGTGTCAAGGTCCCTCTGGATGGCATTCCTTCCCTCCAATGTATCAACCGAACCACACAGCTTGGTGTCATCGGCAAACTTGCTGAGGGCGCACTCAATCCCACTGTCCATGTCACCCACAAAGATGTTGAACAAGACCGGTCCCAACACCGATCCCTGGGGGACACCACTCGTTACTGGTCTCCAGCTGGACACTGAGCCACTGAGCACTACTCTTTGCGTGCGGCCATCCAGCCAGTTCTTTATCCACCGAGTGGTCCACCTATCAAATTGATGTCTCTCCAACTTAGAGAGAAGGATGTCATGGGAGACAGTGTCAATGAAATCAAGGAGTTGGGCAAAAGGACAGGAAAGGCTGGTTCAGCCTGGAGAAGAGAAGGCTTCTTAAGGGGAGACCTTAGAGCAGCTCCAGTGTCTAAAGGGGCTACAGGAAACCTGGAGAGGGGCTTTGGACAAGGGCCTGTAGGGACAGGCCAAGGGGAATGGCTTTAAGCTGCCAGAGGGGAGATTGAGATGAGCTCTTAGGCAGAAGCTCTTCTCCTGTGAGGATGCTGAGGCACTGGCACAGGGTGCCCAGAGAAACTGTGGCTGCCCCATCGCTGGCAGTGTTCAAGGCCAGGTTGGACACAGGGGCTTGGAGCAAGCCGCTTTAGTGGAAGGTGTCCATGCCTGTGGCAGGGGGTTGGAGCTGCATGAGCTTTAAGGTTCCTTCCAGCACAAACCAGTCTGGGATTCCATGGAAGTTATTAGAAGCATGAATGGCTTGCTGGAAGCTACTGGTTTGTTAGTATATGCAGTGCACATAAGCAGAAGTCTGCCCCTTTGCTAGCCAGGATTGGTGTATGGAGATGGACTACTTCCTAGCCTGATCTCATATGCAGGAGTTTTGTTGGGCTGGCAGGAGTCCTCCTTTACACCTTACACCTTCCCTGCAGGCATTTGGGCCCCAGCTGCGTTTCAGATAGGGTGAGTAGTAAATCTGTACCATAGCCTACCTGGAGTCATCGCAGCTGTAATGGACCTGCCCCTCTTCCTGCTCTTGCCATGATGGTGTTTTGAGCCCTTCCATAGGGCAAGTGATGTAGCTGCCTTTAGCCTCTGGTGCTACCTGTGCATGGGCTCAGTTCTTCCTTTGCTCACAGGAACTGGTGTTGATCTCATCTCACAAGACTCAGTGACTTATGCTTATCTTTTTTCCCACCCTCCAGCCAAGTGGACCTGCTCATTTAACTTGCTCCTTTCCATGGCTGTCTGGCCATTGACATGTGTAACGTGCAGCAAGTATTGTCAGTCAGATGTTCTTCATTTCAGGCATAGAAATCATAGAACGGTTTGGGTTGGAAGGGACCTTAAAGATCATCTGGTTTGACCTTCCTGCTATGCAAAGAAAATGGAATAATCCTTGTGTGTGTTTGCCTGCTTTCATTTCCTGGCCTCTAAATCACTTTGGAGTAAGGTCAAATGCCTCAGAAGTGGCCTGAATGTTGATCCAGTTTGATGTTTTCTAGTTGGAACTCTTCTCCTTCTTGCTGCACCGGTTACACTTACAGATCATCCACTGCCTGTCTGCTGGGCTCTCCTGAAAGCCCCATTTCTTCCTTTGTCCAGGAAACTTGCCACTTGAGTAGATTAGTATGCAGGTCTCATGGCACAGGTTTTTAGTCTTTGCTTCTGTTCTGAAATGGAATTTCTCAAAGAAGAACTGTGTGATGTAGCTGAAACATGCAGGTGACTGTAAGCATCTTACTCATTTTGTAGTTCACTGGTACGTAACCATTCTATCCCAAGATAAGCAGTGGTGTCACAGATGCTCTACAGGTTTCACAAGATTGCTCTGCCTTGGGTACTCTTAGTATTACATTTGGGAATTGTCTTTACAATAGTGAAATCTAATCATATAGGTTTATGTAAAAGAAAATTGCAGGTATCCAGGAAAACACCTGCAGACTTTGAGGAAAATAAACTGGGAGTAATCTTATATGGGTCAGTTTTGTGAGTAGTTTTCATGTATGATACATATAGATAAAAAAGCAACACATGTAAGTGAATTTATATTAAAAAATCTTTTTATAGATAATTATAAAAATCTGTGGGCTTTTATTTTTTAAAGAATGAAAGTTCTTCAGGAATCTCAAAGCAGCCATCAACAAAAGGAGCAAGGCAACACGCCAAACCCGGAGGAGAAGGTAACTAGAGGGAGGATATTATCTCTGTTAAATATGCTGGAGGCTTATTGAATAGGAATCGCAGAAATACTCAACTATCCATGTTTATTATTTTCAGTGCTTGTTTTATACTCCCGCTCTGCATTTATGAAGCCAACAGGCAACTTTTCTGCATGGGTTTGATACAGAGAGTGGTGCTGGGTTCCCTTTGCTCACATTCCTCATGCACGATTGCAGATGTCAGTTCAGCCTGCTCTTTGTATTCCTTGTGTTGTCTCAGAATGCCCTTTTTCAGTTGGTCTTTTGGTTTCACAAGAAGTCTTTTTTTTTGCTTAAACATCTAGCAAATTTAGACAAATGTGCTTTGGAAAATTTGGGCTTGTTTTGGTGTTCCTATCACTGAGGATTAGTGGACAGTATGTCCCAAGTTGATACAATTATTTCACATTACCTTTACATAAAGTCATGTGTAAAGGTTTGTTCAATGTGTACAGCAGAGCAGTGTTCAGCACAGTATTTTTGTTTCAGTAAGACTGAAGATATGTTTTTAAAGGTAGTTTAGTAAGGTGAAAGAGGTTTGCAAGGCAAAATATGCTTTCCTGTAGGGATGAATCATACAGCCATGAACCCTGAATTTGTAACTTTATTGCTTACAAGGGCTGGAGCAGCTCTGCTCTGAAGGCAGGCTGAGAGATCTGGGGTGGTTCAGCCTGGAGAAGAGAAGGCTCCTGAAGGGGAGACCTTAGAGCAGCTCCAGTGCCTGAAGGGGCTACAGGAAACCTGGAGAGGGGCTTTGGACAAGGGCTGTAGGGAAAGGACAAGGGGAATGGCTTTAACCTGCCAGAGGGGAGATTGAGATGAGCTCTTAGGCAGAAGCTCTTCCCTGTGAGGGTGCTGAGGCGCTGGCACAGGGTGCCCAGAGAAGCTGTGGCTGCCCCATCCCTGGCAGTGTTCAAGGCCAGGTTGGGCACAGGGGCTTGGAGCAAGCTGCTCTAGTGGAAGGTGTCCCTGCCCGTGGCAGGGGTTGGAGCTGGATGAGCTTTAAGGTCCCTTTCAATCCAAACCAGTCTGGGATTCTATGATTCTAGAAATCAGTTTAACATCGCTGTTCAGAAGATACAATAACACCTGTGGATTGATGTCTCATTCTGTCTAAAGCCTGACATTGTTTAGATTTATGAAGCATGAAGATCTTCGTAGAGTTAAATCTGACAATGTCACTGTTATTAATGTATGTATAGAGATGTATGTATATTAATGTGTGTATAGAGATCATGTGTTGCCATGTTTCTTACCAAGCACCCACATTTTCTTTGGGTTTCTGTTTTAGCAGTTTTCATGTGTCTGAGACAAAATACTAAAAGAGGTGGGAAATGGAATAGATGCTTAGGCACCTAAAATACCTTGGCAAAGGGCTGGTATTTTGGATATGGATGGCTGTTGACATAGGAGCTTAATTCAAGCTGGTGCTTGAACATTGCAGATTTTACATCACATCTCATGTATGTGTATGCTGTGAGGTTTTAATAATTTTCCAGCTGAAAAATTCCATCTGGATTCTATTAAATATAGTCTGATTTTACTGCTTAGTGATCCTTGCTGATCCTATAACTTGTCTTATTTCCCAAGGTTTGAATATTTTTTTAATAGCCTGAACTAGGCATCTCCTTATAGGCTTGTCCCTTCTTTCAAATCAGGATCCAGATTTTGGGATCACTGTAATATGGTCAACGACCAATGCTGTGTTTTGGCTTGAAGGTAAATGTTATAAAAGCCTTCTTTTTTGATGAAGCAGGAAGTCGGTGCACTCAAATTTCACTTTACTGAAGTGATGAATACTTTGGGGCATCAGTTGTTTTGTTCTAATCCAACAAAGCTGCAGTAGGTGAGTAGTGTTCATAGGTGCTTTCTTACATTATTGGCTTACATAGTAAGTAATTCAGATGGGAGTAAAAACCTTCTGGAGCTGTGCTGATGCCTGTTGCCCACTGGTCTCTGTAGTTACTGGTGATGATCAGTGCTTTCTGTGTTTTCCACTATTAACAGAGATAAATAAATGCACAACAGGAGAAGCCAAAGGTTTAGTGTCATCACTAAATAACAATTGTCATAAACCAAACTGAAATGGTGAATGGAGGATTAGTTAAGCAAAAGCAAGTACATTTGCTATCCTGGTAACTAAACCAAGTCACACCAGCATTTGCTCACCTCTGTTATAAATAAATTCCTAACGGTATTGGAGCAAATGTGTGTTGGCTTGGTTTATAGTTAATGTTACATTTACTACTACTCAGTCAGTGGCTGCTTTTTATAGTTGCAGTGTGGTTTGCACCAAACCTTACGCTGTTAACTGAGATCTGAACAGGTTTCCTTTGGGACACTGAATTACTTTCTCAATAGACATCACAGAATCCCAGACTGGTTTGGGTTGGGAGGGACCTTAAAGCACATCCAGTTCCAACCCCAGCCACAAGCAGGGACACCTTCCACTAGAGCAGCTTGCTCCAAGCCCCTGTGTCCCACCTGGTCTTGAGTACTGCCAGGGATGGGGCACCCACAGGTTCTTTGGGCATACCTTCACTTTGGCTTTTCTGCTAAGCTCTCCTGGGTAACCCGTGCAGGATGGTGCTGAATGTTTAAATGCTAGTTTCAGTTTGATTAAATGGCAGCTTCTCCTGGCCTTGGTCTGCACCCGTAAATGAAAGTGCTGCTTGTCATCTCTCTGCTGTGTGTTCATCTCCTCCTACAGTAGTAGAACTCAGCTTTTTTGCTGCAATGGACTCTGCAGCTTTGTGGCTACTTCCTGTGGCTTGGGTGGAGGAGCAGATCCTCTGCTATTCAGCTGTATGTCCGGAAAGTTTCAGCTTTATGCTGCATGCAGTAATTTCATGGCTGGTTTTACTAGTGTGGGATGTTTCCATCGAGCATTAGGCACTGAATGTATTACTCCAAGTGAAGGGGAAGTTGTGTGTGTATGTATTGTTAATGGTAAGCCTAAAGCTAAATACTCTGCCCATACTATACAGACCTTGCAAACTGTATGAGTAGTTTAACTTGACTATGTGTTTTCAATGCACAGGTGTATTTTCAGGAATGATGTACAAATGTAACTGGGGGAATTAACTGAAGATCATGGGTAGATTAAATGGTCTTTTGTCTTTTTGCAAGAATAAACCACTTTTAGGTAGCAACAGAAGAGGACTGTGTTTGTGGACAGGGCTCTTCTATGGCATTGCCAGTAAGGTGTGGAGTTCAGCTACCAGAAATCAGCTTTTCTTGCTTGAAGTTTCTTAATGGCTTTAGTCTGAGAAGTGTTTAAAAAGCCTTTGAAACAAACCCAAGTGTGCTGTGTATTCCAAGCAGTATACAAACAATAGGGTGTGTTTTAGCAATTAGTTTATTAGTCATTAGTTTATTAGGTAAATATTGTATTCTTTCACCAGCTCTCAGGCTAATGAATAGTATCTGTGAACAGTTTCTGAATTGAAGAAGTTGCCATTAGTTTGCAGGAGCATGAGGAGTTCAACCAGCAGTCATGTAAAAAGGCTTTGTGAACTTGGAATGTTATTTATTTACATCTGAGATGATTTATTAAAGCAGGATAGCCCTTAAAGAAATAGCACCAGGAATTTAGCATGGCTTTTTCTTTTTGCCTTTTAATTGTATCTTTGGTTTCATTTGGCTATAAACTGTTTTGTTCCAGAAGCTGTGGAAATGAAGAGCGTGGCAGATAGGATTTCAGAGGACAGTGTTGCTAAACTTCAAGAGAAGGCTGAACCAGGACTTGAAGAGAAAGGTAGGAGATTAAAAACTTGACTGCCTCGGGCAGTCTAACTTGCGTGCTTGAGG
The DNA here is from genome assembly GCA_039720435.1 of Amazona ochrocephala. Classification (NCBI taxonomy): domain Eukaryota; kingdom Metazoa; phylum Chordata; class Aves; order Psittaciformes; family Psittacidae; genus Amazona; species Amazona ochrocephala. Next base: position 81,810,132 of record CM077881.1, on the reverse strand, counting down.
CTGAACTTGAACCCATGCAGCTAAATGAGTTAAAGAGAGTGATTTATGCTTAATCCAGCTGCTCCCTTGTGTTTTATTCACGTCTTGTGATGAATGTCCTGGTTTGAAAAATGTACCTTCCCTGATAAAACAGTTACTTTTAGTTTCTCTTTCCTTACTCTTCTGCACCTTTTCAGAGCTCAGTGCTTACACTATGCCAAGGGTAGTGCATGGCTGCTGCATGTGAAGCCCTGGGTGACTTGTTCTGTGTAAGAACTGACTCACTGCATGTTGCCTTTTTGTACACATATTTGGAAGTTGCACTTTAGTGTTTGCCTTTGATAGGATTTTGGAGGAAAATTCCGTCTCTGCATTCTTATTTCTTCATTTATTTTCCAAGTTCTATATAGCTCCCAAGGCATACACTGCTAATGAGGTATTTGTATCTAGCTGCAGCGTACATGGAGCCATAGAAGCAAAATGTAAGAGGAAGAACTGAGACTTAAGCAAAAAAGCTGCATTCTTGTGTTCTTCGGGTCCAGATGCTTGGCTTCACTGGGGGAGTTGATGCCATGGATGTGGGAGGTCAAAGGCTGTTTCCCAGTCCAGCTGTGGCTTTCAGGGCCTCAGAGCTGTATCAGTCTCCTGAAATGTAGACACTTGGCCAAGACATTTGTGTGACCTTGCACAAGTGGGAGAACTTCCATTCTTCCTTTTAGTCCTTTGGACCTGTCTTGTCTAATGGAATATATCTGTTATGGAATATAACTTTATATTCCTCTCTTTATAATTTGAATGAGGAGTACGCCCAGGTTCACTGTTGATTTGGATTGGCTTCTCAGGTGGCATAAGAGCCAAGTGTTGACTGGTCTTTGTTTTCAGCTTTATTCATTCAGACAGTGTAACACAGTAGTGCATTGGTGAACTTTTATTTCCTGTAAGTCCTTCTAGAGGTGAAATTGTCACTCAGACATGTCATAGCTTTCACAAGTTGGAATGGGAAATGAAGTCTGACAGTCATTGCAGGTAGCTCAAAGTTGGGTGCTATTTGGAGTAATCAGAAGGCACTGATCAACTACGCCTTAATGGACTTGATGATTTTAAATGATCATTTTGAGCATTGAGGCTCTGAACCTTTCCATGATAGTTTTTTGTTTGGTTGGTTTTCTTTTCTCCTTACAAATGAGGGTGTGTCAGCGCATCAGTTATTCTCCCTTGGTATCCTCCATTAGGAATCCTCACTGGATTCATGGCAGCCTCTTAAATAACACGTGTATGTTTAGAGCTTTCTGGCAGAAGAGTGTTTTGGCCTGCCTCAGCTCTTTGCTCATAAGCCCTGAAGTTACTTAGGTTCCACTTACTTTAGACATAAATGCACTCAATATAGCAAGAAGAGAGGAACAGTTGGATTTCAGGTCACTATGAAAGTGTACACCAGCATGAGGCTTGCAGGACTCCTTGCAACTGTTGATTTTCTATCACGTGAGTAGCTGTTATGTTAGTGTGATGCGTGTTGGGATGTAGTGAGAGCAAGTAATCAGCTGACTATAGAATCATAGAATCCCAGACTGGTTTGGGTCAGAAGGGACCTTAAAGCTCCAGTCCCAACCCCTGCCACGGGCAGGGACACCTTCCACTAGAGCAGCTTGCTCCAAGCCCATGTCCAACCTGGCCTTGAGCACTGCCAGGGATGGGGCAGTCACAGCTTCTCTGGGCACCCTGCGCCAGCACCTCAACACCCTCACAGGGTGCTTCTTCCTTAGATCTAACCTGGACTTGCCCTGTTTCAGTTGGAGCCCATCACTCCTTGTCCTGTTGCTGCAGTCCCTGATGAAGAGTCCTTCTCTGCATCCTTGTAGCCCACTCCAGACACTGGAAGCTGCTCTGAGGTCTCCACGCAGCTTCTCTTTTCCAGGCTGAACAGCCCCAATGTTCTCAGCTGGTCTCCATATGGGAGCTGCTCCAGCCCTTGCTTGTCCTTATGACCTCCTTGCTTTATGGTGGCTGTTTCTTTGAAAACAAGATGAGTTTATTTGACCAAGAGAGTCAGCATAGAAACCTTGGTGTTGAATGGGATGGCCAGATGGATGTCAGCCAGGCCAACCCCCTGCTCACATCTGGGTCAGTGTTACCATGAGTCTATGGAAGAATTGAGATGATGCCACTTCCACAGATGAGAGAATTTCACAATATTGAGAAAGAAATAAAGAATCAAGGCATTTTAAAATGTTTGGGGTTTTTTTTCAGTGTCCCGTTTGAATTGTGAATGTTCCAAGATGTGGAAAACCTGGAAGTTCACAAGATATAGAACTTTATATAAGCTTAGAGGCTTTTTCTGTCTGGATTTCATGAGCACACGGTCGAGTGTAGTGCTGATAGGATTCAAAATGCTGTCGTGAGACAAGTTAGGTTTGCCTAAGCCAATGTTTTATGTTTGTTGTGTTTAATAGAAGGAGAAGCAGAGGATGTGGCTCCTGAGAAGCCTGCAGAAAATGGTGAAGTACCTCTTGACTTTCCACCTCAACCCATCCAAAGGTATGTTCCTATCATAGAATCTTAGAATCATAGAATAGTTAGGGTTGGAAAGGACCTCAAGATCATCCAGTTCCAACCCCCCTGCCATGGGCAGGGACACCTCCCACTAAACCATGCCATCCAAGGCTATGTCCAACCCCACCTTGAACGCTGCCAGGGATGAAGCATCCACAACCTCCCTGGGCAACCCATTCCAGGGCCTCACCACCCTCACAGTAAAGAATTTCTTCCTCACATCCAATCTAAACTTCCCCTGTTTCAGTTTAAACCCATTACCCCTTGTCCTCTCACCACAGTCCCTAATGAAGAGTCCCTCGCCAGCATCCCTGTAGGCCCCCTCCTTGAATCAAAGTCTGATGCGCCTGGAGGTAATACAGTCAGTCCAGTTGGAAGCAGCAAGGAGACTTGGAGCAGGATGTTTCTACTAGTGGTACCAAATAATAAGTGTTATCCCATGTATGGTTTCCCTTTATTCACTTTCATTTCCTTCTATAAGGAAAACTTTAACATTGTGAAGTGTTTCAGATTTATTTGCTAAATCCATAAAGTGCCTCTATGTGCTTATTAATGTATGAAAGATGTGTGGAGAGTCTAATGAGAAGAACACTGCATTACATACCTGTGTTTCATAAGTACAGTGTTATGGATAAGATGAACTTGTGTTTTAAATCCTAATTTGCTTTTCCTTTGCTCAGCAAAGTCTTTTGTAATTATATTGGGATCTACAAGAAACTTGTAGAGGGGCTTTGGACAAGGGCCTGTGGGGACAGGACAAGGGGAATAGCTTTAACCTGCCAGAGGGGAGACAAGATCAGACAAAGGTAAAATGGTTGGATGGGCTTGGAGCAGCCTGCTATAGTGGAAGGTGTCCCTGCCCATAGCAGGGGTTGGAACTGGGTCACAATTACACAGATCACAGGGGTTTTTGCTTTAGACACATTTTCTAGATTTTCCTGGACTCCTACTAGGATAGCAAATGTTGTGCTATTGGATTGGATATTGGAGATGTTTCCAGCGGGTTTATGCATTGGTTAGTTTACTCAGCTCTTATGTATCTGTTCCTTTGGAGGACATGCCAGGCTTTGTTTTATACTTGAATGAAACAGCCTCTTTGCTATTGCAGACGAATTCCTCGTCCTGGCAGTGCAAGACCAGCACCACCCAGAGTGAAACGTCCAGAAAGCGCTGAGCTCTTACCTCCAGAAAGGTGAGGAATAGGGAATGTGGGTACAGATGTTTCTGGCTGTTGTGCCACACTTTCCTCAGATCTTCTGTGTCTCATCTGCTGATGAACAGCTTTAGGATGGATCACAGAATCCTTGAGTGGCTTGGGTTGGAAGGAACCTTAAAGCTCATCAAGTTCCAACCCCCTGTCATGGGCAGGGACACCTTCCACTAGACCAAGATCATCTCTCTGCTCATTGTTTCAGGCTGGAAAATTCAAGTCTACTTTGTTTGTTTGATTGTTTCTGCAAATGAAGTGCATTGTCTACAAGTTGTGGTTACGTGTCACATCTGGAAGTTCAAAACCATAACTTTTACCTTTGGAACTCAGAAACAGACAACCTCAGAATGTTCATCTACTCTACCACTGGAGGAGATCTGTAAAACATGCAATGTATATCCCATGTTCAGGAAAGGCTGAAACTGCCACTTGAAACTGTGGTCAAAATGGCTTACTTGATGTCTGATAAGTCACTGAAGTAGTGTGTTTAGAAGGAAAACATATGTCCTTCTTTGAGTGGAGGATGGATACCTTGGGCAGTGAATGGAAATGACAGAATCTGATGTGCTTTTAATTGCTGCTGCTTTATTTTACAGGTAGAAAGAAGAGTACTGCTGTCTCTTCTATTCTGGATAGATCTTACTAGGCTTTTGGGGCAGACTTTAATAGGTTTTCATTTTCATTGTGTCTCTTACAGGAGTGGTAGTGGCAAAACAGTCTCAAACGTGATCACAGACCAGCAGATTTCTGATGATGATGATGACCAGTTTGTGGTGGAGGCAGCACTGCCACTGCCCGAAGTGCCACATATGGAAATGGTCTGTTCATGTTGCACATTATAGAACCTTTTTCCATCCTTTGTTTGTAACTTACTTGTTTAAATAATTTCTAGCTGAATATTTTGGTAGAGTTGTGTATTAGAGCAATACAACTTTGTCCAACTAAAGCTGTCTTCCTGCATGTGTAGGAGCCAGAAGCGGAGCTGGTTGAGGATCAAAAGCATGGTATGTTTGCTTTTACACATTTGTATATAGATATGTATAATAAACACGGGAGTTTCAAACAAATGCTGAGCACTTAAAATGCTGAATAAAGCAGCAGAATACCTCCTGAGGGTAGGAGCTTGCAAGAAAAAACCCAGGAATTCAGTCAAATCAAACCCAGTTTCCTTGTGCAGCTGGATTTACAGGTGATGTTCAGCACAGAGTTTCTATACAGCTCTAATGTCAGCAGGATTAAACGTTCTGCATCAAACTCGGAAATGAATGTTTCTTACAGTGTCAGGTACAGCTTGTCAGCTGTAAGGAGATGGCATTGGCTGCTCAAGGCAAGCTATAGAGAAGCTTTTAGAAGACTTCAAAGCATTTATGCTTACTTGGGACTTCAGATCTCTGATTCAGGGGCTTCTGTTGTGGTTACACTGGATGTGATTGAGGCAAATAGACTAATTTGCATCCAAAATCTCCTCCCAGAGGAATAGCTATAAACTTTTATTGTGCATTTCTTGAATTCTTCCTAAAGAGGGGTGCAGAGGAAAAGCCTTCGTGCTCATACAGCTCAAGGAGTTGGTTCTGGACCAAGAGTTATTCAGTAAATGATACTGATGATACAGTTCAATTTACAGGACACTGGAGAAAATAGACCAAACAAGAAACACCTTGGAGCTCAGGAATTAAAATACATCATGGAATGCTGTTCATGTTGCTGGAAATTAACATTAACAAAAAGAATTAGGCAGTTGGGTTCTATTTGATTGTCTGAATGTTTCAAACAACACTTCAGTACCAACCAATGGTAAGAAATGTACTGTTTTTTCCACAGGTGGGCTTGTAAAAAAACTCCTGGAAACAAAGAAGGATTATGAAGCATCACAGATATCCTCAAAGACGACAGAGAGGGTAAGATGGTAATGGCCTTTATAGAATTGTCAATATTAAGTACTATGATCGTGACCTTTTTCTCTGCCTCAGATGTGTTTTTTGCCCATTTATGATCAAGCTTTCCTCCTTGATGCTTTTAGTTCTCTATCAGTCTGTCAGATATCACCTCCTCTATGTAATGCTCTCTCTATCCCACCTCTGATTTCTGTGGGTTAGAGTTTTGGTTTTTATTCCAGGACAATTTCTCAAGGGGGGAATTTAGCCTATTCTTTTGTTTCCTACAACAAAATCTGCTCATTTCAGCCTAGATGGAGTAGGACACACTGTGCATTTGTGCAGCTGCAATATTAGTGTTTCAATCTTTCTTGTCCTCTAGGCAGTATCCCATAGCCCAGCAATCACTACCATTGGGGTGTTGGTGCAATTAACCATATAAACTAGTATTATATTATAATGTTGCCCTACTATACCCCAGCATTCAGGTCTATGAATGTGGTTTGATTATGATAGTGATATGATAATCTTATGATAGATTACAATATGAAGTGATTTGATATGAGTTGTTCCACAGTCAGTGGATGGAAAAGGGAAGGGAGTTCATGGTTTTGCTGTTTTTGTTGGTTGTTCTTGTCGTTTTGATCACTTAAGGTCTAGAAAGGGTCTAGCAGTGATCACAAACCAAAAGCAAAAGGTTGAGCCCCCTGATTTAAGTGTCTTCCTGTTCCAAATGGAGAGCTCTTGGTTTTTCAGCCTTGTAAAACTCATGTTCCAAGAGACAGCTGAAGGCCAGGCGTTGAGATGGACTTCTCTGATCCGTTGGCCCTTTGGAAAGTTTCTCTATCGCTAAACTAGTTTGATATGCTAGTGAGGAGGCACTGAAGAATGCCCTGCAGAGTTCTGCTCTAAAATAAGACAGGTACATAATGTGTTGGAAAGGTGAGTGCTTTCCATGAACTCTTAAACGTTCAATTCCAACCACCTCAGCTCATTTTGTTAATGTTAATTCAGGATTGTAGGTTTTTCCTACCTATGTCTGTTTCAGGAATGATATATAGTTTGGCATGCTGGTTTTGGAAGCTCAGACCTCAAGATACTAGCTTTTCACAGAGCATCAAGCCCTTTCAAATAGCCTTAACCACTAGACTGCCTCTTCTGGCTTTCTGAACTCTAGTAATTTGGCAGTGAGTAATGATATTTTAATAGGTGATGAGCAAAGTGTAGAGCAGTAAACAACTGTCCCTGAGGACTAAAACCATGGTAGACCGCAGACTGTGTTAAAATCCTGGCCTTGCATAGTACTTCCATGACTTTCTAATCACCTCTGCAGTCTGCAGCAAAAGTGACGCAAGTGTTAACTTTTAGGATTGGAATTCTGGGGGGGGTAAAATCAACACTCCTCTCAAATGGAGATACTCCTGTTTGCTTTCCTGGACAGCAGTAACGGGTTATGCTTCCATACAGACCAGCCTTTTCATTTCTTCCCCACCAAATTGAGGAAGCTGGATCAGCACCAGTGTGGCAGCAGGGCCAGGGCAGTGATTGTTGCCCTGCGCTGGGCACTGGTGAAGCTGTACCTCAAATCCTGTGTTCATTCTGGGCCCCTCACTCCAAGAGAGACCTTGAGGTGCTGGAGTGGGGCCAGAGAAGGGCAATGGAGCTGGTGCAGGGCCTGGAGCACAGTGTGATGGGGAACGGCTGCGGGACCTGGGGGGTTCAGTCTGGAGAAGAGAAGGCTCAGGGAGGACCTGATCATTCCCTACAACTGCCTGACAGGAGGATGGAGCCAGGAGGGGGCTGGGCTCTGCTCCCAAGGAACAAGGGATGGGACAAGAGGAAACAGCCTCAAGCTGCACCAGGGGAGGTTCAGATGGAGCTGAGGACCAATTCCTTCCCCAGAGGGTGCTCAGGCATTGGAACAGGCTGTGCAGGGCAGTGCTGCAGTCACCGTGCTTGCAAGTGTTCACACACCGTGGAGATGTGACCCTCAGTGCCATGGGTTAGTGGTGGCCTTGGCAATGCTGGGCAGCGGTTGGTCTGGATGGGCTTAAAGGTCTTTTCCAACCTGGTCGATCCTATGATTCTAAGTTGGAATGGCAGATCAGACTCTTGGTGGGTTATCTTCCTCTCTAAAGTTTGGGACTTTCTGAGATCCGAGCCTGCTTGCTTGGAAGAAAATTCCTTTCGTGTATTACAAGGGCTGAGACTGATAAATAAAATGAATCCTCCTTAAAATAGGAAAACACCTTTAATTTCCTGCTTATAATCCATTAGGGACAGTTACAGCTTTATGCAACTTCGTGACTCACAATCCATTGATTACAGATGTGCAGCTTGTAGTGTCTCTGTACTGATCACGAAACACCATTGCCTATTTCTAATGAGTACGTCTACTGTGACACTTTTCCTGCCTGAGCAAGTTCTTTCTATAGCTGGTTGAAGAAGAGAAGGGCTAAAAGTTGATAGTGGTCAGTTTATGCAGTAGCTCTGAAGTTCATGATGTTGAGCTGGCACTCGCAAGAACAAGTTGTTCCTGCTTTTATAACTAGGTGGTGCTGTTGAATCATCAGTCCCCAGGCTAAGTTTGGGAACGGCAGTCGCAGCTCATCTGCTAATGTCCTCTGCCAGTGCATAATCGTGCTGTCGGCTGTGCCGTTTGCTATTGTGGCCTGTCAGCTGGACATGAAAAGGGACAACAGGAGAGGGTTACAAAATCGCATGGGCTTCATCCTCAGGAAGCTTCCTATGTTGTTTGTGCTGCATTTTCTGGGTTATATTCTGGATAACTAACTGAAACAATTCCCTTTTAACCCCTTAGAATGCCTAGTTTTAAATGCGTGTGGACAATTGTGGTCTCCTACAATAACCATTCAGGCCCATTGCCTGTGTCAGTCTGTAAAGCATTCATTCAGTCCTTGTTTGTCTTTTGTTGCATCTTTTGAAGCCCTGGTCTGTGTTAGCTGAGATAATGGTGGAAAATAAACGTGCTGACTTCCTAGTCCATCACATGAGGACTTGCATACAATGCTGAGCTCCTGGAATATCATCTGATCTCACATCCAAGCAGCTGGCTGCTACTGCAGGAGGTTTCTTTGGTGCTACTGCTTTCAAATGACGTTGTTGAAGTTGTTATGATCCAGAGAGAAGTGTAGTTTTCCTGACAACAGAGGGAAAAATCAAAGGAAAAGATGATTAAATGTGTGCAGAGTTGGTGATTGGGACAGGACAGATGTAGTTCAAGGAAAAATGAACTGGAGACTTTACTGAATCCTGGGAGTTCATTTTAGAGGACAAACACTGTGATGTGAAAGACAGTAAAAGTAAAATTGTAGAATCCCAGCCTGGTTTGTGTTGGAAGGGACCTTAAAGCTCATCCAGTTCCAACCCCTGCCACGGGCAGGGACACCTTCCACTAGAGCAGCTTGCTCCAAGCCCCTGTGTCCAGCCTGGCCTTGAACACTGCCAGGGATGGGGCAGCCACAGCTTCTCTGGGCACCCTGTGCCAGCGCCTCAGCACCCTCATGGAAAAGGGAAGAGCTTCTGCCTAAGCGGTCATCTCAATCTCCCCTCTGGCAGCTTAAAGCCATTCCCCTTGGCCTGTCCCTACAGGCCCTTGTCCAAAGTCCCTTTCCAGATTTCCTGGAGCCCCTTTGTGCACTGGAGCTGCTCTCAGGTCTCCCCTTCAGGAGCCTTCTCTTCTCCAGGCTGCCCCAGCCCAGCTCTTTCAGCCTGGCTCCAGAGCAGAGCTGCTCCAGCCCTCACAGCAGCTCCATGGCCTCCTCTGGCCTCGCTCCAACAGCTCCATGTCCCTCTTGCGCTGTTGCCCCAGAGCTGGATCAGGACTGCAGGGGGTTCTCCCCAGATCACAGCAGAGGGGCAGGATCCCCTCCCTGAGTTGCTGCTCACGCTCTGGGCTTGCAGCCCAGCACACAGGGGAGTTCTGTGCTCAAGCGCGCACTGAAGCCAGGTCATGGGGAGCTTCTCCTCACCCAATAGCCCCAAGTCCTTCTCCTCAGGGCTGCTCTGTATTTCCAGCATGGCACTGCCTCTGGGAATGTTTCACAGAGCAGGTATGCAGAGGGTAGCAGGCAGGGGTCTGGCATGCTCCTGTTATCCTAGCACCTTCAGCGTGTCTCATCTTTGAGGGATAGTCCTAACATCACAAGGAAGGCATTGGCAAGGGTTTTTTTGTTGTAAGACTGCAGAGCAGCAAATTTGGGAGGAATTGTTCTCTGGAATATCTCTGGATAAAGGCAGCAGAAGTAATTGAAAAGAAGGAAGAGTTTCAAGTGATTTATTCCTGCCAAGTGGTCTATGCAGACAAGTGGAACCACGTCCTGTTATGGTGATGGGACTGCAAGAATGGGTTCATGAACTCTGCGCAGTGTGATATGTTCAAATGGCCATAGGGTTTGTGCCAGGCCTCCCTCTGCAGTCTGCTGGGAAGCAGAATCAGTCTGGGATTTGACCATTTCTCCCCAGCCTGTCAGCTCTTCTACTTAATTTGTTTTCCATCAAACTCTCCAGAAGAAATATCTTCTCCATCAGTATGCAACTGAATTCCAACACGTCGTATGCACTGGAGAGGGAACTAGGAGTGTACTTGTATAGTTTGGAGTAAGGTAACCAGAAATCCAGCGTAAAGCTGAAAGAGCTGCTTGCTTTGGGAAACGAGGTCTGATGAAATGATGGGTGATCCTTGTGTCTGTCAGGAAGAATGTTCATCCTCCCTCACTTGGTTCAACTGTTCAATAACTACAAAATATGACATCTTTTCCCAGTTACATTCATTAGGCTTTAAAGCCTCGTTCTTCTGCCAGTTGGGAAAATGAAGGGAGAAAAAAGATATCCTGGAACTTTCAGCTAATACTTTCTTAAGTGCAATATTCAGCAAAACCCATGATCAATGGATCTACTATCATTAATCAAGTAGATTTATCTGAGGTAGATGATCTTAAAGTCCTTTCCAACCCTGACCATTCCCTGAGTATATGATTCTATGAAGTAGATTAATAACGATAACTCATAACAATTAAGCTGGCATCTTATTAATCAACTAGAAATTAAGTGACATTGGTGAATTAATACTTAATCCACATAGGACACCAGTGGATTCTTGGGGCTGTTTCACACATTGAACTGCTGATGGCTGAGGAGCAATTCTTTGTGTTAAAAGCATTCCTCTGCAGCCTTTTTATGTGCTGCATTTCCCCAGCATGCGTTTGCTTTTTAAGAAGGTTTAATAAAGCAAAAGGAAGAGCAAAGGCAAGAAGCCTGAGACTTTCATCATCGAGGTTTTGCATGTGCAGGAACTTAAAATAATATACACAATTTTCAGGTCAAACAAAGGGGTCATTCTGGAAATACACAAGATTCTGGTGCCTTGATTAGCTGTGTTGAGCCTAACAAATTCCTAAAAGGACTTCCTAAATGTATTTGTTTAGAATCTAGCCCTCTAATGTTAAGCAGAGAATGAAACAGATGTTACATTTTGTGTTCCACTTCATTTATTTCATGTGTGGAAAATGTGGGCAGGTTATTAAATAGTTGAAGCGAGCAGAATCACAGAATTCCCATCTTTGCACTACCAAATACAGTTCACGGGCTTCAGCAAAGCAGCAGCTTTGAGGTTTCTGTGAGGAACAAGTGATATTAAATAGCTTAGCACCTGGATAATATTAACTTTAATTACAAATATGATAAATTAGGTATGTACTTCTAAGCTTAGAACAAATACAATCACTGCTGATTCTGTTTGTTTAAAGGTCTTCAGGTCATTGATTTTTACATGAATCCGTCAGCTGCACGACTTTGTCTGTTCCCTCCAGTCAATGCAGTTAGTAACGTGTCATGTTAACCAGATGTATTCCTGTGCCAAGGTATCCCAGCCTGGTTTGGGTTGGAAGGGACCTTAAAGCTCATCCACTTCCGACCCCCTGCCATGGGCAGGGACACCTTCCACTAGAGCAGGTTGCTCCAAGCCCCTGTATCCAACCTGGCGTTGAACACTGCCAGGGATGGGGAATTATTGTTTAATACTTAAATGTCCCACCAACTCCCATTAAAACCCTGTGATCCAGAAGCAAGCTGTGAACACAGGCATGGGATTTTTGTCACTCTTGGGATGTCCCTGGTGTCATGGCTCCTTTGCACCTGAACGGTTCTGTCCTGTGGGTACAGTAGAAATACACCATGAGACAGCAGATGGGTATGTTAAGCTGAAAGGCTCTATAAACTGCAGTGAGACAGTGATTTCCATCCCTTGGAGAGGATGCAGCAGCAGTGTGGTGTAGGATACATTACAGGTGACTTTCATGTATTTCAAGCAGCTTAACAGTGATTGTGACTGGTGTGAAAGCTGTTGTTTAACACAAGGAAAAGATCTGTTGCTTTCTGAAGGGGAAGGAGATTGTGGAGGTAGAAGCAGTGTGAGCAGAAAGCCAGGCAGGTCTGGCACCCGTTGGTACTGAATTAATACTATCTACTATTGTTGCCTCTAGGCATGTGTGTGGTCAGACCCGTACGATTCTGCTTAGTGTGCTGAAAACCCCACCAAATACATGAGGTTTTATGAACTGACTTCTCCCCAACACTTACTGCATGTGAAGTAAAGCAGACTCGCTCTGGGGGCTGAGGTGGGGTGTTTATGTCCGTGTGAAAAGCCCAGCTCTTTTTGGAGGTATCAGATGCGAACTAGGGGGAACATTGTCCCTAAAAACCCAAGAAAAACAAGCCCTCTTTAAGGAGCTCTCCTTTTATTTGCTTTTGGTGCCTTCAGCAGCAAGGTCAGATGAACTCTGGTATATGGAATGGTAAAGAACATTGTGTCTCCAGTTCCTTGGCCTGTTACTGAACTCGGTACCTGGCATAAGCAGAAAAGCATCCTGTTCATTTGAAATGATTTAACATTTACTGGTTTCCCCATGTTTCTGTGAAAGAGTTTCTTATGGTGATCCCTGGTGGATAGTTACAATCTGCTTAAAATGCAGACTCTGTAAAAACCAGGAAAAGAAAACACCCTTTATGATCAAAAAATAGTTTGTACAATAAAAACCACCTCACCTTGTTGGTTTTACATTGAACGGATCAAAATGACTTGTCCAAAATGAAGTTTCTGTCCTGTCCTGTAGAAGGAGGTAGGGGGGAAATGGTACAGCTCAATAAAACTGTGATTACTTGGGTCTGTTTTCATAGTGGGATATAGTAGAATACTTTAAAGGGGCTGTAGAAACTCACGAGTGCTTTGTGGATGGTTGTTCTAATGTGATTCATATAGAAGAGCTGTTAATTAAAAAATGGAAGCGAAGGAGGAGCTCTATCCAAGTAAGCAAATACTGCTTCGAACATAGATAGTTTTCAAACAGTGGGGATTAAAAATCATCTTTAGCTTAGTAGATGGCAGGCACTTCAGGTGCCCTCAAAAGCCCAGCTATCAGACATGATGTTTCTATGCTATCATACATGATGTTCCTATGTTTCTATGATGTCTGTCTTGTGAATGATCCATGTTTAGGAGCTGTGCACACTGCAGTAGTTACACCAATTGCTTCAGGCAGGGTGAATTCAACCCAAGTAAATGCTGGTGGCTTCTGGAGCCCTGTTGATAATTTCCCCTTTAGTGATGAAGAAGAAAATATCTGCTTTTTCCTTGCTTAGGTCCCTGCCTCTTGAGTCCACGTCGTGTTCTGTTCACATTGAGGTAATGGGAAAGGCAGACTTTTTCCAAGGAATCCAAAATAAACATTTATCTTGGTGCCTTATGAAAAACACAGAGGAAAGGAAGCGTGTTGGGCCTACAGAAGTGATGGAGTCTTTTATATAGGGATAATTTATTGATTCTTGGGCTTTTGTGAAAGGAGGGTTCAGTGAGGTGTATGGCCTCATTAAATAGGCTGGAACAATTCTGATTCTGGCTTTTTTTTTCCTTAAGACTGAATATATCCTGTTACATGTTTGTGCAAAAGGAGCAAAGGTGGCATTCAGGACTCTTACCACCCACGTTGCCTGTTGTAATAAACCATCTGCCATTAAGTCTTAATGATTTGCAAGAGCGTCCCACATAGATGTTAACCTATCACTGGAAGTGTGAAAGCACACAGTATTCCCCTCACCTCCCCTGTTAGGTACTTGTAACCATTAATAACTGGCAAAGCTTGAGGGATTAATGGGGATAATACTCTCTCCTGAGCTCAGCTTTCTGTGTCTTGGCATCTTGGTAGTCCAAGTGTTAGTGAACTGAAAGGAAGAATTGATGGTGAGAGACAACAACGTGCCAGTTGACTTACTTCACCCTCCAGGCACAAGGCAATTTGTCATGGGAGCTTGGCGTTTAAGTACTTCTCCTTTAGGGAGATAACACTAAAAGTGTCTTGCATGTTCTTACTTTGCTATCATATAGTATGTGTTTGAAAGGGTTTTTAACAAGGCTGTTCTTCCTTGGGCGACATGGTCTAGCGTGAGGTGTCCCTGCCCATGGTAGGGGGGTGGAACTAGGTGATCTTAAGTTCATTTCCAACCCAAACCATGTTATGATGATGATTCTCTGATGCTAATGACATACCTGTTCAAGTCTGAATAGTATTTAATGGATTTGTAGTGGTAGTGTTTCAGTACACAAAATGACTTTAGATGGGACAATATTTTGTCCTGTTTATGTCAAGTTTGAAGAATTGAACTACACAAAGGGACACTAAAATGATTTTTTAATATTTACTAATATGCTTCAAGGGCATTCTCCTTATTCATAGCAAATATTCTGTGGTGGTTTATTATTACCCTTATTGCAAGGGGTGATGGTTTAAACTGAAGCAGGGGAAGTTCAGGTTGGAGATAAGGAAGAAGCTCTTCCCTGTGAGGATGCTGAGGTGCTGGCACAGGGTGCCCAGAAAAGCTGTGGCTGCCCCATCCCTGGCAGTGTTCAAGGCCAGGTTGGACACAGGGGCTGGGAGCAACCTGCTCTAGTGGAAGGTGTCCCTGCCTGTGGCAGGGGTTGGAATTGGAGGAGCTTTAAGGTCCCTTCCAACACAAACCAGTCTGGGATTCTATGGATCTGTTCAATACATCTTCACTAGCTGCAGCAAGGAAGTGGGGGACACAAAAGAGTACTTCCAGAGACAAACTCTCATCCACCTGAGGTGTGTGCTGAGACCTGGTAAATGGCTGTGATCTGTGCCTTCAAGGGCACCTGGGCAAAACCCCTCTTCTCTGCAAGATCAACAGGGAGAGAAGCTGGACAATGCTGATGGGAACACCACTGGCCAAGGTAGGAGACCTGGGGAGAAGATCTGCTCAACCCTATGTATCTGTGCTCAGGACAGGGCTGCTCACCAGTTCTCAAAGGATGAAATAGGTCCTGAAGCAACACTTTCATCTTTGCATTGTAAAGGATGGTAAACACATGGATGACTCCAGAAAGTATCTAAATACCATGTTTTATATCATGGAGTATAATGAAACACCTGCTTCTGTGGCACAGGTATGGGCCGAGTGAGAAGGAATTAAGAGGAGTGTTATTTTTAACAGTTTAGCTAGCACTCAGGAATTGACTTAGGAAGTGAAGGTCACAAGTTCAGCAGCATTTGTCACTTCAGCCTGGTTCCTAATTAAACAACTTTTAACATTATAAAGTTGCAGTGCACTCACAAGTGCCACACTTTTCATGCAGTGTGTGTGTGGTACAGCATAGGCATCAGACGGGAGTAAATCTCAGCCTTCCAATCTTTAGAAGTATTTTTCTTTATATATATATATATATATATAAGAAATAAGAAATATATATATATATGAGTTCATCAGTGAGCCAAGGGCTGCTGAAATGTGTTTGGCAATAGTCCCTGTTGCCTCCAAACACAGCTGAACAAACAGCCCACAGCTCACCCAGGGAGACAGGCCAATTGGGTAGGAGGGCAGGAGGGGACAGCATGGTGGATTCTGTGTCCCAGCACAAGGAGAAGCACACTGCCGCCTCTGTGTTGATATAGCCACTAGGAACTGGGCTCAAGTTGGTCCTGTGGTTGGGGTGGTAGAGAAAGACCTTTCTAGTTTTCCAGTGTATATTAAATGACTGAAATGACTTTAAATGAACTTAAAGCTTTTTGTGTCTTAAAAACCCGTTGGTTTGGGATTTTGACCCATAGGGTTCTTGGAAAGAAAAATGAGGTTGTGTTTTCTTGATGGGGGAGAAAAAACCCAGCAGTCTGTTCTTTAAAGGCATTTGTTGCTTTCAGGGAAGGCTTTCCTGGAATCAGATTATTGCAGCATGTTAGTAATGTGGCATCACTTTGCTCTTTTTATGGCATCCTTTTGCTCTTCGTGACTTTGCCACTTTAAGAGACTCTTTCTCTGTGTTTAACGTGTAGTAAGCTGGAAGCTTCAGAAGATTGACCACAGACTCTGCTGGCTGGCTGCACATGAGGGAAGCGTGCACAAGACCAGATCATTTCTGAGTAGTGGAGTTTAGTGAGGCCACATCTGCAACCTGCATGATTTTACAACCACTGTTAGCAGAAGCACAAGGCATGGAATAACGACCCTCTATTTTAGCTGTGCAGCACGAAGTGCTATTCTTAGGAGCAGTATTAGGAGCTGGAAATCCAGATACAGAAGTTGAGGGAAACAAGCATCTTGAGGGGACTAACTTAGAGAACTAGAAGGAGGTTGTGCCCTTCAGCATCACCTGTAGTTCCCAAGGAGCAGCAAAACACTGTGGCAACCAGGTCCAATGAACACCGATGGTGCAGTAGCCTAAAACATGATCTGGAGTGATGTGGTAACAGGTCGGACAGAGCCTTGGGTGACGTGGTCTAGTGTGAGGATTCCCTGCCCATGGCAGAGAGTTGGAACTGGATGACCTTAAGGTCCTTTCCAACCCAAGCCAATCTGGGATTCTGTGATAAACCATGGCTGCAAAGAAGGTTTCCCCTCCTACACCCACTGCCTTGGGAAAGATCATGTCGAGAATGAGAACACCAATGAGATCATTGAATGGGATCAAATGCTAATTTTACTTCTATGCTCTTGTGGTCTGAAAAGCAGTTTTCCTATTGCTGATGCTCTTGCACAGTTCTGTAGCAGTGCTGTGCCGTGGTGACTTGGATATTTCATGCTTTCTGCTCCTATCTTTTGCTTTGTTTCTCCTTAGATTTCTTTAGTTTGATGCTTTCCTCCTTCTTCATCCTTTCTTTCAGGAGAAGCCCCTTGTGTCAGAAGCAGCCAGGAAAAGAGAGAGAGACTTGGTAACCAAAGAAATTGAGAAGTTTCAGGTCTCTATTCAGACTCTGTGCCGGAGTGCCCTGACGCTTGGCAGGATCATGGATTACATCCAAGAGGATATGGATGCCATGAAGAACGAGTTGCAGATGTGGCGGCAGGAGAACAGGCAGCATGCAGAAACTCTGCAGAAAGAGCAGAGGTGAGTGTGGGCAGGGAAAGGGTCATTTATCTCTTGAGACAGATTTCTGGGGCTGGGGAGGGTTTAACTCATTTTTCAAAGCAGATTTGTCATCAGTCATTTCTGTGGATTGGACTTGAAGCGTTCAAGTCTTTTCAGCTCAATTTATCATGATGGACATGGCAGCAGAGATGCAAACGTGTGCGTGGTAGGAGAGGGCTTGATTTGTTTCTGCGTCTCACGACTAAAGGAGGAATGGGGAAAGAGCAAAGTAGATTTGGAGTGGGACTTAGAGTAGATTCCTAAATCACAACCTGCTGTCTCTGTGCCATTGAATTCAGGGTATTCTGCAGTGGTGTTAATAACAGTTGTCATCTGTGCAAGGTTGAAAGGACAACACTGGAAAGCCAGGAGAATGAAGGGGATGTGCCTGATAGAAACAAGGAGGTCAAGCCTCAAAACAGTTTCTTTGGCCTTACTTTGTCTCACCAATGTGTCTTTATGCTCCTTGAAACCAGAATGTTCTCTTCAGCTGTGTGTCCTCTGATCTTGAACATGAACTAGGGTAGTGATGATCTTGGATTCACAAGCAGCCTAGATTTGCTGTTCCCTGAATCAGTGTGCTTCACTCATGCATGAATGGGTGGCATTCTTAGCTAAGTCCTATCTTGGTAGGTAGCAATGTGTTAAGTGTTGGAATTTACAGCAGCTGGCTTAGTCCACTGCCTAGGGTGGGAACTAAGGCTTTCCTTCACCTATAAAGTGTAATGATGTTAATTCCTTGCACTTACATAGCGCCTTCTATCCCAAACCTTTGACAGGCTTTAAAACTGGTTGGTCTCAGAATGCAGCACTGCTGCAAAGAGGAAGGGAACGGTGTTTGGCTTTATTTTATGGTTGGAGAAACTGAGGCATTGACTCACCTTTGCACCGCCCCTAGTGATGTGTCCAATGGATCCTCATCAGACCGGTGGAGTGCTAAGGCATGTCCACTCCTTCAGGAAGGAATGAGTATTGGACATGAAGAAGACAATGCTTTCCATGAATAGTGCAATTTGGATGCTTGTCTTTTCCTTTGTTCCTGTGAAAGACAATTGACAAACCCCATTGGAAAACAGTGCAATTTCTAGCGGTGCTTTTTTTGTGATTTATGCTAATGTGGTGGAAAAAAGGGGAAAGCTAACTGGTTTTGGGATGTGGACTTTATCTAGGCTCGAAGCGACTGGGTAGTTCAGAATGAGAGCAGGTTAGTTTGGTCGGTCATTTCTCTGCCTGTTCAGCATTCTTGGAAGATGAGCAAAGCGTTATGGAAGTGGGCACATTGGTTGTAAAGCTAAACAGCCCCATTCACTTCAGATGTATCAGTGTCCTTGTTTATTAGCATAGGATTTATTACATTTCCTGTTAGTGTGGAATTACCTGCCCTTGTCAGCAGCTAGTGATGGGTTGGTTTTCATATAGAATCGTAGAATCCCGGAGTGGTTTGTGTTGGAAGGGACCTTAAAGCTCATCCAGTTCCAACCCCTGCCACAGGCAGGGACACCTTCCACTAACTAGAGCAGCTTCCTCCAAGCCCCTGTGTCCAACCTGGCCTTGAACACTGCCAGGGATGGGGCAGCCACAGCTTCTGTGCCTGGAGCGGGGTGAAATAATGGCAAAGAGCCTTAGCAAAAGAGCTGGATTAGCCAAGAAATGGCTGTTTAGTGTTCAGTTGCAGGTGATCTCTCTTGAACAGTCTTCTCTGGGTTGTTAGCTTTGCCTTTGTGCTTCTTACTCTGAAAGTTCTTTCAGAAAGTGTGGGCACAACTTAAATCCTTAGCAGACTTTCAGGTGCTTGGAGGCTTAAGTAACTTCAGTTAACACGTTTCCGTTCACATTATGCTCTTTGTGTCTCTTTCAGCATCACAGACAGCGCTATTGAACCATTAAAAGCTGATTTGGCTGAATTGGACCAGTTGATTAAAGACCAGCAAGACAAGATCTGTGCTGTAAGAGCTAATATTATAAAGAATGAAGAGAAAATCCGGAGGATGGTTCTCAGCATAAACCTGTCTTCCAAAAGGTGAAGAACTGGAACTGACTGACATTGCTACCAAATAAAAACAAAATAGCAGAGAAAACAAAGATATCCCTTGCTGACATATAAAATGTTTAGGGACCCAAAGCCTAAAACTTACATAAAAGCCCATTGTTGCATTGATCTTTAGAAGTTGATATTACTTGGGATAGAATGATATTCATTTGAATGCTCAAGTTGCAGAGCTATTAAAATAACTTGTTTGTTTAGATGTGAACTGCTGTTACTCACTCACGAGGTGCTCACAGCCCTTTTTCCCTTCCTGACCTGTAGAGCACAGTTTCTGAGCCACTTCTCTTTCCATCTTCTTTTCATTGCCACTGAGGTTCCTGTTGAACACGCTGTCGTGATACTACTTTTGCCCTCTTAAAAAGTCATAAAATCATAACCTCATAGAGTACCATGTTGGAAGAGACCTCAAGGATCATCTGGTCCAACCTTCTCTTTATAGTTTGAATGTATATATTTGATCACAAGTTGGAAACAACCAATCTCCTGCAGGTCAGAAGGTTCCTGAATCCTGTTTGTTATTAAGAGGGAAGATTACCTACAAACCAAAGATCAAGAAGTAAAGGCTCGTGTAACCTGCACTTCTTTGCATTGTTGCAGAGATGGCGTCATGTGTTCAGAGCCATTGGGAATCTTACTGGGAACAACTGAAAATGCAGTCCATGCATCCCTGTGTAAGGGAGCAGAAGTATTTTATCTGCACAGGTGTTAATTCCATTTTTATTACATCTGTTCATTTGGAAAGGATTAATTTAAGTGCCTCTTTCCTCCCAAATGCACCTTTCTGTAACGTTTTGTATGTGAATAATTCCACTGATTTATTTTACTCAACTGCAGGTGTCTGCTGTTTTCCTAATGACCTTTGGAGTGCAGTGCGCGTTAGAGTCCAGCTTTACTCCTAAATCTGCAAAGCATATTAGTGTAGACACAGCTATATGATGCTGTGCTGAGCGCAGAAGGCTTTAGTCCAGCGCAAGGCTCTTCTCAAGATGTTTAATGTATGAACACATCTCCTCCTCCGCTGTTGTTTGTATTGGGTGTGAAGTGCTAGTGGCCTTTCTGGGGTTTTCTTTTTCGATTTGCATATCTGGGGGGTTTCTTTTACCTTCTTCATTGCTTTTTCTGGGATCTGGACCTGTGAAGAACCTACCAAACAGACCATCACCAAAGAGGGTGAGTATTTGCTACGTTAAATACAGACATTTTAAAGGACAGGATGCTTTGCTGCATGGGGTTTTGGGGTGGGTTTGGAAATGAAGTAGGGGGTTTGTGAAGAAATAGGAGACATTTTCTGATCTATTCTTGACAGTTCATAGAATCACAGAGTCCCAGACTGGTTTTTGTTGGAAGGGACGTTAAAGCTCATCCAGTTCCAACCCCCTGCCACATACAGGGATACCTTCCTCTAGAGCAGGTTGCTCCAAACCCATGCAACCACCATGACAGGATGCTCTTTGCATTTTTATTGTCACTTGGATTGTATTATTTCACTGCCTGAACTTAAATGGTGAAGCAGTATTGTGGTTAGGCTCCAGGGAGGCAGGACTCCTCCTGTGGGCCAGCCCTGCATTGTCACCCTCTCCTACCATGCATTGCTTTGCACCCAAGGTTGAAGCCTGTTCACTCCATCCATGAAGGAAAAGGGGTTCAGGATGTTCACCAGAATCCCCAGAGCCCAAGACTGATGGTGAAAGCCTGTGTGGTTAGTCTATAACTTCAGAGCAGTCTGAACACTCTCTTCCTTTACCTTTTACTTTCATCAAACAATATGGGGTTTGATGGGATTGCTCAGCCCATAGCTTTAGGGAGTTTTAGACCGCAAGAGCCCCTGGTCCCTCGGTGCTAGAAGCCACCCTTTAAAAGGACAGAGAGATTTGTTACCAGTCCCCCAGCCTTTGTCACCCACCCCATGTCCCTTCTGCATCCACAGCCAGGACCAGCATGGTGCTGCTGGAGCACAGGGCTGGCAGGAAAGCAGTCAGAGACCAGTAGCAGGGTGTTTCAGGGATGTTAAGTGACTTCAGCTCTGCCCTGGGTCAAACAGGATTTAAATGATGACTTTTCCTTTCCCTCAGCTACTCCTTTTACCTCCTCTCCTCATCTTCTCATTGCTAACGGGTGCTGCATAGTGGCATGGCCCATGTATCACCTGTCCTTGCGCTAGAAGTGAGCATGCCCTGAGTTGGGGTGGAAAGCTTAGGGCTCGTATCAACCTGCTGCTTGGGGGCACTCATTTGCTTCCTGGGAGACCTTAGGGACTATTTGCATCTTTATGCACCCGATTTCTTATGCTTTCTGCATCTAATATCACTTTAAACAAAAATCAGGCAGTGTCAGGGTTTAATAAGACATCTGATGTCTGCTACAGTCGTAGCTGGTGCTCTATCCAGGATTGCTTTGATTTCCAGTATGGTGGAACAAAGGTAGTGCCTTGGAACTTGGGCTTGCTTTCATTTTAAAGGTTGAGGATGCAGCACCAAAAGAACCCCAAATAAACAACAGCGGTTCCTGAAGGGGGAAAGAAAATGGGTAGAGAAGAATGTCTGCAGGCACCGAGTCTCACACATGATGTCTTGCCCATGCCTTGGGCTTGTGTTTCAGCTTGTGGGTGGTTCATTAGCAAGGGGAACATTGCTGGTGTGGTGGTTTGGGGTTTAGAACCCTTACATTGTCAGGTCTCCTGGTGCTAATGGGGCCTGACAGGTCTGGGAAGCAGGACTTGGATTTCACGATGTGCCTGACATTCCTCTCTGTGTAGGCTGGGAGGTGGCCACTGGCCCCTCTGGGTCAGGGCTGAGAACACTGGAGCTCTTCAGCCTGGAGAAGAGAAACTGCGTGGAGACCTCTGAGCAGTCTCTTGCCTATTGGGTTACTTCCCATGAGTGCCTATTGGAATGTAAAGGGGAAAATACCAGTTGCTTTCAAATGCTTTTGAATTCCATGTTTTTGTCTGAGCCAGTGCTATGTGATGTAGGGATGCTGCCCACTGGAAGCTCATGTGAACTGAGCTCTCAGAAACAGGGGTGTTAGAGCACTGGGATCTGTGTATCTTAAATGCTTGGAGCCTTTCTCAGCTTAATGTGCACTCTTTCCCTCTCCCCAGAGTCTGAATGAATGCACACGTGGATGTGACTCAGTCTAGTACATGTGATGGACTCAGGAGCTGCCAACTACAGAGTGATCTTCAGGTGGAGATCACACCCCAGGCATGTCCTGCAGTGCCCTGGTAGCTGCCTCCAGCACCGAGGCCTCTTCCAAAATGCTTCCTGCCATGTTTGGTGTGAAAAAGTACTAAGAAAGAACATTTCCGTTTTCCAGGGTGGAATTTAATTAGGAGGAATTAAAAGGTGTAGTTTATAGTTTAATTTAATGTGATGAAACAAGGCTCAGCTCCCTCCCCCTCCTGCCCAAATCCCAACCTGAGATGATGGCCTCCAATTGCAGCTGACAGCCACGGGAAGGGGAATGCTTACCAAGAAGAAAAGGGAGAGAAATTCCACTCCAGATTTATGACTTGTGAAGCAGAGGTTGCTTGGGTTTAGCCTCATTTTATGTCGCACTGGGTCCCACAGACTTGACTTTGTTGTGTGCCCAGGAATGGGCTGAAAACTGATGGTTTTGGCTGCTTTTGCAGGTCACTTGTGTGTTCAGGTGCTGTTTTGGGCCATGGAGGCTCTTGGTCGTATGGACGTGGTGAAGTGTGCGTTCAGACGGTGGTGCGCTTGTCCCAATGAGGTGGGGGTTTTCCAGGCATGTTTTTGGCTAGTGACAGGGATTGGGAGCATCAGGTTGAAAGGAGTGAGAGGGGTCTGGCCCGAGGGACACTGGCATCAAAGACAGCAAGCACTGAATTCTTTTAACTTCCTTAATAGAACCTGGATGAGAACAAGTTTGGAAAGCAGAGTTATTTATTACCTAATACTGTTGGGAATAGATTTCTATTTCTGTGTATTTCACATCCCAAATTTCAAAGAGGTTGATGAAAATGCTCAGATTATGGTTCAAATAGAAGGAATTAACTGATGATATGACTTGGCTATTATAATATCGGTGTCATGGTTTAGTGGTGGCCTTGGGGTAATGGTTGGACTCAATGATCTTAAAGGTCTTTTCCAACCCAGCTGATTCCATGATTCCCACCCCCCACCAAAATCAAACCAGCTGGGTGGCAAATGAGTCTCCGAGGAAAAGCAATGCCTTTTTCCCAGCTTTTGAAGAAGTAAACATCTATTTTAACAAAGGATGAGCCTGAGGACCTTGCTGAGCATCAGCTTCCTGCAGGATGAGCAGTTACAGAGGCTCCTGCTCCCTCCTTCCTCCCAAGGGGATGCTGGAGAGGCAAAGACGCAACAAGGCAACGCTGGGGACCCATGTGCCTGTCTTTCCTGCAAGGTCTGTTAAAGGTTAGTGGCATATTCATCTCTGTATTATAATACAACCCAAAACGTGAGGCAGAGAAGGAATTTCCTGTTGCTGTGAAGAACAGCAGATAGAGTCTGCATGGCCAGGGTATACCAGGACCTGTCTCCTGTCCATCTCCTGCCAAACCACATTTAGGGAGGTCTCATGCCTGCGATGCTGTGGAAAGGAACAGTCCGTGCTTTCCATTCCAGCTGCTTTTGTTTTAACAGGTAAGTATGGATGTGAATTCCTCCCTCCTGAAAATGCCAGAAGAGCCTGTTCCAGGTGATGGGGATAGAAACTGAAAGGGCTTCTATGGATTTAATGGAAAAGGCATATTTTAACAGAGCTCTTTTTGTTCCAGAAGACTGACTTGGCCTACAAGGAAATGGATGGGAAGTGGTACAGGCAAGAGGCGTGGATGAGCTGCACAGCATCTCACAATTCCTGGGCAGCAGCCCAGCCACAGGGCCTGTTTTCTGGCTCACAGCTTTCCATGGGATGAGGTTAGTGGCAAGTGATGCTTAGTTTCTTCTCTGCTTTCAGGTTTCTCTGCTTTTTGGAACAGCATCTACTGATGCTGGAGACCAAGTGTTGGCCATGGATACTCAGTGTATTGCAGATCTGCCTGGGAAGGAGAAGCTGTTTGGATAAGGAGCAGTTGCTCTGAGCAGGATGTTCCAACCTGCTCTGGCTTTAACCTCCAGAGAGAGGAAGGAAGCTTTTGTGGCCAATTCAAATAATCCTGGTGGTCCTTCCAGTGCACGTTCCACAGCGTGAAACTGGAGTCAGCCTGAGGCAGGTCCTGGGTTAGCATCACTGCATGGAGCATAGGGAAGGATGGGGAAGAACCAGTAGTGACGCTGATTGTGAATGAGCAGCCAGAACGCAGAGATGCTGGGCTCGGTCTCATCACAACCATTGCACAGTGCTTTTGTTCACTGGAGAGGTGGTACCAGGAAGAGAAAGATTCCAAGATGTTCCTCTCCACAGTTCCCAAGTTCTTTTTTAAATTGATCATTTCTGGTGGGTTGACCCTGGCCAGCTGCCCACTAAAGCCACTCCATCATTCCCCTCCTCAATCAGAGAGGGGAGAGAATATAATGGGCTACAGGGGGATATCTGCTCCATATGGACTTCCATGAGCTGCAGGGGGATTGTGCATTGTCTCTGCAGAGATTTGGGAGAAGGATGGGACAGGAGAGGTAAAAATATCTCCCTTTTACCCAGTTAAGATCTGGAATTCCTTTGCAGCTAACATGCAGCTTGTCTGTCCCTCAACATGACTCTTGCTGTATTATATTTAGCTGTAAAACCCAACTGTGCTTGTATTTCCCTCTGCAGCTCTTGGAGGAGGGATTTTCTCCCTGCCCTTTGTTGAGCATTCTTTCCAGATCTCACCCTGTTGTGCTCATCTCTTGCAGGCTGTTCTTCTCACTGAGAGTTACACTTGGAGCAGGGAAGGAGAAGGAGGACTGCAAGGCCAGAGAGGATTGTTTAGGTTGGACAAAGATGCTTAGCCCTTCCTGGGCCTTGTAGCTTGATGTAGTAGGTAGGCTTATTTGTTCTCATCACACTAAGACTTATTCATGATTCTCGGGCAATTCAGCTGAGGAGCACATTGAGCTTTGGAGCCAGGAGGAATTCATGCTGTTGGTAGGTAGCCCTGTGCCTACTGGGTAGCCTGGGAGGAAGAAAAGGCGTTCTCCTCCAGTTTTAATGTTCTCTGGCTCTCAGCTTTTCATTCCTGGCCACACAAGTGTCGAGAAAGAGCTGTTTTGATGTTTAACTGCATTAGAGGGCTGTAACCTCAGAGCCCACGTTAACAGTATCCTTTTGCAGCCAAAGTGGAGGGTGAGAGACTAGGGTGTCTCACAGCTACATACTGTTCTATTGTGCTGTGGTTTAGATCTGCTGGTGGGAGCGACCAGAAGCTGTGTGTGAATGGGTGTTAAACGTGTTCCTGCGTTCAAATGTCACTTTCTCAAGTATCATGTGCTGTATTTGCATGGGGCTTGTGGGCTCTCAGTGTGCAACCACAGAAAGCAGCTGGAGCACAGGACCTCCCCAAGGCATCCAAATGCTTCCAGTGTTCGGGTGACATGGGCTAGTGTGAGGTGTCCCTGCCTGTGTCAGGGGGTTGGAACTGGATGAGCTTTAAGGTCCCTTTAACCCAAACCAGTATGGACTCTGTGATACACTTGCAAGCTTGACTGAAAGTCCATTTTGGTAGAAAAGCTCCCACTGGCTCCAGTACAGGCTGGGTCACAGCTTGACAAAGGGCTTTTTTGATGGAGAACCCACTTTCATAGCACCATTGCAGTGCAAGGTAATGGAGCTGCATCAGCGATGTGCTACCCACTGCCTGACAGCAAGGGGAGGACAGGCACCTCACTTGCAAGTCTTTGGGGTGGACCAGAGGTTTCAGCCCATGGCTGGGCTCCAGTTATCATCCTGGAGTGTTTTTGGGGGTTCCTGCGCATCCTTTGGGCTCCACAAGAAGTGTGGTCAGGGATTGTTGTGGACAGGGGAAGTTTCTCGCCTCAGGCCAAGCCCAGGAATGTGGGATGGATTTTGACCAACTTTTATTTTTCCTTTGGGAATTTTATTTAAGAAAAAATAAAAATAGAGCCTTGGGCAAGAGCCGAAGCCTGGAAAATCTGATCCCAAAAGGTGGATGCGTTGTGGAATGGGGAGTGTGTGAAAACAGCTGCTTAAACTGAAATGGTTTCACAGATTGAAGTACAGAAACTCCCCAAAACCTGTTCTAAAACCTGGAGTGAACTCTTCTTGAAAGGCAGAGGTAGGAGATGAGGCCATCAGCAAGTCACCTGAACCACTCCCAAAGCCACAGGCAGCTGCAGAACCCGGAGAGAAGCCAAGCCAAATGAGAAGAGGCTTTTGGACCATGTCAGAACTGCACTGCAGCACGTTGTGCAGTGGAGGAAGGGCTGGTGTGAGGTGAGAGCCAGAACTGCACTGCTCTGCACCGTGAAAACCAGTGGACGTGCTGCTTAAGGTGGGAATGGGGTCCTGGGGAGAAGGAATCGATGGGGAGTTGGAGGTCTGCAGCTGCTATTGGTGTCACTACAGCTGAATAGGGGCTAATTACAGCGAGGCTTTGATGCACAAGGTGCTGCATTGATCTCATCGTGGGCAGCACAGAAAAGGGGGAGCAGTGCTCTTGAGCTGCCTGAATGGCTTCCAGTAAGCATAATGTGTAGCTGTCATTGTCCTCTTTGTGATGGACTGTGCTCTGCTGGAGCCCAAGGCCTCAAAACCACATCTGGTAGGTGGATTAAGTTAAAATAACTAAGAAATGAGATGTTCTTGCTCAGTGATCTGTGATCTGTCCATTTTTAGTGGATGAACATGCCTACATGTGTGTGTCTATGCTCTAAAGGATGCTTGACTCCATTTGCTATACTATAAAAAAGTATAGAATGTAGCCTGCCTATACTATACTATAGGTAGGCTATTTTCTTTACAGGTTAATACTGCTTTCCTGTGCACTCAGGAGATCAAAAGGGGCTGCCTTATGTTCAGCCCCATTCCACTGAGGTCCGCCCAGAGGGCCCCTGAGGACAGCAGTGGGGGGCAGTGGTGCTTCAGCTTGATGCCTCCTTCCCAGCTTCATTCTTAATAGGCACTGGTGAGCATTTAGGCTCTGTGGGTCACTAGGAATGAGCTGATTTCTGTCATGTTACTACAAGGTGTGATTATGAAGTGTTAGGATATACGGGCTGCAGGGTTTTACAGCTGGGTCTTAAAGGGCTCATAACAAGAACAGAAAAGGGAGGGGGGGGGGCTTAAACTGGAAGCCAGGAGCACAGTCAAGTTAAGGAGTACAATGGAAATGCTAATTCCAATCCCTTGGAGAGAAGGGGGAAGGAAATGACCTAACTCCCAGTGTTGTCAAGGGAGAGGCAAGCCGGAGGCTGGAGAGGCTCCCCTGGGTGATGGGAGATAAAGCCTTAACATCTCCTTTCTCCCTTACCTCAGAGCAGGTGAATGTCTTTGCCTTGTCAGGAGGGGCATACAAACCATGGAGAATTTAATAGAATCCCAGCCTGGTTCGTATTGGAAGGCACCTTAAAGCTCATCCCGTTCCAATCTCCTGCCACAGGCAGGGACACCTTCCACTAGAGCAGGTTATCTCCAGGTGTCCCTCCTTCCCTGCTCTACGGGGATGTACTGGAGACAAGGTTTCTTATAGGATCAGGTCTTTCTCCTTCTGTGTTATTAGCCTACAGCACATTGCCTGTTTCCTAAGTGTCTCTGGCAGTGTGAAATGCCATGGCATGTTTTGTGGCATCAAAAGGCTCACTTCCAAGAGGTAAAGAATGGACCTTACAGACTCGGTTGTGGTAGTGCTAATGCACTGTCTTGGTGAACAGGGAGAATACTCTGTCATTACAATAAGTACCTAAGTAGGATGGGGTTTTATAGCTGGCAAAGCTGATCCACCCTCCTTTCCTCATAGGAAAGCCAAGTTGTCTGCATTTGATTTTCTTTTTTCCCTATGTTTAAAATGACTCAGCCCCTTTCCTCTGTGTTCTGGAAGGCTTTTCAACATGGTGAGACCACATAGCAGTAAATCCACAGCTGAGTAAATCCACAGAGAACTGATCTCACCTGCTCGCAAGAACCCATGCTACCTTTGGTTCAATGGTGGAGAGGAAAAAGAAGGAAGAGGGCATTTTGGCAAAGGACCTGGCAGCACAACATGGAAGGTGAGGCTGATCTGAAAGCAGTGCCCAATTAGCCCAAGGAATTGGGACCAAAGATGCAGCGTCTTGAAGATACTGTCTTCTCTTAGGTAGCCGAAGAATTATCCTTTATTAGGATCAGAAACTTCCAGCTGTGTGGGCTTTCCTTCCAAAACTATGTACAAATCCAGACTCTTTCCCGCTGGGCGCACTCTTCTGGAGCTGAGATTCTGGGAAGGACAAGCAGCTCTTCCCTTGTTCTACCTGAACCTATCTGTATGCTACCTGCTCCTGTCCCACATTCTAATGCATCTCCTTTGCTGCAGCACTGGGATGTGGGTGCCCACCACAGCCCTTGTTTTAAGCCTCCTAGAAGAAAACCTGCATGTGAAGGTTGGAGAGGGTCATGCTTGTTCTGTGCTAGAAACCTCTCACTGGCAAGGGACCACTCTGGAGTGTCCAATTCCTTGTCATTACCTAGAAAAAAGCTGCTTTTGCCTTCCTTTGGCTTTCTTAGAAGCTGGGCGTGAGGAAGGGTGCTCTCCTCTCCAAGGTGACATGGTGTAAATCCTCACACTAGCACCCAGTGGATGCAGGGCAGAGAAAGACTTCCCAATGCCACATCATAGTGCTGGTGCATCACATAATCGCTTCACCAGGGTGCTGGGGTATGTCTGCTCTTCCAAGATGAGGAGGCATAAGGCAAAATCTGAGCAGGATGAGCAGAGTGCTACTGAGTAAGTTATTAGGGCAGAAAAAGCTGGTTTTCAGGTTCCAGAAGTTGGGAGCCAACAGCTTTTCCATCACCTTGGGTTAGAAAGTGTGACAAAGTGGCCATGGGCTGGAGTATCCAACTGTCTTTGTTGATTCCAAGGGGAAAGAAGTATACGCTCAAGCCTGACCAAAGCCCCTCCTGGAGGATCCATTTCCTGGGAACTCTCACTTTGATGGCTGTGAAATCCGTAACATTTTTCTTCTTGTATCTGGGAAACTGCAGTTGAGCTCCTGTGGGGCTGGTCCTTGCTTAAATAAATGACAGTAAAAATAACTCCCAAATGCAACACCAACATGGGCACGTAAATCAAAGCCTGGCGTGCCCATTAAGGTAAAGTGTCTCCTTCTGCAGGAGCTGTCTGTGGAAGTGCCATCCTGCAAGTGAAATCCAACTGAGAGGGAGGAGGGAAGGTCGCATCAAGATAAGGACTCACAAATCCATCAGCAGCTTCATTTCAGAAGAGATACAAGGCTTTAACAGGGCTGTCAGCAGCATTCTTCAGGTCACACTGCCGCATAAAAGAGAGTGTTAGAACCTGGGACTTAAACTAAACAGATTTCCTATAGGAAACACACACAAAATTACATTGCTTCTAAAGTTACTTTTATAGACATTTTCCCTGAGAAATATTTCTCCCTGGAAAAATAAATTCACAGGATGTAATTAAAACAGTTCTGTGTGTACACTGGGCTGGCCCCCTTTAAGTGCTTCACCAAATGCACCACTAAATAAAGGAATGAAAGCCAGCTTTGTTTAACTCTATTAATAACAATATGTATTAATTATAAAATGAGACATTGTTCTGCCTGGTTTATGGTTATGAAAATAGCCTTTAATAAGGCTGAGACTGGAGTGCTCAGCTTTGCAGTTGTCTGCACTGTTAAAAGGGCTTTCAAAATCTCCCCTAATCTACTTCTTTTACTTGTCAAACCCTGGCTTGATAAAGGCAATGGGGATCAGATTCCATACCCCACAGATTCTGGCAATAACCAGGTGCTGATGACTGTAATCTTTTCTGCTTTTCTTGCCATTTAGCTTTTGGTTAAACACAAAGAGGCGACTGCATTGTATTAGTTTAACTTCCATGCTTTGGGGAACAGAGCCTGAAGAGATTTGTATTGATCCATCGCTGCAAAAAAGTCTGCTTGGATAATTAGGGATAATGATTCCCTTGGTACCTGCATGGCCCAGTCCAGCCACATGTGGGCAGGGAAGGCAGTCTGTTCATGAGGCCATCAGTGACATGGGTTAGTGGTGGCCTAGCTAGTGCTGGGGAATGGTTGGAATTGATGAGCTTAAAGGTCTTTCCCAACCTGGTTGATTCTGTTGTTCTATGATTCTCTTTATGGCCCTGCTAAAATACTCCTGAAAGGCTATTGTGTCTTTCTTTCCACTTGTCACACCAGGACTTTGCAATGGGATGCACCTGACCTGAGGGAGGGATGCTGGTGTTACTAAACATGGGCTGAGGTAGCCTGACGCGCTAGAGATGCTTCTCCTGTGGTGGCATCTTGTGATGCTGCCTGTCAGCCCCTAGCAGATTCAGTGCAGATGGTCACAGCTCTGCCATTTCAGGGAGTGATTTGGAAGGTCCAAGGGAAGTGTTTGCTGGGCTCTAGTGGAGGAACATCCACTGCCTTTCTTCCCTGTATCCTCTCTACACAGACCATCTCTCACATTGGAGTTTATTATAGCCTGTTGTGTACCTTTTGGGTTTAGTTTGCTTAGTTTATGTCACCTTTTATTTTTTCTCAGAAGCTTAAAAGCTAAAAGCAAAAACTACACCTTTATACCAGTATTAACATAGCTATAGAATGGGTTTGATTGCTATATTGCTGTCCTGGTCTCAGTGCAGCTTCCAATATCTGAAGGGGCCTACAAGGTTGCAGAGAGGGACTCTTCATCAGGGACTTCAGCAAGAAAACAAGGGGTGATGGGTTCAAACTGAAACAGGGGAAGTTCAGGTTGGGTATAAGGCAGAAGCTCTTCCCTGTGAGGGTGCTGAGGCACTGGCACAGGGTGCCCAGAGAAGCTGTGGCTGCCCCATCCCTGGCAGTGTTCAAGGCCAGGTTGGACACAGGGCCTTGGAGCACCCTGCTCTAGTGGCAGGTGTCCCTGCTCTAGTGGCAGGTGTCCCTGCCTGTGGCAGGGCTTGGAACTGGGTGAGCTTTAAGGTCCCTTCAACCCAACCCAATCTGGGATTCTGTGATTCTATGTCCTATTAATATATGTATTCTGTTATGTGATTTTTCATATCCTTCAGGCACAGCCGGCCAGGTTTTGTGTCTCTGCAGCACAGAAGGTGATGATTCTAATGCATCTCCAGCCCCGGACCCCTTTATTGAGGGGAGAGGTAAGAACTCAGGCTCATTTGTTAAAGTAAACGTTGCATCACTGGAGAAGAGACATTCTGTAAGAAGGATTATCAGAACAATCTGTGTTATTTCCTTACTGGAAGCTGATTTTTGGTAACTGAAACATTTTAAAGAGCCTCTCTGGAGCCACTTCCAACCAACACGAAAGTAGCAGAGTAAAAATGAGCAGGAGTTGGTCTGAAATACCATGAAAGAAACAGAGCCCCCCTGGCTGGGAGCTAGGGGAGGTGGTTGAAGGTGTCAAGAGTTCATTTTCATTCCTTAATTAGCTCTAAACCCTTGTGCCCTGCCCCGGTGAGTGGAAGGCAGGCGGGGAGCACTGCCCTGCGCTGCAGCTGAGCGGGGACGACAACCGGGGACATGTTTTATGTTCACACCCCACCTCGGAGGTAGGCCGGCATCCAGAGCATGCCGTAAACCAGGCAGGAATGCCGCTGCCTGGAAACACGCTCGTAATTCTTGTGCCCCTCTTTCCAAGAGACACTTTTCCTCATGTAATTGTTCTCAAACCACAACATGTTCCCATTCCCCTCCTGATAATGCTTTGCAGTTTCTCTCTTTTTAACGTTGAGATTGGAGTAAGGGGGGTTAGTTCTTGCTTTATTTAGTTTCCTTAAATCCCCCCTCACCAGAATAGCCAGGAGGCTTCTTTTCCCCTTTTATTCTCTTAGGGCTCGATTCAATAAATATACATCCGGCTCCTTTGCAGTCCTAGTCTGGCTTAATGAAACTGTGCGAGGCACTTCCAAGAGAAGGATGTTTATTTTTCTCTGCTGATTCAGTTAGGCTGGTCCGGCTCTTGTGTGCCCAGAGAGCTGCTTTATAAAGAGACCCTTGTGACTGCAGCGGGGACACTGTGTCAAGCGGTAAGTGCCTGCGCTCACTCAACACTGGGATTCTCTTACCACAGGGGAAGGGGTGCGGGCGGATGGCTGGATTTGCTATATACAATGCACAGGGAGAAAAAAGCCTGCTAAGAGCACAGTGTTAAGGTGGGAAAGCCAAGCACTTCCAAGGCAGATAGAGCTAGAGCTGTCTGGAGAGCAGGCTTAATTCATCTGTTTATGGGAGCACATTATGAAACACGCTCCCATTTTTGCATAGTCCCATGCTTGTTTCTTAGGTAATAGCATTTTCTAGCTTTTGTCAGAACTTGCCACCTTCACAGCGTGCTTTCTCCATAGATAATCCAGCACCACAAAGATCCTAGTGCCTGTGCCTAGCTGGAAGCAGCAGTGAAGTCAGGCAGCTCCAAAAGGAACATGGAGATGCAGATATTGCCGTGGCGGCCATGGTGAGCCTTTTATCAGTAATGCAGGCTTACGAGCTGCTTAGTCAGTGCTGGTGAGACCAAGTTTGATGGCAGCAGCTCTATTCCAAGACACTGTGAGTCCCTTAGGTCTGGATCTGGACTGCCTCAAATGCCTTGATGGGTTGGAGTAGATGGATTTCAAAGGTCCATCCAACCTAAACCGTTTAACCTCTCTGTGTGTCAGGAGACAAACACCGCTTTAAGACATTTTGCCTCTTTGCAGTGAAGTATGAAAGCCTGGCAGCGGGCAGTGGGGATGGACTGATGCAGACAAGCCAGACGCATTCAGATGCCGGTAGTTCAGGGTGATTGCTGTCCCCTTTTGGCGTGGCATTGAATGTTCACAGAACAAACCATGTTCTTTGCCTGAGGGATCTTCAGCCAAAGCCACAAGGCAGAGAAAGTGTCCCTCTGACAATGCCAGCATTGTCAGCAATAAGCATTGGGAAATCTGGAGTCAGGTCTCTCCTGACACTTAGTTCCTGATGTGCAATTGATCTTGCAAAGCACCAGATTCAAAACAACCCATGGATTGAGTTCTTTCGTTTTTGCCTTCCCATTCACAATCTCAGTTTTCTACCCAGTGGCGGAAGCCCACAGTGTATTTCTGAATGAAACCTGAGTGCCCTTCACAGCATCTTTGGCTCTGTTTCCCATGACATGGGATTAGGAAATCTCCGTCTTCCCACTGAAAGGAGGACGATGGCTCAGGGAGCATCAGAGACCTGCCAAAAATCACAAAGCAAGGGGCAGGGGTGGGAACCAAGTTCCTATGAGTGGTAATCTGCTACCTTCCTACTTGTGTTGCCCTCAGCTGCTTTGGGACGAGCCGATCTTGCTGCTTTGAGTTAGATTTGCTTCCCACTTTGCTCTTTATGGCAATGTTTAATGGTTGTAATAAACCAGAAGGAATTCCTTTCAAATTAGGTTGATCTGTAAAACCCAACCAAGTCTTTCCATTACTACAGCTGCTTCTCCCTTCAGCTGAGGATAGAGGCAGTATGCTGCAGGCTGGAAAGGGTATCCATCCACCTACAGGTTGCTGTCAGCTCCTGGGTAAGCTGGTGTTAGTTCTCTGGTGGGTACATGTCCATGTACTGGAGATTCTGGTCTAGAAAGAGAGAGGATGAAGCTCATTGAGTAACTGTAACATTAAGCAGAGATCCTGATATCCTGTCTGTTGTTGGTCAAGAGGTTGAGAACAGGAAAGGTTTACAGATGATACTTGTCTTAATGATGATACTGCATCAAGGATCAGCCTCAGGGCTGTACCAGACCTCTCCTTTGGCAGACACAGAGTCTACAGCCTTGCTGTAGTTTATATGAAAGCACTGGAGTGACCTTGCATTTGACATCTTTGCCTAGGAGGTTACATTCCAGTGTTGTCAGCAATGGTGCTAGGAAAGTAAAGGACAAACTTTCCTGTATTTTCCAGCAATTTATGTTATGGTCTTTCTTTCCTTCTAACTGGAGATTGATCTCAGTCCTGCCAGAGCCAGCATCTTCTCTAAGCCTGACTGAAATACCTGTTACACAAATAGTACAAGTAGTTGGTTTGGTTTTTTGAAGGAAATGTATGAAACTTGGTTGGACTTGATGATCTTAAAGGCCTTTTCCAACCTAGTTGATTGATTCTATGCTTCTAAACAGGGAAGGATCTCCATTGTCAGGTTAACATAAGGATGCATCTGCTTGGCAAAAGGAATCAGAGCTGGAGGTACGATGAGCAAGGGCAAAACCACCAGAGGCTGGGCATCAGGCATTGGATGGAGCTGGGTCTCCCATCCCACATCACCTCTGCTTATTACTTCAAGCATTAGTCCATGCTTCTTACTGCTGATAAAAATTCCTTGCCCATTTCCATGTGGATATACTTTCCATAACTGATTTTCCTTGGATTATTTAAGAGCCGGGATGCTGCTCCTAACATTCTTTTTGCTTACCTAACGTTCTAAAGGGGGTCTTTAGCTATTTGTTTTGCTCTCCAGCAAAGTGTCTTTGGCGTTTTTCATCATTGAGACTAAATGCAAAGAGAGGCCACATACCTGGGGGTGAAACCTGCTCCATCCCGTTGCTTGGTGGAACCTGGTTACCTCTGTCTCTGCAGCAGTAGAGACATCCCCAGCACAAGGCAAGGGAGGAAAACTCCAATGGAGACTTTATCACTCTTTGTCAGGAGAAATGGCCATCTGGAGCTTTCCTCTGATGCCAGATGTGGGAATATCAAAGGAGAAGCAGGCGCCTCCTTTACCTCAGTCACCAAACCTCCTTGCAGGCAGGTTAGAAAACAACATCAAATCAGCTGAGGACAAGTTTCCATGGACAGCAAAGAGCTGCCCAGAAATGAGTCACGCAGGAACGGGTTCAGACCTCCCCCACTCTCACCAGGGGATTTGCAGACAAAAGGGATTTATTTATTTAGGGTTTTTTTTGCTATTTTTTCTTTTCAGAAAATATTCAGATTTTGATGGGAAAATACAACTGGGAAGGTTCCCCCCCCCCCCTTTGTTTTTGCCTTTTGAACAACTTCTTTCATTACTTGTGTGGAGTTTGTCAGAAATACCTCAAGGAAAAGCAAGTGCAGGAAAAAAGTAAAGAGCTGTAACAGCTTGGGAGGAGAAGAGTTCATTTCATAGATTGTGGAAGCACAGGATAGTTCAGGTTGGAGGAGCTCTTAAAGCTCATCCAGTTCAAACCCCCTGCCATGGGCAGGGGCCATCTTCCGCTAGAGCAGATAGCTCCAAGCCCTGTCCATCCTGGCCTTGAACACTGCCAGGGATGGGGCAGCCAAATACTTGGGAGCATGTTTGCTCTGTGAGCTGGGGGCCTGTGGCCAAGGTATGTGCTGCCACCCTCTTTCACCCTAACCCACACCTCTCTGAGTACAACCAGGATGAAATACCACCTTTTATGGGGCCAGTTTTCCTTAAGGGTGTCGTTGCATGCTGAAGCCAGTGTAACCTTTCCTTTGGGACCACCTTGGGGCTGGCATGCTCCATGCAGGTGAGATGTTCCTGACCTGCCAGCGCTCACATCCAGGCTATTGAATTCACATGTGTTTATTGTGATGGTTCTTTACTCAATTTCAACCCTCTTTCCTCACTTGCAGGACTGATTGTGCTGCTCAGCTGGGAGCAGCAGGGGTACTGGACATCTCTGTCTCATTTTGTGCCATGCTGAAGATGAGAGGTGGGTGGGATTTTCTAGTCTCTGTCTTTCTGTGGTGTTACATTAAAACCTCTACTTTGTGTCCTCCACTTTCTCATGGTCAGGATTGATGGAGCAAAGTCCTGGATAGCGGATGGAAGGTCAAAATACAGCTGATGCATCAGCCCTGCCTCTTGCAGCATAATTAACTTACTGGACTCCAAGCAACCCATCTTTCATCATCTTTGTGATTACAGCCCCAGTCCTAATGACAGTCCCAGATGCTGGAATTAAGTTCTCCTCCCATCCCCTTGTTGATGTACATCTTCATGTCCACATTAGGAACTATACAAATTCCACAGAAAAATGTTGAGCTGTGCTAAAAATGGGAGGACAGGAATTCCCCCCCTCTCTCCTTACCCCACAGATGCATTTATCACCAGGGCAACTTAACTTCAGAGTTCACTAAAAATCCAAGCTGTTGGCTTAGTTCCAGAAGGGAGAAGTTTTATAGACTGAGCTAAGCGTGAATTACAGTTCTGGTTACAGCATTCCTTCTTTTATACCTGCTTGCTTTCTTTTCTTCTCTCCTTCTTCTGGAGCAAGTCCAGAGGAGGCCACGAGGATTATCAGGGGCTGGAGCACCTCCTGTATGGAGGCAGGCTGAGAACATGGGGGCTGTTCAGCCTGGAGAAGAGAAGCTGTGTGGAGACCCCAGAGCAGCTTCCAGTGTCTGAAGGGGGCTACAAGGATGCTGGAGAGGGACTCCTCATCAGGGACTGTAGGGACAGGACAAGGGGTGATGGGTTCCAACTGAAACAAGGGGAAGTTCAGGTTGGAGATAAGGCAGAAGTTCTTCCCTGTGAGGGTGCAGGCACAGAGTGCCCAGAGAAGCTGTGGCTGCCCCATCCCTGGCAGTGTTCAAGGCTGGACACAGGGGCTTGGAGCAACGTGCTCGAGTGGAAGGTGTCCCTGCCCGTGGCAGGGGTTGGAATTGGATGAGCTTTGAGGTCCCTTCCAACCCAAACCATTCTATGATTCTATGATGAGCATGCTCGAGAGGCAGTGGGAAATGTTCATGAATGTGGATGGTGTTTGAGGGAGCTGCCCACGGCTGAGGGCTCAGAAGGAGGTTTTTGCCTTTATCTGCTCATTTTCTTGTTTCTTTTTTGTTGCTTCAGTGTTAGGAGCTGCAGAAATGCTTGGCCTAATGAGTGAGTCAGTGTGTTTTGGCTGTGTTGGATTACTGGCTATATTTAGATACTGGAAGCTTCTGCTTAAGAGAGTCACAGGCCCCAGTTGCTGGGTGGATTGGTTTTCCAGTGGGCTGGAATCACTGCAGCAAGCCAAAAAGGCCACCCACAGATAATTAACTGCTGGCCATGGAGGGAAGGGGGGCCAAGCTTGCTCACCTGCCTGGCTGCTTCTCCCTCCTGGTGGTGGGCATGGCCAGGCAGGTTACTAGAGGTAATGTGCTCCAAGAGAGTCAGCCAGCAGATCCTGATCCCTCTGGAGCTTTGCTCTCTTGTGCAAAAGGAGGATGTACCTGATGTACCTCAAACAAACAACTGCTTTTTTCATTCTTTTGAAGCAGTCCCTGGAGTTGAGCACTGTTCCAGGTACAGGAAGCATTGGCTGACTATTACTGGGATTATTGGGTAATTCAGGCTGAAAGGAATTCAGACTCAGGAGGTCATCTAGTCCAGTGTCCTGGTGGGGCAGGAACAGCAGCCAGGGCTGCCCACAGCCTATGTCCTCAGCTGGTAAGAGATATGTCTGGTAGGAGCAGTCCAGTATGCTGGATGTGTATTTCCTAGATCTTGGCCAAATGTTAACCTGTTTGCAAATTGCACTCAGAGTGATCCAGATTTCCATCGTAGTCTATTTCTCCATGGGATTTTTCTTAAACACCTATAGATTTCCAGTGCTGGCCATCTCCAAGGCAGAGTCACTCCCTTGCTACCATCCCTGTACAAGAACTCATTAGGTCAGCTTAGGATGGGTTGTTCTTCATATGTATTTATGGGAAACAAACATGCACATAAAAAAAGGAGATAAACTTCTGCTAGGAAGGATAATGGGATATGGTATGTAAAAACCTGCCTTTCATTGCAGCATATCTGTAAGTACAGAAATACATAACAATTTATGGAGGAGAGAGAAGACTGTGGTTAAATGGAGGCATTTGCTGCAAGAACTGAATGAACCTCAAATCATGAGTGATCCAGACACTGGCATTCCAGCTTCATCTGTCCTGTTTACCCTCACTTTGTTCCTCTCTGCTTCGTCCATGGGGACAAATCCCGTATTACAAGTAAACACTGCTACATCCTCTGCTGCCCTTCCTTGCACTTTACCCATGGGAGAAGAGGGAAGAGCCAGCTCTGCACGACACAGTGAGTAAACACATCTATTTTAAAGGAAGATTGTGCTGAGTAGGAGTGGCCTTTCCCTAAGAGCATTGAATACTGGCATTGCACTCCTGCTAGGAAAGCACTGAACTGCAGAGGTTTCTGTCCCTTGCACTAACTATCCCCTTGTGCACACAGACATTATGGCTTTTGGTCCAGGGCCATGTGTATGAAAGCCCATGGACTAACATGCCTTTTTCCTCTGGATGAGACCAGCAATCCAACACCACCCTTTGCAGCTGGAAGAGCTCATTAAATCTAGTCCCATTAAACCTGTGAGGGCTGCAGACGATGCAACAGCTAAGAAAGCTGCTCTGGTCTGTCTTGTGCTTTATCCAGGCACAGCAACAGGGAACTGAGATGTATGTGGCTGCTTCCCTGCCTGTGAGCAGGCCCAGGGTCTGTAGCTAGATGCAGTTGTGCATTGGAAACCAAGAAAGGAATGCAGAGGAGCACAATGTGGTGGGTCTCCTCTGCCGGGATGCTTGCAAAACAGAGTGGCCAGTCCTGAGCCTATACCAATCCTAGAAAGCCTTTCATAAGCACAGGGGAGCCAAGCTGAAGGCTGAAGTTCCACCTGCCCCCGCTGTCTAGTTCCCAGATCTGGTCCCTTTGACTCAAGGACGGCCAAAGGCACAGGGTGCCCAGAGAAGCTGTGGCTGCCCCATCACTGGCAGTGTTCAAGGTTGGACACAGGAGCTTGGAGCAACCTGCTGTAGTGTGAGGTGTCCCTGCCCGTGGCCGGGGTTGGGACTGGATGAGCTTTAAGGTCCCTTCCAACCCAAACCATTCTGTGAGTCCGTGACAACCCCACCGTTGCAGCTTTTAGCTCTAGCAAGCCTTGTTTATGTATCTGCTTTGAAACACTTGCTCTCTGCCTCCTGCAGGTGCTGCAAGGCTCCCCCACGCTGTGTGCACAAGCACTGTGTATTGTCAGCCCCATTTTTACCCATGGCCGAACAAGAAGCGGTTCCTCCACCAGCGGCCGAGCTCCGCCCGACTCCCGTTTCTAGGAGCCCCCCCGGGCGCTGACGGGAGGGCCGGGCCGGGCCGGGCCGGGCCGAGCCGCCTCCCCGCCGCTGAGGTACCGCGGCGGGGCTGCTCTGAAGGAGGAATGGCTCCTCCGGTGCTCGCTGCTGCCGGGGAAAACCACCTTAACGCCGACGCAGGAAGCCGCGGGGCGGCAGGCACCAATCAGGCCGGCTCGGGGAGTGAGGGCTGGCGGGGGGGACCGGGGGGACCGGAGGGAGGGCGGGCCCAGCCGAGCCGGCGGTGCTGGGGGCAGATGGCGGAGGGCGGCCTCCCCGGCGGTGGGGACCCGCCCGCTGCCTCGGGCGGGCAGGCAGGTAACGTGGGGGATAGGGGCTCCTTCCGGGGGATGGGACCCCCGGCTCCTCGCCCCGGGGTCGGGCTCAGCCTGGCTCCCCCCCCCGGTCTCTCTCCAGCGCAGGTCGTAACCTGAAGGAGTGGCTGCGGGAGCAGTTCTGCGACCACCCCATCGAGCACTGCGAGGACACGCGGCTGCACGACGCGGCCTATGTGGGGGACCTGCCCACCCTCAAGAGCTTGCTGCAGGAGGAGAGCTTCCAAAGGTGAGGGAGGCGTCCAGCGCATAGAAACACATGGGCTGGGCTGCAAGGGGACCTCAAAGCTCATCCAGTTCCAACTCCGGACACCTTCCACTAGAGCAGGTTGCTCCAAACCCCTGTGTCCAGCCTGGCCTTGAACACTGCCAGGGATGGGTGTTAGAATGGGAGGATGCGTTGCTTGCCCCCCACAGTCATCCGTCTGTGGTCTCCAAGGAGGTAAACCTAGAGCTGCTTCGTGAGTGTGCATGAGCTCCTTTCAGATCAGAGCAGTGTCATGCCATGAGAAATGGGGCCTGTGTTTGATGGAAGAAACATGCAAAAGAGATTAAAATCAAATATCAACTTGGAACACCCAATGTTATAAAATCTGCCCGGTGCAAAGTCTGGAGCCGTGGGGATAGCTAATGAATCTTCCTGCACCACGGAGAAAAAGCTGGATTGAGGGCAGAATGCCTCCCAGCCTCAAAAAAGCGTCCTTTCAGCAGAAGTGAGAACGAGCCAGCCCCTCTTTTTGCCACTGGGCAGATGGGGGTGTTTAGAACACAGACTGGGTTGGGTTGGAGGGGACCTTAAAGCTCATCCAGCTCCAACCCCTGCCATGGGCAGGGACACCTTCCACTTGAGCAGCTTGCTCCAAGCCCCTGTGTCCAACCTGGCCTTGAACACTGCCAGGGATGGGGCAGCCACAGCTTCTCTGGGCACCCTGTGCCAGTGCCTCAGCACCCTCACAGGGAGCAGTTTCTGCCTAAAAGCTCATCTCAGTCTCACCTCTGGCAGGTTAAAGCCGTTCCCCTTGGCCTGTCCCTACAGGCCCTTGTCCAAAGCCCCTCTCCAGGTTTCTTGCTGGCCCAGATTTCCTGTGGACCCCTGGTTTGAGATTTTTGCCTAATTTTCTCCCATGTGACATAAAACCCCTGTGGCAGCCGGGCCAGGTTGTCCTTCCTTGCATTAAAAGCAATATTTGGTGGGAGGAGGAGGGCTGGAGGCTGCAGCACCATCACACAGCTGATGGAGTGACCAGAGGAGTGGCTTCTTTGAGGGTATGCGTGGGGTGGTAATCCCTGAACCTCCAAGGTTAAAGGGGAGCGCTTTTATCATAAGGCTTGAAAAGTGAGAGCTTGACATGGTTAAAAAAACCCCAGCTGTGGGATTGCTCTCCTGGCAAACTCTGTAAATGCACCGTATAGAAACTGCTTTGTCCT
Source organism: Amazona ochrocephala (assembly GCA_039720435.1). NCBI lineage: Eukaryota > Metazoa > Chordata > Aves > Psittaciformes > Psittacidae > Amazona > Amazona ochrocephala. Next base: position 81,769,120 of record CM077881.1, on the reverse strand, counting down.
GTACCAGTTACGTGGGCTCATGGAGTGAGCCAGAAGAGCACATCCACTGCTGTGCTGGCTAAAGAGTATTTTCACCAGCCTACATTGGCCTTAAAGAAATCCCTTCCTTTCTGTTCAGAGGGGACTGGCAGTGATTTGCAGAGAATTTGGGAGTGAGGGCTGGATGCTTATGAGACTTTTAGGACTAGCCTGAGATCTGCATGAGTATAAAAGCTAATGCAGGTTATTTCAGAGGGATCTAAGCAGCTGAAAGCCAGATCCATCTCTTGCAATAAGCTGGAAAAGGCTCTTATGCCTATACACCCTCCCAGAGAGGATGCTGATGGCCTCCTGTGCAGACCAGGATCGTTGTACCTCTCCACTTTGCTGCTTGCTGACAGGGCTAGGTTTCCCTGGATGTGTGTTTGTCATGTCGTGGTGCCTGGCTGCGTGTGGATGTTGCTGGCAGTGTGATACATACGTATGCCTGCATTTCCATGCGTTGTTTCTTTCTTCCCTATGTCCTCTTGCTGTTTCCCTGCTGCTTTGATGACTTTGTGTCCCCTTTGGAGCAGCTTGAATTAAATGGTTGTGGTCCCCAGCTTGGTCACTGCTGATTTCAGACATTGCATATTTGTTTATTGGTAATTTTGACTGTGTTTTGATGCAGGATTTGCCCCTCATTGCATACGTGCAGCTGAGCTGCCATAAAGCCCATCTCCCAAGCACTATGCCATAGTCTCCTATTATCAGCAGGAGCTTTTCAGAGCTGGTCTAAAATGCCCATAATAGGCAGGAAAAGCTTCATGGGAGCAGTTTGGGCTCTCCCAGATCCTCCTTGGGGGCTGGGGGAGGTGGGGTGGTGCAAGGCAGCAGGAGGGCTCCTCTGATGGAATGCTTTCCCTCTCCAATGCAGCCGGATCAACGAGAAGTCGGTGTGGTGCTGCGGCTGGCTGCCCTGCACACCGCTGCGCATAGCTGCCACTGCCGGCCATGGGCCCTGCGTGGACTTCCTCCTTCGCAAAGGGGCTGAGATTGACCTGGTGGACGTGAAGGGGCAGACAGCCCTCTATGTAGCTGTGGTCAACGGGCACCTCGAGTGTGCCAAGATCCTCCTGGAAGCTGGGGCTGACCCAAATGGAAGCAGGCACCACCGCAGCACCCCTGTCTACCATGCGGCACGTGTGGGCCGGGCAGACATCCTCCGGGAGCTGATCAGGTGAGAGCTCAGGTATATGCTGGAGATAAGTGACTCTACCTCCTTCCTCTTCCCTTGGCAGCTTTTCCCCCATGGAGCTCATCCATTCCCTCCTTGCATGCTCAGTGCCTCCACAGGCCTGGTGAAGCTCACTAAGTGATGAACAGGGTGAGAGGATGGAGAGGTACCCAAAGGGACATCCTTGTGTTCCCCATCGATTGGCCCCGGCAGCAGGTCTGTGCCCCGCTGTGTGACTCCCATGCCTGTTCTCCTAGGATGAAGCCCAAGAGAGGAATCTCTGTTTCTGAGCCCACCACCCACTATTCAGTCAGATTGAAATTGTTCAAAGTATTTTCCCCCCAAGCTCTTATCTTGACTGCCGGCTCCATGCCCTGACTGAATTTATGAGTGAGGTGGATCTCACTGTGAACAAAAAGTGTTTGGGAGCACATCTCTCCTTTGCTTAGCTCTGCTGCTCTGACCATTTTCTGCACTTAGGAGAAGAGATGTTTGTCACTGACACTGGCTGATCTTGACTGCCTGGTGTTTGCCCATCATTAGGACACCCTCTATTGCATCTGGTTCAGTCTCCCCTTGCTAGACATTTGATGCACAGCTCCACTGACGAGGTGGCATCTCTGGGGCAGGGAATGATGGCCATCACTATAAAGTGATGCACAGTAACCTTAGATTTGGGTGGTGAGTGATTGGTGACCATCCGTCCCTCAGGAAACTTCCTCTGCAGTGCTCAAGATGTAGCAGCAGGCTGTGTGAACTTGGCTTTTCTTCCTCTGTGGTGTGCTGTGATACTTCCTTTCTTCTAAATTGGAAGCTTTTTGTATAAGGGACTAAATGGACCGTTGACACCAAATACTAAGGGAACATCAGGGGAATATACAGGTTGTAGAAAGAAATAATAGAAGAAAGTGTTTGGATTCCCACAGAAATGCTCTCCAAGAAACCCCTTCAGTGACCACAGATGCTAGAAAATAACAACCAAAAGGGTTTGAATAGCAACGTTTCAAAGTACTTGGGGATTTTCTCCTCTCCTTTTTGCTTGTGGGGAAGTTAATTTTCCTACAAGGGCAGCTTTAAGGAAGCTGGCAAGTAGAAAGAAGGGGAGATGGTCCTCCTTCCTCACTCCTTTCTCAGGCTGAGAGAAGGATGTCCCTGTTGCCATGTGCTTGTCAGTACAGGCTTCAGCTCCCATGCTGCATTCCCAAGAATCTGCCCTGAGATATCTGCTAAGGCAGGGTGAAATGTAGCAAATGGTGTTTCAGCAGCACAAGGGAGAGCTGATGCATTGATTTATGTGTCTACTCCTAGGGATACCTTGCCAGCAATATTAAAAGCAAGAGTTTGGAACGTTTTCAGGCTTAAAAATGAACTGGAGCTTGTCCAAAGTGTTTTTATTAGACAATGTCTCTCCCAAAGCTGCTGAGCTAATACCAAATTGTCAGATTGCCCACAATTTCAAATATCTTGGAGGATGAATTTCACAGATCTCTTCAGATTTGCTTACTTTCAAATGCAGTCTGTTGTTGCACAGCTCGCTTGGAGAGTTGTAAGATGTTGCTCTCAAAAGCTTTGGCAGGGGGAATGCAATGAGGAAGACACTTTTACTGGGATAGAAGGAAATATTTCAGCCTATTCAACTCCAGAAACCCTCCTAAGTCCTAAAGAGAAAGCCCAACCCAGCCAGGCTTGCTGCAAGTGTCTAAACATCACCTAGTTCATCTCTTTGTTAATCGTATGGTAGCACAATCAGGATTCGTGGATAATCCTATAATTGCTGAACCAGCTACCCAAGCAAGAGGTGAAACTGTATCCTTGAATAGTAAATACACACATAGCTATGGGACGGTGATCTGCTTTTTAATGGTTAGATTGCCAAGGTATAGAGATTACTTTCCTAGCAGCTTGTGATGTGATCATGCCACAATGAGATTGGACTGTTGCACGGTACTTGCACTATGATTGAGGGCTGACCTCATTATGAAGGATTAAGGGTGAGAAGATCCTTTTGCCACACTAAAACAGTGAAAAAGAGACCTGACAAATGGCCCTGCTGTCTCAGGTGCATGTTGAGCAGTAGAACTTTATATTTTGCTTTGGACTGAGGGTTTCCCCTGGGAATTTTGATGGCAATAATGGGAAAAAAAGAACAGAAATAAAGGGATATCTGCTGTCTGGTCAGGGTCATGGCCATAGGGGGCAGTGGCCCTGGATCTCAGCCAAGATGTTCATGCTTGGGAGGTCTTGCTTTTTGGGGTGAAAATGCACTGCATGCCTTTTGCAGCTCTTAGACAAGCTTCCTTGGGCCTTGTTCTGAGTGTGCTTAATTTAAATGAGACTGTTCCCATCCTCAGAATTGAAGCATTTGGTTAAGCATTTGCTGGATGGGGTTTCCCCTCCTTGGGCTTTGCCTGCCTTGAGGCAGGATTTGTCCCCAGGTGGTTTCCTTATTTGCTTTATTATCTGCAGACAGGTCTATAATGCTACCTAGGAAGACAGAAAAGTCTAGTTTTGGTTGGGGGACTGGTGGGTGAAGGAGGTTTTTATCCCTCTGTGGGGAGAAGGGACAGGGCTTTGCCTTATCTCAGTGCTGCAATTAAAACCAGCTACTTCTGAGAGGGTCTTCCACTTCCTTCCTATGCAAGCTGCATGTGAAGTAGATGGACATAGCGTCCCATTGCTTGGGTGTTACCCAGCCTGGGGGAAAGAAATGCTTATTTCTGCTGTCTCTTCTTTCTGCAGCATTGCCATTTTTCAAATTGCTTTGCCAGAGAGCAGCACTTGGCCTTTTTTGCTCCCATTTATTTGGCCGCATTTTTCACTTACTACCAAAAACAAAATGAAAAGAGCCAAAGCCAATAAGCCCTGTTTTCTGCTTGTTCACAACTGAGTGCCCTCTGTACTTACTGAAGAGAAGTATGCTATGGGCACTGCTTCTGTTTCGTGATGATGCTCCAGGCCATGGAGCGGGGCTTTAGCCTGCTTGCATGGCATCTTGCAAGCCCAAGTCCATGGCAAAGATACAGGATGTAGGTTTCTCTGTGGGGTAGGGTGAGGCAAAAAGCTTGGGAGGTTTTGTGCTGCAGTTCCTGGGGGTCCCCCCTGCAGCTTCTGGATGAGCTGTAATCTCTTGTGTGGTATCCAGTACAATGTATAGCCTGTGAATGGAGCTGTGCAGGGTGGATGCGGACAAGGGAGGGTCTGATGCCATTATTTTGTGTTTCTGCAGTTTTCTGAGCGGAATATTGGGGAAAAGGCCTCTTTTTGACTCCCTAAAGGGATTTCAGATGGTATTCTAAGCGCCCTAGCTCCTTTGGGAGCAGGATTTTGACATACATGTGTTGCTGTTGAGCACAGATTTCTGTTTACATTTCCGTGCTGTTTGTGACAGTCAGATCGATTGTCTGTATTGCTTTTTGGCCTGTTTTAGCCTGGTGGGGAGGTTATTTCACTGCCTTTCTTCAAATGAGTAATTTGAAAGCATCCCTGCTCCCCAGCCAGCTCACTAGCATCCAGCATTACGTGGTGCTGGCTCAGGGCTGAGCCGTCCCTTGTGCCAAGGCCGTGTTTGGCCAGTCCTTTCCCTGAGGGCAGGGAAAGATGTTCCACAGCTGCTCCTCCTCCCTCCAAAGCCTGGGCTGTTGCGGGCAGAGAAACAGCTCTGCTTCTTGAAGATTAGACCATGCTGGATATGGCATCCCCACTCAGAAGCCCCACCAGGCCCATCTGAGGGTAGGTATTGATGGTATTTGGGTGGTGGGCCCCAAAGACAGGCAAGGTGCTCACTCTTAGGCCTCACCTCTTGCCATTTTGGGCTCCAGTTGTGGTGCTGTTGCCTTTGTTTCCAAACCTCTGCTCTTCTTCCCCCACCAGGTATGGTGCAGATGTGGATGTGAATCATCACCTCCCTTCCCACGGCCCCAGCCTGTCCCTGCGGCCCCTCACCACGCTGGTGGTCTGCCCACTGTACATCAGTGCTGCCTACCACAACCTCCAGTGCTTCCGGCTGCTGCTCCAAGCTGGAGCCAACCCGGATTTTAACTGCTGTGGGCCCATCAACATCCAAGGCTTCTCCCGGGGCTCCCCAGTGTGTGTGATGGATGCTGTCCTGCGGCATGGCTGTGAAGCAGCATTCGTCCACCTCTTGATTGACTTTGGAGCCAATCTGAACCTGGTGAAAGTGGAGGCCTTGGGAGTTGAATCCACAGGAAGGGTCAAAGTCAACCCTGAGGCTCTGCAGGTGTTCAAAGAAGCAAGGGGTAAGTAGCTTTGATTTACTGAAGTTTGGTTCTATCTCTCTCTGGATTCAGGAGAGTTCTTTGGAGAGTGTATTTGGGAGTTAGGAGCTGTTCAGGTGGTAGCATCCTCTTTTGGGTCTGGTCAGCAAAAAGGTGGTGTAAACAGATTATACCTAATTTAAAAGATAACTGGACTTCAGCAAGCTGTTAAGCAAAGTGTAAATGGCTTCACCGCCCCTGATGCAGCTCCCCTAGAGCTGTTGCTGGCCAGACAGGCATCAGGCAGGACAGGACCATGGGGCTGGCCTCTGTGGCTCCCTGGCACAGATCCCTGGTGTTGCTGAGCTGCTGCTCTGCCAGCATTGATGACTCAACCCAGTGGCTTCCCCATGAGCCTCCAGCTGGCTGGTTTTCTCCTGTTGCATTTGGTACATTCACGTGGTGGTTTCCTCCCTCTTGAGTCCTTCAGCTACCAACAGTGCCTCTTGCATTAGTTTATAACTTTATCTTTCTCCCAGCTCCTTTTTCGATTGCCTAACCATGTCCTCAGCAAGGTGTAGGCAGCATGGGCCTGTCAGAGCTGGGCTTTGAATCTGTAGACCACAGGCAGGTTATGGCATATCCAACAAGATCCAGTTCTCTAAAGCCATGCAGATGTACCCTCAGTGTTCTTGAGTAACCCTGTGCTCTGCATGGGGAGGGAGCCAAGAGGTGTATCTGGACAGGCTGCTTGGGCAGTGAAGCCACAAATGGGGGTGGAGATGGTGGTAGAGAAAGGTGGAAAAAAGCTGGGGTTTGGAATTTCACATCCTCTGGGAAGCAAATGGGTTACAAAGGAAATAAACCAGAGTCTCAGACCTGATCATGCCTAACTTTGCCTGCTGTTTCTTTTTATGACAAAAGCAACACCAGTACAGTGTGTGTCCTTGTTCCAGCAAGGGCAGCACTTCATAAAACCACCAGGCTCAGTTGGTGAAGACTAGGACTTTGCACCAGGTCAGAAGTGGAGTTTCCCTCCTGAACTCTGTAGGAATTTCCAAGGGATTCAGGCTGTGGGATACACCCCCCAGCTCCAAGTTACTAAGCTTTGCACGTGCCTGGTTTTTCAGACTGCATGGACTTCTGCTGGGAAGAGGCACACATGAGCTGCAGCACGTGGTTTCCATTAAGCCTGGGTTTAGGAGGCAAATGGGACTCCTCAGGTAGAGCATGCAGAATAATGGAGTGGTGCCTTGGAGGTCCTGAATCAACATCCACCAGTGTGGATGTCCTTGTGCTGGAAGAGCTCTCCATGAACTGAAAAGAAGCCATCAAAAGAATGTTGGTGGAAGGCCTAAGCTGGCCATCAATGCTGTTGTTTCCCAAGGGGGTGATTTAGAGCAGAAATCAAGTCCATGTCATCTTAAAACAATCTGAACAGCATAAAGCCTCCCACAGCCTCCCCTGGTGTGGATTTGGCAGTGATCTCTTGAACCCTCTCATGCAGGGACTGGCTCCATGGTCACAAACCCATGCAGCCTCTGGCTTGCCCTTCCACACTGCGTGTGTGGTGGCTCATTGCTCCATGGCTTTGGCCTCCTTACAAGGGGAATCTGTGCACGCTCAACTCACAGCGCTACTTTCATGTTGCTGTAGGATGCAAGGAGTAAATGTCTCCTCCGCTGTCAGCCAGAGCTCAGCACAGTTTACACACTGTTAGTCCTCTCTCTGAGCCTCAATGGTTGTTCTCTTTCTTTCTTGCAGGCCGCACCCGGAGCCTCTTGTCTCTCTGCCGCATAGCTGTACGAAGAATACTTGGCAAATCCCGGCTGGATCTGATCCATAGCCTTCCAGTCCCAGATCCCATTAAACAATTTCTACTTCATGAACACAGTTAAAGAGCAACTGGCTGCTTTCTGGGACAGTTTGATTCAGTAAACGAGTGTGCTGATAAAGCCAGATGCTAATCCTAGCCCTTCCCTCACACTGTGGTGCTCATGGAGGGCACATAATTCCCTGCCCCTGTGATTTTCCCCTCCACATTTAGGGTGCAGTGATATTGTGTGTCTATTCTTAAGCTACTGATTATCTCACTGGTGATCTCTTGTTTGCAACTGGTTGGGCGCTGGGGTCAGTAAGCGTGTGTGTCTGTTACATGAGCAAATACAATACATCCTATTGCTGTTAGCATATGTCTGTTTGTTATGACTCTACCTCTGTTCTTGATCTCTGTTACACACACCTTGTGTCTCAGCGTGGGGAAGTGTCTTTCCTCTTCCTATAGTGTACAAGGGAGTTTCTCCTCACTGTGGTGAAGGTTTTGCAAGAGCACTGTTCTCTTTCTGCCATCAGTACCTGACCTTTCTTCTTCTGTATGAAGTTTGTGATTGCTGGTGTAAAACTTGGTGTATTTTCTTCTGTCCTCATGGTGTGAAACCCGTCGTTTCCTGTCCGGTGCTGGGTGTTACTTGGAAAATTGTATCTGTGTGCTGCAAGGTGGCTCTCTTCATGTAGAGGCTTCATCACACAGATGGGAGAATAGCAGAATATGTAGCCGTATCCTGTCTGAGTCACTTCTACAGAGCACCAGAGCTGCTGTGGCAGCTTGGCTCTCCCTCCAGCACTGTAATGGACAAGGCAGGGGCTGGTTGGTCTCAGCGTGGGACTGGGTCAAATCTTGTGTCTGCTGCATAGCATGAATGAGCAGATGTAAAGAGAAGAGGAAAAGGTACTTTCACTTCTGGGAGCTCATAGCTCCAAAGCTTGTTGTGGGGATGTGATCCCTGCTGCAGTGGTGATGGGGCAAGGACTATGACAGCAAGTGAACGTGGGAGATTGCTAGAGTGCTTTTTGGAAAAGCAGTGCCTAAACTCATCTTCTATTCCCTGTAAAATGGGTTTGAATATTTGAGAGTGACCGAGAGCAGCAGTGGAGGGAGGGGCTGCTGAATTAAATGGTTCTATTGCTGTTCTGGATGGTAGTTGATGCAATGACTGTGAATATTATCTGTGTGATTAGGAAGAAAAAGGCACCAAAATGATCTCTATAAACTGCCTGCTTGCAGTACTGTGGTGGTGATGATGTTACTGAAGGCCCAGTAAAGAAGCTGACAATGCGCAGCACATTGAATAGCCTACTTACCTTTTACTCTGTATCCCACTGTGTCAGTAGGACCAGAGAAAACCTTCCCAGATCCACCTCACAGGTTTTTCTGTTTGCATGCTGCTCCTACCAGCACTATGGCAAAGGGAGAAGACTTTTTATCCTTTCTTGAAGAGTTAGGAGTTTATGTACTTCTAAATGCAGCCTTGCACCCAGCAGCCTGGGCTCCTTTGATTTCCATTGCTGTTTGCCTTCATGTCACAAGCTCACAGGATAGGCTCACTCTGTAGTGATTTGACAGCCTTTCATAGGGATCTCAGGGTCAGCCAGTTCCTTGTATAGCAGACATTGTCAAAATAGCAACTTCAGAAGGACAGAGATGATGGTCCCTCAGGATCTGGGATAAAAGCTCAGGTGATAATCAGTATTTGCTTTTACTTTACTGATTCACATGCTTCCTAGTTGATTTTTTGGGTAATTTTTTCTTTGCCAGATGTTTTTCCAGATGTGATCTTAAAGATGGTGGGGATTTATTTTGATATTTATATTGTGTATGGTATTAGTGCCTAGGGACCTGTTGTTGAGAGCTGAGTTAAGCATGGGATAGCAGGGACAGTAAGACAGCCCCACTGGGAATGGAATTTGGCCTGATCACTTGACCTGCTGTAGTAAGAGGGAAATGGGGTTGTTGAAGGTACCTTGCATTTTGATTTCACGTGCCTTTGGCTGACACTAGAGGAGCAGATCCTCAAGACTTGCCCCATAGGTCTTGACACTAGTTAGAGAATATCCTTTTTCTTTTCCAGAAGTACAAATGAATGCTAAATCAGTTCAGTTTCCTGTCCTCCCATGATGAGATGCTTTAAGGGCAGAGTTAAATAAGCAGTCATGGACTTCCTGGTATATTTTATTATCTGCTGAAGAACATGTGCCTTTTGAAGCTGTTTTCAGAGGAGGAGGAGGAAGGGCAAGTCCCTGCTTGTTTCCTGTTACTCCAATTCCATGGCTAGGACTGGAAGATCCTTAAATTGCTTGAATCCCTGATTTTGGGGTAAGGTAGCAAAATCTGCACTGCTGGGAACAGGCTAAAGTCTGATGGTTACATTCAGTGCTTTGATACCAAAGCAAATGGTACTTTTACATCCCTCCTCAGGTGAGATCTAATGGCAAGGCTATGTAGCTGTAGGCATGCTCTCAAGGTGAGAAGGCAGCAGTGTTGCAGTGTTTCCTTTTCAGGCTTGCAGATGGTTTAGGTTTTCACCATGCTGGAGGCCAGGGCAGCCCGTGAGCATGTTGCCTGGGAGAGTTGTGCTCTTGCTTTATAGAAGTGTTAACATGCCTGAGAGATGCAAACAGGTTGTAAAGCCTCTTGTCACCTTGCTGGCAGAACCATAATGTTTTGCAGGAGCACAGTCCGACCATACTTTCCAGCTCCAGTGTATAGACGCAGAAAAGAAGGTAGGTTGTCTTGAGAAAGTGCCATTCAGCTGCTGCTTTGGGTTGATCCTTTTTTCCCCTTGATTTTTGACATAGTTTTGTACCCATTAGTGCCTTTTGGGTGAAGGTGGCAGGATAGGGAGAGCTCGCTGCACCTGGAATGAGCTATGCTGTGAACGATGGAAGGTGGTCCAAGGAAATTGAGAGAATATAGTTAGCTCAGTGCCTGATATAACTTAAAGCCAAGGCTCTGCAGATGAGCTGTTATGGGTTTAGTTCTAGATGCTTTAGTATTTGGTTTGCTGACTGTTGTGCCCTTGCCTGATGCTGTCCTGCAGTGTACTTATGGATAGCCTGCCATTGCACCCTGACCAGTTAAGCAACAGTGCTTCCTTCCAGAACGCTATCTCCATGTGAGTGAAACTGTGAAGAACATCCTCTCCCCATGCACAGTCAGTGTTTGGTACTGTCAGGATTCCTCCATAGGCCCTGCTGGTAAAGTCAGGCCATGCTGGGGGTGGAGACTTTGGCCTCTGGGTAGTTCTTTTGACCTCAAGCTTAAAAGTACTACATGGATTTTCAAATCCATCTGATGTGGAGTCCAAAGGGTTCCCCTGACCATGGATATCTCTGATCCGCAGGTCAAAAAATGGTTCCCCCAATCCACTAGCAAACAAGCTTGAGGTTCATGAATCCCTTGGACATTTGCAGAGTCAAAGCTTTGAAGGGCAGGAGGCATTTTGCCTGGACCCATCCAGCTGAGGGAATGTGCTTCTTGCATAGGTCTCTATGTTAAACTTGGATGGTCTTTCAGTCTTGAGGGCCTGAAGGGAGGCCAGCTCAAGGGGGCAACTCATGCTATTAAGCCATAAGTGCAAAGACAACTGTTAGAGTGAGTCCCTGTGGATGTTGGTTGCTGAAGTTACATAAACCCAGCTTTGCCTGAGTGAAGTGCTTTAGTGCACAGACTTAGATCTGGAATTTTCATTGTAGGGAGATAATGAATCTCAAAATAGATCCGTGCTATTCATAGACCTGCGTATCCTGGCCTGCAGGACCAAAACCTACATGCTCTGGCTGTCCCTGTACTTTTAAACTGAAGAAACAAGTCTTCCAATATGAAATCTGAGTTACATGTGCATATTGTATGTCTTTGCACTATATAAACAGCATTTATTTTTGCCTTAACTTGGACTTAACCATTTCCTCCGATGTAGCAAAGTGTTCTCTTTTGTAAAGGTGTTCTTTTCCATGTTGTCAGATAACATCAGTAAATGAGTATCCTGAAGTCATGGGTGGGAAATTAAACTGAATTGTGTGTACATCATCTATACTGAAGAATGCCTGCTATGTTTGGGTGTAAGATACAAAGCATTGTGTGTAAGCTTGGGTGGGATGGCAATGACAAGATTTGGCAAATGCTTATAGAACCAAACCAGACCAGGAATAAGCAAAGCGGATCCAAAGCAGCCTTTTTGTATGTAGACTTTCTTCTTGTCTTTGTTGCTACGGGGGATTTTGAGAGCATGAGATGCTAGTATGTGATACCAGGTGTAATGTGCAGCTCCAAGACCTGTCCAACCTGGCCTTGAATGCTGCCAGGGATGGGGCAGCCGCAGCTTCCCTGGGCACCCTGTGCCAGCGCCTCAGCATCCTCACAAAGGGTCAAGTAAAGCAGTTTTAACACCCAAACTGGCTTTTGAGGTACAGCACCTTTTTAGTCCTACCTGTCCCACTGAGGAAAGCAGCCTAGGACAGAGCAGAGGTGACAGGGTCCCACTTCAAGAAGTGCTAATCAGTGCTCTGGTTTTGCCCAGGGTGAAATGACTGCACTGCAGCAAGATCACATCTGAGAGTAGGTAGGTGCTATCTATGGTGAGCCTGGATCCATGGGTAGCCGGATAAAGATGTGCCAATGCAGGAGCCTTTTGCCCTGGGGAGGAGGAGTCCAGTCTCACTGCTCCTCTGCCTGTCCTGTCGCCACTGGAGGGGGCCGGAGAACCGTGCTGCCTGCATCAGGCAGGGGCTGGGCAGTGGGTTACTGCACTGTTGCTAACTCCTGCCTTGCCTCCCCTGGACGGTTTTCAGCAGGATTCTTACAACAGCTTTGCTTTTCCCGTGGCGTTTTCGTCGGAAAGCTCTCTCCAAGCTCAAGCGTTTCTGATGGCTGCTCTTCCTTGTGAGTCAGCAGATGTGCAGGCTCCATCTGCAGCACCCAGTTTGTGTTCTTAAGCACAGGTGGTAGAAAGAGCATTGCAGGTACCTGAGGATGAAGTCCCTATAGCTGTTTCCAGTCCAAGGCTGGATTCCTGCTCTTTTCACTTGGGAAATGTTTGTCCAAGTTGGTGCCAGCATTTTGTCTAAAGGCAAAAAAAGAGCTTCTCCTAAGCTGGAAGAAAATCATCAAATGGGTTGAAATTATGGTGATTACAAACAAAGCAAAACAAGCAAACATCTCTAGCCTCGATATTCCTTGAGCTTGGGAGCATCTCCCTCCTGCTTCCATCTCCCCTCAGGCTTGCTCAGTAGCCACACCAAGTTGGTACCCATGACCTTGCTGGTCAGCAATAGCATCTCTGTGCTGCAGCTTAGAAAGAACAAGGGGATTGACTGTCAGCTGGGAGAGATCTGTGTGTCTGAGCTGCAGACCTCAGGAAGATGAACAGGGAGTTGTTTAAAGGGCTGCTAGACTCCAGCTGTGATTTTGCATGCTGTTAACATGTCCTCTTGGTTATTTCTCTAGGAGTAGAAAGCCTGGGGTTTCTGGTCACTTCTCCCTGAGCTTCATGTATAGCTGGGGCTGGAAAGAGCTCATAGGTGAGTCTGCCTGTGGTTTACATAATGGCATTGCAGTGTTTTCCTTCTTACTCACACTCATTAATCTTATCTTAACATCTAATGCGGAGTTCCCTTCCCTGAAGCAGCAAGGAAGAGGAGAAGCTTTGGCTTGCGCTGTCTGATGCTCAACTATTTGCCCTGGGTTATGAGAACCGACCAAGGCTGCAGTAAATCTCAGGCAGTCTCAAAGCATTTCCTCTTGCATGCTTTGCTTCCACTCCCCCAGCCACTGCTGGGGAAGCCCCTACTTGTTTAACTTCATTTTGGTTCCCTGTCAGCTCCTTCAGGCTTCTCTTCCCTCTTCCCTCCCAGGTGAGCAATCTGTCCCCTACAACCTGGAAGGAAAATAATAGGTCCATGCATTGTGCCTGAGATAGGGCAGTACACACAGGGTGCCGTGCCAGCCCTGCACAGGGAAAAGGGGGCTGCAGCCTCCCCGAGCACAGTTGCACTGCAGAGCTCACTAAGCCAACTCCAGGTACGCGCATTTCCTGCTGCTTTCAGCACATCCCACCCCCTCCAAACCTGATTTGTACTGTTCTGTTTTGCACTTTTTTCACTCTTCTTCGTTTTTGTGTTGTTTATGCTTCGGAGGCAAATGAAATCTGCTTTTGTTTACTGGAAAGTATGCTTTATTTTCCCAGCATTGAGCATCTGGTGTTTGTAAAATGCACCATGAGTCCTTCCAACAGAAAATGGGCCAGCCTGAGTGTGCCTGACCAGGAGCTCACGTGGGCCACGACCTTTCTGCTTCAAAGGTACTAAAAAGTCCAAGAAAGGTACCAAGAAAGTGCCAGCCAAACCCTCTGCACAGTGGTGAGCATCATACAATCAGAGAATGGTTTGGGTTGGAAGGGATCTTAAAGCTCATCAGTTCCAACCCCCCTGCCATGGGCAGGGACACCTTCCACTAGAGCAGGTTGCTCCAAGCCTCTGTATCCAGCCTGGCCATGAACACTGCCAGAGATGGGGCAGACACAGCTTCTCTGGGCAAAATCTACAGGTAAAATGCTGGAAGTTCACATTTTCCATCAAATGCATGTTCAATGGAAGCTGTGAGGTACCACAAGTAAAATTGGCCTAAAAGCCAATAAAAGCCTTCATGTGAGAAGGGAACAGTGGTGTGTAGTGCGTACCTGTGAGCCCCAGCAACAAGCATCCCCAAATACTTCCATAGGATGCTTTTGTCATTAGGAAGACAGAGAGAAAAAGAAAGCCAAGATGGGTTAGGTACAGCAGGACAACTGTGGTGGTTGATTCATGTCTTCAGGCGTTCCCTAGAAGGTAGCAGGATGATGTACAATCTGTACACAGTCCCTTCCCCATGGCATAGGCTTTCTCTAACCTTTCCAAACATACCAGGGTGAGGGGGGTTTCTCACATGGCATCTTGCCACCACCATCTGAAAGCTGCTCAGGGAATTCTGGGAGCTGGTTCCCAGCCATGATTCTCTTGGCCAACTCTGCACTGGCTTTTAGTTCTCGTAATTTGGCGACATCCATTTATTTAACATTTTGCCAAGCAGGATCTGCCTTTCCTCAGAGCAAATGAGAGTTGAAGAATGGGAAAATGCCTTTGTAAATTGGAAGTTTAATGAAGGAGTTGCTTTAAAAGCACTGAGGGCTGTCAGCTCCATGGCATGGTGTCTCTTACAGCATCATGAGCTGTGGTACTGGTTGGAGGCATGAAAGATTCAGGAGGCACAGGGAGTGGGGTGATGGCTTTTGTGGCTGTTGCTGGTTTTGTATGGGTATTTCTGGCCTTTCTGAGCCTCCTTTTGTATGCAGTTGGAATGTCATGATAGAATCATCCCTCGTTTCATTTCCCACAGAACATGGTTTTTACCAGCAAGTCTTAATTTGGGAAAACTTCAGGAGTTTGAGCATTTCGTATCAGTATGTAAGCAGCTTCTGGAAGTTTTCTCTTGTGTTTAATCATGTCCACATTATTCTATGACATTATATGCAGTAGAATGGAGTATTTGATTTGATTTTTTGATTTATGTCTTCAAATGACTAAGGGTAGCTGCAGCTTGGTCTCAAATGGAACCTACATCAAATTAATGTGTTTAAATCATTTTCTTTCAAATGAGAGCTTTTTCTTTGTTCCCCCTTTGTCTTAGGATAAGCTTAAAGGCTGGGTGCTGTAGTAGATCCCAAGCATGTTTTCAGGACTTTCTTGGGCACCACCAAGACTCACAGGTGGATGCTCTGAAGAGGAGTCCAGGGCATGTTAGCTTGGTGCCATCCTGCACAGATGACTGATGAAGCCTTGGTGATAGGCTGGTGGCATCTCTAAGCAGCACTTCGTTGCTGCGTAGGCCAAAGCTTGTTGGGGCATGGAAAGCCCATCTCAGTCTTGAGATGCTGCAGTATTTAAACCTTTGTGGCTGTCTTAACAGTGATTTTCCTCACATCTCAACACTAGCGCTTGGATATGCACCCCCAGATACATCTTGTCAAGCTGGAAAGGAATTTTGCTTCCATATTGTAAGATTTTCTTGTTGTTTAAAGGTGTTCAAGTCCTTACCTTCCTCAAAGCAACCCATAAAGCCTCCTGTAAGTACTACTTAGGAAAGCAGAAGTTTCCAGTTACCCTAGCTCCCTACTAAGAGCAGTCCCTATAATTACCAACCTCCACTAATGCAAACTTTCTTAAAGCCAAAGCATCAAAGCACAAGTTCTTTGCCTTAGTTGGTGGCTCCCACCAGCCTGGAGGTGGCACCTTGGACTTGATGGTCTTGGCAGCGTTAGATTTATGGCCTTCATGACACAGTACCACAGTGTCCTGTCCAAGTCATTAATCATTCAGAGCTGTAGCCTAAAGGCCAGCTGTGAAATCTTTAAGTTGAGAATCACTTTTGACTCAGTAGCCTGAGACAGTGTCTGGTCCCTCTCGCTAGGAGTTGTTCTTGCTGGGTGTTCAGTGAACTTTGGGATTAGTCTATAAGCTTTCAGTGCAGTGATAACCCTGCATATTTGATGCGTTGTAGACTATAAGTGATGCCAAAATGTCAGCAAAGCCCGTTGTGCCAATGCAAACAACGCTAGGAAGTTTTACTGTTCCCATTGCTGGTGCATGAACTTTATTCCCCTTCACTCTGTGTGTGTGTCTGCACGTCAAGAGGCCGAAGGGAATGAGGTGCAGGTAAATATGAATCTCACAATGGTATGCTATCAAAAGACTAAAAGTAGGACAGTTGAAAGTTATTTGTGCATTTAGACTTCCGTAGCCCTGAAAGGAGCTCTGTGCTGGTGTGAACTGCTGCAGGTTTGTGTTTGCTTCTTAGCAGAGAGCATTTAAAATGCTGCAGAACCATGGTGAGTATGCATCACTTCAAACCAGCACAGATTTGCTGGGCACCCTTGGCTGGATGTACTTTCACATGGGATCCTCTTCAGGATCCAGCAGGAATTTGGACACCACCACCCTGCTGTTTGAAAGAAAGGACTTGGTGGTGCGTTCATTGCCAAGGTCAGTAGAGCTGGTAACTGGGCAGGCAAACAGGACATCAGTGGATGTCTACTGTACATTTGGCTCTGCTGATGTTCCTTTTCTCTGGTATGAAAAATGATTCACCCGGCTTTGAAGTACCCAGTCTTGTTAAGCATGGGTCAGATGTTTAAACATAACTAAGGCTATTATATGGGCTAATTAAATCAAGGCATCTGGCGTGCATATCATCCTGCAGATAGGTTTCCATGGAAAACAGTTTATATGCCACGAATGTCATTAGAAGATTAGATTACGTATCAGATGGATCTTCTGTTCTTCCAGAGACCACCTCTCTTTAAAATGAGGTTTAGGCTACTAGATGGAGCTGGCTAAACAGCCCTGGCTGCTCAAGTGCCTGTTTGGCCTCTGAGCAGTTGGCATTTTGAGTCTACAGCCACACTCCTGCCTGTAGCATCTGCTACTTGCAAGAAGATAATTCTGATGTTCCTTAGGATCAGACTGGTTTGGGTTGGAAGGGACCTTAACATTCCTCCAATTCCAAGCCCCTGCCATGGGCAGGGACACCTTCCCCTAGAGCAGCTTGCTCCAAGCCCCTGTGTCCAACCTGGCCTTGAACGCTGCCAGGGATGGGGCAGCCACAGCTTCTCTGGGCACCCTGTGCCAGTGCCTCAGCACCCTCACAGGGAAGAACTTGTGCCTAAGAGCTCATCTCAGTCTCCCCTCTGGCAGATTAAAGCCATTCCCCTTGTCCTGTCTCTACAGGCCCTTGTCCAACGCCTCTCTCCAGATTTCTTGAAGGCCCCTTTAAGGTATTGAAAGGCTATGATAAGGTGCATCTGTGCCTTGGAATTTTGTCTTTGAAGTGTCGAAAGCTGCTTATTTTCCTTCTCTATAGCCAACAACAAGAAAGTGGATAGAGCAGCAAGATTTCTGGCTTAACGTGGCTCAGGCATGTGCAGCGCTTAGGTCCCATGAGCCTGGGAGCCTCCAGACCTGTTTTCTCAGTGACTCAGGTTTTTCCCTTCACGTCACTTTCCCCCCCCCCTTTCTGCCCAGACTTCCCCAGGTCCAAGCTGTGGGCAAGTGCCATGTCTGCTGCGTGTGATTCACCCCTGGCAGGAACGCGTGATGCAGGGATGCAGGAAGTCCAAGAGCAGCGATTCATTTCCCGAAGCACTGACGTTGGTTCATCCCCACTGGGGGAAGGGAGAAAACATTTTTTACCAAACTACCCCAAAATGCTGAAGTCCTGACGTGTTTCAGCCATTGCTCACCCTATCTTCAAACAGAAGTAACCCCTGTAAGGATGGGCCAGAGCCTCCCTTTGTGCACGTTGGCGTGGTCCAGGGGAGATGCAAAACCAGTTTGTACCAGAAGATCTTAATTACTTCAGGAATTTAAAAGCCCAGTGGAAAACTGGGCTTGGGCAAATCATTTCATTTCAGTGTCTGAGCCAGCACTGCGCCTTTCACTCTTGTTTCTTGCTCCCTTGTTCACCTTCAGATTTGATAAGGGGCTGGGAATCATGGGCCCTTCAAGTTCACAGTGGGCTGGATGATGCTGTCTGTAGTGGGAGCACAGCAAGCCCCCTCTGCAACACAATGCCATGGGATAGAGACCTGTTAGTCTGGGGGATTTTGGGTCTCCTGACAAATAGGAAGCACGCAGCATTTGCTTTTTGGTTGTCTTGTGGCTTGTGGGACTTTTGCCGGGCTGCGATTCAGCAGGAGCTGCTCTCCTCCTGGTGCTGCCAAGATCCAGGAGTTAATTCTTATTCCATGAGAAGGCCAGAGCTTGCATCCAGCCAGTTCCCTGGGGTGCAGAGAAAGAAACTCTCTGAGAAATAAACACAGACACAAACAAATTCCAGACTTGGCACACGGCTTCGCAGGCAATGGGAATATCTCTTAGATTGCTGCCAAGGTAATTGAGTTGCAAGGAAGCTTCCCTGCTCTGCCCTTTGGCTCCCGGGGAGGGGCCCCTTGCCAAAATGCTTTGTGCTCCCCTGAGCCGTGCCTGGGCTGGAGCCTGTGCTTCTGCCCAGTCCATCCCACCCCAGCCTGCGCACTTGCTGCATTCCTCATCTAACCTATTCCCAGGGATGTGCGCTGAACCTCCTCCCCAGTAAACCCACCCTCTTCTCATGCCTTTTATTCTTGGTGTTCCTCAGGAGAAAGTTTCCCTAAATCACTTCCATCATCTTGCGCCTACTGAGCTCCTCCTTTCCGCAGGGTCTTTCCCATAGCTGGATTGCAGGTAGCACTGTGCGAGGCAATGGCTTTCTTCTCTTGAGCCTTGGTTTGCACCTTTGCATTGTTCCACACCTTTCTTGAAATGCAAACCCCAACCCCAGATCTTAGCTGCACTAAATAATACTCCAGAGCCTGGATGCTTTCTCCCACAGTGCCATTACTCTGCAAGGTAAGCATGGCAATGTTTTCCAGGCTTTCAGAAATCAGAGGAATATGGAAGAACTCCCACCTTCTCCTTTCCTTTTGGTTCCTGAACCTTTGCAACTGCTTTGCAAGCTTTAAGATGCTTGCATCTCCTCCATAAGAAGGGAGAGAGACTTTGTTCCTCACCCCCAAACTGCAGCATTTCAGGAGTGAAACTCAGCATCCTTGGCATGTGGTGGGTTGGGTGGTCTGATAACAGTCCCGTAGAGGAAAGCAGAAGCAGCGCTCAATGTGTGCAGCCAGATTTCAGTGTGATTGGTAGTGAATTTGTTCTGATTTTATTCTATGTCTCACATGAAATGAGCCAGGCTGACAGTTCTCTGTAGTTCTGTGATTTCCTTTGGGGTTGGTAGTGATGAAGCTTGTTTCAAAACCCAAATTCAAGTATAAATAGAAGCACATAACTGCATGGGGGTACGAAAATGGATTTTTAATGGGGGTAAAAAGGATTTAACTGCACAGAGTCTAATAAATACTCACTTTGGGAAACAAATGGCTGGTTTGCAGCTTAGGCTGGAGACGCCTTTAAAACCCATCATTCACCAGTTTTTTTCTCATGGATCCTTCTTCAGGCAGGAGCAGTTTTCCTCAGGGCCGCCTCTGTGTCCTAGAAGCTGGACCACGCTTCGTGCCAAGCGAGGAGAGTTGCACCCTATGGTTTTTGAATTACAAATGGGAAATCCATCCCGGTTTGGAATAAACAGCACTGGCCATTAGTGTGTTTGGTTACTATTTGGTTTCAACTGCATGAGGTGCAGCTCTGGTGGAAAAAAAAAGAAGCAGTAGTAACAGTCAATCGTCACTTCTTTTTTTCCCCCCCTGCCTGGAAAACTTGGGAGTTTTATGGCCTATTAAGCGCAAATTAGAATTGCAGGCAACAGATAAAGCTTCACTATAAATCCAGCTAATGCCAGTGCTGTCAGAATGCCCCTTTGGCAGTTATAGCCTGAACGGGATCTTTCTGACCAGCCAGGATGGGTCTGGAACCCTTCAGAAAGATGGAGCATCCCTCCAGATGCCACCCCAGCAGGAAACCCTGTCCCCTGGGTAGGGACAAACAAAGCCACTGCTGCTCCTGCAGTCAGCAGCTGCTGTCCCAGTAAGTCTTGAAGGGTTCCTGCAGCATTTCTCCCGACATCCATTTTCTCCAGGGAACCCAAAACCTGTCCTGAGTTAGGCTTCTAAGTCTCCCGCTGCTGCTCCAGATGTGACCTCAGTCACATCTGCTAGTGCTGCTGTCTTGGGTAACACAAAGGAGCTCTATGCGTGATGCTCCCATGTTTAGGAAGGAACACGAAAGGTCTCCTTGCCTTGGATGCTTCAGTGCCCACCCATGATATTTGTTCACAGCTTGGGTGGCTTCAGTACTTCAGTGTCTTAGGTGTCAGGGGAATGTATGTCCCTAAATCACTGATGCACATGGGGAAAACCTGTCACCTCCTAAACCAACATGACCGTTGTCTAAGCTGGTACGTTTGGTGGTTGCAGATGTTTGATGTGTGGAGTGCTGTTGCCTTGTCTTTGCTGCTTGAGCACAGAATGCAAGATCTTACCAACGGGGAGTGTTGATTTTATCCTTGCCAATAAGGAACAGCTCACAACCTTTTTATCCATGCAACTGTTCTTGATGACCAGAGATGTGCCGAGCAGCATGGCACCTTTTCCCAGCTGGGGAGTCTGCAGGATAGTTTTCCTTGGATATTCACAGACAAGGCTGCCAGGGGGCAGCATTAAGGGAAGCTTGAGTCCTTGCATCCTGCTTTGAACTTGTCAAGGCACAAGTTTTGTTGCTCACAAACATACTTGGGCTTCCTGAGATCTCTTTCAGATTGAAGGCAGAACTTCAAAGCTGTACAGAACCATTTCAGAGCATCCCAGAATCATTCTTCTGTGTAGGTATTAAAGAAAATGAGAAAGAAGTGTGCTTTTTTCTTTGCTCTCCATGCCAGCAACAGGGATGGAGACTTACAGGGCAATGTATTTCATAATCCTCCAGCTCCACACAAGGCCTATAGCGATAAGACTGTGGTTGACTAATGCAGAGGCAAGCACTGAATGTCAGTTCTACACATTGCTTCCCTTTCTTTCCCATTAAGCATCACCATTAGCAACAAACAACTGAGTAAGCACATTTAAATAGTGGGGTTTTTCTGCCCCTTCAACCATGCCTAATTACAAACTAATCACCAAAGTCTGGTTTCGCTCGGCAAATGTTTCCAGGTTTTGTTTTCTCTTTAAAGAATCCTGGATTCCAGCAGTTGTGTGTCCCCCCCCCTCCCCAAATCCCTGCTTTTCAGCTGGTCACATTTACCGCTGCCTGGCACAGCATGAGCAGAAAGCATGTGAGCTTCTTTAATGCATTTCATCTTTAGAGTGAACCTTTTCCCTGCCTTTGCTAATAGCCTGAGCACGCAACTTCTCCAAGCATACGTGGCCCCAAACTGCACCCTGCTGCACGAGTGGCAACATCTGCTGGCAACACAAGTTTATTCTCCCCATTAAAATGCAGGCAGGACTTAACCAGGCCCTGAAAAGGCAAAAATCCTTTAATTGGGCAAATTGCATGTGGTTGAAGCCATGTTGAAGCTCAGTTCCAAGTTCAGTGTATGACACTATAAATTCTCTCCATTTGTCCTCTACTACTACGTGGGTACTAGAGCTTCTAGTAGTCAACACAAAGTATGTTCTATCCACTGGCATTTCTTGAGGCAACGTGGCTGGAGCCTTGGTTATTCTGTTGTTGTTACTGGAATAGGCTGCCCAGATGCAAGAGCTTTCCTTTTGCTTTCAACATGACTTGTGTTGGACCCCAGGTGTCCAAATGAAGCTTTCCCTTGGTTTACTATTGGAAAACTCAGTGATGCCTTAACATATCATCAGGAAAGGTGCAGGGAGGGGGGTGCCTGAAGGCAAGCTGTGATATTTCCTTGGTTTTATTGTGCTGAGTTGTGTAATCCTGTGGGAAAAGCCACTAAGGCAGATTCTTTGGGAAGCTTTTGTCTGCATCCCCATCAGCTACCTTTTCTAATAGCATCCCTTGCTTCCGCCTGCTCTGAAGTACTCTCCTGTTGGGAATAACACATCACTTTGCTCCTTTGGTACTTTTTTCACTTGGCAAGTGTGTTATTTTTCCATCCAGAGAAGTGGCTCAAGGTTTAGAAGGGAAGATGGTGAGTTCTGGTGGCGGTGAGAGGGATGTACATTGGGAGTGTTGCGCAGCCTCTGTGGGAGCTGTCTCCTTCAGGGTGAAGGGGAGGAGACACAGTAATGCCATCTTACAAGAAGAAAGGTTTATTTATGTCCTAACTAAGGTTATTTAGGAACTGGTGAAGATTATCTAGTTTCAAACCAGGTGCTCTTAAGGTCCTTTCCAGCCCTAACCACTCTATGAGTTGATTGATTGAAGTGTAGAGGTGGTGTGGGAGACTGTTATATTTATCCTGAGGTTTACTTCTACATGCTTGGCTGCCCAGCTGTGGATTTTCCCATTGCTTGCTAGAGCACTTGAAGGATTTTGGTTGTAGTTGACTTGAAATGAGTACTGCATTTGCCTGCAGGAATCATCCCCCCCCCCCCCCCCCCCCCCCCGCCTTCTTCATTTGTGCAGGTCCTTTCTCTCTCAGAGTGGGGTTTCTTGCCAGCTGCATCCTAAGGTTGGGACCCATCCTGAGGTGGGACTCAGAACTTCCCTTTCTGTCACTCTGCTGCACTGTTTTGTCTGTACAGGGGCCAGTAGTGATGTCCTCCCTGCTCCATGCTCCTGACCCAGGCTATATGGCACTGAAGTCATGGTGAATGAAGACATGCAGGCAAACATTCCTCGTGCAGTGGAGGGACTGAGTGCCATTGTCCTGAGAGAGCCTCATGGGGTTTGGATGGAGCCTGAGGGTATGAGGAACCTCATCATCACATCGTAAGGCACAGGGAGACCAAATTAGACATCCTTCATTTCAGCTAGGCCTGCTGTTTCTTAGGTGTTATTTAGAATCATAGAATCATAGAATAGTTAGGGTTGGAAAGGACCTCAAAATCATCGAGTTCCAACCCCCCTGCCATGGGTAGGGACACCTCCCACTAAACCATGCCATCCAAGGCTATGTCCAACCCCACCTTGAACGCTGCCAGGGATGAAGCATTCACAACTTCCTTGGGCAACCCATTCCAGGGCCTCACCACCCTTACAGTAAAGAATGTCTTCCTTATATCCAATCTAAACTTCCCCTGTTAAAGTTTGAACCCGTTACCCCTTGTCCTCTCACTACAGTCCCTAATGAAGAGTCCCTCCCCAGCATCCCTATAGGCCCCCTTCAGGTATTGGAAGGCTGCTATGAGGTCTCTTTGCTAACAGTAGAAGACAGTGGATTTTGACATGGTGCATTTTCTGGGTCATGTTGAGTTCAATCCCAAAGAGAAAAGGAAGGAACGTGGAATATGTGTCAAGCTCAGGAAAGCCTCTTTCTTCTTCCAGCCTTTTCTTATCTTCTCTTTCTCTGGTGGGCTTGTCCCTTCTCGTTCTTTCTTTGCTGGGATCTCTGGACTTCTCTTGGTTCCTGGGGCCACAGAAGTAAATCCTTGGCTGGTCCAAAATGGGAGGAGACTTATTCAGATCAGGAGATCCCTTCTGCTCTATCCCACTGGAGCAGGCTGCCAGATTCCAGCTTTCCGGGGAGATAAATTGGGTTTTTAGCCTTCTGAGTTTCTGGGGATCGCCCTGTGTCCTATCAGGGACATGTTATGGGGGACCTTCTACTTCATGGAAGAGGAAGAGAAAGCATTTATGGTACAAAGCGTACACAGGGATCTATTTCAAGGTGCTTCCCATAAGTCAAAACTCCTGCTTCTCCAAGTTTGTATTTTCCATGGAGCTACAGCAGTACTAGGGCAGTACTAGGGTGCTCCTGAAAGAGAGGAAGATTGAATCAAATGGCTATTGGTGTTGAAGCCTTGCAGCCAGCACGGGAATGAGTCCAGTGACTGGAAGGAAAATATGAATAATGAGAAGATGATGATGAAGACAGCCAAAATCAGAAACATATTCTAGAATAGTGCACTAAATAGTGCAAAAAAGATGCCAAACCTAACAAGTGAAGTAAAGCTCTCAGGGCAGGGTAATATGCTAAGGGAAAGTCAAACAGCAAGAGGAGTTTCAGACGGGACCTCACTGCGGGTGACACTGTGACCTCCGGAGTTTGGCTCTTTTCTGAACTCAGAAGGTAGCAGTGGTCTGCAGGGGTATTTAATGATGTTTGGAGTCCTCCTGCATGTCCTGCTTTGCTGCATTGGTTTCTGCCAATAAAATAAGCAATAGTGAACGAATGCGGCTGAGATTTGGACCCATCAGCTCCGAAGTGGAGACTGAGATGGGGATTTTCACAGTAGCTGGTAAAAAGGTGACGCCTGGACTCTGCTCTTCTCTGAACAGTGACTTAAATACTGACAACACCTCCTGATCAAAACCCCCAGGCAATCAGAAGCTAATAGGAAAGCTGGGAAGAGATGAAGCCACGTGCCAGTATCAGATGTTTCTCCTGCAATGGCAGTCCCCAGTCCTGTATGCAAGAGATCATGGAATCATAGAATGATTTGGGTTGGAAAGGACCTTAAAGCTCATCCAGTTCCAACCCCCTGCCACCTTCCACTCACTTTTTCCTTATCTCCAACCTGAACTTCCCGTGTTTCAGTTTAAACCCATCACTCTTGTCCTGTCGCTGCAGTCCCTGATGAAGAGGTGATGGATGGGGTGACAAACCCTTCATTCTTGTGGCGTAATGACTTGCCTCTGTCCTGCTTTTGCTAGCCTGGGGTAGGCTGAGGTGATCTGGTTGCCTTTTTCAGCTGCAGAAAGCGTAGACTGCTGGGACAGGCATTAAATACAGCTGCATCACTGATGTCTGCTTTAAAGAAGTAAAATAGACTGTATTGATCAGTGCTGGTGCCCCAGGCAGCTGCAGCGCTGCATTCCTCACTTCCCGTTTTGCTTCCTTCTGGTGCACTTCTTGTTCCTCAGCTGTGCTCTCTGTAATCTCTTGCTCTGGGAGGGAAGGCAGCTCCCTGACCACACACAGGCTTGGGGCTGCCCTGGTGATGCCCCAGGAGCATCCCAGGCAGTGAGGAACCGGCATTGCTTTAGCCCACCAACGGCTCCAAGCAGCCGGGGTCAGCGACAGTCAGCTGTGCAAACATGCACATGTGTGCTGGGATGGTGGAGGGAGACCCAACAGAACCCAACAGGTTCACTCCGTGGCTCCAGAGGCAGCTCAGTGGCTCTCTGAACCTGCCCTTCTCCTTTCATCTCCGCCCTACCTTCCTCTGCTGCTATGCTTCGCGCCCCTGGTTTGTTTTCTTCCTCTTCTTTCCCTAGGTGGTTCTGGGCTCTGATCAAGCACCACCTCAGGAATACTCCTTTGGCCCTTCAAAGGCATCCAAGGGCATGTCCTTCCTCCAGAATTAACTCAGAGGGTTGTCCTGTTATCCTGTTCCCCATCTGAATGCTTCAGCCCACCCCAGGGGACCATGCTAGGAGGCAACCACCTCTTCTATTATGTTTTGTTTGCTTTCAGCTATGTTTTCTCACTTTTCCCTACAGGAATCATGTCTTACTTCAAGGACCCCCTCCTTTCTGGGTAATTCCATTTCCCAGCTAAAAAGCATTTACCTCAAAAAGATAAAATGGGAGCTAGCAGCTCTTTCTTGCTTCAGTCAGACATGCTGGAACATTCACGCTCCATATGCATTCATCCTGTCTTATACATTTGTTTCTAGTTTAATTCTGTTCAAAATAAGACCCAGCGTGGACGTCTGTCTTCCTATCCACCAGTAGGTTAAAACCAACAAACTCCGCTGGCTCTGTGGGAGGGACGCAGATAGATGGCAGCTGGATGCAGGAAGTGGACTTCCAGAAGCTTTCATCCATGAGCAAGGTAATGAGACTCAGTGCAGAGAAAGCCTGTCTCATGCCTTTGCATGTGCCAGGGTCATGGAGGAGCTGAACACAAGGTGCCTGTCGCCATGATGCGCACCACAGATGTGCTCAGGCAGAGACCAGGCTGGACCCCTGGCTGGGTTCTGGTGTGGACCATCCCTTTGCCTTGTCTGGGGCTGCTGGTGGACCCTGCTGTGCACCACATGGTGTTAGTGTGGGACACACCTGCACCAGGGTCCCCCTTGGTTCCTGGCTCATCCCTCTGCATAGGGCAGACCCCTTCTTGCAGCTTGCCAACAGTCTGGTGGTAGGCAGGAGGTGCTTAAACAGATGATTAAATGTGCCTTAATTCTGATGCTGTTGGCTTTAATGTGATTTGGACAACAGAAAATCAGACATTTTTCAAGCCTCCCGTTGGAAGATACTGACATCATTGACTTCTTTTCTCCTACAGGCAATCAGCATAAAACTGATGTATTCCTGAACTCTCCCTCCCTTGTGTTTGACAAATGACCGTGTCTGTTTGGGAGGCTGATTGTGTTCCTTGGGACAACCGAGACCAGTGACTTCTCCAAAGCTTCTCTAGGCACTGGCTGGAAAGAGCAATTTAGGATGGAATAAGTAATGAATTGGTTCCTCTTCATTTCCTTAATCGAACACATGAGCTCAACTTTATAATGGGAACCCTTCACCCTTCGGCACAGGCTTTGTGTGTACTCTGCACCCCTTAACACTGTGAGGTGTGTGCATGGGATGGGGATGGAAGGCAGAGAGGACAGCTTAGCATAGGGATATAATCAGGGGTTGATGCATTGGTGAAGCTGAGTGGTTTCTTACCCTCCTCTATTTCTCTCTTCTTTCATCCATCATTTCTGTCTGCTACATCTGTTCCCCTTTACACCATGCCAGAACTATGACAGAGGAAAAGGGCAGGGAAGGAGTGGGGGAGAGAAAAGAAATCCCTCAGTAGAGCTTCTCTTTTGGAGAGAAAATGAGACTTTACCAAAGCGTGAGCAGAGCCAGCTGGTGCTGGTAACACAGCTCCCTCTGGGTGAATTTCCCATTTCCTCCTGCCATTTTCCTCCTTCTGGACTGCACATGGCCTTTCCCAAAGTGTGAAGGTTTTTGCCACCAAGGTTAATGTGCTCTTCTCATCTCGGGTGCTGTTTCTAAAGCTCTGAAGTGTGTGTTCAGAGATGCAATGTCCATTTCAATTTCAAGCGCCCCAAAGTGCTTGTGGGGTCTGGACACAAATGCTCTGCACCTCTGCAAGAGATGCTGTTGTGTCCTGGACTCCAGCCGGGTGCTGGGCTTTTGCAGAGGTGAGGAAAGTATTGCTCAGTCATAAATACGTGGTTTTAGGCATATTATTCCCAAATATAAAGTAGAACCAGGTTTTGGAGGCAGAGGATAAAGGTTTGGCTGGGAACCTCTGAGCTGGAGGACCAATAACTTGGGAATTGCACTGAAGTGTTTGATCTGTCTCGGGCCAGCAAATGCTGAGCCAGCGCCTGCCGTTAAGTGGAAGTTATTTTCTGCATCCACCAGAGTCCTATAAAACCATTTCCTCTGGGACCTACAGGGACAGCCAGGGCTGCTTTTGGTTTCTTTCCCCCAACAATATCAATATGTGAGTGCTAAGGGAAGGAGGATGTGTTATGTGACAGATTTAGGGGTAGCCTTGGGGCTCTGCTGCCTCTCTCCAAGCAGTTTTGCCAGAGTGCTGGAATTGCCTCCTATTCATCTGGAGAGAAGGCTGGTTTGGTGCTTAACAGGCAGAGTTGTGCTTATGAAGCCTGGGTCCTACACACACCTCTGCTGCAGGCTCCTTGTGTCAGTGTGAGGAGACCATGCATCCCTGCCAAGGCAGGGGAAGGGGCTGTCTTAAGATCTTGAGGTCCTTTCCAACCCAAACCAGTCTATAATTCTATGATCTCTGTAGCTGCACTGCCCTTTGAATCAGCTCGGTTTATGTGTGTGATCAGGGGAACAGACCTTGCAAAGATAGCACAGACCAAGCTTCCTTCAAGGATTTCTGTAGGTGCCTTGCATCCCCCTGTGCATCCCTCTGCCTCATGTCATCCCTTTCTCCTCACGCTTGCTTCTTGGAAGCCTTCATCTGCCTTTTGAAGTATAACTGTACTTAGCATCCTTCGGTTCCTCTGGGCTTCCCAATCCTATCTTAAAGCATATTCAAGCCTGAAAGGTGCAAACGTAAGGGTTGTGCATCTACAAAAGCTGAAGGAAAGAAAACCAACCTTCTCCCTGGCTCTGCCCCACCACCTAAGTGCTAAAGCAGACCCCATGAGGTGAAGCACTGGGAGGTGCAAGTGGAAGAAGCTCTGGCAGGAGTCTTGTTCTCCGGTTGTGCCTGGGGGCTTTTCCCCTTTGTCAGAGCCCCTGGAAGGCCAGCAGGGAAATGATTCCAATCCCAGGCTTTCCAACTTCCACACTCATTTAACCCGAACCGTTCCCTACTCTTGGAGAGGGAAGCAGGGATGAGGTTTGCAGATTCATAGTGGGGGGAGGAACTGAAAATGATATCAGCAGTTTTACAGCCATTCCTTTTCTTGGCAGGACCGGAGGGGGAATGTCTGCCTGCCTCTAGGACAGAAGGTGGAGGAATGCAAGTGCTGAAGCAGTTTTCAGTTTGCCCTGATTATCTTTCCTCCCCCAGCAGCTTCATTAAGGTTCATAAATTCATCCTCATAGCACATATTCCCCCCATGCCTTTTAACCCTCTATGGCCTGGGAGTTCCCTCATCCTGAGAGATTGCTGGCTGTCCAGGAAAAGCCACTCTTCCCATCAATGCTGACCCTGAAGGCTGTGGCAAGCATCCACATGGTGTTGTCACCATCTAAAGAGAGCAGGAATCACTGGCAAAAAGTGTAAGGCCGATGTATACACTGAGTTGTCTTTGATTTGGTCATCTGTCTCTATCTCCTAGTGTGCCCCTACACAAACACCTTGCTTAAGCTAAGCCCACTGAGCAGAGGCAGCTAGTAAGCAGCCGAGGCTGTGGTCATCGAACCCTTCCCACTGGAGAGTGCTATCCCATACAGCAGTAGCAGGGCTCATCCAGGACCACCTTCCACTGGAGCAGCTTGCTCCAAGGCCCGGTGTCCAGCCTGGCCTTCAGCACTGCCAGGGATGGGGCAGCCACAGCTTCTCTGGGCACCCTGTGCCAGCACCTCAGCACCCTCACAGGGAAGAGCTTCTGCCTAAGAGCTCATCTCAGTCTCCCCTCTGGCAGGTTAAAGCCATTCCCTTTGTCCTGTCCCTTGTCCAAAGCCCCTCTCCAGCTTTCTTGTAGCCCCTTTAGCTTTTGGAAGACTGTTAGAAGGTTATAAGGTTTCCCTGGCAATTGGATAGATTTGTTTGTTTCCCCAACAGGCAGGCAATAGGAACTGATGATTTGTAAAGCATTAAAAACATACCTGAGAAAAAACTGCTCCCAGTTTGGCTGTTTCAACGGGACAAAGGAGTGATTCCTACATGGGGAAGGCAGAAGCACTGGGTGCATGATTGCTTGCTGTTTGCCGTGAGGGAGCATTGAGGCAGGGAAGCACAGTGGTAAGCTACATTGCTTTGGAACAAAATATTTACGTTTTATTCCACATTTCCCATAAGGCATTAGCACTTTTCCAAATGTGATCATAGGAGAAGCAAATGCTCAGCGGTCTGCGCATCTAGTGTTTGCTTAAGTGCCATGACATATGTGCATATGTGTACACACACACACACATGAGATATTTTAGTTCTACTCTTTAAATGAAGGGTGGGATACCCTTCAGCGCTGCATTTCTCAGCATATGTGTTCTTATACTCACTGCTTCTTTGTTTCTGCCAATGCCTAAATTGGGAATACTAAACAGCCACAAATATGCAGCTAGCGGAGATGCAGGAATTCATTTGGAGGGAGGGAATTTTGATCTCAACTTGATATGTTTACAAGGGAAAGAGTCAGTGTATTTGCAGGGGAGGAGATCTCTGTTGTGGGTATCTGTAATGTGTATCATGGCCTTGTTTTCGCAAGTGCCCTGGGGGCAAAACTGAAGCTGTTCAACAGAAAACAGCGAGGCGTTGCAGTGCCACATCAGGGCTATACGTATATGTGTATGTGCATGATGTATGGATAGGAAACACCTGCTTGCACGTTGTTGACAGTGGGTTTAGTCACTTTACACCACTGTGGCGACCCCAAAATGCCCAGGGGAAGGTACCTGGTGGGTGCCTGGGAGGATGGAGCATCCCCATGTGCGATCTCTTGCCCTCCAGGTGAAGGGGAGCTCCTGCAGGGATGTGGAGGTGGCCAAGGAGGGCTCTGATGCGCAGCCCCTCAGCACATGTGAAGAGTGCCTGTCGTCACCCTGAGCGGTGCCACAATGAGCAATGAGGTGATGGTAGCTGGGAGCAAGGGAGGGCTGGAGGATAACAGGCGGCCGGTTGGGTGCTGGGGAGCAGAGGAAAGGGGAATTCAACTCAAGTGGTTTACCTTCTAGATCACCTTAGTGCTCTGCAGCCAAAATCTGCTCTGCCTTGGGTTTCACAGAGCCATAGGGTTGGAAGGGACCTTAAAGCTCATCCAGTGTAACTCCCAGGCTCGCTGTTGCTGTTTGCCTTTGTCACCTGCAAAATGGCTATAACCAGGCTTCAGGACACCTCAGCAACCCTCTGCCACACTGATGCGCAGCCTGCCTGGGCTACATGAGGCCAACAAGGATGCCCAGATGTGCAGGCATGAGGCATTCCCAGTGCCTGGAAGTGGTGTGGCTGGCCACGAGAGGGGAATGGCAGCTGGCCTGTGCCAGGATCTCTGCTGGCACATCTGGTTTGGATTAAGAGGCTCAGACAGAGCTGATGGAGCTGGGTTTTGAGGAAGTGCTCAGTGAGCTGCTGCTGCTGAGAGCCCCTTTGCAGCCAAGGGGTATCGCACTGTAATATCCATCACCTGGCAAAGAAGCAGTGTTACCCCAGGCTACTGCCCCTCTTTAGGCAAGAAATGAAGCTTTCAATAAGGTCTGCTTGAAGCAGAGAGCCCACCTGAGGTTTTACATTCATTCCTCTTAACTTAAAGCTCTGAAGTCACTCCTTCAATCTCAGGTGCCCTGGACAATGTGAGGGTGACACAGGAGGCCTCAAGTTTGCTGCTCCTCAGGTGAACTTGCATTTGTGTTCACTGGCCCCTAAAGTGAGAAGTCCACAGTAAAGAAGTTTGTCCTGGAGCACCCTTAATGGGGATATGTGCTGTTAAACTGCAGTGATCTCTTTGGAAGCTAAAGAGGCAAAGGTGGCCCTATGAAAGATGTGCTTTTCAACGGTCTTTGCACACCCACAGCAAAGGAAGCCTCTATTGTAATTCCCATTGGGAAACCACAGCAAAAAGCACCAGGAGTTGCACTCAAAAGCACTTTGCCTATGGCAGCTTGCCTGTGTGGGTTACACTGTCATTGCCCACCTCTGTCCATGCAATATGCCCTAATGTTTCTTCACCCCAAGCTCTCAGCCGGATGCGGAGACGGGGCAAATACCTGATGTGATTTGCTTTGGTCACAAACATCAATTTCCATTCCCCATCCCCCTGTCCCCATAGGGTTTTAAAACCACCAATTTTTATCTTTGTCTTCTTCTTTGGCAGTAAAAGCATCAAGCCATGAGTCCTCTCAGCGCTATTACCAGCCTGGAGTTGTTGAGTGAGTCTCTCAAGGCAAGCTAAGCTGTGCTGTGAAAGCTTTCTTATGTCACCCACCATGGCAATAAAACATTGGCAGGGAAGAAGAAAGAAGATACTCATGACTCTTGAACTGGACATTAACTCTCTAGCTGTACTATTGCTTCCTTTGCTCCAGGAATGAGTCCCACTGGCAGTATAATTTCATTTTCCTTGTATGGTTTTGCATGAAAAAGATCTATTTTTTATGTCTTTAGTGGAGAGATGGTGGGTTTCAAGGTGTTGGTCGATCTAAGACACTATGGGGCAATGCTGCCCATTGATCATGCAGTGAATTATAACAGAGACGCTGCTCTGGGCATGACTCAGCTGCCTTTGAAAGGGAATCCCATCTCTTTTGGGGATGCCTGGAGGTCAGGCACCCCTCCAGTAGTGAGTGATTCATGTGTCACCGTGCTTACACTGCTATATATAGCACATTCCACTGCCTTTAATGCTAGTGTTCAACCCTCAGTACAGCGAAAAGGAAAGCCCAGGGCTATCAGATGTCCCTGAAGCAGGTGAGGTTTCCTTAGGGTGGAGGGAAGGCAAGCAGTGGCTATTGAGTGCTGTCTTCTGCACTGCCCCCATGGCTCGAGATGGTCTTGCTGTCAGGTCCTGCATCCCACTTTGTCTCAGAGCTATGTGCCATAAGGGAAAAACTCCTTCCCACCCCACACAAGACCCATTCCAACTCAGAGTCCACAGGCAGGTGCCCTCCAGCCCTTTTTCTGTTCAGCCCTGCCCACCCTTCCTCCCCATCTCCCTTCCCTCTTTGCCTTCTCTCAGCCCTACTGCATACCCCTTCCCACTGCCGTTCCCCCACCTCACTCCCTGTTTTGCACCCCACCTTTTGGGTGCATTTCCCTCCCATCCATAGGAAGGACAAAGGGAAGCAAAGGGGCAAAGCCCCATGGGCTTGGAGGGGCCATCCACATCCCCGTGTGCCTCCCCCTGCTTCCCTAAGGAGCCGTTACAAGAGATCAAAGCGTGTGGCAAAAATAGCAGGAGGGGAAGAGCTTGTGGCTTTGACATCTGGAGGCCAGAAGCAGCTCCTGCTTTGGAGTAAGGCAAGAGGTGAAGGAGGAAGGGGAAAAGTAGGTTTACAGCCGCTTGTTTTCTCTTTAATGGTATTAAAAACATTGGATAAAAGGTTATAGGATTTGCTATACCTGAGGTAGCGCTGCCTGAGTCCTCTGCAAGGTCCTCACTTCAAAAGTAGGGATGCTAACAGCACTTCTAAAGAAGGAGGTGGGTGTTTTCTGATAGGTAAAACAGTGATTTATCTGTGCTGCATCATCCGACAGCCTTCATTTGATTCCAAGGCGTGTTCAGAGGCACCTGGGAAATGTCTGTGCTGGATAAAACAGGTGCTGTTTCCTTTTGGGCTGGAGGTTTTCAATACTAAGAGCTCAAAAACCATCCTAAACCCAAGGGAATGCCCAAGTCAGAGCCCGTTTCTTTCAAAGCCTTTCAATGCTGAGATGTCTGTCTCCAATCCATTTGCAAAATCCAACCTCTGGATAATACTGGCAATCCACGTGATTAAACATCCTGGCACGAAAGCAGGATGAGGCTTACAAAATGAAGTGATTGAACTGTGTGGTAGTGTCCAAGTGCGTTGTAATATCCCCTTCACTCTGTAGGGGAGTTGAGAGGGCAAAGTACATGTAAGTTATAGAAATAGATGTAGCAGAGTGGGATGAGGCAGCATAGCATGACATTGTGTGATGAAACCACTTACCACAAAAAATGCAGTTTACAGGGATGATTTGTATCCATGTGATGAATAATTTTTGCCACGGAAAAATGTTGGGGAATGGGGAAGGTGAGAATGGAAAAGTACAGTTTGGTTTGGTTTTCCTTTAGCAGGAGGGGCCCATGAAATAAACAGAAAGCATCATTTTTGAGGAGACAAAATGTACCAGGTTAGAGTTTCCTTTGCCTT
This sequence comes from Amazona ochrocephala, assembly GCA_039720435.1. Taxonomy (NCBI): domain Eukaryota; kingdom Metazoa; phylum Chordata; class Aves; order Psittaciformes; family Psittacidae; genus Amazona; species Amazona ochrocephala. Next base: position 81,735,841 of record CM077881.1, on the reverse strand, counting down.
TTGTTTTATTTAGTCCCTTAGCTTTATCTGTTGACTTAATCTTAGACTCTTAGACTCAATCTGTTGAAGGAACATGTTTGGTGGCCCGTGGCACGTGGAGATGTCAGACTCTCTATGGTCCTTTCTAAACTTCACCACCATAGAACCATAGAATCCCAGCCTGGTTCGGATTGAAAGGGACCTTAAAGCTCATCCAGTTCCAACCCCTACCACCGGCAGGGACACCTTCCACTAGAGCAGCTTGCTCCAAGCCTCACCACCCTCATCATAGCATTATCAGGCATGATCACCTGCCCTCGATTGCCTGTATATAGGGCCAGTGACCATCTCCTACTCCTTGATCTCGTGCTGAAAGAGTCATTTTCCTCTTCCAGTCACTAAAATGGAAAACACCTCTCATTTGCACTGGCTTTGACGTGTGTTGCTGATGGTTTTCCCCACCTCAAAGCAGGGTTGCTGCTCGCATCCCCAGTGCACAGTACTAGACACATGGCTCCTGGTGATGCAAAACCCAACCAGGTTGCATGTCTAAGTGCATGCACTGTGTCACTTTCATTAGCATTGGTTTCATAACCATCTCCTCATGCTCTCATGAATTCCAGTTGCTCATCACCCATTGTGGATAGCAGAAAATCCCAGAACTGGTCAACGTTCACCAGAAATGGAAGGGAAATAAAGAGTGGACAAGTGCTGGAGGCTGGATTGGGCAGGATGAGGGCAGGTTGCTTCCTTCTGTCAGTGTCTGAGGGCAGATGGGACAATAACTGCCTTCATGCGAAACTGGAGCTCCATCCAGGAATGGTATTTATATGCACGGATGTAGCTTTCAGTCAGGATGATGTAAACACTGCTGCAGAAGTTTTTGACCAGGCTGCTTGGGAAACGTGATGGATTAAATCTGACAAACAAGAGTCCTGGACGTTTATTTATCCGCCTTTTCGTCTGTGCCAGTTTCATGTTAGGCAAAGCTCTGGCTACCAGACCGATGCTGAGCCTTGGGGGCAGGCAAGGCTGGGGATGGGGGGGGGAGGGAGCCACAAAGAGAGTGTTTTCCAAGCCTCATCTAATTTAAAGCATCTTTCGCTGAGTGGTGCAGCGAAGAGGATGTGGCTAACACAAATAAAAAAATCATAAAGGGATCAAAGTGTGTGTGCAAATTCATTCCTTGTGGCAGGAATTCTGCCAGTTCGCTTGCTCGCTTCCCTAAAAAAAAACACCCACCCTGGTTTTCTCCCCAGCCCTCTTCTCCCCCCATGGATGGAGTGAGCAAATCGCATGTCAGAATCTCTTCTGGATTTCATAATGCTTTCGGCAGTGATGGATGGCCGGGATGACACCAGAGCCTGTACATTGTGCCGGAGATCTGAGCCGCTTCCCCTCGCTCCCATGGTTGCACATGAAACAGCCGCATGAGCGCGATCTATTTATAAGCAGTTCAAAGGCACCACAAATGTGGGTGGGTGCTGGCTTGAAGCTCCAGGCCACCAGGAAGCTCTTGAGCACTTGCAGGAACCTGAAGTTACCCCAGAGCCTGCGTGCTTCCTGGTGGGGTTAAAGATGAGGGAAGCCTGCCTTTAACAGGCAGCCCAAGGGAGCCAGGGTGAAAGGATTTGGCTGAGTGGGGATTCTTATAGAGGTCCCCAGGTCAAAAGGCATTAAAAGAACTGAGTGAGCAGAACTAATGCTGGGGCTGTTCAGCCTGGAGAAGAGAAGCTGCGTGGAGACCTCAGAGCAGCTTCCAGTGTCTGAAGGGGCCAACAAGGATGCTGGAGAGGGACTCTTCATCAGGGACTGTAGGGACAGGACAAGGAGTGATGGGTTCAAACTGAAACAGGGCAAGTTCAGGTTGGAGATAAGGCAGAAGTTCTTCTCTGTGAGGGTGCAGGCACAGGGTGCCCAGAGAAGCTGTGGCTGCCCCATCCCTGGCAGTGTTCAAGGCCAGGTTGGACACAGGGGTTGGAGCAATTTGCTCGAGTGGAAGGTGTCCCTGCCCGTGGCAGGGGTTGGAACTGGATGTGCTTTAAGGTCCCTTCCAACACAAACCAGGCTGGGCTTCTGTGACTGTAAATCTCATGGTAAAGGTGTCTCTGGGGCTGGAAGAGAAGCTGAATATCACATCAGGTAGGAGAAAACCTGCAGGTTTCAGGCTAGAAACCTCTGCTGTGATGAATACCACTGTCTGTGTGCAGGCTGTGCTGAGGGTTCCCACAGGTAGGTTCTGCCAGCAAAGAGCTAATGCTCAGAGCAGTGTTTCTCTCTGAAGTTGTACCCAAATGGTTCACTCTGCCTGGAATTGCTATCATTTTGGGTTGGTTTGATGAATGGTGGTTCCTAACGAATCAGAAACCATTCATTTGGGCAGCTGGCTTCTGCCTTAGCAGCTTGCAGTGCAGGGACCATGGAAGAGTAGAAGAGAACATCTCACTACTTTGATTGCTTCAAAAAGAAAGGGAACAACTTCCCTGGAAGAGTTTCTGGATTTAAAGTCCTGAGAGGAGATGGTTTGTTTGAAACTGACTGAAACCAGCACCTCGCTGGAAAACAGTTCCTCTTTGGAAATGATTTAGAGCAGCGTTTTGAGGGCTATGAAATTCCCATGAACTAGAAATACTCATGTAGCACATAGGCATTCCCTGGAATTTTCATCTGCATCCCCAACAAATAATGAAATGTCACACTTCTTTCATGGCACTGAGGAAAACTGACTCTTCTCAGGTTGGTTTTCAGCCCTAAGCCTGGTTGTAGCTGCCCAGGTTGGAGTTCTCTTTTGGGCATTATTGTGTCACTGATTCAGCTAAAATGAAGAATTAGATTGAAAGCAAAACCATCCCAAAACCACAGACATAAACCCATCTGATTCGAAATGACACTTCTTTGGGAATCAGGTTCTTCAGGATGGGAACCACAGACATCTGTGCAGGAGCTGACCTTGGACACAGGAACCACCATGGTGGTTGTGCTGGGAAATGTCCTACATTTAGAGTGGGAAACTGCTGTGCCAGGGAATAGCTGATCATCATTTATACGAGCCTTTATACGATCTATTGATAGATCATCATTTGTATGAGCCTTTTCTTCTTGACAGATGAGTTTTAATGCACGGATAGGGTGCTGCAAATCACAGCTTTGGTGAATACTTTGCTATGCCCCAGCATCGCCATTTAAACTCCAGAGCTGCAGCAGCTCTCAGTGGGACAACATGAGGTATTTGTGAGCAAAGATCACACTTTTCTCCCTGCCTTTGCAATATTCTCCTGGATGATATCGTTCCACCAGCAGGAGCGATCCCAAACCACCCTAAAGGCAGGAGGTGGAGGCAGCTGGTACCAAGGACACCCACACCAATGTCCCAGTGGGAAATACACTGTGGTTTCACCACCCGCTAAGATGCTGATGCGACAGATGATAGCACCCAAATGCAGGGATACCCAAGGTCTCCCCAAACAAAGCAGCCTCATTGCCTCAAGTTCTTGTCAGTTTCTGGTTGTCTTGGCAGAGTGAATTAGGCAGTGTTAAGCTCCATGGCCAGACTTGAGCGCATTTCAAGCTAGAGCAGATACATCCACACAAAGAAAGCTGTCCCAATGCCCTTTGCTAGAAAGAACTCGAGACCTACATAGAGCTGGGATATATATGATGCACTCAGCATCCTCCCCGCTGCCAAAACAAGGGTGAAAGGCCATTAGAATAAACAGGGGTGAAGGTTTCTGTGTTTAATTCCCTCAGATGCTGAAGGGAAGCACTCTCCATGCACCACACAAGGCTGAGCACAGCCCTGTGCTAGCAAAGCTGAGCTTCCCACCAGGATTTCTCACCAGGAAAACATCCACCTCCTTAGGGTTATTTCTGCATCTCTCTGTTCTGCTCACCCATCATAGAATCATAGAACACTTAGGGTTGGAAAGGACCTCAACATCATCAATTCCAACCCCCTGCCATGCCCTTTTCTTCTCCAACTTCACACTCTCTGACCATTAGCTCACCTTTACCAGCAACTCCAATCAAAAAGGCTTCCCCAACAAATGACCACCCATGTTAGAAGAGTAGATAGAGAGCACCTGAGAACGGAAGTTCCCATCCTGAAGAACATGGTTGTGTCATGCTTGGCCATTCTTGTCATATCTGGGGTGCTAGAATGGCCACTCTTGTCACACCTGGGATGCTGGAACTAGATGTTCTTAAGGTCCTTTCCAGCCCTATTGTATGATTCTCTGCTGTCACCTATCTGAAGTGATTCAAAGCAATCCTAGTTCTCTCCCACCGAAGGATCACTCAACTCGACTGAGTCAGTCCTATTTTAAAGTGGCAATTGCATTCTTCATGCCACAAATTAAGAAACACAGCCCCTATAAAGGTTTCTTTACTTCGTAGCGCTGTTAAAGTGGTTATCTGTAGTATCAGCTTGGGTTTTGGTGGGGGTTTGGGTGGGTTTTATCTTGCTCTATTCCCAGCTCTTCTCCTGGACAACCATTCCCACTTCCTGGCTCATATTGCATGAACGTATTTTATAATGGTCTTTCATCTGATTTGAGAAACGCTTTGATCAAAACTTCCCTTCTGCAAAGTGAATGTGGTTTGAATCATCCAGCCCTGGCTATTGCTAATAAAAGCAAAGAACTGACTTTTAATGACTTTGTTGGTGTTTGTGTGATCCAAAAAAGAAATCCCTCGGAATATACCTGCAAGTAACAGAGGCCTCTTAGTGCCCATTTGGGGTGAATTGGTTGGTTTTCCTGATGCTGCTGCGGTGGGAATTTTTAGGGACTCATCCAAGCAGCTTGGTTTGGTTTTACTTATAAAGAATACAAATTTGCTTGATTTTTGCCTTTTTCTCTGGGAATATTTTGTGTGAAATGAAGGTTTTCCCTGCAGAAAACCCTGTTCCATGAACACTCACTTTTGAAGCAGCTCCAGAGAGGTGAATTCACAGTGATACTTCCTAAAGAGCATCTTCACCTTTCAGCCTATGAATATCCCTTTTTCTCCCACCAACACATACATGGCAGAGATCATTCCAAGGCCTCTCATCCACACAGCCTCCCCCCTGCTTTGGTGGTGGGACCATCCCAAGATGCTTTTGTTCCCTTAGAAAAGAGCAAGTTGAGGCAAGTCTATGTGCAACATGAATCCCACCATAGCTAAGACAGTGAGCTGCCCCTCGCTGATATGCTTACCCCACGTGCATCAACACCAGGGCTGGAAAAGGAGGACCGGAGTCCCCCAAGGCTGAGGGCAATCTGCTTTGTGTTTTCTCATGTGGTGGAAGTGCATGGGCATCTGCTATTCATTAAAAGCAGCTATTTTGGCTAGATACAGGTAGTGTTTTCACTCGGTAGCTCTGGCATTAAAATCTTATCTCATGTTTTACTCATTTCAAGGGATAAAATGTCATATCTCTGTTTGTAGATGTCCTGTGTTCTGGCTAAGAACTTCCCTGTGTTCTGGTATCTCACCTGCATCAAGAGCTACATCTCTTTATGCGTCTGCCTGCTCAACCAGAGAGGTTTTTGCTCCTGACCTAAGACATTGTAGAGCACTCCCTTAATCACTTCCAAATACAGTCTGGTTCCCGATTTCAGGTTGTCCCCATCTCTGTATTGCACTTTCGACATCTTTGTTTGGTGTCCTGTTTGATGATCCTGCCGATCCATTCTGCTGCTCTCCTAGGCCTTTGCAAAGCATCATCTCTGGAGCCTGTCACAAGGGAAAAGGCAGTATTTTATACCTTTTTATCTTCTTAAAACACCATCTCCTACACTCGGTTCTGCAGCCTTCCAACCGCTTGGTCCTGCCTTTGAACAAGACTGCAATTAGGGAAGGGTGGGAATGACGATGTGGCTCATTTGAGGTTTTGTTTCCACTCAGATGAGAGTTGATCTCCCCTGTGAGTTTGAAGGATTCTTTTCCTGATGACTTGTTTATTATTTGATTGGGGATGATTTCTAAGAATAGCAGTTTGGGTTCCATAAAACTTGACTCTGGGGCTTTGATTCATTGCACTTAAAGATGCTGTTGTCATTCTCCCAAGCGTTGGCAGGCAGTATTTGACAGTCTTCAATGGAGAGAATTCTTAGAATAGAAGAACCTTGCTCTTTGACTTCATTTTCTTTCCCTTTCCCTGCAGATGCAAAATGGATGTTTATTTTCCATTAGCCATGCCACAGAATTTTTGAAGGCATTTTCCCTTTGCTTTTTAGACCCCTTTTTTTCTCCAGCGTTAAGCTTTGCCCAGGCTTTTAGCCTTTGTTCTTTGCGGATGTTATTCTAGTGGGATAATGCTCCCGCAGGAAACACAACCATAGCCTTGCTGTGTCATGTGGTTTCCACAGTGGGACGAGTTTGTTGAACTGGGAGAACTGTGTTGGGATTAGGCAGTAGTCAGCGAGTCAGTGGCTACTGTGGCTGCCTTGAAGGCAAGTGTCTTAGAGTCATAGAACCACAGAATCCCAGACTGGTTTGGGTTGGAAGGGACCTTAGAGCTCTTCCAGTTCCAAGGCAGGGACACCTTCCACTAGAGCAGGTTGCTCCAAGCCACTCTCTTGTAGCCCCTTTAGGCACTGGAAGCTGCTCTGATATCTTACTTGTGACTGTGTCTGAAGAAACCCATTCCTCAGGGTTTTGGGCCACATTTCTCAGTGTTACTGAGCTACTCAGTGAAACTCCTGCACAACTTCTGCAGAACGTGCTGAAGTTTCCAGAACTGGGTATTTTCATTGCAAACCCCCCCCCCACCGAACACAGAACACTTGGCAAAACTTCTGTTGCCTAGATCTAATGCAGAGGGAGATGGACTGTGCCAAAGGCCTGGCCCAAGTGACATTCTTTCATCATCTGGAGAGGCTGACGCCGCGCTAGGACAGGAGCCAGAAGCTCTATTTTACAGATGACTAAAACTGGACCATATTGTGCTTGTTTGTGAAATGGATGCACAAACCAAACAGTGCTCTTTGGCGTCACTGAGCACCCCCTGCCGCGATGCCTATCGAGTGTGCTCGAGTCGTTGCTGTTTAATGGCAGTTGTGGCTGCCATGTACGCTGCAGTGTAGATGCAGTTGAGCTGGGAGACCAGGGAGATAATGCACAAGTGTGTGCTGTGAGCTGCTAGTCAGCTGAATAGTCAACACGCAGAAGGAAGGGTTAGTATTGAAAAGGGATCAGGCACATCCCTTTGGGACCAAGTGAACCTGTGCGAGAGCAGGATGCGAACTGATGTCCTCCAATCTGCATCTCTATAAACCCCATCATCTATTTCCTAATCAAACAAACAACATGCCAGGTAAAAAGTTGTTAAAACCTGATAGTTTCTGCTTCTTTTGCCACTTCCATCTTCTTTTTTTGCTCTCTGATGCATCTTGCAGAGCAAGGCTCAAAAGAGAAGGGCATTTATATTCATTCATACAAATAGCTCAAAGTTGGGTGCCAGGAGGATGATGCCAGACTCTTTTCAGTGGTGCCCAGCAACAGGATGAAGAGAAAAGGCCATAAACTAATGCACAACAAGTTTCACCTCACTTTTCTTTCTTTCTTTTACACTTTTGCAATCCTTTCTGCTCACATTTCCTTGCTTTCTGGTTAACTTCCTATAGGAAAAGGGATGGGCCATCCCTTTTCCTGTAGGCATAAATTTTTGACTCAAGGTTTCCCCTTTTGCTGGTTGTCCATGGAACATATTCTTTGTGAAGTATAGGTTTCAATCAGCCACACCACAGAGGGAAAATGCCAAGATCAGGCTTCTCCTGAGATAGAGAATCAGATCTTTTTTGTTTCATAGGAAAAGAGAGCTGGAAAGGCAATAGGTGTGCATGAGGAAGGGAAGGAAAGCTGCATCCTTGGGATTCGTGGAGGGAACAGGAGTATTTCTGCGCTGGTTGAGCTGTGCGGCAGGAGGATCAGAGTGGTTTCTTATTTCGTTTGAGCTCCTTGCCCTTTCCTGATTTACGTTGCAGACCTTGGGTCTGTTTCCTTTTAGGCATTTAGCAGCAGTGTGCCCCTGCATTCCTCCATCCATCATGGGCTGGCATGGCACGCACATGGTGGGGTGGCTGGAGGAGCTGGGGGTGGAGGGAGAAGCCAATGCAGCCAGAGCCTCTGTGAAGGCATTGCTGCTATTCGTGTTTTATTTGAAGGAATGATTAGGGTTTATTTTATTGCCAGGAAAGGCTGCCAGCCTTTATGATGACAAAACTGCTGAGTTTACTAGGGAGTTTATTTATATAGGCTTTGAAAGACAGACTCTGCAATGACAGACACCAGCGAAGACCTGGGCTTCCTGGCTCTCCCGTTTCCCTTGGCTGTTTTGCAGGCATATTAACCCCTTCCTCTGACGGGTTCCTACCGAAAGAAGGGTTAAGAGCAAACATATGTACAGACTGCTCCTTCTTCCCTGGGAAACTGGGTATTCGGGAAACTCATGGGAGATGGAGACTGGAATGAATAAGTTGGCACTGGTTTGCGGGTGCTATGGACCAACTCCACGCATCTACACGTCTTCAAAGGAGATGCCTTTAGGGCAGCTGCATCCTATCATATAGATCACATCCCTATGGAAACAAATGCTACAAGCAGTAGCATTACTTTACTTTCCCCTTTTACATTACTCTTATTTTACATTACATTACTTGACACTACTCTCCTCTCCCACTGCTGTAGGAAAGGAATTGCCAGAACAGTTACGACCACCAAAAGATGCCTTTTGGGTAGGGCAGAATCATGTACTGAATTAAAGCTTGGCAAGGCAGTGGGTTTTAAAGAGAAAAATATATGTCTAAGTTTGCTTAGGTGTCAAAATGCTGCGCTTTGACACAGTAAAAATGAAAAGGTTTTACTTGGACAATTGTCAAATGTTTTATTTCACTGTTAATATCCATTCATCCATCAGTATTATTTTTCTTGTTAAAAGTGGCCTGGCTTGGAAAAGTATCCAACATCGACCAGAATTCATTAAAACAGAAGTTTTGTTTCACCTTCATTCTTTGTGTTTGTTTGCTTTTGGAGAAAATGGAATATTCCCATTTCCGTTGAGAGGCCAGAACAAGCTCTCTTCCATGTCCATGTGGCCATCAAGCAAGAGAAATCAACGCTGTTCCTTCATCAATGTCTTCGCCAGCATCTCCAGCTCAGCTTGATCTGGAGAAAGCCTTTTATCACGCACTGGGGATGGCAGGCAGTTATCCTCTATGGACAAAAGACTGAAGAGGACCTTAAATATCATTTACAAGTATGTTACAAGAGCACAAGAGCACTCTCTCTTTGACTTCCCCTCGGCTCTTGCATCAGTATCACATATGTGGTCGTGCTATCCATCCCTTCATTTCTGTTAACACCAGGTTTGAGCTCCTAATACCAGCTTCTAACATTTTGAACTTGTAGGCAGCTTTCAAACAGCTGCCATGTTTTAAAGAGAACCAGACCTAAACCTCTGCTCCTTTCTTTTTTTCCCCTTAAAAAGTGGAATTTCTCCCCCCCCCTTCCATAAAATGTTACTGACATGTGTGCTCACATAGGCAACATTCAGATCTTAGCCAGAGATGTTGTTTGATGATTCACAAACCACCGGAGCTTGAAAACCACCAAGAAGACAAGCTTTCACACTGGTTTATGTTTAATGCATGCCCTTGTGCAGGGATGGGCAGGAAGCCTTAAGAGCACAGGTATTGTTTGAAATGCTCTCTGCAGCTGGCTTTTGCCTTCCATACCATTGCAAAGTTGCATCCCTTATTAAGCAAGCATCTCAGATTTATGGGAAGAGAAATGTGTCTGTATATATAGTGCATATATGTGTGTGTGTGCACATATATGCACATACACATCCATGTCTTCTTTAACAACATTTACAACCCCTTTTCTACAACATATGTACATGTTGACTTCATAACAAAGTTATAAGAAAGGTCATTGTCCTTCGAGTGGGTAGGAAAATTAGCACATTCAAGATCTTGACCAACTCTGGGCTTTTTGAATCGGTTTTGGCTACTCTAAGGTCATACAGAGAAGTGCCAATGTTTCAAAACGAGCAAAATACCAGCAAAAAGAGAGAAAGATGAACAATGAGGGACGTTTTCTTCATTCTTTTACCAGCTCTGGCTGGCATTTGTCCGCATTACTCACTTATGGCTTCACAGGTTAAGGCTTTATACCACATTACACCTGAAACTTAAGCAAGTACTTAAAGTTAACAGCTTGCTTGAAGCTTTCTTTGAGGAGCTGAAGCCACTGAGGTGCAGAGCGCTCTGGCTCCTCTCCAGCAGAGCACTCAAACACCAGCTTACATTTCACTGTGCTCAAGAACAACCTCAAAATTAAGCGTGTGCTTAAGTGCTTTGCCAAAGAGGAGCGGGATTACTCACATACCAAAAGTTAAGCGTGTGCTTAAGGTGCCTTCCTGGATTGAGGGTGGAACAATTGGGAAATAACGATGTTGTCTTTGGGCAGGTTTTGGGGGAGTCACAGGAGAAAAGAAAGCCACGTGCTTGTGCAGCCGGTGACAGAGGCTCCCACCTGAAAGGAGTTTCATCTAACTCTGCCCAGATCATGAACAGTAAATACAAGGGGATGCCAAGTTCCTCTTACGCTTTGATAACTGCTGTTACTGTAGAGTGTAACGGACAGCATCTCTGGGATGTAGAGCAATGTTAGCATCCCCATGGTGCTATAGGATCTGGACACCTTGAAGGGCCACAGAAGAGCTCTGAGTAATGGAGTGGGTGATGGCACATCAGGAGAGCACTCTTTTCTTGTCACAGTAGCTTGATCTGGAGGGGGGGATAATGTAGGAGAGAGGAAGGACTTCTCAGCCCCTACCCAATCATTCTATCTGACCCCTTGGTTAGATTAAAACATGGCTGCCCCAGCTACTTCTGGTCATGGCACTGAGAAGATCATGTTTCCTTCCCTATTAATTCCCTATTAAATGCCAAGGCCTGCCTTAATAGCAGCCAGCGGGACCATCAGGGTCAATCACACTTCCTCCAGTACAATCCTGATCTCCTAACCCTCAGTCCATGTTTTGAAGTTGTTTCTCAAAGAGCCTTCAAACTAGGACTGAAGTAGGACAGAAGACCCAAACCCAGCCTTGGGCTGAGCTTGCACCACACCTCAGGACTCAGGACCCTTGAGTTCCCTTGGGAGAAACCCAACACAGCATCAGAACCTTGCCTCTTGCACACTATTAGGCTTACTAGAGAAATAAAACCATATGCCTTTGCCTGTTACCAGAGGAGGCTGGACTATGCGGTTGTGACACACAAATATAATGGACTCAGGAAATAACATGCTCTTTCTTTGGAATAAAGTGGTCAATCAATGTCAAATCTAGCCCCAACTCCCCAGTGGTCAGAGATGGGTAGAGATAAGGCTCAGTTAACCCTCCTGATTTTTAGGGGTGGCTGTGACTATTGTCTCCCCTTCTCCCTCCCTACCATCAAAGCTAACAACCACACGGTGTAACGTTTGTCACTGCCACTTACCAATGCATCTTAAATGGTACTTGGTTTTACCCCTTATTGTAACATTTCCATGTGGATGGAGGAAGGCGATGATGTTTGCTCACTGTGTGGGAAAGGCTCTTGGCCTCAGCGGGTTAAAATGTCCAGCGGGGGATGCTGCAAGCCCATGTCTCCATTGTGCCGTCTTCAGGGAATCCAGCTCAATATCTGTTCCTTCACTCTAGCTCCTACCAAGCGTTGTAGCAGGTAAAACTGAGCCGAATTTCCTCAATCCTCTGTTAGCGTTACTAAAAAAAATACCCCTAAATTAGGTCCCAAATTCCTGTGATCCTTGTAGTGCTGAGCGGGGATGAATAGCTTTCGATAACAACCCTGGATTTGGTGGTGTGAGGAGATTTATTTCCTGATCTTTTGCCCATCAAATCTTTTTCTGATCTTAATTGTCAATCACATCATATGATTTCTCCAGAGAAATGAAAATAGCAGCTATTTGTCTTGAAAATCCACCCTTTGATGTCAGAATTCCAGGAAATAAAACACCTTTGTAGTTATGGGATCCAGACCTGTCTGACCGGGATGCATTTGCATCAAGACTTGTGTGTGTGTTTGTTGACTCGGGTTTTAAGACATTCTGTGCCTTTTATGAGGATTCACAAGAGACATTCACAGCGCATTCATTTTTGCACGCACTAAAATACAGGGTCATTTGCTCCAGGAACTGCTTGTCTGAAGGGTGCCAGCTCTGGAGTGAACTTCCAGGGCAGCCTGAATGAGTCCAGCCCCCTTTGTGATGCTGAAATAAGGCTCTGGACATCCGGATCTGCTCAAGTGTTGGCTGTTTTCCTTCGGGCACCTCAAGCAAGTGTTCTAACAGATTGTGCATCAAAGGTGCCTCCGACACATGTTGCTCCTCTGAACACAGGGCTATCAGGTACAACCTCTGCCTTGAAGGCCAAGCCTTTCCTGGCCTCTGCTGATGGGCTGACACAATAAGTGGGGCTTTGACCCTGTCCCCATGGTCCCAGACACCCCTTTGGATCAAGGATTAGCCATGAAAAGCGTCTTCTCCAACCGCCTGGCAAAGTGGCAGCATCAATTAATCCCTGCCAGTTGGGCACTGGGGAAGGAAAACCTCCCTTTCACCCAGCTCCACCCTTTGGATTGACTCTGCTTGCGTCACCAGGTCAGCCAACCACCACTGCACAGCATCTCCACCTCCATCTGGAGAAGTTATTTCTAAGAAAAACCAATTAGCATAGAAATTTCTTTGCTAAAGATCAGGAAAGGGAGGGAAAAACTAATGGAAAATTTGGTCACCTCAGCCTCATTTTTGTATTGGTCTAAAGCAGCTTTGGCTGCAGACTTTGGGATTAAACATGTGCCATGACCTAGGGGAAGGATCCTTGGTGGTCTTTCTCCTAAGAACTGCTGCCCAACCACACTGAGGGCACAGGTATGTATGCTACTCCATAATATCCACTGCTACCTGCTGACCTTTCTCTTTCTACAGCAAACTGTGAGCTCCTGTGATCCTTTCCAAGATGCCATTCACAGTTTCCCATCTGCTGCCTTTTCTGATTCCCAGAATTCCAAAAGTAATAATTATAAAGAAAAATAAGTGTCTGAAAGAGAAAGTTGCTCTCGCTCCCTTGCTCCTGTTACGATACTCAGGCCTCTCCAAAAGCTCTCTGGGTCGTACTTTCTTTAATGCCTTCATACAAAGTCCTCTGGTGTTCAGAGCCTGGCAAGTAGCTTGAGGAGGTGAGGCATGAGTTTCAAAGCTGGCCTTCCCAAGGTGGTGGCTTTAATGAAGAGGAAGCCTATTTACTGCTGAGGCAACATCGTTCCCTCAAGTAAAGCCAAGGAGGGTCATTAGCACTTCATATGTTTGAGTGAGTGCTGTTTCTCACTGCACTCTGATACCAGAACCCTGTGCAGGCTACTGGGGGTTGTAGTGCAGCCTTGTGTGTAGCATGCTGTATGGGGGATGAGCAGATGCCAAGGATATGAAGTGAATGCCGTATGCCCGTGGGTAAGTGATTGCATCTCACAGCTGGAAGCTCCCAAGCCTGGCTAAATGTGGGGCATAGCCACTGGGTCTGCACAGCTAAGCCCTGCTTCACACTCCCTGCTTCTGCCAGGTGTTAAACCAGGCCATTTGTAAAGCCACCGAGGCACAGAATACAATCATCCCAAACCTGGCTACATTCATCTTCTTGGTCCACTTCATTTCCTCTGAGCCATCTTCTCCCACAACTTCCAGATGGACTTAGAGCCTCTGCAGCTCTGCCCCGATTCACTGTACTGCTCACTGATGGAAAACTGTGCCCACACTCAATCCAGTTTATTGGAGACAACCAGGAAAATGATGGGTAAGAGAATGAGATCTTGACCGGCTCCTCCCATAACCCATCCCTGATGATGAACTGCTCTCCCCAAAACATCAGCACTTTATTTTCAGGTAGTACTCTGCTGATTTCCACCTTCTGCCAAAAAGATCTCGTTCTTGCCTTTGCCTGCCAAGCAGGAAGTTTGAATGCTGTATTATTTATGAGCCAGAAAGAAAACCCACGCCCCATGGTTCCCTGTGGTCCTGCATTTGAGTGGGGAAGGGGTATGTGGGACGTCTGCCCCTTTGAGCCAACACTAGAACCCCCCCCAGCACCTCCCTTTGATACCAATCACATATTCAAGCCAGCAGCAAAGGTGCCTTCACCAAGATGAGGTGAATCCTGGCTGTGATCCCTGCCTGGACAGTGGCAGAAGTTGAGGTCTGAGGTCCCCTGTGGGTGCCCTGACAGCTCAGCTTTTTGGACAGGCCACTTTGGTTTGCAGCCATCATGAAAATGTGAACCATTGATCCTCAAGTGGAGCAATCACAGTTTTGCACTCTAAGGAAGCAGTTTTCACTCGGAGGGGTTACAAACCCCCTCAGATCCACTGGCTCGGAATAAGAGTTATAATAAATAAGATACAGAAGGTGAAAAGTTTGGTTACAAGTGCTGGGTTTTTGTGTAATCTTCGGTGTATTTTGCCTTGGAGCTTTGGTTCAGGCCATTGCAGAGAGATGAGGCAAGCAGAGGCTCAGAGCGGGATGCCCTTGGAGATGACAGCACAGCACACCCTGAGCATGAGGATGGGCATGCAGCTGAAACGCAAACCCCATGCATTCCCTGACTGTTGAATGCTGTGCTCGTTGCTGCACAAGATTTGGAATCTGGGAATAACTGATTCATGTGTCCAGAATAATTTTGTTTTCTGGGAGGAAAAGAGAGATTGCTATTGAGAGAGATTGCTGTGAAAAATTTAAACCACTGAGCTCTGAGCATCTGGTTATGTTGGTAGCCACTGTCAGCCTTCTGCGTCAGCTGCCACCGGAAAGAGACACTGGTGGCCAACCAGGGAGATGGCAGAGACATCGAGGATGTGTTTGGTAATGATAGAAACATACAATTGTTTGGGTTAGAAGCGACCTTAAAAGTCATCTGTTTCCAACCCCCTGCCATGGACAGGGACACCAAGGCTTTAAAACTGATGAGGCCTTTAGTGTTTAGTGGTGGTTTTGGCAGTAGTCCTGGGGTAATGGTTGGTCCCAATGGTGTTAAAGGTCTTTTCCAACCTGGCTGGTTCTATGATTCTGTGATCTGTGGGAATGGATCTGAGCACTGTAAGGCAGGACATGCACTCAAACACCTCCAAGATCACTGCGCATTGGAGGCTGACAAGCAGCTGATGGAGCAGGGGTTTCACACCAGGTCAGTAGGAAAACAGGTCATGTATTGAGCGATGAAGATGGATAGGATGAGAAAGTTTGGGCTGTTCAGCCTGGAGAAGAGAAGGCTGTGTGGAGACCTCATAGCAGCCTTCCAGTATCTGAAGGGGGCCTATAGGGATGCTGGGGAGGGACTCTTCATTAGAGACTGTGGTGAGAGGACAAGGGGTAATGGGTTCAAACTGAAACAGGGGAAGTTTAGATTGGATATGAGGAAGAACCCCTTTACTGTAAGGGTGGTGAGGCCCTGGAATGGGTTGCCCAGGGCAGTTGTGAATGTTCCATTGCTGGCGGTGTTCAAGGCCGGGTTGAACAGAGCCTTGTATGGCATGGTTTAGTGGGAGGTGTCCCTGCCCGTGGGAGGTGTCCCTGCCCATGGCAGGGGGGTTGGAACTGAATGATCTTAAGGTCCTTTCCAACCCTAACTATTCTATGATTCTATGATTCTATGAAGGAACAGTGGGGTTTTTCCTCGAGGAAGTGCTGTTTGCTTGTTGTCAACTGATTTGTCTAAGACCCAGTAATCATTTCTACCACTGCGTCCCATAAATCCATGAACCTGAAGTTAATCTTTAAACTTTCTCACAGATGAGCATTTATGAACTCTCGACAACGAGCCACACTGTTTGGTGAGGAACAAAGCACGTAGCTGTACATGCTGTTTGCCTTTATCAACCTGCAAGTTGAACACCCTGTTGAGTTACATCTTGTGGTACCTTTTCCATCACGGTTGGATGTTTGGAGCACATCTCAAGCTCATTTGGCTTGCATACTCTGCACATGAGTCCTGCAGGGGACATCTGGTTTGCTGCACGTCAGGTTGCTCAGTAGTTCATAGAAATCCATGTCAAATGAATCCCAGAGCTTTGCTTCTCTTGGTCTGGGATTGGAGAGTAGATTATCAAAACTGAACCTAATCTCACACAGAGGAATCTGATTCAAACTTGTCAATGGGACTTTGGCTCCAAACTGGTCAAGAACCTCTTTTGTTTCCTCTGGATGTCCTTGAACTAATATTTCTCCCCAGAAGCGATCCCTCTACTACACAGAGTCCAGAAGGAAGTCTGAATCAATATGATCATGCATTTTGTCAGTACATCTGGCAAGTAGCATACAGTTTTACAGCCCTCGACTTGGGAGTCCATATTTGGCCACCAGGAGAGCTTTCTGAGCTTTTGATTCGATCCTGATGACTCCTTGATGAAGCGCATGAGCAAGAGAGATAGACTTGGCTTGAAGCTCTGGAAGGCCAATTGGACCGTGGGAGATACATCTGATCTCCACCATGGGACAGGGGCTCCCTGGGAAGCGTGAGAAGGCTGAACCAAGATGTTAGATAGCGTGGGGTTTCTCTCTCTCATTAGCTGCAATAAGCATTTCTGGATGGAAAGGCTGTTACGGTGGGGTTTGGGAATGGGGGTACTGCTTGGGCAGAGCTGTGGGGCTTGATTGAGAGGATCCGGTGGAGGATGGACTGTCATTTAATGTAAACTGCATTACCCACATTCCTGAGAACATCAGAAATCCTATGTTAATGCTGTGAGCAGCACTTTCGACTCCCAAACGAAGCCGTTATTCCCTAGCCAAGAGCTACCTCCATCCTTCTACTGCTGGGTGTCAGCCATCAGATCTCAGGCCACAATGAGGAGACCCAACTGAAACAACAAACTCCCTCAGCAGGGCCCAGGCAAGCTCCCTGTTAACTGCATCCCAACATGTTTAAAACATATTGCTGATAATGGCTGCAGTGAGCAGCAGCTGGAAACAAGCACAGCCAAGGCACAGCATGGAGCAGTGATGCTGTGTGTTCATAGCAGCAGCAATATAAGATTCAGTGTGTTCAGGCAGGTTGGGACTGAAGATAACAGCTCCCATTAGAAGCAAGAAAAATGAAGCAAACAAAAAGAATGGGTGCACCTCCTTCCACGTCAGCTTTTAGGCTTGAAAACGAAGCATAGACCTTTGAAACTGATGCATGGAAGCCTGGGAAAGGAAATGGATTCAGCACATGCTGGTTTGTGCTACCAAGGCGAGTGTGTTAGCAAAGCCCACTCCTGACATCCATGAGCTCATCCATCTTCATCCTACTGCTTGACTTCAGTGCAGACTACTCCAGGAGATAGAAGCCAAGACAGGCTGAGGAGCTATATTAGAAAAGCAGAAGGGGGATAGAAAAGCGGGGAGGGGGATATGAGGTCATGTGCACTCACAGTATGTTGGGTACTCACATTAGAGCACAGAACAGAGCCATCAACTTTATTGAACATGCTTCTAACTGGAAACAAGGCTTGTTCTTCCCATTATTGCATTGAAAAAGCAACATCTGGCCTGTAGCCATCCAGGGGCCAAATTGTTCTCTGCTTCAGCCCTGCTGCTGTCAGCAGAATCACACCAGGGATGAATTTGCTTGTAAGAAACTAAGGTAAGGAGAGGGGCAAAGAGTCTGGGGTCCTGCTTGAAAAGACCCCTTTTCCCTGCAGAGCAGGCCAGGTATCTGAGCAATAAAGACCGTCACACTTTTAATCGCTTTCCCATACTATGCATAGGAAACAAGGAGGATCTTTTCTTTTTCTCCTTTCCATAATTAGCAGAGGAAAACCCAAAGCTGGTGTTTCCTTTCCCTTTTCTGATGGGTTTCCTTAGCAGCTAAGCCGCAAGATCAGAGCAGAGGCAGTCACTAGGCAGGCAAAGCTGGGAGAACATCTACCCGGCTTCTCACTTCTCCACTTCAAATCCAATAAAACTTAAGGGAAAGAGGAAGGAAAAATACATCATTAATTATAAACTTTATGATTTATTAATTAATAATATTAATTAGCAATTAAAGGCTCATTTTTAAACGAGCTTCAGCAGCCACCATTTACTGAGCTTATCCCCAATTCCTCTAAGGTGTCCAGAAGCAACGTGGTAATAATATTCCAGTGCCTAAGAAGGCTGCCATCACCTACAGAGCAGCATAGCTCTGGGTACAAAGACATTACAGTGGAGGAAAGAAACCCTGGAAAACGCCACTCGCTGGTGGCTAACCAACATCCATCCATTCCCAGTTCACCTGGAAGCACAGTGCAGCTGGAGTGGCTCCAGGTTATGCCCACTGCTGGAGCATCCCTCTCCTGTGAAGGGCCAGCGTTTGCCCAGGGCAATGGGGGTTGCTTCCAGGGCTGCCAGACTGAGTGCTCAGCATCAGCTACTGTGCCGAGACGCTTCCTGAATGCTGACATTTTAACAGCACAGTCCCTTCCCTGCACATGATATGGCGTGAGGGAATAACAGGATCTATTAATGTCATTTTAGATAATAATATTCTCCTCAGAGCGGGCTTTCTGGCACCATATGTCCCAGTGCTAGAGAACTCTATCCCTATCATTCCATCATTAACCCTGAGCTTGAAAGCAACCCATTTGGGCCATTAAAATGACTTGTGAAATGTGGGATAGTTATCAAGTAATTAGGACCACATTTCATTTCTCTCCCAGCCTGGAGCTCTGCACTATGATCTCAGTTCACCTTCAGCTTTGCTTCACCTCCAGACCGACATGAGCACCAGTGTTTTGGATGGTGCTTGCCCTCCATTCCCCTCTCCTTCTTTCTCAGCTGGCTTTTATTGGACCATTTATTCTGTGTGCAAAACATGAGAGGAGCTGAGATTGGAGAGGTGCCAGGGAAGACTTCCCCATTTCCCATCCTCTGTGCAATGGTAGCTCTCTGCCATCCCCTCTTCCCAAGTGAAATAGCTATAGTTAAAAGGACCATCCAGGACTCATCTTCCATGGCCAAAGGTGAAGCTCTTGGAAAGATCTGCTGGTGTATAAACAACCATATGGCCGTACAAGGCGGGAATAGCCACAGGGCTTGGGAAACATGCCTAAGTACCTGGCTCGGCGATACTGCTGAAGCCCAGTGTGGGGCTGGAGTCCCCACTGGACTGCATTTCAAAGCCCTCTGCTCCTCTGCTCCAGGCTGCTTTGGAAAGCACAGCTTGCTTGGACAATGGTAGGGCTGAGATCCCATTGCAGTGTAACAGAGGGCTTGGATGGGAAGGAGAATACCCCCATGTTCCCTCTGGATGAAGGGTCCTGGGCTGGAGCCACCTGCACCCATCACACATGATCTCTCCCCCTGCGTTTTCCCCCTCTTTCTGCTTATAGAGCTGCTCTCCCAAGCCTGGATGACCACAGCTCAGCAGGGACCAGCACTTGCAACATCTCTGTGCTGGAGACAGTCCCATGGATGCCAGTGCTCACTGTGGCTGGAGAACCATGTAGGTGCAGTGGCCTCACGGACATTGGTGCAGGTCCTTACTCCTGGAAATACCTCACACTGCCAGGGCTCATTCCTAGGGCTTTGGCTACTCTCTCCTCACCATAAGCTTGCACAGGGCACAATGCTGAACGGTCCGTGCTGCCAGGGCCAGGGCTCAGGAAGATCTCTGCCAGCTCCATCCCTCCAAGGGTTTGGCCATGTTCTAGCTCTGGTTTTCACCAAGAAAGTAGGTTACTCAATCTCTGCATGCTGTTTCCCTTCACACAAGCAAAGGCACCACTACTTGTACCCAGCTGTGCATCATGGTCCCATGCTACCTGGGGAAGAGAGCAGGTCTTGAGACCTGGCCATGCCTTCCCATACTGCACCCAGAACTCAGCTACAGCCAATCTCATCATCTAGACTCTACCATGGATATTATTCTCCCATCTCATCCTGCCTCTGGCTTTTGCAGTGATGGGTCCACAGGAAATCTCCTGAAGGTGTCTGTGACTCCACCTTTCCCTCATCCCCATGGAAATCCAGCTTGGAGACTCTCACCCCACCTCATTCCTCTCCTTACCTCCAAAACACTCTCTTAGGCCCTCATGGGGCTTATTTCTTGGCAGAGGGAGCCCTGCTGGGTGTGCTCCTCACCACCCTTTCCTTTCTGCCTCCTGGCCATGAAGCATCAATTCATTACTGAGAGCAGCAGGGCTGAGGACACCAAGTCCCAGAAGCACCTGGCTGAAGCCACGAAAGGATCAGCTGGGAATGAGTCATGTTAGCAGCCCAAACCCAGGAAACACAGCCAGATCCCTCTGCACAGGACTGAAATAGATTATAACTGACAGATCACAGGCTCTGGCCAAGGCCTAGTGAGTTAGTGTGACTTGCAGGGGGATGCAAGCATAAGGGCTATTATTAGCACTGCTCTTTATTATTTGGGTAGCACTCCTATTGTCTCAAGTGCTCTCCGAACTGTCAGCAAGACGGTTCCTGCCCTTAGCACACAGGATCATTGGGATCCAAGGGTGTGACTGGAGATGAGCTATGAACTGTGGGATGAATGCGCTAACACCATTTGGCATGAAGAGGGGAACTGGACCATGCGTTCATTCTGACTGGAGGCAGCCCAAGGCCAGGAATTGCCACGCCACGTCTCTCACCAAGGAGCAGCTGCTACCAAGTGCTGTGAAGCGGGAGTGAGAGTTAGGGCCACAAGGATGCTCAGGGTCTGGAGCACCTCCTGTACAGAGACAGGCTGAGAACATTGGGGCTGTTCAGCCTGGAGAAGAGAAGCTGCGTGGAGACCTCAGAGCAGCTTCCAGTGTCTGAAGGGGGCTGCAAGGATGCTGGAGAGGGACTCTTCATCACAGACTGTAGTGATAGGACAAGGGGTGATGGGCTCAAACTGAAACGGGAAATTCAGGTTAGATCTAAGGCAGAAGCTCTTCCCTGTGAGGGTGCTGAGGCGCTGGCACAGGGTGCCCAGAGAAGCTGTGGCTGCCCCATCCCTGGCAGTGTTCAAGGCCAGGTTGGACACAGGGGCTTGGAGCAACCTGCTCTAGTGGGAGGTGTCCCTGCCTGGGCAGGGGGTTGGAGCTGGATGAGCTTTAAGGTCCCTTCCAACACAGACCAGTCTGAAAATGGTTGAGTAAAACATCTCACACATGGTAAACATTGGAAGCATCTGGAGCACTGGGCCAGGTACCTGCATCTGGAGCCTCCCTGGAAGGCAGGCAAAGCTATCCCAGGCAAAGCTATCCCAGGCTTGGCATCAGCTCCAAGCCGGAGAGGAGGTGAGTAGTTGGGGAGGTACGAGCCAGTTTGCCCTGCCAACTTCTGCTGTGTGTCTCCAGGCGTGGAGAATCAGGTGCTGCCATCTAAAGCCCTGCTCAGAAAGCCCTGTTCTGCTGAAATCTCAGCTTCCCACTGCTGAAAAAGACGGGGTGGAAAATATGACCCCAGCACAACCTAAAAATTAACAACACAGAAACTTACTTTTAGGAATCTCATTGCTCATAAGCCAGATTTTCACCCAAATCTGGAGGAGGAGGAGGACACATAACTGGCATTTACACCTCCTTGGATGACCCTGGTATCTCCCGGCTCCTCAGTGCTGGTGGTGACATGTCTAGACACTCTGGGAAGCATTCAATCAGGAGAAGGGAAAATGCATCCTGCTGTTAGGAACAATGCAGGAGGAACAAAACGGCCCGCTTTTATTCTGTGCAGCTGTCTTTTAAAAGGACTCTTAGGTCACTGAAAGTTTTAGTTACAGCAGAAAATAACTCAAAAAAGCAAGCAAAAATTGGAAATGAAACTGTGTATATTTTTTGGAAATGGCTTTTTTTTGTGCTTTAATAGGTCTCCCTTTCAACTCTTTCCCAGCTGAGTTTTTTTTGCTCGTTCGGAGCTCTATGATTATTAATGGCTGCAGCAGTAACATGCTTGGAAAAAGCTCATTTGAGAACCATGTTTTATGGCTTATAAAATATCTGAAAGACACTTTTCTTCAGCCAACAGTTGCCCCGTTTTCCCAAGCAGACATTGTTCCATGCCACGGCAAAACTTGGCTTTGAAGATAAGCGGAAGAAGCCTGTTGCAATGCAGCCATCGCTTCTACAGTAGAGGCCTTGTCATGTCCATGGACCAGATGATGTTTGGGTAGAGAGGGGAATCCAAGGACCACACTGGTCCTGGAGGACTCACTTGCACTTGCTGGCACATTGAGGGTTTTCTGGCATCACTAAAACCCCCAAACTGGTCTTTCAGTGGAATCCAATTGCTGTGGATAGACATAGACATGGGTTGTTGTGGTGGCAGAGAACTTCAGCTGATAACTTACAACAGAGCCATGGGGTTCCTAGCAAGGGGGAGGGCAGACATGGCAGCCAAATTGCCTTCAAGACATGCCAACATCACTGCTTGAGGTATGTGGAGGTGGTTCCACGCAATATAACTCTTCAACAAGAAAAGCCACAGCCAACACAGTCAAACCACTGGGGAAGTGATGTAGTTTTTGAACACTCAAACCAAGCAACCCTCTGATTCCCTGGGTTACATTCCAGCCTGGCCTGCCCAGCTCGCAGGCATGCAAGCCATGCTCCATTACTCAGTTTAGGTGTGCCCTGTTGCCTACAAACTGGGAAATTCAACCTGCTCAACCGGTCAGTGTTACCAGATGGCATCTGCTTCGTTTTCAGCAAGGGAAGCTCAAAGCAGCTCAATTCCCATCTGTGCTGAGATACGCTTGCAGCAGAAGAATTGCAGTGCAGAAGAAATGCATAACAGTAATCCAAAGGCAGATTCCCATCATTAAAGCTGTCAAGAGGAGATGCCTAAGAAAGGAACTTCATAAACAGAGAAAGGATGAAGGCAGCTATTTTCTGGCAAACCTTGGAACAGTTCTTATCTTGAAGCCAAAGCCTGGGATGTTGTGGACATGCATCTGATATATGCCAGCTGACTGCAGTCCTACCTGCTGAAGCAGAAATGAGACTCCTGCCAGCCTCATGCCTATGGAAGACATGATGTGGAATTCCCAATCTCAGCAACTGTGACCAGATGACAGCCTTCTTGCACCTCTCAGGTGAACTGGCTTTTTATAGTATGACAATGATTGCTTGCACATGCCCAAGTTGGGAGCCAACAGAGCTGCAGAGCATTCCAGGAACAGCTTTCAACGTCCTGCCTTACTGAACGGAATGAGGAGTTTCCCTGTTTGATCTCCAACCTGTACTCTGCCATTTGAAACTCATCGTTGCCCATTTCCACAACAGAAGAAGACATCAATATGCAGTTTAATGTAAAACAGTGAAATCAGAGCTTTCATCTTCAGGAAAAAGCAGAAATTTCAGCTGTAATAGAGACTCTTTCCGTTTAAAATGTGGTACAAAACATGATGGATGAGCAGAAACAGCAATAACAGAATATTTGGAATGTCCTTCTCTTCTGTAAGTCTATTCAGCATCCATCTGCTGAGCACAGAAGCAGATTGGAGAGGTTTGGGAGTTCTTCCCTGGGAGGGGATGGGGATAGAGCACCAGCTCCACAATAGGCACTAGATCCAGAGCACTTAAGCCAAGGAGACCAGGAATATGCAGACCTAAGAGCAGGAAGGGCTCACCTTCCCATGGTTTCCTGTAACAACTCTATAACCAGTATTTCCCTTCTATCCCCATTTTCTCGTGACCCTGGTAAGTTCAGCGCTCCACTAAAAATAACCTCTGTCTTTTATTGCTGGGAAAGAATCCCAGTCTTCACAGAAACAGGGTTTCCAATCTTCTCCGAGGCAGATGCTGGAATACCCCAAAAAGCTCAGAAACTGGCAGGCAAAATGAATGAGACTTTCCCACTTCTTGCTAAAGAATAAAACCTAATCTCCTGTGAGTTTGTAGCACTTGTAGATTCAAAGGTCCTTCTGCTCTCCAAATAAACTGTGCTTTCTGGAGGCTTGGTGCTGGCTCTGCTATGGTGTGAACTTCAGAAATAGGAATTGATGAGGTCTTTTGCAGATATATCCCAAAAGAAGTGGGCAGACCCCAGCCCTGCTCTAAGTGCTCTGGTATGGAACAGGGTTCTCCAGTCACCTCCTGGGGACCAAGCAGCCCACCTCTTTGCCAGCTCTGTGTGGTTTAATGTGCCTGCACTCAGCCCTTAGGTTTATCTGGGCAGCTTTACAAGCAGGGACGGGGTTAAAGAGCACACTGCAATTGACAGTGATTGCATTACACCGGTAGCACTTGTCAACTGCTCTGCTTGTTTACAGTGACAAACAGCAACAAGAAGAAAGTAACAGAGATCCATGGAGAAAACTAAGCACAAAGTTATCTGTTCAATTTCTTTGTAAGAGAGGGAGGGAGGGAGGCTTCTCCTTTAAAACACACAATTATCCTGCGTGTGTTAAAGCAGTGGGACAGAGCTGTGGCTTCTTCCGAAGCAGCTTCTCAAGAGCTCTGTAGCCTGCAGATGTCATTAGGAGAGGGCAATAATCACTGTTTCTACCCAGGGAAGGAATTGAACCTGTCCATGCCTTGCAGCCAGCTCCTGCTATTCCTCATGGGGCTCTGTACAGCAAGCTCTCAGTCACATCTATGAGATAGGTTCAGACATAGGCAGCCCTTTTCCAAAATGGATGCTTTCATCCATCTAGGTCTCCCCTTCCTTCCCAGCTTTGTGTGTTTTTAGAGGGAAAGAAAGAAGCCAACCCAATTCCAGCTGAGGAGCACAGACAAGCATGGCAGCTTGGAATCTGCCCTTGGTTTTACTGGAAAATTCCAGGAAGTGAGGAAAATTCCCACCATTTCCCAGGTACTGAGAAGGGTGAGTGGAGAGCATGAGATGAGACAGGCCGTGGGGCTGGAGGTCTTAAAAAGTGTTTTCTTGGATTTCTGTTTCTGAGACAAGTAAGACTGGGATCCAACTACATTTTGGGAATAGCCATAGAATCCCAGACTGGTTTGTGTTAGAAGGGACCTTAAAGCTCTTCCAGCTCCAAGCCAGGACTCCTTCTACTAGACCAGGTTGCTCCAAGCCCCTGTGTCCAACCTGGCCTTGAACGCTGCCAGGGATGGAACATCTGCCTTCAGCCTTCTGCTAAACATTACGGGGAGAAAGAGCCCAGAAGGAAGCAGAAGCGGAAAGGATCAGTCCAGTGCCATGAGAGGAGCATGGGGCAAAACCAAGGACAAAGTTGAGCCTTTCAAGATCTCAGCCCAGATGTTTAACTGCAAACCCATCCTTCCACTCAGCCCAGCTTCTCGACCTGTCAAATGTGGTCACTGCCTTCAGGCCAAACCTCTGCTTTCTGTTTCTTTCTTCCTTTCTCTTGATGCTCAAAAACGTAACAGCAGCAATCCTTGAGCAGATACCATGGAGAGGTTAATAGGGAGAAACTATTTTTAGGTCTCAAGGTATTGGATCACCCTTTGTTATGGCAACGAAACTTGTTATTCCTTATTTCCTCTGGTCTTTTTTACTCATCGCAGTCATCGAGGCTTCAATCCAGCTCACAGTAAACATTCAAAAACCTCAGGATCTTAGAATTTACTTGTTGTGTGACTCGTAAGAACACTGGAAGAGGCAGGAAAGAAAGCCTGTCACAGAGTCTCAGAGGAAGGAGGGGGACTCTAGCCTAGGGAGAAACCTTGTGCCTCTAGAGAAATGGTACCCAAGACTTTGGGGTGGGGAAGCTCCAGCAGATGCCATCTGGAGGTCCCATGCAGCCTGCACAATCTTGTGGGTCTACACCACCAAACCCCCCCAGCAAACCTAGCCCAGAGTGCGGGCAGATCGGGGGCTCCAAAACGATGAAATACTGCCTGGTTTTGGTCCAACCGCAGTAAATCTTTCCTCACAGAGGTTACTCTGCGCTTGGATGAGGTTTACAGAAAGATTTGCCAAGGTTCAGCATTGAGGTTCAGAGCAAATGCCGAAACCAGGTGTGCTGTGCCTTTTGGGGGGTTTATTGCCAAGTCCATGCGCATCTACAGGATGTGTTACCTGCGGTGGGAGAGCAGTGCCTGCTCTGAGATGGCGCATCAGGCAGACTTGGAGCGTTCACCAAATTCAGTGAGGCACTGGCACACGGTTCCCAAAGGAGTGACAACGCCCCATCCCTGGCAGTGTTCAAGGTCAGATTGGACACATGGGCTTGGAGCAATCTGCTCTAGTGGAAGGTGTCCCTGCCCATGGCAGGGGATTGGAACTGGATGAGCTTTAAGGTCCTTTCTAACTCAACCCAGTCTGGGATTCTATGATTCTAAGATTCAGGGGAGCTTCCTACCTCTAATTACCTCATGCTGACACATGTCGGCTTGGCACATGCTGGCAATACACAAGCCTTGCAAAACGCACACCAAAAGCATGTCATAGATCCTTGGGTAGAGAAACCCTGCTTTCCAGTGTATAGTTGTATTGCACCTTGCAGAAGATGCATAAGTGACCAGGGATCCTGGACAAAGCAGGGTGACATGCCCCAGTCAGCCCTGTTCACTCGCAATAAAGCCTCATGATTCCCTCTTTTGTTAGAACATAGCATATTTTGCTTTAGCCAACACCATTTGTAGCTGGGCTGCAGAACCCGAGGAGAACAGCACTTTTGACAGTAGGTTGTGTTTCAGCATCTTTAGGACATTTCCCCTTCAAAATACCCCAGCTCTTTTGAAAGAGATGTGAACAGAAGAAAGCCAACCGGGTCAAGTTGATCTGTGCTTCAAATTCTATGGAGAAAACCAGACCCATTTTAAAGAAAGCAACTAAAGAGATTTGGCCAACAAGCAGCAAGACTGAGCTGTTCAAAGCAGTGATGGCTGAGCTCTTCAGCACCAAAACAGCAGCAGCTATGGGCTCATTGCAGCTTTTCTTTGTCTTCCCTATCTCAGCCACAATGGCATGGCCTGATGTTAACTGGAGAGAAAGAGGACGCTGAGCTTCCGTCTGATGTTTCAGAGTTTGCTCCATGCTTTGAAACAAAGCAAAAAGTTGAAATTTCAAATAATGCTCCAGGAATATTGTCCAGGAAACCAAATTATATTATATATCATAATATATATAATGTAATAGAATGTAATGGAATAGAATATAACAGAATAGAAAATATAGAATATTCTATAATTATAATAAACAGAATATTATAGAACACCATATAATTACATAGAATATTATAGAATATATAAAAATATTATATAGAAATGTCAGTGCTGGAGTGATGGTAGATAGGTAGAGTCAAATGCCGAAGATCAGAACAGGAGCTGAAATGGCTGAAAAATGCTGACTTTCAAGACATTACATTATTAAACTGGATTTGGCATCATAGAATAATTAGGGTCGGAAAGGACGTTAAGATCATCTAGTTCCAGCCCCTCTGCATGCTTTGTCTTATGAAGAGAGCACAAGACCTCTATCTTGCTGGTGGCTGGCAGCAGAGAGAGGCTCAGGAGAAGTATCCTAATATAATTTCTCTCTTTATTATACTCCTTCACAAAGCCCCGTAACTAACTTGAGAGAATGGGGCTAGCTGGCCATTTTGTATCATACAGTTGCTGGATGCTCTTCTTTAGACCATGCAACCAGGCCCTTAGGTTTGCACTACTCCCATGGACTCAGCCAGCAGAAAAGATGTTCTTTGCCTCCTGGGCTTCGAGGTCCTCCTGAAAGCACAGCCATAGTAAATAAAGAGAGCTGCACTTTCCCTGAGGGAAGCTGAAGCGTATTCTGAATTGATTTGAAACCAATCCAATCAAAAGAATGAAATATTCCCCAATCAGGTCAAACTGACCAAAATGAAGTGTTTCATTTCAGGTTCGTCTCCCCCCACCCTTCAAAATAGAAAATAACCCAATAATGGTACTAAAAAAGAGCAACCAGGCAGGTTTTCAGCACAATCACATTTTTTCCCCCATGGGAAACAGCAAATCTGTGGAAGTACCAAGTTTCCTTGGAACAATCTTTCTTATCAGCACTTCACTATGCACAACCTCTGAAAAGCCCATTGCTCTGATCTGGGAATTAGGGAATGATGGCTTAGGTGCCTCTTGCATCTGTCCCTAACTCAACCTTCCTGCACAGAGGATGCTTCCTGAGATGCACTGCAGACAATATGATGTCCATCTTTGGACATCATGAACCTGAGACCATGCCATACCTAAACCAGGATTGCACTAAACACTGACCACCATCCCATCCCATCTCTTGTATTTGTATTTCTGTATGTCTGTACATACAAGTATGTATGTGAGCATGTAAAATCATTTTGGGGAGTGCTGCTGCCTAGCAGGTGACGCAGAACTTGCACAGCATCAAGACGTTTCCTGTGCTACATGGGTCCATGCCTGAGTGCTGAAAAGCAGCCACCTGCACTGAGCTGGGTATGACAGCAACACTTGAGGGTCCTGCAAAAGAGGGAAACCCATGGTGTTTTCTCCTTTCCTGACTGCACAGCTCTGTTTGCAGCACCACTTCTAATATCTTTCCCATACTTGCTCATAGTTATTAGCTCCATGTTTTTTGCAGCCAGCTGAAACATTGAGGAACAATGAATCAGATTTTCAGAGGATTTTTGAGATGTGAATTGCTAAATGCTTTCCCCAGCAGAACCAAAGGATGCTCTAGGGAAACATCACAATGAGAGAGGGCATCCATCAGCACTCAGCCACCAAAGCACCTTTGCTCTTCCAAAAAGCTGGCTTTCAGCAAGCCCCTTGCAAGGACTTTCCATGTTCTACCAGCTAGCTGAGGAGTTGTGCAACTAGATGTCAAACACGTTTGGAGAACAAAGTGTGTAAACGGGACGTAATGCAATACTATGTGTTTATTTCTGAACCTGAATCCAGGCAAATCCATCTATGGCCACTTTGCAAGATGAATAAAACCTACCAGCTTAAGACGTCTTGCAGTATTTCTTTTCTCTCCTCCTTCACTTAAAGAACTGGGATGCAGTGTTTTTAATAAAACGCTCTTTTTTATATAGATATATATATCAAAGTGCAAATAAATCTTTACTATAATCAGAAGAATGCAGAGAACTGTAAAAGTTTAGAAGGGGTCACTTCTGACTGGCCCCTACTCCATAAAGTACAGTTTGATGTCCTGTAGTTTATAGCTGTACAAAGCCCGGGTCTTCTGCATTCAGATTGGCTGTTAATGTTGTAATGATGTTTAACTGCTGACAAATGAATTACAGGTGGGGAGCGCATTGCCCCTTTAAGACAAGGACTGTTTAAGTAAAACAACCTGTCAGTTTTATTTGGTTGCTTTTTGTCCCTGTTTCTTTTTAATTCCCCCAAGCAAACAGATTAAGGAACATCATAGCCTGTTAAGTAATGTATGTTTGTAAAAACACCACATCTCTTTGATGCATCTATCATGCGCTGGAGAGGAGAAAGAGGGGTTTTCTTTCACTTGCAGAGTAGCTTCTTTTTATTTTTTGCCACTAATTATGGAATTTCTCATTAAAATAACAAGAAGCACGTCTGGCTGGGATTCCAGCACATGGTTTCACTTTTGGAAACCAATGGGAACCGTATGTTTGCTTCCCTCTTCCATGTCCCGTGCAGCAATAGCAGTGCAGAGGCAGGCAGAAGCATCCATTCCCTGCTCCACCAGCCCCACATCCAGGACTGGGAGAAGACACTCTCCCAAAGGCAGACTCAGTCCACACTGGGTGATGCCAGTTCACCAATCATGTTTTAGCTTTTCAAATTCACGCCATTCCCCAGGTTTTGGACCTGATTTTCACTCATTTCCCCTCTTAGGCTTTTCTCCTCTGTTCTTTCTCTCCCTCCTTGCTCCATTGCATTTTTTCTCATGGCAAAACTAACTCCTGCAGACCTGTGGTGGTTATTTATAAACCCTCCTGAATGCCAAAGCGCCATGAACAATCATTTCCCTCCAGTTTACAGGAACATTCAAAGTGCTCTGAAACATATTTTTGACATAACTCATTACTTTGAAGATGCTTCCAAGCTTTTGTTCGTGTTTATTGACAGGAAGTTGTTTTTCATGGCTCAAATCAGGAGGGGGATGATGGAGGGGGGGTGTTGCCAGGCACTTGAAGCTGTACCCTGCAAAACCCAAACTTGCATTCCTGGTGTGCGTGTCTGCTTTCCCCCTGCCACCCGCCACCCAATTCCACTCTTCAAGGGGGAAAAAACCGTCATCAGAGCTTAAGAAGGGGTGAATTAGAGCAAGGATGCATGTGGGCAGGTGCGAAAGGAGGAGAAACCTCTGTTATCCATCATGGCTATGGAAGAAGAGGATGGTTTTTGGAGTACCTTCATCTGGAGAGCAAGGATGGGGCACGAGTCCCCCATTTCATCTCCTGGAGGGAGGCTGTGTTGGGGAATGGGACAGCACAGTGGGAGCATCCCCTTTCACAACTCAGAGGCTACGTGGAAATCCTGACTCATGGAAAAGGTGGAGCCGGAAAGGAGGGAGCTGGCTGAATCACTCTGATGTGGTGAGGCAGGGATCTCTATCCCTAGGGGCTCAGAGAGTGGCTTATTGGCTATTCCTCATGGAGACGGGCAAGAAGTCTGCAGGGCAGCCAGTTAAGGATGGGGCTTCCTGGTTGGGCCAAATGTGGGGAAGGAACTGGGGAAACTGGGCAGATGGTGATGAGAGAGGGGCAACACAGATGCCTACCTGCTCACTGCTGCATGCCACGAGAGGAGGTCAAGCGTTCCTGGTTCCCACCTCAAGTCCCAGGCAATGTCTTCAGGGCATATTCTCTCTGCTGGCTTCAACCATCCTGAACTTCAGCGAAGAGCAGCATTCTTTCTTGAAGGGCATAGTGATACTCATCTCCTGCTCCCTGGGCTGGTCCTGATGAAGGAAGCCAGCAGAGGAGCAGGACAAGTGCACAGGGAAGACGCAACAGAGCCCCAAATGAGGATCTCAGCCAGCCAAAAAGGACTGGCATCACAAGAAATCATCATGCAAATTACAGCAGAACCATTGTTCTTGACCTCACGGACACATTCTGAACCAGTCAGCAGCCCTGGCATGAATCACTGCTGCTCTGTTTAACAGGGAAAGAGAGATTTTAAATAAAGTTCTATCAACCTTTTTATATTGACAATGGGACTGGTTATTATATACTGTGTGCCTGAGGTTCTTCCACTGAAAGGAGCATAGTGCAACACTGGGGGCAATCCTTGATTCCAGTTACTCCCAATAATTATTACTTCTTGGCTTGTTGCTACACTATATAGTGTAATGTTATTGCTTGGAATGGTATGTTAACTTAGCTTTTACTGATACCATGTGTTCCCCTTCTTTTAGCCCAGTCAAGAACTGTTTTTCTAAGGATGGTCAAGGGAATATGATTCTAATATAACTGTAGATGATATAAAAAGTTTTATAGACAGTAATCCACATTTGAACTACGAGCCCAGAATCCAGCCACAACAGCCTTAATCAGACATTTGAATTACACTTTTTGAAGGCTCAGATTGGCCAGTGAAGTAGAAAAGGCACTCACTTGCTTACGGGCAATAGCCAGTTTGAAAGTCAAGATAATAGACCCGCAGTTAGAGAGAAAAAGAATAAAAACCTCTGAAAGCTGGGCTTACAATATGCAATTTCAGGCATCATTTGGCTCCAGAAGCATGATTTAAAGCAGCCTGAAAAACGCACAGGGGCACATTGCTTACTGTGTTTTTCCCCGTGAGTGGACACATAAAACTGTGCCTGTTAATGTGACAGTGACTGTCATTGCTGGCAGAACTCAGGTCCTCCAAAACTCAGAACAGAAACTGCAAAACGACCTACAGACCAAGGTGTGCTGACATTTACAAAGGAGCCGCCTGGTCTCTGCTTGAAGAAGTAGGCTTTTCTTTGATGCTACGTGGAGATGTGCAAGGTGAGGAGTGGGCAATGACTCCCTGCTTGCTCAGTCGGACAGAGCCCAGACTAGCTCTGTGATGCTCCCAGACAACTGCATGGTGCGAGCATAGCCCCATGAACACCAGGGAGGAGGAGATGCAGGGACAGCACGCGGAGCGGTGGCTGGGGTGGGAGAGCAGAGTGGAGCTGAGTTGTTGAAGCTTTCCCAGCGACCAGAGCACAAGGATTTGCTCCATTGCTTTCCCTGCTTCACATTTGCAACGCCATTTCTCTCTCAGCTCTGCATCTGGAGTCTACAGTTAATCCACCTTCGGAAGTTGCTGGTTCAACGCCTGTGAGCGACTGCAGCAGACAGGGACTCTGAACATCTATCTGCTGTATTCCAGATCCCTGTGTTACTAACAGCGTGCTTTCCTACTCAGTCATCAAGCTATTTCTTGATATCTTTTGTAGCAGAACAAGTCCAGTGTGCAAAAGGAGGGGGCTTTGAAGGCAGATAGCAACAACAGGCAGCGTTTTCCAACCCCACCAAACTTTTACGAGCACTTCCATAATGGCATTTCCAACACTTGGGCCATGACTGCAGTGACAGTTGACGCCTCATACATCATAATCTGCTTTCTATTTAAGAAACAATGATGCTGGTTTATTTATTGCAGCAATTACCTTCACACGGGACAAATGTGCTTGGAAATTCCAACACTTTGGTCTAGCCAGCGGGCGGGCATGTACTGCCTGACACTGAGTTCATCATTGCACTCATCACCGGGGCTGCGCTGTCCTCATTGTGCAGGTCACTGCATTGCCCTCCAATGCTACACGTCCACAACTGGCATGACTGCAGGAGCTTCAGGGCTTGCCTTAGGGGTTTTCATTTGTCTTTTTGGGGGTTTAAAGAGCAAAGCCTTGCTCCTAACCAGAGACCTTTGATTGTACTGCAAGGTGGCAGCACGATCCCCCGAGCTGGTGACTGCTTATGCAGATGGACATCTGTTTTTCTTTCTCTGGACATTCTCTTTATTTCACTTCCAAAAATCCCATCAAAGCTGATTTCTGGGGCTTCCTGTGCTTGTCTGTGATTTTTCATCATTTGCTTGTGCATTGAACACAAAGGAACTAGAGCAGTCACTAGCTTGTGCTTAACAGGGGTGAGGGGAGAGCATGGAGTGGGGCTGGGGTGCCAGCTGGTGGGTAAGCCAAAGTGATGGCTGGAAGGAGAAGACCTCTTTAGTGAGGGCAGGGTGAATGGGGAATGTGGTGGAGCAGGAGGTACACAGTGGTTCATGAGGTGGGAGGTGAGGCTTATGGTCAGCTCCTTGCTCAAGCGTTCTTGGGACAAAGAGAAGTGGGTGATATCAAACCTATCGGCTCCCATATACGTAACAATGAAAATACCTCTACTTGCTGACTTACCTGGTGCTCCTCACTTTCAAAAAGGAAGGCAAAGCTTTCTAGCTGGGAGGCTAAGGAGTAAGCAAGCTGTGGTGAACAGATCTTGGATGGAACATTAGCTTAGGTGAAGTCATTTGTTCGTGAGCTTCAGCCAAGCCACCAACTTTGCAAAGCACATCTGGGCTCAAAGCAGGACAAACACCTGCTCTGAAGGTCTTCCAAAGCCAGAACTGTTCAATACTGAGTGCAACTGTCCAAATCAGACCTAAGCATCCTCCTCTTCCTACTCATACTTGAATAATAGTCTCTCTGTTAAAAAACACAGGGAAGTACACATCTGGACTCGAATCCAAATGAGGAAGGTTGCTTTTATGCAACCTTGTCTGGCCTTTTGAATGTGCCTCTTCCCTCATCTCTGAAGCTTTATGTGCCAAGCTGAGTAGACCCACACCTTTGAAAGCCTGGCAAAGCCCCATGTCTTGCAGTCTGGCCAGATCAACCCATTTCTGCACTGTTGTAGCCTTAAAAAGAAATCATCATGGAAAGAGGCTTCCCTTTACCTCTTGCAGAAACAAAGCTCCTTGCTTCACCACTTATCCATCACATCACACCGCTGGAAATGAAATCCATCAGCCTCTGGAGATAACCTATCCTTGTTTAGGATCCCTTACGAGCACTAGCTAAAAATGAACCACTCGGACCACAGACACAGGCAAGCTCTGCTGCACCCCTGCTCTGCTCCCTTTCACTTGACATCTTGTGATGGGGGAAGAGCACTGCTGCTACCTATACAATCCCTGCTGAGATTTAATGTCAAAGGATTGCATCTTGGGCCATTGGGAGCCTCATTTAGCTCCTTTGAGATGTGACAGGCTTCACAATGCTCCCCAGCATCAGCGCTTGGTTTGGGTTTCAGGCTGTTCTTTGCACTGTCCACTCCTCATCTCTGTAACTCTCTTTTTCCTACCTGCAAAGTAGAGGTAATGCTTCAAAAGCCCTTTACAATTGATAGCGCTTTCTGAAAGAGAAGCATTATTATTCCATAGGAATGGCTCAAAAACTGTTGGTCCATAACTTTATAAACATCACAAGAGATTTCAGCTAGCAAAGTGTGATGAACAGTCTATCTGCAAGGTTAACAGCTCCTGGTTTCCCCCTCTCTTGTGGTATACAACATAAAAAGCTCAATTTCAATGGGATCAGTTTGCAAATGAATCACTGTTTCTTAATGAGGAGAAAGGAGTATTAATCTGTAAGCACGTTCGCAGCCAGTCTCTGCAGGGAGAGCTTAATAGCGACTGCTGAGAGCCAGGATGCAGGCTGCACACACCGGCCACAGAATTAGTATGAGGACAAAATGACACTGCTGCAGAGCTGTGTGTTTAAAGCACAAAACGGACCTTTTAGTTATGGTTGTTGTTAGGTACAGTTACAGAGTAGGGGAACTGAACGGGGGGGGAGCATCCTCCTGTTGATCTGGTTAATACATCATCTAAATACAATCTGCTCCAGCAAACAGGCAAGCCCAGGGAAATGAAGGAAACCACATTAAAAACATGATGAAAGTTGCCTCAAGGCTCCTTATGTCACACTTGGGCTTTAGGCAGTTGGGGGTTTTTATTTCTTGCCTTTTTCTTCCTTTAACAAGCCAAACCCAAGCATTCTTTGCTTTGGTGTTAAAGGCTGAGAAGACCCCTCAGCTTCTTCCCCCAAACACGTACACATTGCTCACGTACACGTATGCTTGTGTGAAATGGATGCCCACTGCCTCCTGCCCAAGCTGTAAGCCAAGGGTACATTACAAGCTCATAGGGGAGAAGGCTTTGGGCTCCCGGCTCCCGTTGTCGTGGTCAGCTAAACACAATTCCCGTTGACACCAGGATCCCTTGACATCTCCCATGACTCCTCCAAGGGGTTCAAGCCACACAGAGAAGGAAGGGACAACGCCAGGTGAGGACCCTGTGCACCATATGGGTATGACCCTCAGCTCATGCTGCTGGAGAGGGCAAAGAAAGAGTCAACCCCCTCAAAACTGTGTTATTTCTGCCCTGTTGTTAACTCCCTTCAGCAATGACAGAACTAAATAAACCTCACACATGGTTTATTTTTGGATTAGCCCCCCCCCCCCTCACCCCAGGCTCTGTTCCCCTTCCAAATTGATTTATGGTGCTATTGTTCTGTACTCTGACCTAACACACCAAATGCCTTAAGCTTTGCTTCCTCCCTGCTCCTTCCATCGTGCAGGTGTAACTGCTGTAAAAGTGAGGGAGAGGAGGGAAATGGACGAAGGAAACAGAAGAGAAAACAAGGGGAAGAAGTGGGGACTGCAGATGCACACATCTGCTTTCTGACTAATCCAGGCTATGGCACACCCGTATGGGTGCCTTTTTATTGCAAACATTCCTTATGAGTTAGAAACATTTCTTTACCACCCCCCTCTTCCCCTTTCCTCCAAACTTCAGATGTCCCAGAGGAATGCTTATACTATTATGCAATCCCAGAGGAGTTTGCTGCTTCCCTTTTTAATTTGTTCCATACTGGTTCCTGGGTTTTAAAGCAGTGCCCAGTTTACTCTTTCCTAAAGGCAACCCAGGGCTCCTTGCTCTGGCTCTGGCACTGAATTTGCTATAACTTTGTTCCCAAATCCCTATGGGTTTATAGCGTGGTTATAATCATTTATGTGATGCTGAAATTTGCAATTACCTGCTCTGATGTGTTTTCAGCTTTCATTTTAATAGAAATGATAAAAATGATGATTTAAGCTACTCCAAAAAGGTATTCTTGGCTATTTTTCCCTTGGCCAGCACTCACAGGTGAGCTGTGGTCCTCTAAGGCCAACGAAATGCCTGGTATTATCTAGTCCTAAGCACAGACTGATGTCTTTGCAGACAGAAATCAATGTGTAGTAGAAAGGACAAGGCTGGAACCAGGTTTTGATGTTCATGTTCCAGTGAGAGTGGGCTATTGGGGTTGCAAAAGCACTATATGGGACTTCTCTTTTCAACCTCATGAGCCTTCTTTGCCCTCGAAGCAGTACTCGAAGGTGGGGAAGCAATGGCAGATGCCAAGAAATTGGCCCAAGGTTGCAGGAATAAGGACTTAAATTCCCCAAATCAGGACTGCAGCTGCTGCCTTCCTGATATGGCTTTTTTTCCCCCATCATAAGCATAGCACAGAGCGACTCTGCCTGGCTCTGGTCCCCCTGTAATACCTTTGTCTGAAGGAAAACCATTTCATTGGCTTTACAAATGTCCCTTAGAAATAGTTGACTCCAAACTAAGGGCAGAAAAGCCTCAGATCCAAAGCAGCCATGAGATGACTGCACCAGGAAATGAAACGTATGAAACACAAAAGAGTTTAGGAAGTCTTTAAATATGGCACAAAGAAAGAAGAAAGACATCCAAAGAGTTAGGAAAGGCAACACTATTCCTTGTTAATGAAGAGAGAAGGTAAGGGAATGCTGGCCACACATGGTATTAACAGCACCAGTTAACACTCTTAAGCCCAGTGATACTTCTTGGTGCAAGAGATTTGTTGTTCATTGAGAAATTAATTAGATTACCTTTAATTAATGAACTCCAAAAAGACTTGAAAAGGGAACCTGATGATCCCCTCTGTGGTGAGGAGCAGTTACTGCTTCTCCATTGCCCAAAGCACAGCCAGGGGGCCATTAACTCCTGCTACTGCCCTGAAGGCTCAGGGAGGAAGAGCTCAATGGTACCTTGAGCTAGGGGAAATATTCCCCCCGCCACTCAAGGGCATGTGGCACTGAGTGTGCTTTCACATCTTATTGCTCATCTTGATCCCAAGGCTTCTATTTAAACACACTTAAATCAGCTCCATTAGTTTAGCTGGGGGGGGGAGGGGGGTGTTGGTGTTTTGTTTTGGAGATTTTTCCCTTTTTTTCCCTAATTTGATTAGAATCACATGGCTCCTCCCATGTGCTGCTTTGACAGATGCTGCTCACTGGTACCCAAAATCAAAGGTAAATCTTAGAGGTGGGCAATCCCTGGGAAACGAACGTGCACTGACTGCTGTGAACTGAGAGTGCTTAAATTGCATGCCTTTATAGGGAAAACTAATTGTATGGATAATTCCCCCTTCCATTTCTATGTGTGGTATCCATGCTGTTTCAATTTCTGCGTGACAAAATGTATCATTGATAGGAACCAGACCTGCGGCTGCTTTAGTACTTAGATATCTAAATACTTGCCTGCAAGTACCATCTATCACTAAAGCGAAAAACCATGTCACTCGCAATGTCCTTTGGGAAGGAGAAAACCACAGTTCTTTCAAGGTTTGCCAGTTACTTTACAAGTTAAGCCTGTCAGTTTAGCACTAAATCTTAGACTTAAAATGGTAAAATGAGGAACAAAAAAAAAAGAAATAAAATATAAAAGATTCTTGCTTCAAAACTGGAAAATTGCGTTTGTCTGAGATATTTGGTGCTTGTACTGGGGACTCGTGATGATTGATTCATGGGTTTGGGAACTGTGTGTGCTGACAGACCTGAGTGTCCTGCCTTCACTTTGGGAACATGGATTAGTTCTACACTAAACAGGCTGAAAGGAAGAGATAGGTGAGCAAACAATGGCACTCTCTGGCTTGCCATCACCTCCCAGCTGTGAGCGACGAGCTTTGCAAGCAGCCAGCCTTCATCTCCACCAGGGAGGTGAAGGTTTCTCTACCCTCTCTCCAGCCACATGCAGAGATGCAGAGATCACAGAATCACAGAAATCAGCCAGGTTGGAAAAGACCTTTAAGCCCATCCAGTCCAACCATTTCCAGTGCTGCCAAGGCCACCACTAACCCATTGCACTGAGGCCTCCTCTCCATGGTGTGTGAACACTTGCAGGGACGGTGACTCCAGCACTGCCCTGGGCAGCCTGTTCCAATGCCTGAGCACCCTCTGGGGAAGGAATTGTTCCTCAGCTCCATCTGAACCTCCCCTGGTGCAGCTTGAGGCTTTTTCCTCTTGTCCCATCCCTTGTTCCTTGGGAGCAGAGCCCAGCCCCCTCCTGGCTCCATCCTCCTCTCAGGCAGCTGTAGGGAGCAATCAGGTCCCCCCTGAGCCTTCTCTTCTCCATCTGAACCCCCCAGGTCCCTCAGCCATTCCCCATCACGCTGTGCTCCAGGCCCTGCTCCAGCTCCATTGCCCTTCTCTGGACCCGCTCCAGCACCTCGATGTCTCTCTTAGAGTGAGGGGCCCAGAACTGAACACAGGATTCGAGGTGTGGCCTCACCAGAGGATCACTCCTCAACCAGAGAGATGGCTGGAGGTGCCCATAGACACCCAGGCCATCAAGTTAAGACCAAACCTCTTCTTGATCAATGCTGAAGAAGGGCTGGATGAAATGCTGGAGAAGCATTTCAGGGTGTAAAAGCTGGGCTAATGGGGATCAAGAAAGATGTCATCTGGCTGCTGAAGAGACCCAGAGCATCTCTCTCACAGCATCCAGGAATTTTAATGCCCCTGGGTGTGCAAGAGGCACAGAGCAATTTGCTGTTTATGCAGCTTGGCTGTGCTTTCATCTGCTTGTTTTGAAATCAGGAGGTTTGCAGCAGGATGAATTTAATGGGACTCCTTTCCCACCCTCCTGCCTGTCCCAGCAGGACCCTGGGCAGTAAGAAACAGAAGGAGAAAGAATGAAGCACCAGTGTCATCTGCGGTGCTGGCCTGCAAGCGGCAGGATGCGCCTATCTGCCCCTGGCAGCTCATCACTTTAACCTCACATTGCAGCACTGGGGGCGGTACCAGGCACTTTGCGAACATCTGGAGAACAACCACGCTCTAAATTTGCTGGACACAAACTCATCACTTTGGCCCTTCCTGTGTGGTTATCCCATGGTAAGCTAGCAGTTGGCGTTGCTCTCCCCTCCCCAGGCATGTTTAGGACCATAAATCACAGGACCACACTCACTTGGCTGGGACAGAGCATCACTGGTGCCAATGGTCACCATGTGAAGAAGAATGCTCAGCAATGCCTTTGTCCTTTTCCTTTGCAAAAACATTAGCATACGTAACTTAAAACATTATCTAGACCTTAAACGATGCAGTTAGAGGTTCCATCAGCAGGCCATGTTCACAGACTGGCTCAAGAACCTTCTCAGAGAAAGCAATCTGGATCTCTCATTGTGGATATTTGCTGAAGCTGGGGAAAAGAAAAGGCTTTATTTACACTGCTGCCTTATCAGGAGGGAGACCACAGGGTCCCTGTTTGAAGGCAGAGGGTAAAAAATGCTCATTCACAACACGTAATGAAAACCATCTTCTTTTGCCCTCCCACCCTGCCCATGAGACAGTGTTCACAGAGCTGTCACTTTTCAATTGCCTTTGTTTGGGTTTACTGGAGAGCAGAAAACTCCCTCATTTCATCAATACAATAGCAGAACCCCACTAAGCCTGGTGAAACGAGAATCAAAATGACAGGAGGGAAAAAAAAGAAGGGATTGTTTCCCAGGGAAGGTCTAATACTGTTTTAGCTGCTGTTTCTAACAGAGAATAAGTCCTATTTATTTTATTACTCTTAGGCTTCTAATAGTCATTAGACCTTAATTGTATCTTGGCTTGCTTTGCAAAGCAAAGAAAGCAGCAGCCCATGCTGGCCATTGGATGCAATCATCTGCTCTTTTGATATGCATGTGTGTTTGTCTATTTTTTCCTTTCATCTCTATATATAAACTGGAAAGTAGAAGCTGCTGTGATCCTACCGCACCTGACAGCTTTACAGCCCCTGTTCAAGGGCTGAGGCTCCTGAGACTGAACCGACAGTGCTGCAGGGGGCTGTGGCTGAAGCTGCCTGAACCAGATACAGCCTTATGAGCCCTTGTTTTATTCCTCCTGCCACCCCTTTTGTCTTGCTGCCATGTTCAGCAGGTGTTTATCTTCCTTTCATAGCAGATCC
Organism: Amazona ochrocephala; assembly: GCA_039720435.1. NCBI lineage: Eukaryota > Metazoa > Chordata > Aves > Psittaciformes > Psittacidae > Amazona > Amazona ochrocephala. Next base: position 81,695,735 of record CM077881.1, on the reverse strand, counting down.
TCTTGAAAAGACATCAAAAAGCTTCATTAGGCACAAGAAAAGGGACATTTGCTTAAGCTATATTCATTCCCTTATTACCATGCATTATCTTCCATCACTAATGAACAGAAGTGGCCATAAGGGCTGTATTCTTAAAAGCTTGACTGATTTCAATCAAGTTGCAGAATTGTAGCCAGATGAAACTCTTCTGCTAATGCTTGAGCACAAGCTGATTTCAGGGGAGCAAAGCGAGTGGCAGCCCAGAGCACATGCAAACAGCATCCTCCTTTTTGTGTCATTTAAATTCAGCAAAGGACTGCTCAACCAAGGTGTAAGGGAGGAGTGCTGGGAGGCAGAGCAGAGTGAACTCAAATCAGCCCTGGAAAGAGGTTGCTGCTGGTCCAAGGTAGCATCCAGCATCAGCTGTCCAGGAAGGTGCTCAGGGGCTCCAGACAGCCTGCACCAGAGTTGAAGCTTGCCGTTCATTCACCATCCTCCTTCCCTTTTTCCCCAAATAATCAGTGCAAGCACCAGTGACACAAAAGGGGAAATTCCAGGGAGATTTTCATAGAATCACAGGATCCCAGACTCGTTTGGGTTGGAAGGGACCTTAAAGCTCATCCAGTTCCACCCCCTGCCACGGGCAGGGACACCTTCCACTACCGCAGGTTGCTTCAAGCCCCTGTGTCCAACCTGGCCTTGAACACTGCCAGGGATGGGGCAGCCACAGCTTCTCTGGGCACCCTGTGCCAGCGCCTCAGCACCCTCACAGGGAAGAGCTTCTTCCTTATATCCAGCCTGAATTTGCCCTGTTTCAGTTTAAACCCATCACCCCTTTTACTTACTTACTTTCAAGCTCTCCATGGGACTGATTCACCTCCTGGGTTTTCATGCTGCAGAGGTTCAGCAGTGCCTTGGCTGCTCCTTCATGCACCTCCTTATAGAGTGGCTTTGTGTTGATGCCCTCCCTTCCCTTCAGTGAGCACACGTTCAGATTGAAGGGTTGATTTCTGGGGCTGTGGGTTAGCTTTCTAATGCTGGGGATAGTTTGTATTTGTATAAATAGATGTTCTGTCTCCTTGGGTTGCTGGGGGTGTGAGGTTAAGCACGTTCATTGCTCGCAGCATTTTAGGTCTGAAAAGAAAAAGAGAAATAATAATCAGACAGTTCTTAATAGCATCCAGGGGGTAGAAAGCAACTTCCTCTCCCTCCCCAAAGCAACAGTGATTCAAAACACAAGGGCTGAGTGAGGAAAGTCACAGCATTTCAAGAGCAATACCAGTAGCAATGTCTATAGCCCTGTGGCTAAAGCAGCAGTGAAAAAGGCCTGGGACCAGCTGTACTGTTGAAAATATAGACGCTTTCAGGAAGACCATTACCACAACAGCACTATCAGCTTCACTCTGAGATGGAATCTGTTCAGCACACCAATTACCCTGGCCCTCACCTAACCCTGATGAATGAAATACGTTTCAAATTGCCTCAGATGCATCTATATCTGAAAAGGGTTCACTTCACACTTTAAAACATGTGCTTCAGTCCTCCCTGAAGAGGGGACACATAGAAGCATCATGCAGAATCATCAGGGATGCAAATGCAGATGAAAGCAAAGCTGATCCCTTACTGATTTTGACACAATATAGGTCAGTATAGACAAGATAGACAATATAGGTCTTGCAGTAAGTCCTAGTGCTGTGTGGGGACAGAGGGATTCCCTGAGATGCCAGGAGATCAGCAAGGTCCCTTCTTGGTACCTAGGAAAGGGCAATTCCCCTAGAAAGATGATTGGGGTGCAAAGAATGCAGGGTGTTTCTCTGCACTACAAGGTCAGAGCTGCAGTGTTATAATCTCAATTAGCCATGGTGAGTGCTGTGAAAAGAAACAATGCAGAAAACCTCAATTGCTCTGTCTATTTCTCATGAAAACTGCCAGGAGATCCCTGCCTGCCTGGCTTTGCGTTCCCTCTCCTGCCTCAAGTCCAGTTTTATTCCCAGCCCCACATGCCAAGATGAGGGCTGAGGGGCTCAGGCTGGAAGAATCTGCTGGTTGCAAGTCTTCACTTTGCCTGTTGCAGTGGCAGAGAGCAAGCAAGCTACGTGTGGGCTGCACGTTGGGCTGTGTCATTCCTCAAGGCACCGCAATCTTCCTCATCGCATGACTTCATCTCAGCGCTGAAATCTGCTCAATTTATGGGGATTTTCATGCGGCTGGCTCTCATACAGGGTTTCTTTTGTATTTATTTCACATTTTTACATGACTTTTTGCATGGTTTTCCTAAATGAGTGACTCTCATAATGCAATGCTTTCTATTTTTGCGATGCTTCCAAGTAATCGTGGGCGAAATGCTCCTCTCTGGAACAAAGGGAACTAAACGCTGCCCACATCACGCAATGGGCAAAGTCTCTGCAGCACGTCTGGGAACATTCCTTTGTCAGGGACCAAGCAGGCTTTTCAGATACACTCGGTGGGCCAGCCACTGTAATGGCAATACACAGGCTCAACAATAGTGCAAGGGGGGCTTGTGGTAAGAGTTGGGTTGCTTTCCTGCTGCGTTTTCTCACTCCCAACCTGCTAGCAGTTTGGCATCTCACACACTATCATTGAATGGGGATTCTTGTACCTGGCTATGCTCTGGGCATGCCTGCTGGGCATGTTGGGCATGGCTGGAGAACATGGCCTGGTTAAGTCCAACTGCATGCCCAGATGGAGAGGTATCTTTCAGCAAGGTGGGGGAAGAAGTGGATCTTTACATTGTGATTTGGCTGCACAGGGTGCTGGGCATCTACTGTAGGTGATGCTTTGCCAAGAATGGTTGGACAAGATGATTCTTGTGGTCCCTTCCAACAGTATATGATTCTATGATCCCTAAGGACAACGTCTGATCTTTATGTCACAACATGCAGCAGGAGACGCAACAGGTCCTGCAAACATACCCATAAAGGAAGACATTTGTTGTATACAGATACCTGGACCTTTTCTGCTCCTAGAAAAGGCAGGAATAATGCCGCGCATTTCTGAATGCCATCTTTAGGATCTTCCTCCCTTAACTACTCTACCTGTCTCTACTGGTAGGTCTCTCCTGGGCCATCGCCATCAATCACTATGCAGCAGTTAGCATTTGCAAGCGCTAGGCCTGTTGTCCACAAATAAGGTTTTAAACTTCATTTTAAGTTTTAATTTGACTGAGCTATAAAGCCATCTAATTGCAAAGTGCTCCACATGGACAAAATTAGCTTGTCAACCAGGAGCCATCACTGTTAGCTGAGTGGGAGATTTGCATGGACAGTTCTCATTAGAGCTAATGCAAGTCATATGTGACAAGAGATCAGACTTCAGAAGAGCTGTGTTAAGGAGCGTGTGCAGTTAAAAAGAAGTGGAAAACAGGTGAAGACTGGAACTGGATGTTCTATAGATTAAATAAAGCTTTCCTGATAGATGTCCCTCAGCTTCTAGGATGTGGGAGAGGAACTTTCAGTGTGCCCCTTGCACCTCCCTTCTGGTCAACAGATAACCATTATCTGCCACCTGTAGTTGGTGATACCTTGAAACTTAAGTCAAGGTGGCAGGAGGTGTACAAACACATCAATTGGTTGCAGTCCCAGGGCATTCATAGTCCAAGACATGTGGAAAGAAACATGGAGGGGGAAGGGTGGTAAAGAGATAACAGTGGCCATCAAAACCAAACAGGTAACAAACACAGTTATTAGCAGCAGTTGTATTCATTGCACTTAGATGATATCATGCCAAGGACCTATTTTCAGAGGAGAATCTGGAGAAGTCCAGCAAGCTGAATTGCTGCAGGGCTACCCATTGGTGAGAGAAGGTTCTGAGATGTCCTCTTTGCCCTCTGCAAAGTTTAGACTGGGTAGAATTAGTGACTTTTAGCCTTTCATTCCCGATTTCCAAGCCTTCACTGTTCCCATCACAGGGGCAGCTGGTACCAGGTATCTGTCAGGCTCAACAACATAGCCAGATTTGCATGCAACATCTGTACATCTAGGGCACTCTAGCACAATGGTCTAATACAGGTAGTATCCCCAGAGACCTACTTATCCACCGTTATCATATCCAAATACAAGCTGGACCATGAGACACAAGCACTCTGAACTGCACCCTTTCCTCCTCAGCACAGCCGAAGAAAACCAGGACATTCCTGGCTGCACACAATAGTGAGAAAACTCACAGGGAAGCCCCAGCTCCAATGGGGATCCATGTTCTTGGGAGCCGTCCAGACACTGAGCAAGAGTAACTGTGAAGAGGCAAAGAGCTTCAGTTTAAGATAAGAGACAAAGTATTCCCATTTTTCCATAGGGAGCGAAAGCAGGCCCACGAGGAGTGGTTTGGAAAATCCCTCTCTGACTTGCCTGCAGTCACACAAGAAGGTGGGAGCAAAGCAGAGACTTGTTTTCCTCTTCATATCACTTTGACTGAGAAGCATCATTCTCCTGAGGAGCCCACTTGGCTCCTCACAGAGCCAAGCAGGGATGACACCCATGGCTCTCCCTTTGGTATGTTGGAAAGCTTTAGGTCAAGGCACAAGCTGCTGGAGAACGTTTTGAGCAGGAGCCCTCATGGGCTCAAGTTTAGGAAACAGAGGAATGACTGTAGCGTGAACACCCTGCCCTGGCACTATCCTGAGCAGTATGCTTGTCCTCCAGGCACAGCTAGTGGTCCCCCACCTCTGTTCCTGCCCATTCCTCCCTTCTGAGAACTACAGCGCCTGTTGTCTTGCCACTGCTCTAACAAGTTTCTCTTATCAGGGGTGAAAGAGACTGAAGGCAAGCTCACATTGTTCCTCTGTCCTGCTTTTGGCTTTGTCTCTGACCCACGAACGGAGAAATGCTGTTCTTCTCATGACTCCCTGGTCAATCCCATCCAAGTCTTGCCTGCTGACCCAACGCTTTTCAGTCTCCCAGACGCTGACTGCTGCTTTTTCCTGTGCCTTGGTTTATTCTCAGCCACGTCACTTGAAAGGATGAGCAAAGATGAACATCCTCTACTGTTTTCTTTCAAGTACTTTCTCCAGTCACCTCCCTGGGTCCTGTCTCAAGTCAGAACAAAAGGTAACCAAAATGACTTTTGCTACTGGCATACACAAGTGTCCCAAACTGCAAACACTTCCACAAAGTTCTAGGTTAAAACCTTTGTAAATGCATTGAAAACATCTTTTCCTCCCTTAAATAATTATAGCTTCTGAGGAAAAGGAGACTGCAGCCTGCCCATTACCATAAACATTTTCCCCTGGGCAAATGCCTTTTTCCCAAGGGAGACCACGAAGCAGAACTGTGGTGGAAAACCAGCATGTTGACAGTGCAATTAATTAATCCTGTCCTAGAACAAATTCTTGGTAAATGCTGTAATGAGCCAGCTAAGCATGTTTGTCTACAGAAGACACAATTAAAACCAAAGTTGCAAAACACGTCCTCTTGCAAAATCCTTGCCCAAGAACCCCAAACCTGCAATAGGCTTTGGCTCATACCGCAAGAAAAGGTACCTCTGGCTTTATCTTTCCCCCAACACTTCCCTCGCTGCCAAGGGTTTTCAAACCTCACAGATGTCACCCAGACTCACTGCAGGTTTTGGGGAGGATGTGGAGGAGAGGCAGGGAAGTGAAGCAATTTGGCCAGCAGATACCTAAATGCCATTTGCTCTGTGTACCTCGGCCACAGTCAGATTTCATCGCTGGAGGAAGGCTCCTCTGATAGCTTCTCTGGCTGTTTGTACCCATGTTTCCCAGTGGAGTAACCAGGTGTCCTACCCGAGTTCTCACACGTGCACTGCCAGCCACTGGGATGTTAAAGAATGGGTATAAGCCTAAACCAAGAGAGCAAGCATCAGTCCATCAGGTGATATCTACCTCATTGCTAGGAGAAAACAGCTTCGGCATGTGCCACAGACATGAAGCTGCCTGTACCCAGGCTCTCACAGAGCCTGTACTAAGTGCCTTCCCCCCACACTCCTCCTTTCAACTGCCAAAAAAAGGAGGATGTACCTGGTTTTATTCACTTTAACATGTCTGAGTGTATGCTGACAGTTGCTGTTGCCATTGGAAGGGACTGGCGGAGCTGGGGCTGCAAGGTGAGAATTGCAAAGGAGTCAAACTGGAACCATATGGATGAAGCATGAGAAAAATGGGCGGTAAGTTTCATGGCTATTCAAGAGTGACCCTTAGCCCCTGCCTTCATTTCTCACAGTCCTGATGTGCTCCAAATCACCTTTCCAGGATCATTTTCCTTCCCTTTGCACAAGGTCACTGATCACTGTGATGAGACTGTCCCAGTGAATGCTTGCATTGTAGCCACTGGACAGAGTGAAGAACTCCAAGGAAGCAAGGAAATCTCCTTTTGCAGCACAGGGCAAGTGGTTGTAATGTTTTCTTTCCTTATTTTGCTTACAAAACCTCAAAAGCTGCAGATGCTGCAAGGCAACATGATACATCGCTGCAGCCAGTGTGTCCATCACTGAGGGAAGCCAGACCTGGGGGGTGCAAGTAATACCCAAAGCAGATACTAGCACTGATATTAATGAGTGGTAAAACAAGCCCTACCTTATACAGACCTGAGGTAATGCTCACATAAAACCAAAGGAGCTTTACCTCCCTCCTGCTCTCCGCTGCCTTCAGTTTAGCTCTGCTGTATAGCAAAAGCAAACCCCACATTTAGGACTAAGTTAACAAAACCCCACATAGGTATAGAAGACAGCTACTTATTGATATAATCAGTGGAGCAGTGTCTGAAACCTGCCCAAGCATCAGCTGGTACAAGTCAAATAGGCTGGACTTCAGTGTTAACCTAAACTTACAACAAGAGAAATAGCACTGATTTCAGCATAGCAGCTGGACAGATGCAACTGACAGCAGATACGGTTAGTTGAATCCACATTAGTTATGGTGCAAGAGCTTGGACACCCGGTCCTGGCTTCCTGCAGGGAGCTGGCCATAGGCAGACATGCCCTGTTAAAAAGTCAGACACCTTTTTTACATCCAAGCTGGAAAAGTGCACACAGTGGATCGCTCCCAGTCTCTGTGGCTGGACCCTTTCAGCCACCACTTTCTAAGGCTGCCTGAAGCACTTGAAGAGGAAGTAAAGCAGTAAGTAAAGCCACGAGAGGCTGGAAGCCTGGAAATTCAGTGTCCCTGCTGCATTTGTATTTTCTCTCTCTTTTCTTCCTTTGCTTTTAAAGGAGTTGAAGGGACCCAGAACAGACTCTCTCATGAGTGGTGGGTGATGCTGCTCCACTGGGTGCAAGTTACTCACATGAATACTATCTTTCATTGTCATATCTTGAATACTAGCCTAAATTCACACTAGTAGGTCTCTAGAAGAGCTACAGCGTGACCTGTGATCTCCCAATTCCCAAACCAGCATCACTGGACCATCCCCCCTACTTGGAGCTCATATTGCTTTGTTCACATAAAAGAAATGGGCCAACCTGCCCGCTCCCCCCCAGCCCTCCAGGCTTCTGATCAGGGTGATGTTGCCTCTCCAACTCCAAACCCTCTCCCACCATTTAGATTAATCTCTTTCCAGCCATAAACATGAAATTTGCTTCATCGTTTCATGGGCATTCACAGTGTCAAGAGGGTTGGTTATAAACGTGGGGGTTCAGTTTAGTTTAAGAAAGAACATTTTAGGAATTGGTTGCAGGGTGGAGAAGCACAAATACTTTCATGATTCCACAGATTTTTCCTCTGGCCTCAAATGATACCTTATTATTCCCCCATTGCCTTAAGATTCCCCCTTTAAAACTCGCTGAGATTTTGAGGCAGCTCCAACTGCAACAGTTCCATTATTTAGCTATTAAAAAGGTGCTTTTGACAAGTAGCCACTGGCTAGAAAAAGCAAGGGAAGATATGGCCAGGAAGACGTTAACAAACAACTCACCAGCCTCTCACGTGAGAGGGTAGACAGCAAGTAAAAGATCCAGTGCGTTGGTTTGGTAACTTTCGCAGTAGAAGCCATGCAGGCAAAGAGACAAGCTAGGAAGCTGTAAAAAGCAAGAGATTTTCACTGGCAACAAGGGGTAGCAGCTCTGCTGTGCAAAACACTCACAAAGCCCTCCAAACCTCAGCCCCACTTGCCCAGATCCTAGGTAGCAGGTAGTTGATCCTAGCTTTCCTTCTGCCTTTATGGGAATGTGGCCTATGTTCACCAAGTTACTTCGGAGTGAGTTTCAGAGCACTCCATGCACAACTGAAGTGGTAAGAAGAAAACCAGCAACTAAAGCAGAACTATCACTGCAGCCTGTTCATAACCTATGAGAGGGGATTCACCAAATTCAAATGACCCTTTGGTCATGAAAACTGCAGCCTATCTCTTAGCAAAGAGGCTTGGTCAATGGCATGTGCTTCATTCCCATGCTGTGGCAAAGAAGGATAGGCTAAAGCAAGGAAGGATCCCAAGATGCTGGAGACCACTGGATGCACTGGAACAAACTAAAATCAGGAAATACAAGGACAACCTGTGGACCAAAGGGTAGGAATCCAGGTTGCCAAATAAAGGGGTGATTATGTGAGCAGTTAAGGAGGGATTAGAATTGTAGGTGATAATAGTAAGCAGCTGGAAAGGGAGGCCATAAAGAGCCAGAAATAAAAGGCAGGTGGAAAAAAAACAAAACCAAGAGATGAGAAAGGCTTGATGGGAATCCTATTCATTCCAATTAAAAATATAGAATTAAGTGTTCTGATGTGCCTCATCTTCATATACAAGTATGAAATGAGGCATGCTGTGAAGTGCTCTGACTCCAGCTGATACCCCAGCTTCTTCCACATCTTCCTGCTTATGAGCAGCTTCTCAACCTCTGCTACATAGATCCAACACATAAGGAGATCACGCAGGAAGATGTCTCTACAACTATCAGACACCTCCATCTGTCTGTCTTCCTTCTGTGGACTGTGGTCCTCCACTTGCATCCATTTGCAGACATAGTCCCCCAAGGACTCACATTGCAGTACAAGGCAGTCATGTCTAAAAAGGCTTCCCTGGTCATTGCCATTACGTTGCAAGTAATGCTACCAATGGACATCCCTCTCTTTTGGGCCAGATTCCTTCCCTTATGCAGGGGCTATTTCTCCCTATAATGACCTTTTAAGTACCTCCTGCCTGCTTCAAGACAATACCATACCTCTCACACACAACACAGAATGGTAGAATCATAGAACGGTTTGGGTTGAAAAGGACCTTAAGACCACCCAGTTCAAACCCCTGTTTTTATGTGCTTTGCAAGAGCGCCTTCCTCTTCTGCCCCTGTCCCCAGAGCTGCAGCAGGGGCAGAGCAGACCCATCTCACAGGGGCATGGTTCTCATTTCCTAGGCAAAGTTAGCAGTAAATTGCTCCATCATGGTCTGGCTGCTCTGAAAAGTCCCAATTGGATATCCATGGAAGGAGACAATGAAGGGCTGTTCTTGTCCAGGGAAGCCCTGAGCAGAGCTGCAAGGGCAGAAGTGCTTCTGAAGGTGGTTGGGATTTGATTTTCAGGTGGCCATGGCTGGTTTAGGATCCTGCATTTGGGATTTTTACACTTGTTCCTTTGTGCCAGTTACACCACCCTCATTCTTTATGCAGAGCCATGGGTACCTGTCATTGACATCACCTCCAACTCACTGAATGTCCAGCAACTGCTACTGACAGTGTTTGCTTGCTCACACTCCCAAACTAACCTGGTCATAAACCCTTTTCCTCACAACCAGCATTTGCTGGGGCAGCGGGATGAAGGTTTCCTAATGCACCTATTCCCAAAGTGCTGCAGAGTCAGTCCCATCCTGCCAACACTTAGCATACCACTTCAGACCTTGCTAACTCCTCTACCTCATCCCCCAGAGACACATAATCTTCTGCCTGCAAAGTGCTCCTAAGCAGAAGGAGGGGGGAAAACAGTTATATTTTGTGATGCTTTTCACTAGTATAAGCATTCAGGTACATCTGGCCGGGCAGCCCACACCAGCTGTAAGCAGGTCCTCAGTTCTCTGTTTCCATTAGAAATATGTCTTGGCTCCCCATGGTTATTGCTCTTGGGAGACCTTTGGCAACATTAATTGAGAACAAGGGACATTACAACTGTTCTAGGGTGTATTATAGCGGCACAAGGGAACAGGTCAAGGTTAGGGTATGGTTTATTCCCTGCCATGGGGTGAGTCAGGGTTGGACACTTCCCACCACAATGGAGAGCTGAGTGAATACACAATTTGTCCCCCTTGGGACTGCTTTTTCCCAACCCCTTGACCTCAAGAAGCCCATAAAAGCCTCTGTTCAAACTGGCTCTGTGTCTCAAATGAACTGCTCCTTTTATGCGTGATCCTTGCCAATCGAATCGCTTTGGACTTTACACATGGAACAAAACCAGGTTTGCAAAGGAAAGAGCTGGGCTCACCAAACTGCTCAAGACAGAGAAAGTTGAAATACCATCTCCCCCTTTAGTGCCTAAGATAGCTACACTCCTTTTCTCCCCCACACAGCGATTACTGCAAAGCATGGAAGCCTAAAGCAAATAATTGCCCATTTCACAATGATTTTACATGAGATTTGGGCACCTCCCTCCTCAGCTTCCTTTGAACATTGCACCTGGCCCTTGGCCCCAGAGCAATTACGTTATCCTGTGGGACTACCAGCTGCCTCCGTCTCCTTCCTGCTCTGTGTCTGCTCTCTCCACTCACTCCTTCCTTGCAGCCTGCTGCTCCTCTCCATCACAGGTGAGAGGCTGCCTGAACAACAGGGAGCAAGCCTGGGAGAATGATTTTTAAACCCATTAAGGGAGTCACCTAGAGTTTTATGGTGCTCTGGTTTTAAAGCTCAGGAGAGTTTGCATTTGATGTGGAACATACAGCCTGCAGGCCCCATTTCACTAAGCGTTCACCTTTTACCCCACGCTGCCATGCCACTTGCCAGTTATCTCGCTTTGCTTTGATGTTTCCCATGCTAACGCTGACAACGCCGATGGAAGAAATCTCAAGAGATGCTCCATTATAAAAACAAGACACAGAGATACAGCTGATGGCTTAAGATCATAAACATCCTCCAGGCAAACAGGGAAATGTTCCTGCTTTAAAGGTTCTTTGGCTTTTCTACTTGTCAGCTCCCCAGTTTCAGCCGGGAGCAATTTGCAGCAATGCTAATTGTATGTTTTCCCTGAGCTGTGCAAAGTTATAGGCCAATTATTTTTCCTCCACCCCAGTGATGCATGTGGATTGCTGAAAAAAGCATGAAGGAAGAAGCCAATTCTTTTTGACCAAGCAACAAATCAGCATCCTTGAAGTCAATGAGAAAAAACCCTTTACCAAAATATAAGCAAGGAAATGCAGGGTAGAAGCAGTTTCGTGCTGCCATTGTTTTCAGCAGGAAAAGAGTTAAACTGATGCCAGACACCTCTGGAGATGAGGAGGCATGAGGCAACTTTGCAGCTAAGCTACATATGCATTCTCTCTGTCGTTTAAATTACAGAGTAGTTGCATGCAAACTGGCTGTAAGAGAAACATCTGCTGTTTATAATCCCAAAATGTTAATATCCTTATAGTTTAACTTTCAGTTTCTGAAATACATTCCTTCTGAGTAACAAGAATACAATTTCACTCACATCAGAAGTCTGGGAAGTCTACATTTTCCCATCTAAGCATCCTTTGAGACACAAAAGAGAGTCTCAGCTTCAGAGAAGATCTGATCCATAGAATGCAGGTATACCTGCAGAATTAGCTAGGATATCCACCTCATTTCAAAGCTATCACTTTGAGAAAGACAATCCTGGGTGTTCGCACAAAACTAGGAAGGCAGCTCCTTATTGTGAGTGAGAATCCAGGTCTGGTCTAGGAGAAGAATCAGAATTGTAATTGTTGTGATGGGGATGGGAGAGGGAAGTGCTGTGAATATCTGTGAGGTCCACCATTAAGGTTTGTGAACTGGTGTCTCCCAAATCTTTTTCCTGTTACACTAACTGTGCTGAGCTACTCTGTTTTGCAGCCAAAACTAAGTGGACATTTATGACTGCATAGAAATATGGTCCAGATTGTTCGAGGGTCACCCAGAACATAGTTCTTGCAAGTTAAGCTGATCTAGAAACTAAGGCAAGCATATGGATTATGCTGTCATGTATGCAAGCCTCTTTCCCACTTTGTCCCCAGACATTCCTGACTCCCATCACATTGCATCATTGACCACTCAAGGAATAGGAAAAAACCTGTGTAGAGCCCCATTTTCACAATAGACACAGGCTACTTAACTGGAAAGCAGTCCCATCAGAAGCAAACAGTATATGCTTAAAGTGCAAGCAAACAAACTGCCTACAACAGGGCTAAAGAAGAATGATAGTAGAATATAATACAAATAGTATAATTAATATTAATATGTTCCATGTTAATTAATATGGCATATTGCTAGCACAATCCCAATAACCTCTCCTTCCCGCAAACCACACTCTCTGCCTGGCTACAGTCTCTGGTGCATTAACAACCTCAAATCCAGATACCAAGTTAATAAGCCTTCCCCAGACATGCACAATTTCAAAGACTGAGGCTCACCAGCAAATTCTTAAAGGTTTTCCTTATAGAAGAGAAAGATCTGACCAAAAGAGCTTTCTAAAGCCACATCCCTACAATAGGGCAATCCATCCTATTTCCACTGAGTTCACAGTCTCCAAGTTGAGTCGAGTCCAAGGTCAAACCTATGAAGGTATCAGGCTTCTTGTCTCAAAAAAGTGACTGATTCACTCCCAGGTATGAATTTTCTGTCACATTCTCCTTCCCAAGGAATGAAGACACTTGTCTTTCTCACCAATGGAGGGTTTACAGTGTACCAAATGCAGCGGGGCTCTAACATCAGAGATCATACACACAAGGAGGAGCAACCAGTGCTATTAAAGCTGTGCAAAGATCTAATAGCAGAAAGGATGCTCTCAAATGGACAAGACTGAAACTCCTTTGCTGTAAACAACATCAGGAGAGGAACAAAGACCCAGATAATAACAACTTCAACACTTGGCCAACGGCGAGTCTGTTGATCAGACCTCTGAGAAGTCATATTTGTTCTGCAGTACCAAACAGCACCATCATGACATAGAATCATAGAATAGTTAAGAGTTAGAAAGGACCTGGCATGGCTTCTTGCTTCATTGCAATGCTCTGTTGGCTATTACTTGGGCCTCAGCTGAAGACAGACCAAAATAGGACATCTTTTGGAAGCCAAGGGAAAAGAGTATGTTTATCCTGTAACCCCCTAGTGTTTCCACCTGGAGAGACTCTCCAGGTAAGAGACTAGATTCTCCAGCTATGTTAATGCAACCCTGTTGTATTCAGTGATACTTTGCCGAAGTGTATCTCATACCCTGGTAATTCCTTGGCATTTCCATTAAGACCACAAATCAGTTGCTTCTTCACTGTGATGACTCACTACAAAAAGCAGCAGCCAGCCGAGTTCAGAGAAATGACTTGGAGGTGAAAAGCTCCTTAACCTACTTTGAAAACTCCACAGCCCCAAACCGCACCATCCGAGAGACAACATTTCTGTGCAGCCTACAGATCACAATAAAAGCAAGTAGGCCAAAGACCTATCAGCTCTTTTATGTATACTTGGCAAGGTTACAAGACAACAATTCACTTCCCTGGGACCTTTTACTCCTCTATAAATTCCAAGAGCCACATTTAGAAGTGAATTGGCAGATGCAATATTTTAGTGTAAGGAAATTTGTTTTGTTCCAGCAATAGGCAAACATCTTCGGTCAGAAACAATGAAAGGGAGGGTAGATTTCCTCTGAAGCCAGCCAGAGCAGGCTAGTGGTATCTTCATGCAGAAAGAAAAGTTGGAGCGTGTGATGAACTACAAAGAAGTTCTGCAGAAAGCTGAATAACGCTTTTTGTCCGGAAAACCAGAAGTGCAGGCACTTTTGGAAGGATATGGAATGTGTTACAAGTTGTAATCCTCCCAGCAGAACCTCAAAAGCCTTGGCTTGTTCTGCTCTTTTAAATTCAGAACTTGACAGCTATTTAACCAGAACCACAAGTGTTAGAGGTGGAAAAGGCCTAGGGATTATCTAATCTATTCCATGACTTGAACAGAGAACAGTAACACTAAATCTGTGCTGTGAAAGTGATGTGAAAATGTCTGCAGAAGAAAGAATCAGCAAAACTGGTGCTGGAATTCCAAGGAAGCACATTCCCCTTGTCTTGCAACTCATTAATTAATCTTTTAGCTTGAGTAGCTGCTGTGGTGTTACTCTTGACCAGAAGAATGATGGCATTGCAATCTGTGCTGCTTTAAGGCTGCCAACGAATGCCCACACATGAAGAATTAATCTTTCCGAGTGGCGTAAACCCACTCAGCAGGTTCCCTGCTAGGGAAAAAAGGCAATGGCATTCATCCACCACCAAAACATGCATCTTTTATACTTTAATAGCAATGTTGCTTTGAGTCTTAAGAAACAAACTCTATAAATCACATCATAAAATATATCCGGACTGATTGTTTACAGGAAAGCTCAGCAATGTCAAGTTTGGGGGGTTTTGATTTCCTTTTGGGTTTTGGCTTTTTTTGTGTTAATCTAACTTAAAAAAAAAAGCACTTTTCTTCTGATGCTGGACAGTTTATTGTGTGTGGATTAAAAGCCTTGCACACAGTGTAAGTATTTGAAGGTGTGTCAGCCACTGGCAACTGAAGTCCACTATCACCCCCTCCTTGTTTTATTGGTATTAATATTTGTGCTTTGCAGGTCTGCTGTAAAATGGATTGTGTTTTGCTGAACTTTTCACCCTCTTTCTTCCACAGTGTTTGGAGCTTGCAGGGGGACAGCTCAGTGAAGTTACTTGTACATGGGTTAAGAAGAGAAGGTGATCTAGGTCTTGACCCATGACTCTCTGAGTCTTCTGAATGATGGCTTAAAGATAACAACCTTTTTCTCCAGTGGGCAGGTAGCAGGAGGGTTGGCTGGCAAAGGAAGAAAGTCAGGCAGAAGCCCAACCCTGACAGATCTTAATACTGCAAGGGAATAAAGCATAGAGCAAATCCCTCCAGACATCCAGCTTCAAGGAAGGTGCCCTTGCCTCAGTTTACTTAAAAGATGTCTTCAAAAGAATCATGCTGGGACTGGAGCCAAGGAAAGCCATAAAATGAGGTAATAGCAATAGGAGATAGAGTGAGATCAAGGAAAGATTCACACAGAGAAATCCATTCACCTCCTGGCTGGCCTCAGCAACAGGTAGACACAGGAAGACCATGCTGCCCTTTGTTGCCACCAGCTTACAGTGTCCCCATTGTCTTCGTGTAGACACAAGAAACATACTGACAAAATCTCATCTCTTGTTCAATCCTTTTAAGTTGTTAAGCCACAAGCCTCCTGGAAGGACTCAACACTACTCCTTGGATGTTTCACTGGCTCCCACCAACGTCTCTTTGGGAACATGGAGGCTTAACTCCACCTTGAAGCCCATTAAGGCAGAATCAAACTCATTTTCTAGGTCTCTCACATTTCTCAGATCTTCAAAGGGGGAATGAAGCTTTGCATGCAAAGCAGATTTTGGGTACGGTGAAACATTTTAGTCGGGTGGCAGAAGGGAGCTTCGTTAAGACCACACACTGCAGCAACAAGGCAGCCCAACACTGAAGCCTGCGGAGCCACTGAAGTGGCCCGTAACATGGATCTGGAGGCTTCAGCTTTAGCATCTGTGCTAAATACAGAGTGAACCAACGCTTTCACATGCAGAAGATCTGCAAGCAGATGGCTACCACCTCTGGAGCATTCAGCTGTCCTTCCTCTGGCTTCGCCTTTGCGTGCCACTGTCCTTATCGAAAGGAGTAATGACACATCCCCAGCTGGAAAACAGGCTGTGCTGGCATCCAGCATCCCAGATACTTTGCTGAACTCTCCCCATCCCTGCACTCTGCAAGGCTGTGCTGGGAAGATCAGGAGCAGATTTCGCCTCATATTTCTTGCACTCTTCCTTCCAACCAGGGCCGGCAACTCCAAGAGAAATGCCTCTTTTTTATGTTTTGGCACTTCCACTGTTGGCGGGAGGGAGGAGGGAGGAAAACAAACCTGAAGCTTCCAGAAACTCCATAAACAAAGATTTCTTTTCAATATGGTTCTGAAGAGAGCCAGAGATCTGGTGAGCAGAAAGAGGAGGGAGGATTATAGCCTCAGCATTGGTGGGTGTTTCTCCCAAACACAGAACAAGATGAAGCCTGTGCCTCTCCTGCACATTCCACGATCGAGGCATCCAGCTTAGATAGCAAAGTGATCTAATTGCAAGAGAAAGAGATCCCTTTCAAAGTGCACTAAATGTGCTTGCTTGATGGCGTTAGACCGTGCTGAGGGCATTAGTCAGTGCTGACAGGCTGAGGAAACATGCTGCTTCAGCCACAAGGATGGACAGGCTTGGGTACATCACAAGGCAAATGCTTCTCCAGGTGTAGAGGCACATCCAACATCCTGCTGGATCATGGATGAAAATGGAGCAACTCTTTCACAGGAACTCTTCTAAAATGACTTTTTCTGTTATCCTTCTATGTATTGAAGTGGTCCAGACAATAGCTGGTCTTCACTGAGCATGTTAGTTACATCCCTGAGCCCAGTAGGTGGCATAAGGAGAGCCCATGATACTACATGCGCCTGTTACACTGAAGACAGAGAGGAGTCAGCTCAGACTTGGGAAAGCAGATGAGAGGCCTGATAAGAAACCTTTCTGTGTGGGAGCTCCAGTACCTGTGGTGAGGCAGATTTTCCCAGCTCTACACTCTAAGCAGACCTGCAAGCTGATACATGTTCAGGAAGAAATTACTTCATAATATAGTTTCCTCCTCTCCTTCCAAGAGCTGCTGGGATTTGTTGCTATCGTTAGAGCATACTCCAGGCTCCTGGCACTTTGAAACTGCCCTCATAGCATATTATGTGGGGGACCAGCGCTTGATTTACTCCAGGGTTAGCCTCAGGCAGTGCTTTACTCACAGGTTAACTAAAGCCAAGCTCACACATATTGAGCTGCATGGCTTTAATGAGTTGTATTGATGCGTACCTGCTGGCCCTAACTCTAATCCTAACCCTGTTGATAGTACTATTTTCTTACAAATCTAAACCAATCAAACTGATTCACTGTCACACACTGCTCACACAGCCCACGGATGTGCTCCTATAGAACTTGAGCTTAAACAGATCTGATTTCTTTTTGACCTGAAAATGGTTGTATCTGATAGTACACTGTCAAAAGGTGATTTGTTTGCTACATTGATTTATGTAAGAATAGGGTCAGGCAATCACAATCTCAAACACACCAGTTTAGTAAAAATGCTGCCTCCTGGCCAAGTGTGCTGCTTGGCTGTGGAGTCACTACTAGACAGATGTGATCTGAAAATAAGCCAGTTGGTCAGATAACAAGAGCTCAGCTCTTAATCCTATCATTAATGAATAAGTCATGAATGAGTCACTTCTACCTCTTTGGCTTAGTTTCCCAACTAATAAAAATTAATAACCTTTTCTTTTTTCTTCCTTTTTCTTTTTTCCTTTTAATTTATCTACTTTGCTGTGATATTCTGCAGACTGATTAATGAGGTGTTCTTCTGTGAAACAAGGCAAAAGGATGTTGGTCCTGGGAACAGTCTTTGGGAGATGCTGCAGAAGTGCATATTGTCAGGGGTGACACTGCAAAGAGGCCAGAGATTCAATTTACTGCTCTGCAGCCTCAGGGCATTATATTGCTGCTTCCCACCCAGTAATTTTCCTGTTTTCTGGATTGGTTTTATCAAAATGCAAGTAGGGATTCTTCAGAAAGGCAACTTTTGCAATGTAATGGAATAAGACTAACTCTGTAAAGGCTATTCTCTCCCTTGAAAGATCCATGAACTACAACGTACAACTTGCTGCTCCGTTATTTAGGGATGTATTTCCCAGGAAATGGGTGCATATATTTATATGGATGTGTATATTCGCTTTAATATTGGCTTCTTTCTGCTATGACTCCAGCACAACAGCTGAACTGCTCTTGGAAGCAGTTCACACAACAGCACAAAGGGAATATTGCGAACTTCCATGCGAGCTTCGCACGACTGATGGAGCTTGCTGTAGGAAGGGGAAGCACGCATGTACCCAGCCTTCTGAAGGTTCGGCCGTGTTTTCTGAGCCACAGGACCGGATCCTGGTACAAATTAACATTTTCCATTCCCAGATGTTCGTTCCGCCTTGTTGCGACACCTCTTACCTAGTTTCAGGCTGACCTTGAGCTGGGCTTGAGACTGTTCACGAGTTTTTTAGTCATTGTTAAGAGTAAGGAGAAAGAAACAAACATCTGGCTAGCAGAGCTGCCAAGTGCACATTCCTGCCTTGTTTTTCAACCTTTCAATCCCTTTGTTTTCAGCCTGAAATTCCATTTGATAAATGCACGGAGAGCCACGGGGCACTGATTAGACGCAATTCCAGTCCTGACCCACGCCACTGCTCCACTAGCATTGCCTCAATGGAAGCACATTCATAGACCCCAGATCGGGAGTAAGACCCTGGCAGATCCATCCCAACCATGTTTACATATGGGGGCCTGATCCTACTCCCACTGAGGTCAATGGGAGCTTTGCCACCAACTTCAATGGGAACAGGATGGAGCTTTAACGTTGTTACTACATTGAAATGGTGTTCAAGCCCATCCTTTGCCAAGATGTGGGCTTCTTAGTTTCTATAGCTGTAGTATGCTTTTTTTTAATTGGAAACAACAACTTCGTTGAATCTTGGCCCGTGGTGCTGGCACGGCCTGACCAGACCAGGTGGGGTTGTTTCAGCAAAGGCTCATGAAATATGAAATGCAAGAGGGGCCATGAGACAACAGCTTCATCTTCTTTACCTTGGCTGCGCAAGATTCAGCCTGCTGCACCTCCGCATGGGTGCATCTTCCTGGACCACAGCTGCTCAGACCTGTGTGAAGTTAACTCTGGGCCCATCCTTCCCTACTGCAGCTAAGTCAAAGAAGCTGGCTTAGATTTCATCTGTTGATAGAAAGACCACTCCAGCGGTTGATTCAGACCTTGGGCAGGTTGCACCACTACCCAAAGGCACCCGCTTTTACAGGAGCCTGCTAAAGGGGGGCTAAATATTTGGTTGGAGCCATGAAACTGGGATCAAGAGCTCACTGTGAAAAGCAGCTTTGAATCCCTTCAGAGAGATACACTAGGGAAAAGGTAAGGTGCAGAAGGACCACTGCGTTCTCACTCAACGGGATGCCTTCGCAAGGCATTGCATGAATGTTGCTTGGAATACCAAGCATCTGAGTCTTTTAAAAGCTTCCCTCTGTTTTTTATTTACATGTGAGTGAGTCTGTGTGCTTGAAAACCATATTTGAAGATCATTAATCTGAGACAAGAAAGCGCCAGACTTATACAATGCTGTCCCACCCAGCTGTTGATCTTCACCAAACCCAACCTACGCAAGGGCTGACGCTGAGAAGCGGGATTGTACCGGACTGGAAAGCCTCTCTTTTCCATCAGAGATGCCAAATCTGCGGTGTGGCATGACGATCCAAGTTGACACTGGCCATGAGAACAATTCTGTTTCCTCCCTGCTGGTCACTTCCATAAATGCCAAGTTTTGGGCAGCACAATGTGCAACATTTCCAGGAGACTGCTCAATGATCTCATTTGCATTGCCAGTTGGGTTTGGGGGGGGGGGTGGGGGGTGGGTGTGTTAATGTTTTTTCTTTCAGCCATACATTTTAGATTAAAAAACAATAATCACGCAATCTCTCAGGAAATTAGGCTTTCAAAAATGGGGACGCAGCGTGGTCCAGTAGAATTCTGAGCAGGCAGACTTTACAGCCCTGCAGCCGCTCGTTGGATATCCTTTTTCATTCAGATTAGTTTCAGCTTCTGGCCCCTGTTCTACCACCCGGTGCCTTTTTAAGGGCTCCCTCATTCAAGGGAACTACAAACTCAACAACCAGTTGTTAATTTCACTTGTGAATGTATGCTCCTCATCGAGTTTCGATTCTGATTTAAGGTGATTTCTGAGTGAGGAAATTACAGCCCGAAAGAGAGCTATTGGCTGCCCATTTCCTACACAGAGGAGGTCTGAACATTATCAAGTTGTTCAGAGAGCTTCCAGTCTCATGTCTCAGAAGAAAAGGGATTTGGGGTGGGTTTGAATATCAATGCAGAAGGACGGTGGCATACAGGACTTGTCCTGGCATTTAATCAGCCTAGATGGCAAAGCGCTTTTATCATCTGTAAGGAGGAAAATGCCACTCGCAGCTGGAAAATACACAGAATTTGTATCAAGAAACCTGGACAAGTATGTAGGAAATAACTGGGAAATCTGGTTTTGTGGAAGGAAAATTGTAAGCTTTCTATCAGTTCCATCTATTGAGTCCTACCAATTCGGAGTGGCTTAACAGCCTCTGCAAACTAGCAAAAAGCACCCATAAAACCTTTAATAAAGAAAATGTTTTGGACAGCCAGTTTGTCCAGGCCTTCTCCGATGAAGGGACTACATTCACGCTGTGGAAATTCTTCCTGCATTGTACAGATGCTCTCCCCCTGACCCATAACTTCATTTAACTCTCCTCAAGAGGAAGAAAGGAATCCCTGCTAAAATTATTAGCTTTCACAAAGAATATTTTCTTTGAGGAAATGGCCAGCACACGTGCTTTGCTTTCTCAAAGGGCTCACATGAATACAGCACAAACCCTATGCTCCTGCAGCTAGGAGAGTTTTTTCTTTCCCAAAGGCAAACACATGTTGCCCCCTGTAATACTCTTGTCCCCTTGTTGCGCTTTCCACAGAGATGCCCAACAGGTTTAATTCATAGAATCACAGAATCCCAGAATGGGTTGGGTTGAAGGGACCTCAAAGCTCATCCAGTTCCAACCCCTGCCACAAGCAGGGACACCTTCCACTAGAGCAGGGTGCTCCAAGCCCCTGTGTCCAACCTGGCCTTGAGCACTGCCAGGGATGGGGCAGCCACAGCTTCTCTGGGCACCCTGTGCCAATGTCCCACCACTCTCATATTGATGTCTAAATCCACCCTTTGTTCAGGTGCCTGACTACCTCCAAAAGCAGTGTCATAAACTGTGAGATTTAGATCTGAAGTACAGCCAAGGGCCATTAGCTGGAACCCCACTGCAGCCTCATAAGACATCTGCCCTAGCCTGTAAAGGGAAAACCAAACCAGAACAAGTTTGCGCAACATGTAATCAAACACAGTTGTTCTCAAAGGAGAGGAGGAAGACATTTGTGCTGTCCTCCTAGCATTCATCCAGGGCCCTGTGTCCCCAGATTCCACCCAATGTGGTCTTGTTCAGCTTCTTGGTTTTATCTTATGCATGTAGCTGGAGGAGTTTCCCCCTCATGGAGGTTTGCTAAACATAATGGTTGCAAAGAGCACAGGAATATTAAGAGCAGTTGACAGAGGAGCTCTCTGGGGGACATAAAGGTTCCTGGCTTACCACTCAGATTACAGACCCTTAGGATAACGCGTATCATCTTATTGGTATAATTATTATTACTTTCATTAAAGCAGAGGCTTGAGAGACCCCCGTAAGGGGAGGAGAGACTGAAATCATACATACCTTCTTTATGACACCCAGTACAAACTGCGGTCTGAGCCAAAGCACCCAGACAGCCTACCTCATCAAATCCAGCAGTACTAATGAAAAGAGACCTACACGTTGTTTGATAAAATGCCACATTATGAGGTATCATGGCCTCAGACACAGGGGACTGCAAAGCTACTCCCAGCTACAGCTCTTACACAGAGCTGCAGCATCTCAGTCCATATTCAGCTCCCTAGTTCCGAGCACCAGAGGTATTCTCCAAGCTCAGAAAATGCTGCCTGTTCTGAAGAAAGTGGGTAGGTTTCCTTTTTGTTCTAGACCAGATCAAGCTCCTCCCCCCCCATTCATTTACCCACAGCAAGGAGGAAATGCAAGGCATTTTTCCCATGCAAGGCAACGCTTTGACAGTACTAGCTCAGTCAATTCTAATGTTCCACCCTGAAACTGAACAATGTTTTAGCTGTGGTATCAATAGATACCACTAATCAATAGATATTGTTAAACAAATGCAATGGTTACTGAAATGAAAGCATGAAGCTAGAGGCTGCACACCAAACCCCACTCTGGTTGTTCTTACTGCAGCAGTTTGCAGGGCAGAGTCAAAGGGAGGAGATCTTCGGAAGCAAGAAGAGTCAAGAGTAGAATCATAGAATGATTCGGATGGAAAAGGACCTTAAGATCATCCAATTCCAACCCCCAGCCACAGGCAGGGACACCTTCCACTAGAGCAGGTTGCTCCAAGCCCCTGTGTCCAACCTGGCCTTGAACACTGCCAGGGATGGGGCAGCCACAGCTTCTCTGGGCACCCTGTGCCAGCACCTCAGCACCCTCACGGGGAAGAACTTTTGCCTTAGATCCAACATGAACTTCCCCTGTTTCAATTTAAACCCATCACCTCTTGTCCTATTGCTACAAAATAGGCAGAGTGAACATCTGTTCATGGCTGAAGCAGGCAGAGCAAACCCATAATCTGCCATACTATAAGGAACACACGGCACTTCTCAGACTGCTACCATAGTGAGCCCAATGAGTGCTAATTAAACCTGTCACATCACCCAGCCAACATGGGTATGAAGCGTTTCTGTCTGCCAGTATAGCCACATTCAAGAGGACATGATCACATATCTTTGCACTGCACCTTCCCATCATACTTCAGACCAAAAATCATTGTAAATTACACGTTCCCCAAATGAAAGATGCTCATTCATACGGTTGTCATCTCAGGCATCACAAAACATGGCTTCTCACTTCTTCCCAATGCCCTGCAAGTACCATCACTCCCCACAGCACCTTTAAAGTGCTCGTCGCTTTAATATGCTCTGGCAGCTCCACACAGAGAAGTTGCATGCATGCAACTGACCTTGAGCAAGACTTAGTGTCCCCTCCAGTGCTGCATCCATCCCACATTCTTGAGCTCTGAGCCAAAACCTCTCATAATCTGCAACAATGGATAGAAACATATTAATCTTCCTGATCCATCTCCCTTTAATACACCAAGGAGTGTCCTATAGTTTGTGACTGCTGACTTATTACCCAGAACACATTAATCACTTTAAGACATAATAAAGCTTTCTTATAGAGAACAAACTACAGCTGTTAAGAAAAACCAAATGCTAGGCTAGCTGTTGTAGGCATGTCACATAGCAATACTATTATAGTGAACTTCCAATTTTGATGTATGCAATTAACATTAATTAGCACAAACAGAAGGTTTGCTTTATGCCTATTTTAATACGTTCGTTTTGCTTGTTGCATATGACACACTGATGCTAAAGAACAATGCACTCAGTGAAAGCTCCACTGAAGTTGGTGGGAAGAAATGGTTAGGCAATAAGGTGAACTCTTCAACAGACTACACTTTAACCTGAGTTGGTAACTTGAATTCATCCAAAACATTAACCCCATGTGCCTTGTCTTCTTCTCTGCCTCAGTTGTTAACAGCAGATAAGGCCAAGCTGCATGAAGCCATGTACTGTACAGATACCTATGCTTACCTTAGGAAAGGTGAGGTAGTTCATGTAGAGGTTGGAGTCACTGGAGTTAAACTCCTGCTGGTACCAGCTTGCTCTGCTGTCACTACATGACACGATCTGAAATGCAGCCCAGGAAAGGGAATGGCAGGAAGTTGAGGACACACGACCTGTGTGGAAAAGTTAAAAGGAGCCACGTTAAGCCCATCAACCAAGTAAAAGGCAGAGACAAAGACAGAACATGGGGACCATCACACAGCCAGGCTCTGGTTGAAAAATGCCCGGTTGCCACCTAAGATATCCCCTTCTTCAGGGCAGTAAAAATTCATATAAACTATCTGTAAGTGCAAGGGGGCAAATGAACGTGACTATAGCCTTTGTGCAGCTTCACTTCATTGCGAAGCTTTACCAGGAAAAACTTGTTCTTCATTACAGAGGCCAAATGAAGAGCCCAGCTTTTCATTTCTGTGTGCTCATGTGTGTGTGTGTGCACATGAGGAAGTTTATTCTCTTTATTTGTGGGTTTCACTGGTATTTCCATCAGGAAGGACAACACTTTGAAGCTGGAGGCTGGGTACATTCCCTAAGAACTGGGGGTGATTCCAGAATGCAATTACATTATTAGGACAAATAAAGCATGAATTTCCTACTACAGCACATCTAGAAGGAATTTTTACATAGTTCTTAAGGCTCCGGAGTCACTTCAGCCCAATGCAGGCAGGCAGGCACTCTGGAATCCCAGCTGCTCAGAAAAGCAAAGACTAGTTCAAAGAATGAAGTGTGTAACATTTCATTTTTTAAAGAAGTGACTTTCCTTTGTCTTGCTTCACTGATTTTCAGTGAGCTGAATAGATTGAGTTACTGCATCATGAGCAATAGCTGAGTTACGATCATGAACATGCTTTCCTTCGGTGAACTTGTAGAGAAAATGAATACCATTTTTCCACATACCTGAAGAATAAAAGCACTTGTGGAGAGGAATCTCTCCCACAGGGAACACTTGTGTACTTTGCAGTAGTGTTTTATTAAGAGCTGGAGAGTTCAAGGGTCTCACAATTGTAAGCTTTCAATTAGCTTTCCATTGCTTCCCAAACAGTCTCTAAATACTCTGCTAAACTTTAATCCAATCACTCCATTTGACTCCAAGCATGATTTATCTTTTAATCATCATCAGTTCAATGAGGGGGAAAAGAAAGCAAACTTGTTCTTGGCCCATCATGACTCATACATGATTTTGCTGCAAGCTGAGTTGTTTTTTCCTTTTGGCTGATGCCTTGGCAATTGCAAGCGTTGGCTTTGGCTTTCTGTTTAGGTATGATCTTTCCTGCTTGTTTCCCCACCTCCCCACAAAGTTGAACTGCCCTGAATGTTTGCCCTTTATACCTTTTCCCACCCCATCACAGGCATGCGATTTTGTTGGTTGTTGTTGCAGTACCTCGGTGCTGTGTTAACCAAAGTGTCTGCTATTTGACCTGCTTTCAGAACACAAACCATGGTTTAAAAAGGGGCTCACTATGTCACATGAATGGCATTTTCTTGGAAGGACATATTGCACAGACAGTGCAACAACAACCAGTACCTTTCTGGGCATCCACAAAGACCTCAGCTATTGGAACTGGGGCAATGAGGTTTCCTGATAGACAAAGCCTGATGAGATTTAATCCTTCCTCTATGTGACTGGCTTGCTGGCCTCCTGAGCTGGTACCCATGCTGTGCCTTGATTTTTCCGTCTGAAAATGAGATTTTCATGCAGCACCTTTAAAATACTCTTCTCCCTTTCGTAAGCTCTCCATAAAAGCTGAATGTTATGAGGCCAACACAGCACATAGATAAATGCTCTGAGGGAACTGCACACTGCCAGCTGGCCCCCTGGGAGCTGCAGCATTCCATGCACCAGCCGCACCACGGAATGACCTACCTCCCAGAAACATCCCAGCCACATGCTTTGCCTTCAATGCAGCAGCCACAGTTAAATACATCTCTCCAGCTAAAATAAGGAATGGACCCATCCTTTGCCCATGAATGGTAGAGCCTTTGAGGTCTGAAAGTGTTGTGCAATGTCTTCCCATGCATTATTATTCATATCACTGCCTTGTGAAACTCATGATTCCAGCTGACAGTGGGGGTAGAGTTTGCAAAAAAGCTTCTGTCATCGCAATTCCCTGGCTGCCCAGAACCATGAAGAAGCTGAACTCCCCAGAGCATGCAGCTTTCCCAAGAGAATTCCCACATAAGTCTTTCTCACTAGGAATTTCAGAGAAATTCCTTGAAGACTGACTCAAATTTCAGTGCAAGGCTAATAGTTTTTGATAGTTTCTCTGAGTGCCAAGTTCTGGAAACAGAAGATTTCATGAAAAGCTCAGGTTTCTTCTGTTTTGCTTTTGTGCGTGTGTGAAAAGCAGAATACATAACCCCTAGAGGCTAAAGGCAACCTGCCTCCCGCCAATGCATTCAGATGGAAAAGAGAGGAAGGCTGACTGACCTAATCGACCAGTTTTGCTACACAAATGCTTGTCTATGGGTTTCCCAGGAGCAGCATGGCCAGGAATCCACCCTCTCCCAGCTCTGATGTAGCCAGTATTGGATGCTCTTGAAGAGAGCCCAGGAATCTTCTCATGCTAATAATTTCCCTGGCATCCTCCCCCAGCTTCCAACCAACTGCAACTTAGGGGCTGCTAGAGCTGTATCTGGTTCATGCTGAGGTTGTGACTATTTGAAGTGTCAGGATTTCTTTCCTCATGGGTTCAAGATGCAGCCTGAATATTACCAGGTGGCATTAACCCTGGCAGCAAAGGACACGGGCTTAGGTATGTGGAAAGAATCATTCATTTGCAGGCATTCCCACACCTAGTAAACAGACTTGCTTGTGGGCTTGCTGAATAAGCACTCAGAGTAACAAAACAGAGCCAGCTTAGGGTTTGTAGGCCATAAGAGACTGCCAGAGAGACTGCGGTCACTGCAAGTGACGTTCATTTCCTGGAAGCTGGTGTAGAGGCATCCTTTTCACATTCATAGGCAACTCATCCCACCCCATTTCCCACTTCTGATTTCCTGCCAGCATCAGTAAAGTCAGCCCATTCAGCCAGTTTAAGTGCCAGTATCTCTTTCCCAGGCAGCTGAAGTTACCTTCACAAGATGACTTTGTGATCCAGCTTCCCATGCAGGTCCCTAGATACAGGCAGTAGGAATTAGGTGCCTTGTTGGGGAAGCAGCACTGGACTGTGCTTCTCTGATCCATCTCCATTTGCTCACTTCTATGGCTGCTGCTGTGCAGCCCAGAGGTGCCAGTGGCAGAGGTCCTGCATGTCGTCTGGCTCTTCCCAGTGGTTTTGCTTCTGGGGAAGGTGTCTTCTGCCTATAGGGATTTTGTCAGTTGGTCCGCCAGTGCCAAGCCATGCTTCAAGTCTGACCTTTCCAACCAGGGCTCTTGGCAGTCAATACAGGCATGGTAAAGTCTTTGGCCAGGAAATCATACGCACACCTCCAGCAAAGACAAAAATGGCTCTCTAACATATGCAGAACCTGTGATGGTCTATTACTCAGAGACTTTGAATCAAGATTGGATGTATCCTTCTAAGAAATACCCAACTGCATCAAGAACACCCCCAGTAGGCCCCGGGCCAAAATTGCTGGGTAACAACCAAAGATATGTGTTATCACAGTGATCAGACCAGAGGATCTCAATGATTCCCTTCTGGCTTTAAATCCTACAAAATCTCGCTTCTTGATGCTGAGTTCATACAGCAGGAATTCACTTGGGAGCCTACCCAAGATGACTGGCAGCCACCACAGCAGGTCTAAACACTTTTTGTGGTGGGAGACTCCATTGGTGCTGCTGGAATTGGCTTTTCACTCTAATGCTGGTTTGTTTGCCACTGCCCCTTTCACTCATGCAGGCAAGTAGTCAGACCTTACTCTTCTGCAGATCTTCCCCAAGAAATGGTGCCACCAGTGATTCAGCTCAGGGGAGGGAAGGATGGGAGGTGGTGGAATTAAGCTTTTTTTTTGACTTGGAATGATCCATCTGATTTAAATCTTGCCCAAGGCTCTGTCTCCCTCCTTAGTGCTGTGAGACACCTTCCACACAGGCTCCTGGTTTTGGTGCAGCAATGACCTGCCAGCACGAAAAAGGAGGAAACAGTGAAAACTAGAGTGAGATCATCATCATCTGAGCATCCTTAGAAGGGAACCATGGTGCTATTCATCCCAAGCTTCCCAAGCAGGGCACGCTGGTGTGGGGTTCAACTGCAGAGCTGTGTCCTTGCCATGCTTAGTAAACAGGCCATCCAGGTGGTTCCAGGATTGCTTCTTAAGACTTCATCTTTGCATTTTCTATGGAGTACGTCAGGTCCCCCACAGTCGTTCAGTTGTCCCCATCTGTTATTGTCTTTGTCCTCACACAGATTTGGGAGAGTTTTCCCTTCCACAGCAGCCTGGTGCTGTGGCTGGCACATGATCTTGTTCCCAGATTTCTGGTTTTTCTCTCCTGATTTCCTAGAGAGGTTTCTGAAACACAAAACAACTGATTGGGAACAAAAATAAAACCAAAAGACTCTTCTCTCCCCCAGAGCAGCATCATTACATGGTTGCAACAGCTCTCCATTAGAGACAGGTTTTGTGCATGCTCAGTCCTGCCACTGTGTCCACTGAGTCAGCCAATGCTAAGAGGAGCTAAATTGCATCCAAAGCACATCTAGGGCGGTTGATAGCAGCCAAGAAGAACCACCTCCCAGATGGAGAGTGGGGCTGAAGCATCCTGCACAGGCCAAGGTTTTCCCGAGCTATTGTTCCTAGTTTATAATGCAAACATGTGCTGGCTTCCTATAAAGCGGCAGCAGTTGTCAGTCAAACAGACATTGTGCTGTAAATCTACCTGGGTGACTGTTTTCAAACCTGAGGTCTCTGGGCAGGTTTATGAGGTGCTGCCTGCATGAGTAACAAGTCCCATGGACCACTGTGCAGGTGCAGCCAGCAGGAGGGGAGTGGGGTTGGGGGGACCAAGGACTGGGTTCCAGTGCAGCCAGACCCCTGTTATTAGCCTGCAAGCCTGGATATCAGGCTCTGCTCTCTGGTCTACTGCTGTGTCTCCTCATCAGCTCTCTCCTTAGGGAAAACAGAAAGGCTAAAGAAAAGATTATCCTCGATACAGGTACAGGAGGCAGAAGTTGGCTTTTTTCTTTAAAAAAAGGATCATTTTTCATTAAATCAGGACTAAAAACAATGCAGATGATGCAGAATTTCTTGTACCCAAAGAAAAGGCACCCGCGACTGCAGGAATGGATAACCCACTCTTAAAAGATGCTCACGCACCTTGCAGAAGACATATTTGCTACAGTGGTTTTGCAAAGGCATTGAGATCTGTCTTCCTCAAGAAGTCAGGGGTAGAATGATTTTTAGTTCCTGATGGCTGAGTCACCCATGAATGGGAGCAAGGTTAAAGACACCACTTTGAAAAGTCATAATAAAAGCACTAAAAAGAGCACTAGATGTCACACAAATGACAGATTTTTCTCTCCCTAGAGATACTTCTCATTGGTTATGGAGACGGTTATTCATGAGCACTATCTGCAAGCCCTGGGTGCAGCATTATGTTAACCTTGCTAAGGGTATGTTCCAGATCATAGAATCAACTGAGTTGGGAAAGACATTTAAGATCATCAAGTCCAACCCTTACCTCAGGACTGCCAAGTCCACCACTCAGATGAAGACATACAGAAACTCAGGACAAGCAGCCTTCCTAAGGTCATTGCATGAGCAATACAACTTTCCTTCTGAAGTTCCCATGAGCACTTCCCCCCCCTTGAGATCAAAACTGTACAGCTAAGACCAGGTTGATGTACATGTTGTCTCCCAGACATGACCATTCATTCTAGTAAGGAGGCACAAACCCCAGTGCAGTGACTTGGATGAGGAACTGTTTGGCAGCAACAGTCTAGAGGTCACCACCCAACTCATAAACATCCCTGTGAAAAGGGGGAAACCACAAGTGAGTATTTTTATTGGAGAAAATGCCTTCCTTCTCCTAGAGACTGGGATTAATTTTCTGTAACTTTGCAAACACCCTGCAGAAAGGTTCAAGTGTCTGTGTTCACTCTTAAACACCAAAGACCTTTAAAGGAAAGACTGTCTTGACTGGCTTATACTAGTAATGAAATAAATCAAAGTTATATTAACAATTATTCGCCGGTGCCTTCCTCCACAAACTTTGACGTCTGATGTTTCTACCCTGTGAAGAATAAAGGTCCTGTTACCTTTTCACTTAAAATCAACATCCTGCCTGTGCTTGATTGTTTCATTTCACAATTACTTGAGCATCTCAGAAATAGCCATCATCCCTTTGAAATTCTCTTGCCCCGGAAATCCTTGTTCTGCTTTTCATTACATCATTACGTTTGCTATTGTTTTAGGCTAAAAAGAAGCACATTCCATTTTTAAATGATAATACTTGGACTTTTCTTGCCCTCAGCACTTCACAAACAATGTGCCCAGTAATTCAGGTATCCCAGGCATGGCATATGGCTCAAAAAAAGGGATAGCAACCATTTAGGGTCCACCCTTTAGCTATGACTGTGAGGAGGTCAACCAGCCAATTGTGAGGCCTCAGGTCCTCCTAACTGGGTGAGCTCAGGTCCTGGATATCTCTCTACATATGCATCTACATATCCTGGATATCCATCTAGATATCCACCTACATATCCATCTACAGTTTGGCAGTGCCATTACTAATACATGTTGAGTATCATCCACCTGGATACAGCATTCCCCAAGATTTTTGGCATCTTTTATCTGACCTTCTCTGTTCATCTGGGACTGCATTCCCAGCTCCGATGATGAGCTGCCCAGCATAATGTTGGAGTAGCAGCAATGACATGATGGACCTGTATTTTGGAGTCATCTCATTTGAAAGTAAAGCATCTGGTCCTTCCTACATCTGTTCTTTGTTGAGGCCAAGGACTGACCCCCTTCATTAAGCAATTAATGATGATAGAAACATGCTATGTGTGGAAGATATAGATATCTAGGACTGTGAGAATTCAAACCCAAATGCCATAACTCCACTGCCTATCATAAACCCAGGACAAAGATGCTGACTCAAGAGTCTGCTTTCATTAGACCCTATTAACTAAAAATGACTGCAGCCAAATGTTATTTATGGATCATCCCTCTGGTTCTGAAGAGATTTTAGGGAAAAATTCAAGCAACATTTCATAACCAGTGTGGTACCCATGCTATCTCATTCCCTATTGGAGACTCCTTCACCCACATCTTCCAGACAAGTGTAAAATAAGCCCAATTGGTTGGACATTCCTTCTCCCTCTGATGAACAGAAACACCAGAGTGCAGCAGGTCTAAAGCTGTGGTAAGGGTTGCTCATAGGAGGGATGAGAACCTCAGCTTCTCTTCTGAGACCTGACCTCTCATAAAAACTTGCTTTCTAGGGGGAAATAATTTCTTGCATTTCTCTCTTTCTTCCCTTATCCTCCCCTCTTCTTCTTTGTTCAGAGTCTCCCTAAGAGAGCCAAGTTCCCCTTGAACACACTAGAAGTAGGCTTGCTGGAACATCTGCTCTCCATCTGTGAGGCCAGACATATCCCCAAGCAACACAGGCAGCGCTATTAGCAGTGATGGAAATGGAAAAGAACATTAAGCACTGAAGAAGCATCTGCTGAGAGAGAGGAACCCAGCATATAAACCCATGCTATTTGCTGAGCCTCTGTCTCTGCCCGTTGCTCCTGGTGGACAAGAAGTGTCTCCTCTAGAGCCTTATTCAGAAGACGTGCTGTTCTCTTGCTGATTTTGGTATTTTCAAGTGTCTAAGGTTTGTGCCTAAGGTGGACAATTCAACCGTGCTCAGCTAAACAGCCACTGAGGAGCTGTAGAAGCACCTAAAAGAGAATATGAAATCTGGGAACTGCAAAGAAGCCAAAAATGCAGCTGCAGAGGTGTTTTGGATAATGGTGGTGCATCACACAGAGAAAGAGAGTTCAGGCAGGAAGGCTTTTCTGCTGCCTGTTTTCTGCATAGCTGAGCCCAAATCTGCTTACAAGGATGTAGAAGGGACTGCTGGGATCAGACATGCAGCCCTGATGCCAAGCATCAGGACTGTAGGAAGTTGTTTCTTTTGGGAACATTGCCTGTGCATGATACTGAAAAATACAGTGATATGATTTGAAAGAAAGCATTGCAGGATGAACTCCACGTTGCTTGGCCCAAGTTCAAATCTTAGGTCTGCTACCTGTGACTGTGACCATTTCCTTTTACCCTTCCTGTAGCCCCTGCGGAGGACAATTTCATAGTACCACTATTATACTGTTCAGTATGTTGATATCATGAGAAATTATTTACTTTGTACAAAACTAGCGCAACATTTGTGCCCTGAGCTGACCAGAGAAAGCAAGACACGGTATTTGACCACTATTTGCACTGTAGTGCCACACTTGTTATTTTCTTTTGTAAAGCAGATATACAGACAATAGATTTCTTGTTCAATTCACACAACAAGAAGAAAAAAGGTAGTCCTTGTGTTTCATACACTGCAACGTTCTCACATTTGCTCTTTGCAAGAACCTTTCCTGCAGCCTGTTTTCTGCTGCCTAAAACTTCCTGGAGCAGGAAGAATTGCCACAAGTGAAAATCCCAGGTTACTAGGAAGATATCCTATGCCTTATATTAAAATAGATCCCTCTATTTACATAGCAAAGTTACCAGGACTCCATAATAAGTCAGTGTCAAGTGGAAGACGTGATCATCCGTTTGGATTCATTGAAAATGCAGGTCATTTTCTGCTCTCCAGCCCTATATATCTGAAGCTATGGAGATTTCTGCCTTCAGCTGTCCTGTCAAGGAGCTGTCTGTGGCTCATAAACTTCACAGTAGGCATCTCTTGAAACTTCCCACAGCAGAAGGACACAAGTCACATGAAGTCAAGCATCTGGTTGCCTTGATAAAAATCCTTTATGGCATGCTTCAGGAAAAGCATTTAGGCTTTCTTAACTTAAAACATGCTTCCATTCCATTCATTTAAGTCATTCAAATACGACTTAAACTTCTTCTGAATGAATTTAAACATCGGCTTGAGTATTGTGGAAATTGAAGAGAGTGAGGCACCCACTTAGATTATGCACTTGCTTTAAAGTTCTCGTGGTGCTTAGCAGCTTCCACCCCCTTTGTCCAGTATCACAGAGATGATGGACACCTGCTACTCTCCCATTTTCCAGCATTTCTCAAGTTGTGGCTGACCTGGTCCACCCTTCCATGACAGCATCCATTGTAATTATTGTAGCTGCTGCTAATTTCCAGGGCTTAGTATGGTCTGAGACAAGGAACTGAATGTCTGTATTCTCCACAAAATGTATCATTTAAGTGTGATTCAGAAAAGGCAATAACCAAATGGAGTGATATTGGCTTGCTTAATATGAGGTACCACTGTGTTTCCAACTTAACACAGCAGTGTATCCCACATCTTTGTCCCAACCGTTCTCTTTCCAGAAGTGCAGAAGATGTCCCTGCTGTTAGAGAGGGCAGAATCATGTGTTTCTGACAGCATTATAATAGCATTTTGTTTGTCCAGCCATAGGAGAATGTGGGGCTATTAACACTTCACCGAAAAGATAAAGGACTGGTTTTTGTTTCTTCCTCCAACCACTCCTAACCAAAACCCAAAACAATAACAAAATCCCTGTGTGAACCCTACTCTAAATAGCAAGTGGAGAGATTGAACTTGTGGCAGAACTGCTTCAATGGATTTTCCAGGAGAAAGTCAATAGAAAACTCATTCTCTCTTGCTACATTCATTCATATTGTTTTGTAGACAACAGCTACTGAAAGGAGAAACACGTGTACTAATTAGTTTTGAGTGGGGAAGAATAGGATCATTCCCCTGCTGAGGAGGCATGAAGTATTTAAATCATGAGTCCCACTTGGATATGCAACTGGGAAACTTTTGCGATAGCCTTCCTCAAGGACACAACAAGCACTCCCTGCTCCTGATTTTTTGGGGGGTATTAATGAAATTTGAATCCAGTTTGCTCAATAGTCAATTTGGTCTAAAGCTGCAAACATTTCTATTAGCCTGCTTCAGGCCAGCGGGTTGGAAGATGGAGGAGCTTTGTTACAGCTTTGAGCAGGAAGACACCGCTCCTGACTTTCTCCTCTGGGGCGAGGCAGATCCCAGCGATCAGCTGGACAACCTCTTGCTTGACTGCTCCTCTCTGACAGACCCCTTCAGCCCTTGGCCCTGCCAGGGGCAGGAGGCGGGCAGTGCAGCTGGGCTGGAGCAGGGTGCTGAACTGGACAGCTCCGCACCGCCGCGGCCCCCCGGCCACCTCCGCCAGCGCCACGCCGCCAACGTCCGCGAGAGGAAGAGGATGATCAACATCAACTCTGCCTTCGACCAGCTCAGGAGCCACGTACCGACCTTCCCGTATGAGAAGCGCCTCTCCAAAATCGACACGCTGCGGCTGGCCATCGCCTACATCGCTCTCCTTGGTGAGATCCTCCTCTCCGGATGCGATCCCAAATCCTACGTGGAGCAGTGTCTGAAGAATGGTTTGCAAAGCCAACAGCAGGCAATCTGGAATACAAGCGGTGAGTGAATAAAGTGTTGTGTTTTGGGTTGCCAGTGGGAGTGAATTGGTCAACTTGCTTTTGGACATCCACTTGTCACATTCATAGAATGGTTTGGGTTGGAAGGGAACTTAAAGCTCATCCAGTTCCAACCCCTGCCACGGGCAGGGACACCTCCCACTAGAGCAGCTTGCTCCAAGCCCCTGTGTCCAACCTGGCCTTGAACACTGGCAGGGATGGGGCAGCCACAGCTTCTTTGGGCGCCCTGTTCCAGCGCCTCAGCACCTTCACAGGGAAGAACTTCTTTATATCTAACCTGAACCTCCCCAACATACACAGCAACATACCCAATGCATGTGCAAATTGCTTCACGGCTGCTTTCCCTGTCTCTCCCTCTTCTCTTATATTCAGCACAAAGCTGTTCTATAATGCAAGTTGATGGAGCCTGTAAAGATTTTATGTTCTTTACATGTTTTCTTTAGCTTATACCTGGCTGAGAAAACCCCTTGGCTTTGAAAACAAAGAGAATCTCACGTCTTAAAATACATATACCCAAGTAACCAAGAGTTTCCCACAGTTACCAAAATTCAACACTGCGAATTGGGATACACAAGAAAATGCATACAAATTCCAGGTTTATTTCAAAGTGTAGGGGAGAAAATTCCCATTTGCAATTTACATTCTTTTGTAATTATTACTATTTTAAGGTGAAATGCTGTTATGCTGCTTGTCCTGTGCTTTATCCTGACTTATGTGGGATTGAACTTTGTGCTTGCTTCCACCAGAATGTGTTGCTTCCTCATTCCATTGTAGGGTGAAGATGCGAAATTGTCCAAGTGCCAAACATGGGGCCTCAAGTCCCAAATAGAAAGCAACAGTTTTGGTGTTACTTAGTGGCACAAGAAGGAACAGGGGGATTTTCAGTAGTTCTTGGCACTTTGTATTATAAGGCAATTAACCCCCTTTTTAACTCTGTCCCTTTGGAGAAGATGTTCTTTTGGATCTTGCCACTTTCTGGAAATGGGCCTTAAAGCATATACAGCCTTCAGAAAGTGCAGCATAAGGAGAAAAAAAGTCTTTTTGCAGGAATAGTCTACTGCAGATTAATATTTCCCTTTCATTTCACAGGGAAGTGTCAAAGAGACAGCCTGCAGGGGAAAAGCAATCAGTTTACTTTAAAGGAAAAGTTAATTCTTTTCTCCTTTCCTATTAATTTCCATGTGCTACATGACTGGGAAAATGACTCCTGACATGCTTCTGATCACAACTATCTGGACTACTGAGAACATCCAGATTGCATTTTCCAGCTGCCCCTACCTTTATGAGATAAATAGCTTTTAAACCAACACAACTGGCTCTCAGGGATCACCTCTTTCATCAGGCTTCTAGTGAACTAACATTTCTGAAGAGTTCCGCTTGGAAAGATTTAAACGAGTGGGACTGCTTCCTGGAGAGGCAGAATAGTTGGCTTGTTAAACAGTAATTTAAATGCTTTAAATGAATGTGGGATGTCTTTACTTTGTTTTCCTTTCTCCCTTCTGTTCTCTGCAGATCTGACAGCCCGCCTGTCCTGGGTAAAATGGGATTAAGTAGTAGTAAAAAGAAAGATCTTGCAAGGCAGCATATTGCCAAACCTGCTGGCCTGACTGCTGGGTACCGGCTGTCAAATTCTCAGTACTACAAGTAAGAGAGGAACACTTACAACTCCACTTATTGTCATGGATTGCTTTCTTTCCTCATGTCCAGCATCCGGTCTCTTTTGGTGTTAATCCATTGCTGTGCAGGGCCTTCTGCTTCTCTTTCTTCTAGTTTCTCACACACTGAAAGATTAAAAATCAGTGTCATTAACAATCCCAGCAACAGCATTTCTCTTCCACTGGAGGAGGACTATGTCCAAATCACATTTCCAGTGTGTGAGAAAACCTGTCCCTGGTTACAAGAAAAAACTAAGCATCACCAGTTGCAACCTATCGCTTGGCTTAAGATGTCCAAGGACATAACCGTGAAAGGTGCCAATGATTAAGAGTACAGAGAGCAGTTTTCAGGAGGTGAGAGACAGCTCTTTCTGTCCGTGTGTCTCCAAAATTTCTCATGCCCAACTCCCAGTGTGACAACTTTCGGAGGTCCAAGTCCAAGGCCAATGGCCTTTTGATACCAGTGGCTTCTAGTACTTGGGCATCATTTCCTCTACACCCCTGTCAGCTTGAATGCTCATGCAAAGACAGCAGCTGGATTTTAACATATTTATCTGGTTTGTGATTTTCTGAGCAAATGCCAGCGACTTGATGCTGCTCCAGCACCATCAGGAAGGGTCTCATAAATGATTCCAGCAAAAAATGTCACTTACATCCCCCCACAACAAAACAGGCAAAGCACTGTGCTCACGCTTACCAAATGATTACTGAAGAGTAATTCCTATTCTGGAGCCCATGGTAATAATATTCGCAAAACTAAAACAGTGAATAAAACCCTATAGCTATTATGTCTCTGACATAGTTCCTCTGTATTACCTGAGTGCACCCTAAAGCTAATGTTGTCTGTTGAAAGCATTTCTTTACTTGTCAGTACTATACCGTAAAGGCTCTGAATCAATTTGTTGGTAAAGAAGATCCATCATAAATCTTTCACACTTCACTAACACCCTGCTAGTGTACTTGGAGATTGAAACCATTTTCCTTGATGGACTTTAGCACATTTCTTAGCAGGTAGGATGCTAGATCTAGATAAAAGAGAATGCATTTAACATACTGATTAGTTCTCCTCATAGCTTTGATCCTTACAGAGTAAAACCACATCAGGAACTGGGGTTTTGCTCTGGTTGAATTTGGTGTGTTTAAGGGGAAGTGAAGATGAAGAGGGGCCTTTGTGAGGGGAAAACCGAAAAGAGCCTTTTTACCTTTACAATTCTTCTGTCAAAACAAAGGGAGGATTTCATCTCAGATGCCACAATGTATTTCAGTCAATTTAGAATAAATCATTTCACCTCAAACTTTTGACTCTCTTTACTTTTTCATCCACTTGAGACACTTGGATGAATTTTTACAGCTGCTGAAAAGGTGAAAACCTTCAACAAAAATACCTGAAAATGCAGTTCTCCACTTTGCTGTACGTCTCTACTCATTTTGCTTTAAAAATGACAAAACAACAAGCCCCAAAACAGAAATCAAAAACCCACCACAAAAATACCCATTAGATTTTACTTTAACAATAACATAAATCTCTACAATTGCTAAAATACGAAGTAATTGGTTCTTCCAGATCCATTCCTCTCCTTTGCTAGAAACACAGCAAGTCCTGCAGACACAGACCTGGCTGCGAAACCAGGGCATGTGGCTGAGGTTTCTGTTTCTGTCTTACCTGCATGACTTGGGGCATGTCACTAATGCACATTCCCCTCTCGCTGCTTCTTTTTTCACCTGACTGTCCATCCAAGCCCACAAATGCTTCAGTGTGTGTTCTAGCACACAGGAACCCAACTGGGACCTCAAGCAGCTTATATTGAATTCACCTCTGTATTTCCTGCAACAGTTAAGCACTCCAGATGGGGCCAAACAACAAGTACAGTGGATCAATGCAGCAATCCTGATGGTTTGCTTGATCTTTTGGATATGAGTCCACCTTTTTGTGTGCTGAGAGACCTAGGTCTGTGTTATGACCCTGCTTCAGCTCACCTCACAGACAGAGCTTAGCAGAGCTCAGTGACGAAGAAGGTGAGAAGTACTTTAAAACCCACCGAATATCATAGAGCCATAGAATGGTTTGGGTTGGAAGGGACCTTCAAGACTATCTAGTTCCTGCCCTGGCAATGCCAATCCTCTGTGTTACTGAAGGTGACACAAGTATCACAGGTTAGTGGTGATGGATGCTCAGGATCGCTCGGTGCTTGGGTACAGGATGCCCAAGTACCTGTCTGGGTTCTAAAGGAAATGAAAACATCCAGCCCCTCACCTCCAAGCTCTGCAGCACACCTGGGAGCAGTGGTCACACTGCCACCTTCCTGGTGATCCTGCAGGATCAGTCTCATCAGGGGGACCAAAGCCATTCTCCCAGTGCTGAAGACCTCCATGCTTATCTCGGGGTCACACTCAGTAACCCAGGACCCATGTTCTCATGAGGCATGCAATAGCCACATGCCATTTCTCCAAAGCCTTCCCACAGCAGACCACGACTGGCAGGCTGTCTAGATCCCACAACCCCCAGCACCTTTGGTCAAAGGAAGCTCTTTCAACAAGCCCAAGTCACCCATCTGTACAATTTGGTTTCCAGTCTGCAGCTCTGTACCAAAGGAAAATGCAGAGATCTACATGTCCACACCTCGTACAATAACACTTCCAACCTGTGTCTGCAAAAATAGCAGTCTGTGTCAACCCAGAAAGGGGAGAGCTGAATTAAGCCAGCTATTTAGAAAGAGTCCAGATAGACCCAACAGGACTTTCTGTAAGCTTTCATCGGGATATATATTCCTCCAAAGTCCTTACCTGTGTCTCACCCCTCTAAGATGCTTTTGGACAGACCCCAGAGGTCATGCACTTTAATCCTCAGGGAGCAACAATTACCTCTCTAGCGTTGTCATGGTTAATGGTGGAATAGCTTCCAGCTGGGAACACATCTGTTATAAAAGGTCCTTCACACCAAATTAATTTTGGGTGTCCAAAATCCCTGGCTCCAGATATCCCCTGTTCCAGTGGTATCAGAGACATGACTATCTGCCTTGCTTTTCTTTACACTGCAGCAGAGGTTTGTGCTGGATGCAAGACAATAATGACACATTATGAAACAAATATTTGCTGCAGGGCACCTGGTTATAAGCAGAAAGCTCTTTTTTTGCCCTTTGCTCCAGCCTAAAACCTGGCTAATGGCTTTTGAAGCAGGCTGGGTGTGTGCAGTAGCAGCACGAAAGCACTCTCATGTAAAGGTAATGTTAGGCAGTACCTCAGGTTCTTGCTGTGGACAGACAACTTATGTGGATATTACATTAGTACCAAAAGCATTGTAATGACAGAAGCAGGAAGAATTGTCCTGCAACAAAGAGGTTTTCCTCAATGTAGTGACTCCAACTAAGGAAGGAAGCTAAAGCTGAAGTCCTCCTCTGAGACGCAGACACCTACCACTGATGCTCCATGGTCAAACAGCAATAACAAGGAAGACAGAAATATCTGCTGAGGTTTCTGTAGTCTAGCTCCACCACCACCACCACCACGGGGTTCCTATGGGAATTGCTGGCTAGTTGAGTGCAGCTGGCCTGTGGTCTGCAGGCTGGGAAGCTCTGCAAAATGCCCTGCTGCAAAGGCACCCCCCCTATCACTGCTACTGTTAAAGAATCATTTCACAAGGCATGACTCTGAGGACGAGGCTGCTGGAATTTGATGATGACTCCAAACTCAGGAAAACTGTAGCAAATAAATCCTGCAGCAGGATATATAAGGATTGGGGTTTGGGTTGAAGTCAAAACCAGAAGGAAAAATGTTCTTCTTGGGAGTTAAAAGTCTAATCCTGGGCTCTAAAGTAAGTAAGTAGAGTCAACACATTTATTGCCACTATTAAAACTGATGAAGCGCTTTCTCCTTACACACACTACGCTTTGAAACTGGTATCATTCTGTCACCTTCAGTGGAGACACATTAGATATATACCAGCTGGAGGGGACTGTCCATCTCTGTCTGCCCTCTCCAAGCTACCTGAAGTCTGACCAGCTACCAGCCAAAAGTGCTAAACTGAAGGATGCTTCTTGGTTGATGCCTTGTTAAATCATTTGGATGCAACAGGCTGCTAAAATGGTGAAAGTACCATGCCATCAGATCAGTCTCTGTTTCATCTTCCCTGATGATCCCATTCATCTGGGATGAATAAAAGCAGATAAAGAGGGTATCAGCTCTTTCTGTCTGAAGAAAGCCAAGCCAGCGCTATGGCGCTCTTCCTGCTGAACAGAACAAAGGCAATTTGGCTCTTGAGGGATTTTTTTTCCAGGACAGATGTTTCTGAATAGCTCCAGGTTTGGGCACATTTGATCTTAAATAAGCCTGCCTTTTTCTGTCTATAA
The DNA here is from genome assembly GCA_039720435.1 of Amazona ochrocephala. Lineage (NCBI taxonomy): Eukaryota > Metazoa > Chordata > Aves > Psittaciformes > Psittacidae > Amazona > Amazona ochrocephala. The sequence goes on along the minus strand of CM077881.1, from coordinate 81,655,680 downwards.
GGCTGAAAGGCAGAGAAACCGAGGCAGTCAATGCTTCCTGTGTACTACATTTACAGTCCACATCAATCCAGAGCAACTACTGCGTGTAGACATGCTCTGTGTCCACCTATCTTCTCTCCTGCCAGTTCTGGCTTATTCCCTGTGTCACACTTGCTAGCAGTTTGCCAGTTCCCTGGTTTGAGAACCAGGCTCCTTCTTCCTGGTCTTTTCAGCTCTGCTCCATTTGCAGTGCAGGACAGATCAGCTTTGCTTTTCCCTTGTCTCCTATCAAAGCAGCAGGATCTTCTCACCAGATATTCAACAGCCAAACCCCTTACGGAGGGAAGCTAGGAGGTGCTGAAGAATGATACCTTCACATTGCAACCTCTGAGGACCAGCTCAGGGGCCCATCAACAGTAGAAGAATTGATCACTTGAAATACAGTCCATATTTCCAGCTCACCAGGGTCCTTGCCAAGAAAAGTGAGAATTATTTATTACACCTTCCTTCCTTCAGAACTAAACTACTGACCCCTTCTGAAACAATAAACCATGGTTCTCCTTCATCCACTTGGAATGGATGAAGAAGAGCAAAAGAAACTGGAACAAAACGCTGGAACAAAAGGAATCACATCCCCATTGTGAAGAAATGAGTTGTTCTACTGACAAGGCATTGGCAGATTCTTTAAAGGACAGACCTGGGGGTGAAGGGACAATTTGTTTTTCCTTTGTTCTTGCCACAGACCCAGAGTAGCAAGCTTCATTTCCAAGACCTTTACTTTCCCGTATGGAAAAAGGAAGTTCATGTTTCACCTGAAAACACAAGTAATTGTCCAAATTCCTATTGTTTCTGAAGTGTTGCCAGAGCTTCTCCACTGAAGAATCTGTGATGCACAAGCTGTTTGAGCTGCGGGGTTCAAGATCTCAAAATCATTGAGGCAGACCTGCCTTCCGGTAACCTGCAGCCCTGACAGAAAGAAAATCCTCTTTGGGTCACTCCCATATTCCATGTACAGAAGCTGGTCATTTTGCAACGTGCTCTTCCAGTCTCCGGTTGACTGCACTGAAGTTTTCCGGATGGGGACTACACAAAGTCTAGACCTCAACAGCAAACCATTGCAGCACCACAACATTTTGTTATGAAGAAAGACATGGTCCTAATAGGCAGAAATCTTCCAGCATGAAGGAACAGCTCAACTGCACAGTGATGGTTCTTACCTCATTTCAGTAGCCAGCCACCGTTCCATGCAGAAGAGACTCCACAGCGCTAGCGGCATCCTGTAAAGCAGTCTGGAGATCACAGCACCTATCATAGCCTCATTCCTGGTGGATGAGAGAAGGTGGCATTACACAGGCTCTGTACATAGTTCCGCACAACATCCTCCTGCAATTCATGGCTGTCTTTACAAATCTCACTTCAGATCAGCCATAGTGGCTGGTTTCAGCACGTAACAATCTCTGCAGGTTTCACAGTCTCTGATGGTCCCAGAGCTGTTGTCATGATGATGGATTACCCCAGGGTGTAGTTGTCTGTGTTGATACAACCATACACATCCTTCTCCTTCAGCAGGAGAAGGCTGAACTACAGGGAAAGGATGTGTTAAAACTCTTCCCTGAGTCAAACACCAAGCACCATGTCTTCACACCACTCCCTTTTCAGTTGCTGAACATTTGTTGGTCAGGAAACAATGCTTTTCCTCAAATAATGGGGACATTTAGCACCTCGGGAGCAGGGCAGTTGACAAAGGAGCTCCCAGGCTGTCCATTCTTTGTTGCCTTCCTGTTGCAGGAAAGAATAAAGCTTCTCTGCACCTTTCAGGCTGAAACTCCTGGAGAGTGCTACCATCAGGTCTGCCCTGGACCTATTTGCAAGTGGGATGGCAGCCAGAGGTGGTGCCCTATAGGTGCTAGTAGCAGTTCTTGCTCACAAAGCTTTGCAGGTCTTTGCACATGGATCTCAGGCCACTGTAGACCAGCTGCTGAAGCAGAAGCAGGCCAACTAATTTTCTTATTAGTAGGCCTTTTCTTAGGCCTTTTCTTATTAATTTTCTTATTAGAAAATGATAGAAAATTTTCTTATTAGAAAATAATAAGACCAACCCTAATTAGGGTTTCTTACAGCTACTGTTGCCCTGTGGGGCCTTGGGATGTATAGCAGAGATTTTTGCGCCTAGGTCAGACTTTGGGAGGGAAGAACGGAACCTGTTCCCTTTGTATAGCCGTAAGCAGTCTGGCCAGGGCCAACTCTTTGGTCAAAGCTAGACCTTGGATGCTCCCTGCAGACGCTCCTTGGAGCAAGGTAGTCATTCAGCATGAGCAGGAAAGCAGGCAAACAGGCAGCCTGTAGTGGCTTACAAGAGAAAGTTAAATACATATAGTCAGTATCCTAAACACCTTATGGAAGTCCGCTTACAACAATCCAACATGTTGACAACTGGATACCTTCAAGAAATCCATGTGTGAGGACATGGGATATTGCTGCAGGGGCTACCAGCAAGCCCCAGCGTTTGGGAAGAGCTTCACAAGCCGTATCAGCTCCTTGCATGGGAACAAAGTAAAGTGCAATTACAACCACTATGTCTAATTTTAGATGACTCCCACTCTCACCCAGTCTGTTTGCTTAAGGCGGAGTGCATTTGACCAGGGAAACACCAGAGACAAAGAGATTCCAATCTCAAAGGTGATTTCTTGCCAGGAGAGGGGAAAAGGGGGGCGGGAATAAAATCAGATAGCATTACTTTGCACTAACAATCCAAGCCTGCGTACCGGGAGCAGAAGGGAATCCAGCTGCAGGCACTGCCCCCTCGTGGTACGTGAGTAAAATCTCGCCCTTCCAGAAGCAGAGGATGACTCCTGCGGGCATCCCTGCTCCAGCCCAGCCCCAGCAAAGAGGGTGCCCTCGGGGAGCACTGAGCAGAAGTAGCCGTTAACTAGGAAATCCAGATAAACAGTATGCATAGCTGTATCTCTGCAATTAGATTATGGTTTATGCCTCTTCATGCAAAATCCATTACGTTTTATCTCTCTAAAGACATTTTCATGCATCTTTCTGCCCTCTCTCCAAGTCCTTGTTTGCACACCTTGCACACAAGAAGAGCCGGAAGTATCATTTAGCCTCATAATGTTCCCGCCTGCAATGTCTGAGTGCTCAGAAATACCAGCATAGTACTCCCACAGCACCCAGGGGGGGCAAGGTAACACAAGCTGGCACACAAAGCATAGAGGCAGAGCTTCCACTGATCATGAACATCCTCAGGAAGCAGCACACCATTCCCTCTGCACCCTCCTCTCCTCCTCGAGGCTCCTTTGCTGCGGCGAGACGCCTTCTTTCCCTCATCACAGTCTCACGAATGGCAAAACCATCTCCTCCAAAAGCCCTTTCCAAAAATAATCGAGCTGAGGCAGACACCGAGCATGGAAAATTTTAGCCCAAGCAGTTCCCGTTAGACATTGCTGTACGGAGATGAAAATGAAGCAAAGCAGCAGGAAGGGCAATCACAGGTTTAGCTATATGGAGTGCGCACATGGGCTCGTCTATGGGTCCCTCTCTCTTGAAAATGTGGGATAGGAGAAGAGGGAACAGTAAAACTTCACATACAGAGATCAGCAATTATTATCAGTCACGAAACGACATCAGCCTCGTGGACCTTTCCTTGCAGCAAGCGTTCTCACAGTGTTTCAGTGCCCCGCAGGTTTCTCTTTAGCCTGCCTCTCCAGTGACAAGTCATGCTCACAGCTAAGGCTTATCAAAAACCCCTTTCCCTCAGTCATGAAGAGAGATATAAGCTGGGATTCCCGGAGAGGGAATCTTGCTAAATAGCCACAAAGCTCCTCAGAAGGGAACCTGATCTCAATACCCTCAGCACTGAACCACACTCAGGCGTTCATGCACACATACATCCTGCTTGAGCACGCAGGAGAGATTTCCCAAGCTAACATTTACACAGTTCTCCAGAGAACAATAAAGTTATATGAACTGTAGCAACCATTATTGGATGTTATAGCACTAGACCCAGCCCAGTGAGCTAATCTGAGACCTCGCTTTTCAACAAACATCAAATTCTCTCGTTATTCAGATACCTGCATTTCAGCCCCGCAATTCCCAAGGTTTGTGAATTGCACCACTCCTGTTGCAAGCACCTCATCCTCACGCTGTCTAAAGCCCTTCGGATCCTTCTATCACCATCTTTTTCACCATCCCATATTTTCCTCCTTCTGTGGAGGTACACACCATCTCACCCATAGTCACCCCTGCATTTAAGAGTCTCAGGTGATGCTGCAAGACAAGCCTGCCATAGGAATTTTGCAGCAGCAAAGCAGGCTTTCACAGCTAACAGACGCCTTTGCATGGATTTTTTTGCCTACACAACAGCCTGGTTTGCAGCACTTATGCTCTTTAATCCCACTTCAGCAGTCCAGGGAAGCAATGAAGCACATGTTTAAACCTAAGTGTGTGCTCAGGCTGAGCTGGCTGCAGCAGGGCTGAGAGTGTGATTAGTATGAAGGATAGGCACTTGTGTTTTGATGGATCAACACTTTACGTTGAGTAGCTTATCGGCTTTCTTTTCTGCTATTGAAATATGTGCTGCACTCTTAAATCAACCTTTTCCGGGAAGGTAATTCCATATTATCAGTAGGTTTCCAATAGACATTATCCAACTCTCCTGCTGATACCACGGGCTAGGATTTCTGCAGCGTTGTGACAGTACAAAAACTTCAGGCTTAGAAACTTTACACTACCCCAGCAGAATGATGGATCTGCTTCCAGGGGGTGAATGATCCTCCAGCCAAACAAAAACCAGAAAACCTCTTTCAGTACCTTTATTTTCCTTTTCCACGTTATATTCTTCTGGCAACTCTTACATCTTTGCGAACTGAGCCCGGTGCAGCTCTTCAACAGCCAAGCTTATTCTCCATGGGGTAAAACATCAGCAGAACACGCGACTCTGAGCCAGCGCCGAAACTGAACTGCTTCACAAAATGAAAGTAATACACAGTTGGTATCTTCCTAGTGAATTGAATTAAGAATGTTAAAAATCAATGGTAACTTAACAATCCTCTAAAAGTGTGAAATTAACTCAGTGAAGGGAGCTGGCAAACCCTATAAGTAAGGTTTTGCTGCCAAAACAGAAATAGGTTAGAAATTATCAGCTTTCAAGGTAAATTACATAGCTTGGAGGCAGAATTGTGCCCTTGCTCTTGGAACACTGAAGTGAAATCTGATTTTATTGGTTACTTCGGTGTTAAAATGTGCTGCCTTTATCTTTGGAGAGAATTCATGAAATTAAACATGATCTAAGGAGGACTCGAGCACCCTCTCTTCTGAAGGTGTTTAAGCACGAATAGTAAGGACTGAGGCAAAATTCAGAAGTACGGATCTTTTCAAAGCAATAAAAGGCAGTTTGAAAACTTCATTGAAAATGTATTCAGGAAACTTGTTTCAATTCTTCACGTGCTGAAATAGATGCAAAAATAAGTACTTTACAAAATACCCTTTCCTGCTTAAATAAATTAAGGCCCTGGATAAACAGCAATGGAAATGAGCTGGGGCTTACATGAAATTCCAACACCCCCCCCCTTCTTTTTCTTTGCAATTGCTGTTACCTTGCTACTTATTGCTAGCTCAAGCTCACAGCTGCAGAGAGGGCTTTTTTTTTGGTTGTTTTCTGCTTTGTAAGCAGACCAGCTTGAATCCGGAGGGGAATTTCATGGTTGTGGCTGTCTCCCTGCCTCCAGAGTTGAGGAGTTCTGTCCCTTCGATAAAAACCGTGGTGGAGCAGATTGGTGCATTTGAATCTCAAACTAAAACCTTACAACAATGAAAAACACCCTTAGATTTCATAAAATCAACCAGATGCCTTAGAAGGGCAAATTTCTTGTTCCTCTTTAATTAAAAGGTAGAGCAAATAAAAACCTGGTTTTAATTAAACAGCAGGAATAGAAGATGTTATCTCCCCAAACCACTCTGCTGCGGTGAATTAACTTTAGCTGGTTTTCTTTCTTTCATTTTCTTTAAATCTGCTGCATCTCAATCTAAACCCAGCACACAAAAAGAGAATTTAGTTTCTATGAGAATATATATGCTCCAAGATAATAAGGCAGCAGCCCCAGAGTGGGTATAAACTGGTAGAGATTTGTACTGGCTTAGGCTAACACCAGAATGGGTCTTTCAGAGTCAGTGAATGTTGACTGCCATGTTCAGCACTGCCCCCGATGCAAACACAGCAGCACACTTAGCTTTTGCTATAGACACAGAGGGATATACCCAATTTAATTGCAGCATTTAATCAATGCTCAATTTTCCATCAAGACCCAACAAACCTATTGCTCTGGTCCCTCCAGGGCCATCCTCCTGCCACCAATACCCTCATGGATGCAGGGTGCTTACATGTTGCCACACAGCAGCTCCTGGATTGCTGAGGAAAGACAGCATTGTACGAAGGCATCCCAAGCAGGGTTAAATCCTGGCTTTTCCCAACAGCATGGTATCCCAAGGCAGGCCCAAGACTGCTTGTAAAATAGTGCAGGTGTGTTTATTGTAATCATCTCTCACTAAAAAGAAACAGGTTCAGGGGGTTTAAATGTAATTAGCATGAGCTACACTCCTGCCTTTAATCACTACCTTGCTGGTTAATATAATCAAGAAGGCAAGCAAACAAGGATTAACTCCATTAAATTAAAAAAATATATATTCTATGGGGAAAGCCTGCAAAGGAATTTTGTTTTGGTGTTCTGCTACAGAGCATCCTTTTATTTCTGTGTTACGTCATTCTGAACATAAAAATACTTGCCTTGGAGGAGACCTCTCCTTTCTCTGTCTCCCATAATGAAAAGCTAAAATACTACAGCCTTTATTTTTCTTTCACATTTGACATAACCCCAACGCTTTGTACTTGTGTGACATCTTTCACTAGAAGACTTCCAGCACTTCACGATATTTAATGGCACGTCAAGTGAAAGGTAACATTTGAGTAACACACTTACTGCTCTTATAATACATCCAAAAGGATACATCGGATGTAAATACAGGTTTCAGGAACAAGAGCTGGTGTTTCCAAATGGTCAGGTCAGTATGCTGCTGTAATTACTGTGCCTGGACCTGCTTGTTTGGCAGCTGAGAAAATGCCTGAATCTGGAACAGAGTTTTGTCTGTTTGGCCATGGGGTATTTTGCAAATAACTTTAATCATGACATAGGAATCGATTCCCTGTGAAATAACCATTTATTTCACGATGAAAGCTCTATTCGAACCACTCCTAAATACAGGAAATGCTCTTATCAGCGGAGATAGAGGCACAATGCTTTAAAGCAAGGCTTGCTGCAGTCCTGAAGTTTCACATTCACAAGGGGAAGCCCAGATAAATAGAGGCACATGGCTGTAAGCCTGTTTGGATATGTACGTATTGAGTATCTCTTTACAGAGACAACAAATAGCCCATACACTCTCCCCCCCTTTCCTACCTCCATTGTAAACCAGCCCTCGGGATCTTCCGTCGATGTATTTAACAGAACCCCTCCAGCTCCCCCTGAGAAGGGAAAGTCATTTCTACCAGCATGTTTGTTGATACAGGATGTTAAGTACCTGCCCGCCTGCCTTTTGCTTATAATAAAGACACTTTTTTGTGCAAATTCCATGGAATGCGGCGTGCCCGAGTTCAGAGGAAAATGGGAGATCGGCACAGTAACAGCAAGTGGGGGCTGCCATCGGGAGAGGTGCCTCAGAGAACCACACCACCAGCAGAATCTGAAGCATTTGCAACCATTTCTCTCTAGTTATTAATTCCTTGCTAGCTGTGCCAAAAATACATGTAGAGTTAGAGGGAAAACATGAACATACCCCAGTATTGTTCACCGGTTTGCAAATAAAACGCCTGTGCTTTCCACTAAGAAACTGCAAGAAGGAAAACACGAGAAGAAAATATTCCTCCCAAAACACTGCGTGTTAGAAGCAATGCTGTCAATGCTGCAGGAGTCAAAACAGGTTAAAAAGATGCTCGGCAGATAGCTGCAGCTAGCTGAGGGCATGAGCCTGGAAAGCATTACTGCTTGTGACAGTGAGCCCAGTCCTGCAGCCATTTATTTGATGTGCTCTGGTTTATTCTCCTGTGAGCTCCTTATGGTGTGTAGTTAGAGACAAAAACCTCAGCAATATCCCTGCCACTCCAGTACTGCTGCTCACAGGGGTTTTAATACCCTCCATGCTCAGCACAGGATTAAGTGGGACCCTAAATAAAGCCAGGCTTAAATGCATCCCCCCACTAGGTCAAAGATGAAGTAACAACTTCAAAAACGTGCTGAGCGGCTTGAAAATTGCAGCTTTTGCAAAGGAAATGTCAGTCCTCTTGCCTATTTTCATTGTCGGTGTCGGGCAATTCCCAAAAACCTCGAATTCAATGTACCTGGGCTGAAAATAAATGCAGTGTTTTCCTCCTATACTTCCAAAAGCCAAACACAGAATTTACCGCACACTAAAAATGTGCAGTAAAAACTGAAGTTACTTTTGAATCCAACTAATGGCATTTTCTCATTTTTATGTTCTTAAATTTGGAACCAAAATAAAGGGAAAAATCTCCACCTTTTCCCATGGAAAAAAATAGTTTTGTTGAAAAAAACAGCAATTAAAACTCACCAACCATTTCCAACAGCAAGTGGGATGAGACACAAATCTGAGCAATGCAGAAACGCAGGTCTACGCTCTGTCTCTCTCATCATTTCTCGCATGGCTTAGGAAAGGCAGAGACTACAGGAACCCAGACAGAAAGGTGAATTTAAACACATCTGTCCAGAAACAAATTCTACCAGAGGAAATTCTGTTTCAGAGCCACGGCCGCACAAGCTGCATATATTTTGTATTGTAAATGCATATTTCCAGGGACAACTTAAACTCGTCAAGTAACAAAACGTAAGTACTTTGAGAACAAGAAATACTCACACACTGCAGTTTTCCAAAGTGAAAATATATTAAAAGTTCAAATAATATTCAAATTATAGGCTGATCACTTGAGATTAATTACAGCTATCACTGTGCCATAGGAATGCATCAGTTTCTGTGGCTGCTCCCTGAAAATGATTTCAGGTGTTTATGAGCTGCTTCTAGCAGTTCACATAGGTGAAACTTCATTCCTGGAGCACTTTGGAGAGGATGCACCACCTGAAGGGCTGGGAGGGTCAGAGCTTCTTGACTCGTGTCCATCCCTATGGCACATCTCAGCATAGGGCTAGTGGCACCGCTCAGCACCGCGCACTGAGCCAGGTCTCCGTCTGCTGCAAATCAGTGCTGGAGGCGAGCAACGTGCCCTCCGCTCCTCCTCGGCTGCAAAGCGAGCATGCAGAAAGGGCTCAGCAGGAGGGCAGCTGCCAAACAGACCTTTTTCTGCTCATTTTAACCCAATCTGCATTTGCTGAAACACAGGTGGGGTTTTTGCAATGCACTTGTTGTTGAGCGCGGCGGTGTTTAGCAGCAGTGATCTCAACAGGAGCGGAGACAGAGTGCAAGCATTTCAAAGCTTCTGCTGTCCTAACACCTGCAGAATCCCAAGGTTTTCCACAGAGCGGGATCAAAACCAGAAAGGACTTTCAAACAGGGGACGGGCATAGGAATGAAAGCAACTCCTTGGTATATTAGATCCTTCTTTCAGCAATGTCTTTCAGTCTCAAGAGCGAAGTGCTAACAGACCCATTTCTGCAGCTCCCTGGAGGATAATGCACTGCTAAAAACTAATGATTCACTGAAGCCATGAGCTCTCCACGATGTGATCTGTATGGTAATAAAGGCATAAAGAACAGCAGCAGAGCCAGAGGTGGTTGCAACTTACTGCAGGAGGAATAGGGCTGGTTTGGAAACTGAGGGAAATCACAGGGCTATTGTCACCACTTGACGATGGTGGGGACCAAAACACCCACTGATAAGTTTGGAAGCACCAGGATCGCTCCCCACTTCCAATCTTGTTTAACAAGCAGCTGGAATCAGGTGGAAGAATATAGCAACTAATAGTGATTTCTAGAGCTCTGGAAATTTGTGGAAACTGGAATAAAATGAGAGTCAGAGGAGAGGGTATAGCTATGCCCTTTACATGCACACTGTTAGCAAGAGCATGAGTGTAAAGCACTGAAACAAACTCACTCGTCTCTCAACACCATGACAATGAAAGGAGATGGATCCATTCTTGTTGAGGCTGAAATAAACCCACGAGTATTTTTTCAGCTATTGCTTCTTCTTTGCACCTTTCTAGGAAGACATTCCTTTTTTAAAGCTTTTGGAAGTATTCTACTCTTGCTAACCTTAGCAGCCATCACCTTCATCTGTGCCTCTAAGCAGAGAAAGGGAGAAACAAGAAATAAAAGGCACATAAACATACGAAGGAATTAGTCAAATGTACTGATAATCCCGATTTTAAAAGCTGTATTGTGAAAAAAGAAAATATAGAAAATGTACAGGAAAGAAAAAATACATATTTTGGTAGACTGTAAAAGAGGGAATCAACCGGAACCAAGGCAAATCCCTTTTCTATGCTTTTCTAGGTGCTTAAAATGAAAGCTTTGTAAAGCACTTATTTGGGGGTGGGTGGTTGATGCCACCTTTTTCTTCCTCCCCCTCAAAAAAATAAGAAAGCATAAATATTGTTTGAGTTAACTTAAACATCTTTTTTTCCTTTTATTCCTTAAACCAGAAAACAGTAGGGAAATAAATGTTGAGATCAAACATGACGTTTCATTGTATCCGAAACAAAACGCTTCAGTTTTGGCTTGGGGTGAGTTTTGCACTGTTTAAAAACATAACATTTAACCAAATTTAGTTTCACAATATCTTGTTGAAATAAAAATATTTCCCTTCTAAAGTCTGAGAAAAAGAACCCAGCCTAAATTAGGGAAAAACCCACAGTTTTCAGTTAAATCTAGCATATATTCAACACCAACTCACAAGCAGTTTTTGTCAAACTGAGAAATGCATATTTGGGGCACATCAGCTAAACATCTTCTGAGCTCTGTTTTGAGTCGAAGCTGGTACTCTGGGGCCCTAGTGTGCACTTTGGGTAGTTGACTATCGCCACAGTTTGAACACTGATCTCATATCTGTCCTGCAGCTGAGAACAAGGCTGATTCATGCTAGGTGCTGTAGGAAGGCCCTGAGAAAAAGATATCTGCATTATGATTATTATTATTATTATTATTATTACTATTACTGTTATTATTATTATTATTGCCTGGGTGCTGCTGGTTTGAACATTTAAATATAAAAAAAAACCCACAGGGAACAAAAAACATCCCCTTTTGACTTTATATCCCAGGATTAAGCTATCATTTATTTGGCATTCCCATTCTGCATCATCTCAGCAGCTCTTGCTACGCTTGAAAAGTTTGACTTTGCTCAATATGATCAATAGCTAAGAACAGCAGAACGAGATGATCATCAACACAAGGTCGTAATATCTGCTTTGGCTCTTCGGTGGCTCTGAAAACGTGCAAGTATGGTTGGGGAGATGGAAAATAATATGAAACACTCACTAACAGCATGTAGAGTAGAAACTTAGAAAACCACTGTAGTCATTGACTCACAGATGGTCAAATGAACAACATGTTTCTATTCCTGTATTTAATTAAATCTTAATTATGCCACCAACAGGGTTCAAAACGGCATTATGAAACAGCTTGCATGAATACCAAAATACGATTGGCTGACGAGACTTTGAACTTGTGTAATTATCTTCCCCAAAAAAGCCACACGTTGGGTCTATGAAGCCTCTTTGCCAAGCAGCCCATTGCACTACGGCACAAGATGAAAATATCAATTCATGCAGAATATGCTCTGTTCAAGATATGGAGCTGATAAATGGACGGGCAGCTTTCATATTACCAGTGCACCCAGATGAAAGAACTTGGGAGTCAGAGGGAGATTTTCCAAGCCTGCAGTGGGCTCTGGATCAGGCCCTTCTATGGAGGGCTTTGCCTCTTACCTTTGTTGGTCTGTAGATAAAATGGACCCATAATAAAATCAAGCAACTCTAATTTAATTCTTCCACCAGCTGATCACGTGAGTTAATGAAAAGCAGCTGCCTGAAATATTCCTTTGAATTGCCTTTTTTGTTGCTGTTGAAAGAAGGCCCTTTATTGAAAAGAAAGATTTTGGAAAATCTTTCATTTTTCATGAGGCATCTAAAAAAAACCACCAACAACAACAACTTGTAAGTGCATTTTCCCAAGAAGTTAAGCTTTTTGCAGTGCTTCCCAGAGCAGGGGGCTCAGAAGGCCCCTTTAAGGAAGCTCCATCCTAAGTTCATCTCCCAGGCTCTTCTTCCACCTTTTAATGCCATTTCAAGCTCCTTTTCGACTTGATATTCAGAGTGGAGATCACCTGCCTCTTTCCTACTTACAAGCAGCTCATGGAAGAGCTATGCATCTTGAAAGCAAAAAAGCACAGTGGCCAAGGTGTGTCCACCCTTCAGTCCACAGGTTCAAGTTAAAAACACAGGAGGCATTAAGAAAACCCTTACTGTTTTCAGCTTGTATGAAAGGCATTCTACCTGAGCAACATTTTCTTTGGTGGACATGCACACCTCGCTAAACACTCTCCGGCCTTCGTCTGGAAAGGCAGTTCTACTGTGCAGAAGGGGGAAAAGAAGGAAGATGAAGAGGTCTTTGCATCATTGTATTTAATATTGTTTTTCTATTGAGGTACTAAGATTTCTGCTGAAAAATCATTTGAAAAAGAGGCGATGTATTTCATGATGAGGTACATGAATTACAGAGGCGGTCAGAGCAAATAAAGCAGAGAACAAGGGATCCGTGTGGATTTACAAGATCCAGAACTTGCTGAGGGTTAAATTTTCAGTGAAAATGATAATTTTGCAATGGTTTTAAATTTTACACATTTTTACCTCCTCACACACACACACTTGGAGATACTTTTTAAAGATTAATTCAAATTTTGAAGGAAAAGACACTTTTCAGCAAAACTTTTGCCAATGAAAAGAAGTCACTTGGGGGAAGGGAATTAATTTCATTAGAAAACTAACTTATTCGGACCCTTTTTTTTTGTTGAATCACCTGCATTCAGGAAAAAAAACAACCAAAATCCACAACCCTTCATTGAAAATACAAAGGTTCTTCAGAAAAACAGAGAATGGGAAACACCCTGGATGGAAGGAATTGTGGCTGGGAACCTTTCTGCCTGTCTCAGAGGGGAGGTAGACCACAGATGTCTCCAGACTTGTCAGACACTGGGTGCTGGATACAAGCAGGCATCCTCTATCAGGGAGCACCTGCCCAGGGATGGATGGAGGCCAGCCTGCCAATACCTTACTAAGCTAGAAACAACCCTGGAGGAAGTGTGCATGGAAGCCCTTGCTCCCTTGAATTTTCCTTTTAGAAATGAAATGGGACATAAACACACACTCAATAGACGCCCGACAGGGCTCCCACTTCCTACAAAAGCCCACCAGATTTGCCTAGAGGGAGAACGTCTTTTCACACCCCTTACACACGCTATTTGATTTCAGACCTAATTTGATTACTGATTCATCTTAAAAGGAGAGCAGAGATTTTTTTCGGGCTTTCCTTTTTTTCCCCAGTGAGGCCTCACGCTCCCTGAAATACCCAAAATCGCTGACACAGTGCGCTCCTCCAGGAATCCAGAGCCTTTCCCACCGAGTTACAAGCTGCCAAGGAGGCTATATTACAACAAAAGAAGGTTTTATGTCCTCCTGTAGGCAGAATACTGGAAACTACCATGAAAAGCATATTATCTGAACGGTATTTGTTGATGGTTAGAATCAGCTTATTTAGGAAATTTCCAGCTGATCTATAAACACACCATGGAGAAGGACAGAGACAGCCACAGTGATGCAGGCAGTGTCTGAACCCTCTTGGCTCCACTCCTGGGACTTAATATCTTAATAAGTTGTCGTTATGAGTCACTGCAGTGAAGGAGCCAGGATTGCTCTTGTCACATTTGGTAAGTGGACTGAAATGCAGTCACAGACTGTGCAGCGGCTGAAGATGGGGCCGGGCGAAATCATGGCAAGGATACCATCATTTGCTAGGCATCTTGCAGAGGGGCATTGCTCAAAGGATTAAACAGGGAAAAAATGGGTGAAGTTGAAAAGGAAAGATAAAAAGAGAGGTAGGGAGTGGCAAATTTCAGGCAAACTCAACACAGGTGTCTGGCCAAAGTACTCCAGCTTGCCATGAACAGGAGGTCAAAGCAATCAGACAGTGCCTTTTGGAATTAAACATCTGAATGTTTGATTAAATCAGTGAAGAGCACTAATGGCTCCCAGGAGGGAGCCTGATTTTCCACCGGATCAGTGGGATTTAGCCTGTCCCGTATTTCCTCAGTTTTGTTCAAGAGATGGCCATTGTACAAAGAAGTGCCCACAAATTCTGCCTCTCGGTGCTTTCTGCGTGTAAAACTAACCTGTGAGATGAAATGCAAGTAGTCACAGCAAAGAAGACAAGCACCAAATGTAATTGAGTGGCCTAGCTGATCAACCCAGAGCCTAAAAATCAGGGTGATGGATGCTTTTCTCTCTCTGTCTCTACATCATTGGCAATGCAGGTTTTACAGGCTGAGTTACAGTCTAAGCACTGCCATACACTGCACCCACTCTCTTATTTCCCTGAGCAGGAGAAAAGGAGAGCAAAGGAAAGATGCAGTGAGCTAGCAAATCTTCATCTCTCTGAAAGTGTTAGACTTCAATGACGAGCTAATTCTGCATTTACCAATGGCACCAAAGAAAAGCAAATCTGAAAGCAACAGATTTTTCTTGGGGAAAGGCAATGCATTTGACATACAGGTTTTGCAAGGTAAAAGCAAGCTGTCAGAGCGACTTTGTAAGCGAAGTGTCTGTAAAAACAGCACCTTCTAAGTCATCAGCTGAGATCCTTGTGCACGTATCTGCCAACTCCAGCAACAAAACCAGCTTTCGTGCTCTTGGGTGTGTTGAGCTGTGGATTCCGGCTGGCTCTGTGAGAGGGAGCTCCATCCCCCTCTGGCTCCTGTCTTCCCAGGACACGTTATCCGAAATCCTCCTGTGGAGTCTGATTCCTGGCACGGACGTGGGAACAGGAAGGAGCCCTGCGAGATGTTCGGGTCCCAGCCCACGACTTGCAAAGAAACACCAAGGCTGCCTAGACAAGGGAGCGGACTTTTCCCATCCCAAGCTCAGTGCTTTCGTTTGAAACTTGCCATGAATTCAATTTCCTTGCCAAGATGTGGGGTAAGAGGGGAGAGGATCTGTCATCACTGGTGCTCCCCATTACCCTTCTCACCGATTCCTTCCTCTTTATTTTTCTCAACAGGAAAAAAAAAACCAAAACCGAAAAAACAAAAAAGAATTGAAAGAATCAGGAACTGTTTGATAATATAACTAAAAAAAAATTATAAGTATTCTCCACATCCCGATTTTCTCTGCTCTATCCCCTTTCTGCTGGCAGGGAGACCCTCCCAAAGGGAAAGCAAAAAGGAGCAAAGTAAAGCAACGAAAGAACTTATCCCCAGGATTATTTCTCTGGTTTTCCTTCTAAATTTAGGCAAGTTTTATGTGAGTATTTCAAAATGAGGACTTTGGTGGGGTTCCCTTCTTTTGAAAAGGTAAGAAATATAAAAGACCGAGAAGTAAGCTTCCTTCCCCATTTAATTGTTCCCTGAACAAAATGTGGGGAATTGGAAAGAAAGTGGAAGCTTTACGCTGATTCCCAAGTTAAAAACATAGATGTAACGGCATTTCATTACTTCCTCCTTGCTGCGAAGCACTGATAACTACAACCCCTAAAAAGGATGATCCCTATTTTCCCCCGAGATGCGTTTTCCAGCAAAAAATGAGTTAAAGAAAACAAATCTTATCAGTGACATGTTTTGGTCCCTGCTATCCAACAGCCTCTTTATTCTTAACCCCAGAGATTTGTATCTAGGTCAAGTGTACGACCAATCGCCCTCCTCCCACAGCACAAGATTTAGCCTATCATTACTCAGGTTCGAAATGCATTTTGCAAAACTCTCTTTGGGTCAGCGATTAGACCGAGTTCAAGGCCAATTCATATTCCATATGAACCCGGTTGGTCCAGTCCTAGTGACAAGAGCCAGAATATCAAATATACGGCAAAACTGGCCTACTCCATGATATTTAAAACATATGGCACAACAACGTACCCCACATTTCCATAGCTTCACGTGCGCGTGTTACTGATACGCCTTGCATTATAATGAAAATACTAGTACACGTTGGATTGCTGTCCCCCTCCCCCTTCCCTCCACATGGAAGGATTTCATCATATGTCTGCTCTGGTCTGATTTTGTTATTCATCTATGCTGAGTGCCTGACAGATGTTTGCTTGCAAATTTCTAAATCACTTTGCACCAGCCACACTGCTCCTGCTGCATTCACCCCATTGCATATGGGGAGCAATGCCGCCTGCCCATTCCTGACATGTGCAGCAGCCAGAGATATAATGCTGGGATTAAAAACAGATATCCTGTCTCATTCCTCTGTGTTCATTATCTCCTGCCACACAGCAGAATGAAGATGCCAATGCAAGAGGTGCCCCGGCTGGAAAGTTCCTGCATGAAGCTGACATCTGGTGATTAGGGCAGGGAGGAAGGCTCTGGAAACATTGGAGTTTAACTCTATTCCAGCCAAAATGAGGACAGTGGCTCTTCAGCATCGATAGGCTGAGCACACGTGACTTGTTGATTGAACACAAAGTGCCACTGCAAATGCCTATTCTGCTGTTAGAAGGCTCAAATCATTACAAGAAGGCAGACAAAAGTAATTTCCTCCAAGGTCCCATGGATCTCTTCAATTGCTTCTATGTACCTTTGCCAGGGTAACACCAATCTTGCAGAGCTTTTGGGTTAAAACCTTCTCCCACCCTTGTCCACAGAAACACTTTTGTACAAAGATGACTATATTAAAAGAACAGTCACACTCTGGGGCTTTCAAAATTGGGTATAAGAGAGGTCAGACTGAAGATTCATCTTTTGTAATACTTGCAGTAAGCACTGCTGCACATAGCCTTCTGCTTCCCCCCAAAGAAAACTTCAGACTTGTGAAAACTGCCATTGGGAAGTCCTCAGCTTCCCTGAAAACAAGTCTTTTGCTTTCAACCAACTATTCCTCTGTTCCATTTGCTTTCTGAATCAGTCTGTCAGCATGTGCTGCCATCAAAAAATTAGATCCCACTGAAAAATAAACCAAACACAACCAGGGAGCAACTTCAATTACGAAACATCACTGAGGCCTGGTTGCACAACATGCCGTGAGACGCTGACGTTTCTAGCTTTTAATTTAGGCTTTGCCTCGTAAGCTAGAAGGTATGTGTCCCACCAGCCCCGCCAAAGGTTCAGAAAGGGCTGTCTGTGCTTATGTGCTGTTGAGGAAGCTTATGGCTCTTTATCAGCCACCCAAATCCCCCAGTTCCCGAGGTGAGGCTCACCCAGGGCAAATTGGAGTCAGTGGAAGTGTTTCCATCACCCATTTTTAGTGCAACCAAGCTCTTGTCCGTTCTACTCAGGTTTTTACCCCTGATTAGGCAGAGAAAAGAGCTCTCCAGTGGAGAACATGGTTTTATGGAGGTGAGGTCAAAGTAAATGTGCACAAGTAGGTTGGTGTTTGCAAGGGATTTCACATGGGAATTAGATCACTTAACTGGAATCTATCCGAAATGTCCCTTCTGCTGAGGCCCCAGAAAACAGTGACTGTTTTTCCCCGTGACTAGGGAATACTGGGAAGTATTTCCCCAGTTTCACTGTGGGTTTTACCTGTCCTCAGGACTTCACTCTTATTTTACATGAACAGGATTCTAAAGGGACCTTAAACTGGGGATCCTAGAGTTTGAGTTGGGGATTCTTTTGAATCCCTCCCAAGTCCTTTCAGCAGTTAACGGATCATCTGTCCTCCCTCCTGGATGGGAGATAGCTTTTGAAATTGACTGCATCTCCCACTCTCTTCTTTACCATCCTTGTGAACATTATTTATCAAATCCTTCCCTTTCCATCAGCTGAGCCATCCTGGGAGCCTTCAATGGCCTCCTTATCCCTACCTCAAAATAACTACCTCCAAATGATTGTAAAACTACGACGAGCTGTGCTAAATCCCACCAGACACATCCATTGACAGAGCCCATGGCAACTTCTACAGCTAGGTGCCTTCAATGCTGATTCTTTCTAAACGAAAGGTTGCTTAGTGGCATACTGGAAATGAAGGCTTTGAAGCCAGCACACAGCTCCCCGACCTATTATTGCTTTTTCAGATATACTTCACTAGAGCAAAATCCAACAGATGGCTCAGTCACGAGTGCAAAAGCAATGGTTTCAGTGTCTTCCCCACATACGAAACGTAAGCCAGCTTATACAAAGGATCTTCCAGCTCTATTTCCTCCATGTGTTATTTTTATGTATCTTCCAGGGAAATGCAACTGGAGAATTTGAATTTAATAAGTGTGGGATATGGGGCGCTATTAAGTCTTCAAAGCACAATCAAGCAACAGTGATGGATCAAAGGCCTACAGAAAACTTGCAAGAAATTACTGGCCCTTCAGGAGACTGAGCCACGACAAATGCCTACTGGATCTGTACTTCAGCCCCCTCGGGAGGGCAGAGTTATTAAAGGTCGTTGCAAAGCCTGCTGAGAGCAACATAAAGTTTTCTGCTGACTTTGCAAGTTGTGGATCAGACTCCGAGTCACCTGATAGAGTATATAGTGGAGCCGACAGTAAACTTCATCTTTGCCAAAAGCCCAAAAGAGAAGGAAATGAAACATCACAGTAGTATTGATGCCAGAAAAAAAAAAAGTAAATCTCAAAGCTCAACTGATAATGAAAAAGCTGGGGGAGGCTCAGGCTGAGGACAGGTATGCTTTATAGCTCTCCTCCAACAATTGAAGGCAAGTTTAAAGAGATCTTTAGCTAAAACACACAAAAATGCAGTACTTTGTAATCCATTTCAGGTTGCAATGCTGGTCTTCATGGCAAAGAGATCTACTATGCAGTGTTATTGCTTTAAATCTAGGATTAGATAACATAGAAGTTAGACCATACATTAGGCTGCGGCTGCTGCTCATGTTACCTCCTGAATTGGGGTGCTCCTGGAGAAGGTTTGAGCGCATCCATCAACCCTTTAATTTCAATGCAATGACTTCTATGCTTGAACTTTGTCCATTCCCACAGAGACCAAAACATGCCACACTATGAAGAGTGGTGGGGCACACATAACATGCACCCATTCCTGTAACACACCTTATAGCTTCACCAGAAGGAACATTTCTCAAGCCCACTTCTCATCTGTGATGCTGGATGTAGGATGCAGGCAGCTGGGACAGAAAACTTAGTCCCAGCTTCTTACAATACTGCCAGAGCACTGCTTCCCACCATCAAATCCCAAAACAGAAAGGCTCAGCACAATATTGAGCAAGTTAACTTGAAGAACACCAGGGGTGTGATGGAGGAAAGCATCAGTGGAAGTAGGGAATGATATCCTGACTCCTGGATACAGCAGGCTTGGGAGGTTAAAATACCTGCTGCTTGACCTAAATATGCATCTTCCTTGACACTACATATGCAAATCCACAGAGGCTTTGCTGGAATGCTCTTCCTGTGCCTTTGAGGGGCGCAGCTGTTTTCCTGATAACTTCATTTCCAGTTCTGCAGCTACTACACACATGTTCCTTTATGCCAGCATTAGTGTCTGTACAGTATTCTGTTTACAACCAGATCTACATCAAGAAGACTTGTGCTATTGTTCACCGAACGACAATATGGTCTACGCAGGTAAAGGCTGCTGCTCTTGAGATAAGAGCCGAGTTCACTTAATATTTTTGGAATAAAAATCCAAACCGAATTATACTAATTCACAAATTTTTATGACTGCTTCATTTAAATTCAACCAATCTTAAATTCTGAGTATTTGGGGCTTTTTTACCTTGTCATTTTGAAAGAAACAATGAGGCTTTCCTGCTTTTTCTCCCCAGATCTCCCTAGGAATGTCAAAAGCCTGGTTTCCCTGGATTTGCTGAGGGTCCCGCAAGTGGAACTTGGTCCGGTTGAGTCTTTAACAAAGCTGTCTTTTCTCGGCGGATTTTATTCAGGTGCCTGAGTTACACAGGTGTTGGTAAAGACAAAGAGAAAAGAAACAGATTTATTCAGTCGAAGAAAAATCATTTCCTCTCAGCTATTCAGTGATCATTTATGTATTACATGGAAGGATTTAAATCTTTCAGCATCGAATTTAACACCAAAGTGAAACGAAACCAGCTGATAACCAAGTAATTTAGGCAGAGGGTACTAGCCCATTGCTGCAGCAGAATTCAAAGGGAGGCACTGGTTTTGTGCCTTCATTTTACTGGTGGACAGACAAGCCGAGACATGGCCAGCCCCATCCTGCTCAGCAGCCATGGTCTATCAGGGATGTCCAAAACATGGAGCAGGGGCAGTAGGCAGTTCAATACCTGGGCACAGGTAGGGAGTCAGAGTAAGGGTGCCTGGTTTCCCAAAATAAATCATATTTTCCTAGGAATGATGGTCTGTTTCAGAAAACAGTTTTCCCTAAGTAACTAACTCTGTCAGGTTTTTATTTATCTCCCCTGTCAGAGGTTTACCAGTCACCCAGGGGTTCTCCAAGCTGATAATCTTTCCCTCTTCTAGGACACTGAAAGACATACAGGCAAGACACAAAGGACCTAAATCAATTCACTTCTCAGTTGAAATCCAAGGGATCTCCACCATGTCCCACCCTCCTACTAAGACGCTAAACCACTGAAGATATTAAAGAGCACCATCAACCTTTAAAGAGCATGAGCCACAGCTCTCCTGGGGCTATGGGTTAGTCCCATATTCTTCAAATGAGAAAGCAATGCAGGCTGGATGCTAGGATGCTGTATTTTGTCCTAATGCTGTGGGAACATCAGTAATGCCTAAAGACCCACAGAGAGCATAGAGAAGCAAAAGGCAGGACCTTTCACCACTGAGAACCATGATGCTTGAACAAACGATGACCTGTTGCTCAGCAGCAACCCACCCAGCCCATTGGTGTTATGGTGGTTAACTTCTAGAGGTACCCTCGACAGCTAAAACTTAGTAAAGGTTTAGGGCAATGAACTCCGGTGCCCAACAGGAGCAGTTTTCACCCTGGGATCCCAGGAGCAAGCCCTGGCACCTCAGTGGAAGCAGTTCTCTTCTGGAGATGGAGAAGCTGCCAAAGCAATGCTCAAAGCCAAATTGATGTTGTTTTGAATATATTTGCCTTGAAGTGCGTGTTGCAGTCCAAAAAACTGAACAGAAGCCTGACCCTTCCCCACAGTGCCTGAACGCTGTTGGAACAGCCAGGCTGGTTTTGGATACTCCTTGACACTGATGGGAAACCCTTCTTTCCTCTTTTAACAAGGCTAGAAATAGGGGAGGAAAAGTCAAGGAGAACAAAATATTTCACATGCTTTGATTTTCTAGTTCATGAAACTATATTTTCATTTTCCTAGCCCAGGTTTTAAGCTACAGTTGCTACTGCTGCAGCCACAATTAATATTTCACCTTCCAAAAAGAAGGGGGGGGAAGAAAAATCCTCTTCTCCATGGATTCCCAGGGAGATATTTCGCTCTGATCTGCAATTAGTGGTGGCCTTGAGTAAATGATCTAAAATAGAAATGTTGGTTTTGGAATCATGTTAGCTACTACTTTTTACTTCCCCCACATGCCAGTTCTTCTATTTGCCTTCCTCTATGATTAAAAATAGAAGCCACAATTGCAATGCCGCTGCCTTTTGGTTTCTTCCTACAGCAGGACACACACTATCTTTCCAATGCTATTGACATGAGAAATTGCACAGATTTCTAATCTTGACAGCAATCAACAATCAGCCCTGAAACACTGCACCCAGCATTCGGGGCAGAACTGTGCCTGGTCTAAATTATCCCTGTCCTACTGACAACGCAGCGTGGATGACCAGGAGACTTGAACTGGTCCTCTGATTGCTTAATGCTTGAGACCCTGATCCAAAAACTATTGAAGCCACTGGAGATCTCTTTTTATTTCAGAGGGGTTTCAGATTGGAAATTCAGGTCTGTATTTAGCGTATGCATGATTTTGAGCACCTGCCTACATCGTACAGAAGTTATTAGGGCTCAGATGCACCTCTCTTGTCCAAGGTACATTCCAGTGCTGTGCAGAATCCCAGCCTCAGTTGGAAAAGCTGTGGATTATATTGTGTCTTAACCATCTGACTTGCCATAGGATTGCTTTTAGAAGTTATGATTTGCATTTATCATTATTACACTGTAGACAGTTTGTCTTGACATTATACACAGAAAATAAGGCAAGCTCTGGAAAACTGGCCCTTGCAATTCACACCTCGCTTGGTCAAAGCTTGGGTGGAACTGCCCAGTTCATAAAGAAGGTGGACAAAGTGCCTGTGGGGCTTCCTCAGGGGAAAATCTCCAAGTTATTCCCTTCTCTTTGTTGTCATTCACCTGAAAAGTCTTTCCGAGAAAGGTCCATGTTTTCAACCTCCAGCCCAAAGCTGAGGAAACTAGATGGATCCATCAAACCAAGGGGAGAGCTGCCACCTTGCTCTGCACAGGGCAGGCATCAGCACACCCAGCTGCTCCAGCAATGCCTTTGCAAATCAAAAGCATGCCTTGACCTTGACTGCATTTATTGGTAGGATTAGCAAGCAATAGGACTTGCTGTCCCCGGGTCAGCCTCTCCATCGCTTATGTCTGCTGCTCTGAGGGCTTACAGCCGAGGAAGCAGAAAGGAAAAGCGGGCACATCAGCTGGTAACAGTTCAGAAACAGATGTACATTCCTGCACAGAACTCCTGCGTTAGCATATCCAATTACTTTGAAACCGTGCTCCACTCCAACTGTCTTATCCCTAAAGCCTCGCTCTCCTTACCTCCTGCCTCTTATCTGCGCTGCTCACTCACTGCTCCTTTGCTTTTGATTATAAACTTGTCACTGCAGGGTGAATGCTTTGGGAAACATCCGCCTGCCGCGTCTGGCTGCTGCCGCAGCGCAATGCAAGGAATAAGGAAACAAAGCCCACAAAGCAGAACTGCAGGGCAAAATATGAGTGCCTTTGCAAAGACAGCATGTGGAAGTTGATATTCAGTGGTGGATGCAAAAGCGCCGAGGAATTACCACTTAAATCACGCTGAAGGCAAGGGAGGGAGGGATGATATAATCAGCTAGATTAAACCTGGCTATACTAGAGGCTATTCAGTGCTGGGTACTATTTGCGCTTGGGACATTTATGAAAGAACAAATGATGCTTTTCTCTATAGCAGTAGGTAGAAAGGAGGAAGAAAGCAGTAAGGCCAACAGTATCTTTCTTCTTTCAGCTTGCTCCGAAGATTTGCATCCCTGACAACCCCCCTTGCCAGAGCATGTTGAAATGCTATCACCTTTACTGACAGGACACTCAACCTTTCCCCACTTCCTACTGTGGGCAGAGGAAAGGAGTGGCAGGAGGCAGAAATCCCAACATTCTCCTCCATGGTGCAGAGGGGCTGAAAGGTGATTTTCTGCCCAAGCTGTGCCAGGGGACAACTGGACGACAGGCTCCCTATGGGCAATAAGCGCTACCCCCTAAGCTGAGTTTGTGTTCATTGTTCCCTGCTAACAAGGGGTTTCAGAAGCCTGGTAATGGCAGTGGAAAAGCAGCAGCAGCATCGCAGTGGATGTCACATTTAAACAGGGCATTAAAACTTTCACCAGAATGATTTTTCTTACTGCAGTTTTGATTTCATAACCTCCTCTTTCCCACCCTGCTGTGGAAGGATGCATCCACCCCATCCTTTGCCAGAAGTACCTTCATACCGCCTGCCTCCCCCACAAACCTCTCAAAACTCCCTTTTCCTTCAGGAAAGCCAGATCACATTTCACCCGGGGCTGCACACACGTAGACCGTGCCTTTGGTCTGCTCCAAGGGAAGATATTTGCAGTACTGTCAACACTGTACTCGGCTCTGGCACTAAGTACTGCTAGGGGAGTTGGTGGCTGTAAAGAATACACTCATACACAGCAGCTCTGGAGCTGATGTTTATTGGAGCTGGGCTTATAGACTTCATAATTACGACACAGCCAAGTTTCATTGTAAATTTCCCCAATGAAGCCTGTCTGATACTAAAAAGCTTTGCACATTTAGAGGTTACACACAGCAACAGCCCCCATAGGGAGAAACCCTGCCTCACTTTGGTGTGCAAACACCTTCATTCACTGAAGCCAGGCAGGGGGCCGGGGCTGTTCATTTAGTTAATATCACTATGGTGTGCAGAGGAGTGAGGGGCTGTCCTGCCATGGAAGCCTGCTCCTGCTCTGCACCATGCAGCCCAGAGAGACATGGACAAGAGTACCCAGAGCTAAGTGGGTGCATCACTGAGTGACTGCATCCTCCACGGCTCCAGCATGATGCTGAGCTGCACCCATCCATGGTTGCACTTGTATGGGATAGGCGCAGCGGTTATCACAAAGGTAAAAGGCTGATGCCAGATGAGAACTGGGTGTTTTGGAATACAGCCACACACTCTGCCCCCAAAGAACCCTCTGTCCTCAACCCCTGGAAGAACTAAGTCCCATCCCATGGAAACACCTCACTCCCTGGGAGATCAAGCCCTGCATTTGGTGGACATGGTAGGGCAAAAGGAAGAGGCATAATAAGCATTAGCATGCATATCAGCGGGGCAGGGGGAGACAAGAGGCAGCAATGAACAGCTCTGCTTCTCTTGCAAGCTCAGGTCTCCTCTCCTTGCTCCTGGTGCTCTCAAACAGCCCAAAACACTGCCCTGCTCCCTCCCCAAGCAGCCTTTTGCAGACGTTGATAGCAACTCTGGCACCATATTCCTGGTGCTCATCCCCGTGACACAACTGCCCTCCCTTATTGCGCACATCCTTGCAAATCCACAGCAGCTTACCCCCATAAACACGGAAAAGCCAGTGCCATTCAGAAGGAACCTGTTTGCTGGGGAAAACCACGCTCTTTACAGCTGGAAAGCAGAGGTGCCCCTTTGTCTTTGGTGGTGGCTCCTTTTATTACTTGGAAGTGACCTCATGCACTAAGAGGAGGCTTCCAAGTACCTCAAACACAAACCAAATACCCCTGACGAGGGGTGTTTAGTTCTCTGAGGCACAGCTCCACATCAGCACCACTATGGAAAGCAGTTTATTTCACTTAGAGGACAGGCAAGGGGCTGTTACTCAGATTTCTCCAGTATAAACCACCCAGACCCAGGCAAGGATGGCATCTGCTTCAGGTCCATGGGGCTGGTAGATGCCATCCCAGCCCCCTGTACTCATGGACCTCCAGGTTGTAGATGTAGTTGCCAACTGTTGGCCCCGGCTGCCAGGCCCAATCCCTTCTGGAAGCTTGGCTTTGGGGTGGGAGAGGCACCCGCTCGGAGTCGCCGGGGTCTTAAATTGGATTAAAAGTCTATTTGCAGAACTGCCTCGCTTTCCGACTTCTGTGCTGCACCTGAAAACCTTTCCTTTTGAAAGCAAACACAGGCTCTCCCCAGGGGCTGCCTGGGGAAGTCTTTCCACTATAAACATTACCTACCAGGAGTGCAGTCAGCCCCAGGCAAGCCAAGAATTCCTTCTTCTACCAAGGAACACTTTCCAATCAAACCAGACATTATTTTTTCCATTAATGAGTGTTGATACCTACTGGAAAACTTTGCAAAGAAATCGGCTCCAAACGAATGCTCCTGATACAACATCTCCGGTTTACGAGTTTGCTTTTGCCTTATTTTTATTATTATTGTTTCATTTCATTTTCCTGCTCCCTACTGAAAACATGATCTTTGCCGCTCAGGAATGCATCTGTTCCTGCAATTTGGGCTCTAACTGAAATCAGAGGTCCAAAACTGATTTTGCTCTGCCTTAGCTCCATAGAGGCAAGCGGAGTTTTCCCACATTTTCCCTGGTGTGACAGAGAGGAAAAAGAGATCCACTGCCTTCTGTTTGATACATCAGAAATCCTGGAGCTGTTACCACGAGTTTTGTGCGCTGGGATACCACGATTTCAACAGCAAGATATTCCGGAGGAAAGGACATCCTCCTGCTTACCTACCTCTGCTCTTGCCCCCCCCCCAAAAGTACTGTTTAGTGTTTGACAGGAGGTGGAAAAAGGCAGGGAGAAAAATGGGCTGCATAGTCATGGTGTGCCCTCCATCAGCTTCACTGCCAACTATTAGCTGCTTTCCCAACGACCTGCATTTGGGGCTCCACAGGGTTAGTCCAGGAGGGTCTTTCCATGCTTCCCCACAAGTAGGGGAGCTCAAAACTCCACCCTTTCCACAGCTCATCATGCCCCAGGGGACTTCTGCCACCCTGAGGTCACCCCATGGGTGCCCATCTCTGCAGGGCAGCTGAGCAGGGTACTGCTACGGGCAGCTCTCTAAGGGGAAGCAGGGGCTTTGCAAGGCCCCCCCCCAGCACCAGGGGTGCAAAATATGGGGCATCCTCTTGGGCGTGATGGGGCTTCATAAGCCCTGCACACCCTGATTTGGGCAAGGTACCAGGGTACCCTGGCTACGGAGCTGGGAGTGGAACCCATGGGCGGAGAAGCAGCCTTTAGCACCCCAAAACACCCCCTGGCAGGGCCGTTATCCTAAAGGGATGCTCCAAATCCAGCACCTATGAGTAGGGGGAAGGGTGTTCCCCGGTTATCTTTTATTCGAGGTGCATTCCCAAGATTTAAGTGTAACATAAAACTGTGAAAGTTTAGCAGGGGAAAAAGCTTTCCTCCCACTGACCTGGCCGGCCAATCAGAAGGGAGCCCTGCACCTCCCTCACTTCTGACAACTATTTAGCAACTGAGCTCAGCTAAAGTTTCCAAAAAGTTGGAATAACTTCCTCTCTCTCCAAGACCTCAAGTTTTTTTTGCACAACCCCGGTCCTTGAAATTAGAACCCTTCAAGCAACCTGGAAAACGTTTGGTCAGCACAAAAAAAAAAGAGCAAAACCAAAAAAGCCCTCCTGTTTTTCCAAAGGATCTGTCTCAGGAATTTAAAGCACATTTAAGACACACACACGCACACGCACATAACATAAAGGAGGGGGGGAAAGGCTCTTCCCCTCCCCTTCTTGCAGAAAGCATGGAAGAAAGCTCCAGTTCTCCTGTTTCCCCTGTGGATAGCTTGGGGACCAGTGAAGAGGAGCTGGAAAGACAGCCAAAGAGATTTGGCAGGAAGAGAAGATACAGTAAGAAGTCCAGCGAAGATGGCAGCCCTAACCCAGGGAAGAGGGGGAAAAAGTCCAGTCCCAGCTCCCAGTCTTATGAGGAACTGCAGAGCCAGAGGATCCTGGCCAATGTCAGAGAGAGGCAGAGGACTCAGTCGCTCAATGAAGCTTTTGCCGCCTTGAGGAAAATCATCCCCACTTTGCCCTCTGACAAACTCAGTAAAATCCAGACCCTCAAGCTGGCAGCACGGTATATAGACTTCCTCTACCAGGTGCTACAGAGCGACGAGATGGACAGTAAGATGACGAGCTGTAGTTACGTGGCTCACGAGAGGCTGAGTTATGCCTTCTCCGTATGGAGGATGGAAGGAGCGTGGTCCATGTCGGCCTCCCACTAGCCACCGCCCGGGCCAGGCAAGCCCAGCTGCCGAAAGGGTAGGTACTGATTTCTCTTCTCCTGAGTGATGCTCCGCTTTCATCAGGCTGTGGGATGGGGTTGCCCGTGGCTCCCTGCACAGCCTGGCTTTACTGCAGGGATTGGTCCTGTGTGGGGAGAAGTGGCACAAGTTGGTAGGGAGTGGGGATGCTGCTGGGCAAGGGGTTGGGGGTCACCGACCTGGAGGTGAGATAGGCAGCATTGATGTGCTTGGCCCCCTTCTGCTCCCCTGTGCCTGCAAGAATTCAAACTAAAAGGAACTTCCATTCGTGCAAAACTGGGATATGCCCCACTTTAAAAAAGAAATAAGAACAGAAATCAGCATGATTCTACTCTGCAGGAATGGGGGAGAAGAGAGAGAGCTAGCTGATGAGGAATGGGGGGGAGAAGTGCTGCTGCATGAGATTTGCCAGAAAGCGCTGCTTCAGGGAAGAGTTTTAAGAGAGGAAAAGGCAATCAGTACAACAGGCTGACAGCGGGAAGCGAAACAGCTGCCATCCCAGCCCCAAAAACCCCAGTGCCAAGGCAGCAGTCCTGGGGCAGCCGCATCCTCTCCCGGTTGAGGGGTCTGCAGGACATAAGTGGGGTTCAGTGACAAGTTCAGCCCAGGTTGTGTTTCTTCTAAAAGAAACAGGCAGCAGATGTCGGCGGCAAGCCCAGGCTGTGCCCCTTCCCCCACACACACAGTTAAAAGCAAACAAAGATAGAAGAAACTTGGCCAAATTTTCCTATTTCTTCAGTTTCACTTCCCCAAAGTGCTGGTAAAGCAAAGGCTGTTGTTAGAGGTAGTTTCTTATTTACGCTTTAACACTAAACTCTTCCTCATAGTTTTCCATTAGCAGAAAACTACTTCCTCTTAAGTTGCCTTTGTAATATTTGGGGAGGGAGGAATAAACAGCAAGAAAGGCAAAGAAAAGGCCTTTAATAACACCCTCATCTCAAGCCAATTAAGCTGAGCAGCTCTGCGTTGTGTCAGCCAGAGTTTGCATGCGGCTGGTCACTCTCTGGGGCTTGGTACATAAAGCAGAGTCCATGAGCCCATTTCACCAAGCTCCAAGAGAGAAATTTGCCGCCCTCTCATCGCATCGCGCGTGATGTAAAATGAATTAATTTCATCATGCATAGAAGCGGCTACTTAAAGGTGAAAATCAAGTTTATCCCAGCCCATTGGCCAGGCTCTTTTAAAGGCGCAAATCCATCTTTGTTTTAGCAGCAATAAACGGCCCGTTTAAATTAAAACCCAACCGTGGGGCAACTGCAGCACCTTGTTCGAGAGTAGCCAGAGAGTTTTCAACTGGGACTTGCCAACAGTGTAGTGCAGAGACTTAAAATCCTTTTAGAAACCACTTCCAAGTAAATGTTTCACTTGCATCCTTAAAGAGTTTGGACCTCGGGTGCTGTAATTAAGGTGTCCACACACTGTTCTATGGAAGAAGTAACACCCCGAATGTTAGGCTGTTCACAAATTAGTTACTCTGCCTGTTGCACAAGCTGCCTGTTGTTTAGCTTTGTTTAAATAGGTGATGCTGCTGTCATGTGTTTTATGGACATTATATTATGCTACTATTTTTTGCATGCTGTGCCCTCATTTCAACTGCAAAAAGCCAAAGTCGAGTTGCTCTGCAAAAGGATCATCCCTCCGTTTATAAAACAGGGTGCCTTTTCCCATGCTAATCTGGCTAAAAAAGCTGCAGCAAATAGATTAGAACCCCCCATCACACAGGCTAAAACCCAGGCTTCTTGTCAAAAACAGATGTAAAATGTCCCAAACACATATTTCTTCAGCAGTTTAGATTGGCTGAATAGTAAAGTGCTGGGGTGGAACAAAGCATTTATTCTGTTGTTTTCCCAAATGATGTGCTTGCCATTAGCCAGTGATGGTTTTAAAACTGTTCTCAAATCTGCAACCATTCTTTATCACACAGTGCTTTATAGCAGCAAAACCTGCTTTATTCTTTTAACCCATATGTAAAAATCACTGGCAGCTGAGTTATTTATTAGCACCACTCTGATGAGGCAGATTTTAGGTGCTGATGCTCAGGTTGCCCCTACCCAAAAGCAATTGCAAGCGAATTTTGGACAGCACGAAAAACCACGATGTCGAGTCAAATCCCGAGGTGTTTTTCACTTCACTTTTTCACCGATTCCGTGTGAATTGGTATTCAGCCTCCTTGCCATAACCTGACTTGGAGCCCTGTGGCTAGGGGTGGCTCTTTGCTTTGTGTTTAAGGGCCTTAGAGAAGAAACTCGCCTTTCCCTGAGCCCCTGCACTTCTCCTTTCTTGTGCCTGTGTGTGCATGCACACGCGTGCGGTTGAACTGTTGAAAACGTTGTTGACAAACGGCCTGGTGTGGTGCGGTGTCAAATTCTGTCGTTTATGGCAACAAAAATTACATCTGCCAGCAAAGGAAAACTAAAGATACATCAAGATCCTCAAGAAACCCTCTAAAAGGGGCAAATTTAGCTGCGTGGCGCGACACGGACTTATACATGAGTCTGTCCCAGCCAGAGGAGATTTTATGCACAGTGGGAGCTGCCTGTATAGTCTTGATGATAAATATATATACTTTTATATATATATATATATGTATATATAAAATCCCTGCAGAAATAGACATTTGAATTTGGGATCAGCTCCTGCCTTTCCTAGGGAGTAGCGAGCACTGCAAAGATTGGGTGAGCAAAAAGGGGTGAATGCCATTCAGGATGGATTGTCGCAGCCGCTCTCCCTTTTCCCTGGGTTTTGGGGAGAGGTAAAGCAGGAAAGGTTCTCTCCTTGCAGGAACAGTCATAACCCTTCATCTGCAACAAAACCAGGGCAGCTTTTGGATTAGAAAATCAGAGCCTTGGGAACTGGTGAAATGCCACCTGGCTTCTCCAAATGCCAGCAGGTCACTGCTGCTCGTTCCTCTGGCCATGAGAGGTTTTCCTGTTCTGGTCCATGTAATTACAGACAACTTACTCCAGTAGTTTCAAGACAAACAAGCACAGCTTTGTACTTCAATGAGTTCAATAGCGTGTTTCAGCTGGATACAAGCTGAGCCTTCCTCCCAAAGTCTTCACAGCCTCATCACCAGCACCTGTGCCCCTTCCCTTTGCAGCCACCTTTCCCTTTTTCCTTCAAAACACTCAAGATACTCGTGATTTTTGGATTTTGCAGTTTAGAGTAAAAAAAGTATTGCCTGTTATTCCATTTAGTAGGAAAATTCCTGTGCAATAGCGATGCCAGAAGCAAAGTGTAAAAGACAATATAGCCCTAAACCCCGTGCTATTAAAACCAGTCTGCCAGCAACCCGCTTCCCACTCTCTGCATTATAGCTTGGGATGAGTCCTTTGCCTCTCTTGGGCTGGCAGTGGCACTAATAACACCTTTCCCATCTTTTTTGTGCTGAGGAAGCCTCATGCAACGTGTACATTTGATACACAGCCCTTTACCACTGCCTTTCCAGGGCTGCCTCCAGTATAAACCGCTATCATCTTATTTCATTTTGTCCTTCAAGAAGCAAACAGACGATAACTCCGCTGGCCCTGGGAACAACCTAATTCTATGGTATAGGGAAGCAGTGCTGTTAACCGGGGGTGTTCTGACACTGGAACTAAGCCCTTTTTGTCCCCAAAGCCCTATTTTTTTCATACGCATCCTCAGAAAAATGTAAATACGTTTCCTTGACAGGAAGGATTGTAAAGTTTGGTATTTACATTAATAGGCTTGTGGCGGGGGGGGGGGGGGGTGGGGGTGGGGGGTGTTTCATCTTAGTGCATTTAAAAGCCCAGGAAAAAAATGCGGGTTTGGATCTTCTGTTTACTTTTGTGTCTTTTCTTGGGAAAGAATAAATCTGTTCCACAGCAGACACCAAATACATTGCAGTCAGCCAGAAAACACTTGGGCTCAGGGACCTTTGAAAGAGAGGGTGTAAGGAAAATGCTCCGGAGAAGGAGACATGCAAAAGACAAATCTGCCGTGGGATAGATGCATAGAAACTAATTGCCGATCACAAAGAGTTAGAGATACACATGGTGGAGAGAAAATGTGGGATCAAAACCGAAGGACCGCTTGGAAGAGTGGGGAAATCATGTTACTACTTAATCTGCCAGCGGCAGGGCTGCGGTAAAAGCGCTATCGGGAGAGATATGCGTTGAAGGGTCATTAAGGGAACAATCAGGGCATACACTTCAGCTAAGTACACCTAATTTGTCTCCAGATTAGTCATCCTCACACCAGTCATGTAGCTCTGATTTTAAGAGCACACAAAGCATCCTCTAAAAACAAAGGGGAAGACTGCAGCTCTTCTCCTTCACAACCTCCCTTCACATTCCTTCCTTCAGTGCTTTTTGAGACATGTTTCATGGAGTTACATGTAGCAGTGATAAATGAGCCTTGGAGATCACAGCAACCTCTTACAGAGCTGGGACAGATCCTGTAACCACTGCTGAAATCTCTTTTGGGGACATTTCTTGTCACTCTTTCCCCCTAGCAATATAATTATTTTTATAGCTGCAGCTCTGAGAATCATTTCCATGTGGTTCAACACGACTTTGAAATCTCCAAGCTTGAATTTATGTCTCACTGTAGAGCCATAGGAATAGTTTGATGAGGCCACGAACATAAAAGGGAATGCCACCGCAACCCAGAGCGCAGAGCGAGCTCGACATGGAATTACAGGTGATGGTTGGGGAAAGCACATGATTTTTGGTAGTTTCTCCCCCCTTTCCAGGCTTCACAGATGAGGAAAGGGTGGAAAAAAGCTTTGCCATGAAACACCTTCTGATCCAGATCCTCTGCTGGCCCTGAGGAATCTTGCTGCCCCTTGCTAGCTGACGATCCCATCAGGCATTTCAGTGGCTTGCTCTAAGTGACCTGTAGCGCGCTACACACCGTCGTTTCTGACTCGCTTCTAAGGCAAATTTGGAAGAGAGGAAAACCAAGAAGTCC
The DNA here is from genome assembly GCA_039720435.1 of Amazona ochrocephala. Classification (NCBI taxonomy): domain Eukaryota; kingdom Metazoa; phylum Chordata; class Aves; order Psittaciformes; family Psittacidae; genus Amazona; species Amazona ochrocephala. Next base: position 81,623,173 of record CM077881.1, on the reverse strand, counting down.
TTCAGCGGGATACAAACAGCCTCATGCTAATTAATAATCAGTTGTCCAGAATTAAAACAGTAGGAGTATTTGCCAGGGAAAAATAGAAACAAAGCTCTGGGCACCCCAGCATTTTAGTAGATTTGTAGTTGTAGATGACCACTCAGCAGCAACAACTAATCATACACAAACAACAAATTAACTCAGCCAGCCAATAAATCAAAGCAAGGCAGCCCCTTCCCTCATACCCATCTCTTTAACCACTTCCAGACCTGGATGAAGGCAGCCGGTCCACGCAGCCCATTCCGGGGCACAGCAACTGTTCCATTGGGGCTACCTTTAGCAATACCATTGCCCCTCTCCCGGAAAGGGGAGCCAGCTAAGCAGCCATAAGGCTCTTCTCCAGCAAGCACCCCTTCCACTGGGCTTTCTGTTAGGCTCTGCTCAACTTCTGCATGCATGTGGATGGGTATGCAAGGTGGGGATTTGGGCTCTGGGTTGCTCTTTGGGATGTACTTCTCCTGTATTAAGGCAGTGCATGTGTGACTGGTAAAAGAGAGGATCTCCCTTTGAATGTTTTCCACTGTTCATCACCCTTACAGTGCAAGGCGTTCGGTGTTCAGCAGCAAGGAGGGTTTTCCCTTGTGAGGGGTCAAAAAGAGAAAGAATCAGCATATCTCCTCTGAAAATGAGCTGTCACATTGCAGGAACATGGAGACAGGAGGGCTTTGCTGGAGGAAGGTGCAAACAGGACAGCAGGGGCATTTGGTACCACTCTCAAAAATGTTAAATAAGCAACAATTAAGGGCTACTGCTAATAGAGGGTATCAAAGATGCAATTAGTTCCATGATCTCTCCAGCCAGTCCTCCCTCAGGCCTGAGCCCTTTGGATGGAAGAGGCATTTTGATCTAATTCTATGAATTGAGCCAAGGAAAGCCAGCAGCCGGTGTTTGTCAGCCTGGGATGGCATCTCCCTGGAAAGGGGGCTGCCAGGCACTCCCAAACCTCTCCCAGGGGCTTTGTTTGAGCTTTCGCATGATTCCCAATTCTGTTTAGGCTTCCGCATTGTAGCAAGGGATGGGAGCTCAGCAAACCCGGTCCCGCACAACTTGCAGGAGTGATGAGACATCAAAAAGATAATAACCCTCATGCCCTGCACTGTACAGCGAAGCTGGACGTGACCTATAGTCCCTCTTCCTCCCATCTCCTCTCCATCATTTGCTTGGAAAACAGAAAAAAGGGGGCTGGGAGGAAGAGACAGATGTCTACTGGTTCAGCTTGATATATATTTACTGGAAGAGGTCCAGTAAGCCTGTACTAGCTTTAATTGAATTCCTAATAAGATAGTTTTGCCTTTCTCAACTGCTGCCCCCCAAAAGAAGCTTTACCATTTCCTCAAGAGATATCAGACCTACCAAATGCATGCTTTAAAATGTATGAATTAGGTTTCAGCTGAATGTAGCCACCAAAAATCCTCACGCCGTGATTTATCTGATTACACCTTCAGTTTAAACTGCTTGGGCCTCCTTTAAAAACCAAATGTTTCTCCTTCAATGTAAATAAACCTAATTGCTCAGCTAAGAGAGATGTGGGGGGATCACAGCTGTACTGAGGCTTTTGCTAAGAAATCAGGTGATCCAGCTTGGAATATTCGATAGAGTTGGGATGGTGCCAGGGAGAGGTTTTCAGGCAGAAAGCTGCATTTTGCATGGCTGGGGTGCTTGGGTTTCCCAACACCAACCTCCTTAACAGAATTAATCTGCCAGAGGGACCTTACAAGCCACAAACACACACATTAAAGAACTGACCCTTACGGCGTGTTTCATGTGCACTATGATGAAATCTCACTGTGGAATATGGCTCGCTAGGAGAAATTCCCGGCCTCGGGAAGCTCAGAAAATCATGGGGTTGTTAAAGAAATACAACAAAAAGTAAGGCAAACGGTCATATGCTTGATGATCTTAAAGGTCTTTTCCAACCTAATTCGTTTTGTGCTTGTCAGTGTACAATTTGCCATTGGTAACTAAAGATAAACCACCCTGTTAAAACAAAAGGACTTCAATCCCTCTGCAGAAAGCTTGACTGGGGAGCACTGCAGCACCCTGATACCCCCCATGCCATCACCCTATAAATGCTGTCAGGAGCATGCTCGCCCTGCAGCACAAAAATCCCACCCTGAATATGCTGAAGACAGAGAAGCAATGAAATGGTATTTCGTTGTTGAAAGAAAACGCTGGTTCCTTGCTGGTCCTGTGCATTTCACCGCTCTCCTTTCACCATTCAAATAGCCCCATTCCTCTGCAGCTTCCGTGTGCATTTGCTGAGGGCAAAAATATATATATTGTTATATATATATATTATATATAGCAGAGTGTTATAAATAATAAAAAACTATGTATTTTATATATATATATATATATATATAGTGCTGCCCATGGAACAGAAAGCTATAAGCTCCTTCCCGGGTGATCAGAGCAAAGACTCCATGGGAAAGCCGCTCTGCAGGCTGAGTTGCACACATAGCACAGCTTCAGGAGGAGCCCCGGTATCTGTGAGTGCTTGGCTATGCTACCCACCCTAAGCACATGGGCAGAGTGAGGGGTCACCCTCCCCAGGACCATGTTGTTGGATGTGAGCGATACACCCTCATAGCAGCATCACCCCCAGGAGAAAAGCATCTGGGGCACCATCAAATGGTTTAATCAAATGAGTTAGGATGGAGAAAATGGCTCTTTGGCATCTCAAAACTGAGCACTGTGGTGCCCATCACCACCTCCATGCTCCATACACACCAGCTGGCATCCCATAGGCACCTTTAGCCAATTCTTGTGAGCTTAAGCCTTTCTTTCCCCCAAACGCACAAGGCTGTGACACACCAGGCATCAGTGGATGCCACGGCATGGGGTAGGTAGCAGGAATTGAGCCTATGCAAGAGCACCCATGTGGAACCATGGAGATTTTGGTTACGGCAGTGATTCTAGGAGTGCCAGGGAATCACCACCATGGAAACTTCCCAGTAAAATACCGGAGCACAAAACTACACTATAAAAGCTGGCCACATGGGATAATATTGCCTTAAAAATACAAAACAATGTGTGCAACATTAATGCATATTTTTACACATTAGATGATTATTCCGCATCTGTAAAAGACATTTATTACTTTGCCTGATGAGCTCAGGAAACTTACAGTGTCACCGAGTCCTTTTTGCGGCCTATAATTGCAAGCACAATGCTTCAGGCATGACCCTGCAAAGATCTCTTTCCACTTAGCGGGGTTTTATGTGCTGGACAAGTAGGTATTTTGCAAGAGATTTTTCACCCTTTGCCATGAGAAGAGCTGTTTAACAGATTCCTGTTATTACCAGCACTAAATAATCTCTTCTATACTTGGTCTCTGAAATGTTTGTGGTTGGAGGGGAGCGGGAGCACGGCTGAGCTTCAGCTTTCTCACCACCTTCCCCATAGAGAAGTGGTGAATTTGCACTTAGGTTTCGGTGCAGGGAGGTGGTACGGGGCACTGGTTTTGAACTGTTCAAGGCACAGTTTGTGCCTCAAAAAGCTAAGGGGGATCAGAACATCCCTTTCCAATGATCCCTTGGAAACTTTGAAACCGCTATCAGTATTTCTTGGGATAAGTCAATGCGTGCAAAGGAGTGACTAAACACCATTTTTTAGGTTCTTGCCAGGGAAATTAGTGGTAGAGAGGACACAAAGAGACTCCGTCACCCCCAAAAAAGTAACTACAGGTACCCCACGGCCAACACAAGCAAGGTGCTCAGAGTGCTGGGAAGGCAGGGTAGCATTTTCAACCTGTGAATCGGGAGTTCAAAACACTGATTTTCAATAGGACTGAGTTAACCTGAGAATTTTACTCATAAGCACTGTTATTTTGTAAACCTGGCAACACTTCCCCTCTCAATGGGTGGCAAAAGGTAGTTTTAAGTGCCTAAGTAGCCTAAGGGAAACAGACATGGCTTTGGAAGTTGTAGCTATTTCCTAGTTCTGAATTATGCCAGAATAAGAGGCTTTAAAAGCAAGAGGGTTCAAATGCGTTTCCCTTTTCTGATACTGGCTTCTTGAGCTCGTATCACTACTGGCTCATTTTCTGCTGCAATCAGAAAGGTTTTCATGTGCACCACAGCGCCTAAGGAGGTACATGTACAAATCCCAAGTACATTGATTAGACCTGCCCACTCATCCCTGCTCCTACAGAAAATAAACCTCCCGTTTAGAGCATGTTCAGCACTATTTCCTAGTGCCCTGATTCCACCAGCCATGCAAATCAGTTGCGATGTCTTTGTTCCCCAGTGCCATTGTTTCTTAATCTTCCATTTAAATGCTACTACACACAAAGCTACATTCATCTTACACAGCTCTAGCAACATTTTGTACTATTTTAAAACACAAAACCTCTTTCTAGATAGGAATTCCATAGGCTGCCACCTTGAGTTACTCATTCACTGCATTGTTCAGGCTGCCTTTCAGCTCTATTTTAGGCACATCCTTAAAATGTGCCCAAAGCGTTCCAAACCAAGGGGCTTTTGGGTCATCTTTGCCATGTCACACCAGCAGACACAGCCTGACAAAGAAATCTGGAGTACCCCAAGGGGAGAAAATCTCCATTTTAACTCAAATATATAGTTTGTCAATGCAAGCTACAGCACTCTATGTCAGGATCCCGTGTACAAACCCATCTTAACACTGCATTCTTAAAGAGATCATCCACACCACACTCTCCCGGTGCAAAGGGTGCTTGCCCATGCTGTTGGCACCACTGATTTGTCCCTTTGGGGTTGGCAGGAGCCCCTAGTGAAGATAAGCTATAGAGACCACAGAGCAGTGCTGGCAGAAAGCACAAGGTTGGAACTTGATGATCTTTAAGGTTCCTTCCAACCAAAACTGTTTTGTCATTCATTCTGGGGATGCGGTGGGGTCAGTCACACCCTGGACCTATGAATGGTCCTTTCTAATGGGACAAGGCCGGCATAGCCCACAACACTGCCATGGTGGATGCAAAGAGCGGGAGAGGAGGAGAAGGAAGCTTCTGGGATCTCTTGCAAGAAGCTCAGGTTGGGACTCAACACCTAAAGCTCTGCAGGGGATTTGGTTACTAGGATTATGTGGAGTATGGGCGTTTAGAGTTACCTGCATTGTAGATGGCAACCACAACTGGAGAAGCACCAGCAGCTCTGCAGCTGTGGAACAGTCAGGGAACTGACTTGGGAAAGTTGTGGGCCCGTTGTATGACATGCAGCTTGGGGGCTTTTGTCCCTAGACAAGCTCACTGCTTCCAGCTGGTTCCCTTCTTGCAGGTGCGGATGTAAGCTGGCCATAGAATGGGGCTCCCCACCCCAGGAAAGACAAACCAGCCCTGAACACAGCCCTTTGCAGACACTGCAGGGATCCCAGCCACTAAACCCACCCCTGGTCATTCCCCCCCACTCCAGCAGGACAGGAGCTCTCAAATCTGGCCTCTCCACTTCCCTAACTGCCAGCATTGCAGCATCACACACGGATGTAGCACCATCCGGCTTTAACCCAGTAGGAGGCATCGGATGGGGCCGAGAGGCAGATGAGGCTATTTCTCCCATTTTCATTTTCTTAGGAAACTATGAAAAAAGAAAGGAAAAAGCAACAACAAAACCCCAGCATTTGGCAGCAAACAGAGGGTGGGGATCACTGCCAAGGCCTGGACAGCTGTACCTTCTTCACTAGCAAGTTGTGTGATCAGCAAGGGCCGTGCTGAAAGCCAAGAGGAGTTACCATAGCTGCCACATTGCATTTGGCTGATCCTCCCTCTGGGAGACACCTTAAAGAAACAAACCCACCCTGACAGCTACGCCAGCACTCGCACTCCACTGTGCATCAGAGGAAAACTATGGGTGACCTCTCAGGGTTTGTGTTTTCCCCCCCTTTTCCCTATCTTCTGATCCAAGCTGAGGGAACAGGGGAGAAGGAGAGCAGTTCCTTCAAATGCTTTCTCATTTTCTGCAGCCTCATGGCCCCAGCAGTGCTCCTGTGGCTGGACCTTCCCAACGGCTTGGAATAACCCAGGAAATGATGCAAAAGCCTCGGCGGGTCCCATCCACACAGAGCTCTGCAGCCAGGAAAACCCACCCCAGCGCCTGTCCTTGCATTGCAGATCTAGAAGCTTTTTTGCCTGGTGGGATGTTAAAACTGAAGGGAAGGGTTATATCAGGAGGAGGGAGGGAGATGTGATGGGCAGAGGAGCTTTAAAGGGCACTGATGGGCCATGCCTGGCTCACAACAGAAACACAAGGGCATTGCTGTAAGCAATAGCTGAGGGAAGCATCCACTCTCCTCGCAGTAGAGCAGGTAATGAAACGAAAGGCTCTTAGATTTCTATTCAAACAGAAATTAGTCTTCCTTTTCTTCAGGAGAAAAGCAAGAGACCTGTTTCTAGGCGTTATCCCTGCTCTAACACAACAGCCAAGCACTCCCCGGCCTTCAAGGTTTATTGTTAAACTCAATGAAACAAATCTTCTGACCTCCAAAAGCTTTCTTGCACAAAGCCTGCCACATGTATCCCTGTTTCCATTATAAAGCTCCTTACAAACATGTTAAAAACCATCGTAAGAGTGTTTTTTCCTTGAAAACATCTCCAAAAGTGTCTTCCAAGGAACTGTACTTGCTCCAAAGCCATGCTGAGCTCTCCCTATCTTACCAGCCCCATAACTAGCAGCTTCCCAAGCTCAAAGAGATCTCTTGGATGCTAAAGGTGGAAAGTCACAGGAACACAGCGCAGCTTGCTCCTGGGCTCCTGCTGACTCAGCATCTGCTGGCACTAGAGGGCAGGATACACTTTATTAGAGAGTAGGTAGTGTTTGAGGTTGCATTGAAGAGGCATGTATGCCTAAGAGGAAGCATGCAGCATGTCTAGGAGTAGCTAGGAGCTGCCTCACTGCACAAAGCAAGGACCACCCTTGCACTGAGTACATCCCATAGCAGTGATTATCAGGGCAAGTGCCTCCCACGTTAAGTAAGGCTCAGAATCCCAAACAGCATCAGAGGCACTTCCACCACCTTGTAGTCACAGCTGCTTGCTGCTTTACCAGCCATATGATTCATGGTGAAGTGTCTGGCCTTGCAAAGGGGGTGCTCTGAGCAACATTCACTGGCAGTTTCTGATCAGAAGCTGTCTGTAATTGCAAGCTCCATGCTTCAGGCATGACCCTGCAAAGATCTCTTCCCTTTTAGTGGGGTTTTATGCAGTGATTTCTGATCAAAAACATCTGGCAGATACGTGCAGCAGGCACAGACAAGCTACACTGCAAGTGCTGTCGCTCAGATTCATAGAAACAACCTTTTTCCACACACAATCAGCTGATGCTCAGGGAGTTGTCAACATATTCTTTCTAGAGAGAAAGACTTGTTTGTCTTCATCTCATTACTTGGTGTGTTTTCCTATGTATACGATTAAACCCGTACCTTCCTCATCTTAACAGGAGATTTTAGACTAGCTCCAAACAAAGCAAGCCCAGTTTTTCTCCATTCCTGTATCAACAGCCACTTGAAGGACAACCAAAATTGCACAAGAGTACTCCAAGCAGGTCATGCAACGCAGTCCTTTCATTAGTGAAAACCCCATAGAATTGGCAGGCTTCAAGAGCAAGGTAATTCATGGTCTAAACACAAGAAGAACTTCCCCCAAACCTCCCAGACCTCCCTGGGAGAAGGCCCTAATCCTGCAACCACAGCATGCCGCCCTGCAGCATGGTGTCCATCACTGCAGAAAGCGTTGCGGGCTGACAGCCAGGAGCAGCAGGTTGCACCCTGAATAAGCAATGCTTTTTGACATCACAACTTGTAATATACAAAAGCAACTAAACAGATCAGGTTGGGCCAGTGTATCAAACCCCAGCCCAGATGCAGCCCAATCCTAGCAGCAGGCACAGGATGAGATAAGCATCACCCCAGCTGCTGGTACTTACAGGTCTGCCAGAAACCATCTGCTCTTCACTGAGGAACTGAAGATAGGCTGAGAAAATTGGGGCTGTTCAGCCTGGAGAAGAGAAGGCTGCGTGGAGACCTCATAGCAGCCTTCCAATACCTGAAGGGGGGCTATAGGGATGCTGGGGAGGGATGCTTCATTAGGGACTGTGGTGAGAGGACAAGGGGTAATGGGTTTAAACTTAAACAGGGGAGGTTTAGATTGGATATGAGGAAGAAATTCTTTACTGTGAGGGTGGTGGGGCCCTGGAATGGGTTGCCCAGGGAGGTTGTGAATGCTTCATCCCTGGTGGTGTTCAAGGTGGGGTTGGACATAGCCTTGGATGGCATGGTTTAGTGGGAGGTGTCCCTGCCCATGGCGGGGGGGTTGGAACTCTATGATCTTGAGGTCCTTTCCAACCCTTACTATTCTATGATTCTATGATTCTATGATTGAGGTGCACGCTATCAAGCTGAGGTGCTGTACCCACAGGTCTTGCACTGCAACACAGGGCTAAATCCAGCGGAGATGTCCCAGCAAAGCCAGTGTGCTCAAAAGCTGCGTTTTAAGTTGGGACACCTGAAAATGACACAGGAGAGCTTTCAGGGTCATAATCAAGATAGTGGGTTAGGGAGATGAGAGGGACAAAGCCCCAAATATGTGTGTTCCATAAATTTCTTGGAAGAGAATCACCAAGAGCTGGCTGAATATCCTTCCAGTGTCTGAAGGGGGCTACAAGGGTGCTGAGAGGAGCTCTTCAGCAAGGAATGTAGTGACAGGACAAGGGGTGATGGGTTCCAACTGAAACAGGGGAAGTTCAGGTCAGGGGCTTGGAGCAACCTGCTCTAGTGGAAGGTGTCCTTGCCTGTGTCAGGTTAGTGGAACTGGATGAGCTTTAAGGTCTCTTCCAACCCAAACCAGGCTGGGATTCTGTGATTTCTAGTAGAAGCAATGTGGAGGTTTGATTGCAGTTTGAGAGTGGAGATTTCATCCCTGCTTTGCTGCTAGAGAAAACCAAGATGTCTGTAAGCACATATCTAGCTGCTAGGAAATAGGGTGTTTTGCAGGACAGCGCTTTGAGAGCCTCTAGACAGATAATGGTTGGCGAAGGAGCAACCACACTTGCTCTCATCTGCTCTGTTCATCTCCAGCCCATTTTGCACTGCTGCTTTCGGTGGGGGCCAGGCACAGCTTGCACACATAGCCCATAGTAGGGAAACTCACCTCCACCGTGCTTCAGACCCAGGTTGTCCATCCCATCTTGGTTGATGGACAGTGCCTCAGTTTCCCCTATGAAGAGCTAATAGGAATACTTGTCCTCTGAATGCCTGTTGCCTGCCTGCCTTGCAACCTCTCCAGAAGACAGAGAAATGCATGTGAAGAAGGGAACCACATGCAACTAGACTGCTTTTTCCCTGCCTAGCCGGCCCATCCTCCCTGCTCTCACAGCACAGAACATCCTCTCTGTACCCTGTATTTTTAGGTGCTTTTGGAAGCAGTTTTCTCAGTCTGGCCTGCAAAATGGAAACTGGCTCTGCACTGAGGCCAGGCTGAGCAGCCCATCTACAGCAATTTATATGCATTTCACAGCTTCTCATTTCAGCAATCTAAATTGCAGATGTGCACTTCAGATCGGGAGAGAGACAAGAACGGAAGGAAAAAGGTTAAGCAGCTCTGAGTCACTCCAATACATGACCTACTGTTGATTTAGAAACCTACCTCAGCAGTAAATGCAGAATAAAGCCCTCCAAACTGTTTAACCTTTTGTATTCTGGCCAGCAAAACAAATCAACGAGAGCAAAGCATCCCCCCAGAGGCAGCAGAGCAGCAGATCGGGAAAAACCCTGCATTGGAAGTGTTACCCAGAGAGGAGTGACCCAAAACAAGTGACCTAAAGAGGGGGGAAACAAATAAGGAGAGAAAAAAGGGCAGCAGAGATGAATGGCAAAGAGGCAGGAACAGGCATTAGCAGAGCAGATAAGGCAGCAACAAGCAGAGGGAGAAAGAAAACACAGCTCAAGCCCTGCTCTTGCTAAAGCCAATAGTAAGACTCCGGTACAAAATGCACCCACTTTGTGCAGGAGAATGGTTTGCACCCAGTTGCTCCTTGGGAGCTGCATGGACTGAACGCACCCATTATAATCCTTAATTATTTATCCATGGGTGGGCTGGTTGCTGCTTTTTGGGGGGTTAGAAGCACCAGGCTGAAGGCAAAGGACATCTCAGCTGCGTAACTGCAAACAGGCATCACATGCAGGTAGACAGGAGCATTCATGAGAGAATTAGCTTTACCACAGTCTTACTAGGGAGAGTATGAACACATCAGTGTTGAGGAAGCTCTGCAGAGGGCTGGCGACTTCAGACACAGAGCAGGCTGTGCATGGAGGTGTCCTTATCTCAGCCTTGGAAACCACTGTGAATATTTGAAGGCAGCTGAAAGCACCCAAAGCCCCAGTGGTCTCTTGTAGAATCATTTTCTGCCTTCAAAGCACATGGTGTAGCAGCGGAAGGAGAGCTTTCCCTGGGATTTGAGGCACTGAGTGGGAGTTGAGAGAAAGGCCAGCATCTGCTGATCTCAGGGTACCACCAGGAGAATACTGCACAAGGATCTCAAGGAGTTCATTTGGGCCAGAGCCATCCCATGGTCTCCAGTTAAAGCCGAACCGCTATAAAGCCCTGCAAAGTGACCAGGGGAGCCAAGGGGGTTTGAGAGTCCCAACAGTTGCAGTGATTAAAAGGGAAACTGATGAGCAAACATTTACAGCATAAATCAGGCATTCCTTAAACATCCAGGCATGCTTTAAATCAGCAGCGCTGTGGTTCACAAACCACCGGAGGTTTTTACGGAGATGGTGATGCATTAAAGAGAGTCACCACTATGGTCAGCACACAGATGCAACCGTCGGTTGTCAGAGACAACTGCCTGCATAGTCCTGATGGATAATTCAGTCCCAAACATCTCTTGGGTTGATTTTCTCCCCTGATTTCTTAGATCAGGGATGCAGCCTTCCTCCCTTCCATTTGTACAGCAGTGATAAAAGCTGTTGAATGCAAGCCTGAATTGCTTGAAGTCGCAGGTAGCTGTGGCTTGTTAAAGCCCTCTTGTGTTCCTGCAGCTTTGAACAGTCTGTGCCCTTGGTTCCTGTCCATTCCAAAGCAGTTGCCTGCTCCCCATGTCAGACATGAACTGAGATAAAGCTTCAGGAACCATTCTTCAAGCTGTTGTTTGCTAGTTTTGAATTAAAGTCATGTGTTCAAGCTTTTCCACCGAAAGTCTGGAGACTAAAAGCTTTCCCTATTAAGAATACTACATTAACTGATTAAATAAGATATTACATGTTAAATAGCATGCTTAAAAATATTACATGGGACTTATTGTAATACACCAATAAAGCAGGGCTAAATCTCGATATCCCAACAGCAGGAAAAGCTTCTGGTGCAGGAGGGCAAGCAGAAAACATCAAGATTTTTGCATTACGGATGTTGAGCCAGCAATGTTCCCAAATCGTGGGCATTTTCAGCAGTGTTTCTGTGCCTCCATCTATTCCTTTTCCCCCATTTTGCTGTAGATCCTAACACTGGCATTTGCTTGCTTCAGATATATAAAACTGTGGGATTCTCCTCCTGAGAAGTGGGGTAGGACCTTAGAAAGATGCACCTTTCCCCAGTAACTATAGCAGAGGATGCCTGGTGGTAGGAGCAAAGTAGAGGAGATTTAAGCATCAGCTTCCTCCAAGTCAGGACAAACCCACATTTGATTACATGGGAGGAGAATTTCATGCTGCTTTTGAAGCCTTCTGTCAGGAGGACCCTCAAGAAGTGTGTCCAGTGATATCCTAGAGAGCTGCCAGGAGCACGTGTGCTCACACAGGGCTTGCTATCCTCTGATGGTATTGAGTTGAGCCCAGCAGACAGGGAGGAGGAAAGTGACAGAGCAAAGCACAAAGGGAGCAAAAGGCCCTGGAAGCTGGGTAAGAAGCAACAGGCAAAAGGAGCAGCTTAGCCTGGGATTTATCACCAAGGGAGGCTGAGACTGACCAGGCTAAGGCAAGGAGCCTGATTGCAGCAGCATCTCCTTTGCGGGCTACACAGCAAAGTGCGCTGCATCCCACGGATGTTGTGGGCATGATGACTGTTTTGAAGGGGAGAAGTCAGACCTGCCATGAGCACCAGGGTGAAGAAGAGACAGGCTGGAGGAGGCAGAAAGACCCCTAGGAGCTAGCAACACCCTTTTGAAACCCATAACATACAATACCAACGTAAGTCGGGATAAAGCAATGTTCTCATTCATTTGAAGATACAGCGGAAATTCCAGAAGACACAAGCTGTTTCACTGCAGCTCCTAGATGTCTTGCTACAGCAGTGTGTCCCCAAAAGCTAAACATCATATTCACAGCCCATGTACATGAGAGAATCTTTGTAGACAAGGAAATAGAGGAGCAGATTCCCCCAGAACAGATACAAACCATCAATTCCTGCAGCCAGAGCCTAGCTTGTGCAGTCAGGCACAGCTCCACTGAAAGGAATAAGCTCAGCACCTTTCATTAATAGCACATAGATGGAAATAGTTTGGATGGTTTAATACAAGAGAAGTCCAAGAGCCTCATATCCCTTGGATTTAAGATGATACCATAGCCGGGGATGAAATCAAGTGAGGTTAAGGAAAAGCAATGCCAACAGCTCTCCTTAGTCTCCGGGGCTGCTGTGATACCCCACACATCAGCAAGCTTTCTTATCCCATCCTTATTAGTTTGGAGGGAGCATGCAAACACTTGGAGACGAGTGTAGGTCCTTCCTTCATATACATCAGGCTGCTTTTGCAACATGGTCTGCCCTTGATATTCCATTCTCTGACGGGATAACCCAGGAGTGTTTGCCAGAAAGGGACTGAAGGGAGGGAAGAAGAAAGTATTTAACTCCCAAATCATTTTAAGCAATTCATTAGCTATTATTTCAGCTGCGTGACCTCCTGAAGGGACTTTCTGGAGAGCCAGATTATGCAGTCAACTAAATATAAATAAGTATGGAAAGGGCAGAGATCACTTTGTTTGTGGGATGTAAGGTTAAGTTTCCTGTAGGGTGCATCCATGTAACTTCCAGCAAACCAGTGTGGCCCAGCAGCCCCCCAGCCTGAGGACACCTCCCCAGCTGGCAGGCATGGCACAAGCGAATGTGTTCTTTTCATACGGGGAGCGCTGATTTCCAGACTTCCTGCCAGTCCCGCAGGGACACAAGCACATTGCACTGCCGCGAGGTTTCCAGCTGCAGTTCAAGTGGGCTGCAGCTTCAGACACATTGCAAAGACCAGGTCCCAGCCAGGCACACTGCTCTGGGTAAGGGCCTTATCCTTTCTTAGCTACAGCACGTAGATAGGGGAAACTTGCTAGTTCCTTTCCATTTGTGTTTCTTCTGCCACCTTCAAGGGAAAAGGACGTGCCACAAGAACCAGACAGTCTCCCTGACCCCTAAAGCTTCATCCCATGCACTCATTTTGGATGTTGATTAAATAATTGCTTGTTTTATGTAGCCTTTAAGCTGCTAAGGAATTGCTGATCCTTAGAAACCTGTTTACCTTTCAAATGAGGATGGAGAAAGAAATGCAGCTAATCACATTTGCTAGGAACCAAGGATCAGGTGGAAGAGGAGGCTCTCTCCACAGGATGTGGTGTCTAAAACCAGAATCTCTTTGGTGGTCAGTGGTACCCCTGTGGTTGTGCTCCCTCATAGATGAACACCAACTTTAAAGTATTAGATGGAAGTATATACACCCCCCACGATATTTACTGATACAGGCAAGTGCTGTATTACAGGTGCACACATGAGTAGGGGAAGTGTGCAGTGTACATATATGTATGATGAGACACCTGTGCCTGAATAAGAGCGGCAATCAGAAATTGCAAGAGAAAACAGCATCTTTAACTTGTTAAAAGCACAGAGGAGTGAAAAGGTTAAGTCCCTACAGCCATCCTGTGCTCCCCCACACCTGCAGTACATTTAAAGCCTGACTATGGTGATCTGTGTATTGCATATAGAAACATGCACACACTTCTCTAGACAGTTAGAGCAATACTTTCCTATACCCTACCTGCATTCAATTTGATTTCTTAATGAGCCTTTAAATCTTCCATTTCAATCAGTGGGTGTAACACCCGGACTCCCTCATGCTTCACGAACACACAGGCGCAGATTGAACCAGGGGAATATGAAACTTGAGGAAGCATTTTGCTGTACCGCCGACAGCAGCAGCATAAAAACCTCAGCTTAACAGAGCATAAAAGCTGTTCGGCATCAGTCGCAAACCCAAGCAGTCAGATGAGAATTCACAGGAGCGCGAGCTTAGCTCAGGTCTGCACAGCCTAGGAGAAGCTTGTGAAATTCAGAGAGGAGCAGCAGGGCCAAAGTCAAAGCACAGAGTCTTTGTTTTGAATGGATGCAGAGAGCTTTTCTTCCCCCTTCCCCGAAACAAGATTGCATCAGTACCGCAGCAACACAGGTTATTAGCTCAGTGGGAACCTAGCAGAGTTCAAGCTCAAAGGTTCAAACAAGTCCAGTTTGCAGCTGGCAAACCTAAACAAGACCAGGCAGCTGGCCTTGAGCTGAGTCACCCACAATAACGGGGCTGAAAATGTTGACTTAACCCATTCAGTTAATCACCAAAACCCAGAAACCCCTGACAACTGCAGACAAGAAAGCGTATATCTGCCTTTTGCAGAAAGAAACCCTATGTAAACCAATTTTCCAGAGCTTTTTCCAAGCTTCTGTGTATATGCTACATACAAATCAAGTTCTGGGGAGTCATTTGTTCCTATTCAGCAGAGCAGACCGCACATCCCTAGTGGATGTGCACTGAAGTCAGCTCAGCAGGGCTAAGAGCACACGTTCAGGCATGTGATTAAGTAGTTCACTAACTGGACAAGCTAAGGACACGCTGACTTTTATGCTCCTTTAGCCCAGAGATTTCATCTCTGCATGTTTCTTCCTCCAGAAGTTTGGACTTGCTGGAGTGAGATTGTTTGTTCCCCTTTGAAAAAGAGCAGCAAGGGAGCAATCAACTTTGGTTTACCTCTTGCAAAGCCATAAATTCCAGACGTGTGATGAAAAATGGACACGAGAGCTCTGAAGTGGATAGCTTATTTATAGGAAAGAAACCAAGCAGCAACATAGAAAGCCTAGCAGACAGCAAGCCGAATACACTGCTGTGTCCACTCCGAGGCCGCTGATGCCCATAAAAATGTGTTTTGAAGTTATTTGTTAGTCATTGCAGAGGAAATTAAAACCCTCAGGATATTCATTTATGGGAGTGCAGGCTCTTGGAGCAGAGCAGTGGGTTGGGCAGCTCACAGCACCATCCGGGCTGGAAGTATGTTGCTAAAGAGGCTGTGAGTAAGATTGTTCCTGCTCCTGCTTCCCATTACTGGCTTGCCCAGCATCACCCACGTAGAAGTTTCAGGAAAGCCTGTAAAGCAACCAGCTAACCTCAAGCTGAATTACAAGCACTGATACCTGCCGTATGAGTCTTGCAAAAATGAGTGATTCATAGATTCATAGAATCACAGAATCATAGAATAGTCAGGGTTGGAAAGGACCTCAAGATCATCGAGTTCCAACCCCCCTGCCATGGGCAGGGACACCTCCCACTAAACCATGCCATCCAAGGCGATGTCCAACCTCACCTTGAACACCGCCAGCAATGGAACATTCACAACTTCCCTGTCTTCCCTGGGCAACCCATTCCAGGGCCTCACTACCCTTACAGTAAAGAATTTCTTCCTCAGATCCAATCTAAACTTCCCCTGTTTAAGTTTGAACCTGTTACCCCTGGTCCTCTCACTACAGTCCCTAATGAAGAGTCCCTCCCCAGCATCCCTATAGGCCCCCTTCAGGTATTGGAAGGCTGCTATGAGGTCTCCATGCAGCCTTCTCTTCTCCAGGCTGAACAGCCCCAACTTTCTCATCCTATCTTCATACGGGAGGTGCTCCAGTCCCCTGATCATCCTCGTGGCCCTCCTCTGCACGTGTTCTAACAGTTCCATGTCCTTTTTATGTTGAGGACCCCAGAACTGCACACAATACTCCAAGTGAGGTCTCACGAGAGCAGAGTAAAGGGGCAGGATCACCTCCCTTGACCTGCTGGTCACACTCCTTTTGGTGCAGCCCAGGATACAGTTGGCTTTCTGGGCTGCAGGCACACACTGCTAGCTCATGTTAAGTTTCTCATCAGCCAACACCCCAAGTCCTTCTCTCTATGAGAGAGTAAAGAGAGTGGCAGAGCTCCTTATAAACACCAAGGCAGGAGAGGAAGGAACTCTAAGAGCAGCAGCTGGATGAAAGGATTCAGGTTGAGATCTAGAGGCTGGGTTTAAGTGTGGGCAATGCCATCTGCAAGGAAAGCAAAAGCTGTGAAGTTAATGAGAAGTATTGTACAATTCAGTACTTACAGTAAAGGCTGGAAAAATGGTCCAGGAGAGGTGCAGGACCGAGGATGGCTCTTGCCAGGCTTGTGTCTGTGTTAATGTAGCTGCCAGACCATTGAAGACAGAATGAGCCTCCAGGCACTAGCAGATAACTAATGCAAAGCAAGCCATGGTCTATCAGCACACTTATGCAAAGTCACTGTCATCATTCCCAGAGGCACCGTGCCAGCACCAGTTGTAGAATCCCAGCCTGGTTTGGGTTGGAAGGGACCTTAAAGCTCATCGAATTCCACCCCCTGACATGGGCAGGGACACCTTCCACCAGAGCAGGTTGCTCCAAGTAAAAAAGGCAAATGCAGCCAACCTGGTGTGCAGTGGGTCTCCTGTCCCCGACTGTGCTCACCCCAGCCCTGCACATCAGCCGGTGGCTTTCTCTAAAGCATGGTTAATGTCGCTGGCACACACCAGAGTGCATTATTTGATGCCGAGTACTTCTTACCCTGGTGGGATTGCTTGGCATATAGAAATGTAACACCCTCTGCATAAGGGAAGCCCCACATATTTTTAATAGTTGGACTATTCTTGCCATAAATAAAATATCAGAGTAGCTTTATTGACTGCAGCGGAGTTATACTAGTTTATTCCAAGTGAGAGTTTGGCCCCTTGACTTCAATGAAGCTATGTTGGCTAATCCCAGATGGAGACCTGGCCTGGTACAATCCCCTCCAAAAGCCCTGGGAGATCAGGAACACAGAGGCTGAATCATGGCCGTTACTCAGAGCCTGGGTGGTTATCAAGACCCTGCACCTACTGCGTGTGAAACACTGCGGGGCTGGGGCCAAGAGATTGCAATCACTGCCTTTAGGGATCAGGGTGTGTTGAGTGAGGGCACGTTCTTCAAACTCTGCCTCATGAGAGGGGGGAAGTTTCAGAGCAGCCCCTTTTCCTCTGCAGACATCTGGGATCGTCGCCCAAGATGCGGCTCTGCCATAGCTGGGCATGGTGACATTGAGCAAGGAGATGGGGATCCTGCTTCTTCACATCAAGGGGTTCTTGTGATGCTCTTTCAAGATCCATAAGTATAAAAATAGAAGATTCAATCTCCTGAGCTTCAGGGAATCTGCCCCAACATCTGTTTGCCAGTTCTGAAGAGCAAACACAGCCTCATGCACCAAAGAGAAAACGTTCTTCCCTACTCCGGATGCAAAAATAACCCAGGGTCTTTTCTAAGCAATCACCTCCATTCTCTCTCAGGGCAGACACAGGTTTGCTTCTCAGTGTTATAGGCACAAGTGCCATACTTCTTGCAGGAAATGAATCCACTGAAAATGAAAATCGCTTGACTTGCCTTTACACATGCACGCACACGTGGCCACGGAGAGATGGTGAAGGTGTGCTGTATGTTGCAGCGTGGAGAAACACCAAAATAAACCAATTCAAAGGCAGATGTTGATGGCTTTGAGGTCTCAAAGTGGTAGAAACACAGAGTGGACAGGTCTCAGATTATGTTTTGGTCAGGCACTGGAACAGGCAACGGTGGAGTCACCGTCCCTGGAAGTGTTCACGTACCGTGTAGATGAGGCCCTCAGTGACATGGTTTAGGGCTGGGGAACAGTTGGACTTGATGATCTTAAAGGTCTTCTCCAACCTGGTTACTTCTGTGATTCTAGGGCAGTACATAGCCCACATCCGCAGCATATTAATCATACAGAGACATCATTCCTGGCTATAGGATGCCAATGTCTCTTCCCAGATGGCTGGCTCTATTTGCTTTGAGGTTGCACTGTGCAGTCAAGGTGACAATAGAAGAAGGGCTCATCATTGCGTGCAGAGGGGGCACAGCGTTGCTGTGGGGAAGTTTGCTTCAGCTCTGCCTTCCAAGCATTTCTGAAGTCAGGCATCTGGAGCGTGATGTAATCTGAAGATTGATCAGCAGCAGCACACGTACAGCTGTGCACATCTGGCCTACAGGTGTTTCAGCTGCTATTTGTCAGTGACTGTATCAAACATTACAAAGCACCCCGAGTTCATAAGGCAATCGTCCCTGTCCTGCAGATTGCTCACAGAAGCCCATGAAAGACCATTGATTTTGTGCAAATTGCCTCTTCTTTTTGTGGGTGGCTCCATTTTTTGTTTTATTCTAGTTTTTTTTTTTAAGCAACAATTTAAACCATAGGTGCTTTTAAAGCAGGGGTTTTACTGTTGCTATTAATTCCACTGGCATTAATCCATGCTGTGGAGTCAGTCATAACTATCACCAACTCACTGATTTAGGAGTCAGTGTTATTGCAGTGTTTGTGCTGCACTGATAAAAAAAAGCTAAGGCTATTCCTCCTTGTGCTCAGCTGTATACAGATACAGCAATTCCTGCTCCCAAAGTACCTAATCTAAACAGCGCAGGGGCAGGTAAAGTGGGGAAATGGGTAGGAAAGGTCTTTTCCATGGGCTAGGACCTGCAGTGCCAAGTCCCAGAGCCAGTGAATGATGTTTGTCTCTTCCCACAGGGATGCTGCCACTCATGAGGTTTGCAAACTGCAGCTGCGTATTTGCTGCACACAGGAAAAGTAAGGAGAGCAGGGAAGCTGCTGGCTGAGCAGGGCAGGCTAAAAGAATTCCCTTGGAAAAAAGAGTAAAGCTGCAGATATATCTATATTTAGAAAAGGTGTTTTTGCTGGGATTTGTAGTATCTGGGCAGGAACTCAGAGGGGAGGAGGACTGTCTAATACTCTGCTGTTCTCAAACGAGGTGGAGGAGGCAGAAGGGTATTTTTGCAGCCCATTTCATATCTCAGTTGTGTTTATCGCTGTAGGGACAGACAGGGACCGGAGACACATTTCACACTGAGTGCCAGCATCATCAGAGCATGCAGCACACCAAGCTGCGCAGTGCCAGCTGCTCTAAGCCACTGTCTTCACATATTCCCAAGAGGAAGAAGAATCATGTTCCTATTGATATTTTCCTCCCAGATAGTCTCAGTCAGCCTACAAGAACAGGTTTGCCTTAAACAAATACGTTGTACTTTCCAAACTGCTGAACACAGGTACACAGTCACCCATTGTAGCCCAGCCAATGTCATAAGTCATTAAGCTATAACACATCATGCAACAGTCTCCTAAAATACACTAAGTCTTAGCTTGCAAGCTGTAATTGTGCAGAATAAGGTTTGCACATGGTCTTTGTTGTGAGCATCTCAGTAGAAGTGTATGGCACATCCATAATAACTTTGCCCCCCTCACCTGATTTCTACGTATGATATTTCTATCTCCCCAGCACTGCTTTGATGTGTGCATTTCATGGAGGGAGAACCAAGTGCCTACCTGGAATTGCTTGTGTTCTCACGGCTGGAATTCATGTTGGTTTGGGAAGCCTAGAGGATGGGGTGCTCATGAGGAAGATATGAAATGACTGCCCTCATCTTTGGCGCAAGCCTCAACAGCTTCAGAGCCACTCTTTAAGATGCACATTGTCATCTGTGCAACCTGACAATTTCCAACACTTTATGTTTCATTTGAGCTCTCCAACAAGAATATCTCATTCCCTACCTTTTCCCTTCTGCTTGGTCCTTTTTTCTGCACCTTACTGTGCAAAGCCAAGCTTGTGTGTGAGTGTCTCTAGGGAGGGGAGATGAACCCAAGGAAAGAGTGATAGGCTTTATCTGCTGCTCCATTAGCCAGGAGGGCTGGTGGTAGCCACCTCCTCCTGTCCCTCTTTGCCCACAGCCCTGGCTTTCATGCTCAGGAGATGCTGGTGGCGTCCCCCGGCGCTTGTTGCTCTGAGCCACCCACCAGGCAGCTGGGCAGAGCTGAGGACAGAGCTTAGATGGTCCTTTCAAACATCGAAGCAACCCTGTTTTTTCCTGCTCCAACTGCTCATTAGCAGCTTCCGCCTTGCGGCAACTTCTAAATGAGCTTTTAGTGATGTGCTGCCAAACCTTTATAAGGGGCTCCCACAAACCTTCCTCCTACAGCTACAAAGAACCCCACTGCCCTGCAGAGGCTGATGCTCAGGCTGTGGAGGAGTGCAGGGCTGGGGGAAAAGTTTCTTTGAGGGGGCTCCTTTCTCTTTAAAGCTCTATTTTGTTGGCTTAATTTTCTGGTGAGGGAGGGACACCTTGGAGTCAATATTATTAACAACTGCCCTGAGATTGCTGCAGAGAGGCAGGACATAACACAGAAACTCTGAGTGTCCCAGCAACAAAACGCTTCATTGCAGAGCTCTCGCTTCTCCTCCCTACCCTAAGGCTGATTTTATCTGGACTAGGGCAATCAGCCACCGGACAAAATGCCAAAGAAGTGTGTTTCGAGACCCCAAAGGGCAAGTTTTTCCATGGGAAGCTGGTGAGCCTGAAAGATCCTGAGTGTGGTGGAGGCCACCTTGGCTTTCTTGGGCGAGCTATGACGGTTTGCTTTGAACAGAGCTGATTTCCCAGCAGAGCTCCGAGCTTGCAGGTCCAGGATGGGGCTGTGTCAGTCCTTCAGCTTCCCTCTTTCTTCATCCCAAGTGGAAAGGAGCTGAAGCCCCAACAGCTCAGTCAGGAGGAACTAAGGAGAAATTGAGATCAGAGCACTCAGAGGTGTTAAAATGGTTTGTGAGGGTTTCAGCCTCCTTTCGTGCTGGAGACACCTTTGTTACTCCAGACCGTTTAGCCTTGCAGAGGCACGCCTAGAGCTGGAAGAATGGGAAAGCTCACTTTGCACCTTTAAAAACAAAGGGGTTGAAAGAAGATAGATGCCAAAATACTGAAGATATTGCCAAGAGCTTTCCCCCTGGTTTGTTCTGTGGCATTGTTTCTTTAGGATGGTTCTTCCTGGACAGTGAGGTGTGACCAAGCCATTGGCCTTTCTCAAAAAGGAGAGAGAAGAAAAGGCTTAAATCTCTGTTTCCTTATGCCCCATCCCCATCAAAGAGCTAGTTATGTTCCCCATAATGAACCAGGGAGCCACCAGACACAGGAAGGATGTTTTTCCTCAAACCAGCCATGGGCAGATAAATCCTCCCAGGTCTGAAAAGCCTGGGGTAAATTAGATTAGAGGCTTTCCTCTAGACGAGGGGTACATTTGGTGATAGCTGGTGGGGTGTGTGTGTGCAACTGAGGAATGACCAACTGGGAAGGATGTGTTTTTAAATGGCCTCCCAGCTGTAAGATGCACATAACTGTGGCTTTCCTTCATCTGGGAGACTTCAAGAGCAGATGGTCGATAAGGGTTCATACCAGCAAAGGCAGAGAAAACACAAGCCAGGGTATCTGGTTTCAGTCTGTCCGTACCCACAGCATTAGATCTGATTTGGGCCTTCTCTCCCCCCACTGCATGTACACAATTATCTGAATTCCTTTCTCCGCTGTTTCCTCCCCTCTGAAGCCTTGCAGACCGGCCTGCCTGCCTTTTCCGTTGCTTGAGGGATAGCTTTGGATTCGGGCTCTCTCTTTTCCTGGCCTGTGCCACAGCCACAAGGACCGGCACTTGGGGCAGAAAGCAACCACAAGGATGGGAATTTATTCTCCATCCCCATCTCTTTAGCCATTCTTGGTAAGAAATGCCCTAAAAATCAAGGGATTTCTGCTACTTTAAGGGGCCATTCCTTCGTGCCTCAGTTTCCCCTTACCTCTGCTGCTCGCCTCTGGTCATGTTCAGAAAATGGTCCCAAAAAGTTGCATTTTTGCACCATCTGCATCAGAAAAATATTTTAAATCTCAGCTACACACCGCTGTCCATCTCGGCTCTGGGGACAATTCCCAAAGACAGTTTGGGATTACCCCTTTGGTAAAGATCCAGCCAACGCCTGCAGCAAGGGTAGCTTTATGTACGCTATACAGAGTAGCATCTCCCTTCTTCCTTTAACTTTGCCATAAAAACATTTCCCATTCTTAAACAGAACAGACATGCACAGCCTGTGCTTGGATATCTTAACTTCAGCTTGCTGCTTGACACCAGGGACTTCTTCAGCTTAGGAGGGAGGTAAGAGGCATCCCACCTCCCATCCCACCTCCCAGGGTTTGCTAAAGTTTGGCCAGACACTCTGCTCTATCTAATCTAGGTAACGAATAACCTAGTTTGCCTGTGCTTGTCCCAGCCTGCTGGTCATGAGTCCACCATCTCACCTCCACCCTAGAAAATCTCTTCTGTTTCACAGTGGCTTCATGTTTTTAATGGCACTGCGATAAAAGCCAAGGCAAAATAACTCACCCATCCTTCCTGCCTTAGGTCTACTTCATACGGCTCACAGAAACACTCAGCCCGTGCATAGTTGGAAGGTGACTTTGGGAGGCTCAGAACTAGGTCAAAACAAACTTAATTTCCTCCAGGCCCAGGTGGGGATGCTGCTTTACAAGCCGGGTGACATGCCTGCTGCCTTTCAGCTTTCCACCCATTACGGTCCAAGCCTCCAACACGCAGTCAAGGGGAAGCCTTCAGCATTTTGGCGCGCTCGCTTTGGCATTTCACAAACTCCCTTGCTGGCACTTCATGCCAGCCCGTGCTGACCTTCTGTCTCCCAAGGCACGGGGGCCAACACGTGAGCCCCCAAGTCACGTTTCGCATTGTTCGCTGTTGTTTTTCCCCGTCCCCGTGCCTACGGGGCAGGATGCATGCGGCGCTGGTGCGGCGGGCGGGCGTACCGGGGCTATGACATAATGCAATAACCAAACTAGCGGCATATTGATTTATTTTGAAGGAAAATATTAAGGGCAGCTGCTACTTAGCGCCGACTGAAGCATTGGATTGATTTTCTAAAGCACGAGCGTCCCATTTTGTGTTGTAACCCAGCGTTGCTTGAACCCGGTGGTTGGACTAGTCCAGGAAAACTCATCCACGTCATGTTTTCCTCCTCTTGAGAACTATATGGAGGGTTTCCAGCCCTGAAGGTACTCACCTGGGTAACAACCAGAGAGGTCGTTGACTGATATTTGCTCTACCTCACTTCCAATCAGATCCAACTCAACAGGGGGCTTCCCCTTCCCCATTCACCCTGTAACATGCCTGTAACCAGCTTATGGTACAGCACCTAGCACAGAAAAGCCAGCATGAGTGAAGACCAGCAATAGCTTGAATAGGCTTTTGCCGTATGTTTCACTATATTAATCCTTTCTGGTATTTTCATTTTGGAAAGGAGAAGTTTTGGGATGGTGGTGATGGAGATCTCCAGCTGAGTTTGTTCAGTGCTTTCCCGTGGGCTGGTTCAACATTTGTTTCCTCAGTGCATGTTTGTTTCCCAAAGAGGAAGATGTCAGAGCTTTTTTGTCACCCATGCCCATCAATGCTGCCTGCTGTGCTTGCATCCTACCTCCTGACACCAGCCACAGCAGTGCTGCTCCCCAGTCCAAACCTCCACAGCCTGCAAGTGAACATCCCGTTCAAATGAATGTTGTGGGGGTGCTTTAAACAGGCACAGTCTAGGGTGGGAGACTTCAAAGGGGGCAAAACACGGTGGTGGGGATGGTGCCAAAGGCAGTAGTGCTGTGAGGACAACACAAGATGGTGGAGAAGCTGGCTGGGACCACTGAGGTAGCCACACACGGGGTGAGTGAGGAATGTGCCCATTGGTGTCACTTAGAACAGATTTGTTATTGCAGTTCAAACTCCTTTCAGCAATGATGCTCGGTCAGAAGCATGTCCACTCCAGCAATGCCAGAAGGCAGCAGCATCAGCCTCAGGCAGCGTGCCCTGCACTGACCCACCGAGCAGGGCCAGCGTCTTGGCTTTGACCTGCGCTGGTTTTTACTTCCCCAAGTTGAAGGGGGGAGGAAGCAGTCTATAAACTCCTCAGTGACTGCCGAAATCAGTCCCAGCTGGTGTGGGGTGAGCAGCTGGTGAGTGCTGCCCCGCTCACACCCCCCGTCCTCTACTCACTACCTGACCCCATTCCCGGCCCCAAACACAAGGCAGGAATTTGGGTCAGCACTTTCCTGGTACGGATTTTGGATGGACAAATCCCATGTGGGCAGAGAGAGGCTGGGACCCTGTGGAAGAACCATTTCCTTGCAGTAAAATAAGTTGAACAAGCATCCTTTAAAAGAAACAAACAACAGAACACCACCACCAAACAAACAAACCCAAGCCCTTCAACTGCATTTCCTATTTCATTTGCACTCTGAGTTATGTTATGGAAATTATTTCAATCCCTTTGTAACCAAACCCACCCTAATCCCATAGGAGCAAAGGCCTTGGGGTCCTGTTGCAAAACCCCCGGCTGTGCTATTGCTGCCACCTTCGATCAAACCAGCAGCTCTCAGCTCTCATGGTTTCCATGCTGTGTTCTTGGGCTAGGGAATGCTCCAAATGCAGAGGAAGAAAATAGAGCAGCAAGCCCCCAGTTCACAGTGCAGAGGAAACTGCACGGGGTCTGAAATAAAGCAATGCATAAGAGCTACATTCTGTGTTCCAAGCTACAGGGTAAGAGAAATGCTTGAGAACTATGTTCAGCAGAGAGCTTCACTGTCTACCAGCTCTCAGTCCTGGTGCTACAATCGTGCTTTGTTATAATGCAGCGTTTTGCCTTTCAGCTATAACTTGGAGAATCACAAGGTGCCTTATTGGCACCAGTTGATTAAATCCCACATGCACTGTAAGAGAGGAAGGGATGCACTGCCATTTCCCAAACGGGGAAACTGAGGCACGTGCAAAGAGAGCAGTTACATAGCAAGCCTCTGCATGATTAAAACTAAGCTATGTGTTGTCCTGCTGTGCTACCACGCCAGCTTAGTGCCAGGAGGGCATTCCCTGTGAAGCCTGCTATGTGCTTTCCTGCTTTGAATAAGATTAAGTCTGTACCTCATCAATCTGCTGCCATAGGGAACCTGCAGCCATTCCTGCAGGAGCGCATTAGGAAGCCTCCATGGGTCCCAGTCATGGGAGCAGAGCAGAGAAACGCCATAGGAGTAGCTGCCAGCTGAGTGCTTTGACAGGCTTTGATGAGCTCCTTGCTGAGCCCCTCTGGGATTAAAGGATCATAAACATAAAACACGACCTTGGGAGGGTCCATTAAAAGCATAAAATCATTATGGAAAAGCTCTCTGTGATTTAAGGGGGGAAAGGAGCCTGAAGGGCCCCATTGCCTCGTTTTATAGCTCCTGAAGGAAAGCAGGGCTGTGCTTCCCCTTTTGGTGCATGATGAGTTAGGGGATCGGAGCCAGCCCTTCTGGGGGCACAGGCACAAGGCACTGGGTTTACTGGAGCAGTTCAAGATGGGATCTCCAGAAACAAGGGGCAGGAGGAGGCAGTCTGGCTGCAGTGGTGTGACAGCAGTGGGTAGGAGAGGAGAAAAGACCAGCAGCAGGTTTGGGGGGATATTATCCCTCTTTCTCAGCCAGGAGTTGATCCTCCTTCCCCCTGCAAGACTCAAACCACTACAAGCAAGGACCATGTTTCTGACATGAGGATTACAAGCCACATTCAGAGTATGATTTCTTCAATACACATAGCACTCTAAAGCAAACTGAGAAGCCACTGAAGTCACCCAGTATTGCTAAGCTCCATGTGGGATGCTAGCAGGTTTTAGCACAGTACTCCTCTATCTGAGTGACATGGAAGGGGGGGGGATAACTGAAGAACAAGCTGGGAGCAGACATCACGCATCACTTCTCTGCCTGCAGTGGACATAGAATCATAGAACAGTTAGGGTTGGAAAGGACCTTAAGATCATCTAGTTCCAACCCCCCTGCCATGGGCAGGGACACCTCCCACTAAACCATGCCATCCCACCACCAAAGTGTCCTTGATGCCACGAGCAGATGCCCTCCTCCTTCTGTTACCATTTATGTGTTTTCAAAACTGGTACTTAGAGCCAGGTTTTCAAAAGCAGCCAGCAGCCAACATCCCAAAAGTCCACAGGAGAAATGGAAGGAGCAGGTCACACAGCAGGGATTCTCACCTCATGCACTTTCCTTCTCCTGTGCTGATAGATTGGGTTTGTGAACGAGGGGGTTGTACTCTTTGATGCTGATTGTATATAGACTACGTGGTAAGAACAACCAGCAAAATGTCACAGGCTATGAACTGAAACACAAGTTTATGTCAAGATATGAAGAATAACCCCTTCATGGCCAGATAGAGCAGCTTCCTTTGGTGACCCCTATATCTGGTCATAATAAGGCTCAATCAGCTCAGACAGGCTGCTTAAATGTGCAGTGGACAATCACCAAGAAAATAGCAGTGGAAATAACCCAGCAGGTTATCCTGCCAAGGCTGATAACCCACAGTAGGACTTTTGAAGGTCCTTTCCAACCCAAGCTATTCTATGATAACCAGGCACTGGCCAAGCAGTGGCTAAGCAGCAGCCACATCTATCCACAATGATATCTCATTCTGGTGACCTGTGTGGGATGAGCTTTGGGAGCACATGAGGGACCCGGTACAGCCATGCAAGAGCCATGGGGCACAGCCGCAGTGCTGTCCACAGGGTAGACCTAGACTCATTCACCTCGCAGTAATAGGGAAGACATCAGCATTGAGCTGCTGCGAAATTCCCATTTTTTTCCAGTCAGAGCCAAAAAAAGCTGCTGGAAACCAGAAAGAACCAGTGGGAACGGGATCCTGCACTGCAGCAGCCAGAGCAGGGTGTCTCACCAGGGGTTAAATCCATCAGCTTGTGAATCATCAGCTCTGCTCCAAGAGCGGCTTTGTGCTGACCTCTCCAGTCCTGAGTGGGATTTCAAACACCAGTGCAAAATGATCAGCTCAGTATTGCCTCCTACCTGTTTCCACCTTGTTTTACATGACAGCCATGTTCAGTGAAGTGTAGCTGGCAGCAAGCATCCTCCATCCCTTCTTCTGCTTGCTGGAGAAAACACTGTTAAAAGAAGGCCATCAGAAAATCTCTCCATGGTATTTTCCTTCCCCCCTGTATTTTATCTTCCTTTCCTGAGTCCCTCCCCAGTGCCAGCATTAGGAAAGGGCCAACCTGTCAGATGTGCACATACATAAACCACTGCTGCTCACACACACCAAGTAGTTAAGCTTTCCTAAGTGCTCCTGGGCAGCCTGTCAAGTCCTGAGCTCGTCTGCAGAATGTGGTTGTAATTAGATAATTAATAACTTTGAGAAGGAAAGGAAAGGAAGTAAGCTAAATGGGAGCTTTCCTTAGTGGGAGGAAATAATTATATCTGCTTTTTGATATATGAGCTGAGGTGGCTTTCTGAAGGCAGACACAGCATCTCGCCCACAAAACCATCCCTCCCCCAAGTTAGGTGGGGTCTCCTATGGGCACCGCTGGGTCACAGAGTTTGTCCCACCAGCCCACAGCTGAGCAGCAGCAGGTTGCTGCGGATCAGAGCAAACCCTGCAGGCAGGGGGGCTCCCAACATGCCACTGCATCTTGTCACATCCCAATAAATGGGGCAGAAGAGAGACGGTACGGTTGAGTCACCAGGAATCACGTGGAGAACTGGAGTTTAGCGCAACATCCCTTGGGGTTGGAGATGCTGCTGTCAGCAGATGGCCTCTGTGATGGATGCTTTGCTCCTGCCTATGGATTTACCATTCAATGCTCTGAACTGAGGTTGCACATCCAAAAACCAAATGAATGTAAAGTTTAGGTTGATTTTTCTGTGGGTGGTGGTGGTTTTGGATGTGCTTAAATGCATTACCCAGGGATGGAAAGAAAACGGATTCATTTCCCACAGAGCTTGCCTGATATTGGGCTGGAGTCACTGTAGGTGGAGTTTCTAAAGCCCAGCTCAGACACCCAAGCACCCAATCTCCCCTTTTCCCTTGCTCGAGGGGGTGTGGGGCTGCTCCTGGTGCCTTGGATCTCACCCAGCTGCTGCATTAGCTGTCTGCTTCCACGCTGCTGGGACCAGGGGCGGGTTTCAACACGTGGTTGCTGGTGATCATGAACCACAGCCATAATTTGTAGGGGAAAACAACTTTACCAGGCAACGTACCTCGGAAAGATGTTCCTGTATTCAGTGCCTTGATTTTTGTTTTCTTCCTTTTTTGTCTCTTCTCTCCAGACTGTCCAGTGTCTGAGACTGAAGTGGAATTGGGATGTATCCAAGTTTGTAGCTTCTGAAACCTTAACGACCTCAAGTAAACTGGTCCAAAAAGACCCCTCTTGACCTCCCTCGCTCTGAACTCTTGCGGAGCACTTAGACTGAGCAGAAAACAGCACCAAAGTTGATGGTCTGAAACCTTGCGACATCTCTCCCTAAAACGACTGACCAAAGAGAAAAGAGAAACGACATTCCTGGTTGTCCATTGTTGTGTCTGTCTGTGCGTGCGTTTGGTTTTAGTTCTTTGTTCTTCTGAAAAGCCTTAATTCAGGAATACATTAATGAGAAATGGTTGGGTTCAGATTTTACTCCCCTGGACCTGCATTCTTTTCTGGGTTTGTTTGCTGTCTGTCTGTTTAAATCCAACGCCTGATTTCTTGTACAGTAATGGCAAAACTGGACCAAGGCTCTCCTAAGAAAAAACAACAAAAAAAGAGAAGAAAAAACCCCACTGTGTCCCCAGCTCCCTGCATGATTTGTTTCAAGTACAGCCTGGATTACAGACTGCCCTCCACGCTCTACTGCCTCTTCCTTATTGCTCCATGATTTGCTACCGCTCACCCCCCTCATCCCCTTTTCGTTTCAGTGTATATGTTGCTTATTTGTTTTATTTATTGAGATATTTTTAACGAGCTAAGAGACTGCAACGTTGCTGTGTATACTGCTTCTCTTGCCAATAAAAATAAAGATGTCATGCAGCTACTGAGGGTACGAGATTTACATTCTTGACTGCGCTGCTCTGAGCAGGAGCTGAACCACTTCCTTGCACCTCACGATGTTCTGACATGCGCTGATTTGGCTACAAGCTGTTTCCCAAGTGATGGAGGGCAAAAGGTGCGAGTGTCCCTTGACCAGGCTGATGTCTGCCTGTGTGCACCAGCAGTAGTTGGTTGTTTACTTGCACCCTGGATAAGGAGGGTTGCTGTTAGAGGAGATTTTGCCCTTAAAGGGATGTGGAGCTGCTGGAGCGAGTCCAGAGGAGGCCATGGAGATGCTGCAAGGGCTGGAGCAACTCTGCTCTGGAGCCAGGCTGAGAGAGCTGGGCTGGGACAGCCTGGAGAAGAGAAGACTCCTGAAGGGGAGACCTTAGAGCAGCTCCAGTGCCTAAAGGGGATACAGGAAACCTGGAGAGCAGCTTTGGACAGGGGCCTGTAGGGACAGGGCAAGGGGAATGGCTTTAAGCTGCCAGAGGGGAGATTGAGATGAGCTCTTAGGCAGAAGCTCTTCCCTGTGAGGGTGCTGAGGCGCTGGCACAGGGTGCCCAGAGAAGCTGTGGCTGCCCCATCCCTGGCAGTGTTCAAGGCCAGGTTGGACACAGGGGCTTGGAGAGACCTGCTCTAGTGGAAGGTGTCCCTGCCCGTGGCAGGGGTTGGAGCTGGAGGAGCTTTAAGATCCTTTTGAGCACAAACCATTCTGATTCTATGAAAAGCCAGCTGCACTATGGAAACAGTCACCCAGAGGTGCTGCTGCTCCTGTTTCCTACTTACCTTCCCTCCTGCAAGGCGAGCAAACACTGGTGGACTTTGCTAGTGCTCAGTAATCCCCGCCATCGCCTTGCAGAGCCCCATCGGACCCTTGGTCATACACATGCTGAATCTGGGTTTTCATTTCCAAGTCACAAACAACATGTCTGAAAATAAATCATCCTGAAAAAAAAACCATAAAATTACAAATTCCTTTAAAGAACAATTGTGGTGGAGCTGGAAACAAGGGCCTGAAGTATCCAAAAGACTTTTCTTCTCACACCCTTTCCCTGATGGATTAACAGCAACGCTGGTTAGAATCTGGGCTGCAACATCGAGATGATGGAGCGAGACTGACTGAAGGGCAGGTCCCTGGCAATGTAGTTTGGGAGCCTCAGTGCTCCTTGTTGGGATTATCAACCCGACTCTCGCAAAGCAAGAGGCAAACCAGATCTTTGTGAGAGAGATCTGCTCAGGAACTGGCAGGGTGTGATGTTTTAGGCGGGGGGGGGGAAGAAGAGATGGTGAAGGATAATTGACTCGGGGGGGTGGGGTGAGGGGGGAAGCAACTCTGTGGTGTCTAGAGCCATTAAAAAATAAATCATGTCATTCCATCTAAACCAGCTTCAGAGAAAAACATTTTAACATGCCAAATCAAGAGCATACGTGTGTGTATCGGATGCATTCATTGCCTGATAGGTTTCAGAGCTTGAACGTCACATGTTTATTTTAAACCAAGCACAGTTGCCTAGCGTAAAATACATCACATCCATTAGAAGCTCTTATTTTCTTAAAAGTCAATGACATCTCAGGCTGGCCTTTTGGTACCAGCAGAGCCAAAAATGCCATTTAAGAAGGTGAGTTTAACAGATGTCATGCAATGCAGCAAACAGAATTTTCCCTCTTTTTTCCCCCCAAGGGATGGATGTTTGTGCCTTGGTTTCTCCCATTTGGTGACTCATAAACGATGCTCCAGATTGCACCCTAGAAGCACACAGAATGGTTTGGGTTGGACCTGAACTTCCCCTCTTTAACCAAACTGATTTCACCACAGGGAGTGACATTTTTCCAGCCCAAATCCAGCTTCAGCATTATTAATGGCTTGTCAGAAGAGCCTGTTGTGCTGCTTTGCTCTCCCAGGGCATGACCAGGATCAGGAGGAGAGGGTCAGACCTACCCCAACCCATGTCAGATGCGTGCAGCCACAGCAGTGCCCACCATAGCTGCCATGTGCTTTCCTTAATGCTACAGGGGGTCAGAATTGCTGAACCCTATGCTCTATCAGAGGAGCATTTAAGCTCTGTGTAGCTCTTTGGAGGAGCATTTAAGGACCTGTTATGGTAGATCAAAGCATTTCTTATCTCACTCTACAAAGTGCACTAGCAACTCGTAGTGAAAATAAATGCTAACAAGCATCTATTGGTAACTCTTCCATGAATTTTGGGCGTTAGCCAAGGCTCCTCTGGGTGAATGGCCTTGGAGAGGTGAACTTGGAGCCCAGAGGTAGAATCATAGCATGGTTTGGGTTAGAAAGGAGCATAAGGCTCCTCTAGTTCCAACCCCCTGCCATGGTCAGGGACACCTTCCACTAGAGCAGGTTGCTTCAAGCCCCGTCCAAGCTTGCCTTTTTGAAGTAAAGAAAGCAGTAACTGTAAAAGCTGGTGAGGCCAGTCAGAAAACAGCTATGCCGTAGGACTGGGGTGAGTGGATTCAGTTCCTCAGGGGAGAACTGACACTGTCAAATGCTCCAAAAAGTCCTGACAATTTGAGAGCTATAAACTCTTTGGATAACAGATTCCTAACAGAAAACACATTGGGATTGATGCAGAGAGAGACACGTGTCTCAATCAGCTGCTGAAAAGGCTCTTCATCTTGTCTGGGTTCATCTTGCATGAGCCAGCAATGCGGGTTAGTTCGGAAGAAGCGGAAGTAAAGGTAAAACTCAGATCCTATATCCACGGCTGTGTTGTCATGCACAGGACATAACAGAGATAAATTTACTTCTCTTTCTTACATGGTAGGAGGGCTTTCTTCAATGGTATTCCTCACACCGTTCACCCTAATTCCCCAAGGGGTTGAGTTTTCCTTTCCCAATCCCACTCCTGCATGAAAGTCCAACACCCCATAGGAGACGAAGAGATAAAGAGAGCAGGAACAGACTCTCTTGTGCAAAACAGAACAAGACCAAAAAAATCCCTTAATACAGCTCCTGACAACAGCATTGCTCCTCCATGGCAACACACATGCACACGCAGAGCCTGGTTAAACGTTGGTCCTGGACTGTATGGTCTCTGTGTACATGGAAGGCTACAGAAGGCACCCAGGACATGCTGTTTTGTGCAGGAATCCAGGAAACGGGGAATGCTGACAGCAAGGCGGGATTGAAGAAGGGAGGAGAAACACTGGCAATGCTTCCCAGGGATGCTTGTAAACTGGGACCACCCGGGCACCATTTCTGGGATGCTGAATTCAGCCGCCCCTTGAAGGGTGACAGCAAAGAGAGGCCTGTGGTGGTTAGCATCACCTCAGCACTGAGACCTCAGCTATGGGAGCTTGCATCCTACCCAAGCATGGGAGAGGAGGAGAGGAGGAGCCCATGGGCCTTTGGGGGCACCCAGATGCAGTCAGCTGTATGATGAGAACAATGATGAACCTTCTATTTACTGCTGTTACAAAGCAGAGTGACATAGTGGCCTTTATCAGGGTTAAACATAACTGCCCCCAGAAACCACAAGTGATGTGAAAGTGCTGTTGCCTAAAATCTTTTGCTCAAACTATTCTTGCATATCACCTGGGCAGGCTTGAGGAAGCAAAGCATTGCAGGTGGTCGTGCCCCATATGGCACAACTTGTTCCAGTATGGATCTGGGCTCCATCTGCTCTGCCTAGCTTTGCTCCTAGCGTTGGCTAGAAATCATGGATTCATAGATTTATTTAGGTTGGAAAAGACCTTTAAGATCATCGAGTCCAACTGTTATCCCAGCACTGTCAAGTTCACCACTAAACCAAGCTTTTAAGTGCCACACCTCCACATCTTTTAAATACCTCCAGGTTCTAGGGAGTGAAAAATGCCCTGAGGTATTTTGAATTGGGGCTCTGCTCATTGCTGGATTTAGCCAAACATGGATCTCAAAAGCCATAGATGACTTCTGGATGCTTGGACTTTGGAGACCCCTTCCAAAGCACTCAGAGAGAGGAGAGATTACAATGATAGATATCTAGAAGCAATGCCTGCCACCCCAAAAAAGCTTCACCAGTGCTGCCTTGGGACACCGTGGTGAGCCCCACCTGTATGGCTGGCATGCAGAGTGGTTTGGGAGGAGAAGATCCTTCCCTTGAGGCCCTCCTTCATCTTCTTCAGGCAGATGAAACCTATTCCTGCACTGCTTCAGCCACGAAGGACAAAAGGAGAGGTTAAGCCCAGCAGAAGACCCTCTTTCACAACCCATCCCTTCAGCACTCGCACATGCTGTCTTCGCGATGCATTCAAAATCAGGAGTTCTTGTCTCATCTTTAACCCTTTCTCCCACGAAATCAATAGCCATAAGCCGGTCACCCAAACCTCAATAAGAAGTAAATGCCATACATTACCAGCATTTCACCCGTTTTAATGGGATAACTAACATTTAACAGGATAATTCAATGGGATTATTCAAAAATCATAGATCCATAGATTCATTTAGGTTGGAAAAGACCACTAAAGTCATCAAGTCCAACCATTATCCCAGCACTGCCATGTTCACCACTAAACCATGCTCTTATGTGCCTCATCTCCACATCTTTTAAATACCTCATGAGTATTGAGAGGTATTTACTCATGAGAAACCATGAGTTCTTGTCTCATCTGTAACTCTTTTCTCCACTTCTAGCACTAAATCAGTGGCTATAAGCTGGTCACCCAAACCTCACTAATAAGCAAATGCCATACATTACCAGCATTTCACACACGTTTTAATGGGATAATTCAAACGGATGTAGGTTTTTCAGCTGCATCTCGATGCTTTTTGTGCTTTTGATGTCTTTTGATGTCTTTTGACGGCCTTTAGAGTCTCAGGATTTGGTTTGAGCATGGTAAAGTGCACTCAGCCCTTTTATGATTTCCTGCCTTGTTTCAGAGCCCTGCACTGAAAGACTTCAGTTGCCTCCTAAATCTTTTCCCAGAACTCTCCTGTCACCTTAAATATTCCCAACATTTTGTTAGCTTCAAGACTTTGAAATCATATCAAAGTAAGCCTCAAAGGAAAATAGCACAGGGAAGAGTAAGGCTGGAGCTTAATTCATATTTAAATAAGGATCTTTTGCTTCAGCTTGGGTTACCGTGTAAAATGACTGGGAGCAAATGGAGCTTTTAAAGGCCATGTTCCCCCCAGGGGTCTAGTTTAAACCGATCAGTGAGCCTACCAGGCACAGGAACGAAACTGCCTTCCCATGACAAATTCCCTACCATTGGGAAGAATAACATTTGAAGTTCTTCAGGATCAAGATGGACTTTTTCCTCCCATCCCTCCTGAGCTGTGACCCTGGATGGCGTTTGCAAATGGTGCTACCGCCCTGCAGGCAGAGAGAAACTTTGTCAAAGCCTTTGCAGAAAGAAACAAAATGCTAAGGATTGATCTGCAAGTCAAAACGTAGCTTTCTTTTCCTTCCTTCCTTCTTTCCTGCCCGCCTGCCTTCTTTCCTGCATTCCTTCTTTCCTGCCTGCCTTCTTTCCTGCCTGCCTGCCTTTCTTCTTTCCTTCCTTCTTTCCTGCCTGCCTGCCTTTCTTCTTTCCTGCCTTCCTCCTTTCCTGCCTGCCTGCCTTCTTTCCTGCATTCCTTCTTTCCTACCTGCCTGCCTTCTTTCCTGCCTGCCTTTCTTCTTTCTTTCCTTCTTTCCTGCCTGCCTGCCTGCCTTTCTTCTTTCCTGCATTCCTTCTTTCCTGCCTGCCTTTCTTCTTTCCTGCCTTCCTCCTTTCCTGCCTACCTGTCCTCTTTCTTGCCTCCCTGCCTGCCTCCCCCTGCTTTCCCCTTCCTTGAACCTCACATTTCTGAAATGCCAACAGGAGATATCCCCCTTCCCCCTTCCCAAAATACCAGTTTCCAGGAAAGAAGGAAGGAACTGAGGGCTGGTTTCCAGCAAACCTCAGTGCCTGACTGGGATTTGTACGGGGCCACTCTAAAGGCAGCTTTCCAAGCTGCCTGCCCAGCACAGGCACGCTTGCAAGAGCAGCCGAGCACACAGCTCCCCTTGCCTTCATCTGGGGATGTCCTTTACAATTTGCCTTTAAGCTATGTATCCCACGCAGCACAGAGCAGCAGTGGTGATGGATTTAGCCTTCCACGTCCCCTCTTCTTTCATTTCTTACTTCCTATTCAAGAACAGTGGGCGGGAGGGATAGCTTTTGCTAATGCTGGCAACTCCAGAGCTGCCAAAACCCGAAACAAAGGCTGTGCGAAAAGTATTTCTGCAGGAACCATTTGCTGAAACATGATTCATTTCTTTCAGATAAGTCATATTTCCTCTGGCCAACACTTACAAAAGGGTTAGGCTCCCTTATCCAGCTTGGATGATGAATACATCCAGAGCATGTGCTTCCAGCGGAGTCGTTGCGATGCTGCACTCGACAGCATGAAGCGGCAGCGTGCAGCTGCTCTCAGCAAACATAGTTTGAAGCTGGGGGACTTGCACTGGGTTTTTCCTTCTATGTGCCCCAGCCCTCACCAAGTCACGCGGCTGAAGGAGACTCTCCCACCCAGCTTCACGCCACCACTTCAAGCAGCATTGTTTCCAGCCCGGCTCTGTCATGCTTCCCTCAGTCAATGTGGCTTTTTCACCAGCTACTGGAAACAATGGGCTCTGTGGGTCATTTGCAGTTCATCACGTCTTCGAGTTGTCCGGATGCGTACTTGAAAAGAAACATTTCTGCTTCGCACATGGCCACACGATCCACAATGAAATTTCCTAACATCCCCTATTTCAGTCCTCTTTCAAGAGAGGCCTGCCAGACTGTGGCTTGCTTTCCCAAATTAGTGATCTGGTGGAAACTCAGCAGGAACTGGGTAAGGGACCAGCTGGAATGGTCCTGGCGATGCGCAAGACAGTGGCTTGGGAGCGCCACGGGAGGTGGACATTGTGCCATGATCCCCCGGCCCGCCTGGGTCTGGATCCAAGGCTCAGCTCTGGCATTGGCACTGCTGGGTTTTGACACTGACCCCTCTCTTTCCAACAGCCCTTTGCTTCCTTATGGACAGTAAGAGTTGCTGGCTGAAAATCTTCCTCCTCCTCGCCCCTCTGGGCTCTTAGCTGGGGGCTGCATGGGGCTCTCCATCCAAACATCATAGAATCATAGAATCATAGAATAGTAAGGGTTGGAAAGGACCTCAAGATCATCAAGTTCTAACCCCCCTGCCATGGGCAGGGACACCTCCCACTAAACCATGCCATCCAAGGCTATGTCCAACCCCACCTTGAACGCCGCCAGGGATGAAGCATTCACAACCTCCCTGGGCAACCCATTCCAGGGCCCCACCACCCTCACAGTAAAGAATTTCTTCCTCAGATCCAATCTAAACCTCCCCTGTTTAAGTTTAAACCCATTACCCCTTGTCCTCTCACCACAGTCCCTAATGAAGAGTCCCTCCCCAGCATCCCTATAGGCCCCCTCTTCAGGTATTGGAAGGCTGCTCTGAGGTCTCCACGCAGCCTTCTCTTCTCCAGGCTGAACAGCCCCAATTTTCTCAGGGCAAGCCCTAGTGGGGTGATGGAACCAAAACACTGGGGAGGGAGATCCATGGGCACTGCCCCTCTCACCACACTGGTGTGGCTCATGCCATGCATGAGGCCAGCCGCACATTTGCCAGACCCAGGCGTAAGCCTTACACATGGCCAAACTTGGCCACTTTTCAGCATCCACCCAAGATGAGGCCCCTGACCTCCATATTTGCTCTCCTTTCTCACTGTCACTTTCCCCTGGACACCTCCATCCCTCTCCACTGGTCCCTTTCATCCGTGCTTCCTCTACACAACAGTGACAATCACAGCCAGTGTCTATTCAGGCCCATGGCCACAACCTTACCCCACCCATGCCACCTTCCCTCTGGCAGACACAAGGCACCAGGGTGTATTACCTCGTGGGTACTGATACTCTTGGGGATCATGAGGACATCTGTCCTCAGACAGCTCCTTGTGGTGTGGTGGGGGTAATGTGGAGGTCTCTTCCTCCCAGGATAGGCGACAGATGAGCACAGGAATGACATTTGGAGCTCTACATTAGGGAGAGGTGGATGTGCTTATGCCTGCACTCAATTTTTGACATCTTGGCTTTGAAGGAAGTCAATTTCCCTTTTTTCCCCACATTTTTTTTTCCTTGGGATACATGATTTGGCTGGAGAGATATTTACATGATTCATTTATTACCTAGCTTGCTTTCCCACAGGCAGTCTTCCTGAGACCCCTCACTCAGCAGCAACAAAGCTACACCATCACATCACCATCAGCTACACCCAGGCATCTTGCCTTGTGCCATCACCATTGGCACATTGAAACAGCTGGGGATGTTGTCTGTGGCCAGCTCAAGTTCAGGCTTGTGCTGCAGTCACTGGTTGCCATCACAGAGCATCCTTGTCTCATCAGGATGCCAGGACAAGCTGAGTGATGGAAGGAACTTGTACCACCTGAAAGCCAGCAGAGAAATAAGTAACCATCAAACACTGAGTCCCAACCTCATATTATGGCAGTGGGCTGAGGTGGGGTGAATTTTATCACTTCTGGAGAAACCACACTGACCACTGCCTTCTACATGCACAAAAAAGGAGCTGCAAGTCTGAAGGAAGGGAGAGGTGCAGAGGAAGAAGAGGATTGGCATGCAGTACAGTCCCTCCCCACAGTGCATGGCTTTAGGATATTAGGGCGAGAAAGAGCACTACACATCAAGGC
This sequence comes from Amazona ochrocephala, assembly GCA_039720435.1. Taxonomy (NCBI): domain Eukaryota; kingdom Metazoa; phylum Chordata; class Aves; order Psittaciformes; family Psittacidae; genus Amazona; species Amazona ochrocephala. The sequence continues at coordinate 81,585,464 of CM077881.1, read as the reverse complement.
AGAAGCTCTCAGAAAGGAAGCTGCAGCACACACATCTGCCTGAGAGAGGATACGGGGAGTCCATCCTCAGCGCCATAGCACAGTGTGGACCGGGAGCAGCTACCTCTGGTACAGCTCAGCTGGGCTGCAATCAGACCTTAATCAACTGAACCTCATGCTGTGGCATGTTTATATGACCAGACCCTTTCCCCTTCATTAGTATTGGGGTCAGGAGAAGGCAAAAGGTCAGGCTCGAAGCAGACGATTTCACTTCTAAACTAAACCATCACCTCCTTCTACCTCCCTCCTCAAAGAGCTTGGCTCATAAATCTTCATTTAATACCACCAAGATGACTTGTTTTCCCCCCATCATATTCTCTTTCATAGGAGGGATATTTCATTCCCCAAAACCAGAGGGCAGTCCCTTCTTACCCCAAGTCCCAGGCTGTTTGGGAAGCTTTGGCTGCTATCCTGCTCTGTGCTTCAATTGATGTAGTCAGGACTACTAGAAAGATAAAGGTGATAGAGATGCCAGATTGGCACTCCAGCTGCCTGGTTTTAATGGTTCTGCCGCCCGTGATCCCACGGCATCAATGACCCATTTGACATGCTGGGGGCTGGAAAATCAAACCCCATGGTCAGGAATTCATGTGCTCGCTTCACTTGGAAGAGAAAACAAGGACGAAAAACACAGCTGCCTTTCAGGTTTGCTGCTTTTACTCCTGGAGTCCAGCTAAAGCTCAGTGTCCAAAAAGCAAACCAAAGGAGGAGATTTAGACAGCCAGTTTCAAAGGAGGTTAAGGGATTTAGGTGCTCAAGGAGCTGCTTTTCACAGCTGCATGTGGAAAGTGCACTGGGATAACCTGAACCTTCCTGGAGCTGAATGCACTTTCTGCCCTGGAGCTGCAGGTTCACATCCCACGGGAGGGTCACGGTTAAAAGCACGTTAGATGACTGCAGCTGGGTCTCAGCTCCCATCGACCACACTGAAACAGGACAGTTCAAAACCAGTGGTGAGTTCAGAGGACCAGGCTGTTGTAGACGATGCTCAGCAATTGCTGCAATCTCCACATAGCCCGGTGTTATTATTTATACCCTGGTGAGACATAGCATAAACAACCCATCACAGCCAACAGTGAACTTGCTACAAACAGTACCTATACATCCCCCTGAGCCAGGAGTAAATGTATGCATCTTCCACACAGCTCTGCTTTTCCACCCCACTCAAGGCTGTTAAGGGCTATTTCCCATGCCTGGGCTATCCTCACCTCCCCACTAGCTCAGCTCGAACGACAGTGCCTATGGGTTGGTGCCATCGTGTGGATACTGCTGCAATGAAGAGGAGGAGAGGTGGGAGGAAGAGCACTGGGAAAAGGACGAACCTGGCTTTGTCCAAGTCTGGGTCTAAGCCTAGTTCCCTCCTTGTGGTCTTCAGTGGGAGCACAATGCTTCCTCCATCAGATTAGGTAAATAGAACAAAAGCATGCACCACCTGCATCTTATCTACCCTAAGACATCTGCTGATACCAACAGCAGATCCTCAGGGGGGAGTTTTCCCAGGTGATGCCCTAATGAAAGCAGCAGCAGAGATTGATCTCTGCAGTGCTTGAAAGGCTCAGAAGCTGAAATGAAGCTGTGAGTGATACTCTCTCTACCTTACTCAGGCTTTCCCATTTGGAAATGGGGCTGGAACACACTCAGTCATCTATTGTCCCCTCCAGGACTCTCTGGTCTACCAACACAAACATACTCTTGAACCTGAAGGAAAATCAAGCTGTGGATTTTGGCTACTGGCAGAGGGTGGGTTCTTTGCTCTGGGCTTGCATCCTGTCCTGGAAGTCACACAGTCCCCAACCTCCAACTCTCTTGCAAAACTGAAGAGCAGTCCCAGCCCAGGATAAAAATAAAGGGTCCATGGGGCCCTGTCACTCTGGGGTCAACTGATGCAGTGGACGTGCAATCAAACTCCTTCATCTAATATTTCCAATGCCTTTTATAGGCTGGATCTGAAACGGAGCCAAGTGGCCAGCAGGGGGGATAACGAATCCCCTCGTGAGCCTGGGGTTTCCTTTGTACAGTCAAAATCCCAAGCCAAGTCCTGCTGGCTGGGATGTTCCCATTATCTTGCAGAGTGGAGCGCTGAACTCTAATGGGCTCCTTCCAAAACCCCATCCTCTGGGATGGAGAACAACCTGCCTTGACTCAACACTTCACTCCTCGTGGGATGAGGAGGGGGGACGAGCTTGGTTCCCACAAGGGGAGGAAGTCTGTGAAGGACCCTGTGCAGGCACTGCTGAGCCTCCCTTTCTTTGGATGAAGCTTTATGTCTCTGTACTGACCTCTGCACCCCCCCACACATATGCTATGCCTGTCCACCCTTGTCATGTTTCTGGCTCCCCCCGAGTTCACACTGCCAAGGTTTTTGCAAAACGCTTGTAGCATTGGAGTCGAGTGACTTCCCACTCACAGGCACACTGCCTCTGCCAGGATGGCTCTGGAGGAGCTCTGGATCTTGGCTCTGGAACAACCGGCCACTGGGGACCTCTTTGGACAAGGTGCAAGGGACATACAAGTGGCCAGAGCTCAGCCCTATGCGCCTGGACACCCCATGCTTGCTGGTTGTCATCAGCTGGACCACCAGCCTGTAGGCGCAGGTGGGATCTCATTCAGCAGTCCGTCAGAGCTCATCCATCCTTAGCTAGCTGGCATCCCGTTCCAGCCAGGTTTAGCAGCATGCGTCTGACTGCATCCAAGATTCATAATGACCCAAGCCCATGCTGCTGTTTCAGATTAAACTGTTCCCAACACTATGCATTGTTATTTGGGAAATGGACGGTTCTTTCCCATATGTCTTTGACCTATAAAATGAACATCTCCCAAAACTGAAAGGTTATTGCCAACTACGACGTGTTTTCATTTCTCGTCTCTAAGCACATTTCATGCTTTGCCAGGACTTTTTAGGAGGTTGAAACTGAAGGCCTTAACTCAGGAAAACACTTCAAATGCTTGCCAAATAGGACTTGAGCGCACACTTGCATCTAAGCACACGCTACAGGCCTGTGCTGGTGTGATGGCTTCCCAAATTGGTGCAAAACCCCATCTTCCTCTTCATTAACTCATAGACTCCATCCTCAGCTTTACTGACAGACACCTCCAGGTGAAATTTGGCTTGCAGATGTGCAGCTCCTACAACGCAGAGCACAGTTAATACGTGGGGATTGCTATCTGGGCCTCATGGAAGCCATAAAAAGCCAAAGTAAGTAGAGGTGGGTGATATTTTTAAATGGATATTTTAAAAAATACAACCATTTGCAGCAATTTCATGGAATTTTTGCTTTTAACAGCAACAGAATCTGGCAAACTCTCCGGAAGGCATATTTCTGATGTTCCTAAAGGAAACTCCAAAGAGACTTTGATTCGGAATCTCTTCTTCTTTCTAATTTTTACAACATAAAGCAGTCAGCGTCCAAGTAAAATATCTCACTTCAGGCTGACTCCAATATCTCTTTCTATTTATTTCTTTATATATTTTGCCTGAAATGTCCAATGTTTCGTTTTTCCATTCATCCCAAATCAGTATTCCAACTTTCTGAGGTTTCTTTTTCCCAGTTTTTGAAATCTACTTATATCCTGAGAACTGAAAACAGAGCTGGGTAAAAGAAGAAGGAATGCAAAAGGCCAACGGAAAAGCTTGTCTTTAAGAACTTCCCAGTCAGCTGGGAGGAATTCAAGCTATGGCACATACTGTGGGTATCAAAAGACATGGAAATCTGTATCCTGCTTTCAGGAAAGAAATATTTCATCGTTACAAAGGAAAACACCAGATGGAGACCAGCCTCTCCCCATACTCCTGCTGCCCCAAACCTTCAGCATTCCTACCTACACTGTTAAATCCCCAAATCAAGGCACTCCTGCAACATGCCTTTTATCTCAGCAGCACAACTCTCTGCATGAAAGCAGGTCTATGTTCTGTTTGAACACATTTCTAACACAGTTATGCCATTAACCCGCAAAGCTTGGCTCTCACTGGGGATGTTTGGGATGGGGAATGGATGTCTGCAGCTTCCCTCTTGCAAGCAGTCCTTGCCTTTTTGAGGTGAGGTCTTCAGTTCAAGACCTTGGACAGCCATAGCAAAACTTTGCTTGTCCTTTCTAGCTACAGAGAGCAGGCCGAGAAGTGTCTTGATTAATGACCAATGCCCCACCGCAAAGACCTTAGGAAAGGCTGCTGTGATGGAAGATGCAGGAACACACAGCTGGAAGCACTGTTCCCTGTTGTAGAAGCGTTGTGCAGTGCACTGGCACTCAGGAGGAGCTGCTTGTGGTGGCTCCTCTCCTGCCCAGACCAGTCCAAGCACAGAGCCTCAAGACTGCTCTAGAAGACACCAACACTGTATCCAGTGAGCATCCCACCTCTAAACCTACCCTGAGCAGGCTGGAGAGGGCACTTCCTCATCAATATGCATCTCCAGGCAGTGCTTTGGAGATGGTCTTCCCCATGCACACAGCTTATGTCAGTAAAGCAACCAGAGCCTTCCACCCCTATGGCTACCATAGAACAATAAGATGGCAAATAGAGACGGGAAAAATGCCCAAGTCACATTTTCTGATCCTCAGAAAGTTTGGTCACTCCTGAAATCATAGAATCATAGAATGGTTTGTGTTTGAAAGGACCTTAAGATCATCCATTTCCACCCCCCCTTCACAGGCAGGGACACCTCACACTAGACCATGTCACCCAAGGCCTGTCAATCCTGGCTTTGAACACTGCCAGGGATGGAGCAGCAACCACCTCCTTGGGCACCCTGTTCCAGTGCCTTACCACCCTCACAGTAAAGAGCTTCTTCCTTATATCCAACCTGAACTTCCACATCAGTGCAAAATGAAGAGGCTTTAAAATGGGGAGTTGAAACAAGCAGTTATGATTTCATTCCTATTGTTAAATGGTAAAGTTGTTCTCTTATTGAAGATGCCGAACGCCTGTGAAGCAAACAAACAAAGCCCAAAGAACCAACTTCCCAACATCCACCTCAGTGAGACATTCATGGACACAAGGCTGCAAAACTTGCATGTTAAAAATAAACCTCCTTGAGAAGGGCTCTGCCAAAGTTAAAGGGAAAAGAGGTTAGGAGCACTGGTGGGAAACAGTGCTAAAAGGGAAAGATAAAAGAGACCAGAAACAAAGAGGAGGAAAGAGCAGAGGGAGAGGACTGGGGCTAAGGCTGTGCCAGTCAGGAGGGATTTGGCCGGATGATGGTTTTACTGCATTTAAATGTGTAAGATATACTTTGATTAATTCTAGCAGACTACACCAAAGTCATACTTGCAACTCCCAGCACGCTAATTACGGAGAAGAGGCGAACAGTGACTCATGTTGGAAGCTTCCCAACTTCCAAAAACGAGGCGGGAAAACCAGGAATCTCAGTGCTCAGGCAACCATGACAGTCCTCGGACCCATAGTGGGAGACAGGTCAGGACTGTTCCCAAGGAATGCTGGCAGGGAAGCCACCAAGAGGATGGGGGCATGGGGAGAGGTAGAGGTACCTGGATTCCTTTCTGGGGCTGGGCTTGCCCCAGCATCTCCCCATCTATGCAGGCAGGGCAGCTGTTTCCCTCTGTGCTAATCCCATCGATTGGAGTCAGGGATGTTGTCACCTCATGTCAGAGAAGCCCTCGGGAAGGCATCATTGAGGTCTGCTCTAGGTAGGGCATTTCTCCTCCCTGATATCCAAACACCAGGTGGTGACAGAGGGCAGGAGCAATGTACCACCACCCTGCCACCGAGCCTTGCAAAGCTGAAGTGCTGGAGCCATGGACTTGCAGAGGCACGGATGGAGCCCACCAGGTCCGGGTGGCATGAAGGTCAGGTCTGATGGGTCACAGGGGGAAAACCAAGTCACAGACCCCATGTTAAGCCTCAGGCGTTCCACTCTGCTCATGCATGGGAAGGAGCTTCCTCATATCAGCATTAACATGAAGGAGATGCACACACACAGATGTTTGCTTAGCAATGATTACCACCAGCTCTGAAACATCGCTGGGGGCGACAGCAGAGAAACTAAGGGGGGTCCTTGCCTGATATTTATTATCCCATCTCAGCTCCATTCTCATCCACTCATTTCTAACTGACTGAGAAGCTGACAGCATCAGAAACTGAAGCCAGAGCATCAGATTAACAACATCTTTCTTCTCCAGGCTTTTGGCCACATGTTTGAATTGGTTCAGGCCATGAATAAAACCAAAACCCCTATAATCATATAGGCTTGATACAGAGGTGGGGGGTGGAGACGACAGATTTAATACCTTGTATCCAATTGTAGTTTCAGTTCTTTAAGGAGAAAAGAAAATTACTTTAAACAATTATTTATATATATACATTTTAAAGAAAGCAAGGAAAGAAGCTGCAGGATGTGACCCCCCATCTCCATCACCCTGGTTCATGGCTTAGACCACAGAGATGTGTCGCATGGGTGCGCATCTCTCTAGATCAGAGCTGGAGCCCATCTTGTGGCCTTCAGATGGCATTAAGGAGGAAAAGAGGCATTAACAAGCCTGCAGCACTGTGCTCCCTGACTCCACCACAGACCCAGTCGGGCCCATAGCCACTAGAGGGGGGTGGAAGGTAACAAGTGGAGAAGATGATTTCCTCCTGTTGTGTCCTCCTGGACATCAGGGGGACTGGGGAGTTCTGCAGCCCTGGGTAAGATATGGATGTCCACCATACCCTGAGTTCACAGTATCCAAATGAGAAGGTTTTCCCCATCATCCACGGCACCAACATGCTGCTGAAACAACCTTCTGAACGGAGGAACCACGTGGGATGTCAAACTTGTTCTCCAGAGTGGGGTTGCTGCGATGCCGGTTGAGGAATGAAGCCCTTTGGAGTTAGTTCTCCCTTTGGAGAAGGGAAGATGAATGAAACGACAGGTTGGAGAGCTGCAGAAACAGGTATGAAATGCAGAGATTGGGCAGCAAAGACAGTGTGAGGAGGAGTCAAATGCAGTGTCCTAATTCAAGATGTATGTGATCACCGGCTCTCTGCCCCCTTCCAGAGAGGTTACAACCTCGCTGGAAGGCAATCTCATACTGCCTAAGTCTGAGCCCGGGGCAGGCATTCTGTGGAGATAAGAATCCAGCTGCTCTGAAAGACTTGTGTGCTCTGGAAGGCCACAGAAGCAGAGCAATGGACAGGAGGAAATCCTCCTTTGGGAAGGCAGAACCAGTCACAGTCTCGGGAGAGGATGAAACCCCTTGGGGCTCCTCCATCCATCCTCTTCTTATGTGAAGAATCATGGAATCAACCAGGTTGGAAAAGCCCTTTAAGCCCATCCAGTCCAACCATCCCCCAGCACTGACAAGGCCACCACTGACCCATGGCACTGAGGGCTTCGTCTCCACGGTGTGTGAACACTTGCAGGGACGGTGACTCCAGCACTGCCCTGGGCAGCCTGTTCCAATGCCTGAGCACCTGGGGTATGGAGCCACATGGAACCAGTGCAGTCCTCTGCTCTGGCCTGGGAGACAGTATCGTGCTGCCTGTAGCACTCAGCTGGCACCCAAAACACCTTGTGCTAGAGCATATAGGAGCCCACGCGTTTGGTGCTCGATCCCATTCCTGCTAACGCTCCCTTTGCGTATTTGAATGCTTTGCCTGTACATTGCCCATGATAATGCTGCCTGCAGTGCTACATGCTGGCACACACATGCTTCATCATATCAATTATCATAGAGCGGACACAAGATCAAAAACATCTGAAGCTGCCAATGTTTTGCTATTTCCTTGAGCCTCTGCTGCCTAAGCCCTATAAACAATATCACCCTGTAAACAGTACCGACCTGTACACAATCATAGCATCATAGAATGGTTGGAAAGGACCTTAAGATCATCTAGTTCCAACCCCCAAATATCATCCTATAAGCAATATCATCCTACAAGCAATATCATCCTATAAGTGATATCATCCTCTAAGCCCTGCAATAAAGCATACCTCAGTTTAACTTCACACCGTGATGTTCCCTGGGCTGGTCTGAACGTCCAGTTATCTGCAAAAACCACAGAGATCTGGGTAGAAATGAGGGTAAGACAAGCAGATGCTCTGAAAGCACAGCAAAGCACGCTTTTGGCATGGGAAGGACAGAAAGGGTGGTGTGCAAGGCGTATCTCATGGCACATTTCAGGTGGCATCCTTTTCCTCCACTGCAGGGATGTGGGCCACTTGCCTGCCCATGCCTGGGAAATAGAGCTAATCAAGAGGATGCTTGATCACAACCTAAGTCTGACAATGCAAATTGCCTTCTGACGTGCTGGTTTGCTCCCGTTGATTCAAGAGGGAACCCGGAGGATGAGTGGAGATAAAGGAATACGCAGCTATATTAGAGTGAAGCCTATCCTGAGGTTCATGCATCACCTTGCTAGCTCCCCACCTGCAAATTGGGGATGGCAGGGCTGATGCCCCATGCATTTTTGCTGTCTTTCGAGCCTGATGGAAGATGGGTTGCCTCTCCCTGCCTTCCTGGCCTGAACCACCCACAATGGGGCTGTGCACTCAGCTGGGATGCTCCTGTGAGAAACCTTCTGCGGCAGCAAATAAATCCCAACCCAATGCAAAAGCCCATCGTGTAAGAGACTAAAAGGCTATTGCACCTCATAGGCCAGCCTTGGGTCACCAACAGTGTGCTGGAGCAGCCCTTGGGGAGCGGTGGTAAACAAAGCTGGGTGATAGGACAAGGGGTGATGGGTTTAAACTTAAACAGGGGAAGTTCAGATTAGGTATAAGGAAGAAGTTCTTTACTGCGAGGGTGGTGAGGGTGCCGGTCTGTGATTCTATGATTCTGTGATGAAACCCAGACTGGACATACCTTGTTCCATAGTTATGGGGTCCAAAACTCAGTGCTGCAAATGTATCAGGGGTGGTTGGTTGAAACACTTCCCAGAGAGATGCATGGGCTATAACATACATGTTGCTTAGTTCACCGCAGACAGCCTTGGCTTCACCAGGGTCCTAGGTCTCTGTGGTTCCTCACCAGAGATAACACCATGAGGTCGTCCAAGCACTCCCTTCACTGTGGGACTTGGCAAGTGAGATCTTGCCCTATACATTCACCCATCTTGGGCACTAGGGTTTCTCCTTTTCCTGTTAGCAACCAGACCAAGCATTCCTCCTGGAGCACAGCACACAAGTCATTGGGAAATGCTGGGCACAGTGGAGATGTACATTATATACAGGAAATAGAGCGCCAGGCCTGTGACATGAAAAACATTTCTGGTTTTGCTATTGGGAAGCTGTATTTTGTATATTGAAGTCCCCAGCCCACAATGAAGCAATTATTAATGCACTATGATATTGAGATACCAAACAAGATTAATAGTTCAAGCTCAGAACCATGGTGGGCAGGGAGAGCTATTTGATTTATATGGTATTTCTCCTTAGGAGCACAGTAGAAGCAAAGCCATGCGAGCTGGAGGAAGGGCAATCACTGAAACACCTTTTCAGGGTATTTCCCCCCCCAAAGCACTGCGTTTGCACATCCCTCTCCCTGCTTCTCTCCCCTGCATCACACTCCATTCGCTAACACAGGCTTTGAGGAACCAGTGGCGGGGGGAAAGGCAGCTGCAAGGAAAGCAAGATTCCATGCTTGGCTTTTGCACGCAAGCCCTGCTGTGCTCCTCTCCTTGACAGTCCGCCCCATGGAGGAAAGCTTTGCCCAACAGGAAGCAGGGAGCTCTGCAGCTGAGCAGCAGGATGCTTGGCTTCATCACTAGCAAAGGGGTCAATATTTTTGCTCATGTGCATGCATCCCCCCCTTGGGTCATTGAAACGTATGCCCTATAGTGCAATTTGGCAGGCTCTGAAGAGGTCCAGCTTGGGCATGGTAGCTCAAAGCACCGCCTTTCCACACTGCAGCATTTATTACCCTCCCCCCCACCAAGCATTACTCCATATATCTTCTCAAGGTGACCGGCCTGGGCTCTGGTCTAATCAGATAGTTTCCCCCTTTTATCTCCCCCTGATCTGTCCAAGCAGCTCTGGAGTCCATCAACCCAGTGATATCATCCCTTGGCACAGCCGCTGCCTGTTTGCTTCCCGCCAGGATGAATCCTGTAAACACTCACAAGGAATCACAGCGGGCCCTGGGGGAAGCGCTTCTTTTACCTCCTCCCCTCTGGAGAAAGGGCCCATCCCTCACTGCTCACACGAGATGCTGGGGAGGGAGAGGAGGAAAAGGAGGAGGGCTGGGGATGGAGGAGCGTGGAATGATGGAGCAGCGGGGATGACCTCCATGACTATGGAAAGCAAACAAGGCCAGGGATGAAGGAGCCAGCTGGGTCCTTTGCCAGTCACTTGATTCTGTGAAACCCTTTTCTTTCGCCCTGCTGAAGCATCTGTTGAAAAGGCTCTTCCTTGCTGTTGCAGAAGCATTGCAAAGCATGGGGCAGCCAACACCCCGCTGGGACCAAGCCTAACGTGGCAGCCTTGGTCTGCTAACTTGAGCAAATGGGGCTCTGGGGATTAACAAGGCATGTATCTCTCTGGTTGCTTCCTTTCCCCTTCCCTCTGGCTGACTTCGGAGCCCATTCCCGGTTTGTGGACTAATCTAAATGGGGGCAGTGATCTCGGAAAGATTCAATTCCTCACAGCATCTGGAGACTGCTCTGGCAGATGGATGGGGCTGACTGCAGCCTGAGCCCAGCCCAGCTTAACCCAGCATGGCCATAGCCACCAGATGAGCAAACTGGAGCCCACCAAGGGCTTGCAGGATGCTCACAGCAATGCAAGAGGAGGTGGCCCACGGTCACCTTGTCCCAGTCATGCTGCTGCTGCTGCGTGATGCCACACAGCCCATGTGAAGGCCTTTCCCAGCCTAGCTGGTTCTATGATTGTATGCATTCCTATTGATGAACAGGGAACCGCAGCCTCCTGCCAGTGTGAGTTTCAGCCCATTTGATCACACCAGGAGCCTGTAGCACTGAGTTTCCTCACTCCAAGTCTCCTGCAGCTGCAGAGACCCCAGGGATATCTATAGGACAGCTGCTTTGAGCTGCCATCTCTCCCAAGCCTTGCACGCAACCATCCTGCAATACATAGAGGGAAAAGGGAAAAGCAAACCCCTAAGCAGCATAAACAAACCTCTGAGAGCATTCTGGGAGCCAGGATGATTAACATTCCTTAAGGAAGGAGCTGGGGGAAGGGAGACACAACACCCTCCTGCGGGTCCCACCTTCCCACCTAATCCCCCCGTTGCCATCTGGCAGATTTACTGGTCGCAGGAACGTCGCTCCGACTGATATAATGAGGAATTGCAGGCGGTGCTATATTTCCTCATGAATTTCACTTCCCTGCCAGAGGAGTTCAGAGCTGGGTCAGACTTTTATATATATTTATGTACATAATATACATATATCTATAAAACCACATATATCATCTTCTTTCCAGGTGATTTCCACCTTTCCCCATCTAAGGACTCATTCATCCTCATTCACCTTCCCTACTCACCAGGTTTTTCACTGTTTGCCCAACTGGGTTAAAGAAAATTGAAGGGCCAAAACCCACATCAATCCTATCCCATCCCATCCCATCCAGGGTGGGGATGCTCCAGAGTGCTTCTTTCTGTGCATGCTTGGGGTGGTTGTGTTGTGCTGGTTTGTGTAGAAGGGACCTCAAAGCTCATCCAGCTCCAACCTGTGCCATGGACAGGGACACCTTCCACTAGAGCAGGTTGCTCCAAGCCCCTGTGTCCAACCTGGCCTTGAACACTGCCAGGGATGGGGCAGCCACAGCTTCTCTGGGCAACCTCCTCACCCAACACCCCCAAGTCCTTCTCCTCAGGGCTGCTCTGGTTTCAATCAAGCTCAGCTCCAGCTTAACAGGCTCAAAAGAAGAGGTGGGTGGTTTGGACTTCAAACAGTCCTGTCCCTCCTCCCCCATCACAGTCTTGGTGGACTGCCTTCACAGGGTCACGATCAGAAAGGGATGTGCACCAGCATCCTAAATCATTGGTCTCCAAGCTTCTACCGTGCTGCTTTATCTCATGCCTATGTCTTCCATCCCTGCTCTGGGCAGGATGCTGAGAAACACAGATTGGAGATTTTGTGGGTACCCATCATCACGTACCTGTCTTTCCTCCCAGGGATGGGTCCACATCAGTGCTGCAGGAGGGACAGCAAACAGCCTCTGTGCTGGGCTCTGCAGCAACAGGGGCCTCGGAGAAAGGAAACTGGGGCAGAAACCCGAAAGTCATTTGCTCTGCACTATTTACTTGCTCCCTGCTACTGTTGCATGCTTCTGGGAAGAGAGTGGGACAAACAAGGTTTTCCCCCTCCACTGGGATTAGAGGATGGGAACACACGGAGATGGAGGTCTCAGAAGACACAAGCACTAAAATTCCTGGGCACAAAGTGACCAAACACCTTTGCATGTTGCAGAGCTGAGCTGTGGCACCGGTACTCCTTCATCTCCAGCTCAGATGCACGACTTTGCAGTTCCACTTCACCCTTGTAGGAGGAAGGCAGACACAAAGAGGTGGAAATCACCCTTTCCCTCATCCCATGGCCAAACCTGAGGAGCAGGACAGGGCCACGTCCTCTTGGCATCAGGAGAGGACATCAGAGACCGGCATTTCTGGCTGATCCCCTGCCGCAGCCTGTGCTGTCCTGTATTTCCATGGACACATTCTTGACTGCAGAAACCTGGATCACACCCTTGAGGAGGGGAAGGAAAGGACTTGCTGTACTCAAGGCACTCCAGCTCCTTCATGAGAGGACCTTTTTTAAGGCATCCTTGTTAAATACAAGGCTGTTGCCCTGAAGGAGCTGCCTTTGCCTCTCCAAACACCATCCCCAAGCAGGTCACACATCTTCTCACCAGTGGCTGGCTCTAAGCTGCCTTTTCCCCACTATTTGGGAGTTTTACAGCCAGCATTCCTCATTTTCCATGTCATTAATCTCCACGGGCCCTGGCTCCAAGTCGGCTGGAAGCCAAATCCTGCCAGACAGGTTCCAAGTGGAATCCAAGCTGTCTGGAAAAGGCGAAATTCAACTACAAATTCAATCAGCACATGAGCCATGCACTGGCTCTCATCAACCACAACCACCCAGCAGGGCAAGCTCAAGCCAACACATGAGTTTGGTCCCTCTTCCCATTCCACTTGGCTTTTCCGGCAAGCAGCCAAAACATGAAGGGTTATTTTGAGCTAATAGCTTTAATCCCCACCAAACAAGAAAGATTTCCTTGCTTTGGGAGTTGCCATTGAGCACTGTCAGCACTTTCATAGCATTTTTGCAACGACTTTTCGTTTCCTCTGTTGGCATCTGAGCTGCTTTGCTGTGGAACTCCAATTCCCCAAGGTCCCAAAGCTGAGGACAAGACAGGCCAAACCTCTGTCAGACAGGGCAAGGGAGGGAAAAGAAGAAACCTGTCCTAAGGTGGGAAAAGGGAGAGCAGGAAGAGCAAAAACTCACCTGGACATCTCTTAAAACTAAAAGAGGGGGATTCAGGCTGGATGTGAGGATGGAATTCTTTACCATGAGGGTGATAAAACCCTGGCACAGGTTGCCCAGCGAGGTGGTGGATGCTCCATCCCTGGAGACATTCCAGGCCAGGCTGGATGTGGTTCTGAGCAAGCTGATCTAGCTCAAGTTGTCCCTGCTCATTGCAGGAGGGTTGGACAAGATGAGCTCTGAAGGTCCCTTCCAACCCAAACCATTCTGTGACCTCCATAGGTGTTCTATGCCATCAAAACCAGCCCTCTCCCCATGTTCTGCAGGTTGCCTGTGTAGTTTATCTGTTCCAGAGGATGATGCTCAACACTGCAGGAATAACACAGCTCTTCACCTCTCCTGCAAGCTGTAGGTCATGTGCACATTAGACATTCCAGGCAGGAAGTCTGCCTGTTATCTATCATTTGCTCTCAATGTCTTTCCAGCGTCTCCAGTGTTAATGGGGTGGCCCTCAGGGCTTTGCTCAACATCCACCTATACTGCACAGCACTCGCCAACATCCCTTTGGTTGCCTGGTTGGCAGGACGGGCTTCCCTTGGGAGAGGGCTGTGCAAGAACTGGCAATGAACTCAGGAAAGCAGCTACATCAGAGCCCAAGGCACAAACCAAGGCGCCGTGTTCTGTGACTGAGGTTGTGTGTTTGTGTGTTATTTGCCTCCCTGCAGTAACAAACCCCAGCAGGGTTAAACCAGAGGAGCTGCGTGGCTCTGCACCAGGAATAAATTGTTCACCAGACCAGCAGCACCAGCACTTTGAGCCGGGATCCTTAGGAACAAGGGCTCTGACAGCCCATGGCGTGATCCATCGCGTGCCGGCGCCAAGCTCTCTCGTACAGCAAATCCGAGATGCGCAGCGGAGGAGCCCTAATGAAATCTGCAGATACTTCAGTGCTCTGCTTGGATTGCTCTTCCTTCCCTCCCCCTGCAAGCCTCTTCAGAACAGAGCTTGGAAGCAGGCTGTGGTACTTAAATCCTAAGTCCTGCCTTTCTCGACTCACAAAGGGAACCGAAAGGAATTGTTTTGGAATAACAGTGCAAATTGAATTACCCGTGGCAGATAAAGGGCAGAGAGGTCAACTCTGAAAAGGCTTTAGATGAAAGAAGCATTAGCCTGCAACCCGCAAGGAATAACTCAATTCTAGTCTCATTTTCAGCACCCCCAGAATCTGGCGCAGCAGAGGTTCCCTAATAAAGCCCAACAGATAAACCTGGCCAAGAGGATTTGTTATCCTGCCGAACACAGAGCCATTCCACCAACCACACGCTGAGCATCAACCATCCCCCAGAAAGGGGGAAGCATAGCAATGTGTTAGAAGCCGTCATCAATCAGCCCAGAGGAAACCAGGCAGCCCCGGTCAGGTTCCAGGCAGAGCTATGAGAAGCCACTCTGTGGTTTGGGTTTGCAGCCTCATGCGCGCCTCCTCCTCTTCCCAAGCTGCATCCCATGGGTGCAGACATCCCCACGGCACCTTGGCTAGGGAAGAGATGGGGGCCGGGGTGGAGATGTGCAAACCCTCTGCTGTTGAATGCACCAAACGTGGCAGGGTTATTGATGGGTTTGGGACATGCCTGGGGCTCCCACTGGGTGTTTTCCACCATCTCTGCTCCATTCTCTTCCTTTTCACAGCAGAGCTCTCCCACCTTTCCCAAAGATGCGTTTTCCTCCCTTTGGTCGCAACCTTCCTTCTCCTGGCACGCAGCAGGAAACCATCTGAGACCAGACCCAGTGCAGCCCTCCTGAGGGCCAAGCAGGGACCCTCATCAGCGCCAAGACCCCCCTCCTGGATAAACAGGCTCCAGGAATTCCTGTCACTCACCACCGAATGAGCCCAGCTGGCTGAAAGGTGGTTGCTAAGCTTGCGCTGGCTGCGTGATCCATAGGGATTGGGGGGGATTTCAGGGACTGCTCCACGCAGTGGGGAAGGAGGGGGTTTGGTTTTTGTTATTTCTTCCTTTTTCTCTTTCAAATGAAAACATCTCATTGAAGAGGGAGATTTGGAAAGCTTTCTCCAGGCCTCCGGGCGCTCGGTTCCTTTAAAGCACAGGAATTGCTCCCCATTCCCTTCCTGGTTTAAAGGGAAACAGGGTTCTCATGCCTGCAGGCCCTCTGAAACTGCTGACCATTGGATAATTGTGCCTTGATGGAACACAAGCTGAAGTCCATGATGCTGCCCCTGCCCTCATCCTCCTAAATACAATAAAATGCTTTCTCTTTATCACACTGCATTGAATTTGAAGATTCCAAACCTTTCCCCTTGGGGCAGGGGAAGGAATGAACGCAAAAAAGAGATGAAAATGACTCAAAAGGCCCATAATAAAGCAAATAGAAGTGTAGAATCAAACTGGTTTGTGTTGGAAGGGACCTTAAACCTCATGCAGTTCCACCCCCCTGGCATGGGCAGGGACTCCCTCACAGGGAAGAACTCGTTCCTTATCTCCAACCTGAACTTCCCCTGTTTCAGTTTGAACCCTTTCCTCATTGTCCTATAAAAGACATCCTAGATAAAGGGTACCCATCTGTAGCTGAGGCACATCAATGTGCAATCACACCTGTACAGGATAAAACGGTTTCCCTGCCACTGCCGTGTGTTTTAAGCTTGGAGCATGCACTCTGCTGCCTACTTCTGCAGGGGCGGCTGCAGCTACTGCGCCATCGCATTGGGCTGGGGATGCGCAGGATGCTCGGGGCCTGTACCCCGCGCAGGTATCCATGATGGAGAGCAGACCCCCTCCATTCTCACTGCCCTCAACAAACCCAAGGACTCTGCCAGAGAGGTTTGTGGTCCCTTTCTGAGCTCAGAAAGCAAAGCACATGATGGCAGTGGGCTGCTGCCCCGCATTAGGGTCCCATGGGGACGATGCTTGCCTGCTGCAGGGTAGCTCACCTCCTGGACCACTGCTATTGCTGCTCTCGTGCTGCCCTCAAGCTGGTCCCAGAGAAGCTGGTTCCTGCAGCTGTGATTCGGGGGTCTCCTGGGCAAGCACCAGTTGCTTCTGCTCCAGCCCCTGAGGTTTTCTGGGCACCCCCAGGTTTGGATAGCATAAGAGAGTACAGGAAAGAAACCCAAGTCCCGGGTGGCCTCCCACGTTTCCACATGCTTATGGTCGCACTGGAATTCCACAGCCCAACCCAATGAGCCCCGCAGCAAACTCAGACACCACCCCCTTTTCCCAGAGCCTGTAATTAGCTCTAGATTTGCTTTGTCCCTGCTGAAGCCTTTCATTAGGACAGCCTGTGAGACGCTATTTGACAGCCATGAAACACAAACACACTGTCAAGCCTCAGCAGGAACCGCTTGTGCTGAGTTACGCTGTTGTTAAAGAAGGCAGACTGTGACCTCCCCACAAGGCGCAGAGTTGGGGTGTTATCACCTTCACTATTATCCAATACAATCCCTGTTCTCCTGTGAACAGATTTGCTGCCCATTGCTGTTCCCTCAGCAGCTCCTGGAGGAGCAGCTTGCCGTTCAGGGATGCTCACCATCGCTTTCCTCTGGTTTTCCTTCCTTCTTCTGCTTTGCAGCATTCTTTAGCCAAGCCTTTGCACAGCTCAACCCTCCCGGCTCTTTTACTCCCCAAACTCTCTTTACCCTTCCATTCTCTCCCATCCAGGTTGGAGAGCCTTGCCTACCCTTACCAGGCTCATCCAGGACTCACATTAGGTTGTTCACATCTTCATTCTGACCTGAAGTCATCAGTGTGTTCCATTGTCCAATCTCAGCAGCCGATGCTTGGGTGTTCCCTTGGAAAATGCCCGGTGCTATTGACTAGAGAACATGGAATCACAGGATGGTTTATGTTGGAAGGGATGTTGAAGCTCATCCAGTTCCAACCCCCTTTGTTACAGCCAAACCCCATGGCAGACTGTGAGGGCAATTGCTCTCTAATTCATACGCACATGGCTCCATCCCATTGCTCTGTGTTCACTCCACGTACCCATTTGGCCAGCACCAGGCTTTCCAGGGTCTCTGAATTGACTTCCTGCATTTGCTCCGCCTGGAAGCAAACACCGGCATTTAAAAGGCTCTGCCTTGGCAGAGTTACTGTGGGGTCTCTGGGTATTCTCCTTCGATGCTTTGCCTTGAACTCCTACAGCTCATCTACGCCCCCTCGATTCAGCTTCCAGGACCTCTTGAGTTAAATTCCTTGGATATGTGATGGTTCTGTGGAGTTGGATTTGCTGTTGATGGATCTCACATAGGTCACTGCTGTCTGCAGGCAAGACAAAAGAGCATCAGCTTCAAGCACCAGCTCCCTATACGAAGGAGCACCAGCTCTTCCTTCACATTGCGGAAATCACAGCAGTCGCACCCATAGGAGCAGGTTCCTGCCTCTTTGGCCAGGCTTTAGCCTTTCCTCCAGTACTCAGCAGAAAGCCCTTAAATTCCCAACTATGACCAAGCTATCGCACCTTTCCATCATCTATCCCGTTTTGCTCCAGGGGAAACAGTGTGAAACACCGCCCAGCCTCTCCCCAGTGGGAACTCAAGCTCAGCTCCCCATTTCCTTGCTGCGAGGGTAACAACATCCCCAAGCACCCAGCTTGTAGCACACATGCTATTCTTTCCAACACCGTGATTGCCAAATCTGTTTTCCCTAAAGCCATTACCACTTAAAGGCAACTGCATTTCAATTCCCACTTACTGGTTTCCAATAGTAATTCTTCCTTGCTTAGCAACAGTTGCTTTTGCAGCGGGAAGCCCTAAGCTGAACCTTACCTAGAAAAGACCAGTCAGGCTTCTTGGAAAAGGACCATATGAGAGGAAACAGCTTTTGGAGCCAGCCCGGAGCTGGGCAGCCTTGTGTTTATAGCTACCTCCCCTCCCGTGAGCAGCAAACCCACTCCTGACTCCTGTGGGGAACAGCAAATGACACCCCAGGGCAGTTCTGTGCATTATTACATTGATGTTTCTGCTGATAAGACGCAGGCAGGGGGAACAAATGAGTCCCCAACTCCCTCAGTGATGCTCAAGAGCAGCCCCTAAGAGATGAACCATCCACCAGCCCTAGGAGAAAGCTTCCACTCAGCACACATCCAAATCCTGTCGGAAAAGCAGGATGTTTTGCTGGCACAGGCTGAACTCTTGCCCCCCCTGCACTCAGGCTGTGTATTTAATACTGGACCCTGTTCTTTCCCCTGCAGCGCTCCCATTGCTGCAGAGACGTTGATTTAACGCACCAAGCCTTGACCTGCTGCCCAGGGTGAGAAACAGCCTCTTTCTCCTTGAAAGAAATGAAATAACAAAGCTAAACCCAAACCCATCTCCCTCTGGATGAGCCACGGGAAGGGGGTGGAGCAGTAGCCTGAACATCCCATCCCTTGCACCTAGACACAGGCTCCCATCGGAAGGGACCACCTCAAAGGGACAGGGGCACATTCGCAGCAGCACAAACGCTGTTTTCTTTGAGGATTAACAGATTTCCAGCTATAAAACTTCCCATGGCTGAAGCAGCCGTTCTTAAAACACATCATTTCATGCTGAGACCCCAGCGTGGGCGCCACACCATTGAGTTCAAACCTCCCCGCTGCACTGCAGAAGGTTTACATCCATGTACTCACAGTGAGCAGCGAGAAATGAAGGCAGCTCTGGATCACAGATGCATTTGCAGGCCTGACATGTCAGCACTCACAGAGCAGGTCCCACTTCCCTGAAAGCTGCATGCCTGGGGCTGGACCTGGAGGTTGGAACCACTGTGTTTGGAGAAGGAAAAGGCATTGTTGGAAACATGGATAATCTGGTACTGCAGGTCCTGGGGATGCTAAAGGAATGCCCCCCATAGCATCCAGCCCAGCACTTAAACAGCCCCCCCCATTCCATCCACCTCATTTGTAGGGTCTCAAATCCATCACTCAGCAATGAGTACTCATCAGAGCCCACAGTGCACATCTGGCTTTGGAGGGCGAGACATGGGGCTTCTGAAAGGATTAGCAGCCTCTGACAAATGCACTGCACAGCCTTGAAGCTGCGCTGGAAACAACCCTTACTGCTCCCAGAATGAGCCCTCCAGGCTGCCAGAGCTGCCTGGAGCCTGGCAATGGAATTTCACACCCACGGATGAACTGGGAGACCCTTCCCAAAGTTCTGCCCAGAAGAGCCCCCATGGCCATGCTGGCCCATGTCACTCCTGGTCTCAAAGCAAGCCCCATTTGAGGGCTATCCCCCTCCCTACAGGTACAGGCTTTGCCTCCTCAGACCTTCCCAGGTTACAGCTGGAGCAAGAGGAGATGCTCGGAGTCCCATAGCATGGCACCACTGTTGCTGCCATGGGCAGGGACAGGTGATGCTGCATGGGATCACCGCTCACGTCCTCTTTAAGAACAGTGGCTTAGGTGGACTTTGGCCATGAGCCTCCTTTTCTCCTTTTCCAAGATGAAAGGCACATGCATCCGGACAGCCCTGTCCCTGCAATGCTTTGCTGCCAAGGGATGCTCCCAAGATCAGAAGTTTTCCGTGTGCTCTCCCCTATCCCTGCCTATGGCGCGGGGTTGGAACTGGAAGAGCTTTAAGGTCCCTTCCAGCCCAAACCATTATGATTCTGTTTCTCCCATCTTAACTTGAAGGCAGCACTGAGAACTTCTCCCTAAGCCACAGAGACTGCGGGCAAGTGCAGAGGATCTGCTCAGACGGGGCATGGAATGATCTGTGGGTTTAGGGGAGAGCAGAACTGGATAACGAGGCACGGAAATGGGACTTACCCTGGAGCTGAGGGACATCTTGGGAGGTGAAGGAAGCAGCTTGGGAACCCGCAGGTCCTTACCCAGTTCCGGCTACAGCGAAGGAAAGTACCAACTCCACGAGGCAGAAACCACATGTCAGGTTTTCCCTCCATTGGTTTTCCTGGTTTTCACTCCCTGGTGGCTTTTGTCAGGAATTCAGCTGCTCCCAGAGATTTCCTGCTGGGAATCCTATTCTTCCATCACTCCACAACCCCTACGTGCACTTGTTAACACACACCTTGGAGCAGCAAGGAAACAGGGCAGAAGCTCCACCGTGGGTATCTCCTGACCAAAAAGCCACTTCAAGTACTGAGGCCCCGTACACACCACCAAGAAACCGCTTTGTTTGAAGCAGCTGAAAACACCCCCCCTTCCCTCCCCCCATAGGCACCGGATGAAAAGAAGCTCAGCAACAGAAACCAGGGTGGTTCTATAATTAACTTTGTCTTTTTATTTACACCACAAGAATAACAAGTTGTCATAATGTGGTACAAAATACTGGACTCCTAATAAAGTTGAAATCGAAGTCGGTACTGTCAGAGAAAGACACCATTGGCCAGTTCGAAACAAAAAAGAAAGAGGAAAAAGAAAAGAGGGAGAAAAACCCTAAAAAAAAAAAAAAAAAGGCAAAATAATAATAAAAAACAAACCCAAACCAACAAATCCAAAACGAAAACCAGGAGGAAAATATCCCAAACTCCACCGAGGAAAAGAAAGGACCGTCGGAAAACTTAGCACGAGGAATGCTACCATCACTTAAAGTAGGGTCCATACAATCTAAGAGCGAAACTGTGTCTAAATTACAGCGTAAACCGGGAGCTGCTACCAATGGTGACGTCGTACTGAGCATGTATTAGGTATAAAGTAGAATATAATATAGTTACAACTTTTTGATACTACATATCTGTAATAAGCTCTCGGGTGAATAATGTTTCGACCCCTTCCCCCCCCACGCCCTCCCCACCCCACTTTTTATATATATATTATATATATATAAGTTTGTCATCCTCATAAATTGGAAAATAGCGCCTCCACTATGGAGCACAGAAAAGTGTTAACTTATTTCTTTCTTTCAATAGGATACTTCTTTTTCATCAATATCAAAGACAAAGCGAAGGGCGGGCTGAGAACGAGCCCCACTTCGCCACAATGAAGAAACACGTTTTCCTTTCGCTGTGAAGTCTCGTGTTTTAAACCACAGTGTTGCACAGTACACGACTGCTTTAAAGTGAAACCGAGCAAGGATACATCATGGAAAAGGAAGCTTAGAAAAGTTCACGCAGCTGTGCTGAAGAGTTAACTCGTGAAAGTCCTCCTCATTCACCTCCTCGGAATGAATGACTCTTAGCTGTTGCCAAAGGGTTGCATCCGACCTCCCCACCCGGCCGAGAAAGCAAAGCAAACCTCCCAACCCAAACGAAAAGGAGAAAACTAAACCCCCCCAAACGACACAGGCAGTTTTTACTTGGTGTGTTCTGCGTAGTTGCCCTAAAAACACTGTTTCCACATAAATACAATAAACTCTATTATTGGTAAGTTACAAGTGCTAGAGAAACATCTTTTTTCTTCTTAAAATGAGAAATGTTTAAGTAGTCCTTTTTCACCTTTTTTTTTTTTCCTTTTTTATGTATTTTTAACAATAAAAAGCACAATTTCTCAGTTAAGTTCAGTAAGACGCAAAAAAAACCCCTTTCCCACTCTCCTTCCTTTGCGTGTAGCTGTGTGGGTGCATATGTGTGTGTGTGTGACAACAACATCCCGACCTGTCGTCTCCGCAAATGCCACGAGAAGAAAAATATAACACCCCCCCCCCCCAAAATAAAACAGTCAAATAAAAGAAAACCGACCCAAAAACCAACCCCAAACCCACAAGTTCTTTTATCCTTTTCTCATTTCTCAAAGCTGCCAAGTTTGGCGTGCAAAATCTGGGTACAATATAAAGACATGCCAACCTTACAGACCATGCAACTTCGAGGTGTAGGAAACTTAAAAAAATAGATTCATATATATATTTATCTATATATTTATATATAGCAATGCCCGGAAAAGACGTGGGCCCAAAAAAGTTTACAAAAGGAAGAATGGAATGAATACATGGCTGTGACTACTAAAAAAAGGAATGTTTTGTATTGAAAGGAAAAACCAAAACACAAATCCCCCCCCCCCCCAAAAAAAAAAAAAACAAACCACCAAACCCAAATGATTACTTGTGCACTGCAAACTGGGCCTTGCTTCTCTGTAAAGAGGCCTGAAAGATGCTCCTTTCTTTCCAAGCGGGTACAAAGGATGCGCTGCGGGCAGCACCGCGTTGGGATGCAGGAGCATCCCTGGCTCCCGCCACAGCAAAGTCATCTGAAATGAAGAAGCTAATGGCTCAAAAGGTGAATAAACGCCAAAACAAGGGCTCTTCCCCCTCCTTCTCTGAGCCTGCGCTGGCCCTGAGGAGCATTCCCCCTCGCATAGGGAGCGGGCACAGCTGCAGAACAAATTCACGTAGGTGGGAGTTTGGAGGAGATGAGCTTTGATGTCTTGGGGAAGGGGGGAAAATCTTTCCATCCCTGGCCAAAAGCTGAGTGAAAACGATGGAAAGAAATGATCCTGACAAGCTCCTCTGATTCCCATAAAGAAACCGGCTCAGCATGGTCAGCAGGCGGCTCTCGGAAAACACGGAAAGAAAAGCAGCAGCTTTGCCACAACCAAGAGGAGAAACTACAACAAACCCCCTCCGGGGAAGAGCTGACAAGAGAAAGGATGGTGTAAACATGGTTGCTACTGCCCACAGCGTGTACGCGGCGAAAGGAGAAGTTAAAGTCAGTTCACCAGATTCGGCAGTCAGGTTCATTTTAGATCACAGCAGCAAAGTGGTCAGTTGAAAGAAACAAACCCCCAACACCACCACATCTCCAGGTACCTCTTGTTTTGACACAGGAAGATCATTTCTAGACTATGCAGAGGATGGTCCTACACGACCGAAGCTATTTGTAACTCGAACACGTACTTGGGCTTGCAATCCTCAAGTACAGTAGTGTTTGATTTGTAAATTGCATTATAAACCAAGGAAGAAAAAACAAAAGCCTCTTGCGTTTGCTCACAACGCTTCCAATTCCTCCCATGAGAGCGAGTCCTGAATGGAATGAAAGTGGCTGCTTCGAGAACTGGAAGGAAGGAAGTTACTGGAAGCGACCCCGTCAGTCACCATTGAAACAGAATCAAAGGAGAATTAAAGAGAGAAGCTACACTTGGTTGTTGGGAGGAGGGCTGTGTGCTATCCTACACTGCTGTAAGAAGGCACGCGTGTCAATCCAGGCTCCTCTAAGCTGCTCCAACTCTTCGCGGCAGGGCTTTGCTGCTTCTCCCCTTCCTGTCTGCAGGAATGGGGAAGGGGGCAAAAATACCTTCAGGAAAAGTTCTCCAACCCTACCAGCGATGGGAAGAAGAAGAGGAGAGAAAAAAGAGGGAGAGAAAGAGGACACGGGGAGGTGTGCGTGCATATCTGTGTGTCCGTCTGTCCGGCGGAGAGAAAATGCCAGCTGTCCCATGAGTGTCCCACAAGCCTTTCCCAATGGTAGGCAGCACCAGGAGCCGCCTGTAATCCTGGCTCCGATCCACGTGGAGGACAAAGACATCACCCATGGGAACACTACTGTGTTGAAGGTAAGAAAAACTCTTATTTTCTTTACATAGCTACTATAACAGAACTGAGGCAAATATACAGTCGGCGGTATCATTATACAAAAGAGCCCATCCCGGTTCCCTCTTCCTTGTTAAAACGCACCCGTTGCGGAAAATAAACCTCTGCCACGGTTCCTTATGCCTGCAGAAAGCTGCTCACTGTCCAAAAGACTCAAGAAAAAGACAAACCAAAAGGAAAAATAAACAAGGCAAAAAATAACGTGGAAGTGAGAAAAAATGGGGGGGGGGGGGGGGTGGGGGGAAGAAAAGGGGTTTCGATGCTATTGCCGTTCGGAAACGAAACCTGCCAAATGGAAAGTAAATGTCAGAGTCACACAAACAAGGCTTCTGGAGGGTTTTGATATAAAAATTAACATCAAATTCATAGTCTTTGTTATAAAAAACTCTTTTTTTTTTTCTCTCTTTTTTCTTGTTTTGATAGAAAAGGATCACAACTAAAAACCTTAAATTAAAATACAAATGTTTAAGGGTAGTTGCCCAGTGGCTTAACGTGTTGGCTTTCTGAAACACTTCCCAACTTGTCATCTCCAAAGTCCTCGACTTTCAACCTGGATCCTTTTCCGAAAGCACCTCTCACGTTCCAATTCACAAAGCTTTCTCTAAGGAGCTTCCAATGGCTACTGTTAAGAGTATGCATTTATTAAACGTAGTTTTCTATAAATGCATCATAAATATTTTGTTCTCCGTAAGAATCCGGTTTTCTAAGCTTGGAATACATTTGGAATATACATTATACACATAGATATAGTTATACCTAAAAATTTAAGCAATATCTCATGCTAGTTGCTTTTCATAAAAAGCATTCCAGTCTTAAATCCTGCAGTTGTAGTCTAATACATGCTTCAACAACCAAATTGAGAAGTTCAATTCAGAGATAACGTAGAAGAGAGAAAACGTTGGAAAACTGGGTTTAAAAATGGCTGAATTTCAAAGACCCAACAGTATTTGCCACTTTTTTGGCAACTACCTTAATTTTTTTCTCTATTTTTTTTTCTCTTTTTTATCCTTTTTTTTTTTTTCTCTTTAAACAGCAATGAAAGAAACCAAAACAAATCCAAACTTGGAGAGAGTTTTTGGAGACGCTCTGTTCAGTTGATGCCTGCTTCCCACCACCATGCCAGCACAAGCCAAAACGTCGTCTTTCCTGATGGCAGTTCTTGGCTTTCCCAAGCAGAGGGAAAGAACAACTACTGATGAACTGCTGTGTTCTTTGTGAGTGTTTTTGTGTGTGTGTTTTTACTTAAGGCATTGTTCCTCAGACTTCAGAAAATCCAGCTGCACCATATCCATCAATTAAAAAAAAAGGCACAAACTCATCTTCAGATGGCTTTGGAGACAATAAAGCCGACTCCATCTGGGCTACCGTTTCCCCCCTTTCTCTTTCCCTTCCCTTCCGATGTTAAGATGAGTCCCTCTTTCCCTGTCCCTCCCCGTTAAAAAGACACCATCTCCCATTGTTCTGCTTTCGACAAGCACGTCGTTGACTCACAGGCAGGCAAGAGCCATTGGAAAAATCCAAGAAATGAAACTACACGATGGGTTCGAGTGGTTCAAGCGGAGATTGCTGAATCGTGGGTGATCAACTTGTAAAGCACCAGTTTTACTGTAAAGGTTGGTTTTCGGTTGTGGTGTTGAATCTTTGATTTTGTATTTCTTATCTCTTTTGCTTTATGGCAACTCGGCCAAAGACTTCACGGGCTTTGTTCCTCTTTTCTGCTCCCACTGAGGACCAGAGGAAAAGCGCCCAGTGTCAGTCCTTTACTGCTCTTCACCAGCATTTTTCTGTTTCAGCAAATAGATACTGTAGACGCATATAGATATGGAGAGATTGTTTTCGGTTGCTTTGTTTTACACCTGGTTGTCCTTCCGTATTCTGGAGAAAACCATGACAGGACGCAGGAGTAACAAGAGAAAGCCTCTTGGCAGAGCTTCAAGACAGAAGACGAACAAACAGGAGAACTCCAGCTAGAAGGTGAATGCTACAGGGGAGGTTCCTCTTCCATGGGTTCATCATCGGGTCTGAGCGATGCCACAGCCAGGCAGGTAGGATGGGAAGGGGAGGGAAGAGAGAAAAGAGGGTTGAGCACACAGAGCTGGACAATTTGTGGCGCAAAGTTTCATGCCTTATGTTCCCATCACCTTCCCACCCAAGCAGTTGTGCTCAGCTGCCTCACCTGCAATTAAAACTTGACACCAAGAAGGGGGTTTAGGCAACCTGTGCAATGTTAACATCTCCTGCAGCAAAATCATTTTCCTCTCACAGTCTAAACCCATATTCAGCTCCAGTTGGAGCAGGAGGGTCAGGCACAGCATGCGTCGTACTAAGGTCACACACAGTATTCACAGCACTGCTGTTCTCCTGCAGCCCAAGAGGTCTTTAGAGAACCCACAAAGGACAGGAGACATGGGGAATGTGTGGGCAATAGTTGAAAGAGGAGGATTAACCCAGGAGGCTGCCCCCCACAGCTCATCCTGACTGCGAGATGGCACGACAGATGACAAGGAAAGCAACTCACCTCTTCTCAGCTGGCTTCACGCCTACTGACAGAGATGCCATGGCTGTTACTGTCTCTGCCTCCTCGTTCTCACACTTCTGAGCCTCAACCAGGGAGTACCCCACCGTGGAGGCGTAACGCTGGAGTGAATGCCAATACTTGCCTGGGGTAGAGGTGGGAAGAGAGGCAGTAAGGTCACCTGTGCTATTATAGGTCCAGCACCACATTCCCACTTTCCCAAGCCCAAGAGAGAGCTGAGAACTACCTGGGAAAGACTCATCATGCCTATGCAAAACACAACCTTAATCTGCCCTCTCTATCTTGAGGTCCCAGGAAGCTGCAGGCTCCTGGGAATGTGTGCCAAGGGAGCCCTTGGCTTGCGAGGCAAGGACAAAGAGACCCCTGTGAGCTATGTGCCATGCTACTCTATCAACAGAGGAGCTGCTACGTTTAAACCCTTGTCCTAACACTACAGTCCCTGATGTCCCTCTCCAGCATCCTTGTAGCCCCCTTCAGACACTGGAAGGCTGCTCTGAGACCTCCATGCAGAATGTACAACGAGTGTCAGAGGTGAGGATCCAAGCTGCACAGAAGTGCAGATCACCTCTGTGCCTTGACGAAAGGAGGTACTTAGATGCTTGAAAAAGAATGACATTTCCTTTTTCACTTCAAAACCCTCAGAAACATTTAGACCTAAGGAAAAATAAGCAAGAGGGGACAGATGTAGTCCAGATTTGGACTGGATATCTGCGTTCAGTTGCTAACTGCCCCGTTCTTTTTGTGGGCAAATCACCTAAGGCTGAAGAAGTTTAAGCTGCATTTCTTTTTTATGGTGGAAGTTTGCTACCCTTTTTCAGTGGATAGAGCACAGGAAAACTTTAGAGGGAGAGAATGAAGGGAGACTAGCCCCCTCCAGCCTTAGACCACAAACATTTGAAGTGGGAAGATGTCAGGACATAGTGGTGGGATTCCCATGTTACTCCATCTCCCAGGAATGTCCCTAGGAAAGGTTCAACTACAGTGATTTTAACCTCCCCAGCTAAGTAAACATAAAATATCAGCAACTTTAGGCCATACTCTGTTGAACTATCCATTTATAACTAATGGGTGCCACCACATCCAACAAGACTTAACATTACTCAGAGATACCTGAATTGCTTTTGAAGGGATAAGAGCCCGCTCTAAGTGCAGGACAGCCTGTCCCTTACAGAGGTTTTAGAGGTTTTAATGCTAATTCCTCCCCAAATGCTAAAGCATCTCCCTGAATCAAGTGCTTGCCATGCATTGCTTGATCCACTCCTGCATGCACAGCAAGACCAGCTTGCAGCTGCACAAATCCAGGTCACAAGCGCAGTGACCACCCATAAACTAGGACAAAAGCACACAGAGTTGCCAGTATGATGGAGCAGTCAAATGGGTGTCCCACAGGGCAACCCAGCTGGAAAGCAGCTGGGTGACTGGGCCTATACTCACTGTGTATCTCGATTACTTTCTCCATTGAATGCACGGCATTAGCATTTGCTCTCTGCTGGAAAACCTTTTCTGGAAGAGGTTCGAGCTGGGAAGAGAAAGGAACACCAAAGAAATGTTATCTCAAGAGACCAGGCACCCCCACTTCACTCCCCTGGTTCCCATTTCTCCACCTTCAGTTAAATAGGCAAAATACACAGACTTCCCAAGTGCTTTTGTGATACTCAATGCAGTTCTGATACTTCAACGCATTGAACACCACCCTGGTGCTCCTCCACACATAAAATGCTGCAGCTCAGAAGCTGTGCAGCACAGAACCTGCTGCAGCCACCGATACAAACTCTATGTAGAGACACTATTACACAGGCCAGATTAAATAAGGCCACTATTACTGTCATATAAATACCTAATTCAGTGTATTAACTCCTAACACACACACACACACACACACCACAACCCCCCATTCTGAAGACAGGGAGCTTCACTGAGCAGCTTGCCACTGCTGTGAAAACAGACAGCTCCAGCTCACGGGTGTGAATTAAGCCCATGGGTGTGAATTAAGCTCTCCTGGCGAGGAGGTGGCTTTGCCTCTGGATCTACGTCTTTGTCAGGGGTCCCTGTATCCCAGTGGTATCGGTCAGGGAACACACACTTCTGTTGACGAAGTGGTGCTGGTTCATAGCGGCAGCAGACACTGCTGAGCCCAGCTTTGATTAGCATAGCTGTTTTAAATAAAGACACTAAATCGCTCCTAAATTAATGGCACTCAAAAGCCAGGAGCTTCTGCAGACTTGAGACTTGCTATATAGAAAAGGAATGTCCAGCCTAGGTGCGTGTATTGCTTGGTTTTGGATACAAGCTCTCCTACCACGCAGGAGAGAGTTGTCCTTTCAGTCTGCAGTCAGGAGGTTACAAAACTACCTCCTGACCTACCAGGGATCCACTCTATCTCTACATCAGCATGGACAAATGCACCTATGGTGACTGACAGGAACTCCAGAGCTCCCTTCAGCAATGAAGGACATCACTTTTCCCATTTCTTTTTAGAGGCACAAAAGTGCTCTGGCAGCCATGACAAGGGAAAGGAATAAGAATGAGGAAAGAGGGAGAGCAAGAGAAATGCCCTCTTCTTGCTTGACAGCATTCCTTCCTATTTTCTAGGAGATAAAAAGCTCCGCCTGTATCCATCCCAGCCCCAGCAGCCTTCGGTCAGTACAGAAAGAGAGAAATTAGATCAACCCCCTGACAACTATATTCTTCTGTCAACTGTTCCGTTGCCCCTTATGAAGTGATCAAACCTTTGACTGTTGTAGTTAAGATGCTTTCATTCACAGCAGGCAAGAAACCTGGGCTCAATTCAAACTAATGCACAGCTACTTTAAGCTCATTGGTTTTGGTGGTTTGTTTGAAGACCCAGCAAAGACCCTAAGATCCATTTCATATGGCTCCTGCCATCCTTTGGAAACAGCAGCAGCACAGTAATGATAAAAAGGCCTTCCAACGGGTGGAGATGGGGTTACTTGCTTTCAACAGATGAAAGTGCAGAGATTCCTGGTTTCTTCTGGCACAGCAGAGGTGTCTGCTTGGTAAGTAGTGTCAGCAGAGTAACCCTACTTGGCTCACATACATGGCCAAAGGCTTGGATTAGACCTCTCACATACAAGTAAATCCTTAAGGTAAAACTTCCAGCAGTTTTGATGCTCTCCAAAGCCCATCTTTTGTTTCCTTCTTTCCCCTCTCACTGCCCCCACTTCTCCACTAAGAACATGAATTCATCACAGACCTCCAAAGCTGGGCATCCAAAAGAAGGGACATCCTTGTGTTTGAAAACAGTGGCTGAGGCCCAACCGGGGCTATTCCCCAGTGAAGCAGCAGACACAGTTGAACAGTTAAATATAGACAAAACTGACAGCAAAGTTTAACTGCGACTTCTGTTCAAAGCCAAGAGAAGCTCCAGCCAAGAGATCTGCTCTTATGATCACGTGGCAGCCATTCGCTAGGTCTTCATGAGGACTAGAAGATGCTCCATTGCCCATTTAATAATCACAGATGGTGCTTTTTATATGTTCACCTCTCTAACAATCACGCTGGTCCAAACTGGCTTCTGTACGACAGAAGTGAAGGCAAAAGTAATTCCTGGGCATATCTTTAAGGAAGAGCTTTCTAACACCTCTCAGCCAATTTGATAGAAAGCAAGCAACATTAGGCAGCCCAGCCACACATGTGAATCATTCCCATTGCACACTCCTTCCCTTGAAGTAACTCACAGACAACAGCTCTCCTGGAAAAGGGAGGAAATACCTCCAGGCATTAGGCAGAGGTTTTATGCCACAGCTTATTTTCACCTTCTTGTTTATTTGGGATGCCTGGATACACCTCCTCATGGTTGCTGCCTCCTGTGCCCTCCAACCCTGCAATCAGACGCCCCTTTAAGTACTGATGGTTTACTGGTCTAAATTACCATCAGCACTTCTTCCCTGCACCACAGAATAGTTTGGATTGGAAGGGACCTTCAAAGCTCATCTAGTCCAACACCAAGCAGGGACACCTTCCACTAGGCCAGGTTGCTCAGAACCGCATCCAGCCTGGCCCTGAATGTCAGATGCCCCTCTTTGATTTTGCAGCCGAAGTTGTGTTATTTTTGCACAGCTGAGTTGCAACCCAATCAATGTACACTCATTTTCAGGCCACCTCGCCCGGCACTAACTCATTTCACATCAAAATGATCTGCTGCAAAGCTAAAGCTCTGGTTTAATTTCCTGGACGGTTTGGAACAAGACAGCTCTTGCTTTGCCTAACGCTGCATAACGCAGGAGTTTTGATCTCCGCTGGTGGACGCAGACGCTTTGGGGACTGGCACCATTCCCTTCATTTCCTACCATTCCCTGTGTAACTCCAGCACGGCTCCTCAGGAAGCAAAGCTCCCCGCAGCCCATCGCAGCCGCAGCTGGCTGTCCATGTGCACGCATGCAAGAGCCTCTCACACGCTGTACATCAAACTGCATCAAAGGGCTGCGGGACAAAGCAACAGCAGCTCCCTCCAACTTCCTTGTGTTAAAAAGAGTGTATAAAAGAGCTTGATAAAACTAGTGTTTCCTGCTTTTTGATGTGGGGGTAAGTCAGAGAATGTGACTGTGATCCCTGCACAGCCTTAGAGCCCACCTAGGGAAAGTGAAAACAGGTCCATCTCCAAGTATTTTAGTTCCTCAGAGATGTCCTGATTCAGTGATGAATAAAAGTGCTTTTTCACCTTGAAGGATCATTATTAACTCTCAGTGAAACTACTCAGGCAGTTGGCAGCATCCAAGCTATTGTGAGTGCTGAGATCTCCCGAAAGCCTAGCGCTTCCAAACGTGTTTGTGGCTTGGATTGGGCACTTATTTATTGCACCCAGATCCTCAAACCACGCTGTAGTCACCTGCCTGCATCACAGGAGCACGTTCAGCAAGAGGAATAACATCCTTCACATGTTATTTACTCTGTCTCCCCTTCAAAGGGCATGAAAACCATCTGCACTCAGAGGTGCTGAGGAATTGTCTGTGGTGACAACAGTGCCATCAGCTGCCACCCTAAGAGAGATGGGTGCTGCAATGAAGACTTCACTGCTTCCATGCCGATGTAGTAGTTGTCTCCTGAGTTTTCGGCTGTCCCAAGAGCTGATCACAGGCTGTCATGTTGGATCAGTTACCTGTGCTGAGAACTGCCTGGCCAAGCACAAGGCGCAGATGCTCTCTGCGTGCTTAGAGATGGGATGCTGGATGAGAGAAGCAGATGCGTTTGATGGATTCCAGCTGTTTTATCTCTTGGACTGGTTAGTGAGGTTTCCCCAGGCACTGTTGTCCTTCATGCAGAGTGTGGATACTACAAGGCAGAGCACTACTACAACAGGCTGGAAGTAAAACATAGCTGATCCGCACCTCCACACAGATCCTGCTCCCTGCTGCGGTGGCTCACCACCATCCCCAGGAGACAGCCCCTGCTGGAGGCAGACCGGAGCTGAAATACTGCTTGGCCTCTCTTCTTTGTGGTGCTGCATCTTCAGGTGTTGACCACATCCTCCCTCAGCTCCTGCCCCCCGGGGCTCTGCAGCAAAGGTGGTGATGAAAGACCCTGGATGTGCTCTTCAAGGCAGGTGAAAGCTTCAGGAGAAATCACTTCCTTTCACCAGGACAGGCAGGGAGATGTCTTGTGGAAGAGACTGCTGCCTTCAGAGATCATCTCTGTAGCCTGCTCATGCCTTATTACTCTTACCCTGGCCTTTGAGATTTGTTCTTTATGGAGGGCAATCTCTTACCTGAAGAGGTAGCCTAAAAACATTCAGACACACGTACTTCTTTCACCTCTGCTGCCCCTGCTTCTCCACTAAGAACAGGAGTTTGTCACAGACCTCCAAAGCTGGGTATCCAAAACAGGCCATTAGCGCTGCTTGAGGTTTCACAGCCACCCCTGACTTCCAATTGAGGTGGTTGCTTTTCCCCCAGGGCGGAAATATTTAGCTCTATGGAATCACACTTTGCTGTTATCACAGAATCCCAGACTGGTTTGGGCTGGAAGGGACCTTAAACCTCATCCAGTCCCAACCCCCTGCCATGGGCAGGGACACCTTCCACTAGAGATTGCTACAAGCCCCATTCAACTTGGCCTTGAACACTGCCAGGGATGGGGCAGCCACAGCTTCTCTGGGCACCCTGTGCCAGCGCCTCAGGACCCTCACAGGGAAGAACTTCTGCCTTATATCCCAATACAGCAATAGATAGAGATACAATATATAATATCAAGCTAAAAATACACTTGAAACCAATGTCGAGCAAGCTGCCTAACACAGCAGGCACATGCTGTTGGTGTGAATTTAGTCATGGTAGGGGCAAAAATTCTCTTTAACACTGTAGTACTAGAGGGGGGTCTGCAAAAAGAAGAGCAGGCTTGGATAGGGAATTCAGAAAGCAATTCAAATAGTTCTTCTCAAAAGAGCAGAAAGTAATCTATTTGCACAAAGAATAAACCCTAATTCAATTCTCAGTGATTTCAAGCCTTATAATCATGGAATCATAAAACAGTTAGGGTTGGAAAGGACCTTAAAATCATCCAGTTCCAACCTCCCTGTCATGGGCAGGGACACCTCTCACTAAACCATGCCACCCAAGGCTATGTCCAACCCTGCCTTGAACACCGCCAGCGATGGAGCATTCACAGCTTCCCTGGGCAACCCATTCCAGGGCCTCACCACTCTTACAGTAAAGAATTTCTTCCTCATATCCAATCTAAACTTCCCCTGTTTAAGTTTGAACCCCTTACCCCTTGTACACATTACCAAGCACAGTAGTTAAACAAATAAAGCATGCACTCTTTTAATCAATGTGTATCAAAAGGATTCAAAACAAGGACAGAAATGAGGTGGAGGTTGTGGCTCTTGGCTTTTTGCATGTCTTGGTACCTCGTTTCCCAGCAAAGCAGAAACACAAGCTTCAGAGGCATCACAAATAGCCGTCAGGTCGTGGCCTCCTTCGAGGGCCAGGACAACGCGCCCCCCAGCCAGGCCCATCAGCTGCTTCGTCAGGTACCCAAAGCCTGTAACGAGGGAAAAGAGGAAATGCAGGAGAAGGGCAAAGGTTGTGGCTGGAATCAGGCTCCTGGCGAAGGATCAAAGGATTATAGAGAGGAATTACATCATATTAAAAAACCACAAGGGATCTGAAAGGACTCAACGCATAATATAAGCCAGGCTGGATTTTAATATGCTCGCTGCAGAATTCCAGCCACAGTTCCCTGCTGGACTGCCTCAGCCGTTGTGTGTGTGTCGGGATGGATCTGTATCTCCCCCCATGAGCTGCAGTGGAGTTTATTCCAGGTGAGAAGCAGCACCAACATCCCTACCTCCCCTCAGTGCCCCAACTTAAATATAGAATCCCAGCCTGGTTTGGGTTGGAAGGGACCATAAAGCTCATCCAGTTCCAACCCCCTGCCACAGGCAGGGACACCTTCCGCTAGAGCAGCTTGCTCCAAGCCCCCGTGTCCAGCCTGGCCTTGAACACTGCCAGGGATGGGGCAGCCACAGCTTCTCTGGGCACCCTGTGCCAGTGCCTCAACACCCTCACAGGGAAGGGCTTCTGCCTAAGAGCTCATCTCAGTCTCCCCTCTGGCAGCTTAAAGCCATTCCCCTTGTCCTGTCCCTACAGGCCCCTGTCCAAAGCCCCTCTCTGGATTTCTTAGCAGCCCCCTTAAGGTATGAAAAAAATTATATATAAAATAGATAAAATTGAAATAAATATATAAAAATAAATATAATTGAAATAAATATATATAAAATAAATAATAACTATAGCAGTGAATATCTCCTTTGGAAAGAAGGAAGGAAAGAGGGTGGAAGGAGGCAGCTTTATGCCCCGCTTTGGAAGATGCAGTTAGAGCAGTCATGGGGGAGGGAGGACGAGAAGGGGAAATCAGTCAAACTGCTGCTGGTGCTTTCAGCTGCGATAGCAGCATCGCAGTGCCCCAGAGATATTTGACATCTAGTTCTTAACAGACGTTTCCTCCCCTATATAATACGCTGTAAAAATTCCAGGGGCAGCCGGGACTTTGATCAGATGACACACACTACATTTCTACCCTTTAAACAAAACAGAACCAAGCTGCAAAGGTTTAAAGAACATGGCCTCAAAGCAGCATCCCCCCTCCAAAAAAACTCAATACATCCACACAGAAGAAAATCCAGGGCATTTCTCCCCCCCCCCCATGCTCCCTGCTTTCTGCTTTGGAGCGACCTCCGTAAGTGCCTTTGTAAACTGGTGAATTAACAGCCAGGAACCAAGATTCATGGCTGAGCCCATAGCATTTAGTGTTAGAATAGCATTTAGAGTAGCAGAGCATGGGTAATTCAACAAGCAGGTAAACAAGACCTTGTCATTACAGTGTTTCTGGTTACCTTGAATAACTTATAAATCTCTCTCACTTGATTCCCATAGGGAGTTTATAGGCTCAGCTACCTTAGAAGGTTCTCAAGTTTACTGCAGAGAAGAAGTTTTCTGGCTGAAACAAACTCTTAAAAAGTAATAATAAAATCCTTTTGCAAGAACAACTGTCCTCTTGATTGACTGGAATGAAACTGTGCCAGGTATAACCAAGGGGAGGAATTTCAGCGCATCGCCTGTGCAGTGTAAACCACCACAGATCTAAAGCTAAAGGGAGGTTCTTGTGGGCCTGTATCATTGCTGCAAAGGACGAGAACAAAAATGCTCAACTCATTTTTTATTATTATATTTATATTATTTAGAAGATAATTTATATTTCATATTTTATAATGTATTATAATTTATAATAGGATCTAGAATAGAACATAATTATAGATTATTTAATTATACTCCAGGTATCCTGGAAAAAGGAATGGACTTCTGCTACTATTCAGAGCAAGGTGCCCTATTTACATGTAGCATTGCCTCTTTGTGCAGTTTGCCATTAGAACAAGTGAAACGCTGTGATTCAGCATCCGCCTTCCACATGTCGAGATGTGACTACAAATGAACTGGCAACTTATTTGCACTCAACACTGAAATATTCAATGCTGCAAGGAAATGAAGGCTTCAGCCAGACCAAAATATACCCAGTGCAGTGACAAAACACATGAAAATTCAAAGTTTGCAAAAAATGCAAAGTTTGCCATGGAAATGAAGGAGCTGAAGGATAGACCCCAAACTGTAAAACCTGCAAATAGCGTCCTTTAGTCCCTAGGACAGCAGCAGTTTACAGCAGTTTCAGCTCTCTGCTCTTGTAAATCCACAACTTACATTTTGCTGATAGATTATATCCTCCAAGAGGTGTGGGATGGCCTTCAACCGCATCAAAACCAGATGACACCAGCACAACATCTGGGGCAAATTCATTGGCAATGGGCATTACTACCGTCCTGCAACACAAAGTTAACAATGGCAGACACGTTATTTTGGCTCAGGAACACTTAAACCACCCTGAACAAACCCCTTACAAAACCTTGTGCTACCATTCCACAGCAGGAAAGTCCATCTCCTGCCTTCTGATAAGGAGAGAACACCATGCAGTACAGCTTGAAAGTCAATCTCATGTTAGTCTTAACAGTGAGGTTTATTATTTCCTCAACAGCATTACATTTTGACCAGGGAAATACGTTGTCATACACTGTGCTCCCCATTTGGGATCATATCCTGCTTTGCACAAGGGGATAAGGAGAAAATAAGAGGGTCTCCGGTACAGGCTGCAAATCCACCTAGGAAACCCATCCAATGACTCGTGGTTCTTGTCTCCATGTCCTCCTCTGAAATGCCTCCTTTAGCCTTTGCAGCACCTACAAAGCTGCTTATTTTTCCCTTGCTGTACTTTTCATTGACCATAATGAAAGGCTGGGGATATCACACAGGACAAAAAGCTTTCATAGGCAAATACTCAACCCAAATACACCTCTGCCAACTCCGGCTTCTCATCCTCTGACATTTTATTCACTGCAAAAATGGCCTGAATTGCTTAGCATCCCTAAACCATTGGCTGTTAAGGCTGGTATTTAAATTAAACAAGAGGTCTGTGCCTGTTGTTTCTCAGCAAAAGGCCTTTTCCTTGTGGTTTCTCTCTTCAATCTCAATTTCTGTTCAAAACCAATACGAGGTTGCAAACACCTCGCTTCTCAAGCAAAGACATCACATACATGGAAATCTGAGCAGAGGAACAACTAGTTGCTTCTTCATCTAACAGCTCCAGCACAAACATGGCAGAGCTGAAACTCCAGCAATTAAAGAAGCCAAAGGAAGGGAGCTTGGTAATGAACAAGGTGCAGACATCCACACTGTTCTGACCAACAAAGCCTGTTGGATGAACTCCTTCTCGTCTTCGTCGGGGTACCTACACACAAGGGCTTGAAAGTTGTTTTGAAGTCTTCCGTTGGGCACTGATAACAGTACGAAATGGTGTAAAAGCGAGGAGGTGCACAGATGGTTGTAAACCTCCACCTCAAGGCCCTTCGTATAGAGTGGTATTTTCCAAATGATGGGGGTTTTCTATTAGAAATGAATCTTGAATGTATCCCTAGGGCAACATGCCCAGTGCCATCCCTTGCTGGTACTGAAGACTACAGCATTTCCCTACTTCCCCAGCCTAGGAAGAGCTACTGGCAAGGTTAACTTGCTAATATATGGAGCTATTAATATACCAAAACATGAACCCGCAAATATCTTTGCATTCACTTCTATTGGGTATAGTTGTTATGTGACACTCCAAAACCCCAAGAGCGAGCTGAAAAAGGTCTGTTTAGTGCTGAGATTGCTTAAGTGTTATCAAAATACCCATAAAAATACACATCTCTTCTTAGAATGATGTTAAACAGCCACAAGACATCTGCTGGTGTCAGCAACTTGTATTAGCCCCAACAACGATCTGAGCTGATGCACAGGGTTTACTTTAAATCAGAGTATTAGCATCAACCACTCAATAAGCTTCTTCTAGTGTGGGTCAAACCCATCAGGCAGTTTCCACTGCCACCCCGGAGCAGGAAAGCAAGGACATGACACATTGCACGGTCTGGTCAAGGCCACTCAGACATCACGTAATCCAAAACAAGTACATCTTGAGCTGTACG
Organism: Amazona ochrocephala; assembly: GCA_039720435.1. Lineage (NCBI taxonomy): Eukaryota > Metazoa > Chordata > Aves > Psittaciformes > Psittacidae > Amazona > Amazona ochrocephala. The sequence continues at coordinate 81,548,017 of CM077881.1, read as the reverse complement.
CTTTGCCAACTGATTGCCGCAGTAACCCAAGAGCCTCCCGCAACCATCGCACAGACACACAGACCTAGGCAAAAAGAACCTTATTTTCTTTCAGTTCTCACAAAAGCTGGAAGATTGCGAATTCCTTTCCTTACAGTCGATGAAAGTCTGTTGAGTGCAACCCACAGACATTTTAGGGAGAAACCACCTCCTTCACAAAGGACTAAAGCAGCAGTTTTGAAGCAAGTGCACATGGTAGAGTTCTATTCCCCCCCCCGCCCCGAACTTTTCAGTACTGCTGAGCTCTTGAATTCTAACCAAAGAAAAACTGCTAAAATAACCGGATTTCCTTCCCACCCCGTGAAATCATATTGCCACAGGAGCTGCTAGTACCTCAAGTGATGTATGGGATCACTGCCTGCTGGCTGCAGAGCAAGCCCAAACCTGCACCCCTGAGCTGTGGGCATGGTCTGTCCACAATCCCAAATCAGTAACCATTTCTGGGCTGAGGGACAGCTCATAGAATCCCAGCCTGGTCTGTGCTGGAAGGGACCTTAAAGCTCACCCAGTTCCAACCCCTGCCATGAGCAGGGACACCTTCCACTGGAGATTGCTCCAAGCCCCTGTGTCCAACCTGGCCTTGAACACTGCCAGGGATGGGGCAGCCACAGCTTCTCTGGGCACCCTGTGCCAGCGCCTCAGCACCCTCACAGGGAAGAGCTTCTGCCTAAGAGCTCATCTCAGTCTCCCCTCTGGCAGCTTAAAGCCATTCCCCTTGTCCTGTCCCTACAGGCCCTTGTCCAAAGCCCCTCTCCAGCTTTCCTGGAGCCCCTTTAGGCACTGGAGCTGCTCTAAGGTCTCCCCTTCAGGAGCCTTCTCTTCCCCAGGCTGCCCCAGCCCAGCTCTCTCAGCCTGGCTCCAGAGCAGAGCTGCTCCAGCCCTTGCAGCATCTCCATGGCCTCCTCTGGCCTCACTCCAGCAGCTCCACGTCCCTCTTGTGCTGTTGCCCCAGAGCCGGATCAGGACTTCATGGGGGGGTCTCACAAGCTCTTATCAGCTCATCTGCTGGTAGCCAGGCATGAATGAACAGGGACAGCCAGCGAGCAGTACAGTGGTACTGGTGATGCTTGGCTGAAGTTCCCTGTGTGGTGACAGCGGGTCGAAGATACCCTCTAGTGGCACAGCCAACACACAGCCAGCACTGAGATATCACCGTGAACCAAGGCTGTATAAGCTCCACCCAGCTACTGCTGCTTTTTCCGTCCCAGAAGTGAATCCATGGATATTTCACAGCAGGTAAAAGAAGCTGTTTTGAGATGACCAGTGTTTTCTACAGTGCAGGATGGGGTTACCTTCCAGCTACAACTGGTTACTGCAACAAGTACCCTCAACTCTGAGCAATTATTAGTGGCGGTCTATATAGACACAATAGGTTTTAACAGGTCCCTCAGATATTTGAGAAACATGGGTCACAGGTCCCTATGCTTCCCCATCCAAGAGGGGCCAGGAGGACAGACAGACAGTCTGTGCCCATGGGTGGGTGCTGCATGATGCCCGTTCCAGAGAGAGCCCACCCAGGAGCTTTGTGCGTTGAGAGAAGTACAAGGTGACAAGGGGTCAGAATAAGGAAGTTAATGATGCTTTTGGTACCTTGACCATCACAAACCCATTCAAACACGAGCACCCTCAAAACCAGATTTGAACCCTTTCCTTCACCCACTGACTCCTACCCAAACTCTCTTGCTTCTGACTTTCTCCTAATTCCAGTACTCCGAACAAGCAGTCCCAACTCTGTTTGATGCTCTCCAGGTATGTAACAGCAGCTCTATCTTTGGACATAAAACCTGAGCCAGGAAGGCCAGAGCCCTTCTGCCTCTCAGCAGTCCCCCCCTTTGCCTATCAATGGCTATCAAGGAAGTGAGTGATTTTGTCTGCATCTTCTAATGAATGGCTGAGGTGGCTGTAGAGTTATTCACTGAGGAATGAAAGGGTTTGGAACACTCAATATTCATTCAAGGCACACGGAGTTTTTTAAGACACACAGGTTTGTATTTCCTAAAGGTTAAAATTTACATCCTAATGTAAAAGGGTTGTTTTGCTTCCTTAAACTAAACTAAGTCCTTTCATTTCATTCTGATTACAGCTAAGCCGAACAGCTCGGCATTAAACCAATGGCTGCAGAGAGCGAAAACTACTCCTCGTGTTCTGCAATCATTTGGGAGAGAGAAAAAGAACCCAAACAACGATTTTTGATGTGTTTTCCAGAAGACTGGGTAATTTTTAGGCTGCTATTAGCCAATTCACCAATTAAATGCCTAATAAATGACAGGCACATTAAACAATCCTACAGAGGATTTCTTCTTGCTTTTAAATGCTCAGTTGCAGCAAGCAAACTGGTGAGATTTAGAAGGCTGAACACTTTCTTTCCAGAGACTTTTTCCCTACTGTTGGCCATATCTATATCTACATCTGTATCTAACAACACATTATCTATTGCTCCTACATCTAACCCTATGTCCCTAAGCCTTCGTCTTTGTTCCTCTAAGCAGCCACTGTCACGGCCATTTACTATGTCAAAAGGGATCAGGAGTTTGAGGACAAAATCAGCATCGGGAGAGCATGAAATGTGAAATACAGAAACAACCATTTCAGGCAAAACATCATCTTTCCCGCCTCACTCACTCCTGAAATGGTTTATGGATTGAAGGGAAAGACTAAATCCCCCCTTCAAATTGGCTCCTGAATTCACTGCATCCTTAAAGGCAGGAGGAGGGACCTTTCAAATATAGTCCTGGCTTTTGCTTCTGGTTGAGGTGTTTGAAATAAAACTACCACGGAATCAAGCTGTATATGGAATTGTAATTGTGCAGGAGACCTCAGGGTATGGGGGAAGAAAATCCCTATGGGAAAACACAACTGCTGGAATCACCAGGAAAACCTGCTTATAGTAACCTCAGAGTAACACTCCTGTCAATAAAATAATACCATTGAATTTCACCTAGTAGTTGCTGGGTTATAAGTGTAATAAGGAACTAGCTGCAGTCCTCGTGGTTTCACTGCAGGTCTCCAAGCCGGGTTTGCACACTTTGCTTTTGAAGCCTTCCTGAGGCTTTCTATAGCAAACCTGCTTTCTGCTTGTGTAACAAGTGAGGGAACAACAGATCCTGGTAAAAAGAAGACAGAAAACCCCTACGAACACACTGGATTTTACAACTGTTTGTTTCTATAACTACTGCATAACAGTGCTGAACACATCCTGATGAGTTAAGGGCTTTCAAAATCATATACCCTGCATTTCTCACGTTAGAGTTTTAACACATTTCTGCCTCATCTGTGAAATCTGTATTGCCCACATACTTTGGTGCTGAGTTCAGCCACGGGACCTTTGCCCAGCCAACGGTCAGCTCAATTAGAACGTCATGCTGTCTCGAGTAGGCAGAGTCCGAGAGCTACGACGGGGATGGAGGAGTGCCAAGCAAACTCCCCAAATCCCTTCTGCACTTCTTATTAGTGATCAGGGTGACTCCACCCTATATCCTACCCCTCAAATACAGTAATCATGATATCACCCCAACCTTGAGACAGGGCAGCCGGTGATTTCAGCCCTCGGTTATGAAGACAATAAGCGACAAAGCTCGCGGCGAGGCTGCCCTCTGCTCCGCGTTAACTCTTGTTCTCACTTTTGAAATGGCTTAGTGGGCTTAGTAAATAGGAAGAGGTCAGGCTGTCCTGAACAACCCGACGGTGAACTGCAAGCACGGGGAAGCTTGTGTCTGTAGAGGATTTGTCAGTAGCAAAAATACTTGCTGCAAGTTCCCCTCTGTTCTTCAGAGAGAGTAAAGCAACACTGTAAAAGGGTTCCAGGGCGGGGATGATAGGATTCATTGGGGTTATTTATTCACACATCAGAAGACTTATTGCTGAGGACAATTATTAGTTCATGTGAGCACATGCTTTGATCAAACCCATACACCAGCTCATCTTGAAATACAACCCAAAAATGAAAAGCATGTTGCTTATTTTTCTTCTGCTTTGTTTTCACATAGAAAGAGGCATTTCTTCCCTAAAAGCAGACAAGCATGTCAAGAGTTAAGGCTGAAGAGAAGTCTATCAGTATCTTTGCCTAGCTCAAAGGATTTCCACTGATTCCTCTGCAGACTTCAAAGCCTCACAGTTTGGCATTTGGACTGGTTTGAATTAAAGCTCGGTTCTCCGCTGTGAGTTTCCAAGTTCATGGTGAAAATGCCTGCAGCTTCTGGAGTTCATTATGGCCAATTTTCTTATCTTTTCTTCATCTTAGGTTTGATCCCCAGCAAACGCAACGTGGCATTCGATGGGGTGGAATAACAAGGTGCTGCCTTGAAGGCATGCATTGTCTCAAGGGGCTAACACAAGAAAAGAAGAAGAAAAAAAGAGGATATATGACCCATTCCATTCACTTTCTAACTCTCGGGGGACTATAAATTGCAAACTTCAAAGCATTATTTTACATTCAAATCAATAGAAAGATTGGGGGGGAGGGGGGGGAATGTTTTTCAAAGAAGCTGGTTAAGATTTAAAAAGGTCACTCGATAATGTATTATCATGACCAGACTTGGCATAAGATGAAAACACCCATCCAATTTAACTTCTTGACTGAAGGTGTGCACATGGGGCAGACTACGGGAACTGCTACCTAAGAGGATGAGTCACAACACCCCTCAGCTTCTCAACCTCCCCCCGCTCCGAAATAAGGGCTGTGACTAGCTCCAAAATATGCTCCCCAAATAGCTGCAAGTCTCTGGGCAAAAAGACACCAGTGCCTGTTAAGGAATGGTTGGCAAAGGTCTTACTGTGCAGACGGAGCAATTTGCCAGCAGCCTTGAGACTCTATTAATATTTAATAGCGAGTATGTCACTCTGTCAACATACTTCTACGTGGTCTCTTTCTAATGAAGAGATCAGTCTCGCTGACTGCTGGGATAAACAGACTTCCACTTTGGAGGAAAGTGCTGCTTTCTTGTAACAGGAATGAAACAGCGAGACAAATGACACTTATTTAACTAGATGTGATTTTAAACTGCACACGTTCTTTGAAGGCTTTTTAACGGCAGGCTGAAGAGTAAAAGCTCTTTTTGCTCTCTATAATGGAATACAAATACGTGCACGAGGAAGGACAGAAAACAATGCTCCCAGATTTTTAACGCTCTTCCATGAAGGCCGGATTTCATTTGCATCCCATGTTTTGGCAAGTGCCTGTTTGTGAACGCATGCAGGGTGGTCGCCAAAAGTGCACTAAATCTGGTTTGAGGACTGAAAACCACTTCAACCCATAGCTGTTAAAAGATAGGCCAGTTTGAGAGGATGAACCCACAGCACAGGGGTTGGGGGGCAGAACGGAACAGCCTAAGAAAAATACAGCCTCTATACCCGACAGCTCAGAGAACTGGATTTGCTCTGGAAAGAGTATCAGAAAGGAAAGTGTGGCCTCACAGCGGCCTCTATTCACTACTGCATTACTTACAAGTTCTCCTCCGCCCAGAGATCCACCTTCATTTCACCTTGGTATTACGCTGCTTCCATCGTTAGTTTTAATACCTTTCTTTTCCCGTTCTCTGAAGCTGCGGCAAACGCATCAGGGCCCTGAATGCCAGTGATGTACATTGCCCCACGGGGGTATTTTGCCCATTAGCTACTCAGAGCAGCAAGATATGTTCAGCCAACGCTCTTGCAGTGCTCCCATAGTGATACTGCTGAGAGAGACCACAACCTGGGTGTGCCTGACCATAGATCAGCTAATGTGTGTTCTGCTTCATGCACCTCTTCTGATGATGCTGCTATGAGGAAGAAAGCAGGGATCAGATCAAAAGGACGCCCTGCAGATACGTCCATGTGATCCTCAGGTATCATATGCTTCTGTGAGCAGAACAAGAAGATGAGGAGGACATCAACAAGTGGCTTCATCCCCACCTCCATTTGGAGAATCAAATGATGCCAGGGGTTTTTTGAGCATGCTTGGATATACTTGTACAACCCAGCACAGTGGTTTATATCTGGTTTTACTATTACTGCTCATCAATGAGGATATCCCAGCAACACATGAATTCAGCTCCACAGCTTTGCTTACCTTCATTCACACTCTGACAGTGAGTGATAAGTAACAGTTAAGAGATGGTTGTATTTTTATTCATAACACACAGCATGCTGCTTCTGAGGAGAAACCAGAACCCAGTGAGAAAAGCACAGACCCAGCCTGGCCTTGAACACTGCCAGGGATGGGGCAGCCACAGCTTCTCTGGGCACCCTGTGCCAGTGCCTCAGCACCCTCACAGGGAAGCGCTTCTTCCTTATATCCAGCCTGAACTTCCCCTGTTTAGGTCTGAACCCATGACCCCTTGTCCTATCGCTATAGTCCCTGATGATGACAAAACAGTCCAGTTCTTCTGGACTCTCTCCTCCCCATCAGCTGGGTTTACCCATACAAACACCCCAAAGAGGTAAAAAGCTTTTGAGCCAAAATCAGAACAGCTTATTCATATCAGCTGACATTTTACATTCATACATTAATCTGTGCTGAGCAGCAAGTATGTCAGTCCCCTAATGCCACAGCCACACTTATGGCCAGAAATAGCCTATTTACTTAATTCAGCTTTATTTTTATGCTGGTACTCCAAAAGGAACTGCAACTGGATCTAAAACTCGCATTTTTAAACTTAGCAAGAGAGAAGCTCAAGATTAAGGAGGACTGTACAAAGAAAAAGAAACCCAGTTTAGGTAAAACAATGTTTCTTAAAGGAAAACTTCAATATTACCTGAAAGCAGTTAAGTATTCTGTGTCTCCCATCGGTGGATCAAGGCCGCCAGTAAAGGCCATGTTAACATTGAAACCAACTCCTGCTCCTGTGCCAACCTGAAAAAGGGAGATTGTACTCTGAATTACAAGTATGGAAGCTGTCTTCATATCCTTCCAGTTGAATATGGATTTTGATTCAATAGCTTGGTAGCAGTGAGGTTAATTTTTCCCTCTAATGCAACCTGGTCCCCAAAAACACAGTGAAAATAAAGCTCCTCCATGCTCTGGTCTTTATAGGAGTTGTGGACCTGCTCACCCAAAACCCACTTCATCATCAACTGCCTCCTCTTCCTTGTCTGCAGGAGAGTGTGTTACATGCAATACCTTTTTGAGCTTCATAGAATAGTTAGGGCTGGAAAGGACCTTAAGATTATCCAGTTCCAACCAGAAGCATATTCTGTCTTCCACTGCAGTTGCAACTGGGGGAGAAAACCCAGTTTTAATCAGAGTGAGCTCCCCCTCTGCTGGGGAAAAAGATGACTGACGGAGATTCTCACTGCTTGAGGGCCATCGGGGTGGTGAATGTCCGTACACCCTCATCCTCACATGTCCTGCAAAGATCTCTGTCTGCACTGACTGCAAACACCTGAGAAAGTGAAAAACCGAACACACAAACGAGGGGTTCCTAGGAACTTGTTTGCCAAGCAGCAGGGCCACGATTTCCCCATCCACATCGAAACCCCAAAGCTTGTAATCAGTGGCTTCATCAAGCGGGGACCTTGCAGCAGCCTGAGCACGGGGCTCTGAGCTCCTACACACCCTGCTTGTGTTCTGTGGGGGTGGTTTTTACATCTGTGCATATGAAAACAGAATGTAAACTGAAGATCAAGAATTAAGGTGTTCTACAATACACAGGTACCGATTCAGGCTAGATAAAGCTGCAGGGCTGTTAGTGCACATTCTCCCTTGCACTCGTGCAAATACCACTGGTACAAAACCCACAGGGGATTCACCCATCCACAGCGGCTTACTTAGCCATCTGCTGCTTTAACTGAATTTGGTTTGTACTCTTTGATCCATTTTGTCTGGAATGACACATTAAAAATACTATAAATGGTTAAATCTGGAGTGGATGGTATAGCCTTGTGTTTCTTTTACGATAGTAGGTATTTTGTAAAACAGATTACAAGAGCATTAAAAGGTTAGCCAACAAGTAGGTCTCATGCATACCTTGAAGCAGAAATTAAGCCTGCTGCAAAGGACTGCTGTTTATTCACTACAGTAGCAATCCACAAACAAGGGAACAAAGCAGTACCATAGAATCAACTAGGTTGGAAAAGGCTTTTAAGATCATCATGTTATGTCTGAGTTTCTTTAGGAATCAAAATGGAAACGTGGATGTTTGCTGAATTGGAAAACATAGAAATGACAGGGCCAGAACTCCAGGAGTTTTCAGATGTAACCTGGTGTGCCTCAGAGCATGCAAAACTAAGTATTTCATATCATTTCTCTTTGATAAAATCACACTGGAAGGACAGTATCTCCTGCTAACCTAGAGGGAAAGGAAGATGCGATGGATGTAGGAGCATTCATCCAGAGCTCAAGGAGAAAGGCCTCCCAACTTCACTGGCCCAGCCCTTCTGCTGCAGGCTCTGAGGATACCACTAGGAACTGATGGAACTGGTCTAGTAGCTTAAGTGACCAGTGCTCAAATCCCACCATCCATGGCTGTTAGGACATGATCAAGAAGGCACCAAACACACAAACCCAACAGATATATTCCCAAAGGGGCACTAACAAGCATGAGCGTGGGAGAGGAAGCAGGAGCCTGGCAGAGCCTCCTGAAGATGCTGGGAGGCACCTGAATCACAGCCCATAGCCAGTCCTATAAGACACAGATGGATGCTATGCCAATCCATGCTCTTACCTCATCGGGAGCACCACTGCCTGGAAAGAAGTTCCCATCATCATAGCGATGTAGTGAAATATAAAGAACATTAGGATCATTGTAGAAAGCTTGCTGAGTACCGTTCCCATGGTGAACATCCTTCAGGGACAGAGATTGCATTATATGAGGGATGTTAGTACCTTAATCAAAACGCAGATTAAAGCCATCAAACTTTAGACTCGGAGGGGTTTTCCTTGCTGCTGTGCTTCATTTTCTGTGCTTCTCTGTTACAGCTGAAGCAGCTGATTGGAAATGAGAGTAACCTGCTTTGCACAGCTGGCTTCAGGTTACACTCCTTGTTTAACACATGGGATAAACTGGGGTAAACACAATCTTAAATGTGTATCAAAACTGAGGATAGGCTCAATTTACTTGGATGGACAGAACTGGATCCATACCAATCTTGGGGGTGGAGAGATACTTCATGAGTTACCTCAAGTTTGCATCTTTTATGGGTCTGTGGGTGACCACTGACACAAGTGCCCAGCAAACCTGTGTTGGAGCCAACAAGGTTAAACACCACAAATCCATTACCTGGATGCCCTATTGCATTTCTACTTGGCACAGAAATGTGGTCTGTAACAAGACAGGTCTTCAAAATGCCCTTTCCTGACATGAAAACCAGTGGGTGGGAAGTGAGGAAAAGGATGTCCACCCAGTAAGTCAAAAAGCCAAAGGTATTCATTTTAACTTGTGGGTCTAGCCCATGGGAGATATGTGGCAGCATCATCAAAACTCATGGCTGATACCCAGCAACTCAAATGCCTTCGCAGCCATATAAATACATCTCATTCCAATGCAGAGATCACTTTCGACTGCCTGGCCTAGAGGCAGGACACTGGGACCATCCAGATCCATGTCAAGTCATGCCAGACAGCCTGTCCCTCTCAGTAACTGGTCCTCGCATCTTGAAGAGGAAGGTGGGATGGATCATAACAGTTTGGGTCAAAACCTTCATTAATAAATAACCATAATGCAGCATGCTCTGCTGTTACCCATCCTACAGACTGCGTTATGGGCTTGTTTTGGAAAGCAACTACTTATTAATTACAATTTTATTTTTGAAACTATGGCATTTTTCCTTTAATTAAAACACTTTGATGAAAAAAAGCCCCAAACTTGAAAAAACCCCAAATTTTGGCTTGCAGACCGTAGGTGACATTTGTTTTTCCCTGTCTGACAAAGCCAGGGTTGCCCTTGCAAGATAAAAACCCCAGAACAATATCCACCTGCTCTCCTGGAGGGTGAAACCAGGCATTTACTCACCCAGTCCACTATGAGGATTTTGCTAACGTTCAGTCTTTGCTGGAGCAGCTTGGCTGCGATTGCCACGGAGTTAAAATAGCAGAATCCCCTGGAGGTGATGAGAGGGAAAGGAGAGGTGTTAATTCTACATATCCTTGGCCCCAGTGCATCTAGCATCTCGATATAACACATTTGGAAGAGATTTCGTCTGCCCTTAACTCTTCTCCCTGGAAGACAGAAGTGCTCAATGCTGGGTCAAGAAGAACTCAACAGCAAGCACTCATCTCCCACCAAAGAGTGCTGAAGCACCCAAGACATGAAACTTCATCACACGTTAAGACGGATAGACAAAGCCAACACGATTTATACACAGGACCTTGATTTGAGAACAGCCTGATGGCAAAAGCCCTGTTATACTAAACATATGCAAGACGGTCAACTTGAGCTTTTGCTATGTGAAGCCTTCCTACTCTGACACTCTCCTAATTCAGTGTTGTGACCACAGGGCACAGTTATATTTGCTACTACCACTGTCAGTTGGGTACCCTTGTTTTCTTCACATCGGACAAGCCGTCAACATTGAATATAAACCAATTCACGAGGTCAAAGCAAATAAAAGCATCAGTTCTTTTTCAAAGCATGACTCTGGTGCCGATTCTGGCTCAAAAATATCCACCCAAAACCACTAAGCAGGATCTTGCCCTCTTCCAGAGAATTACTGTGAGCTTTGACTATAAAACTGCCTTACATACCAATAAGCAAGACGTTGTGCAATGAAAACCTAACCAGCTCCCTAATTTCCAGCTGCAGCTCCCACAACAGACAAACACTGAAGAACATATGCATACTTACATGGGTGTGCTCTCCTCTGCGTGGTGACCCGGAGGCCGAACAACAGCAAATCCATTCTGCACATGAAACATAAGGAAGAAGAGACAGAAAGGAAGGTTTAGAGCACCAAGAACGGAAGCATTAGTTCTGCTTTGGAACTATGTAGTTGTTCTTGATGGTTTTCTCACAAGTGGATGACACTCTCCCTCGTTTTGGAGGGGGGAAAAACATCCACATGAACGGTACAGAAACTGGTTGGTGCAGCATTTCCTTTCATTCAAGTGAAACAGAAATTCTTCATGAGGTCACTGAAACAGCAAAGGGGCTGGCTGAATGCAACAACAAGACCCTCAGATAACACCGGAACAGTGATTTCTTTTGCTGCTCTGGTTTCTTTCTTGCTCTTAATCAGTGCATAAGAACATTCTCCAGGAGCCTGTTGTTCACTTGCTGATATCCTCAAGGATTTTTATGACTGAAGCCAGATGGTGCCATTAAAATGAAGCTAACTGGACCTCCTGCATATCACAGCCCTGAGCAGAGTCCTGTACAGAGCCTATATCAAAGCCAAGTGCTATTTTCATACCAACCTTCAGTTCTCCTGTGGCTACTTTGGAAACGAGCTCAATGACACAGCCCACAGCCAGGCGAGCGGCGCCAGACGAATGAACTTCATTCCAAATGGTGTCACTGTCAACCTAAGGGAGACACACAGGAACCACGTTTAGGAGCAACAAGGACGGCCAGGAAACAGAGACCCACAGTTTATAAGAGTTCTTCTTCTGTACTGAATGCATCAATGCATAAAACACATTAAATTTAAATGCATTAGGTTGCAGAACTGATCTAGGCAGTACCAGGGCTGGACCGCACTGATGAGAGTAACATCACCACTACTGTGTCTCCATCCAACCAAATGACACTCAAGAGACGATCATTTCCCACAGCTTTGCAATGCTAAAGGGTCAATGCTGTAACAGAGGAGCAAATTCAGCATCTCCAGCACTGCAAAGTTACAGGTATCTCCAACCAGTAACTTCTACCAACACCATGGTATAAGTATTTCTCTTTTAATTGCTGAAAGAAACTGAACCCAGATGAAATAAAGAGGTTTACAAAATCATTCAATGATTCTATAAAATAAAACACACACAATAAAGAAGGGTGTTTAATAGTGGATGTTTAAAAGATGCCTGCCCAGGACTGCCAGGATAAGGTTATGCTGCCCGTAGCTTCCCTGGGGAGCCATCCTTCAACCCTGTCTCATCAAAGCTAACAACAGACCTTCACCATTGAGCTGCTGACTACAGACATTTACTTCCATGCTCCATACTTGACAGGACCACCATCCTCAATGATTTCCTCCCCAGAAACACGCAAAACAGGCCAGGGCAAGGCAAGGCATTCTGCAGACATCCCCAAGTCGTTATTCTATGAGATCATGTCCTAATTTCAACACAAAGGGAGAGGCATTGGCTTTTACCACATTCACCCCAACAAGGTAAGTCTGCAGCTACGTGATGAAATGCCTGTTCTTTCTTTTACTGCCACTCAGCTGTGACTCTGCAGAGAGCAGAGGGGGAAGGAGGGCTCCTGGGGGATTGTTTTCCAGGCTGAAGCTCTGGATCTCCTCACTGCACCCATGTCATCAGACCCATGCAACGTGTCTCAATGCAAAGGATCACCAGCTATTTCTCACCTATGACTGTGTTGAGGTTATTTATGGAAACAATGTCAACAGAGAAGGAAAGAAAGAGATTGTTTTGTCTAGCATCCAGCCTACTCACTGGAGATGCCCCATAGGAGACTGGTCCACCTCCTTCACGGCTGTGCTAAAGCCAGTGGAAACAGTCCCAGGTCTGTCATCAGGGACGGCTTCCGGCAGCACCTGCCCTGAGGATGCTTTCAAAGTCACAGTAAACCCAGAAAGCATTTGAAGGACACCAGAAAGCCATCTCTGTGCAGTAATGCTGCCAATACACGCGTTGTCTCAGACTGAGGAAAGCCACTGCAGTGGTGGAAAAGCCCTACAGTGACTACCTGTGGTATAAGAGTACCTAACCCACCTCTGAGACTATCTAACCCATCTTTGAGAGTATCTAACCCATCTTTGAGAGTATCTAGCCCACCTTTGAACGTATCTAGTCCATCTTTGAGCATATCTAGCCCATCTTTAAGAATATCTAACTCATCTTGGTCTTGAAAGAAAATACACCAGTAGCTTCTGCCTGGCTACAGCAAGTATCGGGCCCCTTCCATGGATGCAGAATTGCAGAGGGCTATCTTCGTTGACTGTGAGGCACCAGAGAAATGGAAACACGGAACACCACAATTCACATGTCCCAAGCATGGCTTTACATAGGAGACCAACAGACCCTTGTATCTCCTCAGACATCCATTTGTGCCAGTCTTCCCCTTTATAAAGCATGCAGAAGTCACCAGTGCCTGAGACAAGCACTGCTATGTTCAGGCCCCTTGATGCCTGCAGAAACCAAACCTGGTTTGACGGAGGGCAGCACAGGGTGGGTTTAAAGGGCCAGAAAGAAATTAAGCACTTGGACAAAAGCACTCAACCTGTAATCCAGAAGCCAAGGTCAAGGGCTCTGCCATGCCCCCCCCACTCAGCTCCCAATGCAGAGATGTCCACTGCTACCCGCAAGCTCTCCACTGCCCCATCCTGTGTGCAAGCATCTCCAAGATAAGGATTTAACACCCAGCCACCTCCCCTGGAATGGATGTCTGGAGACCACTGGGCCCTCCTCCAAGGCAGCACTTCATCATCTGTGAGGCTGTAAGTGTTTGAACAGTCCTGCTGAAGCCATCAGCACTCCACAGCAGGGGGGGTGCAGACTCTGCCATGGTGGAAAATGTTATTAATGTGGCCCTGAGCTGGACTGCTCTCCAGCTCTGAAGCTGCTGCTGTTTGGTGCACAGGCTGCTGTTGACCTCTCCATCATTCCTGAACTCTGAAGTTCATTACAGGCGAGACGCTATTTGGCTTTCCCTGCCTATGAGCTCTTTGATGTTGCTGCCATCGCAGGAGTTGTTGCTGGGACAGCACATCAAGCCTTACCATCTGGAAGGACTTTACAGAAAGAGGAAGCATATTTCTTGCCTCGTGTGGATCCAACAGCGTCTATTCCTCTTTTTATTCCTGAGCTGGAGGATACAACTGCATCAGAGATACCGAGTCTTCCACATCTGCTGCTGTTGGATGAGGAGCAGCTGTCCTGGTCAGCACACTCCTCTTCTTGAGAATAATAATGCCTTGCTCATTCTAATACAAAAGCTGCTGTTTCTATTAGATGAGCCCATAGGAGAGGGCTCCTATAAAGGTGGGACCTGCTGGAGGCTCTTAACATTCACGGCATGTACCATTATTAGCAAATGATGAGGGAATGCAGAACAGGAAGGGTCAACAGCTTGACACAGGCTCTCTTCTATGAGCAATGTCTGAGATGCTTCAAGGTGAAAACCAAAAGACTTTGTCCTTCCTTATGAACTGGAGGTCTTCATTAATATACATGACAAGGTTCCTGCTCTCACTGTACACCCTTCTATACACTCATGTGCAGCTCCTTCAAAGTGAAATGAGTGCCTTATAAAAGGTTTCATTATTTCTTCAGCTGAAGAGCTATGCAGATAAGAAATCAAGCCTAGGGACAGGTAGAGACAAACTGTAGTGCTGCTTTGCAGTGTTTGAAGCTAAGAGGAGCGAAGGAGTTGTGCTCTTCCCTCATTACCCCTTATCATCACACTGAGGCAACAGCAGCACACATTATCTGTGCTGCCAGCGAGTTGTCCTAACTTAACCACATCTCCTCCTGCCCTTAAGCACTGATTAAACAACCACACTCCTATTTTGTTCTTTTAACACTTGTTCATTAGTTTCTTCTCATTTCCATTCCATGGAAGAAGAAAATATTCACACCAAAGCAAACTAAGTTATTAGCTACCGTAACATCAAGCCTTTGAGTGCTTTCAAGAAGTTGGATGCAAATCTGCTCTTCAAAGTTTGAACTCCTTGCCCAACAATCTTCTTCTAATTATCCTGGATTAGGCAACGGTGCACATAAGCCACACATTAAGGAAAGAGTGTGTGTTGCAGAGTGAAGGTAACGTCCCAAGTAGTGCACTTGCAGGTGCTGCTGAGGAACAGTAGGAATAAATTACTGTTGCTTAAATCAGAGCTCACATCTGTTGATATAAGTGCTTCTGTGCTTTATTCCCTTCTTGCTATGATCAGAAGCCTGCAGATGGGAGGAAGTTTGGCAGTGTCAGCTACAGCAGTGTTAAGGCTTCACTTGTACTAAGCAAACCAGTGAGGAGAAAGAACTGACAAGAGTTTCCAAGCACCAGGGAACAAATTTACCCTTTTCTCATAGATTTCAAGCCACTGTGACTTCATTTTTAAAGAGAGAGACTGAAAAGTGCTGTGTGATGAAGCAATTTGCTCTAAACTTCTTCCTGCTCCTTCACTCTCTTTAAGTTGCTCTGCTTTGCTGGCTGGTAAGAACTCCGGACTTCATCCCTCATCCTGGCTCTTAACAGCTCTTCATGGGCTTCTTCCCCATAAATTGCCTTCCATTGCCTCTCAGATTCATCTGTTCTTTTAATCTACATAAAAGGCCTATGTAAGACAACTGTGTTTAATTGGTTGCAGAAAAAGAACCCGCTTTCAAGCTTTCCAGACCATAATATTACCTGGCACTTTCAGCTCCTGAATCACAAAGCAACAGCAATCAATGAGCTTTTACCTGCCCCAGGCCAGTCCTTCTCCTACCCACAGGCATTATTTTGCATCTAACACTGAATTTCATGTGCTATATCACTATTTAGTTTCTCATTATCATAACATCACCCTTATTTCTTTGCAGGCAGCTTCTGCTTTGATGACCATCAGCATTTGCTTTAATAACATCAGCAAAGTACACTTGCTTATGGACACACTGCCAGGGATGGGGCAGCCACAGCTTCTCTGGGCACCCTGTGCCAGCGCCTCAGCACCCTCACAGGGAAGAAATAAACCTCTTCTCTTTCAAACCTGGGCTGCAAACCATTTCTGGTCAAGCTGATGGCCTAAAGGTGCTCTGATCACCACTTACACCTCATGCTCCTTCACTACCAGGAAACGGTCACCACCACAAAGCGACTGGAGCCTACTCAAACTTCTCCCAGCACCAGGGCTGCCCCTCCAAAGCCTTCTCTACTTTGAAGAAGAGAAAACAGGGATTGTCCAGATGAGGCCACGAGGATGATCAGGTGACTGAAGCACCTCCCATGTGAATATAGGCTGAGAACACTGGGGCTGCTCAGCCTGGAGAAGAGAAGCTGTGTGGAGACCTCATAGCAACCTTCCAGTATCAGAAGGGAGCCTATAGGGATGTTGGGGAGGGACTCTTCATTAGGGACTGTAGGGATAGGACAAGGGGTAATGGGTTCAAACTTAAACAGGCGACGTTTAGACTGGATATAAGGAAGAAATTCTTTACTGTAAGGGCAGTGAGGCACTGGAATGGGTTGCCCAGGGAAGTTGTGAATGCTCCATCGCTGGCAGCATTCAAGGCCAGGTTGGACATAGCCTTGGATGGCATGGTTTAGTGGGAGGTGGCCCTGCCCATGGCAGGGGGGTTGGAACTGGATGACCTTAAGGTCCTTTCCAACCCCGACTATTCTATGATTCTATGACTGCTCAGCAATGAGTAATGTTCTGCTAACATGGCAATCTCGAAATAAAACTCCATCACTATATAGAAACTCATCCATATAGAAAAGCTATCTGGCCACCTTGCAGCCTGAAAAGGGCCTGCCAAGCAACAGCAGAAAAACACCAGTTAAACTCTCTTGCTAGAACAATTTGAAATCATTGCATTATACCACCACAAGCACTCCAGCCCCCAGCAGCATTTGCATGCTGAAACTTCTCACATTTACATGACACCTCCTCTCCCACTAAAATCCTTCCTAACTGATGCTTTACCCTTGGCTCTGATTTATTTAAATTCCCTTTGCTGATTTCCTCACAAAAAAAAGAAAAAAAGGAATTATATTTGTCTCAAACCCATCTTTGCTGCAGAAAAGAACTCGGTTTTCAGCTGCTCCTGTGAGGCATGCTCTATGGCCCCAGCGAAGATCCCACTACAGGGCTGCTTCTAACAGGTTCCCATAGCAAAACAAATCAAGAGCAACCTGTGTCACAGAACTGGCATGCTAACAAAGGCTACAGCTTTCCCTCTGCTTCTTCAATAACCACACCACACCACTCGGCCCGCTTTCTTGACTCATCTCACACTCTGAAAGACAGTACAAAATGGGATGGAAAGGACTCCATGAGCTCACTGCATGGATCTTCTACCCCAAAGGAGATGGCCTACACTCAACCCATCCACGGGATGTACAAAAGGGAAGCACACTATGCTCCAGCCAATGGTTTGGTACTGTAGCCTCATTTCCCTACAAATATACAGCTGGGCTGCTTATATTATATACTATAGATAATATTTTATAACATTTATCTAAGAGAAATATAATATTTAAATATTTACAGTATAATATTTATCCCCATAGCAGTGAAGATCATGTTTTCCTACACCAGCCATGAAATCAACACCAGTACACAGTCACCGAGGTTACTGGGGAAGGAAATCCAAGCAGAACAACAAAAAGCCATTTTTATGAATAGATCTGACTATCATGTAGTTGAGGCCATGAGGATGCTCAGGGGCTGGAGCACCTCCTGTATGGAAACAGACTGAGAACATTGGGGCTGTTTAGAACGGAGAAGAGAAGCTGCGTGGAGACCTCAGAGCAGCTTCCAGTGTCTGAAGGGGGCTACAAGGATGATGCAGAGGAACTCTTCATCAGGGATTGTAGCGATAGGACAAGGGGGGATGGGCTCAAACTGAAACAGGGGAAGTTCAGGTTGGTTCTTCCCTGTGAGGGTGCTGAGGCGCTGGCACAGGGTGCCCAGAGAAGCTGTGGCTGCCCCATCCCTGGCAGTGTTCAAGGCCAGGTTGGACACAGGGGCTTGGAGCAAGCTGCTCTAGTGGAAGGTGTCCCTGCCCGTGGCAGGGGTTGGAGCTGGATGAGCTTTACGGTCCTTTCCAACCCAATGCATTCTATTACTAGTAAATTACTGGGTTTAAAAAGCTTTTCCTAGAAAACGTGAATTATCTGCTAAGACTGCTAAAGCACTGGACAGAAGACAACAAATGGCTTATTTAACAGTGAATATTGAATATTTAACCAGCAAGTGAACTGCAAACCCTATCTTCCTTAGGAGCATATCGATAATACCAGCACCATGGCGTTTCCTGCCTTGATTTGGGATTTAATGCAAGACTTGTGGGCCCGCGCTAGGCTCAGGCACTGTCTCGACTTGTTACCCTTCAGCCTTCATTTGCAAATGATAATTTCTGCTTTGAATGGCATGCCTGACTGCAGGGCAGAGTAAACGCAACCCTTTGAAACTCCAGCCAAAAATTTGCCATGAATTAGGAGGCTGCAGCATATTTACAACACAGAATGAAATCTCTCCCCGCGCGGCGGTAGGAATAAATGCCGATTATTCTTGTTTTGGGCTTTTCTTTTCTATTCCCCCTCCTTTTTTGACGGGATAATTTTCAAAGCGGCGATTTTGCAAAGACTCAGGAAGAAAACAATTTTGTTTCATTTCCATAACAGAATCCAGACCTCCAAATTCAACTCACGAGCTACAATTATGCCTGAGAACTACCACTGCGAGGTTTCAAACACAATGCCTTTTATTGTCTCTTCTCATTCTTTCCCCTTCCTGCTCGCTGGGATTTTCTCCACTGTCACCCTGCACAGAAACTTTAGAGCAGAAAGTCTGACTTGAAAGGGAAACTTTCAAGCTTTCAGGCTTCAAAGAACAACAACATAAACCTTTGACATTGGGTATTTGCATGGCATTGGGGTTTTTCAGCCTTATGGGAACAAACAACAAGAGAAAGTTGCTTTATTAGATGGATTCTTGACAGATCAAAACTAATGTGCAGCTTTGCCGTGATGAATGGAGGGATATTTTAGTCACCTCCTTCCGAATCCACATGGGATTGTCCTGGAGGAAGACGCCAAATACTGACGCCTGCAATTCCCTTGTGCCGCATAACCTGTGAGATGTTACATTCGAGGACAGTAATGTAGCCCAGACCCAAATGCAGCAACTTGCTATTTACAGGCACTTCCCCAATACTGTCCTTCAACATTGCTATTTGCTTAATATGTTTTCCACCTGTAGGAGGAGGCAGGCAGCTCTGAAGTACAAATACTGAAGATGAAACACCTACACGGCACGAGCAGCATGAAAAGCACATCCTGCATTCTATGTCGAAAGCATTACTGGATGTAAGGGTTGCTTTCAAATCTAGTAACCTCTAAGCCATCAAACATGACTGCCTGGGAAATGAGGTTTCTCCTCCTAAAAGCCAGAGACAAAACATGCCTATGAATGTCACACACACTTCAGTGCTCCAAAATAGCTTCAACATCTTCACGCTGCTTTTGAAGAAAGACACGTGAGGCTGTTGCTGCAACCCCGCACCCCATGGCAGACCCTGTTTATGGGTGACATCTGGTTGCAATTACCCACTGGCTGGAATGCAAAGCAAGGATTTTTGGTACCAATAGGACTGGGGAGAGCAAACAGGACGTTATTTACATATTAAAGAGAGTACTCACCCCGACACCACCGCAAGGAAGCCTGACAAACATCGATGTTAGGGAACCTGTAGGAAAACAACCAAGAAAGGGACCCTGTAAGTCAAGAAGTCAAAGTTCACCAGATTCTGCCCCAATTTGATGGCAATGCTGCAATCTTTCCAAACACAGTTCTCAGGAAACACGGAGCCAACCCACTGCAATGCACCCATACACAATGTACACACTTGGGCTTGTTTAAAAGCCTTCCCAGTATAAAAGCCTTCTATAAATCACTGCTTTTTATGCAAGGTTTGTGTGCTGTCCTACGCCTCGAGCAGTCATACTGCCTATAAATGACTGAGATGCTACCAACAACTGCTCCGCATGAACATTTTAACCCCTTTCAGCTGAAAGAGGATAGGAAATCATAAACCTACCCTAATTATTTGTCATCAGCTGCTCCTAGAAGACTTTGGAGCACAGGAAAGAGGAAGACAAGAAAATAAACCAGTGCTAAAGCAAAGCAAATGTGTTCCAACTAAAAGAGTAAAACCGACACTAAAACTTGGGAGAAAACCAGACAAAACCTGGAGGGCTCATTTTGCATCTGTCACAGTCTTCACATCACTTGCAGATGAGCAAATCACCCTCCATGGTTTATAAACCGGACACTGAAACAAGCACACGCTGTCTCACATCCATCACCAACCTACGTGTACGACTTGTGCACTTGCTTACACACCCCAGGCAAAGAGGGAGAAGGAAATCTGTGCATGCAGACACTGTAAAAGATCTGGAGTACACTGCCTGAGGTTCATTGACTTGAGACCTATTTAAAGTTAACGGTGAAATAAATTGGTTGAATTGGACTCTTCTCCCACCAAAGCAGGTTCTTGTCCTGGTCATGTCTATACTGAAAGAATGAATTCCCTTAAATGCTAAGTACCAGCTTTGTAGAGCATGAATTAGACATGACAGCAGACAGACGTTGCTGAGGACCATGCTGGTGTCAAACGCGTTGCAGACACATACGTTACCCCCTGTGACTGACAGCAGAGTGAATGCATCTGTACTATTAATCTGAGTGCACAGCAAGATTCACTCTCTGATTAGATCCACATGGAAGTTCTTAGATCATCCTGCCTCGGACCTCCTGTCACATCCTTCACTGCTAATCCAACCATTACTTTGATATTTATCTTCTTGAAAACAATTTCTGATTGCTCTCTCCAAATCAAAAGCAGCCTTGTTTGCCCAACTTTAAACTTGTTCAACAGGTTCCAAAGCTTTACACTGCCAAATGAGAAATGGATTCCTATTTTCCATCCTCAGACTTCCAAGGGCTTTAGCAACACTTCCAGGGGTAGAGCTGTGCAACCTGCCCTGAAGGCCACCACGTTCAAACCCAGCCAATAAACCACAGCAAAGCAGATCTTTGTGATGCTTAGGGTCCATGTGGGGAAACTTCAACATCAGTGCTGGGCTTCTGTTGAAAGTCTCTTCTATAGACTTTTCTCTTTGAGAAAGGAGTAAGACTCAGAAGTAGGGAGCTACAGGACAAGTGCAGCAGTAAAAGGAATCAGCAGAGCCACAAGGAAGCCTGCTTACAATTCTGCACCCCCTATCTACCCCCTTCCTGCTTTCTCCTAAAGAACTGCCAGATGAAGGGATATCCCCCCTAGCATTTGAAGAACCTTAAGAAGAAACATCCCCTGTTTTCATCCCCCAGCTTTACAAGCTCTTCCTTTTAGGCTGAGGATTCTCATGCTTTTTCTTCCCCTCATAGACATATCAAAGGCAAAGAGTTTACATGGAGTCAGCCACCAGAGTGGTACATATGTCAAGGCACTCAGGTCTAACAAACTTCTATTTGCATATGTGAGCCTCACACAAAGCTTTGGTCTCAGACTTCAAACTTTCCATACATTTAACCTCTGTTGTATTTAAAAGAACCCTGGAAAGCTGGTTTGTAAATTAAAAAGCCTTTTAAACTCTCAACAGGCTGAAGAAGGCGCTGCTTCCAGGCTTGCTCACCTCCTTCTCAGGGAGGTTTCCCCAGCACATCACTGGCTGTTACCTTTGCTCGGCTCCAGCACTGTGGAAGTCATCAAGTTAACAAACTAGTTTTAGGGCCAGCATCACCCTTCCTACCCTGCTTCCAAAGCAGAACCTCTCTCTGGGTGCTATGCACACACCTCAGCCAGGCACATGTACAAATCATACACGGAGCGTGGTGATAGACATGAGACAGCGAGTTCTTGTTTCAGGATGCAGTTTGTAAACCAGCAGAATTTGGAGGACGATTTGTTCATCTGCAAGTCCAGAAAGTGATGTGAAACCTCTTCCAGATGCAAAATGAGCCCTCCAGATCTTCTCTGGTTTTCTCAAAGCCTTAATGTTGGTTCTCTTTCAAGCCATCAACTTCTTCTGCCTCGTTGCCTGTCAGCCAAACTGAACAGTGTGAAGCTGTTTGCTCTCCCTCCAAGCTCTGTGTTCAACACAAGTGTCAGCGTGGCCCATGCACAGCTGAGTGTGCAACAGGAGGAGAACTGGAAGTGGGAAGAAGCATTCCATCGCTGTCTGGGCAAGGATGGTCATGCGAGCTGGCAGTGAGTCCCACTGCTAGCAGCTCAAGGCTAAAATGCTACCAAATGGGTTTGGGAAACCAAGGTCTAAGCTTAGCTAAGAGCTACTGGAAAGCCCTTCCTATTGGAGATTCTGGAGACCCGACCTTCCGCCTTGAGTTTTACACTGCCAAGGATATGAGAGCATACATGCTTTAAACTTTACATATGAATTGTGTGGTTTTTCAGCCAGATGTATCTGCTTTTTGTTTCTCTGGATTTTAAAGAGGTGGTAAATTAGCTATAAATACAGTACTAATTCCATGTTTAACCAACTGGCTAATAGCTTTCCTCTTTGGGGATCCAATGTACATACTGAATACGCTGCAAAAGTTTTCCAGCTCTTTTGCTGTGACTACTCCATCCTGTAGGCCATCAAATTAATCCTCTTTTTATGTTGTCCAAAGTAAAGCTAATCCCGAAAATAAACTTCCTCAGTTTCTGGGTTCCAGAAGTGCTGACCCTCACACAAGAACTTCCCAAACTGCCCCTCCAGCTTATCACAAAGGCACAAAGGGAGATGATGATGATGACAACGATGACTCCACAGAGGTGAGGTGTTAGAATCAATGGGGTTTGGCTGCTGGGAGGTGTTGGTTATCTGAACAACCATTCCCTATGGTTTTTGCAGGGAAAATGCCTGTATTTTATGACAGATGCAGCCCTGTTTCAGGAAGAGACAGTGTCCAGTGAAAGGGATAAACAAACTTAAGCCAAATCAAACAAATGCAAGACTAAGAGGCCCCTGTTACTCTCCTGTGGTTTATCTATAGAAAACTGACAGCCTTTTGTTGATGTCTCTGCAGCTGCTTGGTGCTGCAAGGTCCTTACTATGGTGTATCAGTTCCTACCTAGCAATGGGCAACATTCTAAAATGCAGAGAAGAGCGTCCAAGCATAAAAGAAAACATCTGAATTACCATTCCTCCTCAGGGAAACCTCCTTTTAGGTTTTGAAGACATCAAAGTTTTAGCTACCTCTCTAGGGTTCAGGGATCTACCTGAAGAAAGGGAGATGTTTCTTGCACTGCTCTCAAGCAGACATTGAGCGGCGATGGGAAGGATTCTTTTGGGAACTGCTTAGCTCCTGGGGATGCTTTCATATTGCTATCACCAAGTGAGCGCCCAGCAGGGCTGAGAACAGCAGTGTGAATGCTAGGGGTGAGGAAGGAGACAATACCTAGAAGTTTCTTGCTGTCCAGTTTCTGTCTGTTCAGAGGGTTTGTGCCGTACAGCAGCGTATGGGCTTCAGAGTGGACTGTCTGCAGCTCTTCTAGAGTTGCTTTTCTTCCACGAATGCACTGAAAGAGGAAAGAAAAGGAGTGATGAAATCACTGCTTAACTCTCATGAAAGAACTTCCTTAGGAATCATAAAGACAGCCAGCAAAGAGCTAAAAT
Organism: Amazona ochrocephala; assembly: GCA_039720435.1. Classification (NCBI taxonomy): domain Eukaryota; kingdom Metazoa; phylum Chordata; class Aves; order Psittaciformes; family Psittacidae; genus Amazona; species Amazona ochrocephala. Next base: position 81,524,561 of record CM077881.1, on the reverse strand, counting down.
GGGTTCTTATGTGGAAAACCTGATTGTAATGCAGATTTTGGTTTAGTCCCTTATTCGAAATAATAGCTTTACATAGAAAGTCACCTTTTTACACAGAAAGCTCCTCCAGTTCCAACCCCTGCCATGGGCAGGGACACCTTCCACTAGAGCAGCTTGCTCCAAGCCCCTGTGTCCAACCTGGCCTTGAACACTGCCAGGGATGGGGCAGCCACAGCTTCTCTGGGCACCCTGTGCCAGCGCCTCAGCACCCTCACAGGGAAGAGCTTCTGCCTAAGAGCTCATCTCAGTCTCCCCTCTGGCAGGTTAAAGCCATTCCCCTTATCCCGTCCCTACATCCCTTGTCCAAAGCCCCTCTCCAGATTTCCTGGAGCCCCTTTAGGCACTGGAGCTGCTCTAAGGTCTCCCCTTAAGGAGCCTTCTCTTCTCCAGGCTGCCCCAGCCCAGCTCTCTCAGCCTGGCTGCAGAGCAGAGCTGCTCCAGCCCTTGCAGCATCTCCTGGCCTCCTCTGGATAAGCCAACGACAAAATATAACTAGTTAACAGCACAATGTTGGAAGGCTCCGAAAGCCTCTTTTAGAGGTCTGAGGCCCACCTAAAACATAAGTCTCAAGACTGAGCATCCTGCTGTGCAGCTCACATCCATGCAATTCATGTAGGATCACATGCATTTCCTTCACTGCCTTCACCCTGGCTGCCCCCAAGCCAGACTTCCACCTTTGTGGAGAAGCTGAGTTTCTAATAAGAACAACAAAACCTGATACCTTAAAGGAAATAAAGGGAGGAAAAAAGCAATCAGGCTTCTCCGAAGAATAGACTTTCAAATGGGAAACTCGTTCTGAAGAGAAGGTCAAGTGCATCTTGCTCCTGAGAGCTGGTGCAAACCTCTCTGAGGCATAAGGCAGCAGAAATCAAAGCCCAGCAGGATGCTCGTGCACTTCGCTGCTCCTCATTGTGGCATTCCTGCTCTCCACTTCCTCTTTCCTTCTCTCTGTGCTCTGCTCCACCAGCTAGGCTTCCTGAGGTCAGTGATGAGGCGAAACTGCAGCATCCCATTAAAGAGACAATAACCACAAAAAACCTAGATCCAAGAAGGGATAGAAATACCCGGCAAACCAAATCCCCTGGGAACTTTTATCCTGTCTTCTTTCTTTGTCCATGGTAAGCCTGCCTCAATTCCCCCCCTTACAGTCTTTTACAGCTTCCCTCTAACCTGTATGCCATCCCTGTCCCTTTGGACAAGAGGTACTGACCCATTTTCAGCTCCTACGTTTAGGGGATGTGCAGAAATAGCATTCTGTATGTCTTGGTGTGAAGGCACCAGGAGAATGACAGCCTGTCCCAATAACATGCCAGCTCCTCCATGGACACGAACAGCTTCAGCTCCCCAGGTCCTATTTAATGAAGGCAGCCCTACCAAGACATCCATCTCTTCAGGAGGGTTCTCAATGCCATCCTCCCCTGCACGTGACACCCATAACCAAATAGGGACTAGGAGTGGATGGAGAACTTCCTTCAGTGCTGCAAGTAAAACACATTCAAAGATAAAGCTGCTACTTACTGAACCAAAACTGTGTATCACAAACAGTAAAGCAAACCCTGTCTGGTTAGAAACGATGGTGCTTGAGAGGCTTTTGCACCTTTCTCATCTCCCAGCTCATGGGCCACAAACACTGTCCTTGGCTCTAACACAAGAGATGTGGAAAATGAATTAACACCCCCCGAAAAGAAAGCTGGAGAACAAAACATATTCCTCACTCCTGTTCCCAGACCCATCACGACTTGTACAGCTCAGCCTGCCACCCATGCTCCTAATTCGAGCCATTCCTTGCTGTCTAACAGCTCTTAAGTCCTGACACTCTTATCTTTGAGGCTTTGCATTGCCTTTGGAGCTTGCTTATTCCATATTACACCCCCCCCCCCCTTTGCCTAACCTAGAGTGACCGTGAGCCACATCTTGTCCCATCTGTGGCCCTCAAAAGCCACAAAAAGCCATGAAAACAGCCACAAGCTTCTCTCCAGAGACTGACTTCCCATTGCCACCACCCTGTACACACTTGTGATGGGAACCTTTCAACAACACAGGATTGGAGATGGACCCCAGTTGAGGATCCTATTCTTCCCCATCCCGGTTGAGAAGCCTGGGGATTTGATGACATCCAAAACATAGTAAACCCTATGGATTGCCTCCTGCTTTTGATGCTGGTGGGAGGATCCCAGTACATCACAAGTGCACGTTTGCATTTGGAAGGCAGAGTCTTCAATGGAGATTGCCTCAAGAATTGCTGCTTTGAAACCCTGAACGTCCACCAGAGTAATTGCTGTGTTTTATAAAGCCACTTAATTAAATTGAGCTTACTTAAACAAGCAATACCCTAAACCACAGCTGTCACTAACTCTGGACAACTCCTTCCACTCCAAAGGGCCATCTTTAACCTCGTGCGACCCTGCCAGACTCTAACCCATCACACCGTAAGTCTGGCAACAGAAACACCAAAGGAACATTCCCAGGAGAAAAGACACCCAGAACCGCTGGAGCTTGCACGAGAAAGCAAAGCTGGGCTTTCTTTTCAACGTGCATTCAGAGGGGAAACAAGAGCTGTTAAGACGAGAGGGATCCAGTGGAGTGGTCTGATTCCACACTATGTGTAAGAGATTATTTCCTATGGTTTTAATCTGTGCCGAGCAACTACTTGCAACAAAGAGAATCAAACTATACAGAGCATGGACCACAGCAAAGGGCTGCTAAGGAAGGAAGGGGAAACGTGACAATAAGGAAATGTCAAACTGTCCTTTTACAAATATGAATTGCAAGGAATGGATGAAACAACATAAATCATGATTTTCACATCATGCCGTTGGGTTTACTTGAGTGACTCTTCACATCTGAGGCACAGGGCAAAGCACTTGCGACAGTGAAGAGAAGAATGACTGTGCAAAGATGTGTCTGTCAGCAAACCCAGCTAAGAACAGAACACAGGATGAAACAGCAGCTCAGCAAATACATCAGTGTTCAGCTTGGCAAAGTTCTGAGCGTTAGAATCCAGGTGTTGCTGCTCGTTGCTGCAGACCTACTACTAACACTGAAGATACTCACCTCTTTCCAAGTGCCTGTAGGGCTGTTATGCAGATGGAGCAGTTCCAATCCGTAAAAAACAATGTAGACACATAGCAGGCCGGATTGGTAGGGAAGTGTCACCCTCCTCATATAAAGACCTCTGTTAAGTTCACACACCACATGCACACTACTGTGAGTGGGGATAGCAGGCACAGCTCATGCTGTCCTGCATGGAGCTTTGCATAGGCAAGAGGGATTTGAAAAAGTAATAGAATTATTAAGTGGAGTCGCAATTAATAGGCCAGACTTCAAAATTCCTTTTAAATTGGTCATATAATGGAATATGTCCCTCAGAATAAAGCTTCCACGGAACCCCAGACAGGTTAAAGCCATTCCCCTTGTCCTGTCCCCACAGGTCCTTGTCCAAAGCCCCTCTCCAGGTTTCCTGTAGCCCCTTTGGGCACTGGAGCTGCTCTAAGGTCTCCCCTTAAGGAGCCTTCTCTTCTCCAGGCTGACCCAGCCCAGCTCTCTCAGCCTGTCAGCTCAGGCTTTCTACATGTCTAGTCTAGAGCATTCTTGTCCTTGTGGTAAATCCTTGGTCCCAGGCAATGCCAACAGCTCACGCTCATGCTCTAAACCCCGCAGCAGAGATCACTTGTGTCTAAAAGCTGTCCCTTTGCCATGAAAGCGCATCTGATGTGGAGGTAACCGTCACTGAAGGAAAAACCTATATGGTCCTCTCTGCCTGCTGGTAGAGAGGTTCCAACTGAGAAGCTTCAGAAAGCCTCTGAAGTGCAGGGAAGTGACCAAATGGCTTTGCAAACACAGAAAAGAATGACATCAGTCAAGGACAGCAGAAAGTGAAGAAAAGAGAAAGAAGAAGAAAACCAAGACCAAAAGGATGAAGTGTGGAGGTAGAAAGGAGATGAAGAAACAGGGAAAGGTTAAAGACGGAAACTTTAACACAGGTCTCGGCAGGAGTAGGAGATGGTGCGTATAAAGGAAAAGCTAACTAGAGAGTGAAATAAGTGCTTTTAGAGCAGCTGCTTAACCTGAGACGGCAGGCTCGACCTTGAGGGAAGGCAGAGAGAAGAAAACCCAGGAATTAAGGCAGAAAGCTAACATCACTGTGTGAGGTGTCCCTGCCTGTGGCAGGGGGCTGGAACTGGATGATCTTCAGGTCCTTTCCAAGCCAAACCAGTCTGGGGTTCTGTGATTTTATCACTTATTTTCTGACAAATGAGGCCGAATGCCAGCAGGAGGCAGAAGGGAAACATGGGTGGGAAGCAGGCGAACGTCAGGAACAACTCCAACTGGAGCGCTACCCAAAATTAAGGCAAATAACAGTTGCCTGGGATCACACGGTGAAGAATTCGCACATCAGACAACATCTATAACATACATCTAGGAGACCAGGCAACTCACACTGCGCCTGAACAGAGAAGTTAGGCAGCAGTGGGGTACGTTTTCCTTTTGTGTGCCCCAAATAATAATCCCTAAACTCATTGAAAAAGGCCTCCATAGACAGAAACGGAACTGAGGCTCTTCCTTGCTCTCCGTAGGGCTTGGAGGGGAACTTTAGCCAGGGGCAGTGCTGCCACCCAGTGGAAGCCTTTTGTGGTTGCTCAGGGAATATTCCCAGCTGTAACTCGAACATATTGTGCACTTCAGGCCCCTCAGATGCAAAAAGAATCCATGATTACACACTACCATTAATTTATGACCACCGCTTTTAGTTATCAATATTAATAGTTATTAATCACGATCATTAATCATTAATCTTTGTATTTTAGTATCTAAGCTTTTCTCTACATTCGCCTTGCTCTTCAAAACGTATCCATTAATTTAACCTCTCGCTGACGCAACAGCGCTTAATTACATCCTCCACCCTCATTCGTTTTACAGTAGCTTTACTACAGGTTGACCATTACATACCAAAGAGTATTAATAAAGTTATTAAACCACAGAAATACACACTTATTGCTCCACAGCTTCTCCCATTATGATTTGAGTGATAACAAATAGCACAGTCGCTTCATAGCTTGCTCTTATATTTGGCTGCTCCAAAATCCAACACTTGGTTGGGAATTCCAGGGCTGAAACTGTAGGACTGGAAATATTTTCAGACCAAAATAGGACTGAAAATCACAGAAGCAGCTTCATGAAATCATCAGGCAACAGCAATCCCCAACGTTCCATGAACAGTCAGCTCGCTAGCAAAGTACTCCTGACATACACACACATACACACAAGCATAAGCAGTCGTCGAGGAATGGATTAAATTTAGGCCACATATGGCAAAACACAGCCAAGAGCAGGAGCTATAAAAACATCAATCCAGGATGCAGTGTAAAGTTTGCACATCCAGCGAGCACTCAACAGCCTGAGCAGCAGGCTCAAAGCATCCAGACCAGGAACCAGCCCCCCTCAAATGCTCACAATCCAGCAGCTGGATCAGCCAGACAAATCCAAATTCCCTGTTTTCCCAGGCCCCCTCAACCACCTCATCCCCTTTGGTTGGTATTTTACTTACCTCACACTTGCCACGAAGACCCGTCTCCTGCAGCCGGGACCAGATGCTCTGGATGCGCCCCGCGTGCTCTGGGTGGCTGTTGGTGTTTCCACAGGTACACTGGTGCTTCAGCATCAAGGTGTCATATACGAGGCCTGCAGCAGAGGTGACAAAATTGCTCTCAGTTAAAAGAGATACATGAAGAATTTGCCATAGATGGAACAAAACCTGCTCTTCTTTCTTTCTATTCAACTGAACAGTTCTGGACAAAGACTGTCTTTTCAGGAGCCACCAAGCTCTCAGGAATTAAAAGCCAAGACAACCCCAATCCTGCAACGCTGGCTTCCTGTGGAAACCTTCACCAGGTATGGAAAAGCAATCAGTTACCAACATCTCCGCAGGCTGAAGTTGTGAGTGACAGGAGGAGGTGACAACTGAAAGCATCACTATAAGTACAGGGGTGCTGGTATAGGAACGTGATCCAGGAGGGGACCGAGCTGCGACATCTCTGTGAGTGTACTCAATGTTGCTGCTAAAATCATGGAATCCCAGCCTGGTTTGGGTTGGAAAGGACCTTAAAGCTCATCCAGTTCCAACCCCCTGCCATGGGCAGGGACACCTTCTGCTAGAGCAGCTTGCTCCAAGCCCCTGTGTCCAACCTGGCCTTGAACACTGCCAGCGCCTCAGCACCCTCACATGGAAGAATGACCCTAGGGTTTGGGATTGAAAACAAGAAGGAATAAGTCATTGGCAGGCACTATGCTTCATTACATACTTTGTGCTGAAGTCTTTGCATCAACATTATTTGACAACACACTAATTAGGGCTATTAGCACACACTTGGGCATAATTACTCAGCAAAACATGTAGGTATTTAGCAGCGTTGTTTGACTTGAATGTGGGAGTCAGGCAGCTAAATCCCCTTGCATTATTAAGTATTTATGGCATGACAACAGCATAAGAAACTTGGAGTCATGCTCCAGAGTTGCCCGGATACGTTTTTGGAAGGGGAGTTCGGATTTCATAGCAATGCTCCAGGTCCTCCACAATTCTGCAGTCCCAGTGACAAAAGACCTTTTTTTTTCATGTTCACTCAAGCAAACAAGACATTTCAAGTGTTTAAATTATCATAGGATCATGGAATGGTTTGGGTTGGAAGGGACCTTAAAGCTCATCCAGTTCCAACCCCCTGCCACAGGCAGGGACACCTTCCACTAGAGCAGGGTGCTCCAAGCCCCTGTGTCCAACCTGGCCTTGAACACTGCCAGGGATGGGGCAGCCACAGCTTCTCTGGGCACCCTGTGCCAGCGCCTCAGTACCCAAAGGTCTTGGTAAGAATCCAAAGCCTTTGAATTAGCAGTGAAAGCAGGAGATATTCCCAGATCCCAGTGTTATAGGCTCTGCAACAGCAAACAGTTATCGCCCTTTGAATTCCCAGCTGAGCACACCTATGCTGTGGCAGGGTATGCGAGCTCACCAGAGCTGGACTGCAACAGAACAGCAACCAATAAACAGCACAATTCCAAATGCAGGGGGTTCAAAGGGGTTTGTAAGAAACCAGACTTGGAGAACAGACATAGACACGCAGCCTGGAGCCGAGTGCCGTGCTGCGGCACGTACCCGAGCTTGGCTCCAGCTGCAATCACACCTTGGGACTGAGTGCAGGCATGTTCTGCCACCGAAGAATTTGGCTTTGCCCACTGAGGCAAACCCTGGCATTGACACTTTCAGGTATTCAGCCTCAGGGGAGGTATCTGACAGCTCCCCACTCCGCTGTAGGTAAAAGGGCAAAGGGAAAAGTACCCCAAACCACATTCAGTTCTAGGAAGAGAACAGAGCACTGGCTAATTGACTGCTGCTGGGTTAGCCATGGTTCAGTTAAACAAGATCATGCTGCAAAGCTCTCCAGAGGTCTCCCACATTTGATTCAGGGCATCAAACTTCATTAGGAACTGCTGGGCAAAAGCAGGCACTATAACTGTCACCTGAGGAGAAGCTATAGCCCAAAGGTAAGGCTGGTTATCCGCAAGAACTCTGCAGTCTAAGTTCATTTAAATCAATGCAAGGCCTGCAGTAACCTCATTTCACGTTAACTTGTTCTTGAAGGAAAGTCTTCCTCAGGGGGCATCACCCATGTTGACATCTGGTGAGGCGCTGGCACAGGGTGCCCAGAGAAGCTGTGGCTGCCCCATCCCTGGCAGTGTTCAAGGCCAGGTTGGACACAGGGGCTTGGAGCACCCTGCTCTAGTGGAAGGTGTCCCTGTCCGTGGCAGGGGGTTGGAGCTGGATGAGCTTTAAGGTCCCTTCCAACCTAAACCAGGCTGGGATTCGATGATCCTATAGTGTTTGTTAGCGGAAAGAACCCCATGTAGATGTCCTCCTAAATCATATGGGGCTGCACTTGTTTGGCTGAATCATTCATATTACAGGAAGGCATAAAGTGGTTCTGCCTTCTCTGATTCCCTATAGACTACAACCAGGCTTTATAGATTTAAAGCCAAAAGCTGCATGCATATCTATTCAACACAGACATTCACAGCCAACAAGTAGCCTTGAATTTAAACAGACAGATGTGCAAGCAGCAAGCCATTCATCAGGGATCTGCTGACCTGTCTGGGTACAGCCCTGGCTCCCTTCAGTCCATGGGCACTCTGCTATTAGCATCAGCAGGGCCAGGACTGCACCTTCTGCGGGTACCAACCTTAGAGACCAAGGACTAAAAGATGGTGCAATTGAGACATTCAGGTGATGGCCGAAGAGAAGGGCAATGGCAAACCACAGTGCATGGAGTACAGACAGGAGGGTGCACCTCAGAAGGGTGCTTTCCACAAGTCTTTCAAGCTTTAAATACTAACTCCTGAAAAATTACCATGGTGCAATTCTAGGTACAGGGAAAACAATGCCCAGGCGGATGAAAAGTCTTCATCTTGTGTACCTGGGTAAACGTGCAGCCTGGTAGGGCAGAAGCTAATAGAGATCAACCCAAAAATAAATGCAAATGAAAAAAGAGCTTTCTGAATTGACAATATATTCCTCTGCTCTTAATCAGAGTCACAGAACGGTTTGGGTTGGAAGAGACCTTAAAGCTCATCCAGTTCCAACCCCCACCACAGGCAGGGACACCTTCCACTAGAGCAGCTTGCTCCAAGCCCCTGTGTCCAACCTGGCCTTGAACACTGCCAGGGATGGGGCAGCCACAGCTTCTCTGGGCACCCTGTGCCAGCGCCTCAGCACCCTCACAGGGAAGAGCTTCTGCCTAAGAGCTCATCTTAATCTCCCCTCCGGCAGGTTGAAGCCATTCCCCTTGTCCTGTCCCTACAAACCCTTGTATAAAGTCTCTCTTCCTTTGTCTCCCCCTGTTCTTCCCCTGTCTTCCTACAGTGCAGGAGATCTTCCAGGTTTTTTGGAGGAAGTCTGGTGTCAGCTCAGAAGCAGGCAGTGATATTTATCAGTTCACCCTGCTCGGTGCCAGCTATGGGACGTGCACTGGAGAGACCAAACACAGGGAGCTGGGGGCAAGATCCCCTACCACACAAACCAGCACCTCCTCGTGTGCAGGGACTGGAAAGCTACACTTGCTTAAAACGCATCCATACTTCCAAAATGGGGTTTGGGAACTGAGCCCATTCAACGGAGGTAGATAAAGGGGTTAAAGGAAAGGTTTTCAGGACACCTGCTTGCCTGTATTTGCTAAGAGAGTCTACAAGTGGGGTTTATAGAGTTTGGTTGATCTATAAGGTTTCTCTTTCCCAATGATTCAGTGATAACAGCAGTGCCTCAATGAAGTTCTGTGCTGTAATCACGCGGCACTCACCATTTCTCTTTTTAACAAACTAAACCACTGGAAAGAAGGGAACTGTTCCAAGTTCCTTCCTGTGGCTGGGGACACTCAGCTGAAGACACACACAGAAAGCAAAGCGTAGTGATTTAAGCTTAAAATATAAACCTACATTGGCCATTACAAGTTAAATTAAGTGGTGCTGGAAGCAATCCTCTAAGACATGAGAACAATCATTTCTAAAGGTCAGCACTAAAGCATAACCAACGCGCTTTTCTTGGCAGAACAAACATATGATTTGAGGTTCAGATAATTACATTGCTCTGCACAGGAGAGAATAAATGCCTTCATCAGAACGGAGAAATACCTTAATGCAGAACATCAGGATAATTTGTGGAACCATTTTTACAGGAGATCAGAGACTGGATAATTGGAGCTATGCAAATTAATGGCCTAACCTGAGAAGTCTTATTCAAGTGTATAGAACAGTGCATGCAGAAGTATTCATTAAAGTCGAGGGGGTTACTTGTGCTAGCGAGGGCAAGTTCAAGGACTAGCGTCCCTTTATATGCTAGTAGGAAGGAAAATGAGATGTCATGCTTCAGGACATAAACCTGATTGCTTGGAGAAGTCAGGAAGGGCACTTGTTTTTGCTTTCATGTGGAGTAATGCACATCATGTTTGAGAAGTGCATTATGTTGTCTTCCTACACATACCTTTGAAGTCACAGGTACTGGACACAGAAAGAGACAGGGAAATAAATTACACATAAAGCCCAGAATTCCCAGCTGTCTGCTCCTAACTCTGTCCAGAGAAAGCATTACTGTTTCCTATATAATAGCCTGAACATGAAAGTGATGAACTATTCCTTTGTGTGTTGGACAATAACTGATCTCTTGAGAGACGCATCCACGGCTAGAGTGATCACGGTTGGCTTCATTAGGGCCATTGAATGAGGTTCGGTTTTTCCAGCCCTCTCACAGAATGATCACAACAATTCAAACCTGAATTCCTCTGAAATCGTGTGAGGATCAGTCTCCAAAGCAGCCGCTCATCAAACAGATGGATTTGCCTTGTGAAAAAGAAGCCTGATGGACTTCAGCACTGCCTGCTTTGAAAAACACCCAAAACCTTCATTTCCTGCCTTTCAAAGAATAGCTCAAGCCTAGTGATTAAGCTTTAGTACCCACTAAAGACACAATCTGCGACACACCACGGACGACTTCAAGCAGATATCAGCGGTTGAACTCATGCACACATGCTCAGCAGCTGAGCTGCCTGCCCTTCCTCTCCATGCTTGTGTGCCCAGAGTTGTAGGCTTCCCCTTTTATGTGAGATGAACGACTACTTACAGGACTAAAGTTCTCACCTTTTATGCACTGCACCTCTATTAGTGCCAGTGAATGGGAAACACTCCTCCCTTGACAGCAATTTATTGTGTTTTCCCTCCTCCATTTACCTAGCATAAAACGCGGAGAACTGCACGAGACAGGAGGCAAAATAAGAGCCTTGGAGTCTTAACATGAATAAATGCCACGAAAAGGATATTTTACAGGTGAACTACACTAAGCATCCTTCATATCACTGCATGGGATCGTGCGGGGCTATATAAAAGCAGTGTGATGTTCTACCTCTTATTTTAATCCACTTTCTTCTTTTAAACCCAAGGAAAAGAAATCAGGATGCTGTAAAAGTGTCTTTTCAAAGCAGCACAGTTCTCAATATCTGCATTGTTACAGTTACTTGTAATTGAAATGAAACTTAGAGGCACACATCTGAGTCAAAAGTATATCTTCTGGTAGGAAATGTTATTGTATGTTCCAAGTCTTGCATACGATTGACAAGGCAACTTAAATAGCAGAGGAGAAGAAGGGAAAGAAAAGAAGGAATGACTGATCTCTTAAAGTAGGACAAGACTTCCTTGGTTTTAAAGCACCAAGATTTGGGTCTAAGTGGATTAAATGCTCAAATTCCATCTGGTCTGACTGTGAGCCAGGGAACTACCCATCTTTGCACCTTTGGCAAAAGCTAAACTCTAGAATCATCTCGCTATAGCTGGGTGCATTAGAAATGCAGTGTTACTGAAATTCAAGGTTTCAATATTAACAACAAACAGAGGCCAAAAGGGCTGATTAACAAAAATGAGCTTTTACAGAGCTGGTTGCACATGCTTTCAGCTAGGAGCTGAAGAACAGTCATATTTAACATATCTACTAGATCTACATAACTACCCACTATACAGGTTGAAGGAGGTGATCCTGCCCCTCTGCTCCAGTGAGGCCCCACTTGCAGCACTGTGTGCAGTCCTGGTGTCCTCAACATAAGGAGGACATGGAGTTGTTGGAGTAAGGCCAGGAGGCCACGAGGATGAGCAGGGGCTGGAGCACCTCCTGTAGGGAGATAGGCTGAGAAAGTTGGGGCTGTTGAGCCCGGAGAAGAGAAGCTGCGTGGAGACCTCGGAGCAGCTTCCAGCGTCTGAAGGGGGCTACAAGGATGCTGGAGAGGGGCTCTTCATCAGGGACTGCAGTGATAGGACAAGGGGTGATGGGTTCAAACTGAAACAGGGGGAAGTTCAGGTTGGATACAAGGCAGAAGTTCTTCCCTGTGAGGGTGCTGAGGTGCTGGCACAGGGTGCCCAGAGAAGCTGTGGCTGCCCCATCCCTGGCTGTGTTCAAGGGCAGGTTGGACAGGACCTTGGGCAACATGGTTTAGTGTGAGGCATCCCTGCCCATAGCAGGGGGGGTTGGAACAGGATGATCTTAAAAGTTCTTTCCAACCCTAACTATCCTATGACTTCATCAGTATCTGAAAATAAACCCGATTCACAGCGCTGATTTTAACAGTGCAAAAAGTGTGGGTGAAAGAAATGTGTAACTAAAGAGAAACAAAATCATGAGTTGCTCATATTGGAGTGTTCTGGATTTTGTTTCCCTTTCCTTTTCCCAGGGCACACATCACATTGCAACATGTTCATTCACAAAATAGAGCTTGACATTTGGGGATGAAGGCGGACTTCAAAACACATCCGCCTAATCACCCAATGTAGGACTTGGAAAGCTGCACACAAATTAACTTCATCTCTTACTAAGGCTACTGAATAGACAGAAAGGATTTTTGGGGGAAAAAAAGTTGGTTGTCAGGATGGGGCTTTTCAGTTGTGGTTTAACCCCAGCCAGCAACTAAGTACCACATAGCCACTCACTCACGTCTCCCCTGCCCCTTGCAGTTGGATGGAGAGGAGAAATGGAAAGGAGTAAAGGCCACAGATTAAGAACAGATTATTGAAATTAACTCTAATAATAACAGCATCCCAGACTGGTTTGGGCTTGAAGGGCCTTAAAGCTCATCCAGTTCCAACCCCGGCCACAGGCAGGGACACCTTCCACTAGAGCAGGGTGCTCCAAGCCCCTGCGTCCAACCTGGCCTTGAACACTGCCAGGGATGGGGCAGCCACAGCTTCTCTGGGCACCCTGTGCCAGCGCCTCAGCACCCTCACAGGGAAGAGCTTCTGCCTAAGAGCTCATCTCAATCTCCCCTCTGGCACATTAAAGCCATTCCTGTTGTCCTGTCCCTACAGGCCCTTGTCCAAAGCCCCTCTCCAGGTTCCCTGTATCCCCTTTAGGCACTGGAGCTGCTCTAAGGTCTCCCCTTAAGGAGCCTTCTCTTCCCCAGGCTGACCCAGCCCAGCTCTCTCAGCCTGGCTCCAGAGCAGAGCTGCTCCAGCCCTTGCAGCATCTCCGTGGCCTCCTCTGGACTTGTTATAACAACAATATAACAACAACAATGACTCTGCTATAATAATAACAGTAATGTGAAAAAGGGAGAGATACATAAAACCCAATAAACACAAATGATGCATAATACAATTGCTCACCACCCACTGACCAATACCCATCTGACCTGAGCAGCAGCCAGTGGCTCCCAGCTAACTCCTCCCAGTTTATATACTGGGAATGATGTGCTGTGGTATGGAATATCCCTCTGGCTAGTTTGGGTCCCCCTAGCTTCTTGCTCCCCTCCCTCCTCACTGGTAAAGCATGGGACACTGAAAAGTCCTTGATTTAGAGAAGCAACCAAAACGTCAGTGTGCTGTCAGCATTATCCTGAGACTAAAGCCAAATCACAGCACTGCACCAGCTACTAAGAAAAAAACACCTCAATCCCAGCTAAAATCGGGATAATCTCATTTGGGCTAACCTACAGACACAGACTCCTGGGCAGAGGCTGTGCTACGGAAGGACGTGTAGACTGGCACAAAGCCTGGAGTGGATAACTTATGGCATGGGGCTGCATAGGGACTGGATACAGCCATCAGATACTGCAACTGGCACGCTGCCCTTTGTCAGTACACTGCCTCTCTCTTGCCTTGCATCTAAATCAGCTTTGTCACAGCATATGACTTGTGGTTGTTTGGAGGGAGAGCCATAATTAAAGTACTGTGCTTGCTTCTCTTGTTATTTGCTGTCTGGACTGTAAGGTGTCTGTCTCTCTGCAGAGCAGACAGCAGGACAACATGGTGTAAGACAACTGATTCTTACCCTTGAAGACAACAGGATGTTATAGAATCCCCAGACACAGTCAAGACACAGATGGCTTTGCAGGGACACGGGGAGAAGCACAACATTAAGGCAAAATGGTAACACCAACCCCACTGCTTCAGCCTCCAGCATCCCAAAACGTTACCTGTTGTGAACCTTGGCTTAGTGGGTGGCTCCTGTACAGACATTGGGAAGGTGGCTGAGGCAGGCGAGGACTGGGCACGGGACAGGGGCCGATGGCCTCCGAAGGAGACAGGCATGCCGGCTGCCTCCAGCGATGCCTGGTAGTTCCTCAGCTGGTGGATCCGTTGCTGCTCCAACAGAAGGGCTTGCTGTGGGGAAAAGAAGAATCATGGATTCATAGAATCATGGAATGGGTTGGGTTGGAAGGGACCTTAAAGCTCATTCAGTTCCAAGTCCCCTGCCTCAGGCAGGGATACCTTCCACTGCTGTTGTTCAAATGACATTTGGTTTATGTATTTACTTATTCACTAAGGCAATGAGGCTTGGATGTGACTGCATAAATCAAATAACAATTCCAACAAGCACGGTTGTCCATGGCATTGATCCTTCAAGGCAGCGCTGGTATGAAGATAAAGGAACCAAAAACGTAGCCTCTGAGGAACAACAGCATGGGGGCCACGAGTCAGCTCCACAGTGCTGGGAAGAAGGCAGAGCAGCGAGATGCAGATGACTTCATGGAGCAACTCATTTGCACCTGATTCCCAAACACTGCAACTGCAAAGCTGGCACAGGTCCGTTTTCCCTAGCCAAGGGCTCTTCCTACACCCTGGCATGGCTACAGCAATCTGCTCTTGGCTGCAGATCCTGGGCAGGGGTTATGCAGGGCTGTCAGTGCTCAGGGCTGTAAAGAGGAGCAGAGCACTGATGCTGCAGGAGAATCACCTTCATTACTGCTACCACAACAGGCAGACTTTGGGAGACTGCCACGTAATTGGAAAGATTACTCTGTGGTATGTTGTTCTTGGATTTATCACTTGCAATCAATGAGCCTCCAGTGCTTACCCTCAAAAGTGAGAACAGTGAGGTCTCTAGGATCTCTAGCTCTGAAGAAGGAACCCCCTCCCATGGATCTTGTCCCCTTTTCCCTTACCCACCCCTTCTCTTGGGCAGTCCACTCGTTTTCAAACACAAAACCAAACTAAAATCCTCTGTAGCAATTGAACCACATTTGCCTTCCCAAAGAAACGGAAAGTGCTTCAGTGGCTGCAAACACATTGTCTGCATTTGGTGCAGGTGATCCAGATTCTTTCTGGGACTTCTGAGTTGATGTGATGACTGATTTAACCTGCACGTTTCTTTATGTAGCCGGTCTTCAACAGCTGGTACCCCTTAGCTTAACACAGTCATAGAATGGTTTGGGTTGGAAGAGATCTTAAAGCTCCTCCAGCTCCAATCCCTGCCATGGGCAGGGACACCTTCCACTAGAGCAGGTTGCTCCAAGCCCCTGTGTCCAACCTGGCCTTGAACACTGCCAGGGATGGGGCAGCCACAGCTTCTCTGGGCACCCTGTGCCAGCGCCTCAGCACCCTCACAGGGAAGAAAGCCTCTCACCCTAGAGCAGTACAAGGTGAGTACCAAGAACCAAACAACCTTCTACAAAGAACCAAGTACCAAACTCGGTGTTTTGCAAGCTCACCTGACGGAAGAGCAGCTCCTGCTCAGCCTGCCTCTGCCCAGACTCCAGCTCCTGCTGCGGCTCTGCTTCCTCCTCATCACTCTCGATGGGTTCTTGCTTCACTTGCACCATGTTGGCCAAGCCTGGGGCCTCCTTTTGGCTTGCAACTCTGTCGCTGTATGGCTCCTCCAAAAGGGCTTGGTGTTCCCGTAACTCTTCTTCTGTCTCCTCAGGGTGGCTTTCGTGCTGGCGAGCTGGCTCGTTGGGTTTCGATATAATCTGACAATAAGAACCCAGAGATGAAGCGATAAATAAACTGCAACTCACCAGAGGTAAAGTTCACTCTGTTCTCCTCCAAGAACACAATTCATGGAAGAGCAATGGGGAATTATAGCTTTTATCTCGTAAATGAGGTCCAGAACAACTGCTCAAGGGAAAGGTCAGGCCAACCTTGACATTAAGCGCTATGAATTCCTGTCTCCCAGGCAATGACGACTCTTCGTTTTCCACTTGATTTTCCCTCTTCAGAACTAAGAACCTCTTGTGCCTACATGCCTATGGATGTTACTCCACTTACAAACGCACGGAGAACCATAGACCCTCTAAGAGGCTTTCTGCTGCCTTGTTTTCCCAGCTTCTTCTTGAATCACCCCTCAGTTTTACCTGTCAAGTGAGGCTTTCATAAGGATTCCTCCTTGTCACTCTTCTGAGGTGAGTTAAGAGGAAGCTGAGGACACTCAAGTTAGTGCATCCGTACAGAAGTGATCCACTAGAGAAGTGTCCACTCCAGCCAGACTTCCCTAACTAGAGGCGATGAACTTCCCTGAAAGCAGCTGCTAAATCAGAGGGAACAACAGAGTTTTCACTGTCATTCACACAGGCTCAGACTTACTGAAGGCAGGATTCACACTTCTCACTCTCAGACTGCTCCTGATTCCTATTTGGGTAAAAGCCCAATCCAAAACCACAAACTGTCTTTAAATCCAGCACAGGTAAATAAACCCATTTCCTTGCTTGAAAAGAGCTTTGCCTGAACCCACTTCATAGGCTTATAAAGAAACTGCTGAACCTTGAAAGCTGTCAGGGCAGAGCTTTAGTAAGGATTAGGTCATTGGTATGAAAAGCAATATTGATTTTAAATCTAATAAAGCTAAATCAAAACACAGTTACTGAACACATGCAGAAAGAGGGACTACTTATAAGTAACTTGCTCTTTGAAGAACCATGGCTCAAACCTGAAACTAAGCCGTTTTCCCCAAGCACAGGGACAGACTCTGCCATATAACTTCAGCAGACCTATACGAAGCAGATTTAGGCAGCCAGTGGCAATATACAGGATTAATTGCCTTCAAGGATCCCAATGGGGACAGCAAGAAGTTGTTCATAACTCCAGCAGACGATCTCAAATAACTGAGGCTCAAAACCTTCAACTTTGGAGCACTGGGCCACAGGTTTCCAGCACTTGGTGAATTACTGCATCTTGGATGTCTCGATTCCTAAGGAGCAGGACATGGGAAGGGCATTATCTTGTTTAGAAGCTTAAGGCAAGCCCCTACAGGGTTTACATCCCCAACTCCAGCACAGATAGGGGATGCAGCCCACCCCTCTTTTCACACCCCCTAACCTCATCATCCACCTTTTAGTAACAAGAGCCAGTGGCTTTGTACTGATTGACATCCTGTTCAGGCTTTTTAGGAAGGACAGGCTGGGAATGTGAGGAGGGGAAGCTGCCCTTTATGTGAGGGAGGAACAGGAACACATGGAGCTCTGTTCTTGGTATGGATCTGGAGTCACAGAATCCCAGACTGGTTTGTGTTGGAAGGGACATTAAAGCTCATCCAGTTCCAACCTCCTGCCATGGGCAGGGACACCTTCCACTAGAGCAGGTTGCTCCAAGCCTCTGTGTCCAACCTGGCCTTGAACACTGCCAGGGATGGGGCAGCCACAGCTCCTTTGGGCAGAGTCGGCCAAGAGCTTAAATAAGTGGACAGACCAAGACGAGCACTTTTGAGGTGGGCAGAGACTGCTGTAGACCTCCTGATCATGTAGAAGTAGATGAGGCCTTCCTCAAGCATGCAGAAGACACCTCACTTTCACAGGTCCTGTCTTGATGGTGGTTTTATCCACTCTGCTATCTGCTGAAAGGACAAGACAGCTCAAGCCATCGAGAAGATTTGAGTGCACTGATGGTGAATTCCTGACACAGGTGATCAAGATGCCAACAAGGAACGTGGCCTCCTTGGACCTGATACTTACAAACAAGGAAGGACTCTTTGGGGATATCGAAGTCACAGAGGCAGAACTGGCTGCAGCCACCATGAGATGATGGAATTGAAGATCTGAAGGGGAGGGAACAGGGCAAAAAGCAGGACAACAGCCCTGCATTTCCAGAAAGGAGACTTTGGCCTCTTTAGGGATCTGCTTGGAAGAGTCCCATGGGATACATCCCTGGAGACCAGTGGCGTCCAGGGCTGCTGGCTGATACTCAGGGATTCTACAAGATCAAGAAAGATCCACCCCAACTAGTTAGAAACCAAGCGCAAGTTGCAGAAGGCCTGCACGGATGAGCAGGCTGCTTCTAAGTGAACTCAAGATATAACTAGGCGCTGTGCAAGAGCCGGAAGCAGAAGAGGTGACCCAGGGAGTAGAGAGCTGCTGTTTCATCTTGTATGTATGGCGTTAAGAAAACCAAAGGCAACCTGGAGTTGAATTGGGCAAGGGATTTGAAGGGTATCAAGAAAGAAAAGAGTAAGACAAGGGAGTTCATGGGCCCGCTGCTGAATGGGCAAGGGACCTGGTGACAAATGACATAGAAAAGGCCATGGTACTTAAAGCCTTCTCTTCTAGCAAGGCCATCCCTCAGGAATCCCAGAGGAAATTCTGGAGCAAGGAAGACTTACCCTTTGGTGGACGACCACCAGGATTTGAGAGAACTCAAAAACTCCGGGGTGTACATAAACCCATGGGGCCTGATGGGTTGCACTCAGATGATGGGACAAGAGGCGATGGGCACAAATTAAACCACATTAAATTCCTTCTGAAGACAAGAAATGTATTTTTCACTGTGAGAGTGGTCCAACAGGTTGCCCATAGATGTTGTGGAGTCTCCATCCTTGGAGATATTCAAAACCCAGTTGCATACGGTCTTGGGCAACCTGCTCCAGCTGATCCTGCTCAAGCAGGGACATTGGACTAAATGATCTCACGAGTACCTTTTCACCCACCCACCTCCCCTCATCCAATGTGGTACTCATTGGATAACTAAACCACATTAAGCTAAAGGATGTTCTTCCATCAATATTAAGCTCTCTTAGGCTTGATGAACTGGATCTGTTTTAAAGCTAATTAAATCATAATAAACTATCTTCTGCTGCTTTCTTTTCCTGCTTGGATCCGAGGTCTCCAGCTTTGAATTTAATACCTACTAACTACAGAAGGTAATTGCTGGGAAAATAACTTAAACTGTCATTGTCAAACGCGATGGAAATCAGCAGTGTAATTCCCTAGAGGCTTGAAATTATTCCAACTCCACATAAATGTAAGAATGAAATGAAAAACATGATGAAGGCTGAAAGCTCAAGTGGTCAATGACAAGGACATCTTAAAACGTTCAGTTTGCTCTCCCAGTACAAAGTGAATCTCTTGGTATGGCACTTGTTCTACCTGCTGCAACCTTACTGTCCTCCTAAAAAGACAATTCTGCAAAGCAAGCACATCGGTAGGAACATATTCCGTACAATACATGAGCATGTGCATTCCAGGCCCACTGAACTCCCTAAACACCTTCCATTTTTGCCATTTCATGAACATGTGTTCACATAATACAAGACAATTTAAGGTAATAAAATCTGTGTTGGCACATGGACACTGGGATTGATGCATCCTCAGCAAGTTTACTGATGGCACCAAGCTGTGTGGTACAGTTGATACACTGGAGGGAAGGGATGGGATCCAGAGGGACCTGGATAGGCTGGAGAGCTGGGACCACGTGAACCTCACGGAGTTCAACCAGGCCAAGGGCAAGGTCCTGCCCCTAGGTCAGGCAATCCCCAGCACAAAGACAGGCTGAGGGTGACTGGATGGAACAGCCCTGAGGAGAAGGACTTGGGGGTGTTGGGTGAGGAGAAGCACCCCATGACCCAGCTTCAGTGTGTGCTTGAGCCCAGAACCTTCCATGTGCTGGGCTACATCCCAGCAGACAGACTGTCTCTTGGCCCTGACCATGCCATGCTGTGCAGAACCCAACGGAAACCTTACTTTCCTCCTCTGGAGATGAAAGAGAAACTCAGGGGAGAACAACCCTGGATAACTGGAGACACAGCTTTCATGAGAATGACAGAACAAATAAGATGCTGAAGGCTCAGCTCAAAAGCATCCAGACACAAACAGCCACAAAAGTGTTGGTTTTGAGTCAAGGATGTGGCTAGGAATGGAGAGGTAGAGGGTGGGGGGCTGGTACCCTGGCTGGGATGCTCAAGAGATAATAGAGAGCCATAAGGCATCTGCAAGGGAGCTCGGAGCAGGAAACATTGCTGGGGGCTTGAATTAAACCCTGGGAAAGCTGAAACAAAAGCCTTGCTCTTCTGGCTATCAACACGACTCCTCCCATGTGAGGTACCCCTTGGATTCTCATTTTTAACTTGTATAGACTAAGAAAAACCAAGAGTTGATAAGGCAGAATGGGGAGAGGCCGAGTTGGGCATAGTAAGAAGCAGACAGAGCCTTCTGCAGCAGCTCAAGCCTAGAATGATCTGTTATCAGTTGGCTTTTTGGGGTTCTTTTGCCCCTGAAGAGATGAGACGGCAGGAAAAGCTATCCGTTTGAGGCAGCCTACCTGCTGGAAGCACCATGAGGGTGCTGGCTAGAGGGAACAACCCAAGTGGAACTAATCAAACAACATGGACTGCCTGGATGGGAAACGGAGAGGGAGCGAGAAGGAAACAGCCTGGCACCAGCCAAAGCTGTTTGCTTTCCCTTCTCCAAGTAATGAGAGTTATGTGCTGATTATATCAGCTACACATCTAGACATCACCAGCCCCGCAGCAACAGACACCCCACAGAACAACGGCTCCTGGCAAAACCCCTAAACACCATTTTCATCCTAATAGGTGCGTTGATGCACGAGCAACGTGAATGTCAAGTGCCTCGTGTTCTGCTGGAGGGCATTTCATGTTCAACCAACTGAGACAGCAGGAATGCTGAAGGAGCTTTTCCAGGGATCATTTTCAATACCTGCTCTATCCCAAGTTATGTCTGGGGAATTCCAACCAGACTCCCTTAAACCATCCGAAGGGGAAGAGCCCTACCTGAACACTAACGCAATCTAATACACTGCATTTTTCTACTGCCACAAATGACGTATGCAAAGGAGTCACATGAAGATAAAGAGTTCATGAATTCCAAGGAAAAGAAAATAAGGGAATAGCAAAATGAAACTCAAGGTGTTAATACAAACGTATCCACCCAATGCTGCTGCACAAGACAAGTTGAGGCACTACAGTGGGGTGTATATATGTTGCCATACATACACGGCCCAGCAGAAGAAACACCTCACTTTCCAAAACACGCTAGAAATGAGGGTTACTCAGAGGAAACATCATTTGACTCCAGAAGCTCGGAATTAATCAGCTTAAGAACGCAATTCAGGGCTAAACAGGAGATTACCTGTTCTAGGAAGGCTTTGTGAAGGCATCCAGGAGACTAAAGCCAAAACACCCATTTTCACTACGTAAAGGGAGTAAGTTGAGTGTTCTTGAGCATTTCTCTTTAGAAAGAGTGTTGCTGCTTCAAGACCTATCATGCTGCAAAGCTGACACCTGTAACTCAAAATACCCCAGAGAACAGTGTCTTTCTGTATGATGTCCACTGTCACAGCAAAATGCCAACCTCTAAATGCCACGGAGGATTGCCTCATATACTTCCCCTATGACAAAAAAAGCCCTCTTGACCATGGGGAAAACCCATTCCTGAGGTTTGAACATTAGAAATGCAAACAGGTTGGAAACAGCAGCACACCCCTGTGGCAGAGGGATGGAACTGGATGAGCTTTAAGGTCCCTTCCAACCCAAACCAGGCTGGGATTACGATTAATGTATAGCTTTCATTTTCGGGGCTGTTTAGAGTTTATTGGTTTAGGGCACATTCCTCATTCCGATCAAAGGCTGCAGAGAGCTCAGTTAGCAAAAGAAGGGATTCACTCTCTTATCTAGAATCTCATTTAATGTCTCAAACCCTGGTTCTGCAGAAAGAGTTGATTTCTCCACAGGGTTTTGCAGTGCAAGCACATGAGCGCTCTGCAAATATTAGCACATCTGTGTTGACAATGACTTGATGGCAAAGCTGCTCCATGCCATCAAATGCACAGCTGGGGCAGAGATTATGAAACCTCACTGGATGGGGCTTTCCATATGATGTGGTTGATGTTAAGATGAGATGGTTTAGGTGTGCAAACAAACCTCTGCAGCTCTCAGCCCTGTTTCCTTGTCCTGCAAACAATATGGAGAATATTAGCGTGCCACTGCAAGCTGGATCCACTCACTGGGATGTGGCTCTGTGGCAGAGGGGAGAAAGCCAATTCCCTGCCGCAGTGTCAAACTGCATTAGCCCCAAGGTCCCTTCTTTCTCCCACTCCAATTCCAAGGCATCACACCACCAGAGAGCAGCCTCACTCTTACCCTTCTCTGCAATAAGTTCAAAATCCAGTTAATCACCAAAAACTGGACCAAAAAGATGCAAAAGAAGAAAATGTGAGCAAGACTTGCACGAGAATCTTCTCTAATCCCATGTCCCAACTGGAGTGCTCAGCTTGACAACTTCAATAATGCTCTTTTCATTCACACATATCTCTTGTCCCCATTTTTTGAAGGGCATGGGTGCATGGAGTTGTTTCCCCCCTCCTTAAAGCAAATGTCACCAGCAGATGACAAGACCACCAGACGAGCGGCGCTGGGACCCTGGTTTTCTGCATGGAGCCATAGGAGTCACCGTCAGCAAGGAGCTTCTGAATGGGATGAACCATGTGCTTCACTACACTTCAGCAATCCCCAATTTGCTGCTGAGGTGGCAGAGCAGGGACTTCAGACCCTGTGCTGGAAGGGATTGCACCCATAGGAGTCACCCCAAAGAGCCCTGTCCCTCCTTTGGACCCATCCTATGCCACACATCCCTCTGCGCTCTCTTTCCCTACTCAGCCACCAGCCCTGTCCTCACGTGTCCAATTCCAGGTTATTGCTCCAACACGGAGTCTTCACAGCCAAATCCCCATTAGGATTATTCTTAATCAGGAAGAAAACAACCTATTTTTCCTTAGTTGCCTTCTTGGAAACAGCGAGACTTGTTTTGGCTGCGATCTTCTCAAAGATGTCATCTGATGCTGACACCTAAAAGGGGAAGTTTAAGGCCAAAACCTTCAAGTTTGGAAAAACCCACAAGCGACTGAAAGCAGCCTCGTGTTATTTACAGGAAATCCAACCCAACCTTAACACAGCGCTGACAGTTCTGCTAATAATTAAAAGGCAGCAATCTCTTCCCTTATTTTTAGTTGTGCCCTTAGCTCTCCTACACACAAGGCTCTTAAAATATCCGCGCATCTGGGAAAAGTCTTTTTCCATGTCAGCACTTGGATGCTATCCCACGGGATAAATATGCCACACGCACACAGCACTAGGACCAAAATGATTTTAACTCCTCGGTTCTATAAATCAAACACCAGGGAAATCGCCCCTGTGCAATCAGTTTCATGACACTCCCCCTGCTTCCCGCCTTGCCTCCGCTTATGGATGTGATAGATCATGGCTCGAACAAAGCTGAAATTCAGAGGGCTGCAGGGCTCCAGCGCCTGGGAGGTCCAAGTGAAAGTCTCAATGAGTTCAGTGGGTACGTCACGGCAAAGGCTTTGGCCGCTTACAAGCGCTGGCAACGGCCTAAACCTCCAAAACCTCAAACAAACCAACTGCCGAGCTGACATCTATTGCTGAACAAAGAAACCCTACCTAGCACCCCACAGCCGACCCTCCTGCTCACAAAGAGCGTTTAGAGGGGGGGCAAAGGGGGTTTCTAGGGCAGCAGCAGCTCCCTACCGCCCCAGTGCGCGGGGCTGAATGAGGGCCAGGGCTGGCACAAGCGGTGCGCGGTGGCAGCTCTCCAGAAGTACATGATTGACGTCAGTAACTTGTGTAATCATCCTGCCTTAGCTTGAATCTATAAACAAAGTGTGTTTGGGGGGGGGGGGGGGGGGGGGGGAGCTGTGTGGAGCGGGGTTTTGTTGTGTGGGGTTTTTACACCTCAGGAGTTGTATTTTCTCACAGGACTGGAACAGTGGCAATATTTGGAGGAAGCTCCGCCATCAATGAAAGGTCCTCCTGCCACCGAACTCATCCTCCCAAGCCTGAAATCTACCACTGCTTGTTTCTTAAAGAAAGCCACCTCTGGAACTCCTTCAGAAAAGCCTTTAGAGAGGCTCAAAACAGCATGGGCCAGTGACAGAAAAATATCACACTGATCATGAACCATTTCCCCCTTCCCCAACAGCCTTTTCATAGCGCAAGCCTAGCAACAGACTGTGCCTTCTGTAACCCTAGGGGTCAACCTCAGCTCGGGTGAAACACCACAGCTCCATCTGTACCATTTGTGACCAGACCTCTTGCACCTAAAAGGTGAGTTCTACCTTCCCAGAGGCTAAACTATCAGGTTAGATTTTGTCTTTTTAAACGGACACTTGATGCAGCGACCTCAAAGCAGCGTGTTGCAGCTTTGTTGCATTACTGGGATGCCCAGACAGATGCTTTTGGCTACAAAGCAAATGCACTAATCTGTGCTCTGGTGAATGGTGCTCTGCAGTGTCCATCTGATGTCAAATCGTAGGATGGAATGGAATACATGTATTCCATTTCATAGAATGGAATGTCCTCCAAGGGATTTAGAGAAAGCGAGGTAATAAAAGTAGTGCTTGCTTCCTTCAAAGCAAGTCTTGAATTAGAACTAGCTGATCTATTCAAAACAACCTCTGCAGGATGCACAGCAATGCTCAGTATTAAAGCCACAAGTCTGAACTGTACTGCCTTACCATTGTGCCACAGAGGTACTGATCCTTGACTTCATGGAATCATGGAATGGTTTGGCTTGGAAAAGACTTCAAGATCACCCAGTTCCAACCCCCTGCCATAGGAAGGGACACCTCACACTAGACCATGTCACCCAAGGCTCTGTCCAGCCTGGCCTTGAACTTCTGCCTCATATCCAACCTGAACTTCCCGTGTTTCAGTTTGAACCCATCACCCCTTGTCCTGTCCCTACAGTCCCTGATGAAGAGTGCCTCTCCAGCATCCTTGTAGCCCCCTTCAGACACTGGAAGCTGCTCTGAGGTCTCCACGCAGCTTCTCTTCTCCAGGCTGAGCAGTCTCAAGCCTTGATGACAGATCTCCACATCCTTGCTGATGTTTGCTCTTCTTCATGAAGAGGTTCAAGGATGAAAGCCATTTGGTGATGGAGGTAAAGACCACACACACATTACCACACAAGAAACTCTCTACTAGCACTGCCTATTGCTACCAACGCTGTATGAGGCAAAACCAGACTTTAAAAGCATCGTGCCTACCTTGTTGATGTGCAGTTGCTGCTGCTGGAATTGCTGTTTGTGTTTCTCCAAGAACTGCTGGTGCTGCTGCTGGATCACTAACTGCTGGAGAGCCTGCGCGTTCTGGGGAAGGGGAGCAGACTGCGTGCGCCCCAGCGGGCGATGCTGCCGGAGTTTGTGTATTGAAGGGGAGACCCGCTCTGCACCAACCAGAGACTGTGCATGGAGGGGCAGTCCTGAAAGATACCAGTCTGAAGATAATATGGAGGAAAAAACAGCAGAGAAGAAAAAAAAGGAAGAAGAAAGGAAGGGAGAAAACGGCTGTTGAGTAACGCTGATGGTGACAATGGAATATAACGTTAAAACCAGCCACCTCGCCAGTTACAGCTGAAGCATCCTTCAAAGAGAACAGACAACAATTAATTACCACTGGGTGGAGAAATACTTTGCTTTCCTTTGAATCCTTTGTTTTCTTGGTCACTCAAAGCCCATGGGGAAATGTTTCATTTCTTAAACCCAGCAACACCTCACCGAGCCTTCCGTCACTCCACGGGTGACATGAATGAACATCACAGCCATAGTTTGGAGAAGTTTAAGTCTTGGGATAGGCAGTAACCCCTGGTTCATTGCTAAGCAAGCAGCAACCCAAGCTGCCACCTCACAGCATCCAGCAATTACACCTTACAGGGGGCTCATTGAATATGCTGAATGATGATGGATGATGATGAAGCTGCTGCTTACTCTACACCACACAGGGCACGGCCGCCCTTGGCTGTGCTCTATATCCTCCTGTAGAAAAGACCAGGGATGAAAACTTCCATGTGATAAACCCCTCACCAGGTCTGCATTGGGAAAAAGCGCTTCCTGGAAGCATTTCAGGTATATGGGAGCAATCAGGCTTCGGTATTTCTACAGAAAGAAGGAAAGTTAGAACCCATGATGACAAACAGCTACTATTGTTTTCATCACTGTCCTGTGCATACATGCTAGCAACTTAATGAAAACATGAGGTTATTTTGGGATAACTTGAGTTAACCATATGCCTCTGGCAATTTGGGTGGTGACTACCATGTGAAACACCTATGTGAGCTCCAGCAAGGGCATGTCTTTAGGAAGTGCCATGTCTTTTGACCTGTTCTTGAGGTAACCCAGTTCTTGCTCTACTCTCCAAAAAGACCTTCTCATATTTCTTAGAAAGCTGGGATATGGAGACAGGCCCAACCCAAAGCCCAACCCAAGGGTGGAGAAACTGAGGATAAGCATTTACTTTTGCTCATTACACCTTGTGATAGAAAGACATTGCTGCTGTGAACTGCTGTCTCGCTGATGTGGATGAGGCTGCACACACTTGTAGGAAAGGAGTACTCTTTTGCTTCACCTCATTGCACAAAACCAAGGAAAGCCTTTGCAAGTGTTAGCACTGGGGCACAGACATTGCATCTTCTCTCTTTCTTCAGTTTTTAGTTTAGAAGAGGGAAAAGCTGCCCAGAGTTGTTCAGCCAGAATGCAGCAGTTTAGAAACACCTTGACATTTCTGTCCAGGACATTACCTCATTTTCCCATTGATTCACCAACTGCCCTACGTGGGAGAATGTGACTCATTTAAAAGCCTCTCTTCTTAGGGAAAGATTTACTGACTTTCTCACACCTTTGCTCTTCTGAAAAGAATAGTATAAAAGGGCATCCTAGCTTATAAATGCATGTCTATAAATTCATGTGCACGCATATACACACACATATGTCTGTGTGTGTCTGAATAGATGAGTAAGTGAGAAAGATGTGTTCCATTTCCCTCATAGCACAGTTCCTCTCACCACTAGAGGAAGGGATCCTATACAGTTTGCATAGGATACCTTGGAGGACTTTGGAGAACTTGTGTTAGTTTGCTCTCTTTCAGTCACTGCATCTGGAATGTGTGTTTCTTCTTGTTGCTCTGTTGTATTGTGAGTGTTTCTAAGTGTTGGTTTACAATATGCTGTATTCACTCTGAAAACACCGCACATAGAAGGTGGACTAGAAGGAATACACTTGGAAGCAACCATGATATACTGCAAACTTAAGGAAGCTTTGAGAAAGGTTGAATAGGAAGCAGAACTGCGCTTCTCCCTATGTGTGCTTTAATGCAAACACCAGCAGAGAAGAAAGTTTTGGTGACAGGGTAAGAGCAGAAGTCTTCTCCAATAGCTTTTCATCAACAGACCTTGGGCAAAGGGTAACTGGTGAAGAGCCAGATCTTGACTCTGAGTAACCTCATCATGCCACCTTCCACTAGCCCTGGTTGCTCCAAGCCTCACTGAACATGCTCGTAAGCTTAGCACAACCCCATGTATATCCCTGGGATTTGAATGTAAAAGCAGACAGGCGCCAAAGAGCTGTGCTGCAATGCTTCAGTGACCAACACCTCTCCAGAATCCCCATTAGAAATGGAATAAAGGAAAGTAAAATCAACCCATCTATTAGAACTTCAGCTGAACATGCTTCGTCCCACCATTACACACTGTAAAACCAAATCCCACTGAGGACTGTTGCTTTGAATTAACACTATGTATAGAAATGTGCCTTCCCACAGGTACTCCATGCTGAAAACATGACACGGGGAGTGATTCAAAGCAATTAGCACCCTGAAAATGTAACAGACACAAACAAATACAATCTGTTGGAATGCAGCTGATGTTGCCGTGGTTTTGCCACTTCTAATACTGATGAACAGCAAGTATTTGAATCTGTGAGTTTTTAAACCGGTGCTTTTCCTATATGGAATAGAAACCAGAGGTGATAAACAGGAAGGCTGTGTCTCTTTTAAGCAAGAGACAGAGCTTACCACCAAATAACAGATGTCACCTACTCTCTTTCTTAAACTGTCCCTACATTTAGGGACTAAGATTTGCACATTACCTACGGATCACTCACCTGTGACTAAGGGAGTTTGTGCAGTTGGCTGTTCCAGTAAGACCATGTGTTGCAGAAGAGGGTTATGTGCAGTTCCCCCATCTCTTTCCAACGTTGTAGTGCTCAAGTAGGGAGTGAGGTGAGTGCCAGGAAATAAAGAGATCCGCTGCTGTAAGGTTGGGATAGTAAGTCTCTCCGCATCTTGCTGTGCTGATCCTCCCTGCAAATACATAAGGGATGGCAACCACATTAAGGGATAAATCAGGGCAAACAACAACATTCCAAAGGCTGCATCCTCCCTCCCCACTTACACTGGAAGGCCCAGTTGCAGGCAGTCCTAGTGTGATGTTGGGCAAAGAAGGAGATGTGTAGAGTGGAAGCTGTGTAACGGAGCCTTCACGATTCACAAGTCTGTGAGCCAGGCTGGTCTAGAAACAAAAGAGAGAACATTGTCCTGGTCAGAAAGCATCCACAGATCGGATCAAGGACACAGTCCACTTGCTGTCAGAACACATCACAAATGTACAGAGTGTGTAACTTCACTGCTGACGCTGGAAATATGGAACAGGGAAACTAAACTGTGCTTCAGATCCAGCCTAAATAATCAAGTTTCCCCTCTGCTGTGCTCTGGGGAGACCCCCCCTCTGCAGTCCTGATCCAGCTCTGGGGCAACAGCACAAGAGGGACGTGGAGCTGTTGGAGCGAGACCAGAGGAGGCCATGGAGATGCTGCGAGGGCTGGAGCAGCTCTGCTCTGGAGCCAGGCTGAGAGAGCTGGGCTGGGGCAGCCTGGGGAAGAGAAGGCTCCTTAAGGGGAGACCTTAGAGCAGCTCTAGTGCCTAAAGGGGCTATAGGAAACCTGGAAAGGAGCTTTGGACAAGGGCCTGTAGGGACAGGACAAGGGGAATGGATTGAAGCTGCCAGAGGGGAGATTGAGATGAGCTCTTAGGCAGAAGTTCTTCCCTGTGAGGGTGCTGAGGCGCTGGCACAGGGTGCCCTGAGAAGCTGTGGCTGCCCCATCCCTGGCAGTGTTCAAGACCAGGTTGGACACAGGGGCTTGGAGCAAGCTGCTCTAGCGGAAGGTGTCCCTTCCCGTGGCAGGGGTTGGAGCTGGATGAGCTTTAAGGTCTCTTCCAACCCAAACCATCCTGTGATTCTGTGAAGCACAGATGAAGTGCATATCCTGAACGCTGCCTTACGAAAGGGTGACGAGACCAGGATAACCAACACAGGGATGATCTCATCCTGCAACTGCCACCAACCTCTCTGCCCTACAGAGAGACATTTTACAGTATATTTGGTCATTCCTGGAGACCAAGGATCACCCCTGCATTCTCCTCAGTATGATCACCCCACCCCTGCATTCTCCTCAGTATGATCACCCCTGCATCCTCCCCAGCAGGATCACCCCTGCATCCTCCTCAGTATGATCGCCCCTGCATCCTCCTCAGTATGATCACCCCTGCATCCTCCCCAGCAGGATCACCCCTGCATCCTCCTCAGTATGATCACCCCTGCATCCTCCTCAGTATGATCACCCCTGCATCCTCCTCAGTATGATCACCCCTGCATCCTCCTCAGTATGATCACCCCTGCATCCTCCCCAGCAGGATCACCCCTGCATCCTCCCCAGCAGGATCACCCCTGCATCCTCCCCAGCAGGGTCACCCCTGCATCCTCCCCGGCAGGGTCACCCCCGCATCCTCCCCAGCAGGATCACCCCTGCATCCTCCCCAGCAGGGTCACCCCTGCATCCTCCCCAGCAGGATCACCCCTGCATCCTCCCCAGCACCCTGCTTCTGCTCAGGCTTCAGGCAGAGCCACTGCAAAAAAGCTTTTGCAAAGAGATTTAACAGCTTACTTGTCCTTCCCAACTATTTGCCCTTTTAAAGCTAAGAGAGATTACCCTAAAAACCAAAAGGCATTACAATGACTGTTGTTCTCTTTAGCAAATCACAGACAATTTATGCTACTTACTAGCGTGCTTTAGCTTAAATCAGACTTCAACATTTCATCCAAAAGCCTTAAAGTTGCGTTTATAGAGCTGTTTCCTGATTTACTGAATTATCTTATGGCCATTTAAAGCAGGAACACTTAAGTAAAAATACCTTTAATTTCCAACCAAGATTGATTTATGTGCTAGAAAAGCCATTATGAAAATGACAATAAACTGCCTGATTTTCCTGTTAGGAAACAAGTGTTCTGAGCATCCTCAATTCTCTACAGGCCGTTTTCCAACTTAAATAATACACAGTTTAGACTTCTAAATTACTTTCTATAGAATTTCTACTGTTTAACTCAGGTGCTATTGTGGGAAAAGGGATTACGATTAACTTCGTGCTACGCTGTGGAACAATCTGTATCGATGTAATAGATATCCTAATACATTTTAGACTTAAATTCAAAGTCCTGTAAGTCAATGAGACTTTGCAGGTTATTTCCTTGGTCACAGGGCTTGGCTGGCTCTGGATTATAAACCCCTGTTTTTCTCCTCCAAAGACTACAAAGAAACCCTGTAGCAACGTGCTGGGGGAAAGCACAGAAGAACTGGTACTGAAAATCAAACATTATCTATAGAACAACCCCAGAGAGCAATCCCACCTCTTTGATTTAACAGTATTTAAGGGGAGCAGCTGGTCCTGGCTTTGGCTTTAAATGAACACCCCACCTCTGCACCTGAGGGCTGTGCTGTCTCAGCAAGGACAGGAGGAGGAAGCCATTCCTGTGTGTGTCACTGTTCTCGGACACTGGCTGCCTTTTAAATGCAATCTTCGATGTGCCATTGACTTGCCAGACGTTCACCCATGTCCAACTGCATCTCAATTCCAAGCGTTCAACAAAGTCACCCAGTTTTCCTACGATCCAGTGCAGAGTGAATTTTTTCCTTGTTTCCTTTTGCCTTCTTGTGCTTTCATTAAATGGCCTTCAAGCTTATGGAAAATATCACAGAATCATGGAATGGTTTGTGTTGGAATGGACCTTAAAGCTCATCCAGTTCCAACACCTGCCATGGGCAGGGACACCTTCCACTAGAGCAGGTTGCTCCAAGCCCCTGTGTCCAACCTGGCCTTGAACACTGCCAGGGATGGGGCAGCCACAGCTTCTCTGGGCACCCTGTGCCAGTGCCTCAGCACCCTCACAGGGAAGAACTTCTGCCTAAGAGCTCATCTCAGTCTCCCCTCTGGCAGGTTAAAGCCATTCCCTTGTCCTGTCCCTACAGGCCCTTGTCCAAAGCCCCTTTCCAGGTTTCCTGCAGCCCCTTTAGGCACTGGAGCTGCTCTCAGGTCTCCCCTTCAGGAGCCTTCTCTTCCCCAGGCTGACCCAGCCCAGCTCTCTCAGCCTGCCACTTCTTCCATAGAAAATGTGTTTTTAAGGTCTCAGTTCACAAGCTGGAAAGGAGGAACATGCAGGGAGCACTCTGCTGCTGAGCAGTACCTGGGTAAGGACATGCGATGTGCTTACCCACACGCTGCTTCTGCCAAGTAATTGTGAGCACTAGTGGCAATTTGGCTTTAAGTTAAATGACATAATGGTAATATGCCACATTGAGAAGATAGTTACTGTCAGCAGAGTAATGTAATATTTTACTGATATCATAAATGAAACAAAACTACATCCATTTTCCCTTTGAACAATCAATACCCTGCAGTTGTGCCTCAAAGTGTCTCCTGGGGATTTGTTTGAAAAACAGCGAAGAGCAAAATGCAACAGCTTGACACTATCAGCATCTGGTATTTAGCAGCATTATCACCACTTTAAATATACAGATCCCATCTACAGAGTGTACACAAACATTTGCTGAATTGCACAGAAGAGAACAATTTCAGCATGCACGATTTTGGGCTGTAGACAAGTTCTTTTTATAGCCTTGCATCAACTGCAATGGCAGTGAATATCCTCTACCTTGCAGAGACGGAAAAACCTTCGGATTTCAAACCAGTACTTAAATAGACAGTGTCTATTTTAAAAGGAGGCAGAGAGCTGTAGTCTTTCTCCACTGAAGACAAGCACTTAAACTTAAACAATAGGTTTACCAGATATTAAACAGATACCATCTTCCACAAGACTTGAAAAGGTTCAAGAGGTGATTGAGCCAACTAAGAAGCAAAGAGATGTATTTCTCATTTAGAACAAAACCTGAAGGTGTCTTCAGCACACGAAGCACATGGAGTGTTGGAGCAAGTCCAGAGGAGGCCATGAGGATGATCAGGGGCTGCATCACCCCTCTATGGAGACAGGCTGGGAACACTGGGGCTGTTCAACCTGGAGAAGAGAAAGCTCCAGGGAGACCTCAGAGCAGCTTCCAGTGTCTAAAGGGAGCTACAAGGATGCAGAGAGGGACTCTTCATCAGGGACTGTAGCGATAGGACAAGGGGTGATGGGTTCAAACTGACACAGGGGAAGTTCAGGTTGGAGATAAGACAGAAGCTCTTCCCTGTGAGGGTGCTGAGGCGCTGGCACAGGGTGCCCAGAGAAGCTGTGGCTGCCCCATCCCTGGCAGTGTTCAAGGCCAGGTTGGACACAGGGACTTGGAGCACGCTGCTCTAGTGGAAGGTGTCCCTGCCTGTGACAGGGGTTGGAACTGGATGAGCTTTAAGGTCCTTTCCAACCCAACCCATTCCATGATTCTCTGATTCAGCTAAGCCATTCAAGTATGTCTGAGATGCTGGAGGAGAACAGTTTGTGCAACAGGTTATTGATGCTGTTTGCCATCACGCAGTGATTTATGTTTCATTCTGTTCTGTGACGGCAATGATCCAACAGACTTAACATAGTCCTGGGCACTTTTAAAATTGGAACTGCACAATCACGTCTGTTCTATTTTCCCTCTTTTCCAAAAACTATAGGAAAGTGAAAAAAACCCAAACCTGCAGACATGATTTACAGGGAAATGAAAACTGGTTTTTCTTCCTATTTATGCACAGGTTGTTTGGAGATAGCGCAATAAATGCTGCTCTGGTTAAAATTCCAGAGGAACACACTTCTCACATGCAGCAGCATTGCTGTGAATTACCCACTGTGCTACAGCTGCAAAAGAGGCAAAGATGATTCCCAGGGAAAGGCTTTGGCATTTACAGGGATTATTCCCAAATCATTTGCACCGCACGTGTCTCAGCCTCACTTAAAAAGTTGCTGCATCACAAGCAGTTGATGACAAGAGTTTGTCTTATAGACTGTGTCCATTTTATTAGGCATTAGTGGTGCAATCACAGATTACATAGCTGAAAAATAAGATGGTTATGGAGAACACCACAGCTTCACATTCACCTGCATCAGCTAACCCTGACTGTGGGGAAGCTGCCTGCTCTGTTTATATCCCAAGAAATTGATGAATTCACTAGTTTTTCCAACAGCAGAACTTGGGGATTTGCAGTTTGCCAAGCACAGACATGACTGACAGCTCCCGGATCAGCAAAACCAGCATCTTAGTGCTGGTCTTCTGGGGCTGACACAAATGCACCCAAGATGTGCCCTCAGCTCAGCCAGGCTTCAGCTCTGCAATCTCAGCCAATGACCCTGGATGCCTTTTCCCAGGTCTGCTCCAAACTACTGCACAGTTGGTGCATAGCTCAAAAGCCACATCTCTTTAGAGCAGCTTGCTCCAAGCCCCTGTGTCCAACCTGGCCTTGAACACTGCCAGCGATGGAGCAACCACAGCTTCTCTGGGCACCCTGCGCCAGAGCCTCAGCACCCTCACAGGGAAGAGCTTCTGCCTAAGAGCTCATCTCAGTCTCCCCTCTGGCAGGTTAAAGCCATGCCCTTGTCCTGTCCCTACATTCCTTGTCCAAAGCCCCTCTCCAGGTTTCCTGTAGCCCCTTTAGGCACTGGAGCTGCTCTAAGGTCTCCCCAGAGCACAGCAGAGGGGCAGGATCCCCTCCCTGAGCTGCTGCTCACGCTCTGGGATGCATCCAGCACATGGGGGGGTTCTGGGCTCAAGCGCACATTGAAGCCAGGTCATGGGGAGCTTCTCTTCACCCAGCACCCCAAAGTCCATCTCCTCAGGGCCGTTCCATCCTTTCTCCACCAGCATGTGCTCGTGCTTGGGATTGTCTTAATCTTTACAGTAGTTGTCTAAACCCTGTGAGTTCCACAGCAGACTAGAGTGAATGTAGCTGTGTGTTGGATAACTTGGCAGAGGAGAGGGTACAGAAGGTGACACATTCCCCGTATTAAATACTGTTACACTACATTAGAAATAAAAATAAAGTGAAAACTTGTACAGAACTAGAAAGCATTAAGGGCTCACATTTATACTGCAAGAAGCCCTTTGCAATTCTAAATGACAATTTGGGAAGAACAAGCCCAGGCCTGTTTTTACAGTCCTGATGGTAAGACAGAAACTACATTCATGAGGAGAACAGCTAATGGTAAGCTGGATAAAAACCAATGCACCAGTAACATTACACAATGACTCTGGTTTTGTACATACGAGGTTTACAGTCAGATCCAGTTAATATGGCCCACACCTCAGTATCTGCCCTTAGAAGAAGGTGGGCTTCAGTAACCCTGAACACAGGAGCTGTTATCTCCCAGTTTACTCAGTCCAGCACCCTGCCCTTGACATCTGTAGCAGATGCCTCAAGTAATGGTGAAAGCTTCGGCCCATGAGGATGATCAGGGGCTGGAGCACCTCCTCTATGGAGACAGGCTGAGAACATGAGGGCTGTTCAGCCTGGGGAAGAAAAGCTGTGTGGAGACCTCAGAGCGGCTTCCAGTGTCTGAAGGGGGCTACAAGGATGCTGCAGAGGGACTCTTCATTAGGGACTGCAGCGATAGGACAAGGGGTGATGGATTCCAACTGAAACAGGGGAAGTTCAGGTTAGATCTAAGGCAGAAGCTCTTCCCTGTGAGGGTGCTGAGGCACTGGCACAGGGTGCCCAGAGAAGCTGTGGCTGCCCCATCCCTGGCAGTGTTCAAGGCCAGGTTGGACACAGGGGCTTGGAGCAAGCTGCTCTAGTGGAAGGTGTCCCTGCCTGTGGCAGGGGGTTGGAACTGGATGAGCTTTAAGGTCCCTTCAACCCAAACCATTCTGTGATTATCAACTAGCATGTTGGTATGAGGCACCAAGCTTTCAAATCCCTATGTGGGGAGGAAAAGGTTCAATTCATTCCCTTTAATACAGTTCTGGTTTATTCAAATTTACACAAAGCTACTGCACACAACAACTTCACCCTTTCAAGAACATATGTGAACAGATTCCGTGGATTTTCATACTCCCATTTAACCAGGAAACCTTGTTAAATCCCTGTATTTTGACTCTCTCCTCACAACAAACCCTCTACAAGCAACCACAAGCAGCTTGTGAGCTGGCTCGGCTGAGATTTAATCAACAGATAATGCAGCCTGTCATGCCAGATTGAGAGGTAATTCCCAAAGCCTGCCCCGAGTCATGAGCTAGGGCTTTGTTTCTGCGGTGCACACCGGTTTGTCCACTTCAGTTCCTAAAGCTCTGCAAAGCCTGATTGGAAACCCAAGTGTTAAAACCCAGAGGGAAGAAGAGCTCTGTACCTCTGCTTGAATACTCGTGACTGATCCTGCAATTCCGTTCTCGGTGCTTATGTTATTGGAGCTGTTGTTTGGAGAGCTGGGCCCAGATCCAGGAGCACTGTTGCATGCAGAGTCTAAAAACACATCCAAAACCAACTTTCAGTGTTACAAACAATCTCCATGATGGTATTTAAACAGATAACAACCCTTTAAGTTTTGTTTTGGAGGAAAACAACCTTCCTCCTCCCCATCTCCCTCAGCCTAAATCTTCCCAGGGCTCTTAAAATACCAACAACTAATTTTAAATGGGCTGTCCAAGTACCTACTTACCATACTTGAGTCTTCTCCTCCTGGGGATTACTCTTACAGCGCAATAATAACTTTAAATACAATTGGAAGATAATAAAAGACATGGAAAAGGCTTGAAAAGGCCGAAGTGGAGGATGCCAGATTGCCCTGCTTCTCTCCCCCTCTTTAGCCTATAACCCCAACGACACCCTCTACTCGCGTGTTGCATCAGACTTCACACTGGAACAAGCAGGGGAACTGTCTCAGCCTTGACATTTTCCCACGCAGGCTTCTGGTCCATCTGGATTTACTGGCCAGCCACCACTAGCACCGAGCCCTCATGATGGGCACGAGAACTGACCTTTGCTTTTAGAGCACAGCACTGAGATTTTCCAGTGCAGGGCATGGGGCACGTCCCTGTTCCCTGCCAAGTGCCCACACCATGCCTGGTCCTCCAAGAAACAAGACCTGCCTTGGTCTGCCCTTCACACAACTCTCACAGCACTGAGCTCCCCCCGGAAAAGCCTGGGGACTGACTCTCAAGGACGGTCTTTTGCCAGGATGGCAAATGCAGTTGTTTGAAGGGATTTAAAAGCTGTGTGAGTGAAATGTTGCTGGATGGACCATGGGCCATGGCTGTGCCTGAGCACATTTCACCAGAATCAGGCAAAACTCTACAGGGCCCAAATCTGTTTAAATCACTGCCTTTTGAGGGGTAAATCTTTTCCCGCTCCTTACTGAGGCAGTAAAAGAGCTGAGAAAACCCTCTCCATGGTATGTATTTTATCAATACGTTGCTTTTGAACTCACTACCCAGAACCACAGAGGTGCCCAGCCTGAAATCAAAGCCTCCCATCAACAACCCAGAAATAACAGCAAACAGAAAGAGTGTGTGAAATGGCAACAGCCAGAAATCTTCCCTTAGAAGGTGTCTCATGCAATGCATGGCCCAGCATCCACTGCTTCTCCTTTTAGTCTGGAAGGTAAATAACGCTCTAAACCTTTTCTTTAGCCTAAAAGCCATGGGACATAGAGCAATATATGAGTGAAGTAGATTGGATTTTCAGACCTGCTATAAATGATGCTTTAGCTCTTGAAATCATCTATTCCCTTGCAGAACAGAGAGGCACCAAGCAGTGCATGGCTACCCCAGGGTCTCCTGAAAGCACTGTGCTCTCTAAAGACAGCTCACACCGAGTTTCCCTGAATGATGCTACTGTGGCCTTGAAGTGAGCCAAGTCTGAAAAAGCTGTTACATAGTGGTACTTACACACAGGCATCTCTAGGTGGTGCTAAGCATTAACTTTATGGTAATCTATACATACAATCCTACCTTACCCCGATTCCTCCTTATAAACTTGACTCCCAGAAGAATATTATTCTTCCACAAGAAACTGTCAAATAAGTAGTCAAAATACCAGCTATATATATATATATATATCTAAAACAATGCCTTTCATGCTTTAAAACCTTGCTGTAATTACCTAACAAGGAACTATGGCAGCCTGCCCAAAAGCTTAAACAAACAGGGGTTATAAAGCATTTCCTGCTGGAGGATGACAGCCGTGAATTGCAGCCTCCCCAAGGATATTAATAGGATCATCTTTGAGAAAGTTGATTTCTCAGCCTGTTGCTGAACATCATAGAAATGCTTGGGGGAACCAAAATACCCAGCACTCTGGTGGCATATTTCCATGTCTTCAAACCAAACCCAAGCTCCTGGTGTTGACAATGTTATCTCAACAGATTGGTACTTAATGGACCGATGCTGCTGACGCACACTGACATCTCCCACTGCCAACTTCATCCCGGTTTCACCAGCACATGAGAGATGCAGACTGAATGCAGGGATTCATTTGGGGAAGGGAACATCTCATGGAGCGTGTGGCTGCAGGGTGGATGCGATGTCACCCACCTACCTGTGACATCCAGCGGGCGCTTCTTCAGAGCGGTAACCACTGGACCATCTTTTCTGCGCAAGAGGGGGCTGCTCCGTCTTTCAGCAACTTTCTGCTTTAGTCTGGATCGTAACTTCAGGTTGGGTTCAGATGCTGAACAGGATAAAGCAAAGCAAAGAGTACTTTGGTTAATATTAATTGGTTCAATTAATATTAATTAGCTAATAATAATTGGTTCAATATTTTACCTATTTCAGTAGTTTTTAACGCAAAGGCTGGGTTCAAGTTCAGCATTTGCAGAAGCCTAAGTGAAATTAGTTATTTGATAGAATAGATGTGGAAGAAAGACTTAATAGAATGAGCAGGTCCCAGCCCATGAGACAGCTGAATTCACTGGCAATGAAAGTCAATAGCATTTTAATTGATAATAATCATCCTGCAATCTCTTCTCTCAATTGAAGACAGACTTACAAGCAACTGTGAACTCGGACTACTGCAGAAAGCATCATTCACATTCCCTAGCTTCCCAACTTGCTTCCAAGCCAGTGGTAAAGCTAAAACTACAGGATCAAAACCATCAGTGCAGGAACTGGTGAGACAGCTGAGATGTTGCTGTTTGGTGGAGGACGGAGCATCACCGTGGGGCTCAGACAGCACCTGCAATGCGCTGCTGAAATGGGCAGCTTCCCACCCATGGAGCCATAGAACCCCAGGGTGAGCTGGCTTAGGGAGGAACACCAGGGCAGGGGAAAGAAAACACTACAATCAAGGCTTACAACCAAACCAGGAGAGTGTTTTCCTGCTGGTTCACCTCCCTGAAGCAACTCACCTTGGAGCGAGATGAGCCTGTGTCCTCTGTAGCCAGTGTCAACTCAAGCAAGAGGGCATGAGAGCGTGGCCAAGGCCAAAGCCAGCACCAGGGAGGAGAAGGGTTGTTTCTTTGGGGAGCAACTTGGTTTGCATCATCACGGGCACAAAACTGAACCATATCTAAACCCACATCAAACGCTTTGAGAATTCAGGGCTGCCAAGGGTAGGTGTGCATGGATTTCCTGAGACCACAGTCTGACTTGCTTTGTGTACATCAGCCCTTGGAGAGCCTCTCTTCAACACTTCTGCTGTATCTAAATCCTGGAATTCCATTTCTCCAAAGGGCAAAGCAGAGCTCTTGGGAAGCTTTATCCTAATGCCTCTGGGTTAATGACAGCAACACGGAACAAACACATTTGTATGGCTCAGATTATCAAGGTTTTATAAAGGTAATGAAGCTTTAAGTCAAGATTCCTCCTGCAAGATGACTTTCTCTGTAAACTTCCTGATCCCTTCAGCAGACATCAACTATCTGCTTTGGTGCTCGAGGGCTCCTGACAGTTATGAGCTTTGTGAACTGGCCCAATCTTTTCCCCTCCTCAACCTCTTAACAACTCTGCAGCTGAATCCCTTGGAACAACCAAACCCTGTGCTCTCACCATTAACTACCCATACGCTCAGCTCCCTGTACAATGAGCTATATTGCTTTAGGAGAATTAAAAGAGGGTTTACAAACTGATTTGAATTAACTAAGATATATTTTCCCTCAGTTGGCTTTGACCACTGGGTCACGTCAAAACTCAAGCCTGACAACATGAATTGCAGGGTTCAAATCTCACAAGGCTGCTGAATTCAAGATCAAATGCTTGAAGTTAAGCCATCAAAACAGTTCTTTGATGAAACTTGGGGGGGGGGGAATAAAGCTTTCCATTAATGTTTTGGACAGGAAAATGCCACCAAGAGATAAAGGGAGCACTAAAAGTGTCAGACTCCACAAGATGATGCTTAAAATGCAGGATGAAGTGCATTAGCAAAGGGGAAATAATCTTACAGGGCATTTGCATGTAAAATGGCAGGGGACTGAACGCAAATCTGTCATCTGCTTGGAGGGCAATACTGGAAGAGTGGGCTAGTTAAAATACAAGCATAGGTTCTAACTACCTACTTCATTAAGTTCTCTTCAAAACAGAAGTCGACTTACTGCTTTAAAAGTAGCCTTTAGGTACATGAACATTCAGTACCTCATCCCTCAGCCTTTAATTCCCAGTTTTAATTGGTTCCAAATACTGGGGATTAGTAACTGGGGAGATGCTCCAGTCAAGACTTTGAAGAACAAATGGGAACTAGATGCTGATACATCCGGTTTGGATACATCCGCACTGCCAGCTAGTAAATGAAATAGAAGCCTATGCCCCAGCTGTTGAAAGGATCTGTCTTCCGCCAAAGCAAAACAGGACAATAAAACTGTACTCGAGCACTGATTTTATTCCTATGCAACGTAGACCCTGCATGGTGTACAGCAGAAGTATGTTTTCTGTTGGGAACAGACAAGTACTTGTGAGGTTTTCCATGTAGAGAAGAGATTGGTTAGAAACACCTTCAAAATGGGCAGGGAAACATAAGATCCGAGGCTCATGGGTTACCCAACACGACCAGATCTGCCCCCCTGTGCAAAGCCACAACACCCACGTCCTTCCATGTAACAGGAAGGGAATGAACACAGACAATTCCAGCCTGAACAGAGAAAACACCTTGAGAACAGGTTATTGCGGAAGCAAGGTATTACAATGTCAGACAAAACCCTTCTCAGGCAAAACCATCCCATATATTTCTCCTTTGCTTCCTCAGCTGGAGTTCTGAAACACCAAAGTCTCTTTAAAGAACTGTATTTCTTCAGCTCCTTCTGCTTGTGGTTTTACCTACACCACCCCGCTATAATCCCAAATCTAACCTGCCATCAAGACCTCAAACAGCATAATCCCAACCCACATTTAATCGGGCGCTATACAGCCCAAATGAGGTGAATTCAAATTCAGCACAGGCAGCGCAGAACGGTCTTAAATTGAAGCAATTGACACAGAGCATCTTTCAACAGAAAAGATGCAGCTTTAAACAGGCGTTTCCAAACCTCAAAGCAATCATTTAAGCTGATTCAGATGCTTTTTAAACTAATAGACGCTAGTAAATAGTTTTAAGCTGAAGAGAGATGTCCTTTAAATGGAGAAAGCAGGAATTCAAGCAACATGTAACTATCAATACCAGATACCCAACACGGGTCAGATGCTCTCCTAGGAACACCAATCCACTGGAAATCTCCCAGTATTCACCCTGTCAGGCAATATGCCCAAATAAAGCCAACTAAACCCATCACTGCTACCTACAGTAAGCTTAAGACTGAATTACACAACTTACTGGTCTCCTACATCTTAAGGTGAAACCTTGAAAAACAAACACTGGGAAGTTAGAAAGAAATCAGGTTGATTCCTGTTTAGCAAACAGATGGAGCCCATGCCAAGTCTGAGTCAGCTTCCACAAAGCCAGTGGGATTTCTTCAGCAGTGACATACTTAATTTGGCCTATAATAAGGATTTATACAAAGAATATTTTGTTTTCCTCCAAGGAAATTAATAACTAGAGCAGAAGCCAAAAGCTTCCCTAGTTTGCACAGGCTCAAACCCAACTTACCCCTCTTATACATCATTTATTGCAGCAGGACCCATGTAATCCAATTCGCCAACATTTATGTCATTCTCATTGTTTTCTTCTTAGAATTGCATCCCCTAAGCTGCTGAACTAATGGGACATTAAGTCTGTGCAAGGCGAAAAACACAACATCCTGGGCGGACGTTGCCATGTTCCCATTAAACATCCACGTTTCTGATAAATCGCCAACAATGCACCATGAAAACCCTCATCCCAGTCCTTGAATGTCCTGATTTCAGCAGCTGGGCACTGTGAGGGTGCTGAGGCGCTGGCACAGGGTGCCCAGACAAGCTGTGGCTGCCCCATCCCTGGCAGTGTTCAAGGCCAGGTTGGACACAGGGGCTTGGAGCAACCTGGCCAGTATAAAGCTATTTAAAGCCAATTTAGGCTCTGAGGTCTCCCCGAAGCCTTCTCTTCTCCAGGCTGAGAATATGGCAAATATCATGTAAAAATCTAAAACAACTGAAATTCAAATCCAATATAAACCTCCTCAAAATACAGCAAAACTTTTATCCAGCTGTTTCCAATCATGTACCTACGTTCCCAGACACATTAGTTCAGGTGATGCCATCCAACAAGCTAAGAAAGTTGGGGCTGCTCGGCCTGGAGAAGAGAAGCTGTGTGGAGGCCTCAGAGCAGCTTCCAGTGTCTGAAGGGGGCTACAAGGATGCTGGAGAGGGACTCTTCATCAGGGACTGCAGTGATAGGACAAGGGGTGATTTGGAATAGAGGAAGGTCAGGTTAGATATAAGGAAGCTTCTCTGGGCACTCTGTGCCAGCACCTCAGCACACTCACAGGGAAGGACTTCTGCATGAGCTCATCTCAGTCTCCCCTCTGGCAGGTTAAAGCCATTGCCCTTGTCCTGCCCCTACATCCCTTGTCTAAAGCCCCTCTCCAGGTTTCCTGTATCCCCTTTAGGCACTGGAGCTGCTCTCAGGTCTCCCCTTAAGGAGCCTTCTCTTCCCCAGGCTGACCCAGCCCAGCTCTCTCAGCCTGGCTCCAGAGCAGAGCTGCTCCAGCTCTCTGATATATAAGTACTTGTAGAGTTGAAAGCATGCATGTCCCTTTGAAGCAGAGATGGAGCTGAGAGGACCAACGAGGAGAAGGGCAGTTTCACTGAATGACTGAGAGCTAGGTCCTGGGCCTTCAGGAAGCCCCTGCTCCACAGCGCTAACATTAGACCAGAAGACTTTGGTCTTCTGCTGGAAGAGGTTTCTTCTTCAATGCACCATTGATGGTACTCCTCAAGAAGAGCTCTGATGGGAAGTACTGCCTTTCTCCCCATGGATCCCCAGCTCTTATGTCAAAGCTCCTGCTTTACCTGAATAAAAGGGGGGGGGGGCCTCCAGGAGAGGTGTGCACTGAAACAGAACACACTCAAGCTGCTGGTGCTGAAGAAAAACATGGGAGTGAAGAATTCCCTAGTGTGCATTTAGACACAGAAGAAATGGAGGGATTATAGCAAGTATTTGCTGGTCCTCCAACTGCACGTTGGCTCGCTGCTCTCTGAAATGTCAGTGCACTCGTCTGAAGAGCTATTCTGCAGCATCACTGC
Organism: Amazona ochrocephala; assembly: GCA_039720435.1. Lineage (NCBI taxonomy): Eukaryota > Metazoa > Chordata > Aves > Psittaciformes > Psittacidae > Amazona > Amazona ochrocephala. Next base: position 81,481,835 of record CM077881.1, on the reverse strand, counting down.
CATAAAGCAATTTTTGCCTTTAGGAAGTTATTTTTGGATTAGAGACACTTATGTCATAGAATTCTAGAATCAACTAAGTTGGAAAAACCTTTCCTTGCAGCAGGAAAGGCTATTTAACCAGTAGGGATTTCTCAGGCACGTCTATGGCTCCTCTCAGCAGAGCACACACCGGGGCAGTGTGTGGGTCCCCAGGAAAGCCAGGCCTCCACCTGCATCAGCTGGAAGGGCAATGCTGGTGGAAAGCAAAGCTGCTCTGGAACTTGAGTGACACTCCATGCCATAAAGAGCTCAATGACTTTCTCTAAATCATACTCCCACACTACACCAGGATTTCTGCCCACTCTATTTTCCTCTAAACAATCTCTGTGATAAAACAAACCACTTCAAGCATTCCAATGATCGGAACCAACTCAGAGAGGTATTATGCCTTTCCTTGACAAAGGCAGCATTTTAATCACTGACAAACCCTTTCTTTTGCTCTTTGCTTCCTTTGAACTGCAAGGAATTCAGCACAATTACACCTGCTTAGCTGCAAATAATACTCAAAGCAATCTGTGTTGGAACCAGCAAGCACACACTGTGCCCAAGTACTGATCTGTGGTACCCGGCAGGTAGATGCATACACGGAAGGACCATGCTGCCTGTTTCATGGCAGCACTGTACGGGCAGCAAGTGATCAGGACCCTGACAGCCCGGGTGCATGTCACCACCCAAGTGCAAGCTGGGGCTTAGAAGAAGTCATTGTTCACAACCTGCTCGTGCTTGATGCAGCCCAAAGAACATAATTACCTTTTCTATTCCTTTTAGAAGGTTGGTGGGCTGGAAGCTGTACCAGTTACTGGCATCATTAGCACAAGCAATGTATTTGTGAGATTCCTTCTGCAGGAGGTCCCAAAGGTACAAGAAGGGGTCTCCTTTTTGTTGTGTTCCTTTATTCCTTAAGGGAAGTCACTGCAGCAAAGAAGTACATAAGCCACGGTCTGACAATGCTGACCTAAATACTTCTCCTTGGACCTTTCCTGCCAGTTCTTAACAGTGTGGGCTGGGAAGGCTGAGGACAGCTTTTTTCCCTTTATCACAAGCCCTAAGACACAGAACTTGACCTATAACCAGTTCTCTTCCGTCACAACTTGTGCAGAAGGCAAAAGACACTGTTGGGAGGGGAGGTTTTCAGGTAGGATACTGGTTCTTCCCTGCTCCCCAGAGAACAGGAGCTGAAAGAGGGGTCTGTGACACCTCCTCCTCATCCTTTCTGCCCAAGTCCGTACCACACACACACTCATTTACTATCTAGGCAGGAAATTCAGAGACATAGACTTGCCAAAGATGCCTTTGTAAGCTCCCAGTCTGGCATTCAACTCCGTCTAGCTTTGGAAATAGTGGAAACTCACACCCTGAGATGCTATCCCACAGCTCTGCAGTGAAAACATATTTGGGACCACAGGAATCCTTTTGCCTCCTTCAAATCCTCACGGCCATCAACTTCCTTCTGATGTTCAGCTCCCCAGCGCAGCCAGCTGTGATACTGGAGTCAAGGGAAAGCCAGGACCTGGAGCATCAGCGATGCTTCACGGGACAGTGACGATGGCTGCAGCAGCCCTAGAAACCAAGCCAAAGACATCAAACCCCAGCTCTTAACAGATTCAGGAGGTCTTCTGGTGCACAATGAACCGCAGCAGTTTGGCAAACACCAGAGGCTTGAGAAGAACAAGTCAAAACTGAAACAATAGCGTGGTTTTGATAACATCAGCATGGCCCAAAATCCCACCTCTGCTGACAGGAGAAAGGTTGGAAGACCAAAGTACTTCAAAGGAAATGAGCTGGGTTTCTCTCTTTGGGATCACGTTTAAGTACTGATACGGGGAACCACTTCCAGCTCCTGCATGCAGTGAGTTGAACGTGTGTTGGCTCTAGCAGGGGCTGAGCTTGGCAAAACTTATCCTGATTTTCATGACAACTGATTGGAATGCTGTGGCTTCCTTTGAAATCCTGATGAGCTGTCGAGGCCCAACAAACACAAGGAATCCTTACCCTACCTTTACACAGGAGGAAGCGGGAAAGCTAGTGTCCAACATGACACAGTCCAGCCCTGCACAGGATGTATAGACACGCAGAAGCAAACAAACCCCCTATGTAAGCAAAGGGAAAACGATGTTAAAAAGTTGTATTGTTCTCTTTTTACCAACCTCAACGCTGGCGGTTGTGTCAGCTTTGTAATTAACAGCATCTTTCAATACGTCCACTGCTCAGGTTTCAGAAAGCAGGGAACCCCATTAACTAACAGCCTTGTTCCTGGGAGAAAATGAGGACGCTGTAGAACCATAGAATGGTTTCGGTTGGAAAGGACCTTAAGATCATCCCGTTCCAACCCCCCTGCCATGGGCAGGGACACCTCCCACTAAACCATGCCACCCAAGGCTATGTCCAACCTTGAGCGTTCTTCAGGAAAGCAAAACTGAAGAGCTGTGTTAAAAACAAACCTCAGGAGCTCCAAGACAGCTGCTGACAAACAGCTCCTGGGGTCTGTCAGTACCTGAAGTCAGCGGCCACCTCTGGAGCAACAGCACAAGAGGGACGTGGGGCTGCTGGAGTGAGGCCAGAGGAGGCCATGGAGATGCTGCGAGGGCTGAAGCACCTCTGCTCTGGAGCCAGGCTGAGAGAGCTGGGCTGGGGCAGCCTGGGGAGAAGAAGGCTCCTGAAGGGGAGAGCTTAGAGCAGCTCCAGTGCCTAAAGGGGCTGCAGGAAACCTGGAGAGGGGCTTTGGACAAGGGATGTAGGGACAGGACAAGGGGAAACCTCCTTCCCACAGCTTCCTACATCACCCTACCCCTAACGATGATGCTGGCTGGATTCCAGGCCCGGTAACCAAAAGTGTATTGAGATGGACTTTGCTATTTGAAGTGCAAATATTGAATCAAATTGAATCAAACTGGCCTACAGGAGATGGCAGTTTTACATTACAAACACAAAGGCAGAGCTCTGCCTGGTGCCAGTAACGTGAAAAGCTCCCCCATAATCAAGAACTTCAGTTAGGATGGGCTCCAGCCTTCCTTGTCTTTTGTTTACACCAGACTGTTCAGGAGCTTTTCTTCTCCAAGCAACTTAACACTCTTGGCAAGGGGAATTCTGCAGGGGAACGCTGTGCCAGAGACTGACGTGCTGCTGCGTTGAAAGGGAAAGAAAGGGAAAACAAACCAACAATGATTCTCTCCTGAACCTTGCGAGTGAACTCGATTGTATCACAGAGCAGTCCCCAAAAGGTTAATGCTGGGGTCCATAAAGAATAAACATCAGCACGCTGGAAAAACAAAATCAGCTCAACGTCTTCCTGCTTTAAAACAACAGGGATTTTGGTTGGTTCCATTTTTAATAATGTGATTAAGTACATTTATCATCCTTAATTCCCCCTGTCTGACAGGGCTTTTATTCAGCCAGAGTCTTATTGAGAACTCAGTTTGGGTCACAGCAAAGGGCTGAGCCCTGCAGAAATCCCCTTCCATAACACTGGGAGCAGGAAGGGCGGCTGAGCCTCAAACCCAAGCGACAAGGAAAGCCTACAAGAACTCTCAGATGGGCTCTGGACAAAGGCCTGTAGGGACAAGACAAGGGGAATGGCTTTAACCTGACAGAGGGGAGCAACCTGCTCTAGTGGAAGGTTGGCAGGGGATTGGAACTGGATGTGCTTTAAGGTCCCTTCAGCCCAAATCAGTCTGAGATTCGATGAAGTAAGGTCCCCCAAAGTGATGCGTATGGGAGTTCTGGAGCATGTCAAAGCCATTTACACTTGGGAATGCTACCACACTAGAAACGGATCACCTGCATTTATAAGGTATAGGAAAGACCTGAAAATCTTTTGGAATCAGGCCATCCACAGGCCCTAAGCAATGGGAGTGGTGCCAAGGGATGTTTCCCTGCATGGAAATGCTGTGATTTCCAAGAGCAGCCTGAAAGCCTTCAACAGAAGAGGAGTACACAGCAGCAGCAGCCGATAGAGCCTGGGCTTGCATTCCTCCTCCCAGGCAGATGTGTATGTACACTGAGCACGTCTTTGTGCTTCACTAGCTTTAGAGCTGAAGGAAGTCTTCTCTGAGGACATTCCTCCACCAGTCCTCTCCTTCCCTACCAAAGACAAAAGTCCCAAAGCCCGGACAGCATCACTTTATCTGTCCTGGGCACTGGTGGTACAGCAGCATCTACCACACACCTAATGGGGTGTTTGATTACCTAGAAGCAGAGATTAGAGGATGTTTTACCCTTCAAGCAAAGCCAGTTTTCTTAGCTGTACTTCCGGAGTACTCCAGAAAGGGCACAATCAAAACTACCTCCACCAAAGGTACAGGGTGTGCTCAGGAAAATCCCCATATCCTGGAGCGGCCTTGCCAAGTTTCGGTTGACTTCTTGTGCAGCTGGAGTGTCTGGCACTTGTCACCCAACCTACCGAGGGGGAAGGCACAGCAGATGGGAGCCCATCCCCAGACCCATGCGACAGGCCAGGTGCTATGGCCCACAGAGAGAAGCTCCCAAAAAGGTCTTTCAAAGCACAGAACTGGGAGGCAAGAGGTACAAGGCGGTAGTGTGAAGGTGAAAGAAGAAACCCCAGTTTCCAAAGGTAACGAGAACTGTGTTAAACCATTCACTGCACCTAAGACCTGCTCTACTTCTAACTATCGGAAGTGCCATGAGAACACCTACATTCCTCTCCCAGAAGGAAAAGGAGATGCTGCAGCTCTTGGGAGCTGATGTAGGGTGGCTGATTTGAGCAAAGACTGCAGTAAACCCACAAGGAGATTGGGTTAACACACCGTAAGTGTCCCTTATCACAAAGATGACACACTTTTTGACTCCTGGTGCTCATCCATCCACATCTGAAGATCCACAAAGTATCCCTGAGAAACAGCCAGGCAGCACCTGCAGAAGCTGGGAAGCTCAACCATACCCCTGCTTTCGTCTTGCTTCCACTCCCTCTTTTCAGAACCTGTGGCTGCCCCATCCCTGGCAGTGTTCAAGGCCAGGTTGGACACAGGGGCTTGGAGCACCCTGCTCTAGTGGAAGGTGTCCCTGCCCGTGGCAGGGGTTGGAGCTGCATGGGCTTTAAGATCCCTTCCAACCCAAACCAGGCTGGGATTCTCTGATTCCCCAAAGAAAGCAGCCGAGGATCACGAGCTGGCCAGGTTAAAAGCTGAGGCTATGTTGGCTTAGGCATGCAAGATGGAGCTGAGGATGAGAGCCAATCAAAACAACCTGGTTTACATAATATATAGCTGAGAAATAACTGACCTGCTAAGCCACCGTGCAGGGAAAATCCTAACTGAGAAATAACTGTCTAGGTGTGAACCAACCCCCTTTGCAGGAAGTCCCGCCGCTCTGACTGGCAGAACCAGATGTATTTATTTGAAGTATAAACTTGTATATAAAATGCAAACCCCCGAAGAAATGAACTTTTCTTGGTCCTCTTCTCACTCAGCAAAACACACTTGGACTTCAGACACGCAGATCTCTGTATTAGCTTTGACTCTGGGAAAACACCGCACAAACCTTGACACACTGTCCCCTAACCGCACACCCAAAGCAACTCCAGGCTCCCTCTCACACTGAGCGTAATGACAGATGAAGGGGGAGCACAGCAGAGTGGGTGCCTGTTGAATAAACCACCCCATGAAATACAGCTTTACAGTAATGTAACTTCTTTAAGATGCCAAAATAAAGAGGACCGAGTGTGACAGCAAAGACAGAGCAACACAGAAAATCAGTGCAAGAGCTACCTGTTTTTCTGAGTGGGAAGTCATCTTTGGAATCATACATCCCCAGTACAGGGTGATTGTAGGTGCCGGATACGCCACTTTGGGGTGGGGAGCTCTGGTCCAAAGAGCTGTGCTGGGTCTTCCTGCACAGAAGGAAAGAGAAAGAGAAAGGAGAAGCTTTACACCAGCGATACACAAAGGCAACGACTGCAGCTTCACCTGATGTCAGTTGGTGGGGAACAGCGCAAAGGAAAACATCCTGGTAGTAGCTTTCTCCTTCTAAACACTCACACAAGACTAATATAGAGGAGATAACTAAACATAGGCTTGATTTTCGGTAGAAGAATGACCCTGTTGAGCATGGCTCAACTCATGAAGCTATTTAACCATGAGTATAATGTCAAGCATCTACTTGGACTAGTTTTTGCTAAGTCATATTCCTGAAGCTCAGCATTGGTGCTCTCACTCTCCTCAACAATCTCCCTTCACTGAATACAATGCAGACATAGTAGACAAAGCCTAAGAATGAAACAAAACCAAAGGATGAGCTGCCACAACTGGCTAATGCAGCCATGCTGTATAGGTGGTCTTCTGCCTTCGGCTTCCCTGCCTCCTGACCCCAGTACTCAGCAGACATACAGCCAAAGTCCTCAACACCCTCCCAGATTAACTTCTCGAAGCTGGTAATTTATAGCTTTGTTTGAGCAGGCTGCTGGAAGTAAATTGCACTCTGTTTGCTAAGGATATTAAATAATGAATGAGTTTTCTAAGCCTCCTACCAGTTTGTTGGCTGCATCTTTCCTACCTAATGACTTGTGCCCAGCTTTGCCATTTCCCAGGAGCTCGACCAACCCCAGCCAGCACAGGCTTTGGGATGTCTCCAAGCTGTGCATGCTAGCAGAGCAGCTCCGTCCATAGAATGACTGATTTAGCCATATAGGTAACAGCCACAGAGCTGTCAAACAAGATGACATTTTAAGTTTAAAGAAACACAATTTAAACCCTGTATTACTTCTCCCAAATGCTAAAGAATATGCGATGAAGTGAGCACTTTGTCAGAAGAACTGAGTATTTGAGATATTACATTGCCCAATAACCAGGCATTTTGGAGGCCTTGGTTAAAAACGTTCTCCTACAAAAAGTTCTTTACGGAAACCAAAATGAGCCATTTCCCAGTTGAAAATTACACCAATCCATCCCATTCCTTTGATGGTACACATTTTGAAAGCTCAAATCCGAAGTAGGCTGTTGGGTGAGATACATCGCAGCAATTCCGCTACAAGTGATACCTTTCATAAGGAAGGGGCTAACGAGGCAGCAGGAAAACGCATCCCATTTTCTACATGGTTTTGTTGCAAGTTTAGTTGAACATCTACATGAACATTTCCTATAGCCACAGCTCTTCCCAAGCAGTGTGATTCACTGTGGTTTCCTAATCCTCCCCCCTTTCTATCCCAACCATAGAGGCAGACCGATGCTGCGGGCTCTTACACAGTTGCATATTTCATGAGCGTTTGCGCACATCACGTACCCCCTGCCCATTCACACCAGTAAATGCCCCGGCACACACGCAGTTTAATCATCACCTGCAATCAAAACACACGCGAACTGACACATATTTGAAGCCCTCCTGAAAACAGAGGGCACTTTCTCTGCCCAGCTCTGCTCAGACCAGGGGAAGGCAGCACAGAGAGATGGTTCACAAACAGGAAGCCTCGGATGCTGCAAGCCAAGAGCCCTCAAACCCATCGTGTCACACAATGACATTTTTTTGCCTATACAAGCAAGAGGCTTTTCTTTCTCTCTTTTTAAGTCATGACTTAAGCTGCACAATCATGTACATTGAAGCTATTTTCGTCACTTTGTTAAGGAATGTGCAGTAACTCAAAGGGCCTGTTTAGATGTGCTTGGGGGTTGCTGAATGACAGATATTTAAACTCTGCAAACAGGAACACATTATACGGCTCAAGGACTGGGATCGAACACTCCTGCCCTGCTTGGAGCTAAACGCACTGCTCTGCATGCCCATTCCAGCCTTCCAGAGGTCTTGAAAGAGATGAAGCTGTACATTACATCGAGTCTGGGGGCATTTCTGAAGGCTCATACCTTCACAGAACATATCCTCTGTTCTCTGAGCAATGAGGTCCTCCATAAAGCCTTCTATCTCCATGTGCACAGCAAAGCATGCATGAGACTTCAACCACAGTCATGGAACGTAAACGGGGTATATATTCAAACATATGTATCTGTGCTAGAATGTTTTGTGTACCAAGACTGTAGACACCTATGGACACTGGTATAATTCAGGGTGTGATTATATCTCCCTACCTCCTTCTCATACAAATACTCAGCTTTCATGATTGCTACCACACTGAGTAGTTACTACCCAAGTGCATTTCTAACAGCTTCTCAGGGAAGTAATAGCCCTGTTTGCTAAGCCCAAGGCGCTCTGTCTGCGTTCCTGCTAAGCCACTCTTACTTATGTCAAGTAAGGTTTTCATACACATGAATGCTCAGTACCCAAGATACACTTGTACATTTAATGAAGGGTTAAATGGTGAGTTCTCCAATCCAAATCTGTCCAGGCCTCTTCAGGATTAACTCCCCACTTTGCTCAATTGATGTTTAGAATATGATTTAATAAGAGAAACAGCAATGAGACATTCCTCTGGCCAAAAAGAATAGCCACAGTAGACACACATGGGTCAAAGCTGAAATACAAGTTCTGCCTGAATGTCTCAGGGCTCTACAATTAGTCTAGTGATGCTCCCCTCCTCTGCAGACCTTAGTGTCAAGTGGGGTCAGCCCTGCGCTGCTGATCTGGAGATCAGAGTCTCCATGATAGTCCTGCCCTGTGTATCTTCTAGAACTGGGACAAGCTCCTTGGCCATGCAAGGCCAGGTTGGACGGGGCTTGGAGCAACCTGCTCTAGTGGAAGGTGTCCCTGCCCACTGGAACTGGATGAGCTTTGAGATCTCTTCCAACACAAATGAGTCTGGGATTCTATGGTCTTGAAAAGCAAAGCCTCCTGTGAGCAGGGCTGTCCAATGGGTTCAGAATCCACAGGAGGGACAGCCTGACTTTGCAGGTCAAAAGAATTTCTTCTGTTGCTGCCTATCACCAACACAAACTGAAAATTAGACCCACAAAGCTATATTGAACAATTACACATAGACTGGAGATGTAGCTATTAAGGAGAGTTTACAAAGTGGCTTGAGTACCACAGAGCTAAAGACAGAGCAAGACCTCCGTGACAGCCCACAAGAAACAGTATGAGAATTACCAAGTCTCTTTCTCTCATTTAGCAGATACTTTGGACTACAACAACATCCTGCTTAAAAACATCTAAAACTGGACCCTTGTCATCTCAAGGGCTGATCCACACATGCAACTATGCCTTTTAACATCAGTAATTAATTAGGAACTATTCACTAACTATAAACACTCAATGTACCAGCAACTAGCAGTGTTGAATGAAGTTCAAACAGATACAAGATCAAAGAATCCCCGACTGGTTTGTGTTGGAAGAGACCTTAAAGCTCATCCAGTTCCAACCCCTGCCATGGGCAGGGACACCTTCCACTAGAGCAGGTCTCTCCAAGCCCCTGTGTCCAACCTGCCCTTGAACACTGCCAGGGATGGGGCAGCCACAGCTTCTCTGGGCACCCTGTGCCAGCGCCTCAGCACCCTCACAGGAGAAGAGCTTCTGCCTAAGAGCTCATCTCAGTCTCCCCTCTGGCAGCTTAAACCCATTCCCCTTGTCCTGTCCCTACATCCCTTGTCCAAAGCCCCTCTCCAGCTTTCCTGCAGCCCCTTTAGGCACTGGAGCTGCTCTAAGGTCTCCCCTTAAGGAGCCTTCTCTTCCCCAGGCTGACCCAGCCCAGCTCTCTCAGCCTGGCTCCAGAGCAGAGCTGCTCCAGCCCTTGCAGCATCTCCATGGCCTCCCCTGGCCTCGCTCCAACAGCTCCACGTCCCTCTTCTGTTGGAGGCAGATACTGAAGGCAAAACATTTGGACATCTCAGAGGACAACCAAAGCCTGGCCCAAAGGCTACGTCACATGTCAATGGAACACGCTTCACGTCACGGCCATTGACGCAAAGCCGCTGGGGTGTTCAATACCCTCAGGAGAGCTTTTGTTTCCAAGTAATGCTTGCAATTCTTGTTTTTAAAGGAATTCACAAACCTTAATAAGACCAAAAGAAGTACTTAAAAACAGGCGTGTCATTTAAAAGACTATTTCAGCATCTGTTACCACTTAATTGGCTTGCCTGCTCACAGTAGGAGCATCCAGTTTATCTTCTGCAAGCCTCATCTGCGTATGCTAAATCCAAACACCACCCAACTGAATCACATTACAAGTATGTGAGTACATAAATATCTCTCTAACTGAATTGGTAACCTTTGAGATGCCATATAAATAAATACTAATATGTAATTCATTTAAAAGGTTTTCTCTTCTTTTTAAAGAATCCTTTTTAAATAGAATGGAAATGAAAGATCTTTGACTTCTGCCTTAATAGCTGAAGGGTGCATTGACAAATCCTCCTCCAGCACTAGGTAAGGCACTCCAGTCACACAGCCCTGCTGCCATCTGCCCTCCTCAAAGGCTGAACACAACGAGCTCATGCCTGCCTGCACCTCACTACCAAGACAGACCCTCAGAAACCCTTGGAAGGCCTTTGGGACTTTCTTCCCGCTTCACATCTTGTGTTAGATCTAAGAATATTGATCCCGTACCCACCACAAAGCAGATGGAGGGAAGACAAGGGGATTATTCAAATCCCTAAGGATGGCCCCTTGTGCATCTGTTTATATGTCTCTACCTGTTGGCATCCCTGCAGTATCACAGGAAAGGGACGTTTTGATTAACATGTGCCACAATAAACCTAACAAATAGATTGATGTTTGGGAATTTCTCAGCATTGGACGGGGCTTGGAGCAACCTGTCCTAGTGGAAGGTGTCCCTGCCCATGGCAGGGGGTTGGAACTGGAGGAGTTTTAAGCTCCCTTCCGACCCAAACCATTCTGGGATTCTCTGCTTCTACCAATGCTTGCTCAACTACCCTGAGTTGCAATTCACTAAATATAAAAAGTAACTTACCCATTTTATTAAAGTTCAAATGATTCACACCGAAACCCTCTGAAAAATGCATTTTGGTCACGTACAGCACTGTCAAACCCTGGTTCTCCCTGCTCTGCTTCAGCCAGTAAACACATGAGGTCCATTCCCCACATCTCCAGCAACGTGAAAAAAGGTGGCACAGGCTGAATCATAAAGATAAGCCCAGTACCACTTACCCGTACCAGAAGCGAGGGTCACTGGATATACAGTGGTTGAGATTCCGGTGTGCCAATGCCTTCTTCTTATTTAAGACAAACTCTTGCAATTTCATCTTGACTTCTGTGCTTGCCACCGCACCTGAAATGTCAAAACACATAAGAAAAAGGCCATTTAATCAATTGACATACTTGAAAGAACTAGAATTTCTATGAAGATTCACAATTCAATCTTTGGTTTCCAGTCTAAAAGCAGAACTTATTATTTCAAAGAGGAAAAGAACAAAGCATCTCCAGTAAGAAGCTCTCTCTTTGCCTTTAGGTTTGCATATAATCACAACTCCTGTTGGAAAACAGAGATTTCATCAGAGATTACTCATTTCACTATAAAAGAGTTCTAAAGAGGATTTTACACGTGCAGGGAAGCACACTCAAAAGAAAGCCCTCATACGAGGTATTTCCAGCTTGCTTTTCATCAAAGGTAGTTAAGTGAAAAGGTCTTGTGTACACTCAACTTTCAAACGCCACATCTGCAGGCAGAAGGGGAATGAGACCAACGCCTCATATGGGGATTTAGTCTTGAAAACTCTTGTAAATAGGGCCCTCTTTGTTCACAAGTATCTGTGGACAATAAGACCTACATAATATTCCGATTCATTTGCAAGCGTTCAATCTCTTTCTTCAAACAGAAAATCTCACAGTTAGAAGAAGGAAGGAATTTTGCAGCTCAGAGTTAAAATGTCAACTGTGTAATTTCTAATCATGATTTCCTCCACAATAGATACCGGTTTGTTTTCCTACCATGATGGATTAAAACTATCATTTGCTTGACAGAACGGATTCACAGGCAGAGAGTTCCTGATGGAGTAATGCACAGGAAGTTTGGCAAGCAGAACATGTGGAAAAGGACAGTTCATCTATACCATGGCATAAAGCGAGAATTCCAAAGGAAAGCAGCCTGGCTACAAGGAAAAGAAAAAGCCAGGAAAGCTGTCTGCTCTCCTGGGAATAAAAGCTCCAACTACAACAGGGTAATCTTTTGCCTCCTGGATCCTACTCAGCAACGTGGTGCCATTTGACAGAGTGGGGAAACACTTCTTGTATGGCTCCAAGAGAAGAAAACTGCGCTGTATTCCTACAGCTCTGCCTTGAACCTCGGTCAACTGTGTTTAAAAGCTTGAAAAGTCACCTTTTTGGAGCCCTGCCTTTCTCACTACATCTACATACGCAGGTATGGTGTGTAGCCCAATAGGAATTACCACTGAGGAGCTGGAGACAAGTTCATATGAGTGTAGCAAGCCACATGGCTAGAGCAGAAGAGGTGACAAAGTCATGCTTAAAGGCCTTATCTCTCCAAAAGGTGTCATCATTCATCTATGGGTATCTTTAAACTAATCAAACACGTCTGCATCCCATCAGTTTGGGATCAATCTGACATGATTTAGGACATTTGAAATGAAACAGTTTTCAACGCCGAGATTTACAAAAGCTTCCTGGCTTGTCTTCCTCTGGAATTAGAAGCTGAAAGGCCCCATAACAAGATAAAAACATCTAGGCTGCCCCTTCCCTGGGCAATGCTGGAGCCATGGACCAAGCTGTCATGAAAGACCTTCGGACCATGACTCAGCTCTTGAACCTTGAGTTGAAAGATCAAAAGAAAGAAAACCCAAACCTAACAATCTAATTCACTTTAAATCGCTATAAATCACTTTAAATCATTATAAATAACTTACTAACAGAATAACCACACTGGGTTATTTTGAACCCAGTCACATAAGCATAGTGAAATACCCATTAAAGACGTTAAAGAAGACTCTAAGAGGGGAAAGGGACAACCTGTCACATATACAATAGTATACACCGTGCAGGGGTATAAGCAAAGAGGACAAAAGAAAGCCCATGTGTACGGATTAAGTCCATAGGCAGAAAGCAAGACACTCAACCCCAATGGAAGCAAAAGGCATAGCAGAGACAAAGGAGGAGGAAAGAGAAAGAACTGGAAGGCAAGAGCCCACACAGCAACCCTAGCAAGGGAAGTAGCTCTGCACATGGGAAAAATCAAGCTGTGAAGCTGGCCTCTTCCTTATGGAGAGTCTGAGGGTGTAAGAGGAGCAGGGAGCAAAGAGCAGATCAACTGATAAGACTGCAAACAAGAGAGAGCCACAAGGAGCAAAGTACTGGAGGCAGAACAGCTCTAAAGAGACAAAGAGACGTATTTAGATATATCCAAATATAGCGCATCCAAACCTAGGATAAGGCAGGGTTAGTGGGAAGAGACTAAGGGAAAGCAGAGGCAGGACCAGGCTCCTGTGGAAGGAGGAGGTTGCACAACACGAGAGCAGAGGAGCAGAACCCTTAAGTGATGGTGTGGGCTTATCAGAGCTTACGAGGAAGTCCAAGACAGGCCACAGTCCAAGACTGTCTGAGCAACAAGGGACTGAATGGTCCACGCCCAGAACTGTCTGGAAACACTGATGCACAGACAGGTTGTAGGCTCAATCTGAGCAGTGGAAAGGCAGGATGACCAAGTATCACCCCTTATCCTGCAGGAAAACTACCTTTACTTCCATATACATTTTCCTTCCTTTAAGGAAAGTCATACTTTTCATCCAAAACTTTCTGACAGCAGGTATCAGTTTTACATTAAGGCTCAGAAGATGAAAACGCAACAAGCTGATAATGCCTTAATCTAAATAGGTTTGTGATTTGCTTCTAGAAGGTACAAGCCAATTCTATTTGTGCTTACAGTGATGGAGGAAGGAGGAAAATAAACTATACATATCTATTAATGTTCCATCCCCGGCGGTGTGCAAGGCCAGGTTGGATGGAGACTTGGGTAACATGGTTTAGTGTGAGGTGTCCCTGCCCATGGCAGAGGGGTTGGAACTGGATGATCTTAAGGTCATTTCCGACCCTGACTATTCAATGATTCTATGATTAAACACTCTTTATCTTTCAGATCAGGACAATTTTAGCTGTGTTGCACTTAGCAAAATCTTCTGATGTGAGAAAAAGCAGTATTCTGAAGAGCTGAGGTGCTATAATGATTATACACCATAGAACTTCTTCAATAAAGAGTAACTTAAAAATAAAACTGTAGCCATGGGAACAGGATCTTCAACTTACCATCCCCAAAATCTGTTTTCTCCTCTACACCTATGTGTTTCAGCCAAAAGGTGCTTTGATGCCTTTGAAGCTCACAGAGATTCAGGCATTTTGCTATATATTCAAATGACTTTAAGGAAAAGAGCCAGCTACCAGTACTACAGAAGTGCCCAGCAAAACAGTGACTCAGTACCAACAGCTGATGATATAACAGCATGGTGAAGTGGAAATGCTTACAGCTTTCATCCACCTTGAACCCACTGCCTTTACTTTGGACAATAATACAAAGCAGCCAGAGGAAAATGGAAAGCAACGGAGCTGGTGGTCAACCAGGCACCAGAGCAGCAAACCTGCATTAGCATCCCTTTTACTCACTCCTGAATACTAAACTCCTTCTTTTACATAGATTCAGATCCTTCCGTCTTTCTAGTATCTAAAATGAAAGAAAATCAAACCAAACATACAAAACATGTTGGATCTCCTATGAACTGCTTTACAAAGGTGTTGGGGTAGGCCTGTGTGTTCCTTTGTTTGGCTCCAGCTTAAAGCCTACTGCTGCAAGATGCACATGCAGGGAGTCGGGAATTCAACCTGCACATAGTGTGTTTCTTAGTCTCCTACACACCAGTCTTTCCCTAGAACCCCAGCCTCTTTTGGGTTGGAAGGGACCTTAAACCTCATCCAGTTCCAACCCCTGCCACGGGCAGGGACACCTTTCACTAGAGCAGCTTGCTCCAAGCCCCTGTGTCCAACCTGGCCTTGAACACTGCCAGGGATGGGGCAGCCACAGCTTCTCTGGGCACCCTGTGCCAGCGCCTCAGCACCCTCACAGGGAACAGCTTCTGCCTAAGGGCTCATCTCAGCCTCCCCTCTGGCAGCTTAAAGCCATTCCCCTTGGCCTGTTCCTACAGGCCCTCGTGCAAAGCCCCTCTCCAGCTTTCCCGTAGCCCCTTTTGATGCTTGTTCCTACTAGCAAAGTTCTTTTTGGATCTTTATCTCAAGCCTGGTTCCCAGACAGCATCCCATCTCCTCCAGCCCTCTTGGCTTCCTCCATCACAGGCTTCTTTATTCCATTTGAGCTGAAGACCTAACGAGTTGATAGTACAACTTGGTGAGGTATTTTTCCTCCCATTCACTTCCAAAAGAAAACTGAACAAGCAACCAAAGTGCCTTTGATAAGGGGAAATTGTGAGGCCATAATCACTCGACTGAATCTCGTCAAGTGCATAATGACACGTGGGAAAGCCAACCACAAGCTGTAACCTCATGAAAGAAGTACTTTCTGAATGAAAACATTTCAAAAGCGAAGAACTGAGAACTCGGCTCCATCTTAAAAGAGGGGAATTAAAGTGAAAGAAGAAGAAGCAGCAGCAATGCAGTGTGCATCTGGTGTATTTTATGGGCTTAATATTCTGCCTCCATTAGGAATGCTGCCAAAAATACTTCAAAAAATGTTAAATCAAGTAAAGAGATGATAGGCTTCCTTGTGAAAAACGCTCAAATGGCATTTCCTAAGACAAAAATGAAGATAAAGCAGAGAAATACGTTTCTCTCCGCACTCAATACTTCAGTTTATGTAAGCTCCCTGCGCAGCCCAGCTCTGTAGGATTGGCCATTGGGAAGGTTTCTCCAGCTTTATAAAGCTGCATGATGGCTGCCATTCATCTGCTCTACCTGTCAGCACTGACACGGGTGAGCTTTTTGCTACTTACTCTCTTTTCCTTTCTCTTTGTTTTTTAGCTGCTGAAGTTTCTGCTCTCGGTGCTGCTTCTCCAGCTCCTGTTCCTGTCGGTGCTGCTCCAACTTCCTCTGGTGCTCCAGCAGCTCCTGCTGATGCTTCATGGCCAGCATCTCCTGCTGCTGCTGTGGAGAAGGGATGAGAGGAAAAGGAGTAAGTTAACACTGTGGAGTCCCCAGAGCTAAACCAGAAGCTGCTGTCAGGTGACAATAACATTGCTTAATTCATTGAAAGAGTGAAAATGCTGGTTTCCTTGTCTAGAGACTCCAGCACCATGACTCACTTTATGTAACCCCGTTTCCATTTCAGGGACATGCTAAGTGATAGGGACTGTATGCTCCAGGCTTCAGGGCACGGTCTGTTTACAAGCAGCAGCATCCTGTTCAGGAAGCACCTCATTTGAGAAAGTGACAAAAGCTTCTACCCAAAAGAGGGGAGACTGAGATGAGCTCTTGGGCAGAAGCTCTTCCCTGTGAGGGTGCTGAGGCACTGGCACAGGGTGCCCAGAGAAGCTGTGGCTGCCCCATCCCTGGCAGTGTTCAAGGCCAGGTTGGACACAGGGGCTTGGAGCAAGCTGCTCTAGTGAAAGGTGTCCCTGCCCGTGGCAGGGGTTGGAACTGGATGAGCTTTAAGGTCCCTTCCAACCCAAACAATTCTATGCTGAAGGAGCGTGCTTGAGCTCACCAAGTCAAGCACTCACAGTAAAATACACCGTTATCAACATGGGCTTTGCAGACCAGCTCCCTTGTGCTTTTTTGAATAAGCCTCTAATTAGATGACTTTGGACTCCGGTTTCTCCAACAGCCCTTCTCCCTCACTGGGTACAGACACGAGCTCCCATGGACTGGGCCACCTCTATCTTCTTAACTTCATCAAACACCGGTGACTTTCAGAGTAAGGGAACCCTCTGAGAATAGGTCTCACCCCATCCTTCTCCAAACCCTGACAGAGTGTGCAGACGCACTCCACATAGAACTATAGAATAGTAAGGGTTGGAAAGGACCTTAAGATCACCAAGTTCCAACCCCCCTGCCATGGGCAGGGACACCTCCCACTAAACCATGCCATCCAAGGCATGCACTGATTTCTCCTATTGCACATTTGTGCTACCCCAACGCTGCAGCTGAGGATACATTCTAGACCACAACATCAAATTAAACCATTCTATATAAAGATGCAAAGAAATAAATGTAAAGAGGTACTTTCCAATCTGCCTGGCTATCTGCTGTCAACTCGGGATGGAGGAGTCCCTGCTGCTGCCGGTTCCAAGCAGGCAGACTGTTGTAAAACACCCAACCCCAGTTATAGCAGGATGCGCAACGATTGCACCTATGCTTCCCTTCCTCATCCTATGGAATTTTGTATAAACAGCAAAAAAAACCAACCCCAAAACCCAGACTTTCCAAACCTAAAGAAGAAAAACAACCAAAAAAAAACCCCCCAACCCTTGACAAAAGTAGTTATTTTTGTTTCATAATTAAGCAGCAGCTTCTACTAACACATCTCCATTTGGAGCAAGAGTATCTTTTCAGGCTTCCAACAAGTCCACCACATGGTGGGCTTTTATAACCTAGCCATAGAAAGTATGCAAATGAACAATATTTAATGCACAATATGTTAAAACAGGTTTTGTTATTTTTATGAAATCAGGAGCCTTTTCTCTCCATCTGCAGTCTCCTAGGCTCCGCGTGCTGCGCTTCCTGCAATGGTTTACATACATTAGGGTGCCTTAGAAGGAACTGTGCATTCATTGACATCTGTAGTGAAATGTAAATGAAAGACCAATTTGTATCTGGATGGCTTATAGAGGTTTCATTAGAGAGGTATTGTTCCTGCTGATTTGGACCCCAGCTGCCACAAAGCCTATTCTTAATATAGTTTTCCCATCTTTTCAAAGTTGGAAAAATAAATAATAATGAAGCAACCTCTCCAATCATCTCCATGAAAAAGGGAAAGAAATCACTTTGTTGGTGTCTGCTGGAGCCTCAGAAAATGACTCCAGAAAACCCATCCGGGTGCTCTGTCTGAACTGGGATGTCTTCTTACAGCATGAACACGTCTCCACGCCCAGGGCTGAAAACAAACCACACAGACAGTATTGGATAGGAAATACATGGCGCAGGCTCAGTACAAGTGCAGGGGCACAGGCAATGCGGTGCCTTTACCAGCTCCAGTGAGAGACCACATCCAGGCTCCACAACCACCACAAGGGTCTCTGATAAGGATTTGGGATGCTGACCCAAGGTGAGCTCAGCCACATCATTGTGCTGCTCATTCCTGCTGCTACTGGTACCCACCTTGTTCTAATAAAGCCAGAGGGAATATAACTATCGCATTAAAAGTGCAAAAAGGCCTTTCTTAGCCTTAAACCCATAAGCTTTAAAACTAGATTGTGCCCCAGTTTTATATTCTGGGGGTTTCCAGTTTAATTTTCTCATGTGAAAACAGGGTTATCTGCTGACGCTTTGTGAAAAAAGACCCATAAGCTGCAAGAGAACCCACCTGCAACAACTGACAGGAGGAACAGGAAACCTGAGGACATACAAAAAGCTGTCATGGGCACAAAAGGAACTGAAGCTTCGCAAGAAGATGAGATCCTGCTTCATCTAAAGTAATCGAGGTTCATTTTAACAGCAAGTGACCATTCAGCCCCATGTGTGGCCAACTGCAGCACAGTCATACCCTCCTCCCGCACCATGCACTAAGCTGCTTCTGCCAAGGTAACACCCATACGTTGTGGGCTTAGTCGGGCATTGAACCTTCCCATACCCAAGGGAAATGCCATTGGAATAGTTGTGAAATACAAAGTGTTATGCCAAAGGGAATCCCTTTGCATTCAGCCTAATGCAGCTATCAGTCGGAGGAGCACAGTGTGTGGCAGCCAGGCACACCGCATTAGGGAGTACAGCTCGGAACATCTGAATTAGGTGCTCTTGCCAAAGTAAATGTTTGTCAATATTTGTAACTATGGGGATTCCTGCATATGTTTAATGTCACTGCTTCCACTATTTATGAAAACGGCACAAATGCTCAACTGTACCTGGAGTTAGTGTTGCTGGTGCTCCTTTAGCATACATTAATATTAATCAATGTAATCAGGAGAATGCAGAGCATTCCCAACGCTCAGCTAACCGTGAGGACTCACTGCCGCACTGGGTTTTGCCATCGCATTCATCGGTTGTCTTCAGCATGTCAACCTACAATGGGGACTGACACCTTACCAGTAACCCCCCTGCCAACTTCCACGGCACAAAGCAACCTCTTTGTAAGCAAAGAGGAGCTAAACCAGCGGGAATGAGGACGTATTTCAGGAGCACATGCCACATTAAGGCTTCCAGAACGACTCCTCAAACTGCTAAACAAGCAGCAAGAATGCGAGTCCTTCCTGCATCACGGAACCTTGCAGACACTACCTTATTCTACCCCCCAGAAGCCAGGCACTGTTCTGTGCTGCTTCTTTCCCATACAACCATCACTTTAAAGGTGCATCTGTCATTTACTTTCACAAAATGGACTAAACTCTGCAAAGCAGGAGAGGTTTTGAAGCTCAGACTATGGCTCCTAGGGTTTTATATATACATATTTGAATAGCTTACTGTAATTAGTGGAAGGCAGTATTAAAACTATCTGTACCCAGACAGCTCACCCTTACTCATGCAGGTAATCACAAGCCTGGCTGACCAACAGTTTGCATACTTATTGCTGATATAAGACTGCAGGCTGAGGAGTTCTTTATGCAACTGCTTCCCCTGCCACCTCGGAACGAGAGGTTGGCCTCTGATGGAGGCAGTAGCTTCAAGGAAGTTGTAAGGATGTGTAAGCAAAACACTACTTCAAACCCGACAACTTAGTGCTAGACAAGACCAAAACCAATCCCAACAAAGCAGATCTTTGAATTTGTCCTCTTAGAGTCAAGAGTTGAGGCATGACCCAGAAAACACTTTGAGAAGCTAAGCTGGTTTCAGCTCCTCTCATTGAAGCTTAATTCTTCATGACGTTCTTCCTACCTTAGTCCTCTCCCTCAGCAGCCAGCGAGGTTGGGGTTTTGGTGCGAATAGTGGGGTTTAGGGCAAATCATCTGCCATGTGCTTTGCCAAAACTCCACAGTTTTGGGGGGGTTAAATCTGCTGTTTAAAAAGATCAAGAAAGAAGCGGCCAAGCCATGTGCACATCAAAACACCCCCCGAAAAGTCACTAGCTATGGGTGGAAGCAAAGCAGGGCTGTCAGCTTTGAGGGAGAACTTTGTATTGGGTGATTTCAGAGCACTCTCAACACCGGCCATTCCTTTGGCCAGACTGCTTCATGTTCTCCCCATCCTGTTTACTCAAGTCTCAAGCTGCGGCTTCAGTTTCAGGATTCACTCCCTTGGCTCCATTCTGGCATGTTTCAGATAACTCCTGGAGCACCAGAGGCTGCTCAGAATGACTGACTTGTACTGGGAGGTGGGAGAGGGGGAAAACAACGTTGTGGTTTCCAGCAGGAGCCAAGACACAGGAATCCTAAAGCCCAGCTGAGCAGAACAAATGCATATCATCCTTCTCTTGAACACATCAGCAGCTGAACATAGATTTGGTGCGGCCCCTTCCAGCTATCAGGCAGCATCCCGTTGCTACACAGGGAAATGACCCTGCCCAGCAGACAGCTTCCCGGGCAGGAGGCTGATCCCGGTTAGACATATCCTACTGAGAATGTCTGGTGTTCAAGTTTATGAGGCTCAAATGTCTCCAGGAACGGGAACAAGGGCTGTGTTCCCTCCCAGCCAGCTCTAGGTGACAAGATCCTTTGCTATTAGTTTGGCAGCTTACGTTGGATATATAATTTCAGATCACTGTTTGTTTCCCATGCCATTACTGCTCACTTCCCCTAAAGGGTTGGAAGCTCACATAGCAGCTTCATCCCTCTAAGTCCTGGATATCTGTGCTGGGAATGCATCTGTACATGCCTTTTGCTCCCTGACTGCCATTCCAGGCTAGTTTTCACCCTGTCTCCAGAAGGTGAGTATCTAAGAGCCTCTTTAGAAAGCACTGAGCTCCATTTGTAGTATCTAACATGTTCGGCTCCATCTCCCATTTTACCCTGTGCAAAAGCCCCTTGCATTTGCCTCTGCTTTGCTTTACATGATTATTACAGAAGGGGAGGACAAAACCTCGCACCAGGAGCAGGGAACATCCATCCAAACCATGCATGACAAGAAGAAATCTTTACAAATCAAAGATCTATATAAACTGACCTGTAAAGGAAGGAGCCCCAGATGTTTAATTCTAAGTGTGATTTTATGATGCCATAAGCAATCAGACCTCAGTCCCTGGAGAAGCAGTTATGTCCTCTGTGAACTGTTATGGGGTGCAGGGAGTAGATGAGTTGGAATGGGAACGTTATGCTAAAATCAGGATCAGGAGTGGAGACGTAAGTCAAAGAGAACAGGAGCAACCAGAGGAGCCACCACCAGGTCTTGGTCATTGCAAAGAAGGAGACGCTGGCACAGGGTGCCCAGAGAAGCTGTGGCTGCCCCATCCCTGGCAGTGTTCAAGGCCAGGTTGGACACAGGGGCTTGGAGCAACCTGCTCTAGTGGAAGGTGTCCCTGCCCACAGCAAGGGCTGGAACTGGATGAGGTTTAAGGTCCTTTCAACACACACCCCTCTGGGATTCTATGATACACACCACCAGCAGCTGAACATGAAACTTCAACATGGAGATTTATCCACCACCCCTGTTCATACTGCGTGTACTTGAGTGAAGTTATTCACAAGATTTATGTTTCAAATGCAACGTCATTCTCCCACACACCAGCTCCATGCTGTTAAGAGACCATATGCACCAACAGGAATTACAAGTTTAGGAAGGTTAAATTTATCAGCAACAGTGTCTATTAACAGGTCAATATTCCTGCAGGATCCACTGGGCTTTTTCGTTACTCCTGCCCTGATTCTCTGTGTGCTGTCTTTGACTGCTTCCTATTTTATCTACTTCCAAAATAAGATGGAAGTTGAAAAATCAGACGTGTGAACTGCAAAATATTCTTGCTTCTGCCATTTACTTTGCAATTCCAAACTGAACAGAGACCATAAGGGTCTAGGCTTTAAAAGAAAATCATCTAAAGCAATCACTGCGTCCCACACACACTGTACTGGGAGACAAACTCACGCTATAAAGGATGGAAGAACAGGAATCTGATCACTTGAGAAAGCTGTTTGGAGTGCTGTTGCCATCAGCCATTCAGCCTTCAGAACACCCAAACTCTGCCCAATTTAAGTCCAACTTCAGGAGATTCATTCACAAGAACATGCAGTGGGTGAATGTCTGTTCTTTGACTTCAGTGAAGGAACAAGGAGTGGCTGAGCACAGGGAGCCACAGGCTTTCTGCCTCCCACTGCTGATGGATTGGAAAACCTCCATATCCTGCTGGAAAACTGTGAACCCCAAAGCAAAGAGACTGAGTAATGGTGCATGGAGGACAAGGCTGGCTGTACCACCACACTCTGTGGACACAGGTCCAGGGATTCACAGCACAGTCCACATCCTCTGTCTGCAATGAGATTCGTGACTTGACTTTTTGAGTGAGCTTTTTGCATCTTAAAGCTGGAGTTCCCATTCAGCTCCTTCCAGCCAACAAACTGTGGCCCATCTCAGAAGCCCAAATGAAACATATCTCTTTCACCAGGTTCAGAATAGGACCAGTGCAGACAACGTTCCTGACTGTGCAAGCCAGCTTCAGCCCAGAAACCACCAATACTAAGTAGGAAGATGCCCCTGAATGAACCCGGCCTGCAGCATGATGACTTCTTCAACCAAGAGAGGGGGCCTAGAGGTGTCCAAGCTGCTCTATGAATCTGTTGACACAACCCACCCCTCTGTGTGAAGATTTGTCTTCAGAGCTCTTGGATAAGAGCTTGTCTTTGAGGCAGAGGAAAGTCACTCCCTGCCCTTCAAAGAGAGCAACGCTCTGATCTTACAAAAGCTCTCCTCAGGGTGACTTCCATCAGAAGCGAAGTTTTGCAGGCTCCAGGTCTAAGTCTTGGAGGCAGCTCCGTAGATCAGAAAACTGAAGCAAGGTCACCAAAAAAGAACAGGAAGCTGTCTAGAAATAGCAAAGGGAGCACATTACAATGCATTCAAGTAGACAGAAGGCACAAAATGTTCAGTCTGGGCTTTTTTTTACCACCGACTGTACCCAGCTGCAGCCTTCCAAGATGAATAATCTTATCATGTCAGAAGGCAGACAGAGGCGGGCACCTGGTATCTCTGGGCTTTTGAAGTTGCTCTTGAACAATGCAGCTCTGCAGACAAGCAGCACAAACTGGAGCAGAGGGAGTCCCTCCACATGGGCTGCTGCAGGCAGGAAGGATGGAGCAGACACAGTTAGCAATGCGAGCCGGGGTGTTTGAGGGGGTCAAAGGGAAGTTTGCCTTTACCAGAGTTGAACGTGAAGTGCAGAATACAGGGGAAATGGGTACCTTCAGCAGCCCTGACTCGGGGCACGGGGAAGGCGCCACCCAGCAAGGGGGAGAAGCAGATGACATCGATCCCATCAGCAGATGACATCAATCCCATCAGCAGATGACATCAATCCCATCAGCAGATGACATCGATCCCATCAGCAGATGACATCGATCCCATCAGCAGATGACATCGATCCCATCAGCAGATGACATCGATCCCATCAGCAGATGGGAATTTAAGTCAGGAAGTAGGAATCGACACAAAGAGGCCACCAGAAGAGCCCCTAAGCACTGGCATGGCTACAGCTGAGAGGGGATGAGATCTGTGCTCAAGGAGCAATCCTGCAAGCAAACCTGCCATTCCAAGAGCAGGTGCTGCCAAATAAAAGCAACAGCAGGATCAGCGTGATACCTGTTACGTCTAGATATCTTTACAGCATTCCAAGATGTGTCTGGAAGATTCCCTGTCAGCCCTTTGTTCTCCAAAACAGAAATAAGGAATGGCCAGAGAGTTTCAACCTATATCTCTAAGATATCTCTATCCGACACTTCGGATGTGTTTTACCACCTCTCCATCAGGGTTTGGAAGCTACATTGATTAAAACTATGCCATCTGAAGCCAGCCAAAACCTAACAAAGCCATCTCCTCAGCTTTATCTCAACGCTGCTATGTATATAAAGCTGATGTCTGAAACATTCCATGTGTTTTTATTAACTGGCTTGAAGCCATGAGGCAGCACAGCACCCTGCTCCACAAATCACTGCATTCAGAAAAAGAGACCAATTTGGGAATCACTCCTCATCAAACCTCACCACGAAGCTCCTTTGGCTGTTGTTATGGACTCCTCTGCTCACTCTGTCTACATTGCAGGTACACCCTCATCCTCCCTCTGCTCCCGATGCACGCAAACCTTCTTTGCTCAGATAACGGGAAAAGCAGGAATAGCATTGCAGAATTAACAACTTTTAACCTCCAGGTTAGGATCTGAGGTCCATGAGGAGCTGGGAGGCTCAGCTGCTTGCCTGTCTTGTTATCCCATCATCTTTCTCACTCCTTCTCATGTCTGCTGTCATGTGCTAACACCAACATGCGTCAGCATCCTGAATAAGTTCCTGGCTTTAGCTATAAACCAGCCAGAGCTGGGAAGAGCCCTGCTCCGAGCTCCGGCAGCAGGATAACCACATTACCCACCATGTCCTTCACTCCCACTGCTCACTGAGCTCACACTGCCCTGCCAAAGCTCCTGCCCCTCTTCAACCACCTCGCTCCGGCTCTTGACCAGAAGGCAAATGGAAAAGCTTTTGGTAACTTCCAGCTGATCTTGGCTGGGAAGGAGTGACTCACAAAGGAAAAAATTCCCTGCCGATTCCTTCACAATCAAAGGTCAAGCAAAGCTCACACTGGGACCTGCGGAGAGGCTTTCCACCGTCGCAACGGCCTGGGCATCAGGCTCCTTATTCCATCCTTGGTTCTGTTTAGGAAGGCAGATTTGAAGGCTATAAATATTGTTACACATCTGGCGAGGCATTCCGGAGTGGAAAATCCATCTCACTGAAGGTAAATGGCTACAGGAGAGAGGAGCTGCCACCTCTGCATCCAGCCAGCCCGCGGCAGCCTCCGGTCCTTACCGGCTCTTGCTTCCTTTCCATGATGTCCTCACATCTCAGCAACCTGTAAAGCTGTACCATCGCTGTGAAAAGCACTTTTCCCTATTTCTGTATGAAGTTCTCAAAAGGTTCCATTTATTTTCCCTAAACAAGTCAGGGTTTTCCTGTTACTCCTTGATGGCAACAATTCCACTCCCGCCATGTGCCAAGCGGTAACTGTGTCCACTGTACTTCCCTTCCACAAACACTGTTTCACTGGGAGCTTGGCCCTCCAAATTCCAGGATCTTCTGGGACTTTCCACCTACATTTGGAGCCCACTTCTTCAAACTCCAATGTCTATAAAGTAAGGACTGCTCGGGGGGGAAAGGAAAAGGGAAGGGACTGCACATGCAGGCAAGAAGGGCTGTGACCATCCCACCATCTTCTCCTCTTGCACTAGGTCAGATGATACAAACTGGGCTGTTGGAATGAAACCAAGCTCTGGAAAATGCCCAAACATCGGATTTCAATAGGAAAAAGTTATCTACTTGAATAGAAAAACTAGGAAGACATGCCAGCATTTTTCAAGCCAAATATCACTTACTTAAGACAACCTTAAGGTGTTCCTTACACGAGTGCTTTATTTAGGGGTGGGAAGGAGAGACGCTTCCCTCCCTCTCAGTTCGCATCGAGTCAGAGCAGGTTCTCTGCTCACACTGACACCAGGGTAAGAAAAGAAAGAAAGCAAATAAACCCTGACTCCTCCTGTACTCGCTGAGGTTTAACATGGCAATGGAGAAACCTCTTTAAAACATCCATAGTGCTGCTGGCTGTAGCTGAGCTATGCTGCCTATACAGATGCCTGTCCAAAACACAGAGGAGCTGCTTAAGAATCATAGAATCATAGAACCATGGAACGGTTTGTGTTGGAAGGGACATCAAAGCTCATCCAGTTCCAACCCCTGCCCTGGGCAAAGACACCTCCCACTAGAGCAGGGTGCTCCAAGCCCCTGTGTCCAACCTGGCCTTGAACACTGCCAGGGATGGGGCAGCCACAGCTTCTCTGGGCACCCTGTGCCAGCGCCTCAGCACCCTCACAGGGAAGAACTTCTGCCTAAGAGCCCATCTCAGTCTCCCCTCTGGCAGGTTAAAGCCATTCCCTTGTCCTGTCCCTACATCCCTTGTCCAAAGCCCCTCTCCAGGTTTCCTGTAGCCCCTTTAGGCACTGGAGCTGCTCTAAGGTCTCCCCTTAAGGACCCTTCTCTTCCCCAGGCTGACCCAGCCGAGCTCTCTCAGCCTGGCTCCAGAGTAGAGCTGCTCCAACCCCTGATCATGCACCTCCCTACACCTTTGCCTGAGGAGAACACTAAGGACAGAGATATTCAATCAGTCCTCAAACAGCGACTGCTCTTCCAAACTCTGTGTTTGAAAGGTCTGTAAATAATACACCATTAACTTTTAATCCTATCTTCCCCACTCTGACATGTATTTCGTATTAAAACGAAAGTTATATAAGGTTGAATTGAGGTTGCTTTTTAATATTACATTAACGCTATTTACCATGCGCAGCCCTAATCCCCGTTTGAAAGGAGAGTGTATTAGCAATGCTGAAAGCTTCTGTTACCATAGCAATAGTCTATCACTGTGAAATATTTATATAATGTCTAAGGTTTTCACTATGCAACAGCCATCTTCTGAACTGCACTTCCTACTTCTCCTGTGTGTTACGTGGCTTCTCCGTCCCATGCACCAGAGCAGCACAAACACCCGCTGCAGCCCTGGCTCCTCTCGCTGCAGAGATACTAAGGCGCAAACATCTGCCCTGCACCTTGTGCTGATGCGCAGTGAGCACTTTGATGGGCCACTCTAGTCCCAAATATGTGGTTGTAGTGGAAAAATAGCCTAAAAACCCTCCTGTTGGGTTAAATTCCACTGACATTTCCCAAATCCAGGCAAAATAAGCCACCTGATGGCAGTGGGATACAGGAGTTCTGAATACAGATGGGGGTAATGTTTAACATGACACCAGCTTACCTCACTTCCTCTCCTCCACCCTATCCCCCTTTTTAACTCTTGGTGCTTGCACCCCTTTACAAAAGATCATTCAAACAATCCCAGACTGGTTTGGGTTGGAAAGGACCTTAAAGCTCACCCAGTTCCAGCCCCTGCCACAGGCAGGGACACCTTCCACTAGAGCAGCTTGCTCCAAGCCCCTGAGTCCAACCTGGACTTGAACAGTGCCAGGGATGGGGCAGCCACAGCTGCTCTGGGCACCCTGTGCCAGCACCTCAGCACCCTCACAGGAAAGAGCTTCTGCCTAAGAGCTCATCTCAATCTCCCCTCTGGCAGCTTAAAGCCATTCCCCGTGGCCTGTCCCTACACAAAGCCCCTCTCCAGGTTTCTTGCAGCCCCTTTAGATATTCTCTGAGCAGAGATTACCAAGTCCAACACAGTACTCCTACCCCGAAGCACATCAGTTGGATGTGCATCTCAAGGTGAGGGGCTGCTTCCACACAGCACCCAGCGCAGGGCTGCTCATCACTTACTTTGATGTGCTCATGCAGCTGGGCCTCATGCTGCCGGGAGAGCTGCTCGTGCTGCCGCTGGAACTCAGCTATGAGGATCTGTCTCTGGATCTGCTGTTTCTGCTTGAGCGCCAGGAGCTCCTGCTGCAGCTGCTGTTCCCGCAGCGTCGGCTCTGTCACGGGCATGGAAAACTGGTGGTCCAAGCGCAGATCCATTGGGACTGAAGTCGGGGCAACTTGCAAGGGCAGTGCTGTGGTCACATCAACTGCGACACGAAAATAAGAGGAGAGATGAGTGCATTCCTCATTCACACAGGGATCTAGCTCTCATACTGCGTCCAGTAAAGACATTTAGGAACCATGGACTGAATTAAGAACAACACCTTTAAACCCAAACCATCTTTTAAATGGTAAAAAAGCACTATGGGAATTCAGAGTTCAAGAAGCTGTCCTCCAGCCACCACCATCTGCAGCTATGTGCATTTGCTACAGTAAAGGACTTCAACACATCACATGTGACCCTTCATACCATTCTGCATCCGAGGATTTGAAACACACACCTGTGGTTCTGCTCTTCGAGCATCACTTGAAATAAGAAAGATTAATCTCAGACTTCACAGGAAGAATCAATCACAGAATCATGGAATTATTTGGGTTGGAAGGGACCGTAAAGCTCATCCAGCTCCAACCCCTGCCACAGGCAGGGACACCTTCCACTAGAGCAGGGTGCTCCAAGCCCTGTGTCCAACCTGGCCTTGAACACTGCCAGGGATGGGGCAGCCACAGCTTCTCTGGGCACCCTGTGCCAGCGCCTCAGCACCCTCACAGGGAAGAACTTCTGCCTAAGAGCTCATCTCAGTCTCCCCTCTGGCAGGTTAAAGCCATTCCCCTTGTCCTGTCCCTACAGGCCCTTGTCCAAAGCCCCTCTCCAGGTTTCCCATAGCCCCTTTAGGCACTGGTGCTGCTCTAAGGTCTCCCTGGAGACTGCAAACACATCACATGGGGACACTGCAGAGCAGCAGTGAGAGGAAGCAGGTTCCCAATGGTGACTACGCAAAGACTTGCCTGTGTCACTCCAAGTCCAAGTGGGACAAACCTGAAGCACAATGAAGGCACAGACAGAGAACAGTTTGTTTACCAAGAGGTGTATGCTAAGAGAGTAAAAAAGGGAAAACTATCACCGTGATTATCTGTGGAGTACAAATCAGTCCTTTGCTTACACAAAAAGCATCTCCCTGACGACAATGGGACTGTGGTAAAAAAGGGCAGCAAGAAGCATCTGTGACAAATCCCTTTGCAATAACTGAACTCAGCTTGTTTGTGCTAAAAAAGAGAATCACTGCCATCACATGATGACTACAAATGCCTAAATTCCACCTGAATCCTGCATTTCTCCTACACTCCATACACTGACCACATTTAATGCCTCTCTCTACACTCACTCAGTAGCTCATCTGCAGAATGAAAACAGGCTCATCCTTCAAAAACACTGAGCTTCCCCAAACCTGGAAACGAAAGTTGGGTTGGAGGTTTTCTTTTTAGCTGCTGTTTTGTCTTTAAGATACGTTTGTGCGAGGTTGCACAAACTCTGCAGCATCCCTGAAGCTGTACCAGTCACACATCTCCTAAGGTACCTACTCCACGTGAGATGGTTACCCAGGGCTTGCCTAGGACTGTGCCTGGGGCAGGCTGAGATCTCACAGGGGTAGACATGATGCCCCACTACAAGGACCCTGTGCTGAACCTGCCCTGCTTATACATGCCACTTCACTGTCACCCTTCTATGCCATCCCCCAGAGGAAGGCACTGTGATACCCTGTGATGCTTACACATAACCTCCATCAGGACATTAGTATCATCAATCCCAGAGGAAGCAGTTTTCATAGGGTTTTGTCCCAATTTGATGCTGGTAAAACCTGAGTCTGAATAAAACAGATACACAGGAAAAGAAACCAAATTAGCAGAGTCATTCCTAAAAATCCAGGTGTTTTGGAAGGTGTAAACCAAAACTCAGTGCCCGGCTGCCAACAGCGGCAGGGACAGGGACCACTGGAAAGCCAAGTCCATCCTGGATGACAGCTCCTTGGAACAGGGGATGTGGAGCTAAGTGGTGGGGTTTCAAAAGCACGGCCAGGTTAGTGCTGCTGGAGCTGAAGGCAGAGAACAACCAAGCAGCAACAAATCACATTCCAAGAGGTGAATGTAGACATTTTGCTTGGTCTACACAAGACCAATTTGCAGGAGAACATCACTTCTACGTAAAGAAATGCAGATCAGCGTAGGAAATGGACAGCACAGTAAACCCCAAGCCCAAATCCATTGCTTTTCATTAAAAACCAAGATGCACAAAAGCAGGGGGAGGGTGCTACAAAGTACCTGAGTTGAGTTTCACGTGTGCAGGAGCAGGGTCCTTCCCCCTCCCCATGCTGGGGAGGAGGAGACCTTCTCTTTGGTTTTCTCTTTTGGATGGAAACATTCCCTGCTAAAGGTCACATTACTGGAAGAGTTGCTATTTTTCAACCCACGAGCTCTTCCCTCTACTTCCCTATTGTTTTCCTTCCTGTGGCCTTTTCCCTGCTCCCCTCTCTCCCCCGCAGGACCAGAGCTGGGATTCCTTCCCTCCAGGGCATTCAACCATTCAAACCCACCTATCCGTGTTTCTAAGCCCTCCTTGGGAATGGCTGATGCTTTCCTACGTGGTTGGAACTGAGGATAGACCCTTCCAATTCCTGCCCACAAAGCATCCCTACGGCAAGTGCTGCACAGAAAAACCCTCCATCCTTTCTGTGGGAGCTGATGGCTCGACACCAGCCCTCTCATTTCACAGACTATCGCTTCAGAAACTTCTCACCTTAGATGTGATGCTTTAAATTAGATTTAAAGCAGGATTTCAGAGTGACAGAAGAACGTTTTGCATCCCTCCAGTACTACTCGAACTCAGGCAACCCAGTACCAGCTCCATATCTATGTGATACCTGCCCCTGCAGCATGGTGTATGGGGCAAAAGGTACCATCTGAAACCACCGTGTATCCCAAGGGCTGTAGGAAACGGGATGTGTGCTGGAAAAGAGATGAGGGGTGATGGCTTTAAACTACAAGAGGGGTGATTCAGACTGGACATGAGGAAGAAACTGTTTACAGTGAGGGTGGTAAAACACTGACACAGGTTGCCCAGAGTCCCCTCCCTAGATCCAGGAGAGCTCAATCCAGTGAATGGTAGAGGATCAAACGCAGTGAGTCATGAAGCAAGCAGCACAGCGGGCTCTGTGAATCACAAACCTTTGAAACGCATTCCCTGTTTCCACGTCCAGCTGAAGAGTTCTGAGCACCCGGAAAGAACATCTCCCATCTTCCAGACGTGTGGACCAAAGGTCAGAGTTACTAACGCAGAGGTAGGAGTCACCTGAGCGGCTCACCCCTTCTTCCACGTAAATCTGTTTATCTTCAATACAGCTGACTGCGGTTGGTAATGCTATTTATAGGCTCATGGGATGGTTTGGGTTGGAAGTGGCATTGGAGCTCATCCAGTTCCAACCCCTGCCATGGGCAGGGACACCTTCCACTAGAGCAGGTTGCTCCAAGCCCCCGTGTCCAACCTGGCCTTGAACACTGCCAGGGATGGGGCAGCCACAGCTTCTCTGGGCACCCTGTGCCAGCGCCTCAGCACCCTCACAGGGAAGAGCTTCTGCCTAAGAGCTCATCTCAGTCTCACCTCAGGCAGATTAAAGCCATTCCCCTTTGTCCTGTCCCTACAGGCCCTTGTCCAAAGCCCCTCTCCAGGTTTCCCGTAGCCCCTTTAGGCACTGGAGCTGCTCTAAGGTCTCCCCTTAAGGAGCCTTCTCTTCTCCAGGTTGAACCAGCCCAGCTCTCTCAGCCTGGCTCCAGAACAGAGATTTAGACTAAATCCAATTTGTCTGGAAATCCACGTACAGTTTCTAACACACCTTTAAGAAGCAAGCACTCTGTTCCCTAAAAGCAGACAATAAAAGCTTTTGATGTGTTAAAATAGGCATGGTTTCAGCCAGAAAGAACACACTGCTCCTTGTGACTGCTACAACTTTTGCTTGTGTCCTGGGATAAATCACAGAATCATAGAATGGTTTCGGTTGGAAAGGACCTTAAGATCATCCAGTTCCAACCCCCCTGCCATGGGCAGGGACAGCTCACACTAAACCATGTCACCCAAGGCTATGTCCAACCTGGCCTTGAACACCGCCAGTGATGGAGCATTCACAGCTTCCCTGGGCAACCCATTCCAGTGCCTCACCACCCTCACAGGGAAGAAGTTCTTCCTTAGATCTAACCGGGACTTGCCCTGTTTCAGTTGGAACCCATCACCCCGTGTCCTATTGCTACAGTCCCTGCTGAAGAGTCCCTCCCCAGCATCCTTGTACTCCCTAAGCAGAGCCTTAACTTGCACCGTGCTGGATAACGGTCCCGAGAAAACTTCACAGTCCTTCCATCTCCCATCCAAAGGGATTCATCCCCCCTGCAACACCCGATGCGTGGGGCACCAGCTGTGGAGAGCACGACCACAATTCCCATTCAGAGCCTCGGCAGAGGCTGCGTCATCCTCGCCTCTTACTATTTCAGTCTCGAAATCCCCCCCTCTTCGAAATGCCATGAGCTCCCCACAGAAGCAGCAAGTGCCTTTGACCTCCCGAAAACAATCCAACCTTCTCTGCTTAATGAACACATCCGCGAGACAAAAAAAAGCCTGTGTTGTTATGAATATTTTATGGTAGACTAGAAAATTGCTTTTCTAGGCTCTGCCTTGAGAACATATTAATACAATCGGCTTCATGACGCGAGCAAGAGCACAAAGACTACATTCAGAGGTTTAATGTGAAATGCCATGGCCATGAATTAGAAGACAAGATCGCGATTATGAATAATCAACTATCTTGTGTTCTCTCTGCCTTTTCCTTCCCTGTAGGACCAGAAGGAGAAAACAGGAGGGATGTCATTTGTTAAGCTTTGTTTTAACCTAAACATGGAAGGATTCGTTCTACCCATGCTCAAGTTACCATTAGTTTTATACCACGTTAGAAACACTCTGCTCGATGGTTCTCTCCCAAACCAAGTCTGCCCCTGTGTTGGATGTTGAAGCATCGTCCCCATCCATCACCAGCATGGAACAGCCTCCTGGCTGAGGCTGTCAATTAGACAGCTCACAGCTCTTACACAGACTGAAGTTGTTAAACACACTAACTGTAAATGAACTGGTAATCTCCAACCTGAAAGCAAAGGTGTGTTTCCTACAGACAACGCTGGACATGAAAATCATTGCCCATCAAGGCTGCATAGAAACACACTGCCAGAGAAATCATTCGTTGAGTTTCTTCCATGCTCCCAAGTGGAAAATAACTTCTCCACAAGTACAAGGAAGGGATGAGGAGAAGGTGCCACTACTTCAATATGTGCACTGAAAAAAAACTTCACAGGAAAACCTGTATATTCTTCCTTTTGTGATACAGCATTTCCATGCACGTCCTTAAAGGATGAAAACATCAAAGGGCTGAGTCCTGAAAACACACTAGAATGGCATCGCTGGCGGTGTTCAAGGCCGGGCTGGACAGAGCCTTGGGTGGCATGGCTTAGTGGGAGGTGTCCCTGCCCATGGCAGCGGGTTGGAACTGAATGTTTTTAAGGTCCTTTCCAACCCTGACTATTCTATGATTCTATGAAGTTAGAACCAAATATATTCGGGATACCTGAAGCACAGCTTTAAATTCAAACCTTGCTTCAGCAGAAACTTCCCTTAAGCTGAACTTTAGAACCATTGCTCAAACTTGCTTTCTTTTTCCTTAAACCAAATGCTGTTGCCAGAAGGACTTCCCTTTTGTGTCTGCATGCGTTCAAACTGAAGCAGAACAGAAACCTGCCTCTCACATTTGAAATACAACATCACCTTCACATGGGAAGTGCATGAGACACCTTCCCCGAGGCTGCCACCCACCCAGCACAGAGTGGAGTTATATCTAATTCCAGGGAGTTAGATATAAGACACAAATTCTTCCCTGTGAGGGTGCTGAGGCACTGGTGCCCAGAGAAGCTGTGGCTGCCCCATCCCTGGCAGTGTTTAAGGCCAGGTTGGACACAGGGGCTTGGAGCAACCTCTAGTGGAAGGTGTCCCTGCCCGTAGCAGGGGATTGGAACTGGATGAGCCTAAGGTCCCTTCTAACCCAAACCAGTCTGGGGTTCTATGGGGTTAAAGCCATTGGGAAGGAGGGAAGGAGCAACCAAGGGAGCGCTTGCAGTGATTTCCTCCTGAAGGAAAGCCTCACGTTAGTTGGGTGTTGTTTGATCATTATGGATCCACTCCCTGCCCAGCAGGAACTGGTGCCAGCATTCCCCCCCGAGCCCATGCAGTGCTGGGCAGCCAGGGTGCTCCTTCCCACTCCTGAAAATGTCCAAACTCGCCGGAACACTGAGCGAGGGTGAGATCAGAGCTATTAATAGAAACAAGCTACTGCAGTATCTGACTGCAGCGCCAGGAGAAAAGCAGTGTATTCTGTGTGTACAGCAGAACAAAGCGGACGAAGACACAGCACCCTCAGAGCGCACGAGGCGTGAATCTACGACATGCTACATGTCCCATATACATGGAGGGGGGGGGAAACCCACATTACCATCTATACACAGCTCATTCCCTAGGGAAGATGTCACCAGGAGCCCGCAGACTTGCTCAGGACCCCATGAAGGAGGTCTCTGAGAGACACCTTCCTTGACACCAGTCCTGCATGGCACATCACAAGCATCACCGAGGGGCAGGATGAAGGCATGGCCCTGCCACACTCATCCATCAACCTGCAGTACACATGTGCAGAGGTGGGGAAGTGGGGTGCTGTGGGGCAGTCTGGAGCAACACTTCATTATCTCTGCTTTAATTCTTACCTCTGCCCTCCCAAAGGCAGGGACCGGGATCTCAGTAGGGATTACTCTGGGGCTAGAATTACATGATGAGTTTAAGCATCACAGTGCAGCTAGTCTGAAGGATGGAGACATCAGATTAGACATCAGAAGGCGGTCCTCACCTATGGGGACAGGCCAGACACGTGGTGACACAGCTCTGGAATGGGAAGCAAACACTGGCAATGGAACCATCCCTCTATAAAGCAGATAGGGCCATGCACTGTAGCAGCCAGTGTGTTTGCAGAGCTTGTGACAAGAGAGGTGTGGGTGAATGCAAACGCAGCCTGGATCCCTTCTCAGCACACAAGAGAAGAGTAAACAGCAGCTGAGGTTTCCAACCAGCACCACACATGCTGCAGTTCAGCAAAGGGCTGGAGTCATTCCCCGCAAGGAGAATATTTCCTGCGGTATGAATGGGAACCAAAATTAATCATCCCAGCACCCATTGAAACGCATCATGAGGCACTGCACCGTAGGCAACAGATGGAGCTTTAAATGTCACTCACTCATTCATGGCAATGAAACTCTTTGCTGATTACTACTGAGAGCTGAAGACATAATAAGGGTGCAGTGATGCTGGATTTCTATAACCAGCTTTCTTTGATCCTAATCCCTTCCCCAGAAAGATCTATCAGCATTTATTGGAGACCTACAGACACATTTTCTTCATGGTGATAAGAAAGCCAAACCTTGAAGAGCAGACCACTTCATCCTCACTTACTCTATCCTAGGTTTAAAACAATTAAAGCCATTCCTCTTGTCCTGTCCCTACAGGCCCTTGTCCAAACCCCCTCTCCACATTTCCTGTATCCCCTTTAGGCACTGGAGCTGCTTTAAGGTCTCCCCTTAAGGAGCCTTCTCTTCCATGGCTAAATATCTGGATCTTAGAAACCATCTGATGGTCCCATCTAAAGTACTGGAAAACACTTCAGTGTTCTTGAGCAGAGACTGCAGCAGAACCCTCATCTCCTGAGCACCATCAGCATTATGTCCTGCCCAGAGTGAAGCCAAACACTTCACAGAGAAAACAGGGCACTGCCAAGCACACAACATGTAATAAGCCCTAAATAAGACTGAGAAGAGTTCATGTCAAAGTGCCTGTGAGGAGGCCAGGCAGCACTCCTTGATTGCATAGATGTCTCCAGAAGATGAGCCTGTGCAGATAGAGAAGTTCCAAAGGGAGACACTTAAGTTTCACCACCTCCTTCTCATTCATTATCCTACCCCACCTTCAATGACATCTTTAAAATGAGTGCCTTGGAAGATGCCAGTGCTTTTACTGGAATTAAAGATAATGGAAGCAAAAGAGTCAGCCTGGACTACTTCTTACTTTAAACTTCATACAACTGTGGTAAGCTTTTCCTTGTGTTCTAGGGGACAGACAACCAAAACCCACATGAGTTTCCAAAGGAAAAGGCATCTAAATAAGTAATACTATACAGCATCAGGCAAATCAAAAGAATATCTACCCCTTCTTAAAAGGCATTCCTGGGAATATCATTTCCCCTGCCTCCTTGTTCCAAGCATTATCCATCAAGTGAACCTCTTTGATCCACCTGTCTCACTGCTGCTACAAGAAACTCCCCACCTTATCAGGTACCCAAGGAAAAAAGGCAGGTTGGAGGAAGCTCTGCTATGCTGCTGAAGAGACAAACCCACCCAGATCTCTCATATGCCTCTTTCTAATCTCATTATGGACTTTCTCCAAGGGAACCTGGTACTTTAGAGAAGAGAATTAAACACGAGCAGAGGAAGAAGGAGCCGGAGAGTCTCATCTGAGGTTATAGATGAAAACTCCCCATGATGACAACAAACCCTACCCTCTTGGATCAGTGTTAAAGTGAGTCCAGAGGAGGCCACGGAGATGCTGCGAGGGCTGGAGCAGCTCTGCTCTGGAGCCAGGCTGAGAGAGCTGGGCTGGGGCAGCCTGGGGAAGAGAAGGCTCCTGAAGGGGAGACCTTAGAGCAGCACCGGTGCACAAAGGGGCTATAGGAAACCTGGAGAGGGGCTTTGGACATGGGTCTGTAGGGACAGGCCAAGAGGAATGGCTTTAACCTGCCAGAGGCGAGCAGCTTCGCAAACCATTGTTGAGCAGCATTTCAGAAGGTACTAAGAGCACTGCTGCTCACCCAACGCATCCAACACAACCAGTTGCAATTAAAAGGCCCCCTGATAATAAGAACAACTTCTGATTTTATCAAAACATTGCTTCTATAAATAGTAGATGGAGCACTCTAAAATAGCCATCTCCCACGTTTCACATCATCAGCCAAAGGTGGAGCACACGATGTCTTGATCCCCCTTTCCCCAAAGACTGTCATTCAACAAAGTAAGGAACACTGCAAGCAAAAACTAATGTGCAAAACAGGGGGAAAATAGAACACTCTATCCCCTCCCTGCATCCTTATTACATTGGATAACCTACCCCAATTGAAGAACTACGACCATGACGCTCCTGGACCCCTCCAGGGCTCTGTAGAGAAGATGGAAGAGGATGACAACCAGTGTTCTCTTACTCCGATGTGTACTGCCACAGAAACAGCACACCCTTTTTCAAGCAAGGGTGGGTGAATGAGGAGGAACACCCACACAACTCCCACTTCCCCTCTTATTTTCCTCATTGTACTTGCTTCACCTTCTCTGTAGCATCCATCACTCTGGAAGACTTGGGAATATGCACAGAAAAGTAGAAAGAGCAGCATCAGCTGGATACAGGAGTTAAGATCAGCTTTATTCTGACCCTGCTACTGGAAACTACCTAACTAAGCAGCATCCAAGCTGAAGACAACTCATTCACAGCTGTGTAAAATGTGGGTTATAGCTCCACTATGTCTACTACAACCAAAGCAAGAGGTCAGCAAGTCCTCCCTCTCTGCTCTGATGAATAAGGCAATTCTGGTTTATGTTGCTCAAAACCACAAGTCAGTCTTTTAGCCTCAAATTCCATTTAATTCATGCAAAAATGGTGGGTTTACTAAAAGAAACATGGTCACGATATAACTAACTACAAACGACATCGCAGCTAAACCTGACCCTGTCAAAACACTTCACAAAGAGTTAGTTTTCTGCTGTGGAACACAAGAAAAGCCAGGAGGGTTTGCTCACCAGGTTCATCGGGGGAAGATGTTTCCTTAAACCAAACCTGCAATAGCAAAGCATCTCCTTTAAAGACAGAATGCCCTGCTCCTCAGAGTTCTGGATCTCAGTGAGAGCACAACACTCACCCTCACCACAGGGCCATGGGGGAAGCAAATAAAACCTAAATCATACCTAAAGAACTTTCAAAGTGGCAAAACCCATCATGAAAAGTGGCAGAGACTCGGTGAATTCAATACTCTATGAAATTTAAAGAGTAGCGTCTTGTGCAATTTGGGCCGATTAAAGGACAGGATAGACATCTGTGAGTTTGGGAACCTACAGCTGAGCTTGACTGGAGCGTGCAGGGGACAGACTGCCATAAGGAGCTCCCATTGTGCTCGTGGTCCCCACAGTGCATATTCAGACAACTTCTCTGCTAGGGTTTGACTGTAGCCTGATTCTTCCCCAAAAAGGATGCTACGAGAAGCCCAAAGGTGAGAGACTTAACATATATATACGGGCGTTGATCCTATGTGTATCCTTACCTAAACTAACACTGACTGAGCTCTCAACTTGAAAACGATTAAAGAGTTTGGAAAGAACCTGAAGAGGGTTCAGTGATTTAAATACCAAGTCTTAAGAGGACACTTGGTTATGAAGGGGAAGAGTGGACAAAAGGCATTCAGAAAACTAGAACAAAGAGATAGAAAGGACATCCAGGCATGCAACTGAGGAACTACTACAGGATGAGGCTGACCATGAAGGAGAACTTGCACCAGCATCTCCCTTCAGAGGTTTGGAGAAGACTTAGTATGAAGCTCCCCATCCATCCACCACCATCTGAAGAATGGTGGCAGAAGAGCAGAGGCTGGATGTGAGCGCAGAGAGTACCAGCCTGAA
The DNA here is from genome assembly GCA_039720435.1 of Amazona ochrocephala. Taxonomy (NCBI): domain Eukaryota; kingdom Metazoa; phylum Chordata; class Aves; order Psittaciformes; family Psittacidae; genus Amazona; species Amazona ochrocephala. The sequence continues at coordinate 81,443,526 of CM077881.1, read as the reverse complement.
GCAGGAAGCACATCTTTATTGGAATAGACTGTGAAAGTTAATGGAAGTTCACCTCTCTCCAGATTAGGGAATGCACAAAGTACCACAGGGACAATGTGGCTCCCAAGGGTCTGTCTCCAGATCCCATCTCTCTTTTTATAGCACTGTGCCATAACTGAAACATGAGGAAAATGGGACATTCCATTCTTGCATTCACTTCAACATTCCTACACAACAAATGGTTTCAAAGAAGGTATCCAAAGCTGAACAGATCAGCACTCCCAAACACCTAAAACCTTTCCATGGAACCAATACACACTAAATGCCCTCTCCATCAAGCAAATCACATACTAACAGCATTTTATCTGCAGGCCACTAACAAAGGGCTGTGTGTTCTACACCTCCATCCCTCCCTATTGCCTTTGTAGTGCCATAGGTGCTGTTTCTGAAACACAGCAAATTGTTGGGAATAACATCAGGGAGCTTTTCCCATTTGGAGTAAATACTTCATAGACTGACTTGTCTTGAATGTTGAGTTCTCTTAATGTGCTAAGGCATTTAAAGCAGTTTTGAATTCAAGCTTGGTTTCGTGGTTTGGGTTTTTTCTCATGGAGTACAGAATCCATCCAACAAAATATAAACCCAAAAGATTACAGGAACCAAGTCATCCTTGCAGGGAAAGCCACACTATTTGAACCATTCATAGAACACAACAGCATGTGTGAAAATGCACTGCTCAGCTCTCTTTAGAGCATCGTCCTCTGCAAAGGCAATGCTTGTTCATAAAACCTAAAACAAGAGAGGAGACACATAAGGGGAATTTTACTTCCAGATAGCTCTGAGTAAAACCTACAGATGCAGTAAGGGGTTTCTAAGCTGTGTGTTGAAGAACTGGGACAACTGCAAAGAAAGACTCCAGTGGCTGGGAGACAGCAGGGAATAAACCATCATAAAGGACGGCAGCTGGATGAGACCACCTAAACTACAAAGTCACTGGGTTACAACATGTAAGCACCAGCTAAGACGTAGTATCAGGTGCCTATGGGCTCCAAGCTTGCAATAAGAGGCCTTTCTTTCACTTGGGAGAAGCAAGTTAAATTGAGGCCAAGCTAATTGCCAAGGTGACCTTATAGCAGCCTTAGACACAGAAGCCTTCCAGTACCTAAAGGGGTTAAAAGAAACCAGGAGAGGGGCTTTGGACAAGGGCCTGTAGGGACAGGACAAGGGGAATGGCTTTAACCTGCCAGAGGGGAGATTGAGATGAGCTCTTAGGCAGAAGCTCTTCCCTGAGAGGGTGCTGAGGCGCTGGCACAGGGTGCCCAGAGAAGCTGTGGCTGCCCCATCCCTGCCAGTGTTCAAGGCCAGGTTGGACACAGGGGCTTGGAGCAAGCTGCTCTAGTGGAAGGTGTCCCTGCCTGTGGCAGGGGTTGGAACTGGATGAGCTTTAAGGTTCCTTCAACCCAAACCGGTCTGGGATCCTAAGATTAAAGGCCACAATAACTATGAGAAGAAGCAGTTGATCTTCCCCCTCCCAGTTCATACCAAACTCACCAGATGACAATCTCTGGCAAAACACAAGGCACTGACCTAAATGTTTCTGAATGGCACTTAAAACACAGTGGAAAGCCCGGCAAGGTGACCTAATGGCACTTTGTGAGTGACAGCTTGTGTATACTTGTAGCTGCCAATCAAACCCCAGAGCACACTTCAGTTCTCATGCCGCAGCAGGACACAAAGCCTACAAAGCCCCTCCGCTCCCCGAGCTGATGAGCCGAAGGAGCCAACCCTGAGAACAGCACTTTGCATTTCCAAAATGCCACTGTGACAGTGTTTTTGTATACAGAAAGCTCTAGAGGCTGATAATGTGTATGTGGCTGTGTCTCGGACCACCCATCTCAACTACAAAGACAACCAGCGTATCTTGAAGTACGTTAAATCCTGCGCCAGTGTTGCCATACTGAAATAAAGCTGGTTTAAATCACTACAGCCTAATCCTCCCATGATTTAGCCTGCTTTCATTTGCATGTTTCCACTTCACCACTGATTTGCCTCACGTCTGCTTCACTCAAAGCAGCAGGTCTGAAGTGTAGAGCCCTGCTTTGGTGGGTACCGTACGACAGCACCAACTCCCCTCTACTGATCCCCAGCTGGGCAAAGAGCCTGGGAGATGAATTAAAGACTTGCCTACTCATGCAAAAGGTAAGGGTCCAGAAGTGATGCTTGAAAATGGGGAGGGATAAAGCTGCCTCATGTCTTCAATGGCTGGGTGAGTTGAGGAGTTCCTGCCACACGTGCCCTATTGGTGCTGGATCAACTGGCCAGGGCTTTAAGCAGGATGCACCAGCATAGAGGAGTTGGTTACTGGGAGCCATGGATGTGCTTCTGTGAGAGGAGGCTACAAAGCTACATCTGACCATGTAAAGAGGCAGTTTGTTGTATTAAAGCTGTTCACAGATAAACCGGATGGAGATAAACCCAATCAAACAAAGCTACAGGGAGGAAGAAACATGACACAGAAACACCTTACAATTGGGTCACCAGTGTGTATTTAGAACATGCAAAACTCAAGGCCAGGCTGGACGGGGCTTGGAGCATCCTCATCTAATGGAAGGTGTCCCTGCCTGTGGCAGGAAGTTGGAACCGGATGAGCTTTAAGCTCCCTTGCAACCCAAACCAGTCTGGGATTCTCTGCTTTTTGGCCTTACCCAAACTTTGACTTCCTCAGACATTCTTCACTGTTCAGAAACGCCACCTCAGTATATTTAGGGGACAGTACATTTGCACTGTACATTCCTGGTGGGCAAACCTGCTCTATTTTGTAGGTCACCTGGTTTTACCATCTGCCTTGATTCATGCTTAAGGGCAGTGTTGCTTCTGAAATCCCTGCTATCATACACAATGGTGAAAGATGTAAACCAGCAGCAGCTTGATTTTGTACCATCCCACTGCAGATACTCATGGTAAATGGAACACGGTATCATCACAAGCTTGAACAAGAAACATTCAGGGGTATCTGTCCTTCACTCCCCTCAGCCCCCCAAAACTTCCATAGAGACAGCTTTCCAAGCTTAGACTCATGGTGCGCTTGGAAATACCGGTCCTGGGCTGTAAGGAGAAGCAGACACCGATGTGGCTCACCCTGAACTCAACACTTCTGCCTCCTGATGTGGGCAGTGACATGCACCAAGCGAGGGCACAGAGGCAGATTTGGACAAAGCCCATGTAGTACTTTGGCAATGCTCTACAATGACTTTAAAACCAAACAAATAAAACCCCAAAAGCAGTTATTCAACCAAAACAGACTGAAACCCTTTTTGAAGACTCCCACTATACGCATATGTTCCCTGCATTTGCTTCCAGTTATATTAACCTGCTTCCTCCCAGTCTTTCAAACGAGAACCAAAGGTACCTCTCCATTACTATAAGTAAGTCTTCTGTAGGCAGTTCCGTGTTTATTGCTTCAAGTCACTTTCTCATCAGAACACAAGTACCGGAGCAAAATTCCTGCATAGCCACATGCCATTGCATGATATAAACCCAAACCTGTGGTGAGAGAGATGCTCGCTACAAGATTTCTCCTCTCATCGTGAGCCCATCTTAGATGCTTGAAGAAGCTTTTCCAGCCATGCTGGCACGTGTAAGACTAAATGTCTGCTGCTTGTGAAAAGGCATGCCTTAAAATGAGCATTTGCATTAAGATCTGGTTTACAATAGCTTAAAGAAAAGTTCACTTTCATTTAAAACACTTAGCTCCTCCAGACTGCATTACCCAGGAGGTCTAAAGCTGTTCATAGCTAAAGGAGAAAGGGAAGGCGCTGAAACCCAGGAGTGCTGGACTTGTGCACAGCCTTAACGCAGCACCTGCCTGCTGGGAAGTGCTTTACCAATGACCCAGCATATCCCATTTGAGGGAGGCAACCACAACTCTTCCAGATGCTCATTACCTGAGAAAGGCAGATCATAGAATGGCTTTCACTGCTGTTGTCAGCAACCTGAGAGCACTGATGGAGAACAGAACTGAGTACAACACACAGAGACAACAGAACGCTTGCACAGCAGATACTCAGTACCCAGCCAGCTGCAAAGAACTTAAATGCTTCAATCACAGAATCCCAGACTGGTTTGGGTTGAAGGGACCTTAAAGCTCATCCAGTTCCAACCCCTGCCACGGGCAGGGACACCTTCCACTAGAGCAGGGTGCTCCAAGCCCCTGTGTCCAACCTGGCCTTGAACACTGCCAGGGATGGGGCAGCCACAGCTTGTCTGGGCACCCTGTGCCAGCGCCTCAGCACCCTCACAGGGAAGAGCTTCTGCCTAAGGGCTGCTCCACCCAGTGTCCCCCAGCCTGCAGCAGTGCTTCTGACTGCCCCGACCCAGGGGCAGGCCCTTGCACTTGGCCCTCAGATAACATGATACTCCTAACGTTACAGCTCTCCTTTGCTCAACAGGATTGACAGGGGCAGGCAACAAGGCAGAAACCCACTATAACCATATTATAGATGGTGTTGAATCCATTAACTAGGTGACACCTTTAAGAAGGGTTTAACCTCCATCACCATCATCTGTGTTGCACTTAGACATGTTCTCAATACTCACTGACAGTTATATGCACCAAGAGATGCACAGCTTAGTCTTTTGGATGTAAAGTAGTACTTAGGTATAAAATAGCAGCTAATAGTATAACTCAAAGGTGCAAAATAATACTATGCATTATAAAACAGCTACTTAGAAGTTGAAATCTTTGTCATATGCAAGATCTTATTTTATGGGATAAAGAGTAAAGAGCATTTTAAATTACACACCAACTAATATCTAATGTGCTCCAACGCTGTCTGAAAACCTTGACTAAAGCTGCTTTAAAAGGACCAGAATTAATCCTATGGTGATCTTCACCTCTCCTGTCATTCTTAACTCACGTGTCACCTCATCCACCTCACTCAAAAGTGCTATTTCTCTCATGCAACAGAACTAAGGTGTAGCTCCTGCCCCTAAGGCTGCATCAGCACTTTGATGAGCACATTTACCACTTAGCCACATCTCTACACTGAAGCTCAAATTCCTAAGAGAAAACCAGAAAATAGTACAAAAGAGCTATTGCTTGGCAGAAGCGTGTATTTACAGGCTTTAGGAGTTTGGTGGGCTTCAATGATGCACGGAGACGAGTTGCCAAGTAACTGCATTGTCTGCTTCTTTCTTGGTGTGGCAGTGCAGGAAGCCTTTGCCAAGCCAGCGAAGAGTAGAACAACTTCAAAGGTCCCCCCTCTGTGCAAAAGAGCACAGTTTGGGGTGAAATTGGATTCTTGTAAAGAGAAAAAGGAGTTTATCCAACAAATGCTTCCCTGAATAGGAGTAAACCATGGGTTAGACCCTGAAAATGTACAACTGGCATCTCTAAGTGACTGCCTGGGGAAGGGGGGGATGATGTCTTTAATGAAGTTCCCCTAAAACCCCCCTCCTTCAGCTTGGGAGCAGCTTGGTCTGCCTGTGCCTACCTGAAATAGCTTTCAAGGCTGCTGTCAGCAACCTGAGGGCACTGAAGGAGAACACAATCAAGTACAACACATAGAGAGGCAACGGAACGCTTGCACAGCAGATACTCAGTACCCAGCCAGCTGCAAAGAACTTAAAACGCTTCACAGAATCCCAGCCTGGTTTGTGTTGAAGGGACCCTAAAGCTCATCCAGCTCCACCCCCTGCCACAGGCAGGGACACTTTGCACTGGAGCAGGTTGCTCCAAGCCCCTGTGTCCAACCTGGCCTCGAACACTGCCAGGGATGGGGCAGCCACAGCTTCTCTGGGCACCCTGTGCCAGCGCCTCAGCACCCTCACAGGGAAGAGCTTCTGCCTAAGAGCTCATCTCAGTCTCCCCTCTGGCAGCTTAAAGCCATTCCCCTTGGCCTGTCCCTGTTTTACCAGGAAGGGGAACTGAATCCCAGGATGTTCTTGCAAGAGCCACCATGTGTAACGCTTGTATTGAGCACACAAGTGCAACGCAACCACAACTACAGGGGCCAGGAGAGACCCACACACACTGTGAGTGCTCAGTTCAGAAAAGGCAAGTGGGAACTATGCTTCTGGATGACTCCTGGTACATGGAGCTTGAATGCTTTGAATGCAAAGCCACCAACACAGTTGGGACGGCCCTTCCCTGGGACACAAATGGAGTGGAGATGGTGGCATTGTCAGCTTTGTGCCCAATCCCACACATGAACCAGCAAAGGGAAACTGGGCTCCCATTCAGGCTCCCTTTGCAGCTCCCTCATGTCTGGGAGAGCACCAGGTCTGCAGAAGGCTGCAGAGGCAGGAGGCGGCAGATCTCCAGGAAGCCCATGCTCTCCTCACTGCTGATCCATCCAGGCAAACATTTCACAGCTTCACTGCTGAGCTGTTATCTGTGGGAGCAGCACTTGGTGGGAAGCAAGTCAGGCAGTCACCCTGGTACCACTGTGCCCCTTTCCAACGTCCCTAAATGCTGCTGCTATAAAAGGAAGGGCATAGTTGGTAAAAGAAACCGATAAAGCATGAGGAGTGAAACAAAGGCAGGAACAGGAACCCATCAGGCACCCAGCCTTGCAAATGTTATGCACCCTAGTAGGCACTGAGCACAGTGCCATGATTAAAGTCATAATCTCCAAGTCAATATTCAGCAAGATGCTCTAGGAAGGCAGAACAGCACCAGCACAACTGCAATACATGGTTCAGCAGCAGAAGCCTTTTCCTAAGACCTAACCCAAATCCTATGGCTCAAAAGAGGGATAGCAGCAGGTCAAAGGAGGTGATCCTGTCCCTCTGCTCTGCCCTTGTGAGATCCCACTTGGAGCACTGTGTACAGTGCTGGTGTCCTCAGCATAAGAAGCACATGGAGCTGCTGGAGCAAGGCCAGAGGAGGCCATGAGGATGATCAGGGCCTGCAGCACCTCCTGTACGAAGACAGGCTGAGAACACTGGGGCTGTTCAGCCTGGAGAAGAGAAGCTGTGTGGAGACCTCAGAGCAGCTTCCAGTGCCTGGAGGGGGCTACAAGGATGCTGCAGAGGGACTCTTCATCAGGGACTGTAGCGACAGGACAAGGGGTGATGGGTTTAGACTGAAACAGAGCAAGTTCAGGTTAGATATAAGGAAATTCCTCCCTGTGAGGGTGCTGAGGCGCTGGCACAGGGTGCCCAGAGAAGCTGTGGCTGCCCCATCCCTGCCAGTGTTCAAGGCCAGGTTGGACACAGGGGATTGGAGCAAGCTGCTCTAGTGGAAGGTGTCCCTGCCTGTGGCAGCAGTTGGAACTGGAGGAGCTTTAAGGTCCCTTCCAGCCCAGATCAGTCTCGGATTCAATGATTTGCGAGGCTCAATCCCTCCCATTGAGTAGTGGAAACCTGAACCACACTCTCTGGTTGAGTTCCAGGGACAGAACTGGATATTCGTATTTCAGCTATTTCCCACTTGTTTCACCGTGCTCTTTGTTGAGCATGTGGAGGTCTCACATCAACATGCTCTTGGAGCCCAGGACAGAGGCATGCTGCACGTGAGTGGGTAGCACATGTGAGTGCTGCAGGGAATTAATGCTGCTCTCCAAGCTGGGTTTTATCAGCAGAACTTTAGTGCTCAGCTAAGCATCATCTAACCTGGGCTGAGACAGACAGGGCAGGTCTAATGCCATCTTAAGAGACTTCCAATTGAAATGTAAAGCATGCCAGCTCCCTGGCTTACTGTCAGAAGAGCAAGAGTTCATCTTGCTTGCTTCTCCCTCTCAGTGCATCACAAACACCTCCACAAAACTACTGCTGAGCCCGAGACCTCAAATCACCACCTTTCCACATCAGAAAACCAACAGGAAAACCCACTGCTTATCAGAGAACAGCTCTGGAAATAGAGGGATAAACCCCTACCAGCTGGCTGGCCAGACCTGTATGTGGGACACTGGAGTCCCAACACTCTCTGGGCAAATGCCTTCAGCTCTGCCTGTCACTGTGATAGCAGCACCTAGTGAGGCAAAGCTGTGCATGATGACAACACAGTGTCTCCTCCTAAAAGGAGATCTCTGCTCGGAACAAGACTAAAGCTTGTCTTCATGGAATCATGGAATGGTTTGTGCTGGAAAGGACCTTAAAGCTCATCCAGTTCCAATCCCTGCTGCAACTTCCCCTGTTTCAGTTTGAACCCATCACCCCTCATCCTGTCGCTACAGTCCCTGAAGAGTCCCTCGACAGCATCCTTGTAGCCCCCTTCAGACACTGGAAGCTGCTCTGAGGTCTCCACACCTCCTAAGACTAGAGAGGCAAGACCCTGCTTCCATGCTCCCCCATCCTGCAATCAATGCAATATCAGCACAACACCTGAAAGGGTCCCGATGTGCCCTCGCACTGTGTCAGACACAGACCATCTGCTTTCTCTCAGCAACATTCATTTACCTTCACAACCAAACATCCCTACCCTCACTAGTCCCCTTGCTCTGTTCAATTGACTTACTGTGAGGGTGGTGGGGCCCTGGAATGGGTTGCCCAGGGAAGTTGTGAATGCTTCATCCCTGGTGGCATTCAAGGTGGGGCTGGACATAGCCTTGGATGGCATGGTCTAGTGGGAGGTGTCCCTGCCCATGGCAGGGGGGTTGGAACTGGGTGATCTTAAGGTCCTTTCCAACCCTGACTGTTCTATGATTCTATGACGACTCCTGCCGTTACCATCTCAGGACCCTGGTGAGACGCTCGCCATGGACCCACAACCCCCCTCCAACAGTCACACAACAGTGCTATTATTGAACATGGTGCTTGTCTACTTACCCTAATACAGCCAAACGCAGAGTCCTGGGTGGCATAGTATGGTATGAGGCACCCCTGCCCATGGCAGCGGGCTGGAACTGGATGATCTTAAGGTCCTTTCCAACCCGAAGCAGCATGGGAGTCTATGCAACCAGCCAATTTACATCACCCCTCCAGTCTAAGACGGCAATGAAAGCTCTTGGCAGCATTTCCAACCGGCTCCTCAGGAACGACACCGCTGAGGTACAATCATTTCCCAAGTGCAAAATGAACTCGAAAATCCCCACCTCAAAACTTCGAGGCTGTCCAGCCCTCCCCCAGAACGTGTGAACAACCCAAAGCTGCTAATTTCATTCATGACAGATTGCTCCTTCCCTCAACCGGAGTTATTTCAGCCTACCCAGCAAAATGTAATGGAAATCACTCAATCAGAACACGGGTAATGCTGCCTTTGCAGGTACATTATCAAGTAGATAGGCTTGCTTTGACTAGTTCTGCATGATATATTCCTTTTCTAATACATTACACAGGCATCAGATGTTAAAGAAAGTATAACAGAAAATAACCTGGGCTGAGCTTTTCCTAATAAAGCCATTTCCCCAAATACTGAAAGCACAAAGAGAAGCTCTTATTATATTCAACAGAAAAATACTTGAAAGCTTAAGGCGGGTTTGCAATAGTAAAAAATAGAGGATAAAGGTTCTCCCTCCATCAATATCTTATTGTAACAGCTTCAGCTACTTTGAGAAGAGACTGAGTAATAGTCTGTCTTCATTTGTCTAAAAGAAACCAGATCAGTGTCCTTAGTGACAATAAAAGCCTTCCAGGCGTCACTTTACCAATGCACATGACACACTGAGAACTCAGGATCTTCGAGACCTTCATTAATATCATTACAGCCTACGAGCACGACTACAAATGTGTCAAGTGAAGCAAGTTTTGACCTAAATTCCACCCATGGTTTGGTCTTCAGCACAAGCTGGAGACCTGCTTGGGACCAGCTCCTCTGGCCAGGGGAGAAGGTCGCTCCCTGGATTTCATTAGAAACTTGGAAATCAATTCCCCATATAAAATTCATTAGCAAGAAGTGTAACAGCTTGAAAAATACCTGGCAAAAGTATCATTAAGATGTGCCATACATTTATTCTCTATATTACAGTTCCAGTTCCAAGCCAACGATTCCAACACCTTTTATTAAATCATAAAAACTTCAGACCCACTTATAATGAAATCTCTAATCAAATATGAATGAATCATCCGAGGTGAAACAATTTCTTGAACAAAAACCAGATGGAAAACTAGTAAGGAACGGAGTGGTTTAAATCACAAGATTTAAAGAGAAGCCAAAGAAGCAGATATTTAATCACAAGCAGTCGTTTCAAGTTAAAAGGAGACACCGGACTAAGGGAGACCTCAAATCAAGCCATTGAAGGGGAAAACACCAAGCAAGCACCAACCATAAACTTAAATGAGATGGTTTTAGTGCGGATGAACTTACTCCTGCATCCAGCACACAGAAAATGCTGATTTCACATCTGCTTGGTGGTGGCAGGAATTAGGTGAGGATGGAGGACGAGAACCCTGCGCGGTCCTCTTTCAGAGCTCACGATGTAGGAAAGCATGAGCACGCAGAAGGAAACCATGCTGGCACAGCTGAAGCAAAACCACGCAGTCCAGCTCTTCAAAGACCCTCCTTGTTGAAGGCAGCATCCCATCTTTCAAGGCCTACATACTTCAGACGCCAAACCAAAGCTCAACCATTACACATCACCAACTGAGCACGTCAGCGTTGCTAGGGCTTTTTGGCTAAAAGTACCTTGGTTACAGTTTTTATCCATATACTTGGTGACTTGTGTCTCAGCCTAAGTCATTTTTGGGTCTGGAGCAGGTTTTTTTTGGGAGCAGGGTAGAGAAGCAGGGGGGAAAAGGTGATGAAAAGGGAGAGGAAAAGTCTACTTAACCAACCGAGGGCAATGTTCCAGGACAGCATCTGGAGAGTGCTGCAGTATTTTAGGCATGACTGCACAAGGCATTCACCTGATATTCCCTCCACTGCTCAAAGACAAAGCAGAGCCAAATATAGCCCTGAAAATCAATATACACTGGGGAAGAGCCTCTAGGATGCTGATACACGCATCTTGTGTTGGAAGAGGAATTCCTAAAATCCTGGGAACACAGGTGGCTACAGAGCATGGACCTGTGGCATCTATTTCCCCTTCAGCCAACTACCCCAAGTAAGTCTGGGCATAAAGTTCTCTGGGGAGCTCCATGATACAGGAACACCAATAAAGGGAATGTGGACCAAAAGCAAACACGCTGCTAATGGAACAGTTCTCAGTGTATCCAAACGCTCTTCCCTCCATCGGCTGCTTATATAGAAAAGCAAAGCGCAGAACAACCTTTCCTTTGGTAGGGAATCCGTAGGATATCTGCCAAGCAAATCCAGTGCAATATATCATTATCAGTGCGAATTAAGAAACCAAACAAGGTGAGGGAAGAATAAAGCACAGCAAGTTGGGCCTTGCAGTGAAGCAAACTTCCCTGCCAGCTGCCTTTCATCTAAGGAAACAGCTCTATATTCCAGCGCTTAAGACGTAAGCGCTGCTTTCAGCTCTTAAGAGAAACAAGTTGTTAATAATTCATCCCACCTCCTCTGTTTAATAACCATTTTCTTGTGGGTTAGGAAGGAGGTGACAGCTAAATATTTTTGCTGAGGCAAAACACATCAAAGCACAGTCTATGAGCTGCAGGCTCCTGCTCTTCCCACCCCACAGCATCAGGACATCCACGTTCTGGGCAGCCAACCCCATCCAGCAAGAGAAGTGGTTCAATTCCTTGCAGGACACAGATGCTGAAGTTCAGGCAAGAGACGGTCGGAGCAGCTCTGCTATGGAGCCAAGCTGAGGAAGCTGGGCTGGGTCAGCCTGGAGAAGAGAAGGCTCCTTAAGGGGAGACCTTAGAGCAGCTCCAGTGCCTAAAGGGGATACAGGAAAACTGGAGAGGGGCTTTGGACAGGGGCCTGTAGGGACAGGACAAGGGGAATGGCTTTAACCTGCCAGAGGGGAGACTGAGATGGGCTCTTAGGCACAAGCTCCTTTCCAACCCAAACCAGTCTGGGATTCTATGGTGCCTCATCAGGGTGGCACCTCTTGCTTACATTCGTGTGTGTGCACACAACCCTGCAAAGCACATGTCCCGATGGAGAGTTAAGATTATCCTATGAACATGACTTTGGGTGCAATATTAGTCCAACAAAGAGCTCCTGAAGCTTGAGCTTCCCCACTACTCCGCATGGAGCTGCCCAGAACCTTCAGATGTGGTAAATCCCTCCCCTGTCCCGTGTAAAAAACCCCAGATTTGCTGACCACATTCTGCAAAGGGCTTTTTAGTAAAACACAACAATACAGCAAATCTGAAGACTGAAGTGTTGTGCAAAGCTCTCCTTGCTGAGCAATAGGCTGCAAAGGTGAGCTTTAGTAGCACCTATAGCTGGGCAAAACACTTTATATTGTCATTGTATGGGCTACATTCTGAACATCCAGCTCGGAGTTGGATATAATACCCACTGTAATACAGGTTAACTGGATTTTGACTACCAGTGCTTACTATTGATAATTTTGGGGTCTGGGTAGGTGTGTGTGCCCCCCAGAACTCCTGGGAGAATAGATCAGGATCTCTTTGCTATGAAAGGATAAGCCTTTCTATGTGTGAACTGCACTTCTGGGGCATGATAAAACCATACTGTTCCTGCACTGACACATCCCAGTGTGAACAAGGAGGCGTGGGCCTGTTGGGAGCCCCAGTCCTGGCCCATGGGCCAGCAATGTGAACCTGCTTCAAAGCCCCACTGCGTCACGCTGCTCTGGTACCTTTTTGAAGGAGCTTTTGAAGCAGAGACACTATAGAAAGCAGACAAGGATGTGAAAAACACAGTGCAGGGAGAGGGCATCCCCTTCCTTTGAAAGGGTAAATGAACAAAGGCATGGGATTCTGCTCTGTTAGACCAACCAGGCTACCGCTCCTCCCTCTTGGGGACAGGGATTAATCTCCAATTTCAAAAGCCTGTAAAATCATGGAACAATATTAGTCCAGAGGCTCTTCCAAACCATTTATTCATACATACATCAACATCTTCTTTTTTCAAATGAATGTGGTAGTGAGACTGGATAATTAAGCCCAGGAAGAAGAAGAAAAGGCAGAGAACTGCAGTCTCATATATAATCCTCTGCTTGTCCCTGTCACACGGCCCTTGCTATTGCCAGTGGCACATCCAGAAGAGACATTTTGGGCAGCTTAATGTAGGAGATGCAGTCTGACTGCTGACTGATGGCTGCTGACCATGAGCAGCTTGTGCCCAGTTAGCCAAGAAAACATCAGCATCCTGGCCTGTATCAGCACCAGTGTGGCAGCAGGACCAGAGCAGGGACTGGGCCCCTGCACTGGGCACTGGTGAGGCTGCACCTTGAATCGTGTGTTCAGCTCTGGGCCCCTCACTCCAAGAGAGACATTGAGGGGCTGCAGTGGGGCCAGAGAAGGGCAATGGAGCTGGAGCAGAGCCTGGAGCACAGTGTGATGGGGAACGGCTGAGGGACCTGGGGGGTTCAGATGGAGAAGAGGAGGCTCAGGGGGGACCTGATCATTCCCTACAGCTGCCTGAGAGGAGGATGGAGCCAGGAGGGGGCTGAGCTCTGCTCCCAAGGAACAAGGGATGGGACAAGAGGAAACGGCCTCAAGCTGCACCAGGGGAAGTTCAGATGGAGCTGAGGAACAATTCCTTCCCCACAGGGTGCTCAGGCATTGGAGCAGGTGCCCAGAGCAGGGCTGGAGTCATCGTCCCTGCAAGTGTTCACACACCGTGGAGATGAGGCCTCAGTGCCATGGGTCAGTGGTGGCCTTGGCAGTGCTGGGGAATGGTTGGACTGGGTGGGCTTAAAGGGCTTTTCCAACCTGGTTGATCCTATGACTCTATGATCACCAGCACCATTAGGATATACCAAGCCCCTGCTGCTCTTCTAGAAACTGCTCAGCAGCAGTCACCCCTGTGCTTTAACTCACTAGTTCTTAATGCTTTGCAGGATACTACTGTCACCCTCAAAAACTTGTCCTAAAACCACCACTGATCACTGGTCCAACACACACATATCCGAAGTACGTGAAACACAGCTTACACAAAGGGAAACTCATTCTACAAAGTACACCAAACGAAGACCTATGTGATGAGTCTCAAGGATGCTATCAACAGCACACAACGGATGTTTTTAGGAGGATTATCTACAAAATATCTGGTTATTAACACGATCAAGGTCTTTAAGACTGCCCCCCCCCCAGCTTCACACTATGGAAAAGGTGAAACAACTCTCAGGTAAAAAGCATAAGAAGAAAAAGAGAGAGGCCAAGAGAGCTCTGTCCATCCCTCCTTATGCAGACAGCATAAGGAATCAGCCCCCTTATGCAGATAGCAGCTAAGTTCAGTGCTAAAAAGAAGAAAACCATTCCAAAATACCCAAACTCTGGGGACAATTCCCGTCCCTGCCACCTATCCAAAGCAGACACTGCCACCTCCGTGTTCCCTTAGCTGAGAAGCTTTCTCTCCTGCTAATCATGGCTTCTTAACCATCAAGCGATTCTTCCACGTACCATGAAGTAAGATAAAATGTGTAATCCTTGCTCTGAAGATCTCCAAATTCAGCATGGAAAGGTTAAGGCCAAGCAGTGATGCACAATAACCTCAACAATTCATTCCCTTCCCTCCCACAAGCCAAGGATACAGTAATATTCTGAAGCCAGAAAGAGAGAAAGTAGCACTATCCAACAGATGATGATATTCCTGGGCAAGATGTGGGTTGGTGTCTTGGTTTACTTCTACAAGCAACTAAGACATTCAGAAGCACCAATTAGGATATGTTTTTGGAAAGAGCAAATGTTTCCCTTCCTTGGATTAACCCTTAATTTACGGCAAAAGAAGATAGAAATGTTTAGGACTTGGGTATCGGACATCCCTTTCTCACCTGCTTACACCAGAGAACAACGATGAACAAGGGTTAAACCTCTTTTACACATGGTTCAAGGTGAAGAGAAACTGTTTTGGGTTCTTACAAACATACCACAATGATTTTATCATACAAAGGGTTGGGGTGGAAGGGACCTTAAAGCTCATCCAGTTCCAACCCCCTCCCAAGGGCAGGGACACCTTTCACTAGAGTAGGTTGCTCCAAGCCCCTGAGTCCAACCTGGCCTTAGATCTGAGGATAACTATCCATTGTCCACACTAGTGCTACAAATCGGTCCCTTTACCATGGCCAGGATGGGATAAGGATTTAAACAGAACATCCCAGGCCACGATGAAGCAATGTTCTTTTCCTTAAGCTGTTTTCCAACACCATCATTTCAGCCATGCCTGAGACTCGGACCAACACTCCACAAACCCACACATAACTTGTTTTTCCAGAGCAATACTTGGTCATGTTTCTCCTTTCTTCTCTCCGAAGGATCTGCAGCAAACTCATAAAGGTAATATGATAAAACCCAGACACGACAATGGCTTTCCCAAGTGGGTAACTCCCACCACCTGACAGCAGCTTGTAACAGACATTCAAAAGACCCATCAGGATATGTAAGTATAGCCTGGCACGACACTTGAAAGCCAGCACTTTCATGCCAAATGATATTTGCTTGCATTTACAAACATGCCGAAACATCTTTTGGCCAAACATTCTGCTTCCAGCTTTTAAATCCTGTTCTGCTAATCCAAATAGGAGATGGACATTTCCAGCCTGTGAATGCACTGCAGGGCTGAAAACACTGCCCCCAGATTCAGCAGAAACTGAGTAAACGGGTCTTGAGTGACAAAAGGAACTGCACAACTCCTGTCCAGAGCCAATGCTGCTCCTTGGATAAGGTCACATTTGCATTCCCAGTCAGTCCTACCCTCAGCCCATTACACGCACAACCAGCCTGGGCTTTCCAGTGTGACACAGGAATTCCCATGGCTCAAGGACTGGCAGAAGACACTGGACACAGATGCTGCTGCCTCTCTCACAGGCTGCCTGCTTATAGCATGAACACAGCTCCCCAGCCATGCCTTATCATGGAATCACAGAGTGGTTTGGGTTGAAGGGACCTTAAAGCTCATCCAGTTCCACCCCCCTGCCCATCACCCCTTGTCCTATCGCTACAGTCCTTGATGAAGGGCCCCTCTCTTCATCCAGGGAAAAACAGAACACTGAACTTTACCATCAGGTTACCCAAGTTGTTAACCAGCATCAGCCTTTGTCCTAAAATACCTCAGAAGGAAACATTAAACACGAGAAACAAAAAGAACATGGATCCCAAAAAGCCCAACCACCACACAACAGTAAAAGATGAAACCCCATCACATGCACAACTCACAATAGCCGCCATTGATCTCCTGACACAAAAGAGGACGGTGCCTCCTCGTCTATAGAGCTACAAAACCCATCCAAGCACATGGATATGGAAAAGGGAATAAAACACTTAAAGCTGAGCTGTGTTACCTCAGTAGGCTTAAAATGAGAACCTCTCTTAGGGTTAGGAAAACAGAACCTCCCCTACCTGACAGACACGTTTTGGAACACACGGACGAGGGAAGAGAGGTTTCTCAGCATCCAAAGCCAAACACTCACATCTGGTTAAATGAGGATCTCTTCCTTTCCCCCCCACCAACACAATCAGTGTACCTCCTTCGGTTTCCTTCCCCACATACACATTGGAGTCCACAAAAATCTAGGTTAGGTCACAGCCCATCTTCTTTCCCCCTCCCTATAATCTACTGAAGTTGTTTTGAATAAGCTTCGTTTACATCTTTCCAACTTGCATTACCAGAAGCACTTAGATCTCCTGGGAGATCTCTTCCTTAATATCTAAGGACCTGAGGGCATTTTGGAAGGCAACAGAGAAGAGAAAGTTGGGGTTTTGGAAGCTTCTACCTGGAAAGTAGACAATGCTTGATGTATCCTATCATTCCTAGCGTAAAGCTCTTTGAACGTGGAGACATAGCCCTTTAGGAAGAGAGAACAGGGAAACACAAAAGACAGCAGCAGATTGCTTTCTGTGGCAATGTACTGTGACCAAAGGGTTGGATTCTATCATTCCAAGTGCTGCAGTTTTGAGCTGGAAGATCTCTCTCAGGTCCATAAGGATGAACAGTGGCTGCTCTGCTTGCTTCATACCAGGACAAGACCCAGGAGATACCGTAGCTGGATCATTAGAAGAGGGAAGCAAAGCAAATAGCCCAGAGCCCAGCACGATACACTTTGATCAGCCTGTGTTTGCCTCCTCATTTCAACACGAGAGCTCCCCTTAATGAGAGCAGCAACTCAAAACCCTCATTTGCTTCACAGTGCTCCTTTTAGGCTGCAAAAGGACTCAGAAGGTACTGCTTTCTTCTGCTGTCCTCTCCATGTAAACCCAAGCAGCTCCAACCAGGTTGAGCCCTCCTTAGCCCCCTGCCAAGCTGTTTAAGACTCCCCAAGGCGGCTCCATCCTCCCTCCACTCCCAAGTCCCACTCACCCAGCCTGGGAAAGTAAATGCGTGCAAGTCCTAACACACTTTGTTGCAGCATTTGGCATTTGCATTGTGCTTTCCCCCCTTGCAAGATAGAGCCGAGGAACATTTTCCTGCATTCCCAGAATAGGAACAACATTTAATAAGAGTTTCTTCTTACCAGAGCTAGGCATGTGGTTCACTCTAGGTGGATTCAACAGCTCGACTGGCTGGTCTCTGCCAGAAAGCCCATCTGGAAAGAGAGAGAAAATAAAGTGAAATCACATCAAGACTATTTTTAGCCATTCCAAGGATTAGAAACCATAAAAATCACTAACCAATTATCAATGTAAAACAGAGACACAAGTAGCACAAATCAATAGAAACAAGAGCATGAACAAGACAGCTTACAGCGTAACGACTGCGTACAGTAAAGCAGGAAATCAAAGTTACTGTATCCCAAATAACACTCAGGTTTTCCCGGCCTTTAAATCCACAACTGTTCCTGATCCCCATCCAAGGCTTATGAGCCTTACCATTCAATAACTACATTGCGACTCATCCCTCGCTTGAAGAGCTGAGTGAGTTAAGACAGAAAGGCAGCCCTGTGAAGCAGAGTTGAAGAATGGCTGTAATATGCCAGGGAGATGTTAAGCAAACCTGACAAATCACTGCAGGAGATTAAAATGCAGAGACATGCATAACAAGCCCCATTTTGCATAAGTTTGGATTTCAGAAAGGCATTAAAAACATACTTTGTAAATGATATGCAGAAATCCATCTTGCTGAAGCAGTTCTCCATTTAAAAGATTTCAAAGATGGTATCTTGTATGCAGGTAGAGTTAAAACACAAGAACACAATAGCTGCTGCTGCAGACTGCCTGACCAGATTTTCTAGTCCCCCGTTCCCTTCCCAACCTGCATCCCCCAAAGTGGAAGCAAAAAAAGCAGCTAAATGATGTTTCCAGTACAGAAAACTTCTCTCAAACCCATCTGGAAATCTCTCCACCTTTGCCAGTTCAGTCTCACTTGTTCTTCTCTAACGCCTTTCTACACGCACAGATAGGATCAAGCCAAACCCTGTCTGGAGACATCAAAGAAGCCATCCCATCTCTTCTCAGACAAAGCAAAGGGTTATAACAATGTGAAGATGGCAGTGGAACATTTAAAACATACCAAAAATCACCCTCATCACACTTACTTTCTCCATTCCAGCTTTGCAGAGAGAAAGCCTACTTGACATATCCCCAGTGACCATACCCACGGATCAGTGCAGCCTAACAGCACATCAATAAACTATAACTACACTGAGTTCTCCTTCTCAAACACGCCATTTAGTTTATTCACTTCATAATTTCAGGGGCTTTTGGTTTGTTACTTCAAGGCTTTGCTGTACCAGACTGGCCAACCTACAGTGGTAGGATAACACTTAGCACAAGCAGCAGTGAATGATAATAAATGAGGAGGGAACCGCACTGAAGTAGTAAAGCAAAACACCAGCACTTAAATATCACCAATTCCTCAGCAAACTGCATCCCTACTTGCTGCTGAAGCTTCACTGTTCCTGTGCTGGACATGCCAGCATGGCCCAGGGACCAGGAGCATCCACGGAGAGGTGAGAGCAGCACCAGGAGCCCCTGGTTCTTCCTGGGAGCAGAGCATATCCAGTATCACTGCTGAGCTACTTCAGAGGGGGAACCATCTACAAAACAGAGCCTTGTACCAGCAGCCTGGGTGCTCCGTGGGACAAACCCGGGTCAGTGCAGCCCAGAACCCCATCATGTGCGGGGCTGCACCATCAGAGCGTGAGCAGCAGCTCAGGGAGGGGATTCTGCCCCTCTGCTGCACTCTGGGGAGACCTGAGATCAGCTCCCAGTGCCTAAAGGGCTACAGGAAACCTGGAGAGGGGCTTTGGACAAGGGTCTGTAGGGACAGGACAAGGAGAATGGCTTTAACCTGCCAGAAAGGCTTCACTCAACAAAACGCTGAGCATCTTGGAGTCCAGCCTTTGTGCACATGCAGAGCTTTTGAGCTCGAAAGCAAAGCAAAAACAACCCCAGAACACAACTTGACCTCTTGAAGCAACTGAACACGCTTGTTGTCTCCTCAGCTTCCTACAAGCTAAAGATGCTACTCGAAGCAAAGAAATCATTTCATTTCAAGAGCCTAAGCAACCAGTGTATTAGGAAATCGGAAACACCACTGCATTTAATGAAGCATCCTATCTGCTGCCAACACAATACTGTCCAAAAAAACCCCAAACCAAAGCAACCACATACCTTCTGTAAGGAGCAAGACAAGGAAGACTTGCAAATCCTACATATGCTCCATTAAATTGTGATTTAGTACTAAAATCCATACACCAAATAGAGCAGGAGTCCTCCTTGCTCAGCTCAGCAATGCTGCTGCCCACAAACCTCTCGCTTTGACTGATTCCTTCTCTCTAAGAGATGAGCTAACCCAATGTCAAACTGTTCAAATAAACCTGAGAACAGGGCACAAAGATGAAGTATGGAGTCCGAGGCTGTGATTCTGTGCTCTACAGAACTTCAAAAGAGGAAAACCCAACCCTATGCTTTGCATATTCAACCACATTGCTGCACTGATCCTGTTGCACTATTAACACTGATGATAAGCTGGTCACCTGGGGGGACCTGAGCCTCAAGACAAGTGTGCTTTCAGCTACTGCTGCAGTGGGGTTTCTTCCCACCATCACTGTAGACTCTCTCCTAAAGCAGCTGATGTATAGTTGAACTTACGTGACAAGGGAAAAGCATGATGGTGTATGCCAAGAGTGGTCTGGGTCTGCAAATGTCAAACTGACCGCAATCAGTTTCCATCACAACCGAGTTTTATCCCCACCTCCTGCCTACACAAAGTATTAGCTCCAATCCTCTCCCTGCTTCACCAGGTAGCTACAGAGAAAGCTGCGGCAGTTAGAGAACTAAAGGAAAAACACAGAAAGCACTCAAGGTGCCACACACGGACCCCTGTTCCTGCTTAGAAGAGATGGCATGGCTGCTTCTGCAGTTCCCAGGAAGAGGACAGGGATTGGAAGCAGTTTGTCTGGCTGCCATGGACAGGCAAACACAATGCAAAGGGGTCAGAAGATGCACTCATGATTTGACTTTCACAAGCCCTGGTTTGAATAGTACTGAGACAAACCAGAACACCTACTAAATATCTTCCAGCCTTCTACTGGCCAAGGTTTTACCTAACACACTAAAACTAATTGTCAAGAAAATGTCCTCTTGAATTGATTCTGTATGAAGAAACCTGGAGAGGGGCTTTGGACAAGGGCCTGCAGGGACAGGACAAGGAGAATGGCTTTAAGCTGCCAGAGGGGAGATTGAGATGAGCCCTTAGGCAGAAGCTCTTCCCTGTGAGGGTGCTGAGGCGCTGGCACAGGGTGCCCAGAGAAGCTGTGGCTGCCCCATCCCTGCCAGTGTTCAAGGCCAGGCTGGACACAGGGGCTTGGAGCAACCTGCTCTTGTGGAAGGTGTCCCTGCCCGTGGCAGGGGGCTGGAGCTGGATGAGTTCAAGGTCCCATCCAACACAAACCATTCCATGGTTCTACGACTCAATCTAATGATTTCACCAAGACCATCAGAGCAGCACAGGGGTGAACTGTCCCAGCCGTACCAGTTGGGCTGAACTGGGTAGATTCATCTCAGGGTTCCTAGCAGCTGGTGATGGAGCAATGCCTGCAGAGTGTCCAGTCCAAGGGCAAGACACACTGCACCGTCAACGGAGCCTGGAAGGAAGCAGACACCAGTCTGTCTGATGTACGGCTTGACTTAGAGAACATTTAGTTTAGCTTCACTTCCAGATGGGTATTTCTTCTCATTAATTAATAAGATGAAGCCATTATTAATAGATGGGATCTTAACACTTTATTTTTATCCTAGTCAGTTCCAAAGAGTCGCTTCAGTTACTTTAAAAATCTCAGCAAGACAGGTTTGGAAGTAGCTGGGATTTCAGGATTCAAACCTGTGGAAAACAGCAAAACCAAGACAAGATGGTTCCAAGATGCTCCGGAGTAAGACAAAATCATGGATAAAACCCCTCTGAAAAGACAAAACTGCAAAATGAACAACAACATCCAATGCAAATCCAAAACCAGATGAGGCAGTCTTACTAAAGACAACTAATGAACAAATCCACGAGGCTGAAGCACTCGGTGAGCTCTTCCAGCAAACTGGAAGCAGCCTGGCTGTCATTAAGTGTTGAGTTTCAAAACGCAGGGCACAACTGGGAAAGGAGAGGTTATTTAAATAGCTTTCCATGTATTCAGATCTTTCAACCTGATGCAAATCACCCTGCTCTGCTTGGATCCCTTGACTGAAGTGCTGAACAACTGACAAGTCTCTTTAAAGGGCACTGGAGTAAAGGAAAAGTTCTACAGGGACATGGAAGTCAAGCTTTAGGAGAGGCAGGAGCAAGAGGTACAGGAAATGGTGTTATTGACTAGGACTGGGGTTCCTGAAAGAAAGAAGAAGTTTAAGGGACAGAAGGAGTAATTAAGTAAGCAGGAAACAGGAAAAGCAAGGGGAAACTGAAGCAGGCAAATGCTGTGTTTCGCTGTCAGAACGGCTGGCAAATAGGGTCGGATTTTACTTGAGTTGAATAAAAAGACATGAAAACAGAAGCAAACCTCCCCCCAGTTCACTCTGAGGGTCTACACGGAGGACAACAGTAAGAATCACAGAATCACACAGTGATTTAGGTCGGAAGGGACCCTAAAGCACACCCAGCTCCAACCCCTGCCACGGGCATGGACATCACCCACTAGAGCAGGGTGCTCCAAGCCCCTGTGTCCAACTTGGCCTTGAGCACTGCCAGGGATGGGGCAGCCACAGCTTCTCTGGGCACCCTGTGCCAGGGCAGTGATTCAGAAGACATGAAGTTCATTCAGGATGCATTACCAGATGAATATGCAAGACAAGGAAGGTCATTACTCAGGGATGCAGCAGCCTCTCCGGCAGAAGCACTGCCCTTGGTTTAGATTCAGCATCAGAAGATGGATTGGAGGCAGTGAAGGAGAAACCTCCAAGGAAAGGTGACATGGAGGGTCTGCAGAACTCCATAGTTTCTCCAACAGCCTGTTCTCAGTTAAGGGAAGACAATATAGTGGCGCAGAGGCTTTGTGGGGATAAGGAATTATCTGCTAAAACAGGGAATTTGAGAGCTCTCAACCCAACAGATTCCTGGTCCTCTTTAGACCAACACTTCCTGGACAAGACTTCACTCCACAGCAGCAATTGGTTCTTTCTGAGAAGGCAAGGAATTGTGTCCTGAAATCTAAGACCTTGCCAGTGACCTGCCATCCATGTCCTCCACACAAGCTATTGCCACCTACCATTCGCTGCTCCGGGTTCCTTTCCAAGCTGGTTCCGAGGTTGCTTGGCACACAAGGTGCAAAACCTCCAACGGACTCTACTGGTCTCAGGCACACAGGAGGAACCACAGCTTTTTGTTTACCTATTCCCAGCTCTTGGATAAAAACATGTGAATATAGAGTAAAACTGTCGAGCAATAAGACATCAGCAATAGTCCCGAGTGATGAACCAAAGGACTGTTTCTTTGCAAGGCAGTTAACAGATAATTTGGGCTCTTTTTATTCCAGGAGGATGCAGCCCAAAAGCTTGCCCCCATCCCTTCAGAGCCAAAACACAAAGAAGCTGTAACCTCTCAAAGCCCAATGGATAAGAAGCCTCAGACAGGACAGGGCAGCCAAGCCCAGGATAAAGAAAGAGCCATCAGTTGGCATCTGAGATACAATCCCAATGACATCCCGCGAGAGCATGCAACTAAAAGTAAGTTGTTGCTAAGGTCAGAAAGAAAGGGGATGTTTCTGGATCAATGAGCCCTGAATTTGTAGGTGCCATCAAGCAAACAGTTTCCTTGTTCTCCTTGCTGCTTCCTAGTAAAACTGGGGACCTGGCTCACACAGAAAAGGCGCATTCCCCTTCTCTCCACCCATGTCTACACTTCAACACAGCAACACTGCACTTGAGAGAAGAGCTCCAAGACACAACGAGCTTCACAGTTATCTTCACTGAAGAGATAAACAAGCTACTGCATGCTTGACCACGGTTACTCTTAAAGCCTGTACCAACAGGAGCGCTGCCAGGAGCAGCTTTCACTTGGGAGCAGGCTCTCGGAGCAAGCCCCTGGCTGCCTCGCTTCCCGTCCTTCTCCACATCCTGTGTTTTTGGTTCCATCTGGGCACAGAGACTGGACTTTTTTGGGGGAAAACACTTGAAACTCAACCCGAAACACCCTTCAACTCACTTAACACGCTGAGACACTAATAGAGACCTGTGTCCAAGGCCAGGTTGGAGGAGCTTGGAGCAACCTGCTCTAGTGGAAGGCGTCCCTGCCCATAGCAGGCGGTTGGAACTGGATGAGCTTTAAGGTCCACTCCAACCCAAACCAGTCTGGGATTCTATGATTCAGTGACTGGACTGAATGAAGTCCTAAAGCCAGCTCCAACCACATCCTCAGCACCATTTGCTGCGCACCACAGAGCTGATTCTCTGTGTGGTACTCTCCATCACAAGCTCCATCCCTCTGATGAAGGCTGCTTAGTGGTCTACAAGCCAGCATGAGCCTCAGCCCTTGTAATCACACTGCTGTCAGCAGCTTACAAGGAGGTACACCCTGTGAAATGAACTCCTCATTGGCACTGCCCACAACAATTCCATGGACCTATTCCAGGACCAAAACATCTAGTTTTTAACCCATTATCACTATATAATGTACCATAATCACGTTATATAAAGTTACCTTGCATTTTATACGGGAGTTAGGGGGCTGGTTTGCTGAACAACAAGCAAACAGCATTTATCTGTTTGAGTGATTGAGTGAGTGCTTCTGGTATCGTTGCATTTCTCCAATCAGACTACGCGCTACCCTTGTGGGATGCCAAGCACTTCAAACAGGATCACTGAGGAATAAAAGCCTCCAGCCATGACCATTAAGCCCAGTCCATTCACCCATCCTGACTCGCATTTTAACGCCTGCAGCATGGAACACCAACAGAAAATATGAGTTATGAGAATGGGAATTATCAGGGACGCATTATTTGTTTGTCTACTCATTTGAAATACACAGAGAGGGAGGAAAAAAAGACTTCAGCATTTACAAGAAAGCAATTAAAGCACCAAATGGATTATTTCTCTTTAAACCTATGAGAAAACGCTCAGTGCATATTTCCTCTCTAATTTGTCTGCACTCAAGGATCTATTTTTGGAAGTCTCCCTAGACTGTATTGTAGCACCACATGTACTGTAATGGCATTTTAATTAGCCCAGAGAGCTGGAAGATGCACTGTGCATCCAAAAGAGAAGCAGCCTAACAAAATGAGAGCATCCTTCTCTTCACTTCGTTCAGATTTACAGTTGAAATACCAATTCTGGCTTCAAATGGAATCGGCTGCTAGAAAACCCCAGAGCATCACAACAGCCTATAGAATACAACAGAAACTAACTGAGGAATTAAGCACTATTTACTCATATTTTAAGTGTGGATGGTAAGAAGGAAATGCTGCAGGCAGAACAGGAGAGAGGAGGAGAAGAGACAATAAAGACATATTATAATTGGGCTCTCAATATGTCAGGTTTAGGCCTGCAAGTCGAATGAATCAAACGCCCCACTAGACGAAACCTAATCCAATTCTGATTATATGGGGTTGGGGTTTGTGTTCTGCTTCTGGGTTTTTAGTTATTCTTAGCACTACTACTACATCTAATACACAAGTTAGCCACCTGCCATTGCCAGTGAGTGATAAAGCACAAAACCATCAGCACCATGGTCTGGTATGTATTTCATTAGTTGTAATTCTGACTTCTTTCTCCCTGCTCTGGGCACTGGTGAGGCTGCACCTAGAATCATGCGTTCAGTTCTGGGCCCCTCACTCCAAGAGAGACATTGAGGGGCTGGAGCGGGGCCAGAGAAGGGCAATGGAGCTGGTGCAGGGCCTGAAGCACAGTGTGATGGGGAATGGCTGAGGGACCTGGGGGGTTCAGATGGAGAAGAGAAGGGTCAGGGGGGACCTGATTGCTCCCTACAGCTGCCTGAGAGGAGGATGGAGCCAGGAGGGGGCTGGGCTCTGCTCCCAAGGAACAAGGGATGGGACAAGAGGAAAAGGCCTCAAGCTGCACCAGGGCAGGTTCAGATGGAGCTGAGGAACAATTCCTTCCCCAGAGGGTGCTCAGGCATTGGAACAGGCTGCCCAGGGCAGTGCTGCAGTCACCGTCCCTGCAAGTGCTCACACACCGTGGAGCCGACGCCTCAGTGCCATGGGTTAGTGGTGGCCTTGGCAGTGCTGGGGAATGGTTGGACTGAATGGGCTTAAAGGTCTTTTCCGACCTGGTTGATCCTACGATTCTATTCTTAACTTTTGATGCAGTAGAAGCTAAGTCAGGCTGATGTCCACCGTGCTTCCAGAAGAGGCTGACATAGCTGGAATCAAAACCTCCTTCCTGCCCTTGACAACAGTGATGACTCCAGAGCCATTTACAGCTCCAGATGTCAGGTGGAACGTATCCTGAAGCCAGCAGCTGACCATCCACAGCACGCAATACCTTGCGAGCAAGGTCTATGATGGTATCAGAAGATACTCAGGGGTAACACGTACAAGAGCTTCATACTACTTTCCTATGCAGAACATAGCAAAGATAAACCCAACAGATCCCACTTTGGTTACCATCAAAGTAAAAAGCACGCAGTAAGAAAAGTAACCTTTAATACATTAACTAGGAAGTGATGAAGCTTAGGTATTTTGCTTCTAGGATGGTAATAGGAAATGCTGTGGTCCCTCAAGGTGTTCACAGATTAATGCCCAAATGCCAACACGCTCCTTTTCAAATGCCAAAATCCTAAAAGCATTGTACTCTGTTTCCTGTGCCATTACTTGCCTTAACTCTTTGCAGCAGGAGGATAACACAACTCCTACTAAACACAGAACCACAGAATGGCTTGGTTTGGAAGGGATCTGACACACGATGACATTCAGTCTCTTTGGCAGGCTCCGATGACTTGTGCCGCACAAGATATGGAAGCTGGTTCAAACTGAAAGAGAAGTTCAGGTTGGATACAAGGCAGAAGCTCTTCCCTGTGAGGGTGCTGAGGCACCGGCACAGGGTGTACAGAGAAGCTGTGGCTGCCCCATCCCTGGCAGTGTTCAAGGCCAGGCTGGACACAGGGGCTTGGAGCAAGCTGCTGTAGTGGAAGGTGTCTCTGCCCATGGCTGGGGATTGGGAATGGATGAGCTTTAAGTTCCTTTCCAACCCAAACCAGGCTGGGATTCGATGATTCTATGTCATTTTGGAAATCCATGGTAATAGAAGTATCCTTTCTATGTAGATGCAAGGAACCAAAGGGCTGTGGTAACCTCTCCATGAGATCAAAGAGAGAAAGCTCCCTGAATGTGGTCCGATACCCCACACAGACAAAGCACTAGGTGGAGAGGAACATAAAATAAAACGGCCACATGAAAGAAATAGCAAGTAGAGTGCCCTTTTTATGTCTATTTTCTCTTTATAGCCAAAACTATCCATATTTAATGTTGGTTTTCATTCCATTCTTCTGTAACAAGTTTCCAAATCAGCTCGCTTGGTACACAGAAAATAACCATAAAGTCTAATCACAGAGAAGCTCCATCACGCACTTGTAGTAGAGATAAACCCAGCATCCTACACCCTGAGCACTTCTTGCACCTTGGTAGTCCGAGAGCTTACTCAGCCCCACTCGGGTGAGATAGAAACCCAAGAAACACACCTGCTTGTACCCAACACCAAACACCCACCCAACAAATGCTGCCAACCATGATGGTGGATCCAACACCAGTGTCCCAACTGTTCCCAAACACACCCTGACTCCGAAGGTAGGAGCCAGCTCAGCCTCCGCTTGAGAACTTCAACACCTCCCATGGGCGATGTTCTCCTCATACAACCACTGATCAACCTGAACATCCAACCATGTTACTTCTTCACTTATAGGCAGAAGACATTGCTATCTCCTTCCCTACACACAGTCACAGTTAAGCACGCCATACCAGGACAGCACTGTGTCAAAGACCTGGCTCTATTTTAGGCTTAGCTTACCAAGTCCTTTCCAGCAGCCTCTCTTCTGCAGCCATCAGAAGGTACTGGTGGTGGGCATCCAACACCTTCTCCTGCTTGAAACCCAGCTCCGGGTTTCCAACCCATAAAGAATAAAACACATCATTGTGTCTGTGCCTCCCAGAGTGCTCGGAGGATCCCACAGGATCCCACTATGTCCTGACGTTAAATCCATGTCATGCAAGATGCTGCTCGCAGAACCAACCTGGTACTTAGTATGGCACTTCCCCATTACCCCAGCTGCACCAGATAGAAAGTCAATGACTATCAACACTAGGACACAGGAAAACTGTCCCAATCTACCCATTCCCGATAACAACACCAGTGATTTATCTATCAGATTTAGACAGAAACATGGAATGGTTTGTGTTGGAAGGGGCCTTAAAGCTCATCCAGTTCCAACTCCACTCTCACAGGGAGGAACTTCTGCCCCAGAGCTCATCTCAGTCTCCCCTCTGGCAGGTTCAAGCCATGAAGACAGTCCATATGCACTGTCTTCACGTCATCTGATGTACAGGGTTCTAAAATTCAGACTTCATATATTTTTAAATCCCAAGGAAAGAAAAAAAACCCAAACCATCATTTCAAAGCATCTAAAAGTAGACTCCACTTCCACAGACTTGGTGGAGCAGCAATTTCCCCCTTTGCAACGAAGGAGCAGAGACTCTGCTGTTTCTTGCTATAAATACATCCATAGATATTTCTGCTGGCACGAAGCGCTTTAGTTTTCAAGGCAAGAGATTCATCGACTCTTCCGGAGAGCTCCATCCTTCCCAGCTTTTGTTCTGTCACTGAGCACACGCTCCTGGCAGGAGAGGAGGAGGGGACAATCTGCCACCATCTGCAGGGTGCTCTCCATCTGAAAAGGTGCCTGTCCTCGAGAAATCAGCACAGGCCAAGCTCCAAACTGGAATCTTATGTTCAACCAACCGGCTCTATCCAAGAGCCGCTCTGCAAAATGTTCCTTGTTCCCTGCTGAATGCAGGGAAGGGGTCTGGAGTTGGCTTGGGCTTGATTTGGCTTTTTGGGGTTGCGTTAGCTGGGGGGTTTTGGGGTTGTTAGACTTTTCTATCCCTTTCTTTCTATCCCAGCAGTGTTCAAGGCCAGGTTAGAGAGGGTGACGTGGCCTAGTGTGAGGCGTCCCTGCCCATGGCACGGGGCTGGAACTGGATGAGCTTAAGGTCCTTTCATAGCCAAACCATTCTATGATCCTTCCTGGTACGTGGATATGGGGAAGTCAGTATTCCACAACCATTGCTAAGTATTTCAACAGGAGATCAGTATTATCACTGTGAGGTCCTTCATCTGCTTAGCCAGATCCCAGGAATTTCAGCCCACCAAAAGAAGCCAACACCACAGGATCCCCTTGGCATTCAGCGAGAGAGGTGCTTCTGGCAGCCGGCCATTTCCCAATCACAGCCTATTCAGAACACATGAATTCAGGGTTGATAGCTACACATTCCCAGACACAATGCCGCTTGAATCCAAACGAACACTCCAGTAGGCTTTCAGAACTGATTGGTGATACAAAAATGAAGCAAGGGAAGAAAAAAACCACCTTGAAATTATCTGCAATTGTCAGCAAGTGGAGACCTACAAAGCATGTTTTCAAGGCAGGAGGAGAAGGTTCAATAACCTGCTTGATTTCCCCTTCTCCCCAGTTGAATAAGCTGTCAGGAAGAAATCCAGCTGAAACATAGCCTGGCTCTTCTAGAGGTTCAAACAAGCCTCCAGCTCCTGCCCTCAGAGGATACTATGCACAAGCTAATACGCCACCAAGTGAAGGAAAGGCTTTGCCTCCTTAAAGAGGGAAGAACTCTATGTTAACATGACTGTGGGTGTCCTTCCTCACCCCAGCCTGCATGTAGGTAGCACACACTGTAAATCAGGCTTCTCCACAAACCTATTTCCAAGGCAGGCTGTGTCCAAACTCCGAGCCTTTCCACAGCAGCAAAGGGAAGGGATAATAATGACTCAGCAGCCCATTACTCTGATGCTTTCAGAAAGCAAAGTAACCCAGGGAAAATTCCTGGATGAAGCAGAGGGCAGGGAGAAAAGAAGCAAAGGAAACTCGTTCTTGGATCGCTCCTTGGACACTGCCGGCAATGGGAATCATCTCCAATTGCACTACAAAGCAGATGCTTTCTCTCCTTACAAGCTGCAGCTTCTGGAGTGGATGGCAGAATTGGAAAGACCGGAGGAAAAAAGGGAGATCTGCTGAGGAAAACAGAGACACAGACACAGGACCATCAGCAAACAGAGCAGGACATGGGCTGGGAAGCTGGGCTGGGCATTCCTGCCTTCCACACAGCTTGTCAGAGACCTCCAGCTTCAGAAGCCTGAGTGAGACCTCAAGAGAGCTCTTCTCACCTCCCTGCTGTCACGTCTATGTTATTCAATGTGCATCAGGTCACCACACTTGGAAACAACAGCAGCTCTAGAGATGCTGGTGCCGCGCAACTTTATCCCCCATGCATCCCAGTAACCACAGCTCCCCTCTCCCCCAAGGCTTGAATCATGGAGGACAGCGTGACTTGATTAAACCTAGCTCCCTGCATCTTCACATCAAACCGGCCTGATTCATCCTGAACCCATCCTGAGGGAGATCAGCCTGCTCCCACGTTCCCAGTGCCAGGGTAGCTGCTTTACGCACTGGAGCTGCTCTAAGGTCTCCCCTTCAGGAGCCTTCTCTTCTCCAGGCTGAATCAGCCCCACTCCCTCAGCCCGGCTCCAGAGCAGAGCTGCTCCAGCCCTCGCCTATCCAAGGCCCTGAGGAACACCACTTGTCATTGCTCTCCACTTGGACAGTGAGCCATCGACCACAACTCATTGAGTGTGACCATGCAGCCAATTCCTTATCCACCAAGTGGTCTATACATCAAATCCATGCCTCTCCAGTTTAGAGACAAGGATGTTGTGCGGGATAATGTCAGACACCCTGCACAAGTCCAGGTAGATGATGTGAGCTGCTCTTCCCTTATCCATCAATGCCAGAGCCCCAAAGCAGGTCATAGAAGGCCACCACCTTTGTCAGGCATGATATGTCGTTAGTGAAACCATGTTGGTGTCACCAATCACCTCCTTATTGTCCATGTGCCTCAGCACAGTTTCCATGTAGAAACTATGGAAATGCCCATGATCTGGCTGGGCACCAGTGACAAATTCTTCTGTTTTAAGGATGAGAGACAAGCTGATCTATTAGCAGCCTAACCTGCAACTCACCCGAAGCTCACTGAAGACAGCAATCACATGTAAGATGCCACCACCTCTCACAAAAAGGCAAAAAGACATGTTTTGTTTCCTTGCTTTGCTCGTATTTTGGGTACATGCACATAAAATTAGGAAACTGGTAAAGTCTGGGCCATTATATCTGCGCAGTCATATAATAGGGTATCCAGACAAAGCAGTTACTACCAGAAATAGCCCAGTGAGGAAGAGCTGCATAGCATCAGTGTGTGAAGGAACATCCCCATGAAAGCAACAAGCTGCAGTCTCCAGGGTTTTTACCTACTGAATTCCTGGTGATGTTCCGGATGAAGCTGCCATGCACCCCCACAAAATTACCCATGCCCAGAGGTCAAAATCCTTTCAAACATCCTAATTCAGGCTGCTCAAAACAGAAGAGCCAATGGAGACAGCACCCAGCAAAAGACAACTGTTCCATCAAAATGATCCTGGAAAAGCAGAGAAGAGACACACACTTTGTATGGAGAGCACTGGATGGAGCCCACAGAAGCCACGCCAGGGTATATCTGCCCACATCACACAAAAGGAGGACAGCAAGGAGCTTCTGCTGCTGCCATGATACCAGCAACAGCGAGAAGAGGCCTTTTGCTTCTTGTCAGAAAGAGGAAAGGCATTAATGTACCTTCTGAACTGCTCCTGACTGCATGTTGGTAGTGGTCCATCACTAGAGTCCGGAAAGCTCTTCCCAGCTGGCTCTCCCCAGCTCACACCACAGCTGCAGCTCATCCTTCCAGGATTACGAAGGGTCTTGTTTTGGGTTTAGGCACGTTTCAACACACAGATACTTCTGTTCCAAGAAAGTATTTAATGCTGCCTTTTACTGCATTCAGCACCAGCACATGCATCTGGCAGGCACTTCCAGGCTTGTGCCATTAACTTGGAGCGAGGAAGAAGTATCACCACTCAGGCTCTCCCAAAACCTCACTCGCCAACAGAGAAAGCGCAAGCGGTACCCCCTCACAACCACTGAAAGCCAACAAAGCTCCTCAGTACCTGACCTTGCTGAACACTGCTTGTGCCACAAGCCCTGGTTGCTCCCGAGCTTGCCAGCCAACCCCTGAGGCAGGCTCCCTCAAATGAGGCTCTCCAGCTTGCTTCCAGATTTGCTTCTCGTAACAGGATGCACTGTTTTAACTGCTGTCTGTACAGCTGGACACTGGACAAGGTGCTAGGAATGGATGGGAAAGGAAAGCAGAGCTGAACCGATAGCCAGCTGAACACCACCAACCTCAGAAGCATAGAGATGTTTTGGAGGATGCAACACAAGCGTCATCGGATGTTGCCAGATGTTCCTCTATATTAAACTCCAGGAACCTCTGATTTTCATCCATGAGGTTACACAGGCTTCATCCCACATGATTCCAGCTCTGAGTTACTACTCAGGCCCTTCCACTGCAGCAATTCCTTACGCTCTATGAGTTCTTCGCACCTAAAGCCTCTTCCAATTTGCTCAGAGTGGTCCAGTACACTCGGATCTGTGAGACTCAGAACACTGGGACACACGTTTCCATTTGGACCAACCGTGTGCACAAAATCCATTGCATTTCTCATACACCCAAGCCTCCCTGGATGTCTTCTCTTGTCTAGGAGAAAGCCAGGCTGGTTTACACTGTCACTACTCCCTGTTGTTGATGAAGATGGAAATCACATTCTCATGACACTAAGACTGCTCACAGAAACCAGCTTCAGTGTGTGACTCGGAGATGGGACTCACCCAGAAGACATCTCCCAACACTTCACCCTAGCTCCTGCTTTGATTCCTTCTGATGATGGAAAGCAACAGATCTGGCACAGGAAAATCTCACCCATACGATAAGAAAGAGTGCACTGACATCTCCCTTGCACTCAACATTTCTTTTTTCCCTGCTCTATTGCAAATAGGAGCTAACACAAGCTGAAAAGCTTATGGAATAATCATGGGTTTTTTCTTTTCACTTTAGCACAGTGGATCGCTACTCTACTGTTATCTACTACAGTAGAATTAGATAGTAATACAGATTTGCTACAGCAAAAGCATTTTAAGTCATATTCAACACAGCAACATGAGGATAGCACATTTGGAAACAGTAATTGCTAATCCCTGGTCTGTTGAGGAGCAAATTCCTCTTTCCAAGTCAAGGAGAAGCAACCACTGAGCCAACCCAAAATACTGGGCTTTGAGTATGTTCCATGTAACACCAGGCCCTCAGTACCAGGGGGTGCAAAACGTGCTGTCTGCCACCTTTCTCCCTTCTTCCTGGAGGTTCCTGTTACCCAGTGGCTGCACGTAGCTAAAATGCTTGCTCAGTTCCCAGGTATTACAATAAGGCCCAAGTTTCTCCCCCTTACGCAACTGGGACAGGCTCCTCTCCCTCTGAACAGCTTGCAAGATGCTTAGACTCACCTGAGTGATGGTGCTGAGCGGCTTCTAACAACGAAAAGACTTGTTAGCATGCAAAATTCACCACGAGAAAGGCACAACTCCACTCTGCGCCAAAGCTTCCTTGACATACATCTGAAGGGGGCCTGAAAGGGTACTGGAGAGGGACTCTTCATCAGGGACTGTAGTGACAGGACAAGGGGTGATGGGTTTAATGATGGGCTGGATGAGCTTTAAGGTCCTTTCCAACACAAACCAGTGATTCTATGAAATGAAAGAGTATTAATGAATAGTACTTGTGCACCTCACCCTTCACCTGCAACCCAGTCTCAAAGGGGACTAACAAGCACCAAACCACCTCACAGACTGCACTCGCATGAATGCCGTGGTCACGTAGATGTGCCCAGTGCACAAAGTCTGCCCACAGTGCTAATGCATAATGATAAATCTCAGATTTAACACCTCGGTGAGGTCTGAAACCCATGAAGCGCCTCTGAATCAGACGAGCGCAAGAGAAAATAGCTTCTGTGTGCTGCAAAGGAAAATGTTCTAAAACCAGTGTTATGTAAATGTCTCCAAACATGACAGCGGGTGGGCTTGCTGCAGGAGTTAACCTCTGATCGCCCTCCTACCCAAAGGCACCACTCTGCTTGCACCAATGCAGTTGCCAGGTTTCACGTTCAGCAGCAGGGAAACCATGCTGATGGACCGCAAGCAGCATCCTGTGAAGCACCTGAACATCACACAACCGAAAACACGCCGGATCAACAGTGAAGTCCCTATTGGTGGCTGAAGAAAGCCTAAGACAGCAGCAGCAGCGTCCCATCAGCCTGTGTGTCAGCAGAGGACTTCTTCAGTTCATTAAATCATGCTCAAATATCTTATCGTATTAGAGGAACAATGATGTATCTCCATGCATGTCATCAATACGTACACATGCATTTATGCAAATGTGTTTATTGATGTGATAATGCTATCTTCTATATAATAAGCCCCATCCCTGGCAGTGTTCAATGCCAGGTTGGGATGGGGCTTGGACCAACCTGCTCTAGCGGAAGGTGTCCCTGCCCATGGGACATCCCGACCCAAATCAGTCTGGGATTCTGTGGTTCTGGTTTATGATATTCAACTTATATAACATGGATTTGGAAAGAAGCTCTGAATGAAAAAGCATTCCTTTTACATTCATTTAAAGAGAGAGCGTTCAAGGTCCATTAAGCATTCGACAAAACTATTCCATGAAGATACGAGCTCATAACTCCAGGCAGCATATGTCTCCTCTCCAGACAGTCCTTCTTGTGAAAGCAGCGTTGCTTGTGAGGGTGAGAATCAGTGAACTGAGAAACACAGGCTGATTTTATCCAGTCTGCCCTAGTCTGGAGCCCTTTTGTCCTCCTGGCTCTTCAGTAGAGCCAGAAGTGTAACACAGAGACTCGGAGATGGGATTTGTCTTTGTTTCTAGGGAAAAAAAATGAGTCCATATCAGCAACAGCACGGGGGAGGAAAGAGTGTTCCCATGCGGTGTGGGCAGTTCTGACTGCATCACCCTGGGGTTCTGGGCGCTGCTTCTAGTGGCTCCCAATTAATAATTACCTGATTTCAAGGTGCCATTGTAGAAGCACAGAATCAACCAGGTTGGAAAAGACCTTTAAGCACATCCAGTCCAAACGTTCCCCAGCACTGCCAAGGCCACCACTAACCCATGGCACTGAGGGCCTCGTCTACACGGTGTGTGAACACTTGCAGGGACGGTGACTGCAGCCCTGCCCTGGGCAGCCTGTTCCAATGGCTGAGCACCCTGTGGGGAAGGAATTGTTCCTCATCTCCATCTGAACCTCCCCTGTGCAGCTTGAGGCCGTTTCCTCTTGTCCCATCCCTTGTTCCTTGGGAGCAGAGCCCAGCCCCCTCCTGGCTCCATCCTCCTCTCAGGCAGCTGTAGAAGGCAATAAGGCAGTGTTCAAGGCCAGGTTGGACACAGGGGCTTGGAGCACCCTGCTCTAGTGGAAGGTGTCCCTGCCTGTGGCAGGGGCTGGAACTGGATGAGCTTCAAGGTCCTTTCCGCCCAAACCATTCCATGATTCTATGATTTCACACTTTGCCAAATGCTTCCATCAGCTTTGGCTGCACCTTCCAATGTTTTACACCAGCAGCTATTTTTGTTTTCCCTTCCTCCAGCCAGTAATTGAGAAACCAGCCCTGTTCATCTCTCATATGTTGCCGTGATGCCTTTTGCTGGCACAGCAGCATCCCGAGGCACGTGGCAGTGACCGACCTGTCAAACCACAATGCCATTCAACAGCCTCCCTGAGAAATCCATTCTGGCCCACTTTAGGATACATGGACTGCTCTGCTAGCAGAGACTGTTCATCCTTTGTACCCCAAGAGCAACGGAGCAGCTGAAAACACCTGACTTGTATCAATTGAGTTCCTCTAGATGAGATTTCCCTCCGCACCGTGAACATTTTCTCATTTCTTGAACTGGAAATTCATCAAGACAAAGCAGATCCCACCATTATCCAAGCGCTGTATAAGGACTTCATCCAAACTAAAGCCTTTGGGCAGGCTTTCAGCACAGCCCCAGGGAGCTCACCCACAAACAGACCTGTAGAACCAAACAGACCTCTGCATCAACCCATACTCAACCCAACATTGGCCAATGAGAAAATCCCTTCATGTGCTTCTTCCTCAGTCACTACTCTGCTACTGGGATTGAATCCGGACTGGTTTGGGTTGGAAGGGACCTTAAAGCTCATCCAGTTCCAACCCCTGCCACGGGCAGGGACACCTTCCACTAGAGCAGGGTGCTCCAAGCCCCTGTGTCCAACCTGGCCTTGAACACTGCCAGGGATGGGGCAGCCACAGCTTCTCTGGGCACCCTGTGCCAGCGCCTCAGCACCCTCACAGGGAACAGCTTCTTTATCTCCAAGCTGAACTCCCCCTGTTTTGGTTTGAACCCGTCACCCCTTGTCCATCGCTACAGTCCCTAAAGAAAGGACTGCAGGCAAAGGATGAGGAAGCCAGGAACAACCCTCCTTTCTCCCACTCCTACCCTTCCTCATAGCCATAAATCAGGTGGTTTGATCCCTCTCTGCTACATATTAAGAAGTCAGAGAGTAAAGCAAGAGGAAGCCTTACCTCAAACTCCTCCTCAACACCCAAGGCATGTATACTTGACAGTTCTCTCCGAACATCCTGTTTGGAATTCACGATTTAAAATGCCTCTGTGCCCTGCATGGCTGTCAGCCTGTCCTCCTGTCTCTGGCATACATGA
Source organism: Amazona ochrocephala (assembly GCA_039720435.1). Classification (NCBI taxonomy): domain Eukaryota; kingdom Metazoa; phylum Chordata; class Aves; order Psittaciformes; family Psittacidae; genus Amazona; species Amazona ochrocephala. The sequence goes on along the minus strand of CM077881.1, from coordinate 81,407,293 downwards.
GGTTTGACCTTTTCAGACTTACATTTCGAGAGCTCCGAATCTTTGTGAGCAATCTTCCAGAGAAAAATGAACCAAGAGGAATTTCTGGAATGGGCAACTGGACTCCTGATGTTTCCTAGGGCAAAACACACACTGCTTGTGTTCCAGCTTCCTAATGCCCTGGTAAACAAGAGAAAATTGAATGACAAAAGCAACCGAAGGAGCTGGAATCCTCGGAAAGATGGAAAACAGACTTCCACAGCTGCCCACATGAAGTGAAGATGCTGCAGCAGCTCATGTTCAATGGTAGCACAAACAATGCTCCAAAGGAAGAATGAAGCTGGGGAAAATAATACAGAGCAGCAATTGTATTTCCAACTGAAGAAAAGCCAGCCAATGTGTCCCACCATGTATATCCAGCCTTTCCCTTTGTGCTGCAGATGCCACACTCATTTTAATGGGGTATTTAATCCATGCAGCTGCCTCAGTACCAGCACCACGATGTGCTCTGTGAGAGCCGCCAGCCCTTTCTCTCCACTACCAATCCCAAAAGGGAAGCATGCAGGCTTTTCCTACTGTTCAACACTTGTAATACACACTCCGACCCCAAAACACCAGGTTTAGCAGCGCTCCCACTCTGTAACCGTATCAGTACAGAACCAGGCTCTGGGATAAGGATGCCCCTGGATAACGATGACCATTTCTTAGGCAGGTATATCTCTGGGCTTGGCTATTCAAAGTACCAGCAAACTTAGGCTTCCTCAGTCCTAGAAGTCCTATAAAGCACCCATGTAAAAGAGGGCAAACAAGAACACAGAACAGAATACACCATCAGCATCATATTAAGTTATGTCATGGAAATGTTTTAAGAGGTGAGAAAACCTCTTGGCCATTTTACTAAAAACAAGTTAACCCTTTTTGTGGATTTCATAACTTAAATACGACTATCATTGAACATTGGGAGCATGAAGAGGAAGGGGCGGGCTAAGTTGAAGCATGGCAGCATCCCCCCAAGCATCTTCTTCATAGAGTCCCTACCCCAGCACTGACATCTCACTTTGGAACCTGCCATCCTTGCCTCCTACAAAACACTCCATCTCAAAATCATCCTCCATTCAAAGAAGCTCATCTGCAATGTAGAATGAATTGGCGAGGGTTAAAGTGGTTTGTATTTAATCACCTGTGGGTATTCCCAGCACTGTAACACGGAACAGACAGGAAAGGCGCTAATGTGCATGTACAACACTTACACATCAGAAGCACTTGTCTCTCTTTAGCAATGCCCTCCTAAATGACTAGACCATGTACAGTCTATCCATCAAGTTCTCCATCAATAAAATCTATTGATCAGTGGCAGCCACAGAAATCCAGCAAAAAGGGAAAAAGCCACAGGAAATAGCTCACTGCACAAGAGAGCTCATGGCACTGAGGACATGGGAATTACTGTCAGCAGGGAGCTGAGCAGCACAAGACTCTAGGAAAGGTGCAAAGAAGTAGGACAATAAGACACAAGCCTTGATAGCGCTGCCCGGGGCTAAGAGCAGCTCACAACATCCATCAGCTGCTGAACAAAGCAGCTAAAGAAGAGAGAGCCATCACCAGAGCTTTGCTACACAGGAGGGGTAATGACCCACACACCAGTTGCTCTGTGGTACTACAGTCCCCTGCCCTTCCAAAACCAAGAGCCAAGAGGATGAGGGTGTTTCTCTGGCAACTTGGATATGCTGTACACACAGCTGTCACAACCCCAGCGCCATGGCCCCAAAAAGCACCTGAGGAAGCAGAAAAGGCACCTCCAAGTCTTCAATGGATGGCCGATTGTCCATTTCCAAGGAATTAAAAGTTGTACTGCGCCAAGAAAAGAACAAATGATCAACTGAATGAAGTGATTTTATTCATTCTTAAGTTGGAATTCCCACCCCAGAATACATATTTGAATCATCTGGGGCTAACTGGAGCCCCAAAGTGATGCGTGGGAAGAAACTGCTACCCAAAAGGCTCTGAGCACTGTTCTAGTGTCACCTTCCCCCTGGCAGCACAGCCCAGTGACCTGCACTCAGCATCACATAGACCAACACACGAACACACAAGATACTCCCCACCACAATCACAGAATGGATGGGGTTGGAAAGGACCTTAAAGCCCATGCAGTTCCAATGCATCACAACAGTGGCTCTCAGGGAAGGGCACTCAATCTATGTTGGCAGCACCTTACACCAGGTTCCCTAAACACCCATCAAATGATTCATCAAACCACACATAAGGCAAAGCTATTTTTACCCCCGTGAACACCAGCAGAAACACAAGCTATCCTGTGCAATGTGGTGGGGGTTATTACGCCCAGAACGTTATTATCTGTCCTCGAAAGTAGATACTATAAAGTCATCAAAAAGGACTTTGAACGTGCAGTTTAGAAACGCACAGATCAATGGGGCTCTTGTTTACCTGCGCTTCAGAAATCTGCCCTCTTAAGGGGGCACTGCAAGTGGTGCTCTATTATATACTATAATGTGGTGCTGGTGTTATATAGCTGAACTTCTATGTGTGTACTTTACAGATTTGGCAGAAGGGAGACCTTAGAGCAGCTCCAGTGCCTAAAGGGGCGAGAGGAAACCTGAAGAGGGGCTTTGGACAAGGGCCTGCAGGGACAGGCCAAGGGGAATGGCTTTAACCTGGTTCAAGAGCCTGCCCTAGCAGCAATTCTGACCTTTTTTGGAGGCAGAAGCATTACTGCTGCAGCAGCAGTGGAGCAGAATCAAAGCCAGGGCAAACCTCCCCATCAGAATGAAGTACCTCCTGTGTCACCAAGGCCCCCATTTCCACGCTGCATGGAGAACAAGCAGCCCATCTCCCTCTTCCAGCTGAGCAGGCACCACTGGCCATGCATCTCCTCTTGTAATGCTGAGTTCATGGTGTAAAGCCACAACCAAAACACACCCAGGAGAGGACTGACACTCTGTAAGTGCACCTACGTTTGCCAAATGAGAAATACACTTCCTCATGAAGGAGCTGCCGGGCTAAAACCTGCATTCGGAGATGCTTCAGAGCTTACAAGGGTAAAAGACATGTGGAGATGGACCACGGAACTAGTCGCATGTGGTCTTAACCCCCCCCTAGCCCAGCACTATGCTGGCACTGTAAGTCCACCCTTCCCTAAGCTCAAGAGCAGCCTCGGTTTGCTCAAAGCCTTTTGCAGCTCTCTGCCCATTCACTCCCTCCTCAGCCTGACCTGCAGCCATTTCCTAATTGCAAAATGCTCGTGGCCATAAATCAAAGTTCAAAAGATGCTTCAGAACTATTCAGTCGCTGCAAGCTGCTGACTGTTGATCTTTACAACGCTGGTAACTCCTTAGTAGGGAAATACCCTTCTAACAACGGAGGCAGCTGACCAGCTGCTCTGGTTGTAGGCCGTATTCTCAAGGGTTAGCTTCTAATAGCAGTACTTGTGAAAGCACCACAGATCACACAGCCGCTTGTCAGCCCATGAAGACCTGCAAGACCCAGAGAGTTCCGAAGGTACCAGGAATCCGTATGTATAATCCTTAAACAACTGGGATTTGTCCCACAGTCCACAAGCCAGAGGAGAATTTCTGCTCGCAGGAACCATCTGATCTGTCACACATCTACAAGGGCACCTCCAGTGCTCCCAAACACCGACACGGAACTAACATGGACGCTTGCAGACACTCTTTATGTCCTTACACAAACCTTTCCTGCAGACAGCCACATGCAGACAACACAGTGATGGAACAGGTCCCTTCTTGCTGTCCTCCTTAAGCAGATAAAAACAGGACATTGTCACTTTGAAGCCTCACGAAAGCAAAGAACCAGGTCCCACACACTGCAAACACCTCCTCTGACACATCTTTTACCGAAGAGAAGGGATCGGCACAACATTTCCAACAGAAAAGGACCCACTTCCCTCGCTTTGGGGGGAAATTTGATGTTTCAACTGTTTTTACCTTCATTTAGTTTACATTCACCTTTCCTATATACAACAGGAAGAGAAACTGTAGAGGAAACAGAGAGCAGCACCGTGGTAAGTACCACCATTGTTCTGCCATCACTGGTACAGGAGGACCCAGAAGAAGAGTAGCATGACCAGGCTCTTCAATCACACCACTTCTGGTTTGCTAATAGCATCTAAAGGAAAGCAAGTTTCCCAGTCATATAATCCATAGGCATTAGAAAATGCATGGAACACCCCTCTGCCACCACACCTGAGGTAGGCAAGAAAAGGCCATCACATTGACAAGTAAGGTTATGGAAGGGCACGGGAGTGACTCCCGTAACAACTTAAGACTAAACAAAAGTACTTGTGTAAGGAAAAGAGTTGGTAACAGTTGGGCACATGAGGGTTCTTTGTAACATTCCTGAAGAAGAGAAAGCTCCTTAAGGGGAGACTTAATTGCAGCCCTCCAACACCTAAAGCGGCTACAGGAAGCCTGGAAAGGGGCTTTGGACAAGGAATGTAGGGACAGGCCAAGGGGAATGGCTTTAACCTGCCAGAGGGGAGACTGAGATGAGCTCTTAAGCAGAAGCTCTTCCCTGTGAGGGTGCTGAGGCGCTGGCACAGGGTGCCCAGAGAAGCTGTGGCTGCCCCATCCCTGGCAGTGTTCAAGGCCAGGCTGGACACAAGGGCTGGAGCTGGATGAGCTTTAAGGTCCGTTCAACCCAAACCAGTCTGGGATTGTGTGATTTAGGAAGATTGCATGATCTCCCCAATTCCATATTACTGTGAGCTCCCATACTGCAAATACATGATGTAATGAGCTGCGAGAACAGCTCCCTCCTCACCAGTCTGCCTCTGAGAATGAAAACCAGCTAGCAACAACACCTCCAAGTCTGGAGAAAGAGACAAGCCAGCCTTCTTGGTGTTCATTTCCACATGGAAACACTGAGCTTCCCCAAAACCCACTTAAAACCAGCCCAAAATTTACCATTAGAGAAGTCCAGAGGAGGAATAGATGGGTAGAGAAACCCCAAACCTGCATGTTCTCTAGGGTTTTACCAACGTTTATAGATCTCCTTCAAAAGCTGGGGAGAACAGGAGGAATTAATAGAGTGCCATATGCCCATGTGCTGCATTTGCTCCAGCAATTCATTCTTATAGCTACTTTATTACCTTCTTTGGGAACTGAGCGAGATAAGGATCATCATCCTGACACTTGGAAATTAGCTTGTTTCTATGACTGTCAGCAGGAAAGCGGGAATTAATCCTCTCATTCCAGCCTGAAAAATAGTGAGAGCAAGTCCAATGAAGGCAAAATAAATTGCTTTGTGTTTGTAGGAAGAGGGGAAAAAGAACTGTTTGGAAGAGCAACGGCCTTATTATGCTGGCAAGCCTACAGCCCATGAGATCAATGTTTTGATGAGCACAAGGACTGGTGCCAAAGGAGGACGGGAAGGAGGAGAAGAGACTTCAATGAGGAGCAAGGAAGAGGCGGGCGGGTGGTTTGAGACTGAACTAGGTCAAGGGTGGGTTTAAGGACAAGGGAAAGCAGAGTGCACTTGTACAGGAATGTCAGGGTTAAGTGGGACCTCAGACATGGGTATTGAAGGCTGGGAGATGAAAGGAAGAAATAGGGTGGATCTCACCTGCGACTGAAAGGAGCATACCAAGAGGTGGGAAAACCAAGGAGAAGCATTTACAGTGGACGTTGCATGCACCAAGACAACATCCACCTTTATAGCGTCACAGAATGATGCCATCCTTTAAGCCCATCCAGTCCAACCATTCCCCAGCACTGCCAAGGCCACCACTGACCCATGGCACTGGGGGCCTCATCTCCACAGTGTGTGAACACTTGCAGGGACGGTGACTGCAGCACTGCCCTGGGCAGCCTGTTCCAATGCCTGAGCACCCTCTGGGGAAGGAATTGTTCCTCAGCTCCATCTAAATGTGCCCTGGTGCAGCTTGAGGCCATTTCCTCTTGTCCCATCCCTTGTTCCTTGGGAGCAGAGCCCAGCCCCCTCCTGGCTCCATCCTCCTCTCAGGCAGCTTTAGGGAGCGATCAGGTCCCCCCTGAGCCTTCTCTTCTCCATCTGAACCCCCCAGGTCCCTCAGCCATTCCCCATCACACTGTGCTCCAGGCCCTGCACCAGCTCCATTGCCCTTCTCTGGCCCTGCTCCAGCACCTCGACGTCTCTCTTGGAGTGAGGGGCCCTGAACTGAACACACGATTCGAGGTGCAGCCTCACCAGTGCCCAGCGCAGGGGCCCCATCAGCGCCCTGGCTCTGCTGCCTATGCTATTTATACCTCCAGAGTGCCTATCCTGCAAGGAAAACCTGCACAAAAGGGGCTCCAAAAGGGAACAAACAAAACCTCTGTGGATTTCCAGGAACAGCTCCATAGCTCTATTTTAAGTGAAAGGCAGATATGACTGTTGTGGCTTTTGGGGTTGTTGCTTTCTTGGTAACGCCTCTCCAAAAGACTTCACTGCACAGCAGCAGTGTGAAGTCGAGGCCCACCCCACGGCTGGGTTTGCCAAAGGGATTTATTTCTGGGCTCACAACCCATGTCGAGGTGGGAGCTCCAGCTTGGCACTGACGCTGCCTGGCTTGCGATCCTGCGGCAGTCACAGTTTCTGGGTCAGAAAGTACAGACTTCATGTCTAAAAGTATAGAGGATTCAGCAGGAAGGGCCTCCCACGTCTGGAGAGCTGGGAAGATGAGTCTGTACCAAGCTTCATGCGAGCAAAGGTCTTCTCAGAAGGACAAAGAGTTAAATGGAAACACAAACCTGAGTCCCTTTACCTCAATACACGCACCACAGCAACCTCCGGGCTTAGTGATGGCAGAGCTGGGATGCAGACAACGTTGGTGCTTACCATGGTGCTGCTCTCCAGGATCTTGTTTCCTCTGCACGACACCCAGCAGCAATAAAACCTTGGAGTTTATTATGGAATAAACCCCATGCTTCCACAAGGAAACCTGTATCTGTCGCTCTCAAACCCAAACCTTGTACAGTCCCAAATGCAGAGTTCAGTGATAACTCATGACTCCAGTGGAAGAGATTTGAGGGAATGGAAGGAAAAGAACAGCAACTCCTCATCTCCCACTTAAAACCAGATCTCTGCCCTCAGAGCCTGAGCCCACTGAACCCAGTTGGAGGGGGATCTGCTCAAAGCACTCCCTCACACGCTTGCCTTGGGCCTGCATTCCGAAGTGCACACAAAGCCTCTCTCAAATGCGGTCTGATTGACGCAAATCAGGAGCCGAGCGGGTGATTCATACTTGCCAGCCCCTAACACTTGCACAAAGCCAGCATGTGGACAAACTTGCTGATGCACTCAAACGCTCAGCACCAGCATGAAAGGCGTTAGAGCCAAACACAGACTGCTCAGGGTAAGGTGGAGGGGGTTTTATTCCCCTTCCTCCCCCCTAAAAGGCATTTTGGATCCTCCTAAGTAACAGAGTTGTAATAAACCTTCAGGCATGAAGGCATCATTAGCACCTTGCTGTAATTCACTACTGCTTGGCAGGAAGGATTAGGATGCTGGACTTGAGGCATAATCCCACTGGAGTTAAAGGATAACCCATAACCAGAGCCCACTGACCTGCAGTGCTGCCACATTGCCAGACTTGTGTTCGACCTCCCCATTCGCAACCCAAGCCTATTCCCTCTCTCTTCACAGCACGGATGTTTTCCCTCCTCTTTTCCTTTCCCATGAGCTTCACAGGAGAATAAAGAGCAGGAGCAAGGAGGTCTGTGGCTGGGGACAAACATTCCACCCCATTTCTCTTGACGAAAAGAGCCAAAAGCAGCATCTGCCTTGACCCCATGCTACAGCTCTTCTTGCTGGCCCCGCACTGGTCCCACTTCCCTTGCACTTCCTTCTGGCTCTGCACAGGATATTCACAGGTATATACACATCACAGGTGTATTCCCCATCCTTGGCAGTGTTCAAGGCCAGGTTGGACACAGGGGCTTGGAGCAAGCTGCTCTAGCGGAAGGTGTCCCTGCCTGCGGTAGGGGTTGGAACTGGATAAGCTTTAAGGCCCCTTCCAACCCAAACCAGGCTGGGATTCCATGCAGATAAAGCTGGGATCTTTCTGTACTCCCCACGCATCTCAGTCCAACTTACCTAGAAGAGACAGACTGAAAAGCAAACATGATCTGAGCCCATGACGCCAGCCTCAGAGCAGCCCAGATGGAAAGCTGCTGTCTAGACCATGCCATGACACAGCTAAAAGAGACAGCACGAGCAGCAAGCCTGATTTCACTCCGTGCCTTCATGCTCAGAGCAGTCCACTGGAAAACCTGCTGGAGGAGGGTAGGAATGGGCGAATGAGGAGTCCCCACCACCAGCAGCAGGCTGCTGCTGCGCTGCTCTCCCCACCACACACACAGCCTACCAACCCCTCTGTAATTACAACTAATGACACCATTATGTTCTTGCAGACAATTAGGAAACAAAGGAACACACAAAGATCCTGCCAACACCACAAAACAAAGTGGAGGTGTTGTTTCAGACTCAGCTTTTCATTAACCATCTCAAGGCAAACGCCACTGTAGGCAGGAGGATTCAAACAAGCATAAGTTCTATAGTAACTCTTACATCCAAGATGCACCTTGATGATGCTCAGCTTCTGAAGGTCCCAAGAACTCTTCTTCAGCACTCTGCCTAAATGCGATACCTCTTTCCCTCGGAGGGGCTGGAGAATGGTGGCAAGATGTGCACAGTGGCCTGCACCAACCCTGTGCTCCTCAACCTTCAGCTCTGCTAGCATGGCAATGCAAGCACAAAGCCTCTGTATCCTGAGCTGGCTTTGCTGAAGCAAGCCCATGTTCCCAGAAGAGGCTTCCTGATCCACACATCACCCGCAGTCATCTGGCTCCTGGTGTTTTGAGGCATCCTCCATCACTACCTGCAGTTTCCAGCCCCTCACCTCCCCTTCCAGCTCGAGTCTGGACCCCACTGCTTTGCAATGACCCAGGGAAATCCATTCAGGAATTGGTAAAGGGAAAGCTAAGGAAGTGCCCACCATCTCCAGTGCACAACACTCACCTTCTCCCACAATTTACATAAAGTTAGCTGCAAAAGAACACTAAACCAAACTGGCAGCAGCATCCAGGATCCTGGGAGACAACAGAATCAAATACCTTCAACAAAGGTTACCTCCACATTGACATTGCAGTTTGGGCCAGTGCACTTCAGAAGGGCATCTCCTGGAACACACCACTTAAACTGCTTTCTAGTTTATAACCCAAAGACATTTCAAGCACACAAACCAGATCTGCTCCCGCTCTGAGCTGCCCACCAGTGCCCCTCCACAGCCTGGCCCCACTCCTGCCTCTGCCACTTACTCACTGGTGTACTTAAACAGTGCTGCTCTGCTACAGAGGGTGAGACCTAAAAGAGCTTTTGGTGTAACACCCCCTTCCAGCTGGCTCAAAAGGAACCAGTCTGAAAGGCTGGAGTAATGAAGCTCGACATCTCCATCACTGCAGTAGGGACCAGCATAAGGAGAAGTCATTCCATCAACCCAGGAATGCCAGATCTAACTCACCAGGATGAAAATAGTTGGGGAAGAAAACAAGGAAAGCAGATTTCTCGGGAACACATTCTCATGAAGGAGTGAATTATAACAAGTGCAATGCCACAGCACTGTAGTTGTCACCCTTTCTCAGGTTCTGCTTTAGTCATCATTAAAACAAACACGAGGCAAAGCACAAAACCCGTATGAAGCTGGTTGATGCAGCACTGCAGCGTGTGGCTGAGAAGCGAATTAACAGCTGATTTGACTCAGTATTTCTCCATATACTCTCATTCAGTCCTGAGGTGTTTTTAAGATTTATGTCAAAAACTGCAAGCCAGTGGAGCTGAACAGAATCATCGAATCCCAGCCTGGTTTGGGCTGAAGGAACCTTAAAGCTCATCCAGTTCCTACCCTTGCCACGGGCAGGGACACCTTCCACTAGAGCAGGGTGCTCCAAGCCCCTGTGTCCAACCTGGCCTTGAACACTGCCAGGGATGGGGCAGCCACAGCTTCTCTGGGCACCCTGTGCCAGCGCCTCAGCACCCTCACAGGGAAGAGCTTCTGTCTTAGACCCAATCTGAACTTCCCCTGTTTCAGTTTGAACCCATCACCCCTTGTCCTGTCCCTACAGTCCCTGATGAAGAGTCCGTCTCCAGCATCCTTGTAGCCCCCTTCAGACACTGGAAGCTGCTCTGAGGTCTCCATGCAGCTTCTCTTCTCCAGGCTGAACAATCCCAATGTTTCCAGCCTATCTCCATACAGGAGGTGCTCCAGCCCCTGCTCATCCTCACGGCCTCCTCTGGCCTTGCTCCAACAGCTCCATGTGCTTCTTATGCTGAGGACACCAGAACTGCACACAGTGCTGCAAAGGGGGGGGTCTCACCAGAGTAGAGCAGGGGGGCAGGATCCCCTCCCTGAGCTACTGCTCATGCTTTAGGGGTGCAGCCAGCACATGGTGGGGTTCTGGGCTCAAGCACACACTGAAGCCAGGTCATGTTCAGCTTCTCACTGACTACCCTCTAAAGCTGTAAGTATTACAAGCCCCTAAAACAACTGATGCCCAAAAACCTTCGGGCAGCTCGTACCTGAGAGTAGGTCAAAACAAAGACTGAAGACAACAAGATGTTATCAAAGAGACAGCGCTAGAACCATTCAATCCAAGCTTCCATAACCTAAGAACTTCTGTTTGTTACACTTAGCTCCCAGGAAACTCCCCTTTCTCTGTGAACTCGCTGGTTGGAAGCATTCTTTTAACTAGCGTTGAATCCTCTGTTGCTCCAAGCAAACCAGTGTGTGCCCATACAGTTGTTGCAGGGGTTTTAACCCTGGTTCCACTGCTGCCCTAGTACATGGCAGGATGTGACTTTCAGCTGTGCTCTCCCAACAACAGAGTGCTTCTTATTCCCCTGGCTCACTGAAGAGGAAGGGATTTTGCAGGCAGGACCCTACAAGCAGCTGTCCACAAGTGGCAGCAGTTGGAAGCAGAAGCACATTACATTAAGAATAGAGAGGGCAACAGAAGATGAACACGTGAAAAAGCAGGACAAGTGACAGACAAGAGTGAATAAATACTTGCAAATACAGTAGGCTTCTACAGCTCTTTGGGATTTAGGAAACTATCAGCATTCCAAACAGATTTAGGAAGGCCAGAACTGAATCTTGCATTGTTTTTGGCTTCGTGCAGGAAATAAGCTTTAATGACAACCTGCAGTTAGCTCTGTAGTGATTTGCTTTCTGCTTCATTGACAGCAATGACAAGACTTTATTAGCAGGGCTAAAATTAAAACCAAACCATTTTTCCCAGCTGCAAAGAATGCTCCAGCATTCCCTGACACCTCCTGAAAGGAGACAAAAAAAGCCGTTTCAAAGCAACTCCATCACCTCTTTGTATCACAGCTTATCCCACGTTAAGGTCTGTACTATGCACACCCATGACCACAGATTAAGTGCTGAGACAAACGACTGTCCTAAAGGGGTAAGTATTGTCATATTCCAAATAAAAGCAGGATGTCTAACTTGGAAAACCAGCAGGAACATACTCAAAGGGAAGACCATTTGGGCAATACGAATACTGACTTCGCTCAATGCAATTTCACACAGTCTGGTTACTACCATTAGGAAAAGCATCTGAATAGACTAAAAGACTTACGAGGGTGAGAAGTGATGCCATTTAAACTGCTGTCCCCGTATTTAACATCTAAACCCCACTCAAGTTATGCTTCTGGGTGGGGAGTGAGGGAAAACATTGCTACCATAATTTAAGGTTGAAGAATTTAAAAGTCCCCCCAGTCCGAAACAAGAGTTTGTTCAATATCACCCCAATGACTTTGTTCCTCGCTCCTTCCCAATCAGGATCATTACTGAACATCATCACAGACTGGTTTGTGTTGGACGGGACCGCAAAGCTCATCCACACAGGGAAGAGCTTCTGCCTAAGAGCTCATCTCAATCTCCCCTCTGGCAGCTTAAAGCCACTCCCCTTGTCCTGTCCCTACAGGCCCTTGTCCAAAGCCCCTCTCCAGGTTTCCTATAGCCCCTTTAGGCACTGGAGCTGCTCTAAGGTCTCCCCTTAAAGAGCCTTCTCTTCTCCAGGCTGAACCACCCAGCTCCCTCAGCCTGTTTCCATAGGAGAACTTCCTACAGGACTCACCGGAACCATAAGCAGTATTCAGATGCTTCCAAAGCTCTATGGTTGCGACCCCATTGAAGAGCCCCCCCAAAGCCTCCTATCCCATTGATTTTCCACTGCCCTAGATGGGCACAAAGCATGGTTTAAGGACTACTGTTTGCAGAAAGATTCAAAGCAATCCAAACCAGTTTAAGGGATGCCCAGCAGAACAAAGCCTTTGCTCATTGTCTTGTGCATTTAAAGTCTCGTTTCTAGCAGAGACGTTCTTTGTTTCACATCCCATGCAGTGACACCCTCCCCTCTCCCAGGTACCTGTCTTAGCTTCTAACCATCCTGACTGTTCCAAACAGCCCTTCAACAACCATCAGATAACAACACCTACTGAGTCATTTGCTTGGAGGAGTTATTTACGCTAGTTTGGCGTGACGAGGACAGCTCTTACTGCTTTACCACGTGTGAACTGCTTTACCACGTGTGAATAACAGACACGTTGAAAACCCACTGGCAGTAAAACATTAATATGAAGTGTACTCAGAGTGCAGGTCTAAGGTTAAGAGGTGGCAAGAACTGGTTCGAGCAGCAAGGGCATCACTAGATCACTTAGTGCCTCTTTAGCTAGCTCAGAGCAGCAACCAAGATGAAACACACCAGTACAAGGATGCTCACAAGGATGCTCACACTTCCTAGAAGGACTGCACACAGATAACTGCAACCTATCAGATCTGGAGCAGAGGTATCCAGAGATTTGGAGGATAAAAGCAATGCAAAACCCTGGAAGAGTCTGCTTGAGCCCTTCTGTCTGACATTAGAGAACCTCTGCTCTGAAAATGGAAAGGCTGAGGAACAGGGAAAGGAATAAGAGTGATTATGGAAAGGAAACTATCACCAGAATCCCGTTGGAAAGTTATCCAAGCAAGCGATGCTGCAGCACAGCAAAAGCCTCCCAGATCTGCCCAGTCCAACGTCAATGGGAATGCTCATGTAGGATCTTCCCAAATGGGAAAGAAAAACATCCCAGCTTCCTGGAAGTCAGTAAAAGCAGAGTCCTTGACATGGGCATCCCTGTGTCCAGCTGACTCCAAAAGTTCACCACGGAAGCACAGCTCACATCGCAATCTAGAAAGTAGAAAACCTTCCTGCCTGTGTAATGAGTTACTAGCCTGTGAGGGGTAAATAAGATGAAGCAACTAAAAACCAGGGATCACCATAAATGCTGTGGCTGCAACACCTTAACTATTTGTGTAGGTGAAACGCTTCGTACGGATTCATCAACCATTCTATCTGACTGAAAACATGTCCATCACTTAAATAAAGTACTGCCATACAGAAAGGTACCTCCAGAGCTCACCGCGAGCATGTTCCTGACATGTGGTGTGCTCATCGTGTCTTAAAGAATCACCAATTCCAATCATGTAAGGTCAAACTGGAAAGGATTTTCTACATACACCAGCAATAGGAGTTGCTGCAAGAGTCCCAGAAGACCTACAGCTGATAAAACACGCTGCTTCCACACCGACTGGCAGTGAGGGGAAGAAAGCAGGAGGAAGTGCTACTGTAAGGATGGAACTCAGGATAGAAGAGCTCCGGGTAAGGAAAAACCAAGGAGGAGCGGAGAGACTCTGGTGGCACCAGCTTTCACCAGTGTGGAACTACTCTCACTTAACTCCCACCAGCTCAACACCAAGCTGCCAGAGATGGCAATCCACTGAATCCCAGAATCCCAGCCTGGTTTGGGTTGGAAGGGACCTTAAAACTCACCCAGTCCCAACCCCCTGCCACAGGCAGGGACACCTTCCACTAGAGCAGGTTGCTCCAAGCCCCTGTGTCCAACCTGGCCTTGAACACTGCCAGGGATGGGGCAGCCACAGCTTCTCTGGGCACCCTGTGCCAGCGCCTCAGCACCCTCACAGGGAAGAGCTTCTGCCTAAGAGCTCATCTCAGTCTCCCCTCTGGCAGCTTAAAGCCATCCCCCTTGTCCTGTCCCTACAGGCCCTTGTCCAAAGCCCCTCTCCAGGTTTCCTGGAGCTCCTTTAGCCCTGGAGCTGCTCTAAGGTCTCCCTAGAGCGCAGCAGAGGAGCAGGATCCCCTCCCTGACCTGCTACTCACGCTCTGAGGGTGCAGCCCAGCACACAGAGGGGCTCAGGCTCTCAGTGCTGCAGCTCAGTGCAAGGTACACACGACTGCACACAGTGAGTCACTCGTCTCCCCAGGACTCGATCTACACAGCCCCGGTTACACACAGTAGCTCCATGCTCATTCCCACTGCTCCCGCATCTCCACTGATGGAACTGCACTTGTCAGTGCAGCAGCTGCTCCCCAGCACCAGCTGCAGGGGCTCTCCCTGGGAGCTGGAGATGAGGCTGGGGAAGATGCTCAGAGGATGCAGCTGCAGAGCTTGCACATGCAGCTGGATGCAGGCACAGATGAGCTGTCATCTCTTTGCACACCAGTTTTTCTGCTATTTGAAAAAGCCATAAAGCCAATTCTCTTTTCCCCTTGCTATACCCTTGTTTAAGCATATCTGCCCTGGTCATTTTGGGTATTTGGATGCTAAACATGGCATCCAGACTCTGCTTTCAGAAAAGAGTCCAATTCCTTTCCAAGCTATTACTTCTACGTTATTATTCTCTATAAATTTATCCTTACCTTTCTGCACCTTTGCATAGAAGTCACAGCAATACTGGCCCCAGGAAGCAAGCACAGTGCGTCCAAAGCTGATCACTCCTCTCTTCTCAGTGCCCTAGGACTGTGACATCCTGCTCTGTGGGGTTGTGAACCAGCCTGGCCTTGTGCAGGACTAAACCTTGGATGTGGAGAGAAGACTTCACTTCTTAAGGATCTGGCAATCCACACCAGGAGAAAGGAGACGACCAGCCACTATGTGCGAGACAGACTGCTTCTGGAGACTGCTGCTGCTCAGGCTGGAGCACCAGGAACAGCTGGTGACTGTGCAGAGATCAAGGGGTGAGGTGGTCAAAGGTAGGTGATAAACACGTTCAGTGATAACATTAAGTGCCAGAACAAGAGCTAAATGGGCCTTTGCAATTAACACCAGTCCCCAAACAACCTGAGATGCTGACAGCCCCACTTACCTCCCCCCAGCACCTTGGGGGAGGAAAATAAGCAAAGAATAGAATGAGGGACTGGTTTTGGTTGGAAAGGACCTTAAATCTCACCCCATTACAACCCCTGCCACAGGCAGGGACACCTTCCGCTAGAGCAGGTTGTTCCAAGCTCTAAGGTCTCCCCTTCAGGAGCCTTCTCTTCCCCAGGCTGACCCAGCCCAGCTCTCTCAGCCTGGCTCCAGAGCAGAGCTGCTCCAGCCCTTGCGGCATCTCCATGGCCCTGAGGAACACCACTCATCACTGGGCTCCATTTGGACATCAAGCTGTTGATCACAGCTCTCCGAGTGCGACCATCCAGTCAATTCCTTATGCACCAAGTCTCCGAGTGCGACCATCCAGTCAATTCCTTATGCACCAAGTGGTCCATGTGTCAGATCCATGCCTCTCCAGTTCAGGAACAAGGATGTTGTGTGTGTCAGTGTATTCTGTATATATAAGCAGTATTAATTCCCATGTACAGCAAAAACCCCATTACCCTCTGATACTGCTTCAATTCAAAGACAGAACCTTGTATTTACCAAACAGCTTGCAAAGATGACAGCAAAACTGTTCCATTCCACATCCTTTTCCTGGTCCTTGCCCTGAAGAGCTGCTGCAGGGAGCTCTCTGCTCCTCAGGCCATTGAGCTCAGCAGCAGAAAAGATAGCTCTCTGCATCCATCCCAGCAAGGTGAGGTTTCCCCCCTTCTTCCAGAGATGATGAAAGGTTCATTTATTCAGGCCCCAAGTACAGTGAGCTCCAGCTTACCTGGGAAAGCTTCCCATTCACCACAGGCGAGCGGAGCTTGCAAGACATGAATGTCTGGTTTATGAACATCTGCACTCCATGAATGCAGAGTAAGAGGTTTATAAATGTGAGGGTTGTGCACACAGGCAATACATTATATCTCTAAGGAAAAAAACCCATAAGATGCAAAACAGTACCAAAGCCTAAACCAGCACTGGTCTGAGATCATACTGCCTCATCTTCTAAAATCCACAGGAGAATGTCCCTACCTGCTCCCCATGTGACATCTCTCCATCTCAACGTACATCACAGCCCAAAAATCATCCTATTCCAGGTGTGCCATGGGCATCCAAAGCATAGACTACAGCCCCACCTTGTGCAAGCCTGTCCCATGCTGCGCTGAGTAACACACCCCAAGGCATAAAGATCCTCATGTGAGAGAGGTATGGTATAGGGATACCCTTAATCACAGAATCACAGACTGGTTTGGGTTGAAAGGGACCTTAAAGCTCATCCACTCCCAACTCCACCCTCACAGGGAAGAGCTTCTGCCCAGGAGCTCATCTCAGTCTCCCCTCTGGCAGCTTAAAGCCATTCCCTCGTCCTGTCCCTACAGGCCCTTGTCCAAAGCCCCTCTCCAGGTTTCCTATAGCCCCTTTGTGCACCGGTGCTGCGCTACTCGAAGGTCTCCCCTTCAGGAGCCTTCTCTTCCCCAGGCTGCCCCAGCCCAGCTCTCTCAGCCTGGCTCCAGGGCAGAGCTGCTCCAGCCCTCGCAGCATCTCCATGGCCCAGAGCAAAGACATCCAAACCAGTATCCAAGACATCCCAAACCAACTGCAACACCTTATCCACAGAGGGATCTCTTCCCTGCAAAACCCTTCCCACACCACAGCAGTTTATAGCCCAAAGTCTGAACAACAGAAAGAGGGGGAATTTAAAGCTGTAGCTGAGCTGTTGCTGCTCTGGACCCTCCTCAAAGTGTGCTCAGCTGCACTCACAGCAAAGCTCCCTCTTGTCTCACCATCGTCATATCCACTTGTGAGCCAGAGCCCTGCCACTGCAGACCCTGGTTTCTGACACTAACACAGGTAGTTAAGGAACGACACTGCACCTTCCTGCTTTACTAAACTCCCTTATGTAGCAGCGCCAGAGAGCAAGAGCCCAGTTCTATACAGACACACAACAATTACACTGGCAATACACAGCGCTACTAAAAGAACTTCAAAGAAAGGTATTGCTTCTCTGACCTTTCATTTCAACTGTATCCATGGCCTCTAAAAGCTACTTGAGGGAAATCTTCTGCTCTAGGAAAAGATTATAGACGGGAGCACTTACAGAAAACTGTAGAGCAATTCTTCCTCTTTGCAGAATATCCATTACCTGCCTGTTAACAAAGCCATCCAGCGAGGACCCATACAGGCTCATACCTGATGCTATGGTTGCCTTAATGTTATGGATGGGCTCCTCAAATCAAGTTCAGCACCATGTACCAGTGTCCTCCACCAAGCCAGCATCACACTGCATGGACCTTCATGGCAACATAAAGGCTGCCCTGGGCAGTGCTGGAGTCATCGTCCCTGTTCACACACCGTGTAGACGAGGCCCTCAGTACCATGGGTTAGTGGTGGCCTTGGCAGTGCTGGGAATGGTTGGACTGGATGGGCTTAAAGGTCTTTTCCAACCTGGTTGATTCTATAAATACCTAAAACTCTCCCCCCCAACACATGGAAAATGAAGCCCTGCTGGCCCCCCAATACCAAAGTGGAGCAGCAGAACAGAAAGCCAGACTTGAGCAATAGTAAGGACAAGGCCACAACTGAGCAGAGATGTTCCTCATTCCTCTCACAGTGGCCAGAAATATCCCCATTTGTGTAAATACAGCTTTAGTCAACAGGGTGACAAACCCGTACCGAGATAAAAGTCACAGGCTGACGTCAGTGCCGGAGCAGCATAATCAAAGTTCAGCCTCTGGCTATTTTTAAACCCCAAAGTATTTTTCTCTTTCAAAAATACCAACAAAAAAAAGCCAGCACTGAAACTCATCCTTACAAAAATTCCCTTCTATGAAGCCTCCATAGCATTAAACCAGAGGATTTCTTCCTCTTTGGCGCCACAGGCATCACAGCGAAAGCTCTCCCCAGCCCCAAAACCATCCCAGCCCATGGGGCACTGCACTAGAAAGCAGAAGATAAGGATTTGGGAATGTGCACAGCCCGGATTGGCACTACCAGATACACAGTATTGGAAACTGACCCAGTCAGGTTAAAAATAACAGGGCCCAGGCCCCCGGCCGTGCTGAAGGTCGCTGCCAGCATAACTGCTGCTGGAGTAAGAGCTGCTGGCGACGTGCGACTCGCGAGCCATAGTATTTGTGTCCCAGGCAAACACCGTACAACCAGTTCCCTTGGCTGGGAATTAAGGCCACGGAGGCTGGTCACAACCAACATAGTGCCACAGAAGGGGAACTGCGCCCAACATCCACTTGGATTGACTTGTGTTCCTTCTTAAAATGAATCGTCCACCAGGTTTGAATGCAAAGAGTCATTGCTGTCTACCAGCACGCTCTGGCCAACATTCCCATTATGCATTCCCATGGTTTTAAGGCCCATTAGCACAGGATCCAGTTTCTATAATGGGAGAGCGGGCATGGCACAAGGTGTTTACATGGACCAAGCCACAGAGCTTCCCAATCTCCTGGCCTTGCAGAGTACCAGCATAGAAAGAACATCATTACCTTCAGAAAGGTGCCTTTGTAAGTGAGCTGGACCAATGTCCACAGTAACTAACCCAAGGGGATGCTTCCCACTGGGCTTTATGGTCTCCATTTGGAAAAGAAGCAATTCAAACCAGGAATGCCTGATGCTGCCTTTAGCTTTGGCTCCACCACGGCCAAGTTGGATGGGGCTTGGAGCAACCTGCTCTAGTGGAAGGTGTCCCTGCCCATGGCAGGAGGTTGGGACTGGATGAGCTTTAAGGTTGCTTCCAATGCAAACCAGGCTGGGATTCTATGATACTATTTAAGGATATCTTGAAGTTCTCTGTACTTAAGAGGTAAATGAGGATACTGGCTTCATTAAAGACTTTTTGTACTTTGTGAGGAAAAGGCCTGGTTAGCACCTAAGGTGCTCTGCACAGCAGCCACCCAAGGAAAGCTGTCAGTGCAGGACAGACTGATGTTCATTCAGTGGAACATAAAAGCTTCAGCCATAACATGTAGAGTCGTTGGCGAAGCAATACGCCAAGAGGAGCTGTGCATCAGGGGTGCCAAAACCAGGCTGCAGGATGCAGCACAACAACCAGGAGGTTAAGAGAGAAGGATGGAGGCAAATTCCCACCAGCCAACATTCAGTGAGATCATAGATAGGCCCCGACTTGTGAAGGCGAAGACAGATGTCTATCGATTTCTTTCTTGACCAAGGGGTTGCCTTATTTAACTGAAGACAGCAGAGATAAACCTCCTGGATAAACTAGCAGTGGAAGAAGCCATTTCCCCAACAGAAAGAATCAATGCTTATCCATTTTCTCTTTTATCCTCCTACTCACATGGTGAATTGAAGAAACCGAGCTAACCGCAGCTCCCATCTGCTCTGCTCTCGGATGTTTCTTCAGCTCAAAAAACCAAGGCAGAGTCTGCCCCAAACCAAACCAAACCAACAGGGTTTTCCTTCTAAAGGGTAAGTAAAGCAGCTCCAGGTTGACAAGTGCACAGCTCTGAGCATACACCCCGCAGAGCCAGGCATGCAGAGGTGCTCTCCTGGGACTGAGCTTGTCCAGCTCCTCTTCAATTGGAACTGCGGATCTAGAGGCACACACAGGCTTTAATTACATGAAAGAACGAAAGCACTGAATAACAAAGTCTTTAAGCAAGGAGCACGCTGAGAGCTCTGCATCCCCTGCAGCACTTTCCCAACACCACCACCCCCCCAACAACAAATAAAACTCCACATTTCAGGCGCAGAGGGTGGAACACAAAGTCCATTTACTGTAATACTCACAGATGAAGGATTGTAATTGCTCTGCCTTGACATCTGGTTTCTATTTCGCTCCCATTAGATCAGATGACATAACAAACAGATGATGCACCAGAGCTTGCAGAGTTCGGCTGTGAGTCTTGCTGTTTACATTCTTGTTCATAGAAATGTCAGCTACGCCACACACAGCAAAGGCATCAAAGCCAAAGAAGCAGTTTTCAAAGGGAAAAGGAAGACAGGGATGGGCATTTTTAGAGGGGGCAGGAGGAAGGATGGGTTTAAATCCATATATAACCTATTCCGTTGCACAATCCAGTTTCAGACACTGAATCTGCACACTGCCTGTGGACAAAGTTTACGTGAACAAGCCACAGGGAACACACCAGTTTACACCATGGTGTAACAGTTAAGTAAGCAAGTGGCAAGTGTAATGATGCAAACACGAATTCCACCCTGCCCTGTCACATTACTGTTATCTAACCACATGCAAATCCACATTGCCCATGTCCCTGCTCCACCTTCCAATTTGGTCTGTAAAGTCATTATTTTTAAGTCACTTCTGCTGTCACAGCGATTCACTGCCTTAAGAGCATACAGCAAACAGGTAACTTCCTAAATCAGACACCTACTTTGCTGACCTTGGCCCTAAAACCACATTATAAGCCTTCTGAGTCAACAGCACATCCTTCCTTCACCGCAATTCAGGAAGCTATGCAGCTGGGAGGAAGCTGCTTCAGCTGAACGCAGGTGATCTGCACACAGCAGGGAGGTTTCACTCCATCCTCCCTGCACAAAGCCCGTACCATGACCCATGGGAATAGGCCATGTGTGTTTGCAGGCCTGAACCCCCCCCATGTGCTGGGTGCACCCCCCGAGCCTGAGCAGCAGCTCAGGGAGGGGGATCCTGCCCCTCTGCTGCACTCTGGGGAGACCTTAGAGCAGCTCCAGTGCCTAAAGGGGCTAGAGGAAACCTGGAGAGGGGCTTTGGACAAGGAACGTAGGGACAGGCCAAGGGAATGGCTTTAACCTGCCAGAGGGGAGACTGAGATGAGCTCTTAGGCAGAAGCTCTTCCCTGTGAGGGTGCTGAGGCGCTGGCACAGGGTGCCCAGGGAAGCTGTGGCTGCCCCATCCCTGGCAGTGTTCAAGGCCAGGTTGGACACAGGGGCTTGGAGCAACCTGCTCCAGTGGAAGGTGTCCCTGCACATGGCAGGGGTTGGAACTGGATGAGCTTTAAGGTCCCTTTAACCGAAACCAGGCTGGGATTCTATGACAGGATCACACACAACCACTCACAAGAACTAATTACCATTTTCCTCTGCACAAGCCCACTCACAGGAAATCTGGATGATGCAGGAACCCTTTGATACCTGAAGACTGCAGTGAATAACAGCGCAGGCAGCTCCTCTTTCCAACACCCTACTGAAAGGGGTTCAACCACATGCAACTCACTCCTTGGCACACTCAGGCTTACAGGGACCTAACCCTGCTTTGAGGAGAAGGGACCCAAACTCATTTTCAGCTATTAGAAATGACAAAAATCTTCTAAAAAGACTTTTTTCTACCCTGTCTCTTCCATAACAGCTTAGGTTTGGTCTTTGGGACAGGGAGCCCTGACATCTGAACCAAACTGACAAGAGCAGCTACAAGATGCCCATGTTCTGCTTGGGAAAGACCTGCCAAGGCTCCCTGCAGATGGGACCCCTCGGAGTAGGAGGTTTGTGACATTTAAGTTGGAGCCAAATATGAATATAATAAAAGCCTTGAGAGATAATCCCCTTAATCCTTTCTGATTTATTTCCAAAGGCCAGTTACTAGCTTTTCTCCTCACCTTGCTCTTACATACTCACCCGTTTACATTACGTGGTGCGCAGAGGGCGTCTGAAGTGCTGAAGGCGTTAGGAATGAGCAGACAAGTGGAAAAATGCTCCCAAATACCAGCTTTAAGAAGCAGATCCCTCAGGTGCTACAAATACTTGCTGCCACAGAAGCAAAAAGGGTGTTTTGGTGGCCAGAGAATCCCCCCTGGCCACGTCTGAACAAGTTTATCATTAAGCACCAAGCAAGCAAATAATAGCATTAATCTTGGAACATTAAAGACAGGATGAGGTGCATTCAACTTCTATACCCTCTGAAGGTACCCACGCTGGACTAGGTTCTTAGCAAGCCCAGAGACACTACCTGAAAGAGTGGCTTAGGGGAAGACAGAAAGCAAAGGGAGGAAAAAGGGAAGAGAAAAGCCAAACCAACACCACTTCCCACATCATGCACATCAGGGTTGCACTGCATGCCTAAACCAATTGAACTGCAACAGCTTTGTTATAGATGTAAGCAATCCCTGAGGTTGGGGGTATTACTCAGTGCTTTTTGGTACTTTGCTAAGGCAAAATTTGCAATTGAGGTAAAAATCCCAGCCTGGTTTGTGCTGGAAGGGACCTTAAAGCTCATCCATCTCCAACCCCCTGCCACGGGTAGGGACACCTTCCACTAGAGCAGGTTGCTCCAAGCCCCTGTGTCCAACCTGGCCCAGATTTACTCACTCCTACTAAGACACCATTGCCTGCATTATCTCCTGCCCCATACTGATGTTTATGCTGGTGAAGAAGTTCAAAGCAGCTCATTTGCTTTGAATACCTCCCTCCTGCACACAGGGAGGGAGCAGGCAGGAAGGGGGGGGGGGTCCTCTCCAAAGTGTCAGCACACAGCCCTAGTCATAACAAGCCCTCGAGCATGCCAAGAGCAGAGCAGTGAAACTCCACAGGGAGGATGGAGGAGGTTCCAGTCCATGCTTCCTGATGTGTTTATTTAGGATAGCATGAGGAAAGGGGCTCCGTGGCTCTGACTCTTCCAGAGGCCAAGCTGAAGAAGCTGTTTCTTCAGCACCCAAGTTTTAAGTGCTTATTCATTCCTGCTTGTCATCTGCAAGCAAGCTACTCCTCCATTCATTCCCGACTGGCAGAATGCAAATGCGTAGTGCAGAAGCCTTCACTTTTACTATTAGAAATGATGCTATTTTTGCCTTTAAGCCTCCAGCATCACAAATCACAGATCCTTCACACGCATCACCCCCGGCTCCCTCCACCCTGCTATTGTGTCTTGCAGAGCTGTAGGTGTTTTCCTCCCATAGCTTTACTTGCTGAGAGCAAGCGGGAGCCCGTTGTGACATCTGGCTGCTCCGCACCGGAGCGGCAGCATTGCAACGAGTTGCATGTGTAAGGCTCTGTACAACCGCTTATTTATAGGCCAGGCTAAGTCATAGGGAGCCAGCAAACCACAGTGACAACACAGCTGTCACACAGACTGCCTGATTTGTGCTTAACCCCCCCATGAACATCACCTTCTGACACAGGAGAAGGAAGTGCCACAACCATTCGCCATCAGACAAAGCCAGGCACCCGAACCCTCGGTGCTCACCGTGTTTTCTGCCTTCTCATCTGTTTCCACCAACACTAAGCGTTTGCTTCTGCTCCAACGCCAGACAAAACATCTTCGAGCTGCCAGCACGCTCCTCTGCTGGCACAGCCAAGGGCACTCTGCAAAGGTCAGCGGTTTGAAGGATCTGCACAAGGGATCAGAAAGCCCTGCGAGCATGTGATGCTTGGAATGAGAGACTGCCCCATAATTAGATGTTTCAGTGGTTGCTCTCCTGGAAAGAGGTCCACAGCAGCGTTTCAGGAGTCCAAGAGCAGCAAGGGGGGGGAGCCCATGCTGTTGAATTCATCACCTCAGCAGCTAAAAAAGGGCTTGAATTAGAATTTGGAGAGCAGCACAGCACATGCAGCCCAGCATTCGCTAGCAGGGCTGCTGCCTGTGTTGAAGGTGTCCAACACCTCTGACTGCATCTGAGACATGAATCAGGTCATGGGGAAACTCCAAGCCAGGTATTTTCTAATGAAAGGAATCAGCAGTCAGTGAAAGTGTCCAGCAGGCTCCACTGGTTCCCATTTGGGAAGAGGAGGAGGGAGAGGAGACACCCAGGTCTGAGTTTTCCTCCCTGCATCTTCCCTGCAAGCAAAGGTATCCTCTGCACAGCTGAGTCAGCAGAATCTCTGACTTGGAAGCAGCAGAGTGGTAAATAAAGGGGATTAAGACAATAAATCACTTCAACTTTGCCAGTACAAAGAATACATTAACAAACCAGGATGTTATTAACAACTTGCAAATGTGACAACAACAGGCGAGCTCACAGACATGATGAAAATACAGTCTTGCAGGAAAACAGGAGGAAAAAAACCAACATTAAGAGAGTGAATAATGAGCATTCTGCCTCCTTCAGAATAAGAGCCAGTTCCAATCTCAGTGCCAGCAGTTTCTAAACACTACTTGCTGCATCTTAGTGCAAAATCATTCCAGTTGAAGACACTGCGGGGGGAAGCTACTACAAGTAGTCCCACACTTGTTACTTGCAAGAGAATAAAGGAGTTTCTAGCACGACAAAAGTAATCTTTCAACACAACTGCCTCATACTTTGCTAAAGCCACAGCTACATCCGTGCCTAAACCACCTACAAGCATCGTCACTACAAAAACAAGTGCCTTCTGCAGAGCTCTGGCAGACTGAAGAGCCCAAAAAACAAAGCACAACACTGGAAACACACTGCTTTCCACCAGCCCTGCTCCCAGCTCACCTGCACCAGCAGGGACTACGGGCTGGCAGAGCCCAGCTCCCGTGGCTGAAGGACAGGGCTTGGAGCAAGCTGCTCTAGTGGAAGGTGTCCCTGCCCATGGCAGGGGTTGGAACTGGATGAGCTTTAGGGTCCCTTCCAACATAAACCAATCTGGGATTCTGTGTTTCTATAGGGACTGACTTTCAATGGAAGCATCTACTCAGCAGCAGCATCATCTACCCTTGCTTTGAGCCCAGCACACCCAGAGCAATGCATTACTAATTCCTTAGCTAGGCAAAGGCTGCACTGTGTGTGTCCAGTTCTAACTTGCTTATTCAACAAATCTGTTTGCCTAGATGGTGTCTAGCTGGCCAAACCCCATGAGTTTACACAAGTACTGCTAGAAGCATCCTGCCATACACTGCGCAATGCTGTGATGGCACTACCAGCATCCTGGATGCTCCAGCAATGAGCACTAGTGAAGACTGGTTCCACAGCAGCCACTGGACAGAGCAGTTCTTCTCAGAGGTCTTGGATTTCAGGCACGTCAAAGAGACAATTCAGTGTGTAATGGTCAGCGCTGGGCACCTTCAATCCCTGCTCAAAGCTCCCAGAGCCAACCATACCATGTCCCGGTCTGATTAACATGGGTGTTTAATCTCCAGCTCTTCAGTGACCAGCTCGTGGGGAGAGGAAAGCAAAGCCCACCTTGATGTAACAGAGCATTACTCAGCAATCACCAAGTTCTCCTCTAGCCCAACATCACTTTTCATCTATACCACAGACCATATCGATGCACATTTACCCAAAGATATGTTAGACATATGAAACGGGAAATGAGTGTGATGAGCACACTACAACACCCTGATCCAACATCGGGCTGCAGAAAAGCACAGCCCCAAGGAATGACCTTGAGCCAGTTGAGACAGGAAGAGCCTGGACAGACCAGTGGCAATCACACCCTAAGGCAAACAGCTGTCTGTAACCCACTGCAGAGGAGGTATCTGAAGCAAAAGGTGAACCCATAGTCAACTTAAACAGAAGTCCCTCACAAACTCAAGCTTTGGTATCCAAGTTGGAGTTAGGACAGACATAAACACACGTAGCCCTACATCCCCGAGCCAACTCACAACAGCGTTGCTGCAGTCTAACAGCACCATAGACTCCTGAGCAGTCACCTCCTGCCAAGATCCTGACTCAGGCGAGGCACAGGCTCACTACAGGAACAGCTCAACAGCTGGAACACAACCATTGTCTCATAGAATGGTTCGGGTTGAAGGGACCTTAAAGCTCATCCAGTTCCAACCCCTGCCACGGGCAGGGACACCTTCCACTGAGCAGCTTGCTCCAAGCCCCTGTGTCCAACCTGGCCTTGAACACTGCCAGGGATGGGGCAGCCACAGCTTCTCTGGGCACCCTGTGCCAGCGCCTCAGCACCCTCACAGGGAAGAGCTTCTGCCTAAGAGCTCATCTCACTCTCCCCTCTGGCAGGTTAAAGCCATTCCCCTTGTCCTGTCCGTACAGGCCCTTGTGAAAAGCCCCTCTCCAGGTTTCCTGTAGCCCCTTTAGGCACTGGAACTGCTCTAAGGTCTCTCCTTAAGAAGCCTTCTCTTCTCCAAGCTGAAACTTCTCTGCAGGAACCAAAACAAGACTGTATCTGAACTGTCAGACTGCAGCTATGCTGTGATGGGGGAAAAGTCTTTAAATCTAGAGTCCATCATTCATACACATTACTTTAGTGTGCCTCCATCAGCAGGACAACACTTCAGAGCATTCAGCCATTTCAAACACCTCCCATTTCCAATTGGCTCCATTCCTGCTTTCCTGAGAGCCTGCAGGAACGCTGTCGAACCTACTGCTGCGGTCTGCAATGGCTTTAGCCAGCTGCTCCAGCAAAGCAGCAGCTCTTCCAGCCAAGCTGCAGGCACCCACAGCACCCCGCAACCCAAGTGCCACAGCTTGTCACCTTCTGCCACTGCCACAGCTTACCCCAAGGTGGACAGCAACACGTGGGTTACATTTGGGACATCCTGGTTACCACCAGTAGTAAACTTGTCGCAGAGAGTGATTTCACTTTACATAGAGGAAAACAAACAAATACAACCCAACAAAACCCCACTGCTTTTTGCAATACGAAAAGCAACCTGAAGAGGACTACTTGCATTACTGAGCTTTGGTTTCCTGTCAAATGAGAGCAACTGGATCTGTCACCTGAGCTAGGCACAAGACAACAGTGATGGATACACCTGAAACGTGTTGTCATCCTGGCAATTAAATCCACTTCTTCATCCTCCTACCTAATAAATACAGGCACTGCATTGCCCAAAACTTCAGCTCTACCCTATCTTAACATCTGCCAAGTCATTTACCAGGTTTCTTACCTTCTTGAAGCATTCAGCACCCGGTTTGCACAAGAGCTGTTCAAATGGCTTTATAGACAGCTTCTTTCACCTGAGTGCTAGAACATCTAAAGATCAAATAACTGTTGCCCAATGACTTCGGGCAATTAACCCCACACCATCCTGTTCTTTTATGCAGTGCCACCCATATTCGCCATGAGAAAAGCTTTGAAGAAGGGCCAGAAGAAAGCCAGCAGCTCAAAAGTGAGCCATCCCAAGTAACCAAATGTGAGGTCTCGGACTCACTCAGAAGCCACCCAAAAGGTAGGGAGCACCATGCAGACACAGCCATGGACCATCGCAGATGCTCTTCTGGGCTCGGCTGCCTCTACAAGCAGCAGCCTTGGAGCAGAGGACTGCAGCAGCCAAGCTCTGAAACCACTGATAACACATCCGGATAGCAAGAGGCAAGAAGATGGGAGGAGTACCCAAGTTCACTGAAGAAAACCCGCAAAGCTTTGAGCATCAGGGTCAAGCAGGCTGGCGATCTTCAGTTCACACCAGCAACTGAGGTATGGTGAGAAAGGCATTTGGCTTGCTCATAGCTGTGAACACACACACACACACACACACACACACACACACACACACACACATTAGGCACAAGCTCTTCCCTGTGAGGGTGCTGAGGTGCTGGCACAGGGTGCCCAGAGAAGCTGTGGCTGCCCCATCCCTGGCAGTGTTCAAGGCCAGGCTGGACGCAGGGGCTTGGAGCAACCTCCTCTACTGGAAGGTGTCCCTGCCTGTGGCAGGGGTTGGAGCTGGATGAGCTTTAAGGTCCCTTCCAACACAAATCAGTCTGGAATTCTATGATTTACTTTAGGAAACAACACAAACACACCTAAACCCATTACCCTCCGAGACAGCTGTAAACAAATATACGTTCATATAAACTACAATTCCAGAACCTACAAAGTTAAATGGGGGGGAAAAGGGGCCCAAGCGGTAACCTGGGCTGCAGAAGCCCTGATACCCCACCAGCACACACACCCTGCAGCACTCTTGGCCTTGCCCATGTTGCAGCTGCAGCATTTGCCCACCTCTGGCCTCTGGGGCACATCAGAGTCCAAGCGCATTGCAAAGGTTGCAATGATTTACTGACGCAAGAGCTAGGTCATGCTCCACGCCACACACGAACACACTGAAAATTAAAACTAAAAGGGCAACTTTGACACAGGAGATCCTTTAGGAAGACTCTGAAGATCACAGGGAGCCAGTGCCTCAACAGAAACGGTACAGAATCAACCAGGTTGGAAAAGACCTTTAAGCACATCCCATCCAACCATTCCCCAGCACGGCCGAGGCCACCACTAACCCATGGCACTGAGGGCCTCGTCTCCATGGTGTGTGAACACTCGCAGGGACGGTGACTGCAGCACTGCCCTGGGCAGCCTGTTCCAATGCCTGAGCACCCTCTGGGGAAGGAATTGTTCCTCAGCTCCATCTAAACCTCCCCTGGTGCAGCTTGAGGCCGTTTCCTCTTGTCCTAAAATGCACACCTTTCCCCCTGAAAAGGAAACACATGAGAAAACAGGCTGAGAACATTGGGGCTGCTCAGCCTGGAGAAGAGAAGCTGCGTGGAGACCTCAGAGCAGCTTCCAGTGTCTGAAGGGGGCTACAAGGATGCTGGAGAGGGACTCTGCATTAGGGACTGTAGGGACAGAACAAGGAGTGATGGGTTCAAACAGAAACAGGGGAACTACAGGCTGGATCTAAGGCAGAAGTTCTTCCCTGTGAGGGTGCTGAGGCGCTGGCACAGGGTGCCCAGAGAAGCCGTGGCTGCTCCATCCCTGGCAGTGTTCAAGATCAGACTGGACAGGGCTTGGAGCAAGCTGCTCAGTGGAAGGTGTCCTTGCCCCTTGCACGGGTTGGAACTGGATGAGCTTTAAGGTCCCTTCCAGCCCAAACCAGGCTGGGATTTGATGATTCTAATTCAGAGCACACCCAAATGTTTGTCAGCATAAACCATTGCTACGTTTGTTGAGCTCACCCTGTCTCACACACATCTGGGGGAGGCAGAAGTGGTGACCCTGCAAGTGGGCTCTACCTGCTGCAGTGCTGGATATCAAGAAGTAAAACAGTGGCAGAAGTCCCATGAGCCATTTTAAATAGTTCCTGCAGGAAGCTTCACTTGAAAGAAAACCAAAAAGGCAAGAATCTTTACGGCAGCCTGCATGAACATCATCGCCCCTACCTGCCAAGAAGCCATCATGCTAAACCTGTCAAGAGTTAGGAGCCTGCAGAACAGGCCTTCCACCTGCTGGAAAGAAAGCAGAAAGAAAGGAAGGGAAGACAAATCCAATGCCAATCTGATAGTTGCTGCTGGCAGGGAACAGCTGCCAAAGCCCTTCTTCTGGGTTTAGGAAGCTGTAGGAACCACATGCCTCCTCCTGGCAAAGGTTGGGTGAGACCAGTGGTACCTGATTTCGAATAAAGCAAGTACGTGGAGGTTTCGGGATCAGTGACAGATGTCAAGGACGCAATACTTGCATGGACTCTCAGAGTCTGGTCTTTTTCTTAATCTGGTTATTTTTTGATGGGGTATTAATCTAGCTTATGCTCCTCTGTCTTCTCCCAGAGCAGCTCAAGTGGTATATAGAACACAAGCACACTAGTGTGAGAAGAGTTTTCAACTATGATGTTTCTCTTTACAGCCAGCATAGAACAAAGGACACAATTAAAGGAGGGAGGGCAGGCTGTTTAACTGGAAAGCTCAAGTTCTGAATGCCCAAACAGAAGAGCAAAACCAAACCAAACCTCATTCTCAGTGCATGATCTTCAAACCACCAGGCTGTAAGGGTTTGCTGCCTGAAGAACTGTCCATTGATCAGAAGTACTGCAACCAACTTCACAGAAGTAGTAAAACTGCCTTTGGATCTCCACAACTCCAGCAGCTGAGGAAGCAGAGCAGTGACCGCACGCCCAAATAGCCGCATTGATCTTGGTCTATCGAGCAGAAGGTGAAACCTGACAGCAAAGAGTCATTACACAGCAGTTCACAGACAGCACCATTGAGTAAAGCACAGCAAAACACACAGTCCAGAGAGTCCACCGCCAAGAGAGGCACAAACCCTCACCCCAAGACTCATGATCCTTTCTATCCAATAAAGCCTGATGGAGTTACACCACTCCAGCAGCCACATTCCAGGACAGAGTGGTTACCTGGAACCAAGGCTGGTATTCAAAGCTCACAAACTACACCTCATTCCTCTTACAGTTCTCCCTGCTCACTGCCCTGGACTTCAAGAGAGCAGACTTTGGCCTCTTAAGGAACCTGCTCAGTAAGGTTCCATGGGATACAGCCCTAGAGGGCAGGGGGGCCCAAGACTGTTGGTTGATATTCAAGGATCACCTGCTGCAAGCTCAGGAGCAGTGCATCCCAACTAGAAGGAAGTTTAGCAGGAGGGCCAGGAGACCTCCTTGGATGGATAAGGAGCTGCTGAGCAAAATTCGAAAGAAAAAAGAGGCTTATAAAAGGTGGAAGCAAGGTCAGGCGGCCTGGGGAGAATACAGGGATGTTGTCCGGGAAGCTAGGGACCAGGTTAGGAAAGCTAAGGCCCATTTAGAATTAAACTTGGCTAGGGATGTTAAGGATAACAGGAAGGGATTTTATAGGTACATTGCCGATAAGAGACAGGTTAGGGACACCGTGGGCCCTCTCCAGAAGCTATCGGGAGAACTGGCTACCCTGGATTTGGAGAAGGCTGAGGTTCTTAATGACTTCTTTGCCTCAGTCTTTACGGGCAAATGCTCTGACCACACCACCCAAGTCTTGGAAGGCAGACGTGGGGATGGTGAGGGTGGGGACCCTGGGCCCACTGTGGGGGAGGATATTGTTCGGGACCACCTTAGGAACCTGAATGTATACAAGTCCATGGGACCGGATGAAATCCATCCAAGGGTCCTGAAGGAGCTGGCAAATGAAGTTGCTAAGCCACTGTCCATCATATTTGAAAAATCATGGCAGTCAGGTGAAGTTCCCGATGACTGGAAAAAGGGAAATATAACCCCCATTTTTAAGAAGGGAAAAATGGATGAGCCGGGGAATTACAGACCAGTCAGTCTCACCTCTGTGCCTGGCAAAATCTTGGAGCGGATTATCCTGGAAGCCATGCTAAGGCACATGAAAACCAACAAGGTTGTTGGTGACAGCCAGCATGGCTTCACTAAGGGGAAATCCTGCCTGACCAATCTGGTGACCTTTTATGAAGGGGCTACGGAACTGATGGACAGGGGCAGAGCAGTTGATGTCATCTACCTGGACTTGTGTAAAGCCTTTGACACTGTCTCCCATGACATCCTTCTCTCTAAGTTGGAGAGACATCAATTTGATAGGTGGACCACTCGGTGGATAAAGAACTGGCTGGATGGCCGCACGCAAAGAGTAGTGCTCAGTGGCTCAGTGTCCAGCTGGAGACCAGTAACGAGTGGTGTCCCCCAGGGATCGGTGTTGGGACCGGTCTTGTTCAACATCTTTGTGGGTGACATGGACAGTGGGATTGAGTGCGCCCTCAGCAAGTTTGCCGATGACACCAAGCTGTGTGGTTCGGTTGATACATTGGAGGGAAGGAATGCCATCCAGAGGGACCTTGACACGCTTGTGAGGTGGGCTGATGCCAACCTGATGAAGTTCAACCATGCTAAGTGCAAAGTCCTCCACCTGGGTCGGAGCAATGCCAGGCACAGCTACAGGTTGGGCGGGGAGGAGATTGAGAGCAGCCCTGCGGAGAAGGACTTGGGGGTGTGGGTTGATGAAAAAATGAACATGAGCCGGCAGTGTGCGCTTGCAGCCCAGAAGGCCAACCGTATCCTGGGCTGCATCAAAAGGAGTGTGACCAGCAGGTCGAGGGAGGTGATCCTGCCCCTCTACTCTGCTCTCGTGAGACCTCACTTGGAGTATTGTGTGCAGTTCTGGTGTCCTCAACATAAAAAGGACATGGAAGTGTTAGAACAAGTGCAGAGGAGGGCCACGAAGATGATCAGGGGACTGGAGCACCTCTCGTATGATGATAGGCTGAGAAAATTGGGGCTGTTCAGCCTGGAGAAGAGAAGGCTGCGTGGAGACCTCATAGCAGCCTTCCAATACC
This sequence comes from Amazona ochrocephala, assembly GCA_039720435.1. Classification (NCBI taxonomy): domain Eukaryota; kingdom Metazoa; phylum Chordata; class Aves; order Psittaciformes; family Psittacidae; genus Amazona; species Amazona ochrocephala. The sequence continues at coordinate 81,375,289 of CM077881.1, read as the reverse complement.
TGAAGGGGGCCTATAGGGATGCTGGGGAGGGACTCTTCATTGGGACTGTGGTGAGAGGACAAGGGGTAATGGGTTTAAACTTAAACAGGGGAGGTTTAGATTGGATCTGAGGAAGAAGTTCTATACTGTGAGGGTGGTGGGGCCCTGGAATGGGTTGCCCAGGGAAGTTGTGAATGCTTCATCCCTGGCGGCGTTCAAGGTGGGGTTGGACATAGCCTTGGATGGCATGGTTTAGTGGGAGGTGTCCCTGCCCATGGCAGGGGGGTTGGAACTCGATGATCTTGAGGTCCTTTCCAGCCCTTACTATTCTGTGATTCTGTAGAGCCATTTCTGTGCTTTGGCAACCCAACAGCTCCAGACCTCATGAGTACATAGACTCCCAAATAGTGAAAAGGTCAGGATTGAGGGGGTTTAAGTGATTTCTTTGAATTAATCTGTCCTTTCCCCAGCATCGTGATGGCAGCCCCACCACTGAGCTGCGGCATAGTGAGGGGCTCCAGTACTCCCCTCTACACAAGCAACTCTAGTTTACCCACGGGCTTGGTAGCGTTCAAGGCCAGGTTGGATGGGGCTTGCAGCAAGCTGCTCTAGTGGAAGGTGTCCCTGCCTGCGGCAGGGGGTTGGAAGTGGATGAGCTTTAAGGTCCCTTCCGACCCAAACCAGGCTGGGATTGTATGATCCTTGCAGAATGTACTCAGGCTCTACAATCCATGGCTTTACAACAAAGCTGATGGAGCTGCATCAAAATTGAGTAGATCGGATACAAACACTGGAACGATTAAGTCCGGCCCGTGGATTCCCTGGCAAAGCCTGTGCTGCTGAGGTTCAAAGGAGGATTAACAGTGCCCCACTGAACCACCACACACATGATAACACATGATAACACACAGTAGAATTGGTGTCACCAGTTGTACCACCTTCAAGCTGAGTCTCTCCATCGATGCTGGCTGACAGGCAGACAAGGAAAGGTTTTCACAGCCACAAGGACACACTGCACCACCGCTTAGGAAAGGTAAATAACCACAGAGAAGCAGCTTAGCATGACTTTGTGAAGAGACTTAGCTTCAGAACTACTCAATACAGATGTATTAACTCGCTAATATTCCCAATTATGGTCTTGATATACAAGATATTTGTCCCTTCAGCATCCAAGAGGGTGGGTAGGATGCCAGGGAACCCATAACCCATGGAGCAAGGTGAAGGCAAGAGTATGCCCGTGCTGGAAGGTTCACAACCTGCAACAAGAGCTTTCCAGGGTATTGATTGTATTGATGGATCTGGTCTAGTCCTAACAGGGCTTTTACAAAGTGCTTCTCTGGGTTTTAAGCATTAAAATAGAAGCTTGAATCATGCTTGAAGTTGTAGACCAAACTGTTACAGTCAGTACACACAGCTTTTGGTTCAAAGTAGATATTAAGTCATCCTGATTTCCTTCCATTTGAAAGAGCTCCCAGGGAGACAGGAGGATCTCAGAAAGGCCCACGACTATTTCTGTGCATGTAATTCCATGTTCGATAGGTGCAAAGTCTAATATTGGCTTCACCCTTTGGAAAGACTAAAACCTTGCTTCAAAACTGCAGCACATCAGTCTTATCGAGCATCAAGTGCGAGAGTAGCTCCCGAGGGAATCACCAGGAGATGCTGGGTATTCCAAAGCAGACAAGGGCACTGCAGGTAAAGCAGCTGATTTCCCCAGTAACTGATGGACAACACTATTTTGATCTTGGTAATAGAAACAGAACCTTTAAAAGATCTGTTGACACACTAAAATTAGGCTTCTAAAAGGAAGAATGAATTTCATGCCCCATTTCTCAGTATCAAAGATGCCAACGAAGATTCACTTGTCTGTTCTCTTCTTGCAAGGATGTCACTGGAGCCATGGCCCCTGCCCCAGCCAGCCTCCAGCTCTCAAACACAAGGGAAAGGAGAAGGAAAACAAGTACCACAAATATACTAAATAAGAGATAGGAATACAGAAGATAACAGCAACACACCGCACAAAGGGCCACAGAGTCTCAATTTGGCCAGAGCAACACAAGGGTTAACATCTAAAGAGGATGCTGCAGTTTTACTCTGCAGCACAACTGCACAAAGGGTTAAACTCTACTCATCCTACCTCAGTACTTGTGCAACACTGCCAGTTAGTTAGATCAATTATTTGAGACCTAACCCCACTGAGCGTATCTTTGAAGTTCCTAAATGCAAATTCATGCAAAGCAGACAACAGCCATACTACATGTACCCTAAAATCCAGGCGGTGTTTTGTTTCCTGGTGTTAACCTATGAATATGATCACTCTCACTGAAGATAGGCTGAGAGCTGGGCTGGTTCAGCCTGGAGAAACGAAGGCTCCTTAAGGGGAGACCTCAGAGCAGCTCCAGTGCCTAAAGCGGCTACAGGAAAGCTGGAGAGGAGCTTTGGACAAGGAATGTAGGGACAGGACAAGGGGAATGGCTTTAACCTGCCAGAGGGGAGACTGAGATGAGCTCTTAGGCAGAAGCTCTTCCCTGTGAGGGTGCTGAGGTGCTGGCACAGGGTGCCCAGAGAAGCTGTGGCTGCCCCATCCCTGGCAGTGTTCAAGGCCAGGTTGGACACAGGGGCTTGGAGCAACCTGCTCTAGTGGAAGGTGTCCCTGCCCATGGCAGGGGGTTGGAACTACGTTTAAGGTCCCTTCAATCCAAGCCAGGCTGGGATTCTGTGATCATCTTTTGACCAAGAGCTCTGAAAAGCAAATGAGCATGTCTTCCTTCATCACTGAGGGTAAAGCAGTACCTGCCAAAGCACAGGTGAGCACACAGCCGAATTCCTAAAGGATGAAAAATGCCATGCATGGCCGACAGCCTTCTGAGAACAAATGGATTTTCTGCCCCTGCTCTTGAACCTCTTTCAGGAGCAGCGGAGGACTGAAACGTTCCTTCACCATCAGCTCTGTCCTAATAGATCTGACCACATCAAAGGCACACAACCAAGCCTCAGCAGTGCGAGAGCCTGGCATGAAGACAACAAAATAAATACACTGAAAGACATGCTGAGAATATCCACCTTGGTACAGCCCAGTAAATAACGTAATGCGGAGAAGTACATATGAGATAAGACACAGCTCAAATCCAGGTTGACCAAAAGTGAGGAACAAAAATGTAGTAACTGTATAGAAAAAGGTTTTTCTCCTTTCCAAGCGAGATGCAGGGTCCCAAGGACCATCTCACACAGCATCACCTGCCTTTAAAAGTGCAACCTGTTTGATATCCTTTTCCTACCTTGTACCTCATCCCAAATTAGCCAGAGTTCTCTGTGTCTCATCAGCAGCACCTGCTTCTCATCTTTGTACTGCAAGATACATCACAGGCTAAAAAACTTACTTTAGAAAGAGGCTTTTCAAGAACTCCAAAGTGCAAAGAACTGTATTTAAAGCAGAAGTAGAAACGAGAGGAGCATACTTAGCAGGGACACTGACCTAGGAGGAACTAACTTGAACCCCAAGTTGAAGCACAAAACAGTTCTTCTCTTTTGAGGGTACAATAAAAACCTCATACAGAACGTCTCAACTATTTGATGCTCCAAAAAGGGAAAATTTCACAGGTTTCATGGCAATAGCTTTAAAACTTCCGAGGTCCTCAAAATGATACGATTGTTCTTAGAGGAAATCCAGGACAGGTTCTGCTTACATGATTTCATGATATATAAGAAGCAGAATGCAAGTGGAATAGGTATTCTATCGTAGGCTGAGGAAAGAAAAGTATACAGAGACATGCCCCGTTCGCATCTACAAGGGTTTTCAGCTATTCTAACCAAGCTTCTTACTGCCAAGACCTTGTTGCCGAGTGTCCTTCTCAACCAAACCCCAAACCTGGGGGACCAGACTGCTCAGGACAATAGCTTCAAGGCATAGCAGCAGCTCTTGCTAGCGAGCTCCTAGTCCACATGCTGAACACTTAACCTACTGCTGCAAAGAACAGGCATCAGCACTCCTTCTAAGGAACTCCTCTTACCTCTGCTGGACCTGCCAAACTGTTGAACCTTACCCCAAAACTAGAGCTTCCCATGAAGCACACACACGGCAGTGTGAGAGGAGGAACAGGCCTGAAGAAATCTTTGTATTTCCACCAAAAAAATGATGTAAAGACAGCCTCAGAAATCATGAGGCTCTACCGATACTCACTATCAGTAGTATTTTACATGCTGAGTCTGCATGCCCAGCGTAGAATAACCCAGCCATAATGAAGCAGAGCAGCAGACAGGTGGAAGAAGCACGGTTACACTGTCCAGATGTTCTTCCAGAGGACAACCACCCGCTATCAGCTGTGCCCCAGCTCTGCTCAAGGAGGCCTGGAAATGACTCCTCTATCCTTATGTTTCCTTAAAGAACGCTCCTGCCCCCAGATTACTTACAGAAACAGCATCCTGAGTGCCAGAAAGTAGGTCAGTGTCATTTAAAGCCGCTTTGAAATGCATCTGTACAGAAACTTCTTCATCTTTCAAAAGAGAAGCATAAAATATTTATTGCCTGGTGCAAACTGTTGGAGAGACTCCCAACGCAAGCTCTGAAATGGCTTTGCACGCCTCATTGAGCCACGGCCTGGGAAAGGAGAGGGGCTCCTTGCACTCAGCAGATAAAGCACCACCACCACACACAAGCACTCATGAGCCCAGCAAATCACGGCACGTGAGGTGCTCAGCTTCCCATGGTGTGGGAGCGGGGAGCGTTCTGCTTCCTCTGGTATCCCCTCTCGGGCTTTATGATGCTGCTGCAGAGTTGTGTGTATCCAAGAGGCAGCTCATTCTTCAGCTTCAATATTCCTAATTATCAAACATTCAGCACTTCCAAATGGAAATGAAATGTGCAGCTCTGTGAGAGCAGGGAGGAAGAAAGAATAGAGCATTTGCATTCCCACTGGCTAATCCCTGCAAGATAACATTTCACAAACAAAATGCTTCGTTGAACATGGAGATTTGCAGCTTTTACAAAGGAAAGTGAACTTTAAACAAATACAAATCAGTCGAGTGATTAACTTCAACTGTTTGGGCTTTTTTAAGCTAATCTTTATGTAGAACTAGTATCAGCAGAACAATCTTTCCTGATTAAAAGGACCAACTGATAGTGAAACTCAAGGCATTGAAAGTAAAAAGAGGGGGGGGGAAGTTCAGGGCAACCACAAGAAACCATTTCAGGTCAGTGGGGGAACACACGCATACTGGGTTGTGAGTAACACGAGCAGCATCAGCACCACAGGTTACCTAAGGTAAGCGTAAACTGTGGGCAACAGAATAGGTTAAGAAGTGAAACTAAACATGCTTTCCCCTGAGCTTTGCCATAATCCTCCATGTTATCTTAATTAGCCTCATTTTCTTAATTATACTTTGCAGCAACTTGATCTTTTATAGCATGATTTCAGTGTAGTTTTTTCCCCCACTTTGTTCCAGTGCTGTCAGGAGCAGCGACTCCTCTGCCAAAGGGCACATGCCTCTGAGCTTTGCCTTGACTAGGTCTTATGCAGCCTCCTGCTCCCACCACTGCATGGGAAAGGCCATCCTTCTGCCTCCCACCCTTCATCCTGCCTCCCACCCTTCATCTTGCCCAGCAGCTCAGGGAGGGGATACTGCCCCTCTGCTGCGCTCTGGGGAGAACCCCCTGCAGTCCTGATCCAGCTCTGGGGCAACAGCACAAGAGGGACATGGAGCTGTTGTAGCGAGTGCGGAGGAGACCAAGGAGATGCTGCGAGGGCTGGAGCAGCTCTGCTCTGGAGCCAGGCTGAGAGAGCTGGGCTGGGTCAGCCTGAGGAAGAGAAGGCTCCTTAAGGGGAGACCTTAGAGCAGCTCTATAGGTCTACATCCTACATCTATGGCTCAAGACAGATTGATTTACCTATTGGAAGTTACTAACTTCTCCCACCTGGGTATTCTTACTCCTATCAAAGTTATGTCTTACTCTCTGAGAAAGTACAGTCCAAATAGAACAAAAGAAGTGGCAGCAATGGGGACAGAATGAGGGGGCAAATTCCTACTTCTCTTAGGTAACTTTGTCTTCTTCATATCACTTTGTTCAGTGAGAAGCCTTCAGGACCCACCATTTCTCACCACTGAGTTTTGTAGATGAAAAGGCAGAATGAAAGGGGAAAGAAATTACAAGCAAACCACTTCCATTCATCTCTGCTGCAGCAGTTTGATAGCACTGCTCCTAAAACAGCCCATGAGATTAGAGAAGAAAGCTTGTACCCACTGAAGCAAGGCTTAACAGGCTCAAGTTAAGCCAGAGCCTTTTCTTAAACCATGGCCATCATTAGCAAGAATTACCTGTAGCCATGTAATCAAAACAGCTATCAGAACTGACAGGAGAAGTTCATCATCTTTGGCAAGGCTTGGAAACTATTTCTACCTATTACTATACAACAGACTCCAACAGAGAACCAAGCAGTCAGAATACCACAATACACTGGGTACACGACCATCACACACTGTAGAGTTTCAACTCCATGCTGAGAACTACAGGCAAAGGAAGAACCCAACACATAGGAAGGGCACAGGGAGAGTTTCTCAACAGCATTTGATGAGATTTAAGACTCTGTGGAGGTTGATACTGTTTGAGAATATGCTCAGGCAAAGCCTACCTGCAGAACACCATTCTACGGCTCTGTAACAAGTAGATCGGCTTGCTCAGAACCACATCCAGCCTGCCCTGGAATGTCTCCAGGGATGGGGCATCCACCACCTCTCTGGGCAACCTGTGCCAGTGTTTTACCACCCTCATTGTAAAGAATTTCTTCCTCCTCACATCCAGCCTGAATCTCCCCTCTTTTAGTTTAAAACCATCATTTTAACCCTTTAAATGATCTCCAGTGGACCAGTTGACAATGAGCCTTGAGTTTCTATCACACCCCCTTCACATCAATAGGAAATTTAAGCTGTATTTCTAAACACAACTGCAATAGTTTCTTTACATTTGAGAGGGTTAACTACCAGAGTAAACAAGCCTTTCCCCTATTAGTAGTCTTATGTTCTACCAAACACTCACTCAGTAGTCACAACTGCAATTCTTACTGAGCCATCGCATGTGTCACTCCAAGGTCTTATGCGGCAAGGGCCAAGAAGGTTTAGGAAGAGAAGCACAGGGGAACACACAGAGGTCCAAGGCCATCCAGCACCTCCCTGGGTTTGCATTATACCAGCCGTAGCAGCAAGAGTCACTGCAGTTCCAGTGGTCCTGCATCAACAGAACAGCCCCACTAAGGACATCCCCCTTCCCCAAGTACCTGGAGCGCTGCTCCTGAACAAGTAAAGCACTATCAAGTTTGTTGGGGTTTGAATATATTGCACCTATGCCACCCCAAGGAGACAAAAGCAAGTGGCTTTCTGAGCTCCTCACTTGTACTTGAGGCAGCATTCAAGTTAACTATCCATTTGTTTGAAGAACAGATCCTTTGGAAAACACTCCACTGCAAGAAACTGTCACAGGTGAATACCTACACGCACTCTGCTCCTCCAAATCCACTTCATTTCCCAACTCCTCGCAGTACCAGAAGCAAGCTTTAAAGATGGAAGTTGAAACCAGATTTTGTCCTTTTCCATAATCCTGCTCATTCTAGAGACTTCGAAACCATGTCAGTTCACACACAAAGGCGAGGTTTTCAAGGCTGCTGCTTGTAAACTCCACTATCCCCATCAACTGCAGTGTTTCTTGCTCAGAGCCTCAGAAACACAAATGGGCTGCTAGAAGGAATTGCGAAGCAAATTTTACCCACAAATACAGTTCCTTAAACCTTAGGAGCTGTTTGTTGGCTTTTAACACTTCAGCCTTATTAGACTGATTAAACTCAAGTCACAAAAGTAATCTCTCCAAGGCATAGTTGAGTCCTGTCACATGCCTGTTGCAGGATTACTTTGCTTCCCCACTGCCATCTTCTTCTACCATAAACTGCAACAGTCAAAGCAGGCACATGAGAGCACAGCAAACATTCTTCTTCCAAACCACTAACTCACAAAGCTCTGCCTAAAGTTATCCCAAACTCACTAAACACTATCGTAGAAGGCAATTTGAAGCAAGAAAGCAAGTAACTGAGGTCCTTCCAGATCCTCTTGACAGACAGAAATGCAGTTTTGTAGTGATGAATCATGACTTTAAGTTACAAGGCACATCACGGATGCTCCCCCAGACAACACTGAGATGGATCAACTGACTCTCGTTGCAACAAAACTATTCTTCCCTACTAAAAGGTCCTTTAAAAGTCAAAGAGTTTCCTTGGATATCACTAAAGACACACCAGCAGAACCATGACCATTCCTTAGAGGTACAGTACAGACCATAAAGACTCATCAACATAGATTTAACAAACTGAACATCTGGTTGTCTCCAAAACCACCTCCCAACTTCCAGTGACATCAAATGCAACAATCAGAACCCTAAAAAGGCAGGATTTTCTTGGCACTCTGCTAACAGCATCCCAAATCTCCATCAAAAGGCCAAGTCAGAGCTTTACACAAAGTAGTAATACAAGGAGAGGGACTGCATTATCATTTGAACCCAACAACAAGTCTTTTCATGCAACAAACACGTGGTGTCTTGCTGCTGTTACTTCATTTCAAGTGGGTTTGCCCTTACCTGGATGGCTTTGGGAGCTCATTGCTGGTGACGTCAAGTCCTTTGGAGAAGGGATTGGAGCCGGAGCAGTTTCCACGCAAGTCCCAGCAGCTCAAAAGAGCTCCAACGTTTCACCAATACATAGAAATGGGAAGTGGGGATTAAATCATGGCCACCTTATAAAATCCAGGGCACAGGGACATGCTGAGTTGTAGAGAAGTAATCCAATAGGGTGGCAGAATATCTTCTAATGGCTTTCAAAATGGGAACCTGCAATTAAAGAAGAAGATGCCTGCATTAGAGAATTAAGACTTACAACCATTTAATTACACATTAGACAACGTATTTATCCCCACAAGATTCAAACTAGGAGGCTATTTTAGGCTTTCAAGGTTGCAGAGAGTAATTTTCACTTAGAGACGCAATTTTGATTAATAACCATAAAACTGCAGCCTAATATTTTAACAGCATTCAAAAGCAAGACTTAAACAATAAAACTTCAACTCCACATTCGAGCCCGAAAAACCCAAACTCGCATGTTAATTCTCAGCCTCCAACAGCACCATATGAAGTCACTTCGGTCCAACAGCTTCCATATTTCCCAAACCATATGTATGAGTGGTAACTGTACTTCAGGCATCTGTTCCCCAAAGAAGTCGAAAGAAAAACTCCTCGGTGCCAAGAAGCAGGATTGGAGCAGGAAGGAAAAAATCCCACACAAGCAAATCCACTCCCACTCCAGAAGATTATTAAGAAGCAACTTCACATTGCCCCAAGGGAAAAAATAAACCCACCATTCCCTATTAGTTTTAAGCTGTATGTTGGAGGAAGAAAAGGGGGTGAAAAAGACCACTGAGTCAGAAACCCACTGTACCCCTGCCCACCCCCATGAAACTAGAACAGCAGCAAGGCCAGGTTGGATGGGGTTTGGAGCAAGCTGCTCTAGTGGAAGGTGTCCCTGCCTGTGGCAGGGGTTGGAGCTGGATGAGCTTTAAGGTCCCTTCCAACCCAAACCACTCTGTGATTCTATGAAACGAAAGTGTGTCCTTTAACCAAAGTATTTCACAACCACAGGTTATTTCCCTTCTTTGTCCCAAAAAGTCCTAGAATCACAGAATGGTTTGGGTTGAAAGGGACCTTAAAGCTCATCCGCAGAGTGAAGGGCTTCTGCCTAAGAGCTCATCTCAATCTCCCCTCTGGCCATTCCCCTTGGCCTGTCCCTACAGGCTCTTGGCCAAAACCCCTCTCCACGTTTCCTGTAGCCCCTTTAGGCACTGGAGCTGCTCTGAGGTCTCCCCTTAAGGAGCCTTCTCTTCCCCAGACTCCCAACAAACAGATAATCATTCCTGGACATAAAGGATAACGTGCTGACACACAGCCGGTACCTGGGGCTCCTCACTGCCCTGATGAGGCATTTCTGCCTTCCCAGCTTAGAGAACAAGACCAGCACTCCCTAACCCACTGCACACATGGAGTCAGCCTGCCGGCAGAAGCCGACCAGTCACCCCATCTCAATGAATCCAGCTGACTCTGCTCAAAGCAGAGCGGGGAGCGCTCACCCCAAACTGCTCCACCAGCAGATCTAAGGGTGTGGTGACCTCCAGCAAAAAGACAGCAAGATGGCTTGGGCGGGGGATGATGATGATGATAGTAACTACTACTGCTGCTTGCACAATGAGCATCTGTCCACAACTTATCTGAACCATCTGTTCTTGGAAGAGCTCTTACCATGCTCAGATATTCATGTTCCTCTTCAATAAGGCAGCAAAACCAGGTCAAAGACTTTAACTACCACCCACTGTCACTTATGGAATCACAGAATGGTTATGGTTGGAAGGGACCAACCCCCTGCCATAAGCAGGGAAGCCCTCCTCTAGACCAGGTTGCTCAAAGGGTAGATTTAGATTAGACACTAGGAAAAAGCTCTTCCCTGTGAGGGTGCTGAGGTGCTGGCACAGGGTGCCCAGAGAAGCTGCGGCTGCCTCATCCCTGGCAGTGTTCAAGGCCAGGTTGGACACAGGGGCTTGGAGTAACCTGCTCCAGTAGAAGGTGTCCCTGCCTGTGGCAGGGGGCTGGAATTGGATGAGCTTTGAGGTCCCTTCCAACCCAAAGCAGTCTGGGATTCTACCATAAGGACACCAGACCTCCCAGGATAACGACAGCAGTCATTTCCCAACTCATGTCACCACCGAATTCTAATATTCAGCCACCACTTGTACTGATGTAAATGCAGTTTAATGAGACATTTCCCAAGCGGTCAGAAGTTGTTGTCAGGCCCCAGTCTGCCACAATTCTTATGTAAATCTGCCACTACCTCACTACTAGTGCCATTTTGCCACTACCTCACAAAAGAGGAGCAGTAAAATGCTGGTTACCCCTCTGCCTGGTATATTTGGAGTTCTATAGGGTTTTCCAAAGAAATTCCCTCATTAAACAATAAAACAGTGAACAGAAATTGTTCTACTTGTACCACATTGCTTTCCTCAGGCAGGGGCAAGGACCGAATCATGGCCACGATGAGCTGCTCGGGCAGCCTGCCCGCTACTAACCAGATACACACTGTACGTGATGGGGTGAGACGTGTTTGTTTACAACAGCACAAGCCTCTCATGAGTAACTTCAGAATCAGTTTTGGACAGACAGGTCCTTCCTTTTCTATGGCGAGCAGGATGGGAGGCATAGAAGTGTTGCACGGAGCCTCCCTGCTGTCTCCAAGCGAGCCCCATGCTTGCCTGTTGGCTTAGGGAATTGTCTTGGCAGACAACAAGCAGTGGCATGCTGACCATTCACCTGGAGGCCTTCCCTAGGTACAGCCCAACAGCACCGTGCACAAGCCTGCGAGGATGGCACGTTTCAGACTACGGGGCAGAAAGGGTGAGTACACTACTAGGCTAAAACGAGCAAGAGTGTAAAACACACACTCTTATTTAATCAGGTGCGGCAAACGGGACTGGTATGATCAAGCTTATTCCTTTCTGAGTCTGGTTCCTGTTGGAAAAACTCTAGAACAGAAGCACAAAGAGCACAGGGACACCTTCCACTGAGCAGGTTGCTCCAAGCCCCTGTGTCCAACCTGGCCTTGAACACTGCCAGGGATGGGGCAGCCGCAGCTTCTCTGGGCACCCTGTGCCAGCGCCTCAGCACCCTCACAGGGAAGAGCTTCTGCCTAAGGGCTCATCTCAATCTCTCCTCTGGCAGGTTAAAGCCATTCCCCTTGGCCTGTCCCTGCAGGCCCTCGTAAAGGTCCCTACCTTCATCCTCTTCAACAGCATGACCAGGCTTGCCCCCCAAACCCACCCCACAGCTCAGTTCTGCACTATTCCTTTCGCTTTCCAAGGCCACTTTTCCCCCACTGGGTATCCTGCCAGCCATTAAGAGACAGAATTCCATGTGAACTTGGACATACGAGTAATCCAACAGTTCTCCAAGTCTGTTTCCATACATTTCTCAGCTACTGAAAGCCTTAGTAACAAGGAACAGAAATGTTCCAGTTCTGCCACACAAATGTTCTGCCAGAGTGAATGCTCACCTTCCCCTCCCCAGCCTATTCCAGATGTGCCTCTCTCCAAGTCCCAAGTACAGATGTGCAGTAACCAGTCATTAAAGTTAAGGGTGAGCTCTATTTACAAAGCTCTAGTTTCCAGAGCTTAAACTGCTGTGGTACTTCAACCAAGATAAAAATCTTGGCCTAAGGGTGAACTTGCAAGATCGTTTTAAGCCAAGTCAGGCTGGTTGCTTCAGGATACCATCAATGGTATGCTTCAGCTTGCTTCATCTGCGGGCCCTCTCAGGGCATGCCACCACCACCCCCGGATGGCAACACTACAGCCAGCTGACAAGATCACTTGAAACCCTCAGTTAAACAAACCTAACAGCTCGCTGATTCAGTGCATCAAAACATGGTGTAACATACACCTACTATACTCATCACTCTGCTTTGAAGATTATTTCTACGTCCAGAGAAAGCTGTGCTGCATTTCATACCCCTGAGTATTAGAAGACGCTGCCTCTTAACAGGACAAGGAGGGCAACTCTGTGAAGAGAACAGCAGAAAGGATGCTAGGAGAGCACCTTCTGCATCCTGGCACTTGTGTAGCAGCACTACAGCATCCTGGGGATTGATCTCTAAAGGCCATGGAAACACCCATCATCCAAAAGCATTATCACAGACACTAACTCTGGAGCAACAGCACAAGAGGGATGTGGAGCTGTTGGAGCAAGCGCGGAGGAGGCCACGGAGATGCTGCGAGTGCTGGAGCAGCTCTGCTCTGGAGCCAGGCTGAGAGAGCTGGGCTGGGTCAGCCTGGGGAAGGGAACGCTCCTTAAGGGGACACCTTAGAGCAGCTCCAGTGCCTAAAGGAAACCTGGAGAGGGGCTTTGAGGTCCCTTCCAACCCAAACCACTCTGGGACTGCATGATCCTTCGGCCTGATACCACAGATTAAATTCTTATAACAAGATGATTTTCCATCACACACCCCCCTTAAAAAAGAAAATCAACCAAGGTATTAGGTTCCTTCCTACATTAACAGGCATAAACAGTGTTAAGCTTAATCCCATACGCTCCATGTAAGATAATGACACCATCCTGGTGCTTGCTTGGCTTCCTACCATACAGCCAGTGAACAAACTGATGCTGCAGCATGTCCATGCTTTGCACAGACTCACATCTATGGAGAGCTGGTGGTTAAATCTTCTTTGACAAGAGACCCCAAAGGTTACCCAGAGGAACAAGACAAAAGCTGCCTTTGCTCTGCAGTGGTTGTTTATGAAACCCTGCCAATACAGGATCTATATATATGAAAGGAGGAGGAGACAAGGGAAAGGCATATAGCTGTTTGAAAGCAATAACAATGTACTCTGACCACAAAATGATTTCCTGCATCTTTATTTAGTGCAGGGGCAGTGCGAAACAGTCTCGAGGGCTGATTCTTCTCTCTAGGGACCATGTCTCCAGAGCTACTGCTCTGCAAGCTGACAAGACCAGTAGCAGCAGTCCTGAGGACCTGACACAACCCTTTGACAACATCACTTCAGCTTCTGCTTCTCAAGCAGGAAACAGCTTCACTGGCTCTGTCCCTGGAGACCACGTTCCATGAGTACTGCCCATTGGTTTTCCTGCAGCGATTTTTGAACCAGACCTCTCCCAGAAAACACATTTGCAGGCCCCAAACATCATCATCCTCTGTAAGAGTTGTAGGTCTCCGCAGGCAGTGTTGCTGTCTCTGGTACAAATTCCTCACGCAGGTGAAGCAGATCATGAGATGACTTAAGGATATTACAGTGATGCAGAATCACGGCAGAGAAGTCACCAATCCCTTTGTTTTCCATCCATTTCTCTCAGAGCAAGAAGTTTTTCCCACTCTTTTTCTGGGAGAGAGTTTGGGTGGAAAAGAAGGGAAGAAAGAGATCAGAAAAGATACTTAGTGTGGAAAGCTGAAGCAGAGAGCATCACATGCTCCTTCTTAGCTGCGCTATGACATACGAGAGCGCCTGAATTCCAAAAATAAATGGACAGACTTCCATAGGAAAGGGGACAACCACCAAGTGCTTCTTTACAAGACAAGTCACTGGCTTGCAGGAGAGTGCTTCAGAGGGGTGTCACAATGTGCGTGTCCCGTTGTGAAACGTCTCCTATGGTACATTGTGGATGCTGCTGGAGAACGTGGCAATCGAAGTACCTTTAAAGACAAAACACCTACACCCTACTCTCCAGTCACCAAATCCATTCAGTTCTGGGATGTGACAGTCCCGCCTTGCACAACAGTTTACTCCTTACATCCTTCTACACTTGCACTGAAATCTCACAGCAAACTCTTCCTGAGCTTCCACACAAGTGGTAAGTACACCTGCATTCATTAAAACACTCACAACTGGAAGTACCTACACAGCACTCAGGCACCCACACAGAAGAACAGGGAGCAGAATGAGTTTGAGTAGCTGAAGCCTTCGCTACAGTTAGAAGTGTGCAAGTAATAATTAAGCAGAAACCCCAACCTAACCGCTGTTACAAACAGCTCCTCACACAGTTAGCACAGATCCAGACTGGCCAGTCTGGCCCTTATTACTGGAGCATCCCGTCTTTGCGACTTTTCTCCACACTCTTATCTCGCAGCAGCACAGCCAAGAGGTTCCTACCTTTAAGATCAAGAGCTCCACACAATGATTCAAATGTACCATCTAAGAAATACAGAATCATTACCCAGTACTTGAAGGAATTAAAACACAGTGCATTTGTTTAGCAAATGCTGACATTTCAATGCCAACCATTACAAGTGCTATTCTCACATAGCAGCCAAGAGTAGAACAAATAGTGTGTTTCTGCCTCTCCCTTCAACTTCCACTTTCAGATACGTGCTGTGAGCATTTACTGCTTATATGATCACATTAAACATTTTAACTTTGCGACGGGTTTTGTACGCTATGGTGTTCAGAAAGAGATTCTCTCTCTAACCACATTCATCCTAAGTGCTAAATTACAGTCTATGTGTATTAAGACTTCAAGAATAACCAATACTTACTGCGTATTTACACAGTTCCTTCAGGGAAGACTACAATACGTTGCTAGACAGTTCCCAGTAGTTGCTTTTGGAGCAATCCCGCTTTATTTTAGGCAGTGGCTTGTTAAGCAGTGCTATACATGCACCGAAGACACCAGCAGACATGAGAACAAACTGAACACCAGCCACAAACGGCACAACACTAGTAACTAAGTGTGAGTCACCTTATTAACACAGAACTAACCCACAGCTATTCAAGGGGAGGAACATACATGGAAGTCACTACGTGCAGCACAAATTCTTCCCAAAAACAGCGAAGACAAAATGCTTTCTACCGTTTCAGCTCCTTTTGGTTCTTGCTGTTGAGAAACACTCCACTGCGATGGCCAGAGCACGCAGATCCCTTAACTAAAGCTGCTTTTCCCATGTTCTGGTTTTGAAGTGAAGTCACCAGCTCCAACTGATCTCTGGTGGCAGCCTCTCCACCTTAGTGGCATCAATCCACATGATGAGAAACTAACCCAAACTGGTATTTCAGTTGAAACATTGATATTTGGACAGAGGTGAAGACTTCTTCACCCATTTCAATGTTAAACTAACACATAATGCCACCATTAGAGCTTGCCCTTAGCAGAAGCCTGTTTTCCTCACTGGACTTGATGATCTTAAAGGTCTTTTCCAGCCTAGTTGATTCTATGACTCTAGTTGGAAGTGTTCAAAGCCACGCTGGACAGGGCTTGGAGCAAGCTGCTCTAGTGGAAGGTGTCCCTGCCTGTGGCAGGGGGCTGGAGCCGGATGAGCTTTAAGATCCCGTCCAAAACAAACCATTCTAGGATTCTATAAATACACTTGCTACATCTTCTGCATCAAATCCCTGCTACCATCTGCAGACCACCACGACCAACAGTTACAGCTGCTTTCAAAGCTGAAGATGCCTCCATGTCCTATAAAGAATAACATTAAGATCTTCTGGTGGATACCATGATACCTCCATTGACAGGAGTACACAGAGTATTAACATCATTTCTACTTCCCCATATATGACACGAATAGCTGGACAGATGAAAAGGGGATCTACTGGTATCCCCCTTATTTTTAGACCTTGGTAAGCACTGCTGTTAAAGCAGCATTGAAGGCATCTCAAATCCACATGGAAGCAAAAAATCCAGGCTTTAGGAACAACCAAGTGGATGACAAGTGAACCTAAAGCCTCCAATGCATGATCCAAGACTCTGAACACAAGATCACCTTTAGGAACATGAGCAAATCTCAAAATACCACCTCATGTTCACTCTCTGTGGGAGCTCCATTTGATAGAGTGGGCAACAGCTTGGAAAACTGGGTTTAGAGTCAAGCGGGCGCAGGGGTCATGGAATAGCTGCAGATTGAGAAACGCAACTGCCTCTGTGTAAAAACCTGGGAATATGTAGGATTCAAGAGCCCTCCTTAACTAGCAAGGCTCTGGCAGAGGGTCTGAAGGAGCAGGATGCTTCTGAGCTCGATCCAGTTTCTCAGCAAGAGCAGCAAGAACAAGCAGTCTCACAGATGGATCCACGTGGGAGGCAGAAAGGAGAGAAGTCTGCCTCAGGAGCCTCCTCCAGCTGCTTCCGAAGCCTTGGAGGAGATGGAACAAATTGGGCAGTTACCTATAAAACTCCACCATCTTGGCTTTTCCTGAAGCCCTCTTCTTCCCTCTTCCCATGTTTTGCCTCCATCCTAGTATTTCTACATGGGAAAGAGTTCAAATCAGATAGCTGAAAGCAGTGCTGGACCAAAGGTAAAAGAATACACGGAGTTTATGGACCACATCTCCTCCTCATTTCTTCACCCCTTCCCTGCAGATCAGAGCTACAACAATTCAAAGCACAAAAAAACCCCAAACTCTTAAATATTTAACTGGAAAGTGGACAAAAATGGTCAATTCTTGTTAGTAACACCCCCCCAACACCTCAGTCCCAGAAGAGTGTGCGTGACCACCAGGCAACACGCTCACACCAACTGAATGTTCCCACTGCAAACCCAGCAGCACCTCAAGCTTCCTTTCGGGTGCCTTGATCCGAACACAACTTCCACAACATATTAAGATCCCCCTAAATACATGCAGTGCAGTCACATGGAACAGGGTGCTCAGAGCAGCTATGGCTGCCTCATCCCTGGCAGTCTTCAAGGCCAGGTTGGACACAGGGGCTTGGAGCAAGCTGCTCTAGTGGAAGGTGTCCCTGCCCATGGCAGGGGGCTGGGACTGGATGAGCTTTAAGGTCCCTTCCAACCCAAACCAGTCTGGGATTCTATGAATAATGCAGGTTTCAAAACAAGTCTTATTTTCTCCAACTGCCTGTGCACACACAATCCTTCTTTTCCTTTTGAAACAGCTTGATATAGACAAAAACCCCAACACTTATGTAATTAGTTTTGAGAAACAACTGAACACCAAACTTGCCAACCACATTATCACTCTAGCTCAGCTTTCTCAACTGCTAAAAATGCACAATTCACCATTCTTTACCTGGGGTGCTTTCAAATCCTCATACATAGATAGGGAAAACTAGGGAGAAAAACATAGACTGGTTTGGGTTGGAAGCGACCTTTAAAGCTCACCCATTCCCAACCCCCTGCCATGGGCAGGGACACCTTCCACTAGAGCAGGGTGCTCCAAGCCCCTGTGTCCAACCTGGCCTTGAACACTGCCAGGGATGGGGCAGCCACAGCTTCTCTGGGCACCCTGTGCCAGTGCCTCAGCACCCTCACAGGGAACAGCTTCTGCCTAAGATCCAACCTGAACTTCCCCTGTTTCAGCTGGAACCCATCACCCCTTGTCCTACCACTACAGACCCTGATGAAGAGTCCCTCTCCAGCATCCTTGTAGCCCCCTTCAGACACGGGAAGCTGCTCTGAGGTCTCCATGCAGCTTCTCTTCTCCAGGCTGAACAGCCCCAACTGTACTTCAGCTGCTACAACCCACATCTGAACTTCTTGTTCCTTCTGACAAAGAATCACAATTCCTGGTCACTCGCTGTGCCCAACCCATCTGCTCTAGCAGCACAAAATAGCTGAGCACATGTGTCATCAATCACTGCGAGTTATTTCATTAACTTGGAAAAAGAATATTGACTTTTTCTTTCAAGAACAAACATTGTTTAAGGTTAGGCCAGTTCTTTTTTTCCCCTGTTATTTAATTGAATGCTATCTGATTACCACAAAAAATAATTCAGTCTAAAGCAACCCTGTCACATCATTCTTTTGTCTAGTAAAACATTTCCCCAAGTCTCCTTCGGAACTGACTTCAGCGCAGCGCTGGTTTGGACCAGAAACTTCATTCCCCGTGTTCTCAACTACCCTGGTGCTCAGTGCAGGATGAGAACCTGCCTGTTCCCATCTACCAGCACCACTGTGCTTTTTAAGCACTGACCTTTGTCATGCTCTTGGAAAGAAACGTGCCTCAAGGTCTCCAACAAACAAGCTGTTGCATCATCTTCAAGTGGACGTTTAGACCTCTGCTGCTCGCTCGAAAATAGGTGACACAAGAAGAGGGGTATTACATGGGGTTGTGGGGTTTATTCTGCAACGTGGGTATCCCAGTGTTTCTGGCACAGAAAGAACACCAACAAAACCCCAACCATTGGTGTTACGCTGATAGCACAGACTGACACAGGTTGCATGATGCAAGCTTAGAATCATAGGATCAACCAGGTTGGAAAAGACCTTTAAGCCCATCCAGTCCAACCGTTCCCCAGCACTGCCAAGGCCACCACTGACCCATGGCACCGAGGGCCTCATCTCCACGGTGTGTGAACACTTGCAGGGACAGTGACTCCAGCCCTGCCCTGGGCAGCCTGTTCCAATGCCTGAGCACCCTCTGGGGAAGGAATTGTTCCTCATCTCCATCTGAACCTCCCCTGGTGCAGCTTGAGGCCGTTTCCTCTTGTCCCATCCCTTGTTCCTTGGAGCAGAGCCCAGCCCCCTCCTGGCTCCATCCTCCTCTCAGGCAGCTGTAAGGAGCAATAAGGTGCCCCCTGAGCCTTCTGTTCTCCATCTGAACCCCCCAGGTCCCTCAGCCATTCCCCATCACACTGTGCTCCAGGCCCTGCACCAGCTCCATTGCCATCCTCCGGCCCCACTCCAGCACCTCAATGCCTCTCTTGTAGCGAGGGGCCCAGAGCGGAACACAGGATTCAAACACATTCTTCTGCCTGGACTCTACCTTTGCTTCACAGGCTTACCTGGCTCACCCCTGAAGATCTCAGCCCTGGTCCACCACCTCCACCTCCCCATATGCAGCACATGAGCTCACCTCCCTTGCAGAAAGAAGGCTCTCTCCATGCATCCATGCCTGCTCACCCAGCCTTGCCCAGCCACGGTCTGGAAGGAGCCACTTAGCTCAGTTCTGCATTATGGTTCTCCACACCCCAGTTAAGTGGCTTAAACACTCACTGTTAACCCGAGAAAGCTCTTTGGTTTGAGGACAACACCAATGCCATTTTCTACACCTACAGATCACACACCCCCTGCAAAAAACACCTATTAATGCAGCCTTAATAGGCCACTGGCAGGAATTGCTACCACCATTCATACACACATCCCCTTTCGCTCCCAAACTCCAGCTCCCATGAGCCTGCCCTACAGAAACAGGGCTGTGAGTGCAAATATCCACTGCAGGAAAGCATGCAGGCCTCGAGGGTGATCGCCCAGCTCATGACACAACAGCACACCCTCATCCCCAAAACAGAGCATCACAGGAGCTGCAGTTTACATGTTGGCATGTTTGACTGCTTCTGCCTTGCACTGAATGCTAATACTGTTACCAAAACACTCTGGTTTCCACAGCAACACAGTGATCCAGATCACAGTCCCCATGAACTTGTGGTGTCACTCTTCCATTTCTTCTTTTAATGTGCCTCTTCTTTCCTACAGCCAACAAAAATCATACAATCATATGAATCATGGAATGGTTTGGGTTGGAAGGGACCTTAAAGCTCATCCAGTTCCAACCCCTGTCACTGGCAGGGACACCTTCCATAGAGCAGGTTGCTCCAAGCCCCTGTGTCCAACCTGGCCTTGAACACTGCCAGGGATGGGGCAGCCACAGCTTCTCTGGGCACCCTGTGCCAGCACCTCAGCACCCTCACAGGGAAGAGCTTCTGCCTAAGAGCTCATCTCAGTCTCCCCAGTGTATAACTGTAGAGCACTATGTGTTTGCACATCTTCTTACTCAAAGGATCTTAACCAGGGCATCACCTAAGTACAGATTTTACATATAAGCACAAAGGACACCACAGTGAACAGGAAAATAAAAATACAGCTTTAAAGGTAAAGTGCAATATAATCTTTTTTGTGTTATTTGTTGGGAAAACCTTTCCTCCTCTCCTCATCAGCATATGAAAAGTGATGTTGACATACACCTGTAAGAGCACGACAGAGCTGGCAGTCAAACACTGAAACACAGATAACACGGAACACTAGCAGCTAAGTCAACAGTTCTTTTTGACAACAAAAAACCTTTAAACGAACAAGAAAGCTGGAAAGGAGCTTTTGACAAGGGCATGGAGTGATACGACAAGGGGGAATGCCGCTTGCTCCATTTTTAACTCACAAGTCCCACTCTCGAGCCACATACACGGCTAGAATAGAAAACCAACTCCATCACCAGGACGATGGCAATTCCTGTGTTGTACCCTCTAAGCAGGGTTCCATTTTTAATGACCAACAGCAGCCTTTAATAAAAACTAGCCTCTTCAGTCGCTATTTCAAGCTTGCATCTGACAAGCAAGAAAAGCAAGGCAAGAACAAGTGGAACTACACATACTTGAGGGGCTTTGGGCTCGGGGTACAGCACCATCAAAGCACAGGACAAAACCCTTCGAAGAAGCTCTTGTCTATAGAGAGACAGAAGCCACCCAACTTTGTGACTTTACTTCCCAGGTGTTGCTCCAGTACCAGGGCTGTTATTGAACTCGGAGTAAAGGAAGAGCTCCATTAACATGATGATTTATAGATCCTATTTTGTCTGCTCGCACAACACGAACGCAGCAAGACAAATTGGAATTGGTCCTTGAAAGAAGGAAACTGGATGGTAAAGCCACAAAAACTGGGCTGTATTTCAAGGCCTGACACAGTATCAGCCACGCAGGGGTTTTGAAGGTAGGTTTTAAAGCACTGGCAGCCGCCAGTTGAAGAGGCTTCAAGTCAGCATCCTCAAGGAAGCCTTAGAGTCCAAGCTCACATGTGCAAGGATTCAACTGTGTTACCTTTGTAGATCTAGAGTAAAAATTATACCCCCGTTTATGGCTTTACACACTAAATGGCATAAACACACCATTCTTCCCTCTAAGACATCCCTCTTTCAGGTTAGGAAACAAGCCAAGTAACTTAAGAACTTAAGCCAGGGTTTGACCCTCTTCAGCCTTCTCCCGCCATTCTCCAACCACCATAGCCCAAACTTCAGGATCTGTTATTCCCTAGGCTGGATTAGGGGATTTTGCACTTTTACATGCTCCTAAAGATCCTCCTGAAAGCTTCACACTAACAGCTTCAACGGCTACACCAGGAAGAATTAGTCTGCTTCCAAGATGACAAGAGGAAACAGCCTCAAGCTGCATCAGGGGAGGTTTAGATGGAAATGAGGAACAGTTCGTTCCCAAAAGGGTGCTCAGGCATTGGAACAGGCTGCCCAGGGCAGTGCTGGAGTCACAGTCCCTGGAGGTATTTAAAAGACATACAGATGTGGTGCTCAGGGACGTGGTTTAGTGGTGGCCTAGGAAGGGCTGGGGAATGGTTGGACTCGATGGTCTTACTGGCCTTCTCCAACCTCAGTAATTCTCTGAGCTGCCATTAGCCACCACAGCTCTGCTGTGCAGAATGTCCCTTCGCTTCATCCCCTGCTACAGAACTGCTACTCTGAAATACATGAACAGGAATAGAATCATAGAATAGTTTGGGTTGGAAAGAACCTTAAGATCATCCAGTTCCAGCCCCTGCCATAGGCAGGGACACCTTCCCCTAGAGCAGGTTGCTCCAAGCCCCTGTGCCCAACCTGGTCTTGAACACAGCCAGGGATGGGGCAGCCACAGCTTCTCTGGGCACCCTATGTCTTCCCTTGCTGCAAACACGCACTGCTGGGTCATCCAAACAACTCCTCTGCATTTGAGCTATTCAAGCAAGAGCACTCAGCACTGCAAATCCAACGTGCCTCTCTGCTCCCTCAGATCACTCTGCATGCAAAGCACACTGCACGCTGGGGCAGGGGAAAACAGGCTGTCAGGATCTGTTCCTAAGCTGGAACAGGGAGATAAACTGAAGTGAAAAGGAGCAGAGGCTGCTGCCACATCCAGATGCACAGAAGGCAGTAAATACGTACCAGTAAATATGTACATCAGCAGCCACTTCTAGGAAGAAGGAACGTCCAAAAGCAACTTCAGTTCTGCTGAACTTCACTGTGTTAAAGCAAGAGACAGAAGAGTTCCCTCTGACCAAGCCAGCTTTAATTCTCCCTTCAAGGAAATACTGGACTAGATCATAGAATCACAGAATCAACTGGGTTGGAAAAAGACCTTTAAGGTCATCAATGCCAACCACTCCCCCAGCACTGCCAAGGCCACCACTAACCCATGGCACTGAGGGCTTCGGTGATTTCTTAAGTCATTTCCAACCAAAATCCTTCTATGATTCCAAGGTTTCTATTGAAAAACAAGTCCCCACATTGAACGTAACAGTATTTGCAAGTAGTTTTGGACATTAACCTTTTAGCACCCTCATTTGGAAGTCCTATAAGAAGTACTATCAAAAAGACTCTACCTGAAGCTGTAAACGACCCCAACAAAGCATCATCAACTCCTAGTTACAAATCCTTCCAAAGACCAGGAAAGAGCTTGCTGCCCCAAAGCCACAAACGGCCCATTTCCCATAACATGTCAGAGAGGAGGAAATAAAGGCTGTATCGACCATGCACCCCTGAAGGCAGATACTTCAGAGCAAGAGCTGCAGTTTACGTGACTCGACAGCAGATGAGCAACTTGGGAGAGCTGCTTCTAAAAGGCAATACTGGGACATCCATCTGTTGTCCTTGAAGTTTTGAGAGACACATCAAGCAGAAATATATCTATCTGGTAAGATTAAATATAGAAAGGATTCATCTATATCTATACGAAAGATTTGGGAAATAAATACATACATATATACATATTTACTTGCGTCTATATGCATATATGTACATATACATGTATATATACATACATATCTGCATATACATATATTATAT
Organism: Amazona ochrocephala; assembly: GCA_039720435.1. Taxonomy (NCBI): domain Eukaryota; kingdom Metazoa; phylum Chordata; class Aves; order Psittaciformes; family Psittacidae; genus Amazona; species Amazona ochrocephala. The sequence continues at coordinate 81,351,964 of CM077881.1, read as the reverse complement.
ATATATGTAAATACATATATGTAGAGACATATACGGCTGCCCCATCCCTTGCAGTGTTCAAGGCCAGGTTGGATGGGGCTTGGAGCACCCTGCTCTAGCGGAAGGTATTCCTGCCCACGGCAGGGGGTTGGAACTGGATGAGCTTTAAGGCCCCTTCCAACCCAAACCAGTCTGGGATTCCGGGATTCTGTACTGAAACATCAGCACCAAAGAAAGCATTTCTCTTTATTTCCACTTCCTTTTATCCGCCTATCACCTCTGAAGCAGAGAGACAAGCTCAAAGGCCAGTTTTGGATATAGCCCCAGACATGCATTCTGCACATTTACAAGCAGCTGTCCCCTACTGTGGCAGGGCCTGAACTCAGCTTCACTAACTTATTCCAGGAGCCTGTTTCCTAAAAGAAGGAGAAAAAAAGTACTCCAATGAGGATATCTACTTTACAGCCCTGGGCTTCTCCTCTTAGATGAAGTACACAGGGAAGTCAGCTACCTAATGAGCCCAGAGAAACTCAGCCATCACCAGCATCAAAAACCAGCTGTGTGCTGGAGCTAGACAGATGCAAAAACCAACAAATCAGACCTTTCCAGGCTCAAAAAGCCTCCCACATACAGCACAATACAACAGAAATCATTTACCCAGGAATGTAAGAGACACTGCAGAGCTTAGAGCACCCTCCAATTCTCCATAAGCTCCGTACCCATGGTAAACACAACAGCAATTTACACTCAGTAAAGCTCCCAGCACTGACGCTCCTGAAGAAAGGTTACGACAAAGCATATTTCCTGGCAGGGAGGCTACAGGAAGACATAGAAAGGGTCTGTGAGGGCCTGCTCTAGGAGGGAAGAGCCCCATGAAGAGCAAGGAAAGAGCTAAGAGACTGCAAAATGCCAAGTACTGAAACACCTATGCCCAAAACATGCGCTTTCCATCGCAGCCAGCCCAAGCACTGCACTGGAAGGCCATTCTCTACTGCCCAGAAAGCCCTCCTCATTTAGGAGTCCTCCTGTAGCTGCTGGAAAACATTAGTACCTTTTCTTATGTTTGCTTGAATTTCACACCCACACTTGTTGGTTGGCTACAGCATATGCTCAGAATTCATTTAGCTGTATTCAGAGGCTGTGCTGCTTCCCATTTGTGTTGCCAGTGTTAGGAACAAGCCTCAGAGCTATACACTGAGGCCCTGGAATTTAAATATACGATAACACTGTAAATAAAAGGAAACAAATTCCTTAAGGAAAACCTTGTCGCATGCCAGATCAGTTCCCAATAGGAACTGCTCTGCTTTGACAAGAGATAAATATTTACAGTGTAGAACAGAGAACACCTTGTGTTGCAAGAGGAGGAATTCAAGCCTCATCTGTCCTCGGTATACTTAAGAGGTTATTTGGATTGATAAAGAAAGAAAATACAATCCCAATACCTAGAAGCAGACACTGCTCGTTTCCATCACCAAAACACAGAACGGAAGGGAGTCACACAGCGAGATTGTCAAACAGACTGAATCCAGAACAGATTTTCACAAAGGGAGACCTCATCCCCCAGGGAATGCAGACAGTTTACAGCAAAAGCCGGAATTATTGCCAAGAACATGCTGCCTTCCTCCCCCCCCCCCCTTTCATTTAAATATAGCCTTAACTTGCTCCTCTTTACAAGTTGTGAACGTAGACACTGAAGATGCTTTCTTACCGGGACAAAAAGGCAGCAAGAAGGATTAGATGTCCCTATCAAACTCCTCAGACTGGGGGATATCACACTGGGGATACCCTCGGCAGAGAGAAGAGAAAGCTCAGGCATTAGTTCATTAGGCTATCTCCCCGTTCCTCCTGGCTTGAGCAGCTCCTTCCAGCAAAGGAAAGAATGTGGGGAATGCCATTCAGAATGGCACTTGGGAAGACCTAGGAATGGAAAGCATACAATAACTGGATATCCTTCTCCTGAGGAGGGGTGATAAGCCCCATGCAAAGAAGATGCCCTTGTTTCTAGCATCAGACAGCTACATCTCAAGTTGCTTGGGGTTTTCTGTTATTTTAAATGAGGCAAGCACCTCATTAAACAGAAACGCAATGGCTTTATAGTGTCTCTGCAGCCCTAATTCCAATTTCTAACAGGACCTGCACAAGGACAGCCTGGCTTAGCTGTTACACTATAAGATCTATCTTATAGAGGAGCGTAATACTCCTTATCCAACTGCTATTTGGGCTTTTATTGCACATACCCTTTGAAAAGTGCCAGCCCAGCTGCCGGTAGGTTTATGGAAGAGTTCAATGTCTACCTACAAGTCTCAGCTTTCTTACTTCCTTCTCCTCTTACAATGGAACCATTACCACGTGCAAAACTTGCCTGCCTTGACCCCACTCGGTGTGATCAGCATTACTGTGCGACACCATCTCTGCCACCACTCGCTGTGCCTGTGTTCCACGCACCAGCTCTTCACCCACTCCCCTGCTCTCAGCATCCCTCCACGTCAGGTTATTTATAGACCAGCATTTTTACAGCAAAGACCACAAGCAGCACATTTTCAGTGCCAAACTGGATTCAGCTAAGACTTCTAACACTGCCAGTAACTGGCATGAGGACATTGTGGTCTGATGGCCTTTATGCCTGCACCAGGGCCACTGTCAACCCTACGGCACTCTCCCAACTGCTCCACACCACCAGGTCACCAGCCAGTTCACCAAGATCAGCCCAGTACTGCCTATGAAGGATTCATACCATTCATTCCCCCATCAAAAGAATGCACTGTGCTGTGTGTTTTCCTGCGTGCAAGCTTCTGCACTGAGAAGGGCTTGATCCATCCCCTAAATGGAACGCCACCTATCTTTACACTTGCAGTGCCATGAACCAGACATGAGAATCATATTCAGCAGGTCCCACCACCACCTATTTCTGTTTACAAAACATAAACTAGTACAGGAAACATCAGCCTAAGCTATACACATCCAGCCATACATGTGAACAAGACCATGCAATCTGTGTAAATCCACCCGAAAACAGCATGGGTTACGCATAAAACTGCAGAGTAAAAGTATTTGCTACATTCAGTGATTCATAATTCTAATGAACAAGATTTCAACTTAGGAACCCATCTTCTACAAGGGATACTGCATCCAGAAACAGAGCTACCCTTTGCCCTGAAATCACATCAATACATAGAAAATAACAGAATCAACCAGGTTGGAAAAGCCCTTTAAGCCCATCCAGTCCAACCATTCTCCAGCACTGCCAAGGCCACCACTGACCCATGGCACTGGGGGCCTTATCTACACGGTGTGCGAACACTTGCAGGGACGGTGACTGCAGCACTGCCCTGGGCAGCCTGTTCCAGTGCCTGAGCACCCTGTGGGGAAGGAATTGTTCCTCATCTCCATCTAAACCTGCCTTGGTGCAGCTTGAGGCTGTTTCCTCTTGTCCCATCCCTTGTTCCTTGGGAGCAGATCCCAGCCCCCTCCTGGCTCCATCCTCCTGTCAGACAGTTGTAAGGAGCAGTAAGGTACCTCCTGAGCCTTCTCTTCTCCAGGCTGAACGCCCCCGGTCCCTCAGCCATTACATCAACATAAGCCTTTTGGTCTACTGATCCAGAAGTCTCTCATCTGCATTATGCCATAGGGTTGATAATGTATAATGTAAAAGCTTAGGTGAAGATTCTCTGTCACAAGTTCACAATTTGTGTGGAGCTTCAAGGAAGTTTTCCTAATGCCAAGATTCCATTCACAATTATGATTAAGCCTATCATCCAATGCTCCATTCCAGGTGCAGGGAGCAGATGACGCAGCACGATGTCTCCAGTGCAGTGTACAGCACCAACTATTGCACAGGGATGAAGAAAAGCCCAATAGAAACATAGGCGAGTACAACCCCAGATAGAGCATTCGACACCTGCCACGTGCAATCAGAATAAGTACCCTGCTGTTCACTTCTAATCCTCTCCCTCCTCCTTTGACCATGCTGCCAGACTAAACCTCCTTACTCAAATGCATCCTTCAGCCTCTACCAGCATCTGAAAGCAAGTAAAAATGGGGGAGGATAAAAACATCAGGGAGGGGATGCTCGGGGAGGAGAAGCTCCCCATAACCCGGCTTCAGTGTGCGCTTGAGCCCAGAACTCCCCCATCTGCTGGGCTGCAACCCCAGAGCATGAGCAGCAGCTCAGGGAGGGGATCCTGCCTCTCTGCTGTGCTCAGGGGAGACCCCCCCCTGCAGTCCTGATTCAGCTCTGGGGCAACAGCACAAGAGGGACATGGAGCTGTTGGAGCGAGACCAGAGGAGGCCATGGAGATGCTGTGAGGGCTGGAGCAGCTCTGCTCTGGAGCCAGGCTGAGAGAGCTGGGCTGGGTCAGTCTGGAGAAGAGAAGGCTCCTTAAGGGGAGACCTGAGAGCAGCTCCAGTGCACAAAGGGGCTATAGGAAACCTGGAGAGGGGCTTTGGACAAGGAATGTAGGGACAGGACAAGGGGAATGGCTTTAACCTGCCAGAGGGGAGATTGAGATGAGCTCTTAGGCAGAAGCTCTTCCCTGTGAGGGTGCTGAGGCGCTGGCACAGGGTGCCCAGAGAAGCTGTGGCTGCCCCATCCCTGGCAGTGCTCAAGGCCAGGTTGGACACAGGGGCTGGGAGCAACCTGCTCTAGTGGAAGGTGTCCCTGCAAGTGGCAGAGGGTTCAAACTGGATGAGCTCCCTTCTGACACAGACCATTCTCTGAGCCTGTGATTTTCTCACAATCAAGACATTGCCATTAGATTCAAACAGAAAAATCAGTCGTGGGTAGAAGTGCATCACAGAATCCATATGGAAGATAATTTATTATGTTCATTTACATTAAGTAGTTCAGGAAAAACAGAAATGCAAATGCAGCTTACAGTAGCCAGTATCTGTTCCAGTCCACTGGAAGGCTCAGTTACACAGCAGCATCTCCAACACTAGATCCAAACACACCTGACTGTGTGGCCTCTTCACCTTGCTTTACCCTTTCTCTTCATCACAGAACGAAGGCAAGATGAAAAGTTTCGTGCAGACTCATCACCAAACCCATGTGGGCCTTGCTTCATCATGCTGCCACTGAGTAAGAGTAGCAGCAACCGACCTAAACATGGAGAACCCCAATAATCTGTGACAGCAATCACTACCCACAGCAAAGGGAAGGGTTACACAAATCCAGGGGTTGGGATGTTGACAAACAGCAGAAAACAGCAGCACCGGAGCTGTGCATGGAGCAAGAAAGGGCTCTGCTTAGCACTAACCCAATAAAGATGCTGCAAGCATCCGAGGGAGCCATTTCTTTCACTGGCCCTGAAGACACTACAACAGCCCCAACCACACTCAAACTGCATCCGTCTCCTTGGGAAAGAAGCACAGAGCAGCAGGAAACTGCACCTTACTGTTTTTTGCCCTCTCCAGGTTCATAGCAGGTGCCATCATTCATCCCCTCCAACAAGACCTCCACAAGAAACATGACCCTGTATCTCCTGAGATACTCCACACAGGTGCCTGTGCTCCCTTTTTCTCCCCAGTCTAAAGAAACATGCCAGGCTTCCTGCTGTGCCACAGGAGGTCAATCTCTGTGTCTGAGCCCTGCCAGCCTCATCCCCACCATAACACAGACAGGTCCCCTCCTGACTCAGCCAAAGCACTAGGTATTTATTTATTGGTAAGGCTACGCTGGCTGGAGAAGCAACTCTGTTAGTATGCAGTGCCCGAAATTACAATCCAGCCTGCAGGAAAGCTCAATTTTTTACCTACGAATTCTCCTTCTAGGACGCCTACAACCTGGAGCAAACACTAACAAAAAAACTGGAAAACGCTAATGCCATTAGGGAAAAAGTACCTTTCTGAATATTTTGACCAACATTTCTTTCTGAGTACTTACTGGGAACAGCATCCAACAGAAGTCATTCATTGTTTCAGGCTTACATTTTGGATCATTTCCTTAGAGCAACACACACTAGATGAAGTTTTGTCCATGCAACATCCAAACTGAACAGTTCTCTGCTGAGGAAACACAATGCAAGTTATTTGAGCACATGAGGAAAACACAGAAGAAGAGAACTTGCATGGAGACGTCAGAGCAGCTTCCAGCATCTGAAGGGGGCTACAAGGATGCTGGAGAGGGACAGTTCGTCAGGGACTGTAGGGATAGGACAAGGGGTGAACTGAAACAGGTTAGATAAAAGGCAGAAGCTCTTCCCTGTGAAGGTGTTGAGGTGCTGGCACAGGGTGCCCAGAGAAGCTGTGGCTGCCCCATCCCTGGCACTGTTCAAAGGCCAGGTTGGACACAGGCACTTGGAGCAACCTGCTCTAGCGGAAGGTGTAACTGCCTGTGGCGGGGGGCTGGAGCTGGATGAGCTTTAAGGTCCCTTCCAACACAAACCAGTCTGGGATTCTATGTTAACAGGCTAAGGATAACATTGTCCAAGCTTTAGGCTTTTAATGAAGGAAACTGAAAACTCAAACAGGAAGACAACTTGGAAATGGCTGGCTCAAAGGGGACCAGGATAAGATGCTCATCTCCCTTTAATCCTGAAGAGCCAATGTGAGTAACTGCTTACTCAAGGTGAAACGTCCAAAGGCATTAGTGTGGATGCAGCTGTGATGCTGCACACACCTTCCTCCCCATGTCCTCACACACGACTGCATACAGGACAAAGCACTGGTTCAGACCAGTACAACACCCTCCAACACCTTGCACACCAGTAGCAGCAACAGGGTAGCCCTGAACAACTGCTGCTTCTCACAGCTAATGCCAATCGTACCAAACTAATGCCCTCACGTGCGTTTGACGAATGAAGCTCCATTTCACACAGAACTGGTTACCGAATACTAATGCTCACAGAATTTAACAGTAATTAAGTCTTGCTGACAGACACCTCATTAAAGCGCCAGTTCTCCAGCAAAATCACAAAGTGAATTATTTCCTACGCAGGAAATGGCAGCGTTTCTTCTGCTCCTCCTAAAAGATAAATGGAGGTGAGTTCAACTGGATGTCAGTGCTCCCCACAATAAGAGTGATCGGCTTAAAAAGATCTAAAACAATACATTGCTATGCTGCCAGCACAGAGATGGTCATCTCCTCGACATGATTTTATCCTATGATTGCAAAACCCTTACAGTAAGTTTGTCACCCAACAGCTTATGGCTGGTTATAAAACGCACAGATACACACATCCAGGAAAGGCTACGGAAGACCTAACTTGGAAGAACACAAGGGAGTAAACACAGCAACAAACCCAGATTGTAGAGCATGGGCTTCAACCTGTCACTTCAGCAAGTCACATCTTCACCGTGGAGAGATGAAGAACTCCTTGAATGTGTTCCTAGACATCATCACCTTGTGGGCAACATGCTGCCAGAGTAACAGTCATATCCGACGGATTGGTCCGAACTACTGGAGTGATTACAGAATCATAGAACCAACCAGGCTGGAAAAGACCTTTAAGCTCATCCAGTCCAACCGTTCCCCAGCACTGCCAAGGCCACCACTAACCCATGGCACTGAGGGCCTCGTCTCCATGATGTGTGAACACTTGCAGGGACGGTGACTGCAGCCCTGCCCTGGGCAGCCTGTTCCAATGCCTGAGCACCCTCTGGGGAAGGAATTGTTCCTCAGCTCCAGTCTAAATGATGCTCCAAAAGAACAAGCTCTTTCTTCCTCAGACCTTGGATAAGCCACATGAGCTGCACACATTGCCCTCAGCTTCCCCCAGCACCTCTCTGGCTCTTTTCCACTCCTCTACCAAACTAAATGGTTGTCTCAGAGGACTTTCAGGTTAGAACTACATCTTGACCAAACTAAAAAGAGGTTTCTTGTTAGTCTGAGATCCCATCTTCAACTTGTAACTTTTTGGTTTTTAAATGCATCTTGTCTGAGGAACAAAGGTTAAATCACTTGATGAGGGCAGACGGCTGAGTGTGCCCATGACCACAAGTCAACATAACATTGCTCTGCACTAGTAGAGGGCAGTTTGAAGCAGCTTTTAATCAAGTCACATCCAACAGGAAAACATCAAGGGAAAAAAAGATGAAGTTGATCAGCATGTGTCTAGCAATGAATACCATGAAAACAAAATGAAAAGCCTGAGTTTTTATAGAGGAAGGCCAAGCCGTAATTCCTTGCAAAGGGAAAACCACAGAAGCTTTCCAAGAGATTTTACAGTCTTTTCCTAATTGTTCCCTTTTACAAAGCTGTTATGCAACCTCTGTGTGCTTTCCTGCTTCTCTCCCCCCCTTATTTTACCCGTTCTCCCCCCTGCCCCACACACTCTGAGGCAGCTAGTTCCAAATAGCCAGGAACAGGAGATATTTGTCTCTTCTCTCAGTTTGAACTGCCCAAGTCTTTCTGGTGAAGCAGCACTGCCCAAAATCTGCTTGCTATTCAAGCAATGACAAGCATCACTTCACGAATCATCTGTTATGTATTGCTTTATCAACACGAGCCACTGCAGGAGAAAGCAAACCTGGCCCACTTCAGTTTTCTGCAGAACACAACCAAAATGCAGGTGGCATGAGTTACTAAAGCAGGCTTAGGAGTTCCCTCACCCAAGGGCTCCAATACAGAGACAGTGTTCATAGAAGAGACAATCCAAATCAAATCAAAACGCTAAGACGTGTTTCCTCCCCCCCACCACACACACAGCTTTTACTCCCATTTCTTATCCCTCTCAGTAGGTAACCAAATTGCCACATTTGTGATTATTAAAGCAGTCAGTTTCATTGTTTCTGCCTTTTCTCAGCATAAACAATGACGCAAACCCACATATTTTCATGGGGTTTCCCCCTGTACCCAGATCTCCGAGAGGAGAACTGGGTTCTTTTCATTGCTTTGGAGCATCGTGATGCATGGACCTGGGGAACCTGGGAGCAAAGGCAACTGGAAATCAGAAACTAAGCAATAGGGACAAGGACTCAAAACTGAAGAGCAGGTCTGAAGTGAGTGACAAAACACATCCTGCCAGCTTCTGTCTCCAGCAAAACAGGCTCTTACAAAAGCACAAACCCAAAGGATCCCAGCAGGAGTCTGACAAAACTCAAACCCAACAGCCGGCCTTGTAGGCTAGGTAAAAGACTACAGACAAGCAGTGGGATAACTGGAAACAAGCTAGAGGTGACCTGGAGGAGCAACGAAGACCAAAAGAGTCACCAAGAATACTTGGCAAATATTCAATGAATGATGTTACCAGTACCCAAATAACACGTTCAGTTAACATCTCTTTGTGGTTTGGGACAAGCGTTGCTGTCTGGAACCAGCTAAGCAACAGATACTGCTCAGCAAACAAACTATTCTGGTAATATTACTGTGTGTACTCAATAGGTGCAAGACAAGTAAAAATAGGGTCCCAAGACTCTGCTACACATATACAATGCCAAGAGTATTTATTTCCAGTAAATACAAAACCATTCAATGCCAAGGAGTGTAACACAATCACTTCTGTAACTGGAAGAGGACACCAAAGAGAAGTTTGAAGCCCAAGGTTACACTGGCACAGCTGGGCAGTGAGCATCCAGGTTTTCACATCCTGAAAACAGCATCGCACTAGCAGACATTTCTCTGCACTTCACCCAGACAGATGCCTGCTACCCCTGAGAAAACATGAGGACAAGTAGGTGCTGTGGCCTTAAAAATCCCTTCCAGCATGGCAAACAACCACTGGAGGAACACTTCAAGCAATCCAAACGTGCCAAAAACAATTCAAAGCCCCTTTTCCTAAGTGCCCTCTTGTTTTCACTTTTCACAGAATCACGGAATGGTATGGAAGGGACCTTAAAGCTCATCCAGCTCCAACCCCTGCCACGGGCAGGGACACCTTCCACTAGAGCAGCTTGCTCCAAGCTATGTCCAACCTGGCCTTGAGCACTGCCAGGGATGGGGCAGCCACAGCTTCTCTGGGCACCCTGGGCCAGCGCCTCAGCACCCTCACAGGGAAGAACTTCTGCCTAAGAGCTCATCTCAATCTCCCCTCTGGCAGGTTAAAGCCATTCCCCTTGTCCTGTCCCTACAAGGCCCTTGTCCAAAGTCCCTCTCCAGGTTTCTTGTAGCCCCCTTCAGGCAGTGGAAGACAGCTCTAAAGGTCTCCCCGGAGCCTTCTCCTGTCCAAGTTCTCTTCTGTGTTAACGAGAACACAGAAGCCTCTGTAACACAAGCACAGCAAAGCAAAAAGTTGCATTTTGACCAACACAAAGATTAACCCATGCAAGAAACTGCTTTCTCTGGTTGGTTCTTTTTTGCTAGTAAGTCACCATCAAAAGGCAAGTGACCAATGAAACCACCTTCCACTAAGAAGTTCACAGGCCCTTAGTGTACTCAACCTGCTATCTCCTAACCTGGGGTCAACGGATGTTTCCTGGGCTCCTTGAGGACTTCTTCATGTCTTCCTCTTGGTGCTGACCACAGGTTGAGTAGCTCACACCTGCCAGTTATCTCCTACTTTAGGATGGTCTGTTGGAGATCACACAACATGAACACAGACTGCTTCACAAACATTTCCTCCCAAAGGAATAAAAGCTTTCACGCCATACCTATGCTTTTCTTTCATGCCCCCAACCCATTAAGTAAATGACAAATTCCTTTGGTACTCCAAGGTAATTTTCAAAATGCATTTCATGCATTTTTTAATCTGTCTCCTTTCTACAGCCAAGTCCTGATCAAACCCAAAAGAATTACAGGATGGCAAAGTTAAATTGTAAAGACTTAAACATCTGGGGACTCTTTTTTTTCCCCTTAGTTTGGGCAACCAAGGGCATAGCTTAACATCAGCAATTGGAATGTGTTAGATACACATGCCAAAACATCCAAACAGGAAGCATATAATCCTCGAAAGTCATGTCTTACACATTTCTCTTTATACAGAGAAGCTGCAGTTGCTAAAACTTACTCTAACTGGGTGGCATTTTACATCTCTAAATGTAATTGAGTGAGCACATTGCCATGGCTACAGTAGGATTCTGCACAAACTTTGTTGCCTCGTAATCGCTGTACATTTGTATACATGCAGCTGAGCTGCCTTAATTCAGTGCCCTCAAAGAGGCTGCCGAGTGCCAACAGCAGCTTTTAGGCTCAAAACTCCATGGAGGGGTGATGGGAACATCAGAAACACCTAAAAACCCAGCGCCGCGACAGCCCGCATTAGGGAAAGCAAAGGAGAAATAGGAATAAGAAACCTTGCCAAGAAGCAGATTATTATATAAACTTCACAGCTCCTTAGCTTTTAAAAATGTTGCCATTAAAGAAAGGAAAAAACCCATCCCTAATTCAAATAATTAACTCCAGGTAGCTTTTGGCAACAACCAAAAGCGCTTTGATGGCAGCAAATACAGTCCCATTTATTGACAGGGCGTAAGAGCAGTAAATCAAAACGCATTGGCAAGGAGACTGGAGCGCCAACAGCCAAAATCACGCTCGCTCCATCTCTCCAGGCTCACAGCAGCATGAGGAAGGCAACAGAATACAGCTGTTGGGAACAAGCACAGAACCAAGCTGCCTGGTGAGAAGAAACACACAAGACCAGCGAGCGCCTCTACCCCGCTTCAGCACCCTGCTCCCAGCTTTACAAGTGATTTTCACATCCTGAATCCACCCACAGCTTTCTAACACCGATCCCACTTCTTGGGAACATTTTTAGACCTGGAATCCAGTCTGGAATACCAGGCAAGATGAAATCCTCCCTTAACAGCCAGAAAACAAGCCGTTTGGTGACAAGCCTGCTTTATGTAAAGCTCCCAAAGCAGGCTGTTGACAAGCAAGCCAACCACCCGAAAAAGCCTTCCACTCTCCCCAAACGAGTGCCACAAAACAATTACGCAAGTGCTGTGCGTGAAGGGCAGGTTTACATCCCTTTTAACGGGTGAGATGATGGCCAAATAGCCATTACATAAACACGTTCGGCTTGCCGAAGATGCCGCGCACCCAGAAGAGAAGCCCGACGGAGCAGAGGGATTGCACAGCATCTTCCCTGATAAATTCCTGCAGCAAAACCCACACACAGCCAAACGCTCAGCAACACCCTCCTCCGAACGCACCAGAACCTCTCGGTTTTAGCCTCATTTCTCATTGCACAAACCAACTCTGCCTTTCGGAGCGGTTCACGCACTTTATTCACCCCAAAATGCGTGGTTTAGGGGGAGAAGCCACAGCGTGCGGCAGACGGCAGAGCCCTGCCTCGGCTCGGAGCTGTCATTTTGCCTTTGCAGCCCAACGTTACCTCCCCAAAACACGGTGATGCTAAGGAGAACACTCCTCGGTTTCTCCTCCTAGTTACCAAAAAAGCCATTTTTAACGGTGTTTTTAGCAGAGGCCATTGGACAACCTCCATGCTCCAGCCCCGGAGCCGCTGCCCGGTGGAGCGCGTCCCCACCGACATAAACTTTCCCCAAGTCCACCGTTACCACCGGGAAGCGCCGAGAAACACCCGACCCCGCTCCACGGCCCGCTCGGCGCCGCAGGGCCCCGCCGCAGGGCCGCCGCGCCCGCCCCGGCCAACACCAGCGCCCCGCCGCCCCCAGGCCCACGCCCTCAGCGCAGCCCACACGGCCGGGGCCAGACGGGGCTGGGGCCGTGTGCGGGCCCGGCCTCCGCCCGCGGCACTCACCGCTGCCCGCATCGCTCCTGCCGAGCCCCGCGCAGCACCGAGGCGGCGGCGCTGCTCCCCGTGAGCGAAGGGAGGGAGGGAGGGAGAGACGGAGAGGAAGGAGGAGCCGCGACCGCCCGGGAGAGGAGGGGCGGGGCCAGGCCGCAGCTACCAAAGGGGGCGTGGCTTACGGCGGCCCCACCCTCCTCATTCACAAAAACGCGAGCGGCGGGGAGGTGCCACGCGCCCTGATTGGCCTGCGGAGCTGTCCGTCACGCCCCTCCTCCCCATGGAGAGTGATGCCGTGCAGAGGCCCCGCCCCCTCCGAGCCCGCTGACCAATCAGAGCGCGGCAGAAAACGCCGAGCGGCTCAAATACGCCCGCCACCGCTGCAAGGGCGATTCTGATTGGCTCAAAGAGCTGCCCATCACCTCCCGTCTCCAGAACGCTCCGCGCCTCACGGTTCGGAACACGGAGAGAGGGGGGGAAAAAACCAGCCGCGCTCAAACGGTCCCTCGAAGAACGCGGCGGCCGGGAGCGGCCCCGCCGCCATTACAACCCAGCGGGCAGCGAAAGGCCCCGACGCCACGGTGGGGGTCGGCACGGCGAGGCCCGATCGGGAGAGAGGGTGTGAAAAGCAGCGGTGCGCCGCCGCGTACTAACCTGTGTCGGCGGCGGGCGAGGCGGCAGAGCCGTGCAGCGATGGCTCCGGTGCACGGGACACCGCGGCGGGCGCGCCACCGACGGACTCAGCCCGTGACGGGATCCGCCATCTTGGAATTTTTAGATGGGGAGTCACGTGGTGCGACCATTTTTCCCCGCAGCCAATCAGGAAGCGCTGTTTATTTATAGCCCGTCGAGGGAGGGGGAGAGAAGGACCAATCAGGACATGCCCTCGCCTTCACGGCACCGCCCCGTGGCGCGCGGCCCGTCGCCTTGGCGACGGCGCGCCCGGTGGTGTCGGTCGGGCGGACGGGGGGGCGCTGAGGCCGGGGTTCGCCGTGTACGCCCTAGGCCCGTAGACCCGGAGCGGAGCCGAGCTCCGGCCTGCAGCGGGGAGGCCGAACACCGAGGGCGGATGAGAGCCCCAGCATGGGTGTGGGGCTCCGAGGCGGACGTGCCCCGTCGGCTTTGGAGGCCCGGACAGGCCTGGAGGCTGTGTGAGGACAGGGATATGGTGGAGCGTTGGAGCCGCAGCGTCCAGTTCCAACCCCTGCCATAGGCAGGGACGCCTCCCACTAGAGCATCTTGCTCCAAGCCGCTGTGTCCAACCTGGCCTTGAACACTGCCAGGGATGGGGCAGCCACAGCTTCTCTGGGCACCTGCACAGGGAACAGCTTCTGCCTGAGATCATGTAAACAGCTCCAGTCAAAAGACAATCAGAGGTGATGGATTGTTTTGAAGTGAATTCTTTTTCACTTACAACAAGAAAGTGATGAATGCTGATGTCTTCCTTCCTTAGGTAGCTTGAGATAGTGAAAACTAAGTGTTTTTTGATTCTCAGGATACTAATGAAGAAGGATTAACTAGAAATACCAGAGCAAATGTAAGCTATGGTAGGTGAAAACCTAGAGAGGGGCTTTGGACAAGGGTCTGTAGGGACAGGACAAGGGGAATGGCTTTAACCTGCCAGAGGGGAGACTGAGATGAGCTCTTAGGCAGAAGCTCTTCCCTGTGAGGGTGCTGAGGCGCTGGCACAGGGTGCCCAGAGAAGCTGTGGCTGCCCCATCCCTGGCAGTGTTCAAGGGCAGGTTGGACACAGGGGCTTGGAGCAAGCTGCTCTAGTGGAAGGTGTCCCTGCCCGTGGCAGGGGGTTGGGAGTGGATGAGCTTTAAGGTCCCTTCCAACCCGAGCCCATTCTATGCGTCTATATATAGTATTTTCATAGAATATGAAACTTTTTGTCACTTTTCTGCACCCAAGTGTTATTTTTTTACCCATCAAGTATTGTCTATAAGAAATGGCTGCTGAGTGCGCTGCTTTTAATAGCAAACAGCTGAATCGAGATATAAAAAACCACGAAAAGGGGAGAACATACTTCAAGAACTCTTCGCTAATCTTGGCCTCAATTGCCAAGAGTAAAGAAATAAAAAAGGATTGTTCAGCACACTGCCTCTACCCATGTGTTCCTAGCAACCATTCAACGTTTAATTGATTTTGCTATTTTCTAAAGAATTACTCTATTGAACTGTCAAGTCTTCTCTAGCTGCACTTTCTTCATTAGCCAAGCCCAGAGCTGCCACAACTCTCATTTCACTTGTGTTTTGATGATTTACCTTTGACCAAGGCAATGCAAGAAGCAAGTCACACAATCCCAGACTGGTTTGGGTTGGAAGGGACCTTAAAGCTCCTCCAGCTCCAACCTCTGCCACAAGCAGGGACACCTTCCACTAGAGCAGCTTGCTCCAAGCCCCTGTGTTCAACCTGGCCTTGAACACTGCCAGGGATGGGGCAGCCACAGCTTCTCTGGGCACCCTGTGCCAGTGCCTCAGCACCCTCACAGGGAAGAACTTCTGCCTAAGAGCTCATCTCAATCTCCCCTCTGGCAGGTTAAAGCCATTCTCCTTGTCCTATCACTCCCTTCCCTTGTGAAAAGCCACTCTCCAGCTTTCTTAATGTTCCATATTATGGGAAGCAAAATATTTTGGCATCTGGATTAGCTGGTGTGAGAAAGCTTAGCCAGGAGATACCTGTGAGGTATGTTCTCCTGGGAACATCCTGCCCGAGATGCAGTAGATACCATTTCAGGCTTCTTTGAAGAGATTACCAATGGCCAAGGGAAGTCCAAGTCTCAAATGTCACAACATCAAATACTATTACTCCTTTTTTTTATGATGGCTTTCATCCCTTTGTTGAAGGCAAGCCACCATGGTGGTCCTGGAAAGAAGGTGACCCATGTGCTGTCCAGTTCCATTCTGAGTTTAATGCCATCCACACAGCCTTCAAACCTTTCAATCCAGGTAAAGCTTGCAGAGGGTTCTTGTACTTCACATAGGTGGAGCCACTGGCCTACACAGCTAAAGTAGTTTGTGGTAGGAGCCCTGGGGGCACAGTGGTCTTCTCTCACACCTCTTATAGCAATCACTGTGCCTACTCATATCCCATTCAATACACTAAGGAGGACTCCCACTTAGCTTTCACAGAGTTCCTTAACATCGTGGAGTAAGACAATCTGAAACACAACATTTGTACTTGTAGGCAGCCATCCCAGCAGACTTCTGCTGCTTTTGATTTATTGACTCTTGCTAAGTTGTTTTTAAACTTCCAGATTTGCCTTAAAGAAAAATGAACTCCTGTAGTTCAGCCATCTGGATTTCCATACATTCTGGAACCAGAAGGGAATTGCTTACAACTTTGGCCCTCCCTCAAAATTTACATAGACATAGTAATATAGAAACACCTTTCTTCTTCACTGTGAGATGTTTAGCAACTACATTTCCATTTGAAAGGGCCACCCATCTCAAAATCCTTGCCACATTGATCTGACCCCTCCAGTTGCTCGCTTTCCCATGCTGTGAACAACATAGAATCATAGAATAGTTAGGGTTGGAAAGGACCTTAAGATCATCCAGTTCCAACCCCCTTCCATGGGCAGGGACACCTCCCACTAAACCATGCCATGCTCTGGTCTTGGCAGAGGTCATTGTTACTCTTGACAGTTCCACCAGCAATAGCATCCTATTAACTTCAGGTTTCCACTCTTATTTGAAGAGATTCATTTGTTACTGACAACTTACAGCCATTACATTTTGCTTATTCTAAGCTTAAGCATGCAGAAGGCCTGAAATCTTCATAGAATCAACTAGGTTGGAAAAGACCTTGAAGACCATCAAGTCCAACATGCACCTAAGAGCGCTGTTGGCATGAAGAGCACCACTTCTGCATAAAGCTGGAGCCCTTTTTGTTTCATATTTAGCTTATACTGGCTTGTGGGCTTGTTTGTTTGTTGTTCTTTGGTTGGTGAGGTTTTAGGTTTCCTCCTATGGTTGTTCTATCTTTATTCAGGGCCACTTTGGTGCTCTCGTGTGTGCGCATAAATAATCTTCTCAATTATTTTTGTCAAGAGATGGAAGTGCTTTTGGAGTAGAAGTCACTAATGCAGCCTGTGGAGCAGACAAGGTACTATTTGCAAAGGCTGCCTGCCCTCTCTTGTGGCTCCCCATTTCTGGTACAGTTGGGAGATGATTTGGTCACCAGTGTGGGTTACAACCAACAACTTGTTGCCTACTGCAGCTTCTAAACTTATGGAGCCCAGAGGTACCTTTGGTGTCACCCATGCCCTCAACATGAAGGGCTGGATGTTGTACTGTTGTACTGCAGACCCATTCTCTTGGCTATAAACTCCAGAGGCTACTTGCCTGGCTACAACAGTTGCCTCCAATGCTTTCTGCATTGCTGAAATAGAATCATAGAATAGTTAGGGTTGGAAAGGGCCTTAAGATCATCCAGTTCCAACTGCCCCATCATGGGCAGGGACACCTCCCACTAAACCATGTCATCCTAAACTATGTCCAATCTGGCCTTGAATACCCCCAGCGATGGAGCATTCACAACTTCCCTGGGCAATCCATTCCAGTGCCTCACCACCCTTACAGTAAAAAATCTCTTCTTATATCCAACCTGAACTTCCCCTGTTTGAGTTGGAACCCATCACCTCTTGTCCTATCACTACAGTCCCTGATGAAGAGTCTCTCCCCAGCATCATTGTAGGCCCCTTCAGATACTGGAAGGCTTCTCTGAGGAGCTTATGAGGTAGCTTAAGGAGAGGAAACAAGAGAAGAAAACTGTGCCCTAAAAGTTGCTATGGAGTGTAAATTTTCTCTTCAGGATTTGATTGATGCAGTAGTAGTGGCTGTGGGTGTGAATATGTGTATCTATTAATATCCAGTCTAGGCTAACCTGTGCATAATGACAGAAAATTAAACCTTGTAATCGTTCATGTAAATTAGAGCAGAGATTAACAAGAACAAGTATTCTTCCTGTATTCTAAAACCCAACTGTACATAGCACAGTCTGCTTTTCCCTCGTCGCAGCTGAAACGTTCACTCAGAAGCCATTTGAAGTAAGAAATCAAAATAAGATAAATAAAAAAAGAATTGGCAGAGCTAATTCATGAAGCCTGAAATAAAATGCAATCCCAGAACTTCGTGCCTACCTCCACCTCGGCTTTACCTCAACTCTTCTTCTTGTTTGTCAGGAATGGTTCCACTCTTCACGTTCTCAAGCAGGAAATCACAGCCCTCACAACACTCCAGCTAATTTCCCTCTTTAGTCACAGGGAGCTGGTGACAGTAACAGAGGATGCTTCAGTCTTCCACTCTAATCCTGCCTCTCCCACCACCTCCATGGCCAATAAAAAGAAGGTAGGAAGAAAGCCAGCAGGATCTCCCTCTAGAGCCCAGCCAAAAAGCCTCCCTCAAGTGCCACCAGCTTCTTTAGAGAGGGGCAAGCCTAGATGTAAGTTTCTAACTGGTGACTGCTTACTCTTCTTCTCCCTGATCAGTTACTTGCCATCGTTGCTCTCCCTTGAAATTCCTCTCTTGCCAGCCACCCTTCTTTGCTATAGCTCCCACTCCCATCTGTTCCGCATCCTTCCAACAGCATACTCTTTTTCTGCCATCAAAAAGAAACCCAACAAACCAACCACACTTCAGACACAGCTGTAATAGAACAGAGAATGTTAAATTTACATCACCCCACTCCTGTGTTTTTCCTCCATGTACCTTTTGGGGCTGTTTTTTCCTGGTGAATTTTGCTTCAGCTCCAACTTCTTCTTATATCTTTATAAAGAACTGTAAAATCTTGTCCTCTTGCAGAAAGAGACATCTCTGTTTTTTGCTGTCATGTGAAATCTGTCTTCTGTGCAGAGCAATCCTGTCTGCCTTAATGTGAGCTGTAAAGGAGGTTCTCCTCCACTTCTTGGAGTGCTTGTTGAGGCTGAAGAAGCCTGTCTGCAGGAGCTGTTTTTCCAGCTTGTCTGCAGACCCAACACTTCATCAAGTCTTCAACACTCAAGGACTGAAAAACTTAAATGCTGAAGCATTAAGAGCCAGTCTCTAAGAAACAAGTTATTGCTGTTGTCTTGGACAGACTCAAGTCCCTGTTGCCCACTTGGGAGGGTGGAGAAAAAACAGCAAGTGAAGTTTAAAGTAAAGGTCACGGTGTAAAATTTGCTCTCCTCTTCTTATTTATGCTTCTTAAAATGTACTGGTTCTCAAATTATACTCTTTATTTCAGTAACATCAAATCCAGTGCAATGCAAGGATTGGTGATGGTAGATCAGAGAGCCACAAACCAGGCAACGCTTAACTTCCCGTGCTGGAGGTTTGGTGGGAGCTTGGTGCAACACAGCTGGAAACTCGCACCCAGGTAGCTCAGCTCCAGCATATTCCATCCCTGAATTACACCTGGAAATAGCCATCCTGTGCAGCCTGGATAGCAAGGCAAGCGCTCTCCTCTTTGAGCTGCAGTAAGGAAAAGCTAGGTTGATGCTGTTAGAAAACCAAACCTAAGGAAGACAGACATACTGAGAAAGCTGGTCTGAAGGCTGCTAGTGAAGACAGATTGGAGTGTCATGGCAGTCCTTTTATCCTAAATACAATAAACACCCTTGTAAAATACATTTCCTTGGTAAAATTAGTTTTGACTGATTTTTGCTGGATTTTATAGACCATTTCTTTAGCAATGGTCAGATGGGGCCTTGAGCAAGCTGCTCTAGTGGAAGGTGTCCCTGCCTGTGGCAGGGGATTGGAACTGGATGAGCTTTAAGGTCGCTTCCAACCCAAATCAGGCTGGAATTCTGTGATACAGAGAAGAAATATTCTGCAGCCATTAAAAACCACTCTCAAAAAGTTCTTACTCTGTCATCATCCCTCTTGATTAAGTTGAACAGTTAAAGAGTTTGAAAGAAATCTCTTTTCCCCCTCAACTGTCATTTTGGTTCAGTCAATTTTAGTGCCGTACTAAGGCTTAAATATAGACATAAAGTGAGAGCATAATTGAGAGCAGCCCTGAGGAGAAGGACTTGGGGCTGTTGGGTGAGGAGAAGCTCCCCATGACCCGGCTTCAGTGTGCGCTTGAGCCCAGAACCCCCCTCCCGTGTGCTGGATGCATCCCCAAAGTGTGAGCAGCAGCTCAGGAAGGGGATTCTGCCCCTCTGCTGTGATCTGGGGAGACCTTAGAGCAGCTCCAGTGCCTAAAGGGGCTATAGGAAACCTGGAGAGGGGCTTTGGACAAGGGCCTGTAGGGACAGGACAAGGGGAATGGCTTTAACCTGCCAGAGGGGAGATTGAGATGAGCTCTTAGGCAGAAGCCCTTCCCTGTGAGGGTGCTGAGGCACTGGCACAGGGTGCCCAGAGAAGCTGTGGCTGCCCCATCCCTGGCAGTGCTCAAGGCCAGGTTGGACACAGGGGCTTGGAGCAACCTGCTCTAGTGGAAGGTGTCCCTGCCCGTGGCAGGGGTTGGAACTGGGTGAGCTTTAAGGTCCTTTCCAACACAAACCAGGCTGGGATTCTGTGATTAAACAAGAAAACAGAATAACTTCAATATGGAATGTTTGTGAAGCTGAGGCTATAAGAACTGTTGGATACACTTAGTTTACCAGTGATTGTTTTCTGATTATTTATTTCCTTGAGTTTTCACCCATGGCAGCTGCTGGGAGAAAAGCGTGTCTCTGTAGTGGGAACCTTAGAGGAAATATTGATTCATGTTTCTCTTCAGTCTCTTTCAACTGGGGGGGTGAGGAAGGGAAAACATCCTGCAGGATACCGGGTGAAAAACAATTAAAACCTAAATAAAAGTAAGAGAAAACACCCTGACAAGCAAGCAAGTTACTTCTTCAATAAACAATATATGCAGTGTGGTCCCTGGGTGTTGGCTTGAAGTGAAGCTATTGACTTCCAACTGAATGACGAGCAGAAGATTTTGCTGCTGAAATATTAAAGGTAGATTACACTAAACCACAAACTATCTCCAGAAAGCCCATCATTTCTAATCCTAATGGTGTTTTCTTTCCCTTGGATGACTACTACATTCATGATATGATGGCTTTATTCTATCTGGGGGAAAAACTTTTTAGCATACAGCTGAATTAACTTGTCAAAAGCCTTCAAACTTCGGAAGCTTTTACAGCTCAATTCAGAGCTATTATTCAAGATTGAATGAGGAGGCTGTGGACTGTAAAAGCTGGCAAGAAAAAAACCTGTATTTCCCAAGCATTCACAAGTTGAATGGAATACTTACTTTTTGTTCAGGTTGCGTGTGTTTCATTGAGCTGCCTCCAAATAGCTGGGTTTTGCCTATAACCCCCTTGCTCTGCAGGGAAAGGCAGGATGCTTCTCGCTGCTGCCGCTCTTGGTGCTGTGACCCAGTGCGTGCTCTTTCACACATACACTTGGTTATATTTAGTCCGTGCCAACCTAAATAAGCATCGACCAGCTCTCCAAAAATGCGGGGAGCACAAAAGAGAATGGCTCGCTGCTAAATGGAGGCAGAGCAAGAACACAGGGAAACTTAGTTTTATCCTTGTAAAGTCAGATCAGAGCTATCTTGCAGGCAGTTACAGCTTTCCCTTGCAAAGGAAAATGCCTGGCTTCAGGAGCAGCAACTGCCTTGAAGGAGAAGCCTCTTTCAGATTTTACAGACAAGTAGCAGCTGGCAGAGCTTGTTCTTGGAGCCTTTCCTTTCCCAGATCCAGTCTACTTTGGGACAAAGCTCAAATCAAAAGGCAAGCCAACAATTACAGCCCCTAGAAGGGAACCCATGGCTCTCAGATCCAGGACTCTGCGGGAGAGCATGTGAAAAAGAGGTGGCAGAATGGGATCCATAATGGCCAGCACAGCAAGCGGCCTCAGTTTGGCGTGTTCTCCATGCAGCTGCCTGTAGCTGGTCCATGGGCAACGCTGAGCACAGGAGCAATCTTAAATACATCTTGTCTCTAAGGCCTGCAGGGAGGTTCTGCCATTCACTCAGGACCCGTAACTGGCTCTGAACTAGAGGCACTTCACTTCTTTAAGAGGTGCATAATGCTCACAGCATTTTCCAGTGTTCAGAATCCCATGAAATGGGGGATCCAAGTTCACTCCCCCACCAGATTCCTCCTCCCTAAATGACTGGGCTCACAATGATATAGGGTAACATCCCTCCTGCCGTGAAAGCAGGCCACAGAGCAGAAAGATGATGTGCAGGATGCATGAGTTGAGAACCAGGCAAGAGGCAAGGTCCTTAGCTGCTACAGAGAGGGTTAAGAAATGTTTAGCTTTTGGAATAACATCTGAGTTTAGGCTGGTGTTGGCTAGACCAGCAGTATAGCACCAAGATGTTCTGGAGCTAAGCTCTGGGAAGCACTTAATAGCTGCCTTCATAATAAGGTAGCAGCCTCTTGTAGCTTAGGGAAGAGCATCTTTGAACTTAGGTTACTAAATGAAAACGAACTACATTATTGGATGGGGCCTTTTGCCTCCAAGTGCCTTGGTCCTGCATCTGTAAAATAAGGATATTATTGTTCCCCTTCCTAAGAACAAAATAAGGAGAAATACATTGGAATCTCTTATCCATTTGTGCAAGGCCTGTAGATACAAGTGATGCAGCACAGCCTCAGAAAACCCCTAAACCATCACCAGCCACTTTTGTCATTGCATGCAAGAAGGAAAACTAAGTTGTAAACTAACCAAGTCACTGGGGGGCCATTTCTGCCCACTGCAGCTCTGTTACCTTGAAAGCAAAAGCAGCTCAAATATCTACCCCCAGCTGTACAAGACCAGTAAACAGGGATTCTCTGTTGTCTTCTGTATGTTTTGACATTATCCCTGCTTAATTCTCTCTGCTGGTTGGAGATGGTCACTTGACATCGACACTGATGAGCACACGTCAGTCAAAGCCCCATTAGGCAGGAGATTGATTTTATGCACACAGAAGCCAAGACCAATCCAGATACAAAGGATTTCAACAGTGCCCAAGGGCAGGAGCTCGGTGCTGCTCAGGAATAACTCATGTTTTGTCTGACACGGCAGGTTTTGACCAAGGTCCAGAAAAGAAAAGGATTTCAGTTTTAAGCGGCTGAGACTAAAAGGAGCCCTGATGGATGAGTGGTGGGAGCAAAACTGCACAGCCTCTCAAATTCCCTATCTCTTCCTCCTGTCATTTGTTTTTCTAAGGGTTATTTAATCTCATTTCATAAGGGTCACAGCTTTCTTATTTAGAGTCTCTGCATTTCCTGAATACCTCTATCTATTAAAAGGCTTGGGCAGCTGTGTATTGCACTTGGCAAACCTCAGTCATCTTGTTTTTCCCTTTCCTATGGCAAAACCAAACCACAGCTAGCTGAGGATTTGAGCCCATTAGAAAGTACTAAAAGCCTCAACTTTCCTTTGTCTGCTTATAGGGGAGCAACCCCAAGGGTGTATCAGCTTTTCAGATCACACCTTCCTGTTGCACATCCGAGAAAGAAGGGGCAAAAAGGAGGAACAGGGGAACGGAAGTGTCAATGGGTGTGCTCAGACAGCAGGGTAGAGCATTAAGATTAAGAGAGCAAGGAGCAAGATCTCTTCTTGCTGAACATACCTGAATACATTCGCATAAGAAGGCAGGAGCTCACACTGGGAGGCTGGCTGTGGATGTCAGCTCTTGTGCTGAAACATGTCATCTACGCATCATCTACTGGTTCAGCTCTTTCTGCAGAGACACAGAGGCATCTAAAGAAGGGAAATGCTCGGATCCTTATACCTCCTCTTGAAGCCTTTTTCTCTTAATGCTTGCTTGTTCCTTACTGTTTGTACCTTCAAAACTCCTGTTCATTACAAGCACTTGCATTGAGTTCTTAAAAAGCATCCCAGGGGATCAAGACGTGCCAGCAGAAGTACAAGTGTCCAGAATAGCAACAGTGAAATAGGCTTGTGGAGAATGGTATCAAAATCATGCAAGGAATGTCTTGGAAGTCTGAAGAGTTGTGCTCAGCCCTGTTTGGCACTGCTGAATGATTGGGTGGGACTTTTGAATCTAGGACTCTCTTATGTTGTTCAATAGAGAGCTAAAATGTGAATGTTCAAACCTCAATGTTGAAACAAAACTTAGAATGCATTATGACGAGAGGTCAGAAGAGCTGACACCTCTGCAGCCCTAGAGCTGGCTGTGTATGTGTCTATAAAACATGGTCAGAAAGGAGAGTTTAGATTCAAGATGAGGCCTGTAAAAGAACAGGAGGCCCCTCCAGCTTTATTCCCTAAAACAAAGCAAGAAAAAAGGCAGACTTCACATTCTGTAAAAGAGCAGATAGAAGAAAGCCCTCAATATCATGGCCTAGCCATAAGGAATGGGTTGAACACAATAGGTTGGAAGCTAAAACTGAATCATGGAATGGGTTAGGTTGGAAGGCATCTTAACGCTCATCCAGTTCCAAACCCCTGCCATGGGCAGGGACACCTTCCACTAGAGCAGGATGCTCCAAGCCTCGTCCAATCTGAACACTGCCAGGGATGGGGCAGCCACAGCTTCTCTGGGCACCCTGTGCCAGCGCCTCAGCACCCTCACAGGGAAGAGCTTCTGCCTAAGACCCAACCTGAACTTCCCCTGTTTCAGTTGGAACCCATCACCCCTTGTCCTATCACTACAGTCTGTGATGAAGAGTCCCTCGCCAGCATCCTTGTAGCCCCCTTCAGACACGGGAAGCTGCTCTGAGGTCTCCATGCAGCTTCTCTTCTCCAGGCTGAACAGCCCCAATGTTCTCAGCCTGTCTCCATACAGGAGGTGCTCCAGCCCCTGCTCATCCTCATGGCCTCCTCTGGTCTTGCTCCAGCAGCTCCATGTGCTTCTTATGCTGAGGACACCAGAACTGCACACAGTGCTGCAAGAGGGGTCTCACCAGAGCAGAGGGGCACATGAGCAAAGGGCAAGCAGTAACTCATGTGATTGCAAACACTTATGAACTAACTCATATATTGGATAAGGCACGTAGGCATGAATGAGTTGTTAGAGTATGGCAGTAGAACACTGGCTGAGGAGTGGGATGTTCCTTAGGTTCATACTTTCTTCTGAGCTCAGCAAACCCCGACCACTTCTCTCCAGCACTGAAACTTAGCAATACATTCTGTCCCCCTGCCTTTGTTAAATGTGACTGCTTCAGAAATGATGACTTGTTAAATTACCCACACTGCTACAGATGCTATTTATTTTGGTTGGATACTGCAAAGAACAGAGTAACAGCTGTGGCTGATAAAACTCCTGCGTGTAATCATTATCCTCTTCTTCCTAATAGAGACTGGCACAGATTTACCAGGGAGTTTTGGCCTAGATGCTGGTGCTCTACACTCAGCCAGAAATAAAACTGGAACAGGTTATCTTTACCAGGAAAAAGGCAAAAGAAGAGTTTTCAAGGTCACAAAACTAAAGGAATTGCAATTATCAGACCAGGGGAAGGAGCTGGGGCCAACACAGGGACAAGAATAACTTTCTATGTGACTGTATCACTGCAGACACGCTTCTCTATATGGATCTTGCTACAAGGAGGTGGTCTCCTATGCTGTTGTGAAAGAAGGTCATGAAGAGCTCTTACATGTTTCAAAGCTGCATTCCCAGGAGCATCCTTTTTGGATGCATCAGGTTTGGGATCCTGAGTTACTGGCAGCTCTGGTCGTTAAGGGCCTGACTGTGTATAAAACTGCCTCAGAAGTCACAGTCCAAAACTCAAACCTGAGCTTTCTCCTCGGACAGAAATCCTGCAGGCCTGGAAACCACTTGAATAGCATGAGCATCCTTAGCCTTTAACGCACATCTGTACAGCACACAAGTACAGCTCCATGGCAGGATACGGACTTGCAGCTCTTCTACCATCCATATTCTTGCAAGGTAACCTACCCATCAACATCAGTGTCTGATGTAGCTAACACAGCACTCAGATTTGGTGTTGGATTTCCTTTGCTACCCCTTACGGGACAAAGCAGGCTCCCGCTGTCTTGCCTGCACCTCTCAGCAGCAGCCTTGAAGACTTAATGTAGGGCTGCTCAGTGCCCTTCTCTATCCATTCAGTGGTGGGTCTGTCTGCTCCAGCTGTCAGTGTGGATGCCAAGTGAAGTGGTGGTTTCTGTGATGCACACACCTGACCGCCAGGAACTGGAACAAGACCACCAGCTTCTTTACTGAGTAACCACTGGAGATTTGCAGCTTTCCCTCGCTACCAGCCTGGACAGGATTCAAACCAACAAACTCAAGCAGAAATGATCCCTACTCCTGATACATCCCGTGTTCCGTGTGTTTTAATGAGCGAGCAGGACAGCCCTCGTACAAGTTCACTAGCACAGCTCTGGAGGCAGTAGTATTGTTTCCATATGTGAATAATACACGAAGTCCAACCAGCAGAAGAGCAGCGCTTACACCCAGTCCACATACCCTGAAGTCCTCAGCTCCCAGCAGCCCTTCCTAAACCTGGATCAATACATCCCAAGCCTGCATGAGAGCTTTAAAAGAGTGAGATACAGAGATGCTGGAGAAGGACAAAAAGCCCTCAAACAGTTAAAAACCCAAGTGGCAGCACACATCTCCTGCTCATTAACTGCCTTCAGACGATACCAGCTTGCTGGCTTTTTCCATAGCTCCGGCAGGGAATGTTTTATTTGCCTAGTAAAGTTTTCACATGCGATATGTTGTTGCTGGTTTGTTTGGGGTGGGTTTTTTCCCCCCCCTTCACATCCCTTACCTATATATTTATTATAGACAGATATTATACGCTTGCAGTAAAGAAACACTGCAAAGTGCTAGTTAACGTCTCAGAGCTGACTGAATAATACCATAAATACAAGGGGACTGAAATGACAACAGCAAAGGGATCTGTACTTTGAACAATAAATACGAGCTGTAGCTGTGCTCTGGATGTTGTGCATACTCCAGCTCATAGGTATTCAGCCTGTGTGGGCCACTGACATTTCAATAAACACATGTGCAGTCCAAGGGGGTTGGCTGCAGCGCCTGTTGTCAATTGAATCCAGCCCTGGGAACTCCAAGAGAGCGGTTCAGGGTTGCAGAAGTTCCATGCTGGGATAGCACTTGGTGGTATCTCTCCTGCAACCAGCAAATATCCTCCATGAGGGGAAACAAAAAGTGACAATGGGGATGAGGAGGGGGGGGGGGAAGCCCCAAAACGTGGGGCTTCAAAGAGCTGCTGAAATACTTAGATGTCTGCCAGCCTCAGACTCAATAACTCAGCTCCACTGAAACAGAGATAGCTTGTCTACAGTAACAGAGTTCCTACACCTCATGGGACATACAATCACCTCTGAAACAGAGCAAAGCAAGGCCACAGAGCATGCTATGCAAATACATCACTGATAGGAAAGGAACAGGCAGCTGTTAGAGGACCCAGAAGGATCCTGAGGCTGCAGCTTTCTGCAGCGCACGAGCTGTTGAGGCCACCTCTGTGTGCAAAACCAGGTTTAATTACGGTGAAATAAGCTTGATTGCATTTCTGGAAAGGACTGATGCTGTAAAGGCTTTCTTTACCTGTCCCAGCAAACAGTCAGGAGTCCTAGAAATAAAGTCTTTGGCAGCATGAGACACACTGAACAGCTACAGGATTGGTGTTAATCCTCAGCACCTCATTCCAAAGTAAGAGAAAGACTATTAAGTGTCATAGAAACATAGAACCATGGAATGGTTTGGGTTGGAAGGGACTCATCCAGCTCCAACCCCTGCCACGGGCAGGGACACCTTCCACTAGAGCAGGTTGCTCCAAGCCCTTGTGTCCAACCTGGCCTTGGACACTGCCAGGGATGGGGCAGCCACAGCTTCTCACCCTCACAGGGAAGAGCTTCTGCCTAAGAGTTCATCTCAATCTCCCCTCTGGCAGGTCAGCATCATTTCACATCCAGGTATGACATTTCCCCATCACCAGCGTAGATGAGGGATAACCCAGGAATAACAAGACATCAACTCTGAACAAGGGAAGTTGCCCGTTAAAAACCCCAGCCAAACCAAACTAATCCAAAGGGGAATTCATTGAGCTACTTCCCACTGAGTTTTAACACTGAGCAAAGCAGTAGAGGCTATGGAATAGCACTATCAATAATTAGTATCCTGGGATTAAAAAAACCCATGCTTTGGGCAGCTGGAATCGTGCCTCCTGTGGAATTCTTTGTGGGCATCAATGCATATGTGAGTAGGGGCAATTTATGTGATACAGTGTTCTCTGCCTTCTCAAAAGCTCCCTCACCAGGGGCTCCAAGGAAATTAATCTCTCCTGGGATTAGAAGAAAGGTTCTCAAGTGAATTCCAACCTGATAGGAAATAGGAAGGGGCAAGTAGGAATAAATGGTTATTTTCACAGCTGAGGGAATCCCAGGGGAATCCCACAGCCATTTGGGCTGTGACATATGTTGTTCTCAGAGCCTAAAGAATCTGGGAGTGGAATATAAGGGAGATTTGGAGGGGATAAAGGAAAAGTACTTAAAGTACTGCTTCAAGTATCAGAAGTCAGTGCTCTCTACAAGGAGCTGCAGAAGGACCAAAGGACATGGCAGCAGCACAGAACCCAACTGACCCCACCATAGTCCCTCCATTAGTTACTACTGCTCAGAAAAGAGGTAATCAGTTCATTCCTGAAAAGTGAGCAAAGAGATGAAGAGATCATAAGGGATTGCCAGGGAATGGCTTCAGAAATCCCTCTCCTTTAGTTATAGTTCATGTCTAGCCAGCTACTTCTCTGCCTGAAAAGAGGTGACTGGATCTGCATCACTTTTCCATCAAACCAGGAGGTGTGTGGTGATGGGGAACACATCACTGCTCCTTCCCACAGTACTGTTTGAGGCCCATTCTTACCATGATGAAGATGAAAATCCAAAGCAAAGCACTTTTCCATGCCTCTACCCCCATATCCAGCTGTGAAAGCCAGACAAGCAAGAGCCAAAACAGTGGAAGGTAAGCAGAACATACAGGAAACAGCTCAATAAATAGGAGCTTACAAGGAGGGTTTGCTGGAGCCAGCAGAACACCT
Organism: Amazona ochrocephala; assembly: GCA_039720435.1. Taxonomy (NCBI): domain Eukaryota; kingdom Metazoa; phylum Chordata; class Aves; order Psittaciformes; family Psittacidae; genus Amazona; species Amazona ochrocephala. The sequence goes on along the minus strand of CM077881.1, from coordinate 81,323,437 downwards.
GGGTTTGTGCTCTTTCCATTCAACATCCATTAGCAGAGCTATTGCACAAAGCTCACTGAGCCTCCATACCGCTCTGGTGGTTCACAGATTCCCTTTGGATCAGGGAATACTTGGTACAGAAAGGACAGCACTGAAGAGAAGCCTGGGAGAGAATGTCTAGCATGCGTTCTTAATGGAGCCAGTGCTTCAAAACAGCTCCTCTAAATATAGCTTCCCAAAAAAACACTCAAGTCAATAGGATTTAGGCATGGATGTAACTTCTAAAGCATGCAGCTATGGAAAAGGAGGCTTTGGAGCTAGGGGAATGTTTCTCACAATGATGGGGACAATCGGAGATAGGACCCTGTGTGTAAAGTGTCTGGAGAAGAGGCTGGATGCATAGACAGTAATCAAGTCACTGGAATCAATTCTTTCTCATTAGCAAAGTCATTTATGCCTTCTAAATGAACATAGAGATGAAATGCTTGTGCTACCTGCCAGACGTGTAACCAGCCATCCTAGCCTGCCTTAGAACATGGAATCTTGCGTTTGAAAAGGGAAGATGGATGGATGGATAGGGATATAGCCGTGGGGAATCAGCGTGATTCCTGTAAGGGAAGGTTTTGCCTCTCCACACTATGGGGAAGGAATCAGCAAGCACATGGATAAAAAGGAGACAATTGATCCGATCTTCCTGGATTTCCCACAGTGTTTCCACTAATCTGGGAGAGCAGGAAAGGTTCTTGCACAGATCAGAGGTATGAAAAGCAAGAAAGAGCAGGAAAGCAGAGTGTACAAAGCTAACGCTAGCTGAGGCTGGTGGTCCAGAGTTAGCTGGATGTGTCCGTATGCGCTCACTTCTGCTTTGACCAGAGCAGAGATTCACAGATTCACTGCTGCCCACAGTCGTGGAAGATGTCCCTGCTCGTGGCAGGGGGTTGGAACTGGGTGAGCTGTAAGGTCCCTTCCAACCCAAAGCAGGCTGGGATTCTGGGATTTGCCAGATGTTTCCCAGAACACCCATTTAATGGAGAAATTCTGACTGCATCAATGTCTGCAATCAACAAGACATTGTGGATTCCCACCAAGCCAGTCTGCTCCAGGGGTAGCTGGAGACAGTGCTGAGGCTGATGGATGCAGCTGCCGGGTCTGATTCTTCCATTTAGAAAATATGGGATGCTGGTCAGGGTGAAGCTGGATTGAAAAGTGAGAGGTGCTGCTGCACACACAGCGCAGACAGAGAGGTTGCATGTCTTGGGGTAGAAGGCTGCCTGGCAGAGCAGACTTGAGCTCTGTGAAATAGGTTCAAGGAAGAGGATGCTGCATTTATGTTCCTTAGGTCACTGAGGTCCAGCTCTATAGAAATACCTTCAGTGCTCACTGAGGTCCATCAAAAAGATGCTGGCAAAGCCCTCAAGTGAATCCGTGGAATATGTTTAGATCCAATCACAAAGTTAACCACGGGGGTAGTTGCTTGAAGGCCTTGGCATAATTCCCAACTTCGCCAGCACTGCTCCTGAGTGTTCTGATCCAGCCATAGTACTGTGGTCCCATCTCCCCTCCTCAGGTGCAGGAAGCCCATGGAGCGATGGGCTTCTTTGAGGGATGAGCATCACTTTGCTGTTGAGCCATGCGGGTAGAGGATCCAGCCCCGAATCCTGACACAGTGCCCACCTGGAAGCACAAGATCAGGTGCCAAATCTCAGAGTGGTCTTAGGGAATGCCTGCAAACACCTGCCTAAAAGCAACTGAATGGAGACCGCCAACTCCTTGTGCACAGACTCCAAAATATTTACTATGCTTTCCCTTCCCCAGCGAGTGAGGCTCAGATGTCAGATTGATTGGGTGCAATGCAAGGAGCTCGACAGACAGAAACGCTGCGGAGCAATCTGGAAAACATGGGAAGCTGGGCTCCACAGAACAACGTGTCTTTTTCCAGACAGCCAAATGCAGGGAACAAGAACGCACATTGCATTATGAGGACAAGGGGCTGCGTTCAGTGGGGACTACAACCAAAGAGGCCCTGGGCAAATAAGAAGCTGCACAGGAACCTGCAGGAAGAGAGTTCATTTTAGTGCTTGGATACTTATATATGGCAGAAAAATCAAAGCCCTTTGGCAAGAGCGTGGCTGGAAGGGTGCAGAAAGCACATCTGGAAAGCAGCTCTTAAGAAGTATAGATCTCATTTGAAGCCTGGCAAACCTGCCCTGGTACCCAAGGCTGAAACAGCTCATCTCTGGGGCAGGAGGAATGGCCTGCTGGGTCCATAACAACCTATTTTGGAAGAGCAGGAGGAAGAGGTCTCTTGAATTGAGGAGAAACAGGCTCAGGAAACTACTGACCGAGCACAGGACTCATTCTCTGGACTAGCAGTGAACGGTTCATGTGCTGACAAGAAGAGCGATCAAAACAGCCCTGCTGTGCACCCGCTGCTAGACAAGACTCTAAGTCCAAAAGAGATGCTCTGGGGAAAGGATGGGATTTATCGCAGTGAGGGGACTATTTCCTTCAAGAACTGCAGGTAGCCAAATGCCCCCACGGATCACATCAGCTCTATCAGAAGCTGCTCTAGGATATTATGACAATATATCTTTTGTTGATTTACTGCTGTGCCTTAGGTTCTGTGCTTAAAAAGCTGCCATGTATTATGGGTCATTATGTGCATTGGGTGACACTCAGCTGAGTTATTGCTGACACAAAGCGTTAACCATCATGGGACTGTGTTTCTTTGGGATGGAAAGGTGATACCGTCACACTGCAATCAAAATGCTTTCCTCTGGAAAAATAAGACACACACACCCACAGCTGAGCTGCAGCAATTGCTGGCTTTAAGGAGCCAGGTCTTGAGCCATGAGGCAGAGAAACCCCTTTAGAAGCTGAAAAGGCACAGAGCAGCATCTTCACTTCCCTCCCAGTCAATTTCTTTCCAGATGGTTTAAGATGGATTCTCTCGTGATCAGTTATTCCTTGATGGTAGGAAACCAGCCTCCTTCACTGGTCCCAACTGGCACAACTGAACAACAGCCTTTCCCTTGCAAGTTAACGATAGGAAAAAGCTGTTTTCTGCTTAACTCCTTCCTCAGGCAACCTGCACAAGAAGCCTGGCCACGGCAGTCCCCTGTGCAGTCAGTTTGGCTTTGGAAGCTGATAGGAACAGGAGAGGGATAAAACAGGGGGATGCACGTGGGGATATTGTCCTCGCTGCTCAGCTGAGCTGTTAAGCCCACAGCCACCAGCCCTTACTGTTGCTTACCAGAGCCTCTGGCCAGAAACACTTGTGATCTCAGAAGACCAGTGCCTATACCACTTAACTCTTATACAGTCCTTACATCTTAGTGGTTATACACCATGTACCTGCCTCCTTTTGCACCCTGAATTGCAGACACTTGCATCTTCTAACATTTGCTCTTTCTAGATTGCTAAAGCAGCTGTAAATCCGAATCCGCAGATCCCTAAAACCACTTGGATTGGATTCTTGTGTTACCAGATACCTGCTGAGAGCTGCCTGTGTTGACGTTTTACTGACAGCAGAACACTTCATACCCTGTTATGATCTGAAACCACTTGGAAAAATAACACATCCCGAAGGCTACCATGAAGATGGGAGCTGCCATTGATGATGCTGGCATTTCAGGATGTAAACTAAGTCACCGTTTGTGGTTAGACCACCTATGCTTGTGGAAAACAAGTTCAATTGTTGATAGCCCAAGTACCATCCAATAGGTAGTGATGCTCTTTCATAACATCCCAGCCTGGTTTGGGTTGAAGGGGCCTTAAAGCTCATCCAGATCTAACACCCTGCTGTGGGCAGGGACACCTTCCATTAGAGCAGATTGCTGTTTTTATAAAGAGATGGCACTAACAGTATCTTTATGACCCCCCAGACCACATAATGCTTTTGTCTTGCATGTGCTCACAGTTTCATCCATCACTTCTCAGCCTGTTACATGAGCTGCAACCATAACTTCCCTGAAATACCCCAGTAACATTGTCCTATCTGAGTGCAATGTGCTAAAAGTTTCATTTAAATCCTGTGCATCCAACTCTTTCCCACTTCCAGTAACATCCTTTAGAAGATCCCACTATTCCACAGTAAGGAAAAGAGCTCTTTCAGAGATGGGAAGCAATTCTGCACAGGATGGGGAGGCAGGAGCCCTTAGAAAGACAAAGATGTGCAGAAAAGGTAACGTCAATGGGCTTCCCCCCCCAGCCACCACTGTTTATAGTGCTTCCAAAAGAGTCAATTTATCTCCTTTTGTTCTGTCCCCTGTAGCAAACATCAATCCCTCCCTTCCTCACCTAGCCCCTTGCCATGAGCAGAGATGAAATAAACAGCAGGGCTCCCCCTGCCAAGAGCAATTACACCTCCCAGCAGTGCCAAAAACACCGTTGCCTGCATCCTGGCATCAGCCGGTTCAGCACAGCCTCGGGAACAGGATTTGCACAGGCAGCAATAGAAAGAACTTGGCTTTTCCTCTGTCTGACCAAAATAATGGTGATTTAAAAATATCCTTGGCAAGGAAATGGAAGAGCACGCCTGAAAACATACATCATACTGCTTCGAATCTGCAGGGACTCACCAAGGCATCACAGGAGAGAGGTTTACCATTGCAGACAGCAAAGGGGGGCATTGTTAGAGCTATGTGGAAAGAAAAGTACTTCCTTTTCAAAGGGAGATGGTGACAGTTTCAGGGGGGGTTGGTTAGGTTGAGGTCTGGGTTTTCATTTAAACCTTCTCTGTGGACTTAGGATAACAGTTGGATGTGATCTATCTTAAAGGTCTTTTCCAACCTGGGTGATTCTATGATGCTATGAAGGGGAGGCAGCACTGCCTGTCAGCTTGAGGAGGAGAAGCACTTTTCCCAGGAGCAGAGAGATGCTGGGGCATCTCTTCTCCCCAGCAGGCAGCCAGAGGGACAAAGCAGTGAGAAAGGAGGTGGGCATCCAACGGACATCTGCTTGGGCTGCCCTCCTTGAAGCCAAACTGAGCCCATGAGACATTTCAACACCAGCACATGAGGGTTCCCCCTTACCATTGGAATCTCTGGAGAGTTTCTCACGGCTGTTAGAAGCTGCAAGGAGCAGGTAACACAGCAGAATGCCAGGAGTAGCTGATCTTCAGTGTGCTCTTCTCTTCCAGATGCCAGTTCCAGCTCCTGCACACACACCCTGTTGGGAAGAGTGGGTTATGTAGTTTGGGGTAGCAAGAAGGTGCATGCATAGAAAGGCATGACTCAGCTTGCAGGAAGCTTTTAGGAACTGTTTCTCTTCTGGTGTGGAAACTTCACTGACCCCGAAGCAATGAGCAGAATCATAAAGTTACAGACTGGTTTGTGTTGGAAGGGATCTTAAAGCTCCTCCAGTTCCAACCCTCTGCCAGGAAAGAGCTTCTGCCTAAGAGCTCATCTCAATCTCCCCTCTGGCAGGTTAAAGCCATTCCTCTTGGCCTGTCCCTACAGGCCCTTGTCCAAAGCCCCTCTCCAGGTTTCCTGCAGCCCCTTTAGGCACTGGAGCTGCTCTAAGGTCTCCTCTTACAGAATCTTCTCTTCTCCAGGCTGACCCAGCCCAGCTCTCCATCCTGTCCATGTCTCTTTGGATCCCCCATCCCTTCCCTCCTGCACCGCACACCTTGCTGCCATCAGCATACTTGCTGAGGGTGCGTCAACCCCCTCAAATACTAATGTCAAAAACTATTCCAGGAGGACTCAGAGGCATCCTGAGATCCCATGGTTGCAGTGCCAGCAGCATCACCTGATGCATGTTACAAGCCTGGAAGAACCTCGGGCTCTCACTTTGCTGACAGCAAACACTCTGGGGTGCCTATTAAAATAGATGAGCTCAAAGAGCAGCTGGGTCACAAAGCCTGGCTTCCTGCTGTCTCTCTCTTCTCCAGGCATTTTCTGCTCCTCTTTTTAATGTCTATGAAGCCTGTGGGCTAAGAAAGAAGAACAAAAAGGCAGCAGAAAGAGCTCAGCTCCCCAGCACCAAGGGTTTCTACAAATGTCTTACTGCAGAAAGGCCCGAGTACAAAATACATCCAGAACTGCAGCAAAGGTGTGGAAAAGAGCAATTTGCTAGACCTGCCAATGGGGTCAGAGTGAGGAGGGATGCTATTGCATTACCTGACCAGCCAACTGTGGTGAGAACCACCTCGTAGCCAGGGCAGAGCAAGGCTGCAGGGGTACTGCACTTCACTACACCAAGAGATAGAAATGGGGTTAGCAAGGCATAAATCAGTTAATTCTGAATCTGGAACAACTTCTTTGGAGATGTTGGCTTTGGGGTAGGACTCCTGCAAGGGGAGAAGGATGAGGAGGTCTAATTCTAGAGGAATGCCTCCAAAGAGCCAGGGTAGCAGAACATAGTAAAGAGGTACCACTCATGCAGGAGGGACAAGGCCCAGATTGATGTGGAAGATGACAGACAACTGGGCTGGTGTGTGCAGCATGTTTTCAGCACTAAGAATGCTGGTGAAAGATGCCTGCAACATGGCTTACGCAGACCTGAAGATGCTCATGGGCTACAGGAGAAAACCAGCAGCAGGTACATTGCCAGGTTTGACTGAGGCCAATGCTAGAAGCTGAAGAGCTCAGAAAGTGCCTGCGGTTTGATGCAGGGCAGAGAGAAAAGACATAAATTACATGAGCAATAAAGAGTAAGAGAGCATTGCACATGGACCCACAAGCTTCCTTTACAGCAACCACACACAAAGAAGTTGGAAACTGGTTCAAAGACCACAAGAAATGAAGAACTACAAGATCTAACAGATATATGAGCAAAGATGGTTATTTCCTATGCTCCACACTGCCCATTTATCCTCTGCTGAGGAGCTGACCAGAGAGACTTCAGGCAGATACAGCCTATATCTACATGGATCAGCAGTGCTGCACCAAAGCAGCGGGCTTGTAGAGTTAATCAGTTGCTCTATATCCATGCTATATATGTTTTAGGGTTTAACTTTGGCTAGCTCTAGTCTGAGCCTGTGACCTGGATGCCTACTAGAACTGCTCATGCATTACATGCCTGATGGGAAAGAAAATGTTTCTCTGAACGCACCCATAGTTAATGTGGGGTGCATTTAATGTGGGATGCATTTAATGTGGTCTAATGCAGGTGGGTGCCAAGCTCATGCTACCTGGGAGCCCCCAGCAGTGCAGTTAGCACAGATGTTCCAGCATCTGCTGCGTTCATTGCTGGGGTGATGCCAGCAATGTGGGTCTGTATTTGGGTCACAAATCATTTGCTCAATTGTTATTCCAGTTTAAAGCATTAAGCAGAAAATAAAGGTTTTCTTGAGGGATATAGCACATGTGTACCTTATACACAGCACTATATGGAGCTTTGTCCAACTCTGACGCTTCCTAAGGGCAGCATTGTGCTACACTATCCTATGCTGTTTCCCCAGCGGGTCTCTCTCTGTCTGCTGGTTCCTTAGCCTGATCCCCTGCCCGTGCTCTACCTCCTTAGGGCTGGATCACTGCGAACAGAAGAGGACAAACAAGCTTGTTATTGATGTGTTTTGGCACTGCTCCATTCATTATTGATGTGGTGTGTAAATGATGGCCTGCTGTCCATTTCCTCTGCTGTAAAGTATTCATATCAATTATTAAAAACAGTCTGAGGCACGAAATATGGGGCATAAAACACACTTGCCTGTGAGTGATGGGCACGCAGCTATGATACAGCTACATCCAAGCTGCATCTTTAATGCCACTTCCTTCCTCTGCTGAGCCTTTGGACACTGGACAGAGCCTTGGGTGACATGGTCTAGCGTGAGGCATCCCTGCCTATAGCAGGGGGTTGGAACTGGATGATCTTAAGGTCCTTTCCAACCCAAACCATTCTGTGATTCTATTCTATGAGTCTATGAGGCTGTGGGGACTACTTTCATGCAGGCAGGAGACGCACAAACCCTTCAGCTCAGACTGTGCTGCCTCCCTGTCCATCACTTCCACCCCATCAGCCTAGGTACACCCCCATTTCCATGCAGGACCATACATTTCCATTCCTTAAGAGCCCCTGGGTCTGGCATCCATCAGAGAAAGGAGGGATCCCCTTGCCTGGGATGTGCTGTTGGAGAACCACGACATTGACCATTACAGCAAAAAGACAGGTTATTTGAGCTCAAAATCTTAACCTTGCATCACTGGGAGCCACACAACAGTGTGCCAAGAGCTGTACAACAGAGATGGAGATCCCTTCCACATCATTTGCAAGTCCAGATTCAACAAGAAGCATGACATGGTGGAGAGACCATGTGGAACATGCATAGAATCATGGAATGGGTTGGGTTGGAAGGAATCTTAAAGCTTATCCAGTCCCAACCCCTCCCACAGGCAGGGACACCTTCCACTAGAGCAGGTTGCTCCAAGCCCCTGTGTCCAACCTGGCCTTGAACACTGCCAGGGATGGGGCAGCCCCAGCTTCTCTGGGCACCCTGTGCCAGTGCCTCAGCACCCTCACAGGGAACAACTTTCACCTTATCTCCAACCTGAGCTTGCCCTGTTTCAGTTGGAACCCATCACCCCTTGTCCTATCACTACAGTCCCTGATGAAGAGTCCCTCTCCAGCATCCTTGTAGCCCCTTCAGACACTGGAAGCTGCTCCGAGAACAGCAGTGTACACTGATGAGATGAGACACCCCAAAGCCAGCCTTGCAGCGGTCCCATAAGCTGCATAAGAGTCCAACCCTCACCCCACCATACAAAGAGGACCTATCATAGGATGGAGATGTTTTGGCAAGCATCCCTTTGGCTATATAGAAAACAGTTCCTAACACTGCATGCCCCGACGAGTTTTCCCTCCTTCTTTCCTCCACCCCCTTCTTTCTGGGGATGGCAGGCAAGGAGCAAACGCTGGGTTTATTCATCCCCTCTCCATTCATTGCGGCGTGCGTCACCAACTGCACGAGTGTGGGAGGTGCAAGCATGCCTCACAGTCAAATCACCAGCCTTTCAGCTTAATAACACCTCAGGGGGATGGATGCAGGTTCTCTTTCCCTTTTTAAAAGGGAAAAGAGAGGAAATATATGTTCCAACAATATAAACCATTCAAAAAAGGAGGAAAAAAACCTCCCATCCAAAACCTCCGCAGCAGGAGGTGAAGGAAAAATAAAAGCCTGGGAAATAAAAGCCATCTCGCTTTCTTTTGTATGAGCCAGAAGAGAGATGAGGTTGAGGATGGACCCTGGAGCAGGGATGCTGAGCAGCAGCACAGGGTGGCTGTGTTGCACCAGCCCTGGGGAAGGGCAGCACCACCGCTCTCCATCCAAGCCAAACATCCCAGAAGATCCCAAAAAACTGGGCAAGATGGCACTTAACAAAAGAAGCCACTTGGTCAGCACTGGCCATTTCCCTCAGTGCTTGTGTGCTTTGGGATCTCTGTTTAGAAGGAATGTTGGAAGGCTCAGGATGGAGACCTGGAGAGAGGTCTGCAAACCAAACTCCGCAGCCCTGACTGCCACCGTCTCCCATAGGCACCTCCAAAGGCATAATTCCCACTACATGCTTGCTCTTTGACATCGTTATCTCCTGGAGAACAGACACAATAGCCCTGAGCAGGCAGACCCATACCTAGGCTTTTACTAGAGATGGAGGCATTTGGCTTGCTCAGTGGCTTAAAGCATCCCTAACACTCCATGGATGTGGTGGCTGTACCAGCTGCAAGGGAGGTGGCCCTGGACCAGAGGGCTTGCAAAGCGAGATCAGCCATTCACATTGTGATGAAGACCCCAAAATTCAAGTGCTCAGCACCATGGGAGAAAGAGCACAGTGGGTGGAGGACAGCAGACATCTCCAATAGTGGAGAGGAACCTGGCTTCCACACGCACAAGGAAATTCCTTTATAGTGGGTTATACAGGACTTGGACAAGGAGGTAAAGAGCATTAAGGCATTAAGAGGAGTAGCACAGCCTAGAAGGACCCAAACCCACAGCTGGAGAGGCAGGAAAGCGAGCAGGAGCCCTGTTCTCAGGAGCTTTCCCATTGCCCGGAGTTCTGTGTTATTCAGCTAGGGCAGACCCCAGTGCTTTGTGAAGACAGAGCATTCCTCAGGGTTGCACATCCCCTGTAAAGGCCATTAAACTCTCTCCATAGCAAGAGCCTGACAGTGATGACATGCATGAACTTGCTGTTATCCATCATTTTCTGCCTGGGCTTGCAGATCACCAACCCTGCAGAGTGCTGATGGCCACCAAACCCACCCAAACCAGAGCTATAGGGAAGCAAGAAGAGCTCCAGACCAGCTTAGGACTCATGGGATGAAGCTGACCCATGGATATGAACCACCACACTCGCAGCCACGTGCCACCACATGCTGCCCGTGCTGAGGAGCCCACGCTCCAGCAGGCAGATGATGTTTTCCTGAATGCATCCCCATTTATAATGGGACATTACTCACAAGCGGGAGAATAAAATGGAATAATAGCATCTCTCAGAGTTAGTCATGTTTTAAATGCACACCTTTCAGAGCAGCAAGGGGTTTGATTGGATAATATCCCAATACACACGTAGGAAGCTTTCATTGAGGGACACAGCCCTTGTCGGCACAGTACATCTTGCTGCTCTTCGTGCTGCTACAATGAATGCTGCTGCCGGGGGGGGGGGGGGGGGGGGCATGACTTAAGGAGGGTCCACAGCCTCTTAGAAAGATGTTCTGAGCAAAACAACAGGTTTGAGGAGTTTTGCAGACTCCAGATGCCACAATTCATCATAGAATTCCCAACTGGTTTGGGTCGGAAGGGACCTTAGAGCTCATTCAGTTCCAACCCCCTGCCATGGGCAGGGACACCTCTCCCTTTCCTGTAGCCCCTTTAGGCACTGGAGCTGCCCTAAGGTCTGCCCAGAGCACAGCAGAAGGGGAGAACCCCATCCTGGGCTGCTGTTCACGCTCTGGGGGTGCATTCCAGCACAAAGGGGGGTTCTGGCCTCAGGCACACACTGATGGGTCATAGGGAGCTTACTCTTGTGGCTCTTCATGTCCAGCAACACCTGATCAAAGCTGCACAAGAGCTTTTTCATCCCCTTCCTCTACTGTTGAACTCCAGCATCCCCAGGGGTTTATTCCTCTACCCAAACAAACCCTCTGCTGCTGAAAAAAGAACACGAGCCGATTGAAAAGCATAAACTCATTTCGCAGATGTGGAATCGGGCCTCAAACGTCTGTGAGTGAGGAATGCCACAGCCTCCCGCAGGCACCGTGTTTGGGATGCCTTACCAGAAGGGGCTGGGAATTTCACCAAGAGGCCAACTGAGCTGGGAGAGCCACGTTTTGTCCCTTAAACACAAAACACTTCTCGCGTGCATCTGTTTTGATGATCCCCTGACGAAAAGCAGAAACAAGTTTGCTGGGAAAGCCCAGCTCTCCAGCATCCTATCTGAGGGCTGCCCTTGTGAGACAAATTGGCTCAGCACCAGCCCCAACTGTGTTTTACTGGAGAAAATTCCCTGCAGGATTCCAGCTCCTATCTTTTGTTTCGCCTTTTGCTTTATGGTGTTCTTTTCCCCATAGCTGAGGCACAGTGAAATCTGCCAAGCAGGCTTCGCTGCATGCTTAAGGAGATGGTTCCCAGTTGGATGCTCTTAACCAATGTCAGCAGTGGCAGGATGCAGGAGAAGGGCAATCGGTGCAGTGATGTTCCTCATAGCCTCCTGCTGCTCTGAGAAAGGATTCTGTGATGAATGAACAAAACAGTGTTCAAGGCCAGGCTGGACACAGAGGCTTGGAGCAAGCTGCTCTAGTGGAAGGTGTTCCTGCAATGAGCAGGGGTCGGAGCTGGATGAGCTTTAAGGTCTCTTCCAACACAAACCAGGCTGGGATTCTATGCTACGGTTCCCCCAGGCTCACACAACAGGTGCCAATGCCCTCAGTCATGGGTAGGCTGCGAGCAAACTCACCGTCCTTCCTTCCTTTTCCTTTCTCATCCCAATAGAGAATGAAATGGGAAAAGAAACATCCGATTGACTCAATGGAGCTTTCAACTGGAGGGATGATATCCCCTGCACACCTCTCCCCCATCTCTCTGAGGAGCATCAGGGCTGCGGACCCTGATCCCTACTGCAGAAAGAAGGGAATAGAGCAACAACTTCCCCTTTAAATTAAATCCTGGGGAACAGAAATAATTAATAAAAAGAGTATCCTGCACGTTTCTGAGCATGAGACTCTCATACAAATGGTCCCCGCAATGTTTAAACCATTTGGGCTCCTTCCTTATGCTGTTTCTAAGTTTGAAAAATGCCTGCTGGGGATGATTAATATTCCTCCTCCTACACTTACCCGTTACTCCTGACAGCAAAAATTAAAACAGGAGCTTCTTTTCATTCAACCCCAACCCACAGGAACGTGGTTACATGGGGAAAGTTGCTAATAAAAAAGGGGAAGGTTTGTAGATGCGCTGCATTCACAGCCAGGAGAGGTGTAGCTCTCATTCAGCATCCCTGATGGATGAAAGATCCCTCACCTCCTCCTGACAGGATGCTTGTCAGGAGCGCTGCTCAGCTGGGGTTAGGGGGAAAGCCACAGCAGAAAGCACTTTAACCCATGTCCCTCTCATGATAGGGGTGCCCATGGGATCACTGCAGCCTTGCTTGTACCCGGCAGTGTTGCTATGGGCACTGCTGCCTAGGAGCAGCCAAGACAACAGGGAATAGAGAGGAGACGTCCCAGAGCCTTCAGTGTTCAGCTTCTTCTGCTTCACGTGTTACTGCCCTCATCTTCCCTCCTTTTGTGCATCTCAAGTCACCCTTCACCACTGGAGCAAGCTTTATCCTTACCCAAAGCACTGTTAGCAGATGTGTTGACTTGTATTACATACACAGATGTTCAATGAGGAACGGGACAGAGCGCACAGCAGCTCAGTACACATCCTTGCTCTGAACAATCCCACATCAGCCCAGCTTTCTGCAGGCATCCCTGAATAGGACATCCAATGGGATGAGCTGAGGAGACACCACAAACTAAGGGCCACACTAAAAACTTGTTGGCACCTGCAAAGGAGGAGCATGCCCAAAGCGCTGCCGCTTTCTCATGCACCTAGGAGTACCTGGGTACCATTTGCCTGCCTTTGCTCTGGAGCCAGGCTGAGCGAGCTGGGCTGGTTCAGCCTGAATAAGGGAAGGCTCCTTAAGGGGAGACCTCAGAGCAGCTCTGGGACTCTATCTTCGGTCTAGCACTTATCGCTTAGGTGTTAATGCATCACAGATGGGACAACTCTTGCTCTCACACGACTGTACAAATGGCACTATTTGGGGGGTAAATAACATGCACAGAGGAATGCACAAGTGGTTGGCAGGTGACTGCCATGCAGAGCCAGTGATGCTGCAGATGGGCTCAGCTTGCTTATATCTGAACTTAGGCTGCCATAGAACAGTGATTTACTCTGAACTCGCTCCAGCAGCTCCACATCCCTCTTGTGTTGTTGCCCCAGAGCTGGATCAGGACTGCAGGAGGGAGAGCAGAGCGGATGATGATAGCATAGGTTTGTGGGCTTTCCCCATCCCTCCAGACCCCAGGTACATTTGGAAAACCACTTTGTAAGACCCTTGAAAACCTCCCTGGTGCAAACCACAAGGCATAGCTTTCCTATGGAGCAAGGACAAAACACACATGGCAAGGCTCCAATTGGGCTGGGAAGGAGGAAAGCCCCCAGCTCCATCACCACCCCAACTGGGTGCCCTCAAACTCCACAGGTCTGCTTCATTAACGCATGAAGTTAATCACCAACTCACACAAAGCACCTTCATGGGGCAGATGGACATCTAGGTGGACGAGTAAGTGAACAACTACATCCCTCTTTAATGAGGATGAAGAGCAAAATGGAGTCAATTAAGCCTGGTTCTGGCGACATTTGTCTCGGTCCATGAAGACGGGTTTAAGCTCAAGCAAGAGGAGGTGTTTGAACTCCGTGGGCAGGATTTTTGTCTCATTTCCCTTTCCTTTTAATTAGTGTTTCATGATGCATTTCAGCCCCCCCCCCCATTGCTGGTAGGTTCAAAGGACATGTGGGACAGATTCAACTCAACAGTTTGTAAACAGCTGACGTGGGAGGGAAGAGGGCACAGGAGCGATTGGAATTGTTTTCATTCAGAAATCCTGCAAATTAATTCCTCCTCCAAGTGCCTGCTATAAACACCACAGAGCCACGTTCCTCCTCTTCAAACGGATCGTCATCCAGACAGATGTGCCTTCTGTTCCCTCGCAAGCATCAAGCCTTGCCTCGCTCGCTGGGTAAATGTCAAGGTGCTAATTAGTTGTAGCAGGAGTCAGGCGAGGACAAGGCAACACAGCAGCACGGGGAAGGAGCCACTGCTGCTTCGTCAATGGCCTCCCCACACACTCAGTGTCAGCCTCGCAGGGACCAACAACAGGTACCCAGGGCTAAGCAGGAGGTTCCCCTTCCCCACACATGCTGGATGCTCAGTAAGCAAGTGAGGGCATCCCCAGTGCTGTGTTGCACATCTGGAAGCAGGGAGGAAAGGGAAGCATGGGCAAGGGAGGCATCTGGCAATGCAGCCTTGCTGCTGAGCTTCAATCTGGTGTTGCAATGAACACCAGTCACTTCTTCTCCAGGGTGGCACTGACAAGTGAGAGGCTTCCTTCTCAGCATCTTTCAACTCCGAGAAGTTGGGGAGCTGTTCTATCCATCACATTTCCCTCAATCCTTTACTATTCCCCCCCATTACGACAATGTAATCATTTAAGCCTCAGGATGTCACTTAAGTCCTCTTTGTTTAGACAGTACCTGTAGACCATTTAATTGCAGAGTGATTACCATGTAGCACCAATGTAATTACATGGTAAATACCCTTGCAATGCTCCTCTCTTCCTGCCTGTGATGCATGATGGCCATGAGGCAACTCCTCCTGCCTCTACCACGAGTGACTGCAGTCATTTATTACAGCCCATAATTACCAAGCCCTTACAGGGCGCTTACTTGGTGCGCCTCAAATGACCACAGAGGAAGCAGATTAAAGCAGAGGTGGCACCAGAAAGGTGCCCAGTTCATAGAACCATAGAATCCCAGCCTGACTTGGGTTGGAAGGGCCCTTAAAGCTCATCCAGTTCCAACCCCTTGTCCTGCCATCAGATACAGAGCAACAGCCCTGCATAACAGCACCCATCACTGATTCCTCCCCATTGTAGCAGTAGAGCAAGGTAGGAATAGGCTGACAGATGGAGGGGGTTGGTGGTGGGTAGAGAAGAATTTGGCAAATCCTTCCAGGTGTCAAAAGAAGAGTCAAGGCATTTCATCTCAGCAGCAACAAACTCCATTTCCATCGGTTTATAAGCCTTCCATGTGCTCCCTTCCTGCCCTCCATCCAACACCGACACTGAACCAAGACGAGGTCCTACCTGTTGGTACAGCCACTCAGGGGATGGATCTTACAGATGCAGGCACCATCACATTACCAGGGGTTGCAGCAGGGATGCTCTGATCCTTGGTACCCAGGCTGGTTCTTCACCTGAATTATAACCAACCACAACCAGAAGATGGGCCCTTTTCATCAGGCATCAGAGGAAAGCATCAAGGATCTGCGTGCCCAAACTGGTAGGAGTGAGTGGTAATTCCATGTTATTTCTCACTGATTGTTTCTTCCCCTGCCCCTTGCATTTGGAGCTTGCTGGAAGCATCCCTGGGTTGCCCTTCCTGCTCTTCACCAAGCTGACTTTCCCAAAGACTCCCTTCTGAGCTTCCCTGCAGTAAACAAGGACAGCACTACCTTGTAATCCTTTACTCAAACATGAGGCTTATTTAAACCTAAGCAGGGATTTCATAGCAGGGTTTGGAATGCCAAGGGCTTGAGAATAGTCAATTCCGCCATTTTCTCTTTAGCACACCAATTCCTATCATCCCACTGCACTGAAACAGAGCAGCCCGGAAACAGAGCTATGTGCCTTCTGCCGACTGGGAAAAGGCAGGAATCACAAGGCAATGCGGCCCACCTCCTGGAAGCAAAGCATGGAGCATCCAGAGGATATCTCAACCAGCCCTTGGATGCACTGCGCTGTGGGTCAGCTCTTGGATGCCAAAGAAACACTGCGGCTGCTGAGGCTGTGCCATGGTCGCCAAAGGCTGAGCTTGCATTTCCCCTTTCCTTGGCCTACAACCTTGTCCTAAAGTCTCCAGAAAGCTGGATTTAACCATGTCTGTCTGAAGGCAACAGCACAGGGATCTGGAGCCTGGATCCTCAATACATGAACTAGTGGGGATGCAAAAATCAAAGGAAAAGCACTGGGATATCCCCAACTATAAGAGCTGTGACAGTACATTGATACCAAAGATGCTGCTGTGCAGGACCCTGCAGCTCTGTGAGAGCAAGGCAAGGAACAGCACAGACATGCTGCTGCTTAGAGCAGCTCCAGTGCCTAAAGGGGCTACAAGAAACCTGGAGAGGGGCTTTGGACAAGGGCCTTTAGGAACAGGACAAGAAGAATGGCTTTAACCTGCCAGAAGGGAGATTGAGCAGGTCTCCCCAGCAGCCATACAGGGAAGCAGGATGCTGCGGTGCTCAAAGAAGGGGCCGGGAATTGAAAGGAAGAGGGTGCTCGCCAGCAGGATGCCAGCTCCCAGCACACACAAAAGGAGCATTTCTCCCAGCTAAGGATCTGCTAGAGCCAGGTTACAGCAGAAACCCCAGAGCACAGCCACACTCCTGCACTGATGCTCTGCCGGCATCTCTGCCTCTAATACCACTGCCCCAGCGCAGCCAGACCAATGGTTGGAGGTCAGCAGAGTAGAAGGCCTTTACTTATACACTTAACCCTAGAGCAAATACCCTGTTAGCCTCAAAACCCCAAAAGGACTCCTCACCTTTTGTACCAGGTTTGTTCGTGCAGCTTCAGCAGCCCCCATGAGCATTAACAGCACAGCTCTCCTATAACCCTTGTTGGTCTGCAGCCCCCTGCTCCTCCATCCATCTCTGCTAAAACCCAAAGCACAGCTCTACCCTTCCTTTTAAGCCTGTTGCTCTTCAGCAGTTTTTAATTGGGCACTTGATTACAGCCTGGATAGTAATGAGCAGCCTCATTAACCCCTTCCAGGTGGGATCATGGAATCCCAGACTGGTTTGGGTTGGAAGGGACCTTAAAGCTCATCCTCCTGCCTGTTTCTTTTTCAGTTCCAAGCCATTCCCCCTTGTCCTGTCACTACCTGTGCTTGTCAGAAGCCCCTTTCCAGGTTTCTTGTCCCCTTTAGGCACTGGAAGGATGGAAAGGTGCTCTGCCACCACGTATGATGGGACAAGCACAAGCATGCTGGGATGGGGCTGAAGGCCATCATGGAACACTGTGCTCCCCAGAACAAGGGAATATGACTCAATGTCCTGCATGCTGGTGTCCCCAGCACTGCTCCATGACACGGTGTGGATGGTAGGGCTATGATGGCAGGGTGGGGGGGATATCTGGCTCCCCAGAACACACCGTGCCCCTGCATGGCCTTGTTTCCACATGCAGGGGTGACAGTGCATCCCTGTGAGCGTGTGTGTGCACCTGGGAGCCAAAATAATGGTGCTGTGTAGGAGGGAGGCTGGTTCTGAGTCACGCACTGCTCCAAAATACTGTTTCCTCTGGAGGGAACTGGCTGTTTCCTCTGCTCCTTGCTTTAAAGAGGGCTCTGAAGGGGACTTCCCTCACCCCAAACCCACAGCAACTTGCTGGTGGTGTTGGAGCCTGCATTCTCCATGGAGTAACACAGTAGTAGAGCAAAAAGAAAGGAGAAGCATCAGGTTATCCCAGCACACTGCTCGGCTGCAGGGACCAGAGCCATGTTTGGGGTTTTCTCCCCAAAACACCACCTCTCTTCCAAATGGCTCCAGTGACTCGGTTGAGGTCACAGTGATGCAGCCAGACCGGGCTTAGGAGCATCCCCATGCTTCTCCTTGCAGATGTAACGTATGGAATACCCTCTCCCATGGGGTGTCATACCCTCTGCAAAAGAGGAGCAATGAAGAATTAAGTTGACATTATGAAAACATAAGATCTTGCATCCTTGCCAGCAACCTCACCCTAGCCAAAGGGAACACTGGGCTGTATACAGTCACATACGCCCTCAAACATAGCTGTGCAGTGATAATTACACATAGGTCAGTGCACCAGGCCTGATACAGAATAGGCAGAGGTAACTTCAGTTTGTGGCTTCTTCAGGGCTCGTGGTGAGTGCAATAAGGAAGTTTGTGACCATAGAATCCCAGCCTGGTTTGTGTTGGAAGGGACCTTAAAGCTCATCCAGTTCCAGCTCCCTGCCCCAGGCAAAAACACCTTCCTCTAGAGCAGCTTGCTCCAAGACCCATCTTTCCCATAGGGCAGGAGTCCCCCTGCAACGCAGCATAAGAGAAACAGACACCCCGTTTCCCATGGTCATCATGGAGCTCACCCCACACTACTCTGCTCAAGCACCAACCTCTTCATTCCTATGGACCTCCTGCACCCTCTCTATAGAAAGGTCTTCATGTAACTGGGTGCGAAAACACTCACTAAAAGGGCTCTTCGAATGTGCTGCCGGTCCTTTTGTATATCTTCCTCCTTTGATTCTACCCAATTAGCCTGTCACAGATAACCTGTATTTCTCCTTCTAAAAGAGGGATAGCATTTACTGTTGACTCCGCGCTTGCCACCTCTCTTTGCTCTGTTGTTGGGGCTTCTTTTTTCCCCAGCTGGCTTCAGCGCATCCCAGTTGCACTGATCCCTGTCTCTGGAAGCTGATGCCGTGCTCAAAGAAACCACCCTTCAGCACATCTGACCACCCATTACCCTGCCCTAACTCTGCTGCTCTCCCTTTTGGCACCGCAGTTACACCAGCAAGCCTCTAGTATGGTCATTTCCCACCCACCCCCCTATCAGACTGAGCATCTTTATTAGCAGGTGCTAAATTGCTGCTCCAGCTGCTGAATGGTAACAATTAACTCAATTAACATCTAAACAGATGCAATTTTGGAGGAAACGAACAACATTAATAACAACCAAAAGGGGAAAAAGGCTGCAATTAGGAGCATGGAAAAAATCATGCACTGTTACAGACAGGCGTGTGCTGTTCCCAGTGTCCTCTGGAGAGCCCTTAGAGCACGGCCCTGGCTCACAGTGTTGGCAGCTCACTCTGCGCATCCTTCCTTGCTGCTGGAGGCTGTCTCTGCAAGGGATGCAATGAAGATATGGGCTTGGTTTGGTGCTCTGAGGCCTCCTGCTCATTGCAGGTGCAGAGGGATGTATCTGTATCCCTTTCCAGCAAAAGCAGGACTTTTCCCCCCAAACCAGCACTGCAAATGGTATGCTTGGAAAAGCTATAGAGAGTTTACACATAATAGTTTCTTGCATTGGTAGGACATGAGGAGGAGGTACTGGATGTGTAGATGGGTAGGGTGATGCACTGAACCGCAGCTCATTCTGTAGTTTATAACCCAGCATCGCCATGGACTCCAGCCTTTCACTGCCTCCTCCATCGGAGAGCCTTAGGCATGACCTTTCTGAGTGCCAAACCCCCCTGGATACAGCACGGGCACCCAAACCCATCAGTGCAGAGGCAGACCCAGCCTCTCCTGCAGAGCAGGCGCTCATTAAAGAAACCAGACCAAAGCTACAGAGACAAAACAACCCAAACTGGACCCAAACAAACCCGAAACACCGGCTTCTGCGCTGCTCCGGCTCAGTGACCTTCGCTGGCAGCGGAGTGCCCTGGTGTCTGAGCTCCACGTAGCACACAGAGACATCTAATGGCAGAAGAACAACACTACGAATGGTGCGACCCAACCTTACCGCCCATAGAAGCTTAGGTGAGAAATGTCAATTCCCAGCCTCAGATGAAGCCGTGGCCTTGCCTGTGCTTTTCCAGCTTCCAGGCCTTGTGAATGTTGATGGGATGAGACTTGCTGCCCCAAAAGTCCATGGAAAGAAGCCTTGTCTCTTCCAAAGTGTCTTTACTTTTATATCCGCAGCTACTTCATAGACCCATAGAATCCCAGCGTGGTTTGGGTTGAAGGGACCTTAAAGCTCATCCAGTTCCAAGATCATGCTTCCTGCACGCTCAGCTCTCCAAACTCCATCCCGGTGTGCTTCAGTTATCACAAAGCAGCTTTCCTTGGGAAGAGCTTTCCTCATTGCCAGTGCTCAGGAAGCTCAGCAGACAGTGTGGTGCCAGGGGGCTGGCAGCTTGCCTGTGTCAGCTCCAGAGATGGATGGCATCTCCTTACCAGTGCCATGGGGCTGGGGTTAGCAACTGGTGTCCTGGGCTGGGAGTAAAGCAGGAGGTGATGCCTTGGGTGCCAGTCTCAGGACACTAATGGTGTTCATCAGGGGACATGAGTAATGATGCTCTCTGGTAGCCCCTGTTTGGTCACCAGCCCTGAAAGAGTCCACCCATGCCTTGTTGTGGCTGTTCAAGGACTCCCTTTCCCCAGCCAGTCATGCTCCCTACAAGCAAGGGAAAACCCCCTTTTCCTTGGGTCCTCTGTGCCCAGGAGCAGGGCAGCAAGGCAACAGGGACACCAGCCATAGCTGGGGGATAACAGCTCCCAGAGCATCCAAGTGAACCAAAGAGCGCTGCTGGAGATGCCCAAGGAAGGAAACACAAGCTGCTGGGCTCCTAGGATGCTCCTAGCCTGGGGATGCTCCCAGTTAAGTGCACAGCAACTCTTGGCTCCCCTGGCACCTCAGCTTGGAGGAAGCAAGAGCTGCCCCTAAGGGCTCCCATGGCACATCCAAAGGCACTGGAGAAAAGGAATGTGCCCAAGCCCTGGCAGAGCATATGGGGCTTGGAGAATACATGCTTGAGTCAGCCCCAGCGGGCAGAGACAGTAAGCGCAGGCCTCTGTTAGGTTTAATCTCTTTCCTTATGGATGAGAAGACGGAGGCTTACAAGACCTTAACACTAGTCCAGGATCCCCATTTGGATGGGCTGCTGACAGAAGGGCTTATATTCCCCCTGGAAATCAGTGTTGCTGCCAAGGCTTCCCAGGGCGGGCAGCAGCATTCCCCCAGGCACAGAACAATGCCCAATTCCCATTGGCATATTCACTAATGAGCTGCAAACCCATTGCAAGATAAGGAATGCTGCTTGGTGGAGGCTGCAGAATACTAAAGGCAGCTGTTTCCCTACCCCTGGAGACGAGTTTTAACAGATCAGAAAGGCACTTGGGGCTTGGCTTTTGATGGGGACAGAAATAGAAGCGGTGCTTGAAGGGGTCTCCCCAGTGGTCCCACAAGCAGGAGATGCAGCAGCATCCCCAGCATAGGCTTTGCACGGTGGTATCCCAGATTTGGTCTTCCTGCTGGGAAAACGAGGAGAAATAAAGAAAAGTAAGGATTTTTGGTTGGATAATCCATTGCAGAGCATGGTTGGGTATGGACAACCCCACAAAGCCTCTTTGGCCTGAAATCCCAAATGCTCCAACACCACATGGCCTGAGCCTGTGCCCATATGGCGTGGGTGGGCTCCCCTGCAGCCGAGAGGGCACAGTGGGATGTGAGCTCTGTTTTAGCCCCCCATGGCTGCAGAGGGACTGAGCCAGCCATGCCCCCTGCAGCCCATCAAGCAGGGGACCATCCTTGTGTAACAGGGGTGATGGTGCCTGGCTCCTGTCTTCCAAGCTGCTTTGAGCCCCACAGGGTCACCCCACTGCACAGAAACACCCAGCTTCCCCCCCAAAACCTGCTCAGGGGGGCACTGATAGGTCCTGAAGAGCTGCTGGGGTCCAGACTTGTCCCCTCTTCGGCCTTAAGCTGGGGCTGCCATGGGAAGCAGGAGCAGGATGCTCCCGGTGCCTTGGAATCCCATGGCTTGCTGCTCCAGAGGGACCTGTGGGGATGGCAGGGAGCCAGGCTGCATGAAGCCATCTGCAACAATTATGCTCATGCTTTTAGGGCTGTTGGTCCCATATGAAAGAGCCTTTCAAGTAGGGCAGGGTCTGGGCAATCTCCTCTGCATTTGTGGGCTTGAAGTGCATGCCTGTTCGTAATGAGGTTTATTCATGTCAGTGTTCCTTGGTGTATTATGTGCAGGATCTGGATAAAATAACCCTGCTCCCCAGCGGGGAGGCTCCAGCACAGTGGTCTACACAAATACAACAACAAAACCCAGTTGCTTTTTCAAGCAATAATGGAAGCCATTCAGGAGAGGAGCCAATTCCCATCCCTTTCAGCATCTACTCGGTCTCTACTCCAAAGCTTTTTGGAAACCCATAACTGGTAGCTTTGAAGCAGTTGGAAAAAGATTGGTTTCCCCTCTTCATTGATGCACTGTCTCTTTTTGCTGCCAAAACCCACACTTTTTTGGCCAAAATAAAACCCCACTGGTGTATGAAAGCAGAGCTCATCCTCCAGGGAGCCGAGAGCGAGCAAGTGAGAGCTGACAGAAATAGAACAGCTTCCAGGAAATAATGTCTTTGGTACTGTTGTATCTGCTTCATCACACTGCAGTCAGTGGAGGTTTTACCATGCGAGCCCATAGGAGCCTCAGCAAAGCTTTCTGTGTAAAACAGACCCCTCCAAAGGTCACAAAGACCTGGTGAAGACCATGCTTCACCGTTATGGAACCATGGTATCCCAGACTGGTTTGGGTTGGGAGGGACCTTAAAGCTCATCCAGTTCCAACCCCCTGCCAGGGGTTTCACTAGAGCAGGTTGCTCCAAGCCCCTGTGTCCAACCTGGCCTTGGACACTGACAGGGATGGCAGAATTGACCCCGTCTGGCTGGAATATGTGGATAAGAGAGCAAGCGCACTGGGACATCCATCCTCCACCAGCAGGACCGTAGGAGATGGTTTCACCAAGGGGGAAGAAAGAACCTAAAATCAACCCCTTCCATGGGAGCAGGGGCAGGGTAACCCCTTCCATGACTTGAGGATTCCAAGCAACCACAGTCCTGGTTTTCCACAGGTATTCTCTGAATGCAAAAGCAGGGAGGGCTTTGCCTCTGGGCACACAATCCCTAAAAACAGCCCCCAAACGCTTCACTTTGAGCCAGGAGCTTGCTGAGGTGACTTTGCGAGAGCAGGAGTGGAGCCATTGGGGTGCAGGCGTGCCACAGGGAATGGGGAAATGCAGCTTGGGAACATCCCCATCAGACCAGCACTGAGTCTCCTGATGCCAGACCAATGTCTCCCGAGCTCAGGGAATCTCAAGGTCCCACCCTCTGTTTTTCAATTACTCTTTCCCATAGGGAATCCCACAGGTTTCAAGCTTCTCCCTGAGCAGGGACTGAGCGAAGTCTGTCTTAGAGATGATGCTGCCTTGATTGTATAAGGTGCCAAGCATGGACCCCGAGCCTGGTGCTCAGCAGGGAGGGATGCGCCCCACATCCCTGCAGGCACATCAGCATGCTGGAAGATGCTCTGTGGGGAGATGGGCAGCAGGTCTGGCTGCAAGACTCCCGTTAGGACACGTGTGTGTTCCTTCATGGGTCCAAAGGGAACGTTTCTCATTATCTCTCCTCACAATTTAATTAATCTGCGTTCAGTAATGAACCTTGAAATTTCAATTAAAACCATCACTGCTAACCAGGACAGGATTCAGAACAGTCAAGGGGCTCTTGATAGCTTTGCAGCGGCAGGAAGTTTGGGTTCAGGCTATAATCTGTGTGCGCCAAGCTCTTTATTTTGGACAAGGACCCACAGCATTTTACAGCCGTGTGTGCGTCTCTCCCACCATCCTGGTAAGGGGAATAGAGCCAGATTTGCCTTCAGGCTTCTGCTTCCTATAGCAAGACCCCAACATAAAGGAGAAGTCCCCCCAAAACATCACCCCCCCCCCCCCAAAATAAATCAGTGCCACCGCTGTTGTTCCTCCTGGGATAGCCAGGAACAGTGCATTGACCAGGATTAAAGCCTTGCAAAGGGACATCCATGTATCCTCAGCATCACTGAGCTGCACTGTCTGGCTGCGACTCACAGAAGTCACCGAATCCAAGTCCTGCCCCCGTCGTGTTGGTATAACCTGACCCAAAGCGGTCACCTCCTGCCCAAGGGTGGAAGTGACTGATAGAGCCCTGCAGCTCCAAACACCATGAAGCCATAGGCAATCACTGTATGTCCATCAAGAGGGCTTCAAAGTCGTTCCTGTGACTGTAAATCACAGCCCACCGAGTAAAAACTGGTTTGTGGCCAGAAATCCAAGGAAGACTTAACTGGATAAAACAGCAACGGTAAGCAGGGTAGGAAGGGGCAGAAGAGAAACCAGTCCTGTCTGTGGCCCTCAAGTTGCCTTCAAAGTCCTTTAAAGACTGAAAGAATAATGTATATTTCGGAGTGGTCAGTGCAAGCATTTCCACATTGGTGTGGAGCTGCACTGGGAAGGTCCCTGGAGCATTCTGTGCCCGTTATTTCCCACATCATGATTGCATGCTGATTGTAGCCTGCTGTAAATGCCCAGCAGATTGAATTATCCCACCCAGGGGGTATCTCTCTAATGACACTTAGTTTGTTTCCAGTGCTACACCAGACTGACCACTAAACTCCCATAAGGGCCCCTGGGATTAGCTAGGAACAGACCTGGAAAGAGATGGGGAACAGTGTGGGCCGGAATTCAGACGCTGCTCATGCCACACAGCGCAGGATGCATTTCATCTCCCTTTCCAGCTTCTGTGTCCTGAATTCCTGCTCTGAACTGGCTGCTCAGGAACAACAGACACAAATGATTCCCTAAGGCACCTTTCCAAGTAGTTTTGCTCTGTGGACGTGGTGAAGTTTGAGTACAGCTCCATCAAGCGCAGGTAAAAGCACCATCATCCCAGCCGCCTCTCCAAGGAGAATGCAAGTGGAAAGGGTAAATGGTGAGTGTAGGAAGAAAGCCCCTCTCGTTTCATGTGCTGTTTCCAAAGCCTGGCTCATCTGCAGCTTGGATAATTGGATTGCAGCCGTAGAGGCAAAACTCACCCAATAAATTATTAATCACAGATTGTTTGCCCAGTATCAAGTGAGCAAGAAGTAGCCCTGCAGTGCTGCTCTCTGGGTCAAAACTGGGATGGTGAGATGTTTCCTTCCCATCCAGCATATCCCATGTGCCGGGATAACCAGGATGGTTGCGCCACAGGAAGAGCTGGGCTGTTTTCCCAGGTGCTTCCCAAGCATCTCTCCCCAAAACCCCTATCCACACACATGGAGTGTGACCCTAGAGGGGCTCGGCCCACGCAAGGGGGCTCTAATCTCACTCTGTGGCCCCTGCAGCTGGTTTGTGCCTTTAGGTACCCAAGGAGCAACCACGCTTTCCCTGATCCTGGCTGCTCTCATGGCTTCAGGATGCTCCCTGGCAAGGAGTGCTTGTGTGGGGCCCACACCCAGGATTGTGGCTTTGGAATAGGAGGAAACACAGGAGCTTGGCTCCAAGGAACACAACAATTACCTGAGCAGGGGGGGGAAAAAGGGAAGAGCCTTTTCTTTCCTGGTAGAAAGCATCTGATAAAAGCACAAGACCAGTGGTATTTATGTGAGATTTTACATCCTCCTGTGTGTGTACTTAGACTGCGAGATATAAATCAAAGCAGGGGTTCATTCCAAGAACAGTTTATTTTTATCTGGGAAGTATGTGCTGGCAAACCAGCTATCGGTGTGTTGATTCTGTTGGTTCAGTGTGATTTATAGGAGTTGCTATTGTTTTATAGCGTGTTTCACTCTGGAGTACTTCGTTTAACCCGAGTCACGGGTTCAGGGCTTTTGTTTCATGTCTGTTTCCTTAGGGGTGGTTTTAGGTTGTAGCGGTTGGCTGCAGCATTGCAGCACTTCCATAAGAAAGGAAGAATGTAAATCCATGAAAACAAATCCTAAATGGGCTTTAGATCAGACGTATCCCTCTCTAAATAGACTTGTGTGAGGTAGAGAGTAAAGCAGCACAGAGTGCTTCTCAACGCATCACTTCCCTTTAACCACAGCACATCCTCACTGGGGTTTGGGGACCAGCCTGTATCCCTCGAAGTGATGCATCAGGATGCTGAGGTCCAGGATGGTACCTGCTGCAGGGGAGGTAAAGCAGGCACTGGCAGCCCTTGGTTGCTTGATGCTGTGCACAGGATGCCATTAAGATTGGCAGCCTGAAATATTAGCTCTCCAAAGCAAAACCCACGTGGGGTGAAGGGATGTAGCTGGAAGGAGATGGTGGGAAGCACTGTCCACATCCAGTAAATCCTGCCTTGCTGCTGTCCCGAGCCTCTTAGTGGGGTTTTCTACAAAGCAGCTTGCATTTTGGCTCTCATGGTCCTTTGCTTTAGCTGCACAGCATGGTGTATCACCTAGGATCCCTTTGGTGCACACTGTACCCTCTGCTAGCCTCCCATCACAGGCACTGGGATGGAGCCTGGTGCCTGCATCACCCTTGCCAGCTCTTATGTTACTACACTGATGCCGGAAGTCAACCTCATCATACAACAGAGGCGGGAAGTCAGGGGTATGATCTCTATTCCTCCATCCCTGTCTCTTTCTGTTAGCAAACACAATAAACACCAACATCAAGAAAGGAACATCCCTGAAAGCCATGCAGGTAAAGGCTGCATTCGCAGCTCTGTGCCCAGATTTGCTCAGCATCCCCTTGGCTCTCCCGAGCGATTGGTGCAGATTATAACTGGAGTCCTTGGAAACCTTTGCAGGGGTGGATTTCAGCAACTGTGTGAGCATGGTTTGGCTCTGCTCTGCTGGCTGGAGAGCTCAGGCTCCGGCCGTGGCAAGGAGAGTGTGCCCTGCGCTCGGCTGGGCATCAGTGCGATGCCTGTGGCTGGCAGTTAGAGGAGGGAGAGAGAAAAGGGATAAAAAAGGAAAGGAAAAATCACCTTCCTCAAGATTTATGAGCCTATAAACGCGGGAGCTGTGATGTTCTTATCACCACCTATGAGGCCCAAGGGACAGATTTGACTTAATGCAGACTTGGATGTTTCTCTCGCTTCTGAAGCCGGAAGGTGATCTGGGGAGTTCAAAGCGCAGACATATGAGTGCTTAAAGAGGAGCACGTAGGAGATTAGGTGCTGCCAACTTTGGTCTCTGTGTCTTGTTTCTACTGCAGTACCCAAAGCTTGCCTGGACACAGAGAGGACACCGAAGGACCCCCTATCCCAGGCCAGCGAGAGGTTTTGGGAAGGAGGAGGTGGTCAGCAAGGTGTGAAGCCCATCTCCCCAGAGGCACATGGACAGCAATCACAGCAGCAGCTGGGCTGAAGAGGTGCCTGCCCCACCAGACACGGATTTGCTGCCCTGGGATGGGTTTTGGACTCTGCCCCAGGGTATTTGCTGCTGTTACATCCTCCTTGGTCCCCCTCAAATCCTTTAATGCCTGGTGAATACCTCTGGTGAAGGCACCCATTAAGGAGGCCAGAAGGATCATGGGCCTGCTTTAAAAAGCAATTTGTTACCAAGGAGAATCATAGAGTCATACAGTGATTTGGGTTGGAAAGTGCCTTAAGAACACCCAGTTCCAAGCCCTTGCCGTGGGCAGGGCCAGCAAGGAAAAAGCAATGCTTAGGGCTCTCCTGCCCTGAGCACTCCAGTGGTGCAGCAAAAGTGAAAACATCCAATCTGGAGGCTTTGGAGCAGAATGGAGCAACCTGAAGCTGAAGTTTCCATAAGCTGCTGCAGACTTCATGTAAGAAGTGGGGAGAGCAAGGAGGGCTTTACCATTCTGGTTCTAACCCTCCATGGGGATCCTGTTCCCTCCTTGGAGTGATCCCCAACTTCACTGAGGAAATAGCCACATACATTCCAGTTAGAAGGTCATCTCCTGCCTTAATAATTCACTGCCTGCTTTCAGGAAGCTCAGAGGAAAACTGAAAGCTGCTGCGTACATTTCAATGAGCAGAGCCTACCTTCATCAAAAATAAGGAACAAAAGTCAGTGAAAGCATTCTTATCAAGCTACAGGGTCAAGTAAGAGCTCCTTCCAAGCTGGAGGTGTCACATCTGGCTTATTTACACTGCTTTTCTCCCCTTAAGTCACATAATAAAAGCATTATCCTGAAAAGAAGAGAAAGAGCTTAAGATAAAGGGAGTGCTACCTGATAAACAGGCTTTGAACAGCCTGGCAAACCAAAGTGCCTCCTAGGAAGTTTGTTCTGAAGGAGGTGTCCTGCAAGGAAAACATCTCCAGAGCTGGTTTGCATGCCTGCTTCCATATTGCCCATCATTATATGCTTTAATTGTCCTAACGGCATTAATGCAGGGACACCTTCCACTAGACCAGGTTGCTCCAAGCCCCGTTCGACTTTCCCTCCCTGCTGTTCCCAGGAACATTGTGAAGCAGAGCTTTGGTCCTCCCTTAGTCCCTGGAACTGTGAGAAGTTGGGCTCCTTTGAAAGGTGATGATGGTCTCAGCATGCACCTTAGAGCGAGGTGATGGCTAGCAGGCATCAGCCACTCTAGAATTAAACCCACTTTTGCCTACACCCCTTTTCCTTCTCAAGCCTGTCCAGCAATATCCCTTTTCCCAGCTCCCAGTGTGCCTCCTCTGTACAGCATCCTCAGAGTCTCCTAGGGATGCTGCACATGGGCAGCATCACTCACCCCAAACATGCACCCTCAGTCACGCACCCAACTTCCTGGCCCTGGGTACCACTTGCTCCTGCTGAGGGCAGGAGCTGTGTGCCCTGTGGTGCCTGTGACCATGGGTACACCTTCTCATGACGTTTAGTGTCCAAAGACCTATATGGGGATGGGTTGCCTTTGAAGCTCCTACCTCCAAGCACAGAGCTGTGCTTGACCGATCCAGCTGGAAGCAGTGCGGTAAATAAGACAAAACCCCCAAATACCTCCAATTATAACCTATCTCCTGCTTCCTGGCAGAATACATGCGTTCGTTAAAGTGGCTGAAGATGAGATGCTCATCTAATTACAGCCCGGGCAGCACGCTCTTCAAATGAGCTTAAACAATAGAACAGGGTGCTTGTGAAATGGCAGAGCTCACAGAGGTCTAAGGAGCTATCCTAACCTACCCCAGCTCAAGGGCTGACCATTACTGACCAAAGACTCTTCATTTGTTGTAAAAAGAATCTCTTTGGCGATGCATGGTCTTGGAAACCAAGCAGTGAAAGCACAGGGGCAAGCCAGTGCAGGAAGAGCCAGCAATCCTGCAGCATGTCCTCATTTGGTTGCATCCATGACTGCCCATTTGCAGCCTAACTAGGAGAAGCAAAGCTATTTCAGTCTAATTTAGCACTCGAGTGCATCTGAACTGGATGATCTTAGGGTCCTTTCCAGCCCAAACCATCCTATGATTCAATGAGGAGTTTGTGGTTTACCTTCCCTGAGTGTCATCAGGTGTCCTTCCTTCTCCCTGTTTCCACCCACAGGAATGGATGCCTTCCTTTCCTTGTTAAGAATACACCTCTACAGAGGAGAAGGTGTTGATTTTCTCCTCCTAGATGAGACATTCCTCTTTCCCTGTTCTCACCACACCCACCCCCTTTCTCTTTACACACCACCTCTGTTTTACAAGGAGCTCTGGCTTTCAGCAGCGTTTTGTAATCCCTTATGAGCCTTGGCTGACTTAGCACAGTTCTCAGAGATGACTGAGCAATGGAGACAAGCATCTGACCGCGAGAAGAAAAAGCCCTCTAAAACAACTTGAAGATGTTTCAGAAGCTGGTCTGAACACAGATACAGACATGGCCTGACACCACTGGGGTCCATCTTCCAGGCACAAGGAAGCTCCCATAGCTATATAACATTCCAGAAGACTGAGGTTGTGAAATGCATGCAGCCTACAAGTGTTGCAGCCATTGAAGCAGCACAGGCAGGACCTGTACCACCAGCCTTTGAAATTCATGGGAACTCCTCTGGAATTCCTGTAGGAGGTTTTCCCTATCAAGATCCACCACCAAGAGTCACTGCCTGAGGACAAATACCATGCTCCTGCAGATCTCCAAAGCTTCCAGTCTCCAAGACCTTGATTATTGTCTTCTAGTCCATGATTTCCAAGTCAACATAGGATTTACCCAAGTACTGCTTCATGGCACTTGGGTAATAGCAGCTAATTGCATCCAAAAGGCTCAACAAACCTTACAGCTCTGACTCCCTGTTCACATACACAGCTTTTTGACTTTCCTTTCAGGCACTATAGAATAATCCTGCAGTCAATTACTCCCACTTTGGGCCTTTGTGCACTGTCAGATATTGCAGACAGTATGAAAGACACTCTAAGATGTTCTGAATGACTGCTCCAGGCTGTTGCAAGCAAACACTTCACACAATGCAAGGAGAGCAAATAATAAATGCCTCTTTTTCCCCACTGAAGAAGCCAGCGGGCTGCTTTTGTGATGAGGCAGCAGCTGTGCGGCTGGAGCAGCAGTTGGGGCTATGTATTGAGTGGGCTCGCTATGATGGATTGATGCTGTTGAACCAATATTTACTGACACTGCAGAGTCCAAGGCTAGACTAAATCGGTCAAGTGATTCTCCCGTTTTATTTCGCCAGGAGGAAAAGCGGAAAAGGAGGCAGGAAAGGAACAAATAGCTCAGAGGCATCTGAGGCCAGAGTGGGATGGTGCAAAATCCTGTAGAGATGATTCTAATAAACCCTTGGTTTTTGGTTTTTCCAAGCTTTCACTTATTAAATGCATCTAAGATTAGTTTCACTTCCTCTTTCAGCAAAGGGGACATGGAAAACCCACACAGGACATGCAGAGAATAAACGTGGAGGCACAAGATGTGGCTTTAGCACCTACATTTCAACCAAGCAGCTAGGAGCCAGCAGGGATGGTGTGACCGTCACTGTATAACCAAATTAACCAAGGCTGCAGGGAGCATTCCAGCTCCATTCCATTGAACTCCACTGCTTTACCACCTGAACTTGCTGCAGACATGGGTGTCCCAAAGCTGGGGTGGAGATGCAGGAGAATGGAGAGTCAAAGAGAGGGTGAAGTGCAGTCACACTATACACACAATACACATTATCTAGGGCTATGTTATAGAGCAGCTGCTAAACCTCCTCTTTCAGACTTGATGCCTTTATCTGCTGTGATGAGAGGAGAGCCCCAGCATGTGGTGTGTTGAACCTAGGCTGACTGATCCCAATATTTTTCAGTATTCCCCACAAACACGCAGCTTCTTCCCAATAAGGAATTCCAGAATGTTTGCAGAAAAGGGGGTCTTTTTCTTTGGAAATAAGGTGGAAAATTTCAGAGACCTCTGAAATCAGCTAGAAAATGTCTCATTAGAAATGCCTCTGACCATCACTTTAAAGTGTCAGCTCCATGGATGGATGTGGAAATAACCTCTCGCGCCATCACGAACTTCCAACTCCCTATAAATATCCTTGTGCACAATGCTCAGGTTTCAGGGCAATCTCCAGAAAATCATAATCCATATAAAATCAATAGGATCAGCTTTCCCAACTGTAACAGCAAAGGTCAAAGGGAGATCAGAGAGGCAGAAGATACGACCCCTGGGACAAGCAGCAGTAACAGGTCTACAGCCTGGCATTGCTCCAGGGTCCCCTCTGCTTCTCAGGCTGGCGCTGATGGCTGCAGTGGGCTGTGGATGCAGAGCAGCATCTCCTTGGCAGCATGAATTACCTTTCTACATGGTCACCCATCTCATAAATCACTGCTGGCCAATGTGAGGAGTGTGTCTGGAATACTCACGAGTGGCCTCCTGGCTAGGGTTACCATTTCCGTATGGAAAAATAGCTTTCACAAGCCATTGTTCACCCTTTAGTTTGGGGTCTGAAAGCATCAATGTACTGAGTATTTATTTAAGGAAGCATAAAGCTTGAACACGAGCGGACACAGTGCAGACAAAGTTCTTGGAAGAACACACATTTTACCTTCCCTTGTTCTCTACTGCTCGATTTGATCAGAAACTGCAGCATTGCAATACCATGGAGGTGGTCGATGGCTATGCAAGAGCACTTCTGTGCTCCACCGATGCCCAGTAAACTATCCCTTGCAGGTAGGTATACAATCTGCCACATCTCATGGCTCAACACAAGGAGTTTCCTTCTGTAGTCGTTGTAGGGATGAGCTATGTAGATTTGGCTCAGGAGAGCCTCAGGACTTCATGTGCTTTACATTCCCTTCACAGAACTTTCCCCTCTTTCGTCGTTAGGTCATAAACTGAATGGCACAGGCAACAGGAGGTCTTAGTTTCACACTGCTGAAGATCACAAAGTATGATCAGATGCCAAAAGGCCCTTGTGGGTGGCAAACATGCTTGCTCACAGCATGTTAACCAAAGCAAGTCTGGGCTTGCAGCTGGACCAGGCATTGGAGTAACACCAGAACATGTGTGGTCAGCCCTTGAGGTAAGACAACTGATCCCCACAGGCCATGTTATTTCTGCTGTGCAGACTGTGGCTTCACTCTGTCATCACAGACACTCGTGGTTCAAGGTGTGCATAGGGATGATGACAAGGGAATGGCTTTAACCTGCCAGAGGGGAGACTGAGATGAGCTCTTAGGCAGAAGTTCTTCCCTGTGAGGGTGCTGAGGCGCTGGCACAGGGTGCCCAGAGAAGCTGTGGCTGCCCCATCCCTGGCAGTGTTCAAGGCCACGTTGGACACAGGGGCTTGGAGCAACCTGCTCTAGTGGAAGGTGTCCCTGCCTGTGGCAGGGCTTTGGAACTGGATGAGTTCAAGGTCCCATCCAACACAAATCAGTCTGATTCTCTGGTTCTATTATCAGCATGGGAGAGACAGTGGAGAACCTCTTCTGCCTCTTGAGTCTCCAGTTGATTGGGACAAAGAGATGGAGCCTCAAATCTCGGGCAGGAATGAAGGGGAAGCACTGAGGCAACCCATCAGTAGTCTCTCAAGCTAGATCGCTAGCTTCAGGGTGTATGCTGTTGTGCTCCAGATTGGAGCTTCTTCCCAATGCGCTTGGCAAGGACATCGGGTGTGGAGGTGGAGGGAGTGGGGGTGAGAATGCCTCCGGGATCCAGATGAAAGAGGATGGAGCTCAGCCCACGCTCTGTTTGCAGTCCATCAGAGACACCGTTTTGTGTGAGAAAAAAAGGGGGAAAAAAAGGAAAGTGTATTTAAAAGGAAGAGAAGTGTTTGGAGAAATGCCTCCCTGCCCCCGGATGCCCGTTGCAGCAATGGATTTAAGCGGCTCATTGCGTTTGGGGCTGTGCAGGAGCTCATCGTGCCCGTGCTTCCTTCCAGGCAGAACTTTCCATTCTGGATTTCATGGAGGAAATTGTTTCCCCAAGAGCTTTCCCACTGATTTCACGTGGAAAACCTGGCATGTTCTTGTCATTAGGAATGATGGTGGGACAGCATGCAGAGGGGAAAGCCCAGTAGTAAGGAAGAAAAGGCTGTACCCAGCCGACACATCAGGACTGGGTCATTTGCAAGGCAGATGGGGGTTCTTCAAGCTCCTTTTTGCAGCCTTGCAGGTGAATAAACTGGCAAACCCTAAGTTTTTATGGCTCCAAAGGCCAAAGCACTTTGCAGCTTCTCCTCCAAGCATTTTGTTGCTTGTGCAAAGCTGTTCTCCACCAATGATCTGCTTAGGTCTGGCTGACAATTGGGTGCTTTAGTTTGGTTGGAAGGCTCTATTCTTATGCTCCGATCACACTGCATTCACCTTCGTCTTTCTAAACCTTTCATCTTCCCAACCTTTCAAACAGGCGACTTTCCAAGTATTCCATCCCTTTCCAGCTGAAGCATATAAGCCTAACGACTAATAAGCAATTAATGCATCAGAATGCCTCGGTTGACTCTTCTTTGCATCATAATTACAACAAAAGGCACATTCCCCACATCCATTTTAAAGGCATGTTATTATTCCTATTTCTGCTGCTTGGTGTTGGGGTTTTTTAGGTGAACAACACAAGCTGAGCTGTGTTTCTGACCTTGACGTGCATGTCTCCATCAAGCTTTGCATGACAGAAGCCGCCCGCAATCAGAGAGAGCAGATGCTTATTCCCTGACCAGAAGGAATTAACATGAGAGACTTGAGCCTTTGATAACTTGGAATAAACTCTGAAGCAGAAAATAGAGTACAGGAATGCTGATGGAGAGCAAGGCTTTATGGCAGGAGTCTTTCTTTTTCAGACAATGGCGACACAACGCTGGGCCAAGTCCTCTGAAGGTGAGATGCACTGTAATCCCATTGATCCTATTAGGTGGATCTGGTGGGGCGAAAGGAGTAGAAAGCCACTGAGGGAAAGCGGATAATCACACAGTCCTCTCTAAGGATCATATCTGCAGGGAGAACGCAAGGAGCAAGTGATCGTTTCCTTGCCAGCCTTAGGCAGAGCAGCAGCAACATCTCTGATGGGCCCTTTCCAGCATTGTTTTGAGAGTGGAGTCACCTACAGGCAAGTAACTCAGGGTCCCATTGCTGAGGGATGACAGAGTATTTCAGGCAATGACTGTGATTTATATGGCAGAAGAAAGAGAATCATGCTGTGCATGTCTGGTCCTGTGCTCCCGAATCCCAGACTGGGAATGTCCATGACAACACAAGAGAAACACAACAGCAAATGCATGTACTCTGTTGAGTACTACACAGAACAGGAAAATATGATGGAAGAATGTGGAACTGTGGTAGTACTTTTTACCCTGGAACATTACGCAGGGCATTCCAGTATTCCCTATCCCTTGCTCTCTCCCATCAGGTAAACACAAGGGCAGAAAGGGTCCCAAAATGACCCTGAAGCTGCTGACTCAATTACACTCCTCTGCATGCTCAGGCCTCTATGAAGTTCTCTACAGCACCTTTGTCCTGGGGGCTCCACTGGCATGTTTAGATACAGCACAGTACCCAGAGAGCCATGAAACAGAGCTCGTTGCTGTGAGGTTATTGTCAGTCTGCTACAGGGAAGTGCTTCTTCACTATAGATAGACTGGGAGCCTGCAAACCTAGCGAATATGAGGACAACTGCTCGGGGGTACAAAACCTGCTATAAGGATCCAATGTGGGGAGAGGCTTTGCTTGTCTGTATCCCTCCCATTCATCAGCTCAGAGACGTGACCTCTTCAAGGAAAGCTTGAAAATGGAATTGCTTCTAAAGCAAAAAAAAAACCCAAAACCCGCAAAAGAAACAAGAAAAACACAACAACCACCAAAATACCCACCCAGAAACACTTATTACCATGAGCCATCCCTTCCAAATGTGGGTGTTCAGCACCTGGCAGCCTATTTTCTAAGGCTGTACGGCAGCACAAGGCAGGATTGGCTCTGGAGCTGCTCGAAGAGAAGTGTCAGGCCCAGGCTGCTCTGCTAAAAGGGCTAAGAGAAAGGAGAGAATGACAAGGAAGAATGGCAGGGCGTCTAACACTTTGCATCTAATGCCTCCACATGGCTGCAAGTGCCGTGGCAATTTGGCCCCGCTAACACGGATGAAGAGATGCTGCTAACATATTGCTTCCTTGTCAAATGTCTCACTGGTTTTTGCAGCCAAGTCTCCTGCCAGCGAGGCCGCAGCAGTGCCTCGCCGCTACTTTTTGCTATGCAAAGAGGTTGTTAAACCTCAATTGCCAATAGAATTCTAGTGGGTGGAGAGGAGGACATCTGCCTGTCTAGTCCTGTGCTTGCCAACATGATGCTTTTATCCCTCCAGAAGCCGTGAGCTCCTACTCGAGCTGGTATTTTGACAAGCATTTCTGTTTTCTTGACACAATGGGCAAAGTGGGCACAGATCTCGCATGCCACTCGGAATATGTTTTCTGTGCTGTGATTTGCATCCTTTCTGGAGGATGCCTGGCACAGCCCTGCGCGAAGCAGAGCGAGCAGCTTGGACAGTGGGTTTAGTCTGACATGGAAATGTACCGCTTAATTACGTGCGATTGCATTAGGAGAATGGGAAAAGGAGGCTCTGCGGGCTGGAGTTAGGTTGAGGGGTGAAGGAGGAAGCTTTGGAGGAGGGGGAAAGGAGGATGGGGATGATACTGAAGGAAATGAGCTGTTTCTCAGGAACCACACAAAAATGATGTCAGCTTTGTGTTAAATTACACAACTAACCCTTTACTCATGGCTGCTGCAAGCCTGAGAGGCTCAACTAACTGAAGCTGCAGCCTCTTAAGGATGCTTCCCCAGAGCAAAGGGGGCATCTGTGCTCTCAGCACGGTTGCAAAACTGCCCTCGAATGCCATCAGTACAACTGCAGTTGAAAATCAAAGCTACTGAGTTATTAGAGGTGGCAGCAGTGGGGTAGGTGGACTCGATCCCCTGGGGCTCACAACTGGACAGAATGACCTCTTCCAGCCCTAAATTTTGGGTAATCTCTGCTTTCACGACTGAATATCAGCCACAACCTTTGTAACCGCATGATGGGGTTATAGCTATGAGAGGAGGCCAAGCAGCCGGAGGGATTAGTGTGGGAAAGGCTTAGGCACATCAGGCTGTACAGATGGTTGGAGCCAGAATCTCTCAGGTATCACACAGGGCACAATCAGCTCTCCTCCATCCTCATTTTCCCCAGGCCCATTCCTCTGTGCCAACCACGCTGCCAAGCCTCATAAATTCCCCTCTCTGAGCACTGCTCAGCAGAGGGATGCTGAGGCACAGTCCAACTGCATGCTCCAAGGGTACAGCAGCCAGCACTGCTGCTCTGCCCCAAACACAGACCCCCCTCCTCTTTTCAGGATAACCACAGAGCTAAAGGACAGCTCACCTCACGTCTTAGGAGCCAGATTCACTCCAGCACAAAGGAATAACAGAGAACTTTCCTATATCTCTGGGGACTGTGTTGAGACTCGAGCTGCTTTATTATCTAGGTTAGTTTGACATCCGAGAGAAGATTGCAATCTGAAATCTGGATTGGGAAGGGAGTCAGTCAATGTCATTTCCTATGTTCATAAATAAATGACCAAGAAGAGATACGTGTCGCTCTGTTTTCATTTATGGGGCTGAAAGTTCATCTTTAGAAAGAAAGATCAGGAATTTATTGTCTTATTAAATATCTGGAGGCTTTTAATAAGGTGCTCTGTTCCTGTGACCATCTTACCCTCCTGTAATTTGATTATCCACTCTTTCTGGTCCTTCATTGATAATTCATCTGAAAAACGTGCATAGAATTGAATGATGGAAGAGAGGAGACACAAATGGTTGGTCCATGCACGTACAAAACATTAAACAGGGGAAAGAAGGGATCCCATTTGGAGCATAACAATACACTTTGTTCATCTCTGGGGAGGGACAATGGCATATGTTATGGTTCATGCCTCCAAACCTCTACCCTGGTAAAAGAAAGGAAAGAAAAGATGGGAAAAGGTGGATGGGAAAACATGCAAGGGCTCAAGAGCTGGCAGACACGAAGTCTGGCCTAGTCTTCAATGGATAAGAGGGATCCAGGACATGTAGTTTGTTGGAGGGCATGTTGGACTGGAAAATTCAAGTTCTCCCTTAACATGCAAACCAGTTGAAGACAGATATAAAGCTGCAACAGAAGGGGACTCTATGTGGTTGGTTGGAAGAGATGTGTGTACTGTATGTTCTTAGATCATACCCTTGCCTCTGAGTGCGTTACAGATAAGATCCCACTTGAGGAAACTGAGAACCGGAAATATGGCACCGAAACAGCTTTTCTTCCCTCTGCAGCATCACTTCATAAAGCCTCACTGGCCCAAAACTGCCACCAACCAACAGGCCTTTGGGTAGAAAGTGGGTACCAGCGCTCTTGCCAGACACCAGTGCAATGGGAATCAGAAGCTGATTCCCACTGCAAGCCGTGGGCAGATACACCAGCCCATAAGCATCATGCTGATTTTCCTTCCTCTCACTGAGTGATAGTTCAGGCTTCATTCAGATCATGTGTTTCTCAAGCCAGGGCCTCTGGCTGCAGAGCTCTTCTTCCTGGTGTTTCTAAGCCTCCTACAACTATGGGTTTTATGAAAGCATCTTTTCCTGGAATCTACACCCACATTTTTCGGAAGGGATGTTACTTGGATGTACTCATCTCTCCTTCAAGGGCAGTCTATACTTACGGAGACAGGCGAGAGTTATGACTGAAGGTAATTCTGGCTCTGACTCCAGGAGCGTAATAGGAACAAATAAGCAATGTATTTGCACCCATACACCCACAGATGTCAAAGGCTTCCAGTGGGGCAGCCCAAAGCACTTACATCATCTGAAAGATGAATCAGTAGCCTACAAACACATTTGTTTTGTTCTTTGGCCCATGCTGTGCTGGATCCAGATCTGAAAGCAGCAAAGGGCTCTACAGACACTATCCTTCCTTCATCCAAGCTTAAACTACCTTGCTAGGCACCCATTTTATGTGAGTCTCCTGTTTTGTGTCGGCATCTCAGAGGCTTAAAACCACCTTCTACCTGCATTTGCCTTTCCACCTCTGTGTGACACATTTAGTCTAACTCAGTGCGGCCACTGGGACAGGCAAACATTTATGTGTTTGGACAAAATCCATGTAAACACACACTGATCCTCAACTGAGGGCACTGTTTGCTGTTTCCCACTTAACAAACTCCTTCACCTTTGCCAAGGCACTTGTAAAGCGCTGGATATCCGTAATAACGGGGATCACAGCTCTGTCTCTGCTCACCACACGCCTTTGATTGCTCTACCTGGTGAGGCAATGAGCAGTTATAACAACAGCAGCAGTGACATCACTACTGCTTGCACAGTCTTCTTCTTAAGAAGACATTGTGCCAAGGTCTAACAACAAACACAGTGAGTTTGTTAGGGCCTATAAAAAGATTTCCTTCCATTTCTTCCGGTTTTCCAAATCTTCCAATGGAGTAAGGAACCAAAACCCACTATCGAAGAGACTTGAGCATCCCTCAGATGCAAATGGATTGGCAGAATCTCTGAAACCACCCTTTTATAATAAAGAACAAACCTAAACATTCCAGTGATCCCTAGCTGCACATCTCACATCTGAATAATAATCCCAGCTTCCCAAATCAGCCCGTGATTAGAGACAGCAAAAAGACATCTCATGTTGTTAACTTCCTCGCACAAGAGGAAGAAAAGAATCAGGTCAGAAGGGTATTAAAAATTGATGCCATAGCATTTGACTTGACTCATCTCTTAATAAGAAAGAAACCCCAGCATGCATTATGTATTTAGGCAATTCCCTTTAAACTCCTTCTCGAATGAGCACAAGATAGGCCAATAATTTGATAGATGGATGGCTCTATCTAGCCAGGGTGCATATTTTATATACAAATACACGTGCCTACACTTAATGTGCACTCACACCTATAGATAGAAGCATCTATACATAGAGAGAAAGGTATAAATCTATTTATGTCTCTTAACTGAAGACAGACGCAGAGCTAATGTTAAAATCGACTCTACACAGATAGCATTTTATTTAACATCTT
Source organism: Amazona ochrocephala (assembly GCA_039720435.1). Classification (NCBI taxonomy): domain Eukaryota; kingdom Metazoa; phylum Chordata; class Aves; order Psittaciformes; family Psittacidae; genus Amazona; species Amazona ochrocephala. The sequence continues at coordinate 81,284,281 of CM077881.1, read as the reverse complement.
TAGAAAGGGGCCTTTTCACCAGTGTTTGGTAGAGTGGCAGAACCTCAGCAAAGCTGCCTTGTTCCTGTTTGTTTGCTGCTTGTTTTGGGGGTTTTTGTTCCCCCTTTGGTCATTTTGGGGTCAAAAACCAGCAAGGTCTTGATTTCTGACTGGAATAAATCATGTTAAGTGAGAGGCTAAACTTCCCAGGCTTTGCTCTGAAGGCAAGGAGATGAAACCTAATCTGCCTGGATGGCTTTCAGGACCCACATTGTGCCCTGCTCACCAGTGCTGCAGGTTTGCTCTGGGAGCTCTTGGGGCACAGGCAAAGCAGAGTGTTCCACACCAGGTAATTCTGGGTACACAGTACATGTATATATCCCAAAATAGATCCCAATCCTCTGATACAGGCCCAGGCTTTATACAAATGAGGGTTTATACCCACTGTGCTTAAACCCCAGGGACTACAGTCACTGCGACCTGGACCAGTCTCTGGCACCACATCCCCAGTGCTGCTGTGGATGTGCTCAACCAGCTCAAGGGGAAGATGAGCAATTTCTGTTCACTGTTGCCTGAGGCTGCCTTGATCTTTGTGTCAATGAAAGAAGATGCCTCCAAAACTGGATGAGGTTTAAGGTCCCTTCCAACCCAAACCAGGCTGGGATTCTGTGAGTCTGTGAAATGATGCTGGAAACCTTAGCAAGGCAAAGACCACAGAGTGCTGCAGGAACCATCTCTGTGCAAACACCGTGGCATCAGCCTGCTGTGTTCAGGAGAGGTCAGCACATTTACATAAATGCCTTAATAGGGCAGGCACCAAAATCTCCTCTGAGATGTTTTGCAAGCTTAAAACCCCCCTCAAATATACTTCTTTTTCCCCCACATCTGCAGTCAATGAAAGGAGAGATGCAAATCTGCTGCCATTTGCATGCAAATGTTTTTACATCAAATCAGTGGCAGAATGCACAATAAACACACTTTAAATTGAAATATTCCACGTTCACTTCCTCCTAGCCTTGCTTGCAGCTGGGATCCAATTTTCATGCAGGGCTCCACACAGGTGACCATCCTCCAGTGGCTCTGAAGCCAGGAAGAGTGTGGGGAAGATGGAATTACAGAGGCAAAGTAATTGCAAGCAGCTCCTGACTCAAAAACCAGCTGTCATGAGCGTAAAGATGAACGTTCTTCAGCAATAAATGCTGATAAAAGAGTCTGTATCTGTCTTAAACCCTTGAGCATTCTTTATGATAAGCACCAACGTTTTGATCATAGGGAAATATGATAATTGGTTGCCTGGAGTCCACACAATCAGGAATAATAGCAAATATCTCTGTTTGCTACAGGCTTTAAAGAGCTGATTTGGTGTACAACACCACTGCAAGGGAGGGCAGTGCTCAGAACGAAGGGGTTTGCTTGAGCTATGTGGAGAGTGCAGCAGAGCTGGGAACTGAGCTGTGTTCTCCCAGGCCTTACAGTTGCTTTTGTGTCCTGTCACCATCCCAGTTTTCATCACCAACCCCAGCCATCCACATTCCCATTCCCATCTCTATTCCCATCCCTAGCTCTATTCCCATCCCTGTTACCATCCTCATCCCCTTCACCATATCCATACCCATTTCCATCCTCATCCCCATTCCCACCTGCATACCCACTTCCTCCTCATCCCCTTCACCATATCCATACCCATTTCCATCCTCATCCCCATTCCCACCTGCATACCCACTTCATCCTCATCCCCTTTCCCATCTCCATACCCACTTCATCCTCATCCCTTTTCCCATCTCCATACCCACTTCATCCTCATCCCCATACCCACTTCATCCTCATCCCCTTTCCCATCTCCATACCCATTTCCATATCATTTTCATCCCAATCCAGGCTACTTTCTTTTCCCTATGAGACACGGCAGCCTATCCATTCTCTCCATCTTCGTGCCAAGTAACACTGATTATAGCACACACACAACAGTGCTTCAGAGCCCGTCTGCAGCGCTGAGCTCAGCCACAGCTGCACATCACCCCCATCATGCTATGACAAACCTCACCACCACAGCAGGCTCATCCCAGTTTCCCTGTCACAGCCTGTTGGTTTCTGTGATGGACTCAAAGCTGTTTTCTGTAGCTGGTGCTTCTCTTTTCCTACCAGCAGAAAGTGCTTCCTGATGTCTGACCAGAATCCTTCATGCTGTAACCAAAACCTCCTCATTCTTGGCATACTTGGTCAGCTGAATATTATTGCTGCTGATTCCAGCAACTCCTGGTGAGCCCTGTGCTCCCCCATCCCCACAGCACCACGTCTCTGTTGAGTTCAGCCAGGAGAGCAAACCAAAGGCAACACTGGTAAATCACAGAATCCCAGACTGGATTGGGTTGAAGGGACCTTAAAGGCCACCCACTTGCAACCCCTGCCATGGACAGGGACATCTTCCATTAGAGCAGCTTGCTCCAAGCCCCATCCAACCATGTCTGAGGCCAGTCCACTCGCCTTTGGATTGCGGGATGCTCTGCGTTGCCCCCAGCGCTACGGGAGCGGGACAGGTCGCTCTGGGCTGGTCCCCTATAGACAGATGGTGGGGTGGGAGCCTTTAAAGTTTCCTGGGTCTGTCTCTGTCGTGCAACAGCCCGGCTTCTTGTTTGCAGTGCAGACATGCCTTGTCGTGACTCACAAGCTATTAAAAGCCATATTTCCCCCTTGTATTGCTCTACCTAAAGATAGATGCCCAGTGAGAGCTGTAGAGGCACTTAGTCTGGTTAGTTAGATCTCACAGGAAGTTAAGCACTGTGTTTACCTATTAGGAGTTAAATGCCTTTTGAAATCAAGCCTCAGGCCCTTCTGAACTCCTCAAGCAAGCTGGAAACCCCAGGTCACCTAAGACATGGGTCAGTGAAACAGAGCCACGTGCACCTTCCCATCCCCATTTCTGTCTATGGCAAAGGCTACAAGCCTGGGGAAGAAGGAAGGGCGCACGTAGGAGAAATCCTAGTGAAATCCTGCACAGAGCCAATGTTTTGCCAACTTAGTGCCCCACTGCACACATTTTATGGGGAACTTCTCCAGACTGTCAGAAGCAGTGCAGGAAAGGAAGGAAAAACCACCCCAAAAGGGTCCCAGATTTATCTGTCAAAGGCGTGATAGTGTTAGGTGGCCAGGATGATGCTGGCATGCACCTGTATGTGTCCTCCTTTGGCTTCCTGAGCTGAAGCAGAGTTTTCATTTGCTATCCAAAGGTCGTTTAAAATAGAGGGTTGCTGAGCTGCTGTTTTTGTCCTTTCCTTCTCTTTTTCTATCCCAAGGAAATTGAAACCCCCATTTGAGCCCTCCTTATCTGGTAGGTGAGGGGATAACTGGAAATGCCTTGGTATAGCTGACAAGGCCAAAGATACACAGGAGGAGCAGCACAGAAATCTCAGATGCACACACTTAATAAACTTTAGGGCCAAACCTAATAACCCACTTTGCTACCTCAAAAGCTATTTAGCTGATACAAGCAACACCGTCTTCCCAATGGCTTTGCTGTTGTTTAACCCTGTGAGAGCACCAAGTACTTACAGGGAAGCAGCCAATGTCATCATAATGCTTTACTCCTCCTTCCACTTCCTCCTCTCCTTCTCTGGTTAAGAGCCCTCAAGGTTAATAATCAGCACCTGGGTGCAATGACCATGCGGCAGAGGACCACTCATTCAACTGAGGAGAACCAGGAGAGATGCAGCTATCAAAAGAACAAGAAGAAAACTGTATAACTCAAAGCAGAACTGATGGTAGCAGCTGGGGGGGGAGCTGGAGAGATGATTGCCCTTCAACAGATGTAAATGTGCAGCAAACTTGTCCTGCACTGGCTAAGAAGGGTACCCATGATCTGGCGGTGATGTCCAAAGCATCTCTATTCTGCAGGAAAGCTGCATGGTTTCCAAGTTGGTCTTACAGTAAAAACCACCTCCTGCATACATGCATACACAGGAAGGGCTGCATCCCACTCCTCCTCGTCAGAGAGATCACATCAAGGGCATTGGGCTAAACCCGGACTCAGAAAAGGCAGTTACTCTGGACTAGACATAATGCTGGAACTATCAGGTACATAAGTACCACAGGCAGGGACACCTTCCACTAGACCAGGTTGCTCTAAGCCCCATCCAACCTGGCCTTGAGCACTGCTCCATCCCATCTCCCCCAGCCTGTATTTGTGCTTGGGATTGCCCCACCCCAGAGGCAGGACTTTTGGGATGGGATTGTTCAGCAAATGGGTGAGTAATGGGGCACACATGGGGAGGTCCTGCCTGATCCCTGCTTGCATCCCCCATGGAGAAGCCTAGCATGGATAAATCCCAGCAGCTGGAGGGCTCTGCTGGTGAAAGCATCACTGCTGCTCCTCTTTGAGGTTGGCTACTGAGGATGAGCCACGGTGGCAGGAAAGCACATTCACTGTTCAGCATGGGGATGGAATCTCCACACTAAGTGTGAGAGGGAGATCAGGATGCAGAGATAGACCCCACCACTTCAGCTGGGAACAACATTCACCTGCCCTTCTGCAGGAAAGTGATTTGCATCCTGATTGCTCTCATATCTGTTTGTTAAACCAAGTGTTCAGGAGGAAACTCCTTGCTGCTGTGACAGACCACATTTCCAAGGTTATCCCAGAGCACAAAGCAAGTTGTTTTCCATCCCTTTAACTAGAACCATAGAATCACAGAATGGTTTGGGTTGGAAGGGACCTCATCCAGTCCAGCCCCGCCGCAATGAGCAAGGATGCCTTCATCTAGATCTGTTAGAGAAAGCATGTTAGCAGATTAATGTTAAGCAACATTTACACAGTGATTATATATGGTTATGGGATCGTGGTCCTCACCAAATTAATGGCTTGCTCATTACCTTGCAGCAGGCAGGACCATGCTCACAGCACTGATTTAAACACCCCATCCAAAGCTAATCCAAACTCAGCTGTAAGATGCCCATTGACTGCACCAAGCTTTCTGGCATTGGATTTCTGCAGTTTGCTTTCGCTGTTGCATCTCAGGGCCTCTTCCCAGAGGTGGAGTTATGGAAAACATCCCTCTGCTGCTTGGGGTTGCCCATCACTGAAAACAACACACTGCAAACCCCAGCCTGGGATGCTCAGCAAGACTTGGGCATGGGGAAGTATATATAGGAAGTATTCCCAGGATTCCTTAATTGCCTTTGGTTCAATGCTCCATCTTCACCACCCTTCCCTAAAAAATGCCCCCAGCTCCTCTGTAGCCATTTCCAAGGTTCCCAGACTTCACTGTCGAAGGCTGCAGACACATTTATTATCTTTCCTTGCAGTGCCATCTGGCATTTGTGTATCAGAAGAAGATTACATTTATGTCAAATGGGGAAAAATATCTTTCCCTGGAACAGTTGTAGAAGCAAGAAGGGGGGGGAAAGAGCTAAAACATTAACTCCTGTGGGCCATATGGAAGGCTTTTTCTTCAGTGATCTATCTGGAGCAATTAGGAAGTGTCACAGCCAACGTGCGGATACCAGGCTCGCTGGGGATAGGGCAGTGTGGCAGGGGCAGGCTACCTGAGCCACTAACACACACTGCTGCAGCCTGGAATAGCCTGGGCATGTGAAATGCCCCCCTTCCTGCTTCCCAAATGGGGTAAGAAGAGGGAAAAGAAGAGAGGGAACAAAGCAGGACAGCTTGCAGCATGCTAAGTGAATCAGAGCAATGGCCTTTCTTTGCCTCTCGGGGTTTTATCGTTGCACGTCTTGCGAAAGCAATAGGTGTGAACCTGCTGTGGAGCCTTGCCAGGTTTTCAGTGCTTGCTCTGTGCCTCCCGATGCTGGGGATAGTGGAAAATTACTGGCTTCTCCTCCCAGTGCTGCCACAACACGAGCAAGCTTTGGCAGGGGGATGGAATCAACTGCTGGCATGACCCGGGAAGCACCGGATGGAGCAGCGTTGACACTACGTACATCCTATAGAGAAGGAGCTAGTGAGCGTGGTGTACTTGTGGTGCTCTCTTCTCAGCTTGGACATGGTGGGGGGGTGGAGCTGGATGATCTTAAAGTCCTTTCCACCCCTAACTATTCTATGATTCTGTAATTGAATGGTATCACCCTACTTCACAAGGTGCTGCGTGGTTGCAACCTCACCCTACAATGGCCAAGAGCATCCTCTGCAACCCACTGGCTGCATCCTCCAGCTGGCAATTGCCAACACTGGCAGAGCACAGGGGGGGAAAAGGCTTGGTGGGAAGGTGAGAATGGCAACTGGGGATGTGTGGGTCCAGCCCCATGGCTCACAGTCACTCTTGTGCATATGGGAGCTGCTGCAGCCCTTGGGAAGAGTGGCAGCAGCTTCCAGCCTGCTGGCTGGGGTGGGAAAGCAGCTCCCATTGTGCCCTGGCAAAGTAGATGGGCTCATGCCAATGCCACATAGGCAGCCCAGCCCCATCCTGCTGGGTGGCTGGAACACAGAGGGAAAACAAAAGAAATACCACAGAGTCAAACAGCATCACTGCCCAGGGCAGTCTTCCCTCACTCCTCTTGGGAAAGGCTTGTTGCCTCCTCTCTTTTCTTTCCCTTTCCACCATTGCTGCTCTTGTGATAGGTCCTTTATCAGTAAGATAGGTCCTATCAGTTTAGCCAAGTGTTTATTCCACTTCTAGCCCCCAAAACCTTCCCCTGGGTTTTACCAGTACCAACATTCCCCCCTCAATCCGCCTGCCCTCAGCCTCTGCTGGTTAATGGGCAGATGTTTGCTGATGTGGCAGAGGGAGGCAGTCAGACGCTGGCTGCTCTCTACCCTTCCTCTTGCGGAAGTTTATGCCTTGGAGTTCTTTTTACCAGCAATCCAGCTGTGGTCAGCCCTCTTCCAGCAGCCCCGGAGATGAGGAGCTCTGATAACCTGCTGCTCTGCCATGCGCTGTGGTACCCATCCCTGCCCATCAGCATCAGTTGATGATGTCCCATGGTGCAGGGGTGTGCAGTGCTGAGCAGCAGTGCCCTGAGGCTGTCACTGGCATCCCTTTACCTCCCCAGCCTACAATGTTCACTGCAAACACCCACAATGGCATTTCTATGCTGGGCCATGCGCTGTTCATAACAGCCAGTGGTCCGGCATCTGCCAAGGGGCAGAGAGGCAGCTGAACATCACGGGATAACTTAAAGGCACATCATTCAGGAAAGGCTTTATCAATGAATTTGCCCCCCATCCCCTCCACCAAGAGCCATGGGTGAGTTGGGGGAGGGAAGGATGTCCAGGAGACAGTGGTGCTTCAAATGCATCCAAAACAGCAAGCATGAGCAGCCTGGCGATGCTCCGGATGCCAGCCTTCTCTGTTTTGCCCCAGAACCTTGGTGAAAGCAATAGTAGCTCCCATGTAACTGACTTCTGTGTCATTTTAGACACAGGGGCAGTGGTGGGCTGGCATGGGGATGCCCCTCGGATGGGGGAAGATTTACATCAGTGCCTTTTCTTTGTAAAAATGCTTTTTAAAATAAGGAATAAGCACAAAAGCCTTTCCTATCAGTGACAAAAAGCAATTCTTGACTCAGATCTGCTTAGCCCAGGGGCCTGTCTAACAGCAATGTCTTTGGCAGCTTCTCTGTCAGTTATGGTCTGTAGCAGGGATGTATGTTTAGGAATAGACCATGATGTCCAGGTGAATGCACAGTAACACTTTCCCAGCTGGATTTGGCTGTGCTTTAGGTCATTTCTGCTTCCTCCAGCTCCAGTTACTTGTGCAATTGGCTTCCATGAGAGGTCTGCTCCAGTTGCTGCTTCTGAGCGCTACTGAGTATAACAGAATCCCAGAATCCCAGACTGGTTTGGGTTGGAAGGGACCTTAAAGCTCATCCAGAAGAACTTCTGCCGAAGAGCTCACCTCAATCTCCTCCCTGGCAGGTTAAAACCATTCCCCTTGTGCTGTCCCTACAGGACACTTACCCCTGTATCAACCTCTCTGCAGAAGCCGATGCGCACCCCATCTCTGTAGAGCATAGCCAAACTCATTCATTCCTTTCTTTGGACAGCACCATGAACATTTCCAACTTCTCCTATTCCCAGCAGCGAGTCCCCTACCCTTCTGCAGCCAGTTTCTCCTTTCCTCACCTTGCTCCTTCATTAGAGAAGCCCACTCCTCTGTTAAACCCACCTTGGCTTCTTTCCTCCCATGCTCATCAGGAACTCCTCCTTCGCTGCAGGTTAGGGCAGGAGGTCCATCCTTGCTCTGCACTGGGGGAAACCCCTGTCCTGCACACCCAGCTCTATGCAGGAAATTGGGAAAACTAGCATTCCCTTCTCCCTAGTAAGAGCATTTCAGCTGCAGTACCTTTCCCAATGGAGCTTTTCTCCATCGGACACACTGGCACCATGCTCCCGCCCATTCACCGCAGGATGCTTCAGGCAGCATGAAATACAAGCTAGTCACCAACATACCAATTACCTACATAAATACCTCTATAGCCACACTCTAATTCATAACCTGCCTGCTGTCAGATATTAAAGCCCGTGAGTCCTTGCCCTGTGGTAATGCCAATCTGCAGGAAAATAAGGGGATGAGGAAAAGAAAGAAGTGTGATGGGAGGTTGATGTCAGCTCAGGGACATCGAAGAGGAAATAAAACTGGTGGTCTGCAAGGATCCCAGGTTTTATCCACTATCTGTTCTTTGTCTATTCCAGGAGAACTGGGAAAAAAGTGTATCTGGAGTCAAAGGGAATGGTTAATGTTGCTAAACCAGAATGATTTCATCCCTGTCCCGGCATTAGAATGATTTCCATTTCAAAAGCTGGCTGTGATTTTGAAATGAATATTCAGACTGCCTGTCCCCAAAGGCTGAAGTGGGATGTTTTGATAGACCTTTCCTTTTTGTTTGATTCCCTCTTGGGCCCTTTTTGCCTGAAATCCATTTATTCCTGCTAACAGGCTTTACGTTTGACAAGCAGCAGCTTCTCACCCCTTAAATCTTCATCAAGAAGACTCATCCTCGTCGAGGTCCCTCTGCCCTTGGATGCAGTTTACCCCATCCTTATTGCTTTATTCCTCGAAGATCAGGCAATCCACACACGTGCCTCTCATTAGCACTTAATACACAGCAAGAGGAGATTATACCTATTTCTCCCATGCAAAATAAACTTGTAATGTTTGAAAATAAATGGCAGTAATATGCACCAGCAGGTGTTACCTCTTCAATGTTGTCTTGTTTGTAGTCACTCACAAGACAACATTCCCATAACATCAGAGGTAAGCAGATGGCACTTATTAATTTACATTGCAAATCCACTCTAATATATATACATTGAACAGCCAGTTCTGTGGGAGGCAGCTTTACCTGGCTCACAGGGTACATCACAGCCCAAATGCTTCACCTGAAATCAGAAACGGAGCTGGGAGAGCATTGTCCCATTGGCTTCACTTCTGCTGGAAACCCCCTGATTTTCCTAGCCCTGAAATAGTGCTCTTTTAAAACTACTTTCATTTGTCATCATCTCTGTTGGTGCAACTGAGCTGCAGCAAAGGTGGCGATCTGGGTGCATTCAGCCATACATCACCATGGCACAGAGCTGGGGGCTCAGAGGACTCCCATCGGAGCTTTGTTGTGGAACAGCACTCAGAACATTAGGAAAGCTGGAAAACCACGGGTTGCTGTGCTCTTTTTCCTCTTGTCCTCCTCCCTTGGGAGAAGAGACAGATCCCACCTCCCTACAACCTCCTTTCAGGTGGTTGTAGAGAGCAAAGGGTACACACCGATGTGGATCCATCAGGCTTCCTAACGTGGGGAAGTGTAGCACGGTCCTATCCCCTTCCATCTCCATCCTCTCATTTCCCATGGAGGATAATGTGGTCGCCTAAGGAGGACACGATCCATGGTTCCCATGCACCTCAGAGGCAAATGCGTGCCATTTGTTATAGCACAGAGGAACAAAGGTGATTTGCGCCTCGTTGGAGGCCTATTTCCATAAGAGTCAATCAGTGCCCCAAGGCACCACAGTGGAGCGAATTGCACCCCAAGTTATTAGAGGCAGCAAGCCTCCAGGCAGCATAAACACAACATATGTCCAAAAGTAAACAGATTGCATGCAACTTTCCTAACATGCTGAGGGGCCATCAGTGCCGAAATCGCTGTTCCTGAGATGTGGAGCTGACTGCAGGGAGAGGGACGTGTGGTGGGAAGGAGCTGCTGGTGCTGTTTGCTCCCCTTTCTATGGAGCGGTGGCCACGTTTGGTGGCTGTGCTGAGGGACGTGCTGACCCATCCTGCTGCAAGCACATAGAGATGGAAGAGCTTTGCAAAGCTTGCAAGGTGTTTCCTTGGCCAAGCCACCCGGCAAATCCTGCGCCAGGAATGATTGGGGCTGGATGGGGAATTATCAACGCAGATGGACTTAGACTAAAATAGCTCTGTCCCGTTTCTCCTTCCCACCCCCAACTTGTATCTCCTGCAAACTGACACAGTTGAAAGCTGTTGACTTGGCTTGCTGGAAGAGGCACAAATAAATTGGCAGTGAAGGGGACAAAAAACTGTACCTTCTGGTTAAAGGTGCCTCAGAGGTCCTGAACCCAGCCTGTTTGCTATGGACACCATGGCTGCAAAGCTCAGCCCAGCTCTGAAGGCTATAGCAAGCGAGGACAGCCATTAGGCTGCAGCGTAGCCTCCATCCTGTTCGGCAATCTCCCTCTGTGTTGCCCAGTGCAGGGGCTGATCCTAAATCCAGCTCCACCCATCCTGTTTGGAGACCTTGCCTGCCGAGCTGGGGAACCTGGTCCTCCACTATCCAACCCATGCTGCTGGCTGGCCTGCTGTCTTCTTGGCTGGACCTCATGGCAAGATCCCACCAGCCTGCTGGAGCCCACTGCTGGAGGTGGACGCCTCGCACATCCCACCCCACTTGGCTCAAAACCCCTTTGGCAACTTATGGGGCAGACATAGAATCCCAGAATCATAGAATGGTTTCGGTTGGAGAGGACGTTAAGATCATCCAGTTCCAACCCCCCTGCCATGGGCAGGGACACCTTCCACTAGAGCAGCTTGCTCCAAGCCCCATCCAACCTGGCCTTGAACACTACCTTAGATCCAACCTGAACTTCCCCTGTTTCAGTTTGAACCCATCACCCCTTGTCCTATCGCTACAGTCCCTGATGAAGAGTCCCTCCCCACCATCCCTATAGGCCCCCTTCAGACACTGGAAGCTGCTATGAGGTCTCCACGCAGCCTTCCCTTCTCCAGGCTGAACAGTCCCAACTTTCTCAGCCTTTCTCCATACGGGAGCTACTCCAGCCCCTGATCATCCTCTGATGATCCCTGATCCTCCTCTGGACTTGCTCCAGCAGCCCTATGACCTTCTTATGCTGAGGACACCTTTAAATGAGAAATACATCTCTTTGCGTCTGAGTTGGCTCAGTCACCTCTTGAACCATTTCAAGTCTCGTGGAAGATGGTATCTGTTTAATATCTGGTTTATATCTGGTCTAATATCTGGTAAACCTATTATTTAAGTGCTTGTCTTCAGTGGAGAAAGACTACAGCTCTCTGCCTCCTTTTAAAATAGACACTGTCCATTTAAATACTGGTTTGAAATCCAAAGGTTTTTCCATGTCTGCAAGGTACTGATATTCATCGCCATTGCAGTTGATGCAAGGCTATAATAAGCTCAGAGCATCCACAGAACAACAGCCCTGCCTCTTGGGGCTGCAGCAATGCCATGTACCACAGATGCTGGGGAGCACACAGAAGTCATGCCATGGGACGAGGAGCCTGGGGAGCTGTGAGCTGAACCCAGCAGGGAACAGCACAAGACAATAGATGCCTCTGTTCCAATAATAGCTGGCAATGTGGACGCTTCCAAGGAGGAACATGACTCTGGAGAGGGCATGAGGCAGGCAGCAGCACGTTGGGTGCCCAAGGAGCCGGACAGGCACATATCAGATGCAATGTGGCAGCCAGAGGCCTCAACCTGCAGTGGTGAAACTGCACTGAAAGACACTCAGGCTTGGAAACTGGTTGTGCAAGGCTGGCAGGGCTCCTTCGGAGAGCTTCAGGCACGCTGCTTTCCCCCAGGGCATGACCGAGCACTTCAAGCCTGTTCCTACTGTGACCACCTCGTCATGCTCTGCACCTCTCCCCATCATCCTCTGGTGGGCTCCTGCAGCTCTTTCCAAAGGGAGGGATGTGCGATAGTCCCTCCCCTGTAGCTGAGCTTCTTATCTATTTCCCAGGCCAGATGGCAGAGTGGCTTTGTGCCTGGCAGGGCATGAGGAGCCTACAGAGCTGCTGCTTGCCTTGCATGGGGCTCAAGGCTCAGTGCACAGCTCCTGTGTTTGGAACTCCATCCTTTACACTGCAGAGCAGGGCCATCCCTGGGGCTACAGCGTGCCCTCAGCTTTAGAGGGATCATTGCTTGTATTCCACAACAGGCTTGGTGGGAAACCAAGGAATGGATGGAGCAACAGTGCCAGATGCCATCGCTAAGTCTGTCTCACTCCAGGCACATGGGCTTGATATTCCCAAACAGGAGCAACAAATCATCCCCATTACCTTCCACTGCCTCTCCCCTTCCTCAGATTGGCTCCCATTCTTTTCAACCCTACCATATGGTGCTCACTGGGTGTTTGGCCACAACCCCCAGCTCATACCTGTGACCCTGGGGACTTCCATAGTCACCCTGCTGGGTACTGGTGATGCCCTGCCAAAGCCAGATAGGGCAGCACAGACAAGTATTGCTTCTAGCTCATGTCCCCAGTGTCACCTGCATTAGCAACTGCAGTGAGCCCCAAGGGAAAAGAATAACCAACCAACCAATCCATCAGGACACTGCCAGACAAACCCAGAAACACTGATGGGGATGGGTCAGCAGATGTGGCAGAGTTTGGGATGAACATCAAGTCTTCTGCACAATGCAGACTGCCACCCTATAGTTCAAGTGGGGCCATCTCTAATGTACCTGCTGCTCAGGTGCTGTCAGAGAGACATTTTCCCACCATTAACAGGACAGATGCAGCCATCTGAGCATCTTCCTGCTGATGCAGATGCTATGGCTCTTTCCCGCAGCCATCCTCCAACAAATACCTTTAAACCCTGTTCAAAACCTAGGTGCAGAATTAAAGCGCCTGGGCATCACGGCATAACATCATCCCTGCATGCTTTAAAACCCACATGCCACCATATCTAAGCAAAGACAGCACCTAACCCTCTCTGTTGCAGCCACCATGGTGCCCATGGCTGGATCTACAGCACCTGAACAATGGGAGAACATCACCCAAACCTGCAGAGTCTGCACAAGGGAAAGGAAATTCACTCCAGCTGGGTGATAAGACAATCTCCCTTCATCTCTTACTGCTGCTTACTCCACCCCTTCATTCTTTCCTTGCTTCCCAGGTTGCACCCAAAAACCCTGTGCTCCCCGGGGTTCTGTACCCTGCTCTGCAAGCAGGTTTCCCCCTGTGACAGCGTCACATTGACGTCAAGGAGGCAGCAAGGGGCATGCTAATGGGGCTTCTTTCATAACTTGTCTGCCCCGGGGGCACTTGTTAAACGTTGGAGCTGCACAATACACAGATAACTGCACTGCAGGCTGGTTGCAAGCCGTCCCAGGGGAACCACACTGGTTTCTCCTCACTGCCAGACAAGGAACAGAGCAAACACATGGAGAAAGGAGGCTGGAAAAGGGCAGGTACTTCTCGTGGCTGATGGGGCTCAGGGTGCGTGCACAACGCAGCTTGATGCGGTGATTTCTATGTGTGCTGCTGAGCTTGCAGCGCCCATACAGGGAGAAGCACTTCTACAAAGGGAGGAAAAATAGTTCAAACCTCAAGTTTCTGAAGACTTTGGAGCCATTCCTGCAGGGAATCTTTTGGTGCTGTTATGATCAAGTGAAGTTGCAAGAGATGACAGCGGCTGCAGCTCTGGTCAACAGAGATTCATAGCACAGTCTGAGTTCGAAAGGGACCTTAAAGCTCTTCTTCCTCATATCTCATCTCAATCTCCCCTCTGGCAGCTTAAAGCCATTCCCCTTGTCGTGTCCCTACATTCCTTGTCCAAAGCCCCTCTCCAGGTTTCCTGTAGCCCCTTTAGGGACTGGAGCTGCTCTAAGGTCTCCCCTTAAGGAGCCTTCTCCCCTCCAGGCTGGGTTCATTCCAATGGACTCCTACAGACATTCTCCACGCAAGGCTATGGGATTCCAGGCAGAGGCATGCTAAAGGCTGGAGCCTGAGGATAGGGCTGTCCATCAGGGGTCTGGCTACAAGCCTCTGTTTGGACACTGACTTATCCATCCCGTTCTGCCGGCTCAGTGCTCTGGGTATCCACAATGAGCATCTGCCCCATCAGGAGCACATCAGAGCTATCCTGCACTCTCAGGTTGGACACAGCCATGTGCAATGAGGGGAATGGGTCTTTCCATTTCTCTGTTTCCCCTTTGCTCAAGCATCTTTTGGGGGGAAAGAAATCAACCCAAAAGAGTTCCACAGCTCTGCCTTCTTCTCCTGCATGGATTATAGCAAGGATCACCTCAGCAGCTGGATTGCTCTTGCTCAAGAAGGGTTGCTTGCAATAACTCCTAGCATTGCTGTAAGTTAAATGGTGGCCCTGGGTTGTAAAGAGGGCATCAATTCAGGCCATGTTTTGGGCCACAACCCTAATTTTCAGACTTTGATCTCTTCTTCCCACATAGTGGAAATCCATTTCTTCCCTTTGGGGAACCTACTGTAGACCAGCACGGGTTGCATAGGGAAAAGAATTACTACGAGTTGCTTCCTAAACCAGTTTCTATTGATGTGCTCCTGGTCTCCTGTTTGCTGGTGGGTAATTAAATCAATTATCAAGCATCTGTTTATTTATTTCTCTCCTTTCTGAATGCAAGCACTTTGGGTAGCAGTTTGTAACAAGGGCCTGTTGTAGCTTGCCTGCCGATACATGAATATTTAGGCAATCACCTGCCTCTATCTATAGGACCTGCCTCCTCTGGCTCAGGGAGGCACAAGCCCCAGGCTGGGCAGCAATGGGGCTGGGAGCTTTGTGTGTAGAGGTTGGAGCACCACCATTGCCAGCTCCCTGCCACAATAGGGCCTATGCAGGAGAAAATCATAGGTTCATAGAATCCCAGCCTGGTTTGGGTTGGAAAGGGCCATAAAGCTCATTTTGGCAAAGCCCCTCAGACACCATTGAGGCCCCTGTTTGGCTCTTTTGTCCCTCCAGAGACCAAAGCTTCAGCATCCTTCCAAAGAACAGGCTTTGTGTACCATGCTTATGGGGAAACCTATGGAGGCTGGAAACCAGCTCCCACCTCCAATCAGCCCAATTTAACACATCACCCCAGCTATGGCACCCCTATTCTCCCTAAGCCCATGCCCCTTGCTCTTCCTGAATGGCTGGGAGAGGAAGCACCAAGAGGGAAGCAGCAAATCCCTAGGAATGTGGCATCCCTCGGTTCATGTGGTGCATCCGAGTGCATCTCCACCAAGCCCACCAACCCTCCTGGGCTGCTGCTTGGTCCTGAGGCTTCTCCCTAGAGCACTTCGGGGTCCCCAGAGCATCCCAGGCACTGTTCTCCCCAGCTCCCTTGCAAAACAAGCTCCATACACCAGAGCCAAAGGCTACAAACCTGGTGAGTGACATTCCCGTGTGGAAGAAACAACTTCTTGTGATGTCTTCAAAGAGTTATTGAATCAAAGGGAGCACAATTAAGGAGGCCTAGGAGCAAGAGAAAAGGGATTAGCAGGATCTGGGAAGAGCATTCATCACAAGCAAGCAGTTTGCAGGGGCACATCTGCTGCTGACTCCTCTCTTCCAGATGCACCGGTTTTATTGCTGTGTCAGCAGGATGGATGTTTACTCCCTTTTAAAGCCGTCAGGCAACTCGAATGCCGAAACCGGGTAATGCTAAACATGCTTGTTTTCCGGGGGGGGGGAATGATGCTTGGAGACAAGGAAATTGCCAGAGCAGATTTACATTGGCCTTGCATTATCCACTCATGACGTGAGCCACCTTCAGTGGCTCCAGAGGATGCTGCAGGAAAGCCTATGGCTGACAGCTGCTGCGCTACCTGGTCCCCTGCACATGTGCTTAGGAGAAGGGAGGGATGGACTCCTCATGACACTATCCAAATGCCTTGGGTTTGATAGTTTAATTAGTTTAAATGAACAATTAGAGCTCAATTACACGCTATACCATTGCGGCATCCACTGGGTGGCTGGATTTTCTCCCCTCCTGCTCCTCAAACAAGATGAGGCCAGGTTGGACAGGGCTTTGAGCAACCTGGACTAGTGGAAGGCATCCCTGAGCTTGATTTGGGGTTTCTGGAAGCTAGCACAAACACATGAAGAGCCTCCTCCCATGAGCAACATGGATCCCAAAGAGCCTCCTCCCATGAGCATCATAAATCCCAAATGAGTGGTAGCAACCATCCCATCCCATGATGGTCACTGCCATTCATTTCAGAACTCACAGACACCATCAATTTTTGAGGCAACCAAATGCATCAACTCATGGTCTGGGTTTCACTCAGGTGGAATGCAGTCTGGTGGGGACAAGAGGTCAGACCCCTTTTGCTGCTCAACCATCCTCTAGGATGAACCAGTCTCAGTCACCAAGCCACACCGCTGGTGACTGTGCCTTTGCAGCATCCATCTGCAACACCCCAGTGCAAGCAGCAGCATCTCTCCTTGCTCAGCTGCTTATAGTCTGATCCTTCAGCCACTCATCATTGCCCCAATCTACCGCTGTTGCAAACCCAAGGCAAAAAAGGAGCATGGCAGTGCTGGTCTCTCCTGTGCAGTTCTGAGCAGTGATTTACACCCATCCTGCTCCAACAGGAGACCCAGGAAAAGCCTCCCATCTTATTTACAGCAGAATCAGGAAGTATAATAATAACAGTACTATTGGATGAAATTTGCTATGAGCCCCGATTTCCATGGGACAATTGAGTGAAGGCACCAGAGAAATTCCTATCCAATGGCTCTGGTTGACAAATGAGATCCCTTCGGGTCAGTGCAGGGCTGGGACTTCAAGTGGCAGCCCCCTCACCACACAGTGGCTTTGGGGCCTACCCAATGGATGTGATGCCACTGGGGCAGTCCCTGCCAGCTCCCATTTTATGGGTGGCCACACTCTGTGTCTGCTGGCTGGTGGGAGCAGATGGTCTCTTTGAAACACAACTGATGTTGCCAAGGGTTGGCTCTTATCTGCCTTGGCATGTGTGGGCTGCAAAGTGGCACCTCTCCATCTCCTCTGCCACCCAGCCCCATCAGTGTCCCTCTTCCTCCTGCTCCAGGGACAGACTCTGCCCCAGGTTTTAGTGTCTGGCTTAATCAGAGGCTATGGTAGCAATAGAGCTGGGCACGCCAGCTGAAGAGAGCGCATCAACCTGCCTCACCCTGACATCCTCACCTCCCCTTTTCCAGCATGAGGAGGACAATGCAGGCTGTGTGCATGTCCCACAGCCCCATCACGCAGAGGTCCCACCAGCCAGCAGCAGCCCAGGACACAAAGGGGGTGGTAGCAAATCCAGCCCTCAGGACTGGGAGTTGTGTGCTCTTGGACCACAGACCCACTGCCAAAAGCTGGCTGGCACCAAGTGTGGGGCATGGGAATAGTTGGGGTTTGTGGCAGCAAAGCTAGATTAAGACTATATATATACATATATATATACACACACACACATATATATATATGCTCCTGGATAGCATCCCCTGGTGGATGGGATCTGCTTTTAAAAGTCAATAATAGACTGCTCTGGACAGATTTTGCCATTTGGCCTATTGCAATGCTTCATTCTGCATGTGCATTTTGGGGGGCTACAGCGGGGAGTTACCAACATGACTATGGCTGAACTGCAGTGTTAGGGCAAGAATAACCACTCAGGACACGGGGAGGAGGGAAATCTCTTCCTCTTCACTCCCCTAAGAAATCCTGTTCATAACTGCATCCTCTGACCCCAGCACCTCAGCACCCTCACAGGGAAGAGCTTCTGACTAAGAGCCCATCTCAGTCTCCCCTCTGGCAGCTTAAAGCCATTCCCCTTGTCCTGTCCCTCCATCCCTTGTCCAAAGCCCCTCTCCAGGTTTCCTGCAGCCCCTTTAGGCACTGGAGCTGCTCTAAGGTCTCCCCTTAAGGAGCCTTCTCTTCCCCAGGCTTACCCAGCCCAGCTCTCTCAGCCTGGCTCCAGAGCAGAGCTGCTCCAGCCCTTGCAGCATCTCCATGGCCTCCTCTGGCCTCGCACCAACAGCTCCATATCCCTCTTACATTGGGGATGGTTGCAGCAGAGAAGCATCCCTGGCTTCAAAGCATAACAGAAACTGCTGTGCACATGCTCCTACCCATGGGACACAGCAGGGATTTCCCACCTGACTATAACACAGAGCACCTGCGAGGTCAGCCTTTTGCTGCTGAAGATGAACTTTCTGAGGGCAGTTTGACACCAGCCAACGGAGGAACCACACTCAGCATCGGTCCCAGCCGGGGTCCATCCCACTGCTTAAGCAGAGATGCGCTTCCCACGAAGCTTTTGGCTTTTGTAGAGGCTTTCTGCCGCCTGCAGGTGGAGGTGGGGGTGCCAAGGACCAGCATCCGCTAACAGAGATAGAGCCTGTTGCAAGGATGCTGGCAGGATGAGGCGGGCAGCATCGCCAGCCACCCTCTGCATGGAGAAATACAGAGCATCCCTGGCAGGACCCATCTGCCTGATCCACCTGGGATCAGTGGGGTTGGCAGCGCCAGATGCTGAGAGCTTGCAAAGGGCAGGCTTTGGTGGCAGGGAAGCTGGGAAAGCTTCCCAGGCCCTAGGGGAGAAGAGACAGGATCATTATTCCTCACTGTGTGCATCCTACCAACAGCCTGCACCAACTGCCTCCAGCTTTAGAACTGAGCTGCTTTCTGAGCCTTTTGGGGCAGAAGACACAGCGAGTGGCATCAGAGGGCTCACAGGGGATTAAAGGAGTTATTCCCCCTCCTTTTTCTTTACACATAATAGGGTAGAAGGAACATAGAGAAGAGGCACATTGTGACCCACAGAAAAGGACACTCGATCCAAATTCCAGGGAGGGAAATGAGAAACATGACGTGAGTTAAGTAATTGGTACACAGGAGGATGACAGACAAAGCAGATCAGGCACAGAGGTTACTTTGCAGGGGTGGGTGGTTTCAGAGAGTCTTTCTAATGCAGCCCAATTAGGGTCCCTCTCACAGTTGTTCTTATTACCATTAACAATTACCTCTACCTAATGCTTCCCTCTTCAAAGCCCTTTCCAGGCCCTTGCATGCTGCAGCTGGAGCCAATAAAGATGCCAGGAGCACTACAGGTAGAACCCAGCAAGAATGAGCCTTTTGGGAAGCACAGGGACACCCTGTCATCACAGCCGTGCCAAAGTCCAGGAAAGGGGAGACCTGCATCCGGTCACCCGTTGGGAAAACAGAGAAACAAAGGAAACCACAAAGCAAGGAAAGAAAGGAAGAAAGCAACAAACCCAGCAGGTTTCGGATTGGACATGGGAAACTCCCTATGGGGAAGGGAGATGTTGTTATAGTCACTTGAGACACCATATATCCAAGCATCCCAACAGGGTACCCTGCGGTACCAGCTGCCTTTTGCCAAGCTGTTTGTGTGTCAAATGCACCCTGGTTTTAGCACAGCTTCCTCCTCATGACAGAGAGATGAAGAAGACCCTTGTGGCCATTCCTGCAGGACATCTCCTTCCCAAAGCGTGGAACTCTCCAGGACTTTGCATGTGTTTGTGGCCCCTGCCCTGTGATGCTGTAACCGCACCACTGACAAAGGGACTGCTCTGGGCTCCCGTTCAACAGGGACATGAAATAATCCTAATGGCATCATCTCATTTGGGCTTGCTTTCACTCCAGCTGCTCCTGCTTCTCCTACAGAGATGCAGCTGCCTTTGGGGAGCACTGAATGGGAGGAGGAGAGGGTTTGGCATCTGTCTCCCCAGTGCCCCCCACACTTGGAGGTGTTTTGCTGAGGAGACCCATAACAAGAGCAAGGCAAACATGGGCTGTGGTCATGTCTGGATTGCAGGGCAGGCTTTCCTGTTTGCACAAACACAAGGCTCATTGGAGGATCATCGCCTTCACCTCCTCTATTCTGGCCTCCCATTACTTGCAAGAGGCACAGTGGTTGCAGCACCTCTGTGCTGCATGGGCTTTAGGCTGGGTTAAAGCAAACAGGGTTACAAGCTTACATCAGACTCAGCTTGCTGCTTCCTCACCTGCTGCCGCAGCTCTGGTTCAGACATAAGCACTACTCAAACAGCTCATGTTCCTGTGGGAGTGATGGAAATCTTTGCTGCTCTATAGTTCGTGGGCAAACCTGATTGTAACTCACTCCTTGTCCTACTCTTGGAGGTCTCCATGGGCCTTCTCACACATTGGGAAGGGGAATGAAGCCTGGCAGGTAGCAAGGGGCTTGCTGAGCCTATCCTTTTGCTGTAGAGAGGATGCTCTCCCTCTGCATCCTCCACTGAGGCAGGAGACTCAGCATTTACTGGGCCTGGGATTTCCACTTTGGTCCTCAGTCATAGATTATAGAATCCCAGCCTGGTTTGTGTTGGAAGGGACCTCAAAGCTCATTCAGTTCCAACCCCCTGTCATGGGCAGGGGCACCTTCCACCAAACATCCTTACCAACTAGGTACAGGCCTGATGACAAGGGAATATGGGCCCCATTTCTAGAGGTTTTGGGATACCATCCCCTCTTCCCTCTGTGCTTGTGGGAAGGCAGCTCCCAGCACTCCTTCTTTTCCCCATCTCAGATCAGGGGAGATGCTCCTGCCTCTCTTCAGTACACTGGGTGCTCAAAGCTCCCCTTATCAGCCCCAGCCACGAGCTTTATGACTGGCTGCGCCCTTTGGTGCTCCAGGACTGAGACCAGGGTGCAAAGGCATCTCCATGGGGAGCCATAGGGAAACATGGCAGAAAGAAAGAGACAAGAGCAGGCAAGGGAACAGCCCACAAACAGGGGTTTCCAGTGAGCCACTCATCCCTTTTCCCCGGCAGGGACCCACAGACATGCTCCTGGTAGCTGCAGCTTCTCACCGGTGGTTCAGATGCGATGAGGGATGAGAAGCCAAGGAGAAGGCAGTAAATAGCCCCTTCCTGTCTCAAAAAGCTGTTAAGAATCCAAACACACAACAACTTGCAAGCGGCTTCATTAACAGGCTGCAAACAAGTCCTTAACCCCAAGAAGGGAATGGCCTGCTTGTATTTCAGAGGCACAACTGAGAGCCCTACCCATCTCCTGCACAGGTGAGAAGCACTTCATCCTTCCCAGCAGCTCCCGTCTCAGCTGGGGAAATCTCACTGCCTTGAGAGCATCCTGGAAGGGGTTGAATCCAAACGTTCACCAATGCGGGCAATGGTTTGCAGCTACACCGTGGTCCTTCCTCACACCAAGAGCTGCAAATGGCTGAGGGGTGCACCAGCGTATGCACCCACCAAGGAGAAAGAATGGAGCTCAGGACCTGCTCCCATGTGTACAGCCAGGGTATGGGGATGCTGGTTGATGTGGGCACAGAATGTCTGTCCCTTCCTGGGCAGCTCAGCAGGATCAGCTGCTAGCACACAGCATCATACCTAAGCCTGTACAGCGTCAGTGTTACTTTGACCCTGCACCACTCATGTCCTCTCCTTCCACAACCCTGGGCTTGCCATGGGCAGCAGCATTTCTATCTCAGAGGCACCAATGCTTCACATGAGGAATAGGAAGCATCATTCCCAGTAGATGAGGGACTAGATACAAGCCAAAGGAGCCCTTAAAAATGCAGTGGGAAGATGCACTTCCATGGCAAGTCCTGGAGCACTGACCTTGGGGGACGCATAGTGAAGGCCACAAAGCAGCTTTGCCCTAAGCCTTTGGGTTGTCTTTGGCCTGTCTGTCAGACAAGGTCACTCCAAAGGGTCATTTAGGTTCAACTGCTTGGGAATGGGATTCACCAAAGTGTTACTGGGGGCTTAACACTGCCTTTAAAGCTGTGCAGATCCAGGGATACAACTAAGCAGAGGCAGGGTGGGGAGAGAGAACATCAAATGGACCAGGTACTCTGCTTCCTTCATTGCAGGCTGCACTTCCTCAGGGATGACCCCCTTATTTGTATGCCCTCAGCTCAAGCAAGATACTCTAGCACATATGGAAACAGGCAGAGAATGGACTCTGTAGGCAGTGGGTAGCGTAGCCAGCATCTGACCGCATCCCACTGCCTCCTAAATCCCTGCAGTGTGCAAGAGGAGATCCCTTCCCCTGCAGCCTTCTGCTTGCCCGAGCAATGTGGATGCTATTAAATTCGGAACAGCAATAACATCCCCAGCAATAGATGCCACTCGCGATACCGCAGGGAACAGATAAGAATCCCAGGGAGAGGTTATTCCTGCTCAAAGTCCTGGTCACAGTGACCTCCATGGACAGTTTAACTCTGGTTCTTTCATTGTTTATTGTTGCATCTGCTTTATAAACCCTTTAAAGGCCCTAAGCCCTTTATCTGTTGCGTTTCCTTTTGCATTGAAGGAGGCAAATACCAGTTCAGGGGACAAAGATCTCCATCTCCCAGCTGAAATATTGCCCTTGGCCCAAGCAATGGTGCTCCCCACTTGTTCATGGAGCTATGGCTG
This sequence comes from Amazona ochrocephala, assembly GCA_039720435.1. Taxonomy (NCBI): domain Eukaryota; kingdom Metazoa; phylum Chordata; class Aves; order Psittaciformes; family Psittacidae; genus Amazona; species Amazona ochrocephala. Next base: position 81,261,734 of record CM077881.1, on the reverse strand, counting down.
CACAACATGAATGGAAATGGGAATTGCAAAGCACAGGCTGTGCTGATGGAGACTGAACGCAGCAGAATGAGAGCTCCCTCCTGTTTTCCCTCCTCCAAAGGGCTGAAAAGCAGTCCTTTGAGAGAATGCGTTTGCACCAGACAGGGATCCAGGAAGAAGTGATAAAGCCAAGTAAAAGAAACAAGAATAAAGCTGAAACAGGGTCTGTTTATTTTCCCTTAAACACCGAAGTTTGGGATCTCCTCCTGTGCATTGGCACTTCTTCCACTGAGCTCTCCATCACCCAGCTGGAGATGCAGCTCCAGCTCCTAACCTTGCATCACAAGCATCTTCTTGGAGCTCCTTCAGTGTGGGTAGGAGGGAAAACTTGCTTTTCCAAAAATAAGCTCCTTCCTTCCTGCAGGAATCTTCTGATGGCAAAACCTATTTGGCATCTTCTGATGGCAAAACCTATTTGGCATCTTCTTCCGGATGGGGTGAGTCCTGGCGAGCACAGCCATGAGCACACTGTCTCCTTGGAAGGGGCAGAGACCAGAATGGGCAAAAGAGAGGCAAACTGGGCAGCCAGCAAGTGAGCATCCCTGCTGGTGAGAGACAGAGAATGCGTGGTCTCATGGAGCCCACACTGCAAAGCTCCACATCCCTGTTTCCACACCATTCCTAATGCAGAAGGGCTGTTTCTGGAGCAGCAGACACACACACACACAGAGCTTCATTCAAACCCCCTCTGTGTAATTACACATCCATGGTTTCTTCTGGGCTTCCACTTATTTAATCATCTTTTTCTCGTCTGTATTTAATCCCCTGAGCTCTGTCAGAGGGCAGAACCACAGCCTTTGCATCCCGAGGACAAGAGTTCCCTGCAACTGCTGCTATATTTAACTTAAACTACACTGGGTTGCCATGGCAACCCTGGTACCTAAAAATAGCAGTGCCATATACAGCACAGTTGAGAGCACAGGCAGCGCTAGCGGAAGCCGCACGGAGCGAGCGGTGGGAAATGGAAGTAAAACTTCTTCTATTCCTTATGGGAACCAAGGAAATAGTCTTTCCTCATCAAAAATCAATCCTTTCCTAATGAAACCCTTGACCCGGTTCAAAGGATCCCCATTCGCCTTGGCTCCAAGACTGATCCGTGCTCTCTAGTGCATCGGGTGCTGAAGCGAGCTGGGCTGGCCAAGCAGTGGTGAAGCTGCTGGATGTTGTTGCTTTTCCTCTTGACACATGATAAGGACCAATCATGACTCCGGCATCAGGGAAGGGTCCAGTGCCCCGAAGACGGGCACTTGTTGTCGGTCACCCCCAGCCAGCAGATCTGTTCAGGTAAGGGGGAGTTTTGGTAACTTAGAGGAGCATCTGGTCCTGCCCCACTTGTTTAAAATGGCCTACAGAGCAGGCAGCAGAGTCATGCCTTAAATATACAGGTTTCCAAATGGCCTCTTCCCCCCAACACTGACAAAAGCAAGTCTCCAGGCATTAAATCACCCACCCTTTCTTGCTGAAATACAGACCCTCCCCAGCCCAGCATTGAGAGCAAAACACGCAAGGAGCACCCTACAGCACGAGCCAGCTGAGCACCTCCTGCAATCTGATTAGCAAGGCTGACTAGTCACAGCCTGCTCATAAACAGCAGCTTCCCACTGCAGCCTCAGCCTCCAGCCACCTAATTCTCCTTGACATGTTCTGCTCCAAGTGGAAGGTGCCCGTTGCCAGACTGCAACCCCCCAGTGTCATTTCCAAGCCCCTCTTCCCCAGATGGGAAAATCAGCTGCACACTTTAAATCATAGATTCATAGGATCAACCAGGTTGGAAAAGCCCTTTAAGCCCATCCAGTCCAACCATTCTCCAGCACTGCCAAGGCCACCACTGACCCATGGCACTGAGGGCCTCATCTCCACGGTGTGTGAACACTTGCAGGGACGGTGACTCCAGCCCTGCCCTGGGCAGCCTGTTCCAATGCCTGAGCACCCTCTGGGGAAGGAATTGCTCCTAATCTCCATCTAAACCTCCCTTGCTGCAGCTTGAGGCCATTTCCTCTTGTCCCATCCCTTGTTCCTTGCTGCAGTTTAGCTTTCCCTGTGCAGCGCTGGCTTCTAGGAATCCTTGAGCGCTTGGGTTGAGTGCTGCGTGCTTTCTGGATGATGCACAGCTCTGCTTGACATCTGCACCATTCTTTAGGCATTGGATAGCATGAAAGAGCTCTTAAAGAAGAAAACACTTCACATTGTTGTAGCAGTGTTGTGAGTGCTCATTTCTTTTCCCCTCTCTTCAGAATAAAGCTGATTGCCAGAACTGATGCAAACCTAAGTCAATCCAGGGCAGTGTTTTCCCTGTTTAATGGCTGAAACCAGCAGCCTCAGAGGCAACAAGAAACCCTGTCCTATGCATTTGTGGGATTACCTGCAGTGGTCTTTGGCACTTTGTGTGTGCTCTGCCTCAGTTTACTGCTGCTCTTCTATTTCATAGGTGTTGGAACGGACCTTAAAGCTCATCCACTTCCAGCCCCTGCCATGGGCAGGGACGCCTTCCACTAGAGCAGCTTGCTCCAAGCCCCTGTGTCCAACCTGGCCTTGAACACTGCCAGGGATGGGGCAGCCACAGCTTCTCTGGGCACCCTGTGCCGATGTCCCACCACACTCATGCATGACTTGGTAGAACAATCACAGGCTTTCTCACTTGAGCAACAGACCTTGCCCAATGCACGAATCCCCCTTCCCCAGAAGCCATGCAGGGAGACCAAGCGGTGAACCCCAAGCATCGGGTCTCTGTTGACTCACTGCATCTCCCACCCATGGTGGACACATCAACATTGGCCTGTGTTGATGGAACACTGCTCCCTTCCGTCAGCTGTGGGTTTGCTAAATACCCTGGCATGACACAACCAATGCAGCAAGCCATTCTGTAATCCAGAACTGGACGAGATGAAAACATTTATGGGCATCATTAATCTGAGAAGTGCCCAGAGTGTGTTACTGTGCAATAAATATCCCTGTTTCCATGCACTCACCACACTGGAGTTGCAGATACTGGCTCTGCCACAGTAAGGTGGCTGCTGACAACCTGGCTGGAGGCTGATACAGCAGCAAAGAGCATGAAAGCACCAGCACAGACTCAGCAGGGAGCCTTGCTCAAGGACTTCAGGTTTTGTTTGCTTCATCCTGACCCAGTTCCTGTCCAATCCTCACTTGCTGTGAGCTCACTGCAGAGGGTATATAAATAATGGATGTTGCTCTGCCTCCCTCCACCACCTTTGCTGTCCTGCTGCAGTTCCTGCTTAGCCTCTTTCTGTGGCTCTCTGGAAGCAGATACTTGTTCCCCCTTGTTCTATCTGGCTCACATTTACACCTCCTCTGCAATTCTTTCCCCAGTATTCATATGGATGGTGTTGGTCACACGCTGACAGCTGTATCAGCATCACAGCAGCACCTCCTTGCTACTGACAAGGGCAGTGAATTCACGGCACACGTAAATCCAGACCTTTGTGGTGTGTGAAAGGAAGGGCTTTAATGGTGAGCAGTCTCCAAAACGTGGAAGCAAATGGGCAAACAAGCGCAGAATGGAAAAGGGATGAGATTTAAACTAGCAGGTGGTCCAGCTCCCTGGGCTGCTAAGCACTGAGCCGGACCAAGAGGCAAAGTAGAGGATGCTCACTGCTGGGGCTGCTGCTTTTAGAGCAGGGCAGGGAGTTAAGTGCACAGATCCTGTTATTGCTAATTGTGTTTGTGTTTAGAGCTCCCCAGGCGTTGCTTTAGAAACTGCCATGCTCAGGCTGTTAACCCAGCCTCACCTGCTGTTTAGCTTTTGGTACTCAGATGCAGAACTGCTTCGTGTTTGGATGCGCAGGGCATGTTGTGAAGTGCTTGCTGTTAATGCTGTGATTTGCCTCCTGCGCTCCTGCCTTTTGGTTGCTCAAAGTGATGAGCAACAGCATCTCAGGGAGGGTGGGCAAGCAGGCAGTGGCCAAACCTGCTCTCCTCAACCAAATCTATGGGGAAGGGGAACCAGTGGCAGCGCTGAAAGGCCTGATGGGTGGAAACGAGAGTCCTAAAAGGGACTTCAGCTCCACTCCCAACCCTTCATCCCCACTGCAAACAACTGCTCGCAGTCAGCTCTCAGCACTGGACACACATAACACCCCACAGGGCAGCAGCAGCAAGAATCATGGACAAAGCTTAGTTGCTTAAGGGTTATCCTACCTTGTCGATGGTCAGTGCAGAGATGAGCTGGAAGTAGAGGGTGTTTCTTCTGTTAAAGAGATGAGCTGCGGTTCCCCTGGTGCTGGGCACTGCATCATCCCCTCTGGGATCTTCCCCTCTTGCTGTTGTTCTCAAAAGAGAAGAACTGGAGATATGACAAGTGTTCATGAGTGCATCCTTCCCTCTCCAGGAAGATTCCCATCACTCAGTGGGGCCAGACCACATGTGTGTATATAGAAGTATATTTATATATATATATATATAACACTGCAACCTTCTGCACACTCCATATACAGACTCACCCAAGCAATACTCATAGTCAGGAAACGTGGCTTCTGACAGCACTGTCCCAGCCTCGACCTGCTGGCATCAACCACAGGTACGCAACAACAGCCCACAAGGCTCCATCTACACACACTGATTTACATGGACCATATAGCAGTTGTGTTCTGAGGGTCAAATGCAAGAAAGAGCATGAAAAGTGCTGAAGATTCACGAGGTTGAGGCAGAATAAACACCTCTCCCTTCTCAGTTCCATGGTGAGGAATCACCATGATGGCTCAGCATCAGTCTGGGATCTCTTGCAAGGCAATGAGTTGTGGCTACTCAGCAGCAGAGGCAGGAAGAGGTTTTCACTGCTCTCCTGAGGGTCTATGTTGTGTGGGTGTCGAAGGAGGAGAGCAGCAGTAAATCAGAGCCATCTCCCATTGTTCTGGCTCCCTCCTTTTGGCTCTTAGCCTCTGGCATGCGGTAACTGAGCGTGCCCATGTTCCCCATGTGCATCAGCTCTCTCTGTAGGAGATGCAGGGATGGTCACAGACTATCAGCTTGTGAAAAACCCAACCTGTTTTGTACTTGCCAACATGCCCTGTATGAAGGGCATGCCCACTTCCAACAGGCAAAAACTAAGGGAAATCACAGTGTTCCATGAGAAGTCTATGGGGAACCCTCATTACAAGCCAAAGGACACTCAGGTACATGCAGCTGGAAATCAGATGACCTCTTCTCTGCAGAGATTCCAGGGATGCTCAGCAGAGCTGCTCTCTTGAAGGAGGGTTCAGGCAGAGATGCAGCACCTGATATAAATGTGGCCAGGTTTCTTATGTGTAGCTCAAGACAGGAAGAACATGATTCATTAGCAAGCCTTCTCATTGGCAGGCATGCCCTCTCAAATAAGAGCAGATGTTTGCTTCTCCTTGTCCCAGTCTGCATGGTGTGTTTCTAAGGTTTAACACTTTCTGGGTCAGAAACAAGCAAGAGACACCGTGAGCTAAAACTCACTATCATAGAAACAGAATCAGCCAGGTCAGACCTGTGAAGCTGTAAGCGTGGTTTTCCCATTTCCCTCTGTTCTCTGGGATCCTCTGATGGATGATTTCCTATCTAAATCTGCAAGCACATCCCTGCCATGGGGCTCCACTGCTGGTCTCAAATGTGATGATGGGAGACAGCATCTTGAATGGGAACCTCAAGAGGGGTCCAATGAGGTAGCAGGCACAAGCTGTGAATCCAACCTACCATTGTGGTGCCCGTGTAGGAGACAAAATCTGCTCTTCAGCCAGAGATCTTGACAAAATCCCATTTCAAAATGCCTTTTGCACATGCAGGTTTTCCATTGAGGAATTCCTCATTTTAGCTACATTTTCATCGGAGAGAAACAAAAAGGGTCGGACACTTTTCCAGTCCATTCAGGTTGAAAACTCCGTGACCAGACCTGGTTGACAGAGTAGATCCAAGCAAGCACAGCACAGGGATAGTGAGTAACTCAATGCAACCTCTCCCTCCAGCCTTTTCTTGAACAAAACCCAATATAACCACCCTGAATTTCACCTTGGGTTCAATGTGTTTGCTCCAAGCTGTGTCTATCTCCAGAAGTCGGGAATTAAGTATACTCCTGTATATATATATATATATATAAATAAATAAAAGTATATTAAGTATATTCCTTATGTATTATGTATATTATATATATAATCCATTTATTATACTTAACTATATATATTGAGTATATTCCTGTATATATATATATATAAGCATATATAGCATAGCTATTCCAAAGTCAATTGCTCTACAATTGTTTTTCCACAAGAAGCCAGTTGTTTTCTTAGGGCAAAGCACTTTCATTCCTGAGCAAAGTGCCAGGAGGAGGAATAGCCAGGGAAAACGTGGCTGTGCTGCTATTCTGGAGCTATTGTCTTCAGGTAAAGAAGTCAGTGAGTTTCCCCTCTACAGTGTTTGCGACCAGGCCAAGCTGGAATGACAACAGGAATGACCCACTCGGCTGAGGATGTCAGAGTTGGGGTTCCTTGTAAACACCCACAGCTTAGGTTGTGGAATGTTCTTTCTCCAGACCCAGGGAGGGAGAAACGTCTATAATTAATGTAGTGGGAAAATGACACATTTAGATAGTGTCCCCCCCAACACAATAGCAGACATCCATTTCCTGCAGGGCTGTGGCCGCTTGCCGGCCCACAACTAAATCACCAAACCACAAAGCCAACAAGGAGGGAAAGAAAGGGGAATTATCACATAGGATGCAGCAGCCTTTGGTACCAGGAAAACAATCAGTGTCTCCACCAGACATCTATTGTTTATCAGTAATGTGCTTGAACACTCCCATCATCCTAGTCTGGAATGGGGAGTGATGTTCAAGCTGAATGGTGGAGATTGCAAGCTCCAAAGCCATAGCAAAGTGGGAGCTTGGGAGATGTGTCTGCCCTGGAGGCATTTGTGGGACGAACACACCTAAGAAACACGGTGAAGCTGATAACAAGTAGACTTTGACATGGGTAAAAAATGGGATAAATCTAAAGTTTCCCACTTTCCTCCAGGAAGAGGGTGCCTGGTGTGCAGGGATGGAGGCAGCACCTCCAGATGAACTGTGTCCAGTGATGCTGGAGGTGAACAATAAAGGAACAAACTCTTTTAGTGAGGGCTTGCAGTCCTAATCCCACACATTTTCCCCTCCCCTGTCTTTCCTCATAAAGGTATAATGGCACAAAGCTCCAGCTTCACAGCACACTCGAGTCAATGAGATCCTCTCCATTGGCTTTCAGCTGCCTTTGGCTCATGACACCAATTTAATGACTTCTCCTGTGACTTACGAAGTTGGGCTTTATCAGCAACAGGAGACTAGAGAAGGTCCCTTAGTGGGTTTCAGAAGGGCAGTTCCTGGTTTCTTGTTAGCCTGAGGCTGTGTTAAATGAATCCCGGGCATGTGCCATACTTCCCGGGATATTTTGGCTACAGCATCACTGGCAAATACATGAGCACTCATTCCCAAGTGGTTTTCTTTCCTGCCTCTGCTCCATGTGCTGGAGGGTGAACGCTGCTGGCCAGATTCCTGGTGGAAACCATGCTGGAGCACCTTGGAGCTCTGGCTAGAGGGGTCTCATCATGCACATCTCTGCGCCTAGCCTGGGTACCTCACGTGAGAGGTCTTTCACAGCACATGGGTTGAGCTGCTTCCTCTGAGCCCAGCTGCATCATCTGGACCTGATCCATGAATGTTTTCCTGAAGCAAGCTTTAAGCTGAAGTTCTTTGGGTGGCTCCCAAGCCCATGTTTGCTGCTCACATAGAAGCTTCTCCACCACCTCTTTACATGCTAGAGCATCATTCAAGCGCGACCTCTTGAGCTAAGGTTGGCTTATCTCATTGAGCATCCTTATTTCACTGCCTTGCCACCAGACCTCCACCAGGCCCCATCTAAGATGCTTTTTCTCCCCCAGTCCAAGCTTGCCCACCCTCAAATCCTCACACTTCCTGCTCTTATCCTCCAGTTCCTGGGAAGCAGAGGGGAAACACAGCTTGCACTTAGCAATGCCAGGGAATAGAGCAAAATGCTCCACCACACCTCAAGCTTTTCCTTTCTTTCTTTGGCCTGCTTTAAAGGAAAAAACCCCAAAAGGAATTGTCTGTATTGAAGGACACACACAAAAGAAACATTCATCTAGGGGAAAATCATGTTTCTCTCACTGATTATTGTCTGCCCTTCAGGAGGGAGGGAGGAAGAAAAGCAGCTATTAGTGTCTGCCTATTCCTCAGTGACTTCTGCTTTGGTGTTTTGAACGACACACATCATTCGGATCAAGGTATTAGTACACTTCTTGGACTGAGCAATGAATCAGCAAATGCAAAGCCCTCTATTTATGCACTTTAATGCTGAGAACTTAAATGCAAAGCACTAGACATTCAGAGTCTCCAGGTCCCCACAGCAGCTCTCTTAGCACTACACAAACGAAGGACCCAAACTGATCCGGCTGTATTTATGGGGTGCACATTTCAGGATGAGGAGGGCAGGGCTTAGGGCAGGAATGGACGTTCACTGGGTGTTGGAACAGCACTTTGCTCAAAGCTGGCTTGAGCCCATCCTATAGCAGCGGCTCCTGCAGCGCTATCCTCTGAACTGGAGGCATCACAAGCTCCCTCTTGAGAGCATTATGACTAAGTGGCAAATAGGAACCGAGAAGCACATTTAGGATAAGCGGCTTCCTGTCTACAAAGAAACGCACATTAACACACTTTTTAGGACGAAAATGCAGCAAAAGTAAAATAAGAACAGTTTAGGGTTGTCAATTGGTGTGGAGGGGAAGCCATCCTCAAACCAGAGCCCCCAACATGGCTTTGGCTTCGCTTCCAGCAGCAGAATAACTTCTTTCTTTGTGTTTCCATTTGCGAGAGCTGGAGCAGCTCTGCTCTGGAGCCAGGCTGAGAGAGCTGGGCTGGTTCAGCCTGGAGAAGAGAAGGCTCCTTAAGGGGTGACCTTAGAGCAGCTCCAGTGCCTAAAGGGGGTACAGGAAACCTGGAGAGGGGCTTCGGACAAGGGCCTGTAGGGACAGGACAAGGGGAATGGCTTTAACCTGCCAGAGGGGAGATTGAGATGAGCTCTTAGGCAGAAGCTCTTCCCTGTGAGGGTGCTGAGGCGCTGGCACAGGGTGCCCAGAGAAGCTGTGGCTGCCCCATCCCTGGCAGTGTTCAAGGCCAGGTTGGACACAGGGGCTTGGAGCAAGCTGCTCTAGTGGAAGGTGTCCCTGCCCACAGCAGGGGCTGGAGCTGGATGAGCCTTAAGGTCCCTTCCAGCCCAACCAGTCTGGGATTCTATGACAATACTGGTGGCAGGCATGTGGGACATTGCTGATATGTGTATATTCATCAGATACTTAGAGATAAGCATAAATGCTCTCTTCAGCTGATGCTTGCAGAAGTAAATTCAAATGATGGCAAGGTAGAAGGAAACACAGATGTAAACAGGGAAAGACTCCACCATACATGACAAGAGCTTGAATCCAGCGGTTGCTGCTTGATCTGGAACAGCCTACAGTCCACCAGGGCTTATGTTTTCACTTGCTAGAGGAGGACTCCTGGAGAAGCACTAGCGCATTAGTGGCTCTGCTTCATCTCCCAGGCTGCACTTTCCTTTCAGCCCCTTCCAGCATCCCAGACATCAGCTTTCCCACCATCACTTGCCCATCATTATAAGTAGGAAACAGCTGTATGACTGTATACATCTGGCTGTAGCTCCAGCTGCCATGGACTTTATTGTGCTTAGGCTTAAGAACACTTTAAAAGGGCTTATAGCCCACCACCCATCCATTTGCTTGTCTACTTCTGAAGACTGAGATTTCCATTTCTTTGAGACTTCTTTAATTAACTATAATAAAACCCCACACTTCTCCCCCTCAGTAGCTTGCTCCTGGTTCTTGCCTATGCTTAACGATACCAACTCAACAAGAGGGCTTTAGCGTGTTACAAGAGCAGACTTTGGTCACTGGAATCTTTAGCCTGTGCCTGACACACGGCTTTTGGGGACAGAGGATTTCATCTGTTGTGTCTGAGACCATTGCCCTAAATACTTCCTCCTCCTCTCGATTTTCCCAGACATTATATGATCCCAAAGGGCACTTCGCATGCCCTCCGACTTCACTTCAGCAGGGCCAGAGACTCGCGTTGCCTCTTCCAGCACCTAATAAAGCCTCATGAGAACAACAGCTTTTTGTGCGCCGTTACTTTCTATATCTGAAGGATACTCCTGAACTTTAGCCTGACTTTTGTTTTTGGCTCCTCTCCTAGGACTTTGATCCAAGAAACTCTCTCAGCATGTTCCACTGGCTCAGCTGGGGAATTCAGCACTGCGGTATCTTGCCTTGCAGCTTATTTTTAGGGATGATCAAATCAAGACAGATAAAATAAGAAACGAGCTGAATCTTTGCTAGGGCTGACTGCAAGATGCTGTGATTTACCAGCACTTGGTCTCCTGGCCGGGGTGGAATGGCTGAGCCAAGACAGATGAACACATATTCCTGATGGACCTCATTCAAAGGGGGGCCTTGAACTCAGCAGCTCTCAGACCATGCTATCAAATGTGACCTTCTCCCTGGTATCTTGCTTCCTGGGTATCAGATATGTCCTGTTTATGAGCTAGAGAATTCCCTGCAGCCTGTGGCCTCTCAAGAGAATGTGCAGCAGCTCTGAATGGGAAGCTGGAATGAACAACAGCAGCCAGGTGATGTGTGCGCTAATGCACAAAGGCTTATATTGGTATGATACAACAGGCAGCCCAACGCTCTGGTCCAGATGAGCACTAGAAAGCAACTGGGATCACACTCTAGGTCAGTGGTGTTGGGTTGAGCCACAGTTTCTCACTGATGCAATCCTTTTCCTTCATGAGAGGCAGTACCACCTACTGGCCCAACAAGCTTCCTTTCGTTAGCTTGCCATCCATAAGTTTTCTTGGCCAGCAAGAGTCCACCTTCATATAGAATCGACTGAAGAGGCCATGGGTGCATCACCAGACCTTGTAGGCTTGGTTGTGCTGCCTATCAGCACCCAGTGAGCAATCCAGTTAGGGTTAGGACAAAAAGGTGAGATTATCATGGGCCAGAACAGGCATTTGCATGACAAAATACACACATTAAACCCAAAAGTTGAGGACACATCGTCCTTAGCTGTGAAGGACAGACATCCTAACCAACCATGGCTGGCAGGACTGGTGAGACACTGTCTTGTTTCACTTAAGCCCTTTAATAAATGACTATCAGCTCTTTAATAAATGCAGCTGGGCTGTCTAACCACAGCACTCATCATCTAGCACTTCATTGGAAACCAACGAATAGCAGAAACCAGTGAGACATACCTCTCCATGTCAGATGCCAAGACTTAAGAAGACTGGGTTGGGGAAAATTCCAGAGCGCAGAGCAGTAGGAATGGGAAGGATGAAACCAGATTTTAGGCACTGATGTGAGGAAACAGACTTTGCTTTTCACTGGGCAGTATTGCCTGGGGAAAGAAAAGATAAAGGAAATAAAACCCTAAACAGCACTAAGGGACAAAGCAGCTTGTCTCAACTAGCCCCTTCAATTCCCTTTGTAAGAAGGGAATTTTCTCCCTTTCTTTGGTCAGGTTGACTACTACCAACAGGACCTGAGCTTATGCTGTGCCTGCTGACCTACCACATTCAGCCTACTTACACTAATTAAACTTTAATTAAGTTTATTAGGTCTTCATCTACCGTCTGAAGTAAGTCAAAGGTTTTGCAAAGTGTTGGCTGAGGTCTTAGCGTGACTGGACAGTTTGGGTTTATCTGCCCAGTTTATCTGATTTTATTTATATACTTATATAAAAAGGGGTTTAAAAGCATAGGTCACTTCTCACCTACTCCTACTACCCTTGCCTCAAACCACAGCAAGCACTTGGCCTCCAGTTTCATTCCAAACCAGCCTTACAAGGAGTGGCATTGCTTTGCTTGCTGTTACCCTTGATGTAAGAGAGACCTCAAGAGACCAACTTCGTGGTTTAGGATGCTTGCATGAGGGACCTCATGTCTCTGCCTCCCATGCTCCCAATCATGTCTTGTTGCATTTCTCCTTATGGAAAAGCAGGGAGAGGACTCTTCCTCAGTCCCACCCTGCCAGTGCAGAGAGAAGGCTCCGCTTTTCACATGGGCTGTTGTTTTCCAGGCAGCCTTACGCTTTGCTCAAGTAACTCCAGCCAAGTTTCCTGACAAGTCAGTCGTTTCCCCATCTCTGCCTCCAAAACAAATCCCCTCCTGTGCCAGGAAATGTGCTGCCACCGCCAGCTTCTGGGCTGAAGGAGGCAGTATCAGAAGCTTCAGATGGCACCTGGAACAAGCGTATCGCATCCACCCCTCACAAGCCACTGGTGAATTAACCCTAATCAGTGGTCAGAAACATCCCATTACAAAGAAAGATCCTGGTTGAAAAGCATTGCTTTTAGCTGGGAAAGGGAAAGCAAGCTGTGTGTACACGCCTTAAGGATCAGCACGTCTGTCAGCTTCCGGAATTGTCCTCTTAACTAGTTCACTCCATTCTCACCTTCTGCAATATCAGTCAGCCTTTTATCCCAGAAAAGCCATGGATTTCAGAGATATTGCTCTAAAATTCCCATGGATGCTGGCCCGGCGCATCAAGGGAACACAGACTGAGCAATCACAACTCATCTTCAAACCCCAGTTCCACTTAGCATCCTCAAATCAGAGTACAGGGCACAGTGTTTGCCTCCAGATTTTTAACCCAAGGCCCTTCTACAAGTCCTCTGCCTTGCTAGTTCACATAATGGCACCAGTGCTGCATCTGTAATGCAAGAGAGAGCAATTCTGCTTGTATTGGCATTGGGTTTCCTCACTCCTCCAGGCTATGGGCATGCCATCAGGTAACCAGTCTCCCCAGGGCTGGTATTGTCCCCAACAGCTCAAAAGACCCTGTTGTTAGACTCCCTATCTCTATTCAGACCCTTTACCAGCACAGCCCATGAGCTCACCCAGCAGCACTTAACACAACCCACAGTTCATTGTGCTATCAGCCCTACCTTCCCCTGCTCTTTGCCCTGTAGATGCTGTGCCCACTTCCTGCTTGACTGGTCATTGATAAGGCTGAACGGATTGGGGCTGTTGAGGTGGTGACTCCCTGCTCTGGTGGCACATAGGGCTTAAGACCAGTGTGGACATCCGACATCCAGCAATGCTGGATAAGGCATTGCTTTGAGTGGTGTCTTTTTCTCTGTGAGACTGCAGATGGGGCTCCCAGGCAGCCGCAGAGCTAAATAACAACCCAAAAGTGCTCTGGAAGAAGCCAAAGGGCAGGAGCAGGCAATGCTCAGTCCCATCGCCCTGCATCATTTAGTGCATCACTTGACCTAGAATCAAAATGCATTGATTTTTTTTGCCAGGAGATATAGAAAAACTTCCCCAGCACATAAAAACCATGCCTCCAATATGGACAAAAATCACTGAGGATTTCAAATAGAACAAAATAGCTTTCAAAACAAGATATCTTCTGCTTTTGGATCAAGCTTTCCAGACATGCTATGATAAGCACAGCAGAAGAAATGATGCAGATAATGTTCTGCATAAGAAAATGTCCCTTTTTTTTGTTGGGTTTGGCGTTTTTTAAAACAACTTAAAGAAGGCGATTTTGGAATAGGATATTTTGGCAACAAACCTTTGAGCTCCGTGCTTGGCAGCCGCCGGATATTGAGCTTTGAAAACTTGTTCAGAGCCTTGGATTTTGCTGCTGCTCCCCCCCCCCCCCCCTTTTAAATGCACTTTGGGAGGGAGGAGGTTCTGACTGAAAAACAACCCGCAACAACTCACCAGCAGTGAATTTGCAGTGATTTGGCAGTGATTTCTAAGTCAAAAGATATGTAAATCTAATGCCTGAGCCCAAATTGCCATGAGGACCACATGCAGCTGCAGCAGCTTATTTCCCCTCAGCAGATACCCCTCAGCTTGCACCAAAGGGCATTCAAAAGGGTGTTAGAGACCCACAAAAGCAACATCTCATTGGTTTCCTCTTCCTTTCACCTCCTCCATCACTTTCCCTATGCCACGCTGCTGGTTCCAGTGCACACTTCTCCTGCAACACTCCCCAACTCCCTGGAACACCGTTTCCTATGCAGCAGAGATGAATGAGTCAAGGCCTCTTTTGGCTGTGGGATAATTGGGCAGAGAGCGACTCCAACCTTAGAGTAGAAATAGAGCTTTGTAAACAGAGTGGGGATGAGATTTATCACAAAGCAGGAACAAGGAAGTCATTGTTCCAAGGAATAAGCACCTATTTATTTCATTGCTCAAGGCTGTCAGAAGGAAAATGCTCACGGTGAGTGTTCTGTGGCACAAACACGATTTCCTAATGAGGCATTCCATACGTCAGCTAAGCCGAACAATGGAAATGCTCCATGCAGGAATGAAATGGGTGCAGAAAGAAAGGTGCCCCTGGCACACCTCCTGGTATTCTTTTGTGTGTAATGTATAGACTGGGGTAAAACAACCCCTTTGGGCCTCTCAAAACAAATCCAGAAAGCTCCCATCCTCATCTCCAAAAAGATCCATTCTGAGTATTGGATAAATTCACCCCCAGAATCAAGAAGGGCTTTTCCAAACTACTGCAGCTAAACCTCAGATGTCGTCACATGGAAACATCCAACTCGGAAGCATCAGCTCACCACAAGCATCTGAGCAGGATAGGACTCGTGTTATAGAGGTCTCTTTTTAGGCAGGAGGAACAAGAAACAGCGCAAGTCAGAGGGAATATCAAGTACATGCAACGAGATAGGCAGATCTACCCCAGTGTGGTTGGTATTTCTTCCCTGTGGATCCATTGGGGTTTCTATACTGCAGGTCCTTACAGAGTGGGAGGAGAAATCTCTGCCTCTACCTGCGAGGTAAGCGCTCCCACTTGCCTGTTCCCTTCATACTAACATTGATTTGCAGCCTTTCGTGGAATATGTGCTATAAATACATATGCCAGTTTCCAAAATAGCCTTGCAGGGTTGCACAGTAAACAGGGCTGCTCCCTGATGTTTCCTGCATCTATTTCTGTAGCTCCGCAGACCCTGCAGCAAGCCCTGTTTCCTTGGATGCTCTCACCCACCGACCCCTCACTTTTCAGCTGGCAGAGGGCAAGAAGGGGTCTGGTTCCAAACCCATTTGCTCTATTGCATGGGAAGAAAGCAGAGAGGTAACTAGAGAAACAGAACGCTTGGCAAATGTGTATTGAACTTCTCACAACAAGCCTATTAGTCAGGGCCCATCTCTATGGCAACCAAACAGCACAAAACCAAGGCATTAACACCTAAATTTATTAGTTTGCAAGTGCTTAGCTATTATCATTCCAGGGGTATATTCCCTTCGCTACCTCCCCACAACTTCCCTTTGGTTCCTAATGAAGACAACTCAATGCCAGCACAAACACAGGCACACCAGTCACAGGCAGCAGAGCTGAAGCTTTCATACTTTCAATCACAGCTTGAAAACTACATCAAAAGAAGAAAACAAACCCAAAAGGGTGCAGATGGGGAGTTCCCCAATTTCCTTATGGAACTGGTAAACGTTTGCAAATCATAGGTTCAGGGAGGGAGATAGAAAGATCTTCATGAGGTGGAGGAATTCAGGATATATCCTGCTTCTCCCCTGATAATTTCCAAGTGCTTTGCCTTTCTTTCCTAAGGCTATTAAAGCAGCTCCCTAGGTAAATGGAACACAATCTCCACTGGGCCACAAGGCTCCAGGTACCAGGGCAAGCATGTTGCTATTTGGTTAGGTTCACTCTGGAAATGAGCAAAGGGAAAGGGGATAAAGATGCTGGGAAGTAGAGACTGAGCACAGCATCATGGGGTTTGGCAGCTAAGCTGATGAATTCAAGTGATTTTGAAGATCTAAACGTGCCTGAGGCTCCTGAGTGAATTCCAATGGCCTCAAGGGCAGACCAGCAAAGGCAGCCTGTAGAAGACAATCAGGTTTTCAGTCTATACCTTTGCAAGTCAGAAGTGAAGCAGGAAAAGGAAGAACGTGTTTGAAGCTGTGTTGGCCATTCATAGGGCCAATAACACTCTTCACATTTAATTTAGCGTTCACTGAACTTATCTTTTTCATCTTTGCTTCAGGATTTGAAGTAACCCTGATTAGGAATAAGGATCTGGCTTCCTTGGGGTGAATAATCTTAAAGAGTCTAGTCCAGGTCACTGTCACAGACAGGAAATGGGAGCAGACAGCGTGGCAGCCTGATGCTGTCCAGCAATCTCTATGCTGTCCAGATGTGCAACAGGCCTTATGCTGGGACAGAACAGTCCTCCCTGCAGATAAGGCAAAGCCTTGAGTGGCACTGAGCCTCGCCTCGGGATCAAGCAGGCTTTATAAATCAGTGGTTACCATTTGGAACCAGAGCAAAGTAAATAAGTGGTTAGCGATAAGACTTCCACACAAATGGATCTGGGAGGTTGGGAAGGACTGCAGGCTCACCAGGGCTCCATGTATGCTAATAGAGATTCATAACACAAGCCCTTCCATTACTGCAGAGGGAAGGGTAGAGAGAACAGCAGCTCTGAAGCCAGCCACAACTATTCTGACACCAGCAGGTTGAAGATGTCAAGCAGCAGCTGCCCCAAACCCCAACACGGTTGTGTATATGTGGGGGGTGATCGATTGCCCCAGCCCTAAGGAGCCACTTGGCTCCACACACCAGACTCATCAGGTCTGGAAGTCATTTTCCAGACTGTTTGGTGTATTCCCCCTTCCATCACGCACTGTTCCCAGATGGAAAACACCTTGTGTTGGGGTACCCAGTACCTAAAGGGGTGACAAGAAACATGGAGAAGGGCTTTGGACAAGGGCCTGTAGGGACAGGACAAGGGGGAATGGCTTGGAACCGCTGTAACAGGCGTGATTTCCCACAATATGGAATGGATATAGTGCCGAATCTTCCTGACCAAAGCCAGAGCAGATGTGCCATAGATTTCCGCATGTTTTTCAGCTCTGTAAGTGAAAAAGGACTGAATTCCCTTCAGAGAACCATGCATAGGCCATATAACACAACACTGCTCCTCAGCACTGACAGCAGATGGTTTACAGGGAGCAGAGTCAACAATGAAACATCAAACCCACCTTCTCCTCCAGCATCCCTCAGTCAATAGAGCACTTCTGAACCTAACCAGTGAAGCCCAGAGCTAGCTTTAGCCTACAACTATACAGAAGGTCTAATGGCAAATTGTTTGTTATCCCATTCCAGACATGTGATTGGAAAATGTTTAACAGAAGGTTGCAATCTATTAACCTCACTCCCATTAGCAGTGGAACAAGCCAATAGCAATATCCCTCCATGCTCAGGCAGCACCTCCTCCTCAAAGCACACTGTGCCAGGCTTTAAGCTGACCAGAACCCCAGTTTATGGGCCCTTCGCATTAACATTAGCAGCATTTAACAGGTTGAAGCACATTAACAGGTTGAAAACTCTGAAATCGGGTCACTGGGGAGCCTGCAAGTTCCTAACTAGCTGGCTTGCTATCAGCTCAAAGACACTGCAAGAACATTAGCACTGGTGCCAAAAATATCCGGCCTTGTCCCTAAGGCAAAACAGCAGCAGGAGAAGGAGGCTGAGGATAAAATGTCACCGAATAGGCAGCAATGAGCTGCTGAGATCTTGTTTGTTGGGATAATTCCATTGCCAGGAAGAATAAACCAGCACGGGCCAGGAAGGGATGTGGCAGCTCAAGGGTTGGATGCATCTTTGGGAAATCACTGCTTTGCAAATCACTGTAGACCTCCAAGGAGAGTTTTAAAAGGCCCAACCAAAGAGCTTGCAGGG
Source organism: Amazona ochrocephala (assembly GCA_039720435.1). Lineage (NCBI taxonomy): Eukaryota > Metazoa > Chordata > Aves > Psittaciformes > Psittacidae > Amazona > Amazona ochrocephala. Next base: position 81,243,941 of record CM077881.1, on the reverse strand, counting down.
TGGTTTTCCTACTGCAAACAGGGAAACATTGCCAGCCACGCTCACCTCATCCCACTCTAGCCAGAGCTGACATAGAATCCCAGCCTGGTTTGGGACCTTAAAGCTCATCCAGTTCCACAATAGATCATCTAAGCGCACAGGAGCAAAGCCAGCTTGAAATAAAGCTTCAGCATGTCCCCTGCAGAAGATGCAATTCCACCAAAACAAAATAGCAACATGGACACATGCCCACTTCACCAATGTTTTTCCTATCTTCCCATATCCAGTCGTTCCTTACAGGCTTTCCAAAAGGAAAGACTTCCGCTTGTCGGCAGTGAAATAACTGCTGTAAACCAAAATTCAGCAATTAGAACACAATTTGCACTGATACAAATTCAACCCAAGGAAATGTTGGATTAAGATATCTCAGACCTGTCTTTCATGGCTTTCCCAATTTGTTTTTGGGATTTATCTCCTCAATTAAGCACCTAGAAGCCTCCATGCCAAATCCTCCTGGGCTGGTGTATCACTGGACGTTCTGCTCCTGGTCCATGTTGAAGACAGGACAGCTCTGACTGCTCCTCTCAAACACAGCAACCTTTCTGGCTCCTCAGATCCATTCACTGTCCTAAGGGGGAGGAGAAAACACATTGGAATAGATGCACATCGTGGGTACTAGCTTTTGGTTATTAAACCCCTTGCTCTGCATATGCATGCACATAGATGCAGATTGTGTAATAGCTTTGGAAAACCATCCAGGTCCTCCGGAGACAGTGCCATCTTGAATCCATTAGCTGTGTTATGAATAAATGGATGAACAAAAGCCAATCCTTCCTTTTTAGTTCCCTCCCTATGTGGTGAAGGCAGAGGAGACACACACATAACACCAGAGTGGTGGAGCACAACCCCACAGATGATGCTGCATCCCGAGTGTGCGCCACGATCGCAATCAGTGAAGCATCACATGGACCAAGGGACACCCAAATACAGATGTGGAGCATGAGCATGCTTATTTTAGTGCTGTGCATGCCTGTTCCTTATGTAAACGGGGCCCAACCACCGCTGCCCATCCCTCCATCCTGCAGCATGTGCCAACACCATTCACTCACACTAGGTTGCAGCTCTCGGAGGAGAGCTCTGAGCTCTTTCTCCCCTCTCCCGTCCCCCATGAAAACAGCCACCTGCCATTTGCCTGGCCCGTTTCTCTTCTGCCTGCCAAAAACCAGCAACATGCCCCAGAATATAATTGGAAACACTGCGCTGTGCTGCAGGGGGCCCGTTTCTGGTGCACAGAAGAGGTTTGAAGCCAAGCCAATTTCATTTCTAGATTCCCCAGGCTGTATATAGCTGCTAAGTGGGGAGGTAAAAAAGCCACTTTTATCAGGACAGTTCCTATTAGGAGATTCAGATCTTCTAACAAACCATGCTGGAGGAATCAGTGAGCTGTCATTGCAAGCAGATTTAGGGCATTGTTTCTTGGAATTGGAGTTGTGTGGGAGGTCAGAAGTTAGAGGCCAGCATTCCCAAACTTCGGAGGCGAGTGCATGGCGCAGCTGGGGGGGGCAGAGGATTTATGAAGGCTGATAGGAACCCTGTGAAGCAAACTGTCCCGTTCCCCCTCCTCCCCAGCAGGTCTTGTGCAAGTCACAGAACCAACTAGGTTGGAAAAGACCTTTAAGATAATGGAGTCCCCAGAGCATCCTTGCAGAAGGCATGCGGAGATGAGTTCATGGCAGTGATTGCAGGAGCTGTAACTTCAGCTCCAGATTAAATTCCTTTAGGAAAACAGCTTTGAGAAGTGCTGTGAGCTTGCAAGGGGGTTCCTACATCTCCTGTGCTGCAGAACCTAACAACCACCGAGGCTCCCAGGTCCACAGACCATGGCTGGCCCTGCAAAGCTCACAGTTATCTTCCTTATGCAGAAGAGGGGCAGAACAGGAGATATGGAGAAGATGTGTGGAGACCTCAGAGAAGCTTCCAGTGTCTGAATGGGGCTACAAGGATGGAGAGGGGCCTTCATCAGGGACTGGAGTGATAGGACAAGCAGTGATGGGTTCAAACTGAAACAGGGGAAGTTCAGGTTGGAGATAAGGAAGTTCTTCCCTGTGAGGGTGCTGAGGCGCTGGCACAGGGTGCCCAGAGAAGCTGTGGCTGCCCCATCCCTGGCAGTGTTCAAGGCCAGGTTGGACAGGGCTTGGAGCAAGCTGCTCTGGTGGAAGGTGTCCCTGCCCATGGTAGGGGTTGGAACTGGATGAGCTTTAAGGTCCTTTCCAACCCAAACCATTCTACATAAATGAGACCATATTTAGAGCCAAGACTCAGGTACCTAAATCGCTTTATGGATCTGACCTGTGGAACTGTGAGCTGTCTTAAGTTCAACATCAGAAGGGAAGTGCAGGAGGGAGCTCTGAGGAAACCCCAGATTCTTCCTCATCAGGCCAAGTACTGAGTAGACTTTAATAGATGGGCTAATGAAGAACATAAAGCAGTTAGTTGCATCCAACTGCTTTTAAAACCGTCAGTGTTAGAGGTTTCTCTATAGCGAGCATGCTATAAAATAATAGGAAGATGACCCTGTGTTTCCCAAAAAAAATCCCCGAAGTCATCACAAAACCCACAGCTGTTCCACATTTGCAACAAGCTGTTTAAAACAAAATAAACCAATCCATTTGCTCCAAGAAATACACATTAAGCACTGGCAGCTTGCTTCCCTCTTTCCTCCATCCCTGAGTACTTAAGCTGAAAGGAGGGGGAAAACCTTGATGTGTGCATGAAAAAGCCCCCAGCACAATAGCTGCTCTCCTGTTGACTCCAAAGCTGTTATTAAACTTGAGGATCCCGTGCTAGCAGAGCACAGCTTGAGCAGCATCCTCTGCATTCACCACCAGCAGCACCAAGCTCTGATAATGCAAGCAAGTCGGATTCCCACCTACAAATTCCTGGAAGTTTATAGCCTAAAGAGCTACATGCCAATATCTGGGCATGGGCTGGCTCAGCTGGATAGCATTATGAAAACCTCCCCTGCTAGAGCAAAACATCAACAGAGTAAATCCTCGGAGCACAATGGGCAGGCTCTTACTTGGAGCCAAACATCACCATTGTGGTTTAAATCAAGCTATTCCCAGTGGGCTTCAGAATGAGGCTCAGGCAAGATGAAGCTGCAAGAGGGTGCATTTCATACAGCTCCTCCTCCAACCCCCAGCTTTAGGTGATGAAAAAACATAGGGTGGAATCAGCAAGCATCCAGAAGCTCTGTAGGCCACTATGATCATCCCCCTGAAGCCATTCCACACTGTGGCAGCACCATGCACATACGATCCAAAGCTGCTTCACTCAGCATCTTACCCAGAGGCTGCATGGGCTGGAAGGAGGAGATGGATGGTTCAGCATCCCACCGGTTCCATAGGAAACAACAGACTCCTTCAATGAGCTATGAGAAGATGCAACATGGTAGGAGAATGAAAACAACCAACTGAGACCTGTTTGCAGGCATGAGAAGTCTCCAGGGAAGAAGGAATGGAAGCCTAAGAAGGAAACCCAAGAGAAACAGAGCCCACTTAAAAGCAGCAGCTCACCACTGATGACCTGTTTGTGTGTTTCTTTGTGGGTCGGTTGGTTCTTTGTTTCCTTTGGGTTGTGCTGTCTGTCAGTGGATGGGAAAACCCCAACAGCAAGCCAAGGTGGGACATGGTCTGCATGTGGCCTGGACAACACATCACTGGTGCCATGCAGTTCGCACTGCTCTCACTGGCATTAGGCTGGGACCTCCTAGGGCCAGTTTTCCCTGTCCTCAAAGTCATTGTTAGAACACATGAAACTTGGGAATGAAATTCCTGCTCCACTAAAGGGAATTTTTATTCCTTGGCAAGGAGGATTCGTTGTCTGGCTACAGCACATTCAGGTGCAAACTGGTGCCAAGTCCTGTTCATCCAGGTTGTGTTCCTGGAAAGCTCCAGCCAAGACCTTTGGCCAGACCAGTTTGTACAATGTCTCTCTGTGGCTATAGGGGAGCACAGGAGATTTCCCAGAGTTCCAGATGTGAGGAAGCATCCGGGTGCATCACTGACCACAGCAGACGTGATGCTAGTGCAAGTACATCATTTGTGTACTTCCAAACTTGGGCTTAGCAGGGTGCTTGTACTGGTCAAGCTGAGAAATGCATGCTTGGTGCCTGCAACTCATCTGTTGTTTGCAATAGGCAAGTAGAAGTAGCTGAGATTCAAAATCAGAATAAAACCATCCATCAGCATTCCTGCACAATGACAAAGGGGAAGGCTCCCTTCCTCCCACTCTGTGGGTTCTCTCCAAGCAGATGCAGTTGGCTGTTTGGAAACAGGCTGCTGACAACACTGCTGGGTAAGATAGAGGGTATTAAGAGTCAGTTCAAGACTTATTAAGAGAGACTGAGCAGGAGGTGCTGATCTGAATCCAGCTCTTTCACCCTCCTTGCAGGCCAAGGAAACGGAACCTTTCAGATCTTCCATGGGGACATCAGAAGCAAAGCATCCAAACAGACGCTCCTTCTTCTCCAGCACCCTGCTCACATCAAACACTTGCATGCGATATACGCTTGATTGTCAAACACACCCAGGAAACTAAGGCCAGCACAGGAAAGGTAACTGCAATCTGTGTTGGTGGTAAAGAGAGACCTGAGCTGCCTGAAGCCAAGGCGTGGATTCACCTGAGAGCTCTGATAGACCCCAGACATGAAAACGGGAAGTGCTGCTAGGGTTGAATCAAAACCAGATCTAAAGTAGCAAATGCAACATAGGATTACAGAATGGTTTGGGTTGGAAAGGACCTTAATATCATCCACTTCCAACCCTCTGCTGTGGGCAGGGGTGCCTCACACTAGACCATCCAAAGACAGCTTCAGAAGAAGTCTTGGACACTATAAGTAGTTGATGTTAAGCTAGACAGGGGGAAACGCAAGAGGGCAGAGTGGAAGATGCAGGGAGATATCCTTCAATGTCTTTCACAACTAAATTAAGGTCGTCACATAAAGTCAGGAGATGGTAGAAAATGCAATGGTGACCAACCCAAGTACTACCAGGATGCTGTTCTGCAGTCTGGAGAACATAGAAACAGAAAGGGAATGAAGAGAGAACAAAACCAGCTCTGAAGGGAGACAAAAGCTGGCCATTATTCCATAGAGCCCAAGGCCTAAAGGACCTGCAGCGCTAGGATCAGGCAATGGGTTTAACACTGCAAAAGGAAGCATCTTTTTCTCTCAGCACACAGTTAAACACCAGAACTCTTTGCCACAAAACTTTGTGGGAGTCAAGAATATAAGAGGGCTCAATAAGAATTAGACCCATGTGAAGACAATAGATTTAACAATGCCTATTAAACACTGGGATCTGATGGAAACTTCCAGGCCTGGACATCCTCCAAAAGAGTAATGCTGGAAGCTGAACTGGAAGCAATGGGATGCAGCAGCCTTAGTTATGTTTCTAGTATATAGGTCTCCAGATGCTGGCTTGAGTGGCCTTGGTAGGACCACACAGGTTAGTTATGTATCAAACAGGCTGAATAGATGTGCAGCAACGAAGTCCATCTCTTCAGTTTGAAACCATTCCTGAATGTGCCTTTATCACTGAGGGGAAATGGGATAAATCCAAGCGAAGCAGCATCCACCAAGGTCACCATTTCTGGGGTATAACTGTTACCAACGTGGAAAGATAACATCAGCCTCTCCACTGAGACCAGAAGCAGGGATTGAGCTTGGTCTCAGCTAAAAAGCCCAAAGGTTCCTCCTTACTAGGTATAGATATGGAAGCTGAAAGCTATGGCACTCCTGTCCTGTCTCCATTGGAGAAAAGAGCTGTGGGTTGCAGGGGATCAGGTGCTATTTATTTAGGAGGGTTTTGATTCAGAGTCTGGACAAGAATGCATTGGGTTTGGATGCAATCCTCCTCTTGTTCCCACTGCTCTCACTGTACAGCCACTGCTTTCACATTGCTCCAGCTGAGCTCTAACATCAGGAGAGATCTTCAGCACAGCACCCTGATCAGGAGGACCTTCAGCCTGCGGTTAGTCATTCAGGAGACCCTAGAGCAGGTTAAGACTTCTAACAAACAGTGGAGAAGATGATGCGAGAAGGCTCGGAACAGTCCCCCTGCACCTAATGCTCCAAGTGGTTAACCTTAGCTCCAAACCAAAGATTCCAGGCCCTCTTCTTGCAACAAGAGCGATCTTTTCACCCAGCATCCCACAAAAGCTTGTTCCACAGGAAGCCCTGCCAGGCTTTCTGCAGTATTCCCTATAGCCAGGCCCTTGCTTTCTCCACCAAGGAACACTTTGTTCAAAGACAGCTAATGACCCATTTGCATTCGCCTATAAAACGACATCATTGGGTTATTTCTCCACTCCTCTTCCTACCACTTGGCTGCCTCTGGCCTGCAGAGCTTGTCAGGGCTAATTGCATTGGCTTCCCCATTGAGGGATTTTTCCCCTCTTTGCATGTGCTTTCTGTTCTGAGCATAGCACAGTTTCAATGGGTTTTTGATGCTGTTGTTGTTGTTCTTGACAAGAGCTGCTGTTATGAAACGCATCCTAATGGCCCTGCCAAGGCCCCAGCTCTATTTGACGTAGGAGCAAATTGAGACCATTTGGTACTCGGGGCACTGGACATCTTATTCAATCTGCAAAGGAGCTGGGAAAAGGGCTGTTTCTCCTCCCTCCCCTTCCCTTTCAGTACACTTATTTGTTCCTGCGGAAACAGACTGTTTCTTTTCCAGTCTTCCCTTTTCCCTAATTTTATCCACATGCAGTCCGACATGGACATGGAAAATTACCTGCCCCTTCCTCTCAGCAGATGCCTGCCATCAGTCAGGTCAATAAACCAGCCTTAGGGGACACAAGCTGTCCCTTGCACCCTTTTGCCAGGGGCAAAGCTACTTGAATGGCAGCTAAGCCAGAGCAATGCAGGGCCAAGCCTCAGCGCCAGCACAGAGTAGAGACCCACAGCTGATGATGGAGCCAAACCCTGCGGGAGAGCACCTTCTTTTCCAACACACTGGGGGATTTGAGGTCTATGGGAGGAGGCTGCGGATCCCCTACCAAGTGAGACCTTCCTCCCCGTGAAGAGAGAGTGCCTCAACCTTGAGGGAGGCCCGTGTCGAGATCACAGCCGTTGCGTGAGGTCTTGGCAATGGATTCTCCTCCCCGCTCTGCTCCTCATCGTAGCAGCTCGTTTATCAGTGAAGTGTGCCAGCAAGATGAGGTGGGGGGAGATCTGGGCCACATCTGTGCTCCCAGCAGCCCTCCATTCAGACAGGGCTTACAGCATCCCAACAGCAGCTTGGCTGGATGGAGGTGACGTTGGACCATCTGCATCGTGCATCCAGGCAGAGGAGCTCAGGGATTTATCACATTTCTCCATCCTGGAAAAGGTAAGAGGGATGCTCTGAGTGAAAAAAAGCACCAGCTCAGGTGAGGCAGATGGCTACACAAGCCACCCCACTAGCTACAGGTCAAGCAATGTAGCATCCTTGCTACCCTGGCACAAGAGATGGGAGCAATGTCTCCACTCCATGGCCTACCCAGGGGAAGATTGGCTGCCCCAGAAGAGATGCTGTTACCCATTGGACTTCCTAACAGACAGCTTGGACTACAATGGCTTTGTCCAGGCTTCAGAGGTATAGAGCTCTGGGATGCTCTTTGAGACCATGGATTGACCCACGCTGAGCCCTTGCATCCCACCAAGGTCCAGGCATCCTAATTCACCCCTCTTAATGCATGGGGCTGACCGGTTCTATCACACCCCCATCATTCCAAGGAAGGAAAATCAACCTATTTCAACAGGAGGTTGAACTATTTAACCTGAGCCCTTAGCTTGGCTAAAGTATCAAGCCAAAAAGCCCCCATTCAAGTCCATGCAGGCCATGGGGAGTGGATGTGAGAGCACATCTTGGCAGCACCACCATCACCCCACTCCAGGATGCCCTTCCACGGGCAGAACCTTTAGAGAAGAGAGCAGTAATTCTATTTCAAACCCTCCAGTTCTAATAAAACCCATTTGCACGCATTCAGAAGCCTCGACTATAACTCGCAGCTCTTCCTAAGCCCTTAGCTTATTTTCAACGACTTCGATAATGCACTAAATGTGGAGAAGATGCCAACACAAAGGGCTGTAAATGATTTTCATACACATGAATGGGGCTGGGTTTGCCAGGGAGGCTGAGGAAATAAGGAACTACATGGATGATGTATGTTATCTTTTTAACTTAAAGATAAACCCTCTATCTCTCCCCAAAACATAGAGAAGCTGAAGGGCACAGGCTCGCCCTCATGGCTCAGCCAGCCTGAACTGAAAGACCTAAACCTCAGATTAGACCCTCTGGGCACATATAGTCCCTGTCTGGGGCAGGATATCTGCCCCATTATGTTTTAAATGAGGTTTTCCTCCCCAAAGCCATGACAACATCTCCTTCTCTAAACCCTAATGCTAATCCCTCACTGAGCTTGGTTCTTAGCTACTGCTTTACAGGAGTAAACCAGCTTGTTTCCTGCTGGACTAACCAAACGGACATCTCTGATGGTAGTTAGATGATAGATGGATGGTAGATAGATATGTAGATAGACGGGCATCTTTATGAGCCCATAAGTAAGTAACTGTAGGAGCCTTTCCTCCATGTGAGCTGGGGATATCGCAACAGACAGAATTTTGGGGTGCCATTACCATGCTGTGGTTCATCATTCCTACTGATGGGAATTTCTGCTCAACTCTTCCCTGATGGGGCCAAACGTATCCCTCTCTTTGACCGCAAAAGGAAACTCCAATGGAGAGCAAAGGCAACTCCTTACAGGGTGCAACTAAAGCTTTAAAGATAGAAACCAGAAAGAAACAGCTAGGTCAGCATCCATCGGGCATCCTTGGCACATGTCTCCAGCCGCACACAGCTAGGACCATCTGGTGGCAGCGGGCAAGCTAATACATCCCAAAGCAGCTTGTTCTGGCAAGCAGCCTGTGACAAAAGCTCTGGTGTGTCTGTAAGAAAGAGCCCTGCAGGGCACACTGATGGGGGGAAGTAGTCCTGAAGATACCCTTTGCAAGCGGATGTCATAGTTCTCACTGCAAAGTCATCTCTCCCACCTAAATGTAACTATGGACCTAGACCATTACTTAGCCCAAGTGGCTTCAGATTTCCTGCTGCTTGGTCATAGAATCCCAGACTGGTTTGGGTTGGAAGGCAAGGGAAGCTGTGGCTGCCCCATCCCTGGCAGTGTTCAAGGCCAGGTTGGACACAGGGGTTTGGAGCAAGCTGCTCTAGTGGAAGGTGTCCCTGCCCATGGCAGGGGTTGGAACTGGAGGAGCTTTAAGATCCCTTCCAACCCAAAACCAGGCTGGGATTCTATGAGGTGGGACCCAAGTACCCAGCAAGAAGTTGGAGGCATCTGCATCATACCTGGGGCAAAGGGATTGAGGACACTCGAAGTACCCCCACAACTCACTGCCTAGCCCATCTAAGCCTATGGTGAGGTTTGCTTCCTGATAAAGATACCTAGGAAACAACCCATGGCAAAGCAAAAGGCAAGCCAGCAATCCTACATAGGCATAGCCTGCATGGACCTGGGATGGGAATTCTGCCTGGGGTTCTTAATGCCTTATGGATGTCTGTATGGTTAATACTGTCTGTATGTCCAGCCTCTGTTGCCTGGGCTGCATACAAACCTAGGTGGGGTTGTTGCCATTATAACACCATCCACGTTTCCTTTTCCCAGTGCAGTTAAGGATGAATCCTGATGTTTCCTTTTGTACGTAGCAGTTAGGTCAGCCCAGAAGCATTGCTTAAGATAGCTCAGCTGGGCAGAAAGGAAGGCTACAGCAGCTTAGAGAGAAGAGGGAAGCAGCAACGCAGAGGGGAGAGGTGCATTCGCATACTTGAGGAATTAGCACAGGCTGAGATGGAGTCTTTCCCCTGTGACATCCCCAATCCAGACTTGGCATCTTCCAATGTGAAACTCCCCAGAAACCACCCCAGATTTTACCTTAAGAGCAGAGGTTTTCCACCTTGTCCTATTTGGGTGTGCAATCACTCTTTGTATTCAGGACAGAGCAGCATTCCCTGGATTGCAAAGCTCAGCCTGCAGCCGCCTGGAGCTAAGGCAGGACCTGAGCAAACTGGCTATAAGCTGACTTTCACATTGGCTGCAGCAATGGGGATGCCCTCAGGTGTACCAGGAGCACTGCGCAAGTGGTGCCTGATGCAGCTCTCGCTGGAGCTCCTCTCATTGCCCCTTAAACAGCAGCAGTTACCCGGGGAACATCAGCCCAGATGTGCTGCCTGCATCAGGGGGGTGCAGCTCCCCACATGCAGTGATGGTCACTCGCTGCAGCTGCCATTGCCTGCTTCTGCCCATCATCCAAGGGCTGTGGACCACCTCTCCTCTGCAGAGATGGGTCCCAGTTTCCAGAGGGTGAATTCTGCTCTCCTTTCTTTTGCTTCAGACGAACATTCCCCTCGTTTCCTGTGGAAAGCAGCACACGTGGGACTATTTTTACCCTGGTTTATTTTTACTTTAAGTCTTTCCTACATTGCCTCTCACATGGCTGTAAAGAGAGCATCCCCCACCCCACAGGCACAGGAGCGGATGGAAGGGTGCTTTCTCCCTCTACAGCACAGCAGGGCTGGGGGCAAAAGTGCTGCTGCTAATTACAGCGCAGCATCACTCAATCAATTGCTGCTTGCAACCTTGCTCCATGGGTTATTCCCACTGGGAATACAGGGAGGTTATTCCAGCCAACACCACCCAGCCCTATTGATAGAGACCTCCAGCCAAATGCACTGCCATCCTGACAGTACCACCCCAAGGGACACAATTCATACTGACCCTCTCTTCTATCACACAGCACTTTAGCCCCAGAAAGGCAATAGGGTGCTGGAGCAAGCTAAAGGGGGTGCGTTCACTGCTGAAGCCTGGCCATAAGCCATCAGCAGGGCAAGAACCAAGGCACTGTGTGGGTCCATTTGGAACAGGAGCTCCTCTGCCTATCTCTACCTTCAAGCAAAGCCTGGTAGGCGGGTTGGGAAGGAGATGGGGATGACCATGCTTTAAGGTCCCTTCGACGCAAACCAGTCCGGGATTCTCTGAGTCGATGATTTCCCAGACCTTCCTCTCACCCTGCCATCACCTCCCAGAGCATCTTCCCAAGTTCCCTAAGGGAAATCACAGCTTCTTCTCCATCCCACCAAGCCCTCTGCAGCCCGGATAACAGCGTGCCACACTGCCCGCAGTGCCATGCTGTCCACAGTGCCAGCCTGCAGCATCTGCTGGCAGCTCCCCCGTTACCATGGCAATGCTGTCAAGGTCCAGATAACATTTTCCTCCATCCCAATTCCTCATTTCCCCCCTAGCCGCACTGGTGCAGCCAGGAAAGGGTTAGGACACTGCTTCGCCATCAGGGCTGCGATTGCATCGCATGAAGTCCTCGCGCAGGGATAAAAGCGTTAGATCTCATGTCACAACAGAGGTAAAGCTGAAATCAGCAGGCAGATACTGGTGAATCCTCTGCTGTTTCTTCTTGTTAGACTTAATCACAGGGAAAAACCCAAAAGGCCTGAAATAGTTTTGGTAAATGACAGATTTCTTTCCTTAAAGCAAAGCTCACCATGCAGAGGGGACAGCCATGGGTGCAGTGTTGTTGTCATTATGGGTGCTGTTGACATGCATCCATGTAGCTCCTCTGCCTGCCCATCCCCTCTGCTCAGAGCCCACATCACTCATAACCAGGGGCATCAGGGCCTGCATCACACTTGCATGGACACCTTTGCCCTGGGGAACCAGCACCAGCCCCCTTGGCAAGCAGAAAGCTGCACGAGAGCATCTGCATGGGACCATGGTCCTTTCTCACCCAGGTGCTATTTCCTGGTGGCCTCCATCCAGCTTCACCATAGCAACACTTAGACATTAGCTATAGATGCATCCCCGCACCACAGACAGGGAATACCACATCTCCCCCTTACCCACCTCCAGAAGGAAGATGGGAAAGCAGCTCTTTTCTCCAGACTAAACCCCTCCTGGTCCTTTACCCATTCCTCATCACACTCGTGCTCCAGGCCCTGCCTATGGGGACGCAGTTACCTCTGGGAGCACCCTGAATTAGACAGCTCAGTTGCAGTGATTCTTTACCCAGGTACTGAACCCCATGGAGGTGGAGGCTTGCTCCTGCCTCCGAGCAAGCCTTGCGCTGCTGGCACGTGGGGTTTTCATCCTTGCCACCCTTGATTTACAAGAGTGGTGCTTTGGCAGCCATGCTGAGGACATGGATTAGCTGATGTTGGGCCCTCATTCCAGGAAATGCAATCCATTTATCAAAGTGCTCGCAGTTCCCAGTTCAGGGCAGGTGAAGCACTAATAAATATCGAGCAAAGCAAGTGAATCAGCCTCTGAAGTAGCTGCATAAATAAAAGGCTATTAGAACAAAACCCCTATGAGCAGATGCTCGGTGCCAACCCTTCTCAAGCTCTGAGCGCCGGGTTTTTGCATTCCCATTCCAAAGGGCAACTCACTGGATGGAACAACTCGTCTTTACATGGCAAACTCCAACCTGCAGATGCCTCCAACCGAGATGAGCTCACACATCATTGTTTGACTGGGTTAAAAGCTGCACTGAGTGCCATCCAGGGCTGAATCCCAGCTAATGATGCCCCGCTCTGTCCTCCCAAGCTGGCATCCCCATGTCCAATGCATACCACAGTTGAAAAGCAAAGTGCTGCCTGGCAAAGAATGAGCTGCTGCTGCATTGAAACACCCTGCATTTGGAACCTTCAGCCATCATGGGCTTGTTTTGTGCAGGAGTGGAGCTTCAAGAGATGGGATGTAAAAGGAAGCAGAAAAGCAAAGAGATCTTTGAAGCTGGGGCAAAAGAGCACCCGATCAAAGGGAACAAAGCTGGCAGCTCCAGCATCCCTGGACAAGCAATGCAGAAACAAATGAGCCCTGTTTGTCTCCATAGAGGTGAGAAACACCTCCAAAACCTCACCATGGCTTCAATTTGATGACAGCAAGCAGCACGCAGGGATGAGACACAAGGAGGGAAGAGCAACAGCTCCATCCACTCTCCTCCATCCATCATGCTCCGCACATGTCTTTGGTTTCAGGGCTGACCAGGATGCTCCCCAGTGTGTACCTGCTATCATTCATCTATCTTGGCAATAGGGAGCTGGCTTGGGGAGGGTTACTATGACAGAGATCTGGTGCCAAACGTGCATGGGATCCGTGCAGGACCAGGGTTGCTGCTTTGAGCATCCCTCTGCAGGTGTGACGAGGGCGATGTGATCCTGACTGTGATTGCAGCAGTGTCAGAGAGCTGCAAGGTAAAAGAGACAAATCAGGGTAAACCAACCAAATCCCCACGGATCAAAGGCATTGAAGAGGTTTTACCTCAATGCTGCTGAGGAAAGAACTGACAAAACTCCCCCTTTACAAGCAGATAACTATACAAACACAGAGCAAACCGAGACCCACATGGGCTCCCAATACTTAGAGCATAACACTATTACATAGAATCATAGGATCCCAGGCTGGTTTGTGTTGGAAGGGAGCTTAAAGCTCATCCAGTCCCATAAGCAGGGACACCTTCCACTAGTGCAGGTTGCATCAAGCTCTATTCAACCTGGCTGTTCCCAGGTTTCCCCCAAGCTCTGCTCATATTTACCCATAAAGATGAACCGGATCCATCTTCTTCCCAACCATCACTCATAGGAGGATACCCGGCTGCTTCTTTGCCCCATCTCCTTCAATAAGGAGGAGAGCACCAAGTCATTCACTCCTGATGTCCACAGAGGCAGCTCCAGAGCCATGAGGTGACCCATTTGGGTCCTGTGCTCCAGTGGGATGGGACACAGCCCAAGGGTGCCCAGCAGCATCACTTCCCTGCTCAGCACCTCCAGGACATGAGTTCTGTCCCTCTGCCAGCATCTGCTGCACCAGCCTATGGAGCATGGTCCCAGTGCTTTGGGGCTCTGCCTTTCCTCCCCCTCTGCTCAGGTAGGGAGCAGGCTCCAGCTCCAGGGCGGCAGTGACCTCTAGTGACTCCTTTCCGTCCCCATGTCTAGGGAGTACTGACAAAGACCTGGCCACAGGCTACCATGAAGGATGCTGACCTTGTGTATGGGTCCTCATCACAGTGTTCTGGCTCGTCCCCAGCCTGCCTGCCACTAATCTGCTCCTCCGAGCTGAGCTGCAGCATCCTCCTGATGCCCAGGTACCTGTCACAGTCCAAGAGGTGGGAAATACATGAGCCTTATGTTGCTCCTCTGAAGAATCCATTGCCCGTTGCTCCTGTACCACCAGAAGGAAGGTTTCCCTTTCTGCTCAGGTGAGCCAGCAATGGCTCTGGAAGGGATTTCATACAATCCCAGACTGGTTTGGGTTGAAGGGACCTTAATGCTCATCCAGTTCCAACCCCTGCCACAAGCAGGGACACCTTCTGCTAGAGCAGGGTGCTCCAAGCCCCATCCAGCCTGGCCTTGAACACTGCCAGGAATGAGGTATGGACAAGAGCTGCACAAAATAGAGCATCTCAGCCAGGACAGCCATCCCCAGAGCAGCTGAGGGGATGCTGTGGTCCCCAAGGAGGTACCAAAGCAGGAGCTGATCACAGAATGGGGCCAGGCCATGTGTGGAGCATGCTGTGTCCCCAGGAAGCATCCACCCATCCACGCTGTGGGGCTCAGGGGGCGGCCTCTTGGAGCAAGGCCAGACCTTAAGGTCAGGAGCAAAGGCAGAGAGCACTCAGATTCCAAGTGGATGAACAGATAGAGCAGGATGAAAAGCAAAGGGGAGAGAGCAGCCTGCAGAGGAGGGCAGGGATGAGGAGGGGATGAGCATCACAGGTGGCACGGTTTAGTGTGGTGCTCCTGCCCATGGCAGGGGGGTTGGAACTGGATGATCTTAAGGTCCTTTCCAACCCTAACTATTCTGTTTCTATCACACCATCCAAGGGCAGAGGAAGGACAGGGTCACTGCTGCACAGTGCAGCGTCACAAAGAAGGCCTCAGAGCTCTTCCTCCATCTCCACCTTCCTCTTGGGCCACCTCCTGCATCGAAGATGTCGCACAAAGCAAAAGCAATGGCGCTGCCTCTGAAAATCAGTGCATTCAAGAACACGCATCTTTGAGGTCCTCTGGTGCCCAACGGCTGGGGCGAGGGACAGAGCTCGTATTGATGCTCTGCAAACAAGAGGGCATTCAGCAGAAGTGCAGGGACAGTAAGTTCACCAGTGGTGAAAAGGAAAAAGCATCTTTTGACACAATTTGCCTCCGGGGCAACTCAATGTCATCTGATGCAGGCAAGGGCAGGGATCAAACAACTGCTGAGCTCAGCCCTGCCTGCTCCTGTGATTCAGACCAAGCACTGAACTCCATAATACAAATGGGGAAAGATGCTGAGTGAGCCACACACAGGCACCAAAACCCACCTGGGCTGCTCTGCACATGAAGCACCACGCTAGAGAAGTCTTCCCAAGGAGAAAACCCCTTTCCTGGGAATACAATCTGGGAACAGCCTGGTTACGGCCTGCAGGACTTCCTGCAGCTTTCATAGAATCATGGAATGGTTTGGGTTGGAAGGGACCTTAAAGCTCATCCAGCTCCAACCCCCTGCCACGGGCAGGGACACCTTCCACTAGAGCAGCTTGCTCCAAGCCCCTGTGTCCAACCTGGCCTTGAACACTGCCAGGGATGGGGCAGCCACAGCTTCTCTGGGCACCCTGTGCCAGCGCCTCAGCACCCTCACAGGGAAGAACTTGTGCCTTATATCCAATCTAAACTTCCCCTGTTTCAGTTTGAACCCGTTACCCCTTATCCTATCACTACAGTCCCTAATGAAGAGTCCCTCTCCAGCATCCTTGTAGCCCCCTTCAGACACTGGAAGCTGCTCTGAGGTCTCCACAGAGCTTCTCCTCTCCAGACTGAACAGCCCCAGTGTTCTCAGCCTATCTCCATACAGGAGGTGCTCCAGCCCCTGCTCATCCTCATGGCCTCCTCTGGCCTTGCTCCAACAGCTCCATGTGCTTCTTATGCTGAGGACACCAGCACTGCACATAGTGCTGCAAGTGGGGGGGGGGGGTCACCAGGGCAGAGCATCACCTGCTTTGATCTCCTGCTTACACACCTTTTGATGCAGCCCAGGTCTCTGCTGAACCAGCCCCCTTCACAAGAATAAAGATACAAGATAAATAAGTATATATATAATAAAGGTACAAGATAAAGCAGCTTTAAGCTGAATTCCCTCTCCAAAACAAACTGGATTAGTTTGCACAGAGCAACATGGGGAAGACCTGGGGATGGTGGCACAACCAGACCAAGCAGCCAGCCCTTCACACCCATCTCAGGCTGCATCAGGATATATCCCAGCAGAGAAGCCACCAAGGGAGGAGGCAAAGGCTCTCCCTGGGATGCTGCGGTGGTTTCCCATGCCTGGGGCTCTCCATTTCGGGGTTAATCACAGCCACAGCCAACAAGCTCTGCCTTTGCTTACCCTGGAAGCTGGCACACCCGCCCCAGCGGGGCTGGATGGGGCCATGCTGCGGTATCTCAAACCACACACAGACAGAAGGAGCAGCCTCCCAGACAACACAAGGGCTGGTAACTCAGTTCAAAGTTCTCCCCGGTACAAACACGGGCTCGGAGGGTGATTTGTTGGAGCTGGAAAGGAGCTGAAGTTAATTACACAGAGATGAAACATCACACTTTAATATCACTTCGTTCCCCTTTGGCCAGGCTGACCTGGAATGCTGCTCTGCTCGAGATCCGGAGCAAGCTCAGATAACATCCTAGTTAAACAAGGGAGAGGCAGGTAATGGGGTGCCTGACCCCAGCAGAGCACAGGAAAGCGGGTGATGGAGCACAGGGCTACAGCTGGGTGCAATCCACAGCCATATGGGGTCTTCCAGTTCCTTGTGCTTTCCCTAGGGGGACCCATGCAGCCTCTAGGCTGTTGTTTGAAATCCAGGCAGCCCCTCACCACCACCCCACAGGGCACTTACAGAGGTGATGCTCCTCATGGCTTATAGACATAGAATGAAAGGGATCTTAAAGCTCATCCAGTCCCAAGCCCTGCCACAGGCAGGGACACCTTCCACTGGAGCAGGTTGCTCCAAGGCCCTGTGTCCACCCTGGCCTTGAACACTGCCAGGGATGGGGCAGCCACAGCTCCTCGGTGGTTCTCTGTTGCAACGCTGCTGTCTGGCCATGCTGGAAGTCCCCTGGCCAGCAGCCTGGCAGCACTTGGCCAGATGAGCTCTTTACTCACCCATTTCTTGAGCAAGAGCTGAAGCGCCGTGGCCAAGGGCAGCGCAGGTGCCTCCTTCCATGCTCTGGGAGCCTGGGAAAGCCTGCTGGGAAGGATGGGGAGCAGGAGCCTCGTCCTGCCTGAGGCTGGCCCAAGCTGACCACATGCTACTGAGCACCTCAAAGCTCCATCCCTGGCAGTGTTCAAGGCCAGGTTGGACACAGGGGCTTGGAGCAACCTGCTCTAGTGGAAGGTGTCCCTGCCCGTGGCAGGGGTTGGAGCTGGATGAGCTTTAAGGTCCCTTCAACCTGAAACATTCCATGATTATATGATCCTATAAAATGGGGAATTCCAGGGTTGTTCTGGGTGTCAGCAGCCAAAGCAGAGTTAAAAGCATGGAGTAAAGGGCCCTTCCTACGTGCTCACAACCTTGGCTGCCCCAGCCCACCCCACAGCAACCTGCAGGCCTATGTATGAAGCTCAGCTCCCCTCAGGCAGGCTGAAGCCCTGCAGAGAGGAATAACAAACACTAAGGGGAAATGCAGCCCCACACGGACTCCAGCAACAGCACCTGGGGTGGCAACCACCATGGCCAGGAATAAAGAGGAGAGGTCGTGCCACAGAGATCGATGCACTGTGCCTGCTGCTACACCAGATGTGGTTCACCCAACCTCCCCAGCCCAAAGGGAAGCAGACGGTTACATGGGAGCAGCCCCAGGACTCTCCAACCTGGCCTTGCATTGCACAGGGAACACATGGGGCTATCAAAGGATCTGGAGGCACTGACAGGATCTGGGAGCTCATCTCCTGAGGGATGCTGCACCTGAAGGTGCAGGGCATGAGAAGCTGTCAGACATGCCGGCTCATGTCAGCTGCACCTGCAACACTGAATGCACAGTCTTCCACCCTGCTGCTCCTCATCACCATATGGAAAGCAACACAGCACCAATCTGTCCCAACACAGCAATGATGGTCCTTCACACTGAGCTGCTGGAAGCAGCAAGGATTACCTGGATACTGCACCAAGGCCTGAGCTCAGCAGCCTACCAGCATTTGCTCATCCCCCCTAACCTCGGATGCCTCAATCCGGTTAAGTCCCTCACCTCCCTTCTGCTGTCAAGCTGCAGTATCCCTTCATCACCCAGACAATCATCACTTCACCCTATGGAGAAGTCAGCAGGGATTTGTGAGACCTCTCATTGGCCACTGTGACTCTGCTTTCCCACCCTCATTGAAGGTCCAGCCCCAGCCTGACTTCCAGGTCTGTTCCAGTTGGCCACTGAGGACAACAGGAGCCCAAGTTCTATCCGCACCCAACAAAGATAAAACACACAGCCTGATCCATCAGCAACCCTTCCTTGGCCACACACTCATGCTCCCCTGCTTACAGCAATGTGTGGAGACACAGGAACGCTGTCCTGGAGGTGCAACATCCTGCGTGCCAACTAACGCAGCCTTCATCCCTCATGCAGCAGCACCGGTGTCTGGGATTGTGTCTCCAGGCCATGCTCCGTGTGGATCAGAAGTGATCCACAAGCAGGTGGAGGAATGAGGTGTGGTGTCTGCCTCCCTCAGACACATCAAGTTCAGGTACCATTTGTACCTGCAGCTTTTGTTTGGGAGAGTGGAGAACATCAGCAGGGATCAAAGAGCCAGGAGTGGGCCCATCAGATAGAGAAGCAGCTAGGCTGGGCTCCAGCACCTGCAGGAGAATCACACAGCACCAGCAGGGAACGGGCTTGGTTTGATCTCATTGTGAACATGGATTTGGCATATGAAGACTTGGAAAGGTGGGAACTGCAGCAAAACCTGCCAGTTCCCTACACCCTGCCACCCGCAACGACACTGAGCAGCAGCTATGGAAGGAATGCAGACCTCTTTACAGCAGGAATACAGGCTTCTAAAAGAGTGGCTGCAAGGGGAAATCATCTCCCTTGCTCATGAACACTCCTTTCTCTAGTGTGAAAGAGGATTTCCAACCCACACCACCAAAGCGGGATGAAGCAAGCTGTTGGGAGCCAAGGCTTTGCTCATTACTGCAGCAAGGATGTATGGATGTATTCTCACCGCTGCATGGGACCTTTCTGCCAGGGAAAGCCAGGCTGCAGCTCCTTTCAGCCCAAGGAAAGCAGCAGAGAACACAGCTTGGAATGCTTGTTCCATCATGCAGCCAGTGCTTTATAAAGCACTCATTTCACATCCAAGCTAAGCAGGGTCATGGGAAGCAACACTGTTGGAGACGGGTTGTTTCGACCAACATGGATGGGAGCTCCCAGGGCCACACACACCTTTGAGCAGCTTGCCCAGCATCACATGCACATCAACTATGAATATATGAAGGAGAGACAATCCTTTCAATTGATCATGGAATGGTTTGGGTTGGAAGAGACCTTAAAGCTCATCCAGTCCCAACCCCCTGCCATGGGCACGGACACCTTCTACTAGAGCACGCTGCTCCAAGCCCCATCCAGCTTCCCAGGGCAACCTGAATACCTCAATGTGAAGTGCAAAGCACAAGGAGATACAGACACATGCAGGTAAGCACAGAGGCTGACCTTGTCATACCCATAACAGTTCCAGCTGTCCCCTAGCTGACACAGAAGCTCCTAATGGACATACTGGGAAAGCACAAATGTGCACCAGTCAACCATAGGAAAAGCCATGGATGGATGGTGAAGAGATCAAACCTGAAAAGCAATAAGCAGAGTTCTTAGAGTGGGATAGGTGTCGGCATGAACTCACAGGTTCCCAAGGCTAAGAAGCAACCTTTACCACCTCATCTGAGGCTGTAGCATGTGAAGCCTTCATTTTGGTGGCACGACCCATTCCCATCCATCTTCTCTTCCCTTTCTATGCAACTAAAAAGTGAATCCAAGGTGGAGTTACCTGCAGGACTGCAGCCACCACGAAAGCTGATGGTTCTGCCCATGGTTTGATGGCTGTAACAGAACCACCACCATTCCGCCGGGATCTGCCTTTGTAAAGCAGGCAGAATCAAGCACGGGGTATGACAGGCAAGAGGCAGACTTCCCCACACATTAACACAGGCAGTGGGAGCTCAGGATAAGAGGACAGACTGCAGATGCTATCACACGCGCACCTACGCAGAAGAACGGAGAGGACTTGAGCCGTTTTAGCTTCTCCAACCTCCCATGAAGTCAGACTCATCCAGCTGGCACAGCACAGTCCTCAAAAGGCAGAATCTTTACAGCTGGTTTGCTAAGAGATGGGTTTTTCTGAGGTGCTGGAGCGGGAAGGAGGGAAGCGAAGAGCACAGCTCCTTCCTACAGCAAGGGGAGAGAAAGCCATTTCCTTTATAGATCCAGTTTATAAACAGTTTTACGTCTAAAGCAGTTAAACCCTGGATCAGAATAAAAAGAGAAGTAATCTCAACACACATTTTGTCTTATTCCACTGCTTTTCCACTTTCCATCCAAAGCTCAGGTCAGCTCTGTGTGCTGCTGGAGCAGGCTTTTAGGAATGCTCTGCACCCCCCTTGTGCCCCACTGTGGCATAGTTGAAGCCAAGAGCTTCTGCAGCACTACACCCAGCCCAAACAGTGTTTTTACCTTCTAGGAGATCCACCACCCAAGTGAGTTACAGTACCTGGAGAACACAGCAAGGCTGAGGTGGAGGACACCTGTAAAAACAGAGCTGGGCTGCACCAAAGGCAACCTAAAGCCACAGCAGATGGTCTTTTCATCTCCATGCTCATTACTCACTGCTGAGAGATGCTGCTCTGGATAGGGAAAGAACAGCTAACACTAATTGCTCAGGATCTCATTGCACAGGAGAAGACAACAGCCGCTCGGGCTGACAGGTCCTCAGGCACGAGAGAGCACCAAAATACACCTTCCTGCAGGAGACAAGGGATAAGGAAGCCCATTGCTGAGCTGCACCAGGTCCAGTGCCCCAAGAACCAGCCTCTGGAAGGTGAAAATGCACAGCTCATCTTGCAGCAGTTCAAGAAATGCACAGGACTATAGAACTGCACCAGCTCTGCTGCATTTTCACTTGCAGCCCAGCACTTGCTCATCACCATGAGGACACCAGCTGCATTAGTGCAGGATTGGCCCTGTGGCATCAAAGCAGTAGGCCCTTTGGCTTCCTTAAAGCCATAAAACCTGGAAAAAAGGGCTAAGGGATCAGTGGGATGAGCCACATTTCTATCCCACTGCTCAGGTATCCAACCAGGCCTCCAAGGAAGGAATCTTTTCATCCTAGTTTTGATATGGAAAGAGGCTTGGTTGCTGAATCCAAAGGCAGTGGAATGCCTGGCAGCACTTGTTCTCAGTGAGGGAAGGAGTTAGCCCCTTGTTGGAAACACAGAATCCCTGCAGCCTGACTCTGGACAGCATTGCTTGAACCACTGCCAAGATGCCTCAGTTCTGGGACTAACTCACACCAAATGAATCATCTCTTCACAAAGAATTCCAACTTGGAGTTTCAGGGACTTGCAAAAATAATAATTACATTTGTCTCTCATACCCAACAAACATTTTCATGCCATGCCCATTAAATGGAAGAAGCTCGGAGTACAACTGGTAGCAATTAGTATGGGAGGGGGTTTTATACTGTTTCAATTGAGACCAACGTTTATTCCCTTCTCTCAATGAACTTTCTGCTTTGCTCCTTAGATGCTGATGTCCGGTAAGAGGCTTTCAGAACACGGTCCAAGCTTGGGGTTTTTTAGCATGTGCACTCTTCTAATGAAACTAATAAAACACCATGCATGACACAGCAAGAAATTCACTTGTGAGAGCCAGGAAGAGGCAGGTTTAATTTCTTTTGATTCAGCAAAACAACAACAATCCTGGATAATAAACCACAGCCTTGATGAAGAGCAAAGTCCAGCGCTGATCTCAAGTCTGCCCCTGTAATCCCAGATCACTTTGCTATCACACATAAACCAGCCAACATCCAAAGCAACCCAAATTCATCAGGTAAGAACGAAGCAGAATAAAGTGATTTCCCTTCTACGGGCTTATTCTCTTATGCTGGAAGATGATTTAACCAGTGTTCTCTTCGTGCTACACAACTGATGGAGAGCAGGCACACACTGAACTCGGCTGCTTCACTCAAGTGCTGTGGTCCATCGCTGTTAGGGCTCTGAAGGGAGCTGACATTACTTGAGCCAAATCCACTTGTCACCAACATCAGCATTGTAGCCTTGCCTGAAGTTGCGACCAGGAAGCTAGAGAAAGCAGAAAGGGCAGTCAGAAACACAGCTCTTCTTGCTCTTTATGGAAACCTTCACATTCATTTTCACCACACAATGATTTAAACTGAACTCTTTGAAAGACCCGAGCTGCGCAGTTGTAGGGGGGCCCCACAAAACCCACTGTGCCATAATGGCTATTAAAACTAGGCTGATAACCTCAACAGCACAGGATTCATCCAGCTCTTCTCCCCTGCACACCCCTGTCCCCAGTTTTAGGAAGAGATGACACCTCTAACCATGGCATATAGCAATCACTCACTAGAATCTCATGCCAAAATAGGAATACATTATTAAATACATGAAATAGGCATGAAATAGTGAGTTAATGAAAACACTAAATTAAACCATTCAAATGAAATCACATCTTTAGCCTTCAAGAGCTGAACTTAACTTCATTAAAGCAAAAGCACCATCTGCCTGTCTCCAAAAGCAAAGCCAAAACCCACTACTCACCCCCTACCCAAAATTCAGCAGCATGGACATGTCTTTAGCCACAGTTCCTAAACCAGGGCTCAAACAACCACAGTAATGCCACAGCAAATTACCCCTCTGGACGGTTGATTTGCACCTCACTGTATGCAAGGCAGCAGAGGGCTGGGGAGCACAGCAGGAAGCCTTTCCTGCTGGCAGCATCTCAGCAGCTTGGGATGGTTGGACAGGTTACAAGAGCTGGCATAGAAGGAGCAGTTTTGGGCCTACTGCATGGACTGGAGTACTCGGAGAGGGACATCAGATGTACTAGAGCTCTGGAAGGGGGACATCAGATGTCCTGGGGAAGCTGGAGGGTCTGCACTTTCATCAGGAAGGGAAAGCAAGTTATCACTGAGATGAGAACAAATGGAGGTAAATCACAGCAGCAGTACTTTTGCCCAGGCAGCCAAGAAGGACAAGAGCATCCTGGCCTGTATCAGCACCAGTGTGGCAGCAGGGCCAGGGCCCTGCACTGGGCACTGGTGAGGCTGCACCTCAAATCCCATGTTCATTCCTGGGCCCCTCACTCCAAGAGAGACATTGAGGGGCTGGAGCAGGGCCAGAGAAGGGCAATGGAGCTGGTGCAGGGCCTGGAGCACAGTGTGATGGGGAACGGCTGAGGGACCTGGGGGGTTCAGATGGAGAAGAGAAGGCTCAGGGGGGACCTGATCGCTCCCTACAACTGCCTGAGAGGAGGATGGAGCCAGGAGGGGGCTGAGCTCTGCTCCCAAGGAACAAGGGATGGGACAAGAGGAAACGGCCTCAAGCTGCACCAGGGGAGGTTCAGATGGAGCTGAGGAACAATTCCTTCCCCACAGGGTGCTCAGGCATTGGAACAGGCTGCCCAGGGCAGTGCTGCAGTCACCGTCCCTGCAAGTGTTCACACACGGTGTAGACGAGGCCCTCAGTGCCATGGGTCAGTGGTGGCCTTGGCAGTGCTGGGGAATGGTTGGACGGGATGGGCTTAAAGGGCTTTTCCACCCTCACTGATTCTGTGATTCTAAGCAGCCATAGCATTTGAGCCAAGAGCTGATGGCAGGGGAGCTGCAAGCAGGTACCCTTAAGGTCCTTTCTAACCTAAACCACTCTATTATTTGGGAGTTGTGTCTAGACCTAGAGACAAGAGTCTGTTACCTCCAAGCCTGTGAAAGGACATGAGACACTGGAGAGCTACAGTCCATTGGGCCAACCAAAGAGATGTCCCACAGCCATAACCTTACACCATGGTCAGGAGGAAGAGGATACACAACAGTGTGGACGGTGCATCGGCACAGGAAGCCCAGCCTGGCCCTCTCAGCCTGCTGCCACGTGCAGACACAGCGCAAGTGCATTCAGTGAGTGTTCCAGACATAAAAGCCAGTGGCCAAGCTGTTCTACCTTCACCTTTAAAGATGTGGGCAATGAGGCTGTTGAAGCAGCAGCCATTTTAAGAGGTTACAGACCCAGCACACCCAGGACTACAGGAGAAAGCCTGCCAGGATGGTTGAAATTGCAAGCTCCCTTTACACAGCGTATGGGCTCTCTCTGCAGGCGATGGAAGAGCTCCTCCAGGCAAAGCAGGCTGTGTTGGGTCAGCAGAAACACTCCTGTGACAGAAGACTCCCCACAAGCGTGCCAACAACGCTGTCATCAAAACCATCTCCTAACAAGTTGCTTTGCAAAAGCAACACACATTTGCAGTGCAGTTTCAGCCTGAATACACAGAAACCAGGCTCTGTACCCACTAGATAACTGAGCCATGGGAATCAAACCAGCCAGCAACATGCAGTGCATGAAGGAGCTGCTTTGGCAATTGCTCCGAACTGAGGGACCCTATGGAGTCTCAGGTGTTAAAGCAATCCCCCTCAGACAGTACTGACCATGACCCGAATGTCAGAGCTGGCCAGGTCCTAGCTCCAAAACCAGAATCCACATCCAGAGCCTCCTCTCCTTCCTATCTCCAGGAAGGATAAAACAGGGTTCACCTTCAAGATACAAAAGTGGAATCAAGAAGAAACCCTCCAAGCAAAAGGAAATGAGTTCTGGGAGGAAGCCTGAAGCAAGCAACACTGTTATAATGAAACTCTTCCTCTATAAATAAGCTCTCCACTGGCAGCCTTTACAAATAATGAAGCACAGATCATCTGCTCATCTCTCCACATAAGTGCTGGTTTCACACAGGACCCCTGACTTGGCCTGATGATTTCCCCTTTCAAAAGGCTGTAAGAGGATCCTGTTTGAGAGAGCAGCCCCTGCAGAGAGAAGCAAGACCCAACTTGATGAAATCTATACTCAACCCCACAAACCCAGCTATTGAATCCGGGATGAAGCCTGTTGTGTTGAGGAAAAGGGGGGAGTGACGTTTGATGGGGTGGGCTTTATTATTCAACTGAACCTCAGAAAATAAGACACTTCCGGCCCTAAAACATCAGCCTAAAAGATTACTTCCACCTCCTTCGTGAGGCATTCCCTCCTGCCTTGTCACAAGCCATTCCTGATTGCTGTTTCCAAGGGGTTGCATTTAAAGTTGTCTTTAATGTCTTGTCTAAACAGCAGCAGAAACCATGCGGCCCTGCTAAGAGCCCCTCCAACTGAGCAAAGAGATGTGAGAAGAAAGCAAACGATTGCTATCTCTGCCCTGCAAACGTACAGCGGTGAGCTAGGGAGGACATCAGACCTGCTGCGACCAGCCTGTATCTATCAATTCAAGCACAAACCCAGCTCTCCCTGGGCCTCTCCAGGCAGCACATAATTGGCCTTTTGATACTTGAAGAGAGTCCCACATAAGTGCATTATTAAAGCAACAGGAGCTCTCTGGGAAAACGCAGGAGTTGACAGCTTTGTTTCTTGGGTAAATGTGCCCTCTTTACAAGATACAATACAAATCCCAAGAGAATTCCATTCATTGTCCAAAACAAATTCCCCATGTGCCTTTGCTTAAAGGCATGCACTACATCAAAGCCAATTTTAGAATAAGTATTCATCCATATTCCAGTGTTCACAGTGGGGCTTGGCAAGAAGCAGTCCAGTTTGGGGATATGTTACACCCAAGCATTCAAAATAGCCACTCCCCCCCCCCAAAAAAAAAACAACTGGGAAGAGGAAGGCACAACAAGCAAATCCCATATTACCCAGCAAGCAGACGGATGTGAGTTCATGGTCTGTGCACTGCCTGCACCAGGTACAAGGACCAGATGAGTTCTCAAGAACAGGCTCTTCAAAGCTCACTTATTTACCACAGCAAATAAGCTGCACTACTGGGAATAAGCCATTCCAGACGGGAGGAAGCTGGTGATCTTTTAGCACTTCTTGAGCATTAGGTTGCCCAGAGAAGCTGTGGCTGCCCCATTCCTGGCAGGGCTCAAGGCCAGGTTGGACACAGGGGCTTGGAGCACCCTGCTCTAGTGGAAGGTGTCCCTGCCCGTGGCAGGGGACTGGAGCTGGATGAGCTTTCAGTTCCCTTCCAACCCAAACCATTCCATGAATCTACGATTTGGAAAACTACTGAAGCAGCGTTCATTCCTGTTCTTGAGCTCTTCTGCCTCCTCCTGCCAGAACAAACGTTTGCCCAATGTCTCAAGGAGCCTGGATTAAACCAGCCAAATTAGAACACGCTGCACAGCATGGCTGAATGGAACGAAGAGCACAATGCCAACAAGAGCAGCTCCTACAGTACCCATCCTCTTATCTCTCTGCTGCACAGCTCAAGCCAGCTCTGCAGCTTGGCTGGATCACTCCACAACCTCCATCAACCCTCTTGCCCAGGGAGAAGCTATTCACTTCTCCTGGCTAGGTTAGTTTTAGGTGACTCTGCAGTGGTCTGGTATCTGTTTGGCTCACTAAGCCTGCAAAGAAGAGTGATGTGAGCACCAAAGAAGATGTGGGCATGGAGAAAGTGCTGCTTTTTGTGACAAGAAATGGTTAAATCGGTGCTCCAAACGGCACTCAGTTTAAGTTCCCAGCCTATTCCACCCATAGCTGCTTAGCAAGCACAAAGGCAGGAGTAGGAACAAGTGTCCAGCTCTGAGTACAAGATGTGGCTTGAAGGACTCCTCGCTGAAGGATACTACTGACAAAACTAGAAGGTTTTATGGGAAACCAAGTAGGAATTCAGAAGAGACTTGCCTTTTCCACAAGCCTTGTGCTTTACAAGCACGTTTCCCAGTCAGAACTATAATGACAATCACCAAAGCCACATCACTTCATTTGCAAGTGGCTTGCACATCCACAGGAACACTCCACCGTGTGTTACCTGCAAATCACACCTGAATAAGAACAAAGAAAAGGTGCGACTTAATGGCCACATTAATAATAATAGTAGTGTATTCTATGATGCATAATTATTAACACCACGTCTCCACAGGTAAGGAGCAGAATACAGGGTCAACTAAATCCCTTCAAACCCTCTAAGGTTCTTCACTAACATCAGCCCAAAGAGACCCATCGAGCCATCAACAGGTCCAGCAGCAAGCGGCACAGAAAGCAGTTGACCATCTCATCAAAGCTTAGCCAGCCTTCCTGGGAAGGGTAAGAAAAGCCATGTTATTATCACAGCAGTCACTCAGACACACGCTTTGCAATGCAAGTGAGTTTCTGCTCTTAGAAGCAGCAGATAGGACAGAGATCCCACTGGACAAACCCAACAGCTCACACACATCTCCACGGCAGGAGGCAAGTGTGAGCTCTTGTAAGGTCACGCATTTTTCCGCTCCAGGGAAATGGATGAGACAGAGACTCAAGTACTGGTTTGCTGCATTACACTGTGCAGAACTTCCACTTGGCAGCAAGGATTAGCTCCAAAAGCATGTGATAAAATCTACCACACAGAGCATGAAACTAATGAAATGAGCTGTACCCAAAGGTAGAGCCAGCTCAAAGGAATGAAACTGCTCAACTTGAAAATAGCATTAGGAAAAAGATGAAAACAAGATCCTCTCCTCAGTTAAATGAAGATCCCTGCCATGGAAGTGTCTCTCAAAGCTATAAACATGATGAAAAGCCCTATCAAGTGGCTCAGGCTGCAGAGCAGCACACAGCAGCAGCCGGCTGTTTGCTACATGCTGCGTCTACATTTCAGAGCTCCTCACAGTGATTGCCAAGCAGACAGGTACAGGGAGAGCTCTGGAGGGTCTGAACAGCCTGAAAAGGTCTCCATCCATCAGGGCAGAGTCTGCGGTGTGCCAAGAGTCCAGAAGCAGAAGGCGTTCCTACGTTTTTTCCTTCTATTCCTATGTCGCTTTCTACTCATGGCTGAGCTTAACAGCTAAATTAGATCTATAAATAGCATGTTTGGAGCAGCAGTGATCAAAGAGCACTTGAAACCAGAGTCGCTGCTCTGCAAGCATGGGCTCATTCATCAATAACCAAATCCTTCTGGTTAGGGGCTGTTTCTAACAAGCACAATAGCAGCATCTTCCAGCATTGCTGTTAACTAAGGCTATTGCTTTTCCCAGTAGAAATCCTGACTTCCAGAACTTTGTTGTCAGTGTCTGGCACACAGTTATAATCTAGGAACATGTAGCTTCATGTACTGACTGTATTCTGCAAGAGTTTGGTTCCTATGTAACAGAGCACCAGCCCAAAAGAAGGGCAGGGGAGTGTAACACTCACCAAACACACACTCAAGGTGGATCTGGTTTGGTGTCCAAAGGATTGGAATAGCATTGAATAGATGTTTATTTACAGCTTCACTCCTGCCGTTCTTTACTCATACAAAAAACTCTTCAGGCTCTTAACATTCATTAAAGGCCAAGTAACGAGAGGACCCCAAAGCTTTACTGAATTGAGGTTAAAACCAATCCAATTTGCTGAAATTGCTCCGTGAACGTTGGCCTACCCTTCATTCCGGCATCGAAAAAGAGAGGCAAGACAATAGAAATCTACTGGAAAGAGAAGCGTCCACAAGGAGGACACAGGAGCTTGAGCAGGAATCTGTTTTGGACAAGTGAATGTGTGACAATTTGAACAACTACGAATACCACAAGCAATCTACGGTGTATCGCTAGCCTTGCTTTTGTAGGACAAAGCAAGCAACAGAGCACAGCTAAATATTCTATTGCAGTGTTCCTCCACACTGCCTACTTGCCCTTAAAACTATTCTCCATAGCAGCAAAATAACCCATACTTTGTTTTTCTTTGGCAAATATGTCAGAAATACCAGTTATCCACTACAGACAGCAAACTTACTACAGGAAAAAGCCAAGTAAGTATATCCAAGCCAGATGAAGCATTACACTAACCACAAGCTTGCTTTTCTAACAGGACAGGTAAAATGCATCAAGTCTCTTACAATACCTTTCCTTAGGTTCATGGAATCCCAGCCTGGTTTGGGTTGAAGCGACCTTAAAGCTCACCCAGTTCCAACCCCCTGCCACAGGCAGGGACACCCTCCACTAGAGCAGGTTGCTCCAAGTCCTGTCCAACTCGGCCTTGAACCCTGCCAGGGATGGGGCAGCCACAGCTTCTCTGGGCAGCCTATTCCAGTTTTGTCATTCCTAGGTTTTAGTTATCCTGGATCTTCTGCCCTTACCAATATTAAGCCAGGCAGCATCCTGTTACTTTAGAAAGGGCTAAAAATACTTTTACAGAGATAAAACAGATAAAAAAGAACAACTTAAATTAAGCCTTTCCTTATTTATCATGTGTCTGGTTTCATTCCTCCCTGGATTCAAGAGCAGAGAGGGCTGGCTATTAGAGCTGTCAAATCCCTCCATTAATATAAGAATTAGAAAGGAAGACCTTGACCCTAAACAAAAGGATCTTTATCAAGCCAAGATAGCAAGAGAGAGAAAACAGCAGATTATGTCAAAGACAGCCACTCTGGTAACACTCACAAGCATGGAGAACAAAGACACCCCAACCACCATACTCCTGCAGAGTAGGAAGACAATTTATGGCTTAGATAAGGCCTATTGCAGCAGCTGTACTTTATATGCATGCATGGGTAAAATCATCTGTTCATACAACTATAACTGGTCAAAGGGGCAATTTTTTAAGGAAGCCTGTAGCTTTTATTGTAACCCAATACAATAGTCCAAGGCCAAGATGTTGAGGACCACAGCACACAGCATCAGCACGCTGAACCTCACTGCATCATTCGGACACAAACGCTCCCTGTTGTTGAGCAAGACTTTGGCTTCCTCAAAGCTGAAGAATTTCTATTGTAGTTCAGGGTCTTTTAAATGGGAGATTTGCGTGCAAGCCAGGAGTGCTCTGCACTCTGGAGGAAGTCTTCCCTTAATGTTCTCCCTGTTGGGCTAGGTAAGATCTTCACATGCTCTTCTAATACTCTCAGATTCGGGCTGTGAGGCTGAGAGGTGATTAATGTTGCAGGCTCACCTTCCCATCACTCAAAAGCTCACTCTGTGTTACAGCTAGTTCTCTGCATCTCCCTAAATATCTGGAGGCCTGGCAGATATTGCACACATGAGGATTTCCCCTCTTAAGGTTGCATCCTTAGGAAAAAGAGGGTAATAAAAAGCCTGGGGAAAAGCATGTGACTCTCCTCCCTTCTAACGTGTTGCCTCTTCTCCACTGGTTGCTATGCAAGGCTGCAGGGGGCTGCCAGCCACACACTCCCAGGTCCTGAGGCCGAAAGGAGGAGGATGAGGGGCAGGATAACAAGCAGCTAAGCTGATGTAAGGAATAAAAACCCAATCCCTGCTAGGTTGGCAAGCTGAAGGGACTTGCCAGAGACAGTTATGGGAGCAGGGCTGCACTCATAGCAGTAACTAGCTCATGCTTTCCTTGCCTCACGGTCAGCATCCCCATACTCCAAAAGCAGTCTTTCACTAAGAGAAAAAGGCAGGGAAACAAAATAAGAGCCTCTCTACCTTTTACTTTAAGTGGTAGGTGAAAAAACCTAAGCTACTCATTTTGTCCCTGCTCAATCCAGGGCTGCACTGACAAGGATGGAAGAAGCGGGATCATTACTGCTGCTCACTAAGGCTCTGCTTTCCTCACACAGGGAGGACAGCCCACATGCAAGTGTAGCTCACCACAGCAAGTGACACTGCGCAAGGAGATGGTCTGAAGGAGGACAACGAGAATCATGAAGGAAGGGAGTCAATGGATCAAAGTTAAAGCGTGCTACAATCAGCAACTAGCCAGTGCATAGCAGGGAAAAGCATTGAGAGGGTAAAGAAAGCAAGGGAAGCACATGGCTCAACAGTGCAAGAGCACTTCAGGTTGAAAGATGCCAACTAAAGTTATTATAAGAAAGCCCTACACACACAAGCACAGGCACTCGCTGAAGCTGGAAGTCATGTTGGGATAGGAAGAGACTTTGAAGGCACTTCAAGAGGACGGAATAAATCCTTCAAAGGATTCACCGCAACTGCCTGCTTCAAGGATATGATACAAATCCCTGACTTCCTTTGGAAGTCAGGCTAACAAAAGATACAACATTTTGGTACAGGATCTGCCTTAGCACAAAGGACGCTTTTAGGTACCTAGGCCTGTCTGAAAAGAATCTGTGCCCAAGCATTTGGGTATTTTAATATACAACCCAGCACATACACTTACACAATTCCAGCAAACTCTAAAGAGGATGGGATACTTTTCCTACTGCACAATCTAATCCTCCCCAGAGAAAAGCTGAGGTAAGAAAAAGAACCAAATCCTAAAGGACCTTAAAGTGCATCCAGTTCCAACCCCTGCCACGGGCAGGGATACCTTAGACCAGATTTCTCCAAGCCCCTATGTCCAACCTGGCCTTGAACACTGCCAGGGATTGGGCAGCCACAGCTTCTCTGGTGACAAGAGAAAGGAAACTTTCAGCTCTTCAAAGCGAAGGAACTCCCCATTCCAATGGACCTAGTGATCTCTAGGACTCCAGGCTCTGGAACACTTCGTGATAAGCTGATCATTTCCTTACGTTCTGCAGTGAAAGAAATGGCAAAGGCTATTTTAAATGTCTCCAGCTTTGTTTTCCTAGCTAAAGACAGAGGTGATGACTTGAATACGAACCTTAGGCAGCACAGCTGCACTTTTAGGCATACAGCAAAGAGCCTGCACATGTCAAAGAAGCCTTTTTTCGGCACCCCTAGGAGATGCAGCAGGACTTGCCAACAGCATTCAGGAGTGTGAAGTACATAAGTACATTATTTAAGTATACTGATTCCATTAAACAGAACCATTTGTTTTCATCCGCTCTGCAAACACATCTGCCTAAGTGCTCCAGCTTCGCAGGGCGCACATGGAATTTGGAGCATTATCCATAGGGATTGTGTGCAGTTGGAAGAAAGCAGAGATACAGCAGTTGCTAAGGGGGGGGGGGGGGGGGGGGAAGGGAGTAGTCAAGCCTTTACTAGTCTGACAGTTCCTAAAATACTGTTGCTTCAGTGAAGAATGAACATGCTTATCTCTGATCTACAGATCCTGACTAAAAGGTTACTCTTCCCTTGCCAGAAAAGCATCTTTAGAAGTTTACAACTGCTTGAGCAGAGCAGCTGAACCCTGCCAGATGACTTGATGCTAAGAGAAGGCTGCAGAAAGCCACCTCCTCACATGCAAAAAGAACACTTAAAGGATTTACATCACAAAATAGCACGTTTCTAGGATTCGGAGCTCTACATGGCTACCTCATTCGTTTGTGCAAAAGCACACATTAGGCAAATCTTGGACTCTGAAGAGTGTTTCCTCCTCCTCCTTCTTGGTTGCTCCTGACTAATGAGGATTATGAAGCAAACCCAGCTTCTGCCTGGAATCCGTGAATCCCTGAAAAGCACCATTATTAGACAGCATGAAGTGCGTACATGCACCTCAGAAAAACACAGCACTATGCTGCCTATTGGTATGATCAAGGGTTTATGAGTTTATGAGTAGTTACAGGACAAAAATCCCCTCCACAAAGCATTGTGTTTCCGTGGTAAACATCATTACAGGCACTTTCAAAGCACGGATTTCCCACAAGGAAAAGTTAAAGTTCTGTAATTACACCATCATTAAGGCGTTACTTACAAGTCATGTGAGTTATAATCTTAATGTCTGTCTTCAACTGCACTGCTGTAACCATAGACATGTGCAAGCGCAAGGACTTAGGGTTCCCTCTTGTTAGATCCAGCAACCTCATAGCCAAGATTTGTATGCCTAGAAGTTCATCCTGCACTGGTTGGTCTCACGCTGTATCGCCTTTGAACATAAGGCTTGTCTTACAAAGGAATTCCCACCTTCATTTGCTAAACAAAGTTGGAGGAAAAAACATGGATCTTCAAAATTTCACACAATCCCACACTGGTTTGGGTTGGAAGGGACCTTAAAGCTCTTCCCTGTCCACCTTCCATTAGAGCAGGTTGCTCCAAGCCTGTGTCCAGCCTGGCCTTGAACACTGCCAGGGATGGGGCAGCCACAGCTTCTATGGGCACCCTGTGCCAGTGCCTCAGCACCCTCACAGGGAACAGCTTCTGCCTAAGAGCTCATCTCAGTCTCCCCTCTGGCAGGTTAAAGCCATTCCCCTTGGCCTATCCCTACAGGCCCTTGTCCAAAGCCCCTCTCCAGGTTTCTTGTAGCCCCTTTAGGCACTGGAGCTGCTCTAAGACCTTTCAACATAAAGAATTCAACTCCTAGAACATGAAACTGCGTGTGGCTGCCTTTGCGCTTCCCCTTCCAGTAGCTTACAGGAGTAGGAAAACTCAGCATTGTTTGCACTGTGCAGCATCCCTGCAGGTCCCCCATCCTTGAAGGATTTCAAGTGTCTAAGCATCCAGTGAGTAGCTAGTATTGCCTGAATTGAACAGAACGCTTCATAAAGTGTACAACTCCTCCTCATTCCAAAGGACATTATCGCTTTCCACAGTACTTTCCTGATCCAGGGCCTAAAAAGCATGCCTGCAGAAGGGAGATTAGATTTTGGCAATAGCCTTTTTGCACTGACAGCACTCAGCTTCTGCTGCCAACTAACTGGCATCGAGCAGAGCAATCAAAGAGTGCAGCTTTCCATCCCAGGTATCCATATTCCTCCTCC
Organism: Amazona ochrocephala; assembly: GCA_039720435.1. Lineage (NCBI taxonomy): Eukaryota > Metazoa > Chordata > Aves > Psittaciformes > Psittacidae > Amazona > Amazona ochrocephala. Next base: position 81,210,087 of record CM077881.1, on the reverse strand, counting down.
TAAGCATCCCTTTTGCTACATCTGCAAGGCAAGGCACAGTTTTTGCCTGGAAGGCAGCTATTTGATGAGCCAGGGGACAAAGAGGACCGTGCTGTTGTACAGCCTCTGGCTTTCAGAAGTATTATCACTGGTTCTCAGCACACAGCACTGAGGTCACATCTAGCTGTGTGTCAGGCAGCCTCAATAATTCCCAGCTCCATTGCAAAGTGCTATTTCAGCCCCCAAAGCCCTCTCATCTTTGGGAAGAAAGGCATTGCCAGTACAGACGGATGCTGCATGCTGGCAACAAGTCATGCAGCAGATCCCTCTGAAATATGTGCCGCACAAGCACAGACATCTCTTGGAGCGAAGGGCTCCAAAAATCCTCAGTCTGAGCTTGAGGTTTTGGACTTCAAAACGTGGTAGCAAGAAGCAGGGAATTCTGATGGCAATTTCTCAGATGGATCAGGGAGTTTTCAGACCCATTAGAGAACCTCAAGGAGCACTGAGATGCTTCCTGCTGCTCCAACCTTTAGCTTGAGCCCAGTTTACAAGCTGGAAAGACTAAATCTGGATTGAGGCAGAACAAGGTGAATTCAGGAGCCTCTTTATTCCATAGCTAAATGAAGGGAAACAAACTATATTACATATCCACAGAGACTTCTGAACTGATATTCCAAGAGGAACACACAGGTAGGTCAGAGTTTCCAAACCAACCTGTCTATTGCAGTTTTTGTTCCTGCCCATGGAACTGGATGATCTTAGGGTCCTTTCCAACACAAATCATTCTATTCTATGATTTTCATTTCAGGAAGAGACTGTATAGTAACGGGAACAGAAAAAATGAGAGCATCTTGACTAAACAAATCATGGTGTACAACTATTTATATAGATCTTTATGTGTCTTCAGTAGTTGCTTCGAGGGGGGGAAAGGAAAAATCAATGCAGCGGCAGAGATTTTAACCCAACTTGAACTGGACCATCACCTGCCACTGTCAGCAGTGCCACAAGCTCCCTAATGAGAATTTACAATGCCTACATACACACAGTATGAGAGGACCCAATGTAAATAATAGTAAGTAACAGGGCAAAGGGCTAAGTCAATTGGAAGCCAGGTTGTCTGGCTGTCTCCAGAACCAGAAAGGCAAGCAGGTAGTTAAAACATTGTGTGGAAGCCTGCATGAGGTGTAAGGAAGCACTGGGCCACAGTAGGCTTTTCCTAGAGAAACCCACTATTTAAAGCAGCACCAGTTTTGGGAAGCAGTGTAACATTCATTCCTTCACATCCTACTCCAGGAAAAACACCCCATCCCTCAGGATTTTAGAAGCGTCCTTTATAGAAGTGCCCATGAGTTTCAGTTCTTGTCTTTGACACAACAGATTATTTTACATGTCAGAGGTCAAACACTAATCAGAGCAGCACAAACAGAACCAAATGAAAACCACTTATCCTTTTAGTCCACATCTAAAGATCAAAAACAAAAACCAGCTTATACAATCATAGAACAGTTTGGGTTGGAAAGGACCTTAAGATTGTCCAGTTCCAACCACCTGCAATGGGCAGGGACACCTTCCACTAGAGCAGTTTGCTCCAAGCCCCTGTGTCCAACCTGGCCTTGAACACTGCCAAGGATGGGGCAGCCACAGCTTCTCTGGGCACCTCGTGCCAGAACCTCAGCACCCTCACAGGGAAGGGCTTCTTCCTTATCTCCAACCCGAACTTGCCCTGTTTCCGTATAAACCCGTCACCCCTTGCCCTGTTGCTACAGTCCCTGATGAAAAGTCCCTCTCCAGCATCCTTGCAGCCCACTTCAGACACTGGAAGGCTGCTGTGAAGTCTTCACACAGCCCGCTTCAATATTCACCTTGTGAGGAAGCTAGGCTTTCAAAAAGGTGAGCATCTGGGCAAAATCCACAACTTTGGGTATCCCTGTACATGGGATTGAGAGCCAGGCTGCACACAGGCCAGTTAGGAACATGTTGCTCACCCCTCGGCTCTCATCACTCCCAGGATCACTTACCGAGCGATACTCATAGTAGACCTTATCAAACTCAATGCCTCCAACTGTGATCTCTGGAATGAAGATGGGGACAGATGTAGGATCCAGCACTGCATTTTTGTCCTGAACACTGCAGGGGAAGCAAGAAGGAAAAGAAAGGAAAAGGAGCGGTTAGTCCACATCCTGCCCCAAAATGACATCAATTCTGAGTTGGATCAAATATTAAAGAACTCCCTTTTTTGTTAAGTACTTGTACAAGGTTTTGGCGCTTTCCTGGTTATGATGCATACTTAGTCCTTTTCCTCACACAGCTACTGTGTCTCTTCCCTTCACACTTGCCTCCAGTTTGTTCCTGTTTCAACTTCTCCCTGCTTCTCCCTTCCCTCCCTGGAGACACTCTGTCATTCCTGGGAGCCTCCTCCTTAAGGCACCTCTAAGCTTTCTGCTTTCCTAGAAAAGCAAAGGAAAAGCTGAATCCCACACACTATCTTGCTAAATCAACTTCATTTCATTCCCTCCTGTTTGATTAGTTAGCACACTTTACTCCATTTCAGGGTTCATTTAAGGTGATGCTCTTCCCCAAATTCTCAGACTAAATGGCTGGATACTGAGGCAATGCCAGGGTTTGGAAGCAGTGTCTCTAGCATCCTGCCTGGCTCTAACTGGGAGAAGCTTGCTGCACCAAAACCAAAACAGGAGTCACCAAAACTCTATTTTGTACAGCACCAGCCTTACCAAATACCCCCCCCCCCCCCCCCCCCCATTTAAGATGTCTGAGAAACTGCTAGAAAGCCACATTCTGCATCCTGGCGTTATGAATGGAGCAACAGTGCCACCTGTATGTTTTGGGAGCAAAATACATCCATTTGCAGTCAATGGTGACCAAACCGAGCACTTGAAACTGCAAATTGTGTTGGGTTTGGTGACTGGCATTTACAAACACTTATATACACACAATGCAAACACCCTCAGCAACACACACTTCTTCATCTTGAAGGAATTCATTGTTTCCCCCTAAATCCCAGCTTTTGGGACCTTATCTCACAGCACTGAAGAGTTTCAAGAGATAAACTGCATCTGCTAATGTATTCTGATGGATAATCCACTGTAGATTACCCTACTACAGACAAATTAATAATGAAATGTAATAATCTAGTAGAAATTGATAAAGGAGAAGGGTAAATGCCCTTTTACAAGAGCAAGATGAACACCAAAGAGGATTCCCATCAACTACTATATTATCTATCTTCACCTACATTCAATGTATATTTCACACATGCTGCAAGCAAAGGAAATTAAGCCCTCCTTTACCTCCTCCTCAACACAGCAAGAACTCTTTTCTTCAGCACTGGCCCTCCTGTGGGCCAATGCCAGCCTTCCCACTCCATGCCAGCTTGGAATAACCTAGCTGGGATGGAAGAGCTTGCCCAGAACAGTGATTTGATGATGCAATTGGTTTGAATTCTAAATGCCAGCATCCTTCAGGAAGAGCAGCTTTGCTCCTGCAAAGTCTCTTCTCTTGGGGTTCTGCTGAGAAGGTATCAGCTCTAATGCTGCTGATGAACCTGGAACTACAAGAAACACACCCCAGCAGAAAGCAGCCCTTCCGGTACCAGCTCTTCATTCCCTAAGTGCAGGCAATGCTTGAAGACCTCTCACTGAGCTCAGGCTTAACAGCACAGGCTGTGGCAGATCCACTCATCTCTCAGTGCACAAACATTTCCAGCCCTTCTTCCCTGCCAAGTAGCAGCAGATGTTCTGGACCCTCCGAGAGTGTAGGAGAAAGCAGATGCGTCCAGGCACATATGAAGTATAACTTGACACTAGTCAACCAGTCTACAATTAATCCATTCTTCCATAAATCTCAGCCAAAAGACAACAGCAGAGGCCAATTCCCAGGCACAAAGTACCTCAGACAATGGTAAGGAGGGAAACCTGCTGCTCCTAAAACATTTTTCCCCTCATGACCACTGCTTCCAAAGAAGTCACTGTACCACAAAAACATACAAACCTAGTGCAACCCAAGGGGGCTCCTCCAGGTTCAGCTCTGCTCTGTACCTTAAGAGGTAACTTTGAACACTAACTGAAAGCATCACACAAAGATACCTGCCACAACAATGTCTTTAACCACAGAGGCACCTTGGCTTGCCAAAACTAATTCACTGCTCAGCAGGAAGTGTTTAAAGGCACCTTTTGTTTCCTTCATTTTCTCTCTTCCCCAGCACTAAATGAGCACTATTTATCCTTTTCTGGCACCTAACTGTGTTTTCTTGAAGCAGCTCTCCCCATGCAGCAGCACAGCTTCCCAGAGCATGCTTTACATACCCATAATATTATGTCACTCTTCAAACTTAAAGAGCATGTAAGTGACTGCGTGATTCTAACACTGTAGGAACACTAGATTTCAGCTCACGATCATTGCAACCATCCATAATCCTACTAGGAAAGGTTCTTCCCATTGCTGCGCAGGAACCACATTTGTAAGTACACTTTAGCAATGGGTAGCCCATCTCCAAAAGCACCCATCGCACACCTACTGCATCCACTATGTTGAGCAGTACACACATAAAAAGGTAGGAGGAACTGGGACTGATGCACCCCTGCATTCTTTTGGGAAGGGAGTCCTGTTTCCCTTCCAGGCAGCTTCCAGGATGCTGTACCTGAAGAACCTGCTAACACACCAATAACTCAGCTTATTCTTCCACCTATGTACAAAACAACGTCCCAAGATTGCCTACCAAGGACATTGCAAAGGCTTCTGAACAAGGAAGGGTAAAGGAAGTAGAGACTGAAAAGAAGAAGAAAAACAAACCAGTCAGCCAAACAAAGCGCAGCTTACATAGCCTGAGCCATGATTTCTCAACTGATGATGCTGGCATAGTCACAAAGCCTGAAGTGACAATACACAGGATAAAAAAACCACTCTTCCTACCTAAAAGCATTCACTGGTCTGAGAGGCTTAGACACAAACACGTATCAATTTAAATCCTGCCTTTATACATGAAAGTAACCTGAGAAATAGAAAGTGAATCCCACTGGCAAACAGATGGTTTCCTTGCACACCTTGAAAGCAGGTTCTCACTAACTGGTTGCTGTGTTCCAGGCTGGAATCTGAATAAGTGGGTGGCATTCATTCCTCTGCTATTCACACCCTTATCACCTCAGCCACAGCTTCTCAACTGCTGCTGCCATCAGCTTCCCTGCCTCCCATGGGAAAGGTCCAACACATGGAAGTGAGCCTGTTAGCATGTGATATACTCTCCATTCTACGCATGCTTGTGAGAGCAGGGGGAAGAAGAAATGCTCCTGACTTACACCATGGGCACGTAGAGCTGGGTGGGAGAGATGGAAGGGCTCAAGGCCGGGTTGGACAGGGCTTGGAGCAACCTGCTCTAGTGGAAGGTGTCCCTGCCTGTGGCAGGGGGTAGAACCAGCTGAGCTTTAAGGTCCCTTCCAACACAAACCAGGCTGGGATTCTATGAAGGCATTTTCAATGCTGCCAGAAGTTTTACAAATGTTTCATGAGATTTTGGAGTTTCCAAGAGAAAGAGCTTCAAAGGTAAGTTCAATCGACCTCTGGCAAGCACAGTCCTGTTATCTGAAATCAACCAAGGCAGAGATTCACACACAGACACTTCTTCCCTTTGCTAAGCATGCTTGATGGCACAGTGAAACAGCACTGAAGGGTCACCCTCATTCGCTCCCATGCTTCCCTGTTGCAAGATTTCCTTTAACCAGAGCAAAATGTAGGAAGGAAACAGGAGTCAGGCTCAGGGGTCAGCAGTAGCTCCAAGAAGCTAAGCAAACATTAAGAAAACTTAGACATTACAAGTTAGTGCACATACAAGGTCCTTTAGTAACAACCTCAACATATATGCCTTATGTCCCACCAAGATACTGGAGGATTTAACATACAGGGTTTGGGCTGCACTTACTAGTTATTACTGAACACAATGGAACAGATGAGAATGGCAAGCTATTTGTTGGCTAGCCTGCTTCCTAATGGAAGCAGAGTCCTACTTCATCAAGCTAAAACAAATGCTAATACCTGCCTTTTTCTTTTGTTAATTAAATTAGTGGGGGCTGAAAAAAGCCAGAGATTTGCCCACACAAACTATGTTCTCTTCTAGCAAATTCCAAAGGAGCTTCAAGCAGATTTACTGTGGACCTGGCTGATGAAACAAGTCCAATGCAGTAAGGTCCCCCCATCAGCTGGTAAAGTAACATCACACCAACTACAGCTCTTCATTCCAAGCCATTGATTTTGCAGTGTATGCAGACAAGACACCCAATTTCACCGCCAAAAGCAGACAAACATGCCTGAGACAGTGCAGTGGCAACAGAGGAATTCCTTGAATGGTTTCTTTTGGACTCAGCACTTGGAGAAAAAGGAATAATGTGAAGAGCATTCTCTGGGAGATCCCTTCAGCTCCCATACACAAATATATACATGTCTAACCTTTTACCAAGGCATGTTATACCCCACAACCACACTACTTTATTAGGGAAAGAGAGGGCAAGGCAGGAAGATGAAAGGTATCATTGGGCAACTGAGTTTTATACAGGTGTGCCTCACCAGTTTAACTTATTTGCATTATCAGGTTAGTTAGAAGCCCTGCTGGGGTCTGGTTTGGGCTGGAAGGGACCTTAAAGCTCATCTCATTTCAACCCCCTGCCACAGGGCAGGGACACCTTCCACTGGAGCAGGCTGCTCCAAGCCCTGTCCGACCTGGCCTTGTTTCTGTATACATTAGACCTTATAAACATGTAATGAAAAAGTAATTCTGACCCCTGCCCATTGATCAATCCCATTCCCCAAACATGCTGGTAGCCAACTGAAGGTAGAAGAGGCAAAAGTGACAACAAGGAGCACCAGAGCGGGATTACAACTGCAGCACCCTCTCATACAGAGCATACTGCTCCTCTGCCAAGCATCAGATGTGAGACAGCCCAAAGCAGGAGTGGGCTGTGCAAAACGATGAGGTCAGTGAAGGAAGCAATTGCAGATGAATGCAACAAACACCAGCTGCAGCCCTCCAGGAACACCCACGAGAGGGCAGCATGTGCCAGCATATGGAAAAGGCACCCACCAGGAGCATAATCACAGAATGCTTTGTGCCGGAAGGGACCTTCAGAGCTAATGTGGTCCAACCCCCCTGCAATGAGCAGGGACATCCTCAACTGGATCAGGTTGCCCGGAACCACATCCAGCCTGGCCTGGAATGTCTACAGAGATGGCGCATCCACCACCTCTCTGGGCAACCTGTGCCATGGTTTTATCACACTCATTGTAAAGAATTCCTTCCTCGCATCGACCTGAATCTCCCTCTCTTGGTTTAAAACCATCACCCCGTGCCCTGCTGCAACAGACCCTGATAAAAAGTCTCTCCCCATCTTTCTTACAAGCCCCTTTTAACAGCTAAAAGGCTGCAATAAGGTTTCCCTGGAGTCTTCTCCAGGCTGCACAACCCCAAATCGTCAGCCTTTCCTCACAGGTGATCCAATTCTCTGACTATTGTGGCCCTCTCCAACACATCCATGTCTTTCCTGTACTGAGGACTCCAGAGCTGAATGTATTCTCCAGATGGGGGCTCACTAAAGCAAAGGGGCAGAATCCTCTGCTTTGACCTGCTGGCCACGCTCCTTTGGATGAAGCCCAAGATACCACTGGCTTTGTGGGCTGCAAGCACACACATGCTAAAACACCCCAGTCTTTCCAAAAGGAAAAGTTCATGCAGACATGGGACAGCTACACATCTGCAGAGGGCTGTGAACCACAAGCTCTTGTCTACTTGGGTGCTGGAATACTCAAGGAAAGGATCAGCCTCAAGGTGCATGAATTAGCACCCAAGTTCAGCATTTGATGCTTTGGGATTCAATTCCAGCACTGAATCATGGAATGGTTTGGGATGGAAAGGACCTAAAAGCTCATGTAGTTCTAACCCCCTGCTATGTGCAGAGACACCTTCTACTAGAGCAGGGTGCTCCAAGCCCCTGTGTCCAACCTGGCCTTGAACATTGACAGGGATGGGGCAGCCACAGCTTCTCTGGGCACCCTGTGCCAGCACCTCAGCATCCTCACATGGATAAGCAGGAAAGAGATATAGTCCTCCAACTCCAAAATACGTTGAACCAAACCACTGATGTGTATGTAGAGAGCTCAGACCTACACTTTCATCCATGTGTTCCAGATAAAGCAACTGTAGAGGTGTTCTGGTTTAAAACGCTTTTCTATGATCACCCAGGAACAGAAGTGCTCACAACAATACCTTCCTAAGGGCGACAGGTCACAGCACTGAGGAAATGCCTGGAGAGTTCTCGTGCTTTGTGAATGGATGGGATCTATTCATCCCGAGCCTCTTGTCTGATTATCAGTGGCAGCAAAATGCCACAGCATATTATAGTGCCAAGCACCTATATTACAAAAGCCTGCTATTATCACTGCTACCTTCTGACAAAAACCAAGTCAGGGTGCAAATATAAGCACTCCTTTAAAAACTCAAGGCTTTCATTATTTGCCTTGAGATCCGATGCTAAGTCATGTGCAGTTCCTGGAAGACATCATACTTACTAAAGTCTCAAATGATGAAAAGAAACATCATCCTGCTCCAGCCATGGCCCCTTGTCAAACTTCAGGTACTCGATGTCTTCAGCGACCTGAAATCAGTAAACAAAAGTCACATCTGAGAGGTGGTCTGCTCATGAACATGATCATCAATGAACATGCCCCCCCAAATCAATGGAATGATCAAAATCTACTATTCAGTCACCCAGCAAAAACACTTAGCTGCTAAAGCTGTATTCACAATGCCAATGTTTGGAGCTAACACATCATCTCCCAGTCATGTCTTTCCTGGACAAGCACACAGGCACCAGATCCAGAGTTGCTGGTGCTTTCAGCCTTGGCCAGCAGAGAATGGCAGCGAACACATCACCTGAGAAGTGCCTTATTTCCATATACTTACCTCTTGCCTTCTTCAAACTACTGCTGAGGCTGAAAGGAAGGACAGAAGGGACAGCCACAATGGTAAGGTAGAATGAGAATGGGAATAAGCCTAAATTTAGCCATCTTGTGTTGCAAACAAGAACCACAGAATCAGAGAATGGCAATGGTTGGAAGGGACCTTAAAGCTCATCCAGCTCCAGCCCCCTGCCATGGACAGGGACACCTTCCACTAGAGCAGCTTGCTCCAAGACCCTGTGTCCAACCTGGCCTTGAACACTGACAGGGATGGGGCAGCTACAGCTTCTATGGGCACCCTGTGCCAGCGCCTCAGCACCCTCACAGGGAACAGTTTCTGCTTAACAGCTCATCTCCATCTCCCCTCTGGCAGCTTAAAGCCATTCCCCTTGGGCTGTCCCTGCAGGCCCTTGTCCAAAGCCCCTCTCCAGGTTTCCTGTAGCCCCTTTAGGCACTGGAACTGCTCTAAGGTCTCCCCTTAAGGAACCTTCTCTTCCCCAGGCTCTCCCAGCCCAGCTCTCTCAGCCTGGCTCCAGAGCAGAGCTGCTCCAGCCCTCGCAGCATCTCCATGGCCTCCTCTGGACTCGCTCCAACAGCTCCACACCCCTCTTGTGCTGTTGAGCCAGAGCTGGATCAGGACTTCGGGGGGGTGGTCTCCCTACAGCACAGCAGAGGGGCAGAATCCCTCCCTGATTACTTACACTGAGTAAAACCCATCATGCTACATAAGAAACCTATTTATCATTTTGTTCTGTTTCAACAAGGTTGTAGAGCAATCGTGGCAACTGCTTCTCTGTGTTGCTGTGTGTGGTTCACAGCACAGAAACTGAGGCATGATTCAGGCTGGAAAACTTAAAACACCTTGAAAGTAGCCATCCAAAGGCTCACAGTTTCATCAGTCATCAGGACCTATCCATGCATGCACCCTGAGCAGAAAGGCAAAACTCAGCTCAGCACTCAGAACCATTCAAACGTGGAACACCAGCTCAGCAAATCATTCCTTCATCATCCCCAAGCTTCTCAATCCCATGTTTGAGCTTCATTTACAGCCTGGCTCCATTGGAAAACAGATCTTTGCTGGTTCACCGGGGAATTGCTTCACACGAGCCTGAGGTTATCAAACACAACTAGAGTAGATCTGAAGAAAACCTGAACTAGTATTGGGATGATGCACTTCAGATACACAATGAGGCGCAGATACCACGTAGAAGCAACTCGGGAAGGAGAGGGTTGTTACAGCTCCAAACATTAGTTTTCAGAGGCCTTTTCCAGAAGGAAAGGATAAAACATGGAGGTCAGGACCAAAATCCTGATAACACATTGTCAACCCATCAATGACAAGTAAGCAGATGCCAGGAATATAGTGAGTGATAGAAAAAGAAATGAAAAATGGTATTCTTTACTGTACATTAAGTCCACTACAATTATTCCCTGCAATCACAGCAAACACTAAATGCCATCTATTACCACCTCAAAGGCAATAACAAAGTGCTATTACAAAGTAGGTTTGACTATAAAGGTCCAATTTATTACCAATATTGGCTTTACGGTAAGAAATAGCAGCTCAGAGCTATGACTGCATTAGCATTTTCCTTGAGGTATCTGTATTTCTTCAACGCTACTTCTGCTGATAAAGACTTGAAAAACCTATGGTTTACATGATCACCAAAAATGTTACATTTCAAGCAAGTACAGATGTTCTTCAACCATTTTTGATGCCTGACAAAGAGGCGAAGTCCAAGTCAGATGTGGAGCTGCGAGCACAGGAAATGTACTTTTCACATGAAGCAAAAAGCCAATGACAAAACTCCCCATTGATGGAAAAATCACAGCCTCGTTTGGTTTGGAAGGAAACTTAAAGCTCATCCACTTCCAGCCCCCTGCCATGGGCAGGGACACCTTCCACTAGAGCAGCTTGCTCCAAGCCCCTGTGTCCAACCTGGCCTTGAACACTGCCAGGGATGGGGCAGCCACAGTTTCTCTGGGCACCCTGTGCCAGCGCCTCAGCACCCTCACAGGGAAGAGCTTCTGCCTAAGAGCTCATCTCAGTCTCCCCTCTGGCAGCTCAAAGCCATTCCCCTGTCCTGTCCCTACATTCCTTGTCCAAAGCCCCTCTCCAGGTTTCCTGCAGCCCCTTTAGGCACTGGAGCTGCTCTCAGGCCTCCCCTTAAGTAGCCTTCTCTCCTCCAGGCTGAACCAGCCCAGCTCTCTCAGCCTGGCTCCAGAGCAGAGCTGCTCCAGCCCTCAGGGCATGTTTGTGGCCCTTCTCTGAATTCACTCTAACACACCTCTCTTGCGTTGGTGGCTGGATCAATATCCTAAAGCAATATAACCAGCCTCATATTTGTCTTCCCCTCTAACAGAGGAAAGGAGAGCATGAAGTGGACTCTAGAAGGATTATCAGTTTTCAAACAAGAAACAGAGGATAAAAATACTAAAATCAGCAAGACATATCTGAAAAGCTATTTTTAGTGTAAGCTGAGATCCTTATTGCTACTACAGAATTCAAGTAGGGATTCACCATGGATCGTTCATCCCTAGAACTGAAATGAGCCCACTACAAATCTGTCCCAAATTACACGAAGCTTCTTGCTCTTAACAGCAGGGAACAGCAACTACAGAGAAAAGTTAACAGTGGAGAAGCAAAAAGCTTCTGCTACCATTAGTAACTCTCCATAAGCAAGAATGTTCGCTGAAATAAGGGAAATGTATTACACCTACTCCAAAAAACTAATATACTTATGTAGGAGGAAGCACTGACCTCATGTAAATCCTGCCACATAAGAGACGGCTTATTTCTAGCAGTGAGAAGGTAATTTATCTGGCTTGGTCCAGGGCTAAAGTGTGTGGCAAAACCATTTGGAGACAGAATAGCAGTTCAGATACCATGTGCTAGGTCATAGAGATGAATGACCCAAGGTTAGAGAGCTAGTAACAGCGTTGGATATCCAGCTCTTTGCTATAACCAAATCATGACTAGCTTTTAGAGAGCAACGGCTATTTTATCCCACAGGAACTTCTGCACCAACCTGGATCATAGGAAGCTGCACAATGACAGAAGCCAACACAGACAGACCTTAGACTGGAAGACAAAGTCTCAGCTGAATGCTGGGGATGACTTTCCTCTTTCCATTGTGTCCTCTTTACATTTCAGTCTTGGAAGTTTAACAACTAATCGGTATACACAGCAAACTCTTACCTTCTCCACATCCTCTGCCTCACTTGCTGTGTACTGCAGAATTTCACTGGTCTCACTGCAAAGAAGAGAAAGAATGAATTGCTCTGGTCTCATTGCTCTACCCATCCTCTCCCCCTCTCCAAAATGAAGCAGAAATGAAGTGAAAAGGCCCAAACACAGAACCAGAATCATTATTTCAGAGTGCTTATAGAGCTCTTGTCACCGAATTCCTATTAGACCTGTAAGCTGCTTCTTTCCTGGTGGGATAACTGCTTTTAAAGCACAAATGGTTTATGGCACCTACAGAGTTTCAGTTCAAACTTGAAAATTAATCAAAAACCCACCTATTCCTTTGTTTCCATTTCACTACTGGGGATACTTGGCCCCAATTACAATTCCCAAACTGTCTGAAGCCAAGTGAAACTCTCAACCAGTCTAACTCCAAACTTCCACAGACCTTCCTTTTTAAAAGCACATTAATACCTGGGGGTAATTTTTAAGAGAATAGCTTCATTCACCATTATTTACCATGGCTGAGCTAACTCAGCCAATATCAATGCAGGCAGCAGGATTTGTACGCATAAGAACACTTAAAACAGGTAAGAGCTTCCTGGTTACGTGATTATTTTCTTATTCATACAGCATGGAAGAGTCACTTGTGGAGCAGGGCCACAACAGGAGTTCCTACATGGACATGTTTCACTGCTACATACTCACAGCCACTCTCAGTAACATGAAAGCTCATTCCGTTTCAAACCCCCACCACAGGCAGGGACACCTTCCAGTAGAGCAGCTTGCTCCAAGCCCCTGTGTCCAGCCTGGCCCTGAACACTGCCAGGGATGGGGCAGCCATAGCTTCTCTGGGCACCCTGTGCCAGCGCCTCAGCACCCTCACAGGGAAGAGCTGCTGCCTAAGAGCTCATCTCAGTCTCCCCTCTGGCAGCTTAAAGCCATTCCCCTTGTCCTGTCCCTACAGGCCCTCGGCCAAAGCCCCTCTCCAGGTTTCTTGTAGCCCCTTTAGGCACTGGAGCTGCTCTAAGGTCTCCCCTTAAGGAGCCTTCTCTTCTCCAGGTTGAACCAGCCCAGCTCTCTCAGCCTGGCTCCAGAGCAGAGCTGCTCCACGACCTGCTCCAAGAGCTGATCCCAAACCTGCACCAGTTGCCCTGGAAAACCTTTCCTTTAACTAATAAAAACTGAAGAGAAAATACAATAGCTGCCAAATGTGCAGTGGATCAGACATGACACTGAAAAGCTGAAGAGCATGGAGACTTCTGCTTAGCCCAAGCACTTCCAAGTTTAATCAGATTAAAGCTGGCAACCTAGGTTGCTCTAACTAGTTACAGTATCAGAACAACTTATCATTGCAGCAGGCCAAACTAGTTTCTGGTCTGCATGGACATTGGTCAGTCAAAACTGCTCTGGTAAGAAAGTTCATTTACAATTACTTGATTTGAGCTCTTGTTTTGACTCTGCGGCTTCTTAAAGCTTTCATTAAGAGCAAAGAGCTGCTCAGTGGAGGCAGTACTGGATATGAAAGAGAACATTAGGAATCTTAAGGCTTTGATTCAGGAAAGACTATTTTAATCACATTTTGGTCATCCTCAGGAGTTACAGGATCAAATACTTCTTAGTCTGCTCAAAGACTAACAGCCTTTAGATCACTTCAGCAAACAAACAGTTAAAGACAGTTGAAGCCTGGATATATTTATCCAATACACAAGCCAGCAGTGAGGTCCAGAGATGCACAAAGCTGAAGTTTCACACCATCACAACTCCCCTGCATCAAGAGGGCAGAGGCATCCTTCAGATCCAAGCACAAAGACTGATCTGACAAGCTCCTGCAAGCCCAGCTGCTAAGGAGGGTGCCAGCCAGAGGCTGCTTGCTTTCCAAGTGTACTGACCATGCAGAGACAAAGGGGAAAGAGTTGAAATCACAGCAGGACCAGCTCTAGCTTTAGCCTCATGCAACACCACTCGATTTGATTCAAAGAACAAGCAGCATTTTTCTACTCACCAATACATTCAAACCAGTTCTCTCCCCTAAGGGAGATGACAGACTCAAGGCTTCCTACCCTTCCTCTCCATCCTTAGCCCCCATCATTCCCTTCTGAGAGCCATGTGCTGGCCGCTGACACACTGGGATGCAGCTGACCATACACCACATCACCTTGTGTGAATGACAAGCTCCGTACAACGTTACTCAGTCAATTGCTGACAGTGCAGTTAAACTGGGAGATGGAGCAAGAAAGCAAGGGGGAAACAAGCAGGCCACAACATACCCAAAGATCTACTTACACCTAAGTGTAACTCAGTCAGCTTCATGCACACATGAACCTTGAGTGATTACAGATTGTTTTCATGTATCATTCTGTGACCTGTAAGAGTTTCCCTTCCAGAAAGCTATTTGTTTAGGAATTTTACAACTACTTGAGTTTTGATAGAGCTCTTTTATAACAATTGGGAGAGCTGGTAATCTGTAATAGTCTCATCTCCAGTTCACAGGAACCACATTCTAACAGGGAAGCAAAAGAAAGCCAGGGGAGCCCAGAGTAAAGCATCATCAGTCTCTCAGAACAGGTAGCAGTGCAGTCTTCAATTACCAGCACTAAAAAGTCCATCAAACCATTTTCAATGTGGAAGGCTACCAGGGGTATGCTTCAGGAGGTAGAGAAGCAAAGCTAGAAGAGGGAACAGTCGCTTCCCTGATAATCTTCCTCCTCTTCTTCCACGCCACTACCAAGAAACCAGCCAAAGCTATGCCAGCTGAAAGGAGTTTTTAGGACAGAAAAAATCCAGACTCTCCCAAAATACCTTGGATTGCATCACACTCTCCTAAAGTCATGCAAACACACAGCTATAGCTACGGCATTTTGGACATCATGCCAAGAAAGCATTCAAACCACTCCTGCAAGCTAACAGAATGAAAGGTGTTGATGCTAAACACACACTGAGTACTGTCAGAGAGACAGAACTTGGTTTTGCAGAGCAAACAGACCAATTTTGCTCCTGAAGTGCTCTTTTAACTAGAAACAAGTTGATGCTTCTTTGTATCTGACTCTGTGACAGCAAAGTTGCAACGTCCCAAGCCAGCAGGATGAAACCTTACTGTAGATGAGGGCTCCTTACCTTTGCACCATATAGATCAATGAAATCCAATGCATTTACTATTGCACAAAACTTTCCCCACTCTGAACCCACTAAGAATCAAAGCATTGCTTTAGAAAGCTCACACCTAAAATGAATTCATTTTAAAGCTTCCAACCTTGTAACAATAGCACTGGGCCTCTTAGTGCCAGAGGTAAGCACACACAGAGCCATGAATGTGATACTACATCACTAAGAAATAACATTGTACATGGCACCAGGAAGATTTCTCACACGACATGAGTTTATTTACTTCTGCTGGAGAGATCTGAGGATCTGCACATGTTTTACTCAAAACCTAACAGACAACACATTTGGGTTTGCTAACCTGATCTCTGGTAAGAAGGTTTTCTTGTAAGCATCCTCAATGTGCTGGAGATAGGAAGGAGACACTTTTTTCTCATACGGCTAAAAAGGAAACAGAAAACAAGGTTGTAAAATGAGCTTTCTTTCTTCTCCCACCAGTACAGACACCAGCCTAAGCAGAACGTGCTGCTACACCAGCTTGCCCTGTATTGGCAGTCAAACATCCAAGTGAACCACATACACATTAATGGACGTTAGAAGAATGAAGACATTTGGAGTGTTCAGAATCTCTTATGTGGCATTAAATATTGAAAGTGTCCTAAAAAACAAGGCAGTTTGTGTCATCACTGCTTTGCCCTGCACTGCTATGGCCATGGTTTGAATGATTAGCCACAGAGTATGATCCTTCTCATATGCTTGTGAATCTAGAAAGGGAAAAGCAGGTTTAAAAAAAGAAAGAGTGAAAAGGTTTCTTCCAATTTCAGCCTGTAACAGGAAACATCTCAGTTTCCTTGAGTTCACATAAGATAAGAGAACCATACATCACCAGCCTCAAAAAAACCAGTTTTCTAAGGCCTGAACAACCCTACCTACCTGTATGCTCAAGGAAGTCATACCCAGAAAACTAGAGACTCTCTGAGTTGGCCTTTCCAATAAGAGGGCAATTGTGCACTTGGAGCAGCTTCCAGTGCCTAAAGGGGACAGATGAGTGGGCAACCATCCTCTCCAAAAGCTTGTCTTTTAATTACATGGATATCATACTTACTGTGAAACAGTTTCTCCTCCACAGTGTAGTTTAATGTCACATATGCAAAATACCAAGAATTTCTCTAATCTACCATGTAGTCCTTCAGTTCAATCCTAAAATTTAAGCACACTTAATGCTTGAAATGCTCATCCAAGATGCCCATCATGCTGGAATGATCTGTGCCTGTTAGTTGGCTTTTCTTTTTCTACTGCTCTGCAACAACAGCATACTGAATATCCAACACTCCATTCACTGAGAAGGCAGAATGCCCCAAAATACCAGCCTCAAACAAGCACTAGTCTTCAGCAATACCACTGACGCAAAAAATCACAAGTTATACTAGCAATTTCTGCCTAAAGGTCTTAAAATTACCATCAAAAGTTGTGTTCACAAGAGCAAAGAACTCCCAGGGTCCATCAAATCCCAGACTGCTTTGGATTGGAAGAGACCTTAAAGCTCATCCAGTTCCAATCCCTGCCATAAGCAGGGACACCTTCCACTAGAGCAGAGCGCTCCAAGCCCCTGCGTCCAACCTGGCCTTGAACACACTGCCAGGGATGGGGCAGCCACAGCTTCTCTGGGCACCCTGTGCCAGCACCTCAGCACCCTCACAGGGAACAGCTTCTGCCTAAGAGCTCCTCTCAATCTCCCCTCTGGGGAGGGTTAAAGCCAATTCCCCTTGTCCTATCACAGTAAGTGCTCCAAGATTATCTGTACTTCCTGAGAGCCAGAAGCCCCAGATTTGGTCCCCATCTTCAGCATCCCCAGTTGCCAGGGTTTTCAGACCTGTTTTGATATTAATGTGTGGGTCACTTATGATCAGCAAATCCAGTTCGTTGTCTGAGATGAAGAAAAATTACAGCTTGGTGCTCTTGTGTTAACATAGAAAAACAACCCATTTTGAACTTAAAGCTAACATTCTACAGGTATTCCATGAGATAGAAAATCCAGGGTGTTTTTTGGCTAGTGTAATGACACGATGCTTGTTAGGGTGAGCTTGTAGTAGTTTGGTTTGCAGTTTCCTGCTCATTTAAGAGGGAAGCTGGCAATTGCTGAAGTGAATTCAAAGTCACAAATGTAAGGCTGCCCTTGCTGCTTCATTATCTGCATGGCTGGAGTTGCTTAGTTTGCTGCTTGAGTGATTATGCCCTTCTGCCCTCCAGCAGTTTAGGCCATGACTGAATGTGTCTGTGCTTTAACAAAGAAGACACTACTACTGATGGGAAAACCATAGCTTTTCCATTTTAGCAACTTCAGCAACAGAAGATGCTGAGAGGGCTGGAGCAGCTCTGTTCTGGAGCCAGGCTGAGAGAGCTGGGCTGGGTCAGCCTGGAGAAGAGAAGGCTCCTTAAGGGGAGACCTTAGAGCAGCTCCAGTGCCTAAAGGGGCTACAAGAAACCTGGAGAGGGGCTTTGGACCAGGGCCCATAGGGACAGGACAAGGGGAATGGCTTTAAGCTGCCAGGGGGGAGATTGAGATGAGCTCTTAGGCAGAAGCTGTTCCCTGTGAGGGTGCTGAGGCGCTGGCAGAGGGTGCCCAGAGAAGCTGTGGCTGCCCCATCCCTGGCAGTGTTCAAGGTCAGGCTGGACACAGGGGCTTGGAGCAATCTGCTCTACTGGAAGGTATCCCTGCCTGTGGCAGGGGGCTGGAACTGGATGAGCTTTAAGGTCCCTTCCAACTGAAACCATTCTCTGATTCTATAAAACCCCACAGGACTTAAGCACAAGGGCACAACTACAAAACAGGCAGTAACATGCAGTAGTAGCAACAAGTGGTAAAATTACCTCGCCTTTCTCTTGAATCCTCTTCTGCACCTCTGGAGCGGGTACATCTATATAAATGACCAAGTGAGGTGGCAGGAATTCACAAATGCTGATCTCTTTGATCTCCTTGTAGTGATCAAGACCTATATAAAAAACAAAAGCAAACACACTGCAGAGCTAAAGGCAACCCAGCTGAAGATCTACTGCAAATGAGGACAAGGGCAATAGAAACAGCATTAAAATTATAACCTACTGGCTTATGAATCTACAGTCATTTCTGGAGTGGTTTTCCTTGCTTGTGTAGGCCACAGAGCTATTGAGCAACAGCAGATATACTCTCCAAAACCACAACCACCAGACTCCACTTTGGAGGACAGAAGTAGAGAACTTCACCTTCGCATACAGAAAAATGGGTCTAAGAGGAGTAGGTTGGGTAGGTGCAACTGGGTGCTTCTACCATGCAGAGACAACTCCTGCTCCCCACAGTCCTGCATCTAGCTCTGGGGCACCCAATACGGGAAGCACGTGGAGCTGTTGGAGTGAGTCCCCTCCAGACAGGCCTTAGAGCAGCTCCAGTGCCTAAAGGGGTTACAAGAAACCTGGAGAGTGGCTTTGGACAAGGGCCTGTAGGGAGAGGACAGGGGGAATGGCTTTAACCTGCCAAAGGGGAGGCTGAGATGAGCTCTTAGGCAGTTTTTTCCTGTGAGGGTGCTGAGGCTCTGGCACAGGGTGCCCAGAGAAGCTGTGGCTGCCCCATCGCTGGCAGTGTTCAAGGCCAGGTTGGACAGGGCTTGAAGCAAGCTGCTCCAGTGGAAGGTGTCCCTGCCCATGGCAGGGAGTTGGAGCTGGATGAGTTTCATGGTCCCTTCCAGCCCAAACCATCCTGCGATTCAATGATAAGCAGAACCAAAGCGCTGAATAAAGTCTCACGGCTTGAGACTAGTCCTTGATGCCTTAAACAGCAAGATGCTAAGCACCTTATGAGCAACTCTGAACGTTTAAAAGGAGTCCATCTTCCCAACATTCTTATTTCTTTTTGAAGAACTGGCTTACCACACTTCAGAGATGAGTGCAAGGAACTTACATCGCTTGTGGATATAGCCTTGTTTGAACATTGCATCCAGGAACACAAAGTCACTGTAGGGAGAGCGCTCCAACACCACACCTTGTCCTGCAATGGAAGGGAGTTTCCAGTCAGTAGGGCTCAAAGAGATGGAAAATTAAAGACAGTAATGCTCTTACAGTCTATTTTCTGAATGTCTCTGTTAAACAAAACAAAAGAACAAGGTTTTGGCTCACACAAACATAGTGGGTACGTGTGTTGAACATGCCTGTCATACCCATGTATTTTCCTTCTGCGCCCATCAGAAGTACTACTCTATTTTAGGAGTACATTTATGTATGTGCCTGAAACTTTCTGGCATTCACAGCTTTTGGCCCTTTTCAGAAAACATTTATTAAAGCACAAGCTGCAGGTAAATCAGTGCTGGCACAGGAAATCACTTTGCACAAGAAGACATTCAAATTACAATACAATGACAATATAGTACTTAATGGAATCCAAAAGATTGAACCAAAGACACCATCAGGAACTAAGGCTAGGGAGAGGTTTAGAAGAGCTGTACAACCTACAGCTTCCGGGTATATTTAAAATGCCTTTTTGAAAATCAAGATCAAGGATTGAGCTTTATTTTCCAGAGGAGGCCACAAGGATGAGCAGGGGCTGGAGCACCTCCCATACGAAGACAGGCTGAGAAAACTGGAGCTGTTCAGCCTGGAGAAGAGAACCCCCATGGCAGGGGGTTGGAACTGCATGATCTTAAGGTCCTTTCCAACCCAATCCAGTCTATGATTGCCAAAGTAAAATTAATCAAATTGGTAACTGGCATTTCTTTTGCTAGAAAGGACATAAGATACCTTCTAACAGAGAATGTGCAAGATGGTTTTCTAAGTGAGCTGTTAACTTGTATTAAGGGTGGGGGGAAATATAAAAAGCTTAAGAATATAAAAGCCTTTAATTTTAAAATGCAGATTATAGAATCACGGAACGGTTTGGGTTGGAAGAAACCCAACCCAGGGCTCATCCAGTCCCAACCCCCTGCCACAGGCAGAAACACTTTCCACTAGAGCAGCTTGCTCCAAACCCCTGAGTCCAACCTGGCCTTGAACACTGCCAGGGATGGGGCAGCCACAGCTTCTCTCGGCACCCTGTGCCAGTGCCTCAGCACCCTCACAGGGAAGAACTTCTGCCTTAGATCTAACCTGAACTTCCCCTGTTTCAGTTTGAACCCATCACCCCTTGCCGTATCACTACAATTCCTGATGAAGAGTCCCTCTCTGCATCCTTGTAGCCCCCTTCAGACACTGGAAGCTACTAGCAATGCCCTTCAAAGCAGGTTACTCACACCTCATACTCAGAATTTAGTTTAGAACTGGAATTTCTTTACTGTGAAGTCTAACCTGTGCTCAGCAGATGCTCCAAGGCATCAGCATACTGCAAAACACGATTGCCAAACAGCCAGTTCTGCAGTCGATACGAGTGTCCATCTGAGCATTTGGGGTCGTTGTAAAACCTCTCCAGGTTACAGAAACCATTAAACTTCTCCGGCAGCAGTGTTCCATCTCCTGTGATCCTGTTCAGGTAATGAATGTCAGCTTCCGGGAAATATTTCATGCCTGACAAAATAGAAACCACCACATCAGAACTCTTTTACAGCAAGCATCTATTCACTTGATTAAAATGAACGGCTGGGACTCAAAACAGCCCAAAATCCTTTCGTCAATCACATCATAGAGGGCAGACAAACCCTTATTTGAACTATTACCACCTTTCACCTCACCAGTGAGAGCTATGTTCTAAACGAAAGCTTTCCGCCACCCATCTCATCAACCTGATGCTCTGCATAGATCCATGCAGAAAACCCTACCTCTCAAGGAGCTCAGCAAGACAAGTATTCCACAGATCCAACAACCAACCTGTTGTCATCTAAAGCCTCACCAACATTCTCTTCTCCCCCGTAACTACAAGCCCTCCACATTAACTGTGGCATTACCTAAGAATTTGCTAGCCAAGCACTGGTTCAGTGAACTTTCTTTACACAAAAATCATACTATTAAATCCTATTAGTTGTTAGAGAACAGGCCAAAGCAGTACCTAGTTTTTCTGCTATCTGTTGTGCAAGCTTGCCCTTCCCAGAAGATAAATTCCCCTCCACTGTAAAAACCTTGCTGCGTTCAGTGAACCTCTTTGTAGCTCTATCTCCCAACATATAAGCCAGCCACCCATACTCCAGGTTCTGCATGGGGCTCAGATGGATTCTTGCCTGAAAGAAAACACAAACAATAGAGCATGCTTCAGTTTTCTCACCTGAAAAGTGGGGGGTTTTGCAGCCCGTCTGCAGGAGGATAAACACACACCTAAGACAAGGGATTCTCACACAGGAAGTTAGTGCTGCCACTTTAGCTTAGCAGCTGAGGCTGTATTTAGGCTGAGAAGCTCTTTATGAACAGATGAGAACAACCATTTTCAGTGCTTTCTAAACCTGAAGCCAGAACTCTGCTCTGGAACCTACCCAATGACTGAAAGCCCCCAGGCTTACTGAAGGCCATAGATGCACAACGTGACCTCCATTCTCAAGGGAGATCCTGCAGTAGGCTTTCGCTTGCATTGTTGCTTGTTGGGGGGTACATATTAACATCAAACCCTCTCCCAGTCTCTCAGGAGGGTCACAGTTTCAGTTCTGCACAACACAGCTCCTTACGAGTGCAAACACATTCCCACCAGGCCTGTAAACCCGAAGGCAGATCCTCACTGAGTCCTGCTCAGCAACGCCACTCTGGTAACAACCAAATAACCCTTTTTCTAAGCAATGCAAAGGCCTCGCTTACACACATGAGTTTTTACTGCATATTCTGCTTACACCAAAGACCCCATTCACCAGCTACAGGTCACCAAACTCCACTCCAGGCACTACCTCATGCCTCCACCTTAAACCTGCATGAGAGGAACGTCCCCTCCTCACGGGCACCTCCGCAGCAGAACCACCCCACAGACACGGCCCCCGGAGCCACAATCCCGCTCCTACGGGGGCCGAACCGGCGCCACCACTACAGACCCCCGGCACCCGCCACCCCCGCGGGGGGCACCCCAAGGTGAGCCCCTCCAGAGGCCGCAGCGGCCATGGCAACCGCATAGAGAGCATGAACCACCCCCAGCCGCCCCGGCCCCGCTCACCGCCGGTAGCACAGCGCTGCCTGGGCGGCCCCGGGCGGCGGCGGCCGCGGCAGGGCGCAGCCTCCCCAGCCACAAGGACATGGCGGCAGCACCGAGGGGACGCGGCCGGCCTCGGCGCGACGGGAAGAGAAGGCGCAGGGGAGTGACGTAACCCCGAGAGAGGCGGGGCGTATCCCTCCATGGCCACGCCCCCTTCCATAGGCCACGCCCCCGCCGCTGCAGCCGTGCCTGCGCCGTCTCGGCAGGCAGGGACTAGGCAGAGGTAGGCGCATCCTCTTCTGTCCCAGCCTCTCCTGGGTGCTGTTCCCGGCAAACATCCCCGTGTCCAGGATCATAGGGTAAAGAATTAGCACCCGAGTTTGGCATTTGATGCTTTGGGATTCAATTCCAACACTCGATCATAGAATGGTTTGGGCTGAAGGGACCTTAAAGCTCATCCAGTTCCAATCCCCTGCTATGTGCAGGGACACCTTCCACTAGAACAGGTTGCTCCAGTGGAACTGGATGAGCTTTAAGCTCCCTTCCAACCCAAACATTCTATGATTGAGTGTTGGAATTGAATCCCAAAGCATCAAATGCCAAACTCGGGTGCTAATTCGTGCACCCTCAAGCTGATCCTTTCCTTGAGTAGTCCAATGCCCAAGGAGTCAAGAGCCTGTGGTTCCCAGCCCTCTGGCTTGGGAAGTTCTTCCCAAGGCCTAACCTAAATCTTGCCATCGGGTCTTGTTAAACCACTGTCATGTTCATTATCAAACTGTGTTAAATCACTGTTTTACATCAATAAACTTATTCTTCCTTCTGTCTGATAAGTGATTCACTTCTCCATCTCCAACAGGTAGAATACAGCTATAGCTGTATGGCTTTGCCTCTTGTTCAATACAGCTCCAGGCACCTGAATTTAGGGCCTTTAGCTCAGGTAGAACGTTCACAGCCCCATCTCTGCTGCATTTGGTAGTGCCAGAGACACCCTTGAAGGGCTCCTAGTTTTCAGGCTTGAAACATGTGCAGTGCCCCAAGCCTGACTGCCTTACAGGAAATGCCTGTGTGCACCCCCAGTGGGTGGAAAGAGGTAAATTAGGTGGTTTTCCCAAAGGAAAGCAAACAGTACATGTAGAAGAGCAATGTAGAGCGGCTTTGGAAAGGCATTTGTAGAAGCTGGGAAGGAGAAATCCAAGAGGAGAGTATTGGGGTCAAAACCAGGCTGAACTATGTGTGTCCTTCCCAAACCTGGGGGTGTCCATGGGCTCTGCCACTGAGATGCTTGGCAGCCCTGCTCCTGTAGCTTCCCTTCTCCATGTGAGGGAGACACCGGAGTGTGATTCCAGGGCTGAGCTGGATCCTTGCCTGCCTTATTGAAGGACATGGCTAAATGGCTGGGTCTTTATATAGGGTCTGTGAAGGTCATAAACACGCTTGCCATCAACCTGCCATCAGCTCTGCTGACCTGGGCCATTTCTGATGCCATTAGCTGATGCTGCTTTGCCCCTTGGCAAGAAGTGATCAAGTTTCATTTCAACAATTCATCCTTGGGATTTGCACACAGCTTAAAAACAACCCCAAAGAACCCATCTCTGTTGTGTCTGGGTCTGGCTTTCTATCCTTGGTAGCTCTGAGTATCATAGCTGGCACTTTAGGCAAGTGTGTCCAGTGAGAGGGGAGGGACAATGCAGCAGTGGAGGCTGTAGGGCTGTCAGGATGCTGAAGAGGTGACCAGAGTGCATCTTGAGGACCATGGCTCCATGGAGCTGCATGGGAATGAGTGCTGTTTGCATAGCACCAGGAGACCAAGCTCTGGTGTTTGACACCAGTGTCCTGAATAGGGTGTGAATGGGGAGAAGGCTGTGTTTGGTGGTGGTCACTCGTCTTGGGGATGATGTTAAAGGCGTCTTACAGGATAGAGCAACAAAGCAGCAGGGCCTGTTCCCTGTAGGCCACTGTAAAAGTGTTGCAGGTGGGAATCATGGAATCCCAGACTGGTTTGGGTTGGAAGGGACCTTAAAGCTCATCCAGTCCCAACCCCCTGCCATGGGCAGGGACACCTTCCACTAGAGCAGCTTGCTCCAAGACCCTGTGTCCAACCTGGCCTTGAACACTGCCAGGGATGGGGCAGTCACAGCTTCTCTGGGCACCCTGTGCCAGCGCCTCAGCACCCTCCCAATAAAGATCTTGAGCCTAAGAGCTCTGGCAGGTTAAAGCCACTCCCCTTGCCCTGTCCCTACACGCCCACTACCTCTGGTCGCCCTTGTTTCCATAGGGCTCCGTTGGCTCCCTATGGACGCTGACCCCGGTCCGTGGTCCCAGGGGGGCGGTGCGGGACCGGGGCCGCCCCGTCGCGGTCTGTCTTAAACCCCGCCCCGGGCGCGGCCACCCGCTCCATGGCGCGGGCTGCGGCCGGTGCCGGCTGCGGTGGGGATGTACGCGGGGAGGAAGAGGAAGAAGCCGGTGCCCAGGAGGTGGGTGCTGCTCGGGTCGGTGCTGTGTGGCGGAGTTACCTCCTGTTCCCCCCATGGGTGATGGGAATGAGAGGGAACGTGCGATGCGTTATGCGGGACCGGGCAGGGAGACGAGAAAACCGGTCTGTGAGAGGCAAACTGGTTACGGTGGAGCCGTGTGAAGCTGCGCTGCTGGGAGTGTTGAAGAGGCAAAAGAGGTAGAGAGACAACATGCTTGGGCTGCTGTGTTTCAATGAGGGTTAATTGGAGGTGATGCTCTGTAGGCGCCGGCATGCGTGCTGGTGGAGAAGTGAAGATCCCAGGGGTGGTTGTCCTGGATGCCCAGTGTTCCTTTGGGAAAGCTTGTTGGAGAGGTTGAGGTGCAGGCTGGCTTCTGTTTGAGTGCCTGTGTAAATCAAACGCACACCGATTCCTCCTTCCCGTTGCTTAATGCTTATTTTGCATGCTGCTCAGTGTCTGCTGCACAACACGCTGGGATGTGTTGCTGGAGTTTCCTGGCTTTGGGATTCCCCATGCCTCCCACGTTCCTGCTCTGAAGTCACATCAGCCTGGTTACGTCAAGTCATCGGATGCATAGGAAATGAAGGTGTAACTATGGGGAGACTGAGATGAGCTCTTAGGCAGAAGCTCTTCCCTGTGAGGGTGCTGAGGCGCTGGCACGGGGCAACCCCATCCCTGGCAGTGTTCAAGGCCAGGTTGGACACAGGAGCTTGGAGCAAGCTGCTCTAGTGGAAGGTGTCCCTGCCCATGGCAGGGGTTGGAGCTGGATGTGCTTTAAGCTCCCTTCAAGCCAAATCAGCCTATGATATTTATTTCTTGGAGGCAGATGAGCTGAACCCAAGGCTGGGGTAAAGGAGTGAGCCTCACCATTACAAACCTATGGAAAGAAGGTGAGCCAGAGCCTCTCTTGGGTGTTTATTAGGGAGTCTTCAAGTGTGCAGATGCAAAGGGTTGTTACTCTGCCTCAAGCTTTCTCCTGCTCGCTTCAGAGCAGTGATTTATCCCTGTGGCATGGCCAGACTGAGGGATTGGACTGGATTTGTGTGGCGCAGCATGCGGGAGAAGGTGCCCTTTTGGAGCAGAAGGGACCTTGATCCCTGGTACTGCAGGGCCAACATGGGAATCAGAAGTGATTCTTTTCCTCTGTGCCTGGGCACATCTTACAGCAGGGTCGTGCTGGGAGATCCGAGTAGGGCTGGGATGGTGGGATCTGCAAGCAGCTGGTGGAGAAGGGAAGGCTGGGGGCTTGGGGGATGCTCTGGTCCCTTTGCTGTTTGGTCAGAGCTTGTTACTTGTTCCAAACCAATCAATAGTAATTAGGAGGCAATGTATCAGCTGGGGCAACCTCATCTCTGTTAATGGTTAATGTCATTCCATACCTGCCAAAGTGAGCAGCTTCCTGCTGTGTTGCCAGTTCAAAGGGCACCTTATGGCAAACAACTGTGCAGCAGTGGCACAGCCTTTGCCTTGCCAAGAACGGAGCTTTCCCTATGGCTCTGCTCCAGCTTGAATGCACAGGGCATATCCTAGCAGCTTCTCTGTGGCACAGCCATAGCTTTGTGCGGTATCCATGTCTGAAGGCTGTGCTGCGTTAGGGCATTAGCCCGCATAAAAGGACACCCTGGAGTGGTGTTCCTCAGGGATTGCTCTTGGGACCAGCACTGATTGATGCACAATCAGCAAGTTTGCCGATGGCACTGAGCTGTGTGGTGCAGTGACATGCTGGAGGGAAGGGATGGGATCCAAAGGGAACATGTCGGAGTGGTGGGACCATGAGAACCTCAAGGAGTTCAACAAGGCCCCTGGTTAATAAAGGCACTGATGCCAGTGTGTTTTGGCCAGCTGACAGGGACAAGTTTGGTGATGAGTTGTACCCAGCCCCTCTGGAAAGCAGGGTATGTCCCTTGTGATGCTTCTGTTAGAAACCAGCATGGTTGAGCTTTTCTGGAGCAATGCTCCAATTCTCCATTCATGCTTAGAAAGCCTCCTTAGCTCTCAGCAATACAGGCACCTCCTTTAATGCTCATTTCCTCCTTTGTCACACATGGGAGCAGTCCTGCCAGGCAGGATTTGAGGATGGGAGTAGAGGGGAGAGCTTAAATTGCTGCTAAACACTGGCAGACCCTGTTATCTGAAGGTACTTTAGGAAGCAAAGATGCCTACAGAGAGGGAGGTTGTGGTTAGAGGAATGACATCAAGGCAATGAGTTGTATGTTAGGGGATGCACTGGAACCAAATAGAGAGAGAAAGGAGAGGCTGAAGGGTTTTGCTTCAAGCTACAGAATCCAAGGTGGCATTAACAACCAAAGGAGACAAGGTGACAGCCGAGACTCATTCTAAGGTTCTTAAGTAACCTCTTCCTGCTGTGGCTGGAGCTTCAATTGTAGTGTGTGAAATAACTGGAGGTGATGGAGACAGGTTCCCCTGGCTGCTTAAGAGCTGCTCTTGTGGACCCTACTCCTGTGGTGAGGACCTGGTGTGAGCATGTGGAACATGGCCATGGAGAGACCTGCTGTGCTGGAAGGGTGTATGGGATGAGGAAGAAGAAGAGGAAGGACAGAGCAGAAGGTGGATGGAAACGTCTTAACGAGAGTGCCAAGAGCTGCTCTGATGGCTCGTAGGTCTCTGCCCTTGGTGTCCCTTTCCCTGCTAGGGCTCAGTGGTGGGAGCAAGGCTGTAGTAGTATCTCAGTTGTATTGCACATGGAGGTACCCATCTGAGCATCACCCCACACTGCAACTAAGGAGCATCACACCCAGAGCTCTACAAGGTGGCTTGCTGGGATGGCCATTACTCTTCCAGCCATTGCCTTTTGCTGCCACATGGCTTCATCTTGGCTTCCTAATGTTTTACTGTAGTGGCCGCTCTAAAGCCAACAGGAGTCTGGAAAGAGGCTGGTTGGACGGGCCGGCTTGGATTAACCTCTCCTTTGCCTCTTCCAGCCCCAAACCACCACCCCTCGAGGGTGTGAAGTCCAATCCTTCCAAGCGGCACCGGGACCGGCTCAACCAGGAGCTGAACAAGCTGACTGGATTGCTACCCTTCCCTGAGGATGTGCGCAGCAGGCTCGACAAGCTCTCCATTCTCCGCCTGGCTGTTGGGTACCTGAAGGTGAAGAGCTACTTGTTGGGTGAGTGTCCGTGGGTTGTGAAGGGTGATAAAGCCCCTGGGGTCAATCCCCAGTGAGCAGCTCGCATCCCAGCCCGAGCCATGCTTGTTTAGGGATGGGAGGTTGTGTCTTGTGAGTTGGGGGTCTGGCAGCTTCTCCATCTACTTCTCATTAGCAACCATTCCCCTCATTTATGTCCCAAGTGCCTCGTGTGTCCTGCTCCCACCAGCCTGTGGTGTAAAAAGGGCCAATAGGTAAAACTGTTGGGCAGCAACATCTCCCTCATCTAGCTGGAACCATGGTTTGCAGTTAAATGAATTAGGCCGAAACAGGCCAAGAGAGTGAGAGAGCTGGGCTGGTTCAGCCTGGAGGAGAGAAGGCTCCTTAAGGGGAGACCTTAGAGCAGCTCCAGTGCCTAAAGGGGCTACAGGAAAGCTGGAGAGGGGCTTTGGAAAAGGGATGTAGGACAGGACAAGGGGTGGTGGTGGTGTGTGTCACGTTGGTAGCTCACTGCTGTACTTGCCACAGTGTTTGAGGGCTGGGGATACATGGCCTGGGGAGGGGTGTGCGTCTGGCATGGCATGGAGGTATGGATAGGTTTCATCTCCAATGGCTTGGGCTTGATGGCATGGGTGATGGATGGGCCCTGATGAAGGCACAGCATGTGGAGGGCAGAAAGCCATCCACATACTTACAGGCATCCTATTGCATCCTCTTCCAAGACTTAATAAACTTGGCTGCCTTAACTTTTGCCCTGTACAAAGCCCCTTGGGAATCTTCCAGGAACTTCTGTAGCTGGGGTTGCTGGTTGCCAAGAGGAGACCCTTATGCCAAGCTCTCCAGCTGGGATCCATGTGATTCCCACTGGGATGCACTCAGCACGTGCTTCCCAGCATGAGAGCTGCTACAGAAAAGCAATCACCACTGAATGACTTCATGTGAAGCGGCAAGTTCAAGTTCAACCCTTGCCCCTTCTTGCCAGGCCAATTACTCCCATTTGGCCATGGTGCCTGTGATTCCCAGCTCATTCCACTCTCTCTGCCTGCGTCTCTCCCTCGAAGCTCATCTTGTTTGCCTTCACATCATCCCATGGATTCATCAGGGTCAACCTCAAGCCCTGCTTGATGAGGACCTCTATCATCTGCAGTCTACTCATGGTGTAGCACATCAGAGGTTTCAGGGGGAGATGGTGGAAGCCCTTGTGCTGTGCTTTCTGCTTTGCGCAGCCTTCATTCCTGCAGCAGGAGAGCATGACATTGTTGAGCATCCCTGTCCCCTGCTGCCTCAACCTCTCTCTGTCAGCAGCTCAAGCCCATTGCCTTGTTTCCAGGCAACTTGAATTGCTGCCGTGTTGATGAAGAGTTGCTCTTTCCAAGCATCTCTTGAGTCCAGGCTGGAATTCTGTGACCACAAAGCTTGGATGGAGAGCTCTGACCGTTGGTCCTCCTTGTTCCTGGTAATGCTGGCACCATCTTGACCAAGCTCCACTCTGGAGTGTCAGAGCATCCTGGAGATGGTCCCTGTATCACCTTCACCCAGCTGTATTGGGGATGCAGCAGGAGGGGAAGGAGACTCAACCCTGTGACGGGCTCTCATAGCGTGATCATTCCTGGTGTGTGTGGATTTATGTGCTGGTGAAATCCCTCAGAGAGCGATAACTTCCTGAGTGAATAGGGAATGTTTCAGGCGTGATTCCTCCCTCCCGTGAGGGTACCCATGGTGAGGGCTCTTTGCTGCCCTTTAAAAGCACTGTTTTTCCCTTTTCAAGGCACAAAGTCTCTGTACCCCTCTGCAAGAACAAGGCCAGGCCCCACGTGTTGAATTAATGATGAGAGTGAGGGTATCACATGTATCCTGGTGGGAGAGGGATGTGTGAGCATCAACTTGGCCTCTTGGGCTGGATGTGACCACAGCTGCTCAGCACCGCCAATACTTAGAAGCACCATTACAAGATGTGCCCTGCACTTAGAACCTTGTAACCCCTGTGCTGTGTTGCTTGATGGCCAAGCAGTTGTTAGACACCATCTCTTTGGCTTTCGTGTGCTCCAGCCTTTCTCCCCAAGCCAGGCCATCATAGTGTGTCCCATGGGAGATACAGTCTGCAGGGTTTCCTAGCTCAGAAACGGGCCACTCTGTGTTTGAGAGGAGGGAATGGAGGTGTCCCTGATGGAAGATGAAAAGCCCCCTGCTAAGACTGGTGGGAGAGCTGGAAGCAGTGATTCTGCTGGGAAGTGTCATATAGCAAATAGGTGTTTCCTGTTGGATTCTGTAAGCCCAGAGCAGCTCTCCCTGCAAAACTGCTCCTGGTGGACACTAGGAGAGGACTGGAGACCTTGTGCCTTCAGGATGCGCATCCTTGCAAAATGCTCTCTGCCCTTTTGGAGCTTACAGTTGGAAGAGCTTGGTTTCCTTTTGTTTTGGCCTTCCTTTTTATCTCCTTGCAATGCTTTGGAGAGGAGTCAGCCCTTCCAAAGAATCCAGGGTTCAAAGACAGAACTGCTGTTTTGTGTCAGAACTATTCTGCTCCATCATGTGCAGATTGAAGCCATACCCATGGTCCAGGTGGGCTTTGGATGTTTGTCCTTGGGGATTGCTTGGCAATGGTGCAAGGAGGCCTTTTGCTGGGTGAGTGCCTCAAGCGTGCCTTTTGCTGTGCCTTTCCCTTGCTGATGGATAAGCTGAGCAGAAGGACCACTTTGCTAGCACTGATCCTCCTCTTTCCCAGCCTTTCCCAAAGGTCTCTCATCGCCTGGATGGGCTGATGCTCCTCTTGCTGATCTGTGAAGTGTTTGTGCACAGGGAATGGGAGCTCGTGTGGGGCGCAATGCAGGTTCATGATGAAGGCTAAAGTGACCATCAGGACAAGGGGAATGCTTTAACCTGCCAGGGGGGAGATTGAGATGAGGCTGGACACGACTTGGAGCAAGCTGCTCTAGTGGAACGTGTCCCTGCCCATGGCAGGGGTTGGAGCTGGATGAGATTTGAGGTCCCTTCCAACCTAAACCATTCCATGATCCTATGAAGTAGCCCAGTTCTACCAGCGATGGAGGTTGAGGTTAATTGTGCTCAATGGGCACAGAGCATCCTCTCCACTGCTCCTCTGTGCCACCTTATGCAAGACCTTCAGCTGAGTGTCTTTAACCATGTGCCTGGCTGCTGGCAGCCTGTGGGCTTGCTGGCCCTCTGGCTCCACATGTCAATAGATGGGAGCAGTGTTTTGCCCTCGGGCTGGTTTGAATGCAAACATGCCTGGTGATGGTTTGAAGAGCAGAATGTCTCATTCCAGAAGTTTCAGGTGAAACCTGGTTGGGTTTGGGTTTACTTTGGCTTTGAACCCAGGGCTATTGGGGTTGGGCAATAAACCAGCAAACATTGAAAGCTGTTCAGTGGTGAGGTGAGAGCTTCTACCATGTTAAATATCAACTGCATGGTCAGACTTGGGATGGTTTGTGCTTGTTCCCCGTTTTCCACCACTTCTCCCTGTTCAGAAGGCCTTTTCCCTCTGGATCCAGCCAAGGCCCTGCAGCAGCATTGGAAAGCCAGGGCCAATGTCGAGCTCTGCCCAGCACTGGGTTGCTGCAGAAGCTTGCAGCAGCGGGGTGATTCCTCTGTGAGAGCTGCTTTGAGCCTTCTCCTGTGGGTTTTTGGTTGAGGTGGTGCAAAGCCATGCCTTAAGTTTTGCTGGAAGGTGAGTTTGGATTGAGTTTGCTCAATGAGAATTCCCCAGCTGATGAAGTACCCCGCTGGGGATATCCCTGGGGAGCTGCTGCCCTCAGTCCTATTCCTATTCCCTGTTCCCTGAGCAAGCAGTTCTGGGTGTCCTGTGATGCTTGAGGTCCTCTAACGATGGGCCTTACCTTGAAGGCATCCACTGAGGCCATGCGATGCAGCATGGGGAAGTCATGGCAATGGAAGCCAAGACCTGCTCCGTGTCTCATTGGGAATGTCGTGGCCACCAATCCAGCTTCCAAGCAGCCAAAGGCAGGAGGAAGAAGTGTGGGTGCTTTGGTGTCATCTCGGATGCTTTGGGAAGGTTTTCCGCTGTCTTTTGTCATCCATGAAGTGCAGGACAGAAGATGTTGTGGCACTGGGGTGGCTTGAAGCCACTTTCAGCTCTTCCAGGCTCTAACCTGGAGGCTTCTTGCTGTGTTGGGTGGTGTTTCCTCCCCTCTGTCCTTTGCATCTCTGCTCAGACCTTGGCAGAAATGAGGTTTCCTGGCAGTGGGATGCTAATCCCTTGGAGGAAGCATTGGGCATGTCTCTCTATGTCTCTATAAAGGGGCTCTGCTCCAGTCCCCACTGGTCCCATCCTCCTGCAGGCTGCATCCATGTGCAGTGGTGCAGCCATGCATGAGTAACCCTGAGGTTGGGAGGAGGAGGAGGAGGGAGAGGCTCCCACTTTACCCCTTCCATGTTCATTACTTGCCCTCTCACCCGCAGCAACGGATGTTGGTGACTACGTGCTGGAGCATCCCAGAGCCCTAGGAGGGAGCAGATGGATGGAGCCACAGGTCAACAGGGAGCTGTTTCCTGAGGGGGAGCTGCTGCTCCAGGTACTGTGCTGTAGCTTGGGCTGTGAGGGCTCTTCCCTTGGCTCCTGCCACCCAGCCATGGTCCCATGCAATGTAGCATGTGGTCCTATCAGCAAGATGAGACCCTGTTTTACCTTCGCTGGTATTCTACAGACCTTGAGCACCTTGGGGCAGGGAGCAGTGACACTGCCTGGCTGGGATGGGGACCTGGACCCAACTTCTCACCCTGCGCAGTTTGATGCCCCTTTTCCATTCATTTGTCCCATAAACCGCATCTGAAACACAGAAGGGCTTGGGCTGATGGATTGTGCCCTATTCTGCAGCAGTGTAGGGACTGATCCCTAGTTAATGTCTGAGGTGATGGGTTTCTTGTGTTCCAGCCAATGCCAAGAGGAGAATGGTGATAGCAGAAGGGTAAAGTATCACAAGGAGCATTTTGCTCTACCTGAGGCATTGCATGAACTCCTTAGGATGAGTTCCTGGGATGGAAGAAGCCCTGGTTCCGTTTGGGGTTGAAAAGCTGGATGTTGGAGGACACTGGTGGGCAGAATCAGAGGGTGATGGGAGCTCTGCTTTGTAGAGAGGCCAGTGTGTGTGTGTAATGACACAGCTGTCAGTGCCCTTCAGAGGAGCTGGTGAACCAGCTGAATGCTGCCTGTTTGGGCTGCCAGTGGAAGCTGGAAGGAAATGAGGTAGGAGAAGTCACGTGGAAAGGCTGGGTGCAGAATAAACATCTGGGCACATCAGCTCCAAACGTGCCACTCCTTGGGGCTGCAGAACAAGTCCATGCAAGACCTTTTAGTTGTTCCATGGCTGTTTCTGCCATGGCATGTGTCTTTGCTTTATGATCCTTCAGTCCTCTTCTCCCTTCTTCCGCCAGCAGATGGGTGTTTGGCTCTCCTTAAAGCCTGCCTTTGTTGCCTTCAACCCTGCTCCTCCACAGGGTTGGAACTTGATGGTCTTCAAGTCCTTTCCAACCCTACCTCTTGTGTGGTTCTATGATAGCCTGGAGGGAGCCTGTGGTTTCCCCAGTCCCATGATGGAGCAGCTCTCTGGAGGCTTGAGCTGAGCCATATGATGGCAATTTGTTGTGCATTGGCAGCTTCGGGTGACTGAAGGCATGTGGGGAGCTTGTGAGGTGTTAATGGGACACAAATCCCCCCACTGAGCTGCCTGCTGGCTTGGGTTGGTTCTGCTTTGGAGAGTGTGTTAGTCACATGCTGACATGTGCAGAACAGCCTCTGAGTCAGGGACCCTTGGGGACTGCAAGGGAAGGGAGCGGTCCTGCTGCGAGCTGGATCTGTGCAGGACCAGGCACCCATTCAAGTAATCCCAGTTGCTAAAGAAAGCCAGCTCCCACGAGCCTCGGTGTCACTGGAAATGGGCAAGTGCATGAGCAGTGGCAGCAGATTGCTCCTGCCTCCTCTTTGCAAGGAGGGACAGAGCCAAAGGAGCAGCTTGGGAGGCAAGAGCCTTCTCTCCAGCCTGGTCTCCACCCCTGGCAGTGCTCAAGGCCAGGTTGGATGGGGCTTGGAGCAAGCTGCTCTAGTAGGAGGTGTCCCTGCCTGTGGCAAGGGCCGGAACTGGATGAGCTTTAAGGTCCCTTCCAACCCAAACCATTCTGTGACACAGCATGTCCCCCCAGGGACAGCTCAGTGCAGTTGAGTTGGGCAGTAAGGGCAAAGTCCATGTTTGCCTCAGAAGAGTATAGCTGCACCTTCTCTAGCAGTGATGGGTCTAGAAGTGGTCAGTCTGCCTTGGATCATTGCTGATACCAACACTAAAGAAACCCCCCGAAATCTGCCAACTGAGCAGGATTAAAGTCTTGCATGATCCCGAGGTGCTTCCATCATCTTGCTGATGAAGAAGGTCCTTTCCTGTCTCCAAATCTGAAGAAACGCTTGGAGAAGTTCATCTTCCAGCAGGTTGAAGCTGGGAAGAGTAACTCTGGCCTCACCATCTGCTTTCAGGCACTCAATGGATTTGTCATTGCTGTGACTGGAGATGGTTCTATCTTCTACATCTCCCCTACTGTGCAGGACTACCTGGGCTTTCATCAGGTGGGTACCATGGCTGTAACCGGAGGGATGCAGTCCAGTTCTGGGAAGGAGGTGCTGATAGAAGCCATGCCAGGGCTTTATTCTTCCTTCCCAGCTCCCCTGGGTCGTTCCTGATGCATGTTTTCACGTGATTCATGTCCTCTGGGGGCTGTGAAAGCCAACAAGAGTGCTTGTGATTGAGTAGGAACAGATGCAAGTTGAGCAATGGCAGGCTTTGGCTTCTTATCTCTCTGTGGAAGGGCAGTGTGAGGGTTGTCTTGGATCCCACTGCTGGGCACTTGTGCTCTGAGGGTGTAGTGGCATCAGGGTCAGTACCATGGCTGACACGGGATGCCAAGGACAAGCAGGTCTGAGCCCACATCCACCCTGTTAGCTCCAATGCTGGCCAAAGGACTGAGTCCACAGCAGGGCTGTGGGGCTGCCAAAGCTGCCTAGGTGCTGGCGTGCCTGCAGGGACTGATCTGGTGAGTGCAGCGCTGCCCTGGGCAGCCTGTCCCAGTGCCTGAGCACCCTTTGGGGAAGGAATTGTTCCTCATCTCCATCTCAACCTCCCCTGGTGCAGCTTGAGGCTGTTTCCTCTTGTGCCATCCCTTGTTCCTTGGGCTGATGCCCTCAAGTCAAGGCCGTTGTCAGGCAGGGAGTGGTCTTCTCAATGTACCTGCGTGTGTGGTTAAGCAGGAGGCTCTGCTCTGGCACGTTCCTAAGGGCAGGGATGTGGCAATGAGCGGCCTGAGCTGCCCATGTGTGCTCAGGACCATGCTGACCATCACAGTGTGCAGGACTAGGATGGGCAAGGCATGGCCCTAGAAGAAAGGGGCTGTGTTGGGAGGCAGGTGTGAGGACTTGCTGGTGTTGTTGCTGTGTGGCTTTTACAGCCCGTGTCCATCTTCCTGGTGGCCCACATAAGGAAAGTGGTTTGCGCTGGGATAAAGATTCCCACAGGTTGGGAGCTAAACCCCATACAAACCCACTTTTTAATCCACCAAACCCCTGTGCATGAGTCTGGGGGTGAGGGAAATAGATTGGTTTGGTCAAAATGGTTTGATCCACCTTGGAATTACTTTGTGCATTGATCCTGTGGGAGAAACAAAGCAGAGAGCCAGGGATGGCAACACAAAGAGGGAGCATGTGTACTGCTGGAGACTGCAGTTTGTGCCCCACCGACACATTCCCCTCTGACAACGACAAGTCTTGTGGCTGTGGGTCTGATTTCTTCCTTAGATACTAGAGGCTAAGACATGCCAGCTAAATGCCACTGCTGTAATGTCCACCCCACAGATGGGAAGCAAAGCTTCCCAAAGAGCAGCCTGGGAGTCCATTCCCCTTGGACTGTGGTTAAGGCTCAGGAGCCAGAGCCAGTGTGGAACATCCTTGGAAGTGCTGGGGACACCAGGAGAACCTGTGGGGGACAGGCTGGAAAGCTCTGGTTAGCTATGGCCAGAGGATGCTGGGGATACAGGCACTGTGATGCTCCTGTGCAGCCGCGCTTCCTCAGGCATTGCCCTTTCCATTATAGAAACCTCTGAGCTGTTCCCACAGTGCCAGAGGCTTTTCCTCCTCTCTGCTCCCTTTCCCTCCTTCCTGAGCCACCCTCCTTAATAGCCAGCAGGTTACTGGTCCTTGCTTTCAAGGCACACAGAGCTTTGGGTTGGCCTCTTTATGCTCTATCCCTGTGCTTTTAGTATCCATGAAGGAAAGGCTCCTGCTGTGTCCCCCTCCAGACACCTCTTCCAGGCTCTTCTTCAACCAGCACTCTCCTCGTGTCATTCCAGTCGGATCTCATCCACCGGAGTGTGTACGAGCTGATCCATGTGGATGACAGAGCTGCCTTCCACCACGAGCTGCACAGAGCTCCCGTGTTCAGCAGCAGCCAGCATGGTGAGTACCAGGGTGATCCCTCTGCATGGCCGCTCCATGCTGGAAAACCCTCCTGCTGGCATTTAGAGCCACCAAGCACAGGGAGCATCCCATAGCCTTCCCTGTGGGACTTGCAGCCATCCCGTGGCCATCACCAACAGGTTTGTGCTGTGCTATAGGGATGGGGCTGCTTTCCCAAACCTTTTTGCTTTTCAGGGTTTGAAATCCTATTTATTTCAATGAGAGCAGCTTGTTGCCTTGCTCCTGTGTGAAGGGGCAAGAGGGCTTTGCCTTCCCACGGCCAGGTTGGGAAGGTACTGCCCATCTAGTCAAGATCCTGGGCTCATTCATTGAAGAGAAGCTGTGTGGAGACCTCAGCAGCTTCCAGTGTCTGGAGGGGGCTACAAGGATGCAGAGAGCGACTCTTCCCCAGGGACTGTAGCAGTAGGACAAGGAGTGATGGGTTCAAACTGAAACAGGGGAAGTTCAGGTTAGATGTAAGGCAGAAGCTCTTCCCTGTGAGGGTGCTGAGGTGCTGGCACAGGGTGCCCAGAGAAGCTGTGGCTGCCCCATCCCTGGCAGTGTTCAAGGCCAGGCTGGACACAGGGGCTTGGAGCACCCTGCTCTAGTGGAAGATGCCCCTGCCCATGGCAGGGGTTGGAACTGGATGAGCTTAAGGTTCCTTCCAACACAAACCATTCCATGATTCATTTGAGCATCAAAGTCTCCCCCAGGAACAGTTCTAGAAGGCTTTGAGGTATGTACAGCTTGGAAGGCTTCATTTCCCCTTGGTTTCCCAGCCTTTCCCATGGAGCTGCTGGCTGGAGGCAGCACCACATCCAGCCCCGAGGAGCCCTCCATGGAGAGAAGCTTCATCTGCCGCTTCCGCTGCTTGCTGGATAAGTCCTCGGGATTTCTGGTAATGCCGGGATATCCCTCCATGGTTCTGTGGTGTTCCTGAGGGAGCACTGGTGTCCCCTGGGGAGGCAGCGCAGCCAGTTCCCCTCACCCTGTTCACTTCACACCCATGTTTCTAACCCCATCCAAGGCCTTGCGTTTCCATGGGCGCTTGAAATGGCTCCTTGGGCAGCAGAAGTCACCATCAGACAGGTCCCCATTCATCTTCTTCGCCATCGCAAGTGTCCTTCAGCCGTTCTCCATCCTGGAGCTCCAGATTGAGACACTCATCTTCCAGACAAAGCACAAGCTGGACTTCACTCCCGTGGCCTGTGATTCCCAGTAAGGGATCTCACCTTCGCTATGGCAAAATGGATGGAAAAGCAGAGCCCATGGGAGCAGCGTGCTTGTGACCTGACTCCCATGGCAAGGTGTCTGATGCTTCTGTCCATCCACTGCAGTCCCCCAGGACCATGAGGAGCAGATTAAGTGGGTGCCAGCACTTGTTGGCTGCTGGGGTTTAGCCCAGAAAACCCAGCATGGGGTGGTTCTGTGGGAGAAGGGATGTAGCTCAGCCCAGGGTGAAGAGTTATGGTACCCAGAGTGGGAAGCGGTTGGGCAGGGTATCACGTCTGGCTGGTGGGATGCAACTGGGGAATCCATCCCTGGTATCCCTGTTTGTCCCTATATTTGCAGGGGGATGGCTATCCTGGGATACACAGAAAGGGAGCTGTGCAGCCGGGGTTCCGGGTACCAGTTTGTGCACACCGCTGACGTGATGTACTGTGCCGAGAGCCACATAAGAAGTGAGTGTTGAGGGGAGCAACATGTGGATGAGGGGGCTTGGGGGGGTTCCTATGGCTCCCCAGCACTCTTGCTCATTGGTGAGGCTGTGTGGACAGCAGTGGATGTGCCATGCTGGCTGCATCACCCCTGTAGCATGGGCATGAGGTGATGCCCAAGCTCTGGTGCCTTATCCCTATGCAATAACCATGTCCCTGCTCCCTCTCTTGTCTCCCTGCCCTAGTGATGAAGACAGGGGAGGGCGGGCCGGTAGTCTTCCGGCACCTGACCAAGAAAGGTGCCTGGGTATGGCTGCAGGGCAGTGCTCGGCTGGTGTACAAGGGGGGCAAACCCGACTGCATCATTGCCCAGCAGCGAGTCCTCTCGTGAGTATCTCTGGGTCTCCATCTGCCCTCAATGCTCTCAGCGTTAGGTTAGACCTTAGGCAGACGTTGGGGTTGGAACTGGATGAGCTTTAAGGTCCCTTCCAACCCAAACCATTCTATGACTCTATGCTCCTTCCTGCCTGGGATAAGCCATGGATACACACCCCTTCCCTAAGCCCTTTGTAGAGCCTTAGGCCTCCACCAGCAGCATTGTAGCCATCCATCTGCTTTAGAAAAGCCAGGGCCGGGCTGTGAGCTCCTGTCTCTCTGTTGAGAGGGTGGTTTTGTCTGGTCCCTTGTAGAGGAGGTGCTCATGCTGTTTTCAATCATTTTTCCCTCTGTCCTGAAGGGATGAAGAAGGAGAGGAGCATCTGTGGAAGAGAAACCTGCAGCTGCCTCTTACCTTTGTGACGGGGGAAGCCATCTTATGCAGGAATGACCTTCCTGAGCCCCTGGACTCCTTCCAGGCAAAGGAGGAGCCTCAGACACCAGCAGACTCCCACCCAAAGCAGTGCTTGGTAGGCGCCAACCCTCTTCTTGGGCCCATGATGAAGCAGGATGCATCCGAATACAGCTTCCTTGCTGATAACGTGCTTCAGCTCGTTGCTGAGCTCGATGGACTGAGCTGGGATGAAGGAGCCAGTGATGCCAAGGACAGCGACTCCCTCATGGTCATTACTGAGACCCTCTTTGAGAAGAGTGAGGAGGATGGAAACGTCTCCCGGACCATGCAGAACCTCAACATGGGCACTGCAGAGCTGCAGCAGTGGGAGGATGCTCTGCTCAGCTTGGGTGCAGAGGAGAAGTCACCAGTTCAGGAGGTTGGCACTGAAGTGACATCCTTCGTGGAACAGATGCTCCTCGGGCAGGATGCTGGGAAGAGCATGGCATTCCCACCCTGCAGTGAGGAGGACGATGCTGCAGCTCATCTCCAGCACTGCTGGGCAGCTCCTTCAGTGTTTCAAGCTGCAGCACAGCCCCAAGCACCTGGTGCCCAAGGCCAAGATGCTGTGGTCCCTCTGGTCTCCATCAGCTCTGCACAACCAGAGCAGCATGTTCTGTCTAACCCAGCTGGGCTGGTGGGGGGCACTGTTATGAATGCCCCACTTGAAGTGGCAAAGCCAGGACAAGGGCTTCAAGCAGCAGTTCCCACCTCTGCTGCTATGGATAACCCTGTTCCTAATGATGGCATGCAGCCTGGGGGCGAGCTGGTGGGCTCAAGCTGCCCCCCATCATTGCACTCAAACACAGCAGTGACCCAATGGCACAATGTCCCTGTCCAGGCAAACCCAGGCAATGGTTTGGGGCAGAGCACTTCTCCTGGAGGCTGCCAACCGGGGGCTTGGATAGCTCCAAAACACCTGGAAGCAGCAGGAACACATGTGGAGTCCCAAGCTGTGCTGGCTGGCAGCCCCAAGAGCCTCGCAGGGGCTGGGTTGTGTTTGCTGCCCTCCCAACCTGCTCCTTGCCCTGCACAGGGCTTGCATGAGTCCTTGTTCTCCCTTGGGGACCTCCATGAGGAGGAGGCTGCTCTCCCTGCACGAGCATCACCTGAGGATGGGGGCTTCCCCAAACAGCCCCATATATCCCACCTAGAGCCCAGCTTGTTCCGGGAAGCGGAGCAGGCAGTTTTCCAAGAGGATAAGCGTTTCCTGCAGTGGCTGCTGCAGGCTGGGGCAGCGCCCTGGTGCAGTGGGGCAGGTGCACTGCTGGGATCCAGTGTGGGTCCCACACTGCCAGACCATGTTGTGCTGCCCGAGTGCCAGTATGGGAATGGCCTATTTAGACATGAAAGCAGCTTCCTTAGGGATACCCCTAAGATATCCCTTCCCCAGCATCCTGTTGCTTTGCCTTGCCCCAGTGAAAGCCACCCTGGAGCATCACCAGGCTCAGTTTTGAGGTTCTCAGCGTCTCTCCCTACAAAGGTGGGTGCAGGAGCACTTGAGCAGGGCCCTTGCTTCCCGTCAGCATCCTCCCTTATGGATGGGCAGCCTCTGTGTGCCTGTGAGGTCCAGCTGAAGGTGAAGTGTGAGGGCTGCAGGACCTGAGGGGTGCCCCAGCTCTCATGGATGGAGCGAGCAGTGGTACCAGGGGATGCAGGCACAGCATCCTTTGAGGGCAGCCTGGGTTTGAAGCCTTACTGTGAACTAAGAGCCACGTTTTGAAGAGCCACCAGCAACTGGGAAGATTCTGGCCATGCACCACCACTGGGTGCTTCCTGGTCTCAGGAATTGTGTCTTCCAGTGCCTGAAATGAAGTGCCCTAGCAGAGCTTCCAGGCAGCCTAGGATGAAGTGTTTTGTTTGCTCATTTAGTTGGGTTTTTAAGAGGTCTTTCAGGGAGATGCAGCCATGCCAGCAAGGAGCATGGCAGGCCTTTAGGATGCAAGGAAAGGACACCCTGCTTGCTGGCCTGTGTGCTCATGGCAACCTCTTGCAGCTGGACCTGCTGCTTTCCATGTGATGTAGCACTGGATTGCTGTTTCTCAATGCAACATGGGCTCCTCATCACCTCTGTGATAAAGACCACCCCTGCCATGTTGGGTCCCCTGTAGCATTCCAGCCTGCCCGAGTGTGCTTGCTCTCCATCTCCTGCCCTCTTCATCTTCTCTCGCTGTTGCTCTGGAAAAGGGGATGTTATCAAGCACTTGGAGAAGCTCAGCAGCATCTGCAGGTTCTCTATGGCAGATGGAGTTGGTGAGAGCAGAGGCAGCTGGGTCTGGGCTGTTCAACAGGGACTTTGGGAGAGGTGGGTACCAACCTGTTGAGGCCTTTCTGGGCAGGAGGGTGAGGAAGTTGCAGCCAAGCTCCCCCTTAGGTCAGAGTGGTTGGGAGCATCATCTCTTCTGCCTCTCACACCAGTAGTAAGCATGCATGGTTTGCCAAGTGAGTAAATAAGTGTCCTGGTGTGGAGTGGTTCATCTCCCTGCATGTCTTCCTTCATGCCCTGCTTTGCCTCACTCAGCTGGGGCTGCTTGATGGGTAAGATGGGACTTGGGAAGGGTCAATCCCTTGGCTTCACGCTGGGAGCAAAGTGATGCTGGTGACAGGCAGGACATTTCTGAAGTGGCCTGGAGGAGCCTTTAGGGCAGGGAAGGGACCTGAGTGCCCATGATGTGAAGCCTTACAAACCAGCAGACCCAAACTGCCACCAGGTGGACTCCACTCACCAGCCTTCGTTGTCCTGCCATCTGTAAGGTCATAGAACCACAGCCTGGTTTGGATTGAAGGGGCCCTAAATCTCATCCAGTTCCAATCCCTGCCATGAGCAGGGACACCTTCCACTAGAGCAGGGTGCTCCAAGCCCCTGTGTCCAACCTGGCCTTGAACACTGCCAGGGATGGGGCAGCCACAGCTTCTCTGGGCACCCTGTGCCAGTGCCTCAGCACCCTCACAGGGGAGAACTCATTCCTTATCTCCAACCTGAACTTCCCCTGTTTCAGTTTAAACCCATTACAATCCCTGGTGAAGGTGATGTGAAGAAGTGCATGGCCTCAGCTGGGGGGTACCAAGGGCTGCTGATCCTGCAAGAGGTACCTTTATGTGGGGGCACCCTGTCAGGCTGGGGCAGAGCCGGTCCGCTGGTGCTCAGTTACTTGGGTGCTATCTTTATCTATGTTGGATATGTGCAGACAACGTCTAATTTCATGGCAGCCTCTCCTTTCATACTCTGTGGTTTCTTTGTGTTGCCCTTGGCAGGCGGCTGATGCTGAGAAGAGGAAAAGATGTCCTGAAACTCACCCCCTGTATTTGGTTATGTGTTAAAAGGCAATTTGCTTTGTACAGTGGTCGTGGTTGGGTTTGACTTTAAACAGCATCTCTCAATTTCCCCCTTGACTGAGCAAGTGTTTGCAAAGGTCTTCTTTAGGCTTAGTCCCCAGTTTGGTTTGTCTGGGCTTTGGCTGAATGAGGATTTCCTCCTCCTGCTCCCGGGCAGGTGTGGAGCTGGGACCTCAGATGGAGAAAGGTTGTGTTGTGCCGTGTACAGGGTGATTTCGGGGAGGAATGCAGCAATGTGGACACCCTCTGGTGTTACAGGCAATGAGAACACAGCTTGATGCCCTGTGTCTTTGTGCTCTGATTGTGCTCAGTGCCTGGCCCTCAGCCTTGGTGTATGTTTGGAAGGAGATTCCTTAGTGTCACTGCCATGCCCATGTGTGCACTGACTTATTACATGCACACCGATACAGATAATGTCCCCTTGCAGTGGCATACACATGGATGTGCACACAGTCATGCTGACAATCATCCTGACCAATACAGAACCATAGAATCACAGACTGGTTTGTGTTGGAAGGGACCTTAAAGCTCATCCTTTTCCAACCCCCTGCCACGGGCAGGGACACCTTCCACTGGAGCAGCTTGCTCCAAGCCCCTGTGTCCAACCTGGCCTTGAACACTGCCAGGGATGGGGCAGCCACAGCTTCTCTGGGCACCCTGTGCCAGCGCCTCAGCACCTTCACAGGGAAGAACTTGCTCCTTATCTCCATCCTGAACTTCCCCTGTTTCAGTTTGAACCCATCACCCCATGTCCTATTGCTACAGTCCCTGATGAAGAGTCTCTCTCCAGCATCCTTATGGTCCCCTTCTCACACTGGAAACTGCTCTGAGGTCCTCACCCCATCCATCATCATCATCTCCCTCACACCCCAGCCCTTCTTCTGCGGGGCGGGGGCAGAGGCGGGGCCGCTTCCTCTCCGCGTCCACGCTGGTTGGGATGCAGCGCCCGCAGCGCTCTCGGCCGGGCGCAAGGGGAGGAAACCGGAGCCGGGGGGGAGACACGACCGGTAACGGGGCTCTGCCTTGGCAGGCTGCGGGCGGGCCCGCCTGAGCCCGGAGCTGGAGCGGCTGGCGGGGCTGCTGCCCTTCTCCGAGGAGGTGGTGGCCGGGCTGGAGAAGCTGTCGGTGCTGCGGCTCAGCTCTGGCTACCTCCGTGCGGAGCGCTTCTTCAGCGGTGAGGCGCATCGGCGGCGGGAGCTTCATCCCCCTGCTTTACTCCTTCCAACTGCTTTGGTTTCTCCTTTTCTCACGCTGTCTGCTCTCGCTTTGCCGTCTCAAGCCGCAAGGCTGCGGGATGTATCGTGCCTGGGCAGAAGCAGAGCTCGCGCTTGTTTGGAGTCAGAGGGATCCGGATGGATGAGGTTGACGTTGTGCGGGGGCTCTTGGGCAGGAGCGGGTAGCAGTGATTTGTGCAGCCCAGGTGGGAAGTTTCGCTTTCCAAGTGCCTTTTCCGATTATAACAGACTGGTGGAACAAACAGTGTGCTGACAGTGCATAACAATGTCACGTTGGATTTGGGAACCTGGTAAAATAGACTGTTAAAGGCATGTCTGCATTCCCCTGGGCTATAATGGTTGCACCCCATCCCATAAACATGCAACCAAAGGCCAGGTTGGATGGGGCTTGGAGCAACCTGCTCTAGTGGAAGGTGCCCCTGCCCATGGAATTGGATAAACTTTAAGGTCTCTTCCAACCTAAACCAGGGATTCTATGATTTAGACAAGCCTGGATTTTCCTGGTGAAATTCCTGCCAGCGGTGGAGTCGGGCAATCTCTTTATCATTGCAGGCAAGAAAGGAGCACAGGAAAGGAACAGGCTAAGCCTTATCCATGCTGCCTGCCCCCCTGTGGAGGTAATCTCATAGCTACTTCAGATTCCAGCTGGGAAGCAGCTCTTATCCCAGCTTCTGCAATGTCCTGCCAAGTCCATGCTCCAAGCCTTGCTGCCTGTGAGCAAGGCAGACCATGCAGTGAGAGGCTGCCAGCATCACCCTAGAGAGGAGATGGATGAGCTTCAAAGTCCATTCCAACCCAAAGCATGCTGTTCAAAGGGGTCTAGCATCACGAGACACAGAGGCCGGGTGGCATTTGGGTGCCTTCTGCTTGCTTTTGGGCTGTGCCCTGGAAATACATGAGGAGGGTGCAGAGAAGCTCAAACCTGAGCTCCTCACTGTTCGTCAGCAGCA
Organism: Amazona ochrocephala; assembly: GCA_039720435.1. Lineage (NCBI taxonomy): Eukaryota > Metazoa > Chordata > Aves > Psittaciformes > Psittacidae > Amazona > Amazona ochrocephala. The sequence continues at coordinate 81,165,734 of CM077881.1, read as the reverse complement.
ATGGCTGCTCCTTCAGTCCTGAACCATCTGTAGGTCTGGAGCCAATTAAAAGCATGTGGTGGGATGTCCCAGCTGTAGGTCACATGTCCCGGGCACACTGGCTACTCAAAGCATGCTTTGGGGGGCATTAAACCTCACTGATAGCCTAAATGATGCTCCTTGAGCAGCCGTGGAACAACTTGCAATGGCTGCTCATCCTGAGATTTCCACAAGGAATCTCTGCCCAGTTTCAAGTGGATTGTGTTTTGATTTGGTGTGTTCTTAGGGCTAGCTCAAGAAACACTTCTTGGAGGTTAGTTTTCTTGGTTTTTAGGATGAAGAAGCAGAACCGATCTGGGGGAAAAGGGAAGATGGAAAGAACTGGCATTAAAGCCTTCCTAGCCAATTTGTTTAAGCAGGTGTCTACATCCCTTGAAATGCACTAAGTGTGGTTCTGGGGACATTGTGGAGACCCAGCACTGTGAAAATGCAGCTTGCAGGGGAAGTCTTATGCACTGTGACAGCTTAAAGTACCCCCAAAGGGTGTTTGCTGAGGCAGAAGCACACTTTATCTGAAGCATATTATGAATGAGACAGGAGAACGATTCGTTTGCTGAGATGGGCAGTGGATCAATTCAGCAGAGCAAAACAGAAGAGGTGGCTACATGCTGGTATCCTTCTCCTCTGCGATGGAGTTGAGGAGCATCCCATGTGTCTCTGGATTGTGGCACCCCTAGATGCATGTGGAGACTTGCCTGCCGCAAGAAAGAGGCTCCCCATTGTGTGCTGAGGCCACCAACAGCATGGGGCAGCCTTTCCAAGGGCATTGGGGCATCCCCTTGGCTCTGCTCTTCCTCTTGTTTTATCCTGATTGTGGGGAGTGTTTGTCAGTGTGTTTGGACAGTGCTGGCAGTCAGCTGCTATGGTCCAGGACCTGCTTCCTGCGTGGTGGCAGCTCACTTAGGGCACACCGTTGTCTGTATGTAGAGGGAAACCAAGCGCTATTCATTTACAGAGCAGGAGAACTGGATGGTGCAAGTCCATTGGGATGACCTGAAGGACCAAATACATCCTTGTGAGTGTTGAGAAGCAATGAATACAGCTGAGGGCCCATCAGTTAATTGCAATATGAAATAGATGGGGAAACGATTTCACTGTCCACTGGATGGTGTGCAACCTAGGATGGCCTAGGAGCTCTTCATGTACGGGCAAACCCATCCATGATGGCTGAAGAGGTATTCCATACCATATGATGTTAGGGTCAGCAATAAATGAGCAGGAATAAATAAAGGAGGAGGAAAGGAGAATGTTCGTGGTTCTGGTTCTTGGGTTGTCTTCCCAAGCAGTGGCTGATATCTGCCTGCTAATGGGAATCATAGAATGGTTTGGGTTGGTAGGGACCTTAAAGGTCATCCGGGAAGTGAAGATTGAGTTCCTCTTTTTGCTTTGCTTATGCATGAAGATTGATTTTCGCTGTTAAGCTCTTATTACCTCAATCCACAAGCAAAAATCTTCAGAACTAATGACAAACCTGGTAACAACCTTCTGGAGTCCTTGTGTTTTCTCTCCTATTGGTCCTTGTGCCACTGAAAGCAGCAGGCTGGAGCTCAGTCCTGAAATGCAAACAGCAGTTCTAGCAACAGCCTTTCCTCTCTGTAAAGTGGCTATTGCAGCACTTAATGAACTGTGACATGGGCAAGTCTCTTTGTCTACACAAAACCCTGGGCAAAGAGCTGCCAGAGGCAATTATGGGCTGTACGAAGAACCTTCAAGCTGGCTGCTTGCTCTGCTTATGTGGCTTTGGTTGCAGCCTGTCCTGACACACGGTGACGTTGATGGCAGCGATGCCAGGCATTGCATTTCAAGGTGAAGGAGATGGAAGGATTGTCCCGAACCTGCTGCCTGGCAGTGTTCAAAGTTGAATGGGGCTTGGAGCCATGGATAGGGCAGCCACAGCTTCTCTGGGCACCCTGTGCCAGCACCTCAGCACCCTCACAGGGAAGAGCTTCTGCCTAAGAGCTCATCTCAATCTCCCCTCTGGCAGCTTAAAGCCATTCCTCTTGTCCTTTCCCTACAGGCCCTTGTCCAAAGCCCCTCTCCAGGTTTCTCATAGCCCCTTTAGGCACTGGACCTGCTCTAAGGTCTCCCCTTACTTTTCTCCAGGCAACACAGTGATAAGTTTAATGGAGCATCTCTCCAAATACCAGTGATTTGATAACAATACCGAGTATGTTTTGCCCTACAGACCACCATTGGAGATCCTGGGAAGCATGACATGCATTGACTAGCCGGATGTCATCTCAGACATCAACTGATCAACTGTGTCCAGCGCGCACATGGCAACCAGGGTGAGCTGCTTGCATTTTATAGACCAAAGAGGTGCACCGTTTGGTCTGCAGGCAGGTCCCTCACTGTGTCAGGCCATGGAGGTGTTTGCTGGCATGAAGAGCAAGACAGACTTACAAAGCTCATCCATGAAGGTCCAAAGGTGGCATCGTCCAGGAACATGCAGAAAGGAGCATGGCAACAGGTTTGCTGTCCAAGTCAAGTGTTCCCTGCAGCACATGGGGATGCCTGTTTGTTTATTAACAAGGAAGCACCGAACCAAGCACTTCACGTTTGATTTGTTCCCTTAAATCTACTCCAACAGTAAGCTTGACCTTATGGAAAAGTGTTTTGTTGTGACTTTCTGAACCTTTTGCTTCCCTTTCACTCGATGCTGAGGTGAATGTGTGGCTGTGGAGTGTTCGCATCTGCTTGGATTTGGTGGGAATGAAGCATTTTGGGGCAGGTTCATTCCCTCTCTCCATTTGCCTTATCAGTTGAGCAGGGAAGATTCCGACTTGCAACTAATGCTTTGCTTGCTGTGTTTGGAAGAGATTTATACACAGGACTGTTAAAAGCCAATCAGAAAGGAAACCGGGTATCCAATCCATAAATTTTCAATGTAGAGTTTCCTGTTTGCAGGGAAAATGCTGGCATTTTTGTCACAATCAACACTGAAACCATGTTTTGTTTGTCAAAGGAAGCTGCTTTGGCAGAATTTGAACTTCTTTGGCTTTCAATTCAGAATCTGTCTTCTAGGTCCTATGTCCCACTCATTGTAGTTTTGCTTTTTAGGGGGTTTTATCCCTTGTTTCTGCCAAAGTGTTTCTTGCACCTCCCAATGCTCTTTCTTGTATTTTCCTCCTCCTGTTTCCTAGACTCCTTTTGCAATCGATGTGTCTGAAATCCCAAGTAACACTTCTTTCCACCTGAGGAGTTAGAAGTGGGTCTAAGTGAATTAAAGCAGGGACTGGCAGACATGTCTGCCTTGCTGGAGCTGGGATGCCAGAGAGGTTGGTCACTGCAGGAAGGCTGTTTCCCCCGAGTTGCTCCCATTTCCCAGTGGAGCCCCAAGGCCTGGTGTGCCCATGGTGTGCCCATGCACGTGGGTTAATGAAATCTCTCACAGTGTATGGGAGGTGGGCAGCTTGATACTGGCTGTCTGCTTTTCCACCATGAGGGAAATAGCCACGTTCTCCCTGATGCTGCTCTGGAAGAGCCTTGGATCTTTGTGCAGGCTCATGAATAAAAGATGGTGCTCCATGAAGCATAGGAGCTATTCTTCAGAGGCCTTGTATGGGGAAATCAGATGCATATGGGCTTTGCTGGAGCTTTAAGCTTACAGCCAGAAGGGGCATCTCGAAGCACTGTGAACACTAATAGCCTGGGGCTGGTGATGGGGACACTGGATATGGGACTTGGGAGAAATAAAACTAGATGGATCCATGTGTGTTGGCCAGTACATGGCATTGCAGGTCAAACACGGTGATTGGGAAGTGCTCCAGTGTCACAGGGGTCCACTCCGCTTCATACAGGCAGATGCAGTGGAGGAGGAGAGGACAAATGCTCTTCCTATGCTTCCCAAAGCAACAGCATGGAGAAACAGAGTGAGGAAAAGCCTAGATATCTAGACAACTTGCCTCAGTTGCTTTGAAGGCAACGCGGTTTCAAGGTGACTAGAGGGTAGATTTAGATTAGCTGTCAGGGAAAAACTCTTTACCACCATAGCTGAGGCACTATGAACTACGGTGGTGAAGAGAAGGGCCCTGACAGTGATGGTTAGAGACTCAGTGGGCAGTATATGCAGTGAAAGGTGTTCCCTTGCACTGTGTTAATGCATGATCCTTACGCTCATGTGAGTTTCCATGGTTCTTCAGGAAGAGTGTGTTTGCCTCAGGGCAAAAGTCAAAGGAGACCTTCCACAGAAGCAATGCAGTGACAAATCCATGTGACATTCTGCATCTGTAAGTGATGTTGGTGGAGCTCCACTGAAGTTTGACCAGTAACTTTGCTTTGACGTGGATTTCTTGGTTGGGTGCCATTTAAATGAGCACAGCCGGTGGGATGCTGATAGAGGAATTGGATGAGGCCCTTCTTCCCCCGTGGGAGAAGGGTGAAGGAGAGCCAGTTGGATCCATGAGACCTCGCAAGAGACAGGATGGAGCAAGCTGTGGAGATGATGGAATGGTACAGAGAGCACGTACGCCACCTTGGGCATGTGCTTGCTATAGGCACAGGGCTGCTGTGATGCTCTGTGGGATTGGAAAGGGGTGGTTTGGAGAAGCAGTTGGAGGTGGATGGTTCAAAAGGAGACCCAGATGCAGAGGTTGAGTGTGGGTCCAGACCTGAAGGATTGGGACAGGGGTATCTGGGAAGATCCTGGTGATCCCCTTGTCCTGTCCCTACAGGCCCTTGTCCAAAGCCCCTCTCCAGGTTCCCTGCAGCCCCTTTAGGCACTGGAGCTGCTCTCAGGTCTCCCCTTAAGGAGCGTTCTCTTCCCCAGGCTGACCCAGCCCAGCTCTCTCAGCCTGGCTCCAGAGCAGAGCTGCTCCAGCCCTCGCAGCATCTCCATGGCCTCCCCTGGCCTCGCTCCAGCAGCTCCGTGGTTTACCTGTGTTCATGGTGCTTCAATAGGTTTAGCACTCCTGCCACCCAGCAGCCCTTGTACTCGTAAAGAGGCAGGTGTTTGTTCTCAGACAGGGTTTGTGTTGTTGCCATGGGGTGCTGTGGACAGGCACAGGCTGTGGTGTTTTGGGGTTCTGTTTGCATTGTAAGTACGTTCAGCCACCAGTTTCCATTAAACTGACCCCTGTTTGGTTTCCTTGATACATATCTGACATGGCTAATAAACACATCCCTGCAGAAAGAACACACCTGTTCATACAGGGGCTTGTGGAGGGTATCCTGCTTGTGGCAGCGGGTTGGAACTGCATGAGCTTTGAGATCCCTTCCAACACAAAATGATCTGGGATTTGAATCCACCCTGAGCTGCCTTGCAGGAGCTTACTCCCATCCATGCAGCATGTGGGTACCAGGCTCTGTGAGCAGCCCCAGCAGGAAGATGAAGCAGGGATGAGCTGCAGACAGGAGCTGCAGGAGAGAAGAGTGGAGGGAGAGGGTTGGAAGTGGATGAGCTTTGAGGTCCCTTCCAACACAAACCAGTCTGGGATTCGATGACTCAGTGAACGAAGAACAGAGACAAAACATCTTTATTCTTTAAATTGTTAACTTGGTTGCCCAAGCCAGGCAATGAAGAGGAGGGTGTGAGGGGCGGGAGGCCAGGTATGGTGCAGAGCCGCCAGGGTGACCATGATGGTAGTAGACCAGCCTTAGTGATGTTCGTCTGCGGGAGGATGCAGCTCGATGGCATCTCTTTCTTTCGGAGGTGGATCCACCACAATGTCTTTTGGTGTTCCCCTGGAGCTGCGGCTTTTTGTGTCTTTTGTAGGTGGGGCTGTCGATGTCCATGGGCTCCTCCTCATCTGGTGGTGGATCCACCTCCACTGGCTCCTGCTGCTCTTCAGGCTGGTCCACTTCATGGGCTCTGCACCGTTCGCACCACAGCTGGCACTGCCTCCCGCTTCTGCCCTCTTCCTCTTCATGCCTGGCTTGGGCACCAAGAGCACCACTCCCCCGGGCATTAGCGTACAGGTTGCTGCCTCGTTGGCACCAGTCCTCAACTGTGGTTGCTGGTCGTGGGACCTCAGGAACTGCCGGGTGTCTGAGGGGTCCCTGTGTTTGTAGCGCCCAGGGTAGAACGTGCTTTGTGACATCCCCAGCCCGCTGCCATGGTGATGGAGCAGAGTCCTGCAGTGGGGACGGGATGTGTGCGGCCTGAGAGGCTCTGATGCTGTGACTTTGCAGCAGGCGCCAGGGAAAAGGGTCCCTGCTTTTTGAGCTGAGCGCCCTGCAGAGAATGCCCAGGGCAGGGGCAATTCCAGAGCGTTTATCCCTCAAGCATCCTTAGGCGTTTCCTGCCCTGCATCCATTGCCTGGGAGCCCAGGCCGACTGCTGCCTGCCAGCCCTGTTACTCAGCTGCAGAGATCAGCAGAGGGCAGGGCAATCCCACCAAAGGGTGACCGAGGACCATTCCTTGGAGCATCCCACCACAGCAGCATGGAGGAAGAGCAGGCCAGGGTGCTCTTGGAGGTGCCAGAGATCCTGCCCTCAGCCTGATCCCTGCATCCCCTGGGTGAGAGGGAACCTAAGAGGCAGGCAGAGCAGCCCTTGCAGATGTTCCCCATAGTGAGCACAGGAGAGCCAGTGTCCCCCATGCTCCAGCCCTGGCCTGCTTTGCAGGAGCTCACTCCCTGCCATGCCACGTGGGGGTACCAGGCTCTGTGAGCAGCCACAGCAGGAGGATGGAGCAGGGCTGAGCTCCAGACAGGAGCAGCAGGAGCCATGTCTGGAGGCCACAGCCGGAGCAAGACTGCAGTGTGGACCTGAGAGCTCGGATCAGGCAATGGTGCCAGACACAAAGACTTCCACCATCAGCCCAAGGGCCATGCAGCCCTTGGAACACAAGCTCTCTAGCACACACGTGTGATGTCCACACAACACCTGAGATAAACTACCTGTTCCACAAGTCCAAGGATATCCCCAGCCCGCTGTCTTGGTGGTGGACCAGAGAGTCCCTTCCAAGCTCTGTCTATGATTCTATTCTCCTAAAGAGCAGGAAGTTCCCAATGCCTGGATAAGCAATTTCAGCTGCTGTTGGGTTTGCACATGCAGGGAGTGGTTTGGTATTCCTGGCTGGAGGGCAATGCTCACGGTGCCAGAAGGGCTGGAGATGGGCTGTGTGCTTTTGCTGGCAATAGCTCCGCAGGACCCCACCAAGCTGGGTTGCAGCACATGGAAAGCCGGCCCAAGGGGGCACATCTGCCAATGTCTTTCCATGCCAGGAGGGCTGGGATTTAATGGGAAATCCTAGGGTCTCACCTGAGCACCTGAACCCAACAGCTGGCATATGGGATTAAAGGAAGGAATAAATCACAGGAGGCAATGATACCAGCAAGTGCCCAAGGAGCCCCACACAGCCTGCACATCAGGATCTTCCTCTTGCCCACTGTCATGTGCCAGAGGAGAGGGATGCATGGAGACCTACAAACCCTGACCTGTATCTTCTACCTGCTGCACCTCAAGTTATTTCTGGGAGAGATATGGCAGAACCAGCCCTCTCCCTAAGGGCAATCAACCTGGGTATGAGAGGGGAGTGAAGAGAGACTCTCCTTCCCCAGCTCAAGTGGGCACAGGAGCCCAAGTGGAAGCCTTCAAGGGCCAAGTTTGCACCTTCTTTCACTGCCTGGGGGATTGAGTGGGGGAAATGGGGCTTTGGCAGCTCACCCTCTTTGGAAAGGCTCCAGCTGCCTTAGGAGACATTCCTCACATAGCTTTGCTGGGAAGAAAGCGCTGACCTGTTACAGGGCTGTTTGCTGAGCAAGTGAAGACGAGCCAAAGGCAGCTCTGAAGTGCTAGGAGAGAATGGGTTTCCCATCACCAGGGTTGGGCAGGAGGTCAGGCTCACATATGTGTATATGTATATACATATATAGACTGGTCGGCCACACACTGGTGCCCAGGACCTGCCTGTGGTGCTTTCTGAATCACTGCCAGTGGTTAGCCCCAGAAAACAGGCAGGGAGCTGGAGTCTGTGCGTTGGGATGAGAAGAGGGTTAAAGAGGGGGTGTTTAGCTACAGTAGGACTTTGAGCACCTCTTGGAGTACAGGGACATGCATGGGACAAAGATGCTGTTCCTTCTTCGTAACAGAAGCAGGATGCTGGCACTGATAACTGCAATGGCAAAGAGTAGTTAGACCAGGAGCGGATGGTTCATAGAACCATAGCATGGTTTGGGTTGGAAAGGACCCTAAGATCATCCAGTTCCAACCCCCTGCCAGGGACACCTTCCACTAGAGCAGGTTGCTCCAAGCCCCATCCAACCTGGCCTTGAACACTAGCTTAGATCCAACCTGAACTTCCCCTGTTTCGGTTTGAGCCCATCAAACCTTGTCCTGTCCCTACAGTCCCTGATGAAGAGTCCCTTTCCAGCATCCTTGGAGCCCTCTTCAGACACTGCTCTCTGAGGTCTCCACGCAGCTTCTCTTCTCCAGGCTGAACAGCCCCAATGTTCTCGGCCTCATTCCTCACCAAGGTTGGGGGAGAGGATCTGGTCTGATGTGGGAAAAGCAGCTCATGGTCAGTACACTTCAACAGGACAATAAAAGGACATAACTGCAGTAAATAATGAAGGGAAATCAAATCCCCTGCAGTGCCACAGAGGAGCCAGCACATGCCTGGGCAACAGAGGAAGGGAAAGCCCACAACATCAGACACTTAAAGCCAGACACTTCGCGATTTTAGGGGAGGCTGTAACGAGGGGATGCTTCAGGTTCCTACTTGCAGAATGGATTGAAGTGTCTTAAGATCCTTTCCAACCCTAACTATTCTATGATTCTATGTCAGGGGGCAAAACATATGATAAAGAAGAGAAGCCATACAGATAAAGGAAAGAAGGCTCCAGGGAGTCCTTAGAGCCTTCTTCCACTCCCTAAAGGGGCTATAAGAAACCTGGAGAGGGGCTTTGGACAAGAGCCTGTAGGGACAGGACAAGGGGAATGGCTTTAACCTGCCAGAGGGGAGATTGAGATGAGCTCTTAGGCAGAAGCTCTTCCCTGTGAGGATGAGCTTTAAGGTCCCTTCCAACCCAAACCAGGCTGGGATTGTATGATTCCATGCATGTCTGTGAACCCTTGACAGCCCAGGGGTGGCCCAGGAAGCGATAGGGCACATGTTAACAGGCCCATGGTCAGCTCCTGGTGCTACCCTATGCACGATGGGTATGAGGGTCCTCCAGCATGGGTATCTTTATGGAAGCAATCCTTCCCAGCTCCTGTGCATCCTGTCATGGGGTGGCAGAGCCTGAGGGCATCCAGGCACTGAGCAGCCTGAGGCAGTCCATTCAGCAGAGCCAGCCAGCACAAGCTCCTCCATGGGGAGCTGGGAATTTCCTCTTCCCAGGGAGGAAACAGCTCCTATTTTGAGTCTTTTTTGCTGGACCAAACGACTTTGATTCCTCTTTTTGTTGCTCCCAGCTGAGTCAAACTTGACCATTCCTATCCTGGGGAGATGCTCACTGCAGGCTGGGAGAGGGGAGGTGACAACCTCAGGGATGCTGGAATGGTCCCCAAGCAAGCAGCACTGCCCTATGCCAGGACCTTCAGTTTGGAGGCTGTTTGCTCTTGGGGTTACCTCCACAGAGGGAAAACACAGGCATACTTCACCACCATCCCCACTGGCCTCTCCTCCAGTTATCCCATCCACATCCTGCTCCGGCACCTCGTACCTGGGCTGTGGATGCACTGAGGTTTCATGAGGCTGCAGAGCTCTACCTTCTGATCCCCCACTGGTGCTGCAGGAGCATGACCGTGCAGCAGGAAGGGAAACAAGTGCCATTTCCCACAGCCAGCCAAGAGGCAGAGACCCAAAGGCGAGCCGCTGGGATGAGGCATGCGAGAAGCATCCGCCTCGTCCCCTTTCCCATGGAATGCTTCTCTCGATCCTTCTCATGTGTGCTGAATGACTGACTTTTCCCCTGGAGTGGATGAGTCATGGAGAAGCCGGGAAGGAACAGAGGCTTCCAGGACACTCCAGGTGCCAGTTTCTATTGAGGAGCAAGCAGGCACTGCCCAGCGGAAGAATGCACATGATCCATGGGTCTGGCTCTCTCCCTGCTGGCTTCCCAGCCCTGGGATAGAAAGAGAGATCCCTCCTCTGATCCCCCCTCTGGATTACAGTATGCAGGGGGGCGAAGTCTCAGTTGAGTTAGTGGCTGTGGATCTGCTTGCTCCGGAGCGAATGTTCTTGCTTGCGTTCCTCTCCTTGGTTCTTTCATCCAATATCCAGCCTGGGAATGGACCAGGACATCTTCATCGCACCATGACTCCACCATGCACATGCTCATGGGAGTGAGGGACATGGGGCTGGGGCTCCCTGAGTTCTGTGTTGGTAGCAGGGCTCTGCCACATGTGCGAGAAGACAGACAGGGCTCTGTGGTGTCCATGGTGACATGGGAAGTGATGGAGCAATGGTCCCGTCTCACCTCGAGCTGCATCAATCTGCTCTGTCCGGTCCTTGCATCCATGGGAAGGACGCAGGTGGGCTCCAGATGCTGCTGCTGCCTGCCCCTGTAACACCTCCTCCTGCCCTCTGCAGCACCCCACTGCTGCATGTAGCTGCCAGCACCCCAACCTGGCTGAGCTCATCCCTGCTTACATGGGTGGGTGATGTGCTCCCCACTCGGAAAAGCTCTTGTTCTTGCCAGCTTTCCATGTTGGGGAAAACATCTGGATTTCCAATTATTCCCACTCCCTTCCTGAGCAACTTGGGTCCTTCCCAAACACCCACCTTTGTGACTGTGTGTGCTTTGTCTCTGGAAAGGAGGGATGCTTTTTGCAGACCAAGATGCTGTCACATCATCTCTTGCCAGATCCTTGCTGAAGAAAGGGCCATGATGCTGCCACGACACCCCTCCTGGTCTGGCTTTTCCACTGCTGTCCTGGTGGGTCTGGGCCATAGGACATAGGACATAGATGTGTCAGAGAGATTCAGAACTGGCTGGTGCTGAGTGCTCAAACCCAGGGACATCAAAGGGGACTGGCGCAGGTGGGACAGCCCTGCCTGTCTGTGCTATTCTGCTCCCTCTGCTTGCTTCAGCCTCTTTGTTTTGCTGCACAGACATGGGCCAGATATTGTCCTTTCCCTTATTGCCCCCTTGGCTCCAATGCTATGGCTCTGCCCAGTGTTTCCAACCCATCCCCTCTGCCCAAAGGAGGGAAGAATTCACTGTCCCAGCCATGAGCTGAGGGGAGAGACCATCTACCCACTCTTTGCGATACCCCTGCCCGGGGTCATCCAGCAGCAAGGGACCACCAGCTGTGGGATGGAGCTGGGATGGAGACAGGCACAGGGCTTTGGGAACAGCAGGACCCAAATGCCAAAGCTTTGCTGGACCTTGAAGCCTACAGGGCAAGGAGGGACATTTTGGCTGGAGCTTGGGAAGTCGTGGCTGCGTACATTGGAATATTGCTGGTTTCCATTTGTTGGGCTTTCAAAGGAGCTGCCTCCCTGGCAGCAAGTCCCCCCCCACATCCACACACACACAGCAGGCAGTGTTTGTTTGCTTGGGAAAACGATGAGCCTCATTATCTGTCCTTTGTGGCTCTTCAACTTTAAAAGCGCAGCAGGAGGAAGTTTTATGATGGGAAACTGCCCTGGTGTCAGCCAAGAGCTTTGCACCGAGGGAGACAGCCCCGCTGGGGCTGTGGGGCCAGCAATGGGGCAGGGAACACAGGAGGGTGGGCAAGAGGTGATGCGCTTGAGCCTGCCCCATGTGAACAGGGGCTGGGGGAGCTGGGGGAGCTCAGCCAGGCCCCGGAGGTGCGGTGGGGATGTAAAGCAGCCCCGCATTGCCCACACTTCAGTGCTCACAAGAATCATGGAATGGGTTGGGTTGGAAGGGACCTTAAAGCTCATCCAGTTCCAACCCCTGCCACAGGCACGGACACCTTCCACTGAGCAGCTTGCTCCAAGCCTTGAGCACTGCCAGGGATGGGGCAGCCACAGCTTCTCTGGGCACCCTGTGCCAGCGCCTCAGCACCCTCACAGGGAAGAGCTTCTGCCTAAGAGCTCATCTCAATCTCCCCTGTTTCAGTTTGAACCCATCACCCCTCGTCCTATTGCTCCCATCCATGATGAGAGCCCCTCTGCATTATGCCCATCGTGGGGAGGGTTGTTTCCTGTCCTCAAGGAGATCTTCCCAAGCACCATCCTTGCCCCAAGGACTCTCCTCCCATCTCTCAGTGCTCTCCATCCCAGCATCACCGTATCTCCTCCTGCTGCCCATTCCACCCTCCCGAACCCCTTGTGTACAATGGCAGCCTCATGACTCAGAGCTGCCATGTGTTGCCTTTTGTCACGTCCAGGTAACATCTACCTGGAGGAGCGGAATCCAGCTCCGGGAGGGGAAGGAGGCAGTTAATCACTCAGCACGCAGATGGGAAAGTGGAACCCAAACAGTCCCCACCACGTGGAAATCACTCCGCACCCAAACAAAAGGCAGCTCTGGTGTCTATTCACCATGGGCAGGCTGGGGTCATACCGAGGGGCATGGATCCATGGCATAAGGAACCTGCATGCTTTACGTTTATGAAGGCAAATAGTGCTAGTGAGCGCAGAGCCCATGTCATGGTTTATATGCCGCTAGATCCAAACCCTGCCTTAGGCTAAACACCACCTCTGCCATCACCAGTGAATCACTTCTAGATCCCCCTGGAAGTTTCCAGGGCTTGGATTTCAGACGCTTGCGGCCGCGGGGCACTAAAAGCTGCTACGGGAAGACAAAGCAAGGTGTGGCGGGTTTCATGGGGATTATCCTGCCTGGATGAAAGCTGGGACAAGGGGAGGAGGAGGTGTGAGCGGGGTGCAGCACCAGCACCAGCGTTAACTTTTTCCGCGCATGGAAAAGGTGAGGTGCATTCCAGCCCCTTGGGGTGCCCAGAGGGACCCCCATCCCTGCTACATTGAACAGCCTCAGCCAAGGGGGAGGCTCATGGGGTGCCGGAGCCTGCTGGAGAGCAGGGAACGGGGTGCCTACGGGGTTCGGATAAGGGAAGAGGAGCGGGAATGAGCTCAGCTCTCTGATTGCTTCCTCCTCCAACACCTGCGAGCCGAAACCCATAGGATCGGTGTCGCAGCGGGGTACGGTCCCCTTCGGGGGTGCGGGTGCTCCCGGATGGGGGGAGCATCCTCGGGTTAGCGCAGGTTGGGGGGATGCAGGAGCCCAGGACCGGGAGCTAGGGGCGGGCTGAGCCCCGGCCGTGCTCCGGCCCGGGGCGGGCTTCCCCCCTGCCCGCCCCTCCGCTCCGCTCCGCTCCCGCCCCCCGGGCCGAGTCGAGCCGCGCCGCGCCGAGCCGTGCTACCGGCACCGAGCGGGCACCATGCGCGCAGGGTAAGCGCTGGGATGGGGGCTGCTGCGCCGGGACCCCGCTGCACGGGGACCCCTTTGGAGGGGCGACCGGTGCTAAAGGGATACCGGAGTTGGGGGGCATCGGTACCGCGGGAATGCCGGAGTTGGGGGGCACCCGTACCGCGGGGACTCGGGAGTTGGGGACACCGGAGCTGGGGGGTACTGGTTCCATGGGAATACCGGAGTTGGGGGGCACCGGTACCATGGGGTCACGGGAGCTGGGGGACACTGGTACCGTGGGACCCCGCGAGCTGCCAGGGCACCTGAGGGCTGCAGGAGTGGGGTGCACCCCGGTCAGACGGGTGGGGGTCCTCTGGTAGCACCCATGGGTAACTTCTTGTTCCCTCCTTCCCTTCCCGCAGGTGCCCCCCGGGGCGGCTGCTGCTCCTCGGGCTCTTTGTCCTGCTGGTCCCCGCTGCTTCCCAGGAGCCCGGTAACGTGTGCGGGATGCTGGGGAGGGTCCTGGGCCCCTTTCCTGTCCTGGAGCCCCCTGTCCGCTGGGATGTGCCGTGAACACAGCCCTGCTCCCTGCTGTGGTTGTGTCTCATGCTACGCCTGGCCCATGGTCCCCAAAGAGAAGGCTGCTGGGGGGAGTTTCCCCCAATACATCTCTTGTGGCTACTTTGGGGTCCACGTTCCCTATCTCATCAGTGGGGCAAGGATACTTGAGAGAGGTGCCTGGCTGTGCTGTGCTGAGAGGCTTTGCTGTGGTGTTCTGTTCTGGTTGCTGGACACATGGGGTAGCCTTGCCCTGAAGGGGCCATGCTCCACGTGAGTGCTTTCTGCTGCGCCTGCAGAAGTCTTCCTGTGTGACTCCAAGTCCTTGGAAGCACTGCAGGCAGTAGGAGCGTGTCCCTCAAGGGGTATGACACCTCCCACACCCACTGCCAGCTTTCCCCTTGCCTTCAGGGCTCATCTTGCTCTCTAACTGCTCCTCATGCCCTGGGAGAGGGGAATTCTGCACTGACTCAGCTTTCCCCGTGGGGCGTGCGAGCCGGTTCTCCCACTGCCTGTTTGAGCAGTGAACTTTACCTCCCCACCACAGGAGCTTCCTCCTGGCTGCCTCCTTTGCAGCCGGGCTCTGGATGCGTGCCCGGTCTGAGGGAGAGCTGTGACTGACACAGGGAGCCCCCCATCCCATTCGCATTCCATAGACCCTGTTTGCTGAAGCAGCTGAGCTGCAAGGAGTTGTCCAAAAGCAGATGAAGGGTGGCTTTTACCCAGGGTGATGCGCTAAGAGTTGTTGTAAGGCTCATGGTGCTGTATAGGTAGGGCAGGACATGCTGGGAAGTGGCTTCCCCAAGTACAGACAAGCTGGAAGTGGGACAGAAATCAATGGATTATATACTGGAGCAAGGCTTCCTGTCATCTAGGAGCAACTCAAGCACAGCTATGTGGAGCCTGGCTCCGCTGGCAGCAGAGGAAGAGAGCGGCTTGGACAGGGGGATGGCCCAGCATTCCCAAAGCGTGCCTGGGAACACTCGGGGAAGCACTCCATGCCCCGGGCTGGGTTTAGATGATGCTGCTTTCCATGGCGTGGGTGCTTCCCTGGGGACCACAGAAACAAAGCTCCCCTTGGAGGTCTTCAGAGACGGGAACATCATTCCCATGTGGAGTCCTGAATTGCCTATTTAGGTCCCTGGAGGCTGTCCAGTGTGGCTGAGCTGAGCCGGAGGGCTGGAAGCTGCTTTACCAGTGGTTACTCAGAGCTTTCTGTGCCTTTTCTGCCCCTCTCCAATCACTGCACAGCACTGGGCACACAGGGACCCTTTGCTGAGCCGAAGCTGCATCCCGCAGTCTCTGAGCAGCCATCCCAAGGAGGTTTCCCATGGGATGTAGAGGGGTTAAACACCTCACCGTGGTGCCCGTCTCACCCAGCTGACTTGGCTGTCTCCCAAAGGCAGGCTTCGAGTCGGGTTTGGAAGGAATTTGCAAGAGGGGTTGGTGCTGCTTTTGTTTCTCTTTCTTGTGTGTGTGTTTTTGTGTGTTTCCTTCCTTTGGTTCAATGTCCAAGGACTGCAGGGCCTGTTCTGCCAGCCCGCCTTTGTGATGGCTCCTGGGGAATGTTTGCTCTGAAGGGCTGTCCTGGCACGGAGATAACCTTTCTGTTTAACTGCTTTTGCCACGCACATTTAGGGGCTTAGCTGCTCCTGCCTCTTATCGCTGGATCGCTGCGATTCCTCAGCCACACAGGGGATAGGAATGCTGCGAGGGTATCACCATAGGTCCAGAGATGGGAATGCTGCGAGGGTATCACCATAGGTCCAGAGATGGGAATGCTGCGAGGGTATCACCATAGGTCCAGAGATGGGGATGCTGCAAGGATATGACCATGGGTCCAGTGATGGGGATGCTGCCAGGGTATGACCATGGGTCCAGGGATGGGGATGCTGCCAGGGTATCGCCATGGGTCCAGGGATGGGGATGCTGCCAGGGTATTGCCATGGGTCCAATACTGAGAGCATGGGGCACATGTAGGGCTATGGGGAAATCTCCATCCTTAGAAGGAGGACAGGGATCCCCACTCGCTGGGGTTTACAAAGCTAGCCAGGCTCACCCCAGTCTGTGTACACAGCCTGGCTTCATCCATCTCCTCCTGTGCTGAGTTTCTGTGCATCACTTTGGGGCTGGGATGTGCTCATGTATCCAGATGTTGGCTGATGTTGGGGATGCAGGCTGCACCTTGAGGGAGTCAAGCTGCCTCCTGCGAGTAAACATAGCGGGTGCTGGAGCCACTTGCTGCTGGCATAGAGGCTCCTGCCTGGTTTTCTGTCCATCCCCAATGGCTCCTCAGCCTTAATGGCTGGGATTCCTTGCAAACAGAGATGAAACAGGCGCCGTGAGGGTTGGCACTTCCCAGCTCCAACGGCATCCTTTGGCTGCTGGTGCTGCTGGGATGGGCTGGAGCAAGCAGGGAGGATGCTGTGCTTGGGAGGCTCTGTGGGCTTTTCATCTCCTTATCAGCCTTTGTTAAGCCTTATCTGGGCTGCTGCTCTTTGCTGTGGGAGCTGGTGTGGAGAGGGAGAGCCTGGAGGGAGCCAAGCCTGCGGACGTCTCCCTGCAGCACTACTGGGTGCTCTGGGTCTATCCCATGGCAGATGGATCCCATCCTCCCTGCCCGCCCTGAGGAGGAGGATGCAGAGATGAAGTAGTCCCATTTGGATGGTGCTTTGGGGCTGGAAAGGAGGTTTGAAAAGAGATCAAGTAGTTCTGCAGAGCGGCTGCTTTCTCCAGGCAGGAGTTGCATAGAATCGTGGAATCACACAATGGTGTGGGTTGGAAGGGGCCTTAAAGCTCATCCAGTTCCAACCCTCACAGTAAAGAACTTCTTCCTTATATCCGGCCTGAACTTCCCCTGTTTAAAGCTTTCTTCATTTCCCTTGGAGCAAGGAACCTTTTCAAGTCCCAATCCTCATTGTCTTGGTGGGTTTGCACCTCTGTACCTGGGTTTGAGCCATCCAGAGCATCCTTCTCTCAGCGCTCTGACTTGATTTTAGCTTCACGTGTGGGCAAAAGGAGCAGCCCAGGCCTCTGCCTCCTGGCCCTGTGGGTACCAGGGGCTCCCTCCCCCTTGCATGCCCCTGTGGGGATGAAGAGCTGAGATGCTTTACCCTATGGCAGTGGGAAGATCCTGCACACACACACACTGCAGTACTCTTCCTGCTATGAATAGCAACTTCTTTGTGACATTGGTGCCTATTTATTTTGGCCTATAGCTGGGATAACTTGTGATATGTCAGTACAATTTGGGTGCTGTTAGACAGCAAACCTGAGCACTTGGAGGAGATAAGGAACGTGTTTTGCAATCCTCTATCAAGCATTATCACATATGGCTTATAAAAAGCCTTCAGCTGATAACTGTGCTGCTGGGAAACAGCCTTTTCTACAGCAGGGGGGAATGTCACTGCTGCTTTTAAAGGAGGCAGGAGCAGGGAGCAAGCACAGGGGATGAGGACTGACCCAAAGCCTATGAGCCCACAGCCCACAGAGGATGCTGAGGATCTGGATGTGCAGGCAACGTGGCCAGCACTGTTTGTGGGTGTCTGGTGCAGCTGAGGTTTGTCCCACGTCCTTTGGGATAGTGAGGGAGAAGTGTTCTTCTTCCCAGCTTGTGCTATGGAATACCCCTATGGTGCCCTTTGGTACATGTGGGGCAACCTGCTCTTCTACATAAGCCCAGGGTATCTCACCCTCCTGCATTTGCAGTCTTATTGATGTACCTGCTCTTGCACTGGCATAGAACCACAGAGTGGTTTGGGTTGGAAGGGACCTCAAAGCTCATCCTCAGGGAAGAGCTTCTGCCTAAGAGCTCATCTCAGTCTCCCCTCTGGCAGGTTAAAGCCATTCCCCTTGTCCTGTCCCTCCAGGCCTTTGTCCAAAACCCCTCTCCAGGTTTCCTGGACAAAGGGCTCCAGGTAGGGTCTCAGGAGAGCAGAGGGGGAGAATCACCTCTCTTGGCTTACTGGCCATGCTTTCTACCTGCCTTACTCTGCGTTGTGATCTTGGTTTATCTTATTGTGCCATGGACTTGTGAGTGCTGCCTGGAGGATGGCGATCTGAGGTTCTCATTGCCTGTGGAAGCCCCACGGTCCATGCTGATGTGAAACTCCATGGTGCATGCTTCCTCTGCACATTTCTTATCTGGTTTCCCTTCCTCTGCCTGGGTGCTCCTGTGGCTGTGACCGATTCATCCACGATAACCAGCTCCATGGGGCCCAAGTAACTCTTCACTCAAGTCAAGTCCACGCAGAACCCTGTAAAGCCAGGAGAGATGTACCAGGGAGGTGGGCTCAAGGAGAGGTACTCGTCCCATGTTTGGGAGCAGAGGGAGAAGATCCTCCATCCTTGCCATGGTATTCCAGCTTGAGAGATGCTCTGAGCTTGGGGCTGCACTGCGGAGGGTGATGTCTCTGGGAGGATGCCTGTGCAGGGGGAGGTAGAGGAAGGACTGAGCTGTGTCAAGTGCTCATGTGGGACCGGTGGGGGTCCTACCTACACTTTGCTGCTTCTGTGTTGTTGGGTGTATGCAGTAGCAGCATCTCTCCTGCACCACAGTGCTCTGTGGTGAACATTAGGGGTGATGCTCTAAGCCCTGAAGTAACAATCCCAGTGAGTGCACTGCGTCTCTTCCAAACCCTGAGAGTTTACCAAGAAAAGAATGGATTCTGGGGCTTCTATAGAGAGTTCAAAGAGCTGAAGGAGATATCTGGGATTGAGCATCGGGTGTGTATCAGCAGTCCATAGGTATGGGATTCATAAAGCATTTTAACCATCTTCCAGCATATCTGATGGCAATTGAGAAAGGGTTGGAGATGAATCCTTCCCAAGGCTTTTAACATGGGATTTGATTATCCTAGAGAGCTTCTTGCCAAAGATATAATTGAAACAAGGAGCTGAACAGGATTAGGAAGCAGTTTGGACATTTATACAGCTAACAGGGGCTTCTGGCCTTGCCTTAATGTGGGTTTGGAGCTACTGCTAGCAGTGTGAGAGCAGAGACCTTGAGGGCAAACCCGGGTTGTGTAGGGTGGGATCAAGGGAAGGATGTGGTGGTTTTGGGAGCCAACAGAACCTGGGAAGCTCCTGGCTGATCTATTCTGGGATGCTGTTTGTCCAGCACTGGGTTAGGGTTGCTCAGACACTTGGGAGGCCGTCTCTGTGCTTGGGAAGCTCAGCTCCAGCACTGATGGATGAGGGAGAAGCCTTTGTTAAAGAGAAAGCCATTGGGTATCCTCTTGTGATGGAGCAGCCGGATGTCCCGCATCCCTCCTGGTCACCAGGTTGCCTGTGGGACTGGTGGCAGCTTCTCAGTTGCACATCTTGATTTCATTCCATTTGTGTCCCTCGTCTCTATGTCCTTCCCCATTGGCATGTACAGGAGCAGACCAAACAACCCAAAGGCTCATAAACCCTTTGGGATGGTTTCCATAAGCAAAGCTGGGGTGGCTTTCGTCTCCCTGCAAGTGTTGAGATGGGGAGCATCCCACCCCAAGGCTGTGGGATGGGGCTGCTCTGGGGACAAAGCTGCAGGGACTTGCTGTGCTCCAGGCTCTGACCAGCAGCACTATTTGGCAAGAGCATCCATCCTCAGCGCTGCTTTCTCAGCAAGCAACATCTGGTCCGGAACATCCCGTGTCTGATGGGTTTTCGGTTGAAAAGGTTGCTTTTGTGGAATTTTTATTGCTTTTTCTGGCATCGTTTCCCAACCCTTTTCCAAGATGGAAATTGGTCATTAGCGGATTTTATTGTGTTCTTATGTTATTCCCAAGCTCGATCTGCTGGTTTCCTTCTCCCAGAGGGCTGGAAGATGAGGCTGTTCCTCTGACCCTGCCCACAGGTTGTGGGAGGCTGCTCCAACAGCCTGGGCTGGAAATAACAGCCAGAGCACCTGGAATCTGCAGCTTGCCAGCCCAGCATCACTATCCCAGTGCTCTGCCCACCACCACCACTGGCATCAGCCTCCATCAGCCTGATGATCCTTGAAGCTAGGATGTTTTGGGATGCCGTGAGTGGGGTTTCCCTCCCCAGAGCCTCAGCGTGGCTATCACCCTGTGCATCCTGTCCATACACAGCCTGGAGGCAGCATCTTCAGTGGTGAATGGGGGCCAATGCTGGGCTCCACCTCACGCTGTCCCCCCATCCGTTCTCTGCCCTCTATGGGGTGCTCTTAGTGTCTCTCCAGCCCCACATCCTGGGTACCAGTGAGCTCAGTGTTGGGACCTGTGGGAAGATGTGCCTTGTCTTTCTGAGGTCCGTTGCTCAGAAGAGGCACTGATGTGTGCAAAGTGGTAATGAAGAGATCTGCAGTGATTTTTTTCATCTAAATCCCCTTGAATACTGGGGAGTGGGAGAAAGTCCCAACCTCTGGCATTGTGATGGAGGAAGGTGTGGGTCACCTGTATGAGGTTTTGTTGGCTTTTAATGCAGGACTTGGTTACCCACTTGTTGTTTTGGAGCTGCTTCAGGGACCTGCATGCCTGATGCTGTTAAATCTCTGCCTGGGCACAAGCGCATTGCTCCAGTTCCCAAGGGCATCCCTGAGGCAGAGGTAAGCCTGGGCTGGCTCTTCAGGAGCCTCTCTTCACTTGGAAGCCTGGAAAGCAGTGCTCATGGAGCTGTCTTCTCATCCCATGGCTGTGCTTTTGCCTACCAAACCCCTGGAGGGCTGGAGATCAGGTCAGGGATTTGCTTTCCTGATGGCTTTTTGCAGGGACAAGGCTGCTATCCCCTGGGATAGGAGACAGCAATTGGATTGGAATCCCAGAATCGCAGACTAGTTTGGGTAGGAAGGGACCTTAAAGCTCATCCAGTTCCAACCCCTGCCACAGGCCACTAGAGCAGGTTGTTCCAAGCCCTGTCCAACCCTATTGCATCTTTTTGGTGGGGAGATGGAGACATCAGGCCATGAAGGTGGTGGGTGTGAGGGAGCCCCATCATCTGCCCCTGTGTGTGATACCCAATGGGCTGGGCTGGGCTCTCCATCACATCACTTAGTGAGGCGGGATGTGGAAGAGGATCTGTCTGTGGCATCACCAAAGTCAGTGTCTGGTCTCACAGGGCTTGGCTGGGGATAGTGTGGCTGTCCTGATTCCTGCTGAGTCTGATCCAGCACTGGAGCTGCCCCAGTAGCACCCAAGTGATGTGTCTCCTCGTGGCTCCTTCTCCTTGATCTCAGCTGCAAGAGTTAAATCCATTTACAAGGGGCCCCCAGAGGCAGCTCCTGGAGGTAATAATCTTGTTTTAGCTCTTCCCCCCACCTCTTTTCCCCTGCTAATTGCAGAGTTGACATCGTCCCCTCTCATGAAAGGCTCTTTTGTGGGCTGGGTTGCTGGGCAAAGCCAGGCCTTGGCAGCAGGTTGCAAGACCCGGGTTCGTCTCCTGCACATCCCTTGCTGGCGGCAGGTACTGAAACAGCTCTTTCAGCAGCAGCGATGGCTCCTTGGCTCCCATCTGTAAGAGAAACAAGACAAAAACCGGCTACAAAAGCGCCTCCTTTTAGCCAGCGATGCCCAATGCGCGCCCTGGTTCCACCTCACAAGCAGAAAGGTCAGCCAGTCTAGACACTAATCCAGCAAGGGATGTGTTTCTTCCCCCGTGGGTGCCTTAGCAACAGGATTAATGCCGTGGTGTAAGGTGGACATTGGCCAGGTCCTGCTCCATCCCAGGCTGGTGATCTGGGATCGCGCCGCTCTGCATGGCTGGGCACAGGGAGAGGTGGGCTGGGCTGGGCTGTGGGGATAAACCACTCTTATGGATGTTTTGGAGGTCTGAATCCATCAGGGATGGGTGGGTTGGTGGTGAAGCACCTCTGTCCCCCCAGACTGACAGCAAGCCTGGCGTGGGGAGCACACTGGGGTGGGATGCTCCATGGTACAACCCCTGCACCAGCTCCACCGTGACCCCACAAGGAACTTGGGACAGTTACTCTGACATGGTTCTCCCAGTACATCCCTGCATCCCAGTGCTCCAGACTTCCAGTACGTCCATCCCCAGTGTGCAAGCAGTGATTGTGCAGGGGTTGCTGTCAACCTCCTGGCATCAGGGTGCTGCCGATTCGGTTTGGGCTGATGAAGCACACCAATGGAATCCCATTTGCTTGGTAAGGGAGTAGGAATGTTTCCCATTGCTATGTTTGTGCCATTTAACCCCTTGGGTGCACTGTTGCAGTTCAGCCTCTTGAGTACTGTGGTTGCTGGTGGCATGTCACTGCCTGTACTGGGTTCAGGGGTGCCATGCGATGGGGGGATTACAGTGGGTACCACAGGGTGTCAGTGGGTCAGAGGCCCCTGCCTGCTGATAACATTGACCCGTTTTTTATCTCGAATCCTTCCTCTGCTTTTCCTGTGGCCTCATCCGGGCTTTCTTCTGCCCCTCACAAGGGCCAGGAAGCTGTGCGAGTTTTCATCCCTTCCTTGCTATTCCCCCCATCCTGTTGTGCTCTGATATCACAGAATTCACACAATGGGTTGGGTTGGAAGGGACCTTAAAGCTCATCCAGTTCCAGACCAGGTTGCTCCAAGCCCCTGTGTCCAACCTGGCCTTGAACACTGCCAGGGATGGGGCAGCCACAGCTTCTCTGGGCACCCTTACAGGGAAGAACTTCTGCCTTATATCGAACCTCAATCTCCCCTCTAATCTAAATATTTAACCTGAAATCTAGATAAATAGTCAAAGTCTCTACTCTAAATGTCCAATCTAACTATCCCTGACAAGGGATGCTTCAGAGCAACCTCCTGTGGCCAAAAAGCAAAAGAGCAAAACATGGGTTTAATCTTTGCCTCTGGCCAAAAGAGTGATGGAGAGGAGTCAGCATTGACCACTTTAACCCTGGGATCTCCTCCATCCTTCAGCATCCTTAAACACAAGGTGCTGGTCCAGTGGCAGGCCTCATTCCCAGCCTCCATGCTCCAGCTGCCAGCTTTCCTCCCTGCAAGCAGCCACATGCTTTCATCAGGGGCTGGCTGGGCTCCAGTGCTTTGGGAAGGGGGTTTCATTCACCTCAATGCCTGGCTGCTGGGACAGGCTGGAGCTTGCCTGCAGCCCCATAGCGTAGCTCCTCCTGCCTTCATGGGGGGGGGTGGTGGTGGTGTTATTCCACTTTTCCTGCAGCTGGGATGGGTTAAGTGGGGTTTGAGGAGCGGTTTCTATTGCTTTTGGGTGCTTAACCCCAAAACCCACCCCAGCCAAACAGGCTTCGGGGAAGGCAAGATGTTGCTCCGCTGATTTATGGGGGCTTGTTTTTTGGCTCTTTAATCTTTACAGGTCACTGCTAGCATTTGTGGAATTGGCCTTTGCTGCAGGAAAAACTGGTTTCCAGCTTTCCTGTCAGGAAGAAACTCCTGTGAGCGTGTAATTCAAACGCAGGAGGCAAAAAAGGAACCCAAACAACTCACCCAGAGCAGCTCTTGTAGCTGGGTCCTTCAGTGGATGTGGGTATCCCCTGCTTTGCTCTGTCCTTGGCTCTGCTGCCTGCAGCCTGAGGCAGACAAAAAGCATTTTATCCCCCTTTTCCTGGTCTTTCTGACTCAAGCACCAGCCCACAAAAGAAAACCAACCCCAAACCCTATGTTGTGACCATGGAGAGGGGGTTTGCTTTGATCCGTCTTGGGATTTGCTGCATTCCATAGCTGTGTTTTAATGACTTTGGGGTTTTTAAATGTCCTTCAAGCAGCCAACTGTGCAAATACACAGATTATGGGTGTTTAAGTGTTCAAGGCCAGGCTGGATGGGACTTGGAGCAACCTGGTCTAGTGGAAGGTGTCCCTACCTGATCCCTACCTGTGGCAGGGGGATGGAACTGGATGAGCTTTAATATTCCTTCCAACCCAAAGCATTCCATGATTTTTATTATCCAGAGGCACTTTCCACTACTTCTTATCACATTATTTGAGCCGATGCCAGTACCACGCTGGCCTCCTGGAGTGCTGGGGAGGTTAGGAATGTGACTCCCCCATCCCATAAATGAGGAGTGATGGGTCTAGTTCATTCCCATTGCAGCCCCCTTGGAGCAGGGCAGCTGCCTGCAAGAGCTAATCCTGAGGGTTCAGGATCCCTGAGGATGCTTGAGCTTTGTAGGAGGGAAGGAAAACTGTGCCTCCATGGGATGATTGCATTTCCTTTGCACTTTGCTGCCACATAAACTTGGCTATTTGGAAAGGGACTATTGGTTCATCTGGGGTGGCAATGGGTACCATTCATTCAGGATGGGGGGGAAAAGACCTCCTGCTGTTTGGTGCACCTTGAACCCCAAGCAAACCCATCCCAAACAGCTTCTTTTCTTAGGGATGACTAAAAGGAGGTCCCCAATGACATACCCCATGAGGCTCGCTTGGCCTTTCCAGCCCGCCCCCCCTTTGAACCCTGTGGTATGTGAATTTCTGCTGGTGTCAGAGGGTCGGCAGCAGCAAAATCCCTCCCTGTTAAAGGGTGGGAATACCAGTGTGTGCAGCTTGGGATAATTACCAGTTGTCAGCAAAACAATAGTGGCATTGTAGGGCAGGAGCAAAGGGAAAGGGCCCCGTCTTGAGCGTAATGTTACTTTTCTATTTATGTTGCCATAGGCTTTGCTGAGAATCGGCCCTATTCTCTCTAATCCTCCTCTTCAGGCATGCCTGCTGCGTTTTGTGTGTGGTTTGGGCTTGGTTTTTAACCCTTGGCATCCCGGAAAACAGCTTGAAAGGATCAGTCTCTGCATTCGCTTCTCTGGGCACCGTGTGCCAGCGCCTCACCACCCTTATAGGGAAGAGCTTCTGCCTTATACCTAATCTAGATCCACCTTCTTTCGTCTTAAAGCCATTCCCCCTTGTCCTGTCACTACCTGCTATAGTAAAAAGTCCCTCTCCGGGTTTCCTGTGGGCCTCCGTTAGGTATTGGAAAGTCTCCCCAGATATAAGGAACCCCCATCTGCATGCAAGGAGGAATCCACTTTACATCCATCCTTGTTCTTGACATCTGCCACATTATAGATGGTAAACTAGTATATTAAAGCTATTCACTGACATCATATTTTGCTGAAAACCTAAGTGGTTTGCTGTAAAAGGGAACTGATGGCTTTTGGTCCCCATCTCCTGCTTGTGCTGAGAACAAGGTCTCTTGCCTGACACGTTCTGCTGTTGGTTGGAAAGGGATGATGTGTTTTCTGGCCTCATTCAGGTCCTGATGGCTTTTCCCAGTGCTGATTCCTTCTCTCCACTTTCATGGACCGGCAAAGCAGCCACTGGCACACTTACCCATTCAACCCCTTTAATCATAGAATCATAGAATAGCTAGGGTTGGAAAGGACCTGAAGGTCCAACCCCCCTGCCATGGGCAGGGACACCTCCCACTAAACCATGCCATCCAAGGCTATGTCCAACCCCACCTTGAACACCACCAGGGATGAAGCATTCACAACTTCCCTGGGCAACCCATTCCAGGGCCTCACCACCCTTACAGGAAAGAATTTCTTCCTCAGATCCAATCTAAACTTCCCCTGTTTAAGTTTGAACCCGTTACCCCTTGTCCTCTCACCACAGTCCCTCATGAAGAGTCCCTCCCCAGCATCCCTATAGGCCTCTTTCAGATACTGGAAGGCTGCTATGAGGTCTCCACGCAGCCTTCTCTTCTCTAGGCTGAACAGCCCCAACTTTCTCATCCTATCATCTCCAGTCTTTTTAGGTCCTGTCTTTAGGTCTTTTTCTCAAAAGACCTAAATTTTGCTGCTTTAAATACTTGCTGTGCCTTTGGAGACATGGACTTCTCATCCTGGGTGAGAGTGGGAGATTTCAGCCTTGGCTGACACAGAGTTGTCATTGCTCAACTTGCGTTCAAGGCATTCAACTGATTTATTCTTCCCCTTGGCCTTGGGTATGTTCAAGGGCTGGATGACACTTCACCTGTTAAAGTGGCCCCTTATGCAGGGGGGGTGCTTCATTATTGCATTCAATCCTTGCTAACAAAGGCATTAAATAGATTTGACCCCAGCATCTACCCCTAAAAGGCCTGCTTGGCTTGTATCCCCACTTTGAGGGAACTGAATGGCATGGAGCATGGTGCCCTGCAGCTGGGATGGGCTGCCCAAGCAGGATTGCCAGGCTCGGCTGCTTGGTGCAGAGGGAGCTTTGGGAAGAGCAGGGAAACCATGCCAAAGTCAGCAGCCACGGAACTGTTGCAGCAGCATGGACCATCTAGCACCCAGCTAGATGGGATGCAGGATGGGTGTTGTGCAGCAGGATGGGTGCTGGACTGCTCTGTTTGCAGGTACGACTTCTTTTGGTGGCTCTTGCTTGTTTTGTTCAGTGAATTGGTTTTCTTATGTATTTTCTTATGTGCTGAAGCTGGGAATGGGCAGCTCCCTGCTTTCACGTGCAGCTTTCAGAGCTGGTACAGGCTTACTCTCTGATAGTGCTGCTGCTCAGTGACATTGGTGTGTCCCAGCATGGTTGAGGGGCTTCATTGGCTTCTCCATTGTGTGATGCTAGAAGGCTTAATTTGAGCTCTTAGAACACATACCCTGCCTGGGTGGCTTGTCCTCTGCTTTTCTTTCATCCCCAGCCATTCCATGGTTCTATCCCAGCCTTGATCTCCCCTCATCTCATGGCACAGCATTGGTGTCCCTGTATTTCCGGGTAATTAGGTGAGAACAGGGCTACACTTCCCAGCTGCAATCTCGGCAACCGAATTCCTCTGCACTCACCGGGGCAGCCCCTACGCCTGCTTGGAGCGTGGTTGCCGGAGCTACCGGAGCCCCCTGGGCTATGTGCCGAGGCAGGAATGCCAGGAACGTGATTGAAACCTGGGGCTTCCCGGGAGCGTGGCTCCCCGGCTGAGCTGGGCCTTGGTGGGGGGTGAGTCTCTCTCCTCCAAGGAGCAATTAGTCTGCAAGGTGATTTATTAACACTGGGGAGGGTGAACAAGGGGGTCGCATTCCTTCCCTCGCCTTATCTCCGGGCTGTCAGTTGGCCCTGGAGGGAGGCAAGTGATGGGAAGCAGAGCTGGTGGCTCCCATGGAAGTGTGCGTGTGGGTCTACAGGTCACACCAAGCTCACCTTGTGTTTGAAAGCCTTGGGTTTGGCCACGCATGGGGATTGATGGCTCCTCTCCACCATCCATCCCTTGGGGTGGCTCAGTGCTGTATCCTCCTGCCTGCGGAGGCCACCACCGTCTCTCGGCTGTGTGTTCTGCAGCTCAGGGCTCTTTGCTTGGAGGGTAATGAGTTACAAGGCAAACTCAAGCTGCCTTTGGTGCCCTTCTCTCGGGGACTTGACCCTGGGGGTATTTTTAGCCATGCTTGGAAGGGAGGTTGTTTGCTTTGCACTTTGCTCGCCCTGCGCTGCCATTGCCTGTGCGATGTTCCATGAGGGCTGACAGAAATACTCTTTACATCATAAAATCATAGAATTACAGCACGGTTTGGGTTGAAACGACCTTAAAGCTCATCCAGCTCCAACCCCTGCCACAGGCAGGGACACCTTCCACTAGAGCAGCTTGCTCCAAGCCCCTGTGTCCAACCTGGCCTTGAACACTGCCAGGGATGGGGCAGCCACAGCTTCTCTGGGCACCCTGTGCCAGCGCCTCGGCACCCTCACAGGGAAGAGCTTCTGCCTAAGATCCAACCTAACTTCCCGTGTTTCAGTTGGAACCCATCACCCCTTGTCCTATCGCTACAGTCCCTGATGAAGAGTCCCTCTCCAGCATCCTTATAGTCCTCCTTCATATGCTGTTACAAGTGGGATGGATGCCTTGGCACAAGCAGGTGCCTCTGTCTCTTGCTTTGGGGGAAGGATGCAGTTAACAGTGGAGCTCTGGCCATGGCCACTGCTCCTTCCCCCACGAGGTTTTGTGGTGGCTCTCTGCAGCAGTCGTGACATTTCAGGGTTTATCTGATGGAAGAATTCGTTGAAGGATGTTCCTGGCTCTCTGTGAGTAACTGTTTAGGAATGCTGTGATCCCCAGGGGTGCTGTGCAGCTGGAGGCAGGGCAAGCACTGCTCTGGAAGCAGCAAACTCTCACCTGCATTGCTTTTAGGGCAGTAATGGGTGCTGTCACTCACACTGCCTTGGTCCCCAGCCATCCTCTGCCTTTCCACGTCCCTGGCTGAGCGCCCATCCCTGGGCCAGGTCCTGCTGTGTCTCCCCCGGGGGCTGTCTCTGCATGGGAGGTCAGCAACTCGGGATGTGGCAATATCCTCGGCACACCGCTCCATGGGGGCCTTTTAGTGTTGTTTGGGTATTTAGATGAAGAGAGGATTAAAGTCCCAAACATCGATAGGATTTATAGATACCAGCTGCTGCTGACAGGCCCTGGATTGCTCTGCTTGGTGCATGGCTGCTTCTGTCTCGAACACAGTGCCTTCCTTCCGCCCTCTGCTTTCCTTTCCCCCTCTGCTTTCCTTTCCCCCTCTGCTTTCCTTTCCCCCCCTGCTTTCCTTCCCCCCCTGCTTTCCTTCCCCCCCTGCTTTCCTTCCCCCCCTGCTTTCCTTCCCCCCTCTGCTTTCCTTCCCCCCTCTGCTTTCCTTCCCCCCTCTGCTTTCCTTCCCCCCTCTGCTTTCCTTCCCCCCTCTGCTTTCCTTCCCCCCTCTGCTTTCCTTTCCCCCTCTGCTTTCCTTTCCCCCTCTGCTTTCCTTTCCCCCTCTGCTTTCCTTCCCCCCTCTGCTTTCCTTCCCCCCTCTGCTTTCCTTCCCCCCTCTGCTTTCCTTCCCCCCTCTGCTTTCCTTCCCCCCTCTGCTTTCCTTCCCCCCTCTGCTTTCCTTCCCCCCTCTGCTTTCCTTTCCCCCTCTGCTTTCCTTTCCCCCTCTGCTTTCCTTTCCCCCTCTGCTTTCCCATCCTGTCCTATCTCTAGTCCCCTGTTATTTCCCCTTTCCCTTTCCCTGTGTTTGCACCCAGGGCCTGAGCCCCAGCATCCTTCGTGCTGGTCCCAGGGTGCCATTGCTTGGAGCAATGATATACAGGGTTCAGCACAGCTGCTCCAAAGGTATTGGGAACACTGTCAGTGGTACCCAGAAGCAGGAGGCGATTTGCAGCCCCCCTGCCTGGGGCTGAGGAACTTGGCAAGCAGAAACTGCATCAAAACAGCCTGGTAATGAGTGAATTAGTTCATTAAAGCCCCCAGTCGCTAAGGGAGGCTCCCTGGGAGCTGTGCCATGGGGATGCTGTGAGCTCCATCCCAAACCACTGTCTGGACCTCTGTGCTTTGTGACCAGGAAGGGCCGCAGGGATGGGTGGGATGCAGCACAAAGGGTGTCTTGAGGATGCTCCCTCCCTCTGCTCAGCCTGAGGCTCCCTCTGCTGCCCGCCTGCCTTCCTGGGGGATCCAGCCGTGGGCTTCCGGGTCGGGGTTTGCTGAGCTGGGCTGGGGCAGGGTCCCCATCATTCCCAAAGGCCATGGGTAAAGCGACCCGGAGCTGCAGGGCTGAAACCTCTGGGACAAACATTTTCCTCCTCTTCCTCCTTTTTCTCTTTCTTTCCTCCTCCCTTCTTTCTCTTTTCCTCCTTTTTTGCCCCTTTCCTTTCCCCCTCCTCTTTTCCTTCATCTCTCTTTCCCCCTTTCCCTCCTTTCCTCCTCTTCTTCCCTCATTCCCTTGTTCTTTTCCCTCTTTCCCACTCTCTCTTTCCCTTTTCCTCCCTCTTTTCCCCCTCTCTTTAATCTCCTTCTGGGACAAGACCCAGCTCAACCTGGTCTAGTGGAAGGTATCCCTGCAGTGAGCAGCCCACCCTCATTTCCCTGTTTGAACTTGATCTTAAAGGTCTTCTCCCACCTAGCTTTTCCCACCATAGAATCATGTGGTTCTATGATTCCCAAGGGACCAGGTTGCACCAGCAGTAGGAAGATGCAGCCAGGAGGGAGCTGGGACCATACTGAGGGTCCAGTTTGAGTTTTAAGCAAGTGCAAGGTGCCGATGAGCTTGTGGCAGCATCCCCTGGAGCATGCCAAGCACTTTAGACTTGAGAAGGGTAAAGTAAGGGTTATTCCCAGCTCTGCCAGCATGGCTTCTCTTTGAGGAGAAGCTGGTACATCCCCTGTCTGGGTGCTTGGTCAATGGCAAAGCACGCTGCATTGGGATGCTCCAGTGCCACCAGACCCCTCTCCCAACCCTTCTTTTGGGGTGCCCCTTCCCCTGGAGGCGTGCAGTGAAACGAAGATCATTGCCTTAATGAGGGCTGTCGGCCCGCACACAGGGAGGTTGCTGCTTTGCTCTGCTTCACTATCATGAGCTGCTTAATCCCAGCAGAAGGGAGAAACAGGGATGTTTTCCAGCTGGGCGTTGTGTCTGCATGCCCCAGCATGGTGCCACTGCCAGAATCCTCGTGGTTAAGATGAGGCAGCTTGTCAGAGCTCACGATGCTCCCGCCTTGGCTCTGGGGAGCAGGGGATGAGATGGAGAGGATAGGAGATGCTGTGCGGCTATATGGGGGCCTTGGATCACATCCCCACTTACTCCCCAATTCGGGAACACTCAATTTACCCATCTGTCCTCTCCACCAGTGGGAGAGCAGCAGCAGTCACCAGTATCCCTCTTGGATGTGACAAGGATGCAGAGGAGGGGGAAGAGGGACCTGGGGGGTTCAGTCTGGAGAAGAGAAGGCTCAGGGGGGACCTGATTGTTCCCTACAGCTGCCTGAGAGGAGGATGGAGCCAGGAAGGGGCTGGGCTCTGCTCCCAAGGAACAAGGGATGGGACAAGAGGAAACGGCCTCAAGCTGTGCCAGGGGAGGTTCAGATGGAGACGAGGAACAATTCCTTCCCCACAGGATGCTCAGGCATTGGAACAGGCTGCCCAGGGCAGTGCTGGAGTCACTGTCCCTGCAAGTGTTCACACACCGTGGAGATGAGGCCCTCAGTGCCATGGGTTAGTGGTGGCCTTGGCAGTGCTGGGGAATGCTTGGACTGGATGAGCTTAAATGTCTTTCCCAGCCTGGTTGATTCCATAATGGCAACAAGGTCCTGTCCCAACAGATCCCATCACCGGGGCAGGTTGGCTCCTTTCATCAGGTTGATGGGATCAGATGAGCTTTGGGATTGTGGGGGAGCTGTATGGAAACTCTGACACACAGACAGGAGCATGTCCCACACTTGATTAGTCGTGGGCTGTTCCGCACCACACTCCTGTAACAGCATCAGTCACGGGGCGAGCCCGTTGGCAACAGCATCCTTGCTGCACCAGCTACTATTTTGAGGGGAAAACTGACCCGTTTCGCTTAAAAAGCAGTGTGGGAAATGTTGTGTGAAGCAAAGCAGACATCTGGGCATTCACTTCAGTGCTTTTCCTGAATAGGTCTCATCTGGAGGAGCATCAGGATAGTTCCATCTTCCCACTCCATATGGTGGAGACTGCAGACTGCGGCTATCCCGGTCATGCAGAGGGAGCTGAAGTGGTCACCTTGGCACTGGAGATGAGGAGCAATTCCTTCCCCAGAGGGTGCTCAGGCATTGGAACAGGCTGCCCAGGGCAGTGCTGGAGTCACCGTCCCTGCAAGTGTTCACACACGGTATAGATGAGGCCCTCAGTGCCATGGGTCAGTGGTGGCCTTGGCAGTGCTGGGGAATGGTTGGGCTGGATGGGCTTAAAGGGCTTTTCCAACCTTTTTGATTCTGTGATCAATGACCCTTCTCAGCGATGCTTTTTGAGCCATGGAGGTGGCTTGCCCAGTGTCACAGCAGTGTGTGGTCCATGGGTATGCTCCATCCCTGCAGGACACTGGGAACTCGGTGCTCCCCAGGGTGGTGGGGCATCACGGGTGGGGGGAAATGGACCAGATGAATGGATTTGGGGGGGATATCCTTAAGGAGGAAATCAGAGAAACTGAAGTTTTATAGGCATGGGAGAGCACCCACGGAGATTTTCATCCTGGGCTTTAGGAATAGGGGAAGGAGTGATGGGTTTAAACTGAACCAGGGGAAGTTCAGGTTGGATATAAGGAAGTTCTTCCCCGTGAGGGTGCTGAGGCACTGGCACAGGGTGCCCAGAGAAGCTGTGGCTGCCCCATCCCTGGCAGTGTTCAAGGCCAGGTTGGAGCAAGCTGCTCTAGTGGAAGGTGTCCCTGCCTGTGGCAGGGAGCTGGATGAGCTTTAATGTCCCTTCCAATCTAAACTAGTCCGGGATTCTATGATCTACGAATGCTTGAGGCTGCTATCATTCACACCTCCTGGTTTTGAGACATTGCTGGCTCATGATGCTCATGGAGGGGGGATATTGTATGTTCTCCCCTCACCATCCTGCAGCAGCACATAGGGGTCCTGGCCCTGTATCCAAGCTGGGAAAACAGCTCTAATCCACTTTGGGGACTTGTGTTTCTGGCTGATGGAAAACTTAGGAATATTTGTTGGGATATGTTTGTGGTTTTTTTCCCCTTGTTCTGTTTTGCTTTGAGTTCATCACCTTTCCCTGATGCGAAAGTGATGGGACGTGTGTGTTGCTCTGAAGCTGGGTATCCACGGGGACCCTCATGCTGCTCGAGGGAGAGATGGGATTTAGGATGCTTCTGGTTGGGAAGGAGTTAAAACCCAGTGGCGGCAGCATGAGCTGGACAGGGAACAGGGTGCGAATAAGGGCTGGCCGGGCTCCCAAACTGAGGTTTTGGGGGGCTCAGGTGGGTTCCCGGCTGGGCGATGGGGCTGTGCCGGGTATTGGGAGGCTGGAGTTCCGAAGAGGAGGGTTTGGCAGAGCCACTCCTCCCGCTGCTCCGCTCCGGTTTGAAGGGTCGAGGAGACAGCAATGTGAGTGTTCCGGGATCCCAGCTGCGGCAAAACTGCCTCTTCCTCCTTTTCCTTTGCTCTCCGAAGTGACAGGGATCGTTTTCCCTTCCTAATGGCCCCACTTTCCTTGTGGGTTCTGCTCCTCCTGGTTTGCTGCTTCTCCTCCTCTTCCCAAACAAACCCCCTGGACTGGATTTGGAGCACGGCAGCACCCGATGAGGGAATGGCAGCACCGAAGCCGCTCACGTCCACAGCTGCTCCCACTCCCAGCACATCCCTGAGGATATGGGGTGAGCAGCTGGAGCAGGATGTCACCACCCCACAGCACCGGGAGCTGGAGCGGGGCACAGCAGCACTCACTGGTGAGGGGACTGCAGCCGAAAACACTGGGAATGCCACAGGGCTTGTGGAGAGCACCACAAGGGCACAGCTGAGCATCACTCCTCCCCACAGCATGTCATCTACACCTGAGCAGGATGCAGCCAGCAGCTCCACTGAGGACCCACAGCTCCTGGGGATGGGGAGCACTGAGGACCTGCAGCTCTTTGGGATGGGGAGCACTGAGGACCTGCAGCTCTTTGGGATGGGGAGCACTGAGGACCAGCAGCTCTTTGGGACGGGAAGCGCCAAGGACCCGCAACTCTTTAGGATGGGGAGCACTGAGGACCCACAGCTCCTGGGAGTGGGGAGCACTGAGGACCCACATCTCTTTTGGACGGGAAGTGCCAAGGAC
The DNA here is from genome assembly GCA_039720435.1 of Amazona ochrocephala. Classification (NCBI taxonomy): domain Eukaryota; kingdom Metazoa; phylum Chordata; class Aves; order Psittaciformes; family Psittacidae; genus Amazona; species Amazona ochrocephala. Next base: position 81,132,500 of record CM077881.1, on the reverse strand, counting down.
CCGCATCTCTTTAGGATGGGGAGCACTGAGGACCCGCAGCTCCTGGGAGTGGGGAGCACTGAGGACCCACGTCTCTTTGTGACAGGGACCCCTGCAGTGCTAAGGACACGGGTGTCCTTGCAAAGACCAGCAGGGCCCCATCCAGGTAGTGCCCCTTTTCCCTCCTCCCCAGGTGACAGTACCCATGCGCAGGCAGTGCTGCCTGGGGACCCTATGGCACATCCAACCCTACCACGCCATGGAGCATCGCCTGCATCCCTGAACCCATGGCACAGCACCCACCGCCCGGGGCTGGCACTGGCTGGTGTGAACGGGAGCTGGAGCTCTGCTGTGCCTGATGGGAGGGCGGATAACGGTGTGGATCCTCCTCTTCTTGCTCATCCCTTGGGTCCTCTTGAGTTTGATCTCCTAACAGCCGCTGCGCGACTCTACAGCAGTAGTGATACAGGGCTCGCATCCTTCTTCCCTGGATTGATGCCACCAGCCGGTCACTGCCAGCCCATCCCAACCCAGCTCCCCTTCTGCGGCGTGCTGGGCACCAGCCACTTCACATTGCCCAATTACCTGCGCCACAGCACCGAGGTGGAAGTGCGGGCAGCTTTGCATGAGTGGGAAGGGCTGTTTGAATCGCGGTGCCATCGCTACCTGGAGTGGTTCCTCTGCTTGCTCCTGCTCCCTGGGTGTAATGCTTCTGTCCCCATAACCCCCCCGCCATGCCAGGGCTTCTGCGAGGCCATCAGGGACCTGTGTTGGATGCACTTGGCTGGTGGGCACCTTCCTCTGCCTTGTGATGCTCTGCCTGCGGAGGATGGAGGGTATTCTTGTGTCTTTATTAATGCTTCTGCAGGTAATGTGGCTGGGTGATGGCTGGGTGTTTGTGCATCTCTCCTTCCTAAACTCTCCGGGTTTTTAGGCGCATGAGGATGCTTCTGCCTTGTCCCCATGGGATGCTGCTGAGTCCAGTATAGCTTTCCATCCAGCTTCTCCAAATGAGGAACACCAGTGGGTTTTGTCTCCTTCCACAAGGATGAGTATCACCATCCCCTCGGGCTGTTTCGTTCCCCCATCCCGCATGAGATGCATTGAAAGGGAATATCCCAAAGGGGCCAGGACAAGAGATGCTCCCTGATGGCATTGTGCTGGTGTTGAGGGCCAGGTTTGCTGTGTCCTGTCTGTTATGGGAGCAGGGGAAGGATCAGGATCTTGGTGACCACCCAACCATGGTGATGAGGAGGCTTCAAGGTGACCCTCTTCAAGGTGCCTTCGTGCTCCCCTGTTCTGGAGCAGCCCTTTGCCTTGGATTAATGATCTACCCAATGGCTAATGTTTGATCCCCTCCTTGCTTGGCAGGAAGGAGAGGTTTGCTTCCCCTCCAGCTAGGTTGTGAGGTGGTTGTGACCCTTCTGTATGTCAGCCATGGACCACGATGTGCCTCTACAGCAAGGAGGTGAAAGGCAGAGAGTTGGGGGGAGCACAACACCAGTGCTTGGAGCAATGCAATTGGGGTGGAAGAGTAAGAACACAGCTTGAGATGGAAGCAGGAAGGGAGGGATGGACCTCACTGCTCCCCCCACCAATAAATGAGGCTGTGTTCGATCCCCCCAATGCTGTTGGCTGATGGCCTGAGGCTGCCAACCAGGAGCAAGGAGATGCCATCAGAGGGATGATTTAACGGGGGGGCAGGCAGACAAGGGTCACAATCATGGTCCCCTCAGTGTCAAAGAGGCTCTGTTCAATGGCTGACCCTGGGGGGCCTGTGGTGGGATGATGGGGATGCTCAGACAGGGATTGCTATACACTCTGTGGAGTGACTTGAGATCCTGAGGCCCCCTGCATACCAACTTTGGCCAGCCAGGAAGGTCATGGCAGAGCCGGGATGCCTTGGGAGCTGGGAGCATGGCTTGGAGCATCCCTGGGGCTTTTCCAGTGGCGACAGGAGCACATGACAATGTCACTGCAGGCAGAGGCATCCCCACATGCTGGCACCCATCCTCAAACTGCTGCAGCATCAGCTGTCCATGCTGTATGCTGGGAGCTGCCACTTTGCCATAGGGATGTGGGGGTGCACTGTTTGGGTACCCTGTGCATGGCCTGAAAGCTTTGGGGTTGAGAAGAGACACTTGGCTTTTGCAGGGTTCTCCCCTAATCTCCCCCCCCATCACAGCCCCACCTTTGTTGGTTGCACAGGGGCAAGGTGCATCCCTGTTTGCTTTGGGAAACACCAGCACCCAGCTCCCACCCCGAGCTCAGGGATGAGTTTGGAGAGGAGGGAGGATCCCAGGAATCAGCCAAGGGCAGTGTGGATGCGAATCGCATCGCTAACAAAAGCCTCTTTCAGCCTGTTGTGTCCATCTGTCTGTCCCCCCTGCCCTGCCATCCCCAGCCCCAGGGGCAGACAAAGGCTTGTCTGGCTGCAGAAACTGCAGCTCTGGCTCTTACCCCTGCGCAGACCCCTGGGAGGAAGCTCTGGTTTCCTCTTCCCTTAAAGCTGCTGTGAATTGGGCTTCCTCCAGATGGAGATAAGCTCTATCCCTGCATCCTGGTGTTTGTAGGGTGGCTGGGGATGGGGCAGTGGGGATGAGCTTATGGGGTGCCTCAAGGGTGGGTACCAGGGGCTTGCTGTGGGTCCACTTGTTTGCCTCATCATTTTGGGTATAGGCTCTGGGCTTGAAAGGATGCTGGGATCAGGATGCAGAGCCTCAGAGCAGGCTGGACCATGCCCCATAGGGAAGCCTGATCCCTGTGCAGGACAAACAAGAGGGGGTTTAGAGCTGATGCAAGACCAGGAGGGAGGTTTCTTCAGTTTTGGGGTGCCAAGCTTGGGAGGGACCGGGGGCTTTGGGGTTAGCAGGGTGGGCACAAGGTAGATTGAGGGCACCAGGCTCAGGAGAGTTCTAACGTCCCTGCTGCCTGGGTCCCTCTCATGGGGCTGGCACCAGCATTGGGGCTTGGCAGAGGGGATGCTCCATGTGTGCAGGTACCCGCAGGCTTTGGGAAGAGGCACGCAGGTTTCCATCTCCTCCCAAGAGACGTGTTTTCCTTCCAGGCTGGGCAAGGCTGGGCTGATTTCTTTGTGTTGTTCTTTTGGGGGTGGTTTTCATTCCCTCCTCAGCTTTTTAAAGGGCTCTGGAGGACAATACCTGACTCCTGAGCATGGATGGAGGTTCCTCCAGAGCTCAGCACACTTCTGATACCCCACATTGCTCACATCAAACACCAGGGATGCAGTTGGGGACATTCAGTTGCCTCAACCCCTGCTCCTGGCTTGGGATGCAGCTGGAATTCCCAGTGTTCAGAGCCAGGCTGGTTGGGTTTCCTCGCTCCTGGGAAATAGGGAGTTAAAAAGGACCCGGCTTGCTCACTCCCATCGAGTTGGCACCGGCCCCAGCGGTTGACATAGGAGAGGAGGAATCTGGCGCCCGGTGTGTGGGCGATGAGGATGTGTCTGCTGCCAAAGCAATGGGAGGCTCACCCCAGCCAGATGTTCGGGTGGAAGAGACCATCTCAAGCAGAGCTTCCCGAGGCCAGCTCCAAATGGAGATCATCTGGGAAGCTGAAGGGGACTGCCGGCTCCCCAGCCCCGTTCCCAGGGTGTTGCTCGGGTTTATTCCCAGCTGGGTGACTGTGTGAGCTTGTCATGGGATGGTGTTGAGGGGTCACAGTAACCCCAGAGCGGGTATGGATGCAAGATGCTTCCTTCTCAGCTCAATGGTTGTTCAGCATCCTGGTGCTCCGGTATCATCCTCCTGCTGCCTGTGCCATGGGCAAGATCCCTTTGGTCTTGTGGACCATGAGGATGATCAGGGGCTGGAACACCTCCTGTATGAAGACAGGCTGAGGACATTGGGGCTGTTCAGCCTGGAGAAGAGAAGCTGCATGGAGACCTCAAAGCAGTTTCCAGTATCTGAAGGGGGCTACAAGGATGCTGAAGAGGGGCTCTTCATCAGGGACTGTAGGGACAAGACAAGAGGTGATGGGTTTAAACTTAAACAGGGGAGATATAGGTTGGATCTAAGGCAGAAGCTGTTCCCTGTGAGGGTGCTGAGGCGCTGGCACAGGGTGCCCAGAGAAGCTGTGGCTGCCCCATCCCTGGCAGTGTTCAAGGCCAGGTTGGACACAGGGGCTTGGAGCAAGCTGCTCTAGTGGAAGGTGTCCCTGCCTGTGGCAGGGGTTGGAACTGGATGAACCTTAAGATCCCTTCCAAGCCAAGCCGTTCCATGATTCTATGATCTCAGGGCTCTCCCAGCTGTGTTTTGAGGCCTGGCAGCATTTAGGGAGTCACATCTGAACAGTGCAGCTCGACGGGCATGGCTGCTTTGCCCAACCTGCAGGGCAGGCATGGCCAGTGGTGTCCCCCAAGGCACTTTGCTGGGATTGACCATCCCCATTGAGCCGGTTGTGACCATCCTTTTCCCTTCATCTTGCAGAGAACCTGAGGGCCAAGGTTAGCCTCCTGGAGCTGATTGGACACCCCCCCCCAGATGAGATCCTCAAGATCAATGGCCCTGACAACAACCCTGGCTATGTATTCGGCCCCAGTGCCAACACAGGCCAAGTGGCGCGATACCACCTTCCGAGCCCTTTCTACCGGGACTTCTCCCTCCTGTTCCACATCCAACCCACCACCCCCAGGGCTGGAGTGCTCTTTGCTATCACAGACTCCTCGCAGAGCATCATCTATGTGGGTGTCAAGCTGTCGGAGCTGCGGGCGGGCAAGCAGCACATCATCTTCTACTACACGGAGCCGGGCTCGCCACGTTCATATGCAGCGGCCGACTTCACCGTGCCCACCTTGCTCAACCAGTGGACGCGCTTTGCCATCAGCGTGGAGGAGGATGAAGTTGTCCTCTACCTGGACTGTGAGGAGCACAACAGGGTCCGCTTTGAGCGCTCTCCAGATGAGATGGAGCTGGAAGTAGGCTCCGGGCTCTTTGTGGCTCAAGCCGGAGGGGCCGACCCGGATAAGTACCAGGTAAGGCAGCAGGGCACCCTAAGGAGCATCTCCAAGAGGCCTGGTTGAGGATGGAGGGATGTGATCCTCATTGAACCAACCTGTTTGCTCAGCAGCTGCTCTCTGTGTGTGTCCCTGTGGAAGGCGACATTGGAGATGGGGCGCAAAGGTGGCATTTTGGTCTTGGGTCTTACCAAAAGCAAAGCAGGAGGAGGTGGGGTTGTGCTACAGCAGCCGCTATACAGAGGCCTCTTTGGATGTCCCCATTGCTATAAATAGCCAGCTCCTTCAGTGGAGGAACTGGTAAAGTGCATCTCTTAGCTGGGAAAAGCGCTTGGCCTGAAGCATATCTTTATTGGGGTGGTGTCTGCAGGAAGGCTTCAGAGAGCACTGAGAGAAGGCGATAGCTCAGCTGTGATTGGAGCATGACTTATGTTCTGGATAAGATTGATGGGAAGTGTGGGAAAAATGCCCAGCAGGCATGGAAATCCCCTGCAGCGATTGAGGAGAGGGCTTGAGGGGTGCACTGCCAGGTTTCTCCCATGATGAGCAGGGTTTGCCCAGCAACAGAGGCTCTGGCAATGCTTTTCCCAAGGAAAAGCTCAGCTTAAACAGCATCTTAACTACCAGTTCAATGGCTTCAGGCAGGGAAATCTCCCCCGGGAAGCAGTTAATGATTGATTTTGCACTGGAAAATCAGGTTGGTCCCTTGAGGGTTCAAGAGCAACATTTTGCTCTTAAAGAGCAATTGAACATGCTGGGAGGGCCGGGCTATGGCTGTGGAGCAGCCCAGATGGTTTGGCACCATTTGGAAAGCAAAGCAACCACCCAGAGCAGAAGGAAAACATCCACCCGGGGTTGCAACATCGCAGTCCCACTGCCCACCCCCAGTTTTCCCATGGGGAATAGCTGGCCATCAAGGGAAGGAAGCTGGCAGCCAGAGAGGGGAGCATGATCTTGGACATGCCCTTGGCATCTGACTGCCTCGTGGTATTCCCATCGCCCTGACTCGCATTATGCGGAACTAACGGGGCATCAGGCTGATTAAAACCTGGCCCATGCTCAAGCCACAGGAGGAGCTGCTGCAGGCAGGTGGAGAAGGGCTCCTCTGACATCCGTGCTTCTTCCCAATGTGCCTTTGTGCTGATGGCATGGAACCTGGAGGGGACAAAGCCTCCAGAAGCCAGGTTTGGATAGGGCTTGGAGCAACCTAAGGTCCCTTCCAACACAAACCAGCCTGGGATTCCATGATAGTTACTGCAAATGGGATTTGGCAGGAGGGTTTGTTTGCAGCTGGATGCAGGATAACACCTACAGTGCTGCTGCTTTTTCCTTTATTGGGGCAAAAGGCTTCAAAGTGCCTTTGGAACCATCCTCATGGGGATGCTTTGGGTCAGGCTGATTTCCAATGCCTCTGGTAAGCACCAGGACCAGGAAGGCCAGGCTGGGGTGTTGCTTTTATCAAAGCTTGGGCTTGTTTCTGGTGCTCAGTGGGGAGCAGAGGGGTGGAATAGAGCTGCCATCACCAGGGCGAGCAGCTAGAGAAGGTCACAATCTGACTGGCGGGCATTTGCTTGTGTAAGGATTATATATGTATATATATACACACACATATATGTGTGTGTATATATATACACACACACATAGAAACATAATATAGCCATAATATATTTATAATATATGATAGGTGTTTATCTATCATATAATAGATTTACAAGATGTTCATATTATAATGTCACAGCAGCCTGGCTGAACTGCAGCTGCCCCTGATTCTTGTTTTCTTAACGCCATGGTGTTTCCTGAGAGCAGCTCTCCCTCCCAGATGTGATGTGCTTTGCTTTCAAATGAGCCCAAATGTTATTGTAGGTGTCTCAGACAGAGAAGAGGCAGCGAGCAGGAGCTATCTGCCCTCTCCAAGCTTGCTTCCCAGTGTGGTCCCCTGCCGGGATCAGAGGGATGGATGAGCAGCATCCTCATGTCCCACCCCAGCAACGAGGACATGGGCTGGGCTCTCACATTGCTTGCTGTAGAAGCCATGGGGTTCAGGCTGGTACCCAGATAGATCCCAGCTGAGGAAGGGATGCTGCCCTCCCAGGCTGCTCAGCAATGGGACAAGGGGTGATGGGTTTAAACTGAAACAGGGGAAGTTCAGGTTGGATATCAGGAATAAGTTCTTCCTTGTGAGGGTGCTGAGGCGCTGGCACAGGGTGCCCTATGCAAACACAGAGATTATGGGGTTTTTAAGTGTTCAAGGGCAGGTTGGACACAGGGGCTTGGAGCAACCTGCTCTAGTGGAAGGTGTCCCTGCTCTTGGCAGGGATTGGAACTGGATGAGCTCTAAGATCCCTTCCAACCCAAACCATTCCATGATTCTATGGGTGTTTGTCTGAGGGCGGCATCCTTAGGAAAGGATTTGTGGCAGTTCCTTGTATAAACAAGCGGCTTGGATGCACAAAGTGCTTGCAAAACCCCAATCAATGGTAATGAAGTGCAGCTCAGCCTAAGAAATACAAAACTGGAGCTGCCAGCAGCCCTTGCTTGGAGCAGGGAGGATATCTGCAGCTGGGGAGCCCTCCAGAGAGGACAAACAAGGAGCACGGCCAGAAAGATCCCTGTAAAAGCATGGATCCTGGCTGCTTCAGTGCTGGAGCTGGCACATGGCTTTACTAAGCCATGCCGGTGGTGCTGGGAACTGGGGCTACATGGTTGGAAGCTGTCTGTGCTGGATGGATGCTGGATGGAGAGCACTCTGCACCATGCAGAATGCCCTTGGCATGGTTTCCTTCCAGGGGGTCATTGCCGATCTGAAGCTATATGGGGACCCACGGGCGGCTGAGCGCCAGTGCGAGGAAGAAGAGGATGATGCTGAAGAGGTGAGTGCTTGCAGCTCATCTAAGGGCAGGCTTTCGGGGGTCACTGCCTCCTGATCCTGGCTACCCCTTCTCCTGCAGCTCTCTGGTGACTTCGGCAGTGGGGCAGAAGGTGGACACCAACCCTTGGGGAAAGTTGGGGTGAGTTGATGCCTATGGGTGCTGTGCTCAATAGGCAAGACCCCAAGGCTTTAAGGACATGAGGTCTTGAGATGCTCAATGGGGTCTCGGTACCCGTCCCTTTTGGGAGGGCACCAGGAGGTGAATGGCACCGCAGTGTCCCCTTGTTGGCACAGGGTGTCCCAGGGCTGATGGATGCCATCCCCGTCACCTCTCCCCCTGTTGCGGGGGGCAGTGGGGGCTCCCTGCAGCAAGCCGAGCGGACCAGAGCAGAGGAGACGCTCTCCAGAGCAGGTAATGCCAAGCAGCTTTCCCTTCCCTCCATGGGCCATGCCAGCAGGGACGTGATGGGGTTGCCATCCCCAGGCACATCTGTGTCCCCTTTCCCTTCCCACAGGCACTGGCTCCGGAGGTGACAAGGGGAAGAAGAGTGAACATGGCCTTAAAGGGGATGTGGGAAGCAGCAGCATTGTGGGGACAGGCAGTGTGAAGGGTGAAAAGGTGGGTGAGATGCTGGAGGATGGAGGATGCTGGTGATGTGTCTGCATTTGATACCTGCATCTCTCTGTTGCTGTCCCGCAGGGGGAGAAAGGAGAGCTGGGTGTTAAGGTGAGCATCACTGCAGGAGCCAGGGTGAAGCCATGCACATCCCTGAGGATGTGCCATCCATCCCCATTTCCCTCCACAGGGAAGTGCTGGCTTTGGCTACCCTGGCTCCAAGGGCCAGAAAGGGGAACCAGGGAACCCTGGTCCCCCTGGGACCCTATCCCGGCACGCTGACAGCTTGGTGGAGCAGGTCACTGGTCCCCCAGGACCACCAGGGAAGGATGGAGCCCCCGGCAGGGATGGAGAGCCTGTGAGTCAACTCGTTACACCTCAAACATCCCCTGTTCCCCTCCTCGCTTCCCTATCTGCCTGCATACCAACCTCTCCCCTCTGCCATCCCTAGGGAGATCCTGGCGAGGATGGCAAACCAGTAAGTGTGTGGTGACAGGGTGATGGGTGCTGGCCCCACTTTTGCCTTGCCACACACTGACCCCCCCACCTCTTTACAGGGTGATATGGGGCCGCAGGGGTTCCCCGGGACGCCAGGGGAGCCTGGTGTGAAGGGGGAGAAGGTGAGTGCTGGTGCTCATGACATGACACCATCCCGCCTTCCTCTTGGATGTGCTTGCAAACCATGCCCTCTCCTCTGTGCCAGGGTGAGCCCGGTGTGGGGCCGAGGGGACCCCCTGGACCACCCGGCCCCCCAGGACCACCAGGGCCTTCCTCCAAGCATGACAAGCTGGTAGGTGATAAGGATGGGGAAGCATCAAGCCATGGGATGCTGCTGATGGGTACCCTGACCGTGGCTGGTGATGCCTGACACCACCTTTATGCTTCTCCCCAAGACCTTCATTGACATGGAGGGCTCTGGCTTCGGAGGTGACCTGGAGAGCCTGCGGGTGAGTGTGGATGAGTGCTTGTCCCACCAGCCGGGAATGTCGGGATGCACTCAGACCTTGTTCCCTCCTCTTCCAGGGGCCACGAGGGCCGCCTGGTCCCCCGGGGCCACCCGGCGTTCCCGGTTTACCAGGAGAGCCAGGGCGGTTTGGGATGAACCACACGGACCTGCTGGGACCTCCGGGATTGCCAGGCAGGGATGGAATCCCTGGACCCCCAGGACCAGCGGTAGGTGTAACGGGTGGCCAAAGGAACCCATCCCATGGCCACCCCATAGCAATGGGGCTATAACTATGCCCTGCGGTGGTGCCCACCTGCCCCATGGGGTTCTGCTGCACTGGAGCCAGCTCCTGAGTATCTTGTAGGGTCCTCCTGGAAGAGATGGGGCAGCTGGGCAGCCAGGGCCCAAAGGAGAGCGGGTGAGTGTCCCCTACCCCATATCCCCTTGGGAGCACATCAGGGATCTCAGACACCCCTGGTCCCAGCTCCCTCCATCCCCAGGTTGGGAAGCACCAACCCGCTCCTGCCTGGAGCTGAGCAGCATCTTCACACTCTCTTCTTCCTCTTCCTCCTCCCCAGGGCGACGTGGGTGACCTTGGCCTCCCCGGTGCACCAGGACCCAAGGTACTGGGTGGGTTTCTTAGGGGGCGTCCCATGTGCAGCCTGCAGGCAGAGATGGTGCTTGGGGGGGTCACCTTGCACCAGAATGGGGAGAAGGATGCAGGCATCTGGGTTCCTCCATAGCACTGCCCAGAGAGGCTGTGGCTGCCCCATCCCTGGCAGTGTTCAACACCAGGTTGGACACAGGGGCTTGGAGCACCCTGCTCCAGTGGAAGGTGTCCCTGCCCATGGAACTGAATGAGCTCCAAGGTCCCTTCCAGCCCAAACCAGGCTGGTATTCAATGATACTGCATTCCTGAGTGTAGACGAGCCTCTTGTGGCCACCGTGCGCGTTGCATGGGGAGCTGGATCCAGCTGCGATTAAGGATGTCCATGCTGAGCAAGGCCCCTTCCCACAAAGCCCCTCTACAGACAGAGAGCATCCGTGTCCTGTCCCAGTGGGTGGTTTGGGGATGTGGGAGGGGATGCACTGCTTCCCCTGTTTCAGTTGGAACCCATCACCCCTTGTCCTATCGCTGCAGTCCCTAATGAAGAGTCCCTCTCCAGCATCCTTGTAGCCCCCTTCAGACACTGGAAGCTGCTTTGAGGTCTCCACGCAGCTTCTCTTCTCCAGGCTGAACAGCCACAGTGTTCTCAGCCTGTCTCCATATGGGATGTTCTCACCTTGTTTTCCTTTGCAGGGCAGCAAGGGAGAAACAGGACCAGCAGGAGCCCCAGGAGAACCGGGCTTAGCTGGTCTACCCGGGCCCATGGGACCCCGTGGACCACTGGGACCCCCTGGCCCCCCAGGACCACCAGGGCCAGGCTACGAGGCTGGATTTGTAAGTGCTGACCCCAGTGATGAGGGGTGATGGAATGAGCTGGGGATGGACATAGCTCAATCCCTTCTCCCCCTCCAACCTAGGGTGACATGGAGGGCTCGGGACTGCTGTATGCCAGTGGCTCCCCTGGACCACGTGGACCTGAAGGACCACAGGTAGCTCTGTGCTTCCCTCCTCTCCTCCCTGGAGCATCATGTCCCTTACCACCACCCAGTCCTTATGGACCCCTTCTTGTTGCTTTCAGGGGGTGCCGGGACTGCCAGGGGTGAAGGTGAGGAGTTCCTCAAACACCTTCACCTGCTCCATCCTTGCAGGATGCCTATGCACAGGCTGTGGGGATGCTCCTGCTTTGACACCTCTTTCCTTGTAGGGGGAGGTTGGCAGCCCTGGGCAGCCTGGTTTGCCGGGACCAAAGGTAGGAGTGCCAGGAGATTGGGATGAGCTGTGAGTGAGCACTTGCGTTTGCAGGACACCGGGCAGCATCCCTGTGCTCCCCATCCCAGCTGGGAGGATGTTTCATCCTGCATCTTACCCTTTCCTGCATCTCCTTGCAGGGAGATGCTGGTATTCCTGGTGTGGATGGCCGTCCTGGCCTGGAGGGCTTCCCTGGACCACAGGTAGGGAGCATTAGCACCCCCTTTCCATCAGCCCCCTCACTCCATCCTTTATCACTTGCAGCAGCTCCGTTCCCAGCAGCCAAAATCCAACCCCATCATTGCCTTTAGCTGTTCCCCTGCTCTAAGACCAGACTCACCATGTGCTTAGGATCCTGTCCCCATCATCTTGTCACCCTGCCCACTGCCACCTCCGTGCAGGAGCATCCCAACCTGGTCCTTGCAGGCAGAGGTGGTGGTGATGGCCTGAATGTCTTTGCTGAGTGCAGGCGGGAGTAGGGGGGTCTCCACTTGTGAGGTGCTAAGTGAGAAGCTCAGCCCTGCCTGCTTCTCCTTACAGGGACCCAAAGGTGACAGAGGCAGCCCTGGCGAGAAGGTGGGTGACACTGGGGACACTGGGGACGGGCACTTGGTAGCATTGGGCACTGATGGCTTGTGTCTTCTCTAGGGCGAGCGTGGCCAAGATGGTGTGGGGCTGCCTGGTCCCCCCGGCCCCCCTGGTCCCCCTGGGCAGGTCATTGGTGTCTCAAGTGAAGATGTAAGTGAGGGCTCCTGGGGGGGGGACAGATCGAGGGACACCACAGGGTGAAAAACCCCATTTTGTCTTCCTTTACAGAAGTCTTTAATGGCTTTTCCTGGTCCAGAGGTAGGTGCCTTCCCGCCACCTGTTCCCGTTGGAGGAGGGCACTGCTTCCTTTGGGAATCATTGAACAGCTTGGGTTGGAAGTGACCTTCCAAGTCCATCTAGTCCAACCCCAAGGGGAAGAGGGATTTGTTCTTAAGCATCTCTGCTTCTCTCTGCAGGGCAGACCGGGTCATGCTGGCTTCCCGGTGAGTCCCTGGCAGGGTTGGGGACCACAGCGGTGAAAGCAAGCTTTGGTGATGCTTTCAAGAGGGTTTGGTGGGTTGGGACTGATACAGGCTCTGTGCTCCTCCCTGCAGGGCCCAGTGGGACCGAAAGGAGACAGGGGTGCATCTGGTCCTCAGGGCATTCCAGGGTTGAAGGTAACTGCTCCAGATCACCTCTGCCTGGTCCCCCATCCTGCCTGAGTGCTGGTGATGATGCTATGGGAGGGAAGACCCTCATCCCTGCATCTCCCCTCATGCCTCCTCCTTTCTTACAGGGGGAGAAGGGGGAGCCTGGTGTCATCATCAGCCCCGATGGGACCATGGTCACTGCAAAGGTGAAAGGAGAAAAGGTGGGTGCGCTGCAGGAATGGGGGCACATCCCATGGGGTGGGTGGCAGGAAGGCCCAGTGGTGATGCCCTTTCCCACTCCACTATCCGCAGGGGGAGCCGGGGCTACGAGGACCAGTAGGACCCTCCGTAAGTCACCATCAACCATCCCCGTCTTCCTCATATCCCATGGGGGTGTTCCTGCTCTGAGCATCCTCGTATCCTCTCCTTTTCCAGGGTCCCCAGGGACGAGCAGGGATGAAGGGAGAGATCGGCTTCCCGGGCAGACCCGTAAGACCTGCTCCCGGTTTGTTTGTCCCCTCGGCCATTGCCTCCTCCACCGTGTCCCCCCATCCCATTTGCACATCCTGCATCCCAATCTCTGCCATGTCGCTGAGGGTCAGGGTGATGCCGGGGTGCTGGAGGTGATGCCACAGTGCTGGAAGTGACACTGGGAGGGGGATGATGCTCATCTCTGTGCTGCTCATCCAACAGGGACGTCCTGGCATGAATGGGCTGAAGGGTGAGAAGGGGGACCCTGCGGATGTCAGTGGCATGATGAGCTTGAGGGTGAGCATCACTGAGCACCCCCCCGGTACACACACTGAGGAGCTCCCTATGGACCCCAATCCAATGCCTCCCTTCCTCAGGGACTGCTTGCCCCTCGATGGCCTTTGGTTTCCCTCTATGGGGACGGCCCATCTTGGAGGACCCTGACACAGCTTCTCTCCCCACCAGGGTCCCCCAGGACCCCCAGGTCCCCCAGGGCCTCCCGGGCCCCCTGGCAGCATAGTGTATGACAGCAGCAACGTGAGTAACAACATGGGCATGGTGATGGGGGGGATGCTGAGGGGTGGTCAGCAGGTCCCCCCCTGCCCGTGCCCCTTGCCTGTCTGGATGGGATGGAGGATGCTCCAGTGGCATCCAGCTTGTGGGGCTGGATCAGAATCACATTGAGGATGCTGCAGCCACTTCCTTTGCATTCCCACAGGCCTTCAGTGACTCCGGGCATCCTGTGCTGCCAGCCTTCCCCGGTAAGGGGGTGTCTCTCTCCTGGTACCCCCAGCAGGGTGGTACCTCCATTAGAGATGGAATGATGGGATGACATCTCTGCTGCTCCATGCAGGTTTCCACCAGTTCCCAGGACAAAAGGGAGAGAGGGGTGATCCTGGACCCCCAGGACCCCCAGGTAGGTGACCGGTCCCCGTAGGGCAGAGGCGGGCAGGGGGTGTCTCATGCCCATCCTCTCCTCTTCTTCTCCCTCTCCACAGGCCACTTCCCCTATGACTCAGCTCACTTCAGTGCCAACCTGCGGGTAAGCCCTTTGCCCACCTATGGGTACCGGGTGCACCCCAAATGCCCACCCTAAGGCTATGCCGTCCTGCAGGGTGACAAGGGGGACGCAGGTCCCAAGGGTGAGAAGGGTGAGCCGGGCAGCACCCCCATCTACAGCCCCAGCCTCTCCGGGCTGCCAGGACCCCCAGGGCCCCAGGGCTACCCTGGGCTGCCGGTGAGTACCCCATGGTGCAGGGGTGAGGAGGGCATGGAGGGGCAGAGGCACCCCTGGGTGCTTTGCTCCAGGGATGCTCTCTCACACTGCCTAGGGTCCCAAAGGGGACAGCATTGTTGGCCTGCCAGGGCCTCCTGGACCTCAGGGCCCCCCAGGAATCGGCTATGAGGGGCGGCAGGGCCCTCCTGGGCCTCCTGGCCCCCCTGGTCCACCCTCCTTCCCAGGTCCCCATAGACAAGGTGAGTACCTTCCTCATTGCATCCCCAGCATCCCTACCTGTGCTGCAACTTTCCTCATCTCCCCTTTCTTCCCCCACCAGCTATCAGCATCCCTGGACCCCCTGGACCACCGGGACCCCCTGGACCACCAGGCAGTAGCGGGATGGCCTTGGGGGTGAGGCACAGCTCTGGGCAGGGAGGTGGTTGCCATCCATTGGCCGAGCCCTAATCCCCATCATCACCACCACTGTGCTCTGTGCCCACAGCTTCGCACCCTTCCAACGTACCAGGCGATGCTGAGCACCGCGCAGGACCTGCCCGAGGGCAGCCTCATCTTCCTCAGTGATCGGCAGGAGCTCTACGTGCGCCTGCGTGGTGGCATCCGCCGCGTCCTGGTGAGCTGGGGTGGGACCCATTGGGGTGGCACCGGCACAGGGTGCTGCAGGAGGGTTTGGGGGGGTCTATGGGGGGGTTTATGGGGAGGGGTTGGGGAGGAAGGTGGGCAGCAGGGATCTGATGTGCTTCTGCCTTGCAGTTGGAGGAGCACACCGTGATGCCCAGTTCGGCTCTGGTGAGTGCTTGTCTCCCAGCTCCATCTTTCATCCCCATCTTCATCCCATCCCTGACTATCTCCATTTACAACCATCTCCAGCCCCATCTCCAACCATCACTATCCTCAGCTTGAACCATCCCCATACCATTCCCATTTCCTCACCAACCATCTCCATGCCATTCCCATCTCCATCCATTTCCCCAGCCATCTCCATCCCCAGTCATCCCCCACCATCTCCATGCCATTGCCATCTCCATCCATTCCCCAGCCATCTCCATCCCCAGCCATCCCCCACCATCTCCGCCTCCATCCTGCATCTCTGTCCTCACCCCCAACCATCCTCATGCCATTCCCATCTCCATCCATCTCTATCTCCAACCATCTCCATCCCCAGCTCCAAACATCCCCATGCCATTCCTATCTCCATCTCCATTCATTCCCAAACATCATCTCCAGTCATCTCCGTCCCCATCTCCGACCATACCCATGCCATTCCAATTTCCATCTCCAACCATCTCCACCTGCATCTGTATCCTCACCCCCACTGGGGGCATCACCACCCTCACCCCATCTCCCCTCCCTCCCCAGGACAACGAGGTGTACGACAAGCTGCCCAGCATCCACTACAGCGGCCCTCAGCCCGCTCTGCAGCCCCGTGGTCCCCTGCATCCCCTCCGCAATCACAGTCCCCCTCCTACCGCCCGACCCTGGCGTGGGGACGAGGTGGTGGCCAACCAGCACCGCCTGCCCGAGCAGCCCCTGCTGCACCACCAGCACGAGCTCCTCAACAGCTACTACATCCATCGCCACCCGGATCCGGCCCAGGTGGCTGCCCACGTGCACCAGGACTTCCAGCCTGCTGTGAGTGCTGGTGGAGGGGAGGCGATGCTCTTGATTGATGAAGCTGTGTCCCTCAATGTTGTCCCCTCTTGGCAGCTTCACCTGGTGGCCCTCAACACGCCGCTGAGCGGTGGCATGCGTGGCATCCGGGGGGCTGACTTCCAGTGCTTCCAACAAGCCCGGCAGGTCGGGCTGGCCGGCACCTTCCGCGCCTTCCTGTCCTCCCGCCTGCAGGACCTCTACAGCATCGTGCGCAGGGCTGACCGTGCCACCGTGCCCATCGTCAACCTCCGGGTACGTGTGTGCTCCCATCCCCTTCCCAACAACACCCCCCGTGAGCCCCCATCCATCTGCATGGCAGTGAGCATCCAGGTTGGATGGGCAGTGCTCTACTGGAAGGTGTCCCTGCTCATGGCAGGGGCTTGGAGCTGGATGAGCTTTAAGGTCCCTTCCAACCCAGACCAGGCTGGGATTCTATGAAGATTGTGCGGAGCTCCTATGATGTTCCTATGATGCCCCTTCTCCCTTCTTTCTCCATCCCCCTACCAGGATGAAGTGCTCTTCACTAACTGGGAAGCCCTTTTCACGGGCAGCGGGGCTCCGCTGCGAGCCGGTTCCCGCATCCTCTCCTTTGATGGCCGGGATGTCCTGAGGGATGCAGGATGGTGAGTGCCAGATGGGGGAAAAGAGGGGAGATGGGGTCTGGACTGTGTGGGGCAGCAGCAGCTCCCCACCTTCCTCCTTTGCAGGCCCCAGAAGAGTGTCTGGCATGGCTCGGATGCCAAGGGCCGGCGCTTGCCCGAGAGCTATTGCGAGACATGGAGGACAGAGGAGAACACAGCCACCGGGCAGGCTTCCTCCCTGAGCTCTGGGAAGCTGCTGGAGCAGGAGGCCAGCAGCTGCCAACACACCTTCATTGTGCTCTGCATCGAGAACAGCTTCATGACCGCTGCCAAAAAGTGATACCCTCCTGTCCCCTGGGTACCCTGCATCTCCCCAGGGAAGGTTAGGCCAGCCCGGCACCCCTGTGGTCCTCTGGCCCCACGTGCCCCTGCCCCGCAGGGTTTGCTTCTCCCACAGACCAAAGAGTATCATCACCATCATCATCCTCACCTTCGGTTGGCAGGGGTTTGCAGGTGGTCAGGTTGTCTTCCTCCTCCTCTGGTTCCACTTCTAACTCCTAATATTTAACCACTTCAGCTTGTGTCCCCCAACCTGCTCAGATGCTCTTTTCAGGGGGATGTGGTGTGTCCTCCTGGGAAGCCTACAGGGGCTCTCTGACCATCCCCAAAGCCCCACACTGTCTTCACCAGGAGCTTGGGGTTGGACTCAAGAAGAAGAAGGGTTCTTCTTCACCCATCTCTGATGATGAGGCCATGGAGTCTTCTCCAGCCAAAATCCCAGCATTCCACCCAAGCAAGGGACCGTCCCATGGCAGTGCCAGGGCCCCTCATAGATGGTCTCCATCCTACCAAGGCAAGGACCATCCCACCCAGTCCCCCATCATCATCGTCCTCACCTCCACCTCCCAGCCAGCAGCTGCGGAGGGGACCATCCCCTCCATGCACCCCACACCAGCACAGGGGGGACTGGGGCAATGGGGTGGCCCCGATGTGGGGCCAGGCATGCCCTTAGCATGTGTTTACATGCACGTGTGGTGCTGAGGGCAGGCACCTCCATCGCCCTCCCCTTCCCCAACACCAGTTCTGCTGCACACTAAGGGCCAAGGTGCAGCAAAACTGCTTTGAAAGGGGGGTGGGCAAACCTAAGGTGCTAAAGAACAAAAAGACAACACGATCCATTTGTAACTAGCTTTTTTTGGTTATTGTATGGGAATTCCTACCATAAAAGCTGTGTGATGAGTCACACGGTCTCTATTTCTTACAGTCTACTGTATTTTGTGTCATAAATGCAAGTTAAAGCCTGTGGATTGGTTTGGTTTTGTGTCAGTTGTGTCCTATAAACCATTTTCTAAAGGCACTGAATAAAGAAACGTTATCCTCTTGTAGGCTGGCTCTGCACGATGATGGGGAGGTGATGGCCAGGAGAACCACTGCACCCCATCCATATAGCCCTGTGTGGTCAAAAGTGATGGCAGCCACGGGCATCCTGCCCCTGTTCTGCTTATGTTTGTGGCCAGGGAAGGACCGCAGCCCTTCCAAAAACAGGTCCCATGGGGTTGTGTCCACCATGGATCAATGGTGGGACATCAGTCTATGGGCATGGTGATGCTCACGGAGCCAAGACCCAACCGCGGTGGTCGTGGTGCCGGCACTCAAGCTCGCACAGCACCGGCATCCAGCCTCTGCTCCTGTGCTGGTGGCACCTCTGCGGGGACCTGGCATGGTTCCTTGGCCAACGCCATCTCCCCTGGCTGCTTGTGGCGGCTGTGCCGGATGCCCACACCAACAGCCGCCAGCAGGTAGGCCACTGCCAGCAGCGTGAAGTAGCCAAAATACACATAGAACTGCAAGAGAGGAAGGCGGGAGAAGACCACGCTTGCAGCCCCCACCTTCATCCCACACCATTAAGGAACCACCTCCATCCTAGATGCCTCCCCATCCCTACCTGGGGATGCACGGGCAAGCCCAAGCCCCTCTTGTCAGCCACAATGATGGTGATGATGGTCTTCAGCACTGTGGCGAAGAAGGCGTTGATCCCGAAGATGAGCGCGCAGAGCTCTTTGGAGAGGGACGTAGCAATCTGGAAACTGGGGAAGAGATGGAGCACCAGTGAGCCCCTGGTACCAGCCCCATTGCTGGGGTGGAAGTGGGTCTCCAAGGGGTACCACGCACATGGCAATGGGCACTAGGAACTGGTAGGAGCCGCGGAAGAGGACGTAGGCAGCATAGCACAGCCAGATGTTGCTGGTGGTGTTCATGAGCAGCAGTAATCCCGCTTGGAAAGCGGTCACCATCCCAATCACCAGCTCCGACCACAGTGTCCAGCGGATCTTCAAGTAGCCAGCAGCAAAGGAGGCAACAGCCCCTGCAGAGAGGATGAAGGATGCTGTAAATACCTCAGCAGTATGGGACCACCTTGCATCCCCCAGCCTAGTGATGCTCACCCTATTACCTCTATCAAAACACCCCAAAACTACCACTGAATACCTGCCATTCCCAGGGATGCAGCAGCACGGTGGAGTCCATCCCAGCATTCCCATACATCCCACACTGTCCCCAACAACACAGGCATTACCCAGCAGCGTGGATGCAGCATCCACCCCTCCGTTGTACACACGGCGGTTGTCCATGGCTGGGTAGATCTCATTCCAGAGGATCTGCACGTAGTACAGCATCAGGTAGTAACCAGCGGAGTTGAAGACCCACCACAGGGACCAGAGCCGAAGCTGGGGCTGCTTGGCCAACGCTCCCACCTCCCACAGCATCCGGCACAGTGCCATGTCCCTCCATCCCTTTGTCCTCCCGCCACCGTCCCCAACTGCCATCTTGTCCATCTCAGATGGTGCAGCCCCATCCACGGCCCCATCGGGACGGTTGAAGAAGAGGCTGCGCCGGGGCCGCTTGAGGAAGAGGGTGAGAATGAGGCCGAAGCTGACGAAGCCCAAGGAGACGTAGTTGAGGGTGAGGAAGGGGACATCACCCAAGGTGATGCAGAGCTGGCCCAGCACCGAGCTGGTGAAGACACCCAGGAGGACAGCGGAGCGGGAATAGCTGGCCATACGCTGGTAGCGGGATGGAGCGACGAGGGAGAAGATGTAGGAGGAGTAGGCAATGCGGGCAGCCATGGAGATGCCGTAGAAGAACTCCATCAGCTGCATGGTCAGGACAGAGGTACCAAACACCAGCAGCAGCCAGATGGAGATGTGGCTCAGGCTCTGCAGCACCAGCACCGGCTTGTAGCGCAAGTAGTCTGTCAGTAGGAAGACGGGTATCAGCACGGCCATGTAGGAATAGCTCAGCACCGGTGTGATCACATTGGTCACCTGCAGAGTGCAAGGAGGGGATGAGCATGGCCATGACATCCCCAGCCCATAGGAACAAGCCACTGATCCCCCTCCTCTGTCAGGAATGTGGCTCATGGAGCTCTCAGCTGGGTGCATGGCTGAGGCTCAGCCCCTTTCCATGCTGGGAACGTGGAGTTCCCACGGACACAGATGCCTGCTGGGACCAGAGCCAGCACCCCCTGGCCAGGGGACAACAGCATGGGGCCCCTCCTCATCTAACCCCATCATTGCCAGCAGCTCGGCGGTGCTCAGCTCTGTGTCCCCAAATGTGCACCAGCATGGGAGGGTCTCCCTTAGTGGGACAGGGCTTTGGCATCACCCCCCATAACTAGTTGCGAGCCTGGGAACAAGGCTTTTAATGCTGGGGAAAGTTAAGCTTGAGACTTAGGGAACAGGGTGCCCTTGCAGCCTGGTGGCACAGGGACATGCTGCCAGCCAGACCCATACCACACCACCTTCTCTCACCTCCACACCCCACCACGTGCCCCACTGCCTGGAATGTGGCACCCCTCTGCACCCCAGGACCACAGGAGGATGCTCTGGCCAGCCCCAGCATGGTGAAAGGGGGGACACCAGAGGGGAACAGGCTACCTGTGGCTCACCTCTGCCTGTGTGAAGTTCTTATCAGGCCCCAAGAGATAGGGGGTGATGAAGCTCTCCCCAGGCCGGATCTGTGTCATGAAGCCATAGAAGCAGAGGTAGAAGACTTGTAGCTTCCAATGCCGGTCTGGTGCTGCCTCTGATGCCGGCTTTTTGGCATCCTCATCCTTCTTGGGCACGGCTCCACCGGCTCTGCAGCAGGACAGCGGCATTATCCCGGGGACCATCAGCTAGATGGGCTTTGTGGGCAGCCCGTCGCAGGCGCGCTCTGATGCATCAAAAGCCACGTAGCTGCAGTGCCTGGGGAGAAAGCAGTGTTTGGCAAGGGCTCAAATTCCTCTATAATCACAAGGCAAATAAACAGCACTACCTTCTCCCCAGGATATGTTCTTGCAAGAGGAAAAGCAGGCTCGTTGTGCAAGAAAGATGGGGGGGGGGGGCCCTTTCAGGCAGCATTTGGGCATCTCCTCTCAAAGAGCATTGATGCAGGAAGCACCTGGGTTTACTTCCTTGGCTCCCATCATCTTCTCTTCCCTTTTAGGAGTCAGTGAGTTGGGGTTTACCCCCTCTCTGAAGCAGAGTTGCAGACCCAGAGGTGGAGGGATGCAGATACCCTGCGCCAGGGATGCTCCGAAGGGAGATGGTGCTGGTTGTGAAAGTAAGTTCATGTGCACACTGGGTACGGGGCCACTGGTGTTAGACACCATAGGCTTGTGGTTGCCCCTTTGCTCTTCCCTGGTGGGATGCAGTGCACACACAGCATCACTCAGCGTGGGGAGGATGCAAAGCACCACAAAGGTTCATGGTGTGGAGAGGGATTAAATACTTAAATCCCAAGACTTAGCCATGGGAAAGCTGGCAGTGCCGGGGAAGCCTGATTAGTGGTCACAGGATGAAGGCAGGGACTGGGAGTCCTCCTACGTGCTGCCTACTCCCACAAGTGCTTTTTGAGCCATAAAAATCCCTGTGTGCCAATCCACGCCATGGGAGCAAGGTCTAGAAACCCAATGACCCTGCTAATTGCAGAACAGCTAATCATGGCCATTAAATAACAAGTCCATGATCCCAGCCCATGCCCCATCACTGCCATCCTGAGGACCCCTTTCCAGCTAACACAAGCAGTTAATGGGGAGAAGAGAAAGGTGGCAGAAAGGTGGGAAAAGCTGGCCATGATCAGAACCAGCAGCAGGAAGTAGGGTGCCCATGTGCCCCAGTGAGAACTCGCTGCTCCAGTGGCGTTCCCATGGGATTTCAGCACATAAGCATTGCTAAAACAAGCTCTCATTGTTAAAACAACCATTAAATACGTCCCTGGGCTATAAGGCAGGGATAGGGTGCTTGCTGGTGCTGGAAGGGACCCTGTGCCAGAAAGGGCAAGGAGCAATGGCTAAACCCCCACTGAATGCCCACTCCAGCCCTGCGCTGTGCCCTCCTGGACTATGCCCTATTCCCACTTATCCTGCGGGGATGAGTGATCACCGTCTCCAGCAGAGACTCTCAGGAAGGGGGGGGACTCATGCAATGGGATCCCAATGGGCTGTTGTCCACCTTCCGCTCCAAACCTCTCCCCATTTCCTTCCACATCCACGTGGGATGGATATTTCCCTGACCCAGAGGAAACCATGTGCACTAAAGCCAGTTCTGTGTGAGTGCCTTGGTGCCACTGTCCCTTGGGGGGCTGGCTCTGAACTCATGGCACCTGTGTCCCACACATGCCGGGACCCCAAGCCCTGAACCCATCCATCCAGACCCATCCCTCTGGCCCATCCGCTGCTCCTAGGGAAGCGGGTGCAGATCCCGAGGGACGCTCCCGGCCCGGTGCTGTTCTCCCTCCAAAACAGAGGGTGCAGGGCACGGGCAGCGTGAACCTGAACGCTGGGTTATCATGCTGTGACCTTGACAAGGGATCGCCATCATGCGCTTGTCAACCCTGGGCCACGAGCTCCGGCACAGCTCCTCATAGGAGCCAAAGCCACCAAGGGACAGAGGGGACAGGACCAAATGGGGGGACATAGGGGGATGCTCTCCCCATAGCCACATGCTGGGGGCACTGCCAAAGCATGACATATATAGTGGGGAAGCCACCGAGGAGATGGTTTTGGTCCCTAAAACAAAGCGGGAAGAGCACCAAAATACATCCTCACCCACAGTGTGCGCACCTCTATGCATCCTCCCCCCTTTCCCCCCCAACACCCTGCTCCTTCAGGAAAGGATTGGGGTACACATGGAAAAGGGGGACCATGGGGGAACTCCACATCCCGAGCGGCAACCGGTGGGCGCCCGCATCCTCGCAGGTACCCCGGGTACCGCAGCACCCCGTACCCCCGCAGCCCCCGGGCCGTACCTGGGGGGCAGTGGGCTCGGAAGCGGCGGGCCCGGGCACGGTGTGGGGGTCCCGGGGCTCCCTATGGTCCTGCTGAGAGCCGGATCCGCAGCGAGGAGGATGAGGATGAGGAAGAGGAGGAGGATGTCGGGGGGAATAGGTGGTGCTCACGAAACGTGGCCGTGCCCCATGCGCGGGGCAGCGCGGGGACTACAAGCTCCACAGTGCAGCGGGCAGGAGGAAGAGGAGGAGGAAGAAGAGGAGGAGGAGCCGGAGCACGGCCAGCCCCTGGAGGGCAGAGCCAACGCTCTCAGCGTGTGCTTGTGAATCCGAGACAAAGAGGGGGGGTAAGGGGGAAATCCCTGCCTTCCGAGCGCGGGTTGCTTCTCCGCCCATCTACCGCGGCCTCTGATTGCTGTGATTTAACGCCACGCTGCCCAAAGCGGGTTGGGTTTATTTCCATACGCCCATCCCCCCCCCCCCGCATGTTTTACGACAGGGATTGAAGCACGGACCTGCCCCGATCCCAGAGGGAAGAGTATCCGTACAGGGAAACGAAGGATCGGGCAGTGGAGCTGGTGCGCGGCTCATCATCGCATCTGAGAGCATCTTCTCTCCACCCCCTGTTCCAGCACTCATCCTGCTGGAAGTAAACGCAACCTGACAGGGCTCGGCTGCTCCGCTGAAATATTGATGTGCTGCTGCCTCCAGTGCGGTAGCGGGATCCAGGGTATCCAGGGATCATCACACCCCCTTCCCATCCAGGGCTGGGAGGGGTCCAGCCTGGGGTCTTCCCACCCCATCGAGCCCCTTTGGTGCTTAGCACCAAACCAGCGTGGCAGAGCCTACACCAGCGTTTATTACACTTGGGTTTTCCCTCCTTTTCTCAGCCAAACGGATAGAGCCAGGGTGTGTTATTGAGGATGGGGACATCCCAAGCCCTGTCTTAAATGGTGACATGTTTGATCCCCGAAGCAGTTTTCCCCCAGGAGAAGAAAGCAGTCCTGAGGAGGATGGTAAGACCACAGCACATGTGTCCATAGGCTCTCTGCGCCCACCATATACCCCCCGCCTGTGTTGGGGTCCTTGTCTTTCCATGCCAGGACAGTGGCAGCCTCTTCACATGCAGCAGGCGCACCCCAGGGCGTGTGTTTGGGGACGCTGGGACCCCCATGCACCCACCCTGGCGTGTGTCCCTTGACAAAGTGATGCTGCCACTACCGGCCCCAGTCACTGGCCAGGCTCTCCCAGCTCGGGATAGCACCCAAGGGTGCAAGGGCCGGGTGGGCAGATGTATTTGTGCGAAGAGGGCAGGGTGCTGGCAGCACAGGGCTCACATGGGGGGAGCAACCCCCCAGCCCAAGGGGTGGTATCCCCCAGTGCCTGGATGCTGGGGCTTGGGGCTGGAGGTGGGGCAGGGGAAGGGGCTGGAGAGGGGCAGAGACAGGAGCAGGGGCGGGAACTGGGGCAGGGCAGAAGCAGGGGCAGGAGCTGGAGCAGGGGAAGGGGCCAGATAGGGGCAGGAAGAAACAGAAGCAGGGGCTGGGACAGGAGAAGGGACTGGGTAGGGGCAAGGGCAGGGGCTGAGGCAGTGTGAGGGTCTGGTGATGCTGGTGCTGGGAAAGGGGCTTGAGCAGGGTCTGCGATATGGGCAAGGGATGGGACAGGGGCAGGAACTGAGGTTGGGGCAGGGCAGGAGCTGGGGTAGGCTCACGGACAGCGCCAAGAACTGGAGCTTTGTCAGGGAGGGGAAGGGGCAGAGCCGGGTGGGTCGGGCAGAGCCGGAGGGGGCCGGGCAGAGCCGGAGGGGGCCGGGCAGCGCCGGGGGGCCGGGCAGGGCACATCCGCTCGTCTCCTCTCTTATTGCCTGCTCCTGCCCGCTCCTTCCCTGCTCCATACAGCCCTTCTCTCCTTCCGTCCGTGCGGGCACAGGTAGGGCTTTGCTTTCCCTGGGGCGTTGTTTGCTTCCCTTTGCGTTGTTTGTCGGGACCGGGCTCCCGGTGCTGTCGGGGCTGCCCTCGACCCATCCGTCGGGTGGGAGGTGCCGGGTGCCCCATTCGGGGACATAGAGGGGGGTGTTGGTGGTGGTGGCGTCGCGGGGAACACAGCGGGTTCCCCCCTTTTCCTGTCCCTAGGGGTTTCCCCCCGCTCCCCCGTGTGAGTGTCTATGAGGCTGCTGAGAGTTTTCCGTCCCGGACCCTGATGCTGTTTGGCTCCACGTCTCTCTGCCCAAACAAGCCCCAAAGTGGTGTCCTGGCACCACAAAGGGGGTCCCCAAGTGGGGTGACTGGTCCAGTATGGGTGTGGATGGGTGATGGGCAGGATGCTGTGGAGGGTGAGCCCTAGGTTATGGCTTTTGGATGGTGGGGTTTGGGTGTGAGGGTCCCACTCTGACTGGTCTGGTGGTTGTTCCTGAGCAGCTTATGGGGCAGATGCAGCCCCGGCATCGATGCCAAGGGGAGAAAGGGGGCTCAGGCCTTGTTTGTGGAGCCTCCAAGCTTCCCCCACAGGTGGGTAAATCATCTCCTGGGAGCCCGTTTACCCAGCTGGGACCTTTTTGTTCTCCCTCTGAAATGGGGCTGGCTCATCAGTGTGTGCTTCCCATCACCCCTCATCCCATGGGTTGACAGGGGTAGGTCTGTTTGGCTCTTTATTGGGTCAGCAGTTATTGCCCAGCTCCTCTCAGTAAGTTCCTCCTGGAGTCTCTGTGGACTTTGCTGACCCATGCTGGGGAGGAAGAGGGTGGAAAATGCCTCCTTGTAGCAGCCCAATGCTGTGAGGAGCATCCTCCAGTGGCCTCAGTGCTGCAGAGCATCCCCACCCTAAAGTAGATGCTGCATGGCCATTGCACAGAGCACCGCAGGGCAGCCACCTCCAGGGCTGTGCTGCCCCATAGGGTTCCATGGTGCCAGGAGTGTGGGGTAGAAACCAGGTGCTGCATTCCAGGCTTTGCTGGCTGTGAACGGTTCATGTTCTTCATCCTTGCAAGTGAAGAGAGAGTCTGCATCCCAAGGGATACAGTAGTGAAGGAATGATGGTCCTGGTGGGATCCTGTGCCAGGGTTTGGGAGGTGGACATGTGTTCCCAAAAATGGAGGGGATAGAGAGCAGCACCTAGTGCAGACCATCTCCAGCTGTAGGTCTGGGGATGGAGAGCCCCATTGGAGGTAAAGCAGCACCCAAAGTCTCCATCACCTATTCCATGCTTTCTAGGAGCATTTCCATAGCGGCCTGTGGGAGGACAAAAGAGGGAAACCCCTGTCTGATGGCCAAGGATGCAGATGCTGAAACCACTGCCAGACCCTGCTGGGAGGTAGCTGAGGGATGCTCAAAGTGCTTCTGAATTGTTTTCCATCACTTCTTCCCTTTGTTGAACCCCAAAACTCAGTGGGGAAAGGCTTTATTGAGGAGAGGGAAAGAGGGTCTGCATGCAAGGGCAACCAAGCCAGCATCTCCCAGGAAGGGGTTAATCCTGGAGCTCCAGATCTGGTATCCTGATTGCTGCCTGCTTTGGGTAAAAGCTTTTTTGGCTCCATTTCAAGGGCATGGGCTGGAGGATGACTCAGGAATCTCTGCCACCAAGGAGTAAAAACCCTCTTGTCCTGACATTCCCAGCACAAGGTGATGGAGTTTGGGAAAATTCAAGTGAACTGGAGGGCCCTGGATTGGGAAAAGCTGCTTCCAAGCAATTCCCATTTGTCCTTAGGGAATTGTGATGGTGGCATCTCTGATACTGTGTGATGCTAAATGGGTGTCCCCAGGATGTGGACCTGCTGTGGTGGGCACGGGGGGAGCAACCAGCACCAGGGCATCCTGGAGAAGGAGGAAAAGGCTCCTGAAGGGGAGACCTTAGAGCAGCTCCAGTGCCTAAAGGGGCTACAGGAAACCTGGAGAGGGGCTTTGGACAAGGGATGTAGGGACAGGACAAGGGGAATGGCTTTAACCTGCCAGAGGGGAGGCTGAGATGAGCTCTTAGGCAGAAGTTCTTCCCTGTGAGGATGAGCTTTAAGGTCTCTTCCCACCCAGTCCAGGCTGGGATTCTATGAAACACCAAAGCACAATCAGTGTGGGGCTGGGAGTGCTGCTGTGGGTCACCGCCGTGTGCAAACACACCGTGGCATAGGCTCTGCCCCCCAAGTCCTCCCATGTCATGGGTGCACATTCCTGGTTATGATATCTTTGCTCCAACATCCTTGCTGCTGGGCAGTGAATCCCCTTTGTCAGGGCCTGTTGTTTGGAGGATGCTTTTGCACCACAGGTCTGGGGGTGCTCGGAGTGATGCTGGCTTATCCCTGAGATGAGAATGAGACGTCTTGGTGATTCCAGTGGGTGAGGGCTTCCAGGCTTCAGTGCCTGAAGTGAATATCTTAACCCTTCTATGTGTTATGGGTGAGCAGAGGAAGAATGGAAGGCTTGGAAATGATGGGATATGGAGGTTTCAATTTGGAATTCATCTCTGGAATGGCCCTGCTTGGGGCAGGAGTTGGAGCAAAGGGAGTCACTCACATTCTGACTTGCTTTGTGTATCTGGCCTTCGAATATGGAGAGCAAAGTACTATTTAAAGGCTTTTATTAAAGTGATAATATGAAGGGAATGCTTTGGGCAGCTATAGAGAGGAGATCCAGAAGCCCTTCCCTGTATGGGACAGTTGAGCCTCTCTGCTGTGGTGGCAAAATCCGTGTGTTCCTACCATCCCATAAATCTGGGGGAGATTCTCATCACATGGCTATGTGGGATGCTTTGTGTCAGGGGAGGAGTGTGCCTTGGGGGTGCTCAGGATGGGCTCCATGAGGACACACAGGGCTGTGATGGGGAGGATGGTGCAGAGAAAGAGCCCTGGAGCATCATTGCTCCCAGCCTCCCCTGAGGTTGCCTGCTCTCAGTGCACAGCTTGAGTGGCTGTGGTCCCCAGGGGCATACACTCCTGGGATATTACATTGTCTCTGCTCCCAGGGAACAAGGGAAGGAACAAAGGATGGGACAAGAGGAAATGGCCTCAAGCTGCACCAGGGAAGGTTTAGGTGGAAATGAGGAACAGTTCATTCCCCACAGGGTGCTCAGGCATTGGAACAGGTACCCAGGGCAGTGCTGGAGTCACTGTCCCTGCAAGTGCTCACACACCATGTACACAAATCCCTCAGTGCCATGGGTTAGTGGTGGCCTTGACAGCGCTGGGGAGTGGTTGGACTGGATGAGCTTAAAGGTCTTTTCCAACCTGGTTTCTCCTGTGAATCTCAGGTAATGTGTGTTACACCTCATCCAGGGCTTTGTGGCTATCCATGCGCCTCTGTCAGAGGACCGGGATGCAGTCCATGCCCAGATACCCCTTGTCCCAGCCTGTATGGTCTCCATCCTTCCCCTGGCTTGCATCCTCTTCGCAGTCATTCCTGAGAGCTAACATGCCTGTCATCAACAACAATCCCTACCACAGAGACTTGCACCAGATTTGCTGAGCTCCTTGCCTCTGGAGCAGAAGGAAAATGAATAGGAAGGTGTTGGCTACTTGGGCATTGCCCCTTGAGCAGGACCAGCTCTGGGTCTCCTTGGGCTCACCTCTGCTTGGGGGCTTTTGGGCACAAACACCCTTCTGAAAGGCACAGGTTAGGCTTGGCCATGGGTGATGTCTGCTGCTGGGGCTCAGCTCTGGTTCTAGTGCTTTGCCATAACCTCGTAGAATCAGCTAGGTTGGAAAAGACCTGTAAACATCATCAGTGCATCACATCTTTTAGTGATGTCTGGATGTTGGAGAGCACACATTTGGTTCTGCAGATCCCATCCTGAGTACCTAAACTGGTGCAGTCCAATGGACCTAATCCCCATCCTTTACTATAAGAGAGGAGGTAGCAGGGATTCCACTGTAAATGGTGCATCTCATTCTGGTGGCAGCTCCCAACTCTTCCTAAGCCCACCGAGGACTTCTTGGCACCTAAATGAAGAGCCTGCTTGTCCTAAAACCAGGTCTCCACCAGGTACCCAAGACCCTGGTCCTACCTTCTCCACCCTCAGGGATGCAGCTGTCCCTCCAGGAATGCTGGATGCTGCTGGCATCTGCTGGAAGAGAAAGGAAAAGGCAGGATGCTGGGTTTTCCCCCCTTGCAGCTGATTTGTCCTCTAGGAGATTATTCCCCTTCCCTGGCTTACAGGCGGATTTGCAGCCGCTCCATCTGCTCCAGGCCAGCAGGTCATTGGGTGCTGGGGAGGAGTTGCTGTGCCCCAGATGTTGTCTTTGGTCCAGGGCATCCTGTGTTGGGCATTTCTGGACTTCCCCTTTCACCTAGGATGGTCCCAAGGAGACTTAAACAGGGGCAGGGGTTGGAACTGGGTGAGCTTTAAGGTCCCTTTGAACACAAACCAGGCTGGGATTTGATGATTCTATGATTGCCTTTGGAAAAGCAGGCAGGGAGGTGGGGAAGGAAAGTATCTCTATATGGGCTTTCCCAGGTGGACCACAGAGTGCCTGCCAGGCTTTTATGGGTAAAAAGGGGAGTTTGCAGACTCACTAGTGCTTTTAGAGCCAGGTTTTCCAAAGGGGAAAACCAAGCGGGGATATGGTTTTCTCCCTTCTCCCGCTCTGCTGCTCCTGTCTTATCAGCAGACACGGGTTGAAGGTGGTGGATAGCAGGGAGGCTGGAGGGAAGTTAGGGAAGAGCTGATGACAAGTGGGCTGTAGAGGCTGGGTTTATAGGGACTGACTGGACTAGGTTTGTGGAAGCAGCAAGAGGGATGATGCTGGGGATGCAGGCTTTATGGACCACAGGACACGGGAGCCTTTGCCTGTGCCCAGATCCTGGCCAAGAGCAGGTCGGATATGCCACTGGACCCGGGACTGTGCTCCCCCCTTGTCCCTTTTCATCAGACATGGGGACATGTGGGACCCTGCCAGATCTCATAGGCATGTTCCCAGGGATAATAGAGGAGCTCCAGGCAGCACAAGTGAGATGCTGAGACACCAACACTGTCCCCATCCCACTCACCCACTGCCCATGGTGGGACCCACTGCCCTGCATTCCCCATCCCTTACCAGGAACACCGATGGAGGCAGCCAGGTGTCAGCTTGGGAATCTCTTATCTTTACCTTCCCTCCCCAAATGGACAATGTCTCTGCTCATTAGGTACCTGCCCAGGGGGCAGATGTCAGCTCTGCTCATGGCTTTTCTCAGCTCATCTCTTGACGGCCACTCAGGTCCCATCACATCATGCTCCTGCCTGTGGGGCTGCCCCCTCTGCCTGCCCCGTGGCTGTGCCCATCTGCAGCCCCCCAGCCTCAGGCTCACCCCGCTGTTGAGGAAAGGGGGTTTGAAGGGTGTTTTGTTGAAGGCTGGAAAATCACAGGCAGTGCTGGCACACGCATGGTGTGTGTATGTACAGAGCTGGAATTGGTTTTCCTTGCCGAGGAGGAGAAGCCATCTCTGAAGTCTGCCCGCTGAGGCTGATCCGTCCCGACAGCTTGTTCACTAGGACATTAAAATCATTGCCTCTGTCTGCATAAAACACCCAGTAATGCGGATGATGGGAACACGGGTCAGGGAAGGATCCTTCCCTCCCCTGTACTGTGAGCAGCAGCACTGAAAACCCCAAAGCAGCAGCCTGACTTGATGGGAGCAGGCTTCCCTCCAACAGGAATGCAGCTGGGGATCCAGTATAGATGAGGTTCCCATCCCAAAGGTGTATCGCAGCTCAGGGATGCGGTGGGCAAACATCCCCATCCGCATCTCCATCCTGTCTGATGTATCCCTCACCAGCCGCACAGTGAGTTTTCCCAAAGAGCTTGTGTTTTCCCTGGGGATTGCAGCAAAGCAAGAGGACGTTGAATCATAGAATTCCAGACTGGTTTGGGTTGAAAGGAGCTTAAAGCTCATCCAGTTCCAGCCCCCTGCCAGAGTGGAAGGTGTCCAGTTCCTCAGGGCATTGGAACTGGATGAGCTCTAAGGTCCTTTCCAGCCCAAACCATGCTGTGATTCTGTAATTCTGTGAATCCTTGTCTGTGCCCCCTTGTTCCTGTCTATCAAAACACCCACATGATGCCATGGTCGGGGTTTTTTCCTTCTTTTTCTCAGTGCTGGATGCAGCGACCAAAAGTTTGTGCTGATGGGCATGGAAACAAGCCATTACCAAGGATTCCTTTGCTTGGGGCTGTTTTGCCCTTGTGCTTCCCTATTGCCTGGGATCCAGTCACAACAGCAGTACTGGGAGGATGCTCTTGCTGGTTTTAAGGTGGTGGGGGGCTGGCTGGGCATCCCAGGGTGCAGAGAGCTTCCAGGTCCTCCCATGCTGCCTTCACTGGATCCCAAACTGCTCCTCCAGTTGTGAGATGCAGTTTGGGTTTCCCATCCTTTTTGGCTGGTTTGAGGCTTGGGTTTGTTCCCTGTCTGTTATGATTGGGACAGTGGGATTCAACGTTTACTTTGCTTGCATAGTGGAGTTCCTCAGGGTCCATCCTGAGACCTCTCCTTCTTGTAGGTGACACCAGCTGGGGATGCAGTCACTCCTTTGGGGGATGTGGCTTCCCTTCAGAGAGACATATAGGGTGTTATAAGGGAAAAAACATTCATTCTAAGGACAGCGGGTTGCTTGGAGAGGCTGCATAGCCCCCATCCTTGGAGGCTTTCAGGCTCCAAAGGGATGCAGCCCTGAGCATCCTGCTCTGACCTTAGTGCTGACACTGCTGTGAGCAGCAGGCGGGACTGAAGCCTGACCTCAGGGGGTTCCATGGGCTCCCCTCCTGCAGATGGGCTCCTTCTCATGGCAGTGTTATCACCTGGTGCTCAGGTCGCTGGGGATGAGCCTGGCTCTTGATGAGTCATTGGGAAGAGGAAGATTCCCCCTTAGCACACACAGCCTGTGCCAGGACATCCAGAGCAGCACCAAATCTAAGCAGTGAGTGGGGCTCACAGCTCACCCAGGTATTTTGGGTGATGGAGAGGCTTTAGTGCCCTCTGGCACTTGAGTTATTAATGGTTCAGGCTGCTCGATGGATGTTATTGATGGGTAATGCATGCCCCAGTTAACTTACAGGGAGCAGCAGCAAAAAGAAAGCAATACAAATAACCTGTCTCCCATTGTCACTGGAACATGCAGGATTATTCCCATTTCAGCTTGATTTCTGGGTGAAAGGCTGAGAGAGCTGGGCTGGTTCAGCCTGGAGAAGAGAAGGCTCCTTAAGGGGAGACATTAGAGCAGCTCCAGTGCCTAAAGGGGCTACAGGAAACCTGGAGAGGGGCTTTGGACAAGGGATGTAGGGACAGGACAAGGGGAATGGCTTTAACCTGCCAGAGGGGAGATTGAGATGAGCTCTTAGGCAGAAGCTCTTCCCTGTGAGGGTGCTGAGGTGCTGGCACAGGGTGCCCAGAGAAGCTGTGGCTGCCCCATCCCTGGCAGTGTTCAAGGCCAGGTTGGACACAGGGGCTTGGAGCAAGCTGCTCCAGTGGAAGGTGTCCCTGCCCATGGCAAGGGGCTGAAATTGGATGAGCTTTAAGGTCCCTTCACCCCAAATCATTCTACTATTCTGTGACCCCCACAGCCCAGCTTTTTGGGTGACTTCCCTTGTTCATGGATGCTGGGGTAGGGCCTGCACAAACCTGCTCTGTGTACAGGTTAAAATATAGACAATGCTTTGCTGCCTGCCCTATAACAAGCTGGAGGTGATGCTCCCCATCCTTTTGTCCCTCCCAGCTCAAGCTGTGTTCAGTTTCTCTCTGAAATTCCCTTCTCCTGGGTGAAAAGCATCCATTGGGTGTCCTTCCCTTCCATGTGCCTAACCTCTACCATATCCTGCTCTGCAGGCTTCTGCTGTGGACCACCAGTTTCCATCCCTTGCTCAGCAATGCCCTTTTCTGGTGCAACAGGATCCTCTGAGGAATCACTCTGGAGCTCAAGGCCAGCCTGCAGGGTAAGGTAAGGTGAGCCCAATCCGTTCCCACATCCTGGTTTTGGGGGGTGTCTTCTGCACTGCGCTCTCACCTAGGCTGTAAACCACAGTAAGGATGTGGTTGGGCTCTGCAGAGAGAAGAACTGTTGCACTGCAGGGATGTGGCTCTATATGGAAGGGGGTTTTGCTCCCTGCAATGCTGCTCACAGGGATTCAGTGAGAGGCTGGGGCCTCTGCATCCATGCAGGTCTCCTGTTGCTGCCACTGCCCTCATTGCACTTGGCCGCCTGCTTTTTGCCATGCAATAAGGGTCCATTAAAACCAAGCCAAGCAGCTCAGTTGTGAAGCGCACAGACGGGGTCGTTTCCATCAGCGACTTTTGCTTTTGTTACTAAAATAGATCTGCTTTGGCCTGGGGCTGTTGTGTTGTCCCAGGCATTGACTATCACAAATGGACAGCGGGGCAGCATTTTCCATTAGTGAAGAAGAGGAGATGCATCTCCAAGTGAGAAGACAGCTCCATAAAGCAGCAATGTTTCAGTCACAGACAAATCCACCTCTCTTCTTTCCTTTTCCAAGTGTCGCTAATCCCTGTTTTCCTCATGTAAAATCCTGGGAGAGCCCATCCAGAGCAACAGCCTGTCCCTGCAATATGGTGCCTTTTGGGTAAGGAGATGGAGGTTTCGGGTGACTCAGTAGGGTGCAGCAGGAGTAGAACAACCTGCTTGGAGGCTTGTCTGTGGTCAATGGAGATGTGTGATGAGTACTGGCTATGCCTGGTCTTGAGCATGCATCATCTAAGGCCACTGTCTGCATCTCCTGTGTGCTATGGGCAGCCTCTGAGAGATATATCCACCTCTAGATGGTTGTTCTGAGGAGTGGAGGGTGGCTTTGTAGCCATGAGCTGAAGGAAGCATGCGGTTAGGAGTGCATCCCTAGAGGGCCCTGTCTCTTCCCTCCTGCATCTCCCTGAGCGCAGCAGGTCTTGGGGATGGGATCCCTATTGCCAAGGCCAGGAAAACCAGGACATGTCTTTGCTGAGGGAGCTGAGTGTCCAGCCTGAGACCATGTCCCCAAACTGTCCTCCTGACCCCAATCTGTCCAATTGTGTTCTGTTCTCTTAGTGAAGATGCTTTCCTCCAATAGGTGGTTATTACAGCATCACCTTGATAAACATCACAACATCCTCACCAGGAAGGTGCCTTCAGTTTTCTCCCTTCCCATGCTCCCTGTCCAACATCCCCTCCCTTCTCCCAGCCCCTCTCCCACATCCACAGGTAGGACAGCAGCCTGGGGTCTGCGCAAACCAGCAGAGATCTCAAAGCAAAGCAAGGTGGTATGTTCATTTAAATGCTAAACCCTCTTCAAGGCTGTGTTGCCCCATGGGATTTCATCTTTTGAAGGCAGAGTTGATCCTGTGCATGTAGTATCATGACTATTGTCTAGGAAATCTATGGGTGTGAGGAACCCCATAGATTTCGTATACGATAGTCCTGGAAGAGGACTTTGGAGACCACTTGGCACTGGGAAACTGCTGCTCCGTCTCACATCCAGGCAATGCCATGAGTGATCATGGGTAGCCTGAGAAGGTGTGGAGTTAGCAAAGTGCTCTGGTGGGAAGTGTCCATGGAGGGGACACTACTTTCCTAGGGGAGAAGGCTTTGACATGGGCTAGTGGTGGCCTTGGCAGCACTGGGGTAATGGTTGGAGTTGATGATTTTGAAGGTCCATTCCAACCTGATTGGTTCTGTGCCTCTATGATTGCAACACAAGTTGGGGGGGGGGGGAGGGAGGGGGTGGTGGGGATGTGCCCGTTAGCGGCAAATGATTTCCCAGCTTGACCCTTCTGCTACATGTGAACGTGAAGGTGAATGAGCAGCAACATCGATCTGGGATGCGAGTGATGAGCTCGGCCCCCAGTGCCCACTCCCTTTCCCTCAGTTCTATCCCTGCCCTCCCCTTCACGCCTTTCCAGAGTGATCAGTCAGAGCACGGCACCCCAGGCCACTGACCTTGCTGGGGGCCAGGGGGACACCATATAGGTGCCTGCAGAGAGCTGCCCTGCTGTCTGATGGGCTTCTCCCAGCCGTGGCTGCCTCTCCGGTAAGCATCTCCCTGCCATCAGCTTGGGGGTGCGGGGAGGCACATGCTGGGGTGTTGGTACTGATAAAGGAGGATGGAGCCAGGAGGGGGCTGGGCTCTGCTCCCAAGGAACAAGGGATGGGACAAGAGGAAACGGCCTCAAGATGCACCAGGGAGGTTTAGATGGAGAT
This sequence comes from Amazona ochrocephala, assembly GCA_039720435.1. Lineage (NCBI taxonomy): Eukaryota > Metazoa > Chordata > Aves > Psittaciformes > Psittacidae > Amazona > Amazona ochrocephala. Next base: position 81,097,732 of record CM077881.1, on the reverse strand, counting down.
GAGGAACAATTTCTTCCCCACAGGGTGCTCAGGCATTGGAACAGGCTGCCCAGGGCAGTGCTGGAGTCACCGTCCCTGCAAGTGTTCACACACCGTGGAGATGAGGCCCTCAGTGCCATGGGTCAGTGGTGGCCTTGGCAGTGCTGGGGATGATCTTAAAGGTCTTTTCCAACCTGGCTGGTTCCATGCTGTGTGCCAGGAGGCGTGTTTCTTGATACGTAATGAAGTGGTGTGCCCAGCCACACGCTGACTCATGGAGTCAGGGATGTCTCAACAAGCAGCGATGCACTGATGGGGTTTAATTCAGACTCGGCTCACAGGGCAAAATGGATCTTGAAGCATCTCCACGTTGCTTTTTAGTCTTGAGCTAAAATGTGTTGGGAAACTAAACCTGAGTACAGGTTGGAAACCTAGAACTCATGCTGGCTAATATGTAGAAAGCTTGGTTTTGGGGTGGAAAGAAAGATGCTGCACCTTCCTTCCCCATCTTCTGTGGCTTTAGCCACAGATTTCCCGCAGCTGAAAATAACAAACCATTTTAATCTCAGTATTGCTTGTTCTGATCTTTTAATCCAGCTTGCTTTCTGCCTAAAATCATTCCTCCACCTGCCTCTCTATTATATAATTATGCAGAAGATTACTGGGGAGCCAGATTTAGCTGGGCAGCACTGAGGAAGGCGGCGAGCTATGGGGATGGAAGGTGGGGGGATTCTTCTCTCCCTTTGGCCATTGCCTAAGATGGGAGGGGAAGGCAGTGAGCTGAGTGCTTTTGGCTGTGTCTGTAGCTTGGGTTTGAGCATGGGGGGTTTCTCCTCCCTCAGTTTGTGCTTTGTTGGGATGAAATGCCCCATCGGCTTGGGTGGTGGCTGGAGAAGTGCAAACCTCCCATACAGAGAGGGCTTCAAGTGAAACCTTGCACTTCTCCATGATGTTTGGGGTATTTTATGGCTCTTCTTCTGTCTTTAATAACAGCGTGGTGGTACAGTCTGGCCTCGAGAAAGGCTTGGAACTGAGGGAATAGGGACTGAGCTCCTGATGCTTCCCATCCCTGAGCAGAGCTGTGTGCAGGGGAACAGCCACAAGGAAGAACCAGCAGTGCTGGGTTGGGATATGGCTTGGAGCAACCTGCTCTAATGGAAGGTGTCCCTGCCCATGGCAGGGGGTTGGAACTGGATGAGCTTTAAGGTCCTTTCAAACCCAAACCTTTCTATAGTGCTGCGATTAAATGATTCTATGATGATTTGGTGATTCTGTGTCTCGAAGAAGACACGAAGGAGGCCAGAGCTGTTCTTTTTCACCAAAGCTCAGGCTCAGCTGGTTCTTCAAGGAGCCTTAAGTGTTACCTTTAGATCAGAATGGCTTGAGCCCTTCAATGATAGGATGGCTGGAGACAGCTTTTCCACTTCTGACTGGTGCAACCTATAGGCTTGAGCTGTGATGGGAAAAACAAGAGGATGTCTTAGGTTCCAAAGACACCTTTTCCATTCCCCAGGCTGAGTGTCCTGACACTGATGGACTGATACCTGCAGTTGCCAAGGGAAGGCCATGAGCTGCTTGGCCTGGGGACTATGTCTGGTTGGGATCTGGTGTCTCAAAGCCATTGGGAAATACAGAGCTGGGACAAGGAGGAGCCCTCATCACCAGTCAGTCAGACACTGGGAGCTGTGGCTTATCTTGCCTTGCTTATCTCCACAGGGCCTCAGGGTCCGTGCTAGGGCAGAACATCCCCAAAACTGTGCTGCGGTTCAGGTTTGGTAGGGGAATAACACTTTGAAATGCCGTTTGAGCCTTGCATAGTCATGCACTTGGTCCTTCTGCCTAGAAAGCTGTTGCAGCCTCCAAAGCAGGACACTTGGTTAATGCAACCACCATGCATTAACTAGGAGGGCAGGAGAGGATGGGATCAGGAGCAACGCAGGGGCACAAGTTGATCTCTTTTTTGCAGTGATGGAACAGTTGTAACACATCCCATTTCCTCCAAGGGTCAGGAATCAGAGCTTCAGCCCGGTCCTTGCTGCTGCTGCTGCTGTCGGATTTAAGCCCAGCAGCCAAATGTGCATTGCTCTTGCCCTCCTTTCCCTCCTGGGCGCTCCATCCCTGGAGCGGGTGTGCAGGCTCTCTCAGCATCTCTACATCTCCCCCATGAGCATGGGCTCGTCTCAGATCCCAGCTCCTTTCTCCTTCCCTTGGAAAAAGCATTGGCTGGTTCTCCCTCATCGCCTGGGGGCAACCCCATTTGCTCAGTGGCCTTTAAAAATGAACCAAAAAGAAACCCAAGCCCACTGGAATGACAAGGGCATGAGCAGTGGGGGCGCGTCTCCCTTTGCCAGCAAAACCCAGGGATTTAGGAGAAAATAGGTCACGTGCCCTTCATCCCATGCCACGTGGTGGATCTCCCAGGGCCAATGAGGTTCAGAGCCCTCTGCGGAAAGAACAAAAACAAATCACTGCGATTCTTTTTTCCTCCTCCCCCCCCCCCCCCCCCCCCCCATCCATTGCATTTCTCATCCTTTCCAAACGTGGAAAGATCGGCCATCTGTGCAGACCCCCCATCAGCACTAAAGCAGCTCTTTGGAGAAAGGTAAGAAGATTGCGTTGGTGGAAGACCACCTACCGCGGGCAACTTCTCCTGGCGATGGGAACTGGGGAGGAATCACTGAATGAGTTGGGTCTGGGGCTCCAGCGTGGGTTAGAAGAGCTTGGGATGCTTAAGAGTTGTGTTAAATGAGTCTCTGATAGAGGGAATCTAAGTCTGTGTTGATGGAGGTGGAAACATGGGAGAAAGAGGCGCGTGAGCGAGTCAATGGCTGCTCCTCAAGTCTCTCCTAGGAGATACATCTTGGCGACGTTGTGCACTGTTTTGCCATTTGCTTTAATTTAATCCAATTGGATGTTACCGTTCTAATGCCGAAGGTTGTATCCCTAGATCGGGAAGCGCCCGGCTCTGCGTTAACCAGAACCTTCAGCCATTCGTAATGTGTGTGATTTACAGAGGGGGCTTTGGACAGTGTTTGGGCGGGAATTGCCTTAAAGCAATTGATACTAAAACACCATAGATATTCATCAGTTCCTCTTTGATTTCATTTGTACCCTTTTGGTCCAATTTCCGTGATTTTTCGTTTCCTTGTGTTTGGGGAAATGAGATTGGGAAAGAGGAATCCCTTTGATTCTGAGGCTTTGTTTTCAGTTTGCTTCAGATACCCATTTTACTCAGGGTGGCAAAATTCCTTCCAACGCTGTCACGTTCTCATTGCATTTCCTTTGGTTACCCCATTGTTTTCTAAGTAGGAAAGTGGAATCTGAGTTGCAAAGGTTATAAAGGACTTAAACGCTGTTAAATCCAACCCTCAAATGTCATCCCCTTCTTGAAAAAGGGAAAATATTCTCAGACGTTTTTTTCTTGGAATGGGAATTTTCTGGGATAATGTTATTTTAATGTGAACCAGATTAGGAAATCTCTTTTTATGAGTTGGAAGTCGCCTAAATAAAGCAGAAATGGTGGATTGAGGGTGATGTGTTTAAGTTGCCATAAAATGATTGACCTTTGCTTTGACAGATGCAAAGGCAGATGCTATCCTGTATTTTGCTACAGAAACCCAACGCTCCGTTTTCCCTAATATCTGGGGTTTGGCTTTTAACAGAGAATTCCAGACCAATTCTGTCATATTCCTGACACTCTGAATCTCAGCTTTCCCCCTATTTTATGGATTAATTCCTATAAACATGTTTAATGTTAGATGCAGAAGAAATTCTGTCTTCCTCAGAAGTAACTGTTCTTTTAAACTGGTTGAATGGAGATGGCATCCTTTTATGAATTAAACCCATCATTTCATGGTGGGGAGGGGGGGAAAGGCCATGGATCAAGGGGACAAAAACCCACCCCAAACCAACTCTTTAAGTGGTTTCAACACAATTTTAGTGTCTTCAAAACGTTGAAGAAGCTGTGGGGTTTTAGTGCATAGGATTAGAAATGGGGATGCGCTCAGGATGGGTTGTGCAGAGTGGATGGAGTAAACCATGTCTGTGGTGGCCAGCACCCATCTGAGGTGGGAGAAGAGGGGACGTGGGTGTCTGCATGGAGAGATGCTCGCCACTGTGCAGCTCTTGTTGGTAACTAGCAGAGATGCTTTTACCCTCCCTAGTTTGGTGGTCCCAACATTGATTTTCTCAGGTGATGCTTATTTAATCCATCATTTTTATTATTATTTAGTGTATTTTCTTCCAAGTTGGGAAAAATGGATGTTTGCTGTGGAGCAGGCACCAAGCCATCCAGCTTGGCTCCCTATGGAAGTCGGGGATCATGCCTGCAGCACAGGGACAAACCCAACCCCACTGGGGCAGAGCGCTTGCAGCCCTGACTCCCATCTGTAGCCAAATGTCTGCTTTTGGAGAAGCAGAGGATGCTTTCCCAGTGCCAAAAAGGGGCCCCATACGCAGGAGCCCCATCCTGCCATCCAGCCCCATGTTCTTGCAGTGCAAGGGTGGGTGACAGCCTGCGTGGTTTGAGTTTGCCAGGCCACTGCGGCTGCTTTTTGGCTAGATGGAATAGAAGGTGCATTTAAACGTGTCCCCAGTGGGTGAGGGCTGTCCCCATTGCTGTGATGAGCTTTTTGCAGCTCACCAGCACTCGTGCTGAATGCATCCATCCTAGTGCAGTGACTGCGCACACAGGCACATAGGATCCCAGCCTGGTTTTGATTGGAAGGGACCTTAAAGCTCATCCATTTCCAGCCCCCTTCCACAGGCAGGGACACCTTTCACTAGAGCAGGTTGCTTCAGGCCCCATCCAGGACTTCCAGGGTGAGGTCTGGGGACAGGGGTGATGTTGCCCCATTCCCCATCAGCCCCAGTGGAGCAGGATCATCCTCACCCAGTGCGTTGTGCTCAGTGTTTAAACCCAAGGTTACGGAGGACCTACCACAGGGAGAAGGGGGAGAGGAGAAGGAGGCTCTCCTTGATTCTAATCGGGGTTGAGGTTTAGCTGAAGTGAAAACAGATTGGGAGTGACAGTTTTGGAGCCTGCTGCCAGGGTCTGAGCGCGGCGTGCCGGCGATCCAGCCGCCCAAGGCCCCCATCCATCTTCCTCCTCCTCACCAGCCATACCCAGGGAGAGCCGCCACTGCTGGGCACAGGATGGGGACCCTGCACCTCTGGCATGGCCACCAGACAGTGCTTGTGGCTGGGGACAGTGTCCAGCCTTGTGGTGGCCACTTCACATGTGGATTCACTCCCCACCTTCTCCAGCTCCATGCAAATGGATGCTTGGGAAAGGAAGGATGGAGTTAAGTGCTGCATCCCGACTGATGTGCTCGATCCTGAGCGAGTGATGCCAGGTTGCTTCTCCAAGGACAGGGAGAGACAACAAGGGTCTCTCCATGTCTCTTATCAATCTCCAGTTCCCAAAGAGCATCAGGGTGATCAGGCTTGTGGAGAAATGGCACAGGCAGAGAAATGAATCATGAAGGAGCTGGGATTTACAGGGCCAAGCTGTTCCGAGCTCCCCATCAGCCTTGCTTGGTCCCCACGAGGGGACCAACAGAATGATGCTGTGCATTATGTCCCCAGCATGCTGGAGGTGGTGGAATGGGATGAATTCCCCCATCGCTGTATAAGGAAGGGTTGGGACCTGCCCCTGATGCTTTGAGATATTGTGGCATTCATGAGAGCAGCCCCAGCCCTGCATCTTCCATCTTGCACAGCATGACGTTGGGCTGCCATTGAATTAAAAACCAAATCAAAGCATCAGTAGAGACTGAGCATGGTCAAAATAACAGGCTCCTTGCCTGTCTTCACCTGACACCTCCTGTGTGCTCCAGGTTGGTCCACCAGTGCCTGGACAGACCCCTCTAAGGCAGCCCCTGCACTGCGAGCCTCATCCCTGGTTCCAGGGATTAAAGAGAAAGGGATGGAGATGGGGTAAGATGAGGCAGTCGGTTGCTTCGCTCTCGGGATGAAGGGATTTGTGGACTGTTCTGAGATCAGTAGATTGAAAATGGAGAGAAATTATTGGGATGATGCTGCCTGTGGGATTAAAGCCAGGGCAAGCTCTGGAGGAGGGGAATGATGGGGGAGGTGCAGGGTGCCCGCTGCTTGAAGCTACGGGGACATGCTCCTGGTCGGATCTTCATCTGTTTTGCAGGATGCAATGGAAGCATCCCCGGTCCCAGCCCTCCAGGATGCTCCCCAGTTCAGAGGACGCCAGGAGTGTCCCTGGAGTCCTCTCATGTCAAGGCTGCTGGGGGGCAACCCGCTTGTCCTCTGAGGGCCACACGGCTCCCCATGGTCTGTTCTCCTTTATGCGAGCATTGTATAGCCACAAGCATCGTTATTTTGGGTATCCTTTGGCCTTCCCCTGACAAAGGGCATGTAATAAGTGGCATATAGGGGACTTCTGCCTGATTGTCTCACCCTTTGGTTTCCAGAGGGGTGCGTTTGCAATGCTGCCATCCTTTGGGCAAGACAGAGGTCCTTTGGAGCTGAAGTCAGAGCATCCCTTGGGGTGTCTGTGAAGGCATTTCCTGTGCAAGGTGTTATCTCCTGACTCCCATTCCTTAGCCTCTGGCTAGGGGGAGGAAGGCTAAATTGGGCGCATCCTAAAGCATGGCTGACCCTGGGCATCACTCACTGTCAAGTGCAGTTGTCCCGCAGAGATGAGCTTTACTTGGAAATGCACCAATGTCTGTAAGGTTTAAGCAGCCACCACTGGCACAAGGACACTGTCACCAGCAGCATGTGGCTGTGGGGAAGCTCTATTCCAGTGCCTGACCTGGATCTTCTTCCCTGCGGTTTACTCAAGAGCTCTTCCTCTGTTTCCGTGCTCTTCGTTGCACGCAGCTAAGCTCGGTACTTTGCCTTGCTGAACTGCCTCTTATTTCTTCCCCTTTGCCAAGCTCACTTTGGCTTCTTGCTCTGCTCTCCAAAAAGCTTCCCATCCCTGGGTTGTCACCTGGAAGTTTAACAGGAATGCTACTGATAAATGTTTGGGAGAGGGGGGTTGTTAGAGCATCTTCAGATGGTTTCATCTGCCCCAGGCTTCCCTGGCTCTTTCAGGACAATGCCACACTGAACAGCCTTGTTACTGCCAACCCTCTACTACCAGTTAGGGCTCTAACTGTGAAGGCTTATCCCAGGGAATGCTTATGGAAATGCTGGATGAGTTATCCCAGTGCCCTTCCCATCACAGGAGTGCCTCCATCCTCCAGCGGCTTGGTCCAGCTACCCTCTGCAGCACTGCTGGCATGTTTCCTATGTCCCTCTGCATGCCTATGGGTGCAGAGACGGAGCATGGTATTCCAGCAGTCACATTCCTGGTCTCTCTGGTGCAAGGCGGGGATATTGCAGCTAATTAATGGGAGCTTTGGGATTGTCTTCCCAGTTGCTTGGATGCTGCGGCAGAATCTGGCCCGCTCTGCAGTGCTGAGCCCTGCGGCAGGGTCCAGGCTGGCTGTGCAATGCAGAACTGCTGGTTCTGCCTTCCTCACGTTGCCAGGGCACATCTAGACTGAACAGAGACCCAGCCAAGGCTTGCGCCTTGCTGGTCCCGGCCTCTCCAGAGCATTGGCTTGAGCATGGAAGGACAGCCAGCCTTTCATGTAAGACTTGTGGTAGATGGGGTTTAATATGTTGTTTAATCTATTGGCAGGCCAGGGGATATCAGAGTGGCCTTCCTTATTGCAGGAAATGCTGTTTTCTCAGCACACAGGGTCTTGAGTCCACCCGGGCTCACAGACGTCTTGAGGATGCTCTTGGTCACTGAGTCATAATGGTTCCAGCTGCATAGTGCGAAGAGCGTTGGCTCTCATCACCTCATGGGGTGACTTTCCTGAGGTGCTCAAGCATTTTGATATTCACTGACATGTTTATTGGGAAGTGGTTCCAAAAGTCACCAACAGGGTGAATTGGAAGTGGCTGAATTCAGGTGTGTTGTTCCCACTCACCAGCTTACCTCAGCCTTTGAAAAGCAGCTTGAATTCACTACAAAATCAAACCAATTCAGTGTTATTCTAAGCAGGGTGATCTCAGCTGGTCACGGTGGTGGTTTAAGAGGTTCAGTGACTCAGGGTCCTGCAATCAGAGAGCCCTGAAATAAACCCAGACTGGGTTTTCCACCAGCCTGCTCCTGCTCCATCCCATTTCCCTCCTTGCTGTGTGTCCATTCTCTGCTTGGGACACAGCAGTGGTTCATGTGAATGAATGGGAATTCTGCGTCCTATAGATCCCTGAGGATACATATCTCAGTTCTGGCTACCTAAATTTCCTCTAGACCTGGTATTTGGTCTTAAGACTCCAAGTTTTGCCTCCTACAGATGTATCAGGGCAAGAGGTATGTGCTATCCTGCTGTCCTGTTGTGTGCAATGAAGTGATGTTCCAGACATTGGTAGGGAAGAGCTGTGGCTTTGTTCATGAGCCTTCACACAGAAGATCATGACAACAGCATCACTGTCACAGAAGCAGTTATTCTCCTTGTTCTGAGCAGGGACTCTCACTGAGCATCCCTCCCTGCGTTCCCAGTATCCAAAGGCTGGAGCCAGGGGTTTGTGCTAACTCTGTTGTAGAGACTTTCCTGTGCTGGTGGTTTCCATTCCTCTTGGTTTATCCATCAGTCCAGAAATCCCTCTGAACCACATGAAACCCCACTGGAAAACTGCAGATGGCAGGTTGGGATGTTTGGCTGGGAAATGGCTGAGCCCACTGCAGTGTGGCAGAAGCTATGGGTTGCACCAGAACTCTAGCTAATACCAGTATCTAGAGCCAATATTTCTCCCTGGAAAAGCTTGAGGGCAAAGGGTCTGGGATGAAAGCCATCCTGATGGGAAGGGTGGTAGGAAATGATTGCTTAGGAAATAGAGAAGAGCTGCAGCACACCTGAGGCATGGAGGTAGCAAACAAGGCAGCAGGAGAGGTGATGCCCTGTGATGGGCCTGACACTGAGGGGAGGGGAGGGAGCAGGGGAAGGCATGTTTGTATCCCCGCAGTGGTAGCTGGCATAGAGATGAAGGAGACTGGAAGTGCCCGTAAGCAAGGAGGGGAAGGCAGGTTCTAATTACTCATCACAGCCAACAAGGGACATCCTGGGCTATAAATGGAGGCATGTCACCCAGAGAGGGAGCAGATGACCAAGGATGAAGCATCCTGGGATGCAGCAAGAGCAGGAACATGTCTCTGGTGAAGGATCGAGGGCAGGTGTGGAGCAGGGATGTACGGTAGCACGGGATGACTTTTTTGGCTTGTTTTGGTTAGGGTTATCTTGAACATTACCACTGAAGCTGGAAAGTAAGAGGAGGAGAGATCAACTCAAATTCCTATGGACAATGGCAGCAGTTGGAAATGCAGCTTCATTGCAAATGGCGTTTGATGTCACTCGTGTAGATGATGCTACTGTCCTCTTATAGCTTTGTCTTCTGCCATTGTGTATTGTGCCATTGGTGCATTGCCGTTTGGAGCCTGGGTTTGGAGGGGAACGCTTGACTCTGATGTTCTACCGTAGCATCTCTGCTCCTTCCACCCCCATCCCGACCTGGCCAGGCTGCTTTGCTGTCATAATCCCAGGCTGGCTGCAGCACGGAGCTTCCCAGCCACTCAGTGTGATGCGGAAAATCGCCGGATTAGGTCTTAATGGCAGGATCAAGGCCCTGGGAGATGAGTGGGGAGAAAGCTCCTGCTCACGCAGGTGGCCAGGCAGTGCTCCCTAGTAAAGCAAGCAAGACAGGGCAGAAAATCAGCTTCTTCCCAGGCTTTTCCCTGCATTTAGCGCTTCTTTCATTTCCCAAGGGTCACCAAATGCTGGTCTGAGGTTTGTGAAGGTGGTGTTGAGAGGTCAAGAGGTGTTTAAATCTCCTTGCAGTGGAAAATGTCTTGAGTGGTGGAATTGCTGGCCAAAATGTTAATCTCTAACGTGAAAGTTTGCCGTCCACATTAGGAATCTGAGCCATGCCATAGCATATTGTGGTGAAGGACACTGGTGTTTTGTGGTCATCTTTCTGCTGGTGGGGCTTCTAAAGAACCAAAGAGCTTGAGGAGCATGCTGGGGTTGTGTCTCAGGGTGGCATTGCGGATGAGCAACCACGAGATGCTCCAGGGTAGGGTCTTAGGGCGGAGCATCCCCACACAGACCCTCTTCACCAGCACACATTGGTGAGGGCTCTTGTCCAACAGGCTCTGAGGTGATGGAGTTTATCAGCCGGCACCATATAAACCCTACCTTGTGTGTCTGTCTTCTGTCAGTGTTCAAGGCCAGGTTGGAAGCGGCTTGGAGCAACCAGCTCTGGTGGAAGGTGTCCCTACCTGTGGGACCTGGAGGGGCTTTAAGGTCCCTTCCATCCCGTACCATTTGATGATGCTGTCTGGGTGTCTGCAGAGAAGGTGCAGACAGCGTTTGCTAGAGCCAAAATGCAGGACTTGCTCACGCGTGGCTAATGTGCCCATGGAGCTCACATGTATGCATGGGAGGAGGAAGAGGAGGAGAACCTAGCTTCAGCAAGCTCCTGCAGGGGCACCAGCCCATACGGAGAGGGCCACGGGGGTCCCAGCATCTGCTTTTCCAGCTCCCATTCTAAACCAGGTTGGAGAGCAATGGCTCCAGCTTCCAAAAGCTTGGAAAGGAGAAAAATCAGAGTATGTTTACATGTGCTTATGTGTGGGGATGAGGAGTCTTTCTGCTCTTTGAGCTTTGATTTTTGTTTCTTCTCCTCGGTCACTGGTGCCTGAGCTGCTTTTGAGACACAGGGAATTTCTGATACATTAAGGAAATTTATAGGATCCCAGCCTGGTTTGTGTTGGAAGGGACCTTAAAGCTCATCCAGTTCCAACCCCCTGCCATGGGCAGGGACGCCTTCCACTAGAGCAGGGTGCTCCAAGCCCCTGTGTCCAACGTGGCCTTGAACACTGCCAGGGATGGGGCAGCCACAGCTTCTCTGGGCACCCTGTGCCAGCGCCTCAGCACCCTCACAGGGAAGAGCTTCTGCCTTAGACCCAATCTAAATCTCCCCTGTTTCAGTTTGAACCCATCATCCCTTGTCTGATCGCTTCAGACTCTGATGAAGATTCCAGAATTTCCAAGAATTCCATATATTTCGTTTCAAAACCAAGGGAGAAGGCAGAAATTAATTGCTCTGGACACTTATGCCTCCTCTGAGCACTCTACTAAAAAGGCAGCTGCATACAAAAGGCCTGTTTATTCTGCTGCAGGATCATGGTTTGGACAGGCATTGTCTGGCTTTCTTGGGACAGATCATGTGGAGCTGCCCTTGCTGTGGTGCAAAGACATTCGGCTGCTCCCTGTGATGGGAAGATGCTGCCTCGGGTATTCTCCTGTGGTTGCCCAGGCATGGTGCTTGGCAGAGCTTGGCTTGGCTTCCGTCTTCAACATCAGGACACGGAGCTGTTGGATCAAGTCCAGAGGAGGCCACGAAGATGCTCAGAGGCTGCAGCACCTCCTGTATGGAGATAGGGTGAGAACACTGGGGCTGTTCAGCCTGGAGAAGAGAAGCTCCGTGGAGACCTCAGAGCAGCTTCCAGTGTCTGGAGGGGGCTACAAGGATGCTGGCGAGGGACTCTTCATCAGGGACTGGAATGATAGGATTTTGGGGCTGCATTTGACACTTCTAATGCTGCCTCTTTGCTCTCTGTGGGACTGCGCCTGCTTTGTGCTGCGTTGGAGTTGAGCTCTGGATCTACTCTGTCCATCCAACTGGATGTAATGGTGTCCTCAGGGCTTTCAAATAGATGGACAAACAAGCTATTTCAGAACTGCTGCGAGCTAGGCAGAACACAGTGGTGAAGAGGAAGGGTCCGAGATGGGTCTCTGCAGGCAGCAAATGCTCTGAAATGCTTAAAATGCTGTTTGGGGGGATCATTTTTCCCCAGCCCTTTGTCTGTGAAGAATGAGGGCTGGGGGGGGGGGGGTGTGGGGGCTTGCACGCAGGGTAAATGGCTCTATTGTTCCCATCCTTTCCATTGAGCTTAGGAGCCCCCCTATAAAAGACTTACCTTTCGCTAGTGCGAGTAAGAAAAGGCCAGTGTCGCTTTGGTGCTCAGCGGAGCATGAAGCGTGCTTAATTTAATAACGCTGATAAATCTCAGAGCCAGGAGCATTTGGAGCTAACACATGACCCATTTTTCCAATCAATCGGAAACATTTACATAACGGCCTGATGCAGGGTCCCTCCTGTGAGGGATGTGGAGCAAAGGGATGGCAAGAGGGATGATGGCAGGACGCCCCTTCCAAAAGCGCTGCCGCCACAATTGGTCCTCTGCAGGCAAGTCGTGACCCACCTCATTGGGACTGCAGTGATGTGCCTGGGCTTAGAGCATCTTGCTGGGCGTTGGAGTCCATCACCCCAATGGCAAAGCCCACACAGCTCCAGGGTGTCCCAGCTATGGGGCTGGCACCCTAGGCTGTAGCTGCTTGCAAAAGCAAGCCCTTGGGATGGTGTGTGGGGCAGGACAGCTTTGTGAATGCTGCATCCACAAAACACTGGCTGTGGCCATCAGCTGTGAACAGGCTCTTGCCTTCCTCTGGCTGTGCTGTCAGAGGATGCTCATCGGCTGGGGATGGGAGCTGCACTTTGTATTGGGGTGCACGGGTGGTGTCATGGCTTTGTCTTTCCCTGCATCAAGGTTAGGTTGTTCCTGGGGCATCCCTGAGGATGGTTTTCCTCCCTGTGCGACAGGGGCACCTCTTTGGGATCAGGAGCAGTAGCTATGGTGACCTCCTCCATACATCAGCTTGTTCTGTGTTGCTTCCCATGCACAGGAATCAGGCTGGGGTGGCCCAACACAATTACTCCTTTTCCTTTACTGTTCACCTGCAACAGGGTGTCTTGAAAGAGGAACTTCCTGATCTTGCACCTTGTCCCATCCCTTCTCAGCCTATTCCCTTTCTTCTGATCGCAGTGTTGCCACTTTCCTCCTCCTTTCCCCTACCCTTAACAGCGCCTTTTGGCTTGACACCTCCAACACGTTTTATTTCTTACCTTTCTTGTTCCGTTTGTAACATCCAGTGGCCTCAAGATTGGTGTTTGCAAGAACAAGTGAACTGGGCTCCTGTTGGCTCAGTGGGAAAAAGAGATGTAATTGTTAACAATTCCATGCCTCCCAAAGGATGGAGGTGATGGCCATGCTGAGAATGCATACCAGACCAGTTTAATGATCAGTAATTCTATTGTATTACAAGCCATTATCACAGAGTACAATGAAAGGTGAACCTTAGCCCAAACCCAACTAGTCATGCAGGGTTTGATCCATTTTGGGTCCTATAATAACCTCTTGAAAGACTTTTTACATCAAAGCCATCTCCCATCCATGATTGGTGCATGTTTCTTCATCCGAAGTGCCTCTTTGCATTGAAGGAATGCTCTTGAACTGTTTTTATGGTCACCTAAGTTCCCATCTGAGGGAAGGAAAATGCCAGATTTCCTTGTGGCCAGGTTCAAAAATCCCCCGTCTGATATATACTGAGGGATTAAATAACAGTGGGGAGTAACTGACATTGCTACATACCTCTTGGCATTGCATGTAGAAGGATGCTGGCACCTTCCTTTGGGACAGGATCAGCCTCTCCATGCTGCAGGGACATTCCATATGGTGGCTTCTTGTTCAGAGATGCTACTAAGGAGGTGTCAGGAAAGAAGAAGGAAGGATTTGTTGCTGTTGTGATTTTCCAGCCCTGCTTTCAAAGCATCAGTGGCGTTTTTCCCTCTAGAGGGCAGAGGAGGAAAGATAAAGAAAGGGAAAGGGACATGAACAGAGGTTTTGTTAGATATGTGCAGGGCGGGAATGGCTGGAAATGGCGTGGTCCTGAGATGCAGTGCTCAACTAGGATGCTCCGCAATCAGGGTGCAAATGCATGTGTGTAGCAATCTGTTCTTCCTGAGGTCAGATTGATATATCCAAGTGGCTTTTGGTCTTCTGAGTGCCTGTTCACGCCTGAATGGTGTGATAAATGCTCTGGGTCTCTTAAAGCCCAAGTTCTGCACCCAGTAGGATGCTCAGCCCATGACATCTCCCTTGCGGCTCCTCCAGCTGCTGCATTCCCGTGTTCTGCATGGTCCATCCTATATCCATCCTGTGTTGATAGGAAACCTCTCCACTTCCTATTCCCAGGTGATAGAGCCGTGGTGCTGCCTCCTCCTGCATCAGGGAGCCCTCCCAGCTACTGCACAGCTCCTGTTCCCAGCAGGAAATGGAGTCCAAGGTCTCTGAAGGCGGCCTGAATGTCACCCTCACCATCCGACTGCTGATGCATGGCAAGGTAAGGGGGTTTTCTCACAGCTCCCTCTCCCACATGGTGCTCATGGGTCCTAATCAGAGAATCCTGGCCTGGTTTGGGTTGGAAGGAACCTGCCACGAGCAGGGACACCTTCCACTAGAGCAGGTTGCTCCAAGCCCGCTCCAGCCTGGCCTTGAACACTGACAGCGATGGGGCATCCTTGCCCTGTCCTGCTGGGTACAGGATGTCCCAAGTCTTTGCTTCGTTATGGGGTTGGTCTGGATTGTCTTTGTGTTTTGTAATGTTGATGCCTTTGTGTTTGGTTTTTCCTTTTCTTTAGGAAGTTGGCAGCATCATTGGAAAGGTAAGCATGGCTTTTGAATGTGGTTTTCATTCTATTGCCTGTGCCGTTTCCTACGTGTGCTGTGGTGGATGCCGTTCACCTCTTCCCTGTGATGCCTTGAGTGTTTTGTGTGCATGAGCTTAATGATGACAGACCCACAGAGGAATCAAAGCCTATTCCCCTAAAATAGCCCAGCCCAACCCAAACCTAACCTTGTGCCATTCCCAGCTGCTTCCCTGGGGTCATAAATAGGTGTTTATGATCGTTTTGCCTGGAATTTTACTTAAAGAGCTTCATTAAGACTAAAAATGTCATGCAAGCCCATTGAAGTTCTGCAGCACTTGTCTCTCCATTTAGTTGGGCAGAAAAGCTCCACATGGTGCTTTCCACAGTAGTTTGGAAAGTCCTGGCTATCCAAGATCAAGGGGTTTGGTGTTTTGAAAGGGCAGGTTTATAGCGGAAGAGGTTTGCGGCATGAGCACGTTTCACCTATATGCTTGTGCCTTATTTTTCCATCAGCTTGTCCAGCCCTGGAAGGATTCACAGTTTTACCTGCTTTATATTGGGTATAAAGTCATTAGATCTCTCTTTGGATACTAGATCAGAAACTAGCCTCTGAAGTCACAGGGATTGGGGCCACAATGGCTTCAGCTGACCATCCCATAGGAATGGAGGGTCAGGCACCACAGAGGTGCCCAAATGCTTGGCTGTGTGTTGCCACCTATTAGAGAGATGTGTGTTTGAAAGGGTTGTTTTGAAGGTGGAAGTCCTGACAGTAATAGCCTGTGCTTCTGCTTCTTGTTTCAGAAAGGGGAGACTGTGAAGAAGATGCGCGAGGAGGTGAGCAACCTGCTTTGTACGGGGATTGGAGGAGGAGACCATTGGGGTCTCCTGGCCAGAGCTGCACATTGCAGTAACTCCCAGGCTCAGGCAGATCCAGTTTTCTCACTCTGGCCTCAAATCCCTATTGTATTTAATGGGAATTCTCCAGAGCCAAGAATTTGCTCTTAAAGGAACATTGAAATCAAGTCACTTCTCAGATGCTTGAGGCTGTCCAAGGTCTTTAAGTCTGCAGCCACCAAGGAGTTAACATCAGATGAGCAAGCAATGCTCTGCTTCTCGCAAGCAATGACCCCATGAGCTGGTCTTGCCTTGATCCATATGGGTTTGCATTGTAGTAAAAGACCCAAAGCAAATGCTTTATGAGGATGAAAGCATCACAGGGGGCAGGAGTAGTGACCAGAGACCAGTCTGTGGTTATGCCAAGGCTTCTCTTCTCTTTCCAGAGTGGGGCAAGGATCAACATCTCGGAGGGGAACTGCCCTGAGCGAATTGTGACCATCACTGGCCCCACTGATGCCATCTTCAAGGCTTTCGCCATGATTGCCTACAAATTTGAGGAGGTGAGAAACACCAGCTGTTTGTCCCAGAAGGGCAGAGTAAAAGAGTCTGCATCCAGACCCATGGGTAGCTCTGGCATGCCCATTGCTGGGGCCAGCAGTGCAGATAGGTATGGGTACCTCCAACCATGTGTGCCAGTCTGGACTTGCTTAACTGGCATAAAACCTTCCAGACATCTCTAACTAGGCAAGAACTGAGCTTCAGTGAGCTCACAGAGGTCTCACAGTGAATTAACTGCAGGGATGCTCAGTGATGCAGCTGCAGACAGAGGCCAGCCACAGTCTGAGGGACATGAGCCCTCTTCTCTGGCTGAGGGCATTTGGGTTGGCCTGGATGGTCAGGTACCAAAGGCTGATGTGTTGCCCTCTTCCTTCCCAAGGATATAACCAACTCGATGAGCAACAGCACTGCTACCAGCAAACCTCCAGTGACTCTGAGACTGGTCGTGCCAGCTAGTCAGTGCGGCTCACTGATCGGCAAAGGAGGCTCCAAGATCAAGGAAATCAGGGAGGTAAGTCAGACTGGTTATCATTGCGTGTAATCACAGAGCTGATCCATGAACAAAGGGGATCAGCCTTGGAAACCAGCATCCTTATTCTGCTAGCATCATGCCTCGCTTCCCAGGATGCAATGCAGAGAGGATGCAGAGATGATGCAGGAGCAGCATCCCATGGGACCTCGCTGCTGTGCTCCTGCTGATGCAGGAGTACACGCGGCACCGACGCTGGCTTGCAAGGGAAAAGCATTCAGCTGTGGGATTTCTCCTCCTGTCTCTTTCTGTCTCCAGTCCACAGGTGCTCAGGTTCAAGTGGCGGGGGACATGCTGCCCAACTCCACGGAGCGGGCGGTGACAATCTCGGGGACACCCGACGCTATAATCCAGTGTGTCAAACAGATCTGTGTGGTGATGCTGGAGGTACAGTCTGTAACCAAGGGGGTAAAGTACCTAGGAACACAAAAACCACCCCAGCCGGCACCACCAGCAGCGCTGGGAGCTGTGGAGCGTGTGTCCTACCCTTCACCAAGCGTTGTCAGACCACTCTCATTGCCTGGTACCTCTGTTTGACACCCAACCCAGTGTGTTTTCCCCTGCCATTTTCTATTGTTTCTAGAGGCCCACACTGGAAACCTGCTCGGTTGGATGCCCCAAAGGAGATGGTTTGTGTTGTAGCACAGGAGAGATGGGTACCAGAGGAGGTCAAGGCAGTGGGAAGGGGATGGGGGCTGCAGTTACTCCACCAAGCACCTGGCCCCCTCTGTGTAGGGCTCATGGTGCCCATGAGGACCATGGCAGGGAGGAGGAGGAAGCTAGTGCATCCTCATCACTGAGGGAGCTGGAAGTATAAAGCTGGGCTCCAATAAGGCACAGCAGAAGTAGTGAGTAAGACTGGTGGAGAGCAGGGTCTGTAGGCATATGGATGTGTGCCCAGGGTGCTGCTTTATGACCAGCACAGCTCGGGGATTTCTGCCATAAAGAGATGATGCTGTACCCATGGCTTATTGTCGAGGATGACTGCAGCCGTATGCCCTGTGTCCACACCTCGGATGGGAGAAGCTCTAGGAGGAAACCCTCTGGGACACAGGACAGTGGCATCCTCCACTCCTCTCAGACATAGACTGGACCGATGTCTGGCCCCCTCTCCCTTGCTGCCTTTCTTGGCAGGGCAAAGTGCATCTGCCACTGCAAAAGCTCCAGAGGAGGATGGCAAAGCTTGGTGGAGATGAAGCAAACCCAAACGTGAGCAACTTCAGTTTGGCAGCAGCACAGCTAAGGAGGAGATGCCACAAGCATCCACTCCTCCATCCACTACTGCTGGTAGTGATGCTCAGGCAGGGGAGTGCAGTTGTAGCTGCACAGTGACTCCAGGTTAAGCTCTGGGCTGCAGCAGAGGTGGTGCTTGCAGGTGTGTTATCAAGTGCTGTTCTCACTGGCGGAAGCATGGGGCACTGCTGCTCCGTATGACTTGCAATGGGAAAGAAGCAAACCCTGGAGTTTTCTTGCAGCCTGAAGTGCCCTGAGTTTGTCAGCTCACAGAGATGCTCCTTGTAAGCTTTCAAGCTTAAATCCTCTCTCACCCTTACTGAGATTTTGTAATACAATAACAGAGCAAGCAGGTTTGTGGTTATGGAGGCTGTGCTTTGGTTGTAGAGCTTTGCTGCAGACCTGTGCTTAGGAGGGCTTGGATGTGCCTATTAGCTACAAGTAGACATCCAGAAGAACCTACAGAGAAAAGAAAGGAAGAATTTTCCATGAGGGAGTAATTTCTATTGCCTGTCCTTCCATAGCAGGGACTGAGTCATTTCACTTCAGGTGGAACCAGAAGGGTTTTATCTGGAATCTCTCCTGATCCCTGGAAACCTCCATATCTCCTATGGCCTCTTCAAGAGGAAACCAGCAGAGATGATGTGGGTGAGAAGATCCTGTGCACTGCACAGTGGGATGCATCACTACGGCTCGATGTGCATCACTACAGCTTCTTTTCCATCCTACCCAGGGCTGGTCAGGCCACAGCAGTGAGGAGCAAGACAGAGAGGGGCAACCCCACATCATGCTGCCATGTGAAGAGGACTGGGAATGCATACGGGTTGGTGGCTTTGCTGCAGGTATCTGGCTGCATACAAGGATGGCTACCACCATGCAGCTCTAGGATAAAAGCTCTGGACATCCTCGTTGCCATCTGAGAGGGGTTTCCAGCCTCTAGCTCCTCTGGGGCTCAGCACCCTCGCCAGAGTGATCACTGTTGTCTCACTAGGGCACTGCGAGATCTTGACCACAATGATTATGCTTCACAGCATCTGCTGCACGACCATCCATGTCTTGGCTTGGATGGTGATAGACCAAACCAAGTCCTCAAGGTGACACTGTGAGGAAGATGAGAGGGGTCAAAGAGCTTGAGCATTGTGCCACGTCACTCAGAGAGGCTGCTCACTTCTGATGCCCATGCTCACAAGCCTATCCCACAGCTCCTGGTGCTCGGTGGTGCTGGTATGACTCCAGGACAAGGCTGTTGACTTGCAAGAGCTGCAAAGAAACCCGCTGCATAGGAGGGATTAAAGGCCTTTTCCATGGGTGGACCTCCCCATCTCGTAGAACCATAAGATCATGGGATGGTTTGGATTGGAGGAAGCCTTAAAGCTCATCCAGTTCCAACCCCTGCCATTTGCAGGGGCATCTTCCGCTAGACCAGGTTGCTCCAAGCCCTATCCAACCCGCATGCTTGAGGGTCATCTTGGGGTGCTTTGAGGAAGGTGCTCCCTTCCATTGTCAAGCTGCATCCTAGTTTGTGTCGAGCAGAGTGAAGGTGATGGAGGCAGTGGAGGGCTGGGAAGCCATTGAGGTGCCCACATTGTCCTTGTTGTCCATCAAACTCTCTTTCCCCCGTGTCCTCCTGTCCAGAAGCGCGGTGTGCCTGGTGCGGGTGTTGCTGTCGGTGGCCCCTGGGGGCCGTGCTCCTTTAGGTGCTTTCTAACGCTCTTTTTGCCGCCGTTTCAGGAACGCTGGTTCTAATGTTCTCTCTCCCTCTCCTTGTCCCTTTTCCTAGTCCCCACCAAAAGGTGCCACCATTCCCTACCGCCCAAAGCCCGCCTCCACCCCTGTCATTTTTGCAGGTGGTCAGGTAAGAGCCGACCCGCTTGCAGCCTCCACTGCCAACCTCAGCCTTTTACTGCAGCACCAGCCGCTGCCCGTTAGTGCACTCAGGTTTCTTGCCTTCTCACTTGCATGGTGTCATCCCATCCATTGCATGCCACGGCAGCTGGACTGAAAGCTCTTGGTAGAACCAGGTTGATGTCTTGCCTTCTGTGGTAGCTGCTGGAGGATGAAAGGGAGCAGGGTGTTAGCTCCACCAGGCATTCATGCACCAAGGCTGGAGTTCGCTTCATTAGACCCAAATTCAGTGTTTGCCAGCAGTTGCCACTGTAATAAGAAAAGCCTTGTTGAGTAAGAGGCTGTGATTGTGCTCTCATAGGGGCTGCAAGTGTTTATTGTCTGGCATCTCAGTCCAACTAAAAGTCATAGGATCCCAGGCTAGTTTGGGTTGGAAGGGACCTTAAAAAGCTCATCCAGGCAGGGACACCTTCCACTAGAACAGCTTGCTCCAAGCCCCTGTGTCCAACCTGGCCTTGAACACTGCCAGGGATGGGGCAGCCACAGCTTCTCTGGGCACCCTGTGCCAGTGCCTCAGCACCCTCACAGGGAAGAGCTTCTGCCTAAGAGTTCATCTCAATCTCCCCTCTGGCAGGTTAAAGCCATTCCCCTTGTCTTGTCCCTACAGGCCCTTGTCCAAAGCCCCTCTCCAGGTTTCTTGTTGGCCCCTTTAGGTATTGAAAGGCTGCTCCAAGGTCTCCCAATACCTAAAGGGCGCCTCTGCACAAGTTATTTACTTTCTCCCTAGCCACAGTAAATAGCAGAAGGACAAACTAAAGATGGGAGCAAAGCCCAAGGCACAGGCTATTTCAGGCAGCGTGCTGAATTAGCATCTTAGTCACTGCCAGCATCAGGAGGAGTGTGTCATTTGTTTCTGAGCAGCCCTCCTGGAAAAGAGCTTTGAGTCCAGCTGCTTGGTGAACTTCTCTTCTCAAAAGGGAGAGTAAGGTGGAGGTAGCGTTACTCCTGCAGGCAAACAGGCGGTGTCTTGCACAGAAGTGATGCTGCGGGATGAAGCAACCATCTCTGAAATGACAGGTCGCTTGGCTGTGGCAGAGGACAGCAGGCAACAGTCAGTAGTGCTATGAGGTGCTTGGGGTGGGGTTGGACCTGCAGAAGCAGCTCAGCAGGCTGAGGGATGCAGTGGCAACAACCTAAGAGGTCAGCCCCATCATCAGCACCTGAAAGCCAGGGGTTAGACAGGCCAGTGCTGTCAGAGTTGAGTTGCGTCTGTCCAAGACACCTTCCTGCCTCTAATTAGCTATTTCTAATCAATTTTCCTAATTAATGAACAATGTAAACCTTTGGGAAAGACAGTGTTTTAGAGCAGCCTCTGATGTGTCCACATGGGTACACTGGTCCCCATCACATTGGGATGCCATGCACTGGGACCACTGTTTCTGTGCATGGGGCTTTGCCTCCTTCCTCCTCATCCTCCTTCAAGATTTGGGTTTTTTTCCTCACACTTTACTGTTTGCAAGCAATGTGGTGAATTTGCAGGAGCTTCAGAGGGATTCTTCCCTCTTCTTGGCTCTCTTTACTCTCCCTTTTCCAAGTGTTATCCATCTCTTTTGCCATTTCTTTCAGAATCACCTGAATGATGCGTCAACCAGCGAGATACATTTTGCTTGCTGGTTCAGTCCTAAATGTTGGGTTCTCTAGGGTCTGGCTCTTCACCCATCGTGGTGCTTGTTTTCAGGTTCTTTACAACAGAGAAAGGGTTACAAACAATGGGAAAAACACTAACTAATTTGCCTGGCAGACATCTGCATGGATTTATCAGTTATAGGTGGTGAAAGGCATTGCAGTGCAGGTAGCCTGTCCCTGAGCTTGGGAAGATATCAGCACCAGTGGCTTTCTGCATGGCAATGTCTTTCCCTCCTAGCAGAGCACTGGGATATACTGGGTAGAGGCAAAGCACGTTTAGAGTTATGCACTGAAACTATGGATGGACTCGCTGCACTGGCTCACTTTGTAGGATCATGGTTAGGTGTGAAGGGCAATGGTAATGTCACTGTCCATCCACTACACAAGATAATTCTAGTTTCATGCATCTCTTTTGATACAGCAGAGTGCAATCACAACCTTATATTCCTGCTCCATGTGATTTTTCTGTCACCTTTAAAGAGCTGATTCTTTCCTTTTGGAAAAGCCAAACTGAGCCCAAGTCCCTGAAGTTGGGTAGCTTAGCATGCTTCAGGTTTGATTGAGCCATAGAATGGTCTGGGTTGGAAAGGACCTTAAGATCATCTAGTTCCAACCCCTTGCCATGAGCAGGGATGCCTCACACTAGACCATGTCACCCAAGACCCTGTTCAACCTGGACAGGAAATGTGGCAACCTGGATTGGAGGTGTACATCTCCCACCCCCAGGACTCCCTGCCCCAGGGCATGTAATGTGGCAGGGGGGTTCTCTTCTGCATGGGTTAGCCATGGCAAACACTTGCTGCATGGTGCTTCCCTCATCCTAACCTCAAGATGAAACTGCTTTAGTCAAGATTTAGGGTCCTCCACCTTGCTTTCACTAACAGCAAAGCAAGGGGAGAGGTGTTATGGAGTCTCAGCTCTCAGTGATATGAGGGTCCCAGGCAGAGCAGGATAAGGGCTGAGCTCTTTACCCCCTGGAATCCGAGCCTTTACCTAGTGTCAGGAAGCAAAGTCCAGGGAGAGCCATCCATGAGGAGACATGGGGCTTTGCACTCAGACCCTGCCAGCCCTAATAACAGCTCTCTCTTTTCTCTTGCAGGCCTATACAATTCAGGGACAATACGCTATTCCACACCCGGATGTGAGTTTTACCCTCATTTCTTTTCTTCTACCCTTTTGTGTCACCTGCATGCTACTGTGAATTCACAAGATATTAATATTAGACATTAATATTAATAGCAGATTTTCCAAGTTAACCGGCCGTGTGTAGTATCTGTAATACCTTCAATAGCCTTTTAACCTGTTAGCAC
The DNA here is from genome assembly GCA_039720435.1 of Amazona ochrocephala. Classification (NCBI taxonomy): domain Eukaryota; kingdom Metazoa; phylum Chordata; class Aves; order Psittaciformes; family Psittacidae; genus Amazona; species Amazona ochrocephala. Next base: position 81,075,175 of record CM077881.1, on the reverse strand, counting down.
CAAACTTAACTCTGAGGACTTGGCCTGATGCTAAATTGTTTGCATTGTTCAGTGCTATCCCTCTTTATTTTTGGAGAGAAACCATATTCTGTGCGTTTTGTGCCTCAAAATGATCAAAACAAGCAAAAAAAAGAAACAACTTTCCCCTCTATTTCCTTCTTGTCCTTAAAATGCTGGTAAGACAAGGGCTTATTTAGGTGCTGAGTACCTTGGTGCTGTGGGGAGAAGAGCTCCAGCACTGTGTGGTTTCTTGCTTGAAGCCTTGGCAGGGTGATGTGTCTTTTTGGGGGTCCTCCTCTGGGTGACTCGGAAGCAGGGGCTGAGATTGGGCAAAATGCTATTGGCATCCCCTGAAGGGGATGGGGATGATGGTACCCACCACGCTCCTGGATCTCTCACCTTCCTGATGGCTGTGCACCTCCCTTAGAGACCTGGACCTGGACCAGAGTGGTCACCCTGGGTTTGATGGCTGTCTTGGGAGGGTTGGCTCACTCTTACATGGGTCAGGGCATCATGGGCACAATCCCCACTTGGTCTCGTGCTCTGTGGTGTTGGGGACAGGCTCCACTCAGGCTTGCAGCGCAGATGGGTTTTGCTGGTGCTCGGGTGCCCCTGATGCTGGGGCTGGTCAGGGAGCCACAGCACATGTAGGGAACATCTGCTGGCACATCTGTATGTGAAAGTACCAGCAGCAATAGAAACCAAGTCTAATTGAAAGGATTTCTCTATGAGAAGCAGCAGGGAAGTACTGCAATGCTGGAATCACGGCTGACAACCCAGGGAGCTCTTGGAAAAAGCTGGGATGTTTCTATATGGGTTTCAGAGGGGATAAATTTCCCAGCGAATCCCATTGCAGAGGCTACTTCATGCTATGAGTCCACAGGGCTGAGCACAAAGAGCCACTCCGGGGATGTGGCTCATTTGTAAGTGGTGTGGTGTAGGTAGGAAGCCTTCCTTCTCCAGCCATTCCACACATGGGAAGAGTATGATATAACTTGGTATTCCTCCTTCTGATGTCTACTTGGGTATTAAATCATGGGATTCCTATTTGCATGACTGAGAATGGGGCAAGGCTGTTGGATACCATGGATGTGTGATTCCCATGGGAACGGTTAGGAGCTGTAGGCTAGATTTTGATCTTAGGAACAGTGATTTCACCTAGGTTAGTGGAGGCCAGGCTTTGGCTTTCCATGCAACACCAGTGTACATGCGCTTTGAATAGCCTGCTGTGATAGTTGTTAAGAGACCCTCTTAATTGTATGCACTTCACTTCTGCTCCCTATATATAAATAAATACACTTGCATGTGCCGTGAGGGGGGACCAATGTATTCTTTGTCCCAGTTTTCCTTTGCAAGTGGTGCTGACACCATAGTGTGTTCTTTGTTATATCCCTCTGATTGGCAGGGGTAAAATACATTAAATCTATTTGCTGGCTGCACTTAACCCAACTCCCAGCAGATGGGACCTGGAGAAGGTTGTTCGTACCCAGGGGCCATCCTTTCTGTCATAGCACTCTCACAAGGACTGGGCGTTTTAAACAGTGCAGAATCCAGTCTTGAACGTGGTCTTAGGGCATTGCCCTTGCAGGTGTCTGTGTTTAGAGGATGGCTTTGACAGCCTCATGACTGCAGAGCGGGCTGAGTGTCGAATGCCAAAGCTAAAATGCAAGCTCCTGCCTTGATCTTCTCCCCTCAAAACAACACCTCAGCAGCGGTTTTAGCTCACACTGTGTGGGCACTCATAAGCTGTTCCAAATGTGATGTGTAGCTGCCTGCCTTCATGAAGCCTATGGTGGGAGGTGAAAGGATGCCCATGGAAGCCTGGAGTCTGAGGAATTTGGGAGTGGAATTAACGTTGAGCACAGGGAAGCTCTCCCTAGCTTGCGCATTGCTCCCAGGTATGCACCATGAGCCCATGAGATGAACCTGGGCATTGCTGTGAGTCCCAAGTGATGCTCGGCATGGCTCTGTGTTGCTCCCAGCACTGCTGTCCTGTTCTGTCCCCCACCAGTGCCTGTGGTCTGTGGAGAAAAACAGAGGCTGAAGAAGTGCTCCCAGGGTTTTGCTTCCAGGTTTTTCCAGGAAAAGGGAGAGGAGTTCCATGCACATGGAGCAGCTTTCACTTTAACACCTCGGCATAGCCATCCCCTCCTCTTGTAGGCTTGCTTATTGCTGTTACTACGTGTGTTTGCTGAATACCACTGTCCGAACTATGTCTTTGCCAGGCAGAGCTCCCTTGGGTACCTCTCTAACAGGGTCTTGCAGACGTTTCCCTCCCCACTGCCTCCCTCCATTCTCTCCCATGTGTGCTCAGCCCCCTGGGTCTGCTCTCTCCAGTGCTTCCCCCTCCCTGCTGCTGGCCAGGCCTCCCCACCAGCCATGCTGGAGGAGCAAGGAAGGTTTTGAGCATCATTTCCCCCCACTGAAATTGTAAGTCCTGCCTCTCCCTTGCTGGGTGCAACAAGCAGTTTATGTCTGCGAGGTGATGGGATCCTCATGATCCTTTGAGCATCCATGATATGGCCAAGTGGGATGTGAGGAAGACTCCGTCCTGCTTGCTGCTAGGCTTCAACCTGGTTTGGTTTTGTTTTCTTTTGGTTTGTCATTGGTTTTGGTTCTGTTTGGTTTCGTTTTTAACTGTGGAGCAGTGGAACAAAGCACAAAATGTATTCCAACCTAACTCTTCTCCATGCAACTGCTTCCCATGGGGCATGAAAACCTTACCTGGGCACAACAAGGGGTACAAGGATCTGAAATACCTACTGGTCGTGGCTGAAGCCCCTATTTCGTCATACTGCTCAAGGGCTTCTGCTTGTAATGAGCCGACCGTAAGAGCCACAGATTGTCCATCACCCGGAGGTGTTTCCCCATTGGAAATGATGCTCATGATGCAGCTCCAGCATCACAAAGAGCATCTTCTGGCTGCTGGCCCATGCTTAGTAGTGCCTTTGAGATGGCTTCTCTGCTCTAAAGCTACCCTGAAGCGAGCAGCAGCCTCTGGTCATAGGTTGTGAAGCCAAGGAGGGGAAGGCTGGTATCGTGCTTCAGACCCTGACCAAGCACTTCTGCAACAGATTTGGGCTCTATTGTGTTGATACCCAGGCCAAGTCCTTCTGCTAATGTTTCTGCCATGCCTCACCATGGCTTCCTGGTTTGGATTTCTTTCTGTTTCCTTTCTTTCCTTCCGTTATCATTTGGTTCTTTATTTTCGGTGTGACTTTGTTGTACTCTATGACAATAACCTTCTTAGCTCTAATGTCCCTCCTACCCCTCAGCAGTTGACCAAGCTCCACCAGTTGGCTATGCAGCAAACCCCCTTTACTCCCCTTGGACAGACCACCCCCGCTTTCCCTGGTACGTACCCACAGCCCTTTCTAGATATCCTTCTCTTCTTACCTGTAGAGTTTTCTCTCTCTTTCTAAACTCATGCTATTTAATGGAAGCAAGCAGGGGAAGTAAGGCTTGGAAGTTGCAATGTCCACGGGGAAAGGTTAACAGGGAGACTAGATGGATGCTTGGGGGTTATGGTCCTCATGGGTGAGCTGTTTTAACTGTGCATGCCTGGATTCCTCCACGCTTGCCTTGCTCCCAGCTTTGCTGGCTTCCCCAGCAGAAGCAATGAGCACCAGGCTCCCATCCTTCCCATTCCAGAGGAGGCAGCATCCCCGGCCATGCGCAGATCCCTGCTTTCCCGTGGAGAATGGCTCAGTGCTGGCTGGGGATGCTGCCCTGGTGTCTCTGGGGAGCAGTGCCCAGTGGGGCAGGATGCAGCCCCACGGCAGGGAGAGCAATGGGAAGGATCTGTGGCCATAGGGAGCTGCGGTGACAGGAGGACAACCAGTCCTGGTGTTGCTCAGCAGCTTCATTCCCGAGGCTGGTGACCTGGGAAGCAGGTAGAAGTGCAGGGGATGGAGATAAAGCATCTTTGTTTGCTCAGTGGTCAAAGTGCTGGTTGGAAATGCCTTTTCTGACAGTATGTTCATCATATTTTGAGCTTCCTAGATGAAGTGACATTGCTTATCTCCTTGAAGGCAAAAAGCATTAAACCTCTTTCTTCTTTGCTCTTCAGGAGAAAAGCTGCCCTTACATTCCTCCGAAGAAGCTCAAAATCTGATGGGCCAATCATCAGGTAAAAAAACCCACAAAGCTACAGGGAAATCAGCAGGCTTCTGTTGGAATATATGGTTTCTTGAATAGGACTGTGCCATTGTTGCACTCCTGGATAAGCTGTGGTGCTTGTGGAGGAGATGGTAGGGTTTCTTGGTGGGCAGGGAGAGAATGGGCAATGGTGTGCCAGATGATGTCCAAGGAAAAGAGCGTATTGCCTAGGTGGATTTATGTTTGAGTAGAGCTGCCATCTGTGTAATGGAAAAACATCAGAGTGAGCCGGCTCTCATTGAATTGTGCATAAACTGTGCTCAGAAGCAGTAGAAAGATGCCTGTGGGGACACAAATGACACACAGTTTTAGCCATCTCTAAGCCATTCAGAGCGAGCTGTGTTGTTAGAGGGACAAGACCCTGAGGAGATTTGCTGATGTCAGATGTCCCACACATCCACTTGTATGTGCCGAGTATTCTTGTCTTTTATAACCTACCATAGCTTGGAGAAGCCTCAAACCAGTGTGTGGGGACATCACCTAACCAAGGGAGAAAATATAGCCCAATAGGCCCTGCAAGACTACAGCAAATACAGTTCTCCTGATACCAACCTGCCCAGCCTTGTTTTCTGCATGCCCTGCTTTGTCCTTTGCAATCACCCAAGGCACTAATCCTGCCCTGATACATTAAAGCCATGGGGGCTGCATGTGTATATTGGAGGGGGAGGATCTCCAGGCTAAAATAAGCAGTCTCTGGGTAATGGAGAAGGACTGACCATTCCCCAGTGGATTTTGTGGTGCAATACAATGGCACTGGGTGCTCCAAGGGCTTCCAGTGTCTTCAGTGACATGTGAGTGCAGGGCAGGGGATGCTATCTATGAGTATTAGATATTAGATAGCATTAGGTATGCTATCTGTGATGCATTTCCATCAACATAGATGATGGATGGGTGTCTCAGCGCTGCCCTGCATGCATCCCTAGTGCTCTGCTCCCTTCAGAAGGTGTTTTCTGCCATACCCAGGCTGCCCCTGCTCTGAGCCTCATAATGCACGGCTGAGAGACAGGAACACCCTAAGAGACATGGGTTGGTGTTAGGTGCAGTCTGCCTTGCCTCTGTGAGGAGGCTTGGTGTGAAAGACAGGTCCAGGGCTGGTAAGATGTCCCTTCCAGTGCAATGTGCTATATAAAGTCAGCACCAAGCATTGCCTGCCATGTAAAACCTGGGCAGGAGCTGGTTTGTGCAGGCTTTGGCAGTGGTAGAAGGAGAGCATACAGCTGTTGAGTGGAGGATTTGCATCCCCATCCACTGCGTTTCCCCTCCTCTGTGTGGTTCCCAAATGGAATCTGTGGTAGAGAGACCTCCAGCAAGCCAATGCCTGTGTGGTGAGCCTGGGCCTGGCACTTCTGGGAAGCTGCATTGGGGAATCATGCATGAGCCCATCACGGTTCTCCTTTCTAGGGGAGATGCTGAAATGGGATTGGCACATAAAGCTTTGTTTCAGTATTTCAGATCCGCTTTGACCATGCTGGTACCCAGGCAGGCATCAGTTCACACTGCTGCTGGGTAAAACTTGGCCACTGCTTGCAGTAGCTGCTTAGCATGATTAAGACAATGACATATTGCCATGAGGCATGAGGAATCCGTGTGGCTGCTCTCTTACGTTGTAGCAGCCCAACACTTCCAGTCTCCTTCTGCTTCTTTACACTTCCTTCTCCCCTCTTTCCTTGGATACAGACATCGCAGTCACTCATCCTCTTGCACACGCTGCTCTTAAAGTAGTTTATATCGTATGGATAAGGAGGTTTGTGCAGTTACTGTAAATCCCTGTTAGCCACCAGTCAGCTTCTCTCTTGCAGATCTGATGTAGGACATCCTTACTTCAGCACTGAAGTGATTTGATACGGAAACCTGTGTTAGAGGCAGGCTTCAACCTAGGAGTGTTACGGTGTGCTCTCTTACCTCTGTACCTCCACACACAGGGTAGACTGCTGGCTCCAGCCTTTCCCATTGGAGAAGAAGGAACCCTCCAGGAGAGGCTGTGAGGAAGCATATTACTGCTTTAGCTGCTTTACCATGTGATTCTGTAGGGAAGCACATCTCCATACTGTTTGCCTTTTTTACCCTTGGAGTAAGAGGGACCACTGGTCCTGGGTCCAGCTAGCACATGTGTCTTAGCAGTCAGGCTTTAATTCAGCATGTGAGTCTATGAGGCTTTAACTTGCAAAGGAGCCCAATAGCCCTGTGCTAGAGCTGCTGGATTCCCTGCTTTTGGGGTGCTTCTGATGTAACCAAGTAGCTCTGTGCTGCTGTGTTAGAGGGTGTGTGGACAACCCTCCATCCCTGAAGGATGCAGGTGAAGGTGGCGGCCAGCTCCAGCAGAGTCAGGTAGCAACTGTCTTCCCTCTCCTTGTCCCGGAGTGTGTGTTCCCCTTCCTCTTCCCATTCCCATTCCTGGAGCAGGATGCAGCCTTTGCCTGTTGTGGGAAAGCAGTGGAGCTCCACCATGCTCTGCCTTTGCAAGCTATAACCATCTTCCCCTTGCATATGCCCAGGTTTGGATGCCAGTCCCCCGGCCAGTACTCATGAACTCACCATTCCCAATGATGTAAGTAAATGCAAGCGCTTCCTCAGCGTGTGTGTGTATACACATATATATGTGTGTGTAACTGCATAGATAGAAGCTGCAGGCACATGTCTTTGTTCAATAAGTTTAGAGATGCCCCTTCACCAGGTTCACTCGTACCATGTGCAGTCTGTTGGGGATCAGCCTGCAGTATAAAGTGCCCATTAGGCTTTACCCCATTGGTAGATTTCCAAGGTACAATCCTCCTTAGTGCTCCTTTTCCCTTTCCTGGACTCATGAAACATGCCCAGTTGACAGCACTGGGAAGGGAAAGAGAGGTCCTGAGCCAGCCCTGATTGAACTAAAGATCCTTAACCTAGCACTGGCAGGTGTGAGATGTTGTTTTGGTTCAAGCACAGTTACCAGGGGCAGGTGAAGAGAAGGTAAGTAAATAATGTTCCTGGTACCACCAAGTGCCACTCAAGTGTCTGAAGGGCACTGAAGGACAGTGCGTCCCATCTGAGTACTGGTGGCAGACAGCTTTTGGGTCTTGTAGACAGAGGTGGTGTGGTAAAGTGGATGTTGGACTGGGATATTCGCTGGGAGGAGGCTGGAGTCAGTGCCAGGATGGTGCTTGAGGATGCTCAGGTGGGATGGAGAGCCTAGCACAGCTGGAACCTGGATGCATGGGTCTCGTTTGCTTCTGGACTGGCCCACTGGTTGATAACTAGCCTGCGCTCAAATCAGGATCCTGGGAAGAGGAGCATGGCTTCCGTTCTCAGTCTCCATATCCATCACCTACAAGCATCTTCAGCCTCACCAGGAGTTTCTGATGGGGTCTGGCTGCTATTGCTACTTCTTCCTGCTGTTGGCCATCACATGGCAGCACAAAGTGACTGCCGACACCTCTGCTTCCACCCAAGAGACATGGCTCATCCTGGCTCTGCTTCTGTCCATATTGAAAGGCTTCAAGAAGCTCTGCAACCGGTGCAACAGCCACATCTGTTGTGTGGATTGAGCATGGGGAACTGTAACCCTGGCAGCATCTTCAGGAATAGGAAGTAACCCTTTGCAAAAGGTCCCACTTGGAAAGAAAGGATGCTTGGGGCCTTCCCACAGGATCCAGAAGCATTTGCCCACCAGAAGCCCAGCTTTCGTCAGGCCTGCACAGCATGAAATGTCATCACCTGCACCTTCCTGCCTTCAGGAGCATGCCTCCTTAGCTCTGCTTCCTGTTTTGAAGGCTTTGAAACATTCCCTGCCAGAGGAGAGGGTTTTATTTCTTAAAGCAAAGGGTCTACAGGCATATTCTAGTGGTTTAGATGAGCTTGGGGTTACACTCAAGGAAACGGGATGACATCCATCTCATTGCTCCTCTGACAGGAGAAACTTGAGTGCTGCTCAGCAGCACTGTTGCTGGATGTCAGTCTAGTTTGGCTCCTCAGCTCTCGCCAGCAGGTCTGATCTCATCTGCTGAAGCATCTCTGAGTCATTTCTGTGCCATGAAGATGAGGATGGGTGGCTGTTGGGCTGGACACCCTACTGAGACAGTTGATATCTTGTCTTAGCCTTGCAGTGGGATGTATATTCAGGCCCATATGGGACAAACCACTAAAGTAACCCCATGATCTGGCGACAGGATGACTGAACATTTGGAAGAGTAGTTGTCTGCACTTCTACAGTGACAGGAATCCAGCAGCTGCCAAGGTGAACATCGCACATGTTGGACAAGAGCTCAAACGCTGGTGGCCAAGAAGGGCATGAAGAAACACCTCGTGCCTGTGTTGGCAAAGCTGGACATCTCGCTATGTGTTACCAAGCTGCAGATGTGCTTGAGAGATCCATACATGATGCCCAAATGACCAAGAGCAAAGACCGAGGAAGTTCAAGCCATTGAGGATCATTGGGACAATTCAAGAGGTGGGCAACTGAGGAAATCCAAGCCTCTGATCTCTTTACAAGCGTGTTTTAAGATGGTTTTAAGTAGGATTCTCCTTCTGGTGCCGCAGCCACTTGGTGGTCTCCTGTACATGCCAGCAAGCCCTTGCATTGCACTGGAGGAGCTATAGGGGGTATCAGAGACACCAGGCGTGTCCCAAGTAGGGTAGAAGAATGTGAAATGGTGTGAGCAATGGGAAGCTATGGATGGTGCACCAGCTTGTGGGGTTGGGCTGTCCCTGGGGAAGGTGGTGGGCTTGATTTATAGAATCATAGAATGGTTTGGGTTGGAAAGGACCTTAAGATCATCCAGTTCCAACCCCCTGCCATGGGCAGGGACACCTTCCACCTCTTCTAGTAACTTATCCTATATAACCACCTTTATAAGGGGATAACTGTGGAGTGATCCCCTTCTGAATTTCTGAGTTTCCCGGTCTGAATCATGACTTATCCCCATCCTTGCAAGACATTGGCCAGTTATTAGACCATGCAATTGATGGTCTGTGCAAGATGAGCCCAGTATAACCCCTTGCCCTTCTCGATGCCCTCGGAGATGCTGGTTACCATGTACTATTTGGTTACCAACTGCTATGTGCCCCCTAGAGCAGAGCAGGGCAGGTTGCTAGATGGGTCCTGGGAGGACCGTGCTTGTGTGCAGGTGGAATTCACCCCTCTCCTGTACGCATAAGCGTTAAGGTCGCAGAGGGAGGAAGGCTCTTGGCTGGTGCCTGCCTGAGCTTCTCAGCCCTTCCCCTCCGTGCTTTCTTTCTAGCTAATAGGCTGCATCATCGGACGCCAAGGGACCAAAATCAATGAGATTCGGCAGATGTCGGGAGCGCAGATCAAAATCGCCAACGCCACGGAAGGCTCATCGGAGCGCCAAATCACCATCACAGGGACCCCTGCAAACATCAGCCTCGCGCAGTACCTCATCAACGCCAGGTGAGACCCCCTCCAAGCACCAAACCCGTTCCCGACGGCATGGTTGGGAACATGGAAGGGCTTCCTGAGGCCGGCTGGGATGAAGGGTGGCTTCTGAGCGGGGACCGGATGGCACCAGCAGGACCTCTCCCCCCAGCCAAGCCTTTGGCTGAGGACCCGGCACTCCTCCTCGCTCAAGGATTTATGCTTATGGGTGGCCAAAATCACCGCCGTCTTCTCCCCTGTGGATGAGGCAGAGGATGGGGAAGGGGATGGAGCTGAGACAAGTGGTGGGGAGGCGTCGTTTGGGACCTGCTTGCTGGGATCCCAGCATCTCTTAACTGCCACCTCTTCCGCCATGCTTCCAGGCATCCCAAAGGCTTTTCCTCCATCCAGTGAATATAATCAGTCCAATAAATGCAAGACATGGGAACAGCCCGATTGCTTCCTTTTCATGCTCAAAAGCTTGGTGCAGCAGGACTTTGTGGAGGCCAAGGGTTCCCAGTGCTGTGTCTGGCTGGGGTGGGGTGGTGGCCTGTATCTTGGGGGGCCAAGGATACTGCAGGAGACTATAGGGGAGGCGTAACTGGAGAGAGGGGTTAGGGACCATCTCCGTGATGGACCTGGTTGTGTGCTGTATGGACTTGTGGATGGGGAGCTTACGGGGAGACAGATGAATCCATCTGCCCATCCATGCTCTTGTGGTGGGCAGAGTTGGTGCTGTGACAATTTGCCTCCAGCCAAGACATGTGCGAGGATGTGGGGGGCTGTTGGTGGTGACTCTGACGTTCATTGTGGTGTGGGCTGCAAGCAGCAGTGAGGTCTGTATGTGCTTTCTCCTCCTTTGGACCCAACCCACCTCAGCCCCCGACCTGCAACAGACCTCCACCATCCCCTCCTGCCCTGCTGTCCCGCTGCCCGCATCCATGGCACCCCTCCAGCCGCTCAGGAGAGGGATGGAGGGCATGGCCGAGTGGCTTTCCCTGCAGCTCCTTGATATTTCTCCCTTCCTCTTGAGACAAGAGAGAGCAAGAAAAGAAAACTGAACTGCTCTTGGTTACTGGGAAAGGCTGAGATTAGAGCTTAGAGGGAGCAGGATGAGGCATCATCAGCCTCTCCCATCACGTCAAACCTGAAGAAGCCAGGGATGCAGGCACAGCCGCCTGTCCTCAGTGAGAGGAATGCTGGTACAACTGAAGCCGTGTGCTGGGATGTCCCCTGCCAGCACTTCTGGTGGGTTGCACCTCTATCACAGGCAGCAGTGAGGAGAAGGGAAAGGCTCTATGCTCCCCCCCGCTCCATGGGGACTGCCAATGCACTCAACCCCCCCAGTCTGAGCTGGGTATAAGCAAGAGGAGCAGCACTGCCCCACAGGGTCTTCGTTTTCTTTTCTGCCTCTGTTATTAAGCGCCTGTTTTTGTCTCCCCCCGACCCCTCTCTCTGCCCCTGTCTATTCTAGGCTGACGTCTGAGGTCACTGGAATGGGCGCACTCTAATTTCCACCCACCATCCTCCACTCCGCACCACCCGACCCTCTCCAGCCACCGGCACCCAGCCTGTACTGCCTGTACATTTACCCCTTTGCCTCCACACGTGCTCTTTTCTTTACTAACGACTCTAAACAGACGTCTCATTACACATATGCACACAACAGGAACGTTTCTTTACAAGCTCCTTACTGTGCTCCCGAGGCTGCTCCCAGACTCTTTGGTTATGGTCCTTGTTTGCAGCGTACGGTGTTATTGCTTCATCTGCTTTTATTTTGGGGGGGTGGGGAATAGGGGTTTTATTCCTGCTGGTGAGACTTCAGAGGATGCTGGGGTCTCTAGTGTCAATCTAGCATAGTAGCTATTTACACGTTTGAGTTGATGTTGGCGGTATCTGCTGTAGCCTATGGACCTGTGACGCCACCCAGAGCTGTGCGTGCTTCAGAGTACTTGCTTCTTCTCACCCTTCTTCCTTTGATGCTCCCTCTTCGTTTGCTTTCCTTGTCCCGGCTCACCTTTGCCACCTTGCATCCCTGCCCTCAGGGTAAGGTGTGGGTTTCACCCTTTGGGATGCAGAACACGGATGTGGGAGCCAAGCCAATGCGCAACCCGCAGTGCAACGTGGCAGGGTCCAGACAAGCCGTTTTTCCTACTAAATGAAGGGAATCACACCCACCCCTCCACAGAATGATCCTCTTTTTTAACTGACAAAGCAACTGGAAGTGGGAAGAACTCAGCTGTCCAGGATTCACACCCCCAGGGGCATTTGAAAGCACTCTTTTAACAACCCCCATAGAGCAACCCCCTTGGACGATAGCTCAGGAAGCTCTGTAAGCTGGCTGTGTTTGTCATTTGTGTTCAATAAATGTCTGTGCAGCTCTGCTACTGATGGGCTCCGACTGTTCTTCTCCTGGATCACCCTGCCGTCTCCAGCCCCATCCTTTCCTCTGCATCTTTCCACACCTCAAAACATCATCATCATAGAATGGTTTGGGTTGGAAGGGGCCTTAAAGCTCATCCAGTTCCAATCCCTGCCACAGGCAGGGACACCTTCCACTAGAGCACCTTGCTCCAAGCCCCTGTGTCCAACCTGGACTTGAACACTGCTGGTGTACTTAGAGTACAACAATAAGCCTCTCTCAGTGCTCCATTGTCTGGACAGAGCTGCCATGTCTGTGTCCCATATCGTTCCCCAAGACCTTCTGTGCCCAGTCCTGCCTTCTACTTCCAGGATTTACCTATCCCTCCTTCCACTCAAACACATATATTTCCTAGCTCTTTGTTTCCTATTGTACAAAATGTGTGGTACATGGGTTTATCCTGTGTTGTAAATGAGGGAACCAGGACACATCATGTACCCAGGCAGCTAAAGCAGCCACACGATGCATTGTTGCGCTGTACGACGTGGGAAATATATTGCTTTTTCCAGCTGAGCCCCAGGATTTCATGACCTTTCCTTCTCTTCCTTCCTGCCCAGCACTGCCAAGACCACCACTGACCCATGGCACTGAGGCCTCGTCTCCATGGTGTGTGAACACTTGCAGGGACGGTGACTCCAGCCCTGCCCTGGGCAGCCTGTTCCAATGCCTGAGCACCCTGTGGGGAAGGAATTGTTCCTCATCTTCACCTAAACATCCCCTGGTGCAGCTTGAGGCTGTTTCGTCTTGTCCCATCCCTTGTTCCTTTGGGGAAGAGACTGACCCCACCTCACTACAACCTCCTTTCGAGCAGCTGTAGTGAGCATGGGGCTGTAGGTCATGCCAGAGCACAAGCAGATCTTGCAGATGATGGAGGCATGTTGTAACCCAGATCTTCCAGTGTCCGAAGGGGGCTACAAGGATGCTGGAGAGGGACTCCTCATCAGGGACTGTAGCGATAGGACAAGGGGTGATGGGTTCCAACTGAAACAGGAGAAGTTCAGGTTAGATCTAAGGCAGAAGCTCTTCCCTGTGAGGGTGCTGAGGCGCTGGCACAGGGTGCCCAGAGAAGCTGTGGCTGCCCCATCCCTGGCAGTGTTCAAGGCCAGGCTGGACACAGGGGCTTGGAGCAACCTGCTCTAGTGGAAGGTGTCCCTGCCCATGGCAGAGGATTGGAGCTGGATGAGCTTTAAGGTCCCTTCCAACCCAAACCATTCCATGATTCTAAGATGTGTGTGAGAAAGAGGTGTTTAAACAACTGCAGTATCTCCTGGGAACATATTGATGACAACAACGATAGCAAGATCCCAAGGAATGTATCAAACTGGGCTTTGATTTCTTTGGAATGTCTTAGAAGGAGATTTGCTGTTTTATTTGGAAGGAGGCCTCTGTGTTTCGTTTTTACTTGTGCTGCATCTTCAGTTTGCATTTAGATGGACTTAGAATTCTCCAGGGATGTGTCCATAGCCATGCCACCGGGAAAAACATATGCCCATCTGTAATATCCAACACAAGGTGAACGTCCCAGTTGATCAACAGAACATCTTGAATGCATGGCTTTTCCCTCTCAAAGTGACACATTTAATCCAGACGGAATGATTCAACATTCCTGGAAGGAACCAACTCAGTATTACTCAGTTCAAAGACATTGGGAATCCGTTCTTTTGTGGGAAATGGTTACTTTGGCAGGAAAGCATTGGTCTGATGCTCCCCTGGCCCCTGGAACATGGTGGATTTCCATCACAGAGGGGCCAGCTGAGGTCCTTGCTCATCCCCTTGGGCCTCAGATGAAGGTCTCCACTCCCCCTCATGTCCTTCCCAGGTCACGCTCCCAAAATCCAGTGTTTGGTCTGTTGTTGTGTGCATTTTTAATTCTAGATCCTATTTGCAAATCTAATACATGATGGAGCTGAAAAACAAAGAGATTGTTTCCCCTAAGGGAAAGTGACTTTAACCAGGGACTCTCTTTAAATTTCAAACACTTTCGAGTTGTAATTCAGGTTTTTTTCCCATGTATTCATGCTAGTCACTTTGAATTATGCTAATTTCAAGCTTATGGCCCATTAGCAAGGGTAATTTCACCCCTCCAGTGCTGGCAGAAGAAGGGTTTCTGGGGGATGTCTCTGTGCTGTGGATGGGATGAATCCAGAGTCTCACTTCATCCTTGGCCACAGGGGTGGAAGGATGGCGGGGGCTCAGGCAGACCCTTTCTGACACCTTTGTGATGCTGGGACTATGAGAGCCCAGCAGCCCGTGTCCCCCGACGCCGGTCGGCTGCAGCCCCCAGCCTCAGGGAGGTCACTAGGTGTCCCCATCGACCAGGTTTTTGCGCACATCCCGCTCCAGCCGCGGTGTGGGCAGCGCTTGGATGTCACAGAACCAGAATCAACGAGGTGGGAAAAGACTTTAAAGCTCACCCAGTCCAACCTTTACCCCAGCACTGCCAAGGCCACCACTAACCTATGGCGCTGAGGGCATCATCCTCTGCTCCATCCACTTGCAGAAGAAAGAATCATGGAATGGTTTGGGTTGGAAGGGACCTTGAACACTGCCAGGGATGGGGCAGCCACAGCTTCTCTGGGCACCCTGTGCCAGCGCCTCAGCACCCTCAAAGGGAAGAGCTTCTGCCTAAGAGCTCATCTCAGTCTCCCCTCTGGCAGGTTAAAGCCATTCCCCTTGGCCTGTCCCTCCATCCCTTGTCCAAAGCCCCTCTCCAAGTGTCCTGTACCCCCTTTAGGCACTGGAGCTGCTCTAAGCTCTCCCCTTCAGGAGCCTTCTCTTCTTCAGGCTGAACCAGCCCAGTTCTCTCAGCCTGGCTCCAGAGCAGAGCTGCTCCAGCCCTCGCAGCATCTCTCTGGCCTCTCTCCAACAGCTCCACATCCTTCTTGTGCTGGCACCCCCAGAGCTGGATGAAAGACTCCACAAGAAGGGTCCCATCATTGCTGGGACTTTCATGGGGACACCCCATTCCATCTGGGTAAGCACGCATGGCTACCAGCTCCATTGGCCATGGATGTTCCCATGCTCTCTGCTTGTACCAGTAGCATCATCGGATGAGATTGGCAGCACAAGACCCATTGGTCTCACTGCCAATGGCAGGGGGTTGGAACTGGATGATCTTCAGGTCCTTTCCAACCCAAACCATTCTATGATTCTATGCCTCAGCTCTTGGTAGGAGCGACTGCAGCTCAGGGTGGAATGACTTGCAGAAAGGTGATGTTCTCCATGTGATTCCCCTGCTCCCATGTTGGATACTGTAAGGAGCAGGGGTTCTGCTGAGAAGGTTAATTTTTGCTTTCCCTTCAGAAAGAGAAGGAAATCCAGCTGCGGATCCTAATCCTCTGTGCTCTGTGTCGAGCCCCAGGCCTCCATCCAAAGGGTAACGTGGCAGTCAGTGACTCTGAGGAAGTACTGAATGTACTAGATGTGCAGCTCCTTTGACTCCAGATGTGCGCCCCCCCCCCCCCCCCCCCTTTTCCCACTCAGCCTCAGCGCAGTTGTCCTGCAAAGAGGAACAAGAGACACCAGATCACTCGGAAAGCATCCCACAGGCTAAATCCAGCCAAGCGCAAACCCAGGCTGGCTCTGGATTCCCACACCCCTGCGTAGGTAGCTTAACCACAGGGAATGTCGCTTCCCAGCAGCAATGCTCTGCACATGGGAAGCAAGATGAGAATGGAGCAGTGAAGCTCCAGTTATGAGCCCCATTCTCAACAGTGATCTGGTGCTGAGTTAAAACACACATGCTCTTTCTAGAAGGAACTGCTTTGATCCCAAAAGGGAAAGCTGGGATGTGCAAGTGTTTGAGGCACTCCTGGACCGCTGGGTTCTGATTCCCAGCAGGCAGCCTTCTCAGTGCTGTTAGTCATTCCTGGAGGAAAGCCTGTGCCTAGCAGCATCTGGACCAAAAAGGGGGCGAGTTACTCTTGGATCTGGGGCCTCTTTGGGTTTTGATGCTTCAGATGAGATTCCAGCGTGAGGGATGCTCCCATAAAGCATGGGCACCATGGCATCAGGCTGTTGCCAGGGAAGCTGTGGCTGCCCCATTCCTGGCAGTGTTGGATGGGGCTTGGAGCAAGCTGCTCTAGTGGAAGGTGTCCCTGCCCATGGCAGGCTGTTGGAAGTGGATGAGCTTTAAGGTCCCTTCCGGCCCAAACCATTCCATGGTTCTGTGATTATGCACATACGAAAGCTCTCATTTAGTGATGTGGGGTTTGGGTTCTTTAGGTGGGATTCTTGAGGGAAGAGCTCCCACCCTTATTGCAATGACCTAACCCGAGGCTAATGCTGCAGCCAGTGCTGGGGTTGTCCCAGGGGACATTGCTGTGTGCTCTTCTCAAGCAGCGATGCTCCCAAATCTCTGTCAGGAGTGCCTACAAACAGCCAGCTAAAGATGCAACCCAGACACTCCAGACAAACTGCTTTTAGAACCGCTCTTCAGTTGCATACTGATATTCCTTTCCCTGCCTCAAGTCAATTTCCTCTCCAGCTATTTCAGGCTGGAATGCAATGAGTTCAAGATGCACAGGATGATGCAGCGCATCTTGAAGTGCAGATTCAGCCTGTGATGCTTGATCCCCCATGCTGTGACTATGGCTCCTTGGCAGCCAGAACATGGGCAGAGAGGGATTTTTTGCTTTCCCTTAGTGCAACACCAAGCCCAAAACCTGCTCACAGGCTTCCCGCTGTTCACCGGCCAGGCTGTGCACCGTTCCCCAGTGCCCTCAGCACCCAGTGAAGTGTTCACACACTTTGTAGACGAGGCCCTCAGCGCCATGGGTTAGTGGTGGCCTTGGCAGTGCTGGGCAATGGTTGGACTGGATGGGCTTAAAGGTCTTCTCCAGCCTGTTTGATCTTGTGATTCTATGCATCCACATAACCAAGGGGTTGGGAAGGGAAAGCACCCATGTTGGAGCCTCAGCTGCGCCCTGACCATCTCCCTTGATTGACCTCCTAGCTCTCCAGACCCTGATCCCCATGGGAAGAACACCTTCACCGTTTGACTAGAGGGATGCAGCGGATGCGGTGCCCATGGCTGATGCTTGAAGACCCCCTGAAGATGCTGTCAGCTTCCCATGAGGTTCTCTCCCTCCTCCATGCTGCAGTACTTGCTTCTGCAAGCAAGCGTCTCCCCTCTCTCTGCTTCTTTATCCCCCCTCATTCGCCTGTGGCTTTGCAATGTACGCGGTGGGTTGCTTGTGTAACTGCAATAAACTTTGGTTGCTTAATGTGGTTGGAGAGCAAAAAGGTGGTGCCCACACTGCTCGGCATCCACAGGGAGGGGGGTGGGATGCTGCATTGGTCCCCTCCAAGAAGGGTTAATGGGGAAACTCAACCCACGAAGCAAACCACAACGGGCTGGAAAAAAAGGGCCTCAGAAGCCTGGCTCCACTCAGCATCAGGAAACAATCCCACGTCGGAGCGGGACTGCCAGGAGGGGAGGAGGGAGAGCACTGGGAAGAGAATCCAGAGCTTTCCCCGAAGGCAGCGAGGGCCGGGATTCATTATCTGTTGGGAGATGTGTTTATAGCAAGCGTGAGTCACTGCTGGGCCCCCGAACGGAAGCAGGAGCCACCGGCAATCCAGATGGGCTATGGGATGTGCCCATCCTGCCCCATTCAATGGCAGCTCCCAAACCAGAGCCTCCAGTCCTGCCCATGGCCTTGGGTGAAACCAGCACAGGGCGGTTTTCCCCCCATGATGATGATAAGTCAGCTTTGCCCCCATGTCTGCATGTTGCCCTGGTGCAGTGCGGGGGTCTCCATCCATAAATGGTCCAGCCCTAGGGCTTACACACAGCCAGGAGAAGTCAGCACTGGCTGCCTAGACCTCTGCCCCACAGGGAAACAAAGACAAAAGCCATGCTGGGGGTACAAGTAGATGAGCTTTAAGGTCCCTTCCAACCCAAACTATTCAGTGATTTTATGATCTGTATCCTGGAGTATCCCTGGGAGGAAAAGCCACCTTTTCCAGCTTTCAGGAAGCATCCATGGCACCATCCTTAACACATACTGTTCTCTTGGGAATTCACGCAGAAAAACATCATTTTGCTCCTGCTTACCTTCACAACTCTTTTTATTTGGATGAGGTAACACAGCAAAGGTCACACTTGTCATGGACTGAAGATGCACACCATGGTGGGTTGGTACCCAGTCAAGATGGGTGCCTGGCACAGGGCTTGAATCCCTGCCCACAATGGAGAGATGGGATGTGAAGGGACATTAACATCCTTCACCTGCATGCCTTGGCTTTTCCTGTGCAGGACTCAGCAGCTGAAACACACAGCACATGTGCCCCTGTGAAAGCATTAAGGGATGCAGCTGCCCTATGCTCCTCCCTATCCCCTCCAGCTCTCTGATACAGGGCAGTTGGCTGCAGAACTTGGTGCATCCCTCCTGCAAGGGTGAGTGTTTGGAGATTACAGCAGCCTCTTTGCTTTTGGTGGTTCCTTTTAAAGGATAAAACTGAGAAAGGGAAATGCTTTTCTTTATGACCTCTGGGATTTCCTTTGTGGTGCATCTGGGCTGCTATCTCCTCTGTTAGCTCCTGCGTCAGCATGGAGCAGCTCAGCCTCTCCTTGTGTGCCTTGTGCTCATGTCTGCAGTGGCCTGGTATCTTTCAAAAGGCCCCTTTGCATCCTAAGGGATAGTTGTCCTCTCTGCTTCTCTTCCAGCTCAGCATCATCACTGCTGCCACAGCCACAGCTGAGCAATAAGCAGGAGGAACAGGCTTGAGAACAGCAGGGCAGTGGCATGATTTATGTCTCTTCTTCACTGTCTGCAAGAGGAGGATGCTTGGCACTGCTTGGAGAGGGCTGGGAAGGCATCCTTGCCAGGAAGGGTAGCTGGCTCGGTTTAGACTTCTAGGAAAGGCTGAAGGCTGGATCTGGCTCTGGTTTAAAGCTGCATGCCTTGCTGCATCCTCAAAGGAGATGTGATGGGTGTTGGAGTGGTGAAAAGAATGAGTATAAACAGTGTATAGAAGACTGGGAGCAGAAACAGCCTGGGAATAGGCTAACAGGGACCTCAGGGAGTTTGCTCCTGTGCTGGGGTAGCTCATCTGCCCTGGAATAGCATGGGAAGGAGTTGGGCTGGCTCTGTGCTGTGCCAGGCAGCATATCCGTGGAGGACATCCAACAGGCTAGATAGCCCCCTGCACTTCCCAGGGCTTGCTGCCTACACAGGGGGGGAATGAAAGCACATCCAGGGAAGTGGAGGGCACCCGAGAGCAGGAGGAGATTAAATGGGAGGCGTTAGAGGTGGTCTTCTGGCCCTGCAGAAGAGATGAGCTGGGCTGTAGCACTTGAAAGACAGGACAAGCTGGTGGGAAGCAGGCCAGGGGTGCAAAGAGAAGCACAACATCACATTGGCATGGATGGGAAATACAGGAGAGGATGGAGAGCACTTCCAGCTTCATGCCACCTCTTCCACCTGGGCTCACTGGAACCAGTCCTGGGTGCAATGTGCCTGGGTGCAGTCCATGCACCAAGAAGCTGTTGAGCATCTGCATGGATGCAGGGGAGGGGAGCTTAGAAGTGATGCTGTAATCCATGGCAGGAGAAACCCAAGGGTTTCTACCTGGGTAGCATCCCCTTGCAGTTTGGTGATGCCGGGTAGCATCATCCCCTTGCAATTTGGTGATGCCTGGTAGCATCATCCCCTTGCAGTTTGGTGATGCCTGGTAGCATCATCCCCTTGCAGTTTGGTGATGCCTGGTAGCATCATCCCCTTGCAGTTTGGTGATGCCTGGTAGCATCATCCCCTTGCAGTTTGGTGATGCCTGGTAGCATCATCCCCTTGCAGTTTGGTGATGCCTGGTAGCATCATCCCCTTGCAGTTTGGTGATGCCGGGTAGCATCATCCCCTTGCAGTTTGGTGATGCTGGCTGGTCCAACTGCTGTGAACGCAAGGCAAAGCAGCCCTGTGCCACCCCATGGTGTGTGGCCAGAGCCAGGGCTGTTCCTCGAGCGCCTAGTGCCTCCCTTCCCCAGGAAGACGTGCCCAGCCTGGCAAAGCATGCCCTACTCTTTGGGAATGGCCCAAAAGCGACGTGTTTTATAGCAGAGGATGGAAACTGTTCCCCACCCAAGAGCCAGAGGGGTTAGCGTGTGCTCTTCCACCCAGCTTTCATGCTGTGCCTGCCTGGATGTGCTCTGTGATGTGCTCTGGATGAGCTCTGTCTCCCTGCCCTGCAGTGGTGTCTCTAGGGCTGGCGATGTGCATACACACACACACACACTCTTCTGTTCTCCATAAGAAGCAGAGGAGGATGCTGCAAGTCTTGCTGATCTTTCTGCTTTGGGCCAGTTTATCCTCAAGCTATGGTGCTCCCAAACCCTCCCCAAAAGCCAATGCTTTGGGTTGTTCCTATTTTCTCAATGCAAAATGTACATTTTTCCCTGGAGAAAAGGAGGGAAAACGGCTGTGGAAGTGAGTTTGGCTTTGCTCACTTTCAAGCCTCTGCTATGGCGCAGGGGAAGAGAGTGGGACTCTTTCACCTTCCCAGCATCCTGAATGTGTGACACTCTGGCCTCCCATTTGCTGCAGAGGAGAAGATCCCCCCTCAAGTGCTGGGAAGGGACTACAAAAAGGAGCCCCAAAAGCATTATCCCCTCTCCTCCAGCTCCCAGCACCGCATCTGCAACCTCGCCTTTAGCTCAACTCCTCTTCCCTAAGAAGCTGAGCCAAGCTTTCCCACAGACCCAGACAGCTCTTAGAGCAATATTATTACCAGATGGTTTGTTTTTTCCATAGCACCAGAGGCCAGTGTGAGGTAACGGGGAAAAACATTAACCCACCCCACACCAGCCTGGCTGTGGGGCTGTGGTGTTCCTGGTGGAGCTGTGCTGGCACATAAGGGGTCTGCAGAGTGATTGGATGAGGGGTACCACCACCCCATACACACCGCATTGGCAGCGTGGCTGGAAACCTCCCCTCCCTGGACTGGCAGTGATTTGGGAAGGGAAGAGCATGTCCCCAAATGGTGCTGGAAGGGAGGGAAGGGCTCTCCCCCCACTTCTCCTCCTTCTCTGGGCCAGCCCAGTTGGCAAAAAGCACAGCAGAGGAGTTCACGCCAGGTCATATGAGCCAGTGATGTGAGTGGAGGAGAAACACCACGTCCTGTCTGTCCTGCTGCTTACCATGAGCACGAAGCAACAGGCAGCAGGGATGTCAAAGGGTTTGGAAGATGCTGCACGGCACAGATTGGTTCTTCCATTGGAGTCTTTGTGGCTTGATGAGCGTGAGACCTCTCTCCATTGCTCGCTGCCCTCGGTAGGATGCTGCGTGATGCTTCCCTGCCTGTGCTGGGTGAGGTGATGCTTTCCTGCACAGAGGGGTTTCTCTGCTGCCTCCTCCTTCTGGGATCCACAGTGGGAAGCTGAATCACCATGTGCAGAAACACCACAAACCACACGTTTTCCAGAGGGGTTTGTGGCTAGCGCTGTGCTCACAGCTGCTCCCATCCTGCAGCTCTGAGCGTGGTAATAGGGTGACCAGTTAGGGGTTGCAGGTTGAGGAAGGTGATCCTGCCCCTCTATTCCACCCTTGTGAGACCCCACTTGCAGCACTGTGTGCAGTGCTGGTGTTCTCAGCATAAGAAGCACATGGAGCTGCTGGAGCGAGGCCAGAGGAGGCCATGAGGATGATCAGGGGCTGGAGCTCCTGTATGGAGACAGGCTGAGAATATTGGAGCTGTTCAGCCTGGAGAAGAGAAGCTGCATGGAGACTTCAGAGCAGCTTCCAGTGTCTGAAGGGGGCTACAAGGATGCTGGAGAGGGACTCTTCATTAGGGACTGTAGTGATAGGGCAAGGGGTGATGGGTTCTAACTGAAGCAGGGGAAGTTCAGGTTGGAGACAAGGAAGAAGCTCTTCCCTGTGAGGGTGCTGAGGCGCTGGCACAGGGTGCCCAGAGAAGCTGTGGCTGCCCCATCCCTGGCAGTGTTCAAGGCCAGGTTGGACACAGGGTCTTGGAGCAAGCTGCTTTAGTGGAAGGTGTCCCTGCTTATGGCAGGGGCTGGAACTGGATGAGCTTTAAGGTCCCTTCCAACAGAAACCAGTCTGGGAAACAGGGGAAGTTTAGATTGGATATGAGGAAGAAATTCTTTACTGTAAGGGTGGTGAGGCACTGGAATGGGTTGCCCAAGGAAGTTGTGAATGCTTCATCCCTGGCGGCGTTCAAGGTGGGGTTGGACATAGCCTTGGATGACATGGTTTAGTGGGAGGTGTCCCTGCCCATGGCAGGGGGATTGGAACTGGATGATCTTGAGGTCCTTTCCAACCCTTATTATTCTATGATTCTATGATTCTATGGCAGCTGAGCAGCAGTTTGCAGGCTGACCCCAGGGGTGTTGCAATCACTGCGCCTCACAGAACACCATCACATCCCGAAACCTAAGGACACATGCCTCTGAAAGACATCCCTTTTCCCTTCTTCTTCAGGAGGCCAGAAAAGCTGAGCCCTATGTCTCTGCCACACCAGATCTCCTTCCATCTGCCAGCATCCCTCCTGAGAGCCATGCAGATGAGCAAGAGTAACCCATCCTCAGTGCCTGTGTGCTCCATCCCAAGTCCCACCACAGCACTGCTTTGCGCAGCAAGCAACAAACTTCCAGTACAATTCCAGACCAAGCTGGGTGCAGGAAGAAGAGTGAAGTGCATTTGGGACAAAGAATCTTTGCTTGTTCTTCTCCCAGGGATTGGGAAAGGAATACTTTGGTTCCTTTTTTCTGCTAGTAACTCTTTCATGTGACCTTTCCTTCCCTTTCGTCAATTCCACTCTGAAATGGAAAACATTGCTTCCATAGGGAACGCGAAAATGAGCTGAAATGAGTTCCCATGGGAAGAGCCAGGATTGAACCCACCAACAGACTCATCACCAAAGGGGGATGTGGAAAGTAGGGAATGTCCAGTCCCAGGTTTCCAGCTCCATGCTGGGAGATGCCACAATTAACAAGCACTGAAATTCCCCTGGTTGCAACCATATGGAGCACACCAGCATCCTGCCAGCTTGGCTGCTCCATCCTTCCCCCTGCTTCTGGGGAACTGAGTGCCCAAGACTTGCCAAGTGTTTGGCATGGTTTGCTAGGAGAGGTTGCTGTGTGCTGTGGTTACTGCAGGATATAACCCCCCACTCAGGCTGGCTGTAGGATCACAGCTCCTCTAATGCGTACTATCCAACTTGTGCCTAAGAGCTCATCTCAGTCTCCTCTCTGGCAGGTTAAAACCATTCCCCTTGTCCTGTCCCTACAGGCCCTTATCTGGGATGTGGTGCCTGGGCTGCTGGCTGCGCACTGGGCATGGAGTGGGGTCGCCGGTGGCATGAGGGAGACCCTGCCTTGCCAGGTCCCTGTTCCAGGGAGCCATATGGAGTCAGCGGGCGCCTTGCATAAGCCATACCATCACCATTAAGTCTTTGCTGACACAGCTGATGGGCCTACAGCTTGCAAGGGTCTGCAGAGCAACCAGGCTATTGTGGAGATGGATTTGCTTTTCCCTTCCTCTAAGGAGGAGGGGTTTGGTTGTTCAGGGTGATTCCTGGAGAGAGGAAGAGATAAAGGAATGTCTTCAGTGTGCTGATTCATAGGATGCCTCTGCTGAGTTGATGCATGGAGATGGGTCGCCCCCTGATGCTGCCCAGCCTCCTTCCATCAGGGTGCCCTCTTAGTCTGGCTGCCCCTCAGCCAAAGCACATGGCATCCTGAGGCTCTCCAAAGCTCAGAAGGACCTAAAAGGATGCAGGGGTGCTCATCCTATTTCCTTGGTTTTAACATCAGCTTCTGCAGATGCACCTAAACTTGTGTTGGTGTGGAGGAGGGCATCAGCTGTACTGCTTCTGGGTCTGAGTTCACCAACGTCGCACTCATCTCCAGTCCTGGCCATGGAGATGCCAGGTCTTGCCACCCTACAGGATGGGAAGATGCTCATCGCGAGCATCCCTAAGGGCTTGCGCTTCCGCTTCTACCTCCTGGGCTTGACAACTTGGACCCCATCCTTGCTCTCAGCCCTGAGCACGGCCTTAGGGGAAAGGGGTTATTTCCAGTCTGTGGGGCTTCTTGTAGAAGCACAGCCTGGTTTGGGTTGGAAGGGACCATAAAGATCATCTAGTTCCAACCCATGGCCAGGGGAGCACCTTTCCACCCTCCTTACTCAGCTTGTCCCTCAGGTTTCTGGCTGGGTTGAGTAGAAAGGCCTGAAGTTAGGAAGGTTCTTCTCCTAAAATGTGCCTCCATAGTGCCCCCATCCCTGGGTGGGACAGCTCCATCTCTTCCCTTTGCTGGGACTCCCCTGGCTAGCATGACAACACCGTCCAGCTCTCACGCAGCTGGGGATGCAATGGGAATGCCTGTCCCCATGCCTCAGTTTGCTTGGTCAGGGAGCAGCATGGCTGGTGCCCTGAGTCCTCCCCTGCTTCATAGAGCAGGATAAACCCCATGGAGTGGGGATGTAGATGCTGATGCTGGGCTCCCTGTATATGAGGCGCTGATGGCTAGGGTACCATCATAGGTACAGAGACATCCACAGATAGGGTGAGGAGAGCTGCCTCATGCGCTCCTGACTCAGAGCTGACATCCCCTGATCCCTCCCTCAGTGCTGGGGCTGGGAAGTCTCCTCCTCACCCTTCGCCTGCCCTTCCTCCTACGGAAACAAGGGAGGAAAAGTGGTAAAAATACATCTCCAGCGACTCCTGCCTCTGGATCACGGCATCTCCCTGCTGCCGGCTTCTCCTTCCCTGCCTTTTATTTCCTGCTTCATTCCAGCTTGATGGAAATCTGAGCCGAGCACAATGATCCTGCAAGACTTTGTACTCACTTTGCTGCTCCTGGCTGGCTTCCTGGGGGGGGAATCGTGGGCTCAGGGCCCAGAAATCACCACCCGGGTGGCAAACGCTGAAGGTAAGTCCAGGCTGCTGCTTCCCTGTGTGCTTTATTCCTCTTGGGATCAGCGGAGAAGTCCAGTTGCTTGTTCCCTCTTGGGCGGATGCCTTTGCTGCAGCACACAGCTATGTTGGGGCACTGCGTTTGCTGAGGAAAGGGATCTGTAGCAAGTACCCACTTCTAATGCTTTTTTGGCTCTTTCTCTTTGGTTCTGCCTTGGGAGGTGTTGCCAGTAGCCAGAGGATGTAGGAGAGGGAATAACACTGATACCGGTTTAACTTTCTGAACCAGTTTTGGTTTGACATTTGCTGTTTGGCTGTAAAGAAACGTTTTCACTTTTGCTCCCTTCTGAAGTGATGTTTGTTACACGATGTGTCAGAAAATCCCTAGTTTCTTGTTGCATTCATTGCTATTGGGTTTATGGCTTTTTAAGCTGCATCTGCATGTTATTTTATGAGTATTGGTCTTGCAAAGACACTCTTTGAATGTTAACAGCTAAACATGGAGAGCAAAGCTGTTAAATGATTTCACAAAGTGATGCTTTAATATCTGGTTTACCCTTGATGCCAAAATGAGCAATCTCAGCCATGTCTGCGCTTGCATGGGGTTAGGATGTGAGCGCAGCTCCCTTAACACGTCTCGGGGAGGCAATACAGCAGGGCCAGCATCCCAATCCTGCCTCTCCGCTTCTTCCCAGACTGTCCTGTGGACCTATTCTTCGTGCTGGACACCTCGGAGAGTGTTGCCCTTAGGGTGAAGCCCTTTGGGGACTTGGTTTCCCAAGTGAAAGATTTCACCAACCGGTTCATTGATAAGCTGACAAGCAGGTACATCCGCTGGGGGTTTGGCCGGGATGCTCCAGGGATTGAGCCTGATGCTGAGTGGGATGCTGAGGCTGGCCATTTGTGGAGAGAGAAGGGGAACAGCAGGGATGTTAATGATGGGGGGAGCAGATATCTTCCCTCTTCCAATCCACAGCCATCCCATTCTGGCCTTTAGCAGGGCTGCCTGCACTCACCCTCTAGAAAGCAACAGCTTCCTGCAGTGGCAGATATGGGTGGTTATTCTGTAGTGCCAAAGCGATGCTGATCCCCCTGCCACCAGCTGCTGAGGCCTACCACAACCTGGGTGCTTGGGTGGCAGCAGGGCACTTCTGATGTTAAACTCAGCTCTCAGACGCAGGCTGTGTCAGTGCACAAGACACCTTGATCTATCAGAGCATCCTTCTGCAGGAGGCATTAGAATCCTTCCTGTATCGGAGGGGACCTACAAGGATGCTGACCCTTTGTCAGGGACTGTAGTGATAGGGCAAGGGGTGATGGGCTCAAACTGACAGAGGAGACATTGAGATGAATTAAACGATCTTAAGGTTCTTTCCAACCTTAGCCATCCTATGATGCTTTGATTTTAACACATCCAGTAGCAGAAATCTCATCACAGTCCTGTGTGTGGTGTTTCCCTGTCTGGCTCAGGTTCTCTTGCTCAGATCCAGCCATTGCAGCCTGGTACCTCTTCAGAAAGCCTCTGTACTCAACTATTTGACCTTGGGCACCC
The DNA here is from genome assembly GCA_039720435.1 of Amazona ochrocephala. Lineage (NCBI taxonomy): Eukaryota > Metazoa > Chordata > Aves > Psittaciformes > Psittacidae > Amazona > Amazona ochrocephala. The sequence goes on along the minus strand of CM077881.1, from coordinate 81,048,820 downwards.
CTTTGCCCTTCCAAACTGACCTGCTCCCATGGTTCTGTGTCTGGGCTTTGCATGTGAGGCACATCCCTGCTTGCAGGACAGCAGGAGCCCTGGTAAAGCCCTGCAATGTTTGGCATGGTGGGCCAATGAAGATGAAGTGGAGGTGATGGCAGGGTGCAGATGAAGGTCCTAATAGCCCCTATGCTGGTGTATCCGGGCAGGTACTACCGCTGTGACCGCAACCTGGTGTGGAATGCTGGAGCACTGCACTACAGCGATGAGGTCGTGCTCATCAAGAGCCTCACCTCGATGCCCAGCGGCCAGAATGAGCTGAAGAACCGTGTCTCAGCTGTGAACTACATTGGGAAGGGCACCTACACTGACTGTGCCATCAAGCGGGGCATTGAGGAGCTGCTCATTGGGTAAGGCAGTGGGTGATGCTGGTGGTGTGGCCATGGTGGATGGATGTTGGGAGCCCCTATCCGTATCCCAGGATGGGATTAGGAGGTCACCTGAGCACAGAATGGACATGGGAGTGACAGGTTCCTAGCACTCCTGCTTTTCTGGGATGAGGGCATCCCCTGACCACAGGCTGCAGTGTGTCCAGAGGTGCCCAAGCCACTCCCCTCCAGCTGAATCTGTTAAATCTGGTGTTTTAAACCGTTGCAGTGGCTCCCATCACAAGGAGAATAAATACCTCATTGTGGTGACTGATGGACACCCCTTGGAAGGGTACAAGGAGCCTTGTGGAGGCCTGGATGATGCTGCCAATGAAGCCAAACATCTGGGAATTAAAGTGTTCTCCGTCGCCATCTCCCCCAACCACCTGGTAGGGACCATGCAGCAGTGGTGCTCTCTGCAGGGGTTCCCAATGGGACCACAAAGACCCCAGTGTGACAAAGGATGCTCTGGGAGGGAGGATGCAGGTCCCTGTGGTGGCCTGTGGGGATGGGTCCTGCATGGGTACCTGCAGGTATCACTGTGCCCTTCCCACCATAGGACCAGCGGCTCAACATCATCGCCACGGACCATGCCTACCGCCGCAACTTCACTGCCACCAGCCTGAAGCCAACGCGGGAGCTCGACGTGGAGGAGACCATCAACACCATTATCGATATGATTGTGAGCACCCAGCACCCCCGTCCTCAGCCTGTCCCTTCCCATGGGGCTCACCCATCCCTCTCAAACCCCTTCTTTTTGCTCTCTTGTCTTGCAGAAGGTTAACACGGAGCAATCGGTGAGTGTCCCTCCCCAACCCTGTGCATGAAGAGGTCCCCTGTGGGTCACCACAGCCAAGCAGGGGCTCAATGGCACAGCCCTCCCCTGCAGGCAGCCCTGGGTGCTGCCTGCTCTATCTGTAATGCTGTTTTCTCCTCTTTGGGCAGTGCTGCTCCTTCGAGTGTCAGGTGAGTTTGGGCTTTTGAGATCCCCTGTCCCCTTCCCCTCACATCCCCATAGCCCAGGCTGTGCCTTGGTGGCTGGTCTAACCCACATCTCCCTTCCACAGCCTCCCCGAGGGCCTTCTGGACCCCCTGGTGATGCAGGCAATGAGGTGAGGGATTGATTAGCTGTGGCCATGCAGCGGGATACTTGGACACCCATGGGGTCTTTGGTACCTTAGCACTGACCTATGGAGAGATGGATCATGGAACCATAGCACGATTTGGGTTGGAAGGGACCTTAAAGATCATCTAGCTCCAATCCGCTGCCACAGGCAGGATAAGGACCTGCACCATGTTCCCATCATGGCATTATCTGCTCCCCACGTCCATGGGGCATCTCTGCTACTGCCCTCCTCGTTCTCCTTTCAACATGTCATTGTTCTGTTCCTGGGGATGAGGAACTAACTCTATTTCTCTCCTGTATTGCAGGGAGAAAGGGGCAAACCAGGTCTTCCTGGCCAGAAAGGAGTGGCTGGAGACCCAGTAAGTAAAGAACCAGCATTGGTGACTCTATTGGCCACTTCTGTCCTGACCTCTTGGGCACATCCTCATCAGCTCTTGCATCATCCTGTCTCCATGGTCACGGTCCAGTGTCTCCCTCCACAGCCACCCTGCCAAGCAGTGGCCTCTGGTGGGCAGCAGGGTGGCCCCTCCTCTTGCTACAAGGCTTCCTTGTTCCTCACCCAATATAGCCTGAAGGACACATCTCTGACTCATGTGTGCCAGCCCAGGGGTGGACTTTTGGCTCCCTCTGACACAACAAGCACAGCAGTGTTACAGGGGAGCCTTTGGTAAATAGTAAGCTAATAGCATGAGGAAACTCTTTCCCTTCTCCTCCCTTCCTTCTTTCATTAAGTACACTTATTTTAGGAGGTGTGTTTCTCCCACACACGTGAGTGGGCACTTACTCATCTCGTACATTCCCAAGTTGGAAACCCCCATTGCCAGGCGTTTTTCCTTCCTTTCATCCATGTGTGTCCCAGAGAACCCATTTCCCATCACCCTCAGCAAGGGCTGGAGATGGTGGAGGTGAAGGCAGGTCCTCTCTGCCCTCCACAGTGGTCCCATGCTTCCCATAGGAAGATATGGGAGAGCCTTCGCTATGGTGGTTGGGGTGAAACTGCCCCATGGTGATGGTAGTGATGGTGTTTACACCCCTAACACCATGTTTCTATTCTTAGGGCAGGCCAGGGGACATGGGACCTGTTGGCTACCAAGGAATGAAGGTACATGGGGTTGCAGCATCACAGGGGTGGTTCTAGATGAGCCACAGGCTTTGTACTGCGTTCTCATCCTCCCATTTTCCTCTCTGTTTCCATCTCTAGGGTGACAAAGGAAGTCGAGGAGAAAAGGTGAGGATGGCAAGGATGCTGAGGGAAGATCTGTGTCCCCTACTTGGTTACCCCAACTGCATGGTGTTGGGGTCTGCTGTGCGCCTCTGCATCCATCCCTTGTGCTGGGAGCAAGGATCCGAGTGGATCAACCAGTTTGGAGCTGACACAGCCTTGGGGATTAGACAAGCACCATGCAGTGGGCACAAGGCAGACACAGCAGGAAGGACTGGTGGTGCTCAGGGTGAATACCTGCACCATCAGCCCATGCTGACACGGGGGATGCAGCACAGTGGGGGACAGATCTGCTCTGCACAGGGCCTGACGTCTCTCTCCTTCCCTTTGCAGGGCTCGAGAGGAGCCAAAGGAGCCAAGGTCAGTCTCTGGTTTTGCACCATCTGTTCTTTGTGGATGATGCCCCTAGGCATCAACCAGATGAAGAACCATGAAGGGTCTTCATGGAAGCTATTCTTTATTTCAGGGTGAGAAGGGCAGGCGTGGGATCGATGGCATTGATGGCATGAAGGTAAATCTCCAGGCTGGGGAGCTCTGCTTAGCCTGAGGACCCTCCAAATCCATTGTGGGATCTGGGAACAAAGTGTCCCACACGGGGCAATGGAGTTCTGGTTCACCGGCAAGCCAGGGACAGGGTTGGGATGCCCCTTTTGGGTATCTGGGAGGCATGGAATGGAGTGGGGGGCTGTCTTCCCGTGGGCGCACTGCTCATGGAGACTCCTTCTTTGTCTGACAGGGTGAAGCTGGATACCCCGGGTTACCAGGCTGCAAAGGCTCACCTGGATTTGATGTATGTACTGTGGGTGCCCCTTGCATGAGAACAAACCATAGTGCATGGAAATGGGGAGATCCCTAAGAAGGGGACCTGCTGGGAGGTAGTTGCTGTGATTGGAACTTGGCCTTGAACAATGCCAGGGACGGGGCAGCCACAGCTTCTCTGGGCATTGTGTTTCTCCAGTTTCCCTTCTTGTTTCTGTGCTCCCAGGACGACACATCCATGGTGGTACCCATAATCACTTCAGTCCATCCTCAGCAGCCCAACAACCACCGTTGCTGCCATTTTAACCTGAGCCGCTCAGTACCTGAGCTGCTCAGTGTCTGAGCACTGTAGTCAACAGTGATGCTCGCATGGCTCCACAAGTACTGTGCCATCCCTGTGTAGCTCCTGAGTCCACATCCCCATCCTGCTGGGGAGCTAAGAACCGAGATGCTTGCTCCATGCCCAGTTCCTCACAGATAGTGATGCTGGCTGCTGGGATGCTTGCTTTATGCCCAGTTCCCTACAGATGGTGATGCTGGTTTTGTTCTCAGTGATCCTGCCTTTTTCCAACAGGGAGCTCAAGGCCCACCTGGACCAAAGGGAGATCCTGGTGCTTACGGACCCAAGGGAGGAAAGGTGAGCCACTCTGCCCATCCTCACATGGAAGGAGGGATGCTGGGAATCCCTTTCCTGCAAGAGGAGAGGTGCTGTCTTACCCATTGCTGGCATCCTTGCACTGCTTGGGAGCAAGCCTATGGCTATCACCTGATGTGGCTCCCATGGTGCCCACAACGCCCTTGAAATATTGGGGGGGGTGCTGTAAAAAAGTATCTTGTGCTGGGCAGGTTGGGAGTGGATCTACTGGGAATGGGAGGCTTGGAGTACAGCAAAGGCTCCTAACGGCCTTTGTGTAAGCCGAAATCCGCTGCTGGATGCAGTCTTGACTGTGCCTTGTGTCCTTGTGAAGGGAGAGCCTGGCGATGATGGAAAACCTGGCCGACAGGGAATTCCTGGCAGCCCTGGAGAGAAGGTGGGTGAAGCACCCGAGCATGAGCATCCTCTGCTCCATCCTTGGCTTTGAAGCAGAGCTTGTCCAAGGCGAAAGCTTCACCTCAAAACCTGATCACTTACCCCTGCTTGTGGCTTGCTCATACAGGGTGCTGCTGGGAACCAGGGTGAGCCTGGACCAGCAGGAGAAACGGGTGATGAGGTGAGTCCTTTGCCCACCGTGCCCCATACCCATGCATCTTGCCAGTCATTTCCACCACATATTGACCACCTCTCTTGTTCTTCCATAGGGTGCTCCTGGCCCAGATGGTCCTACTGGAGAACGGGTAAGTGAGGACACCAGGCACCACATTGGCAGGGCATGGATAAGGATGAGGAGGGCTGGGAATGAGCCCGCTCAGAGGTGGGCAATGAGAGGAGTGTCCTGATTTGTTGTCCCCCCATCTCTTTGCAGGGCAGCAATGGAGAAGGAGGAGCCCTGGGCTCACCGGGTGACCGTGGGCCAAGAGGAGAGCCGGTAACTGCATCCGTGGGGCAGCTTCTCTGCTTGCAAACAAGGTCACACTTGGCAGCCAGGAGCTGGAAATAGGTGGCCAGTGGTGAGCTCCACCAGCCTGTGGGCCAACAAGCCAGCTCGGTGCCTTTCCCTGCTAGGCACAGGGGGAACCTGATGGTGTCCCCCCAGCAATCACCCCTTTATGTTGGCAATTCATCACCAAGCAGCCAAAACCCAGAGGAGAGCATGCCCAGCAGGCAGAGAGCGAAAACTAGTTGATGGAGAGCAAGGAGGACGAGGTGTCCTCTGAGTACTCTGCATGGGGTACCATTGGTACGGATGCCACAGGGCAGTGTGTCCAGGAACACCCTTCCATCCCCTTTTTGGGTGGGAATCACTAGGAAAGTATTTTTCCTGCTGTCAGGGCATGAGTCACTGAACACGAGCATGGGAGGGACAGGCAGCAGAGCACTCAGCAGGCCAGGACAAACATGTGGTTGAGGGACCAAGGGGTTTGGGGCAGCGGGAGCCAGCAGTAACATCCCAGCGGGTATCCCAGTACCACCAGCACCGGTCTTCTGCCCACCACTGGCTCCAGGAAGGGCGCAAAAGTCCACTTCTGGCAGCTTCCCTCTTCGTGTTTAGCACTTGCTGCTCCCCATGGTGTGTGGGGCAGATGTGCGCAGAAGATGGAGCGCGCCAGTGCCCTGGAGTTAAATTGTTCAGCAGACGATGGGCTGCTTCCTTCCAAGTTCTAATCCAAGCACGAGGCTGTGTAACCTCGCCAGAAATGTCCTTCCCTGACACTCAGGGCCCTTTGGAAGTTGTGTTTTGTATTTACTGTTTGGCTTAAGGCATCCGCAAGCTTCCAGCCTGCAAATAACAGCTTTGGGGTCAATAAGCTTTAAGTCAGGTGTGACTAAGGGAGACGTTCTTCCCTGTGAGGGGGGTGAGGTGCTGGCCAGAGAAGCTGCCCCATCCCTGGCAGCGTTCAAGGCTCATAGCTGTGAGTCTAGATGGGAAAGGTGACTGGAGCCAACCCAGGGTGCTGAGTGTTGGCAAAGGAGAGGGGAGAGCATCAGCAGTGAGAGAGGGGGAATGTCCCCCCGCATCTACTGCCTCATTCCTTTGGAAACTCCCTTAGCTCCAGAGGGACAGCAGAGTGGAGGAAGGAGGATGCTAAACAGGAGTCTCTGCCTATGCGTGAGGAGAGCAGCATATCTATGCCGAATGTGGCTGGGAAGAGCCACTCTGTGGTTTTGGGATCCTCTCTGTGTATCCGCAGAAGCTTTGCAAGGTGGACCTCTGCGCATATTTACTTTCCGGGCACAATATGGGTTGAAACCTATAGCCTGGAGGGAAGTACTCCCACCCTCCAGCTCTTCCTCTTAGGGCTGTCTTCTTGGCTTCGAGCTGGCCACACCAGCCTGCCTGTTCTCTCCCAATACCCTCTGAGAGTTTTATCTCCCAATTCCTATCCAGCATGCGCTGTCAGTGCTGCATCCCAGTTCCCCATTACATGCAGGGCCCCTTGTACCCTATGCCTGTCACTCTTTGAGCTCTTCATGGCCTGTATGCATTTTCAGGGAGAGCCTGGACCACCAGGTGACCAAGGGCGGGAAGGACCCCTCGGACCACCTGGAGACCAGGTAAGAGCTTGGTTTAACCCTCTGGATCCCAAGTGGAGGTGGTTGGAGCTGTTGGGAAGAGTGGGGCCGGAGCTTGACATAAGCATCTTCCAGACTGGGTAGCAAAGCTGGTGGAAAGAGGCAGGGATTTCGTGGAGAAGTGGGGATAAGAGCAAGGCTATAAGAATGGAGATGGAGCAACCTCCATGCCATTTCCTAATCCCATGGGAACACATGCCAACATGTCTGACAGATTTGGAAACGGGCAAGCGCAAGCTGCAGTGATGCACAAAACGTCATGTAGGCCAAGGGAGTCAATGGGATATCTTGTGTCAGTGAGGATAAGCCTGATGGGGCCCCAGCAGTGTCCCTGACACCCTTGGCATCTGCAGAGACCTCTGTCCCAAAGCCAGCTCTCCTCAAGTCTGCTTGCTGCAAGGCCTGGCCCTCCTGCTCTGGGCTCTGCTTGTCCTTGGGTGCCTCAAGAACAGATTTTGGATCCTACGGGCTTTCTGGGCTGCCTCCAGCCCGAGGAAAGCATCCCATGCTTTCAGTTACAGGCTCTGTCTTCCCAAAGTCTGGGTCTGGAGGTGTTGCTGGGTTAATCCTCCATGGTGATAGCACTGCTTTGCAATGGCCAACGGGGTCTTTGCAACTAAGCATGCATCCTTTGACAGCACCCTGGGGCAGGGCTCTGTGGAACAGCTTCTCTCCACACTCCATCAGTTGTGATGGAGCCCAAGATACAGGGAAGTGACTGACACAAACATTCCCACAGTGGTGGAGCAGGACTTCCATGAAGGCTGAAACATGGACACCAGTGTGAGGATAAAGACAAGACAGCTTTTGAACTCCTTTATGGTCAACCAAAGGCCATGAAGGAGATGTGGAGCATGGGAGAGCTGCTGTTGAGTTTGTGTTATCCCCAGGATGGGCCGTATGGGGACACTGCCATGGTGGGAGGTAGGAAGGATGTGTGTGTGATGGGTCAGTGCTGCAGGCCAACACCAGCAAGGGAAGGAGGGCTGGAGCTGCTCTCCAAGTGGTAGAGACTCATTCAAGGTTCAAGGGAGAAGGACTGTGCAGAAGATGCCAGATGCAAGCCTGGGAGATGTGTGTGTGCAAGCATGGAGACCAGGATAGATCCTGCTTCCATCCAGCCCTCCCTTGGGGAGGAGGACAAAGGAGAAGGAGCAGTCTCTCTGCTGTTCCTGAGGCTGTGGGACATGGTTTTAACCTTCCCAGCACCAAACTTGGGACAAGCCCCTGTTGGAGTAAGCATTACAGAAGCAGCTCCAGTGCTTCCCCAGCGCAGGGACTTGCCCCAGTGCCTCCACTGCTCCAGAGGTATTTCAAAAGCAGTTGCAAAGCAAGAGTTTTCTTTCCATCAGCTCAGAAGGAATGCTTTTGCTTGGCCAGATTAGAACTAAATGAGTCATCGGGCTTGGGCAACTGCAGGACTTTGGCAACCACGAGTGTGCTTCAAGCCATGCTATCTGCAAGCTCTGGCTCTCAGAGCCTATTTGTCTTGGCAAGAGGAAAGGGGTCCCACTAACCTGTGACTCACTATCATCCTCCTTCCATCCAAGAGAAGCTAAAGGTCAGCATGATCCTCATGGTCAGGTTTGGTGATTCCTCTCTCATCCTGGCCTTGGTGCCCCGTCGCTCACATGGTTCTTGTCACACCCAGAAAGGTAATGGACATGGAACTGCTTAAGATTCCTTGACCCCAAATCCTGCATCTTCATAAACTCCTGCAGGGCCATGAGGGAATTGCACTGTGTGAGCCAAGGGTGCTGTGCATCCAGCTTTGGCTGATGTGAACAGTCATGAGTTCCTGTCCCTCCTTCCCAGCTTTCTCTCTTCTGGGCTTTTGTGCAGAAATAGGCTCACATGCCCTTGAGCAGTTCAGGGCTCTGGACTGTGTAATATTAAGTCCTCTGTTACCCACATCAAATCCCAGCCTGGTTTGGTTTGGAAGGGACCTTAAAGCTCATCCAGTCCCAACCCCCTGCCACAGGCAGGGTCACCTTCCACTAGAGCAGCTTGCTCCAAGCCCCTGTGTTCAACCTGGCCTTGAGCACTGCCAGGGATGAGGCAGCCACTGCTGCAACGCTGAAGCCCAGGTACCACTGAGCAAGTGCTTCCAGGATCCTGCATCCACATGGGAAAAGCATCATTACATGGTCATTACCCACTATCATTACCAATCTTCTGGCAAATAAACCCTGCGGAGGGCTCTTGGTACTAAGCAGAAGATGAAGCGAATGTCTGTGTCACCTTTAGGATGACTTGCATCCCCAAGGACCATTCTTTGCCCCAGTGGCACCTCTGGCACAGCTGATGTGATGCCACCATGCACCCCAGCTGTGCTTCTGAAGCATCTCCCCATCTGCATTAACCCCATGTTAATCAACCTCAAATCCTCATTGTGAGATCTCTTTGTGTTTCCTCAGGGTGAGGCTGGACCCCCAGGACCCAAGGGCTATAGGGGAGATGATGGCCCCCGCGGCAATGAGGTGAGTGCTTCTTCATCACTGCATCTTCTGAGGGAAGGGAATGAAGAGAAGACCAGGAGATGCTGCCCATCAGTGTTATCCCTAAATCCCTGGGCTCTTGGAAACCTGTTGCATGTACAAACTAGGGTGCTAGCTTCCTGGCAGACAAATGGGTCCTTAAGGCCATGGCTGCCTTTATTCCCTACCGGCCAAAAGCCATTCCATGGAGAGGGTACAGCCACGCCATGAGCTTCCCATCACAAAAGCATCTGTGGGCTTTGCATTGCTTTTGTATAAGTAAAAACACCTCCTGTGATGGGCTTGTGATGGTAGCTGGTTGCCTCAGAAGGCATCACCTTCCCAGCTCAAGGAATAGCATCTGCTTTGCATGACTGCCTCTCTGCTTCTTCCAGGGTCCAAAGGGATTGCCTGGAGCACCTGGGCTGCCTGGAGACCCTGGCCTGATGGGAGAAAGGGTGAGTGGGATTTGCCTGGATGGGGTTGCACGCCATGCTGGGAAGGATGTCCAACAGGACACACAGCATTATCCAGCTCCGGAAGTGAAGTAACTCTGTCCATACAGAGGAGATGCTGGGAAAACTTGCAAGCAGCCTGCTTTGGAATATGCATCACATCTGCAGGCTCCAAGAGTCATCCTCTGGTTGTTCCCAGCACCAGTGGCTGAGAGGGACGTGTCACTTGCCCCTCAGTGGCTTTGAAGGTCACACACAAGCAAAGTGGCCTTTTTACCTGCCTGGGCCAGTGTCCAACCCATCAGTACCATATTTCCTGCCCATTTTGCTGGAGATAAATTGCCCAGGCTGCTGTGCTGTCTAATGGATCTGCTTTTCATTATCTCACTGATTGCTCTGTTCTTTCCCAGGGGGAAGATGGCCCTCCTGGAAATGGCACAATTGGATTCACAGGAGCCCCAGTAAGTCCTTCAGTGCTGTTCTGAAGCTCTAAGTCCATTATTATTGCTTGACCCACCTAACGTGCTTCCTTCCCTTCATCCCCAGGGGCAACAAGGAGACAGAGGTGACCCTGGCATCAATGTAAGTATGCTGCTTCCCCATACACCCAATAGAAACTTCTTTGGCTCCTTAGAGCCTCTCCCTTTGCTGAATGCTAAAGTGGGCTCCCTGAAGCATCCTCCACCTCCAAAACCCTCTTTTCCTTCTGCCCACCTCTCCCTGCTGTGGATGCTTCTGGTGGAAGCATCCTGCCTATGTGAACACCTAAGGGCAGAAGCCTGGGATGAGTGCTTTCCAATGGAACCAGAGTTTGGGGTTGATAGTGTCACCCAGAGATAATGCAATAACACTAAAAGACACCTAAGAAGCTCTTTCCCTCAATAGCACTGCTATTTGGTGCTAGGAAGCTTATACTTCGCTTTCCATCCCTTTCCCAAGCCATTTCTCACAAGGTCACTGCATGTAGCACCAAACTTGCCATGCTATAACAATAGTTTTCCATGCAAGAGTCTTGTCTGTGCTGTTTTTCAGGGAACAAAAGGCTATGTTGGTCCTAAAGGTGACGAAGGAGAAGCTGGAGACCCTGGCAACGATGTGAGTAATGCGTATGAAGCTGAAGCCCTAACTCTTCTGGTTGGATACAGCAACCTCAGATAAGGTGTTAGGGGCTCAGCAGGCATGTGGAGGGGAAGGTGCAGCACTGCCACAAGCAGATTGGTGGACTTTGGTTTTGTTTTCATTCCAGAACCCAAACCCTGGCCCCATGGGCATCAAAGGAGCGAAGGGCCACCGGGGACCAGAAGGCCGCCCAGTAAGTAAGGACCCTGGCAGGGTATGCACCAATGTGCAGGGCTGATGGAGCTCCCAACAGCGGGGTTCACCACAGACCTGCTCTTCAAACCTGCTGATACAGCCTGGTACAGAGGACTCTGAAATACCATGTTCAGCCCAAAATCAGAGCAGAAAGCGCAGACACCTGCATGCTTTCATAAGCCAAGTGTCCTCATATGATCAGGTTCAATATGGGCAAAGCAGCCTTTTGGAGTGACCATTCTGAAAGCATTTCAGTTCCTCTTGAGTCACCACTTGCTTGCATTGCTTCTCATTGGCACGGAGGCTACAAACAGGCAAGTGGAATCCATCCACCCATCTCCTGCTTGCTGTGGGAGCCAATGCCAGGCCTTGGTGGGCATGGCACATGTGGAAGTGGGTCTCCTTGCCCTTCATCCCAGTGCATCCCTAGGGCATCATGCAAGCAAGCAGATGTACCTGCTCAAAGCCCAGTGGTCAGCAAGTGGGAAGCCAAAAAGACATTTCCAGGCTCTCTATTGCTTTGCAAGGTATTAGCAGAGAAGGCCACACTAGGACTGGCTGCTCTCATAACTGCTTTCTCTGTTTGACAGGGACCAGCAGGACCTGTGGGACCTCCAGGACCAGATGTGAGTAGGATGGGATAGGGATACTGCTTGCTTTGCTTGGTCTATGATTCCCCTGCCCCACACAATGGCTCCTGGGAAGGAGGTTAATGCTGAAGGAGCCTCATGGTGCTCCTCATTACCATCCCAGCAAGTCTCACTGGTCAGATTGCCTTCATGCCAGCCCATCACTCATGTCCAGATCAGGGCCTGTGCTTGGAGGGCACAGAGCAGCAGTTGGAGGTGGTGGGCAGCACTTGAGAGCTGCCTTCTCCATTATTACAATCAATCTTTACCTCTGTTTGCAGGAATGTGAAATCCTGGACATAATCATGAAGATGTGCTGTGAGTATCTCCATACCGCTCCTCCTACCCTGCTCAGGAGGTAGCACAGAAGGATGCCATGGGATCTCGTCTTCCAACAGTTACTATTAAGTCAATGAGCTGAAGGAGAGGAGATCCCCCCCATAGCAACCCAAAAGAGGCAAATCTTTTGCTCTTGGCTGTTCCTTCTCTTGACCCAGTTGTGTAAAACCTTTGTGTGGACCATTTTACAATGGGTTTTGATCATAAATAGCAGGGCCTGACTTTCCTTTTGGGAAGGGGAAGGCCTGTTCTCTGGTATCCTGCCATGGGGAGCAGCAGTACATGTGCTGCATAGGGTTTCTGGCTAGTAATGAAGTGCTGGTGGACACAGGGTATGTAGGGAACTGAGTCTGAGCTCCATACTCCAGTGATTTACTTAATTCCTCCAGGATTAGCTTTAATTCTCATTTAAATAAGAACGCATCAGTGCGTACACAAACCAAGCTCTACTGCATGCAGTGCTCCATGTTGGAGCATCCCAATCTGAAACAGGAGAGAAGGATGGGTGTTTCAAACAGGAAGGAAACCTCCCTGAGCTTCAGTTGTCCAGATGAGGTGTCCTTGGGTTTGCAGAAACACAAAAAGCCTTGTGACCAGCATTTTAACGTTCTCTCTTTCTCTCCCTTCTCCTCCAGCTTGCTGCGGTGAGTGCTACTTGGCCAGGCTGCTCTGCAAACATCTGCTAGCCCTTCTCCTTGCTTGCACCCCTCCTTTCCCCTTCTCCTTGCCTTCTGCTATGGCGATGTACTGAGAGCCCAGGAGGGAGGACAGAGCTTGGGCAAGGCAGGGGAGGGCAGTGGGCTCTTCCTGAGGATGCTTCATGAATGCAGATGCCTGCATGCATGCATGGATGCAGAAGCAGCATTCAGGGCACAATGCAATGTGCTGGCTGTGCTATCTCTAATGCCGTCCCAGCGGGATGGGTTTGCTTGAAGGAAGAGCCAAGGGCTCATGATGCTCTTCAGCCATGGGAAAGAGGGGGGAACAAGCTGAGTTAGCCTCCTCCAGCACACCAGCATCATCTCTGTCCTCCTGGGCTGGGTGAATGGAAGAAGTGAAAAAGATTTTACAGGGTTTTGGGATAATTATGGGGGGTTTTAAAGGTACTCATAGTGTGGAAATGCTACATAGAAGTTAGTGAAGTAACTCAAGTCTCCTATGTGGCTATTCTGCTGCTTTTAACCCCTGCTTTGTGGGTAGATAGGGCACACAGTGGGTCAGGACTGACAGCAGCCATCAGCTGCTCGCTTTGGCATGGCTCCATGGCAAAACGTTCTGCTCGTATAGAAAACACATGTGAAAGAGGAGGTTTAAGTCCTGTGCCCTGCTGCAGAGTGCACCTGTGGGCCCGTCGATCTCCTCTTCGTGTTGGACAGCTCGGAAAGCATTGGCCTGCAGAACTTCCAGATTGCCAAGGACTTCATCATCAAAGTCATCGACCGCCTGAGCAAGGACGAGCGTGTGAAGGTGAGGTTTCCACCGAGTGCATGGATGCACACTTGTGTGCACTCGTGTTATCAAGCGGGGAAGTGGGGATGTGCCTCCACTCCAAAGGGCCTCCACAAGGCTTAGCTTCAAGTGTACAAGTGGGATTGGGCCTTGGTTCTTCCCAGCTTCATGAAGAGATAGAGTTATCAGTATGTTGTCCCAAAATACAGTCGTTTCACTTGTCCTGGGCAAAGGGACTCTTCCTGCTGTGTGTGAGGTCTTCCTCCATGTCCCAGAGCAAATAGCTCATAGGGCATTTGCATGATCAATCAGTCTCTTCCTAGTTCCACTGAGCATTTCTGGCTGGAGTAGATAACACGTTGTGTTACAACTCTGATGGCCAACCCCCCAGGAACTCTTGTTTCTCCTTAGGTTTGGGTTTAAGTTATCAGTTAACCACACAACTAAAAAGGACCTTTGCAGCCCAAACCAGCAATATTGTCCCTATAATAAACCTTTCAGTCTGAAGAGGGACACAAATTCTTGCTCCTAACTCTTGCCTACTAACCTACTGTGTGCATGGGAAATATCATTTACCTCTGTGATTTGGCTGGGATGTTTGGGATCTAGTCCTAAGGTGTAACCGGACATATATATAACATACATAACATGTATATAACATATATACAACCAGACACCAGGCACATGGGCTCTGAAGTCACAACAACATGCTGCTACTGGGTGCTTGTGTGGTCATGCATGGGTCTCTTTGGCTGGAAAGGTAGAGCTGGGCACCAAAACCACTGTGTTGGAAGGAAAACAAGCTTTGAAGAAAGATCTGTTCCCAGCCACCCACCATATGTTGGGACTACTGAGCTGGGAACTTGGGTTTGGGTCTTGTTTTACTGAATTTGTTCCCATGTGCATCCGCTCCTGTTGGAATTCCTTCTTCCTGGAATAAGGCAGAGAAGAGGCAGTAGAGCCTGAAGGGCTTGAACTGAAGGGGTTTGGTACAAACCATCAGCAGGATTCCTGAGCCCCCAGGACACCCTGATGTATCTGACCCAAACTGGCATCTGTTATTTCCCCTAACAGTTTGAACCCGGAGAGTCCCGTGTTGGTGTTGTGCAGTACAGCCATGACAACACGCAGGAGCTGGTGGCCATGGGGGATGCCAACATAGACAACATCGGCGCACTCAAACAGTGAGTCTGTGGGGTCTTGGCACATCATGCAGGGACCAGACCCAAGGACACCTATTTCCCTCGCATTCTCCATCTCCAGGCCAGCATCTCCTACAACTGCCGGAATGCTGTATGTTCTTCAGTTGAAAGTAGCAGTTGTAGGTGGTGCTGAGGCCAAGAGCTTGCCAGTTTTCCACCCAAAGCCCCATGCAGGGGCCATGTGCAGGCTCACTGGTGTCTGTGCTTGCAGGGCAATCAAGAACCTGAACTGGATAGCTGGGGGCACCTACACTGGAGAAGCTCTGCAGTTCACCAAGGACAACCTGCTGCGGAGGTTCACCTCGGACAAGCGCGTTGCCATTGTCATCACAGATGGACGTTCTGACACGCTGCGGGACCCTACCCCGCTCAATTCCCTGTGCGATGTCACCCCAGTAAGTGCAAAGAGACCTGCTATGCAGCACTGGGCATTAGAGGGGGCTTTTTGGGGCTCTCCATGTCTTTGCTACCCAAGGACCTGTCGGAACAGGACAAGGGGAATGACATTAACCTGCCAGAGGGGTGACTGAGATGAGCTCTTAGGCAGAAGCTCTTCCCTGTGGGGGTGCTGAGGCGCTGGCACAGGGTGCCCAGAGAAGCTGTGGCTGCCCCATCCCTGGCAGTTTTTAAGGTCCTTTCCAGCCCAAACCAGGTTGTGATCCTATGAGTTGATGATGGGCTCTTATCTTCCTGCAGGTGGTTTCCCTTGGGATTGGTGACATTTTCCGGAACCCTCCAAATCCCGATCACCTCAATGACATCGCTTGCTTAAGCAGACCAACCAGGCCAGGACTATCCATTCAAAGGGACAACTATGCCGAGCTCCTAGATGACACCTTCTTGCAGAACATCACCTCATATGTCTGTCAAGGTGGGTGAAAGATCGGCTGTGAAGGTAGTGAGGACTGCCTCAGCCTAAAGGTGAGGGATGCAGGCTGCCCTGCCTTGCCTTTCCCCAGTGATGCTCTTCAGCAGGCATTGAGGGAAGAGAACGGCCTTCAAGGCTTAATTAAATGAGGAATGACGACATCTTGTGTCTTGGGGCACTTTGCAGCTGGGTGCAGCTCCTCTCCTGCTGCAAGGCGTCTCTGTCCACAGCCTTTCTCAGTGTTTTCTGATGCCCCTTTAGCATATTCACAGCACCTTTCACAGTGTAGCTGTGAATGAAATGATTGTCCCTCCTGTGGCTCTGTGGGAAGCTGTAGGAAAAGAGGTTTTCCAGGGTGAGCTGGTGAAAATTACTCTTTCCCATTTCCTTTAACAGAGAAAAAATGTCCGGACTATACCTGCCCAAGTAAGTATTGACTCTTTGTTCCACACGCAAGGGTTGTGGGTGCTATGCAGGGGGGGAATGGGAGCTTGTGTTTGTAGGAATGCTTATCTTGGACACCTCTTGCAGCAGGGCAGCTTCTAGGTTGGAGAAGGGAGCCAACACCAAACCAACCCAAAAGACGTGGGGGGAAAGGCTGGGTAGTTGCTTTTCTGGCACCTCAAGCCTAGGGAGAGGAGGTTGTGTCATGTTTTAACCCCCACAGGCTTTAGCTGAGGCAGGTAATGAGATCAAGTGCTGTTAGTGGTGGAAGCATGATGAAAAAGTCAGCACTGAGGCAGGGATATTTGAGAAAGGTGCTTGAAAATGAGTGTGGAGAGGAATTTGGTGGGATACCTCTCCAAGACAGAAATGTATGCGATCCTTAAACTCATCATGGGGAAAAAAGCCAGCCGGGGAAGATGAGGTGGGTTTCCCAGCCATGCAAGGACAACATGTATTGAAGCAACAAGAGCCGCTAGATGATCTAACCCAGATAAGAACCTGGGAATGCAGCAAATGAGGAATGAAGGGGTAAAAGAACAAGCATGGGACAACACTGGGATAGGGGAAACCATGCTAGCAAACACCCGGAGAGTGGGGATTCCTCGGCAAGCTTCCCCTGGAAGAAGCAGGAGAAGCCCAGCATTAACAAGGCTTTCCCCTTGCAGTCACCTTCTCCGGGCTGGCAGACATCACTCTGCTGGTGGACAGCTCCACCAGCGTCGGGAGCAAGAACTTTGAGACCACCAAGAGGTTTGTGAAGCGGCTGGCGGAGCGGTTCTTGGAGGCTGGAAAGCCTGCCGATGACTCCGTGCGTGTGTCCGTGGTCCAGTACAGCGGCCGGAACCAACAGAAGGTGGAAGCTCAGTTCCAGCACAACTACACGGTCATTGCCAAAGCCATTGACAACATGGAGTTCATCAACGATGCCACGGATGTCAATGCCGCCCTGCGGTACGTGACGGGGCTATACCAGCGCTCCTCCCGTGCCGCGGCCAAGAAGAGGGTGTTGGTGTTCTCTGATGGCAACTCTCAAGGCATCACGGCCAGGGCCATCGAAAGGGCTGTGCAGGAAGCTCAGCAGGCTGGCATTGAGATCTATGTGTTGGCAGTGGGCAACCAAGCCAATGAGCCCAACATCCGTGTCCTGGTCACGGGGAAGAGTGCGGATTATGATGTGGTCTATGGGGAGCGCCACCTCTTCCGGGTGCCTGACTACTCCTCTTTGCTGCGGGGGGTCTTCTACCAAACTGTGTCCAGGAAAATAGCTGTTGACTGAGCATCCGGGTGGGTTTCTTGCCAAGGCAATTGCCTGCTTCTGTCTCGCCAAAAAGAAAGCAACGACCAAAGAAAAAACCCCAAATCCAGTATTTTTGACAACTTCAGGAATTCGTATCTATGCAGATGGCCATAGCACCACAGCCTGGCTGTCCACAGTTCCCTGCTTTCTCCCCCTGCTTCATTATCTGCATCTCTGCTCTCTTAGCCTCAGACTTCCAGCTGCCTCCCCCTCTCCCCACAGTGGGCAAACACAAGCACACCTAGCAATAAAACACTAGAACACCAATAGCAATCTCATCCCACTGGTTTTTGGCCAAAAAAGAGAATTGGGATGAGGAATTTTGTAGCATTAAGAACTAACCTGGTCTCATAAGGCTGATGATGCTCTTTACAGATGCAAGGTTTTTGTTCATTTGCGTCTTTCTTTCATCAGCTGAGCACTTGCCCAGCTCACAATGGTCTGAACCTAATGCTGTGCTTCAAGTGAAATGTTCAACACTTCAGCAGGCTTCAAGAGGAGATTTTTGTCATGGCTGGCAAGTTTGGTTCATATCTCCCATGCTTGGTAGAGAGGGCTAGATTGGATTACCCAAACTGGGGGTGGAAGCCTTTCTGGCCTCCAGAGCCATGAGATGGGGCACTGAGTTCTCAAGATGAGGTAGAGGTGGGTGGTGGAGTATCCCTCAGCACTGACATTCCCATTCAGAGCAGGGAGGCTGGGCACTGACCAAAGGAAAGCTGGACACCAGCCACTGGGGAGGGGGGAAACCCTACAAGAAGCTATGTAACTGCACTCCTTCACTAACTGATCTCACGGTCCTACAGTGGAACCAGGAACCTCATGAATAACCTGATGACTTCTGTTATGGTCCAAGGTCCAAGATTCTGGAAAACTTCTCTGAGCCCAGTTAGTGGGATTTTGTAATTATTTTATTTTTCCAAAAGTGTCTAATTCCCAGGTTTCTATAGGACCACCTAGGAGTTAGGCACCTAGGGAAACCCACTAACTGTACTATATGTTGAATGAGAGCCTCATCCACAGCCCAGCCAAGGGAAAGGCTGCCATTATCTGCAGGGGCTTTGACTCCAACCCTACCGGTATACTGACAAAGGTGCTACCACTGCCTGGGTGATGTGGGCCCCTGGTGTTTACACAGTTGTTTCCAGGACCACTCTGAAGATGTGGTTTGTCAGGGTGAGATATTGTTTCAGCTCTTCCATTGGTGCTCTTGCTACGAATCCATGTGCTTCTGAGACAGCAACAGTGATTGCCAGGTGTCAGCATCCCAAAGTCTTCACTTTGTATCCCAAACCCCATTGTATGGGTTAGTTTTATGTTATGCCTGTGTTTTACTAAAATGGTCCACTTTGGAAATTTGTCAAATAAATTGTTTTCCACTACCCCTTTGGAAGTTTGTCTGACTTTTAATTGCCAGGGTTCTGAACGTTCTAAAAGCCACTCTAAAATACAGCTTATTGGGATCTGGGGGGATTCCAACAGAACTTCTCCCATACTACTGGAAAGGATAGAACAAGAGATCTAGCGCTTTTGCATCACAAATATGCCTATTATCAAATGCCCCGATTTGAGAAATATACTATGAATTCTCTGCATCTGTTAAACAGTGTGTAATGAATTGATGAGAAGAGCACCGAACTCTCAAAGGATGGGAAATGACTTGCACAGCTTCTGTTTGCCTCCATATATACATACATACATACGCATTGTTTCCTGAAGACCATGTGCGGAGGGTGGGTTAGTGGACATCAGGTGAAGAGGTAAGCTGCGTTTGCTTTCTACTTATGTTTAGCATCTCTCCTTAATACTTTGTTTCCCAAGCACATAAGGATGCTGCCTGCAGAGAGGGCTAGGGGTGGAGATGTCAAACATCCCTTGGCCTAACGGAAGGTGTCCTTGCCCATGGGAACTATAGGGTCTTTAAGGTCACTTCCAACTTTAACCATTCCTATATGGTCTTTACTCATTCTCGTATTCCATGATCCAACTTGGCCAAGCTCAGTGCTCCCCAAGCATTCTGTTTACATCCTAAGACAGCTCTAAAAGGTGACTGTTTTGGGGGAAGCTCCCAGGCCAAACTGCCACAGTCAATGCATGTAAAGTCACTTGTTCCCCAGACAGAAGCCCACATTCATGTCCTGTTTCTGTAACATGTCTCATGTCCTCCTCTTAGTCATGCTGTCTCCTGGGTCAAGCATCTCAGTTAAGGCTCCATGGCCATCCCACATCCCTGGGAACACCTCACTCGCAGATGGAAAGTTTGAGGATCACCTCTGTGGGTGCCTGCAGTTTATATCCCATCTGCTCTCCTGTCATGAGGAAAAACTGCCCTCATCTCTGCCCTCATAAGGACAGTTATTGTTACAGCTCATGAAATAGTTCTTCATGGTCTGCCACAGTCCTCAGCATGATTCATCCATCAGGGAAGGGAGCATGACATAGACAAGCCTCTGGGTTACACAGAGCAGTAAGAGCTGTCCAGCCAGTGGGATGCGATGCTGTCAGCAAGGCAGGGGTCAGAAAAGGAGGCTGCATGCCTCCCCCTCATGCCTCAGCTAGGCCATGTCAAATGCAGAGATAGAAAAGACACCCAGGGAAGGTTCTCTGAGCCTTTGGGCTGGTTTACAGCTTTTCAGCTGAAAAAGCAAGTGGCAGAAGGGCTTTTTACTGCTTCTGTTCAACCCCCTGCAACCATGCCCTTGCTTTTTCCCTTTATTGAAAGAGGAAGAAAATCCCAAACCACCACAAATGTCAGTTCCCAAACCTCAGTTCTGGAGTGTTTGTTGTTTTTACCATGAGGAAAATCCAAATATTTCCTTTAAAATCCAGTTGATCCAGAAGAAAGGGTTTTAAACAGAGCCTGGTGGCGAGCAGCGTCCAATGCCTTGTGTTCAGGCGTACTGCCTTGTCTCTAACCACTTCTTTGCAGGCAGGATGACAGAAGCTCTTGTCAGGTGTTTGGGCCAAATATGCTGGACTCTTTGTCCTCCATTTCTGGTTGTATTTCAGTCTCGACTCTTCTGCTTCCATTACAGGCAAGGTCAAAAACGCCTCTGCCTGCAGGCCTGCGTTGTTAAACTTCAGATGTTCTCCAGATGTTCAGCAAGGGGCTTTTTATGTAACGACAGAATTTGGGCCACATTCCTCTGTTTTCCTCTGACTAAGTGCTCTTCGTTTGAGGCAACACTGATTTGCAGCCCTTCACAAGAAGGTAAAGGCTGGGAAAGTAGGGAATGGCTGAGGCCACTACCGATGTAGTAGGACTCCTAGGGCACGTGCCCTACGAGCAATGCAACAAGCTGTGACAGTCCAAAAGGATGGAGCAAAAAGTGACGTGAAAAAGGTAAATTGATAAGTGAGAGCTAAATATCCTGCCCAGTTAGCTCTTGCCCATGAGATCTAAGACTGCTTGGTTGGTTGATTGCCCTACTCATTGTTTCTCCATGGACATCAGGTATTGGATGGGGCCCTGCCCAGCACCATGTAGTGTTATATATATACATATATATATATACAGCCCTACGAAAGTATGGTAGCATGCTCCCTCTGCACCCATGGGACTCGTAGAGACCACAGGGCTACCAGGGCAAATGTTCCCCAGCCTGCAGGTCTGTAGCCCAGCCAAATTGCTGTTCATGATGCTAATGCTAAACCTCAGACTGCTCTAGGGTATTTCTGAACTGTGTATTTATGGGCCTTTCCTGTGCCTACGACTTTCCCAAGGAGCAGAGGTCCATTGCCTAGCCTCTCTTAGCTGTAACAGTAGAATAACTGGATGCTCAAATGCCTCTTGCTGCCCTGTGGTTTGGGGTTTGTTGAATTCTGTAGTTCCCAAACAGTTTTCAGTTTAAAGTTTCCATTATTTTGTCCAATTGCATGGTTTTCCCCCTTAAAAGAAGTAATATTGTCTAAGGAGAAAGGATCATGATATACATAAGCTTGTGGGCAAACAGCAGAGGGAAGACTGCAACGCATTAAGAAGTATGGTGCCAACACATAGAAAGATTTCTGAGCCAACTCAAGACCACAAAGTAAGACCATTCCCCCACACCACATCCTATGATCATCATATATCTCCAGGTAAAGGATTTCAGAAGCTGATGGCCTCCTCTAAATTTGCACAGGAGGGGAAAGCATCACCAAAGCAAGGTGCAGCTCTGGGAGACTTGCATATACCAGCTTCAGGTATATGCAATTCATTCATTCCTATCAATAATCAGGTCTAGATGATTACTGTAATGACTGGACCAAATAAGCTGTATTCTGGTTAGGCTGAGAAGATGTTACATGGGCAAACAATGAATTGTTACAGCTACCTTTAGCAGTATCTTCCTTAGTTGCCCATAGCTAAACCCACAGGCAACAAGCATGCTCTGATAGGGTCTTTCCCCTTAATATTTCTCCTGGTTTATCTATTGGAAGACTGGTCTGGCTCCACAATGTCTGCTTCCAGTGCAGAAAGCATCTATTAAATAGGTTCTTACATACGTTGTCATCCCTGCCACACATGGAGGTGCTTACAGGAGCACCCGAAAGCAACAGGAAGGACTGGGAATGCATGGGGTGATTTATCCCCATGAAATAGAGCTGCAACCATTCCATCTGCCCACCACCTCACCTCAGCAAAGCAGTGCTCCTGGTACCATCCATTGCTGCAGACACCCGCAGGAGACACTCCTCAGCTTTGTCATCCGTTTCACCCCTGTGAAAACGTTAGAATTCCATATCCAAGGCAATGAAACAAACAAAAACACAGCTGGGGGATCTCTTCTTGATAGCAATGTATGAAAAGGAAAAACAGAATGACACAGCAGGAGCTGGAGGCAGTGTAGGCGCATCATGCTTACATCATGCTCTGGAGCGAAATCGTTGTTCTTTTCCCTTTTGGTTACGGCATTTTGTTCTGGATTACTCCAGAGGTCTTGGAAGATGGATACACTGCTTCTTGAAATGCATAGTTTAAGGACAAGTTGGATGGGGCTTGGAGCAACCTGCTCTAGTGGAAGGTGCCCCTGCCCATGGAACTGGATGAGCTTTAAGGTCACTTCCAACCCAAACCAGTCTGTGATTCTATGATGCTCCCTGTTGGCTGATGGGTTGTATATCACTAGAAGTAAGTGGTTTTGTTGTTAATCTCTCCTTGCCCTTTGGACTGTGAAGGGGTAATGGTTCTTTGATGCTCTTCCAGCTTTCCAGAAACTAGCTTTCCTGGTATTAGGACTGGGGTATTAAAACTCAGGGATTTCTGCCATGTCACAAATGCATCTCTTGCAGTCAAACTGAAACAAACCAGACATTGGATGCCCCACGTTGCGTTACCTTGTGTTGAGTTCAAGGCAGATCCATGGCAGCAGAAGGTCCTTGCCCATGGACATCGGCCAGCACTTCCAAGGTATGTCCTGCAATAGATAAAGCAGCAAGGAAGGAGCCTGCAGCCCCCTTGCCTGTGCTGTTACTACCCTGAGACAACAGAAAGCATGGAGAAAAGGCATATCCGTCAGACCCTGGCTCAATTTGTCTCCTGGCTCAGCTCTAGAAAGCAGTTCAAACCTCCATAAACGTGGGTATTATCCCAAAGTGCTCGACTATAGATTCAGAAATCCCTGCAAATCCCTCTCTTGGCCTAGACGAATCCAAACCCTCAAGAGCCGCAAAGCGGTTGCTCCTTTGTCTGAGTTGTGTTTATTTCTATACAAATGGGGGTGTTTCTGAGGGTTTTGGGATTCTAATAGTGATTTCTAATAGATAAAGTTATCCCTGCATATCAAGTTGTGTTTTGGTTAATGTGAGAGCTAAATATAGTTGCATATGGCGCTTTCTGCACATGAGCCTGTAAAACCAGCGCTTTGCTTTTCTAGGGCAAGCCTGTCCCAAGATAAAACTCAGTCCATGAGCAGCAGAATGCAGTATTTTCTGGCCCCAAGAGCCTCACATGGGCTCGTACTTAGCAAGACACCAAGGGCAGCTGGATGAGCCCCATCTGGAGCTCCAGAGCTCCTTTGGAAAGTGTGTCAAAAGGGGTCTGGCATGCAGGGGAAATGAGAACATGTGGCAGATTCCTGCACACAAAACCAGCCCTCGAAACAGCAGCCCAGGATGAGACCCAAATGCTGCCCCCAGGGAAAAGCAAGGTAGGAAGAGGATTAGCCTTGTCTAAATCTCTGCAACATTCCTGTATCTCGCAGGTCACATCCCAAGGGAAGACCTGTGGCGGATGCTGGATGCTCCCCGTTCTGCAGGAGGAAGCCTGCATGCAAAGATGACAATATTGCCCTGAGGCCACATGTGTTCAAGATTGGATGGATGTTCAAGTCAGGTTGGATGGGGTTTGGAGCAACCTCCTCTAGTGGAAGGTGTCCCTGCCGATGGAACTGGGTGAGCTTTAAGGTCCCTTCTAACCCAACCCCATTCTGTGATAGTTGTGAACATCCAACAAAGGCCCATTAAGATGATGAAAGTATTGGAGCATCTCTCATACAAGGAGAGGCTTTGAGAGCTGGGATTCTTCAGAGTGAAGAAGCCTCAGGAGATCTTATCCATGTGTTGAAGTACCTGATTGGAAGTAATGAAGAAGTGATGCCTGGTGACAGGACAAGAGGTAACGGGCACAAACTGGAACATGAAATTCCACCTGAACACAAGGAAACACTTGTTTGACTGGACACTGTTCTGGACAGGCAGCTCGGGGGGCTGGGGGGGGTTGGATTGGATGAACTGCAAAGATACCAGCATCAATCATTCAGTAATGATTCTGCTGGTCCCCATTTCACTGGAGGCAACAGAAAGTCATTTGCTCTGTGTCCCTGTAGAGTCCTGGGCTCATGAGGGATTCAAAGGAAAGCATCCCTCAATCCTAAGGCATTACATGAGGTAGAGGAACATTAAAGAGGGCTCTTCTCTTTAAGTCCTGTGTCCTGTCAGCTCAGAAGGGACTCAGACAGAGCGGGATAAGGTGTCTAAACACTGAAATGGCTCCTGACTTGTTATGTCCGGGTAAGTCCTGCGGGACATGGGACCAACCCTGCTCCAGATCATCCAGAGCCAGGCTTCAGGAGCTGGGCTCCCAGTGTCTTTGTGTTCCTGGTCTCTAAGCTGTAGCTGGAGACAGTGGGGAAGTAGGGGGAGAGCAGCTGCATGGCTTTTGTCTGTGTGAAAGAGCAGCAGCTTGCAGGGAGTACAGTATTTTGTGGTGGTTTTGAGCTTAGTCATACTGCAGCGACTGTAACTTGGCAGCTGGAATTACCCAGATCCTTGCAAACGTTTCCATTTAAGGTCTGGGATTTGCATTTCCCTTTGCCTCCAATCGCCACAGGGATGGAAAGTCTCCAAAGGGGGAGGCCATAGGTTTACACTAGGAGAAACAGGCCTGTGTACATCCATACCTTGCGCTTTTATACCACCCAGGGTGCTCCAGGGGTTCATTAGGGATCATTTTGCTCAGTAAGTGGGCACTGTCTGATGTCATTGTGGTTGTCAATACTTTCCTTGCCCAGGGCTCAGATATGCTGCACCCATTTGGTTATCCCTGCTTTGCCTGGTCCTGCTGGGGACACTGGCATAAGGATACATGAATAGGAAACCCTTTGGGGCTGCTCCCATCCTCTTACCATAGCATGTAGATCCTGAATGCTCCTTGCTCCAGGAAAAGAGGATCCCATTACAGAGAAGCAGAGCATGTGGGATGCAGCTTGCGCCCATGCATTACAGATGTGCAGGTTTACTCTGTGCTCTGCTCCAGCCTATGGAAAAAAGCATTCTCAACTTACAAAGAGCTTTAGGGCAGATAAAGCAGAGTTGTGACCTGAGCTGATAAAGGGATGTGCCTGCTGCAAGCTTATTGCTGTGGCTAGAGCTGGAGCCTCTGAGGGAATGGCTTTTGGATGCTGCACTCCCTTAAGGCTCTTGTATCTTGTCTGGCTTCCTGGTTCCCTGTACCCTGCTCACATGGAGCAGCAGGATAAAAACAACTGAAGGGGAAAAAAACACCCAGAATTCCTCATACAGCTATCTGGATGGGGGAAATCTTTCACTTAAGGCCAGATTTCAGCAAAGCACTGAGAAGTTTTGCTCCCACTCTAAGTACTTTAGTATCTGTGCCTCGCTGAAACCTGGAGTGATTGGCCAAAGGTGGAATGGGGGTCCCCTCCTAGCCCTTGGTAAGGCAGAAAGGGTACAAAGACCAGCGCCCTGACCTGGCAGCTGCCTCTTGGTCAGGTTATGGACAACCTCTCTCTGTCTGAATTGTTTCCTTGCAACCATTTGGCGAGGTTCCGGGTGTCCCGTAGAAACATGTGATTTCTGGAGAAACCTTCTGGAAACAGAGCATTGATTTTTTCCAGACAAAAAATAAGCCCTAATCTTTGCCAGAGCCGATTCCTCTGCAATCAAATCCTTCAGCTCCTATGAACAGAGAGCTACCGTGGGAAGAACAACTATTTGTTACTGCCAGGCCCTGCTGATGAAGTCTTGTCTACAGCTTTCTGGCCTGTGTTACAACAAGGATTCAGGCAAAGAAGAGGGGAGCCATTGAAAACCATCATGTCGTGGCACTGCATCCCTCACCCGATGCAGAGAGTATGTGCGTTATCCCTTTCTTAAGAGCTTGAGTCCTACCCAGTCCTTTCTTTGCCCAGGCATGGAGAAGAATAGAGGAGTAGCTCAGGGATGTGTGACACCAGGGATGGGAGACAGACCTGGGATGGTTCCTGCTCCAAGCCCCTGCTCTGGGACCTTCACCACGTGCAGGATCCAGATACACCATCCCAGGAGCTGCAGTGGGGGCTCCTGGTCGGAAGCCAGCACTGAGGCTGACCCCAGTTCTGCTGCAGGACCAAATGGAGAGGGGTGAGAGGACCGCAACACTTGGGACCGGGAAATGGGGAGATGCTCCTGCAGTGGCTATAGTGGTGCTGGGCACCGGAGCTGGTGGGATGCACCTTGATGGCTCATGAGAGCAGACTACTGGACCACAGGGTGTTCTGCGCAGGGGAGAAAGACTTTGGGAGACATGAGTAGAGGGATATGTGGAGAAGTGGATCAGCCCTCCCAAAGGAGTCAGCAATAGGTGAATGTTCAAACAGCTCTCATGGTCTGGGCTGTCTGTTCTGCATGGGCAATGGATAGAGGTTGTTACAGTGTAAATCCTGATTTATAGAGGTATAAAGGTTACCTTTATAGAGGAAACCTTTATAGAGGGAGGTTGAGATTGCCATGTATATGTTCTTAAGCTTGTAACCTTCTTTATTTCTCTTTGTAAGATGAGAGGGGAGTTATTTACTGAGTGCATGGACATGCTGTTATCATGTCCATCTGGATTGTCTAGGAGGAAAGACAGAGCTTGTAGCACACATGTTGAAAGACTTAGTAATGAATGTATTTAAATGGCAGCACGTTCCCCTGGAATGTGGACTTTGTGCTGCTCCTGGTTCTGGAATTAGGTTTTCCCTGGAAGCAGGACTCTTCAGTGAAGCATGATGCTCTTGAAACGGGGGCTGCTCATGACTTCAGCAGGCCCTGGCTGTAATCCTTACTGGCATTTCTAGTTCAGGTCCTCTCCAGAGTGCTCTCTCATCGCCAGCACCAGCCCCTGCTCTCAGGGTAGGAAGCCCACACAGGTCTTCTCTTCACCTACAACCCACGTTGCAGAGAGCCACACATGGACCCGACACCTTCCATGCTCCCACACCTCTTCCCCAAAGGTGTCAAGAGCAAAACCCCACAACAGAGGTGGTTTCTCTGCTCCTGGACATGAAACATGACATAGCTTTGCCAAAGACAACTGCTGCTGCTGCATCCTGTTGCTAGGCACTGCCCATCCCCATTCCTCCCCCAAAGAGACATTAAGTTCAGTGCTGGCCAAGATGCGGTCTTTCAATGAGATCCATGTGTTCCTGATGAGAGGCCTGGAGAACTTAATAGTCCCTGGCCTGGGGTTTTCTATCAAGTACTCCTACAGCCTTCAATTATCTGCATTCCCCACAAGGGATGTGGAGGCTGATTTCCCCACAGGATTCCCAGAAGCTCCCACAACTCTTTCCTCCCCCATTTTCCCTTTTCCAGCAGCCTTCACCCTTTCCCACTGTGCATCCCTGAGGACGGGCTATTATGGCTGGCACAGATGTGCTAAGCAGACAGGACATTGATTCTGGCTTTGTGAGGCAGTGAGGTGTGTAAACAGGAGCAGGCTGCTCTGAAGGATGCTCATGTTTGCCTGGTTTCATACATGGTTCAGCCCTTAAGCCTGGAAGCTCCTCTTGTGAGCAGACTTCTGAGCCTGCCACAAATGTTAACACTGTTCTAGGGTAGGCACAAGCAATTTACTTTGTGACTTCCATGGCAGGGCATGTTTTGAACACTGTTGTAATAGCTATGGTGCTGTGTCAAGGGGTGCTTGTGTAGGTAATGTCGACCATCTCAGGCCCCTCCAGACTGCTTGAGCGGTGCAGGGGTAATCTCAGTGTAAAATGAAACCCTGGGTTCTGTGCCCAGGAAGATAATTGCAGAAGAAACAACTCATGGATGGTTTCTTGCTCATTTCTGCTTCTCTTTATGTTTTGCTCTTTGCAGATGGAGGCTGTCGGAGGCAGGATGGAGGAGGGACAGAACTGTATGTGAAGACAATGAGTGCATGCCTGCACCTTCACCTCCCCACTGTTAATCTTGTTTATCACACAGTGAAGCTGGAAAACCTCAGGCCTCTTTGGACTGGCAGTAAGCATTTGAGCTGACTGGCAATAAGCATTGAGCATTAAGACTCTCGATCTTACAGAAAAGTAGTATAGACATAAGATGCTGTGTGGAAGTGACTAGAATGATTTCATTTGCTGTTGGTGGTTGGCCTCACATTGATGCTCAAACAGGGAGCACAGACATTCAGATAACCTGGTACAAGGGTATGTCACCTCTCTTATGTATTTTAGCTTCCTTGCGACCCTGATTTCTTGAGCTGATTGAAGGCACCATAAGAACCCCAGGAAGGATGCGATGCTGTTCTGTTGTACCCCCGTATTGCTAACTTGCCGTGCTGAGTATTTGCTTGTTTTGTCTCAGAGAAACACACGTTAATAACGGGGTTTGGAGGGGTTATTTTTGTTTACTTTATAGGAGGACCTTCGAAACCAACTCAGGTAAGAATCTTATCCTTAACACTGATAATGTAGATGCATTATTATAAGTAATGTTAGTTCTCTTACATGTTAATTCTATGACATTTCTTACAAGTATGAAGTCAATGTGTTAATTTGATTACATTTCTCGCATATATAAAGTTACTAAGTGTTAATTCTATTGCATGTCTTACATGTATCAAACTCCTGCTCAGATTTTTATGACACTCAGTGCAAATACCATTTTCCTTGTCAGTAGTAGCAAGTTCACCTGATGGCAGAGGGGAATTCTATTGCAGTGTTGTATTTGGCCAGGAGGACACTTCATTACAGAATTATACATTTCTTGCATAATATACCTATAATATATATATGAGATATATACCTATATATACACATAATATTCTTGTATATATCAACCAGCAGCTACAAATGAAATGAAGGCCTCTAACATTTTATGTTAGAGCAAAAGCTTGAGCATGTGTGTAAGGGAAAGGGAGGTGTTAAGATTAGTGCCAAAGCCAGACACGCAATGCTCTGCTGTACGTGACCCGGGAAGCTGGGCCAAAGAGCTGCACAGGGTTCCCTGGATTCACATCAAATACGTGGGAAGCAGAAGCTATGGAGCAGTAGGAAAGTTCTGCAACCCAAAGAACAGCAGCTGGGTGGCTGCCCACCATGCTCCCGGAATAGGGATGTCCAGAAAGCAGCCTCTGCCCACAGCCTTTACCCCAACAGAGGAAATAAAGCAAGTCCTGGGAGGCCTCAGCGCATAAAGTCAGTCCAAGGAGGTCTGAAGACACATCGGGGGCTTTTGCTTCATGACTTGGTGGCTGAAGTGGGTGCAGATTCCAGAGGTCTCTATTTGCCTGTGGCATACACTGTTAGCAAGACTTGAATTCAGTGGAACATTTGGGGTTGCTCACTAGCTTGCAAATTGTGATGACTGTAAATGGATGCAGGGTTTTGTAAATTACTGTTAGACTAACCTGGGGCAAATCTGGCCCCCTATTCAGGCAGTTGAAGGGGTTGAGACGGAACTCCTTGCCCCAGGACTGAACTCATCTTCCAGAGACTTTGGTGTCAATGTAGTCATAGAAGGGGCCCTAAAGGTCATCCAGCTCCAACCCCCTGCCACGGGCAGGGACACCCTTCCACTAGAGCAGGGTGCTCCAAGCCCCTGTGTCCAACCCGGCCTTGAACACAGCCAGGGATGGGGCAGCCACAGCTTCTCTGGGCACCCTGTGCCAGCGCCTCAGCACCCTCACAGTCTTTTAGTAGTAGCAGCTAGTGAGTAGGTAGATACAGTTCTTACCACTGCAGAAACTCCAGAAGTTATCACTGTTCACTCCTACTCACTGCTGATGTTTACCTGTGCAGTATATTTTGCCCATCAATCCACTTACTCATGTGAGCATCAATCAGATCTTCACCTAGACCCTTACTGACTTCCTTAATACCGGCATCCAAAAGGTCCTGTCATTTGGGGAGGGAGGGATTATATTGTCCTTTAAACGCTGTAAGGTAAAAGTTAATAGCTTACTGTGTAGTTTGGGAGAGACTCAAGAGAAGGCTTTTTGTGCTCCAGGAAGGTGTTGGTGCTACTGCTGCTGGTGTACCAGCAGGGTGCTATGCTGGCACGTTTTACCATCAGTATTGAGGTGGGTTTATATATGACTGCTGTGCCAAGCTCATTTCCCAGATTCCACCCACCGCTTCCTGGGAGACTGTGAGTGTTTCAGGAAGCTGAACTTCATGCTTTCCCTTGGTGAGCATCTTTGGTTACAAGATGCGAACTTGAAGTCACAGGTTTTCATTTAGGTTCTGAATCACAGGTCCCTAAACCAGTAAAAAGCCTCTCATTGGCTTCAAGGTGGGGTGGTTCTTTCTTTCATATTTCCTTTCTAATTCTTTTTTAGCAATGCAGTGGAAATGGGAATTCCACCTAATCCATCCCAAGGATTCAGCTCCATCCAAGGGTTGATGTTGGCAGCGTTTGCTGAAGACCGGAGCGCAGGAGAACAATGTGGTTACAGACACAAAGCTGGGATTAAAGGCAAGATTAGCATTTCAAACAAATCACCTCCATTCCTGAGCCCTAACATGTCTTTGCCAGGCCACCAGACACACCAGAGGGAAGTCACTCCAAGCAGGCCAGCCCCTCCCCAGCCCAGCATCCCACGTTGCTGCACCCTCACATTGAGAGAAAAAGGCTTTTTTCCCCCTATCTGGTCCCTTTCAGCCCCCTCTTTTCCCAGGATGAGGCACTAATTAATCCCTTTCCTTTCTAATTATACCCATTAGTCATTGCGAAAGTGTCTCCCAGTAGATTCATGGCTCAATATAATGAGTACGTCTTGAGGGAGTATTATTCATAGTGAGCTGAAAGCTAACAGAGAAAGTCGATATTTCATTTGTAACCTTAGCCAGAGGAGTCATTGCAGGGGGGGCAGCACCTCCAGGCTCCAGCAGTGAAGACAGCAAATGTTTAGATAGAAGCTGCTTGGCTGAAGAAGGGAGCTGAAATCTCTTTTAGGTCTGTACATGGCATTAAGGACCGTGGGTGAGGCGGGATGTGACTAAGCTCCAGAATGTATGTGAGTTTTTAACCATTACTGGTAAAAGAGCAGGGAGGGGAATGAGGTTTCCTCTCGAAACTATGTGGGATTGGCTTTTTTCTCCCTGAATTTCATGGAAACACCGCTGCAAGTTTTTCCTGCTCGTTTCTCTGGTGACAACAAAATAAAACAAATGCAGCTGGGTTATTCTGCGCTCGCTGTGTTTCACCACCAAGCCCCAAAGACACAAACTGTGTCTTTTAACTGTTTCCTTACCCTGGGCTCCAAAGCTAAAGCTGATTTGATATCTCCACAGAGATAGTTCGGGATTATCCAGTGCTGTGAACCACATCAGCCGTCTCCCCGGGCTCCTGCCTTGCCAAGGAGCTGGAATGCAGTTGCTTCACTATGCAAAGGCTCTTCCCAATGAGCCAGAGGTTTGGGACTCAGCTGTCCTGACTGGCTGCATGGAAAAAATGTGCTGCAAGAGCTGAATGCATCAAAAGCAAGGATTGTGAAACTGGTAAAAGGGGACCTATTTGGGGAGAGAGTGTTTCAGCCCATCCTTTCCTCACTCTCTCAGCAATCTCTGCACCCATTCTTGGCTTGCTGGGTT
The DNA here is from genome assembly GCA_039720435.1 of Amazona ochrocephala. Classification (NCBI taxonomy): domain Eukaryota; kingdom Metazoa; phylum Chordata; class Aves; order Psittaciformes; family Psittacidae; genus Amazona; species Amazona ochrocephala. The sequence continues at coordinate 81,017,366 of CM077881.1, read as the reverse complement.
CACGTACGACCTTGTGTTGCTGCTCTCCGGCACCATTGCTTCCCCTCGTATTGAAAGGCTCAATACGGCTCTTCCAGTAGTGAGGAGACCCAGGAATGGTCATTGGATGCTCTTGGCTTTTGCCCTGCTTGGGGGGACTAAGCCATCAGGGCACTGCAGCAAAGCTGACCCTAGACAACAAGCCTGGACCGAGCAGCTGAAGGTGTCAAATACTGAGTTCATAAGTATGGCCTCAGTTTACGAAGGCAAACCTCAAAGGCTCACAGAAATCACGAAGCAAGAGCAGCTTGGCACAGGAGCCCTGGAGCATTCCATCAAGCCAATGTCCTCAAACTAATCCTGGGAAGGGAGATCCTGAGCAGAGGGGAAAGAAAACTTGGGTAAAGGGTTCTCAGGCAAGTGAGGTCTTAAATGAAGGCTTCAGGAAGAGCCAGGCTGAGAGAGCTGGGCTGGGTCAGTCTGGAGAAGAGAAGGCTCCTGAAGGGGAGACCTCAGAGCAGCTCCAGGGCCTAAAGGGGGTACAGGAAACCTGGAGAGGGGCTTTAGACAAGGGCCTGTAGGGACAGGACAAGGGGAATGGCTTTAACCTGCCAGAGGTTCAACCCAAACCCGTCTGGGATTCTATGTCTAAGCAAAGCATTCACCTTCCAGTAATGCAGTGAACACACCACATACCAGCCCATTTCTTTTTTCTACTTTGCTGCTGTGCCCAAGCTCTGTTGTGCCCATGAGGACCCCTCAATGCTGCTTCTAATCCACATTCAACTGCTCTATTTCTAGATGAATCTGCCCCTGCAGAAGCCATTTGTCCAGCAGGATGTCTCACACAGGGAAGTGAAAATCACATCTGTCTCCTACGTATCTGGTGAGTGCACGGAGGGTAGAATGGAGGAGAGCATAGGCCCACACCTCCATATCTTTTTCCTCCTTACAGATTAGTGAGTGTTGTCTTTTGTCTGCAGTTTCTTACCCAAAGGTCCTACAGGCTCTTAGCTTTGCTTGTGCTTCTTGATCTTCCTCATGTCCTTTCTGCAGTTGAATATGACACAGTGCCGTGCCCCCATGAGGATTCTTATATATCCTACAAAACAGCCCCCTTTTGCATCCTTTCCCTCCATAAAAAGAGGCTACTTGGGCCTTTCTCACCTACCTGGGCACCCATTTTTGTGACATTAGTAGGAATATCACCTTCACACCTCGGTCATATGCAGCCGCATCTTGCAAGCTTATTCCTTATGTTGGGGTGGTCCGAGAACCAGGCATTCTGCAGTGGTAGGATGTCTTGTTCACACAAAATCAGCAAAAATAACCTAAATCCAAGATGCTGCTTTTTTTCCTGGATTTATTGGGTTCATTTTATAACTGGCAGCATTAAAGTCCTGAGCTACTTGTCTGTGATGGAGCTCTTGTGATTGGGATGAGAATGTAGGAAGCTCTAGAGGAAAATGGATGTGGGCCAGAAACCTTTGGAGATGGTACTGAAATCTCATGTAGCATCTTCTTCCTTCTTTGTAAAGGGAATCAAAAGGACCAAGACATTACTTTCTGTGTGCAGTTGATCCTCCTATACACAGTGCTTGCTATACGTATATAAGGAGGTCTGTCCAAATGAGGAGACGTTCATGGGAGCCTCATCCACTATCTCTATCCTCTCTTTAGCTCCTCTTCCTAATCCTTGAATCCTTTTTTCCTCCTTTCAGTGGAACTAAACATCTCATGGAAAGGTGTTTGCAGGGAAGGTGCACGGACATGGATTAGTTGCTCCTTCCCTATGCATCTGAGTCACGTACTATTATTGCTGCTCACAGAACACCCTATATAATGAGCAACTACATAATATTCAGTTCCACTTAATGGAGAGGAAATGAAGGAAGGTCAAGAGTAGGAAGAAAGAAGGAAAAACCTGCTTGATTTTCTGCTCCCCTCTATGACCTTGAATAGAGTCTGAACTAAGGGAATCAGTCAGGCATGGATGGTTACTCTTTTATTTACACCCCCCTGTAGACTTCAGTGTGATTTATGGGATGTTCAACTGTTTCTTTGTAAACTGTGTAGCTGCTCCTTTTCCTTTTTACATCTCACTTGTAGCCCACACTAAAACTCAATCTCCTGGTTTTAAATCACATCCATCTGAAACAGCTTTATGGGACCGCTGTGCTTCTCCGGAAAAGAGCTACTGCAGTTGTATCCACCCGTCATGTGTTTCCGAGATGATACAGTGGTCTCCAAGGGTCTTGCTTTCTAAATATGCAAAGAGAACCAAAACCAAGGCCAAGACAGTGTTCAGTGAAAACAGTGCATGTTGGTTTTCATATCTCTGTAAGTATGCAGTTGATAAATCTCTGCATTTTCACTGATGACAAACAGAAGGATGGATATTTATACTCTGCTTTCTGAAATGCTTGCTTCCTAACTCAATCCATACAATGCATTTGTATTCTTCCCCCCAGCAGGTAAATCCTTGCTCCTCTGAGGTTTAGGACTGTAATTCTGCTGCTTGCCCTGTTGCCCTTTAAGTGCCACAGTTTTGTAGCCCCTGCAGACTTCTCATTTTCAGCCATTCTTTCCTGTGAGTAGCAGGTCCAAAAGACCATCTCCCCCCATTCAGTTCATTCACCACCTCCACCACGAACTTGCCTTCAAAGCATTCCAGAAACCTCCTGTGGTGGTCATGACCATGACCTGCTATCTCCTAGCAGCCAACGAGATGGTCAGATCCTCTCATGAGTACCCAGGCCTGTGGCTGTAAGTATTCCTAAGTGCCTAAAGAAAACTTCACCCACCTCTTCTTCTTCATCAGAAGAATGATAATCTCATCAAATGGACAAAGATATTTCTTTCTGTGTGCAGTTGACCCTCTTTTATACATAGTGCTTGCTACATGTATATAAGGAGGTCTGCAGCAGAACAATAGTACCACATCACGTGTACTGGTCCATCCTCTGATCCTCACCACCCTTTGTGTACCCACTGGGCGCAGGCTTGGCTGGCTCTGAGATATCCTTGGCAGCTCTCGTTCATCCTCACTGATGCTAGAGAGAAGACATCCATTAAAACATCTATTAAATAGATCTTTTACAACATCTATTAAATGTATCTATTAAAATATCTATTAAATATATCTATTAAACCAACTATTAAGTGGATCAATTACAACATCTATTAAATGGATTTATTGCACCGTTATTGAATACATCTATTTCAACATCTATTCAATAGATCTACTAAAACATCTATGAAATACATCTATTACAGCATCTTTCAAATAGATCTATGAAATAGATCTATTAAAGAAACGAAATAAGCAAACCCATTTCTTTTCTAGCTTAGCTCAGGTCATGTACTTGCAAACAGCCCCCACTGTGTTTAACATTCTTGAATCGTGGTAAAATGAGACACAAAGGCGAATCTTTCTGACAAAAAAAAGCGAATGTTCATTTGATCCCATATTTTAGCAGCATTTCCTGGGATTTAGGCCATTAAAGTCAACTGCTCCAGGATGTTTAGAGAGTCATCATGAACACACAAGGGCGACTGGGGGCTCTACATACTTTACCCAATGTTAACATTCTGGTGTTATCTTTTAAGTCCCCTGTTCTATTGCAGTTCTTATTTACTTAGCGCCCCATTCTTGTACATATATACAACATTTGCGTGCTCATAAAGTGCTGTTTGCTACCACGTAAGGAAGCACTGTTTGGAGTTTCTAGGGATCTATTTTAAACAACCCCAAGGATTTCCCAACCTACAGCGTTATTGAAGCCTTGCCAAGTGCAGGCCCCTGCCTATGACCTTGTGTTTCTTCACTAGATCCTTAGGAGATATTGACATCTCAGAGACCCTATGTTGTTGTGGACCTACAGGGCCTTGTCCAAAGCCCCTCTCTAGGTTTCCTCTAGCCCGTTTATGCACTGGAGCTGCTCTAAGGTCTCCCCAGAGTGCAGCAGAGGGGGAGAATCCCCTCCCTAGCTGTGCTGCTCACTCTCTGGGGTGCAGGAAGTGATAACCCAATGGATAATGGGCCATGTTCATGAAAGTCATTGCTGTTCCCTTTATTTTATTGGGACATTTCCCACTATTTTTGATTCATCAGAGCTAAAAGTTGCCTGTGAATATAAAAATCAAACAAAAAAGGAAAACCAGTCCTCCATCAAGACCCAACCCAGCAACAAAACACCCGAACCTATCAATAGTAACAGGTACTACCCAGACTTGGATGACTCCGAGCAAGACTTGGATATCTGCAAAAGCTAGAGATGTAAATTGCTCTTTTTTTGCGCTGTTCTTGTTTTATTTGTTCGGCTCAGGACACGTTACTAGGAAGGGAAAAGGAGGAGGAAAGTAAGAGGAACACTATTTGATGGTATAAATATGTGGGGCAGCAATGCCAACCACGAAACTGGGGCCTCTCATCATGGAAAAACGAAACTTCTTCCAGCTTGTTTAGAAGAAAGATGCCTTCAGGTCCAAAGATGACAGCCTTGGGAGGGGAAGGATGGGAGGAGACCATCCGGAGGCGCTGGTGGACCCACAGCGACTCTCGGTGGATGTCTGCCGCTACTACACATGAGGATTGCGAAGGAGGAGGAAGAGAGAAGGGGCAGTTCCAGGGATAGAAGAGACTGGGCTGGAGACGCCTTTGCTGCTCCTCCCCAGACCCCCCGAGCACTCAGAGCCTGGGATGCGGGAGCCTTCCTGATACGAGCAGCTGGACCAAGTCTTCTTCCTGGTGTTTGGGAGGCTCTTTTGGAGGGAATTTTGATGACTTCGTTTTCCAGGTAGGCAGAATATTCCTCTCCTTGTAACGGGTGGCGTGCGGCTGTTTTCTGATGGATCTCCAATGAGGAATAGGAAAGCTAGCCTCTAAAACCCCAGCTGCAGGCTGCCAAGCTCATGCTGCTGCTTACGGGCTTACTAGCAAGCCACTCCGTTCAGGCACATAGTGTTTAGGCAGTACCTACTGTAGGAGAGTATGTTTTTCTATTGCTTTTGGCTAGTTTGGGTGTTTTTCCGTGAGCTTTTTGCCCACTGTGGGTAGTGTGAGCCACAGACTCTCATCTACAAGGGCCAAAGGCCTACAGAATCTATTGGAGGGGGGGGGACTATTGAACCGAATCCCTGGGACAACCAAGCTGAGTTCAGCTATCCCGATGTGCAGCAGAGTGAACGATGTGCTGCACGATTCCTCTTTGATTTCTGGGATTCCAGAAGATATGGAATAAACGAACCTGGGATCCATGCCTCCGAGTTTTGCTGGGTTTCATCAGCACAGGCTCCTCTATTTGTTTGATAGCTGGGGTCTTTCTGCTCCATCCAGCATTCCTGGGCTTTCCCTGGCTAAATTCCCAGTGGAGCTGCAATAGGAGAGCTGGAGAAGGGCTGGGATCCCTGCTTATGTTGGGAAACCTTCCCCCTTGGGTGATGTGCCCAGGAACTAAAGTACAGGGCTCCTTGTGGTCACGTTTGCGACCAACACTGACATGGTTCCCACATGCAAAGGAGGACAAGGAAGTGCATTTATGGGAGCTTTTGTACCAAATAGGATGATTTTGGGGTAATTTTTCCCCCCTGGTTTTACTTAGCAAACATTGGAGTGCCATGCAGGCTGCTGGCATCACAGGCATTGCCCACTGAGCATGAATGAAGCTGGGTCTGGGTCCATGTCAGAACAGCAGTGGAGTTTCTAACTTTATTCTGTATATGCCATAGCTAGGATAGTTCTCTTTGCTTGAGGGTAGTGTAATGTTCATGGCTTGAAATAAGCTCCTCGCAGGCAGAGTTTGCTTAGAGAACAGAGCACCTGAATTTGTGGGAACGTGGGACCAATTTGCTCAGCTGTAAGAGGTCTTGTGGGATTGAAGAGAAGTACACAGTGCACCAGGAGGAACTTGTGTGTGATAATCAAATGTGAGAGCACAAATAACTGTAATATACACAGTGGAAAGAATCACTGCAAGTCATTCCTTTGCCCTAATATTACAGTTGGTTCAGTTGCTTGGGGTGGGAAGAGATACCCACAAGCAGAGAACTCAGGTCCTCCTGAAAGACCTCTGTGTAGATAACTCCGTATGCTTTTGCATATGTGATCATGTGTCAGGAATACACTCTCTTGATGGCGAAACCTGAGGTTTCACAGCAGGATATGGGGCTTGAAGGGAAATATCAGATGATATGAGATTTACAACAGCATCTCAACGGCTGATAGCACTCTGAGGATGACAGAATAGGTCCCTTCCAACACAAACCAGTCTATGATATGGGATTCTGTGGTTCATTGACCCATATCAAAGGCCCCAGGACTGCAGGTAGAAGCAGTCCTATGCCATAGCTGGCCCTGGTTATCTATGCAGTTTAACTGCTTCGTGCCCCTCTGTCGAGAGCAGCTCTTGTGTGCACATGGCTGGAGGTAAGGATATGGTTAAACTTGGGAAGTGCCGATCTGTGAGTGAGTCAGACACTTGGCCAAAGCCTCCGGTGCTCCCAGCCTCTCCAAAAGCTAATGCCTCCGGCTTCCTCAGTAGAGACTGGCTCTAAAATGGTGCTGTCTCAAGGCACAAAGCTGTTGTGTCCTACCAAGGATCAGGAGCTCCTGCAGCTCTGCGTTGTGGTCAAACAAGATGAGGGAAGCCTGTAGTAAGGGCAGAAGGAGGAATTCTGATCTTAACTAAAATGCCCCTTAAGCATCAAAGTATTTCATCCTTATGATAGCCCTTCTGTTCTCTGCAGTGCAATAAAAACTGAGCCACACTGACCTATGCAGGGCCATCACTAGGACATAGTCAGCTCAGCTGCCTAACTTGCTCTCCCCCTGCACTACCAATGAAACCGAATACACTCTCGGTGTCCATTCAAGACTTGGATTCTTCCAAGAGATACCCAAAAAAGCCTTTCAAGGAAGAAGATCTCTTTCTGAACTGGGTTCAGGCCTTCTTTGCATAATGGAGATCACACATGCCCCACCTATGGTCTGTGTGCCCTCAAGGGACCATGTTGGTTAGAGCTATCGTCCTCAAGACATAAAGCCCAGCATTACCTCTTCCTCAATGTAACAGCTTCAAGCAGCGCCAGAGGAGGTTTAGATGGAGATGAGGAACAATTCCTGCCCCAGAGGGTGCTCAGGCATTGGAACAGGCTGCCCAGGGCAGTGCTGGAGTCACCGTCCCTGCAAGTGTTCACACACGGTGTAGCCAAGGTCCTCAGTGCCATGGGTCAGTGGTGGCCTTGGCAGTGCTGGGGAATGGTTGGACTGAGTGGGCTTAAAGGTCTTGGTTGATTCTATGATTCTACAATTCTACGATGTTGCTGTTGAAAAGTGTTGCCTGGATTTTGACTGTGAATATCCTTATACATTCCCAAGAGCTCATCAGATGAGATTTCCAGCTCTGCTGCTCCTGAAGTTGTCATAACCCTACACAAACTATGCTCCTGTGTGCAATTGGACCTTGTAGGCTCAGTGTGATGGGTTCATTGCTAAAGATGTGCACTTCTTCAAGTGCTTGTTTGTCCATGCCTTCACTCCATGGGTTGTGCTGGCTACAAAGCAGGGCTGTTGAGCAAGGGATGTTGTGTCCTTTTGGTTCTCACGTAGTGAGATGGAAAGGACCTGCTGCACACCTTCACTGGTGCTGTGACCAAGTGGGCAAAGAGGAGCATGGATGCTTATGTCCATGTGGATTGGGTGTGATGCAGTCAATGTGGGCATGGGGTGGCCATAAAGAGAAACCATGAAACCAGACAATCAAGATGCACTGTCTATAGCTCCATCACCTGATCCTTGGCTGGCTTTGTGTTTCCCCAGCAGCACTAGGAGGCTGTATATCGTGCTTAACATCTAACTCGTGTTTTCCCACAGGCATCTCAACATCCAGAGGAACTGCTGAGATGTTCCGACGAGCCTTGTTTTCCACACTCCTGTGTGTGGCTCTGGTTTCTCTCCATGCTCAGCTTGATGGGGATACTGGAGATGTCAGCCCTACCTCCTGCACAGGTATTTACCTGATAAATGGGTGCCTCTTTCCTTTGTAGGCAGTAGTTTCACCAAAAGCAATAGTCATGCTTAGCCAGAGAGCCTGCTCACAAGGAATAGTGGTACGTTAAACCTCTCCTGCTACTTTGTGCTCCCAGGCAGCTCCCTGTGGTAGTGATTCACCTCCAAGGAACACTGTCCACCAAAACTCCCGTTTCTGGGCTTGCATTGGAGTGCAGAGAGGTAGGGATTGAAGAGCTGGGGTCTGCCAATGGCGCCTTCTCCCAGCTGCTGCAATAATAAGCTCTGTATCCATAAGTAAGGGAGCTTTAAGCTCTGGATTTGGTAGAACAAGGGGTGATGGGTTTACACTTAAACAGGGGAAGTTCAGGTTGGATAAAAGGAAGAAGCTCTTCCCTTTGAGGATGGTGAAGCGCTCAAGCTAGGTGGGACTTCTTCCAGTGCCGTGCTTGGGTATGGTCACCTTGGAAGTGATTATAAACCAGAGAGCAACCAGCAGCCTGGCAAGCAGAGCATTCATTTAGTGCAGAAGAGCAGAAGTCACACAATTGCCCTTCTTCGTTCAAACCTGGGCCTAAATCCTCAGCTCCCTCATTTCCTCCAGCCCAGGTGGAATTAACTGCTGATTATCAAGAGCTTCAACACCCTCACAGGAAGCTGAACCTCAAGCCTCATGCTGTTGTCTGCTCTCTTCACAACTCTATGTGCTGTCCTCTGTGTGCTGAATAGATAAGCTCCTCAGTCCAGGTTTCGGGGGGGCAATAAAGGGGGTGCATGAAGTGCTCTGACATGTTCTACCTCATCATCTCTACGCAGAAAAGAGGAACTGCCCCATCAACGTGTACTTCATCATTGACACCTCGGAGAGCGTTGCTCTGCAGACTGTGCCTATCCAGAGCCTCGTGGACCAAATCAAGCGGTTCATCCCTGTGTTCATCGACAAACTGGAGAGTGAGCTCTACCAGAACCGAGTCTACATCACTTGGCAGTTTGGTGGGCTCCATTACTCGGATGTGGTGGAGATATACAGCCCTTTAACGAGCAGCAAAGACATTTACCTCCCCAGGCTGAATGCCATTAACTACCTTGGCCGGGGCACCTTCACAGACTGCGCCATCTCCAACATGACAGAGCAGATCCAGACCCAGATGGCCTCAGGCGTGAACTTCGCAATAGTCATCACTGATGGCCATGTCACAGGGAGCCCCTGTGGGGGGATGAAGGTGCAGGCAGAGAGAGCACGAGACATGGGCATCAAGCTCTTCGCAGTGGCCCCCAGTGAGAACGTCTATGAGCAGGGGCTGCGGGAGATCGCCAACCTGCCCCACGAGCTGTACCGCAACAACTACGCCATCACGCAAAAGGACACCTTGGACATCGATGTGAACACCATTGACAGGATAATCCAAGCTATGGTATGATATGGGAGGAGAACAGGGGGAGAGAAGCAGCATATGGGTGATGAGGATGCTTTCTGAGCAGCCCCGCTGTGGGATGTGGCAGGGCTCTGCAGAGCCAGGGAAAAGCCTTCATGTTGTTGCTCTTCCTTTCTCATGGCCTTCCATCACTTAGGGGCAAATGGAATCTCAAGCATCTTGGATTTGTCCGCTTAAGTGCTAAACCAGGACTCCTTGGTTTGTGCTTATGATTTATGGGCACGCTGCCACCCTAGCCCTGGCTTTTGCTGTAGGCCAGACCCATACCCAGCCTGCTCCCCATCAGGGGGTGCACAGAACAACACTGAGACATGTACTCACCATCAGCATGACCTTTGAGGTCCCACCTGTGAGGCACTGTTTGCTCTGAGAACTTCTTTACAGCCATGGGACCTTTACCACCTCCTCTCCCTTACTGTCACATGGACCTATAGGATTGTGATGCTGGTTCTCTTCTGGGGTTGATCTTCACTGATTCTGTCCTTCCTGTTTTCTCCTTTGCAGAAACACGAAGCCTACGGAGAGGTGAGTGAGCAGCAACTTTATGCCATTGCCAGGTAACGCAAGTTTGAGTTGTCCTACTTAGAGAAGACCAGCTCATACCCCAAAAGTAGCAGGACATATTGTGCAGGATGGGTCTCTGCTTACCCATAGATCAGTGCAACAGCCTAAGGAGCTGCCCCCCTTACCCCGTCTCTGAAATGGCATAATGGACTCTTTGCACTCTGCCTTCCCTTACCTGCAATGAGAATAGGCTCATTTCATCACTTAGGATAGTTTTGTAGGTGAAGCCCTGCTGGTACCATGTGAACGTTGTTTGGCATACACAGTGCGCAGGGTGATGCTCCAAAGGGCACACTCCCTGGCAGCCCCAGAAGAGCAAGCCCACCCCACCTCATCTGACATTGAACAGTCTCGTTCTTGCAGTTTGACCCCAGGCTCGAGCCATAATGAATGTGCTTGTGGCAACTTTCTGCCCATGGCTGGAGTTGGAGTAGTTTTTAGCACCATGTGCACAGGGAGAGATGCGTGGAGAGCCACGGTGCTTACACCTCCTGTTCCATCCCTTGTATTTCAGTGCTACAAGATGAGCTGCCTGGAGATTGCAGGTCCACCTGGTCCCAAGGGATACCGAGGGCAGAAGGTAAGTCACCCTAAGCCTGTGGGAAGAGAATAATGCAGACACTGCAGGATGCCCTAAACCCCACCTCAGCGGCAGGCAGCCTTCACCAAGGTGGGAAACAGCTCCCCAGCTTCTACCTTGGCCTTGGGAGACTGCTGTGATGGAGCGAACGGAGCACACATCCAGTACCGGTGTCTCCCCATGTGTGTGCTGAAGATGATGCATCAACACCAGTGTCCCACTCTCCTGCCCCTAGCCCAGTGTGGTCCTCTCCTCATAGAGCCTTTCCCTGGAACAAAGCAGGTCCTGCTGCCCCAAGCTCTGTAAGAGCATCTGGTGATGCAGAAATACACCAGCATAGAATCAACAGGGCTGGAAAAGACCTCTGAGATCATCAAGTCCAACCTTTACCCCAGGACTTGCAATACCACTTCTGATGCTCCCAGAAATTGCCATTTTCTCAGTCAGCACCAAGCTTAGACTTAATATTGGGGTTTTTCTTTCCTTAGGGTGCAAAGGGGAACATGGGTGAACCAGGCTCCCCTGGGCTGAAAGGAAGACAGGTAAGTGGTGGTAAGCCCCCCACCATCACAGCCAGCAATGCTGTCCTTGTGTTAGCTGGGGCTGCATCTCTGCAACACTGGAGCTAACACTTCATGTCTTCTTCCCTCAAGGGTGACCCAGGTATCGAAGGTCCCATCGGATACCCTGGTCCCAAGGTAAGAATTCCATAGCCACTGACTGAGCTCTCTGCAGTCATTGGGTTATAGGAAAGCAGTGGGGAGCTCTGCTTCTCCCTCTCACCTCTCTGTTTCCCAGCTGAGACCCTAGATCCTGATCATGTCCAGGACTAACACAGCGTTATCCTTTCTTTCCAGGGTGTCCCAGGGCTAAAAGGAGAGAAGGTGAGAAAGAAGAGATCAAATGGCACCGATGGGCACTTGTGGGATGGGGTGGGCACCTTTCTGTTGCAAAGAAGAGGAGCTTAGCTGTAATGGGGAGAGTAACAACCCTATTCATATGTAAATGTAGACATAGGCCGGGATTTCCAGGGGCATCTCCTCCTTCAGGCACTGTATCCTGAAGTGGAGACGTTTGCGCGAGGTAAATGGGCGGTGGATGTACTCAGTGTCTGACTCTTGTCCTCTTCTTCCCCCAGGGGGAGATTGGATCGGATGGACGGCGGGTAAGAAAGCACATTTACACCTTGCTCCAGCTTCCAGCCCTTGCGTGTGCATTAATACATCACTGATCCTTCTTTTTTCCCCGTTGATCCCAGGGTGCCGCTGGTTTGGCCGGCAGGAACGGCACCGATGGACAGAAGGTAACACGACTTAGGACCACCCCGTAATGTAGCAGCTGCTGTTCCATTTCTTTACCCCCCCTTATCTCCAGAGGTTGCATTTTTCCTCTCCCATTATCCCACATGCTTTTTGCTCTGACTGAGGTTTCTATGAACTAATTTACACGTTGTCCCGCATGGATTGTAGGAATACCGAGAAGGTTGGAGATGAAGTAATTCAGATGACATAGGGAGCGCGATCCCTTCATCAGCAAGCAAGGAAATGGATGTGCAACCCAGGCTGTGCTCCTGGCACAGGAGCCGATGCGGGGTTGGAGGTGTCTCAGCTTGGGTGTTAGTGACCCCTAAAGGAAGCAGAAAGTTTTGCAGAAATTCGGTTTTCGAAGCAGTTCCTCGAAAATCCAAAATCTCATCTTTCAGCTGCTCTTTGCTCTTGATATTAAAGCCCTAAAGCCAGGTTCAAAGAGCTGAGCTTAGAGCTGAGCTGGTTCAGCCTGGAGAAGAGAAGGCTCCTGAAGAGGAGACCTTAGAGCAGCGCCAGTGCCTAAAGGGGCTACAGGAAACCTGGAGAGGGGCTTTGGCCAAGGGCCTGTAGGGACAGGACAAGGGGAATGGCTTTAACCTGCCAGAGGGGAGACTGAGATGAGCTCTTAGGCAGAAGCTCTTCCCTGAGAGGGTGCTGAGGCGCTGGCACAGGGTGCCCAGAGAAGCTGTGGCTGCCCCATCCCTGGCAGTGTTCAAGGCCAGGTTGGACACAGGGGCTTGGAGCAACCTGCTCCAGTGGAAGGTGTCCCTGCCCGTGGCAGGGGTTGGAACTGGATGAGCTTTAAGGTCCCTTCCAACCCAAACCTCTACAGTGAGCACAGAGGGCCATAATCTGCCATGCAGATGTAGCACAGCAGAATAGCCTAATTTGAGCTGATTTCAGATGGCTTTTTCCACTGCCCAGCACACATTGGGTTTGCTCTGCCCTTTCTCATACACCCCGCTGCAAGGTAATACCAGTTCTCCCCCTCCTCAAATGCCTGCTGAAGTTCTGAAACGCTCCTTCGGTCCCCACCACTCTCTGCCCGGGACAAGCTGTCTAAGCATTGCCAGCAAAGCCATTTTGGGATGCAGAACAAGGCATCACTGCTCTCATGGGCTGCAGACCTGTTCCAACCCAAGATGCAGGGCATAGGACCAACACGAGTGACCTCCAAATCCAGCCTCAACGGATGTGTCCATTACCCAGGGCACGTGTGCAGGATGAGCATGCTTGAATTTCCACCAAGTTGGGGTTCTTAGACTATTCTCTTCCATTTGTCTCTGCACACCACACTCCTGTTTAAGGAATACACTTGCTATTTGTTCTTTAGCTGATGATAGGCATGCTCAGCAGATGATGTTAATGATTAGCGAAGGAAAGCTGTATTTTCCTTTGGGACTCCTACAGCTTCTCTGTCTTTCTCTTTGGCATTCTATCTCTTCAGGGCAAGCTGGGCAGAATCGGACCACCAGGCTGCAAGGGAGACCCTGGTGACAAGGTAGGAATGCTTTACTCTGTCATTCAGCGCATCAGTTGCACATAGTACGAAGATGGCCAACGAGGTTACTGGCCCATTTTCATACATGATGCAGGGGGTTGGAGCTAAGTGATCTCAAGGTCCTTTCCAACCAACAAGCAAGAGCTATTGTAGTCTCTATTGTCTCTAGAGCAACTTTCTAAGCCAGTTGATTCATTCTGCAGGGAAAGTGCACGTTGTTGCCACTGCAAAATGTGTGGTTCTTTGTGCTTTCTCCCCCTAGGGCCCTGATGGCTACCCAGGAGATGCAGGAAACCAAGGAGAAAGAGGAGATGAAGGCATAAAGGTACAAGTGAAGAGAGGGTTCAGGCATTATAACAGTGTCCTTGTGCTCCTCATGGTGCACATCGCTGGAGCATAGCAACGTGCTGATGATGCTGGTAGTGACCATTGCTCTGTGGCTCTTTCAGGGAGATCCTGGCCGGCCTGGTCGCAGTGGACCACCGGGACCTCCAGGAGAAAAAGGAAGCCCGGTAGGTCCATGCAGCATTCCAGTGTATCCAGTGTCTTAGTAGGGTCTGCTCCTCATGGCACGGAGCGGTACCAAGTGCTGGTCATGGAGCAGCTCCAGCACAAAGGGGGCTGCTTGTCCTGTATCCTTCCTTCTCTTCCCATCTTCTCCTGGCCAGTTACTTCAGACATAGTGGAGGATGCTGAAATGACCCTCCGGCTTTAGGCAGGACTGGATAGATGCTATTAGAAACATAAGCTGACCTTTGCACTGGTAGATAGAAGAAGGGTGACATAGCATCACACTGCTCTGAGGCTGGAGTCTATGCACATAGTATTGATGTATAGGCATGGTGGGTGTGTGGAAGCATGAGTTGTGTGCTCATACGCACCTCTGCTCAAGGGTGTATGTGCTTGGTACAGGACAAGAGGGGGATGTGTGCACCCTGACCTCTCTTCCGACAAATTGTGTTGCTTTTTCTTCTCCAAGGGACTTCCAGGTAACCCTGGAGCTCAAGGGCCTGCTGGGAGAAAGGGAGGAAGGGGTGAACCAGGACCCCCCGGACCCAAAGGAGAGCCTGTAAGTGTCTGAATAGGTCCGTGCGAGATGGGAATACCACAGCATCCTGCTGCAGTTTCATGGATGAGTGCTGAGAAACTCCCCTTCTTCAGCCTGCCTGCTCCAAACCAGTGCAGATGCTGATCTCCTGAGGGAGGATGTCTCCCCAGTCTTCCCAGAGCAGTACTTCCATAATCCATAAGCGCGATGTTGACCATTCCACCCCAGAAAAGCATCTTGTATTCCCTGGGATGCCTCTGTGGATGCCCAGGGACCCTTGGGCTGTATTCTAGCAAGCTCCACACACTGCTGGCTTTTTGCAGTGGAGATCTGGTGGCCATCATGGGGAACCCTCAGGGAATGAACCATGAGTGTTTATGGCTACTGCTGTGACCACCTCCTGACAGAATAGTCTGGCTGTGGCTTCCCAAAAGCCAAAGGCAAGATGCCCCAGGCAGAGCCAGCACAGGCATTCCTGCTGCCTCCTGACAGGCACTAAGTGGGCAAGGAGACCTCTTGGGCCAGGAAGCAGAAGGCAGTGTGGCCACATATCACTGCTTGGGTAGTATCCATCTTCACATCCCATTTATGTGGCTTTCTTGTGTCCGCCAAGGGTCGGCGTGGAGATCCAGGGACAAAAGGCAGCAGAGGCACTCCTGGAGCCAAAGGAGAAAGGGTGAGTAAAGCAACTGCCCCAAGACTGGTGCAAGTGAGCCCAAGAGGCACAGGAGAGGTGTGAGTGAAGTGCTACTGCGCATGTGTCCTGGTGGCGTCATGTACAGCCTCCTCTTCCATGCACACTGACAGCATTGGAGACATCCCTGACTGGGAATATCTTTACCCTCCTCACAGGGAGATCCTGGTCCAGAGGGTTCTCGTGGCCTGCCCGGTGAGGTTGGAAGCAAAGGAGCAAGGGTAAGCACAAAGAGGAGAGCACTGTTGCCATCCAGGGCAGCTCACCCTTTCTTCCTCATGCACACCTTCCTGTGCCTTCCTCTCCATGTTCTTGTGTCTTGCTTTGCAGGGAGATCAAGGAATGCCAGGACCCCGAGGCCCATCAGGTCCTGTGGGAGAGCCAGGCAGGATAGTAAGTCATCTGTATGACTGTGTCCTCCCTCTCAAGTTAGAGCTTGTCCCATTGACATAAGTTGGCTGTACTGTCCCTCCCAAGGAGTCTAAAATCTATTCCAAAGGCCCCAGCTAGCCCACGGGGCAAGGAGAAATAGCAAGACCTAGGAATCCCTGCTCTTCCATTGCTCCGGGTCCCACATGTTCCCGTGACAATATGGAAGGAAGGGAAGGGAAAGGTCTCCCCAGTCCTGGTCTTCATCCTGGGTCTGTGGTTAATCCAGTAGTTCCATGACATCCATGTGTCTCCATGGGACACAGGGACCCAAGTGCTGAATCAGTCCCTATCACAGTGACCCCACTGGAAGGGAAGATGGTCCTGCAGCATCCTCTCAAGAGCTGGTTTCTCCAGCACTGTCCCATATGCAGGCAGGGAGCTGCAGGGAACGTCATAACCCACTCCATCCACTGTCCTGCAGGGATCAAGAGGGGACCCTGGTGACTTGGGCCCAAGAGGTGATGCTGGACCACCAGGACCAAAGGTAAGGTGTTTGAATGCAACTCTGTGTTTGAAAGGGTATTGCTGTGTGCCTTTGTTGAAAAGATAGATAGGGATGGATGGATGGATGGATGGATGGATGGATGGATGGATGGAGAGATAGATAGATAGATAGATAGATAGATAGATAGATAGATAGATAGATAGATAATGATTCTATGGCTGTCACTGTCATGACCAGGTTTAGCTTCTGACAGGTCTTATGTTTTCCTACCAAAGGGTGACAGAGGCAGACCTGGCTTTAGCTACCCTGGACCCAGAGGACCACAGGTATGCATCCCTCATCCATCAGACGTACGTGGCACAAGGAAGCCTGTATCAGTGGTGGTTGCTGTTGGAGGCTGGGAGAAGAGGGAAGGAGGAATAAAAGTGACCATGGCCCCCAAAAACATGGAGCCTCAAAGGGGGTTAACAGCAGGACTGCACCTGGTCACAGTTCTTCCAGTCTCACAGCAGAGGTGCTGGGGACCCCAACCAAAACAGTGGTGATGGGGAGGTGGCTGTGCCCACCACTCCAACCACCACACTGCAGATGTACACTGCAGGACCAGTGCTGACATACACCTCCCTCCCTTCACAGGGTGACAAGGGTGAGAAGGGGCAGCCAGGACCCAAGGTGAGTGTGTTTGTCTCCATCACCTGCATTCAGCAGTGACTGTAATGCACAGCAGTCAGTGTCCAGCTCTCCAGATGTGTGGCCAAGGAGCCTGATCTGCCAACAGCCATTCCCTGCAGCTGCAGAGCTGGGGTGAATCTCCCAAGCCCATATCTCCTTTTAACACTATCTGAAACACGCTGAGCAAAACCTCCTTGTTCTTAGTTAATGCTTAAGTAAACACTGTTTGCTCTGTGCTGGTTTAGAGGGTGCTCTCCTGGGCCAGGCAAGCATGTATTCTTGATAGGCTTATACTGCTGCCTGAGTACATCCAGATGTGCTCTGTGCTGGATCTGTTTCTCTTTCCTTTGAGCAGGGAGCAAGAGGAGAGCTTGGACCGAAAGGAGTGCAAGGGACCAAAGGAGGGAAGGGGGAACCGGTAAGCAGGCCTCCTGTGGGTCAGTGTCCCCCTTCCACACCTCTGAGAGATGTGCTGGAGGCAGTGCTGCCTGCTCTCCTGCTGGCCCATTCCCCAAGCTCTGCTGTGGGACCATGCTTAGCAGGACTGTCCCTGCATCACCAGCCTTGCTGGGGTAATACCTGACCCTTCTTTGCTTCTTACCCAGGGTGATCCCGGCCCAGGAGGCGAGCCTGGACCCCGCGGTCCCACTGGCGAAGCAGGCCCTGAGGTATGGTACCATGACACTGTGTGTGAGCAGATGCTGCAGCTCCCTCCTCTTCCTCCCCACTTTTCATTGAAGCTCTAAAGCTCAGAGGACAGCAGTGGGTCTCCCTGCAGCAGTGCTTAGTGGAGGAGCTGCCAGACAAGGCTTTCCTACCTTTCCCTCGGCAAAAAGCCATGGATTTTGTGGTTCTGATGTGTAGTTCCCACAAAGGGAACTCATGGGAAAACTGTGCCTGAAATCCCTATGCTCTTCTTACAGGGGACCCCTGGCCCACCAGGAGATCCTGGCCTGACTGTAAGTAGCACTTCTCTGCATCCCCCAGTCCTCTTCCTCCTGGGGCAGCCGTAGCTTTCCAATGCACAACCTGAGAATGAAATAGAGCATCGCGTCCTGATGCTGCCTGGCAAAGGTGGCCTGTGGCTTCCCATGGGAGCCAGGGAAAGAGGAATCTTAGAGGGAGAACCTTAAAGGGCAACCCTAAAGGGGAACCTTAGAGAAGATGAATGCTGTGTAAAGGGAGGAAGGCATTCACACTGCATCCCTTTGCTGGCAGGACTGCGACGTGATGACCTACGTGCGGGAGACATGCGGATGCTGTGGTGAGCAGACCATCGCCTCTCCCCAGGGAAGGGGAATGAGCAATGGAGGGACTGGGAAAGGGGGTCATCAGGGACTGCTTCCTTCATGAAAGTCATTCCCTGCTCACCTACTGATTGTTTTAAGAGCAATGAGCTGTAATACAGAGTTGCATGGTCCAGATGCTAGGATAGAGTGTATTGCACAGATTTAATATATTGGGGGGGGGTATCAAATACATTGATGGAAAGATGCATGCAAAGCCCTCCCTATCCAGTCCACAAGCCCTGTGGATGCTTGGTGTGATGCTAACTGTCTCATCTTCCCATAGATGGTCTCTTGTTCCCACCACCGCTGACCTTTGTGTCTTCCTCCTTCTGTCCCTCTCCCCAGACTGTGAGAAGCGCTGCGGTGCCCTGGACATCATGTTCGTCATAGACAGCTCAGAGAGTATTGGCTACACCAACTTCACCCTGGAGAAGAACTTTGTGGTCAATGTGGTCAGCCGCCTGGGCTCTATTGCCAAGGACCCCAAGTCACAGACAGGTCTGGGGCAGAGGGAACAGAAAAGGGGTTTGGATTCCTCCAGCTTCCACGTTTGTAGCTGCCCTGGGCTGCGATCCATCAATCCAGCTCTTCTGCATCTCTTCCCTATTCCCTTCCCAGCTCTTTAGGCCAATCGGGCAGCCCTTTGCTGGTATGAAAGTTTGCTGACCCCCTCTTTTCACTGAGGATGCAAAGCCAAGTGACCTGATGCTTCATTGGCAGGTGCCCGTGTTGGGGTGGTGCAGTACAGTCATGAGGGGACCTTTGAAGCCATCAAGCTTGATGACGAGCGCATTGATTCACTGTCGAGCTTCAAGGAAGCAGTGAAGCGCCTGGAGTGGATTGCTGGAGGCACCTGGACACCTTCTGCCCTTCAGTTTGCCTATAATAAGCTCATCAAGGAAAGCAGGCGAGAGAAAGCCCAAGTGTTTGCCGTGGTTATCACGGATGGGCGCTACGACCCCAGGGATGACGACAAGAACCTCGGGGCTCTTTGCGGTAGAGATGTGGTAGTCAACACCATTGGCATTGGAGACATGTTTGACCAGCCAGAACAGAGTGAGACTCTGGTCTCCATCGCCTGCAATGAACCCCAGCGCGTCCAGAAGATGAGGCTCTTCTCGGATCTGGTGGCAGAGGAATTCATTGACAAGATGGAAGATGTCCTCTGCCCAGGTCTGTACCTCTCCTTGCACACTTCTGACTGGAACTGGGGTTTTCAGCCCCAGGGTTTGGGGTTGGGGGTATATATGGTGCACTGCAGCAATTGCAGAGACACCGTGTCCCAGCAGGTTGGCCAGTAGATCATAAGCTGGGTTATATACCTTTATGTAGCCCTGGATGAGCAGTCCTTCCTCAGATAGCAGCGGTAGTCCATTGGAGTCCTTTCCCCACTAAGAGACCTTGCCCTGCCACCCTGGCTGGGTGAAGGGGGGATGGCAGCACATCACTCAGTTTTCCTTGTTTCTTTCCCTTCCAGATCCACAGGTCGTCTGCCCTGAGCTGCCGTGTCAGACAGGTAAACATGACATGTACCTTCGTGCTATCTGCACACAGCGGTAGGGCCAGGAGCGGGAATGGGATGTGCAACCCCATTCGTTTGCTTTGGGTGGCAGGAGTTAAGGGAGCTATTGTTAAGTTACATGAGAAGAGGCTCCAGGGTTTCACCTCCTGCTCTTTTCCTGCCTCTCCGAGTTCTCTGCACAGGTAGGTAAGAGCGCACTGTGTTAGTGCACCAGCATGGCTGAGCCCTAACCCAGTTCCTCAGAGGTTTTGACCAGGTTTTGGTCTCCAAACTCAGCCATTCACTGCTCACTTGCTCTATGTCTCTATCATCCATCAAGTCAAAACCCCCTTGCTAAACAATCCCACCCATGCTGACCTTTGGGATGCAGAACCCAATCCGCAGCACTGGGCAGGATGCTCCTCAGGAGTGACAAGAGCAGAGCAGGGGGTAGGGACCATATGCAGAATGACACCATAGTGGACCCAAAGCTTTGGCTTCTCTAACACTGGCTGTATTTAATTAACAATTAACTGGGAGTGTTGGATTAAAGGGAAAAGGCTGTGAGGATCCGATGGTACAAAGGAGATGGCTGCTGCTCGCTGCAAGTAGCTTCACTTGATCATGTTTTTCATGTTAAGGGGCAGATCTGCAACTTGAATTGCTGTAGATCCTGTCTGAGTCTCTGTGCCTGTTCAAAGGCAATAGATGCACTATTTGCTGGTATGCACAAAGCTTACAGGGGACAAAGATTTGCCACTTCTTGCAGTTTTTATCTCTCCTCTTGCCGTGAATGTTCCTGCGCAAGTCCCCAGCTTTGACTCAGTATTATCCAGAATCTCAAATGGCAAATAAGCCCCTTCATTTCCAAGCAAAGCAAAGGAAAGCTGGTCCCGGGATGCTCAGAAATCTGAAGACAGAAAAGCCACAATTACACCTGTCTAAAATCTCTGGTATTGGCCATGCAGAGAACACAGCGTCCAACCGTGATGCTGAGCTACCCACACGGGCTCCTCTGCCATATCCTCTGAGGAGCTTTGTCCTGCAGATCCGTGCACAAGGAGGTGGCTTCCCCGTGCCACACTGGTGCCTGCTCAGGTGTCTTCAAAGGTTTTGGTCTTTGCAGCCTCCCCGTTTCAGAAGAGCACTTCAGGAGAGAGGCTGACCCAAGCACTGGTGCTTGGGCCATCACAGCCCTCCAAAGCAAGGCGAAGTTGGTGGTTCTTCCCCTGTAGTGCGCTTGGGTGTCTCTGTTCCTGATGCAAGGTGAGAACAGTTCACTGGTACCTGTCCTGGGGACCAGAACAGAAGTGGCTTGAGGAGGCATCGGAGGGTGTTCCCTCTTGGGAATCCATCAAGCCGTGCTGCAGGCAGGCCCTATACCTGTGCCCCAGAGGACATAGGTATAGGTGATGTGGATGGGTAGGTGTGGGCCTCCTGTCAAGGTGCCATTACACCTATCTCAGCATGGGCAAAAGTTGTCCTGCTGTGCAAGGAACCATGCTAGGCCTGGTAGAAGTGTTAAGTGATACCCAAGGATTCAGGGGCCTCTGAGCAAACCACCTTCCACCCACCGCACTGGATGGTCTGTGATGCATCGTTGGCATCTTTTAGAAGGATCTGCAATGGCCACACTTGTTTAACAAGGGAAACATATTGGATGGGATGTGACCTAAGGCATGTGATGGAGCCTGAGGCTTCTCTTCTCAGCGCTCAGCTTCCTCTGGTTCTCCAAGAGCATCTCAATAGCTGGTGCCAATTCCCATGCAAACCCTTTGGATGGAGATGGTGCATTCACATGGGGCATGAGTGAGCTTCATGCATATCCAAAGCGTGTGTCCAGTGGGAGACAGGCCAGACAGGTTCAGGTCAGGGAGGCAGCTACATCCAGCCCTGTTCTTGCCCCCAGAGTTGTAGTCCTGGCGCTTCAAGTAGCAAATCTAATGCTCATGCCACATATCCCAGTCTGGGTATTGTTGGAAGAGCACACAGGGGGACAGGTATTACATATACCTTGGCTTCCTACTTGCAGAGTCAGGCACATTGCCACTTTGGCTTCACATCTGCCTTAGTGCTTTGCCTAAGGAAATCCTGTTTTCAGGGCAGACCCTTGTCCCCGTGTCACTGCCCATCAGTTGCTGTGGTGCTAATGGGCCTGTAAAATGGGTTGAATGCTCAGCAAATCTGAACTGACCACTTGCTTTGATGGAAACCGCATGATGCTCTGTGAGGCTCTTTCTAACCCACGCAAAAGGCTTTGCTTTGAGCTTTGGGGAGTTTATTCACATTGAAGTTCAGCACAGCCAGGTGGAGATGGAGGCTTTGGGGTCCTGATTAGCCCAGAACCACAAAGGAGCATTGCACAGGGCAGCAAGCTGAGTGCCAGGCGAGGAGTTCATACTGTGCTGCCCCTTAGGTGTGTTTCTGGCTGTACAGCATCATCAGTAGAGTTTACTCAGAGGAGAGTTCAAAGCTACATGATAGCTGAATCCCATATGCAGAAAGAAGCTGGACCCCACGGCGCTGCTCTTCCTCCATTGTGCCTATGCCAGATGAGTAGGAAGGAACTGGGCAGTTCAGTTTCCATGTCATTTTCTGAGGTCTCTCAGTTGACGTGTGAGTGATTTCGGTACAAATCCCACAGTTCCTTAGACATAAAATGTGGCAGAACGATGTAAAACGTGGCTTTGGTCTTTACTTCTCTGTCCTCACTAGCTCTGTTCTTCTGGTGCAGTGCACCTAGGAAAGCCAGGCAGCTTTCAAAGCCATTGCTAGCAAGCCCTGAAAATGTTCTTTTGACGCTCACTTGCAGATGACAGGAACCCTGGGAACGTAAATCCACTTATTTTCCGCCCCATGGAAGAGGGAGTCAACATAGATTTCCCCAGCACCATACATTCCATCGCCCAGTTCCTAAACTCCACGCGGGAAACCCAGGACCCCAGCATGTACACCCAGCTGGTGGCCACTTTGGCCTTTACCGCCGAAAAAGCCAAGTTTGCCACTGGAAATGAGCGGCAAGAGTGGATGGACTTGTTCATTGACACCTTCAAAATGGTGCACAGCGAGATTGTGGGGGACCCAGAAACCGTGCTAGGGCTTTGCTGACATCTCTGTTAGGGATCAATGTGAAGGGAGAGGAGGCAGAGGTTGAGTGGAGGTGGTAATGGTCTTTCCCCATGTGCCTGTTGGGCAGAGGGGGCAGATAGGCTGGTAGATGCTTTTAGTTCTTGGTTGCGCTCAGTGAGGGATGGGACACGAGGGGCAGTCTTCTCTGGCTTGGCTGACTGATGAGCATGGCAGCTTTCTTCAGTGATGTCAAGAGATGCTTTTGCTTTGCCCACTGCTTTTCTGCAGAGGAGCTGTGTGCCCCAGCCCTCAGCCATAGGCAAGCACCAGGGTCTACCAAGGAGGATCCCAACACACGCATGGCTGGAGGCCAGAGCGAGCCCTTCATATGTAGAGGGTCCAACAGTGTGCTTTCTCCATACCTTCCTACATATGTATTTGCTAACTGCTTCTGAAGCATCTTCTGCATCCTCTCACTGGGTTACCTTGAGGGCTTTCTTTGGGTCTTATATGGCAAGACTGTCAAAGCAAGATGCATCTCCTCTTGCCACAGTGTCTCTGTACAACCATTCAAAGGGCAGTGGGGGGATATTGAAGGGAAGAAGCAAGAGGTGTGGGAGAGGAGGCAAGCCTGCCTTTCCATTGAGAGCACCAAAGCCTGGGGAGTGCTTCTCTTAGAAGCTGTATGAGCTCCCTCTGCCTTTTTCTCTGCTTCTACATTTGTGTTTCTTCTTAGTTAGCAACATGTACCTGTTGGTAGCCAAGAGATAGAGGTTAGGTGCAGTCAAACCTCTATGATGTGTTACGTGAGCTATTGAAAAGCAAGTATTTCAACTTGATTCAACCCGTACCAAGTGCTAGTTTGGTTCAGAGACACCACTTGTGCTATGAGTATGTGCATTTATTTCCATAAGCTCAGAAGCTCCTAGTACTCGCAGGAAGTCAGGCAGGTATCAACCATTCCTGCCTCCAGCATAACTACTGCCCTCTCAATCCATGAGAGCACAGCATCTTATGTGCAGGCACAAAAGTAGATGTGTTTACTGCCAGCAGGTGGATTTTGCAGCCTCTCCAAGTGGCATGGTATTATTGCAATAAAGTATACTGAGCAAACATCATATTTGATGGGCAGAAGGGAGATGTATGGTCTTCGGAAACATGCTTGGGATGTGACGTTTCCTTATGTGCAAAGTGGAGCCCATGGAAGGAGAAACTTGCCCGCTTTGAACTTCCTGCAGTTTTCTTCCACCTCTGCTTCAACACCTGGGGCTTGCCAGTGAAGGCTTGAGGCTGTGTGGGATGCAGGGGAAATGTTTGTGTCACCCAGCACATGAGCACATCTAATATGTTGCACAATATAGTCCTTCTCCCAATGTTTCAATGCTTTTTGCTCCTAGTCTATAGGGACAGGGAACCCAGAGAGCTCTGCTGTTGGCATGTAACAGAGGGAAAAAAGTTTGGAGAGTTTTACATAGAGTGCTTTGCATTTTAGGTGAAGGCGAAAGGATCAGCCCATGTCTGAGTCTGATTGTAAGCCATGTATTCCAGGTTGTCTGTGTAAAGCCAAGCTCCATACTGTGTTTCAACAGATTTAATGTAAGAGGGGAGATTGAGATGAGCTCTTAGGCATGAGTTCTTCCCTGTGAGGGTGCTGAGGCGCTGGCACAGGGTGCCCAGAGAAGCTGTGGCTGCCCCATCCCTGGCAGTGTTCAAGGCCAGGTTGGACCCAGGGGCTTGGAGCAACCTGCTCTAGTGGGAGGTGTCCCATCACTGCATGGAGTGATGCTGCTCTCGGCTGCAGTCTGCTTAACTAGGAGTTTATAAGGCTTGCTTCAGGTCATGTAGGAGGCTTGTCTTCTCTGGAAACATACCTACACGTAGACAAGCACCGGAGGATAGACTGGTGTAACACTTCTCCAACATTATATGCAGCCCTCACTCCCTGCTTCCACTGGCTTTTGCAGACCCCCATGCAGGTATCAGACTGTGTAGTTGGAAGGGCCATGCCTTCTTGCCTGTCTTTCCCCTTCCACTGCTGCACAGATCAGGTGAGGACCAGGAGGTCAGGCACTTCCAAGGCCAAGTATCTTTATGGCAGCAGCACCTGCACGTGGGGAACTGCAGCATCAATGTACCTTTAGACACCATTTCTTAAGGAAGGTTGGGCAGAGGTGAGTATTCACCTTTATTGCTTTGAAGGAGTGGAGTGTTGCAGATGAATTTGGATATTCGAAAAGGTCTGGGAGGAAAAGCATTGCTTGGAGATTGGTTTCTACAGCAGTCAGAGCTGGCATGGCACATGCCTGTTGTTCACAGTAAGACAATGCACGGTAAGCACCATTCAAGACACGTCATTGTTGTAGATATGTTATACAGTGTGGGCTAAGGAGAAATGCAAGTCTACAAGGTCAGGGAGCATGATACAGAAACAACCACGGACTTTTGCTATGTCCAACAAGGTAGGTTAAACCACAAGTACCAGCAAGTCCCTGCGTCAGGTTTGACTTTTATTGTGGATGGAAGTGGTGCAAATAATCTATGAGCTCAATGATGTGCACTATCAGAGCTTCTGTTACACTGGCTTGTGCTGTTGGATTCATGTTGGACTCTGTAGTTTCAAGAGCACACGTATCTATTTTGCTTAAAATGTGGCTTTGATAATGTTGACTGCACACATAGTACTCATGTACTAAACCATGTGTTGCTCAGCTCAGAAGGAATGACACTGGTTCGGCACCCCACATGCTGAATCCAAGTGTAGCAGCGTTGAGCACTGAGGAAACACTTTGTCAAGCTGGGTTTGCTCAATTAGCAGGTATTCAGCTCAATGTGATACTCCCATCCCAGAAGTTACTCCTGTTGCTAGAAATGGGTGCTCAAGCTGGGGCTGCTATTCTTTGCCAGTCATGTAAAACAACATGACATTGACTCCAGGACTTTGAGATTCAGACTTGGAGCCATAGAACTGCTTGGCAGTAATAAGGCCATGGCCCTGCTGCCAGTTCAGGGGGCGGCCTGCCACAGTAGGTACATCACAAATCAATGCTGCTGTCGCGCCTGTGTTCCTAACTGATGCTTTCAGCAGAGGAGGAAACTCACAAGGAGGAGGAAGTGTTTCTTGGAGAAGCAGGCATGCAGAGGAGCACTAAATGCAATACACATAACTACTGCAAAGGGATGAAATAATGGTCCCTAATAGCTGACTCCAAAGATAAACACTTTCTTCTTCTTTTTCTTAGTTCATGCACTGTATCTATTCATATGCCCACATGCCAGCTTTGTGGACAGGTTCTGTTCTGAGTGACAGAACAACAACGCTCCTCTGTGGTTCACTCAACTATTCATCTGTTATACATTGTAAAGGCTGCTTTGATATGGACAGGCACACGGACAAAGATAGTCTGGTTTTCAGCCATACAACCCAACCTTTATGAGCTCTTCTGGAATTAGCGGTTGCTGGTTAAACTAACCTGGGTGAAAGGAAGGGAAACAGCTTTCATCCTACAAATCTGTGTGTGAAGAGTAACTCTGAAGGTAAACCACTCTAGAAGTAACCAAGAGGTTTGCAGATAGCACCTGCCATTAATCTCTGGATGCTCCTCTCACAGATGGGAACTGCTGTAAGAAGGTGGATATAAATCAGGGTCTGAAACACCCAGACCTGTCTAATATCATGGAGGTCTGTCAGAGGCCCCAGAATTAACATTCATTAAGACCTAATGCCCAGAAGCTGAGGGCATCAGAAGAAAACCTACACTACCAGCTGCAAAGACAGGCTTTGGCAGCAGAGTGGGGCTGGCCAAAGATGCATGGAGGCGTCTCCAAGCCCGAACTGCCCAAGGCAAGCCCCAACCTTAGCCTGTAGGCTTCATGCTCCCAACTCTTGTCTTCTTTCTCCTGCAGAGCTTGCAGTGGCCCAGTGCACACAGCGCCCCGTGGATGTTGTCTTCTTGCTGGATGGCTCTGAAAGGATTGGGGAGCAGAACTTCCACAGGGCCCATCACTTTGTGGAGGAGGTGGCCCGACAGCTTACATTGGCCAGGAGCAGCAGTGACAGCATGAATGCCCGGGTTGCACTGCTGCAGTACGGCAGTGAGAGGGACCAGAATGTGGTCTTCCCATTGACCTACAACCTGACGGAAATCTCCAACGCCCTGGCACAGATCAAGTACCTAGACTCATCCTCCAACATCGGGTCAGCCATCATACACGCCATCAACAACATTGTGCTCAGCCCAGGAGATGGGCAGCGACTCGCGCGGCGCAATGCTGAGCTCTCCTTCGTCTTCATCACTGATGGCATCACAGGAAGCAAGAACCTCGAAGAGGCCATCAACTCCATGAAGAAGCAAGACGTCATGCCCACGGTAGTGGCTCTTGGGAGTGATGTAGACATGGATGTCCTCCTGAAGCTTGGCCTCGGGGACCGGGCAGCCATCTTCCGGGAGAAGGACTATGACAGCCTCTCTCAGCCCAGCTTCTTCGACAGGTTCATTAGGTGGATATGTTGAATGAAGGGATGCACGTCTTCCTCTCAGCGCTATACACCCCCTGATATTACCTGCTTTATTTTCTTCCCCCTGTATGGTTGCTAGCAACAACGAGTTGGCCCAGAACAGCTGCCTCTGGGTCCTCCTTTCTCGCCAAAGCCAGAGCTCTTTTGTGATTTTCATGATGAAAAGTTGTGTATCTTACATTTATGGTGCTAATTAAAGCCAAGATCAAAGCAGGACACAGAGCCATATGACGTACTTCTGTAAAGCTTTACACACACCAAGCCATGACTTGTGTACATACTGTAATCCTACAAGGGCTTATCAGAGAAGCAAGAAACCTTTCCAGTGTGGCAGGACAAATGGATATCTCCAGTTCTCAAAACCCCTCAATATCCCTCAGTGTCCTATGAGGAGTTTTGTGGCTACAACATCCCCTGTTCCTTAGCAAACCTTTTTCCACATTATCCCATCTTTTTCAGTTCTCTTGGTACTTCCGTCCTGAGAGGACTGAGTGGGTTTATGACACATCAAATGGTCAGCAGTTTGCTTTCCTTTTGCATGGCCCTTGCTGGCATGCTCCTCTTTCCCAGGAGCAACAAGGATGGTGAGAGGTTTTGCTGCCTTCTACAGTTGTCTGCAGATGCTCCCTTTGGGGTTCTGTCTATGTCACCGAGGGGTCATACCCCACTTGCTCCCTTCTTTCATTTCGACCTTCACCAGAACCTGTTCACATATTACTGCCCCCAAACGCCTGGCTGAGAGGAGCAGCGTGCCCCCCAGCATCTCACTAAGCACTGGGAGCTGCCTCCCTGTCGTCCCAATGTCTTCAAAGTAACCAAGTGCCTTCTTCCCACCAGTATCTGCTCAGCACTGCCCAGATTTGAACTTGAATTTTGCTGTCTGCAAAAATAAACGATCTCTTTTCACCCTACCCTGAAAAAAGCCTCTTTATTCTGTGGTTTGTCTCTGGTTTTAAATACTTCTAATAACCAGCACAAGCTTCCTGACAATGCATATCAGGGGCTGGATGTGTGCACGTTGGGAGCTAGTTCCTGGAGCACCTGAGAGTGCACTCTATGTAGGGAGCAATGGACTTTTATGTCAGTAAGTGAGGATATCCATGTTGGTGGCACTGTTGTGGAGAGCACCATGTGTAGCTGATGCCCAGCATCAGCTTTCTGTCCCGGCACCTTAGGCTTAGGACACTGGGACTTATGGAGCTGGTGTCTGGGCCAGTGAGGAGTGCTGTCCAGAGAGGATTTACACAGGTGGAGGTTTAGGTGGGTAAGTAAAGCACTGGTGCCGGGGCCGCGGGAGCTGCCTGGGCCGAGCCGGCTCCTTGCTGCTGTGTTTGGCCATGGAAGTGTCGGCCCATGCTCACCACCCCAAAGGGGCCCTCATGGGCTGTGCCCCGGCCCCATTTCGGCACACGTGGCTCCAGGACAGAGCTGCGGGACCCCGGCACCGCGCCGAGGGGCCGCGGTGCTGGTGCTGCAGAGCGGTTCTGAGGTTCGCTGGGGTTTGTGTGACCGGTGCCTGCGGAGATGCGGGTGATGCGATGGGGGAGCGAGGCGGGAGCGCGTTGAGCCCTGCCGAGGGGACGGAGCCCGGCCCGGGCTTTCCTGGGAGCACGGAACGCGTTTCCAGGCTGTCTATGCACAGCCGGGTCCGTTCTGCAGCGGCACCAGCACCGGGCACACAAAGCCCCGCCGGGAGCCTCGGGGCTTCCGTCAGTGCCGGGGCTGGGGCTGCCCCCGGCTTTGCTGCTCGGGGCGCTCCGTACGGGGGTCATTGCCCAGAACCGGGCCCGTGGGGCACCGGCTGACGGGAGGGACGGGGATAGGTCCCGGCGGAAGGGAGAAGCCGCTGCCGAGGGCCAGAGGGGGGCGTTAAACGGGAAGAGAGGAGCGGCGCCGGTGGGAACCGGTGTGGAACCGGCGCTGCGGGGCTTTGGCTGGAGCTTCCCCCCCAGCTCCGCGTGTTGTGACCGGGGAGGAAGGAAGGGACAGGAGAGACGCTCCCCTGGGGACGGGAATGGCGGCTGCGGATGATGGGGCTACGGGATGCCGCGGGTTGGGGATGAGCGGTCGGGCGATGGGACCGGGGTCGACCCCTCCGTGAGGGGCGGGGACTGCGATATTAGGGGCGGGGCTATGTAGATTAAGGGCGGGGTCACATCCATAACAGGAGGGGGCGGGCCGGCCGATGTCTATAGAAGGCGAGGGCGGGGTAAGCCGGGCCGTGTCTCCGGCGGCTCATTCCGTTAGGTGAGTGCTGGCGGCGCGGGTTCCCCGGGTTCTGGGAGCCCGGCGGTCCCTGTCCGTTTCCCGAGCGGTTCGGGGCTCCAGGGAGCGCTGCGACTCAGCGGGGCCGGGCCCGAGCGCGGGGACTCTCCAAGAGCAAGGGGCTCATCCCCGGGGAGGGCACCCGGGCTCCGGCACACGCGGCCGCGTCCTGGGCGGCCGCGTCCTGGGAGCGGAGGCCGAGGGCTGAGCCTCGTCTGGAATCGGTCTCAGAGCCGAGCAGTGGAGTCCTGAGCGTTGGAGTGTGGAAACCAAGCGGGGCCGTTTCGGGTTCAGAAAGAGAGACCGAGTCCTGAGGTTTGGGGGCTCGAAACCGGGGTCGCTAAAGCCAGGTTTGGGGCTCAGCAATGGAGACCAAGCCCCGCGTGTTGGAGTGTGGAGCCCGGCTCATGGGGTCGGTTGTGGGGCTCAAACAGTGCCCGAGTCGCCCATTTTGCTGCACAAAAGCCATGGTCAGAGCGTGGAAGCAGAGTCCCGTGTATGGAAGTCTCGACATGAGCCCTCATTGGGCCGATGATGGGGCTCAGAAACACGGACCGGGTCCTGCCTTTTGCTGCTTAGCCCCAGACCCCGGCTACAAGGGGCTGCGGCTGACGCTAGAGGTCGATGTGCGTCCCCGTGGGAGGCCCCGGCACCGTGCGGCGCGGGGAGAAGCCGCTGCCGAGAGGCACGGGCGGGGTTAAACGGGAAGAGAGGAGCGGCGCCGGTGGGAGCCGGTGTGGAACCGGCGCTGCGGGGCTTTGGCTGGAGCTTTCCCCCCGGCTCCGCGTGTTGTGCCCGGGGAGGAAGGGAAAGGAAGGAAAGGAGAGGAGGGAGGCGCCGCCGGGGAGGGCGCTGGGGGTTGCGGATGATGGGGCTGCGGGATGCCGCGGTCAGGAGCATGAGCGGGCGGCGACGGGCCCCGGGTCGGCCCCGGCGGGCTCCCGTTCGCACACAGGGAGCCGGTTTCTGGGTCGGCTGAGGGCGCGCTCTGTGCAGGCCGTGCGGAGATGGACTTTGATGCTGGTGGCACCGTTCCGAGGTCCCCGTGTGTAGGAACTGAGTTGGTATTTCCATAAGTCCACATAAACCCAATGGGTTCTTGGTGATGTCTTCAGCTCCGGAACGAGCAGAGAGCTGAGTGGGAGCAATGTGCTCCCAGGTGGGCTTGGTTACCCTTAGCAGCACCAGCAGGTTCTCTGGGGCTGTCGACTGTTGTGAGAGGATTGTGCTTGCAGAGGAAGGTGTGCAGGGAGCTGGGTTCATTCCACTGTGTTTTCCCAGGATGGAAAGGGTGAGTTGCGTTTGGCTTTGCTTTGGGAAGGAGTAGCTCTGGATTTGTTGGAGTGCTGGGGTCTGTTGATGTCCGTGGGCTTCTCCACCTTGGGTCCTCTGTGTGCTTTTGAGGCAGAGTTCAGAGCCGCCTTCTTCCTTGAGGACTAACACCCCCAGCATGGCAGGGAAGGGAGGTAAGGAAAGCTGGAAGGAATTTGCATGCTGCTCTTCGAGTGGGATGCAGGAACAAAGTTGTCTCTTTCCTGAAGGTCTTAAACCTCTGAATTCTTACTGAGTCCTGAGGGCCCCCAGTGATGGTGCCCTTCTTGGAGCAGGCTTTGCCTGTGCCCTGTGCTGTGGGTGGCCTGCAGGTTATGTGCTTTAGGGAAGTTGCTTGCTATGTTTTAGAGCCTGGTTGTGCTGCCTGTTGTTAGTGTGAGTGATGCTTGCATTAGCACCAGGCCGTGTCCAAATGCACATTGTGTCTTTGTTAAGAGATGCTGCTTGTTTTGCTGAGTGATCCCAGTTGCTTGCACTGAAACATGGAGGGGTCTAAAGCAATGGCACTGGGCACTGTGCCTGTGGTTGTTGCTGTCAGCAGTGACTTACTGCCCCCAAAGCCCTTTTGCTCTACCTCTCCTTTAAATGATCTGTGTGTTCTTTGGACTGTGCCTTGCTTACAATATGCAGCAATAACATGAGGTGTACGTGATCATGACTTAGGGATTCAAGTCATGTCGTGTGAGTGGCTGGTGTCACTGTCACCATTTGCAAGGAGGGAGAAATAAGCCCAGAGCAGATAGAGAACATGATGAGAGTTTCCAGAATGTGCCGAGCATGAGAGGCTTGTGTCTCCCGGAAGAGCCTTTACCTCTTGTTGAATGGATCAGCAACTCTGGCCAGAGAGGAAGAGCAAAGTCTGGTTTGTTGACCATGGCACCCATTGCCTCAGCAGGGATATTGCTGCAAACCCTTCATCTCGGGTCTGTGGATCAGAGGCAGACTCATGTGTGTCCTGGTAAATCCCTGCTCTGGGTCTTTCCACGCTCCCATCTCTCCCCTTAGAGCGTTTCTCGAATGATTTCAGTGGTCGGTGCCTTGGTTTCCCTCCTGTGCACCAGGAACAACAGCCATGGCCATGCTTCTGGGGTTTCCAATTGACTGTTCTTATTTAACCCCCCTCTGTGTTCCATTGGGAAGCAGCTGCCACCAGTGAACAGTGAAGGGCCCTTTTCAGTCTCAGGTTTGAGTTGGCTCCGCAGGCATCAGCTGTTCTGTGCTGCAGCGAAACGAGTGTGTAGTGACCCCGGTCCTCCACAGGCAGTAGCTGAAGGGTGAACAGGAAAACAGGGGGAAGCAACAAAGCCTGGAGCCATTTTCAGGGTTCCAGGGTTCAACATTTCCATCCTTTTGGCACTCGCTGATGATTCTGAGAGCTTCGATGCTGCTGAATTCCATAGCAAACAGGCTTAGGCCACTCCAGTGATGCTTTTGCTGGGCTAACATTGTCAAATCTTGTTTGTGTTCCCTCAGCCTTGTTGCTTCTCTCGTCTGCATGTGATCCTCTGGAGCAAGACTAGAGGACATCCAGGGAGGACTGCTGGGATGCCTTCCGTCCTCTCCCGATGTCCAAGAAGCTGGATCAT
The DNA here is from genome assembly GCA_039720435.1 of Amazona ochrocephala. NCBI lineage: Eukaryota > Metazoa > Chordata > Aves > Psittaciformes > Psittacidae > Amazona > Amazona ochrocephala. Next base: position 80,985,142 of record CM077881.1, on the reverse strand, counting down.
CTGACAGTAAGTGACACCTCTATTCTTTTACACGTCATACTTAACCTGTACAATGGCTTTAGTTCCAAGTTACCTTCGTCTATTACCCTGAAGCAACTGAGAAGCTGTGGTTTAGCTTTGTATGTACACACTGATGAGAGGTCTGAAGCATGTTTCTCTGTAGAAAATACCCATGTTTGTACCAGCCTCAGATCCCTCTGGGAAAGATGTTGTTCCTGATGCTGCTGCTGCAGTGTGTTTGGAAGAGATCCCAAGCAGGGATGGTGCTGTCCAAATAGCAAGCAGTATTAGTTTGGGACCCTTTAATTCACTGGGAGGGCTTCTGGAGAAACATCGCAGCATGTTGGGCATGTGATGGGAGATGCAGAGGGCTTTGCTAACGTGTGGTTGGACTCAGTGCATGTGATGGAAGGAGAACAAGGAGAAGCAGTCCTGTAGTTGCATGAGCTGGAGAAAGTGAGATGGGTGCTTGGTGCCTTTGACATGACTTTGAGCTCTTGAAGCTCGTTCTGAAGGAAGTTTCCTTGCTCCCTTTGGTTAAAGGAGGGTTCCTGTGAGCCAGGGAAAGCATTTCTGACTGCTGAAGGAGCAGGTATCCCTGTGATCTCTGCCCACCTTCCCTTTGCTGGCAGTTCATCTGTTTGTCCGGTGAAGCTCTGCACTGGGGTTTGCAGGCGATGTCCAGAAGTGTCCGCTCTGCCTTGCCGTGATTTCTCTCTCACCTGGAAATGCAGAGGAGTGGCCAGCGCAGGCTGTAAGGGTTGCACTGGGGAGAGACGTGTTGTGTCCTGGTCAGTTGGAGGCTGAGTTGGGAGGGGGCAAATGGATGGAGCGACTGCTCATGAGCAGGCGAAGGGCTGATAATAGCTCCTGTTAGGGATGGTGCAGGCGAGCTGAGGAGTGGTTTTGGGTGGCAGATGGTCGTGTGGCTTTGGGTTCGATGCTGTGTGTTCTGGGGCTCCCTCTGCTCTAGTTGTAGCAGTTTGTGTGATGCTGTTTCCAGGGAGCGCGCGGTGTAATGAAAGGTGAAGGATTATGCTCTTTCCTAAACTGTTTAAATGACTTAACTTTGGGGTTTGCTGAGCATGTCAGGGTCGGAGCCACACCACGAGGGGGAAATACAATGTGATAGGAAGGAATATACCTCTCTGGAGTAATCAAGCTGTGAGATGAAAACCAATGCGGTTTAGAACAGACAAATGACTGGATGCACTGGGGAAGGAAATGAGCACTTTCTTTTCTCCCCCCACCCTTCATAAAGAGAAAAGAACTTTAAAACCCTTAAGATTCCTCCCATAACGTGAAATTTTACAGCAATATTCAAGTGCCATGATCAGCTTTGCGGAGATTAAAGGGAATAACCAAGTGGTGGGTGATGGCAATGAATGGGTGCTGTGGCTGGGTGCTGTGGAGAGGGAGAGTCATCTGGGGTTGAAGTGTCTGTAACCCTAAAGCGCATTGATGGAATGCAGGAAGGTATCCTCTGGGCCATGGCAGTTCCCAGAGTGTTTCCCTTGAGACGGAAGCAATTGAATCTTTCAAAGTAATAATGAAAGAGCAAAGTGTCAATGAGACTTTGCCTGTGGGTGGCACCGTTCCGAAGGTCTCCGTGTGTAGGTGCTGCCCTGCACCGACCCTCTGTCCTGGCGTGCTGGGTCTGGGAGCAGGTTCTGGATTTGTCCTGTCTAGAGCCACGTTCCCGCACGGTCAGTGCACTGAGCGGAGGGGAAGTATGCAGATGGAGTTTGAGGTGGCAAGGCAAGGGCGGATTGCCGTGTCGGCGGCACTGTTGTGTTGGTCTCCATGTGTAGGTGATGCTCAGCACGAGCATTCTATCCTGGTGCTATGGGCTTGGGAAGAAAGGCTGGATGTTTGGTCTCCTGAACGGTGTTCTTGCACACAGCACTCAGTGGGGTGGCACACAGATGGTATCTTAGGTGGCAAACAAGGGCACAATGCCGTGTTGGTGGCACCGTTGCAGAGCTCACCGTGTGTAGGTGCTGCCCAGCACCAGGTTTCTGTCCTGGGGCAGAGGCAGCCCCGGTCCTCTCCTCCCTCTGCCAGTGCTGCTCTATTCAGTAGTTGATGCTCGAGGGGGGATTTGCTGGATGACGTCCACCCTGATTCCCTGACTGTCACAGAGCAGAATGGAGCTGGTGCTTTGGTGTTAAGGCCAGAAGAGGAGAGCTCAGGCTCAGGACGTGCTGACAGGGTCACGTCTGTGAGCAGAGCCAGCTCAGCTATTGAGCAGAGCTGGTATTGCAGATTGCCACTGTTAGGTGGCTGTTATCATCCCCATTTCCCACCTGAATCAACTGAGGGCCAGGCATGGGGAGCCCAAAAGTAGCCACACATCCTGGTGCTGAGTCTTGTGCTTGTGCTGTTTTGACTGGGATGCCCCTTTGAGGTGATGGCTGACGGTACCTCCTTTGTCCTTGCCCTGTGCCCAGGCCCTAATGGCCTGCAGTCACTGTCCCTTGAGGTTCTGTGCCTGCAGTGGAGTGTCCGTGTGGTTTGCCCACAGTGTTGCAGCACGGTTCCATCCTCTAGGTCTAATGCTGCGTTTTGGCTTTAATCGTGGGCTCCTTCCACCTCAGGGACAGTTCCTTGTGCAGTTCCTCCAGTGATGTGCTGCTGTTAATGGCAATTTGCATTCCTGTGCCGTTTCCGTAGATGTGCCGGGCTGGGTGAGCGCTGGAGGCAGACTGGTGTGCTGGGATAGCCGAGGATGCGCTCTCTCTTGTGCTGTAGCGCAGGAGGAGCCGTGGGAAGCCTGAAGAAATCTGGGATTAGAGCTCGGAGGAAAACTTCCTTCCCGGCAGCTTTTCCCCAGCAGAAAAAGGCGGCTTTTGTCAAGAGACCCTCACGTGTGACATCAGTGCAGTGCTAAAGAAAGGGGGGAGAAGACGCTACGTTATTCCCCCCTCCTTCCCTCTGCCTGTTACCCGCACCATGGGAATCTATAGGATTGTGGGCTTCAGGGGGGCAAGGTAATAAAAGGATGAATAAAGAGAACTGATTTTCTGGCCTGGCAGCTCTTGTTGGCGTTGGTTTCATGGGTGCGTGTCGGAATTGGGCTGGGGGGGAATAACGTAGCATCTGGACGGGTGGAAGGACAGTAAAACAGGTGAGGACGGCCCAATGAGATGGGATTAGTTTCAGCTCCATAGGCTGGGCGTGGAAATAACACCATGTTCAAGAGAGAAGATGAGAGCGCAGTGGCACTGCCTTGCCCTGCCAGGTCCATGCAACCCCAAATCAACCCCTTTGCTTTAAGGGAGCCTCAAATCACCCCTCCCTCTCCCTGTCCTCTGTGTGAACCCGTTGCAGTCCCCTTGAAGTGGAGCAGCTCTGGTTGGGGTGGTGGCGGGGCATGGAGCAGCCCATAGTTAGAGCAGCCTCCAGGTGGAGGTGAGCACTGGACATGGGGTACTCTTGGCAGATGCCACGGCTGTGCTTTGTGCTTCTCTTGAAGTGGGCGGTGATGTTTCTCTGCTGCCCTGGAGGAGGGGAAGGAGTGGAAGCAGAAGCTGGGATCCGGTGTCAGTGAGAGCGCGTCAGGCGGGCGCTCGGTGCCTCTTCCTCTTCTCCTCCCCCTCTGATGAGCGGTGCCTGGGGATCATCTCCCCATGGCTCTGCTGAGCCTCTTCCCCAGGGCTGCTGCCCCACGGTGTGCGTGGGCTGTGGGGTGGTTGGCAGGAGTGAGGGCAAGGCCTTGCGTTTCTCCCACACAGGGCTCCACACGAGCCCTTTGCTCTCCCTGGTGGTGCTCGTGCACCTCTCTGTGGTTGTCCCTGCTCCTGCTGGCCAAGCGGTCCTCATGTTTCAGTCAGAGGAGGAATTTGTCTGCGTGGCTTGGGAGGAGAGAGGGAGACAGATCCAAGCTTGCACAAGAGAGGTGGGATGTGTGAGGCCCCTGAATCTCAGTGACAGCCATTAGCGATGGCCTTTCTCAAAGGGTATCTGAACGTCCATCATGTCCGGCCTGTGTGCTGATCCTGGAAGCCATCTCTTAGGTCGTGTTGCATGCCACAGCTGGTTTGGGTCATTCTGAAGGCCTCCTTGGAGGCACAGAAGGCACCGGGGGCGTTAGTGCAGCTGAGGGCAGCAGAGCCTTAGTGTCTGTATGATCCAGAGCATCCTGGCCGTGCTGCCCTGCGTGCACCCAAGGATGCTGTGGTGGCCCAAGGCCCGCGTGTGCAAGCAGAGCTGCGCTGCAGTACCCATGAAGAGGCGGCAGGGGGCACTGCTCACACTCCTTGCTCTCAGATCCCAGTCCCCAAAACCGTAGGGGCCACATCCCAGGTTCTCCTCATGCCTGAGCATCCCTGCAGGCGAGCTCTCCTTCCCATCGCCTCTGTGCCCAATGTCCCAGCTCCATTCTCGGCACTGTGAGGGGTCTTGTTGGGATTACAGGGAAGGGGTCCTCTGCTTCCCTGCAGGCTGGAAGCTTGCCTGTGGCCCCTGTTGCCTTTGCAGCTCCAGCTTGTGCCGCACTGGTGCCGTGGCCTTTTCCTCCCTTTTCTCCTCTATTAGGAAGCAAAGGGGGTCAGAGAGAGCAGTGGAGTGAGGCAGAGCGGGCATGGGGAAGAGGGAGTTTGGGGTTGGGTTTGGCTGTCTTGGGGCACTCACCTTCCCCTGGCAGTGCTGCTTTGGACTGGGAGCACGTCTGCCTCTAAGGGTGTGAGAAGAGGATAATGTCTGTGCTGTATGGGGTTTTCTTCCCTGCCATCCAAGGCTGGCGTAGCCCCTCAGGTAGCATGAAGTGTAGAGCAGGGGTCATCGCACAGGGGTACGCAGGGAGAGTGCGGTGGCTGAGATGTTGCTGGTCCTGCATCACTCTCATCCTGCTCCACAGCTTCTGTAGCTAACGGCACGCCGAGGATAGGCAGGCTGCCTTCTGGAGCAGGGTGGACATCGCGGGGTCCCTGCAGATGCTGCCTTTAGGCCGAGCACTGCTCTGTGAGGAGCGCTGGTTTGCGGGACTGTGAGTGAGTGACAAGTGCCCAGTCGTGGGAGGGCTTTCCTGGGGTGACTTTGTGGGGTTTAGACGCTCCTGGAACCTGCTGAGGTGCTGTTACTGATGGGGCGAGGTGCAGGGATGCTGGCAAGAGGGGATAACGCCATCTGGTCCCAGCGAGGAGGGGCCATCAGAGCTCATCGGAGTCAACTGGCACCGCTCTGAGCATTAAATACATACTCCACCAGCGCACGCTTTTCATGCCTCCCCCCTATGAAGGCCTTACTTAACCGGGCTCCCCTGCTGTAACAGTCTGTGTACTTCTATATGCATGTGCCAAGGTGTTGGGCTATTTACTGCCTTGCAGGCTGCCTCTGGCTGCAGAGACTGCTGTGTCCCCACTGTGCCTTGTCCCACTGTGCCAGGGGGGTGGTGGTTGGGAAAGCAGATGTGGGGTGTCCTGGTTCAGGCTGGGATAGAGCTCCTTTGTTCCCAGGAGCTGGTACAGTGCTGTGCTTCGGGTTTCGTCTGAGAATGATGCTGGTAACACAGGGAGGTTTTAGCTGTTGCTAAGTCAGTGGCACTTACCTGATCCAAGGACTTGTCAGGCTCTTGTGCTGGGCCGGTGAGGAGGGGCACGGGAAGCTGGGAGGAAGCGGAGCCAGGACACCTGACCCAAAGGGGCCAAAGGAGCATTCCATCCCACAGCACGTCATGCCCAGGACAGAAACTGGGGGGGTTACCTGGAAGGGACTGATCGCTGCTTGGGTCGGGCTGGGCATCAATCAGTGGGTTGTGAGCAGTCATTTTGTGCATCACTTGTGCTTATTGGGTTTTAACTTTCCCCTTTTAGCTTTACATTCTGTCCCCTTGTTGCTTCCCTTATCATTATGATTGGTGGGAGTAGCAGTACAATGTCTTTAATAAATATTACACATTTTCTATTGTATGTTGTTAAGTTCTGGGCCCCTCACTACAAGGGAGACATTGGGGGGACTTGGCTGCTGGGAAGGGCAGGGGGCACAGCACGTTGCACTCCAAGCATCATCTTGTGTCTTTGAACCCTGCAGGTTACCAATGGGCTGGAGGGTGTACGCATCGAGAGCAAGGGCCGCCTGTCCCCACTGACCTGCTGCAACATCTCAGGGAAGGACTATGGCTGCTGCATGTGTATGGCCAGGAACAAGCTGAGCATCACCAGTGCCAGCAGCATCCTGTATGGTAGGTGCCCTGTTGCTTTTGCAGCAAGGTGGAGCGAGGAGGAGGAGGAGGAAGAAGATGTGAAGGGAGAAGAGGAGGAGGAAGAAGAAGAGGAGGAGGATGAGTGGCCAGCGATGGAAGGGAGTGGGTTTTATTTAGCAATGCCAGCCCATCAAGGCACCAAATGGCACGAGCTCTGAGCGGCGAGCATACATCAGAGGATTCTGAGGAGATCTGCACTGCCCCACACAGGAGGACACTGCTTGGTGGTGGTCGGTGGTGGTCAGGATGGGTGTTTAGGGATGAGCAGTGGACGGTGAAGAGACAGGACATCGTTGGAACGCAGGCCCAAGGAGAGGGCCCCAGCAGGTAAGGGGACACTCTGGGGACACAGTGTAGGGTATCTGCAGGTTGTCCTATTGGCAGGGATACAGGCAGTTATTAAGGGGTGCAGGCAATGTCAGGTTGGGACGAGTAGGTGTCAGGCTGGCTAGTTGCAAGTGGCAATTTGGCTAGTGTAGGTTTCAGGTTGAGAAGCATAGGTTCTAGGTTGTATATCAAAGATGTTAGGTTGGGTAGTGTTGGTGTCACTTTGGGTGTTATAGGTGTTAGATTGGATCCTGTAGGTAGCACTTTGGGAACCATAGGTGTTAGGCTGGGTAGCATAGGTGGCACTTGAGGTGGCATTAGTTTGGCTATCATAGGTGTTAGATTGGGTAGTGCCAGTGTTACTTTGGGTATCATAGATGTTAGATTGATTATTGTAGGTGGCACTTTGGGTGTTATAGTTGTTAGGTTGGATACTGTACGTGGCACTTTGGGAACCATAGGTGTTAGGTTGGGTAGTATAGGTGGTACGTTGGGTATTGGTGGTGTCAGGCTGGGTACAGTATGTGGCACTTGAAGTGGCGTTAGGTTGGATATCATTGGTGTTAGGTTGGGAAGTGTCAGTGTTACTTTGGCTATCATAGGTGTTAGGCTGGGTACTGTAGGTGGCACTTTGGACGTGAGAGGTCTTAGGTTGGGTACTGTAGGTGGCACACTGGGAACCATAGGTGTTAGGTTGGGTACTGTAGGTGGAACCTTGGGAACCATAGGTGTCAGGTTGGGTACTGTAGGTGGCACTTTGGATATCATAGGTGTTAGTCTGGGTACTGTAGGTGGCACTTTGGATATCATAGGTGTTAGTCTGGGTACTGTAGGTGGCACACTGGGAACCATAGGTGTTAGGTTGGGCACTGTAGGTGGAACCTTGGGAACCATAGATGTCAGGTTGGGTACTGTAGGTGGCACACTGGGAACCATAGGTGTTAGGTTGGGCACTGTAGGTGGAACCTTGGGAACCATAGGTGTCAGGTTGGGTACTGTAGGTGGAACCTTGGGAACCATAGGTGTTAGGTTGGGTACTGTAGGTGGAACCTTGGGAACCATAGGTGTTAGGTTGGGTACTGTAGGTGGCACTTTGGATATCATAGGTGTTAGTCTGGGTACTGTAGGTGGCACTTTGGATATCATAGGTGTTAGTCTGGGTACTGTAGGTGGCACACTGGGAACCATAGGTGTTAGGTTGGGCACTGTAGGTGGCACACTGGGAACCATAGATGTCAGGTTGGGTACTGTAGGTGGCACACTGGGAACCATAGGTGTTAGGTTGGGCACTGTAGGTGGAACCTTGGGAACCATAGATGTCAGGTTGGGTACTGTAGGTGGCACACTGGGAACCATAGATGTCAGGTTGGGTACTGTAGGTGGCACACTGGGAACCATAGGTGTTAGGTTGGGCACTGTAGGTGGAACCTTGGGAACCATAGATGTCAGGTTGGGTACTGTAGGTGGCACACTGGGAACCATAGGTGTTAGGTTGGGCACTGTAGGTGGAACCTTGGGAACCATAGGTGTCAGGTTGGGTACTGTAGGTGGAACCTTGGGAACCATAGGTGTTAGGTTGGGTACTGTAGGTGGAACCTTGGGAACCATAGGTGTTAGGTTGGGTACTGTAGGTGGCACTTTGGATATCATAGGTGTTAGTCTGGGTACTGTAGGTGGCACTTTGGATATCATAGGTGTTAGTCTGGGTACTGTAGGTGGCACACTGGGAACCATAGGTGTTAGGTTGGGTACTGTAGGTGGCACACTGGGAACCATAGGTGTTAGGCTGGGTACTGTAGGTGGCACTTTGGGAACCATAGGTGTTAGGTTGGGTACTGTAGGTGGCACACTGGGAACCATAGGTGTTAGGTTGGGTACTGTAGGTGGCACACTGGGAACCATAGATGTTAAGTTGGGTACTGTAGGTGGCACTTTGGGAACCATAGGTGTTAGGTTGGGTACTGTAGGTGGCACACTGGGAACCATAGGTGTTAGGTTGGGTACTGTAGGTGGCACCTTGGGAACCATAGGTGTTAGGCTGGGTACTGTAGGTGGCACCTTGGGAACCATAGGTGTTAGGCTGGGTACTGTAGGTGGCACACTGGGAACCATAGGTGTCAGGTTGGGTACTGTAGGTGGGACACTGGGAACCATAGGTGTTAGGCTGGGTACTGTAGGTGGCACTTTGGATATCGTAGGTGTTAGGCTGGGTACTGTAGGTGGCACTTTGGGTGCTGTACTTGTTAGGTTGGGTATCAGAAGTGGCACTTTGGGTAGTGTAGGTATCAGGCTTGGTTGTGTAGGTGGCACTTTGGGAACCATAGGTGTTAGGTTAGGTAGCATAGGTGGCACTTTTGACTCAGGTTAGCACAGCTTTATTAGAGTGGTTCCATCAGAGAGGCTTGGAAGTTGGACAACTCATGTTCAGCACTAACAGCTGACATGGGGGATAGCATCATCCAGACACATGGACTGACAGGTGCATAGCGATGTTTTGTGGTCATGGTGTGAGGGGGTTCTTAGGAGGAGGAGGACAAGGAAGATGCAGGAGGCAGCCATTGAGGTCTGTGTGTGGAGGGGAGGTTAATTGCATCTCATAGGATGAAGGCTGTTATCTGGGAAGGATCTGGGTAGTTGAGTGCTTGTGGGTGCCAGTTGGGAAGAGCCAGGGAAGCAAAGGCCTGGAGAAGAGACCAGGCACAGTCTGCCCATGCTCCACATGCCAGTGGAGAAGCAGAAGGAGATAATAAACGACAGATATGAGGATGGAGCATGGCCACGGTGTGGGGCTAGGCATGCCACAAGGCCAAGATGTGTAGGGAGGAAGCAGATTGGCCTGGTGCTGGGTAGGAAAGGTGGCCAACAGCAGACGCATGAAGAGATGGTGGTGGTGATGTCTGCTCTTCTTTGCAGGGGACAGGTCGGGCACCCCGGGATGGTCGGTGACGAGACCTGCAATTCCAGATGGGACACAACATTCGGGATGGACTCGGATGGACTCCGCCGGGCAGGTATAAGAGCCCCCTCCCTCCCTCTAGCCCCTCCCCTCCAAATGGGAGGGAATGGGTTGGGGGGACAGAGGGGGTTAGGGGAGGGGATGGGGGAGGGCTTAGGGGGGGCAGGGAGGGGCTCAGGGGAGGGCTTAGCTCCTCCCCTAAGCCCCTCTCTGCCCTCCCTAAGCCCTCTGGGGAGGGAGGGAGTTAGGGGGGAGGCTTCCCTCCCCCCTAACTCCTTCCTGGGGGGGGGGTGAGGGGTGGGGGTGGGGAGGGAGGGGGGGGTGGGGAGGGAGGGGGTCCTGGACACTCTGCCCTTCAGACAGGACATCTACTTATAGAAAGAAAGCAGGTCAGCACTCCCCTGCTTCCTACACCCCCCCTCCCCACCCCCACCCCCCCCCTCCCTCCCCACCCCCACCCCCCCTTCCCCTCCCCACCCCCACCCTCCCCCCCCAGGAAGGAGTTAGGGGGGAGGGAAGCCTCCCCCCTAACTCCCTCCCTCCCCAGAGGGCTTAGGGGGGGCAGGGAGGGGCTCAGGGGAGGGCTTAGCTCCTCCCCTAAGCCCCTCTCTGCCCTCCCTAAGCCCTCCCCCATCCCCTCCCCTAACCCCCTCTGTCCCCCCAACCCATTCCCTCCCATTTGGAGGGGAGGGGCTAGAGGGAGGGAGGGGGCTCTTATACCTGCCCGGCGGAGTCCATCCGAGTCCATCCCGAATGTTGTGTCCCATCTGGAATTGCAGGTCTCGTCACCGACCATCCCGGGGTGCCCGACCTGTCCCCTGCAAAGAAGAGCAGACATCACCACCACCATCTCTTCATGCGTCTGCTGTTGGCCACCTTTCCTACCCAGCACCAGGCCAATCTGCTTCCTCCCTACACATCTTGGCCTTGTGGCATGCCTAGCCCCACACCGTGGCCATGCTCCATCCTCATATCTGTCGTTTATTATCTCCTTCTGCTTCTCCACTGGCATGTGGAGCATGGGCAGACTGTGCCTGGTCTCTTCTCCAGGCCTTTGCTTCCCTGGCTCTTCCCAACTGGCACCCACAAGCACTCAACTACCCAGATCCTTCCCAGATAACAGCCTTCATCCTATGAGATGCAATTAACCTCCCCTCCACACACAGACCTCAATGGCTGCCTCCTGCATCTTCCTTGTCCTCCTCCTCCTAAGAACCCCCTCACACCATGACCACAAAACATCGCTATGCACCTGTCAGTCCATGTGTCTGGATGATGCTATCCCCCATGTCAGCTGTTAGTGCTGAGCATGAGTTGTCCAACTTCCAAGCCTCTCTGATGGAACCACTCTAATAAAGCTGTGCTAACCTGAGTCAAAAGTGCCACCTATGCTACCTAACCTAACACCTATGGTTCCCAAAGTGCCACCTACACAACCAAGCCTGATACCTACACTACAAAAGTGCCACTTCTGATACCCAACCTAACAAGTACAGCACCCAAAGTGCCACCTACAGTACCCAACCTAACACCTACGATATCCAAAGTGCCACCTACAGTACCCAGCCTAACACCTATGGTTCCCAGTGTGCCACCTACAGTACCCAGCCTAACACCTATGGTTCCCAAGGTGCCACCTACAGTACCCAGCCTAACACCTATGGTTCCCAAAGTGCCACCTACAGTACCCAACCTAACACCTATGGTTCCCAAAGTGCCACCTACAGTACCCAACCTAACATCTATGGTTCCCAAAGTGCCACCAACAGTACCCAGCCTAACACCTATGGTTCCCAGTGTGCCACCTACAGTACCCAGCCTAACACCTATGGTTCCCAGTGTGCCACCTACAGTACCCAACCTAACACCTAGGGTTCCCAAAGTGCCACCTACAGTACCCAACCTGACACCTATGGTTCCCAAGGTGCCACCTACAGTACCCAGCCTAACACCTCTCACATCCAAAGTGCCACCTACAGTACCCAACCTGACACCTATGGTTCCCAAGGTGCCACCTACAGTACCAACCTAACACCTCTCACATCCAAAGTGCCACCTACAGTACCCAACCTAACACCTATGGTTCCCAGTGTGCCACCTACAGTACCCAACCTAACACCTCTCACATCCAAAGTGCCACCTACAGTACCCAGCCTAACACCTATGATAGCCAAAGTAACACTGACACTTCCCAACCTAACACCAATGATATCCAACCTAACGCCACTTCAAGTGCCACATACTGTACCCAGCCTGACACCACCAATACCCAACGTACCACCTATACTACCCAACCTAACACCTATGGTTCCCAAAGTGCCACGTACAGTATCCAACCTAACAACTATAACACCCAAAGTGCCACCTACAATAATCAATCTAACATCTATGATACCCAAAGTAACACTGGCACTACCCAATCTAACACCTATGATAGCCAAACTAATGCCACCTCAAGTGCCACCTATGCTACCCAGCCTAACACCTATGGTTCCCAAAGTGCTACCTACAGGATCCAATCTAACACCTATAACACCCAAAGTGACACCAACACTACCCAACCTAACATCTTTGATATACAACCTAAAACCTATGCTTCTCAACCTGAAACCTACACTAGCCAAATTGACACTTGCAACTAGCCAGCCTGACACCTACTCGTCCCAACCTGACATTGCCTGCACCCCTTAATAACTGCCTGTATCCCTGCCAATAGGACAACCTGCAGATACCCTACACTGTGTCCCCAGAGTGTCCCCTTACCTGCTGGGGCCCTCTCCTTGGGCCTGTGTTCCAACGATGTCCTGTCTCTTCACCGTCCACTGCTCATCCCTAAACACCCATCCTGACCACCACCGACCACCACCAAGCAGTGTCCTCCTGTGTGGGGCAGTGCAGATCTCCTCAGAATCCTCTGATGTATGCTCGCCGCTCAGAGCTCGTGCCATTTGGTGCCTTGATGGGCTGGCATTGCTAAATAAAACCCACTCCCTTCCATCGCTGGCCACTCATCCTCCTCCTCTTCTTCTTCCTCCTCCTCTTCTCCCTTCACATCTTCTTCTTCCTCCTCCTCCTCGCTCCACCTTGCTGCAAAAGCAACAGGGCACCTACCATACAGGATGCTGCTGGCACTGGTGATGCTCAGCTTGTTCCTGGCCATACACATGCAGCAGCCATAGTCCTTCCCTGAGATGTTGCAGCAGGTCAGTGGGGACAGGCGGCCCTTGCTCTCGATGTGTACACCCTCCAGCCCATTGGTAACCTGCAGGGTTCAAAGACACAAGATGATGCTTGGAGTGCAACGTGCTGTGCCCCCTGCCCTTCCCAGCAGCCAAGTCCCCCCAATGTCTCCCTTGTAGGGAGGGGCCCAGAACTTAACAACATACAATAGAAAATGTGTAATATTTATTAAAGACATTGTACTGCTACTCCCACCAATCATAATGATAAGGGAAGCAACAAGGGGACAGAATGTAAAGCTAAAAGGGGAAAGTTAAAACCCAATAAGCACAAGTGATGCACAAAATGACTGCTCACAACCCACTGCTCGATGCCCAGCCCGACCCAAGCAGCGATCAGTCCCTTCCAGGTAACCCCCCAGTTTCTGTCCTGGGCATGACGTGCTGTGGGATGGAATGCTCCTTTGGCCCCTTTGGGTCAGGTGTCCTGGCTCCGCTTCCTCCCAGCTTCCCGTGCCCCTCCTCACCGGCCCAGCACAAGAGCCTGACAAGTCCTTGGATCAGGTAAGTGCCACTGACTTAGCAACAGCTAAAACCTCCCTGTGTTACCAGCATCATTCTCAGACGAAACCCGAAGCACAGCACTGTACCAGCTCCTGGGAAGCAAAGGAGCTCTATCCCAGCCTAAACCAGGACACCCCACATCTGCTTTCCCAACCACCACCCCCCTGGCACAGTGGGACAAGGCACAGTGGGGACACAGCAGTCTCTGCAGCCAGAGGCAGCCTGCAAGGCAGTAAATAGCCCAACACCTTGGCACATGCATATAGAAGTACACAGACTGTTACAGCAGGGGAGCCCGGTTAAGTAAGGCCTTCATAGGGGGGAGGCATGAAAAGCGTGCGCTGGTGGAGTATGTATTTAATGCTCAGAGCGGTGCCAGTTGACTCCGATGAGCTCTGATGGCCCCTCCTCGCTGGGACCAGATGGCGTTATCCCCTCTTGCCAGCATCCCTGCACCTCGCCCCATCAGTAACAGCACCTCAGCAGGTTCCAGGAGCATCTAAACCCCACAAAGTCACCCCAGGAAAGCCCTCCCACGGCTGGGCACTTGTCACTCACTCACAGTCCCGCAAACCAGCGCTGCTCACAGAGCAGTGCTCGGCCTAAAGGCAGCATCTGCAGGGACCCCGCGATGTCCACCCTGCTCCAGAAGGCAGCCTGCCTATCCTCGGCGTGCCGTTAGCTACAGAAGCTGTGGAGCAGGATGAGAGTGATGCAGGACCAGCAACATCTCACCCACCGCACTCTCCCTGCGTACCCCTGTGGGATGACCCCTGCTCTACACTTCATGCTACCTGAGGGGCTACGCCAGCCTTGGACGGCAGGGAAGAAAACCCCATACAGCACAGACATTATCCTCTTCTCACACCCTTAGAGGCAGACGTGCTCCCAGTCCAAAGCAGCACTGCCAGGGGAAGGTGAGTGCCCCAAGACAGCTAAACCCAACCCCAAACTCCCTCTTCCCCATGCCCGCTCTGCCTCACTCCACTGCTCTCTCTGACCCCCTTTGCTTCCTAATAGAGGAGAAAAGGGAGGAAAAGGCCATGGCACCAGCGCGGCTCCGCAATCCAAGCACAGCCCAGGGATGGCAAAGTCTTCCCTCAGGGCTCCAGGTCTCACAGAGCATGGCAATGAAAGGGATGCTTTAGAGTAAAGGAGCTATTTCAGGGTCCCATTCATTCATTCCAAGCACACGCGGCCTGCTCTGAGGGTCTCTGTCAGCTCTTAACCTGCCCAGACTGGAGGGGTTCGGGTGTGTTCTCGTCACATATTCACCCTGCCTCAGTTCACAACACTCAGTAGCACTGAACAATGCTGATCCATGCCACCATTGAGCTAATGAGAGGCACAAGCTGCAGCTGCAAAGGCAACAGGGGCCACAGGCAAGCTTCCAGCCTGCAGGGAAGCAGAGGACCCCTTCCCTGTAATCCCAACACAACCCCTCGTAGAGCCGAGAATGGAGCTGGGACATTGGGCACAGAGGCGATGGGAAGGAGAGCTCGCCTGCAGGGATGCTCAGGCATGAGGAGAACCTGGGATGTGGCCCCTACGGTTTTGGGGACTGGGATCTGAGAGCAAGGAGTGTGAGCAGTGCCCCCTGCCGCCTCTTCATGGGTACTGCGGCGCAGCTCTGCTTGCACACGCGGGCCTTGGGCCACCACAGCACCCTTGGGTGCACGCAGGGCAGCACGGCCAGGATGCTCTGGATCATACAGACACTAAGGCTCTGCTGCCCTCAGCTGCACTAACGCCCCCGGTGCCTTCTGTGCCTCCAAGGAGGCCTTCAGAATGACCCAAACCAGCTGTGGCATGCAACACGACCTAAGAGATGGCTTCCAGGATCAGCACACAGGCCGGACATGATGGACGTTCAGATACCCTTTGGGAAAGGCCATCGCTAATGGCTGTCACTGAGATTCAGGGGCCTCACACATCCCACCTCTCTTGTGCAAGCTTGGATCTGTCTCCCTCTCTCCTCCCAAGCCACGCAGACAAATTCCTCCTCTGACTGAAACATGAGGACCGCTTGGCCAGCAGGAGCAGGGACAACCACAGAGAGGTGCACGAGCACCACCAGGGAGAGCAAAGGGCTTGTGTGGAGCCCTGTGTGGGAGAAACGCAAGGCCTTGCCCTCACTCCTGCCAACCACCCCACAGCCCACGCACACCGTGGGGCAGCAGCCCTGGGGAAGAGGCTCAGCAGAGCCATGGGGAGATGATCCCCAGGCACCGCTCATCAGAGGGGGAGGAGAAGAGGAAGAGGCACCGAGCGCCCGCCTGACGCGCTCTCACTGACACCGGATCCCAGCTTCTGCTTCCACTCCTTCCCCTCCTCCAGGGCAGCAGAGAAACATCACCGCCCACTTCAAGAGAAGCACAAAGCACAGCCGTGGCATCTGCCAAGTGTACCCCATGTCCAGTGCTCACCTCCACCTGGAGGCTGCTCTAACTATGGGCTGCTCCATGCCCCGCCACCACCCCAACCAGAGCTGCTCCAGTTCAAGGGGACTGCAACGGGTTCACACAGAGGACAGGGAGAGGGAGGGGTGATTTGAGGCTCCCTTAAAGCAAAGGGGTTGATTTGGGGTTGCATGGACCTGGCAGGGGAAGGCAGTGCCACCGCGCTCTCATCTTCTCTCTTGAACATGGTGTTATTTCCACATCCAGCCTATGGAGCTGAAACTAATCCCATCTCATTGGGCCATCCTCGCCTGTTTTACTGTCCTTCCACCCGTCCAGATGCTACGTTATTCCCCCCCCAGCCCAATTCCGACACGCACCCATGAAACCAACGCCAACAAGAGCTGCCAGGCCAGAAAATCAGTTCTCTTTATTCATCCTTTTATTACCTTGCCCCCCTGAAGCCCACAATCCTATAGATTCCCATGGTGCGGGTAACAGGCAGAGGGAAGGAGGGGGGAATAACGTAGCGTCTTCTCCCCCCTTTCTTTAGCACTGCACTGATGTCACACGTGAGGGTCTCTTGACAAAAGCCGCCTTTTTCTGCTGGGGAAAAGCTGCTGGGAAGGAAGTTTTCCTCCGAGCTCTAATCCCAGATTTCTTCAGGCTTCCCACGGCTCCTCCTGCGCTACAGCACAGGAGAGAGCGCATCCTCGGCTATCCCAGCACACCGGTCTGCCTCCAGCGCTCACCCAGCCCGGCGCATCTACGGAAACGGCACAGGAATGCAAATTGCCATTAACAGCAGCACATCACTGGAGGAACTGCACAAGGAACTGCCCCTGAGGTGGAAGGAGCCCACGATTAAAGCCAAAACGCAGCATTAGACCTAGAGGATGGAACCGTGCTGCAACACTGTGGGCAAACCACACGGACACTCCACTGCAGGCACAGAACCTCAAGGGACAGTGACTGCAGGCCATTAGGGCCTGGGCACAGGGCAAGGACAAAGGAGGTACCGTCAGCCATCACCTCAAAGGGGCATCCCAGTCAAAACAGCACAAGCACAAGACTCAGCACCAGGATGTGTGGCTACTTTTGGGCTCCCCATGCCTGGGCCTCAGTTGATTCAGGTGGGAAATGGGGATGATAACAGCCACCTAACAGTGGCAATCTGCAATACCAGCTCTGCTCAATAGCTGAGCTGGCTCTGCTCACAGACGTGACCCTGTCAGCACGTCCTGAGCCTGAGCTCTCCTCTTCTGGCCTTAACACCAAAGCACCAGCTCCATTCTGCTCTGTGACAGTCAGGGAATCAGGGTGGACGTCATCCAGCAAATCCCCCCTCGAGCATCAACTACTGAATAGAGCAGCACTGGCAGAGGGAGGAGAGGACCGGGGCTGTCTCTGCCCCAGGACAGAAACCTGGTGCCGGGCAGCACCTACACACGGTGAGCTCTGCAACGGTGCCACCAACACGGCATTGTGCCCTTGTTTGCCACCTAAGATACCATCTTTGTGCCACCCCACTGAGTGCTGTGTGCAAGAACACCGTTCAGGAGACCAAACATCCCAAGCCCATAGCACCAGGATAGAATGCTAGTGCTGAGCATCACCTACACATGGAGACCAACACAACAGTGTCGCCGACACAGCAATCCGCCCTTGCCTTGCCACCTCAAACTCCATCTGCATACTTCCCCTCCGCTCAGTGCACTGACCGTGCGGGAACGTGGCTCTAGACAGGACAAATCCAGAACCTGATCCCAGACCCAGCATGCCAGGACAGAGGGTCGGTGCAGGGCAGCACCTACACACGGAGACCTTCGGAACGGTGCCTCCCACAGGCAAAGTCTCATTGACACTTTGCTCTTTCATTATTACTTTGAAAGATTCAATTGCTTCCATCTCAAGGGAAACACTCTGGGAACTGCCATGGCCCAGAGGATACCTTCCTGCATTCCATCAATGCGCTTTAGGGTTACAGACACTTCAACCCCAGATGACTCTCCCTCTCCACAGCACCCAGCCACAGCACCCATTCATTGCCATCACCCACCACTTGGTTATTCCCTTTAATCTCCGCAAAGCTGATCATGGCACTTGAATATTGCTGTAAAATTTCACATTATGGGAGGAATCTTAAGGGTTTTAAAGTTCTTTTCTCTTTATGAAGGGTGGGGGGAGAAAAGAAAGTGCTCATTTCCTTCCCCAGTGCATCCAGTCATTTGTCTGTTCTAAACCGCATTGGTTTTCATCTCACAGCTTGATTACTCAAGAGAGGTATATTCCTTCCTATCACATTGTATTTCCCCCTCATGGTGTGGCTCCGACCCTGACATGCTCAGCAAACCCCAAAGTTAAGTCATTTAAACAGTTTAGGACAGAGCATAATCCTTCACCTTTCATTACACCGCGCGCTCCCTGGAAACAGCATCACACAAACTGCTACAACTAGAGCAGAGGAAGCCCCAGAACACACAGCATCGAACCCAAAGCCACACGACCATCTGCCACCCAAAACCACTCCTCAGCTCGCCTGCACCATCCCTAACAGGAGCTATTATCAGCCCTTCGCCTGCTCATGAGCAGTCGCTCCATCCATTTGCCCCCTCCCAACTCAGCCTCCAACTGACCAGGACAGAACACGTCTCTCCCCAGTGCAACCCTTACAGCCTGCGCTGGCCACTCCTCTGCATTTCCAGGTGAGAGAGAAATCACGGCAAGGCAGAGCGGACACTTCTGGACATCGCCTGCAAACCCCAGTGCAGAGCTTCACCGGGACAAACAGATGAACTGCCAGCAAAGGGAAGGTGGGCAGAGATCACAGGGATACCTGCTCCTTCAGCAGTCAGAAATGCTTTCCCTGGCTCACAGGAACCCTCCTTTAACCAAAGGGAGCAAGGAAACTTCCTTCAGAACGAGCTTCAAGAGCTCAAAGTCATGTCAAAGGCACCAAGCACCCATCTCACTTTCTCCAGCTCATGCAACTACAGGACTGCTTCTCCTTGTTCTCCTTCCATCACATGCACTGAGTCCAACCACACGTTAGCAAAGCCCTCTGCACCTCCCATCACATGCCCAACATGCTGCGATGTTTCTCCAGAAGCCCTCCCAGTGAATTAAAGGGTCCCAAACTAATACTGCTTGTTATTTGGACAGCACCATCCCTGCTTGGGATCTCTTCCAAACACACTGCAGCAGCAGCATCAGGAACAACATCTTTCCCAGAGGGATCTGAGGCTGGTACAAACATGGGTATTTTCTACAGAGAAACATGCTTCAGACCTCTCATCAGTGTGTACATACAAAGCTAAACCACAGCTTCTCAGTTGCTTCTGGGTAATAGACGAAGGTAACTTGGAACTAAAGCCATTGTACAGGTTAAGTATGACGTGTAAAAGAATAGAGGTATCACTTACTGTCAGATGATCCAGCTTCTTGGACATCGGGAGAGGACGGAAGGCATCCCAGCAGTCCTCCCTGGATGTCCTCTAGTCTTGCTCTGGAGGATCACATGCAGACGAGAGAAGCAACAAGGCTGAGGGAACACAAACAAGAATTGACAATGTTAGCCCAGCAAAAGCATCACTGGAGTGGCCTAAGCCTGTTTGCTATGGAATTCAGCAGCATCAAAGCTCTCGGAATCATCAGCGAGTGCCAAAAGGATGGAAACGTTGAACCCTGGAACCCTGAAAATAGCTCCAGGCTTTGTTGCTTCCCCCTGTTTTCCTGTTCACCCTTCAGCTACTGCCTGTGGAGGACCGGGGTCACTACACACTCGTTTCGCTGCAGCACAGAACAGCCGATGCCTGCGGAGCCAACTCAAACCTGAGACTGAAAAGGGCCCTTCAGTGTCCACTGGTGGCAGCTGCTTCCCAATGGAACACAGAGGGGGGTTAAATAAGAACAGTCAATTGGAAACCCCAGAAGCATGGCCATGGCTGTTGTTCCTGGTGCACAGGAGGGAAATCAAGGCACCGACCACTGAAATCATTCCAGAAACGCTCTAAGGGGAGAGATGGGAGCGTGGAAAGACCCAGAGCAGGGATTTACCAGGACACACATGAGTCTGCCTCTGATCCACAGACCCAAGATGAAGGGTTTGCAGCAATATCCCTGCTGAGGCAATGGGTGCCATGGTCAACAAACCAGACTTTGCTCTTCCTCTCTGGCCAGAGTTGCTGATCCATTCAACAAGAGGTAAAGGCTCTTCCGGGAGACACAAGCCTCTCATGCTCGGCACATTCTGACACCAACTTGGACTGCATGGAGGGATATTTGCAGCCCCAGCAGGTAAAGGAGCTGTGGGCAGGGAGCACAACTGATTCAATAGCATGCCTGAGGTACACACTCATTCAGGAGACCACCTTGCTCCACAGCGGGCCCAGCAGCAGGGATTATTCACACACAGCTCAACTACAGCTGCGTTCAACAGGACAAGGCTTCTCTGAAGCCCTCACTGCAGCTACACAGGAAACAGACGGCCAGGCCCATCCAGAAATGCCATCAGGATCCTCCAACACTTCCTCTGCTTCCCTTTGGATACTAAAGAAGAGAAGAAAACCCTCAAAGTTGATGCCAGTAATGCCCAATGGGAGCAGGCCCCTACTCTGCCTCCCAGTATCCTCCATTACACGTGCTGCAGTTACCAGCAGGCACCTCCCAGATGCTTGCACCAGCAGGGATCTTGCAGGTCCTAGAGGTGACCCAGCAGCTCTGTGCCTCACTTTCCCCTCTCACAGACAGAGCAAGGGGGCTCAGGGTAGGCTGAGATCAGGTGTGGCTGAGGCCTCATCAGCCCTTTGGCCCAGGCACTTGCTTCTACAGCACTTGGGTACCCAATGAGTCATGCTCTTTCCTGCTGTTTTGGGCTATCACAGCCCAGGACAGCAGCTGAGGGAGAGCAGAGGAGGCACAGGACTCATGGAAAGGGCTCAGGCTCAGGTCCTCTATAGACTCATTTGGAAACTCTCATCATGTTCTCTATCTGCTCTGGGCTTATTTCTCCCTCCTTGCAAATGGTGACAGTGACACCAGCCACTCACACGACATGACTTGAATCCCTAAGTCATGATCACGTACACCTCATGTTATTGCTGCATGCTGTAGAGCAAGGCACAGTCCAAAGAACACACAGATCATTTAAAGGAGAGGTAGAGCAAAAGGGCTTTGGGGGCAGTAAGTCACTGCTGACAGCAACAACCACAGGCACAGAGCCCAGTGCCATTGCTTTAGACCCCTCCATGTCTCAGTGCAAGGAACTGGGATCACTCAGCAAAACAAGCAGCATCTCTTAACAAAGACACAGCGTGCATTTGGACACAGCCTGGTGCTAATGCAAGCATCACTCACACTAACAACACGCAGCACAACCAGGCTCTAAAACATAGCAAGCAACTTCCCTAAAGCACATAACCTGCAGGCCACCCACAGCACAGGGCACAGGCAAAGCCTGCTCCAAGAAGGGCACCATCACTGGGGGCCCTCAGGACTCAGTAAGAATTCAGAGGTTTAAGACCTTCAGGAAAGAGACAACTTTGTTCCTGCATCCCACTCGAAGAGCAGCATGCAAATTCCTTCCAGCTTTCCTTACCTCCCTTCCCTGCCATGCTGGGGGTGTTAGTCCTCAAGGAAGAAGGCGGCTCTGAACTCTGCCTCAAAAGCACACAGAGGACCCAAGGTGGAGAAGCCCACGGACATCAGCAGACCCCAGCACTCCAACAAATCCAGAGCTACTCCTTCCCAAAGCAAAGCCAAACGCAACTCACCCTTTCCATCCTGGGAAAACACAATGGAATGAACCCAGCTCCCTGCACACCTTCCTCTGCAAGCACAATCCTCTCACAACAGTCGACAGCCCCAGAGAACCTGCTGGTGCTGCTAAGGGTAACCAAGCCCACCTGGGAGCACATTGCTCCCACTCAGCTCTCTGCTCGTTCCGGAGCTGAAGACACCACCAAGAACCCATTGGGTTTATGTGGACTTATGGAAATACCAACTCAGTTCCTACACACGGGGACCTCGGAACGGTGCCACCAGCATCAAAGTCCATCCCCCCACGGCCTGCACAGAGCGCGCCCTCAGCCGACCCAGAAACCGGCTCCCTGTGCGCGAACGGGAGCCCGCCGGGGCCGACCCGGGGCCCGTCGCCGCCCGCTCATGCTCCTGACCGCGGCATCCCGCAGCCCCATCATCCGCAACCCCCAGCGCCCTCCCCGGCGGCGCCTCCCTCCTCTCCTTTCCCTTCCTTTCCCTTCCTCCCCGGGCACAACACGCGGAGCTGGGGGGAAAGCTCCAGCCAAAGCCCCGCAGCGCCGGTTCCACACCGGCTCCCACCGGCGCCGCTCCTCTCTTCCCGTTTAACCCCGTCCGTGCCTCTCGGCAGCGGCTCCTCCCCGCGCCGCACGGTGCCGGGGCCTCCCACGGGGACGCACATCGACCTCTAGCGTCAGCCGCAGCCCCTTGTAGCCGGGGTCTGGGGCTAAGCAGCAAAAGGCAGGACCCGGTCCGTGTTTCTGAGCCCCATCATCGGCCCAATGAGGGCTCACGTCGAGACTTCCATACACGGGACTCTGCTTCCACGCTCTGACCATGGCTTTTGTGCAGCAAAATGGGCAACTCGGGCACTGTTTGAGCCCCACAACCGACCCCATGAGCCGGGCTCCAGACTTCAACACGCGGGGCTTGGTCTCCATTGCTGAGCCCCAAACCTGGCTTTAGCGACCCCGGTTTCGAGCCCCCAAACCTCAGGACTCGGTCTCTGCTTCTGAACCCGAAACGGCCCCGCTTGGTTTCCACACTCCAACGCTCAGGACTCCACTGCTCGGCTCCGAGACCGATTCCAGACCAGGCTCAGCCCTCGGCCTCCGCTCCCAGGACGCGGCCGCGTGTGCCGGAGCCCGGGTGCCCTCCCCGGGGATGAGCCCCGTGCTCTTGGAGAGTCCCCGCGCTCGGGCCCGGCCCCGCTGAGTCGCAGCGCTCCCTGGAGCCCCGAACCGCTCGGGAAATGGACAGGGACCGCCGGGCTCCCAGAACCCGGGGAACCCGCGCCGCCGGCACTCACCTAACGGAACGAGCCGCCGGAGACACGGCCCGGCTTACCCCGCCCTCGCCTTCTATAGACATCGGCCGGCCCGCCCCCTCCTGTTATGGATGTGACCCCGCCCTTAATCTACATAGCCCCGCCCCTAATATCGCAGTCCCCGCCCCTCACGGAGGGGTCGACCCCGGTCCCATCGCCCGACCGCTCATCCCCAACACGGGGCCCCCCGCGGCCCCATCATCCGCAGCCGCCATTCCCGTCCCCAGGGGAGCGTCTCTCCTGTCCCTTCCTTCCTCCCCGGCCACAACACGCGGAGCTGGGGGGAAAGCTCCAGCCAAAGCCCCGCAGCGCCGGTTCCACACCGGTTCCCACCAGCGCCGCTCCTCTCTTCCCGTTTAACCCCGCCTGTGGCCCTCGGCAGCGGCTTCTCCCTTCCGCCGGGACCTATCCCCGTCCCTCGCCAGCCGGTGCCCCACGGGCTCCGTTCTGGGCAATGACCCCCGTACGGAGCGCCCCGAGCAGTAAAGCCGGGGGCAGCCCCAGCCCCGGCACCGACGGCAGCCCCGAGGCTCCCGGAGGGGCTTTGTGTGCCCGGTGCTGGTGCCGCTGCAGAACGGACCCGGCTGTGCATGGACAGCCTGGAAACGCGTTCCGTGCTCCCAGGAAGGCCCGGGCCGGGCTCCGTCCCCTCGGGGGGCTCAACGCGCTCCTGCCTCGCTCCCCCATCGCATCACCCGCATCTCCGCAGGCACCGGTCACACAAACCCCAGCGAACCTCAGAACCGCTCTGCAGCACCAGCACCGCGGCCCCTCGGCGCGGTGCCGGGGTCCCGCAGCTCTGTCCTGGAGCCACGTGTGCCGAAATGGGGCCGGGGCACAGCCCATGAGGGCCCCTTGGGGGTGGTGAGCATGGGCCGACACTTCCCATGGCCAAACACAGCAGCAAGGAGCCGGCTCGGCCCAGGCAGCTCCCGCGGGCCCGGCACCAGTGCTTTACTTACCCACCTAAACCTCCACCTGTGTAAATCCTCTCTGGACAGCACTCCTCACTGGCCCAGACACCAGCTCCATAAGTCCCAGTGTCCTAAGCCTAAGGTGCCGGGACAGAAAGCTGATGCTGGGCATCAGCTACACATGGTGCTCTCCACAACAGTGCCACCAACATGGATATCCTCACTTACTGACATAAAAGTCCATTGCTCCCTACATAGAGTGCACTCTCAGGTGCCCCAGAAACCAGCTCCCTACGTGCAAATGTCCAGATCCTGCCCCTAAGCTTCACATGTTAGGACAAAAGCCAGGAGCGGGGCATCACCCACACACCTCTAGAACAGTGCCACCAACATGGATATCCTCACTTACTTACCCACTCAAATCTCCATTTCTTTATGTAAAGCCTCTCTGGACAGCACTCTCTGGTGACCTAGAAACCAGCTCCCTAAGTGTGAAAGTCCAGACCCTGCTCCTTGCCATACAGGAGCATACAAAGGCCACCTATTATAACCTGGGCCATACAGACTGTTCTTTCACCCCCTGGCTCCTGCCATGGAATCTTCGGTGGAAAAGCATTAGTGGATATCCATGTTGGTGGCACTGCTCCAGAGCTCACCATGTGTAGGTGATGCCCAGCAAGACCTTTATGTCTTTGCACGTTACTTGTAGGTCCTTTGCAACACTTCATTTACAAGTAGTGACATAACAAGATTAACATGGACCTTTCTGCAGCAAAGGTACTCCCTCCCTTTCCCCCAAGGCCCATAGGCTGCCATTGAATACAACTAGCAGCACATACTTCAGATTCCATGTTGAGATTGATGCATAGGTAGACGGGAAAAAAGGAAAAGAAAATATAGGTGGATTTACTTATTTAGTTATATCTGCTTTATGGTGCACAATTTCTTATGCTCTGAAGATGTGCAAAGTAAGATAGAGCATAGGTATATTGATGGACAAAAGAGAACACAAAAACTACCTTGAAAGTTTGCAGATGGTGATCATCTTGAAGTATTCTCTCTTTGAAAGTCATTACAGTTGCCTCTTTGTTCTATTATATGAGTTCTCCGAAGGGCAAACAGCACTCTGTTGTGGCTGTCCAGCATGGAGAACCTCTGATGGTCAAAAAGGGAGCTGAGAGGTCCATTCCCTCAGCCCTGTGTCATGGGAAAAGTGGGAACAACAAGGATTCGGTGAGAGGAGCAGAAACAAGATGCATCAGAGACAGGACTGCCTGGAAGGCAAGGAGATGTGTTAATTCCTGCAGGTACTGGTGTATCGGGGGTTGCACAGGTTGACTTAAGCTGTGTTGGTGCTGAAGTCCAACCCCAGTCAAGCCAATAGTCCTCATGGTAACTTGCTATAGTCTTCATTTCAGAAATGCTCTTGAAGGACTGGAAAACTTGGATTTCAGGAGGATATCACTGTAACTGGTACAGGGGCAGCCGTGCATGAAGTGACCTGCAAGGAAGCTCAGATTAAATTGCAACCTCACAGTGAGTGTACACCAGTAGCCAACAGCTTCTAATAAGACTTTCCCCCTTTGGACTTAAAAACCCCATAATCCAAACATATGCAGTCATCCCACTTTGGGGTCCCTACACACCATCTCTGATGATGGCTAACAGCAACTTGCTTAGCAGAAAACACAAGGCTGCGCAAGCCTCCCTGGGTCCCTTGCTGTATGGGAAGAGCCTCTGTAGATCCACATCTCAGCTCTGCACGGTTTGTGGTTGCACAGGCTGCTGCTTTGTCTGTGAACAAATAAAGCTCACAACTGAAGCTCACATCAGCTTCAAATCCCTGCTTGAACTTCCAGTAAACCACAGAAGGTGTTTCCTTTCGCTGGCTGTTTAGGCTGAGGCCATAGCTCAAGGTAGGCAGGCAGCAGGGTTAATGCAGTCCCTCTCCTATCTGTAACTGCTATAAATCTCAGCCAACACCTTAGCCAAGTGAAGGGGTTCATGCCACTGAGTATGTGGGAGGTAGAGTTTCAGGTACACTGATATGTTAACTAAAAAGGGTAAGCAGTCATCAGTGTCAGAGTTAACGCTGCACATTCGGAAATGCTGGAGTGTTTTCCTTTGCATTGGGACAGAAGCAGAAAGCTCATTTATGAGCTGTTTCCCTTCCCTCACCTATTTTCCCCCAAATTTTTAAAACCCAAGTTCTTCTAAAAGAAGTTTTGCATAAAACCAGGCTGAGAACATTGAGGCTGTTCAGAATGGAGAAGAGAAGCTGCGTGGAGACCTCAGAGCAGCTTCCAGTGTAGGAAGGGGGCTACAAGGATGCTGGAGAGGGACTCTGCATCAGGGACTGTAGCAACAGGACAAGGGGTGATGGGTTCAAACTGAAACAGGGGAAGTTCAGGTTGGAGATAAGGAAGAAGTTCTTCCCTATGAGGGTGCTGAAGCGCTGGCACAGGGTGCCCAGAGAAACTGTGGCTGTTCCATCCCTGGCAGTGTTCAAGACCAGGTTGGACAGGCTTGGGTGACACGGTTCAGTGTGAGGTGTCGCTGCCCATGGCAGGGGGTTGGAACAGGATGATCTTAAGGTCCTTTCCAACCCAAACCATTCTATGATTCAATAAACAGAGTGTATGCATGAGGAGAAGGGGTAGGATTGTATTTTGAACCATGTAACATCTGATATCGAGGTGATGATGTGATACAATGTACCTCGCTAAAATGGCTTTAATAACTTGACTTGGGAATTCTTCTATTTTCTAGTTCAGGTGGCTGTTCTAGTTACATGAGCCACATATTAAAGAAATCTGCTTCAAATACATTGTCAATGTATTTGAATCGTATTGATTATATTGTATTGTATATTGAATTGTCAATGTATTTGAACCCATTTTATTACCTGGCCTTAAAAACAGTTTAAGTCCTTAGTAGAACTGTTTCCAACAAAACTTTTCCATAGAGCTAAGAAACTAAGAACATTGGTAGGTACCTTTGTTGTCATGCATCTGTTTGACTGGCTTCTCCTCTTTAAACTAAAGTTGCTTTACATCTTTATCTAGTGATAACTTCATTCTTCATGGCTGGCAATGTAAAAGTAGGTAAAACACTGACATCTAGTGCCTAGAACAAAGCATCCAAACGTGCTCGGCATTTCCAGTCTTGGGCCTCTAGGCTGGATGTTGCCTGTCCGCTAATATTATGGACTGGAGTATATTATGGGTATTAATATCATGGTTTATCTCTGGATCAATGAAAGGAAGCTATTGGTTACAGAATGCAGCTGGTGGGAAATGAAGGTCTCTGTCTAGTAGGAGGTGGTTGCACTGGGATGCTGGAGTAGGGGTGGTCAAACACCAGTAAAAACAGATCTATGTATTATCTCTTATTGTTTTGAATACATAAGGATTTTAAGAGGAATATGTTAATACGTAGTAATATACCACACTTAAGTACAGAATATAAAAGGGGGGAAGGTTTTTTCCATGATTGTGAGTATGATCCTTACTGATGCAGATGGAAGGGAGTTGCAGGGTCACATTGTTCCTCAGACCTGTGGAGGTAAAGCTGTTAATCAAGAAATGGCTATAGTCCATAAAGTGGCCATTGAGGGCCAGGTCCAAGAGCTGGAACTCTAACCCTGGGAGGATGACTTTCTTGTCACGTGAATCATTACGATGATGTCCTTTCCTGATTCTCATGATGCTTTTTATTACCAGGCATCATGAGATCTTCAAATAGTTTTTAAAGCAGGGCTGCCTACTGGTTTTTAACTAGCATTTTAATAACGTTATCATCTAATAGGCATTTCGAGGCCACTGTGGAAATGACAGAAGTAATCTCTGGTTTGCTTTGGTACCACTTCATGCCTTTGCTCCCTTTTCCCTTATCTTTATGCTTAATGTGGTAGTTCTTTGTAGTCATTCTGCAAGATGAATAGTGCAGACACGCACAGCTCAGTCCACCAAAGGAGCACAGAAATGCAGAGGGGTTTGCAAGGCCTTTTCTTGTAGGTCAGACTTCAGTGACTAAACTATATAAAAATACAAGTTCTTCTGCCCCTGCAATCCCCCACATCATAAAAGAGCATTTGAAATCCACATTAAGTTGTATTGACCTCAGTGTCTTTAAACACAAAGAACCAAAACAGACAAAAACTATTCCATGTGCTGAAGGCACCAAGGCAAACATGAGCTCACGTGTTATTTCTACAGGGAACTCCTGTGTTTCCAGGTACAATAATGAATGAAGACAAATGACTTTTCTGAATATGCTTGCCTAAAAGAGGTTTATCAGGCTTCTCAGAGGCAGTGCTACAGAAATCCCTTACGTTGCCCATGCTGTATAGTGCTGATAAGCTGACAGAAGGAGAAAGGCAAGCCTGGAGCATGTGCAGGGAGCCACACTGAATTGGCTATATATATATACACATATATATATACACACACATATACCAATAGTTACCTACAGTTATTGCTCCAGAGGAGGTAGCTAAGTCTTTTAAATCAGCTAGGAAACCAGCTCAACAGCCTGGAATAATTATAGCGCATTTCTTGCTCATTTTCTACATAATCCATTAAGTATATCCTCGATTTATCTTCCTATTTCTGCTATGTCATTTGCAGTTTCTAGTCCAAAGAAGTATATTTAAGGGATTAGGCAGCAGGCAGACTGCTGAGTTTTGGTATCTGGAATCTAAGCTCAGAAGCAAGGATTTCTTTCAGTCTGTCACCAATAACCCATTTTGTATTTATTTGCATCTATTGTCGTCTAAATGAAATAGCAAATATGTTCTAGGTACTTCTGTTCTGGCTACCAAAATATAGGAATGACGGAAACCTTCTGTGTCAGCCAGCCTTTTGGGAAACCTGAAGTCATATCTGAGTTCTTGAAGCTTAATAGCTTGGGGTGGAAGTAGTTGCTTCCATATGGGAAGCACTTCCCATAACATCTTTCTCTATCATGAATTTTGTTGTAACCCTTGATTCAGAGTTATTCCACTGGCATTATGAACTGCAGTGTAATGCCTTATAATCTCACCTTATAATGGAGAAACCTTTATGCTATGACTTAGATTACACATTCATAACCTACACCAAAAAGGAAGATAAATATAATGAAAGTAGATTGCTAATGTGTTGAGGTGGCATTTCAGCTGGGAATCTGTTGGGGTTTTATATACTGTATCTGAGAACATGAAATAAATGAGCCAGATTTTTGTCTTGCCAAAAAAAGGAGCCAAACTCAATTATCTCCAATGGTGTTTCATCTGTTTTCCATCAATGGAAATGGTGTCAGCAAATCTCAGATTTACTTTTGGCTTCATTGTTGGTTCTTCTGTCAGTTTTCATTTGACATAGCTGCTGTTGGTTTTCCTTATGCCATTTCTTTAGGCAGGAGATAAAAAGCCCAAAGTTGAATTTGTCCTCCCATTATGAGACTGGTAGTCCCTAGTTTAAAGTCCCCTCCCCTCCCCTCCGCTCTCCTCACTGCTCCATGGACTATTTTTCTTCCCTTTGGATCTTTGATTTATCCTTAAGTGCTATATTCCTGGGATGGAGAGTTGATTCCTGACTTCTGGACAACCATACCTGCATGGGAACTAAGCTGTTTTTAGGGCTTCAAAACACATGAGCTTCAAGTTCTTCAGACTCAACGACACTTCTTTCTCAGCTCCAGCCTAAATTGCTTTCTCTTTATCTTCCCCCCCTTCTTTTTTAATAGCAGCAGTCTATTATTAGTCTATTCTTATTATATAGTCTATTACTATTATTATTAGTCTATTCTTTATTCATAGCAGCAGCAAATAACAAAGTTATTTGGTCACCAAAACCATTTCCTAATGCCCATCAGCAGAGATATGTTTCTGACACATGGAGTGGTTCTGCTGATTGTATTTCAAGTGACCCTTGTAATTGGTGAGCATCAACTGGCAATGAAGCTTCAGCATTAAACTGTAACTTCTCTCATTTGGGGTCTTAGCTGTGCTTTGAAATGTTTGATGGCTGGGCTGACCTTTTGCGGGGTTAGCTGAAGACTCAGATTGATTTGCCAGGAGAGAATCCGCTGAGGAAACCTTGGAGCACAGCACTCTATTGGTTTCCATTAGCATGGTCTGGTGCCTCTTGGTTTAGAAATGCCTCTGAGCTTTTATGGATCTATATGAATCTATATAAACCCATTCATATAGATCTATATAGATCTATATGAATGGAGCTGTAGGAAAAAGAAGACTCTGGGAATGCTAAGTAGTTTACAAAGAGTAGGCAATGAGTATCAAGTCAAAGAGATACTTAAATCCAGTGCAGGGATTGGATGCTGTAATCCCTTTTTGTACTTCCAAAGCATTGCTAAACCTTCCTTTCTCAGTGGAAATCTCCTAGGGGTGCAGCAAATTTCCCCTGCTAGTGGGAAAGTCCAGCATTGCCATTTTTCCTTTAGGTCCACTTCGTCACTGTGTAGAGGATACATACAATGTACATACGATGATTGCAGATACTGCATGTATGGACTCTTACCTTGATCCTACAAATGCTCTCCATTTCCATGCTGGTCTTATGGCTCTGTGCTGACATTTGTTCTGCTGGTCCCCATGGAGCTCAGCGCTGTGCCCTCAGCCATCTAACAAGGGGATGTGGCCCCTTGTTACTGAGTAATTAGTCTGAGAGACACAAGACATCAGAAACTTTGTCCACGCTTGTGCAGGAGGTGAAGGGCAATATCAAACCAGGAGGTAAGCAGCAGGGCAGGCAGCTAAATTCAACCTGAGTGATGATATGGGGCAGCATGACTAATGAGGGGCTCTCATTTGAGGGGGCTGCAGTACCTGTGCATCACTGGGGGTAGGGAGACACCCAATCCCTTGGGATGTGGCTGTTCAATCCTCCATTCACGAAGAAAAAAGGGAATTTGGTGCCTGAAAACAAATCCTAGGAAGGCCTGCAGTAAGGACGCACAGGCTCATCCGAGACTAGCTGCATCCCCAGGCTGTAGGTAGTGCCCATATTCCCATTGGACTTCTGACCTCTCTCGTTAGCAGAACTCATGGGCTCTGGATCAGACCAAGGGCAGGAGGATAGAGTGAAAAGAAGGGATGTCTTCTTTCCAGTCTGCAGGAGAAGGGAAAACCTTGCAGTGCTGCAAACGACATTGGCAGCCAGGGATGTGGCACATTTTGGCAGAGATGATGAAATTACCTATTATTAGCCTTGATGTGCATGATGGTGCTCCCCAATAGTCCCACTCTCAGCAACAGCATCCTCATGCATTTAGAAGTCCTGTCCCTTTGGCTGATACCTTGTTAAATATTTGCCTCCTGCAATAATGTTTTATCTTGTATTTATAACCCCAGAGCTCTCAAAAGACATACCAAGATGAATACAGCTGATTACCTTACTTTCATCCTTCAGAGCATTGGGTTAACCACAGCCACTGAATAATTGCACCTGCAAAATAGGTTTTATTGGAAGGAACAAGAGTGGGAGGACTCTGCAGATGGCAGAGATCAAGATTGGTTGCCTCTGTAAAACTGATTCAGGCTTCTTTGACACTATGTCATTAGCTGATGTCAGTGACTAATTTGTGAAGTATATATTCAGTAATGGACTATTTATTGCACATAGTTTAGCTCATCATCTATTTACTGTGAGAGCATCGCACAGAGATGGCTCTACGGTGAGTTTTTAGTTGCAGCTTACACTCTTCGTATTTGATAAAAGTCACTGAGGTGCACAGGGAGTTATTTGCTTGAAAAGTGAATTGAGGAATTGCTTATACAGAGGGGAGCTGCAGGACGGAGCTCAGGGGGCACAGCTACCTGCTGGGGATGCATTTGATTGCCAGCTCAGGTAGGCTGAAAACGCACTATTTGGTACTGATGGGATTGATATGTTTGGGCCAAAGTAATGTGCAGGAGCTGGTGGGAATGAGACTGAGCAGAGAGCAGCCCTTTGTGGCACAGCCAAAGTAGGGTTAAGACCCTGTGGTCAGTTTTGGGGAGAGGTCATACAGGGGGAGAAGGATGGGCAATGCCATGGGGGCCTCTAAACCCTTCTTGGATCCAGGGTGAAGGGGCAGGGAGACCATGGACTGTGCTACTTTGGGTCTTTACCCCTCCATCCCAACTGTGTCTGCTGCTGACACCCTGAGCCATCCTTCAGGGGCCTTGGACAGGACCCAGCTTGGCTTTCCCAGGCATCCACAGCGCTAAATCCCGCTGCCCTGTCACCTATCCAGGACACCCACTCCAGGCAAACATCTCGTTTACCCGACTGATGTTACCAAGGGAAGTTTTTCAATGTGAAGAAGGAAAACTGCCTCTCTCCTGTTTGCATGGCAAGGTGAAAGCAAGGAAGACGTGCGCCAGCAGCACTTGATGGGGTTTGGTTTTGGAGGGTGTGTAAACCTGAGGAGAAGGTGTCATTGCTCAGTTTGATGTGGAAGCAGGGTGTTGGACCACGCCAGGCACTGGTGACTCAGCTCTCCCCTTGGTTTCAGCCCCCAGTGTCATTGATGAGGTGTCAAACCCACCCATCCCACCTTCATCCTGGGGAGCAGATGAGGGATGCAGGTGGAGGAATCCCTACAGCTCTATATAACGGGGTGCACCCTCCAGCGATGCTAGACCTATAGCGGGTATAACGAAAGGGTTTTTGGCTGGGGTTGCCTGTATGCTCCCGTAAATGTTATGTTTTGGCAGCAGAGGAGCCGTGAGAGGGCAGTGTTGTACCGCAGGAGCGTTTTAACAGTGCTTTTGCGGTGTCCAGCCGTGATACTTTCAACAGACTCCCTGTTGCAAAAGGTTTTGGGAGCACCCGGGCCTTCCAGCAGCGCTTATAGAGCACCCAAGGGTGGTGGGTGACTATATCAGGTGAACATACCCAGGTTCAGTGAGCAGATGCCCTGCAAGCGTTCACGCACCGTGTAGACAAGGCCCTCAGTGCCATGGGTTAGTGGCGGCCTTGGCAGTGCTGGGGAACGGTTGGACTGGATGGGCTTAAAGGTGTTTTCCAACCTGGTTCATTCTATGATGTTATTCCCCAGCCAGGATGCCCACAGTGCCCCACCATATCCCGTGCAAATAGATGCAAACTATTGTGTCTGAGTGCACGTGGTAGTGAGCTGCCTTCACCTTTACCTGGTGCTGTAGGACAGATGAATCCACATTACAGAAGAACACTCACAGTTCCCTTTGTGGAAATAAAGCATAAATGGCATCTCAAGATGGGAAAACAGGAGTTCCAGGCACTCCGCCTTTCTTTCACAAGGTCAAACAATGAGGAGATGATGGTTTTTCTTCTGCTAAGAAGCCACCGGCTCATTTTCATTCCTACTCTGTAGGGATCTCATTGGATTCCTACTCTGTATGGCAAGAATATTAAGAGTGGGAGGGAAAGACAAAGTTTTGAGGGACCAGTTCTGCACTTTGCAGTTGATAGATGCACACCAAGTGGGGTGGAAAGACAGGTCTTGCCAAGGCAAACAGTATGATCGTCTCTCTGTACTCACATAGACTAAGTGGGTCCTTAACGTTCTAGCCAACCTCTTATTTCACTGCAGTTGTGTGCATTGTGGAGGCTTTCCTTAATATGTCCAAAACTCGAAGGACTGAGCAGCCCCAGCAATGAGTAGATCAAGAGTTATTCTTTACCTGAAGCATATTCTGCTATAGGCCACCTTTTCTGCAATGCTTGTCACACTAAGCAAAGCAAATGACCAATGACCAACAGAAGATGACTTCTTATTTTTCCCCTTGGGCTCCCTTAGGTTCAAGTTTTGAGAGGATAAGGATTATCTCTGGGGCTGTCTTGCTTTTGAATTGATTGATGCACTGCAGGCATCAATCCCTTAGCACCCTCAGCTAAAACAAATACCCACCCAAAACATGATGGAGAGAATATCCATCTATCTGTATCAGTGATGCTAAAGTGGCATTTCAGTGGGAGAGGGGCTCAAACCCTGCGTAGGTTTTCCACAGTAATTAAAAGGAACGTGGTGGTATCAGAAATCCTACTTGCTTCATGTGGCTGTGGCTTTAAGCATGAAGATCAACAGAAGTGAATATATAACATTTACCTTTATGCCTGATCCTGTGAAGAGACGATGGGTTGCTTTAATGACTCTATTTTCACTGAAGTCCATCTTTGTTGGGTATCTCGGGGTGTACAGTGACTAATACCTTCCCGCAGCGCATCTCTCTATCAACAGAGAAAACTATGTTTACAGGGCAACATTTTTCACCTGCTTGTCAGCGTGTCAAGCACCAACAAAACACACAATCTCCTTCTGAATCCCACAGCTAATCATTCATTCATTCATTCATTCATTCGAACATTGTGTGGTGTCAGCAACGGTGTTGGAGATCTGATGACACCGTCACGCGCCTGCATACCTAAGGAGAGATGAGATGTTCAGAGCATCTACTTAGAGAGGTGCTACCACTTAGGAGGGGAACCTTTCTTGGCATGTTTGGTGTCTCTTTTTCTTGCAGTTAACTGTAGATACACTTCAAAAAGGGGAGGGAGGAGGTAGATGACTATGAAAAAGTTGGTTCAGTGTTGACAACAGTGCTTTTTGGCATGGCAGGAGGCATCATCTACTTCATGTTCCACATCAGAACAGCCTTTCAATTCACATCTTTTACACACAGTGGCAGCAAAGGTTCCCCCAGGTATTACAAGCCTTGTGTTCGATATCTGAAGGGGGTATATCCATAACAAAGGAGGAAATGGAAAAAGGACACTAGGGGATAAGCCATGAGAATTAAGATGGGCAGACAAGAGCTCTACAACTCACACAGGTAGAAGTCTGCGCCTGGCAGACTTCAGCTGTATTAAAGGTCTCATCATTTTTACTGTGTTTCTCCAACCTCTATAAAAATGGGAAAAGAAAGAAATTGCGTTTTTCATAACAGCACTACAGTGATCCTGTTATTAAAAACAGAGGGAAAAGATATATTGGCAAGTCAAAACAGTTGCAGCCATAGAGTTTTCAATAATCCAGTGAGTCACTACATCCCAACAGCCTTTCATTCACTTCTGCCTGTGTTTCAGATGAAATTGTTTATTAGAACTTCGGTGCATTATTTAAAAGAATAAAAAAAGGGGAATTGTAGCTCTTTATTTCACAGACTGCTGCAATAAAACCTCAGATTATTCACACTCAGCAAGTGCACTGTATAAGGCAGCAAACACAGCTATCTTTTTTAATCTTAATAATGCAAGATACTTACTGGCTTTTCCATCGCATTCGTAGTCATCAGTAAGTAGGATGTTTACAAGATGTTGCTACAGGGAAGAGAAATATTACATGAAAGCTTGATCCAGCCAATGGCTGGAATTGTAATGAAAGACCTAAGTGGAAGGTAAACATTAGCTTAATGTCATTCCTTAAATGTAACTATTGAAAAGTGATGCATAATAGCTGCAAAGGGGATCTGTACTCCAGATCTTCACCCATGTGGAGGTGTGGAATAGAAGCATAGCTAGATGCATAGCTGGAATGCACATGGCAGCTGCCAGAAGAGACAAGCACAGATATCTGAGGTATTTCACTATTTTTCAATCACAAACAGAATGAGCTTGTTTTTTTTTTTTTTTTCCCTTTCTTTTCAGGAAATTGGATGATTTTACAATAAAAGGAGGCTGCCTGAAAGCAACGCAGAGCTTGATGGGGATTTCTTTAGCCATTTCACTGTGTCCTCTAACATGTAAATATTGTTTGGGGTTTCTTTAGGGTTTGTTTCATTGTTTTACCTCAGATGCTTGCCAAGCCAATGGAATAGAATTAGCCAGGAGATGAACACTCAATCTTGAATTCTGAGTCTTCATTCAATCCTAATTTAAACCTTAGGAGAGAGGTGTGCAACCGTTCCCGCTCATAAGGATGGATGCGGTTTGAGGTGGGTATTTATACAGAAGGGGAAAACTACTCAAATGAGGAAACCTGAAGCGCCCACAGTAAGTGGTCAAGTGGCTGTATTATGTGGGACAAGATCTGGATTCATATCACCCCATGTGATCAAAGCAGGCTCATCAGGAAATTAAGAGGGTGATACGGGAGGGCTGGAAGGCTTGATGGGCTGAAAGGCAAGGGTTTTCCCTTCCAACAAGGGTTACTCAAAATCAGGATGGAGTGGTTTGGGGCTGTTTGTTTTTCCCTTGGGAAATCTCCCAACAACAGCATTGTTGGTTTTACCTAAAAAAGGCAAAAAGCTTCTGAATTTGGATAATCCAGTCAATCTATTGAGATAAAATAAACTACTACTGTGGGACTTGAGATAAACTTCTGAACTAGAGATGGTAGGGAGGAAAAACATGGAGAGAGAAAGGTTCATTAAAAAGGACCTTATATTTCCTTCTGCACGTTCTTCTATGAGCTGGGAAGCTGTGGAGAAACATGAAGGGGCTGTGATTTCTCCCATGCTTTCCATCCCCCTTTTTCAGTGCCATCAAGCAATGTCTCTCTGAGGAACACACACATGGAATAAGGCCCACAAAGAAGCAGAATTACTTCCTGTGACTGTTCATGCCAAACCTGTTCCCCTCTTCAGTGTTGTCAGGGTCTTTTGTCATAACTTGAAGTAGCACCTCTTTCATTGTTTCTGGACTGCCAAAGATCCAGAGAAGCACTAACAGAGGTTAACAATAAATCAGAAAATAACATTAAAAATCAAATCTGATTTATGCAGTACCTTGTACTCGCTGAAAGTTTATTCTTCTAGTGCATCTCTTAGAAAGGAAGAAAAAGCAGCGCAAGAAGAGAGCATTCCCCTTGTGAATGGCTGGATTCCAGGAAAAAAAAGCAAAGGAAAAAAAGGCAAAAAAGGGAAAATTTGGGCGGAGATTTGCATGGCTGCCTGCAGACAAGGCGACCCGCTGGCCTGCTGCCTGCTCCTGGCCTGCCAGCGGAAGTTCTGCCCTTGCCTTGGCAGCAGTGCCTTAAACCCTGCTTGGCTTTGTGCTGCGCTTCCCGGTGGGCAGTGGTGGTGGGAGGAGGTGGGTGCCCTGCGTGTGAAAGCATCCGCATGTGAGGTGCCTGCCAAGCACCAGGTACTGATACCTCGTCATCGGTCAGTGCAGCCCCCTCCCTTCTGCTTTTGCCTCTTGGACAAGTGATTTCATCAGCCATACTTATAACAAGCTGGGGTTTAAATCATCTTTGGTGCAGTTTGTGAAGGTATTGAGTGCTTCCCTCCCATCGAGAGCTCTGTGACTTCTCCAGCTATACAGAAAATTAAGGACTAATAGAACTGTTAAACATAAGAACAACAACTTGAAAGAATCGGACTGGTGTAGTCATTCCTACAAATAAAGTCAATATGAACCCCCACTCAGGCACTTACAAGATAAAAGTGACCAAACATAGAATCCCAGACTGGTTTAGGTTTGAAAGGAACTTAAGATCATCCAGTCCCAACCCCCTGCCATGGGCAGGGACACCTTCCACTGGAGCAGCTTGCTACAAGCCCCTGTGTCCAACCTGGCCTTGAACACTGTCAGGGATGGGGCAGCCACAGCTTCTCTGGGCACCCTGTGCCAGAACCTACAGGGAAGAACTTATGATATAAATAAGATATATATAAATATCAGTGATTTTTGGAAGCTGATTTTGATAATGAGGCTCTATTTGTAAGGTATTTGGAGCTAACAAGGCTATTGCAGTCCTGGGATTGCCCTTCTTGAGCACAATGGGAAACTCTTCTCAGAGGGATTGCTATAGAAACAATGAATTATTGGGCAAATGGGACCATCCCGCAAATTGTGCCAGGCTGGGGATTAAGTGCTGATAACATGGTGGAGTTAATTTTCTCTATTTTGCTGTAAGTAGAGCTTGCATTGCCTATAGAAAGGTAAAGAGGCAGGTGAGCCGGAGTGTCTATTATTTATAGACACATTCTGTGCTGTGTAAATGAATTCTTCATTGGAAAACTTTGTATAAGAAAAAGGCACCAGAAACTGCTTCATAATCATGACTGGGAGCTTCAAACATGCTTTGGGGAACGGGGGAAAATCCTTTAGTCGCCCTGAAGATGTTCCAGATGCAACCCTGAATGTGTTGAAACCAGTGGGGTGCTTTGACCCTGGAGAAGAAATCCCAGCTCTGCTGTTGTCAAGTCTATAGCACCAGGCTTGTTAAATGCTGACTCACAGGTTGTATTGCCTTCAGTCATCTTGCAAAACTGAGTCCCCCATGAGCAAATGCAAACGTTGTTAGTATGTTGATGTGCTGACATTGTATAGCTTGAGAGTGATGTAACGGGACCAGACTGAGGTATGATCCACCACCAACAAGGAGAAACTCTTCTGATATCAAGCAGGTGACCTCTATATTGTCTCTCCTGTCCTCTGCTCAACGCCAGTTGGGAAGAGATTCTTTTGTCTCTTTTATCCTCCTTTTAGGATCATGAAGAAGGTAAGGGAGAGGTGGGAAAGAAAGATGAGAGAGGTCAAGGGAAAAGGATGCTGTATTTGGATGTAATATACGATTCTCATAGGAGGAAAACACAAACACATCCACTTTGCACGTGGACAAGGGGATAAAAAATGCTGCATCTTCTACTGGGCTGAGAACCCAACTGCTTTAAGAGGATCTGTGAAATGTCAGGCAGGCCCTAGGAAAGGCAGGTTACCAATAACATGGATAGACACAGGAATACCATAAAAAACCCAAAATAAATATGATGCCCTAGTTCAGAGGGGGCCTTGTCTCCTTAAATTGGGAGTGCACTTTTTGCTGTGAATGAGACACAAACACCACTAGAACCAGGCACGATCTAAGATGCTTTGTTGAGACCAGTTGTTAGTTCCAGATAACACAGTTATGAAGCCTGTGTTATATCGGCTACCTGTTACTTCTGAAACGTCATGTTCCTAACTTAGTTTGAATATGATCTAATTGGCTGGCCTCTTCCAGGTTCTCAGAATACCCTTCTTTGTGCCCCAGGGGAATTTTTGTTACTCCCCAAACAATAATTCTGAGGAAATAAAAGAAGACAAACTAGTGCATTGCACCATGCTACAATAGGCCCACTGTTGATGCCGGGTTAACTGGCCCCGGTGAATGGCTGAGCTCACATCTCCCAGGCTGCTCGGAGCTCTCTTCTGCTCTGCCTCTGGGGTTATGATATCATCTCTCAAGTCCTGCAAACACAGCTGAGCTCCACACTGCTCCCATTGTAGATCCCACCCCTCTAAACGTGGAGCTGGGGACCGCAGCCAAGCAGCACAGCATCTTCTCTGCAGGAGGTGGGGATGCCTCCATGCTACTCTCTTTCTCCCCACAGATGCTCACCACAAAGGCAATGTACTTCCAAAGCACAGCTCACATGGGAATGCACATATAGAACCTGTATTTATTATCCTGTTTGTCCAGGCATGAAGGGAAAAGCCTGCACCTATAAAAAATCCTCCACATATAACTGCCTCAGCATCAGGTTGAGGTGGCCTGGTTGGCTCCAAGGGTCCCAGCTGAGAATCCACCTTCTTCTTGCACAAGCTTTCTTCCTGCACGAGCTTTTGGCTGCTCATCACGCATAAGGCAAGGCTGCGCTGGTAGAAGACGGGGTACCTGAGTTAGTATTTCCCTCATGTGATGTGTTTGGATTTGTATCAGGACTGCTTGCAACTCTTTGCTGACCCTGCCTGTGCAGGGATGCTTGCTTCCAGCTTCATGCGCTCCAGCACGTGTTGCCTAATGACCAGGGCTTCTCATTCAGCGTGGCTGACAAGGAGCATCTCTGTCACCACAGTTGACACATGCTTGCTTTGTTAAATGACACAAGATGCTGCTGTGCAAGGCACAGGTTCTCCCATGCTTTCAGCTAAACAATTTACTACTGTGATGTATATCTATTCTCCTCTAGGCCAGTGAGCAGGAGTAACCCAGAGCTTGTTCTACATGTGCCAGCTTGGCCAGTTCTGTTCCACCTCACATTGCAAGAAATGGTGAAAACAAAGTGATGCTTTGACCTAATGACTTACATGTATGATTCATATCTACTCTGTGTGACATCTCAGGAGGTGTCTGCACTCCCAAACGGCCTGCTGAGGTTTAGCCCAGTGTCGCATTGGTTGCTCTGCTACATTGAAGTTTCTACTTCCCTCCTCTCTGCACCAGCCATGGCATAAGGAAACCCAGAGGTTTGGAAAGCACATTTGTGGCCACAAAATGCAGTATTTTCTGCAACTCGAAATGCTCATCAGTGACTGGGAAGATAACCAAAGAGTTGGGGGAGGAGAAGAGGAAACCGCACTTGGCCAGAGGAAACCACAAACCCAATTTCACAGGGAAGACAATTAGCCAGGCACTCATTTGGTTAGCGTGGCTGTGCTACTGTGTAAAACGTGACCTTTTAATGAGCTCAGGTTTAGATCTGGGCATTGGATCTGAGTTTCTGCACTGGCAGAGGGAAAGCACCAGCAATAAATTATCACCAGGAGAGGGGAGCAAGGGTGAAATCAGCTCTGTGCACACCCAAGTGCTGCTCCCCATGCCAGCAGGCTCAGCCTCCCTCCCAAAGCCAGCGGGATGCTGCAGCATCCCTGTATTGGCAGCACTGATGCGGGTGGATGGTCCCCTGCCTGCTCCCTGGCGCTGCTGTCCCCCGGTTAGTCCACAAGGAGATATAAAACTCCCTGAGTTGGACATTCACGGCTGCACTCCCTGCAAAGGGAAGCAGTAAAAGGCTGATTTATGCTTTGAATCACAAAAGCCTTTAATCGCTTCTGGTTTCTCTTCAATGTAACTGTCTTGCCCTTAAATGTCTGATCCATTTCTAACAGTCCTGTGGAAGCGGCAGAGCTCTCCATGGGTTAAAGGTGCTGTTTTCTAACAGGATCAAGACGTTCACCAGCTCCCCAATCCCCGTTTGCTGTGACAGGCACTCCTCCTTTTCCTCTTGGAGAGGGAAGGAGGGCAGCAGCAAGCTGACTGCTCCCAGCATGGTCCAGCACACTCTCCCAGCTTCCTGGGGTTGTCAGTGGGTTATTCCATCACTGGAGCATTCCCTGAGTCATGGAACTGCTGCTCCTTCAGGGGGATTAAAAACCACCAACCCAGGCTGCTCTGACTGGAAAAGGGATTTAGGAGTTTTACTCCAGGCGTATATGTTTAAAGATATTGCCCAATTATTTCTTCATTTTTATTAATTACCATTAGTCATTTATGGCCCGTTTTTAATTGAATGTCTCAAGAAAAAATACTACTTTAGAGAAAAAAAATATACATAAAAAAGAAGCCATTTCATGAACAATTAGCAAAAGCTACAGCTGTGCCATGAAACAGAAATACCTGGGGAGGGGGAAGAGCTGTTCCAAATCAACGCGAGTTGTCAGATGGATAGGAGGCCGGCCGAGATGAAAGGGGGATGCTGGAGAAGGGTAATTTGGGCAAGGGAAAGGATACAGCATGGCGACGCAGGGTTCATTGTCAGACCTGCTGTTAATTACTGGCTTTATTAATGATGTGGAAGCAATGGGAAAGGGTGTTTTAATCACACTGGAAAAGGACACTATGTTGGCAAAAATTGAAACTAGCAGTGAGAGCAGAAGAAAGAGCAGCAAGAGATGCACGGAGGCTGCAGGGAGGGCTGAGGGGTATAGCAGAGAGATTCCATTTGATTCAGGCTCTGAGGGATAAAAACACACCAATGGATGGGGAGAGAGCTGATGAGAGGTCAGACAGGAGGGTCTGGTCTGAAACAGCACCCAAGGGGACCCTTCCCACCACCTTCAAGGGAAGGATGGAGCCTTGCCTGTTGTATCAGACAGGCAGGGTCCCTGCAGAAGCAGATCGATCGGCTCAGGAAGGGCAGCTGATTTCAGAAGTCACTACTCCCTACTCACTAGTCACTACTCAGTCTGCCTGCTCCCATCTCTGGCATGTTTGGAAGGAACCTGTGATGGTGCAAGAGTTAACGCATGGCTTTGCCTGCTGTGCAGCCCAACTGAAGAAAGAGGGGGCAAAACAAGAACCCTAAGTCCAGCTACATTTATAAGTCATGTTTAATGATAACCTAGAGAAAGTGTAAGACAAACGGAAGGGAGCGAGCTGATGTGAGCTGTCAGGGAGGAAACCCTCTGCCCACCGGATGCCACTGTTGCTCAACATTAAATCACATGGAGAAGACTCCCGTGGCAAGAGCATATTTGGTGCTTAAGGACACACAGTGCTTCAGCCACACAAACGCTGCCCCTTTCAGCAACACATGCAACTTACTCAGTGGTGGAGTTCAATCTTTTTGCAACTCCTCATCCTGGATGAAGGCAAAGGTGGCAAAGCCAAGGACACAGGACTGCGTAAAACTCTACTTTTACTAAGTGGGCCCTAAAAAAGCCCAATGGGAGTTTTATTGCCTGGCTCCTTGCACTGACAGTGTCATTAACCATCGGCTAATAGTGCCGAGTCAGAGCAAACCCAGTGTCACGGCCCTGCGCTATCGGAAAGCATCCTTCATCCCAGCGAAAGACCTCGAGGTGAGAATGTTTTGCATGAACAGCCACCAGCATAGGAGCTGAGGCTCTCGGCTCTGCATTGCAGGCAATGTGGTGCTCACTGTGCCTCCATGCCGCAAATAAATCTACAATTTCTCAGCTGGGTGCCTTTGGAAGCCACATGCTAATATGCTTATAAGGGAAGAGAAGACCAGACAAGGTTCAAATAGAGAGCTCATGTAATAAATAAACATGAGGTCAGTATGGGAACAGCAATAATTGCTTTGTATGACAAGATTTGCATAGCAAACATTTGTGATTAATGTACAGCCAACATTAGGTAAGGAGCCTCCGCTATCGTAGCTCCATCTACACCTTCCATTCTTGAGGGTATGGCAGCTCCAGCCAGAGCAATTAGCCACTGTTTACTGAAAGGCAGATAGAGCAAAAAATTTCTAGTTCAATATTTGAGTGAGTTTTGTCTCGCAGCCTCCCATTGGATCCATTCCTGCAAAAGAAAGGAATTACACTTCTTTCCTAAGGGTGGCAATGGGGGACGATTAGCATTGCTACTAATCCCGTTGGCAAGGGCAAGGGCTGGCTCCCGGATGGCCTTACCCAGGTGATGCTCTCATGGGATACCCTAAGGAAGGTGCTGAACACCCCATGTGTCAGGGCTCTGCTTCCCCACTGCCTCTTCGTTCTCCTGTGGGGTGGAATTGCCACTTTGCCACCACTTGATGTACGCAGTGAGATGCAGCAGTAAAACCTCCTTCTTTACAGCCTCCTTTTTGCGGAGCCCAGCTGACTCTTTTCAGCTACAACTTTTGGCCCTTTGGAGAAAGAGCTGTAATTCCACCTGCAATACTGTCCTGACCTGGGGGTATCTTGTTTGGTTTCTAAAGACAAGCAAGCCTCCAGCTTAGCTGGAAAATATGCAGTTTGGTGGGAGGGGACGAGGTTGAGCTGGGAAAACTCTTTGGTTGGAGCCAGCTGGAGGGAAGATGCTCACTGCTGCTCTCTCCCACTAAATCTGATCCAGAGGAAGGGGAAAGCTGCTAGGGTCACTGGGAAGAGGAGCACTCCAAGAAGCATCATGTAGACCAGATAAAGGGGTAAGGAGAGCTCCTTCATGTTGAGAACCACAAAGGCTGGGTTGGGGTGAGAAGGCAGCAAAAACTTAGAATGTTTTTCTAAGAAACAAAGATGTTTCTGTGTTCTCTTGCACATTTGCAGAGCTCAGTTCTGCTCTGACAGGGACTCTGAGGATGCCATTCAACTTGTCAAGAGAGATTAATCATAGGATCATAGAATGGTTTGGGCTGGAAGGGACCTTAAAGGTCACTCAGTTCCAAGCCCCTGATACGGGCAGGGACACCTTCCACTAGAGCAGGTTGCTCCAAGCCCATGTGTCCAACCTGGCCTTGAACACTGCCAGGGATGGGGCAGCCACAGCTTCTCTGGGCACCCTGTGCCAGCGCCTCAGCACCCTCACAGGGAAGAGCTTCTTCATATTATCTAATCTAAATCTTCCCTCTGACAGTTTAAAGCCATTTGCCTTTGTCCTGTCACTACAGGGAAATGTCAAATGGCAGACACTGTCTCAACGCTGTGATGAGATACTGAGATCTGCAGTTTCTACCTTGCCAGCGCAAGCCTTCCCGAAATGCCATCCCCTGGATGTTGGGGAGGATGACTGTGTGTCAGCATCTCACCCCTGCACCACAGGGGTGACAGCGAGGAGGATGCTGCTGCAGCATGGCTGGTGCTCCTAGGACCCCTGCACTGTAATTGACCACATCTGGGTGCATCTAGAAGGTGCCAAGGGGCTGGCAGAGGCCATCAAGATGGTGGATACTGAACACACCGGTGAGAGCTGTCCCTCAGGACTCAGTATTAGGGCCAGTGTTGTTTAATATCATTATTGAGCATCTGGACAAGGGGATTGAGGGCACCCCCAGACATCAAACTGTGTGGGAATGTTGATCTGCTTGAGGATAGGAAGGCTCTGCAGAGGGATTGATGGGCTGTGGCCAACGGGATGAGGTTCAACAAGGCAAAGCGCTGGGTTCTGCACTTAGGTCACAACAGCCTCATACACTGCTCCAGGCCTGGGGAAGAGCGGCTGGAAAACTGCTCATGGAAAAGGAGCTGGGGGTTCTGACTGATGGAGCTGAACATGAGCCAATGTGTGCCCAGGCAGGCAAGAAGCCACCACCATCCTGGCCTGTACCAGCACCAGTGCGGCAGCAGGATCAGGGAAGTGAAGTTTCTTCCCCAAAGGGTGCTCAGGCATTGGAGCAGCTGCCCAGGGAAGCAGCAG
Organism: Amazona ochrocephala; assembly: GCA_039720435.1. NCBI lineage: Eukaryota > Metazoa > Chordata > Aves > Psittaciformes > Psittacidae > Amazona > Amazona ochrocephala. The sequence goes on along the minus strand of CM077881.1, from coordinate 80,940,760 downwards.
GATCACCATCCCTGGAAGCGCTCACACACCGTGGAGACTAGGCCCTCAGTGCCATGGGTTAGCAGTGGCCTTGGCAGTGCTGGGGAACGGCTGGACCGGATGGGCTTAGAGCTCTTTTCCAACCCGGTTCTACAAGATGGCACCTCCGTCCCCCACAGCTCCGCAAGGTGGGTTGCAAATCCCCTTCATCGCCCTTTCCAGTGCACCCACCCCAGCGGTGAGCGAGCTCCAGGGTGCCACCACCCCCTTCCTTGTCACCCTTAACACCTGGCCCCGCCGGGATGCTCTACCCCTGCCAGCACCCCCAAACGCACCGGGTTGTGCCCGAGATGGCGGCGATCGCCTCAGCCCCCTTCCTCCGCCATTTGGCTGCGGTGTCCCGTCCTTCCCCTGTCTCTATCAGGAGCGGTGTCCCTTCCCCCTTCCCAAGGGAAGGGGCCCGCGCGCTGCCAACGGATGGGAATGGGAACAGGAACGGAAACGGGACAAACTTTTCTCGTTTGGGAAAAGGGGAGGAGGGAAAAGGGCGCGCGCACCTGCCCCTCGTTCGTGAGGGGAAAGGGGGGGGGGGGGGGGGGCGGGAAGCGTGAGGTCGCGCGCACGCGCGCACCGCGCGTCCCCGCAGGTGCGGAGGGGCTGAGGTGAGGTGAGGTGAGGTGCGGAGTGGGGGGGGGGGGGGGGCAGCGAGCGGGGCGGTCCCGCTCGGCGCTCGGCCCCCGCCCGCCCCTCCGCTCCGTCCCGCCGCTCCTCCCCCCCCCGTTTCCCCTCCCGTTCCAAACCCTCCTCCTCCCGTTCGCTCCGTTCCGCGCCGCTCCGCGCGTGCTGGCGGCGCAGCGCCCCGCGGCCGGGCTCAAACGGCGGCCGCCCCGTCGGCGCCGTTGCGCGCCCGCGGAGGGGCGGCGCTGGGGGCGGTGGCTCGGCGGCGGCAACTTTTGGGAGCCGGCGGAGGCTGCGCGGGGGATGGCGGCGGTGGCGGCGCTGAGGCGGAGGCGCTGAGGACAGCGGCGGCGCGATGCCGGCGGCGGCCGGGGGGCTGCTGTGGTGGAGCTGCTGCGTGCTGGTGGCGGCGGCGGCCGGAGCCCCGCGGGCCGCCGCGGCAGCGCAGGCAGGTGGGTGAGCGGCCCGGTTCGCGGTGAGAGGCGGGGAACGGGGGTGCGGAGCGGAGCTCATCCCCGGAACTTTTTCTCCAGCCCTGCCGGGGGCTGCGGGTCCCCGTGCCCTGCGCGGGGCTGCGGGAGTTTGTTCGGGTCCCGCCGAGAAGCGGCGGCCAGAGGGCGGCAAGCCCTTGCGGGAGCCGCCGTGCGGCCGCGGACCTCTCGCCGCTCCCCGGCAGCGGCCGGCGGCACCCGTGGGTCTCGGTTGTTGTCATTATTATCGCTACGAATGAGCGGGGCCGGGGGCTCTGCCTCGGAGCCTTCCGTGCGGCAGCGGCTCTCTCCCCGCCGGAGCTTGGGGTCCCCCCCTGCAGGTGCCGCTGCCGCCCCGACGGGGCTGCGCCCTCCTTGGTTTCGCGCGGCACCGGGCAGAGGAGGAAGCTTGCCCTCCGCTCCTCAGACGTAGCCGTTGTGTCTACAAGGTGTGTCCGAACAGTGCAACATAAACACGGGTCTGAGGGTGTTTGCGCGCGGGGGGCAGGGAAGGAGCAGGCGGCTTGGAAATGAAAGCCAGAACAGGCTCATTTTCCTCTATCCCGGTGTGTTAACTTTCTGGAGGGAAACTTGCGGCTTTGGCTCGGGTGTTTTACGTTCCTCTATGGCATCGGAGCAGCGCTCTCCGCCGCCGTAGTACGGGCTGTGCCGGTGTAGTCTCCCGGGGAGGGCACCGGCATCTTCTCCCGCTGCATCTCGCTTCTCGGGAGCCTTTTGCCGTGGATAAAACATTAAAAGGAAATCACTTCAATCCTTGTAACTTTCCCCCCCGTTTTCCCTCTCCGATGATGCAAAATTCATGATGTTTGGGCGGCACTGGTGCAACAGCTCCTCGTTCTCACAATTCAGTTTATATTTTGGGGCTTTATGTAACTGAGATGATGATAACGTTAGATGAGCAGCACAAGAAGCGCGTTCCGGCTTTGCTCGCCAGGTTAGGCTTTGCGAAGCAGTTTTTGATCTTGGTGCGCAGTTTACTTTTTCTGCGTGTGGTTGTTTTCTGTTCGTTGGAATCGGGAGGGGTGAAACGCTGCGCGGCTGCCGCTGCTTTGTCTCACATGTTCTTTTCCTACAGTTGGAGTCGGTAAATCCCAGTTGGAGGAGCGTTGCCTGCCTTGTTTTGCAGGCTCGGCTTTGCTGGACCGTTTTGCTTGTGTCTCTGTTTACATGCAGCCTGTCTCTTCCTCTGACTTGGTACTTCCCTGTCTGAGACTTTCCCTGTAGCCTGCCCCCGTTAAGGGTAGCAGCCATCCCCACCGGGCTGCTTCCGTGCTCTCCAACCCTCCTTTCCCATTGCTCGGACGTGGCTTTTGGAGTGGACAGTCACAAAGATGCTCCCTTGCTGGATTTATACCCCAGTGAAAGGCGTCGGTCCGGGGTTGCTGTCCTGCCTTCCTGCTGCCTCTGGGGAATCCTCCTGGATCTGTGCTGCAGAAAAGCCTCAGTGCCCTGTATGGTGCAAAAACCGAAACCCGTTTATTAAACAGGCGTGGAGTGATGCTTTCTATTTGGAAGGGTTTGGGCGCAGCTCTGGGTAATGGCAGCTATTAATGATTGACTCTTGGTGCTTGCTGAAATAGCGAAGCAGGCTGGATAGGGGAGCCTTGATTTGCAAGTATTTGTGTCCCTCCAGAATTTGGGCTCCCCTGGCTTTCAGGGGCATCAGGATGGGGCTCTGAGGCTGAAAACGAAGGCAGCAGCATCAAGGGAGATGGTGATGCCCTTGCTTGTGCAAGCGAGCTCTTGGCCAAACTTTTGACTTCATTATCCTTTGGTTAAGATGTTAACGTGTGAATGCATTGGGGGGGTTTCGATTTCTTCTGTCTCCGTGCTTGGGCATATAATGTTTGCAGTACACAGCTCAGCCAGGGTCACGTGAGCCAAACAGCTTGGGCTGTTACCTGGAAGCTGGCAAGTCTTTGTTCTGCTTGGAAATAGCTGATAAATTAACTCCTTTTTCTGATATGTGGGGCTGGTGAGTTGTTAAATAATTACAGCCAAATTAACTTAGCGCTGTTTGAAGTATTCAAACTGCTCTGAGAAATGAATTGTACTTCAGATATTTTCACAGCTTTTTACATTCATTTTTTTCTCTTTCCGTGAAGAGTGTGTTCAGGCTGATGTATGGGCAGGCTTTAATTTCGTGCCACTGCTCTTCTCCGGGCCATGTCAGATGGGACATGCCGCATGCCTTCGGAGAGATGCAGCTCCTCTCTTTTGCAGCAGCCCTCCTTGGCACCTCTCCCGTTTATTCCGCCACAATGTCTATTTGATGGTTAAAATTAGGCTGAGCTCCGAGTGCCTTTGCAAAGGCACGTTAAATATTGACTGGGAGATTCAGCCTCGAACTGTTTTTGAATGACTCAGACCCTGCAAAGGGGATGCCCTGTCCCAGCTCCTCTTACCGAAGGGGAGCGGGTGCTGTCATGGACCCTGCATCCCTCCTGGGGTCCTGTTCCCTTCCATGCTTCAGGGCTGTGTCGTGGGGATGTCTCTGCATAGGAAACAGGGCAGGCTACCACTGTCCCCGTGTGTCCCCACTGCTGCTGCAGGGCACAAGAGATGGGCTCTAGCTCTGCTGGGGGCGTTCCCAGGGGGCAGCTTCCGCGCTGGGTTTGCAGCAGGCAGTCTGCGTGTGTGCACCCTCCTGCTGATATCAGCACTGCAAAATGTCCCAGTGACTGAGCTGTGACTCTTGTCCTCTTTTAAAGAGGTGGTAATTGATGTGTATGTGCATGGATTCTGGCACAAAGAGCTGTGCTTGTGATAAACATGAAAACACTAATAATAAGACCTGAGATACATGCCTATAAGTAAACCAAATGAGACTTGGCATTAGCAGCTCACAAAGGAAAAAGCCCTCTGAACCTGCACAGGAGCACAGTGATACGGATAGCAGGGAAAGCCATGCTAACTCCCTCGGGAGCAGGGCAGCAGAGGGCCCAGCACCCTGTGGGGTGCACTTGAGCTGGGCTGTAAGTGCTGCTTTGCGCTCCTGACCTTAATTTGTAACGCTGAGTTGATCTGAAATGTGCCTTCAGTTCTCTAGCAGAGATTTAGCCACTGCTCTTAGTGTAACTAAATGTTTTCTTCTAGTTTTCAGGGGTTGTTAGTTTTTTATTAATATTTTTTATTTTTATTTTTAAACTTAAATAAAGGTAAGAAAGCCCCAGCAAGCTCACTCGCACTGTGTCTAAAGCACAGCCCAACATCAGGGGCATGCTCCTGTTCAGAGGCTTGATGGAAAAACATCTTTATGCGAGTCACTGCCAGAGCTGGTGAGCTGCTAGGGTGGGTTGTGTGCCTCTGCTATGGGGCGCAGTGGGGTGTGCGGGGCGGCTTGCCCGCAGCCTTGCTGCGCGAGCATCTCTAGGTGGCAGCAGCCCCCAGGAGCTCCCAGGCAGCGGGACTCGCAGCCCGGAGCTGGAGATGTGGTTTCCCAGGCTGTGGTCCTGCTGCTCAGTATCCCTCTCCCAGGCCAGAGGGATGCCTGGAAGGGAGGGAAGGGATGCTGGGAATTGGTTGTCCTTGGGGTCCTGTTCCCACATCCCATGCCTTCCCTTGCAGGACTGGGGAGGTGTAATAACAGACTGGGAGAGTAACTCAAACACTATGAAGTGCTTCAAATGAGTGACCAGAACAGCTCGGATGGCTTTGAAGAAGGAGTTAAGGATGATTTGATCACGTTTGGAGGTGTTTAAAACTGGGAGCAAATTTCTGGGTTTATATTGTAGAGGATTTGTTAAGTCAGTAAGTCAGAACCAAATTGATGACTGGGTGCTGAAGGTGAGCAAGTTCCATGAAGTGCATGCTCTTAATGTAGTAACTCTTGTGGCAGGCTAGGAGAGAAAAAGAAGATAACCTCATTAGTCATCACCATTACCTCAGATCATATGGTCCTTCTATAATACCTATAGTAGCTCAGAAGGACTGTGTAGCCCATAGGTTTTTATTTTGCCTTTTTGCCTTTAATGTTCATTCTGGTCCTTTTCTCCAAGTGTTTTAGCATCACAGCAAGCCCTCTCCTGATTTCTTTAGGGCAGTAAGGGTAAGCTTGTACATGGTGGTTGGTACAGGGCAATGTGATGATTGATTCCCTGGAAGCTTCTGAGCTTGCTTTTTGTCCTGCCTGTGCTGATGGGGGTTTAACACTGTGCAACCAGACACTTAGGCTCTTAAGATTACTATTAAGCAATGGCAGCTCTGTGGGAACAGCTAAGCTGGGTCTGCCCCTGTGGACTCTGCATGTTCTCAGTGTGCTGAGGCTGTTTTGCCAGGAAAGGAGTTGGAGCTTGGTCCTGGGATTTACTTTATGCTGTGGCATGACCTAAGGCAGGAGGTGACTGTGTCTGGGCTGTTTTCCATGTGCGTACACATGTGTGCTGACAAGTCCTTGGTGTGTGTAGCGGGCTCTTGTTTTCACTGACTTAATGGTTTTCCTTTGGCAAACAAGCACAGGCTGCTGGTGGATTTTAGGTGTCCTACTTAGCCAAAGCCAAATTATCCCATGGGAGCACTGGAGCCTGCCAGAAAGATCCATCATTTCAGCAACTTTAGTTAATATTTGTTTAGCAACTTCTTGCTCTGGATGGACACTTTAAGCTGTGCTCGGTGGCAGCTTCCTTGTGATGAGCTGTGTGTCCATGTGGTACATGGTCTCATTTCTGCACTGTCTGCTACATCTGCTGGGCATATGGGCAGATGCCAGGCCTCATGAAGCCTTGGAACAGATGCTGATATATATAGATATATATCTCCTTCTTTTTTTATTTCCTCCATAGCCTGCCAGGGAAACTCGTCCTTCTTCCCGCTTGGCATAAAAGGGGATTCAAAGTCCAGGATGTGCTTGTGCATCAGGGCTACCCGAGGGTCTGACAGTGGCAAACTTTTGGCCAGCAAAACCTGTAATTCAAACTACAGGAGACCATACTAGTCACGCTGTAAGCTTGTACTGTAAAAGTACCAAGAATATAAGTAGATATGAGGAATTAATATTGTAAGAGTATCGAGAAGTATTTCTGTTTTCCTGCTTTTTGTTTCCAAGCCTATAAAAATCTAGCTCCTGAAAAAGGAGGAGGTGGGAAAATAAAGTTAATGGGAAAGTAAGCCCCAAGCTCTTAGGGAATGCAGTGTTTTGAGCTGTAAGAAATGATCAGTCATTGTATACTGCTTCTGTGAAGTCCTTTTTAGAGATTCCTAAGATACATTCCTTTAGTATTTGGCTCCTCTTTCTCCTGATGTCTGCACAGCTAGGCATACACTAACTGAATGGGCACTTCATCTTTCTTAATCTTTCCCTGCAAAATTGGTGTTGTAGCATGGGCTCTTGCCATATGGTGACATGACTCCTGTACCTCATCGCAAGCTGGTGTTGAGCTTATAGAAACCTTCCAAAAGTACCTGTCTGGGTGGCACTGGTCTCCAGAACTAGCCTATAGCTGATGCCAGGGAGGGATGAAACACTTCAAGCCATGCCAGGGTGATGCTGAAGCACTGACCCACTTGCTGAATGGGGAGAACCTCTTGTGTCTCTGCTAGTGTGTGGGGTGGCGCCATAAACCTCAGTGCCTCTGCTTTTTGGAGTGTGCACCAAACCAGTGCAAGAGAGCTCAGCCCTGTGCTGCGGTACCCTCAGCGTGGCTGGGGAGGATGCTGAGCTGTGGCACATGCTGCTGACAGGGTTTGAATTCATGTGGGGAAGCTACTGTGGAGCTGCAGGACATTATCTGACCCTCTGCCTGCAGCTGCTCCACTAAATTGCCTAATAAATGTCTATTAAGAGTTGTGATACCTGACCTCTCTCTGTTTTTCAGCCCTCCCCTGAGTTTTGCGGTATTGTGATTCATGGAAGGAAATGGGTGAAGTCAGAGGGAGGTTGAAGGAAAAAGCTTGCAAGCTGTAAAAATAACCCCAAACAAGATGAAACCCCCCGAACCCATTCCCCCCTTCAAAGCAAAGCTGCATAATTAGATTTAGAGTAAGTTGGAAAGCCCAAATCTCTGTGAAATGCCATTACACCCTGGCTGTAGTATGGCTGCTAGAGAGCACACTGCTCCTGTCTGTGGCTGGTGGTGATATGCCAGGTAAAGCTCTGAAACCTCTCCCTTTCCTATGGACTTCTGGCATGACTTTGCTTCTGCTGCTCCCCTGGGCCTCTCCAAAGGGTGCATCCCAAGAAAGCATCTCTTACATGTGCTTAAATAACCTTAGTGTGCAGAGCTGAATCTATCGGGAAGAGATTTGCGGTGCTGTTTTGCTCTTGAACCCCAGTTTGCTGCTGAGGACCTTCTTCCATGGATGTAGCCTCAGCACTGGCAGGATGGAGCTGCTTTGGTGCAACGACAGGGAGAAAAATCATCACACTTAACTTGATACATATCCTAATGTCCAATTTCCATTAATTGAAATTACGTTGAAATATTGAACGTCTTAAGCATAAAAGTTTATGTACCATGGTTAGTATGCTAATGGAATATTCTAGTAATCTTTTAAGGCTAGCATCGCAGCCAGATGCAGCGATAGGCATTTGTTCTTAGGACTTATTTTGCTTTAACCCCTTTTCTAAGAGCGTCCATGTCCTGACGACCGCTCATCGGCTGCACTGTGGCTGCCATCCAGCTATCGTTTCAGGATAGGTCCTTTTTTATCCGATCCACTATGCGGACTTGAATTGTGGGTATTTTTGCTCGTTATCTTTGGCAGTAAAAACGTGTATCTCTAAATTTAAATTGCTGTTGCTGAGGATATGTGACAGTATTTAGAAGTCACTATTACGTTATTGTCTCTTTGAAAGGATAAAAAAGGGCTCATTTATTGGCAGAGAGATTTCTGTAGCGCGTAAAAATACCAGTGAAGTAGCAAACGTTTTCCAGTTGTTGTTGACTTCAAATTTAGCAACCATTGTCTCTGTTGATATATTCGATGCTCTAAAAATGTACTTGTCATTAAGTAGGAAGCTGAAGTGATTGGTAGGCAGATAATATTCTTTAGTAGCTATTAATAATGCTCAGAGGGCATACGCAATGGAGTGTATGGAAAAAGCTGTGGAATTGTGGAGGAAGGAGGCAAAAAATGATGTGTACGGCTTGCTTTATTTGAAAGCTGGCTTTATTACCCTATCTGTGTGTATTGCAGCCCGAATTAGCGCATCGTGAGCGGGAGAAACTGATAGGCAAACAGAAGAGTGTGCAGCTAATTCTGTTTAGCAAACTGAGATCTGATCCCTGCTATTTCACGCCCTCTGTGCAAGCTGACTCAGTCGCTCGGTGCAGCGTCCCGGCAAGCTGCCTGGGGACCCAGTTCTGCCGGGGGCTTTGGTGGTGTTTAAGGTGAGAATTGTTGCCCCCAGAGCCAGCAGAGCTCAAAGGAATGAGGGAGTTAATATCCCATTAACAGGAGATGGAATTCTTCAAAGCAGACGTGAAGCCATCGCAGCCTTTCTCTCTCCTCTTGTCCCTTCCTTGAGCCAGAGGAGGGCTTTTGTGCTGGCTGTTCCTGCAAGTTTCTCCCTCATTCCTCCATGCAGAGGATTTCTCTTGATCTCCTGGAGTTAAAATCATGCACGTTTAGGTCCTCTTGTGCAAGGTGTTTAAAACTGCTGCCAGCTCACGCAGCCGGGTGTCACCCAGGGCTCCACGTTGTATTGGGAAGATCATATTCAAAATGTATAAAATGATCCGTCTATAAATAGTAGTGATAACTTTTATAGCATTTACGTTGCTGCATAACACTGAAGTCACGGGCGAGGTTTGCTTCTAGTGTTGCTTCACGTGTCACTGTCTCTGTATCATGATTTAACAAGCAGCTGCTGGGTTGATAATGCAGTGCCTGCTGCACAGGTCGAGGCGGGTGTCTTTCTGTAGTGATGCTTTTGTTTTCTGTGGCTTGGTCCAGCTTCTCATAAAGGGAGCAAAATCAGGGCTGTGCTGGCTGTTTCTGGTTGCTCATGGGTTTTGGTGTGCAGCGAAAGACCTTGAATAAAATAGCTTTTTAAGTAGCCTCTTAATGGCATTTACTTTTTTGGAGTAACTAAAGATTGGGGACAGAAGGAGAATGATTTTTTCCTCTTGTTTTTAAGATTTACAAACAGATTCCACACAGTGTTACTGGCCGCAGATTTCTTTCTGTTCATTTTATCCTAATATCTTGGAGTTGTGAGAATCTCAGTCTTTGCATAAAGAAAGAAAAGCTCCTGTGGCTGCTCTGTGTGCAGAGAAAAGTTGAAACTCCCATAGCTGAAGAAACGGGACAAAAAGTGCAAGAATTGCTTTTACAAGCCTTGGTTTTTAACTCACTTGTAAGATTTTTATGAAGGGGCTGATTGACTTATGGCAAATGTTGCTGGTGACTGGGGGTGGAAACACGGGTTTATTAAGACTCTTAATAGCTTTAGTCCAGTTGCTGCCATGACATGTGGTTAAGGCATTAAAATATATGTGCTATGCTTCATGTACAGCAGAGCAATTACTGAGTAGGTGTCCTTTGATGCTGGAAAATGATCTTGCCAAACTTTCACTGTCAACTTGAATAATCTCAGCCTCACTGAAGGCCCATAGAAGTGAGAAAAAAGCATTGTGAGTAATAGCTTTCTGCAAGTAAATGCCGTATGAGGGTGCGTGATTTCTGTAGGTCCTGTCTGTCCCAGATGGATCCTGTCCATCTGGGCAGAAAGCTTCTGCTCCAAACACTTTCTATCTACACTGTCAATGGGAAACTTTGGCATTGGGTAGCCTCTGTCAGGGTTAGATTTGTTTGTGTTGCCTTCTGGGGTCAGCGTAAGGTTTGTATGCTTTGTCCTGTTAATGATGCCAGTGTCTGCCTGGGGCATGGATGGTGTTTAAGCAGTTTATGGAGGCAGTACTGTTGCATGCTCTTGGAGGATGAGTGCTGGAGCAAGGCCAGGCAAGGAGGGTGGATGCAGTGTTACTTGGGTTATTGCTTTTTGACTCGGGTAGTGCTGATGTGAACCAAAGTGCTAGTATTTTGGGGGGCTCCCTGCTAACTCTTGATGAACGTGCCTAAGATCATTGAAGCTCATCTTCTTTCTTAGACCAGTTGACTAAATTCTCTGGGAACTTTTGAACTGGAGCATGCCTGTGTTTCTAGGAATATCTGGAATAAAACCTCTTCATTTGGTGGCAGAGGCTCAGAGGCTTGTTTTACCAGCTAAAATAAGTCTTTCCTTGCGAGTCAGCAGTATGAAGTGCTGGAGCAGCATCACTTCTCCAATCATGCAAGCCTGACTTAGTAGTACTGAAAAGGGTGTCTCTGGGCAAGTAATATAGGGCCTTTATAGCATGTGATAGAAATAAACATAAGCAGCAGGTACCAAACTATCAGGGAATGGTGGAGAGAGAAGCAAGCACCACTTCAAATCTTCTCTGTGGTCTAAGTATAGGTGTCATGGATGAAATGCAGGCTTGAGGGCAGTGGAGTGGCTTTTCCCTGCACCGCTGCAAATGTACCTATGGCTCGGGAATTGCGATATCAGGTTTTTCCACCAACATGCATCCTGAGGGAGCTGGCAGTTGGTATCTCAGCGATAGTCTTTGATTTTAACACTGCTTCATTTCTTTCCCACCAAGTTTGGGTTCCCAACAATATGATTACTTATGGATTTGTAAGTCGGAAATAGCCTGGTAATTGCTATATTGCTTTGCCTGCCGTAGCAACAAGCGTCTTAAATTTAATGCATCATCCACACAGAAAATTGATATCTGGCCAAAGCTCATGGACTCTGACAGCTAATCTGAAAGAGGTTTTGGTTGACATGTACAATAGAGGTTTGTGGTTGACATTCACAGGAATATTGACAGTCTTTGGGATTATTCCATAAAAGAATAATACTCCTTACCGTTGGCTGAAACTACTTGAAGATGATGAAGTTTACAAGGCGAAGACCTGGGACATTAATCCCTTAGATCACATGCAAAAAAACTTGCATCACCTCATCATTCAGAGCCTGAATTTTGCCTGATCTTCAGGGTCTTTCTGATGAAACCGAGCTCACAAGCTGCTGGCCGGCTTGCTTAACAGTAGGCTTCTTTTAATGTTCTTCTACTTTGATTTTCCTCCCTAGAATACAACTTAAGCATCAAGAACGCCCCAGAACAAGTCTTCCTCTGAAGAAAAAAATGACAATAAGGAGTTTGCTAGTTTTTGTGATTAAGATATCTGGTGTGTTTGTACAGATACTTGTGCCTACCTTGATTATATATTTTGCTGTGAGTCGCAATTCAAAGCACTGGAAGTTTCAGCAAGGAAACTTATGGTTCAGTTTGGGCACATCCAGCTTTATGGCCAGGGTTACGTGATGCTCTTGTTGGGTAAATACTCATTTCGGCATGTTTTGTCAATATTTGGTTTTGAGTCGGTAGGTTTGGATGACTTTGCCTCGGAACTACTGGATGCCTATTTATTAAACACAGCGCTTGTGTTCAACAGAAAATGTAAGACCCAATTTCAAAATGAGGCCCAGACAATTATGCAGTCAGGTAATCGTGGGTGTAATTGCTTGCACAAACGGCCAGTTAGGTGTGTAACTGGCCATTTGCATGTAAAATTAACCAATTCTGCAAAGAGCGCTTGGAGTATTCACGGTAGAAAACACAGCTTTCTAGAGATGGTGGAGTTTGGTCACACCTTCCCCTTCCTCCCATTGGTGTTCTCCTTGTGCGTTTTGTCTTAGAATCCCAGACTGGTTTGGGTTGGAAGGGACCTTAAAGCTCATCCAGTTCCAGCCCCTGCCATGGGCAGGGACACCTTCCACTAGAGCAGCTTGCTCCAAGCCCCTGTGTCCAACCTGGCCTTGAACACTGCCAGGGATGGGGCAGCCACAGCTTCTCTGGGCACCCTGTGCCAGTGCCTCAGCACCCTCACAGGGAAGAGCTTCTGGCCAAGAGCTCATCTCAGTCCACCTTCTGTCAGTTTAAAGCTATTCCCTCTGTCACTGCATCCACTTGTAAAAGGTCCCTTTCCAGGTTTCTTGTCTTTGATTAAATGGTACTAACAGTTCTCTGTTCCTCTGAATGAAGTGTCTTTTCCTTCTTGAAAATAAATACGTATCAGTACATTTTCAGTGGGTAAAAAATGATGAGTATCTGTTGAGAAATGCTCCCAAAATACAGATTACGGCTCAGTAGTTCATTACTGTGCAGAAGGCATGCTAGAGGCTTTGTCTGATTGATATGAATAAGCACCAGGTAAATAAAACAGGGAAAACCAAAAGCCACTTGGAGCTACGTGGAGGTGTTCAGTGAGCAGGCGGCAGGTTGAACAGTGGAGCTGTGGATGTGAGTACAATGGATTTCAATAACTTTGCAGAAGGCTGGTAATGCAATTGGTGTAATGCATGCAAGCAAAGCGGTGGGGAGGAGTACAGTGGGTAGCCCATGTGCTGAAGGCTTACTGTCTTGAAGCCAAAGATGGAGAGAAAAGGGTGCAATGCTGAGGGGTGATGTGATAGATCCACCCTTGTACAAGTTGAGGGCTAAGCCAGAAGCAGCATTGGGCTCTCCTGAATAAGTCCAGTGTGTGTTTAGGGTTTTGCTTTTGCTATGACCTTGTGCTCTGATTCTATGACAGTTGTTGAAAAGACTGGGGATGGGTATGTGTGTGTGAGTGTATTAAATTAAAGACCTACTAACATGGATGCAACCTCATTGCTCTGGAATTTACTGCTTTGAAAATGTAATATGATGCTTCTGGCAATGCAAAATTTGTATTTGTTTAATTTGTGTTTATATATATTCATACTTTCTTTTTTCTTCTTTTATCTGATATTCTGTCAAAATCTTTCTTTTCCAATGAAAGAATTCAAACCCGCAGCTGAGGAATCCGTGGCCTTCCTTGCATTTACCACTTTGCAGTTGATGCAAGCTATTGTGTGCCTGGGTGCCCACATAAGCAAGGTTTTGGTCTCTGTGGCCGTTGCCACTATATGTTAGGTAAAGGAAGATGAAGATAATCTCAAAAAAACCCTTAGAGTTACTGTGTAACTGGCTTGTGTGTGAGGGCTCTGTAGTCAAAATTTGATGCTGCTTCTTTTGTCCCTTTAGAGGAAGGTGTGCACTGATGCATCTCTCCAGACTGGGATGAAGGAAATAGTGTCATCCCATTTTTCCCCACAGAGCAGGGTGCTGTGTTCCCACCCAAAGCATTGTCTGACTTCACCATGCAAACCTCTGGTTTCAGGGCTCAGTGTAGCAGCTTCTCATGCATGAGAAGGTGGATTTGCCAGAAGTCATTAGGATTTGTTGTCTGGGACCCTAGAGGTTTGAAGCTCTGACCACGAGAAGCCCCAGGCCTCACCTGGGACAGTGGGGTGAGTGTAGATGGGCATAAATTATCCTAAATAAGCTTTGGATGGAGTTTTCCCTTGCAGCCTCAGCAGCAGCTATGCCCCCGTGTGTGCTTGTGGCAGGATGGGTGTTCCTGTGCAAAGTTCATGTTGCTCCTGCGCAGGTGGATTGAGAAGCAAAAGCAGTTTCTCGTGTGTGCCTTCTCATTAAAGCCTGGCCCTTTTGGTCCAAACCCCCTGACTTTCCCTGAGAATCAGCTATGTTGAGTAGTTATGTGCATGTCAGGTCTGTGCTTTCCTGCGCTGTATTGTCCAGGGATGGATGTAGCTGGTGTGGAGAGGGGTTAGTTAGCAGCTCTATGTGGTGCGTCTGTTCCTGCTGCTGTGGTGCTCCCTCTCAACAAGGGTTTTCCCCCAAGGAGTCAGAGATGGAAAGGATGCTTTCACCAGAGGGCAAAGTGGCACTTAGTTTCCTGCTGGGTTGCCTTCCCAGAGCGATGAGCCTGGGAAGGATTAAGCAGGAGCATATTAAGGTCACTTTTTATTCCTGAGTGAGAGAGAGGTTTATGTCCTCTGTGCGTATTAATTTCACAGCTTGGGACACAGTAGAAAGGAGAGCAAATAAGAGTGCAAGTGTGTTGGATAGCCTCGGCAATTGAACTGAAAGAGCCAGCTGAGGCTAACAAGACACTATTCCCTCCCATGCTGCAGAAGCACAGCTGCTGTAGAGAGGATGAAATGATTCAAGCCCAAAACTCCAACCCCGTATTTTCATCCTGTTTATGCCCGTGTAGCATTTAATTCATTTGGTTGGTGTTGGTGGGAGGTGAGGTTATGGGGAGGAAGGACAGGGTTGCATTACATTTACATGTAATCCAGAGCTTGCGAAACTCTTCCTCGTGCCTTCCCAGGAGCTTTGATGAGGATTGCACATCCACAGAAGGTGAAGGAGATGGTGACAGGAAAGCACAGTCTATAGTTGAGCTGCAGCCAAAAATACAGGTGGAGGGTTGCCCCTGAAATGATGCTTAAATGAGCAGCCGGGAGCGGTGTTCGAGCACATGAGGCTTGTTGAGCTCTCTGTTGGCGCAGTTTGATAAGCTAAAAACCCTTTGACTCTTTGCAGGTTGTACAGGCAGTCTTTCCACATTCCAGTGCAGGTGATTGCATTGTCTTCATTCCTCTGTGTAGAGACCCATCAGCCTCCTGCCTTTGGGGAGGATGGGACCTCAGTAGGGGATTTGTGAGCAGGATCTGGTGGCCCCTTGGCAGCAGCCATGGGGTTGGTGTTGTTGGACCTCTCTTTGGGTGTTGCTGGAAAGGCTTTTGTGGCCCCTGGGAACTACCAACTCACCTTTCTGCTGTTGGCACCCTGAGGATTGGGAAACACAGTCTTTAAGACTCGAGCTCTCCAGAGGTGTGAATTTCTGGTCCACGGTCTCAGTTCAGGCTCATGAAATGGACAGCCTTTTGAGTGGAGGTATTAATCCATAAAGCATTTGGGGATAGGAAAGGATAAAAAATGTGCTGCTTACATTATAATACTAATTATATTATCAGCAGAAGAGCTAATAGCTGCCCTTGCTGCATAGCAACTGCTATGCTCCGTTACAGATGCTGTTGCAAGAGAATGCAGATGATGGGGTTTAAGTGTGTAATTCAGTGATAACTGATGTACAGGAGGACACAGGCCCACTCTTCTACATCATGCGTTACTATGGGTGAGAGCTGCCTGCGTGACTTAGAAGCACTGTGGGGTCTGTGGGTGAAAGCCAGCCTCATGGGAAGCTTGCGAAAACCTTCTTGCAGTCACATTTGGGTCACTCTGCATCCTCCAGAGTCACTGCTGCAACTTCCAGTGCCTTTGGTACAGGCTCATTTATCTCTTCATCTGGGTGTGAAACAAAATGAGAGGTGAATTAAAAGATCTTTCTCTTAAGGCAGTTCTGGCTTACTGTTAGCAACCTAAAAATAGGATGTGGTTATTCTTGATCTTTAAGTGCATTAGCTTACCTTTAGAAAACAAGTAAGGAATGTGGTATTTCATAAACAGCTCTTGGTGCTCTGTGGGGACAAAAGAAAAAGCAAGACTACAAAGCACGGTGCAGGAAAATTGATTTCTCATCAATTTATTGCTTGGAGCTGTAGGCAAACCCATCCCAAGACAGAACAGAGATCTATAAAATCTTTTCATCTGAAACTAGGAATTAGATTGGGAGGAACTGCTGATGGGGGACCAGAACCAACCCCTAAACCAGACTGGCTTTCTGGAATGGGTCTCCTGCTGCAGCAAGGGGAGTTAGAGGGATGATGCTGATTTCCATCAGCTGAGGACGTGAGGCTTAATTTCTTATTACCCTATTTCTTTCCTTGCTGTGAATCCAGCTTGTGCAGGAGCAAGCCTGTGATACTCCCTCTGCTCGCCCACTCTTGATTTCAGTATCACTTCTCCCTTCTTCATTGGTGTGTCTGGTTAAGCTTGTAGCTTCTTCTCCCGATGTGTACTCTTCTATTGTGTGTGTTCTTAAACCACCAAATAACAGGGTAACCTGCCTTCTGTCAGCAGGCAGCCTCTGAAAACAGGCTGATGCATCTCTGTTGTCACATCACTATATAAATAAATAAAGCCTGTTTTTTATTCCCTTCAAAGAAGTGAGACAACGCTGAAGAACTCCTTCCCCCACTTCCTTTTCTTCCATTGTGTGTGGGGAAGTTGTATTATGTCAGCGACCTGTAATAAATAGCACTGCAATGAGAAGCGACAGCCTCATTCACCTTGCATCCATGCAGAAATAACTAAGCTCTCTTCCCATGCCTTGGGAAAGGGGAATAAAAAAAGGGATAAAGAAGAGAATTAAAGGAAAGAGTTGACCTTGGCTTGCAGTCGCTCCTGTACTGTGAGGAACAGTCTACCAGCAAGAGATTGAAGTTTTACTGGCTATTCTTGCAGGCGGCGTATTGCCTGTGTTACTGCGAGCTATTCAGCCCCGAGTGCGTGAAGTGTGGTCCGTGTCTTTCTCTTGCTGCCTTCAAGTGTAGTTAGCTAAGCTCTGAATTGGCAAAAGACACAGCTTTGAAAGGCTTAATGTTTAAATGGGAAGGAAGCAAAGAGAGGAAAGTTTCTACAGTAAAGAGGTGCAGTGTAGTCCGGCTGCTTCCCTGCAGTCTGTTGCTTTTTATGCCCTTGATTTGTCAGTTTGTTATGAAGTTAAGGTAATTTGGAAGCTTTCTTGCAAGTTAAAGTAGATACTAAATTAAAGGAGGGGGGGGGGGAAGGGAAGCAAGAGGACTTTGGGAGCTGGTGGAAGGCAGACTGATGGAAATGTGCATCTTGCAGTTTGTAACACTTCCTGTGAGATATGTGGATGGTTTGCTTTATTGCTTTGTCCTTGGGGTATTTGATTTCTGAAGTTCATAGGAAGCACTGGTAAGAACGTTACACTGTTAGGGGTATTATGTGTTGGTTTTGTATCAGTAGGTGCCTCTGCTTTCCCTGTGCAGACTCTGCCTCTTCCCCTCTCTGCTGGGATAGCAGGGAAGTTTCTAGGTGTTGGGAGTGCGGGGCCAGGAGGAGAAGCAGCACTGTCATTATTGCTTTTGCATTTCCCTCTGTGGACCAGCCCCTTAGCTGCACAAGCTTTGGGATCCTGCGGGTCTGGATGCAGCCCTGTGCTGCGCCCCTGTGCCCCCCTTTTGGTAACCTTCAGTGGGAGCTGCTGGTCCCCCAGTAATAGCCCAGCACTTGTTGCGGCATCCAGCAGGTCGGAATGACTAAACCCTGCCTTTGGTTCGCCTGGGAAAGGCGAATGGCAGCTGTCATGTTGTTTTAGCATCGAGTTACTTCTGAAGCGCAGTGCTGTGTTATTTTTAGTGTGGGTGCCTGCTTCTTGTCTATGTACGACTGCAGGGATGTGTGCTGGAGACAAGGGAGAATAGCTCTTGCCTGCACAAATGCGGTTTCCCCTGGCAAGGTGAGAAGGGTGGAAGGATGCAGTGGGAAGAAAGCAACAGGGGAGAGAAAACACAAACCAGTTTTAGGTTTGGGTGGTTTTAGTGTGTTTTTGTCGTTGTTGCTGGTTTGTTGGGGTTTTTTTTTTACAAGCCCTATCAGGCAAGCTTTGCTTGCTGAGCATCATCATCAGCTCGGGTCATCCTGAAGTAAATACAGTTATTGGACCCGCTCCTTGCTGAGCGGAGGAAGTGTGCCCGCCTGGTGCCTGTGAAATTGCTCTTGGTTATCTTTCCCCAGCAGTATGCCTGGTCAAGGCTCCTCATTGTAAGAAAATGCAGGTTTTGCAGCTGGAAACCTTGCAGAGAAGGGCTCTGGTTCCCAAAAGCTTGTTAGAAGAAATAGATATGTGCATCCTCTCAGTGGCTGCATCCCTCTGAAGCGCATCTTCTTCACTAAGTCACCTGCCCAAAACCCACACAGAAACCCCTATTGTGGTGGTGTGTGCACTGCCCAGGCTCATCCTTTCCCACCAGTGGGGAATAGAGGTGCTCTGTGGGGTGTCAGCACCCTCCAAATGAAGCAGCAATACAGGGTGGTCTCCCAAAAAGCAAGGGAGTGGGATGTGAGGCATGCTGGTAGCATGTCCTGAGGGAGGCTTTGGGACAGAATTGCAGGGAGGAAAAGAGCGCATGTATGTGTGTGTATATATGTGTGTATATATATATGTACACACACACACACTTCCATATATATATGTGTAAGATTTTTCTTTTAAGTCTCATTTTGATAGGAGTGGGATGTATAATGCTTTCTTCTTGCACTTTCCCAGATCCAGGGGATGGAAAGATGTGTAGTTCTCTGTAGTGCTTCTGTTTCTTGGTGGGGTAAAATATTCCTGCAGCAGTTTCTATTATGAACTCGTTTGCTATTCAGTCTATAATCAGAAAAAATAATGAAGCCACTTAGTATTCCTGCGGAGGCCACGTGTGCTTCTGAAAGTATTTCATTGTGGTTCAGCTTTAGTTAAGGAACTCATAATAAACCGTTGCCACTTGGGTTGCCTCTTGTGTCTTTCACCTGAGTATTTTTCTTCTTTAATGCAGAGTAGCACTCTGGTTTAGTCCATGTGATGCTTAAAACATCACAGGGTGGTAATTTACAGAGAAAGAAGGATAAACACATAGAGGTGCTACTGGAGTGATGCTGTCATGTCTCATGATTGGGTTTGGCATTGCTCTCCACCCCAGCCTGCCTTGGGGCATGGCTGGGTGTTGCCTGGGTTGTGCTAAACACATCTGGACGTGCAGATGGGTGTTTCTCTGCCCTTGCTTTGTAGCTGGGTCTGGTGGGCAACTTGTCTGGGTAGCTCTTCTCTTTTGCCTAGTTAGACATGTGGTCGCTTCAGAGGTCAGGGTAGTTGAAGCTGGCCCAGAAGTGCAAAGATTTGGAGCACTTGGGTAGGTGCAGCACTCTGCAACCATCCAAAAATCTACTTTCTAAAGGAACCTGGCTACAAATTAATAGAAGAGGCTCTGTATGTCTAGCCATTATTATTTCTCTTCTCTACAGTGTATTTGATATATCAAACCACTTTGTTATCTAACTACTCTTTCCAGCCTCTCACTCTTAAGCCTTTGTTAATTAATACTTAACAACTGGGTTATGATGGAACTGCAGGAGTCTTATCTGAAGGCAAAGCAATTGGCAAATGGATTCATTATTATCAGAGCAGCTCTAATGAATGTTAAATTAATTCATAATCATATGACACTTAAATGTTAGGCATATTGTTAATAATTACAGATGCACTTTTACCTTATCTGCTTTTAGCATTATCGCTTTTTACTATGTATACTAGAGGGCCAGCTTTCCGGTACCTATCTTTTTACACTGATAATTCCAGACTTCTATAGCTGCAAATAGCTTAATTACCTATTTGTCTTTTTCACGGTAATTAGATACACGAGTGTGAAAGCTGGGAAGTTGATGTAAATATATATAATTTATTATGGAGATTCTGTAAGTGCGGGTTGTTATAGGAAAGTGACAGTGTAATTAATGAGGATGGTCTGCTGCTTGCCATCTCTCATGGGAGAAAAGGGAGGGGGAAAATGTCAACTATTCCCACGCTTACAATTAATACGATATCTGTGGTTAGTTATTACAGCTATTTGAGAACACAAAGTGATTTATTTTAAATGAAAGTATATATTTGATGCTTAGCTTTAATAAAATATGCCTGGGATTAGTTTTGCTCAACCCAGCTTTGAGTCTTCTTCCTTGTATTCCCTGTGTTTTTGCAATCACCTTTATTTTATTGAATGAGTTTTGTTGCTTACCTGTCACTTTAAAAATGGGAACTCGCAGGAAAAAATAACAATGAAAGAATTATTGTGCTGTTGTCTGTGAGGTTCAGCAGTGGCATGTGGGAGGGTAGCAGGCACATCCTGGTGAGGTGAGGCAGTGCAGTGTGTCCCATCAGATGCCTTTACTAGTTAAAACACGGATTGCACCAGTTCTTCAGGATTCAAAGGTATTTATTAATACTCTCCCATCCAAAGTACTTCAGTATTCTCCTTTCCCTAGTCCCTGAGTACCCACACAGAGGTTTTTTGCCGTGTGAGAATGTGATGGAGATGGTGTGTTTGTGTTCCCAGCATTGCTTGTTGGGGACAGGGAGCCTGGGGGATGTTCCTGGGAACATCAGGGGGAAAAAACAAGGAAAATAAACTAAAGCACAAGTGGAATTTCAAAGTGGTTGGAATGGATGGAAAATTACCAAGGGCCTTAATGGGCATTTGGCGTACATAGGTTTTTCAGTGCATCCTCACTGATTGCACGCTTTACTTGCATGTCTGTCTGCATTACAACTGGATGGGCTGCGGAGTTGGGGCACACTGTGGTCCTGTTGAAGGGGAGAAGTGTCCTGGCATGGTTTTGTCTGGCCCAGTGAAGTGATTTTGGTGCAGAAAGCATTGTCCTTGGGTTGTGCTGCTGTGCTGGAGCCGTCCTCTGCAGAGAGCAGCGGGGCTGGCTTCTGCTCAGCCAGATTTGTGCTTTTAAATCCCACCAAGAGCAGAAGGGTGTAATTCCATTTGTTTTTAAAGAAACACAGAAAGTGAGCACTCGTTGTGCTGGTGGGAACCAGTGATCAATAGTAATTAACTTGCACAGTTCTAATTCTTTCCCCTCTGAGGACTGTGGTGCTATTGCTGCAGAGCTGCCGGAGGTGCAGCGGTGTTGCCTCCTGCTCTGATGGCTTTTCAGGCTTCGGCAGCAAGACCTCTGCCAGGAAGGTGGCTGTGAGATCCCTTGAGTTACAGCTGCTGTGAAGCAGTGCCTTGGAGGGGCGTTCCTATTTTATCTTCCTTTCCTCCATCCTTTCGACAGCGGCGTGGAAGCGAGAAGGGAGGCTTCTGTGGGCTGTGCCTCCAAAGGTCATCTAACACTTTGTTTTCCCCGACATGACACAGCATGACAGAACAAAGTATTTATCTTGTGTACTTGTCAGCCTCATTCTGCTGGCTCCGGAATGATGAAATGCTACTATGAATATGCTGCTGCTTGTTTCCTTTAGGGACTTGAGCTGATTTGTTTAAAGTGAAGTCTACACCCAGTAAATGCTTCATTTATTACAGCTGACACCTGAAGATGACTGAGGGAAATGTATCAAGGCATTGCACAAACATTATTTGCTGTTGTTTACTTATGGCTTTAATATAGAAACCAGTCCATAGTGATTAAACTGTGTTTCTTGCGGGTGCCATCTGTGTGTGTATGTGTGTGTTCAACTGCTGTGATGAGGTTTCTGGAGACCCGTTCCATTTCCATCAGAAAAATGCATTTTGACTCCTGATGGGGTCAGCTTAACTGTTAATTATAGCGGTGAGTCACTAACGAGCTCTTGCCTCAGGAGCTTCGTATGGCTTCTCCTCAAACTTTGCTCCATCGCTTCTTCTGATGCTTAAGCAAAAGTAAAAATAGAGCTCTTGCAAAAGGGGTGTGTGGGGGGAAACGAAGGTGATG
Organism: Amazona ochrocephala; assembly: GCA_039720435.1. Lineage (NCBI taxonomy): Eukaryota > Metazoa > Chordata > Aves > Psittaciformes > Psittacidae > Amazona > Amazona ochrocephala. The sequence goes on along the minus strand of CM077881.1, from coordinate 80,919,336 downwards.
TGACCCTTGTAATTGTGATATTTGATGTAAAGGGTTTCAGGTTTAACTGTTAGTGTCATGGGTGATGTTTTAAGCAGTTTTGTGTGGGTTTTTTTTTTGTATGGGTTTTTTTACCTTAAGCACTTCCCCATGGTCCCTGAAGGACAATGGGGAATCCAAATTCCTCTCTCAGCAAAACAATCAGTGCAAAGAGCTGGAGGGAAGCAGTTTGCCCACAGTACTAATTGCCAACGTTGTCATGTGTCAGTTAATTAAAGTGTGACTCCAAGTTCCTCCAAGTGCACTTGCTGTGAGTTTGAAGGCTCCTGTGGTTCGGGGAAGTGCCTTTGGTGCCTTCCGTCCTCTATCACCCGATGGTTGTGTGGGCTAGCAGAGGTACAGGCAGTATTGGGATCTCCTGCACTTCACTGCTGAAGTCAAAATGGACCTTTGGGCACGCTGGGGAGCCCCTCTGACTGCTGCTTCAGTGGTGCAGCTTTAGTTGGGCTTATAAAACACGTAACAGCATGTCTGCATTCTCCTATATCCTGCTATGTATGCTTTCATACACGTACAACACATGTATGTGTCTGTGCAACATGCCGATGCTGTGTATCGGTATGGCAAGTGTTGGGGTCTGTATTTTGGATACTCTTTGCTATTGTTATGCTACAAAGGCCATGTGCTCACTGGAAAAAAAACAGGCTTGGGAGAGAAGGAAGCATATTTGTAGGCTTTCCCTCCCCATGGCAAATAAGGAGTGCTGGGGAAGGTATAGGATAGGAGCTTGTAATGGCAAATATATTGTGTGCTTTAATGTTTTGTTTGACAGCTGTTGCTCCAAGTTTAATCAGTGAGCTTGGATTCGTTGCTTGAATAGCACCTTGTTTTAATTTACTGTGGTGCACCCTCCACTTGGTGTATGAAGGTTTGAGAGGAAGAAGGGCCCTATTCCTCGTCAGATGCGGTTTCTCACTGCAGCTCTAGATCCAGGCTTTTTGGTGTGTGTTTTTCCCCTCATGTTATTGTGCATGGTGCCAAGTGGATTTTGGCTTGTGGGGTGAGAACATTAGAGAGACAGTTGCCGTGATGGCATTATAGGGATTAATCTCATGGAGTTGACGAGGTCAACTGCTATTTTTACCTGTATCTTGTGGTGAGCAGTTTTTGCTGTTTTCTTCTGGATAATGTGATGTGTGTGCCCATCATCAATATGAGGTGCTCTCCTCATCTGTGTGTGCTTCCAGAGGCTGGGATTTGACTGCAAGCTGCTGAAGTGGCCAGGTTTCTACCCCAGATGGGGAGCATTTGGCTTGAGTGGGAATTGTAAAGAGAAGCAGGTGATCACCCCTGAATCCAGCCTTGTGATCTGAGATAAAGCAGGAGTGGTGTCTCTATCCCATTTTACCTGAGCCAGCCAGAGCTTCTGAGAGCTCAATCACCCGAAGTTTGATTAATCACAGTGAGTTAAGTGACCCTGGATATGGGGCTGCCCTTGTCCTGCACAGGTCTATACATCTTCTCCCGAGAGATAAGGACCAGCATGTCCCCATGGGATGGGTGAATGCGAGCCTGAGGCAGTGAGAGTTGAGGGTGCCTGTCACATCAGGTTGATGCTACTGGGAAGGTCCATCACTGGTAAGCTAATGGCTTTATGCTCAGTTAAGTTTGACTACATCTACATCTTGGCCCTTTGGAAGGGAAATTGCTTTCTGTTTCAGGAGGAGCTTCATTGAGGTGATGAAATGTCCTTTGTGTTAAGGCAGACTCCTTAAAAAAATCATCAGTGTCAGTCATTTTTATGTTAATATTTCGCTGCAGCTAATTTAGCAAACAGATGGTGGTCCATATTACAGCATGTGAGTGGGGCTTTTCCCTGGGCCAAATGATTACCTCCCCAGTTTTCAATTAGCAGAGCCTGCCAATTACCTGGAGTGGTTTTCCTTTTAATTGTGCAGCTATTATGGCAGGTAGGTAGCCAGCCTGGGGGGAGGAGGAGAGAGAATGCTCAGTGGCATGGGCAAATGAATCCTTATTAGGAAAACCCATAAAAACAAACCAAAAATGAGAAGCAATGTGATGGGAAAGAGAAGGAGATGCACAGCGGGGCAGTGCAATGCACGAGCCCTCTTTCTGCTGGTGTGAGCGTTGATAAATAGCTTTAAAATACCTGTTTGGCAGGTAGGTGATTGTAGCACAGGGGAGGGAAGGTGAGCTCTGGAAGATGCTCTGGTTTGGTGCTCTGCTGGCTGTACGTGCGTATTCTTGTCTCCTTCCACTGGCGAACTCCACTGAGCAAAGCCCGGAAGGAAAGCCAGCCCCCGAGCAAACTCGAGGATCCTCCCCACTCCCCATGCAGGAGCAGGCAGATGTTTGCTTAATGCCAAGGAGCGGCAACATGCGGTGTTGGCTGATTTATGAAGTTTCTGGCTGTCATCTTGTTTGCTATCCCAGCTAATAACAGTCCAGGCAATGAGAAGATACTGCTTTCATAATTATAGGCATCTCATTTTCCCTTTGAGCCTCACGTTTAAATCATCGGGCGTCCTCTGAATCTGAATTGTTTCCTCAAGCTTATCTTCCTCTGTGAATCAGTCTTTTATTGTGTTTCATTTGATGAGACTGTTCATCTTCCCTTGGCTCTGCTGCTACTAAAAGCTTGTTCCCCTGTTGTCCTCAAGGAGCGGGGAAGGAGACTGAAGAGGCGTTGGGCTTGAATTAGCCAGTGATGAGGTTGGGTCCCCTTTGGGATGGGGATATTAATGCAGCCTCATGAAATATGAGGCCTGTCTTCACTTTGGGTGACTCTGATAATGAAAGATTGTAATTAATCATATTTGGCTTTGCGGAGCATATGTAATCTGGGAAAAAAACCTGCCCTAAAGGTGGCAGGAGTACATGAGAGGAGCAATGAAGCCGGAAGGGGAGCTGCAGCAGCCCAGGCTACTTCTGTAGGGTATTCACTGTTGCGTGGGAGTGCCTTTAATGACAGGTTTTTGTTGCAGAGGTCCCAAATCCTGTTTGTGCGCAGCCCTTCTGAGTGCAGCCTCCTCAAAGTGAAGCAAAAAGTGTTTCTTGGCGCAGTTGATAGCCTATAAAAAGCATCACTTTGTCACTGAAGTACAAGCTTGGGTTTGTGCTTTAGCTGGCTGCTGTGGCATGCACCATAGCACTGAAAAATAAAGGAGCTCCTCTAACCCTCCACTGAGTCAAAGCAGTTGCTTTGCTTACTCAAGGAGCTGATTCAGCCCCCAAATAATTATCCTTTATTTATTAGGACGCTAAAATGCCTTTAATTAGGTTTTGGTGCAGTATCTCAAGTCTTTTGACTTGAAAGTTTTCTTGCTCATAACTTATGAGACAAGCCTTTGGTGTGGTGTTACAGCTCCACAGATTGCGTGGAGCTAATTAAGTAATAACGATTGAGGTTTCCTTGGGATTAATGACTGTCTGGGAGGAGTTGATGGCCCAAGGTGTAGCCAAGGGCCATTAACACCAGCCAACTATTAATTCTAAGGAAATGCCATGTGCCAAGGGCATTACTGCTATTAGAAGTTGAGGGCAGTGAGGAGGTAGGTGTGGGGGGAGATGGAGTAACATGGGAAGTAGATGGATTTGGAGCAAATGCAATATGGTTTTAATGAGTAGCTGTATGATGTACTTGTTGATTAGCCAATCTGCTTCTTCCCTCCATTCCTCAGTGTTCTGTCCAAAGCTTAATGGTGAGGATCGTGGTGAGGAAGGATGATGCCTTTCTTGTCTGGTGCCCTTTTTCTTAATGGTGCCATGTATTTTGTCCACTTTAAAGGACTCTTTCTGCGTGTTGCTAATGCTGTTTCTTTTCCTCTCCTTTCACAAGTTTTAAAGCCCCAACCTAGCAGCAGTCAAAGGCGTTGAGAATACCATGGCTTGGTGGAACGAGATGTTAAGTTGCCTGTATAGATAGGAGGGAGAAGAGTGCTGCTACTGTCTAACCCAGAGGCTGGCCAAGTGTTAATGCAAGGTTAGCCACAAATAGTGTCAAAGTGTATGTTTCTGAACCAAAAGGCCTGTATTTCAAAGCTGAACAGTAGCTGCCATGTGGCATACTGCATTCTGGCATTTTGGTGGATGGGTAAACCTAACTGCTTCCCAAAGGCTGTAGGATGAAGATAAATCTTCTGATAATTGTGGTGTATATATTAAGTTAAAAGCTCAAGAGGCTTGGAGTCACACAACTTAAATTGTCCTCACTGTTGCTTGACTTCTTAAGACCTCTGGCAGAGAGAAACACCTGTATTGTATGTTTTCTTTTCTTTAACTTAGTATTAGCAGCATCAAAGGAGTAAGGCTTTTGGCTATGTGAGGCTGTTGTCCCCCAGTGTGTTTGCTGTGTGCTTTTCCCTTCCAGGGTAGGCTCTGATATGAGTACGTGCCTTTTTCTCCCAGTCACAATATATCACTGATCTCCAGCTGTTGACACTTGGATTTATCCTTTTGAGGGTTCAGAGCTATAGGACACATTTCCAAAGCTGGTGATACTGGAGGCAGTTTTGGAAGAGCCTTTTGCTGAGCGGTGGGGTGGAAGCATTTGACCATCTTTATCTCAACATGATGGTTTCTGAGTAATTAAATATATATTAGGTAATATATATATTGAAGAAGAGGGCTGTAGGAAAAGCCATCAGAGGGGCCATCTCAGCTGGTGAAGGAGGGGGTTAGGCTGGTATCTGTCACGTACAAAATGGATTACTCCCTTGGGCAAGCTCCTTTATGGAGTGGAGTACTTGTCACTGCTTTAAATTGGGTTCCAGATTACCTCTCCCAGTTGCTATTTCTATTGTTAGTCCTTGTGAAACCTGCTTTTCCTATGTTTGCTCATTTGGTTGGAGCTCAGGAGGAATGATACTTTTAGAGGTAGGACTTTTCAAAGGAGGTTTGATGGAGTTTATAGTGAGGTTCAGGCAGCCTTGGAGTTGTTGAGCATCTTCCCTTTCCTGTGAGAGGCTCAGGAAATTCCCTGTTGCTGGCATCTTCCTGCAGTCTCTGGTCCTGTCCCCAAGTCAGTGTATCTGGTTAGTAGGATGGGTTCCCGTCTGTCTGTCTTTTTTTGGTTTAAGCACATTAGTTCAGACACTTAAAGAAGTTTTGAACAAAGTGGGGGCAGATGCAATTGAAAAATCATGTTTTTCATAACTTGGGTAGATTTTTTTGCCCATCAATGTAGTCTTAATAATGATAAATAATCTGTTAAAAGCAATTATGGCCTGAATAATAATCCTAACTAATAAACAGAATGTACTGTGTAATTTTGGTTGTTTTCAGCCATCTGGCTCCAATCTCCCTAATTGACTTAAAGCATAGTGACAATGTCAGCAACATACAGTATTCAGCTCGGCTGAAATTCCTGAGTACGCATTCCTTGCAGAAATCCGGATTTTATGATTTCTTTTTTAAGGGAAAAACTGAATCAATGCATCACAGTTATTAGCAGCTCTATTACAGCAGCACAGATCATGAATCCATCAGTGTTATCTTCCACTGAGCTCCCCAAACTTTATTTATAATGATTTGTGTATGCTTTCATTATTTGCCAGTGAAACTGCAACTGGAAGACTTTGAATGTGTCCAAGTATCTAAATTCATGCTGGCACTTACTTCTGAAGCTGCCAGCATTTAAATGCTTGCAGTGTTGGCCAGACTGAAGGCGTCTCTTAAAAACTCGAGCGCTGCCTTTGGTTGGTTGCTATTTGTGGTTTGGGGTTTCGATTAATGCACATCATTGCTAAAATTGCCGAGGTTTGCACTCAGTCTTTTAGCCCTCTCGGTTTCCTTTGCCAAAATCAAGCGCCGTGTCCATCTCTGGCTTTTTGGATGCAGTGGTTTGCCAGGTTGGAGCTGAGTATTTCTTTATGCTTACTGCAGAGGCTAGCTCCGCTCTGTCTAGGTGCTTGCAGTCTGTTACAATTACAGTGACAAAGCTGAAGTGCTAGCCCCCAGTTTAACCTCTCTTCCACACTTATTCCTGGAATATGTGCTCCTTCACAGCGGGTCAGCTTTTGTTGGTGCTTAATGAGGAAGTGTTGAGTGATGGGGTGGGATCAACCTGTGTGGAGTGCGGGCATGAAGCAAGCTATAATGGCCCAAATGGGAGCATACAGCTTGGCTGGGTCAAGCCACAGTCCTCCTTGTCCAGTAATCTGGCTCTGAGAGTGGACACCTCTTGTCTTTTTGAGGCTGTAAGAGCAAGACCCGCATACAAAATTCTCCCCAGAAGACTTTACTGGGCTCGAACTGATTTCTGGCTCAGACCCTGAGCGGGAGGTGGAGACCTGCATTGAATTGCACTCAATGGAAGCTTTTCAGCTGAGAATTTGTTTGCTTTTTCAAACCCATGCAAACTTTGGCATCCACAGCACCCTGCAAGCCGGCGTTTCGCATGCATTGTGCTGTATGTGCCGTTTCCCAACGCTCCCCCTTGCTCTGATAGTTTAAGACACTCTGAAAGGGGTTTTGCTGAGCCCTCTGAGACCTGTTGCAGCTTAGCTCATTGCTGTTAAAGCCTCCGTGTTTACAGTGGCCATAAAGTTGCCAGCATGTAGTTGTCAGTATAGCTTGCATACTACACAAAACAGATCTCCTGCAACTTGTGCTCTGTTGCTTTTGCAAAGCTTTAGCAGGGCACCTGAGCAGAGCATGAGTTGCTGCTCGAAAGCCAGACCACCTCATTGCCCCATGCTGCCCTTTGTCTGACTCAAGGCCAGCCCCATCCTGTGTTTTTCCTCGGAGAGGGCACGGTTTATTGCCTGGGTTTGGTTAATGGAGCAGATAGCCTGGTTTGCTGTTCAGCCACTAACGTTTTGCGCATAGTTTGCTAAATTTGATTATGCCATTTGGAGAAGTTTTAATATTTACACACTGTTAGAAGGAACAATTTAACTGGCTTTTAGAAGTGGGAAGATCTGAATTGTAGTTTCTGCCCTTAATTTTGTGGGATACTAGGGCAACCAAGCTGTGTTTAAAGGAGTTTATGCACTCCTACTGAATACATGGCATATTGAATCACATCACTTAGTCTTACCTATGCTGCTGTAACCAAAGCTGCTCTCAAATACAGGCTCCTGTCTCTTGGTGTGCGTCATCAGATAGCGTTCACTTGTTTGAGGGGTTGGATGTGTTGTGGGTCTTGAGTAAATCATGATGTAAGGAGTTGGTAAGGAGGAGACGCAGTTTCTGTGAGCTTTGATGAAGGTGCAAGGGTAAATACAAGTTCAGAGGGAGCTCTGCAGTCTGATCCACGTTTTTGGATGTTTGCCTGTTTATGGATGTGGATTAAATGGTGACCCACCCCAAACTTTGGGAATGGGAGCAAAGAGCTGATTCAGTTTAAGCAAAGCCAAATGGGAGTAGAGAGCTGCTTCAGTTTGAGCAAAGCCATGGGGTCAAGGCTGGTTTGAGAATGCACCAAAATCTGGGATGGAAGTTGTCTTATTTTGGGCTGAGGCATTAGGATGCTCACTGATGGATTTTTGAATGGCTCGTGGGCGAACCTGTCCTCCCTGGTGTGCAAAGGTGATCTCTATTGAAAGCCAGTCTGTTCTGGGTTTCATGGGGTATGGGGTCGTTTGGGTTGGTTTTTAGCAAGCCCTACAAAACTACTCCCTGCTTGAGTGTGTTTGTGACTTTATTGGTATGTTTCTGATATGTAAAACCAGGGATCTGCTGGGAATACTCTCTTTAAATATTAAGGAACTGGAGCTGGTTTTGCAGTGTGCAGCGCTCAGTCTGTGTCTCGTGGTGGCTGACAGGGAGATGTGAAAGCCCTTGTTTAGGTTGATTGCCTTCATGATATGCTCGATATGAGTTAACTTGTTTTCTGTACCTTATACCATTTCATTTTGTCATAGCAAATAAAGCTTAGCTGTAATAAATGTAATGTCTACTGCTGCTTGATTTTTACAGTCCAGTGGATAAATGAACTTCCTCTGGTATTCCATATCTTCTCCTACTAAACAGAAACGCCGCAGTGGGATTGCGTGTGAGTGACTGGGAATTACTTATCTCCAGCTTGTCTTCTGGAAGTTGTTTTTTCTCATGCGCTTGCATGTTTGCAGTTTATCAAGGAAATAATTTTCGACATCGGATTTAGGGATTTTAAGCTGAATCCGGGCACTCACCCACGTGATTGTTGAGTCGGGGTCTGTGATTCTGCGGTGCTGCAGACTCGGAGGTATTTGAGAATGAATTCCTATGCGTAATTGAGTCTACTGAAACTAGAAATGATGAGAAATAATTGGGAATTCTCAGTGCTGGATGAGGGAAGGGAGTCTCAGCAGCAGCTTTAGATGGGCCTTGGTCGTGCACTGCCTTTTTGCAAGTTTCTGTTGGTTTCAGAAGCTGTATTGAAAATCAAACTCTTGGTGTGGGAGGCATTAAGGAGGCAGAGATTGTCATGATGTGGTTGCAGTCAAAAACAGCCGTTCTCGAGATGGGTGCCTTCCTCTTGGCTGCGTGGGGAGGTCTTGGAGCAGGGAGTGCAGGCAGTTGCTTGCATCGCCAGAGAGCAGAGCCATGCCTTACAATGTGGATTTAAGGTCAGCAGAAGAGGGAATTCAATGACTTGGTTAGCATCACCCATTCAATGGGTAATAAATTCCACGTGCCAGTGCTGCAGCTCGCCTGTGCTTTCTGCAGCGTGAGGCAGGGCTTGGGGAGGAACCTTTTGAGAGTAATGCTAAAAATACCCAGGTAACCATCTGAGTGCTTGAAGTCCTTTCTTCTTTTTCTGAGGCACAGTGAAAAAGGAGATGAAGGCTCCTCATCTGTTTGCTGTCCTCATAGCACAACCTGCCTGCTGAATAGCTGAGTGACAGGCAATCTGGCCTATCCATATGACCATATTGTTTTCCTCCCCTAATTAGCCTGGTCCTTACTGTGCTGATGAAGAAACAGATGCACTGAGCAGCAAATTACCTTCATCTCGCCTCCGAACAAAAAAGACACAGCACTTAATTGACTCATTTGATCTCGGGCAATTCAAAGCAAGTAAAGTGGAAATATTTAAAAGTGGCACTTCATGTCTGGAAAGGGGGAAGGTATTTTGGGATATATACCTGCATCTCTGTACGCTTACGGATTTCAAGTGTCAGATGGAAGGGTGATGCTGAGGCTCATGGTGTTGCTATTTGATTCCTTTACAGAGAGAAACAGAGCCCCTTCTTACCAAAAGGAAAAATGATTTTAAAGTACCCCATTATTTCCTTTGTCAGCAGCAAAATATTTGCACACTTAACTGCACCAATGTTTTCTTACAGGTCCTTGGCAGTAAATGTTCCTTTACTGTGCAGCATGGCGTGCAGCATGTACTGGCAGCTGAAATGGCTTGCTCAGCTGCTCCTGCCTGGGTACTGGGCACAGGGCTTCTCTGTTGCCCCTCTTATCTTTATAGTGGACCAGCTTCATCTGGAAAGCTCCAGTGCAGCGCTAATTTGCTAGTCAAAGTGGACCCTGATGTAAAGAAAGACTAGGGCTGGTATCATTGGAAGGGCTAATTTGGCTTCAGTGTGGTTTGCCGTCATAGGAATCCCAACATTATCTCGGTGGGTTTTATTCATTACCTCATGATTTAAAAAATACTTTACTCAAAATTAGATGTGTTTGTTCCATTTTACTTGAGCCTAAACCTTTCAGGAGGAAAGAAGTGGGCTCAGGCAGTAGTCACATTGTCATAAGCATCGTTTTTGCAGGTGTATTTTCCAAGCTGTCTTCTCCTCTGATTATGTGATGCTGAATTTCTTATGCTTAAACAAAGAAAGTAGAAGCAAACAGAAATAAAGCTATTGAAGGCAGAAACTCCAAGGGCAAAAACGATACAGGTAAAGCAAGAATAATGGAAAGATCCCTTTAATTACTGGTACGTTAAGTGGCACCTTTTTACCTCATGTTACTCTCATCTGTTTAATTCTCTGTTTCTTTTAACATTGCATCTGCTTTAACAGAAACAAGTAAATTAAGGATGCATCTGCCATTGTGTCAGACTGTTACGTTTGTTAAGAGCTGTTTGGCCTTTAAGTAATTTGTTAGAGCAATACACCTGCACTTTATAGTAGTAGTTATATATTCTGAACCAGAGGCTATCTGAAAGACAGTTGGTACTTTGCATACCTGTGTGCTTGTCATGCGTTCTTGAGGGGGAAAATCAAGATGAAAGTAAGATCCACCTCTGCTAGTATAGATTTAGGGAATCATTTTTTGACCATGTGCGCATGGTGTGGCATGGTCTCAGTGCTATCCCACAGCTACGAGCTTTTATGGATAAACATATGGCAAGTTGAAAATGCAGATGTTCCCTTCCAAAGTGGATGGGTTTTCAGTGGTATTTAAGACAAAAAGAGGCCTTGAATGTGTCCTGGTTCCTCAGTCCTTGGAAATCTGTCCTAATGCAATAAAGAGTTGGAGACCTCAAGGTGATGCTGGAAGCAGGTATTGGTACACATCTGGCTGGGTTTGGTGCTGTGTGGGCAGGCAGAGCAAGCTTCTGCGAGGTGTTAGTGAAAAGATTGGGATCATCACTCTTAAGTTCGTTTTATGCTTCTCTTTATTGCCCTTCTAATCCTCAGCCCAGGATGAAGCAGTGCCCTGAGCATCCTAAGTGACTTAGTGGTTGAAAATCACCCCGATGTGTATGTTTCCCCCCCATCATGGTGGATGAGCAAAGGAAGAATATTAAGAAGTTGCTTCAGAATGTAACAAAATCATGAAAAAAGCATTAAGGGCAAGAAAAAAAGTCATTATTCTGGGAGGAGGAAGTAATTGTAATACATAGTTGAAAGGAGCAGCTTTTGGGTGTGCTGGTGAGTGACCATCCCAGGACAGTACATCATTGAGGAGCTGTTTTGGTGCTCCCCTGCCTTAGGTTTTGAGTGCTGGTAGACAACTAATGTGTGTGTGCTATACCACTGCATTGGTCATCATACTGTGGAGTGGGAAATGAATTGTTCCACTGCAGACAAGATCTGAGTACCAAATTCCGCCACCTCTCCACTGTTGCTCTTTCAGTATTTAGCCAAGGCAGCTTGACTTAAATCTAAGATTTCCCCATGTCTTTGCATACATCACTGGGGACTGTAATTCCATAAACCAGAATAGGCTTCAATTAATCACCTTTTGAACCCAGCAGTGCAGCTAATTGAATGGAACTTGCTGGGAAAGACACAAGATAATCAGCTTGTGTCTGTTAGGTTGTCAGTGTGTGGCTACTGTAACAGGGACACCTCTCTCTTCTTTTTCCTCCTATGACTGCAGCTTACATGTTTTTAAAGTATAATTAATATGGAGGGCCAGAAAATGGCTACTTGTTACTTGTCAAGATAACAAGGTTTAAGAACAGGGAGATAAATACTGCACGTTTCATGTAGTACTTCCCAAATGCACTTCCAAAGTGATCCGAAGACGAGTGGTTTCTCCCTGCCTCGAATCACACTTTGACTGATGAGGCTTCAGTCGAAGTGCGGCAAGATGGGGGACCTGGGTTACACTTTTGTCCCATGTTTTGGCTATTGGCAATGGTTTCCTCCTCTCCCAAAGGAATATCTCATGCACTTTCCCTCTTGTTTTCTGCCAGATAGCAAAGTGATAAAAATGAGGTTTCCTCGTATTCTGAGATTTGTAGGTGAAAATGATCCTAACCCAAGTAGTAATGGTTATGAAAGGTGATCTGAGGTGGTCCTTAGTTGGTTAAAATGCTCTTGTTTCACCGAGAGCTGGACCCAGGCAGAAAATGCATGATGCTGTCTGTGCCTTGTGCTCCCCGGTGTTTTATCCAACAGAAAAGTGTGGAAAACCTCTAAAGTGGCAGGGTTTTTAACTGGATGGGAGCACCTGGTACCTACAGGTCCTGTTCCTGTGCTTATTGCTTCAGGGGAAGACTTCAGTGAGCAAAGCATCCCAGCACATGAAATGTTTTTGTCTCTATTGGTGGGCTGTAAACGCAAGTTTGGAGGCCTTTTCTTTGGAAAAGAAGGATCAATGGTGAGGAGGGAGAATTTTAGACTTGTCATTTATTCCCTGGAAGCAGAGAGCCTGTGGTTATCAATGTGGAAAGCTGTGGTGTTTGGAGTATGCAATTAAACGTGACTATGGCAAGAGGCAGGTTTCAGTCTGTGAGCCAGCGGGGAGGTAAATCCTCTTGTTGCAAGCCCACAGGATGCTCAGTGGGGCTGACCTGATGAGTTGGGGCTGCCCTGGCCTTTCTACCCATTATATTGAAGCGTGTTTGTTGAGAATTCCATTTTTCTCCTCCTTTCCTTATGGAAAAGTAGATGTAATTCCGGTGGCTGTTCTGAACAGCGCGTGTGCACACAGGACAGGTGAATACATGATCCATCTTGTGGTGGCTTGCAATATGTGCTTGTGCTGTGTGAGACGCTCGGAGGTGGTGTGCACCAGCGTAAACGAGCAGAGCTGTCAAGAAAGCATTATTCATTTTAAAACAGGTGCCTGTCCCATCATCTGACTTCCCAAATGGTTTCTGTGTTCCGTGCCAGTGCTGCTGAAGGCTCCTGGGCCCCTTGCAGAGGGCACAGCAGTGTGTTTGCTCCTTTGCCTCCCCGCATTTAGGTCCCCTCCACCTTCTCTCAATAGCACTTTTCTTTGCAGCGTGAAAGCTTTGCATAGTAAGGACCTCGCAACACAAGAATGAGTGTTACTTCCTTTTCTTACTTCCTTTTTTCTCTCCCCGTTCTGCTCTCTGCATCCACAGTCTTTGCTCTCCGCTGCCAGGCCAGAAGCCCCTTTGTTCTGTCAATAAAGCTGGCCAAGCCAGGGGGCTGTAGCCCTCTTTTACCCTTGATGGCTCACTAGGAATATGTGTTTGCTTGCGTGTATCTCTTCCTTTTTTCCTCCCATTAGCCTTTCAGAGTAATTAGAGTGGCTTTATGGCTGAAGTTGGTGAAGAGGGGCAATGAAATCTGTCTGCACTGAAGTGCAACGGAGGCTTTTATTGAGCTTATAATGGGGGGGGGGGGGAATCAAAGTGAAAACCATAATGAATTGCAGGCAACGTGACCATTTGCTACCCATTTCATCAATGCAGGACAGGGGGCTGCAGAGAGGATGAACCCTGTCTCCTGTTATGCATCTCTAACCCTCAGCAATTTGGAGCTGCAGGGGAGGAAGCTGCAGCTTGGTCTTCTTTGGACGCCCTTCACTGCAAACCTCTTTGCCAGTAAATGTTTGGGAGAGGAGAGAAGTTTCAGTTCTAAATGTTGCACAGAGAGCTGGTTTCAAATACAGCGTGGAAAGCCCCATGTTGTATTAAAATGTATGCTTGGGGGGAAAAAACACAAAGGTAGCATCATGAGGCTGGGCTTCTGAAAGTTTTTGCTTCGCTCCATTTCCTCCATGTCTGAGAACTCGTTCCTGTATGAGTGCCAGCTTTTCCGATGTTGGTGTCCCTGGATTTGAAACCCAGTGTGGTATCTGACTTTATGCTTGGGTGACTTTCTTGTTTTCATTAATTTCTGTATTAGACTCCCCTTTTTTCCATGTAGAACTTCATGTAATAGTAATTGGGCATTAGCTGAACAGATGTAAGTCAGCAGTTCTCAGCCTAGACAGCAATTTTATTTCTTTATTCTTATTTTTGACAGATGAGATGCTTTTTTGGCAGGGGGATTTGCGTAATTTCTCCTAATCTGCTTCCAGTTGTCATACCTCAGAAAAGGACTATGTGCAGGGGCCTGCTGTTCCCAGTAAATGTCCATACTGCTGCCTGGGGCTCTGCGCTGTAGGATGGAGCCTCATGTGGTGGGATGGGAGATCTGATGATGTAGATGAAGAGCTGTGGGAAATGAGGTACAGGATTCCATGGTGTACTCACAAATCCCAGCCTGGTTTGGGTTAGAAGGGACCTTAAAACTTATGCAGTTCCAACCCCTGCTGTAGGCAGGGACACCTTCCAGTAGAGCAGGTTGCTTGAAGCCTCATCCAGTCTGGCCTTGAAGGACCATTTGCTATTGGGTTAATGTGGGAAACTGGGCTGAGAGGTGGTGGGTTGGATGCTAAAGGTGATGAGCATTCAGCTCATATGTTTTCGTGGCCTTGAATGTATTAACGTCCATAAGTGTGTGTTTGGACATCACTGGTTGCCCTGTTCATTCTCTTTAGTGGCTTGTGACGATACCTCGGTTATATTTAGAGCAGGTCAAGCTTTTTCACATGAGTAACTTCCCCAGAAGGTTTGGGTTGGTTGAAATCAGAGTTTTCTGGAAGAAAACCACTTCCTGGGTTTGCTTATTTGTATTCTTTCCCTAACAGTTGAGTTTTCAGGCTGCCCCAGCAGACACTGCTATGGGAGTACTGCTGGTGGCTCCTCCAGCTGTGTCCCACCTCTCTTCTGCCTGGGCCTGGTGCTGGTCCCATGCAGTCTGGGCTGAAAAGGTGAATACATCAACACCGTTGATGAGTGAGGACAGCCCAAGTAGTTCGTGGTTCAGATTCCACGTTTCCTATACTCTTTGATGTTTAATTGCTTCATAAGTTTGAGCAAACAACTACAACTAACCCAGAATGACTTGTTTGGAGGTGTTTATTTGCTAAGATTATTGAAATGCCATGAGAGTCGAATCCAGATTCTGTAAACAGTGTGGACTTGCAGTATTTGACTGCTTACCTTTTCATTTAAAATCTCCTTGATTCTTCATTACCCAGGAGCGTGTCTCCATACAGCCTGCCTAGGATTGTATACGATATTCCAGTGCTCCCCCTTTGAATGAGGAATTTAATAACAGGACAGAAGTTATTACAGCACTAACTCTGCCTGTACTTAGAGAAAAGAAGTAAATAGAAAGTCTAACAACCCTCATCAGTCTGTAGGAGTTGGGATGAAAAGACCTAACGATTGCTATCGAAGTGATAAATGGGTGAGCATCTCAAAGGGCTTTGGCGACAAGAGAAGACAGATGAAGGCAAAATGGCTGCTGTCTCCCTGCCTTTTGTTCTTTGAAGAATATTATGATTAAAGCATATTTAGCAACCTAGCTCCTAACTTGAGTCCACATGTTTTGAATGTGCTGGTGCAACAGTAATAAATTAGAGCAATAAGTGACTGTGTTACTGCTTTTTCAGAGAGTAGTGCCACAGCCTTGCATAGAGGGGACGAGCCTGATTTCAGAGTGTGAGATGAGCGTATACCCATGGGAAACCCCTCTTGGGGTGTCTTCTGTTGATTGCTCCATGGTCCTGCCCTCTCCAGTGGATGGATTTTGCATTGTTGTCCATGGGATGCGTGAGGTTAGGAGTAGCTTGTGTGGAGCTAGCACTCTGTTGCAGTCATGCTAGAAGTTGATGGAATGGCACTGGGATTCGACTTAGGAAGTTAATTTAGGGGAACGTTTGTGCTAGATCCTAGAGCATTGGATTTGATGTGTTTAGGGGGTTTTTGATGCTTCAGTTTGTGGCAATCCTTCTGGGGTGGCCATGGCCATTTTTAATGCCTAGCCCACCCAGTTCAGCAATCAGTCAAGGACTAAGTTCTCCAGAGGCACTTCGTGAAGCTTCCATGGTGCATCATAAGCGCTTTTATATAGAAAGATGGTCTTAAATGTGTGCAAAAGCTTGATGGCATTGATCTGCTAACAGGAGAGGGATGCTTTATTTTATTCTCGGTGCTGCTGGAAAGGTCACTGACTTGGTGGAATCCTCCCCTTGCACAAACTACAGCTCTTTCCTCTGTCAGATTTACCTGGAGCAACATTTCTGGAGCAAGGAGGTCACATAAGACATCTCGGCTGTGCACGGCACTTGGGTGGCACGCTGCCTGGTCCTATCAGTACCGGTAAGCAGCATGGGGCTGTGCTTGTCCTGGGGCAGAGCTGTGTGCTGTCTCACCTGTTTTGTTACCAGTTTGGACATTGCCTCTTAGGGGACACGTTGCTGCTGCCTCCAGTTTGAGGTGTCATTAGTGCATGGCCTTTATGGAGCTTGTTTCCCAGCTTCTCCACCATTGAGGATGCCAAGCCAAGTGCCTGCAGCCTCACCATCCTTTTGTTCCTAAACTGTGCCTATGCTTTTCTTCTCCCTTGCTCCCAGAGCCTATAAAACCCTAACTCCTGGTCAAGAGTTAGGAGTAAATGAAACTTATTTACTTAGACATTTGCAGAAGGGTATGCAGAGTGGATGTATTTGAATCCATGCATTTGTAGGAGCGAGGACTTGGAGCTGATTTTGCCTGGCTGTTTCTACCCAGACATTGCAATTTCTGACCATCCTACTTCTAAGCTTATTTACTGTGCTGCTGTTATGAGCTGCAGAGGAGCAACCATTGCACTCCTCTCCGTGTAACATGGGTTGAAAAGAACAAAGTGGATTTGTCCTATGGGAGCATCCAGGTCTCCTTCCCACTTTTTAATGTATGGGGAGAGTGTGTGCTAAGCAGTTGTACGCCTTTTTTGTGCTACTCCTCAGCAGCTGCCACAGGGAGAGAGGTTTGGACCACACTGGTGTCAGAAGGAAGGATGCGAAGAAAAATAAGAGTGATATCATTCTAACAGTAAATCTGACTGAAGAGGTACCTCCTGCTTCTCAAGGAGATAAAAGGCTGATACAAATAAGGTAGCCAATGAGGTTTAACTAAGAAATGGAATACTTAATCAGAAATATAAGTCCCTTGAACTTTTAATTGCTTAATCAGTCCACTCTTCTTTCCTTAGGCAGTTATGTACTGGAAGAAGAAAGTGTAGTGGAGCTTGATTCTGTACATCAGTTATTTAAGTTTATATAGTGATATCTAGGTTACAGTTCTATAAACCTGCTGATAATGATGGCTGTGTTAATTAGTTTATCAATTTCTTCAATGAGAGAAGCAGCTATGGAATCTAATAGAATTTAATCATTTCCTTAGATAAGCCTTAATGCTGTGCTATTGTTCTGTTGCAGTTCCTGATTTAGAAGCAGCTCGATCTCACCAGGTTGGCAATGATCTGCTGTCATGCTCCAAGGGGATTGATGACTTCCAGTGAATATAGAACAAACCAGGACAAAGTCAGTGCTGTATGGGGCGGTTTTAGTGTTGCTGGTCACTACTCTATGGTTTGGGCTATGGTTTAGTTCTCAGAAGTGCTCAAGTTGCCTTGGGGCAATGTTTGGGATACCCACCATAGCTTTGGATGGTCCTCCTCTTGGTTCCTTGAACTATGATTTGTACATGCAGCAGACTTTAGAAGCTGTTAATCAGCTTCTTGCTGCTTGTGTGACCAGAGAGTGGAAGGGATGTGCCATTCCCCTGCTGAGGTTTGGATGCCCCTGTGTTCACGAAGCCTCAGACAAGTGGAATATTAGGTTTGTTATATTGCTGGGTTAGTAAATCAGGAGCAAAAGGGCCTGATTTTAGCTCCTTTAAGATTTCACAGGTACTCAGCATTTTATCTAGAACCCAGCCTGAGCTTTGTGCGAGTCCCAGTGGTCTTCACGTCCTATTACTAACAAATAATGGAGAGGCGCAATGAGCGTCTGTGCTCTTCAGTGGTCTTCACGTCCTATTACTAACAAATAATGGAGAGGCGCAATGAGTGTCTGTGCTCTTCAGCAACTTAAGTGATAAAAGTGGTTGGCAGATGGGATCTCCCAACTGTTCAATTCATGTTGTGCTTCAAGGGACTCAGCCTGCTTTGACTGGGGTCACATCGCTGACTTACAGGGTGCACCATCACATCTTTGTGATGGTGGAGGGATTCGTTCTTAACAAATACATTCACTTTGTTATCAGAATGACCTCATGCAAATATGCAGTTGATCATCATGTCAACTGTGCTGGTGCCTTTACTGGCCAGTTATCATTTTAGAGGTGTGCGGTAAATTGCCTTTCTCCCCAGCTTGCTTTAGGAAAGGCCTTAAGTGCATCAGAACCCATGGTTTTGGTATTAGTATTCTGTAATGAGTTGTTTCCTCTCTTCAAATTTCTCACTACCCTATTTGAAGTGACTGCAGACTGTGAAGGCATTATGTAGGAAAGGCATAAACCCTGCTTGTTGGCATTTATTACATTGTGGTGCCCTAAAGCAGGGGTGAGTTCTTCACCTTTCAACCAAGAAGCAGCATTCTCTGCCTGAAACTTGTTGTCTTTTAAACTAATTCTTTTCTGAGATGGGTCACAGGAGGGACCAGGAAGGGATAGTTAAATCTTACCAATAATGCAAGTAAAGCTCTAGGAGAAGCCCTGATGCTGAAGACCATGAGACCTTGGCTGCCTCCTTGAGAAGCAGGCAGATGGGGACTAGCTGGAGAAGTAAGCTGGACCAGGTAGGCAGAGGATGAACACTGATGAAGGGTAGAAGATGACTGTATGTGACGAAAGACTTTGATGTTTCATTAGGTCTGGACAGCAACGGGGGTATGGTGATACTAGAAGGAAAGAACTGTAAGATACTAGAAGGCAGCATTATTCAAAACGTATTGTTCAAATTTATTAGGTCATAATTGTTTACAATTCTTTAATAATCAGTTGCCTGTTTCTGGATCAGAGCTTACATTACATGACCATGACCTTTCTGGTCCAGTAAGTCGTATGTATTGATGAGTTGCAATCCCATACTGGTTCTTTCATAGCCTGCGATGTCCTTCTTGGAGATGCTCTGCCCTCCCCTTCAGTGGTGGGAGCAGTTGGTGAGTGGTGGTGGGTGGTGTTCTCCACAGCCTTTTCGTGATCGAGGCCTTCAATATGAGCAGTTATCTCCTTAAGGGGGGATGTTGTGAGACTCTTAAATTAGCGGCATCTTATTAGCTACACTTCATATGCCAAGCATTAGTTATAAAAAGGTGCACCTTGCTGCTAACACAGAATGATTAATTTGCAAGCCAGTGAGTTTTTAGATTGTGCTAACAATTACCATATTTGATAGATTAAAGCCTGCACCAGGGTATCTATTGCCTTAGGAGCTTATTTACAGTTCCTCGTCTGTGGCAGGCAAAGAATTCATGGTGTGACAGCTACTATAGAACATCATGATGGACCTGTCACGTTTGAAAACAAGGTCCAAACAGAAGATGCTGCCCATCTGTTTGTTACACAGTCACACAGCCCTTCCTATTGGGAAGCTTAGCTTCTTCCTACAAGAAATCATCAGCCAGATGCAAGTCCCTGTGGAAAAGTTCCCTTTTGCAAAACTAAAATGACGAAGCCAGGAAAATTGGTTTTGCCTGGAAGTGAAATGAGAATGTGACCTTTCAGACTAGAACTGTATATATACTGTGACTGTAACTATTTACATATGAATTATATGTGGTTTATATGCACAAGAAACTTTGGTTTGTCCTGCTGAGTTACTCCAGTTGGGCACCAGAGATGCTTGATTAATTATGCAGAGAAAGGGCACAATTAGCTTTATGCTCTCGTGGTCTCAGGGTTTCATATTCTTCGAAACACAGGTTAAAACAATTAGGGGTGATGGTGGCAAAGACTGAGGAGAAGAAAGTCACGGCCTCAGCTCTCTTTCTGATCAGAAGTGCTGTCCTATAAAGTGACAATGAAATTCCCATTGCTTTCTTTCTCACAAACCAGTATCCAGCCAAGAGCTGTTGTCCTGTCTCTGGGTCTTAGCGTGAGCGTCATAGCTGATGTTAACAGCGTTTCTTTGCAGCAGCATTACCACAAAGACAAAAATAGATGTGCCCCAAAACACCCATCTCTTCAGGGAATTTTTGACCTGCATCCTTGCTTATGTAAGTTTTCATACCTTTTACCTCCCTCTTTCCCAAACAGCTTTATTCATTCTGACTCACGATCAGGCCCTGTTTTAATAACTTGTGAGCCCCAGTTGTCCCCGCAAAGCAAAGAATAGGACTTTGCGCATCAGAAACCTTTAGCAGTGGGCAGCGCATGAAAGGTCGTCATCCAACCGGTGTGATTTATGGGCCCTGGGCGACTGGGCTGCTTCCCTCCTCCTCATTCCCTGCATACCTTTGTGCCCATGTCATCATTGGGCACTCTGCCTTGCTCCCCCCCATTGTATTACTACTATTATTTTATTCTGAAGTCGAAATGAATGATGGTAACTGCCTCCTATAAACAAGTTTTGGGGAAAAAAAAGCCATGTGAACTCCAGCGACCCGGGTGCTGCACAGGGAACAATGTCACCCTTGTTCCGCTCTCCCTTTCGGGCATCTGCAGCTCGCCTGGCCCCGGAAGCTTGGCTCCATCCTAGGGACACAGGGCAGGCATGAGGGCATGGCATGCTGTGCTAGCTGGGGGCTTGCAAAGGCAGGCGTGTCCCTTGGCATCCCAGTGATGTGGCACTTGGAATGGTACCGGGGCCGCATCCTCTGCACAGGTTTAGTAGCTGCAAGGCACCAGCTAGGGTTGGTTTTGTTGTGTGCTTGCTGTTGTAGGGCAGTCCTGCAAATCGGTTAGAACTAACAAGATGATTCATAGTCATTTAGTCTCTGTTGTTGTATTGATTCTGCAATCATCACTGAGACATCTGTTATTATCTTTCTTTCTTTGGCTTTTGGTAAATTTTCTGCCTTCTGCCCCTTATAAAGCTAGTAGTAAATGACAAGAGTGCTTTGAAATTGTGATACAAGGACTGCAGGTGGCATAAATACATTTTACTTTGATGGAGCTGGCCTGATTTACATTACCTGAAGATCAAGCCTCAACTGTTTGTTTAACTCCATTGGTTCTGTTAAGAAATAGCACTCGGTGCCAAATTCCCAGTCATTACAAGAGCTGACTCTGTCTTGATGTCTGAGGTAGGTGGTTGGCACTATGTCTGCTCAGATCACACTGCTTTGGGGCTAACCAGGAAACTGGGATGAACGTGTCTGCAGAAACAGCGGAGCACTCAGTAGCATCTATAGCAAAACTGAGTGAGTCCTTTGATGATGCTCATCATTTCAATTTGAAAGGTTGATATGTTAGGTTATGTTCCTGGTCAAAATGATTGTAATAGATGAAACTGTGGTCCTTCTCCTTTCAATGAAGACATTGGTTCTCTCTGCGGACGACTGGTCTGTGGAAAGAATGGGTGTCTGACACACTGGGAAGAGCTGTCATGAATTATTCGTAGACAAACCAAGAAGAAGGTTGCCTGCAACAGGAATAACAGTGGAAAATTGAGTGGGAATTCTGGGTTTTTTGGTGACAAGATACAGAGTGGAGGTAAAACAAAAGGTTGCTGTTATTACTAAGGTTCAGCATTAGCTAATTATTAGCAGTTAACAAATAGGGCTAATGTTACTGCGAAGAAGTTTCTGTTAAGTAACGATGGAAAATCAGAGCGGAAGCACTGATTTCTCCTCCTGTCATCTGAACCCTCTGGTGGTGGTACAGGCTTTGCACTGGTGTGTTGTGGACATCCAGAGGAGTTAAGGGAAAAAAGGTGGAGATAAAATCAGAGCTCAGACAGAAGAGGTGCCTGCAGAGAGAAGTGTCATATAGATTTTGGTATTAAAACAGAATTAAGGTAATAATGCTAGACACCAAAGTGAAAGAGAGACTATAACCTCAATGGCCATATGCTACAAAGAACAAGCAGGAGGAGGATCCCTGTAGCGCAGTATAAACTGCAAACCCTCCCCACTGGGCTTAGCAGGGCTGAAAATAAATGGGAAGATAAGAACCAGTGTAGCAAATACAACAGAAGAGGAAAAAATACTCCCGTGCTGCTGCAGAGGTCAGGCAGTGTCTGCTTTAAATCTGTGATGATCAGTCCCTTGTTTTCTGACACCGTGATTTGGGTTCCTTGGTTTGTCCTAGGACTCCGTGTATAAGAGCTGCAGCTGTGAGACGGGGGGGAAGCAGAGGTGTATTAATGATAGAAGGGGGTGTTCATATTTTCCATGAAGGAGAAGTATTTAAAGAAGAAAAGCCCAAGGTCTGATAGCTGGGTTTTACAAGCAGCAGTGCCTCAGTTTCCCCATCTGTAAAACTATACGGGCTTCTTCATGCAGCGTGCTTTGCGGGCATTAGTATAAAGAGCTGTGGTGATACCTGACTGCACCCCTGGGGAGTTGAGCTATGTCCTCTTGTAAATGTAACCCAAACCTCTGTGCTGCTGCTGTGCCTGCAGAGAGGTTGCGCCTTTCCTGTTCATGCCTCCAAAACAGGCATGACAATGTTTGCAGCATGAATGGGATTGTCTGAGTAGGAAATGGAGGGCTGTTAATCAGAGGTCCTTTTTATTTCTGCTTTTGCTTTGGTCCTCAATTGTTTCCTCGATGCTTAACATTTGTCATAAGTTCATTTTAGCTCTGTCTCATTTCACGTACTTGTTACTTGCTCCATCGCTGGCTTGAAAAGCACTCCCAAAATCACAGGGATTTTTCTGGCTTCGTGCTGTTCTTTGAATGATGTGTTCTAGGAGGTTTTTGTGCATCACTGATTTTGGCTGGAAGTGAAATGGTCCTGGGGATGATGAGAGTTCACTTTTTCACCCATTTGCTTGTCTCCCAAATGCAGCAAGAAGCGTTTTTGTTGAGCGGTTGACTCCATCCTCCCACTGTCTTCTGGCTGGAAATAAAAGGGCAGTTACCCAAAATTCACACTTACCTTGTCACCTGTAGACAAGGCATCTCCAGTGTTGTTTCTGTGACAGCCTGGTCTATAATGAAGCTGGGGTAGGGAATTGCCTGGGCCGGGAAGGACCCTGCGGATGGACTGGGTTCCATTGTATGTGTATATGCGAGTAGTGGTTGGTTTGGGTATGTACATACAAAATAGGTGGCGACGTGCAATTTTGCAGGACCCTGTGTAAAAACATGTCCAAAAACCTTTGTGATACCTCCTAGACTTACTAGCATGGAAGCTTCCTCCCATCCAGCACCCTGAGAGCAATAGTGCTGCTTGGGGTTAGGGAATCATGGTGTATGAAGCAGCAAGTAGTACATAATGGGTTTCGAGTGTGCTTGAGTAGCTCACAGGTCTATGGTCCACCTCTGGCAAGGGGCAGTACTGGTGGCTATTTGAGGAAGCCTTTCTCCTGAAGGCACTTCTGGTTTTGGTTGCTGCAGCCTTGGTTCAGCTCTTCCCAGCTGCTGTTAACTAGAGGTCAGCCCATGCCCCAAAACACAAGCATCTATATTACTTCCAAAGCTTTTAATCATTGCAGCGGTAGCCCTAGTTGGTCTCCTTGCATTTTGTGAGTTATTTGCACATAGGAGAAAAGGCAAAATGCATTGAATGGATTTTTCATGATTAATGGTTTAGTCCAGTTATTGCTGGTGAAGATGCAGGCGCAATGGCAGTGCTTTATTTTTTGGCTGACATATAAAAGCAAGGGAAAGCCGAGCCCTTTTTTTACTTAATAGAGTTCAGAATGTCTGTCTTTTTATTGGTGTTAATTTTAGGGGTAGAGAAGGAGCAGGTTGTAAATTGTGAGTAATTTAATTTTAATTAGTTCTACTAAAAGCTTTATTACTCTTTTCTATTCCCTTTCCATCACAGTGATGGCAAGGGGGCCTGTAGGGATGCTGGGGAGGGACTCTTCATTAGGGACTGTGGTGAGGGGACAAGAGGTAACGGTTCAAACTTAAACAGGGGAAGTTTAGATTGGATATGAGGAAGAAGTTCTTTACTATGAGGGTGGTGAGGCACTGGAATGGGTTGCCCAGGGAAGTTGTGAATGCTCCATCACTGGCAGTGTTCAAGGCCAGGTTGGACATAGCCTTGGATGGCATGGTTTAGTGGGAGGTGTCCCTGCCCATGGCAGGGGGGTTGGAACTGGATGATCTTAAGGTCCTTTCCAACCCTAACTATTCTATGATTCTATGCTCTTGTGCTGCCATAAGCTCTGCTGATGGACATGTATGGGGGATGGCAGAACCTTTGGGCAGTACACAGCTGCTTGCTCTTCTCCTTCATCCCCTTTGATGAGGTTGGAATTGAAAATCATCCTTCATGGGGATGTCCTGCTTTAACCCTCCTGTGGTTGTTGCTTTTTGCACAAATTACTTTGCATGTACTACAAGAATAGTGTGCAAATTCAGAAAGCAAATGACTTTTTAAGCTGGAGGACGCAGTGATCCATGCTGGTCAGTGAACTGGCTCCTGAATGCTCAGCCAGGCTGAGCTGGCTTTTAGAAACCCCCTTTGGTGAGGTCCTTCTAAATGCTTCCCCCTTTTCCTGCAGCTTTGGGGCAAGTAGTATTGTAGACTGGTTTGCGTTGGAAGAGACCTTAAAGCCCATCCAGTTCCAACCCCTGCCATGAGCAGGGACACCTTCCACTAGGGCAGGTTGCTCCAAGCCCCTGTGTCCAACCTGGCCTTGAACACTGCCAGGGATGGGGCAGCCACAGCTTCTCTGGGCACCCTGTGCCAGCACCTCAGCACCCTCCCAGGGAAGGGCTTCCTCCTAATGTCTCCTAATACCTAGTTATTTTCCTGGTATTTCCGAAGTGTCTAGCCTATATCTACCCTCTTCCACCTGAAAGAGCTGCTACTCCTACCACTGCTGCAGAAGCGCAGGGTAGGGACCACAAACTGCCCAGGAGCTGGTGGTGGTTGCTGGAGGGCACTAAGGGTGCTTTTCCTTCCCAGAGGGCAGGGACAAACATACAGTTTTAAATGACTTTCCTGAGCCTGCTGTGGCCCTCAGCTCTCCCTGCCTGTTTGGATTTAGCCATTGGATGCTGTCCGATGTCCTTGTGCAGCCACTGTGAAGCTGCTGGGCTCAGTGGGAGAGGTGCTGCAAGGTCAGGATTTACCTTGTTTGTCACTGCCATTCTCCATGGCAATGAAAGGTGATCATTGACCGGCTCTGCTCGGTCCCCATGGCTAGCGCTGGTGATGGATGGACCCTCCCAGGGCCACAGGATGCTGTCCTGGTGGGCTGTGGGTAACTGCTAGGCATTTGTGGCCTTGGGTGATCATCCCAAAACAGGTCGCGGCATATGTCCTTGCTTGCGTTAATGATGATGGCACTCCTGCGCTTGTCTCATTTTTGTCTGTCACTGTGTCTTTCACATTGAAGAGTTTGGCCAGGGCAGGTTTCAGTACTGAAATAACCTGTTGTTCATCCATTATTTGGATCCCTGTGATTGTCTGGGGGCTTGGTGTTGGAAGGATGGATGCTTTGCTCTTATTGCTGCTGCTGTTACTTGCTTGTAGTGGTGATACAGCAGGTCTCTCTCTCAGTTTCTGTTGTTGTTTGTCCCAGAAACTCGTTTTGGATATGGTTCTTGTGGGGAAGCCTTGGAAGCTTTCTTGTCTGTGGTGCCACCGCTGGCTTCCCAGGGCTCAGCCTTTGCAAACAGCACCGAAAAGCCACCTCCCAGTCCACCACTTGTGTTTAATGAGTATGACTGCACAGCATGAAAATGCAGCTCAGCCAAGTGTGGTGATGCCTTTAGGAAAACAACAGGGAGAAGGGGGGGAAATCCCTAATTGGATTCCATCAGGTAATCTCTCAGTGAAGCCACACAAGTGCTAATTGCTGCTATTGGTGACAGGTAGAGTTATCAAAGCCTAATGCTGCTTTCAGGTGGCAAAAATACTATATTTACGAAAACTAAGTTATTTAACACTCAATGGGGTGCATCTCGCACAGCGTTGCAATACACCTATTAAATTTTTAGTGCCAGATTATGATTCACAGCCAGGGTGCGTAAGTTGCTGAGCAGCATAACCCAAGCAACAATTATTAATTCATCGGGTGCTAAAAGTGCCTAAAGAGAGAGCAGTAGGCAAATAAGAGCCTCCCTGGGATGCAATGTACCCTTTGGCTTTTTTAGATTGCAAATTAGTTAAAGCATGTATCATAATGTGATGCCTCCTTAGCAGATATTGCATCCATTAGTCTTTCTCTCCATATTAATAAAGCCATTGATGGATACTCTCATTCTTTCCACTGTTCCCCAAAATGATTTGCAGTTGTAAAACCCTTAAACTCTGCAACTGCACGTACTGAAAGGGAACTTTGGGAGAGGCTGTAAATTATTTTGACAGGCCTGAAAGTGCTGTTTATACCCATTAGTCACCACAAATGCCAGAATGTTGTGATTTGACTGCCTTGTTCTTCCTTACTGAAATAGGATGTATTAGATAATGCTTGAAGTCAGTAAAAAATGAGGAAAAACTTCCTGTGGGAAAAAGGTATAATTGAGTGTGTAGGTAGGTTTAGTTTTCACCGGGGGTTATCAGTTAAGTTTGCCTCTGGGGAAGGACTCGTGTGTCTCTGGAGCATCCCACAGTGCTGTGTGTGTGCATCCCTTGGGATTTCCCGTAGGGATGATGGAGTGAGGGAGCCAAGCCAAACAAACCAGGGCTGCCAGAGTTTCATGTATCTATTGCCGTATAAATGCCATCATTGGCAGGATTATATTTGCAGGAACAAATCTGATATTTTTTGAAGCTTCCCAGTCTTAATTTTGGGTGAGAAATAGTGTATGTATTGGACCTATTAGCACATCGTGGATGGTCATTTTTGGTGTCACACTGGTTCTGTTGAGCTCATCATTTTCAGTGTAATTAGTTTGCTTTCTGGGAGCTCTAATGCATATGCATGTAAGAGTGGCTTGTGCCCTCTACTTCAGTTTATTTTAACCACAGAGCCAAGAATATATGTAGGAGGACAGGGGAAAACCGGGACACTGAGAGAGAAAGTCCTGTTCCTAAAGAACAAAGCAGCACCTTCCCAAGGATATATAAACACTGCTAATAGCTGCAGCTATTGAGGCAGAACACAGTGCTATTATCACTCTGGCTGGGCATCAGTCAGGGAGTTGAAGTGTCCCATCATCCCTGTGGCGTGCAGTTTCTCCTTGCTGGAGGGGATGTGCCTTGAGCAAGCAGCCTTGCCTCCAGGCTAGTTCACAGGCCAGATGTGCTGCTGCTGTTTGAGCTGGGAACTGGTCCTCCCTGGTGTTGGTGTTGCAGAAGTGCAGATAAAGATGAAACCTCAGTGCAGCATCAGGGTATACTGTTTGAGGGTTGATATTTTGGGTCTTCAGCTATCAATTGCATGTCCTTGTCATTGTGTCTGTGAAGCTCTTTATAGGGCTGCTCCAGAAGTTTGGTGGGTGAACTGACTGGGCTTAAAACCAAGTCTTTTTCTTTTCCCCTTCCTTTTTGACCACAGTTGTGAGCAAGCAGCTCAGGGGAGGGAAGGATAACTCCTTAATTGAGCTTTGCCATTAAACACCTCCCATCCAGCTGAACTTGGTGGTTAATTTCTGCTTAAGCAAGGGCTCTGTTGTGCTTTTCCTGGTACAAAGTCAGCATACGTACTTGCTGCCCCCAGTACTTCTTTCAGCCTATTAGCTGTGCACAGCTGGTCTTCTGAAGGCATCATGTAGCTCATGGGTAGTGACTGGGATGGAGAACTGGAGATGGGGCAGTGTTGGGTGTATTTGTCATGTAGGTGATGGTTTGTATGAGCTCCTGCTGATGCTCTGTGTTAGTTTTGTTTCCTCCCTGCAGCTTTGTTGGGAAACTTTGGTCCATTGATGGATATCACGACTTAGGAATGTGTAGCTTCTGCAGCGTGGTTTCTCAGATACTTTCTTGAGATACATGAACTTCGTTGGGACACCTCTTGTGTTGTGATGGAGATGGATGTGGTATATCATAAGTCATTTTTGGAGCCTTGTCTTAAAGGGACAGCATTCAGAGCTGAAAAACTTCTGTGGCTGTTTGAGACCTGTTTTCTGCATGGGAGTCCCGGGAATGACAATATGATCAATGGTCATATCTTTATTATCCAGCTGTCATTCTTGCTTTTCACTTGCAAATGAAGATGCCAGTAACCTGCTTTTTAACATATGGCCCATTAGCTACCTCCTCCTATTCAGATGGTAATGTAGTGGACCATTGGTGATTTAGGGCTCTGACTTGTATGGATAATAAGGGATTGTTTACGCTGGTAATTACACTCATTTCCATATCGATTGGTCCAGCTAGACCAATGCCTTAAAAAACTTACGGCAGGACAGTACTTCCCCAAAGCAGTCAATGGAAGAGCATTGTGTTTATCTTGGGTACTGCTTGGAATTGTTGGGGAAGCAGACAAAGGGAGAAAATGGGGTTACAGGTGAATCCTGTACAGGAGTAAAGACTTAAGGTGAGTTATAGAGCACAGTGGATCTGAGGAATTTGATGAGGCTGGAAAAAAAGAAGGACTTTGAAGGATGACTCAGGAAATGCTGCTCTAGATCTCCAGCAGATAAAAGGTAGCAGGGGACCCTGGGGATCTCTATATTTTCGATCTGAACAGGGGTTCTGGCCTCTTGGCTTGGCTGGAGTGGCAGTGATTCATACCAGTTGTGTATCTGCACGACTGCCATGAATATTTGCACTGTAAGTGTACCAGGAGCAGCTGAGATCCTGCTGCCGTGTTTGGTAGTCAACAAGAGTTTGTC
Source organism: Amazona ochrocephala (assembly GCA_039720435.1). NCBI lineage: Eukaryota > Metazoa > Chordata > Aves > Psittaciformes > Psittacidae > Amazona > Amazona ochrocephala. The sequence goes on along the minus strand of CM077881.1, from coordinate 80,891,031 downwards.
ATCGAAACAGAAATAGCTGCTTTTGAAATGGTTGAATATTGGGGGAAGTTCAGGTTAGATGTGAGGAAGAAGCTCTTTACTATGAGGGTGGTGAGGAGCTGGCCCAGGTTCTGTGTGCTTCTAGCAGGTGAGAAGTGAGACAGCACTGGAGGGATGCGTTGGTACCGAACCAGGAAAGGGATCCCGGCGTGAGTACTAGCGAAAGGGGTATAGAGCCAGGGAGCAACACACATCCTGGCTTTCACTGAGCAAACAGCCACATGGAGTTTTACAGCGCTTCGTGCATGGGATGTCATGTTCTTGTTTGTCCAAGAGCTGCTGGGCAGGAAACTACTCTCATCTTGGTCAGTGAAGCTGGTAAGGTTCAAGAGACTTCATACTTATTTCATTTACAACTGGTTGCTATTAAATAAAGAAGCAAAGGGTAGCAAAATGGGCACCACAAACTGAACGTGTAGCTCGGTGGTAGGAGACAAGGGGCAGTCCTACTGCTTGGTAAGGTACAAGAGAGACAAGTTGTTTCTGCAGCTTTCTAGTGTGTTTAGTTTCCTGAAGATCCCAGGGCTGCCTACAGGTTAATATCTGTTACGTGTTTTATATGCAAAACATAGAAATTACATCGTTATATCCCAAATGTGATGGGTGAGTTAATTTTGAAGTGAAAATTGTCTGGAAGAGAAATAACACGGAACAAATAATAGAGGACAACTATTACAATTACTGTACCGTGCTGTGCAGAGCTTTTACCTTTCCTTCCCTGTTTGGCTTTGCAGCCGATTTCAGGAATGGAAGACAATGACTCTGACTGAGCACTATTGTGAATGGAATAAAGACCCTTTGTTGTTAAGAAACTCCAATAAAGTACAGTTGAAACATGGATAAGCATTAGTCCTGTGGCATAATGACACAGGGCTGTACTTTTGAAGATGTGCAAAAATGCTGCTTGGCATTGCAGGTTTTATTCTGTTAAGCACCTCTGAGATATGCAGCGTCCATCAGTGGGTTTTCTGGGGTAGAATATCTGTAGGAGACTCAGCTCAAGGCACAGAAGTGCGTAGCACATTGCTTTTGGACATTAACATGTTCTGGTTCTGGATGATACCTGATGAGGAGCTGTTGTGTCCAATCTGAAGGTGGCAGACCTGCTGTTTGTAGCACAGTTTGATGAAGGTTGGGGTTTGATGCTTCGGGCATGGGGGTTGCTCTGGCAATGATGATGCGACGCTGAGTGAAGCATTGCAGCTTCTCTGTGTCGGTTTTATCTCCTCTTAAACAGGTGAATTTGAAGGATGTTGTTGGAGTAGGACCAGAATTGGGCTTTATGTAAAAGGTTCCATTAACTACAGCTAATGAGGTAAGCATCCAACCTGCAGATGCTTCTGCTGCTTTTCGCCATAAATTGAAGGTCTAAACCAGGGGTGAGGGGGAAGTAAATGGATTCCTTAAAAGGAGCTGCTGAATAAATACAAGACTTGGGAATCAGAAGGAGCTGGGATAGTTGATTTGTTTTCCTAAGAAGTATTTTTTCTGTCCACAAATACAGTTTTTAGTAGAGAAGAGGCAGATGAAAACTTGCTTCTAGGCTCTGTGGTAGGCAGTATGGTGGAGAGATTAAATTAAGTGTTGAACCAAAGAACAAAAGGCAAATTGCAGCATTTAACAGAGATAAAGACAAACAATGAAACAGACAAGAATGGAAGCATGAGCATCTACTGCCAACTTACAGCATGAAGATGCACTAAGGCCTTTCACCTTGGATTTACTCTGACAGCTTTCACTTCACCTTCATCCCTGTCTCAACTCTGTCACTAAAGGCTTTCCCATAGTTATTGGTAAACTTGCCTCTCTCAGAAAAGCCTTTACCTGCAGCTCCTTGTAACAAGTGGCTGATTCTAAGTGACTTAAAACTATGAAGCTTGGAAGAGCCTGTGATCCTGAATGTTCTTGAAACATGCAGGTTATACAGTGGAAAATGTGCAGTAAAAGAGGGGCTTCTGCATCTCAGTGGGAAAGTGCAGTCCCTGGATACAAAATCTATGCGTTCCTTTATCTTCTCTCAGCTGACTCCTCAGAAACAGCCTGGCACTGAGGACTGTCATGGTTTAAGCCTAGCTTGACTCAGAACCAGGCAGCCTTTTGCTCATTCCCCCTTTTCCCCCCATCTCTGGGTGGGATGGAGAGGAGACTCAAAAGAATGTAAACCCAACAGGTTGAGATAAGAACAGTCCAATAACTGAAGTATACTATAGAAGTGCTACTGAGAAGGGAAATAACAAGGGGAGAGACCATAAAACTGAGAAGGGAAAAGAAAACCAATGAGCGCAAGTGATGTGCAGTACAAGTGCTCACCATCCACTGACCAATTCCCAGCCTGACCCAAGCAGCGATCGGGCCCTTCCGGTTTACTCCCCCCAGTTTCTATACTGGGCATGATGTGCTGTGGGGTGGAATACCCCTTTGGCTAGTTTGGGTCAGGAGTCCTGTCTCTGCTTCCTCCCTGCTTCCCCTGCCCTTCCTCGCTGCCAGAGCATGAGGGACTGCATAGTCCTTGCTCAGGGTAAGTGCTACTGAGCAACAACTAAAACATAGGTGTGTTATCAGCATTGTTCTGGGGCTGAAGTTGGAAATACAGCAGTGCACTAGCTACTAGGAAGAAGTAAAATAACTGTTACAGCTCAACTCAGGCCAAGGACTCACTCTTTCATGTGCATTTTCCCCACCATCATCTGCAGTAGCCAAATGCAGCGCTCTGCAAAGACACTTCATTTCAATGTAGGTGATCAGGCATTTGTAAGACATGGAGCTTGTTATGGGCAGCCCCATGGAGCTTGTTATGGGCCAACTTGTATGTTTTTGTGCATTTTTGTTAGGTTTTCGTAGGAACACCTTCAAAAAGTGTGTTTAATACTAATTATTGGCTCTTCTGCAACCCTCCTGCAGACATTAAGTATGAGGATATTGTGTTCAGTCCTGTCAGATACTCCAGAAGAGGTTGAATTAGGTTTAATAACCTTTACCTTGTCATGGTGTAGATTATGCCTTTGCATTGCTTGCCATGCTGTCTGCAGTGGTTGGCACTGCAGGAGGTGAGGTTGGCCGATGTGCTATGGGATGCTTGACATTAGAGATGCATCAGCGGACGGGGCCAGGTACAACCCATGCCTCTGGCTTTTTAGATCTATGAAAGAATGGAGACAAAGAGTTAACTTGGAGTTACTTGGATTTAGATAACCTTTCAGCCACAAATGCAGAGCTCCCAAGACAACCAGCAGCTCTTTGTGTCTCTGAGTTAAGTCCCCTCAACATTACCTTGTGAGAATAGCAAGTTGTTTGAATCTTCCTGTTAGCACAGACAATTCTGTATTGTATTCCTGCAGCCTTTCTTTCCCTGCAGGGAAAATAATCTGTGGTAAAATCTTACTGGAGCTATTCCAAGGCCTGTGTGGACCAAAGAAACCTGAAAGAAATCCAACTTACCGCTTTTTGGTCGGAGTCAGCGAAGCGGAGAATGCCAATATGCCGATATCTATCTCGTGCGTTAAAGAAACTGGGAATGCTGCTGGAAAGCAGTTTTCTCCAGCCATCATTTAGGAATCGCCTTTATTTCCACTGCAGCTGTGCATCCGGACTTGAGCAGTCTGGGAAGGACAGCTCACTGTTTAGGGATAGTGTTCTTCAGTAGCAGCCCAACTCCAAGGGATGGAGGGCCCTGGGCTTTAGTGCCAAAAGCGTAATGCCAAGGGGTGTCCGAACTTGATGGTTTCACTTCAGGTGCTGATACCTGAATGGGTTGTCAGGACCTATCCCTTTGGATACAAGTTAATGCTTGACCAGTTCTGGAAAGCAGTGCGGTGATGGGTTTAGCAGCATAATGTTAAGCCCATTATGTATTGCATCCTGCAGGTGTTTTCCTGGCATTACATGCATTTGTATTTGTCAGTGTAACAGCAAACATTGATTTCTGACCACATCTGAGAGGCACTAAACTGGAAAAACAAATGTTCAACCCAAAATATTCCCTTCTATTCTACGGCAAACACCCCCAACAAATAACTTTCCTGTTTTTTTGGCTTTTCCATGTCAGAACATTCAGTGCCTTTAGGGCTTGTTATTCTTCCTTTCTAGGAACCAAGCACTTTAAACCAAACCAGAATGTTTTTTCCCCTCTATTTTGTTATAAGAGCTCTTTTCCAGGATGAAAGGCTCGATGGAAGCTTTTCTGTTCATCAAGTCCCTGTATTTTATGGTAAATTAATACTTGCTCTATGTTTCTTGTAGGTATTTATATCATCTTTGTCCACAAAGGATTTCAGCTGTTCTTCCTCCTTTGAGCTTTGTGCGCGCAGCTGTTTCTGACTGGGGATTCAGACAGATTGGTGGAGGCTCAAGAGGAGTGTTGCCTTGGCAGAGGGTCTGCAGGAGCCTGACCCTCAGTAAAGGGTTTTGCTCAGCACACTTGACTGTCTTCAGGCAGAGCAAGGGGTCACTCGCAGCTTGTGGAGCCTCCTTTGGGCTGTAGGTTCTTGTGTTTGTTCTTAGTTATTTATTCTTTTCCACCCGTTCCTCTAAAATGGAATAAAAGAGGCCTGGGACAGATTTGACCAAGCATGGGGAAGGTTTACCTGCAGCAGGATGGCCACAGAGCCTGCACCACGGCATCCCTGGGCATCAACATAAATCCATTCACAATACTGCTTTCTTCCCAACCTTATAAAGCCGTTGGGAAATGAAATGAAAAAGGCTGCCTGGACTTCTAGTAACTTTACTCTGCTGGAACCAATTTGGAAGCATTTGAGTGCACGTTTGCAGGAGGATGATCCGAGGCTGAGCGCCGCAAGGTTTCCAGCAGTACATTTCCTTTTAAATACCATAATTGGCGCCCTGAAATTTCTTTCAGCACTTTATTTGAGGAATAGCTGAGGTTTTGGAAGGAAGTCATATAAAGTTATGGCGGCACTTCACAGTTTTAGGAGTCTTTTTTAGCCTGCCAAATTGGAGCTGTGGTATCGGTATGCATGGAGCCTCTTCCTCGGTGTGGCAGCAATCATGCTGCCGAACTGCGGGCTCTAAATCACAGCTGTTGGCTCGAGCAGTGGGAAATGAGAATGCCGGGTTTTATAACCTTTTGTGAGCAGGACCGTGAACCTGTCTCTTGTGAAGTTTTACCAAACATCCCCTAAAGAAAGGGAGTCGTGTTAGTGACGTTTTATGGGAGCAGATATCATCAGCTGGTGGCTTGGGGAAAACTGTGTTCTATGTAGAACTGAGGTTCACAGGTTGTTGGTGTTTGCCCCCTCCTTACATCTTCCTCTCTTATTACTTAGGTATGAGTGCAGGAGAGCAGGGTGTGAGGAGCTGGGTGTCTCTTCTCCTTATCCCACCATTGAAGATGCCACTTGGTGATTCTTTTATGGGTATTACCTTTAACTGCTTTTTTCTTCTTTAGTCTTCTTTTCCCTTATGGAACACTCTCAACTTGCTGATCGCTCCTGTCTTGGGCATCCTGCCCAGCGCCGCAGGCTGAAACTTGCGCTCAGGGCTAGAATTGACGTCGGCTCCTTGGGAGGCACCGGGGCAGATCTCAGCACCAAAGAATGTCTTCATGTCTGTGGGTAAACACGAAGAGAAACCTTCAGATTCAGCTGTCGTTTTTGTTTCTTGCAGTAATTTAAGGCCTTTGTAAATTGACAGCCCCCCTGTGAAGCCAGGGCGCTGTTGACAGAAAACAAATGAATCAAATGCATCAGTCACATCCTTTGGTTGGGCTTCATGGGGAGCGGAGCAGCAAACAAATGCACTGAAGACCCAGGCTCATGTGTGAGCTCCTTCCCACAGGTGTATTTGTATCCAGAGGGAATTTTTTCCTCTATAGGATGGAAAAGCCAATAATCAAATCTGAGAGAAAGAATCAGCAGCTTGAAATATGTTTTTAATAAAGCAAAAAAGCAAAGATACCCTCTCACCCCAAAAGATAGCTTTGACTCTATCATAGTTTTGTAAATGCATTTAGGTCTCTAATGACTTTGCAAGCCTATGTGCAGCTATAAATCTGTCTCCTCAATGTACCCCATCAGCAGGCTTGGTTTTCCCGCTTCCGGCAAACACAGTGCTGTTACACCTGCCCTGTAGTTCATATTCCAGTAGCATGTAGGGGAGCATTTTGGTTCAGAGCAGCAGCGCGGTTTTAGGACAGATCCTTCCAGCACCATCACTTACGGTGATCCAGACTGGCATGCTGTGTATTCTTGGTCCAGGTATCCTAAACTTCCTTTGTAGAAGACAAAGTCTGGTGCTCCACTTCAGGCAAGTGCCAAATGCACTCACTGAGAGATGAGAGTCTAAACCAGTCCTGTAGGCACCTTTAGTCCGCCCATGGAGTCAGGCTGGTGGGTTCATGGACCACTCTGAGCCTTCCTCCTCTAAGCAGTTGTGGTGTTAGATGGTTTTGACCTATTGATCTGCTCCCCCTGTCATGTCTCATCTGTGTTTCATAGGACAGAAGTGCCTCCGTGTATGTGCTGTTCATATCTTTGGTATTTTTCCGAACACAAACATAGCAAATCATTTAGAAGGGAGCAAGGTTTGCTCTGGAGGAGCCTTCATTCTCTCCCAGGCGGCACTGGGCCAGTGAGCTGTCAAAGGGAAACGAAACAGACCAGCATTTAATAACCAAAACTCTTCACAACTTTGGTTCCAAGAAAATAATTAGGGTAGTTTGACATTGCTGTCTCGAGCCAGGATATATGCCCTGTGGCTGCACTGGAGTTTGAGCACTGGGTTTATAATCCAGTTTACACATCCTCTTAGTGCTTATATATGGGGAGATTGAAGCCATGTGGTCCGTCTTTTGGTATTGATGAAGGTATCTGGTGGCTGCCTTGGCTGCAGTAGAGGGTGTCGTGTCTGAATTACACCTGACATCTTCGAGAGTAGCCAGGAAGGTGCCTCACCGCATCATACTGTTTCTGAAGTGCCATATTTCAGTGCTGTGGTTGATATTATGTGCGTCTCTTCTTCCTTTGCACACAGCATTTGCTTTGGTGGTCAAAGAAAAATGATAGGGATGTATTTCTACAGTACAAGTGACTTCAGGAACTTGCAAAGCCCTTATAAAATTAGAAGTACAGCATACATGGCAGGGGGTTGGAACTAGGTGATTTCAAGGTCCTTCCCGAACCATTCTGAGTCCATACCTGATTCTGACCCTTTCTATCCAAGGACAAATACCAAGCCTTTCTCTATATATGACAGATTGTGAATGCTGGGTATACTTACTGCTTGAGGGTTGGAAGTTTATGTCGCCTAATAAGCAGCATGATGTTTTTATGGCTTTGTAAAGGTTAAGGTTTTGGTGGCTTCAGCATTAATCTATTGTGTTTTCCAAACTGAAGGACGTTTCCTGGGAGAATACTGTTTGAAATGAGCAAACCAGCTGGCAGAGCTGCTGGGAGGTGTTGGTAGGAACAGCAGAAGTATTTAAGCACAGTCTGTGTTCATTGTTTGTGTGCAATAGTTGTGAGCTGCTGTGGTGCACTCTGGTTGGAATGGCTCAGATCACTTGTCTCAAATAGGATCTATCTCATTTCAGAGTCCAGAACTCTGGCTCTGATCTAAACCCGCCAGCAAGGCCCCATCTGTGGGCAAGAACAGCTCTGTCCTGAGACTAAACCATCCTCTGTGCTTTAAGATACCTATCTCTGCGTGGGATCTGGCGCCTCTGTGAGGTGCTGACTATAAAGGAGCCCACATGACTTGTTTAGAGGAGAGGCTTGAGTTCTGGGTGATGGGTATCTGAGGAGTAAGGCTCCTTCTTCTCCCACCTGGGGATGTTTGGGGTGACCCACTGCTTCTTATGGTTTTACACTTGTAATGACTGAGTCTGATTTCTCTGTTTATTTTCCAGAGGACCCAGCGTTGGCTCAGACCCTTCCTATCCCTCTGTTGATTTCAGCAGAATTTAGCCTGTGTCAAGGTTAATCTCTTTAACAACCTTGCTAAGTCATTCAGGCGTTAACTCGGCTCCTCCTTCAACATAAATCTCCTGTCCAGCTTTCAGGGTAAGGAGGGAAGGAACGCAGTGCACTCATTTAGAATGAATGAATGCCCTTGGTCTGGGGCTTTTGATCCTGGCCTGGTGCTGGGGAGCATTACAGGGAGAAATACTTTTGCATGAGGCTGCAGTTGCACTGCTGGTGTGGAGAGCCCATTGGGATGTGTCTTCAGGTACAGAGTCTGGCTGCTCATTAAGGGAAGTGCACTATTTGAGATGCAGGACATACCTAGGGAGCATTGCACTATGTTTCACTCTCTTCAGACCCTTTAAAAGGTCTTTACATCCTTTGTTGTTGCTTTTCGTTATTTCTTCCTTCTGGTAGCCTATATCTTCAGTGCTTGTCAAATACAGAGCAGGGCTGTATTTTTTCCTGGCTCAAACCCCCAGTCAGTTATATTGATTCCAAAAAACATAGTGTGTAAAGCTTAGGAGCTGGGACTCGCAGAGGAATGTGGTTTCCTTTCTGCGGCTTGTCTTTAGACATGAAACAAGGCTTCAGAGTTGGAAAGGAAATGGAGTATTTAAAAACTGTACAGAATGTAATAGGAATGAAAATAATTTGGAATTCATTAGGTATGCATAAGCACAAGGATATTGAGTAACATAGATTAAAATATAGCTCAATTAATATACGTGTCTGAAATGACAAAGTTGGAACACAATTACTCTGTTCTTACTGAACAGACGTGTTTTGACAGTATTGAAGTGAAAAAGCAGAAACAATCATCTTGGAATTGTACCCATTATGTATTCGCTAAAAATATATGTATTCCATTGAAGTACTGCTATTTTGGTGAAGGTGGATTTTTGCACTGGATGCAATTCCTATTAAATAATTCAAAAATGCCAATAGGATTTTAAACACCTTTGGGACATTAAAAGTTCTGCCACAGGTAGAATAAACCTGTGCAGGATAACCTGTGAGTGTCTGTTAGTGTAAGCCAACTGACAGTCCCTCGGAGAGCTGCAGTGGGAAACCTTGCTATGCTATTAGGTTGGGTCTGTCTTTTAAGCTTGACTTCCATGGGATCAATTAATGATGGTGAGTTAGAAAGATGGTTGTTTTACAAAGCCAATAAATGGTGCCAGCATTGAATGATTTTGTTACAAGCATCACTGGGCTGAGTGAACAACGCAGCTTCCAGCCCTGACATGTATTGGAGTTTATTTACCCATGGATAACCCAGTGTCTTTTTCTCCTAACATGGAAGAGAGGTAAATAAAACAGCAGGGACGTACAAAACAATGCAGGCAGAGTGAGTCTTGATTAACCCAACTCGAAGCAGCTTTTGAATGGAATATAATAAATTAAAGCTCTGGTTGCATTCAAAGCTGTTTGCCTTTCATGACCACTGATTTTGGGAAACAACCGTTGGAGGACTCAAACTCATGAAGGTTTTTCTGTGCATGCACCTTTCACAGGGCTGATTTCCATGGGATTGCCACCTCAAATGTGTTATGCCAGTTCATACAGGTTCTACTTATTTGAAACAAGTATTAGTAATGAAGTACATGCTGGTGATGCAGTCCTGATGATACATCCATTGCTTCTTGCAAGTCATTGCAAAGGTGTGGTACCAATGTATGACCCTGAGTGAATCTATCCAGGGAAAGGTGTGACCTGCCTGGGATAAAAGCTCTTTATCCTCTCACAAGTTTTCTACCTCTGAGTGCTTTCTCTGCTGTGTGGCCTGAGGTCTGGAGGAAGAGCAGTTGGATGTGCTTGGTCAAGGCACTCTGCTGTTGCAGGGCTTTTGGCCTGTATCAAACAGCAGGGCCCCATAATAAGCAGGAGCCTGCTGACCCCTCTTCCAGAAAGGAAGGGTCTGCTCCAGAGTAAAGTGTCTGTAAATGGGCCTTACCCATCTATTTTCACCCTGTGGTCTTTAAATTGTGTTTCTGCAGTTGCATTGAATATACCCATCTGTAAAGCCCTTTATAAGCTTTCCTTGAGCTCAGTGCAGTAGAGGCTGTGATGCAGACCTGCTTTCTGCCAGCACTAAGGCACCTATGACTGCAAGGTGTGTGTGTGCCAGCAATACCTGCCATGCATCTTCAGAGAGGTACTTTCTTCCCTTGCTCAGGAGCTCTGGTGATGTTGGAGTTCAGATTTATCTTGATCAGTATTAGGCCAGGTCATGTTGGCTCTGTTAAATGAAAAGCAGTATTTCAAGGTGGCTTTTGAAGTGGTAAGGTCTTGGTGCTCTTAGTCCTTCCTAAATGGAATTGATAATGGTATGTATTTGAAACCATAGCATAAAAAACCCTACAGATGTAATATCAACTTGATCAGTAGAGAAAATCCACCAGACCTGCAGAGGGCTAAAGGATTTTAATATGCCCTCCTGTGTTTGTCCCTCTGCAGCCCCCTGGGGGTTGAATTCCTGTGTTATTTAGTTTAATAGATCTATAATCCTGTGTACCTTGTCATTTACTACATGCTGGATGGTGATGTGCTATATGAAAACACTGAAATACAAAGCAAAAAGTTCTGTGCATAGGCATTTATTGCCATCAAATCCTTGTGGTTTGAACCAGGTTGTTCCTGAACAGGCATGCAGTTGTTTGCTCTGCTTAGGCACTAGTTGAGATGCTTTAGGATCGATCTGTCCTTAATAGCAAAGGAAAACAGTTGGGTTAACTGAGGGGGAAAAGGAACAGTGGAGGATGAAGGTCCAAGAGCATTTGCAAGATTTCTTTCAACCGAATCGGTGGCCAGTGTGTAGTGTGAATGAAGAAAATTGGGAACGGCAGCTAAGGCTTAGCTAATGCAGTCCCATTTGGGGCTGCAAACAAAGGCTTTGGCCTCTGTCCACAGGGTCTGACCTTCCTGTTGCAGATTGAAAGCTGAAGGGATTGCGGGATTCAGTTTGACCAAGAAGGTACCAGGAGGGTGAGGCATAAGCAGAAACCCTGACCAGGTGTTGCTGGAAGGACATTGTGTGTGATGCTGGAAAAACAAAGCGCTCTGTCTTCATCCACAGATGTAATGTGTAACCAGAATAAACCAAATCCTTCAGGATTTCAGTAGGCGATGATGTCCACCCAATGCTGGGCTCTTAAATAATCCCCAGCCCTGCCAGTCTCAGGAATTACTAGCCATTGTCACAACTTGCCTCTAACTCTGTGTCTCAGGGGCATCTTTTTCCCATTCACAGTTATTCATATGAAGGGCTCTTGGGTCTCATCCAGTATTAGCTCTTTATTTTCTCTTTTGTTGGATGCCCAAGGAGAGGCTCTCCAAGAGGGGTCTTTCTTTGCTGTATTCACAGGCCACTCTTGGCTGATTTGCTTGGAAATAGGCGCACCAAAGAAGCAAGCCCATCTGTTCCCTTTGAGCAAGGGATGGTAGGATCAGGAAATAAAACTAACTGGTGATCTGCAGCGTGCAGGTATGGGCACGCTGCTCCTAATGTGCCCATCCTCGTGATGGTCGTAACATCCCAAAATCTGCTGAGACCGTAGGGCAGGCTTTGACACCTTGGGGAAAGAAGTAGAAATCACTTTCTGGGCATGCCTTAAAGCCAGGTGGGCTGTGCCGTGTGCATCCAGGACTCACGTGGTCATTAACATTAGAGGTGCTCTGGCAAGGAGGCTCCACTCAGCTCTGTTGTTGGGTCTGGAACAGCAGTGTAGCTGACCTGGAACAATACAGGAGTTGGTTTTAGTAAGCCATCTGTGTATTTTGAGTACTTTCTCACCCTTGTATTGTGTTTAGCTTTTAAACAAGGCGAAGAGTCAGAAGATCTGGAACTCTTCTGGAGTATTGCTCATAAAAAATGGTTTAAGAGGCTGATGACTGTCAGCCCAAAAGCTGTTAATAGCAGGAATATGTGTGGGGTCCTCTTTCTAGCCAAAGCCTAAAATTGTCCAATGTGGGGGCACTTAAAATATGTAAGGCAGCTTTCTTGTTGTTTAACCTGTCCACAAGGTTTTATGTAGTCCACTATTGTCGTACTTGCTGGATGTCTTTCAACGCTGTGTATGTGATGTCTGTGAGGTACAGGCAGTCTGTGCTTTGCTATTCTAGTAATAATGTTGAGAAGGTGATTTGCTTATGACGGCAAACTGTTCCTTAGAAGCATTTAAGTGACAGGGTCATCGCTGCTTGGTTAGGGAGTGAGCAGTCAGCCTGTCTGGGGTTGTCTCTACTTGAGGAAGGTCCTTCCACAGATGCACCTGCATTGAGGTTGGTGTTCTTGAACGTGTGTGATGAGCTCTGTGGCATGGCTCATACTTACCCCCAATATGAAGGCAGGCTGAGAACATTGGGGCTGTTCAGCCTGGAGAAGGGAAGCTGCGTGGAGATCTCAGAGCAGCTTCCAGTGTCTGCAGGGGGCTACAAAGGTGCAGAGAGGGACTCTTCATCAGGGACTGTAGCGATAGGACAAGGAGCAATGGGTTCAGACTTAAACTGGGGAAGTTCAGGTGTCCCCTTCAACAGAAAGGATTAGGAAAGAATAATTCCTCTGTGTGTGGTGGAGTAACCACCAGTAAGCAGAAGTTATAAATAGGAGACAGCCTGGCTGCAGGTGAGTACTGAAATCCATCTGCATAGTTAGCAATGCAGCATTATGTTCAGAAGAGATGAAACATCTCTTTCTGGCTCTCTGCCCTGAACCACACTGTTTATGTGGGCTTTCCACCTGCGTTCCAGCTTTACAACCACTGCAGGAGCCTTCATTGCAGGAGCTGGGAGACCCCTGTAGCATTCCTGGAAAACATCAAGGAGAGCAGTGTCAGTTTAGCAGGAGAAGTGAGGAGCAGCTCCAGTGGGCAGGCAAAACAGTTGAAAACAGCATTTTTAGGCTCAGAAGAACCAGTGTATGTGTCCCACTCACCCAGACTTGTCCTCTGCTTGTCCTGCCTGCTTTGGGGATGCTCCAAGAGGAAACCTATGAGGCATTGCAGCCCTGTGTCAGGATCTCAACGGTTGTTTGTTGGGGTATTTTCATTATTTTTTTTTTACAAAACCTGACATTTTCCACTTGGGAAGCATACTTTTTTTGGGGTCCCCCCCCCCAGAATGTTTTCCTTTGAAAATCAAACCAGAAACAAAACAAATTCTGTTCTGACAGGAGGGAATAAAACCCAAACCCGTCAGTGTTGGCTGACTGTCTGCATACTATTTTTGGTTTAACTCGTGGAAGAGGAGTTTCTGGGAGTCTTCTTAGAAGCCTCGTGCATCGCAGGAGGCTCCCTGGTGAAAGAGAAGGTGGATGGCAGAACCCGAGGCACCCGTTCAAGGTTGAGGCGATGGATAGATGAAACCAAGAGCGACCACTCCTGGGTCCTTGCTCAAGGAGGAAGGACGAGCGATGATGAAGGCTTCTTCAAGATGTACCTGAACTCCTTCTGAGTAAAAGAGGCTTGGCTTCCCTTCAGACTGAGTAGTTAGGGGTTGCTTTTTGCCAATTCCTGTCTCTTTGGAGTCTTTTCTTTGGGGCTCTTTTTAGAACTAAAAATGTAAAAAGCTTCAAACTTAACACTTTCTTCTTCTTTTTCTTCAGCATTTCCCCATCTTCCTTTTCCCAGAGATAAAATGAAGAAAGAAATATTAATAGTGAGAAGCAGTAAGAAAACCAAACCAATATTTGAGTTTCCATGTAGAAAACCACAGAAATTTCTCTTTTAACACCCCTTACTGCTAAGATATGATTGCAAAACGCTACTCAGCATTTCTTTGCCTTCTAAAAGTGATCATACTTTCCGCAGTATTGCCGTATTTAGGAGCAGCGCAGGATCTTCTCATGGCATTTAATGGTTCCTGATGGGTGTTTGAAATGAGATGTTTGTTTAACTTTGCCGCACTTCCTTCGTTTGCTAATTGCTTGGGGTTTTTTTTACCTCTCTATGACTGAAGATCTGTGTTTTAAGCAGTAAATACACAGAGGCGTGTGCACCCCCATAGACACCAACGTGCCAATCTGCTTTCTACACGCTCGCCTTTTAGTAATGCCTCTTTTTTGTTGTTGTTTGAAAGATCATGTAGGCATAATAGGGATAATTAGCTTTGACTATGAGCAAATCTGGCAGTAAAACACATTAGCTACAGCTTTAAATCAACATCTCAGCCTGCAGCCTTGACTTAACTCATAGGCCTGGTAAAATCTAATTAAAACTGAAATGATCATCCAAGTATTTGATTTTAATTGTGTGTGTGTGTGTATGTATATGTGCATGTTTGGCTATTTGGCCTATACAGCTGACGTTCTTGAAGTGGCTGAATTTGCTGAGAGCTCCCAATAATCATAGGGAGAGCACAAAAACTTGGCTGTTAAGTTCAAAGCCTGCTAATGGCATTTTGAAGAAGTACCATTATGTATAGGGGTGTGTATATATATATATATATACACACACGTATAGATAGTGTGTCTGAGTGAATTACTCAGTGCCTGAGGGTATTAGTTATGTATGTTGTTGCTTTAGATTTGCAGAAATAGGGGTACATTTTAAGTCCGGATTCCTAGAGCCAGGAACTCGAGCTGAAATGTATAACAGAGCCTCAGCTTTCCCCTACCCTCAAAAGAAGAGCTCGGAGTTGACTTCAGCCATGAAAAGACATGTGTAATGCAGATTAAATCAGTTCACGTGGGGAATTTGCAGGGAATTCCAAATGCATGTTAAATTCACGCTCTGGCTTACTCGGCACTAATGTCACCTTGTAGACCGGCGCTCCATCTCAGTGAAAGACAATAGGGGTCAGGCTCCAGACCTGCTCATGCCATTTGGAAAGCCTTGCTGGAGTATGTTGGCACCCCCTGTACCTGATGCCTTTGGGAACGTGACCTTCGGTGGTCGCCTCCTTTAAATGTGTGTGCTGCCACTGATTTATCCTGAATGGGAATGTGACCTCAGGTCTGTAATAATAAGCACCAAGAGAACAAATAAAACCAGTGCAAGATATCTCGTGTGTGTTCCCAAGAACAAGGACTTTGTGATCAGGGAACGTCTTTGGGAGCCTAATGCATCCTTGGGAGCCTTGGTAATCTCCTGGGGTGTTTCTTTCAAGGGACAGTTTGAAAATGGTGTAGGCTGACACAGCCCCTATGGTTGGGACTTCTGCAAAATGCAGCTTAAAACTGAAAGCAAGGACATGGCTACTTTGGGGGGAATGTCATTGGGTTTAAGTGAAACTGATGTTGAAGTATCTTATTCCCATTGTGTTTCCTCGTGCTACCCAAAATAATCAGAAGCAGCTAGGGAATTTCCATGTGCTTGGCAAAACTAATGATGGGGAATTTTAATATGCGGTATGTATGATCAGTGCACCCCGAGTTGTGCAAGGTGATGGAGTTGAGATGGTTCTGCAAAATGCAACCTCCCCCCTTGACTTAGACGGCCACAATGATGGAAGATGGATTTGAACTCAGACCAATGGAAGGGGACACCTCTGGCTGTTTTCTTTGCAGAGTGTGGATGACAGTAGTTTATAAATGTGTAGCTGCCTCTCTGATGCAGCAATGGCTTCAGATGCAGTGTGGCAGAGTGGTCAGAGCGTTCAGTAATGGCAAGAGCTGGGCTCTGCTCCCCACTGCACGGAGGTTGTGCTGCGGTAGTAAACCTAACACCAAAACCAAGGTAGGTTTTGGTGTGGTGTGGGTTTGTTTGGGGTTTTCTCATTGTTTTTATTCAGACGGGGTGCTTGGTTACCCACTGGAGTTTATCTGCATTCAGGGCTGTTGTGCTGCCTGCCTCGTGCTCTCTTGGCAGTGCTGATCCCTGTCCCCTTCCTGCCAGGCTGAGCAGCCTTCAGCTTGTGACATCTTTTTAGAATCGTAGAATCTCAGACTGGTTTATATTGGAAAGGACCTCAAGATCATCCAGTGCCAACCCCTGCCACAGGCAGGGACACCTTCCACTAGAGCAGCTTGCTCCAAGCCCCTGTGTCCAACCTGGCCTTGAGCACTGCCAGGGATGGGGCAGCCACAGCTTCTCTGGGCACCCTGTGCCAGCGCCTCAGCACCCTCACAGTGGTAAGCGAATAAGAATTTCTTCCTTTTTATCTAACCTACATCCCCCCTATTTAAGTTTGAACCCATTACCCGTTGTCCTGTCACTACAGTCCCTGAGGAAGGGATTGTTACAGATTTATCAGACCCCAGTAGCATGTTGCCCTTCTGAGCTGAGGATGTGTGGGCTATCTCATCTCACTGGCTTCAGGGTGCGCTCTAACCAAGATGATCCTGCTTTAGCTCTGCTGGTGGATGTGAGACCATGCCATTGACTGATGTGGCCAAGCTGAATGAGTTTGGCCTGTTGCTCCAAGATGTAGTGTGGACCATGGGCTTACCTTCACTTCAGCCTAAAGTTTCCCAATGTGTTGCAGGGAAGACCCAGAATTCAGCCAGGTCTAGTGCAAGGTGTCCCTGCATATGGCAAGGGAGTTGGAACTTGATAAGCTTTAAGGTTCCTTCCAACCCAGACCATTCTGTTAGATCAGGTTGGGTATGGGGTATGCCAGTCTTAGCTGTGGAGTTGGTCTGAGGTGTTTTAAGAAGAGGGCATTGACGGACATGGGGAGAGGGTTTGCTTTTAGAGCTAATTTACCAGAGCAAACCATTGGGAGCATGTCAGCTTCTGGTGCACGGTGTTCCCCGTAGAAATTGCCTAAAGCCAGCTTCAGCGTGAATGCTGATGGTTAATGCCTGGAGATCCCAGTGGTCTTGGAAGCAATATAGTTAAGTAAAAGGCAATGGATTGGATAAAAGGTCTTAAATCAGACTAATGTTGGCAAATCTCACTTGAAAGAGAAGGATTTTGGAGGGGAAAAAAAAAGGTGAAAAGGAAGAGTAATTTCAAACTAAATTCAAAGGAGGGAAGCAGACATTCCCACAAACTAGTAAGGTCTCTGCAAATGAGGAAATGAGCCCGCTCAGATTGAAATTTAATCACAGAAGGGGTTTTATTGTCACAAGGAGAATTATATTACCACTTGTAAAAGGAGAGGGTTCTCTGCCTCTCAGCCAGCGTGTGGCTGCTGGAACCTGGTGCTGAGCAGGAGGGATGGCATCGGGGAGGAAAGGAAGGGCCATGGCACTCGTCCTACCAGTAATTGGTAATATTCTGTGCCAGAAACTAAACTGAACTCATTTAGAGAGGCAGTTGTGAATGGGTCAAGTGTAAGTACCATGAAAGCATTGCTCTAGCAGGAAGTATCTATCTTCCCCAGTAGTGCAGTGCTGCCCGGGATGCTCCTTGTGGGATCTTCATGGTGTGCCTCTACTCGAGCTCATACTGAAGCTTGGGTTGGGAGGGACTTTGGGGCATTGGAAACCACTGTGGGGTTGTGCATGGCTGTAGTTATACTTCAGACTCATTTATGGCCACCCAAAAGGTCCATAAAAGCGGGGATGACATGCAGTATAAATACAAAAGTATTTCCGTGGCCAGTAGAAAGGTATGAGCATGCACGCCTTGTATCTCCTTTTGAGCCTTAGGAACTGGGATTTTTGTTCCAAGAGAAAAATCGGAGGAGGAATGATCAAAATCCCATCTATTGTTTGTAGATGAGCAATATGGATGCTTTCAGGAGCGGGTTGACCATGCGGTTGGACTTGTAGCTTTATTTAGACACAATTACGACCTCCTTAGATCTCAGAATACATCTGGAGCTTTTCTTTTAACTCATCAGTATTTTCTCTGCTATTCCCCTGCTGAATAGGTTGTTGCTTCCTTCTTTTTCCCTTTGTTATAGATGCAACTCAAGCTGAGTTGGTTTGATTGATATGTTCTGTTTCTTTTCTCTATTTATGGTACCGAGCTCCTGGAGTCTCCACTGACTTCATTAGGGTTTGTTGGAAAATAAGTATCCTCAGCATTATGTTCTCTCCCTGTCCTAGGAGGGGGGAGGATACAGAAAAGCACATTGAAGCATGCTTTAAAACAACCCCAGCAGGTAGGTTTTGCGTACAGTGGAGTGATCCCGACAGCGTTTAACAAATCCCCTTTATGGTATTCTGTCAATTGGAAGGTGTTTGAAAGAAATTAAGCTTATTGTACTATCTGTCAGCTTTTACCACATGTAAAATTGCTGCTGGAGTGCTCGGTGGGCAAAACTCCTTAATTGGGGCTCTTAATAATTATCTCGCATGCGCTTTGCTCCTGCTGCATTTCAGAAGCATCATTTGCTTCATCTCCAGTGCTCCTGTGCCTGATCATGTCGGGAACGGGAGGAGAAGCATTTCAAATGGCAGGGAATGAGCACCTGACGTGGTGAGAGGTAGGAAATGGATTGCTGTATAAATACACATGGTTCCGTGTCGATGGGTGCTCTGCGTCCTTCCCTGAATGCAGTGGTTTACCAGTGGGTTGTTTGAAGAAGGTCCTATTAATCTTTAAAGAGGAACGTTTAATGGGAACATGTTTTTGTGTCAGCACTGGAAGAGTTAAGAATAGATTGAAACTTAATCTGCAACCCCCCAAAAACCCCTCTAAACCCCTCTTTATTTGGCCAGAAAACGCAGCGTAGACGCAGCCTTGTGCTATGTCTCAGCTCTCCGTGCCAGCAGAAGCATTGAGCTAGTGGGAATTAAGCAAAGAGTTGTGCAAACATCAGGGAGCATCACTGAAATTATTCAGCAGGACTTGGGTTTTTTGCTACTTCAGGATTAATTTGTACGTTTGCTCTTGATAATCATTTGTAAAGTAACCATAACCCTGAAGCATTTCAGGTCGCGCCAGGTAGCGGTTTAAACACGTCGAGCCTGGTAAAATGAAGAGTCAATCAGAATAGAAATATGACTTCTGTGGTGTTTTATCATGCTTTGAAATAGGTGGGTTCGGAGAATTAAAAGAGAGAAGTGGGTCCCGGCCTTTTACATCTGGGTCTAGTGCTGCTGCAGTGGGTGAGCTGTACTTCTAGGAGCTTTGAGAACATAAATACTTCAGTTTTTGGTTGTTTTTTCCTTTACTATTTGGAAATAGTCTTTTTCTCCTCATCATCTCAACTATTAAACAAGGAGCAGTGAAATATGCTTTTATGCTATGTATATTTTACAGCAAAGTATTTAAACCGTCCCATGGAATAATTTCATGCTGCATTAAGTTCAGTAAGATCTCTTCATATGCATCATTTTTAGTGCTTCCTATATCTTTGGTCATAAGCTTTTTAATTACCATGTGAGGAAATGTAAAATGAAATTCAATAAGAAATCATTTTTTGGTCATTTAGCTTCATCTGATACAGTGTTTTTCAGTCAGTGCTGACTCCATCAGTTGCATCTTTTGCTTGGAAATCACTGCTTTACCTTTAGAGTTATTCTACCCATGGCTCATCAAAGGCTTCAAAAGCAGCTACTGTGTGAAGAGGAGAGGTTTTATTAAGGCAGAAAGCTCAACCTCTGGAGCAGGAGTGTGCTTGTAATTCCAGCGCTCATAGATCTGTTGAATCTCTAGGGTTTGGGAATGAGCACCCAAGCAGCAGCACGAGGAGCGTGTGCATTTAGGGTTGTCTTCCCTGCCTTGTCCTTGGCCTGTCTCCTGGGCTGAGTTTCCTCTGCAGCAGGCAATGCTTGTCTTATCCCACAACATTTCTTGGCTTTCAGAGGCCTTTTCATCTTTGCTCTGGTTTTGACCAGAAATCATGGGCTTTCTTTAACAAAGTCTTCCTCAAACCCAGTGTTGTTTGGGTTTTGAGGAATCAGCATTTTCAGCAAAGGAAAAGAAAACGTCTTGTCAAAACAACATTCCTGGCTTGGTCTAATTTAGAGCTGCAGGCTTATGCTGGGCAGGCCTGGGATGTTTTGCTTGAAGGTGGTTTTTAGACTAGCCCTTTCCTTAAATAGAGTTAAGCTTCCAATGCTGACACTCCTGGTGCCTTTATGAATACAAATAGTGTGCTCATAAAAGCAGTAAAAGGGAAACAAAGCTGATGAGGCTGTCACGTGTCTTGGAGAGAAAAAGGAGGATAAAAGGTGAACTGGAGAGATGGTTTTCCTCATGGGCAAAAGAGAGACATCCTGAGGTTTGCCCACATGTGTTCTGATGTCGGGTTAGGGCTCTGGCTTGGTATTTTGCCATCACATTGCTTCCACCCCATTTTAAAGATGTCTAACTTGATACTTACCCACTTTAAAATGATTTATTTTTTAATGTATTCATTTCTAAATGGTTGTGATTTGAATGATTATTGTTATTATTTGGTGTTTTGAATTAGCCCCCCAATGCTGCGATTTATGTGCTTATCATTGATAAGCACTACCCGTTTGTTAACTGCTACGCATGGTAAGCCTTTTGTTCTTGTGGATTTTGGTGTTGCAGAACAAGTGTGCTTTTGAGAGGCAAATTTAACTTGGATCTTGAATTTGCAAAGCCTTATTATTATGGTGCCTGCTCCTGGAAATGGTCTGACGTGTCCTAGGAATTCACCTGTGAGGACGTGTCCCTTTGAAAGTCAAAAGTACCATGTCGGTGAGCAAGCTTCATGAGGTCCATCAGGGTTCCTTTGGGAATGGACCTAAGGTTTTGCTGATTGTCGAAGTTGAAGATGCGCATGGGCAGCTCCCCTATTGCCCTGATCCCTGATTGTATTTTTGACTGGATGGTAGCAGAGAGCTCTCACTTTAGCAATGCATTTGCTGTCTGCTGAGCGCTCTGGCTCAGCCGGTGAAGAAATTGAATCTGAAAAAGCCAGATCCTCCCCAGGCTGAAATTGATGCTGGTTTCGTGTTAAATCCAGATGTGAGCTGCTGAGCCTGGAAAGATGAGAACTGGGAGCTTCTCATTGCTTGATGTTTTCTTTGGGATCTGTGCAAGCGTTTTGTCAGACACACTGACTGAAAGGCTTGTGGGCTGTGGGGTGGGCACATGTGTTTATTTTAGCCCTCTTCGTCCTCTGGGACTTAACCCAAGCTTAGAGGACTATGGGTGCTGCTCCAACGCTCCCGCCTTCTTATCCTCAAATGCATATTAGACAGGGCCTTGTGGCACCAGTCATGGTTTGTCTTCCATGCTGAACATGAAAAAATGCAGGGGGGGGGGGAAACCCAGTTGGGTGAAGCTTCCAGGCTTGGGGGTCAGTGTGGGGAAGGAAAGCTGAACTGTGGCTGTGGGACGGGAGATGGGCCATCCATTGTGTTCACTTCATTTTGCGTGGCTCAAAGGTCCTTGGCCTCTGTATGTGCCAGGGAACGTGAATCTCTGCTGCAGGCTGTGCGTCTTGGTAATTAATGCGGTGGTTGGTTATAGGCTTGTTGAGCATGGACAGACATTGGTTCATTTTGGTTTGGTGTGGGGGGTGCTTTTGATTTTGTTTTTATTCTATCATTTCTATTTTTCATTCTGCTCCAAGTAGGTGGAATATTCCTCATTTTCTTTTATTGGGAGGTAAACACAATTACCATGATATATCTCCTCCAATTTCTGTTAGGCCCGCGCTTTGAAACTGTAACCTATTTTTAGCTGAAAATCCTTAGAGAAAGTATAAGAAGCCAGAAAATGCCTTAGTGCGAAAGTGATATGTTCAAATAAACCTCACAGAGATAGTGCTCACCCAGCAGATGAAAATATTAAGTCTGAGGATTGTTGGGCTGAAGACTGTGTCTGAATCTCACGTTTCTTTCTATCTAAGGTAACCTTATTATCCCTGTAATCTCTTTTGCTCTGTCACTTTGGAAAGACAGTATCATCTGTCATTCTGCAGGAAGAAACAAACCCCCCAAATAATCATAGGCAAAAGCAAATATTCCTTATTTGAGCTGTAGTTTAAAAATGAGAGTAATATTTAGGCAGCCAGAAGTGTATTTTATATATATGTTGAATATATACACATATAGGTATCTGTCGAAAAGAAGGCAGTGGGGTTTTTTCCTTGAGCAAGCACATGGTTTATGTTCTGTATGGTTTCTGTAGGAGCTATCTGGGCTGTTGGGCCATTACGTATTAAATGCTTGATCTTCTTAGCAGAGCTCTTCTGCAAAGGGGCACTGGTACAGTCTGAGCATGTCTAAGTATGTGTGTGCCAGCACATACATTTATCTTCCAGAAGTAGGCTTGGACCATGCAGAGGACTAAAGTGTTGAAGGGCACTAGGGGAAATAGGGGATATTTTGCTCCAACAGCTAAGACGCTTATGAAAATAAAATTGAGCTGGGTTAGTTAATGAATGTGAGGAATCAGATTATTTTTGGTGCAGTCCGTCCTGAGAAGACTACCCCTAAGTCAGCCTATATGATGTGATAACTTATATAGCAGAGAACCCACTGAGTGGATTGGGTTAACTGTTTCTATCCCAAGGCGACCAGAATCATCACTGAGTGCTTCTCCCAGAATCAAGGGGTGTGAGATGCACACACACACACAGATCATTGTCCTCTGTCAGCATCGAGTTGGTGCCAGCTCTCTCCTGACCATCTCCGAGTGCTGGATGCAGTTTTGGGGGCTGGCAAGGTGTTGGGCTCTGGCACTGCCGAGCAGGGATGAGGATGCCCAATTGGGGACTGTGCGTTTTTGGCTGACGCTGGTACAGCTGCCGCCCTCGCTGGCGAGGAGGGAGGACCACCTGCATGCCCCTCTGAATGAAGGCAGCTTTCCCTTTGGGAGGAATGCTGCTGGGGTTACCACAACAGCGCTGCCCCGCACGGAAGTGGGAAGAAAAGGCCAATGGTTTCTGCCACAGGCGCTTGGTCGCATACTAAGGAAGTGGTGAAGGGGGAAAAATAAAAGGCACTGACTTGTCAGCCTGGCTTCACTGCTATTCAGAGCTTGCCTGAATTAGCAAGGCTGGTGTAATCCATTCTGCACACCACAGTAATGCGGTGATGTTTGAAATACAGGGGGGAAGTCCTGGCCCTGTTAAAGTCATAGGAGCTTTTTTCCAATGAGATCAGTGGAGATTTCATCTCTTGTGTTTCGAGAGTAAGGGAGTATTTCCTCAGTGTCTGAAACTGTTTTTGTTGAAGCAAGAGAATAGGGTTTTGTTTGTTTAACTGCACATGGTAGAATAAATGGTGAGTTTACAGAACTGGGGTGGTTTCTTCTTGGTCTTTCTGGGAAAGGCTTTAAACATCCATGAGGGCTCCCCTTTGCTCTCTCCCTCTGCCTTTTCCCACTGGCTGGTGGAGCCTCCTCCCTCCTATCAGCAAGGTTTCAGTGGCAAAACCCCCCTGACGTCCAGAAGCGATTTGAACAGCAGCTCCCGCGGCCACAGCCAGCCTGGATGGTTTCAGCTCTGCTCTTTAGCATCGGCCATCGACTTGCCCTTGCGGTCTGAGGACACACAAGTGAAGTCTCCCAGCTGTGGCTGTCTCTTGCCAGGGTTGTCTGAATCTGCTTTAGGCTGCTGATGGAGGGAGGCTTTCTCTTAGATGTCTGAAAATAAGAGCTTAGTGCAACTGATGTCTAGCAATTGCTTAGTCGTTTCTTCAAATGCTTAATAATAGTATCCCGAAATATCTTCTTTGTTTCAGCTGTAAGATTTTCAAGCTGTGACAACTGCTTCAGGTTTAAAGAGCGGTGTGTGTATAGGAGTTTTAATTACTTCTTGTGAGAAAAAATGTATATACGTTTGCCTTGGGCTTTGTTGCATGGGCTTGCCTACTCAGTGCAGCTGGACCTGCAAGTAAACCCCCAGACGTCTAAACCAGACATTTTAAGGTGTTATCTGTTTTTCAAGTCGTGCCTGTTCTTTCTTTGCATCACCCCAACGGAGCCAAAGCATACAGAGTGTGATAATAATCATAATTAAACAAAATCTAACTTAGGAGAGCTTAAGAACCAAAGGATACTGTTCCCCAGGGGACAAGGGATTATAACGGGCTCTGTTTTGCCTTGGTAGTTGGTGTTGCTGGAGGTCTCTGTAGACTGCAGATAATAATGTCACATAGTTTGCTGGCTGATGTGGATCTCAAGGCAGAAAGCAAGTACCCTCTGCCCACCTTTGAGGCCCTGTAGGCTGGGAAATGGCTTTCAGCTACACTCCGGACGAGCTTCCCATCTTTATTGAAGCCTGAGCTTCCTGGAAACCCATCTGCTTGAATGTCTGGAGAACTTACTGGAGGGAATTAAATAGTGGTGGTGGTGGGAAATACAATAAAATAGCAGTATACATTTGTTTGAATTCACCTTGCTTAGCTATATAGTGATTTCATAGGGTATTCCAATGCGTTTATCCTTCTAGTGGCATGCAGGAACGCATGATAGCATTTGCCAGTTTGTAATGGCACGCACCAGTTGCATGTATCGTCAGCAGGTTATCCTCTCAGCTTGGGAGAGTTCTGTGACCTCTAGTTCTTACCCCAAGTCTACAGGGTTTGGGAGTTCGCTCTCCTTCATGTCTGTCCCGAGATGAACTCATGGTTCCTGTTTAGTGGTGGTCTTGGCCATCATGGGGTAATGGTTGGCCTTGGTTTTAAAGGTCTTTTCACACCTAATTGATTCCATGGTTCTAGGATTCATCCCTGGCCTAAGTGTGATATTTTTGGTCTGTTTGTTTAAAGGAAAGAAAACAGTAAATAAAGAGAAGTTGTATTTCCCAGCATTGTGGCACTTTAGCCAAATACTTGCATTGCAGTTTGTAATGAATTATAAATGAATCAGCAACGTGGCACGCATTTAATATGAGAAAATATCCAGTCACATCACACTACCTTCATTTTCTCCTTTCTTGCCAAGGTTTAGGCGCACTGGTAAGATTGGCAGATGCAGAGTGTGAACAAGGTAGTTTTCGATTCAGTGGGTACAGCTTGAATTCCTTCATGAAGAACGGTCTCCTTCATTCTAAGCTGTCAAAACAGCCTTTGATTGAGGCTGCAGTTATAGCACAAGCGCTGTATGATATGGAGAGTAGCCTGAGCATTCAAGTCACAGCCATTTCAGCTGTGGCTTCTTCCTGGACTCTGTGTGGGTCTTCAACCAGGTATCGTCTCCATCCTTCCTCCTCTGAAGTCGTAAACCAATGAGATGGCCAACTTAGACTGGATGGGACCACAGGAGTCAAGTGGTCCAACTGTGGTCCAAAGCGTGGCCAACATGGACTTTGCATCAAGTTGCTCAGGGTCCTGCTGATCACTGGGTAGCTGTGATGAAGCAGGACCCAGGGATGTGCCCAGGTCAGAATGACTCCTCAGAAACCATAACGTGAACGTGATCGCTACATTGCTCTGTCGTAACTGACTGATGGCTTTAGGGTTGTTGGCTGAGCTGTCGGTGGGGACCATTGGCTTGGTCCCAGACCGCGCGCTGATGTTGTCAGTCAGCAAAGATACAGCCCCAGCTCCCATGTACCTCACCAGGGGCATACCCAGGTAGTGAAACATTCACTGTGTCTATCTGTGCAATTAGAAACTAGCTGAAACCAGAAAACTTGTACTGCAACTCCAGCCTCTGCTGTGGCATCCTGGTGATGGCTGTAGGGCTTTTGTAACAGTCTGAGATGGTGAACTGCTGATTGTATCCTTTCTAAACTCTCTTTAGTTTTGTGTTTACCTAAACAATTCAGCTTCTTTTTAGTGTACTGTAAGCACACACTCATTAGCTCCTGTGCTTTGTTAAGGAAAACGGAGTAAAAGCAGTGTGTTTGCTGCTTTGTTTTAATACAGTTAAGTCCAGCTTGTGTGAAAGGCTGAGTCTGAGGTTCAGATTTCACCAGAGGAAACAGGAAGGTCAGCAACTCTGAATATTAATACTTGTGGTACAAGTTCATGACTCTCATGACTTTCCAGGTGTGGAAGTTGTCAGGAGTTTTGCCATGTACTTGGGATCAGGAAAAGGAAGATTTTTTCAAGGATGCTGGGCTCACATTGGCTTTGCCTGCCAGACTGGGTTGCAAGAGCCTGTTGTAGAGCGGAGCTGTTCTGGTAATGCTCCAGATTGGAGTATACCTCTGCCTTTCTGTGCCCGTTTTCTCTCCAGGGACAACACCAGATTGATTGACCCATTCCCGTAACGAATCAAGACCATGTTTTGCTGGTGCAGTTGCGGAGCTAAATTCCAGTGGGACATTTCCATAGTTCTCTTGGAGGGGTTAAAGCTCATTTAATTGCTCATTTTCCTGCTGCTACAGGTGTCATAATGTTACCCTTTTGTCATCCACAGGATTTGCTTTCCCCTCTCAGGTAGCAGGGAATCCCTAAAGTTCCTATGGTTTATGTTAGGTGCAGTCATTCTTGACCTTGAATTCCCATGCACATATGAACCCTGTGCCCCATTAGTTTTTAGCCTGGGGAGGTTAACTTAGAACAACTGTCAGAGGGCTTTGAGATGATGCTCCAGATCAAGATGAACCCAGGACAGTTAGGCATAAAAGATATTGATGATTCAGAGGAATCTGCCAGCAGAGATCTTTGTGCAGCTGTTAATGCCAGAAGAGCTCTATATAGGACTTTAGTGGGACTCAGGTTTGCAGCCTGAAACAAGTGAGAGATACTCAATACGGGTTGAGTGTGGCAGGGGGTTGGAACTAGATGAGCTTAAGGTGTTTTCCATCCCTAACTATTCTATGATTCCATAATACTCTGTTTTATAAGGAAGCAAACCGTTAGGTGCACAGAAACTGTAAGGTACATTGAGAGAGTGCTGTAGGGATGGTCAGGATGGTGAAGAAAATGGAGAAATGGGAGGGGGAAGGAAAGATAAACTAATGCAGGCTTAAACCTTTTTCCATTGTTTTCTCAATATAGCTTTTTGAGTTCTTGACAGGCGTGTGTGCAGCCGTGGAATCCAGACGGGCAGCTTTGAACTGTGCAGTGGATGCACAGGGAATATTGATTCATCCAAGCTTTCACTAACCTGGGTAATAGAACACTTCAGCCCAGAATTTCAAATGGACCAGGCGTTCTTCAAGGTCCTGAAGCCACCAACTGGCTTTTCTTCGACAAAAGGCTTTAGGACTTCTCTTTCCAGCACCCTTTTCTTATTAAGATAGGAATATTGGAATCTTCCTTCCTTGCGGCCAGGCTCGAGGCGCTTTCTATACCTCTGTTCTGTCCAGTGCTGTTTATTTGGTTATGTGGGGTCCTTCTCTTAGGAAAGAGAGAAAAACCATCTGGAATGCTAATGGAAATTGTTGCTGTCTGTCTTCTCCATAATAGCGGCTATTATGTGACTTTACTATCATTTAGATGAATTTGGTTTCATGTACGTAAGAAAGAGTTGTTTTCATTAACTTCCCCCAAGAAGAGATGAGCATCATTGCAGGATGTTCTTGTAAGGTTTATTTATGCCTTGACCCTGCATCTCACAGATATTGAAAGGGAAGCAGTTTTTCCCTGAAGCAGGGCAGGAATTCCCCTCTTCCAGGTTTTAGGCTGGTACCTTATGATTTCTCATGCTAGGGGTTCTCTCGCCTTTAGATCCAGCAGTGTAAAAAGAGGTAACTGAGTAAGCTTGTTTGGGTCAAAAATGCTCTACAATATATATTCCATATAGCTTTTCATTAGCAACTGAAGGAATTGTGTGTTTTTACAGCAGGAACACACGTAAACTGTGATTTGTTCTGTTTCTTTGCTTCAAGTGAGTAATTGGTAGGTGCTTCAAGTAAACTATAGTGGGTTGCCAGTTCTGTGATGGGAGGTTTTATCCAGGACACCAGGATCCATTTTGGTGTCAGAAGGGGATTGGGAAGAGGGAGTGAATGCAATGACGGTTAATGTGACACTGTGCAAAATGGCTTGCAGGAAGGTGGTTTCTCCTGCCACTGCTACCGGTGGTACTTCCCAAGTCACGCATCTCTCTTGAAGGACTGGTTTGGGGTGCCATGTCTGCAGCACTCCGAGTTTCTCTCCTCCTTGGGTTTTATTTGGGTCAGGAAAACAAGCCTTGTTTTCTGGACAGCTTTTGCACAGGGTGGTGATGATGTGTGCCTTCTCCTCTGCAGCAGTACTACAGCAGCATCTTTGTAGGCATTGCATTTTCTGAGCCTCTCTCCTTGGATTTGCCTGCCAGATGTTTCCCGTTCAAGCCATATTGGTTTCTGTTGCCACCTTGAAAATTGACTTGAGGTGGAAATGAATATTGCAATTACATCATTTATTTCTGCATAAATTAGTGTCGTTTTCTCTCAAATACTCTGCCATTTTGGACAAGCGTAGTTTATTAAAAGTAATAGTAGCAGTTGAAAGCATCGTTTCTGAGATGGGAAAGGGCTTTTTTTGTGGCATTTACATGCACTGCTCCCAAAGCAATGTGCTGCTGTTGAGGCAGGAATCTGAACATCCTTTGAGGGTCAGGCAGCCTGACCACTGTGGGCATCCCGAGATGCTCTTGGCCTTTGTGTTGCTGCAACCACCCCAGGCATGGAAGGAGAAGCAGAGATTGAGTGGAGGGTGCAGAAAGCAAGCAGAGGGCACAGCTTTGCAGGGAGTCATTCATGGGAGTCCTAATGCTAGTACACAAGAGTTAAATGGAACTATGTAAAATCCTTAATACAGTACTAGATGTTCTCTTTAGGAATCATGAAGCGTGTAACGTCCTTATGTTCTCCAAAGGGTTTATTTGGCAGCCTGTTAGCATCTCACTGTGACATGTCTGAAGGGGGAATAACCAAAATAACAAGGCGCGGGGAAGAAGGCAGGAGTCACTAAATTGCACTAGCGACTTCATGGCATAGTACCTTTGAACCAGTGACTCTTATTCCCTTTCCCTGCATGGGTAACAGAGCTTAATGCCCTTGTAGATAACATTATGCCAGTCAAATTATGATAGTGGCTCAAGTAAATTTGCCTTGGGCTCCCAGGCGCTGCTGGATTTCAGTATGTCTGAGGATGAGCCAGCTCATGTAATGCAGGGCAGTGTTTGCTCATTCACTTTGGTCTTCTGCAGTTACCCAGATTTTAGGCCTAGAAGCATCTTTCCAGCTAATCAGGAGCAGCATGAAGTTGTAAAGTAAGTATTTCTGACAATGGGAAAGGAAACCTATGCTACAGCTAAAGATTGCTGCTTATGAAGAGACAGTAAAGTAGTGAGGGTAGGCAAAGAACAAAAAGGTAGTGAACAAAGTAAAGGATTAGGATATTCAAATAGCTGGTGGATTAAGAGGGTGCAGAGCATACCTTTGGATCTTCACTGCCTTGATTTAAAAAACAAAACAGCTTCCAGCTCATCTGTGATATTAGTTTTTATACAGATTCTTTTAATCCTATAGTTTCCATTTTCAGAGCAAACAAAGATGTGTTTATTTTTCTTATAAGCCTTTTTCCTATCCTCCCTGCAGTTTTTCTTAAGCTAATGACCCAGATAGACAGAAAACAAAGGAAAGCAGGAGTAGGGTGCTAATGACAACTTGTTGAAGGCGGCTCTGAGCCACAGGCTGGGTACCACCACCCCCCACCCCTCCTCACCAAGCAGGAGAGCATCCCTGCCTGGTCCTTGTGGCGGGATGCTGAGGGCCACTGTGGTCCCTCCAGCGCTGGACAGGGAGTCACTGGCATATGGGCTACCCTGGTCGGTGTGTACTTAGAGGCACACACACACATACACGTGTGTGTGTGTGTGTGTGTGTGTGTGTGTGTGTGTGTATATATGGTGTGTTGGAATGGAAGGTTGCCGGCTCTTTAGGAAAGACAGGCCTGGCAGATGGGGAGGGGGAGTTGCTGTTTATGTTAGGGATAGGCTAGAGAGTATGGAACTCTGTCTGGGGACAGGTGAGCAGTCGACAGAGAGTTTGTGGGTCAGGGTTAAAGGGAGAACAGCGATGGGTGACATTATTGTGGGGATCTGTTACAGACCGCCTGACCAAGGGGACTTGCTGGACGAAGCGCTCCATAGGCAGATAGGAGCAGCCTCACGCTCGCAGGCCCTTGTTCTCATGGGGGACTTCAACCACCCTGATATCTGTTGGAGGGATGGTACGGCCCAGCACAAGCAATCCAGGAAGTTCCTGGATTGTATGAAAGACAACTTCCTTCTGCAAGTAATAGAGGAGCTGACAAGGAGAGGTGCCACGCTTGACCTCGTCCTCACCAACAGGGAAGGGCTGGTTGGGAATGTGACGCTCCAGGGCAGCCTTGATTGCAGCGATCATGAGATGGTTGAGTTTGAGATCCTCAGGACAGTGAGAAGAGTGTGCAGCAAGCTCACTGCCCTGGACTTCAAGAGAGCAGACTTTGGCCTCTTCAGGAACCTGCTCAGTAAGGTTCTATGGGATACAGCCCTAGAGGGCAGGGGGGCCCAAGACTGTTGGTTGATATTCAAGGATCACCTGCTGCAAGCTCAGGAGCGATGCATCCCAACTAGAAGGAAGTTCAGCAGGAGGGCCAGGAGACCTCCTTGGATGGATAAGGAGCTGCTGAGCAAAATTCGAAGGAAAAAAGAGGCTTATAAAAGGTGGAAGCAAGGTCAGGCGGCCTGGGAAGAATACAGGGATGTTGTCCGGGAAGCTAGGGACCAGGTTAGGAAAGCTAAGGCCATTTAGAGTTAAACTTGGCTAGGGATGTTAAGGATAACAGGAAGGGATTTTATAGGTACATTGCCAATAAAAGAGAGGTTAGGGACACCGTGGGCCCTCTCCAGAAGCTATCGGGAGAACTGGCTACCCTGGATTTGGAGAAGGCTGAGGTTCTTAATGACTTCTTTGCCTCAGTCTTTACGGGCAAATGCTCTGACCACACCACCCAAGTCTTGGAAGGCAGACGCGGGGACGGTGAGGGTGGGGACCCTGGGCCCACTGTGGGGGAGGATCTTGTTCGGGACCACCTTAGGAACCTGAATGTATACAAGTCCATGGGACCGGATGAAATCCATCCACGGGTCCTGAAGGAGCTGGCAAATGAAGTTGCTAAGCCACTGTCCATCATATTTGAAAAATCATGGCAGTCAGGTGAAGTTCCCGATGACTGGAAAAAGGGAAATATAACCCCCATTTTTAAGAAGGGGAAAATGGATGAGCCGGGGAATTACAGACCAGTCAGTCTCACCTCTGTGCCTGGCAAAATCTTGGAGCGGATTATCCTGGAAGGCATGCTAAGGCACATGAAAACCAACAAGGTGCTTGGTGACAGCCAGCATGGCTTCACTAAGGGGAAATCCTGCCTGACCAATCTGGTGACCTATGAAGGGGCTACGGAACTGATGGACAGGGGCAGAGCAGTTGATGTCATCTACCTGGACTTGTGCAAAGCCTTTGACACTGTCTCCCATGACATCCTTCTCTCTAAGTTGGAGAGACATCAATTTGATAGGTGGACCACTCGGTGGATAAAGAACTGGCTGGATGGCCACACGCAAAGAGTAGTGCTCAGTGGCTCAATGTCCAGCTGGAGACCAGTAACGAGTGGTGTCCCCCAGGGATCGGTGTTGGGACCGGTCTTGTTCAACATCTTTGTGGGTGACATGGACAGTGGGATTGAGTGCGCCCTCAGCAAGTTTGCCGATGACACCAAGCTGTGTGGTTCGGTTGATACATTGGAGGGAAGGAATGCCATCCAGAGGGACCTTGACATGCTTGTGAGGTGGGCTGATGCCAACCTGATGAAGTTTAACCATGCTAAATGCAAAGTCCTCCACCTGGGTCGGAGCAATCCCAGGCACAGATACAGATTGGGCGGGGAGGAGATTGAGAGCAGCCCTGCGGAGAAGGACTTGGGGGTGTGGGTTGATGAAAAAATGAACATGAGCCGGCAGTGTGCGCTTGCAGCCCAGAAAGCCAACCGTATCCTGGGCTGCATCAAAAGGAGTGTGACCAGCAGGTCGAGGGAGGTGCTCCTGCCCCTTCACTCTGCTCTCGTGAGACCTCACTTGGAGTATTGCGTGCAGTTCTGGTGTCCTCAACATAAAAAGGACATGGAACTGTTAGAACAAGTGCAGAGGAGGGCCACGAGGATGATCAGGGGACTGGAGCACCTCTTGTATGAAGATAGGCTGAGAAAGTTGGGGCTGTTCAGCCTGGAGAAGGCTGCGTGGAGACCTCATAGCAGCCTTCCAATACCTGAAGGGGGCCTATAGGGATGCTGGGGAGGGACTCTTCATTAGGGACTGTGGTGAGAGGACAAGGGGTAATGGGTTTAAACTTAAACAGGGGAGGTTTAGGTTGGATCTGAGGAAGAAATTCTTTACTGTGAGGGTGGTGGGGCCCTGGAATGGGTTGCCCAGGGAGGTTGTGAATGCTTCATCCCTGGCGGCGTTCAAGGTGGGGTTGGACATAGCCTTGGATGGCATGGTTTAGTGGGAGGTGTCCCTGCCCATGGCAGGGGGTTGGAACTCGATGATCTTGAGGTCCTTTCCAACCCTAACTATTCTATGATTCTATGATTCTATATTATATTTTACCGAAGAAGTGATCATTTTGCTGTCACTGTTACAGTTTTCCATGTGTTTAATGGAAACAGGAAGGCCTGTGGTTGTGTCCAGCAGGTTAACTTCTCACCCCTTTGAAGTAGTCCCTTTGTGCGCATAGGCACTCTAGCTTCTAGGTTGTAAATGTCCTGGAGTGCCCTGGGAAAGGTGTTGCATTCCTGGAGGCTAAGATAGGATGTAACGCTATGAAAGCAATGCTAATATTATGAAAAGATTCCATTTGTTTTATAGAGGAATTCCAGAAAGAAGAGCAGCTGTAGGAAGGCCTGGGAACACGGGAAATCTTTCAGTGCTTCCCTAACCATCCTGCTATTCTATTTTGTATTAAATGGCTTTTCTTGCTCCGTTTGCTATGTTTTGTACGGGGATGCCTTTTCCTCCTTACCATTTGCTAGCTTCTCCCCTTGCTAAAGGCAAATAAGGGATTGCGGAACTGGCAGTTTCATGCAAAACAGAAGGAAGGACAGCATCCCTCTCTTGTCAGCTTTTTCTGTGTCACTTATGATTTTCCAAGTCTGCATCCTTACATGTTTTCCTTTCTTTTAACATCCCTAAAATTAATGCAACAATTCAGTATCTACGTATATAAACATGTATGCATGTGTGTGTATGCATTTATCTAGGTATAAACATAAGTACTCATAATCGGCCCTGTCAGAATAGTTTTCCTACACATCTGTTGCTGAGCAGATGCCCTGACTGTTCTATGATTCTATGATATGGAAGTGGATCTCTGTCTGTTTCAAGGGGGATGTGTACACGGGTTGACCTCTGTAATTTGCAGTGCTGCCTAGCAATGGTGTGTAGGCTGTATTTATAATAAATCAGTATGGTAAACTCTTAATAAAGCAAAAGGGAATGCAAGAGATGGGTTGTAAGAGTCTGAATTTTGCAAGATTGAAGAACTCTATACGCATTAAGCATTTACTTGCCTACCTCCAGGATGTCTGCTTTTAAAACCTTTAGAAAGCAACATTTTTGTACAAATAATGCCATTATCCCTTGTGCTTGCATTTATAATGTAGAGATTCTCCAACCACTGTTAATTAAAAACAATGATGTGGGTGGAGGAGGGAGTATCAGTAGTCCTGCAGGTGCCTTGCTTGTGCTTCCTTACATGTGGATCTCCAGGAGCTTCACTAGGAAGAAGAAATACCGGTGTTCTTACCCCATTTACAGGTGGGAAGTGTTGGAGAAGGGAATCTGCCCCCCCCCCCCCCCACTCCCCAGCATGGACTGTGCTCTGTGTGCATGCAGCAGGAGTTTTGTGTGTGCATCTGTCTTCATGGCAATAGCTGCTGGGAGGCATTATCCTTGGATTTGGGTTTGCTCTTTCTTTAATTACTGTATGTTATGTACAGTGTGTATATGTTATGCACCTGCTGTTGGAGACGGAAAACTTGCTGATTCATCACTGGGAAAACACACACCTGACTGTAATCTCTGCAAGCACTTAGATTTGCAGTAATAATGTTTGGAGCATAACAATTAAGCAGCCTCTTCCCCCAGAAGCAGCTATTTTATGTGGTGCCTCAGCTGATTTATTCAGTGCCCTTTCTCATGAGCCTGTCCTTCTTAAAAGGAATGGGTTTCCAGCAGGATCCGATTTTCTTCCTGACTCTTTTATTGCTTGTTGCTTTAGAGATGATTTAATTGCTCTAAAACTGGGCTTTGTGCTTGTCATTCTCTATTATATTGCTACTTAACAAGCTGGAGTAAATGCATGAGCAAATCAAATCAGGAAATTGAGCACTAGGCAATAGCAAGGAAAACCTTTTCTTTCCTTTTCTTCACTACTGTTGCCACTGATGGGAAGTGTGCGGAATCAGGTTACTTTTGAATTACCTTCAAGCTGGGAGGAAAAGAAAGCAAAAACTTGGGATAATGGATAATTTCAAAGTAACTACACAGAAATACCGCTAAAACTGGTGGCCTGTGACTTGTAGCTCAGTCCCTGCCTGCCTTCTCAGCTGAACCACTTGCTTTACCTGTGCATGTAACAGGCCGTTATTTGTATGGAGCCTGCCGTAGTATGGAGGATTAAAGGTAGTTTGGATGAAGTTAGCGCTGTGGAAGGGGACTCTCCTTCCTCTGATCTCGGCGAATCCGAGTGCTGGGCAGCAGATGTGACTTGTGATGGGCACACGGACTGGTGGGCAGCCGCCGATGCAAGTTTTGGCTGGTTTCACAAGCCAAGGAAGTGGCTTGAGCAAAGAAGAGCCATGGCATGTGGCTAAAGTAGTGTTTTCCAAGGAGGGGAGCCTTCCCAGATCACAGCTGGTCCCTGAGAATGGAAATCAGGTGCCTCTAAGGGCCAGAAACCAGCATGGAGCTTCATCATGATGCATCTGAAAGCAATGTCAAAGCTCTCAGGGCTTCCTCCTATGTGATCAGGGCTGGAGAACCCCAGCTTCTTTGGGCAGGGAGGTCTGAGCTGCTAAATACAAACAGTCTTGTCCTCTACCATAGTCTCGTTGTGACCCCTATTTGCTTTTCTGCAAGGGGAGAGGTACTGCAGGGGGTTGGGTGCTTGAGGCTTGCAGATATGTCCCCCAGAGGAAAGGACTGTGTAGAAAGATCAAGTCCCCTATGCCAGGTAGGATGCAGCAGGTCGAGAGAGATGCTCCTGCCCCTCTACTCTGCTCTCATGAGATCTCACTTGGAGTATTGTGTGCAGTTCTGGTGTCCTCAACATAAAAAGGACATGGAACTGTTAGAACAAGTGCAGAGGAGGGCCACGAGGATGATCAGGGGACTGGAGCACCTCTCGTATGAAGATAGGATGAGAAAGTTGGGGCTGTTCAGCCTGGAGAAGAGAAGGCTGCGTGGAGACCTCATAGCAGCCTTCCAATACCTGAAGGGGGCCTATAGGGATGCTGGGGAGGGACTCTTCATTAGGGACTGTGGTGAGAGGACAAGGGGTAATGGGTTCAAACTTAAACAGGGGAAGTTTAGATTGGATCTGAGGAAGAAATTCTTTACTGTGAGGGTGGTGAGGCCCAGGGAAGTTGTGAATGCTTCATCCCTGGCGGCGTTCAAGGTGGGGTTGGACATAGCCTTGGATGGCATGGTTTAGTGTGAGATGTCCCTGCCCATGGCAGGGGGTTGGAACTGGATGATCTTAAGGTCCTTTCCAGCTCCAACTGTTCTATGATTCTATGTAGGTGCAATGGAGAAGATGGGCACTGCAGTGTCATGCTCTGAGCAGAAACGTGAGTGGCACTGTTGGGATGTAATAACTTGCTCACAAGGAAAGTTTCTTTCTAATGTCCATTATTTAATGCATGGCTTATGCCCTTGAAGTGCGATGTCTTACATCCGTAACACGGCCAAGGTAATTTTATTCTAAAAGTACCCTATTTGATTAAGAACCGGCCATGAAAGCAAATATCAAATCTCCAGGTGGAAACTTGGCCTGGCAGGAGAGGATGAGAAGTTGCTATTAAGCGAGGCCAGGCTGGGGCGTCCCCTCCACCAAGGGCCGCAGCGTGGCACGGCCCATTTGTCACAGCAGGAGTATAAATTTGTTTTCTATTACGGACAGGTATTTGTCCTTTCTTTATTGCAGCAATAATTTCTTCCAAATACCTTTAAAAGAAGAAAAAAAGGAAGTGTTGAGAACATGGAAGTTTGATCTTAATTTTGTCCTAACCTTTACAAAAGCGATTAAATTACTCCTGCAAGAGACACCTCCAGCCTTGCTCTACCCAGATGGAGCATCAGGGTGCTTGTGAAAGGGATGAGCTCTCCACCTTGTCATAGTCCTTCGAGCCTGAAACATTGGGGGTATTTCAATAATGGAAAGAGGTGATGCGGTGTGATGGAGAAGCATGGAAACGTTAAAATGGTCTTGTTGAACTTGAGATGTCTCTGTGCTACCAAGGTGGTTTGTTGGGTATTTTTCCCCACTCATAAATTTTTATGCTGCTCTATAAAATCCTGGGACACTTTGGTGTGATGGTGCCGCATTGAATTATCACAGCAAGTGGAGGAAGGAGGGAAGGTGTTTTACATCCGAGGTAGATAATTGCTTTTCTTGAAGGTTTATGGCAAAGCTGTGTGCCTGGCGCAGCATGCTGGTGCCCAGGGCAGAGCTGCGGGCAGGCGGATGGGATTCAGCATGTTTGTCCTGGTGGCCTTATGGAGCAGCCTGTGCCCATGAAACTCTGCCTCTGGAGCAGCTGGGCATAGAGTCGTAGCATGGTTTGGAAAGGACCTTAAGATCATCCAGTTCCACCCCCTGCCATGGGCAGGGACGCCTCACACTAGAGCAGGTTGCTCCAAGCCCTGTGTCCAACCTGGCCTTGAACACTTCAAATACGGAGTTCAGAGACTGTCCCAGGAGGAATGGCCTCTCCCTGCCGTCCTGGACTGATGTGTCCTGGTTGTATGATCTGCTCCCAGCCTTGTATTTGTGGTCTTGACACCATTTCCACCGTGGAAGAAGCCATACACTGCTTCTGTCCCCCTGTTAAATAGCTACAGCATGTTTTTGCTGTAATGAATAGGGGTGATGCAGTGGTGCTGGAGGAGCTGATGCAGCTGGCTTTGCAGGAAGGAAAAAGAGGATTTTGTTGGTTCTTTTATTTTTTCTGTTTTTTTTTTTTTTTTTTTTTTTAAGTGAAAATAAAATAGAAATCTCAAGGGAGAATGTGAATTTGTTCATCAGCCTTTTTAGTTCCTCTCTGCAGTGTCTTTTTCAACCCCCTCCACCAAAGCAGCCCATGAGGGTGCTGACCGAGGCTG
The DNA here is from genome assembly GCA_039720435.1 of Amazona ochrocephala. Lineage (NCBI taxonomy): Eukaryota > Metazoa > Chordata > Aves > Psittaciformes > Psittacidae > Amazona > Amazona ochrocephala. Next base: position 80,854,004 of record CM077881.1, on the reverse strand, counting down.
CTTTAATAACAGGAGGTGACAGAAGCATGAGGCAGAAATGCATACTGTTGTTTTTAATGGGTAAGATGGATAAAAGTAGGAGCTGTAGTTGCAAACACCTAGGGAAGAGCATCTTTGGCACAGCACATTGTACCTGGGAACAGGGCAGAGGCAGCAGTGCTGGGAATGGCTTTGGGGGACTGCTGTGGCAGCTTCCAGCTCAGGCAGTGGTTTCTTACCCCCCTTCAGGATGCTCAGTGGTGTTTTGACTCCTTTGCTTTAGAGTCTGGTTTAACCGTTTTAAGTGTTTTGTCTATAAAAAGCCAAACTCTTTGCATGATGCTCTACTCGTTAAGAACAGGTCATGGGGAAGTTCAGTGGCAGCAAGAGCTGGGAATCCCTGTTTCTGTTTATCAGCATTCATCTTCACCTGCTTGCCTTCAAAATGAAGCTGTTACAGCTGGTTTTCTGAAACTGGCTCTGTGGGCATGCAGATATGTGCTACAGTGCTGCGGGAGGGGTGAAAATGCACCTATGCTCACATGGCTTCAGGGTAAGATTCACCAGTATCAAGACCACAGCAGTGTTGTCTGTAGGTGGACAATATTTTGAAGCTCTGAGGCATTGTGGTGGTCACCCAGTGAAAAGCTGCTCATGGTTGGCACATAGATAGGAGCGAGCAGGCTGTAGGCTGTGGTTACATGCTGTAAAGCATCCCTAGTGCTGATGTGTGACTGTTTCTCTTGCTTGCCTTTTTAACTGGGGAAGTGAATAACTAAAGGAGTTACTCAAGCAAAGGTGCAAAACAAGGGCAGTGGGCAGAGAAGTAGAGATTTACCAGTGGGTTTCTGAAGAAACCTGGTGAGTTTTGTGCTGTGGTCCTTGAGTTGTACTGAAGCAGATAAAGGTGGGATTCAGGGGCATGGACAAAGTGGGGTTCAAACGTTGTGCCCTGTCTTGTAATGCAGTGTTTGTTTGCATCCGCCACATATTGAGGTGCATGGGTGTACCCATGTAGGTCTCTCAAAGACAAAGGCTTTTCCGTGGAGCACATGCAGTGAGTGCAGGGGATAGGGCTCCTTTTCCATCTCCCCATCTCACCCGGGGAAAGCCATATCCCCCTGGCTTTCCTGGGATGAAGAGCTGGAGGAGGCCGGGCTCTGCTGCAGTGCTTTAGCCAAAGGTGGAGCTTGTCCCTGAACAGGGGAAGGCACCAAGTCCGGCCCCCTCTTCCAGGAAAGCTGGCTTGTCTGTCTGCAGTGAATGGCCAAATTAATCTCTAACAGGAGGAGGCACAACTCATCGCTGGTATCAATCACTTCTTTATGGTGGTGACAGCTTTAAGCCTGAGCTCCCGAGTTCATTTAAACACCACTCAAATCGATGGCATGTTTTGAAATACAGCGAGGAACACATTCATGGAAGAGAAATCCACAGAGGGTTATTAGATGCAGAGATACAACCAGTGGCACAGGGGTCCCTCGCCACGAACCGCTGGGGACCAAGAAGGATTCTGAGCAATATGGAGGGATGAATGATGGTGCCTGCTCCAAATGCATGCCTGGCTTGGAGCACATTTGGAACCTTCGTCAGCATCAGAGGCAGCACCACAGGGTGAAGGCAGCTGAGGTTTTCCACGTGCCCTCTCTCTGTTTCTGGAGCTGCTGTTCCTCAGACCCACCCCTACACCCCTGAGGTTTCCTCATGGAAAACCCTCTTTCAGCAGATTCTTTATCCACTATCAAGGGAGTGTTTACAGCAGCTAAAGCTCTTAAGTGCCTTGTCTGGGAGACTGATGGTGATAATTAAAGCAGTGCTTTCCAGCCCTCTGCTCTTGGTGGAGTTGCTGGGAAGTGGGGAGCAGGATTGTGCTAGCCAGCAGGAGGCCTGGAAATCCATGTTCAGCGATTTGGTGTGTAGTATTTCTTTGGCTTGTTAAGCACGTCCTCGCTGCTGGGTGCAGGTACCTCGATTGTAAAATCCTCCAGGTAGGGAAGAGAATTGCCTGACAGTTGTAGGTCCTGTTTCTTTTCCCCTTCTGTGCTGAAATCAAAGTGCATCATTATGTGATGCAATTGAATCAACATAAACTGCCTGTGTGTTGGTTTATGAAATGATGGGGAAGGGAAGTGTCTGTTCCTTTTGCCATCTCTAAAGTCGGGCTCCTTCTCTCTTCCCAGCTTATTCCAAGTCTGGTTCTCTCTTATGATCCTGCGTTGCCTGTTTCTGCTGGTGAGCAAGGATTGCCTGAGCACTGTATGGCTGCTGCCCTAGCACTGCCCCATCTGCAGCTGTGTCTGCACATGCAGCTGTGCCCATGAGGATGTCTCATTGATCCCTTCGTCTGCCCGTGGCATGGGCTGATCCCTGCTCAAAGCCACACAGTACTAGCAGTGCTTGGTGCAGGCAGCATGCTTCTGCCCTGCCTGTTCTGGGCAGAACAGAGGTGCTGCTCCTGGCCCTGTCTGAGGCTGGATCCTAAGGCTTAGCTTCATGTTTTAGCCTGGGAAGCATGGAATAGCTATTAAAGAAACTGAACTATGGCCATCAGGGTCTGATCTCTGGATAAAAATCAGGCAGTTGGTTCTGAAAGCAATAATGCTATGGGAGCATCCAAAAAGGCATCCAGTGTGAAGCCACAGAGTGTATCAGGTGGAATCTGCGTCTGTAGCCTCCAACGCCTGTATCCATTACCCAGATCAGCACTTAGCAGAAGAGGGGCTCTTCTCCCTGCTGTGCTTAGTGGCTTCTTGCTCTGACGACAAGAGGATAAGCAAGCAGTCATCTGTCTGAACCTGTTATGTGCTGTCGTGTGGGTAATCACTGTTGCACATCGCCTCCATGGCAGTGGGTTCTCTCCAGGAGCTCAGGGATGATATTACGGTATCTTAAGAGGTTTAGTGCTAGCCTAAAAAGTGTGATCAATATTCAGCTTAAAACTTCAGTATTCAGTTGTAGTGTTTGATTACATTTAGCTGCTCTCTTCCCTGCAGTAGCTGTTAGCATCGTTGGCCCACGGCGTCCTCTTGGTACACCATTGAAACCTTAAGCTGTCGTTGACATCCAAATCCTATTTTTGCTGAGACACCCCCATAAGCAATGAAAATAAATGTACTGATATGTTTATTCCGAGGTTTCTTTAGTGAGGAGGTGTTTAATGAGCACCTAGCAATGGAAACAAATTAAGTTCCTTGAGTCACAGCTGGGGTTGCAACTTTTTCTCCCTTGATTATCAAGGAATATATTCTGCTTGGAAGAATTCACAGCTTACAAAGACATCTGGTTGCTAAATAATGTAATTAAAGTAAATACAGCAGAACAGGGCCCAACTCACAGCTTCCTAATGAGCAGAAAGTTGGTTTGGGGTGAGGGAAGTGCATTAGCTGGTGGAGGGAAGGAAGAAGGAAAGAGCAAAGAAAAGCTGGGGGAGGAGACCAGAGAGCAGGGTGCAAGAGGAAGATGAGAGGTGCCCTCTGCACCAGAGCCTGGAGCTACATGGTGATGGTAAGTGCTCCATCCCTGGCAGTGTTCAAGGCCAGGTTGGACAGAGTAACGTGATCTGGTGTGAGGTGTCCCTGCCCATGGCAGGGGTTGGAACTGGATGAGCTTTAAGGTCCCTTCCAACCCGAACCGTTCTATTGTTCTATAATGCCCAGAGGGTGTTTGCTGCCAGAAGCAGATGGTGGTGGTGGAAGTAGCCGGTGGTGGGGCCGTGGTATTAGCAATAGACCCAGGTAGTCCCTCAACATTGGTAGGGTGTTGTCTTGTGGGGCATGCAGCCATGTTGCTCGAAGGCTGTTTTCCTCCCTAAATGACTGTGTAAAGGGCATTTTCCTTCCTAAGTGATTGGCTTTTCCCTTTTACTGTTTTAATAATTTTGGAGAGTGGAAAGCCAACTGTTGCCAAATCTGTGCAGCGTTGCTGTATTTAGTTATAGACAAACTGCTCACAGGAATAGCTGAGAGCAGGCTCAGCTCACCTGCTCTTTGCAAGGCACGATGGTTAAAGAGTCTGATTGGGAAGCTCCAGAAGGGCTTTTCCAGCCCTTCCAGCAAAGGACCAGCGTTGGAGGTAGGGGTAACCTTGAGCTATCATCTCTTGAAGGTGTCTTCTTCCCACAGGCATAGCTCAAGCACTGTTATTGTCTAATGCCATGGGAAGAAGGTGCCCCCTTTGCTCCATGACAAAGCCAGCGTGGCTTCAGGAGGATGTTTCTGTAGGGTTTCATCCCCAGGGGTTGGCTGTGTGAATATCCTGGCCCTGATGTGTTGCTTTTGCTGTCTGAGCTTTGCCTTCCCTCAGCACAATGGGGTCCTTTTCCTTCTGCGACTCGTCGGAGGGTTCATTTTGAAGATGTACTCAGTGGTGGTTGCTTTTTGGCATTGCTAAAGGTGCATGTTTTTCAGCTGTAAGGGTGAATCCGTACTTATCCGGAGTGTTTTGGGGGAATTATCTTCTTGCTCCGTTGTAGACCTGGGTTAGTTTGGCTGAACAACAGATTCGGAGATCCTGGCGGGGCACATGATCCTATGGATAATTTTCAAGGCATGGTTTGGAAACGCTCTGCCGAGATAATAACCCCCACATCTGGTTGCCTGCAAGCCTTGTGCTGCATGTTCGATCCTTTTTGTCTCTAATGTTGTACCCCATAGGAACTAAAACCGGCAGTAACTTACCTTGTTCTGGCATCAGCACATCGCTTAGTGCTCCCAGGAGAGACAGCACCCACTGCCGACGGACCGTGCATCACATTGGTGTGGAGAGGTAAAGCACCGAGAGGCTGTCACTTGGAGGTGCAGCATGAGGGGAATTGCGCCTGTGTTTTCTTTACCTACACAAACAAGTAACAGCAGATGGAAGTGTGGCTGTGGTCCTGTTCCCGTACTGACTACATCTGCAAAAGGATCTGTGGTGACTTCTTACAGACCTCCGAGTGAAAAACCATCGTGGGGGTGACTTGGGTGAGCACTCTGCTTTATGGAAACCGGGCAATAACTACCCTTTCCTTTTATACATTACTGCACAAACACTTTGTGTACTCTGCTCTAAGGAAGGTTTTTTGCACCTAATACCCTGCTGCCAAATGCATTTTCGGTGCAACTGAAGGTATTCTATTTCTTTACCTTCTCTGTTTTATGTCGTTGTAGTTTTGTAGGTCTGGTTGCACATAGGGATCTGCTGGTACAGGGGCATTGCACTGATGTATAGGCTCCCCACACAGCAGTGCAGTACAACACACAGAAATCTTTATAGCAAAACTCTACTGTGAACTTCTAGTATGAAAGGCAAAATGACTCACGCCAAAAACCCCCAAACATGCAACTGTCACCCAAAACATTTCGTAGAGGATGTTTTGAGTCTTGTCCGCTGTTCCTGAGTTGCTGTGAAGTGGGGAAATTCATAAGGTCATTCACTTTCCTCCTATGTATTTGTGATTTTGTACATATAAGAGCTGTGCAGACTGACTGATGCAGGAGCAGCAGGCAGAGCAAGGCAGGAGCAAGTAGAGGTATTGGTGTTCACCTTACTAACACAGTAACCACACTGCCAGATAGCATCCTTGTGTTCCATGTGCCATGTGTCTCACTGCTGTGTAGTACTGGTTCCCAAGAGGAGCAAACCTGACAGTTCTCAGCCTGCAGCCAGGCTGAGAGAGCTGGGCTGGGTCAGCCTGGAGAAGAGAAGGCTCCTTAAGGGGAGACCTTAGAGCAGCTCCAGTGCCTAAAGGGGCTACAGGAAACCTGGAGAGGGGCTTTGGACAAGGGCCTGTAGGACAGGCCAAGGGGAATGGCTTTAACCTGCCAGAGGGGAGACTGAGATGAGCTCTTAGGCAGAAGCTCTTCCCTGTGAGGGTGCTGAGGCGCTGGCACAGGGTGCCCAGAGAAGCTGTGGCTGCCCCATCCCTGGCAGTGTTGAAGGCCAGGTTGGACACAGGGGCTTGGAGCAAGCTGCTCTAGTGGAAGGTGTCCCTGCCTGTGGCAGGGGTTGGAGCTGGAGGAGCTTTAAGGTCCCTTCCAACACAAACCAAGCTGTGATTCTGTGCTAGCTAAGCTTTTCTTACATCTCATTGGCTGCTCAGACCACAGACTGAGTAAATTCGCTATTGGTGTTTCCTATGTTGAAACCTTTGTGAGTAGAACTGATTTATTTGCTGCTTAAATGTGTAGAACAGTAGCCTATGTGAAAACACATGCAAGGAACGTGAGGTGTAAGGTTTGTGTTGTTACAAGGTTTTTCAGTGGGGTTGTCTACCCTTACAATGGAGAGCACTTGTTCACAGTGTGTTCTGATTGCTCTGTGGGGTGCATTCCGAGCCTGTGAATGGCACATGGGGGAATCACCAGCCTGGTGCTGCTGGGAGGGGAAGAATCATATGATCAAGTAGGGTGAAAAAGACCTTTAAGATCAGCAAGTCCAACCATTACCCCGGCACTGCCAAGACCACCACTAAAGCATATCACTGAGGGCCGCGTCTGCAGCGCTTTACAAATCCCTGAGCCCCCGGTGCTACACAAGCACTATTTTACTCAGTGAGCAGCCTTGCAAGCATCTAGACTTATTGTAGATACTGGTTTTGTAGCTTTAGATGGCCTTTTTCCTTTGGTTTAGTTACTTTGTGTGTGTGCGCTATAGGAAAACAATGGAGATGGTTTAGTGTTGCAGGCAAGGTGGGTGCCTAACAGGGAAAGAAGCCAGCAGCAATGGCTGTCCCTGTCCAGGCAGTGTTAGTAACGCTTTCCCTCATTTCCATAGGATTTTCCAGGGCTCTTCAAAGGGCTAAGTTAGGGAAAAGGTGACACAGCAGCAGTTCCAGGGCTGCCGGAGGTGTTCAGTGGTGTAGAGCCTTGCTGTGAAGTGACATACAGAGACAAACACTGGTCCTGGGGCCACTCTAAATTGATCACTGTGTCACAATAGATAGTTAAATTTCAATGTGTGTCCAGTACTTGCCATTTCAGTAGGTTGCAATCAGCCTGAATTGATATTACCTGAATAAATCAAAGTGCTGCATAGCACATCCATTTCTTCTACAACAGAGCCGTGCGCATTGTCTGAGGGTGAAAGAAGTTGGTGCAGAGGCTCTGACTGGTGGTACTGTAACTACCGACCAATGCTGCAGCATAAAGGAACACGTTTTGGCATATAGCAGACTCCTAAATACAAAGAGCTCGTCACTGCAGTGTCAAGCTGGTAAATTACTGTGATTGTTTGCACAGAGATCGCATCATCTGTTGAATGGCTACTGTGGTAGCTGAGCCATGCCATCATCTGCCCAGGCTGGCCCTGCTTGCATGGCTGTGGATAGGGCGTTCCTCGTAGTAGTTAAGCATGACAGCCAATTTGAAGTGGCTGCATTCTGTCCTGGGACAGGTCAGGCTCAGGCAGCACCCATCAGTTGTGCCTCCTTGGAATACATATGTGTTTTGTCCTAGGGAAACGTTTTTTCTTGTTACTATTCCTGGTCACATCTGGAGTGTGTTTTTAAGGGGATTTCCTTACTGTCCCCACTTATTGTGCTTGGGTGTATGCTGTGGAGCTGCCTTAGAATGCCTGTGCTCAACTTCTTTGGGCTGAAACTCGAACACTGAGGCACTGGAATGGGTTGCCCAGGGAAGTTGTGAATGCTCCATTGCTGGTGGTGTTCAAGGCTGGGTTGGACATAGCCTTGGATGACATGGTTTAGTGTGAGGTGTCCCTGCCCATGGCAGGGGGGTTGGAACTGGATGATCTTAAGGTCCTTTCCAGCCCTAACTGTTCTATGATTCTATGAAACTCTAGTGTGTGATGTGCTCCGAATCCATGTTAAGGCTCTGGTTGCTCACAAGCATTTAGCCCACATGATTGGGTTGGACCTACTCTGCATTAACATTCCCTTGGTGTATGTGCTGTTGAGTGTTGGGTCCTGATGGCTGCTTTCTTTCATTTTCTAGGTCCCTTGGCATTGCTGAAGTCCATTAGCTAACGTAGGCACAAGGGAAGGTGCATGCATGTGGATGGTGGTGCACCCGAGGACATGCTGTATGTCCAGTGGGACAAAAGGAGTGGCTCTGGTTGTCTCTGCTTTCCCTGCACCAGGATATTTCCATCCAACATGCTATAAGAGTATTAGAGGGTGTCTCCTAGCACGTTGTCTGTTCACTCCAGACAGCCTTTTACTGCGTGCCATCCTCTCTGCTCATTGCTACTTCCCAAGATCCTAAGAGAACCTCTGTAATAAATCCACCTGACCTGATTTTGTTTGGGGAGAGCAAACAGTTTCCATCTTACGGCTCCATCTTAGAGTTTCATAAAGTGTCTTTTAGCTCAGGTTTGCAGTTCTTATTGCAGGCACGTAGGGAGATAATCACATCTCTGCTTCCCTCTTCTCTTTTGAACCCACCATGAATTTTCTTTCGCTGTCCTGCCTCATTTGTTTCTCCCTCTAATTCTCCTCATTAAATAAATTGCAGCCAGAATGTCCTGTCAGACGCACAGTAAATGAATATATTGCAGCCCAAACTTCAAAAAAGAAGAAAGAATATAATTACAGTGACCCACATCCTTACCCCATCATGGGCAGTGATAAAACGGCTATTGACTTAATTGGGAACAAGGCAATGCTCCTCCTGATTTCGTGTTGCTGCTTTATTAACGTTAATAACTTAGGTTTCCCAATTTGTATGGCGAGCAGTTATGCCAGTTGGCCAAAATCTTCCCTCTTTGTTGGTGTAATTGTGAGGGAGGTTTTGTGGCTAGAGGCCAACAACCTGCTTGGTTGAGCTGGTACAGAGGAGTAGCACCTCCATTGGGGAAATCAAAAGAAGCTCTGCAATACGAGACAGGGAATAACATACCGAGCGGGTATAAAGTGCATTCATTTGGCTCTGACGTGGTTTTGTTGAAGTTCTAAAGCGAAAGCCATATGGTGATGATCTTTCTGTATTGAAATAGAGGAGCTTGGGGGCAGAATTGTAAATGATGCGGTTATGAGATGACTTTGCACTTGTAGGTATGTTCCCTTATCTTGTTATATGGCTGCTTCTAGGAGTCAAATATTGAGCTTTACATTGCAGTACTCTTGATGGCTGGAAGCCTTCGCTTTTGTAGATGGTGCTATAGATCAGTTTTACAGTTCTCCTGGTAGTTTAAAGGAAAGGGAGAACATGCTCTCATGACTCTCAACAAGACCTTAAAACTCTTTGGCACTCTCTTTTCCCTCAGGACAAGATATATTCTGGTCATCTACGAGTGTTCATTTTTCAGTGACTGCAAGTTTTGGTGCTGTCTGGCAAGCAGAGCTACTTATTTTGATAGAGGGTTTCCATCCTTCTTGACTTCAGGAGTAAAGAAAGAAAAGAGCCCTTCAGTTCTCTTTTCCTCTTCAGCATATACACCGTGTCATTATACAGTAAACATGTTATTCCCTTTTGCTCCTGAAACACCTTTTCCTTTCACTCACTCGCTGTTGTGGAAGTGTTTCTGGCACTACGCACTGCAGCATCTTTGTTCTACAAACGGCAGTGAACTAGAGGCAAGGCTGGAGCTGGATTCGAAACCCTTCGTTGTAAAAAGGAAAGGGGGAACTTTACACTTGCGTGTCAGTGCTTGAGTCATGATCTAAAAGCACATCACAGACTGGGTTTTTGTTTGGTTTTCGTTCATGCTTCCTGACTCGGTCACGTTTCCGTGATCTGATGGAGTAGAAATGGATAAGCTGTGTATTTGGAAAGAGCTTTTGCTGTAGCACCTCATCACCTACCAGGAATGTCTCACCACTTCTTCTTGCGCCGCTTGTGGTTTTCCAGGTGTATGACCAGTTTTCTGGATTTCAGGGTGTCACAGGTTAGTCTGAGCTTACCTTTGCTGCCATGGCGAGTTAAAATGAGCTGCTTGGGGTGGTACCCTGTGGCACAGGGGCCACCAGGCAGGCAGCACACCTGAGCATGGGAACACGTGCTTACCTCTTCGTGCTGTACATGCAGACTGTGCTATGGAAAAGTCATTTTGATTGTTCAAAGGTGTTGCTGCCAAAATACAATGGTTTTCTGTCTGTGCTTTGGTTTTGCTTGGGTCTGTTCTGAATAGAAAAGAAATGGTGTGTGCAGTTATGGCACAGATTGGGTGTCTTGCTGGAGAAGGTGCTGTGTCCCCGCAGAAACAAATGCTCACTGAACTGCTGCAGAAGGGAGATGGGTTACCAGCTGAAAGAGGGGTTGTATTGTGGAGGAAGAGCAGTGAGCTACAGCCATGGGTGCCTGCATTGCCCCGCTGCTGGAAGTGATCAGGCAGCACCACTGTGGCTGCAGAATCAGAACCGTGTTGTGAATGCAGTCTGAACCTGACACGGCATTTCCAAAGAGCTGAGACATACAGCATCCCGCTGTCAGGGACACAAGGAATCATCTCCATCCTGGTTGAGCTTCACTGCAAAACGCATGTGTTTGTGACCAGCAGAAGACAGATGCTTGTATAGACCTCCTGGGCTTCCTCTGTGGCCATGGCATCAGGAGCTGGCTCATGTCTGTGTGGCCTATTTGTCACCCCGAGGCTAAAACAAAAGGGCGAGAGGAAATTAATGACTGTTAATATATGCTAGTTTAATTGAGAAGTGCTGTTTTCATCAACTGCTGTTTGAAGAACAGACTTAAATATGTTTGTAAGCTCAAACAAGTGTTGGCTTTTTAAAGCTGTTGCACAAATAAGAGGGTCTTGCTGCCTTTAAAGAGGTTTAGAGCTGTGAACTGTTCAGTACCCCAAATCTATGGGTGAATAGTGTGACTGGGATTCAGTAAAGCCTATTAATAGCAGTATTTTTCTACTCAGTAGCATAAACCATGCTTAAGCCAAACCAGCCTTAAAAACCTAAGTCTTACACCTTGTTTTATGGGTAGCTCCAGCAGCGCAGCACCCAGCCTGTAATGTTACTTGAAACAAGCAGAAATGATCTCCATCTCATTCCTGCTTTCATTGCATGAATGTTTTGCCTCTAGACCTCGCAAAGGCATCCCCTCTGTTTTGGGGAGCCTAAAGAGGTTCTGCATGCCCTTGAGATAGTCTGGCTGTTCCTGCTGCTCTGCTCATCATGTCCAACACAGAGTCGTCTTGGGGCAGTAGTTATCATGTGAGGGAATGCGGTCTCTGAAAGCAAAGCTGAGTTGTGTTTAGGCCTTCTGCTTTCCCTGGGGAATGGGCTGGGATGTCCTTGTGTCCCGAAGCTCAAGTGCCGTCTGCCTTAGAGTCTTCCCTAAGGCCTATTTTTAGGTGAAATCAAGGTCATTTTTGTAAATTAATTACACTTGAGTGGTCAGTGCAATGCAATGGAAACCAGAGCAGCTTTTCAAGGTTGGTGGAGAAGTCTGAAGGCTCTGGACCTGTTTTGAAGTGTAGTCATGGTTACTTGGCTTCTGTTGTGCAGAAAAGTTGGTGCCTAATCCACCAGGCAGGTAGCAAAGATAAAACATATGAAGTACAATGAGTAGCTGGAAAACCTTGAACAAGTGTGCTTTGGGAAAGGATGCATATTAATATATAAACATGACTTCAGTGGGTGAGTTCACGCACAGCAATATGCATGCTGAGCATCACTGCCTCTTTCTCTGCATGCAAACCCAAAATAGGGTTGTTTCTTTGAGACGTGGTGCTTGAGGTATGGGAATCAGGATGTCCTTGAGTTCAAAGTGAAATCCGTGCTTGAAAGCAGGATATGAGGGTCCCTGTGTTGTGGTTAATTAATTCTCGTGATTTCCTATGGAAACAGCCCTTTCGTCATTTCATCGGTAGCAAAATTAAGATGTGGCCCCTGCTCACTAGCAAGAACAATAAGCTTATTGTGCTATGCCATATAGCACTAACCTCTCTTAAATACAAGCACGGATTCAGGTCTGTACTGTTAGGCATAGCTTGCTGATGATGCTGTCTGAGGCCCTTGCAAACCCGTCTTCTCTAATTGAGATAAAACCTAGAACAACAGACTGTCCTCCAGCTCTGATCTCCCAGGGAGAGGAGACAAGCATCCCTTGTCGCAGCATGAGGATGCTCAGGGCAATACATATATTTGTGCAGTGCCTTCCACCCTCCGCCTCACTTAACCAGGGTTTATTTTAACCTACTTGGGGTTCAGTAGTGAGCAGAAACCAGTTCTGATTGCAGCACAGCAGTGAACCACCGCTGCTGGCTCTGGACTGACACAGGCTCTGTCTGTGCACAGACCGCTATTGATTTGGCCGGCACAGATGCCGATTCACAGGGAAGAGGCATTTGTCTGTCAGAGCCCAGCTGAAGGGCAGGGAAATAGAAACCCAAGTATGGAGGTTGTTTTGGTTTAAAAGCATGCGAGAAGGGGGTTTTTGTGACTCTGGGCAGATTAATTTCACTTTCTCCCCCCCCTTCTTACTCGTGCATTTAGCAAAGCTAAATCAAAATGCAAGAAGCTGCTGGATGTGGTCATGCTGCATCAGGTACTGAAAGAGCCCCACTTGTGACTAGGAGTAGCTGTGAAAATCAGAACTGGGCAAAGCACCCCCTGTATGCAGAGACTAATGGCATCTCCCAAGGGTAGGCGTTTTCAAGTAAATACTCCCATGTAGCTGTTTGTTTCAGTCACAAATAACATCAGGAAGCCTAGATAAATCAACCGCATTTCCTAGGTGCTTTGACGTGCGGGTGGAGGAGCAGTTGGATGCATGTGTTGCATTTATGAAATCATGTTGGTTTTTCCTTTGGTTGCATATTTATGTCAAGCTAATATTCTTTACCCATAAGGTTCTTGTGGCCAAAACAGGGTCTTTATAAAAGAAGATAATAGAACTATTTTAAATGGTCTTCTAATGTTCATAGATAACCCACAGCTGCAGTGCTCCGGTATTAATTCTGGTGTACAAAGAGGTAAATTGGAGGCTGGGTACAGGTTCTATACATGGGTGGGAAGGGTCTGTTTTGCTGCCTGAGGGTGATGGGGAATGGAGAGAAGGTGCCATACGAGGAAGATTTTGACCGTGTTTCCACCTGTAGAAGAGATGCACAGGACCAGCTCTGGAAAGTGGAGTTACCTTGCTTGGCACACACAGCATTCAAGGCCAGAGAACAAGCAAGTTCACCCTGGTGTAAATGAAGCAAACAGGGATTAAAATGTGGAGGCTGGGAAGTGTCTTTTCCACCCAGGGCAGCCCAGAGAGCCTGTGTGGTCTCCCGGTAGTAAAGAGAGACATTTAGGAGGGAGGCAGCACTCGCAGGAGGGCTCTCTGGAAGGCAGAGCAATGCACAGTGTTTGAGGGCTTTGGTTAAAGGAGAAGTAAGCATTAGGAGTATAAAACTCGATGACTGCTAACAGCCATCTGCCACCAGTGCTCTGTAGAGAGCAGTGATGGTTATTTGCCCACTCTGTGTTCTGTCATTCCAGAAGCAGGGAAGCAATGCCCAAAGTCTCATGCAAAATAAAACAGAGCAGGTTTTGACTGTGCCGCACGGTCAAGTGGAAAAATGAGGGAACTGGGACTCCAGTTCTGAATATGCCTTAAGTGTCCGAGGTCCAGCTGCTTGTTAGGGTGATGGGTAGAGTGCTGCATCCTTTCCTTACAAGAGCTGCTGGGCTCGCGTAAGATTAACTCTTATCTGGTGTTGGAGGTATTACCTAGGTGAAGAAAACTTGGCAGGTCAAATACTAGATTCTTTTAGACAGGTTGGTAGGAAAACTTGCTGTGTTTTTATCCTTTCTCCAGCACTGAATTAGCCAGGATGCCTGGAAATAGAACTGAGTGACAGCGTTTCCTCTCTGTGAAAGGGAATGCTCTTTATTCCCCTCCCTGAGGTGATGTTTTTGCCCATGTGTGAGCATTGCTCACTCCTCCTGTAGCTCCTGGCGCTGAGCACGGGAATGTGCCCACCAGCAGTGGAGGGGGGAAATAGTGATGGATACTACTGGCCATGGAGTCTCTGGTTAGACTCTGAGTAACGTGCTTTATTTACTGAGTTTGGAATAGAAGTAGTCAGAAGTAGCAGAGAGATGTGAAAGGGATTTTGTAAGTTGCCAGCAACATCTGGCAAGTTGGGCTCAACCGATGCCCAGAATGAGGGGCAGCATCAGAACTGAGCCAAGAAATGAAGTCAGAACAAGGGCACAGTGCCCCAGCAAGGGCTGGAGGGCTCATGGACCTGTGGTCTCCCAAAACGTTTCAGACTCAGCGGTTCCTGGAGAGAAACGGGGTCCTGTGCATGGGGAGCTCCCCACCACAGTGGGTATTTGTACTTAAGGTACATGCTGTTTTCTCAGCAATCTTCCTTTCTTCCCTATGTTAAATGAGTACCATCTTGTCTGCAGCGTGGCTTGATCTCTTGTCGGCTATGGAGGAATTCAAAGTGCTATAGTCTTAATGATTCTCCTTGAAAAATAACCCTGTTTTTATATATATATGTATGTATGTGTGTGTGTATTTATATATGTACAAACATACTTATGTATTTAATTGTTTTCTGGCAAGCTGCCTTGCAGGAATACCAAGTCCTAAGCAGTGTTTGTGGGTGAGACAGGTACTGCCCATAAGCTGATGTTTTTACTGTCACTTCTACTGTGGGCACCTAAACCCACAGCAAACCAGCAAAGCCAAAACACATTATGCAACCAATGACCTTGATCAGGTTTAAAATTACCTTAAGCATTAAGCGGTGGCAAGCGTGACTTGTATTGTGGGAAGTGTTTTAGGCAGCATTCAGGCGTGATTGCTGTAGTCTGGGGTCTGGGTTTGACTTTATTATGCTCCTGGTTTTCCAAGTTGATTTACCCAAATGACACAGAGCTGTGGGGGTAGCTCCCTGGTATATGATTGACTAAATAATACTCTGATTTTCTGAGAGGCTTTTCGAGTTCACTGCTTTCACACCAGGTACATTTGTTTGTTCTAATGCAGGTCACTTCCTCTCATAGTCGTGCCATCCTCTAAGCAGAGCGCGGTACAAACAGTTTCTAATGACATCAATTGGATTACAGGGTCGAACAGCCATGTCGGAAAGGGAGTTTTGATTAGGCAAATGCTATTGAGCCGGTTGTTTTGTTTCCTTTTGACACACACATTCATTTTCAGATGTGATTAACAGATTAAATGGCGAATTTTGGTGAGAGGTTTGGAGGCAGCTATCGTTTGTGGAGTGGCTGCAGGCATCGCAATATCCTTCTCGCTTGGTTTGAAATTCACCCATCACTTCCAGTAGAAAATGAAATAACTTTTTAGACCTTTTAAGTATTACTCATGGCACAATCAGTTTAATTGTTGTCAGTTCCTGCCTAGTAGTGAAAGAACATGGAATTGGAGCATCCCGTTGTATTTGTATTTCAGAACAGTGCTGAAGAGGGAAGGTTGAAGACAGGATGTAGCCAGGGCAGTGGTCGGTACAGCAGCAAAGTGAGGGCATTAACACTGTTCCCGGATGGGGCTCATTTCTGTTTCTTCCCAGGGAACACTGGCGTTTCTAGCTCATTAAGTTCCAAAACAGGATTTTAGGCAGAAATTCCAGGTTTTGACAAGCTGTTTGTCTTTACACTTAAGGAAAGACAGGCTTCCTCCTGAATTAGGGAATCTGGCGGGAGTTTATTCTCCTTTCCCAGTGGTCCATGGTTGTTACTGTACTTCGCTAAGCAATGATAGAGTTGTATGCAGGGATTGCTTCCTTCCCAAACCCATTTTCTCATCTTTCTCTAGCAGCCCACCTCAAAAGATAATAGTTATCTCAGGGATGCGCCAAGGGCTCGATAGGGACCGAAGGGAGTAGAAAGTCAGAGAAGAGGCATCTCGGGAACAAAGTAGGTTGGATTGGGGGAGAAAAAAGTGGAGAACAGCCTCAGAGGTGTGGAGGAGAAGTGGAGTTACCTGAGCCACAATTCCTTTTCTTCTTTCAAGTACATTCACAGCCAGGGTCGGATTGCGTTGTGCCTTGTGCTCTCTATTAGCAGACGACGCGGTGCAAGTAGGGGCTGCATACTGTCAGAGGTCGACAGAGCTTGACTGGGGGAACAGCTGTATCACTGTACCGGTTGCTGCTTCAGAACAGCTAATGAAGCGTTTGGGAAGGCTTGAGAGCAAGGTTGAGGAGAAGCTGTTCATGCCAGGCAATATGCTGAACAAGAAAGGAGCTCGGAGTAGAGTGACATGCTGCTTTCAAACATTACCCAGAGCCTGAATGTGGTGCTGAGAGTGCTTGGCGCTAGGATGTGAGGTTTCAATGTGGAGGTCTGTGACCATACTATCATACTCAGGGTAAGGTGGAGGTGTGACAAGGTGATGTTGTATCATCCCTGCCTGAGTGAATACATCCTGTGTTTTGTAACCTCAGCATGCATACAAAGCCAGAGTTGCTGTCACTTACAAACAAATACACATAAGCAACAGGCAATCATAAGCTCAGTCAGGATTGTGGGAATAGCTCTTGAAGATCATGCATGGAGATTAAGATGGCTCCAGCTGATCTTAATAGGAGGGATATGGTTATTCATTTCATTCCTTCTAAATGCAAATGCTTTTGGAGATGTCTTGATGAAGGTTTTTGCAGATCTCCCGAGGGTGGCATCTGCTCCTGGTAGGAGGCTCTGAAACTATAGGTTTCCTTTAGTACCACTGTGCGCTCTGTAGAGCCTGCTAAATCCTGCTTGCTTAGTTAAAAATGGGGAGGTTTAGTTCAGTGATGACAGCGTCAGGTTGGTGATGTACTCGAAGGAGCCGTACATTGTGTCAATCACACGGATGTCTGACCACTTTTCAAGCAAACTTCAGTGCCTGTGCCTATTGGAAGTCTAAAAGTCAGTGCTCTCTGACATTGCTCCACTGAGGCTCCTTTGGCATTTGCACTGTCTACAACCGCTGTAGTAGATTAGAGCGTATGCTACTCAAGCGGGGAGCGGGGCTAATCTGACAATGAATGTGTATTTTAAGTGTAGCTGTTGCATTGCATTAATGTTGTTTGTGTTGCAGTGGTAGCCCTGTGTTGGCACATGACATGAGCGATATTAATGATGTGGGAAAGGCCGAGCTTTTTAAGGGGCCATGCTGGTGCAGAGTCGAGCGTGCTCTAATGGGAGCAGTATCTGGTCTGCTGATAAAAAATGAAGGCAGCTAATTGCCAATGTTTTCCTTTCCTTAGTCTCTCTACTCATCAAAGGCTTGGCGCAGCTTGGTGAACGTGTCTCCCTTTCAGGATAAGGTAACTCATGTGAAAGCATTTGCAAGATTAATTTCCACTTTCTCTGCAGGGAATTGGGGACGTTAAAGCAACTGTGTATGTTCGCGTTATGTTTTGGGCATATTTGCCCGCTGGGGCTGTTTCTAAGATGCAGAAGCAGTAAGTAATGTAATTGTCTAAAGGGGAAAGCTTCAAACAGTGCAAATAGCTGCATCACCAGGAGAGGAGAGTGAGCTGAGCCGTGGTTGTGGGGACTGTAGGGGTTGGCGTCATGCTTTACTCGCACCCAGATGAGCGCAGCACTGCAAGGTGCAGGCATGTGGAGTGGGGGGACAGGCTGATGCTCAGTGGGGGCCGGGGGATGCAGTGCCAGATGAGGGGAGTGATGCTGAGATGCGGCGATGGCCACCTCCCATTGACACCCCATAGGCAGGCTTGAGCTCCGGTTTTCCAGAGACAATAACGTACGGCACACCGCTGTGGAAAAGCTGCCAAGCTGCAGCGAGGACAGGTGCAGATAAGGAGGCAGAGTGAATGAAGCCTCTGTTTGTCATGAAGAAACCATGCAGCGTGGTGAACAAAGCCGGCCTCTTCCCACGTACAAGGCCCATTAGGAACTTTGCAGCTATCATTTATTGAGACAGGAAGTATATTCTCCTTCTACAGTAATTTATTGGCCGATTTATAAAGGTTGCTAGTTAAATCTGTTGGAGTGGGAGAGCTGAAAAATGGGGACGAACAAGCAGCTAACTGAGAAGCCAGCCCTCCTCCCATGAGCCCTTGTCTGGACTGTGTTCCAAACAGGAACATTAGTAGCAGTGTCAGTTATTTCTGGTTGGTTTTCTTTCAGCTCCCTGGAAGCCGTGTGATTCCTGTGCCGCTCCCTATACTCCCGAATCCTCTGCTAGTTAATCACAGTTGTGGAGTCGGTTAATGTTTTAATAGGGAGGGTTTGTAATATTGGGGTTTGAAAGCAGTTTAGGGGCATGCATTAGTAGACTAAAGAAATACTGATTATAAATAGAAGGGCACTGTTGTGTGGATCTCCTTGAGTTTGTAAAGCTAGTCCGTTTCTTTGGAATAACCCGGCCTTGTTAGCATCGTGCTCAAAGATTGATGCCAAGGATCAGATTTATTGGATGTTTTTCTTTTATGAAAAAAGAAACTAGGATATTTACCAGCCTGTTTCCCATTTAGGTCTATTAAATCCCCAGTTTGTGTGTCTCAGAGCCACACCACCAGAGGCTTGGAGGAAAGTGTTAAGCCTGTGAAGCTGATGTACAATGTAATATGGCCATAGGCTTCACCCTCATCTCTAATAGCGAAAGACTGCCTTTTCAACCAAGGTTTACAGTTTAATATTGCTTCTGAGATGTGCTGTCATTAACCATGACTTTGGAAGTAAATCCTCTGTCTTGTTCTGTCTTAAGGACACTCTGAGGGCTTAGAGTGTTTATAGGCTGGAAACCAGAAGTTTCATGGCATCGCAGAGCTTGCAGCTACTTCAGTGCATTAATTCTCCTGCTCTGGCAGCTATAGTGAGGTGAGGCAGATCTCAGTCACTTCTCCCACACTGCTACCCTGTAATACACCAGAAAAGCTGAAGAGAGCCTCCTCAGGATTAGTGAATTTGGGGAAAAGTGTACTGCTTTTAGTAGATGCTACTTATGTGCAGAGCTTCTGTCAGCTCTCCATATTGTATCATAGTGCCATGAAAATTGATGCTGTTGACTCCTTGGGTTGTCTTTCACACCTTGTTTTATGATCTCGGCAGACAGTTTCCTTCATAAGGGCCTGGGTGAAATCTCACCCGTTGCAGGCTTTGCTGACCCACTGGATATGTCAAAGAAAACAGGAAGAAGGGTCATAGAGTATTCTGGAGCAATATTTTCTGTCCCTGTGAAGCCCACATTACAAATCTCCCATCTCCATTCAATCTCCTTGGTTGCAAGAAGAGTAAGAGCAAGGCTCAAGTCATTTAGGTGGGGAAAACAGGTTTGAAATTGCCTCCCCTTGCATGGTGTGCTCTGTAGTTCTGGGTCTAAGTAAAAATGGAGGTTCAGTCTGCCCTTACAACCCCAACGTAACTGAATAGGAGGGGCTGAGAACCAAACCCTGGGTGGAGCTGGGTGAAAACCTGGAGTGTGGGATGTGGAGTTGTGCAGTGTTGGGTAACAGTAACAGACTGGAAAGGAGAAATAACCAACTTGTGTAAGCTGGCACCTGTGACAGCTCTAATCTCACTCTGGCCATGAGATGAGCAGCAGGTATCAGGCCTTAACTCCAGTTTCTGATTTTGTAATTCCTAAGCAGTTGTAACTGCCAAGTAAGCTCAGTGTAAGCTATTGTATAAACCCTTGTAATGTGGCTGGCAAAGGTAGCTCAGCAGTGCCAATGGATGCTGCAAGAGTAAAGAGTCTTACTGTTGCATCTCATGTTTATATCTGCCTTAAACCTCTTATTAGCCTTCCCATAGCGGATCGTCTACTGTTCGTACTCAGGGATGCACTTAGGCTTGTGGTTTGAACACATTTGCAAACCTGATTGAACTCGGTGGGAGCGAAACATTGCTTAACTGCGGTGCTCAAGTGAGACCTTGGTTCAGCGGCTGCCCTTTTTGACCCACAGGTTTTCCCTCTGTGGTCAGCTGTGGTGATGTCTTCGTTTCCTATCCACAACAAATGCCCTATATCCCAATAATAGGTCTACCAGTCTTGATTCAGAGGTACCTCGTTATTTCTTAGCTCTTATAGGTTATGGTCTTTCAAGAGAAAGGAGGTTATCCTTAGTTTTGGATCTGTATACAGATGTATATAGATATACATATATTCATTTACACATTAATGTGTAAGCATCTACATAAACATACACAAATATGTATATATCCTTGTATGTATATGTAGCAGTGTTGTCACTTGGTGAACAGCGTTTCTTGGATACACACAAGCTCTAGAAATGTCCACTCCAACAGGTATCTACTTGCAGAGACTTAACATTGATAGGCTATAAATGATATAAAAAGTGTTTGTTAAACTGTGGTAATCTTAGCTACAGGGAAGCAGCTGGTGCTTTATTGCCTATGAGATCCTTTGTGTTTCCCTAAATCTCTAACCAGACAATGGCATATTTATAGGGTTTTTTTAAACCAAATGTGGAATAGAAAGAGCCCTGTTGGATTTGAGATGTGAGGCTCTCCAGTGGGATTGCTTCTAAGTCATACAGCTGGTTACCCATCTACTGAAAGCCTTTCTCTCTCCTTTCATTCTGTGTTTGCATGTCTTGGGAAAGGGCAGTGTAAGTGAGGGATCCCTGCAGAGCTGCTCTGTACCTTCAGCAAAAACGGAGAAGCCCAGAAGTGGAGATGCCCATTTAAAAGCTGGTTGTGGCTTTTAACCGGAAAGAAGACGTGTTTCCAGAAGCATCTCAATATCTCCCAATAATTAAAATGTAAGTTAACAGGTAGAGGAGCAAAGCACAAGCCAAGTGGTTGCCCAGATGGTGAAGGCATTGGGTGAGCTGCAAACTGGTCCTGCCCACCTTGAGACGCAAACTGATGCTGTGACCATGCTTACATTGCTCCTTCCCTCACAACTGTGGGACAACACCATGAGCTGGTTCTTTTCCCCTAAAACAATCAGAAGTGAAATGGTTTACAACGTGGTTGTTTAAATTGTCATCAGTAGCTTGGAGTTGATGTGCCTGTGCAGTGTTAGCACTGCATCGTCTTAAGCCACCTGCAGATCTGAGAAAGATGCCACACTCCTGACCGTGTCATGGCTGTTTCATCTCTGTCTTTTGATCCTTCTTGTATTTCTGCTATAATGATAATGTACTACGGACAGTCAGTATCCACTTTGTTACTGTGATTTTTCTGTTTACTGTTAGATGGAGAGCTGACTAGCACATACACATATTTGGTGCAAGCCTCTGGAGCTGGATTGAGGAAACTGCAGTGTTCTCATGAAGAGATACAAGGCTAACGGAAGGGAGAGGCAGTGTTTTGGTTATGGGAGTCATGTGTGTCTGATACCTGCTCTGAAATGAATGTTTAATGGTACGTCTTCAGGATGCTGCTAGCAAGGTCTGGGAAATGCTCTGTTTATTCTGGATTCAAGCTCGGTGTGCATGTGTCCTGTGGACTTGCTGATGCAAGTCTTTGAGGCAAATAAGAGGCCAGCACTGGTGTCTGTAAAGCACTATCTGTGGGTGGGATTTGCCTGGTGTTTTTGCAGTGGGTGGCTGTTGCGTGGCTAGAAATCCAAGCAAGAGCAGGGCTGAGCAGACAGACTGCTCTGACTTATCCGGAGCAGTTAATGGGATGCATTTTCCATGCCAAGCTCCTTTTTGCAGTCAGTTCAGCTTCCTTGTGTAAGGAAAAAGGCTGGAGAAATGGTGTTCTTATCAACAGGGGTGATGGGCTTTTCAGGAGGTGAATTTGTATTCAACTACAGCTCCAGCTGAGGGCAACTTCCTTAATTGCTAGTGGGGCTGAAGAGCACCTGAGTCAGCCCATTGTACCAGGAGACCTTAGTTCTCAGGTTGGGAGCATGTCAAATGTTCCCTAAAAGCATGGAAAAGCTTCAGTAAGTTGCTCTGTGCTTTGAAGCAGAGGAAAATTGTCCTGGAAAGTGGGGAAGGGTGAAATGGGAAGCGGATTTGCTTGGGTAAGTCACAGCGGCTATGGGACAAGGAGCTCTATGGGCAAGTGGGAGATGGTTTCTTTTTTACTTTCCATGCTTGTGGACTGTATGTGTTTCATGGTATGGTTACAGAAAACTTACCTGGGCTCTGGCTCAGGAGCTGATGAAACTGGGGACAGCGATAGAAATGAAAGCAGCGCTTAAGGAATCCTGTTTCTGGTCTCTAGCTTTGCAATCTGGCAGCAGTTAAATAGGAACCAAAACCCAAATGTGTCTCAAAGTGCACACTTACTGTTGAGTACCTTCATGAGCAGGTTTTTTCCTCCTTCTGAACCAGCCCCTGCATTCAGCTTCTCTGAGATCCCTCTCTGGCACTCGGTTTGAAGTCTCAAGGCTCGACTCATTTTTTTCCTGCAGTAAGAAATAAATGGCAGGCAGCGCAGTAAGTTTCCAAACGCATGAGTAACGCCAGTTCTGTGTCAGGGAGCTGTGGAGCTGGAATGGCTTGGCCAAACTACCTGAAGTCAGAGCGCAGACAAAGTGCACATGGTCACAACTCAAGTTTTATGGGTGTGTAAAAAGAATGGACCGCTCCCTGATAGGTTTTAAACGTTCGTCATGTGAGTTACAGAGCTGAGTCTGGAAGGGCTGAGGTCCTGGTTTCAGCTGGGATAAGAGTTCATTTTCTTCTTGCTAGCTGGTGTAGTGCTGTGTTTTGGGTTTAGGATGAAACTGATGATAACACACTGATATTTTAGCTGTTGCTAAGCTGCGTTTACACTAAGTCAAGGCCTCTTCTGTTTGTTTTACCACCCTTCACTGCATAGGCTGGAGTATAGAAGAAGCTGGGACGAGATGCAAGGGTAGCTGACCCAAATGGCCAAAGGGATATTCCCTACCATTGAACATCCTGCTTGGTATAGGAACGGGGTGGAAAGCTGGCTGGGGGCCGCTGCTTGGGAGCTGGCTGGGCATCACTTGGCAGGTGGTGAGCAATTGCATTGTGTATCGTTTATTTTGTATATTCTAATTCTTCGGTTATTTCCCCTTCCGTTTCTGTCCATGAATGGTTTTTATCTCAATCCCTGAATTTTACTACTACAATTTCCCCCCTAATTCTCTCCCTCACCCCAGGGGGAAAGGAGAGGGGGTAAGGGAGCAGCTGTGTGGTGTTCAGCTTCCTACTGGGTTAAGCCATGATAGTAAGTCTGTAGTGAATACGTCTGTATTTTGACCAGCTGTGGATGAACACATACTCAGCTGTACATAGGGAAGTGTGATATAGAAAAGGTCATCCTTAAATTTTAAGGAGAATGAGCTTGGTTTTGAGTAGTAAATTGAAGACTTCCATTTCATGAGGCAGTGTTTGCCCTTTGCTTTGAAGGAAACTGGCGCTGTGTGTTTGCCCTTGGAAAGATCCGAGTGGGAGCAGAAGGATGTCCATGTTAGTCCTCAGTTCTGGCAAACTGTTGTACCGTGTAATCCCTCTGGAAAATTCAGCTGGCCCTGCCTTAAAGTGCTAGGTTGTCGTTTTTGCTGTTGTTTTTGCTCTGAGAGGGCAGTTCTGAGGTTCCCAGAATGCTACGAAATCCTTGTTGATGACCTGGGTCTGCTCTGCCTCCATCGCACGTGTTTGTTCTGATGCCAGCGTTGTATTAAACAAGTTTGATTTGGGGTTTATTGTGTGTGTTTGTCTCGTGGAAAGGTATTCTATCTCCTTGGTAATGTGTGTGTAGTCAACAAGTAAATGCCCTCTTAACCTTGGTTTTCTGACTCTAAATAAGTTCCGTGTCCGAGTCTGCCCTCTGAAAGTGGGCTCCCTCATTGCTCTGCATGTCTGTGTCTCAGCCTCTTTCTGTTTGAAATCATCTGTACAGGGGAAGCTCACCAGGCACGAACGCTGATCTCTCTCCATCTCTGCTTAGACCCTGCTTGTGATACTGCCTGGCTGCCTCATAGTTTGGTTTGTGGGGAAAAAGAGAAACCCCAACCATGCCCTCCCTCTGCAGTTCTTCCCTGCAGTTTTGTCTTCGGTTTCTCAGTGTGCTCTTATGTGCAGCAGGTCTTGAATTGTCCACATGGCCTCTCTGCTGTTATACCCTTATAGCCCATGTCTGAGCTTCAGCAGCATTCCCAGCTCCTTCTCTAGTCTTCCTACCATTTCGATGCCCATCTGCAAGGTATACTTTGTGCATCATTTCTGACGGAGTTGCTCAGTGTGCACCCTATGGAGCCTGTATCCTTTCATGTTTGTTGTTATTCTCAGATGTTTTCTCAGTACTGTAATCTTTTTTCCCCTGTAGTGCTTGCTTATCTTCACAGAGCAATGGAACAAAATCCTTCAAACCCTTTCTCTTACAAAGTGTCCTGTTTTGTGCTCTGTAAAATCCTGAACTTCTGGGGTTTAAACCCTTTCCTTCTTGCCCTCCTGTTCCACTGTTCAGGCTCATCTCTCTGCTAAACAGAGCTCAAAAGATACCTTCACTTATTACCTATGCTATGCTGTGTATAGCCACCAACTGAATGCACCAGCAATCTACAGGCAGAGAGCACAGTCTTCAAGCAGCAAAAAAGCCAACCATAGAGCAACATGCTAATGTTCCCCACACCAAGGAATACAAAACGGGAAAGGAACAAGTCCCAAGCAAACTCCCTTGGTGATTTTGTTGTTCTCCGCTTTTTAACTTCTCAGCGGGGATTCTGGCTTCCTGCATTCCTGCCTGAAACCCAACGAAACCACATTGGGAGTCTGTTTTCTGTTTGAGAGCGAGCACTTCCATGCCTGAGAGATGCCCTAGAAATCCTAGCAGATACCATCCTCAAGACATACATAGCTGTATGTCCGAGTTCATTTGAAAGGGTCTTCCATAATGCAGGTAATAATCTACTCTTCACAATTAGATGTAGTTCCAATTTCTTGAATGCTCAAGCAATCATTTTCTTTGGTAATTGAGTTCCCTATAGAATTGTACTATTCTGATCTCCTACTCGGAAAACTAAGCATATTAAATTGAAAAGCTGCATGAATGCCTGGCCAGGATAATGGCAGCAGAATAACTGCAAGGAAATCTCTTACAATGGGTTTATTTTCATCTAATAAAGCTTTCCCTGGTGGTTACACTGCATGCCATGAATATGATAGGAACTCTAAAGTGTGCATGTATGTCCAACTCGCTTGAATCTTAACATTGAGGCTTCTTCGTTTGTTAATAAGTGTTTAAAGATCTATTTTTAAAACATTTACCATTCTGAATGAATTTTGGGTAAGAAAGGGGCGGGGGATGAGAGGAAAAGTGACACTTTGCCTGCAGGATTTATACATATATAGTATGCATTTAAAACATTGGAGTAAAAATTGCATTCCGGTCTCCAAAGGAAGTGAAGGTTGTCCGCTACTGGATGTAGGGCAGTCAGTATGGGACCAGAAGCCTTGACAAAGGGCTTACAGCTCAGCACTGCGACAAAGGAGAGGGGAAAGCAGAGGTCCAGAGGGTCATGCAGCAGGCTGGTGGTAGAGCCTCAACTGTCAGGGTCGCTGTTGTTGGTGTTTGGTAACAGGGAGTATAAACCTTGATCCATCACAACAGCAGCAATACTCTCAGTTTAGGATGATATCAAATACCCTTTTTTATCCTGGGGGGGGGGGTGCCTATGAGTGAGGCAATTAGTGTGGGGGCCCCTGATAGGGAGATGGAGTCGGTGCTTCTCTTACATTTCTAGATAGGATGTTTTTATCTCTCCAACAAAGTCGAGTGTCAGCATCTTGTGTTTTCAGAAGAGCTGGTGGCCAGCTCCCATTGAAGTTGACTGGATTGTATGAATCTCGATCTCTTGAGATCCCTAAGGCATTTTGGGCCCGTTTTCTTTTCATGTGTGTTTTGTAGTTTGATGGACCTAATGAGACCCAAAGATGCTATAGAAGTCAACTGACTTGAATCAATATGAGAGAAAAGACATCAGAAAATGGCCCACAGTGGAGCCGAAGTACTCTAGGGATATAGAGCTAGTTAGGAATAAAGGATTTGTCCATTTCAGATGTGCTGCAACTCCCACTTTCCATAAAAGATATTGCAGTGTGTAGATAAATGCCTCCATAAATATTCGCTGTATGTCAGCAGCACAGTGGTTTTAGCTTTCTGTTATTTACAAGTAGCTCCTGTAGGCGTTTTGCACCGTAATCCAGTAGCTAGAGCATTTCCTGCAGAATTATTCCTTCCTGGCAATCAGATGAGTGACGTCTTGGATGTCAGGTTCTCAAAGGAAAACTGGATATGCAAAACCCTGCTCTGGACCTTTCCTTTGCTCTGCCACTAGTATTGATCAGCTGAAATACTTCAGGAAAGAGTCTTATTTTCATGGTGAAAATATTAAGCAGCACCAGAGAAACATCTTCCTCACCACTTACTGGCACCTAGGGCATGGGCAAGCAAATACCTAGACTGACTAGAAGTCTGTGGAATAGAATATTCCAGTTGGAAGGGCCCTACAGTGATCATCTAGTCCAGTTTCCTGGCCACTTCAGGGCTGCCCTAAAGTTAAAGCATGGTATGAAAGGCGCTGCAATTTCCCTGTGGGAAATACTGTCTGTAATTCCTAGGATGGAGGAGGTAGGGTTTGAGTCCCCGCTTCTGGAGTCTCTGCATGAAAAGAATATGGGGTTGTTTGGCTTGGAGAAGAGAAGGCTCCATGTAGACTTATAGCAGCCTTCCTATACATAAAAGGGGGCTACAAGAAACTTGGAGAGGGGCTTTTCACAAGGGCCTGTAGGGACAGGCCAAGGGGAATGGCTTTAACCTGCCAGAGGGGAGACTGAGATGAGCTCTTAGGCAGAAGCTCTTCCCTGTGAGGGTGCTGAGGTGCTGGCACAGGGTGCCCAGAGAAGCTGTGGCTGCCCTATCCCTGGCAGTGTTCAAGGCCAGGTTGGACACAGGGGCTTGGAGCAAGCTGCTCTACTGGAAGGTGTCCCTGCCTGTGGCAGGAGGTTGGAAGTGGATGAGCTTTAAGGTCCCTTCCAACCCAACCAGTCAGTGGTAGTACCAGTGCTTCGCCCTGTTACACAAAGTGGCTTTCTTCAGATGTCAGTAAAGCAAATGGCAATGTCAGGCCGTGTAGCTCAAAAGGGTCAGTTTCCCCCTGGGAAATGCTAGAATAGGAGATGTCTGTTACTTACTCTGGTACAAATATGATTTTATGCTGTGGCAAAGATATGCCTGTACACCTAATGCTTTTGCCTGATACTCCCATTTAGGTACCACAGTGCATCAGGGCTAGAGGCTAAAATCAAAGGACAAATAGTTTTTGTCAGATATGAATAAATAAAACCAAGGGAAATACAGCATACATACGTAGCCCCAGCTTTGCTGTTACATTTCCACTTGCTGCCTTGGCTTAATGTGATATGATGATGAGAGCCTGAATATTGAGGCACTTTCTTCTGCTTCTGTCAGTGAAGTCACTTTCAGTCTCTTCTGCAATACCTTCTGTTAGTCATAAATGTCCTTGGCAAAATCACATTTATTATGTATCCAAACCCCAACTCAACCTGGCATCTTTAGTTTCTGTTTCCTGCCTCACTTTATCGGATGGCAGCACAAGCTCCCCGTGTCTGTGCAGGTATGGGTATAGATGTGGAATCATAAATATTTAACCAATATCAAAAGTAGCATTTTATGTAAACAGAGGGTAGGCTGCAAAAGCCAAGCTGCTGCTTATGCCAGTGGGTTTTCCCTAGTTCTCTCTGTCAGCAATGCTGGTATATATGATCCAGTGCTACCAATCTTTACATATGGTTTTGTGGGAGGTTTTATGGTCTTTATTTTGTTGGAGAGTAGCATCACTTGCCTTGCAGCAGGCTTTGGAGGTAACAGTGATCTTGAGGTCTCTCCTGTTTATTTGTGCCCTTTCCACCTTGCCAGCCCAGCTTGGGAAGGGGGCATTGTGCTGAAACACCCAGGGACCTTCTTGTCTGACAGCATGAGGCAGCTGAGGCAGCTGGCTCTGCTCCTTCCCTGCAGTTGCCTTCCTCCTTCAGCAGGAGACATCTGGGCTGCTTGGCTGCTCTCTTCCGCACTGGCTGCTGACCTGACTCAGCACTGCCAACCCCTTGTCCGCAGCAGCACCCCGCGGGCAGCCAGGCACCCGCTCCTTGGTCAGTACTTTAATGAGTATTAACCTTTGGGATGGTTTAATTCTGTTTGTCCATGGACTGCAGTAACGTGAATTCTGTGCAACGTGCGTCTGCTTTACGGATGTGTTTTGATTCATGCTGGTGGTTAAGCATTGAAGATCAGTAGTAGCGGTCTCAAAAGCCATATGCAGAACGGTTCTCTGAGTGTAGCCCTCATGTCGATATGGGAGTTAGCATCCTAGTTGGGGAAGCTGGCTTTGATTGGATGTGATGGATTCCTGCGACTCTGTCCCAAATTAATGAAGGGAACAAAAGGTTTGCACATTCTGGATTTGTAGACTAAGAGATCATGATAGGTTAAGGAGACTTTACATTCCTTCCATCCTGTCTCTAATGTACTGACCCCCAGAGAGTAGGTGAACTCTATCCTTACGGCTGGCAGCAGCATTCCTTAAAAGAGAAAAACCACCGTCTCATTCTTAGAAGCTCGATAACATATGCCATGAAGGTAGGGGCAAGACTGGGGCACAAGGAGGGAGAGCATATTACATGTGCTGAAAGAAAAGGGCTAATAAGATGCATCAGGCCAGCCAAGAATTCCTTGGTGTCGTCCATGGTAGTGTCAGACGTCTGCATGAAACACTTGAACTTAGTAATGGACCGTGGAGTTCAGTTGGGTGTCTGTTTTGTTATAGTTTTGTTGTTTCCTTTGTTTTCTTTAAGCACTGGTGTGGTTTTGGGTTTTTTAAAGCAAACCCCAGGACCTGAATGTGTACCCTACACCAGTGCGATATATTTGTTAATGTATTTAGGCATTCGGAAGTAATCTGTGTCAGGTATTGAATATCTGCTTCCCACTCCACTGGCAAGTCCAAGGAAATGGCAGGACATTGGAGAAGCATTGATTTCTAGCATATATCATTGGAAAGCTTGGCACAAGGTTTGTCTTAATCCATCTTTTCGTGTCCTTTACAAAAGAGAGATATGAGTGTTGTCGAATCACCACGTGCCTCTTCTGTTCAAAGCTCCCCCATCTGAATGCAGGAGTGCCCGGGCATAGCTGTTCTTCCAAGCTTGGATCGGTGATCAAGGGCGCATTGAGCCACTGTCCTTCCAACCATCTGCCGACTTTTGCATCTCCTGGGGTGAAGGATGGCCATCGAGATGTACCTTCCCTTACTTCTTGTATGACAAGGAATGTCATCGAGCTCCCTAATGACAGGTAGATGTTGATTTAGCTGACTGTTTGCTTTCTGTATTCTAACAGTAAGCACTAGAAGCATGATGGAAAGAAATAGAGCAGTAAAACTGAAGGACAGAGTGAGGCAGGGCTTGGAGAGAGGTTTTCATTACTCTTAAAAATTCCCTTGTTCTGCTTCGGCTAAATGGGGTTTAGTGGGATAAATCTCGCAGGGTTTGAGAAGATAAATCCTAGGAGCTGTGCCCTTCCTCATGGTGCTGCCTGGAGTGAAGTGCACAAACTTAAACCTGCTCGGATCTGAGGCAACTCAGGTGGTTTTCAAATGGGGTTAATTTCATACGTGTTGGTTTTGCTTGTATTAGAAGGTTTTCCACTTTCTGCCTTGTGTTTTACAAGCTGTTCTGTAGAGGGCTGATGCTTTCAGTCACGTCTTGCTTGATTTGTAGTTGTATATTCATATTTTCCCCACTTTGAAAAGGTAATTTCTGCCAGTGTTTGTCTGCCTCACCTAAGACAACTAGTGCCTAGTGCTCCTATCAGTTGCCTTCTGACTGTGGCAAGTACCTAAAATCACTGACATCCTGTATTGACAGGACTCTTAGCTGTGGTATGTCAATACTGACAAGAAAAAGAGGACCTGTGTGTGTGTGTATATATAAGCGTAGACCTGATGCATGTCTATTTGTGTATGAAAGGATAAAAGAAATGATGAATAAAAAAGAACCTAAACCAAAAACCAGAATTGCAGGTCTCATGCTTTGGAAGGGATCTAGGCACATCTAATTATAAAGTAACAATAAGCTGTCCCTAATTAGACTTGGTAACCTCCATTTTGAACACTCCTTGATTCTGTAGATCTGCAGCAGTTGTAACTGAGAGTTAATGCAAAGACACAGGACTTTTGTCTCAGTATATATGCTTAGAGCTAGGAATTTCTGGAATGCCACAGTTAAAGAAAAGGCATATTCAAGCTGTTAGGAGCTTGAAAAATAATAATGCCTGGAGCTATGTAACCTGTTAAACATCAGCAACTGCTTTCCAACCAGGAAGGAGAAGATCCTGGTCCTCTTTAGAGAGAGGCCAAGCTGGAATGCTGAATGAAAAATGAAAGGGTTTTTCCTGAGTATTTTAAAAAGTAAACTAACAGGGCCTGAATTCCTTCCTCACACTTAAAAATTACCCTGGCTTTGTCAGGATAAGCTCGTTGCTCAGTTCGGGTCCATCAGCTGATGCTACACGCTCCAAGCTGGCAGTTTCTTTCAGCACTTTATTGACCCACCACTTCAATCCAAATGCCAGGGGCAGTGTGGGTGCAATTCTGTGAGAGTGATTGGGAGCTTGCTTGTAGTCACAGGGGACTCCAAGGTAAAGTCGCCTGAAGGCTTGTTTCAGCGTGAGCGAGAGTTACCGTGCAGCTTGTGTAATACACCGAGTAGGAGAAATCTACTGATAAAAGAAACAGCATGACGTGGGATTTGGCCTAAGTATTTGCTTGCTGCAAAGATGCAAACATTGAATCTGGTGAAAAAGCACCTTTGGGGAGCCTGAATGTTTGTCGCAGCCAAAGGACAGCCATCTGATTTCTGTTAGGAGAGGTGGTGGTGTCTGAACTGTGTTCTCCTCAATACTTGAGGCATGGGGGAAGTTATTTCAGTGCAGTAATGTGCTGAGCAAGGCTGTGAGTGCAGCGCTTGTCAACAGCTTTGGCTTAAAGAATTGTGACAGTAACAACAGGTATTCAACACCTGAACTAGTGAAGTTAGGTAATAAAATATGCATTGAGGCCTCAGGGGACCTTTCATCTCTTGGAGAAGCTGAGCCCTATGGGTTTGTGCGTGTTCAGAGTTGATTCAGTTTGTCACTAACGAGTGTACATGACTGGTGATACACTAGCAGGGTAGATGCTATTTTCCAGTGCTAGGGCTAAGTACAGACCTGAGCTCGATTCAGTTCCAGGACATGGAGCTGGCATCAGCTTTAGCCAAGAGGGTCTCTGCTTTGGTTGGAGATGCCTTGGGGTTGGTCTCTCTTGTTTGTACCTTGCAAGCATGGGCTGTATGAGCACTGGATACTATGGGTAGCCCTTTCTTGTGTTGGTCATGTGGCAGAATGGCATGTGTGTTGGTCTTATGCTGTCCCAGTGTCCGTTTAAATGTTCCTGACTGCTGAATAATTACAGCTCCAGTAATGATGATGGATCGTACAGAGTCTTTTCTTGTTGTACCAGATCCGCTTTACAACAGATGTACAGTCGTAGAGTTGCACTGCAGTATTTTATGTATGTTCCTCTTTCTCTTCTGGAGGGTTCAGGTAGGTATTTGAAAGAAACCAACCAAAAACCATACAGAAATATAGCAGGAGGCATTTAGAAAAAGGTTGTTAGTGAACTGGGGCACTAGAAACTGGGAGTCCAGAGACGAGACACAGCCTTTTTCCTGAAAAGTGTCTCTCTTGGGTTAGTTTCATAGCCAAAACTGAAAGCACCCAGAATAACTAGACACTGAAAACACAAGTCTTGTTCATCTCAAAAGCTGTGAAACATAATCGTCTCATGGAGAATTACTGCCTCTTCAAAGTCTCCAGTAAGATGGCATTGTTAGCAGAATAGTCTTGATTTGCTAGCCCTTAACCTTAGATACATATAACTTACGGTGGATTAACTCAATGAGTTAAGCAAGTCTTTAAACTCCCAGAGTAGAACAGGAGTTGGGATTCTGGCTGCGTGCAAACTCTATTTGTGTTTGCTCTGCTTCCCTTTCCTTTGTGCTAGGCTCTTTCTTGGCAGTTTACAATACCTCCAGCGAGTGGCCGTCTGTGAGAACCAGCAGTGTGCTTATATAGATCGGCTAGGTGTTATGTGACTGCTTCCCCACTGGCTAAGTGTATAATCTCTGCTGTATACTCATCCCACTGAGGCCCAGGGTGTCCGACCCACATCAGATCAGAGCTCATCCCTCTTCAGTTAGCAGGTCACTCACACAGTTGCCTGAAGGCTGGGGTGGCCTTGATTGGTTTTGTTGTCCCTGAAATATTCTGTCATTTTGTGCATGTGTGATTTCTTCATGTTGTTCTCCTTGGTGGAAAGCGACTGCCTTTTGATATGCAGGAAGCAGTCAGGTAGGTGAACAGACCAGGAAAACCAGGGTACGGTGGTAGGAGGAGATGGAGAAACACTCAGATGGAATCACTCTACCATGCTCCCAGCAGGGAAATTGAACTTCTGGCAGTACTGCTTTGCATTGACACCAGCTACTATCTCGGGCCCATTGCCACTAAGAAAGTAGTTTTTGTGGCAGTGGGTCCTTTAATATCTGGCCTATTCTCCTTCCAAAATGCCTGTTTTCTTATTGGCATGTATGGCAGGGTCCTGTGACGGAGGGGGAAGCCTGCAAGAACACCTCCAGCCGTAAGTAACCCCTCAAAAACCTGCAAGAAATTAACTCAGATTTTGTATTGTTAATTAATTCTATCTCTGCCCCCATTGCACAATTAGAAATATTGCCAGTGTCCAAATGTGCCATTACTGCGTCTGTTAGGAAAGGGAAGAAACAAAAGGATTAATGTTGACGATAATTTATACTGACACCCCAAGGATGGAGGAAGCACTCTGCGTACTGAAGACCTGGCCAGAGAACATTTGGAATAACCTCATGATTTGGGCAGGTCTGGATATCGTTGTTCCTTCTTTTGTTTTTCTTTTACCTACCACCACCAATAACCCCAAAGTCTTCTAAAGTAATGCGGGTGTACTGTTCACACATCAGCCCTGGAAAACATTCCAGGGCTTTGCAGTGATTTGGTTATCAGGGAAGTCTTTCAAATGTAAAGAGTTAATATTTTGGTGTCTGTGTTGTTTGTTGAGGGTTTTTCTGTCTGTTTGGGTTGGGTTTTGTTTAGCAATTTGAAGGACCTCACAAGATACATCTGTATAGCACTTTGTGTTTCTGTCACTGTGCCTGTTGGGTCAGTTGGGTGGTTCAGCCAGCCCAGGCTTCTGCCTCTCTGCATGGCAAAAGGGACTGGTGTTTAGGGAGAGGAGGAAGTTTGGCCTCTCCTACAGCACTCCCCACTGCTCTCAGTTGTTCTGGGGATGTGAGGTCCCTACTTACCATCCCAGTACCCGTTTGTGAACCTATTGTCTGTGAGTTTCTCCAGCCCCTTTTGAGTGCACTGGCAGTGCCCATCTCCCAGCCCTGTGTGGCAGCAGGTCCCAGGTGTTCTCTCTTCTAAATCCATCTCCTAATTTTACTAATTCCTGCTACTTCTCATTCTGCAGCTCTTGGCGAACTGCAGTTCATAGAATCATAGAATGGTTTGGGTTGGAAGAGACCTTAAAGATCTCGTCGTTTCTTAAGCTTATCTGCTGCATCCATGTTCTTGTAAGCCTTAAAATGACAAGTGCTCTTCAGCTTTCTCTTCCCCAAGCTGTGTAGTCAGAACCTTTGTATTCTCTCCCTGTGCAAGGGGCAGCCTCATCCCCTTTATCCTATCGGTTGTCCTCGCCTGACTGCTGCAACTGTCTCAAGAGCAGGACTGCCTACAGGATGGGGACATGCCAAGGGCTTGTCAAGTGGCAAAAGAGCATCTGTCCCTTTGATGGCTTCCTTCCAAGTGATTCACAGAACTCTGTTGATTGTTTGAAGGCCACTGCACAATGAGCTGATGGTTTAAGGTAACCATCAGTGATGACCCCGAGATCTGAAATGGTGACTGCCATGAGTTCAGCATCATGCATGGTTTAGGTTGTTATCCCTGCATGTTTAAGCTTATCTAGTGTAGCTCATCTGCAGCCTCCTTGCCCATTCAGCTTTTTAATGTTCTCTTCTTCTTCACCATCGCTGTGATGTTTTGCTACCCAAAATGGTTCATTTCCACCTGCAGGCTTTGAGATCCAATTGTTTTTTCCTTCTCCAGGTTTGTTATAAAGGTATGAATGAAATCCTCACAAACATGTATCCCTGAGGGACCGCAGTGCTAGCTCATCTTCATCCCAGAACCTTTGGCTTCCTAACCAGCTTTTGGTTCATAAGAGATTTTCCTTCAGGCCCATGACAGCTTAGTTTCTATAATAATCCTTTACGTGGGACTTTGTCAAAGGCTTTTGGAAAATCCAATTATTTTGGAAATCCCTTTCATTCACACCGCGGCTGACCACCTTGCATCCCTCCAGGTTATTGAGGCAGAACTTCCCTGTATAGAAGATATACAGTTCTTTCCCAGCAGAACCTTACTTATATGTGTGTGATAAGGGGCTTTGTTCTTCATGATAAGCTCTTAGAAGGGTTGGACGTTGGCTGTGGTGGCCTCCAGCTCCCACAACCCCCTGTGCGGCCATTCTGGGGATGGGGCTCACTCTGTCCAGCCGCCATTTTCTGCCACAGCGGCTTCTGGTGCCGAGGTCCTACTTCTTGGCTCTCTCATCTGCAGTTTCTCGCTGCAGTTCTTCCCCCACTCGTGGTGAATACCACGCTGCTTGTGTGCCTCACGCTGCCTGCAAACTTGTTTTGGGTAGACCTAGCTTCCTTGTTATTTCTGCTGCAAAGACGCCCCTGGCCCTTATGGGGGTCCCCTGACAGGAACCTGGCTGCTGTGAGAGACAATGATGCACAGCGAGGTGCTCCCCTCACCCAGGAGCTGTGAGAGAGGAGGGAGGAGGTGCTCTGCCTCAGGGATGGTGCCTGCTTCTCCTCAGGAACCGCTTTCAGCTCCAAATGGTGAGTGAGAGGGTTGAATCCTCCATTTGTGTTTTCTGGCAGGTACATGAGCTGCCCCTCTGGGTGCTCACCACTGCCTCAGCGTAAACCACCACAATATTTGTGCACCACCATAGCAGGCCAGGGCCCTCCAACAGCTTTGGGAACATTTATGGAGTTTTTTGAGTATTTCAGGTACTTCCCCTGCTATTTTTTCTACTGGCTTTATTCCTGAAAGGGC
The DNA here is from genome assembly GCA_039720435.1 of Amazona ochrocephala. Lineage (NCBI taxonomy): Eukaryota > Metazoa > Chordata > Aves > Psittaciformes > Psittacidae > Amazona > Amazona ochrocephala. The sequence continues at coordinate 80,818,978 of CM077881.1, read as the reverse complement.
TGCTTCAGGTAAATGGTGTCCCAGGGGTAAAACGACCTCCTCAGGGGTGGGCTGCTCTGAAGGCCTCTACAAGACCATGAACCACACAAATATTGCCATGCAGCCCTCTTTTCCTGGGGGGGGGCATCACTGTGGCTGGGGGTCGGTGCCCCCCAAAGGGCCCTGGGAGGTTTGGGGGCCTTTTTGAGGCATTCCTGCCCTGAGGAAAACAGGGTGGCTGGGCAGGGGACCTGGGCTGGGGCAGCTGTGGGGGAATGAGTTTACAACAGAGGAAGCTGGAGCCCAGTAAGAAAGCCACGAATGTTTATCCATTGGGGCAGGTAACTTCTTAAATCCATACAGGAGAGTATATACGGAGAAAAAAGACAAAGGCCAAAAAAAACCACCAAAACCCCTAAAAACTGTAAAAAAAATATGCAAGAGCAGAAGTCACAGCATCTCTGAACCTTCAGGCAAGCTCTGATGAAGCATCCCCAGCTCTTCAGTGTGATGCTTGACAGGGAAACATTCTAATGTGGCAGGTCTGGCATGTCAGTAAGCTCAACAGATCATAGATTCATAGAATCATAGAATAGTAAGGGTTGGAAAGGACCTCAAGATCATCCAGTTCCAACCCCCCTGCCATGGGCAGGGACACCTCCCACTAAACCATGCCATCCAAGGCTATGTCCAACCCCACCTTGAATGCCACCAGGGATGAAGCATTCACAACTTCCTTGGGCAACCCATTCCAGGGCCCCACCACCCTCACAGTAAAGAATTTCTTCCTCGGATCCAATCTAAACTTCCCCTGTTTAAGTTTAAACCCATTACCCCTTGTCCTCTCACCACAGTCCCTAATGAAGAGTCCCTCCCCAGCATCCCTATAGGCCCCCTTCAGGTATTGGAAGGCTGCTATGAGGTCTCCACGCAGCCTTCTCTTCTCCAGGCTGAACAGCCCCAATTTTCTCAGCCTATCTTCATACGAGAGGTGCTCCAGTCCCCTGATCATTTTCGTGGCCCTCCTCTGCACTTGTTCCAACAGTTCCATGTCCTTTTTATGTTGAGGACACCAGAACTGCACACAATACTCCAAGTGAGGTCTCACGAGAGCAGAGTAGAGGGGCAGGATCACCTCCCTCGACCTGCTGGTCACGCTCCTTTTGATGCAGCCCAGGATACGGTTGGCCTTCTGGGCTGCAAGCGCACACTGCCAGCTCATGTTCATTTTTTCATCAACCCACACCCCCAAGTTCTTCTCCGCAGGGCTGCTCTCAATCTCCTCCCCGCCCAACCTGTAGCTGTGCCTGGGATTGCTCCGACCCAGGTGGAGGACTTTGCATTTAGCATGGTTAAACTTCATCAGGTTGACATCAGCCCACCTCACACGCATGTCAAGGTCCCTCTGGATGGCATTCCTTCCCTCCAATCTATCAACTGAACCACACAGCTTGGTGTCATCGGCAAACTTGCTGAGGGCGCACTCAATCCCACTGTCCATGTCACCCACAAAGATGTTGAACAAGACCTGTCCCAACACCGATCCCTGAGGGACACCACTCGTTACTGGTCTCCAGCTGGACACTGAGCCACTGAGCACTACTCTTTGCGTGTGGCCATCCAGCCAGTTCTTTATCCACCGAGTGGTCCACCTATCAAATTGATGTCTCTCCAACTTAGAGAGAAGGATGTCATGGGAGACAGTGTCAAAGGCTTTACACAAGTCCAGGTAGATGACATCAACTGCTCTGCCCCTGTCCATCAGTTCCGTAGCCCCTTCATAGAAGGTCACCAGATTGGTCAGGCAGGATTTCCCCTTAGTGAAGCCATGCTGGCTGTCACCAAGCACCTTGTTGGTTTTCATGTGCCTTAGCATGTCTTCATGCTACTGTAAAGCTGATGTCCCAGACAGAACCGTATAATTAACGCTGTTTAACATGATGGCATTTGGATAAATACAAATGCAGATAGAAAAAGCATTAAAATAATGTCATTATTAATGCATCCTCTTAATAGTGGGGGATGGCAGCTCCCGAGAGTTTTAATGAGTTATGCTCATACGCAGTCAATAGGGAAAGGGATGGCATGGGTAATCGTGTTGTGCTGCTCCTTTGCAGTGTTTTAAAATAGTTGATAACCAGACCAAGGGTTTGTTTAGACCATAGAGAGCAGGTGTCTTTTGTTTTACTGCAGGCAGAGCATTTTGTTATCCTCCCACTAATAGCTGCTCGTGGTGCTGTGCTGAGTTCTGCGTGTGCGTTGTGTGTAATGCCACCTTCACTGCTGTGCCTGTGGAGTTTGCAGGGTGCCAGCGGGGAAACCTGCCTGTGGCAATGCTGTGCCCTGTTACCTTTTGTCTTAATGAGGTGCTCTCTGTTTTCAGCCAGGAGTGGGTGGTGTGTGTGTAGCAATCTTGATAATTAAAGCTGCTTGGCTTTCTTTTTGATTTCTTATTTCTCCTTATCAATAACTCCTCACAATGTTGTGGCGATACGTACTCCCTATGAAAAATTAATAGCCGCAGGCTCCTTGTTACTGAGGCAGCCTTCTGATGTCCTGACGAGGGAACAACCATAGTAGATGCCTGGCCATCTCTCTCCCTTTAATTAGTGCATGGGTGCCACACGTGCTTTTAAAACCAGAATACAACTTTATATCTGATGCCAACGTCATGGATACTTCGTGAGTTGGTTTGTACATCAAATGCTTTTCTTGCTACTTTAGTGGGTTTAATTCAAGTGGACCTTCTAAGGAGCCTGCCTAATTTCAGGAGGTGATGGAGGTTTTTGCGCCGTGTTGGCCTCTCTGGCACTTCTGGGCTGTAATTCTTGGCATGCTGAAGAACATTGCAAGCTTTCCATTTATTTTGATGGGGTTAGGACATTGTCTAACCTGTTAGTACAAACCGGGATGTTAGCTAGCCCAACGCTGTTAAAATGTACACCTGCTTCTTTTTTTTGATGATGTGCATGTTCTTTGCCACTGTGTATACTAATACACATATTAAGTCAATCATGTCATATCTTGTAAATCAGTGGCGCAGCACTGTGCCTGCTCTAAAGATGAATTGATGCTGCATTGATTTGGCTGTAGTATCTGCTATATAGGTGAGTTTGTTTCATGCATAGCTGGAATTAATCTAATGGGAGTAGATTTAATTGGGATAGATATCTTGTTTCCTTCCTTTTCTTGGTTTCTTTCCTGAAAATCTGTAGATGTATGGTGAAACAGATGGGAATATTGACACCACAGAATACTTGTTTTCTTAAGGCCTACCAGATCAAAGCTTTCAGGGCCCTCTTTTTCCCCTTTGAAACTGAGTCTGAGATTGATCTGTAAAAAGCGTGTTCCCTATCATTGGGGCAATGTTTGGTGTCTGTATTCAAGGTGTAACTCTGATCCATGAAAATGTTCTTCATTTTAGATGGAATACCGTTGATTTTGGTATTGCAAAGTCCCAGTTCCTTCAATAGTAAGTTGACGTCCCAAATGCAAGTGAGGGGAAAGATAGGCGCATATCTTTAGGTTTTCAAGGATTAAGAATTATTTTCCCTTTCACTAGTGCTTATTTCCTTGTTCCCATGGTGATGGCTATTAGTGGATGGGCCAGCTCTGAAGTTTTAAGTATCAGTAGCCAAGTTGTGTTTTATATGCTGCAAGATAGAATAGATGAATAAGAACTGCAGATACATTTGAAAATCTCTTAGGTGACCAGCTGGAGCCACTGTAAAGAGATTTTATTTGCAAGGTCCTAGATACTGTGCAGATTTCCTGAAAGGAAATTCCTTTAAAGCTGCTTAAAAATCAGACCTTTCAAACTTGCGTATTTTAGTTTTTAAACATGATGTAAGCTTGCAAGCAGATGTATTTGATTTTTTTAAAGCCTCTTGCAAAAAGGCAGTGTTTGGGGGAAGTTAGTCAAAAGAAGGAATTACTTAGAGCAAGCATTTTGCACATCTATCACTGTGTGTGCTACCAGACAAGGTGGCTATTTTAGAAAGGGATCATTTTATTAACATCAAACAGATCTACAACCTGTCAGGCACAACTGACTGTTAACTCTCTTGCTGGAGAGTCTGTCAGGAACAGCAAGTCAGTGACCGAGACCAACTTGATAAATGTGTGCCAAGCAGCATCTGTCACTGAAAGGGTAAGGAAATACTCAGGCACTGGTTAACATATATAAATAGCGAAATTTATCTTGGAATTCTGGAGGACATATGGTCATAGAATGGCAGAAATCTTCCTGTTCTGGTGCATATCTGTAATCCTTGCTCTAAGCCTCCTAGAAGGTAGAAGAGTTGCTTGTGCTGTATTCAGCAAAGACTCTTCCCTTGTTTCTGCAGGGTGTGATATAAATGAGTCCTGGTTTCCTGAAGAGTATCCATCAAGGGCAAAGGGATGGCATGGCTTTTTAGTTTCTGCCTGGAATTGGATAAAATGTTGACTGACTGAATGCAGCTGGCATTTTCAGTGCAGCAGAAGCAGGAATAAGCTAACCATGTGGGAAGTGTTCTCTGCATAGTGGAAAGAAACCCCCCACAGTGTTACACACAGGCAGATGCACATAAATCCCCACAAATACTGTCTCAGCACAGCCGTGCCGGCAGGAGGCAAGGCTGTGATGGATGGTTGCCTTGCTAGAGAAGTTGGTTATGGATACCCCTCACCCATTTGATAGAATCCTAGAGTGGTTTGGGTTAGAAGGGACTTTAAAGCTCATCTGGTTCCAACCTCCTGCCATGGGCAGGGACACCTCACACTAGATCATGTCACCCAGGTTTCTGTCCAACCTGGCCTTGAACACTGCCAGGGATGGGGCATTTACCACTTCTTTTCCAGTGCCTCACCACCCTCACAGTGAGAAACTTCTTCCTTATATTTAACCTGAACTTGCCCTGTTTCAGTTTAAACCCATTACCCCTTGTCTTATTGCTACAAAAAACTAAAACTGCACTAAAACCGGGCACTGAAACTTCGTTTTCATCCATAGCTGCTTTCCGTTTAGTCTGTCATGTTAATAGTGAAATAAATTGCTCTAATTGCCTGCAAACCTCATCAAATTCATATTTCTTCCCCTTTTCTATTGAATATTTATTAAACTTCATGTCATGTCTTGCTTGGTTGGTAAAAGTGGTCCAGTCTGTGCATAACATTATACTTTAAGATACAGCGTGTCACATTTCCCCTCTTCCTCTTGAATATTAATTTAGATGGTGAAGTTTTGCATTTGCGTTCATATTAATCATGCCATTTGAAGAAAGGAGAACAGTTTGCAAAACGTACTTGTCTCTACACAGGATACTTTTATGACTGACCCTCCTTTTTAAAGGAAAAAGCCCTGTCAGGGGCGAATCGGAGGCTGGTGTGGGGTTTCCTGCATGGTGGTGTGCATGGACTGGGAGTGAGAGACTGTTTACAGAAGAGCAAAGTAAATGCTTATCCATGTTGAGCTGCTTGTACTCCTGAGCTTTTCAACTGTGTGAATGGGTTAAGTGACATGTGTGGGGACAAAAAGTAGCAGTGGAGTTTAGTGACCTCCAGGAGCTTTTAAGGAATGCCACAAGCCTGAATCAGTTCTGGACTTCCTGTTGGTTTAAAACTTGGAGGTGGAGGAAGAGTAATGGGTATCATTGAGAAAATGCCAGCATCACGCTAGCATTGCTTTAACTAAACATGGGGTGTAGATCTTGCTGTTAATGTTTCCCATTTTTTCATACATCTCTTGGTACATGATTTTCTTCGAGAATCTTTGCTCTTGCATTTGTTTATGTACAGAGCAATCTCTGCTGCCACCTTCTTCTTTTTGGTTTTCTTTCTTTTTGTTTTCTTGGAGATAATTTCTGGACTTCATGTTCATGGGGAAAATAATCTAAGTGCAAATGGAAAGCTCCAACCATATGGCAAAGAGAAACATCTATGAAAACACTACACTAATATTTCCGTGTGTTGTTTTTTTTTGGTTTGTGGTTTTTTTTTGTCGTGTTAGGATCAGTTTGATTTCTTTTTTTTTTAACTTACTTTTGAACAGCTTGACTCTTGGGTTGGGTACTGTGCCTGTTTGTATGACTGTGACTTTAGAAACCTCTCAATAGTACCATAGTGACTACATGATATCAAGCACCGTGCACACTTCTTCCGGAGGTTCAGGAATTCAAACAGGGTCAGATATTGTGGGGCAATTTTAGGTACCATAATTCCAATGAAATTCTTGCCTGAGGGGGAGGGTAAAGCGCCTAAGCTCTCATGAGAGTGAAGAGGAGGATGTTGCAGTGGTTAGAACATCATGTGGCTGCTTTGTGAACTGCCTTTGCCTTTTGGCTCCTCCAGAATTTTTCCTTTTTCTGTCAGAGTAAGGTGCTTCTCTTGACTCTTGAGGGTGAGAGCGCTTCTCTACCTTTAGGCCTTCGACAGTGAGTGATCACCAGCTTCTCTTTCATGCACTGATTTGATTCTGGGAGCAAGGATACAGTGCCTGGGATGGCAACCATCAGCTTTGTAAGTGCTGCTGGGCAGGTGGGTGTCAGCATTGGGAGATCTTGCTTCTGTTCTTGCCTACATAGAAGATCTTGGAGCACTTGTGAGAACAGTTGCATTTTAATGCTCTTTTCCTTAGATAAATTATTGTGTCCAAATATGTACTCAGATCGCTATACTTTGCCTCCCTTGTTAGCTCTTCCAAAACTCACAGGAGGTAAAACTCAGCCTGCTCAGATTCAGAGAAAGGTGGTTTCATGCCAAGTGATCCTTCTTCCAGCTGCTTGTAAGTTTAAAAGGAGCTGCATTCCCCTTCCTTTTTCCTGCTCTGCCATTTAACCATTGAAAACATGTCCTTAAAAATTAAAATTACCCACCTCTTTCTTTGGTGTTGGTTTTTTTTGTTTGCTTGTTTTTTCCGCCCTTTTTTTTTCCCCACTCCTCTTCCCATGTTTCCATCTGCATGGCCTAATGTTATTCTTTGTGAATATAATCAAAATCTGTTATTTGTACATAAACAGCATGCTGAGTTGAGAATTAAAAATAATAAACCATAAAGAAACGAACCAGGCTGTTGATCAACTCGCGTAGTAAATGTACTGAAGAGGGTTTATCTCTGTGTGAAAGGCTTCTGTCAGAGCACTGGTGGAATTGTATAGAACTACTACCATTCATAGTCAGTGTGGTGTTACAATGCCGTGGACTTGCTGACAGAATCCCTGCCCATTTAATTTAAAAGGGGAAAAACAAGAAGAAAACAGAAGTTATAAGTATGATTTGTATTCCCAACTAAAAAAATGCATGTGTAAATATGTATCAACAGGCACAGCTTTCATGTTTATTCATCCAAGAACTAGAAGCACATATTTTAGCATCTGAATGACTATAAATGTGTTTACTAGCTATCAAAATCACAGCTATTTAATTTCAGAATACCAATTCATATTCAGATGTATTTTGCATTTCACTGCTAGTATTAGTTACCCTGTTCAGCATTCATAGTTCTGGCATTCATCGTTTTCAGCTCACAACATACTGAGAGATAACTGAGGACCAGTGTCAATGAGGTTAAGGGACATGGCTGTATGTTTTGATTACTCTTATGTCAACGTGTCTTGTCAGAAGAATTGGATGGATACATTATGAATATATGCAGTATTACCCACCATATCAGAAAGGCAGCGTTTTTCAGTTATTCTTGTGTCATGTACTTTTCCAAGGAAAATAAGAAGTATGAAGTGAGTAAATAAGCTTGACTCAATTAAAAATGATTGATGCCCAACTTGAAATAGCTATCTCCGAAGCACACCTTTTGTAGCTCAACAAAGCTGGTCATCATGATGAAGAACCCACTGGGCCACACTTGCATGGTGCTGCATTCATATTCTATGTTGTCTCACCCGCAGCCACAAAATGCTCATTTGCTGCAGTTCTCTGTTTTTGTTATTTTTTTTTTTTTTTCTTTAATACCTGGTAAGATGTTTTTGTCAAAAGTTCATTCAGCCAGAACTTATGCCAGCAAAATCAGCAGTCCACCAAGGCTTACTGGCATCAAGAATAAAAGGAAAGAGCAGACAGAACAGGAGGTCAGCCCAATGCTCCCAAGTTCTGGATTGGGTCCTGACACGCTTTGAGAATAGTCTGTGATGTTGTAACCGGCCAGTTGAAAACAGTGGGTAGGAAACCCCTTCCTTGTGTTGCATGAGTGGGTTTTGCTGTAAGACTTGTTAATTACCTAAACTCTCATTTTCAAAGGTTAGAGGCAAAACACTGTACGTGAAAATGCTTTTTTGGGGCATAATTCCATCCTTCCTTCCTGTCTCAGTCCTATCTGATCTCTTTTTCTTTCCCAAGCCCTATAACAGAGTGTTATAAAATATACATGGTGTAATAATGCAGTTTATCAGCTCACTTTCTCCCCAGCCTCGGGCTTGCCTCACAAACCACAGCACAAATTGTGCTCAGATGATTGCGCACTGATTTGTGAACATCGCTTTTCATTTCCACAGCTCTGTGCTGGCCTCTGAGCTGGAGGGTCTTGGCAATTCCTGCCACTGGTGCTGGTTTTTACTTGGTTTTGGGCCTACTGAAGTTCAAGATTGTGCAGCATTTGTGATGTCTACCCCAGGCTACTCTTCCTATATCGAAGGAGAGCTGGAAAACAAGCTGTCCCTGAGATTTCGTCAGACTGAAGGGTCACTAAGAATGCTTTGCTAGCTGGCAGCTTCCACTGTGTGTGTGGGGGGGGGACGACCAAACCCAACCAAATGCCTGTGAAGACCTGCTGATGTTTTACTGATGACTTTGACTTACAGTCATATATATGAGCTAAATCCTGCTTTCTTTTTGACCAGGCTCTTCTGCCTGTTCTGAAGTTTTATTTGGTCCCTCCTTTTTTATGTAGGAGCATTTTGATGCTGTGTGGTGTGTTCATTGCTCTCTGTATCCTTCTTCTAGTAGTGTCCTACTTGCTAAGTAAGGCAAAGCAGTTTTACTGCAGCACAACCACCCCTTTGCTGTTCTTCCTTTCCTGGTTCTCCATTCCAAATCTTTGACTTTTGTGTTTTTCCTGATGACTCATTCTCTGCTTGAAATCACCCCTTGCTGCTAATGCAGACAGCTAACTCCGGCAGTCTGTAAATGTGGGCAGAGTTCACCTCCATACTTGAGACCTAATGTTGGGTGTCACTTGAACCCTCAAAGTAAGGCTCAAGGTGAAATTAAACGTTTTCTTTGCACTGGTATTCTGGCCAGAATTGCCTGTAATGTTTCCAAACTCCTTCCTGTTTCTTGAGGGTCTCACAGATTTCTTTAGTGCCACATCATTTTCCACTGTACATCCACTTAAAAGATGGGTGAGGGGAGCAAAATAACAGGAGCATTTTCTTATCATAAAGTGGAAATTCTGTAGTTCAGTAATTTTTCTTCCTCATAAATGTTCTTTCTTACCCAGGTCCTGCATCAATAATTTTGTTCCTCAGTGTGTGATACGCTTCCTCATGAGATTTCTTCCTTCCCTCATCCCTGGCTTGAATACAGTCTGGTTCTGTATTTTGTGTGATGCCAGCAGTGGCTGCAGGCAAATACTATTAATTTGAAAACAAGGCATATTGTGCAAATGGGGAGGGGAGTTTTCAGACATGTTTGGTTTTGTTGTCTTGGGAAGTGTTGTTAAGCATTTGTTTTACAGACTCTGAGGTTCTCGTTTTGAAGTGTCTTACAGTTAACAGATGGTTGTTAGGGTTGAACGTCCAAAAGCACTTGATGTCCCCCAGCTCCTGTTGGGAACCACTGTGGTCACTGGGTTGGTGAACGCTTCTGTGCTATGCAGGAAGATCACCGGGGCTTGCTGGTGTTACCTCGGGTATGGGATATGCAAACATCTCAGTGTAACATCTGTCTGGTGACATCTGGAGAGGTGGGTGATTTGATGTAAAACTCCACATGGGATAATCCATTTAAATAGCCAAAATGTGGCAATGGTATAAGTCCACTGGAGCGGAAAGAAATTAAATTGGACCTTTTTAATTCTCACTAACTGTTACAATTTTGATGCACCAAGTAGTATAAGAAACCCAGGATTTGTTGAAGAAACCTCCTGGTGAATGGAGGGTTTACTGGACGAGGGAAGCCTTCAAGTTGGTGATGAATTTAATTCACAAGAATTGTTGTTTTGCCAGTAAAGCTTTCAGCATGCTTTGCGAGTTCCATCTGTCCTTTAAAATCATCTTCAACCTGTAATAATACAGTATTGCAGTGGTGGCTTCCCAGAAGGAGATCTGCTTCTGTGGGTCTGCCTGTCAGTTAACAGGAAAATTGCCCATAATGCTGGGGTTTAGCTTCCTCTTGAGGTAAGCCTAGTAGTTTGATCTAGTTATTCTGAAATGCGGCAATACTCCCAAATACTGCAACACCCAATTATGGAGATGTCTACAAAGAATCTGCTTTATTTGCTTTTTAGGCCGGGAATCCTCAGCACTTTCTGAAGAGTGTTTTTTTTTTTTCTCTGTTTGTTAATGTACCCAAAGTGGCTGCTGCTATAGGAAAAAATTATCTTTGATATTACTACTTGAAAGGAAATCTTCAGTATTGAGCTTGAGTTATTCCCCACTTTATTTACTTTTTTTAGATGGAAAATATGGGAGGAAAGTATCCAGCATTTGTGGAGACACTTAGATTCTTCTGCCAGCTAGAGAGGTGTGAAAGAAAGCATTCTACATAGCAAGTTATTCTCAGGAGATCTGTTTAGTGAAAGGGCACAGTGTTGGCTGTAAGTTGTTTATGGACAGAGTTTCCAACGATGGTGCAGTGGACCAGGAAACATCACTAAAGTAATGAGTCCTTTCCTCTTTTAAAGTGATTATGTTTGAACAGTGCAAATTAACCTGCTTTTTGAGGCTGCTGTTTAGGTGAAACGATTTGCTGATGTAAAGGCATCACCCAACTTGCTCCAGAGCTGATGTAGATGGTGCAGCGCATGGGAGAAAAGCTGTTGTCTGTAAATCAGCAGTGAGTAGCAACCAGGCTGATCTAATGGAGGACCTACTGTAGTGAAATTGTGCGGCTAAAACCAAATGTGTTATACTGTGTGCAAAGAAACTACTGTAAATAAAGCTAGCTCAGCTGGAAGAGCAGCATATTCCTGGGGGAAGGAACAGAATTACTGCAACTCCTGCGTGATGTTTTCACACAACAGAAATGTCTGTCAGCTATCCCTGCTCATTTTTGCTTGGAGTCTGGGATTTCTACAGCCCACAGTTCAGCCTCGTGGCTTACTACAGTGATCAGGCACAGACGTTATTGGGGATGTTATCTCTGAATAATGCAATGTCATTACTGCTGTGTCTCAAACACCATCTCATATAGCTGGCAATAACGAGCTGCGATTTGAGCTCTCCAGAGAAATCACTCAGTGTCTCGCGAAGGGCATGCAATTAATCAGTGAACATAGAGCATGGTTTAGGCAGGTGCCATAGGTTGTTCATGCCTGATGAAAGTAGAGATGCACATGATAGCACTTCTGGCCAACTGTGGTTGTGAACTGTCTGTACATGACTTCTTTCTTTTTACATTGTGGGGTTTCTGTTGGTAACGAATGCAAGAAACCACCATGTGCTCATCTGGAAATTAACTCAAAAGGAGTGATTGGCAGTCCAGCATAAAAAGTCATATGAGAGATTTCCATATGCCCTGCTGAGAGTTAGGCTCGAGTATCAGGGGGAACTCGGTGCCCAGCTGCCTTTTGTCTCTGCTTTTCAAAGAAGTCTTTCCATAGAAACAGCACTTAATAGTAAACTGAAGGTTGCTCTGAAGGAACAGTCTGGTTTGTCCTCTTAACAAATCTTTAGGTAGTGATTTGGGCATATAATTCTGATTTCATTAAATAGTAGAGCTGGACTTGAATGACTAAAACCAGTGTATAGTATTACCTGATGTGCTTGAGTCTCCTGATGGAAATGTCTAACTCAGCCCTTGAACACGATGTTTTGTTAGAAACTGCTGTGCCTCCTGGTTGTAAAGCCAAGAGATAACATTCATAGTAATTCAGACACCTCCCTGGGATTATTGCCTATCCTTCAGTGAGAGCTGCTAACTTGAATTGATCACCTGTTTCAAAAAGTACATCTGTTTTAATGACTTTCAGTATTTTTTGCTTAGCTCTTTTGGGGATTATTTCCATTTCGGTGACTAATGCTGTTATAACTGTAATCAGAATTCTTTTTAATGCCATCCTCTAGTATAACTAGTAACACTAGTATTTTTGTTTGCCATTATTAAATGTATTTTCTGTATAAAAATTATATGTGTGTATATTTCTTTCCAAAGTAAAGCAAAACTACCCAGGATTAAACATTGCAGCTTCTGCTTTGGTGTTAGAAAAGCCAACTATTAACACACCCCTTTTCCTCTCCTTAGCTGAGTTAAAAAGGTAAAATCAGAAAGCACATGTTAACCTCATGCGAGCGAACCTTTGAAAACCTTTTGCTTCAGGCTGAACCTGGTTCCTTCCACCTCCTGGCACATGGAAGATAGTGCTGACCTCTGGGCAACCTTTGGAGTATTCAGTGACATTTAGTTCTTAATTAAAAACTTGGTGGGGTTTTTTGTCTGCCAGCAGATGATGTTACTGCAGATTTCCCTGTGCTCAGCCTAGGGGCTAGCTAAGGCATACCAGGCAGCATCATAATGTTAGTTCTCTGGAGTGGTTTTTGACAGTAGGTGTTGTAAGCCCATAGAGCTGTTACATTTTGTAAACTCAACCCTAATCCTGTTCTTCTGATTTTCTTCATTTTCAACTTTAATATCAGCTGCCAAAGGAGAAGGAGAATGAGGAAGCTGGCAAAAAAAGCACACAGGAAAACAAAGATGGATTGAAAGATGACATTCAGGAGTTCCCTATGAAGTCCAACAGCCTATTGTGAGTCTGATGTGAAAGATCAAGCGCAGGCACAGAGAATACAATTAAAGATAAATGCTGTGACATTTCCATCAGTAATTAATAGATCTTTATGTTGTTCTACTCACGTCTCTCACTATGGATTTCCCTCGGTCTTGCCTTTTGATAAGGAATCTTCTGAAGGCTAGATGGTTACTGAATTCCCTACCTTTACTCCCAAGTCTGTGACATACAGTTTTTTTCTGTTCTTTTTTACAATCAAAAACTCCTCGGGCAAAGCTAGCTCACTTAGAAGTAACAATTATTTTGGGGAAGAGTTTCACATAGGCTTTAAAGTGCTGTTTTGTTCTTTCATTCACAGGTAGGCAGTGGAGATTAACAGTGAATTACAAATGCAGTGGATAACTGGAAAATTACCCTTGCTACCTTTCCTAGTGGGGATGATGTAGGCCAGGCTTTTGAAAAGCACCAGTCAAGTGTAATAATGATTTTCTCTTCATGTATCAGTGAACATTGTCCAAAATGTTCACTGATACTGTTATAATAATTCCCAGGGGAAAATTTCTGTTCAGACTGTGCACTTCATACACAGGTGAATGTAGATGCAGTTGAGCTGGAAAGGGACTTTGAAGGAATTTTCCTTTTGGCTTTTTTCTTCATCCATTCTTATTATGGATTTGTAGTGAAAAATAGAGATTTCACTGTGAAAGTTCTCTCCAGAACTCTTCCCACACCTCCACCCTTCTGCCCCATGAAACCCCAATGCCAGCAGCTGTTTGAGTGTACTTGTGCAGTTTTTGTGCATGTGAGTAGCAGAGCACCTCCCTGATGGTTATGTATCTTCTTCTTAGCAGTAGCTCCTGACATAGCAACATAAAAGTGTACCTTATATTCGTCTGTTGTTGAACTGTGTAGTTTCTAAAGGTCTAAAGAAAATGTGTTTCTTTGAGTTGGATCACTTCTCATTTCTGTGTGCAAAAAGACAAAGGGCATTAGGGAGGCAATTGCAAAACACGTAAAACTATTTCTTGCTATTAAAAGCAAGACTAAAGTGATACTGCAGACTTACTTTTGAACTACTTCGTGTTGTTTCCTCATTTAAAAAAGGGGGAAAAGAGGTAACATTGCACTGCTTATCAGAAAATAAATTCTAAAAAGACAGATTGGCCAACCAGTCAGATATTCAGTACTTCCAAGTTAAGGATCAGTGATTTTGGTCCTATGTTTTATGGTACTGTCAATTGCAGGGACAGTAGAATAAAATGTGGTCCATTCTGCATGTGTTTTTTGGTTATCTATGTAATGTACCTACATTTGGCAACTGAAACAGTAGCAGTATCTTGTTTCTTTGCCCCAGTCAGTAACTAATTATTAGGAGGCTGTCTTGTAGAAAACAATTTCATTTTTGAGTCTTCCCTCTTTTTTGTTTTCATTGGCAACTCAAAGTGGATCCATAGCTATGGCATTTCTTTGTTCTGAAGGATCTGTGCACTGTATTACAGATTATACCAATTATGTGCTGAGAGGTTAGTGGAACATGGTGACTGTAATATGGCAGTGAAAGATGTGTGCAAACCCACATCTGGCTTCAGAAGCTGGGATTTGTTGGGAGGCTGCTGTGAAGAGAGGGCTGTTAATCCTCTGTAGGGGTATGTGTTTGAGCTGTGTGCTAGCCAGGCAAAGGCTAGCAGGCCCTTTCTCCTGACCCAGTACAGAGGCTGCTGTGTAATCATAACTTCAGTAAGTGGTAGTGGTGCTTGACCTTTGCTGTCACTGCTTTCTGAGCTGTACAATGGGGTTTTGTAATATGCATGTTGACCTGCATGGACCTAGGACTAGTAAGGCTTTGGCAGAAGAATGTGGTGGAATATGTGAAGCTCTGCCTACCTGAGGTTTACTCAGGTAGGTAGATGCCCATCAACTTAAGCTCAAGGCCCTGGTTGCAGGGCTGATGGCTGTTCTACCGAAACACCAGTTGGGAGAAGACAGAATGTGTGTCTTTGCCTATGACTGTGGCTAGAAAGGTGGAAAAATACCCAACCCCCAATCTCTCAGGAGTAAGGAAAATATAATAATGAAACCTATAATAATTTGTTCTGCTGTGGTTGGTTCTATTTTGCTTTGTCCTAGGAAGTTAAACACATTGTCTAATGGGACTTTTGAGTGCTTTCCCGAATGGCAGTAAACCATGGATCAGTCACTTGGGGAGCTGATCAGGCTGCTTTGGTGCTTTAAGTGTGTAGGTAATGACCTCCATAGTGGTCATGCCACCAAATGTCACACTCAAAAAGCTGTAAGTCAATGAAACATCCGGGCTACTCAGTATATCAGTGTTTAATTGACAATGCGTAAGACCTGCTTGTGATTTACCGCCCAGTAAAGGGACACACTTTTTATGTTCTGCCAACACAATTGGCAGAATATTTTAGGCGCAGATGGCACATTAGCCTTGGACAGCTGGTTCCCTCTCTGCTGTCACATCCTAGGACCATCTAACTAATACTGTCGCACACGACCCACTTCACTGGGTAACTGAGAGGGGTTCTCACTCATGACTTTGTGTCAGCCTGAAGGCGCATGAAAATCCATCTGCTAAAAGATTGCCTCTAAGAGGTTTCCAAGACTTAGCATCCTACTATGCCCTTCTGGCTGTTCACTCGCTGACCTTTCTCTTCTAGCTGTGAGAGTGTAACCAAACAGTTTCTTCCTAGTTGCATGAGGTGCACATGTGCAGCCTGCAGAGCGTGAGTCTCTCCTTGTAGTGTCCTCTACTTTGCATCTGTACAAATGTGGATTTAAAAAGGCAAGAGGCAAAACACACCAATGTAGCATGCTTTTCTTTAAAACTAGAGAATGAGTAGGGATCACTGAAAGGTGTCTATTTTGCAAGGTTTAGCTTTAACACTTAGCAGAAAAAAATGAAGAATACATGGTAGAGAGATGGACAGTATAAATTATACGTAGATGATAGCAGGGATTAAAGAACAGAGAAGTAGAACTTCAAATGCTTTTCTGAAGAACAAAACCAAACCCAAATGTTTTCTGGAATGCAGTCAGGCAGCAGAGGTCTGAGGTAGAAAGCTGAAAGCTATGTTTTTTGGTAGATGAAACACATTTTTCACCTCAGAAACAGTATTTCAAGGTATGATCCCAATAAAAATACAAGAGTTTTCTTTTCCAAAGCATAGGAAATATGAAGCTCATAATTTCTTACTATTCTATCAGAGGTTCACAGGCTTTGCTGCAAACAAACTGCTGTGCAGAAAGCCTTTAAAATGTACTTTGGTTTATGACATCAGATACAGAGTCTAAGAAGTGGTGATGGGGTTAGGAGTGTCTTTTCTTGATGCCAAGCAACTAGACCAGAAAAACTGGAATTTTGTGTTTAAAGCCATAATTTAAATAAGGTAGAGTACAGTTTGTTGTAGGAAAATGCTCTTGGATTTGAGGAGGGTAACCAGCCAGGGAGATGTGTAAGCTCTGTGAGGGAGGAAACATCACCCTTCCAGGGGAGTGCTGGGAAAACACTCACTTGCCTTATCCCCTGTCTCTTCTATGAGCAAAGCTTCACTGTCTCCATCTGGTGAGCAGCCTGCTTTGTCCTGGAGTAGCGTACATGTGGATGTGTGTATGCAACATGATGCTCACACTAGTCAAGGGATGACAGAGGGTGTCTTGCTCCCATCCCATATTGATCACCTCCATGAGTTTCATCCAGACTTTTCTGTCCTTGAGCTACAGTACAGCTCAGGAAAAAAGCGATGTGTTGAGTTTGCTTTGTTACAGTTGGGCAGCTTACCCAAGTATTCCTCAAAACAAAAAGAAGTAAAATCCAGAGTAGATGTAGAGCCACTCGAAATGACAACTTCAAATCACTTGCTTCCTTTCCTAGTGGGGATGATGTAGGCCAGGCTTTTGAAAAGCACCAGTCAAGTGTAATAATGATTTTCTCTTCATGTATCAGTGAACATTGTCCAAAATGTTCACTGATACTGTTATAATAATTCCCAGGGGAAAATTTCTGTTCAGACTTGTGCAGTTCATACACAGGTGAATGTAGATGCAGTTGAGCTGGAAAGGGGCTTTGAAGGAATTTTCCTTTTGGCTTTTTTCTTCATCCATTCTTATTATGGATTTGCAGTGAAAAATGGAGAGGATTTCAGTTACCTGCACTCCAAACTATTCAGGTGTTACTTTAGACATTTTGTCCTATTTTTGAGGTTAATGACAACGAAAGGCAGACGGAAGAGCTCTTCGAGTTCTGTTATTTTCCAAATTAGGACTATAGATAAAGGCCTTGATTTGGATGTTTCCTCCAGTATTAGCTGCTGTTTTCATGAGGGTTTACCCCCAAAGGAGCGAATAATTTTGGTCTGGGTAAAGGTTTAGTGAAGAAATTCCTACCTGAATGTCCTCCAGAGTTCTTAATTTCACATGACCTGGAATCATATAGCATTAGTTCAGCTCTGGTTTAAGGGAAAGCAGCATCTAAGTTCCTTTCTATGGTGGTGGGGGAGCAGATTTAGGATATCTCTCTGGGCTATGCTGAGTGTTATGTGCCCCTGAAGAACAGCTGTAGAAGTTGCAGGCTTTAACTTTTATGGATTCTTGAATATTTCAATGTGGGATGTGTAGAGATGGATTTGACCATGGTGTCAAATTTAATTTGCATTTGAGTCACTGGGAGGGAGCTGCAGATAGGCTGTAAAACTAGCTTTCAGATCTCCTTTTAGAGGCATTGAAATATATTTCGTTACAAGATTTCCAGTATATGTCTGTTGCATGTATGAAACTTGACTGTGCGACTGCCTTTTACGTAAGAAAAACATTTTTGAATGCTGCACCAGGGTTAGGTAACCTTTTAAAGCCTTTGTGATGTTACAGCAAAGTGAAGTACACACTGATCAAGTAGCCCAAAGGATTTGGTAATCTATAGCTAACAAATTAGTGCCAATCTACAACCTGTTTGGACATTAAAAGTCCTGGTATTGCATTGAGCAGATGAGGCTTTTGTGGAACAGAGGATGGGAATCTGTTGTAGTCTCCATGAAGTGGGGAGAGTTGTCAACCACAGGTAGGAGTTGATAAATACTCGGCTGTTCCTAAGCTGAGCATGTGCAGGGAGCTGGGGCGGGCAACCAGGAGGGAATGTGCTTGAGTCACCTGGGAATCCTGTGAGTGAAATGACCCTCCCTCCCATTGATGTTTCCTGTTTCACTCCTGCCTGCTTCCCACAGTATAAACAGTGGGGAAATGCTGCTCAGCTAGATCCATCAAATGTGAGCTGTAATTTGAAGTCAGGCCATTATCCAAAATTAAAGCATATGTGGCAATAAAATCAGTGTTCTACCACATGAGATGCAGGTTTGTACTGTACACGCAGAGATGTTGTCTTGCTTTTTGTATTCTCAGCTTCAAAATCAGGCAGTAGGTAACCTGAAATAAGTGTGGACATGGAGGCAAAATATCTTTTTGAGCTTGTTTGCTTATTTCTAATGCGGAAATGAAATATTTTATCTACATAAAAAGCTATACATTGAATTTGGTTTAGTTGCATAATGGAACTTCTGACTGCACACAAGACAGACAAAATCATCAGCAAATGGGTACACTTCTCCTGTATGCTTACAGGCATGGTAGTTACTGTATCAGCTCATATCATCGTCCTTTCAGATATGGAAGTGATGGCGCATATCATGGAAGCACTTGTATCAAGCTTTTATTCAGAAAGGACTTGTGCTTCTTACACTTAGTGAAGGTTGGTAAGAGCCATGTGTCCTAAATGTTCTAAACGCTCGCTGTTCTTGCTTTGAAACAGAAGTCGGTGAGTCCTGGGATTTCCGTTCAGTGCCCAAGGAAAAGTTTGCTTAATTTCAAGTATGCATTTTTTTTCTGATGCCGTTTCATTCTAAAGTTATTTCATGCTTTTATCTTACCTTTTCATTAAATGCATCTTCTTCTAAAGGAAAAACAAAATTGCAAAATCATTGAATCATAGAATAGTTAGGGTTGGAAAGGACCTCAAGATCATCCAGTTCCAACCCCCCTGCCATGGGCAGGGACACCTCCCACTAAACCATGCCATCCAAGGCTATGTCCAGCCCCACCTTGAATGCCACCAGGGATGAAGCATTCACAACTTCCCTGGGCAACCCATTCCAGGGCCTCACCACCCTTACAGTAAAGAATTTCTTCCTCATATCCAATCTAAACTTCCCCTGTTTGTTTGAACCCATTACCCCTTGTCCTCTCACTACAGTCCCTAATGAGGAGTCCCTCCCCAGCATCCCTATAGGCCCCCTTCAGGTATTGGAAGGCTGCTATGAGGTCTCCACGCAGCCTTCTCTTCTCCAGGCTGAACAGCCCCAATTTTCTCAGCCTATCTTCATACGGGAGGTGCTCCAGTCCCCTGATCATCTTCGTGGCCCTCCTCTGCACTTGTTCTAACAGTTCCATGTCCTTTTTATGTTGACAACACCAGAACTGCACACAATACTCCAAGTGAGGTCTCACGAGAGCAGAGTAGAGGGGCAGGATCACCTCCCTTGACCTGCTGGTCACGCTCCTTTTGATGCAGCCCAGGATACGGTTGGCTTTCTGGGCTGCAAGCGCACACTGCCGGCTCATGTTCATTTTCTCATCAACCAACACCCCCAAGTCCTTCTCTGCAGGGCTGCTCTGAATCTCTTCCCTGCCCAACCTGTAGCTGTGCCTGGCATTGCTCCGACCCAGGTGTAGGACTTTGCACTTGGCATGGTTAAGCATCAGGTTGGCATCAGCCCACCTCACAAGCGTGTCAAGGTCCCTCTGGATGGCATTCCTTCCCTCCAACGTATCAACCAAACCACACAGCTTGGTGTCATTGGCAAACCTGCTGAGGGCGCACTCAATCCCACTGTCCATGTCACCCACAAAGATGTTGAACAAGACCGGTCCCAACAGCGATCCCTGGGGGACACCACTCGTTACTGGTCTCCAGCTGGACACTGAGCCACTGAGCACTACTCTTTGCGTGCGGCCATCCAGCCAGTTCTTTATCCACCGAGTGGTCCACCTATCAAATTGATGTCTCTCCAACTTAGAGCCAAGGATGTCATGTGAGACAGTGTCAAAGGCTTTACACAAGTCCAGGTAGATGACATCAACTGCTCTACCCCTGTACATCATTTGCATAGCCCCTTCATAGAAGGTCACCAGATTGGTCAGGCAGGATTTCCCCTTAGTGAAGCCATGCTGGCTGTCACCAAGCACCAACAATTAGTTAAAAAATACCTGAAAGCTTCAGCGTTTAGAAAAACAACAATAATTTATGTGAAGCTTTACAGTTCTTTACCCCCCTGTGCTGTCTTTGAGACCAAACTGAATTTCTTAGTACCTAGAACTTGTTTATTCATCAACTGTGTATTTTTATCTCTAGCTGCTTCTGAGTTTCGATTTGAAGGGTTTTCTACAGCGCGAGAGTGTCGATTGACGAAACCAGTTCTCCCAGATTACTCTGGCAGGAATACTACTGCTGTTTGGGCTTTGCACTTGCTGAGCAAGACCTTTATAGAAATTGGTGTAGTTCCATTAAATTATACTGACCTGTCCCTGCAGAGGACTTTATTTTTGTGTAGTGTTAGATTTAATAATTTTCTGTGCTTTCCATTCTTCTCCAAGTGTGGAGTGGCAGCTTCATAGCAAGTGCCTCTCTGCCAAAGTTTTGCTCTATTCTAGGCATGCTATTGAATACACAGCACTGTATAGTTGCTGGAGGAGTGCTCGAGACTCCAGGTGTCTGCTGGCATCCAGCACCAGGCATCCATCTGATACTAAGAAACAGCGCTCATTCGCTTACTCCATGCAGTTTTGAGCTGCCAACACCACACGTGTCTTGGAGCAGCTGAGTATGCTCTTTGCACCGTCTACAGAAGAACTCCCTGTCACCTTTCTACCCAAGGCCAACACAGTGAGGATCAAACACAGGGGCTGGATGTTGTTCAGACTGTGGGCTCTAGCATATTGCAACATATTGCTACTGTTTTGGTCTCTAACAGAGGAAATGGGATGGTCTTGGCAATTTGGGAATGTCCTGGGTTGCCCTGTGTTATAGAGCAGGGAACATTTCACTTCCTGAGGAAAAACTCACGCAGGAGTTGACTCAGGCTGAGCTGTGGAGATTTTTCACAGAACAGAGACTGTGTTTTGAATTAAAGTTCACTCCAGGTGAAACTTCAAAACCATATTGATCACCTCCATGAGTTTCATCCAGACTTTTCTGTCCTTGCGCTATGGTATTTAGCTCAGGAAAAAAGTGATGTGTTGGAGTTTGCTTTGTTACAGTTGGGCAGCTTACCCAAGTGTTCCTCACTACAAAAAGAAATGAAGTAAAATCCAGAGTAGACGTAAAGCAACTCGTAATGACAACTTCAAATCACTGCTCTAATTAGTGAGCGCTCCCTGGGGACTCATTAGAATTATAAAAGCATTATTGTCAGTTATGCAGTGGTTGGAACATGTCACGTTTTGGGCACTTCAACAATACTACCTTGAAGAAAAGAGTTTTGCAGCCTTTAAGAATTTTCTGTACTTTGGCGGAAAAAGCACAAATAGAAATCTTTTATGAATTGGGCCTTATGTTTGCTTTTGTAAAGAAGAGGAGGTTTTGAGTTCATATGCCACAGTTTAATAGGTATATAGTGACTGCTTAATGGGATTTACATTCACTCAAACAAAATTAGGTTGGTAAAAGACAATTCAACATGTTGGAATGTAAATGGGACTGACGGCAGAATTAAATGTTTGTGGAAACAGGGCAGCAGATCTATCAAGAGCTAATTAGACAGAGAGCTCAGAGACAGACTTGGGAGTAAACATCACCAACAAAGAGGGAAGGAGAGCAAGAAAAGAGAGAAAATGGAGGCTTTGTGCAGTGATGAAAGGGAGTTATAAACAAGGTTATTTAAATGGGAAGGTCTGATGGAGCCCATCCCATGATGACTTAGTCTTACCCGAACCTGATGATTAACGCAAGTTGAATAGCAACTTTGATAACCCCTTCTGTGTGTTAATAGTTCTTCATTGTTGCAGTTTGCTATTCATGGTATCTTCCTCTGATACACTTTTTCATCACAGTATAATGTTTCTGTTTTGCTGTCCAGCCTTTTTATCGGGCACCACTTTAAAGACAGGCTTTGGCCAAAATATTTCCATTAGCCTGAGGAAGCCTAGAGAGCAGCACTAGGGAACAGGAGAAGGTTTAGGTCTTTCCTATTACCCGCAGTCACTCCTATGGAGAGCACTCAGGTGAAAATGATACCGTGGCACAAGAGCAGACAGTATAAATTTGGCATGTAAAGGACCCTGTTTGCCTGTCATGCAACCAGCTATGGTATCTTTGCCAGTAGTGCTGTGTTTTGCACAGCTACTGCCTTTTGTAGGCACCTTAAGTAATTCTCTGGAAAGAAGAAATTCTGTATAAGAAATAACATGGTAGCTTTGTTGCGATTTCACGTTCATGGAAGCCTAGCTCAAGGCAGGCCACAGCATTTCAGTTGTTACCATCTCTGGCAAATCCCAATTTGGAGCTATTTTTGTTGGTTTTCTTTCTTTGTGCTGGGAATAGATGGACCTGCTGAAATTTGCTGGTGGGTGTTCCACAGCGATGTTTGTACTTGGAGGGGATCAGACAAACTCTTGTGCTTGTTGGGTTTTATTTAACATTTGAGACTTGTCTTTCTCTTTCAACAGCAGAGCTGGGATTATGAGCATGTAAGAGTTGGTACCAGAAGCTCTGCTGGTTTATCTGACAGCAAGTGTCATTTTTCAGAGGGAGCTATAAAGCCTTGTTATGAGGGGTTGGTGAAGCAGGGAGAAGGGAGTGCCGTGTCTCAGGCTTTTCCCTGCAATTTGAGCACAAATTTCTGTCTGAAAGCATCTCTGCCAACTCTGAAAGCCAGATCAGATGGGAGTGGGGCTCTCTGAAGTGTCTTGACAACATAACTCTAGTTTCAAAAGACATAGGCTGTAGATTCTTGTTTTGTATGCTCAGAGATGCTGACTTTGGTAGGTAGTAACACCTTGTCACCCAGGGAATGTTATTTTATGAAAGAATCTGGGTTTTGTGCCAGGAGGATGGAGCCCATGGTGGGTCCTGGAGCTGTGGGATAGTGAGGATGGCCTAGTGCAGGTCATCCCTACAAAGCTACTCCAGCAAATACAGCTGCATTTCCTCCCTTTGCCCTTAAAAGAGGTGGGAAGAAAGCAGAGGAACTGTGCACTGCAGTCCCAGAGGACCCAGGCTCTCACCCAGCTAACAAATCTTACTGATTCAAAGTAGATACTTCAGTGTGTGTCTTCTAGATGTCAGCTAGACCCCTCAGCTGTAAGCAGTGTGGTTTTCTGGCAAGGATGCTTGTACGTACTGCTCTCTTTGAAGATTTCAAAACATGCAGAATAAAACTGAAGGGTGGAGGATAGTGGGAAGAAGATATTCCCTGGAACCAGCCCCAGCTGCCAGGAACTGTGCCTCGTATCTCTCTGTAGTCACTGGGAGCCCCAGGTTCCCCGACATGACAGTCTGGAGCAGAGCTATTGCTTTGTAGTGTCTAAATAGTTGATTTTTCCGTCTCTACCCTGCTCCTCACAACTCGATGCCACCTTTGCATTGGTAAGAATACAGACTGGGGTGACATGTGCCCCATAATGAAGTGTTCTATAGGAGGTGATTTTGTTTGGTTGTTTTATTGTTTAAGTAACTTAGTGGTTGTGATGCTAAAAAACCATCCGCTTAGAGGTTGAAGTTACACAAAGTCTTCCAACGGTCTGCTCTTCTTGAAGCAATACTGCTACAGCAGTCAAAATTCTGTGGCTTTTTTCATTTCAGCCGTGCAAAGGCATTCCCCAGGGAAAGTAACCTGGCCTAGGTGTGGTAGTTACCTGTCAGAAATGGATTATGCTCTTCTTTTTTTCCAGCTTAGTATTTTTACAAGCATGGGTCACAGGTAGTTCCTTTGCCTTTGCTGCATGAGAGCAGCATCCTTGCATTTGAAGAGGTCTGTGGGCAAATATTGACTTTCGTGTTCATTTGATTACAGTTTAAAAAGGAAAGATCTGCATTTCAGCACTGACAAGAAAAGCACAGGGATGTTTCTGATCCCCTCACTTTTGTGTCTAATGGAAAGAGAAAGGTGAGCTTGAGTGTTTCAGAGGGCTTTGATGGGTATAGGTTTTCATTAGGGAGCAGCTGGGGTGACAGTGGTGACCAAGGGGAAGATACTGGTGGAGAAAGCAGGTCTCTGGGGTATGCTGGTCATGCGCTCACTTTTTCCAAGTTGTTGGACAATATTGTCTGAAGAAACTCTATTTGGGAGAAGGTGCCCAGGCTTGAATGACAGGGAAGAAACAATCGGCAGGTAAGAAGCCAAAACATGTTTTGTGCTGAATCTGACAGGTCTCTTACTGTAATAACAATAGATTATAAAAGCCTGCAACATTAATTGTGCAGTGTAAATTTGTCAGAAGCCTTAAAACTGACACCAGCTTGTGATTGACGGCAGAAAGATAAAATTCACCCCCTTTTTACTTTGTTTTGGACCTGGTAGATGCTTTGACAAATTATTTTCTTGTTTCTTGAAGAACACAAAGCAGCAACTCAGAATGTCTCAGGGTATTTCGCTACAATTACATTTTTCACAACAACAAATAGATCTGTTGTTTGCTGGAAAATGTGGATAAAAACAGAAGTACCTAAGAAATACATCTGGGTGGTTTTCATTTCTGGCTTTAGGAAGTGCCAGAGTTGTCCGATGATGAATTCTTAGACAAAATTACTTGGTGCAACGATTGCTTTGTCTTGCCCTTTTCTAGCATTGCTGTGTTGGCATAGGATTGATTGCTCCATGCTTTCACCAAACAAGAGCATGCATATTGCAGACCTCACAAATGCTTCTGACCAGACATGAAGAGCAACTCCTGCTATAAGCTTCTTAACATGCGCTGTTACTTATGAAGGCCTTCTCTGAAAGACTTTACTTAAGCAGCTTTCTCTGAAAGAAGAAGATGCACTGGCCGAAATAAAGAATGGTGTTTTTGTGGATCTTTGGCTTTCAGAACCCAACTTTAAGCTCTATTTTACTGTGTAGAAAAAGGTTTGACCTAGATCCCTTCAGTTGTTTTACAGATTGTTTTCTCTCAAAACATAATATCTAATCTTTGTCCTGCTCTGGGTGGACACCCTTCAGGACTGAAGTAACCTCTGGTTCAGTTCACTCTAAGTGGAAAGATAAGTATTATTTTTGCAGAGACATGCTTTGAGATCTTGAGTCCAGCTTTGCGTATGATCAGTGTCTGCACTCACAGTCATTGGCTATTGCAGGCTTCAGGGGAGTTGTTTGGTTACAGTGCTTTGAGGTTTTATAGGGATTTTTTTCTGTAGGAAGTAAATACTTGTCCTAAAGTTTCATCTCCCTCGGTTTTTTGTACCTTTAAAATATTTGGAATGCATCAAATCATCATATATATATTAATTTTGTGCTGTTATATACACTGTATAATTTTAGTGTGGAGATATTTTTTCCAACATAAGGTCACTATTTTATGTACAAGTTTCACTTTATTTTCTGGTAGAATTTTGAAGAGTAAGAGTGAATTCTTGGATGTAAAAACCTGCCTGCTTTGTGTTTCATCTTCGCAAGGCCGTACTGTGCTGAATGCCTGGGTTGCTCCACTGATATCTTCTGTGGTGCTCTAGTAATACAAAATTGTATTGATTGATTATAGTTGCCAGATACAACTACTGTACGAGTATAGGAGTGTTTAAAATCTCAGGTGTAAGCAGATTTTGGTCCATGGCTTCTCATCTCCCTCCTAGCTTGTTTCTCCGCCTCCCACCTGGCATCCTTGCCTGCTCCCTCACGTGATAAATAACACTGTCTTATCAAGGTTAGCCAGAAAGGCCCTTTTTACATATCTCATAAATTTTAGCCAGGTGCCACTGATGTGAGATTAATGTAATGGCACTACAGCAAGCACTCAGGCTTGTCTTAATTATGCTAAGGTTGCCGGTTCACCGTTTCTCTTCATCTGTCTCCCGCTTTAGGGAACACTAAGCACTATGTCATTAGATTGTCTGTTCCACAACATTGGCCCTTTGCATTTACAAAGTCATCAGATGGCTTATGACCTAGCTTTTCTAAGAAATTAAATTAAACAAATAGTGAAAACAAAAAAATTAGGCAGAAAAGGAGCCTGTCCCAGGGCGAGGGCAGAAGGGGAGGGCTGGGAAGGGGTTGGGGTAGCTCTTCAGTGCTGTAGGCTTTGAGGGAGCTTGCTGGCAGGACCGTTATTTTCGGGATGCTCTGCAGGGCACAGCTGTCAGGTGCTTCTTTTTAATGGTGTAAATGCACATACCTCGTATGTGTCACGAGGTCTGCAATGGAAAGGGTTGCAAGCTGAGGGATTTTCTCTGGGTTTATTTTTTCCTTTTGGAAATTAAAAATCCTCTACTGCAGAGACAGTGTTTGGGGAATCTGTGGCCAAGGGGCTCCCATGAGTTCCCCGAGGCTCAAACCAACCTCAGATGTTCTTTCCTCTCGGGAACGGGAGAGAGGGTACAGAGTCCTGCGGCAGTGTGCCAGTGATAGCTTTACATCCTGCCAAGGTAAAGCTCCTGTTGGGGTGAGGAACTGTCGGCGCCTGCATCTCTGAGGTTATGAGAAATGTGTTTGGGTGTTTGTTTCTTTCAACCTTCAGGCTGAGTTTAGCAGCCTGCAAAAAGGCTGACCTTGAGTGTGTTGTATTTATTTTGTGCTCTATGGCCCCATTGAAAAAGACTTCTGTTTCTTGTCCGAGCATCCTCTGCAGGCTTTCCAGGCAGGGGGATTTCAAAATAGGACTCATTGATGCACCAATTTTAACTTGTATCTACTGGATAAAAATATAAATGCCTCCAAAGAGATTGAACAAGGCTTGTGTTGGAGCAGTTGGGTTTGTTGGCTGTATGAGGAGTGGGGGCGTTTCAAACTTTACCATGAGAAAAGAGAAGCCAGGTACCTGATACAGTTTGGTAGCAGCTACCTGAAGTGTGCTAAGTTTTTTTTTTGTTTGTTTGTTTTTTTTTGTTTTTTGTTTTTTTTTCTTTACTTTTTCTCCAGCAGTATATGAAAATAAACATGGTTATTGCAGACGAGATAAATTTATCTGTTGGTTGCATGCTCTGAGTACCTGTCAGGTCTTAGCAATCTCTGCAACCAGGGCTAAATGAGAGGATTGTCCTCCCTCTACTTCTTAGTATTTGTAAGAATGTTTAGAAAGTGTTAGTCATAAAGGACATTATGGGAGGCACAGAAAGCTAGCCAGAGCAGAGCAGTCATGCTCTGAATAACACACAGGGCCCACTCTCTCCCAGGCCCACTGAGCTAAGACAAAGGACCTGATGAAGAGGTAATGAGAATAATTTGATTTTTCCAGTGTCGTAGACAGAGCTACTGACTTACAGCACCCTTGTGCTGCCAGCCAAAGCCCTCCATAAAGAAGAGAGAGTCTGTTTGTGGCTGAGGTTCAAACAGGAGAGAATGCAGAATCATGCTGTGCTAATGGGGGCTTCTCCCCTGTCATTGCTATTGCTGTGAGAAGGCAGTCCTTAGTATGAATATCATCCCCTCTGGCTGGGTTTCCTGAGCTACCCCTGCTACACTTGCATCACCTGTACACAGGCATTGCAGCACTTGCCAGGGGCTGCAGATCCCTGCCTTGATTTCGCTGCTGTTGGTAATCAGTGCAACTGCACATGTAACATGGGGGTTTTCTACTAGGAGGGAAGAGCAGGCGATGCAGATCAGGACTTTTAAAAAGGAAGGGCAAAACTTTTATTTTTTAAAATATACCAAAGCAAATCTATTCACTCTCAAAGTAAAATTGCTGAAGACTTCTCTGTATAGACTGAGTCACTTACCGGTTACTCCATCAACTGTCAGTGGCTCCAAGGCGCAGATCACCTATCTGCCGCATTAGCATCTAAGCATTGGGTCAATAAGGTAGGCATGGGATGTTAGCAATTACCAGAAACACAGAAATTATTGCTTTTTTTTTATTATCATAACATAAAGATAATTTAAAAGGTTTTGTTTAGCCAATAATCTTGCTATAGTTGACTGTCCAAGGAACACTTATTTTTTTAACCCTTAGATATTGTTTTAAATCCAACTGCAGTTTGTGAATAGGCAGCTTGACTGAAAGTGTTTTGAAAACAATATTCCCACCTCTGTTCCAGTTCAATCTGCTGCCGGCACAATTCCACTGAAAGCTCCTGTCTGCACTGGAGTTGACTCGCTCCCAGACATGATAACTGGAAATGTGGTATCTAGTAATGATCCGTGCTGTTGCATTAGCGCAGCATTATAGTGGAAATAGCTCCTGTCACTGCAGTAGGAAGCTCATCTATGACTTCCTCTAAAATGTCCATGAGATAAACATGGCTGTGACAAATCCAGCCCTAATGGCACTTTTTGGAGCATGGAAGGTCTCATGACATCAACTTGTCTTAGCAAGAAAAGATTTGTTAAGGTGAGATTAATATGCTCCTGCATAGCTTGAATTTTAGCTTCGTTTTGTTTGTCTGCTAGACAAGGAGAAATGGCACTTAATGTTTCTGTGAGTAACATTATTGGAAAGAAAATTTAGGGATAGATATAAATGCCAATACTCTGCTGAGTATTTCCAAGGAAGCCAGACCCCTGTGCCTGGCTACCCAAAGTTTGGGCTGGATATATCATCCTCGTCATAACTCTTGACTTTAGTGCAAGGATGAATGATAAGCATGAGAATATCCATCCTGATGACCCTTGGAGGGAGACTGGAGCAAAACCATTGACTTCATTGTCAGACCTACCTGTATTTCTCAGAACTAAAGCAATGGGGGGGATGTAAAAAGCCTGGGAAGTAGTTATAAAATGGAAGGGGAATAGTGCCTTGTTGTGGTAGAAGCGAAAATGTTTGAAACGCAAGTTTAAAATGCAGTGTGGACAGATGTGCTTTAAACACCATTATTTTTCACAGAACATTTTCAAGTCTTGCTGGGGTTCTGTGTTTATCTAGCTAATTTACTGCTTTGATTGAGTGTGGTAATTGCATGTTTAAAAGAAGGAAATTGCTTCATTGAAATTAAAATCTTACCTCCCTGACAAAAAGCAGGTGAGGAAACCGGGTGGGTCTGGCTTTTTCACCTTCCTGTATTGACCGTGCGTCACAGCTCCCTTCCTTCCCTCCCTGCCACCCAGCCCACCCAGTAAGTTGGCCAGATAAGACCAACCTCTTTTGTGGTGCCACATCCTTATTTCACAAGAGAGACCAGGAGAAGATGTCAGTGAGGAAGCTGCTGAGATGTTTGATGCAGTCCACGGTGCCTTTATCGGCTTTTGGAGTGAAAGACATGACAAGCTTAAGCATTTCAAGGAAAAAAGGGTGGAAGAAGGGAGGAAGTGAAAGGGCCACCCGCTCCAAGTCTTTTGAGCTGTGGGATCATTTTGGAAATGCTTTGTTCACTTAGAGTGAGCTGGAGTTAAAAGATGAAAATTGCTTTAACGGCAAAGCACACCATAAGGTCTGCAGGGACTGATTAGCACAACTGCTCTTTGTGTCCTATATAGTAAATGCTGCTTCAGTGGTTACTGGGAGATAGAATATGAAGGTGAGAGAAGTTAAGAGTTGCTCGAACCCCTGTGGTTCACAGTTATCATTATATTAAAAGATAGAGGAGCTCTGGTTTTACTTAATTGGCAAAGACAGCAATTGATGGATTGTCCAGTTTAATGCAGTTTTCTTTGTTGAAGAGCTCATAACGTCATAAGGCATTTTTATGCAGCTGTGACACATGTTTTGCCTTGTGAAGATGTATTTAGTCAGAACTGTGTAATGGTTTGCTTTGATCCTTGCCATACATGGGTGAGAGGTGTAAAGAGGCTAATTTTGAACAGGCTGGAGAGAAGCAGAGGCAGCAGGGTTCTAGATGTGGGTGCAGGATGCTTTCAAGTGTGAAGAGTTTGCTTTGGCCTGGGAAATAGAGGAGAGCTTTTACCTGGCAAGAGAGTAAATTTCTGGAACAGTTTGCCATTAGGAGCCCCTGGAAAGAGGAGTCCTGGCAGGTTTCCATGTGAGCTAGAAAAATGTGAGGCAGATTGTGTGGCCTGATGATCTGCCACACCAGGGACTTGCCCAGAGACCCTACTGGAACCGACTGTTCAGAGCTGGGAAGGTCGCTTTTGATTTGTGCGGATTAGTCATGCAAATGCAAGTTATTTTTGGTGTAAGGTGCCAAGGTCCAAATGTTTCAGCCTCTTCTTCTCCATTGTCTTCTCACATCCCTGAGCTGAGGTGCAAGCATGGAAAGCCTGAGCAAGGAACGGGAGCCAAGCTGGATGTGATGTGCAGTGGATGGCCCACAGAGCCTGTGAGAGATGTCACTTCAGGAGAAGTGCTTGGTTAGGCGCTCCCGTATGCCAGAGAGATTTGTGTCCACCTACTTTTGTCTTCAGGCTGGCAGATGAAAAGGGAACTTCTGTGTGTGCAGTGAGGTCATGTACAGCT
Organism: Amazona ochrocephala; assembly: GCA_039720435.1. NCBI lineage: Eukaryota > Metazoa > Chordata > Aves > Psittaciformes > Psittacidae > Amazona > Amazona ochrocephala. Next base: position 80,788,563 of record CM077881.1, on the reverse strand, counting down.
GAGAAAACTGAGCAGCTGTGGATCATTTCCTTGAGCAGCCCTGGGTTAAGACAAAGCCAGCTTGCAGAAGAAGAAAATGAATCCTAAAAATGGGTTTGATATTATTAGCAGAGTGGGCATCAGGACATATATGCAGAAGAAGAAGAGATTGTGGCTGGATGTGCTGTCTTAATTGTAGTGCTTCCTGCCTTGACCTTAGTAAAATGTCTTTTTCAGTAGGGAATATCTATTAACACATGCGTAAAAATGAAGATATGCATAATAAAATACAAAGCACATATATATATTTATGTATCTGAAAGAATACATAAATATATGAATACATGCATATACTTTCTGTATGCATCATGAGCTGTGCTTCTTGTCTGTCTCTTGCAGATTTTACCAGCATAGAGGCAAGCAGTCTCTGCTCAGGAATAGATTTCCTTGCATTTTCCAGATCATAGAGTGACCCAATATATCTAAAACCTAACAAAAACCTGTACCGCACAAAATGATGGCAGAAGTAAAATGTTGTCTGGAGCATGCTGAAATCAGTAAATTGCCAGCAAAAGACACTCATCCCCTTTCAGTATTCTTCCTCTTGTGTTTTAGTGGGCTACGTGGTGAGTGGCTGTTCCACCAAGCTAAGGAGTCCAGTTACTGCCTATTTGGTAAAATCCTATCTTGTGGTTGGTTGGCCAGATGTGTGTCAAAAGTGAAGCTGGGTGTTAAATGCTTAAGGTTTTGCTATGGTGGACTTTGGGATGTGGATGATGTATAAGGTGAATCTCTACTTACTTGAGGAGATAGATGTTTGTTTCCTTTTGATTTTAGTAAGAGTGAAACACCACAGAGAAGTTCTTGTCTGGGACTGGAGTCACCAAAAGCAGCTGATCGTGGTGCTGAGTTCTTGCTGATTTACCCAGGCTAAATGACTGCCTCTTGATTTCAAGAGTTTCCATTTCTGCAGAGGCAGAAAAGTACGTTGCTTCATTTAAACAGGCCTTTTGTTTTCAACTATATGTAAAGAGCCCTCTTTGTTGCTCACTGCTTTGATCAGGCAACTTGCTTTTTTAATCTTATTTTGACATTTGTATTGGAATTAATGTGATTGGCAGCAGAATCCAATAAACGAGAATTTCAGAGGTGTTTCTCTGCTGCTAAATGAACCTTTGCCTGCAGTTTGACTTGGCAGCACTTGTAGAGTTCTGCATCAGCTGGATTTTATTGTGTGGGGAGATGGATAATCAAAAAGGGAATTGCACATGCCTGCAAATTAAACATTTTGTTCAGAGTGCTTGCTTGGCGTTGAACAGCAGCGTAATGGCAGGAGGACAGGCGAGGGTACAAGAGCTCGCTGCGCTGGCTGCTGTACGCCTCTTCGTACTAAAGCACAACAGCAACTGTTGAGCAGTGCAGTTGTGTCAAAACAAATCGGACCATGAGCAGACCCTGCTTGCTTTGCTTTGTTTGCAGGGAAGTTTTGCTCATCCCTGCCTTGTGATAAATGCTAAATGCAGGGGGAGTCACTGTATACAGCTAAAGTGTGCTTTAATACCTGTTTGAATATTCATTTCCTAGCAGAGACGGTTTTGACATTTAGCCCTTTGCAAGCCTTCCAGAGCAAGTTGTGATAGTGTTACACAAAAGCTGTAGTTGATTTAATTGAACCAGTATATGCGTTTTTCTGCCCGTTGCATTCGGAAAGCATTGCACTGTGTAGAGAAGAGATGCATCCAGAAGTGGACGTGACCTCTTTTGTGCTGGGCCAGGAGCTTCAAAATCAATGGGTCACGCTCTGCTTCTTTGAAATAGAGGCAGTCCTGCTGAAGCATGTGATGCTAATTTGTGTGACTATTGGTAATATGTTGGGAAAGTCCTCCTCCTACGCCCCTACCTCAATGGACCTGTTGATCTTTTTGTTGCGATTGTGTGATTTATAGACCTTGGTCTGATCATTACAGAAAATGATACACTGAGCAAGCTGATTTTCAGTGTAAGTTTCTAATGCTACGAGGAAGCAACGCTGGAGAAGGGGAACTTTTGATCAGACTGTTCCACAATCACATGGAGACAGTGATTACTAGTTCGTTCTTCTTCTAAACACAAATTCTCAAAAACCTCAGCAGTTCTCATCTCTGGCATCTTCATATGGTTTCATTTTTCCATGTTTGCAAATGTAATAGCATCATAAAGTTGCCAGTAAGGTCAGAAAAGTGACCTTGTTTAAAATACAGTGTTTTCTCAATTGTGTGTGATGGGACATGGCATAAGCCCCGTAGCTACCAGGTTGTTTCTGATGTGGGGATGAGGGTGGTCAGCCTGTGCGTGCGTGTGAGAGTTGGGCATTTGCTTTCTGTTTGCTTTTATTTAAACAAAACAAACCTGACCAAACAAATAGGCAGGTGGCATTGATGCAAAGCAACATAACTCAGTTTTGCTGTTCATAGCTAGTGCATGGCTAAACTTCACCCAGTGTTTGATGGACCTTAGATGCATATTCACTTGAGGGTATTATGATGGGCTCCTTCTGGAGCTGAAAGGGGGTTCAGCAGCAGCTTCCCCTGCAGGGGCTGCGGCACTCGCCCTGCTGCAGCTCTGTGCACATGCCACATCTCTGCTGGGTGCTCCACTTGACCACAGGAAAGCCTATGCTGTTGAAAGGTGAGGTCTGTCAGGGGGTAGCAGATGCTGCAGGAGGGCTGTCAGAAGAGCCGAAGTGTTGGGGGTTTCTGAGGGCTGTTTCAACAGGGATATTCATCAGACTATTTTATAGCTCAGCTTTGCCCATGTTACGAAGAGCTACTCTTGGAGACAGAATTATGCACTTTAAGGTAGTTTCAGGTTTTTGGACATTGTTTTCTGTCACTTAGTAAAATGGCTAATTATTAATAAAACCATGTAAGAAAATGATTGCAGCACCACAGCTCCGTAGAAAGCTCCAGGGCTTAAGAAATTTTAATGACTTAGGAGGTATTTGGCGAAGTGACAATTCCTGAAAACAAGCACTATTTCTATTTAATGAAAGGACTCCAGTCCTCCATGCTGCTCCCATACTTGAAACATGGTGTTTCAGTAAAATGCCAGTAGTTGTTGTTGCAGCCTCCCTTGGGACAAGGCCAGAATGGATGACACTGTCGGTGGTTCAGTGGTCAGTCTGTAACCAGAATTGTTAGATTTGATTCTGGAACGCAGTACTTCCTTTCCTGAAGATACAACTTTTGCAATATACCTTCTGCACTAATTTTCTCTATGACAGGTAGACCTGAAAGTAGATCTGGAAATATGAAGGTCTTCTGCTCCAAACTTCTGATCTAGAAGATTGAAAGACAGACCTTGGTGTGCTGAAATCTGGTACCCCATCCTTGCTTTAGGGACAGGATAAGGAGCTTTGTGCTGTTGAACTAAATGAAGGTTTGGATGTGGAGCATAGGAGGTGCTTTGAGGCAATAGTCAGTTGAGAGCTGTGCATGATCTCACCTTCTGTTCAATGTAGGATAGCACTGCAGCTGCACTGCCTTGGCTGCTGGGTGTTCCCAGAGGTGCTGCAGGGATAAAAGTGCTCTGCTGCACGCTTCGTATGGACATAGTGCCTTCCTGATAGCATCCCTCCCTGCTTGGAGAAAAGAAAGGTGAGATGTATTAATCGGGCTGCTCACAAAGCATTCACTGAACAGTTTGAAGCAGGGATGATAAATCAAGAAATCACGCCAGGGCATTATTCTGTTTGCTGGGCAGATGGAGGGTATGTCATGGGACAAATACATGCCACAAATGTTGTTAAAAGAGCATTAGAGTCACAGTGGTGAGCATTTTGAAACTGAGGAACTGCTTTGACCACAGAGCTTTAATTTGCATGGATTTCAAATGCAGCGTGAGGTGATCTTCACCTGCTTCATTCTTTTCTCCTGAGAAGCTGCTTTCTCGGGCAGGCTCTGATTCAGCAAGGTATTTAAAGTTGCTGGCAAACCCATTACCTAGGCCTCAGTATACGCATCCATTTGCTTTAATAGGTACATGAGCACCCTGGTGTGACACACAGCCAGCTTACACAGGGTCTGTGATGGAGAGCATTGCTATAAGGGTCATGGTTCCTCATTGATTTACACGTGCTCTCTATAACACACACACACACTCTTCCATTCTTCCATTAAATATTTTGAAATAATGATAGCAGCCTTCCAGTATCTGAAGGGGGCTGCAAGGATGCTGGAGAAGGACTCTTCATCAGGGACTGTAGAGATAGGACAAGGGGTGATGGGTTCAAGCTGAAACAGGGGAAGCTCGGGTTAGATGTAAGGAAGAAGTTCTTCCCTGTGAGGGTGGTGAGACACTGGCACAGGGTGCCCAGAGAAGTGGTAGATGCCCCATCTCTGGCAGTGTTCTGGTTGGACATGAGCCTTGGGTGACATGGTCTAGTGTGAGGCATCCCTGCCCATGGCAGCGGGTTGGAACTCTAGGATCGTAAGGTCCTTTCCAACCCAAACCGTTCTGTGATTCTTCATCCTTCACCAAGCTCAGACTGAAGACATCTCCAGAGTTTTACCAGGAAGGCTTGTTCAGGTTACGTGGGAGCTGTTTTTCAGGGTGGTTTCGTGATGAGCATTCTTCATGGTGGGTAAAGCACAATAAATAACACACATGCCATGGATTATCTTTAGCAGTACAATTTCATTATATATACATATATATATATATAAAGGAATGTAAAATCACATCCCAGCACTATTCTAGCCAATGTTTTAATTACATCTAAGCCAAGAGAACATCATTTTTCTTAATGCTTTTTTTCTTTGCAGCAAAACCAGAAATGACAAGCAGTAAAATATAAACTGGGGCTGTGTCTTGCTGTGTATCCAAACAAGCAAGAAAGAGTCTCTAGGACAGCCGTAGATTTGAAATCTGCATTAATGCATTCTTTCTGCCTATTCCTACCAAGAGTTTCAGCTATAATGGGCATGCTGGGCAGAGCTGATGGGCAAAACTGAACAGTTTAGACATGTAAACAACATGAGCTGTAAAGAGGATTTCATCTTTTCTGGGGGAGGAAATCCTTCATCAAATGTGTAAAATTTCTTTAGTAACTAGACCTGGCAGCAAACCACGTGGAGTTCCAGCAGTGATAATTGGTACTTTGACTCACTACAACAACCAGCCACCCAAAAGATTAGCATTTACCCAATTCCTTCAGGACTTGAGTACGTGATTGTCATTTTCTTCGTGCCAAATGAGGGCACACACAGAGAAAAACCAAAAGAAGGCCTAGGTTATGCCTATGACTATTTGTCATTATTTAGGGACTGCCTTCTAGAGATCACTTTTTGTGCTGAGTCCATCCAGCCCATCATCAACAGGGATCAGCCCTGGACCCTCTTGGATACTCCCCAGAAGCTGATGTGTAGCCCAGGTCCCTTCTCTCCTACTACATTAGTGCATGTAAGCACGTATTTACCTTTTGCTTCCACCACACCCAGTGGCATCCAGTTCAACTGGTATTTGTAGATCAGGGCTTTGAATTGCGCACTCTGAGCTTATGCTAACTTCTACATGCAGAAATCAGTCAAGGTAGGCAGACTGCTGCAGTTTAACAGTGGGAAATAGCAGTTCCCACCATCTCAGGGTGGGCCACCACCTCTCTTTCTGGGGGTGCAGGCGAAGGGTGGCTTCCTCAGGGTAAAGGTGCACATCAGTGGTGTCCTATTTTGTGTTCAGATGGAGGATTCATGAAGTGATGTGTCACTGCTCCCAAATTATTTTCACCTGACCATGTACTTTGCTGGGATGTGCAAATCACAAATACATGCAAGTTGTACCTACTCCCTATGTGTCTTTGGCTGTGGCTGCTGGTTTTATTGATCTCTATTTGGATGTAAGCTGTCTGAGAGCCTCTTGCACCCATAGGTCTGTCGCTGGCAGGAGGCTGCTGGAAGAAACAAGGGCAAACATGCCTGGTTTTCAAGGCTGGCCATGCTGCTGCCATGGTGCAAAGCACAACCAGCCTTTCTCTCCACTCTGCCAAAATACGCTCTGGGAGACTTCAGCACAAAGGTTCATAGTTCAGCAACAAAGAACTATGGAAGAAGTAATTGTTCTCTTGGCTGCTGCTGGTGTTGGGAGCCCTCAGGAAGAGAGATCAGTGAGGAAATTTCTGAGCTCTTGTATGAGGAGTAGGAGGTAAGAGAGACCCTTGACAGGGGACCGAGCTGAGCTGTAGTTGGGATATTAATACTGGTAGTCTGCCCTGGGAAGCAAGCAGGAGTGCTGTTTCTCTCCAGCCCTTGCAGATGCTGTGAAAAGGCTGTTTGCCGTGCAGAGGGTAGACTAGACCTCAGATTTAAAGGCAATTTAGAGCTCCATTGACTTGTAAGATAAACGGTGTTTTGAGTTTATTTCATTCCTCCCATGACTAAAGGACAGTGAGCCAGTGCAGGGGAAATATGAGCTAACTTAACAGTCTTTACCCAAAGCTTGAAGGCAAGCCAGGCCTTTGATGTGTCTAAGAAAAACACCCTCCTTCAGATCCAGTGGGAAGCAAAGCCTGTGTGATGGGAGGTTTTACCTGCGCCAAAAAGCATGGGTTTGGAGGAAATGGAAGTTTGCAGATAGGGTTTGCTCTGAACTTGAAGTATAATTATAGGAGTAGGAAGATGGGGAGGGAAAAATTTCAGGTACTTTGAAAAAGCTTTATGTTGTACTCATTGTCTCTCTCTCTATGCAGTTGGGAGAACTTGGCTTCTTCCCTGCTGGTGATGTTGTTGTACAATTCATGGGGCCAACAAAAGTAAACCTCAGCAGTGGCACCAAAAACTCCTGGGTTTTGGTACATACGATCAATAGTATGTGTGCTGTCCTAAAAATATGCGAAGTGAGATGCTCAAAAGCCAGGCAGTCCTGAATTCCTTGGAGCTGCACAACAGGGACTTGGGAACAGGATGTGGTCATGCTTAATTAGGTAGCCTGGGGCTGGGCTGGCTAAATGCTGCCTCTGCTGACCCTGAGCCTGGTGGAGATGAACCTCAGCAGAAGTCTCATCTGCTTTTATCCATGCTGGTAATGGTTTGGAAAGAGGAGGGTTGATGGACATGTTGCAGGGCTGCTTCTTGTGAGCTGGCTGTCAAGATTCTATGTCAGCTTGTCTTCTGCACTTGAGATGTAATGACATGGAACTTGGTTTGCCACCAGGTTACCTTATGTGTTAGATTAACCTGGGTTTGTGCACTGGAGTTCCTGGACCTATACAGTGCTGTGTAACCTTTGCTTTTGTCATCTGTGGAGGCTTGTGTTTTAGGTCATTTATCTTGATAATGAGTTCTGTTTCTCACCTCCTCAGACAAGTACACATGTGGAAACAAATACCATTAGGGAAGGAGGAGGATCTGGAGGCTGGATTCTCCAACAAATGAATAGGGTTTTTACCTCAGGTAGTACATGGAGGTCTTTGATTTTAATACCTAGCAAGCAGCCGAAGGCCTTGCTACCAAGGAGATGCATCTTGTCCTGGTCTTTCAGACAATACCAGATGTCCATCACTAGCCCGAAGGCTGTGAAACATGTGGGAAGGGTAGATCTATTCTTTACAAAACCTCATCTGTTGTGCGCGTGGTGTGAGTGATGCCCGAGAGGGGTGGAATCTTTTCTCTCTTTCCAGGTACAGCCTCAGTTGTACAGTTTAAAGCAATGCAGGCAGTGTCTTTTTGGGTGTGTGGTTTGTTTGGAGTTTGTTTAATGCTTAGAGCACTTTAGAAACTCAAGTCTGCAAAATGAGAATTCCCTGTAAAATATTTTAGCTTATACCCAGAAGGTGCTGCAAATGGAAAGGCCTTTTTGTGAAACAAGACAGATTGCTGCTGAGCATCTCCAGAGGACAGCTGCTGCTCCTGAGTTTCAGAGGAATTGGGCAAGGAAAGAGAGTGGCAAAAAGGGCTGGAACAAAGCCCCTGTTTACTCAAGGTATGTTCTCTCTCTTTCAAAAGCCTCACCAGAAGCACCTGAGGACAGGAGCCTCTGGATGAGGCTTTGAAGCAAGCTGGTGGCAGCTGCCAGCCCATCTTCTGGGAGAGGAAGGGGATTCAGCCCCTCGAGGTGACTCCCTGGAAGGGTGCTCAGCTCAGGGCTCCTGTGCAGCTGGTGAAACGCTTCTGCTAGCGCTGGGCTAGGAGGTGTGTTTGTAGGAAACCTGGATTATCAATTCTGCTTTTATGGAGCTCTTTGAAGCATTCCTTGGTCTGTTCATTTTTACTGCAGGAGACTTCTGCTGCGTTGTCTCTGTTGGCTGTATTGCAGCTTGTGGTGCTCATGCCTGATGCGGCCGATTTTTGTTCGAGGGACTACTCCATTCATATCAAAGTCTTGCTTATAGCCAATTAGTCCTACAGTTACACTGAAAGCCCTTTAAGAAAGGACTTTGTGTGTGTGTGGTTGAACGGGGTGTACTTGACACAAGAAAGCCATGGTCTGGCATCAAGTGTGTAGGTGTTACTACAGTGGAAGTCGCAGGTCCCTCTCTCCAATTGCACAAGCACAGATGTGCACGACTGGGAAGCTAGGCAAAGGGGGCCTCATCTCACACCTTGGGTGCCAAGTGCCCTGTCCTTGGCATATTTAAATACCATAGAATCATAGAATGGTTTGGGTTGGAAAGGACCTTAAAACTAGTTCCAACCCCATGCCACAGACAGAGGCGTCTCTCTAGACCATGTTGCCCAAGGCTCTGTCCAATCTGGCCCTGAACTCTGCCAGGGATGGAGTATTTGCTACTTCTCTGAGCAGCCTATTCCGTGGCCTCACCACCCTCGCAGTAAAGAACTTCTTCCTTGTATCTAACGTGAACTTCCTCTGTTTAAGTTTAAGTTTAAACATCACCCGTTGTCCTATCATTACAGTCCCTGATGAAGAGCCCAGTTTAGAGCGGATTGAGAGAGCACTGCTGGTTGTGAGTGGTGAGGATTGGCCCTGACACTTGTTTACATCCTTCAGCTGGTTTCAGCTTGCAAACTGGAGGGACAGATTTGGTACTTTAGGAAAGCTGGGAAGCCTTTCTGGGCCTTTGTTGCCTCACAGAAAACCAGCAGTCCTGTACTGTGCTGGAGGGGATGGTTTGGCAACCTTTAAAGATAGAGCTTTTGAGCTGCTGTGGGAATAGCAGCTTAAGACATTAGTGAAGGTGGGTGGATGCTGCGCGAAAGCTGCCCTGTGAACAGGCTGGTATTGTAGCTGCTTAGAAATACTAGAGATGTGGGCAATTTTTAGATCCATTTATTGGGGTTATGTTATCACCCGGAACACACCAGCTTACCAAACAAACCTGGGCCTCTTTATGAGAAAATATGCTCAAGATACATTGTTCTATTTTATTGACCTTTCTTAGGTTTGAGCACTTGGGTTCCTTTCTGCCATTGTGGTTGTGGTTTGCAAAGAGTCTCCTCTCCATGCAAAATAGGACAACCTATTTTGGTCCGGGAAATCCTTGGGGGTAAGAGGCTGCACTCTTCTCTGTGTAAGCAGTTTGCCAAGATAGTTTATTTCAGGGTTTGGATTTGTGGTTTTCTGGGCCGCAACATGGAAGAGGGTGGGGGGAAATAAAGCTACACTTTAAAAGCACAGAATGCAGAAGGCAAAGTGCTGAGTCCTTGGTACCTCCAGTTGAGTAGTTTCAAGCTGAGGCTGTTGGTGTTTTGTTAAAGAAAATACAGAGCAGCACATTGCCAGTAGAAGTATACTATATATTGTGGAGGAATTTCTGGGGTTTTTAAGCATAGCTATTAGCTGCCTCCTTCTAAATGAGCCATTTTAGGTTAATAATCTCTCTCTATCAGGTCATGGTTTTGGGCAATTGGTATCTCTGATAGCTTTAACTTTTCCTGCTTAAGCAGGAGGGAGAAAACTTACACAGGGGAAACCACAGTCCTCATCTTCCAGTGAGGGTACTCTTAGCAAAAGCAACAGCTTAAACAACTTCACAGTTAATAGTATGTTGTGGTGCCTCTTGTGAGAGCACCACAGGATAAAGGAGTTTGTGGATTCCAGAGAAATCAGTGCCACGTGCTACACAGCAGTGTCCTCAGCTGACTCCGACCCTGTCACCTGCAGGATTTCGTTTGGGCAGTGGATCCTTCAGCAGAGGGCACTGGGCAGATGTCGTGGTTTAAGCTTCTCAGCCACACACAGTTTTGCTCACTCACTCACTTCCCCCTCTTTCTTCCCTCCGATCCTGGAGGGATGGGAAGGAGAATAGAAAGAATGCAACTCCCACAGGTTGAGATAAGAACAGTTTAGTAACTAAGGTATAACACAAATCACTGCTGCTACCACCAGTAATAATAATGACAAGAGAAAAATACAAGGGAAGAGTTTTTTCTTCCCCCCCAACTCGGGGGGGGGGGGGGGGGGGGGGGGGAGAAGAATCGAAAGAACGCAACTCCCGTGGGTCGAGACAAGAATAGCCCAGTAAGCAAGGTACAACACAAACCACTGCCGCCACCACCAATAATAATAACAACGAGAGAAATACAAGGGAAGAGGACAGAACTGCTCACCACCCGACGACTGAGCTGTGAACTAAAACCACAACTCTTCCGGGTTCCAGCCCCCAGTTCTTTTTCATCCTGGACATGACGTGCTGTGGTATGGAATAACCTCTTAGGTCAGTTTGGATCAGGTGTCCTGTCTCGGCTTCCCCCCGGCTTCCCCCCTTCCCTAGCAGAGCATGAGACTCAGCAAGTCCTTGGCCAGCCTAAACATCACCAAGCAGTAACTGAAAACACTGGTGTTATCAGCGCTGTTCCCAGGCCCAAAATCAAAAACACAGCGCTGCAGCAGCTACCAAGAAGGGAAAAAAGAAAAAATGACTGCTACTGCTGAACCCAGGACAGCAGAGCAGGTAAGGGAGAACACAGCAAGGTGCACATTGGTACTGCTGAAGGGGTGGCTTTTTAAAGAAAGAACACCTAGGGAGTTTGTTTCCTTCATGCCATGATCTCTGTAGGTAGATCCGTGTTGCTGTTGGTATTTCACCCTAATCTGTACGATGTTGATGTAGATGTTTAATGAGTGGATTGGGGTGAAATCAGGCTTCAGGCTCCCAGACAGTGGCTAAGTAAACACCATAAGCAGCCACTCTCGTAGCCTGGAGGGGTTGTTATGAATTTTTTATCACTGTTTTTTCTGACATTCCAATCCAGCAGCATTTGGATTTGTAGGAAGCAAAAAATAAACACCCAACCCCTCACTTTCCTATGCAGTCTCCATTTCAAAGGTTTGCATGCTACAACTACTACCTTAATTGTTAGTGGGCAAGTCCCTTGTGTGACAGCCACTTGCAAAAATCATCCTGATGTTTACTCTGCCAGGCAGATAGAGAGATACCAGGAGGTGTCAGGCACCTCTGAGGAGCTGCCTGGGAGCCTGGGGACAGGTATAACGTGCTGGAGCCCGCATCAGTCTTTTTCTCTTGGCTGATGGTTGTATTTTCAGCAGTGGTGCTTTTGCTATCCCTGGTATTTAACGATGCTCAGAATGCCTCCTGGAGTAGCAGGTGGACCAGTTCTGTGCAATTTCCCTTTAGTATAATTTCCAAACTATTGTCTTGCTCTTAATTTCTTGTAAGACTAAAATCCCACCAGAAGACTGCAAAATTAAAAGCAGCCCCTTAAGACACCTCTGCTAAATCAGGGGGGTGAAGCCTTTTTAGTAGGAGAGCTGAAGGGAGCAGAGGCAGCCCCATTCTCCAACTTTTGTGACAGGATGACTTGTGCTACAAGGGTACATGGTGCTGAGGGCTGTGCAGATACAGCCTGGGAGCACTTGCCTGCTCAGTAAACAATAGGGAAAAGCAGAGCAAGAAGGGGAGTGAGGGGATACCCCAGCTTCCTGGAGAAGGGCAGTGGGGAGCAGCGAGACCCTGTGCCAGCACACGTGGGAAGGGGCTGATGGGGCTTCCCCACTAGTGCCTCTGAGCTTGCAAGCTCCCTGCTTGCAACCGTCCTCTGGGATTCTGCCTTGTCCCATGGGATATTGGTGAGGCTTACAGGGCTCCACATGTGTCCGGATGTGTGCCAGGCTGCCGTGCTCCCACTGTGCTGCTTAGCATGTGTTGAAAGTGGGTGTAAAATGCTGAAAGCACTCTTTGCATGGGTATAAACAGCTGTTTAAAGGAACAAAGCAATGGGGAGACAGGTGGTAGTGAGCAGCGACTGTGGGGCAGTGGGGGGGCTGGGGCTGCTCTGGACTCCACACCGTGTGCAGCAGCACACACAAGCTGGAGAGATGGAGAACAGGTAATGGGCTGTAGTGTCCACGAAATGAAGTCTTGTGATAGTGAAATGCGGCGTTTCAGGCAGATGAGCATAATTCTGTCGGTGGGATTAAAGGGCAGTGCTGCAGAATTACACAGATGGTTTTCAAGAAGTTGTAAAAAGTTAATTGAAACGTTTTTTCTATTAGCTGTGTGCTGTGTTGCCACAGAGCACTGGGTGTGTGGATTAAAAGGCTGGCTGGAGTCTTAGGGAGGTGTGGTGAAGTGATAAGGATTTAATAGGACTGGCTAAAAAGAGCTCAGGGGAGGTTTTTTCTTGCCGTGTCCTGCAGCTTTGTGTCTGCACCAAAGGAGGATGCTCCTGTCTATTTACAAGGCCAGTTGAGAGGGAGGGGCATGAGCGTACCTTTTAGTAGACTTGGAAATGGGGCAGGCCTGGCTGCTCAGGTTCTTGGGGCAGTGAAGGGAAGGATCCATTTTCTGTTGTGTTTCTTTGCTTCTCACCTGGCTGGTGCTGTTTTGCGGGTGCTGAGGAGTTGGCTGAGTACAAGTCCACAGCCTCCCCTGGCAGCTCCCACAGAAGGCAACAGTGTCCAGTTTGCCCAGCAGTCTGACAGTGAAAAATGAGAATAGTCCCAAGAAACCTTGGCTGCATGTGGACTTCCTCATTCAAATGGTTCAGCTCCAGCCCTTCTAGCTGAGCTGCAGGCCCTGGCTTTCAGCTTTCACAGCCAGTTTGGTTCCTTGAAAATTGAATGTGTGTCACATTCACAGCACAGATTTTGACAGAGCAGGCAGGAGACTTCCATTGCAAGGGTTTCTTTCTGACAAGGTGTGCTTGCTGCAGGGGTCTGTGTTAGAAACTAAATACTCGCTGCTCCTTGTGGAGCAGGAATCTGAAAGCTTGCGGCTGGGTTTCTTCATTGCAGATCCAAGCCCAGCAAATAGCTAATGATGGGAGTGACTGCACTGCCTGTCTGTAGTGTTCATGTTCCTGCCAGTTGAGCAAGTCGAGGGTGGGTTTTGGAAATCTGGTAAGATAAACGGCCTGAATTCAAAATACTATTTATTACCTGTTCAAAAAACAACATGCAAGCTCTCTGAGATGTGAGCTCCTTGCACAGGAGGAGATGCTCTCAGTCCCAAACGTACTGTGGACTAGTCAGAAGGTGAACCAAAACCCAGAGGCAGAGTCCAGGCAGTTTGCCTGACATCGCAGGCAGAATGGATGCCGCATGCCCACCAACCTGCTCTTATTGTTGCCCTCCTCAGCAGGATCTCGCTGCTGAGGAAAATAGGATGGAAAAAAACTTGTGGGTGAAGATAAAGGTGGCTTAATAAAGTAAAAGTAAAGACTGTGGGTAAAAGTGAAGGAAAGCAAAGGATTTATTCTCTACTTCCTATTAGTGGGTGATGTCCAGCCACTTCTGGGGAAGTAGGACTTCTGTACACATAGCAGTTGCTTCAGAAGTTGAATATCACAATAATTAATGCCCCACCCTCCTTTCTCTTCGCTTGTATTGCTGAGTAGATGTCATACGGTATGAAATACCATTCAGTCAGTTTGAGTCAGCTGTCCTGGCTCTGTCCCCTCCCAAGATCTTGCCCACCCCAACCTACTGGTGAGGGGGATGTTGGAGAGAGCCTTGAAGCTGAGGGAGCACTTCTCAGCAGCAGCCAAACACTGATGTGTTACCAGCATCTGTAGCACTATGAGGGCTGCTGTGGGGAAAATTCACTCTATCTCAGCCACACCCAATGCACTGTGAAATTCTGCTGTGGGTCTTATGAAAGCAGTTCAGGAGTTGACTGTAAGACAGGGAAGTTGCGAGAGCAGCAGCATAGGAGCAAGTTATGCAAATGAGGTTTAGAGGAAGGGAGATGCCTAAAACCACCACCTACACTTGCTGGGTGGCAAAACTGAGCCTGAAATAGCTGTCTTGTGTTAGCATCTCCTGGGTGGGTGGGGAGGTAATGTCCTCTCAAGCAAACCAGGCTGGGTTTCAGCATAGGCACCTTCAGCATAGACACCTTCACCTCAGGCTTGTGTCCACCAGCTGAAGTGATTCAGACCTGAAGCATGGTCTGGATGGAGCCAGTGGACGGGAGGTAGCCAGGTACCTCTGTCTCAACCAGTGGTAAGGCTGCAAATGGAGACCAAACCCAAGTGCCTTAACAGGACAAACACTGAGTGTGGTTGGTAGAGGTAGGCAACCTGCCTCAAAGTCTCAAAATCTGGACCAGGGCAGAGAAATTGTGCAGAGGACAAGTTACCAAGGACGAGCTCTGTCTCCGTTCTAGCAGGCTGTAAAGACCTCTGCCAACACTCTCCCATGTTCATCACCACAAAGGTGATGCCATGGGCAATCTCAGTCTGGTCAGTGGAACCGTTCCCTCTGCAGAGCTGCATTCAGTGTTTCACAGTGACCTTGTGCGTGGTGATTTTCTTCAGCCTGTGAATTCCTGTGTGGTATTTCAGAGCTTGCTTCTTGGGGGGGTGGATTTTTGGCTTTGAAGATCTGAGTGGGGAACTGTGTTTCAAAGGCTTCTGAAATGTTATAGCATTCAGCTCCTGTGGTATTGGAAAGTTGATTTCTTCACTTAATCTTCATCTGCTGTTGTTTTGCCTGTTGTACACCTGTGGGCAACACTGGGGAGATTTGCATCAGATTTGTTTGGCCTTATCACGTGGCTAGTAGGATCAGATTTTAGAGGGTTTAGCAACCTGACAGTGTGCTTCATTTCCTCTCAGGGGAAATAAGTGATCCGGTTGCCTTCCCTGCTTATTTTGCATTCAATTTGATGCTCCCACTATGGCAAAGATGCCCTGAACTCTTTTAATTGTGCTCCTTTGGAGACCACGGTAAAAAAATCTGCTCTCTGAAGGCACATCCTCAGCCTATGGGCTAATTGGGGCCACCAGTGATATGAAGTAAATAAGCATCCTTGTAAATGAGCCCCTGGCCAAGTTTTGCATTTCTGTCTCACTAGAATGTCCTTACATTGTAGGGATTTTGGTCATCAAGACCAATCTGAGGCACCACATCTCTGTCATAGATGTGCTTAAAGCAACTTTTTTATCTAAAGCAAACTCTCCTGACTGTAAGCAGGTAGGGAAGATTAACACTAGTTAGTAATTTGTCTCTTGCTCTTTAATACGCTTGTAGCCTCATGAGGACACACGCTGACTCCAGCGCCTCAGAGGGAGGCAAATAGGTGGGCAAACAAGGCAGCTGGATGGCTCAAGTGGGCCTTAGGCAAGAAATAAACCCTTGTCTTCCATTCTGGTACTCATCCAGGCTTCCCTCTAACTTTTGGTAGCTTTGAAATCTCCTGCTCCAGCAGCCCTGCAGCAGTTTTGCTGGAAACTATTGAAATCTACAGCTGAACACTGGGCAGAACTGCAGTGTTTTGTCAGAAGTTTGTCCTTGGATGTTCCCTGCATCCGTGATGTACCTGCAGGATAAGTTTCAAATTTCCCATTGTAATTTTGTCAGATTCACTTTACATGAATTGCTGTGAGACTGAAATGGAAGACATGGCCTTGTCAGACAACTTGCTTTGTGATTTGGGCTTCCTCCAACCTCAGTTGGTAAGGGAGAACATAGCATGAAAGCAGCCTGCTTAAGTTAAGCACCTGAAAATGTGGGATCGAGCCATCCCTGCATTGAAGTGGCATCACGTCACACGCTGTGGTTTGCAGGGCTACTGGAAGATGTTCTCAGATGGTGTCTGTGTTGTGCAACCCTTGGGAAGCAGAATGTGATGCAGGGAAAGTGTTCTCACCAGAAATCCTGGGAACTTCACTGAATAAATGGTTTAATTAAGGCTGAAGAGGACTTGAGCGCTCTGAAACACTCGTGAAGTCCTTAGTTGAGTAGGAATAGACTGAAAGAAAGAAAATCTAAGGTTTCTTTTCCTTTCTCTCACATGCAGACACTGGCAAAATCAGCAGTTTCATCTTTGCAGACATTTAGGTGCCAGCACACACAGTCACAATCAAAACACTTGAAATGAAAAGTTGCTGCATTCACTGGGGGCTTTTTAAACAGAGTAATTGGCAGCGACCTGCTTGGTCTGAATGATTTTAGTGGTGTGAAATAGTTGTTTTTCTTTCAGCTTCTTTCACTGTTGTGTTACAGGTTTATGCGCAACCTCCTATACATTCTTGTGTATTAAAATGGGTATATAGAATCTGCCTTGATTCCCGACAACTTGAGTAAGTAGTTGTAGTTTGTTTTCAAAGGCAACTTTCCTATTTTCCTAGCAAAAACTTAATTTATTGACTTCTGTAATGGTACCCAGAAGCTCTACCCATCAAGTAATGACTGTCTGGAGGCTCTGCATCACTGGTGGTGCCCATTTGCTGTACTTTGGTTGTGTGGAGTAAGAACAGCTGTAGTGGGTCAACCCAAATAGATCTAGCTTTTCTGCCGCTCTCCAAATGCTTAGAAGAGGGTACATGGACCGGGGAAGCAAGCACCCCGTGTCCTGGAGGACAGGATGTATTGAGTTACCCAAAAATGTGGTATTTCTCTTAAGGTGGTTACAGTGCTGGCAGTGTCCATGCTGCTGGTACTGGGAATGGATATGAACTGATGGGGTTCTGCAGTCAACTCTGCAAGATGCAAGAAGCCAGTGGTGTTAATCTAGGAGAAGACCTTGCTTCTGTTACAGTTTTCCTTCACATTTCCAAATCATGCTGGTGTTGGTTTGGCTTGTTTTAATGTCTTTTACTTATTTCTTGATGTTTAGAGCACTTATGTTAAACTTCACTGACCTCTTTTCCAACAATTTTAATTTTCTCTGCTTTCCACCACACAGCCTCAACCTCTTGCAAGCAATGGCTGAGTTGTGAGAACACTTGAACAGTTGCTAGGGAAGTTGAGTGATGGTGAAAAGCTGCATGGAAGAAATAATTATGGATGCTGGGTATTTCATTCTACTGTTTTCAGCACTGCCTGATCCTGTTGTTTTGCCTGTGGTGTTTGAGATGACCCTGTTCAAGCTAAGCTGTAACAAGGCGGTGCTAAAGAGCCTGGGAGACTTCAAATGGGGACTTAAACCAGCTCAGATGGGCTAATGTGTATTGAAGGAAGGGCAGCCAACTAATAGTAATTACCTTGAAAGGGCAATTAAGTTGTCTTGGTTCACTGTTGTGGGCTAATGCTTTTTAGATGTCAGAACAGGAGCTGGGCAGCCACAGCTTCAGGTTGTGTCACTGTCAACATTTTTCCTCCCTTTATCCTGTCAACTTTCATTTCAGGCTGTGTCTTGTCCAAACAGTCAGGATGTGTCTCATGAAAACCCTTGCCCAAGTGCCTTGTGAGCCTTCTCTGCAGCTTGGGATTTCTTTCATCTCATCATTTTAATACACCCTGTTAGCACAAGACATCATCTGATCACTTGGCCATCTTTCTCTGACGCTTTCGTAGGCAATCCACAGCCTTAAAGTGCTCTGGGCTTCACCTGCGTTGTCACAAGACAGTATGTTTAGTGCTCTACCTGTTTAGTTGATATTTTTAGAAGGTACAGCTTACTGCTTTCATCTTCTGTGGTGGGTGATGAAGCCCTCCCCAGGGTGATTGGAAGAGGAACATGGCTGGCACTGAGGTAGCATCCTTGAGGACACTGTGCTTGCCCTAACTGATGTTACTGCAGGGAACGTGCTCGTGGTTGCTTCACCCCTTGTAGCTATGGTTGCTTCTCCTTTTAAAACAAATGCAGGCTTTGCTGGCATTGGAGAATACGCACCAATTACAGCTAATGGTGGGCAATTAGTTTGAATCCAGCAGAAGCTCTACTGGCACAAATTGCAGCTTAAGTTTTTCTTCCTTCCTTCTGCTGTCGGCAGCTGTAATTGGTTCAAGTGCCACAACACAGTGGAGAGACCTCTGTGCCATGGCTGCTGTGCCTGAATGGGACTGGGACTGTGTGTTGCACTGTCCAGACGTAGCCACTGTGAATAGAAGATGGAGCATGTGGTCCACTGCTTTTAATTTGCTCTTTCCATTGTGTATGAGACGGCACTGACAAGGAGCAGAGCGTGTCTTCCTCCTTTGCTACTGTGCTTTTGTGTCATTGGAGTCCATCCCTGTTCTGAAAAGTTTCTGGCTTTATACAGGTTAAGTGGGAGAGAAGTACAAATTGTTCCCATTTTTCCTGGTGGGGGAACTAGGAGACAGAGCAATGTTTGATCTGCCCACAGCACATTGCTGACATTTGGCACAGCTGAGTATTTTGAGTGCAGATTCTTGAATGTCAGGCCAGTGCCCTATAAACACAGGTTGCCTTTTGTTGTTTGCTGGGCCCAACTGTATGGGAGAAGCAATAAAGCAGCTCTGTAGGCAGGGCACTGAGGAATGCTTGCTCAATTTACATATGAAAACATTTATCCTAATACTCAGAGCTTACAGTGAGGGGTTTCCATGGGCCTGAAGTTTGGCAGAAGGAGTGTCACACCAGCCTCTTCAAATGAACCGCTTTAGTTTTAATTAAGTCCCCTACCTCCTGGGAAGTTGCAAGCTCCCAAATTTCTTAATTACCCACTGTGCAGCTGAAGCCCAGTTGTAATTTCGGGCTTGGAGATTTCTTTTTCTTTCCTTTTTAATCGTAAACAGACAGAGCAGCAGCATGTACTGCAGTAGATGTGCTGGCAGTGACAGATGAACCAGTGTAGGGAGAGACAGCAGTAACATGGCAGATTGGCTGTGGTTTTTAGCTGTCTAGGAACAGAGCAGAAGAGTGCTGCCTGCACACCATCTGGATGAGACAGCAAGAGATGGTGAACTTCACGTGAGCGCAGGAAGAGGAGGGTGCTTTTCACTTGTCACAGATCAGAACTGACACTTCGATGTGTTCAGGCTGCCATCTACCCTGTCTAAATATTTATTTCTTGTGCTGCGCTCAGTCTAATGCAATCAGACTACAGTGTGGAGGGCTGCCATATCCTTTTAGCTCTGAATTTGTCTTGCAGTAACAGGCTCTACTGCCCCCAAACTACGCATGCATATTGCAGGCGAGGAGAAGAGTTGGAGTACCAGCTTGTGTTACAGCACCTCACGCGTTGCCTCTCTTCTTGCTATCAATTAGATCTGACGGAGCTTGCTGTATGGACTACCTTAGGGTTTGTCATGCAGAGCTTGAGAGGCACTAACGAAGTTGTGTGCAAGCTTGATTCCTTTTGTATTAGTAGGAATACAAATGAGCCGGTGTTTTCTTCTGAAATATTAAAATCTAAATTGCCTTCTACTGATATGAATTTGTTTTAATATTTCCACTGCAGATCGAATGATGGCACACTGGGTGTGTTTTCCAGCCATTCCTACTAGTTGGAGAACAGTGTGCTGTGACAAGACCAGCTCAAGCAATCCCTCTGCTCAGTTTGAGCGTGCTAAACACTAAGTTGTATTTTAACCACTTGGGTGCCTTGGACCTGGGTGAGATGCGGGGTTGGATTTGTTGAGCCTAACACGTGCACTGGTATCTATCATGGTTATTAGCAGTCCTATGGTGTGTGTCCTCCGGGTCTGTGAAGCTCTGTAGTAGAATTGGTTGCATAAACACATGATGAATAAGGAGGGTGGATAGTGTTTTACTTGGAAGAAGAGTGCTTATCCTGCTCAGCTCAAGCATGATTGTAATAGTTAGGTTTGGTCCTTAGGTCTTCCAGGCTTTTTAAGATAGGATGGTTAACTTGAACTCACCAGCCTGTTATGTCTGTGGTCCAGACTAAAACTATTTCAGACAAATTGCATGGAGAACAATTTTTCAAGCTTCTCAGTGTGGAAGAGCTAAATCACTGAGGAATGTTGCTGCTCTTGGTGCCCTGTGACCAGGCTCCAGCACTGCTCGGCCATCCTGAGTGCTGCTATGCAATAGGACTCCTGAGTCTTCCTCTCTCCCTGTGGAGAGGACTTGGCTGTAATGTGGAAGCTCAGAAATCACCCTGAAACTGTGAAAGAATTCCAATTTTAGTAAAATTTACCTCAGTTTGGTTTTATAGCCCATCCCTATTATCTGTTGCAGACATTTGATTTAAACACAGACTGGTTTGGGTCGAAGGGGCCTTAAATCTCATCCAGTCCCAACCCTTTGCCATTAGCAGGGACACCTTCCACTAGAGCAGGGTGCTCCAAGCCCCTGTGTCCAACCTGGCCTTGAACACTGCCAGGGATGGGGCAGCCACAGCTTCTCTGGGCACCCTGTGCCAGCGCCTCAGCACCCTCACAGGGAAGAATTTCTGCCTAAGAGCTCATCTCGGTCTCCCCTCTGGCAGGTTAAAGCCATCCCCTTGTTCTATCCCTAAAATGTCTTGATCATGTATAATTTATATATGACTACATACGATCACTGTGGGATTTACAGTATTCATTTATTAACTGTGTTTAACATCCTTTAAGTTGTGCTTACAACTTAATGCTGCATAAGTAAATATGCTTATGATTTAAAGGCACCATCAGCTGAATGAGAACTATTGAGCTCAGCAAAGAGGAGCAGAGACGTTGGCTGTGAACTTGCTGTGCATTTTAAGGTGAATGCGTCCCGACGTGTTCATAGATGAGCAGCACTGGGTCAAAGATTATCCCCCTTCAAGACTGTGGTCTTACAGCCAGCCATTCCCTGGAATCTTTTTTAACATGGTGTGGTGGGTTTTTTTTTTGAGAATGAGGATAAGAGACAGTGAAAGTAATAGTAATGCTTCATTAGAAGATACATTGTTGTCCCCTGTGCATATATGCCACTGTGTGCAATGTAATTAGCATTGCTTTTAAGATGCCTGGAAAAATACCTCCTTCTCTGGGGACTTGCTAAACAGCTGGAGGACTTCGTGTACGATGCTACCTTTTTGTTTTTATGGAGTAGCTAAGTGGAAAATAGGTGTTGAGGCAGAGCAGGAAAGCTCATTAGGTTGCGTAGCTCCAAAGTGGGTTGTATTTGTCTCCACTGGGGTGAAGACACACGCAGAGTCTGTATTCTTCTCTCCAGAGCAGCCCTTGGGTGATCTTTTGGCCATGGTCAGGTCCTATACCCATGATGGCAAGGCAGATCCTAGAGTACCCTGGGTGCTAGCCCTGTTCCCAAGTGAGTCTGCAGCAGCCTCCTGGGGTGCTGTATCCTGCCTTGTAGTGGGACCACAGGGCTTCCTGTCATCAGGAGATGGCATAGGAAACTTGCTGGATAGTCTCCTTTATCTGTAGCAGATAAACTAAAATGGAGGATCAAATGAATGAGGCTGCATGGGAAGTGAGGGAGACTTGCATGCTGCTGCCCTGTGGCTCTTAGGTTCTCACTGTGGTTTCAACCTTCAAATACAGTGGTGGACCTAAGTATACCACAGGTATAACTGACCCTAGCCCTATACACGTTCCTTAGGCTGCACCTTGATTTTACCTGGTTTTGAGTTCTTAAGGCAGTTGTGCCATTGCTTAGGTCTTACAGAAGCCTTGGCCCTCAGCAACCAAAACTCTCGTGCTCTTGGGGTTTGGTACTGGAGCCTTTTGTTTAGCTCCCCCAGAAAGGTGTTTAGTTTACTTACAGATATTTTACTCTTCCAACATCTTGGTGTTATCCTTGCATAGTTTAGCCCTCAGGGGCTGTTTGTAATTCTTCACTTTGTTTGCATGAGGGGTATGAAAAAAGGAAAGTGTTATTCCTAGCTCTGCATGGGAGCTCCTTGTTTATGAAATCCTACCAGCTTGAGGCACAATTACCACAAGTAATTGCCAAGAGTGCTTGGTCTAAAATGGAAACTTAACTTTCTGGTTATTGTTGGCAGTGCTTTTTACAAACTGAGCATGGCTCTTTAAGGCTGAATGTTATGTTTTTATACTTAGCAATCTGTCACTGAGAGTTTATGTTATCCTTAATAGCGTTTATTTAATCAAAGGGAAGAGAGGAGTGAAGTTCTTGTTCTTCAGGTGTTAGGGACAGAGAGGCTGGGAGTCACTTCATACCACCCTGCCAGGAAGGTGCTACGGAAGACAAAAAGAAGCACAGCTAGAAACCCCTGTCCTTTCTGACGAAGGAAACTTAGGAAGATGTACTCCTGTGGCGTAAGGTTATTTCTCTGCTGCGTCGCCCTGTTAGTGTTAAGGGTGCCTTGTCCCTTTGCGGTGTGATAGGTGGAACATGGGCCCTCCTTTGGCAGCAGTTGTGTTGGTATAGAGGATTAACGCTGCTTGTTGCCTGCCATGTTGCAAAGTTGCTTTTGTTTCTTCTAGTTCACTTTTCTTAAAGAACTAATTTCATATACAATTGACTTATTTATTTCCAAATAAAAAGTGAATCGCCAAAAGCAAGTAAAGGTTTTGGGGCGTTGTTTTAGAAGAAAGTTGTCCTAAGGGTTTTAATGAAAGACAGTGGTACACTTTTGCTCTTTCATCAAAATATATCTCAGGGCTGAAGGGATGGGGTAAGGGATAAAAAATGGAAACTCCAAGAAGGGCTTTCCATTAAACCCACTGCCGTGAGAAACAGAGGACATGACAGAACAATCTGCCGGTAACAGACAATGTTAAACCCATCTTGTCAGATGAGAAACTAGCTGGGAATCTGTGGGGTGTGTCCCTGCTGGTAACAGAGGTTGGATGTGAAGGGCTGTTTCCTCTGATATGCCCAATATCGGAAGATAATGAAGCAGTGGGCTGGCGCTCGGGTGCTGCCCTGCATGCTCGGAAGATCGGCAAGTGGCCAAGTAATGCCACACTGTGCTCTTGCATGGCTTTCGGGCAGCAAATCAGTGTCTCAGAGCTCATGGTTTAATCTCAATAGCGTTTTGTTATCGGTTTCCCCCAGTGGCTGATGTATGCTTGTAGTTTCAGATAATGGGTACTGGTGGGGCTGGTTTTTCCCACCACACCTTTCCCTCAGGAAAACCATTCAGCTTGTCAAAACTGCCATTAAAACCCGGGCTGAGGACTTCCCACGAAAGGGAATTTGCCCTGAGCTCTTGCTGACGAGTGAAGTTGTCATTGGAAAATGAGAATGTAGGATTTTGGGAAGGATGCTCATGAAAGTCAAGGAGATGGGGAACAAATATTGACTGATGGTCAGGTTGCTTTGCTGCGTGTTGGGGATCTGCCTCCTACAAGAGGTGGTGTTTTCTGTTCCTGCCATTGCATGAGCAGAGCCGACATCGTCATTTCATGGTCAGAAAAGCTTCTGTTTGAGGAAAGGTTTCGATGGTTTAAGGGTGAAAGTTCCTGCAACTTTAAACAATCATGAAGCAGAATGGCTGCTGGTTTATTTTGAATCTATTTCTAAGGTACCACATGTGAGCTCCCTTTTTAACTGTGCAAAATTACTGTGTAAGCTTCTGCTTTGTCATCCCAAAGCATCAGGTCTAATATCCAGATACCAAGTGTCTGCAGAGCCCCCTAAATCCAGCTGCAGTTTTATTTCCTCTTAAAAACAATCTTGTGGTGTTTTGCATTCCTGAAACCCAAATTCCAGGAACTGTGTTTTTTTTATGAGAATTTCAGCTTTGATAAAAAGAAAATCAAAGAGAAATAGGAAAATGTAAACATTAAATGTATAAAACAAGCCAAGGAAAACTCCGGGGGTTTTTATACATATATATAGAGGATACATCTGTGTGCATGTGTGTATAACATAAATGATTTGGAGGAAATGCCATAGTCTCGGGTTCTGATGTAGTCAAATTAAAAGCCTAACAAGGTCGCATATAAAATGCCATGATGCTGTTTGCTGAAAAAGATGTCTTCACATTAGGAAACATATTCTCTTGTATGCCTACAGATAGTTCACCAAGTACAGTTCCAGGACAGAAGTGCTTTTCCTCTCGTAAATAAGATGTTAAGATGCAGCAGGATGTGCTTGAAAACAACTCCTTTGTGAAGAACAACTAACTGAATTTCTTGCAGAAAAAACTTTAGTTACTGCCAGGAATATGGCAGCTCTGTAGATGTGTGCTTTTGGCTCCTGAGGTAATTGGGAAAATGAAAGGATGATCCTGTTTGGCATGCAGCACCCACTCGTGTTGGTGCTTCTTGCAGCCGCCTTGGAAGTCACTGGGGAGGGAAGGCGGTGGGGTCCTACAGGGCTGGGCTCTAGATGAATGTTTTCTTGTGTTGTTTTCTCTGGAGTTGTTCTTTTTGGAGCTGGAGGATCAGTTAACAAGTAATTTATTAACCAAGCAGTTTTCTCCACTTTTAAAAGCTAGCTCTATGCCTGTGCACGTCTGGTCCTGCCAGCTCCAGGGCATTTGTACATCTTTAAACATGTGAGTAGCTCCCAGAAAGCAAGGGCATTGCTCACGTGCTCTGAGTGTTTACAGCACTGAGACCTTAAAGAAAACCTGGTCTAAATGAGAAATAAGCATTCAAGGCTGCTGTTTCTGTGAGGAAAGAGTCAGACTTGGTGTGCTCAAAGGTAGCATTTGATTTGGGATAGCTCCTACCTTGGACCTTCCCTAAGCATACAGTGAATTAAATCTTCAGCTTCTTTAACATCTGTGTTTCTAAGGACTGCAAGTCAGTAATTGTTTCTGGATAATGGTATCTAAAACAAAAGGGAAATAGGGAGGAAAAAGAAATAAAAGCCAGGCAGAAAGAGAGAGCAAAGGCTAGCAGGAGTAAACCGTCTGAGACAGAGATTGAAATAAGTCATGGACAGCTTTCCCTATTTTTCTTCTATAAGCTTTTCATCTGTAGGGATGCTGGGGAGGGACTCTTCATGAGGGACTGTAGTGATAGGACAAGGGGTAACAGGTTCAAACTTAAACAGGGGAAGTTTAGATTGGATATGAGGAAGAAGTTCTTTACTGTAAGGGTAGTGAGGCACTGGAATGGGTTGCCCAAGGAAGTTGTGAATGCTCCATCGCTGGTGGTGTTCAAGGCGGGGTTGGACATAGCCTTGGATGGCATGGTTTAGTGGGAGGTGTCCCTGCCCATGGCAGGGGGATTGGAACTGGATGATCTTAAGGTCCTTTCCAACCCTAACTATTCTATGATTCTGTGGCGTGGCTGCATGGCACAGCCTTCAGCTGGAGCAGGCTGGCAGGGAGCCACTGAATCTCACTTGGCTTTGCTTTGACAGTGCAGTGTCAAAGGACACCGTGGCTTATTGCTGTCAGTCTGACTGCTGTTTATCCTGCACCTCTGTGCATGACTCTTCAAGCAGAAGTCATCTGTCATAAGGAGTTACTTTTTTTGTATGCTGACCAGTAATCCGTAAGGTCTGAGCACGATCTCTTCCCTATCTCGTCAACATCAAAAGGAGATCCCAGTGTGATGAGTAGGGATTTTTTTCCTTCTGCTGCTGTGTTTAGGGGCATAGTGGTGGGAAAGCAGAGCACAGTTCAAAGATCGGCATTGCTGAAATTCCCTTGTAATGCTTTATTTATATCTTCGATACTGCTTGACAGAAGGGAAGTTTATTCATTCTGTTGCCTGGTTGTGATAGAGAGCATAAGTTCTAGAATAAGTAAGATAAGTAATGTGCAAAGATGCCATTAAAGCCTTTACCCCTGTAGTTTTTGTGCTGCAGAATGACAGAAATGCCACCGGAGCAGCCATTTGAAAGTCACCCAGCTGGAGCTGCTGCTCCAGTGGAGCCCCCAGCGCTGGAGCAGACTAATTATGCTGGTTCACGGAGCTTTGCTGCATCCAGGAATTGGGGTGGCTCTTTCTGTTGTGTAGATAGGTACCGGCAGCTGGTTCCTCTTCGCCAGCATAGGGAGCCCCATAGACAGCTCTGTGTCCCTGGTGGCTCTCTGGCTCTTCTCTGTGGGGCTGCTGTTCCACTGCATGGTGTTAGTCTGTACCCCCAGGCAGAAACCAGCCTTTTTCCTCCTCAAACCACATTAGG
The DNA here is from genome assembly GCA_039720435.1 of Amazona ochrocephala. Taxonomy (NCBI): domain Eukaryota; kingdom Metazoa; phylum Chordata; class Aves; order Psittaciformes; family Psittacidae; genus Amazona; species Amazona ochrocephala. The sequence goes on along the minus strand of CM077881.1, from coordinate 80,762,498 downwards.
TTTCTGATGAGCTCCATCCTATGGTTTATCAGGGTCCTTCCAGTGCTGGGTTCTAGCTGTTTCTTGAGTTGTCATCTCATGTGGTATAAAATCACCTGCAGATTTGTGGCTGGCATGCTCAGTGTTGGCACACGTGTCAGTGCTGATAGCCCCAAAATTGCCCAGTTTCTTCCTTGTCCTTCCCTGCTTGGAGACAGATGCCAGGAGGAAGGGCTGCCAGGGGACTCACCCAGTGCTCCCTAACCTTTCCCTTCAGCTGAAAGCACCATCAGCCCTTCCCCACATCAGGGACCTTCCATGCTCACCAGTTTTTCACAGTTAATTTTCCAGATTTGAGTTTTGCAGACTGGGATTTAGTCTCTTACTGTTGTTGCTGGGTAAGTCAAGTGCCACATGCACACAACTGGTTTTATTACAAGCTGTATAAGGTTTTATGGTATATCAGGAATGGAAGCAAGCAGATCTAGCTGTTGGCAGCAAGTATTAAAAACGAAGCAGGTTTAGAGAGGATTATTTCTGCCTTTTCATTTGAAGAAATAATCTCCGTTTTAAAGTTTGTAACTAAATATGCCCCATGCCTATACATTCATCTTTTCCCCGATAATGGATTTTATCACTAATGCGCATGAATTTTCACTTACATTATAATCCAATCAGCAGCAAATCTCTCTTTAAATGCAAGGTATTCAGCAGAACAGGAACTCTGAGTAACTTTACTGTTGAGTAAGATGGCTCGAACATAGCGGAGCAAGTTTGATTTTTTTATTATCTTATAGCAGAATCACCTTTTGCTGTATAATTTGTGCTTTCATATGTACAGTGTGGGTGTGTAGATTTGGATACCCTGTGCAAACTCAGGCTGAGGTAAGGAAACTCAGAGGTCAGGGGTTTGTTGGGTATGGGGAAGGTACCCGTGGAGGGGCAATGGGTAACAGGGCTTCCTGAGGAGAAAAGGAAGACCATGGTCAAGCCAGGTCCTTCTGGAGAGTGCTCTCTTGCCCTTGATTTGGCTCATTTTGCAATTGAAAGCATGTCCTTGGATTATCTGCACACTCCATGAGCTGCTCTTGAACCTCAGGGTCTTCTATAAGCACTGCTGGAGAACCAAGTGCTCACTTGGGGTGGTATTCCTTCTGGTGCAGCCCAGCCAGCATCGCCTGCACAGGTCAGCCAAGCTGCTGCCCTTTCCAGCTGGCAGGGGCAGGCTTGTGAGAGATTGTGGTTTGTAAACATGCAGGAGGGCTCTTGCATCCTTGCCTGGCTGAGGAGGCTTCGGTGTGAACAGAGATTTTGGTGGGTTTTCCTCTTCTCAATTCAAAATCAGTGAAGCTGGGTTTTGTGGGTTGGGTTGGTTTGGTTTTTAATAAATACAAAGTGAAGCTAAGGTTCATGTGTGCAGTTTTGGGGTGGTAGGTTGGTAGATTTTTTCCCTTGATGTGACTCTTTCTCCCCAGTGTTTTCAGTAAGTCATTAAAATAAACCCAGGCATCACTTACTGACACAACAGCCTGACACTGCTTTTCTTTTTCCTCTGTTGTCTGCCACTGTGGCTTTTCTGATGTCTGAATCTTGAAGTGCAGCTGGCACAATAAACAAAGCTCATGTGTCCATCCAGTTGGGAAGTGGAGGAAAACTCTGGGAGCAAAGTCCATCCCAAATGATGAAGTTATATTGCTGTTCCTTATGGTTTCCAGCAGTTCAGATGTAGAGTGTGCTCAGGACCCATTTAATGCTTCACAGCCTCAATTGTGGTTCATTAAATAGCTATAAGAAGGGAGGAATAAATGCCACTCAGAGAAATACCTGCTTTTATTAGGGCCTGACCTCCCATCCCTGAATTAAACCGGACTGGAGAGGACCCATGCAGAACCGGGTACAAAGCTTGTTCCCTTCCTGCTTTGCCCACTGGGTATGGAAGCATTGCTGGCATAAGGTAGCAAGCCCACTAGCTTGCTATAAAGCACGGGATCATGACTTCCCATAGTATACCTTAAAGCTCAGTTTGGAAGCAGAAAGGAAGAGCCCAGTGCTTTGCTTTCAATCCACCAAGTGTGTCTCACACAGGGGAAACCCTGTGGCACTGCTGCTTTGTAAATGGATGTGCATGGCATTCAAAGGCAGGCAGATGGGCTATCCGTCACTGCTACCTCGCATTACGCCTCTCTGGCCAGCAGTGTTCGTGCCATGGTCACTGCCTCCCCACCACTCACTGCTGTGGTTTAATTGGCTCCTCAGAGGCACTTGCCAGGGCCCTGTCAGGCCAGCAAGATTTGAGTGCTGATTTTTGCCTTTTCTTTTCCTTATTGTTCCTTGGGCAGAGGTTAACACTTGGGGCTCTGTTCTCCCCAGTTTTTATGCCCTCTTGTGCTGAGCCAACGATTTGAGGTCATTTTATTTATACCTATAGCCTTGGCTTCATCAAGTTATTCTCAATTGTCACTGACTAATAACTTGGAAGTGTTGTTGCTCTGGTCTTGCAGGAGCATAATGCAGCTTTTAGCTGCACAAGTAAATAACTGGTTGTCCCATTTACTTCTTGCATGCAGGGTGCCTTAAAGCCTCTGTGCAAAGAGTGCAAACGGATGCAAAGCCGGTAAGAGACCTTACTCATAAGTAACTGATTCACAGGCTCTTTGGTTCAGACAGTGTGTAACATAGAATCGTAGAATCCCGTGAAAGGTTTGGGTTGGAAGGGGCTTTAAAGCTCATCCAGTTCCACCCCCCTGCCATTGGCAGGGACGCCTGCCACTAGAGCAGGCTGCTCCAAGTCCTATCCAGCGTGGCCTTGAACACTTGAGAAAGCATCATGAGCCCAAAGTGAGAACTGTTTGTGTGCAGCTGTATGGAAAGCTAATTGAAGTGGTGCTTTGCTACTTCCTGAAGCCCCTGCTGAGGGTCCCATGCCTGGAGGAGTGCGAGGGTTGAGGGTCTCCTTTCCTACAGAATAACTCGGATTATCTTGGGACTGAAAAAGAAAACCAATTTCCTGATTGCTTAATCATGAAAGCCAAAAGATGTATGAGGAAATGTTCATAGTGCCCCAGGAGTTTGGGCAGAGATGAGAATTAGGGATTTACCAGGTTGCATGATGTGATGTTCCTTTTAAATTGTCTGTGCCATGCTGATGCTTTTCAGTTTGTAGCATTCAGAGAAGTCTTTAAACATGCCTTATGGTGAGGGACTGTGACTTACAAATAGGCAGCCTGGGCTAAAGTCATATGGCCTCATGCTATTTTACACAATGGGGTTGAAATTGCACACAGTGAGAGCATTTAGGAGAAGGTAAAAATAAACCCACTGAATATTTGGATAAACCTGTAGCTGTTCAAACTGTTGATGGCTTGATTATTTGCCTTTGTCTGTTTAAATGTTGTTTTTCAAGATCTTATGCTACCAAATAACTAATCTCCAAGAGATTTACAGTAAAAAAAATACATATTTAATTTGGAAAAGTCTTGCAGGGAAGAATGTATTTTTGCTGGTTTGCACAATAAAAGGGCAAAGCACTTTTCATTCCTGCGTGCTTTTTCTGATTTGAACTGGGAAAGGCAGCTTTCAAAGAGAGCAAATTGTCATTTTGCCATGAAAGGCTGTTTTTGCTGACACAATTGGTAGTTTAGCTCAGCTTTGATTTCCTATTCTAAATATGTTGTAAGATTATAGGGTACATACCAAGAAATATTCAGCTCTTTTTTTTCCCTTTTGAATTGCTTAAAAATTAAGAGAATGATTACGAACATGGCATAAGTCTATACAAGATGTGCCTTTTTTCCCCCCCCTCTTCTTGACATTCAGTGTGTGCACTCCTGAGATGATATTTTATTACAGGACATTGATTCCAAGAAGATACTTTAACTATGTTAGGAATGGATTGAAAAGAAATGTAAGACCAGAGTCCCAGCTGGTGTAAATCAATGTCACTCTCTTGAAGCTGGCAAACTCATGGCAGTTTATCCCAGCTGGAGTTGTTCCCTCTAGTTATTTTTCCCATTTGTCCATAGGGCAGAGCTGGTTTTGCCACCATAGGTATAATTTGGGTGTATTTGAGGAAGAGAGGAGAGGCTCAGTAATTTAAGATGGCAAAGGAACTCAAAAAGCCATTTAAATCTTTGCTTTTTCAGTGTAGGCAGAAGTAAGAGCTACATTAAAGAGTTGCTTCTTTTACCACATCTGTCTCTTATTGTTCGTAAGATACCAAGGTATGATCTAACAAATGGAATTTTTGGCTATTCCTTCAGTGGTTTACCAGCAATAGAGAGGTTTTACCTTGCCATGGAAAAAAGTGATCCATTTCTAATTCCACCGGTCATCTGCTGGGAGAGGATTGGTTATACCTTTCCTGCTGTACCCAGGCAAAAGTGGGCAAGTCACGCTTTGGTAAATTGGTAAATGGTTTAAACAGCCAGTATCTCTTCTGCCAGTGGTGCTGTTTGTTCCCTGCCTTGCCAGCTGAGTGCCTCTGATTTGTCTTCCCTGACCCCATGCTTTTCCTCAGCTCCTGCCATCATCCTGTCAGCCTTTCTCCCTGCAGCTGTAGTGTTTCTGGTTTCCCACCCTGGCTGCCCTCAGGAGTGGAACCCATCTCCAACAAGAAGTGGGGCGAGTGTGGTGCAGAGTGACCCTCTCAATTGTTTCTTTCAAATTAGAATCATAGAATGGTTTGGGTTGGAAGGAACATTAGAGGTCATCTCGTGTGGGCATAGGCTGTGCTGCGCAGCATGACCACAATTGAAACCATGTTGCTGATGCAGCGTGACCTCTCTGGTCTCCCTCTTCCCCAGTTCTAAGGATGTATGCCAGAAAATGGATGTGCTGCTAATTTATTTATTCCTTTCAGTTTTTCAGTGAATGACTCGTAACAATTATTTTTACAGATGCTGAATGTATTTTGCCTAAATCTCATTTGTACAAATGCTAAATCTGTATTGGTATTTCCACATCACCCTTTCAAAGAAAGAAAACCCAGGCATGCATCCGGCCATGGGGATGGGAGCCTATGCTATTGGATTCAGTCTTGTAAGAGGAAATGTAGAGCAGCTGTGGAACCAAGGTAGAGGTATGTCCCCATCTGAAATACTTCTGTCACTGTGGCATTATATTAACCTTGGGGTTTGATAAGTTTGTTACACACAGCTGTTTACAGCAGCTTTTGTATGAGAGTTTTTATTCAGGGGGAAATGCATAGCTTGTATTATTTTAGAATGTGCTATTTAGGGTTGGGTTTTTTTGCCTACTTATTGAGGGCAAATGCTTACAAAATGGGCTACGGATCAAAAAGTCCGAACCCACAGCTTTTGTGTCCATGGAGTCATGATTGTAAATGTCATGTTTGCATATTTCGAAATTAAAAATCAATACACCATTACATATTGAGAGACTATTTCCTAGCACCTGCTGTGAAAAGGTTATGGATTTCCTCATTAGCAGCTTGCTTGTAATGGAGCTGAGCAAAGAGGAGTGGGGCTCTCTACGGGCACAAGGCATAACCAGGGATGTTTAGTCGTGCTCTGAGTTGGTGCCTTGTGTATTTCTTTCACAGGGCCAAACCTGAAGTGCTTATTCTTGTTGTACAATAGTTGTCAGGTAGAGGATAATTTCTTTCTTGTAGGTAGCTACTGGTGCAAATTTTCCAGGCCAGAGCTAGAGAGGGATGAATCTTAAATCCATCTAAAAGAAAAAAGAAGGTAGTGCAGACTAGGAATTTAAATGCTAAAATTTAATACCTCTTCCTTTTTTTGTTGCCTTTGTTTAACCAGTCAAGGGAATTTAGTCATAACAAGCTATTTTGCTTTCACAGAGTTTCCCTGCATGTCACTGTATTCACTGTATAGACAAGGGATGAATCCAAATCCTACCTACAACTGTTCAGTGTGTATGCATGCATGGGAGTGTGTTTATTAAGACCATACACAAACAGCCCTTTAAGCAAAAGAAAACCAGAAATAAGGGCTTACTGGGGAATGAATTATTCTTCTGGAGTCAAAGTCAGCGATAATGTATTGAAGTACAAGACTGATTTCTTTTGGTGGGTGGCATGTAAAGTTTGTGATATGATTCACCTGTTCATTTCTTTGCTTTTTAAGAACACAAATTTTGTAAGTGGTGTGCCAGTAAATACAGAGCTCGGTAGCCTTAAATTTCCTGTTGAATGAATGTGTAAGTGAGTAATTCACTGTCTGGGATATAAGCACACCCTTCTCTTCCTTAGTCGTAAAGTCTCCTTTCCAAAGTCACCAGTTCCAAGTGATGTTGTTGTTCACTTCTTTGAAGTTTCGGGAGTGAGCCAATAAAGATATCTGTAGGCCAAGTGTTGGATTTCCATCCAACTTTTCCCTTGGACGGAAAAGTTTGTAGCACAGCATCTGTTAAACTGAGCTGGGGTCACAGTCTGACCTCTCTTTCTTTCCAACCACTACTTATCTTATCAGCCTTTACCAATGTAAAAACCTTTTCCAGGACCAGTCTTCCTCTTTTTGTGTCTGTAGGAGACCATTCTGGAGATGCTTTGTGATGTGTTAAATGAGAGCAAATGAAAAGCAAGTCAGTAGTTTGAGTAGTATTTGGTGCAACAGCTGTGAGGTTGCTTTTCTAGTGTTATAGTAAGTAAGCTCTGGGAGGGCTCAAAGGCCACCGTGTGAGACTTGGAGCTGTTGATGAGGGGGGTGAGGAAGAGAAAAACGAACCCCAAGTTTTGCTCAGAGTTGCCATTGCCCAATTGTATTATTACAGCAGTTTGTCATGGTTTGAGACTGTGATGGGCTGGGTCCTGCACGAATGCTGGGTGAAAGCATGGTCCTTTCCTAAAGATCTCAAGTCAGGCAGTTATTTCTCTGATTAACTCGCTGTCCTTTGGAGCCTGTGATGACAGTGAAGCCACACCTTTAGTCTGTGCCATGATCATTATACATTTTCAGGGGGGCAAGAGAAGTGGAGGTAAGTGATTATATACCCATCTAAATCTTATGGTTCCTTATCAAGCAGCTTCAGTCGATAAATCCCTAAGCTCACTTGTTGTTAACTTAGAATAGGTCTGTGCTCTGGAAGGTTATAAAGTGTATTTAGGAAGAAGAAAAGGATGCAAACATTCCAGCAGATTTTTAAGTATACATTGTCAAAAAGGCCAAGAGGAGAAGGTAAATGATTGTTTTTTCTGCTGGAAGAAGACAGAAAGCATGGTCGTGCAAACGGTTTTGTCAGTGCAGAACACTCAGTGAACTAAGAGAGTTTGGTAAAATGCAAATGACCATTACTCAAAATGCTGCTGGGAAGATAAAATGACTGTGAGTGTTTGGATAGATGGTCGCAGGGTAAAGATCTATTGCTCACTAAGTCATGTGGCCATAAAGATAGGTGGATAAATGTAGAGATACCAGCAGAGAAGATAGGCTATATAATGATGAGCCACTGTGCAAGGGAAATATAAATCCATAAGAGCCTTTGCAAGGGGTGACATGCAGACTTCAAGCACAAGTGTTTTACAGACAACACCAGAGCAAATCTTTTTTTTATTAACTGAGTTGAACTTTAAAATTATGTTATGACCAAAAATCAATAAAGAGAAACTGATTTAAGTTCATCCAAGTGTGAAGGGGTTTATTACCAGTGCTACATCACTCTAATGATGTACTCTTAACTTTTTTTGGTGTGTGATATATTACATCTATTACTGCTAAAAGGATAAAACTGCAAAGCAACAGTGGACATTAATAAATCAATTGAAAGCAAAACGGGCAGGTAGCCAGGGGAAAACAAAATCCAATTTGCAGTTTTTAAACGTGGCGCAATTGTAATCTTATGCAAATGGCACCCGCAACAAGGCCGTGGGTTTTCAGTTGCTAATGGGATTCTCTCCTGGTGCTTGTTTTGTTTGTTTGGCCTGGGATAATCCTCTTCAGTGCTGTGCTGTGACAGTACACCGATAAGTAATATTGCTGAAGCTAATTTTCTCACTTAACCTGCTAGATAGATCCACGCTATGGAAACAGTCTGTAGGGTTTTGTTCATCGGGTTGCATGAAGCATCTCTCGGAGCTGTTTAAACACAAAACATCCGTCTTCCTGTCACTGTTTCCGTCTAAATTTATTGTCCGGGTTGTCGAGCGTACGAGAGGTGCTGAGTTGGTGCCGTCTTGTAATACAAGAGGTAAAGACAGACTTATGCTGTTCTGTCTTGGAGCAGTGTTTAGGCACAAGTTTCCAGAACCATTCCAAACAATTTGCTTGTTCTCCTCACCTGGCTGTAACCGGGATAAATTTAGCAGTGGAGTATATTATTTGCTAAGCAAACTTTATATTTCTACTGGGAAGCATTCACTGCCACTTCTCCTAATGCTGTCTACTTGTGGGCCATGTTCTTCACAGGGAATTACACGAGATCACTCTTTGCTGTGACCTTTCTTATTCTAATGGCATCTGACAGTGAAAAATGCTTGGAGTTTCAAAGGAGCCTGGGAATTTAATTGGACATGTACCTCTTTAAAGCTCTTTTAGCAAGCCAGGCTTATTTATTATTATTAATATGCTCACGACTCTGGGCAAGGGCGATACAGCCGAAACCAACCTACGTACATAATTACAAAGCATGTGCAAAACTCAGAGATGAAAATAAGGCAGTGGTGAATAAACAAGCTTTTGTCAGCCCTGCTCTAGAAACTCTTCAATCTGCATCAGGTCTAGGGGCTTCTTCATTAATGTGCCACTCTACATGGAGGAGCGATGCTCTTACAGTGGCAGCGTCAAGCTCCGTGCTGATTATTTCCTAGCCATTACCATACCAAATGTGCTCAGGTCCACAGGGGGATGAGAGGAGGTTGTACTTTGATGTGTCAGGGCTTAACCTCCAATCATTCAGCATCACCTTGAGAGGAGATGCGTTGTACTGAGGCGCACTGCTAGGGGCACCCTCACTGGTGGGTCTGCCTCTTCTCTTGTGGCTGCGCTGACCTTGTAGGATGGGTGAGGTTGAAGAGCTGTGAAAGTGCATTTGCTACTTTTTAATGCAGACTGCAAAGGTTTGGAGAGGGTCTGTTGAGGATGGGTATCTTTGTTATTTGCTGAGTGCTGGGCAATACTGTGAGAAACTGATAAAATTAAACTGTTAGGAGAGGGTTGCGGTTTGGGTTTTTTTCAATAGGGGTTATAGTTGCATGTAGTACTCAAGGAATGTACATTCCAATTAGTTTCTGGAGTGTCTTCCAAATGCTTCCTATAAGGTCAAGGAAAGTTGAATAAATTACAGATGTTTTTCAAAGTGGTTTTAAGCACCAAATAGTAGCAGGAATTTTGTTTTCTCTCACTTTGCTTTGCAAGGTTGAAGAAATAATCTTGAGCTTGTTAGCAGCCGCTTTAATGTCTTGTATCAGTTTTTAACTTCTTATGATCTTGTGCAATACTAATGTAAAGTACAGGTGTTGGGAGGAGGCAGTTAAAACACATACTCTGGAATTGCATCAAGTGATGATTTTGGGGCAGCCCATGGCTAAGATTACATTGTGCAGATCACCTTCAGAAAGCTGGAAGGTAAACACAAGGCAGGAGTCAACAGAGACTTAGCAAAGCTATTGCAGAAGGATCACTACAGTGATACTTGAGCACACATCTTTATTAATATTGAAATGTCAATGGTATTTTTAGCCCAGCGTTTATTACCGCTTTGAGCAGGGTGCCTAAATGAATCCAATGTCTTGATAGATGTCTTTCCTTGGTGCCTGCCCCAGAATAGGAGAGAACCAAACAATAATTACAATCACTTCTATACAGGCAAGAGAATGATAATCTTGGATGTTGCAATTTTCTTCTGTCTTTAGCTATCATGCAAGTCTATCATTCTTGTGAGCTTTAATTTCTGGCATCTGCTTGGCAGGGGTAAATCAGCTTAATTGCTGTAAGAGTCTTCAGAAAGTCTTCCAAGCGTTACTGCAGCAGAAGAATCCTGTTTGCCTCTCCACAAGGAGAAGCAGTGATTGTACGTGTCCCAGAATGTGTTACAGCCGCTAACAGTTCACTGTAAGCTCCCCGTCAGGGCGTGGGTAAAGCACGATGCTGGAGAGCAGTGGCACAAAGCTGCTCTGCGAGGAGTGATCTCTGTTATAAAATCACGGGATGTGTTTCAGTTGATTAAAATGTGATGACAGTACAGGTATGTAAGTACCAGCTCTCTAACTATGTTTTCTACTGAAAGATATCTAGTGAAGCATTGGGCTGTGCTTGCTGGCAAGGATGGCTGATGAAAGACAAATGGGAGATCTAGTTTTTCCCATGCATGTGGGGAGTTGAAGCCTCTCAGGGATCCATTAGTGAGAAGACAGCGAAGAGCGCACTAAATGTGTCTCTATAGGAAGAGGCAAGCACCCACCTATAGACAATACAATACCAGGGGATTTGAAGCCAAATACTTAGTAACTTTACCCAGACTTAGGGAGATCCTTGTCAATTCAAAGTACTAACATGGATGGTGGTTTCAGAAAAAGGGTTCTGAGTCCCCAAACCCTTGGCGTGATCTTGAGTATAATGTCACTGAAGGAAGAAGACAAAGGAATGTTGCCCCATGTGAGATTATTGCTGTGCTGCTCTGGGAGGATTTAACAAGACAAAGGTGGTGAAAGTCCAGCCCAATTAATGTATTTTCTTTTACACTTTAAAGGTAAAATAGCTCTAGAAGAGCAGGAAGAAGTGATTTTATTTAACTTGCAGTTTCTGTTTACCTGTTCTGTGGCTGAATTGTTTATCTACAAGGAATTCATTTGTTACTTTGTTTGTACCACTTGGTTGCGAGAGTCTGTTTAATGAAGTGTGATAGAAATAAATACTGTGATGTTCAGTGGCATGGACAGAGCTTCGGTATCGTGTTATTTCTCAGAATCCAGAGATTTAGACTCAAGAAAGCGCAGCTAAGCTGGGGAGAGGAGTAATTCTGACATCTCACCTAAAGCTCAGCCTTAACACTTCATCATTCCTGTGCACCCGTGGTCATGTAACGTATGGGTTTGCAACTGATCAAACCATTTACTTTCTTTTAGTGGTTTGTAAATACCAAGATGCAATTTGAATCAGTGTCCTGAAGATGTATTTTAGACATTAGTTGAGGTTTTTCCACCAACAGTGTTTCTTTCGGGCATTGTTTTTGACCAAGTCTGTCTTTGTGTAGCACACGTGGTGCTGTCTGTCCAACTGCAGTCACAGATCTAAGTCACCAGGGAGCAAAACAGGCCGTGTCCCTCTCCTGATGCACAAGATTGTAACTTCCTCTAAGAGCTGGGCATGAAACCTTCATCCCTGTGAAAAAAGGCTTCATTCCTGTTGTCTTGAATGAGACCACTTTTTGTGCTATCTTTGAATGAACTAGGGCTTCTGGCAAATGCCAAGTGATTTTGGCTGTGTTTGAGAATGTTGGCTATCTGTTAGGTTGCAGTCCTTATTTCATCAGTCCTTCCTTTCTAAGCAGTGCCTCTCAAACTGATGATAAAAGGGAAATATATAAAATGATGAGATAATTACCTTGAGCAAGCCAGAAGGAGAGTTGCTCTGCATGATGCAGGACTACTTCTTGATACAGCCTTCTCTTTTATGTGTGTGTTTCTGCAGGGCGTATTGAGTGAGAATTAGATGGAGCCAGTTTGGCTGGACTTACATTGGCAGGAGATAATACTGTAGATGAGAAACATGTTTGTCCGGGCCAGAAACCTGGTATTGCAGGAGAACAGTAGTCCAACAAGATTCATCAATGTCCAGTTTTCTTGGCATAAATAGGTGCATTTCCTTCTTTCAAGGTACATTCTACTTCCTGCAGTAATGTTTGCCTGATGATAACTGTTCAGTATTAACAGACCCTTAAGTTCAGAGTCATTAGCTTCAATGAACTCAAAAGAGAGTCAAGATTTATTTCATCTGTGTTCTCCCAAAATTAGGTGGTAAAAGGTAACGTCAATAAGATGGAGCATTGCCTTTTGTCAAATTGAGAATCTGGTAGTTCTGGTTGTCAGGTTAAACTAAGCTGCTGATTTGGTCACTTCTGAAAGGACATCTCGTACTTGAGAGATCAGAAAAAGTGTCAGTGTCATCCTTCTCAGCCATAAAGCTTTCTTCTTTCTCTCCGTTGCAAAGTGTCATAAGGCCTTCAAAAGCTCCTCAGGCTTGTGTAGTTAGAAGGCTCTTTATCTGTCATTTCGTCCCAGCTTAAATACTTCATGGAGACATCACACTTGCCACAGAACTTTTCAGAAGGAAACGTGCTTTTGTGACCTGAATAATGGTCTGGGATAGAAGGGACCAGAGTTCCACTTTCTGGCATGCCCGATTTAGCAGCTCTTAATGGAGTTTTTCTTGCCTAGGACTACACAGCTTGTATTTTCTGTAAGAAATTGCCAGTAATCTAACCTGTGATGTTTCAAATGAATTGTTTGGTCTTCGGAGTGTTAAAGGTCTTTGTTCAAGTAAATCTGCCCAGCCCTAATCCAAAGTGTCTACAAGTGGGTAGTTATTTTCCCAGCTTTTTTGTACAGTGGGTTATTGATTGATATGGAGGAAATAAGGAGTGGTGAGTGATGGTCCCTTGGGGAAACCCAGGTTGGAAGCAGTGAGCTCAGGACCTTTGATGGGGAGCCCCTAACACGTGAGCAGCCCTTACGCACTGACCTCGACCACCCAGTGCTTTCCAGGGCCCCACAGATGAAATCTGTCCTCTGTATTTAGTGCAAGTGCACAAAAGCTGCATCGGTGGAATGGTTAGAAATAGGCTTTTTAAATACCAAATAGCTGTGCTTGCTGTTGCTTATCCTGACCCCATCTTTCACCTTCTGCCCTCAGCCCTTAGTTTTATATCCCAATAGAACAACTGCATATCTTACAGTTTCTAGCTGCTGCTGCTTCAAGACGTTTATTAAGGTCTTTTAAAAGAATTTATAGTGACTTCTTTAATGACCTTTCCCAGTTCATTGTTGATTAACTTCCAGGCTTGCAAACTGGGAGGACGGGAGCCAGCAGTGTGTTTTTCTGCCTTGCTGGCACGCCAGGCCCAGCATTGCAGGAATCATTTTGGTGTCTAACACATCATATTTGTTACTGGTTTCCATTTAATTTTACTTCCCTCTGCATTTGGGCAGAAGCTGCCAGTGTATAAGCTGGTGTTAGTTACATCTTTCTGTCTTCAAATTGTAGCACCTTAGAACCCTTCACTGGAGGGATGTGGGGGAAGAGTTGTTTATCCTTGGCAAGAGGTATACCTTCACATTTAACCTGGGCCTTGAGTTCAGCAGCTCTTTAACTGTAATAAATCTGAATGTCACACTCAGCAAGGCAACATCTGAAGAATGTGGTTTAAGAAAGAAAAAGACAAACTGGTAAGGATTTTTCAGCCGGTTGCCTTTGGCCAGTCTGCTTCCATAAATGATGTTTCCACAGGGAAGAAAAGGAAGTTTAAAGAGCAAAACAAAAGGCGAAGTCTTTAGTAAGCTACAAAGTCTCCTGTGGGATCTAGGTGGGGGTTTTGCTCATTTTCTTGTAATTGGAAAAAGGCAGAAATTATGTCTGTGTTTTGGGTTTTTTTTAAGCTGGTACTATATGGCAGAAAAACAAATATTGTTCTGCCTTGATCTCGAGGCCGAGTAATGCCTTGGCCTTGAGCCAGACCCAGTCCTGCCAAAATAACCTGGCGAGGACACCAAAGGCAAGCCCCGCAGCATATCTGAAAGCACCAGCTCAGAGTCGCCGTCATAAAATGATGAGGACTATGTGACTGTCAGCATCTTGGCAATGATTTATAGTTCCTATGTCATCTGTGCTCTTATATGTGTCTGTTACTCTGGGTTTCTTCTGAATTTTTGGCAAAGGGCTTATGGAGACTGAGGTGGACTTGGCATGATGGGCCAGGGAAATTAATCTCTGACCAGACACTGGGCAGACAGATTTAGCAAGCTGCAAGTCTGGGAGCAGGAGAGCTCCTAGGAGTAGTTTTGTCCAGCCTTTCAGACTGCGTCTGATGATATATCTACTGTAACTCTACCCTGGTTCAGATGCAAAACTGACCCGGGTTTAGTGATTCTGGATAAGTCTTTGCACAGTACGTAAGTGGAGGGTTGCAAAAGTGGCATCACAGCATAGGAACTGTGTGCTGGAAGTTTGTGTGCCTTATCTAATGAGGTCCATGGGTGACAGTCGATTAAAGCCCTAAGCCTGGGGAAATAAAAAGGTAATGGCTGCCTGCAAAGAACATCTTAGGTTAATTTAAAATCTTCTCCTAAGGTAATCAGTGTTTATTAAAAGAAGACAGAGGTAGCTGGCCCCAAGACCTTAGGATTGTGCCAGTGTGTGCTGTGCCATGTCCACAACACTTCTCTGTGGCTTTGTTGCAGCAATGGGATACAATATACGCTGCTGAGGTATATTAAAAAATCACCTTGGTTGTAGTCTTTTCATCAGATTTGCTTAGAAACATATAATATAGGGCAAGAACTGTCCTCTGGTCCTGATTAAGTATCGGCAGTCTTGGAAAAATGCTTGGTAAGCATCTGTGCAGGTTTCTGCAGATCAGCCAGAAGGAAACAGTGATCCAGTGCTATGCCATTTATTGATCTATGAGATTATTTGCTAGTCCTGGAATAGAAAAGCAGAGAAGAACTGAGGAAAAGAAGGGGTTTATGTCCTAGGATATATGCTTGATGCCAGCTGTGTGCCTCATTGCTGCGGCGGTGAACGCAAGGCAGAGCCAGTTGCGTGCAGGCCTCACCTGACATAATGCCGCTGTTTCGCCTCTTGAGAGAGAAAAGCAGTGCATTTGAGGAAGAGTGAATGTTTACAGCATAGTGCCTTCTATTTTGGCCAGGAAGACCATCGGTAGAAGGTTTTCCTAGAGCTGTCCCTTTGTCACACCAGAACCGCGTCCACACAGTGCACTGCATTGCTGAATCCCATGATAGAGTTGGAGTATCTTCTGTCATAACCTTAATGTAATTTTAAATGTGCCTCTCTGTTTGTCTATGTGTATGTAGAACATGATGTCGCAAAATTCCATCAATGTGAATATTGCTCCTTTCCAGTTTGTTTTAGTAGAAGGCGCTGCCAACAAAGTCCTGTTTTGAGTTGTGTTACTTTTCTGTTCCTGTGAATTAGATGAAATGGAGGAGTGTTAGCATAATAACTACATTAGTTATGGTCAGTTTATCTGCCATCAAAATGAGTTCTGCAATGCTGCAGCTGCTTTGCAGCAGGAACACCAGGAAGATTTGTTGGGATGTGTTTTGCTGCAAGTTACTTAACATCAATATATTTATTTCTCATTTACTTTATGGAATTACTTAAATCTAAATGGTACGTTTAATAACAGATCCCGTCTTGCTTCAGGGCTTAGCAAAAGAGAGAAGGAAGTCAGCCTGCAAAACTTGGTCCAAACTACTTGTTTGTTCTTGAGAGGTTTGGTCAAAGGACTTTTTGAAACAGAACTGGAGTCAAGACGAATGGTCTGAACCTCTGTGCTGAGTGACTGCCTCCTGTGTCTCCCAGAGTTTTTCTGGTATCGGTCTCAGGTAGGGTTTCGTATGCTGTAACGGGGAAAACCAACACACTCCATTGCTTTTTATCATTTTAAGGTAATTTGACGTAGTAGGAGCTGCATGTTGATTAGCTGACAATAAAGAGGGGTATTAATCAACAGGCATTAGGTGCTTAAACGTTATGACAAGTAAAGAGAGAACTTGCGGAGGAAAATCAAGAGTCCTCTTGTCTGTCTTTTTTGTTTTGTTTTAATTCCAGGTTCCTGTGGTTGCTTATTTCAGGGTAAAATAAACATTACAGATGAAATTACATTGGATTAAAAACATACAACCCTGGAAATTCATCTTGTGTGTATTACAGATAAAGTATTCCCCTTGACACCAAGCCTATATATGAGCAGTTAGTATTTACCAGCACGGAGCTCTGATTTTTCAGTTAATTTAATCCCCAAAAGTAGGTGGGTTTTTTCCTTTTCTGTGTTTGTGTGAAAAAAGGCAGTCAGGCGTTTAAATGCAGAGCTGGTGACCTCTCCTACCTTTGGTGTGCGTCCTGCCTTCGGGAAAGGCTGGAGGCGCATCGCGATGGACTGCATTTCATCAGGTCCTTCATCGCTGCTGCCTGTGTCTTCTTGACATGGGCTTGTCTCGAAGCAAGCTGAGGGCTTTCTGAACAGGAGGAGTAGCTCTAGGTATCCATGGTTGACTGGATGTTATGAGCAGCACATTTTCCCCTCTTTGCCAAAGGGCGGGGGGAAGATGAAGGAAGGACCAATGGACCAGGGCACTTGTAACCGTGTGAGCATTTATTGCCTGTTTCAGTTGGTTTCATGTTTCCGTGGCAACATGCCCTGTGTGGCTTGAGATCTGCAGTGAAATGGTACCTGTTGTGTCTGTAAGGGGCTGGGCAAGAAACAGGTTTCATGAAGCTTGTAAAGAATAAGGTAGCTTCAGGCACAATTGGGTTTTAAGCTAGATTTACATGATAGGCATATGGTTTACACAGATACTGTCAGAGTAACTGAAGCATGCTATCGTTGTTAGTTGGAGTGACACCAGAGGGGAAACGCTGAGTAAAATAATCTCATTTGACTAAGTTTTGTAGTGAATTAATGAAAGTGCTATTTCTGACACAGATTACAAAGCAAATTGTAGTGACTGAGGGCTATGAATAAAGCACTTCTTGTGGAAGAAAGTAAAATCTCAAGGTAGCCAGAATAGAGAAAATGGGCACAACTCTTTGGGGCTGTTCCTTCCTTTTCCCAACTGGTTGTCTACTTCTTCCTGCTATTATTGGTCAGTCCATTAAAGGTATTACTGTTTTTACTATTGGGCAGAAGCAGAAAGCGTCAGCACACGGTACTGAGTTTAGCCTGAGCAGCTACTCAGCATCCATTAATTCACTTAGGAGCTGAATTTTCAAAATGACATGGCTCTCAGCACTTCCCAGACTTCAGATGGCTCTCTGCTAATATGGATTTTAAAAGAACCCCCACAATTCTCTGTTCTGGTGCCTAAAGAGGCATTTATCTCATCTAGAATGTGTTCTGAAATGTTTTTCCCCAGCAGCATGGTATAGGAGACAGTAAAAGTCTGTATTCAATGGTATCTGGAAGTGGGTGAGTGGCTCTGCTTGGCTGGTGAAGAGGGATCCTGTCGGGAGCTGAGCTCCCCAGTCCCTGGGCTGTGAGGCTGCACAAGGTGATGAGGAGCCACCAGCCTAGTATCACCAACCCAACCCAGGCATTAGCAAAGTGCTTTCTCTGTCAAAGAGGGCTCTTTAGTGTGCTTGAAACCACTGTTCTCTCCTGCAGCAGAGACGAGGTCTTCTGTTGCTGGATCTGCCTCTCTCTTGTGTTTTGTAACATGCCTGTCTTTGCCACATACACTATGAAACGTGAGCAGGAGATCTTTCAATGCTGGAAAGAAGGTCGTGCAGTCTCCCCTGTCTCTTGTAAACATGTTTTCCCAGTATTGGATAAGGTACCTCAGCGCCTGCTTCTGCTCAGGGCTGGGCACCTCCCTCTGATGTGTTTGATTGATGAACATGGCAGGAGGTCATCTCCCCAGTGAGCTTCTTTGGTCCCTTTGCCGGCAGATTTGCCTTGTTATTCTGTGCTGAAGGATTGCAGGTTTTGGTGGGAGGTCCTTTGCCTGTAGGTTCTCTGCATTCCCAAATACCAAGCTGGAAGACTGGTTGTTCCCCAAAATATTAATCCCTAAATGCCTTCTGTACCACTAAGTCTGAAACAATTACAATCTTTTCCCTTCCTCTACTAATTATATTCATCTGGAAGCAGACGTCGCGGTCTCAAAGGACCACCCTTTTAATTTCCCTTCCACGTGCAGCAATTAGCTGGGGGCTGTTAGTGGCTGAAACAATACGTGCACTAAATAGGTTGGTGTGTTAAGTGCAGCAGGGAAGTTGTAGGGCTCTACTGGGTGAACATGGCATGTTGTCAGCCAGGGCTTGATAGAAACCGTTTACTGTCAGGTAAGGGATGCCTGGGGAAGCCCTTACCCCTGAGGCACATGCTGGTAGGAACCTGCTTTAATCAGCTTTTAAAGGAAAAGTGAAAATCTTTTCCTTTCCTTTTTCTTTCTGTCCTTGCCCTCACAATGTAGGAGGTATCGAGCCCATATTGCCCTGGGGAGGTGAGTGTGTGTATATTTCAGGGCTATATGAAATATTCACCTGGTGTGAGTAATTTTTGCACTGTCTGGGCTACTGAAATGTCCATCTATAGCCTTTTAATGGTATTTTTGTTATACAAGTCTTTATCACTTGACAGAGATATAAAAAGTTAATAACAGATTTATAATTTTATTAGCATTTGTGCTGCAAATGCAAGAGAGTTCCCTAAACCAAGTTTAATGCATCCTGAAAGTCCTTTTTATTAGCTTGTTAATTCCCAGCAGTGCCATTTCACCGAAGTGCATGTTCTCTTTATTTCTAGAGGAGAAACAGTCGTTTGGATCCACATGATGAAAACATGGGGGGAGTCACTTCCCCCAAAGTGACTGTTTTATCATGGTGTTACAAGTACTTTTGCCAGATAGAGGTGGCAAGTAGTGGACACCCAGGGTCATGCTTTGGGGCAGAGCTGTGGAATGAATGACAGAATACCTCTTGGTGCCCCAAACCTTCTCACTGTCTCTGTTTCCTTCATACTTGTCCCCATTCGCACATGGGCTGGGTGGGGATCTTCTGTTTTGCGTAGGTTTGACTGTCAGAGGTGAGGTCTCTTACTGATACATTTAGTTTGATAAATGTCCCTTATGTTAAGATCTTTGCACTGACCTTGACTTTTTCACCCCTGAGGATGGGGAATTACTTCTAAAATAAATCTCATTTTCTCATTCCATTGGCAAACTGAAAATTAAATTACATCTATTTCAACAGATTTGAACTGTAGGATATTTTTATTGTTCATTCCTGTAACTGACAGTAGAGTGTAAATTAAAGGTGTATGGTAGCTGTCGTACCCTATGGAAGCCCTCTCCATTGCTTGTACAGTCATCCATCTGTGCTTCCAAGTGGGAGCAACTGAATTTGTGGTTATTGTTCTGCTTTGCACATAGCAGGAGCTGGCAGCAAAACTGGGCAGTACAATAGATTTCAAACGTTTTCCATATCACTAATTGTAATTTTCCAGGCTTCCTCTGTGACGGAGCATACAAAGGGGAGCTTTAATAAAGCCTGTCATTAGCCTTGTGGATCAATGTGGGTTTGGAAATACAAAACAACTTGAGTTGTTTAAAAATAGGAAGTGCCAGAGGGGGTTCCCACCCCTGGCTGGAAGCAAATCACAGGATTGATCTGTCTGCAGTGTAAGTGCAACATTTGCAACACACAGGTGAACTAGCTGGGAATAGAAATAGAGCTGCTTTTCAGGGCAGTGCCTGCATTCTGCTCAGTCCCCCCGGGCAGCCCGTGATGGAGCCTCCATGGATAAGAGAGTTTCTTGCCTTCAGGGGAGTAGGAAGGGAGTTAATGCCAGCCAGTGGATGCCTTTCCCAGTGTAGCATTGTTGTATTTCTCTTCCTATTAATGTTTTATTTTCATCTTTTCCCCACTCCCAGATGAGAACAGTTTCCCAGGTAAGTCACAAGCCAATTTCAAGGAATCCACCCATAAATGCAGCAGAAGTCATGAAGAGACCCCAGCTGAAATGGCACTGGTAGCCTAGCCCTAGCTCAAGCAAAATGCTGAGAGAAAGAGAGGGCAGCTGACATTCTGAATGTATAAAATGCATGGAATAGTTGTATGGGGCTGGGTTCCCCAGGTAGTTTGCTTTGGGGTTTCTGAAACAATCTCTGTGAGTTTCATTTCTATTTACTCTTCAAGGTTAGACTTCTGCATCCTGTTACAAAGCACGTTTCCCTTTTTCTCCTTACAAGCCTGCCTCTCAAATGAGTGTAGGCTTCAGTGTGTCAGTCAGCACATTCTCACCTGTGTTGAGAATTAGTGTTTCATAGTGTTTCATGTTCAGTAGTGTTCAGAGATTAGAAATCTGGTGTTATCCTGAAGTGTGACTATTCATTTGGAAGTCCAAAGGAATTACACTGTGCATCTGTTGTGATACCCACATTTATTGCGTGCACTGTTTATGCACGGTGTGGTAAGAACCTTCCTAAGATCACAGCTATGTCATTAGCTGGACTTTTCAAGGATTAAGGTCTGTAGACTTTCTTTCTGGTATTTACTCAGGAGTGATTTATGGAAGCAGGCGCTTAGTCCTCCCCGTTAACTCCATATCATATTGCATTCCTTCCCAACCCACAGGGATAATTTTCAGGAAAAATGCTTTGGGTGCAGGACAACAGCAGCTCTGATTTTGCTGCATTGATTTCTCTTGCCACAGTGAATGCAGCCACCTGTGAGCGTCTGAAGAAGTCTGGGTCACGTGGGTGGCACTGGGCTCCTGTATTTCCTTGATGGTAACTTACTGAAACCAAAGATTCTCTCCCAAGTGCCGGTTACTTCCAGGCAAGCAGGAATTTTTGACTGTTTGATTTGTTCTATTTCAGTCTCAGCTTGCGAATTCTGAATCCACGACTTGTTTTAAGGGGCATTTTAGCTTGCCAGTTGAGTCCCAAATTAAAATGGCAGGGTGATGAAAGCCATCTTTGTCTTGGCCAGGAAAGGAGCTGCAGCATCCCAGGACTAAAAGAGTAAATTTCTGTGGGCTGAGCACATGTCTAAGACAGTTTATTTACTGAAGCAGTGGCAAGTCCTCTGGACGCAGGATTCCTTCTGCTGTGGTAACAAAAGTCAAACCAATGCATTAAATCATCTTTAATGATGGGGGGAAACTATCCTTATTGAACTGTAAGGATACTTACAGTTGGATACTTACAGTTGAACACTTGGAAAGTTTTGTTTGTAAGATACTAATTAATGGTTTTCAGTGAGTACAAAATCAATTACAAATTACTATAAAACAACTCACTAAGGCAACCTAACTTCCATGGTATTCATGTCCCTGTGCCCGTCAGTTCAGGTATTCAGTAGCTCAGGATGCAATAAAAGTCTGACCCATGGGCTCAGCTGTTGCTGCTCCAGGCTGGTGCATTCCCAACAGAGCATCCTCCCTCCAGCTGAACCAGTCTCCTCCTTACAAATGGTTTTGTAGTTTGATGAGGGAAATTAAATAACTGAGATGCATGGTGATGCTGTGGCATTACAGCAAGACTTCGTAGGTTAAATCTATTCCTTTCAAGGAGGAGCTGGAATCTAAGCAAACAGATATTCAGAAACTAGAAAGATTGACTTGAATTAGGTTTAAAAGATGCTGGAATCTCATTTTAAGTACTAAGGTAGTGTGCCAGGCTCCCTCTGTCATCAGTAGATACCTCTGAGGGTGATGTTATCCCAACCGAAACAATCATTTAGAGTTGAATGACCCCCTTTCAGTAGCATGTTCTCTCCCAGACTGTAGGCAGAACTTACCAGTGGCAATGTATTGCACATTTGGATGGCTAGATATGCATAGGAGGAATCTCACTTTTGCTATTACTAAGATCTCTCTGATTGTGTTACTGCTTTTTAAGAATCACTAGCCTAAAGATACACAAGCAAGCATGACCATTTAATCTGTAATTAACCTCTTTACTGAAGGCTTTATATAGATGATAATATGCTATGGGGTTTCTGTGGTTTCTCAAGGCATGGTTAAATATTGCACTGTAATCTCATTATGTGTTCAGAGAACTCATTGGCATTTGTGCAGTAGAGAATAGCAGAGGGGAATGGTCTAATGTTGCTGTTTAGGATCATTCACTGGAAGCTGACAGGGTTTACATCTGAAGAAGGCATCATCTTGCACAACTGTTTCTTTAAATCTCCTGTCGTGTGTTCAGGCCATGCTCATATCAGCACACTTCTGAATACTGCAACATGGTGTTTCAAGACAAAAATACAGACTTCTCTGAGTCTCTGAAAGCAGTTTTGCATGCCATTAGAAAAGATGCCACAGATCAGGTAGGACTTGCATAAATAATCAGTGGCATCCCAAAGATTTTGGCCTTCGAAAGTGCTTGGTGTAAGCACATCTCATCTTGAAGACCTTTGAAGTCTTAACTGAGGTAAACACACCTGCAGTTTTGCTTGAAAATAAAAGCTTCATTTTGGATAGACGACTGGCTTTAATAATGGCATCTGAACAACAGATGTGTGAACTGGTGCCTCCTGCATCCATCGAACATGGCATCTACATTGTAGAGCTGTTTTACATGGGCAGTGATAGGAAGTGTATCTGTGGATCTGGACCTAAATGTGCAACTAGTTTAAAGCGCGTTGTAAGTCACTTTGAAGTTGGTGGAATTACGTGCCTTAACGTGAACACATGCTGGAGCACCTTTGCTGTCGAGAGATCACTGTACTAAGTCCAAGAGCTGTCCTCCTTTACAGTTACATTGGAGTAGCTAAATTTGCTTCTTTTGAGCAGCCTCTGTTTCTAGTGCCTGGGATGCAAACGCAGTGTTACAAAGAGGAAATAATAGCCCAAATTAAATCTTCAGAAGCTTTTCTGCAGCTGGGAGGGTGGCAGCTACTTCTACTGGCATGTTGAATATTGTAGCAGAGCACTGGAATAGACAGGCTGGCCTAATATTATCCGTGATGGCAGAACATTATCTGAGATATTCAAAGAACAGCTGTGGTGTTTTGGCTATTGCAATCTTGATTGTGTCAGCATAGATGGATTTCTTTCTGTTTTTCCCAGAGAACATAATAGTCAAATGAAACCTGCCTAACTGCAGCCTTGGGGCTAAGTTGGTGTTCTTTACCTGAGATGCGATTGCAATTTCTGACAGGAAGACTAATGCGTGTTTTATTGTTGTGTATTTAAATTTGATTAGGGGGTAGAGGGAAAGAACATTTTATTAAAAAGGGAAGGAGAATAACTGCTTGAAATATTTCCTGGTGCTCCTCAGGCGGGCTGTGGAAGAGAGGACATGGAGATCCAGGCAGTGCTTGTGTTTGTTTTAAGGGGTTTGGGCGCCACGAAAGTGCTTCTGTAATAATTCCAATCCAATATAGACCTTGATTAAGCAAGACCACTTTAGCAAGGGCTTAAATGCATCCTGGCTCAACAAGTCAATGAAGCTGTGAAGTTAAGCACTAAGTAAATTACATCTGTATCTTACAGCAGTGAAGTTTAAAATCATGGTGTTCCCCTGTGCAAGCAGCTCGGAGTATGGTGGAAGGGTAATTGCGATCCTGATCTCCTGCGCATGAAGTTTGCGGCACTGACTCGCTGTGGTGAAAGCCCCTTGGAGCTCCAACTTGCTGAACACATCTTCCTGCCTTCACTGGCAAAGGGAGTGTAAGGTTCTCCAGGTTGCAGCATGCAGCTGTGACAGTTTCTTTCTGACTCCGCCTGACTTCCTGCAAAGTACAGTTTTGTGGCTCTTTCCTTCCGCGTGTAGAATAAGGGTGAGGTTTAGCCATGTAAAGTCTTTTAGGAGTCTTATTTGTCATAAACTGAGCAGGGGGAGATTATTTCTCCCCTGGAGCTGAATGGTCCAAGATACATGATGTAGAAGATGTTTCTGCCCAAGGCAGGGGGGTTGGAACTAGATGATCTTTAAGGTCCTTTTCAAGCCAAACCATTCCAGGATTCTGTGTTGTTGCCACCATCCAAGGTAGTACCCAATGCTGACTTTCTGAATCAGCTGAGAAAATTCATGGGGGTTTTGGAAAACATCTTTACTTTGCTTGTAGTTCTTTTCTTCAGGAGAACACCTGGCTTCAGAGGGAAAAATGGGGTTCAGCGCTACATATTCTAAAGGAAGCACTTGGTATCAAGGTTCCATGCATAAGGTGTGCAGTGTGCAGAGACAGTGTCCCTGTGGACAGCTCAGGATCCCTCTAGAACAGGGATTTAAAATGGTGATCTCTCATCTTAGGGGCCTGTTTGCTTTTTGTGAGGAGATCCATGAAACACAAGGAAGGAATGAGGTTTGCTGTTACCAGGCATCCATTTTCTGTATGGGATTGCAGGCTTTCACCATGACGTTTCTGGAACCCGCCAACTGGAAAAGATTAAACCTGCTGTTTTGGCAGCTCTGTCTCATATTGTAAACCCTTGTGAGAGCCTTGGCCATGGAAATCATAATGATAGTGATATGGTAAGAAGAAGGAATGGGCAAAGTGATTGCCGTTTCACAGTTTGGTTTGCATATGGTTGGAAGCAGGCTGTCTTTGCCTTGGGGATACATGTGTCCAGGAGCTGAACATGCATGACGTCAGCCCAAATCATGGCACCATTTTTAAGTATGTGAAACTCCTGTATAGGTCCAGTGAAGATAAAGTACAAATCCCATGTGACTTGACAAGATGGGAGCTGGTGTGAATCGTCATTGAGGCAGACGTGAGCTATCAACGTAAATGGAGTTTCATCAATTTACAGCTCGGTTCAGTCACCAGTTGATACCTTCAGATCTGTAAGAACCACTGTCATTCCTGCAGCTTGATAATAACTTCAGGAGAGCAGGTGCCTCTTCTTCCTGCTCTTTTCTGGGCTTGGACTCCTAGTATTTGTCATAGGGTTCTGAACTTTCCAGTGGTTTGAGGAGGTGGATGAGGATGGGTGGGAGGGAACAGGGAGCACCTTGTACTGTGCATGCCATTTCTATTTCACTTTCCAGGATTTTCTCAGCCCTTAAGGCAGGGTGACCTTTAACAGGCTCAAAATGAAGGAGTGTCAAATGAGTTCTTCATTTTATCAGATATATCTTAGAGATGGCTAATAAATATAATACTCTTGATGGGCCAGGAGCTCACACAGACGTAAGGCAAGTGAAGAGCGCGCTCCCTTCTCCCAAGTAGCAAGTGATAGGAGACAAGGTAATAGTCTCAGGCTGAGCCAGGGGAGGTTTAGATTGGATATTAGGACCAATTCCTTCCCCAAAGGCTGCTCAGGCATTGGAACAGGCTGCCCAGTGCAGTGCTGCAGTCACCGTCCCTGCAAGTGTTCACACACTGTGTAGCCGAGGCCCTCAGTGCCTCGGTTAGTGGTGGCCTTGGCAGTGCTGGGGAACAGTTGGACTGGATAGGCTTAAAGGGCTTTTCCAACCTGGTTGAGTCTGTGCTTCTTCAGCCCTGTTTTTTTTCCAGTGATTCTGGGTTTTTGTTATGCTCAGGCTGTTGTGCTTGGCATACTTCTAACACTGAAAACTCCTCTGTCAGGTACTCCCTGCATTCAGCATTCCTCTTCCATAATAGTGATTAATGAATAGCACAACATTAAATTAGGCTTAGGCTTATTAGCAGAGCTGGTGGAGTGCAAAAACATTTAAAGGTGTATCATCATTCAAGAATCAAATTTAGGATTGTAAATTGGACTTGCATGGCTTTTGGAGTTCTGTGCGATCCTGTAATTGCCTTTAACTCAGTTGTTCGGTGTTTCCTGCTCCTGCAGAGTCAAAACAATGGAAAAATCTTTGGGTTTTGTTGCTTTTCCTCCCCTCCCCTCCCTTTCTTCCTCATCTCTTACCCTGGGAGCCTGCAGGCTCTCAAATGATTGCTGGCTGTAATTGGAAATTGAGTCCCTTGCTTTTAAAATCTTTTCATAAGACTCTCTCCTACTTCATTAAAAGATTAAATGAGTTTAGCAGGTATTAGTTTTGAGTTTTATTAATTGTGACTTGTTTTTCATTATGAGATAATTGTCAGTCACGAAACATAACTGCTGTAACGTATCTGAGCAGCCCAAAGTTTCCAGGAGGCAGGGAGAGAGGAAATACAGAAAGGTCGCTTGTATAAAAACTGCTTTAAATAAATCCCGGCTGGAATTCCTCAGAGGTGTACCTTGTGTGGTGTGTAAAACCAGCAGCTTCAAAGCTTCTTGAAAGCATCAGGCCCTCCAGCAGGAATTTGGTGAAAAACATGATACGTTTATGGTTCGGGTTGACTGTGAATGTAACCAGTCCTGCCCTTGATAGGAAAGATTTCACATTTCCAAGCTTGTTTGTGTAGGGTAGCGTAGAAGCACGGCAGAGCTATGCAGCTTCTTGAAGGCTTGGCATGTACTGGGGCTTGCAGAGGGAGATTAACTTGGAGATTAAAGAGTTAACTTGGAGACCTGGGGCTCTTTGTTTTCACCAGCTACACAAACTCTGTTTTCTGCAGGACCTCTAGAGCTGCTCAAAGTGCTCCCCATGTCAAGGTGCACAACAAGGTATCCGAGGGTAGCACACTGCGGGCTCATGGGCTCACTAGTCCCTGCATGTGGAGTGCAATGGTGGAAGCAAGCCTGAATTGCATGGGGCCTGTCTGGGCTACACTGACAAGAGCAGTGCAATTTATCTTGAGCTATTTTCCAGGGACTGCTGGGAAACAAACTATGCATCATTTTAAAGATGCTTCCATGAAACAATTAGGCTGCATTAAATTATTTCTACTCTAATGTGAAGCGCTTCCTCTGAATAGACAGACCTTAATGTACTACTCCAGGGACTGGAGAAGAGATCCAAGCTGCAAACCCAGTTTGGAACTAACACCTGGTAAATATATTTTAAAGGTTTTTTGAGTCTTAGTTATTAACCTGAATGTAATTCATCCTTCCCCTCAGAAGAGATTAGAGTTGTAACACCAACATTTGCAAGCAGTAGTGAGTGATACGAGTAGCCTCTAAACACCCATTCTTATACTGAAAATACATTTGCCATTGCCAAGTGATAAGATAAAATCTTTTCTGCAGATGATGGCTCCTGGAAAATAAATACATATGTATAAAAAACAGAGTTTCTGAGAATCCTGAGAATAAAAGATATATGGTCTTTTAAGGGTTGTGTCTTAGAAACCACACCGCTGCTGTGATTTCAGTAGCCTGGTATTTCATCTGTTGTTTAATGGGCTAACAGAGTAAAATATCACCCTGTAACGATTCTTGAATGTGTGTGGGTTTCTTTATAGCCTTTAATGGAGACACAGGCTTCAATTTTGCCCTGAAGAAGCTCCTAATATAAAGGGGTAATAGATCAGTAAATCAGATGAAACCTGCCAGTGGGGGTAGAAAGATGGAGCTGAGGCATGAGCGGTGCAGAGGGGCTGGCGGCTGTGGGTGATAGCAGTGGTGCTTTGCTGAGCCCCTGCAGCACTGGGAGCATGTCAGTTGGTGGTCAAGGGGGAGCTTGTTGACTTCTGGGTGAGGCTGGAGGAAACAAATCCATCATCTCTAAACTGGGTAGCTGAAATTCATAGCTTTTTCCAAGCATTCACGGAAGGAATTCAACTGGTAAACTCTGTCTTCTGTTCTTCATTGAGTTAATGGAAGTGGTTCATTCAGGTACTGCTACAGCAAATGTAATAAGATGTGAAAGCCATTACATGGAGCAAATTTCAGAACTGGAGCCTAATCCTTCATGTGGCAATACCTTACTGTAACAGCACGTTGTGTTGGAACAGATGCAAAAGCAAAAACTTTCCCTGTAGTAGCTGTTACTGATATGGAGGTTATGGGGCATAGTAAGTCGAAAGGTAGGCATGAGCTCCTTCAAAGAAAGCTGGCATCTTATTTGGTGTTACGAGCACAGCATCTCATGAGGGGATATGAAGTCACCCTCAGCTGTAGCATTGCACCCAGCGTTGGGCAGACTGAAAGAAACCAGGGAAGGAGGATGACAAGTTTGGTGTGGAAGAAACCTGGGGCAGAGGGAGGCAGCTGGGGTCATGTGTATGGAAGCATTCTGCAGAGGAGGACATTGAATGAGTCATGGTCTTAAATACCAGCAGGGAATTAGGGGGAGTCCTAATGCTGAGGCTGGTGAAGCATTGCAGTAGATTAACTGGAGAGACTGTGAGATCTCCATCACTGGAAGATGTCTGGGACAGAGCTGGTCGAAATATGGTTGTGTGTCTCGGATACAGGATGTCAGTGTCAGTAACCTGTAGGGGTGAAGGTGGGTAAGATGTGGCTATAGGTAGCCTGAGCAACATCTGAGTTAGAAAAGACTATCACTTCAGACACACTCCTTGGTAATCATTTTAAAGTTTAAGAGTCACCACAGGTTAATAAAATCAGCCTGATAATGTTCTGATGCAGCCAATGAGCATTTCTGGGGACATGATTTGCTTCTCATTCAGCTAGTTGGTGGCAGAAGCCGAGTTATTAGTTAGTGTTTTGTAAAGAAAGCCCTTGCTTGTAATCTGTACTCATTCAGAAGCAGATGTAGTTTCTTCTTAAAGCTGATGTGTATGTTTTGCTTACAGCCCAGGAAGAGAAATGGATATTCTCCTGGGTGTACTTGGAAAGCTTCTGGTGCAGATTTCGATTCACTGCACTCAGTGGAGTTTGAGATTGTGCAAAGCCAAACAGCTCTTTTATAGAGTCAATGGAAATGTTGTTTATAGGACTTGTTTTATCTAGCATCTTCTTAAGCAAAGTCATCCTTTCTCTCTCTGCTTACACACCATGCCAGGAGCTAAATGTTACACGCTGGAGTGAATCAAAAGACAGGACCTGGTGGAGTTTCTGTCGTCATCTTCAGCTCTTCCTAAAGGATGAGGACAGCCACATTTAACTTGGCAGAGAGAGGAGAAAGAGCACACACTGTGTTAGAATTATTGTCCCAATGATTTGCACCTCAGCAGACTGATTTGTTTATAAGCACATTGCAAGAGAGCAAAATGAGAGATCTGGCTGCAGCGCTGAGGTCGTTAGGAAGGAAGATTGTTGTAATGAGTGCAGGCTGACATGGAGAGCTCTCCCTCCAGTCTCTCTGCCAACAACTGTGAGGGATCCCCCCAAAATATGTCCACTTTTGGCTGGCTGACAAACACAAAATGAAACACCTGTGTGCAAGATGACTAGGTAGCACTATTGTGCATGAATTTATCTGTGGTGCTGACCACGTGCCAGGCTTTGGAACTTACATTTACCTCTCCGCGTGTATGTGTACTTTAAATGGGGTATGAATATACTCTTTGTGCACAAGGTGGCCCGGCAGGAAATGGGAGTGGTATTCGCTCTTTGCTTCTTTACCTTTGATCCAGACCCCTCCGCCAGCATTTTGAGCAAGTGCCTACTCCAGTTTTGGATGTTGCAGCTTCATTTTTGGTTCAGTGAGCTTGGACTCCTGAGAAGTCTTCAAACCATCTCCTCCACAGGTACTCAGCTAACCTGGATGCCACTCCTCCACACAGAGGGGAGGATTCAAGGTCAAACTTGATGGTACTACCTCATTTTCAGCTAGTTCCATTAGCATTCACAACTGGGACTGTTGTGTTTCAGTCTCCCTGCAGAAATGCATAGGCTCTCCATGAAAATAGGATTCCAAATGTACCGCTTTCGGTGAAATCTGTTTATCTTTGCAGTTGGCCAAGAATAAATAAAACAGCCTTATGGTTCCCATGAGTATACACTATATGCCTCAATTATTGGTGCATTATATTAGTAGCAGATGCTACATTCCCCCATATAAAAGGGAAGAAGATTTCTGAACACTAAAACTGAATTTTTTGCTTATACACCGTAATTATCACCATTCCTTCATTTCAAAGGCATCTGTCTGACGTACCCTAATTGTGATGCCTTGTATTACCATTTACATTACATTTTGTTCCTGAAAACAACAGTGACAGTAATGGTTAAGGTTGTAGGAAGGTTTCAGCTCGGTTCAGGTGCTTTGAACCTTGCCATAACATTTTCCTTTTAGCTTGAATCGTTTTAGGTATTTCTTCTGGGCAAGTCAAGCCCTAAAGAGAAGGTACGGTGTGGATGCAGACCTGCTGGCTTAAGACTGTGTGGTGTTTGTTGCTTGGGAGCTGCCCATGGCAAGGGGCATCGGGGACATACAGCTCTGGCATATCCAGACATCTTCACATTTGCTTTTACTTCTCTTAAATATGTTACCACCATGCATTTCGTCTCTGTAAAGTGCTTTGGTCAAGTGAGCCCATGGACTCACTTGTTCTCAAATGGAAAGATTATGGCACTTGAGCTGCAAACCCAAGCCAAAAAAAGGTGAGATTTGCTAACACTACATGCCTCCTGTAGGCTATGCTATGAGATAAAGTAGGCAGTTTACAGTAATCTTACCAGGCTTCCTCCCCAAGGGACATCAAAATTGCTATTTCACCTTACCCTGCTTCTGTGATCGAATTCACGGCTTCAGCTTGCAGGAGTATTTGCCCTTGCCTCTTGCAAACTCTATTTGAGAACTGCTGTGCAGTTTCACCCCCCTTTTGTTGTGGGCAGTGTGATGGTAACACCAAGAAAAGGTGTTTCAGCTGTCTCAGATTCTTGCACCCATAAAACCTCTTTTTAATAGACTCCTAGGCTCAGAACACTTCTCCCTGACATATTCTGGCCTCTTTAAGCTCAGCCCTTGGTAATTTTTCAGGGTTCACCTGCTTCCTGTGTGTCCTCAAATGCAGTCCTTTCCGTTTGATTTCATCCACTTTGCCTTTTGCGGCTCGAGCCTTGCTGGAATAGGCTAACATTTCCCCCTCTTCCCAACTCTTCTGCATCTCTCCCTGCTTGAGAGCTGGTGTGATGGAGGCAGCTTTGCAGGGGGACAGGCAGAAAATGGGGGTTCGAGTGTGTGAGTGATCTCATCCGCTCCCCAAATTGCCACGTCAGTGTTTTTTATCTGAAAAACTTCTTGTGAGTCATCTTTAGAGATGTGTTTCACTCTGATTTCTTGCCCTACCTGCAGCGTTCAGTCGGAGTGGCTGCAGCAGGAGGCTGGCTAATAGTAGACCTTTCCAGAGACAGGCACTTAATGGGAACAGTAGCAAGCCCCGAGGTGTGTTTATACAGTCGGTCTCGCTTCCTCCGCTCCTGTGATATATTAACTACTTTGGAAGTTTCCCAGCTGTTTCAGGGGATAAATAATGACAGTGGGAGCCCATATTTAACCTTCACTGTTCAGGCTGCATGCTTTGTAGTTGTCGTCTTTTATCTCCCTGGCTATCTGGGAAAGGCTTCAGACACCTTTCTGCTCTCTCAGCTGCACCGTTCCCCCTCTCCGCTGGCTGCCATGCACGTGGGAAGCCACAGCCACTCACACTGTGTCAGTCAGAGCACAGCCTTCATCCTCTGTGTTCATGGATGTGCTGGAGGCTGGCTCCCTCCCAGCAGTGGTCAGGGAGTTCCCAGGGGCTCTCCCAGCAATGCCTTTGCATCCTTCATCTCAGAGTTATTTGCTCAAATGTAACCTGTCACTTGATTTTGGTGTGTGTGTTCTCCTCTAGCTCAGTGGCTACTAAATAGAGGTGATTTGGGGTGTTTTTCTTTATTTCAGTGAAGGGTCAATAGAGGTGGTTTGGGTAAATACCATTCAGCTGTGAGATTCCCTGCACCTCTTACTCCCCAAAAAGCCTCCAGCCTGAAAAAGTCCTGGCCTGGCATGAAAGGATTTAAGGTATTAGTTGTGCAGGTTTTGCACCAGGCTAAGCTGGGAGGAAAATGCAGCTATGCTGAGGTATTTTGGCAATCCTTACTTTCACCCAAGTGTTTCATGCCTGGGATTTAAGCTTCCTGGTTTTAAATGAGTGAAAAGGGAAGAACCAGAGCTGTTGGGGAGGCAAGGTAGGTGGGGAAGAACAAGCGGTGTATTCTCCTTCACAGTTGCGGAAGGAAGAGGAGAATTAGTTTGGTTACTGTTCCTCTGAGTGTTACATGTCATATGTTCCTCCCAACTGTCGGACTGTTATGTTAAAGAGCTGATTAAGGGAATCGGTGTCACAGGTGCTATACAAGCAATGTAAAGTTATCCAAGTCCTTAAGATCTTACAGTATTGCAATTAGGACAGGAACAAGTAAATAGACATATGAAATGGAAAGAGAAGATATGATTGTGGCAGAGACACATGGGCATATATGTTCATTTTAACAGTGGACTTGGCCTCGGGTAGTCATATGGTTCGGATATAATAATGAGCTACATCCAGTAGTCATCTTGGTCTTTAGTTGCATGTG
Source organism: Amazona ochrocephala (assembly GCA_039720435.1). Taxonomy (NCBI): domain Eukaryota; kingdom Metazoa; phylum Chordata; class Aves; order Psittaciformes; family Psittacidae; genus Amazona; species Amazona ochrocephala. The sequence goes on along the minus strand of CM077881.1, from coordinate 80,730,587 downwards.
AGTGTACACACAATTCTAGATTATAGGAAGGAGGGTTATGTGCCGGGGCAGAGGGAAGGGGGCTGTGACCTCTCAGGCCTCTTCTAGACCTGCTTTTCTGATTCTGTGATTAACAGTTTCCCAACAGTTATTTTGCTGTACAATTCCCTGGTTTTGTTTGCATTGCTGCTTTCTGTGTACTTCTGCGTCCACCCAAACAGCTTCTTTAACTGAGTGCCTGTGTATCCTTCATTTCACCAATGTACCGGCTTCAGGAGCTGCCGACTGAGACATTCATACTCTTATGAAAGTAAGCTTGAACTTTAGGATCATTCAGAAGATACAGCAGTCTTGCACTTTAGTTTTTGTCTGAATCTGAACTTCAAAAGAGAAAGGCTTTGCTCGTGGCGGTTCAAGGGTACTCACCTTTGTTATGTTCACAAAATGAAAATACATGCTTTTCCACAACAAATTGACTTCTGTCCTTGATACAGCGATGGAAGAGGTATTATTTCCTCACATCTGTGACTTGGAGGCTATAGAATTATTGTGGCTGACTGTAAACGATATCCTTGACTATAAGCAGTATTGGAGCAGTTTGTTTTAAAGTATCATGTTCGGAAGATGGGAAGTTCACTCCAAGTTAGTGTTGAAACCCTGAGTCTGACTGTTGAGCATGGACATCTTCGAGTTAGATGTAGCCTCTTGCTTAATGGAGTTACAGGACAAGCAGCGGGAGCTGTGATTTACAGGAAATAATCTGAAGTAAACTGATAGCACAAACTTCTATGTACTTTACATTCTTGTTCTCAGTTAGTTTCCCCTTAGACTCGCAGCAGTATCTGGAGAGGGAAGCACATCTTTAACTAACCTGTGGTCAAAGGTGTATGGCCCAAATTTGACACCATACTTCAGTGTTGTTGGCTTTGGGCATTGCTCCATTCCCATGACTTTGGTGGACTTGTAAAAGTACTAAATGAAAAAGATCCTTTCTCCTTCAGTTGGAAACAGAAGAGAATGTTTGGGAATAAGTCTTAAAGCCTACTATGTCAGCATTTGTTCACTCTTTCTTTAAAGCCCAAAAGTCATAGTAGCATCATCAGTGTCCCAAAATTGTTTTGGTAACCTTGTCTGAGGAATAAACCAGTCACAGTTGTCTGTTCCTTTCCTTATCACATCCCCTCCTAACCAGGTGAAAGCTGGCATCTCTTTGAGATGTTTGTTTTATTTGGTTCCAGAGAGGCTGCAGTGGAGGATACCTGGCCTGCTGATGGGCAGTTCTCAGAAGCCATTTAAACCCCCTGGAAACTCAATAGCTGAACAGGTAGCCCCAGCTGATGTCTGCAAAGCTGCTGCCGCCACGTCCTCCTGCTGTGCCTGGCGATAAGGCACAGCTTGAATCTTCAAATGCCACTGGGAGGATGATCAATCTCAGACCAGCCCTGTGCTTCTTCTCTCCCCCAGACAACTTCCCCAGAGGAAGAGATGAAAACATAAAAGCCGTGGCTTTAGGATGTGGGAATTTTAAAGGTGGTAGAGTTAAAAATCAATCAAGAGCTACAACAAAGGGTTTGCAACTTAATCTCAGGGAACACTACTGCTGTGGGATCCCAAAAGCAAGTAAAAACCATAAATGCAGACACAAGCAATTTTTTCTATTCTTTCTATTATTGTCCTCAGCGGAGGAAAAACTGCTTATTCTGCCGCTCACCAGATGAACCAAAGTTAAATATGATAAGAGGGGATCCTACTTACCTCATGTTTGTGACAATGTTATGCATGTGATATACAGCAGGGAATTCACATAACACAAAATAAAATCTTACTGTGGCCTTTCGGTACTTAAAAGGGGTCTATAAGAAAGATGTAGAGAGACTTGTTATCAGGGTCTGTTGCGACAGGGTATGAGGGGTGATGGTTTTAAGCTAAAAGAGGGAGATTCAGGCTGGATGTGAAGAAGAAATTGTTTACAATGGGGGTGGTAAGGCACTGGCACAGATTGCCCAGTGAGGTGGTGGATGCCCCATCCCTGGGGACAATCGAGGCCAGGCTGGATGTGGTTCTGAGCAACCTGATCTAGTTGAGGATGTCCCTGCTTATTTCAGGGGGTTGGACAAGATGTGGTTTGAAGGTCCCTTCCAACCCAAACCATTCTATGAGTCTATCTAACATTAAATCCCCAAGAAGCACCTTATAAACCTGATCACAAGATGCATTTTTATCAGGGAGGGAGGTTTTATATAATGTTTTAAGGGTTGTATTTATTTTAATTTCAGGGAAGGATTGATGCTGAAATTCTGTCAAAGGTCTGCTTCCCTTTGCTGAGATTTTCCATCACATTTGGAAAATGCTTGTACCTGTAGAACTCTGAAGCTTCTGGCACTCTTGAGTGCAGATATTTTAAACACAGGACATAAACCCCGGTATTTTGATTTGTTTTCTGTCCAGATGTGTTTTCATAGAAAGCCATGCTTCAGTCTGTGAGTTGCGGCTCTTTGTACTACCTGAAATCCAGGCAGTGATTAAATGCCTGGTTGCTCCTGAAGTATCCAGAGAAGAGCTTGGAACCTGAAGAATCAGGTGTGAGTTCTTACAGGGGGGTTAATTTAATTGATGCTGTTTGAAATAAGAAAAGAAACCCTGTTGCTCTTACTGAATAAAAGGCTTCGAAACCTTGAAAACACTATGATTTAAGACTTGCTGGTGGCATGTACCTTCCTGACCTTAAAGCTGTGTTGACATCTGGCTTGCTTTCTTATCAGGTGTTCCTCTACAGGCTTTTACTTTCCTCCTTGGTTTGGCAGATACCACATCTTTGATTAGCTGCTATTGAGAATCTGATGTTTGTCCCGCTGATCTCTTTCCAGATGAAAGATTCCAGGTTAGGTGGGACTTTGAGCAACTTGTGCTAGTGGAAGGTGTCCCTACCCATGGCAGAGGGTTGGAACTGGATGAGCTTTTGGTCCCTTCCAACCCAAACCAGTCTGGGATTCTGTGACCTAATGGAAAAGAGAAAATATCCAAGTTTTCAGTTAACTTCTTTATTAAAGCCTGCAAAGCGTGGGAATCTCTCTTCATGCCTGCTTTTACAGCAAACAAATGCTTAATGTCTGCTTGTACTCCAGGTCTGCTCTTTGCAAGGTGATTTATCTGTGTCGAGTTTGCTGCGTGCCTATAAAATCAGGAGCCTGGCTGAGTAAATGAGAACTGAATGAAAAGTTTTTAGTCTGGGGACCAGCAAGATAAATCCATCACACAAAGTGAATCGGAATTTTTGCTGGGTACCGTTGCTCTCTCTTGTTTCATGTTAGTTCTTCAAGACTTGATCAGAATGGCAACGACTTCTCCGAGCCAGGAAAGGGAAAAGGAGATTTTCTGAAGTTCATACATTTACTTTTCTCTAAGACAGCTGAACTTGTACAAATGATGGTGTTACCTCCAGATACGGAAATGGGTTCTTTTCTGCTGTTCTGTGAGCTGTCACTTCTAGAGGCTTGATTTCGGGCTGATAGAAAAGTACCTGTGCTTTCCCCCTCCACACGTGTCTACATCTATTGCATTGCCTCTCAAATCAAACAGTGAAATGCATTTGAAGGACTTCACAGTAGAAATGCAAACCACAACCTTTGTTGTCAGTTTAATTCTGAGTTTAAAATAGAAATAAATGGATTTCTCTCCTAAAGTTGGGGTTTGAAATGGTGCTCAAATACAGTGATTTCATTTCATCTACTCTTGAGTTCTTCAGCAATGATGAAGCATGTTAAGAAACCCTCTGCTACTTTGACTTGTTCTGGTTGAGAATTTCATTGCTTTGTGCAATTACAAGGTTGGAAAAATGAGACCAGTCTTTGCACACAACATGGTAACAGCCTGTAAGAGTGGGAGAAGGGGGGGAGATGGTATTGCACAGCATCAATCATTTCAGTCACAGTTCACTCCTCTGAACTGAGTCTTGAACAGTTGCAATTGAATATGTGCTTCTGTAATTTGTTGAATTGGTGCGTTAGAGCTTGCTGCTGCCCGCATTGAAATTAGCCCCAGCACGGGATTTGAATTAGCCTCTGAAGGAATGGGGTTGCTGGCAGAGTGCTCTCATCTGATGGTACTGTGTAGTTTGGAGGTGTTGGGTCAGTTGCTGTTGTTTAACAGGTTTCTCTTGCTTGAGTAGTTTGGGCTCAATGTGGGAAGAGATGAGGGCTTTTAAAGCAAAGAGAGTGCCCTTACAGATAAAGGCTGTGCAGGCAATGCAGCTAAACCCAGTGCTGGGGCATCAATGGGAGAGGTGGGGCAGAAGGCAGGATGCTAAGGGAAAGAGCAGATGAAAAGGAGAAGCAGCATTGCCGTGGAAAACCTTGAGGGCAAGGACCAGGTGAATAATCATCCCCCTGGAGCACTACACAGTGTTACCATTTAGCACCAGCATGAACCCTGGGCACTATGTGAATATATAACCAGGTAATCCAGGCCCATCGGTGGAAATCATCTGCTGAACTGACACAAAAACCCGACACCTTGCAAGGTCTTAAGATCCTCTGTGAATATTTCCACTTCTCCCATCACTTTTGGTACTGTTCTGCACAAGCTGGTATAGTAAGCACAACAGAAAGGAAGTCAAAAAGGCAGAGCAGTCCTCAAGGGCATGCATACAACCCTGTCATTTTAATGAAGCAAAAGTAATCTGTCTTTAAGAGAAAGATTTGATTTATTCAATTGTATTGGCCTGGTATGTGTTGGTATCTAATATCCTGTGTGGTGGGGAGAGAGAGTGAAGAATTTGCAACCCCAGCTATTTTTCCACATGTAATATAGGGGTAGTTTTGGGGCTCAAATACATTTCCACAAGGAGAAGAAGCAAGAGATGGGAGAGAATTTGATCAGTGTTCTTAAAGCCTATGAGAGGCCAGTTTTTGATGTTAATATCAAGTTAGTGCCTTATAGTAAACAGCAGAAGAAAATCACAGGTATCCTAGAATCATGGTTTGGGTTGGAAGGGACCAAAAGCTCACCCAGTTCCAACCCCCTGCCATGGGCAGGGACACCTTCCATTAGAGCAGCTTGCTCCAAGCCCCTGTGTCCAACCTGGCCTTGAACACTGCCAGGGATGGGGCAGCCACAGCTTCTCTGGGCACCCTGTGCCAGCGCCTCAGCACCCTCACAGGGAAGAGCTTCTGCCTAAGAGCTCATCTCAGTCTCCCCTCTGGCAGGTTAAAGCCATTCCCCTTGGCCTGTCGCTCCATCCCTTGTCCAAAGCCCCTCTCCAGGTTTCCTGTAGCTCCTTTAGGCACTGGAGCTGCTCTAAGGTCTCCCCTTAAGGAGCCTTCTCTTCTCCAGGCTGAACAAGCTCATTTGCTGTGAATGATGAAGCAAGATATTTCCCCTGGAAATGTCCATGTTACCACTTGGACAGGGTGGCTGGTGACAGAGTGACGTGTGTCAGAAGCAAGTTTCATGGTCAGGATGAGAGCAAAGATGGTCCAGTGACCACAGCGAGGTGCAGGAGCCTAGCAGCTCTGACTTTGAGCCTTGGGTGTCTCTGCTGCTTATTCCTGATGCAGCCAGTACTGAGATGTGCAAGTGCTGTAGGTAAGTCACAGATGTAGTTGGTAGGTTTCTGTTTTGATGGCGAAAGGCAGGTGCCAAAGGATATTTGTTGCAAGCTCTAGAACCCTGCATCACCCTTTACAGCCACACTTCATATTAGCTTTCCTAAAAGCATTGCATGTTTCTCCTGACTGGTAGCCCAGAATTAAGGAGGACAGTTTTGGATCCAAAGAAATAAGCAGCAAGGGAAATAATTGGAAGAAGACTCGGGAAGGGAGGAGCTGCCCGGGTGGCTTTTCAGATTCCATGAACTCTGTCTTACTGTGATACATCCAGTTTTTGTTACAAGGCTGTGTGTGTGACTAAAGCCTGTGAAACCCCACACTGACAACGCCACAGAAGCTGAAGAGGTTTCGGGAAGATGCATCAATCTGACAGCAGGGGGTATGCACTGACATCCCAGGTGGGCAGCAGCGTTGGTAAACAGGGTAAACAGGATGCAGAGAAGATAAAAAGGAAAAGTAATTGGGCACTATCATTTCCAGTTCTCCCATTGCAAAAAAACCCCACCTTATGAACGCGATCTGCTTTGAAATACAAAACAAGCAGCTGTGTAATACTACTACAAAGTACCTGAAGGAAGGCTCATGATAGAATTAAACTGCCACGAAGAAAAGCAGTTATGGCTGCGGAAAAATAATCTTGGTGCTTTTCCTACTCCAGTACAGGTATGTGGAGGAATGTCCCAGCATGGCAATGAGATGATAGTAGTCATTTGTGTGACAGAGACAAATTAGAATCCAGCCATCTCGGGGGTGGGGAACGATTTTGGTGAAAATTAATGACTTGATTAGAAGGAGAAATGAAGCTTCTTCAAGGGGACATGCAGATAAAGGAGGAATCACTAAAACTGTCACCTGATGTAAAGCGAACATTATACAAAGAAAGATCGGTGGGATATTGTACCAAAGACAAATTTGATGTGATATTAATCATATAGTGCCAGCGGGAAGAAAGGGGAGAGGGAGAGGAAGGATTCAGCACACTGTGTGTCTGACTTAGTGAGGTGTCTTCTGCTGAAGCAGGGAATGAGTATCCCAGTCCTGGTAAGTGGGCGCATCCTCTGCATCTCCTCCCGGGCTGGTGCCACTCTCGGGTGGGTTTCTGGGGGGTGCTTCCCACTATCTCCAGGCCTATTGGAGGGGATTTCTCTGCTTTCCTGTAGAGGCAATGCTAGTAGAGAGCCACTGATTTCAGCAAGTGCCTGTAGTTCCCACATGGCAAATTTGCAGAGCATGGTGGGGTCTGTATTGGGTGATTCCTACAACCTCTCAGGAGGAGTAGGGCCATTGTGTTTTAAATGACAAAGAGTTGTCATCTCTGTTGGGAAGGAGCTAATCAGGCTAAAACTGAGCAAGTATCAAACCCAGTTCTGAACTTAGGTTTGTTGCATTTAAGACCAAATCTATAGGGGCAGTTATTTTCAGGTTCAAGCCCTATGTTATCTTGCTGGGGAAGGAACATGTTTGAGGACAAGGCAGCTAAACCAAAAGAGGTGCTTTCCTTAAATAGGGATATTAACTGCATTAAATGACTACAGACATGCAAGTAGGATGCTCACAGGAGGCTTTGGTTTGAGTTTGAAGGGTGCCTGTGAGGTTTTCTCTAAGTCCAAATGATGGGTAGGGTATGTTTTTTACCTACTGTTTCCTTTCCTTGGGTCTGGAGAGCCACAGACCTTCCAGCCTGATGTAGGTGACACAACAGGATCCAGAGCTCTTTTTCAAATGCTGTTTTTCTCATCCAGCCCTACCAGCAGGAGGGAGACTGATGCCCAGCTAGGTCTTTTGATGATGTATTTTGTCATACCTAACTCTTGATGGGAATCTGTCATGGCAAAATGAAGGCTCTTGCAAAGACCTAACAGAAAGTAAAAGACATCAGCGCCATGCTCTAGCTGCACATGGCAAAAGGAGGTGCAGAGATAAGCTGATAAGTTCATGATGTTGTGAGCTCTGTTTCCCTGGCTGCTGAGCATTTTAGGTAGTGCCGGTGATGTCAAGCCAGCTGTGCGCTCTGGGGATGGAGATGCTGGGGATGAGTAGGATGGATTCGTGCTGCTAGGAGGCATATTTTTGGCCCATCTATGTGCAGGCTTTGGCAGAAGCCCTGGAACAGTTTTCATACATTAAGACACGTATTTATAACAACATGGCTTGGATTTGTTAAACGATAAGGAAAGCATGTGTTACTGAGCAGATGATAGCTTTCTGCAGGAGGTGTGGTGCTCTGCTGAGGCAGGATTTCTTGCCCTGCTTTGGAGCCTCCCTCTTTCACTTTGAGTTTTAGCTCATATGTTCTGGGTCTGCCTACTTTAGAAAATGTCATTTTAACTGTTGGTAAGGAGCCTGAAACACTTGGTTTTCTAGCTGCATTACACCTGAATTACAACCTCCGAATGTATTCCCTCCCGGCCAGGTATGGCCGCCTGGAATTCCCTCTGCCTGCTAGATGGCTGCAGTATGTTCTCTTTAAATACGTGTACTTTACTGTTTTGTACAGGATGTTTATTTTCACCTGAGATCAGGGTGATGGCTTCATGCAAAGCCACAAGAAGCCTTCTGGAAAGCACACTGAGCACATGTGTGCAGCTTTCATGCTGAGTTTCGCAGGCTTACCTGGAGCTGCCTAGCTTGCCTGGCACAACCTCCCTTTGTGGGCTCATGTTTAGCATGCAAACTGGATGTAGATTCCTGTGCTTTTCCATGCTTTCAAAAGGTGATCCCATAGGGCAGATTATCTGGTTTTAGTAAGACAAAGCCTGCCGCGGCTGTCCCTCCGGGGACAGGATTTACGCTTACGTTAATAGCGGGATCCATTCATTCTCCAGTGAAGAATTTCCCTTCTCCAACAAAAAAGTTTGGAAGTCTCCACCTTTTTCCTTCTGATTGAAAGTAGTTACTGGGTCTGTCTTCATATTCCCCACGTATATTGAAACATAAATTGCATCTGACTGCGGTGACACTAATTAAGGCGGAGGCTCTGAGATGCAGCCCCCCTTGCGGGGAGCACGGCCAATAAACCTGCAGTGACTGGCAGGTGTTTGGACTGCTTTAGACAGCTGCAATTTCACAGCGTCCTTCCCCTTCTCCTCGATGAGGAGGGGACCCTTCAAGCAGGGAGCGGGTGGCACCCAACACACCCCAACCTGCTGCCATCTCACCCCATAAGGGGCCTTTTCAAAGCATCGCCTCCCTTTTGCCGTAACCAGGAGTTTTATTCCCCCCCTTCCTAAAAAACCTGAGAATCTCTTCCATTCTGCTGATGATTTTAGCACATCCCGGGGATGTGATGCTGAGGTGTTTCACTAAATGTTATTAAAACTCTGCCAGGGCTAATAATCCTGGAAGCAGCGCGACACCTTCCTGTGACATTGAAATCGTTTAGTAATGTTACAGTACATTTGAATTTTCACGTCGCTCAGCCACTCCGTTTCCATTAACTTTGCCCGGGATTTCTTCTGTCCGTGCATACGAGCAAAAGTGTCAAGTTTCTCCTTCATGCTCCAGAACGCCACCTGAATCACAATTGTGCTCTGGCTAATTGTTATTAATGAAGCTGTTCTAGCTGGGCTCTGCTTTTTTGTTGGTTGTAATAAAAAGCAAATGCGTTTAGTAAGTGTAGTCTCATGGAGGGAAAACAAGGAAACCCTGCTCCTGGGGACTTCTCTGCGCCTTGCATGATGGTTTTAGGCTGAGTGTTGTTAAGGATAGGGCCACCTTATGGGCAAGTGATGCAGAGCCAGGCTCCTTACCATCAAATTGGCTTCACTGACCTTCGCTGCCATTTACCCGTCACGGGCTTCAAGGACATTCTGCAGCGGGTAAATTTGCACTGAGCTGTTTCAGCTGCACGTGCTCCTGCATCACTTAAGCACAGAGCTGTGGCCAGAGCCCACAGCACAAGGCTTGGCCAGGATCACATGCTCGGTGCCCTGTGCCCCCCAGCAGGGCTCCCTCTCCCTCCTCCATCCCGTTTCCCAGGTTCAGCTGAACCGGATCATGGAGTGGAGTGAGCATGAGGAAGGTATTAATGAAACAGGGACCCCGGGAGCAGCCTCCTCGCTGAGGGCTTGTGTTGGGAAAATTGCTTCTTGGCCTTTCCTTCTTAATGAGGCTTCTAATAACGTGTCTGCTGCTCAAAACCCAGTGACAGGAGCAAGGAGCCTGTCATTCATCCGCCTTCCTCCCTGTTTGTTTATGGAAATGAAATCAGGTGGGGAGGTCTTTGGGCAGAAATGCTGTCATCTGCTTATGAGAGATTGGAATACAAAGCCTCTTTTGGTCCATGGGAATGTCATCCATGTTTTCAAAACAAGCACCCAGCCACCTGCTGTGTCTTTTCCTTGCCTTAAGAACCAGAAAACAGATTATTTTGGCACATGAGTGCTATTTTAACAGTGAGCTAATGATTACCATTTGTAGGGTAAAGGTGCGTGTAAATGTTCTCTGAAGAGGTCAGGAATAGGCTTGGGAATTCTGCAAGTTGGAAAGGATCAGGGAAGGGTTTGCGCACAGAGGTAAGAAATGAGTTTGGAGCACAGGCTGGTGCTTGCTCTGGATTGCTCATCTGTAGCCTTGCTACAAGCAGCATGGAAAGAGAATCCCTTGGGGAAGCATCACAGGTGGTAGCAGTGGGAGTACTCTGCACCACACTTGGTCTCAGAGTGGTTTTATTCTGCCATCCTCTCCATGTGCTACTGGCTGAAGCTCTTATCTGTCCATGGATCCTCCTGGTGTTTGCAGGGCAGCTCCAGTGTTTCACAAGACGTTGCCTTTCCTTCATCCCAACAAATTCCTTGGCATTTTGCAGTGACATGTCTTTTCTGCTGGTAGCATTTGTGGAAAAATGAGCTAATACGGGATAGTAACCTGACCTGGGGCCTGGGAAGTCAGTGAAAGGGCCTTATGGCCATTTGCATGGTTAAAGCCCTCAACTTGCTCTTCCAGAGTATCTTCCAGCTTCCTCCCAGGACTGCTGTATTAGCCATATCCTCCAAATGCCCGGAGGAGGTCTGGCCAGTGGATTTGGGCAGTTCATTCCCCAGGCAAGGTTTGTGTCCATTAGAAACCTCTCCAGAAAGAAACCTCTCCAGGTTTCTTCTAGTCCCCATCATCCGGTCCCATGGACTTGTGCACCTTCAGGTTCCTTAGGTTGTCTCCAACCTGATCTCCTACAGTGGGTGGTTCTTCATTCTCCCACTCCCTGCCCTTGCCTTCTGTGTCTTGGGCGGTGTGGTTGGACCACTTGCCGGTCAAGACAGAGGCAACAAGGTCACTGTGTATCTCAGCCTTCTCCATGCCCTTGGTAACCTTGTGTCCGTTTCCTTCCAAAGAGGTCCCATGTTTTCCCTAGTCTTCCTTTCATCGCTGCTGGACAAGCTTTTCTTGTTGCCCTTGATGTCCCTGCCAGATATAATTCCATCAGTGATTTAGCTTTCCTAAACTGATCCCTGGCTGCTTGGACAATTTCTCTTTATTCTTCCCAGTCTGTATTGTATTATTGTATTGTATTGTACTGCTTTCCTTTTGCTAAAGCAGCCTCCTTTGCAGTGCCTGCAGAGGAGACCTGGCTGCTGCCCCTGGGGTGGGCATCTCTTTCTTCTTGCAGGTGAAACAAGAATCAGCCCTCCATGTTTCTGTGTTTCAGTTTATATGCGGGAATAGCTACATGTGATGTGCTCCTGTGTTCCATTGAGTTAGCAGCAGGGGCAAACTCATGGGATGATGGCGTTACTTCAGACCACTCTGTGTGACGGTGCCTTCACTGTCTGTGTTTCTCCTGCTTCCCTGTTTCCTACTAGGAGCACACGGTTTCTCCTGAGTCCACAGTTATTACAGGAGGCAAACTCCGGTACTGATTACTCCTGTGATAAACCAGTCCTGCTGTTGTTGAGTGGAGGATTCCAAACCAATGGTACTTCTGCTCCTGGGATTTACCGTTTGGAAGATACTTTATTGCTATCTTGTGACATTTCCCTGCACTTTTATACTCATTTATATAACTGTTTTCTCTGATTTATGGCAGGTTTTCTTCAGGTATAACAGCGCCATAAATTGTGCGGCCCTACTTGCATTGGATATGAATTTGAGATATTCAGTACACTCTGGGATGGTGGGGGGGAAAAGGCAGAAGCCTTTTGAAGAGGCTCCTGATCACAACTCTAAGCAAAATAAGCTGTTCTGTCAATGCAGTGCTTGCTGAAGCAAGCATCAGAGTAAGTTGGTGTGGTCTGTTTCTTGACTAGCCAGCTGGTTGTGGGGTTTTTTAGTAATAGGCGTAAGTTATTCATGTATGACAAAACGATGCATGACACCAAACACACATAGGGGTGACATTTGTATAGTGATCCCTGGGAGCTCTGTTACCTGAGGTTTTCAGAGGGAGGACCAAATTAATGTTCTCACCACCTCCTAGTGAAGATTTGTTTCAGAATATCTAATCTATATCTCCCCTCTGGCAGGTTAAAGCCATTCCCCCTTGCCCTGTCACTGCATGCCCTGGTCAAAAGTCCCTCTCCGTATTTCTTTCAGTCCCCATCATCCAGTCCCATGAACTTATGCACCTGTAGGTTTCCTAGATGGTCTCCAACCTGATCTCCTACAGCAGGTGGTTCTTCATCTGCCAGTCCCTGCCCTTGCTGCTGTGTCTTGGGCAATGTGGTTGGACCACTTGCCAGTCAAGACAGAGGCAGCAAGGTCGTTGAGTATCTCAGCCTTCTCCATGCCCTTGGTAACCTTGTGTCCCGTTTCCCTAATCTTCCTTTCATCGCTGCTGGACAAGCTTTTCTTGTTGCCCTTGATGTCCCTGCCAGATCTAATTCCATCAGTGATTTAGCTTTCCTAAACTGATCCCTGGCTGCTTGGACAATTTCTCTTTATTCCCCCCAGGCTGCCTGTCCTTGCTTCCACCCTCTGTAGGCTTCCTTTCTGTGCTGGACTTTGTTCAGGAGCTCCTTGTTCATCCATGCAGGCCTTCTGCCTTTTTGCCCTACTTCGTGTTTGTTCAGATAAACCTTTCTGTTCATAAACCTGCTTGTTCACATGTTACTCCAGACCCTCAGACAAGCTCAGATTTCCAAGGAGGGTTCAACAGCTATCAGAGATCCAAAGCCTATCAAAGCCATTGGGCAGGCCAGTGAAATAAAGATCTTGGGGTTTGATTTTGTTGGCATCTTGCTTTGTAGAGGAAGGGAAACAGCTCATTTATACATTGCTTTCCGAGTTGAGCTGTCAGAGAAGCTTTCTGTTGACCTTTACAAATTGATACCGTCACAATCAATGAACAGAAGTTTGAGGGCAGTCTCTGGGGCAGGGATGTGGTTATAAACCCAAACATTTATAAAATATATATGGCATGCATCTTAAAAAGCCTGACAGAAGGAAGACGAGCTATTAACAGGGAGCATATTTGAGCAAAGTGATCTACAAGGAATTCATAATACAGTTTTGACAAGTACGGTTATTTAAAACTTACCTTTTGGGATGATTTCTGAAAATATAAGAAAGAAAAAATAACAAATATGCCTATGGTTGCGTGAGGAAAGCAATTAGGTATTTTGAAGTTGCTTTGACAGATTTGACTGCAAAGGAAGTACATTTAAGGAGCAATTTCACAGCAGCTTTGGCTCTCCCCTGTCCCCTCTTTCAGCCTTGGAAAGTGCCATCATTTACGAAGGCTCAATAGGGATGGCATGAAGAGGGGCAAGACAGGCTGTGCTTTCAGCCACCACCTTGCTCAGTGTTAAGGAATTGATGAGAAGCTCATCAGATGCAGACACGCAGTCCTTACCTTCCAGGTAAAGCAGGCAGGCACATCAATACTGCGGGTGCTTGCCCTCAGTATGCTTCTTGTGCAAAATGAGGTTATCAATTCAAATGCAAGCCCTGCATCTGCCCCCTTTGTGCAGATTTAATAGCAGCAGCTTATGCCCACAGCCTCAGTGAGGTTTAAAAAGTAGCTCCTTTACTTCCTTAGAAACACCTCAGTGGTAGAGGTATGGTTTTATACAGCATGACCATAGCCCAGAATGGCCACTGTGCTGCTGCTCAACAGAGCTTGAAGTTCTCAGCGGCCTTGGAAGAATTTATTGGGTGCTCAGGCTTTTATTAGCTTTTAATTTCTATTTAATTTAAATTGGTCAATCCAGGACTTGGTTCGCAGTATGTGGGTTTGAGCTGGTGGGAGTTCGGTGTTGACCTGCGCCTCTGTTGTGCCCGGCAGGAATGCCGTGCATGCTCAGTGACCTGTATGGAGCTCTTTGTTTGAAACCTATATGAAGAGATGGAGGGTTGTCTGTGGCAGACAATACTGGTTTAAGACTAGGCTGGTTTTTATACATAGTGTATAGCAGTAAAAAAGGTTCTTGCAGAGACTTTAGTTACTGAATGGTTGCTTTTTCTGCTTAGAAACTGGTATCTGAAAGCATTTGGTTTAATAACATGGGGGTTTATTATTCCCTTTAGAAGTGGGCAAATGGGAAAATGCAACCATCAGTTTAGGGAAGGCTTGTGTGAGAGAGCACGTTAGGTTAATTCTGTGACTTGATGACCTTAACACATTTGACCACCACAGACCCCAGGATGCGGTCCCCGTTCCCTCTTCGGCGTGTTTCAGCTCCGAAGTGCAGAGTCCTCCTGTGGGCCCAGCCAGCCTCAGCATGGCCCCTCTCTCCCTGTGCAGCTGCAGTGTCGTTCCCCTCATCTGCAGCACTTCCAAGTTTAAATAATTACCATTTCAGCTGTCTTACACGGGCTCAACTCTCCTGCCTGCTTGACAAGGTTCTCTTGTTGCTTGAGAGCCTGTTATTTTCATCAATGAAGAGTAACCCACATGCAGTTTCAACTTAATAGACCTGTGTATATTGGCTAAAATAGTTCTGCATTACACAGTCACCTTGAAGCACTTGGGCAAAGCAGTTCAAAAATGTTGGGTTTGCTTTTACCTATGTGATGAGGACGCCTGCGTGGCAGCATGGCCATCTCAGGTGCTCCCTGTGAGATCTCATAGTATGGTTTGGGTTGGAAGGGACCTTAAAGCTCATCCAGTTCCAGCCCCCTGCAGTGGGCAAGGACTCCTTCCACTAGAGCAGGTTGCTATAATAGTAGTAATAATAATATTAATAATGATAAAATCCACCTGTTACACTTTTGTTTGCTTTATTACCCAAATCTTTTTTTCCAGGGACTTTCTGGTGAAGTCCCTCTGCAGTTTTGTCTCGCAGGGTTGCCAGAATTAGGGGAGGTTCTTCCATTGGAAGCAGTCCTTTGTGTTTAAATTTCATAGTTATTTTAATCACCTGATTAGGTGGAATACGTGCTAATTACTAATGTAGCGTGAGAAAAACTGCTGTGGGAGATCTCAAGGAAATACCTCTTTTTTTCCCCTCTTTTTTTTCATGTCACAAGTGCCTTTTGCTTACCCTGTACCAATGTGGTGGTTGCTGTGTGCTTTAGCAGTGACTAATTACTTGCACTTACATTAGTAGATATAAAAGCACCCGTCCCACCTACCATGTCTGAGCTGTATCTTTTACATGAGCCGTGTTTAAATCCCCGTAAGTAGGATCCAAGGGCTTGTGAGCGCTTTGCCAAGCGCATTTTAAATCTCATGCCGGGTGTGAGGACCACGATCCCATTCCCCTCAGCAGCGGCTGCCAGCGCTCCCGCTGGATTTCTTGGTCTGAGAGTCAGGCAGAGGCTGAATGAAAGTTCTCCTTCGTGGACGCATGAATTCGGGGTGTTTATACAAAGTTAATTAAAATGCATTTAAGCTGAGTGAATGCTGTGGTATTCAGGGGGGCTCTGGGAAAAGAAAGAAAAAGCAAGGAGGCCAGGCAGGCAAAGGGCCCTGGCTGTTGTGGGGCCACATAAGTACTGCTGGGAAAGCAACCGTTGCATGGCAAGGCTCTGCAAGCTGAGCACCCCTGAGCCGCCAGAAGAGCACTGCAGGGAGACAGGAGCCCTTCATGTCCCCAGTAAAGCAGCCTGGTTTGTGAGCTGGGAAATGAGTTTTGGACCAACCATGCAGCAGATGTTCCTGGTATCCCTTGCTAAATCGATTTGTGTTGAGGGCACATGTACAAAACCCAGTCCAAGGGCCTGGCTCCCCTCTACTCCCCCTGCTCCCTCCCGGGCATGTGTTCACCTGGTGCTTACGGTTTGTGTTCCATCATTTTCCCCCCGACTCCTTTCCCTGGCGTGGAAAAAACAGCCCAAATCCTTCCTACTGCTGAGACCTGTGGGGTTTTGCACCACTTTGCCATGGTAGAGAACCAGGATACACTGTAATGGAGTGAAACAGGTTGTATGAATCATTGCTGCTGTGCTGGAATGGGACTTGGGAAGGGTGAGGGCTGGAAAGCAGGGAAAGCAACATTTGCAAACTCTTAAGCCTTCAGCTTGGCACTTTGCTCTGCGTTTAGCTGCCCAGGAACACATGGCGTTGTATTACTCATGATCATGTATCTGCTAATCTTGGGAGGTGTTGGGTGATGGTCTGTGCTTTGGTACTTTAGGGGGGAGGATTTTGGTTCTTGGCATTAAGAGTTAGATTCACAAGCTTAATTTTGGGTGCTGCACTCAAGTGGCTGAACTGGAGAGTTGTGCAGGAATAGTCAGTATGTGGTGGCCCTCGCCAGCAACAGGGTGAGTGATTCCTCCATGTGATGGTTCAGAGCAGCAGCAACAAGCAGCTGCGTGGACTAACTTGCACTCTGGAGGGGTGAGTAATGTCAGTCAGTTGGAAAAGGGGTGCTGGTGATGCTCATAATCGTACTGAGAGACCCAGTAAGGAGGCCAAACTGGGAAGCTGGTAAAAGAGAGGTGCTGCCAGTGTTCAGGGGTTGATGTTGTATTTCGGAGCTATTTGAAAACCTTTTCTTTGTCTCAAAATGAGGCTTTACTAATTCTCCCCCAGGCCTCACTGACCTAAGGCAGGTGCTGGAAGCAGTGACCGCTTAAATCTATCTTAGATAACGTTGATTAATTGCTTGTTTAGGTTCTGTACTTCATGGAGGACTCGATTGCAAATGCTGAAGGCATTTCGATAAGGTGGGCTATTTTTTGCATCCTGCACCCAGTAAGCAAATCCAGCATCCTTCTAAGCTGCCATGTGTACACGTGGCCAGAAAAGTAACTTTAAATGCTTTTGTATAACAGCTTGTGTGCTGGTCATTTGCCAGTTTGACCGTGGGATCCCGCAAGCAGCTCCTCAGAGGTGCCTGGTAGGGGTGAGGATGAGCAGCCAGGGCCACCCCCTGTCACCTCCATCCCTCGGGTTCCCCGCCAGCTTGGAGGCTTATCCAGTGCCTCTGTGTTGGAGCGAGTGCTTCCAGATTCACAGCAAGACCTCAAGGAGAGCCAGATGATAGAGCAGATGGCAGATGACTAATTTGGCAAAGTTAGATGAGTGGAAATTGTTTGCTTTAATTGCTTGTCAAGTCCAGTACCTACATTATAGTTAAGAAACAACTATTTACCCTCAAAACAGAAAGAAATGAAGAAAGTGTGTGTGTGTGTGTGCATGCGTGTGTGTGCACGTCTGAAGAGTAGGGAGAAAAAGGGAAGGAGAAGTACTCAGAGAAAATAACTTGGTACAAAGGCCTGGGGGAAGAACCATTGGTAAAGCTTCTTGTATTAATTTCTGTTGTTGTTTAGTGGTAGCTGTGTGATACAGGTCCTGCAGTACATTTTTCCCATTTTGTCCTTTCCAGTTCCTGTATCATAATATAGATATGACAAGCCTAAAAGGGAACCAATGCTGGAAATACTGGCATAAAGCAAGCAGATGACAACGGCTTGACATGGTCGGCACAGGCAATGATCCTTGAAATGTCACAGTATAGATCTAGCCAGCGTTTGATCCTGTTTTCTGGTAGCTATGAGCAGGAGTGCTACATGGGTAAAATACGCTGTGCAGCATCCACCAAACAGATTTTGAAGAGCTTGGTGCAAGGAGAGGGTGCCATCAGCACCAAGAAGTGTTATCACACATAACTAATCCTTCTTGATGAAGTTGCAATCACTGTCAGCCTTTACTGTGCCTATTTGTGTTCATGAGATTGGGAACGAGCTTCCTTTTGTAGGTGGCATTTGGTCAGCCTCTACTGGAGGTGGGACTATCCCGATAATACACATCCCTACTGCTTCCCTGGAAGTGCTGGGTAGCTTTTACAATGAAACGATATTTGGGAGTTTAGTCAGCACAATTTAGGGAATTAATGCTGTTGGTCCCTGGTGCTATCAACACAGGGACCTCTTCTCTAGGTAAAGAGTAGAAAGGCAGTGGAAGTGTTTCAGAGTGTCCTTTTAACTATGGATAAAAATTAGACAATTCTAGAATGGTTTGGGTTGGAAAGGGTGTGAAGCTCATGCAGTTCCAACCCCCTGCCACGGGCAGGGACCCCTTCCACTAGAGCAGGTTGCTCCAAGCCCCTGTGTCCAACCTGGCCTTGAACACTGCCAGGGATGGGGCAGCCACAGCTTCTCTGGGCGCCCTGTGCCAGCGCCTCAGCACCCTGTGCCAGTGCCTCATCATGTATAGCCTCACCGTTATAGCTCCTTTCTTTAATTTGACTTTATTTAGGATTGTGGAGAGCTTAACTTGGGAATCCAGATAACCCACAGCACTCCCAGGCTCATGTTTCTGTGTGGTTTGCACATTTGCCTGCAGGTAGAAAGGATTAAAGCTGTGATAGTGTGGCTCACAGGTGCCGTGGCCCAGCCTGTTCTGTGTCATCTCATCCTGATGACATCCCTGACAGCCTGAACTGGATGGCAGTGCTGAGCTTCTCAGGGCCTCACAGCTGTCCAGGGGGTTTATGGCGCTCGGGTTGATTGCATGCAACCAGATTCAAATTCGATGGTAATTTCTAGCGGAGAGCAGACCTCATGGAAGGAAAACACTTGTGCCAGCTGAGCTTTTCATTAGGAGTATAGAGAAAACGATGCTCTCCTTCATTACTGTCCCTCACCTAGGGAAAGCAAGCTTCCAGTTTTCAAACACTCTCTGAAACCACTGGGTTTACAGGAAAATGGCTGGTGACCTCCAGGAGCGTTCTGTCTTCTCCCAGGAGCCCTCTGCAAGGCTGGAAGTGCTGGTGGTCCCTCCCGTTGTTAGGGTGTGCCTAATGGCAAGGAAATTCAGGGCCTTGGCAGGCTATTCAAGGAAAGCTGTAAAATAAAGTGAAAGGATTAAAAGTGTGTTTCCCCCTTCTTCTGTGTGTGTACATGACAGAGTGCCCGGGCTGTTGCTGAGAGCATGGAGCATAATGAAATGAATAGGGATTGCTGTGGCATTCCTAGTAATTAGATGTTCCTTAAGGGGCTCAAGTATTTCCCCTCATCTGGGGGTCTTAACAGATTGCCACGAGTGTTTGCAATTATTAATACACAGTTACATGAGCTGCCTTTCAAGAAACCCTGATGACTGTAAACCCACTGCTAATTAAGTAAATAAGTGGGAAGTATGAGAAGAGAATGTGTTAGAAAGAGATACTCCCTGTTGTTGGGCATGTCCTGTCCGGGATGAAGGAAGGTGGATTCTCCTTTCCTAAACAGGCTGCTGAAACAAGTCTGAGAGGTTAGGTCTCCTCTTGTGTTTCTGGCTCATATACAAAGCGATCGGTGGAGGGAGGTTGTGCTGCCTTCAGGTGGGAGATGGTGCAGGGCGGATGTGCCACTCTCCTGTGTCCTTGCCAAAGAGATAGTAAGTGTTTTATGGTTCAGGAGAATATATCCAGATGCTGAAGATAACTCCCTTGGTGTTGGCAAAAAGGGTGCCTCGTTGCTGCTTGTCTGAATGTGCTGTGGGAGAGGAGTGAGCCACCCTCTTTCAGGTGGGGGTGACCATGCCAGAGATGATGGGATTCATTCTTCCCAAATCTCCGCATCTGGAGAGGGGTTAAATAAGAAAGGAAAGGAGTTGACTTCCTTCCAAAAGTTAGTTCATCTGAGCTGGGAGGATTATAAAATCCTTTAGAAACAGAACTAGATGAAGTCAAATGTGATTTCTTAATTTAACATACAGATTCATCACCAACAGAGCAGGGCAAAATAATGGCTTAAAAAGCAGAAGCTAAAGGATGCTGTTAAATGCCTCCATTATTTGCTACCTTTGAGTGAGCATCCGAATGATTTGGCTTTGTTATGAAAAATGATGTCAATGGGAAATTAATTTCCAAGTCATGTGCATGAATATTGATGCAAAACATAAATTCAATTCAATACTTGTGATTATTGCTGCTGTAATTGGAGCCATTAGGAGCTGAAGCTCGTCACTGTCATTTTCAGTAGCTGATAATAAGCAAACATCTGAAAATGAAGCGTGAATGTGAGTAATGCCTGAAATCCACTTTTGTGATGGCCAAGCAGTGCTCTGCCCCAGCACCCGGTGCTTGAGGTGCAGGTGAGAGGTGGCTATAGGCTGGCAGCCTGGCTGTTGGCTCTCGCATCTAGTTTGAGGCTTCCCAGATGGTGAAGATGCACATCCTTCAGCTCTGGGATAGCACGAGGGGTGGCTATATCTCTGTGCACATACACATGCATGTACAACAATGCTCTCTAAGGCTTGTTGCCGCAATGTGGAGAGAGGTGGAATGGCCAAGCTGTGTTAGCGGAGACATGTGTTTGAGAGCTTCATGGTGCGGTGGTAGCCTGGTAGAGGCTGGCAGTCAACAGCTTGCTGGGGTTTCCATCAGGGGAAACATAAGGGAATGTCAGATTTTCCTGGGCATGTATTGGAATAGTACTGAAGGGTTCCCCTCATTGAGACATCCCTGTAGGACCTCCTGAGTAAGTCGAGAGCTAATGTGCTCAGAGATGCTCAACAGTAGAGAGAAGCTGCTGCTTTGTTGACCTCTATCGAAGGCTGGGGAATTAGTACTTTTAATTAACCAGAGAGGTTGTGCTACAGGGACTGATTTTATCGTGGAACCTGGCTTTTCTTGCTGCTCATTGGTTTCTGGGGCTATATAAAATAATGTACAGCAAAGCGCTTTGAAGAGAGTTTCAGAAGTATAGATTACGGTGGTTTTGCATGACATGACAAGGAAATACATTTTGTTGTGGTCATGTTTATGCCTGTAAATGGCTGGAGCATCCCTGAAAATACATACTTTCATATGTTTATGTTATTTTGGTGCTTTAAAGAGCTCCTACAGCACACGGATTCTTTTTGCTATTGCAGGGAAGGATCAGGAGGATGAGGGGGCAGAGCTCGTGCTCTGTGTTGAGCTCGAGGGCAGGGGGTCTTGGGCATCCCTCTCAGCTCCCTTTAGTGCTTCAGAACTGTTTTGGCAGATCAAACCCAGATTGATTATTTTTGCCTTGGAGGAGCTGGGAATTTCCTCCTGTGGCTCAAAGTGGGGGGATAAAGCTCAGTTAACTCCCAGTTCACGGCCTGCTTTCTGGTCTGTGTCCGTCCCAGGTTTGGCTTCCTGGTGTGTGTGAGCGCCTCTGTAATTGTCCATGGCAGCAGCATTTCTTTTTCATGGTAGGGATGGCTTTTTACCCTATTAGTTGTATTTTGCCTTTACAAAACCACCACCAGCATATCTACTCTGTTTGAAAAGACTCTCTGGGAAGAATGGAGGTGCTGTCCTCCTGCAAGTGACAATAGTGATCTCATGTCCTCTTAAATACTTGCCTAGTTTTCTCTTTTGTATTTAGAATCTGGCATAATTATTAGGTGCATCAAAAGTACATGCTTAAAATCCATGCTGCAAAGCCGAGGCACAGAGAGATTAATGGCTTAACATAACAATGGGTTATTAAAGATCCATGGTTATGTTCAGGTTTACGTTGGGACTTCAACTTGTTCTGCAGGCCAGGGCGCTCTCCTGCTCCGAGTACTGTTCGGGTTGGGTACCTGTGGCAGTGCTGTACCCCCACATTGACATAGGATGCTCTTACTTTTGATATAGGACTTTGAGACAATCTGTAACCAGGTTTTTTTGTTGAGGGGAGATGACCTGGCCCAGAGCTGTAAAAGCTGAGCCAGGCCATGCCATGGCTGGGAGGATTCACCCTGGACACTGACTTTCCCTGGTTTCCCCGATTTTGTGGCAGAGCAGGCTGGGAGGAGGCACGTTGCATGGACCTTTTGCCATGTATCAGCCGGGTCCAGGGATCTTGAACAAGGAGATGTTTTGTGTAACAGAGGACCAGAAGGGATTTCTTTTTGTGAGACACAAATAAAATGCTTGGAATTATGAGATTAATTTAAAGGATCAACATGATTTCGTCTAAATTTGCTTTTAAGATTTTATTTATCTGGAAGAATTGATGTCCAAATCTCCAAAGCGGATATCCAAAGCCGAGAGGAGTTACTTCAATAGCTTGGTGGTACAACATTAACCTCGCTTGAATAAAACTTGGAGCCCTGATTTACATCTGGGCTGGCTTCACCCCCATTGAATCCTCTTGCAAGATCAGGCCCCAGGTGTTCTTCCTCCTTCCAAAAACAAAGAGCTAAATTAGCTTTCAGGAAACGTTTAATGGGTGTGAAACATGGAATAGCAGCGTTGCAGTGTATAGCTTTATTAGCTGAGCTGTTGGAATTGTTTTCTGAGCTATGTTGATCCTTAGCACCGATTGTGAAATGGAACAGAAATTATTTATTAGTCCTCAGGAGCCTTAAGACAGAATAATACTTCTTCAGCTGGAAACACAGTCAATCTTATTGTTATAGATGCTGCCACATTTAAGGAAGGAGCAAATAAGCTGGCTTTGTAATTGGTAGCAAACAGTTTTAGGAGTCTTCCGGCAGGGACAGGCATGGAAGGGTGGAGGTGCTTGTACATCGCATCCCGAGGTTGTTCCAAATAAAGCCCTAAAGATGAGCTAGCACACAGCTTTGCATTTCAAAAAGAGAGATGCGCCATCGCTAGCAGCAGTGGTTAATCCTTCCAGGTGACCCGCAGAGCTACCTCAGGTCCCAGCGGGACCATCTCTTCCCATCTTGGGAATCCCCCAAACTGGCTATTAAAAATACTATCAGTGGAAACCTTGTTTAGATGTGTTTTACTCAGTGATGTGTTTTCTGTAAGGGGTAGGGTTTTATGAGGAAGGTTGCAAACTGGGATATTTGTGCCCTGAATTAAGTCTGAAAATGAGATGGTAGTTTTTCTTTTAAAACCTAAGCAAAACAACCAGGTTTGGGTTTCTGCAGCCCAGTGCAATGAATAGATGTCAACCATGTCAAGCTCTTAAACTTAGTGAGGACATTGACGTTTTAATTTTACCAGGTCACAGAAAGAAATCAGAAAATGACATCCCTTACAATAGAATCACAGAATGGTTTGGGTTGGAAAGGACCTTAAGATCATCCAGTTCCAACCCCCTGCCAACTGGGGTAACCAGACCAAATGTAGTCAGACAGACTTGTCCAGTGCCTGTTCACTTTGGTCCATGCTAGATGAAACGCAAAACCTGAAAATGATCTGATAAATGATAAAGGCTTCATCCTGTGCATGGCTTGCAATGAAACCAGCCCCTCCTCTCCTTCCTGCTGGGGAGAGTTATGGTTCAGGAGGACAAGATTTCTGCTCCCATTAGGTTTGGGTTGGAAAGGACCTTAAGATCATCCAGTTCCAACCCCTTGCCATGGGCAGGGACACCTCCCGCTAGAGCAGGTTGCTCCAAGCCTCGTCCAACCTGGCCTTGAACACTGCAAGGGATGGAGCATTTGCCACTTCCCTGAGCACACTGTGCTAGCCCCTCACCACCCTCACAGTAAAGAACTGCTTCCTTAGATCTAACCTGAACTTCCCCTCTTTCAGTTTGAACCCATTCCCCCTTGTCCTAATGCTACAGTCCCTGATGAAGCAATGAGAATTATTCCCCATTTCTGGTGGTGGTGTAGTAAGTAAACAGTCAATAATGGTACTCAAAAAGCTCATTGCTTTTGATATTTAGCAAAGGCCCTGCATCATTCAAAAGAGCATATTTTGGCCAATTTTAGTGATTATGCCTCCAGTCATGGAGAGTTTTGTTTGTATTGATCTCATCCAAGAATGGGAATGGCTCCCAAAATGCTATTCTGGTCCAGCTTATGCTTTGCATAATACAATGCCCATTAAAAAGGCTTGGATATAATTCAGGTTAATTTGGTCACAGATAAGAGCAACCCACAAACTGAAGAGTAAAAGGGGAAAGAGGAAAAGTGAAAAACAGAAGTAGGAAAGCCTAACCCCTCACTTGACCATTTCAGTAGCATTGCTGCCCCGGCAGGCTGAGAGCTGTGTGACAATCTGCTGTTGTAAAATGCTGCTTCTGTGATTCTTTCTGCATCGATTTTTGTTATTGCTGCATGCACAGCAAGCTCATAGACTGAGCTGAGCAGCGGCTTGGAGCTGGACATCAGGATTGAGAGCAGAGTAGAATACTAAAGGGAATCTTCTAAAAGTGAACTGTATTAGGATGGGGTTTCCTAACTCACCTGACATCTCCAATATAGTCTGGTGACTTGCCGAAAGATGTGGGTATGGATGTGGAAAGAAGGCCATGAAGATGATCCAAGGGCTGGAGCAGCTCTGCTCTGGAGCCAAGCTGAGAGAGCTGGGCTGGTTTAGCCTGGAGAAGACAAGGCTCCTTAAGGGGAGACCTGAGAGCAGCTCCCAGTGCTTAAAGGGGATACAAGAAACCAGGAGAGGGGCTTTAGACAAGGGTTTATAGGGGCAGGACAAGGGGAATGGCTTTAACCTGCCAGAGGAGGGGTTGAATGATGAGCTCTTAGGCAGAAGCTCTTCCCTGTGAGGGTGCTGAGGCGCTGGCACAGGGTGCCCAGAGAAGCTGTGGCTGCCCCATCCCTGGCAGTGTTCAAGGCCAGGTTGGACACAGGGGCTTGGAGCAAGCTGCTCTAGTGGAAGGTGTCCCTGCCTGTGGCAGGGGGTTGGAACTGGATGAACTTCAAGGTCCCTTCCAGACAAGCCGCTGTGTGATTCTGTGATGTAGGTTTTGCTACTGCCTTTTTCATATTTAATTGCATAAAGCTGGGAAGAGCTGAGGGCTTAAGGAAAGTGATGGGAAAACTCAGGTATGAGCCTTCTGGTCAGGTTGCTCTTGGCTTGTCCAACAGACCCTTCTGAGCATCAGAATACTGGGTTGCCCAGTCAGCTTGGGTTCACAGGTCTCTTCAGCCTATACGTTTTTTGGTCTGTGATGGGAGCATCTCTGTTCAGTGTGTGATTCTGTCGCTGGCAGAACTGGTAGGGACCTTGCTGAGGGCTGGGTTTGACAGTTTAGCTGCTGGGGTCAGCTAGGTTTGCATTTTACCTGCTCTTGTGCATTTTCAGCCCTTCCACATTTGGTGGTGAATACCAACACCTCATCCCATTTGATGTCTTTAAATTGCTGAGATGCTCAGGGACTATATTTGTACCTTCCTGTCTCTACTGCTGATATTTAAGTACCTCGTGTTGGGGTTTCTTTGCAGCACCCAGTCCTCAGGCTTTTATTACAATTACCTGTATGCCTATATACAAACTCTGTTTCCTTCTCTGCTTCTTGCCCCACTCATCCTGATTGTTTGCCTTGTGGTTTCTTGCAGTGTGTGCTGGCACCGAGAACAAGCTGAGCTCCCTCTCTGACCTGGAGCAGCAGTATCGGGCCCTGCGCAAGTACTATGAGAACTGCGAGGTAGTGATGGGCAACCTGGAAATCACCAGCATCGAGCACAACCGAGACCTCTCCTTCCTGAGGGTAAGCAACCTGCCTTATTCCTTCCCTGTCTTCTGTGTTTAAGGGGATAGCTGCAAGCGCTAGGATGGGGAAGGCCAGGTCTCCTTCCCACCAGCTCCAGTGGCAGTATAAGAGGGTAATAAAACATCATGCCTGTGCAGAGAATGAGCAGTGTCATTGGTGTGGCAGATAACTCTGAGGATGTGTTGTTTAGATTTATCTAGGACTCGAGGGGGAAAGCCATGTCACTGCGCAAGAGGGTGACACCTTGCAGGTCTGTGTGTTGCCAGCAGGGTTTAGGAAGGTCTGAGTGTTATGTAGATAAGCACTGGAAGCTTGGAGAAGCTAATCCAAATAAAATGCTATAGATGGACTGATGATAGACTAAGCAAGGGGAGGACTCTGGGTAACATTTGTGGAGCTTGCAAATAAAAAGGTGGGGGGGGAAAGGTGATTGTTGAATGAGCATCAAACCTTCTTTGTGTAAGAGACTGGAATGATGAGCCTAATTGAATCTCCAGTATCCAGGGGAAGTCTGTAATAGATGGAGGCTCTCCTGCCACTGTGGAGCCTCGGTTGTGCCACTCTCTCAGCCCTGCTTACATCAAATTCTGAGTAAATGTCATGCTTTTGGGTTTGTGAAGGACCATTTTGGTGTGGTTTGCACATTCTCTGTTAACATGGCAACCAGGAGGAGGGAAGGATGAATGCTGAATTGGAAGAATTTAAGCCCATTGTTATCTGACGTTTGGAAACTAGTTATGTTGGAAGAAATACCCCAGTAGATGAGTGATCCAGTGCACTTAGGTGGGCATCTGAGAATGCTGCAGACGTTGTGGCTGCAACATTGAAGGGACTCATATGGGGACCATGGTAGAGAAGGCAGCCTTTTGCATTCTGTGCTGGTCGTACTTTCCAGCAGAAGTCAAGCCATGACACAGATAAGGGTTTACACTGCTGGTATCATATGGTATTGCTCATGTATACCTCTGCAGAATGCCCATGTCACGTTCCAAGATGTGTGTCTGTATGGAACTGGCATTTTCCTAACAGGCACGTAGCGGGAGCAGCGATGTTGCAAGCCGGCAGCAGGAAGAGGGCGGCAGGAGTCAGCCCAGCAGGTTGTGTTACACTCAGTCACTTGGTTCGTGGCTGAACCTGGTGCTCAATTTCAGTTTGTAAAAACATGAACTTCCCATTCTGGGTTCTAACAAAGGCGGAGCCAATTCTCCAGCAGCCTGTTTAGCTTTGCTTCACGTTAAATTTGTCAGGGATTTCACAGGATTTCCACTCTATACATTGGCCAATATTTACTCCAGGAGTGCACCGGGCTGCGAAAAGCCCTGCAAGCAAAATTCAGCCACCAGATATGTCTGGAGTAAAGTTTGGGGTGCTAATTGCACTCAGACTAACAGGTTGCCTGTTAATTTGAGCGCCGAATGCCTAGGAAGTAAATGCTATCTATACATTTCACAGTTGTAACAGGTGGGGAAAACACATATGCTTGTGCTCTGAAATAGATATAGCCTTGATGCAGCTGGACTAATGTTTCCCACTGCATTAGACAGGCGGGAGATAGATACTTCCTGCGAGGGCAGGAGCCCCATGCTCAGGCATTGCTGGAGTTTCAGATGCCTCCTGAAGCCCTTGTGGGCCATGGCTTGAATTCATCTTATCAGTTCTGCTTTGGCTTTCCTTCCTTCTTACGCTGCCATGTTCCTTGTAGAGAGCCGCTATAAGCAGAGTAAAGTATTGGTGGAAAGTGGGCAGTAAATTCAGCAAATGAGAGCAAGAAGAACGGGCCACGTGTAGTAAATGAAGGTGGCTCTCGGCCACTTGTGCTTTTTGGTGACAGCTACTGTCACTTCTTTATTAGTTTTATTACTTCTCATCCCTGTATCTGCCCTCTCACAGATGTCTCAGCAAAAAGCAGAACGTGAAACAAACCCCAGCAAACTGGAAGTCTAGTTGATATGATAAATTGTAGCCATTAAAACAGAAACCCAAAGAGAGGAGAACATGTTCTTGGGGAGGCAAATAAATAAATAAATGCCAGCATATTTACACCGATGATTTGACATTTATTAGTTAGGCAGTGTTACTTGTTTTATCATTTAAAAGGTTGCTTTAATGACCAAATGAAGGTGGCAGATGGGAGAAAACAAAAAGAAAGGCTATTTGTGTGTCTGAGACTTAAATGTGATGAATTCATCGTGCAAGATAGGGCTCCTCCAGCCTGCTCCGCTTTTCCTTTGGCTCTGTTGCAAAACCTCCCCTCTTGCTCCACCAAGGGGGCCTCAGATGGGCAGTTGAAGCACCCCTGATTTACCTGTACATCCAGCTGATGAGTACTGTGGCTTTGTGAGCCTGCCTGCCTTCTCCTTAGTGCTCAGCTTAGCTGGGCAGCCTCTTGCTCCAGGACAGAGGGAAGCCCTAGTGCGCTAGGCATGCTGAGCCTTTTTATCATGCCATAGTAAATGAATTGAAGTGGGAAAAAACAGCCACCATAATTTTATTTACCTTGCAGGGGAACATTAAAAGATCAACATCCCATCTCTCATATTTATTTAGACATTTATTCCCTAAGTAGATTTGCTTTATGTCTGTGAGTTAGCTCTCTGGATATCTACTGATTAAGACTAAAGGGCTACCTATCACCTGAATAAAGTGCTCAACCACTTAAACCCCCAGGCCTGCAAGTGACTGCATGGCTTTGAGATCATGAGGAGCTTCATTTATGTAAGAAGGGATTGCATGTACCAGTGTTTTTGTCCTAACTTGTATGTGTGAAGGACAAGGAGGAATGGCTTCAAGCTGAAGGATGGTAGATTTAGATTACATATAAGGCAGAAGTTCTTCCCTGGGAGGGTGCTGAGATGCTGGCACAGGGTGCCCAGAGAAGCTGTGGCTGCCCCATCCCTGGCAGTGTCCAAGGCCAGGCTGGACACAGGGGCTTGGAGCAAGCTGCTCTAGTGGAAAGTGTCCTTGCCCGTGGCAGGGGTTGGAACTGGATGAGCAGTAAGGTCTGTTCCAACCCATATCAGTCTGGGATTCTATGGTGAAACATATCTAAGCCCAAGTGCTGGGAAAGGCGGGATGTTTCTAACAGCAGACTGATTGCTGATTTTCTTTGTTATTCTTCCGAGGCTCAACCTCCCCACAGAAAATGTACCCTGGGTTAATTCTTCTTGGGGTCCCACCACTGTGAGCTCTGGCAACAAAATAAGCCTTGGGTTAATGCAGCACGTCGCTGCTGGAGGAGCACCTGCCTGTCCTGGCCAAGGCAGGCTCTCCAGTAGCATTGAGGACAGACACTTACTGTTTGCAAGAGCACGATGGAGCTGGGCAGGACAAATAATTGGGTGGAAAACAGACCTTGAGAGCTCCTTTGTCCCAGTTTCATGTCAAGGCTCAGCCAGCAAATCAGCAGTGACAGTGGGAAGAGGTCAGGCTTCATCTCCCACTGCTTCCTGACCCACTGGCATCCTTCAGCTAACTGCACAGGCCAGGCTTTTGTGCTAGGGCTTGTTCTGTGAAACTAGAGAAGCTGATTGAGCTGGTGCGTATCTTGAGCTGAGATTTATTGCCCTGCTTTGGATTTCAGGAAGAGCACATCTTGATAAAAACTCAGCTCATGGACTGGTTCATATTGCACACAACTGTTTGGTTGCAGAAGTGGGAAGGTAGTTGAGTTTCCCTGACAGTTTGTCTTGTGGACAGTTCTTATTTCTTAATAGCATCTCCATAGTCATTTTTGAAATGAAATACACAATTAGTGTACCAGAAAACAATACTCTGCAAACACTCTTGTTCTGTTAAGCACACTTGGGAAACAGGAGTTATCTTTGACTAATCCCCAGCCTTTTAGCAATTCACAGTCAGTAAATTATCTCCTTGTGCCTGGGTTTTATTTAACCATACAGATTACTTATTTTGGAAGACATGATCAAAGTTACGTTCTGTTCCCTGCAATTATTCTTCCAGATGATTATGAAACTTATTTCTTACCGCAATCAACAGCCTTCAGAAATGATCTACCGCCACTTTATGCATTCTTGTTTCACTTACCTCTGTGGTGCCTCTGGAGCACCCTCAGCCGTGGGCATTCTGCTTAAAAACAATAATCTATTTTTAAGTCTTTTTAAAGCTTTTTGGTCTTTTGTAGCAAAATGGGTCTAAGGAGACCCTTCTGAAGGCTCCATTGGCAGAAACTCAGGCGTGGAGGGAGCCTGAAGTCTGAATAGATGTGTTGGGAAGGGGAGCGCAGACACAGGAGGGTACTGCCTTGTCCAGTTTGCTCAGCAGCTCACTGATGATACTGATGGCTCCTGAAGGCAGCACAGCTCTGCATCCTCTTCTGCAGCAATGTGGTATATTTATTCCCCACTGACAGGCTTCAGTGAGGTCCCAGCTCAGCAAAGAGAGGGCAGGATGTGTCCTCCAAATGACAGGTTATGAGTGGCTGCGCCTATGTGGAGGAGGGGCTTTCCCAAAAGTGCAGTCTGAACCTACAGAGCAGGGATGTTTGCCGGTGGAAGAGTAACCTGTGTCCTGTAGCACTTAATTTAGCCATTATTTGTCCCTGGAGTTGCATCAGGAGAGCCTCGGCCCCATGTGTTTTGTCCTTGGATGGCACGAAGCAAAGATTTCCAGGTAATTCTGGACCTGGCAATCAAATACATGTATTTATGTATTTGTAATTGCCCTCCCAGGACCTTCCTCATTAGAAAATGAAGCATAAAGCGGTGGATGGTGTGTCAGCAGTGGCATGAGGGGCAGGGCTATGCACGCCACACAGATCAGGTGGAAAGAGGACACCTCCAACTGTCTGTGTAAACCTGTTGAAGGCATCCTGTGCACGTAGCACTAAATGCAAGTGCTGCGCTGGGTGGGTTACAAGAGACCAGTGGCATTCAGGCCATGCTTCTGGCGTGGACAGGATGTTTTACACTGGCTGTGATCAGGCGCCAACTGTGCTGGATGAACCTGAGCCGTGTTCAAAGTGAGTTGGATCGCAAACTCAGAGGGTGGAGAGGAGCAAGGCCTGACTGCAGGAAGCACATGTGATAGAGCTCTCTTCCAGGACCGCTTCTTCTGCCATTTCCCATTGCTTTTGCAGAAACTGTTGCTGAAAGTAACACCAGTTGTTTAGACTGGTCTCAAAAGTATTGATTGCCAAGGTGAAGAATGACATGGATTTGTGGGATCTTCCAGACTTGTCCTGTCCTGGGAAGCGGGTAGTGAAATGGAATGCCTATGAGTAGCTGAATACAGGCACTATTAGGATAGTTGGTGCTCCCATTGCCCTCATCCATTGATGTGTGGGACAGCACTTGGGTGGTTGGTGCCTGGTCCCTGCTATTAAAGACAAATAACACATGCTGCATAGTCCCTAATATAATCTCATCCTGACCTCACTGCTCCCAGAGCCTTACAGCTAGTAGATAAAAGGCATCTAGTGCTTTCTGGCCTGAAGGTGTTCCGAAGTGTTACATGATTATTGTGCTTCAGTTGCTTATCCTCCTCATGTTACACTGATGGACCAGAGAGGTGGAGAACCTCTCTGGTGTGAGACTTCAGCTGCTGCTGTGCAGCTCCCCTGCTAGATGCAATGTGGCAGCACAAGGTCCCTGCTCACACCTCTCCTTGCTTCTCCCGCACAAAGGTGCTTGCGTGGCCGCCAGGCTCCCATCCCTGTTGTTCTGGCAAGGCTTCCCCCTTGCCTACTTCAGGTCCCTGTGTCCCCGGTGCTGTCCCTATGCCGTGGTACGCTCCCGCTAAGGCCCTGGTGGAGCTGCAGAACATTGAGGGGTGACCCTGAGCCTGCTCCCACCTCCCATGTCCTCCTCACCCTGCTGTGACAGGCCTGCTCCTCACACAGCTATTTCTATCCTGCTCTTGCAGAGCCTGTTTTAATGATGTTTACGAACCCAGCAGCTTCATCTCTCCAAGCAGCTAATGCTTTGCCTGGGTCCCCACAGCCAGATTCTGACTAGGGTTTTATACTCCTTCTAGCCCTGCTCTCTTATTTTTGTAGCTGTCCTGGGCATTGCAACAGGCAGAATAACTGGGCTAGGAGGCTTCTTCCTCTCTCATACACAGCACCAACCTCCTCTCCCTAAAGTAGACTGGAAAACCCACTTGTGCAACCTCTCTTTCCCCTCTCCTCCTTTCCCTACCGGCAATGCACCAGCACCAAGCAGCCCGGATCAGCTCTGCAATGGAATTTGAGCTTTTCTGTCAACTGAAAGTAACTTAAAGGCCCTGCAAGCTGATACTCTTCTGTTTGAATTACATTTTTAGCTTCTGCAAAACAAACATAGAAGAGAATTAATACACAATTAATCTTCAAGCTGGGTTTGCCAAGCTGTAACCAAATATATGTACATTAGCTATTGCCCCATTAATTTAGCAATTATTTTTGGTGGCTCTGTATGAAAGATACAGTTTGAAAGAACCACTTGGGTTTAGGAGGAGAGTCGCGTGCTGCACAAATGCAGGCTCCAGTTTTGGCACAGGGATGGACTGTGAAGTGGCTCTTTGTGTCTGTGTGTGCCAGGGGCTGTACAGCACCCCCAAAGAAGCATTTGTATGGGGAGGGCTGCAGATGTTGCCCTTTTCCAGGGGAGCCTGGGTGCTGCCAAAGCTGTTGGGGGCAATAGCAGCTTCAGTCCCTTGTGTCCACATCCCTGTGATAGATTTGCTGTACAAAACACATGCTGTCGTCTGTGGAGCAACTAGTAGGTGGTGTGAATAGGCCCTTCGCTGACACATGTACACCCACTATGGGGAGTTGGGAGAGGTTCTCCCAATGGGGCTCTGGGAGGACGAGAGGATGGATCCCAATATCAGGCTTTGTTTCCCCCTTCTTTTGGGTTGGCAGCAGCCAAGAGCTCCCCCAGCTCTCCTGCAGCCTTTGCCTGTGCCCTTTTCAGTTGGGGGGAGCATCCTTCAGCTGTGTCACAAGTGGAAAAGATGAGAGGTAAAGATTTGAAGTCCAGAATGATGAAGGAGTCTCTTTACATTGTCTTTTAGCATTTCCCTTTCAGCTTCTATTGTATGGGAAGCACCCCACCTCCAGCCACCTGGGAAGCTTCTGATTCATGTGCATGCCAGCAGTATCAATTCTGGAGCAGGAGACAGATGAAAGAAGCTTGACTTCAATTATTCAGAGTAACCCAGACCCATGCACATGCTGGAGATCAGTAATGCCTTTTTCACTTGCTCTCCTGCGCTCATGGTTGAAGTGAAGCTGCCCTTTGTGAGGCGGAGCAAAGTGCCCCAGTGCTCAGGAGCTGTTCCTTGTGATGTGAGGTGGGATCTGTCCTTCTCAATGGTCCTGCTGATCCTCAGCAGCCCTTCTGGCAGCTTCTGGGTGCTGCAGGGAGTGCCTGCAAGCCCAGGGTGGTGTGGGAGCATTCCTGCTTGTGATGAGGTGCCAGCTATGGCCGCAGGTGATGTTTGCCATTCCACAGTATTGTTACCCCATTCCCAGCCCAATTACTGGGAAATTATGAGGTGAAAGAGGGCCCAGTACCAAAAATACACCCAGGATGTGGGGCTCACCACTCCAGGTAGATTGCTTTCTAGGTTTGGCAGAGCTAACATGGTGGGGGGGTGCCAGCTGGCAGCAGGTCAGCCTGAGTAGCTTGTGGAGGATGTTAATGGCAGTGGAAAGCATGTGGAGGAGCTGGCAAGGTGTACCCTCACCCTGGGAATGTCACAGACAGGTCTGGGGGCTCTTGGCTTAAACAGCTTAGCAGTCTGTGGAATGGATTTGTTCTTGTGTTTCAGTTGTGTAGCATCAGCAATAGCCCAGGAGACCTTTCTCCTAACACAGATCTTGTTCCCAGCTGTCTGGAGCTGTTTCTGGGGACACATGCTGACGCCAGCCCTCCCTTTCATGATCAGTGTGTGCTGATGGAAGCATGTTATTCCTTGGGCAGGGATCTTTGAGGTGCAGGTAAACCTCCTTCCCCATACAGCCCCATGCTGGGCCTGGTAGCCCCTGGGCCAGCATTGTCACTTTGCTTGTCCGCTCTGTGACCTACCTTTGCCTGTGCACTGCCAGCCTAGTGTGTGACGAACTGGTTGTGCTTTTCAGCTGGTCCTGGCACCTTGAATCTTGGCCGCTGGCAAAAGTACAGATCAGGAGTCAAATTCTTAACATGAACAGCAGCAAATGTGGAGATCCATGACTCTGGCTTGGGTTTGTTTGGGTTTATTTTTTTAAGCAATTACAGACTGTTAATTAATGTCTTGTTGTTTAGCATTTCATCAGACTCTTCCTTCTGTCTGTCCACGGTCTGTAAAATATGTGTGGCCAAACCAGACCTCAGACGCTGTTGTGATGGGCACCACTTGGCTGGTGGTGGAGGGGAGGACATAATTAGACCTAAACCAGTGCAAACCTCCTTAATTAGGTGTTGTTTCTCTTAGAAGCTGCTCTTCCCTCTAGGTGAGTAAAACCAGTTATGCCCTACCTTTCAACCACCTTATGGTGTTAATGATCTTCCTCTTGTAAATGTAAACCTCTCCCCTGCTGATGCGATTGGGAATGGTGGCCTAATTGAAGCTGGCCTAAAGCAAGCAGTGGAGTAAAGTTAAACCAATCAACAGGAAAAGAAACAGACTTAGTTGCAAATGCTTTTAAATTAGAAATGGATTTAGTAAGTTATAAAGCAAAGAAGTAGTTTTCTTCCATAGAAAGAAAGGTTATTTGGTATAAATGGTGAGAGTAGTGAGTTTTCAAACCTCGTCTTCATCCTTGCTAGAAGATGGCAGCAACTCATGCCGTTCACTGCCAAGCTTTGCTTAGGTGTTGTTCTTCTCCTCTATCCACCTGCCCTCTGTCCGTGGGACAGAGATTGAAGTTGGGAGGCACAGATGAGGTATAGCGAGGCCTATAGATACACCTGTAATTGTGGTCTAGCATGCTGCACCGAGTTGGAAGTATTTTATACTTTCTTGGAGTGCCATTCTTCTTTTCCTGGGCATTTCGGCACATTTTTCCTCTTGCTCCCGCTCCCTGCAATCCTATTTTACTCTGGAATAAAACGGAATTAAACACACTGATTGTCAGGGAGCTGAATAATCTTGTATTGTAATACACTAGCTCAGAGTTCTGGATCAATGGGCTTGAATTGCTGTTAAAATCCATATGAAAAGAGAAGGCAAAGTTTTTTGCCGTAAGCTGTGTCAAGGGGCGGGGGAGCAGGGGGACGGATGGAGGCTTAGCCAACAATTTTTATGCTAAACTGGATCAATGTTAAAGGTTTCCTCCATAGATGCCTGCTGGAGGGTGTTTAGAGTGCAGAAATGTCAGCACAATTGTGCAGGTTGCTGCATTTAGCACCAGCAACACTCCCACCCCAAACCTAGTACTAGCACTGGGTCCCCTACTCACAGCCCTGTGTGTGTCCTGCAGGCATCCTGTGTAGATGCCTGGGAGGGCTGGGGCAGAGGCCTTCCTGAGTGTCCGTGTTAAAAATGGCATGTCAAGGAAGCTTTTACTAGGATGTGTCCTAGGGAAAGCTGCTCTGAGGGGCCAGGGGGTCTGGAGCTGGCCAGGGTGGTGATCTGGACGTGTCTGGGATTGAGGATGGGTTTGCCCAACCAGCATGCAGCTAGCAGGGATATCTCTTGACCACATGCAGTGTGTTGCTGTACGGTGCCAGCTGGCTGAGTGCTCAACCCTATGGGGTATGAAGTGGAATACCACTGACTTCTCAGTGTCAAACAGTATTGTGGAAAGGTGGAATCGGGACGTTTTGGTTAAGGCAGCGAGGACCTAGTTCAAGGCAGTACTTCTGCAGGTGGTTAAGCACAACTGGTCTCATCGATTTCTAATACTTGTGTTTGGAGTTAAGTAGAAGGGTAGTAGCGTCTGCCTGCTGTATTGAATAGTGCGTAGTGTTCCTTTCCCTCCTTTGGTGGTCATTAGTCCAGCTAGGGAGGAAGAATAGAGTGCTTTGAGGTACTGTCTGAACATAATAAACTTGGAAATGTCAAAAGGCAAAGTAGAAATATCATGCTGATTTTGACAAACCTGCACTGTTTTGTGCTGGGAAAATAATAGGGATAGCTTAATGTTGCTCACTGGAGAGAGAGGTTATACTGAAAATACATGTTGTTTATGCTCATGCTTTAAGAAAACAACTTCAATGAGCCCAAGATGGAGGTAAGACCCTCAAAGTAAATGCTGTTTAGTTTGAATAGGATGGAAGGGCCGTTAGCCAAGTGGCCCAAGAGCTCGAATGGTGGCCAGAGCCTGATAATTGCCACTCTTTCTGATTTCTGATGTTTTATGATTGATCCAAATCCTAAAGTGCTAGAAAAGCAGCTGTAAAACATTGTAAATTGGTTTATAATTCTGGATAATCATGGTGATGGGGGAAGCATCTGCATTTTGCTGCAGGGGACAACCTGTGAACCAATGACAAGGAAACCCCCCAACACCCATGGCTACCCGCAGGCGTAGTGCTGTTTCCAGATGAGGAAGTGTGAGATATGGAAGATCATTGCTTTAAATCCTTTTCATGCCAGTGTTGCTGATTTGTACATGTCCCTCCTGCCTTGAATTTGGAAGGAGGCTTCCGAAAACCACCCTCATTCCATACTGATTGGCTTCCCCTCCAGAAAGGGCTGAAGGACAGGGGAGAGTGAAAGGAATGGTGAGGCACGTGTCATATTGCTGCTGTAAATCAAAAGCAACCACCCCGTGTAATACATACCTTAGGAATAGTAATGACAGTTCATCCCTCAAAACTACAGCGCAGAGTGAAGGCCTAAGAAAGGAAAATCCATAATGAATATCAGGGAATTAATGGCTGTCTCTGCAAAAGTGTGGAGTAACCTCTTTGGGAAGCAGAAGACGTTACTGGTGATAAACTAGAAGAAAATATATCTGTTGTAAGGAGCTGTTTTGATTTGCTATAGGTATGGAAAACCTCTCCCAATAGGTCTTACAGATTGCTGTCACTTTTGAAATACCACTTTTGATTTCTTGGGAGTCTGGTGAATTTTTAGGTAGAAGGAAGTGCACTCTGTGGATGGGGAACCCTCCAAGCCAGTGAGCTCAATGCAGATCAACCCTGCTGCTGTGGCAGTTGGTGTCTGCAGCCTGGGTAGGCGACCGTGTTTGCATTTCATCTCCTGTGCAACCTCAGTGATCTTCGGGTTATTTGGCAAATGCTCATGTAGTTGAAAGCATAAAAGATGATTAAGAATGAAAAGGAAACTGCAAACCTGCGTCATCCCTGTGATTCTGTCCCGTTTGTGTGATGTTCCCACAAGCAGGTGGTACCTTGCCTAAAACAGGGAAACCCATTGCAAACAGCCGCAGCAGGAAACCCTGTGGGAGGGCACTGCAGAAAGGAATGAGGTGAATTTGCGTTCTCAATAATTGTCAGAGATATGCAAGCAGAGAGAAATAGGAGGCAAATACTTGCAAATATTTATGCTGTGTTGAAACTATCATAGAGAGCAGAGACAGCCGCGGAGCTTAAACCTAAACCATTTTGCTGGCATTTGTTGCAGTCAGAGTTATCTGACCGGTGGTGGGCATCCTCCTTCCTGCCTCCTCTGCCTGTTATTTGTTTCCTGAGAATGCTGATGTTTGTAATTGAGGCCAGATGAGGTCCATCCATTTAGCAAACCAGGAGCTGATCCCAGCCATGCTGTCAATTAGCTCCAGTCCCAGCATCAGCGTGGCCGGAGGTTACAGCAGCGGTGCCCAGTAATGACAGCGGATGCTGAAGCGCGCTCCCTTGTCAGCTCATCCTTTCAGTGCCAAAGTAATCATTTGATCTCAGCAGAACAGCTGGTTTTAAACTACAGATTATCCACTACTTCATCTCCTCACTTAGCTGCGGAGCTGATTTGTTTCTGCTATAGATCAATTATACCCCCAAACCAACACTCAGTTCAATCTTACTGTGTGAAATGAAGATAAAATGGGTTCAGGCACTAATGATAGATCTTCCATTACAGACCCCCTGTCCATGCATTTGAATACCCATCACCAGGGAGTGAGTATAAATTCATTCCTAGAGTGAGTCATGCTCCTTTCATTAGGATACAACGAATTATTTTAGCAGAACAATGCATATATAAGAATAAAATGCAGTTAAAAGGGCATTTAATTCTCAGCCAGCTTGTAAGTGTTCGTGATCGGGTGACACCCAAATCACTCAAACGGGTCAAATACTTATGGTTAGACCCTGTCGGGAAGCATTGTGTGTTGTGAGCAGGGAAATCCAGTCATTGCAAAGCAAGTGTTTTTGTGCCATCTGTTTCTTGGCATCATTATGGCCTTTTGAACCAAATTTTCTCCATTACTGGCCGGTGAAATTGAGAAATTTCACTTCATTTGCAATGAGGATGCCTCATCTTGGAAATCCATTTGGTGCGTGCTCAGCTCATGAAACAACAAAGTCCCCACATTATGGAATAATGACATCACCATGGGTGTTCCTAGCCAGCAAGGCAGCATTTCCTTGGGCAGGGAAGGTCTAGAACATTTAAATCTATACCAGCATCAATATGTTTGCATCCTTTGCAGCAGCCCTGCCGTCACCTGCTTTGGGATCAATTCAGCTTGTGTTGGCGGATGTGTGGCTCAGCAGCTTAGGGCTAAATAGAGCTGGCTGGAAGCATTCAAAAAGCAGATTTTGGGAAAATGTTAAGATACAATTTTGCTTTGGCTTTGTAATCCTGATGTTCAACTGAACCGTGTTGTTTTATTGCATGGAAGAAGTAATTTATAGGTATGCTTGTCCACTAACAGATCGCAGCGATGGAGGCACCACATGCCAGTTATCATCATACTTCCTCCTGCCACAAACATCCTGTGCTTGTCATGTTCTCTGGTCTTCCTGAGATGGAGTGAAATGCTTGTGCAGGGTCGATGGGAAATACTGGGTTTATGTCATTTACCAATGGTATGCTATCAGTACACAGGGCTTTAAAGCCTGTGGTTCCTGGTGTGAGGGCTTTTCTCTGCACTCTGCTTTATGCGCTTCTGGTCACCTCTTCCTTTTCCATCTTCTGTTAGAAATATATTGTTTTGTGGGAGAGAACCCAAGAGTGCTGTTTGGAACAGGGAGGTGCACTGGAAACTGGGATGCAGGGTCTGTTTAGTGCTGGGAGGAGCATGTTGTGTCCTGCAGTGCAAGCACTCATGCCCTAGAGGCTGGATGGAGAGGGAACAGCTTGGGGCAGGAAAAATTCCCCTTCCTCCAGCTGTTTTGCACCTGGTTTGATGGCTGTAATACTGTTCCTTGTTCTTGTTAGATTTCCACCGCAGCAGCATGGGATAGCTGATACGGGCTGGAGGGATCCCACTGTGGGTTGTGAAGGTGGTTTCTGATGGCCCTGTGTTGGAAGGTGCAGAGCAGCTCTTTCCCATAGGCCTTATGGCACTGATTAGTCCAGAGACTCATGTCCTCAGCTTGATCTGCCTGATGGTCCTAATGCAAAAAAGATGAGTACTGAGTGGAAACCCTTTCAAATCAGGTAATCTGCGCGCACCTGCACTAGCATGTTGGACCCTGCTAAGCCAAACTTAAACAGGGGAGACTTAGGTTAGATACAACAAAGAAATTCTTCACTTTGAGGCTAGTGAGACACTGGAACAAGCTGCCGATGGAATTGCGAATGCTCCATCCCTCTCATCAAAGCCAGGTTGGACAGGGCCAACTAGATCAACCTGGAAGGCATCCCTGCCTGTGGCAGGGTCTTGGAACTAGATGAGTTTTTAAGTCCCTTCCAGCCCAAACCATTCTGTGAATCTATGATTCTAAGCCAGCAGCCAGGAGTTAACCAAAGTTCTATTAATTTAAATTACTTTGAACAGAGTTCTTACACCCCTTGAGATTACAGCTTAAAAGAAACAATTTTGGTTGCATTTCTGCACCTCAGGTCCTCCCACTGAAGGTCACCTTTCTCCAAATGTGCCTTCAGCTCGTGGGATGTCAGCCCGGCTTTTGGTTTTGCTTCTTTTCGCTTCTTAGTTGTTCTTAAAGCTCTGATCTCTGGAAGGAAACGACCCATCTGCTTATGTCTAATAGGGGCTGAAGTTTTGTTGGGAGAAGCAACTTGCAGTGTTCCAGTGTCTGCTGTAACTATCCCTGTAATTGTGAGGAGCCCAGACCCAACAGCTCCTTCATTTCCAATATTCTTTTCTCATACCAATTTTTAATGCTGCATCATGCCATGAATTCGCAGCGGATGCAGATATTTACCGGATCTGCTGCAGACAGCGTCCATTGGATGTCTGTTTGCCAGAAGGATGGATCCTGTTGTGTCCGGTTAGCAGGGACTTTGCAAAATAAGGAGGCTTCATCTTGGCTTTCAGGAAAGCCGCCAGTAAAGGCTCCTTTTGTTTCCTTAAACAAACCTCTTCAGCTCCATGCTCCAGAGACACCTCTGGGGCTCTCACAAAACAAACAGGGCTCTTGTCTGGTAGCACTTTTAAGAGGCAATGATTTTTCTTAGCCCTTGCTTAACTGGCTGGAAATCGTCTGTCATCTCACTCAATACAAGGCTGTGTTTTGATTTGTTTGTTTTCTAATTGAGCTAAATGCTGCTTCTGCTTTCCTGCTGCCTCTGATCTCTGCTGGAGAGAGCAAATCTTAGCAGCCTGCAGCATCGAAGGCTTTTCTGATGGCTTTTGTCTCCCATATGCTCTGGTTCAGTAACAGTTTCGGCTGATCACTGTGACAGCAAAACACCTTTCTTATTTAAGATACAGCTTTCTAGAAATACATCTTTGGGCTTAATCAACATAACCTTCAGCGGTGCTTTGAAACCGAGGATCTAAAAGCCATGTATGTCAGAAACACTTTACTACTTGTGGGAGACTTTAGTGCTTCTGACAGATGAAAGTGGAGGAGGAAGCCATCAAAAATACACTAGATACAGCCTGGAATGGGATTTTTGCTGGTAGCTGATGGTTGGGTACTGTTATTTGAAAGGACAGGCTACTGGAAGAAAAACTTGGGACTAAGAAACCAAAGGGTGAAGTAGGGCTGAACATAATGTGATAATCATAGAATCATAGAATCATAGAATAGTAAGGGTTGGAAAGGACCTCAAGATCATCGAGTTCCAACCCCCCTGCCGTAGGCAGGGACACCTCCCACT
The DNA here is from genome assembly GCA_039720435.1 of Amazona ochrocephala. Lineage (NCBI taxonomy): Eukaryota > Metazoa > Chordata > Aves > Psittaciformes > Psittacidae > Amazona > Amazona ochrocephala. The sequence continues at coordinate 80,690,184 of CM077881.1, read as the reverse complement.
AAACCATGCCATCCAAGGCTATGTCCAACCCCACCTTGAACACCGCCAGGGATGAAGCATTCACAACCTCCCTGGGCAACCCATTCCAGGGCCTCACCACCCTCACAGTAAAGAATTTCTTCCTCAGATCCAATCTAAACCTCCCCTGTTTAAGTTTAAACCCATTACCCCTTGTCCTCTCACCACAGTCCCTAATGAAGAGTCCCTCCCCAGCATCCCTATAGGCCCCCTTCAGGTATTGGAAGGCTGCTATGAGGTCTCCACGCAGCCTTCTCTTCTCCAGGCTGAACAGCCCCAACTTTCTCAGCCTATCTTCATACGAGAGGTGCTCCAGTCCCCTGATCATCCTCATGGCCTCCTCTGCACTTGTTCTAACAGTTCCATGTCCTTTTTATGTTGAGGACACCAGAACTGCACACAATACTCCAAGTGAGGTCTCACGAGAGCAGAGTAAAGGGGCAGGAGTGCTTGGGTTTTATGCGGTGTGTGTTCGACAAGCCGGCTGTGCGTGCTGAGCTTAGGCACCTTTTGCTGGCAGAAACAGTCCTTTGCTGAAAGGTCTTTCGGCCATGCGAGCTCTTGGTTTATTACTGGAGTAGAAGTGGTGTTATTTTTAAGAAGAGGAGGAGAAAACAGGAATAAATTACAGTAAAATGTCAGCAACTGCTGAAAGCAGAGGAGTGGCAGCAGTTTCTCTTTGGCGGTTTTGCAGCCAGGCGAGCACAGGCAGCAAGGAATAGTGCCAGTGTGCAATTTCCATCAGCCTCAATTACTACCTTGGCCTGGTTTTAAATATTTAAAGTTTTAACATTTAATTTGGGATGATGCTGAATAACAAGAATCAGAATCTGAAAATTCACATGAAAGTATTGGTTGCAGCAAGTACCTATCAATAATGTAAGCGGGATGGGACTGAATGGCCAGGAAAGCTCTTCCATTTCTCTCATGTTCCCTGTCCAGACACGATTTATTAAACAGCTCTCTGAAGGGATTGTCCTCCTCTGCTACGTAGTATTATTGGTGGGAGCCAATTTGAGGCTCACTGTTGTGTGAGAGGCCAGTTCCCTTGTGTGATTGATGAGCTGGACAGGAAGCGATTAGACTTTTACAAGCCCGTGCTGCTTGGAACAATACAACCAGGGGAAAAAAAAAGGCTGGTTTTCAAATTTCAGATTGATTCCCTCTTATTTCTGAACTTCAGTTTCTCTTTCCTCCTTTTTGATGTCCCCTCATTTTCCTGCTTGCTTCACAAGATATAGGGAGAGGGTATGAGATCTGCAGGGTGCAGGCAATGGAGGAAAAGCTGCCGGCTGTTGTGGGCAGTCTTGCTGTTTTGCTTTACTGTTGTTGGTTTTAATGCAGACTGATTGTGATTTGCTCTTGATACACTTCCCCAGAGGTCTGCCTTCTTCAAAGAAAGGCAATAAACCGGGCAAGCTGTGAAACAAGGCTAGTAGGAGGAACAGTAGGACAGGTAGGATGTACGTGCTGTTTCCCTAAATACGAGTTGGGACAAACCCCAGTCCCATACATTGGGGCTGTTGGTGTGAAACCCCTTTGCCTTCTGCCAAAGAGCATTTACTGGATTGCTCCATGGTTTGCATGCAGTGATGGCTGAGCAGAGACTTTTCTCCAAGGGATCCCAGCAAACTTGGTATCTGACTGTGTGTAGCAGGCAGCTTTGCTCCTGCCTGTGATTGGCATCTGGAAAGCCTTTTTAGAGGCAGAAATCCAGGTCTTCCTGTCTCATTCTGGCTCTCACCCAAACCACCCATTCACCTTTAGCACACAGTTGTTATATCTCACATTAAGACCTGTGTTCCTTCTCTTCTGGGTGCCCAGAAGTTTTCATCCTAGAAACAGAAGAAGGTGCTTGATCATCATCCTTGCCCCTAAGATTCCTAATTTAATTCTTGTTTTCATTCAGGGGTTTCCACCTTGTTTTCTTTCTAAGTCTTCCTCAGGAGACCTCTAAAACTTACTCACTGCAGCAATGGCACATTGGAACCAGATGGGTGTTTTTCTTCAGCACCTGAGTGCAGGCTGGAACATGGACACTATACCGCAACCAGGTATCACAGTGAACAGGGAATCCTGTTCCCCTAGTAAAAGCTAAATGAATTATTCTAGTTTAGCTTTAAACTTGAGCTCCTTCTGCATATGCCAGAGCCCCAGGGGCTTGTCCCGTGTCAGGGCTGTTAACTGAAAGTCATCACTGAGGCTAAAGAGAGGTGATACCCAGCCCAGCACCTCTGAGGAAAAGCATGCCAGAGAGATGAGAATAAGCACTTCTCCTGGCCTCATGGTATCTCTGTGATGTGATTTAATCTTGTTAAGCTGGAGCAGAGCTTGGGGTGTGTGTGCTCTTTTGGTGGCGCTGGAAGGATGTTTCATGAGTATTTGTCCTGTTGCAGATGATAACCCCCACAGCATGGCAGGAGTGTTGCAACTAGATGTTCTTTGAGGTCCCTTCCAACTCTAACAGTGCTATAAAGCTTTTGCAATAAGGAAAAGAAGGTAATGCATGATGTTTTCTAAATGAGACATGGAACAGTGGCAGCAGTCACCTGAATGAGGGTGTGAAAGAGGAGGATTTGTAACCCAACAGAAGCAAACTCAGAGCCAGGCCATGCAAATACTTCGCACTTCAGCTGGGAGGCTGAACTGGGAAAGAATTAGAGAAGTCGTTTGGGGCTGACCCAAGTGGGAAGTCTGGTTTGGTTTTTTTCTTCCCCTCATCAAAACAGAAACACTGCAAAACGTTGCTTTGTGGCCACTGATTTTTTCTTGTTCAGCTCAAAGTTCTTAATTTGTTTTAAATAAAACATTCTGGCTCATTACAAAGCAATGAGCACCTTGAGTTTTTCAGTGTGTTTTTTGTTCCCCTTCCCAGCTGGAGCTATTTGCCACATTCAAGATTAATATTCAATTTACTTTGGTCAACCAAATATTGATCTTCTTCTTTTCCCCTGTGCTGATATGTTTGTTCTTTGAAAACTTGCTCCAACCTGATAAGGATAGATTTTTTTCCATGGTATTTTATCAAATCTGTTTTCTCTCTGCTGGGTTAAAATCTGATGAAAGCAAGTTATTCATAAAGATGCAGGTCAGTTTTTGTTGTGCTGAACAGAGCTCTTGCCTGCAAAAGAAATACAATAAATGGTACAAAATGAAGATCACAGATGTTGTAATAAAATCAGTAAATGCGTGTATCATTGAACTTCATGGAAATGATTGTAAATGGTGCTGTAACATTGTTTAATTATGTACAATTAGCCCAGGACTGGTGAAGTCCCTGCTGGAGCCTTTTCTCTTAGATTTACAATAGGTCATGGTAGAGTATTTTCCCCATTACTGTCATGGAGGCACTAATTGAACTGGATCCGATCTCCCACATTGACTACTTTTATCCATAGAAGGATAATTTACGTACGTGCAAATAGTTCTTCTTTGCCATATTTAACTGGGGCCTGGAGCAGGCGTAGAAGAGAGAACACAATTTATAGTCCATTAGAGCATTTTCCACCAAGTGTCGTCTGTGAAAACTGTTTTGGGCATATAAAGCAGGAACTAGGTAAATGTATGTTGGTAAGTCTTGAAAATGCTTTTCTTCTGGACCACAGCCGGCCAGCATGGGGAGGTTCTGGGGAGATGTGCAAAAGAAGTCAGCTATGTTAGGGTTTTCTACATACATACATATATATATGTATGTATGTGTATATATATATATATATATCATAGAATCCCAGCCTGGTTTGGGCTGGAGGGGACCTTAAAGCTCATCCAGTTCCAACCCCCTGCCACAAGCAGGGACACCTTCCACTAGAGCAGCTTGCTCCAAGCCCCATCCAACCTGGCCTTGAACACTGGGGCACCACAGCTTCTCTGGGCACCCTGTGCCAGCGCCTCAGCACCCTCACAGGGAAGAATTTTTCCTAATAGCTGATCTAAACCTACCCCTATATATGTATGTATCTGTATTGCTGTTTTATGGTTTCTCTCAGGGAGCTGTGAAGGAGCTGGGGGCTGCAGAGCTCAGCAGAGAGGTGTTGCTTTGGTAGAGGAGCCTGCAGGCAGAAAGGCGTGTGGGGCGTCTGGCCCTTGTGAGGCTGATGTGACACTGATAAGTTGCCCACGCGGGAGAAGGGGCAGAGAGCATGGGAGGGGGAGGAGCACATCATGTACTTACAACCTGAAATCCCCCAAATACTGGAGAAGAACCCAGTCCTTGCACAGCCTGGCATACTGATCTGGTGGAGCCAAGGATTTTGCCTTGTTAAGCATTTCAGAGCATTTGGGGGTTTCTTCATATTGATCATCCAAGTGAAACCCGCTCGATAATATCATAAATAATGTATTTGCTGACACTTTTCCCACCCTGCTCTGTATGCACCTCACATAGGTACAAAGTGAAAGCTGAACCTGTGTTTCTCAGAGGTTAGCTTTGCAGACAGGGAAGGCAGCAAGAAACCAACACCAAGTCCAGCTGGAGCCTTTCCTTGTGAGCTCAGCAGCCTCAGGTACGTGCCAAGGAGAGGAGGATGGATCTACTGCAGAGCCTGGAGAAGGCTTTGGCTGTCGGGGAGGCCTGTTAGGGTAAGAGGTGCGTGTGTGGTGCTGTGCAGGGGTACCAGCTTGTGCCTGGAAGTGGCAGCTTTCTGTTGTGTTAGAGCTTGAACCAGATGGGACTTCACATTTTAGAAAAGGCCAAATGACTTAAAGTCTTTCTGCGTCCATCTGTAAGCACAAACCCAGCACCATTTAAAATGTAAGACCCCACTTGGAGTACTATGTACAGTTCTGGTGTCTCCAATGTAAGGGGGAGGTGGAGTTGTTGAAGCAAGTCCAGAGAAGGCCACGAGGACGATCAGGGGCTGGAGCACCTCCTGTATGAAGACAGGCTGAGAACATTGAGGCTCTTCAGCCTGGAAAAGCTGCATGGAGACCTCAGAGCGGTTTCCAGTGTCTGAAGGGGCTGCAGGGATGCTGGAGAGGGACTCTGCATCAGGGACTGTAGTGATAGGACAAGGGGTGATGGGTTCCAATTGCAACAGGGGAAGTTCAGGTTGGATCTAAGGCAGAATTTCTTCCCTGGGAGGGTGCTGAGGCGCTGGCACAGGGTGCTTCACCTGGAAGCTGTGGCTGCCCCATCCCTGGCAGTGTTCAAGGCCAGGTTGGACACAGGGGCTTGGAGCAAGCTGCTCTAGTGGAAAGTGTCCCTGCCCTTGGCCGGGGGTTGGAACTGGATCTTAGGGTCCTTTCCAACACAAACCATGCTGTGTTTCTGTGTTCATGCTGTACCCATGGAGGTTGATGGATATAAGCTGCAACTCTCACCCCTCTGGAGCAGGAGATCCCTCTCCTTCAGCATCTTCATACATCCTCCGTCTTGTTTGTGAAGCACCAGGCACTGTGTCAGATGAAGGTACCACACACCAGAACTCATGTCGGTGGTTCCTGGCAGGCATGGTACCTGTGGACATACTGGAGCTGTCTCAGCAAACACTGCCAGACGTGTTCAAGCTTATTTAAAGCTGTTTCCATCAGTGGAGGAGTACATTATTTATGATTCCATTTTCCACTCTGTTTGGAGAGCATTTATCAAATCAATCAGAGAATTCATTAGGTAATTATTATTTTTTCATCATTTGCCTCAGCCTTGGTGTATTTACTCCACACAAATAGGAAAGCTGCTAGTAAATGGGATCGGGAGCTTGAAATACCCTTTTTCTTCTTGGAAGCATAGAGGAGGAGTCTGGGAGTATCTCCATAGTGTGACAGCCAGCAATGAAGTTGTGATATATAATTAGTGACGAGACACTGTCAAGTGTCATTTGTCATCTGTGGCCTGAACGAGGTCACTCTGCTCTGTGCTGGTGAATGGTCAGAGATGATTCTTGCCCTGTTTCGCATGTGTTCAAGTGGTGCTTCCCATTTCCCAGCGCAAGGGAGCTCCTGGACCAGGCCCTGTGGTTGAATGAGGGTGAGGACAAATGGGACAGGGAAATTGAAACAACCTTTTCCGGAAAGTGGTGGAATCACCATCCCTGGATGTGCTCACACTTAACCAGGACCTTGCTGAGGCCCTCAGTGACCTTGTTTAGTGGTGGTCTTGGCAGTGCTGGGGTAATGGTTGGACTTGATGATCTTCAGTGTCTTTTCCAACCTGGTTGATTCTGTGATTTGATGAAATTACAGCAGCACTCTGTCAGGTTGAGTGAAAGTGGTGTACAAAAAGCAAGTTCTAGATGTGCTTCAGGAGCATCTGAAGGTGAGGGGCCAGGGTGGCTTTGGGTTTCAGAGTCTTTTCTAAGACCCTGACCCACACAGGCTGATGGGATTGCTGAGAAGATGACACTGCAGCTGCCTGTGTGTCCCCTGTCCCACACCTCACCCACTTTATGTGGTTTGTTACCAGGTAAACATTGGGTTTCATACCTGCCAGCTGCTTGTAGTGTCCGAGGCGTCCCCCTGGCAATGTTAATGAGAAGGCTTTTTGGTGCAGTGTCTCTCCAGGTGACCCAGCTATTCTGCAGAGCACTAAGGGCCACTGAACAAAAATGTATCATGTATAATGAATGCAATAATTGTATAACTTTATTCCCCTTCTCATCAAAGTTGCTGTGCAGAGTGCATGTATTAAATATGACTACAGTGCTGTTTCCCAAGACAACTGCTGCAGATGAGTTAGGAAGACCTCAATAGGCTATTCCAGTTAAACATTTTCTCTGCAAAATAAATACAGACTGTCTTGTGAATAAGAATGAGATGAGCTGGAGTCATTAATTAGTATGACTTTTTAAAGGGAAGCTGTAAATGGAATAGTTCACCATATAGGCATCTTAATTTTCTTCACTGCAGAATAGCTTTCAGTTTTTAATTACTCTTTGTTGCCTTTCATAAGCTCAGAACTTCTTTCTGGTGGGTCTGCTCAGGTGTTTTAGCTTCTCTCTTTTGCTCCCCAGTCCTCTGGTGTCCTGCTTCTGGCTTTTGGGTATAACTGCACCCAGACCATCTTTGCTTCCCTCCAGCCTCATCCCTCTTGGAGTTTCCCCCCGCCGTAGGATTCAGGTTGGTGACCAGAACTCAGTGCCCAAAGCAACTAACTATGACCTGCAGTTATCTAATAAATCAGAAAAAGAGATTGCAGGGCCAGAGGTCTCTGAAGCAAGAGCTCCACTATTGCCATTGGTTTTCTATTAGTGTGCGAGCATCACCGGTGCATGCCCTACTGTAGCATCAGTTGTCAGAAGTCCTGACAGCAAACTGGAGACCTGAAATCCCCAAATGGGGCACAGGAAAGCTCCTGAGTCCCCTGCAGTAGCCTTTGGCCTCTTGTCTGTTTTCCTTACGTAGTTCAGTCGGAAAGTGTTAAAATACATGTTGATGGAAGGTTAGAATGGTCCTTTTGGGTGGATGGAAGGGATTAAACTGAAAAGTGCGAAAAGCCAACTTTGGAGAGGCTGTTTCAGGAAGAAATCCAGAAACACAAAATGGGACGGTTTCGTCTCACAGCTCTTCCTCAAAGCTGGGAGCAATTTGTTTAAACATTGATTTTCACATTTATTTTCCTGCAGTTTGTGGGGTTTTTTTTATCAGTGGCTTGATTTCCATTCCTTGTCTGGTGTGCCTGTTAATTTTGCACGCTATCACAAGCCTAATTCTTCTCCGTTTCAAATGAATATCATATAAATTAATTGCCATATGATTACCATGTAATTACATTGTGACTCATGACAGTTTAGACAAAGTATCATAGCTGCATTTTAAGAAATGATAAATGTTTGACTAATGTGTCAGAAAAATGTAAATATATTGTGATTATTGTGGCACTTTCAAGCGCATTAATTCTCTCCCTGGCTTCTGTAAGCTGTCAGTCATGCCGTGGCAAAGAGCAGTCAATCCAAGCACCTAAATTTAGCTGTATTTAGGCAACATTTAACTTCTGGGAAGGTTTTGGCACCAAGGGCCTGGGGGGAGGTATGTGGCCAGAGTCGCACTGTGGAATCATATATGACACTCTTGGCACACCTGTATACCTTTTGCTGTATTTCAGAGCAGTTTTACTCCAGCTCAGCATCAGAGGCTCTCAGTTGGTTGTTACTGTTTGGGTGTTCTCCCAGCTTGCCCCATCTCCTTGCTGAGGTGTCTTCACTGCCCAGCACCTCGATGCAGTCCCTATTAGTGATCTCAGCCATTTCCTCTCTGGGTCTTTCTCTGTCTCATGCACTCTCCTGTTCTCCAGAGGTACAGCAAACCATAGTTAATCAGAGTTTATGCATGCACCTTGGTCTGTGGTGAGGCACTAATTGGAAACTAAGCCCAGCAGAGCGTTGCCCTGGGGAGGCAGCGGGATGGTGCATTGCTACTGCTGTGTGTTGACATGGGAAGGGATGCAGCCATCCCCAGGTGGGGCTGTGGCGTGGTTGTGGAGCAAAAGCTCACCAAGGCTTGGGTGGAACAAGGCTTTGGCTATGCATTGCTGATTGTCCCTTCTGACAGCAGTCAGTGGGAGAGGGACCTGCTTCGTTAGCAATCAGTAAGTGAAAATTAGGAGTGTTGTTCATCATGTTAACTGAGTTGCTCTTCAGTATGTCTATGGTCAATGTAGACAGGGACAAACCTTTTAACAGCTGCCGTGAGGTGTCAGACTCCTGTTGATGGCAAAAACGTGTTTAGCATTGAATTGCTTAAAATAGCATCTTCAGTTTCAATTGCTCTGAGCTCTGTAGAGGTATTAGGGAGCGTAACAGCCATGCCAAGGAAGTTACTGAAAGCCAGATAATGGATGTTTGGTTTCAGTTATGAATACCTTCACCACTGATCTTGTTTTATCACTTAGAGTGAAGTGTCCTTAGTGAAGCAGCAAGATTACAAAAGAACGCTTTGCTGTTTTTCAGCTTTCTTCCATGCTTGTATGTCAGCACCGTACAAGGAAGTCAGGATAAAGCCTTGTTACCTAGACCTACAGCAATGCAGAAAGCTTTTTGTCTTGCAGGTGCCAGCATACTCTTGCAGGGATTTGGGCTGAGGCATCTCAAGGTCTTATCTCATCCTCTTCTGCATGCCAGTGGCTGCTGCTCTGCACTTGGTCCTGCCTTTGCAACATGCCCCTATGCTACTTGAGGTGCTTGCCAAGGGTCTAGAAGGGCTTCCTGGGCAATTCCAGGGTGGGACAGATATGCTTAAGCCTCCCTGCTCATTTAAGGTCTTGGCACAAGATTAGCAGCAGTTGACAAACAGGCAAATCCATTAAAAAAAATACATTGTAGAGGTTGTGATAAAAGGAAGGGCAAGGGAGGTGTTTCTGGTGAATTTACAGGCTGGATGTGATCAGTCCATGACTTAGGATCCCCTTTCTTGATGATGAGTGACAGCCAAGTTACTCATCTGCCTCTGATGGGCTTTGAAAGGGGGAGGGATGGCGGCTGGCCAGGCTGCATGGAGCTACTGAGGCTGCAGGCATTTCGGAGCAACCTAATCACAGCCATCCAGCTGGAAATCAGTGTCCCATTGCCCGGTAAACCCACCTCTAGAGAGGTTGTTTCCAATCCATAGCCACAGTACAAATGAAATCAAGTCCCCTTAGTTCTGGGAGGTGTGAACTTGCTTGGAGCTCATTTAAATATTAAGGGTTGAACATGGGCAGTTTTCTTCCCCTTCCTCATTGCTCTCCTTTTATTAGCTGAGAAAAGTGGAGAAGAAAATAAATTGAAAGACTCGGTTAATGAAATGTGTAGTATTAGGAATTGCCTTAATAACGAAATGCATGATTAGACCAGTTAGAGGAGTTTGAAGGAAGTGCTACTTGTGTAGGTAGTGTGTGCTTAAGAAACGAGCTGACAGCCATCCAAAAGTCAAGAAAAGAATTGTCTTTCCTTGGATCCAAATTGCAAGTCTTGATGCTCTTTGCTGTGGACGAAGCCAGGTCACCTTTGTCCTCCTGACTAATTTGTGCCAACATAAGGAGGCAGGCTGAGAACACGGGGGCTGTACAGCCTGGAGAAGAGAAGCTGCGTGGAGACCTCAGAGCAGCTTCCAGTGTCTGAATGGGGTTACAAGGATGCTAGCAAGGCATCTTCATCCGGGATTAGAGTTGTAGGACAAGGGGTGATGGGTTTAAACTGACAGAGGAGAGACTGAGATGAGCTCTTAGGCAGAAGCTGTTCCCTGTGAGGGTGCTGAGGCGCTGGTAGAGGGTGCCCAGGGAAGCTGTGGCTGCCCCATCCCTGGCAGTGTTCAAGGCCAGGTTGGACACAGAGACTTAGAGCAAGCTGCTCTAGTGGAAGGTGTCCCTGCCTGTGGCAGGGGGTTGGAACTGGATGGGCTTTAAGGTCCCTTCCAACACAAACCAGTCTGGGATTCGATGAGTGAGTGGAACAAGAACCGAGAAAAGCATCTTTATTCTTCTTTAAATTGCTAACTTAGTTGCCCAAGCCAGGCAATGAAGAGGAGGGTGTCAGGGGCGGGAGGCCAGGTATGGTGCAGAGCCGCCAGGGTGACCCTGATGGAAGTGGACCAGCCTTAGTGATGTTCGTCTGCGGGAGGATGCAGCTCGATGCCATCTTTTTCCTTTGGAGATGGATCCACCACAATGTCTTTTGGTGTTCCTCTGGAGCTGCGGCTTTTTGTGTCTTTTGTAGGTGGGGCTGTCGATGTCCATGGGCTCCTCCTCATCTGGTGGTGGATCCACCTCCATTGACTCCTGCTGCTCTTCAGGCTGGTCCACTTCATGGGCTCTGCACCGTTCGCACCACAGCTGGCGCTGCCTCCCGCTTCTGCCCTCTTTCTCTTCATGCCTGGCTTGGGCACCGAGAGCACCACTCCCCCGGGCATTAGCGTACAGGTTGCTGCCTCGTTGGCACCAGTCCTCAACTGTGGTTGCTGGTCGTGGGACCTCAGCAACTGCCGGGTGTCTGCAGGGTCCCTGTATTTATAGCGCCCAGGGTAGAACGTGCTCTGTGACATCCCCAGCCCGCTGCCATGGTGATGGAGCAGAGAGTCCTGCAGTGGGGACGGGATGTGTGCGGCCTGAGAGGCTCTGATGCTGTGACTTTGCAGCAGGCGCCAGGGAAAAGGGTCCCTGCTTTTTGAGCTGAGCGCCCTGCAGAGAATGTCCAGGGCAGGGGCAATTGCTGAGTATTTATCCTTCAAGCATCCTTAGGCATTTCCTGCCCTGCGTCCATAGGTCAGGCAGGATTTCCCCTTAGTGAAGCCATGCTGGCTGTCACCAAGCACCTTGTTGTTTTTCATGTGCCTTAGCATGTCTTCCAGGATGATCTGCACCAAGATTCTGCCAGACACAGAGGTGAGCCTGACTGGTCTGTAATTCCCTGGCTCATCCATTTTCCCCTTCTTGGAAATGGGGGTCATATTTCCCTTTTTCCAGTCGTCGGGAACTTCACCTGACTGCCATGATTTTTCAAATAGGACGGACAGTGGCTTAGCAACTCCATTTGCCAGCTCCTTCAGGGCCCGCCTGCTGCACTTCCTTCTAGTTGGGATGCATCGCTCCTGAGCGTGCAGCAGGTGAGCCTTGACTATCAACCAACAGCCTTGGGCCCCCCTGCCCTCTAGGGCTGTATCCCATGGAACCTTCCTGAGCAGGTTCCTGAAGAGGCCAAAGTCTGCTCTCTTGAAGTCCAGGGCAGTGAGCTTGCTGCACGCCCTTCTCACTGTCCTGAGGATCTCGAATTCAACCATCTCATGATCGCTGCACCCACAAACTCTCTATCAACTGCTCCCCTGTCCCCAGACAGAGTTCCATACTCTCCAGCCTATTCCTAACATAAATAGCAACTCCCTCTCCCTTCCTGCTGGGCCTGTCTTTTCTAAAGAGCCTGAAGCCTTCCATTCCTACACTGCAGTCATAGGAGCCATCCCACCATGTTTCTGTGATGCCTATGATATCATTCCTCCGTAGACGTGTACACGTCTCTAATTCCTCGTTTGTTCCCCATGCTACAGGCGTTTGTATAGAGGCATCTGAGCCGAGCTCAGCAGGGGCCTTGGGGAGACAGCAGTGAAGGACATGGAAGGCAGAGAGTGTTTGACCCCACAAGGCAGGGAGCCAACCTTCTTCCTACAGCTGGCAGCTCTAGACCTCAGAGCGGCTTCCAGTGTCTGGAGCGGGCTACAAGGATGCTGGAGAGGGACTCTTCATCAGGGACTGTAGAGATAGGACAAGGGGTGATGGGTTCCCACTGAAACAGGGGAAGTTCAGGTTGGATCTAAGGCAGAAGCCCTTCCCTAGGAGGGTGCTGAGGCGCTGGCACAGGGTGCCCAGAGAAGCTGTGGCTGCCCCATCCCTGGCAGTGTTCAAGGCCAGGTTGGACACAGGGGCTTGGAGCACCCTGCTCTAGTGGAAAGTGTCCCTGCCCGTGGCAGGGGGTTGGAACTGGATGTGTTTTAGTGTGCTTTCCAGCCGAAAGCATGCTATGGTTCTGTGATTCTAAGTCAGAAGGGCAGCTCTTCACCTGCTGTGATGATCACAGCTCCTTGGTTTTCCCAAGAACCCATGGACTTGGTGCAGTTGATCAACCACAGACTCCACTCCTTACAGGCTCACGAAAGATGGTAATTTAGATCATCTCTGCTGCATGATAGATAACAAGCAGAAGCTCCGCTTGCAATGCAGTGATGCATTGCCCTTCCTCAGCCTCTGTTCCCATGTTGATATCTTTATACTCACAGATCTTTTTAAGATGTGTGGTAATGCAGGATTCCTGCCTTTAGTGCCAAGTGTCTTAAAGAGATTTCATTTAGATAAATTATCTGCCAGATATGGATAAGTAAGAAGCAACAAATCAGAGAGAATCGGCTGTTTCAGCCAAATGGGTGTTTTCATATCTGTGATGTAGTCTAAAAAGAAAAGTCTCTTTTGTTTTTAATTGAACAAGGTGGTGCTAAGGCATAGTAGGTAGAGGCCCAACGGGGTGTTTAGTTACAGTTTTGTGAGCTAAGTTTTCAATCCCTTTTCTATATATACCTTTGGGAAATGACACTGTCGTTTCAGTGAGTAAACTTTTCAGTTTACTGAAAAGCATTGCCCCATGCCTGGCAGTGTTCAAGGCCAGGTTGGACAGGGCTTGGAGCGAGCTGCTCTAGTGGAAGGTGTCCCTGCCCACGGCAGGGGGCTGGAGCTGGATGAGCTTTAAGGTCCCTTCAGCCCAAACCAGGCGGGGATTTTGTAACAGTTGCCAGTCTTTCCTGCTAAATGTAGTGGAAGGTTTAGTCTATATCCTGTGGTTGATACCACTGATACATGCTCACAGCCATGTGTGTCTGAGGTATGTACAGCGGCTGTTCGCATGGACAAGCAAAACTAAGAGGCTGTTTATGTGATTGTAGCGTACGTACGTGTGAATCCTTCTGGAAAGCAGCTTTTCTGTCCCATCCATATAGGATCACCCGTCTCTCCTTCAGTCATCAGTCACATACCAGAAACTTGAGAACTGCTGATCTGCCCCTGAAAGAGTTTTATTCTTCCCAATCGTGCTGCACTGATTGTGTTTGATACTTCTGGACAGTGTAGATCTTCCCCAAGGGTGGGGCTTCTCCAAAGCTTTTCCATTTCCCCCATTTCCTTAAATCCAGCTCCCATGCTTGGAATCCCTTTCCTGGGGTGCCGTGCCCACAGTTTTTCCCCCAGGAGGCTGTTGCCATTCCAGTGAGCTTTTTCTGTTTCCCCCTGTGAAATAGTGAATTAGGGCTTTTGTTACACTTCAGCAATTGCTGGGAAAGGCTGTTTCTGGCTGATCAGCATCTTCCACTGAAACCTGTCAATACGGGCTGCCATTTCTCTGTGTCATGTATTTCTGTCTGCTTAGTCCCTGCTTCTGTGCAGGTCCAGTTCTTTTTCCCACAGTATGGGTGAGCTGATGGTCATAGCAGAGTTTTACTTGCAGAGCTGCTCTTTGTCCCCAGGAAGGCACAAGCATCATCTTTGCTACAAGCCCCACACTGATGGCAAAGGCAGGGTTTCTGCCATGCTTCTCAGGGAGAGGGTTTAGCATTTTAGCTCTCTTCTATTGCTTTGTGATACCAAGCACTGTCAGTTCTCTTTTTGTTTTCTACTATTGCATTTTCAATTAAATGTGTGTTGGTATATTCTACTCAAGGGCTATTCTTCATGTTGCTGTGGGTTATACATAAGCAGGCATAAACTAAAATGCAGTGTTGAGTGTTACAATATTCAAGGGCCTCATTTCAGGCTTACGGTGATGAATGAAAGGGTTCCAGAACAGAACAGACCTAGAGTCAGCTTAGCCACAAGAAAATACTTGACACAATAGGAAAGTAGGGAATTAAAAGTAACGTGCTTCCCTCAAGTACAGTACTTTCTGTGCAAGTGCTAGCAGTTGTTTAAATAGAGGGAATTGAAATTATACTGCCATTTGGCACAGTAGTGCTTAGTCTAATTTTATCAATTACAGTATAAACCTATCAGGAAGAATGCTGATTAGGGGCACACTGTTTGGCTAGGGAGTGACATGGCAGGTTCAAAAATGCACCAAGCGCCTGGTTATTAGCTTTATTAAGTGGAATGTTTTCTTTATAGCGTAGCCTAAAGGCTTCGAGGTTTAAAGCAAGCAGTGCAGTGTGTGCATGCAGCTCTGTGCATCCATGCACGCAGGCAGCTTGAGCCAGCAGATGCGGATAAAGGTAGGAATTCAGATTTGCAGGTGCCACAAAGAAGGTGGTCCTGCTGCTTTAGTTTCACTTCCATGTCTGCAGTGTGGTGCAATCCCTGCTGTGCTACGATGCAGGGATTTCTTCTCTCTGAGCATGTGTTTTCCTCTATTTCCTAATCTAAACCATTGCCCAAACTTCTGCTTAGCAATATTCTTGTCCAAGAAGAGGGATGGATTTTGAAGACAGGCATTTTTAATGCTTATTTCTCAGTTACACTTTGTTGTATGGAAATCATTGAGGATTCAAGCAGCCCTGTGACAGTGCACTTTGCTGTGTGCTAGTATAAAACACTTCCACCTCCAGCTGCCTGTCCCACCAGCAAAGTCCCCGCAGGTTCAGGCTGTAACTACTCTACTTTGTTGGCCAACATTTGAGTGAAAACCCACCTCCATTGGCAGCTTAAGTCAGGAGTCTGCGTTGTCCACCTGGGATGTGTCTGGGTTGCAAGCATTGGCCCCTGGTCACCTTCTGCTGATGCCATTGCTGCAGGGCCATAGCACAGACGGGCTGGCTGGACACGTCCAAAGCCTCAAACCAGCACAGCAAGACTCATGAGGGACCATCTGTCACTGCCCAGAGCCCTTTTTGCTCTGAACGCAGAAGGAATTCAAAAATCAGAGGAGGTAATTGCTTTAGTTACTCTTCCAAGCTTCACCCAGCGGTCACTGCTCAGCGCAGTGCCTGCTCTCCATGCATGGGGCCAGGCTTTCCCCACTTACAGGGGTTTTTGCCTTGTAGTTCTGCTTCTTCCTCAGTTTCTTTGGGGTCTTCAGTTTCCCACCATACCCTGGCAGACCTTCCCCTCATTCAGCCAGCACATGGACATGCCTTTGTTTCAGTGGCATCTGCCGCGCTTTGGTCACTGGCCCCAGTTTCTTTCCCTGTTTATCCCAGAGGAGGGGCAGCATCTGTCCCTACTGGTTTCAGCACTTACTGTCCCACGGCAGCAGCTGGAAGGTGTGGTGCTGGCCAGGGCGCACTGCCATGCATTAAGTGGTGGGGTGGAAAGAAATGCCTGGCAGTGCCTCTTTCTCCAGCTCTCTGCACACCCTCATTGATTGAATGGGCAATGAATTCCTTTGCCATGGAAAATAACCATGTCTGACGCACTGGTACTGATGGAAAGCATGCTAATGGTCAGCATAGGTGTCTGGGTCAAGATGGTTGAGATTTTTCTGTTTTTTTTTTTTTCCGTAAAGTAGGAGATTTCTGCTTAAAATTCATTGTACTGTGGGAAGTGTTGGCATGTTGTGAAAAACATTCCCTTTGCTGCACATGTTTAAGGAATGTTTCTCCCATGTTGGTTATTAGAAGGAGTAATGCACAAAGAAGTAAAGAGGGTCCCTGTTGACAATTCAACTTCTCAGTTCCAGCTTTGCAATAAAAGACAAAAGCCATTTCAGCATTGTTCTTGTTTTTTTTTTTTGGGACAGAGCATGTGGATATGTACATGTTAGCCTTGAAAAATAGATTAATTTATTTAATCTTGGAATGAACCTGGTGTGGAGCTCTCTTGCTTGACCATAGCCCTTGTCGAAGCAATGATGCCATGACCAAGAAACCTAGTAAGAAGCTTAGACTCTTTTCGGATGCAGGAAGGAGTTGTAGCTGGGATATAAAAGGAGGAAGGATTGGCACGAGGATGCATTTCATGTTGCCACTCGTCACACTTGGTGTAATTGCCAAGCTGAAGCGCTTCTTACCCCGCTCTTCACTGTACCTCTCTGCATTGAGGGCTTGCTTCTGCCTTGCTGACCCCATGTGGAGTCACAGAACTCTAGTGGTGATTAAACTCACCAAAAGCCTCGGGTTTGTGGAGTATAGAGCAAGAGACGGCCCCACTGAGATCTTCCTGCACAAAGACCTTGAAACCCAGGTCTGGTGGTGTATCTGTATGTGCCTGAAGTAATCAGGAGTGCCTTGTTGGCTATGGGAGCCCAGCCAGATCTGGGGTGAAATGCCCCAAAAGCCAATTTCATTGGCTATTTTACGCCTATTTTATCAAGATCCTTTTAGTATGAGTCACAGCAATTGTTTCCTAATTTGATTTGGGTGTCTAACCACCCCAACCCCAATTCCAGACATTTTAGCTCTGTCCAGTGTGAATAATTTCTAGAACCACAAAAATACATATCCTGATTTTCTTTGGATGTCTTACAACCCCTATCCTAATATTAGTATTGGACAGACAGCTCTATGGAATTCCAGTAAATACATTTAGGTGCTACAGATCAGATCTGCTGCCAGTATAAGTTAGCTGAGCTCTGCTGATGCCGGTGGTGCTGTGCAAGGCGTTTTCTGCTAAGCAGCTGGTTTCTTGGAGTTGGGACTCCACAAACTTAACCTTCAGTGTGATTTCAGAGGGCCCTTAGTCCCTGTGCATCTCTGAGTACTGACATTTCCCCCCCTCTAGTCCTCCCCAAGGGTTTTGTCAGAGGGTTAAGTGAACACGGAGGCCCATTTAAGCTTGTAAGCTGGGTATTCTGGAACCAGCCACCAAGTTCACCAGGAGCAAACTCCACAGCTTTGTGAAATTCAGTGGAAAATTGGCTTCAAGGAGCATTAACTCAGGTTCTCAGGGAATGTCTTTCTGCTTCACAAAGAGGGGGTGGTGGTGGGCAAGATAAAAAAAGAGCACCTTTAGATACTAAAGTAATCTTTTTATTTCCCCTGCAAGTTTGAACTTGGCCACTACCTGGAGTATTTTACTATTATGTTTCTTGCTACTGAGGCAGAACTAGATTGAGGCTTAATACCAGGCCTCAGATGGTTTTTAGAAGGTGATCGCATTTACAGTCCCATGATTTGTTCGTGGCTGTTTCCCCCTCCATGCCTTTACAGCTAAACCCTGTGCTCTCAGATACATGCTCCTGGAAATGTTTGGTGGCATTTCACAGCTCCTGTAAAGGAAGAGATCTCTTTCTGCGAAGCCTTTGGCATGATTTTTGTCTCCACCAGGCTTCCCCCTGCCAGTGGGAGATGGCACTGTAGTTTTTCACAGCACCCAAGGGTGATGGCCAGTTCTGCAGCCTGCTCTGGCTTTGCCCCGGGGGCTTTGGAGAGGTGGAGTTTTACATACAGTCCTTCAAGGTACAGTGGGGCCGCAGTTCCCTCAAGCTGCCAGCGGAGGGGCTGGGGCATCCTGGACATGAGGCATCGTGTGGTGTATACCCAAATGGCAGCTCAGCCGGGGATTGGAAATAGGGAGTGATGCTTCAAAATCACTTGGTTTGTGTTTTAACGAAGGACTCTGAATTATGTGATCTTAACAGGAGACTTTTTGCTGCTCGAGGTCAGTTCACTGTCAGAGGATTGTGTAAAAACGCAAAGGACCCTCTGGTGTTGCCCTCGTAGGAGCCTGGAGCCCCTGCATGGGTGCCTGCTGCTTCTCCCACCTGCTGTGGGGTGGGTGAGTCAGGGTCTGTGCCTCCCTTCCTGCTCTGAGTTGTACTTAGCTTGATACTGCATGTGGTTCTGTGATTCTCTAGTTATATTTTAAACACCATAGCATGGCAGTGGGTTGTTTTGTCAGAGGAGCACCGTGTTACCCAGCCCATGGCTTTATCTTCCCTTTCTGCTTTTTCTTTGCAAAGACAAGCTATAAACCCAGCTTCTTTCGGTAAGCGTAGCGCAGGAGCATCAGTGAAGTGCGCTAAGGCAGGACCTGCCCTTCCCACTCCATCTCTCTGTTCCTGTATACCCCATACCCCAAAGTTGTGCATATCCTGGTTTTCATTAGCAACTAGAAGAATCCATCTTGTTTTAGCAAAAAAGTATGCAGAAGCTGTTAGCTTAAAGAGAGGTTTAGGCTCTCAAAACCTCACTGAGGGTACTGATGATGGAGAATAGCTTGGGGAGGCACATGTTTTGTCATTCCTTTGTACATTTGGTTTTCAGCTCACTTATGTTAAGCTTTTCAGTTTCTGCATCTGCTATATTATTTTGCTTTCATTTTTTAAAGTGCTCTATGTACAACTAAACCCACATGAGGATGATCTGCTTTCTCCTTTCTGCTTCTTTCTAAGGCAATAAGACATCTGGCTGCTACTAGCGTGAATTATCAAGTCGCATCCTTTTAACCCTCCTCATCATTTTATTTGTAAAGTGCTTACCCGCTGAGATACCAGGGGCCATGTGCAAACAGTTTAAAACAACATCAGGAAATAAACAGCATGGGCAAAAATGATGAGAGGGTTTTTAAAGCTGGAAAGCTGTGAGTGCTGAAAACAAGTATGTTGTTGTTGGGGAGGAGGGGAGAGGGGTCTGATCAGCCCAGTATAGATGCAGAGGCTGAAGCTGACCCTTCTTTCTAAAGCGAAGTGTGAAGTTCATCTCCTCAGCCATGGGTGCTGACTCCTGCAGGCACCAGGATGTGCCTATAAATCTCTTTATGTATGTAGTCCATGCAGTAAGAGAAGCCATATCCCTGAGCGTTTGGGACCCCAGCACTCCCGAGGTGCTGCTCACTGCAGGGACAGATGGGAAACATGTCAAATCCGAGCTTTTCTCCTGGAGGCAGCTAGTGGGGAGACCTTTGTGTGGAGGCACCAGGTACACTGGTGTTCAGGATGTACCTGTGCTGGCTCTGTGTGCCAGGGCAGTCTTTAGAAGCAATGCTAAAAGATAAAGTTGCAGTAATGAAGCTTGGCTGTGTATGGTGCTCATGCAAAGTCCTTGGAGGATGAGTGAAGATGAGCTGGTTGGCTGCGTCTGTGTGCCACATCTGCCAAATGGCTTCTTGCTTTGGAAAGAGCGCTGCCAAAAAAAGCCTGAAACAGCAACATGTGGCCAAGATACTGAACTTTCTACCCCTGCTCCAGCAGAGAGAGACATCAAGAAATAAAAAGCACCATGCTGCCTGCTGCCCCTTGGTGATAGTCCCACTCTCCCTTATTCACTCACCTAGATGGCATCACGGTTGAGTCCAGAGGAGGCCACAAAGATAATAAGAGGGCTGGAGCTCTCCTTATAGAAACAGGCTGAGAGAGGAAGGCTCCTCTGGAGCGGCGCTTTGGACAAGGGCCTGTAGCGACAGGACAGGGGGAATGGCTTTAACCTGCCAGAGGGGAGACTGAGATGGGAAGCTCCTCCCTGCGAGGGTGCTGAGGCGCTGGCACAGGGTGCCCAGAGAAGCCGTGGCTGCCCCATCCCTGGCAGTGTTCAAGGCCAGGTTGGACACGGGCTTGGAGCAAGCTGCTCTAATGGAAGGTGTCCCTGCCCGTGGCAGGGGTTGGAGCTGGATGAGCTTTAAGGTCCCTTCCAAACCATTCTATGATATTATGAACACCAGCCCATGGCTCATTTGGTGCCCCTGTGGAACTTGCCAGCATCATAGTGGGAGAGACGTGGCTGTGTGGGAGCAGTGCTGGGACCAGAGTGTGCAGAGATGGGGCCATGGGGCAGGCAGGAGGGTGGGAAAGCAATAGCCCTGTGCACTTCTTAGCAGCTCTCTTTATTGTCTTGCAGCGTCATTTTGTGCTTTCACAGTATCTCTGCAAAGAACTTTGCCAGAAATAAATAGGAGTTTTCATGGATAATAAGGGGGTGATAAAGCGAATAACACAGCCTTGATCTGTACAATTTAAAACTAACTTAAACGCAGGATAGTTGCCAGTAGGCGAAAAGAAGCATCCAAAACTGACCACAGGTTTGAATGGCCACAGGAGCTGAGCCATCAGTCCCTCTGACCAGGATTAACACAGTTTATGCTGAGCACTGTGGGAAGCAGCAGTAGCATCAGAAAGGATAAATGCTGGTGTTCCTGGTGCTTTCCCATCTGACAAAGCCTTCAAAGTCTCACGCTTCACCCAGGAGCATTAGGATGAACACAGGGAGGAGGTGAGCAAACTCTGTCCTTTCATGCGAGCAGACTGCTCACATGGAAACCTGTCCCTGTATTGGCGGGCGAAGAGCTGGTGTGGCAGGGATGCATGCATCCTGTGAGCAGGACCAAGGCAGACTTAAGGATAGATGCTGAACACCACTGAGTGCTTTATTAGTAATGAAGTGGGTGCAGGTGTTGCGGAGACAGGGAGTCTTCGGTAAAGAGCACATAAAAATTCCTCACGCCAGCTTTCCATCCTCGGGATGTTTATTCAGGTGCCATGGATTTTTAGTAATCCTCACTGGGACAAATTTAGTGAGGTCCTTCAGGGTTTTCTTGGGTACAGATGAAGGCAAGCACAGGTTTGAGCACTTCAAGGGCTGGTGCCTGCAGCAAATGGGGAATTTTGCCCAGTAACAGCTTGAGCACGAAGACAAGAAATGCAGCTTTGCTGTGGTAGATGGCAGAAGACTCCCTGGGTACATCTGAAATTGAGGAGTTTAATCAACATAGTAGATGACGGGTGTGGTTGTAAGCTGTTGTTGTCCTCTTCCAAGAGATGGTTTGAATCTGGTCTTCATCTCTGGTACTGAGAGCTGGAGAAATCCCTCTGTGGATAGCTTGGTCAGTGGATGGGTAAATCAATGCTGTTTGGTGATAGGTTATTCCCCAAGTGTCTGGGGTTGGACTGCATCACCAAGGTCTGCTCTGTCATTGTACCAAGGTGCTTTGCTGATATTCCCTCATTACTAAATCAAAACAATTAACAGCAAAGTATGGATGAAAGGAAATAATCCCAGCAGGGAAACTAGGCAGCCCTGTGCCACCTAAAACTGCTGCAGCCAGTTATTTCCATTGCTGCAGTGCTGTAGGCTTACTATGACCATATGAAAGGGGTTTTAGCCAGGAGAGGGGAAAGGCTGTACAATAACGTGAATGGCTTGCACTGACTGAAAGCCAAAATGAGCAATTTTCAGCCGCAGAAATCAAGCGAGAGGACAAAGCACGAGACCTACACGCAGGCTAATAATCCACATAAGTGCTAGAGATAAAAAAGTCTACACAGCTTTGCTGTGCACCGCACGGTGTTTGTTAGGAGGTTTCCTGTATGCCAGGAGAATTTGCCGATGCCGCTGTTGAGATCGAGTCAGGCTTCTCAAATAGCTACCCTGAGCTTATTAGCAATGATTTTCTTTAGGGTGTGAAAAAATAAGGTGCAAAAGAATACTTGCAACTCATCCCTCGAGGTATAAAGTAACATAAATATGAGGATAAAAACCAAACCGGTTTTGCTTTTCTCATTTTCCTCCCATTTCCTCCCTATTCATATTCATCCCACCCTGTGGCTCCAAGTGTTTTAAAGGAGCAATTAAGGATTCGTTTATTTTCTTACACAAATATTTCTCTGATACTTTCCCATTCCAGGCAGCCTTTGGAAAGCAAACCCAGTTTGAACTCGAGAGGAAAGAAATGTAAAACATTAGCGACAAATTAGCTTCTCCCAGGACCTCAGCTACGTACTCCCTCGGAATTCGAAATGAAATTGTTGGAATAAAGTCTATGAGGCCCTTTTTTAAAAAGGAGGGAAAAAACACCCAACCTCTGAAGCAAACCAGAGAAAAGGAAGATAATAGCGCTTGGAAAGCAACCTCTTGGCAAAGAGGAACAAGAGCAGTGGAATAATTTAATTGCTTATCAGCTAATTATACGGTATTATAATGTTAATGTGTCTTCATCATGACAATGTAATAGGTATAGATTGAAGCATATGAAAAAGAAAGTGTTGATGCAGTAATTATAACTAAGAGCAGAGCTGTTAGAGTAATTATAACGCTTCATCAGGTAATTAACGTATTGTTCAACTTGAGATGGAGAACAAAGAGTGAAGAAGTTAAATATTGAAGGACATGCCTTCCCCGCTCTGGGGCCATCTCCTGCATGTGCTGCAGGAGGGGATACACTGTACTGATACTGTTATTTTCCTATTTCCTTGTGCATCTTTTATTGAGTGAAGAAAAGTTGTCTGGGTGTGCGTAGCAAAATAGGCAGTGTGGCAATCGTTATCTTAAGCCATTTGTCCTGGAGACCCTGCCCGATCCGCCTTGCTGCAGAGGCAATCAATCTGTGGATGGGTATCTGCAATAAAGGGCAGTGGATTCTCCTGCAGATTAACCTCTGATCAAAGGCACCCATTGAGCACGGGCAGAACTCATTCACAGGAGAAGCTCTGGAGCGAAACCACTGCTGAAAGTGCAGTAGTTTCTCCTCTCTGCTGAAGTGGCTGCTTTTTTCATGCTGGGGGATGCTGAGGGCATCACTGCCAGGCACAAATGGAGATGGAGAGCTGGAGCACTGCGCTTTTGCTGCTGCTCTGCGTTCATCTCCCTCTCACTGCCCTCAAAAGCCCTTGGGAACAGCAGCACAAGCCCGGCTCTTGCTGCCAAGCTCGCAGGCTGGGAGTTCTGCTTCATCTGATCAAATCTGCCCCGTGCGTGGGAATGGGGGTGTGCCAGGCAGCAGTTCAACACCCTCCTCACTGAAGGCCCCATCTGCAGCTGACAGCATCACTCACCCTGATCCGCAAGGCTGTGGCCACAGGCAGGGGGGGAACTGCTGCCGTGCAGCTTAGGGACTGAGCAGTGGTTTCATATTGATGTGCCCCAAAGAGGGATGTGAGATCTATCCCGCCTGTGCAATTTGAGTAGTAAAAAGCTGCTTGGGGTTAAGGAACAGTGGTTGTTGGGGGGATTGATGTATCTGGGTTTGATTTTTCATTTGATGGTGAAATGGACTGAGTGTTGGTTCCTGCTTAGTACAAAACTAATCAGAAAGCTCTTGTGTATTGGGTAACAAGTTATGGAAATGTAAGCATTACTTTTAAATATCCAACTTTGTGTCTATTCCCCCCAAAATACCAGAGTAGGAGTTTCTCCCTGTCTCCTGCATCCCAAAGGAATGCTTTCGTTTACTACTGCACAGTGCACTGTAAATGTGTGGGGGCACTTAACCACGAACACATTCTTACACGCGTCTCTAAGTTCTTATTCCCATTTTGATGTGCAGATTTTGTCACATCAATGATTTTGTCCAGGTTTCTCCCAGTCAGTCAAGTCTAAACTCAAACTGTGGCGTGTGCTAATAGCATAGGGAGGTTTGTCCCGTCTTTGGTCCATCAGGACAACCTCCGCAACTAAGTACCAGGCAGCTGCTCACTCACTCTCCACTCCCCCCGCAAGTGAGTCAGTAAGAAATGAATTAATATTAAAAAGTTCATTTAAGGCAAAAAAATGTCATAAAGCAAAAGGATGACATAGGTACTTCTGGTGAAAGTGAGAATAAATACATTATGGTAACAGAAAGGTGGAATCAGTGTAAGCAAGTGAGATTCGGATGAGCTGAGCTGCTGGAGCTTGGCTATGAAGTGGGGACCTATTTAGGTGAGCTGAAGTCACTGAAGTGCAGGAAAGAGAGAGCTGGAAGAGAATAAGGTTGCTGGTGGGGAAGGCAGAAACAACAGTGTAAAAAGAAGTATGACGGCTGAAAGGACAGAGTTTGGTCAGGGTGAATGGACTGAGTTTAGGTTAAAAGGGCACGTAGTGACAGGACAAGGGGGAATGGCTTCAGGCTGAAGGATGGTCGGTTTAGATTAGACATTAGGAAGAAATACTTGATCATGAGGGTGCTGAGGCGCTGGCACAGGGTGCCCAGAGAAGCTGTGGCTGCCCCATCCCTGGCAGTGTTCAAGGCCAGGTTGGACACAGGGGCTTGGAGCAAGCTGCTCTAGTGGAAGGTGCCTATGGCAGGGGGTTGGAGGTGGACGTACTTTAAAGTCCCTTCCAACCCACACCATCCTATGATAAAATAAGGTGCTTGAGTATCAGAGGGCAGAAGCTTTCGTATTAATGTGCCCCAGAGCACAGCTTTCTGGTCATAATAGCATGGAAGTTGTTAAAATTTACAGTGGGGATTCTATGCTTCTAATACCAGCAAGAGGAAGCTCCTTCAGGTCCTGCCTGCAAGGGACCTTGTTCCACCTTGATCCAGCACAAGCTAAATGCACCCTGTAGATAATGTTTGGGGCTTTTTTGATGGGGCACGAGAGAGGAGCTGGAGGAGCTCTTGCATCTTGCAGTGCCTACACTGCATTGTGCTGGTGCGTTAAGCTGACTTTGCCTTGGGAGTAAAGTAGATAAATGTGATTTAAGTCTCCTGTGTATTTATCTGCAATGGCATTGTTTAGGACCTTGATTCATTATTGTTTAATGACGCAGCATTCAAGCATTAGCAGCACGCTGTGTTTCAGTGGATCTATACTAACCCAGCGCAGCGTGTTTTCTGACTGAGTGTTCCAGCGTGGCTGAGTAGAGTTTCAGTTGCTGTTAGAAATGAATGAAAATCAGACACCTACGTCATTTGCATATCTGTGAAAGAATTAGCCTTAAATACAACTAAAAGGACCTATCCCATATGCAACAAATTCTAGGCAAAATGGAACGAAGCTATTGCATATAAAAAACCAAAGGCTTTTAATGCTCTTTTAGTATTTTCCTAGAATGTATTTGCCTCAGTCTGCAGGAAAAAAAGGGTTTATTGAGCAGAATGATTTATTCTTTTGGTTGGGCTTCGCCTGTTAGAAGTTAGTTCCCTGACGTAAAGCGCGCATCTCTGTCTTGTAAGGATTTCATTGTATTTCCACAAGCATTTCTGTTGCAGGCATAGATGACATCTTTAACATGTCTGTTTGGGTTTCGATGTGTATTATCAATAGCACTCTAGAAAAGTTCCTTGAAGTAAAATAGAAAAGCTTACTGTGAGAGCATGCAGTTATGACGGATGGATGAAGTGTCATCTGCTGGATTGCGGCTGATGCTGTGCAAATAGCTCAGGACTAATGCAGGATAATGTTTCCAAGTGGAGCAGTCCAGTTCTCTGATCAGGATGAGGCTTCTCGAGAACTCCCACAGCTCAGCTCCACTTGAGGATCTGCTCTTAGTCTGGGGTTCCCAAAATCCTGGGGTGAAGCATTCCTGTTAATCCACCCAGAGTCATTTGTCAACACTTGAGTGGATTCTTTCTGGAGGGTTCAACTTGTTTGTTTCTCAAATATTCATCATTCATTCCTTTACCTCTGCATCTCTAGTTTGGGGCCAAACCTAGCAATTGAGATGTGGACATGACAATAGGAGAGGTTGTTAGCAGGCTGCTCCTTGCAGGGAGCTGCAGGAGCAACAGAGGAAAGGTGGCTCTCGAGGGGCTGCCAGCTCAGTGGAGCAGAGCCCATGCGGTTGGACTGGGCAGGAACCTGTGGGTCTGCTGGCACAGGCAGTGAGTCCTTCCCCACAGGCACAGCTCTGGGCTCCAGGCCTGGGGGAATTGTATTTATACCTTCAAAAGATCTCCTCTTATACCTGAGGATGCTGTGGTCATCTTTTCAGATGAGGTATCCTTGATTGAATCCCTTTCTAAATGCATTAATTTAATGGTACAGCTTGGGCATTGGTATTAAGGTTTTGTATCCATTTATCAGGTTCCAATTTGGTGGCTTTTGCATCTTGTCAGTGGTAGTTACACATTTGGAGGGAGGCTGAACAGAATTGTGCCATCTACCTCCTCCCCACCACACAGTCATGGGAATACTCTTGTCATTTCTCCTCTTCCTTTCAGTGGTCACCCTTTTATTGTGGCTTTCCTTAGTTTGCCTTTGTCCTTTCTAGCGCTGTGAACACAACGTCTCGCATGGACCCAGACTGCCTGTACATCTAGTGCATTACAGCATCTTTGTGGGTAACAGCCATCAAAACATCCTCTTTTTTCCCCGGTCCTGCTGCATTCCAGCCATTTTTCCTCCCTATTGATCCACACATGGAGTTTCAAAGCTCAGCCGGGGAGGTTTTATGTTGAGGCAGAAATTCAAACACGTCCGTGGGCCTTATTTCCCTCTCTAAGAGAGCATTCATTCCGCTGTTGACACCAAAGCCATGCTGAGACTATGCCTCTCTGAATTAAAAACTCTAAAAGCAATTAGAGGAGCTCCTTTGGAAAATGTCACGGAGCACAACCACGGCCTGGTATTCGTGTCCTCTTCCCGAGCACCCTACACCCTTCTTAATTTCTTTTCCTTTCTTGCAAGTCATCCATTCAAATTGCCTGGGAGTGGGAACCAGTGTTATTGACTGTCTTGTCAGGAGCTGTCACAAAGCAGTAAATAGAAGCACAAGACAAATGTAGGCACATCCAGGGACAGGAAAATCATAATTAATGCTTCAGTAGAATAAAACGCCTCTATAAGGACAAGAGTGGAAATAAAAGGAGAAAGAGATATTAGTTTGACATATATCAGTGTTTTAGCTAGATCATGTATATATTCACATAAATCTATACTGCGGTTGTGCCTAGTGTGCATGTTCGCCTAATAGGGAGCATAAAGGCAGGATAGAAATGAAGCCTTTGATGGAGTTCCTAAAGAGTTTGCATTAATTGTCAGAGATGGGGATAAGTCTTGAATGTCAAAGTTGCAGTTGTGAGGTTACATTTCCTTATGGCGGGGACACTGCAACCATTTGCCAACTGAGCATTTAACTATAAAATATGTCAAAAATGCAACGTATTAATATAGGTATGTGTACATATCGCAATGAAATAGGTAGGTCTGTTCCTCTTGTAAAGGGTTGTTCTTTGCAGATAAGGATCAGGCGTTTATATCAATAACAAAAGTATCCACATTTATGGTGGGCTGAAGAGATGTCAGCCTTGAACACTCAGATTAAAGTATTGCCCTTGGAGGCACCACATAGCTGGGCCTGTTTCAGACAAGGGAGTGCATAGAGGCTCCCGGATGGATATCAGCATGACATTCCTCACCCCTTCCTCCTGCTACCACACCGCCCTGCATTGCTGCCCATCTGGATTTTAGAGGTGGGCACCACTTTGCAGCTGCTGGCAGATGTTGCTCAGTAGGGGACATGCACTGCCAGTATGTGGGGCAGCCTTTGCCCAGGATGGTGCCTCTGTGGTAGGGCAGATCATCTTGTCCTGTACACATTGGATCTCCACATGTTTCTAACAGTGTTGCTGGAAAGAGGTGTCCTGGAAGCTGCAGATTCCCGTGCAAAGCCTGTGGTCTGCAAGGTGATGGAGCACAGGATAAGCTCAAAACCAGAAACATTTGCCCTCTAATTTATGTAGATCGTTTGAAAGTGTAGGCCTGAGGCCAAAAGCAGATAAATTACTCAGGCAGCATCCAGTAGGTTACAGCTATTGTGTGACTACTAGTAATTGTGGGGCTTTTTAAAAGATATGTCTTGCACAAATACAATTACTTTGTTTTACAGCAGTCAGTGCAGATCACACATTTCCATGTTGCATACCAGCTTGGTATCTGATTAAGCACCAAATTCAATTTGTGTTAATAAGCCTAAGGCAAAATTAGCTTCCTACAGTATCATTTAGCAGTGTTTAGACATGAAAACCAAGTCATTTGATTTTGCCTTACTTAGCTTTACCGTAGTACAATAAACAAGTTGATTGTGAGCATTAACGTGCAAGATCTTTCTGTCTGGGAAAGATGGCCTGTGCTGTCAGGGAGGGCTGGAGGTGTGGATGTTGGCATTCCGAAGTGACAGTCACAAACTTACACCTCTGAGCTTACACGAAAGAGTTCAGATGGGAGCACAGATGGGAGCAATATGAGAGTATCAATAGAATATTTCTTAGGAGTCCAAGAAGCATCTGAAGCTCATGTTACAACTCAGTAATATCTTTCTAAATGCCAGTAGTAGTTGCCTTTGGTGGTGTGTGGGCTTAGGGACTGAAAGCTTAATGTGATTTAGAAAATATTGTCAAAGTGTAGCCCACAACACAAAGGGCGCTACAAGGAGCATTTTCCTGCTTTTGAGACCAGCAAATACTCCTTTAATTATACCTGTGAAACCCCACTGATGTAGGACATCAGCGTTTCGTTTTGCAGAGTCAGCTGTCCTCAGCAAGACTCTCCATAGCTGGACTTGTGTCCACTGGGACTGTGTGAAATGGTCTTAAAAAGAGTACTATTAATCCCTTCAGTGGCAATTTTCATCAGCAAACCAGCTAGGAGCACGCCTATCCCTTGGTGTTAGTGAAACCTCAAGGCACTGAAGCAGTCCCAGAAGGTTATTCTTCATTGCCCCTCTGGGGTGCCCTTCCTGTCGCTTCCCAGTTGACTGCTGCACCAAGATTGAGATTTTCCCTAAATCCAATGGAGGACAAATTCATTTTAGTTGAGCTGAGTCTTTGCTTTTCTTTCAGTAGCTTGAAGAACAAACTTCTGTTGTGCCTCCCTATTTATATACGCACTGAACTGTGGATAACACAGTTACCCCCATAGAAACTGGGAAGTGGCCCAAACTATGTTTTCCCTGTGTAAATGAGCGTGCTGCTCTGTTTGGTTTAGGATGTATCTGCTGATTTACACTAGCTGAGGAGTGTAAGCAGCCTGGACCTCCTTCCAGTCAGATGGGCGCGAGATTGCCTGCAGGACCTCGGTTGTCAGTAAAAAGCCGATGTTAGCAATTTTCATCAGGCAGCATGGAAATTAATTAGCCCAATTTTATGGAAATTAGCTCATTATAAATAATTTTAGCTGGCCCATTCACAAAGCACTTTGCACATTAGGGGAAAAGAAAAAAAAGGAAAAAGCAAAGCTCTGTGAATCGGATACCGAAAAAACTCTTTTCTCTCCGCTTTCTAAAAACAAATGCGTTTCAGCAGCTGTGCCATTTGCAGGGGAGGGGCGGCCCCACAGATGAGCCTCGAGACTTCACTTTCCCACTCAGCGCCCAGAAGAGCGACAGTGAGTGGTTTGCTCAGCTCGGTATTGTTTGGGGCTGCAGATGGCCTTGCACAGCCTGAGGTGGCACATTCTGCTCTTGCTGCCTGAGGGCTTGGCCAAGGGAGGAGGAGGTGGGGAGAGCAGAGATGGACATCTCTGAAGGCATCTCCCTGGGGCTGCTGGTCCCGTGGTTAATAGAGATGAAATATTTCAGGCATAGATATGTAATTACAGGGGTAAGAGCAGGGACATAAGGAGCTCTGCCGTCTCCTCCCTTAGACGTTTTGGGCTGTAAGGTCTTGTATTGCAGAATAGGAAGGGTATGTGAGTGCTGAGGGGTCTCATGTGTTTTGGTGTCTATCACAGCCCAAGAAGGTCCTGTGTATCAGCTTGGCCTTGTGAGATCTCCAGACTGTCCAGGCCAGACGATCCTGAGGCTGCTGGCTTTTGTTCCCCATCTTTTCTAAGGCTTTCTTGATTCTGAAGGGTATCGAGCACAGGCTCTATCTCTGCTTCAGTTTTTGCCCTTCAGTGGTTTCGCCAGAGGAGGGTTTTAACGTAACCTGTCTTCATGCTAGGCATGTAATACACAGGTCATGCAATGGAAGAAATAGCTCCACCCCATATGGGCTCAGTCTCAATGTTGTCACTTCTCTTGGGAGTTTTCAGGATATACTGATCTTCAGGGTGCGTAGAGAGTTGGCTGAGGCTCATCCTTTTCCTGCTGACTTACAGAAAATCTCTGTTCAGCAACCTGTTTTCTCCCAGCCTGGGTTGAGCGTCCTGCTGAAGAATGGGATTTCCTCCTGAAAGTGTTATATCTTGGCGCCAGTTTCATTCTTCTCTCAGTTCTCTGCTTTTTGGTCTCTTCTCTCCCTTTGGCAAATGTCATTCTTGAATCCCCTGGAAAGACGCTGGGTAAAAACCCAATCAACACTACCTACTTTATTCAGGGTGTGATGGTTCCTGTGTTTCCAATGAGCCAAATGTGCTCAGGCGCTGTAGTTCTTCAGCAACAGCCACCACCATTCATAGCCAGCCTAAAGGAACGGATCAGACCATCATGTCTTAGGAGATGTATTACCTGTCACCTTTTGTGTATCTCAGGGCATCTCCCCAGCCATAATTAGAGTCCCACTGAGCACCAATGAGCTTTTCTTTCCTTGCAGCCCTCTTTCATAGGTTGGGTGTTGCTCATTTTGGAGGTAGGTGAGTCACAGTGTTGTGAAGCAATGAAGCAGCCAGTGTATTAGAGAGAAGCAGCGCTGGAGTCCCAGGCAGTTTTCAACGCCACTGCCTCCTTTCCCTACCAAGAGAAACCCTGTGTGCGTCCTCAAGGGTGTGTGATGACACACAAGGAGCAGCCACTCTTATAATGTGCCTGTTCTAAAGAAAACCTGCTATTTAAAAGGAATTGTGCCCCAGAAGATGCTGGTTTCTTTTAAAATGGGAACTTTAAATGAAGCTGAAGGAATGTTTTGGAGGTGAGGAAAAACAAAGTCTTTCTGGCAAGTGACTAGATCAGATTTCTTACTCCTCCACAATTTGTTTAAGCAGCTACTGTAAGCAGCTACTAATCAGGCTCCCTTGGTGTTTAGAGATATCTGTGGATTAATTTTAATTAGATTGGCACCTTTTTGTTAATTCTATAATGTTTGTTTGCTTGTAAGCTACAGTATTTGGGTGCTGCGAAGCTGTTTAACGTCTTCAGTTAAATTCGAATTAGTAGGCTCTTTGGCACATTGCTCTCTCTTCTAGTGGGGTTTTGCAAGAAATAGAGTGTGTGCTGATACTGTCGACACCCCAACTGCAGTGTTTTGGAAGCACCTTGGGCACCACTGAATTTACCAACGTGACCAAACGAAACTCGGGAAACAAAAACCAAAGGATGGGAAAAATATTTGAGGCTGCCCCATCCCTGGTGGTGTTCAAGGCCAGGTTGGATGGGGCTCGCAGCAACCTGCTCTAGTGGAAGGTGTCCCTGGAGCGCCGCAGTTGAGCTCTCTGTGAGCACCCATCTGCTGCTGGAGCCGCCTCAGCTGGGCTGGAGACCTTAGCAAGCAATTCCAGTGTGTTCTGTTCTAGCCCGAGGAAGGGTTTAGATCTGTCAGCAGTGAAGATCTGAACCCACATGAACCAAATTGAGTCTTCTAGAGTTGGAAATCGGTTTTTGCTTTCCCTTCTTTCCATCTTCAGCGTGAAATTGTTTCTCTGCAATAATAGCTGATTATCTCTAATCTGCACCTTTTCTATTATGTTTTTTGTTGATTTACCTTGATTTGAGTTTGGTTTTTGTGATTATTATGGATTTTAGCCTACTTCCCACAGGCTGTCAGAGCTCTTCCTATGCTTAACCCATTTCTGTCTGATTATCTGAGGGTGCCCCTGGTGTGATCCTGATGAATAGTAGGTAGGGGGCTTTTGAATTGTAAAATGAACTTTGAAACAAACCCCCTGAAATGGAGAGCGTTCTCTATGAGAAGAATATTTGGCGATTAAAAGACATTTGTGCTGTCCTCTATGAATTTGGACTGAGGAAAGCAGATGGGACATGTTTTATCACTGGTGGAACTGGGCTCTGCATGATTGCATCTGCAGCATCCTACATGCCACCAGGCTGAATTGAAGCCAACTGAAGAATTGACTTTGGATTTTCATTTCAGGGCTGATGTGTGGTTAGGGTTAAGTTTCCAAAAAGGATAAAGCTGAGACCTGCAATGAAACCTTTCCTCTGCCAAAGGGCAAGGGAGGGCTGTGACTATAAATACCCACCCAAGCACCATAAAGACAGGGGTGATGCTGATGTTGGGATGGTGGGCTCCATCCCAACCAGCATGCATAACCAACCCTCTGGCTCATTCTGGTGTTTATTTGCCTCCAGCACAAGGCACTGAGAGGGCACATATGCTGGAGCCAAGCCTGGCGCTGTGGACTTACCCATGGGTTTCACCCAGCACCTTTGTGCAGTTGTTTAAAATCTTCTTTGGGTTTCAGTCTTTCATCTCGCGTTTCTGCCTTTCATCCGAGAGCATCTCATCTCTGCTTGATCTGCAGTCTGATGGCAAAAACAAACCAAACTTTCGCTTGCTGCAGCAAGTATATAATTCAAAGGCTATTTGAAGGTTGAGAGAAGGAATCTCACATTTTGCTGAACTAGTTGGTCCAAACAGCTAAAGAAGGCTCAGTTCTTTAAAACAATTATTGTAACAAGTGAGATAATTGTCTTTGAGTGGGAGAATTTGGATTCTTACCTTGGAAAATAATGTGCAAGATAACACCATGGTTCCTATATATTTGTACAGTATTTGTATAATGCTACAGCCAAAGTGCTTCACCTAAGTCTCGTAGCAAGGAGCTTTATCTTTTAAGGGGGAATTGTGCTCTGCAATGTTTCAGTCCAAGCAGACCAAGGAGCTTGAGAGGTTGGGAAACAGAGAAAGCCCATGCTGTGCAGAAGTCCTGGCAGGGGATGTCTGAAGGTCCAGGCTGGCGCTCTGCTGGTCACACCAAATGGTCCTTAGTCTTGGAGCCATGAACTTGCAGTATTGGGGTAAAAGAGGGCTTATTTATGTAATCCCCATCCCTGGCAGTGCTCAAGGCCAGGTTGGATGCGGCTTGGAGCAACCTGCTCTAGTGGAAGGTGTCCCTGCCCGTGGCACAGGGTTGAAACTGGATGGGCTTTAAGGTCCCTTTCAACCCAAACCATTCTGTCTCTCTGTGACACATGTGAGGTATATTAGTGGGTGCCTGGCTCAAAATGTCAATATTTTAGCCTATAGAAGTGGTGCTGCCTATGTGTTCTGTATTATTTGTGAAGCAGCAGCCTTTGCCTCCACTTTCTTCCTTCCAGTGGTGGATCTGATTGTTTGCCCCTCTGCAGTCTTTGTGCTGAGCCACCAACATGGTATTACCATGAAAATCCAGTGCACTACTCTCCCTCGGAAGCATCTGCATATGATGCCCACCAGCTTTACTACTAATAGTATTTACTGCTCCAGTGAAGGTGAGCTCACAGCAAGGATCTGAGCCATGTACCTTGTGTTTCACATGGGCTGCCCACTCAGAGCTGTTCAGGTTAGCCATTGATCCTAATTGGGCACACAAAATCCTGCAGAGACTCCCACTGCCTTGCTCCCATAAACTTCTGCTCCCAACTGTAGTGATTTGTGAGCATCTCCCTCTTTGTAATCCCCATAGCAGATTTCCGTGGGTTTCTCTAGCTGAGTTGGAGGTGAGTCCCATGCCTTGACTCAGGCACTGCCTGTGGTTCCTGATTTACAGGCTAAACTGATTATTCAGCAGCAGTCAGTAAGACATGAGGAAAAGTGGGGTCTAAGAGCAGCTGTACTGAGTGATGGTTAAAGCACAGAGGGGTTAGCAGGTGTACCTGTGTGTGAGACATGTACACCCCCTCCTACAGGAGGAGATTACCTTAAAGGCAGCTGTAATAGTCTGACTTAAACCTCTAAATGCAATTAAATCCTGAGTTAAGCCTGGAAAATTTGACCTGACATTCTGCCTTTGACTCGTCTGGTTTTGTGTTCTGGTGTTACAGCGAATACCGTGTAACAGATCACACACTCCGAAGAGCCTGCTGCAATAGCTGGGGTAAATTAGGGACAGCGCATCAGGCTGGCTGTTCAGTCTCCACCATCAGTTTCGTTTCTGTAATGTATGCTAATGTCGGTCAGCTGCATATGTATTTGATGAGATTTTAAAACCAACAGTTTTGATCTGCTGGCAAAACATGCCATGTGAGAAGGTGCCTGTGCTGCTGCAGAGCGCAATGCTTCAGGAAGGTTAACTCACTCGGAACACTGAAGGCTGAAAAGCAGCTTGTTAGCAGGAGAGGTACTGCCTGCTCTATCCTGAGGTGTTCCCTCTGCTGAAGGGAGACCCCAGCCTTTTTTAAAGGCTCAGAAATGCTTAACCTCACTCTTCCCATTATTTTTCACTGTTATGCTATGTAACCTACCAGCCCTTCCGTCCAGGTGTCCTTCAGATGCCGCTTCCATCCATTGGGTGGGAGAGGGGCTCTTGATGAAAGCCCAGAAACCTGCAGTCTGGCCTTAATTCCTATATCCCTTGAACACTTGTCACTGGCAGAGTAATTCCTTACTATGGGAAGCATGAGTGCATTATCCCTGGCTGATGCTGCTTCTGAGGTTCATCCCTGAGCTTTTGCTCTGCTTCTCACAAGAGATTGCTGCGGCTCATGTTTTTCTTGTGTCTTTGACTACCAGTTGCCCAAGAGAGGGACTTTCTCTTTGTGTCTGTGTCATTCCCAGCCACTACTGCAGTGCAGGTAATAAAGAGCACCGAGGAGAAGTACATACAGCAACAGGCTGAAGTTGAGGGTTGGTTTCTTTCATCTGCACCTCTCAAAACTTCCAGGTGCTTGTGAAGAGCTTCTGCTGCAGCCCATCAGACACAAGAGGCCAGGGTAATTCAGGTAAGCATCTAAACCACAGGGATTTTTTGAACCTCTCTGCAGCTTACCTGTTATCCATGTGAATCAGCCAACATCAGGTTTCAATAGAGTCAACCTATCCCCGGTCTAAGAGCAGTCGCTGATAGCTGTTTCTTTAAAGCTATGGTTTAGCCCTGTGTGCTGGAGATGGGCAAGTATTTCCAGAATCTGGAAGGATCCTAATTATTAGCATCCTCCTGTGTGGAAAAGCACGATAAAGATGCCCACAGAGCAGCTGAAGCGCAGCGCCTGGTCTATCAGTTCCAATAAATGTTTAGAGGTGCCAGAAGAAAGGAGACTGCAGAGTGAAGGGATGTGCTGTTCCTCCATCCCATTTCATGGCTGTGATAAGGGCTGGTGTCCAGCCTCCTTTCACCAGGGAAGATGTGGTAGCCTTGGAGCCATCCAGGGGAGTTTCTCTGTTTGTTTCCATTGTGCCTTTAGATGTATTTTCCATGCCTCTGCCTGTGGCTGAGCCAGTTTAAATCCATTTAGCTTCAGTGACAGGCTGGTACCTAAACAGACACTTGCATCCAGCCTGTTGGATGGTTTTTTAAGCTCCACCAGCAAATGCTTTTTGGGAGCATGGTCGATAGAAGCAATGATGAGCTCTGGGCTACCTGAATCCTGTGGCAGTAATTACAAGCAAATAGTAAATTGTGTTGCCCTTCATCTGAAACACTGTCAGCTTGGGTTACTCCTTGTATTTCTCCTCTCTCACTGTTTGTGTATCTTTATTCACCCTGCAAAAGCTGGGAGCGAGGTCTGAGATTGCGGGTTGAGGAGGGCTCTCAGCAGCCACTTGCCAAATGGCCACTCCAGTGCCTACAGGAAGCTGTGACCAGCGGGATTGCTCTTGCTTTATAAAACATTCCTTTGTCAGGGTTGTGTCGATAGAACAAGAATGTGGCAATTGCAAAGAAGGTGTAATGTAAAACCTTGTGTTTTCCAAAGGCAGAGAGCAGGGCTGTACGGAAACAGTGAGAAAATACTGTAGCACTGTCATGTAGCAAGGTGATGGATTTTCCTCTTTCAAGCACTTACTTGGGTGGGTAAGAAATATTTACCAAAAGCAGTAAATGTGATTTTTTTCTCTTAGGTCCTATGAGGGGACAGTGAGTGATCACAAAAAAGGGTCAGGTAAAGGCTCAGGGTGTCAGATGAAGCAAGTGCGAGGTCTGTGTTTATCGAGGATGCGCTTGATGTTGGGCAGTTGGGAAATAATACCACAGGGTTTCATAGTGCAGGAAGCACCTTCTGATCCTGATTTACTTCTGTTATTTGATAGGAAATGGTTTCCATGGTCCTCAGCTAAAGAGGAGGGAAATGGTTTCTTACTCTTCCCAGCTATAGGTCTGCCAGAGCAGCCAGTGGGGTTGGGAAGCAGCACCGTCAGCTGCGGTGTGGCTCAGCACCTCCAAAATAGCTCATGCACTCAGTTCATGTGCTTCAAGCGATCTGGATTTGAATGACCAAATAGGTGTGATTTATAGCTTTGGGTGTTGTTTCTAAGGCCTGGTGGTTTTAGCCAGATGTGTGGCTTGTTTCAGTATTGTCCTTACCCTTTTTAAACCTCATTGTGTCAATTGATGACATTTGCCAGGGTATGTTGCATTTTGGAAGCAGTAGAAATGACTGCTGGGTTTGTGTTGCCTTTTCAGGTAATGACTCCAAACAAAGTGTATTTCTGTTAGGTTCTCCAGCTGCACTTTTACCAGTGCAGCAGGTAGGTGAGAAGAGTGAGCTGAGGTTTGTTAGAAGGAGCCTCAGATCAGACTTCAGAAATGAAACTTTCTGTGGATGCTGAGATTTTTAACTCCTCCTCCTTGCTATTTTCTTGTTGAAAGTGGAGCCAGGGTATGGGGAGGGAAAACAGCCCTCATTTGAAAGAATGCGTTTTCTGGTACTCTCAGCATGTGCATCCTGGTTAATTGTAGGAGCTGGAAGCTGTGTAGATAATGGATAACCCACCCAACCAGCTCCTGTACCATGGGAGGGCAACAAGGGGTTTTGGCACCCTAAAAGCACAATGCAGAGACACATGGTGTGGGAATTTCCCTAGCTCCTTCTGAAAAAGACAATGTTAGAAGTTGTGATTCCCTGAAAGGCGGCAGACCAGCAAGAGACAGAGATTCCAGGCCTTACTTTGGCTCCAAGTCACTCCACCTGAACTCAAGCCTTCCTTCCTACCCATAAAAAAGCATCCATGTGAGGATTTATTATGCTTTAACTTAATTCTGCAGACTGTATGAGTTTATTTTCACTTTCTCCACTGTGTTTTTGTATGTAAGCCTTTGTGGTACAAAAAAAGTTGCTTTATAGATGCTGGCAGCAATATATCTCTGTATCAGATCCATAGAAAACTCTCTTATGGGGTTTAGGAATAGATTAGAAATGTGTCTGCTGAAGATAGGGCCACTGAAGAAGTCTCCAAAGAGTCTTTCTTTGAAGTCTCTGTCCCTGTAGGTGTGACGAGATCTCTGAAGTATGAAACAGTTGGACAGATTAGAACTTGTGTCAACTGTAGTGATCCAGAGGAGAGATTCCAGGGAAATCAATTGGTGTCTGCAGAGTCAAACGTGTCCCTTCCCCTCCCAAACCCACACCCCCCCCCCACACCTCAACCCTGAAAAAATGGGAAAGGCAAAAAATTGACTGCTCAAATCTCTGCAGGTTTTTATAGCCAAGAAAATGAATCCAAAGACTTTGTCCAGGGGGTGTATTTTCTTGTAAGAATTCTTTCCGAGGCTGCAGAATTCCTTGGAGGGTCAGAAAAGTGTTTCTAGAAAAACCCTTTTCAGTTATGGAAAATATGGTTAACTGCTTTTTGAACTATTTCACAGTTCTCTAATTCTTACATCAGTGTCTTTGTCAAATCTGGTGATGATTTTGTTAAAGAGGGTACCAGGATACCTCTTTTGCCATGTACCGCAACAGGAGGATAAAAGAGTACCAGCAGCAGCAAATTCAGATGCCTGCATGATGTTCCTGGTTAGGAGATGGCATTTCTTTGGGGAAAGATTCAGGCCAGCTATGTTAGATTGTGTTAGGCTGTTTGAATATCATAGAATCCCAGACTGGTTTGTGTTGGAAGGGACCTTAAAGCTCATCCAGTTCCAACCCCTGCCACAGGCAGGGACACCTTCCACTAGAGCAGCTTGCTCCAAGCCCCTGTGTCCAACCTGGCCTTGAACACTGCCAGGGATGGGGCAGCCACAGCTTCTCTGGGCACCCTGTGCCAGCACCTCAGCACCATCACAGGGAAGAACTTCTGCCTAAGGGCTCGTCTCAATCTCCTCTCCGGCAGCTTAAAGCCATTGCCCCTTGGCCTGTCCCTACGTTCCATTGAATGCCCAATTTCTAGGGGTCTTTTCTAGTTTATTTTAATTTTGTGCTGGTTTTGTGCCCACTGCTTCTTTAATTCACTCTCTAATCAATTTGCATCCATATAATTCATGGGCTTACTCAGAAGTCTTATTTCAATGGACACTTACAGTGCAAAAGCTGCATTTCACTATGAGGGATAAATCAGCTTATGAAAAAGTAAGCTATAGATTAAATCTTTGTTTAGCCGCCTTTTATCTATAACTTCTTTGTCCATTTGATCTGCTGCATCCCTGTGAAAGAATAAAAGCTTGCTTACCAAGCCACCAGCAAAGAGTTGCACAATGCCCTTTATTGTGCGGGTTGTTTAGATGTTATTTCCTGCCTGGTCTCAGAAGACTGCTCTGGTCAGTACAAACCTAATCAAGGCAGCCCTGTTTCATGAGGGCCAAGCCAAATGTCAGCTCAGACTCAGCTCTTGTCCCTGGAGTCCATGGCAGCAGTTGGTCTTTTATGGGCTTGGGCTGCAGGAGCCTGGAGCAGTTGACTTTGCTGCTTCCAGCCTTCAGCGAATGTGGCTCAAGCGAGTCCACAGACGGCTGCAGCTTCACTGGCCTCTGCCTGGTTGGCTTTAGTGTCAACTTAGAGCTCAGCACAAGGAGCAGCCATCAGTGTTCCAGTCCCCTTGGCTGATCATATGGTATTTTAGGACAGATTTCTGTGGCACTGGCTTTATTTCCCTTTGCTTGGACAGGTAGTTTGAGTGGCTTTGGATCTGGGCTCAAGCTTCCCAGGTTGTGTTGCATTTTCATGTGCTCTATAGGACTCAGTCGAACCTGTTTGCTTGTGGAAGCACAAGAGCTGCCTTTTGTATTTGTGCTCTGAACAGATCAAATAGTGAGGAAGCCTCCAAGAGGCCCATGGGAGATACTTTAGCCATGCCAGAGCCATACCAAAATTGGCCAAATAACAGGCAAGGGAAGGCCGGACCTTCCTAATTTCAACTCAGATGTCTCTGGGGGATCCTGAAAAGTAAGATTATTTACCTTTACCTCTGTATTCTGGCAGCTTGAAGTGGACAAGGTGAAAAGAAAACGTGGTCATTCTGGTGTTTCAGTTAGGGTTTGAACAGGGGCACAAGTACAGGCTTTCAGGTGAGTCCCTTCAGAGATTAATGGGGGAAGAGACTTTATCCTCTTTATTCACTTGTGTGAAGAAAACTCGAGACTTAGAGAAAGTGTGTGACTTTGATCTTGGGGTATAGCTCTGAGTGCCAGTATTCAGTTTTACACTCTTATAATGAGTTAACAAGGCTATGAGCAAAATAAAATGCAATTACCCGTGTTCGTTCTGCAGACTAATAAAGGATTCAGGAGGCTGTGAGAAGGGGCAGTGAATCATGTGAAGATATTTGTGATCAAAATCAAATCTGCTCTTTTCCAAAGAAAAGTGCCTCTGGACTTCAAGCCAAGACCCAGGGAAAAGATATATGGTGCAGTGTCAGCAGCGGTTAGGCTGACTGCAGTGGGGTTAGGTCAGGACTCGTTATTTGTGATGAGAAATCAATACAAATGAACCCAGCTCTTACTCTTGGGTTATTTGTTGGCTGGAGCTCCTTTTTGGCACTTGCAGGCAATCTGGCACTGAAGTGACTCCCAGTGTTTAGGAAAGTTTACTTCTTCCTTAAAACTCTGAGCAGGGGAGTTCACTGCTCCTGACGTGAGCTGCTCCAGAGTTTCATAAGGAACATCTTGGGGAAGTCATTTGCTTTTGAGTTTGGTGTTCATGTCTGAGTGCCTCTCTTCTTGCACTGAGATGACCTTCAAGTTGCTTGAGTTTGCAGCATGAAGAAGATGATAACCCTTAGTGTGGATGATGCTCTCAAATTGCTCCAAAGAGATTTGTGCTTGGAGAGCCTTTGGGTATTTCTTTAAAGGTTATGACAAGCTGAAGTTTCTTCAGTGGGATTTCATGGCTTGAGGGGAGACCACATCTATCAGAAGGCTTCACAGGACTAGCTTAGTTATTGTGTCTTACACTCAAAGCTTGTTTCTGATCAACTGTGGCTTTGAATCTATGCCAGCCTCATAAATCTGGTTGGTGGTGGTGGTTCAGGACTAGGAGACTGTGGGAAGTCACTCTTTGTATGGCTCCAGGCTTAAGCATATGTGTCAAGAAATAGTAAAAGTTGAATTGAGGAAGGATTTTCCTGGGTCACTGTTGTTCTGGAGGTGAGAAAAGCTTTCCTGTTGCAGCATGTCAGCTGGCCTGTGTAGCCATCAGCTCCCATGTGTTACTGGGACAAGTAAAGCGCAGGACTAACAGAGGTCTCAGGTTTTGAGCTTCTGTCGTCCTTCAAAGGTTCATTAATTTGATCCCAAAAGTTTTCTGTCCATGCGAGAGTAATATCATGTGGAGCTAAGGCTTCTGCATAGATTAGATGTAATTTAGAAAGGAGAGATGAAGTAGATCATTGTGTAGATCGCTAAGAACGTGTCCACACATTTGGCTCTTGAACACCATTTTTGCATGCTATCTTTTCTGCATGTATTTGTCACTGTGCTACTATTTCCCACCACTAATCACACTTGGAGTCCATCTCATGGATGCATTAACCATTCATGCCAGGCTCCATAGCAGCTCATCGAGCAAGGCTTTTTGACATCTACTTAACTCAGAGCATGCAGGTAAATGTCTCTGGCTTGTGGGACTTGAGTACATGCTTCACTATGCAAATAAAGGTGAACTTAAGCACTGGCTTATTTCAAGTGATAGTTGCCTAGTGGTCTGAGGTTTCTTCTCCTGATGTGGTTAGCAAACTGCTGGTGGCCAGTGTCATATTCTTCACACACTTCTGGTGTTTACAAGAATCTGCCATCGACTGTACTTTGGGAAAAGGCCTCCTGTATCATGAGTTGGCAGTGAGCTGCTCTGAGGGATGTTTCACTGCTTTTTTGCTGGTAAGGTGTGTTCAATCACACTGATAGCTGCTGCCATCTATATATGCCTTGCTTAATAAGTTCTGTTCTCTCACTGGCTGGCTGGAACTGGTTTTTGAAATGGTTTGCAGGAATTGCTAGTGACAAATGATGTTTATTGTAGGGCTCATTGAATGGAGGTTCATGTGTGCGAGAGCTCGCGTAACTATTAAGTGTGCAAATGATCTTTTGGGCATTGTTCAAATACTCTTAAAACTTGATTCCATAACTGAAGGTGAATCAAACTCGTGGTTATGATTCACAAAGTTAGGTACGAACCTCTCATTGTATATTTAAACTGTGCCCACTGTTAGGAATAGAAAACACAAAGCTGAGTTGCAAATTGATTTCCAGAGAGCCGTGATACCAAGTGAGTGAGGGTGCTGAGGCGCTGGCACAGGGTGCCCAGAGAAGCTGTGGCTGCCCCATCCCTGGCAGTGTTCAAGGCCAGGTTGGACACAGGGGCTTGGAGCAAGCTGCTCTAGTGGAAGGTGTCCCTGCACATGGCAGGGGTTGGAGCTGGATGAGCTTTAAGGTCCTTTCCAACCCAAACCATTCTTGATTCTATGATTCTCCTGTGCTTTACTATTCCTGCAGCTCCTCTTCAATGTCCTGCGAATCTGATGTTACTTATCAGGTTGTCAGCATTACTGACTATAACTTGAATGTGAACTCTGTACACACACGAGTTATATGTAGCTATGCTATTAAAAAGGCTTGTGGCTATGGACCTTTACTGTCACATAAACGCACTGATTTATTGATGTGGCCTTTGAAAAGGTTGTTTCTTTGGGGAATCCAGTGTGGATTTGAGATAGGTTTTCTAAAACAACTAAGAGATGTTTTTTGCAGAGTTCAGTAATCAACCACCAGACTTCAGCTGGAAAACAAGGGGGTTGCTGTATGTCAGGGGCAAAAGCCTCAAGGTGTTATTCCAAAATCAGCCCAGCCTGAGGTGGGCTCGAGGGAGCTGCCAGAACTGGAGAAGCTCCTGCAGGGAGGGTGCTGTGGGCTGTGAGGGCTGAGTTGGATTTGTGCAGGGCTGCTGGTTTGGGAAGAGCTTGGGAAGTGTTTTGGGGTATGGGAGAAAAGGGCCAGGGCTGTGCCGATGCCACACACACATAAATATACTGTAAATATAGAGTCTGTGTGTCAGGAGCTGCATTTTCAGTACAGTATATGTAATTCTTGCAGAGCACTTTGAAGCACAAGTGCTCACAAGCGTGGCCAGCCTGGCATGGGCATGGTCACCACTTGCAATGCTCCCACAGGTTGATTCAGCTTGAGCCTCCAGTGTGAAATTTTCAGCTTGCTCTAATCCTTAACATTTCAGTGACTATCTAGAGCCTGTTAATGTAGATTTAAATACCTTGCATCATCTACAGCATTGCAGACCCTGTCTTTTAGATGGTCCAAGCAGAGACCAAGAGGTGTTGGCTACAAGCGTGTTATTTTTCCCTAAGAGTTGTCACAACTTAGTCTGCCAAACTTTCTCTTTAAGTCATAGAATCACAGAATCACAGACTGGTTTGGGCTGGAAAGGACCTTAAGATCATCCAGTTTCAACCCCCAGCCATGGGCTGGGATGCCTCACATTAGACTAGGTTGCCCAAGGCTTTGTCCAGCCTGGCCTTGCACACTGCCAGGGATGGGGCATTCACTTTGGGCAGCCTGTTCCAGTGCCTCCCCACCTTCACAGCTCCATATTGAAGGGTGGCCTAAATAAATGACTGGGATTCACTTGTTGCTGGCTGGTAATATTGAACCTAAATCTCACCATTCAAAGGGTGAATAACTAATAGACGTGTTAATTTTATGATGTTTCCAGCTCACTGGTAGCCATCCCATCATCTTGCACACATCTTCTGCCTTCTGTCTTGTTCCACTCACAGTTACTTCCAGTGCCTTAGCGCGTTATATTCCTTTCAATCTCTTTCTCCCTCCAGCCCTTTTTAATTATTTCAATCTATTTTGACTAGTCTCGAGCAAAATTTCATCTTCCTCATGTACTCGCCTCTTTCAAGACATGGTGCTCCTCTGTCAGCATGTGGTACAGCTTTAGGAGTATCTACATGGCCCTTGTCTAGGGCTCCCTGGTGACTTTGTCAAGAGCCTTCTTGAAGAAGAATGGCAGAGTAAGTCCCAGTAATGGTAATTACATCTCTATTAGATACTTAGGCATTTTTGGTGAGGAATCTGTTGGTCGGCGAAGGGAGGAGAACCGAACATCTGTGTAATTGTCATGGTTCCTTTTTTAACGCCGTTTCTGCTTAGTGGAAGGAGTCTAAAATCTGTTCAATTCCTGTAATCTCATTAAAGACTAATTTGGAAAACTGAAAAAGGAAGGGCTTACTTTGGATCACTCTGCCTACAGTTAAAATACTTCTGCTTGCTGAACTGGCCAGGTCTCCATTTCCCACAGTTCATGGTGTGTTTCCATATGTTTAGTGGCTTGGGTGGAGAAAGAGAGGAAAGCAGAAGAGAATGATTCTCTCTCCTAATATAATAAGACCTTGATAATTCTTGCATGAAACTGATTCTATTTAGCTCCTTGAGCATTTCATAGATTTTTCTTTTATAGCTAAGATAGAGGTACTTTTTCATCTTGTCACACCTCATTCCTCCTGCCACCACCTTGGTGTTGATTTTCACTGGCTGCAGGGTCAGTGAATACCAAGTGGGTTTTTGCTTTCAGTTCTTTGGTTATTCAGTCTTGGCAGGGCTCTTTGGGTGTTTTTATTACAAGTATGCATTGCCAACTGATTTTGGGTAATGAACTATTGAAGGGCAGCAGACGACATCCCCACTAACAGCAGCAATGTAAACTGCAAGGTTGATACTCCAGCCTTAGGGGGAAATTCGGCTCTTTCAACATTTATGGTAAGCCTGGTTTGGAGTGACAAGGTAAAATAGCCACAAATTTGGCAGAACGAAATGCCCATACATAAATGTATTGGCAAGAAGTGAATTGTGTTGTGAGGTGCAATGGCACCAGCTGCACCATTTTGTTGTCTGAGTTGCAGCTTAAACTTAAAACTCAGCAAAGCTGTAAATTCTAAGTGCTATGAAACAGCATGCTGGCAAGTTAAGGATGAACTGAACTGAACCAAGGTAATGTAGCTCATCAGAAACACTTCAGTCGGAGGTCAACCACAATATTATTCTTTTCCTTCAGGAAAAGGAAAAAAAGAAATATCAGTCAAATAGAAAGATAAAAGGAAAACAAAGAGGCAGTGCTTGGGTCAGTGGAGCAGTTTTGGCTCAAAGCTTGAAATCCATTTCCCCTTGCCTTTCCATCCTTAAGGAAACCTGTGACTCTCATTTCTGGGCTGAACCAAGCCGCAGTGTCAGGATATGAGATTTTTGTCACTCTTG
Organism: Amazona ochrocephala; assembly: GCA_039720435.1. Classification (NCBI taxonomy): domain Eukaryota; kingdom Metazoa; phylum Chordata; class Aves; order Psittaciformes; family Psittacidae; genus Amazona; species Amazona ochrocephala. Next base: position 80,645,713 of record CM077881.1, on the reverse strand, counting down.
TCCTATTTTAAATCATAGAGCGATAGAATAGTTAGGGTTGGAAAGGACCTTAAGATCATCCAGCTCCAAGCCTCCTGCCATGGGCAGGGACACCTCCTACTAAACCATGGCACCCAGGGCTTTGTCCAAGCCCGCCTTGAACACCACCAGCGATGGAGCATTCACAGCTTCCCTGGGCAACCCATTCCAGGGCCTCACTACCCTTACAGTAAAGAATTTCTTCCTCATATCCAATCTAAACTTCCCCTGTTTAAGTTTGAACCCATTACCCCTTGTCCTGTCAAGGAGGAGTCAAAACTGGGCAGAAACAAGTGTGAAATGGAAGGTGAAAGCACCTTTTGTTCCCCCATCAAAACGACAAGAGACCACAGTGCCAGGCTTTGGGCCTTTAGTACAACCTCCAGAGTGAGTTGATGGAAGCAATGAAACCTGTGCAACGAAAGGCAGTGGGGTTTCTATGAAACCGCCAGCTTTCATGGTGTCTTCATCCCAACGTGCCCAGGACTCTGGGTTGTGCCCATCTAAAACAGTGAGCAAATCCTGTGGGCTGTGAATTCCTGTGTAATAAATCTGGGATCACTGACAAAATCCTCCCAGGCAGCTATTCTGCAGATAGCCACTGTTTTTTCCGGGGGAGACAACACTTGAACAACATCCATATGTGCAAAGGAGCTGGTACCAGCTGCTGAACACTGGCCGCAAATATCAGGAGGGGTTGTGAAAAGCCATCGGAAAGGGAATTTACGCATTCAGTGGGAAGAACAGATCTGGTGTGAAAAGCAATTCCCAGAGCAATTCTCATCCACCTTTAGGGTGTCAGAAGTTCCCAGTAGCAGGCAAAGACAGCTCTAGATTTAGGCAACAGATAGAAATATGTCTGCCTTGACAATGAAAGAGCAGCAGCTTGAGGACGGAGTTTTAGAACACACAGAAATGTATAATAAAAACTGGTTAGTAAGGTGGAGCAGTTAAAAGGGAAATGTTTGTGCATAAAGCTTTCTGATGTCCTCAGCACAGGAAGTGCTTTGCTTTTAGGTATCTTGCTTCATCAGGTCAGTGATGTGCCTGGGGCTCAGATTTGGATGCTGTTGGTAAAGGGATCACAGCTGTGCCACCGATCTCTCTAAAGAAGTGGCTGCTGCCCGGGGACCAGTGCATTTATCCTCCATCCATCACATTCACAACCTGCTGCAGCCTCTGTGGCAGCATCTTCTCTTGCACTGTGATAGGGTAATAACTGCCAGGATGGTGATGCTTTACCTGTGCTCAGCCAATCCTAGTTCTGATTAAGGGAATGGGTTGTCTGGAGCTCGTTCTTACAGTTCGTCACCTGAAAAAGAGCCTCTGACAAGAACCCTTTGGTTCTGGTGCCATGTTGGGCCCGTTCCTCTGCTCGCTGAGGTGGATGAGGGGAGCGGCAGCCGCCATGTTGTGCGCCCTGAGGCGCAACAGCCACCGGGGCATGGCAGCGCCTGGAGGCACGCGGAGGCCTTGGCTGGGCCCATGTCAGCAAAGGTAAGGTAGCTTTAGGTTTAAACCCAGAAATGGTCTGTGTTTGGGTCAGTAGAGGCTGTTGGGAGACCGGTTTATAGGGTCCTGTGCCTGGTTTTGGGGTGCAGGGCAGCACTGAGCCTTAGGGACAGCAAGCTGTGGAGCACGAGTACTTGAGAAAACTCTATTGAGACCTTATTGCGGTCTTTCAGTACTTAAAAGGGGCCTATAAGAAAGATGGGGAAAGACTTTTTATCAGGACCTGTTGCAACAGGACAAGGGGTGATGGTTTTAAACTAAAAGAGGGAGATTCAGGCTGGATGTGAGGAAGAAATTGGTTACAATGAGGGTGATAAAACCGTGGCGCAGGTTGCCCAGAGAGGTTGTGGATGCCACATCCCTGGAGACAATCGAGGCCAGGTTGAATGTGGTTCCGAGCAACCTGATCTAGTTGAGGATGTCCCTGCTCATTGCAGGGGGTTGGACAAGATGAGCTCTGAATGTCCTGTCCAACCCAGTTTGATGGTGTGATGCACAGGGGTTCCTAGTTCCTCGGTGTCTTTCAGTAGTCTAGGGGATTACTTAGAATGCATGGGTTTAGGTATCAGAGACTACAGAGTCTGTTCTGCTCCACTTCACACCTACAGCAGCAAAATCTCTCTCGGCTGCTGCCTCAGAAAGAGATTTTCAAATGGAAAACTCACAATCTTCAAGCGCCCGCTGCGCCGGGGTCTGCTCCCTGCGTTTGACACTGTATTAAGAAGTGCCACACGCTTCTAAAGCAATTTTCTTAGCCAGCGTTCATAGGCTATCTCTGCGCCGGGGTCACTGCCTCACGGTCCGCAGGACTGTGAGCACTGACAGAATGGCTCTTTGAATGTTCCTCACATTGGGCATCACACAGCGTGCAGGAGCATCTCCTCCTGCCCAGCTCACCTGCCTGTGCAGAGCCATGTTAGCCTAGCTCCAAGAGTTCGGCTAGAAGCCAGAGATTAACTGAGCTGTAATTAGGGGGTTCACTCCGCAAAGAAGACGTAAGGCCCCAGGTAATTTTAGGCCCATAGGAAAAAGTGAGCACTTGATGTGGGTTTGTGCTGCATGAGCTCTCTTTAGGAAAAATCCTTATGTGCTTCACAGGGATGTGTGATTGATCTGAGGCTTACAGTAAGTATACCAAAGTGCAAGGCTGGGAGAGAGGAGGGAAAAAATCCTTCATTTTATGGTGTGCTCTCATAGTGTGCTCTCAGTAGGCAAACAATTCTAGTTTGAGAGGTTAATTAAAATGCAGTGTCTTAGGATTTCCTGGGCAATGTCTCCATGAAACACCTCACGATTGCTTTCAGGAAGAGGTTGCCTGGCGATCACTGGGTAGTGTTACAGAAGTTATTTGGGGATGCTGAAGCGGTGCTCAGAATACTAAAGAGTGCTCACAGAAGCATCAGGATGAGGGAAAGGGATGAGCATCCTCTGTGGCCGTCTGGATAAAGAAACATGGCTGGTGTACCTCTGCTGCCCTAAGGGCATGGCTCTGAGAGGCAGAGAATGACAGCTGGTGGAAAAATTACATATGCTAATTACCCCCAAATTGAATTAATTGCTATTAATTATTTGATCACAAAATCAATTAGTATTGCACTGCAAGTCATTTTAATTAAAGTAGTCGATAAAATTTAGATAAACTGTAGACACAGCAAAATGATGGCAAAACTCCAAAGTCGGCCTCTAATAGGAAATGAAGCCCCAAACAGTTGAGCACTGAGATTGAATTAGCTGTTATTTTTATTAAAAAATAAGAGCCCAAGGCAAGAACATGAAAGCAGGAGCTTCTTTGCAGAGAAGAAGAAAGCTTTTGGAGTTCATGAATGAAGTTGAAAAGCACAGTAGTAGTGATGGGTTTTTTGTATCTAACTACACGTTTCTGAGGTGATTTTCACCTTAATTAAAATAAAAGGGGGGGGGGGAAGGAGAGAAAAAACACTGCTTCCCAGTGTTTAGGTTATTGTACTTAAAGGGATGCTTGAAAGAGACTTGATCTTGAATGGTTTTGATCCCACTTGGGGTACTGCGTACAGTTCAGGTGTCCCAACATAAGAAGGACGTGGAGCTGTTGGAGGAAGTCCAGAGGAGGCCATGGGAATTATAAGGGGCTGCAGCATCTCCCATGTTATGAAAAGCTGAGAATATTTGAGCTGTTCATCCTGGAGAACAGAAGCTGCGTGGAGACCTCAGAGCAGCTACCAGTATCTGAAGGGGGCTACAAGGATGCTGCAGAGGAACACTTCATCAGGGACTGTAGCGCTAGAATAAGGGGTGATGGGTTCAAACTGAAACAGGGGAAGTTCAGGTTGGAGATAAGGCAGAAGCTCTTCCCTGAGAGGGTGCTGAGGCGCTGGCACAGGGTGCCCAGAGAAGCTGTGGCTGCCCCATCCCTGGCAGTGTTCAAGGCCAGGTTGGACACAGGGGCTTGGAGCAAGCTGCTCTAATGGAAGGTGTCCCTGCCCATGGCTGGGGGCTGGAACTGGATGAGCTTTAAGATCCCTTCAACCCAAACCATATTCTTCTATATTGCCATCCCCTCAAGCAAAACCATGTCACCTTTATATCCTGCATTGCCAATTAAAGCTACTCAGAGTAGGTTTGTCCTAATTTTGGAGTAAATGGGTTTCTGTGGGGAAGTAAAAACATTAAGAAGATTCAGTTTTGTTAAGCTTTCATAGTAGAAATGTGGTCGAAGAGATGGTATGCAAAGATTCTGGGCCAGATGCTGTGGTGGCATAACTGGGCTGCTGTGTTGGCATTCGCGGTGTTGCTGCCTGTGTTCCTGCCTTGCCTACCATCTGACAGGCGCAGGCATCCGCTCAAAGAAGCTTCTGGGATTTTAGGGATGCCAAGCTTTCAGAATTGGATAATGGCGAGAACAAAACCTGGAGAACATCAGAGGCATAATTAATCCGCTGCCTTTGCTTTTGAGTCATTATGTGTGGTATGCGGGTGGGTGGCAGTTTGCATTAGAAAGGAAGATGTTGTGCTGCTGTCTAGAAAAGGACGCGGCTGCCTGGTGTGTGGCAGAAACACGCAGGTGCTTTGGATGCTGGTATTTTGTTATTGACTGATTTTGCTCGCTGGTTAATGACAGCAGCCAGGAGAAATGGACACGAGCCTTCCAGAGTGCGGGTGGCTTTTGCAGGGAGATGAGAGAGTGCTGTGATGTGTGTGCCTAATAGAGCCACGGGAAAGAACATTTTTGTTGCTGCAAAAGAAAAGTTTTCTGGACTGAATTTCTCAAACTCATGAGTGGAATTTAATGTTTGGGACTTCACTGACTAACGCACAGAGCCATCCGAGTAATGACAAAGTACTCTTTTCAAGCGAGCAAACAAGAGGCATTGATGGAAAAGCTAATTTATTTACTCTTTTTATGGAGAGAACATGCTTTGCCCAAGTTCAAAACTGACTGTGCAGCTATTGATGAGTATTCCTGTGAGTAAAATGGTTAATGAAAGTGCTGACGCTCTCCCCACATCCTCTTGTGCGACTTTAATGTGCAACTTCACTCCATAGCTCTAAAGGAAGGGCTTCCAAGTGTTCAGTGAGCACTTGTCAGTGTTGCCATATGGTAAAAACTTGCATTTTCCAAGTCTTTAGTTTCAAAGCACTAAAGATGAAGCAGCTGGGAGGGCTGGAATGCCCCATCCCTGAAAGTGTTCAAGGCCAGGTTGGATGGGGCTTTGAGCAACCTGGTCTAGTGGAAGGTGTCCCTGCCTGTGGCAGGGGGTTGGAACTGGTCAAGCTTTAATGCTTTGTGTAACTAGTAGTGTAAAATCAGAGTATAAGTCATTAATTTTGCTGCAGCTTCCTTGAGGATCTGTGGTTTCCCCCTTCTCTGTGCTACAGGTCTGCACTGAGGTTTAAAGCTGCAGCCCTTGTGCAAAACCATTAAATGGAAGATGTTGGGGTTCTTTTGCTTAAGAGAAAGGAAGTGCTGTTTGCAAGATGGAAGGAGAGAAGGGAAGGAGCTGAGATTGGGGCAGTTTAGTGTCTGTACTCTCCCTCCCTGCCCTAATGAATGAGGATTTGGATCCTCACCTGATTCACTCCATCCACCTTCTTAGACTTGCTGTATCACATTCCATGAGCTCTTGTTGCTTATAAAGCTGAAGTTCTATACGTGACAACAAGGATATCACAGTCTACTTTAAAAGGTACCAGCTTCCCATGAGGACAGAGAGGTCTTTGAGTAACAATTTCAAAATGTCACAATCCTCTCTCTGAAACCAGTGGGCGATTTGCCTGAGAAGACTTCAGGCCATGGTCCTGTAGAATTAATCTCCCCCCTGTATATACTCCTACGACTACAGACAGAAAATGAATGCCAGCTAAACAGTATCCACACACACATACAAGTATGCTGACATGACATTAGTGCCTACAGTCTGAACTATGTTAATCCCACAGACATTTCTGGGGGAACTGTAGCACACTAACCCCTGATGACTTTGTGCAGACCTCTGCAGGAGGCTGCCCACACCGGAAAGCCACACTCATGTTTAGTTGGGGTGGGGGCAGAGTCTGTCCAGGCTCTTCTATGCCGTGCAGCACCAGGCAGCTGCTTGCATGAAGGGACCAAAGAAAAAGTGTGTGAGCATAGCAATGCTGATAGAATTTTAATAACACAGTTGACCTCTTAGAAATAGAATTGCACCCTGAGCCAACAGGCATGAATTTTGGTAATGGGCCTTAACACCAGAACTGTTATTTTCAGTTCCTTTCTAATTCCACAGCTGTTACAGAAAACAGCCAGAGTGTGTCTCAACCACCCACATCCCCATCCCTTTTCCATTGCCAGATAGAAAAGCCTGTACCAGCAGTAGCCGCCGTACTGCAGTCTTCCTCATGTTCATAGAATCATAGAGCCATAGAATGGTTTGGGTTGGAAGGGACCTTAAAGCTCATCCACTTCCAACCTCCTGCCACAGGCAGGGACACCTTCCAGTAGAGCAGGCTGCTCCAAGCCCCTGTGTCCAACCTGGCCTTGGGCACTGCCAGGGATAGGGCAGCCACAGCTTTTCTGGGCACCCTGTGCCAGCGCCTCAGCACCCTCACAGGGAAGAGCTTCTGCCTAAGAGCTCATCTCGATCTCCCCTCTGGCAGGTTAAAGCCATCCCCTTGTCCTGTCCTACAGGCCGTTGTCCAAAGCCCCTCTCCAGGGTTCCTGTAGCCCCTTTAGGCACTGGAGCTGCTCTAAGCTCTCCCCTTCAGGAGCCTTCTCTTCTCCAGGCTGACCCAGCCCAGCTCTCTCAGCCTGGCTCCAGAGCAGAGCTGCTCCAGCCCTCTCAGCATCTCCAAGGCCTTCTCTGGACTCACTTCAAGAGCTCCATTTCCCTCTTGTGCTGTTGCCCCCCCACTGCAGGGGGGGTCTCCCCAGAGTGTAGCAGAGGGGAAGAATCCCCACAGCCTGTCACTTCACTGCCAACCCTGAGCCGATGTTGGAGAGCACCACATTTTACTCCTTGCTTACAAGGTTGTTTTCATGACTCCTACCCGGAAGTGGAAAACATCTCTGTCTCTTGGTACCCTTAGACCTGTGCTTTCAGGGCAGGGAAAGCCTTTTCAAAGAAATATACATTTAGAGCTTTCTCATTTTATTTTACACTTCACATCATGTTGTTATCAGTGTCTTATTCCATCATGTTGTACAGCATCATGTAAGAGGACAAGTACAGTAAGGTGCTCACTATGTCGGTGGTAGATCTGAAGAGGTGGCATTCTCTCCAACATATGGCTGGGCTTTAATCCTAGATTTTGTTGGGGTTATTTTGTGCTTTGCTTTTTGCCAAGGGTCTTTCTGTCTGCAGGGAAGTGAGATTTCTGTGAGAGATGCTATCCAGTAGGTATGCACAGCAAAAATCAAATGCAGAACAAAGCAAATCAGCCCTGTCTGTGCTGTTGAGCACACACTCAGCCTTGAAAACCTCCAAGACAGATCTCCTGTGTGAGCGACAGAGAGCTGCTGCGGAAAAGTCAGGATCCTGCTTGGCATGTACGGAAGCATCCCTTATCCAAGGGTCATGGGTGTTGGGCAAAATCCTCATGTTACAGAGGGGAAACAGGCAGAGATTCGATGTTTTGGCTAAACCATTTGGCAGAGGTGGGCCTATAAAGTACTGCTTCAGCTTCCTGGCTTTCGGGCATTTGCTCACTAGACTGTCTTCAAAATACATGTCTGCACCAGTCTTTTCTGGAGGAAAGACTGTCCTTGTCTTTGATGGATTTTTCATGAGCCTTGTGCTGAAGGTGACTCATGTCCGAAACATGAGCACATCTGTTTACTACTGAGGTCTCTATGTACTTCTTAGAAGGACGTTTTCTTTATCTGTTTCCATGAATCTGACAGAACTTGCTTTTATCCATAGAATTGCAGAATGGTTTGGGTTGGAAGGGACCTTAAAGAGCATCTATTTCCAGCCCCCTGCCATGGGCAGGGGCACCTCAACATTTCCGTCAACAAGAATTGTTGGTTCAAAGGATGGAAGGTTCTTGGAAGAAGGCAGTCAGGGTACATAGCATTTTTTTGCCTCAAAGCTTTACACACCATGGCTTTGAGAGTCCTTATCGTAGCTTTCTGCATTAAATTGAAGTAAGACGGAGAGAAGCAACCTAGGAGAGATACAGGGGCTGGACATCACTGCAGGGTTACTACTGAAATGGAAGCCAGAGTTTGCCTCCAGAGTAGGATGTCTCATATTGCTTTATGTCCCTTGAAAATAATGCTGGGTTTAAGAATGAGGCCATTGGCAATGCTGCGGGGAATTGAGGTGACGTGCTGGCTGTTCCTTTGTTTTGGGAGCAGGAGTATGACCGTGTGATGTGCCCAGGGTAGGCACACTTTGGACCTGCTTGTTGCTCTAGGGTTTAGCCGCTGGTTTTGGTATGGGCGGTGTGTGTGTGTCAAATGGTGGATCTCAGCACATTTCCTATTTACTATAATTCTCTGGATCCTAAGGTTTGAATATGTGTTGCTATGACTTACAGGAACGCTGTGAGTATTGATGCCAAAGTAACTAGCACAATATCACACTGAAGACCACGCTTCAGTGTTCACTGGTGTTAACTGTGATATCTTATGTATGGTGCTCTTAGCCACTACTTGAAGGGCATTTCTGTTGAGGGCATCCTGGTTTTGAAAATAAGCCACATATCCCCCTGCATTCTGACTTCTCATGTGGCTTTTAGTGCGGTGGCTCAGCGGGCTGCCTGGCGTAGGACTCGTAAGCATAGAATGGAGCTTCTGATCAGAGCTACCCAGCAGAATGGCCCCATATCACCTGTTGTTGCCTGTGAAGTTGTGCCTTCTGGTGGGTCTGTTGGGCTCAGTGCTGTCCCCTACCATGTGCTTGAGAACAGCCTGAGAGCAGAAAGCCTGGCCAGCCTTAGGACCCATGTTAATAAAGCACTTCCTAATGAAGGGAAAAGAAACTAGAGACTTATTTACCAAGAATAAAAATTCCTTTATGGTATTTGGAAAACTGCTTTACACTTTGCGCAAATGGTCGCTCAGCATCTGGCAGGCTGGGGTTTTGCCATGTGTGGCAGAGGATAGAGTTTGTGGAGTTGGAAGCAATCGACTCAGAAGGCTTTTGTGTAGTGCTGGAGCCCAGAAACTTGTTAATTTTGAGCAGTCATTTTCCGCATTTAGCCCATTAGAGACTCTATTTTTGGTGACCTAGTTTGAGCTCTTTAAAAAATAATCAAGCAGCATTTTTCAGATCTGATTTGTAATGGGACTGAGGATTGGTTTTGCAACTTGAAATGAAAGTTAGTGGGGGGATGTGGAAACTGCTTTTCATCTGCCTGGGCCTTCAGAGCTAATGTTTGCAATTGATTTTAGAAGGCCTCTAGGAAGGTCAATCTGACAAAGATTACGGCTGGGCTTCACCACTTCAAGGGTTATTGTTTGACATGCTGCTGGGAAAATATTAAAGTAGCTAGGTTTAAATAATATTTCCTATGTGACGCCCTCCAGGAGTGCTACTGAGTGTTACTGGCCATGATCCAGATGTTGTTAAAGCCCATGGGTTCACTCGCTCCCGGTCGGTGAGATGGGGTTTGGGGTGGAGAGCAAGCAATTGGGGCGCATGCCAGAATGGCTTGCCTTGGGGTAGGCACCAACTCTGCTGCAGCAGAGCCGGGATTAGGGCTTGGATCCTGTTTCCGTGCTGTAGCTTGGCTGTGGGAATTAGTACTACACAGGAAGACTATCAGCCTCTGGCTACTGGTGACTGCAGGGGTAGCCTGAGCGGTGACAGACCTTTAGTTTTCCTAAGAGAGGAAGGATGCTTACAGCTGAGAGCTGCCTGGGATTGAGTGCCAGCTTGTTCGCATGGACAGCTCTGTGCAATTCCAGCAAAATTAAAGCAAAGGAGAACACCTGAAAAGAAAATCTCTGGTTCCCCAAGAATCATCTCTGTGATGCTTTTAAGGATCTGCAAATTTAGGGATTAAATCTGCCAATTCAGTAGGCAGGGAGAAGCCAGTCCCCTCTCTAGGAAGCATAGCAGTATGTGGGGGGGTCTCTGGCATGGAAGGGCTCTGAGGTTGTTGAGGTAACTGTAGGAAAAATGGATAACTATCATGTGTGATGGATGTGTGCACCTCCCAGCCATTGTCCTTGGATGCTCCTTCAGTGGGGCATATGGAATAGAGCTGAAACAAGCAGAATTACAGCGAAGATTTGGAGCAGCTGTGAGACTTATGCTAGGGCCATCCAAACCCATAGGGAAGGAAAATCTCATCCTTTGTCCCTCTTGATCCCTGCTCAAGTCCCAGCTTGTGTGGGGCTGACGCAGAGCACAACTCTGCTTCCAACTGGAGCTTCTTACTGCTGAATGCTTTCTTAGCATCAATGCTTCTCCAAGGGTTGGGAGTTGGCGAGGATTATCACATAATTCAATTGAGATCACATCGTTTGTAATTAAAAATGTTTGGCCTATTAGAAATATGAGACTCCTGTATTTAATTTATATTTGATTAAAAAAAGGCTATTAGTAATTTACCATTTTTCTATTGCTGTTTTCATGTTTCTGTAGCTCAAATGTGTCTTGGTCCAACAGATGAGATATGGCAAATGTTCTAAATAGTGTTTAATTTACTTTTTTAACTGAAAAAATATGTAAATGCCTGAGAAATTATACTTTGAAACGTGGCGACCACAAATTAACAGCATTTCACAGGGCTCTTAGTTTGCATTTTTAATACACATAATGCGTGTCCCAAATTACATGATTTGCATTATAAACCAGAACAGCTCCTGTGTCGCTGCTGCTGTCCAACAGTTGAATAACAAGGCTTTTCTTTCCAAACTGTTATGAATACATATTTACCCAAATGATGCAATTTAGGGCTCTTTTATTTACGTTTTTCTGGTCAGTCAATCAGGCTGCCATATTTACTGCCAATGCTTTTAAAACAGATCCAGCAAATCTAGCATTTGGGGAATGGAGGTGCCAGACTTATGCTTGAAGTCATCATTCTGTTGTTGTGCTGACGTTTTGGCTCCAGAGTTGGTGCCCTCTGGGTCTTTGCCCTTGACTTGTGTCAAATGGTGCATTGCGTTGTGCCACTTTCAGCCGCAGTGGTTCTGCTTCTCTCCTCTGGGCCCAGGGGGGTGGGCTGGCACACGTTTCATTGGGAGCCAGGATACTTAAAATGTGTCCCTTCACCACTCCAGAGCATGCTTTAGCCAGGGGCCTGTCACCTTCAGCCTTCCTCCTCCTAGTCCTGCCTTGTTTCTCCAGCCTTCTACTGTGTGAAGTGTCTGGAGGAAGAGTTGGGTGATCCATCACGTTATCTCGTCACTGTTCTTTACAGACAGGTTTAGATGTACCTGTTCCTCAGTTGCCTTCCCTTTTAACTTTCATTTGCCCTGAAATCTCCCAGGCACTCATTTTCAGGCCTTGTGCTGCTCATGAAATAAGTTAGTTGTTGTGAGTTAAGGGAGCAGGACGGTTTAAATATCTCTCACTTAAATGAAACAACCCCAGAGAGGGGTAGGGGTTGTATGTTTCATTATAGTACCTAATGAACAGCATAGGATCTGCCAAAACTGGGAACCTCCTTGTTTAACTAAGAGTCATCTGAATCTAGGAATGCTCAGGAGTTGAATGTAGTTGTGTATGTGGTAACAGCATCACTGACATTTGCTTTGGAGTTACTCTCTGCTTTGCTCTGTGTAGAGGATCTCTGTGATTTTGTACTGCCTGGCAAGTAAATGATAAATGCTGTTAGTAATTTTATGGTACTACCAGACTGCGGGGCGTTGCAAACCCAGCTGTGGGCAGCCCATTTCAAGCTCATGGGGCTGTGTTAGAGCCAGTGTTGTAGCTCTTGTCTGGAGCCTGTGAGCTAACACTCACAGGCAGGCTTCACGAGGAGATGAAAAGGCCCAGTGCCACGGAAGTAGCCATAGCTGAAGCATCTAGGACCTGGAGCTATTCAGATGAAAGAAATACGATTATGATAAATGATCAAAGCAACAGCACTTTGTGCTGTTCTAATAGTATCTAACCAAGTGAAAAAATCCAATAAATGCCTGTGGTTACCTGGCTGTGCAGGGCCTGTGCCAGTGCCAGCCAGTGTCAAACACAGCTCCTGAAGGATGGGGATGAGAGCTGGTTAACATGTTGGCTGCTCAGGAAATTATTTCCCGTACAGGAGCCAGGAGCTCTGGCGCAGCACCCGCTTAGAGCCAGTGGAAAGCAGCTGATTTGTGTCGGTGAGCGGCAACCTTTCTCCTCCATGAAAGGGGTTGAGTGCTTCCCGAAAGGATGCCAGCATGATCCTCTCCTGGGTTTGCCAGGAGCTGCCACACTGAGGCTGGGAGAGTCAAAGGTGGTAGCAAGGAGGGGTGGTTACAGCACCAGCAGTGGGAAGTGAGAGGTGTGCAGGGCAGTCTCTTGCCTGCGTGCTGCTGGGGCGCTGCCGACTTAGAGGGACATTGAGACACAGCAGAGGATGGAAGCAGGTTTCCCAGCACTTTCCACCTGCTGATCGCCTGCAATGGCAAAAAGAGCAGATCCTCAGCTCGCTCTCAGTAGCATCAGAGGGCTTTTTGGGAAGCAGGAGCCCTAGCTGCTTCTAATCAACATTTTCACGGCATCCTGTTTATTGTGCTGATCTCGGTGCAGCGGTGCAGACTGGGGGGATCTCACTCCCTGGCTCTGGTTCCATTTGCTACTTTTATACTGCATTGGCATGACCTCCTCTTCCCTTGTGCCCCGCTCCCTGAACTGTGTTTCATGTCTTGTGGTAGTTACAGGCGTTTAGTAAAAGGCTGTGTACTGCATTTCATGCATATGCTAATGGCTGTGTCCTTCTGGAGTGTGTAATTAAGCCCACAGCTACCAAAGTTGAGTTACCACTGGTTATAGCTCTATTTTCAGGACAGTAGGAACTCTTCATTGCCTCCCATGCTTTGTCCCCAGCCTGCCTCTGTAACATGCTGAGCAGAAGCTTCCCTGTAGAGTGATCTGTAGAAGTACAAAGGAGCAGAGCTGCCTCGGTAGCAATCCGTGTACACCTCAGAAGTCATCTCTGAGATGAGAAGGCAGGAATAGCAGCAATTGGGAATGGAAGACACATAACATAAACAGTTTTTTGGCCAGGTGAAAAGCCAGCAGGGTGATGATGAATTACGCAGTGTTTCTTGATAACTGAATGAGGATTTGTTGCCAAAAATGCATTTGAGAACTTAGCATAAACTCTATTACCTGATTCTAGCATGGCTTAGTATTTATTAGGAAACATAGGGCTTTTTTATAGCCATTGTTCACCTTAGGGAGAAAATAACAACAGGGAAAAAAGCCGTTTTATTTTAATAGCCCTGACTTCTTAATCTGGGCACTTTGTGCTAGCAGCCTGGTTGCAAAGTGGAAAGAAATGGTTGATATTACCATTTCTCCTTTGTTACGGAACACTATCACCTCTCTCTAGCTCTGCCAGCAGAGCCAGGCAATAATTTACTGCAGTGAACGTTGAGGGATAGCAGCTCCAGTTCAGGTAGTTTGTCATCATGAGCCTTCATGAGGTAAATAAGTTGATTAAGATTTGTCATGCCAGCATTTTTGCCCACCTAGAAGGCAGCTCTCTTTCCCTCCCTCCCTATCGTATCCCCTTCTTCTTTTTGTGCTGAGTTTTCTTGTGTATATAAGTAGCTTTGATAAAGAGTTACTTTCTTAGCTGTGCCTCAGAAATAGCAAGTGTTATATATGGAAATGTAAATGATGCTGATTAGCCAAGTGTCATGGTTTGAGGAGAAAAGTTCGATCAGAGCATAAAGAGCAGGAAGAATACTTGGCTGCCCCATGCACAGTCAGCTCTTCAGCAGCTGCCAGAGACATTCCTATTAATGCCCAGAAAGGCAGGGCTTAGGGAAGGCAATCAGGAACTGCAAAAGATGAAGACACATGCCTGGTGTAGCGCTGTCTTTCTGGAGTTTTGCACTTGCTAAACCTTCTCTGGAAGTTTCCACATTGTGTAGTTTGTCTCCAAAAACTACAAACATGCTGAATAGGGTAAGCATAGGGAGCCAAGGAATCATAGAATCACAGAACAGTTTGGGTTGGAAGGGGCTTAAAGCTCATCCACTTCCCACCCCCTGCCACGGGCAGAGACACCTTCCAATAGAGCAGCTTGCTCCAAGCCCCTGTGTCCAACCTGGCCTTGAACACTGCCAGGGATGGGGCAGCCACAGCTTCTCTGGGCACCCTGTGCCAGCGCCTCAGCACCCTCACAGGGAAGAGCTTCTGCCTGAGAGCTCATCTCAATCTCCCCTCTGGCAGCTTAAAGCCATTCCTCATGTCCTGTCCCTACAGGTCCTTGTAAGAAGTCCCTCTCCAGGTTTCTACCATTATTGCCTGATTCTGAGTGATTGGGAACGTTTAGGGAGCTGAAGGCTGTGCAGTAATTTCTAGAGCTCGTATACTATAGTTAAGTTCTGAACAAGACTTCAAGGTGGAGCTTGTGTCTCTGATAATTTACAAACACCTTGAGCCGTAGCAAAACTTGGTCATCCATCCTGCCCTGCTTCAGATGGAGCTGGTTTGGTTGTGACTCACCACAGTGCACTGTGCAGTGCTGTGATCAATTTTTAATGTTCAGAGAGTAAGAGAGAAGTTCTCCTCCAGCACTAGGTAAATCAGATTCTGGAGGTGGGAGTCTTGGGATGCTCCATGCCTTAAGCCAGGGCTACCATCTAGGTTCATTGATGGGCTGCAGCAAGAATTTCTTCCGAACAAAGCAGGAAACATGGCAAGACAAGAGAGGGCTAAACCCAACTGCCCGCACCATGGCAGTCTTCTTAGATATTGGCCTCCAGAATATAAGCCAGCCAGAGTTGTCCATGAAGCATAGCTTCAGAGAAAGACACCAGAAACTTTTTACCCAAAGATGCTGTTCTGACTAGCTCATTTTCCCTTCAAAATGCTGTGAGCTTGGAAAGGATGATGGAGTTTCACATGGAGGACATCCGGAGGCAGAAAACATTGCCGTCTGCATTATGACAGCAGCAGCTGCGTGTGGTGATGTACTTCACAGAACAGGGACAGGTCCATGGTTTTAAGTGGTTTAGAGCACATTCTTAAAGGCAGTATTCAGGAAGCATTTAAGCATGTTTTAGCTTACAGAGAGTATTATTCCAGTCCATGCCCACAGATGTGTGCCTCCATCCCAAAATGCTGGGGTTTAAGTTGCAGTCTTTTCTCAGTGAAAACGTCAGCTGATGTCCCCTGGCTATAGCTCACCTTAATGTGCTTCTTTGTCCCCCTGCCTGAATCTAGGCTGAGCCTCTGCTGCAGAGGATGGTCATTGTTGAGCTGTGGTAAACACAGCAAAGCCTCTAGGGACACAAGAGGAAGTTCCTGATCTGATGCTGCAGTTCAGGAGCTCTCTGGATCAGTCCTGAGCCTGTTTGTTTCTCTGAAGGGAAAATATTTCCTTCTACTTGGCATGTCACCCAATTGTTAATATTGCAATAGACACTCAGAGTTGTCAGTACAGTCAAAATTAATCCAAGCACAACTTTCCTAGAAGGAAAATACTTGCTGTGAGAAGCCGTGAAAGCAAGACAACCACTGTCTGGCCACTCATTCCATAGCCTTCCCCCTTGTGCAGACATGTGCAAGCCCATTATCAGCTCTAACCAGACCCGTTCCTCAAGCGTCCTGTAGTTCCAAAAATGATGGCTTGCTTGGTGAAGGTAAGAATGGGGGAATACATTCCGTTCCGTGAAACGGCATAGCATGAAGATACTTAATCGTAACTGTTACGAGTTCCTTTGAAGCAGCCTGTGATTAAACATAAGGATTTCTTGTGGAACCATTGGCCTCAGGTATCATTTCCACTTCTAGATGTGGAATGATGAAATTCTGGTTTAGAGCGATGCTTTGGTAGAGTTCTGTCTGGTTTAATTGTTTTGGATTTAGTGGTACATCTCAGCAAGAACAGCCAAAGCAAAGCACACGTGTTAATTTGTAAGCGTCCTGTGAGTTAACTTTGACTTTGAAAATGAAACTGCAGTATGCCTTGTTGGCAACACCAGAGTGTGCAGTGGCGTGAGAATGAGCCTCCAGTGCCTGCCACACCCTCATCTCACATCTGTATCTTCAGTCTAATATTTGCAGTGAGGATGGGGAAGCTTCTGATAGCGAAGTTTCTCCAGCAGATGTTATCCCTTTGTGATGCTGTGTTGGGAGCCAGGGGGGGCAGTTCTTTGTTCCCTGAAGTTTGCTGCAAATCTGGTCACTGGTGTTCTTGGAGTCCCCATTTGTACCACTGTGGTAAGTATTTTGGCCGTGCAAAGCCTTGGCCATTGGAGTGCCAGGGCTTTAGTATCTCTTCAGACAGGAAGTGCCTGCTGGATTTTAGGTGCCGGTGGGAGATTAACCTTAGTCTTTGGGCTTCACGTGAGCCCGGTGTGAACTGTTGTTAAGACAAGTAGGCCAGTGACCATTCACTGGAAGTGACAGGATTGCTGGGATTTGTAGCACAGAGTGTGCAGATGTTACCATCAGCTCTGGTTTCATGAGAAATACCCATGTGGAACAGCAACCTTTCAGTTCTTTTCATTACATTCTAAGCATTGACTTGCAAAGATCATCACTGGTTTTCTGTAACTAATGATGATTTGTGTTTTGTTCTTGACTTGTCAACGTAATTTTAGTTAAGAATTCCATTACGCAGCATCAGGACATAGTATGACACAGACTTTTTTCTTGTCTGGAAAGCTTAGAGCCTCAATGGACAAGGTGGGGCAAGTGGGGAAAGCTGGTGATTTTATGAAGGCAAAGGCAAATTTGCTAAATCCTCTCTTGGAGAACAGAGAGGTGGGGACATGAGCTACTGGGCTGGTGGAAGGGATTAGGGAGCTTCTAAATGGAGACTAGAAGGGCTGAGCTTGGCTTGTTTAGTGTAGCAAAACAAAACCTCAAGTGATATATTCATCGCTTTCAGTACCTGGGAGTAGTTTGAACTGAAGGACAGCACCAGCACACAAGCAAATGTCAAGTAAAGTAAAACCCCTTTGCGTGAGCAGATGAAAGCTCCCCTCTTTCTCAGGCTCTGGTTCAGCAGAAGTCAAAGCCCAAAGCTCTTGCAGTGACACTAACATTCACACTGGGAAATGTAACTAAGGCCTGCGAGGGTTGCATCCTGGATAGAATTTATCCCTTGGTTTTGTAATGCTTTAATTTCGTATCAAATGTTCATGGACTGGCAGGGTCAAATAGGGATAGGAAAGACGCTGGCAAAGTAGGATGCTAAAGTATTCTGCCAAAAGGTTATTAGCCATCCATGGAAACCCATTAGGAAAAATACTGCAAATACCTTCCTGCATCTGTGAGTCCCAGAGTGAAACATGAGTCACTTGTGCCCCTGGCGTGTGGGAATTCCAAAGGATGAAGTACAACATGTGCAAGCTCACACTTGCACACATACACACACAGTGTTTAGAGCAGACAACTAAACGTGCCACTCTTTGACTGGTTATATACTTCCATATAGAAACTTTTCCAAATGTGAGGTGTGCTCTGCACATGAGAAGTCTGTTGTATCTCACAGGCCAGAAAAGGCTGGGTTTGAGGCATCCTGGAAATATCTGTAATAATCATGTCCTTAATAGATTAAGAACATGTTTCCAAGTCTGTGAATGATGTTTATTGACTTCAAACGATCAGGACTTACACTGGCCTGCTTAATGCTTACAAAAAAAGTCTATTCAATAAATCAAAGTATAGAATTACTTCACAAAACTGAATGCATTTATTTGTTCAGTAAGATGGTTTTGAGGCCTGAGAGGTGTGCTTGGTGCATCTGGTAGGGAGTTCTCAGGTTGGGAAGACTGGGTCAGGAAGCAAGGGCAAACAGAGCCCTCAACCAGTGGGACCGCACAGTTCAGAGCAGCTGGGAATAAAGACCTATTAGACGTTAAATTGTCTCTTCTGAATAGGGCCATGTAAGAAAGGAGGAAGGAGAAGAAGAGTTGAGTAAACAGGCTGTGGAGCAATACGGAGAGAGGAGTTGGCTGGCTGCACCATCTGGAAATGTGGTACTTTAGGAAACTCTGTGTGTGTGGATACTGCGCAGGGGCTGGCACTGAGTTTACCAACTTTATCTCCAGGAGGAAAATACCCCTAACCTGCCATCTTCTGTTTTCCCAATTGGCTCTCAAAGTTGCTACAAGTAGAGGAGAATTGGACAGACAGAAAAATATCTTTGGGGGCAGCACTGCCTGCAGCTTTAACATGATCCTGGCCCTGCCAGTTGAGCCTTAAGGTCACGCTGGATGCTGTGAGAATGAGAGCTGGGTTTGCTCGACTGAGAAAAACCTGTCATTTTAGCCAGGATTTTTCCCATGTATCACAGCAGGATGCAATTCAGGGAGGAAACTACCTAGGGATTGCATTTTTAGGCACCCACAATATGTAAAGACAAGAAATGCTCCAGAATACAAACACACACACTTTTGAAAAGCAAATATGTATATTTGAAAATATGTATAAAAGATATATATATAGATGTATATATATACACACACAGACACATATATCGTGCAGATCTGGAATGTCTTGAAAAGCCCACAGGCTTTAAACCTTAATTCTGCACAATCCTCAGGCACTTCTTAGTGTTAAATTAATAGTGGTATAATTAAAATGGTGATACTATTTGTTAAAAAAAGAGTATTTCAATAATCCATTTTACTATTGGTTATATGGAGTGTGCTTAGGTTTAGCAATTACATGCTAAATAAAAGCAGCCTCTCCTGTAATGATTTAATGATAATCTGACCTTTGATGGTCCTAGCTCGCAGCAGCTGGCACTTTCTGTATAGTTTACAGATTGTAAAGTAAGTAATATCCATGAAATGCCAGTGCTGGCCTTCTGATATAGTTGGGTACTTGAGCACTCCCTTTTCTCTCTCTCAAGCCATCTTTTCTTCCTTGTGTCCCTGAATATTGAATGATAGACACATTTTCAAGGCCACTACCAAGCCAGCTGCCAACTTTGGGAAGAGAAGGCCCTTGCTGGACGAGAAATCTCTGCTGGATGTGCTAAAACCTGGTCTTGGGTTTTGGATGACCACTCAAGCCCTTGTGCCTTCATTCCGATGGAGGATACATCCCTAGCGTGGTCAGTGAGGTGAAGGAGGCAGCAGGGCACAAGTTCGGTGCATTCAGGGTCACAAGTGGGTTGTGCTTTTGGGGTCTGGCAGCTGGACTGCTCCTGCTGAATGGCACATCCCAGCTGAAGGGTTCAGGAGACATAATGCAGTCTGCCATTCTTAATTGTATTTAATATTAAGTATGACAATTGCTCTTGAAAAGCTGTCTGTCAGGGAAAGGTAATAAGGGTATTAAAAAAAGCAGGTGAGGAGAAGAGGCCGTTTTTAGCCTGCTGCATTATGTTATCGTTGTCAATCAGCTGGGAGCTCCTTTGAAATTATTCCTGAATAGTTAATAACATTGTTTCTGTGATGACTTTAATGACTGAACCTTTCTTCCATCCTTAGCTATGACAGTAACCACTCAACTTTTTCTTCTTCAACAAGCTATTGTGTGTGCTTCAGTACATTAAGGAACATCATTAAATATAGAGGTTTCCTCTAATTAAGTCATTGGCAAAAGATTGCCTGTCCAGTCATTTGCTGGTGATAAGTATTGAAGGAAATTATATCTTGTACAGAATATTACACTTTTCCTGCCATGCTTCGCCTGAAAAAGAACAAAATGATGTAAAAATAAAGCAGTAAGATTGCAAACTCAAGCACTTAGAAATTAGATAATGCCAGAATGAATCTGCCTTGTCTTAGGAGCAGCACAGTCTGTCCTTCTTCACTTCTGATGACGAGCAGTTCCCCTTTCCTCTCTGTTCTCTTGCCCTGTGCCCCATCTTTTCCTGTCTCAAAATGACTGTTTCTTAGGGACTCTTAATTCTTAAGCTTTTTAGACTCTTTACATCAAGAACAAACCACTTTTCCCCAGTCTTTCTCCTGGGAAAGGGGAAATAATTGTATGTAGAATTTTTCCAACATCCCCCTCCACAAACCCACCTATAATTCAAACAAGAAAAGCTGTTTGTGCACCTTGAGGGAACCACAGTTTGTTCATTGTTTCAGTAATTGCATGTAGGAGCAATGGTATATTTAAGGTGTCTGGTTACGCTGGACAGGATTAATAAAAGATCCCATCTGCTGTCAAATTGTGCATCTTGCTCAGTTCAGGAACCACACAGAAAATGGAATGAGTGGGAGAAGGTTTTTTACATACCCCCTTAAAGGAAAGTGGTGGAATTAATGCAGAGAAAAATCTTATCTCATGGTTAGTTCAGTTTTGCTGAGGATTAGAGGTTGTTTTCCTGGTTGGTGGCACCCTGCATAATCTCTAAATCTGGAGTTTACATGTCTTTCCTAAAGAATACCTCTGAATTTAAAAATCAGATGCATTTACTAATAACTCCCATCTTATAAATTATGGATCTCTCCTTCAAGGAGACTTCAACAATCTATTAAAGCCTGAATAACAGAGCTATTCTCCAGCTCCTAGATAAACAAACCAAACCCGCAGCTTGAAAACCAACAAGAAGCCTCTTTGCTTTTTATCTTAATGAAAATAAACCTAATCAAAAGCCAGCAATTAATGAATCTCTCCAGGGTTTCTATTCTTGAAGAGATTAGACTCACAAAGTCTAAAATAGTTTCAATAGGTAGGTGTGATGCTGAGCTCAGATGATGTATTTGTATATACTCAGCTAGAAATAAGAGTTGCTAAAATCCGGTATTTGGATGAAGATTCTCCTCTTCAATGAAACCAGTCCCCAGCTCCTCCAATATTCAGTAATTTGTGTGTGCAGAAGTGTCCTGGAGTGCCAATAAAAGCTGTTCCTCCCAGGAAATGCATTGAAAATACTCATTAAAGAGTGGTTGTTGCACATGTGAAACGAAAGGAAGGTATGTTTTCTTGGGAAGCAATGCTCTCCAGAAAGAAGAGATCTGCTTTTCCAGGGTTGGACAGCCAGCTATCAGCTTCTTGCAAATAACCAAAAGCCCAAACTGAGAAGGTTTAGCTGCAATTTGGCAAGGTTAACACATCTAGTCAGTTCCTGTGTCTGGAAATAGAAACAGGCTTTTGCTTTCAGGAGTGGCCTGGTGCTTTCACCTGCAGTTTGAATGCAAGCGTAGAGAAGTCCTGCTGTTCAGTTCCACCTCTGTATCAGATCTCTGGGATGTTTAATTCATTCTGCATTGCTCTGAGGAGTGGCTGTCATCCCAGCCAGGGCCTCCCATTGCTGCTGTAGTAGCTGGGGGAGAAATTTTAGTGAACACGTTTATTTGGCTAGCTATAGACTTTCCTGTAATTCACACCAACTAATCATCACAGTGTCTAGTGCACAATGCCTGTTACTCGTCATATATTAAAGAAACACATAAAACCTCCTCTACTGTTAAACAAAACGTTCCTAGGATCTTTGCAGGCAGCTTGCTTACCATGGTGTGTAATTCTGGACATCCTTTTACAGCCTGCACTGTATTTGTCATGTGTATTCTTCCATTCGACTTCTGATCAGGCACTCAACCTTTCATAACTATTGTGGGAAAGATCCTTCTTCACCTCTCATTTTTCTTCGCTGCATAAAACTTCATCCACTTGCTCTCTTTGGGTGCATGTAAGCTGGAGTAGGCATGTATGCTTCTGAGACACTGTACTGTTTCTCTTTTATATATGGATCCTGTTTCTCTTTTATTTATGGATCCTGTAGTTATTCAGTCTTTGTCTAGTATTGAAAAACTTCCTGATGACTTTTTTTCCTGAAATAGAGCAATTAATTGATCATGCTGAAGTTGTCTTGACTCCTTTCCTTAATAACGCTTCAAGAACCATTCACGTGTTACGGGGGATCATTATTTAGATCTTATTAAGGGGTTTTTGGGAACCACTACTGCTTTGAATCAGATGCCTATCGCTGCAAGGCAATTAGATGCTTTTCAAACAACTCCTCCTGTCAACCTTAGCGACTATTACGATCCTCAGGAAGATTAGCTCTTAGTATGGCTCCCCCATACCTTGATTCTGAGCTCCCATGCATGTGTGAGTAATCTTCTCAGTACTCAGCATCTCGGAAGCATAACATCAGAGAGACTGTGAGCACCGGTCCTGCTGCTGCTCCTCCACCTCCTCCTCTTCGTCTTCCCTATTCTTACTGTGGGAAGGAGACTTGGGCATGGATGGGCTCCCTGCCATTCTCCAATCAGTTTCATGATTCGGAGGACCAAGTAAGCAGCCTCCAAAGACTCAGTTCAGCTTAGACACTAGCAAAAACGTCATGGTGATTTGGAGTGACACAGATAGGAACAATGAGGAACTGAATGGTTTTTTTCTTATTTTGTAGGTGATATCTTGTTTTGCCAAAATAAATACACTGACTTCGTTCAGTCCACTGGTATCTCAGGATGTGTAAATAAGGTTGTGAAGCACTGTACAGTGAACATACCTACTGGAGTCAAGGCTCCTTGTCTTGTTGGGAAAGCACCTCTACTCTGAGGACTAAACCATCTAAGTACAGAAAAGAAATGTCAAAGCTGATAGCGAGTGCAGCCATCCCAGTGCAGTGCTCACACTGCTGGCCTGTGCTGCCTTACTGAAAGAGTTACAGACATTGGTTTGATAAGACAGCCCTTGCTTTGTTTTTCCTGGGGAAAGCATCCCAAGACCCTTGAATGTGCTCACAGCTTCTTATAGGCTATGGCTGTCTGAGGGAAATTGATAAAAGGGGATGTGTTTTCCCATGGTTATTACTTTCCTAAAATCCTCCCAGAGCGTTGATATTATTTGGTTTATGAAGTAGCAGTTTGTGCAATTTTATGTTGCCTGGAAAGAAACCATGATTTATTCGATTTAAGCTTCCAAAAGCAGAGAAAGCAAAAAGCATCAATCTTTCCAGCTGGAAATCCTGTAACTGGGCAGCTATAAGCTGATATGCTGTGAGTTTCTGCAAAATGCAGCTACTACTAAACAGCCCAAATGGTAAAGCCTTTTGTAACAGCATAATGCTCTCATTTTAGTCTTTCCAATCTAATTTATGACTTAAGTTTTCCCTTGGGAGATGATACAATAAACTCTCCTGGAAACCACTCTGCAAATATGTTGAAGGCCAATCAGGTCTTATAGTTTAATGTCAAAATTCTTACTGACTTGCTAAATAACTAGTCATGCATAGCTTTCCTTAGGACAGAAAGATGTTAGCTGTGAAGATTGGGTTGTTACAGAGTAGAGACTTTGTCTAGGTCATAACAATGCTCAACATGAAGAGTTTAGGGTTTATTGTGTGCATTCTGGCAGCCTGTGTACGTGAAAGTCAGACACTTCTAAGCAATTCTTCTAAGGAATTCTGTTTCAGACAGAAAACATTGGGAAGATTCTCAGATATTGATGCAACCCTCAGCAGTTGCTCTAATCAGATGGTATTTTTAACTGAAAAGGAGGTATAGACACACAGTGCAAGCTGTCCCCTGAGCTTAAGTCTAACTCAGTCAACAGGAGGAATTCTTGGCTACATCTTCAGAAATTCTGTTTCAGAATTTGAAAGCAAAAGATTTTGGTTTCTTTTGGTCCTGTCTTTTACCCAGTTATTGCTAGTTAATGTTCCCATTCCCACATTATTCCATTGTTTTGTCTATAATAATTTTATTTTTCATGTCCCACACTGGTTTCCCAGCAATACTTTGCAAAATGAGATAAGGTACGCATGTCAAAGACTCCCCATGTTTTTGCCTATGACCATCACTTACATCTTATTTATGGGGCTTCCTTTCCAAATGCCGGATTTCAGCATTCGTCTGCAGTTTAATAGATTCTAGACTGGTATTTGTTTCGCCCCCGAGCCCTCCCTAGGCCCTTCTGTAAGGTGCGTTAGCTCAGCCTCATGTATGCAACACTGTGATTCCTACATCAAACTCTGTAAATGAATAACTGCACAGCTACCTCTCCTGTGAAAAGTCCCACTCTTGGAGTAATGAAATGTAAAGACCAGCCGTTCAGAACACAGAGCTTTATTTCAACAGCTCCCATGGTGGGATCTATAAATGATGTAGCAAAATCTTCACTTACAAATTTCCAACAACTTTAACAAAAGTTGCATGTGACTGCTCCTTGAAAATGGAAGGAAATCGAATGCTGTGTTCAATTCATCGATCTGCTGCTGAGGATATTATTAATGTTTTGTAAGCACGTTACCAAAGAAGGCTTAGATGTCTGTGAGGACAAGAGTATGATTTAAAGGTTGTACCAGCTGTCGTATGTAACTGACTTACAGTTCGATTCTACAGCCATGCAGCAGTGCAAGGCTCCTCAAGTGTAGCTCTTAACAAAACCGTATCTAAGTCCATCCTTCTGCCTTTAATACATCTTAAAGCAGACTGAAAGAAAGAGTGCCACAAGTTCCTCCTTCTTTTTGGTAACAAATTTGAATCTAAACTGCAACTTCAGTGTTTTGGACAATAAATTATCTGCGGCTCCCAAGGCAACTCTGATTACAATGCTTCTAGATCAGGCACCGGAAAAATGTTTCTCACAATCTATGTTCTGATACTAACCAGTGTGCTTAAACTTGAGGGGTTTTTATTGCAGCTTGTACAGTGCAACTGAAAAAATGCTGGTGCTCAGAATGGCTTAACATCTCAATTTCAGATGTGTTAACGTAACTGAAGGATGCACAGTGTGGAAGGAGACAAGGCATGAGCTTGTTGTGGAAGAAATTCCTTATGTGCATGCTCTCTGTTAGCTATGATGTTGTCTCTAAATGGACTGTCCTCTTAGACATGAGAAATGTCAGTTCGTACTACGTATTTCTCATGGTTATGGATGGGGCTTTGGGAGAAGCTGGCCACAGCCATGTGCCTGAATTCCATAAATACATCTCCTGGACTCCTTAGAAAATCCATGTTTCTCTGTTGATCAAAAATTCATAGCCATCAATGAGCAGTGCATGCAACAGCTCATTGAGCTCCATAAATTGCAATAGGCTTGCTATATCCACGGTTTGGGTATTAGCATTTCCCTTAGAGTTAGCACTGCAAGTGCTGTAGCTGCTTAGAGGCCACTTTGTGGCTCTTCAGTAGGCACTAATGTTTTAGTTATGGCAGTGACAGATGTGTATTGCATTGCATGGGTGAAAATGTATGAGCAAATAATGAGAATGAATTGGTGGTGGTTTAGGTTAGCAGCACACTCACAAACATGCCCAGCTGCATTTTGTGAAGGTGGGCATTATGATTGCTTTGAGAACTTTAGTTTAAAGTTAAGCAAGTGCTGTGTTGGCTGTGGTTTTTTATCCTTATAAGAATAAGAGGAAGGAAATTTGTCCAGCTGGAAGTGGCGCAGTTCTAACCAGATAAAAGTGTGGGCTGTTAATTGATCAAAAAGCAAAACGTTTAATGCTCTGTTCAAGTCAACTTGAGGCACAAGAAGCTTCTGAAGGAGATGACGTGGTGGTGGCTGTTCACATTCGTTATTTTAATCATGGCTTTGCTACAGGATGTTAACCTTTGCTGAGCGAGGAAAAAAAGGATGATGCACTTAGGAAACATCTTCCCCTCTGTACCACTAGAAATTAGACTTTTTAGGGTTTAATGTAATGCAACAAAGCGCACAGTTCACATTGGAGGGTCAGCCTAGCTCCTTGGATCGGAGTCAGGAGATGTCTGTTGTCTCCTGGCAGCTGAGCCGCGAGGAGCTTTGCTGCTGCCTCCTGAAATGGATATCCCCTGAAAATAGATATTCCTGTATTTGCAACAGATGGGATGAAAAGTGTCCACTTGGCCTATTCCCTACATATACCTAATTTTAAGTTCTTTGTCTTTTCTATTTCCCTCCTTGTGGTGGAAGGAGAAGGAACCCCTTCCCTTATGGAAACCCCTGTGCTGTCCAGACTTTTCCAAGTAGCTGCCTCTCTTTATTCCCTAAGGAGCAGCACCCTGGCTTCCCCTGGGAACCGCAGCACCTCTGTGTCACTGCAAACAAGTGCTGGAGAAGCAAAGGCTTTGTCTTTGTCTCTTAAGTGAAGATGCTGAATCTGCATTCTTTGTCTTTTAATGTTCGTGAATTAAACACGCTCATTCATCACCTGATCCTCCTCTTTGTGCTCATGTTTATTGGCGCTTTCAAAGTGACATCAAAGCAGACTTAAAATGTGCTTTGCTTTTATGGAAAAGGGAAAAAGTAACCTAAAAGATAATTAATTTTCAGGGGTCCCAGAAGCATGAGCTGGCCCTGGAGCAGGTTTCTATTGCTCCAAGTCCTGTGCCAGGGACTCATATCTGGTCAGATGAGGTCAGCAAGGGCTTTACCAGCTCAGGTTCAGCAACTGGGTAAATACAGCATCTGCAGCTGAAATAAACCCCCCCAACAGAACTCTCTTTGGTGCCTTAGCCACAGCCTAACCTTCCTTGACAGATGTTAAGAAGACTTGGTAGTGTTTATGAGAAACATCAGCTTCCTTAATCATAGAATCATAGAATAGTAAGGGTTGGAAAGGACCTCAAGATCATCGAGTTCCAACCCCCCTGCCATGAGCAGGGACACCTCCCACTAAACCATGCCATCCAAGGCTATGTCCAACCCTGCCTTGAACGCCGCCAGGGATGGAGCATTCACAACTTCCCTGGGCAACCCATTCCAGTGCCTCACCACCCTCACAGTAAAGAATTTCTTCCTCATATCCAATCTAAACCTCCCCTCTTTCAGTTTGAACCCATTACCCCTTGTCCTCTCACCACAGTCCCTAATGAAGAGTCCCTCCCCAGCATCCCTATAGGCCCCCTTCAGGTATTGGAAGGCTGCTATGAGGTCTCCACGCAGCCTTCTCTTCTCCAGGCTGAACAGCCCCAATTTTCTCAGCCTATCTTCATACGAGAGGTGCTCCAGTTCCCTGATCATCCTCGTGGCCCTCCTCTGCACTTGTTCTAACAGTTCCATGTCCTTTTCATGTTGAGGACACCAGAACTGCACACAATACTCCAACTGAGGTCTCACAAGAGTAGAGTAGAGGGGCAGGAGCACCTCCCTTGACCTGCTGGTCACGCTCCTTTTGATGCAGCCCAGAATACGGTTGGCCTTCTGGGCTGCAAGCGCACACTGCCGGCTCATGTTCATTTTTTCATCAACCCACACCCCCAAGTCCTTCATTCATTGATCTGTTGTTCTGGCAGAACGATGAAGTTCTCACTGTTATTTTGCTTCGTTACACTCAGATTCGTTTGACTTGAGCCAAAGGACGATAGAAGATGGCAACGGACAATCTTGCCTTTTACTCCCAGCTGACAGCATAATTCTGACTTTGCTGTTGAGAGCGTAAAATGCTTTACCTGTGCTCAGCCAATGCTAGTTTGGATTAAGGGAATGGGTTGTCTGGAGCTCGTTCTCACAGTTTGTCACCTGAAAAAGAACCTCTGACAAGAACCCTTTGGTTCTGGCGCCATGTTGGGCCCGTTCCTCTGCTCGCTGAGGTGGATGAGGGGAGCGGTGGCCGCCATGTTGTGTACCCTGAGGTGGGACAGCACCTGGAGGCACGCGGAGGCCTTGGCTGGGCCCATGTCAGCAAAGGTAAGGTAGCTTTAGGTTTAAACCCAGAAATGGTCTGTGTTTGGGTCAGTAGAGGCTGTTGGGAGACCGGTTTATAGGGTCCTGTGCCTGGTTTTGGGGTGCAGAGCAGCGCTAAGCCTTAGGGACAGCAAGCTGTGGAGCACGAGTACTTATCTGTCCAAAAATGTAGGTGAAGAGCGCACTGGTAAATATGTCAGGCTTGATTCCTATGGCTTGGTATGGTTTTAAAGCAGCTTGTGAGGCTTTAGACTGGTAAAGGATTAATACTTTCTCCCTTACATATACACCCTTTTTGTTTTCTGCTAGAAGCATGCCTTTTATTACTTCAGGATCTGGTACCTAACAGGCCTGGTCAGAGGAGCAGACACCTTTGGCTCTTGTATCCTCAGAGGCGTCTCCTCATCAGCTTTTGAATGGCTAGGCATGTGCTTGGAGGGCTTGAGGAGCAGTGTCCCTTGTCCCTTCCCGACAGGAGCATGTGAATTTCACTTTTTCATCATTGAAATCTATGTGCTCATTCCTGCTGCCGGACCTGAACAACTTCGCGGAGCCAAAACGTGTTTACCGAGGCAGCTGCAGTGCTATGCGAACGTGAGCCTGTTGCTGCCTCAGTTGGTGAGTTCTTCACATAACAGGTCATGTCTCAGGAGATGGAAAGGTGACGAGGAAAACCAGACCATCCTGGCCAGGAATTCAGTCAAAATAATGCTGTAATGGGGTTCGGGGAGAGTCCTGGTGGATAATAGTGGTCAACACTCAAGAATGAAGGTTGCCAGAGTTCGTTTGGTTTTCCCTATCAGAAGCTTTTAGATTTAAGTCTGTTGCCTATTAATCTACCTCTTTCATTTCAGTTGTAGGTTTTGGGAACAAAATGCTATTATTTGCATCACTGTCTTCCCTTTTTATTTTCCTGAGGGACTCAGGAGAAATGTGTTTTTTCAAGGACCTCCAGCCCTAACAGGAGAATCAAACTAGGAGGTGACACTCAAACTGCCACTGCTATGAGTCACTCCACCTTCTTGGGGGAGCACAGATTAATGCTGTAGCATAGGCAGCTCACATAGAGTATTAGGATACCCGAGCTTAAACCTGAGTTCAGGGTACCTGAACAGGAAAACTGTGTATTCAAAGGATGAGAGGTTCAAATCGTGCCTAACCATGGCATGAGTTGCAGAGGAGGAGATCAGGCTGGCTGATCCCGTCTGGTGTGAGGATTTGTGAGTCTGCATGGGAGCCAAGAGGCGTCTTTGCAGTGACTCCAGCAGGGCTTGGAGTGAGCTCCAAGTGGGCAGGTGTCCATTTTCAGTAAGCATCATGTCAAAACTTGCAGTGACTGGTAAAGTGACAGTGCTGGCCAGGAGTGGCCAAAACCTGAGCTGCCTGCTGGGCTCCCACTGTGATTTTGCAAGCTGGACCAGTCAGAAAACACACCATCCTGCAACAACATGTGAATGCTTTGCCTTTTTCATTCATAGTTGAATGAAAATATAAAATACAACCCCAAATTCATATAACATACCACTAGACTGGGTCAGTCAGGCTGCTGTGTTTTAGTAAATTAGAAACCTTTTGGTTTATTTTCCTAATTCTTTTTTGCAAGGATTAATGTGGCAGTTTCTCCAGTAAATAAATAGGCAGTGGGATACAATGAAAGCCATGGGACTGGAAAGCACCCCCTTGCTTGTTAAAATGCTTGCCATAAGTTGTCATTGAAGTCTGACAAAGCAACGAACCAAAGTACAGGGCTTCTGGAGTAGTTCACAATTATCAGCAAGAAGACTTTGTCCTTTTCTCCTCTTTTTAAACTTTGGAATGAAGATTTGCTGCTGAGTGTGTGTATGTGCCATGCTGAATTAGGGCTGTTTCAGGTGGACTTGCCATTCAGCAGTAAATGAGACATACCCTAAAAATAGAAAACGTGCTTTATAAGTGGCACAAATTGGCAGGGAGGACTTGGTCAGATGCAGTTTTGGAACTGCTTTTAGAGGGTTTTTTTTCAATCCAATTCCAAGTTAAACATCCCTTTAAATTAATTAGAGCAATCACAGTGTCCCTAGAATACCAGTGGAGAGATTGAATCTGTGAATACAGTTTTAATAGTTCCTCAGTTCTGAAGAGAGGCTGCAAAAGGCAGCCTAAGGAAATTTTTGTGTACAGTGAAAACCAAATTCCTGACTAAACTGGCTAAGATGAAAGATCTAAGCAAAGAACTACCGTGAAAGTGCTGAAAAGCTTCTAATTATAGTGGAATCAGTGTCCCAGGGTATACAGTTAATATTGAGCTACTGAACCGTACTTCTCAACCTAGCTGGGTTCTCATCAAAGTCCTGTAATGATGCTGTGCTCTGTTTAGATGCCAAGCAAGTCTTGAAATAGCTCCAGAGCTTTTTCAGCAGCTTCAGCTGCGTCCAGATGTTTGACTTCAGAAGGACAAGTCGTGCGTAGAGTTTGTGGCATATAAACCCTTCCTTATATATACTGCCACACTTGTTAATAATCTGATGAACTTTTATAAACCTAATTAGAGGGCACTTGCACATTTACCCATGAAATCATGGCAACTGCGCTGAACCAGCAAGGCAGAAGCTTCTCCTTTGTGCTGCAAATCCATGTTGCTTTTCTTTAGTAATGATACACACACAACACATTGAATTTGATGCCTGCTTGTGTTAGCCCGTTTGTTACAATATTGACTGGAGTCCCCATCATGTTACCTGTAGTCAGTGCCCATTACTCTAAGCAGAATTTCTCTATGTATTGTTTTCGATGTCGACATTGTCAAAGGGAAGAGAAAAACACATGCATCCACGTAAGCACACAAGTTATGTCAATTTCTGCCTACTATATGTAGGTACACACATAAATATGCGTGTACACAGTGGTTGCAGGCTCTTGCAGGCATGCAGTTAGGTAAGGTTTGAAAACTGTATTTGAGACACTCTTTCCAACATGGAGGATCTGTTTCTGGGAGCAGGAGCATTCCTCAGCCTGTATGAAGTCCTGTTGAGGATGGTGGGGCTCAATGTGGATGTTGAAAGGTGTTTGCAGATTTCTAGGCCATTTATTTGAATTCTTTAAAATGAACTCTATTTTCTAAAAGAACATACTTTAAAATCTTTTTTTTTTCTTTCAAAACCCCTCTTAGTTCTGTTAATCTTTTGTGCTTTGAAAAAATCTCTCTATTTTTTGGATTTTGGGGTGGTTTTCCACCTTTACAATCCAGGCAGTCAGTCAGCAGGGTGACTGAATAGTTCATCTAAAGCAAACAAAGACTTCAGACAACCCAAAGATGCACCAATCATTTTGCTAAAGGTTTTGATAGTGGGTTTGATCAAAGTCTGTGTTATATAGCATGTATTGTTCCAGCACTTCCAAAGGAAACCAGAAATTGAATCTTTCCAAATGTTCAGTGATTGATTTTATTTTGAAGTGCAAAAGTGTGCGTTAATACGTATGTGCCTTGTCTTTATTTAATACTCTTCCAAACCTGTCCCCATGTTTACCATCCATTCCTGTTCCGTGATGAGCTCTTCCAGAGGTGTCTCTTAGCCCATGTTGTGTCCCTTCTATCTCACCCTGAAATATCCAGTGCAACAGAAAGTTACTTGCAGACAATCTTACCTGAACTGTGCCGTTGGCCCACTGGATTCTGCTTATGTACTGTAGGGGCCTTTAACCTGCTCTCTGCTTTGAGTTGTGCAAAGTCATCCTTTCGTGCAGCTGTAATGCTTTACTGTGAATTTTTGCTGGAGTTTAAGAAAACTGGGAAGAATCCGTTTATTTTCTACTTTTCAAACAAGTATCTCTAAGAACTCTGTTACATTGAAAAACAAACAAAAAAAATGCTTAAAATCAATAAGCTGAAATAGAATTTGTTTTCCAAAGTTTTCTGGGTGTTTTTTTTTTTTTGTGTTCTTTTTCTTTCATTGGGTACCAGCATATCGTACTAAACCATCCACTGAATGAGAAAATCAGAACAATTCAAAACGGACCATTTCTAATGTGTTTGTTTCATTCGTGTATTTCAGTCTATCCGAGAAGTCACAGGCTATGTTTTGGTGGCTTTGAATCAGTTTGAATACTTGCCTCTGGAGAACCTGCGCATCGTTCGTGGGACCAAACTCTATGAAGAGCGCTATGCCTTGGCAATATTTCTCAACTACAGAAAGGATGGTAACTTTGGACTCAGGGAACTTGGATTGAAGAACTTGACGGGTAAGTGAAACTTGCAAATGTGATGGATTAGTTGCAAGAACCCAGATGAGCTTGTTGAATTTTTGCCCCGAAGTCCTCAGTCTTTTGCATTCTGCACCATGAGGGGCTGTCAGTTGTTGGTTGCTCGAGAAGTTTGTTGATACCTCATTCTTATTTTGGTTCACAACTGTACTTTTTGCAATGCTGATCAAGGGCTGTGTATGGAAGTCATGCCAACCTGTGTATTTGAAACAGAAATAGTTGTTGAAAGAGTAGATGAGTTTTTTCCTTAGTTTTGATATCATAAGTATGTTGGTTTCCTTGTGATCCTTGGTTATTGCACGTATGCTGCTTCAGGTTACATGTTTTCTGCCAAGTTAGCTTAGCTTTAGTATCCCCTCTGCCTCCCTCTGCTCTTGCTGCTATCTGTGTCCTTTTTGCAGCTGCACTGGACGGTGAGGGAGGACAGGAAGAGCATGGTAGAGAACTCCTTTTCTAAGCAAAAATAGTGCAGTATATATGGGGGGAA
Source organism: Amazona ochrocephala (assembly GCA_039720435.1). Lineage (NCBI taxonomy): Eukaryota > Metazoa > Chordata > Aves > Psittaciformes > Psittacidae > Amazona > Amazona ochrocephala. The sequence continues at coordinate 80,613,355 of CM077881.1, read as the reverse complement.
AGTGCTTCTTAAGACAAAAACGTAAGCCAAGTTCATGGGTTTATGTTCATCTACAAACTCAGGGCCGGATCATGATGCGGGATAGATCAGCATTTCATTTCTCACAGCTGAGAATCTGCAGTCAGTGGTTTGGGTCATTAAAAATTGGCTAAATATCACTGGACTGTAACTTAATAAAGTGCAGACATTTGCAGACTCTTTTTAGGGAGTTCACTGAAAGTATTTTATTTATACCTGGTTCCTCATCAGCTATGATAATTTCTACCCTAAGCTTTGATGATTGTGGAATAGCCTTATTTCTGCTAGTGGCTAAGAGCTGACTCTCAGTCACTGACCTGAGCTGGATGTGGTGTTTGAACCAGAGTACAAAGAGGTGGGAGCCTTCTGGACTATATTTAGGCACCCTTCATTCTTTGCTTTTTTTGTGTTGCAATATTCAGAGCAACACACAAGTGCTTCCAGTTCCCTCACTAGGCTGTGCAGGAAAGCTTTCAAAAAGAGGAGGGGAAAGGAGGCTTGAAACACTTCACAAAATAAAACAGTTTTGGCTGACTCTGATCATGCTCACTTTTCTGGTCATGCTTTTAACAACTTCCTTTACTGAGAGCATCATGCTGATATCAGAGTGATTTCCAAGGTCTCGAAATCCCTGCTATCTACTCCTCTCTGGCACTGTCATAAGCCAATTTCCTCCTCCTCTGTTTCTATATTTCTCCCCGTCTTTCTAATTTAGGGTGTTCATTGTGACTGTCTATGCCTTCACATAATACAGAGCTATAGTATCAGGTAATAGTAATAGTATATCTTTCTTCAGATACTTTTTCTTGACTTTGGGTCTCAGAATGTTTTGTAAAGGTCACTAGGCTGGGTGACACTAAGAGAGCTGATGTGAGGCCAAGGCCAGAGAAGGGCTGGAGCCCTTGGGTTTAAGGCTGTTGTTCTGCCAGGAGGCAAGGGTTGTACTTTCAGCGCTTGTTTAGCTATGGCTTTGCAGCTCAGTAAGGTAAAAACCTTTAGTTTGTAGTCTTTTGTTCAAGGTTTTTCTTATTGAGGCAGCTAGGCAGTTCCTCATACTCCAGAGATTCTCTCTGGAAGCTGCTTTTATGTGATAGGCATGGCCTCAAAACTGCCCAGCAAATAGCTTGACTTTCTTTCCAAGTGTCATAAGAAAACCTGCCTTGGTTCAGCTGCTGAATCTTCCCCAGCATAAGATCGTCACAGCCATTTCATCTGATTTACGTGTTTACAAAGGCCTCTGATGGGATTGATTGGCTCCAAATGTAGTGTTGTCTCTTCGAAGAGAATTGCCCTAATAACACTAGCTTGTCTCCACTGAGCACTTAAAATAGCTTTTGGGTGCTGAAAATGAGCCTGTGCGTGCTTCGAAATACTCTTAGTATTTTCTAGATAGCATGTGCAGGGCCTCCCGAGTCTCATCAGCAGCTGTTCTTTGACCATTTTGTACTCTGGTTAGGATGCACCTGGCTATTTTAACCCCCAACCTGCTTCTTGTTGCAAATGCTCTCACTGGAGCATACTGGTACTTAATTTCTTTACACATTTTAGCATTAGTAGCTGCATAAAAATAACTGGTGGACGTGGGAGTCGGAGATGTTGTGCGTGTGCGGCTGTGATAAATCAGCTGTGTCTGAACCTATCCTGTGTCTGCCAACTGCTCCATGTTTATGTCAGACACAACTGGTAGTTTGTTATTAAATTTAAGATGAAGCAGCCCCTGTGAGTTTGCATCCTTTAAGTCCACTGCATATGTCAGGAGATGAACGCTGAATAGCGCATGTCTTGCACTTGAGTAAAATATGAACCTAATTCTTGCCTTGTCTGCGAAGAACTGTCTTTCTAGGGCTTTTGCCTTGTTCACAGACGTTTGGGACGTTCTGTTCTTATTTGTGCAGGGCTGGCTGATGGGTTCCTGAGGGTATTTCTGCCCAGTACTGCACAGTATACAAATACAAACTCTACTCCCTCTGTTAGATAAATGAGGAAGCTGCTGTCACCTGCAGGTTATCCTCAGACGTAGCCAGAGACAGGGTTTCGGCCTCCTGTGCAGTACCATTGCATTATTTACACTGTGTTGTTACCAGCTGTGTTTTATTGCCAGATATGTCTGTCATGTTTTCATATTTAAATGTAACTTTGAATGGTTGAATTTCCTCCCATACACTATAAAAAGAAGTGACAGCTGTGAAGGCAGTAAGTTTTATCTCACCCAGGAAACATGATTCAGTTCTCACTCCTGATGTCTGTCAACCTGAAGGGGGGTTTTTGTGTAGTGCAGGCTAGGACCATGTCCTAAAACTTGTGACACTTGCAACAAATCTTACCTAAAAAAGCTCCTTTTCTCCCTTGTTAGAGAAATGCAGTTAATGATTCCACGAAAGCGTCAAAACCAAACACACATTGAGCCAATGAAGTGGCTGCTGCCATCTCAGCTGGACTTATCTCAGCTTGCAGATTCAGCTGCCAAGTAGCCTTAAAGTGAAAAGGCAGGTCTGACATACTGAACGTATTATTCAGCCTGGGTTTAGCAGAATAACTGATGCTGAGGGGGAAGGTATGCCATCTTATTCCATTCATTGCCTGTGAGCTAGTGCAAATCATTCCTGTCTTCCCCAGGTAGCCAGGCAGTCAACCTTAACTTATCCAATGAAAAGGTATAATCGCTGTTTATACTTTGAGTACTCCCAATACAGAGAATGCCTGATGGCTACATTTCATTATGGCATTTGTCTTCATGAGTGAGGAAAGAGGGGTAACTCACAAGTGCCAAAACCACTTATGAAGTATCCCATATTTTCCTCTGAGTGAAGATGAATAAGAGAGATCTACAGCAAATGATGTATCTTTGACTGAGCAGTGATAACCTCATCTTCCCTATTGGCCTTGAGGACAGAGGCTCCCCTGTGTGTGCCTGTGAAACCTTTGAATTTCTTTACTATAATAGAGTAAAATTGACTCAGCAGTGATTAGTTCAGTAGCACAAAAAAGCCCAGAAAAAATTCATAGTTTCTTATTTGCTTGTTTTGCAGGAATGCAGATAAATGGTGAATTAAGATAAACTGAGGTTGAAGTCACAAGTTAATATTGTAGCTGAAGAGATTTGTTCGGTGATAGCCAAAGAACAGAAATCAAATTTGATGGGGAGGAGAATGATAGAAAAAGGACCATCTTCACTGGGTGTAAAAGGTGATCCATAGTCCATTTCCCCTCCTACAGATATTTGTCATGTGTTTTATTTGTTAAAATTTGATTCCATTCTTTTCAATTCTTCTGTAAAACAGAATTTTTAAGTTCTGTGATCATTTCTAGAACATTTTCAATATCCTTTCCTCCCTCGAGGAAATAAAAACTCGAAAGGGGTGATGGGAGAAGAGCATCATCCTGTATGGAAAAGGTGACAATCTTTTCAACCTTTCAGCCAGCCTCTTGGTTTGGGTTTTTGTAGTGGTGTATCATTCGCTATAATAATATTGCAGCTCAATGAATTTGAAGGGGAGGACATAGGAAGGGTTGAATTTTCTTTCAGTTTTGTTCACTGTGCACATTTTGGACCTACAACCCTTCTGGAGATCTTATTTGGATACCTGCTCAGGACCTGAGCTCCTTCAGCGCTGTGTGACTGCAAATTAAGGAGGGATTAAGGACACCCCCTTTTTATTGCCTTGATCACAAAGCCCTCAGCCTGTGTCAGCAGGACCTTTCCTTGGCCCACATGCACATTGCTGATGTGTTTACAGGGCTGTGAATACCTGTGTGTGTTGTGGTTTAAACCCAGCCATAAATCTGCCACAATGTTGTTAGCTCACCCCCCCCCCCCTTCCTCCCCCCACTCCCTGAGGGATGGGGAGGAGAATGGAAAGAATGTAACTCCCACAGGTTTTGATAAGAACAGTCCAGTAACTGAGATAGAACACAGACCACTGCTGCTGCCACCAATAATAATAATGATAAGGGAATTAACAAGGGAAGAGAATACAACTGCTCACCACCCACCGACCGATACTCAGCCCGACCCAACAGTAATCTAACCCTTCCGGGTAACTGCCCCCAGTTTATGCACTGGGCATGATGTGCTGTGGTGTGGAATACCTCTTTGGTCAGTTTGGGCCAGGTGTCCTGTCTCTGCTTCCTCCCGGCTTCCCCTCCTCCCTGGCAGAGCATGAGGCTCAGAAAGTCCTTGGTCAGAGTAAACATTACTGAGCAGCAACTGAAAACATTGGTGTTATCAGCATTGTTACCAGGCTGAGAGTCAAAAACACAGCACTGCACCAGCTACTAAGAAGGAGAAAAATGACTGCTATTGCTGAACCCAGGACAGTGTGGCACCCAGCCTGAGCAGATGAGGCTGGCCTGTGCCCGTTGTGGTGTGTTCCTTTATTGCTGTGGCTCCATACTATTGGGACGAGCTGGGAAGAAAGCAATATGTAACTTGCCTCAGGCTTCCTATGCAACAGGTGGCAAAGCCATCACATCTCTAACCTTGGAGAGGTGTTGCTAGGATACATGCAGGAATGAGAGATTTCTGTAAAGCATCCCACTGGTCCCCTCTGCGTGCAGGGCTCCTGCTGTTGTCTGCCCTGGAGAGGAAGCTGCAGTAGCTCTGTAACTACCCAGGAGTGCTCCTTTTCCTATATCCTCAGAGCTCTACAGGCCACAGGGGCATTTGTATCCCAGCACAGCTTTGCTGACTGGCCAGTGGGTAGAGCAAAAGGAAGGAATAGCTCCAGCATGGCTATGCTTCCCTTGGGAAAGGAGGGCTGCTCCATGTGGTGGCACAGACCTCGGGGGCGCAGTGCCATGTGTTCCCCTTGCTTACCTCGTCTCTATGGAGAGAAAGGTCAAGGCTGTGGCTGCTCCCATGCTCATAAATGAAATGAGCATGGCTGTTTCCTCTCCCGCAGGACAGTGAGACTATGTCCTGGGAAAAAGTATTGCCCTATTCCAGCTGCTGCTCCCCTCAGACATTCACAGGCATGATTTGGCAGCCAGGAGAGTCCAGAGGCTGATCTCTGCTGGCAGCTGGTGTACAGCCACCCTGTGCTGAGCACAGGGACAATTACTAGCATGGATTCAGGCTGCTCTCTGCCAGTTGGCATCAGTGCCTGGGAACACTGCCAGGCACTCCTCAGCTTACCTCTGCAGACTTGGCCCTGTGGAATCCCAGATAAGGGACCTGCAACCTGAGGAGCAACTGCCTTCAGCTAGCAGAAAGTTGCTCACGGGTGTTTTCAAGGCAAATAGGTATATCGTATGAAGCCAGAAATAAATACCGATTTTGAGTGCCATGAGGGATTAATACTCATGAGTTTATTAAGTTCAGTAACAAGAGTGGGACATTGTTTTTTACATCACAGTAAGAATTTTACCCAGTCTCTCTGAAGGATTTGGATATGCTTTTGTCATGCTAAATGGTATAACTGATGTCTACAATTCTTTGCAACTTAGTTTTCCTAATTTCAGAGCATTTTGCTATTTTCAGTTCTGTCTCTAGCGTTGGAAATGTGCAGTCTTGTTTGGAATGATGATGACAAGGAATTAATCAAAAAAGCTGCTCGTAATAATGATATATTGGTAAATGTCTTTAACTGGAAATTCAAAGGTTCCCACATAAAGTTGTTTGCTGGTGTTCCCTTGCCCCCCAGTATTTTCACATGAGCTATGCAATGTGTATAGTGGATTACAAAAGGTCTGAAACACTTTATTGAAAGTACTGTGTAGAATGTTTGATGTTAAGTCTCCAGTGTCGTGCAGCAGGATAACTTCATGTTGCACATCCTCTCCTGCAACAGAACAGGGCTTAAAAATCACAGGGAAGAGAATCTAAGCCAAATCCCTAGCTGGTGTAAATTGGTTTCCTTGCTTTGACTTCATAATGAACTGAAATTTAAATTGCCCTTTACTTTCTTCAGTGGATAATTTAATTCATGCTTTAATTTATAAGTTAACTAGTGCCTAACTCCCACTTAAGCCCTTTACAGATGTTGTGTTCAGGGTTCTCTGTCAGGATTGATACCAGCTAATGACAACTGACTCAGGGCATGTCTACACCATGCAGCGGAGCTCTGTACAGGGATCCTAGAGCTAGCATCAAGCCTAACTTGCTTTAGAAACAGTGTTAACTGCACCACTTGGGTACTGTGCTTAGGCTAAATAGCCCAGCAAGGTGGACACAGCAGATTGTTCCTGTCTAGCTGTGGTCTCTGCAAACAGAAGCACGTTGTTCTGGGCTTTCAGGGTCTTAGTTATGTGGCTGCTGGAAAAAGAAGGGTACTGGACTGGGAGGAAGCACTGGGGTTTAGAGTAGATATAGGAAATCCTTCATAGCCCTGTGGGAACCTACACCTCTGCTGCTTTCTGTTGTGAATCACCACTTCTACAACAGAGCCAATAATGCTTGCCTACTTTAATTAGAGGATCTGGTGTGATGTGGAAATCAGCTTTTAACAGTGACAAATGTTAGTTTGAATGTCAGTGTAAAATACATCCACTTATGTTACCAGTGTTACCTGATAATGGCATGTCAATAATGCCATTCGTTCTTGGCAGTTTCTACTTTCTACCTCTCTGCAGTAGTTCTCTCTCTCTGTTCATTTTTCAATTATGAAGTAAAAAATCCTCCATGTTCTGGAGGTGTGAAACACCCTTTAGCTCTTTAGAAATTTGGGCAATCAAGATAAATCCAGTAATACTGAAGCCTTCCAGTAATGGAGTGAGTAGCTTTGCCTGACTTCACTGAATCGAGAGCTTTAGCAGCGCAGGGATTTCTCTAGCCACATGCTTAAACATCTGAACACAGTAATCCCTCCATTTCAATCACATAGGTCAGGAATGGGTGGCATTTCAAAACATCCAACTTTGGCAGACAGATCTGTGTTGAGCTACACTATAAGTAAAATGCAATCAGTATTCCAGTCGGGAAGAAATGGCACAGTTCATAGCAACAGCGCTGCTGAAAAAGTATAACCCAGCTCCCCACCTGCTTGGAAAAGAAAGACGGAGTTGGGTTGTACAGCCCAGGCCAAGTTCTGGTCTTGGCTAGGTAGTAGGCTTGCTACTCCAGTAGTAATCCTCTTCAGTTTTGATGAGTGAAAAAAGTGTTCATTTCAGTGTGGTTTTTTCGTTCTTTTCTTTTTTTGCCTCTTCTCTACAGTCCTCTGAATTTATTGATTTTCTTATTTCCTTCTGACAGGTTACAGCTGACAAGGAATTAGGTGCTTTTGTAAGATAATTAGAGTCTCGTGTTATGTGGGAATTGTAACCTATCAGCACTCCCTAGGAACAGGCAGGTTACTGAGCGCAATGCTTTCTTCAGCTGCCCCATGGTGGGTGCTCTCTGCCCACCCACAGTAGTGATGTGAGCTGTGAGCACTGGTGGGGCAGAGGGACCAGCCGGCAGTGCGGGGCTGCTGACATATAGGGCTCAAAATGGCATGAAACTGTGGGGATCTGATATGAAGTTTAGCGGCTTTTAAAGCTCAGCAGAGGTATCACAGTGGCTTTGCAGTATATGTCTGCAAGGCAGCACATACTTACAGACCCAAATCCAGGAGTGAGCTTCCTCTTCTAGCTTTTCTTGCCAACTTATAGGAATAAGGAGGTGGGGTCTAGGGAACTATTTATTGTGAACACAGAAGTTCCACTGAGTTCAAAGAAGGTTGGATCAGACCCCCAGGTTTACGTGGTGGAAATAATTGCTGTTCCTAGGGTATTTTCATGCCTGTTTATTTTCATGTCATTTGCTCCTGAGAGAAATTCCCTAGAAACCCTGTCTGAAGACACTGGAGAGGCAATGAACCCCAGACTGTTTCATTTGCTACATCTAGCTCCAGGGAAGCCCCTACAGACTGAGGAGGCAGAGAAGCCATCCCAAACACTCAGCACAGGGGCAAGTGTCGCTTAGCCTTGGCTGCCTGCAGGCTGACAGAGGCTCCCTCCTTCTGCTTGGCCAGCTCCATCCCAGGGTGCTTTGTTCCTAACCCCCGCACAAGCCACTTTCTTGCAGCGTCACAAGTCTCAGCCTGACCAGCACTGGGACTAGGCTCAGCAAAACCCTTGTGGGGTTGTTCTAACCTGGGCAGGTCTGCAGCAGCCTCCAGATGTGCAGCAGTGCAGGGCCAGAAGTGAGCAGCAGTTCATTAAGAGTTGATCTGAACCTGAGTTTGATCCCACAAGCTTTGTATGTTGAGATGTGAAAGGGATATGCTGCTGTTATGAGCATGTGTTGTGTGTTAGTCTATGAGAGAACAAGTTCTAACAGATTGAACCCATCTGCAGTGCTGTGCTGACAGGTCCTGCCTGCAATTTCCAGGCTCAGGATAACTCTTGTTAGCTCACCCACGTAAGCGCTGCTTCTGAATTTGCGCACAGATAACAGCAGTTGATTCCAAAAGGGGAACAAGGATTTTACCGTCCGGAGCTTTCCTTATGTGACTGGATGAAGGGACTGACTTACAGTTGTCTCCAGAGACAACTTTGTGGTCTGCCTTATTCTCTACCCATGTCCTGCCCACAGGAGTGCAAATGGTGACAGGGATGTATTCAAGGGCAGCAGTTTCATGCAGCTGGACGTGCTGGGATTGTAATTGTGCGTTGTGAACACTGGGAAAAGCCGTGGAGGCAAACGCAGAGGTGGGTGGGAAAAGCTAACCTTAAGGAGAACATCAGAAGAGAAATGCTGACTCTAGAAGAAGAGAAATCACCGTGTGAACAAAGGGAGGGAAGTGGGAAACACCCAGGTATGTGCCAGTCAACCTAATGGTGCAGCAGAAGCACTCACCTGAACCGTACCTGCGTTATGGGTGAAGGAGCAGACACGCTGGCAGGAGCCTGTCTGATACAGACCTGCTGGAGTTCTCGGGGACTCGAGACTCCCCAGTTGGTCCCACCCAGCTTCACACCACGGAAAGGAGCTTTGACTGGTCTGAAGTGACAGCTTGAGGTAATCGGAGCTGGAGGCAGGTAATGCGTGTGGACACAGAGCTGTCCATGTGCTGCAGGAGCCTTTTGAGCATCGCTGGAACGTGCCTGCAGGCACAGAGTGAGGGAACAAAGGAATCAGATGAGGAGAACAGGCTAGACGGCTTTGATGTTTGGAAATCGCTCGAGGGGCTGTCTTCTCTGAAACCCCTTTGCCTTGCCTTTTTTTCTGCTTTATTTTTTCCCCTTGGTGAAACTTTCATAGGTGTGCTTTCATTTCTTTAAGGCTTAGAAGCAAGAGCACATCCATCCGTCCGGTCACTGTACAATCGCCGTGCTCACGCTGGAGCTCCCTGAGGAGCTGGCTTCTGCTTCTGCCTGTCAGAAATAGCATAGCCACGTGCTTTGGGTTGAAACAGCAGCTGCTCCTGACGCTGGGGCACAGAAGGAAGGGCAGCATCAAAGACGTCTCTGTCTCCTGTGCTGGAAGGAGAAGATTGTGGTGTTGTGGGAGGCGTGTTGTGTTGGTTTTTAACTGGTCAGCTGGACACGCACTCAGATTGATGCTGAAGGTTGTGCAAGCTCTGGGAGCTGGTTCCATCACAGGGCTGTAGATTCAATCAGCTTTGAAAATGGCTCTGGGGCACAGATACTTGAGGTCTGGGTGCACAGACTGAGTTTACCTGCAGAGGTTCAAGATGTTTTTGCCAAGACAGTGTGAACGAAGCTCATCTGCTCCAATCTCCTGTACGTAGACATCAGTTAGAGCTAGTAGCAGAGCTTTTGAGAACTACTGTAGCATTACAGCATGTAAAAAATAATGAGGAAGGAGAAGTTTGAGAAACAAGGGGGAAAGTGCTGCAATTGTAAGGCACCATCTCTCATTTCAAAGTGAAAATGATAGGATATATTTAACAGGTACGTTTAACAGCTATATTCAACAGATACTTAATTTAGGGTATTTAACAGCTTTTTGGGCTTTCTTCTATAACTGCCCTCCCTTGTTCAACCAAACAAATCAAGCTAATTCTTATTAATTGATCAATAATAACTGAATGTGGTTTAGACTGAATTTTGTTTTCCATCAGAGTTCAGTTCACTGAAGTATCTGCTCTTGGCTTGTTTTCCTGGTCTGGGAAATGAAACAGTTTAAAAAACCTTAAAAAGGATTTAAAGGTTGTTTACTGCTCATACGTCATCCCAGTATCAGTCATAAGATACTTTTTTTGTTGTAAGAGTGTGTTCAATGCAAACAGGTACACAGAGCAAATTGCAAATGTATCAGCTCAGCTCTGGTTGTGGTGCAGGTCTGTCAATGTGGTTTGACATGAGCTACCTGTTTCCTGGCAGGGTAAATTGTCTTTTCTGAGGAGCTGCTTGCTGCCGTGCTTAACCCACTACACTAGCTTCAGACTACTGTGAGTGTCCCTAGGGCAGGCAGCTATCACTTCTGAGGTTATATTGGATCCACAGCCCTAACTTCTGTGCATCTCTGATTATTTTGAAGCAGTATGATGAACTCCAGGCTTGCTGTACGTCCCTGGTTCTGGAGTGCAGAATTAAATGCAGAAGCACGCTGTATCTTGGAGTGGTGCCCTTGCTTTACTGTTGCTGTAATTTCTTCTATAAAAGCATGCTGGTTCCTTTTATTTTTTAAGCCAAAGCAGCATTGAAATAGTGCACGTGAATTAGTGGCAAACTTCGTAGTGAGCTTCGGGGAATGAACTCAGTCATGACCATGCTTGAGGGCGCAGTCCACAGCCTACTTACTCTTTACTAGTTTTGTATAAGAGGCAAAGTGGATGTGCAGCCTAGCAGGTGGGTTTCTCATCTATGATGTTTTATTTCCATGATACAGTAATGATTATCTACCCTAATAACTGAATTCTGTACAAGCCTCAGCCAGTTAAAGATCCATACTAATAAAAAGTGTAATGCAGAAGAGAGGCAACCATTCCTAATAATAAAAAAGTGGTATTCTAAAAAAGGATAAGACAAATATGGGGAGGATAAAGGCAAAGTGCCCTGTCCTGTATGGGGTTGAAGGGGAAGCTCATTGATGGTGGACACAGCTGGATGTGACCTAGACTGTGTAAGAAAAGGCTGAGGAAGACACCAACAGGGGTTGATAAAATACTTTCCTTCATGTTGAATTGATATGTACAACCTGTGTTTTGGGAGAGTTAGACAGTGACCAGCACTGGCAGAGCATCCAGAATCTGGTGTCTCCACAGCGTTGGTGCTCTCTGCCAGCCTCACCAGGACTGAGCAGTAATTGCAGTTTGTTTGGACATGGTGGTAACTATGCTCCCTAAGTTTTATGTGTTTCTTTCCCCAAGATGGAAGCACACTGCTGGCTCTTCTTACAGGCCGAACCACTGTTTGTTTAGTTCTTTACCAGGGGTTGTATGCTTCTCCTCAGTTAGATGACAGGCTGAGTTGGGCTTGTTCAGCCTTGAGAAGAGAAGGTTCAGGGGTGACTTACAACAGTCTCCCAGTACCTAAAGGAGGCCAACAAGAAATCTGGAGAGGGAGTTTTTACAAACACCTGTAGGTCAAGGGGAGTGGCTTTAACCTGCCAGAGAGGAGATTGAGACGCGCTTTTAGGCAGTTCTTGCCTTCCCTGAGAGGGTGCTGAGGTGCTGGCACAGGGTGACCGGAGAAGCTGTGGCTGCCCTATCGCTGGCAGTGCTCAAGGCCAGGTTAGACACAGGAGCTTTGAGCAAGCTGCTCTAGTGGAAGGTGTCCCTGCCTGTGGCAGGGGCTGGAAGTGGGTGAGCTTTAAGGCTCCTTCCAACCCAAACCATACTAGGTTTCTGTGATTCCATGTAAGAGCTCTGCTGCCGAGAGCTGCCCCCAGATGGTCTTAGCTCTCAGTACCAGGCAGTGCACGCAGCAGCTTGATCTAGTGCTTTCAGCATGGACGCCTGAGCCCCACCTTGGAGGCTGAGTCAGGGAAGCAGCAAAGGCAGCTGAAGGTGGGAGGGATCATTGCTCGGAAGAACTCGGAGTACTGGATGAACTGGGGAGAGCAGGATTTGAGTGTTGTCTTTGTGTTCTTTTCTTTGCCTACACAGGGTGTGTAGGAGTTTTGAAATGATGCTCTTGTGGCTGCATGGCTGTGGTTTTCTTTGCCTCTGTTAACTGTTACTTGTGGTAGCTGTGCTTCTGGTGGCCACACTTAAGTGCTGGTACAGGCCAGTCCAGGTGTGTGTTGTAGTGCTGCTGTCAGGTGAAGGTGACAGGTGAAATGCTTCAACAGTGGCTGGACTCAGAGGCTCTTCTGCTTTAGACAGTGCTGATCTTTAAGTGAGACTTGATGTTTTAAAAGAAGGCACCAAGCTAAAATATGTGTAGGGTAAGGTTGCAAGGGCAGTATCCTCTTCCATGTGTGTCAAAGAAGACTTGAGAAGGAAATTGTAATGACTCTCAAGTAACAGCTTAATTCCATGGGCTGTACAGTCAGCCCTGTGCAAGCTTGGTAAATCTCACTACAGCTCCCACTTCATCCTGGAACAAGACTTCTAGGTGTTCAGAGCTGGATGGTTTTGATTTAGTATTCAGAGGCATTCAGCTTCCCAAATAAAGAGAATAGTTTTGCTAGTTGGGAGATTTATTAATATCTTAATGTGGCTTTAGCTTTAGCCTTTTATTGCTTCTTTTCTAAAAAACCTTCTTACCACAAACCAGCCTTGAAATGTGGAAGAATAATGAAAACTGCTGAGCAAATTTGACTATGCTGATGGGTTGAATGAGCTATGACTTCTGCTGACCCTGTTCTGCTCCATTTGCCCTTCAGGCTGGTAGCAGTGGCTGGGTGTAAATTCTAATCTATTAATTTAGCCTCTGGTATAAATAGAAAAAACATATAATTGCAATCACTGTGTTGTCAGTGGCCTATCCAGCTGTACTGCTTTGCTTCGGAGGAAGAAGTGGCAGTGCTGCCTCTGTGCTTCTCTGCTCAAGGGACCTTCCATCCCGCTGTACTGGAGTGGGTCCCGCTGTACTGGAGTGGGGCAGATTACTTCTTGCTTGTCACAGCAGGAGTGCCAAATCGGGCGCCTGCTTCCTGGACATATATCCTTTAACATCCACATTTAATACCTCTTCTTCTTTCTTGCATCCTTCTCTGGAGCCAGATGTCCTTCATCTTATTTTGTGTGGTTTGGGGAAGAGATAGTTTGTCTGTATGGAGATGGGTTGTGACAGGTTACCTTATGGTTCCAGGCCTAGGAAAGAAACTATGAGACATGGAAATGATGTCCTGTCTCTAAGGATCTTACTGGCTGCAGGGCCATTTCAAAACTCTGTTTTGTCTGTTGTTGGTATCCAAACCAAGGCTGAGGTCTTTCCATGAGCAGTATGAGAAAGCTGCCTTGCTGCTTCTGGCTCGACACAGGCTTAGCCTTGAAGAAGGAAGCTATGTTGTTTGCAGCATCCCAGAGGTTACTTGAGGAGGTCACTGTCTCTCTCGGCATTAGAATGTGACTGGTGTTGACATGCTTTGGCATTGCATGACAGTTGTTTTACTGACCCAGCAACAGATGTTGATGATACAAGGTTCCAATAGCCAATTTCACGTCCATCCTCTGTAGGATCTGATGCAGAGCCTGAGGGTAGCCTGCTGTGAGATACAAGGGTTTCTTTCCTCTGTGCTTTCTTACGTGGGCAATTAGGGTCCTAATATAACATTTAAGGATAGCCAACAGAGAAGCCTCACTTGGTTTTAACTAAAATTGCCCCGTAACATGACTTGTTAAATTGAAACAAACCCCACATGAATGTTCTTCTAAATCCATTTAGAAGTGCCTTGTATTGATTTAGTCTATTTCAGTAACTCGGATGAGCGAAATTGATGTCTGTGCACTAAGTTAAGTGCATTCAATTGGGATTTCCTACCTGCTGAACTGACTTGACTTCGAAACTGATTTTGGTAAATCAATGCAAGCCTTGTGTGAAGAGTAGGTCTTTCTTATTTGTTACTACTTGTTTGAGGAACAACAGTGTGATAACTTAGGGGAAAAGGTGTGTTTTACCCTTGACTGTAATGCTGAGGTGCCCTACTAACCTTGTCCCTCATTTTGAGCTTGAAGTGATACCAGTATTGCCTGGGTACCTTCGTAGTACTCTCCTTCTGTGAGGCAACTGTCTAAAAAAGACTAATCCTTTTGCTGCTGGGTGCACTGTTACCTTGTGTCTGGAGAAAGGAAGAGGAGCAAGACTTGCAGACCTACTTCTCTACCATCCTGCCTAATGCCCCCCCCAACCCAAATAAGAACAGATAAGAGCCCTTAGGTGAAGGTTTTCTTCCCTTTTCAGGCAGTGTCTTTCAGCTTGGTGTCTCTTTAAGTTCCTTCAGACGTTAAGCTGACAGGCTCATCTTACCTCAGCCACCAAGAGCTAATCTTAAGTGCCCAAACTAACACCTGTGAACAAATCTCTGCTCCACTAACAATGTGGAAAGGAATTGAAACCTAACCCATCGTCTTCCTGCACTGGAAGGAAGGAACTGCAATGAGGAACATGGTTTTCCTTTAATCCTCCCTCAGAGAAGTGGGTAAAATAAACACAGGGAGACAGAGCATCTTCTTATGAGGAGCATCAGTGCCTACCTGCGCATCCACAGCTACCAAGGCAGCCAAGTTTCACTTCTGTATGAAGGCAAAGAAGGTTTGAGGGGAAAGATTTGAAAAAGGTCAGTGAGATAACTTGCTGGACGTCCACATCTTTGAGTTATAGCACAGAAGGAAGAACAAAAGATGTTTGAAAATGTACCTTGTGTTTGATGAAAGGTGACATGACAGGCTTATTGAAAGTGGGAGAAGACATAAATAGTGTATGAGAGAATGATAGGCTCTGGAAGATCCTGAAAGTGAATAAAATTTGCTTTTATTCAATGTAGTGAGGAGACCTTAAATAGGGGGAAAAGAAAAAGGCATGTTTGGAGCGGTGAGCTAGAGAAGTAGTCACACAGTGGAATTTGGAAGGAAACAGGGAAGGTCAAAATGGCTTCTTAAAGAAGAGATGCTGTTGTCAAGACATGAGAAAAGCCTGGACAGGAGCTCTAGATTCAATGGCAGACATAAAAAAGCTGTGTTGAAAAGAGACAACAGCGGTGGCATCAGCTGTGTCACACAGATTGAGACTCAAGAGAAGAGGCGAAAGGAGAAAGGACTCCAGATTGCTGGTGCAGTCAGCAGCACTGCCTGGGGCTGAAAGAGCGAAGGGGATGCAGAGTTTGTTCTTGGTGGCAGACAGTTGTATAGTATCTAGCCCAGCACTTAGAAATGTATTGTCTAGCTCAAATCTGGGATCACCATCTTCAGGCGTATCTCCACAGACTAGGTACTTCCTGGGAGGTTTTGTCAGGAACTGTGCATGCTGAGCGCTTGGAGAGGCTTCTCCAGCCTCACCTGCTGTCCAAGTCAGTGCTTTCTTACGTTCGTCCTCACGGTCATCACCAGGAAGGAAATGCTGGCTTTTTATAGCACAGAGCCATTTCTGATAAGAGAGGCATATACCAGAAGGGAGAGTTTCAATAAATACACAAGGAAGCTGCAGCGCTTGAGGTTTATATTGTGTTTTTCTTGCTATCACACTTGGTGTGTTATCTAAAGGGATCTGTGATTGAGGTGGTAAAACAGGGCTCTGTTAATTATACATCACCCAGCAAACTGATAAGGCGAACAAAGCAAGCAACCAAATAGCGCAGGCATGAGCCACTTCAAAATAATAATGTAGCAAGAACAATAGGGGAGTAATTCACAGCTCCCGAAGAAATTCTTGCAGTTCTGAGGGGGTGAGATAGCAAGCAGCTATTGACTGTTTTCCTTTCATGTTTTCCACCTGTCTGCCATGTGATTGGGAAGTATATTACCTGAATCCTTGTGGGAGCTTTTTGCACTACTGTCTTAAAAGCCTCTCTCTGCAAGAATCGATCCTAATGGAAACTGAGATGCAGGATGAAATGCGCACAGAGAATGGAAGGAGAGTGACAACTCATTTAAATATAGTTTAAATCCTTTATAACTTTTATTCCACGTAGGTAGGTGTACAGGGGCAGGGGCAGCTCTGCATTTCCCTGGCTCCTTTAGGCTGCTCTGGCACTGCAGAGTGGGGTGAACTGGCAGCTGCCCAGCACAAGGGAATTAGTTCCCTTTGGGCTCAGGCACTTTCCGCCAGCACCAAGGCCGGGAGGAAGGGGGAAGGTTGGTGTGAGCTGGCAGCTGAGGTTTACAAGCAGGTCTAGTTACTGAAGATGTTTGCTACCACATGAAAAACATGTAGCATACACAACATAACATAGATGCTGCCTCACAAAGCCCCAGGCCAGGTGGAAGGGGAGAGTGGCAACCACAGAGTGTGAAGAATTTGGTAGTTGTGTGGCTTAGCAGCACAAGGTGGTTGTATGCTCTGCCTTGGCTGCGCAAGTGCTGAAGCACATGCCTGCACTGTGGAAGCCAGGGATTTAAACCCCAGCTAGCCGCCTGGCTCAGCTGCTCTTGGCAGTGGAGTGGGGAACCCAGCATAGGCCACAAAGGCTTCCCCAGATACTAAGTAAACATTTGGGCGGCAGGCCAAACACAATCTCCATGCTACCCAAGTCACACTGTTCACAGTACGGGTTCTAAGTGGTCTGAAGCCAGCCCAGAACATCTACTTGAGATACCGTGATTGCAGTACAGACGTAACCTTTACATGAGAGAAGATACTTTAAAATCCTAATCAGCTTCAAAGTTCTGTAGCAATTCACATTTGATCCGCAGCCCAAACTCAGAAGTACTCACAAACTTGTCTTTTCAGTCTCAAAGTACATGAGGAACTAGAGGGATCAACCCAGAGTAAATTTCTTCACCTTTGATTTTAGCCTCTTGCGTAAGCAAGGAGCATTTACATGCTGGAGAGATTGAGTAGAGGTATTCATTGCAAAGACACTAATGCCTGGGATGGGTTATTTTCATGTACCAAGTGGAGTAAGAATCCTGACTGGGCCTTGTGTGTGTGAAGGCACACACTGCTGGTTTTGTAGCAGACTGAAGAGGACTGACTGCAAGCCAGAGCTGTCCCAGTCTGGGGTTTGTAGGGGTAAGCTATTTGCCATGTGTAACTTCAAGCTGTTTGCAAGACTAGAGGGTATCCCTGTGTCTCTGTCTTTGAAAAGCTAAAAACTTTCTCATATGTAAAAGACTGGCAGCTTTCAGGTCTTACGCTTATGAGTCTGGTTTGATTAAGTGCTGGAGAGGTTTGGAGAAACAAATTCTACTTCAAGTCTGCTCCGAACAAAGATAGAAACAAATTTAATTGGTGTAAGAAAGAGGATGGGAAGAAGAAGGTTTTCTGGTTTGCTGCTTGTCTACATGTGTCTGTCTGGCCATCCTTTCAGCTTACCAGTTTTCTACTGCACCACCTATATAAAAATAGAGGAGCATGTAACTCAGATTAGTGGGAGTTAGCCATCTAAATAGCTTTTACAATGGTATGCACTCTGGGAACGCAAGTCCAGTTTGGAAAGGGTGGGACACAATCCTGAACTCTCAGGCTCCTGTACTATTCTGAAAAAGCGACTGAACATCTTAAATCACATAGGTTTGAGAAAGCCAGGTTGAGGATTCCGCTTGAAACCTTTAGGTGCTCAAGTTTTGAGATGGCCTGAGACTTTCAGCTTTCATTTAAACCCAAATCCATTTCCAGCCGTCATAAATGTGGAGTGAGAATGAAAAAGATGAATCCTGAATTCTCAGAGGCTAGGGAATGCATATCCAAAAAATAACATTGATTATTTTTAACATCTCAGCATTTTTTAGTCATGACTTCTCGGGGGCATGCTGAGATCCTGGAATGCTGGGGGCTGCTTAGCCTACATTTGTAAAAATAGCACGTCTGGCAAAGGCAAAAAAAGCTGAAGGATTTTCCATGCCACCTTTTATTGTGTGCTTGCAGGGTGAGGTAATGTAACATACTTTTGCTTTACTTTTAGAAGGTCCAGGTACTTATTAGGAATTGCACCGGTCACATCTGTTTCTGTGGATGTATTGTAGATGATGGAACTTTCTGGTGTTGGCCACTTTCCAGCCAGCACTATCTGTTTATTACAGGCCATGTGTAGGAATGGAGTCATAAACAACCTCTTGCTTTGTCAAACCCACAACACTAATCACTTTTGTATTAACTTCAGTCAATCCTGGAAAAGTAAATGTTGTGGATTATAAAGATAATAATGTGCTAATCCTTTCAATGGTCACGGACCATTTTAAGCTGTTCCATCTCTCATGCCTGAAGGATAAATCCTCTGGCTCTTGATGAAAGGCTAGATAGCGAAGTCTGTGTGCACATCAAACACCGCACTTGTTATCAACAAATGCACTTTTCTCACTATTGCAGATAATTTTTGATCCACTTGTACCTTCAATCTGAGATTTCACTTTTCCACCCCGCGCCCTGGCCTTTTGTCACTGGGTCTCCTCAGAGCACTGATGAAGAGGTCAGCCAACATAAAGGTCACTCACTTTATTGAATAAGTGGATCAAAAAATTAACAACAGTGTTAAGGACATACTCTGGCACCCACTGAAGTCAGGGAAGAGGTTCTGCAGCCTTAAATGGGCTTTGGATCAGGCAATGCTGAGGTGGGCTGTCTCCTCTGGAAATGGAGTTAACTTACACTACAGCCAGAAGAAGGGAAGAAAGGGAGCGATGCGGCTGAAGACTTGGAGGTGATTCAACCCGTTTTCAAACTTTATTCCTCCTCTTCAAAAAAAAGGTGAAACAAATCCCAGCTTGAAAGTCCTTCTGACTTCAGGAAATTCAGTAGCTGGTTGTCGAAGTTCCAGTTGAATGTGCCAAGCTGAGACATGAAGGTAAAAACGTTCTTCAGGTCAGTTTCTACTACTGATATCCAGTAAGTGTTTGTAACGGGTGTATGAAACACCGCCGCAGCAAGGGCCGGCAGGGACTGTAAGCCATTAGTTACCGGATTGTTACCTTTATACAGTGGTCAACGCACGTCTGTTTTTTCATGTTTGGCACTGGAAGCAGTGTTTTTCGTCTGCAAAGTGAATATTGTTCTTCACCCAGAAACGCAGAAACCACAAGCTGTTGATTAAAGATTAGAATAGTAATGGATGTGTTAAAGTGGAATGTACTTGGGTAATTGATTAATTGCTGCAGTCTAAGCTACTTGCAGAGTATTACATTCATTCTCTGTTAAATCAATCTCTGCCTTCTGTCCAAGCCTTGTGACTGAGAGCTGGAAGGCATGAATAACTATTAAAGTCAGCCGGATCGGTTGTACTGGAACAGGGGAAGCCCAGGATCCCATTTGCAGCCTGTTGCTTCTGCTGGATCTCATGCTTACATTCCAGCAGTATCACAGGATTGCAGGCAGGTGGAAGATGGAATTAGTAATGCTTTTAGCTTCCCATAGCCCACTTCTACATTTCTTTCACCTTGTTCCTGGGTTCTTCTGAAGAACAAAACTGTGATCTCACCCAAAGAAATGGCACAATAGCATTTTAATTAAGGTGTTCATCCCAGGGAATATATGATGGCTGTGAAAACTGTAGTTTGGGATAAGAAGCATACATTCCTTAGCAACACAGTAGTGCCAGAAAGGACTCCCATCTTACAAATCACATAGCAACTGGAAGCCACAGACTCATTGCTCTGGGGTAACACAAGCACAATAAGCTCTGAGAAACAACCGTGTGTGCAGGACTGGTTATTGAGGAGCAGGGGGAAGAATGAGATGTGGTAGGATAGGCATCCTAGAAAGCCTGCTTACAAGAAGCTTCTGTTTCCTAATTTTCACAGCTGTTTGTAAGGAATGATACTTTAGCTCCTTTCAGGGCCCTCTGGAAGAAGAGTGTACAAGAAGGTCAGTGAAGTGGTGGAGCACATAAAATGGATAGCAGACATTGTGCCTTTCATGGATTTTCTTTCAGGCTTTTCAAGGTCCATGCTGTCTTGTTTTCTGTTACTGTGCCATTTCTGCTCTCATCTGGTGACCAGCAGAGTCCAATAGATCAAACCCCATTATATGTACATGTACAGTGTGTGTTTAGAGGGTATTAGGGTAGTTACCAGCCGCCTACTGATTTTGACCTGTCAGATGTCCTAGAGAGGTGGAAAGCCCTTCTTCTGGGAACGCTTCTCCTCTGATCTTCTGACTACCATGAAGAAATGCAGCTCTTTGCTCTTCGTGCTAGCACTTTCCCTGATTACTCTGTCCCAAATGGACATTTCAGACATCAAATTTGTTTCTCCTTCTCTCATTGTTGAAAACAGTGAATCCTTTTGGAGCATTTAGCAAACACAAGCTGGAGGCAGGTGGACCCTTTGATTCATAAGCAGGGCACAGAGCCATTCCCAGAGGAACTAGCATACTCCGGTTTAGTTATTTGCTTGGGAGTATTTGAGCAGGCCGTGGACCTAGTGTTTAGAAAACTAACTGTTGAAAGTGAAGCACTGACAGAAACTTGTAATTTCCCAGATATTTATAGAAGCATGTGTATAAACGTTTGCAGAATTAAGGCCTAGAGTATTTTATCTGTTTGTAAACCCTACAACTATGCAGTTATTTGAATGTATTTTATTTTGATGACTAAACGTGGCCATTTAGGAAGTTTCCTTTCAGTTGCTACTTTAAAAATGGATCATGTGTCTAGCTTCTTCTTACTTATGCAACCTAAAGCTCTACCAAAACCCAATGACATTAAGCATTGACTACTGTTAGCTTCCCAAAATGACGGCTTAATTTCCCTCAATGAATATTCAGAGTTGAGAGCCCATAACACTGGAATATGATAAACATGGGGGCTGCCGGCTGCCGCATTCACTTGCATAGGAACCGTTTATTATCAGCAAACATGGTTTTGACAACCACTTTGAGGCAACGCTGCTTTATATCAAATATCAACAGAATTAGCATGCGTTTCCATGTTAATTACTGTGGTGCACCGTGCTGTGTGATGGCCAGGGAATGCAACAGGGAAGGCTGAGCTTTGCCAGTCACTCACAATGTCGAATTCAGCTAATGTGAGTTTATTAGCTCTGAGGAACAGCATTTAATGAGCTGCTAACCTCACGATAGGCCTGCTTTCCAAATGGCTAACAAGGCCTGCCAACTCATACGTAATGTATGAGAGAGAAGGAGGACACCACAATAGGTTTCTGGTATTCATTAAGCAGGCTTGCAGAAGTCACAAGTGGCAAAATGGGTGACCCTGAGGTAATCTCTTAGAAATGGAAATAAAATGCACATTCCACTGACTGGCTCTTGGCAATTATGTTTACAACGCCATTAACCAAAATGTACAGGGAGGAAATAGAAACATGCTTTGGCTTTAAGCTCCTGATTGTTTCATCAGTCTTTGAAAACTCTCTGAAGGTGCTGTTCATTAATAACACCATAAAAACAGGGGTGTTTCCATGGGCAGATGCTCTTCTGTGAAATAGGGACAACTGTAGATTAATAAATCAGGTACTGATGTTGTTACTGAATGTAATTGGAAAAGAAAAGTCCATGATGCTCTGCTCTTCCTCATTAGTATGGTGTAAATATGCTGAATAGTGTCACTGAGAAACGTTGATTTCAAGAATACTTGGTATAACATTCAGGGTAAACTGCTTCTTTCTCAAGTGCTGCTGTTACTTTCATTTATTCCTATGGTATGGCTGCTGGTTTTGAGTGGCATACGTGCTTCTCCACTCTCTTAATTGACCATTGTATTGGTTTATTGTTTTAATCAGTGCTCTAAGCTGCACTGCACAAAGAAAAGGAGCCCATTTTGGAGAGCGAGACAAGCAAATCTGTTATCTCTGCTTCCTTTAGGTTACTGTCTTACAGTCTCTCTGATACTGCAACGCTCATTGGCGAGAACACTTTACCACTAAGGCATAATAAGGGAAAAAGTAATAAAATGTCACCAGGCACTGTTCATTTGCAGTTGTTTGGCTAAAAAATAGGTTTCATAAAACTTAGGTGAACTTAGAAATCACCTGAACTCATTGCTTCCCAGATTAATGGCTCAATAAGCCTGAATATATGCTCATAGCCACTTCAGAGTACTGTGACAGTTCATCTCACCTGCAGTCAGTGTTATGCAGAGAGTTGCAATCAGAGTTGTCAGGGAATATATTCCAGGTGGCAGACACTGCGCTGAGGCTCTGGAGATGGGGCTTCTGTTGTGGGTAGAGGGACCCCATCCCTGTATGACCTTCGGTGGGTTGTACCCCTTCATTATGCCTTATGCTCTCCTTCCTGGTTCAGCCAGTCAAATAAATTTAGCCTATAAATTCCTAAAAGCAGGTTTCCTGTGAGGTACCTGAGACGGAGGGGGCCCTGACCACCCTTCTGTAGGGCAAGTATGTAATGACAGTGCTATATTTCCTTTATGGTACTCCTGAATTCATATTGCCATGCTTCTTCCTACAAACACATGAAAGTGGCACCGAGCTATGAGGGTTTTCTCCAAAACACACAGCAGTACTCTTCAATTACCAAAGCAGTGTGAAGAAAATGAATATGGTGCTATCAAAGGGATTACAGCTTCGCAAATGCTCCAAACTAGTTTAATCTGATGCTGTCCTATGGCCTGCCTAATGTATTTTGATGCTGGTATCTCAGAGTATGGACTTACTTTCAAAAGAGGGACAAAAGTAGCATCCCTACTCACGCAGTCTGCTCACATTACTGTCGTGGCAGTCATTTCCTGCATGCCTCCAGTGCTATTGCTGAGCAGCACACTCTATCTCAGAATAGAATTTAAGAAGAAATTGAAGTCTCTTGCTTGTCTTGCAGTTTCAGACATGTGCAGCACTGTCCTCAAGGCTCCTCAGGATGCCTTTCTCTTTTCTCCTCTGCTCTGAAAAAGGCAGTTTCTTACTCCTGTATGTTCATGCGCTCCTGGTGCGGGATGTTGTCCTGCCTCTGGCAGGAGGAAAGCAGTGGCAGTCCCTCTGTATTTCCTCTATCCTGATATTTCATTATCATTACTGATTATAGAATTCATGTTCAAGAGGAAAAGACTTTTCAACTCGCTTCCTGTAGATATAGAGCAACCTGCTTACGTATTTCTGGGTGCCAGGGAAGGGGGGAAGCATTATGTGGTCAGAGACATGACTTTCTTCTGATACTGTCTTTAGGCAGACCCACTTATAGACTCTGTGTTTAGTGTAGTAAAGCTGTGTCTGGTTGCCCGCAGCATTTGTGCTTTCAGAGGACTTCCTTGCTTTCAAGATTACTTACATTAAACTTGCATTACCTTAAACTTCCCCTACTTTGTATAGGGTTATTTATGTTTCTACAGTCTTTGGGTCTGTCAGTCCTGGCATATATATGAGCTCATTACCTTACAGGTTGCTGTGCTTACAGTTGATTTTCTTTCTGGAAGCCAGTTTGAGGTGGGTCAGTTTTTGTGTCAGAAACTCTCTCGCTTGCCAGCACATCTTGCCCACAAATGTCCCAAATACAGTTTGAACTTCTTTCCATTGGGTCTGGGCTGGGCCAGTTGCCCCAGGACTGGCTTTGCCTGCTGCCCTCCTCACACACCTTGCCCTCTCTTTCTCTGTGCCAAGGCAGTTAGTCCTGAAACAGTGACACGTCTGGGATAAATCCAAAACACAATTAAATGCCTGACTTTTCCATTGACTTTGGATGAGACCTTTCATTATTAGTCTATTATGTCTTTTAATTTTTAAATTGTTTTACATTTCCCATGACAAAAGAATGATTTAAAATGAAAATGAGAGAGTTCCTCATACAGCTCACATCCTTTAGTGCTTTGCTCCATGAAAATTGTGCATTATTGCAGCGTGAATCAAATAAGATGAACATTTGCCTGAAAGAAAGGGCTGTGTATATGTGCCTACACACACAGCCTAAAGCCGTGGGTATGGCTTTAAAGTATTTTTTCTTACTGATCATACTTAAATTAAAAAACATATATGTATTAAAAACATACACATGCTTTGCATGCACTGTTTCCCCTTTTCTGTATATATTGTTTCTGAAGCCATAAGTATATAAAATGAGAAATGAAGATGTGCTTAAAAGGGGCATATATCTGGAGTTTCCAAAGCTGCTGATCCCTATAGCTACTGTATTTAGTGTTCCTGTCACTTTTTGTTTCAAGTCTTGCTGCTAGGTTTTTAGTCATTTCTCTTGCGAGGAAGCTACTCTTCCCTGTTCTCTGGGTGCTGCACTGGGCTGGGCTAGGAACTGATGGGTGAGATGCATCTGGGAATGCGCGTGGCACTCGTTCTGTGCCCCTGCCAGCCACTCCGCATGCCAGGAAGCTGTGCCTCCCTTAGGCAGGGCTAAGCTTCTAAACCCCATAGTTCAAAACGGCCTTTCTAAAATCAGATCACAGGAAGGGGGGAAGCATTTATTTGAGACCCCTCCTGGAAGGGTTTCTTAAATAGTCCCTCAGTGTACAGTTCCCATGTATTTAATGTGAAGAGGCAGAAGAGCAGAGGAGCTGGGTCCACCTGCAGGCTCAGGTTGCTCACACAGCAAGCTGAGCTCAGGGAGTTGGGTTTAACTGTTTGGTCAGGCGGCATCATGTGAGTCTAACAGGAATTTCGAGAGCGTGGGGCTGGGAAGATGCTTCCTTTTGGCTCCCACCTCGCTCAGATGTGCTGTATGTGTAACCATACACAGGGTGCATCTCGGCTGGAAATGGGATCTGAGTGCTTGACACTGAGCTCGGAAGTTTTCAGAACAGCGACCAGTGTAACTTAGATAAGCTTTTAAACTATTGGAGATAGAGTTGCATGGACTGTATGATCATTTACATTTCAATAGGGGGGACTTCATTTAAGAGATAAAAGCTTTTCATCATTTCTTCACTATCTAGTGAAAGACACTGCGTGTATGCCGGTGTAAGACCATCCACAGAGACTGTGCTCTGGTTTGGTTACGTCTCCTTCAGTTTACACCTTAACTGGGGCTGGCACAGCATGTGTATACAAGCCCTTAGGGTGCTGGCCTTGCTAAATATGCTGTGGTGCAGCTCCACTAAGCATTAGTTTTTAAGACAGATAAAGCCTTTTGCTTGTTAACAGGGGTTAGAAAACGAATAGTTGGTGTTAAAGCCACAGGTGGGATGAGTTGCAAAGTAAAGTATTAGGTGAATGGAAGTTCCTGTAGGCTTCAAACGCAAGGATGTTTTCTCATAGGTTATAAATACATGAGGTGTGAGCGGTGGAACAGCGCAAACAGTGTCCTTATGGCTTTATAGTAAGTTGGGGATTGGATTCTAAGGCACAGACACCAGGATAGTTATTTGGATGTGGACTTGGGGTTAGGTGGGGTGAAGAACTCCTGAAGTAATGTCATGTGGAGATGTTCCTGCTCCCTTCATTCCTTTATCGGATCTGCTAGATAATTGCCTTTTTGATCTAGGAATAGCAGTTATGATTTGCTGCTGGTCACGGAAAGGTTAAGCCTTCTTCCAGGGCTATTTTTAAACGTGGCAACAACTGTCTCCAGTGTTTATAATCTGTCCAGAAATAGATACCACTTAACAAGAGCACTAAGCAAAGAGAAGGGCCTTTTTCAGGAATTCCCACTCTTCACAGGCATTTCATACTTGAGATCACTTTCAGCCCAAGGACACTTGTGGCTGCTGGGTCTGGTTGGTGACCCTGGTTGCTGCCCGAGCAGGAGCTGCAGGCGAGAGCAGCACCTTCTGGAGCGGGAGCTAAAGTACAGCAGCTTGGGGAAGGGATGGTGCAGGGAAACCCACTCTCAGAAAAGCAAAGAGCTGTGCTGAGATGAGGAAGGCGGGGGGAGTTTCCCCAACCCCAGCTGGAGCAAAACCAGCCTGATCGTGCTGCATGGGCATCCCTGCCACCATGGAGTGTGCATCTTGCTCACAGTTTGTGTGTGCATCTTATCACTCAGGACATGTTAAGCCTAATCACTTATCAGGCAGTTCTAGTGTGAACAGCATTTTGTACTTCATTGACAGGTCCTGCTAAATTCAAACCAACCAGGCCAAACTCATGTCAGGGAGAGGGGAAGATACCTCTACAAATATAAGCAGCTTTCTCACCTGCTTCAAAGCAGCTTGTTTTCTGGGGGTTTGATGACATCTGCAGGAAATGATGCATCTACCATTCCTGTTCCTCATCGTGTGTATTGGATTGTTCTTTATATTACTTATTAAGTGCTGCATTACATACAAATATCAAAAATAGACTCCAGAAAATGCATAAGGCCAGCAAACGTGGTTCCCTTGATCACTGCCTGTGATGGGAGATGCATTTGCTCACTGCTTGTGATTGACAGCTGTGTACCACAGTGGGAAGAGCTGGACTTCTTGTCTTCAGTATCTCTGTATCAGTATTCCAGTATGGCCAGGCAGTTAAGCTCTGGATCTCTAATTTAAGCAAGCTAGAGACCTATAGATATGCATGCAAACCTGGTAATCATTAGGTACCAGTTTGAGTCTGAGATTGGTGTCAATTGCCTTTGTAAAAGCATGGAAGTACGGGGAGGTGCACGAGTGTAATACAGTGCAGTGGAACTCCAGGGTGTATTTGTACATTCAGCATGCAGGGAGCCTTGCAGGTTTTCAGGCTTGGAACTACAAAAGCAAAATACTCACATATACCTCCCCAGGTAGAATATGAACCCAGATATCAGAGAGGCTCTCATGGCTCATTGACTCCAATGTACATTCTGCCTTGCTAGAGCAGAATTGAGCTCTTCAAGGTGTTATTTTCCTCAGAGATAGGAAGCTGGCATTTTTTAATTTAAAATAGAGTAGAAAACAAGCCAGTGTGTACGAGACGTTGTCAGTTGCCAGAGACATTTCTGGCGTGCTGGCCAGAAGTAGTACTTTTAGGTGGAATTGAAAATGTGGTTTTCTCTGCCAGGAGTTGAAGATTATAGCCGACTGCAATTTGTGTGTCTGATAGTCCTGAGCTGTGAGGAGAACAGTTCATTCTCAGCCAGCTCTGATACGTGAGAAACCTGGGATCTGCTTTTAGACTATCCCTGAAAGCTTAATTTGCAACACCAACGTTACAACGCCTTGTGAGCAGTTTAGCAGATACAGACAGACCTGAATTATATGGCACAGGGTACACAATAGCTTTTAGCTGCACTGTTCTTAGCAGGAAGGCAGAGTTGTTGCTTAGCAAAACCTGGTGATTTGCTTTTGGTAACCAGACTTTTTATATAATAGTAATTATTTAATAATGAGTTTGTGACAGCATGTTTTTGCTTTCTGTTTCCTGTCAGCATTCATTCTCATGTTTCTTAAAGCACTAGGTATTCAACACAAATGGGAAGATTGACTTTTAAATTAGCTGGACTTCAAAACAAAGTTACAGAAAGTGCCAGAGAGTGATAAGACATCTCTGAAACTGAATACAGCTCTGCATCGAGGCCCTGTTTAAGAAGAACAAAATACACAACCCTGTCACTGTTCTGTTGAGGGCACAGATTTAAGACCGTGCTCCATGGGTGTCATGAAGGATGCCAGTGGCCAGCTGCATGTTGAAAAAGTAAAAGAAAAGTGAAACGGAGAGGAAGTAGCTACAAATGCTAATTGTGCTAGTAGAAAGCTATAAATTTGGTAATGATTTACTTCTCTCACCTTTCCTGTTTTATGATTTCATAAAAAGAATAGTTTGGGAAGAGGGGGAAGTTGAGGAGGAAGGTGAATGTCACCATAGCAAAAGAGGGATCTAATTTTACCACCCATCTTGTCACTGCAAAAGGCTGTTTCCTCACTATATAAGCTATGTATCTGTGGCTAGCGACTGTGTGGTAGAGCTAACGCTGAGCTGAAGCTTGGGAGATAGTCCTCATTCCATCCTTCTGCATATCTGAGGAAATGGGCAGGGAAAGTGGTGGTGGTGGTTCTGTGTTGCTTCCCTGCACTTACCCTAGTGGCAGTAGTTAAACACATAGCAAGGAAATGGGAGGCAAACTAAAGTTCCAGGGGGTTTTCCTAATGCGTGGGTTAGTAAATTTAGCAGATTTGATGTTGAGGGGTTCTGTAAGTACAAAGTTGTGCTTGGTCACCATAAACTTCAGCTTTCTGATTTGCACTGGCTGGATAAACTGTATCTAGATAACTTGGGGTGAATTTGCTTTCGGCAGCCGTATGCAATTCAAATTCCATAGACACTTTGAAGGGGATCTATTACACCTTTTCTGGGATAGATCAAGTATTGATCCCTGGCTGAGGAAGATCTCCTCATTCCTGCGAGTGCTGCAGGCACCGTAAGGTATCTGATGCATAGGTTAAACATTGTTCCCTGGAAGTCATGATATATTGCATTAATACAATAAAAGTTTTATCAAAATACAGTGATTGCTCCAGCCAAAGGACTAAAAAGAACAGGAGAAGGAAGTTGGGGTGAAGAAATTACTTTTGTTAGGTCAATATGTTACACTATTCGTTTTTAATTAGGCCATGACAGCAAGTCTCTGCCTGTCTTGCACTGAGCAGATATTCAAAGGTCATCCAGAATATGCTACTGTAAAGCTTCCAGAATCCTTTTAGGGATACATTTAGCATATTAAAAGCATACTTCGAGCATTAGCAAGGCATACTGTAGTGGTGGTTCACAGCCAGCCAGACCTGGAATTTACTTAGGCCATGGTATGCTGTATCCTGTAAACTATTACTGTGTATGTTTTTTAAACGAAAAGCAGGTCACTCTTCCTTATTGATTAAGGCTGGAAGCTGATTCCTCTGTGCCTATCTGCCTTAATGTGCTGCTCAAGAAAACCTCTATTCCTAATTTATTCCAAGCATGTAGATGCTTCTTACATTCTTTGAGGTCTTTTCCATCAAGGCAGTCACGACTAACAAGTTGTAAATGGCTGAGTTTAGCTACTGTTAGTCAGGATTTGGACTTTATAGAAATTCAGGCCAAAATGGTTCACTGGTCTCTAGCTTTTGGGTGTGGAGCCTCTCATAGTGATGAAGACCAACCATTCAGGATCGCAGCAAACTGAGAGGCGCCGACTTGTTCTTCCTCCTTTATGGAAAGTCAGCAAACGTTTTCTCTCCTCTCTGAGTGAGTAGCATTCCTCCAGGACTTCCTTGGCTCCTCTGCACTGCAGCAAGGACTCTCATCCTCTTTCCATCCTGCTTCATTGCTGACGTAGAATGGGCCAGCTTTGGATGAGCAATGGCTAACAGCAAACGTATCTGAAACCAGGAGGAACCTTTGAAAGCATCTCCAGGAAGCAGGAATTATGAAACTAAAGAGGAGAGACTTCGTATTAGAAATGGCAACAGATTTTGTACCTCCAGATCTCCTCGCATTATATTAGCATGTTTCCTACACACCTACTTTGGGGTACCTATGGTGAAGTTGGGTATGGGACCTGGTTTGAGGATAGCAGAGGTAAAAGCTTTTGTTGTTCACTGACCTCCAGCCCAAACTAGCAAATGGTGGATTTAGTTTTCCAGAGGAGTTAGGAAGTTAATGGGAAGAGATGCAGTAAAAGAAATTTCTCTGATTAGAGAAATAGCTGGCCACCCCTGCCATCTCATGGTATTGCTTCTGTGTCATAGCAAAAGACTTCTGTGGCTTTGCTTGTTTACACCTCTGAAGGAGCGTTTCAAGAGCCAGCCCTGAATGGGACACTAAAACCTGCAGGCATTTTATAGAATTAAGTCATTTCAAAATTAACATAGCAATTTGCAATAGTTACTGTGTAATCACTTTAGTATTTTTCCCAGCCTCCCTAAGGCAATGTTTAAAGGCATGTTACATAGTAAAAGTGGGATGAAACGAATGCTCATGCACTTAGGGCAGGATTTTCTAAACCAATGAATGTGGGTGGTGTACTGGCAGGATTTTGCTTCACTGAAGTCACTGGTGAAACACGCGCTAGATCCCTGCTGAAAACCCTACTCATATAGTTTGGAGATGTATGGGGCTGGCCCCAGCAACACCTGCAAGGTGTAAGCGCAGTCTAGCTAAGAGTTTGCCTTTGGGAGTGAGCTGCTAGACTCCATGTTATTTCAAGTGCTCAGGCTCTTCGAGCCTTAGTTTCCAAAGTTCATCTCATTATGAAGCCTGTAAAGGGGGTAGGATTAAGTAGATACATCTCCTTCATGAAACAGCCCAGAAAATGTCCATTGATTTGCATGTACTGGTAATGGCCCATTCTGCCGTTTGAAGGTAGGCTTCCATGAAGGAGCTTTGCCTCAGCTCTGGCCATTTGCTGGCCTGGCTGGTAACTTTTCCCATTCAGAGCGCACACAGAATTTCTTGCCTGAATTCCTGTGGCGTTACTTGTCATGTTCAGGGTATTTGTTCATTAGAATGAAGAGCCTTTTCCTATGCAGCGTCTGTCCCCTGTGTTGGTACGTGTGGATTGTGGTAAGGTGGACACTTAGCTCTCCTTCAGGAAAGAAAAC
This sequence comes from Amazona ochrocephala, assembly GCA_039720435.1. Classification (NCBI taxonomy): domain Eukaryota; kingdom Metazoa; phylum Chordata; class Aves; order Psittaciformes; family Psittacidae; genus Amazona; species Amazona ochrocephala. Next base: position 80,583,027 of record CM077881.1, on the reverse strand, counting down.
AAGTTGATTCAGAAGCCTGTCATTATAAACGTTTATTTTTAATCATTATCACTCATTTCTGAGCCTTATGCAGTTCATCTTTATTCTAATTTTGTCTCTAAATCTGGACACAATGCTCCAAGGTCCTGGTGCCAAGCACAGCACCTACTCATCAGCCCTGCCTGGAGAGCCTGTGCTGGGCTACAGCATTGAGAGCGCGGCTTCCTGCAGCCCTCTCTGTGCAGAGTCCCACAACTTCACACTTTGACAGCTTTGGCATCATTAAAGTTGTTCATTGAGCCATCTTCCAGGTTTTAATGTGTGATAGACTGTTGATTGTCCAGGTGGGGTTCAGCACATTGCAGCCCGGTAGTTAATGTTCTCTTTTGGTTATGCAAAAGTTGAATGCAACTTTGTCAGAAGGGCAAAGATAATTACTTCCCAGTGTCTCTTTGTGCTGCATCAGTGCCATTTTTGCCTGTCGTCGTGTTTAAATTGTTCTCTCTTTCTGGTGTGACTCAAGAAATGCATCTTGAGGACTGTATAAAAGTTCCTGTATGCAGATTTGTTTTGGAACCGATTTTGCTGTGCATCACAAGAGTTCTTGAAGATGATCAAAGGCATACTAAGCTTGAGAGAAGATTACAACAATTACTTCTTTATTCGTGTTAGTCTCTTATTGTTCTTTGTTCTAGCTGTCTCTTTTTCAATCTGTACATTTTCAAAATGGCTTCACCATTCTGTCACTAAGGATTCAGCTTTTTTAGTGAGCCATCAAAGAACCAGTTATTGACTTTCTTTCTGTCTTGGCAGAAGAAGTGCTTACCTTTCAGCTTTTTCTCTGCGTAACAAATCTACTTCATTTTCCCTTTGCTAGGCTTAAAAGGAGTGCAGTTTGGGTAGGGCCTACTGTGCAGTAAATGAATTCCAGGCTGAAACTGAGAATGCTTTTTTCAGGAAAGGAATTATATAAAATAGCAGCCTTCCAATATCTGAAGGGGCGCTATAGGGATGCTGAGGAGGGACTCTTCGTTAGGGACTGTGGTGAGAGGACAAGGGGTAACGGGTTCAAACTTAAACAGGGGAAGTTTAGATTGGATATGAGGAAGAAATTCTTTACTGTGAGGGTGGTGAGGCACTGGACTGGGTTGCCCAGGGAAGTTGTGCATGCTCCCTGGCAGTGTTCAAGGCAGGGTTAGACGTAGCCTTGGGTGGCATGGTTTAGTGGGAGGTGTCCCTGCCCATGGCAGGGGGTTGGAACTGGATGATCTTAAGGTCCTTTCCAACCCTAACTATTCTATGATTCTAAATACACATCTGTGTATGCGCTTCTTTTTATTTCTACAAGAATAAGGCAGGAATGAATTGGCTCAAGATTACACATTTGTTCCTGTTGTAGTTTCAATAGAACTTTCTATAAAATAAACTTCATACATACCCAGGCATGCAGGTGCACACACATGCACATGGTGTATGTACTTTTATGCATACTTACAAAAAGTCCTATTTAAGTTTAAAAGTAGCCAGTGTAAAGGTGAGAAATGCATGTCCCTTGCTTATATTCTCACAAAAGGAAGTGGCACTAAAATCATTATGGGCCAAACTTTGATGATCTTGTTTATACTGATGATATTTTGCATCGTGAGGATTTAATGGATCTCAAAGAAAACGAAGCTCATGTGTTTGCTTTGGTGATGAGTAGATCTGATTCAAAATCGTTGTCCCAAAAGGAGCTACGTAATACCTGTGTTTAAAACTGAATTCAGCTGACAAAGATCCATCCAGTTTTGGGTGTTCCGTAGTAGATGGAGCTCAAAAAAATTAAAACAGGAAAATATTCAACAGAGAGCCATAGGAATAATACAAGTTAGGGAAGAACTTTTGTTTGAAACAAGTTTTTGTTCACAACTAGTGAGGAGAGCGGCTCAGGGAGGAAACTTAGGAAAATCATCTGCAGATAAAGAATTAGGCAGTGTTCAAGGCCAGGTTGGATGGAGTCTTGGGTGACATGGTTTAGTGCAGGGTGTCCCTAACCATGGCAGGGGCTTGGAACTGGATGATCTTAAGGTCCTTTCCAACCTTAACTGTTCTATGAGTCTATGATTCTGTGAAATAGGGTTAAAGCATTTCTGTTCATGCTTGGTTGGATTCACGTGAGCAACTCTTTCATCAAAAGTTACCTATATATGCCCCTGTGCAAAGCCTGCCAGGTGGAGCATGTATCTGCTGCAGATTTGACATTGTGTGTAGCACTGCCACTATGTACATATCTATTTTTTTATAATATTCTTATCGCATAATATTTATAATATATGAATAGTGTAATATTCTAAAGGAAACATTAAGTATCTTTATTCTTTGTGCTGCTTCATCCTCTTGTTCTCATTCTTCGTGTAGCTCACTCCTTCGTCATTTCTGAGTGGACCTCAAAAATTCTATTTCCTTTTCTTCTTGTTTAGTTTACTTTTAAATCTGAGATAGCTATTGGCAAAACTTATATTGTAACTTCAGAAGAAATAGGATTTAGCTAAATGAGCAATCTCATCTTTCTCTTCATCCCTGAAAGAGTTACCATTTTGAGCAGCATTGAATTCCCTGCGAGGTTTGCATATTGGTGAGGTGGCTCCACTGTTGGCGATCTGTGCCTGGGAAGTTTTGCTCCAGTCCTCCCAGCAACCCTCCATTAACATCTACAGGCACTTGCGTTTTTCTTCCAAAGAAAACAGAGGAACTGGGGGAAAACGAGAGAAGTAATTAAAATGACAAGACATAGGAAGCAATAGACCTCATCATCATTGTAGCTTTAGTTTATAGGATTCTTCAATTCAAAGCTGGTGCTTTCAGAGGTGTAACACCAAAGTAATTAAACTGGGTTTGTATTTTGGTCATTTTGCCTGTTATCTTGCTGATTTGGGTGGTATTTTGCTAATGATCTCTCAGGGGGAAACTACTATAGCTGAGAAATTAATGAAATATTAATAACAACCAAAGCAATGCATATGATTGTACTTTGAAAAAGCCTGACCTGAATGTGCTTTGCACTTACTGTGCTCTCTGAGCAAAAAAGGCACCACAGCATGCGTGTGTCCCACACTGCCTTGGGCATGCTGAGCATGGCATCCCTGGGGGGACTATTCTAGGTTAGCAAGTAGGAATCCATAGGTAAAGCAAAGTCAGGTGTGGGCAGCAGAGCAAGATCCACAAGCCTGCTGAGCTGAAAATGGACTGTCAGAGCACACCAGGCAAGATTAAACATGAGTGAGCAAAATCTCTGTGGAGGTCTAGAGGAAAAGAGACAAGGGACAGAGCTGTAAACATGAGCTCTGGCAGTGTTCAGGGCCAGGCTGGACGGGCTTGAGCAAGCTGCTCTAGTGGAAGGTGTCCCTGCCCATGGCAGGGGGCTGGAATTGGGTGAGCTTTAAGGTCTCTTCAACCCAAACCATTCTGGGATTTGAAGAGGTGGAACTGCCAGAGCGGCCCATATTGTTCCTGAGTGGACAGGCATACCCACATTAAGGAGATTCCCCATCAAGCCCCTTTCCCTAGTGCTGTGAACAGTTGCTCTTCCACAGTAAGTGCTAAATCCCTCTTTCCTTGGTGTGTTTATCATGGTACATCTCTGACTTTGGCCTCGTCAGGTAGGCTGAGGTGGAAGCAGTGTCTTGGACATGCTTCCATTGGTAGTGTTAATTAGTTTGCCTTGGTCATGGTAAATGTATGCTAAGAAACTGCTGCTTTACTAGAGACTGGAGTAGGTTTGAGGCAGATGTGTAATGTAGTAACAGTTAAAATAGCCCATAAAAGGTTCCTGAAACCTGTTAGTTAACATTTGTGCTAGACCTCTGCCAGAATAAGAGGGGTGGTTTTGAGCCATTCAGCCATGTGTACATAAAGCACAAACTGTTAAATAACAGCATTCAGAGAATGGCCCAGATTTCAGAATAACATCAAGTCATTTCCAATTCCTCTGAACCTTTCCCCACTTTCCCTGAGTGTGCAGCATTTTCTTAGTTTAGAAGCTTTTTGATCATTTAGGGAATTAACATTGCAGCAGCTTCTGAAGGGATGTGCTCATCAAGGAAAGCAATTCAGATAACAAAAAGGTACAATTGTTAGTTGTCTCTATCATTATGGGGAGAAAAGGCACTGCAAGATGATCAGTCTTCCGTAGCTGCTGGTTTACAATATCACCTTCTGCCCTTTTCTTCCCACCCTCCCCTTCCCCGCACTTCTGTGAGCAACATCACCATGAAGATGCTTCCTTGGTGTATGGCGGTACGTGATGGGAAATGTGATGTTGGTCATTACAGAGCCATGGGTTCCATCATGGAAAACCTGTGCTTCCAGCTGGCCAGATGTCTGCAGATGCCAGTCTGGGGCAAGGAGAGGTCAGAGAGGGAATGAATGTGTGTCTTTTGGAGAGTTTTTCCATGATGAAAGGGAGGGACAGAGGGAGGGACGGACGGACAGACGGATGGACGGATGGATGGATGGATGGATAGGAAGGTAGGTAGGTAGGTAGGTAGGTAGGTAGGTAGGTAGATAGATAGATAGATAGATAGATAGATAGATAGATAGATAGAGTGAAAAGAATCATGCAGCCTAATAGGTTTTCCCTGGGAGACTTGGTCTCAGACCTTACTTCTGACTTGAGTAAGTTATCTCTACTGTCTACTTTGTTTTCCCATCTGTAAAGTACAATGGTGGTACTCATCTTTGGATTTTCCTTTTTCTTGTGCCCACATAAGGCTGGGAACAAAGGTTGGCTCTTTCTCAGGGCTCTTACAGTGGCTGAAGCCTTGAATTGTATTGTCATTAGAAATAGCCACGAGGTTGAGTTGTTGGGCTTTTCCGAATTTGATTGTGAAGTCACCAGATGAACGGGATGGATTTGTGCAGATACTTTTGCATACACACTCATTAACACAGTGAGTGAAGCTGCTGAAAAAGAAGTCGTTGCCAGTGCTGCCTCTTACCATGTCTTACACCCAAGTGCACACAGCAGTGTTATTGACTGCTGATGTGGAAATGTTCTCTCAAACCAGGCATTCATAATTAAAGTGAGATCAAATACCCAGCCTTTCCTCTAGTGCTAATGATGTGGAATAGCTTCCTTTTCTTGTATTATTTTTTCATGTTTGTGTGTGTGTGCACGCATATGTGTGTATTTTTGCAGCAAGCTGGAAATGGTATTTTTAGGCAAGAAGACTAATTAATAATTCATACATGAATAATGATGAAAGCAGCTGATTAAAATGTATATCTAGCTTCAAAAGGAATAATCTTTAGAAGTTATAAGTGTTTATAAAGTCCACCTCACCCCCCATCTTCTCTTCCCAGCCAACAGCTGTTGTTATTCCCATTCACAGGTATCAGGTAATAATTATATTAGGCAATATAATCCAGTCATAAAGCTTTAGTTTAGTGAGGAGGTGGGCAGCTCCCGTTGCCTTAGCAAGGGGCATGGGGGGAAGCTGGGCTGCATCTCCTGATGGCAATAGAACATGGAGCTTCAAAGATGGAGCGCTGCAGCTCAAATGATGGTGTGGTGTGTGATTAGCACAGAAATCAGAAATGCAAATGGGCATTAAATGGGTTCACAGTTAGAGCTCCTGCAGCAAAAAAGCTTACCTGAAGATTTCCTAAAGATGACTTCCATTTACAAGGGCTGTCCTGCCAGTGTTTGCAGCTATTCCTGACAGCACACAGGGCAGGGAGCATTAAAGTGCAGTAGTAGTGATGTGTCAGAATTGTGGTTCCTCAGTGGGAGTAGCTCCTCTCTTCGGTGCCTTGCGACCATTGAAGTAACGTATTGAGCATCCTTGACCAGCAAGAGGGGCCTACCAGTAACCCACTGCAGTTATAAGAGGTAGAGGTATTACAGAATTAGAATCCTATAGTGGGTTGGGTCTGAAGGGACCTTAAAGCTCATCCAGTTCCAGCCCCCTGCCATGAGCAGGGACACCTTCCACTAGAGCAGGTTGCTCCAAGCCCCTGTGTCCAACTTGGCCTTGAACACTGCCAGGGATGGGGCAGCCACAGCTTCTCGGGGCACCCTGTGCCAGTGCCTCAGCACCCTCACAGGGAAGAACTTCTGCCTTATATCTAACCTGAACTTCCCCTGTTTCAGTTTGAGCCCATCCCCCCTTGTCCTATCGCTACAGTCCCTAATGAAGAGCCCCTCTTCAGCGTCCTTGTAGCCCCCCGTTCAGATACTGGAAGCTGCTCTGAGGTCTCCGCGCAGCTTCTCTTCTCCAGGCTGAGCAGCCCCAACTTTCTCAGCCTGTCTCCATACAGGAGGTGCTCCAGCCCCTGGTCATCCTCATGGCCTCATCTGGAGTTACTCCAGCAGCTTCATGGCCTTCTTATGTTGGGAACACCAGAACACACAGTGCTGCAAGTGAGGTCAGCTGTAAACTTTCCTAAAGGAAGGCCTTGTGTCGCTTCATTTACTGGGGCTGTGTTGGATCATGCCCTGCCTATCAGTTCCTCAGTGTCTGTTTTTCTCTCCTTTAATCTTTCTTTGGAAGGAAAAAAAAGCCCTGAAAACACCACACAAGTAGAAGAAGTGAAAAGAGAAGAGGGATCAAAGTCTTTCCTGAGCGTTGTGTGTGTAGAACCACCTGCAGGGGCAGATTTGTCATGGTACATTTTGCAAAAATCATTAGCTTGTCATGGCAGAATGGGGAAAGTAATAAACCAGCAGTAAAACCAAGTTAAACTCTGAGCCTGGAGGATCAACCTGTCTAAAATAAATGACACTTTTTTAGGGGCCACCTCTTACTTTCTCCAGTTCTGGGGGACCTTTGCACTTTTCCTTTTAGCTCAGCCCTTTTCCAGGCCTCAACATTTCTGCAGTATTTTGTATTTGACACGTTGAAGAACACTCATTATTACCCTTTCCCCTCTGGATGATCTTTCCTTTCATCCCGGTGATGTAGTGATGGCAGTACATAAAATTAGAGCTAATTCACCAGCCAAGTCCTTTCTGCTACTCTCAGCTTATATCCTCAGCTCCAAAGAACTTTAAAGTTCCAACAAATTTTTAGGTAGGGAGCATTTGCTTGTTGGATTGCTGAGGCCTCTCGCATTGTATCATGTCTTCCTGAACTGTGAGTCCTTATTTTGTGTTAGTGCGTAATATATGCTTATTACTTCTTGTGAAGCAAAGTCACATTACATGCCCAGTTGGCAATGTTCAACTGCTAATAACTCATCTGTGTTTGTATTCTGAACTAAATGACCTGAAAAATTGTAGGTTAAAATGGAAGGGAGAAGGAGGAGGGGGAAGGCGCATTAGGAAGGAGAGAGGTTCAGGAATGCATTTAGAACTGAGAAATCTGAATTTTCCAGCCCGTCTAAAACTGGAAAGCCATAGAAGGTGTAGGCCTAGATGTTCATCTGGAGTAAACAGACATGGTTCACTTATTATAAGGCAGCTATGCAGATTTCTGTCTGCTGAGGATGCAGCTCACCATTTCTGAAAGGCATTTAGGGAGAGGAAGAGATCTGTTTGTTTCTGAGGTACCCCTCAGTGTGCTGCCTCTAGGACAGAGGCAGCATGGAAGCAGTGGTTGCATCGGTGCTGCCTGCTCTACACTCTTTCCTGCTCCTCATCCGAGGTCTCACGTGCTCCATCCTGGCAGGGATTTGTTCCTTCCTGCAGCTTGTTAAAAAGCATGGGAAAAGTGGCATTACATAGTACTCCAGGCATTCAGCTGCGGGAGCACTGAACTTAGCTAGTGCCATTACATGTTAGAGTTGCTCTATCAGTTGGTTTTGTTTGGGGTTTTTTAACTATGAACATTTCTGTTGGTGAGAGAGCAGCAGGCAGGTAATGTGATGTGATGGCAGTGTTGGTAGCACGCTCAGGAGCCCACAAACGTTTACACACACAAAATCTATCATCTCCCTTTAAAACCAGATGTTTTTCTGGGATGTTTTGCTAACTTTTGCCCTGGGGCAAAGCTCCAGCATGTACTCTTGTCAGTTCCACATCCCTTGAAATTCAGTTGCAAAACTCTTCTTTGCTGCTGAAGGATTAAATGTTGCTTCTGCCTTTTTATATTTAGATCCTCTGGTGCAATGGCATCTTTCCTATGCATTGCACTCTGTGTGTGATGTGACAGGCTGGGTGGTATTTGGAAATACAGTGTGGTTTTACTGTATTGGGGCCCTGACGTGTATTAAAAAAGCTTTTGGAAGATCTCAGGAGCAACAGGAATTTTTCCACTGGGCTTTGGGGTTTTGTTAGTCCATGTAAAGCAGTTTTCTTTGAACAAGTGACCTCTTCCTTGTGGTTCCTCCACACAGTGGTGGCTGTCCTGATAATGCAGAGGTGAGGTGAACTCTCTTCCATCTTCAGGCTAAGGAGGCTGCAGAGACCTGGGCTCACCAGGGACCCAAAAGCTGACTTAGAACAGAGGGGTATGTGGGGAGGTGGTATACACATGCACAAATATATTTCAAGGCGACATTACCATGGAAGATGCCCTTTAGCACTGAGGGTAAGAATAAATTCAGCTATTTTGATTCAGGACCCTGAAGTTCTGAAGCAGACCCTTAACTGATGAAAACAGCACTTCGCTAAAAGCAGAGGATTAATGTTTGACATCCATGTTAGCTGTCATTTTTCTGTTCTAGCTTTATAATTTATGTTCTTTTCTTTGAATTATCAGGCCTGGCTTCAATCCTCAGCAACCTGCTGTCCATCTCCTACTCCTTGAGCTCTCTAATCTTAGCCCTCTGCCAATTTTTCAGTAAAGACAGCACTACTTCAGTTTGCAGCTCAGCTCTGTTTTGGCTTTAGCACCTCCTGCTCTCTCAGTTTAGCACACGGACTTTTATTTTCATCTCTTCCTGGTCTCACTAATGAAACAGTCTTGGTTGCTGTAATGGTCAGATGTGTGTCAGTCCAACAGCTTTCTTAGTTAAAACCATAACCTGTGATATATTACCGTTTTTCTCTCTGAGAAATAAAGGATCTGGGGGTGTACCAAAAGCAAGCATGTCATCAATGTTTAGTGTTCAAAGCAAAACTGAACTGTGCTTTGTATCAACTTCATGCTCCATCCCTGGCAGTGTTCAAGGCCAGGTTGGACAGAGCCTTGAGAGACATGGACCAGTGCGAGCTGTCCCTCCCCATGGCAGGCAGATGGAACTAGATGATCTTAAGGTCCTTTCCAACCCAAACCATTCTATGGTTTTATGATTCTATGAAATTAGCTTTTGCATTTCTCTTTCAATCATACTGCCAGATTTTTCTTTTATTACCTTGAATCAATTTTCCCTCCCTTGTCCACCCTTTCCATTTTCACAGCTTTGCTTTGGCTCAAGCCTCTATTCAAGCTCAAACTTCCCTTTTATTCAGTAATGGTCCTTAGGTGGCCATAATCTGGAAAATGCTTGGCATTCTCTTAATTGTTAGTATTTCAGTTGTTAGTATTCAATAGTAACTCATTATGCAAAGCTTATATCATCCTGAAGAGCCACAGCTTAAGTAGGGTCCAAAGCACCAGTGGTTTCTTCTGAGAATATAAAACTTTATGATATTTCCTGTCAGTAAACTTGTAAGATAAAATCGTATCAGCAAGGGGGCAGAAAAGCAGAAAATTGCAGACTAAGATGTGTGAAGAGTCTACAAAATAGAAGGGTTAGTTAATTATTTACCTTTGATGGGTAGTAAAATCCACAGATAACAGCAATTGGGGTGACTCATTGTGCGTTTGCTTGACAAGAATAATCTCTTTTTAATCGAAAGTTGGCCACAGATAAACTGCTTCTATTAGTTTCATGGAAAGGAGAGAAAACAAAAAGCCATGAGCTCAGCTGTTTCTTCCAAGGAGGATGCCCATTCCATTCTTAAATCCCAAGATTTAATGGACATGATTCAGCTCTCCCTCCGCCTGTGAGTGAGGACATTGCCCAGCCATCTCACTAGCTGGAAAGCAGGCGGTGAGGCCTTGGAATGCAATCCACAGCCTGCCAGGAGATCAGGAGGTGATTTGGGTAATTGAGGGAAAAAGCATGATGCTCGTCAAGGCACTGGGAGACAACGAGATGCTTTTGTCCACTGCCATAAATCCACCAGCCCTGGATTCTTATTATCAGCAAAGGCTGCTTCTGACAAGATCCTGACATACAGCCGCAATCCGTCTGTGGCTCCACGCTTGCTGCAATGGGGATCCAAATTGTTTTTTGACAAATCCTTAGGAAGGCTGCCAGAAGCCTTCTGGCACACACTAACAACCAGTTTACGGTTCCGCACAAATATACAGACTTCTACCACAGGTTAAATGTACTGCATTAGCAACTGTATTCTGTTCTGTCCTCTGACAGGAAGAGAGATGTTTTGATGAATTAGTAATTCACTTGAGAGCAGTGTGAAAATATTGCAGACGTGACAGATGGCAAAAAGATAGCATAGCAATGTTGCATGATTCCTATTGTGTCTTAATTTGTAACACCTTTGCTCATCACATCTTAAAAGCGAAAGCAGTAGACCAATACTTGGCATGGCTTTTTGTTGTAAGTTTGGCAGATCCACAGTTTGTCACTTGGAGAGTCCTTACCTTCATTTCCATACTAGAGATCACAATGTTGTCTTTCCAAAACAAGCAGTGAATGCAAGCCGGCTGTCTCAACTTCAGAGTGCCAGAAGAACCCGACTACCCCTTGCTTTCTTTACACTCCACATAGCAGCAGAAAAGAAAATACAGATGGTGGCTCATGAAGCCAGTTTGTCTCATAGCTCATGTTCAGGAAAGGCTTTCCCTGCACCTTTTTGTTGTGGAAGGTTTTAAAGGTGTGCTAGGGGCACAGGGAGTCACGTAAACATGTTTTTTCATGCAGGATCCCTCTGCAGAAGAGTACCGAGTTGCAAGTCTCATTGCAAACAGCCTTAAGGTTAAGGAACAGCAAGGTATCAAACTGGCCACAATACAATGAGGAACAGAAGGGAGGCTGGAGCACTGCTCTTCATTCACGGTTGTGAAGCTGGATAAGACATCTAGCAGTTTCTCATTCCTAAACTAACAGTTTCTATAAGCTATGTTACCATGCCTATCACCTTGCATTTCAAAATCTGTCATTCATTTTTTCCTTGTTCTTTGCACTTAACTTTGGTTTTGCCAGAGAAAACATTTTCTTTTCTCCCATCTATGGCAGTTCTTGCTCTCTTTGCTTTCCTTCTTGATTTTTTTTCTCCTTCCATCGTATGAGGCAACGCTAGGAGTCCTTTCCATGTGGAAAATAAATCCAAAAAAGGAAAAGAAAGCATGTTTTGGTACTTAGTGTTATGCAAACATGTTCTTGAGGACAAGCATATTTCATCTATTAAGGAAGAGGATAACTGTTACACGCTGCGACTTGCAAGCTGTTGTGGGATGTTGGAACAAGCAGGTTTCAGATAGGTAAAATTATCCGTGTGGAAAACCAGACTTTTAAGTGTTCCAGACAAGATACCTTTTGAAACCTGGCACCTGAAGATTTGAAAATAACCAGTAGTTCTGTGACCATCAGTTGTTTGTCTGAAGAAAAGAATACCTCAGCCTGTTGCCTTAAAGGGACATTGTGTCGCAGAGGTGTTGCAGTTCCCCATGCCAAAGCCTATTGGTGCTCAGAGTCTGACTGAAGTAATTCTGTACAATTCAAACTGCAGCTGCTTACCCAGAGACCAAAGGAAAGAAAAGCCCCAGCGCCAATGGGAATATCTGAAGCTGCTGAGCTGGTATCTGGGAAACATCATGGCACAGAGGAACTGTTGCATCACCTGAAACTGTGGCCCTTCAGGCTTGGGCTTCATCAGAGCCCCAGTGCGGTGGGCTGAAGCGCAGTTAGTGCTCAGAGAGACCTGCTGGGAAATGCCACATGCTGCAGAGTGCTGGGTGAGGGTCACCCACAACCACAGCAGCAAAACAGGACAGCCTCTGTTCTACCACCACCGTGGTTGCCTGAAGCTGTCAAGGAAAGGTGGTTTAGCTGAGCCTTGCAGCAAGTGGTGCAGAGGCAGTGTTGTGGTTTCTGTGCTCCACCGTCCTTTCTGAGTGCTTGTTGGTGGAAGAGGAGGAAGCTTTAGGGGTCTGGAGGGAAAGGAAATGTGAACTAATGGTGACTTGAGAGTCAGAACACCACTGTGAGCTGCGGTGGGAAAACGGAAGGGTCTGCTTTAGAGTGTGTTTGATGGGTCGGGGGAAAAGGAGATTTATTAGCATTTGTGTTTCTTCTTTTTTGTTATTGTGCATGTGCCTTATCTTCTAAGAGGCTGCAGTGATAGCTATGTCCATTTGTGATGGGAGCTGATACTCTGCAGGTGTTCTGGTAAGGGGGGGGGGGGTGTTTCATGGTTTTCAGAGGAGAACGACCCTGTCTTGTTTTCTGTGTGGTGTTTCAGTGAAGGAGTGCTAGAGAATTAATCAGACTTGATTCCCTAGGAAGAGATCTGCTTACACTGCTAACCGCAGGGGGGCTGAAGTTATGTCTGCAGTCTTTTATGGGTCGCTGTGAGTTTACTTTGCTCATATCTGCACCTGAGTCTGAGCTGTCTCTGTAACACGGTGCTGAGTTGGACGTCACAGTGTATTAGCCAGAGTCTAGCACTGTGCTAAAGCAGCTGTATAGCTTTTAGGGGACTTGGAGCATGTAGAAAGCTTGCTCATCTGTATCAGAGGAGTACCTACTCAGAAAGGTACCTAAACAAGCTCAAAACGAACCAGTTTAGCTACCAAGCACGACCTAGCTGTTTCAGTGTAGTAAATTGCCCAACTTGGAATGCTTGTGTGTGCAACAGCCTGTCAGCTCGTGGTATTCATGAGCTAGTTCCTTTGCTGCCAGCCTGGGGAGAAGCAAGTGTTTCTGTGTTATGTTCAAGGACCACATAATCTTTTCTGATGCTTTGTGACCTAGAAAAAGCATTCGGTCTGTACTACACTGCTCTCCACAGACATATGAGACAGGCATTTGGGGGGAATTTCAGTTATGTGGTGTTGGGCGTCTTTGAAAGGCTCGTGGGTTGCAGGATGTAAGGCCTTGCACTGAGCATCCACAGACTGTGGCTTTGGCTATGGTGTTGCCACTGCCACTCTGAACGACTGTGAGATGCCCTTTTGTGCCTCTGTGCCTTTGTTTCACCTTCCTGTCCATCCTCTGTACAGCTGCTCAGGGCAGAGACACTTACGTGTAACTGCATGCAGGAATCAGGTCTTTATGGAATGCAGAGGAGCTGATTTTATACTACCATTGATAATAAACAGCATCACAACATAGCAACAAATTGATTTTTTAAATCGTTACATCTTCTTCCCCTACTATTGTATGGGACTATTCTGTCTGTTAACCTTTAAAGCTATGGGACTAATTTGCTTTATTGCTTAAAAACCAACGTGAATTTCCCTGAGGCTATTCCAGAAATTGCTTGCTTTGTTATCAAAGGATCAACAATTCAATGAAGACATCTGGGTTTTTTTTCCCAAAGCTTTTCTAAGAAAAGAGTATCGAGCGTGTATAAAGTACAGCTATTGAAGTAGTTCAGAAAGTACTGCTGCTCCTGTAGCAAGCTGTTCACAGTGCTGTGCAACACTTGTACCATCTCAAAATGCTCACTCATCGTAGAATCACAGACGGGTTTGGGTTGGAAGAGACCTTAAAGTTCATCCAGTTCCAACCCTTGCCACAGGCAGAGACACCTTCCTCTAGAGCAGGTTGCTCCAAGCCCTGTCCATCCCTAGAATGATATGCGTTGTTCCAGGCACCTCATACAAATCTTTGCACAGAGGCTTAAGATTTGTATTTAAACCTGTTGTGTTCTGTGCTATAAATGGAAGCAGGCCCAAGAAAATTGTGCAGAGGATGGTTTTCGGTGGAAGTACTGGAGCAGGTGTTCAGTTTAGCAATGGCAGAGTACTGCTCTCTGTAACTCGCCTCTTGCTGTGTTTTCATCACGTATGTCCTGGGTTTAGAAGTAGCAGTCATTTTTCTCCTTAGTAGCTGGTGCAGTGCTGTGTTTTTGACTCTCAGCCTGGGAACAGCGCTGATAACACCGATGTTTTCAGTTGCTGCTCAGTAATGTTACTCTGACCAAGGACTTTCTGAGCCTCATGCTCTGCCAGGGAGGAGGGGAAGCCGGGAGGAAGCAGAGACAGGACACCTGACCCAAACTGACCAAAGAGGTATTCCACACCACAGCACATCATGCCCAGTGTATAAACTGGGGGCAGTTACCCGGAAGGGTTAGATCACTGCTCGGTCAGGCTGGGTATCAGTCGGCGGATGGTGAGCAGTTGTATTCTCTTCCCTTGTTGTTTCCCTTGTCATTATTATTATTGGTGGCAGCAGCAGTGGTTTGTGTTATACCTCAATTACTGCACTGTTCTTATCTCAACCCGTGGGAGTTACATTCTTTCAATTCTCCCCATCCCTCCGGGAGTGGGGGAAGAAACATGGGGGGAGTGAGCGAGCAGCTGCATGATTCTGGATTGCCGGCTGGACTTAAAGCACGACAACGTAGATGAGAAGGACTAACATCTCAAGCATGAAACAAGGAACAATAAATACGTTTGCAGGCAGCTGGCTGATTTGTGGAGCTCACTGCTGCAATACCTGCTGCAGTTCGGAGCATAGCAGGCATGAGTGATGGGGCAGCTCTCAGTGCAGGTAATAACAGCTTTCACCGTGGTAGCAGTCTTCAGAGCATGGAACTGCTGCAACTCCTCTGGTAGGAATTGATCTTCCTTCAAAATAGTTCTTCCAAGCACTGTGTAACAACAGAAGAATCATAGAATCATAGAATAGTTAGGGTTGGAAAGGACCTCAAGATCACCGAGTTCCACCCCCCCTGCCATGGGCAGGGATACCTCCCACTAAACCATGCCATCCAAGGCTATGTCCAACCCCACCTTGAACGCCACCAGGGATGAAGCATTCACAACTTCCCTGGGCAACCCATTCCAGGGCCTCACCACCCTCACAGTAAAGAATTTCTTCCTCATATCCAATCTAAACTTCCCCTGTTTAAGTTTGAACCCGTTACCCCTTGTCCTCTCACCACAGTCCCTAACGAAGTGTCCCTCCCCAGCATCCCTATAGGCCCCCTTCAGGTATTGGAAGGCTGCTATGAGGTCTCCACGCAGCCTTCTCTTCTCCAGGCTGAACAGAAGGAAGCACAGAGAAGAAAACCTAGTCTGATCTGGGTTGGCTGCTTTTGTGCTCATGTACTTCTCATGCTTTGTGACTAAGTTTTTACATTTACTTGTGTTTGACCTTCTGTTAGTGCACCTTTGACTCTTAAGGGACGTTGCTTTTCAGATACAGCTGCAGGAGCTATGTTTTGGGTACGAGCTATTCTTCCTGCCTTAGGTTTTGTGTTGCACGTAGAGTTTTTCTGCCATGAAATACCGTCCTGGGTTCACTGAAGGCATATTCAGTTTTTTGCCGTGGTACTTTTAAGCTACCTTCTGTGACAACTCCAGTCTGCAATTGTCACATGCTCAAGTCTACATTGGTTATGTTGCTCTTCCTTTTGTTCTCACTCGTTTTTATGATTTAATTGGACTTCAGCAACGACCATGACAGAAATGAAAAGAAAGATTCAGGCAGGAGAAAGCAAGGGATGTGAAAATGAAGCGCAGGATAAAGGAAGTTTTTGTGAATTGAATGCCACGGAAGGTGAAGTCTAAGCAGGGAGCATCTGATTTTGTTCTTCTGCTGCTTAATATACTTCATAAGTACAGTAATGACAATTATCATTAACTCTGAGGCTATTTGGCATGGCCCATTTTTTCTATTGTAACACCTCTGAGTGGTGTAAACTTCTTTGCCAGGGAAATGAGACTTTTGGAGACATGGCAGAATCACCCTCCCCGCTTGGACTTTTTGGCAAAACCAGCTTTTTGGGTCTGGACTGCTGGAGATTTAGATTAGGTGATGGGAAGAAGCTCTTCCCTGTGAGGGTGCTGAGGCGCTGGCACAGGGTGCCCAGAGAAACTGTGGCTGCCCCATCCCTGGCAGTGTTCAAGGCCAGGTCGGACACAGGGGCTTGGAGCAAGCTGCTCTAGTGGAAGGTGTCCCTGCCTGTGGCAGGGGTTGGAGCTGGATGACCTTTAAGGTCCCTGCCAACCCAAACCAGTCTATGATCCCGTGCAGTGATTTTTGCTTGCAGGGAATTAAGCTAACGTGGCGGCTGCTTTTTGGGTTTAAGAACATTTTCCAGTTTGCAGTGGCAAAAGATGACCGCGGGAGTGGAGAGCAGTGAGCAACAGAGCTGTGGTATATGTGAAAGCTGACCTTGTGCACATTTAGATCGCACTGAAATAAATGTGAAGTGGACCTGAAGTGCTGCCCAATTGCCTGCTCTGTGGTCACTGGAAACAGCTACTTACAGGGTCAGGAAAGTGGTGTGACTGACCTCCTGATGGACCTTGATTGTGTCCTTATTGATGTTACTGTAAATCAGCAGAGAAGGAGATGGCATGGGCAAAGGTAAAATGAAGCAAAGGCAACTTGCTGCATCTTGTAGGGTTATGCAGGTGAACAGCTGAAGCTGCAGCAAATGAAACATGCATATTAAAAGCATCAGTAGTATCTGTCTCTATGAGACAGGCAGTGTAGCAAATTAGGCACTGGTGCATCACCCCTCCCTGAAATCAAATGAACATTTCCCCTTGACTTGGCTCTGACACAGAATGTGTTCTTCTGGCCTTTTCCTTCTGGTTTATGAGACTGGCCTGAAGCCCTGCTGCAGGGCTTCCCATGGTGAGAGTCCATGCATTTGGAGTGTTAGCTGTTCCAGGGCATCCTTATCTCCCCAAACAATTGAATGAAGATTTTCAATTGGTTGTGCTGTGGGAGCAATCCACCAACCTAATGCAGGAGCCCTAATGTGATATTCATGTTTCCGAGAGCCTGTTTTACATATGGTTTTCAGAAGTCTATAGCCTTCACTTAAATTCATGGAATATTTTGTTGTTTTAATTAAAACAGTAATTATTCTTTTTGCAAGGCAATTTGTTAGAAGTGACAAGGACTTTGCTGTGTCTTTAGATCAGGAATAGCCATTTCCATTTGTGACACTAATAACCTAGCAGCTGAAGAAAAGGTTTAGGTTTTCATCAGAGGGGAAAGAAGTCAGACTCTCTGAGCTATTGGTTTTAGCTAAGATTGGTTTATGCCTGCTAGGAACCAGTTCCTCAAAGAACTCTTCCCATATTTAGCAGATTTTATCTATATTATCTTTTACATTTATAAACATGCAGGAATATGCATATTAATTTTTTTCTGCATTTCCCTTACACTGGTACTGATCACTAATGCATCTGTGTTGGAAAGCAAACACTATCCATCTTCTCTATGTATGATTTCAGCTATGAGAATAGAAAAGCATCTTTATTATGCTACTTGCAGAGCTGTTTGCTTGGAGAACTAAGCTCTTTTTCTAATTCAGTATCTTTGCATCTTCTGGAACAAACAAAAGGGAAAAGAAAAAAATAGAGCATTACAGAACAGCAGTAGTTTCTTTAACTGGAAGCAGTGTACAAATTGTTCCATCTGGTACATTGACACCGTTTATAGTTTATTGCTCATTTGGAAATGAGAGTCACGGTTCCCTTGTGCAAAATGCTCTCGTCCTTCTCGACACAAGAGCTGACAAGAAAGCGCTGATCTCCCAGGGGTTGGGGGCAGTTCTGTGCTGGATCAGCTCCTGTGTGTCCCGTCCCTGCAGCCAGAAGAGAAGCGTACCAGGAACAGGGTGATGCAGTGTCCCCCCACATTGTCAGGATGATCGAGTCAAAATTTTATGTAGGTTGGGGAAGATTTTGATGGATTTTTCTCATTTAAGGGAGGGAATTTAATTGTTAACACGTTTTTTAAATGAAAAAAAAATATGTGTCACCCAAAATGACTTTTGGTGGTGAAGAAGTTGTTGAAATGGAAATGCAACTATTCTTAATTTAGATTAACAGAACTCTTTATAGCATTATTTCAAACTCGGTCTTCCAATTGACGCAAAACCCGTAATCGCATCAGTGATGTATTTTTGAGAATCCTCTAAAATCTTCTTCAGCAATCTCTATTCCAGTATTCCCAGTTAGTAGTGAGTTACTGTAGTCAGCCCATGAAGAGAAATGGGGGTTGTCTCAGATGGCAGAGGGTACATCAGTGGGCATCTGGGAAGCTGAAAGCCTGACTGCAGCTTTCTGAAAGACCTTTTAGGATGCTGATGCTCTGTGCCTCAAAACTGGGGGTGGGAGCACTGGTCAGTGGCTTGTACAAGGAACGGAAGCAGTTTGGTGATGTGTGCTCAGACACAGCTGTTTCACAGAGCTTTCACTCCTTTCCATGGTGCCAAGCTGAGGGATTGCAGGCACTCGTTTGTGACAGCTGTCAGTCAAACTCAGATGAATGTCAGCGGGTAAAATACCATCCTACTTTGCTGCATGTGACAGTACTGAATTGTGCCCAGCTGTCATAAAAGACGGTGAATTTCGGGTATCTAACAGCATCACAGCTTAGTTTTGTAAAGAAACACTTGTAGGGTGGTGTGTGGAGCTACCAAGACTCTTCAAGTTACTGCCTGTAGCTTCTGGAGCACTGCACAACTCAAATCACAATGGACTTGCTGTCTATGTAGGGGGGATCCCACTCATACTCTGATTGATGTTGTCCAAGCCAGTCATAAAACCACTAACCCAGTCAGTCTCAAAGCACTAAAGAGACTGATACAATGTTGGTTGGATTAAATTTTGAGCCCCAAATCGCAGATTATCCAAATCATTAGGCCAATACCATCCCTGGCCTTCTCTGATTGTGTGCAGCAAGTGGGTGCTTGACCCCCTTTGTCTGTGCACCAGGCACGGTAAAGGCTGTATCAAAAGGAGCATAGCCAGTGGTTTGAAGGAGGGGTTCTCCCCCTCTGCTGCACTCTGGGGTGACCCCCTATGCAGTCCTGATCCAGCTCTGGGACAACAGCACAGGAGGGATGTGGAACTGCTGGAGTGAGGCCAGAGGAGGCCACGGAGATGCTGCGAGGGCTGGAGCAGCTCTGCTCTGGAGCCAGGCTGAGAGAGCTGGGCTGGGTCAGCCTGGAGAAGAGAAGGCTCCTTAAGGGGAGACCTTAGAGCAGCTCCAGTGCCAAAAGAGGCTCCAGGAAACCTGGAGAGGGGCTTTGGACAAGGGATGTAGGGACAGGACAAGGGGAATGGCTTTAAGCTGCCAGAGGGGAGACTGAGATGAGCTCTTAGGCAGAAGCTCTTCCCTGTGAGGGTGCCGAGGCGCTGGCACAGGGTGCCCAGAGAAGCTGTGGCTGCCCCATCCCTGGCAGTGTTCAAGGCCAGGTTGGACACAGGGGCTTGGAGCAAGCTGCTCTAGTGGAAGTTGTCCCTGCCCATGTCAGGGGTTGGAGCTGGATGAGCTTTAAGGTCCTTTCCAACCCAAACCAGGCTGGGATTCTATGATGATTCTATGACTTGGTTGAAGCTGCATTTTCACACAAATTTTGATATAAACAGGTTTTCGTTTCCACAGGAAAAATCTTTTGGGTTGGAAAATTTCCACATAGCTCCAGTGCAAAACAACGTGATTGAATTTCACAACTCCTTTAAACCTGCACGATGGAGGGAAATGCTCACTGAGAGGTGCAAGCAGACACACGGGTTCGCTTTGAAAGCGGAGTTAAAGAAGGAACTCATTTGACAACTACTTATTAAAGCCAGAACTGCAGAATCTCAGATTCTGAAATTAGCCTCCCTGCTTCAGTAGAAATGTCTTTACTCACTTATTTGTCTCTTTCTTATGTCTCTGCTGGAGTGGTCTGGTACAGGAATTCATAACCAGCTCTCCCACCACCGCCACTATTTTGTGTGTATGTTTTGGGCAAAGAGGCCTTTAGCCTTGGGGTCAGGTGATTTACAGAGTAGAAAAATGCTGCTTTATAATAAAGGGAGGCTATTGAATAAACCCCAGATATAATACCCGACCTAACAGAACACCCTGATGAATGTAATTGCATTTTAAGAATTCCAATTGAATTTTTGATCCATATTGCATTTGTTTTGCTTTGGGATGGGGGGGTGGGAAAAGTATCTGGAGATTAAAGGATTACTGAGTTCTTAAGAGGCCCAGGCAGCTGCTAAAGCATCTGAATATTCTTGCCTAAATTTGGTGGGAAAGCTGTATTAATCTTGTCTATTCTAGCAAGCAGTATATCT
Organism: Amazona ochrocephala; assembly: GCA_039720435.1. Taxonomy (NCBI): domain Eukaryota; kingdom Metazoa; phylum Chordata; class Aves; order Psittaciformes; family Psittacidae; genus Amazona; species Amazona ochrocephala. The sequence goes on along the minus strand of CM077881.1, from coordinate 80,562,850 downwards.
TAAGCCAATATAACCCTAGGGGAAGGGGGACAAGAAAGAAGAGATATAAGAGACAATTGCTTCTACAGGTGAACAACTGCAGGATATTAGCAAGAGCTGGAACGAAACAGTGCTGTAATTGAAAAGAAGAACTCATCTGAAATGATTATGGGGGAGGATGAGGTTTTCCTTTCTTCTCTCTCTCAATTTTCTGATGAGGTGGAAGAAGTGAGCAGTAACTTGCATACACTTGGATCACAGGAGTCACTCAGTTCTGTCCTCCCTCAGCAGTGAGGAGTGTGGGCAATGTGCTGGAGCCTTCAACTCCTAAAATTAAAGCTCCTGCAGGAGACATGGAGACAGCAACTGCGTTTGCAAAAGGGGTTTCAGCAGTGGAGGTAGGACTTCAGCAAGCACAGAGTAAGTGATGGATTTAGCCAAGGGAAGGGATTAAAGTCATTTAGGTCTTGTCTTTAGGCAAGAGAGAAGGCAAGTGGCTCCGCATTACATGTAAACACGCAGAGCTGTGCGGATCTGTGAAAGTGTGGTACTGACTGCAAACTCCTTGTCTGTTTGTGCAAAATGCTGTATATTAGTAGGTCCGAATGCCCACTGTATGTGCATGTGAAAAAGAAGCAAGTAAACATCTTAAAGTTGGCTGCACACAGAAGCAAAGCTGTCATCTCCCCAGGACAGAAAATATCCCTCCCCAGCAGTGTGGAATCAAGGGAGGCCTTTCAGGCTTTAACAGGCTCTCCCAGTCTGTGGCATGTTTTACCAAATGCTGTCTGCCTCTCAAAGTCTTCTCCTAGCTGAGCAAAACCTCAAAGCAAATCTGAAGAAATGACTCCCAGTCTGATCAGGGCACACTATAAGCAAAAGGCAAACACAGCAGCGCTGATGGAGAATGGCTTTTGGCTAGTTGGTTTTGATCTGTGTGAGCAAGAGCTCACCACACGCTGTTGTGGCTGCAGTGTCAACAAAACCAAGTGGTAATTGTTTTGTTGCTCTGAAATGATACAAACAATATTTGTTTGCAGTGTTCTGAAATGGTAAAGATACTATTTTGTAGGTAGCACTGTTTTGAAGTCTGCTTAGGGTAATTCCTGTGCTAGTCAAAGCTTCACAAAGTATTAGAACTAAAGAGCTGAACAACAAAAGCAGCCTTGGAAGAAAGAATGCCTAGGGAAAGAACTTTTTATTTTCTTCTATCTGCTGCTTTTGATGAGGCACACAGCATGGGGTTGGGAGGGAGGCTTTTCCTCCAAGTCTAGAGTAGGTGGATGAGGTTTGCTGGTATTTCTTAATACCAATCTCTCCAAATCCAGTGCAGGCAGTAAATTCTCCCGAGACACTGCTAAGTACAAAGTGGTTTTGTTCAGCACAAAGCAGCCCCTTAGCCCTAGGGGCAGGGTGGAAGTTTGCTCTGGGGAAAGACAGCAGTGAAATAATGTAAGGGGAAAATTGATGCCTGTATGAAACCTCTGGCTTAATTTAAAACCAAGCTGGAATGGAGCATTTTTAGTCTCCTGCACAGTTCAAGTTAGGCATAACCTGTGACCAGAGCTGCAAATGCATGGCTGTTCTTCCACTTCTTTTCTTTAAAATCCCATGAGGTGTTTAGAGGTGGATTAAAATTTGGCCTTTTGTCCATAATGGAGACATCAGAAGTTGTCATTCCATATGCACTTGACTTTGGGCCAATTTCATACCCCGCGCTATGTTGCTTAGCGCAATGTTTGTCATTTTTAGGCAACAGAAGCAGAAAGAGATCTATACCCTGAAAAAAAGGGCAGCTTTGTTTGTAGCTGGAATCTAAATGCTGTAATGGTGTGACAGCCTTGGTTTCTGTGGGCTTCCTTAGCCAAGTGCTAGAAGTTATACTGGCTTTCTGTGTGTGTGCTCTTAGTCTTGAACCGAGCTGAGCCTGTGCTCTGAGTGTGTTTCAGGTATCTTTATATCTAACCAGATACCTTCTGTTTGATGAAGTGCACTGGCACTTGGATTCTCTATTCGTTCTTTTATCGATACACAGCAGAAAGTGGTGGATGCCTTTGAACCTGTTTGCAGCAAACACTGCATCAAGTGGAAGGAATAAAAAGGCCTGGCTCAATCTGCCAATCTCATCCTCAGCAGTTAAATCCTGGCTGAGAGCTGCCATTTCACTAACCCCATTTCTGCCATTTAGGCCTTGTGGCTTAACCCTTTTTGGTTTGGATATGCAGGGGATGCAGCTGAGCAGCGCTCTGGGTGCATTTGTGGTCTTTTTTGAAGTTGTTGATGGATGTAAGCAACCAACCCAGGAAACTTTCGGTCTCACATGAAAAGGCCAACATTTTTCCATGTTATTTGAGTGGAATATATGACATGCCATCAATGCAGTGATAGCACGTGGCCAAACTCTCCTTCTAGCCACCTGCATCAGTCTTTTCTGTGACATGACTGTAGCAAAGCTTGTTTGGGTTTTGGGGTTGTTGTTTGAAGTGGTAGCTTCTTTCATTACTCTTTCCGCCCCATTGCACATTTTCCTTCCAGCGCAGGGGTGAAACTGGTTTGTACTGACCAGTATGCCAAGATAGGGCAGTATGAAGTCAGAGCTCTACATATCTTTGAGAAAGCAATTGTGGCTAACCATGCTCCTCCGCTAGGCTCTAATAATTCATATTTGGATTTGTTGTGTCTGTCAGTGCTTTGCTTATGATGATAATGCTTATGGAGATGGAGCTTAGCATTCTTTTTTTGTTGGAAGAAAAAAGATCCTTAAGTCCCATGTATTTAAATGAGCTCTTGTAATTCATAGGAGCTAAAGGATGAAAAAATAGAGGATCATAATTATTTTTGCCCAGAAAAAAAGGAAATCCGTTAATCCTGCCATGCCTTCATTGCTACCAGCAGCCACAAAGCAAATCACTGAGCTCCTTTGGCAATAATTTTCTAGCAAGCTTTTTGCTCTTTCTTGACCTCTGCTCTGCTGTGATGGGAAAGAAAGGGCAGGCATGGGAGATAACTGAGAGTGTTGCTCCATGCTGGGAAGTAAGAATGTGTGAACCGAGCTGTCATTGTCATGCTCAGAGCAAAGCCAGCTTAGTGATCCCGCCTGCTTCCATGGGCCCAGGAGCTGGCCTGCTCTTCAACTTCCCTCTGTTTGCAGCAGTTGCATGTAACAAACCAAATCAGCTCATCACCTAATTCTGGTGGGTCACACAGGTTTGCTTTTGAAATAGCCAATTCCCTCAGTTTCAGTTTGCTGGTAATAAGCAATTTACAGTATAGAGTGGTCAGATATTTTCCCATTCAAAATAATACTGCAACTCCTGCTGCAGATATTAATACTATGTGAAATAACCATTAATAGGCTCAGAATGCACAGTTGGCACTGTGACATACTAAAAACGAAGAACCCTGCCCATAGCAGGGGGTTGGAACTGGATGATCTTAAGGTCCTTTCCAACCCGAACTATTATATGATTCTGTGATTTATCCAGGCTAATGTTCTCATGTTAAACTTTCTCTAAACACAATTAGATGTTTGTGTTAAACCGACAAGTAAATCTGGTCTGTAATTCGGAGTCACAGGTCACTGAAGTCAGGTGAATGCATTTTATTAATGTCATATGGAAAATTGTGGGGAACATCATAGCAAAGGTGCCGGAATAATGCAGATTTAAAGCAGTGTGATATATATTCATGTCCAGTTTTGCTGTAAGAGAGCTGTGAAGTTGAGTCTCAAAATGCTTTCTGAAAACAATATTCCCCTACTTGTTGCCTGGATGCTCTGATTTTATGCAGTTCTAAAATGGGGATCTGGTTGTCGCAGTGAAGCCCAGGCAGCAGTTATGGGGCTCAAGTGATGACTAGCTTTTGGTTTAAAACAAAGGCTTTGTGGTGCAGAAGGAGCGAAGCAACATGTATCTCAAAGGCTCAAAACCAAGACAAGTAACAGAATCTGTCTCCAATGAAAAGACAGAAAAGAACAAAGCCAAAACCTTCCCATGTTTGAACTGTTCGTGAGAGTTTAGGGGCCTTTTTACGCTGAAGAGTTAAGCTCAGCCTTGCTAACCCTGTTAATGGATGTTGTTGCTCCCTGGGCTTATCGTGCTTAGCAGAAAGGGAGGAAATGAAGCAAGCCAGAGGAGAAACTCAGTAGGAGAAGGGAAGGGAGCTATGGCCTCCCAGGGAAGGGAGGAGGCAGCAGTGCCTATCAGTTCTCCGCAGATATCAGTTCTCTGCCTACCCTCAAATGTAGTCTGAAATCTTCAAAATCTCAGCTTGGCAAAACAACCTTTCTCCAACTTGCCTTCTTCTCAGTTGTGGCAGGCAACACAGCGTTTGTCCTTTTCATGTCTTTTGTGTCACAAATTATAATGCAGTTAGGGTGAAAAGAGGAGAGAACATTTAATTACTGGGAAATAATGTATGTCCAGAAGTCAGAATATTTTAAGAGTCACAATCACTGCTTTACAGGAAACTGGTTTCTCTTTTAAAGCCTTTGTCACTTCTATGGATATGATTAATCAGACATCTTACTCATGATCAGGTTCGGTTTGCTTCTACGGTAACTTGCTTCAATACAAAATGTGCTCGTAAGAGCTCCACAAGTAGCATATTTTGGTCCTAAATGTAATTCAGTTTACAGGAAAGATAAAAACCTGCTACAGAGAGAGGAGGCCTTGGAGCTGAGCCTGCATTTTCAAAGGGGCCAGCCTTGATCCCCTAAAGGGTTCCTTGCACACTGTTGAAATCAATGGCGAGTGGGTAGCAGGTCCTGTGTGATTTGCTTCAGTTGCTGTGCCTGAACTGTACTGTGATATTGCTGTATACAGCGGGCCTCACTTACCTTAAGCTTGCTTATAGAAAGGAATGGTGGAGTTTCAAAACTGTTACACCTGAAATACCAGCTGTTGATGATGCAGGCTTGCAGCCAGCTTTGCAGAAGATACCCTTTCCTGTTTAGGCATGTAAATAACAAACAGCTATTCTTGTCAGAAGCATTCAGCAAGCCTTTGCTGTCATGAAACAGAAAATATGTCTTTTCAGATAGCTCAGCACCGTGATCAGTTCTGTACTTCAGTTTGCATAAGGTACTTCTATTTTTGAAGGTCTGAGCTGGCATTCCTCCGAGGAGTTTATTTTTCCAAGAACAGTGGCTATTTTCCTCACTAAAAATGAGTCCACTTTTCAGTAAGTCAACCTTCCCCCTTCTGGTACCATTTATCACTCCTGAAAATCGTGGCGTGATGGCATAAACAAGGATTCTTTTGAAACCTTGGCTCTTATTAGAGGTAATAAACAACTGGGAGGTTTTTGCCTTAAGCTTTTCTGATCACAAAAGAGTTGGAGAAGAAGAAATTAAACAGACAAATAATAATACCGAGATTTAAAGTTGAATAAAGTTCAGGGAACAAAAAGACATTATTGCTGGTGGCTTTGAAAAGTCCTTCTATGTAATGTGCAGTTCCCTTTCTGTTTGGAGGCTGAACGTTTCCTAGTGTTGGTGGCATTGCTCTTGGTGTGTGTAATAGGAAGGGATAGGAATTGAGTGTGGTAAATTAACACACTGCTGCTTGTCTCCTGCCTGTGCAGAGGAAGCGTCAGCGTTGGATGGCATTGCAGTTGATAGTTGCCAGAAAGTCACAATGTGTCAGAAAAGCTACCTTACCTGTACATACATTAGTTTCCTTTGGTTGTTCATGTTGTTATTTCCAAGTACTGACAGCTCCAGATAGAACAAAGAGGAAAGTGTCACGCAGCTTCGCCAGTCAGGCTTGTACTCTTTTATTTCCAGATGGCAAGATTCAGTGAGTTTTGATCTTGTGACAGGTGGGACTTCATTCATTGCAAGCACTGTTTTGCTTAAGTTTTGCTTCCCTTTAAGCTTAAGTGGATGGGAAGCTAAGTGCTTCTGGTCACCAGGACCCCGTTTATTTGAGGTCCTTCACAGCTTGATGTAGTCTGTGTCTGTCTCTTAGCCAGGCATTACATCTCTTCAGTGAAGAGTATTGCATCTCCTGGGCAGTCGAGTGGCTGGTGGGCAGAGGAGGCAGCTTGTACAGTGGGTAAGTGATCTAGCAAGGGTTGCACAGCGTTACAAATGAAAGCAGCTCTTGGAACCTAGATGACTCCTCAAGGCAAGCTGGTCCCCATGCTTCACTTCATTTATACCCTTCCTCTCTTTGCTGTAGCTCACTATCGTATCTGTTCACCGTGATCAGGGGAGGAGATTATTCCCTTCCTCTGTGCAGGAATGACTTTTATAGCCTCAATCTTCTTTTCCTTAGACCAAACCACCCCTTTTCTTTCTACCTATCCTTGTAGGTCTCTGCTGACTTGTGGGGTTTTTTCTCTCCAGATTTTTTCTGTGTGTCCACCTCATTTTGAAGCGCAATGCTCAAACTCAGCTAGTGTTTGAGCTGCTACCTTGTCAGGGATGAACAGCGTGACAGGATTATCTCAGACATTGCAGGCTCTGTGCCTCTCTGCACACTGCAGGATGGTGTTCACCTCTTCTCGCGGCAAGGTGTCACAGCTGGCCCGTGACAATATCTTGTGGCTGCGGATCAGAATATGTTCCTTAACTTTTCCCTCTCCTCTTTTCTCATTCAGTGTTTGTACAGTGGATTATGTCTGTCTAAGGATAGTCCCTGGCACTTGTCCCTGGGAATTTTGTTCTTTTCAGACCATTTTTTTCAATTTGCCAGCATCATTTGATTTGTAATTTTAGTTCCCCATTTATTTGAGATCCTTCACAGCTTGATGTGGTCTGGAAACTTACGAGCGTACATTCTTGTCCATCACTCAGGCTGTAGTTGTGGAGAATCAGAGCAGCTCCTCAGCATCACTCCTGCTAGGGCTCCATCTTTACCTCAAGCCACCAGTAGCTATTCCATGCACTCAGCTACTCAGAGTGCTTTCCCCCACCTCCAGGGTTTCCCAGGAATGTCTTTCTCTAGTTTGCTTATGTGAGTGTTAGGCAGGACATCAGTATGTTCCATCTCAAGTAGAAGAATATATATTTTCTAAAGAGATGCTCATGTTTTTTAACGTTTTGGCCTTCTGGCATGAGGCAGTAGCTCGGAGGTGAATGCCTCTGTGATGTTTTGAGCTCTCCTGCTGGGATGTCTGGCAGGAGGCAGCGCTCCAGGCACAGCAGCTCTTTCTGCAGGTACTTACAGACACTAGAAATGCTTTAATCAAGGCTGAAGAAAGGAGTGCCTGGGTAGAGCACTGGTCTGGAATCAGCACTTCTGATCTCCCGCAGAGCAGCGCTCCTCATTAGGGTGGCAGGCATGATTTGGCAGACCTAATGCTCCCCAAAATGGGCACACACTTGCATCTGTGTGAAGAGGCAAAGTACAGGTGTCAGGAGGCATCTGTATGGGGAGGGACACACTGAGCTGACACCAGGCTTTTCCAAAGAGCTTCTGTTGAGGGCCTTGAGGCATCTCTTCCCACTGCTAGCATAGTTCTGGATTGCAGCAGCCAGAGCAGCATAAACCCACCTAATGTTTTCCTAGCAAGGGACATGGGGGCTTCTTTTCCAGACTAAATGTTTCTGTCATAAAGACTCTTTGAAAATGCAGTTAAGAAAAAAAAGGTAGGAAACAAGCCAAGCTCCTAAGGCCATAGTGTATACCAGAAAATTGAGATGCTACCTCTGCATTAGGAATGGTACTGTGAGCTTTGTAAACATAGGAAAGCAGGCTGCTAACTCATTTAGTACTTGCCAGAAGAGTGGGCCATTTTGGTATGCATGGTACAACTCTGCTCTACCTTCTGGGTGTAACTATGGGAAGAAAATGTGTGTAGTCGAAAATACAGGGTGTGGGAAATTCCTCCTTTTGCGGGGATGGCTTACTTTGGTGGGAAATATGGTGGTCAGTACTGCATTCCTTTAGGGAAAGAAAACCAAAGTATTTTCCCACTTAAGACCACATGAGCCTCCAGCACTGCTGAGAGGAGGTTGTACTCTGCTGTGTGAAGGTGTTGTCTACATTTACACTGGCCTTTTCCAGTACATCCCACTTGACTTAGAATGAAGTTTGGAATTGTGGTTCTCTGATCTTACAGCACGCACTTGTGTGTTGTGTCCCTTTGCCTTGCTGGCACTGACTCTTCTCTTGAAGTCTGTCATTTGGTAGCTTTTCATGCTGTGATCCCTCTTGGGATGTTTCCACAGATGCTGTGTCTCTATTGCTGTCATACACAGGCTGAACCCCTCCTGAGAATCCCAGTTGCACAGCCCAACATATTGGGCTTGGAGCAGAATCCACCGTAGCGTGGACAAAGGCTAGACACCGAGGGTTACATTGAGCAGACAGGGAGGAGGAGCGGGCAGTTTTCATTTGCAAGGGACAGAGTAGATGAAGAAAAAACAGTCCATTGCAAGAGCCCTGTTTTTTTCTCAACATAGGGAAAAGTGTATGTAAAGTACTTGGTGAATGACAAAAAACCTGAAGGCAAGTGATGCAGAACAGCCAGAAGCTAGTGTTTGCTGCCTGAAGTGTTTCTGTGCTCTGCCACTGGCATCTGAATGGTGTATTTACACAGAACACAATTACTCCTTTTTATTTATCCTTGGACCAGTGATTTCAAGGACTGTGGCATCATGTTCCTGATTTGGGAAGCTGAGTGACTGTTGCTTCAAGCACTGATCTTGTAGGGCTGTGCTGGGTGGGCTGGAGTAGGAGAGCCGTGCTGGAGAGGTGGCTCTTGTGAATCAGTAGAAGCCTACAGCATTTGCTGTCTTGCCTTACTCATTTCTGCCTGTGATGTTGAATTATGTTTATCTGATGACCAGCCTTATTTGCAGAGGCTTTTTCCTTTAAAGGGGCACCCTCTGGGTCTTGCTAACATGATTAGAGATGGGGAAGACAAAGGTTCTGGCTGTGCAGCCTCCAGCTCTTCTCAGCATCCAGACCTGCTTATCTGTGCTGGAGCAGGAGCCACAGGTGCTTTGTGTGGATATGCTGTTATGGCATGTACAGTGTTTTCTTGTGCACTGCTAGTAAGGCTCTGGGAAGGAATCGGAAGAGAAATAGTGGGATTTTTTTCATTTGGAAGGGACCTTACTTCCCCTGACATCTCATAACTCCTCCTTACTATGTCACATCATTGGTAAATATGGTGAACAGTGCTAGAGCAGCGCACAGATTCCTGAAGCACTAAGCTTTCCCTAATGTATTGTAGGGAGCTACAACTGCTTTACTGAGCTGCAGTGAATAGGCTGCTGGTGTGTTAGCATTTGGCTTTTAGGTTTTATTTTCCTTTGTATGGCTTTTCTTTCCTCTAGATTTTTGTTTCTTTTCTTGTTTTACTGTTTGTGATTATTCTTGATCTTTTGAAAAAGCAGCAGAGGATTTTGTGTATCCAGCAGCAAGATTAAAACAATCAAAACACTGAAAAGGATTTAATTACAGGTTGGCAAGTCAATAATGTCATATCTAACATATATGAGTAATTTTTGTTTCTTAGGCAAATACTCTGCTCCTACCTTTCTGAGTCATTCCTGTATTTCCAAATGCTGTTTTAGCCCACTGATTGCAAGCTTAACAGCTTTTATTTGAGGGTTACGCCAGTGGAGGGCTTTTCTTTCTTTTATAGACATGAAAATAATACTAATAAAACCCATTTCAGATTTACACTGTTAGGAGTGTTGCTTCATTTCTTCTGTCAGAGCTTGAGCAAGAGAAGACAGAAGCATTAATTTCAAGCTCTAGCCCCTAGGGTAGCTCCAGAATATTGTCTTCTATTAAAGAAGAAAAAGTTTTGAAATTCCCAAGGGCAGTTTGTGTGTTTTCTGCACTGAATCATTGAAGTGGGATAGCAGAGTCATCAGTCTTTAAAAATAAAACAAAACAAAGTAACCCAAACCAAAAGCATGGAGCTCAAAACCTTCCACTACATAAAAACGCTCTGAAATGTAAGAAAAGAAACACAATGGTCCTAATTTAAACCCAGCTTTATCCAAATAATCATTTCTTTTGGCTTTTTCTTGCTCCAGTAACTAGTCCTGCATTTCTCCCCTTCTTGTATGAGCAGCTTCAGAAACCAAATGTTTATGCATACAGCAGTTTGCAGCCTGCTTTGAGGTGGAAATCAGCCTCTGAGAACAACTGCAGAACACAGGGTGCCTCTTTGGGGGAGGAAGGTAAAGGGGATATTGCTTGTTAATGGAAGGTGGAAGAGGTTCATGATTTCTCTCTTTGGTCTCGGGAAAGAACTGTCTCATATGCTGCTTTCTGGTGACTTTTCTTTTCTGAAAGGTGATGCCTGCTATTTCACTTCTGGTTTTGCAAATTTGATATGCCTTTTCCTGAGAGTAAATATGCATTTAGTTTCTAAACTAGCTCACTGTTACCCTCCTCATTGGCTCGGAACACAGATGAATAATCAACCTCTTAAAAAACCAAACGCACACCAACAAGACCCCTGTGATTTTCATCTAATGGTAGTTAGCTTTAATCAGAACTTCATAATGTTAATGTTACATTAAAAGCAATCACATTTGCCTTCACAGTACAATGTGAGTGTGAATGAACCAGTTTCTTAGGGCACTGAAGAAAGCAAGGTACGTTGTGGGGTAAGGAGTCAAGGTGCATATTAGTTGATTAGCCAAAGAGCAAACCTGCCAATTAATAAGAACACGTAATAATTCTGATTTAGTGCCGAACCCCTGTTGTGGGAGCACCAAGGTCTCGCGGTGCTGCAGTGCTACAGCCCCTGCACTCTGAGGAATAGACAGTACAGAAGATGAAAGATCTTCCACAGAGCCACTGTGACATGCACTTCCAGATGGAAACAATAAATAATTAGTGTGTGGTTCTTACATGGATCTCGAAGTGCATCGTAAAGAACAAGAGACTGATTTCGTTCCCCCCACCCATTGCACACACAGTGACGCATATTTCTTCTTCCAGCTCCTCAGTAGCCTGTGGAACAGCCCTTCCACAGCCAGAATGTAAAGGAGCTCTTTTCTGATTTGAGGTGAAGATAATGTTCTTTGTTCTGCTGGCTCCAGGGAGCAGTCTTATGTATTTGACAAAGGATTTAAAATGGGAGCCTTCCAGACAGGAAGGTTGGTTCCTGCTTCTCTGATGAAGCAGCTGGTACTTTTGTATGTACTTGTTTTGGCTGACAGAGGATCTCGAAGTTGTTAATGTCTGTAGCTTTACAGCATCCTGAGGAGTCAGAGACTTGCTGCTGTATCTGTTGTACCACGTACAACACTGTACTGAAGACCAGGACAAAGATGATGTGTCCAGGGGCATGGAAAATTTTGTGGCATAGGAAGAAAATTACACCTGAATCTTATGGAACCCAGACCCTGTTCCAGTCAACACCACGTTCTGCTTTCAGTATTATAGCTCTCCTCTGGAAGCATGGTGTCCAAAGTTGCTCAACTACAAGATATGTAGGAAACTAAACTAACAACAGCAAGAATCAGAAAAGACCTAGGAGTCCGTAAACCAATTGCCTGCTGGAAACAACTGGGATTTTAACTCAAGAGATGGGGTTCTCTTCATCAGAAAGATCAAAAATGGTTTGGCTTTAGTAGATAAGGACCAGGAATGTGAGCAGTGTGCATCTATTTGCCCTGTGGGAGCTGCTCTGTTATACACTTTGTGTTGAACAGGACCACGTAAAGCACTAGAAGAAGCAAACAGAATAGTGCCTGCCGGTTCTGATCTTACCGTTTCAAGAAGGCTGTTGTAGAATTAGAGTAGGTACAGTGAAAGGTGACTAAAATGATCAGATGCATGGGCCAGCTGCTTTTAAGGATGTCTAAAAAGTCTGAGACTTCGCTTTGGAGAGTTGAAGGCTGTGGGGAGAACATGGTTTCCAAAATCAGGGAGGTGATGGCGAAGTTGGATGTAGAATTGTTGTTCACCAGATCCTGCGATACTACAGCAAGGGGTGCTTGGTGAAATAAGTAGGAGATTGAGTTGTAAGAGAGAAAAGAAAGAATTTCTTTGCACAGGAGGTGATGAACGCTCGGGATGTGCTGCCACACAGGGCTGGGGAGAGCAGCGCTGCCAGCAGGCTCAAGAGGGGTTGGACAAGCTCACGGAGGAGAGGTCTGTAAATGGCTAAGTAGGGACCTCGCATCCCCAAAACAACAGCTGGAGATGATGGGATGTAGGAGAGGCCAGGCTTCCTTCTCTCCCTAAGCACCAGCCCTTTTGCCCTGAAGGGAGACAGACCAGCCTGGCTGGATCACTGGTCTGTGCCAGCAGGATGTTTCTGGTACTTAACAGACACATTGTCAACCTCTCACAAGTGCCCAGTTCACATTTAGTATTGCAAATACATGCACCGCTTCCCATATAATTTTCTTTGTGTGGTTATTTGGTTTACACTGGGAAGGAGACAGAAACTGCTTATGAATTCTGAAAGTTTTCTGATTTTCTGCTTCAATGATGGTTCATTCCAGAATTCATCCAGGAACTGTGTTACCCATTAACCTTCTTTGGCAGAAATGTTGCAGTTACCCTGGCAGGGAGCAGGAGGTACCACCAGGTCTTCCAGGTGACTGCAACTGCAGCCCTTGTTCTTTTAGTGACAATGGAGGTGAATTTAGTGATAGTGAGAGCATCTCACTCTCGAAGCTATTAGGGCCAAAGAGGTATTGTCACATTAGGAGCTTCTCTTAGCTGCCCTGACAGCTATTTTTTCTCTTCTCAGTTTGAGATAATGAAGACAAGTAGTAAAGTTCTGAAAACAGCATCTCCTTGAAAACTGGAAACCTTGCTGTGTAAAATTCTCGTGCATTATCTGTAACAAGTGGCTTGGAATTTACCCAGAGCAAACATGCCAAACTTCCAGAAGATGTGAAAGTTTCAGGCAAATATCATGAACAGCACATTGAGAATAAGAATGTGCTGACACCTCCTGGCTTAAAGCCATTGGGAAACCCTTTCATGACCTTTTTGGTGAAGGTGATGAGGAAAATGTTTCTTGGGGGTTTTATATTTCGAATCAAAATGGGAATGTGAAGAAGTGGTTGACTCTCTCATAACATGTTTTACTTCAGTCATCTTTGCAGTTGCTAATAACTCATTCATCATCATATTCTCTTGTCAGGATTTCAAGGCAGGAGGGAGCTTTCTGAACAGGACAACTTTCCTATTGCTTTGTTATTATAGAGAAGTGTATTTCTAGTTTCCCAAGATAATGTGGGCTTTCTTTCTAGATTCTGCATGTTTTGAGGCAAGATCTTAATTAGAATTACTTCAGAACATGATGAAAATGCAAAACCTGCTCATTTCAGATTTCTTACACTCCAGTTTTTTGCAAGACATTCTGAGCACTGAAAACTAGTGATGAAGAGCAGAAAATACTTCTAATGAAGTAATATACTTAATACTCCCTTTACAGTAGCCCATTTTAGCAGTTATCTCTTCGTCTCAGCTGGGAACATGTTGTTCCACTCTTCATTATGCCCTAGAGAATGTTTTTAGCCTCACTGATGAAAGAACACATCTTTTCAGGGCTTGTCCTGTGGACTTCTTAAGTGCACGAGCCATGTCTAAGTGGGACCTTGGCAAAGCTGCAGCTCAACTGTGTTCAGTGACAGCGTATGCCTCTTGTGGAACCGGAGTGATTTTGTAGAGGAGCTGCTTTGGTGGTTGCCTGACTCTCCCAAGACACTTCTGACGATGCAGGATTTCAGCTTTTCATTTTAAAAGTACAGTTAGCTTTGAATATTTTCCTTTGTAACATATATTAAATTTTTTCTATGGGCAAATCAAAAGGAAATATTTACATTTGCTGAAATGAAATGCTTCAAGTCATCAGAGAAAGAGACCTTTTTTTGCCGGAGGAGTTGGAATTTTTGACTTGCAGCTTAAAAGGCAATGAAGTCAGGCTTCAGGATTTCAAATGCCCTGAAAACAGGTCCTGGAGTCTTCATGTAACATGGTTATGAACCCGTTTCCCATGTTTTCTCTCTGTAGCAGCTCTACAGCTGGATTGTTTTCTGCTCTAAAACAACACGTCTTCACATACTGGTTCGGGAAACTAGTCCAGATAATACTAATGGTTTAATCCCGAATCAAAATATCACTCATAGGTTTATCTCCATCCTGCAGCAGTTCAGTCCTGTGAAGTGCAGATGTTTCCTTGGCTAAACTAGGTAGTGCAGAAAACACTATGTGACAAATGGAATTAACACAGCTGTTGGGCACTCTCTGGGTGCAGCAGGATTTGTCAGAAGAGCTTGTGAATACACACTAATGATAAAAATCTCCCATTCCACTGGGGCTCTGGTCCTCATGCTGCACCACCACTAAAGGCTTTGGGCAAGCCCATAGCTCCTAATGTTTTTAAATCAGGTGAGCCCTGTGTACTTAGACAGTGTTGGTAGTACTACAACTAACAGAATAGCCATATTTCTTGCTGGGGTGGCCAGCTTGGTTGTTCCTGGAAATGCCATGGCATCAAATTCCTGCATTGGTTTATTGCTTAGGCCAAGTCTTCTGAGAGGTTTGTGTACATGTTCCCACTTCCTTTTCCCATGTTGCAGGATCCAGCAGTCAGTGTTGACCTGTACCTGGCTGTGGAGCTCTGCTCTTCTACTAGAGCTTTACTGTATTCGCTGTAAAACAGCCAAGAAAGGATGTTGATATCATTATTTGTACTGCAGTAGTACCCAGAGCTGTACTATCTACTGAATAGTGGTTGACTGCTGATCACAGAATGGTTTGGGTGAGAAGGGACCTTAAAGCTCATCCAGTTCCAGCCCCCAGCCATGGGCAGGGACACCTTCCACTAGAGCAGGGTGCTCCAAGCCCCTGTGTCCAACCTGGCCTTGAACACTGCCAGGGATGGGGCAGCCACAGCTTCTCTGGGCACCCTGTGCCAGCGCCTCAGCACCCTCACAGGGAAGAGCTTCTCCCGTATATCTGACCTGAACTTCCCCTGTTTCAGTCTGAACCCATTGCCCCTTGTCGTGTCACTGCAGTCCCGGATGATCAGTCACTGGTGAGTGTCAGGCTAACAAATAAAACACCAGTTCTCAGTTATGTTTATTTGCCAATTAGGCTATCCACTACAAATGAGCAAAACTTGCTTTACAATGTACCATGCATGGATAACTCCAAAAGAGCGGTGCATCTGACACTCTGGGTCTTTTTGGTGTTTTTTCAGCTTGCCTCTTTTGCAGTGCTCTTTGTCAGATCTTTCACTCTTTGGTCTGGTATTTCCAAGAGGATCTAGACCCTTGTGCTTTTGGTTGAGCATTTAACCATGTGGTAGCAGGTATGGTTATGGCTTTTTTTCAGCTTCTTTTGCTTTTCTGTAGATTCTGTAAGCATTTTTCATTTGCCTCCCCCATTTCTTGGTTTAGGAGAAAAATTCTTTTCTAAGGCAGTTTCAGGTTTCCTACATCCTTGTTTTTTTCTTCCCAATGTTATAACTGATTTCAGGAATTAATCACTCTGATGACAAGGTGGCTTCTCATTGGAGTGATTAATTGGATTCGAATCTTCTGTGATATAGCATAAGAAGTTAATGAGGGGTTCATCCCCAGTGTACTCCCTTCTGCCATGAGAAGTGAGCGCACAAACTGCACAGTGATGGTAAAATCTACTCTTCTTTTGGGGTCTGCAGCACATGGAGTCTCGGGAGGCCTTGGATGGAACATGAAGTTCAAGCCGTGTCTGCTGATGTGTTGCAGGATTGTACTAAATTCCACAGGCATCCAAGAAAAGCATTTTCATAGCATCAGGCCTTTGACTTTTACTACAACCTCTCCAACCCCCTTTCCTAGAGAAAGCTACAACTGGGCACAGTACACACAATATATGGCATTCTCAAGGGATGCTCATCAGGTTTGCTGACTCTTGAGAGGCTGAAACTCTGACACTGCACAGACCCTCTCTGCCAGTGACTTCAGTCCACCTTAGGTTTCATCTTGTTCTTCTGAACTCTGCAGAGTAAAGACTACAATGGCACACAGCTTTTGCTCTGGTTGGTCCAGGGGCTTGTTAGAGCTGCAGCATCCTGCAGCACTAAAATTAGGTATTTGTGATGACTTGACAGGAGCAATCTCTCTGCTGGTTTATTTCTGACACCATGTCATCAAAGCTCTTCTGAAACAATATGCACTCATGTGGGAGCAGCAGCATGTTTAAATACACAAGCAACACTTCTAGTCCTGATGTGCAGTGGGTTTTGTTCTGGCTTGTTATAAGAAACTACAAAGGAAGCAAGCCTGCCATTACAGAAGTGGAATGGCAGCAGGGAATACTAGAAAATGCTTCATGTTGGTAGGACTTTGTCAACTCAAAAAGAATCCAGATTTGGAAAGTCTTCAATTTTGCATGAAATGCTGTGGAGGGCTGTGAATGCCACAGCAATGAAAGCTTAGCTTGTTTCTTTGCTTTGCTTCAGAAAGATAAAGCCCAGGCACAGGGAATGAGCTGTGACTAGAAGTAACAGAACAAACTGGGCACAGAAAAATGTGGGTAGGAAAACTTTTCCCATAACAAAGCCTGTGGATGACACAGACTTCAGGAGAGTCAAAAATCCTTCGACCTGATTTACTCGAAGCTAGCCTAGAGAAAGCCCTTTGCGAATGGAGTGATAGGACTGTTTGGCAGGTGACAGCGTGATGCAAACTCCGGCTTCTAAATGGCTTTTCTGTACAACCCCATGTATGGAGCCTGTGCACATCCAAAGCAGGAACTTTTTGTGCTCCGTTACGATGAACAGTTAACATTTGTTCTCCAGAAAAGTGCTTTTATGAGCTATTAGGATGACACTTTTTGTAGCCCATTTGATAGGAAAAAAGCAGAAATCAAAAGCACTTGGTGTTCCAAACAGAGCACATTGAAAAAGTAAATGTGCTCGGCACTGCCTCCGATACGAGCAGGTATGGTGTGATGCAGTCCTGAATCGCAGCCCACATCCAGAGCGAATGCAGGGAACATCCGGCAGGAAAGCTGTTTTATTACAAGGATCTCAAAAGGGCGGTTGGCGTTTATCCTGACAGAGGGGCAAGTACATTGGAAGGCAAAAATATGTGCTTAAAGGGCAAAGCAAAAGATGTAAGGCTGAGTTTGCAACTGCTGTAAAGTGGCATGGCTCTGTGGACTGAAATGTGATCCTCAGCTGTGCTAAGCCCCAGCACTGATAAAACAAGGGCACACGGGTCCTCTTGGTTTCAAAGATGCTCTGACTAAAGCTGCATGTTGATGGCCCACTGGAGGTGGCCAAATCCTAGTGAGCCCCAGCGTTTGTCTTCACAACCCTTTTATGTGGTGATAACCATGGCAGGCACATGGGGAGGGGAAGGGCAGGGCTGCCCTGGGAGTGTTACGCCACATGAGGAATCCCTGTGAAGGAGGAATCTGGTACAAGATAATAGCCTCCGCTATAAGGACAGCCTGGCAGCCAGAAGTGCCTAAGGGCGGCCTAGACACAGAGCAGAAGGTCTTAAAATAGCTCTCTGGGCTTTGCAAGGCAAAGTTCATTGCTTCCCAGGCTTGTGGTGTCAAGACCATGAAGTGTCAAATGTAACTGAAGTGCAAAAGCAGACTCTGAGGTTTGGAGAAAGTCAGTCTTTCATGGATATTTAGCTGTCCCCTCCCGGTTCCACTGATGGTACCAGCTCTTGGGCATACAGGGAATGAGAAGGTCACAGGGTTCTTTGCTCATTTTTGGTTTAACTTCATTTTATGCTGGAAAGTGTCACTTCTGAAGCAGGGAATGATTTCTGGGAGAAACCTAACACCCCATGACCCTCAGAGGAACAGAAACCTCCATTAGAATCAGCGATATCAAGACAGGAAATTGTGAATGCAGTATCACATCTTCCAAGTGGCGAAGCATTGAGACCAGATGGCTTCAACTCGGTTTTACAAGTACTTACAAGAACATCTGGTTCCTTGAATGCATCAGCTGTTTCACCTCTTCCTGGGCTGCAAAAAGTTACTAGTTTCTTGTGTTGCTACCTCTTATGCATAGTCCTAAAGAAAGGCTAAAATCAGTGTGCAAACTAACTACTTATGCCTGTGATTAATCAAGAAATTAAATCTTACAAGTAGCAATCAGCTTTATTTACTGCAGGCAGCTATAACATTAGGAAAACGCTGTACATCACCTATTGATAAAACTTGCCAAGGGAGGCCTCCTTTTGATGAGGAGGTACGTTCCTGACTCTATGCACACCCAGATTCTTGGCACTGCTGACATTTCAGGAGCTTGTTTTAATTGCTTCTTGGTATAACCTTCAGCCTGAATTTGACAGAGAGAAGGAACGTGATGTGGAAACTACTCTTTGTAGGTTTTGAGCATTTTCTCATGATATTGTGATCCCACAGCTCCAGCTTACTTCGTTGCTCATCATTGTGTGCTATGAAATGAAAAGAGCGCTTGAAAGAGCTGGTGGTCTCAGCAATTGCCTTGCAATGGTTCTTATCACCAAAAGCGTGTTCTTTGTGGCCTTTGTACCAGAAGTATCATGGGCAGAATGCTGCTGGTTTTGATTCCTGGACTAGAGACCTCACAGGTCTGCCAAACCTGGTGTTAAGCCAAAAACCTTAACAATGTTGAATACTGTAATTGTAGCTGTCCTGCTGCAAACCTGCGGTCTTGAGTGATAACTTGGAATGGATTGCAAATGTCTCTCGGCTGAAGAAGGAGAAAATAGGATGGTTTCTGGCTTTTGAGTTTTGTTTTGCTTTGCTTCACTCTATGACCTAAAAACCTTCGGCCGTAAATGAGGAGATACAGTATTTGATCCAGCAGTCTGTAGGAAGTAGGCATTAATTGGAGCTTCTTTGTAGAACTGCATCTGAGAGACACTTGAGGAGGGGCAGCGGCACTTGCATGGTGGGCTGAAGGTATACCATGTTACCAGTGGGAAAGAAGAAACTGGGTACTTCATTATTGACTGTATCATTGACTGCTATCTTGGATGTGTCTCAGGGACTTTAGATTTTATCTCAGCCTTTTAGTGCTGACAGTTTGTGGCTGCTGAGGAAAAGGCAGCTTCCACAGAACATGGAGTCTGCACACAGTAGTGTTTCTGCATGAGCAGGTAGAGCTGGGTGCCTCGGGCATCTGGGTCTCTGCTCCCACTCCTGGCAATGGGGGGACTGCAAGGAGGACTTGAGCAACACGGCAAAGCTAGCTGAGGGCCAGGGTTCTTAGTTGGCTTTTGGCAGCAGAGCCATGGCAAGAGAACCAGCAAATAGCTCATGTGGTTCTCTTGCATGTCTGTATATTTATGGCAGCTGTGATCCAAATGGATCATGCCGGTCACAATGTGTTGGTCATGTAATCTTCCTGGATTATGGGAGGTGGAGGTGTTAGTTTGAATCTTCTGGGTTTCTCCATCTGTGTAATACAGATATAGAGTATTTCAGAGCTCCGAGTGCCTGCATGATTGTCCTTTTCTCTTCCTCTTTCTTTTTGGTAGATGTGTCTTGCTGATGATGCTTTTGTGTATATAACTAAAGTGTAACAAACAACTGATTTGAAAGGCTTAGGTGTCACACTTGGTTTACACATTTGATAAAAGTGGTGGGTTTGCATCCTTTGAACAGTATACTTTTAGCAGAGCTTATGAAGTTCTTTTGGCAGGGGTTGAGCAGTGGTATTCACTCTCTGAATTTAGTGAAGCACTAGGTTATTAATACAACCAGGAATGGATCCAGCAATTTATGAAGGTAGCAACAGTGGCATGTGTAAGTGCATTTCATCTAGTCCTTTCGTTGCAGCAATAGCGACATCTTAAGCCAGGGATGTTTTGGCGCAGGTTCCCAAGCACTGGGTGTTTCTTCATTTCCTTGTGATTTCTCCAGTTGTTTTTAATGACAACCTCTGGCACGCTGTCAGATGCCTTCTGTTTGCTACTCCAGAGAGCAGGCATGCCCCTCGAGAGCTTGGCAGGACAAGAAAGTGGATCTGTGACAGGTGCTAGAGCAAAGGACATGGTATCTCTCCCAAGGTTATCTCTATAATATGAGTCCTTCATACAAGTTAAGCTTTGGAAAAGAGCATTTACCAAAGATGGGCATTTAAGCCCATGCCTTAGGCTGCTGTCCTAAACAAACTATGCTTGTGTCTTCTCATGTCATTTTACGTCTTCAACAACTCTTCAATTAGATTAAATCAGTTTCTTTTTTCTTCCTTTTTTTTTTTTTTTTTTTTTTTACTTTCTTAGGGTTTTTTTAGAAGAATTATTTTTCATTCTTCTCGGCAGCTGAGTTGGAAATGGACTTTTGCACGATGATTGTCCTGCCAGGGATGGAGAAATATGAAGTGTCAGGGGCTGGTGATATATCTTTCAGTTAGTCCAGCTTTCTCTGTGGGAAGCTGGCAAAAGGCCCATTGCAGTAAGCTCTAAATATTCCCCAATGAGAGCCTGTGGCTCCACGGGTGTCCACTGAAAGTTCCTGTCCCTGGGAACAGGAACCGTGCTCCCGCGTCACCAGGCATGGTTTCAGATCTCTCATCAATGAAGATACCGTATGCTTTCCTAGATTTGAGGATGTGCTAAGTGGTCAGAAACAGTTTGAAGTCACTGAGGAATGGAGGCAGTTTCCAGAGAGCTCCTTTTGGACATATAAATCCATCAGGCCATTTTCTATCTGCACCAAATCTGAGTGGTTCTGAAATCCTGACCACTAAACAGTCAGCTTTTAGGGAACAGCAACTGATATTTTCTGTAGGTTTCACATCCCACAGATCATGAAAACTCTCTGAGTTTCATCATCAACCAAGTTGGCATTTTAACTGCTGTGTGCATAAAGAGATGAAAGTCCCTGTAAAATGAACTGCATTTAGTAAACATACTGAGGCACAACTGAAATCAAAACCAATCAACTCTTTTGTGGTATAATAACATGTTACCTAGACACTTTCTAGGTTTTTCTCCTTGATTATAGGCGTTATCTGCTTCATTAATTTAAGTACTGTTATTGTATCAATCAAGTACTTTGCCAGTTTTGAATTGCCAGGCTGGGAGCTGAGTCACTAAGTTATCTTGGCTAAGAAACAGTTCAGGAATGACAGTTATTTGGGTATTAATTTGTTTTCCCAAAGGCCTTCATTATTTTCAAAATGACATGAGTTTCTTGTCTTGGTGCATTTTATTGGCCTTTAAATGGGTCACTCCATTTCTTGGCCCTCAAATTCATTTTGTACGTGAAGTACGCTTATTAGTATATTCCTGTACTATAATCAGTCCAGGTTGAAGAGGGCAACCTGCTCTACTGGAAGATGTCCCTGCCAGTGGCAGGGGGTGGAACTGCATGCACTTTAAGGTCCCTTCCAACCCAAACCATTCGAGGATTAGGTAATATATTCATAATATATATGAGCACAGATATGGAACTGCGGCTCAGGATAGTTTGCAGTCACGTTGATGCCCTGTTGGTGTTTCACTGTAAAAATGTTTTTAGCATGATTTTATTTTTCAATCAGAATAACACGACAATTATGTTTGCTGGTCAGGTTTAGCTAGGAGATGCTGATAAAAACATTGCAGTGCAGTTAAATCTAGTTGTTACTTGAAGGGCATGGTGGCTGGGGTGCTGAGCGTGACATTTGTTTCTGGTCCTCAGTGGAGTGATTGAACCTCCCATACACAGCAATAGGCAGTGAGAGACATTTTGGGTCACCCACGTGGATTTTTCTGGTTTGAAGTGATACACAAGCTCTTTTATGTGGGTGTCTGAGATGCTCTGGTTTTCTCCCGAGCGGGAATTTACTTGCACAAACAATCACAGTGAATAAATGAAAACACTTGGGAGCTACAGTGAAACATGTTTGTAGGCTTTGAGAAGTCTCACTTGCATGGGGACTAAAGAAACTCTCAGCCCAAAAGTTACTTTTTTCATGCAAGAGAATGGATAAGGTTCATTACAAGTTTCATCTCTTACATGTTACCACTGTTTAGTACCACACAAAAGCCATACTCAGTCCTAAATATTCACTATAGCAGTTTGTGTAATTAGGCCACATTTGGGGTTTTCCTGCTGCTCATACAATACCATTTAAGATCACTGAACATATTTTATTTATAAAGGCACTGACACATACGGATGGGTTTAGCAGTTCATTGAATCCTAAGCACAATGTTACACAATGAATCAACAAGCAAACAGCAGTTCTGAAGTCAGTGCATCCTTCCGCAAATATATAGCAAGGTTAAAAGTTAAGGACTCCTTTCTCTTTCTTATGTGTTTTTCAAGACATGAAAGAAGAGCACAGAAGAAATGCATCTTAACACCCCGTCCAGTTTCTGCTGTTCCTCCTGTCTGGCCCAACAGGCTCTTCCAAAGAGCCCAGTGATATATTCATCCCAAACAAGCGCTTGCCATGCCGCTTAGCAGCCAGAAGCACAGGAAAGCTCTCAGGGCAGGTTTGCACTATTTCTCTTCAGGGTTTCTTTTTGGCTTAGCATCTTGCTCAGGCAAAGAGCATTGGTTATTTAATGAACAGTTCAAAATTGTTGGAAGAGATTCTCAGGTAAAGAACAGCATCGTTTTGGTATCACTTATGCATCAAGTGCTATCCATTCCAACTTCTCTGCATGCAGGATGCCTGCACTGAATTTGTTTCTGACATAGGTATTACTGGAATAATAATGATGTAGCATAGGGAGTAAGTACCTCAGAGGAAAAAGACCTCATCCTTGAAGTTGCCTGTATGCATAGTTCTGTATTTTGTGGAATAATGACACATGCTGCTGATAAGCCAAACTTTCCTACATTGGATTGATGTTGTTTTATCATTTGCTGATAGGCACAGTCAATTTGTGTATCCGTGTTCATCGCTGATTGATAGCTTACTATAACAGCTATGCCAAGGGAAATGCTTTTGCCTATGGTGGTTTCTTCTTTATTGGATTTTTAAGTTACAATTTTAATAAATCTCAGTTTTAATTAACAAAGTAAATATGAAACTGAGTTATGGGTTTAAAGGGAAAATGTACAGGAGCCCCATGACTGAGCAGAAGATCTGATTTGGGGTTTTTCTTTCTGCCTTGGGACATATTTAGTCTTCTGTTTATTCTTGCCTGGCAAGAAACGTTTCATATGCTAGAAAAGGAGAAGGATAATTATTCCTGAAGAGGAATCAAAATCACCAAAGAAAAGAAGTCCTAAGTTTGTAATTACAGGTGGTTGGTTCATCATCATAAGGTTGTTCTCCAGTGTATTTGATGTGTGATCATACTTTTCTTCCGTCTTATTGTAAATGAGTACAGTGAGTTCTTTTATGTTTTCTTCTTAGCTGAGATTTCTTTAAGACAGTATTAATTAATGAGGTACTATATGCCATACGATGGCCTTAATTTACAGAATGGATGCTCCTGTGGCTTGCTGGTGCTGCCCTTCTGAAGGATGCACGTTCAAGTCTCAGTAGGGCACACTGAGAGTGAGATACAAGTAAAACCAGGACTTCTGATTTCTGTCTGCTCTGCCAGGGAGGTAAAAGAGAGGATTTGGCTCACAGTAAGTCACACTTATCAATATACCATGTGGCACAGGGAGAGGGGGCAGCACCCCAGAGAGTTCAGCCTCCTGCTGCTTGTGTCCAGAATAGCGCACACTGCCCTTTGGAGAAGCAGCTGGTGTTTTAGCAGCTGCATTTCTCTGTTGAACCAGCTATCATCTCTCTATCAGATTTAGGCAATTATGAACAGAAAGTTCAGGTTCAGACTTGCTTGGACTTACGGCACCTCTTCCATAACTCAGAAGCATGTGAAGAAGAGCAAGTGCAAGGGAGGTGTCAGCACCTCTG
Source organism: Amazona ochrocephala (assembly GCA_039720435.1). Classification (NCBI taxonomy): domain Eukaryota; kingdom Metazoa; phylum Chordata; class Aves; order Psittaciformes; family Psittacidae; genus Amazona; species Amazona ochrocephala. The sequence continues at coordinate 80,539,120 of CM077881.1, read as the reverse complement.
GCAGCAGCCTTCAAGTCCTGACAGTGCACTCTTGGAGCTGCTCGGAGCTATAGTTTGCATCCCAGACCAGTAAATGTGTGAATCCAGAGATCTCAGAGTGCCTGCTGGAGCCCTGAGTACTTTGTCCCTCTTGTGACAAGTGCTGGTAGGCAGTCAAGGACATTTTCTCCTCTGTTCACATTGCAGGAAGGGGCAGAGCTTGACCTAGCTCAGGCTGCCCTGATGTCGATGCAGGTGGAATGCTTCACAGGGCTGGAGAAGTAAGAGGAGCCTTAGCTGAGGTTTGCCTTGCAGCCCACCACATCAGAAACAGTCTCACACAAGGCAAATTCATAGGAGAGGTGGATGCAGCTCTTCCCTTCTTGTACATCCTGGGATCTGCTTTGGTTGTGACCTGTGCAGTGCTGCTGTACTAAACCAAAGCACTGAGCCCCATCATAAAGAACATGCTTCCTCTTGTCAAACCAGTGTTTCCTTTGGAAAGGGGGAGGAAGAATATTGCTTGTTCACAAAAATTCCTTTGACTGTGCTAAATTCCCCATGAAAGTACCTTTTGAGCAGCTTTTGAGTGAAAAACATGCAAACATCTACAAACTGCACACCAGAGTTGGCAACACACAGGCACCCCATGCAGTGCCCCCGTGGAGTTTTGTTGAACCATTGAATGAATGAAGTTGGAAGGGTGCTTAGACAGGAGACTGACACAGTCAGTACTAAGAACAAAAAGTGCCTTAAAAAGCCAAAGAAAAGCCCCAAACCTATAATTAACTCCATAATTACCAGTGTGGTTTTAAGTGGATGTTGGTCCAATTTGTCTGAGGGTACTAGCTCTTTCCAGAATGCACACATGCCAGCAGTGTCATTTCCAGAGATCACTCAGGCATGGCTCTGCCTCTGTGCATGGAACCATCATCAGAGATTCGTATGTATTACATGTGTTAGGAATTTCCCTCTTCCTATTGCAAGGAGATGGTTTGTTCACATGCAAGCTCTGATTTGTGGTAATGCCAGAACACTACCATTGAATTTTATGCAGTGCCTTGTGGAGCTTTCCTGCTTCCTTCCTTCCCTCCTGGGATACCCCAGCAGCAGAAGGGCTGGAGGTGGCTCCACAACCCACTGCACGATGGGTTCACATCTGGCCGGGGGGGGGGGGGGGGGGGGGGGGGGCGGGCAGGGATGCTGCACCACCATGTTGCAGCCCAGGCTTGGCCTCTGGTGGGATTTTTCCACCAGTGTCCACTCTGCTTGTGTCTGCAGAGGTGGTGGGTGCCCACGGGACTGTTTGCTTGTCCTTTGCTAGTGATGTACAGATGTTTCCATCTGATACGTGAGTCATTCACAGGACCCGTTTCTGAGAATTTTATTCTAAAATGGTGTAAAACAGGAAAAACTGAACGGCAAAATCTTTGTGTATGTTAAAGTGAAAGCCAGTGATGAACGAGCTTCAAACCCTGGAACAGATAGTGCTCATACCGCAGCGCTCAGCCTAACTGCCCTTTCCCACCCCTTCCCTGCAAAGTGCTCGGTAGAGGCAGGAGAAGACAGTGGGGAGGATCAGGAAGCTGCCATTTCAGGAGATTTGGAATGGGAAGGAGGAGCTCTTCCTACGAACATGGGGGAGTTTATTGTAGGATGCAGCTTATTGTGGCCACGGAAGTTTGTCAGACCTATAGAGGTGGACTGAAAGAGAGCTCTGCCTTCATTAGGAGACAGCCTCTAACAGGGTGTGGGGAGGATGGTTTGGGAGCCAGTTGATTTTCCTCTCCTGTCACTGTGTCCATGGAAGCAGTTAGCTGCTCTGAGTACCCTGATGGGTGCTCGGCATGCGGAGGGGCTGTGTCTGGGAGACTGGCTAGTAAATCTGACAGGCTTTTTATTTTCTTTATTTTCATTTGAACACTTCCATCACATCTCATTACCTTCTCTTGGCTGTAATTAGAAATCCTGTGGAATTAAGAACCATTAAATTCCTTGAGGTTTCAGCCTTGGGAATTTGCCCAGAGGCACACAGCTTACAGGCCTTCACAAGACTTGATTTTCCAAGAGTCTCTCTTCCCCCCTCGCATCATCCAAGCTTTTGTAGAAAGGAGCCATCCTTTCAATGTTGCTAATGCATTGCTCTTGCCAACCAGCAGATGTTTAGTAGCCTTTGAAGCCCAGGAATAGCCAGGTATGTGACTTCATCTACCTGGACTTGTGTAAAGCCTTTGACACTGTCTCCCATGACATCCTTCTCTCTAAGTTGGAGAGACATCAATTTGATAGGTGGACCACTCGGTGGATAAAGAACTGGCTGGATGGCCGCACGCAAAGAGTAGTGCTCAGTGGCTCAGTGTCCAGCTGGAGACCAGTAACAAGTGGTGTCCCCCAGGGATCGGTGTTGGGACCGGTCTTGTTCAACATCTTTGTGGGTGACATGGACAGTGGGATTGAGTGCGCCCTCAGCAAGTTTGCCGATGACACCAAGCTGTGTGGTTCGGTTGATACATTGGAGGGAAGGAATGCCATCCAGAGGGACCTTGACACGCTTGTGAGGTGGGCTGATGCCAACCTGATGAAGTTTAACCATGCCAAGTGCAAGGTCCTACACCTGGGTTGGAGCAATGCCAGGCACAGCTACAGATTGGGCGGGGAGGAGATTGAGAGCAGCCCTGCGGAGAAGGACTTGGGGGTGTGGGTTGATGAAAAAATGAACATGAGCCGGCAGTGTGCGCTTGCAGCCCAGAAGGCCAACCGTATCCTGGGCTGCATCAAAAGGAGCGTGACCAGCAGGTCGAGGGAGGTGCTCCTGCCCCTTTACTCTGCTCTTGTGAGACCTCACTTGGAGTATTGTGTGCAGTTCTGGTGTCCTCAACATAAAAAGGACATGGAACTATTAGAACAAGTGCAGAGGAGGGCCACGAGGATGATCAGGGGACTGGAGCACCTCTCGTATGAAGATAGGCTGAGAAAGTTGGGGCTGTTGAGCCTGGAGAAGAGAAGGCTGCGTGGAGACCTCATAGCAGCCTTCCAATACCTGAAGGGGGCCTATAGGGATGCTGGGGAGGGACTCTTCATTAGGGACTGTGGTGAGAGGACAAGGGGTAATGGGTTTAAACTTAAACAGGGGAGGTTTAGATTGGATCTGAGGAAGAAATTCTTTACTGTGAGAGTGGTGGGGCCCTGGAATGGGTTGCCCAGGGAGGTTGTGAATGCTTCATCCCTGGCGGCGTTCAAGGTGGGGTTGGACATAGCCTTGGATGGCATGGTTTAGTGGGAGGTGTCCCTGCCCGTGGCAGGGGGGTTGGAACTCGATGATCTTGAGGTCCTTTCCAACCCTTACTATTCTATGATTCTATGATTCCGTAGCCTTATGCTGACTGCCTATGCAACTTAAGCAAGAGCTTCTGAAGCTCAAGAGAAAGAGAAGCTGTTAAAGCCAAATGAAGTGTTACAATAACTCAGAAGAATATGAGGTTTTGCCCTATATGTGATTGGATTATTATTCTTATCCCTTTACCAACATCTATTCAGTTGTGGGGTGCAGCCTCCAGTGGAACAAGAAAGAAATTATCATTCAGGGTATCTCTTGTGATAATTTATTCATTTATTTATAAACTGTGTCTGAGACTTGCATCAAAAGCCAATGGTAAGAAAAGCCCCAAAGCTAGCCTAGGGCAGTGCAGGGGCAGGGAGCCCAGCCCTGAAGCCAAGGTGCTTTGTTTCACCCTCAGTGACTCTGTTCATAGCTGTGGTCTGTTTGTGTGCTTTCCCCCTCATGTAGAATTATTTGGGAAGCTCTCTGGCAAAAGCATTACGTGTTCTTAATGCAAAGAATAGCAGTTAGTACTGCAGAATTGGTGGGTCGGGGCACTTGCTCTTCCCTCCTGTTGTCTGCGTTATTAGAAATGATCTCACTGAAATAAATATCATCAATCAGTGCCAGCTGCATTTTAGCTAGAGTGTAGACAAGGACAAACCGTGCACGTTTGCTGCCTGCGGACAACAACTACTTGGACTGGTTTAACTGCAGAGTGGTAAGATGCTGGAAGCAAGCTGATCCATTTTCCGGGAAGAAAGTGTATTCTGCTATCAACTATGACAAGGAAAGCAACCCTTGCCCCTGCCAAGGTTGGCTTGGGTACAGAGCAGAGATGAGTTAGAAAACAGACTCTCCACCATGTGACAAGCCACTGCTGGGAGCCAAGTGTGTCCCCTGTTAATGAAGGCATAGATCTCACTACAGCTTTACTTCCCTGTCACACCAGGCCGTAGCGTCACTCTTGATCTACTGCATTGTAACTGAGAGCAGCTTGGGTTCAATGCAATTCATCTGCTGGGAAAAGAGGGACATGTGTTGGGAGAGTGTTTGCAGTCGTGTTGGTTGCAATCAAAATATTGATGGAAAGAAAGAAGAGGGTGTTTTCAGTGTGGCTTTTAGAAAGCGAAGTATGTAGGATGAGGCATGATGGAATGTTAGGATTGGTGGGAGAGGAGAAGGGCTTCTATCTAAGAGTGGGCAGAAGAACTGAGGAACACTTGAGGAGGGAGATGGTAGTCTTAAAAAGTGGATGAACTAACCCTGAACTCTCTCTTATAGTTAGTGCCTTGTCACCCATTGCTTTAGCTTCCATTATGCAAGATGGTTATTTTGGCAGATGTTCCTATGTGCTTATTTGCCTCACCTGAGCATCTGGTTTGAGGTTAATAGTTTAAGGACAATTGGCCTGGATTCTGGACTTCGTTAATGTAATGGACGCAGTTGTTGCCACTGTTTCACTACTACCTTATAATAGATGCACAGAGAACAGGCATAATTAAGGGTAAAAAGGATGTGGTCAGATGTCATGATCACAGAAGACACGTGAGTGAGTTTTGGGGAGGGAGAACAGTTTAGAAGGAGGCTGTGTTTCCAAAGGGTCAGGAGCTCAGCAGCATGGACGGGCTCCCTGCCATCCCATCATATTGGAAACATAAATTAAGTGTGCATGCAAAAGCACGAAGCAGGGCTGACAGTGACCTCTTAGCAATTCTAGCAGCTAAAGGGAAAAAATAGGAGTTGGGATACTGAAGGCTCAGACCTCATCAAACTCATTAACTTACAGAGCAACATTGCTGATTGCTGTGATTAACATGCATGGGCCTCAGTTCACAGGCTTCTTTTGCCTATCTGGCTGTCCCCAGCCGCACCACTGGGAGGGCAAATGCAGTCCAAGGTCCTTAGGGCTCATAGGAGCCAAAGAAGAGTCACGTCACCATCCTGTGTGCAGGAGGATGATTTTTAGCATGTTATCTGCAGGGTTTTAGTACAGGAGAGCCAGGGAAAGGCACAGGCACCTCCCACCTCAAACTTCTATTAAAACTCCTTTTTTCAAGAGCTGACACCGTATCTCAGGAGAGGTGAATAACACAGCATGGAAATGTGAGAGAGTACTTGAACAGTTCCCATACAGGCATTTTAAGCTCAGTGGACACAGACTGCTGTTTCAAGCCCAGAAAAAAGATGAGTGAGGTTATGCAATTGCTGAAGCTGGCATCAACCCAGCTGCATGCCAATTACCAGCCCGAATGCAAATGCTTGTACTGAAACGCAGGATGCAGCTGGACGTGGCTCTGGGCACCCTTCCAGGATTATTCCAAGCCACATTATGACAGTTTTGAAAGAGAAGGGCTCTATGGAGGCAGTAATTTTTTACAGCATTTCAGAAAATGGAGGAAATTACCACTACATCCAGATCTTAACTACTCTTTTTTCGAAGGGAGAAGGAATTTCTGCATGTTGATGCCAATCAGGATGTACTTGAGGCACTTAGGATCCAAGACAGAAGGCCATCAGTCTGTTTGCCAAGTGCACGGCCCGAGTGCCAGATGTGCTTGGGATAGAAAGCAGGCTTCTGGAATTTGTCAGTGGTTGTAGGGTAAGAACTGAAAAATATACCACCAGATAATGCCAGAGTTGAAGCTCCTGGGGATGCTGCAGGGAAACCCAGCTGCATTCAGATGCCCTGCTGAGGTTTCTGTTCCGATTGCTGCTTGACTTCCATGTGGAAAGCCCATTTGGAAAGGGTGCAGCAGCAATGACAAACTTAACTGCCATGCAACACTGACTCATAAAATGCCTCTTATAAAGAGTGGATGCCAAGAGAACAGGAACATAGTAGTCTCACAGTTTCATATCTCAGCAGCTGGAAGAGAGAGATTGAGAGCTGCAGCCATGAAACATTACAGGTTTGATCAAAATGTTATATAGGAAATGTCCTGACAAGGGGAGGCATTTAAAATGCTTGTGGCTTCTTGGCAACAGACATGAATCAAAGTATTCACCTCATCCTGAGTGGAGAAATAATATGAACATCCTATGAGGAGAGAACTTTGTAAGAAGTTTAGGGGGGGAAATAAGCAGTGTCAGTGCCCTTTCTCAATTTGGCCCACATTGGTGACATGAAATGTAAGGTTGTTTTCAATGGGAAGCTGGTTTCCTTAAGGGTTCGTTGTGCCGTGATGGACCTCATACCTATTAGGTGTCTCTGAGCACCAGCTTCCACTTTTTCTGGCCTGGAATAGGATGCTCTCTCCACTGCTGCCCCGCATTTCTTCAGACTCCCTTGATTTTCCTGCCCTTGAGATCAGGGAAGGAAGGAGGTGGGATGAGTCCCTGTTGGAGCAGTGGGACCGTGAGGTTTTGGCTCCGTATTGTACACCAGCAAAGGAGGATGGTTGAAGGATCAGTCTGCAATCTTATGCCCAGGAAGCTTGGACTGGTGGTTCTCTGTAGGGTTTGTGGGTGAATCCGCAGTCAATGGAAACATCCTGGAGGCACTAGGAAACTGCTGGATGCCACTCATGTTGTTGTAGGGCTGGCGAATAAACATAGCGCCCCTCAGGAGCAGAAACCGTTCATCTGGAGAACTGCTTCAATTACAGCGAAAACTTTAGAGAAGTTATAAGGCTGATAGTGTGACTGATGAAGGAGTTTTTACAGCTATAGAGCATGGGTAGCATTTCAAGAGGGCACAAGAAATGACACTGTGCGCTGTTCAGCCCTCACTGAACAAGCTGGAAGATGCCCAACACAGAAAGCAGGGGCTGTATCATGGAAGACTGCAAGGCAAGTGCTGATACAGCTGCCTTGGGTTATTACACCAGATTATGTCCCACAGGATGCTCACCATTAAAGATGACCAAACAGCAGAAACGGATTCCAGTATCTGTCACAGCTTCCAGGCTTTCTGGCGTCTGCTGGGACACCAGGGAGCCTTTGTTGGCCCTGTTGGTGCACCGAGTGTGCTGCACATCATCTTCCCTTCTGTTGGCTTTCTGCAGGATAACAAGAACCAGGCAGAATAGAGATGGTTTATTTCTGATTCAGCAGAATTTAGTGACTTTTGAATGATCAGAAGCCCACAGCTGTGTGTCCTTGCTGAAATCCACACTCTGAGGTCTGGTTTTGGAACAAATGAAGGGTAGCACTGCGAAGTAAATGTGTGTTATCAGAGGACTCACTGAAAGGCACATAACAGCGCGCTGCAGGAACAGCTCCCCTCTTCTTGAGCATGCGGTCACTGCTAACTGGGGCACAGACGTCCCTCCCCATCAGGTAGTGCTGTGCCACCTGAATGTTAAGCCAGGGCTCCTGTGAATGAAGTGACTGCTCATTCCTGACTGTTGGCTTATTGCTGCTCTCATTGAGCTCAAGAGTATGCCTTCTGGGGGGTGAGCTAGCAATCCGTCATGCTCTCCACAGACAGGAATTTGAAACTCATCAGTGATTCATTACAGTGATTTAAATGAATACAATTTTCTTTCTGCTAGCAAAAGTCAAAAGATTGAAAGGAGCAGTTCTTTCATAGTGAATGGTTCTTAGTCCAGATGTCCCCTTTGCATGAAATGGGGGACAACAATGGTGACATAGGTTCTGTATTTCAAGTACTGTAGCACTTCTTTATACGTTCTTTTAAACATACATTATCTTTCAGATGGCTGTTTTGCATCACCAAGTGCTTATGAGTAGATAAAAGTTTAAAATTAAGTATGCTTTTATAAAAATGGAGAGAATGGATTGCTTATGGAGTGTTTCTGTGGTAATAGATGCTTCATAATCATAATTTAGGTTGGAAGGGATATCCGGAGGTCACATCTGGTCCAGTCTTCTGCTTAGAGCAGGGTTAACTTCGGACAAGGATCAGATAGGTTGTTGTTTATGAAAATTTCTGGAGGTGGAGATAGCACGTCTCTTGTCCCTCTGCTCCTGTGCTCAAGAGCTGCTCTTGCTGGGAAGAATGTTTTCCTTATGTCTGATCAGTGTTTCCCACATTGCAGCTTGTGCTTGTCGCCATCCTTAGGCCATGCACTTCAGAGAAGTCTGGCTCTGTGTTCTCCTATAGCCCTCCTTCAGGTAGAGACAGTCTGCAGTTAGGTGTACCCTCCCCAGTCATCTCTTCTCCAGGCTAGACCTCTCCTCATGTGGCAATCCTTCAGCCTCTAACCACCACAGTCGTCCTTCCCTGGACTCCCTTGTAGTTCGGCAGCGTCTGTGTTGCACTGGGGTGACCAAAACGCACCCAAAGTGCTTCACATGTGCCTTCATGAGAGCCCAATGGATGGGCATCATCACCTTTCTCACCTGCTGGCTCTGCTTCTGCGCCCCGCTGTGTGATCACCCTTCCTCACTGCATGGGTGCACTGCTGACTCACATCCACCTTGTCACCTACAAGGACCACCACGCTCTCTTCTGCCTCTCGCCAGAGATTGGAGAAACCCAGAGGAAGCCGTGTGAGTTATTGCAATGTTATGTTTTTATATCTCTTAATCTACCTCCCAGGCCCAAAATTATATGAAGAAAGCAGTAAATCAAGCTCTTGGCTACTAACATCAGGATCAGAATTTGACTGGACAAAGAAATGAGGCAATTAGCATCTCCTTCTGAAAATTAATATTCCTGTAGCAGAGTCAACATGGTACATGAAAGATCCTCGCCTGCAGAGACAACAGGGTCAAACAGCTTTCTGAAGTAGTGATGGGAACAGAAGCAAACTAATGAGGCGGGTAACACTGTAAGCAGCTACTGCTGCTTCTGCACAGGAAATGGTGGAGTTAAGGCTGGTCATGCAGCTGCGTGTCTACCCTGCTGTTAATTAAAATCAAGGGTATGTGGTACTGATGGCAGGTGCGTGGTTAACCATAGTGCTGTTGGTTGGAATCAGTTCATCTCTGTTATCCTCTGTTGTCAAAGCAGAGTAATTATTGCAGCAGCAGCAGGAAGCCTCCTGCAGAATAGAGAGGAAAGAGATTATTTAAATATAAACCTGGGCCTAAATACTGTCAGGAATCAAGAAGGCAGCAGCTGCTGTGACCATTGCAAGATGGGTTAAATTGGACAGCCACTTCGACAAGTGAATCTACTGGGTTATGGAGAGAGACCGTTTCCTTTAGCACAGCCAAGTGTGTTGAAAAACAGATACACTTAAGAACAGGGCTGTTTCTTATGGAAAGAAGCACATCTTAAATTCAGTTTATACCCAGCTGTTTTCTTCACTTTTGGATGGGTGAGGGTTTTTTTCTGTTACTTGTTTGATTCACCTGCTTCCACTCTTTTCCTTAGTATTTTATATTACTTTCTCCATGCACTGAACCCTTTGGGGCCATGTGGCTGCATTCTAAGCGCGCGATGGTCTCAGTGACTGCTCAGGGTGCAGCATGAAATGAGGCTCAGTAGCCTGACACAGACTTGCACGTCCCTGGGAATAGGGTAGTTATGGAACAAGTGTTGTAATTCTGGTGTGTTACACACAAAGGGCTGGGAGCATTTGCAGTGTTGTTTCCTATTACAAAGTAACCAGCTAAATGATTTGGTGTCTTATTTTGAATAAGGCTGTGAGAGGGCAGAATTCAAGGCATGCACAGAGGAATAATCCAAGCAGATACAAATGTCTTCTTTGAGTTAGTTTAATATGGCTGTACCCGTTCATAAAACAGATATTCCCTTTGGGGACATCATTAAGGAAGGAGTCGACCAGAGCCTGTTGTCCTTTAATGAAGTGGCTACATGACCCACAAGGACTCTGTGAGCCCATCTTCACACACATTTGGGGTGAAATTGTGAAAAAGGTACCCCATCGAACTCACTGAAAGGTAATCAAATGACTCCATTTGTATTTAAGCAGTAAAATAGGGAGCTAGATTTGGAAGATTTATGTTCAGGTGCTGCAATCCAGTATTCTTAGTTATTGAGCAGTTAGAAGTACAGACCCACAGGCTGCACATAACACTGATTGCTTTTGATAGAAATAAAGAATATCTTGCTGTTGCTATCAAGCCTTGAAACTGACTTCCAGCTAATGACCCAAATAATCTTTACTTGAAATCGTATAATTGAGATCGAAGGCTGTCCAGGGCTTCTAGCTGGCACAGATTTCACGTCCACGAGCTTTTGAGTATGGTCGTTGAGCTGAAATGGAGAAGGTTAAAACTCTCATTTTCATTACCAAGCTCCCCTCATCTCCCAATACAGATGTGACATTTCAATTTTACACAGTCCAATTCTTCTTAAATCATCTGTATAAAAATCTCAGATCTTGATTGATGATGGATGAGCTGTTGTCTTCTAAAGCACCCAGTTCTCATTACCCTTTAAGACATAGCTTATTAATGATGGACCTGAAGTGCTTTCCCAGTGGGTCATCAGCAATCAGCTGTGCTAAGAGATCAAAAGACTTGGTTTGGCATGAAATTTCTAGGCCAAAGCCATTTTTGGATAATACATTCAACATCTTGGATGAAATATGACAGTGTTTTGAGAGTGATCTGACAGTTCCTCATAACCTGGATGATGAAGGCTAAGATGCAGCAGTGTCAGCATGCAGTAGTGCTTCAGCTCTAATGGAGGCTGACCTTGGAAATTAAGGTATCATCAACATGCATTGTATAACATGTATGTGCAGAGAGTACCTATATATGGGGTAGTGTAAAAGACAGCTGTTTCCTTAGCAGACGATCAGCTTGGAAGGCATGAGATATCTTCTATTTCACTGTTGAAGTGATTGCAGTGGACATACCTTGCAGTTGCTCCTAAATAACTCCTTCCCCTTTCTCCGCCCTCATTGGAGCTAGTTCTTTTCCCTCTCACTATGCCTTCTTCCAGTTCATCATGCCAGCTGGCTTCATAGCACCAAAGAGCTGTTAATTTGCAGTCTTGAATAGCAGTAGCATTCATAACCAATTTTATAACAATTTTAGAACCAGATTCTACTGCTAAATAGGTGCCTACAGCCCCCACAGCATACCAACACACGAGTTACTTGCGCTTCAGGGCACGTTGCAGAACGTGAGCATGTTTTGCCAATTTAATCCACATTAGAACTTAGATAACAGACCGTGAGGGATTATGCTGCGCACAAGGAAAAGTCAGCTGAAGAAAATGCCCTTTGAACAGATGTATGAAGAAGAGTTCTTTCCATCTCTCGTCCAAACAGACAACGCGCTTGCAGAGCTAGTGTCCCTTCCCTTATTTACTGTGATCTTCAGCTTCTGGTGCCTTGTAATGCATTTTCACTGACTCCAGTCCAACTCCTTCTGTTAGATGTTACGAACTTAGCCCCGTTTTGAACTTGCAGACAATGTATAAATTATATGTGATGTACTATCTGTGTGCCGTACCACTGTATGGAAAGTGTAAGATAGTTGTGTTTCATGGTTGCCAGAAACCTGTGTGTTTCCATTTCTCCTGTTGGTGTTGCGAGGTGGGTTACCAAAGTTATGTCATAACGGTTCTGCTTCATCACTGGGCTTAGTTTGGCATGAAAGCAAGAAAATAGCAGATATAACAGATAATACATTTCTGGTTTAGCGTCCTGAATAAATATCCATTTAATAGAATTTTAATAACATGCAGATATAAGTTCCTCACAATCATTTGGCAGCAATAAGCAAAATAACGACAGAAGTCAGTGTCAAGTGCACTGGCTGATTTGTTTTCATGCAGCTTTGGTTACAGAATTATACTGCTGTTAAGCCAGTAAAGTAGCTCTAATAAGGAAGATGATAAGATTTTGCATTCACTTCAGAATCAAGTAGTAAAAGACCTTGGAGCTACTCCTTTGCTCACAACACCCACTGCAGCCCTGGTGCCAAAATGGAAGACTATGGTACTCTTTAAGTGTCAACATTGGTACCTTACAGGAAGGCCTCCCAAACTGACACCTTTAAGAACTTTCCCCAGTGAAACCTAATGGGATTTGTGCTTCAAAATCCCCTTTTGTAGCTCCCGTGTCCCTGAGCAGCTCAGAAGCCCAGGCACGTCCACAGTCAGTGTTTCAGGCAGCAGGTGATGGAGCCAAGTGCTCAGCCTCCTGTCCTAGCAGCAGTGTTGTACTCAGACCAGCAGTCCTCCTGTGTCACAAAGGATTGGTTTAGAAGACACAAATACTCTCCCCAAAAGGGTACTTAAAGTACATTGCACTGTGAACAGTCCTTCTGAGTGCTTCTTTGGCAGGAACAGCTTCTTTCTTCACAATAGAAATCACAAAATTCACTGGGCCATTGTCATTTATTTTCCTGTTCCAGCCTATGAAAGAGCTCAGCAGAGAGGCACCTCAGGTGTTGCACCCAGGAGAAGGAACCTCTTCTTGCCTGGCTTCCTTCGCTAGCTTGTCTGCCTTTCTCCTCCTGTTTATTGTTTAACTTTATCTCTGCTTTCAGTGCTGTAAATTGAAATGAGATGATGACTTTATGACGATGAGTTCATTATACTGTAACTCTAATGTATATTGATTACATTTGTGCTTCATTTGCTTAACATGTAACAGGGTTTATTAGGCCTTTGCAGGCATTGTTCTTGCTAAGAGAGGGCAGAGAAGTGCAAAATGCATTTAAGTTCAAGTCAGCGAAGCCGATGCATCTGTGCTGGTTTACGCATGCCCAGGATTCAGCGTAAAGAAGGATAGCAGGTTGGAACAGGAAGGTAGGAAGGGAATGAATCTGGATCCCACAGCGCAGGAAGAGTCGAGCACAAGTACTTTAAAGATTGTAGTAAACTTTGAACTCAGGGTTTTTCAGTATCTGTAAGAACCTATCTCTGATATTATTGCTCAGGTTTGTTAGCTGCTCACCGCATGAACAGACATGTAAACTTGAATCCTGTCACCTGCAAAAAATGGTACAGTGCTGGGCAGATAAAGATACTGCGTCATGTTTGGAGGGAAGAGCAGCAGGAACAGCATTTATTATTCAGTGCTGAGGGAAGTCAGAGCATTTTCCGTGTTTGGTAAATCACAGGGAAAGCTGTCAGCTTGCCTTTGAGTACAGAGGGACACTTTCTGGTTACTTCTGTGCTGAAAAAAAGCCTTTCTTCACGAGCTGAAACTGTTGGAATTACTTGTAGGCTGAGGTGCTGCCTGCTAGACAGGAATGCGTCAGAGTTCCTAGCAGAAAAGAGCATTTGATAGGTATCATCATGAGTGAATGCTCTAAAAGCCAGAAATGACGCCAGTGGCAGGTGTTCAGATGTACCAGGTGATAGCGACACTATTTGGAATCGTGTGCAAATGTTTAAGAAGCCATGAATGTGGATTTTACAGTTTTTTATGGCTTGTTAGATGTCATTTGAAAACAAAATCTGGACCGCAATGGATTAGGTAATTCTGTATTGAGGGGACAACACGGAGAGTCATGCAGTCATAGAAGAGGGTTGGAAAGGACCTTACGATCATCCAGTTCCAACCCACTGCCATAGGCAGGGACATCTCACACTAGACCATGTCGCCCAAGGCTCTGTCCAGCCTGGCCTTGAACACTGCCAGGGATGGGGCGTTTACCACTTCTCTGAGCGCCCTGTGCCAGCACCTCACCACCCTCAGGGAGGAACTTCTTCCTTATATCTAACATCAGCTGCCCCTGTTTCAGTTTAAATCCATCACCTTTTGTCCTATTGCTACAGTCCCTGATGAAGAGTTCCTCTCCGGCATCCTTGTAGGCCTCTTCCGATACTGGAAGGCTGCTATGAAGTCATTACTAGTCATGTTTTCGAGTCCTACTTTTTCCCCAGAGCAGAATTGCTAACAGATGCTGCATGGGGTTTTTTTTAGGGATCATAAGTGTATCATACAGACAGATCATTGCTATAGCTCTAATCTGGACTTATTTCTGTATATGATTATTATTATTGTTGTCATTTTTAAGCTCCTTTTCAATGAAAAGCCAAGCTTTTAAACCAGAGCTTTCTAAGAAATAGTAATACTCTGAACTGATTAATATGGTGGAAAGATGTATTTACAGATCATCTCTTATTTAATATCTTCTTTTCTTGGGGGCTACCCCATCTTCATGCTGTGGCCTGTAAACCCTGAAATTTGAAAGAAGAAAATGCATTAATTCCTTCCTTGTTGTTCATCAATATTAGCATCCCCGCTATAGCTTTTAAAGGTTTTCTTGCAGATGAGGACTCTCAGATGACCTTAATCATTGCCACCATGGCCATGATTTACTCTTAATGTGTCTGCGAGAAGTGTGACACTCCTGGCTTTATAGCACCACTTAATGTCATTCTAAGGTGCCATTAGTAACTAACCTTCAACATTTCTTTGCTGAGGCTTGGATCTCTGACACTAAGCGGTGCAGGAGGTTTTAGCTGCATCGCTCCTGTTAACTGTAATGGAAGTCACATGATTGTCCTCTGCTTGGGAAATATGAAAGCCAGGTTAAGTAGAGAAACTGAATTTGAGCAAATGTTTGGAGGGTAAAAACCCCCAAGTTATTGCTCCAGAGGAAACCCTGGGCTACAGCCAACAACTGTAAGATCATTTTCATCTTGAGATTTGATAAATCAAGTCTTTAGAGGCAGGGCAGCAAGCCATTTTTGTTTAAAGAAACTGATGTAAACATGAAAATTACAGCAAAAGCCAACCAACTTTCATCTGCTCAGAAAGCATCTCCCTTCTGCACAAAGCTTCCAGCAAGCCATGTCAGTGGTAGCTCTTGATTTGGTTCATAGGTACTGAGTATTTGGGTATTTTGGATGATGGTATTAGAGCAGCACAGTCAGATCAGGAAACCCTGCTTTTCCAGGCAGCATGGTAACTGGACCCTTCTCAATGTGCTGTGGACTCAGAAAATTCCAACCCCCGCAGAGCATGGTAGTTTATTGTATGTTTTAAGTGATCACACATATTAATGAAATACAGCATAGCGTGCTGGATTGCTCGCGATTTTGAAGTCAGTTCAGTCTTGAAGGTTATTTTACCCACAGATAACAGTACTGTTCCACACTTGATTACAAGTCTTACAAGTATGTTCTCTTCTTCTTTCATGCAGAAATACTCAATGGAGGCGTGTACGTTGGCCAGAACAAATTCCTTTGCTTCGCGGACACCATTCATTGGCAGGATATCGTGCGTAACCCCTGGGCCTCCAACTTCACTTTGGTTCCAACAAATGGCAGCTCAGGATGTAAGTACCAGTTTTATTCTTAGCGTTGCATCTGCTCAGCATGAAATGGTATAAATATGGACGCATATTCTATGATTTATATCAAAGTTTTCCCTCATCCTCTGCCGTGGAGAATTGTATTTGTAAATTTTCCCTGCATTCTTCAAAGTTTCTATGCTGCCTATAGGAACACTTGGTCTAATCGTAAAAACACTTTGTCTGCAGAGAGTATTTGTGAACATCTAAATTGTCTCTCATCTGTTGTCTCTCTTTTACGTATTCTTTCTTCTATTTATTGCTAAAGCCACTGTGCTGCTGTGGAAGCACAGACGTTAGTGTTTGCTTTGCATTTGTTCCTGCTGCTCAGGCTGGTCCTTGAGTCATAATGGTCTGTCTATGGCATCATAATTAGCTGCTGAAGTAATTGTGGTATCAGCTCATGGATATTCTGTTTTTAGATGACAAATGAACCTCAAAGAAGTAGATAACCTGCTGTCTTGTGTGTATCTATGAAGATAGAATTTGCAGGGTATGGGATGCTCTTCATAATATAACAAATATTTCTCCGGGTTTAATATGTCCTCTCATTTTAATGCTCTCAATTTCAAACTTGGAGTACTTTGATGGATTTGTTTGATGCATTGCTCCATTTCCTTTCCCTAGAGTTACTCACCTTTAGTAGTATTTTGATGATTTTTGAAGCAATAATGAATTGTGCTGAATGGTGCTGAATGTGATACAAAGTGTTTTGGTAAAATATTCCATAATAGAGTAAAGAGCATTCAGAATGAATACCATGCTATTAAGCAGTACCCTCAGGATGTATCAGCATTGAAATTCACCTATAGGCTGGGAAAGTTTATATCTGATGTCAGAAGTGAGACCAGCACAGACATGTTCTGAGCATCCTGGATATAGGGACATTCTGGATTGCATGCCATATCATAAGGTGTCCCTCGAGGATATATGAATCAACAGTTGCCTCTTTAGCTTCCACAACAACCAAGAAACAACTTCAGTTCTTCAGTTGTATGATAGGAATTCAGAAAAATAAATAAATAGAGATTAGCCTCTGGGGAAAGACCACTTGCTAAGTCCCATAATTCCTAAGCAGCAACTTGTTTTTAACCAAGTGCTTGGTGGAATAATAGGTTTGATATAAGGCTGACTTGCTTTTGTATATTGCTGAGAAAATTGGAGCTGTTCAACCTGGAGAAGAGAAGGCTGCATGGAGACCTCATAGCAGCCTTCCAATACTTGAAGGGGGCCTATAGGGATGCTGGGGAGGGACTCTTCATTAGGGACTGTGGTGAGAGGACAAGGGGTAATGGGTTTAAACTTAAACAGGGGAGGTTTAGATTGGATCTGAGGAAGAAATTCTTTACTGTGAGGGTGGTGGGGCCCTGGAATGGGTTGCCCAGGGAGGTTGTGAATGCTTCATCCCTGGCGGCGTTCAAGGTGGGGTTGGACATAGCCTTGGATGGCATGGTTTAGTGGGAGGTGTCCCTGCCCATGGCAGGGGGGTTGGAACTCAATGATCTTGAGGTCCTTTCCAACCCTTACTATTCTATGATTCTATATTTCACCTGCTCCACTAAAATCAGAGCACAGCTGCTTGAGATACAGCTTCCTCCAGGAGCCTGCCAAACTCCACTGCTCCTCCATCTCTCAGCTCTGGAGCTGAGGCTCATCTCTTCTGCCTTCTGGCTGGAAACCTGACACAGTTGTAATGCAGCCAGCTATCCTATTTACATATTAAAAACCCTCATCACTGGTGATGATCAGTTCTAAGCAGAACTGATAAAACCTTTGAAGGTTAGGGAATGCTTGTATGCTTTTATGAGTCATTACTTCAACAAGAAAAAGACTTGGTTGTTCCTCTGGTTTGTTCTGTTATTGGCTTTTCTTTTAACCTTTGCCAGTTCTTCAAGACAAATGCTTCTGCACCATCAAGGTAATAAGCTCTTTTAAAAGAGCAACCAACATCAATACTATCTTTTTGAACTGCCAAAAGTTTTACTGGTGACTCCAGAGGAATCGGGACAGGATCAGTGCCAAGTACTTTTGGAATCACACTCAGAAAGTAATAAAGGCAAATATTAGCTCCCACAGCAAGATGAAAGAATGTACGTACCTAAGTCCAGTTTTCTTAAACCATTTCTTCATCCTTTTTTGAGTTGTTTTGAAGCATATGGAAGGAACAAATTGTGCTTGATAAAGCTGAAAAAAGCTTCTTTTCAGTGATGACTGAGAGCTATTTCCCAATGCAGCTTCACTAAGACAACCACCCAGATTTTACTTTATTTTTCCTTACTTGGGATAGAGCAGAGCACAGTTGAGCCATATTTAATTTAATAAACAGAAGTCTCCTTGTCAAAGAAACCGGATTCCATCTCAGTGCTATGCATGAGTTGTGTGAAATTTGATTGAATTAGCTAATCCAGACCATTTCCATCTTCACAACTTACGCAGGAGAAGATATAAACCCTGTTATACAGAAAGCCAGCAAATGGCTCAGGTGGTTTAACAAAGGTGTTAAGGCTATGGGAAGCAACGAATTCAGGTACAGAAATCACCATTTAAAACAGCCTAAAATTAAATAGCTGTCCTTATGTGTGCACATGCACTGTTATATACACTCGTAGGTCTCTCTGTGCGTGTATATATATATATATATATATATATATATATATATATATAAGCCTTCCAATGAAATCACTCAAATATAGAACTTTATTACTACCTGTCAAGAGGCAGGAGAAAAGGGAATGTACTACACTGGCAGTTCACAAAAGAATTAAGACAAGTTATTTGTACTGGTGCAGAAAGGACTTGGAGAAATGAACATTGAATTATAACCCCAGAATGGAAATCTGTATAAAGTATCATTAAATCAGGTTATAAAGTACCATTAAATAAGGTATGTGCTTCTCAAACTTGGCTCCCATGTCACTTTCCAGGATCTGCTAGGCAATGTGGGTGCTTGCTGGGCCCAGCCTTGCTATTTTTCCACTGCTGCACATTATGCTCAGTGCGTTGGTCTTTTTCTGCATAGACAGTGATTCGTGCTCCTTTGGACCGGCATGTATATATATTTATTGTTTATTTTACATGACTGTTTACTTGCCTAAAGTCTCAGGTGCCTCCTACCAAATGCAAATCTTGGCTGCGTCCATTGGAACCGAATAAGTACGCATTGCTTGACGTTACTAAGAGTATCCTAAGTGCTAGGGGTGTCAAGGAAAGCCCTCTGGGACTTCCTGTGTCTGAAAGAATGAGTGGGGTTTACTGCTTATCTAAAAACCTTTCCAGAAGAGGTCTGTCAGAGAGGCAGCATCAGTCTGGGAATGTAGACCAGCCAAACCTTCTCTCTCAAGCTTAACAAAGTCCACAGTAGTAGTAATTTGGGGAAGTCTGTGTAAATGTGTGATCATGTAAGACCTGGGTAGATGCATTGGCCTGTGTGCCAAGGCTGGCAGGATTGGAGGGTGGCTTATGCCCAGTTGTTGAGGCTGTTTCACTGTGACCACCTCAGTAGTGCTCCCTGGCAGAGAATACTTCAGGGATGAAAGGCTGCAAACTGCTGTATCAGAATCAGGTACTTCATCACTCCAGCAGGTCCTGAAGCCTAAACAACAGTTTGGTTTTGGCATCACTAGCATTGTTTCCAACCATCAGTAGCAGACATAAATCTCCCCCAAGGTGTTAACCTGTCAGAAAGAACTAGAGCCCACCCTCAGAGAAGAGCCTAGCTCTTGCCAGGTTTTTGCTGATGCCAGAGTGGACTCCAGCAAGTTGATACAAATGCGCTGGGAGCACTTGTGCATCATCAGCCTGTGCTCAGGGTTCAGCCCCACTCCTTGCTTGTCATCCCCCAGGAGGGAGCCCGTGCTGCTGCTCCCTTCCCCAGCCGCACAGCAGAGCTGATAATGGTCCCACTTCAGGGATAATTTCCCTTGCCACCCTCCCTGCTGCTCCAAAGCAATCAGCAGAGGAAGAAGACAAAAGGGCGGTGCAAGAAGAAGATGCTTTGAAATAAAATCAGTCCCCTGCCTCTGTGCTTGTTTTGTACCTTGTATCTGCCAACTCTGTCAATCCCCTTCATTTACATCAGTGCTAGACAGAGTAACGTGGCCGGTAAACTCTGGGAATAAAGCTTTTCTGATTCCCTTCTTCACAGGCTTTTATTGTCACTGTTAAGAAGCCGGTTGGAAAGGCCGTGGCATCTTAACCACTATGACAGAAATACTGCAGACATAGGAATGCTAAATGCTGCTTCTCCCTTTTCCTTTACCTTGAAACGGATTCTACCCGTTGCTTCAAGTTGTGATAAGAGGCATGCAGAAAACCTCATGTGAGAGGCCTTTGAATTACACAGTCTTATGTTCAGATGAGCACAGCCAGTGGCTGCCGGTGCCGAGCTCAGCGTGTGCTGCTGAAATGTGATCAACAAATGTTGTAGTAGGGACCACGTGTGCCTCAGCTCTCCAAGGACAGATACCTCTGTGCCTGGCTGCAATCCTACTAGTATCTGCTGTTTGAAGAGCCTTCCCATATTGGTGTCTTATAGCTGAAGCTTTTAATATTAATTGTAATTTGAAAGCAGCCTCCTCTTCTATTTACCTGAAATCATCACTATCAGCCTGAGCTTTTTAAGCAAGGCATCTTGCAGTGGGAGCCTCAAAAATGCTTAACATGATTTTCCCTTAGGGTATATGTTACTGAATTTGTTTCTGCAATGCTGAAAAATGTGTTTTCTCTCCTTCCGAAAATAAGCCAGGACTTGCAACATTGGCCAAGCATGCTAAAGCTGTGCTTTGCAATAGCATATTCCCCTGGTACCACATCCACTTGTTGGATTTAGTCCCTTAATAACTGAAGAACTAGAACTCTCCTGTTCAGAGCTAGAAACCAGTTCCAGTGATGGTGCAAGAAACAAAGCAGGAAATAAGGATTGGAGTACTTGTCTCAAATGCCTCTAACTTGTTAGATAGCTCTTCTCTGACCAGCTTTAGGGAAAGACCAGTGAAAACCCGGCTTCTTGGATCTGTGTCTGATGCAGGACTGCTTGAAGGGGGCCTACAAGGATGCTGAGAGGGACTCTTCAGTAAGGGACTGTAATGACATGACAAGGGGTGATGGGTTCAAACTGAAACAGAGGAAGTTCAGGTTAGATGTAAGGAAGAAGTTCTTTACTGTAAGAGGGATGAGGCACTGGAACAGGTTGCCCCAGGAAGTTGTGAATGCTCCATCCCTGTCAGTGTTCAAGGCCAGGTTGGATGGAGTCTTGGGTGACATGGTTTAGTGGGAGGTATCCCTGCCCGTGGCAGGGGGTTGGAACTGGATGGTCTTATGGTCCTTTCCAACCCAAACCATCCTATGATTCTTTGTGCCCAGAGTTGGGAAAACTTAAGTCCGTGGAAATGAAGCCCATTTTAAAGTATTCCCCTGCACTGAAATTTCTGCTCAGACTCTGAAGTGCAGTGAGATCTGTGGGTACATCTCCCTTGCCTGGATCTGGCTTTTCAACTGAGCTCCTGTCAGCTGTGAAAAAAGCTGGAATTCTTGGCATTTTTTCAAGTAGAACAACTTCAGTTACTTGCTATTCATAACGCAGTGCTCCTCTGCCATTGCTTTGTATCAGATTGCACCTGGTAATATAAAAACACCCAAGTTCCGAGCTGTGCAGAAGTACTTCTACATTGTTACATGATGCAGAAGAAGAAACGGCTTGGTCTTCAGCTGTGTGCTTGGGATTCAGTAAATCCCATGATGTATTCACGGGAAACACTGCTTCAAGATGTCTTCAGGGCTTTTTGCCTATTGATTCACAGATATTTTTGAAGGCAAAAGAAGCCTTGAAATATCGTTAGCTCGGCCTTCCTCTCTGCAGAGGCTCTGAAGCTTCATCATCTTGCCTGATGTTGAGCTCCGTAACTTTCCTAACCACAGCCTGTCTTCCAACCCAGCTTTGAGTTTCAGAAACAGCCCCAGGCCTGGTGTGGCTGGAGCTCCTGCAGCCACTGGATGGGTGAGCACGGGGTTCTCGTCCTCTGATTGCTGTCCTGACACTGGTCTGAAGCTTTGCAGGTGGGCAGCCATCCCTCAAGAGGCTGGTTAGTTTCCTAGCATTAAAACACATCATGCTAATTGCCTTATTTCTAACTTGAACAGGTTTAAATGCAGATGATGTTGCTTCTTGTACCTTCTCCAGGCAGCTTAAAGGGCTGTCTTGTAGCCAGCATCTTCTCCATGCTGAAATGGCACTTCCCATGCTGTCAGCTCTCCTGATATTACTCTCATAAGCTAAACAGATAGGAGGTCCTGAACTGGGGCATTTCTTTCCAGCCCCAGAATAATTTTAATTGCTTATCAATGTAAAATATCTGCGTTTTCCAATGTGCTGCTAGGAGACAGAAACCAAAATGCATATAGTTGTTTGCTACTGGCTTAACCAGTATCCTGTAGGAGTAAAAATTGTATCCTTTGTGTTTCAGCTCCGCATGAGGAAGATGGTTTTCAGGCAGGTCTGACATCTGTGTGTCTTAGAGACTCCCTTTTTTCCAGCATGCATAGTCTGTATGCTTCATTCCGAAACATGCAAGCTTCTGTTTGGCTGTATAAAGACTATCTGGTGTGAGTGACTCCAGTTTACTGCCAGCCTGGCTCACCCCCTAGCACTGGCTGCTCTTCACTGTAGTTTGCTGGGATTACAGCCCTCCTGCCATCTGTATCTTTTATTGCTTGGGATTGTTTAATAATTCCTAAACCCTTGCCTGGAATCCTAAAAAGCACCAGTCCAGTGATGATCCTTGGGGAACCACACCCCAATTGTATTGTAATTGCTCATTTACAGCGACTTTTAGAGAGCCCCCAATTAGCTGGCTCTTAATGCATTTTTCATGTGTTTCATTAATATTGAAACATAGAGACAAATCTAATTAGAAATTTATCAGTTAGCCAGTGCATTGCTTTGTAATTTAAAGAACAGCATGGACTAGCCAGCCACACAGTTGCTTAGGAAGTCAGCCCTGGGTTCTCCTGGTGCAGACAGTCCAGGCTGTGATTGACCTGACCTGGGTGCAGGTGTGTTTGAAAGCACTCTAGCTCAGTTTGACATATTTATCTGTGTATAGTATGTATTTGGTTTATGTGAATCAGTTTTTTCCCTTTGTGTTCTCATTTACACTATCTTTGAGAGTTGCTTTATTTCGGTTAACCTGATACTACTCCATCAGCTCACCTAGCTGAGAGCTTGCTGGGCTGTTCTACCATGAGTTTTCCACTCACTGGCTAAAGGAGTAATACAGTTTCTAACAAGGTACTTCTTTAAAATGTTACAGAAAATGGGAACAATTTGGTAGAAACTTAGTTTAGTAGCAATGCCTCTTTATTTCAGACTAGTTTAAGGAGGAACGTTCCTTACATGGGGTGAATTGGTATAGGACGAAATCCACTACATGGATACATGCACATCCCTTTCAGCATACAGAGTATATTCAACATGGTCTAGGGTGAGGCATCCCTGCTCATGACAGGGAGGTTGGAACTAGATGATCTTAAGGTCCTTTCTAACCCTAACGATTCCATGATTCTCCGAGTCTATTCTTGTAGTGTGTTTCACAAAAAGCATAAGTTGATGTTTGCATGGAGTTTTGTGTAAATGATAAGCTTTGTTCTCCACTGAGTGTTAACAGGCTGTGTTTGGAGCTGCTGTAGGTGAATTTGTGCAGGGCCATTTGTTGCAGCTACAGAATGGAGTCTGACGGTAGCCAGCCTGTTAATTTAATGTTCAGGAGTGACCTTGTAATTCTTCACAGAGCACAGGAACTCATTTTTTTAGACCAGGAGTCACAATATTAGAAAAGGATCATTTTTACACATAGTGACTTATCTGAAATTTATACTTGGGTCAAACCAGTGTGTACTTAATTCTGAAGTGATTATGTGACAGTTCTGAAGAAGCGGGGTTCCTCAGATCCTTGCAATATCTCCCAAAAGTCTCAACCTTACACCAGTTTTCAGTTGTGCTGTGGCTCAAGTGCAAGGTCCTACACTTGGGTCGGAGCAATCCCAGGCACAGCCACAGGTTGGGCTGAGAAGGGATTCAGAGCAGCCCAAGGATAAGGACTTGGTGGTGTTGGTCGATGAGAAAATGAACATGAACTGTCTTCAGTGTGCTCTTTCAGCCCAGAAAGCCAGCCGTATCCTGGGCTGCATCAAAAGGAGTGTGACCAGCAGGTCGAGGGAGGTGATCCTGCCCTTTAGTCTGCTCTTGTGAGACCTCACTTGGAGTATTGTGTGCAGTTCTGGTGTCCTCAACATAGAAAGGACATGGAACTGTTAGAACAAGCGCAGAGGAGGGCCATGAGGATGATCAGGGGACTGGAGCACCTCTCGTATGAAGATAGGCTGAGAAAGTTGGGGCTGTTGAGCCTGGAGAAGAGAAGGCTGCGTGGAGACCTCATAGCAGCCTTCCAATACCTGAAGGGGGCCTATAGGGATGCTGGGGAGGGACTCTTCATTAGGGACTGTAGTGAGAGGACAAGGGATAACAGGTTCAAACTGAAACAGGGGAAGTTTGGATATGAGGAAGAAGTTCTTTACTGTGAGGGTGGTGAGGCACTGGAATGGGTTGCCCAGGGAAGTTGTGAATGCTTCATCGCTGGTCATGTTCAAGGCCAGGCTGGACATAGCCTTGGGTGGCATGGTTTAGTGGGAGGTGTCCCTGCCCTTGGCAGGGGGGTTGGAACTCGATGATCTTGAGGTCCTTTCCAACCCTTACTATTCTATGATTCTAAAATGCTACCCATGTGTACATCAGTGTTTCCAGCTGGCTCATCCAAAACAGTCCTGCTACCATTTGCAAGCCACGCAGAAGCAGTGGGAAATCTTGGGTCAGAGTGGAGGGAGGATGGAGTCCTTTCCCTTTTGTGGAAACATGCCATCAGGTAGTAAAGATTCAGGAGAGCTGAACAGAGGGGAAATACAAGTGCAAGGAAAGCTTTCCTTTGGAGGAGTGGATGCTCCTGTAACAGGACACAATCCTATGTGAATAGTGAATATGTGTAAATCAACCCCCAGCCCTTATACGAAGACACAGGTGAGACAACCACATTTTGTCCACTTGCTCCTGCAAGATATCTTGTGCTTTTTCAGAGCGCCAGGATTTTGCTCTACAGAAGGCCAGAGTAACAGCAGTGTATTTATGTATGCTGGTGGAAAGAAAAGAGGGCAGTGATTAATTCATGCTTAAAGCCAACTTTCAGAATACCTAGCATATCATTGCAGGTGTACATCTCAATTGGAAACTACCTACGGAGAAAATGGCATTCCAGAAAGCATACCCTGAAGACATTTGTTATTGCAGAGTTTGTTAAATTATAACCTTTCATTGGGATTGTTACTTGAAGTTCAATTAACATTTTAAGTGTATGTTTGGAGACCGGGGAGCGGGGCCTCTACAGGCAGGTGATCTCGGTAGAGAATGTGTTCCCTGCCACCAGTTTCACCATGGCAGAGACAGGATGAGAAGCTGATAAAAAGCCACAAATACCTAACCGGCTTTGTGAAAGCTGCTTCCATGTGGGACACACTTCAAGAATTTGCAGCATTTGTCTTAGCAGCAGTTACAGTTTTATGGATATCTCAGCCAGAAAGTCCCACAGCCACCTTCAGCATATGTGGGGGTTGCTTTTTCTACCGTTGAGGAATCCCTAGTCAGAAGAGAATCTATTTATTTACCTGGAATGAAAAGACAAATATAATAACAGAAGAAATTGGTTCTAAGAGTAGTTTTGCCAAGCGTATGTAACTGAAGATGGAGGAATGCAGGAAATGCAGTGACATAATGAACTCGTTTTGCATTAGTAATGCAAGCTGAAGTGCTTGAAGTTGCCTGTAACGTTTTTCCTCAACCCAGAACAGTGTATTTTAAATTAAGGGAATCAGTTCAGCTTCCTAATAAATACCTTCAGCCAGTGTTTTCAGAAGGGATTTGTCAATTGTTGAATGCCCTTGGAACAGATCTGAAAGGCAGGCAGACGTGGCATTTAATGGAAATACAAAGCCCCTAACAGTTGGGTTCACTGAATAAAAAGTAAGTAACAAACACAGGTCTACCTAGCTAATATGGATAAAGAATGCCACGAGGGATAGAAGTCCTTGGGCTGCCAGGTCCAGGGATCTAGCAAGGTAACTGCTACAAAGCCAGGGAGTCATGAGCACAGAAAAGAGCACTGCAAAAGCCAGCATTAGCCACTTCTGAAGAACCTCTGACATGGGCATCCCTTTGCAGTGGAAAATACAGTTTTCAAAAGATAAACCCCCTGCCAAAGTGCTGACCTGTTTTACTGAGGAGCTTCCTGCCTTCCTAAAGCAATTCCAGGGTCAGAGTCACCCACCAAGTGGCGCAGGTCACTGTGCTGCTGTATAATATCACTAAGTGGTGCTCGTTCTGTGGCTGCAGAATTATAGTGCTCCACATGTGTAGTAACTGTTGGTAAATGCTTATCTCTTAATGGCGACCTGTGTGTATATAAAGCATTACTGTATGCCACCTGTTTACAAGCAGGTTGGCATTTAAGCAGGATATTGCACAGGGGAGAGACTTGCAGTTGAAGTGAGAGTCCCTGTCCATTACAAGCAGCTTGCTTTATTGCAGACCGCAGTGTTTCTTCAAAGTGGGAAATAAACCCCAAATACTCCAAATATGTAAAACAGGCTCACTGAATGTTAGCTGGCAGATCTGTACTGAGTGGCTGGGTGGAATTGGTCTTTCACAGCAAGCTCCAGCTACCTGCCTTTGAAGAGCTGCTTAGGGAAAGAGGAGGAAAAGAAAGACTATCAAATCACCCACTTAATTGCGTCTGCTGGTGCTTGAAGCTGCTGTGGGCCTCCCACCCACCCTTTTGAAGTCATCTGTGTTAGATCTTCAAGATGCACAGCCCAGCCGCCAGCTCAGAGTGGGCTTGCTTGGTGCTGCTGTGCAGATTACAAGGGGAGGTGGCGGTGGGTGGGTGCAGTGTTGGGACTCAGCAGCCAGCACCGTGATGGGCTTCTCCCGGCAGACTGCTCTGCTGCTTGTAAAACGTAAAGCCCTCCCCTTTTAGCTTTATTGCTGTCACACCTGCGTTAGTGTCAGGATTTTGTTACATGTGCCTCTTCTGGCAGAAATTCTCCGAACTGTCACTAAAGTTCCTGTCCTGCTTTTGTGGACAGCCTGCCTAAAGAGCTCTGGCCTCTGCTCTGCTAAACCCAGGGCTGTTTCAGGGGCTTCTCTCTGATCCCTTCACACCTCCTGCAGGGAAGAGGACAGTGCTGTGGTGTCAGATGAAGCTGAGTGACTAGAAGGGAAGTTTCTGTCTCCTAAGCAACGGACAAGGAAGTAGCAAAGCAAACAAGAATGTATTTTATGCTCCTGCAATCCTTTCTGTCCCTGTGTGTAGGATCTCCTCAGGCTAATATTCAAAGGATCTTTCGCATCTCAAAGCCTTCTTTCTCCTCCTCTTGTAGGAGCTTGTAATTTACTTTCAAAAACTCATAAAAGCCATCATCAGTGAAGTGTTCTGACATAGGGGAAATGTTGGAAATCTTTACAGAGTGAGATACTTAATGCAAGGTTTTCAAGTGGTTTTATACAAATTGCTACATATGAAGAAGGAAAACTTCATACCAAACTGATCGTATTAGGCCTGCATGATGTCCACAGCATCACCTCTGTGCAGATCTCTGATAGCCGAAGATTAGCCAGGAAATTGAAGCCTGAAATTTGTTTGTGTGATTGTTTTCATGGAATATTTGTGTGTAGCAATCGCTGAATCTAAATATCTGAGTATATGCCCAAACATTGTTTTCCAGCAGAGAAAGCTCTTCTGTTGTCCAGGTATTGCTCTGTAATAATCAGTTTTGTTTCAAATAGCCGTGAGATACGTTTTGAATAAGCAATTGCATTTGAATAAGCGTATTATGATGCTTATCCAAAGTTTGTCTAAAACTGAACTCCAGATCTCATGGGGATGAACATTGGCTGAGAAAGTTGGGGCTGTTCAGCCTGGAGAAGAGAAGGCTGCGTGGAGATTTCATAGCGGCCTTCCAATACCTGAAGGGGGCTTATAGGGATGCTGGGGAGGGACTCTTCATTAGGGACTGTGGTGAGAGGACAAGGGGTAATGGGTTCAAACTTAAACAGGGGAAGTTTAGATTGGATATGAGGAAGAAATTCTTTACTGTGAGGGTGGTGAGGCCCTGGAATGGGTTGCCCAGGGAAGTTGTGAATGCTTCATCCCTGGCAGCGTTCAAGGCCGGGTTGGACATAGCCTTGGATGGCATGGTTTAGTGTGAGGTGTCCCTGCCCATGGCAGGGGGGTTGGAACTGGATGATCTTGAGGTCCTTTCCAACCCTGTTCTATGATTCTGTGATTCTGTGGGGAGTTCCTTTCTAGCATTTCCGTTTAATTGAGTCCAAAGTTGGTTAAAACATGAGCACACCTAACAGCACGCAGGCAGACTCTAGGGATAGTACACGGCAGCAAGAAAAAGTAAAATTCACTTTCAGTTTCTACAGGATGTTATTTTGACTTCTGTGGTATTGACTGACTTGATCTGTTTGAGGGATGGAGGAGTTGGTATTAAACAAGCATGAGAATACCCTTAGCTTTGGCACTTACTTTCAGTGTTATCATTGAGTTTCTTCCACTTTACAGTGCAGATAGTTCTCACCCAGTGTTACACATGTATCCAAAAAAGAAACCTTATATCTACAACCTTTGGTTCTCGGCCAAGGTTACTCATCCCAGAGTAAATGTGCTGCTGCGCCTTGTATCTGTCCTTGATACTGGGTTATGATTTATTACAGGCGCTGGTGTGGGTGCACCTCTTTTTGCTGTGTTTGGTAGGAGTCGCTGCTGCTCAGCTTGTTGGTGGGTTTTAATTTCATGTGTTGTCCCAGCACAAACAGAAGCACCTACTGCTGTGAGCCAGAATAAAGAGCTGATGGGCGGTAGGGCAAGGAGATATGTCCCAATGTTAGGTGTCACAGTGGCTGCTGCTTAGATGTGAAATTCATGTACTTCTGGACACCCCATGCAGAGGAGGGAGCCCATTAAAATAGTACCCTGCCAGAAGCAAACCAGGGGGGAATGCTGCGGTGAATATAAAGGCATAGAAGATGCTGGCTTTTTATGGTCTCTGTCTGCTGGGAATCTGCAGTGCCTATTGCCTGCTGCCTTCCCCTCACAGATGTGTCTTCTGCTCACACTCGTATTTCCTCAATAAAAAGGACTTTTTTCCCCTTTTATAAAATACATTAGCAGCTTAGGAATTACCCAGGATGTGGGGGAGAAGGGTTCAGCTGCCCACCTTGCCTGCTGAAGGCGTTCAAATCTTTACCTTGGGTCTCTCACCTCCCAGTGGAAACTGCCCCAAGTTGGTCTGAGCTGGGGTCCTTTCTACCCCTATTTAAATTCTGAGTATTAAGCAATCATCAGGTAAGATAGAGGAATAGTCTTAGGTGCATGGTCTGATACTTAGATGTACCCCTTCTGCAGTGATTTATAAGCACTGAGCTGTGGGGCAAGCAACTGAGAATGGATGCATTCTCTATATAGCTCTCTCCCTTCAGGGCTAGTGAGCTCCCTTCCAGAAAACAGCCTGTAGACCATTTCTTGGGTTGCTGTCTTGGGAGGCAAGAGTCTCCATCACAGTAAGCAAAGGAGAAAGCAGGATGCATAACCCTACATTCTAGCAGAGTGTTAACATCTCCCTGCCCTTCTGCCCAGAGGAAAGGGAAAATAAGAGCTACCCCTGTGTTTTGAAGGGGTCTGGGGTTGTGATCTGTGTGCTATGAGGATGGTCCCTACAGAATCATAGAATGTCTGGAGTTGGAAGGGACCCATAAGGATCACTGAATCCAACTCACTATGCCTTGCAGGACTACCTGAAACTTGTAGATTGGATGTGACACCAGGAGTCATCCAGCTTTTCACCCAGGAGCCACCCTGGCAGAGCAAGGGGCAGGGTGCTCCACTTGGAGCCCCGTTAGACAGGGACTGAGCAGCTCTGCTGTTCAGGAGCAGAGGTGTGTGAGGATGGGCAGTTATGTATGGCTTACTGGAGGGGAATGTATTTCTTTTTACAGTTATGATTACAAGAAAGATTCCTGAGGTCTTCTTGTTTTCAGTGAGCCTGCCAAGCAGCAGGTGCAGATGTGACTTGACCTATGCTTTTAGCCTTCCGGCTGTATCCCCCCATTTGCTCAGGATCCCTGTGCGTATGTTCAGCAAGGCATTTGATGCTGATTGGAACTAATTCACCATCACATTGGGGGGAATTCACTTACATTGCTCTGTGCTAACAGCTATAAGCAGTGATAATTAATAGCTCTTAATTGCTTAATCAGTGTAAAGTTTTAGACTATGTCATATGTGAAGGTTTTTATATTGTGTGGATGACTAAACCCCCAATTAATGCACCGAGTCATAGAGCCTTACCAGTGCTGTCTGTTCCAGGCAGAGAAAAATAACCAGTGTCTTCATTACCCCCCTCAGGTCCCTTTTCTGTAGTCATTACTGTGGCCTGAAGACATTTTTCTGTAGCAGCTGAAGTAACGTTCCAGTGAGCTTCCTGTCGGCTCAGAGCTGTCAGCAGTAGATATGAATCCACCGGCCTGAGCTCATTCGGTGCTGCTGACGCGCTCTTTTTGACTTCCCATTTATTCCTTTACCTCTGGTGGCCAATCTCTCTTCAAATCAGAGGTGTCTGCCACCAGCATATCTGGTGATACGCTGTAATTTCACAGTTTTTAACAGATCTCTGGTCCCTGCGCACACGTGGGGGCTGTCTCCATCCCACATTACTCAAGAAAATGCCTCTCCCTTTGGCATTCAGTTTTTGTTTTCTGCGGTGCTGGTTCAGTTTTATCTCTGTTCCCTCTCCCTCGCACTGCACCCGTATCTCTTTCCAAGCCTGTCTTTCAGGGCATATCTCTTGGATCATTTTCATTTCTCAGACCTATTTCCCATGCCAGTTTCTTTTCAGCGTCCTGTGCCTGAGTCCTTCTCCAGTTGTGTGCGTGTCTCTTCTTATCTGCTGAGGAAGATCAGGGGACGATCAAGGCATTGAAGTGCAAAGTTGGAAGTCCCTATTGGACACAATTGTTAGAGGGAGTTTGCTTTCACTGTCCCTGAGCCCCAGTGGTCCCCATACTCCAAATGTGCACACCTGGAGAGGGTGGGTGCTAGAAAACTTGGACTTATGGATGGGGCTGGCATGCACAAAAGGTGCTGTGCTTTTCCATAGAGTAAGTAAGTATTCAGCACTGAAAAGCACTATGCAAGTTTTCAATGTAAAGGGATCCTGTTAATATTTGTGCAGGGTACTTCTATTCGGCATGGAGACAGCAATACAGATATGAGACAGAAAGGTCAGCTGAAGTGCTGCCATTTACCACAATAAAAGTAACAATATCAGTGCAGTTACAGCTTGTTAAAGAAAAGCCTGAATTTTATGGGACTAATTCCATGTTGGAAAACTATTTGGTGATACATCCCAAGGTGAACTCATCCGACAGCAGTGAAAGCGCCATAGTTGGAGAGCAGTGGAGGAATTGACCCTTAGCTTTCTGTATCCCATAACACTTCTACAGAGAGGAAGATAAAATGGGCACTAGGTTTCTCTATAAGATGCTTTCTCCTGCTACAGAAAGTTTTACTTTCTCTTATGACGTACGTCTCTCCTGCCATAAAGAAAGGGAATCCTGAAAAGTGTGAGTTTCTGTTAGGTAATTAAGTTTCAAATCACTCTAACAGAGATCTGAAGGCTAGCACAGGGCTGGTAGAAGATTCACAATCATTTTTGCTTAACAAAGGAGTGTGAATGAATGAATGTATGACAATAGGAATAGTCAGACAAGGACACGGAAAGCATTACAGCCTGATAAAGGCAGAACAATCCATCACAACAATAGTATCTTTAATTCTTGTTAATGCTGTGCTGCCGTGTTTGAATTGCATTTTGATTTTATTATCTCTTCATGCATAAAACTAAGGAGTTTTAGCTGCCTAGAAAAATAACACACACGTGTATTTAAACCTTCTGTCCCATCTGAGCAATGGAAAGAAGAGGCTGGGACTCTTACCACACAGTATAGCTGGAACTTCTTGGTCCTTAGGGCTCATTATGTCTAGAAACAACTAGATGATGTCTCTAGCATTCTTGCAGGAGTGGATTATTTAGGTGAAGCATGAGTTTATACGTAGCTTACAGAAGCTAATAAATGATGTATGGGTGTTTTTGATAGTTAATTAGTTATTTTAGACTGTTAGGTAAGTAAAGAGGTGGCTTATAACCGTGGCTTGTAACCATCAGAGCTCCTTTATTTTGTCTGTGTCTGCTCGCACTTCAGTATCAGTGCATTGCAGATATGCTAACATCTATTAATGATTTATTAACCTGATAGAAACCATCTGTAAATGCAGGCTTTGTGCAAAATGAGACCGTTTCTTGTCTTATTTCTGCTTTCCTTCTCCTATCAAGGGAGGTCTGCTTGAGGCAGCTGGCATAGCTGCTGGGGCAGAAGCAGTGTTTCTTCTCTGCACTATACTGAGCTGAGAGCTAAGAGGACTTCATTTTTCTTGTCTTGTCAGTAACTTAATCCTTTGTGGTTTTACTGTTCCTGAAATAATAAAGTCAGTCTGGAGCCAAAGGAAAGCCCTTTTCAATTCTCAGGAAAGCACAAGGATGAAGTAACCTTGGTCTTTCCCGAGCTAGAGAGCAAACGTTTTCTGCTGGTGACTTTCCCTGGCTCAGAGATGTCATGGTTTAACCCCAGCCAGCAGCTCAGCCCCACACAGCCTTTCACTGCCCCCCAGTGGGATGGGGGAGAGAATCAGAAGAGTGAAAGTGAGAAAACTCAAATGCATACAGAAAACGGGTGAGAAACAGTAGAATTACTCATCAGTCTTAGGGCCAATAGATTTATTATCATTCAAGCCTGACATGCAAATCTAATCGTGAGACCAGCTCCTCACATGAGTGCTCCTTATGCTCCTGTCTACTTCTGTTGACTTCCATGGGACTGGTTTTGTGTTAGACTTACAGAGCTGATCTTCGATGTGTAGCTGTCAGTCCTTGTTACAGTGAGGAAATGAGGTGAAATACTGAGTTATATGAGGGCAGAACCTGGACCAGTTCATCCTGAGAGCAAAGAAAGTTAGTTTGCTCTTTAAACAAACAAACCAATGCAGACACACTGTGTGGAGGGAGTTTGTGGCTTGGTTTGAATTCTCAGTACATTTGACCTTCCAAAGGACATGTAGCAACGCAGTTCAGAGGTGTGCTGCCTACAGACTCTGCACCTTGTTGTTTCTGTGCAGCTGAGAAAAGTGAAAACAATGAGAAAGACCCTTGGTGTTCCCAATGAGAAAAAAGGGAACTGGCAGCCTTTTCTTGCCTTACTGTTAAATATCTCTCTTTAAATGCAAATGATCTTCTGACCTTGACAAACAAAGTCATGTACCAGGAAGCAGGCAGGCAAGTGAAAAAACACCTTTTAAAATGGTTTTTGAAGATGCTGGATCTCTGTTGTTTCCAGGAAGAATCGAGGTGGTTGGATACATTTTTGACAGCATACTGAGGATCAGCACCTGGGAATTTTCAAATACGAACATTTGTATTTTAAGTGTGGCTTCTACAGAAGTGTGGGTGGATCCTTTGGTTGGAGATCACTTGGAGGGAGGCTTGAACTGTCTTCTCTGTTACCTCACTGCATATATTGCAGTGAATAGCCCAGTACATACAGTATGTTTTGGAAGCAGTGGATAGCCCAGTGCATACAGTATGTTTTGGAAGGGGGTAGAATCCAGGAACAGAAAGAGGAAGAAGCAGCCAAACTGCTGCCTTATTCTTCCTCAGGAATATGTGGGTACAGGTGATGTGTGCAGTGCTTCATACTGCATCTAGCTGCCAGACTTCGGGTTTTCTTCCTAAAGTCCAGACCCCTTAAGTGAGATGGGCATAATATTTGACTGACAAGGAAGGACTGGGCATACAGTAGTCTTGAAAGAGGAGGCTTTCTTGCCCTTGGGATGCAGTTCTTCCCAATCTACCCCCAGCAGGGATGCTCCAGCTCAGGTGAGGACCAAGCAAAGCAAGTGGTGGAAAGGTTATCTGAACATGCATCCGGGGCCATATCATTCTCCTTCCCACTTCTGTTGGTCAGGGTAGCCAGTTTATAAAACCCCGTTCTTAGGGGTCATTTTTATTCAGTTGAGTGAGTGCTAAAATCAACAAACAAAACTGTATCTTATCAAGCCTCCTCAGTTAAAATTCTTCCTTTAATTTGCTGTTTACCTCACCTTCTCTTTAAACTTCCATTCTTCTAAATCAACATGGATGTATTTGCTTTCTGTGCAGGTTCCAGTAGTCTCTTAATAATCATAATAATCGTTATTACTGATTAAAGTTGCATTATTCATGCCAGATGGAGTCCCCTCGCTGTCAGCCAGAATGAGTTTGCATTATGTAGTTATAGTACATTTGTGATCTAAACAAACAGATGGCAGAATGTGACAGCAAATTATGTGCTGGTGATGTCAGCAACCACACTTCCCAAGTATAATTGCTTTATATGAACACTAATGCAGTGAGGAGCTGGTAGTTTTAACAAGGTAGTTGGCATACAGTGTGGTAATTACCATACAACATCATCAATAGCACCACGAATGCTGCACAAGTGCTGAGGGAAGAATGCTGGCTTTGAAAAGACATGACAGAAGGTCCGAACTGCGAGACTGTCACAGTGGGTTTGCTCAGGTGTGGAACATCTCACAGCTATAAGCACACTGCTAGCAGAGGAGCAGTGGTTTCTTTTGGGGTGATCCAACCTTAGCTGGGAGATATTTTGCACTTTCCAATGCTATCTCCCATCAGGGCGTGTGGGAAGTATTTGCGTTAGTATAATGGAGCAGTGTTAACAGCAGCTGCTGTTAATACAGGATTGAAAGGTAAAGCTGGACCAGGTTCAAAGGGGAAATATGCTTAATAGAATCTCAGCAGCATTCAGTGATGAATGAAAGTTTAATCAAAGATGAAGTTAGGTTCCTATGGTCACAAAGAGCAGTGGTAAGGACTGTGTTCCTTATCACACAACACTGTCTTCAACAATGCTTATGCTGGGCTTCTCAGTTCATCCCTTCAGGTGCAAAAGGCTTGGCTGCCTGTGCCTTAGGCACTGCCATCCCTGGGGTTTAGGAGCTGGGGCTCAGGGTGCAGCAAGGCAGGCTCTCCCTGTGTGCCCCAGGAGCATCTGGCACTCAGGAGGGAGGATCAGTACAGGCAAGAGTGTGACTGAGCTCTGGCTGTGTCTGGGTGGGAGCTGCAGAATGAGGTCTCCATTCACTCACAGTCAGGATTTCCATGGGAAGTCTTTCCTGCCCAAGTGTTTTCTCAAATAGTATAAGAGGCTGCCAGAGGAGAATGTGGCGCTCGGTCTGCCAGCTTTCAGTTTCTGTGCACACTGGTCAGCATTTAATCATGAACCAGAAGATGTGAACTCAGCTCCTTCTTCAGTCCAGCTGAAGTCACTAATTACTAGCTAGTTTATAAAAGTTACCATTGCTAACTCTTCCTCCTCTGTATTTTACAATGGAAGCACCTACAATACTTTTTCTGAAGGGACTAAGCCTGTCAGTATGTGAAAGGACATTGTAGAGCATCACCTCTAAGTTCTGAAGGAACATGGGGCTCCTTCAGAAGCACAAGCCCAGGCACCTCAAGAACCAGCAGCCAGAAAAGGAAGGGTCCTGTGAACTTAGCTATTGCTGAGGTTAAGTGGTTGCATAGGGCACATTACCTTTACTGTGATACTGGACATGAAAAGCTTTTAGGGGAGATGGGTGGCTTTTTGACAATGGCATTGAATGTATCACCCCATTGCTCAGATGAAACTTCACCTGAGATAGACAGACAAACATCCTCTCTAGCACTGACACTTCTCCACTTTTGTGGAGGAGTGACTGGATCTTATATGGGACATAGAAAGCAATAGTAATAGCACTGGGTGATGAAATTGTTTCTCAGTCCTCCTGACTTGTTCATCGGTTTTTTGTTTAAAATGTGCCAGTCCGTATACATAGCAGAGAGGTATTTAGGGTGTAAAGCACTTAGACAAGTAGCCATATTTCATAGGATCACAGGCTGGTTTGGGTTGGAAAGGACACTAAAGCTCATCCAGTTCCAACCCCTGCCACGGGCAGGGACACCTTCCACTAGAGCAGGTTGCTCCAAGCCCCTGTGTCCAACCTGGCCTTGAACACTGCCAGGGATGGGGCAGCCACAGCTTCTCTGGGCACCCTGTGCCAGCGCCTCAGCACCCTCACAGGGAAGAACTTCTGCCTAGCAGCTTGTCTAAATGTACCCTCTTTCATACATACATAGAATCATAGAATAGAATCATAGAATAGCTATATGGGCTTTTTTTACAGGCACTGCTTCAACCTTGAGAGAGCATAAACCCCCTCCAAAGACAAGATGGACCCTCCTCTTCAGCAGTTGCTGGATGTTGAAGAGATGAAAGGAAGGCACATTTCTAATCTGTCTCATTCTCTGTCTGTCCTGCAGGTGGTCGTTGCCACAAGTCCTGCACAGGCCGATGCTGGGGACCCACAGAGAATCACTGCCAGACCTGTAAGTATGCAAGACTGAGAAGCAAAGGACTGTACCAGGGATCCTATGGGCTCTTTTGTAATTGTGAAAGGACTCTAAATTCTGGGTTTGGTATTGGACCTGTTTTTCCACATGTTGTTACCAACAGATGATCTGCTTTATTTCCACCCCTATGAATTTGGTTTTCTTTCCTCCCTTGTGCTTTCTGAGAATGCTTAAGCTAAGCTGAATTTGCTTTTCACTTCTTGGCGGTAACATGGAGCATGGCTCCTGAGAATATTGATGGTTCTTTTGGAGTACACTGAAATGAATACTGCAGGAATCGAAAAAACTACCAGGAGGGTTTGGAGATCTTTAATGACATCCTGACACTGCAAAGTTCCTAATGCCAAAATACTCTGTTAATTTCAGTGGGAGCCTGGGAATATTACTTACCTTGCAGAATTGTTCAGAATGCATTTGAGTTGTACCGAAAGAGAGAATAATAGGATTTTTGTCAAGGAAGGAGTATGTGAAGGGTTGTTCACAGCGTCTGTCTGTCCTCTTGAATTTAGAGAGTGTTAAAATGAATAAAAAATAACTATACTGAGAGGGTTTCTTCCTTGCGTGCTTTCAGCTCCTTCAGATAGGCACGAAAGAGCTGGAAGTGCAGTCACAATATTAGCAAATATAAAAGAGAAGAAAACAGAGAGCTGTCTCATGCTGCAAGTCTTTCCTTGCCTCCCATCCTTGCAGGAAT
The DNA here is from genome assembly GCA_039720435.1 of Amazona ochrocephala. NCBI lineage: Eukaryota > Metazoa > Chordata > Aves > Psittaciformes > Psittacidae > Amazona > Amazona ochrocephala. Next base: position 80,502,317 of record CM077881.1, on the reverse strand, counting down.
GGAGCTACCCATTACATTTCCATTCTTTGATATTTTGTAGGGTGGAAATCGGTTGAGTTACTGGAGTCACTCTTCCTAGGAAATGAAATGGTTGCTGATATCTCCCCTAGAAAGCACTGCTGCAGCTTGCGCTTGTTTCCTTGACTGGGTTGTAGATAGGAGAAAGGGATTGTGGCAAATTAACTGCTACGAAGCGAGCACACCAGGTAACTCTCTCAAGTGATGATAGCCCAATGTCATCTGCCTTTTCTGTTGGAAATGTTAGGAGCAGTGCAGCTGTGCCTTTTCTTTCTTTCTTTTTTTCTTTTTTTCTTTTTGACTACATGGAGTGGGAGATTAGAGGCAATTGGAAATGGCAAACAGCTTGGCATGAGCGTTGTACGAGTGAGTACAAGCAGGAAATGCAGGCAGACCTCCTTTCTGTGGCAGAGCGAGGGGCAGAGGTGACAGAGCTGGACACCTGCAGAGGCTCTGCCACCCTCCTAGGCGCTGCTTTTATTCAGGAGCATGTGCTGGCGTTGCTGGCAAAACTGATGACAGCTCCAGCTCTGCTACAGTTAACATGCTCTTATATTGCTGTTTCATATTGCGCTTTATCTGCATGTGTAATTAAAAGCGCTTTAGGACAGGTTGTAGGAATAACGGTAGAGCAAACCAGGTACAGCAATGATAAGCAGAATCTTCTTTGTGTGAATCAAGCTAGTACATCTCCTTCCATTGCTGGCAGTCTTTATGAAAGCCTCAAAGAAGTCAGTGCTCAGAAAGCCTCCTTAGGTCAAGGTTAGGTGCTGAAGTCAGTAATGGAAAGGTATTTAAACCCTAGCTGAGCAAATTATTTTATACCATGGTTAGAATTATTTAATGCTGGTTCTTTCTCTGTCCTAATGAGAGGCCGGTTTGTCCATTAAAACTAGTAACTGTGAGAACCTGGGTAATTCTTAACTGGATGATCTTAAGGTCCTTTCCAACCCTAGCTATTCTGCGATTCTGTGATTCATCCAAACTTGAGCACACTTATTCAAGCCTTACGCGGTTAGCTTATCCAAGAGCACTGTAAAACCTTGGCAGTTATACAGGGATGGTATGATCCTGGCTCAAGCTTTGGCTCCAGCAACCAGAGACTCCAGCCTTGTGTAAAGTTAGGAAGTCCAACTGGACTCGGTGTGGCTGCAGCAGTCGACGTGGCAGGATCAGCTCCCATGGTCTCAGCCTCTACAAAGCACTCCTCTCAGATGACTGAATTGATTCTGTGGATTAATGTAGTAATACCAGAGAGAGAAACCTTATCTGCAGTGTTGTGAAGTCAGAAGCTTAGCAGGGCTGCATGGTAGGTTTGCTCCAGGAGTGACTGCTATCTCTCTCTCTTTACAGTGACTGCCCTCTCAATTCCAAGTAGTGGGGACAGGCTAGGGCACAACTGTGGATTTAAAATAATAAACTCTGGAAAGACATATGGCATCTAAGTTCCAGGGACATACACAGATCACACATTTCTGATTGAAGTAGCTACTCTGCGGCCTTTTACCTTCAAGCACACTTTGCAGCCTCTGATTGTCAGGGGCAGGAGTTAATTTTATGTCATCTACTTCCTCTTTGCTTCCCTGCCATCGCTGCACCTTGGGTTAACAGCAGGATTGAAGTTAAAAACTGAGTATTAGGCTGGCAGTGGGCATTTCTTCATTGCACTTTCTGCCAACTGTTTGAAGCCGAGAGTAAGAATAGGAGTAGGGACTCAACATGAAAATGCAAGTGGTGCTATGAAGGCTTTTGCTGCCTTCATTTCTGACTTTAAAAAATACCCGTGTCTTTCAAGCTTACAAACGCTATTCTTAGATAGGATGAATGGTATCACAAACATAGTGTGTACCTTAACCTAGTCACCCTGGGGGTGCAGGACTTGCAAGCATGTAGGAAAACACTTCAGCAGTACTACATCCCAGTGGCAAAGTCTTTTGTTCCTGGAAACAACTCAGAGGTACGGCTGCCTTTTAATATTGTAATTTTTTTATCAAATCACTGAAGCAAAATATTCTAATGAGCCCACCTCCCAAGATAAGATTTAAATTATTTTCCTGGGAAAGGATGAAAAATGAAAGATCTTAATCCGTATCTTTCATTTCAAATTGCATGGGGGGAAAAAAATCCAAATCCTTTTGTTTTTTGCATAAATATCATTTTCCTACCTTCTTCTTATGTTGCCTTCCAGCAATGTCTGTGTACTTCTGACTCAGTCTGAAACACCGCCTGCATCTGACTCGGTCCTAATGTCTCGCTTCATGTGACAAGAAAATTTATGCATTTAAGAAGACAGTTAATAGGAAATGTAAAGTAAGCTGTTCTATCAGGAGGTAGAGAAGATGTAATTTCAGCACACTGTTTTCTGCACTTAATAACCCAGTCATCTTTTATGATTAAAACATTAGTAAATATTCATATTGAACATCTAAAAGGCAGGTGGTGGTCTTCGTTTCAGTGTCAGGAAAGGCGAATGTAAAACTACTTTAAAAAGAGCCTATTTTTGGAAGAGTGTTGGGCACCCACGGCGCAGAACATAAATAACCTCACAAGAACGAATGCTTTGGGAAGTTACTAATCAAATTTGAAAATCTGTAGTTACATTGTTACTATTTTTGCTGTTGATGTCTGTTAAGATTTTGTTGTTTGGGGGGGTTTTAACTTTTTCTATGGAAAGAAATCGAAACGTTTACAAATGGAATGCGTTATTTTGTTAAAATGACAGATTATGCACTTTGTCCTAAAGGAATGCAACTGAAACCATAGAGAGAAATACAAATTAAAATGGAGTTGCAACTAAGGCAATGCAAAACAGGCAAAGAGCCTTTAAATCAAACTTGAGACATAAATATTTAGCAAATGTAAACCCCTCTGTGACTGTGTATGTGTACAGGAGTTTGGCCTGAGCATAATTGTATTTATAGTCTTTGTGCAGCTGATGTTGCTGAGAAAAGAAGGTGCCGATGCAGTAAGTACCCAGTTAGAGCAGCAAAAGGCAAGCAGGAGCCTGGTGGGGGAGGCTGAAAGAGCTGAACCAGCAGCTTTAATCAATCAGGGTAACCCAGCATTTTTGCTTGGAGCCAACATCTTTAATTAAAATCCTTGTATTTCTCTAATAACTGTGCATGTTCATAAGACGTTTTCATTGATTTCAGTTACTTCTCATTTTTTCATCATAGATTTATAGTGCCCTGACATTATTGTTTCCCTTAATCTTTAATTAAGGAGACTGATTAATTGCACACATATAAGAAGGCCTCATTCCACCCTGTCCCCAACACAGCTTATTGCTTTAACACTGAAACCCATCCCAACACATGGCACACTTTTTCAAGACCTTGGTGTTTGCCCTTTGCTGTCCTGGCCCCAGCCGTGACAGTTCTGTGTCAGGTATCTTGGGATCCCGCAGAGGGTCAGTAGTGTCAGGGTGGGTAGTTGTGCTGAGCCTCAAAAAGTCTGGTTGGAACCTTGGGGACTTGGCTGTCACCCAGCAGTTATGTTGGGTGAAGAAACAAGTATGGGGTACCTAGAATGCCTCTGGGGTCCCAGCCCAGAACTCCTAGATCTCATGGACATTTCTGGGCTGCAGGAAGGACATGGTGTGAGGGCTCCTGGTCATGCCTGTCCACCACCTCACCTGTGAATAGAACCTATACATTTCACTCTTTCAGATCTTGAGTCACAGCTATGAAATCAATGGATTCATTTGGAGGAAAGTTCTTTGTGAAAAAACCTTCTATCTTTTGCAACCAGTGTGACTATGTACATTTTCTATGGGGTTACCCCATGATAATGACTGCCGGAACCTGAACTGTGAGTTATGTTTATTGGAATCTGAACAATCAGATTGGTTTGGGTCTTCAGAAAATATCCACTGTTGACTTTGAGATGATTTGCTTTGGGGAAAACCTTTCACTGCAAGCTGTCTTGAATTTGAGCCCTTAAAAACCACTCAGAGCCCTCTAAGCTATTCTCTGTCTTGGTGTGTGATATCACTTGAGGCATCAGATAGGCTCTTGCAGAACTGCACCCTTAATAGCACTTACGATGCAAATACAGCATGCACTGAACCAGAAGAGAAATATGTTGTGGCCTTTTCCTAGCATGAAATGTTGGCATTTCTGTCGGCATTGTTTGTGTTGCAAGCAAAATAAACACTTAAGGGAGAACAGTGACAAACCTTTGCTGTAATTGTAAATTTTGCAAACCTCTTTATAACTTCCTAGTCTTGAGGAAAACCCAAAATGTTCCCTATCCTGAAAAACATGATAGAGGCCCTCATTAAGCTGGCATCTGATCATAAGCAGAGCATGCTGTGTTGAAAAGGGAGCCATATCCCTCCAGTCAGCCTTGGTGCAGGGGGTTCTCTTGCTTTTTCAAAGAAGGAAATATACTCTGGAATACGTTGGTGTAGTCTCTCAGGGAATTTTAAGAATAGAAATTACAGTATCTGTAACCTTATCCATTGCCTTCCTGTGGGGCTCTAGAGGAAGGTGAATAATTGAGAAGACTTTGTCCTAGCCTAATAGTGTGAAACTGCTGAAACGATGTCAGTAAATTGCTTAAATCCATTGCTGTTGCTGCAGCTCTCTCCCCACCACAGTTTAAACTGCTCAGCCTTGGGAAGCATCATTATCTGCAGCTCAGCTTGAAAGGTGTGTGTAATCCTGCAACTACAGATCTTGGCAACTGAAAGTAATAGTTTGTGAGTTGATGACAAGACGGTTCCTTTGCTGGGTATGCCCAGGGCTGGTCAGTGTGGTTTGTGGGTGCAGACAGTAGGCATGGGAGAGGCAGGTCTGAGGGCAGGGATTCACTGCCTCAGGGCTGGTTTGTGGGGAAGCAGCAGTGCATGATTCCCAGTGCCTCTGGCAGCCAGTGGTACAGGACATGCTGCTGGGCCTCGGCCTCTTTGCCTTCTAAAAGCCTGCCAGGAAACCTCCTCTGCAGGGAAGCAATGATTGTATGGCGGTGGTGGACATGTTGACCAGCTCCCAACAGCAACTGCCACTGAGGTAAAGAAGTTATAATTGAGTTAATGAGGTGGCTTGCACTCAGTGACTGCACAGAGGTGCTTTACACCAGCTTTAAACAGCGTCAAATTGCTGTGGAGCTATGGTGAGGAATGCTTTGTAACAGCATCCCGCCAGTGAGCAGCCGTGGTGCTGTATCGTGTCCTCTTTACCTGTTGTAACAGCATTGGCTGTGTCCGCACGAAATTCAGCTCCTAGGCTCAAAAAAGACCCAAAAAGAAATAAAGAAAGGAATATGCTGCCGGTGCACGGTAATTACGTAGGGTGTAATGGGGAGGGGAGGGTGCTGGTGAGGGGAACCCGGGCACTGCACCCTCTGCCTGCGGAACCTTCCGGAAGGGGGCACTGAGCATGCTGTGAGGGAGGGGCAGCCATTTTAGTGCCCCCTCACGCTGCGGCCACCAGGAGCGTTCCAGTGCCTGGCAGCAATAGTGCCAGCCTGAGGGGCAGAAAGAGGAGGTGGTGGAGGAACAGGCATTTTAACAAATGAGGTTGTGAGCAGTTGCTGTGCAAAAGGGAGGCAGTGTTTGGATTCTGTCCTCTTGGCTCGGGGGACAGCTCCGTGACTGAGGAGTGACACAAGTAAGCCCAGAGGATTTCATAGAACTGGAGTGGGTTGGAAGGGACCTTAAAGCTCACCCCCTGCCATGGGCAGGGACACCTTCCACTAGTGCAGGTTACTCCATGCCCTGTCCGACCTGGCCTTGGACACTGCCAGGGATGGGGCAGCCGTGGCTTCTCTTGGCACTCTGTGCCAGCGCCTCAGCACCCTCACTTCTTCCTAATGTCTAACCTAAATCTCCCCTGTTTCAATTTGATTTGGGTTGTGGGGGAAATTGAAATGAACGTCCTCTGCTTCTGTGCCTCTTCACTGCTGGCAGAGGGGGAGACTGGCAAACAGTCAGATGTCAGGATGAATCTGTGCCTTGCCTCCCTTTGAGGTGGAAGCAGTTAGTGCCTGGTCCAGGGCACATCAAGGTGCTATGGGCCAGTTTCTGAAGTGGCAGAAAACAACATGGACTCACTGACTGAATGAGGTCTTTGTTTTCATGAGATGAGACTCTGTGCCTATCAGCTAGCAGTGTGGTGCTAGCACACTGTGATGTGTGTTTTGCTTAACATATGCCACTGTTTCGTCTTTCTGTCCTAATGTTTATCAGTAGCGTTACTCGAATAAACAAATCCTTTTAATCTGTTTCTCTAGCAGTGCTGACAGCAAGTGCATTTACAGACATTTCCCATATTTCTGCAATTAGATTGCGTAAGGCACAGAAGTGTTTTCTGTCTGGGGGTTTGCCTCTGGTACCAGCAAGATGGAATTACTCTAAAAGTACATCACTTTATTCCACAGATTATAAATGATGACTTCCCTCTTCAGTTATTTCATTTTTATGTCCTAAATAAATATTGTGTATATCAAGAAGCTTTGGCATTACTCTGAGTATTTCTGGCAAATAGTGGAGGGAATTTGGATTGGAAATACTTATAAAGGAGTTACCGATACATGAAATAGTAGAATAGCAGAGCAGAAAGTTGGACAGAATGTTCTCTGGCTTCTTGAAAAGTGTTTTCTGTAGAGGAGTAATTAAATGCTTTTAACAAAATATATGTTAAAGGTTAATTGCAGAAGTGGAATGTCCCTGCTTTTATCAAAAGACAGCTGACAGCGCAGCTTCCTGGCATTCTGTAAGTGGTGGCTGGTGTAGTCCTGTGGATAATATTAATTGCTTTTTCTGTGAAATAAAGATAGAAGCTGTAAGTGAGTGAAGGGAAGAAGATGCTCCACTTGTTCACCATCCTTTGCACAAAACTGAGCCCTCAAGTACTGTAGGGTGGTACCACTTCAATCGCTGTACTTTCCAGTTGGTAGAATATAGTTGTTGCTCTGTGAGTGAAGGCTGGACTGTGTTATTTCAAAAAGGTAAGTGGTGTTTCCAGATGTGTTCCAATCTGCAGGTTGTATTCTGTTCTGTTACCTTGTTGACTGCTTGTCAAATCGGTTGCCATCACGAACAGCATTTGGCTCTGGGATTGCTGGCCTCCCGCTGAATTTCACTCATGTACTCAATGTTGCTGTTCTTCATGGGGTAAAACTCACATGGAACTGGTGGATTCTTATGTTATTTTGTGGGCCTTTTTTTCCCTATTCCGTTTACAGAAACTATTAAATTGAAAATAATATTCCACATGAATTTCCAAGGGTGAGAGCAAGCACTTAAAAATCCTTCCTCCTCAGTCCTTGAGCAATGTGTATATTCCTAAAGAGGGTATTGTGAAGGTGGATATGAGTGGCCAGTACCATTGAAGCAACTCCCTTAAAACTTGAGGTTCTATTCAGTATGCTGTTCGGTTTGTTCTCTTTCTCAGTGTGCAGTTGAAGAGCTCTCTTCTTAGCTCTGATTCTGACACAGTCATTTTTCCTCCCTCCTCCTAGTAACGAAGACAGTGTGTGCAGAGCAATGTGATGGACGGTGCTATGGGCCCTACGTCAGCGACTGCTGCCACCGGGAATGCGCTGGAGGCTGTTCTGGACCTAAAGACACTGATTGCTTTGTATGTGTGAGAGTTCTCATTTTTCTTCTTCCTGGCAGTCACACTGCAAATTCTTAATGCTTTAATCCATTAAATTCACAGTTTTGTCCCTTTTAATGTATTGCATGCACACTCCCAGATTCAAACTGCAAATTTTAGCGTTTAATGTTCTCACATTATATTAACATCACATTATCTACTTAATATTGCCCATTAACAGATTTATAAGATCTGTAAATACAGATTGGGATCCATTAATATGCTAATCTCTGTGATTTTTATCTTTTGCTTTTTCTAGCACTAACTTTTAGATGTGATAGGGAATTTTTAGAAGTATTTATCATTACATTTGAGCACAGCTTTTATTGCTGCTCTGTGTGCTTTTTTATTTGAAAGTCAAGAATACAATTTAGCTTCTCTGTGGAAGGTATTTCCTGCTACTGCCAGGCTTGATTTAAATACAGATTTCTTACTGGGCATGCTTCTTAGTGGAGATGGAAGGAAATAGGTTTCTAAAAAACTCTGCCTCAAATGCATGCTACTACATGTGCTTGAGATGAAAAGAGGAAGAGGCTAACTTTTTCCTTAGAAAAATAGACAGTCTGAACATAGAGGCCTTTAGACAAATTTGTCTTCTCTGTAGTCAGTTATCTGGAGCAGTGTAAAGCAGCTTCAGATCCAACACTGATCTCAAAAAATGCGCAGCGCATCACACAGGGACAAGTTTTGCTAATGCTTTCAGGGAAGCAAAGCTAGGCCTATAGAAGCCCATAACTAGAGAGGTGGATTTTCAGAGGTACCCAACTGATTGAACAGACAAACATCTATGACTGTAGTGATAGGACAAGGGGTAACGGGTTAAAACTTCAACAGGGGAAGTTTATCTTGGATATGAGGAAGAAATTCTTTGCTGTAAGGGTTGTGAGGCACTGGAATGGATTGCCCAGGGAAGTTATGAATGCTCCACCCCGGCGGTGTTCAAGGCCAGGCTGGACAGAGCCTTGGATGGCATGGTTTAGTGTGAGGTGTCCCTGCCCATGGCAGGGGGGTTGGAACTGGATGATCTTAAGGGCCTTTCCAACCCTGACTATTCTATGATTCTATGAAATCAGGTAGGTTCCTTTTACAGGGACTGGGAGGAGGGATCTTATGTTATGGCAAATTGCAGATGTGTTGATAGTGTAAGCAAGTGGATCATAATGAATGGGCCAAATGAATCTTCCCCTGCTTTGACCTGAAACTTGCTCGCTGTTCAGGTATGATTTGATAGTGGTAGGTATTGTGCTTCAAAACCACGCTCTAAATGCTGTTCTTTTGCTGCTGATGAAATGCAGTGATGGCTTGATTTATCTGCTGAGGTTTTACTAAAGTTGGTCTCTGTAGCTGGGGTTTGCACAAGTAGATATTCCATACATGTGGTACACCTGATCCAGCACTCACTGGAAATACTGTGTTGGATTTGGACTAGAGAGATGGGGAAATAACATTCTTTCTCATGTCAGGTACAATCTAAATAGGCGAAGAAAAGAGGAAAAATGCAGTTACTGTTCCCATATGACTATTGAGGAACATCCTCAAAGCTTATGTGTTGATATGAGTCTGTTTTCAAAGATCAAGGACAAGTTATTCGCAGCATAAGTTCTGTAATACTGCAGCCTGGAAGAAAATGAGTTAGACTTTCTCAGTTGTGGCAGTTATGGAAATACATATGCTAAAAAATCAACTGGCGTGTTTGTTCTGATCCAGCAGCGAAGCACCCAGAGCATTATTCTCATTCACTCCTGGCCCAAGAGCAATGTAAAAGAAATTCAGCAGGGGTATGACAATTTTCAGGGCTAGTCATTACTTGCTTAGTACACACTGGGAGAAAAGTAACCCTTTAGGCTATAGACAACTGTGTTTAGCTGTCAGCTGAGGTACAGAACTTTAGTTTTGCCTTGTATATTTTCCTGTGCTTTCATTCACAAATTAGCAGCATTAAGCACCAAATGCTAGAAGTTTGCATATATACTTGAAGCAATTACAAATGTATACAAAGTATTCTAGTCATAAATTACAAGTTCCCAAATCTTCTAGGTGAGCTTTTCCTGAGGAATACTATCTCTCCAAAGAATATTGGTGTGCTTTACTTTATGAAGTTGCTAAACCATTATCAGAGGATTGTCATGTGCGTGATAAAGTACCTTTTAAGTCAACAGTGGATGTAAAAAATGTGTTGAGGAAACAAACTAAATCAGTAGTTATTAATAAGCAGAAGTTCAGTTTATGAAGCATTACAAATCCTTTGGCATATTGCAGCAGCTTGCAACAGCATCCTGTTGTAAATATGGTTTTAATGTTTCTGGATAAAATTCATTCATCCTCCTTCATATGCTGCCATACAATCATTTACACATTCAGTTCTAAGAGCAAGACAATTATAATCATCTGACATCCTGCAAGCAAACATGCTAATCCAAAGTTTTAGAGATGTTCTTTTCTTGCATTCAAAACCAAATTGGATCTAAAACTTGAAACACGTAGGAGGGTCTGTGAGTGCCTGATCATAACAGGAAAGTGCACAACCCTATTCCTAGGGTGGATTTCCCATCCAGTTCTTAGTAAAAACATAACTGACTGTATTTGTCTTTGTAAGAAAGAAAGGAAATCTGATTCAGTGAGAAACTGACCGGTTTTATAATACGCATTGTAAAGAACCAGAAAAGACAGGATCAGCAGTTTGGCTTAGCTCATGCTCCAAATAGGACAGTGCCTTCATCATGGAACTCCCTGTTTGTCCCTTTCAGCAGCAGATTTTGTCCTTCTCCCTTGGTTACATTATTAGTCTCTCCCTTCTGAAATCTTCTGACATGACAAGTAACTTCCCTCAGTCCTGCTGGTCCCGATCTGAATGGAGATAAAAGCAGCAGAACAGAGGAACCTTCTCTACTTTTTCTCTCAGTCCCAGCCCTGGAGGGGAGGGGAACCATGTTGCTATATTATTGACTCTAAAGTGTCAAAACCATCTGTATTTTTTACAACCTGGAAATGACCAAAAGGATTCATCCTTTAACTAAAACATATAAAGCAATCTGGCTTATGGAAGACAGATTAGTGGGGAAGCAGTATCCAGTAGCAGCGGTTGCTTAAACTGCTAGGGGGATCCAAGCCTGGCTACAGGTTTCATATTCATCTGAACTTGTTCATTTATGGTATGCTTTGTGAATATTACTCCAACAGTTTTCTATAACCTGTGGTTAAAGCCATAGACACAATATGTGGTGATAAGGAGTGTCAAAATCAGTGGGGGTTTTCTATTAGTAATTATCAGTCTTGCATGGACAGTTATTTTCCCTGCATACCATTACTTTCTTTATCCATACGCTTGCCTCTTCATTTATCAGGGCCCTGTCCTCTGTCAGCTGTGGGTGGCTGAGCTTGAATGCTAAGTGATACAGAGTCCTATTTTCTTTTCTCAGTGTGTGAAGCAACTGACCTTGTTAAACTTGCCACTTAGGGAAATGACTCCCTCCTGTGCTAGCTCAAAAGAAGTTTTTATCCCTCTTGCTTTCTAATTGGGAATTTCAGTTTTCAGCTGGACCATGGACTCATGCTGTAAGAAATCTGAAGATTGAACCTCTGAAAAGTCATTAGCATTTGTTTAGACTGACTATGATAAATAGTAGTTCACTCTTGGCAGTTTTAGCATGTCCTATCAAGTTGTGAATTAGTTAATTGCTAGTAGTAACAACAGTTATGAAACAAATTACAGTGTTGTTATGTTTTTGTGGGAAGTGCTGTTAACAGTCAACTGTGTTTGAAATGAAAAGGGTTTAGTGAGCCCCCTTTTGTAAGTCTTGTATTAGCCAAGATCCTAGCAAGAAATCTAAGCAGCCAAAATGAAGGCCAGAAAAGTATATATCGCATTCCTCAGTGTTGCAGCAAGTCTGAACCATCAAGACTGTGTTTTAAACTAAAAAAGACCAACCAATCAAACAAAACAACAGAACCCAAACAAAAGCAGCTATATGATTGACTTTAATGGTTTCTTCTCCCTTGGTTTGCAGGCCTGTATGAATTTCAATGACAGTGGTGCATGTGTCACACAGTGCCCCCAGACTTTTGTATACAATCCTACCACCTTCCAGCTGGAGCACAATCACAATGCCAAGTACACCTATGGGGCTTTTTGCGTCAAAAAGTGCCCGCGTAAGTGCTGCGTTACCTGCCTTTTCCTGCAGGGATGGGGAGGGTGAGTTACATTTCAGGAGCTGAGCAAAACAGTGAGACAATGAGAGCGAAGTGCATAGTGCAGTATCTCAAATCACTCCACATGTGCTTGCAGCCTGTTATAACTCAGTCATGTGTTAACTAAAGGCAGTGACATTCTGGGTTGGTAACAATTCCCACTTACTCTGCAGTGATTTGCTTAAAAAACCAAAGAGGGAATACACTAGGTTTCTTGTTTTCCTGACCACCATTAGACCAACATTTATGCTCTAGATCAGCATGATCTAAATGAACTGTTAAAATAGTTACTGGGATTATAAAAGGCTATAAATGTCTGCTTCAGAAAAATAACAATGCGCCACCACCTGTACTAGCCAGTACCAAATGCTTTTGTGAGAGTGAGGCCCTTTTCTTTACTTGGAATAATGATGGTTTGAACAGGGGTAATGGGTTTAAAATAAAACAGGGGAAGCTCAGGTTAGATCCAAGGAAGAAGTTCTTTACTGTGAAGGTGGTGGGGCGCTGGAACAGCGTGCCCAAAGAAGTGGTAAAGGCTCCATCCCTGACAGTGTTCAAGGCCAGGCTGGACAGAGCCTTGAGTGACATGCTCTAGTGGGAGGTGTCCCTGCCCATAGCAGGAAGTTGGAACTGAATGATCTTAAGGTCCGTTCCAACCCAAACCATTCTATGATTCTATGACAAAAAGTTACCATAAATATTTTCTGAGCAGTGCTGTCCCAAAGAGGAAAACCCATGTGGTACTGACTATACAATCTTAAAGCCCCAGAGTAAAATTAGAAAGGAAGAGGGAGTTCAAAAGAATACTTCCATGTCTCTAAAAGCCACATGCCTCTGAGATACCAGACAGATGATGACGAGTAACAGAAGAACATAGAGGGTCATCACTTACACAGTTGAATAGTGCTGTTTTAGTTAGAAAAATATGGGACACAATATTCTTGGCCTCCCTTTAATTCCCACCAAGGTTTACAGTTGTACTGTGCATTAATTATTTTATCCATTAATTACATATAAGAAGGATGAGTAATCTATAATAAATGGAGCCATAATTGAACCCAAAGCAAAATCCAGATTTTGAATCCCTATGAAGTTCAGCTTGACAGTGGGCTGAGGCTGTCACTGTCAAGGCTTAGTTCTGTCTATAATAGAATGATGGGGGTTTGAAGCACGGTATTTTTTTTGTTGGTGTTTTTACCATGCACTACGTAAGGGGTACGAGTCTTTGTCCAAATACTTAGTTGAAATTTTTTCCTTAATTTTTCCTTTCTTGACAGTATTAAGCTGACAGTTAGGTAGGATCAGTCTATATCCCCTTTAGCAGTTGTTTTACAAGGCAAAATTTAAATACTTGTAATTTTGTGCAGTGTTTTATCCCAAATGTATGTATTTGTGTGTGTGTGAAAGAGACAAGGCAGAGCATCTTGTTTAATTTCTCTCTAATTGCTGTAGCTTCCTCTGCTACAGATGTAACACGCTTCTGAAAACACTGAACATGAAACATTAATGTCAGTGTGGAAGTGCTGAGGTAATTAACAGTATGTATTGATAGAATCCAAAACTATGTGCCCCAGTATTATTTAGCCCAGTGGTTCACTTTCTGACAATACCTTCTTTTCTTTTCAGACAACTTTGTGGTAGATTCCAGCTCTTGTGTCCGTGCGTGTCCAAGCTCCAAGATGGAGGTTGAAGAAAATGGTATTAAGATGTGCAAGCCCTGCACTGACATTTGTCCTAAAGGTAAGCAGTAGTTCAGTATAAACTTCCTTGAATGCAGTCAGCGCTGTAGCAGAGCAGAGCAGGGTGTTACTTTGGCCTGAAATACCCTTTGTGAGTACAATGAAGAATATTAATAGCCTTTGGATGCACACAGAACTTTGATTTTTGTAGCCTGTGTGAAGAATATGAATAGAACTAAAATCTATGATGTTGTAATAGAAATATAACCAAACTAATTACTTTTGGTTAGATAAAAATGATGGGTATTTCTCCATTGGTTTTACAGAAATCTGAAAGAATTCTTTATTATGGTATTTTAATGACAGGTATTTCCTGGAGGTGTTTCAGAGCTGTCCTTTTGTCATTCCAAAGGGGGCCATTCTAAAGCACTGGCTTCAATGTATGATATGTTTCATACTTGTCAATGTGATATTAGATTTCCATTTATTTCCTCTGGTTTTCAAAAATGTCTCTGAGCAATTTCTACCTCCTTCCAAAATGTCTCAAATGTGGGCTAGGATTTTTTCAGCAATGGTACTGTCGAGAAGACGGAAATCTATAGCTTACTTTGCTGTCTAAAGCTCCACTGGGAAGACTTTCTGCTCCCTGCTCAAAGGTCTCAGGAGCAAAGCACCATCAGTTTTCCCACATGGGCCTATGCCACTTTTCAGTCCTAGTGGAAGCCATATCTGGAAGGGATTCACAATGAAGCTATTGAAGTATGGTGTAAATCATCAGTCACTCCACATAGCTGGAACAGTCAAACACAGAGATCTCTGCCTAGGCAGGGTACTGACATCCTGAATTCTAGGTGAAGGCAATGTTCAGCCCTTTAGCCTAATTGCAGTAAGTAACTTTTTTGCTGGATAAATAGTTTCATGCATGAAAATACATGTGTAGTGTTCCTGTCAAGCTCTTAGCCTGTGAGGAGGGAAGTTATCACAGGTTTGGTAAATGTTCAGGTGTACTGCTGGTAGTTGCTATTAGAGGAGACCAGTTGGGGAGATAGGATACATTACGTGATGGAAGGCTTGAGTGGGATTTTGTGTGGTTCACACTTGCCTTTAGATGCAGTGTGAAATATCTTAACCTGTGCGCCAGGATGTGCTTCTGTGAGAGGTAGTTTAGCTTATTGTTTGTTTTAAATTGACACATGCTTCCTTAAGAATATGGGTAAAGGATGCTGTTTTAACACCTCTCTGCTGCTTCATCTCTGAAAGAAATGAAGACTCCTGTTCTGATTCAGTAACTGTTTTTCCTGATTATTTACACAAACTCCTTGTTTTGGCAGCATGCGATGGCATTGGAACAGGGAGTTTAGTGTCAGCTCAGACAGTGGATTCCAGCAACATTGACAAGTTCATAAACTGCACCAAGATCAATGGCAACCTTATCTTCCTTGTTACTGGGATTCATGGGTAAGTGACAAAATGTTAAGATGTTATGTCATGGTGCCAGCTGAAATGAATTACAGCCACCTTTTAATGATGACTTCAGGCTGCTTTTATGGGATAGCAGATCCAGGATAAATAATTTTTCTGCCTTCGATTATGGAGGAAACTGTTACCTTGATTCTTATGATACAACCTCTAGAAAAAGAAAGGATGAAGTAGGCTGTTTGTACTAGAAAGAGAAAAGGTGACTCTGATCTTTGGTTACATTATGAGATCCTCAGAACTTGCTGAACCCAGGACAGCTTACAATAAGGGCTGATTAGAGAATAGAAGGGAGAAAAGGAAGTTACCTCCAATTAGTTTGTTTTAAGTTTCCTATGACCAGCAGGTCTAGTGTGCAGAATATGCAGAGAGCCCCTCGCCTAAGAGAAATTGTTGCAGGCTGAGTGGCTGTCTCTGCATATACAGGCAAAAAGGCTGCCCTCTTGTCAATGAGCTTTGAAGTATATATTCCAGTTTTAATTGCAGAGATACACAATACTCAGTGGTATTTAAATCCAGTATTTAGGTTTAACAATGACTGTATATTGCACAAGTCTTAGTAATGGTTGAAGATGTGGAGGTACAGAACCAGCATTTACAAAGTCACACCAAGGTCTTCTTCTAAAGGACAGTATTTCAGCCACATCACTAGTGCCTTGCTGCTGGTAGTTTGGTGCACTGTGCTAACCTTTGTAGCAAAGGTGAATGCGTGGTGCAAATGCTGCAAGGGTGGGATGTGTCCAGGGAAGACAGATGAATTTTTTGATGATCAGGTGAGGTCCCATGCAATTACTGCATTCTTACATTGTGTTCTTTGTCATTGAGAAAACAAGCGTATGTTTGTACCTTCTTACTAATTCAAGCTTTCATGTTGTAATCAGCCATGGTGAATTATATGTGACACTTTGAGGTATTGGTCATCAAAATGCACAAATAAGATTAAAGCCTTTTTCCCCTTTATTGTGATAAGTATGCAAATATTTTGTGGTGCTTTAACAGCGTGAAGTACTCAATTGCTTCTACTACTGTGTAGGCTTCAGATTTTAACTTGCTTTTTAGGTTCCTCAGAGCTTTCAACACTGCTTGCAACTGGTTGTCAAGATTTGATATCTTAAATATAGTTCCCAAACCAATTCCATATTTGCACCTTTATGGCATAGTGAAGATGTGATTAACTGAATATCTGTGGATTGATCTGACGTGGAATTCTGGCATCAGTAGTGCCACCAGATTTTTCTTTAGTCTTTCCATAGATTGAGATATGCTTAGATTATAATACTGTGGTTGACACTAGGCTACCTGGCTGGTGTTTCCCTACTAGGTGAGGTGGAACCAACCAGCTTGTTTCCTTGAGTTGATATAGTTATCGGTTGTAATGCTTCTCCTACAGCTTGAGTCCAGCCATGAAAAAGAGTTAAAAGTCCACTTCAGCGTGGCCCTACAGCTCAATGGTTCTCAAAAGGCCAGCAAATGTGAGCTTTGACTGCAAATATGATCTTCTCATCTCTCCAGCAGGGAGTACAGTGTGAAAGTTCATGTAGCATAGGGAGGAAGAAGGACTTTGGTTCAAGTGGTTTAAGGAAACGCTACTTTTGAACTTGTTGAAACACTGGAGAAAGTCACACTGAGCTCCCAGGCCATCACACTTCTGGTACAGCCAAATGACCAATCGAAGGGCTGAGTGTAAATCTATTAAATCTCACAGGACAAGAACACTCTAGTAAATGCAGGGCAAGTGGCTAGAGCACATGAGCAATTTTGTAGGGATTACTCCAGTGCATTATATGTCATTTTGAGCATGTGAACTGTTGCAGAAGTTTTTATTGGCTGCAAAGTTACAAGATGAGTCTTATTAAAAGATCTGTCTAAGTTCAAGGAATCCAAATCAATCTTAAATAAAACCGTATTCATCTGAAAAAAGATATCTAAAACATGGACGATAAAGCAGAGGGTTAAAATACTTTGTTCTAGCTTAATAGAAGAATATAAGCCTAGGACATGTTATGTTTAAATTGTGTAGCACTTTGTCTTTCGTTCTCTGTGAAGAAAACTCACTCCAACAAGTCTTAAGTGTATGGACACTGAATTCAGCAACCTTAAATATTTCCACAGCATAAATTACAGTAGTACATACTGAAAGGAGTTGAGAATTAATTAAAATAACTTTATATTTCTGGAACAGCTTTTTCTTTAACATTTCTGTTACAGTTTGCACATCAGTAATACAGGAAAGAAATTTGAATGAATGACAGAAGCTGCACAAGTAGTTTGTTATATAAATGGACAGTACAGAGCAGCAACAGTGATATATATATATAAAAATACATATATTTCCACTCCAACGTTTTAGTTCTGTTACAAATCCATTTTACTCAGAGTGAAAT
Source organism: Amazona ochrocephala (assembly GCA_039720435.1). Classification (NCBI taxonomy): domain Eukaryota; kingdom Metazoa; phylum Chordata; class Aves; order Psittaciformes; family Psittacidae; genus Amazona; species Amazona ochrocephala. The sequence continues at coordinate 80,484,971 of CM077881.1, read as the reverse complement.
GCAGCTTTCAGAAGTTTGAACTTCCAGTGTTTCAGATCGGAGGGACTTCAAGTCTAGCTGTCTGTGGGGAATTGAAAGATTTTCTTGTAGTGTCAGAAAATAACTTTGTGAATGATGCTGAGTGGATTTTTTGGGGTTCTTTTCATCGGGAACTGTGATACTACAATTGATCTCATAATAGTTTTAAGCCTGCGGTTCCTTAGCCTTTGTCATTTTCCTGAGTACCTGAACTTTAAGTCTTTGTGAATTCTTAATATATTTTATAAATGACTGTACATCTCATTATGAATTTGTTTTATACACAGTCATTTAAAATAGTTTTTGTATAAATCAAATAATTATGATCTGGCTTTAATTAATGTCCAGATGTTAAGTGTGATGAAGGTAGACCTAAATTTGGTGAGTCAGTAATACTCATTCTTCTAAGGTAATGCTCTGCTAAAGTGTATGGATAAAATGATCTTTATTAGGACACATATCTGCTATCTGAGACAGAAAACACAGTAGCTGGGAAAGGGGTAGGACCTGTATAGGTTGGATGTAGCCTTCTCTCTCCTGTTTTCTTCTGGCTGGGCTGCTAAAACACCAAGCTGCTTCTGCTTGTGTTGCTGCCTGTGAGTGGGTGGGACACACCAAGGAGAGTGGTAGTTTTGAGGATGGACAGATGCATCTAGCAGCAAGTGCTGCCTTCTTATCCTCCTTGCCCTGCAACAGGCCCTCAGTGCTCACCAGCTCTTTATTTTCCCTTTAGTTGTCCATCTCCAGTTTCACAATGAGCTGAAACTCTCATTGTTGGATTAATTCAGCTGTGTCTGTCCTACTGAAAAATCCTGGCTCTGCTAATAAGAATGATCGAAGATTACTGCATTATTCTACAGTTTTATATGTGGAGAAAATATAGCAGACATTTGGCTGTTGAAGGGGTTTACGTGTATATTTGTATTTCTAAAGACTATCTTAGGATTTCGAGGTGAGATTCAGCAAGCTTATGTTTATTACAGACAAGAGTTTTCTGTATTCAGCAGTAATACATTTTAAAAGCTAAGTTCTGTGTTTCTGTTACAGAGTCAAAACATGTTATCTAGTTTTCTGACAGCTCCAAATTGTTAAAATAAAGTGTATATGATGCTTCTGTGGTCCACTGGGCTTTATGTCAAGGTTCAAGAACTCATTTTGTTGCTGGTAATCTAGAATCACCTCCAGGATGTTTAGAAGTGACCTCATCAGTCTGTCACTGCAGAGACTTGTAAGACCTGTTCCCAAAGACAGCCTTAGCTGATTAGCATGCTCCAGTTCCAGGAATGATGTCTCTTGGAAAGCAGAAGGAGGAGAAGTGGAAATGCACACTTCACATTTACTGAAGATGTTTTCTGCCCTCAGAAAACACATGACATACCGTAATATGGTATTACAGAAGGATTTTGAAAGGTTATTTGTTTGGGTTAAGCTTCTAGTTGGCCTCTTAGATAGCTGGAGAGTCTTTACTCCTTTAAAATTAGGGAAACCAAAAAAAGTACTTACTAAATGACGCCACTCTCAAAATCAAGATCAGGTTTGTCTTTTTACACTGTAGCACATCTAACTTTGATATTTTAATGGCTGGTAGGGGTATTTCATTTCTTAGGTGGCAAACTTGCTTGGCATGGATCTCTGCTTTTTGATGTTCTCTGTTCAACACCTTCTAAACAATTTACCCTTGTAATGTTATGTGTCAGGAGCTGGTGGCATGCGCTTTGTTTTGCTTTGCTTATATTTTGTCACTGGTAGTATGGTATCCCAACTGTACCACTTGAACTAGTATTCCTGGGAAAAACATTGAAAATTCATCTTTCCTTTAGGGAGGTTACCCATGTTATTTAGAATCCCTTAATTCTTCATGAGCAGAAATATTTGCTGAAGCACTAGTAATTTAAACCTTGAAGTTGCTAAGCACCATTATTTTCATTCAAGATGACTTGGGAGAAGTTAGATACAGGTTCTGCAGGTTCAACAGTCTAAAGAAGGTGGAAACAATCTGAAGACATCTGGCACATGTGCCTAGAAGCAAAATGAATACTCCTGAATACTGCTTTCTACATGCTGTGTCTTTGAGAATCTGATTCTTTTTTTATTTAGAGCATCACATTTTGTGCTTTTAATCTTTCAGAGACCCATATCACACAATTGCTGCAATCAATCCAGAGAAATTAAATATCTTCCAAACAGTGAGAGAGATAACAGGTAACACGCTTCTGGTTTCCTACACTCTGAAGTTCTCACTTTGCTTCTGTGGTTGTCGTTTGTTGGGTTTTCTGAAAAACACAGCGTTTGTGAATACAGAATGCCCATTATGTTTGGGATCTTGGTCTGCTGATGCTGGTATACCCCAAGCATAATGGGCATTCTATATTCGCAAATCTTGCATTTGTTAAGTGGTCCAGGGATCTTGCTCCCATGCTAAAAAAGTGGGACAAGTGTTGCCAAGGGGGCACCTGGTGGGGAAAATGGTGCTGAAATGTGGGGAAGTATTGTCTTCACCTAAAAGCATTTGAAATATGCCTTGGGAAAAACAAAAAAGCCAATCTGCTTTTGCAGCTACTTCTCTTGGTCTAACAGAAGATGCTGCCACAAATTTGAAATGAGTTCTCTCTTGTGTGCTTCATTGGAGCTCTCAAAAATCGTGTATTTCAGCAAAGCAGTGGGGTTAAAATGCAAGTAAACTCTCAATCTCTCCCTAAGGAATGTCAAAGATAACCTGGCAACTGGATGTGTGTCATTTCCCATTCTTTAACACACTAACTGACAGTCTCTGTTCTACTGCTGAAGTGGAATTACTCCTATCCTTAAAGCTGTACTGCATTTCTGCCCAGTACTGAATCACATTCGTAGGGAATTGCAGTATATAGAGGTCTTTGCAGCACAAAATCGTTAGCCCCACATACCTGTGCACAGAATGTTCTCTGGTGATGAAGAGTCCTCACACACACATAGAAGTGAATGTAAAGTCTTTGTTTTAGGAAAGCCTTGTCATCTTTTAATGAATCATGACAGATCTCTCAGCTGCTGTCCAAAGTGTCTAGCACATTTTAAAATGGAATGTTCTTAATTCAGGCAAATCTTCATTCTTTTCTGCTGCTGCTGTTCAGAAAAGGCTGGGTGGGAGGCATTGCAAGATTCCAGTCTGTGTTTGGGCTCACCCTCACTGTGGCTGTTGAAAGTGAATATAATGCTGCGGTGATGAGTCCTCCTTTGCTTCTTGGAGGAGAGCAGCCTGGTGAATTCAAAGACATGAGGCTGCAGCATTCATTACCTGTTTATTTCTTTTTCTCAAACCAGCACTATCTTTCATTTGTAGGCTAAACCTATCCTGACTCGTGTAAGCAATAGAGCAGTGTTTATGGCTGAAATCCCTGACATGCCTGTGCTTGCTTTTTTCTCCTTCAGGGTATTTGAACATCCAGTCATGGCCTGAGAATATGACAGATTTCAGGGTGTTTTCTAACTTGGTTACTATTGGTGGAAGAGCTCTCTATAGGTAAGGTACCTACTCTGTTGATGAAATTGGTTTTTATTAGTATTCAATAATTCTTTGTGCAGCAGCACAGAATGCAGGATCCTTTGGAAAGGTCATCATAAATTGATATATTTTTCTCTGTAACTGAGCTATTCATGAACAGTATCTTTGCTAATCAGTTGTTTATAATGGATAATACGTATTGAATGTAATTATTTGAAAATGAATAAATAACATCTTAGTTCACTGCTGTAGCTATTAGCACATTGTCTGGAAAGTACATTTCATGGTTTAAAATACCTTGTGAATGTAAAACAACTTAGAAGACATTAATAGGAGAGCTTAACTGCATTCTTGAGAAGTTTAAATGGCTGCCATTGGAAGTGCAGGTTCACATGCCCACAGAACAATGTGGTCCTAAGAAGTGGTACAAGGTCAATACATCAGAATACTGAGATCACGGAGGTGCCTGGCAGGTGGGGTGCACATCAGCTCTGTAGAGCCATTTTTACCAGAAATGTTTCCAGATGAGAGCTCTTATGGAAGAATTGGTTTGAAAAGACAATATGTGGTGAGAAATAATGGGGGAAGCACAAGAAGTTACCTGAATGATATATACAGCAACCCCTCATTCCCCATTGTGTGAATGTAGGAAAGCAGTCATGGCATTCTGCTGGCATCTTAAACAGCAAGCCAAGCAGAATGGGAATAGCCGTGAAACCTGGAGGTTGAGTTACAGCCCAGCATTCTGTTTTGAAGCAGCAATTTTTATTTGGAACAGCTGGAAAACAATTATAATCATTAAAATACAATAACTTAAAGGATGCCCAGAAACTGGATATTGTCTTCACTAATCTTCAGTCATAAAAAATGTGCAGTCATTTCCATGTTACATAGACAATCATTTACTGTTCCTTTGATGAAGAAAGGCGATAACCACATATTACAACAAAAGAAAAATGAAATGTAGAAAGTGGGCTGGATAAATTTCCTTGAAAATAACAATTTCTTCCTGTATTACTATGAATGATATTAATTTGATGCCTGACAGAAGATGTTAATACATTTTGCATGACTTTGTCAGTTTCTCCTTAGCATATAAACTATCATAGCATTAATTCTGTTGGGGGGAAAAATCAGGATCTTATTCAGTTTCCTCAACAGCAAAATTGAGGGAACTGAAAAAGATTTTGATTTATCTCAAAAATATGTTAATGGCTGAACTGGAAGGAGTTGAATATTTGTTATCCCAAAATAGAAGGTTTTTGACCGAATTCCAGTTTTGCCAAAAAGATCATCTCGACAGTAGTAACTAATTGTAGTGTGAAATTCCCAACCAGTTCCACCTTCTGGAGCTAATTCCTGTTCTCTCTTTTGTTTTCATGGCAGTGGTCTTTCCTTGCTCATCCTAAAGCAACAAGGCATTACCTCTCTGCAGTTTCAGTCCTTGAAGCAGATCAGTGCTGGCAACATCTACATAACAGACAACAGCAATTTGTGCTACTACCACACTGTCAACTGGTCCAGCCTCTTCAGCACACCCAGTCAAAAGACGGTGATTCATCGAAACAAAAAGGCAGAGAACTGCAGTAAGTGCTAGTGCTCAGAGCAAATCTTGTCTGTGATGGGCTCAGCTGGGGGGAAATGGTACAGCTACTGACAGGATGCAGTGTGGTGAGAGCTGGCTGATGACTCTTTGAGCTCCACGGACATCAGTGGGGCTGTGATCGTCTCAGGATTTAGCCCAGTCTGTCTCTGAGCAGATTTATAGGCAAATGAAATGTTTTAAGGTCCGAACAGATGAAAGGGAGGAAAGAGAGGGAGCTACTTCCTTACTATGATGTGAAATTTACAGGTCAGAGATCCACTTTCACAGGTAGGAATTCCGAAGGCCATAAATGTGGAGCAACTGTAGTGTTTATGAAAGGCACTGATTTTACAGATTGAAAAACTATAGCCCTTTCCTCATGGAGATAGATTAGCACCTTTTGCTTTGATTTGGAGAAATCTCCAGGAACTCGCCAACAAAGTTTTAAGTCGACAAGAAGGTATTCTGTATTGCGGCGCTGGGAGACACGGGGAATCACTCCTCCAAGCGTGTCTCTACCAAGTATCAACCAGGCTGTGATTATATTGTCATTAAACGTACATATTCATTAGATTACATACATTACGTCATACTTTTAGAGAATGCCTCCTGTATACACACAAAAATGTGGTAGTGGGGCTTTTGGACCCCTGGTGGGTATTTCTTCATCACTTTGGTTTAGGCTGGTTGTCGTATCGGTAACAACCAGGCAGTTCTGGCAAAGCTTATCTTAATAATTTCCTTTTCTCTATAGTTGCTGACAAAGCCTAACATTCTTGAGGTTACTTATTTACAACCCTATTCTTCAATCAACCCCATTCTTCAAACCATCCTGTTCTTCAGTCAGTACCATTCTTTAGCGTCCTTTGCCCTGCCTCACCAAAGCGGCCCTGTCTTAATCCAGAAAGGTCACTTTTGAGACTGTTTTTGATCACTGAGTTCCTCCTTTCTATATTTGACTTATCTGACAAAGAAGATTACTTTTAATTGGGCCTAGCTGTCTTTCAGGAGTGCTGATCTGCCAGTACCTGTACTGAGGTCATAGTACTGAAGAGCAAGTGAATACTATGTGGCAGATGAAACGATTTGGTTATACAGAAATCAGGCAGCAAATAGAATTGATACATTCATATTGTAACAGCAATACAGCTCTTTTTGAGCGTCTGTTAGACTGCTAGGAAGAGAGGAGATTCATTAAATTGCATTTAATGAACTGCATTCATTAAATGTTTAAGTGGTATTTCTGGGGTTTGTGCTTTGACCAGCCAGAAACGTTTGCTTTGGGTTTGGTTTGGGGTTTTTTTCCTGGCTGTGGTTGTATTTTTAACTTACTCTTTTAGTTCTTTTTCTTGTTTTTCTTGCTTTGCTTTTGTCTTCCTTTATTTTTTTCTTCCCTCCCTTTGAAGTGCTATTCTGCTCTGTTTTGGGAGAGTTTATGGCTGTGCTCATCACGGTAGTGTGAGTGTACCTTCTTGTGTTGGGTGAAACACAGTTACACAGTTATCACTGCTGCTCAGTTATTGTTCTAATCTCTTCTGCCATGCCAGAGCTACATGAAGGGGAAAGACCTTTTCATTAGGTCTCTCTGGGTTTTATTGTTCTGGGTTTTTTATTGTCATGATTATTATTTGACTAGTATGTGGGACAGAAGGATGTGACAGAAGATTCCTTGGTAGAAGTTTCTGTGTATGTTTGCCAAAGATGTCCTTGGCATATAGGCTGTGAAACTATGGAGTAGTCCCTCACATTTGGTAGAATATTTTGTCTGAAGGCAATACAGAAGGCAGAGGAGAGCTGCAGTGTCTGCTGCCACTTCTGTGGTGAGGAAGTGCAAAGGGTATTCTGTAGGTTGAACAGCTTCATGCCCTGATGTCCTTCCTACTGTAAACCCAGCCAAGAGGTGACAAAGGCATGAGTAAATGAATCCAGGTGGTTGTCTGTGAGAGTAACATAGCTCTCTCTGTCATCCAGAGGTGACTGAATGTCATCAAATCAAAGATTATCATGTGCTGATAATGGCATGTGGGAATGAAGCATTGATGAAGAGTACAAGAACAGTCCTGAATCATGAAAGGAGTTTACCAGTTGCATGACCAAAGATGGCTGCACAGTCTGTTACCAACACTCTTCATTCAACACTCCCAGCTTCTTCTGGTTCTGAACTAGCCCCAGTTTCTCAATCTCCATGAGCTTTGTATCATGTTAATGGCTTCTGTTCTCTTGTTTTTCATTTGTTCTGTCTCAAGGCTTTTTGTTGCTTTGAGTTCTGTGCATGAATCTTATTTGAACATTAAGTAAGATAAGCCTTGCAAGGAATCAGTATGCAATTTCTGGCACCGTCAACTCCTTTGAAACTTGGAGGAAATATCCTGACTTCCCATGAACAACTAGTGCCTTCAATCTTGAAAGCTAGAGCATTTGTGGATGACTTGCAGTCTGTTTTTTCTGCCCCCACATAGAAACTAAAATATATGTCAAATGGTATATTGTTTGGCAAATAGAGGTGTTGCCAAGAAAGAGAATTACATCTGCCCAGGGACAGTGGATTGGTAGCTGCTTTCCTCTGCGGTGGGGTTGGAGTTTCATAGGATCAGGGTGTGAGGAGGAACCTAGTTCTGTGCTAGCAGTCTAGTAACAAGTGTATTTTATATGTCACGACAGGAAGAATTAGCCCTTTGAGATGTCATATAAGGAATTTCTTGGGCTGACAGAACAGAATCTGTCTGAAAAAGCACAGGGTCTAGATGACTGTGCAAGAGTCTCTGTGGTTATATTCCAAGATCCTCGTGGTCCCATCTTGCTGGGAGATACGTGAACCTGTGGACCTTCCAGAGGTTTCCTCTCTGCCATATCAAAACTTGCTGACTCTGGGAGAAAATCTTGCTCTTGGAACTCTTTGATGTTTTCTAACAGCCTGTAGCTGCATGATAACGTTCATCATTTGATGGAAAAACAATCAGCTCACTGCAATTCCTAGAAATTTAGTATAAAAATAAAATAGGCAGAAATAAAGTCGAACATAGGACTCATGGCTCATACAGTAAAGCTTTCACTTTGCTTCAAACTGTCTGCAACTTACAGTATGTTAGAAGACAATGGAAAACTACTCAATGGGGAGCTTCGTAGTGGGCTTTTTCCTTCATGGAATAGTGTCCCATTCGCTTCACTGGTTTTGAGAGCCTGGGGACATAGGTGAACATGGTAGTTCGGAAGATACTCCCATATTAGTTGTCAGGACTCCTTTGTCAAAGACCTCTTTGCCCTTTCCTGTGATCACAGATTTGAGTCCCTTTGAAGCAGCCACAACTGCTGAAACATGGGCTTCCAGGGCAATTGGAAACTTGGATGTGCTGTCACATCATCCTATTGCACTGCATGTCTTGTCACTATGTTTTCACACAAAGGGGAAAGGTAAAGTTTGACTTTTAGCTTATGGAGGGTTTGTTAGAATAGAGATTCATTCTTTCTCCAGGAAGGAAAAAAAGTCCTAAAGAGTTTGTCTCATGAAATTTAACACCAAGGGGATCTTCCTGAGGGAAACAGATCTCATTCATTTTATTTTAAAGAAGTCACAATGTAAGCTGCAGTACCAAGGGACTAGCTTTAAGAATGGACTCTAACCTGTGTTCGTTAAATGGACTGTATGTAATGAACATAGGCTAGTGGCCAGGTCACTCCCATCTGAAGGCAGTGTCTTAGACACTTGACTTCCTGAATCCTCATGGGGAACAGTGGCTTTCTCTCTCTATGCACATCTGTGCGAATGGATTAATCTTTTGTAGCCTTTTGAGAGGCAGCTTTAGATGAGAAGAGCTATCCTGCTGCTTCAACTCTGCCTGCCAGTCAGCACCTCCCTGGGGTTAAATGGGTTCTATTGCAGGTTAAATGTCTAACTAAAATGCTCCCAATTATGTGGGGGAAGGGTGAGCTGTTCCTTAGGGCCAGATGCATTTGTCTAGCATCCTCTGAAACATCTTGGATTTTCAGAAAAGGCCAGAACAGGCAGGGATTTGGGAAGGTTTTCTCTAAACCTTCCAGCACGTGCTCTAGTGGAAGGTGCCCCTGCCCATGGCAGGGGATTGGAACTGGATGAGCTTTAAGGTCCATTCCAAGCCAAACCAGTCTGGGATTCTATGATCTTCAAACTGATAAATCGTAGAATCACAGAATGGTTTGGATTGGAAAGGACCATAAGATCATCCAGTTCCAATCCCCCTCCCATGGGCAGTCAAGTGGAAATCAATTGGAGAGCGTTTGTCTAAAATGCAGTGCATGAAGCTCTCATCTAATGCAGATTTTTGTCTACTACTGTAAACTGTAATGTTAAAGTTAGTTTGTTATGAATATTACTAATGCAGAAAGAATGACTGCGAAGTTATTTGCTACATTATGTGCTCTAGTAGGTAGATTTTACCATTGCTCCGTGCTGAAGGGAAGAATCTGCCTCTTTCTCCCATCATGTGTTATTTTTATGGTACAGTCAGAGGTGACTCATGTTCAATATGAGTGCACACAAAAGAAATGTAGCAAAAAAATCACCTTCTTTTATACCCAGTTATTAAAGTAATACCTTTCAGCTTTAGTGACACCTGCAATGTACAGGAAAACCGTTCTAGGCAAAGGTTGCTATAAATGTGATTGTTATGAATTTTGTCACTTTGGCCACCAATTAACAACTCGTATGAATGATTCCATTCCTTACCTGGCATGATGCTACCTGAAGGCTGCAGAAGCTTTTCCCTGGAGTTTCCAGAGCTTTGAAACAGGCCTATAAATCTATAGGCAAAAACCAATAATTCTTGCTTTTTTAGATAGCAAATTTTCTTGTGTTCTGTCTAGGTTGGGGAAAAACATGGAACCTTTCTGCTTCTAACCTGTGTGACCCCATTAATAAAGAATGAACACTTGTTCTAAAAGTCCCAATGGAAATGAGTTCCTGTCAAAAGCATTATTGTTCTTGTATTCTGCATATGGCCCTGTGATATTCTGGAGCTTCGGAACTTTCTCAACCCATGGAAATGCCAAATAATGTGTTCAAAATGGAAACATTTCCTCAGCCATCCCTATAATTAACGAGGAGGAAGACAGACAAGCATAATGGGTGTTTATCAGTTGTCAAAAAACCCCACTCACTTCTTGCCAAGATTCATTTATAAAAACATTTGTATGACTTAGAAATAAGCAGAAGGAAATAGTGTGTGTGTGTGTGGGGGGGGGTAATTGCTTTTTTCATAGACTACAGGTGCTGCATTGGCCAAATTTCAGTAGGGTAATCCTGATTTTCTGTACTGAAAAGCTCTCTGTTTGCATAAGGTTACTCAGTGTATTTTCTGAGCTACCTTGTAATAGCATCACTTGCTATTTGAAGGGATATTTCACAGCAACATTATGTGTCTGCGTGTGTAAATGAATTCTGATCCCAGAGTAAGAAAGGCAAAAAGAAAGGAAATCACTAGTAAGAAAAGCACAGGTTCATGTTACAAAAAAGGTGAGAAAGCAAATAGAAAACTGCCTTTCAATGGCAAGAGTGTGTAAAACAAAACCAGAGGAATTGCTAATACTTTCAAGACTGAAACTGAGATCTCCAAAAAAGCAACCTCCAAAGCAGGGTGGGTTTATTTATTGCGTGCCGTGTACTTGAAGCGAGTCGCTGACTACTAGAAAAGAAAGCAATTCATAGAAAAAAGCTTGCTTACATGGAACCGTGGTAGCTTTGGGGGTTGGTTGTTTTTTTGCTGGTTTTCATTTGCTGAGTGTCTGTTAATCCCAGCTGTCCCTGTGGGAGGCAGCGTGAGGCAGGATTCATGGAGTTTCCTGGTCAGTCAAGGTCATCACGCAATTAGATGAGATCAAGGGAGATTGGAAGACGCCGAAGGAGCCCTCAAGTGTGCTCTATATCCTAAGGCATAGCTGGGGTTCCCCTAAAATATCCAGCTGTATCATCCAGAACTTCTTCCTGGCTCCTTTTATAGGTAATGTACATGAGATAGGCCAAACCAGCCTTAAATACCAAGTCAGCGTGCCTCCTGAACTGTAGTGCACAGAGCCAGCAGGAGACTGAGATGCACATGAAATGTCTAAAAGTATGTGCAAAAAGGGACTGCGTGAGCTACACATGTAGCAGCTGGTAATGCAAAGCTTTTGCCTGGTTCCTTTGATTTCTGTAAAGTTCAGTCAGTGGCAGCACAGTGGAACTACTGATATCTATTAGTTCTTCTAAAAGCGTTGTTTAAAAGAAGTTAAGGTTAGGACAATGATGAAAAGCTGGATTTTTGGTCTCTGCTCATACTGACTTTATGTAGTGTGGCTCCTTTGACTGCAGTAGAATGACTCCTGATGTACTGCAGAGCTCAGGGGAAGAGAAGGAGACAGCACTGTGAAATGGCATGCTAAATAGCTCAGGTTTCACTTGCTGTGCTGGAATCTGTGATAATTAATACACTTAAAAGAAATTAAATGATCACCTGGAGTTACTCCTACATTTAATTATGTCATGTTTGGCTGCACCTGATTTGAGCTTTGAGGCAAAAGAAGAATCAAAAAGATACTTCTGAGCACCACCTGGATGTTGTCAGTAAGCAAGAGAGTGTGATATGTATATATGTATTCAAGCATTCTCGCCTTGATAAAACATGAGTGTGCAGACTTTTCATGTCCAAGGTTATTTGTAGTATAGTATTGAATAAGATAGCGCTCCTCTACCTGCTGAATTGCACGTGTTGTACAGCAGAGCCATGTACAACTAGCAATCATGCTGGCAAATGTCTGGTTCTTGGATCACTTTATCTGCAAGGACTGGAGGACTTGAAGTCTTTGGTTGGTTTCTGTGCTGCTTGTAAAGGTGTGAAGGTGAAATACCCTTTTTTGGCCCTGAACTCTGGAACTGTTCTAGGCAGAAAACCAAACAAGTAGGTGAGGATCTGCCATGTTCAATCTCAGTAAAGCAAAATGTCCTATTGCAAGAAGAAAGGAAACATGGAAGAAACTTCATTCTTCTCGCCTACTCACTTCATGGGCTAGGAGAGAGGAACCATGCATACAAGTGCTGCATGTTTTTTTCTAAGTGCTTTGTAATAAATTCAGTGGTCAGAATGCAGGGTGGCAGGGGCAGGACAGCTCCTGTATATGAAAGGAAAGCACCCTGCCAGTGTGACATGATCTTCCTGCATGTCAGCAGGCAAAAGGAGGTTCAGGAATTGCACTGTTGGAAGTAGAAGAGGACATATAGACTAGGCATGCTATATGGATGAGAAAAATGGGGCTTATGCTGAATGATGAAAAGTGGTTAAAGAGTGAGGTACTGTATGAAGCAGCGTGCTCTCCTTGGCAGTAAGCTACTCTGACAGACATTCAGTGGTTCAAATGTGAGACATTATACCCATCACAGCACAGAATAACCAGTTTTCAAACATGCAGTGGGGAGTAGAAAGCATCTTTCTGCTGACTCTTGTGATTTAGAAGGGCTTTGTGCTTCTCAGGTAATAAAACATAGTGTGCTCTTTAATTGTTCAGGTAGGTATTCAGTGCTCGTGTGTTTGTTCCCAAGTGGACATCTTTGTTGCTGTGGCATTGGTGGGCTTGGTAGAAGTCTACCAGCAAACCTACTATTAATTTATTACTTCACACTTCCCTCAATCTGTCTCCAAAAGCAGACAAATGTTTATGTGTTTGCTATAGCTGATATTTCAGATCTTTGCTGGTTTTCATCTACTCAAGTCTAGTATGTAATCCATCCGCATAAAGCATTCCATTGTGCAAAAGTGAACGCAGATGAAGAGATCTACCCTTTCACATGCCAGGGTTTGGCTGACCATGCGCAACTGGAGCTTCCTTAGATGCTGGAGAGATTTTCTGTGTTTCCTTTTGCTCTTTGCTCATTTTCTCCATCTGTCACAGTCATCTAGATCTTTATGTAGAGGAGGATTCATGTAAAATACAGAATTAATGACACTGTTTGAAACGACCTTTCCCTTTAGGGGTTTATAATAAAGCTTGTGTAGCATTTCAGATACTTTTGCAATACACAATTAAAAATCAGAGTTAATGGTGACTTTCTTTCAGCTTTCTCCCCAGCATCCATAAGTTTTATTTTAGGGAGTCCTTCAGTTCAGAGGTGGTGGTTTATGTTTTAGGTTCATAGCCCTTCAGTGGATTTGGACAATTGATTTTTTCAAATCCTTTAGATTTTCAGCATTTATCGTGTGTCGGGGGATTCTGCAGCTTGATCTATACTTTCTGTGATGAAAACTGTCAGTTTTGAACCCTGTTGGGTTCCTGTTGTTTTGAATGCCCCTGAGGGACTTGGAAGAAGCAATGAACAGTTGTTTCATGCTTACATACCTTCCTGTTACTCACAATTTTATAAATCTATCATGTTCTTTTCTCACCCATACCTAAGGCTACTTATTTGTTTATTCCCAGTATAGAAGCTCATCCTTGCAGCACTCTCTTAAGCCTTTTTCTCATTCTACTAAATCCTTTTTGAAAGGGGCAGACCGGAAGTGGATAGAATTTGAACTGTGAGTGCACAGTGTGTTTCTGTAGTGGTATCATGACAGTTTTGTGCCTTTTCTCTGCTCCATTTCTGGAAAGTCTGAACATTCCATGTACTTCTCTGAGTATGGCAGAATGCTGAACGCAATGGTTTCCTTTGGATTTCAGAGATCTATGTAAGTTAATGACAGTATCCTCTCTCTCTGCAGCTGCTGATGGAATGGTGTGTAATGAGTTATGCTCAAGTGATGGCTGTTGGGGGCCAGGCCCAGACCAGTGTCTCTCCTGCAAGCGCTTCATCAGGGGCAGGACCTGCATAGATTCCTGTAACCTGTATGATGGGTGAGATACTTCCCTTGCACTTTGCCTTCAAGTTGCTGATTATGTTGTTCAGGCCTTCAATTAGTAAGTTATTTTGGTTTAAAATTAATCAGTATCTGGCTCCATTGCCAGTATTACTGATTTTGAGTGAAATATATTATGGGATAAGTTTTAAAGATTTCCGAATCTGAACTTGTGTAGAAGGTTTTACTTAGTATTCTGCTAAAATTTTCGTGCAGCACCGAGTTTGTAGCACCATTTGCATTGCTGATGATGTGAACACTTTGATTTAGGTGAAGACTTGCACAAAAAACCCGCCTGCCATTTAGCCCTACTTGAATAGACAGTCCTATTCCAAAACGCATGCACTTATGTTCTTTCAGATGAGTTAGATCTAGGCATTTGATAGAGAAGTTCTCTAAATAAGGATCCCAAAGAAGAAACACTCACTCTCTTTTCATAATGCACTATGTATGTGTACATACAACTATAAACATTAAGTCAATGTGAGTTCTCCCCTCCTTTCCTTCTGCTGCTCATGCATGTGCACCATCTTTTCTGGAGGATGGGTGGGGAAATTCCTACATATGGTACAGCCAGTATGTAGGCATGAGGAATCGGCCTCATCACAGCCAAAATACAGCTGAACTGCTTATATTAGCTGCAGCAGCAGAAATTCATAATTAGGCTGTGGAGGGGAGCAGGTGGAATTTCAACCCCTGTCTAACAGCATAGCAAGGTCCCCAGCGCCTCTTCTAAAGTCAAGATAAAAACCCTAAATGATATTAATTATCTTTTTCAACTCAAACTGTTATTTGAAAATAAGGTCACTGTATGGTTTCGTTCTCTTTCTTTTCCTGCACTGGGTGCCAACTTGTGTAACTGTTAAGGAAAGACTATAAAATGAACTGCTGTATAACATGAAAAACTTCCTAAGCTGTTTTATCTGGAGAATGCATGCAAAAGAAGCCAGGAAAGGGTGTGATCACTTCCAGTAGTCGAGTGGGGTTTTCCTTAGCTGCCTTGCTGCAATAAAACCTAATGGCTGTAAAGGAGCATCCAAAAACTACTCACAGAAACCTTCACCCTTTACCTTGATATTACTGGAGCCCACTAATGTGAGTGTGCAGCACATCTTTAACTGGTTAATACCAGTATTTTAAGTGGTTAATGCAATGAGATGGGATCCATCTACAAAGCTTTGGTGTGTCCAGTCTAAGCTAGGTGCATAGATTCTGTCTGTGGTTAGTGGGAGAAAAAACAGCCTGCTCACGTGTTAATTTATCTCAGTCTAGAAGAGGGATGTATTGTGTTGAGAGGACTATGGGAGGTTTTCTGTGAGGGATAACTAGCAGCTAAAATGAGATAGCTGGTGTTTGAAAGAAGAAATCCCACCTAGTATCACTACTTTCCCACCCCTTGTAAGTGGTTAATAAAAAGATGATAGGTTCTAGTGGAGCAGAAGGATTTGTTTTGAGATTTTATAGATTCAGACCTCAATCTGGAATTGTTCTTAAATAAGTTACAAGCTTTTTAGAGAATGGGCTTTAAAAAGAGAGCATTCGTAGGGACCTAAATAAAACAAGAGCAGCACTGTGGATCAGTGTTCTTTCTAAGCCTTTCCTGCCTGATAGTGGTGTCTCACATGTAACAAGTGGCTTCTTCAACCTGAGCAGGAGTGACAATTCCATAGATAAAAATCCAGAAATGAGTTACTTTGTCCTATTAATGATGTCCTTATTTCTTAAGAGAGCAAACCCCTACTATAGTTTTATACGGGTAAACAAGATGCCTTCTGCTTCTCCTGCCTGTGAGTGAGGTTTTCAGCTGGTGCAAAGCAACATAATGTCATTAACAGAAGTGATCTCAGCTGTGCAGTCTGCTCACCTGCATACAGCTGAAGTGATTTCCACTCACTGAAGAGTAGCCATTTTGTCTCAGGTTCCACCTCACTTTCAGTCTCGCCTCTCTGCTCTCCTGGCTTACCTGCAAAATGTTTTCCTAGGGAATTTCGGGAATTTGCAAATGGCTCTGTCTGTGTGGAGTGTGATCCCCAGTGCGAAAAGATGGAAGAAAACATGATCACGTGCTACGGGCCGGTAAGAGCAAATCTTGGTATGCTATGGGCTGGCTAGTTAAAGAGTGCTGAAGCACAGGCATTTTCTGCTTAGCGACTTTAAAGCAGCTATTGAAAATTAATGTTAACAAAAGCAGCAAATATGCAATCTCTGCACGTAGGGAAAGAATTCTGCTCATGTTAAATTGGTGCTGGGAATAAACTTGCTTGGATCAGCCCCCTTTAGAAAATGTTTTAAAAGTTTTCCTTTTCTTTCCTGAGTTGTTTTAATGCCTTAGTGGTACAGACAGACTTTGTTTTTAGATGAGAGCTAGCATGCAGCTGTGATTTGAGTGCCCTCTTTATCACTGCTGCCATTCTTTATACTCAGCTCTGCCCTGTTCTACAGCAGCTCTGCAGTTTCTGTTTCCTTTTTTTTATTTCCCCATGAAAAAAGTATGGAATTTTGTCTCAATTTCTGCGTTAACTTAAACAACATGTTTAGGTTTTTGTTTCTTTCAAAATTAGGTTAGCCTTTTTGGTTGTTTCAATAGGTAATTTTTTTCATGCATCCCAAATGAACCATATAGATTATTCAGTGCTTGTTTGCCATCCAGGGGGACCTGGTCACGCTTAAGAGGTGGCCAGTGCCAACCTCGTGAAGTTCAACAAAGCCAAGTGCAAGGTCCTACACCTGGGTCAGAGCAATCCCAGGCACAGCTACTGGTTGGGCAGGGAAGAGATTGAGAGCAGCCCTGTGGAGAAGGACTCGGGGGTGTTGGTCGATGAGAAAATGACCATGAGCCAGCTTCAGTGTGCGCTTGCAGCCCAGAAAGCCAACCGTATCCTGGGCTGCATCAAAAGGAGTGTGACCAGCAGGTCGAGGGAGGTCATCCTGCCCCTCTACTCTGCTCTCATGAGACCTCACTTGGAGTATTGTGTGCAGTTCTGGTGTCCTCAACATAAAAAGGACATGGAACTGTTGGAACAAGTCCAAATGAGGGCCATGAAGATGATCAGGGACTGGAGCACCTCTCGTATGAAGATAGGCTGAGAAAGTTGGGGCTGTTCAGCCTGCAGAAGAGAAGGCTGCATGGAGACCTCATAGCAGCCTTCCAATACCTGAAGGGGGCCTATAGGGATGCTGGGGAGGGACTTTTCATGAGAGACTGTAGTGGGAGGATAAGAGGTAACGGGTTCAAGCTGAAACAGGGAAGTTTAGATTGGATATAAAGAGGAAGTTCTTTACTGTGAGGGTGGTGAGGCCCTGGAATGGGTTGCCCAGGGAAGTTGTGCATGCTCCATGGAGACAGGCTAAGAGCATTGGGGCTGTTCAGCCTGGAGAAGAGAAGCTGTGTGGAGACCTCAGAGCAGCTTCTGGTACCTGAAGGGGGCTTCAAGGATGCTGGAGAGGGACTTCTCATCAGGGACTGTAGTGTTAGGACAAAGGATGATGGGTTCAAATTGAAGCAGGGGAAGTTCAGGTTAGATACAAGGCAGAATTTCTTCCTTGTGAGAGTAATTAGGTACTGGAACAGGATGCCTGGCCAAGTGGTAAATGCTCCATCCCTGGCAGTGTTCAAGGCCAGGTTGGACAGAGCCTTGGGCAACATGGTCTAGTGGAAGGTGTCCCTGCCCGTAGCAAAGGGCTTGGAACTAGATGATCTTTAAGATTGTCCTTTCCAACTCTTAACTGTTCTATGATTCTATAAATAAGTGCTATTAACAGTTATTGCTGAGTGTGCCACCAGTCAAGGACTTGCAAATTTTAGTGTAGCAGGAAGAGACAGAGGAACTTGAATGTGCTGCATTTCTTTCTTCCACATCTCCAGGGACCTGACCACTGCACAAAGTGTTTCCATTTTAAGGATGGTCCAAATTGCGTGGAAAAATGTCCTGATGGCTTACAGGGGGCCAACAGCTTTATTTTCAAATATGCTGATGAGGATCGTGAATGCCATCCGTGTCATCCAAACTGCACCCAAGGGTAAGTGCCAATTCTGTCATGTGAGCCATCCTATTTACTGTTTATAGCACATGATTATTCGCGTACAGTTTGGGTGGGTAAAGCACTTGTCCCAGTCCTGAAAACAGAGTGTATGCAGCAGTAGTGTGACCTTTGATTTTCAGGAGTTTCGTGAATATCCAGCAGCTTATCAGGAAAAAAGCTTAAACCCCTGCTGAAAACCACAGAGAACAACTTTTCCCAGCAGTGCTCTTAGCTCTCCTTCTACCTACCATAGGTTTGTAGCAAATGCTGCCAGTGGCACTTCAGTGTAGGCCTGTAAAATGACTTTGTTTTTGTATTTGCTTGTTGGCAGAATTTTCATCTCTGCTCCTTGCTGTTGGTGAGCTAACCTGGCAGCGCTACTGTGAGATGAAAGTGTTAATGCTCCTCTCATATGGGGACCGATGCAAAGGATTTGTCTGAAACCAGGCTTCTTACAGGAGTCTGGTTCTGAGCATCAACTTCTCAAGTGCTATGTGCCTAAAATCACTTGTTAACATTTGGAAATAGACAGCCCATGTATCTGAGCCAGAATTACAGATCTTTGTCACAAAATGATAGTAGTCACATGCACAACTGTTGTTTTGTGTGGGCCACACAAGTTAAATGTTGGGGTTCTTTTGATGAGGCGGTTGGTGGTGTCTGTCCAGCATACAGACAAAAGAAGGGAAAGGCAGCCAGGGGAAAAAAAAGAGCAGACTTCAGACAGTGAAATAATCTTTAACAGGAGGCTCTTATTGTTTAGCAGCTAAAATTAAACCAGTAAATTATTCAATGTAATCTTGATATCAACAGCTGTTGCCATTCAAAATGAGACCTTTTGCTGGTTTTGCAAATCTAATTACAATAGAGCCATTAGGGAAATGAAAGTGAGATCGCAAAGACACAGCCAGGATCTGTTACAGATTTGTCTTCCTCTCAGACCCTTTAAATCAGTTATGCAAGAAGAAAAATGCTGCTACTGTGGAAGAGGAGAGTAAAAAGAAACAATATGAAAAGATGAGCTCACTTCAGGAGCTCTGGTCCTGGCTTTAATAAATGGTGTAAGTGCCAATTCTGATCAAGTCTGACAAGCCCAGCAGTGTATGATAGATTTACTGTCCACCCTACTTAAGAAGTGCCTTGCAGCCCTGCTGGCCTCTCAGAAGACAAGGATGCAATGCTACTTCTCATTCCCTCCTCTTTTCTGGGAAGGTCCAAGTGTTACTAATCTTCATGTTACAACTGTTTCTCCTAGTCCAGAAAGAGAGCAGAATGTTTTCCATGCCTTTCCACTTCTTCATATGCATCAGTAGTTTGCAAGTGTTACTTGTTTTTATCTCCCTGGATAGAACAGGATCAAGAAGGAAGACTTGTGTCTTGTGACGAAAATCTGATGTTCTAGTTCATAAACAGGAAAGGCATTAGGCAGTTGTAGCAGGTATTCATTGGCAAGCCTTGGTGACACGATGTTCCTTTGTTATCATTTAAGCCCTAAACTTGCAGTTATCCCTTCTTATTTTCTGCAGCTGGTAAGGTAAAAGAATGTCTCATTTAGCATTGTGTGTCAGTTCCCAGGGAACTGATAAACTGCCGCTATTGAGAGGGCCAGAGGTTTCACACCCAGGTTACATGGGAGAAGGTGTGGTTATCTCCTGGGTGAGGAGCTATCCCTTTGCCATGAGTAAAATACTATTCCTCATGGAAATCCTCATGCTCTTATTAAAGAGTTATTGCATCTATTCTTGGAGTTTTGTTTTTATGAGGGATAACTAAATACCCACCACCCCCCAAGTCTGGGTGCACTTGGGTATTTTTTTTTCTAGTGTTCCTAAAGACTTTCTGGTACGTGATTACGTTAGTGAGTACCCAAGATATCTGGGGCTTATGGGTTGTCCATCTTCTTGCCAATGTTGTCAGGGGCTGAATGTGCCCACACAGAGCAGGCAAACTCTTTCTCCTTTTCTCCTTCAATACAGAATTCTCTGGTTTCATACTCTTCCTTTAGAAATTAGTATTTAAATTCCCCTCAGTCAGGATTGTTCAGTGAGATAGATTGTGGAGGGAACACACCTTGGTATTTGGCTCATGAGTGAATGGTACAGAGAAACTATAATTCTACTTTATCTAGCATGTCTTTTCTCCTCTCTGTCAGATCAATTGCTGGAATAAAACTGATG
The DNA here is from genome assembly GCA_039720435.1 of Amazona ochrocephala. Taxonomy (NCBI): domain Eukaryota; kingdom Metazoa; phylum Chordata; class Aves; order Psittaciformes; family Psittacidae; genus Amazona; species Amazona ochrocephala. The sequence continues at coordinate 80,464,853 of CM077881.1, read as the reverse complement.
CCCTCTCAGTACAGCTTGGATAATCATCAAAAAGTGTTGAGCTGCTGCAGAGCAGTGCTCCTGGTGTGGTATTACCTCATTCCTGCAGTGCTGCTCTCTTTTAATTTGGCTGCTTGGTAGAACGGGTTGTTCCCATATGTTGTTTCTAGTCCCTCCTACCTGTTGTTGTCACCAGGGAAGATGTCTGTCCCATCCCTGTGTTTACTGTGAGCGTCTTCCCAGAAATTCATCATGGTCCTTGCAGATGATTGCTTTGCACCCTAGATCATTCTCCTCCCTCATTCAATGATAATGCCTGCTTCTGTTAATAGGTATGTAATTACTAGCCCTGTTAATGATCTTGCATTGACTAGGAGAACCATCAGGGAGTGACTTCCTTGGAAGTAACAGCTATGCTCTTGGCCTCACATCCCCATGCTAAACATCAGCTACTTGAAGCCTGTTTGGATCAGATCTGGGGCATGTGGGACAGCTATCCCATTTAATTCAAGAGTCAGGCAGCACTTGGCATCTCTTGTTGCAGAGCAAGCCAAAATGGAACTCTTTCACAGAAATAAAATGCTAATTATATAATATCATTTGACACAAGTGGGAGTTCTCACTGGACACCCCTCCTCCTCATAGAAAGTCGTTTTCTCACACAGCTTTTTGGAAGAAGTGTATTACTCTTCACCAAAGCTTTATTTTCCTTCTAAGCCAAGACCAAAGAAATCACAGGAACCTTATCAACATGTGTGTGGTCCAGAAGGGATTTGAATGCAGAAGTACTGTCTTGCCCCTAAGGGTTAGGTGTATTTTTAGGAAGGCATTATGAATTTCTTAGGAAAAAATAGTGCAAATTTAATGATAGTAAACTTTGAATAAGAAACTGTTACTATTTTGTTGATGCAAAACGTTCCCCAATCTCCTGCCCCGGTTCAACTTTCTTATTGCCACTGGCAGAATGCCCTTCCTGTTAGCTAAGTAACAGCCTGGTTTTCAGTTGGCTGTTCATAACAATAGTTGCATGACTGGTGATCACCAGAACTAAAGGTTTCTGTTCAGAGGTAATCCGGTTATGCCATTGTATAATCAGTTTTGTTTGAAATGGTGGAGTTTGAGATCCTTAGGGGCAGTGAGGAGGGTGCACAGGCAGCTTGCTCCCCTGGACTTCAGGAGGGCAGATTTGGTCCCATGAGGGATCTGATTGGTGCAGTACCATGGGGTAAATAAAGCCCTGGAGGGAAGAGGGGCCCAAGAAAGCCAGCTAATAATCAAGAATCACCTCATCCAAGCTCAGGGGTGATGCATCCCAGCAAAGAGTAAGTCAAGCAGGAACGTCAGGAGGCCTGCAAGGATGAACAAGGTGCTCCTGGTCAAAGTCCAACACAAAAAGGAAGCCGACAGAGGGTGGAATAAAAGAAATTGTCTGAGCAGCCAGGAATTGGGTTAAGGCAGCTAAAGCCCTGATAGAATTAAATCTGGCTAGGGACATCAAGGACAACAAGAAAAAACCTTCTATAGGTACACTGGGGATAAAAGGAAGATAAGGAAAAATGTGGATCCTCTCCAGAAGGAAACAGAAGACCTGGTTACCCAGGACATGGAGAAGGCTGGGATACTCAGTGACTTTTTTGCCTCTGTCTTGACCAACAAGAGCTCCAGCCACACTTCCCAAGTTGCAGAAGGCAATGGTGGGAACTGGGGAAATGAAGAGCCACCCACTGTAGAAGGTCAGGTTTGAGACCATCTAAGGAACCTGAAGGTGCACAAGTCCATGGGAGCTGATGAGATGCATCCATGGGTCCTGAGGTAATTGGTGGATGAAGCGGCTAAGCCACTATCCATCCTATTTGAGAAGTTGTGCAGTCTGGTTGCTGTGAGTAACCTGCTCTAGTGGAAGGTGTCCCTGTCCATGGCAGGGGTTTGGAAGTAGATGAGCTTTAAGGTCCCTTCCAACCCAAACCATTCTGTGATTGTTTCTAATGACAAAGATTTTTGAGACTTCATCTGACTAGAAATGGCTTCACTGCTCCACATCTGTGAACAGCTCAGGCCCTGCCTTTCAATCCTAATGAAAATTGCTGAAAGGCAGTGTTTGTGACAGAGGGGAAAAGGATTCTTTCAGGAAAAAACATTTGCTATTCCAGTTTTTAATACTGTCTTAATTTGTCATTTTCTTTCAGGGGGTGATTATCTGTAAAGCCAGGATGAGCTCCAAGTGTAATGATTTTGTATAAGCTGTATTGGACTGTCGTATGGTACTGAATATATCATTAGTAAATTGGCATGTATTAGTTAACCAGTTCGTTTTACAGAGCAAACTTGGAAGTGAAAGTATCATCCAGAATCCGAGCAGGAAAAGGAACCCTGGGGGGTATATGGAGTACCAGTGTTGTGTGTGATTTTTGTCAAAAAGCGTGAAACCAAGGAAGTTACTTCTAGAGAACAAATAACTGATGACTCCATGGTGCAAAATAACTTAGTAACAGCTATTGCCATTGCTCAGTGTTGCACTTTACTGCATGTAATCAGAGCAGCCAGAGAGTAGGAAACTGTCCAACATGACTTGGAATAATGGAAGTTGCACCTAGATGGAGTTTTCTGTTTGGGGCTGGGCAATCCACTGAAGAAGATGAGAGGTTTGAATAAAAATCGGTGGTATTTTATCTTGGAGTAGGTGAGGTCCAAACAGCACTCTTTCCTTGGATCCAAGTCGTATTCTCCAAAATCCAGACAGAATAAATGTACGGATGCAAAATGACTCTGAGGCAGTAGGTTCTTTATGTTGGTCTGCCACTTGTCTGAAGTAGTAGTAATGGCCTCTCAGACCTGTGATTTGAAAAGGGCCTTCTTTTTATTGATAGCAAGAGTCAGAGCTCAGCTTGACTTGACGTGCTAGGAAATAGAAGATCGGAACAACTTTTTTGCAACCTCCTTCAGTACTGAACTGGTTATGTGCAAATTGCTGAGAATGCCGTGAAAGGAAGAAGTGCTGGATGCGTTTGAGGCTGGTTAGCATTCAGACAGTCCTCAACTCTGAAGTCCTGAAGCCAAGAAGGACAGCTCACCTTTCAAAAAAGAGCCAGCAGGAGTTTTCTCAATGAAGTTCTTTGAGCTGCAGTTAAATCTTCCCTTTCCATTTATGCATTATCTGGCCACCTGGGTATTTAATGAATCCTTTTTATGTCTGCACATTTACTGAAGGAAACCATTATTGAGGAAATCCTTCCAATTTGTGTTTGCATGTCACAGTTTTTATGTTAAAAGAAGAATTCAAGTAAACAAACAAGAGGTAAGGTTCTATCATTCTGCTCTCCCTGATGGGCAGGTAAGGGGAAATTGAATTCACTGAATTTATTTTACAATGGCAGAGGAACCGCTAATTTAAAAGCAGCAAAAGCTGATGAGTGGCAAGTGATGGTGAAGTGGAAAGAAGATCCCAGGAGAGCATGTTTGAACTCTTTCAGATTTATGACATGCATATTCCTCTATCAAAGCCAAACTAAAACCAGAGGAGTTTAAAGGAGTTGGGATCATACCTTCAATTTTAACTGCTTCAACAGAAGGGAGTTTCAGTCTACCGAAGTGTCAGATCACCCGCTCCTGTAGCGGACTTAAAGCCAAAAAGCCTGTTTATAAAATGGCCCTGGCATCATAAAAGAGTTGAAATGAGTGGTTCTGTTTCCTTAAAATGCAGAGAGCTCGGTACACTCCATGGCTGCAAGTGCACTAGCTGGACATTCAGCCCAAGGGTGTCAGGTTGTCTTAACCCCTAAAAGCTTAACTTCAAATCTCCGAGAATCTGACTGCTGTCTAAATATGTAATTAACTTGCTATTTGAACACAGAGGGCATAGGGCACCACTTCAGGTACTGTGTGTCACGAGGGCAAGGAAAATCCTCGCGTAGCTGTGTTTTGCTATCTTTCCCTATGGTTTTGCTTTAGTGGTGCTGCTCAGGGCGATGCCCTGCATTTTTGTTTGGTGAGCACTTGCTGATTTTTGGAGAGGGAAGACTTTTGGCAGCACCTAAGGAAAGCGGAATAAATGCCTGAATCAGCAGATACTGTTTTGCTCTGATTTTTGCTGTTGGTTATTCATCCTTGGGTTTCCCTGATGCAAGGACCGTCAGTTTCTGAAATATTCCTACAGTTGCCTGAACTGGGAGCTTAGAGCAGAATGAGCAATTGCATCAGTTACAGAAAGCAAGGAAGTTTTGTGTTGTGCTCCTGGGGGTCTCGTCTTGCAAATGAGCAGCTTATGTGTAGTAATCACCGGTTTGATGATTCAGACAACATCCAGAAAAAGCAGCTCTATTGTCACGACTCCCACGTACGCAGGTGAAACCTTCCTTAAGTGTTGTTTGAGCCAAGATATGTCCAACCTTGGAGTGCTGTTGCTATTACTGTTCCCATTGCAAGCTTGTTTTTATCACAAGCTATAATTTTGTGGTGACTTGGGTCTCTCTTGAGAATTACAAGTAAGAATTTGTCACAAAGAGGGGATTCCTGCTGCTGGGATCTGTAAATAACCGATTTCTCTCTTTTTCTCCCTATTTTCAATTTGGATTTGCTGCAGGTGCATCGGGCCACGTATTGAGGACTGCATCGGCCTGATGGATAGGTACTTGATGAGTGATCGTTCCCTGTGTGTCTTCCATCTTCCACGTGTGGACAAGGGCGAATGCATGTGCATGTCCTTGTGAATGGCAAATGACGTCTTTTGTTCTGTAATTGCCTGCAGGTGTAGAGGTCCCGCTAATCATGACTGCATTTACTATCCATGGACACGACAGTCCACTTTACCACAACATGCTAGGTAACATCCACCACTTCTCCATTTTTGCACACAGGGTTACCACAGGAATGTTATACTATCCAGTTTGTTCAGAAGCACAAATAACAGGGAGAATATCATTCATCCTGAAGTGAGATATGAACATCCACATTTACTTTTCCATTTGAAAAGCCAATTCAATATCTTAATTGTTCTGGCTGCTTAGAAAATGCCTTTTTTAAGTGAAATCAATAAGGATTTAATTCTGGCATTTTCTGCAGACACACGTGTTTCTTGATGCAATTTTACTCAAAGTAAATATAGTGAAAACTGGCTAAATTGGAATTCACTGTTTTCCCTTTTTATTCATTTTTTCTTTAAGGCAGCGCTTAAAAGCAAATGAAGCTTTTCATTCCATACTTCTCTGGGAAAACATAAATGTTTCAGCAAAACTTAATTTCCTCCTTAATTCACACAACACTGTTATTTGATTGGCTTGCTTTGGGTTTTTTTCTTCTTCTCTTCAGGAAAAAGAGAAATCCTAACCTTGCATCAGTTTTATTTTTCAGTAATGATGATCAAAACGAATGTAGGAAAACTCCCAGCACATTGCAGTTGCACTCTGCATTCTTTTTCAGTTGATGTTCATTCAATTCAGTTGATGTTCAAATTCAAACTGGTTAGTATGACTTCCAGGCTTTGGGATTATTGGCCTGAGCTAAGACTGGATGAAAAATAGATCATTCCAATCAACTTCACTTCAGTAAGGATTTTACTTTGCCTGTTTTCCTTGTCTTTAAGAGAAAGATTTTAAGTTGCTTTTCCTTCCTAGTTGTGTGCTTAATGTGAATATTTGTGTTTCTAACTGCTGACAGAGAACATGTTTGGACTTGAAAAATGACACTTGATAAATGCTATCAAATGGTATATTTGTATTAATCAGTATATCAAATCAGTATCAGTTTTGACTTAATTCATAGACCTGGGGAAGAGGTTTTGAATATTTCAGTATGTTGTTTTAATATTTCTGGTCTGGGATATCCAGTTTGAGATACTTCTGTGGAGGACTCCTGTGGATGTACTCATCCAAACCGAGCTGCCCAAAATAAGCAATCAGTTTTAAAGGTCTCTGTTTTTGCTTCATTGGAAGCGTGAATACACAACATGTAGCATTCTAAGTTCCAGAGGCTTACCAAATGACAGAGAACAAAGGCCATGCTGAAGTTCTTTGTTTCAGTAACCAATTCAAAACCAACAGGTGTTTCATCAGCTGGATTTTTAATCAGTTTTTGAGGGAACATGAAGGGCTTTATACTAGGAAGACAACTCGGGTGTAGTGTAACTCTTACAGCATTCCAGGCTGCTTGCTCTAGGTTCCTCTGTTAGCCCAAAAGCCAGACCTTGTTCTCTGAATTCAAGTAATATAACTCCAAAACTTAACTTTGCATTGAAAATGTTCAGGTAGTAGTAAAGCCTATGGAGGCACTGCCAAATACCCTCTGAATTTGATGGAAAGACTCCTGTTAATCTCACTGGATGTTAGATGGGGTCATGTATTTAAAAGTGGAATTGAAGGAGTGGAACCTCAAACGTGATGGCACAACATAAAGTGGTGTCTAGTGGGGTGCCAGGTTTAAGCCACGTGTTAGCAGGCAATGCCTGTTTGGTGTTTTATGTTGTGTGAATGGTGGGGTTTGTCTCCTTGAATTCACTGTCAAGGTTCTAAAGCAAATTATTAAGGGGGATGGAAATTAAAGCCATTGTTTTACTCTGCTCAAGTGAATGATTTCCAGCTCCGTGCAGTCAGAGGGGGAAGGGCCTCATGTGTGTCCTTTACATCTGATGGATTTTGTTTTGTTTTGTTCCTGAATTTATTTTAGGGAAATTACTGCACTGTGTTTAAGTATCAGTATATATGCATTCTGTTATTTTTAAGGCAAAGAAGGACATTTCATACCTTTATGTTTGTTAGATTAGTGAAATTGTGCTTTTAAGTTCTTTTCTTGTGTGTCTGAAAATGCTTCATTTTGTTTGGGCTAAAAATGGGCAAAACTGCACTGGCAAAGTGATGCTTTTATTATGTTAGGGGTGTAAATCAAAAATGGATGTGTTTCACTTTAGATAGAACCTTCTTCATGTCCCTTTAACAACTGTGCGCCCTCCCTAGACTTACAGACCTTAAAGTAATTAATAGTCAGGTTTACCTTTATCCGTTGACGTGAATTTCTTCCACTGATGTGAACTAGCAGTGAGTTGAAGGGCAGAGTTTTCTGCTGTTTAAACAGCTGGAGGTGAGAGCAGGGCTCTAACCGGAAACAATGAGATATTTCTCATCTTCACCTATTTCAATTTTCATACAAGTGGGGCTTTTCTTTGCAGTATTGCAGTTTGCAAATTGGTTTTGCCATGGTCCATTGACTTGAGGGCTTTTGTAAGAGTCTGGTAGAATAGCAAAGGGATTCTTACTGTCGTATTTAATAAAGATGAGTCAGATGTGCAACACATAGCTTGTTTTCCAGGTGACCAGAGAAACTCCAGCTTTTCTGCTTGTGTTTGGTCCCTTATATTTTGTAGGGAAAAAAAACCCTCACTTCTGATATTGTATGTCTTTCTGCATAGGTGTTTGGGGTTTTTTAAACCTGTAGCTTCAGCAGAGTTCTGTCCAAAAGGATGCAGGAAACCCTTTTCCTATTTCCAGCTCAGTGCCATGAATAAAGGCTATTTTATCCCTTTTCCTCTAGACTACTTGATAGATTTTATCAAGTGACTGTTCGGTTACTTGCTGGATCTCATGTGCCTCTTTTGTTTCCATGTGAGGACCCAAATTTATTTTCGATGTGTTGAGCTTATGTTCACAAAGGCTTTCACTGTATTCCTAACTGCCAGGAAGAGTTCAAACTGTAAAGGTGTAGAAGTCACAGGAGAAATGAGTGCCTCTCCTGCTGCTGGTTAGTTGCAAATTCTGCTTATTGTTGTTGTAGCTTTTGATTTACTGTGGTTGAAATGATATGGCAGGAAAAGCCTTTCCTCACATTTGCGACATACTCTGTCTGTATTAATACCATGTTTAATGTGTATCACCCCTATCACAGTGTTGTCTGGTTGTAATTTGTTTGAATCACGGAGTCAGTTTGCTGAGCAGATTTTCTGGCTGACCTCTTCAGGCTGCTCAGATGACGGAGAGGCCAGAAAGAATGGGACAGGCCTTGCCAGCAGAGAATGCCCAATGCAAGGTGGCATGTAACTAATGTTTCTGCTTCTTTGTTGTCCTCTCTGTCTCCTTCCTTCCTTCCCTGCTGTGCTGGGCATCTCAGCCCAGGGAACAGAGAGGAGACAAGAGCCTTGTGTTGCAGCTTTTCTGGCTGCTCATAGCTCTTCCTTTTGTTCTCTGCCTTTTGGGGGTAGGAGAGGAATAGGTACTAGATTGTTACTTTAAGACTTCACTTTGGGTTCCCCCTTCTATATCGAAATGTCCTAGAAATCTCTAAAGCAAAGATGGAAAGCATATGGTGGCTTGAATTTTCCAGGGTGCTCAAAGGAAATAGCCATCCTCCTTTCCCATCCCTTACTAGAATGACACTCCTCGTTCTGGCAATTTTAGTTGGTGGCTTCTTCAAGTGGTATAGCATACCTGCTAGCTCTGGAACAGAGGGCAAAAAGAGGAGTATGCCTGCTTCAAGGGCTTGGGTAAGCATTGCCCGAAAGGGAGATTGAAAAACAGTGAAAATAATACTCTTCTGTTCATTAAGAAGATGAGTCTGGGCAGTCATGAAAGGCTGGCTCTTCCACACTCCCCTGCTTCCAAGTCCACCAGAAAAGTTTGGCTAGTTCTTGAAGCGAGGCTGTGGACAAACTTTTTACTTCACATATGGATTTTAGATGTGTTCATCCTTCCTGTGATTCATTCAGCTTAATACTAAGAGAGAAGAGATCATCAAAGGAGGAGAGAAGGTTCCGTTTTCCGGCTCGTGAGAGATTGCAAATCTGACAATGTGATCAGAGGCATATGGTGGATATGACAGGAAAAAACTAGCACCTTGATGTTATTAGTCTGAGTAAGCCGATGTCTCTCTCTTTATGCCCTAAGAAAATGTCATTCACATTTCCCTTTTAACCAACAGGAACTAATTAACCAGGACCACCATTGTCAAGTGGTTACATAAAATGACGTGTAGATGTTAACTCCAATTACAATCCTGATGTGAGCTTTATATCAACAAAGGACATCCTCTTCACACATCATCACTTCCTAAACAAAAAAAAGCAGTCTTTATGTACTGCATGTGTGTACAAGAGCTAATTAACAGTAAACCCTATGTAATGCAGGCAAATTCTTTCATAGCTGTTTTGTACCCTTGCACAGTATGACTTCAATAGAATTTCACAGCAGCTCTGAGTAGATGATGGGGAAGGGAAACCACCTCTAATAAACTGCTTATGTTCATTGCTTTTATGGCACTCTGTTCCATTGCTTGGAGGAAAGTGCTCCATATGCTCTGTATTTTTATAGATACAATTATGGTCATTCTGGAGGGGAAGAGGAAGAATCTCTCTATAAAGTATGAGGAAAAATAGGATCTAAGTATGAACTGAGCTACATTACTTGATTGGTAAAAGGTGCTACTCTTTAGAGACACTTAATATGGAGCTTTCTGATGCTGTATTAGAACTGAGCAGTGGAAGAAAGAGATTTATTTTTATTAAGAATTAAGACTAGAAAACCAGGCAGTTTCTGATCCTGCCTCTGTTGGTTGGATAGAGCTTCCACTTTGTCTGTTTAGGACGCTCTGATAGAAGAATTCCCGTTCTATGTGAGAACTTACTGCTTCTGAACTGGTTCTCAAACAGACCTTTGCTGTGGGCACTTTTGTTGTCACAGCATTTCACTGCCTGGGAGCTTTAGGAGGAATACACTCTGAGTCCCCCTGTGACATGAATGGAAGTAACTGCAGTGATTTCTTGGCCTCTCCCACTTTTCACAACTCCCTCTTAGTGAGACTGGTCTCCCTAGGAAAGGGGCTAGGTAAGGTTTTCCTTCTTTTCTGCTCTACAGATCTGGCCACAGATAAAAAAGCTCTCATTGTATTGAAACTTCTGTTCCGAAAGATTTGTGTGGGATCTCTGAGGGTTTCCACTTCATCTGCTTTACTCAGCAGGGCTGGCTGGTGTGGCCTCATAGTATGGAAGGATTTGGTAGAGTCTGCTGGTATAAAGAGAAGTAAACTGTTAAGGTTGGAAGAGTGAAAGAATTAGCAGCAGTTGTCATGCAAGGGCTGTTTAAACTCTGGTTTGTGGCTTCAGTAGCTGGAGGATCTTGTTGAGTGTGCAAAGGGTAGAATAAGGCCAGAAATCTGATTTTTCAAGTAAGTTATTACATAAAGAGTGAAATATGAGCAAAACAGTCTTGCAGTATATTGAGATTGTTGACACTTACAGACCAGTTTCTCAGCAGAGTTTGGTTGGTTTAGTTAATACTCATGCAGTGGTGCTTATGAAACAGAGAAATGCATGTCTTCTTGTGGATATAGGTGTGGCAGTCATTACTGTCTCATTCGGTATGTCCCAACCCTGTGCCTTCTTCAGCAGCTGAGCTCTGAAAAGACATGAGCACCCAGTCTCACAAAGCAAGCGAGCAGGTTTCTTGCAGAAAAGGTGCAGGGACTTCCTGCATTTGGTTGGCTTATCAGGAATTTCATAGTATCTCTGTCATTCAGAACTTCATGCCAAATGTTGATGAAGTCCTGCACCTCTGTGGCTTGAGTATAAGGTCCAACTTGATAAGCTGCATGCATAGGTTCAGGCCCACTTGAACAGCAAGCTCCTCAGTGTTATGAAGCATGTAATGGAAAGTATACAGCATGTACTAAACACTGTATTTACCAAGCACTGGAGTTGCAAAATAGATTTTCAGATACATTTAGAATAAGAAAATTATTTGTTCAGAAAACTGACTAAATTATTTGTGCTATAACAATAAGCAGAAAAAATAAGCGATTAAGCCAGACATGGTAGGTCACTACTGAAGGACAAACAGCATTAGGAAATGCAATTTGTAAGTGGATTGTTAGAATGAAAAACAACACAGAACCCTATTGCAGAGGTCACTGCTTTTATTGCTCATCAGGCTGTATCAGCTTTGCGTCGTGTGTCTGTATTGGTTTGGCTATGCAAGTGGTATATCATGCAGAAATAAAATGAAGAAGTGATCTTATTATAGAGCAACAGTATGTATCTCATCCCTCTCCAATGGATTTCTTTTATGGCTTGAAATGAGGATTTACTTTCGATTTAATGCTGTTATAAATTAATTATCTGTTATTAAACATACATTAGCGGAGCTTTAGAAATATGTAAGAAGTAGTGTTGTTTAAACCTCAGTGAATGATTCCTTAATAATTCATTAATATTTAACATACAGTAAATCAGAACTAAAGCTTGCAGCCTTGTTTCAGTCTGCCTGGGTAATGCAGGATTTCTCACTCTTTTGTGTGTAAACAGTGGACATGGCAAATGTATTTGAGTTTAGACTCAAGCCAAGACTTGGTTCTCTGTGTTCTGGCTTACCCACCATGACACGTCAGATAATAAAGGAGCTGCAATTCTTGCATAAAATGAGAAGTGCTTGGTTGAGGTTCTTTAGAGCAGTACACAGGTAGTGGTGTGCTTGTGTTGTGTGTATACAGTCAAACCTGCTTAATTAGATCTCTTCAGATCAAAGTTAGTATGTCAGGCCATGTGATCGACCACATTTGGGGTTGGGGTAGATTTCTTTTCTGGTATCTATGAAGTGATCTTGCAAGAATATTCCCTCCTGCATACTTGTCCATTGCCTATTTAAAACCAGTTAAATAATTGCTGGAGTGACTTGATGCTGATGAGAATTTGTATTTGAGCTCTGCGGTTGCCATTGCCTTTTTTGTTTTGCACACAAAATGTATGTTCTACTCATCAGTTAATTTGCAACAGTTTGACCAGCATTAGATCAAAAAGAGCAGATAACTTCTTAATGCTGATAATGCAGTTCACAGGGGGCCTTTTCATTTGTGTTTTGCAGAAATTGAAATACCAGCTTTGAATTTGGTAAGACAGGGTCCAGTTTTACCAGTGTGTAGCCTGCAAGCACTAGGGTAAGCTTGTAAAACAAGCTATAGGTTTGAAGGAATTAACAAGCCTCTGTCCTTTGGTACCATGTGTGGGAAGTTGTACTGCAGCAGTTACCAAAGGTGGAAGCATTGCCACTAATAGCAGAAACCATGCAGGAATACAGTATTAGTAAATTGAGCCATCAGACCGAATTACTTTATCTTACTGTAATTTCTTCCTGTCAGGCTGTGAAGTGAAGTAACAGGGTGAGAGAATGTCATGTAAATTTTCTGTGCTTTTGGGCTTTTTGTATGAAGGCTTTCAAATAACTACATTGAAATTGTAGTGAGAAAGGGGGCCTAATGCTAAACTCATTTGCCATGCAGTGCCCTCTCTCCATTAGTTAGCTTACTTTGCATCTCTTTCCTGTAAAATAGAGGTATTTTGCCTCTTCTCTACCTTGTTGTAATGGTAGTGGATAGAGGTGGACAAGAATGTAGACCCTCTATCTTCAGAAGGACTGTTTCCTCAGGACCATATGTTAAACAGGCTTTAGGGAAGAGCCACCAGCAATAATTAAAGCTTTGCACGTTGTGCCTTGTAGTGGAGAAGTTTGAGACTTCAAATAGCTAAAGCGTATTTTGGCTGAAGGTTGAAGTGTAGAGCCTGTCACCTAAAAGTAGATAAGGAACAAAAGTTTGCTTAAAGATGGTGCTGGTCTAGCAGACTGAACAGGAGGGTTTGGTGTGAGCTAATGAAACAGGTCAAATCTGAGGGAAGGCACAAGCAAAGCCACAAAATGCCAGTGCATTATCTAATGAGGATTATTAGTGCCTGGAATGGGTTTTCCTAATGGTCCTTTCTCCAGCACTAGACTTGTAAAATCAAGGCTGGAACTCTCTCTTGCAAGCATGATGGATCTGAGCGAAGCCTGTAGGCTGTGTTGTAGGGACACTCAGGCCAGAGGATTTCGCTGGTTCCTCGAGTTGTTGTTTACAGTGTATGACATAGCACTTTCAAGTCTGAGATTATAGTTTCCACCTACAATCAGCTCTTGGTTCATGCTATAAGATTAGAACCCAGGGTTCCTCATTTGAATTGTGATTCCTAGTACTGAGTTGGACGCAGACAAGCAAGTCTAGCTGCTGAATACTGGGCTTTAGTTTCTTTCGGTTTTGGTGAGGCACAGAGTGAGAGTTGCACATGACTTTCCTCGAGGCTTCTGTTATGCTGGTTTATCCTTGTTGGTTGGCAGTTAGAATGCGAAGTTTTCCGACTGTCCTTTGCTGCAAGAAAGGAGAAGCTTTCCGATCTTACCTGTTTGACTGAACTTGCATTGTGTTTTTATTCACCTGGTTGAGACTTCTTTTGAATAAATATTTTGTGTGTGTGTGTTAATGGTTCATCATTTTTATTTGATGTCCTACAGCTGAAGGCGGATTGGTTCCCATTACTGTATTTCTTCACTAATGACACAAATTCGAAGGTCAAATTTGTCCATCTCTGTAAGGTTCTGTAAGCCTTAGATACTAGTGAAGTACTTAAGCATCTTGTATTGTTCTGCAATGCCGATTCTTCCTTTTCTTGTCTTTTCTCTCTCTTCCTTTTATTGTCCCTCCCTTCCTTTCCTGGAAGATGCTTTGGTGGGGCGGTGTCTTTGGTCCTGTGAAGTTTTAGAAGGTGTGGTATCTAGATACCGGTTTTCTTTGTGTGTTACATTTGAAAGCAAAGTTTTCTGTAGTGAGAACAGTACTTTTGTCAAAAAACTTCATGCTTTTTTTCAATTTGATGTGAAGTTTTGATGACAGCATCTTCCCACAGTGGTGAACAAGCTGTTTTGCAAACATACTGGCTGTGTAATCAATAGAAGATAATGCAAGTAATTTCTGTAGTTACCTGAAGTTGAGCAGATGCTCAAACAGGCAAGAAAGGAATGGGGATAATGTGAAAACTGGGTGCTGGGTAGTTCTGAGCTTTTCATTGGCAGAGTTGTGAGGAGCTTACTGTGTATTTGTCTGTTCTGGTACATCTCTCGACAGTTTACAGTAGCTTATCCTGAAGAGTTGGGGTGTTTATGCAGAAATTTGAGGACAGGTTCACCCTTGTCATCAGGACAAAAGCCAGCCTTTGGTTAAACATGGTCCAGGCATGATATAATCCCCCATTTGTAAATGAAATGAAGTTTTTTTATGGTAGTAGTTGCAAGAAAATTGTCCGAAATGCTAATGACTAAGAAGCGTGAACCATTTCCTCAAGCAATTTGTCTTAGACTCACTATGTCACCCTGCCTGTGACATAGTCTGCCCACTAAAAACACAGGCCACCAAAGCAGTGCACCAAGGTGTTACTTGCCTCTTAAAATGCTTGCTTGGTTTTTCATTACATGTTTGTAATTTTACTCGCTGTTCCGATTTAACTCACGGCTGTCTACTTGTAGTAAACCTAATGATGTTTAGCTGTGTTACTGAGATTAAGGAGCACAGGTAATTCTTAGGAGGCACAGAGTCTGTGAAGCAACATTGGTGTAAAGAAGAAGTGACAGTGGAAAATTAGAAACAAACAAAAGGATAGAGAATGTGGTTTTAATTAGTTGTTAGCATTGGTTAGAACCTGGAGGCTTGATGTCATTACTGCTGAGTATATTCTTAGAGGTCATGCTGAAGAAGAGATGAGAGATTGCAATCCCTACTCTTGGCAGTATAGCATGTTAATCCACAAATTAATATGAAAATAGTCCTGGGAACATGGACCATGATATAGAATCCTGCAGGCTGGTTGGTGGGAAGCAAACAGGCAGCAATGCCCTGGAAAACTGGAGAGAAGAGGACTAATTCTAGTTGGGCATTTCACCAGTGTGGCAGTGGTCAAACTGGTCTCTTCTAAATTCCCAGCAGGCTTGAATCAGCCCATGGGGTGTTTTCAGTTTATCTCAATGGGCTGAATCAGTGGGCATTACTTTGTTTGAGTGAATAACCTTCCTGAAAGAAAATATCTATATTTGAGATATTACCTCTTTCCTTGACCAAAATGGCTTGATGCAGGGAAAGAAAAAACAAGTAGAAAGTATTCCTGCATTAAAAATGGGCCACTAGTTGTTAATATGCATAGTCACAATCACAGTAAGGATAATAGACAAAGAACAGATTGAAGGGATAGTGATCTAGCTTTATAATAGTCCCATCTCCTGTAGATATGTCTTTCCCTCCTTCGTGGTAGTAATATCCTCTGCATGTAAATGATGTGGATGCAGTTCAGTGCTGTCTCACCGCTGCAGCTTTGCGTGAACTCTCTTTGATTACCTGGATCAGCCAGTGGCTCAGGCTCCAAATTCCAAACTTTGGGATGTTTGAGTCACCTTTTAATCAAGGGATATTTAGAATCAGGAGCTCTTTCCATTTTCAGGAAAATTCTAGTGAGAAAAAGGCAATTACTAAGAAAGCAAGCCAAAATTGTAGTAGCAATATGTTTGTGCGTATTCTTTCTAGCTGGTGTCATGAACTTTTTCATGCTCCCTTCTGATAAGAGGCAGGGAAAAAAATGTCTGTGCCTTCTCTTTTCTGTTTATCTTGAGCCCTAATGAGTTTCAAAAGCTGTGAAACTTAAAGGCACAAGAAGTCAGCAGGATCCACTGTCTGCCAGAGAGGTTGGTGCTTAGGTCTGGCAGTTTGGCGGGGGGGAGAGAAGGAAGGGGGTTGTGGCTGAAAGAGGAAGAAGTGGTTTTAAAGCTGGATCACCATTTCCCCTGATGCTCAGCCTGCTCTTGTGGGAGTTGAGCAGCTATTGAGAGAGGAGGATGTAAGATGCATAGAAAAGGCGGTATCTTCAATAAATTTTGGAATGTTCTTTCATACTGAAATTTGGGAGAAGAAAGAGCTGTTCTACGAAATTATCATTTGCCTTTATGTGGGCCATACTGTACTGCAAAATAATCATCATAAAACAGCTGTTATGGAGTCTAGGTTACTCTGAGCAGTATCCTCACCATGGACACAAGCTGTTTTTCTAATCGAGTCACATCTGTGACTATCAAGATGATAGGAGGTTGCTGTGTACATAGACACAAAAACAATCCTCCACAGAGCTGAGAGTAGAAGATGAGGTTAATATTCACAAAGACTGGTTTGCCTTGGCTCACTTTCAACCAGTGAAGTAAAATAGGTTCCTTTGGGTGGCTGTAGGTACAGAGGGGAGGAGTAAAGGTGGGTGGATCCAGGACTTCCAAGTTGAACTTTTCTGAATGGCCTCTGGAGAAATGCTGGCAGTGGGATGATGATTAGAACAAAGAGAAGTTGCAGGGTACACCGGAGTTTCTCTCTTTTCCGCTTGGTAACGTTAGAACTACTGGGAGATAACTGATAAGCTAGGGGCACAGAAGAATTTTGAGGCATAGTATTGTAGAGGAGATGATCCTGTATAAGCCTGGTGTCAGAAGGAAGACCTCAGTTTGGTGTGAGTTCTTCCCATAATCAAAGGGGATTTTATAATGATTGATATAATGTGTGTATAGACATTTAGACAGAATTCTCTCCTTGGAATAGAATAGTGATAAATCCAAAAGCAGCATCAGGCACAGTCAGAAAGAAATGCCTTCTACCCCACTATTTACCTACCATTGCTTTTCCTTGATATTTATGAATATTGACTGCATTTATTCCCTGTTATGCTCCACAAAGATAAATTCTACATATTTGGAACTCAAATGAGGAGTAGCTAAAATATATGTTGAAGTTAACAGCATCATGGCCATTACTAGTATCCCAATAAATGTCTCAAATGCTATATTTATATATACATTCATATAAGTGCAGAACAAAGTGTTGCTATTTGGATTTAGGCTTTGAAGGAAAAAATGTTAATCAGATGTGTGTATATATATGAATGTTTGTGATACATGCAGGATATATAGGGGCATATTTCCAAACGCATTCTCCTACAAATCCTCCATGCATTCTAACTTTAGTCTCAAACATAGGTCCAAAAGATGCTTTAATACCACCACTTGTTAAAAAAAACCCTAGCTGAAACCCATGTAAGCTCTACATTTACTACAAAACAAATGATTGTATATGACCAGAAAGCTGAAGAATGGGAACACAGTGTGACAGTTCTGTTCTCATCAGTTTATCATGTCCTATCTTTGTTTAGATGATGTTCATGGCGTTGTTTTTCTTTCTGCCAGTGTCCAGTGCTGAACCTTAGCCTGACTGCTCACTCATGTGCAGAGGCTTGTTCTCCTTGGTGAGGTGGCTTATGGGAGTCTAGATGCAGAGCTGGTCCAGAAGTGGTGCAACAGGAAGTAGGGCTCTTTTTAATGTACAGAATCTGTTCTCACAAAGGAGAAACATAAAGTCATAAGGAGGAAATCCAGGACAGAATCTCGGAGTTGGTCACCAAATAAAGGTTCCCTAATGTGAAATACTCCTGGAGCTCCTGGGTATTTGGTATGTTAAATAGCTCAATTTCAGCAAACACTTAACTGGAACTCAAATAAATGACAAGCACTTTCCACCAGTGGAATTTGGAAAGTGTTTGTTAAAAATAGCTGAAGGAAGAGCACAGTTATTCTAACAGGTTTCCTCCTGTTGTTTAAAATACTCCCAAACATCCCTTCCTGTTCTCTATTCTTTGTGTTTTGAGTTATTATTGCCGATAAGAGACAGGTTAGGGACACCGTGGGCCCTCTCCAGAAGCTATCGGGAGAACTGGCTACCCTGGATTTGGAGAAGGCTGAGGTTCTTAATGACTTCTTTGCCTCAGTCTTTACGGGCAAATGCTCTGACCACACCACCCAAGTCTTGGAAGGCAGACGTGGGGACGGTGAGGGTGGGGACCCTGGGCCCACTGTGGGGGAGGATCTTGTTCGGGACCACCTTAGGAACCTGAATGTATACAAGTCCATGGGACCTGATGAAATCCATCCAAGGGTCCTGAAGGAGCTGGCAAATGAAGTTGCTAAGCCACTGTCCATCATATTTGAAAAATCATGGCAGTCAGGTGAAGTTCCCGATGACTGGAAAAAGGGAAATATAACCCCCATTTTTAAGAAGGGAAAAATGGATGAGCCGGGGAATTACAGACCAGTCAGTCTCACCTCTGTGCCTGGCAAAATCTTGGAGCGGATTATCCTGGAAGCCATGCTAAGGCACATGAAAACCAACAAGGTTGTTGGTGACAGCCAGCATGGCTTCACTAAGGGGAAATCCTGCCTGACCAATCTGGTGACCTTTTATGAAGGGGCTACGGAACTGATGGACAGGGGCAGAGCAGTTGATGTCATCTACCTGGACTTGTGTAAAGCCTTTGACACTGTCTCCCATGACATCCTTCTCTCTAAGTTGGAGAGACATCAATTTGATAGGTGGACCACTCGGTGGATAAAGAACTGGCTGGATGGCCGCACGCAAAGAGTAGTGCTCAGTGGCTCAGTGTCCAGCTG
This sequence comes from Amazona ochrocephala, assembly GCA_039720435.1. Taxonomy (NCBI): domain Eukaryota; kingdom Metazoa; phylum Chordata; class Aves; order Psittaciformes; family Psittacidae; genus Amazona; species Amazona ochrocephala. Next base: position 80,446,578 of record CM077881.1, on the reverse strand, counting down.
GAGACCAGTAACGAGTGGTGTCCCCCAGGGATCGGTGTTGGGACCGGTCTTGTTCAACATCTTTGTGGGTGACATGGACAGTGGGATTGAGTGCGCCCTCAGCAAGTTTGCCGATGACACCAAGCTGTGTGGTTCGGTTGATACATTGGAGGGAAGGAATGCCATCCAGAGGGACCTTGACACGCTTGTGAGGTGGGCTGATGCCAACCTGATGAAGTTCAACCATGCTAAGTGCAAAGTCCTCCACCTGGGTCGGAGCAATGCCAGGCACAGCTACAGGTTGGGCGGGGAGGAGATTGAGAGCAGCCCTGCAGAGAAGGACTTGGGGGTGTGGGTTGATGAAAAAATGAACATGAGCCGGCAGTGTGCGCTTGCAGCCCAGAAGGCCAACCGTATCCTGGGCTGCATCAAAAGGAGTGTGACCAGCAGGTCGAGGGAGGTGATCCTGCCCCTCTACTCTGCTCTCGTGAGACCTCACTTGGAGTATTGTGTGCAGTTCTGGTGTCCTCAACATAAAAAGGACATGGAAGTGTTAGAACAAGTCCAGAGGAGGGCCACGAGGATGATCAGGGGACTGGAGCACCTCTCGTATGAAGATAGGCTGAGAAAATTGGGGCTGTTCAGCCTGGAGAAGAGAAGGCTGCGTGGAGACCTCATAGCAGCCTTCCAATACCTGAAGGGGGCCTATAGGGATGCTGGGGAGGGACTCTTCATTAGGGACTGTGGTGAGAGGACAAGGGGTAATGGGTTTAAACTTAAACAGGGGAGGTTTAGATTGGATCTGAGGAAGAAGTTCTATACTGTGAGGGTGGTGGGGCCCTGGAATGGGTTGCCCAGGGAAGTTGTGAATGCTTCATCCCTGGCAGCGTTCAAGGTGGGGTTGGACATAGCCTTGGATGGCATGGTTTAGTGGGAGGTGTCCCTGCCCATGGCGGGGGGGTTGGAACTCGATGATCTTGAGGTCCTTTCCAGCCCTTACTATTCTGTGATTCTGTGATTAAGCCGAAGTGAATTTCCCTCCATGTCCTGTACCAAATATTGGGTACCAAGAATTTCAGAGAGCAAAGTCGTGAATGTCTAATTCATCACGAATGTGTGTCCTCAGAGATCTGATTGTTTTTCCAAACATACTGCTATCTACATAATAGTTTGTTAATTATAAAGAAAAACCATCCTGCATTAGACTGAGTCAAGCTGCTGCCACCTGAAATGTTAGTGAATGCCTCTTAATGCAATATTCGCTCAGGTGTAGAGTCATTGGTGGAGCAAAGCTGGGGAGAGAGGACAGGGTGTGTTTGAAATAGTTTCTGTGCCATTTAGGCTCGAGATCAGCCTTCTGCTCGAGGTGTGCAGACTGGAGGGTGAAGGTAATTGGCCTGCCAATGTCTGCTAGAACATATAATAGAAACCAAAATGTAGCAGTGAAGAAAATGTTATAAAAATATGCCCTGAACACCTGCTGCAGAGTGAAGGAATGTTCCTACTCGGTTTCAATAGCCAATTTTGTGCTAGGGTTTGTACTCTGTATGTGACCCAGCTCCCGCTGAACGTTTTGGCTCCCTACTCATTTAATATGGGCACTACCTTGTATTTCTCCAGTTCCTCAAGCGATGTAACACACTGTCCCAGACTGTGCTGCTCTGTGGTACTTCGGGATTTGACAGGTAATGAATAGAAAGCAGTGCCAGCAGACGAAGTAGTCTCTCAGCATATAATACCATAATGTGCTTTATGTTTCTATTTGAGAAAAGCATGTTTTCTTATTAATAATTTCACGTACACAGACATAATCCTGGAGCCAGTTCTCTGCAGCTGATTGCTGAGAAGCAGGCTGACTTTATTGCTTCTAACAGAAATGCTTTATGCAGAGAGAAACTCTTTGAGCTAATGTTGGTGGGTTTAGTTTCAAAGCAGGACATCAGCACCCGTGGTCATTACAGATCTAGTTGTCTTTATTTGAAGCAAAATCGTACACTTCCCAAAGAAAATGGGAAATATGATAAGTCTATAAAGAGGATTGTTGTTTTACTTGGTGAACTGGGTTTACCTGCAGGTCCAATCTAGTGCATTTAACTGCCTTTCTGTCACAAATAAATCAATCTACATTGTGTTGTGCCTGACTTGGCATACTTTACAAGGAACATTCATCTGTTTACTTAAAGCACAAGCCTCAAAACAAAGTCACTGTGCAAGTTCTTAACAGTCTTAAATATTTTGATGTATCCTAATAGTTGCTCTCTACAGCATGTCTTGGTTAGTGGTACACTAGAGGAGGAAAGGGTGTGCACTGTCAATTAGAGGTTGCAAGTCTCAGCTCTGCACATGTTCTTATGTGGCAAAGCTGGTGAAGAAACTTTGAGCATACAGGTAACTTGATTACAATGATCTAGAAATGTCATTAAATACTTGAGGAAGGCTTCAATGTAGGAACCAGTGTGGGTAAGAAAAAAAGCGATTTTGACTCTAGATAGTGAAAACTCTGTTTGATATTTAACTGCTGAATGGACCTAGACATTGACTGCAACATTATGGTCATTTGGCATGTTGAAAAATTGTGGCTGGAACTGCCTGCCACCAAAGTTTAATGACGGTTCGTTGCCAGTACAGTGGAATGCAGTTTGCCCACATCTAGATTAAAGTCAGAATTGGTAGTGATCGTGAGATCAGCTGGGAGTTAAAATTGTGTTTACACATGATAAAAACTCCTAATCTGCCTATAAGATGTTGACATTTGCCAGTGTTCAAACAGCCTCAGAGTAGGTGTATAAAGGGAGAAGGGAGCCTTGTTCTTGTGAAAGAAAAATAGAAAGCAAAGCACATCTTAATGTGAATAACATTAGATGAGCTCTTCCCACCCCTGGGGAGCACCGTTTCGTGAGCACTCTGGCAGTTGTGGTTGTAGAGCTCTGCCAGGGGAGTGCTGCACAGCAGAGAGAAGCTATTAAAATGTACACAAATATGCTTCCCAGTCTGGTTGTTTGTCTTGTATATTTTAAATACTAAGATTACCATTTCAGGATTAGCAGAATCCGTTAGATCTCAAAATGTGCAGCTTCAAAGTCGGCTAAACTCCCCACTGCTGGAAGGGGTGAGGGAAGCAGAACGCATGAACTGTCCATCAGGAAAAAATCATGCTTTGATTTACAAGAAGCAACTACTTAGCATATATTTGAGGATGTCATGAATCCTGTTTGGATATATAGATAAGGATATATATATATAGTGTGGAAGGTCAAGGCAGGAACTTAAAGCCCTCAAACAACTCAGCTTCAAAGCTCAATTTATTTACTTATCATATTAGGTGGGTTAAAGCCAAATATAGAAAAATGGGTGTTCTTTCTCAGCTTTGCTCCATGGACCCTCATTCTCTTTCCTTTCTCCTTCTGCTGCACTCGCCAGTCAATAATATGAGACTATGTACTCATCTACATCAGCAATTAGGCTTTAATACCTGGACTCAAAAGCACCATGGGAATTGCAGATGCCTTGGAGTGGATGGAATGATACAAACCCCTCTGTCGTGCATCCTTGTCCATCTTGGAATACTAGCTTAGAACTTTTTGCCTCAATTGTGGTATGTGGGAATGGGTGTTGCATGCTTCTAAATATGAAAACACAGTACATGTTTAGAAAGAAATATGCATTATTCATTTCTCATAAGGGAATACTAGAGTCTTACTTGCAACTTTTAGCCACAGATGCACAGTTTCTAGTTTAAAAGGCAGGACTTTTCCCTTACTGGTTTGTTTTCTTTTTTCCCCTCCCCTGCTGCAGCTTCTACAGTCATTAATGGGGTATTCTGTCCTCAGGTGCGTGAAGCGGTGGGGAACAGCAAATTAATTCTATGGGCCTGAATTATGATTCAGGGCCATATTTCTTGGACTGCTTGGTCTATTCTGATGAGCCTGGAAGTCCAGAAACAGAGATTGTTTTCATCCTCTGCGGTAGACTTTTAGTGTTTAAAGGGAACTAGTGGCTCTATCAGGAGTTTCTTGTTGGGTTTGTGGTGGAGGTGAAAGAAATGGGATCTAGGATTGACTTTTGCCTGGTCATTATTTATGCTGGACTGATATGGAGCTAACTTCCTTTGCTTGATTTTAGCCTTGTTGAGCCCTGACAGAGAAATGGGGCCTCTTACCTTTAACAGCATGGGGGGAAAGAAGAGAGGAGTAGTGAAACTTTTGTCTCTGCATTGACATTGCTCCTGTTAACTTTTGTGGAATTCATTTTAAGAGGACAGTAATCTGAGGTGGGCAAATTGCATTCACAGAGGTGGTCTGGGACAGTACCGTAACAAAAATGTAAGTGGCTTAAGCCCTTAATGCCCTGGAGATAAGGAGATTTGTGTGTCCAGCTGTACGTGAAGCTGAACCCTTGATAGGTGCATATGCAAAAAGAAAGAAAGGATTGGATTGAAAAAACAAAATGGGAGAAAGGTTTTGTGTCTTCAGCAACATCTCTGATCAGTGCCACCTTGCAGGGATCCTCGATAAACAACCCTAATAATTAGGCAAAAGAAAAGGTGAACAGCATGTAAATGATGTTCACCAGGGTATTAAATAGAAGACACTGCGAACAGGAAAATAATAGAGAAATGATACAGGAGAATTGACAATAGCAGAATGAAAGGCAAATTCAGCCTAATGAATAGAAATAAAAATAACCCAAAGGTGATAACACCTGGAAAACTGGGCTAGGAAATAATCTGTGTGTGGTTGAAAGCGACAGTGGTGCCAAAAAACACTGAAGGCAGTGACTTGTCATTTGGTAGTGTAGCAAATAAAACACAGGGTTGTTGATTTTGGGGCTTAGTAGCAGAGTGAGGAGAAGCTGCATGGTGTACAGTCACAGCATCATCCATTTAGGTCTGTGATGTGGGTGATGATTTTTATGCAAGGATAGTGGACTTGGGAGTGAAGGCAACTGATCACTGTTTGAGTTGACAATAGAACTTTTCCTATATTTCAGTCATTTGTTTAGCTTTTAAATGCTTTTTTCTCACATGCTGTTGCATTCCTTTTACACTCCCGTTTTAATCTTGCTTAATAGTGTATTTAAAGGGTACCTTCCGAAAATTCAGTTCTAATGCAGTTACAGTGTATTTCACATTAATGACTAAATGTCTGTTTGGTGAAGGTTCTGAAAATGATTTGCCTTTTTTCATTTGACTACTAAAAAGATGAGGACTTTCTTTTAAAGTCAGCGAGAGGATCATGATGGATCATAAAGCTTTATCTTGCACTCTGTAACAATAAAAGGGCTGCAAGGAATGTGCAAGTTCATTTTATTTTCTTCACTAGATGTTATGTCTCCTTTGGAACCATTTCCTTATTATGGTCTATCATGTAAATATTGTTTGGAATGTAACTCTATTTATTTTGACAGCTGTTATGGTTGTTATTAGTATGCCCTTTAAAGCTAAGAGATCTCCTGTCTGTTTCATCAGTCTGGTGATGTTAGTATGATTGCTCATATAGCATTAAAAGAAAAATCTTCTGCTCAAGAGCATCAATCAGTATTAGCTCCATAGATCTTTTGATGTCCAATGCTTTTGATAATTGCCTATTAAAGAGTTTCTTGCATCAGCATCATGGAAAGCACATGCAAATGAAGAGTGTTGTTTTGGGTGGATATGCCAGGTCCTTTAATTAGAGCTTTGCGCTCAAAATGAGCTGCGTAACCAATGTAATTAGAAGGGGTAATGTATCTTAAGGCCAAAGTAGGTGAAGGAGGAGTGCCTCTGTCTGAAGAGTAGGTGGTACTGGAGTTGTATTTCCCAAACATCATAATCAGTTTCACAGCCAGACAGCATCCGGCTTTCTTTATTTGCAGGCTTTATAGTTTCCATCATAAAGTCTTCGAACTGTAATAGGCCTTACAGCGATGTGTAAGGTTAATGTGTTTTCCCTGGGCAAACATAATAGTGGTAGTTTAAGCACAGTGCTTTAATAAGTAGATGTGGGAGTATGAGGCTTTGTCTCTGTTAATGTGAAGTGAGTGACACAATAGAATTGGATCTGGAGGATGAAATATGTAATGGTCCTAATATCTAGGCTATATTTGCTGCAAGGGGTATTTCTTTGGGTCAGCTGTAGTCTGATCCTATGGTCTTTAATGCCTGTTAGAGGTTGGAGCACATTAGGTGCACTCCAGAAACATATCTTCTGGTTTCTATCTGAAATGTTTCCAGGCTGGCTGCTTTAAAGACCTTTCTGAAACAAACTGCAGTGGCAAGGGACAGTTAGGACAGTTTAGAGATGGGCATCAAAACGGTACTCAGTGGTAAGCAGACACCTTAATACAGCACACCAAGTTAGATAGCACTGCTTCCCGCTGCTCTGCTTTGTGGTAAAACGTAAAAAGGAGAATAAAGGGTCAGATAAATCAAATTACTCTTTCTGTGGGAGAGTCCTTTAAAATTTCAATAGCTCTGTGGTACATTTTTATTAGTAGGCCATAATGTATCTTTCATCATCGCTCAGAGATAACCAAGGAAGGCTGTTAAAGCATAGCAGTGATACTTCCACAGTCTTGACAGTAGTTAACCTGTTTCCTGTAGCTACCGGGCAGCGGTTTTGGCACCGTTTATGATCTGCAGTTGTTCTGCTGTCTGTTTTTACCCATCTTTTAAGCTACTCTTCAGCTGCTGTTGGGGACATTTTAAATGCTGTGAGTGTGTTTATGTTGGGACGCTGTGAAAAAGCCAAATGTGTCTGGGTTGGAGGCTGCTGCCCACTCTTGAGAGATGAAGTGGGGAGAAAGAAGACTGCATCAGAGCACCTACTGCTTTGACTTCTTCAGTGGGAGTTTGCTTCTCTCCACTGACTTTATAGGCAATCTCCAAATGTGGGCAGCTAAGGCAGAGTGACTCTCTGAGACGTTCTTTTTGGTTTGTGCTTGTATAGTATCTACCATGATGCCAGCCTACTATATCCTATCACTACAGAGAAAACAAATCAGTAGTTGTAGCTCATGCTGCTCAAGAGCCTGGAAAGCTGAAAGGATTAGTGGGGGGATGACAGACCTTGTGCAAAAGCTGAGCCTTGCTTGGCATTGTTCACAGGAGGTTTTTTGCTCCAACACATCAGTCTTTCAATCTGGGATTTGGCTGTGCTGAAGAGGCACAGCAAAACCAGAGTGTGCAGTTGTAACTCCTGACCAAAATGTGTGTAATAATAATGAGTCCCAAGAGGGTGTGTGGTTCTAGTCATGAATTGTGTTGTTAAAATGTAAATACCCTCTACTTGAGTAAGGTGTATGAATATGATGCCTCCAGATATGTCTATGACACACCACGTTTGAAGTGGCCTCTCGCTTCTTCCATACTCAGAAAGGGATGTGAAAGTGGTAGTTTGGGTATTTTTCAGTAACTTATTTTCCCCTAAATCCACCAGCCCATGAGTTAACCTAGATGGAGCCAAAGAGTAAGCATAGCTAAAGCTCCTGCAGGAAAACTGCAGATACCTGTACGCTCACTTTGCCATTGCAGATTTGCGTTTACCATCAAAGTGCATGTTGTCTCTCCTTGTCCACACGACTCCTCACATGTGCATGGCGGTTTGAAGAAAGTAGAACTGGTGTATTGATTGAAGACTAGAAAAGTAATGTCATATGTCAATGTGTTTTCCCTGACTTCCTATTTGGACTGACTTAGAAATTCTGGTCATAAGGCATTTAACAGGCTTTCCAAGTATTGTGATTTATGTACCCAACCATTCTGTGGTCTCTTGCTCGACCTAAAAATGAAGTCTGTGATTCTGATTGCTAGAACCCCTCTGATCGCTGCGGGAGTTATTGGTGGCCTTTTCATCATCGTCATTCTGGGCCTGACATTTGCTGTGTACGTTCGGCGCAAGAGCATTAAGAAGAAGAGAGCACTGCGGAGATTCCTGGAGACTGAGGTGAGGCTGCGTTTGAAAGGATAGGTAGAGCTGTTCTGCTTTTGTATTCAAAATGCTCAGTTCTTCAGGTCTGTAGGAAGACCTTGTGGTAACTTCTGCAGGACTAAACTGATGGGATGAATGAAGCTATTTGAAGATGGTAGTTTTCGGTACATACACAGATTCATGGTGTTTGAAGACCAAAAAAGATCCACATAATCACAAAGGCATATTCCACCAGATTTCTGAATTCCCATCCTGCTCTGAACTGAACTCGTATCAATTGATGACAGGCCAGATGAACCTGGCTCATCAGTAGATTTAGCAGCTTCTTTTCCAAAGGTCCTGCTCACACTTATCTCCACTGTAGAGCCTGGAAGCAAATGATTTGGGCATCCTCAATCTGTTTGTCTAAGTATCTTTATACCTAGGTAGAATTTCTATTGTTTGCTAAGTACTGTTCAGCTGTGTAGAAAGCTCAACAGTGCCTTGCCAGTGTACCAGCCCCTGCTTAAGCATAAATTATTTTAAGCATTTGCTTTGAAGTCCAGCTTTCAGTCTCCATTTGGTCCGATAAAAGCTGCAGCTGACAGTAGTTCCTGAGGGACCAAGGCCTTCTACTGAACATGCGGGAAAGTTATTGTCTTGGCTTAGAAACTGAAGATTAAATCAGGAGAATCCAGAGACAAACACACAAGCAACTATAACTTCAGCTAAAGTCTCTGTTTCTAGCTGGAGGCTGTACCAGACCTATTCTTTCATGGATCATTCTCCATAAAACTCTACAAACTATGGATCATGGATCATTCTCCATAAAACACTACAAACACTTTTTTAGACTCCCACAACACTTCTCCCAGCCATACCTGTGTTGGTGGACAGTGGCGCAGCAGTTGTTTTCACCCTTCACAAACTGAAAATACAGACACGTGCTGTCAGTCTGTCTACTTTGTTTTACAGTAAACCTTCTGTCTTTCATGGTGCAAACACTGGACATCCGAAGTGGGAAGGAGGAAAGGGAAATGGCTCTAAAAAAAGCCCAACACACATTATTTCAGTGATAACCTGACTTGTTGCTGTTTGGTTTTGTTGTTTCCTTACCCCAATAATTTCCAGGTACTGGTATTTTTAAGCACAACTAATTAATCTGGTCACCTAATTAAGTAGTTCATGATGCTGTGCCATAGAAGTAGTTCTCAGACTGCAGCAGATGGTGCATTTAGCCTTGCAAACAGACAACTTTGAAATGCTGTAGGGGTTTCAAACCAGTTCAAGTAGGAGTAGCCCTGAATGATTTTCCTTCTCCTGCAAAGGAAGAGACTATTTCTCATTATTTGGAGAATTGTCCTGTCTGTGTGTATTTAATTTTTTTCTAAAGAAGCACAGTTTTTCTGGCAGAGACAGGGTAACGCTGAGATCTGAGAACACTTTAACTGACTGTGCCATTGTGGCTCATTTGAAAAGTTTCTTGGGGCATCATGAGCAAATTGTTTAATTGTGCTTTTTTTCTTCAGCAAATTAGTGGCTGTTATAAATTAATGGTCTGCTATAAGATGTTTCTTTTCCTTACAGCTGTACTCCTGTGTGGTGTAACAGAAGTTCCCTTCCCCAAAACAGAATAGGAACATGATGAGCCATTAAGTCAGGGCTATTAAAAAGAAATATGGCCAAGTAAAAGACAATAAAATGGGCAAAAATAGAATGTGGTGCACTGATAATAAATGCTGTATTTCTGTCATGTAGAAAATATTTGTACTGCCTTCATTAGCAGGAGTCCTTGGGTGTGTTGTTGTGACGCCAATTCCATTTCCAGTTCATAATCTCATCATGCAATTTCTGGTGGAAATTATTATATGTTGAGTGAGAGTTTTCTTTATCGCATCTCTTGGTTTCGTAGTTGAGAAATCCCTCCTCAAGATGGCAGATCAATGGTCAGTAGACCCCACCACTGTCTTATTCCAGTACTTAGTTGGATTGGTTGTTTTCAATATAAACTGATGGGTTTTGAAATATTTAAGACTGTTGGATTTTCCTTCATAGCTTGTGGAACCCTTGACTCCAAGTGGCACAGCACCCAACCAAGCACAGCTTCGTATCCTGAAGGAAACTGAGCTTAAACGAGTCAAGGTTCTTGGCTCTGGAGCTTTTGGAACTGTCTACAAGGTAAGAGTGTTCATTGTACAGCAGTGAGTTCCCTCATTTAACTTTAAAGCAGTGAAGTTCTGCAAAATAACCTGTGCTGTGATGGGTTCATGAGCAATATGTAACTGGGAAACTCAGGATAGTGGAGTTGTGTGGTAGGAGCTCACCTTCTGGCTCAAATGTTGGCTTCAGTTTTAACCAGACATGCAGATAATCTCTTGGTGAGAAAAGGAGTGTCAACCACAATCATTCTTGCATGCAAGAGGACTACGCAAGCTGGGCTGTCTTGATATTAAAATGCAGTATCGGTTTGTCATTCTGTTTTTGCATAGTGGCTTTACAGTACAGTGTTGGAAAGCCAGAAGAACTTTGGCTATCGTTTCGCAGGTACCACATGAGTCTTGTAATAGTCATGACACCTTGTAAAATAATACTGTCATTAGCTAAACTGTAATACTTTTTGTTTCTTCCATTTAAGTAGAGAAGATGAGTTAGGTCAATGCAGCCTTTAGCAACCAGGATGTAAGAACAGAACCCACAAGGGAAAAAGTACTTCAGTTAAAGATTTTTATTTCAAGATCTGTTATGTCCGGATCTCCAAGGCATAAAATGTTGCTTAATGGGCAAGTCAAATCAATCACCCAACCCTTTGGGGGCAACCCAAACCTGCCAGGTCAAGGTGGTAGGTCAGAGCACTGAAAGAGAACAGATCCTGCATCTTATCTTCAAACTGGGAGGAAATGGAGGAAGGACAGACCAGGGCACTACAGCTACAAGGTCATGGGAGTACATTTCTGGATTAGTTTGAATATATTTAGATAATGGTAAAGTGCCAAGAATGCAGCCATAGTCAGGAAGGGTGAAAAAGTAGCCCGAGAGCCCCACAGTTTGTGAATTTTAACTTTACTTTTTAGCCAACCAAGTTTCTAATTCTCAGGTATCAATTAATTAGAGAACTAGCCCCTCAATGTTTCACTCGAAATACATTGACTTCAGGGGGTCCCATTCCTGCGTGATAGTATGACGTGTAATAATCAGTTTTGAGACTTTCCTGATGGCTTCCATGAGTTTAGCATCAGAATCCAGGCAGAAAATCCAGGTATTTAACTTCATCAGAATCAGAAGTCAGTGGAAAAAGTATGTGCATCATTCATGTGCCGACATTGCTCTCTAGGAATGTAGAAAAGAAAATCAGGGGGGCCTGATGAGGACGTTCACAAGATCTTTCATTATGCATATGGGTTTACTTTTGGTGTAAGAAGTTGTTTTGTGGGATTTATATTTCGGAGATTTGTGTATTCTTAGTTCTGAGGTTCAAAACTCATCTGCATAATGTGACAGAACACATCAAAAGGAACTGTAATTCTGAATACAGTTTTTGTGATTGTTGTTTTAATAGTCTTCTGTCATCTTTTTTTTTCTCTTTCTAGGGTATTTGGGTCCCCGAGGGAGAAACTGTAAAGATTCCTGTGGCTATTAAGATCCTTAATGAGACCACTGGTCCAAAAGCCAATGTGGAGTTTATGGATGTAAGTAAGAGATGATCAGTGTCTTTGAGCTTTGTCTGTGGGGTGAGGAGCTGTTTTTCTGTAGTCCACAGAGACTGTAAGGAGGAATTTTGGCCTGTTTTCTTTCCTCATTTAAATAGTAGAGGTAGGCTTGTACACAGGACCAGTATTGTGCTGATGTTCAGTGAGTGCTACAATATCATGTCCCTGCAAAAACTCAGCTATGGAGATTCTGTGTGTATTTCCCTCCTTCTCTTAGTCTTTGAGAAGCTGTCTCAGTATTATTGCATATCCATAGCATTCTCTATTGCAGCAATGTTCAAACAAACAAACAAAACCAGCCAACCAAGGTTACACCTCAGCTGCAGGTAGGTCTGTGCTGCTCTTCTGAAGCTGTAGAGCTCACCATGTAGGTAATTTCTTTCTAGAACCCTGGGCTACCAGGGTAAAGTCAGTGTTGTGGTAATGAAGGACCGGGTTTTTTTACTATGTAGATGTCATGGACCCTAAGGTGCCTGAGGTTTTCTTCCTAATAGCCTTTCCATCAATGGAAGGCTGGAACGCCTCTGGCTCATGTGCTGGATATTTTATTTTCCATGGCAGAGAAGCTAGAGAAAAATGAGAGGAGGAGTTGTAAGGGAACATCTTACCATGTATGTGAGTCTCCACTGGTGCAGAAGTCACAGAAACAGAAATTTAGCCTCAGCTTTCTTCCGCTTCAGTGTTCCTAAGATCTAAGCACTGAGTCCGGAGCTGTCAGCAGCAGCAGTGGGTATCAGTGAGGAGAATGCTAGATTTTAAAGTCCCATTGCTTTGCTAATCTGAAATATTGTTAATAGGAGGTCAGGATCATCATTTTCATGAATGCTGTATGTTCACGCAGTGTTTAGCTCTGTGTCAAGGTCAGGCCTCACTGACACTGGGAATGTGTATGTCCCATCCAGTGACATTTTTTGACAAATCATGGTCATTTTTACGTTTTAGTAAATCTCATGTGAGTCTGTAAATTGCATAGAACTTGTAAGTCTTGAAGATGTGTTCAGTGTATAGGCCTAATTTGGTTAGCATTAATGAGTATAAACCACAAGGAGAATGTACTCCTGTTATAGTCTATTCTTCCATCTACAAATGGATAGAAATGGACAGCTGTGGATTAGGTATTTCAGACAAATTACCACATGCAAGTTCTTAAGCAATTGAACAAAGGCTGTACAGAGGGAGGGATTTCCTTTGCTCTTCTACAGAGCACTGCACATTTATGTTGATGGCATTCAATAATCATTGTGCACAAATTTCACAAAAAGAAGGCATTTTGGCCTTCTCCAAAAGGAATGAATTGCGCTAAAGGGATAAAGAGTATCAGATGTTTGCTTAATGGAAAAAATAATGGTCAAGAGTATTGTTAATGGCAGAGCTGCAGAAAGAGGAGAGCTGGTATTCAGCATGTTTTGAAGTGAATATGCAGGGAGTGCAAGGCTGCTGGAGGATCCCACCAGCTGAGGATCTGACCCCTGAGCTGATAGAGAAACAATAGTAATATCTCCTCCTCTGTTATTGATTAGCCTTAAAGCACTCTACAAGGAACATCTAAGATCCTTGCTCAGAAACAAATTTACTTGTGTGAAGTTTCATAGCTCAGCTTGATCAGCTGACAGAATTCACTGGACCACATTTCCCTCCAGTGTGTGCATCCAAACAGCTGATAAATGGCTCAGAAAATAGGAGAGTTTTTCGGACACTCTAGGGAGTTCAAGTACGTAAGGTACACCCACACTAGGAAAGGTTTCTCTTTAAATTAACAGTTTCTCATTAGTCTCTGACCTGGTTGTAGCAAGGTGAGAGAAGTTAAAGTTATTTCTTTGTCCCTAGGGGTTAATAATAACCTAAAGAATTGGATTTCATTGTTAGTTGATAACGACAATAGGAGAAATAAGATGCTTTGTGTCAATGCTGCATTTGATATAGGTACAGTGGTCTGTAACGTCCTCTGCTAAGATGATTTGATTTCATTCTTTTGACACAGCTGCTCAGACAATCATTCATACATTCCTGCCCTCCTCACCTCCTAACCTAGGCAGTTATTTCCTGAAGCAGCCCACCTTGTTTTAATGAGAATGGTCAATGAGGCACTGGAATGGGTTGCCCAGGGAAGTTGTGAATGCTCCATCGCTGGCGGTGTTCAAGGCCGAGCTGGACATAGCCTTGGGTGACATGGTTTAGTGGGCGGTGTCCCTGCCCATGGCAGGGGGGTTGGAACTGAATGATCTTAAGGTCCTTTCCAACCCTAACTATTCTATGATTCTATGATGGTTTTAATGTGATCACTCCTTTCTGTTCCAGAAAGGACGTTATGAGGAAAATTTAAGCATACATGTGAAAGCAAAATGCATCTGTTGTGATTGAAAACAGCTGTATCAGATTTTTTTACAGGTATAGAGGTGGTCAAGCGCCATTACGAACATAGTACGGGTTAACTCTTTAATGTCTGACACGTTGGTTGTGAACAGGAAGAGGAGGTTAGAGGGAAGCTGGGGTCATTTACGAGTCACACCTTGACTTTCATATTTTGGACTTGCCAAGTACAGGTGTATTTTGTCAACAGTTACTTCTTGCTCAATTCTGTATGTCCTTGTACTTGCAAGTGGAACTTAGCAATACTTTTAGAGAGGCTCTGGAAAATGCAAAGCCTCCTGTAACCAATGGTTTGTGTACAGAGAGAGTACTTGGGACCCTTCAGCGTCTACAGAAAGAGCTGCTATATATGTTAGTGGCATTGTCCATAGGCTCTGGTTCAAACTTCTGATGTTGGCAGAATGGAAGTCTAAAAGCGCTTTGTGAGCTCCTGAAATTCTGCTAAATGTTATGCTAAAAGTGTAAAGAACAACAATTTGGCTACTGGGCTGTCATTTCAGCATCTTGAATACCTACTAATGGATCTATAATGACTATAATGATATAATGCATGATGTTAGCACCTGCTATGGCCAAACACCTCCTACCTTCCTGCCATCAGGGGACAATGAATTGGCCATCATCAAAAAGTACTATTTCACTGTTTGGTATTTTTCCTTGGGGAGCTGCAGCAATCTTGTTCACCCGGCTTTCTCCACACATTCCCAGCTAGTTCTTTTACCCTGCTCCCTGCTTTCATGCATAGCTTTTATCACTGCAGTAGTCTGTGTCTGTTACAGCAACGCCATCTGAAGTGTACCAAGTAACCCATGCTGCCTTCTCCCGGACAGAAGCAGAAAGTACATGTGGGGACAGCTGAAGGACCTGGGTGGGGGGAGTTTAGTCTGGAGAAGAGAAGTCTCAGGGGGGACCTTATCGCTCCTTACAACTGTCTGACAGGAAGTTGTAGTGAGGTGGGGTCGGTCCCTTCTCCCAGGTAACAAAGGATGGGACAAGAGGAAACGGCCTCAAGCTGCACCAGGGGAGGTTTAGATGGAGCTGAGGAACAATTCCTTCCCCACAGGGTGCTCAGGCATTGGAACAGGCTGCCCAGGGCAGTGCTGGAGTCACCGTCCCTGCAAGTGTTCACACACAGTGGAGATGAGGCCCTCAGTGCCATGGGTTAGTGGTGGTCTTGGCAGTGCTGGGGAATGTTTGGACTGGATGGGCTTAAAGGGCTTTTCCAACCTGGTTGATTCCATGATTCTGTGACTTCTGTGGATTTGTTTTCACCAAGCAAATGTTATTGCTACTGTTTTGTAAAATGTAGGTTTGCTTTTTTTTTTTGCACATTTTTCTGAATATGTATTATTTCTGTAATAATTTCACAGTCTGAAGAATTACCCGTGGGGTGTTGAAATGGTAGGTGCTTATTTGCAGGTGAAATTGAGAATTGAGTTGTTCTTGCTAGTGTTGGAGGGGACTCACCAGTGGCCGCAGGAGGTGTCAGGAGAGAAGGATGTTCTGCTCCTCACGTTAGGGCTGGTAACAGAATATATGAGGGTGCTGAGTTTTGGGGAGAGAAGAGGCTTGTTGTGGGGAAAGAAGGCAAATACGCAGCTAAGAGGATACTTGATAGTAAAACAGGGACTTAAAATTTCACTTGTGGGAACAATTTCCCCTCCTGAGCCTCAAATTATGTGACTGTTATGATTATCTAACAAGTCAAGTAGCCATTGGCCTGGTCGGATGTTTTAATGTCGAACCAGATGCTTGACTGATAATGTAACACATTCTAAAGTCACGCTGCAGTTGGAAAGCATAACAAACCGGTTTTGAGGCTGAAAAAACCCCAGTTAAACTAACTTGTCATGGGGAAACAGGCAGTTGATGAGGGCCTTTCCTCTGTAGCCCTCTAAATTCAGATGTTTCCAAGAAGTAATCCTGTGAGCTGTGAATCCGTCCAGGGTTCTGATCCACCTGCAAGTTTAATCTATCCTCTCTGAACTTAAATGCTCCATTATCTGTTAGAAAATAATTAGGGGCTGCAAGCACAAGTCAGCATACACAGAGTTCCTTGGAGTCCCTGAGCTCATTGAGATGAAGACAGCTTGACTGATGGTGGTCAGCTGATACTGGGCCAGAAGCTAATAATAGAAGGCAGTGCTGCTTAGCTAGGTGAGAAAGTTAACTTGGGAAAAATTAAACTGAAGGGTTTGGGATTTATGGTTGGAAATAAATTTCCCATTCTCATTTGTTTCCTGGTAAGAGAGCTTCCCAGGCAGTTGGTTTCTTTTATGGTTTTATAATTAAGATCTAGGGGGCTTCTTGACTTTGCCTGGACTTACTGTAGTCCCCCGCTATCTCTAGGAGCAGTGTTCACTGTACGGGAGAGCATTGGTTAAGTGAAGTGCAAAGGAAGGAAGTGACAATGACCTCCACCAGGTGTGCAGCAAACAAAGTAAAGCTGCGTATAAGGGAATAATACCCACATCTTTTTTCTATGTCTGCCTAATTGACTGAATTAATAAAGCAGTTGAATGTCTTGACCTGCAAAAAGAAACAGCTTTTCCTAAATTGCAAGTCTGTCTTCCAGTAAAGATAAGTCCTCAAGACCCTCGGCATTAGACGTAAGAAGGTTCTGAGCTGAAGCTTTTGCTTTCTCTGGCCCCTGGTGGGCTTTCACAGAGCCCTGGCGAGCTCTCTGTGGGCACTGTGATGTAGTTTCTGGGTTGACAGATGCGTTTACACTGAGTCTCCTTGGAAGATTCTGCTGTACATGACTGTGTAGGTGACTGGAGAAATATTTTTGCCTGTCCCTTGAATTGTTTTCAATTCCTTGTGTACATTTCCTGCTCCCTAGCCAAGTGTTTGACCCGGCTCTTCCACAGTCTGTGTAGATGCTTCTGAAAGCCTGAGAAGACATTGCTGCTAACAGATCCTGCTGATCCAGGCTCCCCAGAGTCATTCCACTGACTTCATGCTTGAGAAATACAACCAAGTTAATCTTGAGCCTCCATTTAAAAGGCAGCTTTAGGATCAAATGAAATCCTTTATGGTAGCAGTGAGACTTTTTCCTCATCTTCTTCTGCTGTCATTTCTGTAAACATCCTTCCTTCTACTAGGCATCCCTGTAAGAATAGCTGCTGATGAACAGCAGTGTTGCTGCCCTGTCTGGCAGTGTGCTTCAGCTGTGATTCACGCAGGTTTTCTCTATATCATATGAAGTTGCTGGGGTTGGACAGCAAGGGCTGACCTAACTCGTCTGATTGTAGACTCCCATTTGTGCAGTGTCCCCTCTTTCCTCCCATTTACACTGTAAGTGTAGCCACTTAGGAGGGGAAACTGTTTGCTTGTCAGTTCCAGGCACAGAAGCTCGCTGTGATTGCAATTACAATTTCCAGCTTGTCCAGAGATGTCAGAAATCAAGCTATCCTTGAGAGCTCTGCATACCATGCACAAGCCCCGAGAGTGATCAGCCTCTGCAGAGGCTGGAAACCTGATCACTACTGAAGGTTGACTGCTTTGAGTCATCCAAAAATTAACTGCTTCAAGGCCACATTTGTGTTAGTTCCATCGTAAGTAGTCATTTTCTCTTTAGATGTTTACATCAGTAGTTTTTCCTTCCATAGTATGCGAGGGTAAGATGTGCATGTGTGTCAGGTTTCCATACGCAAGAGCATGTGGCTGTGCAGAGGAAGTATATACACAGAAGGGATGAAGTACAAGCACAGCCAGGCAGCACAGGCTGTTTGGAAACAATTCTGCCGGCATAACACCCTAACTGGAAAGTACAGTGAGGGAAAGAGAGTTTGCCTGCTGCTGGTGATGGGGAAGTCTGAACCCCATTGAAATCAATGGGAGCTGTGAATCTGCCAGAGCCAGGACTTTACCTCTGGAATCATTCTTCCAAGTCTGCCACAGGTTTAAGGGAGAATCACATGCTTTAGTGAGTCTCTGCTGGTATGAGTTATTCCTAAATGAGTTCAGAAGGATACTGAGAAGCTTTTTGTTGATGGCAATGGCAGAAAATCTGAAAGTTCGTATTGCATTATGACTTGGAAACCCTGCATAAGGTTTGGTAGATCTGTTAGTGGGGAGATCAGGAAGGAGTGTTAGTTTATTCACCGGAAAACATAGCTGGGGATTAATGGAAACCACTAAAAATCCTAATCAAATTCAAGATGTAGTTTTGGCTGTCAGACGTGCTTGTGTGCATATGAAGGAAACATTTCAAAATGCCATCTTACAACTTCTTAAAAGGCATGAAATATACCAATAACATGGTTGATACTTGTTGCTTTGGAGTGTACGCTTGAGGTTCGTTACTGAAACATGAGGTTATTTACTTCACTGTATGTGTTATTGCTGTGGAGGTGGATGTGGATGTGGGCATTTAGGAGAGCAATCCTACGTGCTTCAGTAAAAAGTTCTACTGGATACTGTAATGTGGGGGACTCACCTTCCAACATGACAGTGCCTGCAGGTGCTAGTCTTCTCCTGTGCAAAACCAGTGGATGGTGTGATTTAAGGCAGAGGGGAAGATGTTACCAGTGCTGGAGCAGATCCTGCTGGAATACAGCAGTGGAGGTTATAGCTGATGGGCTTGTAATTACGCACGATAAGAAACAGCCTTCCTTAAATGTCAGCAAAGTGACTGGGATACCGGAATTCTTTGCAGAGTCTTTCTGACATTCCGATGCAAAATGCAGCAATGAAACTCACAAAACTTGGGAAGATGGAAGATGGGATTGTTGAATAATGCTTGATATGTTATGAGAAGCAGCTGATGCAGGTATCCAGTTTTATAGCAGAGTTGGGCGCACAGAATTGGGCCAGCTAGTGCTGACTAGCCACTAAAAGAAATGAAAGCCTGTATTTAAGAAACTTCGTATTACTTTGTGTTTTTCCTTTGTGCCCCTAGCTCACATTGGCAATAGAAAACAAGCATACATTAATGTTTAAGTTCCTAAAGGGCAGTGCTTATGCCAGAATGTTGCCACACTAATAAAAAATGCAGGTTTTTATGGGACCTCTGTTAATAAAAAGAGGTAGTTTCCACAGGCTTAACTGTAATGCATCCAAAACAAGCCGTCACTAGTTCGAGGTTAATGGTGAACCTAATGCGGTTTCAGGAGAAGACTGAAGAAGAAATGTCTTGATATTTAAGTCAGCTGTAAAATTGCATGTATATGCTGGGTAATCATTTCTGAAGTACACTTGTCTGTGATTTAGTTCAGTGCCAGATGGATAGGCTATTACATCCCAGTTTTTTCATGAAAGGAGACTGATGGGGCCGTGTGTGAGCTCCAGCACATGCTGCAACTCACAGATCAGCAACAATGCACAAAGTGAGCAAGAGCAAAGGGCCCCGGAGGATAAAGGCATCATATTTGTCATACTTGGGTTTAAACTGCCAAAGTGCCGAGTCAGCTTAAGAGATATCAAGGGGGTTTGTGCTGTAGTGAGGAGAAACAATCCAGCACTGTTTTATACATGCAAATATACACCCTGTGTCCATTTTTAATAGATATTGAAGGGTACAGAAACACAGGCTTACAAGAGCTGAACTTGAAGTATCACTGTTAGAATATCTTTTATCTTCAAGATACTGTAGTTCAGGATATTTCTCCCTTAGTGATTACCCTCAAAAAATTGTTTTCCATATGTCAGTGCTGATCCAGAGGCCTCTGATACATCAGCAACTGCCACAGATTAATAAAAATTAAATCATTAACATCTGTTCATATTAATATTCTGCGTATTATTTACAAGTGATAGTCAGTTGTCCCTATTGCTGCTTGTCACATCGTTGGAATGGAAGAAATAAGACGAGGAAATCTGATACACGACTGGATTGCTGATACTCTTTGTGATACTCTGCTGATACCTTTCAGACTTCACTGCAATAACTAGGACAAACAACTAGAGCTGAGGTCACAGCGTGGCTGGCAGTCCACCGAGCAGTAATTGCTGGTTTGAAATGCTTGGTTCTTCAATACTGAAACTGTAGTTCCAAAAGGAAGAGGTTTTACAGAGCAATATTTTCTTTATTAACTTTGATGTTGCTTCCCATTGTAGTATACAGCATCTCTTGGACCTACTCAGATCAAAAAGTCTTTGTGCTGTGAAACATGGTGAGCTTGTGTCTGCCTTGAAAGGCTTTCAGTCAAGCTAAAAACAACAGATAAAGGGTAGACAAATTGTTCTTTTTATTATACCCACTTCTAGATGGGAATAGAATGTGAATAGCAACACAGATTTCATCACATGTAAGCTAATTGTTTATTGGGTTCTTTATTAATTGTTTTTTTGAGTTATGTTCTGGTTTTAAATTGGCTTGGAGTATTTGCTTAGAAAAGCAGATGCTGTATGAGGTTTGTTTTCAGACAAAACTGTGTTATCTACTTACCGATAACATTCCTCCAGTGTTCTTTTCAAACACCTCTTGTTAGCAGTCAGTGCTTTGCCCCAAGTCAGGTGTTTTAAAGAAGCTGGATGACACTTGAGAGAAGGCAAATTGTGTATTAGCAACAGAAGAGAGAAAATAGGCAGGCTTACCTCCTGGTTATGTACAACGCGATTACAGTTGTATCCTGAAGATTTCTGCGTCATACAGAATATCAGGGTTTTAATTACATGGACAAATATGCACAGTACAAAATGGAACTGCATGGATTTCAGACAGACCAGGGCCTGTTGTTATTTTAATGCTTTACATGACAAAAGATATAAAAATGTTTAA
Source organism: Amazona ochrocephala (assembly GCA_039720435.1). NCBI lineage: Eukaryota > Metazoa > Chordata > Aves > Psittaciformes > Psittacidae > Amazona > Amazona ochrocephala. The sequence continues at coordinate 80,425,912 of CM077881.1, read as the reverse complement.
GCAAATAGAGCTATGTAGGTTTTTGAGCTATGCTGAAAAATTGCAGCTTTGTTGTATTTGCTCAGTCTGAGCTTCAGAGGCATTCCTTGATCCACTTGCATAGGTAAATTCTATTATATAGAGCACTATCAATGCAAAGGTAGGACATAGCCAAGTTAAATTAGAGTTTCTATGATGGATATATAAAACCTCAGTAAAGTCGGAGAACATGGAACAGCTCCCCAGGCTTCAATTTACCGAGTGGAGGTAATGTCAGTGGATAGGCAACCCCCAGATTGAATCTATTATGCAATGTTCCTGGGATTGAGGATGTTTGGTGGGCAGGCGGTGCCTTTCGATGGAGTTCAGTGGGATCATTTGTATGTGTATATAAAAGCAAGATTTAGCTCTTTGCAGGTTTTCTAATGCCAAGCAAATTGTTGTTCTTTAAAATGAAGTGTTGGTTCAGGTCAGTGGCTACAGTCACCTGCTAAAAATAGAAGTCCTCTGAGAAGTTATGTTAGAAATGAAAGTGTTTGGAAAGAAACGGGGTTTGAAATGAGGAAGGAAAGTTTTTTCCTTAGTTAAATGTTTTCTTGGCAAGATATTGAACAAATATTTCTTGGTAAAATACATTAATTTGCAGGAGCGAAAAGGATGAGTTTCTGCTGAAGCTTTTCAGCAGGAGGTAAATTCCAGTGAATTCCTCAGCTGGGAGATGTTTCAGAAGTATGATAGTGATTGAAATACCTGTTTTGTCATTTTCTGAATGAGCTCTGGTGGGTTTGTTTTGAAGTCATTTGTTATTTCACAAGTCAGACTCTGTTTATTAGGCAGGAATGCTGTCAAATCCAAATTACAATATTATGATTTTTCATGTGTAGTTAAGTTGTGGACAGCAGGAAGAAGGAGTGGGGTGACTTTGGCTTTAGCTGAGTACAGGATGGGGAATGTTTTCCAGCGCTAGGTCTTGTCTGAGGAGCTGAATGCTGTGTTCTGCCTGATTTTAAGCAGAGCAGGGAGGTGCTTCTGGTTCCTCTGTGACTAATCTATCAGGTGAGTGCACAATTTACATTCTTGACAGTGCTGTCATTCAGATGAGAACATAGATCTGGGTGAAACTCTAAACTACTGAAAGTTATTCATGTCATGTTAGTGACAGCTTGGCAAGCTCTCAAAGTGTCCCAGAGCTCCAGAAAGTGTCTTAAACCACACTGTGTCAACATAGACATGTTTGTAGCTCAACTCAAACTTGCAGATCAGCCCTCTGGCCTGCAGTTGAGCTGGTGCTGGAAAAGTGAGTGACGCTCGCTCTGCTTATGTAGCCAGGGGCTCCAGGTTTGCTGGTTGTGCTTCCTTTGCCTGAAGTTTCCCTGGCAGTGTCACTTACAGCCTTTTTTGCTCTCTTTCCTAGACCAGTGGCTGTTGAAAAGCAGAGTCCCCCCAGTCAGCCTTGTCAAAGTTTGCTGTAGGAAATGCTAGCAAAAGAGATTTGGGTTTTGACTTGTAGAGTCCTTTTAGTTGAATAGACCTCTGGAATTCTGGATCTTGGTACCATGCCATCATACTAGCATAGTTAAATGTTCCTGGAATGATTGTGATAATTCACAAAAGAGAACAGAAGTGTAACATGAATTATTATTTTTCCCTATTGATACCACTCTGAAATTACAGATTATTTACGAAATAGGCATTCCCTCCTGCAACACTGCAAGTTTAAGTGGTGTTTGTCCATAATTTGATGTTCTTGACTTCTATACTTCAGTGAGATCTTGTCATTGCAAGAGTGTCTACACAGCCACAAAGACAAACTAATAAATACAGTTGTATTGTATTGACTTGTCTGAGGCTTTTGTATTGGAAACAGACGGTTGGCCACTCATTCATGCAGGTTTGCTCTTGGAGTTGTTTAGCTCACCCTGACAGAAATCTGGACCTGAACATGGCCACACATCGCAGATCAGTCAGTATTTGATGTGGGGTTATTGCAGATGTCCAGATTTTATCAACATGAAAAAAAAGATTCATTATTATTATATTGTTATGTACGTATGTATTACCCTGACAGCAGGACATACTCAAATATTAGGGATGGTTATGAAACCTTATGATTCGAGCATAAGACAAGCTGCCGTCTTTAAGGTTTATAATAACCACCATACGCCATCCCCCTCTCCTTTTGCCCCTTCCCAGAAACGTATCTGTAGAGAGGCAAGGGATGTGAGCTGCCTTTGCTCTCCTTTGCACTGACTTCCTAAATTCTGGCTGTTTTTCAGAGCCAGGGTACTGAACTGGGTGGGCATTGTCCCGTGGTTGGCCATGAAAGGGGATGGAGGAGCCATCCTGGCTTGCAGCCACTTGCTCATCCAACCCAGCCCCAGCAGGATTGAGGAGAAAACAGGAGGAACAGGAAAAAATCCTGCGTCAAAATATGGATAAGGAAATTGGTCACTGATAACTGTCACAGGCAAAACAGACTTCACTTTGGGAGTTTATTGCCAATTAACATAAATATTTAATAGCCAACTCAGCAAACAGAAAAACCCAATCTCACATTAGAATGTCTGTGGAAGAAACCCACCTTTCCCCCCCTTTGCCTGACCCTACTCCGGTCAGCTCTTCCTGGCTGGTTGCTGCCTGCAGTAGTCTGTACTGTTCAGCCTCTTCCCTCTGCAGCACCTCTGCTACTGCAACGCTGCCACGTGCACCCAGTGCTCCCCATATCTGCTATTCTAGCAGTGTCCTAAAGCTGGGCAGGTTCTACCCAGCAGCGAGGGTAAGGACCACATCAGTGGATGGAGAAGGACTTGTCCAGGATGGAGGTTCTGCCATAGCAGGTGAAGCACAGAGCAGAGCTCAGCCAAACCGCACTTGGGAGAGATGATGTAGATGGGAGGTGTATGAATTTTGGTGGTGGCAGTGATCTTCTTTCAAGCCTATTTTACAGAGGTTCTTGATTTCATCTTTGGAAGATGAGTAGGTCAACGAGATGGTAAAAGAAAGAAAAAAGGGAGAGAAGAAAAGGGTGGGTGAAGAACTGTAGAAACGTAAGAGAAAGTAGCAGGCAGAGCGATACTGAAAGGAAGAAAGCTCTGTACTACAGGAAATGTGTGGCGGCTTTTGATGGCTTTGTGGTTCACTGATGCCAGCTTGTTAGAAAATAAATTTAACAGTGAGCCAAAGAGTCCAGTGAAACTTTTGTTTAAATATCATGGTCCCTTTGCAGTGTTTGAGTCCTGAGTGTGATGCTCTTATGTAGCTGAATACAGATGAGGGAAACATGGAGATGAGTCTACTTTGAATTCTCAGTTGTGGGAGATGAAATACCTGGGTTATGCACAAAACGTATCTTTGATTAAAGCAACTCTTAATGTTGATGGTACACTTGATGAAATTATGTTTCAGTCGGATACTGTCCCTTTAAATTGATCTTGAAGGAAGAAGGAGCTTCAAGTGCATGATTATAAAGTGAAGCTTTTCTGTGATAAACCAGCAAATTTCAAAGCAATGTCCCAAGACTCCTCAGAAAGGAGTGAGATCTTGATGGATTTTTCTTTCCCCCCTCTATCACTCACTCTCTAGCCCTTGCCGTCACTCAACTTAAATCAGAAACCAAAGCTATAATTCCCTTCTCCTGAAAGGAATCTGCAGCTAAGGCTGAACATGTTTATACGCTGTTCAGTGGTAAGGTCTGTTTGAAAGGATTGCTCTATTAGACTGTACATTTAGAACTTCAGATATCTTAGCTAGTTACATGAAAACAGTAAGAAACAAATCACTTCTGACAGACTATTCTGAAATAATGATGCATGTCACAAACTGTAAGTAAACCATTTGTCAGAATATGACACAATACTGTTTACCAAGATGTGTGCACGCTGTTAAAGCACTTGCATCCGCTCTGCAAAGTGGCCAGTCTGAAACCCACTGTTACTTCTGGTGTCTTTCAATGGAAACATTTCTGGTTGCTGAGGCCCTGAGCTCTTGACCATTTATGCATAAAAGTGAACTGAAAATGGGCTAGATTGTGCTTTCTCATCAGCCTCAATGTTTTCAGGCAGAGTTCACAGGCTGGTGGGAGTTGTCTCCTAACTTGGATGTTTGATGGAAGATCTTCACTTTGTTGCTTGTACATAGGTCTGTTCCTTTAGACTTGAGATTCCTCCTCAGCTGTCTAACATGGTTCTTATGAACTGGGAGACTTACTTGGTACAAAGTCAGCAGGAAGAAATAAGGAGCATATGGTGTGTGGGTTATACAAAATGCATCTCCTATGCCTAGCCATAAGCACTTGAGCCCCGATGGAGTCAGATGGTTGCCCATGCCCTCAGTGTTTGCAGGGCAGGGATCACAATACTGGTTTTTGTTTGTTTTTACCTTGTGTTGCTTCAAGATATATAGAGAGCCAGATTCACTTCTATAAGCACATGAAGGTATCTGTTCCTGCATCAATAGGACCTACTGCTTCTCTAAGGTGGGCACAGAATATTGACCCAGCAGTCTGTAAACATCACCTTCAAGAGGGAGAGCTTTCAGATCCCTGAATTGGGATAGTTTCACCGAAGTGTTTGGAGGAAAGTGGAATTTGAATCACATGGGGCAATTGCATGCATTCAAAATAAGTGTCAAGAATGCAGTCTGGGCCTCTGCAGTGTTGAGTCAGTAAGACTACATACCCTCTGTGCTGTGTGCAAGTGCTGTGACAAGCAAAGGAGTCTCAGAGGGTATGCCTGCTCTGAGAAATGCAGCACATTTAAAGACACGCACCACCTCCAGAAAAGGCTGTGCACCCACTTGGCAGTGCCTCAGCCAGAGTCCTCTCCTTCCCTTCCCTTCCCTCCCCAATGTGTCTGCTCCTAATGAGTACACAACAGTTCATTAAAATGCAGCTGTGTCAGTGCAATTACTGTCCCACTGTTGCTACTGTCCTGCTGTGGGCCCTGATATCCTGTTGGTCCCTATGGCTGCATCTTTCATTTTCAGAAATGGCTGAGATGTTTCAACAGAAGCTTTCCAGAGAGTATCTGCCCAAGTGGTGAAAAACTGCAGCAATGCTGTAAAGCAGTTGAAAACAGAATCTTGCATAGGAAATACAGGGGAAATATAACAGTAGGGATCATTGTGGCCATGGATGTTGCTGTGTGTATATGGCATGCTGTCTTTCAGCTGAAGGTCTTGTGCAGGCTGCATAGGCTAAGTCAGCTGTAACCTGAAAGATGTTCAAGACCTCAGAAATAAAAGGCATTGAAAATATTTTGGGCTGTCATTGGATGTGCCTGAATTGGTCCAGACCTGCATTCCAGATGGGTGTTTGCCCTGGCCATCAGAAACGCTGTAAAATTAGTGTAAAAAGCAGTGTATTCACTGTCGTATCTCCTGTTAGCACAGCACAGTCCCTGCTTTCAGGAAAATGCGTAGCACAGTATGAAGTCAGCTTTTAAGTGCATTTATTTACAATGATTAGGAAAAACAGAAGGACTGTGCTTTTCTGGCTTGTTTTGTATTGTTTGGGGACATTTTATGGTGAGAACATTTAATACTGAGTTAGAAGCAGAAGGTGAGGAAACCAAAGATTTTTCAAACTGTCCCTGCTGACTGAACTCTGTTGTGGGGTGTGTATGTTCACCTGGAGCAGTGACACTGACCCTGGGCTTGCTGAATTGGGGCAGCAAATCTGTGATGTTTCTCCTGCACTGGCTCTGCAGGATAGCACATGTATGTAGAGCGCTAAAAGGGGACATTGGGTACCTGTAAGTTAGCTTCTCCTGGTACTCTGTGTGGCATGGCCATGGGTGCTCAGGAAGCTCAAGTGTTAAAGAACAAGTGTTCAGAAGGAATATCTTCTCCATCTGACAGATATTTAAATTTGATATAAGGAGATCATCATTGTTGCTTCAAATGCTAATTCTCTTGCTAGGTGAAGTCTTCAGCATCAAGAAGATAAGGTTATCAAGCCCTGTGTTAGAAGCTGCTGGGATCCACCACACAGTGAAGGACTCTTAATGGCACAACCTGTTAACATGTTTTAGAGCCTTCGTAGGCACTTGAGGAAAGGTCTCTTGATGTGTATTGATGTTAAGTTTTTCTTTGGAGCATGATTGTGGACTCAGCAGTGTGATGGCTCACTGTTGGATCTGCCTGGTTCCAAGACCTCAGGGGTCTCAGAGTTATCTCTAGCATAGAATCACAGACCGATTTGGGTTGGAAAGGACCTTAAGATCATCCAGTTCCAACCTGCTTCCATGAGCAGGGAAGCTTCACACTAGACCATTCTATGATCATGCTGGCTAATATTTCTGTTCAGCTGTCAGTTATAATTGTCAGCAATAACACATCGAGGTAGGACAGGGGGGAGTTAAATGTCATCTTAAAAGGTGTGCTGCAGGTGTTACTCAGCACCCTTGCTTTTTCAGTCTTAAGAACTGCTTTTTCTTCCTCACCCTGGAAGGCTGAAATGAAAATCCTGCTTTAGGTGGATTTTGAGTTACTTTTCAGAAATAGCAGTCAAATTAAAGGTATTTCAAATGTGTCTGCAGGTTATGGATAAATCAGGAAACAGTGTTAGGCAGGGTTTTCAAAGCTATTCAAGGAATGAAGGCGACTTAAGTGACCTGTGAGAAGCAAGTGGCTAATTCCCTTCCTCAGCTGTGTTGGCAAGTGCTTTTAGCTGGATGTAAACCCTGCGTTGTATCATCACAGTAGCAGACAGCTCTCATGAGTTAACTAAGCTCTGCCTGTCTAAGCATGTTTTGGCAGTCTGAGGGCTTCTTCTGGCCCTCTCGCTGTGGGGATAGCAATTGCACCTCCTCAGACCTGCGTTGACATAGCTGTGCTGACAGAAACCATAGTCCCAGGTCTGGTGATGTCTGAATGGGATCTGTGAATTCCCCCTTCTTCTTGAGTATGCTACTGTGCTACTAAATGCACATGATGGATCAGCATAAAGCATTGAAATAACATTTATGTCTTGTTTAATATAGGGTTGTGTATATAAATCCCGGGAGTTGAGCTTAACATGGCAGTAACTCAGCCACACTCAAAAGGGACAGCAAAGAGGAATGCTCAATGTGACATGATTTCTTTATACAAAATGGCATGTCTGAGAAGTATAATACTGAGTTGAACATGGGAGGCTTAATTGAAGTCACTTGCTATTCTGTCTGTGTTGAGGCTGGTGGGACACAACATTAGCCCTGCCAAGCTACCTGTGGGATTAGCTGCCTTCTGCATCAAGGCCTTTCTTTACCAGCCTTCCCCTAGAAAATTAACACCGTAAGCACTGCTGTGTATAGAATATACATACACAGCCTTGGTTTTAAGTAACTCATTTGAGATCTTGTAGTATCCTAGCCTCAGCTGGTCAGGGTTCACCATAGCCTGCAAAATACGTCCTAGAGGTAAGGGCAAGCTGAGGTCCACAATTGCTACCTGTGCCTAAGCTGGCTGACTTGTGGCTGCCACACACTGCTGTGATATTTAATACCTGAGTAGCAACAGCATGAAGAAACTCCAGGAAGAGATTTGGTTTGGCTGGTGGGTTACTCTTGTGATAAGACTTGTTGCTGCTGCTGCAGATCAATAAAAGAAGGTGTCTGATGTCCCAACAGGAGCCTTTCGAAACTGTCACCACTTCTGTCCTTTCTCAGATGCTAGTGTGAGCACATGATGTTACAAAGTCTCCTGAGGGAAAGATAAAATATCATATCTTAATCATTTCTCTCTCCTCCTTTCCTTTCTTATTTCAACCTTCAAAGGATTTTTTGCTGGAGAGAAAGATGAAGCAATTTGGGGCACAGTTCCTGCCTCTGCTTGAGACTTCCTGTGTGACTATGGATAGCAGGTTATGCTTCTCTGTACCTCAGTTTCCTCTCCACCAAATCAGAATAAGCACAATTTCAAAGTCACCTATGTATTTGTGCCAAGAGAGACAAGATCTGCAGCTGTGAGGCTCCCAAAAGATGTGGGAAATTGCAAAGGCTGGCTTCGAAGGATGCCAGTGTCAGAGAGCCAAGTCTGTGAGTTTTGGTGCCTTACCTGAATAAATGTTCTACAAAATGTAATTGGGAACCAGGCTGTGGAGTGCCCAAGTGCGGTGGAGACTGGAGCTCCAGGGTCTTTCATGTCCAACTGGAGCTTAAAATGGGGACTCGTGATCATATTAGCTGAAGAGATTTTTGACCTGCTGCTAAGTCATAATGTTTCTGTTGCTGTTGTCTGTTTTGTGTAATTGGGCTCTAGCAGAGCAATTGCAGTGTCTTCTCCTTTGTGTCTATGCTGTGCCGGGTAGACATACCCCTGAATTTGGTTCTGTAGATGCAAGTTCAATAAAAATAACAGTACTTATCACTAATGAGAATAACTGTATGAAGCCGGTATTCATGCTAAATTAGTATCCATTAGTAACTTAGATCTATAATGAAGGCTTCCGTGCTCTCTGTTGTGTATCTCAATTCGTTACAGAGTAGTCCATGATATTAACAACATTTTTGGTATTTTCTGGAACCATTGCCCAAAACTATTAGAAGAATATGTGCTTTCCTGCAACAGCAGAATTTGGCAAATGGCACTGCTTGCTTTTGTTATTGTACAGAAGTGTCTTTCCTTTGAACTTAGATAGACTTGTAGATAGTAAGTAGCTGGAGACTAATGGAGCACGTGCTGCAAAGCTTTCCATATGGTCTCTCAGGATATATTGTTGTCTATATATTCTGGTATATTCTGATCAGTCTCATTATAGAGAAAAGTCCTCCTGCTCCGAGTTCCTGGAGGAAGTCTTACCTTTACTCAGAGAGGGAAAGGGCAACAAATACTGTTCCCTTTTGCATTTGCAGGAGGAAAAGTGTGTGGGATAAAAAGCAAACAGGAGGCAGAGTAATTTTGCACTCTGAAACTGGATAATGCAGCTGTCAACAGGTATTTATTCTGGTGGCCTCCAGTGACATTTTCTAGTGACAACAGGAGAGAGGCTGAAATTGCTTCAAGGAGACCCTGTGCATGTGAGGTGAATGAGCGAGAACTGTATTAACTGGAACGTGAGTAAGACTGCTGGAATTCAGATCCCTTTTCTGGTTTGTTGCTTGGAATCTTCCTCGGAGCTCCTCCTCCAGTCATCCCATCAAATAGCCCCTCTATTCATTTATTGATTTTATTTCTTTGCATACATTTGGGAAGAAAAAGGAAGGAGACACTCCCCCAGTGGCGGCCATCTGCTCTTTTCTTACTGGGGGGGGAAATCCTACAATTAGTGTCTTGTTCATCTTTTCATTTTAACAAAAAAATAGAGAGGGAAAGAAAGAGAGAACTATTATGCAAATACTCTGCAATTTGGTTTCAAATATTCTTTGTACTATGATGAGCAATTTCCTTTAATACAAACTTAGCCTACTTGCCAGGACTTTTTTTTGCCTTAATATAGGGAAGGAAAAAACCCCCAAACTTTGACGAGTTGGGGGTATGCTAAGTTCCTCTGATGCCAACTTTTTCTCATCCTTTTTTTTCTTTCTTTGGCACTATTACAGCTGTTATTCTTTTAAGTTGTCAGAAAACTGTCGTATGGGGGGTTTAGAGAAAGAAAGAGCACCAAAATAGCTTTACAAAGCCGCAGTTTCATCTCAGTTTTCATTGTTCCATTGCCATGATGAAGTGGTCTTGAAATGGAGGACTCGGTGAAAGAGGGAAAAGCTTTCTCTCTGCCTTTTTTGAAAGCCAGTTGTTTGAGATGGCAGCATTACCTCTAAGAAGAGGTATGCAGGGTTTGTCAGAGTGCTACTGTGCTCTTTGTCGGTGTGAACTTTAGGGCCAAATAGCATAGCCAAGATGAAATCCTCTGGTCCTTGGTATTGGACAACTGGCTTGCTGGCTGAAAACCTCAGAAAACTTATGATCTGGGAAATGAAGCGTAGAAGAAAGAAAGGAATATTATTTCCCGTTTGCTCTGTGGGAAGCTGAAGCTTGGAAAAAAAACAGCAATAACTCATCTATTGGGAGAAGACTTTGGAAGAATGAGGAGCTGAGCTAAGAGGCTCAGATTAGAAAGATGCTGCTTTCTGTAGTAGTCTACTCGTGGCAACAGGAGACAGGACTGCTGCCGCTGCGCTACTATGGGACCGTCGCAACCACTAGTTTAGGCTGTTGCTGTACAACAGTCATAGAAATGGTAAATGGTCGTATCTGAGGGCTTAACGGATCTGCTGATTTTGAATAGGACTTATGAGCATCAGACGCATTTGAAAAGTTCACACAAAACCTCCTGATTCTTACCCCTTTGCAGGTTGAACTTTGGGAAAGCTTCAATTGACATATAAATGTTACATGCTTAAGCCTATAAAATATTAAGCATAATATCTGTGATCCACTAAAGCACTTTAGCACAGTTTAATCAAATATCTTGCCAAATGAAGCCTAACTGGCCATTTTTGCTATACAGAAGCAGACGAGTGGCATAGTTTGCTTGCATAAAAAAAACACCCTGATGCCTAGTGGATTGACCGCCAGTTGGGAAAATATATTCAAGAAGCAAAATTAAGGGAAGTAAAACAAGACCAATGAGACCTTTAAGCTAAGTCAAGTGTGTCACACTGAGATCTTTGTTCTGTGGCTGAAACAGGACAGGGAATATAGGACAGTTCTGAGCCTTCACTTGATTTGTTCAGATAGCCTGACCTATGCTTGGGCCTCATTACATCAAGCATACGTTACATTAGACTGATTTTTGCCTAGGTATGCCAGCACTGACTAGACAACACAGAAATCTGTGGTACTTTAGGGGATGCTGATCCCCTTTAGATGTTCTGTTGGAGATGGGAAATGGTCTACACTTAGAGCCTTTCAGCACACTGGAGTAACTGGGTCACTTTCATTGTTGCAGGAAGCTCTTATCATGGCCAGCATGGACCACCCACACCTGGTGAGGCTCCTGGGTGTCTGCTTGAGCCCAACCATTCAACTCGTCACTCAGCTGATGCCTCATGGTTGCCTGTTGGATTACGTTCATGAACATAAGGATAATATTGGCTCCCAGCTGCTGCTAAACTGGTGTGTCCAAATAGCGAAGGTATGTAATTCATGCTGTTCTTTTTTTGTGTCCTTTACGTAACTAACTGGAAAATGTGACAATACAAAAAGATACAAAGAAATTGCTTGGGGTTTTGGTTTTGTCTCTGGGTTGTATTCCGGCTTGGTTTTCTTTCCACGAAGGTTGGGTAGGTCTTGAAATACATGTAGGGAGTCCTTGCAGGCATGAAGCGGAGGAAGAAATGCCCTGTTGGACATCTGGGCCTGAGCACAGAATGATTTTTCAGCCTCTTCTGCTGTGCACTATTCATAGGTGCTTATTTAACCTGATTGTAGTTTTCAACCTTTCTGAATCTGCATTGCCAGTTAAATTCTGATATGCCATCAATTGTCTGCCCCCACGCTGCCGAGAAGATAAATATTCACTTCATGTCACTCCTTTGGGAACCATCATGGTTCTGCGGTGCTTAAGACCTATCACAACAGCTGAGGCTGGAGGGTAATATTGCTCCTCTCTGCAGAATGGGAAATCTCAAGGGCTGGATCCTGCTTTGCTTGCCATGATATAATGCTCTCTGCCTTCCTCTGGGGTTTTGAGAGCAAGAGTGAAGCTATTGTTAGTAAGATCCAGACCGCGCTTCAGCTGAGGTGGAACAGACCATAGGTCATAAATGCAGGCCTAACGTAATCCTTGCACAGTGTTTTTTCTATGTTATAGGTATGTTTAGGTATTCAGTGTTGTACTAAGCACAAGTTATTGCTAATCAGTTGTAGAAAGTAACAAGACATGGGATTGCAGAGGGCCATCGTTTTTTATCCAGCCCCGACTTTTTATTCAAGGAGAGGAGGGGGTTGAGCTTCATCATCAATAGGGACTGTTTTCTTTCTAGGACCAGATCCATTGTCAAACCTGCCTGAAGGTTACAGTAGATGAAATGATGCTGGGTAGAGGGGTTGATCCATAAAAGAGGTGGGGGGAATCCCGAATCCACATTCTGATGTTTCACAGCATTTTGTGGGTGTGTTAAGATCTGTCATTCTGCTGTGCTGTGATGGTGAAGCATCCAGAGCTGCACGGAACATTGGAACACCCTGTTGGGGATTTATGAAGGTTTATTTAGGGCTGTTACCAGACTGAGGAAGGAGGGAGAGAAAATACATGTTCCTGTTTGAGTCCTTTCTCTCAACACAACCTCCTTCCCATCTGTTCCCATTCTCTTGATTGATAGTGGCTGTTAATATTTGTTACAATACGTTTACATAGTGGCATATGTGAAAAGATAACCCACCTTTATTTTCACTTTGTGCATGGCCACTGACTCACTGGACAAATAGCTGTACTTGCTTTGCTGTGGACTTCATGTGGGGCAGCTGATTTAGTGATCCACAATAGAGGCTTACAGTGCTGCCGGGTCTGTGGGAGGGTCTGGGGAAGGCAGGTCATGGTTTTCCTGTGGTGATTCTTCTCAAAGTGAAACAGGTTCTAAACTGATCTCCGTTGTAAATGGTTTCAGTGTAATGTGGGGATTGGATCTGGGTAGACTGATTTGAAAATCATTGCCTGCCACTTTTCTTGATCACCGTGTGATGTGGGAGGAGAAGATGAAGTATTGCAGATATTTGAGTTCTGAGATGGTGGGTAACCAAGCAGTGCAGAAAAGTGAGATTATACATGTAATATTAACTGATGAAGTGTCAGGAAGAGAAAGGGAGTTTCTCTGTAACAAAAGGTGGGGTATTATTGAGGGGAATTTTAGTGAAGTTTCTTGAAGTTTAATTAAATTCATCTTCTTCTGCATCACAATAATCATGAGGTTAATTTTGCTTTGGCCTCACATTACAGCATGAAGCTTGTTCACTTGGCTACTCATACAGGGAACAGCAATAAGTGGCTGTTTCCTTGGAAATGTGCAGTACTTGGTACACATGGCTGGCCTCTGAACTCTGGGCCATCACAGTTAGTCTGGATTTTTTTCTCCTCGGTTTCTTCATGCGTCTCTTTCACTTCTCTTATTTTTCCTGCAGTGGTTGGTACTGGGCTTAAGAGAATCAGTGCACATCTGACAGGGAGGTCTGCATTTTGCTGCTTTAGTGTGCACAATAGTGATAGCAATGGCTTGTTATACTTGAGGAGGGCGCCACAAGTAAGGAATACTTGCACACCATGCCAGTGTGTGCAGGTACGTTGCACTCCTAGTGCAATCCTAGTGTGGGAGTAGACTCCAAAGAGCAAAGACATGCCTTTTATTTTCTTCTTGTCTTTGGAGACCTTCAGTGACAGTTGTGTGTTGGAAATTCTCCCTGTCAGGTTGCAACTGTAATATCTTACATATTATATAGGAGGCTATCAGTGAAGAGAGGGGACAGATAGGAGCATATGAGGCTGTGCGCACTACACAATGTATGAATAATGCAAATTTTGCACAGAATTTCCTGCTTTGTACTGTGCTTTCTGGTGGCATACAGGAATGCCTATTTCCTTGTGCTCTCTCAGATTGCAATGTAAATTGGGGTTAGAGGAAATATGCAAGAAAATGTTTCACAACTGGTAGGAAAAATAATCTTTGACATCACCAGACAAGGAGTCCCCTTATCACAAAAAGTGGAATAAACGTGCTAGTCCCCTGCTAGCAGCAGGGGAGCAGTAATGCTTGTTTTCCACTCATCTGTCACATTTAACAGTGACTGGGAATCAGTCTGCAGCCTGCAAATAGGAAAGATTCAATTTGCCTACAAATAGACTGGTCTCCAGAGGAATGAGTACAGAAGGTGGCTATTGCATCAAGCACAAGTTTCCATTCACTGTGGAAAATGTCTATGTATCCCATGTACATGTATCCACTGTGCGCATGTTTCAGGACCTGCCATACAGCTTGAGAATGTCTCTCCACATCTTGCTTTTCTAGATTGCAGGTAATTTGGTTGTACCTTTCTGAAAGCTACCAAAACCATGATTAGCAACGTAGTAAGAGACAAAAAAGATCTGTCACCTCCCAGAACCGTTCTCTGCTCCCTGAAGCTCTTTCTGGTGTCTTCCGTTGGATACATCTTTCTATTCCCAGCTTTCCTCTTTCTGTGGTGAGAGTTTTCCCTGACAAGGACTAAAGGAATCAGGAACGCCTCCATGCCCAAGCTCAGGCTGATTTTTACGAATGGTTTAAAATCAAGCTGCTGCTGCGATACAGTTCCTCCCTACTGCGCTTTTCTCCATCTGCCAGTTCGCCGGCGTTTATTTATCGGAGTCATTGCTTCAGAGTTCACTTGTTCTGCCAGGCTGTTCGTTTCCATATGCCTCGACTTCTGTACAACTAGATGCGAAAAGTAGTTAAACTCTATGCCTGGCTGCCAACCTGTATATGGCTCTGGAGATCATTTGTGAAGGTTGGCAATAGGGCAGTTGTTATCTACTGCCAATTGAAAGAAGCTTGGATGCCTTTTCTTTCTGCACATACAGATTGTGTTGAATTTATTCTGACTGTTGTATCACTGTGTTCTTCTGTTGCTAATTGTGTTCTTCTTTCAGAAGCTGTAGCTTCTTATTTCATGGATGAAAGTTATAAAAATAGAGTAGCCCCCAAGCATTCTACATAAAACAGGATTGTTAGCAGCTGCGTCTAAGGGGCTTCTTCCCTTCTGCTTTGCAAATACGCAAGGCATCTCCTTGTGTCTTGCTGCTATGGGTACTGTCTCACTTAGGGACTGAATGTTTAACCTTCTTTTTCGGAGTTCAGCACAGCAATTTCGCGTGGAGCTTGATGTCCCGTTAAAGCAGTAAACTATTCCTATGTATCAAGATACTTCCTAGAGTGGGAGCCCCAGTGACAATCTTGGTGGCCTTAGGGTATGGCAGGATGGAATAATACTTTGTGGATGCCCATGGTGTTGGCTACTTGAGGAATGGATTGAGAATCAAATTCTATGAGGTTAGCACAAGCCTAGAAGTGAATTGTCAATTGGCGAATTATACCTGCGTCAGCTGGTGTATGACAGATACATATCAATCGTAGAATCCCAGAATGGTTTGGGCTGGAAAGGACCTTAAAATCACCCAGTTCCACCTCCCTGCCATGGGCAGGGACACCTTTCATTAGAGCAGGTTGCTCCAAGCCCCATCCAGCCTGGCCTTGAACACTGCCAGGGATGGGGCAGCCACAGCTTCTCTGAGCACCCTGTGCCAGCGCCTCAGCACCGTCACAGGGAAGAACTTCTTCCTTATATCCAACCTAAATCTGCCCTCTTTTAAGTTCGAACCCATTACTCCTTGTCCCATCATTAAGTCCCTGATGAAGAGTCCCTCTCCAGCATCGTTGTAGGCCCCCTTCAGATACTAGAAGCCGCTCTGAGGTCCCCATGCAGAAAAAAAAGGTACTGTGCATTGACATTTCAATGTGTTTGATGTAATTTCTCTCAGCAAGGGCTGTCCAGACACACTCCCTGGCAACTTGGAGTTGTAGGGGTGACATTCTTACGGAAGCGCGTTCAAAAGAAGAATCATCTTGTGGATTCTAGTCAGAAGGAGTTGGTTATACTCTGCTGGTAGGTAAGGTTAACTGTAAGGCGCCTATGTTTGAGGCTATAACCTCTCACTGTTACTCTAGTGGAAAAAATTAGCCTAGATCCTGTTGGAATTGTTTTCATGGGGCTTTGTGCTGCCAGCCTCTCTCTCAAGGGCATACGGCAATGCATGTTTGCTTCTATAATGTTGCATGCAACACTTACTAAATTCAGCATGGAAATTCAACCCAGACAGCCCCATCTACTGTTTTACTGTGTTGGTTTTGAGTTTTTTCTGGTACAGATATGGTTTTATTCTGCAGCTATTGATTTGCTTTACATCTGCAGCAGTTTTGCTGAGCAGTGTTTAAATGCAGAAGAACTTTTTCTGCCTCAAAGAAGGCAGAGGAAGAGTGAGAAGGGAAGCAGTCTTCCACAAACAGAGCAGCTTCCCTGGGATCACATAACCTGTGAAGGAGAGCTCAGCTCTCCTGGGTCTTAGCCAGTGCCCCATTCTATTCTGCCCTGTATCCCCCAGGGGCTGCCAGACCTGTTTTTTGCATTCTGAACTGTAATAATTCATTCACAGCCCTTCAGAATACTAACAAGGTAGAGCAGAAGTAAGTTGATACAGTGGAATGTCATGGAAGGAAAATCAAGTACTTCAGGGGATTATTTTTTATACCTTTTCAATATAAAAGAATTCTCAAATTACCTTAACTGGAGCCCTGCACAGCAGCAGTTATTCTGGCATGCAGGAAAACAACATTTGAAAACACTCTAAGAAAGAAAAAGAGAGAGGAGCTTGGGGATTGAATTTTAATAAAGCAGATGCACATCTTCAGTCCTGTTGAGTACTATTCCAGCACACTTGCACTCACAGAATCATTTAGGTTGGAAAAGACTTTTAAAATCATCAGGTCTAATTGTAAAACACTGCCAAGTCCTCCACTCAACCATGTCCCCCTGAGTGCCACATCTACATGTCTTTTAAATACCTCCAAGGTTGGGGACTCCACCAATTCCCTGGGCAGCCTGTTCCAATGCTTTACAACCCTTTCAGTGAAGAAATCTTTCCTAATATCCAGGCTAAACCTCCCCTGGCACAATTTGAGGCTGTTTCCTCTTGTCCTATCACTTGCTTCTTAAAAGAGACTAACCTCCACCTCACTACAACCTCCTTTCGTGTCCCTTTTCATAGGTAGTTGTAGAGAACAGTAAGGTACCCCTCAGCCTCCTTTTCTTGTTGCTCTAAGAATTCTCTGCAGGCAGTGCAGATCTGCAGCTGGGAGTCTCCATGAGCTATCAAGCTAAAGGTACTTTGCAAAGCCTCCTTACTGCTTCTTTCTGCCATCCTGTTTTCCCTTCCTTTTAGCTAGTTCATGTTAATGGGCTCAGTACCCTTCTGCAAAGGGGCTTGTCCACTGCCTGCTCCCGAAGCCTGTATCCATGCCAGGCTTTTTAGAAAGATGTGTTTTAATACTCCCCAGGGCAGTGCTTCTCAAGTGGGTGTAAATTCACAGGCTATGTGGAAGTGAAAGGATTTATGTTGATTTATGCAACTGAGAAGCTGACCCAGGAGCTGGTACAGCACTCACCTCGCATCCAACATCAAATGGTTTCAGCCTGCACTCCTCCTGTGTGGAGTGAGGGAGGCTCTGAACATAGAGGGCAGAGGCAAGTGAGGTCCCCTTGTCTATACTGTGGGGTAGGGAGCCTTTCTCATCCACCAAGACTTGATAGATTAGGAATGACTTGTTAGAGACAGCCTTTGTTGTTTTGCTGCAGATGGGATGAGAGAGGAGCTGTGTGAAGTGGGAGGAATTGGGGGTGGCAGGACAGGTTGGGAAGAGGTGGAGGATAGTGGCTGTGGTTCAAGGTCTTTCTTCTTCATTAAAGAAGCCTACCCTGCAGCTCAGTGACTATTCCATCATGGAGTGAACAAAGGAGTTTAATGACAGTAATCTGTCAGCTGTCCACATTTTAAGCTTCAAGATGTCTCTATTCCCAGAGCTCCTTGCCATGACAAGGCTAATTGTATAATTATAATGCTATACCAACCCCTCCTGACGTGCTCACACTGGCAAGGACCAGGGCTAAGGGCTGTGATAATTATCACTGCAAGCGAGTACATTAGCATAAATGTAGTTTACTAATGGGGCTGCTTTATTAGGATGTGCAGTGTATAGAAGAGTAGAATCTAAACCAAGGGCTATGAAATTAAAGTCATATTGAAACAAGGCTTTAGTTGTTTGGAGGCCCAAAATCAAAATAGGTGGGGAAAGTACCGTTTTACTCTCCTGAATCCCTCTGTGCAGTTTTCTTTTCTTATTCCTATTCATCCTAACCATTTCCCTTACTGTGCTGGAAAGTTTGGGTACCCCCAGATGGCAGATTGAAGCGAAGGACCCTTTTTCTGGTGTAGCTGAGGAGAGCTCTCACTGAAAGAGGGTTTGCTATCAAGTCTCAGAGGGCAATTACCCCACGTTGTCCATACCCTAGGACTTCTTTGGTACCTGCTGGGTAGCTCCCTGGGTTACAGAAGCTCATTTGAACTTGAGAAGCCATTGCAACAAAATACAGGTGGATCTTGTAGAATCCTGTGTCGTAGCTTTTACCTTCTAAGTGGTGGACGGGGACGGCTTTCTTTCTTGCTGTGGTTAACTGGACTGTCTTGGGTTTTTGTGAGGCACTGAAGAAGTTTCTTCTGATCGTCTCAGATATTACGTTTGGGGGGATTTTTCCATCAACACAGCAGTAAATAAATGTTAGGACTTTGTTCGTGTTGTCTAACCTTCCATGCTCAGATTAATGTGGGCACAATTGAGTGCAGTCATTACTAGAATGCTGATACATAGGATCAGGGCCTGGCGACTGTCCTCTTGACTGTTAGTTGCTGTGGCTGGAAATAATTCTCCAAATAAATCAGGGAGTTTGATCCTAGTAAAAATAATTACAGCATCTCTGCACTTCACGTGTTTCCTTGGAGGGCACAGTATTCCATGTTTTCTTGCATAGTTATGTACCTATTTATGGTGATATCCATGCAGTTTCCTCCTTTCTTCACCAGTCATTTCATCTGGAGTACTGAACTGGTTTAGTAATGCCTCTGTCTTTTCTACCAAATACAGTTGTCAACAGGAGAAGTTTGCTATGAAAAGTATTAAAAGGAAGGCAGGTGCAATAAAACTCATCAGGTTAAATGTTGAACAAGTTCTTTTCATTCCTTTCATTTCTTTCTCCTCTACTCTCTGTCCACTCGCCAAATTCATGATCTTTCTTTCCTTCTCTGTAATTTTGTCCTTTGCTTTCTTTACTCCTTTCTTTCCTGTACTTTTATAGTGTCTTGTGTCAACCTCTGTACCCTGTTGCTCTTTGTTCAGAGTTGTCATTTCTTCTTTGTTTTCATTCTCTGGCTGCTTGGCTCCCTCTAGCTGGTACCCATCCAGGAGCATCATGCCTGCCATCCACCAGCGTTTTTATGTTGTGTCTCATCACAGGGTCTGGAAAGCACCTTAATTTCCTCATTTCTCTTGTAGTAATGCATTTGGTTTTGAGGGTTTTAATACCAGCTAACTGATGACTCTATGAACCCCATGTGTTGTTCTGGGGGAGGGATATTTGAATGTGAAAACTTTCATCAGAATCACAGGAACAAAAATGTAAGCCTGGGTTTATATAAAAATTATAGAGATATCTTTCTTCCAGCTTTGTGCTCTTACCTCTGACCCTCAAAGGCTCTTTGCATGCTGTAATAACCTCACTGTGATAGTGTTTGAGTTGTTTGTGGTCTTCAGTGTGTCTGTATTTGGTCATTAGCTCTAGTGCTGGGTGGAATGACTCAACCTTTGAAGGTGACTCTCTGCACTCAGGACGCTGTCTGGAAGACAAGCGTAGGCAAACCCTGTAGCTTTCTGACAGCTTAATTTGCAGGGGGATAAATGTGAAGGGTGCTGGCGATGACAAGGTCACACAAAGCAGGTACTGGAGGACTAAGCTACGGTTGGAACTACTGACACAAGTGTGGCTGATTTCTGCACGGTATCTTGCATATTGTGCAAGTGAGCTGTGCCCCTCTGTACTGAATAAGGTCCTGTGAGCAGGGTCTTAACTTGCTTTCAGCTTGACAGTGACCAGGAGAGGTTTATAGTGGGTAGTAATCATTCTTTCTCCAGTCTTAAACAGGTGGTTTCTGGATTATCTAGGCTTCCTTTCCCCTTCCCCCAAAAATCCAGTGTTCCATGGTTCATGGTTATTGGAAAAAAGCGGAGAGGCAGATTTCCAGCCATTTACAAATCACAACAGCCTTTGCAAAGGCACAGAAATGAGCAGTTTATTGCACAGAGATAGACAGCTTACTGTTTTGTTAAATGAAAGGTGCACTTAGCACTGACATTTATGGGGCCTCTGATATTGGGGACCTGACAGCTGGAGGCTACAGAAGCCCGAAAGGTTGCCTTTGCCTGAGCATAGCAGCTTATTGTCAAGTACAGTGAGCTGCACTGGGGGGAAAAAGAAACACCAAACCTTAGGTATTTTTCCTAGCAGTCCCCGACAGACTGGCTTGGGAAAGCATTATTGAAAACCACTCCTAAATCAAATTCAAGATATTATAGGAGCGCCTACTGTGGTCTGTCAGGATTTCCATTATAAGCCCATATTTTTCAGGTCTATAACTTGACCATAAAATTCTGCTCTGGACTGTGACTTGGCATAAAATGTCTCAGCCCAAAGCAGTTTTATTATTATTATTGTTCAAAAGATATATGTATTTGGCTATTTTTGAGTTGCTGGAGCTCAGAAACAAAAGCTGGATTTTTCTCTGTCTGTACCCATACATTAAAACGTCCTTTTTTCCCTAGTGAATACCTTTATTTCAGTGCTGTATTTTATAAGATAACTTATCCAGCTTGGATAACTATTAAAAATGGATGACCAAAGCACTGGTGTTTAAAGTTAGGACCCACCACGTTTTTGCAGAGTACCACAGTTTGCATGTGCCCCATAAACTCCTGCTCCTAAACCCATGGAAGTTTCTTCAGGAAACTCTGCAAGGCCATTTGCAGAAGTTTCTTGGTCTCTAAAGGGTATATCTATATTTGAATGGAGCTTAGCTTTCGCCATGGGCCAGGTCTCCAAGTTCTCCTGTGCAGTCCAATGCTCAGGCATAACTAAAGTAGCCTTTCACACAAGAAATGAGATTTGGCCTGCTGGAAAGGAGATGCTCAGCAGAAGCTGTTCCAGATGAGGGCTGAGGTCCATAAGTATCAGATCAAATGTAGCAAATGTCTATTAGCAGAAGAGCTACTGACCATGGCCCAAATCTGGATGCATCTCAAGCACCCCAGGAATGCCACTCTCCGTGTGTGACTGTTTCTGTGTCCAAGTGGGAGCAAGGAGTAGCAGTGGACTGAAGCCTGTTATCTCTCTGTCCTAGCATGACTTGCTCTACTATCAGGGGCCCATGAAAAACATGCCAAAACAGCAGTCACTTGTTAGCCTTTGATGAAACCCTGCTGAGGTATATATCTCAAACCATAAATGATACCTGAAGGAAGCACTTCACATCCTGGTGCTTTGCTGATACTTTCCTTCCATCCCAAAGTAAAGTTTTACAGAAACACCAGAAGAGGATATGTGGCACAGAGAATCTTCTGAAGCAGAGTTGCCCTGAGCCACAGCAAAGGAGTACACCTGCAGCAGTGAACAGCAGGCAGTGAAACAGCTCCTCGATTAACTGGGGTAGCTGAATGAAATTGATTCCTATGGACGCTGGGATCTCTGTGTGTGCTCCTCTGCGGCGCAGTAGACCAAGGTGAGTCTGCTTAATGAAATGTGAGAGGAGAGAGGGCAGTTCAAGTGGCTGCTGGCACCGTTTCAGGTGCCATGCCAGCCCTCAAGCCTTCCAGGGTCACCTGGCAGTAAGGTGTCATCCGTCAACGCTCTCCCGCTTTCCTGTATTCCATCTGTTTCTGTCTAGCCTCTTTGTGCAAATTAGCTCTCAGCAAGCAGCAGTTCTCAGTGTAGCTTGGTTTTCTTTCTTCATCCTGTGACCTTCGTGCTTCCTTAAAATTTACCCTTGTCTGTGGGGCCAGAGCAACATCCTCACTGCTTCTCTTTTTGTTTTTTAACTGTCCATGTTAGCGAACAGAGAGGATCATATTCCACACAGTGCATGGCTTAAAGCTGGAGTCCTGCAATGCATTAATACCTTCTGATCAGAGGCAAAACAGGATTGGATTATGTTCGCTATGAGGGTGGTGTGACACTGGCACAGGGTGCCCTGAGAAGCTGTGGCTGCCCCATCGCTGGCAGCGTTCAAGGCCAGGTTGCTTGGAGCAAGCTGCTCTAGTGGAAGGTGTCCCTGCCTGTGGCAGGGTTTGGAGCTGGATGAGCTTTAAGGTCCCCTCAACCCAAACCAGTCTGTGCTTCTATGTATCCCATGAAACACATTGAGCATTATAAAAGAATACGTTGTCCTGAGCTGAAACAGTTCTGGCTTTTCCAAAGGAAGACTTTTTTTCAGGACCTTTGAGATGTCTTTGGATTTATACTACTGACTTTTTTAAAGTAATTTTAAAACAGGTCATTTTTCAACAAACCAAAAAAAGTACAGCTGATCTTTATAACCATTTTTATTCTGTTTTTTCTGACCTGTTTTTTTGCCAGGTTGCCTTGTACATAAAACCAAGGTCAGTTTTAGAGAAGGTAACTTGATTTTTCAAAAGATACTGTCTTACCCAACATTTCTTAGGAAATCTATAACTGAACTGCTACACTGTAATACAATGTGGGTTTGTGTTTAGGCTAAACTTGCATTATTTACATCATAAACTCTTTTACGTTGGGGTTTGCCTATAGCTACATCTCTCATGTCATCATGCAGTAAACCAATACAAATGGCATGATAGAATGGTAAAGTGGATGGGCAGAAATGAAATGTAAGCTATCAGAAGGGGACTTGAGAAGGCAGAAGAAAAGTAATTGCTATAGCTGAACCCAGGACAAAGGTACATTAATTTCTTTATGTTTGAGAGTGGAGATAGTTCAAGAGCTAGGGGTCACTGGAGGAGGAATCTGAGGTGAGTAGGCTGGGACAGTAACACTGAATGATAGGTGACAGTGATTTTAAGTCAAAGCTTTTGGAGGTGGCACAGTTAAGAGGAAGCTCCCATGCTTTACTGACTCCTGGGAATTACTGTGTCAACTCAGGCTGCTGGCATGCGTGGTGCAGGACATGGTACTATGTCTTAGGTGCTCCCTGGGAGTGGGTGATGCTGGGATCCCTGTGCACTACCTTTGTGTGCACCACTGGTTCTGTTGGTGAGAAACATTGATGCAGAGCCCTGTTTTGCGTTTGCTGGCCTGTTGCTGCCTATCCTCATGTGCCTGTTAAGACATAAAAGAACTTCGCAGGGCTGTGATGTGAAAACCACTGGGACCTGACTGCAAGCATTTCTGAATGTTAGAGTTAAAGCAGCTTAGCTTGGACTCATCCTGTGCTTTGCATTATCATTGCTGCTCTACCCTATCATACTTGGGCACCCTTGAAATGGTGCTACCTTCTACCTTGCAGTCCATGTGTCTGCAAAGCAGGGGAATATCATTGTCTTAGTAGATGAGGAACCAGATGATGTGTCAGGACTCTGCTTGGAGCAGCTGGCTTTATTTTCTGAATTTAGGGTTCATTTCCTAACCTTCAAACAATCTTCTCTTTCCAAAAGGCATAAGTGCTATTTATATAGACAAGACAAACGGAGGATTTGGTGTTTCTGCATTGGAAGGAACATAGATAACTCTTTTCTGAGAGGGAGTTATTTGAGTTGGGTTGGGTTTTTTTCACACTTGAATACAAAATTTGGAGTCCCACATAAATGTAAGGCTAAATTTAAAATACACCAGCCAGGTCAGTCTTGATAAAACTGGGATGTGTCGTTATCACTGTATGAAGCTCTTCACCTCCTCTAGATCACAGTGAAAAGCATCCACTTGTATCCAAAAAGCAAAATCACATTGCAAAAGATGTAGTGGTTTGGGGGTGCACAAAGTTCAGCACAGGAGAAGAGATTAAATGTTTGGGTGTATTTAGTTTAACTCAATCAGGTTTTGGATGGCGAGTGCTAGCTATAAGTTTAGCAGGGTTAAATACCCAGGAGGAAAACAAGTATGTAAGGTAAAGGACAATACTAGCATGAATAAGTCTTAACTGGCTACAAATAAATTTGGAGTGGAGATTAGAAGAGAGTTAATAGCCGCCATAAGTAAGGTTCTCAAACCTTCAAGTAGAAATAACAGAGGCAAAATAATGAATGCCTTTTAGGATGGAGTTTGATAAATTTATGAAGCAGATTTGGCCTGAATGCTAGGTTGCTCTCAAGGGGCAGAATTAGATGGCATGTTTGCTTTTAGTTCCCTGTTTTGCAGTTGAGTAGTAACAGGGCAGGAATTAACAATGAAAGGAAACGTTCCCACGCTTGGCTGGGAGACAGCCCAGGTCTGAAATGTGGAACTACTGGAGATAAGAGATCGAGTTGTATTTTGCACTTTGGGTTGTTTCTTGTTTTTCTGTTTCTTACTCGCTCACCTTACTCATTCTTAATTCAAATTAAATCAGGTTCTGATTCCATTAGCTGAACTGAGTAATGCATTACTTTGCATTTTCATTGAAATTAGCCAGCCTATTCATGCAGTGATGATGCTATTCTTGTGAGTAAACATATCAGAATCAATCTCATGTGTGTTCAGCCTGCTTCACCCTAAGAAAAAAATAATGGAGCTTTCACTTCAGCTCTTTTTTCCTCTTGCCTTTGCCTAAGGCTTGCTATCAGTAATTCATCGTATGTGTACAGTAGGTGGAAAACACTCACATAACAGAATTTAATGAAGGCTTTATTACATTTAAACAGAAGTGTTCCAGTTTATGCTGGAAACCAATGACCTGCAACATTTCTTTTGCAAAACTGGTGGTCCAGGGACAAGACAAAATAACAGTGTCTCTAATTTTGGCTACGTTTAAAAATATTCATTATAGTTCAGAGCTCCCCAACCTGGACAATATTTCATTGAAGAGGGAATTTATTCCGTGTTCTTCCAGTCTTTTCTAACTCTGTTTCTTGCGAGATAGTCAGACCTACACATCTTCTTGGACTACCTCTATTCAGACAATAATGTCTCATAGTTCATCTGCCACAGTTCTTCTGTCGCTCCCATTACTTATGAATTCTTTTCTAATCTGCTTCTTAGAAGTACAGGTTGTTACCTCCTCCTCTGTAATCTTTCCAATTTTGCTCTTACTTGACTTTCTTTCCCATATGCTGTTCTGTCTTTTAAAAGCTAAAACCTTAATAATGGTGTTATGCTTTGTGCAGTGCTGCGTATCTTGAAGTGCAAGACTAATAATAATAATTCTTTTTACATCTCCTTTTAAAGCGGTGAATGTTAGAAAGAAAGGAAATTTCATCATAGAAATGGTAGGAAAACTTTGTTTTGACAGCTCTGTGTTGGTACTCTGTTGTGGGTTTCTTTTGCTTTGCCTCCCAAACTGAGGTAAGCATAGATTTAATTTGTGGCAAGGGTTTTTTCATAGAAAATTGCAAATGCACTTGTAGTCATCACTATGATAAACAAAGTGAAACAACCCACTTCTTTGAATCGAGTCCTATGCTTCTGAAGCAGATCTTAACAGTTGAGAAGATGTTTTAGATCCCTTAGTACCTTACACTGACTTGGTCTTGTTATTTGGTGTTGCTACCGAGGGGCTGGATTCAGACGTTTGTATGGATCATAGAATAGTTTGGGTTGAAAAGAACCTTCAAGGTCATCTTGTCCAACCCCCTTCAACGAGCAGGGACATCTTCATCAGGTGAATGCTTCACCCCTGGCAGCGTACAAGGCCAGGTTAGACGGGGCTTGGAGCAACATGCTCTAGTGGAAGGTGTCCCTGCCTGTGTCAGGGGTTCTAACTGGATGAGCTTTAAGGTCCCTGTGTGTTTACTAGCATTTGGGCAACATGAGCTGTTGCTGTACATGAAGGATCCTCTCGCTTTTCTGCCCAGCAAGCCCAAGAGGCCCCTTGTCCTATCACTACAGTCCCTAATGAAGAGTCCCAATAGTTGAAACTAAGTGAAATATACTAATAATAGAAGTACTAAAAAGACAGAGAACAACAAAAAAGGATCACTGAACACTCAGGAACCCCAAGTGACACACAGCACAACTGCTCAGCACCTGTTGGGGCAGTGCCCAGCCGCAGGGGGGCGCTGGCGGGAGCAGGGCCAGCAGCTCAGATCCCATTCGGGTATAGCAGGAGTCCCATGGTCGCCATTTTGAGTCAGCCCTCTCAGAGCAGCGTCTGCAGCCAGGGTTGAGAGCCTCCATTTTAGGTGAGTGAGTGCGCATTGTGGGTTCTTGGCCATAAAGTTTAAGATTCAGCGGGGCAGTGAGGAATCTGTGTGACACCCCGAGTCTGCAGTTAATGTTGGCGCAGCTTTAATTGAGTTTGAGCAATAAATATCGTTTAACCTCAATGTATTGGTGCTGTAACCCCCAGTCCTCTCCTCCTGCTCCTCATCAGTGTTCCCAGCGGCACCCGTGTTTCTCGGTTCTTTTACACACGGAGGTTTCAGTTCTTGGCAGCCCTTACATAGGATCATCCTTCTGTACAAGGTGGGACATCCTAAATAGGCTTCCTAAACCTGAGAGAGGGTTTACTGCTTTGTTTTAGGTTGGCTTTAAGTGGTCTTTGCTTCTCCTTGTTGCATTCCCCTCATGTGTTTCTCTGAACAGGCCCTTAGCTGGGACACATTGGCAATGGAGCCTTACCGAGTGATGCCACTTGAAGAGCTGGGATTCAGGGTTTTTTCCAGGCATGTCAGTTAACTGAACCACTTTTTCTTTAAATCTGTTTCTATAAACATAAAAAGAAGGAAAAAATCCAAACCAAGCAGAAGGACATGAACAGGATGGAATGTTTGGTACCTGCGTATTCAGCAATGCCTTATTTAGGAGCACATTCCACCTTGTATCGGAGATTTATAACAGATTTAGAAGGTTTTTTTTCTCATTAATTTCTTTTATATGTCAGGCATTGCGAGGCCTTCAGCCTTCTTTGAGCTCTTCCACTTTACCAAGTTGATCATTATTTTGATTGCATTCATCAGAGGTCCCTGTCATTATTCTGTTAATTAGTGTGTTAATTAAATCATATGGATTTCTTTTTAGGCTTCACCTTTGAATCACTTGTTACTGTAGACTTTCTTGTTGTGTTTTAACTAATCTTGAGGTGGCAGTTTTTAGGAAGTGTTTATTTTGTCTTCACGGAAAACTCTGTTACAACAATAGAGTCCTGCAGAAGCAGTCGGAGTTAGCCATGAAGAGCCTGCCTTTGCATCATGAGACTCTTCTGGTTTACGTTAGAGAGTTAGTGTTTGGGGTTTTATCTCTGTGTAAATCCCAGCCCCGCCAGCAGTCAGAAGTCATAGAATCATAGAATAGTTATGGTTGGAAAGGACCTTAAGATCGTCCAGTTCCAACCCCCCCGCCACGGGCAGGGACACCTCACACAAAAGTCCTTGTTAGTCCTTGTTGTTGCCTTCCTCAAGGCAGGATTTTACTTGAGAGCAGATATCTTTCATATGCGGCTCAGGTTCCTCTCCCACATCCTTGCTTTCCTCCCATTTTTGGTCAGAATTTCAGGGTAAAATACATCTTTGACATAGCCACATCTTACCAATGTGCTGAAGTCCATTGGCCCCCAATTGTCTTGCTTATTAGGTGGAGACCCAGGATTCACTTTGTTAGGATAAGGCTTTAAACTGCTCCTCTGTGACTGAAAAGGCTGACTTTGGTTTAGAACTGTTCTTCCTCAGGGACAAGGACGGAGTTAAGTGATGGTCAGCCACTGATTTCATGAAACACGCTTATTTTAGGATTAAACTGCAGAAAGTGATGAAAATAAGCAACCTGTAAGGTAAGGTGGGTTCTGACCCTTTGTCCATTACAGTCCAACATAATGCTTATTTTGTGTTCTCTGTCTCTTACAAATGGCTTAGAAAGTCTTCCTCTACGGAATAGAATCATGTCTAAGATTTGGGGTGAGTTTTAAGTAGCTTATAGTTTTGTCCAGTTCAGCCAGTGATCTGTGCTTTTGTGAATATCTGAAGGGTGGTTGTTTGACCTTCTTCGGAGCTGGTTTCATTTTACTTCCAGTCTTTACCTTGGCTGCTGCATGAATGGGTTTAAAGAACTGATGAAAACCATATGAGGAGCTCCTTCTGCTTAACAGAGCTGACCAGTTATCAGAATTCCAACATTTCAGTAGTGAACAAGATGATACTTTCAACAAGAAGCTGCAGAACTGTGGTTGGTATATTTCATCTTGAAATAGAATCATAGAATCATAGAATAGGGTTGGAAAGGACCTTAAGATCATCTAGTTCCACCCTCCCTGCCATGGGCAGGGACACCTCACACAAATAAACTTAAGCAAGTTCATTTTAAATACATTCATCTCATATTTTGACTTTATTTACTGAAAGGCATGACAAGTGTATCATATGATAACATACCTCATTCTGACATAATGCAACATGTAAATACGAAACTATAATTAGAAAACTCTAGCAGATACTTTTGAATACCCCGTATAAAACTGCAAAACAAGCAAGGAGATACCTTTAACAAAGAAATAAGCTATTACCATTTTCATTAACTGGTAGCTGCTTTTAATGCTTGTTAATGTTGTAAAATTTCATTAAAGACTGATACTTCCACTATGTATTTTATCATGATATGGTGTCACATTATGATTGTGGTAGTAGATGTGTCATAACAACATAAAATAATACACATTGATTTAAGGAAAGGGAGAGAAAAAAGTTAAAAGCTTTTAACCATATGAAGGATTAATATCATGATTTTACCACTGACATACCATATGCCAGAATATTTGTAATAGTTACATGAAAAGCTGCTTAGAGAAGCAAACAACCTGGTCTATGATATTTCATTTTCAAGTGCATGGACATGCACATTTCTGTACTGGCAGCAAAGCGTTAGGCCCCTTGGTGTTTTGCCCAGCAAACAAGGAAAAGGATTATTTATGACATTCTTGAATTCGTTTTCTTGGTCAGGTCCGATGTTCTGTTATTGAGATGATTACTATGTCTAAGCTGGAAACGTGCAAAATGAGAAGCAGAAAAGCAGGTGCGTTGCAGAGAACTTTGCATAAGAGGCGAATGCGTGCCTCTGCTTATGCAGGAATTATGCTAAAGAAGCATGGATAGTAGTTTGCAGCCAAGGAGTAAACCATGTGAAGTCATCTGGCACTTACAGTAAAGATAACCTCAGGCCATTTTTTATTTCATAGCCAGTTTGTGTACAGAACCCATCAGGAGGTGCTTTCTAGTTTGTCATCATTTCCATGAATGATAGTCTGTCACTCCACGCAGGCTGCGTGCAGCGAGAGGGGATGCAACTTCTAATCTTGAATGTTTTCCTGAGAGCAAATGAACGTGAAGCAAAGATTACTTTACATTTTGAAGCAGTAGATGACAAAATGCTGTCGATTCCGAAGCGAAGTCGTACTGTAGCCAGTTGCTTGCATCCATTCCTCAGTGGTGCCTGTACTTGGTATTAGTTCAGAAGGCAGTGATTCAAATGAGAGGCCCTGGTTTATGGTAGGAGACAAGACAAAATTAGAAAGGACTAGGTTCTACTTCTGGGTGGTTTATAGAAGTTTTTTATTGTTTTCATAAGGTTTTGATACATCAGTTAAACTGTGTTCAAAAAATGGATTTGCAACCCTTAATGAAATGAAGCATTTGGGGGTCCTGTAATGAAAGGCATTAAACAAGCGCCAAGTGTTATTGCTCAGTTGCTTCAGAATGAAAAGATTTCATAAGATTATATCCACCAGACCTGTCACAGGTTTATTTATGTTAATCTGAAGATAAGTGCAATTGTTAGATTCTAGTTTTCAGACAAAGCATTCGCCTTTGTGGTTACCTGAAACCCTGCAAATTGCCCTATCTTAATAAATTGCCAGCTGTCGGCTGACATCCAGTAGCCAATTCTATGTTACAGCTTTCTTTACTTGCACAACAATGGGATTAGGTGAGGCCCATTTTAAGTAAACCATTTAGACAAAGGTGGTTTATGTTAACCTGTTTCACTGTGCATTTGCAGTGTGTTGTAGGGTGCACACACAATGTGTTAATCAAATTAGAGCTGACAGGTGGTAAGTCAGAGATGTGGTAATGGTTGTCTAAATGAAATACGCATAAAAGCCAGGATGAAATCTGTGTGTTGAACATGCCACATAGCCAGTTTTCTCAAGTTATGTGGACATACTTTCATTTCCGTCTCAACCATTTTCTCATTATCTCTCTGTTCCCACCAGGAACGTTGCTTGGCAAAGTCAAAAGTGTTTGAACCAGTTACAACACTGACAAATACTGTAAGAGTGATTAGGAACACATATTTATCTGTGGAGTTGCACCACTTAATTTAAATCTTCAGCTTTCCAGGTGCAGGTGATGCAGACAACAACACATTGTTTATGGCCTATTGTTGGTTTATGAAACCAAAGAAACCTACTTATGGGACATGGGTGGAAGAGACTTACAAGCAGTCTGCTTTATAATTGATAATCTAAGCTTTCACTGCCCTGAAGAGAGGCAGCTAATGGGTATTTTGAGTCCAACTGCAAATTGGAGATTGTTAGGAACAGCAGGTATTTTAGCTTCAGCAGATCTGTAACAGTACTTTTTCTGAAGTCTCTAATAGCCAGTACAGGTTCAATAATAGAAAACACATCTCTGTGTAGGTGTCATCTGTACAGTTTCTCAAACAGAATCCCTGGCTTATTGCCAAGTACTTATTGCAGCTCTTCAGGAAGAAAGGAAAAGAAAAAAACATAAGCAAAAACCCCCAAGGAAAGACAGCCCCTAGTTCCAAACATCAGCAATCTCCAGGAGAGTTACACTTTTTGCCATGCTGTATAATGAATCGGGTAATCCTACTTCCAGGTTGCTGATGTACTTGGGTACCACATATGGAGCTGAATGGCACCTCTCTTCGTTCTAGTTAGCAGTCAGAGGAAAACTTAATCTGAACATTTATGTATCCAAAGCTTTTCACATTCCCAGAAGCACATCTTCCGGGCCAGCTACACTCTTTTGAAGATGTCTGGGCTTAAGTGTGGTGATCTTATAGCAGGACTGGAACATAAGAGCACAGGTAAATGTTACTTCATTGAATCTGTATCTATATACTGACGTCTGTCTGCAGCAGCACATTCCTTTTTTCATCCATCACCTTGCTGATACTGATTTACCTTGGCATTTGGAAAGGCTTCTTTCCAGATAGCATCACAGTTAAAGAATGAGTTCTGAAATTGACCTAGTCTTAGTGGAAACTAGTAAAAGGCATGTAAACCCATTTGATTTATTAGTACAGCATGCCATTTAAAAGGAACGTTTTAGGTGGTTTTCCAAAGCTTTCCATTTCTGATTAGGTTCAGTGCGATTCAGTCTTCAGTCTCTTGGCTTGTACTGTCATAGAGACTTGAACTGAAGTTATAGCTCCATAATACCCCCACAGGGACTAATTTATCATCTTTTCTGCAGTTACTGGCTGCATTAGTATTGCCTAAGTGTATCATTATTGTCCACTGGCATGTGTAGGTGGTGCTAGTGAGTTAGTGACAATTCTCTAAACCAGTTGTTAGAATTCCAACAAAATTTTACTGCCTGAATAGCTTAGACTTTTGTAAAAATGTCTGCCTAAAGTACAGAAAATGTGGTGTTCTGAACTTCAATGTTACTGTGTCATCTTGCTGCCACCACTTGTTTCAGTCCTCAGTTTTATTTTGAGCGGACTGCAAATGGAGTGTTGCTTTTCATAGAAATAGTTCTCAAGCTCAGAGAAATGGCCCAAATACATAGAAAATGTATTTGTCCACTTACTGGGGATCTGCTTGGTGGTGACTGACCAAATCATAGGAAGTTCTCAGTGGTGTGGCCTTATCTTTCATGAAAGAAAGCAGGACTGTCTTCATACAAGCACAGCTGTGAGCCATGACCAGCTTTCCCTGTGAGTAGAGGCCAGCCAGGGGCTGGTTTGTGGTTTGAGCTCAAGTTAAAGTAATAGTAACAGCTGATCAACTCACAGATCTGGTGAAAGGTCTTCTCATAGCTAGACAGAGATGTGTGATCTCTTGTGCCTTCATGAATGGTTTTATTTACAGATCTTTTAGTAATTGCCTATGAAAAAAATTGTTTTGAAAATACAATGTTTGCGAATTATCAGTTTGCTTTAAAAATACCTAGAGAAGTAGAATCCACACAGGTGATAATCTTGCTTTGAGAAGGAGGTTGGACAAGGTGACCTCCAGAGGTCCCTTCTAACTAAAATATCTATGTTAACAGCTCTCCATGGAGAACATGTGGGCTGGTGTAAGTTTCTCAGCTCTGTACAGGCTTTTTTAAGTGTTAGGTCCTTGTAGATACTGACTTGTGGCAAGGCATTACCCCTTACTTGTATTATAAATACAGTCTTCTAATCAGTCATTTCAGGTGAAGACAAAACAGGTGAGAAAGTGTAGTTCTACATTGAGTAATCCTGACTGCTTGGTAAGGGGCAAGCAAATACTTCTGTGAGGAGCATCACTGGGAATACACATTGTCGTAGCTACAAAATAAAGTATAAGTAGTGTTCTTGTACTTTCATGCCTTACATTGGATCTGCATACTGAACTACTAGTCTTTCTTTACCTCTGTCTGACAGTAACTGTGTGCAGAGCCCAACTCTCAAGAGAAAAATTAGGAAAAGAACAAGTGAGGAACAGTGAAAAATCTAAGGGCTGAATATGCACGTTTTCGTAGGAAATGTGATTTCCTTAGTAGAAGTTTGAGTTCCAAGTAATACGTCTACTCATACGAGTAGAGTAATACGTCTACTCGTACATACGGAGCAAAGCATTGTCCATCATAAGCAGTCATAATCTGGCTCTTGGTGAATTGTCTAAGGTCAAATAGGGGTGGAATTGTTAGAATTCCTTAGCAATTTGGCCAATGTTCAACTTCGAACAACAGCATTAGCTCCCAAGCAAGATGTCCTCATGTTTGTGTTCTGCTTCAGGTGCCCCTTCCATTTAGTGTACAACCTCTCAAGCACTGACAGGATGTACAAAAAATAACCTTCTTTCTCTCTGCTTTCTGGCTTGTGATTACAGATCTCTCCTACACTGTGTTCACTGTGTAAAGGGAAGATAAAGAGTACTTGAGTGATGCAAAGAGATAGTTAAGTAAGGGTCATAAGCCCATCCAAAGGTACTTGAACAGATGATGATTGTAAAGAGGTATTTCTGAAATCTCCTCATAACTAAGGGGTACTCAGTTGCAGTGTTCTAAACATCAGTTCTCTGCTGTCTCAATTGTCCTTTGCCTGTGCTTGATCAGAAACATGTGCACATACATTTCAGTTTTAGCAAGCAGAGTACGCAATTCTTCCCTGTGTATTTGCCTGTCCTTCTCCCAGAGTTATTAAAAACCACAATCCACAAGTACTTGGGAAGTCAGAGAAGCATTTAGCAGCTTCCAGAGATATGTATGCTGCTGGCCAGGGAATCTGGCTGAAAGGTGATACTTTGGAAGCAACTAAAGCAGTGCTATGTTTGGTCACAGACAAATTTGAATTGTAGTCCTCATTAGGAGGGAGCCTTCTGTGTAGACCTGAGCACAGTATTCAGTGTATAACCCACTAAATTAACTAGGGCTATCACCCCTCTCCCCCTCTGTGGAAAAGAAATAAATAAGCAAATTAATTCCCTCTGTCATGTTTTCATGGGTACTGTAATGCTGTAATGCTCCAATTCCAGTCGCAGAGAAAGCCTTGCAGCTCCTCTTTGCTCTAGTTGGCTCACCCGGGTGTAGGGGTCTGGGGTCTGTGCCCATGGGAGGGGGTGCATTTGATCCAGCTCTGCTCCCTGCAAAAAACCTGCAGCAGGAATAGCTTGACTGCTGGAAATTGTGCTGGGGTTTTCATCCTGTTCTGGGCTGGGCATAAATGTGAGTTGGTAAGTATGTTTCATCCTATAGCCGTGAAGGCTGTTACGCTGCTAGCGTTTCAAATGTAGTGTTGCTTTAGGTTTTCCTACATTCTTTAGACAGCTAAGGGTCTCCAGTAAGGTAGCATGCATTAGATCATCCTCTTCCATCTTCACTGTGCTTTGTCAGGCAGGCCAGCAATGGCTGGTGCAGAGAAGCCCACAAAATAACTATTTCCCAATTAATCTTATTCGCCCCACCCTTGTAAACATATCTAAGCAGGGGGAAGAATCTGTCCTGTCATTTGCATTTATTGTGTGAGGTTTAATTTACTTCTGTTGGTATTCAGGTCACCAAAATACCCTGTTATGTTTCTTGTTCAATTTTCCTTCGTATAAAAATAAATGTCAGGATGATCATTTGAATAATCTTTTTTTTTTTCCCCTGAAAGGGTAGGTACTTTCCTTCCTGTAGTCTCCTGTGTGCCTTCTTTCTGTTTAATGTAACCTTTCATAGATTAAAAACACAATGATGTTAATAGAATTGCATAATTGTCAACAGATAATGTTCTCCCAGTGAAATATAGCTATTGAGGCTTAGCTAAAGCATTTATAGCAGACTAGCATGTAGAAACAAAACAAAGATGTTTGTTTTCAAAGTGACACATCTTTGCCATCCTTGGTATCTAAATCCTCAGATGCATCATTCAGCCTCTACAGGACTGGGATCCCAGCATTCCCAGTGCTGCAGTTATTACTAGTAGGTGTGATGGCTTTCATTGCTGGCAGGAAGTTTTATCCTGGTCATGACCAGACAGAAGAAATGTCGGAATTCAGACCCACATCCAGCCTTCCTCAGGGATCCAAGGATGTTGATTTCAGTGGTTACCTTTTCTCTTCATTCCATACCAATTTTCTGTTGTGTCAGGGCTATTGCAGGAGAGGGGGTGAAGCAAAGAAAGATAAAATGGAAGCAACTGGGCTCACCTCATCACTGCAGAAAACCCATCTGAGGCACACAGTAAAAGGTTATATTTCGAAGGCAGTAGCAATAGTGACCAGTAACTGGCAATTTAATTTCTGAATGTTAAGTACAGAGTGGTAGTGGATGATGGAAGTAAATCGTACAGTATATATAAAAATATTTTGTTAATGGATATTGGTATTGGTGGCGGAAAGGTCTGTTTAGAACTGAGCAAATGACTAACAGCCCGAGCACTGTGGTCTGTGATGAGAGGAAACAAGGTAAAGGCTGTACATTTCTGGAAAGCCAGGGAACCAGCATGTTCTTCTCAGAAACAATCAAAAGGAAAATAACAAAGTATTATATTTCAGAATGCTTGTAGCTGCAAACCCGGATTTCTCCTTTCTGGATCAAAGAATAGCTGAGTATCTAGTTGGCAGACAATACAAGTTACTGCCATTAGGAAAGCAACAATTTAAAGTGTTAAATATATTTTATATCATGATACCTTTAATACTGCAGAAATCTCTGAATGTCAGAAAAAGTGTTTCACTTTCCTGTTGGCAGTTTTAAGAGTGAAACCATGACATGAACCATGAAGTGGTTAATGGGCTTCTTTCCCTGTGTCTTCTGTGGTCTTGTTTGATACACATTGCCCAAATGATATTAAAAAATTTGAGTTGGAAATATGGGGGCAATAGCAGATAGGTGCGTGCAGGGCTGTCACTGTTTCATTGTGCATAGATCCTGAGTCTATGAAGCTGGGGCTTGTAAGGTCTCCAGCTGACTGGAAGTCAAGGAAAGCTCTGCTCCTCCCCCAGGCACCCCCAAATCAGGTTATGGAAAAATGTGTTTTGACTTTGGGTGTGATTGAGGAAAGGGCCTTAAACAAATTCTCAAACTTAAGCATGTGCTTAATGGCATAATGTGCCACTTCACATACAGGGAATTTTTCCTCAGCTGGACTCTGTCATGGCTGACTACTGCTTGGAGTGAATGCCACTTGAAAACAGATGTGCCAGCTGTGGTCCAAGCCAAGCTGTGGCTGCCCCATCCCTGGCAGCGTTCAAGACCACGTTGGACAGGGCTTGGAGCAACCTCCTCTAGTGGAAGGTGTCACTGCCTGTAGCAGGGGTTGGAACTGGAGGAGCTTCAAGGTCCTGTTCAACCCGAACCAGTCTATGATTCTCTGGAAGAGAAGTGCAGATATGCTGTAGCCTCAATTATTAAATGGGGACATACTTCCAGGAAAGAGTTTTTTAAATGGATTTTGATTTAAAATACTCTCTCTAATATAAGATATTTTTTGAAAGTAATAAAGCTGCTCCATTATCCAGCTATGCACATACAATAAGTGTATGAATAATCAGCTTTCTGTCAGAAGGGTTAGATTTGGGTGTATGGAAAGGCTTAATGCTCTCACAAAAACAGTAGGATGAATGTGAGATGTTTGTCATTCACTGAACTTTCTTAGTCTTGCTCCGTACTTTTGCTGTCAAGAAGCGACTGCTGGATGCAGTGCCCACTGGCTTATCATGCGTGGGTTGCACCACAAACTGTGTTAATACTCCCACTAGAGGGACTTGGCTGTATTTTTCAGTGGAAACTCAATGTCCTTTGAACAAATTCTGTAGGAAGAGCTCTGTGGTACTTACAGTGATTGGCAAATCGTGTGCTTCTCTCTCTAGGAGAAAAGGGAATTTGGCAACATACTTCAGCAGCCAGCAGTGTTGTTTGAAAGTTACACCTCCTGAAAGGTGGAGAGGTAGGGGGATCCGAACCCTGTACCATGGTACAAGGCAGTTATTAACACACTAGTGCTGTCTTAAAAGAATGTAGCATGTTTCAGTAAGTAAAATCAATCCCAAATGCAAGTTTCCAACTGCATTAGAGAAGGATGATTGTGCTTATAATAGAAGGGATGATGTTAAGTGCAAGGGTTGTCCCCCCAGCTTATTTTAGGATGATTTTAAATTGCAGACAAAGCCTAACAATAATAATACGAGGTTACATGAAGGTTAATGTTGTTCAGGCAGATGGTGAATTGCGAATTCAACCTGTTGTCATGATAATGAATGTGTTTGAAAAGACGTTCATGTGGCAAATGGGAGCAAAATGAAACAAAATGCACACATACGTGCACACAAATTTAGCATTACTGGCTATGACTCTTATGTGCATATACGTATATGTACTTTTTAAGGATTCTGTGTTGACCCATTGCCAAAAGTAAGTATGAGAGGAAGGGCTATAGATTTGCAATAAAGAACGCATTGTTAATACTGATCTGCTATAATTTTGCCTGGCAGCAATGACACAAGCATTTGATCTGAGTCAGGCAGAATTTTATCACCTTATAAATGTGATTTTCACCCTTCTCCACCACGTGCTCCTTCTCTCTTTTTCCATTTTACCACACCACAGCAAAGTAGCCCACAAAATAAGTCTGTCTAACTGGGGCCTGTAGCCTTCAGCTAATTGCTTGAAGCTCTGTGGTTCTTTGCTCCTTGGGAGGCATCTTAGGAAATGGAGTGACTTTACAGAAAGATGAGAGTAAAGTTTTATCTTCCCATTCAGTCAGGTATTTAGTCAGAACAGTAGAGACCACTTGTAAATCCCTTTGAAAACGTGGAGTGAATTCCCCCTCGGGAAAAATCTATTGGAGTCAAAACATCTCTGGGATGTTTTGCAAGCTAAATAAATATGTTAGCCAGAGTTTTCATGGCATTATCTGGGCTGATTGTGTCAGCACCTGGTTGAGGAGCTTTTGCACAAGAATTCTTGATGAGATACTCACTTTTAGGCTTGATAATCCAAGGTAGAACGGTTGCATTTTGTCACATGTGGGCATTTCTGGATTAAGATCAGGGGTCTACTGAAGTCAGTGACAGAACAGCTGAGATCAATATAAATGGGCAGAAAGGGAAAGCCCATTGCTTCAGAATTTATATTGTACCTTCTATCAAAAGCAGATTTAGGATCCTTGCAGCTTTTTCAGTATGTATCAGTTGAATATGTCCCTGTCGTACCTACCTTTTTCTGCAGCTTTCACTTAAAAAAATAAAAGACCTGGAGATATTGTTATATAGGAATCATGTAAAAAATGCCCTCTGAACAAACCCACCAATCGTAGCTGAAGAAAATTGTCATGCGTTGTAGACAGAGACAAAGAAAAGACACAGAGTAAGCCAAAACTTAATACAAGCATTCACAAGGACTGCATCCCTGTCAGGCAGGGTTATGTGCCTACTACAGAGGTAGTTCTCCATTTGGACTTTTAACAGATTCCAGTCTTTCTTTTACTATCCTTGCAATAGTTCATTTCAGAATTAAAAATACTGAGTACTTCTTGCAAAAGCCATTACACAAACCTTCCTTTTTTCTACCCCTTCTATTTGAAGCTGCCAATGAGGAGTTATGATTTTCAATCACTTCCACTTTCATCCAAACTGTGTATTCAGCTGTTTTTAAATATTAATTTTTCCATTATATTTTTAACCTCGCTGTGATTATCTTTTGCCTAATGACTTACCTGGTTGATTTCTGCTGTATCCTGAGGGGAAATGTCACACTAATCCAAAAGTGTCTCCAGATAATGTCATGAAATTGGGAAGCTAGAGATTGCTAACAGAGGCCCATCAGGCTCCTTTGGAGAATGACAGTTACACAGTCAGTGCAGACTGGGGGGAAAAAAAATACATGTTTTAATTTTTATATATTTTCCCTTATTTATTCCTTCAGAATAGCATCAACGCTCTGTATGTAATTGTGCTTGCAGAAAAAATTGCTCAGAATCTCAGAACACACTAATCAATGTTGTATTTCTGCCTAAAGGTTTCCAGGATAAAACATGTGAGTAGTGGTATTTGCTATGAGTTGTGCTCATGTCTGAAAGCCAAGTCGGGAACCTGGGCCTTTTGCATTGTGTAACACAGAACCCAAAGACAGCTTTTACGTTTCATCTCATCCATTCAATTTTATCAGAGAAACAGTCTGGAACCAACAGAAATAGCAATTGTTACATTTAAACTCTCCGTTGTCTACTTTCTAGCTGCAAATATTTGCCTCCAGTACAATCCAAATGTGCAGTGAATTGGAGAATCAGAGGTATGTTAGCTGTGTAGGCACAACTGCTTAACTTCAGAGAGCAGAGTAAACAACCTGGAATGAAATTTTGGGAGAGGAAAAAAGAAGTATTTGACTTGATCAGCCTCATTAGCAGGCTGCTGCAATAACCCCTTTTCTCAGAAATCCTTCCTTATGTAATTAATCACACCTTTTGTAAAGGGATTTCTGGTATTTATACAGGTACAGCTGTGACAAGCAAGATATCTTTCAGCTTTCATGCATTTCAAGTGGTGCACATCTAGTAGGCAGAGAGAGGAAGAACTGCAGAGATGTTTCGGGCTTCCCCAGTGACTCGTGGCAATGGCCCGGGCATTGCTGTCTGGCAGTGCAGACTGCTTTGCTCCAGACTGCTCCATACAGCAGTATGGAGCTCTCTGGAAAATCTTTATTAGAAACCAATGGATTATAACCTTTAAGGTCAGTTGTATGTATATATTTTCGGGCATGGTGTCAATGAGCAGGGCCAGTCTTTTCTGTCTGATTGACGAAGAATGAGTATGATACAAAGGTTTCCTAGTGAAGGGTGACATGAGTCTGGCCCAGTGCTGGAAAAATAGCAGTTGTCTTGTTTATGTTGGCCTGGAAGCATTGATCTTTTTCCTGCAGGAGTGCTGCTTTTTGGTTGCAGTCAGACCTGAAATAGCAGTCCTGCACAGACTTACTTTCCTGGCCCTTGGACAAGGGCTCTAGTGCTGCCTCTTTCACCAGACCATTCTGTGTTTGTCATCCACAAGCTCCTCTAAAGGCCTTGCTCTTTGTGGACTTGAGTTTGTATAATTTTGCCCCTCTTATGCTCAGTACTTGAATTTTAAGTACTCTTTTCAGAAGGGATGCTCCATGCAGATCTGGCTTTGCCTGGTAGTACAGACTTTGGGAGTGCAAGCACTTGCTTCTAAATTTAGCTTTGTTTTGGCTCAACCACAGTGCTTTATTTGGGCTGATGTGTAACAAAAGGAAGAACAAAGGCGCCTTTAGCTTCCAGTGCATTGTCAGGGTTTTTTACTCCCCACCAAAACAAAGAGAGGAGAGAGAGAGAATGGGGCTGTTATGGAGATTATCATCATTCTGTTGAGAGAGGATGGTATTTTCCCAAGGAGGCAATGACATTTCTTAATTACTCTCTTCATGGGTAGCCATGTGTAGATTACCAGAGGCTCAGCAGTGCATTGTTCTGTGGAAGCCTTGGAGAATGATAATGCTGACAGTACAATGCTCTGCTGTCCAAGGCTTCTCTCCTTTTTCTTGCTCTTCATTACGCCAGCTAATTACTTCTACTACTGGTGGCTGTGCAGCATTGCTTATCCCGTATAACCCCAGCAGCCCTCCCCTGTCAGTGTAATTTAAAGTAATAGCATAATGCTCTTGTACTGCTCCAGCTCAGCCCACGTGGAACTAAAAGGCACCGTTGTTCTTTTATCAAGCTCGACAGCATTCGAGTGAGTGGCAGCCTGCACTTGGGACAGGGAAGGGTACGTGAACGTCAGTTAATGCTGGCAACTCCTTGAAGTTGTGGTATACCAAAGAACTCAAGGAATTTTGTTTCTGTGTCTGCCTTAACATATATGTGTATGTGTGTGTTCATCTCTGCTCTCAACTGTTCTCCATGTCAGTAGCAGAGTGAAAATAGGAACTTCTCACCACCTCAGCTTCATTTCCTAGCAGAAGTTTGAAAGTCCTAGTAGCATGTAGGTGTTACAGGTTCTGGGGGTTTTGGGCAGGGGGGGCAGGTTTGGGTTTAGTTTGTGGTTTTTTCAGGTATATATAAATATTTTAATCTCTAAAGCAGTTAAGTGCACAGGTGTATTTTTGCTGTACATAGCATATACATATCTATTATATAATGGAAAGGTACTGGGCACCTAATTTTTCTTTGTATCTTTGGAAAGCTCACTTCCCTCCCTGCCTCCCTCCCTTCCTGTGCAGCAGATACATACATCTGTGCCTGTGTGTGTTTAGAGAGGATGAAAATAAATCCTCCTGCTGTCTAGCAGTATATTCATATTTTGACTCCATTGACAGCACACAGTGATGTTACTGTGTGATATTAAACTTTCAGTTGATAAGCAGTCTGAATACCAGTATCAGGACTGTGTGAAATAGAATTGATTCTGGGTGTATAACAGTAAAACTGAGAACAGACTTACATCAAACCATGGTCTTAACAGATTGGTAGTTGTAGACATATAACCAGGGTCTTGAGAGCTTGGCAGCTGTAGCATTCTCCATCTCATTCAGGGGCTATATTAATAGAAGAATAATTTTGCATATGTGAAAAAGCAAGTCTTCTTTCTGCATTTAAATAAACTTAAGCCAGAATGTTTTTGTAACAGATGTATACACAAAAGATACAAAGTATATAAATACTCAAATATTTACCTAATGGGGTATAATTAAATATATACTTACAAACTAAATATAAAATGAACAAAATAATTTATTGACTGTATTCACTGCTGAGAACCAAGCCTGTGATCCTTTTCTGAAGGTGCTCTCGTAAATCTGCGATGCAGAACTTTGCTTTACAATTAAGGCAGCAGTCTCTGTCTTGCCATTCTTAAAGACATGAATGGCCTCTCCCCCTCCACATAAATCCTCCTAAATCCAGTCTCAACATGGCCTGTTAGGTGCAGTCAGATCCAACCACATTGCTGACAATGACAACAGATAACAGAGTCCCTTTAAATCACCTGGATGCTGCTGGAGCAAGAAGTGAAGTACAAACCCTCTCCCATCTCTCTTCTCAAAGCTTAGACCAAGTGTTGAGTTACTGAAGCATAACTCTTCTTCGTTTTCATTATCAGAATACATCTCTGCCTTCTTCCAAAACTGGGAGTAAGGTTTTTACTTTGACCTCCAAAGAAAGAGTCAGCTGAACACAATCCCAATTGACATGTGAGATATACAGAGGAGCTGAAATGGCCAGGAATTTCTTGCTGTCTGTGTCTGTAGGAGTGGAAAGCCACAAGATTTGGCTGGCTCCCCATCATGCCTAGCTGGTTCTGTTGGCAGTAGTCTGACAGTATCACTTTGATCCTGACCTCTTTTGCCAAATTTGAATGTGTGGTGGCCCATTCTCTGTGACAGCATTTCCTCTTTCTCAGCCCTAGAGACTGGGTCTCTGACTTCTAAATGAAGGCTCTCCTGTTGCTTGGCCCTTCTAGGACACAGCTTTCCGCCAGTAACTATGCCCCATATGCCTACTTTTTATGTTTACTAGTGCATGATCAGTTGGAGATATAACTTCTAAAGCATTTGGTAAAAACTCTGGTCTGTGAGAAGTGGCATATCTAATAGAATAAAGACTTGGAAAGAAGTCATTACTGGACTAGGCAGTCATGATGTTACTGAGTTAACTGTCCTTACACTTGCCTGAGACTTTAATAAGGAGTCTTGGTGGCAAGGAGTGATTTCATGGGGTCCGTTGCTAAAACATGGAGGCTATATAAGCAGCTCTGCAGTTCATTTCAAAGTCAGATGTGTTTGGGCATTTGAAATGGACAGAGGTGACTGTGAGATCTAAGTGTTCCTATTTATTTCAACTAAATATGCTATATGTAGCAAGGTGAAGGAGCATTGCAAATTGAAACATGGGATTCATCTCAGCCAATGTGTTTAGTGCCTGGGCTTTTTTAGTGTGCTGTTTGTTGTGTTTATTTAGTTTTGTTTTCTTTTGTAACCTGATGGCCGTGAGGAAAACAGTAGAGTCAGGCAGGAAGAGAATAGCGCTATTCCCTGATGTCAAATCTTGAAGCAATGCATCTGTTTGAAGAGGAATTTGAATATACTGCCACTTAGTAAAGTGTTAGAGGAAATAAAAACCAAAAAAAGGAAGAAGTTTACAGTCTTAATTCATAATTGAAGTCCCCTGAAAATAGTATGAGCCTCTTCTTAAATACTGTTGAGTTGGCGAGTGTGCTGTGAAAGCAGGTAGTTATTAAAAAGGAAACTACAGCCTAAATCAAGCCTAAGGATCACATTGTTTATTTGTTTACTTGCTGGAGAGGCAGTTTTGCTCAATGTACAGTCAGTCCCAGAGGGGTTTTCCATGAAGCTGCTCTTTTCATTTGCCCTTAGGCTGCAGCAGTGAAGCCTTGGGAATGCTTGCATGCATGTTTGTGTCTGCATGCCTGAGTGTGGAGGAGTCAGGAAGGGAGAGTCACATCATGGCGTATGAAGCTGTGCAGATGCCTGAAGATTACAGAAGGGTGTCAAAAAAGCTAACTCACGTCGAGGCCTATCGCTCTCTTGCTCCTGTTTAGTTAATAGAGAAAGAGAGGGACAGTAAGCACACAGAAGAAAACAGAGGCATTGCTCTGAGCAGTCCTTTGAAAGTGCCTTTATCTGCTGGTTTTAAGGAAGGCAAAGTGAGAGAAACTGCCTTTAGACACTGGCAGCATTTGTGAGTGACCTGCTAAGTCAAGGGAAGGCAGAGAACCATGTGGTGGAGGTAAGGAATAAGCCATAATCTCCATGGGCCAGGAATTTCACTCAGCATTGCCCAAACACTCCAGTATAGAAGAGGTGGTCTGGTTGGATGCCATGGATGTGAGAAGAGGATAAGCACATTACAACTTCTGTGATTGGTTTGGGGAATGCTGAGGATGAATGTCTGAGATCACTTGATTGTAGGGGACAAGGCGGAAGAGCTGTCTTTGTCAAAACATGGTCATCACCATTGCATGTTCTCCCATACAGAGTGCTCTGGGGAACATCAGTTCTAGAGGAGTATCCTCTCAGGCCAAGTTCCAGGGGCCAGACTGGTTCTGGCCAGTGAAAGTTAAATTGGTATGCGGGTTGATGTTTGAAAGGAATAGCTCATGTCTTTCCAACGCACTGTTCCTTCTCTCTTTATATTCTGATTGCTTAGATTTGCTATAGTTCATGAAGTCATTAATTATTGCCTGGAAATGGAAACACCATGGTAGAACAGCAGGGCAGAAGGGCAGAGCATGGCACATTAGCAAAAATGAGCAGAACAAGAATGGACGTGTGAGTGGAAGCTGTGGAGTTTAGTTTCATGATGTGCAGGAAAAAGCCTGTGCTATGTCACCTATTTTAGGTGCTTCAGGCTGAGCAAAGAGTGAAAATTCCCATTCTCTTCCCTATTCCAAGTCACTCTCCAGTGCTGCTAAAGCTCTCTCTGTTGGAATAAAAGGGTCTCACTAGCACTTTGAAATGTGAAGCTCTACATCCTTCGCTTTCTCAAGCGTTTCTTTACCAGATTAAACTTTTCATGAATAAAAGGACTCTTCCTTCTACTGCTTTTAAAGAATGTTGGTAGATGAACTTCACAAGAAGGTGACTGGGATGAGAAGGTGCCAGAGCTTTGGCAGCCAGTGTCAGCAGGGTCGGTGTGGCTGTCTTGCAGCTGCAAGGGTTTGATGGGGAAGAGAGACCTGGCCATAATCTTTCTGTCTGTTGTTAAAAAATGCCAGCATGGTCTGTTAATGTCCTGTGCTTTTACTGGGGTAGTAAAATACCTATTAATTTTCTCTGAGTTATCATAATCCTCATACATATCCTACTCAACACAGGCATGAGGCTATAAAATCATTCTTTTTTCTGTTGGTATTTCTATTCTTTTTTATTGTTGCACAGTGACTGATTTTAGTTGAGGTATACTGGACACAAAGGACTCCCAATGTGATATTCCCCTTCAAGAATATGCAAGCCAGCAGCATCTCCATCTGATGCTGACTGCTTATTGTCACAACTACCTTTCCTAAGGAATTCATGCACCTTAAAGTACCACCGCTTTGCAATGCAATCAGCGAGATCACATGTCAGAGCAGGTACAACTCAAAGTCACATCTCTGAATATTATGCAAAGAATAAGACATATGTTCCTTCTCTTTCTGTCGTCTGTTGATGCTCTGGGTTTCTGCATATACATAATGTGTGTGTATTAATGTACAGCTGTATGCTTACAAATTTCATCATATTTGGAGGTGGTACTA
Organism: Amazona ochrocephala; assembly: GCA_039720435.1. Classification (NCBI taxonomy): domain Eukaryota; kingdom Metazoa; phylum Chordata; class Aves; order Psittaciformes; family Psittacidae; genus Amazona; species Amazona ochrocephala. The sequence goes on along the minus strand of CM077881.1, from coordinate 80,381,331 downwards.
CATCCTGCAAAACAGGCCCTTTTCTGCATTCCTGTCAGAAAGGAGCATGAAGATTGCAAACCCATTCCCATTCTGCACCTTTTACACCAGCATACCACTGGTAATGAGAATGCTTTATTGAAGCAGAACTGATGTGACATCTGCATTGCGTTAGGGTGGCAGTTGTCCTTTGCGGTCTGTTTTGTTGAGCCTTTATCCTGTTAAGTCATAAATGATGTGATGATATAACAGGATAGTTCCCGCCATGGATAGCAAGCACACAACTGTTGGTGTCAGCTTGTGGCTTGCTATATTTAGCTTGCCTTTAGCTTGCTCTCAACCTCTTGAGCAGGTTTAATCTGGGTTTTCGGAGTACATGACCTGCATCTGTTTTAGATATGGATCAGGGTAAACCTGAACTTGCTGAGAGGTAACCTCACCAGGGTAGTAAGTATGCATTCAGTAAGAGAAGTCGCATAGTTTTTTGTTAGGGGTTGATTGTTCATTATAGATGGCAGTGAATTTGTAGTAAATGGTGAAGTGCTGGTACATTGTCTCATGCAATGATCGCGTTAAGTTATTAGCTACCAACAAGGCATCACTCCTCTGGCATCTGACATTGAGCTGTGCACTTTCCAAGTCACCTCCACAGCCCCATGTTTTGGATTGCCTCACCTGCAGGGAGAATGTGCCTGTGTTCCTCCAGAATCTTTTTGGGCCAGAATCGGCAGGAGCAAATTAAAGCATTGAGTGTGTTTGCTGTGTTCAGTTGTGTGAAGTGCATGTGTCTGGGATGGTTCCATAAGGAATGCAAGAGACCGGATACATGGATATCAATTAAAGTGGAATTAGACAAACTGAATGGAGTATTAGAGCAGCTATGTTTATTCCTTTTTTTAATTATTATTATTATTTTGTTTAATGAGGCCTAATATTCTCAGCCAGGCTGGTGCACAAGACCTCCAGCTAAAACTATCACCAGTTAATGATGCTTTTCCAGTGTGCTTAACCTAAGGCATTAAAAAGGAGCACAGATATGTCAGTATTTCCTCAATTTGACTGTATATTCTCTGGATTCATGAGTAAGACACTCAGAGCGCAAGCTGGGTTTGGGGTTTTTTTCTAAATGTAATATAATTTAATGCTTTTTTGCAGCACATTTGTGGCAAACAGAAGCTCGACATTTCGGTTTCCCCTTCCCATGAGGGTGCCTCCCCCAAGCAAAACCTCCCAGGAGGGAAGGCTCGTGCCTGTGTATGTGCATGTATTCTGCACATGCAGAAGGGCACATGCGAGGCTTGGCAGACAGCCTGTCTGCTCCTTCCCCATGGCTGGGGGAGGGAATTTACCTTCCAGCTCTCCTCAGACTCATTACATGCAGGCTCAGGTCTGTGCCGTTCCAGTCTTCTGCACAGCGGCTGCAGCGGGGTCCTCTGGAGAGCTGTCAGCTTTCTCATATCTGCCAGTCTGGTTGACAACGCAGTACATGAAGTTATGAAGCATAGAGCTCTGCTATCTTAAGGGTTGGGGATTTTTTCCTATTTCCTTTTCTGTTTTGGTTTCTGTGGGGAGAATGTTTAGCAGGTTTTTCCTCTTCTTTTATTTTTTCCTATTTTTCTGCCAGAAGAAATATTTTCTAGAGGAGAATAGCCCTTTTCTTATTTGCTTGCAGGTTCTAAATTACCTGAGGCTTAGAAAATCAAATTGATTTTAGTAATAAATCCCCTGGTGCATTTTCTGTTATTTGCAGTATTTCATGTGTATGAGCTTTTCGACTGCTTCTTTTTGATAAATCTCATTTTTAATCAGTCAGTCAATATCACTGACCTTGCTATCATTTGCTGTGTAATGATAACTTCTTACAGGTTACTTCTTTTATCCATTAATATCATAGACACCCCTTCTGCCCAACAAATAACCAGCAAAGCAGACATCCAGTGCTTGTAACCAGATACCTGAAGTTATTATTATTGTTATTTGGGGAGTACTTCCCGCTTTTCCTATGAAATGCCTACTAGCACAATGCTCCTTATTGTCAAAATAACCTTATTATTTGAGCATCTCTGCTCCATATCATGGTAGGAATCCCACGCACAACAGGGCATTCTCTGATCCTATTGTGGTTTTTTTCCCTCCTCTCACAGGCACATATTTGGTCGTTACTTCTAAAACTTAATGTTTGTCAGCAATGCCATTTTTTTCCCTGTCATTCCTGGTTTTTCCTTCTGAGTTTTGTCCTCTGGGAGGAGAGTGCACATTCCTGTATATGTTTGTTATTTGCTGTAGATTTTTGGTGTGCGACTAAATAGAATTAATAGCCTTTTGTCTCTCATTGGGAAGTCTTGTCTGCTGTGTGCCATCTCAGGTGCTACTAGACATTTATGTAGGTAATGCAAGCTCTTAACTAGGCAAGTTGTTCTGTGGGGTAGTTACAAAGTTCAGATGCATGAGGCTAGAGTATAGCTGTTGAGAAGAGAGGTGAGGGGGAAATGCTGAAATGAAGCTGCTGGTTTATACTGTAACTCTTTGCAGAACAGGCTACTCAATTTCATTACTCAAGTTTGCAGGAGCAAAACTCAGGAGCAGTTTCAGGTTAGCTGTTCATAGAGCCTGTTGATAGACCATCTTCTTCCTAGGAAGGAGAAAGGCATATCTCATATAATGCTGTTTAAATGTGTTACTGCATTTTTGCAGAAGGTTTATATAGGGGGATATCAGCTATGAAAGCTATGTCTCCTCACGCAAGTGTAATTGTGATAATGGCCTGGTTATCTCAGTCCTTCATTTTTTCTTGAATTGAGGGATTTTGTATGTGGGAACAGAACAAAGCTTAAATTGATCAAAAATATAAGGTGAAATCAAGGCCTTGTAGCTTGCTCTTACTGACAAGGAGACAGTTGTACCCCAGAAACTGTAGGATGCAGTGGTAGACCAGACAGAAGACAAGCCTGGTTGCAGTGAGAGTTCTGTATACTGACTTTGTAACCTCAGACACAGCTTAGGTGAGCTCAGAAAGTTGAGGAAGCTATAGACGTAACACTTCCTTCCCTTCTTGTAAGCCCCGAATGAGTTTGTTCAGAAGACCTCAAGAGTTGCTTTCCAGTTGCACGTGAAGTGCAGGGCATAAAACCATTCATCTGTCATTGCAAGCAGGTATTTTCTCTTTCAGCTAAAATGTTTTATCTACTTAACTCCCTGTACTGCTGTGAGGCACCTTTTTTACCTATCACAAAAAGACTGCTGACCCTTGACTCCTACTAAGTGAAGGCCATTGTGTTGAACAATAATGCTGACTTAGAAAGGGAAAGCAATTCTGTGTAAAGGTTTCCTAGAATCTTTCTCAAGCACTGCGAAGCCTGCCTTGTTGAAATGTCTTGGGATTTTTATTCATGGAAAGCTTGGAAGAAACACCCACACACACTTTTACAGTCACCCATCCTCTTGCCTATGACTCAACTTTGCAGCTTGCAGTCTTTAGCCAAATGTCATGAAAAACACTTTTGCACAGGTCAGTCCTGCTGCAGGCAGGGTTTCCAGGAAAAGGGGACTGACCTTTACTACATGAAGCTGGATTTACAAATAGTGAAGGTTAAAATTGTTGTTACAGATACTTCATTTGTTGCTGCTTTTTGGAGATCCCCATTGCTGTTCAGAATATTCATGTTTCAAATAAATACCCTTCCTCAGAGGCAGAAAGCTGAAGTCACATTTTCTTGGAGTAGGCCATCGTTTGACCAGTCCAGTAACTCTAACAGGTCCAAATTTCTAAGTTTCTCTCTGCGAAGTGTTTTATTACTGTGTGCTGATTTAATGTAATCGTTGCCCTTTTTGATAGTATCATGAACAAATATACTACATAAAAGTAGAAGGTAGGTGTTTGATTCGTAATAAGAATGATAACCTGATACTGTTAGAGGTTTACATGCTGACTATCACTTCTTGGTGTCAGAAGCTATTATCTACTTGCAGTTTCCTCACTTGCAGTAACTTGGGTGTTGCAGTCTTTCTCTTTTTGTAATTCAAATGTCAGCCTGCTGTTGTAGCTTAAGGATGATGTCCTTTTTCAATCACAGGTGGTGGGTGAATGTGGAATATTGGTGCTGGCTTGAGCATAAGGAAGCCTGGTTGGTTCCTTGACCATGATAGCTCTCAGCCTCCTTGTTTTGCAGCCGGGATTCTTCTACTTCAAAAGAAATGTCCATAATGCCTCAAATTACAAAGAGAAGGATTTGGGAAGAGATAGGTAATATCTTCTTTTAAGTCACCTGATAAACTTGTTAAAAATAGGTAGCCCTGCAGGTAGGAAGTATCCTTCTTCAGGGGTCTTCGGCAGACTGACAGCACCATGTCACACCAGCTTGCAGTGGTTGGGAGGAACAAACACACACAGGTAGTCACAGAAAGAGGGGCAGTTTCTTTCCCAGCTCTGTGTTGGTCAAACATGAAGGAAGTTTAGAGGGCTATGCTCTGTATATTTATCTTTCTCTTCCCCCCCCCGCCTCATTTTTTGATGGACAGTCTGTGGATGAGAAAATGGGCTTAAGTGAATGGAGTAAACATTTGGACCTCCCTCATCTCACCAGTAAGGCAATCTGCAAGGGAAAGGTAGCAAGTGCAGAAATAAGAATAACCTTGATGCCTCCTTCTACCTGTTTGAAATTCCTTCTTGCAAGTTGCGCCTGTTGCCTCAGGACACTTACCTCTTGTCTCTGTTAACCTCCCTTTTGGCAGTGGAAGTGTGCAGTTAGATTCCCCCGCTGGCCGCCTCGTTTCCAGGGTAAACAAACCCCAATTTCCTCAGCCTCCCCTTGTATTTTATTTACTCCATTCCCCTGACCATCCTAGCAGTCCTCTGCTGGACTCTCTGATCTGTGGACATCTCTATTAAGCTGCAGAGAGATACGTGAGGTTTCATATGCCGTTCCAAATAAGGGGAGGGGAATAATGTCTTCTCTTAAGCTGCTGGCTATTTCTTGCTCATACAGCTCAGTCTGTGGTTAGCCTGCATGACCACAGTAGTGCATTGCTGACTGCTGTTCAGTGTCGTGTTCCAGTGTGCACTACAGATTGCTACTATCTGAACCAAGTATTCTTCCAAGCTCCCACTATTTTGCAGCTTGGCATGTCTTTGCAATGGGAATTTTCCTTCACGTGAGAATGTACGAAGGACTGAGTTTGTGCTTGGAGGCTGTATGTGCTCTCCTTTCATCTGAAGCAGAAAAGGACCATAATGATGTGGCACAGTGTTGGGACACAGCCCTGACGACAAAACTGTCTTGGAAGCGTGTTTCTTTACTGTCTTCCTGTCTGCATATACTGCTTAGCTAAGGAACAAGTAAGGTTAACTTAACTTCGGCACATATTCCAGAGGGTTTGGAATTTCTACTGAGCTTTAATATTCATCCTCTGTCTAGTGGTACAGGAGTGCCTGTGTTTCTGGTTGGGCATCCCTGGCTGGCTGTCCAGTTCAGACTCCTTTTCTAGCAGTGGAATCGCAGTCAGGACAGATCTTATAAGAGAATGCAGTGTAGGACAAAAGGGAAATTGTAGGCAATGTTATCTAGAGTGTACCTTTATTCTTTCTGGTTTTGTGGCAAATGAAGAATTCCATAATGAAAAAAAAAGCAAACCCCCACTCCCATCGTAAAAATTTTCCATGGATACTGAAGTTGGATATGTGGCAGAGACTGTAGATTATTTCCATACTAAACTCTTACTAGATGCCAAATTCCACAGAGCCAGCTCTGTCTGAAACATCTTGTAAACCTGGAAAATCAATGTCCTGGGTTGTTTGTTTATTAGCCTTGATCTCACCTTCTCCTGAAATAGTGTGGTGGGATTTACCATCTTCTGAAGAGGTCTGCAGCTGTTTTCAAGTAGCTATTGTGCTGATTGTTATAAGGGAGGTGACTAAACTCCCAGTCCTTTTAGAAGACTGATATCCCTGCTGCCGATTTGATGGTGTTAACATTGTGTTGTATTAAAAGCACGTAGTAGTGCCCTGCAAGAACAGGATATCTTCAGACAGTGATAACAGCAAAAGATTGAAGCAGTGTTTCTGGTTCACCCATGGACTTTACGTCTCACTTTCTGCAGGCCTCTTAATCCCTTCTGTGTTTCATATTCCCCTCTGTCATGGGAGTCCTTACATATGTAATATAGAAGTATAATGAAAGTAATTCATTAGGTGAGCTTTTTCATATTCTCTGAGCTCATTTGTGGAAAATAATATAGGAATAAGTATTTCTGCCAAGGGAAGCCATCTACTGTGTCTTTTAAAACTAGATATATTTGGAGCCTCATCTCAAAACAAAACTCACCTCCATGCACACAGGAAGAAGAAACAGCTGGAGTTTGATGCCCAGCTCAGATTGCCCTTACTGGTGGTATGGTGCATAGATCAGATATAGAGTGTGCATTTGTCTCCGTCCCCTTTACTTTCCACTAAGCCACTTGGTATTTCATACGGAGATCTTTCCCAGTGGCAACAAATGTCTGGCTGGCAAGGTGGCTTTAAAGGGAGGGCAAAGCAATTTCCAGCCCCAGAACTCAGTGCTTCAGAGAGCCAGAAATGGCAAGTGCATCAGCAGCGCTCACACTGCTAAGCTCCTGGGGAAGCACAGGACTAGAGTTATCTTAAGGATGCAGGTGTTTTGGGGGCGAGTGGCTGTTAGCAGTATGATCTTTTTAAATAGATATTTCCTTCTTATTATTTTTGGTCAAAAATTAAAGGAAAAAAAAAAGAGGATCAGTTTTTTCTTTCAAGCGAAACACTGTCAGTTTGGTTTGTGTTGATTCCAGTGCTCTTCCTCAGTGACCTTCATCTCCCCGTGCCTTTGAGATGTGAAAGATGCTGTTGACACAAGCAAAGGCTCAAGCTCCCTCAGCTCATATCCCAGACAGCGCTTTAGCATAGCATGTTTGATGCTGCATATTTCTGTCTCACCGACAAAGTGGCAGCGAAAGTTACTGCATTCATCTGGGAAAGGGAGCGGAGCAGGATGAAAGCCACAGCAAACAGTGCTATCTTCCCTTTTTTCTCTGTCCTTGGTCTCTACCATGCCACCTCTGAATGCCAGAGGCAAAACAGAGAGGTCTGGGCACTTAAAATGGCTTAGAAATGAACCCATAAAGTACGAGACCTAAAATTAAAGCATGAGGTACATAATAGGAAAACAACCCCCCACCTTCATTTGTAGAAGTGACTTCTGCATTTGTACTACACACTGAAATGGGATTGCAAGATAGTACTAGAGGTAGTGCTCACCCTCCCCATTCATATTGTCTTACTATACTTTCCTCAAGTGCATTGGAGGAAAAGAAACCTGAAGGCAAAAGAAAATACTCTGTGTTGTTCCACACATGTACGCGGGTCACCGCAGATGTCTTTAACACTTTTGTTGCCAAATCAGCATGAGCTAAGACAATGAGGTTTGAAAAGGCAGTATTAGGCAAAGGTCAAGACAAGTAAGTGTTAAGTTTTACAGTTGCAGGTTTGGGTCATTTTATTCTCTGGTTAAAACTAGGTCTGCCTCACATAGTGACCATTGTTAGTTATTCCATGGGTCATTGTGGGTTTTGGTTTACAGCCCTTCGCCTTGGAGTAGGGGCATCCACAGACAATTGCTGTGCAGCAGCACACCTTGTTGTTTCTCTGTTGTTAAAAGCGTGAGTTCATTTCCATGTCTTCTACAGATTTTTCTTCCCCCCTTTTTCTGAGGACCTCAGTGCTCCTATGTCTGTATTAAAGATGTACAAGCGATATTTTGGGGGGATGTGATGATCCCTTGTACTACCGCCATTTGTGGAGCAGGCAAGGGAACACGTATGGTGTTGCTGTGGGTGGCAGCAGACATGCAACCACCCTGTTGCATGGCATTTGCACTGGTCCTTGACCTGCCAGCCACAACAGCCAAGGCAGAGGGGGACACAGTCCCCTTCTGCTGTGCTTGTGCTGTCTGAAGAGGTCCCCTCCCGTGGTTGTCACTGCAGTGCTTGTGCTGGTTTCAAGACTACATCACCTAAGCTGGCTGGGACAGTTCAGAAAGGTGGTGGTTAATGTTCTTCTGGCACAAGGGGAGTCCAGAAGCGTTTGTGTGACTCACACATGTGTAACAGGTCGCTGAAGGCAGGCTGGAGCAGAACATTCACAGCCACAGGCAGGAGGGAAGCGTGCGGAAAGACCCAGAACTGATACAGAGAGAAACTTGTCCCATTCCTGGTGCAAGTGAGTAGGGGGATGCTTCTTTGCCAGAATGGGAGAATAATAAAGACAACATATGCTGTGCTTTCAGTTTCCAAAACTAAGAACAGTTGCTTGGAGCTTATTCCTTCTCCACATCTCATTTCCTTTGGCCTGTAATCTGCTAGCGTTACCTGCTACTGCTTCTCTGTTTTCACTTCATGAATGCTGCAAGTGAAGTACAAAGCCCATTTAAGTTTTGTGCCCTGAAGAACATGTTGTACTGTTCTCTTTTTATGGGATGAAATAAATCTGACAAATAAGAGAGTTAGCAAAGGACCAGGTTCTCTGTTCTGACTGTGCTTGGAAGTCATTTTAGCAGAACATGCTGAGCACCACTCGCTCTGAAAGGGAGGATGTCAGAAAGGCTTTTGTGAAGAAAGCTAAGGTTACTACAACCAGGGGTGTGGCAGGGAAGGAGGAGGATATCCTGGTATGGGGAATGCGTGGAAATGAAATAAGATTGAAGAAGGAAGGGGCTGCAGGATTTGCTTGGCCCCTGGAAGGTTCATTGCTACTGGGTGCTGCCATCCACTGTGTCAACCTGCCCCCAGCTGGAGCGGCGGCATGTTCCTCGCATCCAGACACAGGCACTGTGAATGTGGATGTGCATTTTTTGGTGTGTGCTATCTAAATAACAGCTCTGTTGGGTGAAGTACAGAAATAATTTCCCAGGCCAGCTGGTAGGAAATCATGGTTATAAGTCTATCAGGGGAGTACAGTTTAATCACAGTCTATAATAGAAAGACTGCACTACAGTTTAGTATTTTACATGAAAGCCTGCTATTGAAAAAACAGTAGCCCCCACTTCAGTAGATCTTTGCTGCCAACTGCAAGCAGTTTCTGCTCTGTTTAGCTGGCAGAGGTAATTGTTGACAGACTAAGAATGGAATTAAAATGTGTGACAGTGCATTAAAGAAACACACTAAAGGGGATTTAAAAAACAGTCGGAGAGGCAGACAGAGGGGCGGGGAAGGGAAAGCAAGCAGCCAAGGTGCTGAATGGCTGGTTGGGCTGAGGGGGGCAGTGGCAGGGAAGAGGTGAAGGGATCACACTTTCTTTCCCTTTGGAAAAATGTTTTATAAGCAGCTAGCAAACATTGATGGCATTCTTCTGCCAGCCAGCCTGCAAATAACGAGCAAAGGAAGGGGACAGAGCAGTTCGGGTGGGTCTCATGAGCCCTGTGAGAACTGGCAGCTCTTTTTGTTTGCTAATAGCTGAAGTGATCACTTCTGCCACTCATCCCCAAAAAGCTAACAGCAGGGCTTGTGAGGACCCCTCCCGCTAAACAGTGCAATTACCATGGTCCCAGTCAGAACTGGGGCAAGGGGAGAAGAGGAGGTCCTTTGAGATGAGTAAGTAAGTCTTGGCTTGTTACTGTGCCTGATGGCTTATTTGGCCTTTAAATTCCCCTTTTCCGTGCTCGTTTTGGAAGGAAATTTGTGAAATCTGCCATTGGTGAATAGCAGCTCAAAAGCACCCAAAAAGCCTCATGTGAAATGGCAATGGGCAGGGAAATACTGGTCGGGAGGTACTTGCTGTGGTTGCCTCTCTCATCAGGCAGGTGTCTGGTGCTATGTGCATGGCATCCCCAGAGCAGTGTAACACCCATATCCTACTAGCACGTGGGTAGTTTGCTTATTGTACACATAGTCCCACTCCATATGGATGGGAGTCCTTGGCTGAAAGGGCAGAGTGATAATGTTTTAAATGTTGGATAGTCCCTACTTTGTTGTATCTTTACAGTAGCCGTGTGTTAGAAAAGGGAAAGAGTTCCTCATACAGTCCAGCAGACAGCCACAAGGCAAGCCAATGCTCTTCATGTTGCTCAAAATTGGTCATGAGCCCTAGAGGCTAAAAACAAAGTAGGAAAGAAAAACCAACTTTACAAGAGAAAGATGAAAAGAACGTCACACTTTTCCAACTTGTCGTACCTTAGTAAATATACTTACAAATAAAGCCATGGAAGCCCCTCTTCTGCCTATTTTCTCTATGACTGAAAACCTGTGGGCTGTTTATAACTCTGTCTTTAAAAACCAGTCCTTTTCTATTGATACTTCAGGGTTTCTGAAGTAGTATCTTTTAAGTTTTGTTCTATGCCAGCTTTCCCAGTCACTGCTTATTTATGTACAGCCTCACTAGATTTTGTGAAACAGGGTGCCCATGGAAAGAGGTGAGCGGCTGTTTGAAATACAGGCAGGCAGAGTCAGTTCAAGGCCATTTTTGGTGGTCTCATTGTACAAACTCTTGCTTTTTCTGTAGCAAGTTTCTGTTTTAATTCTGTCAGCCGCTTCCCATGAAAAGTAATGTCCAGAAATCAATCTGGGCTGCAGAATTTAGTCTTCTGTCCAGTAGGGGATGGATTTTGTTCCACGATTTCAGTTGGTCTTATATCCACGCTGGAAGTGCAGTCATATGTCTTCTGTTTGATTCCTGGGTGTTGGGTCTGACCAGCCTTTTGATCATAGAATGTAGTTAATTGGGATCAGAAAGGAGAGTAAAGCTTCAGCCAAGAGGTGGTCAGGCCTAGCAGAGCTCACATTTCTGTAGAGATCAATTTTTGTTAGAAAACATCCATTTAATGATATGCTTTTTCTAGTCCTTACTAGCAGATCCAACTGTAGTCCTACCAGTTTAAGCTGTTACCCTGCCCAACACCAGTGAGCCTCCATGTGGATCGTAGCCCTTCAGTCATTGCCAGACTTTGCCTTACTGCTCAGACTTGCCTGAGGCCTGAAGTGAAATTCAGGCTAAGAGGTTCTTCTCCAGTCCATTAGTGACCTCCAGTTGGGCTTCATGTAGAAGCAGAAGTGGCTGAAGGTCTCATTTGGCTCCAAAGAAAGTGGTGTGGTACCACTTCAGTAACAGGCAGACATGATTGATACCTGGGGCTCTTGTACCTGTCCAGTAGGGATTTAAGTTCATGATGCCCATGTTCCTGAAGTGTTTGCCAAAGGGGTAGAGGCAGTGTATAAATGGTCCAAGTGTAATTTGGGTAGCTAGCAGAGATGCCAAAAGCGGTGAAGACGCTTGTTTCCCTGCACAGCAGTTCTCATGAATGGTTTTGGTCACTGGTGATACAGTAAAGCTTGATGATGGTTTTTATAAGGTAAAATCTGATGAGGACTTGGCAGCAAGTGTCCAGCAGCAGTGCAGAATTGGTGAGTTTATATTTTCCAATATTGATCTGTGCAAGCTGAACCTGCTGGTTAAGCAGAATTTGAAGGTCAATGTGAAGGTACGTTATGCTTTTCCTCAGCTTTTTTTCCTCTGGCTTTTTTCACTTTATTCACTTTAATCCAAAGGCCATGGGTGTTGAAAAGTCTTCTTGTTGATGCTAGGTCAGGTTCTCAAGAAAACTTCGCTATCACAGTAAACATTTCATATTCACTTTTTTGTCTGTGCATGTGTGTGTATATATATATATATATATATATATATATGATTATTCAGTGACTTATTGGGAATGGTCGCTGTTGCTCCAGATACTACTGCTAGAATCAGTTAATCAGCAAAGATACATGCTAGAAGCTTTTCCCCTTCTGTCATAGAAATCATAGGATCATAGGATACTTAAGGTTGGAAAGGATCTTAAGATCATCCACTTCCAACCCCCCTGCCATGAGCAGGGACACTGCATACTAAACCATGCCACCCAAAGCTCCATCCAACCTGGCCTTGAGCACTGCCAGGGATGGAGCATTCACAAGTTCCTTGGGCAACCCATTCCAGTGCCTCACCACCCTTACAATAAAGAACTTCTTCCTTATATCTAACCTGAACTTCCCCTGTTTCAGTTTGAACCCACCACTCCTTGTCCTGTTGCTATAGTTCCTGATGAAGAGTCCCTCTCCAGCATCCTTATAGGCCCCCTTCAAACACTGGAAGCTGCTGTGAAGTCTCCACGCAGCCTTCTCTTCTCCAGGCTGAACAGCCCCAACTTTCTCAGCCTGTCTCCGTACGGGAGGTGCTCCAACTTCATGGCCTCCTCTAGACTTGCTCCAACAGCTCCATGCTCTTCTTATGTTGAGGACACCAGAGCTGCACACAGTCTGAAAAAGATTCTGTGACATCTAATAACATTCCTGTTAGATCATTCAGTAGTTGAACTGAATGTAATGTAATGAGGATATGACCAAATATAATATCCTGGTACAAGCAGTTGTTAGTTGTAGGAAGGAATAACTTGGTGGCTAGTAGAAGAAAATTTAATTTCTTTTAATAGAAGATTCTGTTTCTCTGGTCCTGGTTTTGCTTTAATTTGCTGTTTGATTTTACTTGACTGTATTATTAGCATGAATGCCAAGTGTTCTTGTTGTCCTCTGTTTCTCTTGGTATGTGTTTAAAATAATCATGAGTAAGCAGGAAACTGACCATTAACAAGATCCCTGGAGTTTCTTCTCTGTTTATCTTATCACATCGATTTCTCACTATTGGAGGACTTAATGCTTGGAAGCAAATGAATTGAAGTCAGGGGTAACTCCCAGCCAGAAAGCTTCTGGGCTGGATTAGGGATGGACACAAAAATCCTTTCCGTTTGTATCTTTATCTTGTGGCTTTGCGTATTAATTATGGTCATTCGTGTTGCCTCTTCCAACTTCAAAAGGAGAACAATATTCATTGGAATCTCAACCTGGAGGAATTGTTAGACTTCTGTGCAATACTGTGGTTTACAGTCCTCACATTAGCATCTTTTAGCTAATTCTCGCCACTTTGAAATGTGATGTATCACAGTGTTTATGTCACTGATTCTCTTTTCACATTTGGATATATGTATGTGAAATGCATTCATCCACATCACCTTAAGCTTCCTGAATTTCCTAGTTTACAGCAAACTTGCTGTCTCTGAGGTGCCATATGTGCACGTGCTGAACTTTATTCCATTTGAGAAGAGTGGACATGCCAGTTTTACATTGTGGCATGTGTGCTTCAGTTTGAGATCAGAAGCCCTTGGGTCAGTCAAAATGTTCCTAATCTGTTCATACCTTTGAAAATCCCATCCAGCTTTAGATCTCCATTATTCTAGATGAGGTCTTCAAGCAGTGGGTTTATTGATTTGGCTTCTGTTGTGAAAGTAGCTGAAGAAAGTGGCCCGAACTAAAAATGAGTCCAGGTTCAGGTCCCAAACAAAACTTTCATCACGTTGAAGAGCTGTTTGGGGATAGAATCCCAATTCATGCTCATTACAGAAATAGGTCTTTACATCATTTGGAGCTGACATTTCCCTGAACTCCGTCAGATTAAGATATGGGAATTAGGTTTGAACTCATTGTTAGGACAGTTTTAAAGGCTTCATTCTTCTGCAGGCAGATGTGATGCAGTTAATTTCAGTGGGTTTAGAGCAGCATAGGAATGGCTTGGCAGAGTGAAAAATTAAGTTCCTACCAAATTAGAGCTGATCTTTACCAGAATCTGACTTGTCTGGTTTGTACTTTATAGCTTTGTGTTAAGGTATGTGTTTACAGTGTCATTGTGTGCAAATCTTCCATAGAGATTTTTTTTGCTTTCTCATAATGAAACCAGTAGGAATTAATGATGGACTGGGGATGTTTGCTGTTTCTGCAGTAATGGATAGAACTGGTTTGAGTGCCTAAGAAAAACATGTTGAAACAGTGATTATTTTGGCTGAACCAAGTCCTGTCATGAAAGATAAAAGTATTAAAATTGCATTAGACATACAAAAAATCACAACCCAGAAGAATAAACACATTGCAACAGTGGAAGTAGTATAGCTTTGATTCTAATGCTTGGCTAATTGCAAGAGAAGATATGATCATTTCCTTCAAAATGACCTTGACTTGAGAACACTGTGCTTGTAAATTCGTTTTCTTCTGTCTCCCTTTCCATTTTCAGCTGGTTTTCTTTTCACCTAGGAACAATGTCTTCTGGTGGCTTTACTGAAACACATCCCTCTAGTTCTGCTCCAAACAGAACCCCTGCCTTTTATTTGCCAGTTCTTTAGCTCTCACCATTCCCAAAGGGACTGATGCACTGCGCAGGATAAGCTGGCTGGGAGCTGCCTGCAATAGAAGACACAGCAATATGGCAGACCCAGTCTAGGTGCCCAGTGGGGGAGAGTCAGTGAACATGGGGGAAAGGGACTAAGAGTGCCCTGCTCGTGTAATCTTCACTGTGAAGTCTGAGTTTGTGTTGGAGAAATCCCATACATTTTGGTAGCTCAGGCTGTTTGTATTCAGGTGGTTGTCCCTTTTGTTTCTGATAAGTATTCTTGTCCCCCTCTCCCAAGAACAGTGTCTCATGCTCTTGCCTTGGAACCTCAGGGGTATGCTAAAATTGAACACCAGTAATGACCAGCTTACCCAGTCAGCCCGAAATTGAGATCTGTTCTGCTGTCTTCATGAGCCTAGCAGAGAGTTTATGTATTCAAGTTTTTGCTTAATGAATGTTAGTTGATTTAGGAATATATGGAAAAGTCACTTTAGCACATCCTTTAGCGTCCTTTACCTTCATATGGACATCCAGCTGGCATTCAGGCAGTTCTCCTTTCTCCAGCTTCTTTTTTGACCCTGCCGCAGATACCTGAGCTTCCTGGCTGGGCTCCTGGGGTGGCCTCTCTTGCTTCAGCCATCTAATCCTTTCAGCAGGCTGAATCTTTTCTCACTCTCATACCAAATGAAAGCTGGTTCCATGTTGTTTCATATAGCTCCTGGAATACTATCGTCCATTCTTCTTTGCCACTGTTAATTCTTTCATCAAAAAGGTAACTTCCTACTTAAAATATACACAGTGTGATGTTTCCAAAACATTCGGTGTTTGCTAAAGTCAGTTGCTTATTGTGATTTACCTGTTCTTTGTTCAACACATACCAGGGCTCTGCTTTATGGGCCACACACATTAATATTGGTCTGGGATTGTATTTTGGTAGGTGGATGAAGGCTGCCTGGGCTGTGGGGCTAGGGAGTTTACGTTATAAACTGGAGTATGAATACTGCAGTAGAAATTATAACAGATGTCAAGATGAACTAAACCTTTAGATCTTTCAGGAAGGAGTTTGAGAGTCAGATGTTTGGGGGTGTTTCTCTAGCTACGTCTTCTTACACATGCAGCCTCCTGCCAACAGTTGTGTAGTAAAGCATCATTCCTCAGGACATTCTGAAGACTCCAGCTCCAGTCAAACTCTGTGAGATTTGCTTTCATTTAGAGCAAAAGAATGGTTGAGTCTGCGCACAGGGTCGAAGTATACCCTTATAAAAATAGACACCCTGAAAGGTTTTTCATTTCAGAATTTAGTAAGTAAATAAGTAAATATCTTTTTTATTTACCTTGATTTTTCAGTGTTTGAGGTTGGTAGTATTGTGTCTGTTATGTTGGCTGTAATTCCACTGCATAGCAAGGCACGAAATCTATCCATACTATATGTGTATTGGTGAACCTTCTGGAGTACTGAGGGACTTACTTCTGGTCTGGCTTCCGGGGAATTACAGGATTGCTGCACTTACAGAAGGATCAGGAAGATATCCCTGAAAATAAGAAAAATATATCCTGCCCAGGCTTGCCATCCTAGAGGTGCCAGTGGGTCCAGTTTGGGATACAGAGATCTTCCAGTACAGTCTCTCTCCTGAACAACAGCTCACAGTTCAAATGAAGCAGATGAGAAGTATCAGCTCCTTGAGGTTTCCCATCCATAAAATAAGGCCCAAAGTGTACATATATGGTTCAGGCTTTTCCCCTTCAGGACAGGGCTGGATGGTTCTTTTAAATCTCCTTTAAAAAATGGAAAGGAAGCTATTTTCCTTTAAAAGAAAGGAGTGTCTGAGGGCTTTAGTTTTCCTCAAACTTTCTGGCCCTAGCCCTGTTTCCTATGGAAATGAGCCTCATTGCAATCTCTGTGTCTGCCTTCACTTTCCCTTGCAATAACTTTTCAAATGTTGCTTGAATTTATTCAGATTTGACAGGGGAGAAAAGGTCTCAAAGATATTATCTTTGTATGAGTTTCATAAAAATAGGCATCGAGATAGATGAGAGTGTGATTAGTAATCCTGCTAAAGAAAAAAAAAGGCACTGTAGGCTCAAGCACATTATTAAACAGCTGAGAGTCCGTGTGGGAGACTGCCGTAGAAAACCTGCCTTCAGGCTGTCTCAGAGAGTCTTGCCTGCTCCTGTTCCCATTGCTTTTGCTACCCAGCATCCCAGTGGTAAGACCGCAAAGTAAACCAAAACCATGTCTTTTTGTTCTGGGTGTACATGTAGTGGGATTGCCTCTGTGTTAGAGCAGGATACCACTGCACTTGCAGCATAAGTGTGGCACATCAGGATGTTCGGACAGGGCTCAGTGTTGGAAGGTACCTAATTTCCCCAAAATCAGCTAATCTCAAGCCCTCTATAGTTCAGAGTGAGCTTTCTATTAGTTTTGGAATAGGCTTTGAGGTCCTTGTAGAGGAGTGTCTTAATCTGTGTTAAGCTTCAGGAAGCCTTTTTGCGGTCTGGGCATGTCATCAGTGCCTCAAGGTAAGCTCTACAGGTCATAGCCCCACTGCAGACAAGAAGATTGGTGCAGGAATATACAGGTCAGTGGGAACCTGTGGCATGCAAGTGGGGCTGTGCGGTGCAATAGAGAGCCATACAGGAGTTACCAGTCTGGTCCAGATGCAGTGTCCTGACTTGCTGCCATTGAATTTCCACGTTAAAACCTGGACTGCCTCCATATCTATGTGCAGTGTGAGGCTAAAAGAGCTACACTGCATCCAACCTTGGCCTTTGCAACATTCAGCCAGCTTGGGCTTTCCTAAGATGCATGTCCTGCTCTGTGCTTCCAGCCTCATAGTGAAGGGAAACTACATGATTGTGTCTTCCCATTCTTGTATCCATAGGACACGCCATCATATATGTGACCATAGCAATTGTAAGTTTGAGGCAAGGTAGTCTTCAGCCCCTTGTGAGCTAAGCTGGATGAGGCTGTGTCACAGAAAATTCCATGCGAAGGACAAAACTCAGTAGTTTTCCTGAAGAAAAGCTCTCTCTGAGCCATAGCCGGTGTCTCTGTAGCTGGCCTTTACTGTACTTCAGCAACTCAAGGGAATGAGGGTTCAGCATCCCATGGGTAGTTGTGTGCTGCTCTGCAGCTCTCCAGAGTAGTGACTCCAAGCCCTAGTTTTAGTCTAGCAAGGCGTATGTAAATAAGGCTGCAGGTTTTTCTCTGAGAGAACTTCATGGAATTTGTGATCAATGAGGCCCCTTGGAACTCTTTAGAAAAGAGGTTTTATGAGTAGTAGAGCTACCAAGAGCTGGTTGCCTATGATTTATGTCTCGTGATTAGGATAGCTGGAATTTAATATGTTCCTAGTGCTAGTTAAAGTATCCTCAGTAATCTCTCTCTCTCATGTGGAGTCTCTAGTGGCCTGGAAAGACTGTGATCACAATAGCAGGAAAACTAGTAGAGTCTTTCTCCTCTCCTTGCCTACCTGCTTTCAGGAAACTCATAAGAATGCAAAACTTTTGAGACAAATCAGGCTGGAAACAGTCAAAACCATCAAAAATCATTAGGGACAAATCGAAAGATGAACATACACAATCCCTGTATCAGCAATAGCCAAGCTAGAAGTACATGAAGTGTCCAAAAAAAACCCCTAAAAAAGTAAATGTCAATTCAAATGAAAACAGGGAATGGTCGTATCTGAGCTCTTGTGGTAGAATAGAATTGCAGCCTTTGCATCCCATCCCAACCCGTTGGCGTGACTCTTAGCAAATGCAGTGTAGATGCTGAGAAGCTGTTAGTACCATTCATTCCATACATGCTTGGCTAGAAATTTATACATTAATTCTAATTTTTGCAGAACCTGGGATTGGAGGTGCACATATGACCTGTGCTGTGTGTGCTAGTTGATGGGTACTTGCATGTCATCTCAGTGCCTCTAGAAGAGAAGTTCCTTCCATTACAGTCCATTACATGGCAACTGTGCAGCATTTATTGACCCAATATTTTTTATGCTTTCCTCAGTGACAGCTTGATTCTCCTTGCTATGCTCCTAAAGAACCCTACTGTAAATACCTTTTTAAAGGTATTTCTGTTTGGGGTCATGTTGCATCTATGCCTATATTTTAATCAGTGGGTTTCAGTCAAGATACAGAAATATTTTAAGCCTGGTGGCACTTAGTTTTAATTGAAGAGGAGAAAAAAGTACAGCATCATTGGGTCCTTGGGGAAATGGTTTCTACATCTGAGTCTGTGAAATATCTAGGCAGTTTAAAAGAGGGAGGGAATTGTGAATGAAGCAGCCAAGAGACAGAGGTGAGGCCAAAACATTCCAGCCACGAGATATGTGGAGATTGTGCTCAGAGATTCCTCATATGTTTGGATCTGGTCCAAATGAACCATAATCAACAGGAGACTTTTCTACTCATTGCAATTATTTTACTACAGCAGACCCCATCGCTTATGAATCTTCTCATTTTGATACTAAGAAAAAGAAGGTTCATGTGTCTGTCTGGTGATTTAGGAAAACCAATTGTGGCTACATAGCAAATCAACAGTGGTGGAGCGATAGTCTGAGCATGGAAATGCTGCTGCAGAACCACAGGAGGAGTGGGAACAACTGCTTAGGCAGGTTGATAGCAGCCAGTCCCCAGAATGTTTTGGTCACATGTTGGAGGAAGAAGTTGGTTCCTCTTAAGTGCCTTTGGCTAATCCAGGCAATACCCCTCTGATATTCCATAGCCACGGCTAGCAGTTTGTCATTGTAAATCATAGACAAATTCATGGCTGTAATTCAGAGTGCGAGACAGAAAGGTATTGGGTTCCTGCCTGGGGCGAAAGGTCAGATGGGAATCTTCTCAAAGAGGCTTGGGGTTTTAGAGAAGCCCAGGGTATTAGGTTTCCTTTGCTCCCCTGGTGAATTACAGTGGTAGTTGTTGAAAAGCTCTCCAACATGCTTTGCATGCTCCCGCTGGGTGCTCTGCAGTGGTAGCACCCCTGACCGAAGGCTTGAACCTGCCTCAGTTGTAATTAACAGAAAAACTCAGGAATTGAGTCTAAAGACACTTGAAATGTTGGTATCAGTGGAAATACACCTGCCCTGATTCCTCTCTGTTTCAGGTCACCTGTTTCAGCTCAGCAGCTTGCAACATTCCCAATGTATTCACCCACCCACATGCTCAAATCTTGAGATGTCACAGTCATGAGTCGTCTTCTTTCTTTTTCAATAAATCATGGCATCCATGGCTCCAGAGACGGCTTGACAAGAACAGGGCTGTGACTGAAGTATTTGTTGGAGCTGAGAATCATAGAATCATAGAATCGTAGAATAGTTAGGGTTGGAAAGGACCTCAAGATCATCGAGTTCCAACCCCCCTGCCATGGGCAGGGACACCTCCCACTAAACCATGCCATCCAAGGCTATGTCCAACCCCACCTTGAATGCCGCCAGGGATGAAGCATTCATAACTTCCCTGGGCAACCCATTCCAGGGCCTCACCACCCTTACAGTAAAGAATTTCTTCCTCATATCCAATCTAAACTTCCCCTGTTTAAGTTTGAACCCGTTACCCCTTGTCCTCTCACTACAGTCCCTAATGAAGAGTCGAGATCAATTAAAACAGTTCTAACTTGCTCAGATTTGGGAACTGAAACCTCCAGCTCTTAGATTCACCTTCAGAATTAATTTAGCTTTTGAAATCTTGAGCCAAATCACATTCAGGTGTTTCTGGGATCTAGGCAAGAAGAAGAATCAGCTTTATTTTGAGGGCGTAATGAAGGTTTCCTTTTAAGCACTTACAACTTCAGAAGTAGTTTCTTCTTTGTGTAGGATTGTGATCCCCTGGTGAAACTGTAGAACCACTTTTCAGGGCAAATGAACCAATGTATAGCACAAAATATTACTGCAGCAGGTGCTCCGTAATTAGCTGAGTCCATATACTTTAAAGGTTGAATTATGCTGTATTTTATATGAGTAACCTGTAGCAAAGTAATGTGAGGGCTTGTCAAAACTTGGCCTTGGTTGCATTACCACCACATAGAATCATCGAATCACAGACTGGTTTGGGTTGAAAGAAACCTTAAATCTTACCTAGTTCCAGTAAGTTTCATTTTCCAATAGACCAGTTTGCTCCAAGCCCCGTCCAGCCTAGCCTTGAACACTGCCAGGGGTGGGAATTCTCAGTTGTATCTTGTTATCTTGGTTATTATACATCCTCTTCATCTTTTATATCTCCATGGAATCGGTGTTACTGTCTAGATGGAGCTGAGCTGAAAGTACAGAGGAACAGGGAAGGGGACAGATCATGCACCCCAGTGCAGTGGGCAGTGCTCAGCTGTCCCTTCCATTACCAGTGCAAAGTGACTCGCTGCTGTTTCCGTACACTCAAGGAGCATATGGACCTTTCATATATATTCTTGGATAAGTCATCTGTGTTATAAACATCCTCCTCAGCATCATGAAGCAAAAAAAGTGACAGGCTGTATTTCATGATGAGCCCTCCCCCCACGCACACATAAAGGCTATTCAGACTGAATACACCTAACTAATAGGGCACTGTGGCAGTTTGACTCACACCCTGTGGGCTCTCACTGTCAACACAGCAGTGCTATGAACCATTAATAATAATGTGACGTTTTAGCTGGGGGGAAATATGTGTCTCTTGAAACCACATTTCTGCCTTCCACCCACCCTGCTCTGGCATTCATCTGGATTTAGTGAGTAAGGTTAATGGATTATTTAGGAGGTTTCTCCAGCCATTGTCAGCTAGCACACTGTTTATGTGACTGGCCTCTCCTGCTCCATCAGCTGTCATAAGCTTCTCAATTAGTAAAGGGGGGGGAAATAAGTATGAAATAGGTAGCTATGGTTACCTGTGATGTGGGTTTGTAAGAAGTGCTCAGAAACCTAGTGGCAGCAGAGTTTGGAAGTTCAAAGCTTTAATTTATTCAAGAACTCTCTTGAATCAGAGTATCAAAAGCATTTAGAACAAATTCAGAACATTTTCTTTTGTAGAATAATATTGCAGTCCTAAGCAGAAGCCGTCATACAGTCCAACTGCTTGCTCTGCTCACGTGAGAGGAAAATAGGAGCAGGAGAGTGTAAACATACCCTTGTTCCACTTTTCTCCTGCAGAGGCCACTGGCAGTGGAATAGCTTGTGAAAGCAGTGGTTTCTAGGAGCAATGCTTCCATTGTCCTGTTGTATTCCTATTTGCACTGAAAGGATTTTATTCAAAGTGGTCAGACTGAGGCCTGAAGCTGTTGTGCTTCAAAGGTATCTTTCAAGTAAAGGTGCCTACCTCAGAAATTCAGCCCCAGTCATGCTGTCTCTGCTGAGAAAACAAAACCATCCATGTGTAATTTAATGTGAACACACGTAATGCTGAAAGCTTTAAATTGGACCAAAAGTGCCCTATGGAACACGTGTCTTGAGGGCAAAAACTTTGTGCTTCAAGCATTTCAGAGGGATCAGTGGAAAGAACTGTGTACTCGTTTGGCTTTTGAAAAGGAGAGGGCTGCTCCGTGCTCTTCTTGTAGGACTTTCATCTGAATACACATGGTGGTTTTCAGCCACTGCTGTGTCCCCTTCATGCTTGGTGGCGCTGCCCACCAAGAGAAAGGGAGAATAAAAAACTCAGCTGTCCCAAACTACTGTCTTATCTAAACCAGCCAAGTACACAGAATACAGTAAGGACCTGTTTTTGTCACAGGTTTTATCATCATAATATGCAACATAAGGTGAACACTGGGAAAACCTTGCATCCAGTGCACGACATGTCAGTTTATCAGTGCACTTCCAGTGGAAAACTATTATCTGCCATGGGGTCAGTACTTATTTCCCAAGAAAAGTGTCTAGAAAGGGCAGGTTTGCAACTAAGGTAGGTGTTGCATTGGATTAGGGACTCCTGAGACCTCAGAGCAGCTCCTGCCTCTGTCCCAGCACAGTGATCTTGGGCAGGTCATTTTACCTTTCTCCTTCTAAAGCACAGCTTGCTTGATTGCATATTTTATTTATTATGCTATTACTCTCTTTATTAATATGTAGTGGGTTTTTTTGTTAGAATAACGTCTCCTGGAAGACAGGGGAAAGCTGTTTCTATGAGTATGTGCTGTTCTTTACACAGAAGGAGCCCTCACCTGGGCTGGCAGCTCTAGGTGTATTAAAAGCTGCTCTATTCTGTGCACTGCATGTTAACACTACTAAGCTGTGGAAGGGTAGTAGGGATGAAGGTCCTGACCAACAGAAACCAGCAAGGAAAATGCCTTTCTCCAGCCCCTGCCCAGCTGCTTTTAAACCCAGGCAAATCCCATCTTTCACAGAAATTAAGCATTTGTCAGATTGCAAGGTTCAGTCTTTAGGTTGTTGTTGAAGAAGCCAGGTAAGTGAACTTGTCAGTTATTGCTAAATCCCAAGAGTGACCTCCACGAGTTACAAAGTGCACTGATCCCTATGTTAGATGTTTGCTGCGTCCCATCTTCATGGTGGTGATTTTGCATAAGACCATTTCCTAGAAAGCCAGCCCGGTAACCATGAATGGAGCCTATAAATGCTTACCTCAAGTCACCCATTTAACTTGAAACAAATAGCATAGAATTTATTAAGGGTGCATGAAGCTGAGAATATTGGAGTTCAGCCGAATGCTGGGCATAGCCATGAAAGGTCACAGTTCTTGTGGTATGATTTGAAGTGCTGGAGAACGTCTCATGTGTTTGCAGTGGGGCTGCATTTGTTCTGAACCTGAGGCAAGGCTCAGCTTGTATCTGTTAATCTGGAGGTTCCTTATTAATAGGCTGCACACTTCATTGATTTTTAATTAATTTCTGAAGAGACACAGAGGATAAGTGCTGCAGCCCACAGACACCTCTGTACTTATTGCAGTCCACATCTCTATTGATCGCCTGCCTAAGGAGCAGAAGTAATCCATTTTAAATACACTTTCTTAGAGAGAGGGAATGCACTGCGCAACACACTCTCCCAATTGTAATTGTATTGGCAAGAGGTCAGGGGCTGAGGTGGAGGAAAGGCAACCTCTTGTTTAGTATGCGGCTGGCCCTCTGAGCGCAGGCTTCTCTAAAGGCTTTGTTTCACAAAAGCCAAGTTATCTCCTTCATGAGCAGTTTATAACTACAGAATATTAAGAAAGCACTGGTCACAGCTTCACTGTTAAAGCTGCACTGGGACCTCCTTTATAGGACGCATTTAGCCTTTCAGCCTCTTCAGAGGAAGGAGATGGAGCAATCTAAGAGAGAAGAACAGCATTCAAAAAGCACTTTCAAATCATTAATGCGCCGATACCTCTCTCTTTGGTTGCCACTTTGAAAAGCATCAAACACTTTCCAGGAGTATGTGATCCACTGGGAGCTGAAACCTGAAGTCTCTGAGCACTCCCCAAATCAGAGGGATTTCCAGTTCCTGCTGCCGGCATGTATAGCACGGGTTACTAGGATTTGCTTTTGAAACAGTAATTCGCACTCTTTGTCAGAAGGGCTGTGTTCCTGCCAGCCTCTTAACTGTAGTTACTTTGCAATGAGTGTTTATTGCCCAGTAAGGAGAGTTTTGCAGTAATAAGTTTGTTATTAGGCAGTCAGTTCGTATTTAAAGGCTTCTTTTACAGAAAAAGGTGTTGACAGCACATAGCTGCAGTTGCAGCCAAAACTGTGCCAAGTAGTTCTGTGCTTCCTGGATGAAGGTGAGTTGTGTCAGCATTAGTGGCCAAAGCAAGCTTTAAATTCTAACTTGCAGAGCCCAAGGGCTGTTGTATATCTTGGGAACGTGTCCCTGCAGTGGAACAGAAATCAGAGTCTGGCCAGTCTTTTTCTAGTACAGGGACCATCAGTACATTTCTGCCTTGTTTTTTTCTCTTCCTACATGGGGCAGTGCACCCAAAGGACAGTCTCTTGAAAACACCTGACTGATTTGTACACTGACCTTCAGAAACCCTTGTGAGAAGCAGATGCTGCAGAACTAGCAGAGAGGCATCAGATGCAAAGTACTTTATGAGAGTGTTGGGGTGACTCTTTAACCACAAGTCCCTGACTTTAATAAAGTTTATCCTATTACAGCTCTTGGTCCTGTGCAGTAATCAGTTGGTTAGAAAGTCTCTTGGTGTGTATTTTGCACTGTGTATTTGTGCATAGCATCTGTGTTGGCCTAGTGAGGGTATAAGAGGAGCTGCAAAGCTCTGCTCAGGTTACAGTGTCCTTACTGGTGATAATGTTTATTCCATCTCTCACCTCTTTGGGCAGAGTACTGTAAGCTGAGCTGTGATTTTCTTCAGAGATCGTAGGAGAATGTCCCTGTTCTTTTGAGCACTTTGGGGTTACAGAGAAGGTACTGCAGGAGATTAAGTAGCCTGTGTCCATACAACCCAGAAGGCTGGGACACTTGGCCTAACTGAAGTGGTAACACAACCAATATAAGCCAGTTTGCCCATTAAAGGCACTAAATATGGCATAGGAGAGCACCTGCACCCAGCTGTCTTCAGGAGGCACTGTGGCAATAGTCTTAATTGCAAAATGGAGATCAGATACAACTCCTCAGCTCCCTCAGGAATGTCATGCATAGGAATAAACTGGTATTTTCTCCTGTCCTAAACAGCTCATGTAGCAGCTGCACAGATGTGACTGCATGTGGGACCAGAACTTGGAGACACATTGCAGTATGGGCAGTATTGAAATAACTGGTTTGCATCTCATTGCTTATGCTATTTAATATGTGTATGTAACATCTATCATCAGAAGAACATGCAGTGCTTCACAAACTCTTTACGTTCCGCACACCTAATCTAGATACCTGCATAATTTGAGGGAGACAACTCGTACTCTTCCCAGGATTTCAGACAAAGGACCTGTTTGATGATGACAGTGAAACAAACTCCCCTTCTGGTGATGCCCAAGGAACTTCAACACCCACCCAGGATAGAGAGCTTCATTTTAAGGGCACCACAGCCTCAGAATCTTGAACCAGGTTGTTCCGTGCTTTGTAGAGGTTAGAAGATTTTAATTTAGGATTACAGTGGGTCTGGCCCATCAAAATGTCTGCTCAGTCCAGTCAAGTCTTGAAATATCATAAGCTTGTGAACTTGCTTCTCCTCTCATGTCTTTCTGCTCTTTCCCCTTTTATGAATCACTTTGTCACTTTGGAGTAACCTGCATTTTTTCATCTAAACTTTACCTCTTCATAGGCCTTTTCTCTTCCCTTTTGCTTTCTGACTTTATTTTGACCTGTTATGCCTTTGCATCTTTTTAATTTTATGTCTTGGGCTATAGCTCAGCAATGCTGTAAATCAAGTTTTGGAGTGGGGGAACACAAGTGAGAACGTGCTTAGTCAAGGGAACAGTAGATGGGAAGAAATATATTACTATCACGTAAGCTTTCCCTTGTCTACCCTTTACCAAAGAGAGAGGTATTAACTTGCCTCATATAAATGGGAAATTAACTCCTAAATGTCTGGGGTTATACCACAGTCCTGGATGCAGAAATAATCCTCCCTTGCCAGCTTTACTGGAGCTGGCAGAACTCTGGACGTTTTCAGACAGGCTTGTCAGCTCACGTGGTGCATAGCACAAGGTGTGGGTCCCCAGCTCAGTCTGGCAGCTTTGCACTGTTAGCATCCTTGACTTTCCCTCAGCTGTGCAGATGACCTCCAGTCCCACCTCCCAAGCAGACCTACATAACAAATCACACCTCTGCAGCTGAGTCAGTGTATTTCAGAGCAGTGTCAGTTTTTCCCTCCTACAGCTATCTCTGGAGTAACAGCTACTTAGATGAGGCTGGTTGCTGCTGACAACAAAGGGCACTGCATTTTCCTTGAAAGTGTATTTAGCCCCAGGTAAAATTACACTTTTTCTATGGGGTAAGGGGGGAAAGGATGATCATTTGAGGCTTTCTGTAGTGATTCCTGTTATTAAGCTAGCCTCAAGTTATTAGGATGAAAAGAGGGCAGTCTCCAAGGCTGGAGATTAATGTCTATGAGATTTGAGTTGGACTTGAAATTTTCTTCCTTCTCATACCCATTTGATGAGTCTACCATGTGTGCTGGCTTTGGTGGGTGGAAGCCAGGCTGCTCCTCGTTTCTGCGTGGGATAACATCAACATTCCCTCTGTTTAGAGAGATAATGTTTATTATAGAATACAGCAAACAGTTGTACTGAAAAAAAAAGAGGATTATATGCTGTCTGCTGGAGCAGGTGAAGGTTTTTGTGCTTTCTATTTAGCTTGAATTGCCTTGACAAAATGATGTCTTGCATTGTGCGAAGACATATGTATACACTTAAGTTAGTGACAACACACTTCAGTTCACCTCTGGTAATTATCCCAAGGGGACTTTAGATGTAATGGCTTGCATACCTGCTTAAATTCTGTCCTGAGTAATAAATACCTTTTTTTTTTTTTTTTTTTTTTCTGGGAATAAGGCACAGGCAGCTAATGGAAAGAGCTTTCAGACAAGGTTCATGCAATTCCAAGAGTTAGGCATTCCTGAGTGACAGCTGCCACCTATGAAACAAACACAGAAGCATCCTCAGTGGGGAGGTGGGACTCTGAAAAGTCCGGTAAAGTAAATGCAACTCTTACACTCTGAGCTGTGCAAATGGAGGCTCTGCTCAGAAACTGCCCTCAGGAACTGGGAGATAAATGACAGCAGCAGAAAATATCACTGGTAGTAAAGTAAGAAAACAGCAAATTATGACCATGTCTTAAAGGCAGGCGATCTCAGGGGACAAACCTATAACTTTCCAGAAAAGCTTCATTTTGCTTTTCTACAAAATGCGCTTTTTTATTTCCACCCCCAGCCCACCTTTAAATGTCTGCAGCTCTGGAAGTCCTAGTACTTTGTGAGCCTAATTTGATCCTTTCTGCTGCAATTCAGTGCTTGGAGGGATCAGAAAGTTGTCCCATCTCACTGTCTTCTCTCCTCCCACGGATTTTCTGACACAAAATCTCCTTTCTGCTGTCCCACTTCAGCTTGTTGCCAGCGCATGTTATCTGATGATGAGGCATGAGCCTACCTGACCGTACCCGAACTGACCATACCAAATCTGTCTGTCCACAGTCCCGAAGACTTCACAGACACTCCATAATAAAATTTGGAAACACTTTGTTCTTTTATAGCTCTTAATGACTAACTTAGCCTATTCAACAAGGTAGTTTTTGTTCTCCGTTATTTTTAAGCCAGCTCTGAGAGTAAACAGATGGGTTGAGAGCAGGTTTCACCTCAGCTAAGTAGAACTGCTGATTTTCTTTTCACCCTGGCTATTACACAGAAAACTATCAAGGCTGAAAAGTGACAGGCAGGAAATTTTTCCTGGTGTTAAGCTCTTTGTGACCATTTACATCTTTCCCGTCCACCTCCCTTCTTTGGACAAAAACATCTTGGCTTATTATTCTACCCCTCAGCATTGCTATTAGGTTCCTTGGTGCTGTTGCAAGCCCTGTGTGAAATGTATAAACATGTGGGCAGGTCAGGGTAGTAATTGTGTGGGCAAGAATCAAAGACCTTTAACACTAGTCAAAGCCTGGCAGGGGCATCTGTGTCTACTTCTGAAAGGAGAATTTGCATGGTCACAGTTACATATGACGTGGGTAGAAGGGATCCAGGCTACAGGCAGTTTTACTGCAATGTATGGCTAAGTAAAGCTCCATATAGCACAGGTATAGTGACCCTGGTACTTGGTGAGGATAAGAGGCGCAGTTGTGAAAGGTAAAATGGTATTCCTTATTCATTCTGAAGTTCCAAAGGCATTTCCTCAACTGATACGTGTTCTAGCTGTTTGCAGTGGATGTTTGACTTCTTAATAGTATTAAGCACTGATTCTGAGTGATGTTATGCTGAGGGATCCTAGCAGTAACCGCATTTCTAATGACATTCTCTGTGAGGAGACCTCTGTCGTGACTATGATGAGGAAGTGTCAGTGACAGGTGGGTCATGCCTGATTCTTGTATTCCTGTGAGATGAACCTGGGCTCAGAGATAATGGGACAACTGATCATTAATGGCTTAACGTTGAACTTTTTCCTCTTGGTGGTTTCAGCATAAAAGTCTCACCCTGTTGTGGATGTTCTAATACATATGCTAAAGTATGGAGTTTCTTACTGTCTGGCCATTTTATACTTTGATAATTATGTGGCATCTGCATAGCTGTAACTTGGAAAATTCCTGAAGGGCACTTCATTTCCCAAGCCTCACAGATCTCACCACAAATGGCACAGTATGGTGTCTTTTGGATTGGGCTTTCAAGTTGAATTTTTACTAACAGATGTTTTTACATTGTCACAGTCTAGGGTCACTTGTAGTTTTGTCTTGTAACTCTTACGAATTGCCCTGTTGGTATTTGATCGTGGGCCTGTTGGGTGCTGATGGCACCAGCTGTGTAATGCAGAGAGGGGGTTTTTTTGCTATCGTTCTTCTGTGTCATGTAAAAAGATTAGAGATGAACATAGAGCACTTTCCCTGCCAGGTTCAAAAATGCCTTCAAATGATGATTCTTAGCATAGGATATGTTTAAACAGTGCTGCTGCAGTGGCTGGTGTAGGATTCTCATTTTTAGACTGGTTTCTTTCTGTTTGTATTATCTCATTTATTGAAAATGTATATATATATATATATGCCTTTACTCTTATACTTCCACCATCCACCTTTAAAACTTGCTGATATGGTATCAGGCAAATGGAACATGTTTACACTGGGTATTCCAAAGAGGATTTACATTTCTGCACATCATGGTCCTGCAGAGGGTTTCGTAGCTGTAAACCCTGCACAGGTTGTTTCTAGCTTTGCAGATAATTCGGGTGGGAAAAAGCCCCAAGAAGCTTGTTTGACAGAGGTGAAGTAAACTGTAAGTACAACAGTACACAGACAGCTATTTCTACCCTTTCTGGATGGAAAAGAAAACCAACTGTGGTATTGGTTAGGAGCAGTATTCACGTTGGTGATTACTCATCTTTCTAGTTCATAAGAATATGAGGTTAGGTTGAACAAAATTCAGTGTTATTAAGATGATATTAAATAATAACACAAGATTTTAATGAGTGGAAATGAATGAGTAGAATAAACAGTGAAACATCCTGCAGTGTTAGCCTACATGCTTAAAAAATGCTTGGAAATTAAATATGTGGAGAAGGTAAATAAGACCAAAGAGGCACGATTAAGGGTTTGATTGTTTAACTCTTTCAATGAAGGCTGTTTCTGGACCCATTGCCATCCATTCCTGCTATCATTAGCTAAAGACAGGAGGTTAAAGCCTTGGTACAGGTCATCTGTTTTGATTTCAATGAGACAGAAATTTTATTTCTTCATTTTTGCCCCAAAAAATCTGTACTATCTTAGTATCATTTTAGAGCTGATAGGTGGAAATTAATCTATTAAACCCAACAATTTTATTTAGGCCTAATGTAATCTGATACTAACAGAATTCCCCTATCAAATCCTCTAGTTTCTTGTGTCCTCATCAGATTCTGCCCACAAAGATCTTTTTTACAGATTTGGACCTTTCTTTTCTCTTCCCTTATTCTGAAGTATTGAGAATTTTGACCGAGGATATTGGAAGTTTAATCTATGATGTTTTTCTGTTCATTCTAAAAATTTGGGATTATTTCCTAAACTAAGTAGAAAGGAAGTGTCAGCAGCACCTTGACACCTTTTGTTGAGGGAGGAGCTCTTCTGCAGTGGAAGATGCAAGACTGAAGAGAGCTGTTTAATGCAATGGAAGGTGGAGGAAGAGTTTGTCAGGTGCAGGAGAGAAGTGTTTGAGGGAAGCACAAGGGTGCCTGTCTGTTTGCACATGACTGCAGGCTTGACTTCAAGGACAGCACTTTCAGAAAATGCCAAGACCCAGTATCGTTTTAAATGTGTGAGAAATGACTGTGTGGTATATTTAAAGGGCACCCTGAAGCCACCCTTAAGATTAGAATCACTTGAAGATCGGTAAATCTGGTTGTATGATTGTGGGCCAGAGGCTGCTTCGCAAAGCCTGCAAAGCCCTGCATGCCTGCACACACCGTTCAGCCCAACACAGCATGGGCATGGTGCTCTCTCAGCAGCTTTCTGAGGCATGTCCAGACAGGTTGTTTGGCCCCTACCTGCAGGTACCTCAGTAGACTCGCTGCAAGACCCCCAGCTGAAAGAGAAGGACATGAGACTGGGAGATAGCTGTAGTCCACCTATTTCTCAGAGCAGAGTTAACACTGCCTCAAAGACCTTTCTGGTTATGGTTCAGTGTTAAGAGATGTGAAACAGGATTTATATGAATTCCTAATGTGTCTGAATTTTACAGGGTGATTGTTATGGTTGTTTTTCATCCATTACATGGTGTCATTGCTGTTGACTGTGTTGTCTTTTTCTGGTTGGATTTCTTCAGATGGCGCTTGTGCTAAGTCATAGTGCCTCTGATTTCATGGTGCGTTTGTTGTGTGACTCACGATTGTTTGAGCTATGAGACTTACTTGTCCTTTTTTGTACAGGTTTTAATTTGATGTAAAACATAAAATGCTTTCAAAGACTTAATAGTTCTGATGTTCTACAGCTACAAGTATTGATTTGCAATTGGCAGGAGGGTGTGTTTGCTTCAACTAGCAGTGTTTTTAACAAAGAATTCCATTGGCTTTATGCCAAAGAGTCCCTCTGTCGCCTTTCAAACCACCTTCATGTTGTCTGCAGCAAAGCCTACCACAGTAACAATGAACTAGTGCTTATGCCAAATGTTCTCCCACAGATTTTCAAACCTTTTGGCAGTTTTTGCACTGGTTTTTATCACCTAAAAGCCACAGCGGTTCAGAGCTCCCCTTGATGCTTTTTGTAAAGGCATCCGCTTTTCTGTCAAGAAAGGGCTACTGTCCATCCCGGTGACTGTGAGTGGTGGCTTACCCATATGCACTGTCCTGATATGTATGGGCATAGGTACATGTGAGCTTCTTATGTTGTAAAAGGGAATCGAATCCAGCCCATGAGACTGAGTAATCTGGTTATTTAATTGCTCCCTGTGACTCTCTGAATTATCATCTGTGTTATGGGATAATATGATCTTTTTTGGTATTCAGCAATGACTTTTAAAAAATTACCATCTATAATGTACAGAGGTAACAACAGATACCTTAAGCATAATTATCAAGTGTGTAATTTCATCTGTAGGTTCTTACAATGATGGTTAATGTCATGAATGCCTTTTAATGAAATTACAGGCTTGTAACCCTGCCTGACTATCCTTTGTGTGTCATATAATTAATAAGTGCAAGCTTTGGTGTTCATCTCAGTGTCACAGGGCATCATGTAAACTTCCATGCTGATGGTTAGGCTCTCATCAGAGTAAGAATAAGGTTAAGCCCAGGCAGTTTGAGTATGTGTTACCTTATCTTTAAAGGCAGCTGGATGGGCTTGTTAACAGAAGTACTTCTAACAGAATATATATGCTCATGAAAAAAAGGGGCCATTGATCTAGTGTCTTATTATAACACTACATGCAAAACTTTAAAGGAGTGAAAAGGCCTAGTGGGTTGCAGAACTTGGAATCAAGATGTGTTTTCCTTCTAATCCATTGAGGGTAGTGAAAATCTGTGTCCAACTTAAAAGCATTTGGAGATGGATAAGGAAACTCATCTTGAATTGTAGACACTTGCCTGGAATGTAGAAGAGCTGGGATTGTTTCTCAGTCGGGCCCGATTTCTGTGGAGCTCTGCCTAAATTGAGTATTTTTTATGGTCTTAAGATTTCCTGTCTGAAAAATAAGGGCAGTCCTATTTCTTTTCTTTGTCTCACATTTCCAGATTTTAAACTTGCTGGTGCAAAGCAGGTATCTACGTGGGGTTTTGTTGCTTTTTTTCCTTTAGCAATTACCGTAGAATCTTATAGAGTCATTCACACTGAAAGGAACCTGAGTGCTTCTAATCTCATCTCCTGCTCAGAGCAAGGGCAGCACTGACCTTCTGTCCTCTAGGTCATTATCTTATTGTGAATGCTAGTAAGGGAACCAGACATTTTACATGTCACCAGTGAAAAGGAGTTGTAAAAAATCATGTAAGACTCATTAAGATTATTTCACTGTTCTTTGTCCTTCAGGGAATGATGTACCTGGAAGAGAGGAGACTTGTCCATCGGGACTTGGCAGCTCGTAATGTCTTGGTGAAATCACCAAACCATGTGAAGATCACTGACTTCGGCTTGGCCAGACTTTTGGAAGGGGATGAAAAGGAGTACAATGCTGATGGAGGGAAGGTAAGTACTGAACATGTCTGGAAGTAAATATATCACACTGTGACAAACCTCCTGAAGTTACTTTTTAGAGCCGTGTATACCTGTGGGACTATTATCTGTGTAAGAAAGTCTGTCAGTGACTTAGCAGAGCCTGGTCTGCTAGAACAACTGTGTTGTGACAGAACATATAAAAGCTGCTCTTTTTTCGCTCAGTGAGCTTCTCCAGGTGCCAAAATATAATTGTCTGAACAGTTTTAACACTCAGAATTAGGTTTTGTTCATATGCTCCATTTTCAGTCTTGTTTTGAAGACTTCTGAAGTCAGTTCAATGAGTGACAGATGTTCTAGGGCATTCCTGCCAAGCCCCTTTCTCTGGTCAGTATGGACCTCAGTAATTTGCAGTCCCATTTTCCCAGGCAGCTAATTTTCCAGCAAACAAAAACTAAGGCCACATAATGTGCCTGTATTTGTAGCATATGAGAGTTTACGTATGCTCAGCAAAGAGCAACCTCTTCTATCACAGTGGAAAAGCCTATGTGTGCCATTTCTTGCATCCAAGTCTCCAATACCAAGCTGAATGCTAGGCCACTAAAAAGGTAGCTTGAGGATAATTTTGAAACCAGGCATTTTCTCATATTGCTTTTGGGCACACTGCACAACATCCATATAGTGCCTCACCTCATTTCTAATGCCTTCAGATTAATGCATTATAGAATTCTGAAGGCTGTAAGTACATACTGCTGCTGGCAGCTCCCTTAATGTCTTGAAATTCCCCATTTCAACCTGTCATAAAATCCCAAGGGATTCTGCCTCTCCTGTCATTCCTTTCCTACATGTTCAGTTTGCTTTATGGATGCTTGCTGTCTGTGTTTTTCTGTGCTGACTTCTGCCCTTGGCTGGGACAAACAGCTGCGGCCAGTGTGTACTTTCCTCCTGGATGGGCTGCTGCCTTTGTGTGGCTGCTGCCCTGGATGGGGCATGTTGTTGCATGGATTACATTGGAATTTCAGTCTATGAGGTGAAGAGCTTGAAAGGAGCCACTGCTGTTTCCCATTTTTTCCCCAGTAAGGTCCTTGCAAACCAGCTGTTAGGTGGTATCTTGGACTTGTGAGGCCAGTCACTATGCTGGGAGCTCTGGAGCAGGATCTACATGTCAGATGTACCACTTGCCAGTTCCAAGAAGCATCCTGTGAAATCCAGACAACGTTTGCATCTTCAAGTTGTACTGAGAGCACTCTAAGACAAATTCAGATTGGATAAAAGGAAAAGCTTTTTCACCACAAGATAATAAAAGTGGTTGATCAGGTTACCCACAGAGGTAGTGTAGTTTCCATCCTTGGAGGTTTTCAAGTGCAGACTGGCTAAAACTCTGGGTAACTCCATCTGATCGCATAGCTGAACCTGTTGTGAGCCTGAGGTTGGACCAAAGACCTCCTAAGATCACTTCCAATCTGAGTTATTCCATGATGAATGATGCAGCTTTGCTTGTTCAGCAGTTGTTCACATTTGGAAAGACCCAGTCGAATTTAACAGCAATCAAAGCGATATACTTCTGCAGAGTTTAGTGGAGGAGGATGAACTGTCTTTGCAAATGCTAAGCCAAACTTTATTAAAGAGTGCTATTTTTGCCAGAACTGTATAGGTTATGTTCATTAGTCAACTTCATGGAAGGTATTTTCATAAAGGTTTGAATGAAGACACATCCTCTGCTTTTACACCCACCATCTGTTCAGATTATGTGTACACTTACGTATCTCTTTGGTTTATTACAGTACATTTTCCATAGTTCCAAATTAGAGGCAACCCATACAAGTCCGTGCCAGGTAAAAATCTGTCAAGTTTCTGTCCATTAGAAATTAATGGACTGCAAGACTGTTCCTCGCAGGCACAGCTCAGGAATAGGAAACATCATGAATCTTATTTTAACACAAACTCAAAAGGGCAAACCCTTATGCCAAACCTAGCTTTTGTGTTTGCCTGCAAACACTTCTCTGTCAGAAGAGATGAGCTCCTCCCAAGGGTGATTCACAGCCAGAGGCTAACCTGGGGCTTCTTACACGAGCACCTTCACTCACTGCAGTAATGACATGGAGAACTGGGAGGGCTGAGTTCCTAACGAATATTAGGAGTTAGAAATGAAGCGCTGTAAATTCTCCCCATTGCCTGTTTACCCTGATGATGATTACGTGGACTGCAAAGTATTATGAACGCTGTGTTATTAACTAGCCTCTTTAGAGAGCAATTGAGGTAACAGTGTCTGGGTTTGCAAACTGCTGAGGCAAAAGAGCTTCAGTGTTCCACTTTCTCTGCTGCTGTTCAGATTTAGGCGAATTAGATGTAATTTTTGTGTTGGTCCCATCTTTACACAGGTATGATGAAAAAGTGAGTTGTTCCACTCCATCTGAATCAGTAAATTTTGGGTGGTATTAGAAGTTCTGTGGATAACTGGTTTGTGTTTCTCCTCTCTGTATGTTTTATGAGGCAAAGTCCCATTCTAGAGGGCAGAAACAACCATTTCCTCTGCTGGGTAGTGCTGCTTTTCTTTCAGCTTGCAGTTGAAAAAGGAATTGGGGAAGAAGTTGATGTCTACATGCAGGACCTCTCTGTATTGTTTTAATACTGTATTATTAAGATTACATTTCTCTTGTCTTCCCATAGATGCCAATTAAATGGATGGCTCTGGAGTGCATACACTACAGGAAGTTTACCCATCAGAGTGATGTTTGGAGCTATGGTAAATCTTCACGTGATTTAAAAAACTGTCTCTTGTAAAGCATTAAACCAAGTTGTGTTATTGTGTTAAAGATATCCTCTTTACCTAAGGGAGTTAATTCCAGTGTGTTTGGGTTTGGTTTGGTTTCTAATGTGTAACTCTAAACAGCAATAGTTGTCTCCTGCATTACTCCCCTGCTCACTAAAATATGATGTCCCTGCTGGGATGACTGCCATAACGTCTGGTCTGGTAGCAGTCTGGCTGATTATTACGACAGAAGAAGGCCTCTTTCTGCTCAGCTACAGATTCATAAAAATACAGCTGCAGGTCATAATTTTCAGCAGTCCTTTGAAAATCTTAACTCTAAAAGCCAGGAATGTCAAAAAAACATATTCAGGATCATAGGACTTCACAGCTACAGGTTGGGCAGGGAGGAGATTCAGAGCAGCCCTGCGGAGAAGGACTTGGGGGTGTTGGTCGATGAGAAAATGAACATGAGCCGGCAGTGTGTGCTTGCAGCCCAGAAAGCCAACCGTATCCTGGGCTGCATCAAAAGGAGTGCGACCAGCAGGTCGAGGGAGGTGATCCTGCCCCTCTACTCTGCTCTCATGAGACCTCGCTTGGAGTATTGTGTGCAGTTCTGGTGTCCTCAACATAAAAAGGACATGGAACTGTTAGAACAAGTGCAGAGGAGGGCCACGAGGATGATCAGGGGACTGGAGCACCTCTCGTATGAAGATAGGCTGAGAAAATTGGGGCTGTTCAGCCTGGAGAAGAGAAGGCTGCGTGGAGACCTCATAGCAGCCTTCCAATACCTGGGGGGCGGCCTATAGGGATGCTGGGGAGGGACTCTTCATAAGGGACTGTAGTAAGAGGACAAGAGGTAATGGGTTCAAACTTAAACAAGGGAAGTTTAGATTGGATCTGAGGAAGAAATTCTTTACTGTAAGGGTGGTGAGGCCCTGGAATGGGTTGCCCAGGGAAGTTGTGAATGCTTCATCCCTGGCTGCATTCAAGGTGGGGTTGGACATAGCCTTGGATGGCATGGTTTAGTGGGAGGTGTCCCTGCCCATGGCAGGGGGGTTGGAACTAGATGATCTTAAGGTCCTTTCCAACCCTAACTATTCTATGATTCTATGACTTTCTGTACCTACAGTCAGATAAAAGGGAATTTGTCATAATACAGAGCAAATACAGCAAGAGAGAGAAAAGGAGATTCCAAGCTAACTAAAAGAAGCATCCATTCAGTTTCACAGATAACCTGGGAATTGGTTAGATAGGTCAGCTCATGTGGACTCCACACACCCTAAAAAACAAGTCACGTTTGAGAAAGGAGATGTTCATTTAACATTGGTAATTGTTATCCAGACAAGCTGTTGTGCCACATCTGCTGGGCTGTCTGCCTGTTTATCCAGTGTAGATATTACTAGTAACTCGTGTATACCTTTATAAGTGGAATTTCTCAGCAGTATCTAGGGCTATGGACTCCTGTTTGCATTTCCTGTTGCCATATAATTTTGAAACAAGAAGATGTGCAATTCTATTCATTACTCACTTTTACCTGTGGGTAGAAGCAAAAGACACTGTTTGCTGTGACTGGTTAGCTGCCTTCTTGTATTCAGCTGAGAAAAATAGATGAGAATTAAATCAGTCATATAAAGCTGCTCTTTCTCCTCAAATTCTGTATCCCCTATAGCACTTAGGAAAAAAATACCCTTCCCTTTATGAAATTCATTTGAAATGTGAGAAGCCCAGAATATCTATAATCAGAAAGGAGAAGATCAAAACAAGTTATAGTTACTGAATATCTTAGTTATATTATGGTGGTGTGCAGGCACAGCACTTTTGCCCAGGGAAGTGGCTGAGTCCCCATCCCTGGAGGTATTTAAAAGATATGTAGATGTGGCACTTGAGGACACAGTTTAGTAGTGGATTTGGCAGTGCTGAGTTAACAGTTGGACTCAATGCTCTCAAAGTTCTTTACCAACCTTAATGATTCATCCTATGATTCTATGAATATCAACAAAGAGGTGAATGAGGGTGAAATAAATGTATGGTTTATATATATGGTAATTTTGCCAATCACCTTTCACGTTAGCATGACAGCTGGCAAAATACGGTTACTGATCTGGAGGTGTGTTTAAAATGACCTTTGCAATAAAAATAGAAGTTAAAGAAACTGGTATGAGAGCAGTATTTTTAATAGTGAAGATTTTTGTCTGGGGACAAATACTGTTACTTACAATATATTATCTTTATTTCCAGCTCTGATGGCAAAACAAATCCTATGGCTATTCAGAAAGAGAAACCTGGCTTTGTAGCACAGCACTATCATAACTCAAATCCGCCAGGTGATTTAAGGAAAAAGTAATACAAGTGGCTCTGGATGACTTACAAGGCAAAGACAATGACATAACATTACTCAGTGCTGTACCACTGTGGGAAATTGATGCTCTAAGTTAGAGAACATCTGCACTTTTTCCCCTAAAAATAAGAGTACATGAGCCCTTCATTTTCCCTTTTGATATGATAAAAGAGTACAATGCTTTCTTCTGTTATTGCATCCATTTACTTTACCACCATTTATTTGTCTTGGACCTTCCTCTTGTGCCTCAGATCTATCATGCTGCTCGTTACACCAATAAAAATGAGTGAATTTGCTTTTGAAGATAAACATGAAGTGCTGTTTTACCATTTTCTGGAGCTTTTGAAATGAGAGACCAAACTTCAGTGTTTTTACAGGCACTCTTAATGAAGAAGAGATTGCAGTCCAGAACTGGGCCAGAATGCTGTGCTGTAAGAAATTGCAAAGGAATCTGAGTAGTATGACCTCAGACATTAACACTCACTCTTTTTTCTGTCTAGGAGTCACTATCTGGGAGCTTATGACCTTTGGTGGGAAGCCATATGATGGAATCCCAACTCGAGAGATCCCCGACCTCTTGGAGAAGGGAGAGCGGTTGCCCCAACCTCCAATCTGCACCATTGACGTTTATATGGTGATGGTGAAATGTAAGTACTTGTTGCTTTTAACATTCCCATGCTCTGTGCAAGAGAGACACTGGTTTGGAACATTTGCATCTATGGTCTCCGACAGTGCAGGGTAATAGGGCAGGCTGCTTCAAGACAAAAGCTTCCCAAGATACGTAAGTTCCCAAGACTGTAAATTCCATTCAAATACTGTATACACATTTTTCACAATTGCAAAAGATATTAATTTAGCCATGAAGGATTGAGCTAGCTTCTTATTACTGTCAGATGGTATCTCATATTCTTGCTGTGAAGTCAAAATGGTATGATTGTTATTGTAAACCATTGTCATTTCCATGACAATTGATTGTGATGTTAAAAAAGATAATATTAAACATAATTATGGTACATGGATACCCAGCCAGTGAAGGTTATGAAGAGAAATGCTGCTTCCAAATACTGAGGAAAGAAAACGTGAATATTTTATTGTTAGTAACAAGAATGATGATTGCAATAGTGAAAGTAAAAAGTAAAATTAAATTAATACAAGAAATGCTACAGAGAGGATATTTTTTATCATTCTTAGTCCAGTATAATAATTTATGAATATTTTTGCTTTAGCAAAAAAGGCAAAGAGTCTGTACTTTTATTTCAAAGAAACCCACACTAGTGACAGTATCCTCCAAAGCTGTGCTTCTAATTTAAAAAGAATTCAGAACATCTCTCTTGGTGTTTCTGGCTTAATTTAAGAGAGATTAACATAGAGACATCTCATCCATCTTATATAGTCCTTTCTGTTTTGCTTTGTATGCAAAAACACTGACAGGAAAAAATAGAAGAGGTAAATAATATATCTTCTGAAAATAGTTGCACGGTGGATGCAGGTATGGTAATTGTCTGAGTAGTGCAAGGGGTTCATGTTGGTTGAGTGCAAAAATGTTCCATCTGATAGGATTTCTAATGAGTATGAAGTGGATCTCAGTGGACAAAAGAAGCCCTAGTAGATGGGGTATTGTGGAAGATGGAAAGTTACAGCTAGGTGTACATACTTAGTCCTCTAACGTTTGTGTGAAACTCTTCATAAGCTATACTAGGGTTGTTTTTTCTGTGTTTCCTTCTTCAGTTAAACAGCATGAAGGAGGTAAGCCCTGTTTCATTTAGCCTTTCTGGCAAATGGGAGCATGTTCTTGGGAAGCTGCTGATAGGATCTTCCATTAGAAAAAGCTGACACTGAGATAATCTAGTTGCTCGTGGTAACTACCTATATTACTTCCTTGTTTTGCAGAAAGCATTAGCAGGGTTTGAAAATTGTTGTTCCTAATGAATAACGTTACATTACATTTAGAGTGAAGGACAAAAGAATCACCCTTACTCAATTAAAGTAGCATCTAATGCCTTGTGTGAAGTCTCTGTTAGTGATGCAGACACGAGTTGCAGAATCACCTGAAAGGTGGAGGCGAGGTCAATCATCCTGTAGAGCTGTTGAACAGCTCTTTTTAATCTAAGTCATTGTGGAGCAGTAGGTCAATAAAATTCAGTATTCAGTAGTAACTTTGTAATCATAGAATCATAGAATAGTTAGGGTTGGAAAGGACCTCAGGATCATCGAGTTCCAATCCCCCTGCCATGGGCAGGGACACCTCCCACTAAACCATGCCATCCAAGGCTATGTCCAACCCCACCTTGAATGCCACCAGGGATGAAGCATCCACAACCTCCCTGGGCAACCCATTCCAGGGCCTCACCACCCTTACAGTAAAGAATTTCTTCCTCAGATCCAATCTAAACTTCCCCTGTTTAAGTTTAAACCCATTACCCCTTGTCCTCTCACCACAGTCCCTAATGAAGAGTCCCTCCCCAGCATCCCTATAGGCCGCCCCCCAGGTATTGGAAGGCTGCTATGAGGTCTCCACGCAGCCTTCTCTTCTCCAGGCTGAACAGCCCCAATTTTCTCAGCCTATCTTCATACGAGAGGTGCTCCAGTCCCCTGATCATCCTCGTGGCCCTCCTCTGCACTTGTTCTAACAGTTCCATGTCCTTTTTATGTTGAGGACACCAGAACTGCACACAATACTCCAAGTGAGGTCTCACGAGAGCAGAGTAGAGGGGCAGGATCACCTGCCACGACCTGCTGGTCACGCTCCTTTGGATGCAGCCCAGGATACGGTTGGCTTTCTGGGCTGCAAGCGCACACTGCCGGCTCATGTTCATTTTTTCATCAACCCACACCCCCAAGTCCTTCTCCGCAGGGCTGCTCTGAATCTCTTCTCTGCCCAACCTGTAGCTGTGCCTGGCATTGCTCTGACCCAGGTGTAGGACCTTGCACTTGGCATGGTTAAATTTCGTAAGATTGGCATCAGCCCACCTCACAAGCATGTCAAGGTCCCTCTGGATGGCATTCCTTCCCTCCAATGTATCAACTGAACCACACAGCTTGGTGTCATCGGCAAACTTGCTGAGGGCGCACTCAATCCCACTGTCCATGTCACCCACAAAGATGTTGAACAAGACCGGTCCCAACACCGATCCCTGGGGGACACCACTCGTTACTGGTCTCCAGCTGGACACTGAGCCACTGAGCACTACTCTTTGCGTGCGGCCATCCAGCCAGTTCTTTATCCACCGAGTGGTCCACCTATCAAATTGATGTCTCTCCA
This sequence comes from Amazona ochrocephala, assembly GCA_039720435.1. NCBI lineage: Eukaryota > Metazoa > Chordata > Aves > Psittaciformes > Psittacidae > Amazona > Amazona ochrocephala. The sequence continues at coordinate 80,340,651 of CM077881.1, read as the reverse complement.
ACTTAGAGACAAGGATGTCATGGGAGACAGTGTCAAAGGCTTTACACAAGTCCAGGTAGATGACATCAACCGCTCTGCCCCTGTCCATCAGTTCCGTAGCCCCTTCATAGAAGGTCACCAGATTGGTCAGGCAGGATTTCCCCTTAGTGAAGCCATGCTGGCTGTCACCAAGCACCTTGTTGGTTTTCATGTGCCTTAGCATGTCTTCCAGGATAATCCGCTCCAAGATTTTGCCAGGCACAGAGGTGAGACTGACTGGTCTGTAATTCCCTGGCTCATCCATTTTCCCCTTCTTAAAAATGGGGGTTATATTTCCCTTTTTCCAGTCATCGGGAACTTCACCTGACTGCCATGATTTTTCAAATATGATGGACAGTGGCTTAGCAACTTCATTTGCCAGCTCCTTCAGGACCCTTGGATGGATTTCATCCGGTCCCATGGACTTGTATACATTCAGGTTCCTAAGGTGGTCCCGAACAAGATCCTCCCCCACAGTGGGCCCAGGGTCCCCACCCTCACCGTCCCCGCGTCTGCCTTCCAAGACTTGGGTGGTGTGGTCAGAGCATTTGCCGGTGAAGACTGAGGCAAAGAAGTCATTAAGAACCTCAGCCTTCTCCAAATCCAGGGTAGCCAGTTCTCCCGATAGCTTCTGGAGAGGGCCCATGGTGTCCCTAACCTCTCTTTTATTGGCAATGTACCTATAAAATCCCTTCCTGTTATCCTTAACATCCCTAGCCAAGTTTAATTCTAAGTGGGCCTTAGCTTTCCTAACCTGGTCCCTAGCTTCCCGGACAACATCCCTGTATTCTTCCCAGGCCACCTGACCTTGCTTCCACCTTTTATAAGCCTCTTTTTTCCTTCGAATTTTGCTCAGCAGCTCCTTATCCATCCAAGGAGGTCTCCTGGCCCTCCTGCTAAACTTCCTTCTAGTTGGGATGCATCGCTCCTGAGCTTGCAGCAGGTGAGCCTTGAATATCAACCAACAGTCTTGGGCCCCCCTGCCCTCTAGGGCTGTATCCCATGGAACCTTCCTGAGCAGGTTCCTGAAGAGGCCAAAGTCTGCTCTCTTGAAGTCCAGGGCAGTGAGCTTGCTGCACGCTCTTCTCACTGTCCTGAGGATCTCAAACTCAACCATCTCATGATCGCTGCAATCAAGGCTGCCCTGGAGCGTCACATTCCCAACCAGCCCTTCCCTGTTGGTGGGGACGAGGTCAAGCGTGGCACCTCTCCTTGTCGGCCTGCTAGACTCAGATGAGGTGATATTCATTATATTAGAGGTTGGACATATCCATAAGAAGACACAGAGCTGACAAACAAATGGGCAAGATCAACACAGAAGGCATTGTTAGTGTCTCTGTTTTGGGAATGAGGAACAGGAGCTCAGAGCAAAGGAGAAATGCAGTGTTGAACAGTCTAGTCTTCTCTGGCCAAGACCAGATGTTTTCTATTTTAGATGCATCAGAATTCTAGCTTTCCATTCTTCTGGGCTATTTATTGCAACTTCTCTTTAGGCCAGAGCTATCAAGGACATCAAGGACTTCAAACCTGTGTGTTTTTAAAAACGGAATGATTTCTTCTCTTGACAGTTAACTGTTTTCTTTATCATCTCATCTGTCCCCAGGCTGGATGATTGATGCTGACAGTCGGCCAAAATTCAAGGAGCTGGCTGCTGAATTCTCTAGAATGGCTCGAGACCCTCAGCGTTACCTAGTCATTCAGGTAAGCAAATCTGCAACATCAGGGGAAAGAAACAAGACTTCTATCTGCCAAACCTGACTGTTCAGGGAGTTGCTTTTGAATCTCTTAAGTTCAAGGTGGACTTACTTTAGACCAAGGACTTGCTTGGTTCTATAATTGCTTAGGCTGACTCTCAGGGGATTATCCTGAAGAGATTCTTTCCTGCAATGCTGAGATCATAAGAAAGTTTATTTTCATAGACTAAATGTAAAGGTTTCTCAAAAGACAGGGAATTGTGTCACATTGGTACCTTTCGTGCTAGAGAGGAGCTTCTCTCTGGTCCTCTTTAGGCTGTATGGACTCTGTAGTGCTTCACAAGTGGCAATATCAGTATAGCCATGTCTGCTGACTGCACCTGGCTGGAGCTATATATGCCCTGAGTACAGCCACACGTGGAAATTTTTGTCCTTTCACTCCTACATTCTGCAAAAGCCTAGAGTTTGTAAGTATTGATTACAGTTCAGACTCAAGCCACAGAAAATGAATCTATCTTTTTGGTAAAGTCCTTTGGTGGTCCCAAGGTGATGATGAAACACCAGACAACAAAGCGTGAGAATAGTTTGATCCAGGTAATGATACTCTCATGCTATATATTATGTTCTGTCTGCTCCACACCATGGAATACAGAGCAGAGATACATCCAGCTGGTCCTTAGCTCCACACTGACATAAGAATTCCTAGCTGAAGAGCCTCCAGAAGTACAGTCACTGTAATTTCATGTCTCCTCATTGGTTAGGGTCTAGCGCTAGTCTCAATGTCTGGTGTTTCATTGCACTGGTTTCATTTCCCATCATGCTAACCTACTCGTGATGTATTATTGCCCAGTGTGAATGTACACTGCTCACCTTCAACTTGGGATGAAGTAAAATATATTTGAAAAGTAAAATAGTAGTCAAGAGGATTGTGATGCTGAGGGTGGAATTTCTCTTGCAGTATTCCCCACTGTGTTAAATTGTAAATTCAGCTCATACAAGTGATTCTGGGAATATCAGTCTGATTAAACTACTTAATTAGGACATGTTTCACTATTCCAAATACCTCTTCCATCCCTTTCTCTCCCTTGCCCTTCCCTCCTCTGTTGTATACTCTGGTGGATGTTTCATCCCATGACACTTCTCCAGTGATCCCTGCAGACGATATAGGCTATGTGTTTCCTGAGGAGAAACCAGGGTAACTCCATTGTACTGGTATCTCTGACTCATGATTCCCCATTCCCCCCCAGATGCAATCAAGAACAACAAGCTTGATGTTGAGCTTTTGAACTGGTCTGTATGCACCTCCTAGCACAACCATCATTCCCTACTGGGTTCCACATGTGGCATAATGATTCTTGCCGAGTGGGAGACCATTCTTTAACCATGCAGTTAACTTTAGCATCATTTCTGTGTGCTGTAATGTGTTTGGGGCATGGGCTGCTTTTTGTGATCTTTTGTAGCACCAAGCAAAGTGCAGCCCTGATTTGCCTCTCCAGCTTGTAGGTGCTATTTCAATAAAAACACATATTGTTGTTGCTGTTGTTCTCTGGTTTGATTTTTATTGCTTTCAGCTCTGTTACATTCTGCAGAACTTTCCATATGGATGAGAGGGAAATTTTACTTCTAAGTCCCTAAAAATACAAATAAAAACAAAGCAAATGCCCAGGCACAGCAGTTTCCATGTTATTTCCCCTCTCCCCATCTAAGCCCAGATAGCCTAGATATTTCACAAAATACATCAGGCCTTGACGGAACTTGGGTCAGAAACTGAGCTTATATGGGGAAAAGAGAGAAGAAAGAATAAAAGCGTGATCACAAGAATGCCAAAAAAAATGGCTTGGTTTGATTTATGCACTTATTCCCTTTCTGTCATCATATTCCCTGTAAGAAAATAATCAAAACAAATGATGTGGCTGTGGAGCTTTTGAACAAACAAAGCACCATGTGTGGTCCATGCAGCCTGGCTGCCAGGGCATGAGAAGGCTGAAGTTCCCTCTTTAGGAAATTAATTCATCCTTTGACCGTTTTCCTCTCTCACTACAACCTATTTAGGGAGATGACCGTATGAAGCTCCCAAGCCCAAATGACAGCAAGTTCTTCCAAAACCTTCTCGATGAGGAAGACCTGGAAGATATGATGGATGCTGAAGAGTATCTTGTCCCTCAAGCCTTCAACATCCCTCCTCCCATCTACACCTCCAGGACAAGAATTGATTCCAACAGGGTAAGAGAAAATGTTTCTGTCAGAAAATACTGGTTATCTTAAAAGCACAGGTGGAGATTTAAGTACACTAATCAAACACAGGCCAGAGATGCCTTGGGATTACAAGCTCCTGTTGTAAAGAGAGTCACTATAAAAATGTTGTCACTGGGTTCCCTGTTCATTGTAGCTCAGTGAACTCTGAATGAATAGTTCAGCCTTGAGTGAACAAAGGCTGGAGTTGAACTGCCTGTCCTGAAAGCACAGCTGAGGCTTGTGAAGTCAAGCAGTGTTGTTTCTTCGTTGCAGACCATCCTGGCCTGGAAGTCCATAGTTCTGGTTCTCCCATGCCTGCAATCCTGTTGTCTTGACCTGGTTGGCACTGATGTAACTGAGAGCAGGTGGAATATAGAGATAATGCTGCATTTGTGTCTGGAGCCAGATTTCAGACCCAGCCCCTTTTCCTGTCAGTATAAGAGGCTTTCACAACCCTCCTTCACAGGCATGTGTTTTTCCTGATCATGTCGCAGATTTTAACATGTTGAACTTTGTAACATCCCTGTCAAGGGCAGAAATGCTGGTCATTTTACAGGGAAGCTGAGGCACAGAGAGCGTTCAGGAGGAATTCAGCCCACAGAATTCTAACCATCAAAAAGATAGTGGTATAATCTAAGCTATTCACCGAGTCTTCACTTCATGTCATCTGAAAAGAGTGGGTGATTATAACTGTCTGCCTTGGACATTTGTGGTTGGATAAGTTACTTTCTGGAGGTGTCTTTCTCCACTGACTAGTGGCAGCTCCAGAATAGTCAAACACTTGGTGTTTAAGCACTGGTGGTGACATGCATTCAGGCTTGCAGAAGTCATTGTCACCCCTGAGCAACCTGTCCATAGCTCTGACCTCTGCCTGTTCTTGCACTTGGCTCCATCCTTTTAACAGTCTAGGTGCCACCCTTTCTCACAAAGAGCTAGTGAAATGAAATACAAGTGTGAGGACATTCTCACAAGCATCAGTTGTATTTAGTGATTCGGGTCTTTTGTTTCTTTGTTTTCTCTCCATGCTCCTTTTAGTGGAAAGTCCCATTTTAAATGCTAAGTGGAGTCTCATTGAAATATTGGTGTTTATTCCTCATGGTTCAGAAATCTTTGCTAAGAATTTTCCTTAGCTGAGGTAGTTCCAAATTCATAACCTAGCTGAACTATTGACACAATGTGAGGCAGTGAAGAGGTAAGCAAAGCAGCTAAGTGTGTGTAAACTGAGTCAGTATTCAGGATCTGACCACATGCTGCACAAAGTTCTTCTGCCTCTCCTGAGTAAATCCGTGCTTTTCTGGTATAAGAAAGACAAAACATGATCTTAAATAGTATCCAGACAGTTCATAGGGGACTCGCTACTATTTCAAAATGTAAGGAAGCTGGAAAGGTCTTTAGAAGAGGCTGGGTTATAGTCCCACTGGCTAGGCTGCATTCACATAGCATTTCTCCTGCACTGAAAGGCAATGAAGGATGGGATGATGCACAGTTTAGCAATAAGCAAGAAACTTCCTCTTTATGACAAGAGAGTTAATTTCCAGTGTTGATGTTGGTCTGAAATAAGTCAGATTTACTCCTAGCTGTCTCTGAGGAGGTTCTGTTTCCTTTGCTGCAAACTTCTGAGCAAGAAAGGAAACGATAATAGTTACCTTTGAAAGGTGCTTGCTGTCACACTGATGTAAATCACTGTAGTGAAGCTTTGCTAGTGGAATATTACCACTTACACCAACAAAGGGCTGAGGGAGCAAAGTGAGACCCATAAGGTTCGCTATATTCATCTTACACCCATGTTTGTTAGACACACTGGGGCACATTTGGAGGAGAAAGGATCAGCGAGATAATGTACTTTCTTTTTCAGCAGTTCCTTTTGCCCCTGGTCTTTAGTGCCAGCCAAGCAGAGTCATCCAGTAGAGCTGAGGGAATTAATTCCAACCAAAATCCTAGAGTAAATATTCCAAAAGAGTTATGTAAAATGTGCTGTTTGGGCAGCCAGCATGCTCACTGGGATATTCATTGGAAGCAAACACATCTAATTATTATTATTATTATTATTATTATTATTATTATTGTTGTTGTTGTTGTTGTTGTTGTTGTTATTGTTATTATTATTTTGAAAACTCTACCTTTCTCACAGCCTTTGCCCAACTTCGAGCACCCTGTTCAGCTGCTTGCACGTGTGATCCCACTGAAGTCAGCAAAGCTGCAGAAAGAGGCCCTGTGCCTTTATTTTTGCCACACAGAGAGGCTCTATCACATTCTTGATGTGAAGTCTCCTCTCTGCAGCTCACAATTTCCTATCTTGGTTTGAGACTGTGATCTTGGGCCACTAAAGTCAGTGGGAGCTTTGCTTTGCAATTTGATTTAGTGACAGCAGCAAGACTGAATCCTTCTTTCAGTAACTCCTACCGCTGGGAAGTTTTTCTCTGGCATCATACAGCAGTCTAGCGCTTAAACAAATCTGGAATTACCCTTTGCCAAAAGTTTTCACATTCTGAGCCAAGTTGTCTGACCCAGGTAACCTCAAAGAGGGCAAATGGGCGGAAAGCAAGCTTGCACCCAGCATGGTATTTTTGCACATCTTTATAGTGGTTTTCTTCATTGTAGGAGCCTCTTTATAGAGGGGGAATTTTTAAGGCCAAAAGAAGAGATAGACAAAGGAATTGCCATTGAGAAAACAGATGATTTTTAATAGCACTTGCTGGTATCATTGGAGACTGACTCCTGTCTGTTACAGGGTTATTTTGTAGTAGAATGCTGATGCTTCTCTAGCATCTCGGATTAGCTCACTTCAGCTTTGCTAATAACTACATCTCCTACGTGTACTGCTAGTACTGCTATAGAGGTGATTACATCTAGATTGCAGAAATGCCACAGCACTGTGTTGCTGGAAGAGCTTGGAGTCGAGTTGAAAGCCCCATAGCATCTTAGCACTCCTGGTTTCCTTTGCAGAGAGGTTTATTCTGAACATAGTACATTTGTTTCCTCTCTGTGCAGAAAGCTACATACTTGTTTTTCTGAAGCACTCAGGTTCTTGGTACATTAACTATTCTTCCAGTGAAGATTCATGTTGATTTAAAACAAAACACATAGTTGCTCCTTTAAGGTAATAGTGCATCTGTGTATAGTTCAGTACAGATGGATGTCAGCAACAAGAATCACACAGAATTGAAATGCTGTCAGAACTCTCTATCTGCAGTTGTCTGATTCTGTGTGTTTCCTTTGGAAAGTTAGTGATTTATGCTTGTTTGGTGTAGTGAATATTAATATTACACAAACTCATCATGGTGCTGCTGCAGCCATAGATGCCAAATGAATTGATACAGCTTAAGTAGTTTGTGTTCACTGTGTCTGGCAAATTAAATTTTATGGGGACATTGACAGGCAATTTGGTGAAGGAAAACGCATAGACAAGAGCTACATAATCTTCGTGTCGTTTTCAGAGATCAGGCGAAAGATACTGTGTTTCCCATCTTAGTTGTTCTGATTGTAGTTTAGTGAGAGTCAGTTATGTGATGACAAGGTACTGTACTCCTTTTCTGGGTGTGTTGTACTGACAGCTTTAGTTCAGCGTTACAGCAGTACAGTTCTATGGGGGACAGGAGTCCCCAGGAAGAAAGCAGGGAGATTGTGGCCCTCCTCACACTTAGGCTTTCAAGTCAGGGAATTAAGGAAGAGCAAGAGCTTTTACTTTTTAAGGCAAGCTCTGAAGTTTCTCTAAGGTGACCTCAGTCCTGAATCCTTGTAGCTTGTTGCCTGTGAGAGGCACCACTGGATGAGGTTTGCTTAAAACCCTTCTTTCTCCCTCCCATGTGGAGAAGAGAAGCTATTTGGATATGAATTAATAGCACAGACCTGCTATTAATTCACAACCAATAGCACAGAACTTTGCAGCCCATTAAAGAAGGCTAGAAAGGGGAAAGGCTTCTGGGGAGTTTCCAGCTCCCCAGAAGTGTGACATCTTGCTTCTTCCAGGGATTACTGAGATTGATGAAGCTGCGAGGCTCAGACACAGCTTCAGCATTTCCATCTCACCCACACTGGCTTCTACTAGCTCATCTCTGGGACTTGTGCTATCAGGAGCAAAAGCCTGCACACGCTCTAGCTCCTAACAGTGGCCTCTGTTATGAAGTCCAGCCTGTGATAGATTGAGCTTTTAAATAAAAATTAACATCCTAAGCTAAATTGAATTCTTTCACTGCATCTGAAACTCTTCAACTGCAATTTCAGCTCTTCAGCTTTTTCCAGCTTTTCTTTTCCGTTGTCTAGAGATATTATAGAAATATGGAATTTTGGAAGCTCTGTGCTTCTGAGAGATAAGCTGAATCCTCAGCAGCATTTCTATGAGCACAGGACCCCAGCTAGTGCTTGAGTGTCCTATGTTCCACCATTAGATGATTCATTCAGGTATTTGTAATGAGTATTGTCCTGTGTGCACAGAGATAGTACTAATACAGAAAGCACTCTGTGTAGCCCGTGATGCTTTTTGCTTTAAATCCTTGGCTAATTCCTGCTGAAAACCGTCTATACTGTTCATTACTTGCTGATCCTGTCCCTGCAATTTCATTCCATATGCTATAATCATGAAAGCACATGCCAACCCTGCAATTAAATATGAAGCTATTTCCTTCCAGAGGTATCTAATTCATATGTCCATGGAGACGTTTCTACTCGGCTAAAGCAGACTCTGGCACACCAAAAGCCAGTTTTAAATACCCTGAGTAGTATCTGGACTGCAGCAGTCCTAGTGTGTCATTAGGTCTGGTAGTGTTTCATGGCTCAATATCTGTATGTATCTGTGTGTAAAAAGATTATTCCAGAGAGAAGCCAGGAAAGAAGCTATCTTCATGCTTAAATTGTTCTGGTTTCTAAATATGAAAGGTAGCCATTTTCAAATCACAAGATTACAAGGGAGATGGTTGTTAATGGTTTTCAGATGTGTTTCGCATCAGTACGGCATCTTTTTATCGCGGACAACAGGGACTATTCAACCAGTGGGTTGACTACTCGAATTAAGTGACTTTCACTGGATTAAACTAACAGAGCTGAATTTCTTAGGTACTTGCAGTGCTTCAGTGGTAGAAGATCTGATCTGATGTCTGAGTGCTTTACATTACTGAAATACCACAGACTTGGAAGGTGGGGGGCTAAAAGTGCTGCTGCCTTCAGTTACAGCTGGAAGGAGGGATTTTGGAGAGCAATTGCAATCTGGAAGGGCACTTCCCAGTCTGTCAGCACAGCTGAGCTGGTGGTGTGAGGTACTGTCATTGCAGGTGGGGAGAGCTAGAAGTTGATTATAACATCCTTTCCTCTGGGAAAAGAAAGTGGCAGGAGTCATGATTTGCCCATGATTCTCCTTGTGACCAGGGCTTTAGTAGCAGTCGGTACCTTACTGGTCCACATTTATTTTTCTGTGAGGAAAGGCAGTTAACTGTTCCTGTCTAAGCTCTCAAGCTAAGTTATTCCTCCAGGTGTGTCCTGGCCATGTGGGGCTGATGGCAGTAAAACTACTTCCATCCTAAAGTCAATAGATAATTTGTGTGAAGAGCTATCAAGGCTAGATGGGGCCATTGCAAGCATTTTGTCTAATCTTCTGGCATAACTTAGGCCAGAGTCTCTTGTCTCTTCAGTCCTGCATCAGGTGCAGAAATTCTGTGTGAGGTGGAGTTTTTCTTTTAGAAAGGCTGTCTTGATTGTATCAGGTGGGATGGAAAATTCATCACAGTGTAGAAAAGTCTCACTGGGCAGTTAATACTCTTTAACAGGGTTTGGATCCTGTTGCAGTCTGCCTTGCTCCTTTTTTGTGCTAGGTTAAGGAGCTGCCAGTTATCAGAAGTTTCTTCTGTTTAATGGGCTGAGTAGGATAGTACCATTTGTTTGTGTTTGTGTTAAAGGACAACACCAATGAGTCCTTTTTATTTGGTTTGTTTGTGGTGCTTGCCACCCCTTTGCTTTTGCTATATCTTCCCCAAAATAATATGACAAAATCTTGCCTTAAATTTGATGCTTTTTACTGCAGTCTGTCAGGTTGTGTATTTTTGATTTATTTCTATCCCATTTCTTTAATTCCTTCTCCTTGAAAGGCAATTATAAAATTTCTTAGTAGTCATTTTTTTGCTTTTCTGCTGGGCTCTGTCACTTCCTTATGCAAGTGTTGCAATGAAATCTCCAATGCCAGAACAGATGAACTTGTTAATTAACTACACATTGTATCAAAGCATTTTATCACATCTCAGAAGATTACACTGACACCAACTCTATACGAGCTCTCTTGCTTTTGAGAAACTGGTGGGTTAGTTAGGAAAGTTTGTATGAATGCATTCCGTATGCGTTTCTGTAAATGCTCAGTTTTGTGTGTTTTCCTAGTACAGCCTGTGGTGTACTGGATACTGCAGTTGCTGCCATCAAACCTTTAGGGTAGTTCTGGAAGCTCCACCAAGCTCTCTTTCAAAGTCCCATTTTCTGCTTCCCTAAGTTTTAATGACATCCTGGTAGGAGGCTCCTGTCTGTTCTGCTCTGCCTTTTACATTAAGCACTTCTCAGTAGCTGTTAGTGTTTTGGTGGTGTCTAGTCGACCATAACAGATATTTTACCTACTGCAGCTTTTCTCTTCTGGGAAATTCCTCTGTATCAATTTCCAGTCTTTGTTGGAAATGTAGATAGTACAAGACCATGTTTGGCCATGCAAAGCAGGATTTGAACCCAGAATGATACCAGTCATCCCGATTTCATTGCTGAATGAGGGTGAATGAAGTGGTAAGAATAAACATGCAAAAAACACACCGTAAAATACATTGGATGGAAGATTATTTCAGTCTTAATAATTTACATGAAAAAGGAAAGCTTCTCACAAAATATGTAGATTTAGAATATGAGTATTTAAATACCTCTTTAAAATGTGCCAAGTTTGCCAGAGGAGAAGGGAAAAGAATTCACATGAAGGACTCAAACAGAATAGATGATGCCTGGCTCTTCACAGAGACGTCTTTGAAAGTGCTTTATGGCAATTAGTTTCTTGCTTTGCAACCAGGCCAGCTGAAATCAGTGGTATTTCCCAAGGAGTAAGCCCTCTCAGCCTGAATAGATTATCAGGACCAGCTTGTCAAATTGCCTCATGGTTTTGCAGGTCAAGTGCTTTGAAACAGGGATTTTTGAATGCATTAGCTGTTTTCTGTCACATTTAGGCTCCTGAATTCAGGCGTATTGATTTAGTCAGGCTTCCCAAAAGTGTTGGATGGCATTTTTGTTTCTACAGATTTAATATACATTTAATAACAAATGACTACCTCACGGCACTTCCTGGTGAGACCTAGCGTGAGTTAACACTCAGAGGAATCAGTGGAAGAGACCGTAGCTGTATATTGCTTCAAACTTCGATGCGTGACATGTAAATTTATTGAGCTTTAATATAAACTGGTTTAAAATCAGGCAGCATCTGCTTATTCCATGAATAGCTGCTGGCTGTGTTAACAGTCAAGAGAGCTCACAGCTGATCCGTTTTCTTTTCTCTCCTGAAAAGAAAAAAAGTCAATAGATATAAAGAGAGCAAGTAATAAATATTTCTACACTGCACTGATGAGGCATTCTTGGAAAACAGCAAGCTAAACAACTCTACATAATTAGGAGATGGAAAAGTGGACTAAGAGTCAGGAAATAATTATGAGAGCTGGGAGAAAAATTTCCTTCAGTGACTCGAATTGAAGCAGAAATTGTTAGTGAAAAACACCCTTTTCTGAGCAATCCCATTTGTGCATTTCCTTAAACTAATAAAAGCACCTGAAGATACAAGGGAGTGTGATTTGGAAATGCACCAAGGAGCTGTCATTTAAACACCTGCCTGCCCGCAGCGATTGGGGCTCATGAGCCAGACAGTGCCATCTAGATGTCGGTCTGTGGTGATAATGCTTTGAGAGTAAGGTAGCAGGGGGACTCTGGAGCATCCTGTGCCAAATGCTGTACTTCCTAAACATCCATGCGCTGGGGATAAATGCCAGCACAGCCTAAAATGCCCTTTGTTAGCCAGTGCAAAGAGTCTGTCTGTCTTGATAAATGCTGCGGTAGGGGATGGGGAAAAAAAACCTCAAAGCTATAAAAAGACTCTCCAAAAGATGCGGTGGGGAGAAGTGGGAGGAGGCACAGATGAGTTTAGATTTAGAATGTTAAAAAATGATTATTTTATCCAAATCAGCTGGATGGTTATTTCTTTTAGTGTATTATTGCCACCAGAACCTCAGCCCTGCTCTAAATCAACTCAGCGTTTCATCAAGAAGCCTATTCTTTGCTGTAAGAGACCAAGAGTGCACAATTATGGGTTTCTTTCCCCCCTTGCATAATAAAATTGGGAGATTATCATCAAGTTTCTATTCAGATTTTAGGAAGGCTTTTTTATTTTATTTTTAAAACCCCTCTTTGTCTGTAAGAGCTCCCTGTTCAGGCCAGCATGCTGTAATGATTACTGCTGTAAAGGCTTCAGTGGAGATGTGCTCTATTTCATTCTCAATGAGGGCTGATGGCATTTTGAGAGGCTCAGAATATCCTTTGATTACTGTATAAAACAGACTGGGGAAGATGGCAATGCAGCGTGTGGCATAGGAGGGGGCTGCTGCTCCCAGTATTGCTCATCAACTTTCTTTTGTGCCTTTTTCTTTCTGTCTGCTGTGTCTCCATCACAAATCATGGCCATGTTGTGGCTTTGGTCCCACTCCTCATCCTTTGCCTTGTTTTGGGATTTAAAGCTTGAGGTTTGTATAGAAAAGGAGCTGCTGCTGCTCCTGTATTCTGGACAGATGCTACAGCATATGAGCAGGAGCAGCACCTTGACCCTTTTCTCCCATGGGGAATTGTTACAGTAGCTAGGAAATGGTATTTGTCTCTTCCAAACTATGGGAAATTGGCGCAGTGTTAGAAGGTGCCATTTACTGTAAAATGTCTTTGGAGAGTGTAAAAAAAGGAGTGACAGAAAGCTAGTCATGGGTGACGGGAAGGATATGGGAGTAAGAGAGATTGAAAAGGAAAGACAGACACATGCAAGCTGTCTTTCTTCCTGCTCTCCTGTGTGTGAGACACGCACAGTGCATTAATACAAAATAACAGGGAAAAGGAATTCTTGCATCTTCATTTTTGTGTCATGCCTCGGTCAGATTGTGCCAGCTGAAGTCTGTTTGCTGGCTGAAAAGGTTGGAAGGGAGAAGGTTTCTGAGGTCTAAAGGACAGGGAAGTTTCCAGGGAGAGTTTTTGATGCTGTACAGCCGGAGAATGCTTCCATTCCCAGCCCAGGTATAGGAGATGAGTCTATGGAAAAGCATTTCACTTATGCTTCCTTGTCCATGTGCCTGGATCCTGAGTTTTGATGCCACATTGTGCATCTCTTCGCAGGTTCTTTTCATTGGTCATCTTGTAATCTTTGACTCCACTACTTGATGAAGTGTTAGACTGAAAATCTATCTTGCGTGTAATTTCCTATACCACTGTGCCAAGATGGTTGGCATGTTTTGTTTGCAATATGTGCCATTTCACTGTTCGCAGTCTCCTAGAAGGCTGTATTCAGATTTGGGTATCCCACTGCGTATGGGAGTTTACAAGTTGGAAAACAGACAGCAGTTAGGAGAGATAACTGTGCAAGAGAAGGTTTAAATGACTCATCTGAAGCTGTGAAGTATGTCAGTACGATGTGAACCCAGGTCAGCAGTGAAACATCCATGTGGATTTTGAACAATTTCAGAGGTGCCTTAACCCCACCATACTGCCAGGATATGAGCCATCACATCCAGATGATAGAGGCAGCCTGTGTGAACTGAGTTAGAGCTCGGGCCACCTGCAAATCTTGCCTGACAAACAGCGACCAGGAAAGACTTATTCCTTCTTTACTCTATTTGTCTTTTTTCCCCTCACTGATTAAACTGAATGTCTTCTGTCTTGATTGTGGAAGGAGCAGTCATCAGAGACTGGAGCAAACACAGGATGATGCTCACGTTCTCTTCTGCACTTGTGTACCAACATTTAAGTTCCAGTATGACGTAATGCTGGAAAAGGGACTGGGACTAACTTCCAATAAAGGTTCGTGGATCCCTGATGGAACTTTACAACCACTGAACTAAGGACATAGTAAATTGTTGCACAGCTACTGTCCATAGAATCATACAATCATAGAATAGTGAGGGTTGGAAAGGACCTCAAGATCATCGAGTTCCAACCCCCCTCCCATGGGCAGGGACACCTCCCACTAAACCATGCCATCCAAGGCTATGTCCAACCCCACCTTGAACGCCGCCAGGGATGAAGCATTCACAACTTCCTTGGGCAACCCATTCCAGTGCCTCACCACCCTCACAGTAAAGAATTTCTTCCTCAGATCCAATCTAAACCTCCCCTGTTTAAGTTTAAACCCATTACCCCTTGTCCTCTCACCACAGTCCCTAATGAAGAGTCCCTCCCCAGCATCCCTATAGGCCCCCTTCAGGTATTGGAAGGCTGCTATGAGGTCTCCACGCAGCCTTCTCTTCTCCAGGCTGAACAGCCCCAATTTTCTCATCCTATCTTCATACGAGAGGTGCTCCAGTCCCCTGATCATCCTCGTGGCCCTCCTCTGCACTTGTTCTAACAGTTCCATGTCCTTTTTATGTTGAGGACCCCAGAACTGCACACAATACTCCAAGTGAGGTCTCACGAGAGCAGAGTAGAGGGGCAGGAGCACCTCCCTCGACCTGCTGGTCACGCTGCTTTTGGTCCACAACCTATGTATATTATTCCTACCTTTATTTTTTGGTGTAGAATAGTAGGCTCCCCTTTCCTCTCACTGAAAAAACATATGTCCTGCTCCACTAACTCAGGTGGGCCACACTGCTGTTTGTGTGACTGAAATAAGTGATGTAAGAGACACACACACGTTTAAGAGGAAGAATGTGCAAGGAATGCCAGACCTTTGTCAAGTGCTGTGTGCTGGAGGAACAGATGTGCTTTAACTGTAACGGCTGACGGGGGCATCCAGTCCTTTCTTTTTCTTTACGGCCCTGCTCTGAGCAAGGGCTAGGACCGGAAGTCTCCAGAGGAAGGCAAAGCCTTCTAGCTGTTACTATACAAACACCATTTCATTTCAGTTTAACATTACACCGTGATCTCATGGCACACGTTTTTAGTTTCCTTTGATTTTTCCTTCAGACATGTTTGCTGTGGGCTCTCTGAAGCAAGGCAGAGTAAGCTGTTAGTTCTGTGGTCAGAGAGAAGCAAGTCTGCTCCTGAGCAGAGGTGGCTGCTCTCCTGGGGTGGTCTTTCCTATTTGAATTTCAGTTCAGATCAGTTGTAAATTCCAGGCTGCTCCCTTGGAACATAGCTGGAGTTTGCTCAGGGCTGGTGGGACAGCTCTGTGTTGTGTGCTCTGCCTGCAGCCTCACCAGAGCATCCCAAACAGATCCACTTGCATACATCAGCTGTCCTTCTTCTTAGAGAACTGCTGAAATCTTGGTGCTTGTAGCAAGATGTGCTTGGCCTGGAATGCTAGGAGTCTCCAGCCTGGATACTGCCTTAGTTTTAAATTGCATAAACAGTTTCCAGGGGAAGGAGGAAAGTAATTTCTGGAGGCACACAGTCCAGGACAGAACTGGCACAAAGAAGTGTTGCAGGGCTTGATCAGGACAGATAATCACTGAGTTGCCTGAAGAATGGACAATGAAATGCCCCTGTGAGGTCCTGTGAGGAGCATCCCAGTGAGCAGGTGGGAGCGATACTTACTCCTGCTTTGCGGTTTGGTGCTTTTTGCATATGAGAACAGAAAGAGAGTGAAAGGGAATGGTGTTCTTGTGCGAATATGAGCAGTGTCAGAGTGGATTGAAATGTGTGTGTGTACGTTGATATTGGCAGAACCTTGCCTTTCAGTCCCATGCACTTAAAAGGCTGCTTAAGAACAAGAAGCACTAGTAATTATGCAGCCCTATCAAATGTGTGCGCACGTCTTGGTGGGTGGCAAGGAAAAGGAGCTCTGCAGCAGCGAGGGTGCTGTTGGGAGGCTGCACTGGCAACCAAAGCAAGGGGGTACCAGATCATTGATTTTCTATTTGGTGATAGTGCTGTACCACCCATAGCCTGACAGCAGCATCACATCACTGAGTACCTTCAGCATTGCTTCCATCTCTCATCTGCTGTGGGTGCAGCTCTGAAGGCAGTTACGGTCACCGTAGGACTGGTGTGGGATCAGCTGTAGCGCAAGCATGGGGAGGAGCACAGCTCTGGGTGCCATACTGCAGGCATGACACCAGACTGAAATGAAAAGAGACAAATCAGAGGCATATTCACACAATTACAGAAATGCAAGCAGCAGGACCCAAGAAGGCTTTGATTTCATTACAGTTTAACATGCAGCCAGAAAATATTATGTCCCTGCTATAAAGAAGGAGATATTTACCTTTGGGAGATTTTAGAAGCAAGGAATTGGAAAATGAAATTAATGAATAGAAAGCAATAACACAAGCCAATATTCACTAAAGTGTTATTTACCTCTCTTTTATCAAGGCTCATTTTACACAAATGTTCGCAGTTATAATAACTGATACGTCACTGGTATTTAATACCAAAGGGCCTCTAAAAAGGCTTCAGGGGACATTTGCTTGTTTTGCAGAAGCAATCCAGCAGATTCCTGGAATGCATTGATGAAAACGTCATTCTCTAAGTGATAGAGGAACCAGCGGCGGGGGGGGGGGGGGGGGGGGGAGGCTATGCTGGGGACTGTTCTCACCAACAGGGAGGGGCTGGTGGGGAATGTGAAGCTCAAGGGCAGCCTTGGCTGCAGTGACCATGAAATGGTGGAGTTTGAGATCCTCAGGGGCAATGAGGAGGGTGCACAGGAAGCTTGCTACCCTGGGCATCAGGAGAGCAGATTTAGGCCCCTTGAGGGATCTGGTTGGTACAGTACCAGAGGATAAAGCCCTGGAGGGAAGAGGGGCCCAAGAAAGGTGGTTAATACTCAGGGATTAACTCCTCCAAGCTCAGGAGTGATGCATCCTAGCAAAGAGGAAGTCAGGCAAAAATGCCAGCAGTGTGAACAGCAGCTCTGGGGAGACACCCCTGCAGTCCTGATCCAGCTCTGGGGCAACAGCAGAAGAGGGACGTGGAGCTGTTGGAGCGAGACCAGAGGAGGCCACGGAGATGCTGTGAGGGCTGGAGCAGCTCTGCTCTGGAGCCAGGCTGAGAGAGCTGGGCTGGGTCAGTCTGGAGAAGAGAAGGCTCCTTAAGGGAGACCTTAGAGCAGCTCCAGTGCCTAAAGGGGATACAGGAAACCTGGAGAGGGGCTTTGGCCAAGAGCCTGTAGGGACAGGCCAAGGGGAATGGCTTTAAGCTGCCAGAGGGGAGACTGAGATGAGCTCTTAGGCAGAAGCTCTTCCCTGTGAGGGTGCTGAGGCGCTGGCACAGGGTGCCCAGAGAAGCTGTGGCTGCCCCATCCCTGGCAGTGTTGAAGGCCAGGTTTGAGGAGTTGGAATTAGATGATCTTTAAGGTCTCTTCCAACTCGAACCACTCTGTGGTTCTATTGAAGTTTTACTCTGTAAGGTCCTAATGTATCTTCTTCTCAGTGAGATACATGTCCTGACCAGTAAGTCAGCTGCAGGTAGTTTTCTTGGAAGCCTACAAAATGATGACATCACATTGCAATTAGCAGACAATTTAAAGACATTTAAACAATTATATTACATTTTCACCCCCACTAATTGGCACCACAGCTATTTTCTTGCCTCCTTTGTTTTGGAGCAGCGGCCACAGGGTATTAACTCATGGGGAAAATAGTAATGCATTAAGGAAATGTGCAGACACCAGTGGTTTGGAGAGGAGCCGAGCTGTAAGGTTCTGTGTTAAGGGTGTTGCAAGGCAGCTATGTTTGGTACAGAGCTGTGGAGGAGGCATGAAGAAAATACCATTACTGTGTTCTTAGTTGGCAGGTCATTGACTGGGAGGGGTCGTGTCAGAAAAAATAGCAACAGATGTGTTAATGCTAGGCCAATTCTCTCCTGCCATCTTGGGACAGGGCTATTCTAAGAGGGTCTGTTATTATGTTGTTACAGTTGCATGGTATGTATTTAAATGTTAGAGTCACAGCCAAGAAGATCTAAAGATAGGAGGGTGGGTTTAGCCTTTAGCGATGACAGTGGAACAAAACACACCCATGGGTAGACAATGTGGCTATCCTGGTATTAGTTAAAGCTGCTGATCATCTAAACATCTACTGGCAGAGAAGCAGAGCCCTGTTTACTGAAGTCAAGCCTGTTGGCAAAAGACTTGCTTTTCGAAGTTACCTTTAAGAGATTGCTGTGGGCTGTGAACTAAAAGTAGTCCAAGACAGCTGTCCTCCTATTCATGCAGAATCAGTGAGCCACAGATTGAAATTCATGGGAGTGCCTCTGTGAAAACAGAAAGATGTAAATTTAAGGTGTGTGATATAGCATTGTGTAGTACTGAATGGAAAAGGAGTGGTTACAGTCACTGGTTTAGTGTCTGAAAAGTAGACAGCAGCAAACTCCAATCCCCTGCATAATAATACTAACAGCATTGCTACAGCCCTTTGCCTCTCCCGCAGTCTGGAGGGCTGTGGCAACCTTGGAAACCAAAAGCAGCAAATTCCCTCTTCAGAGTTTCTCAGCCCACAGGTGGAGGGAAGGAAGCTGGGAAGCTTTACAAAGGAGGCAGAGGGTTCACAGCAGAGCTTCAGTTTCCTTGCTGTTAAGAGTTGATTCTCTCCACTCACCACTTTGTATTTCTTCTCTGGATCCTACCGGTAATCATCAGTTTGCCTAAATCTTCAGCACCCTCCACGGATCATAGTTTGCTACTTACTGTCTTCAGTCTTTCCTTCTCCATCTTCCTGGTGTAGAGAGAAAGCTTGCCTGAATTCAAGTAAATATAGCATCGGGGGGCAAGGAGAAGGCAGATTAAGTCTCTGGCAATGCAGCATCCTATAGACATCAGTAAGTCTTCAAAGTAGCGTCTGGCAGGCTTAGGAATGGTTTTTATCCATTTTTCTGACACTTACTGGGTTGTAACCTGTCCTTGTCGATGTGTCGTTACAAGTGGACTGTAAATCTGTGGTACAAAAGAAAGGTGAGGGGTTCAGAGGGGATTTTACATTACAGAGCATCTCCGATTTCCACAGTGTTCCCTGTTTAAAGAGACCTCCCAATTGTCTCAAACGAACCTTTTTCAGAAGACTGCTAAGCTACGAGCTTGCTGCACAGGCTGTATCCAGATGTGTACTGCTGTCTGTGCCCTCTAAAAACGTTCTCTCTGGTAAAATGTCTCTGCTGTTACAGCCTTTGCTCTCAAGTGGATCATCTCAGCCAGGCAGCTGCTGACTTCGGTTCTTCCTTCCCTCCTTGTGAATTTTCTTGGCTGTTCTTCTGGATGCAAGTACACTTGTTTTGAATAAGAGATCATGCACAGATGGAGCAGTGCTGAGGTTTCCAGGCTGATCCAGCCCAGCCCTCTGTCATCTCTTTCTGTACTGCCTCAGACAGCACTTCCTTTGCAGCGGGCATCATCCTTGCTTTGGCTGTCAGCAGCCAAAGCTGGGTCAGAGAGGCCAAAGCTGTTCCCAGGCTTAGGGCTTAAGTTTAGGCACTGCTTTTCAGACATAGTGAGTTCTTTGGCAGAAGCTTAATGAACCTGGTCACCATTAGCCCAGATTTCAGTGGTGTCTCAGCCCCTCCTCAGCACTGTTACCTGTGCACAGAGACTTCAGAGCTCCCACTGCCTGCAGAAAGCAGAGCTCGGCTACTTGTGCTGGGACAGGCCCAGGGGCTGCTCAGCTCCCTCTGCCTCAGCCAAACCAGGCCTGCATTTGGCCATTAGGTTCAAAAGTGGTTTGTTGACAGCAAAGAAGATTCAAGTTCAGCCCCAACCTCTAGAGAAGCTGATGCTACAGTGCTTTCAGGCTGCTTTTTGTCCTCATGCCTCCCATTTCTCCGTCATGTTTAGGTCTCACTACCGTCTCTCCCTTCCTACTCAGCCTCCTGCCACGTGCCAACCCTTTAGCCCCACCTGCACCTCACAGTCTCTCTCACTTGCCGTTGCCCTCTGTTCCGTTGCAAACCACCGTTCCCTGGCTGCAGACCATCCCTGCTGCCAGCTCTTACACCATCACTTTCCTTGCAAGCCTCTCAACTCCTCTGCATCTGCTCAGACTGCTGTTTCCTCCTCCTCCTCCCCCAGGCACTGGCACTGGGAGGGGGTCACTGAGACCACAGGATAGATCCTCTCCTGTGCTTCCTGCCAGCTCCTAGTTTTCCTGAGGAAAATCAACTACAGAGAGGCCTGCTCAAGCCTTGCTAATGGATGGTACAGACACTTCGGCTTGCAAAGGTTTTCCTGGGCTTTTGTGATTTACATCCTGGAGCCTTTTTCAAGGTCATAACTTGGCTAAATATGGATTAATTTTTGTAGGGTTGGAGAAGAGTGTATCTCTAGCTATGGCTCATCACCACATTTGCATCTCAAACACAAGGAGCTAGTCTGAGCAACAAACTGGCTGCAGGGCTATTTCAAATAGGAGATGGGCACATTCTGATCACCAGAAAAGGGTCTTCAGGCAGGCAGCACACTTTTTAAGGTATTTTGCTTAAACACAAAACATTCCTTTATAAAGTAAGATATTTGGCAGTGACCAGCATCTCCATCCTGATGTTTTGGCAAGAGGTTTATACCAAAGGCTTGACCGTAGTACATCCAATCCTTATTATGTGAGGATGCATGCTGTCTCTTCTTTTAACTTCGGTGTGTTTCTTGATGTAGATGTGTTTCTGATAAATGAGTTATAGCCTATTCTTGGGGCGGTTGGACTCCTTAAGCAGTGGGGGTTTCCTAATTTCTCTCAAGTTTGCACCTTTTTTTCAAATCCTGTCTTTTTTCTCTTCCCCAATGAGGAGATAATGGAAATACAAGAAAGTTTTTGAAATGAAATGGGAAATACAGTAATTATGAGGAACTGATCTTGTAGTCTCAACAATAACAATTTGGCAGTAGAAAAAAACGAGAAAAATTAAGGGCTCACATCGAATAGAATGATAGAATAGTTAGGGTTGGAAAGGACCTTAAGATCATCCAGTTCCAACCCCCCTGCCATGGGCAGGGACACCTCCCACTAAACCATGCCATCCAAGGCTATGTCCCACCCGGCCTTGAACACCACCAGGGATGAAGCATTCACAACTTCCTTGGACAACCCATTCCAGGGCCTCACCACCCTTACAGTAAAGAATTTCTTCCTTATATACAGCCTAAACTTCCCCTGTTGAAGTTTGAACCTGTTAGCCCTTGTCCTATCACTACAGTCCCTAATGAACAGTCCCTCCCCAGCATCCCTATAGGCCCCCTTCAGGTATTGGAAGGCTGCTATGAGGTCTCCACACAGCCTTCTCTTCTCCATTTCCTCAATGAAAACCAGGCTTGTTTTGGGTAGCAGTAATAGGTATAAATGCAGCCACTGTGCTGGTGATGTTACAGCAGTTCAGGGTCCGCAGGGCTGTGTAAGATGGTTCCAGAAACCAATGTCAAAATGAAGATCTCTGCAAGGATATTCCACACTTAGCCTGTGATACAGAGGTGACATTAGAAGGCTGGTGCATGCTGAGAGCAGGACCATGGCACGTTGCAGCCTTGAGATCCAGGAGCTGCTGTGTTATCTGGGTTTACCAAAGCTTAGGGACTGTGCTTCCTGTGATATGTGAGCTGTGACAGTCTGATGGCAGTCCGGCACCCTCCTGCCCTCCTGGTTATTCCTCTCCTGCTCTGTCCCAGGGAAAGGAAGCCTTGGCTTGGAGCTAGATGTTCTCTGCAGTTCTGCCTTGTATTTCCTCTGAAGTTGAGTGCACTGTCTGTTACTCTTTCTGTACAATCTGTGTTTGGACACAAGGCAGTTGCAGGATATACAGCTCTCAGCAGGTGTAACATGGTAGTTTGCCCTTACTCAGTAAGAGGCACCCAGTAGCCCTCCCCTAAGACTGGTGGCACACAGCTTGTTGATGTTGGTGAGACATTTGCCCGATCGAATTCTTTGACTTTTGGGTTCAGTTAGGAAATCTAACTGATGTGCATGTTTCCCCCGTTAGCTCATACAGCTCATGTGACTTGTTTCATTCATGTGACCTCTTATTACATATCCATCATTCCATTTTTCTTTCCTATTAGAGTGAAATTGGACACAGCCCTCCTCCTGCCTACACCCCTATGTCAGGAGTAAGTATTTCACATTCAGCCTTCATCCTTTAGGTTTTCCTCCTTCCTTCACTATGTATTTTGTGTTTCAAATCCCTTTTTCCTATGTAAATGGCTCAAGAGCCAATAGCGAATGAAGTGTGTGTATAAGCAGTCAGATAGTCAAGATCTCTACTCTCAGCCTGGATTCATGTGCAAGCTCTGTGGACCCACACCCAAAATTCTGCCACCTGCCAACTCTTCTTGCAGAAGCTTTTAGGTAACAGGCTTGGATGAATCTGTACATTTTTCCTTCCTATTTATAGGTCGTGATGTCGAAATTCCCTTGCATGCCCTTGCTGACAAGCAAAGTGGTAGGTGGAGTCAAACCACTGAGTTGTGGTACCAATACAAACACAGTTCACCAGCCTACTTGATGGAACGATGTAGTGTTTGGGTGACAGTGTGATTGTTGCTGCAGGATACCCCTAAAAGTAGGCCCCCCTGAAATGAACAGAGTTCAAAGATGATGAACCTCTATCCTCAGTCCCCTTTGCGGAAGGAGGTTTCCCTAACATGAGGTTTAAGTGGTTTGTTCAGAATTCAGGGGAGATTGACAAAGTGGTAGAAGAGGAGA
Organism: Amazona ochrocephala; assembly: GCA_039720435.1. NCBI lineage: Eukaryota > Metazoa > Chordata > Aves > Psittaciformes > Psittacidae > Amazona > Amazona ochrocephala. Next base: position 80,317,907 of record CM077881.1, on the reverse strand, counting down.
TACTGTATTTGTCTCTTTCAGCTGTGTATATCCAACCTCCACATGTCTAGGTAGGAGACAAGTTTTCCAGCCCTGAGCAGCCAGCTTGCTTCCCTTCTCCCCTCTCTGCACTGATGGTGCCTCCCTGGGAGGGGAAGCCAGCTCAGCACCACTGGGCAGCCGGATGCTTTGCTGGTGTACAACAGCACCTGTGCTGCTGCTGATCCTGCAGCGCTGGACATGCAGTAGTCTGCAGGATGGGCAAGGCTTCACCTGCCTGGTGAAATGTGTCATTGAGCAAGCGTGGCAGGAAAGGCACAGGAGCCACAGAGATGACTTGCTGTTTGATTCTTCTCTCCCTTCGGAACCTCCTTTCTCATGCTGCCTTTTCTTTTCCAACAGAACCAGTTTGTGTATCGCGATGGTGGCTATGCTGGAGACGTGCCAATGCCCTACAGAGCTCCTGGCTGCATAATACCAGAAGCCCCAGTTGCTCAAGGGGCTACAGCAGAGATCTTTGAAGATACTTGCTGTAATGGCACACTACGAAAGCAAGTGGCAACCCTGGCAAAAGAGGACAGCAGCACCCAGAGGTACAGCGCTGATCCCACAGTCTTCATACCTGAGCGGGTTGTCCGGGGAGAGCTGGATGAGGATGGGTACATGACGCCAATGCGAGACAAGCCTAAAACAGGTAAAACATTGCTCCTGATCTAGACTGACTGAATTCTCCCTTTTTCTACATCAGCAGATTTTCACCAAAAATGGCTTTATTGAGTAACCAGCAAGCTTGAAACATTCTGACTAGGTTAATACCTCTTTGCATGGGGACTTGTTTTTCTTTGCTTAGTTTTCTACTTTGAAAAGCTCAAAGGTGCCAAGTTTTGTAATTCCCCCTTTTAGTTTTCATTCTGGGAAATAACAAGAGAGAGGAATGAAAAAAACCAAACCACTGAACAACCCCTTTTTACCCAAGCCCAAAAGTTCAGTTATTTCCACAAAAAGCATCTATTTTTGGCCAGCTGGAGTCACCACTTTGCTTTGTTTATTGATCGTCTTTATCTTCGTGGAGTTTTGCTTGGTAAATGTCATGTTGAACCACAGAACTGATACAGTTGGCATTTTCTACCCTAGAGAAGTTTAGGTTTGAAAGAGCAAGATGTGCTTCAGAGAGACCATCCCTGTAAGGTGAAGTTTGTTTAGATCTGTGCCAGCTCAGTGCCACACTTCCCAGTTTGCCATCATTTGTTTCTTCCTGTTTAAATAGTGACAGCAGTCATTTAGATGTAAAGGGATGTGTCACTAGTAATTTGCTTCCAAACCTTTGCATTAGCTTTAAAGAAGTTAATTAATGCAAATGAAAATGCCAAGTGCCTGCTGTGTTAGCTAAGAATTTGGGAGCCACTTACTGCTTGTGTTACGTAATGGAAACAGAGGGAGCCCTGGGGCTCAACTCACAGCAGTAGCAATAGTGGGAGTGCATTCATGGCCCTACACTTCAGCAGTCACCCTTGCAATAAGAGACTTGATGATGTGATGTGAGCCCACACGTGTTCACATGCAGGTTCACCCTGGAGATCCTGAGAGTTCTGCAGGAACTTAACACCTCCAGATGTGGTAGTGAAAAAGGAGAAAGCACCTCCTTCAGGTCTCACTGGGCACAGATGCAGGGATGTCATGGTGTGGCCATGCTGTGTGCTCTCTGTCAGCTAGGGGAATCAAATCAAGGCACTGCTTGGCTGTCATGGCTGTACCTGTGCTCCTGGTACAAGTGCATGTACGTGTCCACCAAGTTTTATCTGTGTTCAGAGATACTCACTAAGGCTTGAACATTTGCATTCAGTAGTACTGGCCCCAGCCTGGATACAAGCAGAGCTGAAGTGAGGACCATAGCCACCCTCTTACAACAGGCAGGGTCCTCTTTCCTACATGTGGAGGTGTCTGCAGAGCATATGACCAGAGCCACGCCACTGGAAATGGAGACCTTCTGCTGGCATCCCTGTGCGCCACAGGCAGGCTGAGAGATCATCCCTCACTAATGGCAGTGGCTTGGGGACCCTGTTTTGTGAGGGCTGTGAGATGAAAGGCAGAGTTAATACTAGAAGTGGGTTTGATCCGATGATTTCCAGCCTTCAATCAACTGGATGCTTTTCATATCTTGCTGCACCCCAGCACTCTTGTCCCCAGCTCACCTCCAAGCCATTCCCTTTGCAGCCCACTTGCTTTATCAGTGACCTCCTTCCTGCCCAGCTGATTGGCTTCCTGTTCTGCAGCCAGACCTCATCGCACACAGTGCAAGGCAGGACATGACATGCAACGAATCCATTGCTCCATGGCTCTGCTGCCTGTGTATGACCATGGCAGAGACCTTACTAAGCGTGCATTTTTAACCTAGCACAGCCAGTCTCTTCATGTTTCTCCTCCTTCCCCACCTCCTGTCCAGCTTTCTGGGCACGCTCCATATGCAATAAAACCTTCTGCAGTTCAGCTACACATTTTTTTTGGTGGTGTTAATTCCCAGAAAGGGGTTTGAAGTAACTGTAACCTGCTCCAGGTCCTGGTTTGGCGCTGATGTGAGGCTCTCTTGTACCCTTTCCAGGGCTCATTTGAATCATTTTTTTCATAATGCTTTGAGGCCCTTTGTTCTTCAGGGATGGAAGGTTTTTAATAAGGTAAACTGTTCTGTTAGAAATGAAGCTGTCTTGGAAGTTAGCCCTTGGGGATGGCTTTTGTGCAGAGAGGCTTAACTAAGATTTCTATAGAGCCTTCTGGATGGGAAGACTGCAGAACAGAGGCTTTGACTAACAACGTCCAAGGTTGCAGAGAGGGTCAGCAGCAGAGGCAGAAGTTGCTCATCATGTTTGGCTCTGTAGGTCGTACACTGAGAGGAAGTCCAGGATCAAGCAAGACACGTGGGCTATGGCTCAGCGAGATGTGTTAGCTTGGTTTGCCAGTGTGTATGAGTCACTTCATCAGTGAGGGTTTTCAATTTAGCCCATATGGTCTGTTTAGATTGCAAATTCTTTGTTTTTAGCAAGTGTGTGTTCAACGTAGTCAGCACATGGAGTTCTAGGAATGGCTGGGTGGAGGATGCACAAGTCCAAGCACCACCTGATAGTAACATACACATGATACCAGCTAGGTGGATGGATTACTCCCTCTTGTTGCTGATTTACTTTTTATCTTTCCTTAGAATACCTAAACCCGGTGGAAGAGAACCCATTTGTTTCCCGGCGAAAGAACGGAGATCTCCAAGCTGTGGACAACCCGGAATATCACAACGCTCCGAACGGGCAGCCCAAGGCAGAGGATGAGTACGTGAACGAGCCGTTGTACCTCAACACGTTTGCCAACACCTTGGAAAAAGCCGAGTACCTGAAGAATTTGCCAGAGAAAGCCAAGAAGGCCTTTGACAACCCAGACTACTGGAACCACAGCCTGCCCCCACGAAGCACCCTCCAGCACCCGGACTACCTGCAAGAGTACAGCACAAAGTACTTTTACAAACAGAACGGCCGGATCCGGCCCATTGTGGCAGAGAATCCTGAATACCTCTCCGAGTTCTCCCTGAAGCCTGGCACTGTGCTGCCCCCGCCGCCCTACAGACACCGGAACACAGTGGTGTAGTGACCGTGGTCTTACACAAGTGGAAAGGCAACTCCTTCTAGCTGCCTCACTCTTTCTCTCTCTCCCCTTTCTCCCTCCTTCTCTCCCTTTCTTTCTCCCATGAGCTTCCTCTTCTTGCCAGTTCACTCATTTTTGATATTTCTAAGTGAAAAGATGTCTCGGAGTTGTTTGCAGATTGGGTTGGGAACCTGGAAAGAAGGAAGGAAAGAGACTGAAAGAAGGCGCGTACATCCTGGCATTTCTCACTTTCCGCAGATCCGGAGGCTCGGATGGTCAGAGAAGCCAGACAGTACCAGTAAAGGCCAGTGGCAGTGTTGCCTGCTGTCAAGCTAGTTCTCAGTGATTCAACCCACACACAGTAGGGAAAGCCACAGAGAGGCTGTTTGTTCCAGCAGGAACTGATGAGAGTCTGTACAGCATTCCTGGAAATCTCAATGCAGTTTCCATCAGGGGGGAAAATGGACAATTTTTATATCATGTGTGATAGCATAGTAATTGAGATTGAGAATCCAATTTCTTTCTCTAACACTTTCTAGCCCAGCAACTGGAAATGGCTAACCTGGCTTTTCATAATCATTTAGACCTTCACCGTGGCTTTCCAAGAAATGATGATGGGACTCTAATACATGGCTAAACCCTTTTCTGAGCCACACCATGATTTTGTGCCAATTCCTAACCACAGAGACTCCCACTTTAGAACTGGGACATGACACGACCATTTTTGTACATGTGCCAACATGACAAACACAAAAAAACCCTTTCAGAGTAACAAAACCACTCCAGTCCTTTTTGAAGCTAAAAGACAGGCCAAGAAACCAAGATTTGTATGCAAAACACTTTGCTTTCCTGTTTTATACCTGCTGACTATAAATACATCCTAAGACCTAAACAATTTCTTCCCTCTTGTTCTTCTTCATGATCATGGAGTTGGGGATGCTGTCAGGCAACACTGAGGACAAGACGGAGAACTGGAGAGTTTGATTGGAGTCATGAAGTCTGCTGGTGTTCTGTGGGGCGATGGTGGGAAGGGTCCTTTAAACTGGAAGACAGACACTGGACTGGAGAAAACGCACATCGCGGTTCACTGGAAAGTTAGTTTGCACTTTGCTCTGATTTTATTTGAACTGTTTTCTGGATTTTGAATGAAGCAATATGGAAGTGACCAGCAAAATACAAAACACTCATTTTAAATTGATGAATTCTATGTAAAGGATGACTGTGGAAATGCCAAAATGAAGCAAATCAAGTCTTTGGAACAATGTCGACCAGTTCTGAGAGGCCATTGCATTGACTGCTTCAGAGAATACAGTGACAGAGCAGCTAGCTCTAACGGCAGCCACGTGAAGGGCAGCAGAGCAAGCAATGAAAGGGATTGGAGGAGACAAATGTCTTGCTGTGGCCTGCAGCGCAGTACGGAATGCTTTTTCCTAACAGGAGGATTACTCTGGCACAGAAGATGGCGCACGCGAGGTTTGAGGATTCAAAATGTGCATGACTCGCAGAGCTTTCCATCAAAAATGTAAATAAGTATGAGTCAGTCTCCTTGCACTTAGTTCTGCTTTCATCAACCTCAGTTTTTAGGTAGATGCCCCCCACCCCTGCCCTGCTTCTCTTTGGAAATAACTTTCAGCCAGAGTTCTGGACGTTTTTAGCAACCTGAGGCAGATGGAGCTGGGAAGGGAGGCGCAAGGGCCAGAGACACTGATGGCTTGCTCCTGACACACCAAGACCCATGTGTGTAAAAGCATTCGTGTACCTAGTTCCTACCCAAAATCTTAAGGAACTATTAAGTACCTTTGGAGAGCTGCCTACGTCTTTATCCATCAAGGCTTTTAAAGGGAAAGAAACAATACCTGATGGATGCCAATCTTAGGTGGCACAACAGTATTTCAGTTTATGCGCTTCAGTACTGTTGAAAGTCAAGATCTTTGGGGTGGCCTAACCTGGCAACAAAACCAGCAACAACTTGTGGTATGGAAACAGCATCAAGTGCCCCCAGTTCCTGCCATCTCAGCAGCTTGCCACCTTGAATTGTAGGGAAGCAGAGGAAGGAGTAAGAAACAAGCAGTAGTTACCCAGAGCTTGGTGGCTGAGGGTCGGTTTGACAAAGGTATGAAGAGATTTCAGATCTGGGTTGGTTGGTATGATTGTAGATGGGAAACAAATTGTGTATGATCACTAGGTCAGAGTTGGTCCAGCCAACAGCCTGTTGTATCAGGTGTGTTCAGGCCAGCTTGAACCAGCCATGGGTGATGTTAAACCTGTAACCCAAGTGCATAGCTGAAGAGTCTGAAAACAGCAAGAACAAGTGCAGAACTTTGAATCTATTTGAGGAAAGTGTTGGGTCAGGTGGTACCGAGGTGGTTCATGATAGCAGAACAAAATGACCACTGAAGTGGGATAGATGGTTACAAAGCCATCACCCATCCAAGAGGCCTTGCCTCTTCCTGGTGTCTCCATAACTCCTCATGGTCTTGGCAGGAGACAGAGGCAGGCATTGGGCAGGGGCTGGGGGTGCAGGGGGAGGTCCTGGAGACACCACTCCAGGGGAGGTTTGTCTGCAGTAGTGCTCACAGGGCATCACCTGAAGCACAGGTAAAGGTCTGCCAGGTTGGGTTGTAGTTGCCATGCTGCTGGGAGACAAAGACCAGCACAGCAGCAGCTCAGGTTATATAGGTAGGTTGATTTGTCCCTGAGCAAGCCTGGTACCAGAGTAACTCCTAATGGAGAAAAAGTAAAATGAACTCCTGGTACAGCTGATGTGTTTGAGTTCAAAGAGGTGCAGAAGGATGAACACCTCCAGCCCTTTGGGTGGAATGGGGCCAGGAGGTAGCTGCTAACGGAAGGTGAGGCCTGTTTGTTTCTCTGGTGTTGGAAACAAGCCCGTCAAATAATCAAAGTGTAAATAACCGGGGGGTTAACAATTTAACACTTCATTTCTCACAAAACTTGAATTATTTATTCATTTTACTCGTTGGTTGTGGGTGTGACATATTCAGTAGCGTGGAAATGCAGAGGTTGCTTGAAGGCCAGAACGGCAGCTCCCTTAATGTTGGCCTCTGCCCTGCAGCCAGGCTGAGCCGCGTCTTTTAATACCGACCAGTGACAGGTTTGGGGGAAAGCAGGGACTTCCACACACCCAGTGAATTCTGTCAGCACAGAGCAGTGGGGGGGGGGGGGGGGGGGGGGGTCAGCAGCACTATTCTGTCTGGGTGTAATTAATTCTCTAGCTCTGCAGTGGTATCTGTACACAGCACTGTCAGTTCTTATGGATTTTATAATGCTGTTTCCAACCTGTAGTTTGCCTTTCCCGTAGCCTGCATCATGGAAGAGCAGTGACTAACTTCTCAAGAGCAGATGCCTGAGTGTGTACCAGCCATTGTCCAAGGCACAAAGCAATGTGCTGAATGAGAGAGCAACAGCTTAGGTTTTCCTAAGCTCTCTCATGATACTTCTCGGAGTTGTTATTATCTGCCTGAGGGTGATTTCAAACAGACATGGATGCTGGGGCTGATTGACTTGCTGGAACATAATTGACTGAAACCAACTCCTTTAGGTTTCTTCCTTCAGCTCTTTTCAGTTTTTCCTGTGGAATAGCCAGGAGGGATTCTTCTGTGGCCATTCACTCAGATATAGCGGAGTATTTACAATTCGCTTTCAAACAGGTCATCTCTCACAGGTAGCAAGCGATGGGACTAAATCCACGTGAGTAGGAGCCACTGTATTTCAGGTGTCTGAAGTTCAGCCCTGAAATCCTTTTCTATGTAGAAAGACAGGTTGTGTTAACCCTGGTTGTACCACTTGTTCAGTAGAAAATGTATTTCTTGACTGCAGGAATTGTATGCAATGACCCCATTCCCATCGTTTCCTGGATTAACGGGGGAAGACCTTTCCCTGATTGTCCCACAGCTGGTAAACCCAGCGACTGCATGTGAAGGGCAGTGGGTGCTGGGGCAGGGCAGCCAATCTGACACAGGTTTCCACTAAGGATTTGAGAGGGAGTTACAGGGGAGTATTTCCCCCACCCTCAACCACCACTAATACCAGCCTAGATGCCAACAAAGTGGCAACTCTGGCAGACCAGCTTGATCCTGATTCTCTGGAGCCCTTGTTTCCACAGCTACAGATAGAGCTGGGCAGAGTAGTGTAAGGTACTAGCAGAGAGGTAAGTCAAGTCTGCTTAGATTGGGGGGGTGGAGATGGACCTAGATGGGAAACTAGGGTATGGAAGTAAAGCTCTTTTTGTGCCTGCTGGGGTGTCTGCATCGGTGTCCTGTGGCATGGTGGCAGGCAAAGAAATGAAAGGATTGTGTAGGCTCCTTTATGCTGTTTGGGTGATGAGGAGACCTTGGCACAGGTCAGAATTAAGCTGTTGGTCATGTAATTCCCCAAGGTAACTGAAGGTATCCATCTGGGCAGCCTTGCTTTTCCACAGAGCCCTGTGCACCCTGGGAGGCTCTATGGAAGCACCCACGTACGCGCACACATGGACACTGACCCTTCTAGGTGGAGGAAATGGGGGTATCATGAGTTCCCCTGGGATGACAGCTGGGGCATAGCCTGCTTATGAGGATGGATTTTTCCCTCACTTTGCACAACTGGTGTATTGGGGCATCCACCCTGATTCCCACTCATATTTGGGAACTCAAGCTCAGGTAGGTGTTTACCTGCTTTGAAGGCTGTTTAGCTTGAGGGTAGCAGCTGGAACAGAGGGTTTAGCATGAACTAGAGCCAGCCCTCTGGTCATCAGTCACCTCTTTGGCTCTTAAAGGGCACCTCAGAGAGGCCGGTGTCACCGCGAGTTCCCTTCAGCAGGTATTTGTCAAAGGGTGGTGGTATGGCAGGAGCATGAAGACTGCAGCCATTCATTTCTAGCTCTGTCATGTAATAACCTTATTCCCATGGATCTTGGACCTATGCTGCTGAGGAAACAGCTTGTCTGTTGTTAAATAAAGTCTTGGATTTGGGTTCAGATGGGGGGAAGAAAGGCGGGGAGCCGAGACTGCACAGGATGGGGTTGGTTGTCTGCAGCCTTTGTGCTCCATCACATGTGAGGAGCTGCGGTGTCCCACCAGGGAGCCTCTGCAGCGTCACAGTCCTTGGAAGATTCCCTCTCTTTTTATATTTCCTGGCTCTCACTAAGGTAGGAAAAGGTCACTGTTAGAAATGGGGGTTTCAGGTTGGGAATAAAGACCAGAAAGGAAGCTCAGTGGTTAGAAACACCACTGTAAAACATTCAAAAATCACATCCTCGCCTTCGCTGTAGTTTTATTTTAGCACAAGGTCATATTCCTGTACTGCTGCGTGGATTAGGGCATTGTTGTGCCGGTAGGCTCCGTGCTCCCAGTGCAGGCTGGGAGCTGCCTGAGGTGCAGGTGATCAGTGCGGGGAGAGCACACGGGCGTCCAGGTCTGACTGACCCTGGTGGGACTCAGTGGGACCAGCGCATCTCCTACCCAGAGCTGAACTGAGGAGGTGCTTCCACCCAGGGCATCCTCCAGCGGGGGTCTGTGCCAGGAGGGGGGGTGAGGAGAATCTGTGGATGTTATCCCCATTAGGAAAACCGAGGAGTTTTTTCTTTCCTTTTCTTTCCCCCTTTTCTATTTAATTTGCAGAGTGAGCTTTGTGGACCTTGGCAGAGAGGGGGTTAAGGGGAGATGTGTGAGGTGTTTCCCAGTGTGAGTAATTGTGTCGCAGTGCTTCTCCCCTCCCCAATAAAAAAAGCCATGAAGCCGTGCTCATGTGAGGTGTTCATGTGGGTGAAACCCCTGGGGCCTCCTGCACAGCCCCTCTCGCTGGTGGCTCAGGTGTGAGCAGGGCATACATGGACACCGAGCCATGCAGTGCCCTTGAGCACTGGCTGCCACTGTCCCTGTGCTGTGCCCTGCCCGACCTTTGAGCCCTCTTAGGGAGAAAACACTGTATTGTCCATAGCACTCCGAAGACTAAAAACCCTTTTGGGATAACCACAGTAATAAACTGTGAATGGTATTTTATAAGTAGGTGTAGATACGTACGCCGTTCTTTCGAGGTAAGGTACTATGACATATGTAGCATAAACTGGTACTGCTGTTAAATGGGTCGATTATTAACTGAGCAGCTGTGTAAGGGGTAGCTAACTTTGAATGCACTAAACACTGTTCCACCAGCTGAGGTGGGGCCTGGAGGTAGTTGCTGGGTACTTGTCTTTCTAGGGTGGGGTGTGTTAAAAGGAAGAGGTAGGTCAATGACAACACCTAAGTTTTTATAGCATCTTAACTTGGGAAATGGGTACCCATTCAATGCATTATTCACAATAGTTTTGATCCCTTTATTTGCAGTTCTTGTGATTTCCCCACCACCATAAGCTGGAATTTCTGAAGAGGCAGCACCCGAGTGTAGGGAGGGGAAACCGAGGGGAAACAGAAGCCTCTTCCTAAAACCAGAGATAGCCAAAATGTATTTCCTGACCTGGCAGTCACAAGCTATTGACGTTTGCTTTTCTGATGAGGCTCAAATTCCCAGGCCCGGAGGATGACATTCCTGTCCCCTCAAAATCAAAGGCTGAACCTCATCTGTGGCAGGGCGGCGGTGACACAGGGCCAGCACTGAGCTCCTGCAAGAGGCGGAGATGGGAGAGTCTGGGTTTTATCCCATTCTCCATGATCTCAAAGCGCAGAGACAAAACCAACAATACTTCTGCCTTATGAGGTACCTTCAGAGGAAGAGAAGCATCAGCACGCTGGGGAAGAGGCTCATTTCTTGCAGTGATGCATTCAGAGTTAGCTGCCTTTCTGAAAAATAAAAACTACTGTATGTTACTTTGAAAATGTGAATAGTATTTTTATAGCTTGTTAAAGACACAGCTAGTTGCATTTGTAAATAAGGATAATGTTGCTTTTATTTTCCTTGTGGACACCATTATTTGGAACATAATTGTCCTTAGGGTTGATTTGTATATAGGTAATTTGCTTGTGATTTAAGCCACTCCTCTCCTTTTCTTTCTCTCCCTTCCCACCCCCTGGTTTTGGTTAGAAGTACCATTCTTGGCATTCTGTGTGATTCTGTGTTTTAGCACTATTGTGGTGTGTTCAGACTTTCTGCACTTGCTTACACAGTAGGGTATGCCAGTTGTGTGTGGCGTAATGTTACTTTAACCTTTCCTTTCTCATATGTTAGCTATCAAGGATTATACACGGTTAAATACTTACTGACCTGGGTTAATATTAGCGCCATATTTTAGCCTAATTTCCCTTCTTTTCACGGTTTCTTGTTTTTTCTTTTTTTCCTTCCCTCCCCTTTTGTCTTGTTTGGAGGCTGGGGAGAACCTGTGCATCCTCTTCGTGTGGTTACATCCCCACCCCTGTGCAGCCCCCACCTTCCCCTCATGGTCCTTGGGGTAGAGCTTTATCTGTTTGTAGAGGCAAATGTAGACTGCGACCCACCGTGCATCAACCCGCGCTCATCCCAGCTGAACAATTTGAAACTGTTCTGCCTTTTTGTTACATGAATCTGTCAGAAATATATTTTTAATTTAATATAAATGAAATTCAATAAAATACGAAACAAACTCCGTGTAATGGCTGAAGTGGATTCCCAGGGCTTGACACACACACACAGACACACACTGACATGACACGGACACACAGGCACAGAAACTAAGACAGATACACACACACACACGTTTATCCCTGGCAGTGTTCGAGGCCACGTTGGACAGAGCCTTGGGTGCCATGGTTTAGTGGGAGGTGTCCCTGCCCATGGCAGGGGGGTTGGAACTGAATGATGTGTGCAGTTCTGGTGTCCTCAACATAAAAAGGACATGGAACTGTTAGAACAAGTGCAGAGGAGGGCCACGAGGATGATCAGGGGACTGGAGCACCTCTCGTATGAAGATAGGCTGAGAAAATTGGGTCTGTTCAGCCTGGAGAAGAGAAGGCTGCGTGAAGACCTCATAGCGGCCTTCCAATGCCTGAAGGGGGCCTATAGGGATGCTGGGGAGGGACTCTTCATGAGGGACTGTGGTGAGAGGACAAGGGGTAATGGGTTTAAACTTAAACAGGGGAGGTTTAGATTGGATCTGAGGAAGAAATTCTTTACTGTGAGGGTGGTGAGGCCCTGGAATGGGTTGCCCAGGGAGGTTGTGGATGCTTCATCCCTGGCGGCGTTCAAGGTGGGGTTGGACATAGCCTTGGATGGCATGGTTTAGTGGGAGGTGTTCCTGCCCATGGCAGGGGGGTTGGAACTCGATGATCTTGAGGTCCTTTCCAACCCTTACTATTCTATGATTCTATGATTCTATGATCTTAAGGTCCTTTCCGACCATAACTACTCTATGACATAGGGGACACACATGAACATGGACACACATGGACATGCAGACACAAAGACAGACATACACATGGACACACAGACATACACACAGACATGGGGATACACAAACACAGACACACGCACAGATGCACAGACACAGAAAGACATACACACGGACACATGTAGACACACAGACATGGGGAAACAGACACAGGGATACAAGCACACATGAACAGACACGCAGATGCACAGACAGACACATATGCAGGCATGGACACATAGAGACAGACACAGTCACAGACATGGACATAGACAAACACAGACACAGGCTCATACTGACACAGATACATACACGAAAGCAGACATACAGAGACACACAGACATGGCCACACACATGGCCACACACATGGAGACACACATGAACACAGACATACAGATTCAGAGACACGGACACCCGGACACAGACACAAGTGGACACACACAGAGATGGAGACAGGAACACAAACACATGGACACACAGACACCCCTGGACTCACAGAAACACACAGACCCAAATGGATGGACACACAGAGAGACACATGGACACAGACACACACACAGACACAGCCACAGACACATGCAGAAACACACATGGACTCAGACTTACAGACATGGACACAGACACAGAAACACACACAGAGACACACCAGACAGACACACTGACAGAGACGAACACAGGCTCACATGGACACAGAGACACACACCCCACACGCACCTCACTCTCCCCCCCAGCCTCTGGCGCATCACTCACTTCGGAGGCCATGTTACTCCCCCAGGGACAGGCACACACCCCCATTACAGAACCTCTGGGCCAGTGGCATTCCTGGCACTCCCCAAAGCTGGCTACATTCAGCCAGAACCTGTAAAGGTCACTTGGCTCTTTGAGGTGCATTTTAAAGTACTCCCATCGCCCTGGGCTGCACTTACTTGCTTCAGGAATGACCTCAGCATTTGGTACCCCCAGTGTGGGAAGGTCATGGCACAGATGCACACAGTTCACTACTACCTGCTCCTCGCTGTTCACTGCCCTCCTGCTGCCTGGTGGTGGGCGGGATTACATTAGTAACCGTTTGTGCTTTACAACTGCGCCTATTATAAACTGTATTCTTATTTAGGGGGTTACATAGGGAAAACACTCACTGGTCATTAGCAAAATGGAAGCACAACACCCCATGACAGGCAAGTTTAATACAGAGCAGAGGAAATGGTGCCTGCTGCAAAGGCAGGGGTTTGCCATTAAAAACACGGTCACTGCAGAGTCGGAGAATCACAAACTTCAGCAACACTGCAGAATAAATAAACTCATGAGCAATACAAGAGAGAAGTGTCAATAAATACCCCTTGCCCTTCACTCCTGCCCCATGTGGGTTTTGCTTGCCTGGCCAAAAAGAAAGCAAAGCTGAATCAACCAAGTGTTTGCCACTGAACTGCGTTATTAAAAACCCTGTGCCACTCATTCAGAACAACCTGGCCAAGGCCACTGAATTTGGCTTTTGAGCTGCTCCTGGAAAGCACAATTCAGCTTTTTTGCAAGCAGCACCTGTGAAATGACTCACACCTGAGGACTCAATGCTGAAGAAAGTTGATCTTGCAGTAGAAGGAAGCAATACCCACAGGGCTGGCAGGGCCCAACACAAGCACACTGACACCCGGCTTTACAAACCCCCCCACTCCTCAGGTTTGCGGCTCACACTGCTGGGTTTGTCCCACCACTGCAACCCTCTGCTCTGGGCACAGGGGAATGGTTTTTTTGCTCTCTCTAAAAGCAAACCAAGCAGCTGCTGCTGGCACTATAACACCTCTATTAAGGCCTGGGACCATCCAGGCAGGAGAGGCTATCCGGTACTACTAGAGCAGCCCCAGGAGTCAGAGAGTGCTTCAGCGCTTGCACTCAGTTTGCAAATCATCATAGTATGGTTGTAACACTACTAAAGAAGCCAATGAACATCATCCTATTTTAAAACAAACCCCTCTCATGCATTACAGAATGTGTCGAGTAAAAACCATCAGCAGATAGATAAAATTCAGCTCAGCTGCACCAATAGGGCTGTGGCTACTGCTCAGTACAGCAGCTGAACGTGTTTCCTACATCAGAGCTCAAACTGGGCCGGCAAGTATTTTGGAAACTAGGAACAGAACAGAAAGGTGAATCCCAACAAATCAGTGTCCCTTTGGCTCCTTTAATCCGCCTATAATGCACTGCTCCACTTCCCTGCCAGGATCCCAAAGCACCCATCCCACAGGCAGGGGACAGGCTGTGCAAAGCATCCACACCAACAGCCCAGAAACTCAGCTGCTCTCCAGCTCCTGATCATCCCTGGAGTAGCTGGTGCAGGGATCGGGCGGGGAAAGGCAATTGTAAGAGCTGGGAGCAGTGCTATGGGCTGGAGTGGACAGGGGATCTTACCTGAAAAGGTGGCTTTGTATTGGCAAGTCCCCTCACTCCACAGGAAAGCTGAGCCTGAAACGTGTCCTCCTGAGCCATTTTAAGACCATGTCACTAGATGTTTGCCAGCTGAAAAGCTGGGAGCTTTTTTATGGCTTAAGGCAACTGAAATACTTGCTTGAGCCTTTTGAACACTGGGATGGGTTTGGGGTTGGTTTTTCGGGGGGGGGGGGGGGGGGTGTGTGGGAGGAAGTTGTTTTTTTAACCTCTCTCCACAGATGCCCCAGGCAGCTTCCTGGAGACACTCTGGAGTGCTGGTGCAGCCCCAGAGCATTCCCTGCTCCCTCTTACCTGCCCTGAGGGGGCAATCTGTTGTTCTCCTGCAGTCACGCCTTGTTCCTTCCCAGGGCAAAACTGATGTTGAAGGTTGGCCAGAAAGGAGACAGAACCATCAAATAACTCAGGCCTTCACTCCTCACTCACCTGGGGACCACAGCTTCTGAGCCTCCAATGATGTCTCAGTCTGGGCAACCACGTTAACACCCAGACTGGCTCAGCTGAGACAGGCAAAAAGAACCCAGGAGATGGGGGTTATGATGTGGTGGGGAGGGGGGAGATGGCAGAAGTGAATTGCCTGGGCAGAGTCATGATGCCTGTGAGAGCAGGCAAGTAAGTTTTCAGTGGAACCATGCTGGAGGCCACCAGAGTGGCCACAGAGGCACCGGGACAGCAAGCTGACATGCAGATAGCAGCAGCAAGCTGCAGAAGTCCAAGAGGTGTCAAGTGTAACCATGACCTTTATCATGGGCCTACTTGATGCCAAATATATGCAAAAAGAAGTAACAAAAAGAAGAAAGCAAACACCAACATTAAGTCATGTAGCAGGCTGGTCTTAGCAAAGCCCCGCCGCTGTCCTCTCTCTCTTGTACTCTCTTATCATAGGCCAGCAGTGAAATAAAGGTTTAACACAGCCTTAGAGCCCCCAGCCCTTCGCATCACCCTCTCCACCATGCTGATTCAGGGCCACAACACTGACAAACAACATTTGGGAAGCAGAAACGAGTCATTTTATGTTGCATCAACTGTTTCTGGCAAGGCTGCATCCGTCCCTACCCCCTGCTTTATCCCCACCAAGAAAAGCTTTTGTTGTTATTACGAGCAGAAAGTCTGTATGAACTGCTCTCTGCAAAGCACCTGCAAAATCACCTGCTGCCTTGTAGCAACAAGGCAGTGAGTCATGGTTTCCTTTCAGCCATGCCCACAGCAATCTGCTTTTGTCCCTGTCATACAGGGCATGTGTTGCTGTGCACCATGAGAGGACCTTGTGCAGAGCAGAACAGAGGAATTGCAACAAAGGAAACCTTTTGTTCCCACAGAATAGAAATGGTCCTGATTTTTCCAACCTTTGTACCTAAGTGTGCTCCTGGCAAGGCCAGGACCAGGACTGGGGAGAGGATGGGAACAGGGGAGGGAAGGAGGGATGAAGATGTGACTGCACTGCATGAGAGGCAAACCCGTCTCTTCCGTGCCCCACTGCTTTGGCACTGGTGCCTGTCTCTGTGGTCCGCAGGACCCCACTGCTCTCCTCAGCAGCTGAACCAGAACTGAAGGCACCACACACTGCAGCAAGGCACAGGGAGGGAGGCACCCTCCAGAGCAAACAGGGGCACAGCTCCAGTGAAATCCTGCTGGCACCAATGGGCCCCAACTGCTCAAACATCCCAGTAGGCAGCAGCAAGTGGTCCTGTGCACCACTGGCTCTGAGGAGCACAAACCTGGGGATGGAAATGCCCTGCCCTTCACTCCTCCTTTGCTGTGTATGGGTGTAGCTTTCCAGAGGTGAGTTGCTCCCTTCTTCTACTACCTTCTACCATAGCAGATGGCACGATTGGGCTCCCCACTTGATAGCTGCGCTGAATGGCACATCACTGCTTTATGTTTCAAAGCACTCATTGCATCCCTGAATCCTGTCAAACCAAGGAAACCAAACTATAGTTAATGAATATGTACTTAATATGACAATGCTGAACAGAATCATAGAATGGTTTGGGTTGGAAGGGACCTTAAAGCTCATCTAATAGTGACATCTGTGTGTTTAGCTTTTAAGAGGGTATAAATAATAAAAACCACTGGTTTGTCATCATGGCATTCAGTAATTCAGTACTGCAAATATATGAATAGCATCTTTTTTCCATTACTGGTTTCAAACCCGCTCCTTTCCTTCTCTAACTACTCTCTCCTTTTCATTAAATGGCTCATGTAGAGAATCCAAAAAGGACACCTATGTGACATACAAGCGTTCTGGAGTATTCTTTGCCAAACTGTCAGCAGAGGCTACCATAGCTAATGCAGGCAGCAGGGGCTCAGTGGAGGACAGGTGGCAGAGGCCATTGGATTAGATCATACTCTAGTTACAGACAGAGCATCTCCGATTTCTAACTTCTCTTTTAAATGAATTCCTTTTCCTGGTTTCTAGACAGGAGAAAACTAATACAAGAACCATCACTGAAATAAATGGCAGTTACCACATCCTGTCATAATCAAACATTTAAGATTATTTAAAAGCAAACTGCAATCTTTTACAGTTATGTGAAGTTATGTACAGTTATGCACAGTTATGCTCCTGTAAGGAGTGGGGAGTTGAACTTGATGACTCCTATGGGTCCCTTCCAACTCAAGATACTCTATGATTCAATGTCACTCTTACCCAAAGGCCACCCCGCCTGCAGAATCCCCAGCCTGTCTCTGTCAGAGTTCCTCTCTGCTGCAAATCTGCACTTCCTAAGATGCGCTGAGGTGAGTAACTCAGCTGAGCTGGATGTGTTGGGGGGGATGCACACACAAACACAGGCACTAGCCCATGAGCAAAGCCATGTGCCAAAGCACTGTCCTGCTGTGCAGTGTGGCCCCTGGGACCTGAGGAGAGAGCAGGGCAAGGAGAAATTGTTTAAGAAATATTCTTGTCTGAATTTGCTGATTTGCTAAAATCAGTGTTTGAGGGAGCAGTGATGGCTTCCAACCAGGACCTGTGGACCTCAAAGCCCCCAGGACCCCAGCAGAGGTGATAATTAGCCACACTTAGACATGAAATGTTTGTGTATCTGGGGCAGACAGATCGCGTGTGCTGCCATTAGATGTACTGTCTTAGCCAGAAGAGAGACATGAGGTAAGAGCTTCCTTTCTCTACCGTTTTATCTGCCCTGTGCAGGATTGCCAGATTATGCAGAAACACCAAGCAGCAGACAGTGAAATGTTTGCATTGCATTTGCATTGTTTAGAGAAGAGTAAAACATGTTCATGTTGATTGAATGTACTTATAACCGTGAGGGAGAAAACGCTCATGCACGGAAGGCATCAGTAACCACTGAATGATTTCCAAGTGCTGGTCCACAGCACGCTTTCACCACGGCCTGAGCTGGCCCCCAGCTCCTCAAGGGCAGCAGGAGAGCTATGAGCTAACCCTGGCAAGCCCTGGCTTGCCCACTCTAATACACTCACATTTACACACTGACTTCAGGGAATAGGGCTCAGGCCCAGCAGGCACATCAACATGTCACTCCAAATGGTCCATGGATTTATTAAGGCAGCTTTGGTGAGTGCAAAGCTGTGCATACCTGTGAGGCTGGGAGTGATGGATCACTCTGGCTGGAGGAGGCCTCAGGTGTCCTGCTGAGAGTGACTGCTGCTCTCCCCACAGCCCTGTGGTCTCCAGGTAGTTTAAGCTCAGCGGGGTTCCTGTGGAGTCTTCCTGCACGCATGGCTGTGTGACAAGGAAAAATAGCTCAATCTCAGTAACTTTACTGCTCCTGCACCATAAAAGGAGCTTGGTTCTTCCGACGGGTTTTGCAGTCAGGCAGATTTGCAAAGAAGCTTGCAGGTGGCTTAAAGTTGTGCGTTTGCTATGTAAATCAATACTGGCAGCTATTTGCTTTGCAGTGCAGAGGCTGAAACACCTGAAGCTGTGAAGGCTCCCCAGGCAATGCAGAGATCTGCCCCTGCTCCCTTCATCTCAACCAGGTTGGTAAGATCAACAGCAAGTTTTCACCTCCAGACAAGCACCAGTTTGTTCTCAGCAAAACCTCACTGCTCCAAGTGACCTGTACCTACGGAGCAGCTTGGCTTGTAACTGTCCATTACCTCCCTGACCAGCACGGCTGTGGGAAGAGCATTAGGCAGCCAATCCCTTAACACTGCAGATGGGATGGAGAGATCCAAGACCATTTGCAGAGTGCTGCCACAACGATGCATGGGGAGACAATCCCTCCCTGGTGGGGAATCTGGTGCATAGGCCTCACACCCCAGCACTATGGCCAGGCTCAGCAGGCTTTGCTGGGAGTACATGGGTCTGAACTCTGGGTCTGGGATCTCCTGGGCAATTCAGTCTTTTTCTTCTTACCACATTTGTTATCCCATCACCCCTGGGTAAATGTGATGGAGAAGGAGACTGCATTCTGGGGGGCAGAAAGGATCTCAAAGCATCCAACCACTAAACACAGGAGAGAGGATGGTGATATTCAACACCTAATTAATTTAACTGATTGATTGCGCTTTGTATTCATTGGAATCCATGTGCTCTTCTGGGTCTCTGTTGGTAAATGGGGTAAAGACCCATCAAGCTTTAATGGTGTGGAAGAACTTTACAAGGTGGCTGTCTTGAGAATGCAATAGTTAAAATAAGTCAGACTCCAAATTTAACAAGGCTCTGAATAATGAACTATTCAGAGGTGGGTACCTCTGTGCAGGGAAGCAGCTTCATTTCAGTGAAATACAGAGGAGAAACAATGGAGCATGCTTCCTGTCATATTAGAAAGGTTCCACAGCTTTTAATAAAGACAAAAAGAGGAGGAGGTGAACATTTTAGAAGCTATTATTCAAATATCATAGTTTCAAATGGTATCTACAGTAACTTAAGACTAATTTTGAGGAGTAGCATCCATAACACAATGGACAAGCTACATCTCCAGCTGCTCCTTGCAAGTTGAATAGCAGAGGAAAAATTTGGAGGCTTTGGATGGTACAATGGGCTCAGCCATCCCAGGCTTCACTGCCTTTCTGAACACACTGTGCTTGCAACCCCATCAGCAGAGTGAGGACTGGAGGGACTTTGGATTAAAATTGGAAGGCAGGCAAAAGACAGGAGGAGATGCTTTGATTAAGCTTCCCTGGCAAACCAGTGCCAACAAATAAATCCCAGTCTTCTGATCCCCAGGAGCAGGCAAGCGTCCTGTATTGCAGCACAACGCCACCGCAGCCTGGGGCTTTGCTTGCAGCCTGCACAGAAGAGGAGGAGCCAGGGGAATGTCACTCATGTCTTACATCCCTCATAAACTCAACACAAATCACTTCAACTCACAGAAGCTGGTGACAGCATTAATATTCAAAGATGTGCCAGGAGAACATGAAAGGGTGAGAAGTGGGGTTTCTGCACTGCTAAGAAGGTGTTCCAGCATAAAGGAGAAGAAGCAAAGAAACAAATAAAGACAAGGAAACAAAAATGCAGACCTCTGCATATGACCTCCTGTGCTGGTTTTGGCCTGGATAGAGTTCATTGTCTTCACAGTAGCTAGTGTGGGGCTGTGTTCTGGATTTCTGCTGGATGCAGTGTTGAGAATTCAGGAATGGTTAAACCATGACACATCCTATTGAGCTCAGACTCTCTGCTGTCAGACCTGATAGCTGGATGAGAACAGATTCTATGGTGCAGTGCTGTGTTTCTGGCTCTCAGCCTGGAAACAGCGCTGATAACACCGATGTTTTCAGTTGCTGCTCAGTAATGTTTACTCTGACCAAGGACTTTCTGAGCCTTATGCTCTGCCAGGGAGGAGGGGAAGCCGGAAGGAAGCAGAGACAGGACACCTGATCCAAACTAGCCAAAGAGGTATTCCATACCACAGCACGTCATGGCCAGTATATAAACTGGGGGCAGTTACCCGGAAGGGTTAGATCACTGCTCTGGTTGGGCTGGGTATCGGTTGAGTGGGTGGTGAGCGGTTGTATTCTCTTCCCTGTTGTTTCCCTTGTCATTATTATTATTGGTGGCAGCAGCAGTGGTTTGTGTTATACCTCAATTACTGGACTGTTCTTATCTCAACCCATGGGAGTTACATTCGTTCCATTCTCCTCCCCATCCCTCTGGGAGAAGGGGGAGGAAGGGGAGGGACTGAGCGAGCAGCAGCATGGTTCTGGGTTGCCAGCTGGGCTTAAACCACGACACTCTAGCAGACTGATGAAAAGCCTAAGCTTTCATCTTTTTTACTACAATACAAAATATTTTCATGGACAAAAGCTCTTGCCTTCAACTCAAGCAACTGAAGCTGTCTGACTGAGGCAGCATTCAAAGGACTACTTTCAAGGATGTTCTGACATGGCAGTGGAAAACACCGGAATTTTGCAGGTTTTTAAGCTCAGACTGTATGTGGATCTAGATCACTATAGAGCTGTATTGGGTTTGCATGGCAAGGTTTTGGTAGTGGTGGCACTACAAAGACGGCTTCTGTAAGAAGCAGCTAGAAGCTTCCCCTGTCTCCAACAGAGCCACTGGCCAAGGCTGAGCCAATCAGTGATGGTGGTAGCACCTCTGTGGTAACATGTTTAAGAAGGGAGAAAAACTGCTGCACAAGAGTGGCCAGAAGAGAAGAGTAACTATGCGTGTGAGAAACAGCTCTGCAAACACCAAGGTGAGTGAAGAAGGAGGGAAGGAGGTGCTCCACGCACTGGAGCAGAGATTCTCCATCAGCCCATGGCACAGGCCATGGTGAAGTGGGCTGTGCCTCTGCAGCCCATGAAGGTCCACGGTGGAGCAGATGTCCACCTGCAGCCCATGGAGGACCCTACATCAGAGCAGGGGGATGCCTGAAGGAAACTGTGACCCATGGGAGCCTGTACTGGAGCAGTCTGTTCCTGAAGGGATGCACCCCACGGAAGGGACCCATGCTGGAGCAGGGAAGAGTGTGAGGAGTCCTCCCCTTGAGGTGGAAGGAGTAGCAGAGACAACGTGTCATAAACTGACCACAACCCGCATTCACAATGTTCCTATGCCATCCAAAGAAGGGAGGAGCAGAGAAAATCAGGAGTGCGGTTGAGCCAAGGAAGAAAGGAGGCTAGGAAAGTCTTTCTGTCAATTCTCCAGGATACAGGGCAGGACCTTGAAAAGGCTAGGAGGATTGGGCAGGTTAATAAATGGTTAGAAGGGTGGTGCTATAGTCAGGGGCTTGGTACCTTGAACATGGGACTCAATTTAGCAGGCCAGGTCTACTGGGGGCTGGTGGAGCTGGTCTGACAAAGCAAGGGAAGAGTGGATTTGGGACAAGGCTTCCCAGACTGGTCAAGGATGCTTTAAACTACTAGATGTGCTGGGGGAGGGGGGCATCATTCCATCCCAACACAGCCAATCACTGGCCAGCACCTATAATAACCATTCAGAGCAATGTAGAGATATTCCAGCTGCTCCAGCCAATGAGCCGGATTCAACTGGAGCTCGGCTCAGATGCCTCTATACAAACGCCCATAGCATGGGGAACAAACAAGAGGAATTAGTGATGTGGGCACGTCTATGGAGGAATGATATCATAGGCATCACAGAAACATGGTGGGATGGCTCCTATGACTGCAGTGTAGGAATGGAAGGCTACAGGCTCTTTAGAAAAGAGGCCCAGCAGGCAGGGAGGGGGAGTTGCTATTTATGTCAGGGATAGGCTGGAGAGTATGGAACTCTGTCTGGGGCCAGGGGAGCAGTTGATAGAGAGTTTGTGGGTGCAGTGATCATGAGATGGTTGAATTCGAGATCCTCAGGACAGTGAGAAGGGCGTGCAGCAAGCTCACTGCCCTGGACTTCAAGAGAGCAGACTTTGGCCTCCTCAGGAACCTGCTCAGGAAGGTTCCATGGGATACAGCCCTAGAGGGCAGGGGGGCCCAAGACTGTTGGTTGATAGTCAAGGATCACTTGCTGCAAGCTCAGGAGCGATGCATCCCAACTAGAAGGAAGTGCAGCAGGCGGGCCCTGAAGGAGCTGGCAAATGAAGTTGCTAAGCCACTGTCCATCATATTTGAAAAATCATGGCAGTCAGGTGAAGTTCCCGACGACTGGAAAAAGGGAAATATAACCCCCATTTTTAAGAAGGGGAAAATGGATGAGCCGGGGAATTACAGACCAGTCAGTCTCACCTCTGTGCCTGGCAAAATCTTGGAGCGGATCATCCTGGAAGACATGCTAAGGCACATGAAAAACAACGAGGTGCTTGGTGACAGCCAGCATGGCTTCACTAAGGGGAAATCCTGCCTAACCAATCTGGTGGCCTTCTATGAAGGGGCTACGGAACTGATGGACAGGGGTAGAGCAGTTGATGTCATCTACCTGGACTTGTGTAAAGCCTTTGACACTGTCTCCCATGACATCCTTCTCTCTAAGTTGGAGAGACATCAATTTGATAGGAGACCACTCGGTGGATAAAGAACTGGCTGGATGGCCGCACGCAAAGAGTAGTGCTCAGTGGCTCAATGTCCAGCTGGAGACCAGTAACGAGTGGTGTCCCCCAGGGATTGGTGTTGGGACCGGTCTTGTTCAACATCTTTGTGGGTGACATGGACAGTGGGATTGAGTGCGCCCTCAGCAAGTTTGCCGATGACACCAAGCTGTGTGGTTCAGTTGATACACTGGAGGGAAGGAATGCCATCCAGAGGGACCTTGACACGCTTGTGAGGTGGGCTGATGTCAACCTGATGAAGTTTAACCATGACACAAGCGCAAGGTCCTCCACCTGGGTCAGAGCAATGCCAGGCACAGCTACAGGTTGGGCAGAGAAGAGATTCAGAGCAGCCTTGCAGAGAAGGACTTGGGGGTGTTGGTCGATGAGAAAATGAACATGAACTGGCTCCAGTGTGCTCTTTCAGCCCAGAAAACCAACCGTATCCTGGGCTGCATCAAAAGGAGCATGACCAGCAGGTCGAGGGAGGTGCTCCTGCCCCTCTACTCTGCTCTTGTGACACCTCACTTGGAGCACTGTGTGCAGTTCTGGTGTCCTCAACATAAAAAGGACATGGAACTGTTGGCACAAGTCCAGAGGAGGCCACGAGAATGATCAGGGGGCTGGAGCACCTCCCATATGAAGATAGGCTGAGAAAGTTGGGACTGTTCAGCCCGGAGAAGAGAAGGCTGCATGGAGACCTCATAGCAGCCTTCCAATACCTGAAGGAGGCCTATAGGGATGCTGGGGAGGGACTCTTCATTAGGGATTGTAGTGAGAAGACAAGGGGTAATGGGTTCAAACTTAAACAGGGGAGGTTTAGATTGGATCTGAGGAAGAAATTCTTTACTGTAAGGGTGGTGAGGCCCTGGAATGGGTTGCCCAGGGAAGTTGTGAATGCTCCATTGCTGGGGGTGTTCAAGGCTGGGTTGGACATAGCCTTGGGTGGCATGGTTTAGTGGGAGATGTCCCTGCCCATGGGAGGGGGGTTGGAACTAGATGATCTTAAGGTCCTTTCCAACCCTAACTGTTCTATGATTCTATGAAATGGGAGATTGCCCTGAATTGAAATGATGTTTTAACTCATTCAGCAGTGCAGGTATCTTGCTGGTTTCACACCATTCTCTCAAAATCCACCTGCTATACCACACTGCTGCAAAGCTACAGCGAGATACCACAAGACTGCCCTGGGATGACAGAGAGCAAACCCCGCCACCACCATGCCCCAGGCTGCCTCACCAGGAGAAATGTGCCTATCTTGCCCCTGTGCGGTGCCTCAACCCTATCTGATCCCCTTGGCAGAAGCAGCCTTCATATCCCCTTGGGCAGGTTTCTCACCTGCTCTCTGCTGTGTGAAACCTTTGGCACATGTTGGTTTTCCCTCCTGGGAAGCTCCCAACTGTATGAACCCCAAGATTGAGTGGGAACAAGCATGAACAGGCAAAGGTTCACACTGAAGCAAGTCAGTGGCTGGGACACCACCTCGTTCACAACTGCCCTGACCATATTGTCTTTCCGATCTGCAGAGCCTCCCTGCTCTTCTGCTGTTAAGAGAAGTCTTAGACCTCTTTAGGGCATCCCAGTAGGGTTTGGTGGTAGCCTAGGTTTTGGAGTAAGCATGGAGGTGCTAATACCAGTCCCGCTAAATTTGATCTGGAGACAGGAGGAGGTCACTGCCACAGCCCCTTTGCAAGTCCAGCTGGAGACCAGAGAAGATTGCTGTCTTGAGGAAAAGAAACCATTTGCTCTTCATCCGTACCACTAATGACAACAGAAATTAGATTTATTCTCACCTTCCTCTGTGTGTAGACACCCTTCATGAAACCATCCAAGCAGACACCTCTTCTTGTGGCTGTCACTGGCGCAAGCTTCATTGTGCCTGCAAAACACATCATCGTAAAACTCATTTCTTCTCCTGCCTCATTTGTGGCAGGAGGCTGGGATTGCCGCTAAGGACTAACACAGGGGCCTCTGAGGACACTGCCAATGCAGCACAGCTAGAGGCTTTTCTTCAGCTACCAAGAAATGCATTTCTCAAGCCAAGCAGTGTATGGGACATTACCCCAAATGAGAATTTCTGCAAGGTACAGTGCCTTGTGCATTGGAGGACCTCCAGGTTGAGCTGGAATAAATTCTCTCCCTAGCTGAAAAGCACAAGTGCTTGGATTCACTCAGCAACAATGGAAATCTCTATGGCCACCCAGGGAGAAGGGAAATGACTTTGTGGGGTTCCTGGCTCTCCTTCTGCCCAGTCACACCATCCAGCTCACAGAGACTGCAGCAAACTCATCCTCACTTTTAGAGGGCTTCTCTATCTGGAGGCAAGAGGCTAAACAAAGCCTGCCTGCAAATGCCATACGACAGCCAGAGGAAGAGATAAGAAAGGCAGGGATCAGCAGTCCCATAAGGCTCAACTGCCCTGAACCAGCAGCACTGGGTTGCAAGTGCTGGGTTGTCCCTATCTTCCCTTGGTCCATGCTGTGGGCATGACTGCTCCTCCTCATGGTATTGTCCTCACTGCTACACTCCTGATGTTTATCCCTAACCGTGCCCCATCCTATTCCTGCTGCATGGAGGCAACAGCCTCTGAATGGATGAGCAACAATGCTTTCTACCACTGCCCTCCCTGTGCAGGAAGGAGCCAGAGCTATATTTTTCCCCAAAGCCCTTTGCAACACGACACCCATGCGGTCTGCAGTGTGCTTGCTCACCTCACATGACTGTATGTCAGCAGACATCACCACTGTGTACCATCCATGCTGGAAGTTTCCTCACTTCTTTCTGGACCTAAACATGAAGGAAATTAGACAAATTTAGGACACTTGATGTAAAACTAGAAGCTTTCTGGTTAGACAAGGGCACTGACAACACAGTCAGAAGAGGAGAAAATGGGAGGAAATGAGCTTGCCCAGAAAGATTTTGTGCTCCCTTGCTATGCTTGTGTGGTCCCACTGTGACCATATGGGGGGTCTCAACAAACAGCTACTTTTCCTCTTAGGTAAGTCCTGACCCACACTGGCAGGACACTTCCCCATCATGTGGTCAACAAAGAGTCCTCCAAATGCGCAAAAGAGGGAGAATCTCAGTCCTAAAGTTCATATGGTCCTTGACATCTTCTGACTAGAAAGCAGTGATCGTTGAGCAGAAAACAAAGGGGGTCTACTGGGAAGCAAAGGGCCACCTACTAACTTAGTTATTTCTCTCCATGCACAGCAACCAGGACACCAGAAGCAAAAGCCCCTCACCCTTATGTCCCAAAAAAGCAGAAGAGTCTATCTTCCTCTTGTTCCCACACAACCCAGCCTGAAAAAGAGCAAGGAGTGACTTCATTTTTAACCTCCTTAACAATGCAAAACCCAAGGAAGGGATGAGCTGTACAGAATCCAGAAGAAGAGAGATTGCAAAGAGTCAAATTTGCTGATAATACACTACTTGCAAAACAAGCTTCTGCTATTCCCCTCTTGACACAGCGTCTGTTGCCTACTAGGGCAATCATATCCAAGTGTAATTGTCTAACAATTGTTCCGCACTGAGAAAATAGTTCTGATTACAGACATTAACACGTTTAGGCATTAAGCTTCCTCACTGTAATTACCCTTGAGCTTAGTCACACAAATGAATTAATGTGTTGATCGCTTGGACTAATAGAACCAGCAAAAGGGTGATGAATTGCTTCCAAATCAGATAAAATCAAGCGTGACATCATTTAATTAATTTCAGGGCTTGGAGTGAGGAGAAAGGGGGTCAGCATGATGTTGAGACGGAATGTATCTCTCCCTTCGTGATTTCTTTGGAGACAGAAAGACACAAACAGGGAAGGATGGGGCTGGGGAAAGGGAAGATGCACACCAGGTGTGAAAGGGGTTGCTGGAGATGGGGCTGTATCATTTCTGTGTATGAGCATACAGCAGCATGACCGATGTGGTACAGCTGACACAGGTGCAGTGGATGGATTTCTGGGTATAAACAGATGCGCTACTTACCTTGTTCTGATTTTGAGTCATTCTCCAAGCACCAGGGCCCATGTGTAAACTCTGCTCCTCCCCCAAGCAGAGAGGTGGCTCTTGGCCTTTCCCAGGGTCACAATTCCCCCATGGGACCTGAGTGACTGAGGGTGGCACTGCCAAAAAAACACTGCCGTTTGTTCTGTTTCTGGGCTGGGATCATTTGCCAGGCTGTCAGCACAAGGCTACCATCAGCCAGGAGCTGGGCTGGCCATTACTACTGCAAGCAGATAGACTGTTACCCTCCTTGACTTCTCCCCTTGCCAGTATTTGTTTTAGAAAGGAACAAAAGGGGTCAATGGAAAGGACATGGCAAGGCTCTGGGCTGCTGCTGCTAAGTACAGACTGTCTCAAATTAAAGCTTCCCCTCGGATGCCTGCCCTCCTGTAAAATAAAATGGCATCATAGAAGGAGTTTGTACCTGACAGGGTTACAGACAGAGCTGTTACCTTGCAGCCCAGCAGATAGCAATCCATCACCTATTTCAGATGTTGCATCACACAGATATCCTACACAAAGAGCCACCAACAGGGAAGGGCTTGTAAATCAAAGGTCTACATTACAGCTTACACTAGCAGAGTAGCTTTTTACATACACATCTAGGGATACACCCTTCACAAAGACATACAGTCCTGCACTTATGCCAGTTGAAACGTATGTTAGCAGCACACACACACATATACATGTACACAGACACATATCCGCCACCTATAGACAAACAGGCCCTAATCTCTCCTAAGTGTAGAAGCACATGCTAACATAAAACACATGCGCATGGATGCATGCAGCCAAAACATATAACCCTGGGCCTGATGACAAGGAGTCTCATCACTGCTGATTTCAGCAGGAGTTGCACAGGGCCCACAATATTTTGCTGCCTGTTTTGATCTATATTTGATTTAGCTGAATTTTGAAGCAGTGGAGGGAAGGAGGTGATGAGACCTGTGAAAGCTAAAGTTGAAGATAAGAAACTTTACTCTGAAGAGTCAGCACGCTTTATTGCAGAACCTGGCTGCCCCTTTGACAGCAAAGGAGAGGAAACAGAAACCCAATTCCCTTTTGTTGCTGAGAATGATAAACTCTGGAGCCTCCCTGCGACAAGACTGTTTCCTGGGCTCTGCCAGAGATCACAGGTCCATCAGCCCCATATCAACACCCTCTGGCAGCATTTGTCATTGTCTTGGATATTTTAATTCATCCAGTCGCCCTGGGGACAGTGCAGCTTATGACTCCATTTGTTTGATGCAGCCTCACAATAAATCCGGTTAGTGGAGCAGAGAGTGCAGGTTACAGTCACTGGGATATAATATAGATTCCCTATTTCCAGAACCTGATCTTGCAAGGCATCAGGCATCTCCTGAGATGCCAATAGCTCTATTTGCCCTATTCTATAAATGACAACCAGCACACAACAGCAAAGAGCACTAGCAGCCAAGCACTAACTTCCACACATGCGACGAGTTTGAAGGTCCTGATTTTCCTTTCCTAGTGGTGATCTACACATATTACTGCAGTCTCACCACTGGCACCTTCACAGGCAGAGAGAGATGGAGCTGGTCCTGGAGAACACCCAACTGTCCCTGCCTTGTCCATCCAGCATATCACAGTTCTGATAGCTCTGGATGTGCTGAGATGCAAGTCTTACTCTGCTCTTGGTAAGAGTAGCTCATCACACTTGTCTTTCTCCCATGCTAAAGAACACATGGTGCACACACTATGGCCCAGTTTCTTTTAAAAACAAAACCAAAGAAACACTAGATCCAAATGGTGCCACATGTTCACATAATTGGCACTAGCATCTTTTGGAAGTGTGACCATGCATTGCTGGAGAAGAAGCTCTGCACTTCGTGGGCAAACCAGCTTTAAGGATGCAGAGAGATTGAAAGGGAAGCAACAAAGTGGTGTTTGAGAACTGCCTTTAAAAGGAGCATAACCCTCCTGTCAAGACAGGATGAACTTAGAACCTGTGAGATTTATTCTTCTGAGCATCACAGGGGATGTGGAGCTTTTCCTGCACTTCAGTTTTCCATGTGTAAAGAAGTAGGAATAAAATAATCTCCTGTCCCTGAAGGATGCTCTGTGTGGAGAGGTTTATGAAATGCTCACAAACTGTGCTTCAGGGAGGGTGCTCTTGTCAGCATCTTGCAAGGGCTTCTTGGCAGCATGACAATGTCATGGCACTCTGTAAGTGCAAGAGAGGGATTTGTTTCTACAGTATAACATTTGCCAAACAATTAAGGTGAAGAGCAATACTGTAAGTACTAACCACACAGAGTAAAAGGAAATGTTTAAAAGCACACAGTTGGGGTGGGTTTTTATGAGTATAGATGTTGCTTTGCATGTTATGGTAAGAATTCTTGCCTTTACTGATCATAAGCATCAATTAAAACTGTGCAATTATTACCAGGAACTTTCTTCTTCTCCCATTATATATTACCTGCACCTACAAGACCCAGAATTGAAAGGATCTACACTTTCCTAACTTAACAGTTGTTTGTAGGACTTGCTCTGTGTTTCTTATTTTACTTTTGTCATAATTTAACATAGTCTGAGAGATTAAAAAAGATACATAAAAATGCACTATGCACTTATTGCCCAGTGTCTTTGAAATCTGCAGCAAACTCACAAACAACAGGGAAAGACAGGAAATCGCATTGCACTCCACATATCTTTTTCCATTTCCACAGGACTCCTTTAATCGCTTCCCAGCCAGAATGTAAGGTACTGGAGACAACCTCCTCTGATCTCTGCAGGCATCCAGCCCACAAATATCAAATGGAAAGCATCACAGAAGATGCCATGGAGCAAAACCAGCCAGTTCCTTGCCACAGGGATGCTCCTGTCCTGTACTCTCCCCCAAAGCCCAATGCAGGTGGGGTATTTCCTGCACTTCCTTGTTTCAGGGATACAAAACCAAAATAGGCAGTGATCTTTGAGGCCCTGATCCTGACCCCAAACCAAGACACCACATAGTTTCCATAACATCCTCATAGGCAAGCCCAGAGAGTGCAGGCTGGACAAGCAGAGAGAGGCATGGACTGAGAACTGTCTGAATGGCAGGTCTCGGAGGGTTGTGATCAGTAGGGCAGAGTCCTGTGGAGACCTGCAGCTAGCAGTGTCCCCCAAGGGTCAGTACTGGGTCCAGTCTTGTTTATCTTATTCATCAATGACTTAGAGATTTCTCCTAGCAAGATTGCTGATGATATGAAGCCGGGAGGAGAGGCTGATACCCCTGAGTGCTGTGCTGCCATCCAGAAGGATCTAGAGAGGCTGGGGAGATGAGCAAAGAAGAACCTTTTGAAATTCAGCAAAGGCAACTGCAGGAATTGCCTGTAGTCACCTGGAGAACTGTGTCCAGTTCTGGGCTCCCCAGTACAAGAGAGACATGGAACTCCTGGAGCAAGTCCAGCAAAGGGCTATCAGAACGAGCAAGGGTCTGGAGCATCATTCCTATGAAACTAACTTCCCAAGGCAAAACCTATTGGAAACACAGGCTTTGGCACTATCACCAAATACAATTGCTGGAGTGGTGAGGTGCTGGACCTACCATGAAAGAAATATATGACTTGGAGCTAGTCTTTGGCTCAAATCATATGGGAGGGTGGTAATCTGGACTGTTAGTTACTCTGGATTTGCAGTCATGTCCTAAAGCACCCTGAGACCTGGGAACTGTGTGCAAGCCCTGCCTTTGGAAGTCTAGGAGGAAATGCCCCCAAAACACAAGAAAGCCCTAGGAGCTGGAGCCACACTGAATACCAGGTCCTATCCTTGCAAACATTACACAGAGCGTTTGCATTTTTGCCTGTGGTATGTTAATATTCATGTATTTATATGCTGCTAGCCTTGGGAGCAAGCAAATGTCCTCTAACTGCACCTTCAGCCTGGTCAAGGTAACCGACCTTTTTCATTAAGTGCTTCCAAATTTCCAATCTACCCACGGATGTGAAAAATCTGTGCTAATTACAAGCCTGTCGGGAGGCCAAAAGTGCAGCAGGGAGATAAGGGGGGTGCTGGGCTTTATTTAAAGGCACAGCACCAACTTCAATGTGGTTTTGGGCTTGCACTGACACAGGGGCCACAGCTCTGTTATTCAGGTAGGGTTATTTTAAAACAGAGCCAAAAATCTGGGAGCAATTGAGGTACTGGGAGCTGCCACTGACTCAGATGCCAAGGTGGAGCTCCTTGAGCCACCCCCTCCATGGCTCCCTCTATATTTGTCCCAGTCCATTCTGCATGCTGATCATCTGGTACCCTCGTGTCTCATTTAATAACATCCCAGACTATGGGTGTGCAACACTTACAAATAGTGCTTAACACATAATGGCTTATTAGTGTAACACGTACCACAGGAGAAGTGATATGAGCTCTTTCCCTTTCATATCCTCTGCAATAAAGCACATTTTGAAACTCACTGACCTTTTTTCTTCCCCCCCCCCCCCCTTTTTTTTCTTTAAACTTCCCTGGCATTATGTAGAAAAAAGCCATCAGTGTGAAGTGGAATATAATGCAGTTTATTACCATTAACAAGGGAATGGCCTATAACTCTAAGGAGACAAAGCCTCAAGTGAGCTATGAAGGTCATTTTCTTGCATCCAGACAGGAAATGTAATACTGGCTGTGTCATGCTTCCCATTTCAGAGACAATGGGGGCTGCTTTCAGTTTTATGGTAATAAATAGTAAAAATGAAGGTTTTTTCTTTCAGATGGAATTCCACACAGTCAGCCCTCCCCACTTTGGAGGGACTGAAGGTGATCTGTCTGGATTTTCCAGTGTTATTCATATTCCTCTGGACTTGATACTTGGTTTGTTCATGAATCTTTAGGAGACACAAAGCCTCAACTGCACACCCAACCGCTGCTACTGGGAATTCTGCTGGGAATAGCCTGACATCCCAGTGGGTAAATGCTGAAACAGCAGACTCACAGACTTGACCATTACTAGGGTTACCTCAAGAGCTCTTCAATGATCTGTTGCTTCAGTTTGGGGAAACCAGGCTTTCCTGTGTTCCCTCCTCCCTGCTTCATGCAGCCATGAACCTTAGAGCAAGGTAAAAAGATGGCAATGCTGTGCTTAAGCCAGTGTGGCATCAACAGGTCACTGGAGAGACCAGGGTGTAGATTATATACTAGACAAATGTACAAGGCTGAAGAAAACAGTTCAAGCCTTAGGTCTCCTTTCCGGCTGTTACTCTATCAGAGGCAGGCCAGAGCCCTGCTCCAGCAAGCACTGGAAAACAGCACTGATGCTGCTCACTTAAAAAACAGCTTTCCTTTTTGCCCCTGGAACACTCCTGTTGCATCTCTCGGGTCAGAGATAACTGGGATGTTACTGGGATGAGATACGTTATCCCATATCCCCATTCCCTGGTCCATGTCTCTACAACCCCTAGACAGCCAGGGGGAGGGAAGATGGGTTGTACCTTTCTTTTCCTCAGTCCTCAGAGGTTTTTATTTTGGCCATGCTAAATGGTTCAGGTTTTGTGCTCTACAGCTGTGGCAATTCACAATGTTTTCCTTGTGTTTCAAAAGGAATATCTTCCGTGAGTGAGATGATGGAGGGAAGTAAAACCTAATGTTTTCCCTCACATCACCATCTTCCTTTCCAGTTGCGAATGGTGTCAGAAAGTGTTGTGGCATTATCAGCAGCTATTCTACTTTCGAAATGATGACAATGAAACACTGTTGATTAAGAAGCTCATGGTCTTATTTGGGGTAGGAAGATAAGGGGCACATAAAATAACTGGTGGCCACTTCAGGCTTCCAAGAGAAAAGCACACAGCAAACAACAAATGCTGAAGGGCATGCTGGGTCCAAAAGGAAGAGCAGGCTGATGGTGAGCAAGCAAGCAAGCAGTGAGCTCTGCCTGCACAAGGGAGCCTGAAGGGAACTGGCGCTGAACATGCTGTGTATTCACAGCTAAATAACTCTCCTAGGCTCTGATCTTGCTGCTAATGCACCAGAAAATAAGTAGTCTTTGAGGTTCATAGCTAGTAAATTGTCTTGACCCCACTGAAGTCAACAGAAGGATGCTGATGCAGACAGGTAGAGGATTTGACCCTAGATGTTTGCTTTGGATATTACCCAAATACCTGAATATCAATTTCTTATCACTAACTAGTTCATCACTAACTGATGAACATTTAACAGCTTTGCCAAACGCTGCAATTTATCTTTTCTACTTGAAGTGTCAAATATCACCTTAGCAATGCATGAACAACAAAACCCAGGGAGCATTCTCAAGACTGATATTTACTGGTGCAAAGAAAACAATGGATTTTGTGAATCCCAATCCTGAATTTTGATGCTATCCTTGAAAACAAGCCTGGCACGTACTGCCATCCACCATTCCACTCAGCAAGTTGTACAAGAGTAACCTGGGGTTTATTCCAAGGGGAGAACGAAGATAACCACACTGTCCATTCCAAGCTGGGAAAGACAAGACATTTTGGAAGAACCAGTCCTTCTATCACAATAATCATGGTCAGTGCTACAAGACACAGAGGTGTGTGATTGGGCTAACGTCATAGAATCAACTAGGTTGGAGAAGACCTTTAAGATCATCACAGCCCTGAACAAGCTACAACAGAAATTGTGGTAGGTCAGCATTTCTGTGCCTTTTCTAAAAGACCCAAACCAGTGAATATGAGGTTAAGCTAATTCTTCTTGTGGGAGGTCTGGCAAGAGGCAAGACTCAGCTCCAGCCTCCAAATTATACGCCCAGTACATCCCAGCTTACCAACCTAGAGCTGTAAAACAGTGTTATTTGGATGAGTGTATCTGAGGAGAATAATGCTGCCAGTAGTACTAACAGTCAAGAGGCTTGGACAAAAGCTAGTCCCACTGAAGGCAACAGAAGGACTCAAGAAATGCAAGCAGTAGAAAGCTCTGTCAAAACCAAAGCTTTGGCCATTCTTTCCCTGTTTGGCCATATCCCTTCACCCATGCCATGCTGAGCCTAGGTTGGCCTGAAGAATGACAAGAGAAAATGCAAGAGAAACTCCTTTAGTTTTGTAAGTAACAAGCAACACTGTCATTCAGTAAAAAAGGACAATAGTGTTCCTGGTAAATGTAGACCCTCTCTTCTTTTGAAAAACCACTATGTCTTCTTAGATGTTCTCCAGGTTTCACTGCTCTGGGCCAGTGCAGGCTGGGATCTAGTCTTGCAGCAACTTGATACAGAAAAAACCTGCTTTTCCTATAAGATATTGCTAATTATGGGTCCCAATCTGCCACCACTCCGAGACACAGGCAATATTTTCAGCACAAAGCAACAACACTAATACTAACTTTCTTGATTTACCAAAAGTACCTATTTCATATGTTTACTTTTATGTGCTAACATATGGTAATTCTTATACTTTTTCTATACTCACCCTTCTATCTCCCTGAAGTGTTGATGAGGTACTGAAAATCTGTTCTCTTTCTCTCAGTTCTCCTTCTTCCTTAGTCAAGAACTGAACTGATGGCCTTTGGGGATAAACAGGGACACTTCAGCTACAAATCTGAAGAGAAAAGACAACAGTTATTATCCCAGCTTCACACACAGCTAGCCCTATGAATGCTCCCTGGCTGACTGGCTCATCCCCTCGGTGCTTTTCATTTTAATTCCTTTAAATTACTGCTAAGCAACCCTGCAAATTGTCTGATGCCAAGTGCCTCCCTTTCCTCCTATGGTTCTCCAAGGAGACAAGAATTGGGACTATTGCTCTGAGCACAGAAACCAGTGTTCCTTGGCTCATGACAGGTTGTTGGCATGTTCCCTTCATGCAAAAGAAGCCAAACAAATCCAGAGAGCAACCATATTTACACTTCTGTTACCTGTTTGCAGAGCAAAGAGCAATTAAGCATTGTCATCACCCTTTTCAACTGACCATCCTCTGATTTCCACAAATTAAATGTGAGCTGCACATATTGGAGGTGTGGGGAATCCATCGCCCTTTACTGGTCCTGCGGTGGCCCAGTTCCTGGCACCAACCTGGAGTGCCTGCTACAGGGCACTGGAGCAGCACTCTGGGATCCTGAACCAGTCTCCGAAGGTGTGGGGATGCAATGACTTCAGGTCTGTGTTGCACAAGATGAGGTGACAGCGCAGTGCAAGCCAAAGCTTGGTCTTCAGTAATACTGCACTTCCCAGAGCCTTTGCTAAGACCTTAGCAGCTATCTAATAGGCATTTTATGCACAACTGTAATTTCTTTTTCATCTTATCTCTTCAGAAGCTTTTCAAACGTGGGATTCTGCAGCCATACACAGATTTTACTGGGTCCTCAAGGGAAATGTCTCGCATCAAAACAGCAGAATTACTGTTTAACATCAAGGAAGGAAAGTAAACACCAAAACATTCAGGTAAAATCCCCATGCAGGTGCAAGTGCAGATGATAGTAAGTACAGTGAGAGGAGATGCAGAGGAGCGGGATCATGGAAGGATGGTGTCTGAAGGATATTCACCACTGAGACTTACCGCCCCAGACAAAGCAGCACTGAAACACCAAGTGCTGTGATCTCCACTTGCCATCGTACCCCACTGCTCTCCTCAAGCAACTCCAGAAGAGCTGTGGGGGCTCTGGGCAGATTTCCTGCCCTACTTGCAACATCTGGAAGGTTACAATTGGCAGTTGATGGTTTGGGGGTTTTTTCTTCTTTCCCCCTAGATCTTTAGTCATCATCTGTGAGGCACAGAGCAGCTAGTATTTAAATATCTAAGAACACCTCACTTTGGTGTTAGCTATCCGAGAGCGATGCCCCAGTGCTGTAAATCCAGCTTTATTTACTTACACATGGCACTTCCCCAACTACTACCATTCTGAACCACCCAAATCTGTCAGTCTAATGGAGATATATGGACAGTAAAAACATGCACTGGGAAACTACTGGCAGATTGTACAAAATGATCAGATTTAATCAGCTGATAAATTATTCACTCCAATTGAGTCAAACATACTATTTGAGTCTATTTATGGATGTCCGATTAGTGCAAGTAATTTTCCGTCACTTTATTATGTTTGCTAATACATTATGAAAACCATGTTGTGATAATGGTCTTACTTAAGTCATTTTGTTGTATGAGCATACACTAGAAAGCTTATTCCACCCAAGGCCACGGATACATTCCAGTGGGCTTCAGTTTAGTTACACACTGGTATGCAATTTCCAAGGGCTTCTGCAAAGAGTGAAGTTGCCAGCAGAGTGGGGATTTCATTTAAGGAAAGCCATTAAACTGCCAAGCTCTCTAAGTGGCACCACACTATTTTCAGACACAACTGCCATTGCAACAAAGTGCAGGAAGAGGGCTGAGCTGGCTGCTCCCCAGACCTTGATGAATGCCTCTGGTGGCTGGACGGGGGACGTAGCAGTAAATTGGATCACGCTGTTGAGTGTTTGTGCAGTAGCACAAGGATGCAAGATGTAGCACCATCACTTACTGCAGCAGAATGCCAAATCAAGCCCTTGAGGCCATGGGCAGACCTTGGAGTCAAAGGAGAGCATTTACAGAATGTCACGTTTGACCTCCCAATGAGAGTGGCTTGAACGTTTCATCCCATAAGCCTGTACTGAGGGAATCTATAAACAACTGCATGCAGATAGAAAAAGTAGCAACCACAGCAGCATGATGGAGAAAATCCTTGACTCCATCATGTCACCCTCTAATGCCCACCATTTGTCCCAAAGCAAGGTTTGCACCCCGGAAGGCCACATACATTTTTTCCTGGATTTGGTGTAGGTTCAAGGGAGTGCAATAGCACCTGTCACGTCTGCAGAGCCCCAGGTACTCTGCCCTGGGCAGAGATGCATTTTTGGACAAGACCAAGCAGGAAAGAAGCTAGAACTAACAAAGAGCTGGACGGCACAGGGCTGCCACCAAGCCCATCCCGCTGTATGGTACTGAGTGGGGCAATCTCAGTATTCATCTCAATAACCCATGTCTAAAGGCCAACTGCAGCAGAGTCCCCTGCTACCAGTCTAACTCTTCTCTGCCCTCCCGGTCTCCTCCCCACAGCACAGAGCCCCTGGCTCCAGCCCCTGTACACTACATACTGCCTTTTTATTTTACACAAGGAGCTGGTCTCCCTTTCCTGCAGCCCATGGAAAACACTGGCTACTGAAACTGCAAGAGCTGTACTTAGAAGCAGCATATATGAAAGCAACAAGAGTAAGCAGAAGATGAGGAGCTTGACATCAGCCTGCCCCTAGGTCAGTGTCACGGCGGTTACTTCCCTGTCATAGTGCAGGGTGAAGTTCTGCTAACAGGGCAGTGCAGAGTTTACCCATTTTTCATCTCTGCCAGGAAAGTCAGGGAGGTGAATCCATCCAACTTTTAACCTTGCAGTGGCCATACAGTACTGAAAAGCCCTGTGCAAGACTGGGTTGAGACACGAGCAGGGAAAGGCAGTGAGGTCCTCATCCTCACCCTAGGGCCAGCTGGAGGCACTGTCACAACCTGAACACTCCAATTTCTAGTCAGTTTTTGGCATCGTTGCATTTTTTAAGTTTCCTCTTCTTTCTTTATTCTTTGGGGTTTGCAAGTGCGCTAAAGTAGATGGATCCAGTTGTGCTGCACAGCTGCCCCATCACCCAAAGGGCAGATGTGGCTGGTAGTGCTTCAGGTAGACAGAACTCTTCTCTCCCAGCTACATCACTGCTGTAGGCCTGTGCTTGGGTTTTAGTAATTGAGAAAGGTGCCAGACTGACAGATGCCCTTTTCAGACCCTGGAGGAAACCCATGCTCCCGCACACCATTCATCTACCAGGAACCAACCTGCAAAAGGTGAGAGGCAGCTCAGCTCCCATTTGAGAAACATAGACAAAAGAGTGTACAGCCCTATGGCTAATGGAGGGGGAGCTTCGCACTCACCACTGCCAGCTGCAAACAGCCCAGGGTCCCGGGAAAGGTGATCCCCCAGCTACCTTGCTGCCCCCTTGGCCACAGGGCAGGTCCAAGTCCCTCTCTCAGCATCATGCACATGCCATTAAAGGAAGAAGGAGGCATTGGGAGTGAGGAGGCAGGGGGGAACCTTTTGTTAAGACTGTGGAAATTTTCAGTAAAATGAAAACAAATTGCTCTAAGTAAACCATTTGTCACAGTCTGATTACTCTGCTGCCACTATGGGAACACCAATTTGTCATGCAAGATCAGGATAACAGCAGGCTGACTGTACGAAATGGCACTCTGCCTTCTGGCTTTTTTGTTTGCAGCCAGTGAGGGCAGCAGGGATCTCCCACAGGTACTTCCCAGTGCCCCATCCCTCCTGATGGCACGGGCACACACTTGGGCCCCTGCAGCCAGCACTGCACTGCTGACAGTCCCCTACTTCCCAGCAAGTACCTCTATCTCCTGGTACTGCAGCCCCACCTCAGACCCATCCAATATGCTGTTTTACCTGGTTATCCTGGCATGTCTACGTAGACCACTAGGTGTCCATGGCGGGGATTACTTCTTGCACTAGTTATTGGCATAATACTACCCTGAGCTGAATCTTGGCATCCGAGTCCTGGCAAATAGATCATCATTTCTCTTACTCATTGCTCATGTCTCCTATTCGCTACACCTTTAGGAACGCCACAGCTGAGCCTTCAGCACTTGCTGGCCCAGTCCCAACCCACACTTCCCTCTCATTGGTGATACCTGAAGAGATCAATAATTTGTAGGTAGAACAATTAAAATAAAGCAAATGCCCACAGAGAAAACAAAAAATGCTGTGAGATTCACAATTAAATTGATGCTTAAAGAAGAGTTAATGCAAGGGAGCTAGGAGCAAAGGTTAGCCAAAATGCTTAACACATGGGAAAACAGCTGAAGAAATCACAAGTCCAAGAATTAACTCCCTTAGCTTCACTGTCCATAGCTAATAAACAACTATTGGAGTCTCCCCTGCTTGTGTCCCTCTGGAATTATGCAGCACTTTGTAATGCTGAAACAACATAATTATGTCCAGTCCAAAGGAAAATATCTTTCAGTAAGAAAATACTTCAAATGTAATTTTAGGTAAAATGCTCCATTCAGTCCAACACAAAATCCTTCACCTCATTTCAGGTTATTGATCTTTTTTCTAAACCCCTTCTCTTTTTAAATTGGTAGGTCAATATTGAAATAAAGAAATGCCTTTTTGAAAGGAAAGCAGAACATCGAACACGTTTTGCTTGCAAACCACAGGAATGAACTAACTGAGAACTTATTTCTTTAACAAATAAAAAGGGGAAAATCAGAAAGATTTGAAGTTTCAGAACTTCTCCATTCACATTTTGGGGTTATTAGAGCTTGCTGGATCCCCATTGAATCATAGAATGGTTTGGGCTGGAAAGGACCTTAAGATCATCCAGTTCCAACCCCATGCCATGGGCAGGGACACCTCACACTAAACCATGTTGCCAAAGGCTCTGTCCAACCTGGCCTTGAGCACTGCCAGGGATGGAGCATTCACAACTTCTCTGGGCACCCTGTGCCAGTGCCTCACCACCCTCACAGTAAAGAACGTCTTCCTTATATCTAACCTGAACTTCCCCTGTTTCAGTCTGAACCCATCACTCCCTGCCTTATCACTACAGCCCCTGATAGAGAGTTTCTTTCCAGTATCCAACCAGTACATGATGTCATCTCTCTTCCATTTCTGATATATTCTCTATTTGTCAAGTGCTTTTCCTACTGCTACTCTGGGCAGTCTCTTGCCAGCAGCAGGCAGGACCTGCCACCCATCAACACCCTTCTCACCCACAGCTGATGCAGTGTCCTGGTCCAAGGCCATATTTAAATGCTGCAAAAGCTGGGAGAAAGAGGTGAGGAAGCATACTATTAAAAAAAAAAAAAAAAAAAAAAAGAAATGGGCATATTTCACGCTAAGAAAAGGCAGAATGTTCCCAAAATTATATAGGTACCTCTTCATTCTCACACATGGCACCCAGAGCCCCCAAGAATGGCACTGAGTCTGCAACCACAGTGATCCATTCTACCACACAGGTCCCCATGATGCTGAGCCATCAGGTTGGCGAGATGAAGTATTCAATGGAAACTTGTTCAATGCAGACACTGGCGGCACTTGTCACAGTGGAAAATGCCCTAGTGAAGATAAAGCCATGTTCGGCACACTGAGATCACACCTCTGGGAAACAAACAGAACAGGAGGTTTAAGTCTTGGTTTTCCCCCTGTGCATGGTTGACTGGAACAAAGGCACTTCAGATTGGGTATCTTAAAATACCCAAACCCTTCACAGGGCTGCCATGCAGATACTGTACAGAGCTGAGGAGGTCTAGAGGGAGGTAAGACTCTCAGGGCAGTGCCAAACGATGACTGGGGCTTACTGCAGAGCTGTGGCACGGAGCAGCATGCTGCAGTGTGTGGCATCGCATCAGCCCCAGGCTTAGCCAGCATAACAGCTCCCTGCAGAAACAGCCACACGAAAGTAAGAGTTCCCAGGGCTGTACCCAAAACATTCAGCTAGGCTCTGCCAAGGGTGAAGATGTTCCAGCCCAGCAGGACTGGGGACGTTATACTGAGTATGAAGCACAAGGGTGGGAAGTCTGAGACTGAACAGAGAGCAGAGATGAGGCAGCATTCCCTTAGAGACCCAGTGATGTCCTGGGACTTTCATGTCAGAGTGCTGTTTGACACAACACACACACACATTGCACAAGTGAGATACACAGCTAATCAGACATGCCATAGGGCTCTGCCGTAGCAAGAATAGAGCTGATATTCTTGCATGGGATGTAATTCCTGCTGTAACTTTCTGGATTCAAAGCAGGAATTATGGGCATAGTACATTTATCTAAGGGCTTCCAGGGGCTGTAAACATCAGCATTATCTTCAGTAAGGATAGCAGTAAGATTCAAATCCTTAATTTGTTCTAGCAAAAACCTGACAGCAGCTCTAATGTAAACCATCCTCCCTACCAAGTGTATGGAGGGGTAGGAAGGGAAACAGGCAGAACACAGCCCATTCTGCTGCTTCAGAAGGCACAACTCAGGACTTATGCATCTCACATCCCCCATGTATTAAAAGCATGATAGAGCCCACTGTGATTTATCCAGAGGCAAACATGACATCCTAAAGAATAATACCTGAAAAACTTTGGCTGCTCTT
Source organism: Amazona ochrocephala (assembly GCA_039720435.1). Classification (NCBI taxonomy): domain Eukaryota; kingdom Metazoa; phylum Chordata; class Aves; order Psittaciformes; family Psittacidae; genus Amazona; species Amazona ochrocephala. Next base: position 80,277,045 of record CM077881.1, on the reverse strand, counting down.
GAAAGCTGAACTGAGTAATAGCTGTGGCTTTGTTTCACTGCCGAGTGTGATGGTTGTCAGCACTGTCCAGAACAAAATACTGATGAAGCAGGAGATAGAGACTGGGACTTGCCTTTCTGACAACTGGATGCAGTGTTGTGGGGCTATGCCACACTACTCACTCAAGATGTAACCAGTTATTATCACCACCCTTTGACACTGCCATAAAGGTGCCTATTTGCTCATCATTTCGCTTTGTGGTATTCCACAAGGGTTTGTCAACACAGCAGCATAACACAAGCAGAGTGGGGCAGCAGTCCACTGGGCTGCTCTTGTTCACTGAGGATTTCTGTCACAGCCCCTCAAGCACTAAACCTGGATCAGCAACGGCTAAGCAAGTAACCAATCCCTCCCTGGTTTCCCAGCTGAGCGAAGACACTTTCTCCTCAACACCAGAATTCAGGAGCCCCTGGTTTGATTTGTAGAGCTCTGTTCTCCCCCCATGCTGACAGCAGGAATGAAGGTGAACTTAAAAAGCTGGGGAGTAACCTTTTGAGCCAAATTGTTTGTTTTATAGGGTGGAGATTTCACTCCTTGTGTGTTTGAAAAAACATTTAGGAGAACGGGACAGCTCTGTAGCTCTAAGTTCCAGCTGAATATTTATAGCGGTAATGATAATAAAGTAAACTCCTATTGATTTAAGCTTGGGTATTACTGACTGTAAGGTAATGATACCTACAAGGAGATCATAATTTCCTAACTGTTTTCTTAATCCACTTTCATAAAGCTTTAAGAAGCCACTTCTCAGTCACAGGGATGAATACAAGTTACTGCAGCTGAAGTTTTACAGGAAGGAGGGCAGATGATTATCTGCCTTCAAGTCCTAATAAAACAGCAAGAGCTGATTTCCTTATCCCACCTCTGGGTCAGTTCCAGAGGACCACATATTCAAACCAACACAAGTGAAACACCGGCAAAAACAAGATAGTAAATCACAGCAGTGGGAGGTCAAACTACAAAGGGGATTTCTTTCCCTCCACAGAGACCATTAGCTATATCATGTTAGGTGCCAGCCTAAGTCATCAATTCACCTTCATCATACTAGTCACAAGCATCTGTCAACAGCTGAGCACAGCTCTTGCAGTGAACACACTGCAAGGTAATGGAGAGAAAAGTGCTCATAATTCAAAAGGCATGTTCAGTGTGTGTTTCTCTAGCTCAAAGAGCATTGAAACTTTCCTCTTTACCATAGCTTTGCAAATTCCACTTGATCTGAAACCAACTTGCATTTTCTAAATGCTACTGCTGAGCTTGAACTTCAGTGAAAGTCCATTTGCTAGAAATGAAAGTTGCCAATTAAAATCAGTTGTTTATGTTGCTTTGGGGGAGGTGAGGGGGAAAGAGAAAGGAAAAGCCAAATAACTCATTAAGTGATCTATATTGTGCCAGTACAGTTGGCAATTATAATTATCCTAATAAGACTTTTCTGCTTATATAAGCCCATTCATTCAGGGATCTCAAAACACTTTGCAACCATTAATGATGTTAGCTTCATAACATTCCTGACCTCATTTACAGGGGAGGGAATTGAGGAAAAGAGAGAAAACACCACCACTTTCTATAACAGATAGCTTTCATTTTCCAACTGCCTGTAAGGTTTATACCTGAAACTAAATCACACTTGAAAATCAGGGTCAGTTCTAAGGTAGTAGTAGTCCTTGACTCACAGTGTGTGTGCAAAATAAATACAACCCAAAAGCTAGTGCGAACTCTGTGAGCAAGGAAGGCCTACCTGCAAACCCGCTGCAAAGAGCCTTGGGTCACCGAAATTTGTCACCCTGGAAATGTGGCAGACTCAAGGAGAGAGCTTCTACCTCGGGTCCTCACAGAAAACCATCCCTCCCTCTACCTCAAACAGTACTCACATGTGGGATGGGTGTTATCAGTGTCAGCTTCTCCAGATCCACAGCTCTTGGTTGTCTCCTTCTCTGAAAGCAAAAACAGAAACAAAAGCAACATGAAATCCTGGGAAAAGAAAAAATGAACTGGAACAAATAGCTGAACATGCAGAATATGTGCACCTAGCAGAGAGTGGGGCCTGAGCAGCCGCCACCATGGATTTTGTAAGCACAAACTGTGTCAAACTAAAATAATTTGTTCCTGTGAGAGGGTGATAGGTTTTGTAGGTATAAGAACAGGAGCAGATGTCACATACCCTGACTTTAGACATTGTTTTTTATAGCAGTCTCATAGCTGAATTAAGGAGGCATGGGAGTTTCACATTGCACAGAGAATGCAGAAGTGGTTGAAAGCAGCACTTGGAAAGCAGTTATCAGTGTTTCAACATTAAAATAGCAGTATGGACCCATGTGCTCCACAGGGAGCTACCCTGGGTCTAGGACTATTCAATACTTCCACTAATGATCTGGATGATAAAACAGATGGCATGCTTATTAAGTCTGCAGATGATGCCAACCAGGGAAGAGCAACACATCCACTAGAGAACAGACCTGGAATTGAAAATGATTTCAATTCAATGTTTCAATTCAACAAATGAAAGCTCTAGCCCCCATCATCAAAATGCTCTTAAACAGGACTGAGGCCTTATTTTGACTGTGAGGTACATGAAACAATCTTCCTGCTCTCTTCAGTTGGGAGTAGGGAAAAGGATCAGAGATCCAAACCCCAAAATTTATGTGGAAAGCACTGCAAGAATTTGAATAGTTTACCTAAAAGGGGAAAACTGAGACAGGACCAAATAACAGTCTTTATCTATGGCAGAAACTCGGTTTTCTACTTGTGTGATGGAGGGGGGTTCAGAATGAACAAGAGAGGCTCCTGCATTGGACTAACACAGTAACTATTAACCCTACAACACATTCCCCACTGGGCTCCTTGGAGACAGTTTTTCTCCATGGACCATACAGGGCACCCAGTGAGATTAGGCTTCTTAGGGTAAAGTTGGCCTCTAGAAATGGTTCACCGGTGTTGTATCTGTAAGCCCATTTGGGCCTGCTGTAGGGTTGGTGTTGGAGGACAAGCTAGCAGGCTTGTGCAGTAGTTTGGGACCAGAGAAGGTTAAAAAAGACAGGAGAATTGTAGCATCCACATGGGAGCTGAAAGACGAATCCAGGCAAAGAGCAGGGAGGTGAAGTCAGTTGTTTCATGACAGAGATCCAAAATCCAGTTTGCCATATTTCCTAACTGTTGTTTTAGTTCAAACCATGCCAGCTACGTCACAGGAACCTGATCGCCTGTTGACAGCACTAATGGCAGGGACACAAAGACAACATGAACAGCAAAAGAAGCTGCCCAGTCAGTCTGAAAAGCCTCAGGAGCAGACCTGTTGCTGTCCTGCACTGCAAACTGCTGCACTCATTTCTGCTGGGATGCTTAGCCTTTCCATTACCACTGACCTCACGTCTCTAAAGAGTCCACAGAACTGTGGTTACATAAACAGCCCAAATGCTAGCATTTAACAGGATAAGAACATTAATTTTAAGGCAGGGAGGAACTTGTTGGAGTTCCCAAAACTTTTCTTCTGCAGAAAGAAAAGGATTTTATCATTGCAGACAGCTCATGTATCTGCCAGAGACAAGACCCATCCCACCAATTCTCCTTTGAGTGACTTCTAAAACTGAAATTAACTTTCTTGCTCACATCATTGAAATTCCCTTCACAACCAGATAGCCAAATAACGTTAATACTAATTTTAATTCTGAAAAGCATGCAAAAAAGGGGATTTTTTCTTATTATTAATGGAAGAAAAAACCTATTTAGCATATCTAAATGAAAAGTGTAAGATCGATAACCCGTACAATAGCAATCATGAAAAAGCTACAAGATGGAATTATTCTCTCAGGGCTTTTATCAAGGTAGTTATTGTAAGTTAAATGTGAAATCCACCCAGAAATCACTCAGAGAATTCAGTATTCACATACTTCTCTACTGCAAATAACTCCCTGTGCAACAGTAGAAGTTCGCAGTATATGAGTCCATAATTCAGGTTGTGTCAGCGGTTAGCACTTGAAGTTCCAGCAGTGCTGCATTTTTAAGAGGCAGAGGCAGTTGTGACTTGCAGGCAGGCAGCCTGCTGCTGATCTGCCAGCGAGGCTGGACTGTGCGCAAGTTAAAAAAGCTGCAAAGCCTGTCCCACAGTACCACCTTTGTCAGAGGAAGATGGGTAGCATGAAGCATGAGATTCTTTGTCTCAAAAGTTCTCCTAATTAGGTATTACAACGTGTTTTTCATTGTGGAGAAGCCATTTTAATTACTCCTAACAGCCACTGGGGGAGTTACTGCTGTGCAGAGAGCAGATCGGCATTCTCTTGACTCATACCCATGACAGGAGAAGAACAATGTGCCATGTTGCTAAAAATGCATTGTGGTATTTATCAGCTGGTCTGCTACAAACAAGTGATGGCCCACCTAAGGTCCAGTGGTGCAACTCCAGAGTGCAAAATAACCCCTTCCTCCATTTAGCTCTTGCAACAGTGGTTTATGCTCATGGTAAATCAGTATCTTCAGGAGGCAGCATGTGGCATAAGATGGGGCAGGAGCAAATCTTCATTCATTCCCTTCCTGTCTCTGCCTCTTACTCACCATGCTTCTGGACTCCAGGTCTGTGCAGGGAACATGCTGGGGAATAAGCTGAGCAACTGTGTGTGATCTAAAATTTGTCTGAACCCTCCATATCCAGCAAAAAGCTGTATTTCCTAACAGGTGGATTTAGAAGGCGATAAGTTTTCGTGTGCCAATTTTTAATGTAGCTAGCCATTTTAAAATCACAGAAGTGGAGAAAAACACTTTTAAAATGGTATTTTGGAAACCATATGGAAGGTAAGTCTTCACAAAGACAAGCTCAAGCCTTCTCTCTATGGATCCAGAGGTAAAACTCAGTAAATAAGAATACCTGAATAGGAACAGACTTGAGCACTAACTCCAAAGGTGGCACCGTATGCAGGGAACATCCTTCAAAATCTGTTAACAGCATTAACAGACAACATGAGTGCAAGTAGCCAACATGCACTAATACCCTGGGACAGGTTTGTGGCCAAGCAGAACACCTATAAGGTTCAGCTTTGCTCTATAGGACAGACTGAAACTGTTCCAATCACAGAATCATAAACAGTTAGGGTTGGAAAGGACCTTAAGATCATCTAGTTCCAACCCCCTGCCACGGGGGGGGTTGTCATTCCATCTCATACATTTACCAAAGAAACCAGATATGTGAAAATGGAAGACAGTGTGTTGGGCAAATAACACATGCCTAAAACTTCTATAAAGTTCAGCCATCTGACACCAGAAGTCCACATTAAATGGACGTGTTTCCATATTCATTAAGACAACTGCTATTTTCATCATACTAATGATATGAATTCATTCCTACTGCACAGTGTCTGTATGTATTCTCATAAACTGATTGTATGTGTTATTTGTAACTAAATCAACAATAATAGTCAAATGAAATCCCAGATCTTGTTACATATAACCCTGCTTAGGGCAGACCCTGATATCCTTCTATAAAGATGTTCTCAGATGCAGTGTGTCTAAACTCCTTCTACAACTCTGTTGGTCATTGTCATTAATTAGACACTTCTGTGAGAACAAAGATAGTGAAGCCAACAGGAACAAGGGCTCAGGGGGAAGCTAGCCAGATAAATATGGGCTGCATAGTCTATTTTAAAGCTGTTTAGCCTATTGTCTTGGGAAACATGAACTTTGGTAAGAAAGCCACAGTTGAAACCTGAAAGCTTAAGCAAATCTTGCTGATCTCTAACCAAACTCCCAGGGAGAACATTTCAGTTACCAGCAATTCCTTAACCCAGCACACACAGACACAAAAAGATCCAACGGCCAGGGAATAAGGCTACATAAATTCAGGCCACATTAAGCACTGCTTTCTTTCAATAGTGAGAAGTAATTAACCACTGAAACAATTGGCCTAGGGACTTGATATAAGCACCTAATATCTTTAAAACTAGGCAGGACATGTTTTTCAAAAGCTCTGTGGCAACTCAAAAAGGGTTATCAGCTTAACACAGGAATAAGCGCAGGACAAAATACTATGGGCTGTTTTAATCACGGGATCAGTCACGAGTAAAATCAAGCGGCATCACTGTTACAAGCTGTACTGTGTGAGACTGTGTGAAGCCCTTTGGTTCTCCTGCAACTGGTCCTCCTCTAGCAACATACTGCGTTGAGTATTTATTTAAAACGTTGCATGTTTCCTGAAGAAATCCAAACCATGCCCACTGCATATTTGCAGCTGATTTCACATACTACAAGGCCACGAGCCAGAATAAATCAGTGCAGCTCCACTGAAGTAAGTGGTGTTTGATCAGTTGTCAAGATGAAAAATCTAAATTCCTTATTGCAGGCACTTATATATTTCCCAGGTTTTCCACATTCATCACCTAAATCTGCTCTTGATTTCCATCTAAGACTAATGTCTTTGAACAGATGCCTCTGCATCTTCAGTGCTGCGTTCTGGACTTTCTCTTGCATTTCCCTTGATAATTCTGTTTATTCGAATTTTGCCATGTGTACACCTTGTTTTCAGCATGTTTTCTCAGTGCTTAAAGGGAATAATCAAGCCTAAGCTAATCAGCAAATAAATAGACTTACTGAGGCTATGGCGAGGGGTAAACACGATTAGCACTTCAGGAGGACAGAACAAATACAGATGGGCACTCAATGGGCAGGTTTCACTATCGAGCCAAGAGTGCCATGTTAAGCAGGGACAGAAAAGCCCTTAATGCTGTTGTTTCTAACCAGAGATCTTCAGGAAAATACAATACTGCATAGTGAAAACTGAATGCGTATAAATATTTATACAAGTGAATTCAATAGGAATGATGATAATACTGGTTTAAGATTTGTTTCTCCTTTGCCAAGCATGCATAACTGTAATGTGTGCAATGCATACACTGCATGCAATCATGGAGTAGTCCAAGTAGGAAGGTGCCTTTGGAGGTCTCTAGTCCATCACCTGCTCAAAGCAGGGCTAACTTCAAACCTGGAACCAATTGCTCAGCACCTTTTCCAGTCAAATTCTCTTCTCTGCAGCAATGGAAATTGCACCAAACTGCCAACCAGGCCCAACACACAGAACTACCTGCTCCTCGTTCACAGCTCCTGTTGTTAGCAGTTTCTTCTTCTACCCAGCAAGAACTGCTCTTGTTACAACCTGGGCCTGCTGCCTCTTGTCCTGTTGCTGCACACCCCTGGCACAGGCCCTAACACTTCCACCCCTATAACAATCCCCCTTCAGTAGTGAGAGTCTGCAGTTAGCTCCCCCCATACCCAAAGCCTTCTCTCCTCTAGGCTGAACAAGCCTGTTCCCCACTCCCTGGATTGTGAACTCCAGCTTCCAGACCCTTCATGGTCCTCCACTGGACTACCTCCAGCTTACCAGCTTCTCTTTTGCAGCCTCTAAACCAGACATGCTTCAATATGGACCAGTCCCTGATGGTGTTTGCAAAGGAGAGCTGAAATGAAGTATCAAACACTCAACTACTGTCCTTTGAAATCTTCATACTTTTTCATTACCCATGGTCAAAACCAAAACTCACCAGTCCAAACCAACAAAAGCTGAGAAATCAAAGTAATTTCTGCCAGTCCTAATTAAATGGCAACTACATTTTCAAGCTTTATGGCCCATCTTTCTACCTGCCTATGAGAGGAAATGGATTTTGCTGCATGCTTAAGAACTGATCATACAGAATTTATAGGCTCAAAGGAGAAAGTGTATGACGGTTCAAAATGCCTTTAAGAGTGTTCTAGCATCTCCTTCACACTGAAACGAGAGGGGTTTCAGCCTGGCAGTGCCCAAGCTATAGCAGAAGGATGTAGCCATTTCTCTTTAACAAGTGTGTTCCAAAGCCACGTGTTGCCTTCTGCAACTGCCACTCACAAATCAATACAGAGCTTACTACTTCCATGTGGAAACATGTAGGCTGGGACAGGCTTGATAACAAAGTCATAAATCCTTTCTTGTGCTAGAAAAGGACTTGAGCAAAAGTGAATTAGGTCGAAGGAGTGAACTGTTAACCCTTCCCTTAAAAAGAGGATTCACTTTGCTACAGGGAAGAAGCGGGGCTGTTCACCCAAAGGATCCAACTGGAGTTTTTAGATACATGCCAGACATTTAGACCGATTCAGAGCTATTTTGTCATTTCACAGCACCAGCACAGGGAAAAGGGACTCTCTAGTGCTACATCTTCAGCCAGTGACAGAAAGGAGACTCCCTTTAATTTCACAACTGATCCAGGGACGCAAAAAACCACTGTAGAGGAAGAAAACCTCAGGCACTGAAGGACTCTTTGAACTAATGGAAAAAGCCAGCACAACAATCCGGAGATTGAAACAGCAATTTCAATCCGCAGATAGACACCTCTTTAGAAGTTATGTGTTCATCAGAAGAAACAACTGATGCAATCACCAGTCTATTTTTTAATGTTTCCCAATTAATAGCAATACTTCTGCAAAACTCAGGGTAGCACAAGAGTGAGCACATTCCAGAGCCACAGCCTTCGTAAAAACTGACTCTTTAATTACAGAGAAAGGATTCAATTTACTTCTACACAGATGTTCTTGAAGCTGACAACCACCCTGGCATTAGGATGAGAAGTAGAAGGAATACCCTTACACCTTCAGATTTCCAAAACAGAAACCAAAACAAGTAGCAGAAACATTACAAAATGAGTGCACTTCTTCACACTTCATGGGAAAGAAAGGGAAGGAGAAAGAAAATAAGCACTGTTGGTACACTAAGTGATCATTTCTCTTTGTTCCCTTTGTGAATGCAATTGCTCCTCTGAACTTGGCACATTGCCTGTAACATTTGAGGACTTTGCTGCCTTAGCAAAGTGTCTCTCTTAAGTTCATTCCATTCACAGATTGTTGCTGAACAAAGGAGACTGTCCTTTTTATTTCTGTTATCTGAGGAAGCTCACAGGATAACACATACAGAGCCCCTAACCCTTGAAAAAAACTTCTGTAAGTAACTTCCACCCTCCACTTTGGAAATATTGCAGTTGCATTTTGATATCGCCATGCAGGTGTCTGCATCTAAGCTCAATTCATCCATATCACAAGAACCACATGCAGAAAGGATTTGGCTGTGCCTCCCTTTCCAGCACGGCAAAAAGGGGTTGACCATGTTTTGCCTTAGAGAAACCCCATTCCCCACACAGCCACCCCTGAGGCCAGAGCAGCTCCTCTGCACTCCTGTCACCTTGGCTGAAGGAACTGGGGTTACTAAGCCTGGAGAAAAGGAGACTCAAGGGAGACCATATTGTTTTCTACAACTACCTGAAGCAGGTTGTTGTGAGGTTGTGTCGGTCTCTTCTCCCAAGTAACAAACAATAGGACAAAAATCAGCTTCAAGCTCCACAAGGGAAGGTTTAGATTGGCTATTAGGAAAAAATTCTCCACTGAAAGGGTTGTCAAGCATTGGAACAGGCTGCCCAGGGAATTACTGGAGTCACCATCCCTCGAGGTATTTAAAAGACATGTAAACATGGCACTGGGGGACATAGTTTAGAGGTGGACTTGGCAGTGCTGGGTTAATTGTTGGACTTGATGATCTTAAAGGTCTTTTCCAACCTAAATGATTCTATGATTCCATGATCCTATGATTCTATACACTGACTGGTTTTTATTCTCCCAACCACTCCCTGGGAGATGGCTTCTCATCAGAGGGAAGCAGTGCTGAGAAAAGATGGCTGGTTTATTGTTCAAAGAGCTCTGCAAACAGAGCCCTAATTCTCAGCTGGCATGAACAGTTGTGATTGAAGTCAAGAGAGCTGCCGTTACTTGCATCAGCCAGGCTCTAGGCCATGAGCATCTGAATTCTGCCCTGTTATCCAAGCTGCCTTGGACCCAGAGAGAAGAAAAATACTATTATTCTCAATATCCATCAAAATTATTTATTTTCCCAGTGCATTCTCCTCTCTCCCCTGGGAAATAGCTGAGTATTTAAACTTCACTGACAACAGCAGAGGATGCCTGCGCTCAGTTGCTGGCTCTCTGGGACAAGCCACATTCCCTCTCCACAGACTGGATCCTTCCCTTGTGAAATGGGGATGTGCCTTGTAGCATGAGACACATTGAATCTTACCAAGAAAAAGGCTGGAAAACCCCCGGGCATCATTACTGTTGCTGCTCCTACTAAGAACATTCCCAGTCCACTGCACCCTGCCCATATGCTCTATTCAACCTGGTGCACAGATTCACCAGGTCAGACACATGCCACTCGCTGTCTCATATATACAAAACTAGAAAGAAAAGTGGATCTACTGCATGTATTTCAAAATACTTTTATTCCTAGACACTGAAGGCAAGTACTCCCTTCAGGTTTAAATTAATGAGAGGAGTTGGTACTAGCTGAAATAAGATCAAGAAATGCAGGAAATCCTTTGATGCTGCAAAGCAGACTAAGTATTGCTGTTTATCTGAGTACTTGGTAAATTACATTTCATAAGAAAGGATGTGCTTTAGTGAAGGCGACTTTGCAGAGGCAGATGGGTTTGTTTCATTTTCCTTTGCCTTTGTGTTTCAAAACTTATGCTAGTTTTCATTGTAATTGCTTGTGGGAAAGCTAGTTGGAGCCATTTGGAGAAAGGCGCTTTAAAGGAATCTCAGGGAATGAAAAAGGTTACCTTACACCTCTAAGCCATACTTTTGCAGAGGAAGATGGTGCACTCACAGTGCTGGTCTGGAGTCAAGAGAATGCAGGTAAAACCAATCCTCTGCACACAAGCAAATCATAGAATGGTTTGGGTTAGGAGGGACCTTAAAGATCACCCAGTTCCAGCCCCTGCCACAGGTAGGGAAACCTCCTACTAGATCAGGGCGCTCAAAGCCCGATCCTAAATACTGGATATCTGTGTCAATACTTCCACAGGACTGTAATAGGTGTAGGAAAAACTGTTCTGGTCACAAAAGAGGACCATATATTGGTCTTTCAGAAGAGGAAATTTAACCTCATTTTCATACTATGCTTTAGAGGTCACACTGAAGAAAAATCTTGTCTGATTTCAGAAAGCAAAATTAAATACATCCCAGAGACAGTTCCCTTAGGTTGCTACTTTTACTGTGGACCAAAACTAAATAGATTCAACAGCTGCAACTGAGATGAAGAAGATGAGTTTGCCCATATAACTGCTGGGCGCTAAGGAGCCTCTGAGCATGGCTAAGGAGTCACTCATTCCACTTGCACTGTGCATTAAGCCCATATGCTCCTCTAGTTAGGTTTGGTTTGAAGGTCACCTTAAAATAGGGCAGAAAACACTGCATTTGAAAATGTTTTTGGTGTCCATTGTTGCTGTGGTGATTTTAATGTGATCACCTGGTGTGTGGTGAGCGCTTCTCTGCTAACCTGATGCAATAGATAGCACAACTCCGAAATACAAGCGGTACAACAAGCCTTCAAAATTGTCTAACTCTATAGCAAGCCTGCCGGCTGTTTATTGCAGCATGTCAAGTTTCATCTCTCCAGGAGACAGAATTTCCCCCCTCAGAAAGGAAAAACAGAACAAATACTCATCTAAGAAGGGAGAAGACAACACATACACAGAATTAAAGACAAATACAATTTCCCAGCACTTTCTGTTATGGCTCAGGCATCTGTGGAGCTCAGATGCAGGGATTTGGGGAAATGGCTAGTGAAGATGGGGGCTTGGTACAGGCGGGCATGGGGGATATTTCCCCTCCTGGCTTCCAGCTGCCAGTAAGCCTGCTGTGCAGACTGACCTCATGAGTGAGCAGATCACGGGATTCATGTGATTGACAGAACATCACCCTCTTCCCCTCCCAGCCCAGTAAGAAGGACTGCAGGCACACCATTGTGGAAGGGGAGTCTGTGCCCAAAGCTCTCAGAGACCCAGTTACTGCCATTGAGCCAGTGAGCTTCAGTATCCAACACCCAGTTGCCTCAAGACAGGACTTTTCATGAACTCATGACCCTTCTCCATATCCTTCTCTCAAATTCCTTCAGTGGGAAGCATACACACCTCCAAAGCAGACAGGTAATATTGACTCCAGTGCCAATCCCAGTTATGCTGATATAAACAAACAAGAACTATGCTCAAGTTTTCCTGGAACTGCAGCTCTTCTACATGCAAATGAAGAGTTCATCTCCCAGCTGGAGAGCCATGTCAAGAGCCATGTAGGAGATGGATGTTTACATGGCCTTAAAGTCCAGGGGGATGGCCTCCCCTGAGATCTTTCTGGCTATTTTGCCAGATCAAAGCTGGATGAAATCTAAGAACATTCATATAATATATATGTATTTTAATACCAACAACTAAATTATTATTATCTTACACCAACATCTCAATTTCTGTCTGTACTTTGTACTGGCAATAATTCAAATTAATAGCACCTCATTGTATTCTTAAATTCAGCCATCTGCCTGCACTTGCCATGTCAGCATATGAAAGCAAGAACAAGCTTTCAGCGCGTTTCAACCTTCCGGCCGGCATCATTTCCACCCAAACCACTAGAAGGCACAATACCCCAAAGAATAACCTCAAACCAGCAGCCTGAACCCGCAGGATGCAACCATCACTCTATGGGGCTTGAGGGGGTGCAATGATCAGGAGAGTGGCTGATCTCTCACCCTAGATCAGCCACTGGGAGTTTAGCATGTCATGACTTTTCATGTCATGAGCCTACGAAGGAGCTGCTTGGGAAGGATTTCTTCCACTCCTTCCTCTCAAGATACTGGCTAAAATCCTCTCTGAAACACACTGAAGGACACAAGTGACCAGATTGGGCACCAAATGCACACATACATATAGCGCATTTGTGACCCTGACATGGATCAGCAGCATTTCAATGTCCATATCACTGCTCGTGTATAAAACGATACAGGAAACCTATATTCAGTCAGCAACGAAATTAATCTCCAGAGCAGCGAGGAACTATGCTCCCGCTATCTTCAATCCAGTCAACTACACTAAGAATGTTTTCCACTCTATATGCATTGTCCAAATATTCCCGTTCTCTTTCCCTTGTGGATGACATTTCCCCCCCCTAAATTAATTAACTTCCATTGGCTAAATCAATATTTCTCTCAACAAGCACAAAAAAAAGAGCTAAAAATGTACACTGTGCAGAAAATGCAGTACAAATGTATTGAATTGCTGAAAGACAATGATTTGTCCAGAGTCTGTGGCCAGTTAAAAGTCCCTAAATACGATTTTGAGAATTGTTTTACTGAGTTAATAAAAAGAGAACCACTGAAAACCCCACAAAGATACATATTTGTTAAGTTCTTGTCTCCATTTTTCCCAGTTGCTGAAGGTTAGAGTTAGGTCTTATTTGCCAATAAAAGATTTTCTAGGACTCTTTAGTTATACATCACAGATCAGTTACCCAGATGATAATGGCCAAATAAGACATCTCTGAAATAGATTGGCTGTACGTACAACTAATATATTTAGTATTATCTGTAAGTAATGCAAAAACCATCTAAAGTTGTTCTCCATCCAGATGTAAACAAAATTTACCCCTCTGCAAAGTCAGGCTGAGGTGGCATATGCTGAAACAGGACGTGAAGTCTCTAACAAGCCAGAGCCTTACCTATGCCTGAAGAAGGAACAGAACATACAGAAAACTGGATGCAGGGTGGGGAGCAACACAGAGGGGAACTGTCCTCGAGCGCCCCCCACTGGGGACAGTGTCCAGTTTTCCCCAGGGAAAGCTCCTCTTGAAGTTCACCAGCCCACGGAACAGCCAGCAGGGCTGCTGGGTCGTTTTCTTCCACGTTTTGGCCACAAAAGCACTTTTCTTACATGAGCTTTCCACTCAGAAAAGCACACAGTGCTTTCCAGCTCTGTGGAGAATGTAAAGGCATAAATGTCTTTTCTTTCATCATTGTTCCAGCCCCTCGTAGCCTTAAAGGAAAGACTTCATTTCATGCAGACTTCATTTCATGCAGACTTCATTTCATTTTACAAAACCCTGCCCACTCTCAAAAGCAAAATAACACCAATCAATGACCTTTGAAGGTCCCTTCCAACCCAAACCATTCTATGATTCTATGAGTATTACCCAAAATAACACCCAACCTCTACAGAAAACCAGCTGCATAAGGTACATGAAACCACAGACATTTATCTGCCTTACTTGTGTGCTGTTGGAACAGTCCTTACAAATTCCCACTAAAATGCATAAAACCAGGAAGAGAATGTTGTATTAAAGACTGCAGATGCATACAGCACGTTCTGTAATACTTAGATGATCTACACTGCAGGGCTATCTCCAACAGAAATTTCCCAGTATTGTATAGAGGAAGGCAGAATTCCTAGTTTGCACTGGGATGAGAAGCACACTTCAGGACAGACTCTGTGTGTCCCCCTGGCACTGAGGGTCTGACTCTGCCTGGCATGGTCATTGCTGGTCTCTAGGAGGAACACATTACCTTCGGCACAACCTAGAAAGCCTCATGCAGCAGGAAGCAGAAATGCAGGTCCTTTGGCATGTGATTTCCCACTGCGGAGGATCAAAAGCCTCCATGGCACATAGTGTCAGCAACCTTTGCCCTGGCAGCAGAGAGCCCTGACCTGGGCAGATCCCAGCCCTATGCTTTGGTAGCAGCCTGCTGCCACCAAGGGCTCTTTCAGAGACAGCCTGTATGTTTGACATATTTTGTCTCTCAAGTCCTTACTCAGATGTTTCCCCCTTGGAGATATTTTTGCAATGCTATTTGACCCTTGCAAGCACGTGTGATATACAGCATTTTTGGCAGAATGTTGCTGGCAGACTGGTCCACTGCCTAGCTCCATCCTTAAGAGCTCCTCTGACCTCCAAGGCATGATGAGCACCGTGCTGCGATGAGGACTGATAGCTTTCTGACTCAGCCTGTACATTTCTGGGCAGGCCACATGCCTGTACTGCATCGTACAGGGCTGCCAATCTCATACATACCACATCTGTTTCTGCTATTTTCTGTCTCTGAGGGATTTATTCCTCCCCTTCAGTGGTAGTGTGGCCCCTCTGAATGAGTCTGTATAGCATTTAATTTATGCAAAAGTCGATCACCAACTTGGCTCTGGGGAGTCTTTTCCAAAGAGGAAACTGTTGTCATTTCCTTCAGAAACAGGGCATAACATTACCTCTACAGCACTTTTCTGATATGACGAGCTCTAGTGCCACTGAGCTCCATCAGCTCCCATTAAAAATTACGACCATTTGTGCAAGCTCCAGGTATCACAGGCTCTGTCCCCACATCACCCTGCCCATCTTTACTGCAGTTCTTGCAACCTCCTCAGGCTGACAAATCTGCTGCTGCTCAGTTAGTGCTATTTTTTTATGATCTCATTTCACTCCAGCACATTTGATACTACTCTGTTGTAATCATGGGGGTTAGCACAGAGGTGAACTCAGTTCCTTTGCTGGATGTGTTTACTGATGTACTTTTTGAGATCTACTGCCACTGTGGAAGTTTTACTACCTCCAAGCCTTTAAGCAGAGCTATGACAGCAACACACCTTTCAAGGTCTCACAGAATCCCTGCATAAATGGGGTAGGATTTACTGAGCCACACTGCCCATGTTAGTAACCCAAGAGCTAATTAATAATCTAAGAAGAGACCTAGTAACAAACAACTGCGTTCAGCCATGCCATGACTCTCACATGTTTTCATCTCTCCATTCTCTGGCCTTCCCTACCAATTTAGAAGCAGTAAGAAACCAGAGTTTTGTTTTCTTCTCTCTAGAACCTTAGTCTCACACTAATGCTAAACCTAAGCGGCTGATATTTACCTCAAACTAAATAAATGCTATTTACCCTGTTCCACCATATGTTGGTGGAACATTAAAAAACCCATAGGAAGATGAAGTCCTCCCTGTTTGCGGTCTGAAAACATAACGTTAATCATAAACCCAGTGTAAAACATATTGCTCCCAGTGCTGAATCAAAACGACTTGTTCCTTTGAATATGACTCTTCATCCCAGACCTATGTCTTTCCTTAATATTTGCTTTTCAAAATGTTAAAGGTTAATGCATGTTACCTAAATTCTGAGGAAAACATCACTTGGGTGACCACTGTATGCAAAAAGTAAAGATCATGGCCTCAGTCAAAACTGGTCCCTGCTGTGGGTCTAAGAAAGTTTCAGTGGGAAACCATTCTCCTTGTTGCTTCTTTTCTAAAACCTGATCTCTATTGGACCAAAATGTATAAGCATGAATAGTATCTATGTAAAAAATAAAGAGTATATATCCAATTCTATACAACATTGTTCCATAGTCTAACATCAGGTAAAGAAAACAAAAGAAAATGTACTTTTCATGATGACACCTTTCTGAAACCTTAACCTGACGTGTATGAAACTTGATGAAAGCAAGCCAGTCTACACCAATACTGATACAAAGCCATGTTCTCCTGTTGTCGCTTTCTAAATCTATAGACCATGAAAGAATTTGAGAGCACCTGCTACACTTAGAGCTTCCTTTCTAAGACCATAGCCAACCAAACCAAACCGAAAATAGCTTCTGCTCCACCAGAACCATGAAGCCTTTCCCATACCCATCCTTAAGATGACAGCAGACCTTTCCCTCCTCTCCCCTTCTTCTCCTTCTCCTTTCCTCTTCCTCTTCCCTCCAACCAAAAGCGCAATTCAGTATTTGCTTCTAGAAAACCTCTTGCTCTAAATTTAGCAGAATCATTAAAAGCCTACTCTCCTGACTGCTTCCTGCTTGTATAAATCCCACTCTTCTATCCAGGTCCCTGGGCACAACAGAAGCCATGCAGGATCACCCTCCTGAGTGCTTTCTTCCAGAAGCCATACTCTAGCTGTCTCTGTGCTAGCAGAAAACCATACCCAGTTAAGCAGTCTGTACACTGAAACTAATCTGAGGTTGCCTTATCCTACCATTCTTCTTACTAACCCCAAGGGCTGTAACATAATCAGTAGGAAACTGCACACCTCACTGCCTTCTTTCTGAATCTCTAGCAAAAAAAAACACATCCAGGTAAGGAGTGCCTACAAACAAAAATATTATATACATGCATTTGCTTCTACAAGGACTGTTCTTCCTCCAAACAGTACCACACATGGATGAAAACTGCTCTGCACATCCCTTCATTTTAAAAACCCTGTTTCTAGTTACCTAGAAAACCATATCCACAATAGTAAGAGCTCTATCTAAAACAATGATTAGATCTTATTTGGCCATACAGGACTCTATAGAAAACAATCTCATCTGCTTTCATTCTAACCTCAAAACCAGGAAAATCTACTGGCTTGGCAATATCTCTACAAAAGCATACAACAAGTCATGCCCTTCCATAATGCACTGTTCTGCTATCTTTATAGCCAGTAAAACCATCACCAGAAACACTCCTTCCTTATGTTTACCTTTCTGTAGTGGTAACTCTACCCTTCACCCTTAACTTCATTCACCTACACCATAATAACCAGTCTCTGAATGAAGAGCTAGAAAACATGGGAAAATGGACCTTCTCATTGCAATTCTGAAGACTAAATGCACACCTATAAACAAATATTTATATATATTTTTATATATGTGGATAATTCCATATGGAGATACATATACATATATACATATATGGAAAAAATTTCCTTCTTTTAGAAATCCCATTCGTAACCCTTAACACTAAGTAAGTGAAGCCTAAAAGAACAATGCTGTATGAGAATTTACTTCATTTAAAGCCATTTTCTCTTACAAATGCCATTTCCCAGTTTAGCATTTAGGGTCACAAGAAAAATATTGCAAATTTTGGTGTCCAATTACTCTCTTTCAAAGACCCACCATAATGATGGACACATCTGCAACCCTAGAAAAAGCCTGTCTCTCCTCATTGCTCTGTGCACCATGCCATACTCAGAAGATAACTAACCTCATTCCTTTCCTTCTGAAATCCTAGATTTACCATGCCTAATCTGAACTATCTTGATGATCTATTTTCCATTGCAACACTACACTTGAAAGATTGCCCCTTACATGTATTCAGCCTCATTTTAGGTTGCCAGACCTATATGACACAGTGGGAATCCAGCTTGAACCGAGAGTAAGCCATGCCAACCAAGTGCTACCTCCACCAAAACTGTCCTGAAGCTGCTCCTTTAATCCTTCTCTCAGTATTCTCCGTCCTTTCTCACATGCTGTGAATGAGATGAAACAGCTTTTAACTCTGCCTTGCATCTCTAAAACTTCATAATTAATACCATTACAGTTTCTGCTGGTATGTTAAACATGAGCACAGCATCTCATCTGAAACCTGCCCAGTGCAGTTTGGCTTAGCGATACCTGATGAAAGCTAGGAACTCACACCCAGCGTTTGCCACTGGGAGGAAACAGATAAGAGGCCCTCCTAGGAGGGCACACATACAGGCACCAGGGAAATTTTAAGCAGTCAGAAGATATTAGAGGTTTTCAAAGTGCAGAAATACTGTTTCTGTTAATACAGGTCTGTCTTTGATTTACATACTGTATGTGAGATTAAGGAAAATTAGTTTCCCACATTAGTTGCAAGGCCTTTGTGACTATAAAAACATGGGAATTCGCGTTGCACGTAAGTAATTTCTGGTATTCAAATTTCTTGGCTACTCCTAAAAATGCCTTTAATAATCAAGACTTTCATGTGCTTGGAGTTTCTTTCTGTTCTCCAGAGAGGGCTGAAAGGCCCTGATAGATCTCATTGTCTGTTCTATTCCTCCCAATTCATTAGATTTAAAACCACCACCAACAAACCAAAAGAACAAAGCCGAACTCTTCACAAAACTATTTCATTTTCTTCAGGAGTGCGACCTGGCTGCAATTAGTCTTGCATGCTCAGTGAATCAGGTGTCAAGTGTGCATCTGAGGATCTGGTCTGCATATGCACATTAATCTTTAAAGGTTCCTATCCCACCCTGGCAAATCCTGTTTGCCAGTCTCAGATAGGAGCAAAGCTTATGGTAAAGGTTTAACAGACTAGCAAAGAAAACAAGTGAGAGTTCCCATCTAGCTGAATAAGAGCGTATTTCACCAAGAGTCCCTGTCTTGTGCTTAGATTTTTGATGTCTAAGGAACACAGGGCTCTATCCTGAACTTTTCTCATGGTTCATAACTCCTGGATGGCTGTGAAGGGGGTCCACCGCAACCTCATTTTTGTAGTGGGAAATAGTTCTAACCTCTTTCTCCTTTATCCAGCTGCTTATATTCATTACATATGTAGCAATACTGTGTTTTGAGGCTTTTGATCCCTTGGGAAACATTGAAACTGAACAACTTCTAAAGCTATTGAGGAAAGAAAGACAGACTGCCTCATCCAGAGAGACATTTTATATGAGAAGCCAGGCTAAAAGAGCAGGAAGAGGTTTGCTATGGATTCATATAAAACTTGAAAGTGGCATTAAGAGAGTCTGACTTCAAGACCCTCCTTTCGATGTTCAAAGTTGGGCCTGGTCTCATAGCAGAAAGCCCCAAACCATGGGTCTTACCAATCACAAATGTAGGGAAGACAAGTTTACATTTGAGACCTCTTCTGCTTAGGAATAGGCTGGTTTCTGTATTCTGCTTCATTGGAGCTTGATGGAAACCAGACACAAAACAGTTACACTTAACTGAAGACTAAGCAAAAAGGCAGGCCACTGTATTGACTATCTAGTCGATTCATATATGAAAATTAAATGTATTTTCCCTCTTTAGCCCTCTTATTTTCACATGGGTCTTGCCAAGGGGCATTGTGTATTGGATATTCAGATACATTTCAATTCCACGATGGTTTTGTAGTTGAAGTCATGCATAACAGGATGGAAAATGGAGCACGCTTTACTGAAATAAGAGCCTGTGAGCATTGAGGAGTTATTTTTAATATTCCTAACACATGAAGCCTATGCTACAAGGCATTTATGTAACTCTTCTTTGTTTAGTACCACCTCCATCAGAACATAAGTATTTGCAGCTCTCTGAAAGCAGCTCTTTTGCAAAAGCATAAGCTACCTTGAACACATTACGAAATCTATAAAAGCTTCCCAGCTGTTTGAAGAAAGAATCAAGTGATTTGACATCAACTGAAACAAACTAAAGGAATGCCTCAATGTAAATTATTTCTTTTTACCAGAAATGGAATCCTTCAGCTCCTTGTCAATAAGCTGTTTGGCTTTCATTACAGCTGGCTGTGCTGCATGGTATTGTCTGAGACTGGGAGACCTTATGAGACACAGAATGGCTTGTTTTAGTTTTCCTTATATTAGCAGGTAGATAGAAATAATTCTTTTAACTAGTCAATGCAATGTAACACATACTAAGCAGGGGCTTTTTTAGGGTGCTATGTAACATAGAAAGACTTCATCTAAGAGAGGGAGCCTGCTTGTTTGGTGCTGTGTACCACTGCCAGTACTTGTGAACTCATGGTCTCCTGCGTTTCTGGGGAGCATAAAACCAGCCTGTGATGGGCTGTGCAAAACTGTATTGCAGATACCACATTAGCACTCATACCCTGGTTCAATTTGATAAATTGAACATTTAAAGTTACGATGCGATCTGATAGCTTCTCACTGCCCATTATCCTCTCAGTATGCAAGGCAAAGGCAGGAGTGCCCACATACCTGTTTTATGGATGGGGAAATAAGATGTATAAACATTTCAGCCAAGAAACAGAGGCACAGATAAGTGAAACACTTTGGACAGCACCTACTTATCTCTTACTTTCAAGCTCTTCATGAGGAGCTGGTTTTACACACACTGAAATCAACACCAATTTACACCAAATACCTCATGACATTCATTCATGTACAAACTATTGCATTAGGGGGTGCTCAGCACTACCCCAGCTCTGCTCTCATGACAATCGATGGACTTTGCTGCTGACAGCAATGACCTCTGCTGACTCCTTTGGAAATTCTCCTTGTCAGGCAATGACAGATAAAGCCTCCCCTGGCTGATGGTCTCCAGATCAGATTATCACAGAGGGAATTTCACAATCACACTGGATTCCAACTTTTTTTCTCCTCCTTATTCTGGCTAAGAATTCAATTTTCTTTTATATGAAAAAATATTGCCAGCATATCTTTCTCATCCAGGCTGAAGGAAACTTCACTTTGATTGGCTTTGCTAGAAGCCCTTCTCCTAAATACAGTGCAATGAACTTTGCAGCTTTTTTCCCAGTTGCAGAATGCCCTCCATTTTCACTGGCTTGTCATGATTAGACCTTAACACTGCCAATTGATTTCCTCTGTGATTTTTTTCCATGCTAGTCAAGAAGGTGGCAATTTTAATAACACCGTTCCTGGATGTAATGTTATTCACAGGTCTGCATCAACTTCTATGGCTACACTCCTGAAATTACCCACTTCAGCTATACCTATTAATTTCCCGTGAAGTTTATGAGTTCTCTGTATGTTGTATCCCTAACATCACATTGCTTTTCAAAGCAATTTCTACTCCAGTTTATGTCAAAATTCAAACACAAGGTTTCTTGAGATGTATTTTAGTTTTCAGCTATTTCATGTTGGGGTTGTGGGCAGGCAGCACAAACACAGCGAGGCGGTGTTCACTTGTAAGTAGAATCAGCGTTACTTATGAGATTTAAGAGGTAAAAGGAAATATTTTCATGAGACTGATCTGAATTTTGATTCTCTAATAAAAGCAGGAACAGGCGACAAAAGTGGTTTGATTTGATTTACACTCCCTGAACTATGTTGCAAATGTAGCCCTCCTTTTCTGTTACCAAGCCAGTTCCAATTTATTCCCATGTGTTATATTTGCAGATGCATTTACTGAATAGTTTATCAAGTGATTTTCAAATTGGGCTTGCTGCTTGGAGTAATTTTACATGACTTGATCAACAACTACTGGCTTATTAACCTGTTCAGTGTACATGCTGCAAGGAGGAAAATCACTTAAACCACACACTCTTATTTCTGCTCCATCAAGGCCTCACAGAAGACATTGTACTGTCACACAAAAACTGAAGAGCAAACACTGAAGTCCCAGAAAGGTAATTCCTAAGAATATTCAAGGAGTCATAGCCAAGTTTGTGAGACTTGCCTTAGTTACCCATGCACAGCAGATCTATATTATAAGATAAGAAAGAAGAGCAACATCAAACTCAGGAGTAATGGTGTGAGACAGTGTAAAGGAGCAGCCTGTTCCTCTCAACAGCTCAGCATCTCAGTTTGCAAAAATGAGGATGAGGACATGTAGGACAATCTGATTTTTGAAGGTGGGTCCCACGTAGCAGGGGAGGCCAAGCCCCTCTCAGCATGTTCCATGGCTGAACGCACAGTCGTGGAGGCTTGGCAGTAACACACTGCTAAAATCCAGAAGGTGAATGGCCCCATCCAGCCTCAAATCAAGAGTGAGCAGAAGCCACTTTACGGGACACTCCTAACCCCAAGAGAGTCCAATAGAGAGCTCCTGAGAGGAAAAGCATAACCCTTCTGAATGCTGTTAACCTAAGAACACTATTTTAATTACCCAAATTGTAAGAAATACAGAAGGCAAACTACTACAGAGGTGACTCTAAAAGATATCAGCTTATGACTCTGGAATATACAGTAAGGAACATTACCATAATAAGCTCTGAGGAGATACAATGAAAACTATTACAGCTCCAGGAAAGGCACATAAAGATGAGCATAACAATTACCTGCCTGACAGAGAAAAGGGAAGAAAGGTACATAATTTAGAGCACTGCTGTTACTGGTTTGAAGACAGACAGATAATGAAAAGCATTGCAGTTACCTAGTTCTGGCAGAGATATAATGGCAATCGTCAGTTACCTATCTGTAAGGAGGACATGCGATGCGTAGTATTACTGTTACCTGTCCCTAAAAAAGAGCAAGAACAAGGGAGAGAGAGATGAGAAACCTGGATTGTTACCTGGCTCTGGAAGGCAGATTATAGAAAGATTTGCTGCTGCCCACAGCTACTGACTCATGGAGGAGGAGGCAGGGGAGAATGGAAAGTGGTCTGAGTTACACCCTGGTTATCTGGTACAAGGCCAGATTTCCAGCTGGCCGCAGCTGACAAAATTTGTTCGCGTTTGCTTTTGCAACGCCAACTTTGGGTTCATGCAGAAGGAGAGGGAAACGGGGGCTGCCCTGTGACACACAAGAACCACAGCCCTCCTAGAGCCGATATGGACCATGCCACGTGTCCCACCATGGATGCCCCACTTGACTCCCCAGCTGCAGCAACCCCCAAGTAGGCATCATTTCTCCATGCACTCCCAGGACCAGGCAGGAAACTCTGTGCAAAAGTGTAGGTCGAGAGAAAGGGATGGTGAAAAAGAAGGGCTGTAAAGGATGGAATCATGTTTTTTTGAGAGCTCTGGGACACAGGATGTAGGGAGGTAATATATTTACATTTGTGTAGAGAAAAAGATGCATGGAGCTTGCTGTAGCCTTCAGTGTCCATCCCTTCCCTGGATGAATGATGTCTGCTTGCCTAACCACTCTACCGTCAGACCAAAGGGACAACTGAAGAAAAAACCCCTAGCAAAACAACAACAACAAAAAAAACCCTTTCAAACCCCCCAAATACATAAATCTGGGAGCAGGAGAGAGTAATAGCACCCAAAAAAGGGTGGGTCAGCTAATGAAGACTGCAAGAATGAAGGAAAACTATTTCATAAGAACAATAACGGCACAGATACTATGTGGCCTACCTCTTCAATTCTTCAGCACTCCTCCACATTGTTCTCGCACTCAAACTTCAGATTTCAAATTTCTCTTCCTAGGGGATAGTATAGACAGAGCTTGAGACAAGGCGCAGTGAAGTCTGTTTCCTTTTAGCTCACTCAGTTTTCAGTCTTCAAGGAATATAGGAGAAACTCCACTTGATTCAAATGAATCCTTTTATTCCTGTTTTGACCACAAATTGCTATCCATCAGGTAGGTGTGAAGTTCACCTGAAACAATTGAGTCTTGTGGCGATTACTTTGTAATATTCCAAGAAAAGACACTCCGGAAACCCCACTGTTTTTCACAAACTGCA
Source organism: Amazona ochrocephala (assembly GCA_039720435.1). NCBI lineage: Eukaryota > Metazoa > Chordata > Aves > Psittaciformes > Psittacidae > Amazona > Amazona ochrocephala. The sequence continues at coordinate 80,253,107 of CM077881.1, read as the reverse complement.
CTGCTGCTCTATGAACCCAATTCAACACCAGACTTGCTCACAAGACAAAGGGAGAGAACCACGGGTAACAAGAGAAAAGCAAGGAAGAGAGGACTGCATGGGAAAACAATATTTGCCTATTTAACCTGCATTCAGAGCAGATCAGGCACAAATTAGAATTATGTGTTGCTTCTGTACCTCCACCTTCAGTAAAGCTGTTCACTTGTTGCAAGCAATGTGGCAGGATCCAGCCGTCACTCCTTTATTCACTAATACAAATAAATAGATCTGGTAAATATCTACTTTGACTATGACATAAAAAGGTACAAATGCAGAGCTGAACTTCTCCTGATTCCTCCTAGGAATACCACACTGTTCTCTCACTGGCTGTTTTGCCTGTGAATATTAATGTCAAATAAAAAGTAATTGTTGTCTCTCTCCCATCTTTCCCAGACTTTGTTTTTTCTCATTCGAGTTTACTTTCAAATTTCTCTCTTTTTCTGTCCTTTTCTTTGTAACCAGTATCCCTGGCGAGATGATTGGATTCCTGGGCTGCAGAATAGCTGGATATGTCAGCATTTGCCTTCTTCCCAATACAGACTGACCACAGATACACCCAAAGATCACGAATTTCAGAATACCACATTTCTCTTTCACTTTTATACTGGTATGTGCATCTACAAAATATACATGGTCATTACTGAAATAAAATGATGTTTAAATAGTTCTCTTTCAAACATTTTTGGGGGCAGCTACTACTAAAATATTTTAACCACCACGAAATTTCAATTCTCTGCCAAGAGCTGAAAATAAAGATACATCAATTCTATTATGTTACGACACAAAATAATGTAAAACTATCTAACAAACATGCAAGAAATGAATTCAAGACAAGCTTCCAAGCTTTCCAGTTCTGCTCCCAAACATCCCTCAGCAAAAGCTCCATAAAACTCTAGTTCCACATTTTCTCAATTTAAGCCAGCCTGAATACAGTACAAAATGCTCCTGCCCCTGTCAATATGACCTACATAATATTACGTGGTCGGTTGTTTCTCTGGACTGATGTATTTGACTCTAGAATATAGTATCAAGACCAGAAAGGAATCATAGAATAGTTACGGTTGGAAAGTACCTTATAGTTCCAGCTCCCCTGTCATAGGCAGGGACACCTCCCACTAAACCATGTCACCTAAGACCCCGTCCAACCTGGCCTTGAACACTGCCAGCGGTGGAGCATTCACAACCTCCCTGGGCAACCCATTCCAGGGCCTCACCACCCTCACCATAAAGAACTTCTTCCTCATATCCAATCTAAACTTCCCCTGTTTAAGTTTGAACCCATTACCCCTTGTCCTCTCACTACAGTCCCTCACGAAGAGCCCCTCTCCAGCGTCCTTGTAGCCCCCTTCAGACACTGGAAGGCTGCTATGAGGTCTCCACGCAGCCTTCTCTTCTCCAGGCTCAACAGCCCCAACTTTCTCAGCCTATCTTCATATGGGAGGTGCTCCAGTCCCCTGATCATCCTCGTGGCCCTCCTCTGCACTTGTTCTAACAGTTCCATGTCCTTTTTATGTTGAGGACACCAGAACTGCACACAATACTCCAAGTGAGGTCTCACGAGAGCAGAGTAGAGGGGCAGGATCACCTCCCTCGACCTGCTGGTCATGCTCGTTTTGATGCAGCCCAGGATACGGTTGGCTTACTGGGCTGAAAGAGCACACTGAAGCCAGTTCATGTTCAGTTTCTCATCGACCAACACCACCAAGTCGTTCTCCATAGGGCTGCTCTGAATCTCTTCTCCACCCAAAATGAGATCACTCAGAAGACAGTGATCATCTACCCCTCAATGGTTTGAGAGGCTGTGAAAGGTTTTGTGGCTTCCCCCTTGACCACTTCTCTGGCACCAAAAAGGGAAATAATGTTTCACTGGGAGGGAAGAAAAATCCCACCAGTTTCTTTCCTGTTATCTTCAGCAAGAGCTGCACCCCTCTGTATTGGTTAAGCAATACCTGCTCACTTATATATATGGGAGACAGGGAAAAAATGGATGACCTTGTAGAAGTAGGGTAAAAAAAGAAAGACTCAGGCATTTTTGGCAGCTTTGAACTACAAGAACGACCAGGGCTTTGGAGGCAACTGAATTAACTCATACATAAATGTTCTACATAAATGTTCCTTTTGCGTCTTTGTTTTCATTTATTTCCTGCTTGGTCCCAGCAATACCAATTTTGGAAACTAGTGCATGACAAAACAATCAAATGAGGTATTTGGCACAATAACTAATTTGTAGTCTGTAAATCTCCCCTACAAACTCTATTAGCTGTTCTTCCTGCTTGGCTGATGCTTTTTTTTCCTTGACAGCACGCTGAGTCCTATAACCCAAGAAAACATTCAGTCTCTTTCCTCTCCCCCTGTGACTGCCATGCCTTAATCCCCAGCACTATTCATATTGGAAAATCCAGTAAGGAAGGCAAAGGGTATATTCTTCTTCAGTTTTCCTAAAGGTTCCAGCTACTACTTAGCAAAGGCTGTTGCAGAGCATGCAAAAGGAGGAAGTCAGAGGAGGATTTTGGATCTACGATTCAAAAACATAATAGGCAGTAAACTTGTTTGCAGCTTCCTTTGCAAGAGGCATTACCAGAACAGATATATATTCATAATCCTTGCTTCTGACACAGAGAAGAATAGGGAGACAATGGGGGACAGCACCATTTGTGACACAGTTAGATGCCCTAGTGTGTGGCAGGTTTTAAGGCAGGGGAACCTGAGCCCAGGGAGGCTGGGAAAGGCACTCCAGGTACACAAATCCCATGGGATTTGGACCATAACTCAGGAACAGCACTAATCTTCCCTTTGAAAAGCCTTTGAAATCACTTAAAAGAAAGCAACAAAAGGAAAACTGAAATAAAAAAGCAAGCTATGTGACTTTCTGCCCCCCACAGTTCTGTCAGTGTGGGTTTAACTATTGGTCTAATTACTTCTGCTTCCAGCTTGCTTTGTTTTGGTTTTATCAGCTGCACTGGAAATTCAGGCAGGTTATGAATGCTTCTCTCAGCAAGCTACCTGAATGGAGATTCAAACAGTACCCCAAATCTGTGAATATTTCACTGCTAGCCTCATCACAGAGCCCATTCAGCACTCTAACATCTTACATTGCTGGTTTTAACCAAAATCCTTTGGATTTCAGCTATATTTTTGTAGAAGACATTAAAAGAGAAAGATAGGAATGAATTCAAAGCATAAACTCAACACTTACATGCACAATAAATCAAGTTCTGTTGTGCAAATGTCTAATGAAGATCTAAGTATGACAGGCTGAGTTTCTGCTCTTGCCCATAAGGAGGAGGAGGTGACTCCTGACAGCCCCTTGAAGGGTGAGGATGGACAAACCATGACATGCTTCCCACCCCAGCCTCATCAGGCATACTGCACCCTGTGTGCTGCAGTGATAAGCTGGCCTGTGTCTACAGCGCTGCACAAGGCCTGGGCAGCATTGCTGCGGCTCTTTCCCACCCCGTAACAGTCGTTTCAAGCAGAGTGAGGAAGGAAACCCTTTAGGGAATGCATGCCTGCTTTCTGTGCACTTCAGATTTAACTCACCCTGTGGGTGAAAATGTTGAAGGAGAACACATGTTCATAATAAAATAGAAGGGACACCTTTTCCTAACTTCATATTATGTTGTTTTGTTGGTTTTTACTTTGAGTGACTGACTCAGTCACAACAACACTGAACTAGTCTAGTTTTTGGTAGGGATCAAGATAAAATTCTTGGGGCGCAACTGATGCATTTTTCCTTGTTTTCTTAGATTAGGTCCCTCTGCAGCAGCCCCTGAAGTTGCGTAGGAGAGAAAATGTACCTCAGACCTCAGCCCACCCATGGAAGCACGTGGTACCACTGTGCTTCCATTCAACATGAGCAACCTGCGTATGGACAGAGGTTGCGGTGTAGAGCTGCCTCTCTGAAACCAGTGGCATTACAGGGCACCTGAGGACCCTGTGAATCCAAGGAGGCATGTGGGTAGAGGTTTTTTCCATGGGGAAAGGTAAAGGGAACTGTGTCACAACCTCCTGCAGGCAGCCACCAGTGGGGAGAGGAAGAAAGGGTGGGAAGGGGACACCTTCCCACCTTTCACTATGCCCAGGTTAAGGGGCAGGCTGGGCCAGGTGTCAAGGTCTTGTCTAGGAGGGACTGGATATTCTTACCCCTGAACCACACAGTCTGACCATCAGCTGGGCAGAAAAACTTATGCTGAGGGGCACTTTGTTCATTTCTGTGTAAATGCTCAGCACAACTGAAACCACAGCTTGCACAAGGCTGTCCCATTAGTCATTGCTGAGCTCTAGGAAAGGCAAACACTTCAATCCACTTTTTGGTGCCAAGAGAAGCAGAGGACTCCCAGGACAAATGGGCAGGGTGTCCCTGGTTTCACCAGGCTAGAGAGTTCATGGCTTATGCAGTGCTGGCATTGGGTGTGTATTACTAAAGCAGTGATGATCAGTCCTTATAAGAGAGCCCATTACCTGTTTTCCTTGTAGATACCTAGAAGTTCTGTCATCTTCCTATCATCTCCCAGAAATGGCCATAGGTTTTGTTCTTCAGATTTCCGTTTCAAGCATGCCACTGCCTTCTCATGAGGTTTTGCCAACAGATATTTCAAAGGTTCCTACATGACATCAAGTAACTGGTAGCTATAGTGGATAAGACACCATAACAAAAATACCATATTTCATTAAGTAACACAAGGTAGAAGTGGAACATATGTCACCTAAAAAATTCATTTGATTTTCTAGTCCCTTCTAACCCTTTTAAATACACCATACTCCAAAGTATGATTTCATTCATTGCACACACACACATGCTGCACTAAAACAAGAACTGAAGGCCCCTTTCATGGAATATTATCTGAGAGGCAGTTTGCTGCAGGCATGTTTTCCTTGAACCTCCCTGTTCTGCTAACTAGAGTCATCTAGAGTGGAAAACACAAGCAAGATGTATATGGCTATAATGTAAGACTTCCTATTCTTTGTTCATCTTTATATCCCAAAGAACTCTGCTGAAGCATACGGATAGCAACTGTAACACAATCACACAGACTCAAGCAGTCCTTAACAAATGGTTTAGGAAGGGGTAATACATTCTTAATAGATGTTTTAATAAATGTTTAATCAATTGTTATAGACCAGGAGAGCGCTCAAAACCATTTCATCCACAGAGCTGTTGAATAGCATGCAAGAGGGAACAGTGTGCTAGAAATACTGATTTTCAGTGGCAATCTCACATCCCCCACCCAGCCTGTTCACCACAGTCAGTACCTCCCCAGCCAGTATATGTTGTCTCCGGAAGCTCAAAGGAACACTGAAATCCTGCCACACCTCCTACATGTGATTCCTAGTAGTCCTGAGGGTACAATTCTTGTTATATATATGAAAAGCAGATCATTAGCCTTGGACCTATTTGTGCTACCATTCTACTTGGGTTAAGTAGTCCTTTACTACTCTATTATGACGCCAGTTTTCGTCCATCACTCCCCATTACAGATTTGCAGACAGTTATGTATTACAGAAATGAACACATCTGCTCCCTGACAGTTGGCCTTCATTTAACCCTACTCATTCTCAAGTTGCCTGATAAAGGAATGGGTACCTTGCATGGCATGAAATTCAAACCCAGTAGTATCCTTAGATTGAAAAGGTAATGCCATTGTTTGCATGGGTCATTTTCCACTAAACACATAGAATCAAGTAGGTTTGAAAAGACCTTTAAGATCATCAAGTCCAACCATAACATGGGCAATGCTAGGCTGATGGGCAGGGTATGCAGCAGTGCACCCATCAAAATTCAATAAGGCAAGCACAGAAAGATAAAGAATTGAAGAAGATTTGACCTCTGCTGAGCATACATCATTGACTTGAACATCTCACAAATCCCTTTCACAGATTAAAATCACTGGTCACCTCTTCATCTCCCTCCTTAGCATTTCCTGAGAGTTTTCACATCATAGCTGGACTTTTCTGCCTTGCACTCCTGCCACTTTTTTGCAGTCTCCTCCTCCTGTCCAGCCTACCGACATGGTATGAATCCCTTCAGCACAGAGGAGGAAGGTCAGGCTGAGGAAGCTGTTGAGCACTGCCAGCAGAAGTTCAGCACATGCCAATTTGCTTTGTGAAGGAGCTCTCAGTGTAAGCACCTCTATTGTGTTTGAAGATTTAATTCCAGCTTACAACAAATGATAGTCCTTTGTGGAGGAGCTTCCCTTTCCGTGATCCTAGCTCATGCACTTAAACTGCTCCTCTTTGCTAGTATCTGGGGGTCTTACTGTCTGTAATGTATTTGTTTTTGAAGTACTCCATAGAGGTGGGAGCAGAGCTATCTTACAGGGAGGAGTGGGGTGATACAATGCCCAAATCACTGCTGCCTGCCTATTTTTGACTATTTCAATCCATATGACCTGCCCCAGGTCAAACGAGGTTTGTGCTTGCAGGAAGAATATAATCTGGTCACCCGAGTGAGGCTGAAATACCCAAACCACTAATGGTCTGTTATCTTCTTAGTCCAGGCTTTCTAGTCTTAGTCTTTGAACTCCTCGGGGCAGAGATTTCTCCTATGCCAGGAAAGCATTTTAGCTTCTCCCACAAACAAATACCAGGGTTGTGAAACAGCTGCATTACTAGTGCACAGAATCAGAGACAGAGGAAGGCTTACAGACAAGTTTGGCAAATAACACAGACCTGAAAGGGGAAAGGAAATAGGCTGAAAAACATGAAGGACATGAAAACTTTCTCTAAAGTCACAGCGGTTCCTTGGGAATTTCACATTATTTGGATATTTAGAAACAAGCAGTTTGGAAGCACGTTATATTAGTGAAATAACTTTAGTTCAAAAGTAAGGCTCTCATTTTCCATGCCAACAGATGCAACACATTTCATTAGCGAGACTCCTCAGTCTTCAACACACATTTTCAAAGCTGCCAACAAGAGTCTTTCTCCCGCTCTCCCCATTCCCTTTAAAACAACCAGAACATGGCCATCTGAGTCCACAGCAAGCTTCGAGCCTCTACCCCTTGAAAAGAACACGCTTGCCTTTGAGGCAAGACTTTGTAGTGTCCCAGAAAGATGATTTCCCAGTCCTAAAGCAAATGAAGACCTTTGCAGCAGCTCTGGTCTCCAGCAATTAGCACGATAGACATCTGCTCTGATGCAAGGAAGGAGGACAGCTCTGGTGGCAGATGGGACAAGCCGAGACCCTGATGCAGCCCCAGTGAATGAGCTTCCTTGGAGGACTGCATGCATCTCAGCTCCCCAGTTAGCATGTTTGCAGGAGCTCGCAGAGGAGCTGCATTATGTTCTGGCACAGCTTAGCCAGGAGTGTGGGCTGGATTGCCATGGTCAAAGAACAGATGGAGAGCAAAGAAGTCTTCCTCAAATACCACCTCTCCAATGAAGAGAGCTGGCCACTGGGATGCTTTTTGGAATTGAAATAGTGTTACCACCATGGAATATGCAAATAAAACAAAAAGACAGAGAGATACTATTCTAAATTATATTATATATAAGCAATTAAATTCAGATGTTCTAGAAATTATTATGTAAATCCTGGTAACTGTCACAGCAACATCCAGCATTTCCCTGGACAACTTTAGCCAGCATAACATCCTTCAAACAAATCCATATAGGGGGTAAAAGTGATCTTTCCCTTGACTGTCATGTGCACTTTATCAGTGCTATTTGAGAATCCTCACCAGCAGCATCAAAAGTGACCATTTCACAATTAGCTCTGACCATTACGTCTCTGATCTGGACTCAAGACTCCGCTGCCCTGAGCAGCAAGCTGTGGCAGAGAGAGGAGCAGGGGTTGAGAAGCATGTTATGTGTTACAGGTAGCTGCCAAGCAGCTCCTCAGCTCCCCAGAGAGCAGGGCAGAGGGGGGTACTTCTTAAATGTGGAACATGTCATTCTGCCCAAAGTTCCCTGACGAAGACACAAAAGTCAAGCTAAAGCAAGCTGCAACATGAAGGCAACCTGTGCAACCCTGTCAGAGGTGTTTGAGCCCAGTATTTGCTGCCTCCAGCCCTGTAATTCTTGTGCAGGCAGCCCAAGCTTCCCCATCACACAGCAGGGACAGACCCCTACCAGCCTATTAAAAGAGCACACTGGGCCAACAACACCTGCGGTTGTGGAGAACAAGCAGTATACTGGTTTGATTGGACCCTCTACCTGGAACAAGAGAGGAATAACCATCCTAAAACAAGCATGTTTATATTGCTAGAACTCTGCCCATGGTGGTTTTAGTATCACAAGCATCTGGCTAAGCTCTTCGCAGCATTTTCATGTGGACAGACCTGTAAGCCAAAGCAACTAAAACTCTAGCAGGAATTCTGTCTACCATTACCCTGGCTGAGTTCAGCTATTAATGTGCTTCAAAAAGGATCTGAACACATAAATCTGTAGGAACTACAAGAATCATTGTAAACCAGCATAGAATCAGATGGAATTGACCTGGGAAGCCTGCGATCTTGTCTAGATTGCAGCCCATAACGCTCAGTTCCAAGCTGCACTTAATACTGTTACACTGAGGCACTTTCTATTATTGACCAACACTACAAACCACTGTATTTCAAGGGAGCTCAGTATTCATTGTGAATAGGTGAGTCTGCAGTCCCAAGCCTGCAGCTCCTTGTTTTCAGCTGAGAAGAAATGCTTTCCTCAACTGGGCTGCATCAAAAGGAGCGTGACCAGCAGGTCAAGGGAGGTGATCCTGCCCCTCTACTCTGCTCTTGTGACAACTCACGTGGAGTATTGTGTGCAGTTCTGGTGTCCTCAACATAAAAAGGACATGGAACTGTTGGAACAAGTGCAGAGGAGGGCCATGAGGATGATCAGGGGAATGGAGCACCTCCCGTATGAAGATAGGCTGAGAAAGTTGGGGCTGTTCAGCCTGGAGAAGAGAAGGCTGCGTGGAGACCTCATAGCAGCCTTCCAGTATCTGAAGGGGGCTACAAGGACGCTGGAAAGGGGCTCTTCATGAGGGACTGTAGCAATAGGACAAGTAGTGATGGTTTCAAACTGAAACAGTGGAAGTTTAGATTGGATCTGAGGAAGAAATTCTTTACTGTAATGGTGGTGAGGCACTGGAATGGGTTGCCCAGGGAAGTTGTGAATGCTCCATCGCTGGCAGTGTTCAAGGCCAGGTTGGATGGGGTCTTAGGTGACATGGTTTAGTGGGAGGTGTCCCTGCCCATGGCAGGGGGGTTGGAACTGGATGATCTTAAGGTTCTTTCCAACCCAAGCCATTCTATTATTCTACGCAGTAATGCTGAAAGTGATGGTTTTCACCTTGTAGGAAGTAAAACTACAAGTAGGAACAGGCTACTCCTTAGAAGGCCACAAACCCCAGCTACTAGGTTGTAACCCTCAGGGAACATGTCAGAAACCTGCCAATTTTCTAAAAGCAGAAAAAAAGAAAAAAAAAATCAACATTCAGTATTTCAGTTTTCTAAAACTAGAAGATAGATCTCAAACCCCAATGCTTTTGCTCCAGCTGGGATGAATGACCGCCTCTCTCTGCCAAGCAGCTGCCTTCTAGCACCTCCTGAGCCCCCCCTTTGCCTCCCAAAGACTTACTCCCACGACAGAGAGGGGTGATGTCCTCCTTTACCCTAATTCCCAGATGGTGCAGTATGTTTGGCATGGGGAAGGGCTTTTGGATCACACAATGCCACTTATTGAAGCAAACTGTGAGATACCATTTATAGTTAAAGCACTTCTGACCCGTAATCTGCATTAACCACTGCCGATGAACAACACACCTGCAGGGTCTAACCAGCCTGCAGGGCCATCTCTGCCTCAGGACACAAGGAAGGGCTGCTCATTTATCACCAGTGGGGCTGGATGCTAGTGTTGGGATGCAGGAGCAGGCTCTCCCAGCTCCTAGACACATGGGCACAGCACACACCACCCCTGCCCTGCCTTCTCCTGGGCACCTGCCCAACCCCTGGCAGAGCCCATCCTCTGTTAAATTTGTCTATTATATATTGGGATCTGCCATTTCCATCACAGAATCATAGAATAGTTAGGGTTGGAAAGGACCTTAAGATCATCCAGTTCCAACCCCCTTGCCAGGGGCAGGGGCACCTCACAGAAAGAGAATCAAGTTCTGTGCAGCAAAACTCCTGTGCCTGTGATGAATGTTAAGCGTGGGATTAAGCCTGATTGCTTGTACAGGGTGGTTTGCTAAACAAGGAGGGGCCAGGACTACTTAACTGACCTGAAGTCAAGCACAAGTTGATGTTAAAGCTCCACCAAAGTGTTTTGCACACAACTCTTAGCAGATGAATATTGTCCTCTGCACAATTCACAGATGGCCTTTACTGAGAGAGAAAGATGAAGGGGGAAACAGTTACAGCAAAAATAACTTAATACACACAGCAGAGCTATCTCCATCATTACTTTGCTGTCACGAGCACACCCTGTGGGTTTGGGAAGCCAGCACAAACCTGTGAGTGACGAGCAAATTGATAAGAGAGTTCTCAGTGCACCCCAGCAGATGCAGAGCTTATTGCTTCTGCCACATCAAGCCCATGCTGTCCTCGACAGGGTTTCTAAGATAAAATTCTTACTTTTGATGTCTGCTATTATCATCCAGCAGATCAGATGATACGGGAATGAAGAATACTAAACACCACTAGATAAAGCAACCAAAAAAATACACAGACAAAACAGGACACACTGATGCCAAGCTTTCTAGGCAGTTAAGTTACAGTTAAAGACCGGCAGCTCTTGTCATTTTACTTCTTCTGGTAATACACATGGAGAAGGAAGTGGGTTAGCAGCAGTTCTTGAAGAGGACCACAATACCAACAGCAGCAATGCCCTTTGCCTGCTCTCTTTTCAGGGACAGCACTTTGACAGGGCAGGGCCCAGCCCTACATCTTCAGCCCTCTGCCCTACTGGGGCAATCCAAAGGCTCTGAACACAGATTTAGGTGTGTCTTTTGACAAGGATTGGCCTAAATCTGTTCAGTTCTCTAGTTTCATCTGGCAAAGAAAAAATTTATTTGCTTTGGTCAAATAAGCAATTCCAATGTTTACAAATTACTGCAGCATGCAGTGGATGTAAAGCACATCGATCACAAAGACAGTGAGTTCGCAAGAGAGGACAGAATCTCTACAAATCCTTTGATTTCAGTAGTAAACCCTTCCCACTAGGCTTACAGACTATGCCTACCATGGTATATGCAGCCAATAGAAATGCAAACTCCACTGGAAATGGTCTCTTTTGCTTCAGACTGGCATAACACTTCTTTTCAAGCTTGATACCATGAAGAAAAGCTGGGAGAGTCTGTAAAGGGCATTTTATCAGATGCATGCTTCTTGTGGACAGTGTTTTTTTTCCCTCCAGACTGAAAACTGTATTATAATCCCTCAGGCTCTGAACAAATTCAGATGCAGTTTTCAGCAGGTGCAGCTTCACTACACAGGGCAGAGCAGCCCATGGTGCAGAACGGGGCTCCCAGCTCTGTAGCAGGAAGCAGTCCATGCAGACAAGGTATGGGTACAGATGGAGAGGCTTATTCCTCCCCTGTTCTTCATTTGATCAACAACCTTTTACAGTGCCTGTCTATCTTTTACAGTGCCTAAAGATTTAATTTGTTGTATCTTTTTAAAGGTTGGACTGAAGGACTACCACTGTGCTAAATTAACAACATAAGGGCCTTAAACAAAGTTGCAACAAAAGAGAAAGACCATAGTAACCAGTGCTTGTAAGAAATCCTCTCTGTGAACATCAGTAACATAATTAATATGATAGCATGACTAATAATCATTGCTGATTTGTAGAAATACCCAAAGATCTTGAAAAACAACCCAAAAGGCAAAAGCAGGTGACTGAGACATGCTTTTGGGGGGGGATCCTTCGCTAATGGGTTCATCAGTGACTAGGGGACTTTGAGACAAGTAATTTATACAGGAATGGGAACAAGCAATTGACATACAATGGTACGGATGCATTTAGGAGCCAGCAAGTACTGATTAAAATGTGGCCCTTCATGCTGATAGTCCTCTGAGAGATCTTAATGTAAAGTACCTGCACTCTCACAAAGTATCACATAGGCAGAAAGAAATCAACTTCTGATGTGCTGCAAGACCCCAGTTAGCCCACACTGGGCCAGACTACACCTGCAGGCTTTGATGAATAGGATTTATTCTATTAAATGCCTCCAATGTCACCCATCATTTACCTACCCATGTGCCAGATCTGATTGGCTTTTTTATTCTTTTCCTCCTATCACTTGGAGAGAGATGTGAAGTTTGCACTTCACGATGGCTTATAGTTTTGCAGCAAAATGGTGCCTGAGGTGTGTTTGTGAAAGCAGTGTTCAAAAATCAAATGCTTATGCCTGTCATTACATTTGCTGTATATATCTCTTTGGAGATGCCAGATCTTTAACAGCATTTCTGAATGTATCTGGCTCCAGCAACAGACTTAAACCACTCTGACAACTAGATGGTGATGACAGCATTTAGTGAGGGGAAAGCTGTATTAATTTTTGAAGTCCCAAAATAGAGAACTGAGATATAAAGATTGCGAACTGGTGTTATGCTGCACAACGATGCACAAGAAATGCAGAAGAGCCACAAACTGTATTGACCAGCAGTTATTGAGTTTGGATAATCAGCGGTCAGACATGAACTAGAGCAGTGACTGCAACACCACTGAAATTTGGAGTTGCTCAGAATGACCAAAACATAACAGAGAATTTTATTACTTTGCATTTCCAGCTATTTTGAGACTCTCCCTTCAGAAGCTTTCAAACAGAGAAAGGTTTTTAAATAGTAAAACTGAGAGGACAGATGGAGAGCACTTTTTGAACATGTAGCCCCTTGATGTTTTACTGTATTACACCAGCCAAAAAACAGGGCACCAAGAGAAATTTTGTAGCAAAACCATACACCTGCACGCCCTAAAATACTCTCAGTTTTGATTTTAATTCACATCTGAGTTTATAGGCTAAACATCATCTCAATTTACACAGTTTCATATCTTCTTGTATTATCAGCACTCTCTTTTGTCACATTTTCAACCACATGCAAAGAACTCTTTCTTTGAAGAAAATTCAGCCCACAACAGTTCTTGGCTTTCCTGGGATAACTTCATTTTAAAACCAAACTACATCCAGAACAGTAAGCACAGTGCTGATCACAGATGCCCCACTCTCCTAAAGCTGTAACTGGATGGGGTTAAAGACCAGATCCCAGGCACTTCCCACCTTTGTGTCCTCCCCCCAGCCCTCGCCTATCACAAAACACTCTTGCGCTAACTTAACAGCTGTCAGACCTTTAGCCACTTTAATACTTGCCTTTAGCATCCTCTGTGAGGCACTGTACCTTTTTTCCAGCAACAATTTACATCCTAGATGGATGCAGCATCACTCAGATTCTGCGGCCTGTAGTCAGCAAAAAAGGCTCTGGACCAGAGTCTCCCAGTCACAATCTTCCACCATGTCACATTTACAGCATACCTCCCAGCTCTGACCCCAAAGAGTGGCAGCCCAGACAGGTACCACTGGTTTGCCTCAGTCTGGCTGACATTATAATCTCTTATTTTTGCCCCTGTAACCTCTGAGCCAGAAGGACCTGAAGCCCAGCTTAGCTCCATGTTATTTCAAATCCACTAAACTGGAAGAAAACTGTTTGTCACTTTTTTCAGTTGATCTCAGTGGTAAAACAGAGACTAGAGACAAAAGCTTTCAGGCCCAGAGAGTGGTATTGCACCATGGGGCCTCAACATCAGTTAGGATCTCTATGAGTTGTCACAGCCCTCAATTTCTGTGTCTGTTCCCAACATTAAGAATCCTGCTACTCTGGAATATCCAGAACATGCCTGCAGGTAGCGTCATGATTTTTGAGCTTTCAGTGCCACAAAAATGCCTAATTCAGATACCTGTTTAATTTCACTCACCTCCAAATCTTAAATGCAAGATGCTGTTAAATTGCTGCCCTCAATTTGATCAGTGATCCCGGTCTTTGATTCACAACTGCAAGGACGAATAAAATCAGAAAATAGCTTATTAAAAGCACATACATACAAGCAAGGATATATTTAGCCAACACTTTTATACTGAGTCAGATCTAAGTTCAAGAAGGTAACTGCTTTCCCCTATCTGCACGTTACTTTGAGATACCTCCTTCTTCTTTGTGTGTGCACTGAACTTCTATTTGCTGTTGTTTTTTCAGCCCATAAAAACAGATTATTTGCTTTTGTAAGTCTTAATGTCACAAGAATGAATAGGAAATGAGGTTATTAATCTGCATGTGAAATTAAACCACTCATGATAACTTCTCCCCACTAAACACACCTGTTACCACTGCTTGGACTCTGCATCAGCAGCTGCTTCCCCCAGGACAGCCCAACTACTCATGATTCTTATTAAATAACATTCCCACTCCTGCTTTTGTTGGGTTTTTAACAATGGAGTTAGCATTCAGGAAGCGCTGGAAGTTGAAGTGATCTCATTAGTCACATTTTGCTGAGGAAAGCGTAAGTGTGTGCTGGTAGCACAGTACTTTCTATAGTTGTAATCTCCATGGACTACCTTTCTCCCACAGCATCTTAAAGAGCTTTGTTCACACAGGCTTCTAAACATGACCACTTATCCTAAATAATCTTTCTGAGGCAAAATATCTTATACATGACATTACAAGGCCTGGTATTCTTCCTTTTCTTAAATGTTTCAATATGAGTTAGAAAACATTTCAAGGATTGCTTTTATGGCACTTCTAAACAAAATTAAATTAGAAACTGAAGCAGAGAACATCAATAGAATCTTTAAGAAACTCAGTACACTTTCTTACTGTGCTTTGTAATCACAGAAGAATGTAGATCCCTTGAATTCCCATACAGTGACAATTCTCTGTTTCGCAGCTCTTCATGAACGATTAGACTTTTCCCGGGGGGGGGGGGGGGGGCTCTTCTCTCCCTCTTCTCTATTATTGATCGTTTTTGTAATCTCTTTCCTTTCCCCAGTCTTCAAAAACAATTAATGAAGTTAACTCATATTCAGTTTGCTCACTGACAGGGAATGGGAGACATCCCGACTTCAGGAAAACCTGCAGATAATGAAGTACATCATGCCTCAAGGGCAGCCTATCATTAGCCCATCTCTGTTGGGCACAAACGAGATCATTGCAGGCCAGAGTAGGGGCTGCCCTATCAATGCCAGCTCTGCCCAGTCCTTCATCATGCTCCCACAAGGGGAAACAGCACTCAACATCTTGGGCATCCCTTCTCCATCTTCTTTGGTTAAAAGGCAATAGGAAATATTGTGGAGTATTTGCAGGAGTTAGAGAAAACTTTCCTGTCATTCAGAGGAGAAATAAACAGCATGGAGATCTTCTGAGAAGGCATGGTTTTAAGAGGCCTCTTCAAAAACAGGCAAGTGGCTGCTATTAAAATGAGAGCCCATGACTTACTAGGGACTCAAAATCTGATTAACACTGAGAAAATTCATTTCCGTGTTCTTACAGAAGCAAGATTGCCTACCTGCAAAGCGAACCACCTCTCTTCTAAGCAACAGGACAGATGCAACAAAGAGGGTGTAAGTCAGGTATAGTCTCACTCCTCTTCCCCTTTGGCTAACAAAGGTTTAGGGGAAGCTTCATACCAACCACTTCCCAGGCCTGGGCTACCAGGGATGTTTTCTTGTGGCAAGAAGCTGGAAGAAGCTGTTCTTCAGCTAATGCTGCCTGATCTTTTACAAAGAACTGGCCTCTGGGGCTTAGTGCAGTTGGAGCCAAACTGTACAGCAGAGGTGAGGAAAATGCAAGTACTGAACTGCACAGGACTGGGAAAAAGGCAGGTACAAGGATTTTGATTTTTTTTTCTCTTTAAATTAAAAAGTGCCAAAGCAAAAGACACAAAATGACAAGATCCTGGAGAACAACAGTAAAACTGGCCTGCTACTTTTGGCAGATGCAGCTGCCAGAAAAGACACACTGGTAGCACTGAAAGTGAAGGGTAAGATTCTCCCTTGCATAGAGCAGTGCATGCTTAGCAGAGGTATCATCACATCTACTGATGCTTTTCCTCCCTTGTGAGCCAGGCTACACATTCCAAGACCTGCCCAGCTCTTGCCAGGAGACTCTGATCACTGAGGGAGTTCTTTCAGTGATAATGCAGCTTTTTCTCCATGAAACTCAACAGCAGTTGCTCAATTCCCCATGCATCAGCTGGGTCCAATCCAGCTTAATACATCCCAAGTGTCGTTTGTCTAAATGAATAAAGCCAGGGTCTGCATGGCATATCTCCCAAGCACAATGAGGGTTCAGTTTCACTGGAAAACCTTCTGGAAGCAGAAAGGAATTGCTGGAACAGGCCACTGGAAATTACAGCTGCTACCAGAGCATGTCAGATCCAACTTGTAACAATACCTTGCATAATGCAGTGAACAATGAGTGATTTCAGGCAAGTCAGAAATGCTTTAAAATCTTCAGTCTCTAAAATACCAAAAGGAACTGACTAAGTGGGCTTCATGGGCATTTCAGTCAGAAGGTTTGGGTCAGAAGTTTCAGGACAGAAGTTTTTAAAGACTGGGCTTCTTTCTTACGCCATACTATAGGAGCTTATATATTATACCTGTACCCAAACCAAGTTTGAACGACCTTTATCAGTCATTTATATTATTACCATCTATACCATAAGTCATGCGTAGTACTGACAAGGGTGAAGCAAACAGCTTTGTTCTAGGAAAAGTGGGAAGCACATGCTGAGATCTCACTTTGGGATTCCAAAATGAAGGTCTGCAACATAACTTCTACTCAGGTCCATCATCCACCCTGTGCTGTATATGTCCCTCTATATAAGTGGGTGGGGACGATTTTCATGCATTTACTGTGTTACAGATTATTGTAGTTGGATCCTATGCTGTCTCAAACACCCTCACCAGCTGTTGCAGAAGATGATCCTAAAATGATGCTCACTATTTCTTCAGCTGGTTTTCCTGTAACCTGATAGCAACACTGAAGAGCACCTATTTAGCTGCCCCTTGGACCAGAGATTAACTATGGAGAAGCCTATGGAAGAGGAGATACAAAAAATATACAAGAAAGGAGGGGAAAGACAAACCAATTAACTTTGAATCCACAATATTAACAGGGTCTTGATGGACTCACTTCTCCTGGCCCCTGGCACATACCAGGGACAGATTATATTTGCTACTGTCATGGCCCAGCCCCATGATCTTTAGTATCTCTGCCAATATGATGGGTAGATAAGGAAGGGTAGACCATGAAGAAGCAATGGAGAAGATGCAAATGGACTTTTCCACGAAACTCCATCAGGATTAGAGCAGGGACTTTATTGTGCACGGAAAGCAGTGAGAAGAAAAAGAGAACATCCTACTTCTTTTGCCTTGGCTGTGAGAAGGACATGAGTATAAGCACTGACAGGAAAATCCTTCACAGGTGACTGAAAGAAAAACCTCTGTTCTGAAGGACACAGGAACAGCTTGTAAAGGATGGTCTTATTAAGAGGTATAAATTATGCATATTCAACAACAACAAAAAAAATCAATAAGAGCGTTATTGCAGTTACCACAGCCTCAAGGCCATAGTTACTTAAGTACACAAAATTTACCCAGATTATTTCATTGATACAGTGCTTGATCAGTAATTCAATTACCACGCACAAGCCTACATCAGACAGCTACACATTCAGAAGATTTCTTTGGCATACTTCCCAAAAGTGAACCTTCATGCATCTTTCATATGGCCAATACAATTAAATTTACATGTACATGTAGCAGAACAAGCACTTTAAGTTATAGGACATAATCCTAACAGCAGTTTGGTTTTGTTTTAAAAAAAAAAGACTCCATGACAAAAAAAAAGAACGCATGAAAGGAGAGAAGAAAATACAGCAGTGAGAACTATGCACTGATGGTAATAAGGACTGGTTCAAAGCCTGCAATGGTATGTGGATATCATTACACTGAACTGGGATTCTTTCTTGCATCTCATTGACAAGTCTGTGAGAATCAGGAGTCCTGTGTCCTCCTGTGACTCTCCCAGGGTACCCGTAGATCTGTAAAGTGGCTCTGCTCTGCAGCCCAGCTCTGCATTGCCTCATCCTTCCCTAGTCCCAGGCACGCTCCAGCCTTGCACAGGACTCCAATGGACAACATCCAACCCATGGAAATAGGGAAAAAGGGGCACAGAGAGGCAGAATCAAGGCTGCAGTTAACAATTCCTTCCTCATAACGTCAGTCCAGCACATTTCAACAGCATGATGCCCTACATTCTTGAGTTAAATTCTGGCAAGAAAACCATTTGATTTTCATCTAGCTGTAAGTGAACAGTGATTTACTGGACACATATTTTATTTTAGCAACACTGCATTTAGGCAGTTAAAATTCATGGGAATATACTCCTTCAAATTCCTCCCATCTGGATTATATAATCTTTACTACCTGAACTACTACACCAGTCTGTGGACCTGAAAGGGATTTCACTGCTTTCATCCAATGAACTATATCTTTTCTTTCTTTCTTTAAGGTTTATTTTCTCTCTTCCCTCACCTCCCAATGAAGATCTGCATGTAACACTAATAAGAACCCTTGGTTTTAAAGGCCTCACTTGATGAAAATTTATAAGTACTAAAGTGCTAATAAATTTTACAACCTACAACACATTTGCAGATTTATATACATAGAAAGGACCCAGCCATCCACATGGCTGAAGCAGTTTCAGAAGTACAGTCCCTGTTAACTTGTTCAGTAACGCGTGTGACCATGGAGGATACCTACAGTCATATTTGTGAACAGCCCAGCATCACTGGGCAGCAGCCTCAGCTGGCAATACACGCACAGAGCAAACTATACTGGATCCCGCAGGACCTTGGAGTGAACGTAAGCTCAAACTTTCAACAATCACCAGTGATCTCAGTCTGTCTCAGTTTCTGTACTTCTCAATGGACATCCTTTAGAATCACAGAATCATAGAATAGTTAGGGTTGGAAAGGACCTTAAGATCATCCAGTTCCAACCCCCCTGCCATGGGCAGGGACACCTCCCACTAAACCATGCCATCCAAGGCTATGTCCAACCCCACCTTGAATGCCGCCAGGGATGAAGCATTCACAACCTCCCTGGGCAACCCATTCCAGGGCCTCACCACCCTTACAGTAAAGAATTTCTTCCTCATATCCAACCTAAACTTCCCCTGTTTAAGTTTGAACCTGTTACCGCTTGTCCTCTCACCACAGTCCCTAATGAAGAGTCCCTCCCCAGCATCCCTATAGGCCCCCTTCAGGTATTGAAAGGCTGCTATGAGGTCTCCATGCAGCCTTCTCTTCTCCAGGCTGAACAGACCCAATTTTCTCAGCCTGTCTTCATACGAGAGGTGCTCCAGTCCCCTGATCATCCTCATGGCCCTCCTCTGCACTTGCTCCAACAGTTCCATGTTCTTTTTATGTTGAGGACACCAGAACTGCACACAATACTCCACGTGAGGTGTCACGAGAGCAGAGTAGAGGGGCAGGAGCACCTCCCTCGACCTGCTGGTCACACTCCTTTTGATGCAGCCCAGGATACGGTTGGCTTTCTGGGCTGCAAGCGCACACTGCCGGCTCATGTTCATTTTCTCATTGACCAACACCCCCAAGTCCTCCTCTGCAGGGCTGCTCTGAATCTCTTCTCTGCCCAATCTGTAGCTGTGCCTGGCATTGCTCCAACCCAGGTGTAGGACCTTGCACTTGGCATGGTTAAATTTCATCAGGTTGGCATCAGCCCACCTCACAAGCGTGTCAAGGTCCCTCTGGATGGCATTCCTTCCCTCCAATGTATCAACCGAACCACACAGCTTGGTGTCATCGGCAAACTTGCTGAGGGCGCGAAGAAAGTAACTTCAGGAACTACAAAACACCCAAAAGTGGCAAATAGGAAATGTGAGCCCATCTCTCAAGAGACACTCAAAATGGAGGCAATCCAACATTACTGATCATTAAAGAATAAGAAGATCCAGTTTTCCTCCTGTCCCAAAGTGTTCGTGGAGCTGTCCCATAAACAGACATCTCTCCAGAAGGATGGAAAGAGCCAAGACAAAGTAAGATGTGTTACTTGCATTTTACTGCAGCCTTTGTACTGTAGTACTCCAAGCTGGTCTGCAGTGTCGTGTCACACATGCTTGTGACAGCAACCCTGAGCAAGGAGCTCACAGCAGCAGGGGTGATGGAAACAGAGTGGGAGCCAGCAGGAATTCTCCAGTTTGATATGGTCCCTGTACACTCTGAATGATGCAATTAAAGCCCTGTTTCTTCTTCAGCAAGTGAGGTCTATGGCATGGTAGGAGCACCACAAACAGAAAAATGCGAGGACACACACACAGGCTACGGCATTGATACCCGCACCTGCAAAACTCTGCTCTTGCAAGCTGCTGGTAGTGCAAATGGTGTCACCTGAAAAGAAGTCCTAGACATGGGAGCCAACAACTCAGTGTTACGTTAGAGTGCCAGAACAACTTTCAAAGACTTCACTTGTCAAACGGAAGTAGAGCGCCTTTCTGATGAGGTATTTTTAAGTGTTTACTACAATATGGCTTAGATTCCCTTCAAAATGTCCAGCCAATGCTCAATTCCAGGCTCCCTCTGTGAGAAACTCATCTCCTTCCTGTGGCAGCTGCTCCACATGGATGTGCAGGACACAGCATTGAAATTTCTGTTGTGCTGCAGCTTACATGCAGCTGAAAAGGGTCACAGGGCAGGAAAACTTTGGTCAGCAGCCCTCCAAGCAAGGCCATGCTGAAAGACACATTCCCAAGCTGACGGCACAAAGCCCTCTCTCAATGCCCGGCTCCCAACTGAATAGGGCATCCATGCTCCCGATCACACCTCCCAGCTTGAGGACTCTCCCCCACCAGCATCCAGGGAAGTACCACTTCTGCACAAACAACAAATAATCATTCAATCATCCCCTGTTAACAAGCCAAAACGAAACATCAAACCTGGGCTGCCTTCTGCTGAGCTCTGCATCTCTGCATCATGTACCACACTGGGACTCAGGACCTCTGTGGTACCTGGAATAAAAATGGAAAAAGTCAATTCAGTGCCAGCCCCACTGGAGCATCCATGTGATGGAATCAGCCTTTGCCAGCAGGCTGCAGAGAAAGCCATGCCAACTGCAAGACAGCCACCCAGCTGCATTGCTTGGTGACCTTTCCAGATAAGTCAGGTATTACAACATGTACTATTAGCCATGTAGCATTGAACATATGCTTCACAAGCTGCACCAAGCCCCACTGTGCTCTATAATCACACCATTTTAGGCAGTGTAAGCCTCAGCAGCTAGATGCTAGCTAGATAACAATTTGCACATTATGCTCAGAGCTGTTGCTGTGACAGTACCCGTCTCTGGGACTGTTAACTGAGTGGTCAGATTCCCAGGGGTGCGAGTATACTTCAGTAAAGCCTTAAAGCAGGAAGAGACTACTCTATCAGATGCTCAGCAAAGCATGTAGACTTACATTCTTCCCAGCAACCACCCCTTTAGCAGTTGCCCCTTTGCTGAAGCAGCAGAAAAAGAGTGAGTAACCTTATTTCCTGCAAGGTGCACATAGGTTACTATAGCTCAGCGGCTGTGAGGTCGCTCACTCAGCACCATAATCACATCTGGAGGCCAAGGATGGTGCTGTTAGCCTTTTGACTTTATACCTGCAGTTTCTGCCAAGCAATATCTGCTTCTACAACAAGGGAGAACCAGGTAAAATGGGACAGTATTTCATGAGTCCCACAAGCCAAGCTGGCAGGCAGCAGGATCACACTGTGGTTGTATTTACCACCAAAGGCAAAGGGAGCCAGGCAATAAAAGCAACCACAGCTCAAAAGGCAATTTCCTTGTATTTAAAAATAAATCCTGCAGACTAAATTAGTGATGAGCATGAACTTATTTAAGTTGGGTCCAACACCACATGGTTTGGTTACAGGTATGTAAACTGAGGATCATTCAAAAACCAGCTCCCTGGGGCATCCCATTGGGATGCAGAGCAGTGCCTGCGAGGCTGCCCTGCCTGCTGCAGCTGCATGTCTCACTGAGCCCACCACCACATTAGCAGTCCCACGCACACTGGGATTTGCATGAAAGGAGCAGTTATCAGCAATTATGGCTTGCCAAGGCAAAGTTTTTCAAGGCCGCTTTACAACTGGTGACAGATGTAGCATTCCCAAGTTTAAGCTATAATTTATTCTTATCCTGGGCAAGAAACAGAAGGGAAAAACACTGTGCATTTTGCAAAGGCACTCATTTAGGCATCTGAAAAATAATGTTACAAAAGGGGAAGGAGGGAAGATGAATAGGAACTAAAGGAATGAATAAACTATAGGCAGAGAGCCAGAATTTAATATTCCACAAGGGTGACAAATATCCAGACGGATCTGCTTCTCAACAGGTCAATTATAACTTTTTGGTCACAGCAGAAGGTACCAGTAGCCCATACATTCCAGCTGTCCTGCCCTTCAGGGTTTAATCACAGGTAATAATCACAGTATGCATCCCTTACTCCAGCTGCATTACAAATATCAGACCAAATGCCTGGGATACAAGACAGGATTGTAGCAAAGAGCAAAACCCATTTCCACCTAGGGTATGGAGCAGCACTGGAACCTCTCTTTCCATGACTCCTCCATCTCTGCCATAAATTCAGCCCTATAAGGAAGCACAGGCTGAAGAGCCACGACACTCTGCAGGATGCTCCTGTGGTTCTGGCTGCCAGGACAACTAGGACCTGGTGAAAGTCCCTCATACTTTGCCTGCAATTCCAGCTCTCTGGCATCAAAAGGAGTGTGACCAGCAGGTCGAGGGAGGTGATCCTGCCCCTTTACTCTGCTCTTGTGAGACCTCACTTGGAGTATTGTGTGCAGTTCTGGTGTCCTCAACATAAAAAGGACATGGAAGTGTTAGAACAAGTGCAGAGGAGGGCCACAAGGATGATCAGGGGACTGGAGCACTTCTCGTATGAAGATAGGCTGAGAAAAATGGGGCTGTTCAGCCTGGAGAAGAGAAGGCTGCGTGGAGACCTCATAGCAGCCTTCCAATACCTGAAGGGGGCCTATAGGGATGCTGGGGAGGGACTCTTCATTAGGGACTGTGGTGAGAGGACAAGGGGTAATGGGTTTAAACTTAAACAGGGGAAGTTTAGATTGGATCTGAGGAAGAAATTCTTTACTGTAAGGGTGGTGAGGCCCTGGAATGGGTTGCCCAGGGAGGTTGTGAATGCTCCATCCCTGATGGCGTTCAAGGCGGGGTTGGACATAGCCTTGGATGGCATGGTTTAGTGTGAGGTGTCCCTGCCCATGGCGGGGGGGTTGGAACTCGATGATCTTGAGGTCCTTTCCAACCCTAACTATTCTATGATTCTATGATCATTTCAGCTCAGCGTTGCAAAGCCTGTGGCAGAAAAGGTAAGGGAACTAGGACACAAATTTCTAAGGCAGCTGTTGCATGTGGCACCCACAGGACAATTCAGGCTGAAAGTGACCTCAGGAAGTCTCTAGTCCAGCCCCTGTTCAAAGCAGGGTCAGCAACAACATATAACGAGGTTGGTCAGAGCTTTACGATGTGAAATGCCAGGTCAGCATCTCCATTATTCTTGCCTTTCAGAAAGCAATTCACTCTCTTTCCTCACAAGAGGAAACAAAGCTGGGATGAGGAGCTTCCTCTCATGTGCTGTTCAGAGGAATGCAGACTCTTGGCTGCCCAGCTAGACACAATCTGAGGTGAAAAACTCAGCCGGTACACCTACAGACCCTCTGCGGCAAAGTCCTTCTCCTGCTCCATAGAAGTTCCTTTCTGGCCTCTGCAGGGATTACGGTTTGCATATTCCTGCTTTCAGGAGGGTTTTGAGATACTAAATTGAATGAGCTGATCTGGAACAATCAGCCCAGCAGAAGACAGCAGCCGGGTGAGTATGGCAGGAGTTAGCATACCCATCCCACCACAGGCACATGGCACTCACCATCCGTAGCGCAAGTGTGTTAGAAAGTTCAAGCCATCTGCAATGTCAACAAGCAAATTGATATTGAGAAGTGACAAGACAGAGAGACTGGACACCTTCCTCATGTCTGGTCTGACACTTTACCTACATGTGCTCAGGACCTTCTCAGGGAATCAGAAACCATTCTGATATGATGATACGGAATGACAAGTGAGATAGGTTCATTGGTTTCTGCAGGTTTTGGACATTTATAATTCAAAATCCCCTGTGTATTTCAATTTGTTTTCCTATTTGATACAGCACAAGTGAACCCTTCAGTGAGTGAAATGCTCTGAAGCTGTGACTGTCCCTTTCCCATTCCAGCTACTTCAAAAGGACTTCAGCACCATAGATGATTTGCTGAAAGCTGACTCCAGCATTACTGTGCATGAGCTCCAGATCATGGGATATATCATTATTAGTACTGCTACATGTGCTCAGAGGTCACAGAACACCAGCACTAAAGCCTAATTTTTGTTGCTCCACATCTGCTCTGCGTGTGAACAGCACAGCACTGCTGCCTGCACTGTGCAAACATAAGAAGGATGCACAAATGCAAACTCACAAGGCAATAAAAGTGTCCCCCAGGGCAGATATCTGCAGCAAATTCAGTGGCCTAGCACTGTAGCCCTGGGTGAGGCAGGGGCAGAAACCTGCACCCATCAGCCACCACTAGCAGATGGAAATGGATGGCGCGTGCCCTGAGAGTTTCAACTCTTTGGAGGTTTTTCCCTGCTAAAATCAACAGGTCTCTCCACCATGTGCAAGCTTTGTTCCCCAAACACCTCATCAAGCTGAGTCTAAGTCTGCGCAGCAGAGCAGAAAGCCACATGCTGGATGTGATGTGACAGCCACCATCACCCCAACTGTGCAGGGAAAGGTTTCCAGCATTTTTTACTACATAGAGATCAAAGCAGCATTCTCAATGCCTTGTTTCCAAAAACAGGTGAACAGACTTGGCAAAAACAATAGTAATTTTAGAAGACCAGCCTACAGCTGTGTTTGCAGAGATCAACCCAAGCAATTACAGTCAGACAAAATGATCAACAGCTAAAACCAGCCCTGCAATTTCTGGCAAACCACAGTCACAAAGCACTATCTGACATATCTATTGTAAACTCACACATGATTGTTTGCGGTGTTCCTCACACCCTGCATAAACAGCAAAGCTATTTTTGCATGCATAGGTTTTGTTACTCCCTCACCTATTTGGGACTGTCTAATTTTGCAATGAAAACAAGACAATAGTTCCCTTGCAGGTAAGATACTATGAAGCTCAATATACATAACATGTAAATTCTATTTTCCCTGCCACAAGCAGTAGCTGTATACCTTTACAAGGGGAGAAACTATCCTTAAACATTAGAGTGCCAAAGGAAGGAGAGGAGCTCAGAAGGAGGCCTCTCCCTCCCTCTTCCTCCTTGCTCTACAGTCCTGGCACCTCCAGCATCTCAGGCTACAGCTGAGCAATAGCCTCATCTTTCCTCTCCTCCACTGCAAGGTGTTTTCTTGCTGCCTTTCTCTGTATCCTTCATAAAAAGCAGGAGCCAAGTCCCTAATCGATTTCCTGCAGTCCTGATCCTTTCTTACGGGGTCAAGCCCTGAACAGGATCGAAGATGTCTCTGCAAGTGCAAGGCAGGAGTCCCGGGAATCAGCTGTGGGACTAAGAGGTCACTTCTGCTGCAGAAGTTTTCTCCAGGGGGATGGCTCTGCATCCTCCTTTCACTCATGGCACAATCAGATTCCAATTGAATACATTTGCCTCTTCCCTGCTCTCATATAGTCCCTGCCTATCCGCTGAGAGCAGATACTTGTAACTGGAAACAGGAGCATCTGACAAGGCCTTCAGAGCCACTTCTCCTCCTCCTGTGTTTATACCACCCTGCAGTTTTCCAGTTAAGGCTTGTTTATTTAAATTTCACCTCCCTTCCATCCCGCATTATTAAGGGCCTTCTACTCTTTCATGCTAAGATAGTAAATATGTCATTAAATCATACGGAGGCATAGCCACGTGCTAGGAAGAGAAACAAAAGTTATGATTTGAAAATCTTTTGTTACTTATATCAATGTACACTGTCTCACATGACATCCTTCTCTCTAAGTTGGAGAGACATCAATTTGATAGGTGGACCACTCGGTGGATAAAGAACTGGCTGGATGGCCGCACGCAAAGAGTAGTGCTCAGTGGCTCAGTGTCCAGCTGGAGACCAGTAACGAGTGGTGTCCCCCAGGGATCGGTGTCGGGACCGGTCTTGTTCAACATCTTTGTGGGTGACATGGACAGTGGGATTGAGTGCGCCCTCAGCAAGTTTGCCGATGACTCCAAGCTGTGTGGTTCGGTTGATACATTGGAGGGAAGGAATGCCATCCAGAGGGACCTTGGCACGCTTGTGAGGTGGGCTGATGCCAACCTGATGAAGTTTAACCATGCTAAATGCAAAGTCCTCCACCTGGGTCAGAGCAATCCCAGGCACAGCTACAGGTTGGGTGGGGAGGAGATTGAGAGCAGCCCTGCAGAGAAGGACTTGGGGGTGTGGGTTGATGAAAAAATGAACATGAGCCGGCAGTGTGCGCTTGCAGCCCAGAAAGCCAACCGTATCCTGGGCTGCATCAAAAGGAGCGTGACCAGCAGGTCGAGGGAGGTGATCCTGCCACTTTACTCTGCTCTCATGAGACCTCACTTGGAGTATTGTGTGCAGTTCTGGTGTCCTCAACATAAAAAGGACATGGAAGTGTTAGAACAAGTGCAGAGGAGGGCCACGAAGATGATCAGGGGACTGGAGCACCTCTCGTATGAAGATAGGCTGAGAAAATTGGGTCTGTTCAGCCTGGAGAAGAGAAGGCTGCGTGGAGACCTCATAGCAGCCTTCCAATACCTGAAGGGGGCCTATAGGGATGCTGGGGAGGGACTCTTCGTTAGGGACTGTGGTGAGAGGACAAGGGGTAATGGGTTTAAACTTAAACAGGGGAGGTTTAGATTGGATCTGAGGAAGAAATTCTTTACTGTGAGGGTGGTGGGGCCCTGGAATGGGTTGCCCAAGGAAGTTGTGAATGCTTCATCCCTGGCGGCGTTCAAGGTGGGGTTGGACATAGCCTTGGATGGCATGGTTTAGTGTGAGGTGTCCCTGCCCATGGCAGGGGGGTTGGAACTCGATGATCTTGAGGTCCTTTCCAACCCTTACTATTCTATGATTCTATGATAGATTCATGGTTTACTATACTGTGAATCTAGTGTGAACCGCTTTAAACCATAAACAGGTAAGGGCAGACTCTGAAGTCACTGGTGACAAGACTATGTCCAATGCAGGCCACAGAACAAGTTCTGTAAGACCCACAAAGATATGTGTGGCTCAGCTTTCCAGCTTCAGAAGTTCTAAAAGAATGTTTGTACCTCAGAAAGAGGAGTTCCACCAAGTGCAGCAGCAGATGATCCAGTTTTGGTCCAGTAAAACCAGGGAGGCAGAAGGTACACAGTTGCTGAGGTTGAGACAAACCATTCAGTAGAGCTGCATTTCTAGTATCCATTTGCAACCACCTGTGTTTTGAAGTTCTTGCTTGCCACATGATGAATTACACATATTGCAGTATCTTTTGCTATATCACACACACTGGACTAAGGGAAAGTAACCCAGTCAAGAAGAGGCATTTAACTTCAAGCATACCACAAAAATCCCTGCTCCTGCAAAGCTCAGGCGTTTATTTGGGACACTAAAAAGAAATGAGATTTAATTCTCCAAGCACTAACTACTCATCTCTTAAACTCCGGGCATTATTCTTTCCTTTGTCTCTCTCAGTCCCAGCCACAGAGGGGGGTAACAGACTGTAAGCTTCAAAACAGGCTAAGAATTTTGAAAGACTTACACAAATCTGTTCTCATCTTTTTCCAGGAGAAAAATCCTACCCAGAGCAAGCTCCTGATGAGAATGCACGCCTGCCAACACCAATAATCTTTGATGTCACATGTTCCTATGCAAGTCATGAGGTGGTTTCCAAATTTTACACTTAATCCTGGTGTCTGCTGTTGCTGAACAATTCAGCCTTCTGTCAACAGCTGTCTCTGCTGCAGTCACTGAATGGCTCATACTCAGCACACCAAAGCCATTATTTATAGCACAGCACACTCTCACGACAACCTCTCCACATTCCTTTTGATAAACAGCTGTGAGTACGGAAATAAGAGGTGATCAGTGCTTGGACACACAGCTCATGGTGCTGGGAACCACCTCAGCAGGTTGGGGATCTTTAGACAGGTACAATGTGAGTTTCCCAGTAAAAAAATCTTCCAGCCTCTGATTTCATATCAGCTAATCTGGAGGCGAAAGAAAGTGCTGAATGCCCCCTTCCACCTAAGCACGGGCACAGCACAATGTAGAATCATAGAATGGTTTGGGCTGGAAAGGACCTTAAGATCAGCCAGTTCCAACCCCTCTGCCATGGGCAGGGACACCTCACACTAGACTCTCACCCAAGGCTCTGTCCAACCTGGCCTTGAACACTGCCAGGGATGGAGCACTAACCACTTCTCCAGGCAACCTTTGCCAGTGCCTCACCACCCTCACAGTAAAGAGCTTCTGCCTTATATCTAACCTGAACTTTCCCTGTTTTAAGTTTCAACCCATTCCCTCTTGTCCTATCCCTACAATCCCTCAAACCAGCATTCTTGTAGCCCCCTTCAGATACTGGAAGCTGCTCTGAGGTCACCACACAGCTCTCTTCTCCAAGCTGAACAGCCCCAACTTTCTCAGCCTGTCTTCATGCAAATGTAATCTTGGAAATAACCATCACCGAGGATGTGGCCCAAAGGACCATCTGAGCTACACTGGTATCTTCCCTTCCACCTCACCTGATTGCTCTTTCGAAAGAAGACAAGGCAAAGGAACAACCATCTGCTTGCAACAACTGTGAAGCTGTTGGGAGCTCTCAGAAGGCATGCCCCCAGCCCAGGTTAAACAATCATACATGGCACAAGATACACATCAAACCCATCAATTTTAAATGAAGATTATGCCAAAGATGTGCTCTTTAATTTAAGCTGTTCAAGCACTTCAATAACTGGAGCATGGGAGAGAGTTCTACAGCAATAAAGACCTGGTTTTGTATGAGGAAAAGCTGCTGTTTGGGCTATGTGTGGCCAAATAAAGGAAACCATCAAGCTGGAAAGAGAGATCTTTCCCTGTGGACCAACAGGCCCTTGAAATTCAGATGTGTGAAATATCCCTTTTTATCATGTTCTTCTAAGATCTTTATATTCTCCAAGTTGCAAATTAATGGGACAAAACACCACCAAGCCACAATATTAGATAAAAAGAACGCTGGCAGGTGTAATCCCAAGAGCTTTCTTCATTTCAAGGGAAAAACCAGCTTTGGTTATAATCCAGGAGAATAATGCAGCTACAGGCAAACTCCATGATAGCTTACTAGCCACATTCAAGCAGGCAGCTCTCCAGTGCCTAAAGGGGTCTACTGGAAATCTGAAGGACTTTTTACAAGGGCCTATAGGGACAGGACAAGGGGAATGGCCTTAACCTGACAGAGGGGAGACTGAGATGAGCTCTTAGGCAGAAGCTCTTCCCTGTGAGGGTGCTGAGGCGCTGGCACAGGGTGCCCAGAGAAGCTGTGGCTGCCCCATCCCTGGCAGTGTTCAAGGCCAGGTTGGACACAGGGGCTTGGAGCAACCTGCTCTAGTGGAAGGTGTCCCTGCCCATGGCAGGGGTTGGAACTGGATGAGCTTTAAGGTCCTTTCCACCCCAAACCAGGCTGGGATTCTATGATTAATCCATCACACTGCCTTCTTTTGTCAGCACATAGTAACCAAGAGCTGCCTGGGAAACCAATGAAGCTCCTCAGGCAAAGAACAAGTTCTTGTCTGGTAGTGACCCTGAATCTTGCTCCAGGAGGGCTCAGGTTTGTGCCCCCACCCGGCTCACTGCAAGGACACTTTTGGCAAGGAGGAAAAGCAAGTGACATCTTTCCTTTCTAATTGAACAGGACAGCTGATTGCTCACAAGGGTTTGTTAGAGAGGCTGTAACAGTGAAAGTGCGCATCTTTGTCACTCAGGGATACTTGGTACTTAATTGTGCTGCTGAAAGGGACAAGTCATTTATCCTCAGGGTGTCTGCCCCTTGCACAGTTTCTGAATTGGACTTTCCTGGTTTTCAAAGCAAAATGGCAGAGCCAACTTCAAATGGTGACAAATCCCAGGATGACACCAGGGATCCTTGGTTTGGGATCCTTCCTTCTGAGACTGTCTCTAGCAAAAGCTGGTGATTTTGTTTTCCCACTGCACCAGCTATCAGCCATAGCCTTCCAAGTTAAAGCAAAGGACATAAAAAAAGTTACCTCTGGATTTCCTCAAGGGTCTGGGAATATTTTAGAAAGGCCACTTAAAAGTCACATATACAATGGCAAAGGACATATTATTTAATGCGTCAGGCACATCTTGAAATACACAGCAAGCATTCTTCTTCCAGTTATGAAAAATACCTCCCCCCACCCAAGCGTCAGTGCATGTATATGTACTTCAAGTCTCTAGAATAACCTCCCATTTTATGAGTCATATACAGTTATCCCTCGTGAGTCAACCCTATTGTTTCCAAGCATCATTCTTATGCTTTTCATTAGGCTATAAAAAGAGAAGAAAGATAACATTGCTGCTGCTGCCCCTCCAGTTGACACAACTGAACTCTGGAAAAAATAATAGGTAGGATTTGTCTTTGGTCATTAAGAACGAAATCTGTTCCCAAACAGGGGCTCAATCAGGCTAAAGGTAAACTTTCATAGGAGTTTAATTTAATACGGCTCTAGCACCTCTACCTGCTCCTTTCAGATACAGGAATCTGGTGGCAGGACTTTCATCTTGCCCTGAGCAGTCCAGAGAGGGAATCATCTGCTGCATGATGAGTGCCAGGAATGTTTAATGGAGAGATGGCCCTGTGAGCCATGCAGCTCCAGGTAAGTGGGAGACTAAAAGTGAGGCTGCTGGCGAGTACAAGGTGACCAGATTACTTAGAATCAGTAAAATGAACAGGTGCAGCACAGAATCGTCCTAGACATACACAAGGGCTCCAGCACACTGAAAAGCAAGGACTTGGTTCCCAGGCCATGGGAGAAGAGCAACCCTGTTCTGAATCCCGGGCTGGCCCCAAGTTCTGGCTCTGTCCATCCAGAGAGTCTCTCCTAAGCAGACTGCCCTCATCCTAGGTTCAGGCTACCTAAAAATCCAGTATTTCTGTGCAATAAACCAACTTGTTTTCTCCCCAAGAAGGAAGCCTTGCCCCTGTTTCCCTCTGTGCTCCCACAGCAGAGCACTCAGACCAACTCTTCAGCCTGTTCACACTTCTTCAAGGACAGGCAGAGTAGCAGAGGTACTGTGAACATCTCTACACGCAGAAGTCCCTGTGGGAATACCACAACAAATAGCCTCAGAGCCAGAAAAGCTCTCCAACACAGTTCTAAAATGGCTATCTGCATAGACTATGATGCACACATATATTTTATTTCGTTTGAATTATGAGAGCCCCATCACACTCTGATTTCCTGCATGTGACTAATGAGAGAGCTCCAAATAAGTGCTACTTCGAGTCATGTATCTTTCCCCTTTTATATGTTAGCTACCTGTCAGATTACAGTGACAGCTCCATTAGTCTGGGATTCTGTTGGACAAAACAAGAGTAAATACCTTGAACAGCAGTAGCCTCCAGTGTAGTAAGGGTGATCTAAGCATCCTTTACAGCATTTTACTTCAGTCAAAGCTGTAAAGCACATACATCTTGATTCTTTCTGCTATAGGTGGAATAACTACTGCCATTTATGCTCCTCATATCAAAATACCACACACCTTTCCAGAAACCATTTCTGCAGTTTAGACACAAAATAATCCTATGTGACCTTTGCAGACAGACCTTACTAAGAATCTCTTGTCGTTTATGCACTTCATTCTTAGGGCTTTAAATGAAGCTGATAATAATTTACATAGTAAGAATGTCTGTTACATCACCTCAACATACTGAAAAGACACTTATGGTTTCCCCTCACAAGCGAGATGTAATGTACACCAAGTCATTTTGGAGATGATTGCGCTGGAGCCAGCAGCAGGAGTAACTACATTAGCAAAGAAAATGCATGTAGGCAAAAGAGAGCAGGGCTTGGCCTTTCTAGTGTCTCAAATTTCAGGTTTATTATACAGTATGACATTATAAGTTTAATAGTAAGCACTCCCTACTCTCCTCCTTATACCACATAGCACCGACTTTTGATTTTTGCCACATGTCATGCCTTTGCCTGCATTAAAATCCCACTCTCCTCTCCCTGGCCCTGAAGAGTTATTGGGCTGCAAAATCAGTTTTATGGATAGGTGTGACTTTGAATGCCTACAGTGCAGACTCGATCTCAGGATAAAATGGAAATATAGTGGGATCTTCTGGGAAGTATGTAAACATGGGAGTTGGTGAGCAACGAAAAGGTACCTGAAATATGGAGGTGACCAAGGGCTTTTTTTGTCAGTTTGGCCATTTTTCAAATGTGGTCTCCTAGCTTCACATTCATAGCACAATGGCCAGATTTACAGACACCCGGCACTACAGGTACTGCATCCTTTGGAAAATCCTGGCTTTCCAGAGCTCCCTCAGCACTAGCACTGCAGGTTTTTATTACCTAGACAATTTATGCACGTAGCCCCCAGTCAGTGCCTTATGAACCCATGTTAATACAACATCTGCAACTTGCAATCTTTTTAGTTCCAGGTTGGGATTTCTGCAAGGCACTTAACATTATTTGTGTATTACAGATTAGCATCTCATGGTCCTCAGTTGTTACCTAATTCTCCCTAGGTGTCCCACCATCCCCTCTCCAGCATGGTCCTTCTCAAGCTTCATTGCTGCTGGCCTGGAACCAGGTACACCAGCACGGTTCTGCTGACTAAGTGCATGGGGATCATGGTATTGACAATGAGAACTTGGCTCCTGGAGGAGTACCAGATGCACTGAGCTCCCAGTGGCCTAGGAAGAAGCACCATATGCTGCAGTCATTAGTGATTGTTGAGCAACAAGGAAGTCTGACACTTCTGATTTGCTTTACCTTCCGCAACAAGAGTGACTGTCGCTCTTTGCAGGACACAGTGTAATGTGCTCAACCAAAAAAGCAGGAAGAAATGGTATATCACAGCTACAAAACACCAGTGCTGCTCCTGCTCAGCCCCATAGGCCAGTTGCTCACACCAGAAAGCAAAAGGCAAAAGCCAATAAGGAAACATTTTGGAAGCACTGTAAAAATTGCACAGAATAAAGACCAATGGACACTGAAGCCCAAACAAGTCCATCACCTCCTGATGTGATGCCAGTTGCTCTTTGTCTCCAATGTTAACTGGAAGGTCCCACCACAAGCCAGGGCTGCTGCAATATGTGCAGTGTCTGAGTAGCCATAAACCCTCTGGTACATGGCTGCATTGCTCTGAAAGGTCACATTCTGCAACAGAATGTGAAAACAGTGTCTTACAGAGTGCTCTTGACATAAATGCTCCCTTGCAGAAACCAGAGATGATTATGCCCTTGTAAATGACAAACCTCATTAGAAGAAACAATGTGCCTTTAACCTCGCTTCTCCATTGCCAGTATACCTCTCCTTTACTTCAACACTCTGGCAGTGACTAGAATATTTAGAGAAAACACAGCTGAAAAGGGACTGATTTTCATTCCTTTTGGCTTTGCTGACAATTAGCAGAGCTGAAAGCCAAAGTACTTTGAACAGGATAAATGAACTTGGGGGTTAGTTGGTCATTTCCTCCTGAATGAACATGAAAACAGATTAGAGGGCTGAACTTTCATGTTGCACTATGACACTGTCATATTTCTTCAAGGCTTTATTTTGTATTTTTCCTACCCTCCATTGACTTTAACCCTCTTAAAAGCACAAAGGAGGAGAGGGAAGAGGGAAAAATGATTTTGTGCATTTTTTATGACTTAATGACTATTTTTTTCTTGTTCCTTTACAGATACTTATTGCTAAGCTGACTGCTCCAAAAGTATAATGATATTTTCAGACTAACACACACAAAGCTTTTTCCATTACCTCCTCAAGTCTACCCAAGAGGTGCTCAGAGCTGACACTGCAGAAGCTATCTTCAAAACTGAGCCTTGGGAGTACTTACAGCCACATTGTACCTGCAAAAATGGGAAAAATTAAAATGGCAGAATAAAATGAAGCCATCAGTGGACTTCAGATGAGCCCAACTATGCTTTGATTCCAGGTTTAAGGGAAATTTCCATCTCACATGGACACATGGCTGCTGGTGTATCACCTTAATTAGTGTCTGTCCAGAAGGAGAGGGTGGTTTATAGGGTCAAGAAGACTTAAATCTATTCCTGGTCTGCGAGATGTGTTTTCCCATAGGACTTCCAGCTAATGAGTTTGCTTCATTATGCCTCAGCTTCCAGCCAGCATGCTCTGAATACAACATATCCTCTCTCGGCTCCTCATCTGCCACATCTATTTGTGATACAATTCTTTAAGGTAGGAAAACCACTGCATCCCACTTGTGCTTGTACCATACCAGGTAGAATTGGAGCTGACACTCACCCAGTTTTGAATCCCTGCTAGAAACAACACTGATGGTTTTCCGGCCCCTTTGCCTTGCATTTCCACACCAGTTAATTCCTTGTGATACTCTCAACATGAATATGATACCCAGACCATGGCCTGTCCCAGCTTGGATCGGACACTGGTCCCTGCCAGGCACTCAGTTGGAGACATTTGGACTATGACAACAAAGCAAGGTACACAGCTCTGTGTGTTTGTGTACACACACACCCCCCACATGTATTTATCAGTGTTCAACAGAGGATCATTTGGCTTTGCACTCTTCATTGACAAACAATTAACACCTAAGTTCATTCTGTAGACAAAAGGATTTTGTATTCAATTTTGTTGACAAACTGACTTGAAATCCTGGAGAAAACCCTGTTTGACAGTCCTGGCACATACTTGATTCTTTGGAGAAAATGCATTCAGCTAACTGTCCAACCAGTTATGTAAGCAAAATGAATTTCATCATAATTCTGTCAACAAAATGCTAACTTGCTTAAGATATTCTCTCAACGAAATAAATTAACTTAAAATCCTTTTGCCTACAAAATAGATGTGTTTAGCAAAGTCTTGTAAATACTACAGTCTGTTAGCTTAGCATGTGCAATCCAAACATCTAGCTTAGCTGAGGCAGCGGGTCTTGTCTTTTCGAGCAGGATTGGTCTTGATTCTTTCAGCCTGTCCCTTCTCTGTAAGGTCAGCCCACTAAGATGACCAGTCAGCTGCTATGCAACACATAAGAAAGCCAACTTAGGAGCATGCAAGAGAATCTTTTCCCTATGTAATCATTAGCAACTGGGAGAAGAATTTGACATAAACCTGAAGAAATCACTCTGTTCGCCAGAAGAAGAGAGGCTCCATTCTTAGGTCTGAAGATTGACATGGAGCTTCCATGACAAACCTTCAGATAAAATAGCAGTTTAATGAGGGACTACAGATGAGATACCTTAGTCTATTTCATACTGAGAGCATGAAAATGTAATTACTATGCACCTATGAAAAATTTTCTTCTTCCTTTTGTGTTGCTCCAAATTCCAAGTTTAAATTCACATATTCCCATCTTGCTTGGAAATGCCAGAAACTAATGCTGAAAGCACCGAAAGCAATCAGAGCACAGGTATTGCCACATGGAGTAAAGTGCACCAAATCCTGCTCAAGCCAGTGTAAATGCAAAACGAACTGCTCCAGAATCAACGGCAACTGCCTGCCCTTGAGTTCACGGCAACATTAACGAGGATGTTTCTGGTGTGACTTCAAGGTACCAGCCAGTGCAAAGGAATTCATGTGCCCCTCTGCCATCTCATCTCACCACACACATACATGTCCCACTCCAGCCTGCAGCTCAGCTCAGAGCTTTCACACTCATTTGGACTCATGTGGGGAGAGCAAAACTTCCACAGATAAGATAAAAGTGTGGAGCTGTTTTTTACAAGTTCATTCTCTGTGCTTTACCAAGCACTGCCTGCCCTGTTGTTCTGCTGCATTTTAATAATAAAGGAACATTGAGACAGTCATGCCTGTATCTTTAGTGATGTCAGTCAAGGAATGTGGCAGGCTGGTGGAAAAATTAAACTCTTAAATCTGTTTTTGCAATATTCTTCCACTAGTATAAACAGGCTTTTTGTCCTCTTTTAGGGGGTTATTGTGGTTACAATGGAGTTAATTTCCAGGTGTGTGGAAAGCGTACGGTAACACAAGAAAAATACCATATTAATATTTAATATAACACTTTATGCGCATGAAAAGAATAAAACCCATTCAAATGCAAATGCAGCCTGCAAGGATGGATAAAGTTTTATGTTTTTCCAGTAACATCTTCATTTTGCTGAAGACCGACTTAGTCTTGAGCGAGCCAAGAGCGCCTGTGTGTGTGCAGCTCCAGACACACGGAGTCTGCCTCTGGCCAAAGTCCTGCTCCGTAGTTGAGACACTTTTGCAATACTGTCTTGTTACAGCACTCATTGAAATACAGTGGGTTTATTAATCCCTTCAGAACCACATGTTGTAGCCCCAGAGGGAGGAAGCCTGCTGCAGTATGAGAGCGCCTTATGAGACTTTAACAGAGCAGCCTAAACTGTGGGATTGTTCCCTATGGCTCTTCTGGGCAACAATTCTTTTTCTTTGACACGCTCTGAATGTACCGAGTATAATAAATGGCCTATCCTGGGATTTTCAATGAGATTCCTATGTGCTAGATATCCAGCTCCTTCTGAATTGCAGTAGATCTGGGTCTCTAACCACCACAAAGCTCTTTTAACGTCTGCAGACTTAAAGAATGCATTTTGCCAACCACATTTCAGGCATAGCCTAACAGTAACTAATTGAGGAGGCTTGTAAACAGTACACAAATATTTGCAACTTGCTCTAGAAAACAAACATAAGCATCAGCTTAGCTAGAAGATTCCCCAGCAAACAGTAGCAGAAGCTTGGGGAGCGTATGGCAAGGAAATAGGGTACGCTGTAACTGGTGTCACTGCTATCTATCATGGAACTACTCTTGATCCACCTCATCTTGTAGAATATAGCACTGGCCAAGGCCATGCCTTTCTCAATTACTGTTCAGATAGACTTCTTACTTCATAGTGGCTCCACCATATTGGATGTCTTTAACATGTCTTTAAATGGATACAGATGGAGTAATGCATTAAAGTGGAAAAAATAACCTTGCAGTGAAGGCATCACAATAGTAGAGTTCAGCATCTGAATGTGGCACATATATTTGGAGTTACTTCGAGCAGGTTATGTCATCAGATTCATTTTATTTCACGACAGGCTTCAGTCTCTCTCCAACACTGCTCCCTCAAGGATTTAACAGGGTTTTTTCTCCTGCTCCGGCCTGGATTACATTAGACCCTTGACTCCTTTGGGTTTACTCAAATATAAGGAAAACCAAAGACTATGGACTACAGAAGGACTTCAAGGCATGTAACACTGCTGTCCTGGGGGGTCACCCCTTGGCACCGCTCGCCAGGACAACCTTCAGGGGATCTAGCACTTCTCTGCCTCCGCACCAGTCCTTGCTGAACCAAGCGATGGCAGCAAAGTGGTCAAAGACCTGGGCCTGCCTTAGCCTGTGCTCAGGCTTAGGTAATGCTCCACACCCAGACCTTAAGGAAGTAGTCAGCCAAGTCTGCAAGGAGGCGGACAATACCAACAGCTCAGACAAGGGGAGCAAGCAAGCACTGGGAAAGCAAGTCAACAAGGAAGTAGAAATCAAGAAGTTTGTTTGCCTGTTCTTTAACTCAGATATCTCAAACTCTCCAACACCTTAACTTGGGAATTCCCCTTTGTGAAGGAGGTCTTTGGAGGACATAAATAAATGGAAATTCATATGGAAATAAACATCCAAATATACAGGAGGAAGGGAGTGGAAGAAAAGGAGTGATTCATTATTATGGCTTACATATCATTATGCATTCATAAATTCCAAGGTAATATATTTTTCTTCATTGCTTGGATAATAAATCATCATTCAATTACATAAGGAGAATATCTGGATGGAACAGCAGCCTTTCTGAAAAACACTCCTGGCAGATGAATGACAGGAAGATTTATGGAGGATTCCGTAGTCTGACTGTCCTGCCTCCAGGAGAAAAGACTGTACCAACATCTAAACCTTTCCTGACAATTCATATAGCAGACACCAGCCTTGATGGAATGAGGTTTTCAGACCTCCCTTGGCTTGATTTTCATTATCCCTTCTTTGGCAGCCTCCAGAATGCCTAATAGCAGTGCAAAGAGGTTAGAAAGAGCCATCCAAGCTGCTACTCAGCCTGTGCTAGCAGGCTTGTCTCTAGAATCTATGAAAAATATACTGCTGTGTTCCCCACTTAGCTAGAATTGTCCAATCAAAGAGATCCTTCAAGGGTCACTAGTATTCATATTCATCCATCCAGTTTCGGGACTGCTTGCTGCTTTCCAGTTTATCTTCATTCCATCTCCTAGCCTTGTTTTTATAGACAAATTCTTAATTTCTTTCCCCTTTTATAAACAAAGCTATTTGGCTCTTCTTTTCACAGTTAGTGCCTTTAAGTCATCCTTCATTTTTCCTCCCATTAGAGTCACAGCAAGGGGTAAGCCTGAAAATCTGGTCACCCAGGCAAAATATCCCAAGAGAAGGGGTTGGCAACTGAAGCAAAAGGTACAGCAGAAGGCTGCTATGTGCAGAGTTGATCCTTGCTGCTGTAAGAGCAGCCAACTGGGAGCCAAGCCCTAGATTGTTTTTCACACTTGCTTCTGGAATGAAACTGCTGTCTCCTTTCAGGAGCAGCTAAATGGAACCAATGTCCCTCCAGACCTGGGGTCCCACTTTAGCAAAAGCAGTAAAGCTCAGTGTTTCTGGTGGAACAGTATCACTGAGCATTTCTTCCAACAGGAGCAAGCCTTGGAAACATGTAGCTTTAATCTGGGAATTGCCTGTTCTAAATTGGAGGACAAATTACATCCCTACACAGGGGTTTGTGTCTTTGCACTGCTCAGTTGTCAATACCTCACACAGAGTCTGACTCAGAAGAGGTCTTTTTCTTTAGAACGGCCAACTAAGATTATCAGGGGAAGGGACTGAAAATACAGGCTAGGATCTCTGTCAGCTAAGATTAGATGCCTACCTCTAAACTAGACATGGAGAGTCTCCCTTCACAGGTGCCAGAGAGAAGCAGCGCATCCCACCTCCTCCTAAGGCAAGCATCTGAAACAGATCAGATGAATCATGCTCTAGAAATGCCTATTTCTTAGCAGCGATTATAAATGAAGTCTGGATAAATAGCTCATCTGCTGCCATCTGAAGTAGAAGGAATTGGATGCATTAGTTTGAAAGCAAAAAGAGAAGGTTTTCTTTTCCACTGATTTCCAGTTTTGGGTGGCACCACAGACACAACAAAAGTCTGTGTGGCTTCCTGTGGTTTTCTGAATGGGAGGTGTTTTATCTCCTGCTCTCAGTGTCCAGATTTCAAGGGCTGCACAAAATATAACACTGTGAAAAATCAAACTCAAGCTTCCTTCCAAATTGCATTTCCATTGGGCATTAGCTAACACTATCCATCCTAAACATTAAAGACCCCTAAAGGCACCCTACACAAAGGAATCTGAGATGTTTTCCAAGGGGATCTTCCAAGAATACTAACAGTTTAAAGTACTGTTTGCCATTTGTTAGAAGACATTTGGGCAACACATGGAATAGAGTAACTCCATCAATAACACAAGCACAAAGCTCTGATGGGTCACATTAGTCTTGGAAAAAATCTCAGTCTTCCACTCATGTGGCCATATGGAGAGATGCTCTCCAGGGTCTGATTTACTCACCAATACTTGTAGTCCTTGCCTCAAAAGTTTAACAGTCATAATTACACTGCGACATGAGAGAATGACATGGATTTCTGCCACTGAAAATCTTTTCTCAAGCCCCTCCCTGCTGAGGTGCATTCAGTGTTCACTGAATTCCCTGGACTGTCTGCATTGGTGAGACTAGCAGGGCTGTGAAGACAGAGTCTTAGCCTTTACCACTCTGTGTAGAGACCTTAAAACCTGCATTCTCTGGATGCCAAACAGGATTCTACATCCATTTTGGCCTTCCTGCAATTGCATATAGCTCAAGGACATACATTTCCCCTGCCTCATCCCCAGGTGAAATCTCTTCTGTGGAATAAACAAACCTTCTGCACCTCTCTGCATTACCGTATCATTTGGCAGGATTAGGATGCAAGTGTGTTTCACACTTGATGCAGAAAAGTATCTGCTTGGAGTTTCCACCCAGCTGTGATTTGTCAGTGGATAGAGCCTCATCTCTGAAGCCCTAGGGCCTCAGCTAAACACAGTAATGTAACAGATTTTATTAGCGCTTTCAGAAAGGTAATCTAACACTAGATTAGCATTAAATGGTCCAGCAAAGTAGACACATGAAGGCATCTGTAAACATCCTCCAGTGCCCTTGATAGCAAGAATAGCTGGATTTTTAGGCAGAGTATTTTATTTAGATGCACTGAGGCGCTGCTTTGCTTTGTATTCAAACTATTGGGTGATTAATGTCTTGGCGAGTTCTCTTCCTCATCAAAGCTAAAATGACTTGAAATATCATATGGCTTGCTAATAGATAACTAGGTAAAGCTAAATTGTAAAATGATCATTGCACTTTCGCCTCTTGCTGAATACATGGATTCCCTAATATGAAAAATGTGATCAGGAAATAATCTGCTACTACAGAAGGCAATCCGAATCCCCTTCGGGGCACAGCCTGCAAGAGCACAGCAGTGAGGGTGATATATTAGCATTTCAAGAAGAGCCTGAAATCAGTACAGAGGATGCCACTGCGGAATAGCTACAATTGCTTTACCTTTACCTGCTAATATTGCTGAGAAAATTGCAATATTGGGAAATTGCAGAAAGACCAAACACCTCACTTATATTGAATTGGATCTACAACTCTGCAGAACCTATCCAGAGCCCACAGGATGTGATATTATAGAATCATAGAATAGTTAGGGTTGGAAAGGACCTCAAGATCATCCAGTTCCAACCCCCCCGCCATGGGCAGGGACACCTCCCACTAAACCATGCCATCCAAGGCTATGTCCAACCCCACCTTGAACACCACCAGGGATGAAGCATTCACAACTTCCCTGGGCAACCCATTCCAGGGCCCCACCACCCTCACAGTAAAGAATTTCTTCCTCAGATCCAATCTAAACCTCCCCTGTTTAAGTTTAAACCCATTACCCCTTGTCCTCTCACCACAGTCCCTAATGAAGAGTCCCTCCCCAGCATCCCTATAGGCCCCCTTCAGATAGCAGAAGGCTGCTATGAGGTCTCCACGCAGCCTTCTCTTCTCCAGGCTGAACAGCCCCAATTTTCTCAGCCTATCTTCATATGGGAGGTGCTCCAGTCCCCTGATCATCTTCGTGGCCCTCCTCTGCACTTGTTCTAACACTTCCATGTCCTTTTTATGTTGAGGACACCAGAACTGCACGCAATACTCCAAGTGAGGTCTCACGAGAGCAGAGTAAAGGGGCAGGAGCACCTCCCTCGACCTGCTGGTCACACTCCTTTTGATGCAGCCCAGGATACGGTTGGCCTTCTGGGCTGCAAGCACACACTGCCGGCTCATGTTCATTTTTTCATCAACCCATACCCCCAAGTCCTTCTCTGCAGGGCTGCTCTCAATCTCCTCCCCGCCCAATCTGTAGCTGTGCCTGGCATTGCTTCGACCCAGGTGGAGGACTTTGCATTTAGCATGGTTGAACTTCATCAGGTTGGCATCAGCCCACCTCACAAGCGTGTCAAGATCCCTCTGGATGGCATTCCTTCCCTCCAACTTATCAACCGAACCACACAGCTTGGTGTCATCGGCAAACTTGCTGAGGGCGCACTCAATCCCACTGTCCATATCACCCACAAAGATGTTGAACAAGACCGGTCCCAACACCGATCCCTGGGGGACACCACTCGTTACTGGTCTCCAGCTGGACACTGAGCCACTGAGCACTACTCTTTGCGTGCGGCCATCCAGCCAGTTCTTTATCCACCGAGTGGTCCACCTATCAAATTGATGTCTCTCCAACTTAGAGAGAAGGATGTCATGTCCATTAAAAGTAAGTATTTCAGTCCAGGATAAGCTAAAGAGAGACACTGAGGTCAGTATTTTTAGAAGGAGACACCGTATTTGAGTGATCCACCAGATAGTCCTTACAGTGGTGTGATTTACTAAGGATGAGGCTTCTATCACTTGCCTATCAAATCTTGCAGGGATTGAATGCCCTCAGAAACTCTGTCCAAAAAATGCCCAAAGCGTTGGTGGTTTTTTGGTTGGTTGGTATTTTTCAATGTGCAATAAGTCCTGGATTCCTCCACATGACATCTCAAAAGTTTCCTCCATGAGAACAGAACTAAGACCTGGATTTGGTTTTCACAACAATGAGAAGTTGGAGGGATTTATATATAGGATATAACAGTGCATAATAGGATATTTTAGGATAGTAAACAAAAGAGCTTATGTGACTTTCTAATGAGCTGGAGTGATTTATAGCTTCTTGGGCTCTTGAGACCTATTTGAAACTCCAATGACTTTCTGCTGTAGGCACAGTTAATAAAACTTGAATTTCTAATCTTGGGTTTCCCCCAAATAGAAGTTTTAACTAATCAAAACATCCAGTTGATACACCAAAGCAAGTACTATTGAGAGCCCCAAACACTTGCACAATCACAGACAGGCTAAAGCTACACAGAGCAATTTGGAAAATGCATCAAAAGCACGAACCAAACTGTTTCCATTTCTCTTCTAAGTAAACAGTATGTTCTAGTCACCTGGCATGAGAATAAGTCTCTTGGATGTCATACAAGAAAGGAAATGATCAAATACACCCGTATTTTCTTTTAAGCAGAAACAAACATTAAGGAAGAATTACTCTGGGGGAAAAATGAAAGCTTGCCAATACTTATTAAAGTTATTTGCTGTGGTTTATATCACAGTGCTGCCACGTGTCCTGATAAAAATCATTGAGTGAACTATGGCAATGTGCACATGGTGAGATACGGTCCTTGAAACAGGCCCACAGTTGAACAGACAAGACAGGATGACTTCATGTGGAGCTACTGACCCACTCTTGGGTGCCGCCAGGGAACGGGCACTGGTAGAGCACCAGCCTGGTGCTTCCCCAGCCTGCCCACTCCCCATGGCTCAACTCCCAGCCTCTCCTTCAAGCACAGTATCCACACACACACCCTGAAAAAGCATCCAGCACAGCACTGCACCCCATTTAAACAACTATTTCCTAACTTACAATGGACCTGGGGCTTTGCCAAAACCCTCCCATAGAAAACCACTGCTGCAAAAGATCTCCCAATATCCTACTTGATTGCATATGCAACAGTTCTACCTCTCCCTCATATGGTACATACCTCTTTCTACACAGACAATGATTTATTATTTTAGCAATAGAAAGCTGCAATAATAGGCCAATGAAAATAGCTCAAATTGTAGCCACTTTGCCTAGCAATTATATATGTGACACTTTCATTTATCTGCTAGTCCAGCAGCTTCATTTACATCCCAGCTTAATGGTTAATTGTGGAAGTGCACTTCACTGCAACAGCAGCAGGGCAGAGCCAAGGCTGGACCATGTACCTTGACATAAAAAGCCCCTTTTAATAATTCATTATGCAATCAAACCAGCCAGCAGCGAGCAAGAACAGTGAAGAGACGGAAAACATCACAATCTTGCTGTGGAAATAAAGCATCAGTCTGGTAAGATGCAGATGATGCAGGTGATGTATGAAGTATACTGTCATCCAGCTCCTACACCAACAGGAGGTATGAGGATAGAGCCCACATTGTGTAATAATATCAGTATCTAATTTAAATGTCTTCAAGTGGCTGAAAAATCCAGAGGGAGGGTTGCTATTTGTTCTTTTCATTTGTCCTTTGGATTTTGCTCCACACAGTTCAACTGGGCTTTGGAGATTTTTTTTATTTCTCTTTAGTTGTAAGGGTAGAAAAATGTGTTAAAATAAAACAAAACTGAAAACCCCAAACCCAATAAAACCAAGCCAATAGTCACAGGAATTTCAGTGAAGGAAATTTAAACCAACAATTCCTATGAGTAGGATGATGAAAATTAATTGGAAGAGATGTCAGCGCTGTTTCTGCACCAGGAGAGCAGAATTTTTCAATGTCCATAGTAAAATGATGATTTACAACTCTGCAGTGAAGAAAATTCATACACTGACCAAAACATTGGGAAAGTTTAGATCAGGTCAGGGACTTCCTGATCACATTTTGCTTTTGTCAAAAAAGTGTTGACTCATTGGAATTGCATCTGTTATTTACCACTGCAAGTTTGAACAGTGGTTTATGGTTGTCTGGATTCCTCAGGTCCTGAATGAAATAGCTGATCAAAACCAGACAAGTGCAGAGCAGAAACAGCAGCTAAAGCACTTGCCTACGATATCAGAGACCAAGCTGCTGAGCCTAGGCTGACCTGGGCAGGTAGGAAAGCTCATTGTGTAACATGCAGGCAAAGGACTCTGATCGCATGACCCCTGTTCTGTCTTGCTCAGGGTCTAAGTGAAAAAAGCACAATGTCCTGCTTGCTCTCTGTGGGAAGAATTTCAGGTTTTCCAAAATGTAAGTCACAAAGACAGGAAAAATCAGCCCCTCGTGCGGTGGTCTTGCACAGATCCAAAACCCAAAGACAATGGCAGACTTACTTTCCCTGTAACTTGAGCAAG
This sequence comes from Amazona ochrocephala, assembly GCA_039720435.1. Classification (NCBI taxonomy): domain Eukaryota; kingdom Metazoa; phylum Chordata; class Aves; order Psittaciformes; family Psittacidae; genus Amazona; species Amazona ochrocephala. The sequence continues at coordinate 80,208,316 of CM077881.1, read as the reverse complement.
TCAAAGATGGGGGTCTCTTGTTTGCTTTAAATTAATAGCCATGGTTCCTGTTTCAGGTGTGCATCTAGTACCAAGTATTAGCTTCCTGTATAGCTGTTCTGACTGTAGACACCTCCTGTGCCATGGCTCATAAAACACAAGGCAGTGCTAAGATATGCTTCAAACAAGCCAAGGGTGACAGCCAGAACATTTGCAGCACAAAGGTGACATCTTTTGGAAAATGGATGATGAACCATAAGCTTCAAACAAGCGTTGAAAATGTTTGCCCTGCTATTTTACTGACCCTTGCATGCTACATATAATAAATAGTGTTTGTTTCTGCACGCGTGGTGGTGGCTATGGCTCACCTTCCTCAAGTAGGATACATATATATGGTATCACATGATGTTGCATGAAGATATCAGGCTCATTCTCATCACACTAGAAATCAATGCAGAACCGAGGAGACCTGTCTGTATCCCATGTTGTTTCAATTAAGGGGACTTTGAGAAACTTGAGGAGTGGGCTGAAGGAAACTACACAAAATTCAGCGAGTAGAAGTATAGTCTTGGGCAGGTGGGGTGAAGTCATCCCATGCAGCATCGCTACTGGCTGAGTGAAAAAGCAGCAGGGGCTGTGGCACACATAAAGTTGCAGTGGTGGGTTCCCATTTTAAGCAAGGCAAACTGCCTACTAGGATGCCTGATCCTGGTAGGATACTGTCCTTTACACAGCGCCTCAATGTTGCAACTGTGATGCTGTGCCCAGTTTTGGATCCTTAGAAACCACAGAATCCAGGGGAGGGCAGCCAGGGATAAGGGTTCAGGGTATAAGAGAGAACTGGAGGGAACCTAAGCTTGTTTAGCCTGACAAAGTGAAGACTAGAGCTACCTGAAAGCAGTTACAAAGAGCCAAACTCTTCCCAGTAGTGGCAGATAGTGAAGGACAGGATGATGGCAACAAGATGTAGCTTAGGACATAAAGACTGGCCACTAGAAAAAGTTGATTCACCAAGACAACAGTGCAGCCCTAAAATAGGTACCTCGAGAGGTAGTGGAATGTGCATCCTTGGAGAATTTCCAGGAGTTGGCTGGAGAGAGCCAGGGCTGGCTTGGTCTAGTGTCGGCAACTGTCCTGCTCCAAGCAGAAGGCTGGACTAGAGACCTGCAGAGAGCTCCCCCAGCCATGACTGTCATTCTGGGACCTCTTGTTTTTTCATGAGACATTAAGAGTCAAACACTGAAAAGATAAATTGTACATTGAAAGTAAATCATCTGAGAGACTAAGAAACACGTTGAAGTTACTTCATGAATATGAAATTCCCTGATGCAATCTTGACAGCTGATCACTTCTGGGTCTTACTCATGTCTGCACATTACTGAGAGGCAATTTTGAAGAGAGACAGAAAAAGGTCTTGAGGGGTGGTAAGACATGACCAAAGAGCAGTAGCAATGACTCCCTATTGGAAAACCCAACAGCTATTTCCAAAGAGAAATATTTGGCCATGACACTGGAGACAGGACAGTGCAGGTACCCATCTGGAAGTTGTAGCACAAAAATCAGAGCCACCTCTCCCTGGGAACAGGAAGGACAGCAGCACAGTTTTTATTTCATGATCCAAAATGCACGGTCTTCCAGTGTTACCCATGCTAGTCTGACTCTAAAGACAACTTGCTAGACAGTATTCCTCCTTTCCTGAATGAGCCACAATCTCTCTTGAGACACACTGTAATTACTGTAACTGTACAAGGTATAATTTTCTACTTTACAAGAACAATGTTCAAGTTCAGATAAACATTTACAGAAATATTGAAATCAGAGGGCCCAAATCCTCTCATGGCCAGGTTTGACAGGTATCATGTGAGATAAGATCATCGAGAACAACATTATCAGAGGAATTTCATCAACCAAATCATTCTAATTAGTTAGTTTTACAATTAGTTTTAACTGTAAAACATTACAAATCTGGAGGGAAGCTGCATATTTCAAGACAAAAATGATCATTTCTTTAGTCCATATAGGCTTGCTCAGCTGTAAATCACTGATGCATCACATAATACTTTACATTTTGTCTAGGAAAATCACCCCAAGTAGAAAACACCATCTCATGTGTTATCAGGAGCAGCAGAGGCAACTTACTTGCCCTTTCTAATCCTTTACTAACTTAACTGCGTAATCATCTCACTGAGCACTGAACCTCAGAGCTCTGAGGGCTCTGTCTTCTGTTGTTAGTTTCTAAAAGCACAGGGAAGATCCTCCCCAGGTGGGATTTGCATCACTAATTATTATGGAATAATGAGGAACAACAGATGCCAACTTCTGAACTTACTGAGCCTGGTAAGATTCCCAAGGGCTCTGAGTTTTGGAAATGTTGAAATTCTACTTTTCAACTGAGTGGGAGCTGGATTGCTGCCACTAAGAGCCATGTGATGGCATCAGGATTACAGTGACATACCACTGCAACTAAGGCTACACTGACCCACCTAAATACTCAAAATTAATGCATCCCTCCCAGTGATTTTTTTAGACATGGTCTATAATTTCACATTTTAATGGAAACAATCCATGAGTCAATTAGAGGGCTTTCACAGCATTATAAATGACACAATATTCTTCTAAAATACACTGCAAATTTTAAAGAGAGAGGGTGGTGGGGTTTTTTTGTTCCAGTGTAGTTAGATAGTAATGGAAAGGTTTTAAAAAGAAGATGACCCTTTTGTAAGTGAAGGAAGACCTGCCAACAGTAAGTTTTGCTATACTTGGGAATATTACATTATACCGCATTAAGTGTGTCTTACAAGAAGGAGTTGCCTTTGCAGGTTTCAATAGTTGCCTTAAAATACTGAATTCAAGCAGAATTTCTAGACTCAGGTGAAAAACGTAAGTCAATGCTGCTTCTCCTACAAGCCACTGACTATACCCGCCTGTGACATTAGCAGGGTGCCATGCTGTCTTCACATATAGCTCAATTCAAGCTGGAGTATACTAAACCAAACCCAACAATTGTGCTTCTTCATGTTCAGTTATTTGCTCAAGTTTTTATTCCCTTCGAAAGAAGAGGTGGAAGCTTTGCTGAACTCACAGCCACCCCGTGGGAGACACCCAGTGCCTACACCACTGCCAGCAGCCACAGGCACACACCAAGCACCAACATACATGTCGGAAGGACTTTCAGCCTTGACACTTCCTGAAGTTGGCCACCAACTGACTGCTTGGATAAAGGTGTTTCATGCGCATGAGAAGAAACTAGGCTAAGGATAGATCTCAGCCTCTGTGCAGCTTTGGGGCCGACACTTAAAGGCAGCTCCAGAAAGTCCAAATCAGTTGCTGAGACCAGCAGAGGTCAGTGATACCTATGTGAAGAGAGGATCATTGTGGTTTAGACTGCATTCCGGTTGGGTAAGAGCCAAAGAGCTTCCTGGTAGCAAAACGTTTAACAAAACTATAAACCCAAGTACATCGAGCTGAAATGTGGTGAGACTGCTCTATTCTTCAGTGGTAAGACTGTCCATAAAGGTTCATGGGAAAATAATACAACAAAGAGCTGGAGAAGGTTGTTCTGGGGAGTGTTCACTCAGCTCTCCCTAACACTGCTACTATTATCAGTTGACAAATCAGCTTCTTTCTGAAAACAAATCACAATCCCAAAGCTCCTTCTGAAGGATTCTCTCTGCAGATTACACTAAGGGCCTAAAGAGCTTCTAAACCAATCACAAAGAGGCTGTAAAAGAAGGACAAAGCAACAACTGCAATGAAGCCACAGACACTCAAATAATTTTGTCATTGATTAAAAGGGGGCTTGTGCCTCTGGGATGTCTGGAGCAGTAAGTCTTGACTCCCCCTACTCCAGCATTGCTGCAAGGCTGCATCACTTAGCTCTTCAGGGTACCAAGCTTTGCATACAAATTTATTATGGCTTCTTTATAACAATTACAAAGCAATTATGAAACTGCAAAAAACCATACAAGGACAACCCTGATCATGTCTGGGAAACTACCTCCTACCAGCCCCATCTTAATAGTACCTGGGGAACTCCAGACATTTCCAGCTCTACCCCTAATCCGCAACCCTACGCTGCTCCCAGCCTTACCCACAACATACATCTTCAGCACACGCTTCCCCCTGATAATCCCACCTAAGGAGCTGTCTCCTCATCCTTTACCTGGCCAGGGTCCCACTTCTGCCCCCAAACACAGCAGGCAGGGTACTGATAGCAGTTTGGTCTCTGTGCTCCATTTGTTGCAGAGACCTAAAACACAACAGTGTTTCGCAGAAACACCTCGTTTCTGTGCCTAACAACCTTTCTCGGGTGGGCTAAGCCATGCATATGATCACAATCAAGTCAGATAATGAAGACTGTAAAACTAATTTAAATGATCAGGATCAAATGCCATAATTCCCATTTTCAAATATACAATTTCTGCCTGATCTGCTTATATGCAATTAATCTACAAACAAGTGACAACAATCCAAACATGACTGTTTCTTTCACTCTCTTGAAAGCAGTATTTGGACAGTTGCATACCTCAAGAGTTTTTAGAGCCACCTCTAAATCACAAGCTCAGATTAAAATAATACAGGGTTCTAGTTGCATCTGTATCTCCCCTCCATGCAGGGGCTTGAGGAATAATTGGCTTTCTGGTTCAGCTGCTGAGCCAAAAAACTATAGAGTGAAAATAAGAAGTTAAACAAACAGCCCTGGATCAAACAGAATCCCTCCACCAAATAATTTCATTTGACATTCCATCTGCTCTAAGTGTTTTGTTCCATGTGCTTGTGTGAAAAGGAAAGGAAATACTAACTTCATTAAAGCAGGCCAGGGAAGCCTTTTGCCTGGGAGTCTGCCTTTCATCCGAGTGTTTTAACCTCTATGTGGATGACAGCACTCTTCTGCAAGAGAGTGCTGGAGAGGGTCTTCACCACCCTGGCTTAGTGCAATGGAGAAAGTCATGGAAAGACAGCATGAGGAAGCCTCCTTGCAGCAGTGAATAGGACACTTCCCTAGAAGCTTGTGCACCAACTGCTCTAAATGCCCACCGATTACTGAAAACACAACACAAGAGACAGGCGAAGGACGCCTTGCCCCAGGATAATAAATTTCTCTGGTAATGACAGCAAAAGAATTTAGACCAAGCTAGAAACCAACCTGAGACTTGCTTGATGAGTCAATATGCTAACTCCTAAACTTTACAGCAGCATATTTAATCTGGAAGTTTGGGTGCCTAGTTCAAATAAAAGCAAACTTGACTTCAGGGTGGCTGAAACCTCACTTAACATTTGCTCCAAACTATGCCTGCCTTTACCTGTCTGAACACTCAGATACAAGCTACCCACTGAAACTGCTGCAAAGTGAGGAAACTTTTGTCACCTTGTGAGATATATATGCCTCAGTGCAGGGACAGACCTTGGTTTATCAGCCTGTATTACGACTTATGTGCTGTTCTCTTACAGCTGTGAACACACACAGTGATCACAGCTAATAGTCTGTGGTCCTGATTGACACACATGTAATGTCAGCTCTCACAGAAGCTTTGAAACCTCAGCTCCTACAGTCACAGGATTAGGAAATTACATTTTCATTAAAAAGTAGTTTCCAACATCCATGAAGCTGAAGGAAAACCTACAAATGTAATTATCTCGTATCCCAAGAACCCATTCCTCCACCAACAGGCAATGAAACTATCAGCAAGTCACACCTTTAACAGCTCCCAGCACTCACCAAATAATGACCTTCACTGTACTTGCAGCAGAGAGTGCAGCATCACCACTCTGGAATTCCCTTAGCAGCCAGTAAGACATAGTCTTTGTCTCCTTCCTTCTCATTAGTCAAACCTCTCACACAGGGAAAGTTGTCTGAATTCCCAAAGTCCACATGCAAAGATCAGGAAGATCAGGAACTTGGACTATTCTTTTTATTTCTTCTCCTGCATTAGCCCTCATCTCAGTAGCTCTGCTGCTATTTCCACTGTGTTTGTACCAGCAGCCGAGCAGAACCTTTTGATAACATTTGCAACTCGCACTAATGTACCATCTATCTCTCATTATATCTTCTCACTGCACGTTTTTCTATTCACAGCAATTACTCAGATTATTCTGTCTTGTTTTAGCACCTCCCTGTGCATACAAACAAACTCAAGACATTAGCAATGCAGAATTGAGAGGCATTTTGTAGCTCTTATCTCAGCCTCCTCCAGGCAGTTTCCTCTTCCCTCCCGATTTGCTTACCATGAAGACTACCTTACAGCATTATGCAGCAATATAAAGGTGCATCACAAAACTGTGAGCACTGCCTTTATTGTCCATTGTTCCTGTCCCTTCAGTAGTGAGAATTTGGAGGATGGGTCCAGCCAATTCCCAACATGGGACAATGTTAAAGCTGTTCATCCGAACCACAAAATAGCCCAACATTTTGAAGGTTCTTTCGTTTTGCGCAATATGAAGGTCACTTTATGATGTTATTTTCATGATGTGCTGTCAAAAATGCATCTTTCCAGGACACTGACACTTCAGGGAATTTGTGGTCCAGTATTTTCCCAGGAAATTGGCTACTATTTCTCTCTATATACAGGTCAGCAAGGAAATTGTTCTGGTATCTTGGGAGGCAGTGTTTAAGTTCCTATTGACTGGAAGTGGCATAAGATGAGTAAAAAGTTATTATCAGATATAAATGAATTTAGAAACAGCATATTATTTACCATATATCAATAACTATTAAGCCAGGATCCATCTTTTGGTACCTCCCTAATTCCATTAATCTGAAACTGATCCTATCACCAACTCATGCATTGAAATACTTCAGGGTGCGCACCTGTATCTGATTTGACGCAGGCCTATGTGTGTATCTGAGCCTGTACCTGCCTAAGTCGAGCAGACAAACTCCACGGATGACACGATCACCAAGACATGCCCCTGCAATCAAGGGCAGTGAATCTACCAAAGGGAGCAGCAGCTCATCCAGGTTAGCAAACTCTCCCAGGCTGGAAGCAAAGCAGCAGCTAAAGCAAGCAGGTTAGATGCCTCTTTTTGTCTCACTCCACCAAAGCTCTAAGATAGTCTTGAAGCACCTTGGTGTCTGGGCTTGCCAGGGATAACAGAAACAAACCTGGAGGGATCTATTCCCCTCCCTTGCAGCTGCTCCATTCCCTCCATTTTTGAGGAACCTCCTCCCCTGGCATCAGAGGGAGAAAATGAGCAAAACAAACAAACAAACAAACAAGAGTTCTGACCACTTTCCCCTTTTTCAGATCAAATTTGATGCAAAACCCCCATCTGAATAAACATCACGGCATAGGATGAACTAATACTAATGCTTATTTATTACATCCATGTCTCTCCTCCTTTTTTGATAGGTCCATAAACCTGATAGTCAATAAACTCATTAAATAGCATCTGACCCAAATACAATATATAAATAAAATATATATGCAATAAAAAACTAAATCATCATACAATTCTGACACATGATGAAGACTTAGGCTGCAAAATTATTCCACCTCTCTTCATCTCCCAGAATCCCACATATTGATATCCATTAGCCCTCAGGAACAGAGAAGAGCAGAGTGAAAAGTTGTACAACAAAACTCCATCATCTTGCCCAATGTTTCCAATGAGAATCATTGGTAGAAAATGAAATGTGTAACTGTAATGTGAATTTACAGACCTGGATATGCTCTCTTATAGAAAATGACAGCTACAGATGAAAAGATAAATACCTCTTCAGATCCAAAATCCAAAGCATTGTTAGTTTTATTCCCACAAGATCAATACCAATCATGCACCGGAGCCAACCAGGAACAGTTGATAACAATCAGGAGGTGCTGGATTCAATTCTGGTTTAGTGACAGGGTTGGTAAGTCAATAACTTCAAAAGGCAGCTCAAATATATAGATATATAATTTTTAGAGCAGTATATAATAGGAACCCATTTGTAAGTCAAGATTTTAAGCAGAAATAAAAATAAGAGCATGGCCCTACTCACACTTCAAAGGATATTTTTGCTTGGATTTAGCTGAGAGCCAAGAGAGAAAACCTGTGGCTACACCAGCACTATCAGCATTTTTGTACCATTTGCTGACATCCAAAATGTCTGCCAAACCAGGGATATGCCAAAGCATCAAAAGAAAAATTCTCCAAGGCAGGCATATTTCTGCAGATATGACATGAACCACTGAGGGGCAAACCCTATCTTCAAATGAGTAGCTCAAAGCCCACCATGAACTGGTTTGTCAGGCAATGGGCGGCATCCTGTTGCCCTGCCTGCAGCTACTCCTATCTGCCCTTGCTGTGGAGCGCCTGTGGATCACCCCAACACTTGAAGCTACAGCATTAGTGTAGTGCTTTAGAGGTCTGTATTAGAAATTTCACATGAGCATGGCATGAAATAGTCCTTGCACACCAATACCTGCAAGGTATAGAATAGAATCGTACAAGCACAGACTGGTTGGAAGGGACTCCATGCTAAATGCAAAGTCCTCCACCTGGGTCGGAGCAATGCCAGGCACAGCTACAGATTGGGCGGGGAGGAGATTGAGAGCAGCCCTGCAGAGAAGGACTTGGGGGTGTGGGTTGATGAAAAAATGAACATGAGCCGGCAGTGTGCGCTTGCAGCCCAGAAGGCCAACCGTATCCTGGGCTGCATCAAAAGGAGCGTGACCAGCAGGTCGAGGGAGGTGATCCTGCCCCTTTACTCTGCTCTCGTGAGACCTCACTTGGAGTATTGCGTGCAGTTCTGGTGTCCTCAACATAAAAAGGACATGGAAGTGTTAGAACAAGTGCAGAGGAGGGCCACGAAGATGATCAGGGGACTGGAGCACCTCTCATATGAAGATAGGCTGAGAAAGTTGGGGCTGTTGAGCCTGGAGAAGAGAAGGCTGCGTGGAGACCTCATAGCAGCCTTCCAATACCTGAAGGGGGCCTATAGGGATGCTGGGGAGGGACTCTTCATTAGGGACTGTGGTGAGAGGACAAGGGGTAATGGGTTTAAACTTAAACAGGGGAGGTTTAGATTGGATCTGAGGAAGAAATTCTTTACTGTGAGGGTGGTGGGGCCCTGGAATGGGTTGCCCAGGGAAGTTGTGAATGCTTCATCCCTGGCGGCGTTCAAGGTGGGGTTGGACATAGCCTTGGATGGCATGGTTTAGTGTGAGGTGTCCCTGCCCATGGCAGGGGGGTTGGAACTCGATGATCTTGAGGTCCTTTCCAACCCTTACTATTCTATGATTCTATGATTCTATGACTCCCAAAGATCATCTAGTTCCAACCCCTCTACAATGAGCATGGACATCTTCAACTAGATCAGGTTGCCCAGCCAGCCTTGGTGGAAGTCTCCTTGAAGCTACCAGTATGATGCTGGTGCCCCTCTGCTTGCCAGAACCTCTTCTTGCTGAACTTAGAATTATAGAATAGCTAGGGTTGGAAAGGACCTTAAGATCATCCAGTTCCAACCCCCCTGCCATGGGCAGGGACACCTCACACTAAACCATGCCATCCAAGGCTCTGTCCAACCCGTCCTTGAACACCGCCAGGGATGGAGCATTCACAACTTCCCTGGGCAACCCATTCAGTGGGTTCTTCCAGAAGTCTTCGAAGTAAAGCACTGTTATTTAAGAGCAACCTAGCCTGTAATTCCTGACCAACTCTAATGAAAACATTAACTGGCTACATTATAGATCCAAGTCCAACAGAAATGTTTTCAACAACTTGATGCTAATGGTACTGTACCATGATGATGGCTTTGCTAATTAATCCCACCATGAAGATTTGGTGCACAGCTTGTGTACTTTGGGGCACCAACGCCAGGAACCCAGACAGAGTATGTTCCCCCAACCAGACCTCACACTGTTGCATGTGTACATGACCCAGAAATATATACTGTGTCTTGCTGTACAATCAGAACTACACTCAGACCAAAATATTATTTCTGAGTTTACACCTGACTGCCTTATATATTTTGAGCCATTCATTGGCTTTCAGGCTTTTCTTCACAGCCCAGAGATTTAGTTTCTTTTATTCCCAACCTAAGGTTTGAACATCGATCACTTGCCTCTGGGAATTGAGATGCACAAAAAAATCTCTCAAACCTAACACTGCATGTATGAAAGTATGGAACTACTCAAAAAATACCGTTAGAAATCAAGAAAACCGCTGAAGCATCAAACCCAGAAATTCTGCCATACATGCTGCAGGTTAAATTTCTTAACGTAAAAGCCAGCTCAGTCAAGCTTGTTGGCAGCAGAGACCAAGAACTTCCCTTTCAAATGCTCCAAGTGAAGAGTGCTAACAAAGCCCAAGGAGCTGGTGCATTTCAAATAGCCATTCCACACTGGGCTGCTAGACACAACCACCTCTCCTCACATGCAGGCAGCAGCTCTCCACCTGCACTCACAAAATGGAGTTCCCTACAAAGGACTGCAAGCAGCTTGGCCAGAGCTGCTGGTGTGCATATGTGGTTAGTCATACTGGTGATGAAGCAAAGCAGAATTCAAGTGTTTCCATACAGAAGAAATAGAAGCAGTGAAATCAGAGATTTGATATGTCTGGGCAGCGTTACTTCCCAGTCGCTTGACAACGCAAACCACTTCTGAGGCATGAAATACCCCACTGAAGCAAGGTAGCTGAGGATTTATGTACAGGGAGCAACCGACAACCCCTAGCCATAGGCGAATTTTAGTTTGACTCTTGGAAAATACGGCAGGTCCCTCACATGTGATCGCTGCTGCCTTCATTAAACACTGCCAGCAGTAAACAAATTGTCTCACCCAGCATGAAACCCCAGAGAGCGCACACATAGAGAAATAGATCTTCATTTGCTTGGCTGCAATTTGCAATGTCAGCAGGTTTGAACAAGTCACAGCCTCTCTGTGTTGCACCCAGTATGGGACAGTAGATGATGTGAAAAATGGGCTGGAAGACCTGGGATAAAAGTCCTGGCGGGTGCATGAACTATTTACTCCAGCTGCAAGAGCCTTTGTGAAGATTACACAGAGCGCAGCACAGGGCCGTGCGCCGGGCAGCAATAGCCCAGGAAGGCAGTGCCATCTGCAGGGCTCAGAAAACATTGGAGCCTGTTATTTCTGAAAGCCGGTTAAGTTATTGCCGTGATAGAGGAGCATTTCCCCATGCAGAACGAGAGCTGCCCAACAAACAGACCAAGCCACATCTTCTGAAGGAAATTATGGCAAGTAATGAAAGATCTTTCAGCAAGAAAACAAACAAGAGAGATGTCAGTACACAAAGAGCATGAGATCTTTCAAAGCACTGAAGTGAGAGTAATGATTCCATTTTGAGCTCAGATCACCTCAAAAGCCACACCACCACCATTTCGGGAAGGGAGGACATAACATCAGCATAGGAAAAAAGGGAAAAGTATTTCCAGTCACTGCAGCAATGAGGATCTGGAAGAGCCTCCCAAGGAGGGTTAGAAAATCTACCTCATCTCCAGGAAAATGGACTGCAAAACACAGTTTGTGTTAACAAAAAGCTTCACTTGGTGACCCAAACCATCAGACTGAGTCCTCTATTCATTTGCCTGCAATGTTCACATTGTAGAACAGATGCGGGAGGAGAAGGCGTTTCTTGGAAAGTAAAGACTCACTATGTGGTGTTAGTATTGGAAAACAATTACACTGTAGATAGAGGGCTTCCACACCACTAGGATGAGTAAAACGGTGCATGAAGGAGGAAACATTTACTGATGCTTTTGTTTTCCTGCAGTAATATACAGCTTTAAACTGTCTTCCACTGGGCTTTACCAACCAGTTGTTCAGCCTGCACTGTGTTTAGAGCCCAACCCCATAAAAGCAGGTTTATCTGTTCCTTTCCAAACTTAATAGAAAAATAGAAACGGAGAAAAAGATTCCTGCTGCCATACAGGTATCAGGAAAAAGAGATATTCTCATTCTGTCTTCTCCAGTCCACTGTCCTGTTCAATTCTGCATTTTGCTTTTGGTCACTCTTCAGGGAATGTCTGAGATTCAGAGATCTTGGAACAATGACTCGGGCCAGGGCACAATTTCAGTACACAAATTCACCCAGCTGAGAGCAATGTCCAGACTGCAGACTGAGGCTGGAACAATCAGCGTTCTCCAAACGCGTGGACATGTAAAAGACCACTCTATTAGTTGCAGGTAAGTACATCATGCTCAGTACCACACTGGGCTGTCCATCAGTCAGATTACTAAATAAGATAATGCACATCAAACCTCTTGTCATTCAGAGTTCTGCTCATTCATAAAGGCCGATACAACATTTTAAACTACCTCTGTGCAAAGCACTTTACTGTTAACCGAAGTGAAGACGGGCTAAGCTTAAAGACAGCAATGAAACAGGTCTATTGCTGTGCAGCAACAACCCACAGTAACACCAGCTTATTAATTCTGGCCTACAAAGCTTTTTGGAGTTGCAGAAAACCATTGCCTGAAAATGCTATTATTTTATTGAAATCAGCATCTGTTGTTTTCAGTGTGATCTATTCATTGTCACAAAACAGCATCCAAGCATCCCTGCTGCCTGTTTATGAGAGAATCACCGCCCTCATGTTAACATTTGTTTACTCCCAATGCCAGAATAACTGCGGCAGTGAGAGGTCAATACCCTGCCATAACAGTTCATCCCATTACTGTTGAATCATGCTAGGAGGTGCAAATTACAGCTCCGAGTCCTTGCTGGCCCCACACATCAGCCTGACTAAATGCAGCCTTCTGGAAGCAAATTTTGGTGGGCTGGGAGCAGCAACCTCGACATGCCTTGCTGCATGTGCCTTCTGCTTATCCCTATGGGCAATTAAGAGGATCTCTCTCGAGTGATGGGGTTTTGATGGGCTGGGAGGACAGGCTCTTGAACACGGCACAGTTGCTGAGATTTAATTACAGGGCCAGACTGCCACTTTCCCAGCACTAGCACTCAGGTGGAAGACTGGAGGCAGGAGGACAGCAAGAGCCCAGGCAGCTGTCTGGGCTCCTGCTGCCCGTCCCCACCACCCCACTTACACCCCTTGCCACAGTCCCTCTCATTCGCACAGAAGGAAAACACCACGTGGGCCATTCACCCCTCTGCTGACTTTTCCTGAAAAGCTGCTAAGCTGTGAAAGTGACCAAGGAGGCTGCTAAGAACCTTTACATCCAGCATCTATGGGAATCATAGAATCATAGAATAGTAAGGGTTGGAAAGGACCTCAAGATCATCGAGTTCCAACCCCCCTGCCATGGGCAGGGACACCTCCCACTAAACCATGCCATCCAAGGCTATGTCCAACCCCACCTTGAACGCCGCCAGGGATGAAGCATTCACAACTTCCCTGGGCAACCCATTCCAGGGCCCAACCACCCTCACGATAAAGAATTTCTTCCTCAGATCCAATCTAAACCTCCCCTGTTTAAGTTTAAACCCATTACCCCTTGTCCTCTCACCACAGTCCCTAATGAAGAGTCCCTCCCCAGCATCCCTATAGGCCCCCTTCAGGCATTGGAAGGCTGCTATGAGGTCTCCACGCAGCCTTCTCTTCTCCAGGCTGAACAGACCCAATTTTCTCAGCCTATCTTCATACGAGAGGTGCTCCAGTCCCCTGATCATCCTCGTGGCCCTCCTCTGGACTTGTTCTAACACTTCCATGTCCTTTTTATGTTGAGGACACCAGAACTGCACACAATACTCCAAGTGAGGTCTCACAAGAGCAGAGTAAAGGGGCAGGATCACCTCCCTCGACCTGCTGGTCACTCTCCTTTTGATGCAGCCCAGGATACGGTTGGCCTTCTGGGCTGCAAGCGCACACTGCCGGCTCATGTTCATTTTTTCATCAACCCACACCCCCAAGTCCTTCTCTGCAGGGCTGCTCTCAATCTCCTCCCCGCCCAATCTGTATCTGTGCCTGGCATTGCTCCTACCCAGGTGGAGGACTTTGCATTTAGCATGGTTAAACTTCATCAGGTTGGCATCAGCCCACCTCACAAGCGTGTCAAGGTCCCTCTGGATGGCATTCCTTCCCTCCAATGTATCAACCGAACCACACAGCTTGGTGTCATCGGCAAACTTGCTGAGGGCACACTCAATCTCACTGTCCATGTCACCCACAAAGATGTTGAACAAGACTGGTCCCAACACCGGTCCCTGGGGGACACCACTCGTTACTGGTCTCCAGCTGGACACTGAGCCACTGAGCACTACTCTTTGCGTGTGGCCATCCAGCCAGTTCTTTATCCACCGAGTGGTCCACCTATCAAATTGATGTCTCTCCAACTTAGAGAGAAGGATGTCATGGGAGACAGTGTCAAAGGCTTTACACAAGTCCAGGTAGATGACATCAACCGCTCTGCCCCTGTCCATCAGTTCCGTAGCCCCTTCATAGAAGGTCACCAGATTGGTCAGGCAGGATTTCCCCTTAGTGAAGCCATGCTGGCTGTCACCAAGCACCTTGTTGGTTTTCATGTGCCTTAGCATGCCTTCCAGGAGAATCCGCTCCAAGATTTTGCCAGGCACAGAGGTGAGACCGACTGGTCTGTAATTCCCTGGGTCATCCATTTTTCCCTTCTTAAAAATGGGGGTTATATTTCCCTTTCAGAATCAGACCCCCTGGATACACTTATAACCATGGTGCCTCCATATACAGCAGGACCAGACCCCACTGTTTCCATGGGAGCTGAGAGGAGCTGCAGTCTTGACCATGCCTCTCTCCAAGCAGAGACCCATGGCTCCTGTGTCCTACCACCTTTTCCTCTGTCTCAGCAGAGAGCAAGGAGGTCATCTTTTCTGATGATCTCTGGGGATTCAGCAATACATGATGAGCTTGAGCTTGAGCACAATCTCCATACCCAGGAAGAAACCTAACATGGAATTGTGTGTTGTTTTCCCTCATGACCGAGAACCAGCCATAGCTCTGTTTGCTGGTTCTGGGTTTTAATTACCTGTCCTGCACAGAGTACATGCTGCCCAAGGTCACTCCAGCCCCTTGTCCCCTGAGAAGCATGTGAAACATGAATGACTCAAGCCTTCTGTTGAGAGAAAAACATCCAGGCCATCCATAAGGAATGACTATACATTACAAATTTCAGCAAGTCAGCACCTAAGACCTCATGCCACAGAGGTCCATGAGCAGCCAGCAAGCTTGACAGGCAGAGGAACCTGGCTGGAATTCAGTTTTCCTGGCTTGAGTAAGGTGGGAAATATGAAGGTATTAGAAGTTTTCTAGTGGCTTTTTCTGTATTTCTTAAATATAAAATTAAACAAGAAAAAAAGAATTAATGTGGAATGGAAAAAAAAACCAAACAAACACAAACCCCAGAGCTCTATGTTAATCGCAAATATTTACCAGCAGCAAGGGACATCTCCATGCTGCTCCCACGAGCAATGGCCATCACATTCTCACAGTAACCCATCAGAATTATTGTTATTTAATTATGTTATTACTGCAGATGCATACGGAAATCTTAATTCTCTACTGCCCAAGAAGAAGAAATTGCTTTTGTGACGAAATCACACACATTCTTCTGTGTAAGAACACTGCAGATTATAAAAAGAGGGCAGGTGGGTGGGAAGGCAAAGAGGAAGAAGGTGGAACTAAATTAGAATGAGGTTATGACATATTAATGTCAGAGAATAATTTTGGAGCTATAATACCTCCTTTTATTAACAGTCCTCTGTATTACTATTTCATCAAGCCTCAGGCAGTCCTGCTGAAAGGGAAACTGGTGAGTAAATGAAAAAGGGCAAAGAAACCCACCTAAGATGTGAGCATGGGGAAAACAACAGGAAATGTCTTTGGAGTAGTGCACAGCAGTGAAGAAGCTGGAAGGAAAGCAGAGATGGCCTCACATGAACACTAAGACATCAAATCCACTGAGCTGTGTTTCATAAACCTGCTATGAGTGTGCTCCATAAGAACAGCACTTCTGTAGGCATATGAGTGTATCACATGAGAAATGACAGATTAAAGAGTCCACTAAATAAAACTATACAAAGTCCCACTGAACTGGGAGTATAAGAAACAGAAATCAAGACAACCCCACCATATGAAACCTATCCTCCTGATTCTGGTGTATGAAACTCTGAGCATATATGTTTCCAGGAGCTGAAGACTCGTCGATCCCAAGCACACACAGGCATCAGCCAGTCAGGACAAAGGACCACACACTGGCAAGAAATGATGCAGCATTGCCAACTGGTCAGCAAATTCAGCAAAGCTGCTGTTGAGGTCCATAGTTCACCAAAGCCTGGTGCTGTCTAAACACGCTCACCTGAGCACTGGCCCCATGCAGAGGAGGTTTGGAAAGTCAGGGAATTGCTGTGTATCATGAGGAACATTGATGAGTGCCCATTGTGCAGACAGCTGGAGCCCCTCAGTCATTCTACGCTACTGTTTCAAGAAGCTCTACACAGTTGGTAGCCTCTGTCCCTAGGGTTGTCAAAAAAGGAACAAAAAAATCCCCAAATTTGGCCCCGATAAGCAATGTATTAATAAATAAATAATTTTGGCAGGAGTCCCATAATCCAGCTATAGATAAAAGACTTGATTCTGTTTCCAGTCACACAAAAGTGAACCAGAGCAATGCTTTTGCTACCCACAGAGTAACAAGCATGTTAAGCTCAAGAATGTGAATGCAGGATGCAACAGAGAATCCACAGTAGTTTTATCAAAGGAAGAAGGGGGGAACCCACAACAAAGAAGTTGTATCCACACTTTGAAGTTGTTACGTGAAGTTCAAAGAAAATTCATGAGACAAAGTCATGAGACAGAGAGAGAGGGTCTACTGACATAATACCCCCCGCATCTGAATGCCTCCTATGCACTTCAAGCGAGTAGCTCTCCTGAAATCCCCTTAGCTTCCTACACTAGAAAGGAGATCACTGCAGTGCTCAAATCTATACAAGGGATGCACCAAGTGCCAAGATCTGAAGCACCCCTCCTTCAATCACCACTCCATGTTGAAGTGCTGCATCCTCTCTGCTGAGCAGGTCACTCCATTCCTTGCCACCTCTTTGAGCTGGTGGTTGGACTGGTACCTGATACACCTGGCGTAGCAAGGCAAGCAAAACCCCAGCACAAACAAGGCCACCAGCCATGCACAGAAACCAAGCACAGATAAAAAGCCAAGAGTAACAGTTGACATGAAAAGTGATTATTTTTTAACTCTGCTGTTAAATGGATGGCTGGAGATACCAGTCACAGGCACTTTTGCTGTCCACAGCACCCGTCCTTTACAGAGAGCCTTGGTTCATAACATGTATTGTCACTGTCAGCCCTCAGAGGTTGTCTTCCCCAGCAGCTCAGTAATCACCTTCAGTGACTGAATTTTACCTGTGCTGAGCTCTGTAACAGTAGGTTAGGCCACCCTTAATCAGCTGAGAGTGGTTTCTCTTACATAAAGCCACATTATAACCACATGGTTGGGTCACATGAAGCGCAACAAACTTCTGCTCATTCCTCAGAGCAGACCCTGAAACCTGACACAAACAGTTGCTTTGTTCTTGAAACAGATCTGATCTGAGCTTTTCACCCCCTCTCCCTGTTGTCTAAAGGAAACAGAGCGGAGGCTGCCCAGCAGCAAAACATCCAGCATAAGACAAGTCCCTTCCCTCAGACTTCTAAGGAGACCTTTGCAGATCCTCAGAGCTGCCCTTACCCTTTGTGTCCCCTGGAGATGAGTCCACATTCATGTCCCCTCTCCAGGGCAGGAACAGCTTGAGAGACTCATGTTATCACCACCCACTGCCCCAAAATTACCTCTGGATTTTCTAGGAAGCTATAAATGAATGTAGTCAGAAACCTTTAGAAAGATCATACTTTAAAAGCATGTGCACTTCCTGGCTTTAAAGGGACACAAAGCATTGCAGAAGACATCTGTGGAACATTTTTTGCCTTCTCCCATACTCTTAACATCTTGAAGTTCGCATTAGCTTTGAAGCAACATCTGCATTTCAGAGGTCTTCTCATACCCGAGCTGAAAGGCTGCCTGATGCCAGCTGGTTTGCTGCTGCATGCTCAGCTTTCCCACACCCTCTTGTGAGTCCCTGGCAACACCCAGCACTCTCATCCTGGCAGTTGTAGAGAGCACCTATTATAGAATTGTTTAGGTTGGAAAAGGCCTTTAAGATTAGTGAGTCCAACTGTTAACCCAGCATGGTCAAGTCCACCACTAAATCATGTTCCCCAAGTGCAACATCTACACATCTTCAAAAACTCCTGGGAATAGCAATTGCAGGCACTAAACCTCCCCTTGTGCAGCTTGAGGCTGTTTCCTATTGCCCTATCACTTGTTACCTGGGAGAAGAGACTGACACCCTCCTCACTAGAACCTCCTTTCAGGTAGTGGTAGAGACCAATAAGGCTTACCCCAAGTCTCCTTTTCTCCAGGCCAAACGATCCCAGTTCCCTCAGCTGCTCCTCAGAAGACTTGTTCTCTAGACCCTTTATCCGCTTTGTTACCTTTCTCTGGGCACCTCAGTGTCTTTCTTTTAGTGAGGAACCCAAAACCAAACATAGTATTTAAAGTGCATCCTCGACAGCGACATAGATAAGGGGATAGTCGCTTCCCTAGTCCTGATGGCCACACTGTTTCTGATACAGGCCAGATGCTGTTGGCCTTCTTGGCACACTGAGTTCATACTCATCTGGCTATTAGCAAACACCCCCCAGGTCCTTTTCCTGCGAGCAGCTTTCCAGCCAACTCTTCCCCAATCCCAGAGCTTGCATGGAATTGTTGTGGCCCAAGTGCACCACCCAGCACTGAATCTTGCTGAACCTTATACAATTGGCCTTGATCCATCCATCAAAGCCACGGCCGTACAGCCAGTTTTTCCCCAGAGAATACTGTGGTAAATGGTTTCAAAGGCTTTACTAAAGTCTAGATAGAAAACATCCGCATCATTATTTTGCAAAGAGAGATGTGCGAATCAACCCTCTGCTTATTCGGCCAACTCTCCCTTTCACAGCTTTGTTGAGCTTATTGATTTCATTGTACTCATAGACTAAAGCTGACATTTCCTTATCAAAATGGACTAAACACCTGCTTTATTTCAGTCCACACATAACTCCCAAGAAATAACACAGTGACCCAGAAAAAACAGAAGTATCTTAGTCATCAACCACCCTAGATTCACTATACCTCACACTTCAGAATCCCTTAGAACGACATCTTCATCATCCAAGGTTTGGGGCTTTTTAGAAATAAATTAAGTTGAAATGTTGGGCATACCAAGCTAAAATAAAACTGAAAAAACAATCCCAACATGAAAAAAATTAAGCAATGTGATTCATGACAGACACCAGACATAGCTGTCACGCTGGTTTTGCACTGGGGTAAATGGACTGACAGCTGTAGAGACATCATCCATATTCATGTCAGCAGTATCATAGAATAGTTAGGGTTAGAAAGGACCTTAAGATCATCTAGTTCCAACCCCCCTCCCATGGGCAGGGACACCTCACACTAAAACCATGTCACCCAAGGCTCTGTCCAACCCCACCTTGAACATCGCCAGGGATGGAGCATTCACAACTTCCCTGGGCAACCCATTCCAGGGCCTCACCACCCTCACAGTAAAGAATTTCTTCCTCATATCCAATCTAAACTTCCCCTGTTTAAGTTTGAACCTGTTACGCCTTGTCCTCTCACTACAGTCCCTCATGAAGAGTCCCTCCCCAGCATCCCTATAGGCCCCCTTCAGGTATTGGAAGGCTGCTATGAGGTCTCCACGCAGCCTTCTCTTCTCCAGGCTCAACAGCCCCAACTTTCTCAGCCTATCTTCATACGGGAGGTGCTCCAGTCCCCTGATCATCCTCATGGCCCTCATTTGGACTTGTTCCAACAGTTCCATGTCCTTTTTATGTTGAGGACACCAGAACTGCACACAATACTCCAAGTGAGGTCTCATGAGAGCAGAGTAGAGGGGCAGGAGGACCTCCCTCGACCTGCTGGTCACGCTCCTTTTGATGCAGCCCAGGATACGGTTGGCTTTCTGGGCTGCAAGCGCACACTGCCAGCTCATGTTCATTTTCTCATCGACCAGCACCCCCAAGTCCTTCTCCACAGGGCTGCTCTGAATCTCTTCTCTGCCCAACCTGGAGCTGTGCCTGGGATTGCTCTGACCCAGGTGTAGGACCTTGCACTTGGCATGGTTAAACTTCATCAGGTTGACATCAGCCCACCTCACAAGCGTGTCAAGATCCCTCTGGATGGCATTCCTTCCCTCCAACGTATCAACCGAACCACACAGCTTGGTGTCATCGGCAAACTTGTTGAGGGCGCACTCAATCCCACTGTCCATACTGAATAGAACATACGCAGTTTTCAAGCTGACATTTTCAGCCAACTCGTTCCTCCCAGCTGCATTTCACTGGACCCTGAGAGTTAAGTGCTGTCAGACACTGTGCACAGGAAGCTCACTCTTCTGGAGTGCTAACTCTACAGCAAGACTACAAGCTTGTATAAATCACTTAGGGGTGCACTTGTTATTGGCTCCTTCCTCTTGAAATGCTTGGAAAGGCCTCTCCCCCTGTATGACAGTTCACGGGATCAAAACCTCCCTTTGCAAACACTAACACACCTAAGTAAATTTACTTTCAGGACTGGCTCTAATAAAGCCAATGCTGCACTCGAATTCTCAGTAGTGCTCTCATTTGCAGGATCAGAAGCTTCAGGAGACTTCTAATTTTATAACAGAGGCAGAAGGTACTCAAGAACTCAGATTTCCCTGGAGCTGCTCAGCTTAGCACTGGGCCTGGAGTTTAACACTGAAACAGAGGAAAAACTGCACAAGATGCAAGGTCAAAATCTGACTCTTGCTTCCTGTCAGAAGGAAATTTCCCTTGCTGAAATCAGCAGGCAACCAAGCATGCAAGGGTGGAATATTTGTGCTAAGAAGCAGTCATGTGTGAGGAGAAGACAACTTGTATGTTTCTGCCTTTTGTCTGAATGACTGACCAAGTTCTCCCACAGGAGGGTCTTCAAAGCACAGTCAACACTGGTAACAGAGACCTAACATGCAAACCTTACTCTGTAGACCCATGCCATTAACTCAACAGTGCCGAGGGTTAACAGTCTCACCACCAGCACATACTGCATCCAGGCCAGAGGAATATACAGCAACACCTAATTTTTCAGAAACATGTATGTTTTTGAGGCCTCTGCTGACCATAACAATGATGAACCAGTGTCAGCCCAGTCCGTCCAGTCTACTCCAACTGGAGTTCAACAGGACAAGCGGTGAGGAAGAATTCTGCTACGTATCATCTCCATGAAGCAACACTTCCAGAAAGACCTGTTTTATCTGACCCCATCAGAGAGCTTTTTATCTATGCAGAATCTGAATATCACAGGTGAAACAAGTAATAAAACCCCACATGCCAGATCCTTAAAGTGGTGGACATGAGCTGGAAGAAGAGGAGGTTTATGTCAGGAAAGTCAAGGCTAATCAGAAACCCTCTAACAAACCGGAAACGCTGGTTTGCTCCCGTAAAAGAGGGCATATGAATATGCTTTGCTTTGCTATCAGCTTTCTGCTGCTGCATCCATTAAGGCAGGAAGAAATGAATACAAATCCACAGCACCTCTTCACTAGTAAGCTCCTGGCAAAAGCCATCAGAGCTGCTTGGGCTACTAATGCACTTGCCATCTGTCCAAGCAGCAGGAGCTATGAAACTATGTGCAGAGAAGGTGGTAGTAGACACTTTCAAATGAATACCCAAATTTTTGAAGTTTGTATCCTCTTGTTTAGACAACCAGCTCTTTTTTCACTTTCTTCCCACTCCTGTTAGTAAATTGGGCCCTTGCACTTCAGTAGAACCCCCATAGATACCTTTATAAATCCTACAAAGCATGAAGTACCTGTGAAATACCCCATTGCATGAATATCATGGGAAATCTGGAAATCTGAAAGTTACAGATTTAATAAGTATCAAAGGCCCACACAGATGTTAAAGGCCACTAATCCTGGCCACATAACAGGAATACTCTCCAGCCCTGAAGTCCCAGCATAGGAAACTTAATCCCCACTGCTAACGGTGGTGGTGGTCCCTGAGGTGGTGAGGACACGGCCCCTAAGTCACTTAATCTACTTGAAATCCCACCTTGTGGCCCAAGCATCATTTAGCTGCCTTTAAAAGTCAAACCGTCTAGGATCCAAATGTGTTACCTCTTCTGTGCCTACAGGCAGCTTGTGCCACAGGGCAGGGAAGCAGCACATGGCAGATGCAGCAGCCCCACACTGTATATACATACAGACAGGCAATTCAGTGGGTGCTTTCTCACCCTCAACTGCATGGTATATACATATCCTACAAATGACTTGCAGACCCACTTTCTTTTTTTGCTGTGAAGTTTATCTCTTTCACCTTCAGAGCGTGCAGCTAACGAGTTGTGCCACTCCATCATTTTTATAGAAGCACTCTCCTGTGGGCCATTAAAATCACCCAGTGGCAGTTTCTCACTAGCTTCCAGTCAGGTCTGAAACCACCGCAGATGTCTGAAAACATGAGACTTGATTCCAGACTCATTCACATTGGATTTACTTTGTTTAAATTAAATTTACTGACTTTGATGAAGTGTCGCTCCAGCTTCACATGGAGCAGCGTCAAGTGAGGCTGGCTCTGTGTGGCTTTTCATACAGTGATGCACACTGAGTCCACTTAACTATGAAAACATCTATTTTAAATGATTAATTTCCATGACAAATTAAAAGCTGCTCATCTTAACACATCCAGACTGAAAAATCACCAACTGTCATAACCCCAACAGCAGAAGCCTCTTTCCAAGAGCCACACTTTCTTTAGCTCTAAAATAGCAGATTAGCAAAAAGCCTCACCAGTGACAGACTGTCTCCATTATGAAGTGTTAGATACAAGAGCAATTGAAATTTATGACTTTTCCCTGGAAAGCTTGGACTCTTTATGACAGACCATAAGCAATGCCCCTCATCTATTGCAACTGCAGAGTGTCCCTTCAGAATTCAGGTGCTGCTGAGGAATTCAGCAGGTTGGACTGCAAAGGTCAGATCCACAGCTGGCATAAATCAGCACAACTCTGTTGACTTCCATGGAAGTGCAGGTGAAAATCTTGCCAGAAGAGATGTTTTTAGGCACTGCAAAGAAAAGTGCCCAGGAAGCAAACCATTAGCTGGCTGAAAGCTAATTTGCTCCATTGAAGTCACTGCCAGATGCCTCAGACATTGATGGCAAAACTGACAGTGACTGGCATGGACATGCTCTGCTTACAGAACCAAGTTTTGCTTGTGACCACCTATTGCTGAGTGGCAGTTTGTAACTTACGTCCTCTACTAAGCTTCTGGGAATAGCAGAACAGCCGCAACAGAGCAGTAAACAAACACATATGCAAGTGTATCTAATTGGTATGCTTGAGAAGAGAGTAAGGATGCTGAAATGAAAAGACAAAAACTGTCTTTGCCCAAGTTTCCCTTGGTGACTTTGCTGAAGAGATCAGCCCTCAGTTCCTGCATACTCCCTTCACCTTCCCTGTCCTGGTAGCCAGCCACCATGTGGTGCCACTGACAACCACAGGACTTCAGCCCAGCTCCTAGGTCACCCTCTCCTCACCTGCATCTGGTAACAAGGAGGCAGAACCAGAGGATACACATTGCAGCCATAAAGTCAAACCCATGACACCATTTCCAGAAGCTACCATCTTCCTTGTTAAAGAATCTTGCTTTAAAGTATCACTGTAAAGCAGGAGGGAGTTGCTGGGCATTTTCTGCAGGCAGCTAGCAGAGCCTCATATTTTAATATTGGATGGCCTGGGACTTTCTCAAAATCAGCCATTTTGAGCAGATCAAATGGAGCACCCAGAATTTAAAGCGCTTAATGTTACCAGCCACTTTAAAACACTGGCTCTTGATTATGAAGGAGTACAGCTGTACCAGAAGACACAGAAGCTCCTCATGGGAATGATTTGATCTTCAGATCAAAAAGGTAAGAGTCCAGCAATATTTACTTAGATGGCTTTCAAACGAAGTTGAAAAGAAAATAGTGGCCGTGGCTAGCAGTAGCAAGGAACAAACTTCTCATGAGTGGGCTGTGCCGGATTCTTTATCTAAAAATTGTCTGTTCAGCAGCTTTTGAAAACACACCATCATGTTTAATTGGGATGCCACAGTACGTGCTAAAGAACAAACAGGAATATTGCACCTCTCTTCTGTAATGCCTGAATCCGAGCTAGGTCTAAAATCACTTTAGAACATTAGAACTAACATGCTAAGTTGAACACAGAACTTGAGGATGTGAAGGGGTTTCTGCCCCCTCCTTTTCTGGCAATGTCTCAATAAAAACCAGAATCAGCACCCGTTAGTATTAATTTGCACAATTAAAGAGGCAGTCAGACAACAGGCATAGAAGATGACTAAAACAAGAACCTTAACAAGAGCATACGGCAACATCTTAGTAACAAACATTAGGTCCTTACCAATAAAGTCCAAACAAATAAGCCTCCCATCTTCCTTCCCAGTGCTCCTCCAGTGGGAGGTAACACAGATCCTCCCCAACTTTCAAAGGAGAAAATTGCAGCAAGAGCTAGTTATTTCTGTGTTAGAGTCATTTGTAAATGATGACTTCATTTGTGGGCACAAAGGTTGATGTTTAAAGTAAGTAAAAATGCTCTTTAACTGCATCTTTCTGAAGGCATCAATACTTTGCAACATCAATGTCTCTTTCATTCAGGAAAAACTATAGGTCATGTTTCAGCTGAGCAGTCCTTCACTCACATTTCCCAGCTGAAGGCTCTAATAGACAGAAAGTAGAGGGAATTTTCATACATTTGTTGTTGGAAAGAGCTTTTGTATAGAGGACTCCAAGATGTCACATAAATATTGCAGGCTTTTATTGATTTCTAGAGCAGGAACTATACAGGCAAAAAGCAAGGAAAGTCCCTTTACGCCGATAAAGCCTGGCATTGTTTCTCAGCCAGATTAAAGCGGAGTCACTTGAAAGAGAAAAAGCGATATCATTCTTTATGATCTTAAAGCTAAAAACAGCTAAAGGAAATTATCTATTGTGTCACACATCCACACCAGCTTGAATCTCTAGCAAATATACCTGTCAACATACACTCAGTATTACATTAGTGGCCTGTTACAAGCATACTTCAGCTGTGCTTAAACATCAAGTTCCCTCGCCAAATTGGATGCAAAGTTAAACAGAAAACAGGTCTTTTTTTCCCCTGCTCTTCTGAAGATTTCACCATGGAAATGCTAATGGAAATTTGAAGAGCTCTAGAAGCTACCACGTAGCAAAGGGTGGATGGAAGCTAAAGTAAATCATGCTCCAGAAGTCATGCAATTTGTCAAAAAAACTCCAGGATCAAGATGTGCTAAACCAAATTATTTGGAAGAATATAGAGCTTTCTGTATCAGCATCTCCAGCACTTACTGATATGCATTACAACATCCCCCACCAGGTAATACACACTTTAAGATTTGCCAGGCAGGTAAAGTCTCAGAGAGAACACAGCTTCAAACCATGCTGTTGACCCCCTCTAGCCTCTGGTATCTAAAGTACCAGCTTTGGCACTCAGCTTGGGACAGGGGTTCTGCTGTGGTTTTCCCTGCAAGGAAGAGATGCCAAGCCTTTGGAAGCCTGAGCCTTGCACCCCTGATAGCTTTTCAGTGCTTTAATACAATTGACATCTAATGAACTTACACATGACCTTCACGAGTAGCACTCCAGGAATGTCTGTCTCATTCGCCCCATATACCACATCTAAATACAAACATGCCAAAAGAATTATAGTTATAATATCGCAGCAGTGTGTTTTCGAAAAACAGCCAGTTTACCATTCTGTTCTGAGGACACGTGCAGAGCAATGAGCTAACTATACACCCACCCATCTGAACGCTGACTACGGAGTTTATTCATCCTGGTTGCAGAAATCATAAATAGAACAGGAAGGTGAATCAGAGGGTACAGTTTTATGGCTATAATTTTGCTTCCCTCTTCAGATCAGATGGCTGAGCCGAAAGAATTAAAGCCCATCAGACATCACACTGGATATGTGCTCAAAACATTCAGCAAGTATAATACTCAGTATAAGGCAAACTGAATATTTAAAGGAGTATTTTGTAGGCTACTGTTTCTTATGCATATAACCATGCTAAGGAGCAGGTCTGAAGAACAAATATTAAAGAATTCCTGATTTAAGTGTTCAACTGTACAGCTTTAAAATTTTATCTCCTTTGAGCTGCCTTTAACTAGCTGAGGCATTTAACGGCTCAAGGTTTGCTTTCTCCTGAACTTCCAAAGAAATGTTGAGACTATGAGAAGGGATCACTACTTCTGCTGTGTCTGTGATTTACTCCAGAAGCAGCACACAGCAAAATCAGATTCACCAGGAGGCTGCGATTGCCCGTTACTTGACAGGTGGGTTTATTACCAGACACGGCAATTTACAGACACGATCTGACATTTTGAAATACCTGTTCTCACACTGCTGTAAATTTCTCACTGCAACTTACATTACATTTAGGAAACAATTCAGAAAGGTCTAAAAATCAACCTGACTCCAGCTGCTTCAATGTCCCTTAAATCAAGACTATTTCATGTTAAGCAAGGAGGCAATGAATCTGAAGAGCTGGTATTTTGAGAAGGAGCTGTTTCTCTTAAGCCCTGCAGAAAGGCAGGAGGGAAGCAGGTTTGCAGGCCTTCCCTCCAGCTCTCAGTTTCTTCAACATTCTGAATAGAAACCAAACACAAATCTTGGTCACCTTGCAAGTACCAGGGGTGTAATCTCAGCATCAGTGCTAACCGCCCCACTGACTGCAGTGGAGCAGAATTTCACACCAAGCAAGATGAGCAGAATACAAATCTAACGAAGCGGCAGTGAACTTCTCCCTCCCTCCATCAATACTGGGATCTTGGAATCAGTAACAAAGAGCTGTCACTCTCCCAGCTCCTGCAAAAGGACAAAAACCCACCTTACTTGGTATAATCCAGTGTCACTAGGAAAGACTAGTCCGTGGTCTGTAAGCACTGCTGCATTGACATAGCGCTTCTTGACCCAGCTTAAGGATTTCTGAAAGCTGTTAAGTGACACTAACCACCACTGCGAATGCTTAAAATTGCAGTCATGGCTTTGTGAAGTCAATGACAAATTCCTGCAGGGTTGTGCATAGAAATAAGAAGTCTTTCTGGTGCAGACTACCAAACCACTGGTAGTCCACAATAGAGGGTAATACCCAGATGTGTCTTGGTGGAAGAACTTTATCACTATGTGGGGGTAAAAATGCTGTAGATTCATGACCGAGACTTTGCCTTCTGTTGCACTACTCAGTCTATTATATTAAACATTATTTGCATTATATTCATAGTTTACTATCATACAAATAATCCCTATTGCATTGAGCTCCATTGTCTGGCAATTGCCTACAAAAGATTCCCAGGAATTGGTGCGAGAAGTGGTAAGCTAAGACTTCTCCATTTCATAGGTGCGGATCACTGTTATATTGCTTTGTCCTCTCCCTAGCAAGAACAGTGGAGGGCTCCTTTTGTCCTCCAGTTGTGCTCTGGGGCAGTAGTAAGACTCTTCATTTGCACAGCACCCAATGAAATGAGAGCCTGACGCTTGGGAGGGTTTGTGGAGCACGGTTACTATCTAGCGGGTATATTTCATTAGAAGCTTTACAAGACTCCACATCACTTACCTCATTCAGCATGAGGAAACAGGCACTAAACACAGAAGGAACATCATCTGCACCCAGCAGCTGCCTTGGTACACTGCAAGGCAGCACCTTGTTGTCTCTAGGAAAGGAGGAGGCAAACAAACTCCCCGGGCTTGAGGAGAGGCTGAAGGACTCCTCCTCTGAGCCTTGGGCAATCTTAGATCTGTCATTCTAACTCTACTGCAGGCTCCCATGAAGCTGAAGGGGGTCATTATACATCTCCACATCTCTATAAAACAAGAGCATTGCTCTCCTGTCACGCACTTTCTGCCTCACCTAATTCACAACTTTGATTCCTCAGAAAAAGAACACCCTTTTCTGCAGCATTTGTAGCACCACTGAATCCAAACTGTGCCTGGCCCCGAGGCGATGCTTTAAAACAAATACCCATGGAAATCTTTCATAAACAATTAAATATACACACCCACACCCTGGTACTGGGAATATGCTGCAGTATCCTCCCAGAGCTCCCAAGAATTCCCCAGCAAACCCAAAGAAGATGAAATACTTGGAGCAGAAGGCAACAATTGTTATTTCAAGGCAAAATCTGACATGCCAAGTCTTGCCTTCATGCTAAATGAAGAAGGAAGATGTTCGCATGTTTTTCTAAGAGACAATGTATGAAGTTCTGCAATGTCTCTGCAAAACTCTCCAGCTTTGACAAAATAACATTTTGACTGAATTGTTATTTTACCCACAGTGTTCTCACTGACTCCATTCCAGCTACAATTAAGTTAAACATTACGTCTCCAATCCTTTCTCCTCTTCTGTAACCATCATAAAGAATTTCTTTTAAAAGACACAGCCCTTTTTGGTCTTTTGTAAGACACTATAAAACCTGCATTCTCACTTCATAGTACAGTTAGAAGCAATTTTATTAAAGTATTTATGATTATGACGGGCATAATATGAAAATGATCCATCTCTCCTTTTTCTACTGATTCATAATAGGAGAACAGGAGTTCAAGCAATGAAATTACCAGCACGCCAGTGTCAAACAAATGAAAGATGCCACTTTACACAGCACGTGGGCACCTTATGGAATTTCCTACTGCAAGATGTCTTAATGTCAGACAGGGCTGAGTGGAAATGCAATTGCACAGTGTGGTTATGAATGGTATGAACACTGCAAAAGCATGGGGATGCCATTCCTGTAGTGAGATACTCAGGATGTATTTTCCCACCTCTGAAGGTAGAAAAGGGGCATGAATCCCCATTTATTCCTACAACAGGAGCTCCATCATGCCATAATTAGAAAATTGCCCAAGCTTAAGGTGACATTTTTTATGCAGGCACAATTTTCCTGTTTATCATTTCTAAGATGCAAAATTGGACTTGGATGGCCTGATTCCAGAGTTCCTAGCTTCAAATACTAATTATACTAGGTATTAGTGCTAGCACTACTGCTACTCTGCACAGCAAACTTCATATCACAAGGTACTGAGTAACAAACATGCAATCCAATCTGGAAAAGAGGGCATTTTGCAAGCCCTTACACTTCAACATATTCCATAAACACAGAAGTAAATTCACAATCAGAAACATGAGACATAACGTAAGGCTCAACTTTCACCTGAGAGTGGGTGCTCTCATTCCCTAGGGACACCTCTGGGGCCGCAGGTAAGGAAGGTGAGGCCAGGCTGCTGTCTGAGCAACAAATACTGAGAAAGTGGTTGTACACCCACTGCATTAAAGTGTAGGTCACAGGCAGAAGCTGGCCTACTGCTTCAATGGTTAATGCACCTGACTTAGCCAGTATAGAAACAGTGCTGCTAACCACTTCTTAAACTCCTGAAGTACTTTGCTTTCCCTGAAATGCAGAAATGGAAAGTGATCTAGTTGATTTCCTCTTGTACATCTAGCTCCAAAGGATGTAATTTACTTCCTTCCGAAGTGTCTATGAGAAGTGTTAAAGAGGCTCAAAACTTCAGGACAGAAGCCACAGTACCATCTGGTATGTGAAACGAGAGACAACAGCCTCTCTGAATGGCAGCTGCAACGAAATGAAGAATCATTATAGTTGCTACACAGCTCTTTACATTTCCTTCTCTGCTGCTGATGGCTAAGAATCCCCCTGCAGACAAGGTGACAAGCTCTGATGAAAGTTTTCATCATGCCCTCTAAAAAGGGGCATACATTTCATTATGGGAGGGGGAGCTGTATGGCGTACAGTGACAAAATTCACAAACACATACAAAAAACCAGAGGTGGTGTTCCGAAAGCAAGAATCACTCTAGTTTGCTCCAGTTTGATTAGTACGTGATAGAAACCAGGAAAACAAATGCAACTAGATCTGGTGAAAATCATGATTAAAACCACAAAAAGCTTCCTTCATTCCTTTAAACTAATAATATGTGTCCAGCTTCCATGTTACATTACGAATCTGCACTCTGGAGAAAGAGCATAATGAATTCCTATAGTACCCAAGCCAATGGGTTTACCTTTCACAAGGAAAAGAAACAAAATCAAATCACAAGCCTAGTATCATGATGTTTGCATGATAATGCGTTGCTTTCATTGCTTGCCATTTTGCTTTCATTGCATCATTTCTTGTTAACATGTATTTATGCACACTAAAGATTACATAAAAGTCATTCTGCAAAGATAACACACAGTAGGATTTAGAAGGGTGAAATCAAATAATCCCATCAGCTTTGCATTTAGTACCCAGCTAGAAAAAGGAACAAGATCTACAACATCCTTCCTTGTTTACCTAGTGTAATTGCTTTTGGGCTTTCTTGCAAGCGGATTTGCTGAGAAACATTGCTTTCTCTCCAGTAAGGTCAGCTTTTATCCCAACGCAGAAGGCTCTGTGGCCAGAGACAATAAGGGACACAGATAAAGGCAAGCTTAAAGGCCAATGCCTCCACTCTTTCCCTGTACAGAACAGACAAAGAGATGCAGAGAGGAAAGAAGGTAGAAACAGGTACTGAAGTCAATTCTAAGTTAGGTTAAATCATCCTTTCAAGAGTACCAAGTCTGGCTGCAATTTTGAGGTGGTCATGATCATAGGACCAAGGAGCTTTTAATCACTTATGCTGAGGCTGGCACAGAGAATGGTCTTTCCTCTTTTCATGCGACTTGCCGGGCCCCAGCGGACTCGAATGGCCAGGTCTGGCACTGCAAAGACTCTTTGGCAAGATTTAGCTGCTGGCAACGAATCACTCTGATGTTTGGTAGTATAACAAGTGATCTCCTCTCTTCTAGCTAACTGCAAGGACTCCTCTATGGATTACATCCCACGTCTACTAGATTATTGGTTTGGCTCAGGTAAAGATGCTCTTATCTACATTGTTAAAGCAAGCGAGAGGTCCAGGGTAGCAGCAGTTGAAAACATGCTAAGTGCATTTTAGGGCTCTTCTGTCTGGAGAAGCGCCAACTGAAACTGAATCACAGGGGTATTTTCCTGTAAAGCCACATCAGAAGCCCACATACAGGCTACATCTGGCATATTTTCCCAGCGAAATAAACTGTGTTTGTTCCTCAGGCTATTGTCCCTCAGGATTGTTTCCAGGGTTTTCAAATTACATGAGTAACTACATTCTTCTAAGTCTTTGCATCCTCTTTCTAATTAAAAGATCTCTCAGACTTATCAAAGCAGAGATATTAGCATACTGGGCCAGCTACCTTTTATTCCTAATAATTCCCTGCACACCCAAAGAGAAAGCCAGGGAAAGGGAAAGAAAAAATCGGGGGTGGGGAGCGAAGGATAAGGAAGGGGGGGGGGGTGTGGGGGGGTGGGAACAGAGACACAGGCACCATCATTTATATCCAAATCAAATCTTTTTTTGCAGGTTTTTCTAAGCTCCCCCTATCCTTACTGGCCATCTCACTATTTTACAAAGCTGTCACCATATGTGAGCTATTTGGCTCCAGGGAGAAAATTATCAAGATGAAAGAATTACTTACTCCACTTCTATCAACCTCGTGAATCATTCATGCTCCTTACCTGAATCACAGCCAGCTGCAGTATCTGTCACACACTGGATTTAAGTCATGCACGATGTAACATTCACCAATGATCATTCAAAATATTCTATTAACCCGCCTTCAAATACACACATTGTGTGTCAGCACACAGTATAGGGAAAAACAATTTATTGTACAGTTCCACATCTAGCTGAAGTGCCATAGTTTTAGCCGAATGCTATCCATCCTTCTCTAAAGGCAAGGAGTGGTTTTATTTATCCTTAGATATAGCTCTTGAAAAATAATGAGACACCATTTTCCACTGGACTTTAGTAACAGCAGGTTTTAGATTCTCAAATGAAAACTGCAGTAGGTGGAAACTAGGAGTAAGGAAGCCTGTACCTACGATCAGCAGAATAAGCCTCACCAAGGATGCTTATGCACCCACAAACAGTTGTCAGCTATGCAAAATGTCATCTAAAGCTCACAAAAGTTGCCATGAATGCTTCAAGTTCACCTTGCAATCTATTTAAACTCAGTTCAGCAGAATCTGGATGAAGTTTTATGTTGTGTAATAGGAAAACTAGCACTCTGGAGTATACAGTACACACCTCCACAACCCCCCATATAAACCAGCTGCATATCCTCAGAAATTCTCTCTCCAAACAAAAACTCATCACCTAAACCCAAACAGATACTGCTGTAAGGCTAATTAAGATGTTTTATAACTAAGCTGCTGTCACATTTACATGTCCCAGCAGGTCAACTCTGCCCTGGGGCTTTTGTGCTGACGCTGGACATGTTGCTCCTACTAGCACAGGTCTCACCAAGGCAGAGCAAGGCCAGCATGTATTCAGGTACCCAAGCTTTTATTGCAGTAATGTGATTACAGCGGGGATTGGCTCAAAGCTGAAATAACGCATTCATTTAAAGCCATTAAAAATAGTTACTTTGCTGTCAGATTATTAATCGTCTGTCATAATATTCTTAGAAGTGATTATAAGAAGTATATTTCTGTGTAGTCAGAACGCCCTTCTGTCAGACACCGCGGTGAATGAAGAGCCAGCAATAGAAACACTGCCACCTCTTGTTCATCACCAGGCAGACAGCTGCCATGCACGCGTTCAAAACCCGGCAAGCAGCAGGTTACCTGCTTTAAACCTTCACGACAGAGACGTTCTCTAACGCGGCTTTATCTCACTTTTAAGGTAAAAGTACACATTGTTCAGCCAACGCAGAATAATTCATTAAACCACAGCAACCTGCTTTTGAGCCTGAGCTCTGTCAAACCCTGTCTCTTTCAGGTGCATGGTGCAATGAAATGCTTCATTGCTGTAGCACCAGGGACATCAGCAGTTACTCCAGCAACACAAAAGCAGACATAGTCCCGGGAGACCATGGAAAGATGCAGTGTGAAATGCTACAAAGCCTAACACATTTGCTTCACGCAAAAGTTGTTGCTAAACCTCCCATGAAAACATAGAACAAAGCAGCAGGTCCTGAGCCTGATGCTGGTGACCCAGAGGCACTGAACACACAGACCCCAGATCCACCTGAAGAAAAGCTTAACCCCCAGTCCCTGTGGACACAGGCAGGCAGCGGCTGGGCAGCAGCACCCACTGTCACCCTTTGGAGACCATGAAACACAGACTTCTAGTGAAAACCCCAGCATCTCACTCATTGGAAATGAGTAATTTCTGTCATACTAATTGCAGGTCAGTTAATAGCTTCTTTTCCCCCTGATTAATACCAACAGGATCATGGTAAGGGCAAGAGTACATTTTACGCCTGAGCTGGTTAATTTTCATGATTATTTCGCAAGGCACCAGTGTATTCCTTGCACTTCAGTGGCACATAATGAAAGCGTGAACAAATGCTGCGGATTTAGGGATTCTAGTTCAGGGGGAATAAGAAATGGTGTCAATGGAACAAGTGACCTGTTCCAAATTTCTGGTTATATGGCAGAAAATGTTAAAAAAGAAAAAAAAAAGCAAAGCGGATTAAAAGACAACCATCTTAAAATAGTATGTCCTTGAAAAAGATGTTGATTCACTTCAGGTAAGACTTCCACGCTATTAAACAAAGACTACGTAAAACTCCATCTCCCAAAAGTAAATGCAAATAAACACCACCGATCCAGCTCCTGAAAGTCTGGGTATTTTTGATGTACGCCATCTGCACTGGAAGCAGCTATCAACAGATACCTCTAACACCTTGTCACAGACCATAAATTCATTGAGATTCTGGTCTCCAAACATCTCTGAACTTACAAACCTGGCCCTTTGGCAGAATGGCCGGGTTAAAATGTTTGGGTTTAAATGTTTGGGTTTATTTAGGAGGAGGACACTGCCCCTCTATTTGCAAGCAGCATTAGCAGGCTGATTTAAGCTGGGCTTTGAAGGAAAATAAAGCTTGGCTGATAGCAACCACCCCCAACAACACAGTTTGCTGCTTGAGGAAGGAAACCACAAGGAACAGAGAAACTTTTACCTTCTCTAATAGTGCATTTTTCATACCCTTGCTGGGCAGCTTGCTCACAGACCTTTATGAGCTCTGACCTCTAACATACTGCATGAGAGAAATTCACCATTTCTCACCTCTTCACAGCAGCCCCAAAACCACCATGCAGCAACCCCATCATGGCAAAGGCTGCCAATGTGCCCGTTTCACTTCAGAAGAGCTTTTTTCCCCATCCTTTTCTCCTCAGAAGAGCCCAAGCACTATCTCACCCCACAGCCCCCACACGCCCTCAGGCGCCATTTTATGTCCTTTTCCACCCATCTCCCAAGCCTCCCACCAGCAAATGGCTGCTGGCCACAGGGGTGACTGACCTGCACTCTTGCATCTTTCCAAGCCTAAATCCTGCGTGGATGTGATGATCCAGGTCTAGAGAGGTGGGAGGAAGGCAAAGGTCCTCAGGATTGGGACTTGCAGGCCCCCACTGAGGACACAGTGAGCCCCAAGCAGCCCCCACCACTTGTGAGCACACCAAGGACCCTTCCTTTGGTATGGCCACCGCCTGCCTGCCTGGGCAGTATGGAGCTGAGGGCTGGCTGAGGAGAGGTGCACACCTGAGCCCACTCGGGCAATCAAGCAATCTGGGACAGGCACCACACCTGCACCTAAACCACACCCTGCTCCTGCACCCCCCCGATGCTGCTCCTCCACCACCTACTGCGCCCACATGGTGTTCTGCTCTTCCACCACCTCCCACACCACCTCCTGCTCCTCCATCACCTCCTGCACCCACACCTCCTCCTGCTCCTCCATCGCCTCCCACATCCACAGCACCTTCTGCTCCTGCTCGCCCAGAATTCCTGACTGCACACAGTGAAATTCAAACAAAAGCCACCCTCAAGGTAGACGCTAGAGTCCATGAGTGAACCGTGTGTGCCCGCGAGATGCCTCTGCCCAGGGTGTGTACCCCTGCCAAGCCAGCTGTGTCCTGAATGACTCTGCTCAGTGGCTTTCCTTCAGCATATGAAGGAACCAGGAGGGCTCAAAACATGTGAATTTGCTGCGTTTCTCTTTTGTGTTTCTCTGCGTTCAGGTTTTACCTCAGGAAGTACACGCTACTTTTTGTTATGCTAAACTGCAATTATCTATGAAAACTGACATTTGTTAAGTCATCTTTGCTGCCATGTCTTAACCTTCTTAGTACATATGTAATTCTTACCTCCCTCCTGCACTTCCATTAACTTGACTGGCATTACAGGGAAGCCCCAGCCTTTCCTGAGTGCTGCAGGCAGTGCTGCCACAGTGCAAAGTGGGTCCAGCAGCCCCTCAAAACCACCCTGATGTGGGGGTCCTTTGTGAAGGGACTGACTGTGGTGCCATCCCAAAACAGTGCTGCTCATTCCCTGCCATAGGAAAAAGAAAAGAAGCAGTGCCATCATTCCAGAACTATGTTTGTTAGTAGTCAAACAGGTAATTAAATATCCGATGGAGGTCTGCTCACCTCCTCTTTGAACACACCCCAAAAAGCTGGAGCTTGACACTTTTCCGCACATGCATGATTTGAGGGATCAGGCTTCAGGTTGAAGCTAATGCAGGTCAAACCACTTATCTAGCTGAAAACAACAGTAAGATCCATAAGCAGGACGGGCTTGGGTTACTAAAGTAATCTTTGGACTGGTGGGATGGGGCATAATGACTTCTGGTGAAGTTGGTTTTGAAACCAAATTCAATTCTAAAATAACTTCCAGTTGTGGTTTGGTTTTGTTTTGGGCATTTTTTTTTAACACCAGGATAGTCCACAGTGGGAAAAATGATGCAGGCAAGCAATAAGTTATCTCTGTCTTCAGGACAAAACTTTCATGGATTTATGGAGTTGCGCACAACTTACCAGGCTCCACACAGGCCTTAGTGGATGGAATGCAGTTAACAGCAGCATGCAGAGGGTAAGAGTAAATGGTCTCTGCTGGCTGCAAGAGCTACACACTACAAGATTATCACAGCAAGTTTGCTCTCCAGCACCCCTGTAGACTCACTAAACACCTTTCCCATCATCTGGAGTCTCCGTGCTGGGCTGAGTGAAAGAGGGCAGCATTCTTACATAAATCCCACGTTCCCGTCCTTTCACATTTCATTCCTCCTCCCCTTTCACACCACAAAGGAGCACCAGGAGCTCACCTTTCCTATGGGACTCAGCTGTGCTGTGTGGGTTCCGCACAGCCTACACCCCAGTTAAGCAGCAGCGTAGCACCACAGAAACAGACCCACAAGGGAAGCAGCCAGCACCGAGGACGCGGCAGCCCCATCACACGTGTTTTGCAGGGGGGTTGTGCTGGCATGGAGGAGGACTGACCCTCACACACCACAGAGGATGAATGTTAACTGCCCTCTCGAGCACAACCCCCAGTGTGGCTCCCCAGATCCTGCTCACATGCTGAAAGATGGCACAGCAATGGGAGCTGAAGCTGCTCGAGTGCTGGCAACCGGGAGATTCACTTCAAAAGTGCACTTATGACCCCAGCTGAAATCACAGCATCACAGAATGCTCTGGGTTGGAGGCAACCATTAAAGATTATCTAGTCCAAGCGCCTGCCACGGGCAGGCACAAACGCTCATGTCACCATATCCAGAAACACTTTCAAAGCTGAAATCAATTAGAACTGGTGGAATTAGTCTCTGTGAATAATTTAGCTGCTACATTTTGCATTAATTGTTGAATAATTTATTCACAAATACATCTTCTCCATTATTTGACCTTTGCTGCAAAGTAATGAATGCTATTTGGCAAATAATTTACTGTACAATATTCATATGAATACATTAATTCCGAATATATTTCCCTATTAGCCCATTACTTCAAAATTCACCGTTCGAGTGGTCTCAGCATAGACAGCATTTAGCCATCTTTTACAAGTTATTCCTATTGCCTGGTCTGGTTTATCCTAATTCAAATGTGTCAGGGCATATTCCAAAATGTTTCATCTGGATAAAGCCTGGAGATCTCCCTGAATGAACACAAGGATGTGCAGGCAGGCGCAGTAGTGGGTAGCTGGACCAGGGAGCAGCAGCAAGCATAGGAAATATTCAGACAGAGGTTTCGGGGCATCTGTGAGTATCCAAAATCTCACTGAGATCTGACAGGGACTAAATACATCATTCCAAACTAAATACGTAATTCCAACTCTTAGGAAAACCACGGCCTCTGCTGAAATCCTTTTTCTCTCTGTAGTACAATAATATAACCTACTGTTTATTTAAGCACCAGGGCAGCAGACTGCATAGTTAGAGTCACAGCCTAGAACACGGACAAAACCCATGCTGCTTTTCAGACGTCTTGTTACTTGGGTATTTAGGATAAGCAGGTGGAAAACTGGCTGCAAATATCTGCTTGAAATACATGTGATCAACAAACACCTCAGAAACCTTTCCAAAAAGAACCTTTGCTCACTCGTCTTGAACATGAGCAGCACCAACAAACCATCAAGAGATTATGCTGGCTTCAACTCTGCCATCTGGACAGCAATAGAGAAGCAGCAAGGTACAGCTCTATACATCCAAATACCACGAAACAATATTAAAATCCCTAGACAATACATACCTGAGGGGACATTTGGGTCACAGATTTACAGTAAGCATATAAAAACTTCTTTTCCTCTAACCATGCTGTCCTGACTCTCAGTCCAGCAGCTCTCCTAGCCAAAAGCACCAGGCAAACACCAGCTACACCAGCCCTGTGGCTCAAGGGCTCCACATGACTAATTTGCTGCAGCTCTCCAAAGCAAGAGATGCAGCAGTAAAGCCAAGAAGTTCTGCAGGATTTCATCACCCTTTAACCAAACTGACAGTTAAAGGCAAGAGTCCCCTGCTATTTTCAATCACACCGACAGCTGAACTTTTTTCTGGGGGAGGACAGCATGCTTGACATAAATATTTAACAAAAGACTTCCCTGTAAACACAAAAACTGGTGGGTTTGAGCCTCTTCTACATTTCACCAAGTAAACTGCTTGTTGGGCTGTCATTGGTGGACTTGTGATTTTCCATGTTCATAAATCAATCGATCACTTAGGCAAGGAACAGAATCAAAGGGATTCACACTCTTCTAAGCCCTTTTTCAGCAGTGCTATGTCTAGACACTGTGGAGCTTACCCATGCTGCAACAATCTCTCCATGGCCTAGTGTTCTCTGCTGGAGAAGGAAGCACAGGAAAATCCTCCTATTCTGTAATTGAATAGCACCATTGCAGGGTGAATCACTTCAGACTGCACCTCTGGGAAAGGGTGTAAAGAAGAAACAGGGCACTGTGTACATTTGGGATGATTTCATCTCCTTCATCCAGAGAGTAAATGCTGACTGAGACAAAACCTTTATCCTTCAGGGATCATATATCTATTCTCTGCCTTTCTTGTACCTTTTCCATGCTGTGTCCTGAGCAGAGAAAACCCAATCATTTTCTTCCCAGATTTTGAGC
This sequence comes from Amazona ochrocephala, assembly GCA_039720435.1. Classification (NCBI taxonomy): domain Eukaryota; kingdom Metazoa; phylum Chordata; class Aves; order Psittaciformes; family Psittacidae; genus Amazona; species Amazona ochrocephala. The sequence continues at coordinate 80,169,857 of CM077881.1, read as the reverse complement.
TTCTCTTGTTCTGAGTGTGAATAGAGACCTGCTTTATATAATTCATTCAAGCTCAGATGGAAAAGGAAGATTATCTATCCCACATACACCCATAGATGGATTTAATTGCAAGACCCAATTGCCAGCTTGCAGCCAGCTCTGAATATAGACACAAGGCTAAAATCTCGGAAAGCCATTGCTAGTACCATCCCTTAAACACATAACAGATGTGTAATTAGATGATGGATCTTGATCTTCACACAACAGGAGTCAGGTGTATGTTTAATTTCTTTTCCTTCCCGTGCATTGTTTTTCTGTTCTTTGTGACTTCAGTTTTAATTTGTTCTGTCCATTATTCCCTTCCAAACAATTTATTCTGTACCAAACATATTTGCAGATGGAGCATGCTGAGGAGAGGCAGAGGGATTTGCCACTCTCATTTTTGCACCTGCTTGCTTACACCTACAGCGTGGTCCTTTTCCATGCTCATTCTCTCATGTCTCTTTCAATTATAGGCAGTTGTCTTCAAAATGTCATCTCTAAGTAGCTCCCAAGGAAAGGCTAGCTGCTCTTCCTCCCCTGCATTCCTCTCTTCCAAGGACACCATTAATGGTATTCCTTGGGATACTTTAGGATTGCCTTGGGATGCTCTTCTCCCAGTACAGACTATCTATTTGTTTGTTTTCTTATTCCCTGTATTGGGTTTGCATGGCATTCCCAGAAAATATTTTTTTCTGAATATTTACATAAAGCTGCATTTTTTGGAAAACTTGCACCAGTGGCAAAGGCCTTTTTTGGGTAGTCATTACAAGACACGTAGGTCTTGAGATGCTCCAGTACAAAGGACACATTTCACTGACAGTTGTTCAGTTCCATTTGCTCCCTGCCATGGCTACAAATGATGCACTGCTCCCGGTTCTGGATCTGTGGACAGCTAATGAGTAGGAAGCCCTGAACTGAGGTTCCTGGCTGTATCACGAAATACTCTTTTTTATAAGCCAGAAATGATTGCAGAGGGACGAGCAATGTTTCAGCTGGGTTTACTTGACCTGCTAGTGCTCACTCTCACAGTGGCCATGATCACGGACAGTGTAATGTCATGTAACATCTTATTCCCTCCGTAACAAGAAAATATGCTGATCCACTTCTTTACCTGGCACAAGCAAACCCTGGGCTATGAGCTCCATTTAGGACACAGTGAGAATTACTCAGCCCTCATTTTTTACTAGCTAGGTCTTTTCCAGCTTTGTTTTTTGAAGGCATTGAGGACAAGGAGCCATCAGTCTCCTGAGCAGCTCCCTTCCTTCCTGGGAAGGTCAGGATGCCCTTGGTCGTGACTGGATTGACGCAGGAGGCTTCACAGCACTCAGCATCTATTTCTCCATCCTACATTTGTCTGCGTCCTTCCTTGTTCTCCCATAACTCTATCACCTGGGATGGTTTTGACAATTCTTTCCTACATGCTCAATCTGATTTAGTTTCCTTATATATTTCCCCAGGGACTTCAATTGCTGTTCATGCCCCATTTAGTTTCCTTTTAGAGAGAACACTGCTTTGTGTAAATGGAGTGTCCTCAGCCCCTGGAACACGAAGAGGAGAGGAGTATGGAGCAATTTCAAGGCTGCTCGACTTCTTTGGCTCTTTTTTCACTTTCATGCTGCTCTTCAGGATCCCCTACTAGACCTACTGAATTTAGATAGATCACCTATTTGATTTCTCTCCTTTCATGCATTCTTTGCATTGTCTCCTTGAAAACATCTCTCAGTCACAGTTTTTGCCCCCTTGTGCTCAGCAGTGAGATGTCACATGCTTTCAATAACACAACCTCCCCTTGCAAAATGAAAAAGTAAGAAAAGAAATGCAAAGAGAAGCCAGTAAGAGCATCAAGTCCTATAAAAAAGCAGGAGGTGTTTCTTAATCACCAGCTGCTTTGAATGACTTGGTTTATTTCCCTTTTTTCTGGCCACCAAATGCTCAGCTGACAGCACAGCAATGGTTTCTCATTACCTTCAGGGAGACAGGCACTACTCAAAGTAGTGGGAGCAAATGCATTGCTCATGCCCAAAAGCATTGAGACGAGAAATTCAGGGCTTCAGAGTCCCACTTGATTGTCAGATACGTGCAATTCACTTTGTTATGCAGTCTGGCCTTTTCCTCTCTGCTTCTGCCTAGTCTGCTGTGTATTTTGCTTCAGTGCTACAGCAAACACCTGAAGCCGCATGTGACAGATGGCATTAAAGAGGCTTATTTACAAATGCTCACATTTTCCCAGGTGAAATTTCCTGATCCAAGATGGAAAATAGGGGGGAGCCTTATAATAAACACCAAACCAGTAACTCTGGAGTGTTCCCTATTGAGGCGTTCCCCCACTGCTCTTCTGGGCTGCTCTGACAGCCCTATAAACCATCAGTGCAAGTGAGCTGGATTGGAGCATCTTGGAGAAGTGTCTCTGGAAGGCAGACTTTAGAAATGCAAACACATGTAGGAGGATCTATGCTTTAGGCTGGCTCCTCTAAACAGAGCAATTTTGGTTATCTTCTTAAAATACTGCCATGGGCTCCCTCTGAAATCAATGGGAACTGCATTCTCCTTCCCTTTACAGAAAGCCATTGTATATTACACTTAATCTGATCAGGTAGTGTGTGTGTGGGGGGAAAGCCAGCTGTGCTTCTAAGGGCTTTAAATATGTACTTTTAAACAGTGTTTAAACAGAACACTCTTTATATCAACCCACTTTAATATGAGAAAAAGCAGTTTTAAACAGTCATTTTAAAATACCACACAGTTAATACATTATTGCAGCCCCCTTGCTATGAAGACACCTGACAGAGGAAAACCTTTCTGAGCAAAACCTACCGCCTCCAAATTGTAATCTACTGACTCTGAAAGTGTTAAAGAATTACAGCAATAGAGATTTAAGATTATCGAGCAAGGAAATGAGCCTTGAAATCAGTATCACCATGTATTCGGTTACAATTTCATTTCTGAGGGGAATTCTGTTTTAAAAAAGAGAAAAATCACATAAATCTTTTCAAATAAGGGAAGTTATACTGGGGAATCAGGGTGGGATTATGTCTCCTGGCCATTATTTCCATCCAGAGGACTTCATTTTGCAAAGCAGATGAATAACCTTACCCACAAGAGCAATGAAGAGCCAATTCATCACTTTAAATCAATGGTCCCAGCTGACTTAACCAAGCCTTGATAAAGGCCCCTAGGGCTACACTGTAATGGTGAAGGCTGTCCTGGTTACGGTGTTCGGGCAAAGCAAGGATCAGAACCCTGTATGACATGTTTGTTTGCTAATGGAAGGAGGTGTGAACATAAAGACTGGCATTAATGAGAGTGAGGAAATTGTAACCCAGCCTTGCAGTTTGGATATTTGTCTCATGTCAACAAAACCAAACCTAGCATTTAACTAGTGACTCTGATGCTATCTCCCCAAAAAGGTCAAGACCAGAAGCATGAGGAGATGTTGAAGAGAAGGTTAAAACTGAGATAAAGGTATAAGTAACCACGACTGTTTAGGAGAAGAATCCCACTATATGGCCAAGCTCTATGTGTTGTAGCAGGACTGAAACTAAAAAGAGGTAAATTGTGATTTGCATTAGGTTATATGCTTAAGTGATCAGTAAGAAGCAGGAATAATTTGCTAAAGGACTTACAGACACCCAAGAGAAGATGACGCATTTACAAGTGTGCCATGACAAGGAGAATCGTTCATTTTTGCAAATGGCTGGACAGTGGCATTCAGGACTATTTTGCCAGCTCTATCATTTGCTTCTTCATGGTGGCCTTTGTCACCTGATATTGAGAAAACCAAGACAAGGTTATGTTTTGTTACTGCTTTCATGCTTTCTCTTCCCTACTAGCTTTTGAGGTACCTGCTGCCAGCTGGGGAAGTCTTAGGGTAAGTGTTGCTGCTAAGTGCAAAATATCTGGGCCCTTTCCTACACCCTCAGTCCCACCCAAGCTCTTATTAATTTCTTCAAGGCTAAAATTCTAAAGGCTACACAAAGCACAGTTGATGAAGCAATACCATGGAGGCTATCAGATTATATTCTATAGAATAAAACCCATCCACATTGCTATATACTTTATCCAGTGCAAAATGACTCATCAGACCTTACCACCTATAGCCCAAAGACCAGTAGGAAATGAAGATAACAAGCAGCAATAATAAAAGCCTACCTTCCTGGACAAGTACGCACTTGTATCACACTAACCAGCATACACTACATGAAATCTACCTGATGCTGCTCATTTGGTCAGATCTTCTGATCAGAGACCTACAGAGCCAATTCTTACATTTGAGAAAAGGATAATGATTATTGCAGAAGCATCTCACCTTCTGAAATCATGAAAATCTAGAACAGCTCAAACCTCCTCACTAATGATTACAGGAGTTTTAATCACTTCCATTTTGAAATTCAAATTGGACTTAACGCTTGAGCACCTATAATTATCTTTATGGAAGTGAAGATTACCATCAGGTTAGGGCACTTTACATGTATCAGGCAGAGAAATGTCAAAATTCAGGGCCCCAAACCTGAAAATGCACAGGCTGTGATTCAAACTATGATTCACATTTGCACTGATGAAGACTATTAACTACAGGCACCCAGGTATGCAATAGACTCACCTCTGCTCTGACTAAAGATTGAATGACTTTGCCAACGGTCTGCTGTAGCTCACACATAAGACAGGAGCAAAACAGGATTTAAACAAACTTTTTCACTTGGTGTTATACATGATGTCCAATTACAATGACTGCCTTTACTGTTAACATTTGCAATTGTTATCACAGACATTCCACATTTAGACGCTTCATCATAGAATAAACCTTAAAAGAGGAAGTGATATTGTTAAACTCTAGAGCTCAGCTGAAAACACCAGTGCATGGCATACAGCTAGTTTTAAGATTAAGGTGTAAAACTGGTACGTAAATATCATACTATCATTCACGATTCAAAAGGCAGCAAGGAGGACAGGAACCACAACAGCAACAGGTATGAGCTGTAATTGTATCAACTAGGCATCTTTTATGTCTCTAATAAAATACTGGAGTTTAGTTCAGCAGGAAAAGCTGATGCTACTCTGGTTGATGTTGTAGTACAAAGGAAGTAGAGAATCCTCATCTGCAGATAAAAGAGACTTAAGCTCTAATGAAGACATGCTTAAGAAAAGACCCCCCTCCCAGTCTAATAGTCTAAAGGTGTCTTAACTGAACTGTCTGAGAATGAAAACTAATCTGTTTAATTAATGCTGAGCTCTAATCGTTAACAGCAATTACAGAACAAAACCTATCTCAAGACAGGGATTCATGCACTAGGAAATTAGATGCAGCAGACAAGACCATAATTAAAGAGCTTAACATATTTGTTTCTGGAACATAATCTGCTAAATTTATGCTTGTGTAAATGCAGGACTGTATCCTTCAACTGTGGAATGGGTGAACCATCTGGGCTGGTGATCTACGTGATGTTGGACTTCCAACATGATCAGTGATGTTCACTGCTACGGTTTGCTTCTATGGCCATGATGAAGCCAGAAGCTGTTATTTCTCCCACTTTTCTTATAACTGTTTTGACTTAACTGGTCACTGAGTCAGCATTTTGCGAGTAGCATGAGCCATAGCATGAGGAGCAGCTGCTCAGTCTCTTCTAAAGCAGCAATGAGGAGGCAACAAATGAAGTCAGCAAGTAACAAGTTCAGAATACATGAAGGGAGAAACACACTTCAAATATTGCAGAAGGCTACAGATACGACAATTATATAGAACTTCCAAAAGTGATGAACTATCAACATCATGGATGCAAAAGGAAATATAATACCTCTGAGCTGGAAGTTGGAGCTCCAAATGCCAGAAAACAGCATGGAGACTAAGGAAGTGGGGGAATGATTGCCTCGTTCCCGAGGTCTTACTAACTCCTGTGCCCAATGCTGGCTATGGCTGCACACAAGACAGAGCCCTTTCAAGGCCACCCATTTACTTGGGGATTTTGAGGTTGGGCCTTTTTCATTTCTCCTCCTTTTTTTTTATCACACCCCATTAGGGTTCACTATAATGCTTTCCAACAGCTGAGTAACATGGTTACTTGGTGGATTTATGTCATTTTGTGGCAAATGGAAAACACTGGGACCACTTGCGTTGTCAGTGGCACACTTCCATCTTCACCACACCTTGAGCCCTTTGGCTTGTGCTGGTGCAAAGCTGAGAGAGCACATCTGTCTAGTGGTGCAGCAATCTTCACTTCCAGATACCTGCAGAGCTCCCTTGCTCTCCCCTTTGCTCCCAGCACCTTTGTTCCCAGACGCCATTCTCCCTCCTTCAATTCCAAGTCTAACAGAAAAGACTGAGCCATCCAATTGTTATCATAAGCAAACAAACCAAAGGGATCGTTTTCTTGTCTGACTCAGATCTCTGCAATGTGCAAAGCTTCCACCTTCTGCTGACGACTGGTCCCCAGACAGCAAACTTCAGCAGTGTCTCTGAGAGATATAATATCTGATCTTAGCAAGAAACTGCTGAGCTGCTGTGGCTGATACACTACCCACAAAGCATTCACCCAGCCTAATGCACCATACTGGATTAGCTCACTCGCTCCCTCCCCAGCTCTTTAAGCAGCTTCCTCAATTCAGGTCATTTGGCCAGGACTGTTTGCCTCAGCTCGCTATGCAAGGCGTAAGACCTTCCTCTCCCTCCCCCCCTGGTAACACTTGCTCAAGTCCTCCCCTCCCAAAATATCAGAGCAGGATTTTGCTCAGTCCATCTTCCCCCTTCTGTCTCCTGCTCCCTGCTCGCAGCACAAAAGCTTCCCTTTGTCAGATTTGTTGGCCTGTGACTGACAAGCAATTACAATAAGTAATTTCATTTCAGCGAAAGATAATAAAACGTGATACCATAACTACCCACAGAGCCTCCAAAGTATTCATGTTCACTCTAATAACCTGGTGAGATGCTGTTAATCTTGACAGAGGCTGCCCAGCAGGTGCTGGGGAGCCGAATCTTCATATTCTTTCACTGCTTGATGATCCTTCCACAGGGAAAGCTCTAAGCTGTTAAGATGCAATGGCCCTGCTCTATTTTTTAATTACATTTAGTTTATTAGAGGCACGATTGGAAGCATAGCTAATCCCAGAGCCCGCCCTACCTTACCAGAGAGGGAAGGGGAGGTCTGACTCATATAGGCTCTCGCAATCTCAAGCTCACATGCGTGGAGCTGTTTCCCTCTGGGAGACAGAGGCGTTGAAGGGGAATGTGCAGCAGAGGGGGAACTCTGTTATTTCCAAATGCAGATGATTTTTACTGATACTTCCCTCCCCTGCCCAGGGACCTCTTTGACACAAGTTGCCTTTGCTTTCAGATATTCCTCCCAAAGCCAAGATGTGCCAAGGAAAGACTGGTGCTGATTTACCATTCAGTCTGTCTGTCCCCTCAGGACCAGAGCACAAATGAGCTGAGTAGAGGCGAGGCGACAGATGCACTTGGTGCCAAAGAATTATGGGCCTTCCCCTTGCAGAAAACCTGCATTTACCAACACTGTAGAAACAATACTAACTTTCCTTGAGATGCCACTCCTGGGTGCACATTAGCACGAGAGAAGGAGCAGGGTTCAGCCAGACAGGTCTCCACAGCATCAGTGTACTTTTTAGACAACCCTATCTGCAAAATGTCTGTAAGCACAAACACACCATAACAGAGGTGAGAGGGTAGAGAGTTCTCATAGACAGGGCTAGTTCAGGGACTAAAGTGTGAGGGTGCCCTTTATAAAGAGGGAAAGCCAGAGGAGTTGCTCCCAGCCAAGGGCAAAATTGCTGAAAGGCTGCTGCTAAAACTTCTTTGTCCACTTGGGAAGCAAGATAAACTGGAGGGCCAGCATGTCCCTCACTCAAATCCGCCTGGCTGCTGTTAGGTAGTGTCTTGATCTTTTTAAATCCACAACTGCAATTACATTGTTTTCCAAGCTCTTGAAAAGTAACTGGAATGCTCAGAAATGCTCTGAAGGAAATGACAACAGTAATTGTGATATGACTGCTTGCATCTTCCAACGATAACAGGTGGGTTATAAGTTAAAACCTATGATACTAGCTCTTTAGAAAGGAAGCTGTATATGGCCCAGCTCCCACTCCTTCCCAAACTGAGGTGTGGAAAAGGCATGAGCATCATTTAAGTCTTCTATTCTTCAACCAATATACACCCAGACCCTGTTGAACTTCAAGGGAGCTCAGTATTCATGCTGAAGAACAGACCTCTGCAACACACAGCATGGACATCTCAGAGAGTTCATTTCTCTTCCCTCCTGTCACCATTTTACAGCTAAATGAAGCTTTAGAAGAGAGGAGTAATGTCTATGTTGAAGATAGGTGAGCTGTGTTTTTCTCCCAACATCATTCAAAGCAAAACTGCAAGATGTTCCTGCTATTGTCTGCAAATCTACTTACGTTACATCCTTAAACATACTTCCCTTTATCCCAGAGGGCCTTCTTGAGTTTGCATAGTGAAAATGGGAAAAACCTGAAAATCCATATTTCTTTAATATTGAGAACATGGGCAATAAATAACCTTGGGCTTTCTCTCCTCCAAGAAGAGAGGTGATGAAAGAGCAAGCTAAGTGCAGCTGACTTACCTGGGGTTCAGAAGTATGGTCCAAACCAATAAAAGAGCCTCTTGCATAAAATGAAAAGGTCAAGAGTAAAAAGATGTGATCCCAGCGGGGAAGAGAGCCAAGAAAACAGTTCGCTATTTAAATAGCTGATTAAACAACATATAATGAGGGCTAACTTGGCCCCTTTCCCAGGGTTCATAAACCCACACAAAGAACCTCCTCTGGGGGCAGTACAGCCTGACGCGTGCCTTACTTAAATCAGGCCATTTAAACAGCTGACCTTTTTCAGTGTCAGCTTCTGCTTGTTCACAGACCCACAGCTCTTTCTGAAGCTAACCTTTTCTTCTGCTGCCTGCCTGCTTGCATTGTATCTTCCCCACCTTTAGATGCAGCAGGAGCCAAATTAAATAAACCAGAATTACAACAGAAGTTCCAGGAAACCCTTTGCTGCACTTTTATTTCCCTAGGTCCCATTTCCTGAACAACAGCCTGCCTCACCTGGCCTTGAAAGGCTGGAGAGCCCAGCTCCCTATGGTTTGCAAATCCCAAACTGTAGAAGATGAAGCTGTGCTACAAGGGAAGCATCGCACAGAGCTAATCCAGACAGGTGATGTGCCCTGTTCTCATCAAGGTCTCAAGTACACCAGAGCTTCATTTTGCACAACTTCAGCAGCCTGCTGTGCTCTCCAGTGGACTGGTACCAGGGCCCCACTGCTCTGCCAAACCTGAGGAACAGATTTCAAGCAGCAAATTAAATCCCTTGGGCACAAGTCCACCCTCACCTGCTTCACACCTTCCAGACAGGTGGCTTATATTATATTAGGCCATTGCTCATGTAGAACTGGCTTTTCATGTCAATATTGACCATACAGCCATGTGGTCCATACGGTATGGACCACAGGGAACATCTCATTTAAAAAGAAAGGTTCCCATCAGAGAAGAGTCTGCAGACTCAGAACCATGAACAGCAAGAGGAAGAGTGGGCAAAGAGTGGGATGGAATAGCTGTAACTGCATGTCTTTGTCTAAAAAAACCCCACTAAGGTCTTTGCATTGCCTACAGGAGGCTGTGGATCAGAATTTGGCTTGGGAAGAAGGGGGAGAATTGCAGCTATCAAAAGCTTTCGCTGAAGTGAAACAATGACTTGAGCACAAGAGCTGGAGTTAATAAAAGGACAAATTATGATGCACTGCTCAGGGAGACATGTACATTTATCCTGCACAACACGTTGTGCAGGAGGTACTTCACTTCCAAGTTGTCTGGATACTTCTGCTTTATTCTCATTCCTGATTAGCCTGAATTGATCATGCACATGTTCTGCACAACGTGGCTGGTTTTGCACTCTTCAGAGGAACATCAGGGTCAAACACTTTCAGAGGAACAGAGTGAGCACAGTCCTAAACAAACAGGCCAATTCCAACAGTGCTGAACAAGGGTGATGGAGAGGAGTTTGTGGCTTCTGTATCAGAGCCCCTGGGAAATGTCTCGGGAGTCTTTATTATCCCCATTACACTGGCAGCACAGATGGATCTGTGAGATGGAAGGCCATGAACAAAATGCACATAAACACTGTGGAGCTGCCCAAGGTCGAGGAATAACTCACATCAGCCTTACCAGGCCTGCTGGATTTACCTGTTGTTTCTCCATCGCTCCTGCATGAAATCCCTTTAAACTGTATCTGTTGCATGGCAGTACCAGTATGCCCACATGAAAACTGACCCTCCTGGCTGGTAGTTCTGCATTCACATAGCCTTCCTTCCACAGAATCATACCTCCAACCTGGAGAGACCAGAAGAAAGCTACTGGGAGGCTTCAGGCAGTTAGTTCAAAGGTAAAGAGTAGGATAGATGGAAACTCCATTTCCAAGGCTTGCTTACCACCACCCCAGATCAGAGACTCTGGATATAAGCACCTGGCAGAAAAGGAATGAAGTAGTGCAGAAAAATGAATTCATGGACTATTTAGAAGGTCTGAACTCTTTTAAGGGATAAAAACATATGTACTTTCATTGACATCAATGAATTATCCAGAGTTGATAACCTAGAGACTCAAATGTTCTTAAGAACACTTACCTCCTCCAGGGTTGCAGGAAACTCTGATTTCACTGTGGGACAGGGCTATCCTGAACTTGAACAGACCCAAGTAGTCCACTGGGGACCATCCCAACTTTCCTGAATTTCCACGGACCTCTTCTCCAATAAGCTTAATTTGTCTTGGTACCTTCTGGCACTGGAAGGAATGAAGCTGGTATCAGAGTCACGAAAGAAACAAATGCTATTACCCACCTCCAATTCAAGCCCCATCTCTGCCAGGCTCCTGGTCCCACTGCAGGGCAGTTACAGCTCCACAAGCTGCCCACCTTGGAGAGGACTGGCAGGTTACAACCAGCCAGACATCAGCCTGAGCCAGTTTTCAATGTCTGATATAGAGAAAAAAAGGACACATTGCTTTCCCACTTTGAGATGGAGGTAGCCCCATCTCCATTTCTCTCCCTATCCCAAGACCAGACCGTATCTCCAAACTCAGGCAATGACAGACTCCAAAACGTAGATCCAGCACATTGTGCAAAATATCTTGACTTACACATCAGCATAATGGCATTCCTCCCCTTAGGAAAAGATTCTGATAGCCCAGAACAAGCTATTCACAAAGGTGAAGAGACCTTCCTCTTAGGCCTTTAACAACATTCTCTCGGCCATCAGAAGAGATCAGCAGGAGGAAGTAGCTTGTGCCTAGACTTGCAGAGCCTGCTTTTTTCTGGTGTGGTTTGCTTTAAACCTCTCTTATATAACACTTATTTATCACAGCCACACAGGCTAATTCATGTATATGTATTTAGGAGAAAAACATTTGAATTAATGTTCCCAGCTTGTTTACTTTGAAGGACTGAATGCCCCCTCAGGAAGGCACGCTGATCTTAAAGGAGGCCGTTCTCTGATGAACGCTGGTTCCTGCAATATTTATGGCATCTGAAGCCTTTTCTCTACTCTTGATCTTTTGAAAAAGAGATCCCAAAGGAGGGTGACAAAGCTCAGACAGCGGAGGAGGGAGAAGAAATACAAGAGGGGTCCCTTTGCTCCGAGTGCAACGTCAAAATGTAAACAGGAAGGTGATCAAGGACTGCAGTCACTTCTAAATTAAGCATTTAAAATGTATGATAATGAACAGGAGAGGAAAATACCCATTGAGCCAAATATCTGCAGCTTTTCTTAGTTTTGCTGCTCAATTCTGCTAATTTAGGCCATATCAACTGCGATTTTGAGGCCAGCCAAAAGAACTGATGTCAGTGGAAACATCAGAAAGCAAACCCTTCATGGTCGAGCACTTGCCATCTTTCTAATTACTCCACATGGCCATATTTATTATTAAAAATAAAATATTAGATACTTTTCTGGCTTCTTTAGAACTGAGTTTGCACTCCATATGGGCTGAAAGAATGAGCAGAGCACACTTGCTACCCATGTGATATTCTCCCTCCTCCTCTACCCTGAAGGGAAATCACCGTTCCTTGGTTGGGTTTTGCTTTTTATGGTGTAGTAAAGAACAGAAAAGGCAAAACATGAGCAGAAGGATCGTAGGGCTAGATGCAGTGCTCCGAAGTCTGAGCTGATATATCACTGACCCACTATTTGGTCTGTACTCATTTATTTCCTTTAGCATTCTGCTTCCTCACCATAAACTGAAGTCATTTCTTCTCCCCTGGCTTTAAATCATGCAGCCCACATGGACAAGGAGCAAAAGCCAAGTCAGAGAGCAAACAGTTTTGCTGCTGAGGTGGTTCCCACTATGTGGGAGACCTTCCTCCACACTTTTAACTTTGCTTTATCATGTGCCATATACAATCATAGGGCTAACCCACCTCATATGTATGAGAAAGGACTGGTAGGCAAGTTATACTGCACTGTTACCAGCTGTTCCCTTCACATTCTGTTCCCACATGGAAAGTGGGAGTACAAGCAATGAGTAGAAAAACATCTGCTTCTCCCGTTTCTGAAGGACGTGCTATGATATTCTGCAAAACAGGTAATAAGCAGAGTCATTTGATTCTGTTGAATGGATGAGGTCTGTGAAGCCATAAGCTTTGAGCTGTGCCCCCTTTTCCTTCCCTCCCTTTTACTGAGAATTCATTTTGTCAGGAAAATCCATGCTAACAGCAGAAACCACAGCTGAGCTACGGCTAAGGAAAGAGGAGGCCAGGGGCCAGGATTACAGTGCAAAAGATGGGATTTTCAATCACCGGGCTTTCCTTCACCTGGCTGAAACAGAATTTGATGGGCGATTTGACCAACATGAACTATTCGTAGGTGGTGATGTGAGAGAAAAAAGCAAAGATTCAGGAAAAATAAAAATAAAAAGGGTTTTAAAAGCGTTAGCTTCAAAACAGATCTGGAAAAGTTGGATTCCACGGAAGTGACCTGCATCAACTCTTCCTTGCAGGAAGAGAAGATGGAGAGGGGATGTCCAAAGAGGACAATAAGGGGATGACAGAGGTTTTGAAGATCAAGTTGATAAAGAAGTTGATGATTGCACATACACTCTTGTCTGTGCCTTTTCCACATGCCACCAAGGAGCTGTATCTTTTTGCTATATTAAGATGAACTACCAGCAGGAAACTTTTCCTATAGATTTACCCAGTGGAACTAATTGCCTCGAGGTATTTTGGTAGCCAAGAGCAAAAGCTTTTTACGAAGCTATTACAAAACCCATTAGTCATTCCTCTGGGTGACTGGAACCTGTATGCAGTCATAGCCTGTGTGCAATATATATCCTCAGCTACAAACCTCCTGGTGAGTCTTATTAAGAGAATCCCTCTAATTAGGCAACCAGAACAGTCAGTTATCTCAGGCATCCCGCACTGACCTGAAGCTCTGCATTTCCACATCGTTCCCACTGAGAGGGGGCTGTAACATGTGCATCCAAGTCCTCTACCCCAAAGGTCCCTCTCAGCTGGACAGAACAGTCTAGATCTCTGTGGTTCCAGATCAAGGGCAAATAGGAAGGACCAGAAGCTGCAGGGACAAAGCCTGGTGCCTGTCAAAGTCAGCCTTGGCATCTCCCTGCATTCATTTTGTTCCACGTCAAGATGGGGGGGAGGGTTGAGATGTGCTGTCAAGATTTCTACCTGAAAAAATTACAATAACCAATTTCAGGTTAGTTTTTGTTTAGTTATTTGTTGCAGCTTGTCACCAAAGGGCCTCTTTAGGCTGTACAAAGCACTTTCCCGGCTCAGTCATGCGGCAGATAGAAGTCAGAGCACTTCTCTCATCAAAACGTTTGTTTTAAAGGGAGATCATGTAAACTGAACCATGGTACAGGTGCAACAAAAGGGGTGGGAAAAGCAGTGTTTACCAACCAAGTAGTTCAGCACTGGAGAGATAAATGGACATTTGAGCTCATTTCACTACATAATGTTATTAGCTATATGAAATTAGACTGTCAAATACGGCTCTATAAAATGCAACGGGAACGCAAGAGGGCAAGAAGGAGAACAAACACACAGGGGACAAATCACTGTCACTCACAAAGGAGTGCCTGGCAGACTAAGAATTAAGTTCACTCCTCAGGGCAAGCCATTCCCAGCTGTTATAAATACATTTTAATGCCCCTGTCAGCATGCGGGAAGAGCGAGCCAGCCTTCCCCAAAGCAGCATGTCAGGTGTTTTCTGTCATTCAGGGAGCTTGAAAGAGCCACATTTAGACTGCAGCTTTGTCACTTCTCCCTCTAGCAGTGCTAAGGCAGCTCCTTCACCGGCTGGCATTGCAATCACTGGAGCAGGCAGTGAACCTGGAGCAAAAGCAGGCACAGGCTGCTGCCTGCTCCAGCTCTCGCAAAGCACTGGTAACAGGGCAGTGTGGCTGCTGGCTGCTGCCTGCTGCTGCCATGCTCCAACTTGTATCATTAATGCAAACAGGGAGTTTGTTGGACTCCTTCAATCCCCCTCTGGGTTGTATCGCAAAACAGGCATCTCATAGACTGCTTGGCTTCCCCTTGGGGACTGTCCTACCACGCTTGGGTGGTAGGGGACAGCAAACCCCTTCGCTGATGGCCAGCCTGCAGGAAACCTCCCTCAGGCTCACACCAGGAGCCATTCCCAGAGGGAACCAGGTCAAACCTCAATCCTTGAGCAAAAAGGCATGACGTCCCCAGTCCCCAGAGTAAGGAGTTGCCTCCCTTTCCTCATTAGTCCAAGTTTTTCTGCCTTCTCTAAGCTGCAGCTCAGCTACAGACATCTTTGGGGTTACTGTGAGCTAAACTGGAGGCGGTTCTCTTTGCTATTGCTTTCTTTATAGTTTCTGAAGAGCTCTGCAGCACTTTCTTCAGAAACAAATGCCAGGAGGGGACTTTTCCCTTTGTTGTCACACAGCTTTGCAGTGCTCCAGCTGCCAGCCCAAACCAGCATCTCCAGCAAAATGAGAGCCAGTGTTGGGGGTACCGCCAGGCTCCAAAATGGAGATTGGCTCTGCTTGAGATGAGCAGCTCTCGGGTATGGTTCCATCAACCCAAGAGGGCAGAAGTTATGTCCCACCTTGCAAAGGCTTTTGGGTTTCTTGCAATGTCTGCTGCCTTTCACTTCCCTCTGAAACGTGAGTTTGGCTGCAGGTAAGACCATGTCCTCTGAGCAGGTTGGAAATATGCAATGTTTAGCACATATGAGACCAACCACAGGGACAGAACTGTTAGAACAAGTGCAGAGGAGGGCCACGAGGATGATCAGGGGACTGGAGCACCTCTCGTATGAAGATAGGCTGAGAAAATTGGGGCTGTTCAGCCTGCAGAAGAGAAGGCTGCGTGGAGACCTCATAGCAGCCTTCCAATACCTGAAGGGGGCCTATAGGGATGCTGGGGAGGGACTCCTCATTAGGGACTGTGGTGAGAGGACAAGGGGTAATGGGTTTAAACTTAAACGGAGGAAGTTTAGATTGGATCTGAGGAAGAAATTCTTTACTGTAAGGGCGGTGAGGCCCTGGAATGGGTTGCCCAGGGAGGTTGTGGATGCTTCATCCCTGGCGGCGTTCCAGGTGGGGTTGGACATAGCCTTGGATGGCATGGTTTAGTGGGAGGTGTCCCTGCCCATGGCAGGGGGGTTGGAACTCGATGATCTTGAGGTCCTTTCCAACCCTTACTATTCTATGATTCTATGATTCTAAAACGGGATGTAGCTATGAATAAGCAACCCAAATGGAAGACTCTGGAAGAGAAGCTCATTTCAAGTAGAAAGCATTTTCAGAAGATGAGGCAGCTGTCTGTCCAAGGAGCCAGGCTTACAGGGCCAGGCAAATTTCACTCTTCCCTTTGAGCTCAACTTAGTAACTTGTTTTCTCCCTGACATCAGGCCAGTGGATGACCTGGCCCATCCCTGCCTGTCCTCCCCAGTTACACCTACAACAGCTTGCAAGGTTTTGCTGTAGCCAGAACACTGAAACAAAACAAGAAACCCCAAACCAACAAGTCTTTGAAGGTCACTGAAACCCTTATCAAGGCACAGTTACAACTGGAGAGCAGGGCCCTGCAATTACTTGGATGACAATAAGCAGGAGGTAGCAAACATCCCTTCTGCTGCCAGAGAAAGGCAGCAGTCAGCATGAGGCACAGATTCAAAGCCTCAGCCAATTCCTTGCCAGACAGATGTTGCCAAGGTCCCACTAAAGGATGGTAAAAATGAGCTGGCTGCTCTCGCATCGCTACTTCTATTGCTTCACTGACATGAATATCTGACCTTGGGTCAAAACTGGTACAAACTGGCATCACCTGCTTGAAGCCAACGAAAGCAACAGACTACTGCACCAGCTACTGACCTGATCCTGGCAATGCCCAGGGCCGAGGGGCAGAGGCATCCTTTTGAGGCTTTGTTCCTATGATTTGTTCCATTCTCACTTGATTTCTAAATGGTTCTTGTCTGCCTGCAGTGGGCTCAGCAATAGCTCATGTACAGTAACATGCCGGGCTACCGCGAAATGTCCCAGGAAGAGATATTTCGCTCAGCTCGGCAGCCCTTCAAGGGATGCATCTGCTGTCAGGCACGTGCGCTCATCACCCACTGATGCATGGGCCTGTCTCAGAGCAGACTCTGGTTCAGCGCGTAACCCCCTGCGAGAAGGAGATTTTATCAGCATTACTGTGGCAGCAGTTCTTTAAAAACCAATGTGGGATCTTTCCAGCAGCACATGCATGCAATTTACAGCCTTACAGCCAGCAGCACCGCACCACAGATTACTTAATCCATCATTTCCCAGGAGGGGAAGGCAGTTGCTAAGGCACAGGAAGGTTTCACTTGGGTGAGACCTGGTTATTATCTATAGAAGTAACTGCTTCAGAGAACATACTCTGCTTTTCTAAACTTCAGCTGGAATTGAAATTGCATCCCCAAAGCCTGAGTCCCCATCCTGTCCCACTCTTAGCTCTACACAGCCAAAGATTTCAATCAGAAATGCCACACCAGTGATCCCACTTACAAACATTCATGAGACACTTAATCTTATTAAGGTAGATTGAGATGAGCTCTTAGGCAGAAATTCTTCCCTGTGAGGATGCTGAGGCACTGGCACAGGGTGCCCAGAGAAGCTGTGGCTGCCCCATCCCTGGCAGTGTTCAAGGCCAGGCTGGACACAGGGGCTTGGAGCACCCTGCTCTAGTGGAAGGTGTCCCTGCCCTTGGCAGGGGTTGGAGCTGGATGAGCTTTAAGGTCCCTTCCAACACAAACCAGACTGTGGTTCTATGATTCTATGATAAGCAGCGAGGCTCAAAGTCAGCCTTATCCTCCCAAGCTCAGCACTGGGACCAAACTACCATGCTACAAAAGTGAGACTTTCCTGTCCTCAACCATTTGCCATTTTACTGCCATAGAATCATAGAATCGACTAAGTTGGAAAAGACCTTTAAGATCATTGTGTCCAACCATTAACCCAGCCCTGCCAAGTCCACCTCTAAACCATGTCCCTATGTGCCACTTCTGCGTCTTTTAAGTATCTGCAGTGATGGTGCCTCAGCTACTTCCCTGGGCATCCTGTTCCAGTGCTTGACAACCCTTCCAGTAGAGAAATTTATCCTAACATCCAATCTAAAATAGCCACTGCTGATGATGGCATAACAGCCTAAATCATTTCAAATTGCTTCGCATTTGCTATCATTACTAACCAGCAGATAATGAGAGGAAGAAAAGTGTTTTCTAGGTATATACTTTCTCTCTGAGAGACCTGACTACAAGACTGTATTACGTCTTTCACAAGAACCCAGTGATGTGATCAAAGATGGTTGATAACTAGATTAAAGTGTGTGTCTGATCTTTATTGGTGAGGGCTGGGGACTCTTACACTTGATTTCACTGAGCCCAGGTCTTCTGTCTAAGCTAAACTGGAGATGGTGTTACTTCCAGATCATCAGCTCATCACTATCTCCATGTGAAGACTATCACATGCAAAACTAACATTGGGTTATGCAAAGTTATTCTTTCTCAGCCTCTGCACCCTGCATTGATTTTATTATCCAACTTCCAATCCAAAGAACTCCAGTTCTCTCCAGGAGTTTCTATGGGACCCTGCATGTGGAGAGTGCCAGGAGCAGAAAGACAGCTCTCTGAATGGCCATCAGTACAGAATGCTGTGTATGTTCTTGTTCAGCACTTCAAAAAGCCTGCCCTTGCCCTCTGAGCGCTGACTGCCCAGGGTTCCCTCAGGCTCCTTCATCACATGCAAAGTGACACCACCTTCACAACATCCAGCTCTCTGATTTTCTAATATATGACTTATTTCTTTCATACACAGCTGAAGAAAACTATCACTTACCTCTCCCAGGGCTTGGAACCATGAGGTGGAAGCTTGTGCTAACGTAGTCCCAGTCCCCAGAGCTACAGAACTCCCAAACCAAAGAACCTATGTGAACTCTGCAAAGCAATACGAGGGGGGAATTAGAAATGCTTTATTGACGATGCATTCAGTAGATTGCGGGGAGAGATGGAGGGTTAATCAGATTACATGTCCTTAGCAACGGGTCATCAATAGTGGTTCCACCTCCCCCCAGAATCTCAATATTATCGGATTCTTCTTCACTGAAGTGATCTGGTACCAGCAAAATCACACTCATTTACATCAGATCCTCCCACCAAGGGGAAGAAGGTGATTTTTCTCTTGGACACAGGATCACTTGCTCTGCCACATTTCCTGCCTTGAAAACATTCACCAGGAACTCCAGGTTTCAGTGTGGAAATAAATGTCGGAGTAAAGGGAGGGAAATCATGACTGGCCTGACTCTGTCCTTATCTTTCAGCTTATCAATGCTTAATGGCCATGTTCTGGGGTATTTTCTGGTATAAGACAGCTCCATCTCCTGGGATATAGCTCAGTCCCTGGGCCATTATCAGAGCTCTTGAAAGGGCTCATTCTCTTTATTCTATTTTTTAACCAGCATTGAAGAATCCCCTGTGAAAGTGTTCAGTGACTGTGTGAGAAGGAGGGCAAGGGGGAAAGAGAACATTTGCTTTGCTTGCGTTTAGACTGCAGCCCTTTGGAGATAGATAACACAACACTGCCAACAGCCAGCCTGCAGGCTTGGGGCTTCCAAATGAGCCCACTGCTTCATTTCTTGGCCCTGGGGTTCTTGAGGGCACTGTTATGCAGCCAAATCACTCTCCTTTCCCCAGAGCAAGTCTGCATTCCTTGTGAGCAGCACTCTCTGCCCCCAAGGAAGTGTTCCCTTTGGTCTCAGACTGGGCTCCTGGTGAGTTTTCCCATACAAAATCAGAAAAAAGAGAGCTGGGCTTCCAAACTGGAAACTCTGGGGCTTGGGGTTTTACCACTTATGCTGCAACACTGAAAGACACTGCCTCCTGAATCTAGGGGCTAATGCACAAGTCACACAATAAAAAAAGAGCTTGGTAAGAACAGTTGACTGAAATCACAATGATAATGATAACTCAAAGGTGTGGGGCATATAACTGTGAAAAGCAAAATCATCAAAGAAAACACATTACAAGAGTTAATACCCCAAATCAATTACAAACTCTTAAAAATAAAGCAGAATATGGTCCAAAAATACTTGCTGCGAGTACTTGTAATGAAATAATGGCAAGATAAAGCTGCAGCTATTTTGATTAGGAAATATTATTGAGTATGATTCTTATGAGGACAATGTCTGGCAGCTGCAGCCAGGGCAGGACTCCGTTAAAGGAATACACATCACACCTCAGGGCTTGTAAATTCCCAGTCCAGTCAGTACCTTCGAAGACACAGCCTGAATGGCTCTGCCAAGGAGAGCCTGTTGCTCAGGCCTGCAGGGGACCTGCTGACCAGGGCTGTCTACTCTCTGTCATGGAAATGTGACATTTTACATCACCTCTGAAGCAGAGCTCGTGGCTCTCGAAGCAACGACTGGTGCTGCCTCTCAGCACTAACTGAGCTGGGCTGCAGTGTATCAGGCCAGGGTGGCTGTTAATGGATGAGCAAAGGCAGAAACGCTGCAGGACAGTAAAAGGCAAATCATAAAGAAAATAAAGATGACTTTATAGCTTTACAGTAAAAATGGGCATAGAAAAGAGGTTCAGAAGAGACTGCTGCTTCGTTCTGAACCATGTGTGATCAGCTGGAATTTATCAAACAGCTTTTGGATCAGAGACGCAGTAAATGCTGATGCAGCTGTTACAGCAGGTCTCTGTTTTCAAGGTGGAAAATATAAACTTATCTAAAGTTTATCTTTTCCCTTGGGTTGTGCTTTTTTTGGTTTTGGGTTTTTTCTCTTTGCTTTGAACAATTAAATGATGCTATAGATAGTGCCTGCTTGATACAGGTACCCCACAACCGAACTGGTGTTCTTCTGAGCTCTGCAAAAATAAGCCATTGAGGTTTATGTTGCACAGCGTTCGTCAGCTCATGCCAACAATATCAGTGACATACTTGGGTCACAGAACTGCCCTTAAACAGACTCAACTATCTGGGGAAGGAGGTAAGAGGAAAGTGTGCAAATATGTAAGAAAACAAATATATCACTTTCCCCACCAAGTAACTTAAACATATCTCTAACAGCTAATGATCTGCTTGCTGCTTTCCATGCTGAAGTTACACCTTTTGTGGGATAGCAGTTAACCTCTACCCACTTACTAAGCAACGTTTTACAAAAGTGAGCTCCTCTTTCTCATTTCAGAGCTGAAGCAGACAGAAAACAGAAGCTCCAAGGTAATATTTTTCCACAAATTCTTATCACTGTCACTGCTCTGCTCTTGGTAGCAAAGCACCGACTAATCCCTGACATACGCATGTCTGCTTTTGGCGCATGACAGTGCATGTATGTCTGTGCAGCCCAGCAAGTGCAGGATAAGGAAAGAAAGGAGCACACCCAACTGCATAGCAAGGTGTAGAGCTATCTGGAAGGAAACACTAATTTTGGCCAAGAGGACTGTTTCAGCTAATAGAGATTCCATAATGACTTCTCATGTTCACACAGGAAGAGTCACCTCTAATTTCAAGGGCCTGTCCAAGATGCTTCTTTGCATTAAAGCATGCGGGACTCA
This sequence comes from Amazona ochrocephala, assembly GCA_039720435.1. NCBI lineage: Eukaryota > Metazoa > Chordata > Aves > Psittaciformes > Psittacidae > Amazona > Amazona ochrocephala. The sequence continues at coordinate 80,148,769 of CM077881.1, read as the reverse complement.
CGCCAGGTAGGAGCATCCCTTGCCAGGACTCAGACTGGGATTTCAGGGAACTGAGGTTTGCTGAGGCACCCAGGCCTAACTCATGAAGTCTGGCACGCTGGGACAGACCATGGGTATGTATTAGTTAACCCTAGTCTTCTCATAAAGCTCACTGCTCCAGAGAAAGGTGACACTTCCCCACACAGCCACATTGGTTGGGGATAGTAGAAGAGGGGAGGGAATAAAGCCATCTCGAGTCTGCCTCCAACCATCTGAATGTCCTGAAGTGTGCGGCTTAATTACCCATGTCATTAGCTTAGCTTGCTTCAAAAGTGGTGTTTGACAGACACAATAAAAGACTATCATACAAACTCATTATCTCCTGACTAGATGGAAAAATAAGAGGTTTGATTTGAAATTAATCAACAAACCAGAAAGCAAACCACAATGCAACCATGACCTAGAAGCAAGCAGGTAGAACCTGTGTCGGAAAACGTGGTTTTGGAATAAATGCTTAAGCTAGTATATTTAAACTAATCTGTTTGGAACAAATGTTTAAATTAATAGTGAGTTTCCTTTACCCAGCTCTTATATAAGGGAAATTGCAAGAGTTGCTCAAAACAGGGAGCCATGAATATTTGTAACAGAGATAAACACGTTCCAAGAAGAAACCAGGTGTGCTCACGCTGGGCAGTGGGGTTTGTGGTACCTTTAAATACGAAGAAAGCAGCTCCCTTATTCTCCTGACTTGCACAGTCCATCAATGCCTGCACAGCCCCAGGGCCCTGTGGGCTTCTACCACAGCTCATCTCCCCTGGCACCAGTTTGTGCTCCAAATGCACCACCAAGAATGAAAAATGAAAGAATAAATGAGATTGGCCAGGGCTCCTCATGCCACACTGTCCTGGGTTCAGCTCTAGCAGTCATTTTTCTCCTTCTTAGTAGCTGATGCAGTGCTGTGTTTTTGACTCTCAGCCTGGAAACAGCGCTGATAACACCGATGTTTTCAGTTGCTGCTCAGTAATTTTTACTCTGACCAAGGACTTTCTGAGCCTCATGCTCTGCCAGGGAGGAGGGGAAGCCGGGAGGAAGCAGAGACAGGACACCTGGCCCAAACTAGCCAAAGAGGTATTCCATACCACAGCATGTCATGCCCAGTGTATACACTGGGGGCAGTTACCCGGAAGGGTTAGATCACTGCTTGGGTCGGGCTGGGTATCAGTTGGCGGGTGGTAAGCGGTTGTATTATCTTTCCTTGTATTTCCCTTATCATTTTTATCATTGGTGGTAGCAGCAGTGGTTTGTGTTATACCTTAGTTACTGGACTGTTCTTATCTCAACTCATGGGACTTACATTCTTTCCATTCTCCTTCCCATCCCTCTGGGAGCAGGAGGTGGGGAAGAGGGGAGAGTAAGTGAGTGACTGCGTGGCTGATTTGCCAGCTGGGTTTAAACCATGACACAGACAAAGGGAACAGGAAAGAAGAAGGGAAGGGAAATCAGTACTAACCTTCTCCATTGCCAGGGTGCTTGCTGGGCGAGAAAGGAGCCAAGATGTCTCTTTTCTTTCCTCATGACAGAGGAAGTTAAGGTGCAGACTGAGAGCTGGTGCTGGTGACAGATGCCATGTGGCTAGGGGCTCCTTGCTACTGCCTGGGTTGGATTCACTTCCGCACTGCCTTGCCAATGCCCCTGATGTTTCCTTCCTGCAGAGACAGAGCCAGATCACCTGACATGGAGTCACATTAAGTTTCTGGGTGATTTCTGTGGCTTGCACAGACAGTGAGAAACAGTTACCCAGGTATCCTACTTGTTGGGAGCCCAAAGGCAGCATGGACCTGGCAGCCTTGATAAGGAGCCCTGGGGAGTGGGAAGGACATGGAACACAAAGAGGAAAGGGGCAGATTCTCAGCAGGGCAAACCCAACCTGTTCCACCTTTCCCAAGGCTGTTTGTGTTGGATGACCACCCATCTTGACCACCTACCGCAGAGCCACTTACAAATGCCTCAAAGCATCCCCTTTGCTTTCTAAAGCTGCTTCATCCTACTCCATAAAGGCACATATCCATGTCCATTACTTTTCCCCTTTCAACCTCATCTCATGAACTGTTTTTTAAAAGCATCCCACAGTCCCAGCCGCTATCCCCCTTCTCCTCTGCTCCAAAGAACAATTAAATCCCATTGCCCCTCAGCTGGCTCGCTCAGGCACGACGGTCACTGACAGCCTGTGAAACTGCAATGCCATCAAACCTTCTGCTTTCCTTCTGCTTGGATTACTGACGCTGTTTCAACTCAACTTATTTTGCAGCTAGGTTTTGGGTATGTCTTGAATTCCCTTTGACTCCCCTGCCCTTCTGAAGGGTTTCCAGCAGGCCCTGCAGTCATGTCATCCTTATTAGCCTCTAAAACACTGTCTGCTTCCATCTACCAGACACACAAACGTATCCCAAAGCTTTGACAGCACATCACCATGTCTCAATCTTCCTAGTGAGAGTGAATATTGCCTTGCAATAAAGACAGAACCCACCAGCACAACACACGTAACAGAAAATAATGAAAACCAGATCTTGATCATCCAGGAAATAACCCAAAGGAAAAGGAGAGCCAAGGGTTTGGAGAAGGGTCCTCATCAGGCAAACCTCAGCTCCTCTATGCATGCTGTGGGCTCAAAGGCAGCTTTGCTCTGAGGCACAAGCAAAAGGAAGGCAAAAAAATACCTCACTTTAGGAGTACCTCAGAAGAAAGCAAAAAAGCCATCTGGAGCATCAAGTCTGTCCCACCTTGTTTCAAGCAGCTCCAGACATGATATAGGGCTATCTTAGAGCGTCAGGCCATGGGCACACTGGAGCGTCATACCTAGAAGAGACTTCATCCTTCCAAGGTCAGCCTTTCTAATAGGAAGGTGAAGTATATTGCCTCTGCACTGCTCTTTGGTCCCTAAACAGGGCACAGTAAAGACAGACATCACTTCTCCAAAACCTGCAGCCCTTCAGATGTACCAAATCATGTATCAGACAGCGGCAACGCCTGAAAATCACAAGTGACTTCTGAAAGCATTGGCTTCTATTTTTGGAAGGCAATTCCTTCCCTTGAAGATCTTGCTTAAAAAAGGTATCAGGTTTTCTTCCATTCTGTTGATACTTGTGACAGAACGATTGCAAGGTCTGTCTTACCCTGGTTAGAGTGTGCTAATCCCCTTGGAGACAACGCGTTGCCACCCCTATGAAACCAGGCACTTAATGAGATGACTGAAAACTGTAATCAGGCATTAGGTGAAACACCCAACCTCTGGCTATTTGGGATTATTGATTGTGAGGGACAAGTTGAATCATTTCTCTATCACATTTAGTCACAAATCCATACAAGGTTTTTATCCTTACTTCAAAAATACATAAGCAATGTGCTTCACAGAACTACACTTACTGTCTCAGCTGAGACCAGAGGTCTGTGTGGCTGAAGCTGTGGATACCAAGAGGGTGGATGGACTTGTGAATGAAGATATGGACAACTTACTTGGCAGATCTGTGCTTCCGGGACTTTTCCTTCCTGGAATTCCTCCTTTGCAGTCAGTTCACATGGTGGTAGTGAGTTCACAGGCAAATGCCTGCTACTGAATGAATGCAGCATCCCGCTATTTTCCATGCTGACGTTTTCCACCCTGATGTTTTCTGTGCTGGGAGCAACTGTGACCACAGCTACAGGGGAAGAGACACTTTCTCCATGATCCCAAAGTGTTGTTGCATGTAGGCAGAAAGAACTTAGTGACTGAGTAGAAGAGCGGTTGGCACTGGTGGAAGCAGATGGGAACTGAATCTAACAAATGGGCAACAGTCCAGGTCAGTCACGGGCAGGATGTGTACTACAGCTCCTGCACCTTCCACACAGTTTTCCTTTCACAGGAGCAAGAACCACCACCAGGTACATAAGCACCTTTCAAGACATAAATAAGAACCTAAAGAAACCAGACAAATTTCCCCATTAAATGCATATTGCCACCATGAAGCTGAAATGAAGGCGTGGGTCTGAATCTATTGTCGATAGGAGTCCATTTCCAGAGGCATCAATTATTACAATTGCAATAAATCATTTACAAGGTGCTGTAAATCCCAGAGTTGGACAAACACAGTATTTTCATCACCACTCATTTCTCTTAAGCCAGTGCAAGGCTGGGAAGAGGTGCCTATCTTAAACAGGATTGATTGGAGGCACTGCACTCTAATAAGGGGTACACATTATAAAATGAAGGGTAAATCAAGGTTAAACCTCATGCAGGCAGTGCCAGGGCTGCAGCGTTAACTGGTAGCAACACATGAAGGTGGCAATTTACAGCTGGCTTGGGGATGCCTGGAGGGGAGGTCCAGAAACACCTCTTCTGCCATGGAGATGTGTGTACAGAAGAGGTTCTGACACCTCTTGAGATGATCAGGAAATCCTCCATAGCATCATCTGCCTGATATTGATCTGTCTGATGATCACTGTGCTGACCTGTGGCTATAAGCTTCTACCCCACATAATGTGAACCACACAGTGCGATGCTCAGCTAACATGAGGTCAGATTCTGCTCTTACTATTCGAGTGCTCCCCAGCTGAAGTCTGATCCAGCCAGTGGGACCCACTGCCATGAGCAATCTTTGCAGACTCTGGGAGCTTCTACAGCTTGGCCATTATCCTGCAAATCCCCTACTTACAAATAAATAAATAAAGCAGTCGATAGATGGTGCTGACACAAGAGAGCAGCAAAATCAGCACGCCTGTTAAATCATTTGCTGTTTGGGATATATTTTCTCTGCCAGGCTGTCAGCTTTGAACCTTGTGCTTCACTTTCCTTTATTTTTCTGGACCAAAAACCTGCTACTGTTTTCTCTGAGAGTCTAAGTGCTGCTGACTCCTCTGTCTGAGCCAGCCACTATTAGTAATGTGGGGCTAAGTTCTGCCAGGTTTTATTCACTGCAAGGCCCACAGAGGGATTTAAAGCTTTGTAGCAAGCCACAAAGGCCTCGCTGATCATTCAGCCAAACCCAGGGCTCTCTGCCACCTACATCAGCTCAGAGTGACTCAAGCAAGATGAAGGGTGACGTGACACTGTGGTGGATCCAGCCTAATGTCAGCAAGACTGGAGCCTGACCTCCAGGTTTGAGAGGCCATCTGGTCCAAGAAAGAGCCAGGGGGCATTGCTGGCAATGGAACAAAGCAGAATCAGGCAATTCGGAAGCAATGAAAGCTGTGATCCAATGACACAGGACTTGGCATTGACACTTACTGAGCCAGCGGTGATTTTTTTCCATACAGGCTTACCTTGAAAACATCCCCAGTGTGCTGGCAGTGATTTGGAGAGACACGCTGATATATTCTGGACCATTGAATATATCAGTCCAGAATAAGCCATGGAGCGTGTTTCTGTGCAATTTTAAGAACTGCAGTATCAGCCCAATCTCCAGAGGATATTAAAAACATAAAGGAATTTATAAATATTTCACATCAAGTCTCACTGCTCACAGTTCGCAAGCTTCCTCCTGTAGTTTAATGCAGTCAATGGATGATTCATTTTGCACAGTTTTGGGGTACATTTATCTAGGTGGGTGATTTCCCAGTTGCCCATGTGTTGTGGGCAGTGGTCTTCTTTGGGGTCCATGCGTGGCACGTAGCACAGTGCACTCCTGGCCCACAACCTACCCATTCAGCTCAGTCCTTGAGATTACTTGCAGATAATGAACAGAGGAAGGGCAATGGAAGGGCAGGCTCTCCTGCTGAACAAAGGCTACTGAAGACATCAAGAACTGATTCTCTTTCTCTCTCTCACTGCCTAATAGGAAACCTCTGCCATGTATTTCTTCCAGCCAGGCTGTCGGTCCATGTTGTACACGTGGTCCCCTGGCAAAACAGGGAGCCTCGCGCCACGCATCCAGTCTGAGTTAGGGAGCCCCACCTTGTCAATGTGCTTCCAGCTAAAACGAGCAAGCTGTGCTCTCCTAGCACGGACAACATGCATTGCCTGCAAGGGGTCTGGGGTTTTCCCCACAAAGGGCAACAAATAATGTTATTCCCAGCAGAAAAAGACAGAAGGATAATTAACTTTCTGTCTGTCTGATTCACATGAAGGCATATGAAAGACATTTTGGGTTCTCCCCCCTCCTTCCTTTCTGTTCTGCTTGACCTGAGAACATGCCTTTGTGTTTTGCCAGTAGGTTTCCTTACTGGGATATTTCTAAGCTGTGATAGTTATTTGTGAAGGGGGAAAAATATATACAATTTGTCTTGCTTCCCTAAAACCAAAATAAATCCTGAACACATCAGTATTCCTCTGAGAGACACTTCACTTTCTGAGGGTCCATGTATGTACATGTGCATATTCCTACGGCTAGTCATAGAATACATCTATATCATCTTTTGTAAGCAGATCAAAGTCACCATGCCTATCCCAAACCAGCCAAATGTCATTTACCTGTGCAAGAATAACATTAAACCTGTATTATCATACCCACCACTCTCCGAGGGAAGGCACTATCCTTGATCAGACTTTTCTGGTCCTCCTCCTTCAATTTTTCTACCTGAATCTACAAGTTACAGAATTAAATAGCTGCAGCAGCTTTGATATTTGGCTAAATATTGCTGTCTTCTGGGTGACCCGAGATCACTTGGGTTGAAACAGCAGCAGCCTTGGGAGTGTTTCATGTCTCTTTCAAAGCAGCCAAATCTGCAGGCTAGCACTGCTGCCTAACTACCAACCTTCACTAAGACTCTTCACTTCAAATACATTCATAGCAGCAATGATTTTTAGGAAACACTATAAAAATACAGCCCCTGTGTTGAGCCTTCTGGCAGATGCCTGAACATGCATACACCTGGAAAGCATGGTGAAAGTTCTTTACAATCTGTCTCTGGTTTCCCAAACTGTTCAGTCTCCTACCCACAAGAGGTCATCTTGCCAAAGACCTACTCTTCACTGGCCTCACCTAGCACAAGATGGGGAGGTGGAGAGAGGGAACGCTGACATCCTGGCTTGGAGATGTGCATTTCATTCAGCATCTTGTGGTGGCATTCTCCTTTCCCTCCCATGTCACAGAGCTCAGGGAAATCTGCAGGAAAGCAGCAAGAAGGACATTCTTGCCCCTTTCTCTATGAGGCTCAGGACAGATGCACACAGCCACCCAAATTACTTACAGAGAAACCTTGAGAAAGGCAGGTAGACGTTACCCAGCAAGCACATTAGCTTTGGGGGTCAATACTTGCAGAAGGCAGCTGCACCACACTCAGTACCACTCCTCACTCCAGAGGTATGTTTTGGAAACCCAGTACTATCAAATACCACAGAATTTAGCAGGATTTTGGCTATGTGTGCCTACACAAGTTGCTACTGCCCACCAACTGGTGGCAAAGCTATTAGCTGTTCCTTGTGATAGCCTCTCACTTGTCCTTCAGTGCTCATCTGCCCCGGATCCCCAGGTTGCATGCATCTGTAGTAGCCTAAATGAGCCCCACTCACCTTAAAAGAGAACACTGCGTACCTATGGCAAAAGTGAGCCCATGGCCCATGCTGTTATTTGCAAACAAGACTATGAGGCAAGATTTTGGGTACATTTCCCACTTCCAATCCTACCTAAACACAAACCTAATTTTCCACACCCCCCTTGCAATCATATCCCTTCAGGCTGGTGAAAAAGTCTGGAAGTACAAAAAAGTTCTTCTATCCAACTCATTCAGTGGAACCCCCACAGCAGAAAGAAGTAAACCAAAGCTCTTGCCCAAGGATTGGGAATTTTCCAATTCAGGCTTTTGTGGCTCCCACCCATCTGCATTAGTACAATAGAGGGGCCATGGCTGGCTCCGTGGCAAACTCAAATGCAACTGGCAGAAACGGGAAAAGAGATATAATTGTGTTTCTCCGGGAAAAGTGGTCATTAGGAGGGTATTATCCGGATAGTGGTTATATAAACTGTGGCTGAATGGGCTCTATTTACAATAAGAAAAATTGCCAGAAAGTGATCCGAACATATGCGATGTGATGAAAAGGCTGCACTTGAGCAACATGAAAAGCCAATAATCTGTGAGGAAGTAGCTGTTTGATAGTGAGGAATTTTAAGCAGGAATAGTGCTGGGGAAGGGATTTCAAATCTAATCAGACCATCAGTATCAAAATTCTTCACTAGTCCCAAAGCTTGTCTGCAATGTGAAGTAATAGACAGAGAGAAGGCTGCTGCAGCCCATGGCCAGGTCCAGACCCGGTATCTACCTTCTGCAAATCCAGCCCTTACAATAGCACGTCCCCTGCCCTTTGGTATGTAAACTTTTCACAGAGGTAAAGTCCTGTCCTTAGATATTTAGGAGGTCATCCACATCTGAAAGAAGGAATCTGTCCCATTACCCTACAGTTTGTCCCATTAAGCCAACGTCAGTCGTGACATTAACAGTCAACATAAAAAGGACATGGAACTGCTGGCACAAGTCCAGAGGAGGCCACGAGGATGATCAGGGGACTGGAGCACCTCCTGTATGAAGATAGGCTGAGAAAGTTGGGGCTGTTCAGCCTGCAGAAGAGAAGGCTGCGTGGAGACCTCATAGCAGCCTTCCAATACCTGAAGGGGGCCTATAGGGATGCTGGGGAGGGACTCTTCATTAGGGACTGTGGTGAGAGGACAAGGGGTAACGGGTTCAAACTTAAACAGGGGAAGTTTAGATTGGATATGAGGAAGAAATTCTTTACTGTAAGGGTGGTGAGGCACTGGAATGGGTTGCCCAGAGAAGTTGTGAATGCTCCATCCCTGGCAGTGTTCAAGGCCGGGTTGGACATAGCCTTGGGTGGCATGGTTTAGTGGGAGGTGCTCCTGCCCATGGCAGGGGGGTTGGAACTGGATGATCTTAAGGTCCTTTCCAACCCTGACTATTCTATGATTCTATGACATCTCTGTAACAACTTGTAACAGCTCCAAGACTCAGTCTCTGTAGACTGGGATATTAAAAACTCAGTCTATCAGATGAGCTTAATTTAAATTGACATGTTTGAGACCTTTACAGGGAGCATTCTGTAGGGATCTTAAGTAGCCCAGTGGAGCCAGGCACACACCTGGTTTCTGCTACTAGATCCCTCATGAACTATAAACCACCAAACCCCTACAGACATGAGTTCCTCATACGAGAGCACAACCTTATCTAGCCAAAGAATCAGCTCCCAGTAAGTTTTTGCCACAATTCATTATTAATGCAAGAACATAACATGGCTGCACCTCCAACTATTTTCAGCTCATCACCTTCCAGCACTGCACGTGGTTGCTGTGTATTTATAATGAAGTGAAATTCTTCTTCATGAACATGTTCCAAGTTCCCTTGAATATGTATAAACCTGTGGTGACTAATTCCCACTCATCCTCTCTTTTCCATGCAGGTTTTTATGGCTTCCACCACAGAAAATCAGAGCTTTCTTACTCCTCTTATGAAAAATTAACTCTTGATCAGCCTTTCCCTGAGCTTCCTCCATTTCACTGTATTCTTTATGAGACACGAAGACCGGAGCTCCTGACAGGATTCAAGGTATGGGTGAGTCATGGATTTATACAACCACACTGAGAGATGTCCCCTAACACTCTCACACTCCTGCCAGTATTTTGGGGGGGGTTGTAAAGCATTGGGCTGAAATTTGCATTAGACTTTCCACTGTAGCCCTAATGGAATTTGGAATTCCATAATGGAATTCCCTCTTTGGGAATGGCCAACATTTTACATAAGATATTTAATATTTATTTTTTCTAATGGCATTGTTACATTGTGTTTTAGCTCACACTTCACTGGTCGGTCATGAAGATTCATGACATGAAGATGTTCACAGGCTTCATCCTCTACCTTGAGTAACTCTGTACCATCAGAATAGAGGCAGGCCCTTCCCAAGACATGTTTCAGATAAGCAAGATGTGGAAGTTTCTTGCTCTGCACAAGATATGCAATTTTTAGATGACAAAAATTAGGCAGGAAGAATGCCACTATGGAGCTCTACTCCCCGAGTTCCTGAAGGAAGGCATAAGAAAGCCCCGGTGAACTCAAGCCCTTCTATACAACCAGACAGAAAAGTGGGTCTGCAATTCCTGGCAGAATGGGATTACTGTTAGAATTAGTATTGGAGTAGGACTCTCTCTGGAGATAAAAGACTTCCGTTCTCCTCCCTTGTTGTCAACAGTGCTGGGAACCACAAGACACAATCAGCATACTCTGCAGACAGTTGCTTTCCTGACACCAGCTCAGCGACAGTGGAACTTCCACTTTTGCACTGAGTGTATACACCTTCGGAGGGCTTAGTCTCAATCTTTTCCTGCTCTTTAATTTCAATCCTAAATTTAAGGTCTGACAAACCCCTCCTCTGCCATATGTCCCCTTCCCATATCATTATGGCCACCTGCAATTTTACATATAGCATATGGAGTGAGATGGAGTTGTATTTGTGCAAGTCTCATTCATTCGGTATGTTTAGTCCTAGATCTTCCAGTGCAGATGTTAACACATATGGCCACTATCCTCATCATGCTCATCAAACAAACAAGACCGTCATGTTCCTAACTTCAAGCTTCAGAGTACTTACAGACTGACAGACCCAACCCTAATTTCCCTGCTTGTTATTTTCCTTCTCTGTTCGGCCAGACAAATGAACACTGTACTCTCCAAACTGAAGAGAGAAGCAGGAAGATTGTTCATTAGGAAATAAGCGCTCAGCTGATTTGCACAAAATGTAGATGGGCAATTTTGCTGGATTTCTCTTTTTTTATGCTCTGTTCTCACAAAACAAAAACCCTTCTCCAGCTGCCACATAACTACATAAGGTTGTACTTATTATTAGAAAGATAGGCTATCAATGATCCAATAAAGTGTCTCCTTTACTCTCAAAGTTAACGATGAGCAGTATGCAGTTTTGCAGTAGGCTACAGACTGGTTTTGGTAAGGTGGCAGCAAGATAGTCCAGCTGTTCTCCCTACTTGCATTGCTCAAAGATCTGATGCTAAACCACTGGGCCCAAAAGAAGTCATTTTTATAAAGCTGTTTGAAATTGTCTTTAATTTATCAGTTTTCAAGACAGCTCTTCTTCTTACAAACACTCTTACGCTGTTCATACGATGAGATTTGTAGGAGGGCTTTTCTGCTACGTTTGTAAAAACCAAACCGTTTTCAAGACCACTTTTGGAAGTATAACGAGAACAGCAGTTTCTTTGCAAAATAAAAGAGTAGTCACATGCCAGTTCTAAAACGTTGCCAAAATGAGACAAAAAGGTCCTCGCAACAGAGAGCGTATCCATCAGCCATCTGAATGCTGCAGAAGTGTTCTGGTAAAAGTCTGCTGAGCATAATGACACTCTATGCAACTTCCCCACCAGCTCAGCCAGCAACTGGATGCTGTTTATCCTGCCTTAGCACAGAGATGCCTGGGAGCATGGACCACATCTGTAGCTGGATGAGTTCCTCTTTGATGCTACTTGTTTCAGGGCAAAATACAGAGAACACCTACTCTGCCATTCACAAAGGCATTACATTCCCATGACGGCTGGTAGCCATTCTTATGTCCTAAAATATTAGGATATATGTATTCTTGCTACTTTTGCCAGATGCAGACAATGAAAAGAGAGTCAGCTCAGGAAAAGAAGAAGAGAAGCCACAAATCTATTTGATCCTTTCATATCTGAGGAAATAATCCTCTGGGATCTCCACAACCCTAAATAAATTAATGGAAAGCTTCCCAAGAGCATTCAGGAGGCCAGAAGTCAGAAACTCCATCACTGTCATGGATAGTCACAGATGCATTCTTACAGCACTCTAACAGAATAGGGCATACCTGCTTTTTCCTCTTTATCAAGGAGAGAATGGGATAAAAGGCAAGGTTTGAACTGGATTAAGACTCCTAAAATGGAAATTGGTACAAAGTATGATTTACAAAAGCATGCAACTAGGAGCTTCCCCTGACCTACATCCTTACATACCTCATTTCCTGACAAATATGGTCCTAGGTGACTCCAGCTCTGAATGCTGCCTGCTTTCCGCAGCCCTTTCCCCTGTTTCAGCTATCAGAGCTGCCCCACTACCAGGGCTAAGACAGTGGCATGAAGCTGCTCCTTTGCAATGCACCACCCATGGCTTGTAGCCAAGCACCACATGGACACACTGGACAGATCAGCCCACAACAGGCTGGCACTCTTACCACTGAGGATGTGGCTTGCCTGCAGAATATTTACTACTGGATATTAGACCTAAAAAGTAAAGAAACCAGCATGACTCTTGGCAAATCCAGTTGGATTTGCAGGTTTGGCAGCAAAGGGGAAGGGCAAGAAGAAAGCACAATAAAATAAAACTACGAATCAGTAAAGCCTTTTTGCATGTAAGCAGAGCACATTTTTTGGCTGGGTGACTGAAAGGCAATAGAGAGCCAAAACCAATAAGCACAAAGGCATTTTCCCAGAGCCTCTTCTCAGATTTAGACTTAATTTCCCACTAGCTTGTTATTACTTTGATTATAGGACTGTTACTATTGGTGTATCACAGCCTGAGATGCAATGCTGCCAAGAGGCGAGTACATTGTAAACCCTAACCAAGCATCATTTCTAGGAAGAGCACTGCTACTACTGGCTGGAAGCACTCCAGCAAATGGCTCCAACCTGCCAGATGCCAGTTTGCTAAGCAGGCATTATGAAATGGGAATTGTGCTGTAACTCCACACAAAGAAAACCACAGTAGAGCTTGGCGGTGTTAGAATGGGATTCAAAACCCCCAAGTTTAAGTCTTAACTTTGCAAGGGGCTTGTTACATGAGATGGAATGGGGAGGCTGTCTGCCCTAAGGGGACCAGGGATAGAGGAAGGGGACACAGCCAGCTTGCTGGCCTGCTATCATAGCTTATAGCCTGAGATGCTCCAAGGAGATCCATGGATAAAGTACATACATCTTCCTCTCAATCACCAACATCCACAAATCGGCACTAGCAATCTGCTTAGAACAAGCCACAAATGCCTTGATGATGCCAGCACTGTAACAATTTAGAGTAGCTGCTGCCAAGCTCACTATTCACTATCTGCCTATAAATCTTGACCTGACATATGCATATGCTATGTTTTCCAGCTTTCTGGCTTTCTATCCTTTGTTTTGTAATCCCAGAACGACTGCAATGAAGGAATACTATCTCATCAAAATGCCTATCAGCACACTAGCTTATAAACACTCATAATAACTATGGCTAATAAAATACAGTTTATTAGCCAACCTTGTACAGTATTTTTACAGCCTTTTCCACTCCTCATTGGGAAAAATAAATCCTTCACAGCTGTGCTGGAGCTGGCATTGCTGCCAACCTCTCTCGGTCTCACCTGGAACGACGTGAGTAATTAAAGTCCTTACAGTAGCAGCAGGGCTGTTCATTGCCTACCACAATCCCATCCTCTGCTCTTCTGACTGACTCAGAGAGGAACTGCCACAAGTGTTGCTTCCAAAATAGATCAGCGATGAAACTTGCTTTTGTTGTGTTAAATGATGGAAAAATTCAGACTCTCAGCTGCCTGACAGTCCTTATTTCCTGCCCCAGGAAGAATCTCCTGGCCCCTCAGAAGTCTGGTGGATCAAAATCCCTGGTCAGGAGTGCGGAAGAGTTGCCTGTGAATCATTGCAGTTAAAATGGCAACAAGCAAATAGCTGGAAGTGTGTGTGTGGGGGGGGAAGCCTTCACCCCACAAAGTTCTCAGGAATCAGGTTGGAGTGATGGTAGATAAGAGATGATTTGTTTGGGGTTTAAGGGAACCATAAACTTCTTGCTTTTATTTATGCCATGACCTTGCTTGTTCTCAGCCACCAGCTGGGCAAATGAATGACAAAATAGGAACACTGTAAAAAGCTTAAACCATTGATTCAAAAGAGAATGGTTTACTTAGTGAAAAAACCTTCCCTAGCACAAGATGCTTTTGTAGCAAAGCTTTTTTCTTCAAAGGCACTTGGTGAAGTCAATTATCATGATATATAGAGTTACTTTCCATGAGATCAACATAAAACCAAATGCTTGGCAGTAAACATAAACCTCCCAAGTTTTCCCCCTTCTTCTGTCCTTTTATCTCTTTTTTATTACCACATTCAGAAGTATAAATTGGTAATTTAATGAAAAATTAATGGTAACATTTACCAAAGTGGCACTGTTTGCTGCCTGGGTTACTATGAGGAGAGTCTGGTATGAGGAGCTTCTTTCTTTCTGTTTTTTAGCACAAGTGTAAACAAAAATGATCCAGAAAATATTATTCAAATATTTTCCCTCTTTTCTTGTCTTCTTTCTAAAAAAGAAACACTGAAATAAGCCCATGGAAAGGAATAAGATTTCCTTGTGTGATACTTTCCCCTGTCAGGACCCAATGGGGCATGCCAGCATTGCAGCCTGGAGGAGGTACCACAGATAAAGAGATGTGCCCAGGGCAGCCTGGGAACCACCCAGCAAAGAAACCTCAGCAGCTCCCCTCTGGGATCCTTACCAAGAGTAACAAAGGTCTCTGCAACCCCAGCTATGAATTTAAACCACTGACCTGCTCAAGGAAGCAAAGTCATCAAAGGGATTACCCCTCATTAGCACCCAGCTGCTAGGTTACACTTACTACAGGTACACATCCCCAGGAGCAGCAGATCACTCCTTCAGAGGACTCATTTGCCCAGAGCAAGGTTTGCAGAGAAGGTGAATTGCTGCTAGTGGTACAATTTACATGCCTGGGGAAAAACACCTTCCCTCACCCTATAAAGCCACCCATGAGCTTAGGAGCATATAAGGAAACCACTGAGCAGCAGCTACGATCAGACAGACCTGATGAGCAGGTCATCCAGCTTCCCCAGGGAATAAGAGGGGGGAAACATAAATCACAGCATCCTAGAGGAGGAATGCAAGGTTGTGATCCCCTCCAGCAGGGATCAAAGTGATGTGTGGTGCTGCCAGTTACCAAACGCTGTAAGTACATATTCTCCCATGCAGCCTTTCAAGGTTCACTATAGAGCACAACCTCCTGGCCTTCCTGAGGCTTTTCCTTATGCAAGCACCTATAGACAGATTAGCTGCTGAACTGAGAAGTTGAGAGCGTTCTTTGCTGCTATTAACACACTTTAATGAAATCCATTTCATTAATATTTTCACATACATAAAATAATTCAGCTGGACTAGAAACTGTTCATAACAATTCCCTGTGACTACACTACTTACATGCTAATTCTCCCATTTCTGCAGCACAAATCGCTCCTACCTTCTGCTATATCCTGGAGCTGAATAGACAGTGATAACTTTTCATGAGAGATAATTAAATTAAATCCATTCAATTCCAGAAGTTAGCACAATTCAGAGGGAGCAAGTCTTTGTCCGCTAAACTCTCAAGGTTTGTAACAAAGGGCCTCATACTCTATATAATTTGTATAATGACAAGTGTACAAAATTTGCATAGGATTTTTCCATAGAAGCAGCATCCTGCATTCAGAGAAAACACGTCCTTATTACAAATGCATCCTCTGAAGCACTCCAACCCCCTAAAAATACAGCCTAAGAGTGAAGTCACACTGTATTAAGCACTGTAGTATTCTATTTTATACAGTTCTTATGCAAGCCCATTCACCAGATGCCTTACACAGTGCCCTCGAAGGATGCGGGCATCCTCTAAGTCATTCTCTCACCAGGGTGGAATTGAGGCTGGATTTGGATTAAGGTTCTCTGCATAAGTGGATTTATACAGCTGCCCATTGCTATGGGTTAATATCAGAGACAAGTCCAAATGCCTCCACTGTGCATGGCAGGGAAAGGCTATGGGATTTGTGTTTCAGAGAGTGACCCATGAAAAGAGTCATGAGGAGATGAGACCTACTCTTCAGGTAAGCCCCAGGGGCACTGCTGCTGAGCACAGCCGTTAGCCTGCAGCTTTTGGAAGGTGTTTTGATGGCTTAGATTCAGTTGGACATGAGGCTTGAGACCTTGGCCTTGCCACATACTACATGGGAACTAATGCAGGATAAAAGCAAGTTCCTTTTCCGAATACTTTCTGATGCAAATAGTTACGGTGCATGAAAGGAAAGCAAACTCAAACCCTGAGCAGTGAAAGGAAGGTTGTGTAACAGGTGAAGACCAGAGGTTACACCTTGATCCCTTCGTGCTGGCTAGAAACACCCTTGGAGAACAGTATCGTTAAAGGGGGAATGACACTACAAGCCCAGTGGCCAGGGGTTTTGCTTGGGCAAATCCCAACTGGCAGAGAATGTCTATGGACAGAGGATGAGACATGGCTGCTCTCCAGCAAAGCACACTCTGGCCCTTTAGGAAGTCTGTAGGACTTGCAAGTGCCACCCAGTGTCCAAATCAAGCTTAACAGTAAGTCACAGCTCTATTGCAAGGTCGGACTCAAGCCCAGCAAATTGGTGAGAAAAGGGTCTTAAATCAGCCAAACAGCAGCTAAAGACAACTGCCATTATTTATTGTAACTCACGAGTAAATCTATAATACATCCTCCTCTAGACACAGGATTAATTCCAGATTAGCATCAGAAAACCTTTTAAAAGAGAATTCCTACACAGCACTCGGTGTAACTAATGTGGAATTGGCTTTCTCCACTCTCCTCTCTGACAAACATTGTGTTTAAACAGTGGGAGAACCCATTCTGTTTAGTTAATCCTGATCTGTTGAAGAAGATGTATTAAATCAACACCTGCCACTTTTTAGGAATTCCTTAGCGTGAAGAGGCTTTGCGATGGATTTTCTTTGGCAAGGAACATAACAGAAAGGGTTTGTGGTAAATGAAGGAATTCTGCAGAAGAGCCACTCCCAGTTTAAAGCAGATAATGAGCACCAAAGCTAGTGTGGAAGCAATTAATTCTAATCACTTATGAGACAATAAAATGTAATTATGGCTTCTTTGAAAACTAAAGCCCCAACAATTACAGTTAATAGGCTTTTCCTGATGGCAGATAGTGAGCAGAATTTGTTGAGGCTGGTTTTCCTGCAGTTAGTTTAAAACATATCAGCTTTTACTTAAGGATGCCTAGGCTCACGCTAATATACAGAACAGTGCTATTGTGCCAAGTTTAGATCCCACAGGACAGAAATGCAATCTTTGAGGAACTCTTGGATATGCTTCTATATAATTGGCATTCTCCTCTCCACTGAGGCCTCAGATCTTTATTAACTGTTCAGAGGTACTTTCATCTCAGAACAGCTGGACGTCTCCAGCTTCATTTCAGGTATATTCATGCTAGTAAAAACAGAAACTGAAAGTGGTTGTTTTGTCATGCACTCATTTAGGTGCTGCAATTGGGGTGCAACAGTGGTAGTAGCTCAGACCACAGCATAACCAGGTGACCATGGCAGGGGGGTTGGAACTAGATGATCTTAGGGTCCTTTCCAACCCTAACTATTCTAGGATTCTATGACCTGCTCTGTGTTGTTTTGCTTGCAGTCCACACTCACTCTCTTTCTGTACCAGATGCTGCTGCAGTTTCAAACAGAAACATGTCTAGCAGCAGATCTCACCTGGCCTGAACTACATGAGGAGAGCAGGAGGATGGAGAAGGACCATCAGTTGAACTCTGGTATTTCTGATTTTGATGCTGCACCCTTCTGTTTCTCTCCCAGCTAGCTGCAGAGCATGACTTCCCTTGCACTTGAAATAGCTTCCAGCCCTTTCAAAGTATAACAGCCTCTGAGACTATCATATCTACCAGAAATAACTTTAAAGCATTTACTAACAAATGAAAGCCAACAAACCTGGAATTTGCCCAGCAACTTCCATGTCAATCCTTCTTCCCCTATACTCTCTATCTGTGTCCAAGTGCTCTTAGGAGCCTGTATCTTCTCTGTGCGGTTTGCACACTGTTCAGATGGTGAATGGCATTACTATACGTTACTGATGTCCATAACACAGGCACATACTTCCTCCTCACACCTTTACATTTTTGCTTACCTCTGCCAAGCTCTAACAGCCAAGCTTTGTTGCCCATATGAAAACTGCATAGGAGGGGTTCCCACGAGGTACTAAGGCTGAGCATCATGTGCTTGGGTATCCAAATGAGATATAAATGGTACAGCATTGCCAAGGCCTTCATTTCAGGTTAAACAGCTCAGGCTAAGTTGCAAAGTAGATAAATACTGGTACTTTATAGCTGTTGGAAGCCCATTACAAAAGACTTCAATGTTCATTACTAAGAACTCAGACCTGCTGGCAGTAAGAACACACTATGTATTTGCTTCCAGGTGGCCACATCAGTGCATTCAGAACTTGACTAAAGGCTCAGGTTTGACCCTCAGCAAGGTCATATTTGACTTCTTCCCCTCCAGCATTCTGTCTCCCATGAATCCTGAAAGGCAACAAACACTTCAACCCATGCCCCATGATGCTTAGTCAGAACATAACCCACTTTCCTAAGAGTTGTTCCAAGTGCTTCTGTCATAAGGGGATGAATTGTAATGCCTCTCAAAGACAGTGAATAGCAGAAGGCTGTTTTAAGCTATAATAAGGTCTCATTACTACAAGAGATCTTGAAGGGCAACTGCTTGGCAGCATTTAGTAATGCTCAGGAAGTCAGAAAAAAGAACAAGATTGTCTAGAGCTGGAAGAGCAAAAGTTTTTCCTGCAAAGGCATCCAATTCTCTACAATGAGTATCTTGGGCGATCATTTACACCAGAGGCTAAAAGCACTGTAAAATCAGCACAGCAACATTATGCTGGCTTTGCAGTAGTGTAAGCAACTCTGCAGACTGACGAAAACCCATATCCATAGACTTGAAGAAACTCCATGCTATAGGAGTAAAAACTTGACCTCTAATAACAAGAAACTTTCCCTCGGAGAAAGAATTGTGCCGGAACTACAAACTCGTGCACTTCTTGCAGCTCCCTGTGAAAAAGATGCATTTGCTACTCTTGGATATGGTCTTAGATGATACACACACACACATTATGGTAATCCCAAAGCACTAGCATTGCTCCCTAGCAATTATTCCTTTTTTCCCCCAAGTACATTATCATAAAGCTTGAATATCATTCTTAACAAATGCTTTTGTCTCTCAGTTTCACCTATGACAAACTTGTTGAGTTTCTCTCAACTGGTATTATCAGTCTGCAGGATTCAATACATCTTAATTATGAGGTTGGGTGAGAGTTTAGCCTACCAAGTTAATGACAGAATATCACGTTCTCCATTTCATTAGGATATATTAAAAGGTTCATATTTAAATTCTCTTCAATGTAAGGGTGAAACAAATGTTACAGCGCAACTAGATTATTCCCTAAAAATCACATTAGGCAATGTTAGACATTGAGATGAAGAAGGAAGAAAAAACAGAAGCTTTGGGTACTATTTGGCAGCTGACAGTTGTACAATAGCAGATTTCAATGTTCTGGCTATAGCAGTAGCATTCATGTGCTTCATATGGCATGGCAGCATCTCCCGTCCTTGCTGAGATGACAACAGCACTAATTCTGTCTGCTGAAAGGTTCCCAAGGTCCAGGGCTACTCTAACTATGACTTGCTGTTACAAACACTATAAACAGCAGGAGCCAGAGATGCTGTCTCCTTTTACCACCTCATCTTGGCTGTTGCATGAGCCCACCCTCCTGCTAGTGGTTGTTCACATTTGACAGAGATACAGGCAGCAGGCATGCATCCAGCTGCTAGTATTGCACACACACTGCAGTTGTGCAGTTTAGTATAGTACCAACTTCCAATCCATCCCCTACTTTTATGGATCACTTTATAACAAAGATATGGAGGTGCTAAGCTCCCAGCCAGACTCCTAGATGCTTTTGATGCAAGCACAGAGAACCAAAGCACAAAGAGGCTTTTAAACCTTGACAGTGCAAAATAGACTTGGTATGCAGGGGAAGGAAAAAAAAAGATGCCTTCCAGCCTGGTGGCAACATCCAGTCAGGAAAACCCAGAGACCTGCAAGCCAAACAAGACCTATTTCTCTGCTCACTGCCAAGATCATGGTGTCTTTCCTACTTGACTACTTCCTAGGACTTTCAGAAACCTGATTTTCACTGTTCCAAGTGGCCTCAGAGTAAAGAGGTTTCTCACTATTTCTTTCCCCATTTATATAAAGCATAACCTTTCATCTCACTGCTTTAATTCCTCTACCAGGGAGCAGTAAGGTCTCTTCACTCTCCTCCATTCTTTTCTTCTTGCCTTCAACATGCTGAACTATCACTGCTTTGCTACTAACCCTGCAGCAGCTGCCTGAGCCATCTCCATGTGATTTAAATGGTCCTAAGGGCAGAAGAGTAAATCCAGAAAGGTGATCAACTAGATAAAGAGTCTGACCTCAGTATTCAGCAGTGCCTCCTGGGAAATAGAGTCTCCAGAGCCTCCCAGCCCTTGGCACACTTTGAGAGCTATGGCTCCAGACTGACTACTGAGAAAAAGAAACCCACCTCTCTTACTAAAACTTAGGTCCCTCCACATTTCACCACGGCTCTTGTCAACTTTTCTTGTGCTTATCTCAAAGGCTGTGCTCTGGACTGTCTCCTGCATCTTCATATGTCTCTTTATCAACAGTAAAAAAAGAATAAAGTTACTTGACTGCTCATAATTAGTGAATTTCTTGCTCTGAACAGCATCCCCTCTCATCTGTCACTGTCACCTTCCCCAAGATTAATAAGAAATAGACATTTATAAAGAAGAATCTGTTGAAAGCAATGCTGAGCTTTGTATAAAGGATACTAATTGCAACCTTTTTTTTTAGCTCTGCACTGACCCCAACAGTAGATACCTCAAAATCTTTCCCTATAGTGTCCATACCTTCATTACACAAGAAGGAAAGCACACTGAGAAACAAACTCAACCAGCACTCAATGTTTGCACACTTTAAACTGGAAGATGGCTTCTTGGCTCCTTTTGCCCATGGTAGTTGTTAAGAGTTCCATCTTGCATCAGTCAGAGCAAAAAGAACTTCTTTTCTTCAACAGGGGAAGTGGATAAGACACCAAACAGAGGTGGAGGAAAAGACTGCACAGGGGATAGTGTAGATACAGACAGGTCTGATTAAGGATGGAAGGACATTAGTGTCACCTGCTCCAGGAGAGTGGGGAAGTGACCAGTGTTTAGCACCAGAAACAAAACATTATCACTGCATAATTACAGAGTACTCAGTATATATTCAGCCCTGGTGTATTTTTCTACTAAATTCCACTGTAATTATGTGAGAGTCTGTGGACACCAAAGCAGCTGCAGTTTAAGTATCTGCAGCTGCTGCAATAAGTAACAACAGGCATGTGTAAAGCCAGACTGGATGTGGTTCTGGGCACCGTGAGCAAGTTGAAGGTGCCCCTGCTCATTACAGGGGGTTGGATTAGATGAGCTTTGAAGATCCTTTCCAACCCAAACCATTCTATGTATGCACAGATACACATACACTGACACTGTCAGGTATTGGCAGGAGCATGTTTAAGAAATTGAATTAGAAGCAGTAAAGGCCTTCCCATTTTCCAAAACTGACAGCCCCTTCTTTAAAGTTCCCATCTCTCCCATGTTCCCTTGATCACTGTTCGATCACCTGGCTCCTCATTTACATTTCATATGTCCCTCCTGGGGAACCAGGACTCTTCCTTTCTCTTGTGTACATGCAGCTGAAGAGGAAGAGCCTTCATTTTGTCCTGCTGCTCTTTCCACACCACCTCCTCACCTGAGGCACACAGCAGCTCTGCACTAAATGATGCATTCATGTCAAACACAAGACTGATGGTCTCCTATCAGGCTAGTGCTCATCGATGCTTAAAAATATATAAATAAATACTTAAAGAAATAAACAGGAGAATCCAGGCCATGCAGAATTCCAGCTGAGCAGCTGTCACAATCCAAGGAATTTATTTCATTTTCAGCTCACGAGAGAAGTGACAAAATAGAAGAGGAAGAACAATAGAATTCTGATGAGTTGAGCTGTTGCTTTCTTCACTCCTAGAGGTAAAAGCAGGGTGGGGGGATGTGAGATGACATCAGTTGTTAATGGGATTTTTGCCACTGAAAACAACATGCAGGATGCACTTCCAGTGCTGCTTCACCAACCACCATTAGACATGCATTTCGTAACAGAATGGGTGAACATCGATGGCTTTGGGCTCTTCTGCCCAAAGCAGGGGTTTTGGTTTGGTTTTTTGTTGTTGGGGTCTTGTGTGCTTGTTGTTTGGGTTTTTCTGTAACATCTCTAACAGTGCAAAGCTCTGTGCACGGCAGGCAGGGTTACGTTCACCACAAGAGTTAGTACTGAAGAAACGCCCATGACAAGAGCACTTGGGATGGCAACCACATCAGAATTGAAGACAACACCTGGATCAAAATCTGGTCTTGGCACTTAGCTCCTATTTTTCTGAGAGCCCCATGGTACCCAAAGGCATCACAGCCTCTGCCCACTCAAGATTCAGCTGGACAAGGTGCTGGGACATCAAGTATAGCTCATGCTTTGCCAAGAAAGATTGGACCAGATAATCCTTAGGGTCCCCTCTAACCTGGTATTCTATGATGCTTTCAGTGTTGATACCTTCAGAAAAAGCACTGCTGGTGGTACCCAGCTCCCACATCATGACACAAAATGTTGGACAGCCACACACAGAAGTTTGGGAGGAGTTCTCCACTTTTGAAGCCTGACTCAAAGCTGCAACAGCTGTATGATACAGGAAGAGTCACCTGAATTCAGAAACAGAATCAATAATGGTAACAACAGCCTGAAGGACTGAGCAGAACTTGGAAGCAATTCCAAGACCCACACATAACAGCCTTCCTCTCCCATCAAATCTATAGGCTGAAGATGATGATTCTTGGCCATGGTTACAAACCAAGCAAAACATAGCTGCATAAAGCCTGTCAGCTGTTGTAGGGAGTCATGGGGAATTCATGTTCCTCTGCCTTTAAGGAGCTCCTATCACACATCATTGTGGCAGGCATCCATGGTACCACTGGGTGGATCAAGCAGCAGAATGCTTGTTACATACAGTCATAACACCCTCAATAATCAGCAATGGAAAGGGAAAAATAAGTGTCTTTCTACGAGAGTTTGGGGCCAGGCTCTAGTAGTAGTCCAGGATGAGAACAGCTGGGAGTTCAGGCCCAAGGAAGGCATCGCTAAGGAGGAGCAGCCTTGGTTATGAAAAGAAGGAACTAACCCCATGTAGTATCACTTGTATCTCCTCTGCTATGGTGGTGGCTGGACCTAGCAAGTAACTAATACTTGAACCTCTGTGGAAATGGAAAGAAGACAGTGGAGAGACTGGGTAGAAGATGGCTTTCTACTGAGCAATCAGAAGTACTGGCCAGGAATTAGTTTGTGTGAGTTGGAATACAATCAGTACAGATGGTATAAAATACATGGTCGTGTATTACATATTATCAGTTACATGACTGATGTGAGAACCCCTCTGTTTTGTGGTGCCAGAAGCAGTAAGATTGCAGGTTGGAGATAGTTCTTCTATGCAGTACTTCCATTTTCAAACTGTCTGTAGTGGAAGAGACTCCTGGAGTCCAATTTCCCAGAGTATTTGACAGCTTCAGCAAAAAGCTTTGTCACCTGTCAATATAAAGCAGAGGAGGACTGAGCATTGCAAAGCCTTCTGCAGAAGGCTGAGTAACAGATCAGGGTCCACACTTCTACACTGTCACACTGAAACTACTCTATGAAGGTCCAGTCCTCGAGTCCATCCAAATCAATATCAGTTTCAAGGTGACTGTTCATGACTGTTGCCTCCAGCCCTCTGGAGCCTGCTTGTCCTGCTGGAGAGATACATTGGTGCTGGGCTGCTTTGGCAAGACAGCTCTGTCCCATGAGAGCTGTTGTTTCCTCCTACAGCCCAAGCCTTAAAGAGAACACAGGGTTGTTTTTCTCCCTCCAGCTCAGGGATTAAAACTCTGCAATCAAAAGGGTTCAATGAAATGCATCAAGCAGGTGTGGTAATCAGTTCTGGATAGGGACCCCTGCTCTGGTTGTCAGTGTGTGTTTCACTGGTAGCCAAAGGATGTGTCTTCGATTTCCATTCCTGCTAATGATGTTTGGCATTATCCTGCCTATGAATTTGCAGCTTGGCATTCTCTCTGCTCTCCACTCACTCCAATCACAGCAGAAGATTTTGCACAGCTGGACACCAATGCAAGTCACTGGGTTCCATGTCAGTGCCCACTGAAATCAATGGGAATTTGGCTGTTGTGCTTAATGAGAGCCAGATGAGGCTCTTGTGACAGTTGAAGCCATTTGCAAAGGAAGTCAAGGCACTGCTGGCAGCAGGAGTCCCACTTTGCATTACTAAATATCTCTTCCCCTATCAGTATGTGAAAGGGGTTTATCAGGATCGACAAACACATAATGACTGGCAATTGGGGACTACAACAGGACAGGCAGCAATTCCACTTGGATGGCATTTTGGAACTGGATTGCCCCAAGGATCATTCAAGAAAGCCTTGTTACATCCTGCTGTAAGGCTGAAGAACCATCCTGGAAAAAACGTCCCACAAAAGAACTTTTCCTATGCATAATTTAAACATGCTATAGGCAATTCTGTGCAAGAAGTTTGCTCAGAAGTAAAAATGATACAGGAACAGCTTCAGCTGCAGTACAGGGCTCCAGACTGTCTTCACTTTGTGGTGTTGTTTTACTTTGAGCAACATTATTTTGTATAGAAGCAAAAAGAAAACTCATTCAAACTATTGTGTTGCCATGATTTGCAGGCACACTGTTATTTGTCAGAGATAATGAGGGTCCCAACACACTAAAATCTGAGGTCACGTGCTTGAAAGCTCTAAAGCTCTTACAACTAAAAGGAAAAAGAACAACATGGGAAGTACCTGGAAATTAGTGAGCAGAGCAATCCCGCTGTCGATAGCCATCCTCCGGATCACATAATTATCATGGACAAACTTGGTGTTGCTGTTAGGCAGGTTAATGACCAGATCTATTTTCCTATCCCTTACCAGCCTGAAGAGACAATGCACAAGAAAGCGTCACAGTGTGTCTTGTGTAATGGAAACCCATGATGAATAAGACAGCCATGCAGGTAAACAGCACTGAAAATGTTCCTCTGAGCTTAGTCTCAAGCAGGTTTGAGGAGTTAAAGGCACTAAGCTGTGGCTCAGGAGTTTAGGCTTTATTTCTGTTCTATTCAGGTGATACAAAGCAATATTCAGCCTGCAAGAAGCTCAGCACAATTTTGTCAAGGTGTGACTGACTGTCTTTAGAAACTAAAACATTCAGATCTCATGTATCCTTGTGTGAAAATGTAACACGGAGCAATACATCCAAGTCCTGTTAAACAGGGCTGTTCAATAAGATGTTCATTAACTAAGCTGAAACCTCCCTGCTGTGGCAATTCCAGACAGAATCAGATAAAGCAAGACTTTCAGATTGACTCCAAAGTCCAGTTAAATTACTATCATTGATCTTCACAGAGCCAGCAATTTGCCCCTTCTATGTGCTGTCCTGGATGTTAACACAAGCTCGACAAGGTGGGTATTACTCTTACCTCCTGACCGGAGGGAGGCTTGGACTCTGGGTTTCCTGCGATGGCCATGCCACAGGATTTGCTGGGATACCATTAGCATTGAGCCACTCTGAGGTTGCTTCTGTGGCATAAAGCTGTTAAGGGAGAAAAGGTTACTTACTGTGTGCTTTATAATACCCAAACTGTTCATCTACTGCATGTGGGTCTGACCCAACACACAGCCGGCTTGTCAGAGCTGATTTTGGAGGGCATTTTTCATCACAAGGGCGTCTCTCCATACAGAGACACACACAGAGAACAGCACAACTTTCACATCTTTCTGTTATCTGTGATTTGCCAATGGATGACAGTCAATGAGTGGTTGTAACACATTCAGAAGCAGTTAAGTGGCTTAGGAAAACCTAAATCCCTCTGACATTCAATAGGGCTTAAGTTCAGTCTCTTGTAATTTTGTTCTTCTTTGGCCTAGACACCAAGCTTTGAAAGGCAGAACTGCAAATCCATAAATCCAGTAGCTACACTAATGCCACTGAGGAAAATAGAACTCAAATACGCTCACCAATCTTCTGTGGCTGCGTTGTCAGTTATGTTTCAGTAGGGATATGGATGCAAAATTATGCAGAAGAGTTACAAGAGGGATGCAAACACCACCGATTTCATATGTCTGCAGCTTGTGAGTAGTGCTGAAGATGAAGTACTGCAAAGACCTTCACACAAAAGGCTTCCCCTTACTCTCCTCCTGTCATATGTGGCATCCTGTTGGCATTTTTGCGTCTTGTAGAGCTTAGAGGAGTTTTGTGCTAGTTTTGGCCTGGATAGAGTTAATTTTCTTTATAGCAGCTGGTATGAGGCTGTGTTTTGGATTTGTGCTGGAAACAGTGTTGATAACAGAGGGATGGTTTTGTTACACCTGGGCAGTGCTTACATAGAGCCAAGGTGTTTTCTGCTCCTCACACCACCCTACCAGCGAGCAGGCTGCGAGTGCACAAGGAGCTGGAAGGGGACACAGCCAGGACAGCTGACCCCAACTGACCAAAGGGATAGCCCAGACCGTGTGGCATCATGCTCAGCACAAGGAGTTGGGGGAGGAAAAAGGGAGGACATTCAGATTGATGGCATTTGTCTTCCCAAGTCACCATTATGGGTGATGGAGCCCTGCTCTCCTGGGGATGGCTGAACACCTGCCTGCGATGGAAACTAGTGAATGAATTCCTTGGTTTGCTTTGCTTGTGTGGGGAGCTTCTGCTTTGCCCACTTTGCTTTACCTACTTCATCTCCATCCATGAGTTTTCTCATTTTTACCCTTCCAATTCTCTCCCCATCCCACTGGGGTAGTGAATGGCTGTGTGGGGCTGAGCTGCTGGCCGGGCTTAAACCACAAGAAGTCTGTAACACAACATCCTGGCTGCAGGCTGACAGCAGAGCCAGGGTTGTTCTTCCCCTCATGACAGTCCCCTATGTTCAACTAAACAATCATGAAA
Source organism: Amazona ochrocephala (assembly GCA_039720435.1). Classification (NCBI taxonomy): domain Eukaryota; kingdom Metazoa; phylum Chordata; class Aves; order Psittaciformes; family Psittacidae; genus Amazona; species Amazona ochrocephala. The sequence goes on along the minus strand of CM077881.1, from coordinate 80,121,880 downwards.
CTTCTGGTATATGGATCACTTGGCTAAAAAAAACCTGTTATACTTCAAAAAACATCCTTTTTTCCTCCACCTCCAAATAAATTCCAGTGTTCTCCATTTCTGTAGCAGGCTGAGGACATTCCAGATTTTGAAAACACTCTAGCTTTAAATAACTGAAGGAACCTACCTTAAAGCCTTCCTTATGCAGCAGCTCTGCTACACTGAGGAATCTGGGGCGGAAGGCCTTCTGGAAAAGGAAATTTATAATTCATAATACATACCCAGACCCAACATCATTTGGAAGTAAAGATAAGATGACCTCACGTAGACATCTGCACTTGAACAAGCCATTTTGGAGCTAGGGGTGAGTGAAAATTTGAACCCAGCATAACATTCTTCAGGATGATGGAGGCAGCAATGCAAAGATCAGATGCAACACATGCCCTTCTCAATGCCAAGGCAGGCCAAACCTTGCTTTTACCCTTAGCTTAGCCTGGCCATTTGCAAGTAAGATTACTGCAAGCTCCCTTGTCATTGCTGGAGCTACTCATAGCTTAACCTTTACGGGTAAGAGCGCAATACTTTGATATTCTGAAGGGTGAATGATTTCCTATGAAGAAAGGGAAACAACAAGGGTTTTCTGAGCACTCTGCAAAGAGCCTTATTCTGAAAGCCATCTCTTTCTGTACACTAACTGGAAAATATAAATACACAATGTGACAGGGTTGGCAGCTTCCCAGTCAGAGAGACTGGTTCTGCCTTCTGGTCAGGGTCAGGCTTTCACAACACTATTATAAACTTCTATCAAACATGTACTGAACACTTGTGACACATAAAACAGCCTCTCCATGGAAAGAAATTACAGCTGTCAGCCTGCATCCGAGCTGCCTCAGATTTACAAGCTCCCTGAAAGAACCTGTGTAAGAAACCATTAGTTACTAAAGGTGAAAAGTACAAGCAGATTTATGTAGTGGGAGATATTTATTGTAGACGAATTGTATCCTTTTTCCTTTATCAGAAACATTCTATTTCATATAACCTCTCTCCAGCATGCCTTGCTATTTGTGAAGGGCTACATCTCCAGTTAATTCAATACCGCTACACCAGTTCTCACTGAGATCCAGCTCAAAATGAAGCCTACTCATCTCCTGCAATAATCTTGAATCCCATATCCAAATGCAGCGTGGAGCCTGCAGAATCTCTGCTGTGTAAGGAACCAAGGCAAAAGGTTACCTTGAAACAACAGACTGGGAGTGCTGAGATTTAAAAATAAAATACTCCATCAATGCTTTCTGCATCTCGTGGTCACCAGCACAGATGTAAGACAGATGCACTCCATCCCAGAGATATCACTGAATAGCCCAATCAGGGAAGAAAATAAAGTGAGCTTTTCAACTCCTCTTGCGTAAAATATAAATTGTTTAATGGCAGGCTCAGGGTTTCAGCATCATGGATCTCTCCAGATTGTGAAAAGAGAAGAGGTCAGACCATCAACTTGTACAAACTGGCAGGGATTCATCTGTCTAATGAGAAAGGCATTCTCCATTTACCACGGGAGAGTGTCAGGCCTTTAAAATCCTGTGGAACCTTGATCCATGTGATGTCAGAGGGAAGGACACCCCAGTGGGCTCATGGCCCTGGCTGGCTGCCCAACCTGCCTTGTGCTCTCCCACAGACATCAGTGAGCGCTCGCCTGTTTGAACCTGAGGAGGACTGCTTTGTTAGCAATATAATCCTACTAGGATTACCACTGGAACTACAACCTGTAAGCACACCAATGTGGGAGCCCCTCAGTAAGGCTGGGTTCATTATCGGAACCTGTTTGGAGTGCAGACTGCAGCACAGTCACTGGACTCGTGATTTGCAAACTACTCCAGAAATGTTTGCAAGGAAATCAAGATCTCCCTCTCTACTACTGTTAACTACATCTATTTGATGCCTTCAAGAAGGAAGCCTCCTCTCACCTCAATATAATCAAGGTGCAGGATACCAAATAACATAAGTATGTTGAGTCCAGACACTTTTAAGGGAAGCAGAGTTCAAGACCATTTGGCTTCTTATTTCTCTGCCTGCAAGAGCTAGAAGTCCAGTGTACAAATCAGAGCAAGCTGCTACTCGTGGAGCAATGAAACCTCCAAAAGCAGGATATGTTTGGAGTTCACCATCCTCTGCAGATGGAACATCACACCTCCCTCAAAGACAACCAGGTGGACTGGTGTATATGCTCCTGTCAAGAATCAGCTCCAAGTGCACCAGAACAGCTTGCAGAAACCATCCTGCAGTTTGAAAGCTAGGGACCTCTGCCTGGAGAGACACCTTCCACCCTGTCACCCCCTCACAGCAAGGACATTTAAACATAGATTGTGGAGAGGGGTGACCTGGCTTCTGTTCTTCTGAGCCTCTATTTCCCCTCTGAGGATACACTGACAGCTTTGCTTCTTTGAGGTAGATCACCTCATGTTTGTGATTAAAATGAGAACAATGCTGCTGGTGTTCCCAACCCACTTTATGCCTCATTCCTTGTTTCTGCAGTGAGGGGCTCCCCTTTCCTCCAGCCCTTAATACTCAGGGAAGACCACTGATAGGCTACACTTCAGGTCTAGGTCAGGATTTCAACCTTCCCTCCTTACAAGGCTTTGTTTCCCCTCTTTTTCAAAACAAACCATTGAAAAGGAGGTAGGTGACAAACTCCAGAGCTGTGAGGGAGCAATTCGTGGTTCTCAGCATTAACTTTACACTTCTTGGTTTGGAGTTTAATTATGTAAGAAATATGCTGAGATGAAGAGAGACCTTTACGTGATTGATCTGTTGTTTTCAAAGGTTTTTTGCAAGAAAATGAACTGCAAACCACTCATTAAAGAGGACAGAATCTTGTTACTTTTAAAAGGTTTGGGAGGTTGAGCTTTTGGGGGTGTTTTATCTTTTTCTTTCCCTTCTTATTTTTCTTAAGACCTCTGTACAAGAAACATTTGGCTCAGTTTAGCAGACACTGACACAGAACCTACATAAATGCTTTCTATAGCTAAAATTACTCCCTGCTGCCTGTTCACTTCTAGCTGCTATCAGGAAAATAAGCTTAAATTTTAAACACGGAGCTCTATCCTTTCAGTTCCTTCTCCTGGCTTTTATTTTCCGCTTTTTCAAATGCTGTTTTAAAATGTGCAGTGATGATATACAGTAGACACACAGCACCAACTGCCCAGAGTTTCATACGGAACTTTTACACCTTATATAGGCAGCAAGCAAAGACTTTTCTGCTAATCTGAGGTATCTTAGAGCAACAGCTTCAATCTGCAGATGTGTGTACACATGTGTATATTTAAGGACAAAGCAGTAATGTGTGTTAGCAGAAGTCATGTTCCGTTCTTTCACATCCTCTGCTGGCACAGGCAGCCCAACACATTTTTCACACCCCAGTTGTCTGACAGGAAAATTCATCTGTTCTATTTGTTTTATTGGCTTTATGCAATCATGTAGGACATAAGCTTCTTACAAGCAGCAATACCTAAACCCCTAAAGTCCAAGCTCTAGGCTGGTATGGAATCATTTGACTTGCAGAACATACATCTGAGAGGAAGTCTCTAAGAGGAGAGAGCTCTGGCAAGATATAGAAACCAGAAACACTACTACACAAGTGTGGCATTGGTCCTTCTTTTCCGAGCTACTGACTCCTAGCTGACAGGAGCTGCATGGCAGGGAGCAATGCTGGCCATGCGCCATCATCAAACAGGGAAAGGAATAGCAGCAGCCATGCCTCTAGGCAGCCAGGAAAGCAGGCTGCAGAGTGAAGACTGTTGTCCTTTAATCCCTTGCCCTACTGCACTCAAGTATATTCCCACCATGGCTCCAGCAAGGAGAGGAACATGACAGCGTCATACCTGGTGGAGTTCTTAGTGCCTGATAGTGCTATAACTATAGTATATATATAACACCAAAAACTATCTCATAACACCCTAAAAACATAAAATCACAGAATGGTTTGGGCTGGAAAGGACCTTAAGATCATCTAGTTCCAACCCCCCGGCCATGGACAGAGGTACATTCCCCTAAACCAGGTTGCTCCAAGCCCTGTCCAACCTTGCCTTGAACACTGCCAGGGATGGAGCATTCACAGCTTCCTTGGGCAATCTGTTTTGATGGCATGATGGCAATATCATGTTTTCTGTAGTCAGATGATACTACAGTTCTACCTGGAATGAAACAGGGAAAGCTCAGCAGGTGTAGCTTTGCAGTATGGAAACTGCCTCAATGTTTTTGGGGGATGAAGTAAGACTGGTTTCAAAAAGGCAAGAGGCAATGTGCATATGAAGGGAGTTTATACACTAGGATTGGAAAGTAGCATCCTCAGGGCACCCATCTGGGAGAAAGCAAGGAAGGGGCTCTGAGTTCTAGCTGGGACATTACTCTGAACTCATGAGTATCTTCTTCAAGATGGATTCAGAGAAACACATTTGAGCCATGAAGACACTTGAATGAAAACAAGGCAACAGTTACTGAGTTCCTCTGTGTCAGTCCTTTCTCAGATTTGATTTTTTAGGACTCACCTGGATTCCAAGCAAAATTCCTTCCTTAGGAAATGTAAACCCAGTGGCAAGCATAGCCTTCTGGAAGGCAGAATACACATCCTCCCCAAAGCATGCGACCTGGGAAAGAAACAAAGAGGGCAGCATGAGGGGAAAAACCCAAACCAACCCAAACCCACTGCTTTAAAAAGAAACAGGATGAATTCTTTAAATAGGTTCTTTTGACTGCCCCATGTAAAATCAGACAGCGTTTGTATGGAGCCTGCAGACAGGGGGGATCAGAAAATCATTGCAGACAAATCTCATCATTTTAATGAAGCAATAACGAAGGAATCAGCAACACTTTAGTTTCAAACAGCACACCAAGGAGTAACAACAATTGATTCTGCTGAGTTATGGGAATGCTGTACACAGCCTCTGCTTCGATCTTTGGGAGTGCACTGCAAATTGTTGAACATTACATAATGGTAAAACAGCAGTGAGCTGCAGGCAGGCACGATGTACTGTGTGCACACTGCGAATGGGGGTAAGACAGCACCGGTGCTGCCAAGTACTTCTGGCATTTGTTGTGAGTAAACCACCTTATAAAAAGATACCTTCTCTGTTTAAAGCCCATAGATGTATGAAATTCAAGTAAAATCATAGAATTGCTTGTTTTGGAAGGCGCCTTAAAGCTCATCCAGCTCCAGCCCCCTGCCACGGGCAGGGACACCTTCCACTAGAGCAGCTTGCTCCAAGCCCCTGTGCCCAACCTGGCCTTGAACACTGCCAGGGATGGGGCAGCCACAGCCTCTCTGGGCACCCTGTGCCAGCGCCTCAGCACTCTCACAGGGAAGAGCTTCTGCCTAAGAGCTCATCTCATTCTCCCCTCTGGCAGCTTAAAGCCATTCCCCCGCTTGTCCTGTTGCTACATGTCCTTGTAAAAAGTCCCTCTCCAGTTTTCTTGTAGGCCCCCTTTTGGCACTGGAAGAAAAGAACAAAGCAATCATGCTAAATCATAGTAATTCATTTTATATAAACTAAAACCTAATAAAGAAATCAATGCAAATAATTTAGCAGTTCCCTATCTGTGGAGCTCAGTTGCTCACAGGTGGTGATCATCTTCTGAAAGAACTAAAGTGTGTTCCTCACTAAACTTTGGGGTTCTCATGACAAAGAGAGGAATGCATGAATGTTAGTTTGTGAAAGTTCAAAATGACAAAAAGAAAACAAAATGAAAACCCAACCAAACCAATCCTCACTTTTTCTGACCAGCTACACACGTGTTGAAAAACAGTCAGAAGCAGAAACTGCCACAGATTTTTCTCTTTGAAATAACAGATCTACACACAGAGGTGGCATAAAGGGGCTGATGAAGAATTGCTGTCCCATTTTCCTCTTATGATCCTGCCCATCACAAAGTGAGCCCTCGCATTCATGGGTTCACTGTTACCATGGTGAGCAGAAACCAGTATTTCATGGCCTAAGAACAACTGATGATTTGCCAGATTTTGTGCATTAAAAAAAAGAGCAATGAAGCAAACAAACATCCCACTAGGGAATCGCAGGCTGGTTTGGGTTGGAAGGTACCTTAAGGCTCATCTAGTTCAAACCCATTACCATGGGCAGGGACACCTTCCACTAGAGCAGGTTGCTCAAACGATGATAACTAGTATGCCAGCTTTTTTCTAAACGCTCATCCTTGAGTATCCAGGCTGTTTTGCAGTGTATCTGGCTGAGGGATTACCTATGTCCTGGCCTTCAGGGCAGTAGGCAGCCTTGTAAGGCTTGGAGCAAGGGTTTCCAGCCTGCCAGGAGTTTTATCATGGTGTGGTCAAAACAGCCATAATACACCAAGGGACCCCCAGCACTGCGTCTTCTATTGTTGTGGGAACTATGACTTCCAGCAAAATACATCTCTGCCAGACAAATGTGACAAATCCAAGCCCAATCCAAGCCGCATGTGTGTGAAGAAAGTCTTTGAGGAATAATTGAGCATTTTACCCAAAGCAAGCTATTATCCTTACTTCACTCATAAGAAAGACTTTCATAACTGTCACATTTTATGGCATTTGTGAATATGGATCTTTCCAACTCATAAAAGTTAATAATCCCTTCTTTATGGCCAAGGTAATCGCTAACTCCATATAAAGCTCAGAAAAATAATTCTTGCCCTTAGTTACATTTTTATTCTTTTTCTTTTTTTTGGGGGGGGATGTCTCTGTAGTCAATTTTGTTCTGAAAATAAGGAAGTCGTGAAGTCACTTGGCTTTTATCTGCACATTAACTACACTGAAAAGATATCTTCTGCAATACTGATTTCCTACATATTCTGAAGAGTAAAATAATTCTGGAGAGATGTAGAAAACCGACACCTGTTCTCACCTTGTATCTGGGTATAGTGCTTTTTCATACCAAAATGATAAGGCTTTGCTAATGACAGCAGCTCATGTAGACATACCCAAGCTCACATCAAATGGAGCAGCCCAGGCTCTGCCACCTGCCTAGCTATGGTAGAGCACAGTTAAGCCTAATCTAATTGCCTCAGCATTTAATCACTTCCCAAGTGGGCTTTCTAGCCCAAAACAAGTTTCTTGCTACTTCAACTCTTCTCTAGAAGTAACAGAAGAAGTCTAAAGATAGCTTGGGCCTATCTACAGAAACTATTGACAGCTCACAATAACTCATACACAAACCTCTCTGTCCTACATGAGCTAATATCTCTTCAACTGACATAGATGGAAACCTGTACCCCTTAAGGGGTGAGAGCTCCCATCAGTGCTGAGCCTATGCAGGAAGAGGAGCAGCTTTATGCCTTCACAGTGTGCCGAGTGTACACCAGAGACTCATGTCAGAAGCAACTCACAGCCCTGCTGCAGAAAGAGCGGGTAAAGTAGCCCAGTCTCCCCCTCATCCTACTGACAGTCAGTATTGCAGCCATCACATTTTATTCACTCTTCCTTGCCTTTTGCACCTAGGGACATGCCTTGATGGTTGCCAGGCAACAAGAAAAAATATCACCACACATATTTGTTGCCTTTAAGTAACGAGCACATTCTAAGACCAAATGCTCATGACCTGGAGTCCTGATACTGCTCTTCTGGTATGTGTCAATGGAGGGATTTGAAAGCTGTAAGCATTTGTCTTTCTAGAAACAGATGATTTATAAAACAGACTGGCCCACCAAGAACTTCCCAGAACCCAACAGCTCTCAGATAAACTCATTACAGGCTGGCACACCTATCAGGTCCAGCTCATGGAGCTGACACGCAGGTAAAGAGGGCCATCCAGTGGCTGAATAAACTGGGTTTTCCAGGAGAATGTGTTTTTACAGCTATGAAAGATGCTTTCAATTTTCTGAAGAAGCTACAGATGCCATCATGATTCAGGCAGTAATAAGATCACTTTCAAAGATTCATGATGTTCAAGGCCCCTCGGTTTAAGAAAAAATAGCAAATCAAAAGATACCTCCCCAGTAGAGGCCATTTCACATCGGAGAACAGGGTCAGCATCTCTCAGCCGGGACCAAGAAAACATTGGAGCCTGGTGAAAGGAAGAGGGGGGAGAGAGAAAGAGAATGAAAATTTAATGGATCGTTCGAAAACATAAAAATCCAGCTACACTTGGAAATGACAGAAAGAGATAGACATGCACCCATCCAAAAAACAGCACTGGTCAAGGCTGGTAAGCAGCTGAGTACTTGGCAAATGAGCTTCCCCAGCATCTTGATGATGGGCTGGAACAAATAAACATGTATTTCACCAATACATCATCCTTCTAACTCTCGCAGTCCTGCTCACACTCTGATGGCAGATTTCTCATCTGTGGTAGCCCACTATCACTATTGTTTTTGGGACACATTTTGAAGCAGAACATCCACACAGAATATGTGACATATAAAAGCCTTTGTAGGGAAGTATTCAGAATATAGCTGGGTTTTCCACTCTGCAGCCAGCATTAGCGGCAGGTGTCCCTGCCCATGGCAGGGGGGTTGGAACTGGATGATCTTAAGTTCCTTTCCAACCCTAACTGTTCTATGATTCTATGATTCCCTGGAGAGACAAAACTCTTGACTGTTTAACTAACCACAGTATTTTATCAGCACTGTAACAGTATTGTATCAAAATAAAACGTAAAGCTACTTATAGATAGCCTGGCTTGGCAATAACCTGATCTGGCTTGGGCCAAAACCTGACCTGGCTTGGGCCACAGGTTTGGCTTGTATTTTAATAGGTCTGAGTCTTTTACCAGTAGGAGAATGTTAGGTGCTTTCTATGTCCTCAATTTTCACTTGATATGGAAGATACTAAAGCTTGAAAGCATCTGTAGAAACAATTCTCATTATCCATTGTATTTTCTGCTCTGCTGTTCTAGATTGTTATGATTACGAACCTCAATTAGTCTTTTTCTCCCACTAAGTATTCAAAAACATCTACAGTATACATTGGTACCTTGGGTGCTATATAAGCTCAGTAATTATGAAAAGTAAAATCTTAGCTGAAATTAAAGGACCTGAAATTAAAAGACTCACTCCCATTTTAACTGGTGGTGTATATAAAGCGGATTCCATGTATTCAACAGGCCATGTCCCAGATCCTGAAGATAAAATTGGAGGGGCACTCAAAACACATGTCCACATACATATTAGATAGTATTATGAAAGAGCCTGAACTTAAGTATTCAATTCCACAAGTGCATATTCATTATGTAGTTCATAAACATCATTCACAGTAGGTCAGAAATAAGAGATAAAGGAAGACTGATTCTGTTAATAATCACTGGCTAATTTCCCTTTGAGTTTTCTCTAAAGTTTCCAACATACATTACCTTCATACAAACTACAAAAAGTTAATTTTGCCTTTGGCCAATGAGTAAATTAATCTTTCTGGGCATTAAAGTACTAATTGCCTATTAATGCTCTATTGTGGGGTTTTCTTGGTGTTCTTTTGGAAACCATACCTTAATCCCAACATATTTGGATGGAATAATGGGATGTTCCAATGTGGGGAGGGATGACTCATTAATCTCTTTCCCAATCATCACTTTTGTGGCCACATCAATGAAGTCCACACCCAGAGCCTTCGATACAAAAGGGAAGGAACGTGAAGCCCGCAAGTTGCACTCTATCACCTAATGGGATTAAAAAGGAGAAATACCAGGGTCAGACACTGCGCAGGGAAGAAATAGATTGATTCATATTTCTGGAAATCAGTCCTTACTCCTCTTAGTAGAGATGCTCTTCAGATTACGAAGTAAAAGACACAGAAACTGAATTACAAATAGCAGTGAGGAATGGATAGTGCCCAGCTTGAGATACAAGGAGCCTGATGTTCTGCAACTGAGTTTTATCTTTGTTGTCTGAAAATTAGAACTGAGAGCAATCCAAAGTTCACTTTGGAAAATGTGTTGCACTATATCCTCAGGTAATGTGCAAGAGACAGGGAAACTTATGCACAGGCATTAGGTACAGCCTTTAGAAGCCCACTTTGTACTTTTTTCATGGTAATGGCACTTCAGGAATGACAAGAATCCTCACCAATGTGCCTCACCCACATGCGGAAGTCATTCAGTGATCCAAGAAAGAAACAATGAAATTCTGTATCCTGCTGAGAAGTGCACCATGGAGCTGTTAGCAAAAGAGGAATCCCTGTGAGTGAGAATGAAGGGAGAATGAAGGATGGCAAGAATAGGTAAGTTAAGACAGAATGGCAAGCACATCTGAGGGACAGTAAGGAAGGAAATACTCCAGACTGCCCCTCTGTAGAATTTCTGAATAATTATGTGTGAAACAGAATCAAGATGAAGAATGGTAAGTACATTTTTCTCTAGTAATAGCTCAAACAGGATCTGCCACCAATAATACATCTCTTCTATACCACACATCATGTTTGCTTTCCATTCACCACTTCCTCAGTCATACTCTCCTCACATTCCTCTGATCTTCTTCCATTAGCAACAGAAAGCCAACTGCTACTCACGAAGGGTCAGAGTGCTGTGCTTCTGCTGTTGATAGCTACTAGGATCATGCAATTTAGATAACCATCATAATGGCTTATGTTAAAGGCTTAAACACTTCAATTTTCTTGCTTCCTTTCCAATGCTATGGGAGGCTTATTTTAATGATCAAATAGCTAAAATGAGAGAGGATATCAGAGATCTAAAAGCAATGATGTCCAGTGCATGGGATGAGGCACAGGTCCCAGTGCTGTCCATCACATTCAAAACTGATAATTTTAGGAAGGATAGTACCCCACTGTGAAACAAAGCCAGTGCTGACAACGTCAGACTCACTTCGTCCTCCATGCTCTCCCCTATGTAGACAGGGAGAGCTGTGTGACTAGGTGAGTCACACATCATCAGACAAGACAGTCAGAAACCCACAGCTGCCACTGCCACAGAGTTTCCACAGCAGGGACTGCAGGAATCATGCACCTAATTAGTCAAAGCAGGGCCTGACTTCCTCCAACAGCCACAAGGGCTCTTACCAGCACATCATTGCCTCGCACCAAGAACTGAATGTTGAATGGACCAGAGATGGCAAAGGCATTTGCAATCTTTTGGGTAGCAGCTTTTACCTATAAAAATAAATAAAAACGTGTATATATAATAAATAAATCAATCCCATAAAATAGACAGCATCATATCAAAAAATCGCCTCACATCTGGATTCCTTTAAACGTTGTATCTCTCTGCTCTAGCATATTTTTTCCTCTCTACACTCATTTTGGCACATTTCGTTTAGAAAATGTATTTTGACAACTAATTCTGTATCATTACATTTATTCTTGAAAAGGAAAAAAGTCAATGTTAGGTGAAGTTCATTCATCCTGATATCCTTTGTGGAAAAGCAGGCAGCTAGAAAGTCATACACCTGATCTAATCATTTAAAGACTGTGGCAGAAAAGGAAGTGGAAAGTGAACTGTGGCATATAAATGAATGAGACAATCCCCTATAGTTACGGGAGCTGGTTCGAAGCCAATGAAACAAAAAAACCCAGTGAGTCTGAAAGTGTGTACATCTACTGCTTAAATTAAAGGATGATCAGATGATCCTGTGTACGGTATAGCCAAACACAGGGAGCACACACTGACATCCTACACTTGTACCTATCACACTGGCCTTTAAAAAAACATTGGTGACTTGTTTTCTCTGTTGGTGATTGAGCTCTCCCAAACAAAAGGGGAAAGCAGCTTCAAACTGATTTTCTTCTCTCTTTTCAGTGCTACTGCAATGCCTACCTTCTCCAAGGCTCCCTGGCTAATAGTCTGTGTGGGTAACATGAGCGTGGCATCTCCGGAGTGAACACCTGCATCTTCCACATGCTCTGAAATAGCATGTGAAATAACCTGCAGACAGTAAAAAGACAGCAGTTAGGCACCTCACCCTCTCCCATGAACTGTTTCTGATCTCCAGCCCAGTCTCCTGAGCTGTATCCAAAAGAGAATACAAATAGGAGTGGGGGGAAGGAATTTCCCAATATTTTAGCCTGAAGCAGATACAAGACATAGGAAACAGGTGGATGATATTAGCATCTCTGGTTAAACAAACTGCAAACATGGTAAAACCTACCATCGCCTGGAGTTCCTAAAGTTACCTTTCTCTCTCTAACACGCTGTGGTAATATCGTAACACGTGCTGATACAATCCCCACAAAAGTAATTTGTGAAGCTGGTGATTCGTCAATCCAGTAAAAATTATGCTCTAAAGGATCCCTTCAAATGGTTAAGCAATACTTTAAAAAAAAAACCCTGTTTAGATGTATACAATATGGTAGGTTGAGCTTTCCTAGCATGGTGTTTTTGAACCTAAGATGAATTCATCTTTACTTGCTTCTCTATTCTTCTCAGCATGACTCCATGGCTGTTGAGTAAATCATTGAAACCACACATTTTCACAAATCTCTGATCCTGAAAAACAAGCTTAACATTAAAGAAAAGCGACGTTCTTACTTTTCCTGCTTTAGCTACAGCATCCATTTCCACCTCACGGGCATCTTCAATGAATTTTGTGAGTACAACAGGGTGATCCTGTCATCAAGACAAGATAAAAGATAGTTTTTACTTGAGAGGATCGGGGGACCATCCAAGTGCTCACTGTTCATTACCAGAAAACCTTTGGAAGCAGAATTGCACAAGACCAGTCTATTAATATCTTTATTTCCACAGATAAGTGAACTTTGCAAAGAAAGAATGGAGGGGAACTTGTCGTGATTTCCCCAAAGCCACTGATGAAGCAGTTCGAGTTCTCCATAAAGTCACAATGACATGGAAACTTGGGGCAAAAGCCACAAAGAGCTTCTAGGTGAGATCATGGCAGAAAGAGGAGAGTGGGACATGTGCATGGATCCAGCGGTCCTTACCTCCATGATCTTCAACTCTTCCTCCCTCTAAGCCTCCCAGAACCTCCCTGTACATAACTGCTTCATAAAGTAATTGATTCTTGGCAGACTTAATGACTTTGCATAGTGTTTACTATTTTAAAGAGTTTTTTAGGCAACCAATCCATTCCTTTCTCATTTCTCTGCCTGGTTTCCTAAGTCTCCCAGGAAGAGTTGCCCTAATTATAGCTGGCCAGAAGCAACCTGTTCCTGACTCCCAACAGGTTCCCTGGTATACACTCTTTTCCTTCCTCTTCTTCCTGCTTATTTCTGGGATGCTAGCACACGCTTCCTACTCTCCTCTAGTCCTTTCTCCTTCCAGACATCTTCGCCAACAGACAGTTAAAAATCTAATCTACATTCTTCCTGGCCCGCTTTATGTCTCAACATTTTACCTGTCCCAGCCACTATTAACTGCCTGTTATTTATTACAGAATAAAATGGACTAAATGACAGTCTGTGCATGCTCAAAAGGTTCCTCATGAGAAAAAAACAGAGCAACTCCAAAAGTTACAAGACAATTCCTTACATCTATCAGTGCAAGGGTAAATTCACAGGCAAGGACAATGCCACAGCCTACACTGCTTCATAAATTTAGAGGCTTGTGTCCTGTGACTGTCTTGCTGCAGTTTTTCACCAGCCGATTTTATATGTCCATAGAACTTTGCTTAGCCCAATGTGCCTCAATTCACACAGGAAGTTTTGAACATCACTGACAACATAAATGCCATAATGACACAAAACTAACAGCAAAGTAACCAAAACAACAGACCACCACTGGTCAGGCACTTCATCTGGAGATGCCCTGTTGGATGGAGCACAACCATGGGAAGCTTTGTAAGCAGAAAAATGAAGGCAGTGCCCCACAGACTGAACATGTACTCAGATTTAGTTGTATGCTCACAGCTAATAATAGTGGGACCACTCACAGGCCATAAAGCCTTGATGAAACTAAAAAACCTCCCTAATTTAGAAGCAGAATACAGTACTTCTGGTTTGCCTTTTTCTAGTTAGCTTTAACTATACTAACTATACTATAGTTTCTGTCCATATGAAATACTGGATGAAAAAAGAAGTCTTTCCATAGCAGTCTGACTACACTAGCAAAAATTTAGTGTGGAAATCTAGTGTAAGTCTCTGCAGGAACAGGGCTAGAGCATCTGAAGACTCATGGTGTGAAATCACTCATGTCTGAAGCAAGCCTCAGTGCCTTGTTTGTGTGGCAGAACTGGATGCAAGCATCCCATGGGAACATCCACTCTCTCCCCTAGGACTACATCATGTATCAACTTCAACTCCCAGCAGGGCCTCCTATAGCAGGGATGAAACACCTCAGCAATGCAGAACAACACTGCCCAATTCAAGTCAATGAAGCTGTGACAAGTTAAGATGACAAACGGTCACTTTCCTGGTCCTATAGGGTATCCATTGTGATCACAGAGCCATCCAGCAGCACAGAAAGTCTGCTTCTGTGAATGTGTGGGGAAACACAAAGCAGAGTACTTAAGATAAAGTACAGAAGGAAGCAAGGTGTTTTGGGAGGTTGAGCACCAATAAGAACCCAGTTTCCACCAGTGGTTGACCCTGTAGGCTTTTGAGAATTAGAATTCCTTCTGATGGAAGTTACAGTGATACCCTCCTGCTTTCAAAAAATCCCTTTAAAGGCGGTTTAAAATGGTAATAAGTGGTCTGCTTGCCTCCACACTTACCTATCCTTCAGGATGCTAACACTTTGCAAAGTCTCTCTTCCATTCCATCTTTTCTTGCAGAAATGCTACCTCATACACTTAAAAAAACACATAGTTTTGTTCTTGCTCAAGCTTTAATCACCTAAGAAATCCCCTGAATAAGCAGTAATATGTCTGGCTTCCACAGCCAATGGTGTTTTCAGAGAATTATCTTTGACTTACTCACTTTTAACTCCAAGATTCCTGTGACAGCAGTGTTTATGGTGCTACAGAACTGTTCTGAACTGTTGAAAGGTCAGACTGTTGAACTCTGGATGGTCTTCATTCAACTTCAAGTGTTTAACTTTCTTCTCCTGCCATATTCTCATCTCCCCAAACATCCTTTGTACAAAAACACTGATAGAATATATAGAAGAACTCAGGGTTTGAGTTGTTTACTATGTTCTGAAGCATTTATGTCTTTGGAAAATTACTTAGATTTTTCTTTTCTAAATTTCAATGCATTAAACCAAATCCTTCCCATTGCTAGGAAAAAAAAGGACACTTAAAAATCCCCAAATTAGCCTTTGAAAAACATTTCAAATGGAAACCAGAGCTTTCATCTTGTGCATTGTGTACTCTGCAGATCAATAATCCCACTGGATTAACAGCAAGCAGGCAGCAATCCTGCTTTTGTATCAGAGGAAAACAGTTCTCACCACACGGTTTGGAGAGTTAAATGTCACAGCAAAAGCTTGCAAATGTTGCTGCATTTAAAAAGGTTAAAAAATTAAAAGTCATTGGTGAGATTGGTGAGAGAGAACATGCCAGGATGAAGTTTGAAGTTGGTCAAAGAAGCCAGGCAAAACAGTTCTGAAAGTGAGTGAAAGATGCTATCAGTTCTGTGCTGTTAGTGAGCTTGCATGGGGTAGGAAGGGTGCCACTCAGCTACCCTACATATATTTACATAATTAACTGCTCAGAAATTGATGTCTCGGTACAAGAGCTGACTTCCATCCCTGCTCCATGTGGGCATCCCAGTGGTGTCAGTTTAAGGATGCTTGCACAGGCTCCCATGGTCTGCCTGTTAGAGGAGTCAAACTCTAATTTCGCTGCCTCCTCACCAAACAAGGAAGGGAAAGGGCAAGGAAGATGCAACACAGAGAGATGGAAAATGCAGCAGAGATGAAACAAACACAGCAAACAAAAAATGCAATAGCAGCACCAAGACTGGTACCTGAGAGACTCTGGTGGCCTCTGCTAAGAACTTCTTCATTTCCTCTTCAGTGAATACAACATTCATTGCAGATCCACTGTGTGAATGGCAAAGAAAAGAGATTAGCTTCTATTGTGACTTTGAGGGAGATGATCAGTGTGTTAGACACCACATCACGGGGTTGCCAACTACCTTTGTATGACAGACTAGCCAAGCAAGTTCCTGACTTACTTGCTCCACTCTTAACTGAAGGAAAGGCAGAGCTGATACTTAATGAACCTCCAGAGAGTTATTCAGGACGCTTTGAAAAAGATGTTACAGTGGTCATTTCTACCACTGATGCCCAGCTTCCTCTTTGCTTTGATGGGAAGACCCACAGAGGCTGTGTCGAAAAGTACAGGAAGGATCTATCCTACCAAAATCAGTCACTTCAGCCTAAGATAAATAGACACAAGTACCTGTGTGATTATACTTACCTAACTACCTCTTCCGCTGATGTAAATCAATAGTGTTCAATTACATCCAACGACCTATGCCAATAGCACCACTAAGGATGCAAGCTGGTACACACAGTAAATAACTGGTGGGAAAAATGCATTTAGTTTTCCAAGGCAACTGGCAAATATTAAAGGCTGTATCTCTTCAAAGGATGATGAAGCCTAGCTGTGGACCTGCTGCTGTTCTGCAAATAGAGGCCAGGCAGTGTGTTGTGCTAGAGTTTTTCACTTTCTATTTCCTCAAGTTTTACATCCTCCAGTTCCATCTTTCTCACTGAAGAAGCCCTAACCTGCACAAACATCCTTTAGCAAACACTTACATGGAAAAGGCCTATACTGGATTTAATGCAGATGGAAACAGCAGGCTAAAAGAAGTGTTCCCTAAACACCTGAAGAGTTACATCAGGAGCCGTTCCTAACTTATCCTTTATCTGAGTGCTGTTTTTTAGCTTTGCTTCACAACCCCACCGCAAGCTTGAGAAGCTGAATAGAAAAATCACATTCAGCAGTCTCTTCTAAAGGATATTTCCTTGAGGGTTGAACACCCAATAAATCCTTCTCCTTTTTGTCTTTTTAAATACAAAGGTATTGTGGGTTTTGTTTTTTCTCCCCTGAAAATGAACAGTGCCTCTTCCTTTCAACATGCATCTTTCTCATGCAGAAAGGATCCTGTCTCCAATTTATTTTCACTTGTAAACCGTGCCCAGCAAACTGTCTCTCTGTGCCTAGTCATCCAGCTCTGAAGAAACTCCTCGCAGAGAAGAGTGATCACTCAGAAGGCGCAAGTTTGCTGTGAGTATGCGCTGCTGTAATGTCTTTGGAAAGTCAAGCTGTTGGAAATGTGTGGCTCTGCACAATGCCTGTTTAATGAAGAGCAGCTGCCACAGTCTAGAGACATAAAACATGCCTGTAAGCAGAGAAGCTTGGCAAATAAGAAGCTGAATTCGAAAGATGTGCTGTCATATTCTGAAAACAGATGCCAACCCCATTAAATGGCCTCAGCATGTTCCCTTCTGGTTTTCCTGGTGGCAAACAATCTTCTGGCTCAATTGTGTAGGTAGTAGCATCAGGAACCTTAAGTAATATCATAAATGGTTTGTGGGTTTAGCCTTGAGGTATGGAAAAGATAATGCAGCTTAACAGACATTCTTACACTTATGTTCTACTTTTCATCTGTGCCTGATGAACATAAGGGATCCACTGGCTTCCTGGATTGGTTTACGCAGCTGTCCCACCTGTCAAGATGGGTAGCTTTATGCCACATGCACCTAGCATAGCATTTTCCACACATCCCCTGAAATTACTCTTCATTGTCTCAAAGTAGTTGGGGTAGTTCACACCCCAAAACTGATGAGCTCTGATGGTTAAGCCTTACCTCAGAACATAGGACGGCCTCAGCAAACATGGGTAACTCACAGAGCTTGCAAATTCAACTGCATCTCTCTAGAAGAAAGGGAGGAAAAGCATGCTGTGAACAAGAAAATACTTTGAAGTCACTTCAAAATTTCATCTCTCACTGCATTTGCACTTTACCAGCCATTAAGACTTGGGGGGGGAGGGAGAAAATCAGGGACTACAGCCTGGGCTGAATGCAATACATCACTTCTTAGTTCCAGAGTTGTCATTTTCAGATCCTTCCTGTCCATAGAGCTTCACCAGGAAAAAAAAGAGCAGCACTGACACATTTCTAATCCTTTGCAATCTCCACCTCCTAGAACAGTTTTCAAGGCCAGTTGGATAAACTAGAGTAGCCTGAGAGTGGTGCTGACTTCTGCTGGCTTTGTATGTTGAGTAAAGGTGATTTAAAGACACTTCCCTTCCAATTTCCATCCCACTCTCAGAGATGCTATAGCATCACTTTATGGGGATCAAAAAGTTCCTCACCATCAGCAGTAAAAAGCTGTCAAATGTATTTGGAATCTTGAAACGTATGAGTAAGTTGGTCCACCCTGAGCAGATGCTCTTAACAAGCCCAGCGCTTCATTGTTTCGCAGATGCATATCCCAACTTACCAGTGTGCTGACTGCCTTCCAGGGAGCCTGGGAAACATGCAGCTCATCCAGAACAGCTGAAAATACAGAGCGATCTTCTGCCCGGTCAATCTGCAAAGGATTTGTGCCAAGGATGTTCACTCCGCTCTGGTGCAGTGGAACTGCCAAGTTATTGGGAATCTGCCCTCCTACAGAAATAATGCAACCACTGCATCCCTGTTGGCAGACAGAAAGGGGGCACAGACATGTCCAAGTGAGCTTAACATTAAGAGCTGCTATAACTAGGAATACAATATTAAGATTATATCACTTTTCAGGTTGCTATGAGCAAAGGCAGATCATAATTGTGCTGAGCCAGAGGCTACAAAGTGTAATTCAGAGTGTGCAGCCTCTCTAAAACAGCAATATCCTCCTTGATATCACTCAAAACCCAGCAGTAACTTGAGGTCAAATTCCCCAGGAAGCCAAAGAAAACTGCAGTGTTCACAAGCCTTCTGACACCAAGCCATGACTTTATAACTTCTAGTATAGCCACAGACTTACCTTCTTTCCATGGCATGTTCAGGTGCTGCTGCTTTCCCAGTGCTGATCTGACATACGCTCCCCTTGCTTCACACAGAAAGAGTGCTGTGCTATGAAAGTGTGACACCCCAGAATGAAACTCAAAACTCTGCTTGGTGGGGTCAGGTCTCCTTTCTGTGCTCACCCACATGTGAACATGGGGACCATCAGATCTGAGCCCACTTCCACTCACCTGCTGTCACCTTTGAACCCAGCAGGATGAACAAACAAGATGCTGTAGGTTCCCTTTCTTTCTCAGTCAAGCTCTTATAAGAAAACAGCCTCTCTCATGCTCATGGTCAGATACTTCCAGAGTAACAGACATACACCCAAAGTCTTTTTTTCCCTACAGAGTTGCAAGGCAGTAACCTCCAACAGAGAGGCAATGGGAAATAACTGGATCTTTATTTCTTTTCTGCCAGCACTGTACTTTGCTCAGCAACCAGCCTTCCCCAGCTCCAGAAGCCAGCCTTTAAGGAGTGACCACTGCTGACCCCTTGCTGGCCAGTACAAAGCAAGAGTCTACTTCAATAGAGCCCAATCCATCAGCCAGCCTGTGATGGTGAATTACTCTGGATACATTTAGCCCCTTTTTTTAATTCAATCACATTACTTTTACCTAGCTCCTCATTTCTGGCAGCACACTCACTAGTATCAACTATTTCAGCCAAACTACCATATATGCTCTTTTCCACTATGTGCAAGCACTTCAACTCCAGAACTGAACGAGGCAGGACAAGAGGCACAGCATCCTCCAGCCACGGATGGCACACTTCATGTCCGTCACTGGGTAAGCACATTTTAAGTGAGGAAATAATAAGCAGCGAATAACAAGAGCTTGCTTGCAAATACAACCATTACTTCAGGGCAAATATGGCCATTTTAGTCTTACATAGAACCTCTAATGCTTTTAAGTACAACCTAGTCTAGTGTGAAATCTTTCAATAGCAAAAAAAAAGCCTTAGAGTACCTGCAACAATTATGTGGGCCTGAGTTACATTTAGATTGCGCAATAACTGAGGGTAATTCAATAATGGGCACTTTGCTTCCAACTTAAAGCTGGTGAAACTTTGCCCAAAAGAGAATCAGGCCCACAGGACAACTGCAGTGAAAAAGCTCCTTGGAACCAAACGTATTTTGCACAGTTTTACCCACCTTTAGCAAATGAGAAACATAAATCAACTGATCCATGGCTTGGCTCTACCTTTTAGAGTACCAGTGTTCTTTTAATTAACAAGTGTGTTTTTCCTGAAGATGGTTTGCCCCACTGGCCTTCCTGGAAGAGCAACTTCTTAATGAGGGATTGAAAGGGATATAAAGTGGCAGATTTGTAAGCTGAGAGCAGGATGGACTAGAAGTGACTGAGAAAAAACAGACGATAAATGCCACTACAAACCCTGCTCGACTTTAATGTGGTTGATTTCCTACCATAATAAAACTCCATTAAAAAAGTCTGGCATTTAAGCAGCACTTATTATCCCAAGGTCTGCAAGATCACTATTTGCTTAACATGCTAACATACAGTGCTAGAGACAGTTTCTTTTCCTTTTCACCATGCAGCCACTTATGGGAACACACGCTGCTGCCAGCCAACAGTGGCCACCTGAAAGAGCTGAGGACAGGGAGTCGTAGAGGGTGGAGCAAGGACAGAGGCTCTTTTGGGCCCACATGGGGTTGGTCTGATAACATCAGAGCTTGTTATCTCCAACTCAGAAGAAAAATCTGTTCCTTACTGCTTCCAGACCCATCCAAAATACAGTACTTATCTCTAGTCCCTGGACCCTTATCATCCCACATAGACAAGAACCAGACAGTGAATAAGCAAACCCCTTCTTGCAGCTTGGAATGGTTTCTGTTTGATAACAAGTCAACCTAGCTTTTCTGCCAAGGTCAACCAACATCTTAATTTATCCTCAACACATTGGAAATGTGAATGTCCCAGCTAATAGCTTCGCTTCAGTTGCTGCTTGTTTCTTCCTTTAAAACAATTCAAGTCACTGAGCCTCTAAAAACCAAATATTACCCACATCCAAGTTGGAATGGCCCTGGGCACTCCAGCCCCAAGGAGGAAGAGGAGATGGCTTATTCAAGCAGATAGCAAAGAATCATACACTCATTTTTACTCCAAAAGAACCATAAATTGAGAGGCGGCTGCTGCTTCCATTTTCCTTTAAAATTCCACTGTTATTTCCAGAAGTATGCTCTCACCCAAAGAGCAGCCCACTGCTCTGCAACAGGGCTGCTCCACTGAGGAATGTGGACAGGTAGAAATAGACTTCACTGCATACCACTTTGTCATCAGCCATATTTGAATTATAAAGAAAATGAATAACATCTTTGCCATTAGATACCTTTAAGATAAATGCTACAAATAATCTCGTGGAAGAAGCCTGGAGAGAATTATTTTCCCCTTTATAACAAAAATCAGTCTTTTTATTACTACCTTGCTTTTGTGTCATTAGTAATACAGTTGGGTTTTCTTTTTCCCTGAGTTTGAAAACAAATTAGACCATTAAAATTGTACCTAAGAGCCTCCTTTAGTTTTATGAATTGTTTCAGAACGATCCTAGAAACTGAAAAAGAATCAGAAGAGGCCCTCAAGCAGATAGATATTAAAATAAAAAGGGAACATCTTCTCTGGAAACAAAGAGCCAATAAATCTGAGGGAAGGATTATTTTTTTCTTTAAGTTATTGTCTTCATAGACTGCCACCTAACATTGCACATTGACAGTAAATTAAACTTCCCTCCAAAGCAGGGCTCTGCTGTCCCCAGTGAGTCACTGGAGCTGTGAAAGTCTACTGGAGGGGGAGAAGTAAAAGGAGGACACGAGAAAAAAGAGGAGGGATGGCTGAGTACAACCCTAGATAGGACTACCTCTAGGTTTGAAACTACCTCTTGGAGGTGGCTGGAACCTGCCTACCTTCTTGGTGGTTACCTTGCTCACCAGTTTAGCTTCATTTGTCTAATCAGAAAAATTGGGACAAGTCAGTACATCCATTTATTTGAGCTAAATAGTCGCCAAAGGTTTGCTGCTAATCCTAAAAATGTTTAGGGAGTTGATGTACCTGCTGCACGGAGGGAAAAGGGGAACACTGTGTGCAGTTCAGGTGTCCCCAACAGAAAAAGCACAAGGAGCTGTTGGAGCAAGTCCAGAGGAGGGCCACGAGGATGATCAAGGGACTGGAGCACCTCCCTATGAAGACAGGCTGAGAAAGTTGGGGCTGTTCAGCCTGGAGAAGAGAAGGCTGCGTGGAGACCTCAGAGCAGCTTCCGGTGTCTGAAGGGGACTACAAGGATGCTGGAGAGGGACTCTTCATCAGGGACTGTAGCAATAGGACAAGGGGGAATGAGTTCAAACTGAAACAGGGGAGATTTAGGTTAGAAATAAGGCAGAAGTTCTCCCCTGTGAGGATGCTGAGGCCCTGGCACAGGGTGCCCAGAGAAGTTGTGGCTGCCCCATCCCTGGCAGTGTTCAAGGCCAGGTTGGACTTGGTCAGATGGGGCTTGGAGCAACCTGCTCTAGTGGAAAGTGTCTCTGCCCGTGGTAGTGGGTTGGAGCTGGATGAGCTGTAGGGTCCCTTCCAACCCAAACCAGTCTGTGATTCTATGATTCTACTGTTTGGTGATGGTTTTACCTACGCTTTGCCAATGATCCAGGACTTTTCGTGGTATTTGTCTCTCTTAATTGTAGACTGGAACATCAGAGGACGCTAATGAGCAGGACTGTTTAAAAGATCAGTCTGAAATCATGGCACGATTCATGCTTTGTCTATGAAGCTGGGAGAGATGGTTATTTGCAGGATTGGTGAGGAGTCTCAGAATTGCATCCTGACTTTTTAACTTGATCGTTTCCTTAGGGACTGGCTTCCAACTGCATTTGCCTGAGGGAGTATTCTGTTAACAGGATATTAGCATTTGGCTCACTCATAGCAAATAATATATTTTAGACTACACTCAGCTGGAGGTTTGGAGCCTGTCCTCAGGTTTGCCTATGTCCTTTTACATGACTGTCTGCAGTCTCTCCACACAGACCCCATTTCCCTACTTATAAACTAGGCATAATGATGCCATTCCCTTCGGTTGCTACTTAAGTGTTCTGAAACAACTCTTCATTATTCATCTTGGGATTTATTAGCCTGTACAAGCCTAACTTTGGATGTTGAGGCTGAGATCCCCTGATGGTTTTAACATCTCCAGAGAAAACAACAAATTGGTTGTTTTCTGATTGAAGCCAGGGTAGGAGAATCCTCTGCAAACTCTCAGCACATCTCTTCTCTCCCTTCTCATTCCCACCACCTCAGCTCTTGCTGGCTTCTCTGTGCCTTCTCTGCTCTTACAACCACTTTTTGGCTTACTTCACAAGCAAAACAGGCTAAGTGCATGCCCAGAAGCATGAGTACAGTTCCCCTGATGAGCACAGCTGGCTGAGCTGGGGAAACTGCCAGTGTTCTTCCCCTTCAGCTTCAGGTACCAGAGGATGCTGCTATTAGACTTTGAGATCTGCAATGCCTCCCATCAAACTCACCAAGCTCTGCTGTAACAAGCAGGATGATGCAAGTTTCAATATATGTGCGTTATTCTTTTCACATATTTTTCTTACCCGACTTGCTAATTACTAGCACTATGTGTTTAAATGAGTAGTTGCTCCCTCATCACCTATCTCTACCTCCTCTTTGATCCTGCAGTAATTACATGATGTGCTTCATCAGCGTTATTTGTCTGACAAACTGTCACAGCAATTTCTTCCACGCCCCAAGTTCAGCAGTTCAGTTTGGCTTAAGCAAACAAGAGTTCGATGCTCACAGAGCTGATCCTCGCTCAAAAAACAGCCTTTAAGACTCCACAAGAGTCTTTTGGCCTGTCCTAAATCCATGCTTTCCAGTAAGAGGGTCTGATTTTATGAAAACCTAAAGAGCTAAACCAACATGTACACATAGGAAAATGTGAACACACAATTTAAAGATGGCCCTAGGTAGTATTCCGCAAATTGTTTAAGAACAGAGCCTAGAGACTGGGCCTTGAGTACTGATGTGCTTTTGTTTGGTTCCAAATTTGGGAATGATCAAACACAGCCAAACATAGAGAAAACATTTTAAAAACTTGCACCCATTCACAAAAGAGATGAGCTCAAATTGTCATATCTTGGGAAAAAGAGCCAGGAAAAAGAGAATCATAAGTTAAAACTTCTGGATTTAACCTGGGTTATGACCTGGGTTCTGCAAAGTTGCTTCAGCAAGTTATACTGTGAACCCACACTGAACCTCAAGGGAGGTGAGATTCTTGTAAATACCTTTGAAACCCTCAGACACAAATCAAGATGAGTTTGTTACCAGTTAGAAATATTTATCATAGTGGGACCAGCTGTTTACAATATATATCCTCCCATGAGCAAATCTGTTTGGGACTCTTCTTCATCTCTTAGTATCAGCACTTCTGAACACTTGAAAACTCCTAACAGCCAAGTGCAATGTCTGGATCAGGAGTTGGATCATGTTTTTGTTTGATGGCCATTCCAATGCCCCTGCCTGATCTGACTGCACGTTGGACCACATCACCACTGTACTGCAAGCCAAGACTGCAAGTTCTTGAGCACACGTTACTGTTATGCACATTACTTGTTCTACTGCTTCAGGAGTACTTGTACTTAAAGTTGAGGATATGCTTAAGTGCTAAAGCTCAGCACCACAAGGGCAGAACAATTTGTGCAATAAATGACTGCACAGCAAATTAAATCTGCTTGTAAATATTGCACAATATGGCATCTTGCAAAATAATTTAATATTTATTTGGCATTCATTATTGAGCAGTCTGCTAGGAACATCAATGATGTGTAAAATGCAACATTGGGATCCAAACCAAACAGCTTTTGCTAGCAAGCTCTTCCCCCTCACCCCCAGCTGCTCCACCAAAGCAAGCTAGTGACACAAGTTCTGAAGTCTGGTTTGTTTCATGGCTTTTTGTTGTGCTTCTGCTTCCCTTTACCTCATATTGGTAGATGTCCAGGATCCTTTCCAATGACAGCTCCTCAAAGTACAGTCTGTCACACTCATCAAAATCTGTGCTCACTGTCTCTGGGTTGCAATTCACGACAACAGTCTTGTTGCCAAGCTGACGCAGTGTGCGGATACTGGAGACAGCACACCAATCAAACTCCACGCTGCTGCCTGCCAGGAGACAGAAAAGCGAGCAAGGAAAGGAAAGATGCAAAGAAGAAAACATAAGCAGACATTCTCAGCATTCAAGTTTAGAGAAGAAAAAACCAAACCAGCATTCCGTCCTGTCAGCTCAGAACAAGAAATCTAATTGTCCACCCATGGAAACTAATGATCCACAAACATAAGCCTCCAAGCACAGCAGCTATGTTGGCTCAGCTCCTCAGGAGTGACAGGCCTCTATAATATGCCTGTCATCCCGCGCTCATAAACACTTATGTCTGTCATCTCGTGCCCATAAACACTTCTGTCTGCTCTTGTTGCCTATCCAGCTATTACTGCCTTCCAACCAATGTGCTTTGAGATACGAGGCAGAAGCTTAGAGGTGACCAAATTGAGTGCCCATTATTCTAAGACGGCAATATTTACTCCAGGAAGCACAAAGTATTTGTACAGATATGGTTTAAAAAACAGAAGACTGAAGTGTTTTGTACCTTTCCAGAAGAGCAGAGTATGGCTAACCTAGTAACACAAAAACTGCAAGTCAGTGGGTCTGACTTCTGTGGTGACCCTAGATGAGGCAAATCAGTAGAACACCACCTTTAGAGCCACTCTGTGCTCCTTTTATCTTGGTCCAAAGGCCACAGACTGTGGCAACACTGAAAGGCATGCACGTTCTACTGTCCTGAACCCTGAGCAAGTGCTGTGGCCGCCTCTAAGGAAAGAGGCATGGAGGGAGCTCAGGTGAGCACCAGAACTTGGGGTTTGGTCTTGGGCAAGCTGCAGGACTTGAGACTCATGCAATGCTCCAGGCTTCAGGCAGTGCTGGATTCCAGACTTGTTCTAACAGCTACTGTCCCATAAATTTTAACACTCAAACATCTATGAGGAGTACCACAAACATGGAATGATGTATATTAACAAACATCGCTAAATGGTAATGCTTTTAGCCTACAAGAAAACCTTGGCCTCATTGTGATACATTCACAGTCATTACATGATAACATATGATATTATTTTTATATATATGTGTGCCAAGACACGTTGGGAATTCAGCCTGTGCTTAATTGTACCTAGTCACAAACAGACAGCTATCACAGGTGACTCACAAGCACACAACTGATTTCCCTACTTCCTTCAAAAAGGAACCTCAAAACATGCCTAGGCCTCTGCTAAAACTCCACAGAAGAAGAGGGAAATCAAATTCAAAATGTGATGTTCCCCAGAAAGGTCACTAGATGCTTGTTCACTTTTTGTACTCCACTTCTGTTATTTGGGCATCCTTATACACGTAAGAAACCTCAACTTCGGGACACAATGGTCATCTGGAGTCCCCATCTGACTGCTTTAGATACAACCTGGGAAAACAGCTGAATACTTGTAAACATATTCCAGTCACATCCAGTACTGGTCATGTCCAAAGAGTGGGAAAAGAGAAGACAGCAAATAATTAGTAATACTTGTAGTGTTTGCTGTAACATAAGCAGACACTGTTCCTCAGAGGATAATTGCTACATCAATACAGGCATGGTTTTGAACTCACTTTCAGGTTCCAATCATGTTAAACCTACATGCACACCTTAAAATGTATAGAGCACACTGCTGGTCCACACAGCTGGTGGAATAGCTTTACACTGCTTTCAGGGCTGACTTTCACACAAACAAACTCCCCTTCCAGGGCAGGCAGCAAGTGAAGAGCAATATGCCATGGAGCACAGGTCACACACTGCAGCTCAGGCTTTAAGGTGCCTCAAAGCAAGCTCTGAAGTTCAAGAGTGTGCAGCTGAACAGATTCACATCATGTTTTCTCAGTTTTCACAAAGGAAATAAGAACCTTGTTTAAAATAAAAGTAACATCACATGTTTATCTTCCATCCAGATCACTGAGCCCTTTCCTGACCCCTTCCCGTTCAGTAAATGTAAATCCACAGGGAACACTAACTTGATTCCATTGAATTATGATTAGAGTTCTGAAAGCACAGAGGAAAAGCACGCTGCTCACTTGCCTTGAAAGGACTGCAAAAGGAATAAAAAAAATCAACTTGGCTATTGCACCTAGAAAGAACATCTTTTAGAGGTTCAAGGAATGGTTTTCTTCAGCAGCCTTTATTTAGCTGTAACCTCTTTCCAAACATTGCCTTGATCTAATCAAAGCTACACAACAGGCAAGACTAAGATCAGAATAGAGAGTTTAAGGTGAAGAGGGCAAAATATATTCACATACATTTGATCAAATCATTAAACCCCACTTGACTGGCAGAAACACTTACAAAAAATAAGCATCACCATGTAGTGTCCCTCCTGATTTCACTCATCTCAACATTCCCACTGGAAACTGAGTGCAAAAAGACACATCCTGCAAAGAGCACCGGGGATGTGGCACGCGACCTGTCCAGCCAAGCAAAACTAATGGATGCACTTTTCCATTTCAGCTTTCAAATACCATCACCACTGCTTGTGAGAGGCAGAGCAAAAATATTTCTGAATCACAAGCAGTTTTTTTCTTGTCAATAATTGCAAGCTATTTGGAAAGATCCATTAAAAGAATAAGTGAAAGTCACCATATAGAGGATTCAGCAGTCTGACTACTCAATACTCACAGCCACGAGGAAACTCTTATGCTGCATAATCATATGAGTGGGCTAAAAAGACAACAGAGAATTGCTTGAACAAAAGCAGCTGAAGGTATCCAAATATTGTCACAGTCACCTATACTTACAGTAGTACAATGTACAGTATGTAACAACGTAGTCATGAGCTGGCAGTAAACACATAGGACAGGTATGTGAGCTACAGACTTCTACACAAGATATCAGACTCTCAAGACCTTAACATGCACAAAAAGTGAGATTAAAAATATATCCCTAAAACTCTGTAGAAATCACGACTCGGTGACTTAGTGAAAAGTAATAAAACTCTCCTGGCTTTTCCAGGGTGTGAAATGAAGACTCCAAGTAAGTGTTAAAGGCAAACCTTGCGTTAGGAACTGATGTCCTGTGCACTGTGCTCTGGAGGATTTTGTCACCATATAAGAGGAAGAACAAACGAACCACAAGAATATCCAAAGAAGGCTTGAGGGTACAAGGAGAACAGAGGAGTTGTAAGAAAGATTTACCTATGTGATATGGTCCACAGCCCAACACCATCACCCCACAGTCATCAAATTTTACATCGTGTTCCTAAGAAGGGAGGGAGAAAAGCCGTTAGGATCTGTACTCCACTGCACTAACTCCATGCTTTTCAGAACAAACAGTTTCTGGTGCTCAGCCCATATCCAACAGCCTGATCCTTCAGGCTTTAAGTCTGATCTCATTTACTGCAGTGTAAGTCAAGTGTAACTCTACTGGAATTAGCAGTGCTGCACCCAAACCAAAGAAGACACAGCATCTCTGACCTGGCTATGCGAGCAATGTAAGGAGCTATTGAGTTTCACATGAAAATGAATGCTAGGATTAGATGAGTGTAATGAGTTCTGTATTCCCAGCACCTGACCTGTGCACAGAGGATGCAAGTACAGGTGATACATGAGAGATCATAACCAGAAAGAGGCATTAACACTAAATGCATGGGATCAGTGTCTGAGCAAGAGAAAGCGTCAGGCATGCTGTAAGGGGATCATAAGTAACACCATCCGGAATAATTGCTAGACACTTATATCTCTGCAAGATCTCCAGAAATAACGCAGCACAGAGGAAAGAGATCAAACTAAACAGCAACGAGACTGCTGTTTCCAAACATGCCTACCTGCCCACTGTAGGTGATGTAGAGGTAATTAGTTACCGCTGGGTATTCTGCTGCCAGTGTGTCAATCTGTATGGGGAAGAAGAGGAGGGATTGTAATTTGGCCAGTGAAAGATCTTTCTTACACGCAGGTGTTTTGGGGTTTTTCATTTCCCTCTTTCCTTTTCTACTCCTAGTTCTCTCCTATTACTTTCCCATCATGTCGTTCCCATCCTGTCCTATTATTTTCCCATCATGGCTTGCAATGTTTTGGCCTGGTGGGCCCATGACACTTGCTTGAGGCCATCAGGGCAGAGACGCAACATACATATGGGCTCATGATCGAGGCGTGGACTTAGCAATGGACACTATTGCCCAGGTTATTCATGACTGTGAAACATGTGCTGCAATTAAGCAAGCTAAATGGTTAAAGCCTCTTTGGTATGGAGGACGATGGCTGAAGTACAAATATGGGGAGGCGTGGCAGATTGATTATATCACACTCCCACCAACCTGCCAAGGCAAGCGCCACGTGCTTACCATGGTGGAAGCAACCACCGGATGGCTGGAAACACACTGTGCCCCACGCCACTGCCCGGACACTATCCTGGGCCTTGAGAAACAGATTGTGTGGCGACACAGCATCCCGGAGAGAATTGAGTCAGACAATGGGACTCATTTCCAGAACAACCTTATAGACACTTGGACCAAAGAGCACGGCATTGAGTGGGTATATCACATCCCCTACCATGCACCAGCCTCTGGGAAAATCGAATGGTACAATGGGCTGTTAAAAACCACACTGAGAGGAATGGGTGGTGGGGCTTTCAAACATTGGGATACACATTTACCAAAAGCCACCTGGTTCGTCAACACCAGAGGATCTGCCAACAGGGCTGGCCCAGCCCAGTCAGAGCTTCTACATACTGTAGAGAGGGATAAAGTTCCTGTGGTATACATAAAGCAGTTGCTGGGGAAGACAGTCTGGGTTATTCCTGCTTCAGGTAAAGGCAAACCCACTAGTGGGATTGCTTTTGCTCAAGGACCCAGATATACTAACCCTTTTCTACTCCTGGTTCTCTCCTATTATTTTCCCATCATGTCTTTCCTCAAAAGGAGGTGATCTGGGCTGGCAATGCAGCATATGCCTGGCTTTCCCCCAAGACCTCACAGTGCAGTCAGCAGGACAGTCTGCCACCTCTTTTTGAGCTGCAGTTTTAGCTCTGCATCTCTTTGCTAAATACCTTCACAGCCCAGGAACTTTCCCCATCCACCCCTACTTGCGGAGGCCCTCATTCTCTAGTTAGTTTGGCATCACTAACTATACAGGTCTTCATTCCTCCAGGTCTCCTGCCCTCTTTAGCTGCTCTGGGATCTTCACACTATACTCTTGACCTCATCTTACTCCCACGCTGAATACAAACACACACAATATTACATTGAGATCATGCCAAGTAGCAGCAAGCAGTGCAAGTACCATGTATTTATGTTACAATATAACTCATGCTTTGATAATTAAATGGTACACAAAGCAAGAATGAATTTCAACCACCCTATGTAGTTTTCAACAATTTCTTATGCAATTAGTCACCACAGAACCCAGAAGAATAATTGCCTGCTAGGCTGCTCACAATCTATTTGTGTCAACTACTTATTGCATGTTATACATGGTAACTAGCCCATCTAGGTCAGCAATGACTGCTGGAGCTCCCTGAATGAAGAGCTGAACCATTTCTACATAGAATACTGATAAGGGAGCTATAGTAAAGCAGTCCTGACATGAATTTTTACATGCTACAGCATTGAAAAACCTGTCCACTCTTCAAGTATTCTCAGGAATTCCCACTGCCTGTCCAAATCCTTGTGACTAATGAAGAATGTGACCTTATGTCATTAGCACTATGTAAGTGTCTGCTGCTCCTCGCTGTTGCTAATACTGCAACTTGCACTTCATGGCATCTGGAATTGGGCTTGAGGATACAGATGGGCTCTTTCAGATGCATTCAGTAGTTTGGGTTGGGGTTTTTTCCTCCCTTTTAGGGGCAAAAACCCACCAACTGGTGGCAATTCAATACCAACATACCTTTAATGAAGCAGCAGAACACCTAGCAAAGCACACATGACACTGCCATGAATACTAGATGAGTTCATTATGCTTGTGCTATCACAATGAACAGCAAATGAACCCTAACAATAGCATACTTCAAATGAAGTATTAGACTGTAGAAAGTTACTACCAAGAGAAAAGACATATGACACTTTTCATGGTCACACCATGGAGGGCCAGCATTCTCACTCAGCCTTTCCCTGAAGCCAGATAGCTGTGTTTCCCCCCAGCCACACAGAATATGAATGAGAATATTCTGAGTTGCTCTATGGGGATG
This sequence comes from Amazona ochrocephala, assembly GCA_039720435.1. Classification (NCBI taxonomy): domain Eukaryota; kingdom Metazoa; phylum Chordata; class Aves; order Psittaciformes; family Psittacidae; genus Amazona; species Amazona ochrocephala. The sequence continues at coordinate 80,090,831 of CM077881.1, read as the reverse complement.
ATCATGTCATTACATTGATGCCTGCAGTGTGGAAGTCACAGCTACGTGGGTGAAATTTGTTCTTCTCTAATATCAGTGTCAAAATGCTCAGGGATGTTAACAGAGCCAGGGCTTCCACTTGGCTTACCTCAGCTGTTTCTAACAACACTGAGGTCTCCTGTCCCTTGCACTCTTAGAGGCCTCCACTGAAGAGTGCTTTTTCTCACTCACCTGTTTCACCCAGGGCACTATATTCTTCCTCAGTCTCAGCTGACGGCACTGGACTTCAGTCAGCCCCAGGCATTTCCCAATCTGTTTGTCTGAGAACCCGATCTGTTTGGCTCTCCTCAGTGTCTCTTCTGGAACTGTTTCACTGGGATTGAATAAGAAAAACACCTCTGCATGAGGCTTCACAGGAAAACTTAGAAGATACAGGAGTGCCTGGGTCTTCTATACTGCATAGGGTTGCTATAGCATAGTACACATAAAGGCAAGAAAAAGAAGACGACCCAGCTCATTTATGCAGTCCTCATACATAAAAGATCTTTTGTGTGCTGGATGCCCTCCACAAACACCTATAAGGGAAAGTGTACAGGCAGGCTGCTGACGCGAGGAAGCGAAACACTTCCTTTCCTTGCATTTTTGAGACAAAAGGAGTGACTCATGGTGAAGTCCATCATCTCCTAGGCAGCATTCTTCACCAGGCTAGCACAAGGTCACCACATCCACAACAGCTTTGTGGTCATTTGGCATTACAGCCTCCATGGAGGACTTGAAGCAACTCCTTTCTTGGATTCAGCATCCCCACATCTCCAGGCCCAAACTCTAACTCCATCGCTCCTCCTCCCAGTCTAAATTGTAAAATATAGGTCTATAATTTGTCCCAAACAAGACTTTCTGTTGCAGAGGATGTTCTACCTTCAGAAACAGCCACTCTTTAGAGAGAACAGCAGACTTTCAGAGACACACAGCAGAAACAACCAGCAGAGCTCACATGCGAGGTAGGTTTTTCCTTCTGACAGTCTCAAGTATACTCTTTTCCATGTCATTTGCGTTCCTTCTCGCATTATGAAAATGGGGAGAGTGCTATAGCCAGGGTAAGGCAGGGACACCTTCTTTGATTTCAGATTTGCAGTCGGGCTCTCTCAGTACTTCTCTCTGTTCTTGTTCTCCTGGTTTGGCGTAGTCCTAGTTTTTGCTGTTTATCCCAAACATGTTGCTTTCCCCAGCCGTCTCTGCAGCTCAACAGTTTCCTGCCCAGTTTGCTTTTGATTTTTTCCATCTCCATTCCCCTTTTACTCCCTCCACTTTTTTCTTTCCCGCAATATCTTTGCTCCACTCTGGCTTGACTCCACCTGTAGCCCTCATAGTTTCTGCCGGCCTGTTTCTAAGCTACCTTTCCGAAGCTTAGCTTTTGCACAAGCATAAAAAAAGCCTACATATTTTTATCAGCACTTCTGCTTCTCATCTTCATTGCCAAGAGCATCCCTGCCTGCCCACTATATCAATATTTTATGAGCAAGCAAGCTCTGAATCAGGAAAAAGGAAATGATTAGCAAACAAGCAATTTTCCTAAATCAGAGCTTTTGAATTATGTCCTTTGCTTGATGGTATTTTTAAATAAATAGCATTATGTTATTTGAGTGGGAGGAGAGGGGTAAGACCGTTTTATTGGAATGTGTCAGGAAGCTGAAGCATGAAAGAGTCATTGGACTGGATTTTCCACTCTGCCTTAGGCACAGAGCAGCTCTGCTGCCCTTGGTGAAGTCAGGCTAGCGTAAAACAGCTAAGAGTCACAGCAATGTCAGACTCCTAGAATGGTCTGGGTCGGAAGGGACCTCAAACCAGGTGTTCTGAGAGCAGAACTGAGGTCCAGGTGCTGGAGTTCAGATCCCTGGATTTTCTTCTGTGAGTTCCCCAATGCCACCTCTCCTTCCCCTGCGATATGAGAACAGGGTACTCCACCTACCTACAATAGCAAGAGCAAGACAGCTATCGAGGGGACCTTCAGCAAGGAAACCCTCGTAACTGCTGTCCTCTGCACTGTGTCCCAGGCTGGCACCAACACCAGCCTGCTCTGCCCTTGGGGAACTCCAAGCAGGAATAACACCTTCATTTTCTCCACAACCCTCCATCACGTCACCCTTCTAGTCCAGCAGATCCTGCTCTTTGCTAGCATCAGAACAAAAGAGTCCTGCCTAATCCAACAGGTTGAGGTTCCCAGGTTTTGGATTTAGTCCTGGCTGCAGAAAGACTTCCCAAAGTACAACCCACTTTGCAGCACCAGAGTACCTTAAAGCCTGTGGTTCCTGTTCACTAATGCCACCACCACAAAACTTCCCCTCAGCCCTTTCTACTCTCTGATCTTAGATCAGAGGCAGGATTTTTTGCATAAGGCATGGATCTTTTATAGGAAGAAACAAAGCAAAATCCACCAGTTCTCTGGCAAAACAAACACTGGCCATCACTGGCCATCAAGGTTCAGCCATGTCAGATTTCTCTCCTAGATCCAGCATCCCCTAGGTATGAGTGAGCAGACCTGATGACCCCAAGAAAATGAGCCTGTTTAACGCAGTTTACTCTTTTCCTCTGCCTCAGAAACACACATAGCTGGCTGTCGTTTGATTACTGACAGAGAAAGAAAATTGCCTTCATTTGCAGCTTGTTTCAATTCAGTTTCTTTGTATCTCATTATAAGAGTATCATTCACTGTCATACCCCCCAGCAGGGTGGGTAGAAGAAAAGCAGTGATTGGTGACATGATTCCATTGCCTTGGGCTAGCAGCGTAAATTAGGTTAAGACACTTACTAATCCATGCAAAAAGGTAACCAGTTTTGTACAGGATAACCAATGCGCAAGAGGAAAGCTGAGCACCTAAAGGGGAAATGAAACTGTACATTTATTTCTTCTGCTGCTCCCAATGCATGACAAAGGAAAAAGATTTGAGATGTAAAGAGACACAGCTTTCAGTGTAGCTAATAAGAAAGATGCAATGGGAACCTCTATTCCAGCAGCACCTAGACAGGAAGGGTTTTCTCTTACTCCATTTGCTATTTAATATCTTCACAGAAAACGGGCAAGAGTCAAACACGCAGGAGTGCTGCTTTCCAAGCACTTGCAACCAGAATCTATCATGAGATGAGAAACTGCAGCTCCCTCCCTGGGAGGACAGAGGCACAACCAGAAGGGGCAGGCTGAGTAAGCCACAGGAATTGTTCCACCACATTTAAAGGGAACTGGATCAGAGAGCTGCAAACCCTCAGCACTGGTATGGAAATCAGGCTGTCCCTCTGCATGTACTGGACACACATCTTCATACCTGGATAATATCCATTTAGTACTAAGGGTAATTTTTAGTATTTATACCTCAACTTTCATGGAAAGAATATAAGGAAAGATGCACACAGCATGGCAGGGTGATGCTTACCTTACAGATAGCAAAACTGAGACACACAGAGGTTAAGAGGTGACAGTTTTTAAGATAAAGCATTCCCACTGCCTTTGCTCAAAGAAAGCCCTTCCGACTTGCTGGAGACACTAAAGCCAGCAAGAGCACAATCAGGCTGATCTTTTTGAACGCTTGAGTGCAAATGACCCTTCCAAGAGCTCACCAGAAATCCAGCACTTAAAAATTCTCTGTTCTGGCTATTCCCAAACACATAACCCAGTCCTACATCACTGCCTCCCGCTTTCCCCTGGAACATCACTTACTTTTGAAACACACAACAAAATGTCTCCCAAAGATTAAACTCCCTCGCTGATTTAGAATCACTTCTGAAACAAGGGACGATTAAGTGGTTGTGATTCCAGACTCCTACAACGCTCCCTTTCCCTAACATTTGCCCTTGCAAAACGACAGTCAGAAGTTTCAGAGCATCAGACCCACACAGACTGTTGCACATTGCCATGAGCATTAAGTGGCTGCTCACTTCCTCAGAAGGCTGAAGTCCCCTGCACATTTTGCAGTTTCTGAGCAATACAAACCTACCCAATCCTTGCTTTTGCCTCCATTTCATCTTGCAGTGCTGATTTGCTGTTGGTGTGTTTCAGATTCCACCCTGTCATCTCTGGAACTCCACCCACTCTACTTCTTCAATAACAAATGACAAAAGGAAACGGAATAAATTCCCCTAAATGAGGAAATTTTCACCTGGCACAGAGGACCTGGGGAAACGTATTAAGTGACTGGAAGAACACCGGCAGCATTGCAATTACCAGGAGAGCCTGCTTGCTTCAGCACAGCCCTCTCTTCCACTAAACTGGCTTTCATCTGATCCACCAGTTTAGGAGTAATGCTAAAGAAACATGCCAGCAGAAAGCCCCAGCTTGACATGGGAAGAAGCACCTTTTTCCTTGTCTCCCAAGTCAGCCTCTGCTACGTTTTAGGTCTGTTGTGAAGATTACACCCATCCACATATTACTCAGGAGCATGTTAATGGATCTTGATCAAAAGGATCAGGAATATTTTGTGAACCAGGGGCCAAAGCCTGAGCTGGAAGCCTTTGGGAAGCAGCTATTGTGTCAGTTAACATTTGCCCAGTAAGTCCACAGGCTCACCCCGGTTGCCAATGGTTTATCTCAGCAGCAGTTCATGTGGCTTGGACACACACACAGGATCTGCAAAGATGAGCATACTCTAGCTCAGCCCATCAGCCTTAAACTGAGCTCTTCCTAAAGCTGGAGGGAGTGGATTTAAGCCCAGACTAGAGTTTCACTATGGCAAGCAAACTGAACCAAAAGCAAGAAGCACTGGAATCAAAATGCCTCAGGCCCAGCCCTGGGAGTGCTCTTACTTTCTCAGTTGTCATAGACCTAGAGGGTTTCAAAAGCCTACTTGATTTCAGGCTGGATTATGTACAGTGACATATTTTTCCTCTTCTCCTCATTGTCCTGCTCTGCTCTAAGGCTCCTAGTTGCTTCCTTGATTGCTCCTGATGTTTTACAAGATTTTGAACATGCTACAATTAAAGTAATGAGATCGGTGTATAAATTCTCTCCCTGCTTCTCTTCTCAAAGAGACAGATTGTTACCGTTCTTCCCCTCCTGAGAAACTCATGACATGACTGACAAAAAGCTGTCAAAGGAGCGTTTAGGGAGGCAGGAGCTGTAAACCAACAAATCTCGCTCACTGAACTATCACTCCAGCACTCTGCATCTTCAACATCCAGGTCCCTAGGCTAACAAATCTCATTGTGGACATTTTGATATAAGTAACATGAACCTTACACACCCTAAGACCTAAATGTCTTACATCTAGGATTAAGGGATGTGCTGAAGCTGCAGCTCACACCAAAACATAGAGAAGAAATAGGTCATAGATGCTTCTTCAAAGCCTATTTTCTACCCCCAGCAAAAGACAGCTTTGAGGTCTTTGCTGGGATGTGATGCTATAAACCCTCCTGCTTCTGGTGTTGTACAGACTGGTTACAGAGATTCCCCAATAGCTTTTAAATTGCGATGCCTGGATGCCCTCTACACAAAGTGAAAAATGTATACTGTGTTTTTACAAATGTACAGGCGCTTTGAAAGAAAATACAACTGTGAAATTATTACCAATGGCTCTATAAAACAAAGAGCCATTGGTAATAATTACCAAGTAAGAGCCATAATACAAAGTATCTTATGTCAGATCCACCCAAAGCACAAACAGTGCTGAACAGCTGCTCGATTGATATTCTCCTAACATACTGAATTCCTGGTTTGTTCCTGAGTCTTCCCTGCCCCACAGTTCACAAAGAAGACAAAAGTAATCTTCCAAGTTAGTTAAAAGCAAGTACTACAAATAAGTCAGTGACAGCTTCTCAGTGTAAGTCACTGCAGCCTCATTTAGCATCACTGGACCTGCTCTGCTTTATACCCACACAAGGTCTGCCTTAGGATCTCTGACCTGTCCCAAAAGTACACAAGTCAGCAGAAACACCAGTGCTGAGAAGAGAGGGTGTGCAACCACCACTGTGGAAGAGCACGTTACTGATGGGCTGTCTGACCTTTACTCCCTGTGTGAGCTGGGATTTATCTCCAGCACCTGCGTTTCTGTGGCTACTCCACCACGATCAGGTTTTGAAGTCAAGTCATGCTTCCAGCAAGCAGCTTTCAAAGCACACCATTCACACACCCAAGGACATGAGCTTCGAAAAGGAATTCACACTAAGCAACTTCTTCCATGGGCCACTGAGCAGAGCACCTGGCTACAAATGCTGGGCTGAAGCAGGTCTGCACTTTCTTCTCTTTTCCCCTCTATTAACCTCTGTCTTTTTAGGCAGGACAAGAGCAATGGTCAGGACTGCACTTTCAAGCAAACCACAGGCCAGGAGGTGTTTTCACTCAATGCCCACAGAGCAAGGACATGTTCTCCTCCAAAACAAAGCTCCAAAGTATAATGTTGTCAAAACATGATTGGTGCCACCATTTCCTGCTGTTAGCATACTGGCTCATTTGGTACCCACCAAATGGAAGATCTCCTGTTTCCATTAATTAACTCTTCATTGATTTGAAGAGTTACGATTTGAGAAGACAGAGCTCAGTTCACTACTCTGCCAGACTGTCTTTGAGACTTTGGGCAAGCTTATCATCTCCTTGCTTTGTTCCTCAACTGCAAAATAGGCATTTATCATGTTCCTCTCTTCTCACTTGAATTCTACTTTACATCCTTTTATCAATTTGAAATGTTTCTCATTAGACAATACACTCACACATCTGCCTCTTGCAAGAGAGACCAGTCTTCCTTCAGATTTTCTCTAGCAGTGAACTTGACCCTATTACTTCTCCTTTTCCCACATGAGAACCCAAGTAAAGGCAAATACAAGCAACTGCAGGTTTAACTGCTAAGGAAATGCCTGAGCAACTTAGGAGGACAAGTTCTACTGATTTTCAACAAGGAGTTGTTCCCGTGTCACTTGGGCATAAGTGATGATTTCACCATAGCTGCCTACCTCTTTACCTGTATTTCATGGCAGTTGGCATACATTCTGCTTGGATACAGCCAGAATTCTCAGGAACCACAAAATCAGGAAGAGATCAAAAATAACCATGGCCATATGCAAACAAATACTCACTGCAGAGAGTCAAAGAACAGATGCAAATTCCCTTGTCCCCACACCATCAGTGTCTTGAGCCAAATATGCTCCAGATGTTGCTTCCAAGTCTGGACTTCAGCTGTGCTCTTGGGGATGATGGTGTTACTGGGCACTACTGTAAATCTGATCTGGGTCCATAACCCTGGGCTTAAAGTTGCATCTCCCTCCTTGTTGCCTCAGACAGCTAGACATGGTCTGTTCGAATTCCCATCTCCTTCATGAGCTGTCAGTGTGATGAACAGTCAGTGGGATCACTTTAGGGCTATTCCCCTCCACTCTGCTCCCTCTTCCCCTTTGTCCCCTAATGGGACAGGTGAGGCCAAATCCAGAGAAAGAATTTCCTGAAAACAGCACAGAATCATAGAATCATAGAATAGTAAGGGTAGGAAAGGACCTCAAGATCATCGAGTTCCAACCCCCCCGCCATGGGCAGGGACACCTCCCACTAAACCATGCCATCCAAGGCTATGTCCAACCCCACCTTGAACGCCGCCAGGGATGAAGCATTCACAACTTCCCTGGGCAACCCATTCCAGGGCCTCACCACCCTCACAGTAAAGAATTTCTTCCTCAGATCCAATCTAAACCTCCCCTGTTTAAGTTTAAACCCATTACCCCTTGTCCTCTCACCACAGTCCCTAATGAAGAGTCTCTCCCCAGCATCCCTATAGGCCCCCTTCAGGTATTGGAAGGCTGCTATGAGGTCTCCACGCAGCCTTCTCTTCTCCAGGCTGAACAGACCCAATTTTCTCAGCCTATCTTCATACGAGAGGTGCTCCAGTTCCCTGATCATCTTCGTGGCCCTCCTCTGGACTTGTTCTAACAGTTCCATGTCCTTTTTATGTTGAGGACACCAGAACTGCACGCAATACTCCAAGTGAGGTCTCACAAGCATACTCTATTGCATTGCCCCTGCTCCATACGCCATCACTTACCCATGGACTGATAGCACAGGATGGCACTTACTCTTTCTGTGGGTGTAGATATATGTGGTTTTGTTTGTGTGTATGTGATGGAAAGGTAATGGTTAAGATTACATTACTGAAGGTAACTGGTCAAAAAACAACAAAACCCTCCGAAATGTAAGTTTCCACTTAAAATGAAGGATACGTAGGTTGCAGGAGAAACAGCAGAGGCATGTTTGACATGTGTGAGATACAACTGGATATTCTCACAAGTACTCTCAAAACGGCTTTCTTTTTCCAATTCAGCTCAGGCCATTTACTTCCCTGCAGCCATATCACTACCTGAAACAACTCTTTCACCATCTCAGAGAGCCCAGAGGCTGAGTCAAACGGAAGCATTGCTGCAGCATGACAACTATATGGTCTCAGCATCACCAGGTCTAATCTTCTTTGGAAAGAAGTTCAGTGGGACAAATGCCTACAGGGCAGAAGGTGCCCTTCCCAGTCTCTACTCTCTCTGCACATAACTGGCCTCGCCTGCACACCACTGAGAACACTGATAGGTCAGAAAGGATTTTTCTGCCCCTTAACATTACCCCATACAACCTTCACACATGGAAGCAGACTCCCTGCACAAATCAATGAGGCCTTCTGCTCACCTCTGAATCACTCCACATGGTCAGGATGTGAGACAGCATGCGGCGTGTGAATGCTGCTTGTTGAACTGCTCACAAAGGCCTCCACCTGCCTCTGATCCCCCTTTCCCATCTGTCATAACCACTTGTTCAAGCTCTAAATTTCCTCTTGGCAGAGACATTTGCCTCGTTATCAGTCTCTACAGTCTCTCTCTGCAGGGCTCAAATCAAGACTTTTGGCAGAGGTGTTACTTCAACTTCAACCAAAACTTCAAAAAGGAAGGGGTGGATTTGACCAGAGAGTGAGCATGTAACCAGCAACAGTGCCTGGGAACAGAACAGCTACTTCTGGTTCTGGTAACTGTATTTCAACAACAGAAAGATTTAAAGCAATGACAGTGTCACAGCTCATTCTTTTCAATTGGAAATAACCCTGTAGCACAGGTAAAACTCATGCCAGGCATGCTGGGGACTGGAAACAGCTGGCTGCAGGAAGAGCATGTGTGTGCCAAGTCTCATTTGCATCACTCAATTAGCTTTCCCTCGGCTACTGCAGAGATGGGTTTCCTGATGGGGCTCACTGGACTAGGCTCTTATTTCAGGTCAGCAGTGGTCTTCCCTGGCTCTTTGCCTTGCGCCAATGTGCCTTCAACATAATGCAGCCAGGCAGCCCATCCCCTCCCTCCAAGGCAGGTTGTGAGATAAGATAGTTTCCTTGGGAAGGTCTAGGTAAGGACAGGAAAGTGAAAACCTGCACTGATAAACGAGTGAGTTTAAGTTAATTCATACATCCTGCAATCCGAGTGAACTGCATGAAATCGATTGCAAGGGACACAACATTGTTTATGGATGATACAAATACAAGATTGGATACTGGAAAAAAGGGCTTTCTGTACCAGGCTGCCTAAAGTCTGCTGCCTAGTCACCAGAAGGATGAAAAACTAGCAACCACTGATCACATTACTAGGAGTATTATGACCTGTCATCCACTGCAGACAAAGGGAAAGCAGCCTCGGTGATATAGCACGATTGGGCACGATTAGCCCCTGTGAAGCAATACTGGATTTACACCAGCTGAGGATGGGGCCAACCTTTAGGATGCAAAGCGCCTCATTCCAGAGCCACTCCAACAGTGAGGAAATCAAAGTGATTCTGGATATATTGATTTTCTTCTTCAGGAGCTGCACTTATATATTTAAGGTGCTCCAGACAAATGCAACATGACACAGATGTCAGAGGGCAAAAGGCCAAACAACAGACCTCAGTAAATAACCAAGCTACTCCTTCTCTTCCATCTCCTTTCACATTTATTTTTGTTTAGCTGCAGATCCAGCTTGTTCCGGGGGGCAAGGGAGAGCAAAGGCTGCTTAATTAAAAACGTGCAGCTGGTCAAAGAAGCAAAAATCACAGCAGTTCAACTAACAAGCACCTCCGTGATGTACCGGCTATGGCGCGCTCCCAGTGCCACCGTGTGGCGAAACGTGCTTAACGCAAGGGGTACTCGAAGCAGAAAAGCCGGCAGACACACAACCAATAACTCAGCTAGGAGGTTCTCCCTACCTCGTAAACCATGAAGGGGAAGCTCAAGTCAGCAAGAGGCTGGAACTGAAATACAGCCTAGCACGTTAATTTACTGCTATCTCTCCTGCTTAGTTTTATATGGTCATTTTTCCTGAAGAAAGAAGATTTATATTTAAATATGGCTGGAATTATAGATGTTTAAAAGCATAAGTACAAAAGCAACACATACTGTATGATCAAAGCAAGGCAGAAAAGCTTAAAAATCAATTGGCCAGGCTAGAAAAAAGCAGTGCATTTGACCTTCAGGTGTAGTAAGTGAGGACAAATCTTGTGTCTGGATGCTCCGCCGTCAGTACATGAGTGCAGCCTGCACTCATTGCAGGCCATCCACAATCCCAGCCTCAGTCTCAGAGATACAATGAGAAGTAAACCAGAACTTCCGTAATCCCTAGGAACAGCTGATGCCTAAGCATCAGCCTAAGAGTGTTCGCACAAATGTCCTCTGCTCAGGTGAGGCAGTGAACTGGGTTTTAAGACAACACTGTTTTAACTCCAAGCACTGAAATAAACTTCTCAGCATTGACTGCATCTGTGCTCAGGGCTTACCATGGGTTTCCCAACAGAAGGATGCCCAGAAGGACCACTGCGTCCTAGGATAAAGCTAGTGGGTTTTTCTTACCTGTTCACTTCCTTCAGGATTTTCTCCATGTTCACAATGCCGCGCATCTTATACAGGAACCACTTGTCAATGGCTGTGAGTTTGTGAATGACATCCACAGGGACTTCATTATCCAATGCCTGCCAAACAGAGGAGAGCACCAAACAGCCCCTTTAATACATGCTTCACAAATTGAGATTTAGTCTGCGAATAGGTAAGAGCAACTGGATAGCACAAAAAACATAGAAAGCACTGTAGACTAAGCTGGACAAATAAAGGTTCATCTAGCCCATCTTGTCTCCTGCAGCAACAGAAGATGGACCCCTCAAGCAGTGTAGGGAGGCATCAGGTACCAAAAGCTGGCTTCTGTTTAAGCGAGAGAGAGGTAATTTGCACAGTCAGCAGCCAAACTTAAACTGACTGCAACAAGGCTCAGTGACCACTGAGTATGTGCCTTAGGTAACTACAGGGGTGCATATGCAACCTGCAGTGCTGACTCCTCCATCTGCACCTCTTATCTGTCAAGTTGCCTAAATCTCAGACCCTCTGGCAACCTCCTAGCTGCAAGTGCTAGACAGGAAGAACAGATTCTCAGCTGTGAAAGAACTCTTTGCTTTAGAGCATAAATATTGAGTTACCCTTGAAATACAAAGCTGAATCAAAGCACGTGGGCTTGAAATACCTCTGAATCAAGGGAAAGGGATGCCCCATCCCTGGCAGTGTACAAGATCAGGTTGGATGGGGCTTGGAGCAACTTGGTCTTGTGGAAGGTGTCCCTGCCCATGGCAGGGGCTTGGAACTGGATGAGGTTTTACATCCCTTCCAACACAAACTATTCTAGGATTCTATGTTTCTATGTAAGTCCAGTCCTGGGCAACACTGAAAAATGTCTAAGCTACAGCATAACTTGAGCTTCTCTCACTCTATCTCAAGTTAATGTCAAGATCATTCAAATTTACCTGCATTATCTTACTGGGGCTATATTTTTTTTGTTTTAATCCAACTACTTGCAAGCATGGGGTAAAAAGGAACCCCACAGAGGTGCTATTCATAAGACAATAGATTACAAACATATATATATATATATATATATAAAAACTAGAGAGCTCCCAGTATGACACAGTTGTATTTTCTACCAGTATGTTCCTTGGGTCTCACAAGTGGTGCACAGTTACAACTCTCTTGATAAAACAACTAAAGGGTTTCTAAGCAGCTTGACTGAGTATCCCTCTCACAACCATTCTCTTGTCCTGAGAGATAACAAGCTACTGACTTGAATATCCTGCTTGCTTACAAGCAGCACTGAAAATCTCCAAAGCATTTTTTGGTCCTTTAGAGTAACCAGTCACACACTGAACCTTCAGCTAGTGCTTGGCACCCACCAGCTACTGCTCTTCCAAAGAGAGGAAGGAGCCACACAGCAGGACAGCATGACTTCAGAGCCCTCCTCACCTTCAAGAGCATCCTATCCAGTAGACACTGGCCCCGTGCCGATAAGCAAAGGAGTTTATAGGACTGCCTTCGCATGGTGAGTGAGGGAGCAAGCTTGGCCTGCAGGCCAAGCAAGGGACGGCAGTCGAGCTGCTTGTGCTGTGCCTGGGGCCAGTACCCTTGTTCCATCAGTCCCATCCCTGCTCCTCACCCAAGGAAGTATTTAGCGCCCTTTAGTGAACACCTAGAAGAGGAGGGCCCTGGTGTGAAACACAGCATGGACCAAATCCACAGCTTAAGTCTTCTGATACCACTTGCATACAACCTTAAGAGGGTCCAGAGAAGATGTGATACAAGCTGAGCAGCCCCGCTCATCAGGCAGTTCCATCCCTGCAGTCAGCCACTCTGGCCAAGAAACAAGTCTCATATATTTCAGCCTCTCTCCTAATGCCTTCTTTCACATTACAACAGGGAGTCCCATTACAACAGCAATCGCTCTGAATGGCAGCTGAACTCCCGTCCCTTTCACCTGAACAGTTACTGTTTTCATCATCCAACAGACAAAGGAGAGAGAAAAAGTAAAAAGCCTTGGAGAGCTGACTAGTGGGGCTTACGGGGGAAGAGAAGACATACAAGGAAGCTCTATCCTGTTCCAAACAAAGCTGACGGATAATGGGGACTAACTGTTGGCTTTTAAATGTCAGCAGGCTGGAAAGGGATTTCCAGGCAGGCAGCCCCAGCTGCCAGAAGTACCTGTCACTGATACTGCTTGCCTCAGTTATTAACATGGATGAATTAGTGCACTGTGTCTGGCTCAGGCAGCTCTTTACTGGGAGGGATTAAGACTCTGATCTTGTTTTTTTTCCAACAGCTCCCAGTGAAAATGCCACCAGCTGGGAACACTCAGAGTGTTCAGTGGGACCCAAACTCACCTTTACCTCCCCAGATCCCCTGTGTTACAATGGGGCTACGATTAACCTTTCATAAAAGCTCTCTGAGCCATGCAGAGACAAGAAGCAAGACTTTTCTCTCAGTCACAATAATAAAGACCAAGCACAGCTGCTGAAGGATGTTCTACACTTAAGCACTTCCCCAGCCTGAAAACAAAGAGTCAACAGCTGGACAAAGCCACACATTTATAGAACATCTTATAAATGGCCCAAACAAGCAGCACAAGAGGAACAAGCTATGTGAAAACCTCTTTACAAATACAGCACTTCAGTTCCCTACATTCACGTGGAAGATGTAATGAGATATATCAACACATGAGCACAAAGGGCTTAAAGACTCCACCACACAAAGTCAGGGGCACAAAAAATGGTGAACAGCTGTTCCCTGCCAGGAAGGTTTGCGATCTTGAAAAAAACAAGAGGTAAGTATGAGCTATAAAAGGCAACTGTCCCATCCTCCTCATAGAGGGTATGGACAGACGGACAAGTTAGCTGCAGCAAAACCACAGCATGAAACTGAACCTACCTTCTAAAGTAACTAATCCCATGTTTGCCATGTGATATACACAGGAAAACACTGTGGAGCTGAAGGAAGAAGTCATTTCACACCCAGGCTTCCCTCAAAATAATAGGCTTCCCCTCTTGCCGAGACACCTTGAAAGAGGAAGTGATTTGCCCAGTGTGACAGGAGAGGGGTTAAAAGAATGCTAAAGGAAGTTGAGCTTATTTCAAGGAATAGGAAATTTCCTGTATGCTAAATTTCAGATAGAGTTATAATTTCTGTGTTTGTTTGTTTCAAGCCCATGCCAACACGACAACTGCAAAAAGGCAGCACTCTCAGGCTGCAGCTTGCCACGCTTTATCATCCTTTGTCCAGTTCTCAAAAGGATCTTCAATTTCTCTTTCCTCCCTCCCTATAAATCAATGGTAATCTGCAAAAATGGCCAACTTTGACTGACACACTAGTGTAAATCAGGGCTGAATACTCAGCAAACAATTATGTCATAGGAACAAACAAAGGAAAGCGGTCCAGGTCTTCACCAACACTCAGCTAAAAGTACCAGAACACAGGAATGTACGTGAATGCAATGAGCACTGGCTAAGATTGTACCAAAAAACAAACATATTACATGAGTACAGAAGATGCAGGAAAATATAGACGTCAGCAGGACAAACTGAAGTCTTGTATCCACCTGCTATTGTGTTCTGCAGAGGAAATTACATGCAACAGAGGATATCTGTACTTCAAAATCAAGGATCCTACAGAAGGTGGTCCCAGTGTGCTTAACAGAGGGAATCCAGGAGATAATGAATACTCAACCTCTGCCACCTCAGTTGACCCGATCTAGTAGCTATAACGCAGGGGCTTAGGCCAAGAGCTTTCTATCTTTTGTTACCTTGGCTATTGTATATATCCGAGTGCTGGATGGCTCAGAGAGATCCTTCTGGAGATCTACGGCAGCTGGCCAGGCTTTATTCATAGGCAGATGTGAAGTGAAGCCATCTACAGAGGGGTGGCACATTCTCAGAGCCTTTTGGAAGCTCTCTTCAAAAGTACGTCCAATAGCCATGACCTGCAACGGAGAGCACTTCCATGTTAGCAGTGGTGTGCTGCTGCCCAGCTGTCCCCTGAATAACAGAGGAGCGACAATTTAAAAACATAATGTAAGACAACGTAAGAAGGACATGGAACTGTTGGAGCAAGTCCAGAAGAGGCCAGAAGAATGATAAGGGGGCTGGAGCACCTCCCATACAAAGACAGGCTAAGAAACCTGGGGCTGTTCAGCCTGGAGAAGAGAAGGCTGTGTAGAGACCTCACAGCAGCCTATATACGGCTACAGGGATGCCAGAGAGGGACTCTGCATCAGGGACTGTAGTGACAGAACAAGGGGTGATGAGTTCAAACCTAAACAGGGGATATTGAGATGAGCTCTTAGGCAGACGTTCTTCCCTGCAAGGGTGCTGAGGTGCTGGCACAGGGTGCCCCGAGAAGCTGTGGCTGCCCCATCCCTGGCAGTGTTCAAGGCCCGGTTGGATGGGGCTCGGAGCAACCTGCTCTAGTGGAAGGTGTTCCTGCCTGTGGCAGGGGGTTGAGATTAGATGATCTTAAGGTCATTTTCAACCCAAACTATTCTGCGATTCTATGATCTAAACCATGAAGATGGACATTTAGAAAGATGACAGCCTTTGGACCTTCCCCCTACAATAGTCCTGCTAACTTAAAGACAGGCACAGCTGACTGAGCCTTGGGAGTACCAATTCTAGGCCTGACTCTGCTGGTATTATCAACAGGGAGTTTCAGATGAGAGACTCCTTTCTGCTCTCGTCTCCCTATCTGTAAAATACAGGAAGCTGCTCCTCTCCTCTGTAAATTCCTTTGAAGCACTTTATAGAGGGAAACATTATGCAGCAGCTTGGGTGTAGTAATATAGAAGGACATTTCTGTTCTACAGCCTGTTAGAGATAGAAACTCACAGTGGGAATTTTAAGGTTCAGAATGAATCTGCACCTCTTCCTCTAAATTACATTGAACAGTGACTCTCCCCTGTGAGGGCTCTCTTAAAGGATTACTTCTCCTAGGCATGGCAGGACTGGGGTTTCCCTCCTTCAATCTTGACATCACATCTAATAAGAAAGCAAGCCTTCCTCTGTGGAAATCTGCGAGGTAACAGAGCTCTTTCTCCAATTTCTACATTTTTATTTCCCAGTGCAGTGAAAGCCTCACAGCATAAAAACCTTCCCAAATACAGCGTTGAAAATGTCAAAAGAACAGAATAACATTGTTCTTTCTTTTCTCACTGCTCCAGGCCCACTGCCCAGCACAACAGAGTTCAGGAAAAAAGTACAGGCCAGGCCAGACTGTTTGATTAATACAAGAGCAGTAGGGGCTGCAATCTGGCTTCAAGTTCAGGCCAAGGGAGATGACTGTGCCATACCAATACAGATACAGCAGCAAGAAGCTCTTTGCTTCAGACACCTCCTACTCCCAGGTCCTGCAGACTAACCTTTCTGCTGAGTAGCTCCACTAGCTGCAAACTGCATCTCTTAAACTTCTCCATCCCTGCTTCAGTTCACTCCACAGCAGTCACAGACCTGCGCTGCCTTTTCCTGCATCTCCCTCCTCCCTTTACCCAGCAAACTGCCTTGAGAAGGACAGGAGGTTCACGCAGTTCTGCTTTAGTGATATATGACCTGCAAAGACTCAATATTTCCTCCTGCTAAGTTGAATGGACAGGAAGTGTTTATAGCTGATGGTGCACAAGGCAACTGTATTTAGGAACCCCAGCTCTACAGAACAGTCCAGCAACCCGTAAGGAGTGAGAGTTATTATCAGTAAGCATCAATTCACTGAAAAAAAAGTCAAACTCATTGCAATTAAAAGCCAAAACTGCCACTGGAAAATCAAGTTCTAATTAATTCTTCCAGTTGTATAATGGCTTTTTGCTTGAGCAAGGTAGAATTGATGTCAGGAAGGTCTCACATGTCAAAACAATTTAATAAAAGAGCTACTTGAAAAGCATTAGGTAAGCGCAGCAGCTGGAAAAATACACTTTAATTCTTTTGCTTTGGTAGCTGATAGGAAATTAACTAATAAAGCGGGTAATGTGCCATTTTGCTTCACTTCTTTCCTTTTAAAACAAGGGCCTGAAGATGCCGTTATTGTCCCAGACACCTTAAAATCAGGGTTTAAAAGTTACACTGTCATGTTCAGGATACAAGAGACTTAATTACTAAGAGAAGTCAAGACTTCAGAACAAGATTTCGGGTTGTATTTTCACATAGGTGTGGATTTCAAGAGCAGAAGTAGGCTGAGACTTGGCATATGGTTTTAACAGAGAGGACAAATGGCTATAGGAACACATCAGAGTTGTGGATCATCAGCATCACTGGTAATCTTAACAGACCACAACTCTTGATGCTATGTTTGAATTCACCACCACTACAGAACCCTCAACAAAAATAACTTTAAGAGTCCTGTAGCAAGTGTTAAGAACAAAGAATGAAGTCAACCTCAAGTGATCCAGTGGTCTCTTCCCTTAGGAATCAAACTATTTAGGAATCCACTCTGTGATATCCAAGATTACACAATCCTAAGTCATTTTCATTAATTATACTACTGGATAAAAATTATTTGAGCTGGATAAATACCTTCAAAAGCCATTAGGTCCCTGAAAATAGATATTAGGAGGGTTTCCAAGAAAAAGAAATGAGTTTCCCAAGTGGTGGAATAAAAGAGAAAAAGAGAGTCTTGCACTCACCTCTCCCACACTCTTCATGGAACTTCCAATCCGGTTGGACATATGCTGAAACCGGTCCAAATCCCAGCGGGGTATCTTGGTAACAACGTAATCCAGGCTGGGCTCAAAGCAGGCAGAGGTTTTTCCTGTCACCACATTCTTGATTTCTGGCAAAGGGATCCCCAAGGCAATTTTGGCAGCAATAAACGCTAATGGATACCTGGCATAGAGGACAAGTAGAGAACAGCAGAGTGGGAAGTACTTTGCTTTTGCAAATCGCAGGAGTGGATCAAATTAAACACATGTGAGGTGATTTCCCCTCCTCAACACAACAGAAGGCTACTGTGCTTGAAGGCAGCCGGGCTCATCCAGCTTCCTACCTTAATACATTGGAGAGCTACCTACCTAGATCTGGGACTTACATTATTATCTGCAAAGACACCAGTGTTAAGTACCTGTCATGCCCACAGTGAGATCACACACAGAGATCTGTTTTGCTGCAAGTCTACCATCCAAAAAGAATGGCATCCAATCAAATGCCCACTATCCAACATCACGGCTTATCTCCAGTTTGCTGTGGCACTTCAACAACCACGAGAGTTGTTGAGAACGGAAAATTAGAGATTAATTTGTGCCTCTCTACAGCATCTGCAAAGTGCTATTAAGAAGCCAATTTTTAAACAGCCTGCTCTGACCATCCTTATCTTGATTAGTTTATGATTACCAACAAAACAAAGGCAGCTAGCAACACCATTTGCATCAATCTGACAGACAGCTCATTAATAACTGTGTCCTCTGGGTCCCAGAGATGATTTGCAGCCAACATATGGATACAGTGGATATGCTTTGTAAGGACAGATATTAGGCTCCCCACACACACCTCCTGGGAGTTTTTCCACTTCTAGTAACAGCAGCAGCAGGTTGGATTAGACCTAGAGGGCTCACTAACCCCTTCTTCCATCTCCCAGCAGGACTGACTCCCCAAGGGTCAATCCTAGCAGATGCTGACACGAGTTGTTCTTAGCAGCTTCTCATGCAGAAATCTGCACCTTACTGTCCTGACTGCCCCAGAGTTCTCCCTAACAACCAATTTCAGTTTTCCTTGCTGCAAATTAGGCTTGCATGTCCTTGTCTTAACTGAAGGGAAGGCAGATGCAGGAGCACTTCTTCCTTGCAGCCGTCTCCTATATATTTAAATAAACACTGATGCAATTTCCTTATCAGAATTCTCTCTTCCTGTTCTTCTCCCTTCATTTTTTGCTTATTCATTTGTTTGTTCTGTAGTTTTGTGGGATTTTTTTTTGGGGGGGGAGGAGGGAGCTAAATAATCTTACCCTGTTGCCTTGGAAGCCAAAGCTGAACTTCTTGAGAGCCTGGCATTAACTTCAATGATGTAGTACTCCAGGGAAGTTGGATGCAGAGCAAACTGGATGTTACACTCTCCCACAATGCCCAGATGTCGGACGACTTTGATGGCACGATCCCTCAGCATCTGAAATTCCTCATTAGTGAGCGTCTGGCTTGGAGCCACTACAACAGAATCTCCTGTTGTCACAAGGTAGCAGAAAAGGAAAATGAGAAGCTGCTCAGTGGCAGATAAATTCTAGTCACACAGGTCACTTTCTTTGCTAACCCACAGCAGTAATGAAGTTGCCACAGACATTCTAACCTCTGGATGCACAGTTGATGAAAAGCACAGACAGTTAGAAGCCCAGAGATGGAGAGGCTAGGCAGTCTTACTGTAAATGGGATCATAGGGGTCCGTTTCACACTGTAGCTGGCTTTATCCAAGACCTAAAGAGTATTTCTAGAGTGACTTCATCAACCACAAACCTATGTCAGTAACAGCAGCCAGAAGGGCATGGCATAGAAAAAAGCTAATGAGCCATTTCCAGTTCCCCAACCTGTGCCCAAGCCTACCTGTGTGGACTCCCATAGCATCTATGTTCTCCATGTTGCAGACAGCAATACAGTTATCAGCAGCATCTCTCACAACTTCATACTCTATCTCCTTCCAGCCAACAACTGACCTTTCCACCAGAATTTGGTTAGTCATTGCAAATGCCTGGGAATATGTTAGGGAAAAGGAACAGTAAAAAAGAAAAACTTATTGGACCATGTTACATATTTAAGACTTCCATGGCTTATCTCCAGACATCCCAGACCAACAAGAAAACTCAAAGATTAAGGTAAGTGAAGTTCACAGCACTGACAACAAATACTTTATATTTCTCCTTTTTAAAAGAAAAAAATTGTATTAGCTTCATTTAAAAAGCCCAGGAAAATATTTATGTGACCTGATTGGAAAACAAAGGCAGGGCACATGAGCTTGCAACGGCATATAAATAACAAATAGGAATATAAAAACGTCTAAGGCTTCAATCATGCAACAGACACATGCTGTTGTTTGTGGATGTGGGTAGCCCCATGGACATCAACAGAACTCTGCAGAAAGCTGAATGACTAAGTGATGGGGATGTGGGTGCCAGCAAACACTATGTAATTAATAGTATCAATAATGCTGCTTATCATTGGCACACTAACCAGAAGCAAGATTTGTGACTGATTCTTAACCAGATCTTGTAAGCACTCCTCAGTGCAAAAGACAAAACAAAAAATATAGCTTGCTGGTAAATGAGCATAATCTAAGTGAATAAATGGCCTTAATATTAGCAGATAAAAAACATTAATCAATGCTCTCCTAAAATCCTAGAAAACAAGAGCTACATTATCCATCCATCTTTTAGCAAAGCTTCTTGTTTTAGTGCTGCCCACGCATCAGTCTGCAGTCTGATGCCCTCTGTAGTTAGCTCAAGCTGTTAGTCAACTGTTGCCCTTAGCTCCATTGTCAAACCTGCACATAGTAAATGAAAAGCAAAAGTAGTTTGAGGAGTGGCACTTCACATTCACACCCAGCAGAAGCACTGAATCTGTGTGGATGTAGCAGGGATACCCAATCACACTTGTGAAACAATCTAAGCTGCTCCTGTGTTACTGTCTATTGCCTTCTCTCACTCAAAATGAGCAGTCTCAGGAAACATGAACAGATTACTTGAAGTATGTGTGCTATGAAACATCCACTGGTGTTCAGTCTTCTGAATTACATACAGTTCAGAGTCCTATGTCTGAAAACCAAGCTCACACAATTACTACAGATCACCTTCGTAACTGAGAACAAGGGAGCTCCTACTGGACTGTAGACATGAGCATCCAAACTTGAGCTAATTTAACTCATTTAATTTATAGAGGGCCTACAAGGATGCTGGGGAGGGACTCTTCATGAGGGACTGTAGTGATAGGACAAGGGGTAAGGGGTTCAAACTTAAACAGAGGAAGTTTAGATTGGATATAAGGAGGAAGTTCTTTACTGTAAGGGTGGTGAGGCACTGGAATGGGTTGCCCAGGGAAGTTGTGAAAGCTCCATCGCTGGCGGTGTTCAAGGCTGGGCTGGACAGAGCCTTGGGTGACATGGTTTAGTGTGAGGTGTCCCTGCCCATGGCAGGGGGTTGGAACTGGATGACCTTAATGTCCTTTCCAACCCTAACTATTCTATGACCCTATGATTCTAACCCAAACTGTTTTCCACTGTATATTTTGAAATGTTGATGCCAAACTGGGAGGTGCTGTTGGCTCTCTTGAAGTACAGGAGGCCTTACAGAGGGATCTAGATCGATTGGAGAATTAGGCTGTGATTAATGGAATGAAATCTAACAAGTTGAAATGCCAGATTCTGCACCCAGGATGGAGTAATGCCAGGCACAAACATAAACTGGGACAGGAGCGGCTGGAGCCAACAAAGCTGGTGAAAGGGCTGGAAGGAAAGTCCTATGAAGAGTGGTTGAGAACTTTGGGCTTGTCTAGCTTGGAGAAAAGGAGGCTGAGAGGTGACCTCACAGCTCTATACAGCTGCCTGAGGAGAAGTGGCAATGGAACTACTGATCTCTTCTCCCTGGCATCCAGTGACAGGATGCATGGGAATTCTGCAAAGCTGCATCAGGAGAGGTTCAGACTTGACATTAGGAAGCATTTCTTTACTGAGAAGGTGGTCAAACACTGCCACAGGCTTCCTAGAGAGGTGGTCAATGCCCCAGGCCTGTCACCGCTTAAGAGACATTTGGCCAATGCCTTAACTTTTGGTCAGCACTGAAGAGGTCAGGCAGTTGGACTGGATGATCATTGTAGCTCCCTTCCAACTGAAATACTCTGTTCCACTCCAGAATGATGTTCTTTAAGGATAAATTTTGAGAAAATGAAAACATTCATTTGGAAAGTAAAATAGAATCAGGCTTTTCAAAGAAGGAGTTTCAGAACCATGAAGCATTTACTAAAGATATAAACTGCCTGACTCCCAAAGTTTCACAGCTCATAAGATGCTTATAAAGAGCAGCTGGTTTACAGATCTAGGGGAAAAACTGAGATGTTCAAAACCACTTTAAAAGAACACCAAGAAACGCTGATCAAAACCAGGTTTTCCTACTGAAAAATATTTGGATATCAATGTTTTCAGACAGCTGCACTCCCAGAGTTCCTGAGTGAATTTCTGCTTTCTTTAAACAAAGCCCATGCGTGTTGGGCAAGCTAAGTGTTTCCAGCTTCAGCCATCAATCTGTGAGATGGGGTTACTGTACCCAATGTCTCCTCTTGCATCTGTCAAATCCTGTCCACTGGGCCTCCCTGCAACTGACACTGCCTGAGCAGATATTTGCTCAGCACTAAGCACACTAACCCGAAAGTCCGTGTGCATGGGAGCAGTGTGGAAGGATACACAAATGGCATTTTCACAGACATTTCTTACTGGCCTCAGCAGTGTTTTGCCCTAGAGATACATGAAAGATTAAGAGGTTCAGAAAATCAGGGAAACACAAAACTAAGAATTTCAGACATAGAGATTTATTTCCTAAAATTCCGCATTTTTTGCCAAGGAAAAAGCTTTCTGGGTTTTGTTTTCTTATTTGTTGTTTGTTATCTGCTTATTTTTCCCAGCAAATTCATAAAACCAATCCCAGATTTCCTATAGAAGAGCTGTTTCTATAGCCAGAGACAGCTGGTGGACGTCAAATTATGAAGTGCCATCCCATTAAATCTCTACATGAGCTTTTGGCCAGCAAAAACACTGTCTTTAGACAGAAATGCTACAGAGGCCCAAGCCTCTCACATCTTCTGTCCTTGATAATACATTGTCACTCAGCATTTAAAATGTTTCAACTTCCCTGACATCCTTCACGTGCCATTTACTTCTGCAAGCAGGTGAATATAGTCCAATCTGTTTATTTTCAGGCCCAAATTGCTGAAACACTCAAATTATGACTTGTTTCTCATGAATTGAATAGATCTGTCATTTTAACATGTTTGTTATCCAAGCCAGCAGGAATTATGAGCAGAGGGCATGAGAAGGAATCAGGATAACACTTTACAGGTAAGATGAAAGCTGGGGTATGTACAATTCCAGTGTCTGTGGCTATCAGAAGAATATCTAAGACAACCAGATATTCAGCTCCACTCCCAGAGCTTGCAATTGCAGACGTACCTTTGTACCAAGGTCCAGCAAACTTTCTTTATCAGGACATATTCCTGACCCTAGACCACCAAGGGCATAAGCAGAACGTATCATGACTGGGTAACTAATCTTTTCAGCTGCTTTCAAAGCATCTTCAACCTAAAAGGACAAGGGAATAGTTTTCAGAGGTATAATAACAATACAAAGTCTCAACTCTGGTTACACTGTTAACTGGAAATCCCATCAGTAAGTCACTATAAAATGAAAAGAATAACATTTAGCTTTATAACACTGCTTTGCTCTGCCAAACAGCAGAAAACTGGAGCATGGACTCAAGGAGGGGCTTCTGTCCTTAGTTATGTGTGGACTTCCTTATTCACAAAGTACAAAGTCCTTATCTGGTCTGGCTTCACAGACTCTTCAGCATGAAATAACCCCTCCAACAAACATCCTGGTCTGGTTTCCTCCAAACTCCAACAGGAGCAGCACAGAAGCCACCTCAACCCAATTTCCTTTTCTTGTCAACAAGTAAATGAGCTTAGACTTTCCAAGTGCTTAATTGCATTTGCACTCATTCTAAATCCTGGTGAACCAGTATCAGTCAGTGGGGAGTGCTGGTGAAAGCGTACAAACTACAGTAGTCACAGTTGTATTCAGCTTTCACTCAACAAAACTAGATTTAGCTTTTAACAGCTCAAATGGACAACAGTAATAGTAATCACATCTTCAAAATCATCTGATTTACCGATTCCACTGCAAAGCTAGGAGCAATCTTTTCATTTAGCTCGGTCAGCTTATCACAAAAAAGCTTTCTATCCTCTGTGGCCATGATGGATTCAACTGATGTACCTAGGACCTTCACACCATACTCCTGCAGGACTCCTTGCTTGAAGAGCTCCACTCCTGCAGGGTAAATAGAAGAAGAAGAAAGTATTCAAAAGGTAGCTGACTAGCTGACAACTTTTCTGGCCTCTTCAACACTAATTTTACTATTCTTTGTCAGTATTAGAACTCAGAACCATAACATGAAAGTTTCTGTCCTCACATCTACGAAACCTGGAACATTAGTAAAGTCACTGCTTGGTCATCACCTGCAACACAAAGCAAAGGGGTGCAGTGTTTGGGAGAAGCTAAACGAAGCTAACTTTTCCTTTTGATCTCTGCCACAAGGTGGTCTACAAGTATCGAAATCAGCAACTAGATCTTATGTTCACAACTTAGCAATTGCTCACTCCCCCATGGTCAGTATCTTTGCCTGCAGCCCTTAGTAACTTGGACAATGTACCAATGTTGCATGTCCGCACAAATAAAGCTTGCTGAACACATAGTAAAAACCATGAGTTTACCTGCAAGGAGTGCCAAAAATGCCTATATTGTACTCACCACAGTTGAGAGCAGTCTGACCACCCATGCCGAGAATTAATCCATCAGGATGTTCTGCTTTGATGACTTCTGTGACAAACTGTGGAGTGATGGGGAGGAAGTAGACAGCATCAGCCTGCTTTAAGCCAGTCTCATTGGTCTGCACTGAAGCAATATTGGGATTCATGAGGACAGTTTTCACATTTTCTTCCTGAAAAAATGAAAATATGCATTAAAACTAAGAATATGTGGAAAAAGATTTAACAGCAGCAGCAAGGACAAATGGGGCTCAACAAGCAGTTTACCAACAGCAGCATTTAAAAAGCCTGGTTCCCTCCGTACCCTCCCATAAGGGATGCCTGGTTTCTTGTACCAGGCTGACCTAATGCCACTTCTTTACTTTTGTGCCTCTGCCTGTCAATGGCTCTTCAGGGAATGCAGATTCCCACCTGATTCAGAAACATGGTTCAAATTTTTCAGCACATTTAGGAGTTACACAGGGGAGAGAGGAACAAACTCCAGCATCCTCATGTCTGTGTTCTGTTGGAAGTCAGACTAGAAGTCACCAAAAATTAATGAAAGCCCAATCTTTTCTTTCCAAGCAGTAGGTCTTTGATGGGGTATCCAGGTAGTTCTCAGCTTTTGTACCAATTAGTAACAGTACAAACCCACATTGTTTGCTTTGATTTTCCCTAAAGATACTTTACTTTTCCTGGTGTCATTGCTTTAAGAATCTTGTCCTAATACATTACATATTTTATACTGCACATACTCAACAAACTCTGCCTCTAAACACAAGACAAAGGTTAGCCAAAACTTCGTGCTGTATTTTCTCTGTCACATGTAAGAAATAGGGTGATGATAAAGTTTATCTGTTTTCTGCTATAGCAATGGGAGTTTTACTGCTCTTGGTTACAGACATTCACTGCAGTTGGCTCATTAATAGAAAAGTCTGAGGTGGAGCTGGGCAGATCAACTCTCCTCATATAGTGAATATTAGTGTGTAATGAGGAAGCCAACTAAGTTTTACTAATAATGATGAGACCAGAATGTGGGCAAGCTCAAAAAAAGACCCAAGTCAACCACAAGCAGATAAAGAACAGTGTATTAGTGCTTTGTTAGAAAAGAGGACTGGGAAGACTAAAGGCTGTGGCCTCGTTTTTCCAACTCACTCTAATCCCCATTAACTTCTTGGAAAGCAATAAACTACAAACAAACCATTTGCCAAAGATGCTGATTAGAGATGCAAAATACACCTGAAAATGAAGATCTGTGATATGGAAGTTGTGAAGGTTAAGAAACAACTATGACTAACTAAAAACAGGAATTGTGAAGAGTACTAACAGACAGGAAGAATGTTGGTGGATTCAGTCAGCCATTCCTCAAACAAATGCTATGGAAGTCTTCCTGGGACCAGTATAGAAATTGCTATTTTTGCCCAGCTCACAATAAGCATGAAAATGCCATAGGGTTTTTCTGTGTTTGATTAAAACTTGTGTTTGACCCATTGGTTTGAGGGAACAAACATACAGTTCACCAAGAGCAATGGGATTCCCACTCAGAACTCTGACTGCTCAGTTCAGGTATAACCTTTCTGCTCTGTCCTTTGATAACTTAAAATACTGCCTTGAAGACCAGCTGTAAATTTTTGCTGACCTTCTTCCCCATGAAACACACTTTCCTTGGAAATGTGTCGTGCAGAAAAGGGAAGGAAGGGAGAAAATCCTTATGGAAAATTGAGAAAAATGACCCCAAACTGGGTAGTTTTCATGGCAGTGCTGAAGGAAAAGGGGAGATCTCTGAGCAAATCTATCTTCTCTAATGAACATATTCAGAAATTCATAGCTATAATTCTGGTGGGAATGAATGGGGAAGGGAGAGGTACCTCACCTGCCAACAAGCCGAAGTATCTGTACACCTCAGCCCTTTCTTCCCTACTTATCTGGGGCAGGGTATCTAAGGACCAGCTATCAGTAATAAGGAAGATAATTAATGAGAGAATTAATGCTCACTGCTGCTAAGAGGGACACACTTTACTGATAACACATTGTTTGGGATGTTGGATTTTAATCCACTCACTGTTTGCCCTTGCAACCTTTTCCTCCAACTTCTGCCTTTTTAAACACATGGCACTCTGCACAATGGCCACCCATGCTGATTGGGGACTTTTGTTACAATTTAATTAAGACAGTGCATTACTAATACTCCAGGAGGGTTCCATTCCTCTTTTGGTGTAAATCCACCTGTACTCAGAGCAGTTGGGAGAATTCCCACAGCACATAACCCAGAATCACAGAATGGTTAGGGCTGAAAGGAGCTTTCTTAAAGATCATCTAGTTCTCATCACTTCACCCAAAGCAATGACTTGTCATTCATTCCTTTCAAGATTATGAATCTATTCTGAAAACAAAACTTGGCATATATGACCTTTAAAAAGTTCATCCTATTTAAAACAAATAGCATTTAGAAAACCTGCCTTGATGAGGGGTTCAAAATCTTTTGCATAGCAGTGTTGACACCAGCCAACCATTTAGCTGTTGCTGTTATTTGTCTGCATTGCAATGTGTTGGCATACCACAAAAGCTTCAGTAATTGCAGCTCAGGTGCTGCTGACCATATTCCTCCTATTCAAACTTAAACAGGGGAAACTCACATTAGATAGAAGGAGGAAGTACTTTACTGTGAGGGTGGTAAGGCACTGGAACAGGTTGCTCAAAGAAGTGGTAAATGCTCCACCCCACGTTCGAGGCCTGATTTGGCATAGTCTTGGGTGACATGGTCTAGGGTGAGGTGACCCAGCCCTTGGCAGGGAGATTGGAACTGGTCTTAAGTTCCAATCTTAAGGTCCTTGCCAACCCTAACTGTTCTATGATTCATTTCCATTGATCTTGACAAGCTTAGAGTCACCAGTCACAGATACCAAAAAACAGACTGCTCAAAGACCGCAATGGAAAGCTTAAGAACATATCTCTTTGGAAGATAATTTTGAGTGGTTAATTCAGATCACTCAACCAACAAGTTCACAAGCAAACAAATGAACAGATTTCCCTACAGTCATTTTTTCTCACCAGCTTCCCTGCCCCAGTGATCCCACAGTCAGAGGAGGAGTTAGCTGGGAGAGGGGAAAAATAAAACACATGAGGTTAGTATTTTCAGAGCATCCTCTCACCTTCATGGCTTTCACGGCCTGGGATCCAGAGTAATCGAATTCCCCTGCCTGACCAATTGACAGACCCCCGGATCCTAGAATGAGAACTTTGGAGACCTGGAAATGTCAAACAGCATGGAAAAAAATCAGTCCTATCATAGAGAATGTTGGAATGAACAGACACTGTGCAGCAATGAACAGTCTCAAATTACAAAACAGAAGAGAGAAAAGTCACGTCCAAAACCACTGTAGTTTTACTTCTAAGAACATTTCTAGTGGACTCGTCCTATATATCTCTGCTTAGAGAAACACATGACTTATGTGTAGGGCATACAGTAAACCTGTTGGTTGTATCATGAGCTTAACTATGCCTCACTTTGGCTACCCACAAAATCCAGCTGTCTTCTAAGACAGCAACACTATGAAATTCAGCTCACACTAAGAATTGCAGACTTATTTGCTAAGCATCAGAGCATCAACATTATGCTGCTGGCACAGAATCTCAAGGCCAGGTTATCCCAGGGCATCTCACATACTGCCATGAGAGTACCCCACATGAAACATCAGATCCTACAACCTTCAAAGAAAAAGGAGTTGTTAACACATGAGACCCCTGATGACTGAGATAGGCAGCTGAGAGGTCTTTCGTAAGGGAAGCCTCCTCTGACTTCCTTGGTCAGCTTTTTGTTCCATTTTGTACCATAGGTTCAGTAGGAATTAACAACTGCCTCACTGACAGGCATGAATAATGAGTATGTGTACACTGACCTCCACTCTGGAAGCTGTCACTCCAGCTTTGGGTAGGACCGAGGAAACTGAGCCTTTCTCTCTCTTAACCAGCGCAATAAATGAATCAAATAAGAACTAGGAAAAATAAACACATGTATTTAATCACCAAAGTGGAACTACATAAATGCCAAGCTCTTAGCTCTGCTCTGCTGCCTTCAGAAGGTAGATTTACGCCATCAGACAAGAGGGGATCATTGTTTGAAATTCATTTAACAGGTTTGACGTATCTGATGAAGCTGCATTCAAGGAAGTGAGGTCATATCAGGAAGAAAACACGTATCAATCACATCTGTATGCTCTGCTTGTATATGGCTGGCAACGCAATGAATGAACATGCATTAAAAGCTAAAATACAGAAAAGCAGACATTAACTAGCTCAAAGGAACTATCTGGAATGAAGCCCATTGCAGAGCTGAGATCCGAATAAGTATATCTAAACATCAGTTATGCTACGTCAGTACTGTCCTTCCAGAGGAAGCTACAGACAGTGGGAAAGGCTTCCCATCTGACCACACTGCAGAGCATCTGTCCACACTGGTCCTGAAGCAGTGTGCTGGGAATTATGGAAGGAGTACAGATGGGTCCTGCAAGACCATCAGGATAGCATTGTGTTATAGAACCCATCCCAGCAGCCTAAGTGCGCACACTTGGGAAAGGCATAGCTGAGGGTTGTTTTGAGTTCTCTAAGATTCACTAGTCAATCAGATTGTTAAGAAACTTCTTGATATCAAGAGATTTACTTGAAGGTTTAATCAACATCAACAAATTAAGATTAAAATAAGCACTTCAATATATTCTTCCATCCTCCTCTCTTAAGCAATGCTAAATGCTTTATTTATGTTCAGGCATGCCCCCTTTGCATGCCACATCCCCTGTTGCTGCTTAGTCATACCCTGTGACTACACAGCCAGTTGTTACAGAGTTTGTGCAAAGCCACAGATGGGAGATTAAAATTTCATTTCACTTAGGAGAACCAGAGTGAGGAAGTGTGAATCCATTTACATAACTCTACGGTAATTATAAGATTTGAAAGTGGAACTAAAATGTACTAGAAAGTCAATGGGTTTATCACAAAGCATCTGGCTAGCATTTTTTCCTGGTAAAATAAAAACCTTTTCCTTTTGCAATCACTCCACAAGAGATTTGAGCCTGATCCTGCAAAGTCTTAAACACTTCAGTAACTTCAAACACACAGATAATCCCACCAAGACTCCAAGCATACACACCACATGAATGGAATCATTGATCCAAAGCATACAGAAGTCAATAGATGCCTTGCTGTTGATTGTAATTAGCTGGGGATCAAGCTAAGTAGACACAAGCCTATGCATGATTGAGCCCTGTTAGGATCCCAACATTTCAAAACCCAAGAGTCAGGACTGTCACCAACATAAAGACTTGTCACTGTAGTTGATACATATCTGAACCCTCTAGACTACCTCTGAAAGCAAGTTCATATCAGCCCTCATACAATACCTCTGTGTCCCTTGGCCCAGGATTTGCATCTGGGTAGAACTGTGCTGTGAAAATCGGTCTGGTCTCATGCATAATTCCCTGCAGGAATAAAAATGATTGTCTCAGACACTTCCTTGCTCCTTTCCCATGGGGGAAACTGCTTTTGAAAATACCTAAATAACTGATACAAATTACAACAACAGGCCAAATTAGACTGCAATAGTACTCCTTTTCTGTGCTGGACAACACAGAAGCAACACAACCAAACAGTGACTCAGGCTATGACACCTATGGTACCAGTCCTAAGATGACAGTAACTGAGTGAGCATCACTGATGGTAGGCAGATCTCAAAACTTAATAAGGCAGCTGGTTCAAGGGAAATCACATGGTCATCATTGCAATCCTACACTTTGGGTTAGTATGGAGAACAGTGGTAATGGCTCAACCCCTTTTGGCCTGTCAGGCAAAACCCCAAGTAAAGCAGATGGTCAGATCACCAAGTTTAGCCCCAATAACTAGTTGTAATCTGACAGCAAGCTTCCAGGAGGAGAAATAAAGCGAGAGAGCGTCTTCACTCACTAGGGGCTGCTATGTGCAGGTACCTGGAAAGCACAAGCTCACCTCATTCGTTCGATCATTGGCATTCACAAAGAGAGGTTTCCAGCCAGGTGGGAGGGTTGAGCTGTCAATAGCATAACCATGGTTCTGAGCAGTGATGACAGCCTGTCCATTCACTGCATTCAGGACAGGCTGGTTCTGTCCTCTGAAAGAGAAAGGATCAGAG
Source organism: Amazona ochrocephala (assembly GCA_039720435.1). Classification (NCBI taxonomy): domain Eukaryota; kingdom Metazoa; phylum Chordata; class Aves; order Psittaciformes; family Psittacidae; genus Amazona; species Amazona ochrocephala. The sequence continues at coordinate 80,060,401 of CM077881.1, read as the reverse complement.
AACCAAGGGCAGAAGAGTCATATGTGTCCAAATGCCAGTAACTCTGGGGCTATACAGAGCAGTTCAATACTAGCTGTTCAATACCGGAAACCAATCTCAAAATGATAAATCCTAGGAGAAGCTCTGCTATTCTTCAGTTTGATGGGGATCAATTACATCAAAGACTTTCAAAATACTCTCAGAAAAAGTAATAGATGACATGGCAGTTTAAATTAAAGGAGAGGAAAAAGGCTGGAATGAAGAAGTAATGTTACTGACATGATAGCTCCCATTAAATCAGTTCAGAAGCAATGCACTGCTGCTATGTGGGCTTTTGCAATGCTGAGCTGGTTTGTCTTGGTCTTGGGAAGCAGAAGAGCTGCCATACCTGTTGGCCATCTGCATCTTGTAGGAAGTAGCTCCAGCTGCTATCCCAGTGATTAGATTCCCCACGCTAATTCCAAACAAAGGCTCTGGACGATTGCTCTCCAGGACCTAAAATGAAAAAGTTTTCAGCAGATGCTGGAGTGTTTGTGTTCAGCAACTCCAGCACAAACCATGCCAGTTCTTTCACAAACTCACAATGAAGCTGAATGCATGGGTGGTAACAGTCTATAAAGGAAAAGTTTCCTCCTCTCCTTTAGGAGGGAAGCCTCAGAACACGGTTTGATGTCTCAGTCTACTCGAGGGGAATATGCAATGACACTCTGCACTACAGCCATTTAGTGTGTGATGTTGCTTCAAATGGGAGCACTGTGAAATTGGGGCTGTCCTCTCAAAAGGTCACAGAGGTCCTGAAAGAGCACAGGGTACTCTGAGGCACTGGTAAGATCATCACAGTAATCACATATTGCTCACCAAGGTCTGTATATCCTTACTGTAACTACTGGTCTGAAGGCAATTCCCAGTAGATGAAGATAAGAAATATCCCAGGCATATGAAATCACTTAACATTTGGTCTGTAACATGTTAGTACCATCAACTGTATAGAAATCAGGCACTTGAAAACAGGGGCAAAGAAGAACAATTGACCTACAGCTATTACACTGTACCTTTCTGACATTCTGAATCACCTCCTGGGCCTTCATGGGGTCTCCTGGACCTCCAGAAATTATGAGCCCATCATACTCCATGCTGGTGAAATCATGGTCCCATGGAACCAAATGCACTTCTGCACCTCGCTAGGAGAAAAAGAACAGGGAACAAGAAATGGGGAGGAGAAGAAATGAATTTGTGTGAGGAAGTTGTTCTTGTGCTCTTATGTCCCAGAGGCTGAGTTTGGATTTCAGTCATCCCTTTGCCAGGGACAACAAGAAGGTTTCTCTCCGCTCTCTGACCAGATTGCTTTCACAAAACTGGTAGATTTAGTAACTTTGAGCTATTTCAATGTTTGTCAAGTTTGTCTGAAATTCACTAAGGAGATCAAAACTTACTAACAGAATGCAAAAACAAAGCGTGCACACATGCATACCCATGCACACATGTAAAACATGGTCATTTTTACACAGTGCATTCATCCTAACTGCTAAATTAGGACTTCACAACCTCATTCTGTGCCATGTCAATAATAATCCTCCACATCAAAAATGGGAATATCCACATAAACTAAAGAACAAAACCAGGAAAACCCAGCAGATCTACAGAATGAGAGGACACCCCTTTTAATTCTCCTGTGTGGCTACAGAAGTGAGGACTGCTCCATCACTGCTAACAACAGGAACAGATTTTCACAGAATAACTCAGGGTGAAGGGACCTCAGGAGGTCACCTGCTCCAATCCCTGCTCAAAGCAGGGGTAAGTTCAACTTTAGGGCAGGTCGCTAAGGGCAGTGGCCAGTTGAGTTTTTAATATCTTCAAGGACAGACATTCCATAGCTTCTCTGGGCCTGTTCCAGCCATTCACCACCCTCACTGCAAAATCTTATCCCCATTTATTTGTTCTTTACAATGTTGGCTTGACCTTCCTTGCTTCTTCCTTAGAGAAGCCATGCCTTGTCTTTTTAAAGCTCACCTAGGAACTCCTCTCATGGCTGAGAGGTTGCTGCACAGGTCTGCTCCTTCCCTCCTCAATACAGTGCACCAAGTTCAGAAAACACCTCCCAGCCCATAAAAAGCCTCCTAAAAACTGCATCTTGTTTTAGGAGCACAACTGCTATAGGAATGGATGTGTCCAGGGAGAAGGAAGGCTAATGAGAACAGGCTAGGCTTTCGACAAAGCAAAACAAGAGATGAAGGACATAAACCACTGACCTACCTTTACTAGCAGGCGGATAATGTTGTACTTCAGCCCACAGTCGACAGCTACAACTTTAATTGGATTCCCTCTGCCATAAACCTTCACTTCCTACAGAAAGACAGACCATGCCATAAATGACAGATCACCCCCTGCTCACAGAACACAGAGAAGACAGGAAGCAGAATAACAATTCACCACCGTGCAGAGCTCATACTTAACAATCAATTCACAGGGAAATCCGGAAGCACTGCAGGCATTAGCACTTCCTTCATTCTTCTGTGAAAGTAGAAGTTATAATGCTCTTTTATACACTGTTGATTACAGCAATTCCTAAGAAATCACTTGTTTCCACAGCTAATGACAAGCTTTTTTCTTGTGTTTCACCTCATTAGCAGTGAAGCAGCAAGCCAGTTCTCACTGATTAGTGCAGCCCAAGAGAAACACCAGATACACAGCCAGAGACTTTCAGCTGCAGTTAAGTCATCCTGCTGATGCCAGTGGAGAAAGGCTGCTCCACATCAGCTGCAGATCCATCACGTCAACACCAACCTGACCCTCCAGTCACAATAAGACCAAAGCACAACTGGAGATAGCCTATGGGTGACCCCCAGTGCATCACAGCAGTACAGACCAGGCTAAGCATGTCACTGAGCAAGGCCTATGCTCATATGGACCTGACAGTTTGACATGTCAGACAACATTTCTCCTCCTCCTCCAGCTGCTCTTCCATAACCTAGTCCACAAAGTTAATCATCACCAGTCCCAAATCTGGACTATTATGCTTTGTACATCCACTTATTTTTTAGTCACAAAAAAAAAAGGTCAAATCACCATAAGGGCCTTGATACTGCAACATGCAGATATACTGGCAGATAGCTGTAGCACTAATATAAGGTTATTTATGGATAGCTTCTTTCTGAAGCTTTTTGAAATACTGTACTTTTTACATGACTACAGTTACCACCACGTTGGAATGTTATTCATCAATAAGCACGTAAGGCAGACTTCTTCCTTGTAAAAAACTCTGTGCTTCCCTTTAGTTACACTCAGCTTCTGAAAGCTGATATTGATAAGCATACTTTATTTTAAGTGGCTTTTCTCTCACGCAATACACCACTGAAAATAAAGTCTCTATTTTATTTTTTAAACTAAGTACCTCCTGTTTAATCAGCTTCCCTGGCATTCATATTTCACTGCTGGGCCCTTTATGAAGAGATGTTAAAATCCATACCCAAAATGCCTGGTGCAGGGTGACAAACTGAACCTTTCATAGAAGGATTATGACCAGCCAGAAGGAAAGACATCGCCTCTACAGGGAACTCAAGATGAAGGTCATTAGCAGAATATTACAACTCCTCCCCCTGTGTTCTCCTAACTCAGTTTTTGTTTGAACTTTTACCTGCTCAAAGACTGAGATGCAGAGTTTTAGGATGCAAGAGCATGTCCTGTGTGATGAAAGCTCTGATCATTATCAGGAGTGACTTACTAACATGTAAGGAGCAAGGGTAGGAGAGATGGGGTTCAAACAGCCATCTCCCTTCACTACAAGGCTTTGAGCAGCAACACAACACGAGTCACCAATGGTCCCTAGCTGACCTGTCAGGACAAGACTGCTGTCGTGACTCCTGCTGTGTGATGCTGAATGGAGAGATTTTGTATCTGAACATACCTTGTAGCTCATGCTACTAAATCAGACGGCAAAGTACCCTACAGTCTCTTTTTGAGAATGAGTAGAATGGAAATCCTACTGAAACTGGGTCCTGTTAGATCACTCAAGACTTCTGATATGAAGCGGTGCCTGATATCAAATATGACAATATCTTCACAGTCACCAATACATAAGTGGATTCTAATTCCACAGTCCAGGGTGGAATTGCAGCACTGCACAGGAATTGTATGGGTCTTTTATCCACTGACCTTCAGGCTTCTGGGAGGTGGGTTTCAAAAATCTCAAGATTAAGGTGTTGAGTTTTCACTGAAACTTAGTGTCATGTGCCAGAGTCCCTTAGAATAAACTCCCATTCCTTTTCAAAAGGGCTTTTGGAGACTCCTCCACTCTTCACAACACCCATGCTTTAAAATCTCAGAATATTATGAGGCAAAGATCTCTCTCAAAGGTTCTCCTTGGCTGTCCTAATGGCCAGAGGGAGTTGTGGTACAAAACTGCTTTGAGGTATTTTAATTACCTCATTCTCCAAACTCTTCCCTGTCCAATTACTTAGGTTGTGATTTGTTACAGCATTTCCGTCAGCAGCAAGACTGATTGTAGGTGCCAATGTCTTCACAACCCTCGCCCCACTTCTCATGCTTCTTATTCGTCTCTACTGCAGAGCTCTGAGCCCTGCATCTGGCCCAGAGTAAGTCTAGACAGAAAGCAGACTGGGAACTGGATCAGGGAACTGTTCAAATACAGTACTTCTAAAGCAAGAGGACTTCCCTCATCTGTTCACTGCACAGCCAATAAGAAACTGTCCCAGTCTGAAAGGATGATGTGGGAATGGGGCTGTATGTGCGGATGGAAGTAGCCTCTTAGCTTCGAGTGGTTAAATACTTCTCACCTGCTCTGGGACCCTGACCACCACATGCACTAAAATAAGTCTCTGACAGAAGTTCCTGCAGAATACTGGCAGCTTTCTATATTCCCTGCCCTGTATGGGCAATGTTAGCAAATACAGGATATACCACCAGCCTTCTAAAGAAGTGGGGAGATGAGGGGGAATCAATCACTCCTAAAGTACAGTTGATAAGCAGATTCCTGATCTTACTGTATCCTGATTTACACGAAAATAGTTATTTGGCAACAAATAGATTATTATGCCCAGTAATTATCAACACTGAACAGCTTACTTCATTTACAGCTTTATTTGCAATGCTGCTTTTTGAGCCTATAAAATGAAGTTATAAACATAATGAGACCACCAAGGCTCTGTTAGTCTCCTTACATCTCCCTCTTAGAAGCTATTTTCAGCATCTTTACAGCAATTGTGTCTCAGTAATTGCAGAGTTTAGCATCAGCAACCTTACCTTTTCCTGAGTTACTGCTCAAAATGGCTCCACCTGCATCTTGCAATCATAGATCACTATCTCAATATGCAACTGCCATCCTTCTGTGCAGCAACAAGGCCCTGACTCAAAATACAGTGGAGGCTTTGGCATGATTTGGTGAGATCCCTGAAGGTGAAATTTGCAAGGTGGCCTATATGTTCCAACAGCATCCCAGGCAACCACTTACTACTGTAAATCCAAGCCTGGATGGAGACTGGGCTTCAAATTCCTGCTTGCCCACTGACCAGCCTGTTCAGGACTCCTTCTCATATATGCCCACACTCATATCAGCTTGTGTGCAGAACAGTACACAAGCAACTATTTGCAAAGCTCTTCTGATCTTGATGGAGCTGCAAACACAACAGTAAGCATGGAATTTGTAAAAGGGATTCATACACCCAGTTCTCACTTCAGTCAACGGGATTAAGCACCCAAAGCACGCTTTATCCCACAACTGGTACAAGAATAGTTACTAATTTTAGTACAGCCCTGGTTTCCCAAGTCCTCATGACTTGTAATGTTCTCAGCTCATGGTGGAACACTGTTTGCATACCCAGCTAACAGAGGCACAAACTTAACTGCCGATCTGTACACATCCATAGACAAACCAGCTAATACCAGTAATATTAGATCCAAGGGATTCCTAACTTGGTCTCTTTTTGAAATCTAGAAATATCTTCTGCAATCACCTCAATAAAGCTATGCCCGAACACAGATTATCAAATCTTTTTGTGAGCTTTCCTGAAACTTACAGAAAACAACCATTCTTTTTACTAGTAGTTCTTCCATTTGAAAATGCCTACGATGTACTAGGTCTAAGTTATCACTACTACTTCTCAATCGTGTCCTTGTAACACACAGTCCTTTGATCAAAGTACTGTTCAGACTACATCCAGCTCAAAGCAGCTCATTTTACAGCTTCAACTCTGTACGTGAGGAGCCATGGGGATTCTACAAGGACGATGTTGAGACAACAGTCCTTCAAAGGTCTGGAAAAGGTGCATGGTATAGAAAAGGTTCCCAAATTGTTTGTTTAAAAAGACTGGCTAATCCCCAGAGCAAATGGGGAGCAGTTACCACCTGGAGTGTACAGTCTTGGGACCACAGAAGAACTTCTCACCTTTGTTGAAACTTCTGCAATTAAGTTCTGATTATTTGGATCTGCAAATTCCACGGGTTGACCTTCAAATTCAATCTTCCCAAGTAATGTGCCCTGTGGGAATACACCAGTCAACAACAAAGTACGAGCAAAGGAAAAGCTGTGAACACGGGGACAAGGTGCTGACATGCACAGCAACCGAAACAGCTGTTTAGAGATGGCTTCTTGGTGGCTTATAGCCACTTCTACTATCTTAGAGAAGTTTACGAGCCTTCCTTGGCATCAAAAAACCTGTTTAAAATCCTCCATGCAACAGAGAGGCATTGTCAGCAGTAACATTTGTTAATAGGCAGCCTGATGAGCTGTCTACTGAGTATGAAATGGATTGCCTTCCAAGAGGGATTAGAATTCAGATTCCCATATAATTGTTGTGTAGATCTGGGAGTAATCCACAGAGCAGTTTGAAGCTTTCCGGTTTATGGAAACTCACTGTGAGGTCTTCAGCCACCTTCTGTGCATAGCAACAAGGAAGCAGAGCTGGTGTAAGGCAAAGCTATGTACGATGCAGGTCTGCACAGTTTTCTGAAGAAACTGCTTAAAAAAACCACCTCCACAAAGCTCTACTCTTTATTGCTGTTAGCACCTCACAGAAGCCAGACTACTCTTCCTCTGCCAGCAGCATATCCTTCTGCATCTTCTGCTCGTTCAAGTTCTCAGTGGAAAAATCCCTGGTTTGGCTTTGCCCCACTCCTGGAATAAGTGGGATTAACCTAGGGTTAACCTCTTCTCAGCATGGGGACAGGGTGTGCAGTACAAAACTTTTAAAGGATGGAAGGGGAAAGTAACACAGAGGAAGTCAATGTTTTGTTGCAACTTTTAACTTTCATATAAAAGATGTTAGCTCACCCTGTGGACATCACACTAGCATGCACTCTCATTGGATTACTCATTGGGTTTGGTGATACTTCCAAGAGATACTGCCATCATTGGCCATACCTGAAGTATCCTTGTCAGGGCGAGAAAAAGCCAGCATCTTGCACTGCCATGCACACTACTATGGGTAAATTTTAAAGACAGCTTATATCAGTATCTGACATCCTACCTCATCTTGAGTAGCACAATAAAAGCAACTCCAGGCTGCTTCGCACAGACCAGAGCTGAGAAACTCAGCATTATCTTAAACAAGCCAGGTTCTTGGGACCCACAGAAGCTGATGAGAGCCACCAGTCAGTCCCATATACACTGATGACAAAGCCCTAAAGCCCTTGCTCTCAAACAGGAACCCCATGTCTTACCTTGTTGCCAGGTTATTCAGCCAAATGGTTCCCTGCATTTACCGTTGGAGACTAACTTAACAAGTCACTGCTCATTTCTGTATTTATCATAATGAAGCCCTGTTCTCACCCCCCAATTAATAAACAGACATGGAATGAAGTACTAAGCTGTTTCTTTCAGACTGGGAGAAAAGGCTACACCATGCACTATTTCAAAAGCCATAAACCACTACCACTCAGAGGCCCAGTATAATTGGCATTACTCCCATACACTGCTAAGTTACAGGATAAACATGGAAAGTATTTTCACTTTGGATGAAAGGAACGCTGATCCATTAAACAGTAGGCCTCCAGAAGGTGGAAAACATATTGCCATTTTCTATTGTATTAAATTGCACTTGTCTGCTGTCTGCAAGAGCAGGACAATGCCCTGTCTTCCTGCCAGAGCTCATTCCTACTATTTATCTGTTCAAGCTAGGTCATTCATATTTTGCTCTGTGGAATGAAAGGGGGTGCGGGCTTGGGCTGCAGACTGCAAATTGATCACCTACAGAAAAGAGCAACTTTAAATAATCCATTACAAAAGATCCTCTAAAGCCCATTTACATTCAAACTGGCTTTGGTCACTCTTGTAGCCAGTGTGAAGTGTACCTTAACATTAATCTCCACTCAGTAACATAAACCTGCTCATGTCCTTCAATTGTCAGCTCTTGAAAACCAGAGAAAAGTAATGACTATTAAAGATAATAACAGGCTTCAGCCTGAGTTAGGGAGCCAGATCAGTGTATTGTTGGCCTTCTTTTGTCTCTGAGGAGCAGGAGTAGTTCCACTGACCAAAGGTGCCGCCTGTGACCTAATGTCCAAAATGCCTCACAGAACTGTTGCTCTCCCTGTTACTATCTGAGGCAAGATGTAGTTGACACTAGTACCTATTGTGTTTGAAGCACTAGTCAGACACAGCTACCTGAGATCTTTCATTTACATCAGCTTACAATGGTTCACTTACGTGGAACAGAAAACCCAAAGCAGAGCTAAGAAGAGGGGGCTCCCTGGGATCTGCTCTGCCTCAGATCATTGTGTAGAGAGGACAGAGAGCCTTTGGAAGAGCACAGGGCACAGGAAGAGCAGCATCTGAGGTCAAGGCAGCCCAGCAGTAACACTGCTACCCCAGGTTTGCTGCTCTGATAGAAAAAAGGCCCAGCAGTAGCAAGGTTAACACAGTAGATCAAGGGAAGCAGATCATACCTTGTCACGAATTAATTTGGACAGCATTCTGGTATCAATCCCATACAGTGCAGGCACCTGAAGAAAACACAAGAGAAGGGCAAGTTGGAGAACAAGCAGCTAAGACAGAGAAACATAGCAGCCAGGTCACTTTGCTGAGAAGAATGTCTTTTAAGGAGCTCTGGCTCTTGGCAGTAGTATTACCAAGGCTGCCTTCCTTCCTGTTCTTCACTTCTCCTCCCTATTCCCACTCATAAATAGCCTAATTCTTCAAATCTAGTTTTTGCACTAAAAAGCACTAAATGAAAAAGCTCATGTGGCAAGTAGCAGTCTCATTTTTGAGCCCCATTTTGCCTTACTCACAAGCACCTAACCCTCCCAGTTACGCCAAATCAGCGGCAGTCTACTGACACATCCTTGACCCCCTTGGATTCAAGTCTGTGGGGTTCTAGCACCCAACATCTCTTGTGGTTATAACCACAACAGCACTACTAGAAGCAGCTCTATAGAAACAATTGATAGAATGCTGATGTGTATCATTTTCATGGAGAACCAAACATTCCCATTTAATTAACACGCCTTCTAGACAGATCTTGGAAATACCACTGCATCCAGAAAAAGAGAAATGGATGAAGAATCAGAGAACTAAGGAGCATAGAATGAACCCAGTACAGACTGGTGAAGATATCTGAGGAGAAGAGTTGTTACAGGCTCAAAGCCAGCAATTCTTCCCCTTGTTGCCATGCATACAGCTCTGTTCTCATGTAGTTATCCCTAGATTACTCACCTTTTCTTCCTGCAACCACTCTCCCAGGCTCCTAGCAGCCTGCCAGTGGCTGTACTCATTGCTGTAATCCAGCACCAGCAAACCTGAAACCTGCAGAGAGAAGAAATGTCATTTTTGCACTGAAGGATCACTTTGTACTTGCTCTGCACCTCATGAGTTTTCACTGTTCACTCACTGCAACCATATCATGGACAGGATTCAAGGCTGGACATGGTACAGTTGTTCTTCTATAACAAAAAGACAGCAAATCTGAGTTTTCTCAGAGAGAGTGCACCGAACAGGTACCCTGCAAAGGGCTGAAGACTTCATGTTCTGTCACGATTGCCAGGTTGGACAGAGCCTTGGGTGCCATTGTCTTGTGTGAGGCATCCCTGACCATGGGAGGGGATTGGAACTGGATGATTTTAAGGTCCTTTCCAACCCCAACCATTCTGTGATTGTGCCTGGGCCATTTTACTTAGGAAATTCATAGACTAATGTGGCTTCCAGGCAACCAAAGCTGCAAATCGCATGGAACTGAGAAAATACTTCTCGTTAGAAGGAAAATGGAAGTTTAAAAGAAGACAAAATGTTTTATTTTGATTCATTTTTTGTTTAAGAAAGCTTTTCACTTTGAAGCAACATTTCATTTCAAACATGAGCTCCATTTTCTGAGTTAGACAGCTTATAAAGGAGTCATTTCACCCCAGGTTCTGCTAGGTTTTGCTCCCTTTTTCAGTACTGCCACCACTGCCTGGACACAGCCCTACTCCAACATTCCCTGTCACCACAGTGTAAATACTGGTTCCTGCACTAGTGCATACAGCCTTGTTCACACAACTGTCACCTCCCTTATTTGTGGTAGTGCAGACAGAGAGAGAGAAAAGTCTCAGCGTGCAAAAGGTTCTCATTCTCATGGTGCTTGACATCTCTGTGGCAACCAATTGCAGGCAAACACAAAAGCAAAGGTGGTAAAAAAGCCATCCAGGACAGCAGTTCACAAGAACTGTAGCATATCCATCAGTGATGGGAAATACACTGCTTTTGGACAGCACATAGCCCAGCACAGAAACAAAGATGGATTATCTTTTCCCCCCTTTCCTCCAAAGAACACTATCCAGAAGAAGAAAATGAAAGGCTGAGTATCATTGATTCCTTCTAACTTTTATAAAGCTGGCAGTAAACTCTTGCACACACACACAGAGGCTGCTAACACCATCTTTTGATCAGCTCTGCATCTCCCACCATTACCTTGATCCCATCAGACTCCAGGAACTTCCTGAGACCCATTTCATCCAAAGCAGCTGTGTCAGGCACTCCACCATTCCCAACTATGGGGTTAGCTAGTGTAAGAATCTGTCCTTTGTAGCTGGGATCTGTCAAGGCTTCGATGTATCTAGATGAAGAAGCAACAGAAAAGTACCTTGGTTGGAGTTGAAAGAAAAACAAAAGAGCCACTAAAACAAGACAGGTCTGAATTCCCATACGACAAAAAGTCAGAAATGGTATTTGTGTGAAAGCAGTCTCAGTATAAAAGCAAACACCTCTGTGACTCTGTTCTGACTTTGCCATCTGTGATTAAACATTTGACACTGAGAACAAGGCAAGGCTTTGGCGCCTCATATTCCATTTAAGAAAAGCACAAGAGCTGTTAACAAACACAGACTCCTTGTGATTTAACATAAGGCAAACAAATGTACAAAGTGCAGAGCCACTGCAGAACTGCAGTAAGTGCATGGCCCATCACTTCACTCACAGGTAACAGCTTGGGCTTGATCATGCCCTGCACGTGGGCAGTACTTTGTCACTGCTATGTCCTTCCCTCCATGTGATGTAAGAACTTACCCCTCTCAGCAGCAACAGAAAGCTCAATCTGAAAAGCCAACAGAGTTATTTGCCCAGAGTTGGTCCCTTCCGCACTCTGAAGCATGTAGGTCTTGAGATGTTCTAGGTTGTAAGTGCTCTTGCTGTGGGGAAGCAGGCAGACAAATCTGTGCCTATCTTTTTGTCTGGGGATTGGTAAGGCAGCTGTGAATCATCCTTTTGATTCCTCACTACTGCTCTGCATTCTTCTCTCCTACTTGCTTTGTCAACAAACCCTGCCACAGTAACACTTCTGCAGCTTCTCGCTGCAGAGGCCTGGCCTCTATCCTAAGCAATCTCCAGGTTCCACCCATAGGACACCATACATTTCACCTGACAAGACTCCTAAGCGCTTGGAAGTTGGTTTGGAAGAAGGAAGGCAATGCTTTGGAATTCAGCAGTCTTCTCTGGTCACAAGGCCCCAGAGCATGCCCTTATATCTCTAGCCCAGGCTGAAGCCCTAGGAACAGCAGCTTTGTTTGGGTACCTGCCTGAATACCTTTCTCAGCAAGGACAGATCTAGAAGTGTGGTGAAACATTGTTCTGCAGTGGAGGAGCAAAGTACCACCCCTGGATCCAGTAGAGGGAAACAGGGTAAACATGGTCTATATGCCCATGCTCCTACTCTTCAGCTTCAACTTAACACCAGTCCTTTACTTTCTCCCTTACCCTGCTGCATACTGCAATCCATTACACAATTGCTGTCTTTTAACCCAAAAGCAGCTGTAATTTAGCAACAAATGAAGTCATCCATACCAATATTCAGCCAAATGCATGAAGACACTTCAGCATGAATCTGCCCTATACAGAACATAATTTGTTATTGTTTAAACAATACATAATTGGCAACTTGAGCCACCTACCAGATATCAGCAAGTCACAAGAGACATTTTTATGGAACATCAGACTTCCTGCCAGAAGATTAATTACCAAACATTGGGAAACTCTTCACAAAACCTGGAATGGTTGCAGGCAGATACAGACAACACAGCACACCAACCAGCTCAGACAAATGATATGTCAAATGAACAATGGCCATGAAATAGTTTCAGGTAAGCCCCTCCTGCTGTTCAGATCCATACTTCCTGCTGCAGGTAAACAACCACACAAGGTGCAGTGTGATCACAATGCTGCAGTAAGTGCATGACATGTGCACATTTGGCATTGCTCCCTCCTTCCAAGTCAATTGGTTATGCTACCAAAAGACTCTGTTAATGGCAAAGCTAATGTAATTAACCTTTGCATGCTGTCTGTAATCAGCAAACAAGTACAGAGAGCCACTGGGTTTGGGTAGGGCATGAAGACACAGCCCTGTGCTGAGACATGATGGCATTTAAGCAGGGACAATGCCTTGTAGAACACAGAAGAACAGATGGGAACACAAGCTCCAAAGACACTGCAATGTCTAATCCTTGCTCTGCCTGCCCAAAGGGCTGCCTGAGTTCAGTAAATTCCAGTCAATCAGTTCTGTTGTTAGAATATCATGGGGAACACACACAGACTTATGGGAGGCAAATGTATTTACTGAGCTGTTACAAACAGGGGACATTTTATAGGTAGTGATTCTTTTTCTTTCCTAATTGGTATAGGAAGAAAAAGGAAGAGAGGAGATTTCCAAACAGATGGCTGCAATACCAGGATTTATTTTCTTTTTGAGCAAATCTTTCTGAAAAGTTCCTTCTCATGCTTTTCTAATGAAAATTCAGCATCTCACCCTCAAAACACTGCTCTCTGCCCTCTATTCCAGAGCAATGACAACATTTCAGACAGCTTTAGCTACTTCAAGCCTGAAAGCTGTACGCACATAAAGTGCTTTGTCTCCCAGTTCTATGACATGAGTCAGAACGTGGGAGCCCAGATGAGCAGACAATGTGCAGAGCAGCATATTAATCACCCCAGTACAGAGCTAATGCTGACCCCACTCAGCATCTAGAAACACCTGCTTCACAGAAAGTATGGTCTGAAGCTTAACAGCAGCCATGGCAAAAGCATCCCTGCAGCAGCCTCTTGCTCTCTATTCTGATAAATCACTATGTGCCCAGACAGTCCCTAGAAGACCCCAGACTTGGGCATGTCCTTCACGCAGACACTTAGCCTATGACTCAATGAAAACAGGTAGCTGGCCTCCTCTGGGTACACAAGGTCTTGATCTCTATGCTCAGAAGCACTGGGCAGAGCTACAGGGGAGTGTATATATATAAATATATAGGTCTGATATAAGGCAGAAGTTCTTCCCTGTGAAGGTGCTGAGGTGCTGGCACAGGGTGCCCCAAGAAGCTGTGGCTGCCCCATCCCTGGCAGTGTTCAAGGCCAGGTTGGACAAAGGGGCTTGGAGCAATCTGCTCTAGTGGAAGGTGTCCCTGCCAGTGACAGGAGGCTGGAACTGGATGAGTTTTAAGGTCCTTTCCAACCCAAACCAGCCCAGGATTCTATGACAGCAATCCTTGAACTAGTAGCAGATCTGTCACTTTTAAGATCTGCAACAATGCTGCAAACTTTCATCTGCCTCTTCTCTGAATCAATCAAGATCATGTTCCTGGAGTGCTCTGAAGATACAACCTTACATTTTGAATGTTCCCTCCATGCCCATATGCTCCCCAGCACAGAAGAGATCTCTTTCAGAGGCATCCTCTTCAAATCACTCGAAAATGAGAAAACACAGCTTCTGCTGCCACAGTAACATGTGGAGAGGAAATTAATCCATCAGGTCCTCCTTGACTTTTGTGATGTGACAAGATTTATTGCCCATAATCTACCACCAAGAAGAGAACTCTGGTGCCCTCCATCATTCTGCTCTACATTAAACAGTTGCTTTTTGGCAGGTATATTAACACAGCCAGTAATCAGAGCTGTCAAAATACTTAAATAATTGCCTCCTAATGCAAAACCCTGCAACCGCATTCCCCTCCACAGCAATTGAACACTCTCACCAATGAGGCATTTAAAAACTCATCCTCAGAGTGCAGGTTTCTCCAAAGGAGAGCAGAACTTGGGAAATGCAAGGCAGCTGGACAAAGACAGCTGTGAATGACTGCAGGAAAAGCTCTAGCACCAACCACCTCAGAGCTGTCTCACATCCCCAGGGACATGTCCCTCTCCTAACCAAAATGCTCATTCCTCTGGGCAGATTTCTTCCACTCAAGCAGTTCAATAAAAGCACTGGCAGTATTTGGCTGCCATCATCAGTCAGCTACTGGCTTCTACCCCTCGAGAGGAGGGAGTCATGCAAGGTTAGGCATGAGGCTGATCCTACCTTTTAGCTGGAAACCACACAGAGTTTAAATGCATCCTTAACTGTGGTATGAGCCAACGAATGTTATAAGAGATGGGTCATGACCGACTTGGAAGCCAAGTTCCATTACTCAAAAGGCTGCAACTGATTCAAACCTCTATTTGATCAGGGCACTGCAGGAAGAACAAAGACAGCTCTTCTGCTCTGACTCAGCAATGGCTGCAATTCAATGGGAGGTGATCAGATCCCTATATACCTCACTATCATGATTAGTTCTATCAGTCTTTAAAGTTGCTCATCACCACAAATGGTATGACACAAATGGACTGTCTGAAGTCTCTTCATTAACTATCTTATATATATATATCCCTGGAGATGGTGGATTGACCGTGGTTGGATGACAAGTGCCCACGAAAGCTGCTGTGTCACTGCCCTCCTCAACTGGACAGGGGAGAGAAAATGCATCAAAAGGCGTTTGTGTCTAGATAAGGACAGGGAGAGATCAGTCACCAATAACCCTCACAGGCAAAACAGACTTGACTTGGGGAAATTAGTTTCATTTGTTACCAATCAAATCAGAGAAAGGTAATGAGAAATAAACTTAAACCTTAAAAATACTTCCCCTCACCTTTCCTTTCCTTCTGGGCTTAGCTTTATTCCCCCATTCTCTATCTTCTGTCCCCCCAGCAGTGCAGGGGAACAGGGACTAGGGTTGTAGTCAGTTCATCACATGTTGTGCCAATCCTTCCTCATGGGGAGACTCCTCCTCTGCCCCAGCAAGGGGTCCCTCCTCCACAAGCTTCTCCAACACAAGTCCTTCCCACAGCCTGCAGTTCTTCAGGAGCTGCTCCAACATGGGTCCCTTCCGCAGGGTGTGGTCCTTCAGGACAGGCTGCTCCAGCTTGGGGTTCCTTGCAGGGTCACAGCTCCTGCCTTTCAACCTGCTCACTATCAAAACCTGGCACACAAACCCAATGCACAGCAGTGGAGTATGTTCTACATGCTTGCATCAGGACCCTACAAGCTTGGAAAAAGCAGCTTTCACACTTTAACAAGCTCCCATGCAAGTTTTGGTGCTTATCACTCATTTGCATTTGTCTTACCCAGAAAGACCAGTGTTGAATACAACTTCCCCTGCCGTGGAGGATGGATAGCCAAAAGAATAGCCCTTCATCTTCATCCCATCTTCCAGCACCAAGTTTGCAGTCTGCACCTGGAGAAAGGCACATGAAGAGACTCAAACACACAAAGAACAGGCTTGATGTTTATACAGGCAACACCCAAGACACCTGCCTTTTATGCCTTACTTAGGAAACATTCCTGCCCCTGTCCCATTCCAGCTGCTAAGATACAGTCTCCTTTACTAGTCTCCTTACACTCTTTTTCCTTCCAACACTCAGGACACATTGTGCTCCTAATGAGGGCAATGCAAACCTCAGTGCAAGCAGAGCATGTGCTGCTATCACTGTGGGATCACCCTTCCATATCACTTTAATTTCTTCCACCCATTATATCTTGCAATTAACCAGTATCATAACCCTGTAGAGAAAGGATCACCTCTCCTCTTGGTGTTTGCTCAAGGCTTGCTGCTGAGCATGCTGGCTCTCACCCAGCTGTGACTTTTGAGAGGTGCTTAACTTATGTTGCAACTGTACAGCTAAGCTGCTAAAAATGCTTAGTTGGACTGCTGTGAGTTAGCAAAATTCAAAACACCAGTTTTAGGACACCAGAAGAGAATAACTTCTGCATCAGAAAGACACTTATGGCCTCAGTTACCTCAGGTAGATATAACTGTCCTGGAAGAGGAAGCCATGGAACAAGCAGCCAAGAGGAAAGCTTCCCATAAAGCTGCACCTCTTTCAGAGAGAGTTTAGCAGAACTGAGTCCCACACTGACTGTGGGATCCTTCACAGGTTTAATACTATTTTACAGCTGAAGAAAATGGGACATGGAGAGTGACTTTTATAGAAGTTAAGAGATTCAGCGTCTTTGTACACACCAGACTAAACACCCCCTCTTTTCCCTCATTTTGAAGCTAAACCTTTCTCAGCCTGTCCAGAAATTGGTTGGGAAACCAACTGGGAACTCCAGCTCCCACCAAAAAAGTAATGAGCACATGTACACCAGAAATGAGAGAATGAGTTGGGAGACTGCTTCACACAGCAGCATCACTGGTGACATGCAGGGTGAGACAGGAAGCAAAGCTGGAAATAGATTTGCTGCTATAGATCTGGGCTTAAAAAAGAACTTGATGGTGAACCTTTTGGACCCTGAGAACTTCCTCTTCTGGAATGCCAGCACAGCTGCCTCATGGACACGGAGCTGCAGTCACAGAGTGACCACCAGTGCAAAACCCCACAGGAGATGTGCCAAGCGTGTCCGCCAGGCAGCAGCTCTCACCATGATTTAACTTCGTATTGGGGTTTTGTTACAGAACAATTCCTCTTCCTGGGATTTTAAGAAGAATCAAGATCAATTTGCTGCAGAAAGGAGCAGAACTACTTTCCATTAGCCATAAATCAGATGAACAATCACAGCAAGGAGAAATTTCATTCCCAGCATTGAACATTTTGTAACAATTATGGCAAACATTCATCTCGAGCTCCTCTGCAGTTACAAATACTGCACAGATCAATTACTAATGTACTGAAAAACATACTAAAAATCAAACTGCACCACCAAGTAATTGAATTCTGTGCATCTGGGATGCTTTCAGCCTTGCATTTTTTCCTCATTAATGTCAAACATTCAGGCATTCTCCAAAGGTTCAGAAATCACTTTCTGAACCTTCCCACACTATTGGATGGGATAGCCAGCAGTGCCAAAATCCCCTCCCTCCCCAGATATAAATATGTTCCCTAGGTTTAGCCCAAATAAAACTTACGGTTTGATCAGCTCCCATATTTCACTAAGCTTCTCCTTACAGAAAGCCTAAACCATTACAAAACACAGAGGTCACTTGGGTGCCTCAGACTGGGCTTTGGACAGGCCCCTTGCTCTTTCTGAAGCCTGCTGAAAGCCCAACCCATGCTGCAGACATTGGAGACTGTAAGAACCGGTTTTCCTCAGCCTTGGTGGCAAGAGATGGATCCTTTCCCCCCACAGGCCACATTATTTGAACCTACCCAAATGTCAGCTCCAGTTCAAGCAAGTTCTGCCCCTTGCTGGCACAAGTTAGGATAATCATCTGGATCATAGTCCCAGCTGCAAATAGGCTGGGAAAATCCTTTAGGAAGCAACACCCATAATACTGGAATGACCGGAAAAGTTAAGATCCATCTAAATCCTGAGGGGCCAAAGCCCAGAGTAACCAGTGTGACCTCTAGAGCCTTATTCTCTCTTTAGTACTTGACATGAATCTGCATATCTTCACTCCCACCACAGACCACCTGCCCTTCTACACACCAGACTAGCACAGAACCCATTTCTGTTGAACAGAAACCCCCATTGTACTATTAGA
Organism: Amazona ochrocephala; assembly: GCA_039720435.1. NCBI lineage: Eukaryota > Metazoa > Chordata > Aves > Psittaciformes > Psittacidae > Amazona > Amazona ochrocephala. Next base: position 80,042,224 of record CM077881.1, on the reverse strand, counting down.
TCCCCTGTACAGTGTTTAAGTAATGCAGAATGTCCCTGAGCAGCCATAATCTGCCTGCAAGTTCAGCTATAGCAAGGGATAGATGTTCAAATGTTTCCCTCCCTTACTTGATTTATTATTCTTAATTAAGTGGTTGGTTTGTTTGTTGAGCATTCTAGAAGCAATTATTCCTGCTTAGATTTCTAGCAGAGGTGTTTGCATCTCCCCACGCTGCCAGCCTACCTTGCCTCTGCATTTCGGTTTTAATGTGGAAAGTGATTTACAGGCTAGAAAGAAGGCCAGTTGGCTCAGTCAGGGATTAGCTGGGAGAGATTTTCGCTTTCACAAAGCCAACAAGAAATAAACAAAGCCCCCAAAGCTTCTGTGAGGACCTTTTGTCTCCTGCCTTCTCAGAAGCATCCCCATGTAGTCTTAGCCAAGTCTCTAATGTAGTCTCTCAACAGGAATGTTTCTTCCACACACACCCCCAAAGGTGAGACATGGTTTGCAACTTGATTTGTCACTCCCACATGCCACTAGCTTCACCTTTAGCAGAGCTCCCTGTGCTCCAGAGAGGCTGTTGGGCTCTTGAAGAGCTTTGAGGATGGAGATGGCTAACAGAAACGGTCATGCTCTTGGCTGCAGTGTTGTTAGATCGGTGCATTTTGCCAAAGCAGCTTCCAAAGTTAACCAGTTCAGGTCCCACTTCATTAAGTACTTGACACATAAAGTAAACACTGTAGCAGTTCAAAACCAAACCCAAAGCAATATGTAACAAACCAGATTAACTTAGTTGCAGTTAGTTTCCTGCCCTTCCCATCTACACAGCGGATGATGGAGATCTGCAACAGCTCAAAAGATCTGCAGTACAATTTACTTCTTAAAGCATGTCTGCTACAAACCTCTGTACTAGAAAGTGAACTTATTCCTGTGGTTATTCCTCCTCTTTTCTATTTGCTTCACAAAGTAACCAGCCAAGGAAGTCAAGTCTTTCCCCTTCAAAGAAATCCCTCAGTTTATCTTGGCAAGGGCAAGCCAAACACTGAACGCTGGCTGGAGAGCTGTGAGTATGCAGAGTGCCAAACCCAGGATGGACACTGATGTACAGCAGAGACACAGCTGGGTCTTGGTTTCAGTGGAGACCAGCTCCCCTCCAGTAGAAGATGATAAAACATCCCCTGTCTAAGACAGGCCATGATTCCATGCAGCATGATAGCCTCTGCCACATTTCTTGGCACACAGATCTGGCTGGCTACACAACAGCCAAAATACCAGAAGTACAGAAGCACCCACAAGACACCAGATTTCTTCTACAGTAGAAAACTGGTGCCAAGACTGTGCTACACCCACTGTCTTAAGACCAAAAATCAGCAACAAAGGCAGAGTTTCTCTCTTTGATAGAAAAACATCTCCTCTTGTGAGTACTCTGGAAACCTGTCTGAACACGGCTAACAGCTAAGACTTCCTTTGCTAACCCCTTTTTATATATATAATTTTATTTCAGCACATTTGCTTCTGGCTAGCATTAAGATAAGAAAAAAGGGAAAGACTAAAGAATGGATCTTGGGATAAGCCAAAGAAGAGTCACTTATGCTAACTTTGGGGAGAAGCTTTGGATGAGTTCCTTTACCATCCAAGCCTAAGACAAAGCAAAGCCAGAAATGCAACATGAGTACCATGGTAGAAAAGTCACAGCTCCTACATCTTAACCTCTTCTTAAGGCTGTTCACACCAACGCCACAAATATTTGTGACAAAAATCAGAGGAGGCGGAACGCAGAGGCACCTCAGAGAAGCCACTGAGCATCCAAGGAAATGAGCACTCCTCTGTGTCCCCACTGTAGCAGCTCACTAAGTTCCCCCAGTCTCTAAGGGAACAGGCCCTGTTTCACATCCCCTTTACTCGCACCTCCAGAGGGAGACGAGTGGAGTCATTTTCTCAGTTACTTTCCACCTGCCTCACAATAGATGTGAAAGCCCCTTTTACAGTAACCTCAAATAGTTTCTAAAGCCAGAGCTCAAAAATTTCTCTCCTCTCCCTTTCATTTCTAACTATATTTTTAGCTTGTTCCTGGTGGGTTTTATAGCTCTCCCAATCCTCTCCTTACTGAGCCAGCTATACTGTTACAAGCCACCTATTTATTGCACGTGCTACTCTTTACATCCCCACTTAACTATATTGGCCTCAGATGAGCACTAAATGATAGGAGCTTTGAGCTGCAGTCTCTCTGACTGTTCCTGAATGAGCAAGCAGCTTGATTACCCCCACACCAGTGATGCTAAGCCCATAGGGCTCTCTGACCTGCTGTCCGTCCCCCTCTTTCACTCCTGGAGGCTTCATCCCTCCGTTACAACTGAAGGGTGGGATGAAATAGGGAAATATGGACCTGTGTGTCCCCACACCTCAGACCGCCCACGTACAGTTGTGTTTCCCCACATAGGCTGAGTTAACTGGACAGAAAAGAGACTTGGGAGAAGAATTATTAGACTTTCTAATAACTGCCCCCTCTCCCTAATGCTTTCTAATAGTTTACTTAGCTTATACGTTGGTTAGAAACACATTTTCATTGTATTTTGTTATGCTCCCTAAGATAGCCCACTGAGAAAAAGCAGTAAAAGGCAACTAAAGCTCATTTAAGCCTGCGATAATGGGAGAATGGGATCATTACCTGCACCATCATTAGCCCACACACCTTAATTACTTTGCATTTCACTCCATCTCCAAACTTCTTACAAACATCTACTACCTCTAATGATGGCTGGAACCCCGAACCCAGCCATAAGTCACTACTTGGTCACTTGTCTCACAAGTACATTAACTTCCACACTTTGACACAAAGCCATGCAATAGGTTGGCTTTTTAAGACCTCTTCCTGAAATTTTCCCTCTGGTCTGCGGCTTTATTGCTTCATATACGTATTAGAGAGTCTCTTGCACTTCTGCTTCCATAGCAAAAAAGTGTATAAGCCATTCACTGTCTTCAAGCAAAATCCCCAGGCCAGGAAAGGTTCATGGCTTTGTATTCCAGATCCTGTATTCAAACAAAATCATGTATCCCCTACAAAGGTGGTGTTAAAAATCTACAGCCAAGATCTCAAGAGCCACAGGCTCTTAAACTACAATAGGTATTCTTTTCTCAGTCTCCACAATTACAAGCATCCACTCTGACAGCACAAACTCCTGTAGGTATTGAACTCAAATAATCAAGTCTAATAAGAAAACAGCTTTCCCCAGTTGTAATGCCAAGACAGGAGTTGTCACATAATATACGTCAGAAAGAGACTTCTGGGGCTGGCTGGCTAGCACCGCATCTAGTGAGCCCTGTGCAGGTACAGATGCTCCATCAGACTCAGCATTTCAGATGCACAGTAGGTCTTGGCCACCCTGCAATAGATCCTGTCATACACATTGAACCAGAACGGGGGCCTAGTTCATTCTGACCCACCTCAGGTACATCTGCAATTGCTGGGAGCGAGGTTAAAAGAGGGTTTGGGGTTTCACATGGCATTGCTTTCTTAACAGGTATTCATTCTCCTTGCCTTCAGCATTGGTGTCATTGGCTTTAAGCCATCAGTCTTTAGCTTTACAAGTACAGAATTAGGTAGATGCTAGAACAGCTGGTACTTATAACTCCATCAGAGTAGGGCAGCAGTTTTCCATAAGTGTGAAACTTCTTAGTTGGATGCCTCAGCATTATGAGATGTGACCTTGTAGGTCTATCACTGTGCAGTCCTTGAATGAGCGACAAAACATGTACCTAACACCATCAATCTGTCTTAAATGATGCCAAATCCAAACTTCAGATGCTAATCCATCAGTGGAAGAATGCATCAGATTCAGCCTACTGCAGGTGCCTACCAGAATTATCCTGCATCTCCTCAAAAGGTGAACCAGCAATCCTAACCATGGCCTACAAAGCTTTACCAGTGGAAGATGCCTTTTACCACAGCATACTTATAACCACAGCCACAGTAAATCAAGAGTTGATACACTGGTGCATTCACAAAGAGTTGTCTACCTCTCTAATTAATCTCAGAGCCATCATAGTTCCCAATACATTGAAAATACACCCTTTGTGAATCCAACAGGATTAATCACATGCTTCAAGTGATGTATGTTTTTAAATATGTAGCTGATTCATGCTCATAGGGACTGAAAGATCTACTCTGTTAGCTATCAGTCCCATAGAAGGCTGCGCTGTTTCTAAAGAAGATACCATATAGTAATTAACTGAAACCCTGAACTTCCACCTTCTGGTGCAATTTACCCTAAAATTTCCATTCCAGACTACACAAAAAATGTGTTTGCTTAGCTAATAAACCCATCTAGCCAAGCAATTCCCTTGCTCAGGGTTCAAACAAACCTGCTTTGCTTCAGGTTAGCCCTGTTATCTATAGCAAGCTATCTCTCAGCATACCAAAGCCATCTATTAAACCACAGTAGCTCAGTTAGTGTTACCTTGACGCTCAACAACCTCGTAGCAGCCCTTGAGAAACTCTGACCATCAGCAGACACATTGCAAAACTCCCATCTGCCTTTCAAAGTCTTCACCACTCTGCAAGCTGTCAGAATTCTTGGCATCTTGAAAGTTGCTGATGGGCAGCTGAAGTTTAACGAAAACGAGACAAAACAACAGTCTGCCTGTAGGTGCTTCTTCAAGGTTTGGTGCAGATAATATACTCTTGCAGCTCACATGGGAAGAGGACAGAGACACAGAGGGTGTCGTGGACTGACTGTACAGAGCTGCTCTACACCTTCCCATTTATTCTGCCATTAAACACCTCTGGTGCAGCCCCACCTCCTCCCGCCCCTCAGAGAAGGGCTTGCTTAGACACCCTTGCAACATGTTCTTCAGACTGGTCTCTAAACACTGCTGTAGGGGCTGCATCATAGGCCAGGCCTGCTGGAAGACAGCAAAACCTGCTGGAGAAATCACACCTACAGCAATGAAGACAGTTCACACTCTGAAACAAACACTTTATGTTTCGGGAAGAGACAACAACAGCATCACTTGTTTACCTCACAGTACACGGTCTGAGGAAATCAAGAGTCTGTTCATAGTGTGCTTTTGAGTGCCCTCCAAAGTGCGTGATATGGGGTCTGCTCATTAGCTAGTGGGACAGCCTGTGACTGCTGCAAGCATACTTATACTAAAGGAAGTAAAGTGGGAAACCAAATTCTGTGGAAAGGCATAGCCTTTTTATTCTGTGCTGGAGAATACAGGCACCAGCCTTAATACATTGCTGCCCCTTCCCAAAGAAATGAAAGGCACATCACCAGGAAAAATACATAGCTACAAGAGAAAAACCTCTTTTGGTAAAATTTCAATGGACAGCAGCTGAATTAAGGTGAAATTTTCCATATGCTTTCCCCTGATTGACTACAGACCTTTGTGACTATCACTTCTGAAAACAGGACACCTAAACTATAAGAATCATGTTGCTCATTATCCAGACATGAAAATGCCTAATGAAGACAAAAGCTTTGGGAGACACATGTATGTTACTATTACTCTTCAAGAGCAAAAAGTGGTGAGGCCTGTTTTGAAACCGAGGGGATCAAAGCTTCAACTCACTCAGGCAAGGGAGGAAAAAGAAAGCAAACGAAGAGATAGAAGCTTTTTTGCAGCTGGACACATGCTGTTGTAAGGGATTTAGTTGACCTTTTCTAATCACTGACAATAATAATCAGGACTTCTTTGTACACAGTGGTTTGAGATTAGTCAAAATTGATGCCAGTATCACATAAAAGTATTTCCTGCACAGCTCATTCTAGCACCAGGTTGAACTGTCATGCACACAGTAAGACAGAGAGGGCAGTGGAGCTGGGTACCCTCTGATACATGGACAGCTTATTGGAAACTTAAATGAGAAAGACACATGGGAAAGCCCTGAATCCAGATGATTGAAAGAGACAGACAGACACAGGGTGGAAGACAGACTGGGCATGGAGGCGCTCACTGCTTTAACATGAGCTTTCCAAGTGTGCAGAGCTGGGAGAAGCAAGCCCACAACATTCTCTGGTAACCTGAGTGCAGTTTGGAAAAGACAGAACTGTTTTTCCTACAAGAAGATATCTGACAATCATTCTGATTCATAGAAGGAGCTCGAGACACACATTCCACTTTTTGCAACAACAACAAAATACAGGGAAATGGGAAATGGGTTTTGGTTTGGGTTTTTAGCAACTCCTCTATTTGTTTGGGTCCAGTCTGTAGAGATCCAGGTTGGAGATATACACAGGAGAAAGAAGGTACAGAAAGCAAAGCCATGCTTACAAGTGAATGGATGGCAAAGACCTATATCTTGTACTGGAAAGGTCATCTGAATATACAAGCACACGTGCACTCACACATGCAATTCAGCAGCCAGCTTTCTTCCAAAGCCACATTTCACACTCAGCTTTACACCACCAGGAATGTCATACATAGCATTTGGAAGGTTACAAGCACTACCCTTTGTTATGGCCATACTGAAGGGCAAATTCTGCACTCCATTTTACTCTCTGCCAACATCAGGCACTTGTTTTGGGCCCTGGGTATAGATGTGCTTGAACCAGAACCAATTCACACTGGCAGTTTCAGCACCCTAACTGCCAATTCCCAACTATCCTCTCTCCACCACTTGAGTTTCAGCGCGGCTGCACAAGGAGACAGACAGATCCAGCTAAAAACCAACCCTCTCCTTCCACCACAAGGCCATTCACAAACACAAGGAGCAAGCGGAAGGAGGATCATGCCTTTTGGCAGAGCAGCATCTTTTGCCAGGTGAAAAGAGCTGCATAACCACATCATGACCTGGATTCAGTTAGGGATCTGGAGTACGTACATAGACCTGTATGTTAAGGACAAAATGCTTTATGGGGGAACAACAGGCAAAAAATGCTTTCCTCTCCACTGCAAGGATGCCTCACTGACAACTGCTATAGTTTTGACACTGCTGCCTTCCCTTTCATTCATCTGTGTTTTACTATCAAAATTAAGCCCACCTCAGACCTTCTGAGATTAGCAAGGTTATCCTTCCAGTCCAAGAACCACCTTCCCTTTCAAAGCCTCCACCGTTATGGAGGAACTTCCCTCTGCCAACAAATCAAGCTGTTTGTCTCACCGCCAATGTGCTAAAAAGAGGTGATGAACTGTTGACTCTAAGGCCAGAAAAATATACCAGGTATTCCTGAGAGAAGCTTCAGCTCACAAAAACCTGTCAACATACAAACAAGCTTTCTGTGGTTTGGGCAGATCTTATGTATGCGCTTTGCTTAACACAAAGACCAGAAGAGGCAGAATCATTGACTCCTTTCAGTTTCTCTCTATAAACTCAGCTGAATTTGGGAATTCCTCGCTTGCTGCAGGGAATCAATAAGGAAAAGGGAACCAACCACAGAATACTGGAAAAAGGAGTGCAGCAACCAATGGTTTTATGGAGGTACAACCACACTGCCTGAGCTTAAAACCTGCCTGCCAGTATGTGACTTGCAATTGTAACATGACTTCAGGAAAGGAAGTTTGGGCAGGGCTCCGGAAGAAGGACTCTCATCAGAGAAACCAGGAATGTAAAGCCACAAAGGCTTTACTTAGAGAACAGTCTTTAGACTTTACTTTAGAGAACAGTCACTCTTCTGTGAACTGTAAGAACAGTTCAAACAGTGGAGGGGGAACCAGTCACAATTCAGGCTTCCTTAACATGGTCTTAACTGGGCATAGGCGTTTAGAAAAAGGCAAAGTGCCTTTTGTTTCATATTCATTTACACTATATCCTAGTCGGATAGGAAGTAGGACAAGGAGAGCAAAGTGCTCATTAAAATGAGGAGCTTTTTCTTACTGTCTACAAGGAAAAACCACCAGAAATTAAATTCATTGCACATTCCCACTGTACCATAAAGATCAAACAAAATCAGTGGTCTGTGGCTTTGTAAATGCCCAGGGCCAAGAGATCCAAAGCAAGCTAAGTGCCTACATTTCAGAGGCTTAAAACCAACTGCAAACTGCTTGATCTTCAGAAGTGCTCAGAGCACTTGAAGCCCTGCTTAGGTGCCACAGGACTGCTACTCCAAAAAATAAGCTTGGAAGACAAGAGATCAGGGCCAACTTGTGGGCATACTGGCCCAGATTCGTGATAGTGCAAGATCGAAGTAACTGCCTCCAGCTCAGTGGAGTTCCAGAGGCTAAAGCCTTCCCTGGATAGGGATCAGTGTAACAAGCAGTCCATGTGAATTGCTTGGACTCTCCTTCTTGTGAGATCAAAGAGTTTTTTCCCCTTTAAGTGTCCTTCAGATGCTTTCAGAAATCACTCCTGCCATCTGTCAGGTTCTGTCCTGGCAACTAAAATATATCTAACATATTTCAAAAGTATGGAGTGGAAAAGCAGAATAGCTGAAGGTGGCAGCACAACAGAAATCCTCTGCTGCTACAGAGAACAAGACAAATGCTCTTCTCCATTCCTACAGCTAGCAGGAAAGCCCTCCGTGATTTAGAACCCCAGTCTTCCATTTCAAGGAAAGCTCCACCTGCTTCCCAAGGAACTTGCAGGATGAGTTTGGGAAGTACCTGAAAAAGAGTAAGATTTGCCATATATTTTCTATCCAGGTGTTAGTTTATCAAGCAATGTCACTGCAATGGACACAGGAATAGGTTTGAGCCAGGTAACAACTCCTGCTCTTAGCACACTGCTAACAACTCTATCAAACTCCACTACCTCAGAGACCACAACTTAGGTTTTTTGCAGTATGTAGCGGGGAATAAACCAAAGTTCTCTTTTTTGCATGCAAATGAACTAACAGCGTTCAGGCTTCCCTATCACACGACCCTCTTGGATTGCTCCAAGACAGAAAGCAAGCTCAGGTACACTGTCAGATGCACGGCTTTGAGCCAATCTCAGATTAAATGAAGCATTTCAAGCAAAACCTACAGTGCTTAGGAAACACAGTAATTGCAAAGCGAAGTGCAACAAGCCAAGAATTCCAAAACTAAGGCTGATCTTCACCTGAGTGTATAGAGAGAAAATGAAAGGAATAAGAATCAAGTGGAGATCTTGCCCTTTGGCTCTCCTTAATTCTGTTACTTAAGCCACAGCCAGAACAGGTGGGTTTTTTTCTATACAGTTTGTTCTATTTCAGAGGTCTGGGGAAAAGGGTATTTTAAATTTAAATGGGAGAGGTTCATAGCAGATCTTTAGACTGGGGTGCTGCATTTTGATTCACCCTTAGCAACTCACATGACTGTGACAGGAATGATTGAACATGAACTCACATGATTTATTTTTTAGATGGAAACAATTCCAAGTGACAAGGCAAGAAGAACAGGAACTAAAAATAGACTGCTTCTAGCTGCCCACTGTGTCTTTATAGATGTGTTCTTGCTTGCAGCTTGTTTTCCATCCAACTCAGTGCCTTCCTGAGAGGCAAACTGCCCTTTCCTCTGTGGTCCCTAATCCTTTCTACTCCTGAGACCTGGCTTTTTAACCTCTGCTTCCTTCCAGTTTCTCTGCATGAGTAACATTCTCCCAGCTCCTTGATGGGACTTCTGCCAATCATACTTCATGGGTCCTGAAAGCTGCTTTCTCTTGAGCACATTTCCAAGGAAAGAAATCACCCTTCCTGTCTACAGAAGTTCAGTTTCCCTCATTAGTACTCACTTACAGGAATAAAACAAAAATAAGACTCAACAAACCATTTGATGCATATTTTATATACATCTATTTTTATATACATATATATATATATACACACACAAATTTGCCTGTGTGGTAGTGGCAGGCATTTCTCCTGTAATTCCCTGAAAATCTCATTTATCAGTATATAACACATCAGCTTGATGGGGCAGCTAGCTTGTGTCTTACCTTACAAATAGGCCTTCACCAGGAACTGCTCTCTATTCTGCAAGCACAATAGCAGACAACTATAAAACTTTAAATGCCCAATTTTACCCACCAGTTTCAGATGTCTTAGGGAAACACACTCTGCACTCATCCACAACTGCACTGTTTCATTATGCCAACTATTTTACTTTGCAAGAGTGTCAGAAAAATCTGCTCTTTTCGGTTCCAAGTGCTGCTGACAAAGGCCTTCCTCTTGAAGAGCAGCACTTCTTGAATAACGTGGTGGTAAATATCACCTCACAGCCATCAGAATGATGGCAAGTTCATATCACATCAGTTACAGCATCAGATGTTAATCTTTTGGGGGCCTTTTTATGTCCTCACACTCTTTTTATCCTCCATATCTACTGACCAAAGACTAACCAAAGAATATAAGAACAGTTTTATCTGCTTCCAAAGACAATAATGATAGTTGTAATTGGATTATATAAATCAGCCCGAAAAGCAAAATCAATTCTTGTCTTTACACCTTTTCCCTTTAGTTTTCATATACTTTTCTTTTTTCTTGCAAGGCCAGATTCTGTCTGCCATGTCTGCTAATAGAAAAGGCAAAAATCCTACCAAATCTTAACTATTTCCTGCAGAAGGGAATAATTAATATGAAAACCAGCATGAAACCTGTTTCTGATGGCACAACAAGACTATAGTCTTAAATCCCAGCCCTGCAGTCCTTGCTCACTGAAAACATCATGTCTGGGTGAAGGAGACCTCACAGAACTGATCCCTAAGCCAACAGTAGGAATCAATGGACAATACAATGTGCAAGTGTGCTTTGAACAAGATGTGCAAACTTGAGGTTGGTAAGGGCTTGAGACAGAGCACAAAATGCAGCCTTTTCTCCTCATGGGTCTTTGGCTGATAAAAGCCCACTCTGAAGAAACATACATTCATACTGTAACTATAACTTGAAACGTCTTTCTAATTCTGACTGAATGTCACTTTTGTTTGGGAGTCCAAACCAACCAAAAAGTATAAAGAGACATTCTAAACAGAGTTGCTCAAAATCTCACTTTATGACATACTCCAAGTAGTTACTGGAGCTACTGGTTGGTTTTTTTAGAGAAACATATTTTTCCTCTTTTAAATCAAATTTTGCCCTCTTTTTTATCAATTTCTTCCTTCTTTTTTTTTGTGTTTTCAAAACATAAACTGAAAAGTGAATTTTGGCTAAAAAAAAAAATAACAAATGAAGATTTTCTTTTCAGTACTTTAATTAAAATGTCAAAAAGCATCAGACTCAAACTGAGATGTAATTTTGCCTTTCTTCAGAAATATTAGTTCAGTCTGTCTGACAAGTAATAGTAATTGAGTTCTGCAAGGCAAATCCTCAGCTGTGGAAACAGACCCTCATGCCCAGTGCTCAGTTTTATGAAGTTAAGGAAATATGCCTCAAAACAAAGCAACCAGGGGTGGTAGCAAGTACCAAAGGGATTCAGGATGCAGAAGGGTTAACCATCAACCAGCAGGCCCTGTAAAAAGTTTCAGTTCACACCTTATTTGAGAGTTTGAAAAGTTAATAAAGACTTTTCATTTTATAACAGGAAAAAATACTGTAATAAAAGAAAATCTCAAACCAAGGCCATGTGAAAGAGAGTTAACAAAAAGGGCAAATTTCTTATTGATTCTGAATTGCCTATCTTTGCACATCCCTTCTTTTACAAATCTTGTGCATAAGCAGTAATCAAGACCACCTTTTGACTAATAAAGTTCCTATAATGCTTGACAAGACTGTTATGTATCTATTCCCAGGTTACAGAAAATCCATTTTCAAGGAGATTAAGCTTTTCCTTAAGGCTTGAGCAGCCCAGGGCACACTCATCTGCTGTCTGGGATACAGAGCCCATGCTTCACCCAAACTTGACAAAGATAAGGCCCTCATCTTTAGCAAGAGAAAAAAAGAATCAATGTCTTGAAAATGGGTCAAATTCCACTGCCACTGGGATTAGCAGTTCCTCTGAGTTCAGCTGACTTGGAAGAAATAAGAGAGAACCCTTGCAATAACAAAGACACTGACATTATTCCAAAAGGCCAATTTCAGAAACCCCTTAGGTAGCTAAAACTGAGTGCTGCCAGAAGAGCATTGCCCAAGGGGTAATAATGACTATACAAAGTGCAGTTTGCTCCCGGTGTCACGACTGAGCACCACACCTCAGACACGACTCTTATGTCCATGCTGATACAACCAAGGGAAACAGGGCCAGGAAATCTTACAGCTCCCAGATAGGAGTCTGCATTGGCTGACTTCAGTCCAGAGCTCAGCTCTACTTACTGGAAGATGTTTGGAGGCAGCAAGATTTCTCACTCCCTGACATTTTCTAAGAAGACATTTTTACAAATGGGGGCCAGGATTAGGAGTCATCCCTTTTCCCTTGTGATTCCAGAGGCTCAGGCATTCCGCTGGCTTCTTCCCATGGATCACTAAAAAGGCCAAACTGGCTTTATGAAATAAAAACAAATCAAAAGGGCTACACAAACACCGGCTCCCCCGTGCTACACATTCTTTACACAGTTTAAAAATAACATGACCTTACAATGCAAGATTAGCTACATTTGCTCAGGATTCATGTTCCACTCACTGCCTTCTGTGGCCATCCTGTCATGGGTGAATATTTGATAGGTTATCATAGCCCAGTGTGTTTGTTGTAGCAAAGGAAAACAAAATTGACTTGCCCTTGATTAGATGATAAATAAATAAGCTTTCTCTAGCATGAAGGCTACAACAGAAACTGTCCCTAAGCTGCTAATTTATGCACATAAAACTGCAGATGTGCATTTGCACAGGCACATACTGTGCTCGCTGGACAGTTTGTTCATTTTAATTTGACTTGATAGTCCTTTTTCCACCCCCAGTGCAATATAAGTTTGCTAAAATCAAAACTTCTATGACCAAATTGTTTTCATGGACATTTTGACCTGGGATGGACCATTTGGTCCAACCTTCTTGGTGGACATCTACAGAGGATTTTGGCCAGACCCATCTCTCACCACCGTGTGATCTCAGATCTATGACTAGGGCGACCCAGAAGGAAAGGAAGGAAATGAGTAGAAAGATAAAGCATCCATCAGAAGAGGTAAGCATCAGATCAGAAGAGCATGTGATAGACCTATATATTTCCTACAACAACAGGTCCTCACAGGTAGGCACTCTGAAATATGATTCACAGTAACTTCTACCCACTCCCCAGACTACAAAACAGCCCAAATTAAAACAGACTTCTTGTTCCTAGCACATTATTGGGTCAGGCCTAAAACTAGGTTCATTCTGAGGAGAAAAGCAGCTCCACTGCAGTGGTGGAGCACAAGATGAGTCTTGATGATTAGCTTATGAGCTAGTACCTTCAGGATTCTGGACAGTAAACCAAAATCAAGCTTGTCCTGAGCACGAAATAATCTAATACTTATGTGCTCTAACATTTCTTTTACTACAACAAATGTCATATCCAGCGACAGGACACATGGGAATGGCTCAAAGCTACCTCAGGGGAGGTTCAGACTTGACATTTAGATGCATTTCTTTACTTAAAGGGTGGTCAAACACTGGCATAGGCTTACTAGAGAGACGATTGGTGCCCCAGCCTGTCAGTGTCTAAAAGGCATTTGGACAATGCCTTTCATACCATGCTTTAACTTTTGGTCAGGCAGTCGGACTGCATGCTTACAGCAAGTCCCTTCCAACTTAAGTATCCTATACGAGAAAACACAGAAAGTGTTCTACACAAAGCTCCTTCCCTAACTTCAAGTGAATAAAAGTGATTTAATCTTCCCTTTGGAATAAATATGTTTACTCTTTGAAAAGGAAATACACCACATTTCTCCCCAGCCTAGCTTCTTACCCTTTAGCACAAATCTATGCAGGGCTGGATATTCCTGGTTTTGGTGGGAGGAGGCCTTAACATTTCATAAGAGTTACTTAACATGGCCTTGGCCTCTCACCATATATCCAGTATCCCTGGTAAATCAGCATTTTCCTTGTTGCTTCATGCCTGGAGCTCCAGGTTGGAAGGACCTGCAAAATTTGTCTGCCTTTTTATTTCTCCTCACCCCTTCCTGTGGTTACTCTGGGGAAAAAAAGACAAAAGACAAAAGGTTTGGCTCTTGTACACTGGGCTATGCACAGAAGCATTTGATTGAACCTACAGATATACATTAAGCAGATACATGCCTGAGGATGGAAATCTCTCTTCAAATAGCACAGCAAATTCTTGCTATATAGATCTGCAATGCCATTTAATTGGGAAGTGGGAGAAGGAACATGATTTTGACTGACTTAAAAGCATTTTAGGGCAGGAAAGCAAAGATGTTTGAAGAAGTAATTGAGGCTGTCAGGTTAAGTGTTCAGGACTGTAACCCCAGAACACTATCTATTCAGCTAGTATTCTTATAATAGCAAAGAAAGTTAATTATAAGCCAATGACCATTGATAAAGTTTTATGCCCAGCAATATACATTGCTGTACTTGAACAAATACAGCTCTTCACACTAGCAAAACCCCCAGAAATAGGCTCTTGCACACAAAGATCATCTGGCTTAAAGAGAGTTTGTGCTTTGGAGCAGTGGCTTTTATCACACACAACCCTGGCAGAAATGAGTGGGACCACTAATGTAGGCTTTGAGTGAAGTTAAGATGCCCTTACCCTGAAGATACTCTGTATTGTACTGTTCTCATCACTCATTTCACCCTGACACCTACCAGTGTTCAGCAGGGTTTAAGGTGGGGTTGGACATAGCCTTGGATACCTGGTTTAGTGGGAGGTGTCCCTGCCCCTGGCAGGGGAGTTGGAACTCGATGATCTTGAGGTCCTTTCCAACCCTAACTATTCTATGATTCTATGATTCTATGAAATTAACCAACCCATGGGAGGAAAACACTAAACACAGGCTTTAGTGTTTAGAGAGTTGACTTCATGAACAGATGTGATTAAGGTAGTACCAGATTCTGGTAAAATGAGCAATCAAATTTAAAGGAGAACAGTACAAAGGCAGCTTATTCACCTGCCAGTACTGATTAAATAAGTTAAATACTCAGGTTTCCATCTTTATCCACCATCATAAACAAACCATAATAAATTCTAGTCATCTATTTCCATTTCCTATGGATTCCATCATGCTACAATCCATTAGAACCAAAGCAACCATAAACTACCACATCCAGTGCAATGAAATCGCATTAAAGTGATGAAATTCCATGATAGTTAATTATAACTGGAAGTTTTCATTTCATTACTCTGATCACAGAGGTCTCAACAACAGCATGTGCTTTGGAGTTCACAGCGAAAATGAGGAGGGGCTCCTATGGGCCACATGGTCAAGAAGAGCTTCAGCTTGTCATTTCTAACTTGAGGGAGGAAATAAGGCTTGAAAAATATAGACCCCTCAGAATTGGAAGCCCTTTAATAGCAGGTATCCATACAGTGAGGCATCCAAGATCACTGGCTGTCATCATCCATGGTAAGTTGACATGTTGCGTCTCTGGTTCAGACTTAGCCAAAGTTGTTTAAATACGGAACAAAAATACATTGAAGTGCTGCTTTGTCTAAACAACTGTATTATTACTGCATTCACGCCCTGCCACATAGGCTACTTGCAAGCAGAAGCTCTCTATCTCAGACAACAGTCTAGAAATGGGGTCATCTCTTACTGCACAGGAGACTCTCAGGCTACAGAACAGGACCACCAAAGCTGAACATGAAAGAAGAAGCAAGGGAGGAGGTGATTATTTGCAGCATTAGCATCTGAAGTGTCACAGCGTGGCTGGCACAGAAAAGAATAAAACCGAGTTCTCTATGCCAGACTCCTAGAAGTGAGAAAGCTTATCTAGAAACAGCTTTGTAAAGGAAGAGCTCAGCAATGCTTCAAGCAATGCAGAAGAGCCAGAGGAAACCAGGATACAACTTGCCACTGTATGAGCCTCACACAGTGCCTCTGAGCAACAAGAAGTCACAGAAACAGAAAGCACCATTTGACCTGAGCACACGGCATTTAGAAATGATACAGTGGAAAGAGCCTATCTATTAGTAGGCAGGGTGGATGGAAATGATGTTAGGGACATCATTTGCAGAGTGTTTTACACAAGTGTCACTCTTTCCTGTTCAGTCAAGGAGTCAAGCCAGTCATGCGCTCCTGCAATCATATTTTATCTTTCCAGACAACCTAATTCTCTCTCTGCTTCCCTTCTGCTCCTAGCAATCCCCCTGCAGCTGTGGCACACTCAGGAACGTGCTTTGAAGAACTCAGAGGCTCATTTTGGGCAGCATGGGTCTGATTTCCAGCATCAACAGCACAAGAAATTGGTCTCAAACCATGACTTTGGAAAAGAGTCCAACTTTTTTTTTTTGCTGATTCACATGAAGCTCAAAACCCTTACCCATATAAACATCTGGCTTTGCCCTAGCCCTTTTCCTCTCCTCTCCCTTACTAGAGCATCTCATCTTGGCAAAATACACCTTTTGCATCAGAGATCCCAAATACATTTAATTGTTCAATAAAGCAGGTAAAACAGCAGTGCTGGTATGCTGTGATTGCTTCCAGTTGTCTGTTTACCACCATCCTCCCATCAGCTTCCTACAACAGATGGACTGTGATTTCACAGGCACAAGAAGGTTCAATAACGGGGAGGGAGAGGCAGGAAGGGCTCCTGCTTCAGTAACAAGTCACAGCACAACCCATTTTAGGCCTCTCCAGAAAGCAAGTAAAAAAAAATTACTAAAAATCATCCAAGCAAAATAAGAAATTCTTTATGTTTCAACAGTCATCAGTTTCAAACTCATCACCTAATACAAAGGGTGTTATGCACACCCTTTCCCTACCCTCCACATGCCTAAAATAGAGGGACAATACAGATGGGATATTTCTATCATATTGCCCCACAGCTGAGGAATAGATAAGCTTTAAAGCCACATCTGTGTCATTTACCATAAGTCTACACAGTCCTTCACAGACAAGCCTGTGGTTGCTTTGTCTGCATTCATGAACCATTCAGAACAAGACAAGGCCAAAACAGAGGCTCATGAACTTCATTGCTTGAGCACAGCGCTGCTACTGAGCAAATGCAGGAATCTGTCCTATCTCCTACCCCTCAGACAGAGCTGCCTGCAAGAGCCTTGTCAATGTATCTTCAGTCATTCAAACTGGAAGCAGTAGAATCAACCAGGTTGGAAAAGACCTTTAAACTCATCAAGTCCAACCGTTCCCCAACACTGCCAAGGCCACCACTAACCCATGGCACTGAGGGCCTCATCTACACAGTGTATGAATACTTCCAGGGATGGTGACTCCACTGCTGCCCTGGGCAGCCTGTTCCAATGCCTGACCACACTCTGTGAAGCACATCAACTGATCAAGCACAAAATCATGAGCACACGATAACCTGCAGAGTTGCAAGCATTTTAAGTGCCAAACATCTGCACCCCCAGATCTAAGACCCTTACTTTGGGAAGGCTCCCTCCTTGTGCAAAGGGTTTCTTCTTGTTTCCACTTTACACTGTTTTGAGAACTCCTTGAACAGGAAAATTAGAAAGTGAGAAATGAGGTAATTGCAGAACAGAATCCTAAAGGAAGAGTATCTTCAGTATAACATGTACACCTGTACTGTGAGCAATTAATTTCCTTTCATCTGCATCTTGAGAGAAGTCACAAGAAAGTGAACTAAGATGAAACATTATCCTTGCACAGTGGGAAGCCACAAGGTTAAGAATGCAATGAGGAAACTGCCCATTTGCCTTAAGCAACATCATGAATTTGCAGACTATTTTCAGTCCTTAAAAGCTAAGCTTGATAAAGCCTTTCTGAAAACAAAACCATGGCAAAATATATGAGACAAGGAGAACAGAAACTCTGCAGCACACACAGCAAGCTCTATTCCTGTGTTCCAGGCAGCCACCCACCAAGAGATGTCACTCTCTGGAGAAGAAAGCGTGCTGCTGTCTCCTGGCACTGGAGCACGGCTTGTGGCTGAGTGACACACAGCTGTGCTGGCCCTGTACCAGCTGGGATGAGCCCTCCCTCTGAAAGCCTCAGCACAGCAGCTTGATTTTTGTAGGGAAAATGAAAGCATGTAGACTTATGGACACATTTGAGGCATGAAACAGTGGTCAGCTTCACTCCAAGAAGCACGCAGCTGCATTTGGGGCATACCAGACACTGGAATTGTTTGCAAAGGGCCATTCTGAATATCTGAACCATGAGAAAAAGAGCTCAAAGGTTCAAAGCTTAATAGCCCCTGGAATATTCAACCGGAAACAGAAATCTATAGGAAATGAGGTTGATTAGGTGACATTACACATTTATAGGGGGCAGGTATCACAGAATCATAGAATGGTTTGGGTTGGAAGTGACATTAAAGTTCATCCACTTCCAATCCTCTGCTATGGGCAGGGACACCTTCCACTACAGCAGGTTGCTCTAAGCCCCATCCAACCTGGCCTTGAACACCGTCAGAGATGGGGCAGCCACAGCTTCTCTGGGCACCCTGTGCCAGCGCCTCAGCACCCTCATACTGAAGAATATGAAATGAATCACCCTCTACCTGGTTTCTCTGAAGGTGATGAGAAGCTCTGAAGAAGTCCCTCCCTAGAGCCAGCCACCATCCCTTCTCCCTCAGTGGAAAGAGCCACAGAAACACAAGTCAGCCGCAAGCCTTGCAGGGGCAGGAGACAGGAGCCAAAGTGAGTGAACTCAATGGGGAATCCAAAGGCAGGGGTCTTCAGAGAGCTGCAGAGAGTGATGGGTGCACAATGAAACAGTAGGTATCTGAAACCCCAGAATGGCAAACCTGGGGCCTGATAGCACATACATGCTGACCAGAACAAATCTATTACCATAAAGGTGGAGGTAAAGAATGAATATCAAGATACCGGCACAGGTGTCAAGTCTTTGCCAGATCAGAACAGACCTTGCAATACTGCCTGGCTGTTCCAGTTGCTGATAGGATAGACACTCAAGACTGAAGGTCCTTTAAAAACATGACACCAAGTTTCACCCCTCAAAAAACCCATTAGCACACTCTGAGCAATAGCAGATTCCACTACAAGGAAGGCATAAAATGAACCTTCACGGGGTACCAAATGAAAAAACAGGGTTCTTTCAGTGCCCCTCAGAGTCCTTAGATCACCTCTACAGCCTAATTTTATTGCTCAGTATCACAAAGTCCCTGGTCACTGCCACTCCAAACTGCTCACATCACTAAGCAAACAAGTCAGTAGTCATGCTTGTGCACTGCTCGTCCTGTAGACATGCAAAGGTGAATGCAGGGGCAGACAGATGTCAAATACAGAGTCAGGGTGAGCAATCAGCCGTACCCACATCATGTTTTCACTGGCAATCATATCCAGTCCTGATGCTGAACTTCGAAGACAGCATTAAGGATGCAAGTGCCCTATGCAGACTGCTTTAGTCACTGCAGCAAAGCAAAAGAAATCTGACTTGATGTTAGTCCTGTCCAGGGATCAAAGTGTATCAAAGTCTCAACAAACCCTACTGTCTTCCAGATGACCTCATCACCAAAACAGTGCTTAATCCAGCTCTCAGCAGTTTCCTGTCTGTTTTCCTTTGCTCCTGCCCACATATAGCCCTTACTGATCTCCTCAGTCTCCAACCTCTCTCTTTCATTTGCTAAGAAAGATGGATTCCCATTGTTTTGGAGTAGATATCCTACAGTACACAAAGAAAATGGCAGAATGTCACAGAGGATTGCTACGTGCGTTTCTCCAAAGAGTTCTGGCCTGATGCTCAGAAACACTGACTTCTGCTCCTTACTCACAGCCGAAGCCACATGGCCCGCACTGAGCAGTACACAGAGGCCTTCCTTGGACGGCAGGCAGAGCAGGGCTCCTCCGGCTTCTTGCTTGCGGGACAGGGGCATCTAGTGGCTGAGAACAAGAAGAGCAGGGTAACGCCACAGCAACGCAAGTTGCAGCTACCGTGCAATTAGGGATCTGATGGTAGCTTAAACGGGATGCAGCTGCTGCCCACACAGAGAGAGATGTTGGAAACAAAACTATTAGGCTATTAACTGTTATACTCAGGCTAACATGCCATAAAGCAAAATATAAACCCATAGCATCAGGCACAGCAGCTCTGAGAAAATCCTCCAGTAGCACCTTTCCTGTCTGATGCTCAGGCAGTGTATTAGCAAACACATGCAGTAACATCAAATCACAGAATCATATAATCATAGAAAGGTTTGTGTTGGAAAGGGCCTTAAGATCATCTAGTTCTAGCCCCCTTCCACAGGCAGGGATGCCTCACACTAGACCATATTGCCCAAGGCTCTTGTCCAACCTGGCCTTGAACACTGCCAGGGATGGGCCACTTACCACTTCTTTGGGCAACCCATTCCAGTGCCTCACCACCCTCACAGTAAAGAACTTCTTCCCTATATCTAATCTGAACTTCCCCTGTTTCAGTTTAAGTCCATCACTCCTTGTCCTATGACTGCAGTCCCTGATGAAGAGTCCCTCCCCAGCATCCTTGTAGGCCCCCTTCAGATACTGGAAAGCCGCCCCTAACATGCGCTCATAACTCCCAGAAATTGGTGGCTCAGGTACCTCCTGTACACATGCACAGTGGAGTCTTTTTACTTGACAACCTGTCATGGCTTAACTCCTTCACCTTTAAATGCTACTCCAGTCATTTCGGTTGAAGTCTGCTAGCTTTGAAAGCCAGAGTGTCACCTTTCCCTTCTCACATCCGTGACACTGTTGAAGACTTTACAGACATTTACAAGAGCCCTCTTTAGATGTCTCTTTTCAGCCTGAGTAGCCCTAGCCTAGCTACTCAGTGCTTGCACGTATGCCATTCCACACACTAGATGACCTTTGTTTTGGCCTGATTAGTTCTCTAACTTGCACCCCTTCTAGTTCTGCTGTCCTGTTTGAGATCAGAACAAATACCTGAGATGCAGGTGAGCCACAGACATACATAACAGCATTCTTAGTTCTCTGCTCTTCTCCCTCCCCAGTATCAATTGACTTTCTTTTGCCTTCTAGTGAGCAGGTGTTCCCATTGAATCATCTACAACGTTTCCCAAAATGTGAATGGGAATTGCTATCTCAAAGCCTATTGTGGTGTGTATACAGAGTTGATTCATTGTTACTGAACACTTAGCTTAGCCTATAACCACAATAAATGCAGACAAGATATAGGGGAGCTGTGCCCCACATATACTATTAATATAATCAATGAGCTTAGTTCAGCTCCTGTGACCAATATTGAGGCTTTGGGCTCTTCATAGAAGGTGCTAAAGGAAAAACAACCAATGCCACCTGCAATCATGGTTGCAGCACACTGGAAAAAAAGAATCCAATAAAATAAGACACTTTTTCCTTCTCCTGGATATCCTTCCAAAATGAAAAACTTTGCCATCATAATGCCAAGATATAACACTTGCTTTACCTTCCAAACACAAGTCTGCTTAGCTTCAAATGGCACTAAAGCTTTCAATCTCTTAATATAGGTTTGAGTTTTTACTGAGATCAAATACAGTGAGCCATGGCTCTAATAGGAAAGCACAGCAAAGTTTCTAGATTCATCCCTGGTTTATACAGTGCATTACAGCTGAAATAACACCCAATATTCAAAATTATTATTTTAAAAGAGGAAACTGACATCTTTGATCTTTCATATTTCTTAGGACACTTTGGATATCCACCCTAAATGTGTAGTACCTTTAGCCATGCTGCTGTTGAATAAACAACGTGTAAAGAGAGGCTAGCAAATAGAGCTGGGAAGCTTCTCACTTCCACTGTGCACTGTCAGAAGCTTGAACACAAAGAAGTCAACAGAAAAAAAGAGACAAAACAAAGGAGAGATGGAGAGATCAATGCCCCAGCTTGGATTACATCTTAACTGTCCACAAAATTCTGTACTGCAGCTGTTCTGTGACCCTGGCAAGACATCCCTGGGGCAACTTTTCAGCAGGTCAAACCTCTCCCACTGCCCAAGTGCTTTGCCTGTACAGTTTTCCAGGAGAACCATGCTCTGTGGAGCACTCCCACACACAGCCTCCCAAATCTCTTTTTCTATTTGACAAGCCTATGAAGGACACCTTATCCTTGCTCACTGCACTCCCCTCACATATAGCATGCACTCACAAAGGCAAACAAGCAACCCTCACATTTATTATTACGGGATTACCATGCCAAGCCCATCTGGCCCACAGCATGGAGGCCTCTGTGCCAGGCCGATCCGACCCTGAGAGGAAGCTGTGTGGAGGGGTAGATGCCAAAGCACCATTTTGGAAAGGCCACTTGCAATTCCACATCTACACTGCCCAATGTGGGCACCTGCCGACTGGAGATTAGCACTAGGTGAGATTGCAGACCTGATGGATGCCTATAGCCAGTGAAGGACCGTGACGCCAGGAGGCAGCATCTCCTCTCAAGCAGGTGTTCCAGTTAGTCCTCAGGCAGGATGCCAAACAGTCTGTAGGCAGCTGTATACCTGGCAGAGATTTGGGATTCACATCCTCACTGGAATGAGGAGGGAACAGACACCCAGGCATCTTGAGGTTTTCTTCAAGAAAAGACTGTGAAACATCCATTTTACCCATGTGATCACAGGACCAACAGACATGCTACCAGTGCAGTACAGACTACCAACAGCCAGGATCATTATGCTGTTAAATCAGTAAGGATTTGTCTTTCAGGCAGTGCTGTGGAGCAGATAACATTACTCTTCTCACAGGTAGAAAGGTTTTGGGACGTCTTTTAAACCACTGATGATGAGTCACTTCAGAATCAGGTTTTTCTAGGGCTGTGATGGGCCTGCCAGGAAGGCTGCTGGAGCCTGTTTTCTCACCATTTTCTCTATCCACTCTGATAACTGCTTTCCACACAAAAGCTGTTTCTAGATGTGCTTTGAACTGATCTGCTTTAATTGCCTCTTTTTCAGCAAATCCATCATGACCCTTTCCAGAGAAAGCAAACAAAAAAGTCCCCCACCCCAAACACCCCAGTGTGGCACAAACACATGAGCAGCTTTCCTCTGAGGCTCATTTCCTTCCTTCATTCCCTGTTCTGCACAGGCAGGTTACTAAGGATGAATCATGAGTCACTTACCTGAGCTCTGGGTGACAGTTGCAGATACTTTGGATTTATCCTGGGCAGCAGCAGGTCCATTGAAGCCCAACTGACCATAACCATTTAGAAAACAACATAGTGTAATGAAACTGCTTGGCAACAGGCAGGGTAATTTGGGAGAAGTATCTTTGTCATTAAGTGATCTGGAAAAAGAAAAGAAAAAGAGAATACAAGAGGAATCAAAGACAAAAGAAAGACTCTAAAGGTGAAATGCCTTGTGCTGGAAGTTAACAGTGAACTGTGCCTAGGGGAAGGACAGCAGCGAGTATTGTTTTGACCTGCAGATGGAAGGGAAAACCATAACACAGGGCTGGGAATTCAGCCATAAGCAGAAGACCCTACATTATTTTTGCTGATGCTAGAGCTGCATAACCCACCTCCCTGACTCGAATGCAAGGCAATGACATGATGAAACTCTCTAAAAAAAGAACAGCTGAGTGAAAAGGAATTGAAAGCAAATCCAATTGGGATTCCTTCTTCTCTGCTTGCTTCTCACCACCTCCTGTAATAATATCTTTTTTTTCTTTTCTTTGAGCTCTGGTTTTTACAGATTGTAATAAAGAATGGACACATGCGTAGAAAACCAGAATCCCTTAAATAATACAATTGTCCCAAGCATGAATGCAGCAGCCTAATGTATTGCCATGGATGTTCTTGATCACCACCAAAAAGTGAACTCCTAGAGCAGCTGTTTCCCTTAAACCCACCCAGATGGATTCAGCTCCTACAAGGGTCACTACCACTACACTTAGACCTATCCAAGAGCTTCAAGCTCAGCCATGTTCATTTGGGCTTTCCTGCAGAGCTAGAAGTGCTGGGGAACTCCAGAGCTGCACTTCAGCAAGCCAGACCCCAAGCAAGGATGCCCCAACCCATCTCAGGCCTACAGGGTCAGGAAAAAGGGAGCTGGGCACAGCTACACTAGGCAGCAAGGCCTAGATCCAGAAATACAGCTCATGAGGACTACAACGCCCAGTGAATACTAGCACGCAGCCAACATGGCTGGCTGCTCAGGGGTACACCACCACAGGACGACTGCAGGGAGACCCCCAACACCAGTGGAACTTGGGATGCAAAGCACTGCTCAGCACTGTGAGTTGTAGGGACCAACCCTATACTCACAAGGAAGACATGGCTCAATCAACAGTGAGACACAGCAGCTCAGCAGGGGCAGTGAGGAAGAGCCCCTGTCCCTCATCAAGGCCCAACCTGCGTGAGGAACTACTGCTGCTGAGAGGAGCAGGGCCCGACATGTGCTCCTTGGACTGACCTTCAGCCACCATATGCACAGGGCACCAGCCCCACAGGGCCCACCACAGTGCCCATCCCCACAAGACCTCAAAATCCCCAGGGCCAGCTGCAAGAAGCCCTAAACCCCCTTCAAGTCCCAAGGGGCAGCCAAAACAAACTGCACAGGGCGCCCTAAACACCACAGAGTTAGTGACATGGTAACCCTAAACACCACAGAGCTGCTAAACACCAAAGGACCAGCCACATGGGACCCCTAAACACCACAGAGCTCCCTAATCACCACAGAACCACCCACAAGACCCCTAAACACCAAAGAGCTCCCTAAACACCACAGAACCATCCACAAGACCCCTAAACACCACAGAGCTCCTTAATCCCCACAGAACCAACCACAAGACCCCTAAACACCACAGAGCTCCTTAATCCCCACAGAGCCAGCAACAAGACCCCTAAACACCACAGAGCTCCCTAAACACCACAGAACCATCCACAAGACCCCTAAACACCACAGAGCTCCTTAATCCCCACAGAGCCAGCAACAAGACCCCTAAACACCACAGAGCTCCTTAATCCCCACAGAGCCAGCAACAAGACCCCTGAACACCAAAGAGCTCCCTAAACACCACAGATCCAGCAACATGAGACCCCTAAACACCACAGAGCTCCTTAATCCCCACAGAGCCAGCAACAAGACCCCTAAACACCACAGAGCTCCCTAAACACCACAGAACCAGCAACATGAGACCCCTAAACACCACAGAGCTCCTTAATCCCCACAGAGCCAGCAACAAGACCCCTGAACACCAAAGAGCTCCCTAAACACCACAGAACCAGCAACATGAGACCCCTAAACACCACAGAGCTCCTTAATCCCCACAGAACCACCCACAAGACCCCTAAACACCAAAGAGCTCCCTAAACACCACAGAACCAGCAACATGAGACCCTTAAACACCACAGAGCTCCTTAACCCCCACAGAGCCAACCACAAGACCCCTAAACACCACAGAGCTCCCTAAACTCCACAACATTGGTCCCATTAAAACTCTTAACACCACAGAAAAAGCCACGCGGGACCCCTGAATACCACAAAACTATTGACATAACACCCTTAAACACCACAGAACCAGCAACATGGGACCCTAAATACCACAGGGTCAGAAAACAAACAACTGGTCCTAAACCCCACAGGTGCAGCAAGAGACCCTTAAATCACTCCCTAAAGCCTAGAGAGAGAGCCGAAAACCGCCTCTAAACTCCGCAGAGGCGGCCGCAAGAGACCTTTAACCCACACCAGCCTCCATAAACCCCACAGAGCCCCCGCAGCCTTAGGGCACGGCCCGCACCAGCGCCTCAGTCCGGCGGAGCGCGGGAACAGCGGCGGGACTGACACCGGCAGCCACCGCCTTCCGGGGCGGAGCACGGGCGGGCCGGAGCGCACCGGAGCGGAGCGGATCGGGGCTGGCGAAACCATGATGGCGCAGCGGGCACTTCCGAACCCTTATGCCGACTACGACAAGTCCTTGGCCACCAGCTACTTCGATGCTGCCGGGAGGGTGAGTGTGGCCGCGGTCGGAAGGGCCTGCTCCCGCCCGGGCCGCAAAGCCAGGCTGAGGAGCCGGGAGCCAGCCCGGCCCTGAGGTACCCATGGGGGCTGTCTGGTGAAAGAACACCCTGTTGTGATCCCTTACCGAACCCCCACCCGCCTGATGGTGTTTCCTTCGTATGTAGTAGCTTGGGGGGGTTTATCTCCACAGCTGACCCCCGAATTCACGCAGAGGCTGAATAACAAGATCCGGGAGCTGCTCCAGCACATGGAGAGAGGCCTCAAGTCTGCGGACCCCCAGGACTGCACCGCATACACTGGCTGGGCAGGTAGTGCGGCCGAGCGGATGGTGTGGAGCAGGAGCTCTCCAGAGCTAAATTCTAGGTCAGGCCACGGCAGATTGCAGGGTTTGAATGATCACAGTAGATCCCAGTCAAGAACGGTGCTGCTTCTGTGTGCTTTAATCCATTGAAACAAGAGGCTGTCTTTCTCAGGACTCCCTGTTTCTGGAGCAGGTTTGAAGCTGCAGAGACTGTAGCACTGCAGGGACTTCTCATGGTTAATGCAGCCAAACTTAGAGAACAGAGAGCTGACATGGAAGCCCTCGCAGGGACTAGTTCCAAATCTGCTCCCAGTGAGGATGGTGACAAGTAAACCAGTGCTCCATGAAGTAGGCAGATGTATGTGGTAGGTCATTTAAGGAGTCCTTGCATATGGCAGCGGTGAGCTTAAGGCCTGAGATGATGTCTGCCTCCTCTGTTTGGGCTGAATTTGATCTCGTGATGTTGTCTGATGGGCAGGGTGCTGCATTCCTGTTCCCCAGGCAGTGCCCCTCCACTTAGCCAGGGCTAGTTCTGCTCTAGTATCTGCTGGAAGGAGCAGAAATGCAAATGTGAGTATAATGAAGGATGGAAGCCTTCCTCATGCTAACTTCTGTCTGCAAAGCTTCCAGGAGCTTGTTTTGATCCTGTTCTGCATTTTCAACCTGGCTTTCCTTCCTTGGGAGCATGTCTTGCCTTCCCCTCCCTATTCCTACCACTGGAGCCAGGGAGGATGCACCTTTCACTCATGCCTCATCCTTGGCTAGGGCTGCATGCTTTGTCAGCTTGCCTGACTTCTGCACCAAGCCAGGCTCTAGGGAGGGACCCTGGGGTGGTTGCAGTTAATCCCATATTATTCTCATGCTTACTGCAAGATTTTTTGCTGCCTTTTTCCTTTGGCAATGCGCTGCAACCCTAAAGGACAACTTTCTACATGATAAACTGGGTGTGGCTGGCTTCTGCTTGGATCCTATGGAACTTGATGCCAACAGTTAGCTTGGGAGAATGGCGTTTGTTGTGTTGATGCTAAAATAACCCTGCAGCTTGATGACAGCTTAACAATTTTAGTAAGGTAGACAGACTGAGAACACTCTCGAGCAGTTCCTAAGAAATGCTAGGATGCTAGTATTAAATTCCAGCGTGGGAGAGCACTGATTTCATCAGTTGCTGCCTGGCAGCACGCTGCTGCTGCCTGTGAATTTATGCGGGTTTTCTTTTTCAGTGCTTGCTGATTTCACCTTGGGAGGCAGGTTCAGTCCTACAGTATGTGTGACCCTGCTCTGAGGCCCCCGTAGGTGGGAAGCACCCCATGTGTAAAGGTGGTCTGAAGTCATGAGGGTACTACTTGATATGATGGTAGTCTACCTCTCGCCAGGAGATAGAGGAGGAGGACAATTAGCTGATGTTAGGAGTACTCTGAAAGCCCAGAGGTCATATTCCTTTCCTTAGGGTAGCTTAAGGTGCTTCATGTTGAAAAGTAACTGCAGTTGTTGAAGCAGTGTTTGAGAGCTCTGTCAGGATTTCAGCTCACTGTTATTTGGAAGGGAGTTTCTCAAGAGGAATTCTCCTTTTCTTCAAGGGATCATTCCCCATTGGAACGCAACCTTCCTACCTTGGCTAGTAGGATTAGAAAAACACCCATAGGCAGATTTGCTGCAGGTCCCAGCCAGCAAAGGGAAGTTTGCAGATACTACACTGTACCTTTGCCACCCTCCCTTCTTTTCTAATCCTAGCTACATTAATTTATTCCGTGCTGGTTCCCGGAGACAAAATTAATTGGGCCAAGACAGCAGCTTTTCCCTGTAATTGCTTATGTAGAAAAGGCTTGTTGAGTATCTTCTCATGTAAATCATTGCCCAGCAGTCTGAAATAAACCCACACTCTTGCGGCTGCTAATAAGAGAGATTTGAAATATGGCTCTCTCAGCACAAACTCTGCGTGAAATGTAACATACTTGAGTGTACTACATTACACCCAGTAATACACAGCATATGCTGGCGTTTTACTTTGGTGCCCGTTTCTTTCCCAACACACTTGACGGAGCCTTGTTCCCCCAGCCAGCATTTGTGTCAGGGAAGCCACGGCTTCTTGGCATGTGAAGTCGGAGCAGAGGGAAGGAAGAACTTGTATTTTCAGCTCAGAGGCAGTAAATACACATTTTGGATCAAGATTATCCAGCATACACCTGAATGCCCTCAAAACAGATTTGAATTGGCTTGTTAGTTCCATTCAGTTCCCCATAGGCACCAAGGTCCATAGGCAACACGAGGTACGTGGCTGGGTATAGGCCCGACTTGGCTGTTATGTTCTGTCTTTAAGCAGTTTAGCCAGACTGCTGTAAGAGTTTTTGTGGTCTTAATCTGTTTCACTGGTATCAACGAGTTGACTGAGGGAAGGTAAACTGCCGTCAGCTAACCCTGAATCAGAATCAGTTCAAATCGTGGCAGAAGTACAACTGCCTCATCCGTTCTTACATGAGGATGCTGAAAAGCACATACGCCGTGTGCTGGTATTTCTCCTAGTGCATGGGGCCTTGTACCACAGACTACCTTGGCTGGAAGCAGAGACAATGACAAGGGAATGGAAGGAGACTAACTTCACTCCTGTCACCTCCTAGGTGATTACAGAACCTGGGAAGTTCCCAAGTCCAGTGCTTGCTGGACTGTTGTGTCCTTCTCAGTGAGGTGATCTGCCATCTGAAATGGTACATAAGGGAGAGATTCTGCTTCCTCTGCATTATGGCAGTACGTTTGGAACTTGTTTTCCATGCGAGCATTCCCTTCTCTAGCAGTGTTAGAGGTGTGGCTTTTGGAGCTTGAGGGCCTCTGAGACTGGTGAGTCCAGCTGGTCTGCCCCATCCACAGCTTTTGGCAAGTGGAGGCAAGGAACAGGGCTGAGTTGGCTTTTGAAAGGGCTCTTCAAAAGACACACCAGATGAAATAAAAGCCATTTAAGAATGGATAGAAATCCTGACCAGGCCAGTTCAGGAAAGCTTCTGGAAAAACCCCTTTCCTTCGTTTTAGTGTAATATCTTCGTTTTAATCTCAGAACCCAGAGAACTTGCATCAGCAGATTGTTCTGTTCAGAGAAACAGAAATCCTCAGACAGTCCCTACAGAATAAGAGCCAGTGAGGCTGCATTTGGTAAGACAGAATAGAGTGCCTTGTGTCACCCACATAAACCACATTGCTGCCAAGTGCTTGGTGAGTTGTTTTGTGACATCTCTGTTTCCGGGCTTAGTATTTGACTGGACAAGGATCGGAGCCATGGGATGTGAATTTGAAGTTGGCCTTACTTTCAGAGGGTTGGATCGGATCATCTCCATGGGTCCCTTCTAACCTAACGTGTTGCAGGGTTCTGTGATGGGGTAATGGGTAGTTTTGGTTTGACCTGGGCTGGGGTTTATTTGTTCATTTGGGTTTTTTTTAGGGGAATGCTTCTCCTGCTTTACAAAAGAAGCTTTGTTACCCAGGTTTTAAGGCTGGAGAAGCTAAGGCACCCTAAGAAATGCCCCCATGTTCCGCAGTGCACTAGAAAAGCAAGTGCTAGTCAAATGCGCCTGTGGGTCACCAGGCAGTTCTGGACATGGCATAATACAGATCTCCAGAGATGTCTCACTGTCCCATTCAGCATGGCTTTGGCATGTATTTATATCTCATGCGTCTGCACCAGAAAAGATGTTTATTATCCTTTGAGCTGGGCGGTAAAGCTATGCCACTGCTTCTGTAACTTACCCCGGGCCTGACTCATTAAAATGACATCAGGCTCCATCACTATGTGCAGAGATAGGTTCCCACTTTTGCTCTCTGTGTTTGACACCCTGCTGTGAGGGTGCTTACTTCCCTGGATCTGTGCAAGATCTCAGAGCTCTTTATTACTGCAGATGGCAGGTTTGGAAATGGTCCAAATTAGGTCAAGGAATCCTCTCATGACAACCTAGTGCCTTTTGTGAAAGGACCACTTTGCAGCTCAGCTCCTAGTGGACAAGGAGGCATGTTCAGAACAGCCTAATGGGCATCTCTGCTGGTGCTGTCAGCAAGGGGACTGCAGTGGTGCTGACACCTCTCACTTTTATCCTCTCTGTTCAGCCTGAGAGGGAAGCTTTGTCTCACTACTGCTGTTCTCCCACCAGCAGATGTTTGCAGTGGTAGTGCAAGGAAGCTGAGGTGCAGCTTTCCTGCTCTTTGATCAGCAGAATGGTCATCTGGAGGAGCTACTCTTTCAGCCTGCTACAGTGCTTTAGCTCTCAAGCAACAACTTCTCTGGTACCTCCAGTAACATCTGCTCTGTTGAAAGCAATGGTTACTAAAGTCAGAGCCATCAGCTCTAGCCAACTGGTACAGACAAGTCCATTTCTACTATGTAGATTTAAGTCTCCTCCTCTGCCCACCTAAGAAGAAATCTCTAAGGCAAATCACCCCTCTGCATCTACAGTACTGCTCATACAGGATGGCAAGAGATGTTGTTGACTATCCTACTGAAGATGTTAAATAAACAGGCTCTGTGAGAGACATGCAGAACTGATTTTTGCCTCCTGATTCCCTGCAGTGAGCAAGCACCTCAAGCATTAACTCTCCAGTGCATTGGCTTGCTGTAAACTAGAGATGACAGTTTCAGTCATCAGAGCCCTGCTAAAGGATATGTCAGTAGCACATGTGTTTGGTGCAGTCCTGCACTGTCAAGTGATGCCTGATACAGTCTCCATCATACGTGGCTATGCAGCAGTATTTTGGCTCCATGCACTTCAAGGAGCAAAAAAAAACCTTGGAAGTCTGGAGAAACTATACAGAAAAAGGTCCAAGAGTAACCAATAAACACATCAAAGCCCATGCATCTTTGGCAGTAGCAGGCCACAGGCAGCCACTGTTCTGCTGGAAGCAACCAGGAGACTCAGAGGTCACAAAATCGGTCCCATTTCCAGCTGGGACACTGAACACAGAAATGGAGCAGATCCACTGCTTATCTAGTCACATTTGAATGATGATGCCATGTTTGTGTAGCACTTAGTGCATACCAAACACCCCCCATCAGTCGGACTGAAGAAGGTATTACTGGAGAGGGATCTGTGGAGTAGCTTCCGCAGAACAGCACTCTCTCATTGAGCCAAGTTCATCAGGTGTGGAAAGTCTCTTGCCTCCAAGCTCTGAAATACACTGCCTGTATCTTGGCACACAGGATATAGGAGAATCCCCACCCTGGTGATTGCATTTCGTATCCCTCTACATATGTCTAAACATTGTCTCTTCATGCATGGGCCTGCCCTCCTTTCCTGGCCTTCCCTACTGTTGGGCCTCCAGTAATAGAGCAAGCAGTGGGCTCAAAGCAGCACTGCATTGTGCCTTCTGATCAGCTTGGGAGTGTAAATTCCTCCAGGACTGAGTTGAGGAAATTTGCTTTAGATTCAGTTTGTAAGGGCTTTGGTTTTGAAGGAAAAGGGAAAATGAATGATTTGGGGAAGCAACTCATCCCTTTCGTCCTTTAGTATAGGTCAGTGCTTTTTTAGAGCCTTTCCCAAAGATGCTTGGGCCTGGAGGGAGAGAGAAACACTACGAAAGAGGAGAGGCAAAGGTGGCAGAGGAAAGCAATGCTAAGACATTGACTTTCTAAGAATTCAGTCCTGACAGTAGTCTTAGTGTGGTAGTTATGTATGTAATGAGGGTGGTATGATGGCAGTGGGAATAGAAGCTACTTACAAAGTACAAAGTTGTATATTAAAGCAGATAAGTCAAGAGTGCACATTGTGCTCAGACAACTCTCGGGCCTATTAAAGTCTAGAAGCTGTGCTAGCTGCTAAATAAATCAAGGAGAGTCACTTGACATCTGCAAGCGGGAAGAGGAGGATTCCCCTTTAAAGATGGGCTTCATAGGCACATCCTTATGCACTTGAGTGATGGCACCATACATCTGAGCTCTCTCCAGAAATACTAACCTAACACTGAACTGCTTAGAGAAAGGACAAGGTTATTAGCTTCAGCAGGAAATAGAAACTTGCCCTTAATATACATGTGGAATTGAATTGTCTGTAGCACGAGGCTTTGGAGATTACCCATGCAAAATGAGAAAACAACCTACATTTAAAATTGTCCTCGGTACCATGGAAAGTAATTTTGCAGCATCTTGTCCCCCTTCACCTTACCTCAGCAAAGTCTGCAGAGATGGGCTCTATTAATTTAGGCTTAAATGCAGGACCTGAAGTGTCTTAGAAATGGATGCTGGTAAAAGGCAAAATAAGCTTTTCTCAAAGTAGTGTAGGCCAATAGCTTTCTTCCGTGCGTGTTTGAGGATACCTTCCAGATCAGGAGGGTTCAAATGTGGCAGACCCTTCAGACACAGACTAAAGACTCCTCAGTCACCTACTAAAGCTTCAAGAGCTGGCTGAAGACAGGGCACACAGGCAAAGGACAGCAATTGACGTGACTTCTCAGTAGCAGAGTTGTTTCTGTAGCTGGCCAGCCCATTGAAAACCTCCAGGGAGAACCACACAGCCTTTTCCAGCATTCCAGGTAGCTATTCATGTTTCACCCAAGGGCTGGTTGCATGAATGATGTGCCACAGAGGAGAGTCAGGCAGCCCCTTTCTTTTGTAAGGCACACTGGTCCTTGGTGTAGGGCTTGGGACCTGCTCAGCAGCAGGGAGTGATGTTCACAGAGCTGTAACAACCTTACTGGTGCTTCCCAGGGGGAATTGGTGCGGGGGGAAGCCAAGTCTTAAGGGTGCTGCTTCCAAGTGCTGATGATGTGTCACTTCTTGTAAAATCCAGTTCAAGCTAAGAGACCCAGCCCTGTACCTCGTGGCCTGGGAAAAAATAATGGATAATAACAATCCAGCTCTACTCTGCCACAGGTACCATCTTGCCCAAAGATGATTCTTTCTTTACCCTCCACTGTTTAGCAACAGTCCCAGGTACAGCTGATAGATTTAGGTGGGTTTGTTGAGATCTCATCTTTTGCTCCTCGCTACTAGAATTGTGTTCAACCTGTGTGTCAGAAGCTCTGCTGTCCTCCAGGATCAGCACTGATCAGTGAGCAGACCCTGCTGGGTCACACTGCTGGTTGTCTTGACCTGCAGTCCACTCATAAGTAGCATCAAGTACAAGGAGGTCACAAAGCAGCAAAAGAAGCTGTGGATGCCGCAGCTATGGGTTATGCCCCTGGATGTGCTCAAGAAGCCTGTCTAGAAGGCTTATGCCCTAGACGAGGCTGGGCTTTTAGGTTCATTAAAACAGCCAGGATGCAGAGCAAGGAGGGTAAACTTTTCTGGCGAGTGCAACCTTTATGTTCCTTTTGCAGGCATTGCTGTGCTGTATTTGCACCTCTATGATGTGTATGGAGACCCAGCCTACCTTCAGGCAGCCCATGAGTACGTAAAGAAGAGCCTGAGCTGTCTGACAAGACGATCCATCACATTCTTGTGTGGCGATGCCGGGCCCCTGGCAGTGGCTGCTGTTGTCTACCACAAACTGCAGAACCAGAAGCAGTCAGAAGACTGCATCACTCGGTAAAAAGCTTGATTATGTCTTGGACCTACTGTTCCTCTTGCTCATAGAGCTGGTCTGGGCTTGTACTGGGCACTCTCTGACAAGCCTGGATAAGTTTTTTTGCAACCTTATGAGCAGGATAATCCAGTAACACAAACTAGTTGTGCCATGGGGAAAGAGCTAGCTCAAGGACAAACGTGCTTGCCTGGCAGTCTGCAGGCTGGGGAGCAAGTTCAGCTGCTATTGCTATCTTAAAAATAGTTCTGATCAACACAGGAAGACAAAAATGCCTGAATTAAACCCCAGAAGGTGAGGTTTGATGTATTTTCAGAACCCTTCAATTTAGCTTTGCAGCCATTCTGATGAAGAGCAGAAAAGTGGTCGGATTATTAGATCAATTTTGTCACTTGCTTCCACTTGCTATTTGTTAGTTGACTTTGACTTAAACCTAAGATTGACAGCATCCTTTCAACTGCTGAATGCAGCTGGTTATGATTCATTTCTTTCTATTTCTATTTCCTGCCTTTCCTCAACTGTTTTCAAATGTATTTTTGTTGGGTACTTAAGACAAAAAAAGGACAAATAAAGCGGTGCTACAGTCGGATCAGCATGTGGCAGAGGAAGGAAGAAAGTAAAGGAGATGCAGTTGCAAGCTTTTCTTGCTTAAGGGAGGTCAGCTTTAAGAATGCGAGAAACAGCCCTGCAAAGAGTTTCCATTTACCTGTGGTCAGCACAAAACCAAGACAAAACCCCTGACGCTTCAGAACACACTGAGTGCCCTTGAACAGCCATGAGCAAGTGATGCATAGTAGCAATTAAAGAAAGCTGTGGGTGGGAATCAGGCACGCGTATGGTTTGGACGCCCCTTAGCACCCTGGTTTACATGGACACGGTAAGTCTGAGGACAGAACTCTCTTCTTTGTTCTTGAAATAATCTATGGTTTAGGTTTTGCTTAATCCCGGAGTGAGTAGTGAGTCCCACTATGATTAAGTGCTAACAAAAAGGGAACTAATCTGGCAAATAGTACTGGTCAGTTGTGTTCAATGCATAAGCCCCAAGCTGTGAAAAATCCCTAATTCTTGCTGTAGCAGCTCTCCCCTCCCTTCTGTATCTGTACCCCTTCTGCCTACGGTTAGTTCTGTGCGAGAATGGGAGCTCATGATTAATTCTGCACTGCCATCTAATGGCACGATGAAGGCAGAGCCTTGGAAATTGGTTTCTTCATGCATGTTGAAGGGAGGCAATAAGAAAAGCGTGGCTTTCTCACAGGAGCAGTAGGACTGTCCTTGTGTGCTACCAATTCCCAGAGCAGTTAACCTGACCATGCTACCTTTAAAAAGAGAGTATTTTGTTGAGAAATAGCTCCCTTAATCACAACTCTTCAGTGGGTTTGGAGGATGCTGTTTAGTTACAGAATAGTTGCTAAGTTATGCAGTACAGGTGCATAGAAAGCGCACCTCCATTACAGCTGGGGAGAAGGAAGGCCTCTCTCCATTTTATTCTGTCTTTTAAAGCACCTCATCTTTACAGAGCCCGAGGAAAGAATCGATCAGCCAGGTTTTACCTGCAGTGGAATAGACAGAAGCTTGCTTTTCCTTAGCTCCTTGCTCTTGCCTAAATGAGTTCATGACCAACAAATGTGCTTTTATGCTCTGGAGGCTAATGCTTCAGGGCAGCCCATTTTCCAAGAGCCTGTGCAAATCTGAGCCATGTTCCAGGAGTCCTCTTTTCCCACCAGCCTTCCACCAATTCAGAAGGTCAAAGGTTTGCTTTTAGAGCTGGTGGATACAGATATCCCATCCTGCTCTACAGCTGCCTCGCTTGCCCTCGGGCCAGAAACTAGTGATTTTTGACAGTTGAGGCAATATGTGAGCAAGAGTGGCTCTTCCTTTCAGGGACCTTGATTTACCCCTCACACCTGGGAAATGCATTGTGCATGCAGTCAGGCCAGCAGCATCCCAGGCATCTCTTGCTGCACAGTTGCAGGGCCATGCAGCCCTGCCCCACATTTCAAACCCAGAAACCACTGGCAGGCTTCCTCCCCTGATGGTACTGACTGAAAAAGCAGCTAGAGTTAGAAGCAGTAATGCATAGGGAGCAAGGATAGTAGCTCCAGATCTCCCCACAAAATGGTCTCACATCCAGACGTCAGAAAATCCCTACTGTGGGTATTACTGTTTATCCACCCATCCATTCCTTCTATTGCACCTGACATCTCAGAGCTGAACAACATCACCAGCCAGAAGAGAGTCCATCTGTTGAAAACACTCTGTTCCTCCTTGGAAATCCTCCTTTTCATCTGCTTTCCTTGGATTTGGGGACAGGGCACGTGAGGAGGTGGCAGGACTTCCCTTGCAGCCCACACAGCTGAGAGGGACCTTGTGCTTACTCCTAGTCTTGGATGTAAAGTCTGTCTCTCGGGTTTAATCCATGAGAAAACTCCTGCATGGAGTTTCTCAATGCACATCTCAAGTGATGGCCAAGGAGATGAGGCCCATCTACTCTGAGGCATTGCTTTCTCCTTCAATATCCCTGTTCACTCTGAGTTCAGTGCCAAGGGAAAGTTTCCTGCTGTGGGGCATCACAGCCCAGCATCCTCTCTCTGCTCTGAGGGTACTGTGGACGTTTAGTTGCTTCTTTCCTTTGAAACACACTGTTCTGCCCAGGAGCAAGGGCTGCCAAGGTACCTTTTCTGCCCCTCATGCTTCTGTGACAGGGAAGCCCTGCACACACACACACAGAGATCTCCTGGCTGGTTTCTTAGCCCTTTCCCTGGTGCAGCCTCAGCAGAATGCAGCTGAGTGTGATGAGAGGCAAAACAGGAAAAATTGCATTAAGAGTGAACTGAGCTGCAAAGCACCAGCGTGAGGAGCTGTCTGTCTCTGTTAGCACTGCAGGAACATCACCAGTGTTGCAGCATGGCAAAGAAAACACCTGACTCCAGCAGACCTCTGGCTCTGCACACTTGTGGACTAAAGCCTGGTGCCAGCCAGGTTGTCCTCGGTGTGGGGATGTACCACAGGCACAACCCACAGCACTCACTGCTGAGCTCTCCTCACTACTGCTCAGCTCTCCCTGGAGACGATTGCTTACATGTACCACAGAGGCTTGATGTTAAACGTCATTTTCAGCTGCTTCTCCCCACCTCTTACCTAGATGTTCAGTTCATGGAGACACCTCTTTCTCCACTGACAGTACAGCCCTACTTGCAGGTGTGGAGAGAAAGGGGCTTTCCTGTCAGGATTTATAAGCACAGGAGGTGAGAGTTTTCCACATACAGTCAGCAGTAGTTTGACTTTTTAGCATTCCTCAAGCAGCCAAGTTAAATAGATACCAGTTTTACTTGAAAGCAGTCATTTTTGGCTGAGGGTCTGCCTTGTCAACAGCACCATAGGGAGGTAATTCAGCAGGCTTTCCTTGCTGAATTAGAGCAGCCTTTCCTGAGCAATCAGCAACTTTATGCTGAATGTTTCCTATAGCCCAGGATTCCCCACAAGTAACTTTCCAAGAGCTGATGCTCTAAAAACCAAGCACATAGTATGAGTGCATTGTAAAATCTGAGCAGAATAAAGCAATAAGCCAAACAAAAAGCAGAGGGGAAGGAGGGATTTCTCACCTTGTGTAGCTGGAAGGCTGAGACCAGTCTGACACCTCCCAGGGTGCAGGCAGCATGAAGGAACAAGCCATGGTCTTGAGCTCCAGTCTCACTGCTTGGTTAAGTGGCTTTGAGTGGCCTCTAATCTCTCCCATATGAATTTATCTTTGCAGTTTGCTCCACCTTCACAAGCTTGACCGGCGAGTGCCAGATGAGCTGCTGTACGGGCACATGGGCTATCTCTATGCACTGATGTTTGTGAACAAGCACTTCGGAGAGGAAAAGATCCCTCAGAGTCACATTCAGCAGGTACTGCGGCTTCTTCTGACTTTTTAGCTGTCTCTTCCTATGCAGCTCATCTTTGGGCAGGTAAAAGTCAATGCTAGATGTAGAGAACAGTGGCAACAAGGGAGAAACCATACCATGGTATTCCTGCTGCTCTTCCAAAGGGATGAAGCACCACACACACACCCCCCTCAGCCATATAAATCCATAGGCCCTACACTTCACTCCCTCACCCACACTCTTCCCTCTGCTTGGGCAGCAAACCAGCTCTGTTGTTGTGGTCAGGATACTCACTGTGCTGTGTCCAAGGCAGCAGCATTTCCTTCACCTGCATCTGTTCTCATCCACAGGTCTGTGAAGCTGTTGTAGCCTCAGGAGAAAGCTTGGCCAAAAGGAGGAACTTCACAGCAAAGAGCCCACTGATGTATGAGTGGTACCAGGAGTACTATGTAGGGGCAGCCCATGGTTTGGCTGGGATTTACTACTATCTCATGCAGGTAAAAGGCACTGGAGAGGAAGGGCCTTTAGCAGCTGTTTCATGTTTCTTTGAACAGGGAGGAGGAATTTAATTAGCTCTTGGTGATGCCAAGCTGGGCCAGATCTTTTGTTTGATGGACTTATTCCTGGGTTTGATCATGAATCTCCACTTCTAAAGGTTTTCTCTGAGTCTGTGACACTGAATTTCCCACCTCCATGGAGATCTGTAGAGAAATGTGACCTGCGTTATACCAGCAGAGACTGTGTTCATCATAGGGAAGTGGGA
This sequence comes from Amazona ochrocephala, assembly GCA_039720435.1. Lineage (NCBI taxonomy): Eukaryota > Metazoa > Chordata > Aves > Psittaciformes > Psittacidae > Amazona > Amazona ochrocephala. Next base: position 80,004,057 of record CM077881.1, on the reverse strand, counting down.
AATGCCTTTGTTTCCAAATCTGGGCCTGTATCTAGGGTGGTAATTCCCCTCTGTGGGTCGCTGTGCATAAATTCACAGTGCTTAAGCTCTTAGAAGAACAACAGCAATAAATAACATTGCATTTTCAAAGCACTAAGAGCACCTACTGGGCGAGGCAGATGATTTTAGCATAGCAATGTTCATAGAAATAGGTGAGATCTTTTATTAGACGCAAGTCTCACAGCAGGTGGAAAATAAGCCACCAGGTTTCAAGTACTTTGCTTCAGGGCCCTCAAAGTTCAAGCCCATACACAGGATAAGCAGAGTTTCTGTGAATATAACCCCCTGATGTGACTCGGAGAGGAAGGGGTGGTTGGCGGTGTTTAAACAGAAGGAGATTTGACAAGAAGAGGATGCAAGCTGTACAGAACAGCTAGTTTGGAACAGGGAAGGCAGCAGTATGCTGTGAGCTCAAATGTGCACCGAGTCCCTGCACTCGTTCGCAGGCTGATGTTTTTAATCATTGTAAGTCTCCCATAAAATACGCATGGGCTTCATGCTTCTCAGCTGTATGATGTTCACGGAGCCAGGATGAGCCAAGCAGGATGCACAAAAAGCCTTGGGGGAAGCAAACACGGGAAATACAGAGAGGACAGCATTGAACTTCTATCTCTAATAGTTTTACAGCACAAGTATTGACGTTTAACTTTCAAGTTTTCAACCTGGGAACAGTGCAATCCTTAGATGGGAGTGCTCACTGCAGCCTGCAGTGGGAAATTAAGCTGCACAGATTACATATGCAGCAGTGTCATTAGAAGAAGACACTGAAGTCACTCCCTTGCTTCCATCTGAGGTCAGCAGTGAAGTCACCCCCTTGCTTAAAGCTCATCCAGCTCCAACCCCTGCCACGGGCAGGGACACCTTCCACTAGAGCAGCTTGCTCCAAGCCCCTGGGTCCAACCTGGCCTTGAACACTGCCAGGGATGGGGCAGCCACAGCTTCTCTGGGCACCCTGTGCCAGCGCCTCAGCACCCTCACAGGGAAGAGCTTCTACCTAAGAGCTCATCTCAGTCTCCCCTCTGGCAGGTTAAAGCCATTCCCCTTGTCCTGTCCCTACAGGCCTTTGTAAAAGGATGCCTTTCTATTAATCCTTAATTCTGATTTTAGATAGTTTTATCTCTTTACTCTGAGTCTGGGTACCTGAAACTATTCCTACTTATGTTCAGGAGAAGCAGCAGCAAGCACCATTCCTTAGAGGGCCGGATTACATGCCAGGGCAGTCTTTGTTTCTGGGGGTGCAAGCATATGACAGGAGATAAGTCTCTTCAGAAGGGCAGAGCAGCCTGGGGCCAAGTAGGTATTTGTGATGTGTGAAAGCCTGAACAAAAAACATGTTTCGTTTACAAGGAGCAAGAGGGGACCATGACCACAATTGGTTTTGTTTCTGCCTTTCAGGCAGATCTTGGGCCTCTTGGGGATAGACAGAATGGTAATTCAGAAGGTTAATTCTCCCTGATTTAATGCTTTCTATCTCTTAGCCTGGCCTTGGAGTAAGCCAAGTAAAACTGCACAACACAGTGAAACCCAGCGTGGACTACGTCTGCCAGCTCAAGTTCCCATCTGGCAATTACCCTCCCTGCATCAATGACACCAGAGACCTACTCGTGCACTGGTGCCACGGGGCACCAGGTGTTATCTACATGCTTCTCCAGGCCTACAAGGTACCAGGAATTTCGCAGAGACCCTTTAAGAATCCCTAAATGTGGAACTCCATCATGGAGAAGGCTCTGTTGAGACCCTACCTGCCTGAGAGTAGAGTTGCTGGTTAGAGTGAAATCATCCCATGGGGACCACTGACTGATATAGAAATCAGTCTCTTAAAATTGTATCTGAAAATGGCCATCAGCTGCATGGGGTGTCCTGTCACAGATGACTGGTGACAATAGTGTGCAAAGTAATGATCACACAGCCTCATTCATCATATCAAAACCATCCTCCTTTAAAGTAGAGAGCAAAGTCATAGCATTAAGACTTCAGAAGGAGAGCAACTAATTAACCCAAGCCTCTCCATCACACAGGGATGCTCTTTGTGTAGAGGAAATTGCCTCAGTAAGGGGGAATATTTCTTGTCTCCACAGGTCTTTGGGGAACAGCAGTACCTAAATGATGCCCTGCAGTGTGCAGAAGTCATCTGGCAGTATGGGTTACTGAAGAAAGGCTACGGACTGTGCCATGGCACAGCTGGCAATGCTTACAGCTTCCTGGCACTGTACAACCTCACTCAGAACATGAAATACCTTTACAGGGCCTGCAAGGTAAGAGCCTGTGTGAGGAAGGGAGAGGGGATCATTCTCTTCTACCTTTTACATCACTGCCATTGCCTTTGAAATCCAATTTCTAGTGTGGCAGAGATGCAGCGCAGGTCTGAGCAGCTCCACCAGAGTAGTCCTTCAGCAGCACAGTCACTGTCTGACAGCCTGTGGAGAAGGAACATCTTGCAGAAGCCTTGCTCTGGAAGGGCTAATGTGAGGATGAGGGTGGTATTGTAAGATCTGTCTTTTACAAAACTTGAACACCTTTTGTTCCTCTTTCCTCAGTTTGCAGAGTGGTGTTTAAGCTATGGCCAGCATGGGTGCCGGACTCCAGACACTCCGTTCTCTCTCTTTGAAGGTAACCTCCCATCTCTAGGCTTGTGTTTTGCTCCTGGGTCTGAGCCAGTCCAGCACCAAAGAAATCCAAATACATGCTCAATTGAAGTCTTTGCAAAAGTCAGTATAGAAAATGGGAAGGGAATTGTAGTCCCTGTTCTTACCCTTTCCCAGAAGCAGTCTTCTTGCAGCACAGGCTGTCTTAGCTGGAACATCGTGTCCTCTCCAGCTCCTTGTACAGATTCTGCACACAGGTATCGAGGGGAATTCTGTAATGGGTACAGGCCAAAGCCTACCTTATGGTAACCTGTAGCCTGGTTTCTTGGACAGGCCAAAGCCTACCTTATGGTAACCTGTAGCCTGGTTTCTTGGACAGCCTCTTTTCCATCCATTTTTAAGGACTAAAATCCTTTATGGGCTTTCCAGTGCCATTGCAAAGGTGACTGAGTAACAAATGGGGCTGCTTTTGTAAGCCTCACTGGTTCCTATGGCACTTTATGGCTCCTGCTAACAGTCCCCCCCCCCCACATCCACCATCAGCTGGTATTGCTGAAAGAGCAGGTTCCTCAACTAACAGAGATGTCCCTGCCTTTGCCACAGGCCAAGGAACAAGGGCAGTTACCTCAGTAGGGACCTGAGGCAGCAATGTCACAGGGTCCAAAGTTTTGCAAAGACACTCATATTGTTAAACCTGTGGATAAGTAAAGCAGAAGGGAGGGAACTGGAGGGGGGAAGACCCATCAGGTCCTTTTCAGCATTTGATGAACTTCAGGATGCTTCCCCACTGGCATACATAAGTTGCTTGGGAAACTTCAGACCTGGGAAGCGAGTTAGGACCTTCTGAAAACGTCTTTCTTTCTTCTGTCTTCATGACCCATTCAGCCCCTGATAGAAAGGGTGCCCAAGGGGAATCTCTCTGACACACATTGTGTTTTCTGACCCTCAGGAATGGCTGGAACAATTTACTTCCTTGCTGACCTGCTGGTGCCAACCAAGGCCAAATTCCCTGCATTTGAACTCTAAATCTGAGCTTGGCAGTTTCCTGCCTGAATCCTTCTGCAGTTGGAAAAGCAGTTTGGATCCACTTTCTCCTCCTTCCGAACTCATTGTTGTTCACCTAACTGAAGGGAAACCCATCATCCTGAGGGCATGCTGACTTCTTTAATACTTCTAGTCATCTCATGGCATTGTTTCCATTTAGAAGACAGAACGCAGGTTTGGCTGGTGTCTTAAAACCACAGGGCTGCAGGTGGGAGCAGGGAGAAGATACACAGTATTCTGTTGGCTACAGAGCTTTGCCATTTTTTGTATCCCATTTCTTGTATCCCATTTCCTGGGTGAAAGTTTTCTATTGAATGCATCTTTGGCTATTTATTATTTTGTGCTGACAAATACTAGCAGGAGTTTAGTTGCCTTTGGAAAACAAAAGATGAAAAACTGGGACTATTGCCCTGCAAGTTGCTTGTAAGAGTTTCCTGTCTGAACACCCAGGGAGCAGGCAGATCAGTATCTGGGCTGCTCCACATAAAGCAAATGTGATGGGCTGTGGAGACTTTATATATGTGTTTTAAACATCGGATTGCAAGTGGCAAAGCTGGGAGTGTCCTGAATTTCCACTTACCTGCTTTAAAGACAAAGGCTGTATATAACTTCTGTGCATTTTTTCCCAGTGACAAATAATCCACTGGCTTTTGTGCCTATTTGCCATGTTACGCTAAACCTTGCAAAAGGCCATTGATCATCTAAGGGCAAACTCCAGAAGTGTGCTAAGCATGCTTGATAGTGTGGGCTCTTCTGCTTAGCTTTGAAGGTTTATTATGCAGTCTTTCTTTACTGTTGTGTATGAATATGATAGGTGAGAGGTGGTGCCAGGCCCACCAGCAGCAGCATGGGAAAAGCAACATATTCCAGTGAGTTCTGCCAGCTTTAACCTATTCCCTGTATGGATGTTGTTTACATGCTTTCTTTTATAAGCTTTCCTGAACCTGGATAATTTGAGTCACTTGTTTGCCTTGTTACTGCTTCTTGTAGTTTGATATGCAACCACATATTTACCCACCTGGAACACCTGCTCTAGGTTAAATAGGTTTGACCCATTGAGCAGATCAGATACTTCAAGGGACTTGACCCTGTAAATGACATTCTTAGCACTGAGCATGAGCGAAGCACTGAGCACAGTGAAAGCTACTGATGCAGCCATAGTGCTTGGTGCTGTTTGAGAGCAGCTCCTCAGCCTGCACAAGCAACCTCCAAGCCAGCACTCCTGTACCAGTGATAGTGAAAGAGAAGGAGCAAACCTGGCACACTAACACAGCTAGCTCCCATGTGCTTGAATGCAAGGTAGCCTAGCCACAGCATAGGCAGACCCTCAAGAACCTCCTGGATGGGCTGCTCCAGCAAAGAGTAGAAACCATTCCTGGAAGGCTGCTTGTTTCCTCAAAACCCAGCCTCCTGCTGCCATCTAATGCTTCTGGAAGTTCATCCAAAGATGGCCTGAAATGCAGAGAAGCTCAGTCTGCTTTGGGCTGTTGATCCCTGTCAGAAGCTTCAAGCTCATGCAGACCTTTCCCTGTCATTCACAAAGCCTAAACACAGGGAGGTGACTGCAAAGGAGGAAGCACAGCCCTGAGGGCAGGATTTGGCTAATCAAACAGTTTGGGGGTAGGATCCTGTAGGACATGAGGCCTGCTGTCAGTTACCTTCTGGCTTGGCTGGTGTGATGGCAGTGCAGGACACTGCTCTGAGCCTGGGTTTCTTCTGGGCACTGCTGCACAAAGGAGATGGTTCCTGCAGCCTGGTCCCATGGCAGCATTAAGTCCCAGGGTTGGTACACTGATGGTCAGGGGATCATCAGGGTACATATGTACTGGTGTACAAGTGTTTTGTGGAGCACTGTTTAATAAAAACACCAAAACTAATGAGCTTTGTGTTATTTTTACCCCCAACTTTATGACCAGGATTCATGTCCAAAGAGATCAAGATATGCCACAATAGCGGCTCTGGGGGCTCACTGGCCTCCCACCCACCCTGAGTGTTAAGAGTATTTCACATTTTTCCCTGTGTCCCAGCACATGCAGTTGATTTGTTGCAAGAGATTTTATGTTCAAATAAGTTATTTCTTCTAGAGAAGAACAACTCAGGTTCCTCATGTTCCTGCCCAGAATTCCTGAGCCCCTTTGGCCACAGTGTCCCCTGCATCAAAAAAACCTGAATGGAAGACCTATACCCAGACAGGAAATCTAAACCCCAAGAGTTACAACATTATGAAGTGACTGAAGACAGCACCCAACAGAGCAGGAGGCAGCAGATCTGCCAAAAATAAGCATCTGAGGAAGGTTACATTCTTAGAATCAACCAGATTGGAAAAGACCTATAAGATCATCCAGTCCAACCATTCCCCAGCACTGCCAAGGCCACCATTAACCCATGGCACTGAGGGCCTCGTCCAAATGCTTTGTGAACATGCTGGGACACAGCTGGGCTGGCCCCTGGCAGGGACACTGGGTTCTGGTGGCCCCAGCAGGTGGCAATGCCGCCCAAGAGCAGCAGCCACCCAGCCACTGCCAAGCACCCGTGGCTGCTAAATCCCACCTGAGAGTTGTGGTTCAGCTCTTGGGTAGCCCTGGGAATGTCATTCAAACCACAGGGCACACACAGGTGAGGCTGTATTGGAATACTGGGTGGGATGACAGAGAAGGGAGAAACACAGATGCCTTTCAAAAGTGCATAGCCTCTGAGTGAGTCGTATGTCCTTAGAGCACATTCCGACCACCATGGTACAACCCAATGGCACAACTGACCTTTGAAAGCAGAGGATGAAGGTCTCTGTGTCAGGTGCAAGGCACAGCTGCTCTGAGAGCCAAAGAGGACCATCACGTCTTGGCACCCCACAGGATTTTTCCTGTTTCAGAATCAAAACCACTCCCTCAAAAGCTGTTGGGGAAAAGCAGAACAAAAGCTCTCATTACAGCTGCAGTTTTGAGCCAGAGCTTGCTATTGCCTCAGCCACAGAGCTCTGTATTCCCAAGTGTTGGTTTCACTCCCAGCATAGTGGTCCCTGCTGTTTCCTCCTGCAGCAGATCTGCCTGCACACACTCCTGGTTTTACCTCCCTCCTCATCCCCTTCTTACCCACTCATTTCTGTCTCCACGCTGCCCCTTTTAGGGAAAAGGGTGGTGGATTTTACACTGCACAAACCCAGTGTACAACACAACAGCAAGGGGAAGGCAAAATGCCATGCGGGAGGAAGGCAGAACCAGCTTAGCACAAGGAAACCTGCACCCTCCCTGCGTATCTCATGGGGAGCAAGAGTTTGAGCACAGCCCAGGACCACCCAAGAGCAACCGCATCCCCAGTATTTGGGCCATCTAGATGCTAAGGTTGCCAGCAGAAAGGGGAGAAGAGGATCAAGTTATTTTTCACATAGCCTCAACTCCAGAGGCACAAGAGGCCTTTGGTTCTGCCTCCCTCTGTGCTGGATGGGACACCTTCACGCTCAGATGCTGAGCATTCCCTCTGCTTCCCCCAGAGGGTGAAAGATGGCAAATCTGGCCAAAAAGTACAACAGATCCTGTAATGAATGGCCACCCTAGAAGCCTGTGGATGACAATACGCTCCTTCAGATAGCCAGCGATGGAGAAGGCACAGAAGCAGCACTAAAACCAACTTGAAAGCCCTAGGAAGCGAATGTGGGGAGCCAGTTAGCTCCATCTCCTCATGGCTGGGGAATTTCTTGCTGGCAGGACACGTGTCGGGCAGCCCTTGTGAAAAGCTCCTTCTGCAGCCAGTCTGCTGCAGCATTTGCAGTGATCTCAGGCAGTAACTGAATCTACTGGTAGTACTTCGCCATCCCTAAATCCCATTGGAGCCGGGCCCATAAATAGTTACTCTGGAGCATGCAGCTGCATGCAGGGCAGGAGCAAATGTTCCACATAACGGCTGTTGGCTCTGATCAGCTTGAGGAGGCTATCATATTTCCACCATTTGGCTGCGTTCTATTACAGTTTTCCCTCCTTAAGGACACTCCTCACTAGTGCAGGGGAGACCCCAGTAGTGCCAAACAGCTTCCTTACAGGGGATACCCAATGCACCCTTTAGGTGCAGGTGTTCTCTCTATTCCCAGAAGCTTTCTGGAGCTGTTTTGTAGCACTTTGCCCTGTCACTGAGGTGCTCCTCTTCCATACTGATGCTCCCAGTAGTGGACAGGAAGGGATTGATCTGATCATTACAAGTGGCTGGGAAAATTAAGAGAGAGAGACCTCAGAAGACAAAGTCTAAGAGACTGCAAAAGAGTCACCATGAAACATAAGCTTTGGATGAGAGCATCTCTTATATCCAGGGATACCCTTGTCAGGAATTCATAGTCCATTTATCACCATGGGAAAATGGACAAACCCCACCTGGGTGCAGCTACAGTGGGTTGCAGTTAGGTGAAAGCCACATCATGGTATAGCCCAGCAGTGCTGAGTGTTTAAAAGCCTGACAAATTCACATGCAGGAAGCTGGGCTCTGGACCAGAAGTGGGAAGTTGCCAGTGGAAGCATTTGGGAAGCCCTGGTGATCCATTACCACAGAGGATGGATAAATTCCAGGGTGTTTGTACCACCCAAAGCTGGGAAATATCCTGCTCCAGCAGGGCTGAGCCCATGCTTCACAAGCACACAGAGAAGACAGAGCCTGATGTAGGGATCCCAAATGAATACAGATGTGTCAGCATGCAGACCCTTTTAAAATAGGACAATCGCCCTTCCCCTCTCTTTTATTATCTTCACAATACCAACGGCTCCAATTCCCTGGTTTTCATCAGCAATAATCTCATCCCTTCACTCCAGTAACCATTTAGCCTTGCACTGAATAGTCTATGCATGCCAGCATTGAATTACTGCCTTGTAAAACCAAGGAGCAACGGTATTAGCACTTAGTTCCCATATCCCTGATTTGTGACAGGTGATATCAGCAAGGGTAAAATAAGACATTCTCTTCCCCTGCTTTTCTCACTTGAAGATTTAAATATATGCTTTAGAATCAGAGGGCCTGACTTGGGACTCCTCCCAGCAGCAATTCTCACAAAGCCTATAGAAAAGTGATCACCTTCCTACACTTCTGTCCTTTCTAAATTGGCTGAACTAGTCCAAAAGACAGAAACATCACTGGGAGAATACAGAAATATGGACAAGCAAGGCAAGTCCTTAAGCCTCACCTTCTTAGGAAACCAGGCCAAGAACAGTGAATCATATTACTCAGAGCATGAAAGTTGCAGCCAAACTATTCACTTAGCAAATGGATTAGATGTACCTGAACAGAACTCTTCAGTGATCCACGTGCAGCTTGGATCGCCCTTAGATAAAAGGAGGAATAAATTCCCCAGTGAATGGCACCATTTGGGAGAAGAAAACCCCACTGCATTACTAGCCTAAACACATTTTCTACTGTAAAAGGTTTAGGCCGTGCCCATGCAGGCCAAGCTGAGCCCTTTAATGATTTCAGATGATGGAAGTTTCACATCCCATCCCGCCACCACTTCTGATGCAAACAGGAGATGCAGCATCCACACCGGAAAGATCAGGTTTGCTCCAGCAACTGTCTCCTCTGTACGATCAGTTCAGGATGGTGCCTCCACACCACTTCCGAAGGCAGCTTTGGGAACTCTACTAGGAACTTGGAGAAAGCCTCAACCCACTTGGGACCAAAGGGCTGGCCTCCAGCCTAAAAAGTTTCTACATGATGCACTAACAATGCTCTAATCACCATAATTTCATCAAAAGGAGAGAAACTTGGAGGAGAGGGGCTGGAGGTGATGTCTGAAAGCTGCTCAGGTGGGGCAGATCGTTTTAGTGCATGTGATCCTGACCCTTCACTCCACTCTTGTGAGACTCCACTTGGAGCACTGTGTGCAGTTCTGGTGTCCTCAACATCAGAAGCACAAGGAGCTGTTGGAGCAAGTCCAGAGGAGGGCCATGAGGATGATCAGGGGACTGGAGCACCTCTCGTATGAAGATAGGCTGAGAAAATTGGGGCTGTTCAGCCTGGAGAAGAGAAGGCTGCGTGGAGACCCCAGAGCACTTCCAGTACCTGAAGGGGGCCTATAGGGATGCTGGGGAGGGACTCTTCATGGGGCAGTGTAGTAATAGGACAAGGGGTAACAGGTTCAAACAGAAACAGGGCAAGTTCAGGCTAGATCTCAGGCAGAAGTTCTTTCCTATGAGGGTGGTAAGGCACTGGAATGGGTTGCCTAAAGAAGCAGTGAGTGCTCCATCCCTGGCAGTGTTCAAGGCCAGCTTGGACAGGGCCTTGGGCAACATGGTCTAGTGTGAGGTGTCATTGGAACTGGATGATCTTAAGGTCCTTTCCAACCCTAACTATTCTACGGTTCTATGTGCTTTGCCTTCAACTGGGACTCAGCAGCCAAATCGATTTCCTCTGTCTGCAACTGCCAAGCTGAGCTCCTCCAGCAGGTGATTTGGCTGCTCTCCGGTTTTCTCCCATTTCTATTGCTCATTTTCCAGCAGTTCTGAGGCAGGGTTTCTTATTATTTCCTGGTGTTTGCACATCACAGAGACCCCAGCTAGAACTTGAACTCTGAAAACATTTGCATTTGCTGTATTGCAAATAGTAACAATTTTACAGCACCTTCAAAACACAAGCTGCCGAGGAAGAAATTGGTATCCAAAACCCCGAATGTACAAACACAGAACTGAAAGCAATGCAAAATTAATGCTCTGTCTCCAACATTATGCTTCCCACATCTTGTGAGAGGATATCTTGGGGAAAAAAAGTGCTTCATTTCCCAGGCAAAGAAACATCTGAACCATTTCTCCTGTGATTAACCCTTCACCATCATGCCCTGCTGCTGGGACTGGATTCAGAGCCATCAGGAAGGCAGCAGCATCACACATCTCACAGATAGCTGCCAGCCCTGTTGCTTTGTGAACTTCCCCTCTCCCTGCCTCTGGCCAGGCCTGCCAGCTCAGCTAGAAGGGGGGGAAAGCTGGGCAGAAGCCCCCTGCTCCCAGCCAGCACTGCCCAGCCCTGGGAGCTCACAGGAGATGTAGGTAGGTGTCCAGAAACAAGACCGAGGTGGAGTATTCTCTGTTATGATATGCATCACAGCCCTGCCCTTTGCCCACATGCAAGCCCACCCCATAGGAGCCCTGAAGAGCACACAGCAAGGAAACTATCATCAGGTGTTTAAAAAGACCATGAGAGGCTTAACCACTGCAAAGGTCATTTGCCTGCATGGAAAACTGAGTTATAATGAAGCATACCGTGTTTACCAGCCAGGACTGTCAGAGAGCTGATAAAAACAGCAGGGTTCTCTTGTCCATCCATTCTACAGCATCCCAAGAGCCCCACTAGCTGTTGGGCACATCATCTTCAGTTCCAGCTAAACCACTGGACATAACCTTTAGACATGACACAGGGCTGGGAGCCTGCATGGACACAAATTTTGGGATGTGAGAAAAGACAACACAAAGGGGGGAAAGAATCCAACTGGCATTTTGCAATGGACATGGAAGGTGAAAAGTGGCATCCTTTAGGACCAGACAGAAGGTGGGAAGAAATGCATTAGAAAGAAATAGAAGGGGGCATACTAAGAGTCTCTTCTGACTCTAAAACAGGGAGCTAGAAACCACATTGAACTGTGATCTTGAAATGAACAGGAAGTAATGAAATGCCCCTTATCTTTGCTTTCCAGAGGGATAGAACACTTTCTGTTTTAATCATGGAAGTGCTGGGATGGGAATTGAGGCCCCCTGATGTGGCCACTGCACAGACTTACTCTGGGCCCAGAGCTCAGAAAGGAAAAGTGTGCCTGGTCCCATCAATTCAGCACCCAAGCATTTACAGGTGATACTTTTGTGCTGAGTACCCAATCCTGTTTGTACATGTTTTCCCAGCTCTCCCTATGCCTTGAACCCACTTACCTGACTACCTGGCTGTATTTATGTCTTCAATTTCATCCTCCTCATACCACTGTTTCCCATTAGGTTCTTTTTCTCCTTAATTTGAACCCTAATCATGCAACATACAATGTACACTGTAGTACACATTCTCGTGGCGCCAGAGACATCATTAGAAGCAGACTTAGCCGTCACTTGCTCTTTAAAAACCCATCTGCAGTAACAGATTTTCTAAGTGAAGTGAGTTGAGACACCTTGATTTGGAGGATGTTCAGCTTAAACATCCATGAAAAGGGGCTGCAGGGGGGCTTTGAGGAGTTTGGTTTGGGTTTTTTAAAGAGAAGAGTGTTCATTACTGTCTGAAAAGCCAGAATTGGTCTCAAAATCACTTGTGACTGCTGAAATCCTTGGCCAATAAATAACAATTACCATCCTCATTACTGAGCAAAGGCTGACAGGGAAAGCGGGTCTGCATCACAGCACACAGAGGGGAAGAGCAACTGAAGCTAGCAGCACCACGTTCCTGCTGGCAGATGTCACCTTCTCCCAAGAGCTGCCATTACCACTGTTTTCCTCAGCTGTCTAGAGCTGCAGCAAACACAGCTCCTCTTCCTCCCACAGAGCAGACAGACCACAAGTGTTCACAGCATGCTGTGGCTTTGGGTTTCTGCTTCGCTTTATGGGACAGGTTTGTGGGACAAAACACACCTGTCAAGTGGATTAGGAATTGGGGAATGACAGGTTTGAACTCTACTGTGAAGGAAGCAGATTTGCTAAATGGGATGTGCTGGGATCGGGGGCAAGGTGCTTTCGAGCATTCACCACCCTCAGGTAGAGACGCAAATGTGCTACCCAGGATCTGCAGCCTGCTTGTGTTAAATGCCAAACCCCACAGCAGACTGAGGGACTTGGCTACGGTTCTTCTTTAAAGGCTGTCAAAATGACAATAAAAAAGCCATGCAAAGTCCTTGTGGAAATTGAAGCTCTCAGAAAGGTTTGTTTCCCTTCACAATGACAACAGAAGGGAACTGTAAGAAGTAAAAAAAACAATGCAAAGAGAAGATGGCAGGGACTGCATCCACACTGGAAGCTTCCTTGGAGGCATCTCCACAGTGATGCTCTAAAGGAGCATACGTGCCATGTGATTTTAAGAGGCTGAATTGATTTCAGATCACAAAAAGCACAAATGGGAGAGAGACGCTTCCAGCTCCAAAAGGAGCGGGCAGCAAAATGACATTCCAGCCTCAAACCCCACAGGCTGGTAGCTATGGCATTCTGAAAAGCCCCCCTTCTCCAAGCTATCCTAAAAGCTGTGCCAAACTGACATTCAACTTGGGAAAAGAGAGAAGGGAGCCACTGGCAAAGGTGGAGGAAGCTCCTTTGTGATGAAGGCAACTTTAATTCATTTTATCACACCAGTTGCAAAACACTACCAGAATTCTGCTCTCTTGGGACAGGAGGGTGCCACAGACTGCTACTGAAACAGCAAGTCAATACCAGAAACTGATGTTTCATTTCTACATAAGAGGTGAAAAGCATGTCCGAATGTTGTCAAACACACTAGATACCTTCATAGATAATGCTGCTGTTTGAGTACGGGGTGGTGGCAGGAGAAACACTACTAAATACATCATTTCCATTATGTGAAAATGTCTCATATTCTTTAGCAAAAGTCTTCTCCAAATCTATTTACTTGACAGAAGCTTTTCAAAATATTTGCTTAAAACTCACGATGAATTTGTTATGACAGAAGTTCTCTACCAGCATCACATGCTGAGAGTTAGACAAACCAGGCAGGAAGTAAAAATACTATGTGGTCTACCTGTTCATCAAGCCTCTCTGGATTTTCAGTTGTGAATAGTTACGTTTAACCCTCTTTGACAAACCCAGAAAGTAAAGTTTGTTTGCCGAAATGAATTGGGCAGGAGGGGGAGGAAATCAAATTTGACCATTAATAAAGAAAAAGGGTGACTCAACTGATTTGACATCATGAGGTTGGAGTTTCTGTCAGGAGACTTGTGTGGCAGCATCACCTTTCAGGATCCAACCTCTCACCTAACTCAAAGGCCCAAAAAGCTGTGAATGAAAGCTTCTTCCACAGTACCTACCACTGCCATTTAAACTGTCCTTGCTACAAAGAGTCATCCGAATCAGCTTGGCATTTAGGGTCCAGCTGCACTTGCTGTTCCCATTCTATGATCCAGTATTGCTTAAGGAGAAAGGCAGAAAGAACCTTGTAAGCAAGAAGGGTTAAGTCACACCCGCACGTACACACACAGCAGCCCCCAGCCAACTGCTGCAGTTCTATCAGCAGAGTCGCTTGGGGTAGATGAGTTTGGGAGAAAGGTATTTAATAAAAATAACAGGCATTTCTGAACTACCTTTGGGGGTAACAGTCTTCATATAGTGTGTCATCAGCTTCTCACCAGCAGCTCTGAGGGCATCTCATATTGCAAAGCAACTGACTTTGACAGAGGTGTAACGAGCAGGAGAGAAGCTCTCAGGGCTGGCTCTTCAAGCAGAAGTGGCTGGAACTGAAGCCTTGCTCATATTGCACTCTGTAAGCAAACCTCCAGAGTCCTGATTCCATGCATCTTCTACAAAATACCATCTTTAAACACAATAGTTCAGGGAGCTGCAGGTGGAGGCAGAGGCAGCTTGCACTGGCTGCCAAACGTGGGGCACACAAAGCTTCATTAGGGTGTTTAAGGTGCTCAGTCACTCCCTAGGGCCAGAGGGATGCCCCAGAGGGTCCCCTTAAGCCCTTGTGCTCTGACATCTTGCCCAACCTCTCATGAGTTCCAGGTCCTTGATCCAGCAGCAGCTTCTGGGAGAGCATATATGTGATCTCTTGCTAACCACCTCTGATCTCACAAGTCACACAAGCAGCAAAATGACATTTCTGAGCATCCCCGTGCCACTTGCCTCCCTACAGCTAAATAAGGGGCGCAGCAGCAGCGGGCTATTTAAAGAAAGCCAGCACAGCTACTTGATGCATCCCGGAGGAGAGACGTGACCCAAACAGCAGTCTCGCACTCGTGAGCGGTTTCCATGGGAGGATTCTGCAATGCTTCACCAAGGTCTGTTTTCACATGCAGAGGGAACAGAGGTGTCATGAGCACAGCACAAAAGGCTGAGCTCCATCAACAACTTGGTCAGGTTTATCCAGTGTATAACTGGCAGCGGGGAGACCTTCCTGCCTCCTGTAAGAAGCACATGGAAGCTCACCATGTGCTCTCTCCCCTTGGTCCACAGTACAACTGGTTGCTGAGTATCCCCTCTCCCACCAAAATCCTTAAGGGACCCACATCATCTTCTCATGACATTTCTAAGCTGAGGCTCACTATACCTGACTAGCTAGAGGAGCGCAAGGAAACCTTGCCAGGCTCTGCCTGCAGCATCTTTTGGCTACTGGCTGGGGGAGGCCTCTCCAGCCACGGGCTGGGCACTGTGAATAGAAATCCTAGTGGGATAACAGGACATGGTACCATCAGAAAGCACCCATTAATGCTATGGAAGACTGCAAGTCCATAGTTAACATTGAGCTGAACATCACAGAATCATAGAATAGTTTGGCTTGGAAGTGACCCTCAAAGCTCATCTAGTCCAGCCCCCTGCAATGAGCAGGGGCATCTTCAACTAGACCAGGTTGCCCAGAACCACATCCAGCCTGGCTGGGAGGCTGGACCAAAGATGTTGTGTCAATTATACCGGGATGCTACAGCTGGAGTGACACAGGGAACACTCTGCCTCAAATCCTCAAACATCCAAAGCAAGATGTCAGCTCCATCTTTGCATCATAGAATCTTTCCATGTCAATTCTCCACATACAGACACTTTTTACACAGGATGCTCAGAAACACACTCTCATAGCAATTCATAAGAAAGAAGGAGCTCATCAAATGTGATATGCCCATTTGTGTTCACTCAGACAAGTGTGGTACATGTTATATCTAGATATTTCTGTGGACCTGTATCAGGCTTAATAAGCTTTGACAATGCTACTTAAATTCTTCAAATAGTTTTCCGAGATACATACAACTGATCACAGCATGTAGTTACAGCCCTCTCTGCCCAATGAACATCATCTTCACGGACATGATGCAAAACACACAGGTATTGTCTGAAACCTACACAGCTTCCACAACTCTGAAGTACTTACTGCTAGACATGGAAATAGCTGGAAAATTTTAGTTCCTACAGCTTCATTCTTGTTGGGCTGTCTCAAGGTTTGCATGAAGTTTAACCATGCCAAGTGCAAGGTCCTACACCTGGGTCAGAGCAATCCCAGGCACAGCTACAGGTTGGGCAGAGAAGAGATTCAGAGCAGCCCTATGGAGAAGGACTTGGGGGTGTTGGTCGATGAGAAAATGAACATGAGCCAGCTGCAGTGTGCGCTCACAGCCCAGAAAGCCAACCGTATCCTGGGCTGCATCAAAAGGAGCATGACCAGCAGGTCGAGGGAGGTGCTCCTGCCCCTCTACTCTGCTCTCGTGAGACCTCACTTGGAGTATTGTGTGCAGTTCTGGTGTCCTCAACATAAAAAGGACATGGAACTGTTGGAACAAGTCCAAAGGAGGGCCATGAGGATGATCAGGGGACTGGAGCACCTCCCGTATGAAGATAGGCTGAGAAAATTGGGGCTGTTCAGCCTGGAGAAGAGAAGGCTGCGTGGAGACCTCATAGCAGCCTTCCAATATCTGAACGGGCCTATAGGGATGCTGGGGAGGGACTCTTCATTAGGGACTGTAGTGAGAGGACAAGGGGTAACGGGTTCAAACTTAAACAGGGGAAGTTTAGATTGGATATGAGGAAGAAATTCTTTACTGTGAGGGTGGTGAGGCACTGGAATGGGTTGCCCAGGGAAGTTGTGAATGTTCCATCCCTGGCAATGTTCAAGGCCAGGCTGGACATAGCCTTGGGTGGCATGGTTTAGTGGGAGGTGTCCCTGCCCATGGCAGGGGGGTTGGAACTGGATGATCTTAAGGTCCTTTCCAACCCTAACTATCCTATGATTCTATGATATGACTGAGCTACACACTACTTAAATCCTAACGCAACAGCAAGACTTATTCATGCAGCTAGAAAACAGGGTGTTCTGGTATACTGAACATATGTTGGAGTGTTTGGGCATTTAGCAATATTAAGCAAATGCAGACCACGTGCTTGGCAGAGGCAGGATTTCAACAACACGGACAGAGAATGTATAGTCACAAAGAGTGGGATCTGAGAAAGACACATTTCCTTTTAAATGGGCACCAATTTAAGTCCTCTGCTGCTGCATGCTCCAGGGAAAAGAGAAGAAGTAAAAGGCATCGAATCTCTTCAGCTCACACACAGGTTGTGGGACCCTGAAGCTGCAGAAATCCCCATTTCCCAATGCAGCCATTGGGTATTTTATCCTATGCAGTGTGAGAAAGCATGCAGAGATTAACATCTTCGTAGTGCCTAACCTTTATGTTTAAGAGTACATAGTACCCCTCTGGGCCTGCCAGCCTGTGTTTTCCTTGGTAAAGAGTCCTGTGCAGCAGGATTTGATACACACATTCTGCCTCAGCAGCAGCCCTTACCAAAAGAGCTGGGTGACAGGAGCAAGGCACAGCCCTGTTCCTGCATAGTTTGGTTACATTTAAACCAGGCACTTGTATTTCAGAGCCTGGCTGCTCAGTGATCTATAAACTGATGCTCATGCAAAGGAAACAGAGACATCAAAGAAATGATCGAAAGCTTTAGAGGGCAGCGGAACGTAAGCTGCAAAGAGCACTTGGGTGGCACCTTCTTCCTCAGGGAACAATGGCATTGGGAAGGTGACCTGAAGGCAGCCCCGAGTCACCCAGCAGAGGTGAGAAGCAGCACACCTTCAGCAAGCTGCTCCCCACCATCAGCCAGGGACTGAGATGCTGCAGGCTCTCCAAGGAATGCCTTGTATGTCACTGCCAGTTGCTGGGGCACACTGACATCGGCTGGGACAGAATTAGAAAACCTTGAGCGGGAGGGCAATGCAGCACAAGTGCTAAGTCAGCCACAGGCTATATGTGGCGCACCAGTTGGTGCCTTCTTTCCCCTTCTTCACATACTCATTCCTGCTCCTGCTCCTTCAGCCCTACACTGCCCAGTGACTCCCCATGGTCCTGGCTGCATTCAGGCTACCAACACTTTACGCAGCACTTGAAGAAGCCAAGAGGTGAATCCTTCCAAAACACACCCATCACCTCCCTCAAGCCAATGGAGCCCTTCGCTTGTGCACATAATCCAGCCTTTGTGCCATTATATAGAAACCCAGACCGGTATGGGTTGAAGGAACCTTAAAGCTCCTCCAGCTCCAACCTGCTGTCATGGGCAGGGACACCTTCCACTAGAGCAGGTTGCTCCAAGCCCCTGCGTCCAGCCTGGCCTTGAACAGTGCCAGGGATGGGGCAGCCACAGCTTCTTGGGGCACCCTGTGCCAGCACCTCAGCACCCTCACAGTAAAGGAATAAAATGCAATGCCGTCTCCATTGTTCATCCACCACTGCCCCATTTCCTATCACCTGCAAGTTCCATGGTGCCCTGACTGTCTGCGGGTGACATTCCTGCACTGTCACCCCAGTGTACACCACCTCCTGTGCTGTGCCCTGCTCCCAGATCACCTTCCCAAGGACAACCCTTTTTGGACAAAGATCTCCAAAACACGTTGACTTGACCATTTATTGGACTTGACTCTCGGCTGCACAAGCTTCCACACCTCATCAGGGTGTCCTGCGGCTTCGAGCAGCTTGGATAGCACATGGCTTTGCCTTTCTGTGTTGACAGTACCTCACACATTGTAAGCACTGATAAATCCAGATTATTAGCAGATTAATTGGGCACCCTGCTGCACACAGCATTACAGCCTGAAGCCCAGGTCTTGAGAGAGTTTTCTGGCAGCAGGTCCCTTCTTCCTTTAAGTGTGTGGTGAAATGTGTGAGAATCAAACGAGAGGAGCAGCCAGCAGAGGTGGTCAGCTCTCTTTTACGACCAAACCCGCACGTTTAAGAGGGAGCACAGAGATCTCTACATCATCTGGGAAAATGCACCCAGTCTCTATCAAGTTCAAGAACTGCTTAAGCTCAGTGAAATGGAATATGTGTTCCTTCCAAATTTGCTATAGTAACACTGATAATCTCAATAACTGCCTAAATGGCCAGTTCCTTCCTGCATCTTTAGGTTCTTTGCCTTAAATAGTCCCCCAGCAATGAGTTTCACAATCATAGAATAGTTAGGGCTGGAAAGGACCTTAAGATCATCCAGTTCCAGCCTCCCTGCCATGGGCAGGGACACCTCCCACTAAACCATGACACCCAATCTAAAATTAACTCAATCACAGCCAAAACCAGGACACTGGTGCTGGAATAAAACAATTCCCATGTATTAGTTTTCAATTTCACTAAACCTCCCCCTGTTTGCATTCAGAAGGCTTTTCCATGAATTTCCCTGTGCTTCTTGTAACTTTGGATAACGACACCACTTCCCACTTACGAGCTGAATAAAGCAGGTTGTTGTACCGGGCATAACTCCAAGCTATTGCCGTCCTTCTCAAAGCTCCTACTTGCTACATGGTACACGTCCACTTAGATTTTTCCTGCTGACACTGCAGCCGCCCAACCTTCAGTACAGGAGCATGGCAAATATGTAACAACAACAGGTGTCAGACAGGAATTATCACAGGAAGGAGAGAACATGTCAGACAGCTGGAACATGGAAGATAAGTGTGCATGGGACAGGAGGAATGCTCCAAGAAGAGATCGGAATAGGTTGACTGTCCTTGGGTATTTGTAAACAGTCTGTATTCACACTGGTACACACCTTGTCTGAAAGGAAACCTGCCAGAGCCTTCTGAGTAACCAACACTCCCCCAGGCGCTTGATCTGACATCCTGGCATCAAACTGACAACAAGCAAGGAAACCACACTTGAAACAGGCACTCAAATGGATACACTAAACTTGCAGCGGCCCTTTTGGTCATAGAATAGTAGCATATAGATTAGCATGTGCTTGCCCCAAAAGCATCTCTTCCTCTGTGGCCGCCTAAACCAGTCCTCTGGCTACCTTGAGCAGAGTGAAGCACCCAGAAGGAAACCACTGGCCTAAGCTCCTCTGAGCAAACTTACCCTGAAAGAAGCATGCTTTACCTTCTGATCCCTGCACAACACTGTCACTAGCATGGCAGTCACAACAGCAATGAGGGGCTGGGTGGGTGTATCAACAGCGTAAAAGGAAAGAGAAGTTCCTATGTGGATAATGAAAAAGCGAGTACCTTGGTTTTAAGTTGCTGGCAAAATGGGAAGTTAATTGATTTCTTCAGGCACTTTGGACAGCAAAAGGCAGAAGTCTCAAAGGGAGTTAGCTCATTGCGAAACAGAAGCAGCAGCGCTCACCCTTCGAAAGAGCTCCATGACTTGCATGCTCCCCTTAAATACAGAAATCTCGTTTCCTACTTCACTGGATTTAAACCATTGCTTCACTCCTCACAGAGGAGGGTCTAACTCCCAGGGCTATCCTAAATCCAAAGACAGAGGCACCCTCTTAAAACTGAATTGGGAACGCAGAGACTTCAGAGTAACTGCAATCCGACAGCGCAGGAACTCCCATTCTGGCGCTGCAGTCAATGACACTTCTGTGTGACTTCAGCCTGAGAAAAGGAACATATTCCACTTCAGAAGTGTCAGAATAAACCCTATCAATGCTCTGGGTGGAAAACACACTTCCCTTGTATTACTTGAACTAAATGCAGACCAATGCGTAAAAGTTTTGTGTTGACCAGAACTTCATCCTTAACAATTAAACCATTTGTAAAAACCTGGCAAGCCCCAAGCAAGCTGACCCCTGGTTCAGTGAGTAGCAGGACTACCAGGGCATGATTTCCAACCAGCAGCTTTCTCACTACCGGATTTTCTGGGGCCTTAAGAAATCTGAAGCTTTGTCACTGCTTGTTATGCCTCCCCTCAACATGGATTCTCCTGCAGGAGAGGGGCATCCATACACTCCCCAGGAGCTGTGCGGCAGATAAGGCAGATGCCAGTGATAACTCACATCCTCAGCTGCTGCTGCTTTCCCTTAGAAGCGGATCTGGGCAAGTTCCAGCAAGCATGAGGGGTTTGCGCTTGTATTCCTGCTCACACCAAGCTGCTGCTAAAAGCAGGAAAGGAGCCTTCTTGCTGCAGCCCTGGATGAGACAGTACAAAGACAGCAGCTTCCGTGCAAGAGCACGGGGACACATCTCTGCATCACCTGGGACAAATCTGCTCCCTAGGGACAGACCCAATACACTCCCAGAGATGTCTTGGGACACATCCAAGCTTGCCAGGCAGATAAACCTATAGTGCCCTGTCCCAAGCTCAAAAAACTGGATCCAAATCCTTCTCTCAGCTATTGAAACAATGACCTACCATCCTCCTCTGCACCCATTTATCTTCTCACCTGATCAATATACACTTATTTTACAGCAGTTCCTCACAAACCCTCCTTTCCTGGCAGCATAAAGCATTTTCAGACATTTCTGAGTTCTTGCTTGTGCGGAGCCAGCACCATGTTCATAGTTCATTTCTGAAAACCTGCCTTCCTTTCAAAATGTATTTGATGGTGGCTTTCAGTCTTCTTTCACTGCAAACCTCAGGTGACTGTAGAAGTGACTAGATCATCACTGGCTCTTCCTTGCAACTGACGTTCGGGTAGGTGTAAATCTATTTCCACTATCTGCAAACACTGTCTACTTCCACCCAAGTTACACCCTCAAATTATACCTCCAGGATCTGGTGGATTTTGCTAAATCTTAGCACAGGTTTTCTTACATGAAAACACACCTTTACCCATTCTCCATCCCTTTTTTTGGTGTGCATTTTTGTAAGTTTTCCTTCCTTAAAGCCAATTAATCTAAAATGCACGTGCCTGGATACACTGACAGCCTTTGGATGCCAAGTGTCTATCCAAGACTTCAGGCTCTATGTTTCTCACCACAAAGCACTCCACAGTGTTCATGAGACAGAAATAGGAAGCCCATCAAAAAGCCTTGCACTCAGTAGCACAGAACTTCAGGAGGTTGGAGAATAAATGGGGGAGTGATTGTTGGTCAAGGAAGCAACAATCAGCAGGCCTGGGTTTTTCTGCAGGAAATCTCAATGCACCGACGTGGGGGAACCATCAGGTTTTAAAGAGTTAGAAGCTCTTTTGATGCACTGGAAAAAGTCTACTGAAACCAGAAAAGCCATCTTCTCCTGAAAGCTGTGTCTCCTGGAGAGCATGGGGAGCAGGGAGGTCCATCAGGAGTCTGAGGAGTGGAAGGAGACACAAAAGTCACAGGACGGGTAAGCAAAAAAGGTGAAGCCAGAAGTGGCTCCTTTGCCTCATGGCTAGTTTCCAGTCAGAATTACATTATAAAAGGAAGCCTTTTGTGTGAGAAAACATACCACCCAGCTGATCTCCATTCCATCAGGGCACAGCTTATCCATAAGGAGAGGAAAAAGGTGAAGGGAAAAGATTAAAGGAAATGATTTTCATTTTTAAGCACAGTCTTAACGTGATAGAAAGGAACAGTAAGAAGAGCTGAAATAGTAAGAACACTCAGGGTCTGGGAGAGATGCCTTGGCTGAAGGTCCTGCAGTGTTTTCCATATTTGCCTGCTTTATTTTTAAACACCCAGAGCCTTTGCTTGATCAACACTTCCTTGTAAAAGAAGGAACCAGAGGAGGAGTGCGGGGCTGTGGGGAGATAGGCAAACGAGAGTGGAAATTGATGATCTTCCCAGCCATGGAAGTCAGAATTCCTACTTGAAACTGAATCCTCCTGAAGCACTACAGCGGTATGGGGGGAAAAGGGGAGGGAAGGAAAGAAAGATTTATTACTTAAGCAGCACTGAAATTTTGATGAGAAAAAGGACTGTTCAATACATGCCCTAATATCAATAGCGGATCCAAAACTGGGTTTGTCATATTGCCCTCTCCTTTGCCTACATTAAAATGACTATATATATATATGTACACACACATACACACAGGGGAGGTGGTTGGAGTTTTTAAAGAGGGGGAAAAAAGCCACCGAACTCCCTTCATCTTATGAAGCCCTGAACTCTTATATTCCATTTATAGCTTGAGCTGGAATGACATCCCCCTTGATTAGCAAGCTGTCCAATCCAGCTGGATGTGTCAGGACCGTACGAGGCACTAAGTGAAATATATATATGCCCTTATAGAGTTTAACACATCGGGTCCACCTCCAGGGCACAGGCTGTAGCTCATTCTGACCACCGCTCCTCTCCCAGGAATCACTTTGAAGGGTTTCACAGGTTTTTTTGGGGGGGGCACCTTTACTTTCAAGTTTAAGCAACATAAAATGGCACCAAAGAAGGATGTAAAGAAGCCAGCAGCAGCCCCAGCACCAGCACCTGCGCCAGCACCAGCACCCGCGCCAGCAGCACCCAAACAACCCGCAATCGACCTCAAGAGCATCAAGGTAAATGGATTAACGTGTGCTGATCATGGAGCCAAAGCCCTTCCCAAAGGGGAAAGCTAGCAGAGCCCCAGCTAACAGAGACCTGCAGTGAAACGTTGTGTGTGGTTGGTTCCGGTTTGGGGACTGCAGTGAAATGAATGAGTAACCTCAGAGGATGGAGTTGTTGACCTGCCTGAGCTTTTGATTGTGTTAGTAGCTGAGGGGTGCAAGGCATGGTGCATGATTTAACACAAGAGGGAAACCTGATGATTTCCAGAGTATTTTGGAGTGTGGACCTTAGAACTTTTTACCAAATCAGTATCAGTTTCACCTGTTTGGTAAAACTAAATATAAAAGAAAATGAAAACAGCAACAACATCCCCATTCCCTGTTCCCTTTCCCCCCAGAAAAGGTGCATGAGGACAGGAAGGGGCTATTGAAACTTGAAGCACAACGTTTTCCCATAGCTCTGTACTAAAACCAAACCTTGTTGTGCAGTTTGCCCTCAAATTCCTTCTCAAGTTTTTGCTAGCACCTGATGACCCTTTGGTCATGTATTTCAAGATCAGCATGACTTATCTTTAAAAGCAGAAAGAAAACAGTTTTAAGAAAAGGGAACCATTTAATGAATTAGGAGTTTTGCCTATTTCCTTTTCATTTGCATTGTACAACAACCATTGGTTGGTTGAGACCATGAGCTGGAAAGCCATGAATGGAAGTGATTTCCTCTCACCTTTACAGATTTGCTCAGAATTTGTCATTTGCTGCACACTGAAAGCAACAAAATGGGAGAGTCTTTTGGAGATTCCCTCTGACTGCGCTTCCATTTGATCTCATGCTGTCTTTAGCTTCGCATGCCAACCTACATCTCTGGTTGTTGCCTTAACCCGTCAAACAAAACTCCTCCATGTAGGGCAATTCTTTACTTAGGAAAGAGAAGCAGGAGGTTAAATGGTTAAAGAGATGAAGTCAGACCAGTTTCTCTGGGTAAGACTATAAATAGCTATTCTCCACCTACCTACCAAGCTGATTGGTCCTGGGACCAATCTGCTGAACTCTACATAAGGAATCATGCCTATTAAGGGGAAAAGAAGGAGTACAAAGACTCCTAATAGGACATACTCATTTTCATCTCATGATGAATTCTGTTTCAGGTATCTTAATACATGTAGTCCCAAGATTATGACCCATTTAATGAGATTTCTTGAAGTTTACTTTAATTTTCACACTCAGTAGTCAGTGTTTTTCTGGAATAGTCTGCAGCTTCTCATGAGACACAACCTGAACCTGCTGGCAAAGTAAAACAAGAGCAAGAGGGGGGACGAAAAGACACTTTGAAATACTTGGTGTGATTATAGTCAAGGCTATATAAAAAGCCCACTGGTTTTTCAGAATACTGTCTGAAAATCAGATCAGACCTCACATTTCACTCATCTCCAGAAATGAAAGGGAATGCAAACTAGATTTGCTACTAAATAATTTAATGGGATTTTATAGCTTTCTATGGCCAGTTCAATAGGAGAAAATAGAATTTTCAACTCCAGTGATCCTACCTAATCTATCTTTACATAAATAGGCTTAATAGCACATATCCAGCTAAAAAAAATGGCTGGCTACAGTCTGAGACATCTCTGCAGTTCACTCCTTTACCCAGACAGCTCTCTATAATGGCAGGAAATGTATCCTGGTAGCACAGGTTTTGTCGTAGTCAGACTGCTTAGAGAAGATAGCCCCCCTGAAGTCTCTTTCTTTTGAAAGCTAATATCAGACAAAATATTTCCTTCTCTGAAAGGGAGTGGGGGGGAAACTGGGCTTGTAAGAGAAAACTCGTCTTTTAACACTAATGGCAGTACATAAGCATTACTATTCCTATTTGTGAGCAAGTGAAGATAAGTTCAAGGACAGGCTGGATGGGGCTTGGAGCAACCTGCTCCAGTGGAAGGTGTCCCTGCCCGTGGGAGAGGGTTGGAAGTGGATGAGCTTTAAGGTCCCTTTCAACCCAAACCATTCTGTGACATGAGCAGCATGACGGAGGTTACAGTACTACTCTGCAATGCAGTGGGTGGCATAGCCTCCTGCCCCACATATTTATCACTACCAGATCTCTTTCTATAAGTATCTCCTCCACCCTTCATCATGCCCTTACCAGGCAAGGAGCAGGGTGCCTCAGAGCTGCTGCAGGAGTGAATGGACGTCCCCTGCTTCAGCAGGGGACTCTAACCAACCATGCGGCTATGGCTGCAAGGTGATGCAGAAACCCACATCCCCTCTATCTCTGATACTCCTCTCACCTGAGACCCCACAATGGTCAAGGACTGCCCAGGCAGACTGTGGCACCTCCAGTATTTGGCTCTTTGAGAGGCACGAGGAACAACCATGGTGCTTACCACTTTGCTTTGGAGCAGGGCAGGGGCTGGACGACCTCTCAGGTTGTCCAGTCCTGGGTTATCCTTTTTCACTCTTTGGGAGCTCAGGCAGTGAAGGGAAACAATGTCTTCTTGTAAGTCATTTCCGGGGAGATGTGGCAGAATCTTGGCCCAGTCCCTTAATTAGCATTAATTATACCGGAATCCTTCCATTCAAGCACCAAAATCTCAGCATGAGAAAAGGCACAGCACCACCTCCAGCAAACCTCTGGAGCCAGCGAGTGCTTAAAGTTAAGCTTTTGACTGAGATTCAGTGAATGATCCTGTCCTGGGGCTCTTTGTGCTGATTTACCAGGTGTGGAGCCAGAGCCTCCAGCACTTTGAACAAGGGTATCAAGGGGCTCCCCTCCACTCTGCAGGGGAATTAGCAGCCAGGCAGGAGCTTGCTACTGATGAGAGGTGACTGGGAATGCCAGGCTGCAGCACCAGGATGATCTGGGGAGTCACACAGCAGGGAAACACACAGAAAGGCTTTGTTAGCTTTTATAAGGAGACATTCAACTCCCTTTTAACTGTTACAGCTGGAGCAGGTAATGGTAGAGCTGCCTAATAAGGGTTTTACAGAAGCCACATCAGCCACATTTGGCAGTGCACCTCATTTTAAACTAGCAGAGATCATAATATTCTCCAAAACAAACAAGAAGGTGGTTTACAAACATGGATAGCCATTCTTTCAATGGTACCCCTCCATCTTCAAGGAACCTGGTTTTGTGGGCCTTTTGAGGAGCACACTTTGAAAGATAGGTGCCTTTTTCTTTCCTCTCTTAAGAGGTCTCAAGCTGTGTTATTGCAAATACAGGCACCCCAAATTGCCAGCAGAAGTGGTGACAGGTCTTTCACCCGCTTCTGTTCTTTTTTTCTCCACTTTAAATTAACCCAATTAAAGCAAATAGTTGGTAATTTGCTCATATTGATAGCAGCTGGTGTGGGATTTTCTATTTTTGAGCACCATCTATTGACTATAAAACTGACTAACAGGAAGACCTAACAAGGATTCAAATCACTAAACTCAGCCCTTTCTTGGCTCACTTCTGATTGCAGTACAACCACAGGAAGAGAGGCAAGGCAGGGTGGAAGAATTTGGGCTTAAATGGAGATCTAAAGACCCTTCTCTCCCCTAACTCAGGAAATAACATAAAACTCAATCTGCTTTGCACAAACCTTTCTAGACCAAACTTACATCTTCAGTTTTCCTTACTACTAGCATGGCCTGGATTTAAGCAACAGATACAAAAATTAATAATTGAATCATAAGTGAGAAGCAAAGAACAGGGTAATGGATGTGTGTGAGTGTTATCACCGGGAACCAACTTCAACTGAAAGCAAAATGACTGTATGACTCCTTAACTACAGAATTCTTGGGGTTCTCTTAAAACTGTAGCCAAGGACATTCCCCAAAAGATAGCTTATCTGCTTTAACTTCCTTCTCCCACATATGCTCAGTGAGAAGAAACATTGAGTTGATGAACAGCATTACTTTGGGTCTGTGTCTGCAATAACTGGGATGAGATGTCTCATGCTTGGTTTTCCAATTGAGGCAGTAGGAAATGGATAAATTGCATATTGCCCAAATTGGTTTAACTCTGTCCTTATCTCCAATGTGTGAAGTGTGGGTTTTTTTTACTGGAAATCTCAGAGCCTTCTCCAGCACACACAACCTATCCTTGGACTGAGCCCAGGCTCCTAGCACTGTGATGTTTTGGTGCTGGAGGTGTTGAGTGCAATGCTCCTAGGCTTCTGCTCTGCACATGGCGCTCTGAACATGTAGCATCCTGATGTGGTGTCACACCAGGCCCTCTACTTCAGCCTTTGCACAAGGCTTCCCATGCTGGTGTTCACAAAACTGAAATGCCAGGAGTCCAATCATGCCATGCCCTACAGCAGATAAGCTAAATACATCTTTAGGGGAAAAATATTAAATGCTATCAACTAGTAAAGACTTGCAAAGACTTTGTGTAACTGTGTGATGCATGCTGAAGCCTGCTGCATGGAAGCAAACCAGTGTGATTATTTGGTTTTAAATACAGAGCTCTTAAGGCAGTAGAAAGTGTTCCACCAAGTGTCCTTAATTCTTATGACATTCGCTACTCAAGTAGGTCATCTCTGAACAGACATTGCATTGGATATAACCAAAGAGAGAAACTCACTAAAATGCACTGACAGAAACCTTCTGAGCTGGAGGGCAAGCAGGGCTGCAAATGTCAGCTGAAGCACTTGCAGCTGCAAGACACCATCACAATGCAGACAAACTCCATGTGAAGCTGTGGTGTCAGAACAGGAATGGTAACAGCAGCTTTGCTCAGAGTGCTAAGGGCTTTCTTAGGAACTGGCAGGTCTTTCCCTGAACTTTTTGGCTCAGACCTTTGGATTATGCCTGATCTAGCTCCAGCAATGACTCCAGAAGGATTCTCTAGGATTGATACACCCATTGCACAAGGTTACCAGTACCAAGTGCTCTTTCAGGTAGGAAGGGGACAAGGGCAAACATGACTCAGCCTTAAGAAATGTAAAGGTGCCTACCTGATGCCATCCAGACCAGCTTCCTGCTACTGCTTTGACTACTGAGGTACAGCACCATTCAGGGTTCCACCCAGAGCACAGCACCCCAGCCAAACACCTTGCCCCCATGAATCTCACTACTGATACCAGACCCACGTTGGTGGCAGTTGTTAAATCACTGCATGGGCAAGGCATGGCATGAAGACATCCCAGGACAAGCAACTTGGACATCAGACTCAGAAACATACCAAGACATCCCTTCAGGTACTGTTGAAAAGCAGAACAAAAAGCAAACTGAACAGCCACCACTTAGTTTTCTATACAAGGTTTTCAGAAAAACTTTGCCTCCTTTTCTTCCTAAACAAGGAATCCTTCAATTTATATATATACTACTATATGTATGTCCATATGTATAGGAGACACTTTATGTCTACCAGCCTGAAAAATCATTTGGAAATGACTTGTTTGCAAGATCCATTCTTAGTAATTCACAGCTTTGGCAGCATTTTGAAACGTTATCTACAGGCTTTGAAGAGTCTGAGGAGCAACACACTTTGGCACAGAGTGGAATTTAAAGCAGATTAGAGAGCAACATTTCAAGAGCTCACAGAGTAATTTCAAGCGCTAGCAGCAGTTGCGTGACAGAACCTTTCTCCTACAAACTAATACATCAAAACAACGCCACGATATATCTAAAACACTGTTGTAAGCCCCCTTGGAGCACAGAGAGATTGTAACAGATAGTAACAAGATATCAGAGTTCATCTTACATAAGGCAAGAAGGTGACTTAATTTAGCCAATGACAAGTAAAGAAAGAAGTTGTCTGTAAGGAGATATGAAACAACCAATCTCGAAATTCGCCCCATGTCACTGAGGCTTTATTACATCTTACACCCATTGCCAAAAAGCACTTTCACCCGGCTGATTTGCCACATGGCATTTAAATGTCAAGCAGCAGCAGCCTAAATACTGTCATTTCCCCAGCACTGCCGCTGGGAGGCACGTTAAAACAACAAATCCGTGGAGAGCGGGGCTCCAGAGCCTCGCGTTTCCTCTCACCCATACACATTGATACAAACCTAACCAATACCAAACAACCCTTTAAACATAAACAAACGGGAAAGTTACACGGAATGCTTAGAAGAAAGGTCAAATTTATCTCCAGTTAAGTCCATTAAACTCAAAGAGATTTTGAACTCTTCTTCCAAACCTCATGGTATCTCGCATACCCAATTTTCTCTCCTGTATCAAAGGGGGTTGGTTTTATTCTTTCTTCAACTGTGCTGCCAGGCAGCTCTGTTCTCAAAACGGAGTTCTCTTTCTCAAAGGTGTATCTACTCCTAACGCTTCTCTCCTTCATAAAAGACATGGGGCTAAATCCATCAGGCTGTTGATTCTTACTTAAATGAGAAGTAGCCTCTCTTAGATCTGTGGCATCGATCACGAAAGCTATCAAAGTGGGGTGAGCGACAGGGGAATCACAGCCTGCTTTGCAGGGGGGTTTGAGAGCTGTGTAATCCTGCACTAAGTGATGTCTACTAGAAAAGATGTGCAGCTGTATTAATCAAGGAGCAGGCACTAATGGTGAGTAGGTATCATATGAACTGCTGTAGGCACAATCCTACCTCACCTCCAGCCAAAAATAGAGAAATCCCACCCTAAACAGAAAGCTAAATATACAGTGAGTATCCTGGGGGACTCTCAGATTTTCCAAGGCATCTGATATGCTCTTGGTCTCTTCTACAGAGAGAGTACTTTGAAACACCTGGTGACTCCCTAATAAAATGCTAAGATGATTCCCTTCTCTGCAATTCACCCAAAGGGTAACACATGGATGGAGCAGCTGAATGCTTTAACTCCCAGCAGCATCTTTTCCCAAGGCTTTTCATCCTGGTCAGACATCTACACGTTTACAGGGAGGACAAAGTGACTGTCACTCAGCAGTGCTGCATTAGTCTCACAGGTGAATAGGTTAGCACATCACCCTGCTGCAAGAGTCAGGGCCCTAAGGCCCAGGAACCAATGTTTTGTTGGGAAATTAGGAATTTTGGTAATAATTTGGAAATAAAGATGTGTGTGGATTGGGTTTTCTGCTTAGCTGTCAATAGAGAGTTGCATACAACCCTATTCACCCCACCCTATAACTGAGACCTGGTCAAAATGTTTCTATCAAGCAACAAGATGACTAGAAGGTGGTCACATATTATGTAGGTAAAAGCCTTATTCTTGAAACACAACAACAAAAAGCCTTACTCACAAAATTCCCAACCCAAACCTACCCCCCTTTGGTGATAACCTTCTGGATAATAACTGCCCATAAACAAGGGCTATGCCAAGTTACAGAACTCCAGGTCGTTGTGGTCTTTCCGCATGTTGCATTTCCTTCAAACTTTCATTATTCCTCTGGGGGAGGCGCATTCTTTTTTTGTCAAGCCAAACTCCCTAAACTTTCAACATCTTCCCTGAAGCCCCAAGACACGTTCTCTGATAATGCAGAGGCCATTGCCAGGATCAAAACAGATCAGATCACTGCAGAGTACTTCTTTCTATCTCTTGAAGCTCATGAGAGCTCCTTAGAGAATCAGAAATCCTACCTTTAGTCTCTTTAAAGGCTGAGATATTTTCTATACCGTGGCCTTACTCAAAGCAACTAGCATTTTCAGCACCCAACAGACTCTATTGGCTTAAAGCATGGTTGCTCTTAATTCAAGTGAATGCAACATGCCCATGTTCGAATATTTCTCCCCACCAAAACTCTTGTGAGGTTTTATTCAGACTCAGGTATAAAAGGCTCGTGTGGTGTGCTAGTGTTTCCTCATCTAAATTCTGAGCCAAAGTCTCACAGTTTACAGGTGGACTTCTCTCAATATATACAAATTTGATAGCCCATTCAAGCCACATGGCTAATCCAGGTATCAGTTTTCTATGCCCAAGCCAAATGTACCCGAACTATTTTCTGCTTGGCATCCACAGTCCTCTGGGACAAGTTTCGCTGTAGCCAACCATAAAGATTATCTAGAAGGAAATAAAAACATTCAAGAAAAATGTTCTAAGTTTTCCTTAATTTTATATATATATATATATTTAGTTTAAATCCTGTTTTCAGGGGAACATTTCCCAGTAGCAGCACTGGGGAGCAAGAGCCTGAGGGCAGGAGGAAAATTCACCAAAGGCAACACACTGAACTGACCCAGGCAACATTTCAGCTCTGCCAAAGTCTTTAGAAAGCTCTTCTATTAATGCAGTGGGACTGATGGCCAAGATCCATATTAGCTTTCGCACTGAGTTCCAGCCAGCGTTAACCAGGTGGTCTGCACTGTGTTAACTTATGTTAGCCAGCTCAGACAAAAGCATCAACCCCCTTTTCTATACAACCACACCTGATCACGGCTAAGCTTTATTCTCAATACATACCTGGTCCCACAGGTTAATAGATTACAAATAGCAGAAAACAGAAGCGTGCAGGTTGGCAATGGAGCATTTTTCCCTATTCAACATATTTTCTAACTATTTCTCAAAAACACAACTTAATCTGTTGGTTCAGAATGTTTTCCAGCTAAAATGCTGAGCTTTGAGAGTTCTTTGCAGTTTTATCTTTAGTTTTTAAAAGGGGAGGTAGGAAGTTTATGTCCCAAATCCAACTAAATATTTTGACTTACTTTGATTGTCCAGTTTAAAACCAACCAAACCCAAATCAAACCAAACCAAAACAGTGCTTGGGTTTGATTCTTGCCCTCAGAGCCCTCAATACACTGCAAAGAGGCATTTACAAACATTATGCTTATCTTCAGGGTAACAAAGTGAGCTACAGGAGAAAATTTCCCTCAATAATTTCATTTAGTCATCAGAAAACCCAGAGCAGGGAATGCTCAACAAAAGAAATTAACAGAATTTAGAGAGGGGATTTCAGTTTTCAACAGGGAGCATGTTGTTGTCACACAACTATTCCAACCCCAGTTCCATGGTATGCTTGACCCAGTTGAGATGACAGGGAAAGGAAGAAACTTGGAGCAAGGTTTTTGAAGCTATTTACAATGTCTCACAGCATCTATTCAGAGATTTGACTTTTGCCTTGGAGGATGCTGCATGGTGGGACTAGGTCATTGCTACCAAAGAAAGTGCAACCTCTACCTCCTGGAACCTACCTAGAAACTCACCATTTATAGTTCTATCACGGCCCCTTCACTCTGCAACTCCTCTCCCCACCATGAACAGTCATCCTTCCGGTTCACAAAGCTTTTGGGGGTCTTAGCTCCTATCACAGTTTCTCCCTTGCCTCCATATCACAATAACCTCAGCAATATCTACTCTCACCACACCAGTGAGCTCTGAAGCTGGCATGCTGGTGCCCTGCTAACCCCAGCCCTAAAAGAGATGTCCTAGAGAGCACAGGCTCTCCCAGCACTCTGCAGAGTACCTCTACGCATCAGCTGCTAACCTCTGGCAACAGTTGAGTCCAAACCTGGATAAATTCTGCCTTAAAAACCATTCAAGCTTTGGAAAACAGGACAATGTAACCAGTGCAGATGATGAGCTTCACAGTTGGACACCACCTCCATCAACACGTTAATCTTCTGCTCAATGCCAACAACTGGATCACACTGAGCAGACAAGCAGCAGCACCACCATCTAACTGAGCACTGCATTAACATCTAAGGGCTTGAGCAAAGCCCAGCAAAGGTATGAGGACCATCCATCTGCATCTAACACAACCTGCAAGCCATGTGTTAAACCAGTCAGCTGGACAAACACATGGCACCTCTCACCTTCTACTCTCCGTGCTCTGACTTTATAGCTTATTGGAGAAATAAGAGTCGTTCCCTAGAAGGAAGTCTTGGTAGGTCTGGACAAGGAATATCTCCTCTTGATCGTATGGACCCAGAAACTGCTGACCTGAATCAAACTTACTGCTTGCTACTCCCTGCCCCTCTCCAGCCTCCTAAAAATAGCCATCACCAGATGTCCATCAAGACATGGAGCCTTCTGTCACTTTGCCCTAAGAAAGCTAAAGAACTCGTCAAGGGGAGGGACCGCTTCCTTCTGATACCTAATCCAGGCAATGCCGTCAGCGCCACTGGATAAATAAGGGGAAGAAAGGCCAGGAAAGCAGGACCACTCTCGAGACCTTTCAGCTAATCCCTCCTGCCCGTCTGCTGCTCTGCTTTTCCAACTTAACCATGGTGGGTCCACTGGAAAGCTAATGGTTAGCGGCGAGCCAGTGTATTTTACCTGAGTAAATCAGGCTTCTTGCACAAGGTAGTTCTGGGGT
Source organism: Amazona ochrocephala (assembly GCA_039720435.1). Lineage (NCBI taxonomy): Eukaryota > Metazoa > Chordata > Aves > Psittaciformes > Psittacidae > Amazona > Amazona ochrocephala. The sequence continues at coordinate 79,970,890 of CM077881.1, read as the reverse complement.
GGGGAAGGACAGACCAGAATACAGCTTAGGTTTGCTTGGCTTTCCTCCTTAAACTTAAAGGGCCATGCAAGGTTCTCCAGTTAGTCTCAAGTTCTGCACCAGGCAGTGGTAACTGTGCAGCTCCTAGACGCTTCAGACAGGAGGGTTACAATTTGCTACTGCTGTCTGCTGAGCATTTTAGTTTAGCTCTGAGATCAGATGCAACCTGGTAAAGTGGCAAACGGAGTAATAATTACTATAAGAAAATATCATGTTTAGTATTTTATGTAACAGTTTACTGCCAAAAAGTAATCTGAAACACAAACTTTGAGGAATTGGGTTAATTTCTGTGTTAGTGTAAAAAACCCAAGCTGCTTGTTAAGCAATATTGCTTCAAATAGTCTTAATGAAACGGGTCTATGATAAAACAGTAAAGGAGCTGATTAGTGACTTCTTTGTTAGCTAAGAGACTTTAGACTTTTGCTGCTTCTAGCCACAACCCTGGCTTGCCCTGGGATGCAGATTTTAATGGAATCTTTAAAGATAGACTTGGGGATGCATTTTTACAAGGAAGTTGCTGGCTTTGTTTGCTATGGCCTCATTAGACCAAGCAAGACAGATGTGAGCACACAACTACACTGTGCTATTTGCTTTCTCTCAGTGCATTTTCAGCAGTACTAGTTCTCTTTTCTCTCTTTTTCTTCCCAACTACAGTCCTTCACTCCTGACCAAATTAACGGTAAGTGAAATAAAAGTTGAACTTTAACATGGGGCAGGAGGGGGCACACAATGGCCACTGAATGCTAAATATTCACTAGCCTTAATAGCTCTGTTGCTATCTGCATTACTTCTGCGCATCTGACAGACCCATTTTTGCTGTTTTGGAAGATGACTCATGGATTGAGCTGGATGCTTTAGGAAACAAACAGGTTCTCCCCCAGCCCCCTCCTCCTAAGCTATTTTTTTGTGATTGATTTCCTTCCAACAGATCGAGTTCTCCAAGGAGCAACAGGATGGTAAGTTACAAGAGAGCTGATGTGTCTTACACGTATGTGGGTTCAGAGAGGAGCTACAAGCTCAGAAGCTCAACCTTTATTAAAGGGATGAACTAGGATTTCAGCTGCTATAAATCACCACACTCCTTACTTCAGAGGAGCAGTGCTGACTTACGCTGAACAAGAATCTGAGTGTATATTTACATATCATTTATCTAGGTGCTTAGATGCTGCCTAAGCTGAGAAGTTTATGCCGTGTTACCAGCTCTACCTACTAAACATTTTTCAGTTCTGCTCCTGTACTGGCCATTCAAAAGGATGCTGAAAACAAGTTGTGCATTTGGAAGTCACAGTGGGAATAGGCAGGTGAAGGACAGGAGGAGGGAGTGGGCTGAAAACTTAACTTAGCTGCAATGACATTGCAATTTTACATGAACAGAAGATGCAAGAGGCCTGTATGTCACTTTTACCAGAAGGTGTTGTGGGAGGAAAGAACAAGGGCTGCTTTACTGTAAATACATTGATTACGCATGGGAATAGTTAGAAAATAAGTGATATACGTAAACTGTTACAAACATGGTGTGGGTATGCTGCAATCCTTGAGCATCTTGCTATATTCTCTGCTTCACCAGCAAGTTACAAATTGGTTTTTAAATCTGCCAGAAAGAGATTGAAAATTCTAGCACCAACAAAAATCCCCACTGAAGCTCTGGAAATCTATGTTGGAGTGTTTAAAATATTCCAAGAGATGCATTTAGGCTATATTAAATAACACAGGCTTTAAAGAAATGTCAAAAATTCAGTAGCAAATATAGCAGACTTCTCACTGTGAACAAAGTACTTAGAAAGGAAGATACAGGGATTTACTAGAAATCCAGAGGGAGAAGAATAGCTAGAAGCAGGTCTTAAGGGAGAGACCTAAACTTCCTGAACCCCAGCCTGCTCTAGGTTACACTATCAAAGCAATATAGGACAGTTATAGTGCAGTAAGTGAGACTGGAAATGTCTCTCTTCCTGCAGTCTGAATGCTCCTTGTCACAAAAAAAAAAAAAAAAAAAAGAAAAAAAAAATCATTTGGACTCTTCCTCACTTCTTAATTCCAAAACTTTTACCAAAGGATTGGGAGAGTTTATGGAAAAATGCCATCAACTCCAAGCTGCTGGCATTTGTAACGAAGAAAAAGGTTTTGTTCAGTTTCCCTACACATTTCAGCTCATCCAGCTGCTGTAATGCTGTGATAACTGATCCAAGCAGCAGAGCAATTAAAGCTACTTGAGAGGGAGAATTTCCCAGGAAAGGGGATGGCCCACCTTCAATAGCTATTTGCATCCACACAGGCTGATGCACAAGCAGCTGGGTGGTACCCTCTTCAGAAAGGGATTTGAGACATGCTTATTCCAGCAGAGGTATAAACTAGGACTAGATCTATATAGATATAGATAAATACACAAACACCCACCACCCTAAACTAAAAAGATAAACCCCACAGCAAAGATAACTTGGTGAAATGCATGCCTGAGACACAAAAATAAAATCAGGCCTTGTCTCCCAGTGTTCAGAACACAGTGAAGATAAAACTTCATAGGATTTACAAACAAGAGAAACTCTCCTGATGGCTTTGCTAATAGCAAACTGGCATTGTTTTATACCTCAGTCTGGCTAAATGTCATTAATGCTCCAAATGAAAGATTGGATCATATGGTATGAATCGCTACAGCGCTATCGACCTCAGCTGCTAGAGCAGGAGTTTATATTAAGCTGATATATTGTAAGGGGAAGCTCCACACCGGTCCAAAAGGCCTTGATTTCATACCCTGCAATAAAAACTGTAAGGGGAGAGGGTTCATAGTAAAGGGTTATAGGTCTCTCACATCAGACAGTAAGAGGATTAGTTTCAGATGTATTAGATTACAGCCTAGCAGGCCAACATTGTGTATCAGCAGCTTTATAGGGTGACAGCAACTCCCCCACTAAGGCAGTAAGTATATGGATGGCTAAAGCAAGAACCTAAATACCTCTGTGTCACCTGTCCCCAGCACAAGACGAATGAAAACATGATTTGAAATGTGGTTTATTACTTCTAAACATGCCCCAAGGCAGAAAGAATATTCCACCTACACAAGCTGTGAAACACAAAGCCTTTCTAGATGCTGGAAGCACATCACAACCACAGGAAAGACATTTCACTTGGTTTACTTAGAGCTAAAACACAGCATCGTCAGATACTGCAGTGCAGAAAAGATCAACAGCAGTCGTGAGATGCTCTTGACATATGAGTTTCAAGGATGCTTTCTCAGTTGGACCCTGGACTTTTGCCCCCCTTAAGCACATTTTCTTTATTCACTGCAACAAATGTAGTAAGGTGATTAACATGGAGTTTTGCAACAGAAGATGAAGACTGGCAATACAATGAGCAACCACCTGGCCTGATTTTTGTAGCAGAAATGCGTGTAACCCAATTCCTTGGTCAGCAGCAAGGGGGAAATAAGTGAAGGCTGATCATTTGGCAGCACTGAAAGAAGCAAAGTGTCAAAGTGTACACACTGGAAATGCTCTGGAATAAGGCACCATGCAAGTATTACCACTGGAAAAGCCAGATATTTGTGAATCTGTAAGAAGCAGGGACGGACTGCAAAGAGCAGAGAAGAGAGGGAATACACATGGGCTGAAATGCCATTGTAAGGCAACTTTAAAGGAACACAGAAGTAGAAGCCTTTGAAATCCACCTTCTTGTTTCCCATTAGCACTGTGTAGTTGAACTACTGAGACTGCAGGCAGGACCCATCGAAACAGCCAGAAGTTTTGCACAGTTTTGCTTTCACAGAAGCATCCCAGTCCTTGGTGAGGTACCTTCTGCTGCTGTGTCATGCAAAGACACCTGTCCTTGAATGGCAGTGTCTGTAGAAAGCTTATCTTGCCCCATGCTTGAAATAACCACAGGGTCAATCAGAAAGCTATTGATAGCTATTAGAGCCAGGAAAGCCATGAAATGTATATATAAAAGTTTAAAAATAGTGAAACCAAAATGTCAGAGGGGAGGAGTTTTTCTTGGGATTGTGGGCCACAGGTTCCCCTGGTTAACTCCCCTGGAGCTGGTGGAGCAGTGCCAGGAGACAACAGGCTCCCATCTTTGTCAATGCAACTTGTCAATAGGGAGCTGCCCGGCTCCATTTAACTGCTGCTCTTCCCTTGCAGACTTCAAGGAGGCCTTCCTCCTCTTTGACAGGACTGGTGATGCCAAGATTACCCTGAGCCAGGTTGGTGATATCATCCGGGCGCTGGGGCAGAACCCTACAAATGCTGAGATCAACAAGATCCTGGGCAACCCCAGCAAAGAGGGTAAGTATCCTACGGTCTCTCCTGGGCCCTTCCTGAGGCTGGGGAACTGTCATAAGGCAGCATCAGCAGTCACAGCAGGAGGGAGAAGATCTTTTGCTCTGAAAGAGAGTGGAAATCCTCTAGTTTCTTTTGAAGAGGATGAATTCCGTACTCAGGAGGAGGAAAACCTCCTTCAGATGTAGAGAAGTCCCTGCAGGGACCATTTTGGTGCCAGCCTGCTGTAGGTGCAACACAGTCCATTTATGCCCCAGCTCTTGCTAAGTCCATTTCCAAGAGCTCTGCAAGTGCTTCTAGTACAGGATCTTCCGCATGAGCCAAGACATGCCCTGGGACTGTAAACCAACCATATATTTCTGCTGGGTGAGGTGGTCTGCTCAAAGCTCACACAAACCAGGGCATTCTGAGGCATATGCTGGCCATTTATACAGCAGTCATTTTCCATTTCCTTTTCTCCCCTCTTACAGATAAAAGAAATGGCAAAAAACTCTGTTTGCCTCCTAACAAGGACTTAGTGCAAGTGATCCCTGATTTCAGTCATGCTGAACCATACTAAGGCTAAATTATATCAAAGCCCTCAGGCCTAGTAAAGGCAGCTCGGAGGAACAATTCAGAAGGGCTGAGTTAAGCATTAGCACAAGCAGGAAGCACTGAGCAGAGGACTAACACAGAGGTGAGACCACGACAACACTTTAGGTGACTACAGCAATAACTACCAGTGATTTTGATGTAGCTGAGTAGCAAAATGATTCCTGTAACAACTGTATATTCAAAAATCTCTTGCATATTTCCACCTATTATAGTCCATTGCTGCCCAGATGAAGGCTGATCTCTGCAAAGATCCAGGAGAAAGAAAATAAAAATTAAAAAAAAAAAAGAAAAGAAAAATAAAGATCCTTTCGTTTGACAGCCTTGCTCCAATAAAAAACCTTTGAGGAAGGCCTCACCAAGGACAACTTTTCGCTCATAAGAACAAAGGGATTAGATGCACTGAGCTTGCAAGCCTTTAAACCTCCACATTGAACATGTCAGTAGTAAATCTGGACACCATCCCCACTGGACATTCATGTTTTTAATTGGTTTATTCTTGTGCTAATAGTCTATGCTACCACATCCAAGAGGCCCTGAAGAGGTCACTAACATGCCAGCAGCCTCAGGGGCTCATCTCAGTTGTACACTCCACTCTATTTTTTCCCCACTGTTTGGGCTCAAGATTTCTGGTTTATCGTATTCTGTAGTTCCTCCATTCACACAATCCTTTCAAAGATAAACTCATCCAGCTACCTTCATTTCTGAAAGAGAAATACAATGTGCATGTAAGCATATAAAGTTATATGAGAAGAGGGCTGCAGCAAGTAGGTGAAAAATCACATGGATGTGAAAACTAACTCCCATAAGAGAGAATGCAGGTTTTGCAAAGGAACTGCCAACCCCCCAGGCAAAGACTAGAGTAAAGGACAGAAAGAGGTGTGCAAATGAAGCGGGAGGCTCTCCCACATTTCAGAGCAAATATGCCAAAAGAACACACATAGAAGTGTCTAGCATGTAGCAACTGGTGCTTTCTTTCCAGAGCTGAATGCCAAGAAAATCACTTTTGAGGAGTTCCTGCCCATGTTGCAAGCAGCTGCTAACAACAAGGAGCAGGGTACCTATGAAGACTTCGTTGAAGGTCTGCGTGTCTTCGACAAGGAAGGCAATGGCACAGTCATGGGGGCTGAGCTCCGTCACGTACTGGCTACTCTGGGTAAGGGATTATCTTCTCCACGAGCACTTTAAAAATGGCTTCTGTTAGATGGCATGAGAGGGAGGAAGGATATTCTAACCAGTTTGGAGAGGTAGGAGGCTACAAAGCCAAGCAAAACTGGGTTTCTTGACTGGTAACCCACAAAGAAAGTAAACACAAAACTCAGTAGAAAGCCCAAAGGAAAAGGCTTGGTTTATTACTTCTAAATTCAGAGGAAGTATTGAGTGCTCATTATACAAAGAATAGGGAGAAAAGGCTGTATACCTCAGGGACATAACACACATGGACGAAGGCAGAGGATTTGCTGCATAATTTCTTTACTCTGTAGGAATAATTGGAATCCCTGTGTCTATACGCACATGTAAAACTGCTACTGAAAGTCAAAACTACTAACGCCCACTTCATGTATAGGTCTTTTTGTTACTAACTCAGGAAATAAGGAAAGCCTTTGGAAAAGCTGTAGGTTTGTTATCTGTGGAAGAATTAACAGAGGTCTCTCAACTCTCCAGGTGAGAGGATGACAGAAGAGGAAGTAGATGAACTCATGAAAGGTCAGGAAGACTCCAATGGCTGCATCAACTATGAGGGTAGGTGCAAGAGCTCAACACCCTCTCATCCTACATTTCTTCTTTCTCTCGCAGAACTTTATTGCAGTTTGCTTTTAGCTTCTCAGGCAAACATACACAACTACAGCTGAGTTAGGTTGAAAGGCTTATGTGTGAAAATGACTGCTGCAACATGCTTAGCCTGCATACACACCACTCGAAAGGACTAGATTCAGCCACAGAGAAGGCTACTTTGGTCAACACCGTATCTCTAAACTCTCTGACCTGCAGAGCAGTTGCAGTGATTGGAACCAACCCTATAGCTAATGCTTAGAAAAAGTGCTCTATTCATCATAGATTTAGTCTTACCACGCTTAAGCGGGAAGATAATATATTTGTACAATAAGGACTACACTTACAACTTTCTATCACATTGTTGGCTCAAATGTGATCAGGAACATGTGTTTTTAATGCCATCAGCTCAGAAACAGCTATTATTTTTAAAGGTATGTCCCAAATTAACGTTCGCTGTTCCTTCTAACTAGCATATCTGTATTTTCCCCACAGCATTTGTAAAGCACATCTTGTCTGTCTAAGTGGACTTCCTCAGATGCCACATGGTATGTTCTTCTCATTTGCACACTTAACGTGGGCTGTTTGCTATGCTTAAAGCCTTCTACATGCCCATGGCCAAGTATAAGTTACAAAACCAACATGACACCTTCTCCTCAATAGTCCAAATAGAACAAAATGAGACTGTTGTCTAAGAGCAAAGAAAACGGGAGTGCAGATGCCTGGGTCTTGTTCACAGCTCTGTAAGTGCTTGGAAATTGTGTTTAGTGGGTTTTTCTAACATACCCAAACTGCGAAAAGAAACACTCTGTTTATTCACAAGCATGGAATTGCTCATGCTTAAATATCACCCTAGATCTTATCATCATAAAAAAAAAATCAGAGTCTGAGCTGGGCAAACTGACAGTCTGAGATATTTATCCTATAAGCACCTTGAGATTTTGTGGTTTGCTTGGTTTTCTAAAGGAAATCAAACCAACACCTTCTGATAATATTACAGACATCTGTAACAAATTATGCAGCCTGAATACTTGAGTGAACTACCCAGAACAGCTTTTCAATAATCATCTGAAAAAGAGTATTTTAACAGGCACGATCAATAGCCAAAAGAGGGCTTCAAAAGTACCCAATCATCTAGCAGTTCTACAAGTAGGAAGTAAAAACCACCTAAACAGAAAACCTCACACAACCTCGATATGCTGCTATTTTGTCCAAAGGAAAACCCAGCAGCTGTCTTTAAAATGTCTGTGTGGTCTTATTTGACCTATTAGTTGTTCTATCCCAAGAAAGATACATTGCCAACTCTTGTATGAAGCAACAAACACCTCAAAACAGAAATCAAGGGCTCAGTTTGTCATTTTGCAAGTGTTTCTTCAGCCAACTTCAAATCCAACTCTCCCTTCCCAGAACAAGCCAAATTCAGGAAGACCAGATGGCACTCAAGATCTGCCTGAAATTCGTGCTCAGTCTGTCACCACCAACATGGAAACTGAATAGAACTGGATGATACACGCCTCTGACCCCACCAGTTTTACCTGTGCAACCATAGGTATCACCTCTGGGTCACTACACTTTCATTTCAAGAACATGAACTTTCATCAAGGCAAGCTGCCATCCAGGGTCCACCCATCCCAAGCATTTCTTTCCATGTTGTTTGCATTGAAACAATGGAATCTTTTGGAAAAAATAAAGCAGCAATAAATCCCTGTGGTCATTTTGTGGCTATAAAGTATTTTTTTTCCTCTAAAGCTGTTCAAACACACTCAAAGCAGCACTCAGGACCTGATTTCTTTTCTCTGTACATTGTATTTCACAAAAAAAAGTTTTACCAAAAAAAAGGGGAAAAGGAAAAGACAGACATCTCCAGGTCACTCTACTTAATCTGAATGAAAAGTGTTTTCTTTGGGGACTGGGAGGAGGAGTCATTTGGGAACTACCACCTCCATCAGCACTTCAAGTTTTAGGAGAAGGAGACCGGGTAGCTGGTGTCAGAACAGCTCCCAGGGTGGTATCTGGTGCATCAGGCAAGACCCAGAACCAGCCAGGGTGGCCCATAGAAGAGATTCTGTAGGGCTTCCCAACAAAACCTCCTCCAAAACGCTGCAACAGCAGGTCCACAGCACTACAAGGAAAGGATCCTAGCTACTGTGTCTGTTTACAGCTTTATGGACAACTAGAAAAAGCAGTCAAGAGTTGCCAACCACCCCAAAGGACTCTACCTGGAAATCAGTCCTGGGGCCATCATTCCCTGGGCCATGGCAAGAGGAGTCCAACTACCTCTTCTCCAGTGACAGGGGAATAGCTATCACTCAGGGAAATCATTACCTACACACCCTACCCCTAAATGTAGCTCCTCTCTTTTCTTTTAGCCTTCCTAAAACTGCCTTAATCCCCATCCGAGTGTCAGATTGTTCTATTACATTCCAATTTCATCTGAAGTTACTATGAATGGGATAACCATAATTCAAGTTCCAGCAGGTGCAGCAGGGTGGCTGCCACCACAGCAAACTGCAGCCATTCAAACAGCAGCTTTCCTGAAGCTCCCCAAAACCACCTCCCATTTAAACCTGCACCATGCTGGTAGGAAGGGCTAAATGAATCTCTGGATTATACCTGCCCAAAGACTTATGCCAGCAGATAGTTTACAGGGGCTTACAGTTGCCACATGCACATTGGGTAACACTCGATTGAAGTTGTTATTTAACCTCATCCTAAAAAGGCAGCCAAAATAAGTGAGAGACACATTAAAGCAAGTTATTTATAGGGTGTTTCTCAGGGGACTGTTAGACACCCTGCTGCTCCTCAACATATTGCCTACACACACACAACAGATCTCAGTTGCTGGGAAAGCAAACAAACAAAACTCAAAACATCTCATCATATATGCTGTCAGCCTCCCTTTTTACACTGCTCTATCACACTGCATTGACATGTAGACACAGAACCAGCCTAATCCGAGACTGGATACAGCCCTGAAGGAAAGGTTCAAATTTCCATTGTATTTTCCTTGCTGAAATCACAAGTTTTACTAATTTCTAAACTATTTGGGGCCCAAACCCTCAGGACAAGCAAAATGGGATGACTCCTCACCACTGCAGAAGTATACAGGTTGTTGAGCTACCCATTTGAAAAAGCTCACATTCAGGGGTGATGGGTTCAAACTAAACCGGGGAAGTTCAGGTTGGATATAAGGCATAAGCCCTTCCCTGTGAGGGTGCTGAGGCGCTGACGCAGAGTGCCCAGAGAAGCTGTGGCTGCCCCATCCCTGGCAGTGTTCAAGGCCAGGTTGGACACAGGGGCTTGGAGCAAACTGCTCCAGTGGAAAGTGTCCCTGCCCGTGGCAGGGGCTGGAACTGGACGATGAAGACATCACCAGCCTGACAGGATCTCTCTGAACGATAACTGCAAGGAATGAAGGTAACATCACCTACACTCTACTCTGAAAAATTAAACCAGAGATCATTGTAACAGAGAAACCAGATGAAAACAAAGAGAATACTCCTTTCCCACTAAACTGAGTCTCGAAGTATTTCACAGAGCTGCATAAAGAATAGATTTTTTTTATACTATTCAAAGGTTTTGGCAATTTTAAATGATCTCAAGTTTAGACAGGGGCAAACATCTGAGAAAAAGAAAAATGTTCATGTTCTTACAAGCCAAAACACATTTTGGTGGGATTTTAAATAATTCAGCCATTGACAAACTCCTTACACAGGAGCTTATTTGAGCCAGTGACAGCTCCAACACAAACTAATTTCTTTTGTTACTTCCTTTGAAAATGTAAAACTACGGCATTTTGGAACTTTAATGACATGCTGGGGGGCGGGTTTAATTGAGAAACACACCAAACCTTCTCTCAAGCAGTCAGCTTGAATTGCATCAGCAAATCCCATCCAAAAGATATGCAACCTGAAAGCACAGTTTGGAAACCCCTCATTTACAGGAGAGCAGGGAAACCTCCTGCTTTGCATCCAACCCATTTAAAGGTTGAACTTACTTCTAGTATGGAGACAATAGGTTGAAACATGAGCATTGTTGTGGGGAAAGTTCCTCAAAAAGGCTGCTTTTCTGTTCACCAAAGGAGAGAAATACAAGTCCCACCACTCAGTCCTGTACAGCACACAATGTCCCATTGAGCAAGCTCCGCCTTTACCCACAGACAGCAGCTGGGGAAGGCTGCCCTGCATCTGCTCAGGCTCCAATTAGAAAAAGTAATTCTCAGTCCCTGCCATCCGATGCCTCTTGCTATCATTCCATTTGCTTGTATTTTAAATAGAACACTGTTAATGAACATACTTTCCATTATTCAACACAATTGAGTTTATCTCCTCGGGAGTAGGGCTGAATCCCCAGAGAAAGGTCAAGCTGCAGAACTCTGGCCCTTGGTATGCAGCATAAGACCAGCACCATGAGCTCTACAAAACCTAGGCAGAAAGGTCAGAACAATTGAGGAAACGTGGTCACTGAGCCCAAGAATGCAACTCCGCTCTTGACAGAGGCTATATTCATTGAGAGCAAGATATCAACACACATTTGAGCAAAGACATCCCCACGGCTGTTTCTGCCAGGCCAGGGATAGCCAAGAAGCCCCTCCAAGAGGGGGATCCATATGCACCGAGCAGGATGGATTTCAGAGGGCAGGGAACTGCAAGAGGAACAGTGCCCCTCTGTCTAGCACCACTTGAGGGTCTGGATCCTCAGCTAGAAAAAAGGCAGAAAGCCGTTTTGCACTACTCACAGTGCTTTGCTTTGGAAATATCCCACACCCAAATGGGCTTGCACAGTCATCCACAGTATCAACACCCACCAAAGTGACCATCAGAGACAGTCTCCTGTCCACATTGTCCCACTTACACTGCAGGTGCTTTCCTCTTACATGCAGGAGTTGAGTGTCAGAAACACAGACACTGGGCTCTTAAAATGAAGAGCTGTTTCTGCACTGCACTGATGTTCTCCCTAGTCTTGAACCACTTTATTTCAGAAGAATGGTCTCCAGCCACTGGTTGGTGCAGTTCTGTGCAGAAAGAGAGACCAGACAGATAGAAAGGGGAATTTATCCATGGCAACAAAACACAGCAGTCAGGTGTGCCTGATGGTTCAGGAGTTATTTACTGGTCTTACAGCACCCAAGCGTTGTACACAGCATGCTCCACCTACTGCCCCAAGCTCATTTGGGCAAAGGCTGTTCAGACATGTCTCCTCACAACCCTCTCTCCTGCCTAACTACAAACTAAGAAACAAATGAAGCACAACAGATGCATCAATTTTCCCTAGAGCAAGAAGGAACACTTGACCCAAACAGTGCAGGAGCAGCATATGTACTCACTGCCATCTCACAGCAGCAGCCCGAGGCTTTGAAAATTTGCCACCTATTTGGAGACATCTCCAACACTTTTACACAACAGCAGCATATGTGATTATTCCCTATTTCTGAGGTGCCTGACATCACTACATAAGATAACCTGGGTCCTTCACACAGATCTGCTAGTCCTGACTCTCATGCTGTGATAGCAAAACCAAGAGGAGAAAGCTTGGCAAAAAGACATCCTCTTTCTGGCAGGCAAAATTGGCTGTTCACACCACTATGCCCTCTAAACCTTCACATCCATCTTCTCTCCATTAGTACAGAGGTATTAAAAAGCTACAGTATGTACAACATTGCTGTCTAAACAAAATCCACAAGTGTAACCCTCACAGTGACGTAAAGTTGCATCCATACCAAAATACATTCCTTTCCCATAGGTCCCCTTTTACAGGTATTTCATACCATTATTATAAGAACAATTGCTCCACTTCAGCTGATTTTCAACTAAATCTTGGGCTTTAAATGTGACATGTTCAAACAGTCTTCTTCCAAGTACTGTCTTCTACAGCTTTAAGTCTACTCCATTCTTATGCTGGGAGGCTGATTTCTACAGGGGTACAAGGAAGTGCTCAAATGTGTAATGAAGAAGAAATGCTTCCTTAGAAACCTATTATTCTGCCTCTATTTTATAATGAAAAATGCAACACTTCCATTTATCAAGGCACTTACATTTACTTCAAAATGAAGTCTGAAATACTGCTGAAAATATAAAATCTTGCCCTCACATCTACCTTCTAGATTAACTGGCACAGTACATATCAGACCATGCTTTATTAAAGCATTAAACTGCACTTTCCATTACCAAAATCTATGGTTTGGGAGGATGGTATAGATTAGTCCATAAACATTTAATTTCTCCACCAATGTAGCAATAACAGGCAGCAGTACTCCTAAATCAAACTGTTTGTTGTAAAAGAAAGGCTATTGCAAATCCTCTGGAAAGGCTTTGCACTAAGACGTGAATGAGGAAGATGAATAAAAGCAATAAAAATGCATGTGCATGAAAAGGATTTCAAGAGGGATTATGTATGCTGGTTAAAAGGAACAATTATGAGGATTATTATTTGCCATTATACTTTTAAATGGACAGATCTATTTTTACTGTGTCTCCACAGTTTACATACATTGTATACTTCCTTCAGGGCATACGGTTTTCTGCTGGGTGAAAAGCATTCAGGCACAGAGAAATGCCAGGGGTGAACTGCAGCCAGTGGCATGGCTCCGAGAGAATTCAGCTCCTGCCCAACCTCACAACCATCTGCTGAAGCTCACTTGGCCTCTTCGTGGTCTCATGAGTAAAACTGGGCAATGAGGAGCATGTTAAGAGAGGGCCAGGACAGGTGGACAGCAGAAAGTCTTGAGAAAGCCAAGGACAAAAGCAGCACCTCACACTGGCTCCTCAGTTATGTTCTGTACAGCCATCTGGAACATTTCTCCTTGGGGGTACTGTTCTCTGTGCTGACCTTTTCCTTCCTTGCCTCCCTGTTGTATGCCAGGGACAGGCTGCTGTGCCTCCGGTCTACATCAGAGCACATAGGTTTGAACAACTTCCAATCACTTTTGAGCATACTTGGCAGGACAGTGTTATGTAGTACAGGTCACATCCACTTTTCACAAAGGTAGATCCTTAAGAGACTTGGAAGCAAGGAAGAGTGCTTCTATCTCACTGCATCTGGTCACACTTGAGGTTATTTTTCTCAGCTACGAGGACTGGGAGATCACAAGTAAGAGACACCACATGAAATAAAAAGAGTAAATCTCTCTGTCATGGTTGCCATTAAACTTGTGAAGCAGGCTTAGGAGTGGACAAGCAAAGAAACAAAGCACCCATCATTTGTTACATGTGGGGAAAACCAAGTCTTGTGTATTTAAGCCAATCACTTGAAACTTCATGTAGACTTGCAGTTGGGAGCCACAGAATGCTTTCGCTCCATGGAAGGAGCCTTGTGATAAGGCCAATAAAAAAAATTAAGAAGTTAATTTTCAGAATAAAAGTATTACTTAATTCAAAGCCCCTCCTGAACTGGCACAGTTACTCAAGTTTGTTTAAAAATCACTACAACACAGCCACACTTAACTTTTCACAACAGAATATAAGGAAAGAAAATACTGGTCAGGTATACCTTGTAGGAAGGTCAGTATAGCACAGAGTTCACAACCTCAAAAGTTAAAGCTTATTATCACAAAAACCTCATCAGATATCTCCTTCATTCAATACTCTCTGCATATGCTCCAAAGCAACATGATGGTGATCATCTCTGCCCACAGCTACAGTGAGGACGGTGATACTTAGTTTCATAGACGCAACCAGGTTGGAAAAGCACTTTAAGCCCACGCAGTCCAACCATTCCCCAGCACTGCCAAGGCCACCACTGACCCATGGCACTGAGGGCCTCATCTCCACGGTGTGTGAACACTTGCAGGGGTGGTGACTCCAGCACTGCCCTGGGCAGCTGATCCCAGTGCCTGAGCACCCTCTGGGGAAGGAATCGTTCCTCATCTCCATCCAAACCTCCTCTGGTGCAGCTTGAGGCCGCTTCCCCTTGCCCCATCCCATTTTCCTTGGGAAAAGAGAATGACCCCCACCTCACTTCATCCTCCTTGTAGGTAGTTGTAGAGAGAGTGTTTCCTACAATCTAGCTAAGTAGCTAGCAGTAACAACATGACCCTCATCCACCCTGCAGTAAGTTTAGCATGTCTGGGGATACCACATAGTATTAAATGCTTAGAGAGAAGCTACAGAGCACCTGTGGGTCAGTTCTAAAGCTTAATTTACAAGAAATTATGACAGAATAAGTCTTTAAAATAGCTACTAAAACTGAAACTGCCATCCACCCCATCATTAAAGTGCAAAATACTACAGAGATCTGCTTCCTAAAGTAAGCAGGCAAGTTTTCTAGACTGTTTGCCAGAGTTCCTGGTACTCAGGACTCATAAAAGGTCTCTTTGCTCCGAGGGAAAGCCCCTACTCACAGGCTCTTAGTCCCCATTAACTAAATTCTCTTACAGGGCTCAAGCAAACACATGCTCCACAGAATCCCAAAAGCCCCAGCAAAAATAAGGGAAAGCTACACCTCATTCCAGGTAAAAGAGATTAATTGCTTCCTACACTCTTGTTACAGGAGATGTGCATACCCTAAACTGGGTATCATTCAAGGAAAAACATAAGCATTAAGCATGTTAATGTGCCAGGATCACCTGGTACCCCAGAAGAAAGTGAGGATGAGAATTTTATGCTCACTCCTTAGGCTATTACACAACTCAGCTCTATCGATTCAGAGGCACAAAAACCAAATAAGTTTTCTCTTTAGCATTCCAAATATCAGCTCTCCTAACTGTTTGCTCAGGAAAGCATATTCTTTGGCTCTTCATGAGACTGAAACAGATCCATTTTTCACTCCATGCTATATTGAATACTACCATTTTTCAAGTTGTTCTCCTCCATGCAAATGACAGTGCTTATTAGCTGCCTCATTAGTTTAAAAAGTGGCTTCAATTCAGAGTTTCTCATCTGTAACATTCCTGTATATCTAAAAAGCTAAGCTTATTTTCAGAAGACAACAAACAGAACACCTTTGCTTTTCTTCAACATACCAGGTTTCTGCTGGTCTGCTCCTTAGTCATCCAGAAACAGATCTGATCTTCTAATCTGTATCTCCCACACATTCCTGACGGAATAAACCCCAGCAATTAGTTGAATACATATAAGCTATGCTACACATAGCAAAAACATGCTTTCAGAAGAGCAGGAGTTATCTACTTTCTCAGCAAGCTTACTAAGGTTGTGAAACAAGTCACACAAAGTAAGCATGCCACTACCTACACAGGCTCAGAGTGCATCCCTACAATCACAAGGCAGCCTTGCTAAACCCCACATTAGTAATGCAACCATTCAGCATAACTTTCCATATCCTCTGAGCTCAGCACCTACACCTGTGCAAGGGTGGTACTCAGATAATCCAGGCTGCTGAAAGCAGCAAAGCACCTGTTAAAGAAATCCTTTTCTCAGTGCAGGTTAAATCCATTACATTAATTCACCCAGTTTAATAGTTGCTTCCTTCACACCATTTCTGCTACATAGACCAACTCTTTCCCAGCTCCTTGCTAAACTGTGAATAAGAAAACTTCATTTCTATTTGCAAATAGGTGCAGCCACGGCTGCTCAACAACTCCGGGTGTCTGTGTCTAACACAACTAGCACAAAGCATGGGAATGAATTCATACCATGAGCTGAAGCTGAGACCTCTCAAGCTCCTTTCACAACACCAACTCTGAACTGGTGAGAATGGCTTTAGTTAATGGCTGAGTTAGGCTGAATTTCAGCTGAAGACATGTGGAGGAAATGCTGAGTAGTTCATTAGAGCTACTAAAAGACCCACTACTACAGCAGTAGATACAGCAGCTCACTAGAGCTACTGTATCCAAACCCCCAGTGATTCTTGACTGAAAGGATACATATGAACTGGGCACATAAAAGTCTGTTGAAAGAGCAGTAAAGCTACAGAATTTAGGATTAGGAAACCACAGCATCAAAGTTACTTGTCACTTACAAAGAAAAAGTTCATGAAGGCTCATCTCAGTGTTATCTTTATCATTTGAGCTCTATTAAACCAGCCAAATGGCGCAGCTTTCTCCCAAATACCAAGCAAACAATAAACATGAAGTCTGAAACTGGAAGCATCAATAGTGCTTGAACAGAGACATTTTAAAATACCATTGGAAGTGCTTATTGCCACCACACAGGATACCACTCATTTTGCTTCTGCTGTAACAAAAAGTACAGAAGCATATGTTCATCCTTATACAAATACAATACTGATTACACATACAGGGAGTAGTCCTGTTCTAGGACACAATGCCATATTTGCAGAGCCCTTTTCACAAATACTTTCAACCTTCAGCAATACTTTAAGTATATTAATGTTTGCTGTGTTTGGTGATTGCTTTTACATGCCTTTTATATTCACAACCTGCTGCTCTGATCTGTTACTTGAAAATGAAGTGCATTTCTAATGGTGTGCAGCTGATTTACACAGGACAACAGCTCTGATTAAGAGATAAACTGCTGAAATTTGGAATTGAGGCCAGGATGGAGGAAGAAGAGGTGGTTACCAGGGGTCTGTGCCCTAAGGGGACCCACTTGAAGGAACAAGCCATCAGCTGCAGCCTGTCTCTCTTGGCCACCTCATGTCACACCCACATGACTGACACTGTGTGACCCCATGCAAAGGCACACTACGGAGAGTCATGTATCAAGGGAGAAGTAAGCTGAGAGCTCTGCATCTTATTCCAGCTTGCCCTGCACTATAATGCCAACATAAAATGTTGGATGAAGAGCACGTAGGTCCCCTTCTTCTTGAAAGAAGACAGCAAATAAGCTTGAAATAACCTACTCAGAAACCAAACCTCTAGGCTATTCATATAAGACATGAATAGTTGGACACACTATTTGCAACACAGACTGTAAGTCTAAAAAGGGGACAAAGGGCTTTGTGAGAGGAGTCAGTGCTGACCCTCGTTGTGTTTTCAAAACTTCTGGTCAGATCCTGCAGCTTGGTTTTACAGGCAGTATCACCATCACATGTAGCACACAGGAATAAACATAAGAATGGCTCTTTTAACAGGAGTCTCTATTATCCAAATACACAGAGAGCCATCTGGCAGAAATCACTTGTAGGGCTTGTATATGATGTTTACCAGCTGTCAGAGGATCTCTTTTAAATGACTGATCAGCCAAGAAGAACATACCTATAAGCAGTTCTTCCATTTCAGATTTGTACCTTGGATACCAAAAATTATTAAAAGCCAAGTACATTCCAGTGGCACAAGAAAAGCTCTGAATAAAAACAGGACATTTGCATCCAAGAGTAGTTTTCCACATTAAGCTATCTGTTATCAAAACCAAATCCAACACACCTAACCCTGGAGGAGAACACTCTTCCACAGCAACAGATGCTGCTGCAGACGTAACAGGACTAATGCTCAAGAACACACCTGGGGGGTTGTAGGTGACTTATTTGACAGAGAAAGCATGCAATGAGATTTGTGTGCTCAATTCCTTTAACATTTTTTTGACTTGGTGTAGGAATGATACAGCAAAGAGTATCTCTCCTAAAAAAACATAATTCACTTTTTGTGACTGTTCTGACCTAAATATACTTGTACAGTCTTCATGTCTGGAGAACAGATACTCTCAGATGAACAACAGAAACACTGAGTTTGATCAGAACCAAAGCAAATTTCATTTCAACCTGCCTTACCCACAGAGCTCCACTTGAACACCTTTACTCCAGGTAACATACAACTCCCTTACTTGCTAACTTTGTGTCTTGCAAGACATGCATTTTGTTTCAGCAAGATAATGCTTTAAGTTACTTTCACTGTGTTAAACACATGGGACATTGTTCCCAACAAAGCAGGCACTGAAGAGGACACAGAACATTATTCGCAACAAAGCAGGCACTGAACAGGATGCAGCTCCTTTCCAGCTGTAGCAATAACCTATTTACACTGAAAACCATAAAAAAGAACATATCTGACTCAAAAGAGACTGTTCAACCAAGCCAATTAGTAACAAAGCACAGATGTCATAGAGTCCTCAGGTTGGGACAGTAATATTTTGTACAGCAGCCCACTGACTTGGTGCCTTCACATCAGGCTGGCAATACTTCTAATATGAGAGGGGTGGATATTGCTAGTTCTGGGTATGACTGCAGGGCTGGAGTGTTTCCCAGTGTAACACAGAGATCTCCAGCAGTTTGGAGTCTCAAAGGAAAAAGCTTGTCACCAACCACACAATAGGACAGCAGAGCTACTAATTCAGGAGAATTTGCACCCAATAACATGGTAAACTGTTCCCCTCCCTTGATCCATCTGTACTACAGGTCAGGAAGAATGGACAGGCCATTTACTAGTGTAGGAGATAACCACAACAAAGAAAAGGCAGCATCATGAAAAAGGGGAAAATCAGCATTAGAAACTCACCCACGTGAGCAATGGAGGTGCCAGGATCAGCCCGCATGGAAGGGGCTCACCACTGTCTCTTAACCTTGGCTATGTTGTGTCTCTGGAAAATCCCATTAGGCTGTTGCACAAAAAGCACTATCCCAAACTGGAAACAACATCTGGAAGAAGGCCGACAACTCTCTGCCTTGCTGCAGTATCTATTTCTTCTCTGTTTTCTGCAAGCACATGCAAAAAAAAACCCAAAACAAACCCAACATTATTCTTAATGACCAATTTTTTACAACCACCCTTCTCCCCCCAAAATAGTATGAAGAATGTCAATCTGTTTGTCATTGTCTATTTGAGGTACTTTCTGACCCCAGGAATTGACACTTGCAACCTGGAGAGAGTTTGCTTTTATGTGGCTTCGGGCAGGATCTACCATCTCTCAGTTCCTTAATCACTTTACCCTGTGAGTGGGTGATGTGATAGGCCCTGCCAGATCTTTCTTGCTGCAACAAAGGTGACCGTGCAAGGCAGTAAATTGGGAGACCTGACATCCCTGGGAATGTGAAATCTCCCTCCCAGCCTCCTGCCTGCTAACAGCACCAAGGCCAAGGTGACGGGCTCACCCGGTAGCCTACATCAGCCTAAGGAGGGCACTCCCTAGGAGTCTCTACCTGACATACCATGCCCAAATCTTACCTCTGGGCACCCAGATTCAGTAATTTCAACCAAACGCTTTCACTTTTTTGCCCTCAACTGCCCCTGCATGGTTCCCTCCTAAGACTGATAAAACGCAAGATCAGACTCGCAAATAAAACATAGCACAAGTTTTCAACCTGCAACTGGTTTTGTAACACGGGTGCTTCTGGCTGTAAGTACAGACAGACAGACAGCTCTCTACATTGCCACTACATCACACTGAACACACATAACACCCTACAAGAGGCTAGAGTACTTCCAGGCAGGCCCATGGATAGGAATAGCTTTTCCTGCAGTGCCATCTTCTGGATTAGGGTGTAGGAACACTTCAGCTGAAACTGACCGAAAGATATCTGCTAAAAACTATTACAACAGCTTTAGACTATCGATAAATATGTGGAAACACCCAAACCACGGGAATTCTCTCAACAGATTACCTACAATTTACCTGTCAATTAATTATTAGCTTTAAAATTGCAGGATTTTGACCATTATTTTCTGGCTCAATCTGCTTTGTGTTTTGAGCCGCTGCAATCTTGCTTTCTAGATTTTGTTCTATTTCTCGGCAAACACAAAGGCTGCTTGCTTACAAATTTTGTGCCACCCCAAGACGCAGGAATGCCTAACGGTTCCCCAAGGCCACGTGGAGAGTGAGAAAAGCAGGTAAAAACCTTTAACCCAATCCTCATCACAATGATGGTTGTAGTTTCTAGTCAGTTTGTAGCTCAGGGTTTTGTAGCTAAAGGAAGCAGGTAGGAGCTCCTTTCTCAGTGAAAGACCCCAGACTGGTTTGGGTCAGAAGGGACCCTAAAGCTCATCCAGTTCCAATCCACGGCCATGTGCAGGGACACCTTCCACTAGAGTAGGGTGCTCCAAGCCCCTGTGTCCAACCTGGCCTTGAACACTGCCAGGGATGGGGCAGCCACAGCTTCTCTGGGCACCCTGTGCCAGCGCCTCAGCACCCTCACAGGGAAGAGTTTCTGCCTAAGAGCTCATCTCAATCTCCCCTCTGGCAGGTTAAAGCCATTCCCTTGGTCCTGTCCCTACAGGCCCTCGTCCAAAGCCCCTCTCCAGATGATCAACTGCAGCTCAAAACAGTGGATTCAGGAGAGTATTATCCATCACCTGTGCAGCGTGGTGATCGCATGAGCTGAAGGGAGGAAGAACTATGACTTAAATCTTTATTTACAGATAGTAATGCTCTCTCATCCTCCGGCACACAACGATCATAAACACCTTCCTCACCTTCACTGAAGGATTTTGGTGCGCAGATTCCACAGACCAAAACCCACCGACGTGAGGCCACCGGGGTCCTACCGCCAATATGGGCCCCCCGAGGGCCGTCGCTGGGCGGGCGGTGGCGTCCCGTCCGGGCCCGCACCGCTGGGACAGGCCTGAGGGGAACACAGGTTCCCCCCCTGCTCCCTCCTCTCCCATCCGGGGAGGGGTGACAGACCCGCTCCTGAGGAGGGGTACCGACGGAGCCAGGGCAAAGCGGGGAGCGGCTGTGGCCCCGCGGGAACGGGAACCCCTGGAGCCATAATCCCTTTTCCGCCCTCTCCCTCGGTGCCCCCCAGCGCTCCTCTCTGGAACGTGATTTCAAAACGACGTTATTATAACAATAATACAGATGTTTCAGCGTGATCCTGCTGTACGCCCGGATCGATCCGAGGATTTGTTATCCCGCGAAGGCGGGAGCCGGGATGCGTGTTGTGACAGGGACTTCGGGCAGCATAAACCCCCCCGCCACAGAAGCTGAGGTGAGGCAGACAGAACCCAGGAACCACCGCGGAACGACCCGGAAAGAAAACAATAATCTGTAATTAACAGTAACGTGACAGGGCAAGGACCGTGCCCCGCCTGCTGCCGGCTTGCCCTGCCCTGTCCCGCCGCGGCGTAAGATGGCGGCTCGGTTGTTCTGTCTGAGGGGATTGCTGCGGGCCGTCGGCCCCCGGCCCTTCTCTGCCCAGGCCAGGTTAGCGGGGCGCGGGGCCGGCCTTGCTGTGCACCGCCGGGTATAAAGCGGGGTTGAGGCGCGGGTGGGGGGTGCCCGGGAGCCAGAGCCTGGGGCTCGGTGAGGGTGGGTGTGTTGTGTTGATGGGCTTGCACATGCTATATGTATATATGCACATATATATACTACGTGTATATATATACGTATATATATTATGTGAATATACATAGGTGGTGGGTGTCCCTGTGTATGCATTTGGAGGGGTGCGGGTGTGTGCTATGTGTATGTGAGCAGGAAGATTACAGGCACAGGTCTATATGTAGATATTGATGTATGTGTGTGCCTGTGCCCCCATTGCAGGAGGTGGCTGCGGTCTGGTGTCCCCCAGGGTCTGGAAACCCCCCTCTCCCCAGTGCCGTGGGCTGTGGCCTGGTCCCCCCCAGGCTTGGGAGCCCCTCTGGATACCCTGGGCTGTGGCGTGGCCCCCCTCTGCCCCAGGCCTGGGAGCCTGCAGAGCCCCCAGTGCCTGACAGGTTCCGGAGCCCTTGTGTATCCCATGATAGGGCCGACCTTTGCTCCACTTCCCGTCCACGCTCTGGGAACATTGAGTCCTATAGTGGCAGCAGGTGACAGGCTGGACATGCCCTCTCCTGGGAACACTGGACCCGTGGCAGCAGCGCACTTGGAATGGGGTTTTTGGGGACCAGAAATGCAGGGACATCTTCATGCCTCCTCTGACCTTCAGACTGTGTCTCCTAGGGCTGTGGTTGGTGTGATAGAGCAGCCTGTCCCTTCCTGTGTGCCACAAGGGCTGTGAGCCACAATTAATTGATCTTAAGTACAGCTCAGCAGCATCTTAAAAGCTTTAAACATAAGGTGGAGCTTTTGGGAGAGTCACTGTGTGCCCAGTGTGGAAAGCTTGTGCTTGGGGGTCCAAAGTACTGACAAAGCAAGTTGCAGTAGCCTGCTGCTTTCCAATATCACTATGAGTAGATACAGTCTGTGTCTCAGGCACTTTTTATCCTTTGCAGCAGGAACAGCATGAGTAACTTCATGTGGCAGTAAATAAAGACCTTTGTCTCAGTAATGGGGTAAGCGTAGGCTCAGTTAAGCTCTGCACAAAATTACTGTGCTAAGGATCTGAGGAGAAAGGAACAGTGAATGCCTTTCCATTTAATATAGCTCAGCTCTGTATTTCTAATTTCTGGTGTTTTGTGGCAATAAAATAAAAGCAAGTCAAAGAGCACAAAGGAATGACTTTTCATTTCACCCCTAAGCTAGTATGTCATCCTTGACATTCTAAGCCCCTTCAAAAGCTTAAAACACTTTCTTGTTACTTTGTAATTGCACTTCCCTTGTGTGGTTTCAGCGACTGTCCTCTACCCTTGTTTCAGTTCTTACTTATTGTTAAAGAAGCTCTTTTGCTTTCAGATTTGTTTGTATCAGAGTTTTGGGAGGCTTAGTATTCCTCTACAGCAAAAATACTGAAAGCTAGAAGGAATTAAAAAGTATTATTTTCAAGGTTAGAACTATGCAGGTATATATGAGAATGCAGAATATACTACAGCCCACAGAGCATGCAAATCCATATCGTACTTGCTTATATTTTGAGTGTGTGAATTTTCAGTGTCATGGGTTTGGAGACTTTTGAGGGCATATAGAGAATGAACAAAACTGACAAAAAAGTGTACGTGTTCAAAAAGTTACCCCGTCAGTTTAAATTGAGCTGAAGTGCATCTTGGAGGTTGGGTGGCAGTGATGATTTTTAGCATTTCTAATGAATAGGAACTTTATCCTCTCACCTATGTATGTATTATTATTGGTTTTAGTTTAGTAGAAGTGTTAAGGACAAACTGGTTTTGCTTTGCCACCTTTCATATCCAAGTGAAGTACAGTGTTAAGTTTTACATTTATCGTGGGTATCCTTTAGACCTAACAGTGTGCAAGACTTGGGATGTGAAATATGTTTAACAACGCAGGTGTCCCCTTTCTTTTAAAGGATTATGTAAATGGGGTGTGCTAACAGATGCTTTCATTTGTCTTTTTTAGCCCTCTGCAAGCTGAGCAGCATGGCACAAAGCGCCCTGAACCATCTTCTGCTAAAACCTTGCTTGATATAGGCACTCGGAGGATCTTCTCATCAGATCATGATATCTGCAGGGAGAGTGCCAGGAAGTTCTTTCAGGAAGAAGTGCTGCCTTTTCATGCAGAGTAAGCTCTTAAAAATTCTGGTTTGCCAAACAATGTGCATTTTTCCCCAAAAATGCTTTTTGGGGGTGTTGATATGACAGGATAAACAGGATTTTTGTTTTCATCACAAGCTTCTTTAATTTACTCAGTTAAAACAAACCTGCCTGTGAAAATCATATGTGGGGACGGGAGGAGAAATCACACCTAAACAAAATTCACTGCATTATTTGAGCTCCAGTGCAGGAAATCTTGTCCTTGATCCTATGAGCAGACAAAGGCAGTTTGCTGAGTTGCAGCAAAGGAATCCTTGCTTGTAGGTATTAACTCTGACACTAATGTCTTGGGGGTGGAATTAGGGAAACAATTCAGTTCTTGCACTATTGCACTGCTGTGATCTGAAAAAAGCATTGATGCTGTGTCTGGGTTACATTGCAGTAGGTTTGTCAATACGGTGCATGTAGGATGGTAATTATATATTACCAATGTAGTTGGTAATTATGTATTACCAACACATTTGCACAGAGTATCTTTGTTTACATTTCTGTCTCTTGTTTTTTGCTTTCATGGAAATGTGTGGTCTTTGCACAGATTAGAAGCATTGTACTTCCATTGAACTAGAGCTGGAGGATGGTTTTCTCCCTCATTTTAGTTACAGCAAATCACGTTATAGTTGGGGAAAGTAAATTAACTAAGAGCATGTTTTTGAGCAAAAAAACGTTAAGCTGCAGAAGTGTCTTTAAGCAATTTTTGCTTTTCCTGAAAAATGGTCCTACAAAAACGCCAGGGGTTAGAGAAGGGCTTGTTCATAGAATCCCAGACTGGTTTGGGTTGTAAGGGACCTTAAAGCTCATCCGGTTCCAACCCCCTGCCACCTTCCACTAGAGCAGGTTGCTCTAAGCCCCTGGGTCCAACCTGGCCTTGAACACTGCCAGGGATGGGGCAGCCACAGCTTCTCTGGGCACCCTGTGCCAGTGCCTCAGCACCCTCACAGTAAAGAATAAAATACAATGCTGTCTCCATTTTTCATCCATCACTGCCCTGTTGCCCACCACCTGCAAATCCCATGGTGCCCTGCCTGTCTGCTGGTGACATTCCTGCACTGTCACTCCAGGTTTCTTCCTGTGCTGTACCCTGCTCTCAGACCACCTTCCCAAGGACAGCCCTTTTTGGACCAAGATCCCTGAAACATGCTGACCTGGCTGTTTATTGGGCTTGACTCTTCTGCACAGCCTGGCCTTGAATGCTTTGAGGGATGGGGCAGCCACAGCTTCTCTGGGCACCCTGTGCCCCTGCCTCACCACTGGCACAGGGAAGAATTTCTGCCTAATGTGTAATACAAATCTCCCCTCTGTCAGTTTAAATCATTCCCCCTTGTCCTATTGCTACAAGCCCTTGTTGAAAACCTCTCTCCAGGTTTCTTGTTGGCCTCTTCAGGTACTGAAAGGCTGCTCTAAGGTCTCCCCTTAAGGAGCCTTCTCTTCTCCAGGCTGCCCCAGCCCCGCTCTCTCAGCCTGGCTCCAGAGCAGAGCTGCTCCAGCCCTCGCAGCATCTCCATGGCCTCCTCTGGACTCACTCCAACAGCTCCATGTCCCCTCTTGTGCTGTTGCCCCAGAGCTGGATCAGGACTGCAGGAGGGGTCTCCCCAGAGCACAGCAGAGGGGGAGAATCCCCTCCCTGAGCTGCTGCTCACGCTCTGGGGATGCAGCCCAACACACGGAGGGGGTTCTGGACTCAAGTGCACACTGGTGGGTCATGTTGGGCTTCTCATCAACCGACACCCCCAAGTCTTTCTTCTCGGGGTTGCTCTCAATCCATTATTAGCTCAACCTATGTTTGTACTTGGGATTGCCCCAACCCAGGCCTTGCAGTATTAATTACCGCACTTGCATTGTTCTTGAATCTTGCTGCTAGATGAGTTTCATGATGCAGTTCACAGTGTGTTTCCACAAACAGTTGAGGTGGCACAATTGAGTGGGTGGAGTGTTGAGGCTCTGAGGCAGAAATGAACAGCAGGAGGCAATGGAAACAGCTTGCATCAGGGTTATTGCCAGCTGTTTTTTTTCATCCTCCAACCCTGACCTCAAAGCAGTATGCTTTTCCACTGAACAATCATATCCTATCCACAAAAGCAGATGTTTTCCCTCATCTTTTGTTAGAATGACTTCTAGTGTAGGTCTGTGAATGGGTACTGGCTCTGCTTGAGACTGGTGAAGTTCCAGCTAGCTTGCTGATAGAATGATTTGCTAAGCAAACTGGAATAAGTTGGTCTTGTCTTTTTGTATCACTTCAGCAACCTATGGACTGTTCTTTTCTCAGACCTTTCAATTAAAGGAGCCTTCAGGCATAGTTTATGAAGTAGACACAGGAATGGCCCTGCAAGTGGTGGTGGGGAAGCGAAGATGGTCATGAGAGGGGTTTATTTAAGTTTTCTGGTGTAGGAGCAGAAGGTTTGAGAATGAGCTTTAGTATGTGGGATACTTGATTAACTGTGGATCAAGTTCCATGGTGTAGCTCTGCTGCACACAGGTGTGCCAGAGGAGAGGTTCTGGTATAATCTATCTACCATAGAACTTTGAAATTGTGTTGTTTTTTTTTAACAAAGACACTAAAAGCAAAAGCTGGGCCACTAATGTCTGTCTGATTTCCTGATGAGTTGGCAAACTCCATAAAGAGTCACTGTTTTTCCAAGAATAAGTGATTCCTGTGGTGTTAAAGTTTGCAAAATGTCAGCAAATAAGCCTCAAGTATCTGTTTACAACCTTGAAACTTCCTTAAAGCAGTAATTTACCATGATACAGAGCCGACTTGTGATAAGTGCGCAGGGGCTGACTTTATATAAAAGTGACTAATACGTTAATGCTCGGTTCTGGTGAAGCAGTTCTCATTGGTAGAGTTGAAATCTTTCACAAAAGGTAGTGATGTGTTACACTCATTTTGTATGTGGGGAAAATGGAATTTCAGGAAGATAAAGACCAGCTGGTTGTAGCTAAACCAGTCTGGTACTCAGTCCAATAGACAGCACTGCCTTTCATAACAAGTCTTAAAGAGATGTCAGGTTATATGTTGGAAGCAGGAGTTCAAACTTGTTGTACAGTTGGTCCCCTGTTGTGTCCACAGTAGCATCTGTGGACTTGAAGAGTGAAAGAACTATTATTAAGCCATCACTTCTTAGCTGCAAAATATCATTGTCCACATACCCTACACGTCTGCTGGTGAGACCGAAAGCCTCTTCCTATGCAGTGAAAACTGGCTGTGGGTGTTGCAGTGTGAAGCAGCAGCCGTGACAAATAAGCAGTAGCACATGGGGGATATAATGCATGGCTGTCCTTGTGCTCATTTTGCAGGTGGGAGAAGGATGGCCAGGTGAGCAGGGAGGTCTGGGAAAAGGCTGGGCAGCAAGGATTACTGGGTGTTGCTATCGCTGAAAAGCATGGAGGCATCGGAGCGGATATCCTCTCTTCAGCCGTGGTCTGGGAGGAGCAGTGAGTATCACATGCTTTGGGAAGAATTTCAGTGGTATCATCAAGAGACTGTTGTTTTTCCATGAGGTGCCCTCATTGTGGAATATGTTTGCTTACAGAAAATAGTGTTATCTTCCTCGTGGGAAGAATAGCGTAGACCCTCTTGTTTTAAGTATTGTGGATGATTGTTTTAAGTAACAAATGTCATTGTGTTCCACTGTTAGGGCTTTATGGCTGGGAGAAGGGTTTTTGTTAGTCTGGTAAGTTATATACCTATTTGTCTGTGAAAATACATTCTATAAATAACAGTGCAAGTGCCACAGCCCAGATTGTTTGAGACTTTTGTGTGGTGGGGCTTTCTTCATTGTTGGGTCTGTGTTATAACAGTGTAAAGCTTAGTGTTTAATGTTTGTAGTACTTTTTCTGAACTTCTTTTCCCCTACTCCCCAAGGATGTATGTTAACTGTACTGGCCCAGGATTCAGCCTTCATTCAGATATAGTCATGCCCTACATTGCGAACTATGGCTCTGAAGAGCAGATAAAACACTTTATCCCCAAAATGACGGCAGGCAAGTGCATTGGAGCTATTGCCATGACAGAACCTGGGGCTGGCAGGTAAGCTAAATACTAAAACAGTGGTCTTAACATTAAATGCTGTCTATTGATTTGTCAGTGAAAGTAATTCTGAGCCTCCTGGTTATATGGTCATTTTAGTTACTAGACAATACCCTTGATGAGGTAGGACCTCAAAAACCCTGTTATACTTTACAGCTTTGTCATTTTCATGATACTTGGTCACAATCCATTTCTGTACATCCCACTGTGGGCAAATAATGCTTTGTGTTTGCTTTTATAGTCTGAGTTTATAGTTACTACCTTGCTTGTCATGTGAACATAATTTTAATACCCAAGATAGTCAAGAGAAAATTACACACCTCGGTGAATAGGGCTTGACTTTTACTATTAGCTTTTGTTGTGGAACAGAACGCCCTGTTTTCTTTCCTCTGAACCCTTTCAAATAGAGAAGTGTCCCTCCTTGCCCAGCATTATTGAAGGGCAGACAGCACATGTTTGGAGTAGACACAGCTGATCTGGCCAGTTCCCAAAACAGAGAGGGACAGGTGAAAAGCAAAACTTGGTGTCATGCTTCTACAGATGGTAGATGTTGCCAGTGGCTTTTTACAGAACCTCCTGATAAGGGTTGAGCCTGCTTAGAAGATGTGGCTTTGTCTGGTGTTTATCATTTAAGGCATACTTGTGTAAGGGGATACTGACCCATTGGTGTTAGCGCTTATGACACCACCTTCCACAAGCAGACCCGTTAAAATGGGACCTCCGGTTCCTCTACAATTGTATGGATTTATCATCCCTTTCCACAACGTGCTTGTGGTTTCTGTGTTACACTCCAAGCTCTTTCACCATGTTTCACTGTCTGCATTTTCACTGACCCCATTCCTGGACCGTACAAAATTACTTTCTTTTATATTGGGTAGAATTCAAGATGCAAATTGAAGCTTCTGCAACGGTTTCTTGAAGGGTGTTTTGCATTTCGTTTTAGCGACTTGCAGGGAATCCGAACATATGCAAAAAAAGATGGCAATGACTGGATTCTTAATGGGAGCAAGGTAAGTGAACAGACATATGCAACTCATAGGCTTTGGGAAGTGAATGCATGTAAGACAGTGAAGGATGTTTGCCAGTGTTAGTATCTCCCCCAAGTCCTTTCATTTTCGGGGGATTTTGTGGGTTATGCTTTGATGGTGGGTTTTTTTGTTCCCCAGTTATTTTTTCCTAAGACTTGAGATGTTGCTGGCAATTTACAGACCAAGTTGTGGAAGGTCTTGAGTAAGTTATTTTTGTAGCTTTTAAATAACCTTTTCAAAAGGTCCATTTTCTCTTAAACTGGGAAGAAAATGAGCAAGGGGAAAAAATAAGTTCTGCATAGAAATAAGCAGGACCAAGAGCAGGTTTTCAGTACTGAGACTGAACAACAAAACAGATGTACTATCGCTGTGAAATCTTCTGTGGCCCAAGTGAAAACTTGCATTGCCATAATGCAGACTGTGGAATCTTTATTAGGAACCCGTTGGTTGTGTTATGAGAAAGAACCCAACTGGATCAGATGCCCTGTGTGTGTTGTCAAGCTGTTGCAAAGCTGGCAGCATTAACCTCTACTTCACTGCCATAATAAAAAAGCAAATGAAGTGTGGGTTCAACAGGGTTTGTTTTAAAGCTATGAGATGTCTTAATCTTCTTTCTCCCTGCTTTCTTTTGTGCTCCTGCTGATAACATGATACTGATAGAGACTTCTCTCCTTAGAATTTCCAGTGGTGAGAATGTGTGCAAGGAAATACGTATGTGTAAGTGTTAAAAAGGATATTTACTCATGCTGCACGGTTGAGGCCAAGCAGGACAGATAGCTCATTTCTTTAGCTGGAGTTAAGATGGATCACTTTGGCAGGTTCATGAGTCATTCTACAGGATTATAATAAGCAGTTGTGACAAGGAGCCATTGATAGTTTTCAATGTTGTACCTTGCCAATTTAATTTTCTAGGAAAGAGATCCTCTGTGTTCATTGAATCTCTACATTCAATATCGTATTCCTTCTTTATCATGGGACAGGCAAAAGAAACAGATGTTTGCATTTAAGTTCGTACTTCTGACCCACACAACGCTTCTCAGACTAATTGCTACTTTCATACACCTGGTTTCAAAACACCTAATTCTGAAAGCTTTGAAGTCTTTTGGACACTTACAGCTCACCCTTGAAAGAGCCAGTGCTGTTTTTCTAGCATGTTGCTTTATTCCAAGTTGAATTTTTTACAGGTATTCATCACTAATGGTTGGATGAGTGATGTAGTGATCGTGGTTGCAGTTACCAACCGGGAGGCCCAATCTCCTGCTCATGGGATCAGCCTTTTCCTGGTGGAAAACGGAACAAAAGGTTTCATCAAGGGACGCAAGCTGAACAAAATTGGCTTGAAAGCTCAGGTGAGTTCCTGCTGTCCCTAACAGTTAGCTTGGAGGAAGTCTAAAATCACTTCATGCTTGGCATGAGCTAAATAAATATAAACACTGTGATTCTATTCAAGTTCTTAGGCTTTAGAGCACAAGTGATATACATGCAAGGTATGATGCTGAGTTTGCATACATAAGTCTGAAGCATTCAGTGAGCAAGGAGAGACTTGAGGAACCTGGATTTCTTCATTCTGAAGAAGCCTGGAAGTACAGGATCTTATTGATGTCTTCAGCTTACCTAACAGTTGGCTGTGGAGGTGGTAGCGTCTGATTCTTCTCAGAGGAGCATAGTGAGAGTGGCAAGGGACACAAGTTTTGTTAAGGGAAATTCTAAGTAGGTATTAAGAAAAAAGATCACCATAAAAGTGATCATATATGGAACAGGAGGCCAGGGAGGTTGTAGAGCCTTCATCTTAGGAGCTTTGGAAAGAAGTAGGCAAGGCCCTCAGCTGCTTGATTTGCTGGAGCTGCTTTCAGAAGGAGAGAAACAAGGTAACCTTTGGAGGACTGTTCCAACCTAAATGGTTCTATGATTTCAAGTTAAAGTGTACAATAGCAAGAAAAAAATGGGGCGAAGGAAGTGGAATGAAGAGATGAGGATGTTGGGCTCTGAATGGTTGTGTTTAAAATCCTCTTAGGACACAGCAGAGCTGTTTTTTGAAGATGTGCGGTTGCCAGCCAGTGCCTTGCTTGGAAAAGAGAACAAAGGCTTCTATTATCTGATGGCAGAGCTTCCTCAGGTAAGAGGAACTGAGTGCTGTCTGCAGGAAGAATACAGGATGATTTGTCACGTTAGAATCTGCCTCAGTCTTGATGATTGTGTATTTTGGGGAGCCACCTTGGGCTCAGAATTCGGATGTCTGTAGGTAAGACTGTGTTCGTAACTGCTGCTTCTTAACTGGAGTACACAGTTCCTAGTACTAATGGTGCAATTCTTTGGGCATTGATAAAAATGTTGATATCCCACCAGCTCAGCCCAATCTCTTAATCAGCACCCCAGCTATTGGGAAGCTGAAGGTAGTAGATTTAAAAGAACATACCACAGTTTTCCTGTATAATTCTATCATTAAACCACTTTGCTTAGGAAATGAAATACAGCTTGGAGGTGTCAGATGCATTTGGCATTCTCTTTAAAGAAACAAGCAAACACTGCTATTTTAGCTCTTACACCAGTAGAAGCATATTAAAGATGAAAGGAACTCTTTTCTTTGTCCCTATAGCAAAGTAAAGAAGTTGCCAAAATCCCTTGCTAGTGGAAATAACAGTTTATGACTTAGTTTATGAAGTTTTGTAATTATTTGGGAGGATAAAGAAGCAATGCGGTCTTTCGAAGCAGGACTGTGCTTTGTCAAAACTATGACTTTGTACTTGCCTTATCTGGTAGGGAACATGTTTATTTAATTTTATGCTGTGAGCAAGTGCAAAACCTGATCAAAGGAAATGTTTTACTGCTTTAAAGAAATGGATGCATTCATGAACAGGTTTAATCTGATGTATCGGATGATTTCAGTGGTGCTAGAAGCAATTGTTCTGTACTTAGTTCCTGTTTTTCAACATGTTATGAGGAAGGAAAAAACAGCCAGAGTTTTGGTTGTTTTTTGGTAGGTTTTGGGTTTGGATTTTTTTTGAGTTGTCCTACTGAAATGGTTAAATACAGTTATTCTTTAACCTCAGCAGTGAAAACCAAAGATTGAACCAGAATTTGGTGTGAATTTTTCAGTCAGCATGAGTCCTGTGGTTGATTTGTAGCTATTTTCTGAGTCATTGTTGTGATAGAATACTACCCTGGAAAAGACTTAACAGAGCTTCAGGCAGGAGGCATTTGTCCCACTCATTAATTTCAGTAATGCAATGTGTCTGATTTGATACTTCATGTGGCTTCTGCCCCTCTGCCTTAATGAACAACACTGAACATCTGTTCCCCAGTTATGCGTCTGATATGGAGAAATGTAGGTCTCATTCAGCTGGATTCTGTAATTTGTGTTTCAAAAGGAAAGACTGCTAATTGCTGACCTGGCTCTTGCCAGCTGTGAATTCATGTTTGAAGAAACAAGGAATTATGTGAAGCAAAGAAAAGCTTTTGGGAAGACAGTTGCACACTTGCAGGTGAGTTTGAACTGAGAGACTTGTGTACAGATTCCAGTGTGCTTTTGCTTTATACATGAAATAGGGAGCAAAGGAAAATCCCTGGGCTGTTTTCAAAGGATTGTTTGCACAGTTCCACTGTTGGACCATGGCTGTTGTTTGCTTCCATGCCCAACACACCACAAAAGCCTTAATGTACGTGTTCAGTTAGATACCTCCCAGCAGTGCTGCTCTTGGAAGTGAAATGTGCAAGCTGAAACAGGCTTTTTGCTGGTGGTGAGACAAAATCACCTTGTTGCTCTTAGGCTTGCATTTTACTGTCGGAGGTCTTAACCACAGGGTCTGTTACACCTGCGTGTGTGTCTGTATCTGCCTGGAGTTCTACAGACTGCAGAAGAGCTTGGTACATGTGCAGGTGCTGTGTTCCTGTGCACACAATGCTTTGCAGAAAAATGAACTTTGAGGCTGATGCTGGGGGCTGCTCCTAGGCAGTGACCTTGCTGCCTGCATACAAAGGTGTTTGTATTCAGCTTTATGGGTATTGTAATGAGATTCCTCAGCTACCAGCTAGCTGGGCATTGAAGTGACTGCATATAAAAGTGTTGGATCATTCTCTGCAAGCATACCTCACTCCTGACAGTGGTAGTTAATTGTGATTTGAGACACTTCTGCCTATGCTCTTTAGTTGCAGTCATAAAACAGCTGTTGCTTTCTGCAGTACTGCGATGTTAGAACTTTCCTGAAAACCACATTAGCTGTTAGGGCTGGAGCAGGCCAAGCTCCCACATGTTTGGTTTATTGGATAGAAGTGATTCATACAGGTTGGAGGATGTTATTGAGACTTCCTTTGTCAAAATCAAACCTTTAGCTGTGAATAGCAGCAGAATCAGGCCCTTTAGAGACTGGAATGCTTGGCATCTTTCAGAAAGTTATGATTTTTGTCTGTTTTTAAAGCTAACATTCAGAAATATAGTATATACAGTGTGCAGCTTTAACACAAAAGGAATACATTTTACCTTTTTTTTAATGTAGGTAAAGGGTGCTTCCTAATTCTGGTAGTTCACTGTGCAGTGACCTCCAAAATAATCTTTTTTAGGCTAGCCCTCTACCAACCACCAGGTAGCAAATAAACTTAATGAAGTATATTATTTTTGCTGAAGTAATCCATTCTTGCGTATCTCTACAGTTTCCTTTTTGTTGCTGAAGGCTAGTATATGTATATAATGAAAAATCCTTTCTAATTAGAACCTTGTCTAATTCGATTAGTCATGCCACAGTACAGTGTTTGAAATCAAATCTTTGTAATAGTAGACTGGTCCATTGTATTTCTTGTCAAGGGAAGCAAGAAGATTTTCTATATATGTATGTGTATATATATATGTGTGTGTATATATATATGTGTGTGTGTATATATATATATATATGTGTGTGTGTATATATATATATACAGTTTCCAAACTGCGAGATTAGAAAACCTGTTGTTACTTAGTGGTGGTTTTATCCCCTTCCTACCAGAATGACACAAAGATGGGTGGATACTTGCATGGTCTGGCTTTACAGAACCTTAGCAATGGATTTATTTTGTTTCTTTTACCTCTTCCACTTAGAAACTCTTCCAATGTGACAGAACTCAGTGTTGAAAAACTTCCTGATGGTTAGCCTAAAAATTCCTTTGGTTTTGCTTGTGTCTCTTTGCATATGACTTAAACTCACAAGAACTGAATGCATAGAAAAAGCTTTCAATAGATGATGAAATGATATCAATTGGGAAAGTTGGTGGCTCTACAGAGTGAAGGGACATTCTCCCACAAGAGGGAGCCAAGAGGGACAGAGCACTCAGTGCGTCCTACTTTGTGCTCTCTAGGAATTTGTGTCCAGGTTCCTGGGGTTCAGGTTCTTGTAAAGTCATGTTTTGAGTTGGTGTTGAGAAGTAAAGGGCTGTAATTTTCTCTAATAAGATTTGTAAAGCCATAATTTTATGGAAAGTAAGCTGTCTTGTGGTGTGCAGAGCCAAAGTGGTTTGAAATGGTGATTTCTAACATAAACCCTTTTAGAAAATGCTCCATTTTCTACTTCAGGGATCACTTACAACTGTCCTACTTCTGTTCTCCCTTTGTCCATTTCCAACATCAGACGGTGCAGCACAAGTTGGCAGAAATGAAAACACAGATCTGTGTGGGCCGAGCTTTTCTGGACAACTGTTTGCAGCTGCACGCAGATAAACGTCTAGACTCTCCCACAGCTTCCATGGCAAAGTATTGGTATGTGGTTACTTGTATGATCTTGACAGGAGGCTGATAAAAACACTGAACTGTTCAGATCTACTGAAAAGATAACATTGCTGGCTGATTAATAATAGCGTAGTCAGCTTCTAATACCACTACCTTTAGATTTAATGGTATAGCCCATAAAAATCTTTGTTACATTGAAAACCAGTGTTCCTTAAACAGATCAATTTCCAAACAATAATGTGCTTTTAAAATAGGCTTCCATTAATACCAGATCAGGACTCAGCTATAGCTTCAAGTAGAAGGAGTGTTTTGTTGGTATTCAGACAAATGTTTATATTTTGCTGTAGCATATTGTTGTTGAGGTTTTTTTTGGGGGGTTGTTTTTCTTTTTTTAATGGGGCATGTTTGGTTGTGTGTTGTTTTTTTTGTTTGTTTGTTTTTTGTGTGTTTTTTTTTTTTTAAAGCACAGGTTTATTTGAAGCTCATATGATTATCAGTCATTAATGAATTAATTTTACTTAGCAATAGCCCTTTCGCCTGCCCAGTTTCTGAAGCTATCTGGTTTGGAAAGAAATAGCTGGCTACAGCTACTGCTGTAACTGAGACTAAACAGTTCTTTCCTTTATTGGCCAGAACTCCTCCTCCCCCTCCCCATACTTGGTGGTGTTATCTGTTAACTTACGTTTAACCAGAGAAGGCTGGATGAGTAGAAACACCTAAGATAGTGGCACATAAATTTGTATAGTTTTCTTTCTGCTTGTAAAGATGGGAGAAAAAAAAGCACATCAGACATGAACAAATAATTTTGTAGAAGATGTACTGGTTTACAGCTCCTAGAAATGAGCAGAGAATACTGAGGAAATCCAGAGAGAGTATTTACAGTGAAAGGAAGGATTTTGATTGAGTGCTGTTCTTGGCAGTGATTACCTAGAAGTACCAGGTACATAAGCAGAGGCGTTCAGTTTTGAGGAGGAGGAAGCAACTAGTGCCAGCTCAGATATGTAGACTTACTTCCTCAACAAATTTCCCAGAGCAAGCCATTTGAAACTCCCCTGCATTCCCAACTGTTTAGTGGCACAATTTGTTATGGATTTCCCCTTTCCCTAATGGAGTCTAGAAAATGCCTGAATGTAGAACTGCTTTATTCCCCATAAGTTCAGGAGAATGTCTCCAGTTAGTTTTGCTTCAAACCTTTTGTATAGTCCTTGACTTGAGTTAGAGCTTTGGAGGATTTTAAAGCACAGTTTGTGCATTTCTCCTCCAATGTGTGATGAAAGGTCTGAAGGTTTTATTTTGTGGTGACAGTTTGTATTGTGTACGTAAATTAATTTGAACATGTATTTAGGAAAAAGAGTTGCAGTAATTCACCGCTGCAGACTTAAAGATCATATAACAAACTGTAAGGATTTAACTGGATGAGGGAGTGGTTTGGAGAATAGCAGAGAAGTAGTTTGAAGAAAAGGACTCTTGCATTCTTCATTGAGAAGCAATTGACTTAAATCGTTATTTTCTTTCTGTTCCTTCTCTGAAAGTTACATGCTTAGAAAGCATGTGTGGGAGGGTTGGTCTTTCAACTTTAGCTTGAACTTCCCTTGCAGTTCAAATCTTTATTTTGTAGTTAAATCTGTATTTTGCAGTGAAAAATTCTGTTTAAGAATTACAGTATTTTGTAGAATTGGAAACTAACATCTGTTGAGGAAAATAAATTATCCTCAGGTGATGCATATACTCAAGAGCATCATGGTGTGTTGCTAATGGGAGTGTAGGGGGCAGCCTTGGTTGCTGTTACTTTTTGACAAAGCTGAGGGATTTGGTAAGAAAAGAGACTATATCAACTTGCTTTACAAAAGAGATCTCTGTAGCTGTGAGAAAGGTAAGCAAGCTTGTCTGTATATAGACTAAAAAGTTTGGTTCTATTTTTTAGTTGCTCAGTTATCTGTGTACCTCGTGATGTTTCATAGCATAACATTCTTCTAAAAACTGATTTATTTTTTTATTTTTTTATTTTTTCTATTTAAGGGCTTCTGATCTCCAAAACAGCATAGCTACTCAGTGCGTGCAACTGCACGGAGGATGGGGGTACATGTGGGAGTATCCAATTGCAAAGTAAGTGTAGCATTTCGGATTGGAATGATGAAAGATTACCAGTTAACTAAAATGAGGCACCCCGTTTACATCTACTTGTCAGTCGTTTAATGTTTAGAACTGATTTACTGCCCCTTTTCTCATCCTGTTTATTGAAAGGCGGTCTACTGTATGGATGTTTGCAAGAAGGCTTTGTTTTGATTCTCCAAATAATTCATAAGCTGATGAGCAGTTATCTGTATTATTACCTGTTTTTTTTTTTCCACAAGATAGAAGTTGCTTTTCTAGAAGAAAATGTTAATTGTAAAAAAAGGGAAGCAATGTAGAGCTAAAAATGAGGAGAGGTACTTAGCATGTTTTATCTCAAATACAATGCATGTGTATGAAGGCAGGAAAACCTGTTGGTCAGTCTAAATCTTGTGTAATACTCCAGCATAACAAATTGTCTAAACAAGAGTATGACTGACTACATTCAGCTTTTTACATCCTTTTAAATGAAAAGCTCAGAGATCAATATGTAAAAAACAGGGTTTTGCTATTCTAAATTTTTGGCTTACTTTATGAATTTAGGTATATTTATGGAGTTCTTACATATTTCCTTGTGTATTATCTGTGAAGATGTGTTTCCTTTTTTGTACATGCCATTTGCCACACTAAGTAGAGTTTTCTGGAGCTGTTTTTAATAAAACAAAGAGAGGATGTGATCTGATAGGAGGAATAGGAAAACCAGCAGTGCTGTGCAGTTGTCATAAGTAACAAACTAAATATAGTTTAACTGAGAAGGTTTGCCTTTTTAAAATTATTATTATTATTATTCTAAATACATTGAGTTTGAAATGTTGCTTTAAAATTACTTTTCTGCATGTTTTTAATGAGTATAATTTGTGAGTGTCCTGCAGCCTATCTAAGTTGGAAGGCTGGCAAGTCCTGTTTAGGGTGTCCTGGAACTGCTGCTTATCTGTGTGTGCAGTAGTTGTCCGTACAGGGTTTTATTATCCCTGTGGTTCAGTAACATGCCTGTTTCCAGAGAGTGCTGTATTGCTCCTGGGCTGCTCTCTGAATAATGAAGCAGAATTAAGATGGAAAAGCACACTGTCATTGTCCTGTGTGCTCTCACCAGCTGTGCATGTACTGGGGCCAGTTCCAGCATGAGGATGGAAATGCTTTGACTGCATGAAGCTTTTCAGCTGCTGGCCCAAATAGAGCTGGAGCTGGTGTCAGTAGAAGGCTGTAGCCAGCTGACGTGAAAACCATTGACACTTTCTTCTTCTCCCAGGGTGTTTGAGGCCCACCTCAAAGAAAGAACTGACAGCACCATTAGCAGGCCTCTTGACAGGATCAGACAGGCCAGGGCATTAGAGCAATTTACCATGATAACTATCAGTTTGGCTCTGCAGGAGTTGTTTTTTACCAACAAGGAAGCACCTGGGTGTAGCAGTTCATGCGGGTGTACTGTTCTGCAGGAAGAGTGTGGTGGGGGAATGGGGGCTTTGGTGTCTGGAGCTGGGTTAATGCTCGGGTGCTGAGAGGAAAGGAGGGAATAAGAATTGGGAGGGGAAGAGCAGTAAGAGTCTTGGTTTATAGAGTTTTATTTAATTTAATTAATATAATTTAATTATTTAATTAAAGGGGATAGTGGTATCTTTTCATTCTGATTGTGTGTCCATTCTGAAGAGTTGCTTTTAATCTGTCCTTTTTGTTGTTTTATCCCTTCAGAGCTTTTGTGGACTCCCGTGTTCAGCCAATCTATGGTGGTACCAATGAAATAATGAAAGAACTTATTGCTAGAGACATTGTCAGTGACAAGTAGGGCAGGTGCTTACTAGTTTGAAGAGTCTTCCCAGAATCCTATGTATTAATATATGGTATAAAATCAGACATCAGAATGTAAGTAAGTAAAAGTGGTATATTGTATTCCTTGAAGGAAGTGATGCTATTAAAAAATAGTAACAACAGTGTGCTCTATGCAGAATATCTAATATTAAGTGACCTTTTATTTTAAATATCTTGGGATGACACAGTACTTCTCTGTCTCCAAAAGTTCTGGTGGTGAAAGGCAGTTTTGTGTCTGGGACATTATGGGTAGTATTTCAGACTTGCTGCCATTATGTTGAATCCAGCCCTCGCTTTTCAGAATCATATCTCCAGAGAAGCCACGTTCTTCACAAATGGACTGAAGTTTTATTAGCATTTATCACTGAATTTGTATTCCCCTTTGACAACCTGGACTTGAAACTTAACTACCGTCACTATACAGTATGGGGAGGGAGCGTACAGCTGACCCCGATGTTTACATGTAACCCGAGCTGCCTTATTTTAATTACTTTGTTCAAATAAATATGATAAAGCATTTCTATGCAATCTTACGGTTGTCTGCGTTACTTCAAAGCCTGAGGGAGAGTGACTTCCTCTGTGTTCGCATTCATCTCAGGGCTCCGAGGAGGAGTTTTAAGGAAGGGACTGTGAGGCTCGTAAGTGTCATCGAACATTTCCGAGTTGTACGCGTTAAAGAAAGCTAGAAAATGCGTCTTTATCGCTATTTACGCGCTGGGGGCTGTAGCTGACCTCTCCGCAGCAGGGCTCCGCGCTCTGGGCGCCGTCCTCCCCTCAGCGCCCCGCCTCAAGACCCCTTGCCTATGGCGGGCGGCCGCCCCGGCGCAGAGCTCCGCCCCCGGGGACTGCTGATTGGCCGCTCTCCTCCCTCCTGCGCGGGGAGGCCCCGCCCCTCTCGCTTGCGCTGCGCTTTAGCTGGGCGCGGACTCTTCAACAGCGGCAGTAGGAGTCGCATCGGGTGCCGCGCCGTCCGCAGCGAGCAGCGCCGCGGGGAGGAGCCGGCGGGCGGAGGCAAGCGTGGGGCTTCGCTGGGCAGCTGGGCGGGGGGGGGAAGGCGGGCGGCGAGGCCGTGTCTGTCCGCCAGCGGGAAGCACCGCGCTGAGGCGCGGAGTGGCGGCGGTGGAAGGGTGGGGTGCTGGGGAGGAGAACCCGGGGCCGGGCGGCGGCCGGTTCCCGCGGCGGGAGCGGCCGTGGCGCCGCCGAGTGCTGTGCGCGTGCGCGAGGAGGAGACTGAGATGGGGCGGTGGGGGGGGCTAACGGTCTGCGCGCGGGGCGGGGCAGAGAGCGCTGAGGCGGGGGCGGGCCCGCGCCTCCTTTCATCGCACCGCCCCGCGCCGCCGGCTCCTCCCGCGCGGCTCGTCCCGGCCTCCCCTCCCCCCTCCGCGGCGCACCCCGCCCGCCCGGCCTCGCCGTGGTGCTGCCGGGCGGGTTTCGCTCTCCTCGGCCGTGCGAGGGGCGCGGGGTCCCCAGTGCCCCGCAGCGCGGCCCATAGGTACATGCTGTTGTGCTGCCTTGATGTTTTTTCCTCGTTATTTTTAGTATCTGGGTCAGCAGATGGGCGGAAAGCTTCACCCTGCGTTTTCATGTGTGATTTTTTTGTGGTTTTTCTAAGTTCCCGCCTTGAAACTTCCCTGTGGTAAACAGATTACCACAGGTTCCTTTGCCTCCTTGAGACCCTGACCCAGTTGGCTTCCCAGCCCCCAGAACATTACTCCTAAAACTGAATGGATAAAGTAGATAGCAAAGCTCAGGACAGCAGCCCAGCTCCAGGTGCGTCCCCTCAGCTTCGTGTGCTCCTGAGCAAGGGTTTAATCCACTTTGTGCATCAGCTCCCTGGTTGTGAAACACTGAGGTGTTTGATACCCCTTAGAGGTGGGAAGTGAAGTAACCAGTATACAAGAAAAGAAATCCAAGTTACTAAGTCTGTTTTTTGTCAGATATTTCTTTTTGTCTGCTGAATTTAATAAAAAGGAAATACTGCAAATTAAACTGGGTAAAGCACAGTTATCATGCTAATAGGTGTACCGACTCGGAAAGCTACTCTGTGTGCCTTAGGATTCCCCTTCCTTATTGGATCGCATTGTGAAATCCTGTCAATGTCTTGGGGAGTTTAAATTCCAGTCATCTGAATCAGTGCCTAAGAGCTGAATGGGTGTTGTTTACCACCAGGTTTTATGGCCCACTCTTCAAAGAGTGAAATCTGCAAGGGTAACTGAAATGTTGATAGGGAAATGGATCTGAAAGCATTATGTGTGTTTATATTAGAGACATATGCAACCTACATAGAGAGGCACCTGTCACATGCTACAGAAAGTGTTTAAGTTTAGCGTATGTTGAAAACAACTTCTGGTGTTGTGTTGCAAATACATGGCATTATAGACAGAACAGGAATTAGTTGATGGCATAGTAAATAAACTTGGGAATAAGCTGTAACTCTCTGTTCCGAAGCAGTTATGAACAAAGAGGAAAGCAACCCTGTTCAGAGATTTTAATGAGCCGTGTATTTTATCATAAATGAATACTAATGAGTTCCAGTTGAAGTGTGTCCTTTTTGATGTTTTTATGAGTAAAAGTGTTTGGGTGGTCTGTCTAAAATTGAGTTCTCTTTTCAGAGAGAGATCCTTTTAGGATATGTGTGTGTGTGTCTTATTGTTAGTTTGGGTTTTTTTCTTCAAGGAGGTGGAATTTGTGCTTGTATCTTCTGGGGAGTGCAGAACACTGGAGCTTGCAGCTTTATCTGTATAGTACTGTCTGTGCAGTGAGTGCTGCTGAAAGCTGAGACTCCCCACATAATCCTGTTTGGGTTGTTGGGTTTTTTTCCGATCTATTAATAGAACAAAACACTAAAATGTTTAAATACACGTCAGGAGTAACAGGGCTGCTTTTGTACTGAAAACAAAAGCTCTGCCGACTGAAATGATTTTCCTTTCTCTTAAAGGCTAGTCCCTGGTGTGTTAAATATGGAACTCTTTCCTTTTTCTTTCATACTCCTAATCAGGACATACCCAGTGGGGCCAATGTCTCTTGTTGCCGTCGTTGCTGCACACTGCTCTATGAGAAAGTACAGCTTATGCTGCTGAGCTGTTCTCTCTGTTCTTAGAAGTTAATACGGTCCTGTAAGTTCTGTGCAAATTAGGAGAGGTAGGTCAAGTACTACCCAAGTGGATGCCACCCTCCCACCAGGCACAGCTTTGAGCTGGCCAAAGCCAGCTCCAGCTCTGGGTCCTGACACGCAGTGAGGGCAGTGCTGCAGTAGTGCTTGTCTGCCAGAACACCGCTTTATTTTTGTCTAACCAGTATCAGGGAGGCTGTCCAAGAGTTGCTAGGGATTAGGGGGCAAACAACACAAAGCTGTAGGAAACCAGGTTTTGTCAGTTGTGGTGTAGGCAGATCAAGCTTGCTCATGTAGCTGTCGTCTCTTCTGCAGGAAGGCAGCTCTTGTCTGTTTGAAATGCAGTATTTTTGAACGTTCTTGCTGGGCTTAATTTGAGGTGTGTCCCCAGATGCTGTTTGCTGCCAAGGACTTCACTTTTGCTTTTGAAATGCCTTCTAGGCAAGAAATAAACTTTGGGAGTTTACTTATCTGAAACACTGTTCATCTGTGAATAAACTGGAAACAGTTGTGTTAATTTTAAGCATTATTTGTAGGCCCTTGAATTTGAAAGCAATATAGCATATATGTATATGCACACAATTTTATATATATATACACATATATATATTACATATATATATATGTAATGTAAAAGTCTTCTCCTGGCCTCCAGGAATCTCATTGTTAACAAGAAAGTTTCAGGTGTTTGGGATGACAAAAGATGACTCCATTCAGGAGAGAAGGTTTATAGAGAGGAGCCTTACAAACCCTCATGCAAATGGAGTTTTATTGCCACTGAAAACTAGAAGATCACAACCAAAAAACCCCGCTAAATGACACAGCAATCATCCCCCATTAAAAATCCCCCAGAACATTGTCTGCAGCCTTGTGTAACTAAAGGGATGGTGTTATGCAAGGGGGGAAAGAGTCAAAAAGTGAAAAGACGTAGAAACAAAAGCTGGGATGGGAATGCCACCCTGTGTGCAAACAGATTTGTGGTTGGGGTTTGGTGTGTTTATTTGGATAGGGTGCTGCTCATTACCAACATGAAGACACTAGTTTCAGGATTTTGATCAATTCCCTTGGGGTAAGCCTGGGAGAGAAGGGTATAACATGGAAATGTCAAGTGAGGACTAAGAAATAAGCAGACATAGCAGGGGTGAGAGGGTAGGGAAAGGTGCAGAGGTCATTGGGGAATTAAGGATCGATAGCTATTGGGAGAGAAGGGAGCAAGGAGTTCTTGGCTGTGGTAAACTGCAATTCCCAGCTATATCCTCCCAGGTAATTAGGGCATTAGGGGAGGATAAGCATAAAGTCACTTTAAACATCAGTTGCTGTACTGTGCGTGTCTGGTACTTGTTTCTTCCCTCCCCCAGTACTTACTTTACGTCAGCTTTTCCTTTTACAGTTCTTTCTTGTCTTTCAAGTAGAGTGTGTATTCAGCAGATGAAGAGCAAACTGGTTGCCAGTTTAGTAGCATTTCAGCTGGTCTGGTTTTGAAACCGCAAGTAGTACACAATGGAAAAAAATTCTTGAAATGGTTTACCTAGGACAAAAAAAGCTTTTTCCAGAATGAAAATACAGCCTCTTCCTGAATACCGGGCTGCAGTACTTGTCTTCCCTCCTTCTGCACCTTTTGGTGGGTTTTTTTTTGTGTCCCCCCAGAAGATTACAGGTTTGGCTCTGGAAACTCACTTCTAATAAGATGAAGTGAAATTATTTTTGCTGCTTTCTGCCAAAATGAAATAAAGCGTGTCAAAATGAAAACTGCACCGTTCTCACTGAGCCAAGAGCTTGTACTAAAATTCGGGTTTTTTATTTTTTTGCAGCTAATACTCTGTTTTGCTCATTTACCAATGACTATTTGTGTTTGTAAACTTCTTGGAGAAATGCCAAGGACTGGAGGCTGGGACAGTACTAGCTTTTGTAAAGTCTTTTTGATGGCACCGAAATGAGAGGAATGCACCTGAAGTGTCTCACACAACTGTCTTCAGGGCAGAAACATCGTGTGAAGTTTGCACCTTGCTGGGTAAGGGGCTAATTGAGCGATTTCTCTCTTCAAAAGCATTTTTTTTAGCCATATTGGAATTTCAACATCATCTGTTAGGAGCACGTAATTAATGTTTTGTTGGTGCTCTTCAGTTTCTGGTTCCATTTGAAGGTACTTGAGGGTAAGAGGGGAAGAAATCTAAGAGGAGAAAAACAGTCTCCTAAACTGAAAAAAAAAAAAAAAAAAAAAAGAAATGTGCATTGCAATTGAGGACATTTGAGGCTGTACCAGACGGGTTTGTAGTATTGGAGGGTATGTAATCAAATTAAGACACTAGAAGTGTTTTTGTGTCGGTTTTTTGAATAGCCTTCATATTCACGTAGGTATGAGATATACACCTGCAAACTCCTTGTTTGCTTGAGCAGTAGCTCTGCTGTGTGTGGACGTTTCCTGGCTTTCAGGAGTAGCAACCTCTGACTGTTAGCCACTCGGGCTGACGGAGGTAAATGGTGAAGCTGGACCAGTCCTAAACTCATTGCTCAGTGTGTTGGGCTGACAGTATTCTTCTGAGAGAGCATCTTGGAATTCCTAGGGACAGATCTAACATGGGACTCCCTTGAGTTCGTAGTAACACCACAGGAAAAGCGTGGGCTTCAGTTCTCTCCCCCTTATGGTTTAGCCATCCTAAATCACTTTGACTTATTAT
This sequence comes from Amazona ochrocephala, assembly GCA_039720435.1. Lineage (NCBI taxonomy): Eukaryota > Metazoa > Chordata > Aves > Psittaciformes > Psittacidae > Amazona > Amazona ochrocephala. Next base: position 79,926,555 of record CM077881.1, on the reverse strand, counting down.
AGTTATTTGCCATATGCTGAGATGGGGGAGGCATAGGTGTCTGAATCCATACTCCTTTGGATTTAAAAATTCCCATGCCTGCTAGCAAGAGTTGAAAGACACAAAGCCAGGAATCAGTCAGATGCTGAGAGCTGCCAAGTCACCAGAAGCTTTGCAACTGGGGCTACAGCTCTCATCAGCGCATTTCCCTGTCTGATCCTAGTAACAGGGCTCTTACTGAATGGCTGTCTGCTGGGAAGGACTTTATTCTGAACTCCTCTATAGTCTGAAGTTACTGGCTTGTTGATAAAGGTTAAAATTGTGGGGATTTTAATAGTATAGTTTAGGATTAGCATTAGGACTGCCAAACCTGGTCCTTGTCATGCTGGGTAGTAATGTACAGGCATGAAAACCTCATGGTTGAAGTGTACATGCAGTAATGAAAGGTGAATAAAGCATACAGAGAGTGTTAAGGCAGTACTGGAGCATGTGGTACTCCATTTTTCTTTGTAATTTGAAGGTTAAGGAGAAAACATCCAGACTGGTATTTCTCAGCTCCTTAGTGTTCCACATCTCCCTCTAATGTTTGCACCTGCAGTGGTAAACCTGTAGTTTATAAACAATCTAAGGCTTTGGACAGGGAATTTGCTTTTCTTAGGATCTGTACACGGCAGTCTTGGGATCATGGGCCCCTTATGGGATCTGTGTGTTGAAAATTGCTGAGCTGGGTAGCTGCTGTGGAGATCAAAGAAACTGAAGACATTAAAAGGAGGGCAATGGAAATGCTGTTCAACTAGTACACTGGTTAAACAGAGAATTTACTGTGGAATTTCTGTGCTATACTCACTCTTGTTTGCTATTCTCTTATTGTTTTTGTCTTTGTCTCTAGCTTCTTAAGGAAGAACTGACAGTATCTTATTCGTCAGGCTTCTGCAGGCCATGTTCAGTTAAATCTTTCATTGGGTTTATTTAACTATCTCCTACACAATGCTGAAAGTACAGTGTAAGGCAGTGATTCCTGCTGTGTAGGCTGTGAAACAGATGCAGTATGATATGACAGCATAGTTGCTGACAAGTGGTGGAGGGTGACGCTGGTGTTTTGATCCCAAAGTTAGGGAACCCTTTGCCTAAGCTGTGGCAAGCCACAGGCAAAAGGGTTTGTAAAGGAAAACTGTTGGTCTTTACTCAAATAGTGAAGAAAATAATTATAGAATATTGTGTGTCTAGTATACAGGCAGTGCCTGATGAGGAAAGAATTGGGTACAAAGGCACAGAAAGATTTTTTTAGGAAACATTTAGAGCTTACAGTTCTTTGTTTTTAAAGCATTAGCCTTGATGATTGGTTTCTAAAGTGTTGTTTTTGAGAATATAGAGTACATTAATTTAGCAGATGCTTGCTTTATATAGATTTACATTAAATATGTTTCTCCCAGTAGTGCCTCTGAGTTTATTTCAGAGTGTTTCATTGTGTGGTAGATGTTCTGCTCTGCTGAACTTCTCCTGGGTAGCTGCCTAGCTGCCATTGCTGGGATACTGTTGTTAACTCATTTAAGTATAAAAAGTATACTCGAACAAAAAGCAAATGCAACTCAAAAAGTAACTTCTCTCCAGAGCAGGTTACAGTAAAATCCAGGCAGAGCTCTGGGGTGGGGATGCGTAGATGTGCACCTCTCTGTGAGCATACACACGTGTTTTAAAACACATCCTTCCCGTCACATGACTTGTGGTCATGTTTTTCAGTTTGGGCAAGGTTAGATGACAGTCTTGAACTTTGTGAGTCTTATTTCTCAGACTGACAGGATCAGAAATGCAATGAGGTATGAATGCTTACTCCCATGAGAGATAAAGGCTTTCATTGCCCATGGAACAACCTCTGAATGGAATAAAGACAAAACCCAAAAGAGTGTTCTTGTTTGCTTTGGCGGGGAGCGTAGTCTATCCGCGTGCTTTAGATAATGTCCTTTTTTAATATAATCTTTGAATAATGTTGAAATGTTGAAAGAATGAACTGACAGTTGTTGTATTTGTACTGTGTCATGAAAATGAGAAAATTTACATGGCCCATGTTATTTTCAGGTTTGCTGTAAACTACCTACCGTAGCTATAATGACACCAGCCCTCAGAGAGGCAGCAACAAAAGGTCATGGTATCCACTTGTCACCTTCTTTGTCCTTTAGAGCTATGGAGTCTGATACAGCTTTGTGCATGGAAAATTCCAGAGCAGTGGAAGAGAAGATAAAAGAGGACTCCATCGCACAGATTACTTGCTCAGTCCTGGGGTTCCCCACTGCTGAGCCCAACCTCAGGAATGATATCCTCAGTGTGCAGCATTTTGGTTCTCCACCATCCTCCAAGCGCTATCAGTCTGTCTTGTTAATGAGTGCAAATTCTGCGTTTAACAACAAAACCGGGAAGCAGACAAAAGTGGGAGAACCGGGCTGCTCCAGGATGGGAAAGTCATTGCATAATGGTGCTGACGCCTCAGCTGGGCTGATTAGTCATTCAGAACCTGAGGAGCAGGTCAAAGGGCAAACGATTTCAGAGACCACATCTTTGAATCTGGCAGAAACGCAGAGACTGTCGGAGTCCAATGTAACTGAGTCCAGTAATGCAGAAGAAATGCAGCTTTTAAATGGCAAATGGTACAAGAAGAATGGTTTTTTGGGTAGGGCTTTGGAAGTCTGCGCTGAAACAATGAAGGGGGATTTATTACACCAAATTCTTCATGGGCCTTCAGAAGGGATTTTGAGCTGCACCCCGGAGGAGGTGTATGCTCGCTTACTCCAGTGTGTCACTAAGCAACAAATGGAAATCAGTCGTGCCAAAAGAACTCAGAAACGTTTACAAATGCTTCTGGCAAAGCATGTTATCAAACACTGTGATCAGCAGCTGAAATGCTTTGTGAAACATCACCTACAGAGGATGAAGGTTTTCCGTGAGCCAACCAGATGTTTGAGCAGTAGCTCCCTCAGGTGCACTGAAGGTTGGCCAGAAAACAGCACAACTCCTTTGGAGAGTAGTTCGAGTACGGACCCACAGAATGGAGTTAACATTGCACCAGGTGAAATCCGGGGATTTGCCCTTCATACTGGAGGGCTGCTGTCTCGCGTGGAGAAGGATCTGGACTCCGATGCAACATGTAGCAGCTCAGATGAAGATGGTGAGGAACAGACTGTGAGAGCAACTGTGGAAGCGTAAGTGTTAAATTCCTGCTAGACTCATGTGCTTCGTGCTTATAAATCAAGATGTAAAGGTCTAGACCTGTAGGTTCCTTCTTATGTGAGTAACCCTCAATCAGTAGATAGTCCTCCTGAAATCAGCAGGACTGCCTGCGTGAGCCAGGTTTGTCAGGGGCCAGGCAGAGAGTAAGAACTCCTAATTACAGCATTTAAGGAGCAGTTACTTTACTAGACTGTAGAGCTAGATTTTGTAGTGCACTCTTATGAGTTTGCATTACATTAGTACTGCAAATGATTCAGTACTCGGATGGTGCTGTAAATTGAATAGTAATAGCAGTGCTGTAAAAGTTCTTTTTGGCCAGTATGAAAATAATTCTTATTTTATTCTGGAGTTATTAAGAATTAGTCAGTGTTAGGATCTTGAAATCCACTGCTGTGATAAAGAATAAAAATGGTCATCCGATGCAGGTGTCAAGCCATCCAGTGTTTTGGGGTTGTATATTAAAAAAGTTTGCTGCTTTGAATTGTGATTTGTAAAGTGTTAGTTTACTTCCTGAAGTTAGTTGTTCTGCTACTGGGAATGAAGGGAGGAGTGGTGCTTTTATTGTTGCTGCTGTCTTTTTTCGAGAAGAGCCAGAGGGAAATCGGTCTCATGAACTAATACTGTCTTGACTTCGCAGGGATCCTGTCAGTACAAATTATTGTAGCTTTGGAAATCAGTAACGGGTAAGAGAAGTAGATAGTAAAATTGTTCCCTTATGGTGGTACAGCCTCTTTTATTTTTCCTCTTTTTTCTTTTGTCCCCTACCTTGCTACACTAAAATTTCATGACCAAAGAAATTGAGTTAGAAACCAGTGAAAGGACAGCTGCTTTCCCCTTCTGAAGGGAGATGAAGAAAACAGTGTGTCTTGAGGTCTGTTAGAATGTCTAGGACAGTGACACATGGAATAGAGCATCGTATAAACACAGCAGCTTGCTAGGAGCTACATCGCACCTGCATTTCTAGCACTTGAAGTCAGGATTGATTTTGTCTTTCCTGATCTCTTCTTAGACTGTTGTTGGCGAGTGTCTAGAATGCATTAAGAGCCACACTGGCGTTTGAGGAAAAATAAATACTAAAAAGCTTTTCTTGGTCTGTTTCTTGGAAGGCATGATGTTCAGAAGAAATCAAGGAAGTTGGAAAAGAGCTGTGCCCTGTTACGTATTCATAGCTTCAGTGAGGGAAACTTCAGTATAGCATGGTTGTATAAAATTGCTGCTGCATTTCCTTAAACTCTGTATGCCTGGAAACCAGAGAGGAGAAAAAGTACGAAGTAAAAACTAGTTTTGATTTTTCTTTCACGTATTGTCAGAATGGTAAATACTGTACTAGAATGCAGCCAAAGCATAATGACTTGCCAGCTAAGTTGGGATCACCTTAGATATTTGAGTTTGCACAAGTAGTATTCTCCTTTTGAAGTATTTCAAAGAAAAAACAGCTTTTTTTGTCTCTTCCAGGCATAGGAAAATTTGCATTCTTCTTGCTGATAATGTTTAAACTTCTGAGTAATATCTCTGCCTCTCGGATTCTTATCTTGTGATTACATGAACTGAAAAAGAAAATCTGATGAGAAACTTGTAATTCTTGAAGGGTAGTGGGTAATGTAAAACTTGGACTGAAGTTCTGTGTGAGGGGCTGTTATTTTTTCTCTTCTTGCCAGGGGCACTTGAGTTTCTAACTCTGCCTGCCAGTCCTTTACCTTTATTTCTTCTTGTGGCTTTTGAATTCCTTAAGTTGTCTTTTCCACTTCAGGCTTGCTCAGTTTGTTTTGTTGCACTGAGGAAAAAAAATCCCCAGAGGATTATTAAGTACAAAGACACCACCTTTGGCTCAGGAAATCCCCAAGATGCTGTTGCTGGCAGCTGAGGGAGTGTTCTGGAAAAGCCCTGCTCTGTCCATGCCTGCCCTGCTGTGGGACTTGGTATCTTGACCACTACTGCTAAGAGAACACAGACTGGGTAGATCATCCGTAGTCTTACTCACTGTGACCCTTTATTTGTAGGTTGTGTTTTTCCTCCCTTGTTTATGCTCTTACTGCTGAAAGCAGTCAAGCAGCAGAGCTGCGGTTAGCAGTGTGCATTAGCGAAGATGCTGCAGTGCAAGAATCACTGGGGTTTGAACTGTGCTGCCGGGCCAGCAAACTCAGTTTTTAAGTACCTCCTAATTGAGAGAAAAGGTCTATGTGCATAGGCTGAAGCAGTGCTTGAATGAACATTGCAGTGAGGACAGGCTGTCTCTTATTTGAATTTATCATTATCTTCAGCTTGGAATGGTTTTCTTAATTTCTCCAACTTCCCTAAGATCTGTCTTTGTGGCTGAATGGTTGCGCTTTTTCTTCTAGTGCCAAAGGTAATTCACAGTGCAGCTGCTGTGATTTGCTGTTTCTGAGCTTTCCCACTTTAAGGCTCTTTGATTGCCTTTCACCTGGACAAAAGAAACAAACAAAATTAACATCAATTTTTATTTCTACTAAGTGGATTTACATTCTTTTAAATGCCTTTCTGCTCTCCAGGGAATTGACTCTTAGTGCTTTCCAGAAATAATGTGATCATGTGGATGAGAGAATACTCATTTCGTTGCTTGTGGCTTATTTTTCATCGTGAAGACTTTTAATGACCTGGAAAGACTCTTCCTTGGTGAAATTCTTCATAGTACTTAACTGTAGATGTCAGAAGGTTCTATCAATGCAGTGATGAATGGGAAAACTGTTTTGGGTTTGCCTGTATCACAGTTTACTGTTTGCATTTAACTTGAGGGTGTAATCACACTGGTGGCTGGTCACTGTTATGCCTGCGTTGCTTTTTATCCTTTTTATGGGGGGAGCAGCTGTCAGTCCAACGCAGGGAGGAGCCTGCTGTTACTGTGTTTACCTGAGAACGGCCTGTTCCCTGTCAGAAGGAAGAAGCTGATTCCAGCTCCAATTCTTCATGGTAGCAAAAAACCTGGAGCAATTTTTAGCAGTTTGAACCTGTTCATTTTCATTATCCTGAAAAGAGTTCTGCGCAATGACTGTTGACATAAGCTCTTCTGAGCTGTGTCTCAGTGCTTTGTGTCTCAAGTAAGATTGTCTTTATCCATCTATTTCAATACCTTTGTTGTTTAGTTGCAAATAGCTGTTATAAGATATTTAGACTACCGCTCATCCCTTGTGCATTACGTTGGTATTGGCCTCAACACCAGAAAGAAGAAAGATCCTAGGTCTTCTGGCAAAGGCAATTGTTCTAGTCGACAGTTCACTTATTGAACTTCCCTTGTTCCTAAAGCAACTGGAAGGCCTCATCCCATTTCAAGAGCTTAATCAGAGCATGTTTGGTCCTTTGAGTATTTGCTAAAAAGAAATATGAAAAACCAGCTGGCTCTTTTCAGGAATTTTGTCATTTTGCTGCCAGCTTCAGCTCATTCATGTTTTTAACCTGTCAGTTTTCATGAAAGGTTTCTTAGGTAAAGCACCAAGTTTCCATCAGTAATTTGTAGTCTATTCTACTGCTGTTACAGCCTTTGGGTGAAGGAAATTCCTGGGACACAGCACAGGGGTGTGATGAGAGAGAAGTATGATAGTACTTCTCTCTGGTTTCTCAAAGGCAGATGCCAGGTGCTGGTCATTAGCTCCCAGCTGGGCACTAGCAACCAAAGTGGATGGGCTGAGGAGGGCATTACAGAGCTAACAATAAGTAATTCCTTCAGGAATTCGCAAGTGACATAACCACTTCAAATGCAACATAGACAACATTTCACCACATGAGTTTACTTGGAACTTGTTGATTATCTTTGTAGTTAATGAAGATGGAAGATGATCTGTAGAAATGGTCACAGATTTCCAGCACACAGCTCTGCTGTGGGAGCTATGTATTGTATCGTTCCAGGCTAACTCCACCTCTTTATCCATGTATTTTGTGTGTGTTCCTGATGCTGTTTAGAAGTTCTGCTTCTAAACTTTCTGTGCCACAAAGAAATCTGATGCTGAAGTGGTTAGTTGGGAAACCTTTATAGTTGCAGGGTACAGTTTTTCTTCTACATAAGATACATGCATTATCTTCTAGAATCAAAGATATGTCACTGGGCCTCTCCGAAGGCACCGCTGCTCACTCCATCAAATAGTAATACATGTACCTAATGGATTAGAGAGAAAAGCTGCTTACAGGAGATGTTTGCTGCAAAGTAAGTAGCTGTCTACTCATGAAAAGTCCTGTGCCCCAGATCCCCCATCTGAATACAGATTCTTTTGCATGATTTGGTGAGATTTTTTCCTGCTGAAATATTTTCCTGCTTTTTCTCGTGATTTTTTTGAAAGACATGTTTTACTGATTATCCTTCAGCAACCTCAAGCCTGACGAAGAAGCAGTGTTATGTTTTTCCATGCCCACAGGGTTTATTGTGCCTGGAAACTTTCAAAATGAATGTGCAGAGATAATAAATCTTTTTCCCTCCCCTCCCCACCCCCCCTTAGATTGCCAGTTGGAGTGAAGCTGGGAAATCTGCTTTTAGTGCACGTACTTGCTGGGGAGGGGTGCAGTGATGCAGAGAGACTACAGGAAGGAAGAAAATATTATAACTAATCTCTCCAGATCTAATCTGTTTGTTCTAGATTATTTTCCATTTTTCCTAGCATTTTTTCTCAAGGCCAAATGAGCAGCATCAATGCAGTTCTGCAAGCCTTGCTATAGGAGACACTGCTGAAGGGCTAGAGTTTATTGCATGTTTTTGAGCAACATTTTAAGGGGAAGCTGTTAGTTTTTGCAAGGTCAGGTCCTAATTTTCCACTTCAAGCTGTAATTTCATTTCACAGCTGATATGAGAACTGAATTCTTGTTTTGGGAAAGGGAGGAAGAGAGTCTGCCAGGACTAAATACTCATCTCAGTTTTTCTTAAGCACAAACCCCCAGTTGTTTCCACATGTTTTTTTAAGACCTTTTTAGTTTACAAGTCTGGGAAATGTCTTATTTGCATAGAAGATTAATGTGAGGCGTTTGAATGAGTAAGAATTCATAGGTGCTAATAATATGCTGATTCTGAAATGTTTTGTATATTGCTTTTTCATGAATTCCATTCTCTCAGTTCTTGGCTCCTGTCACTAGGATGTGGGAGGAGAATTGTTACCGGGGAATTAAAGAAAGGACAGCTTTATATTACCTTCTGTTTTCATTCCAGGATACATGGATTATTTCAGAATATATTCAACCTCACTTGGTTGGATTTCCATAAGAAAGATTTACAACTTCTTTAGGGTCCCCTATGCGTTAACTGTTTTTCTTTAGAGATCTTATGTACAGCACTAACAACTTGCTTTTGAGCAAGACTTCCTTTTCACAATACCAGAATAATGTTCATGTGAGTGAGGAGCCTGATTTCTAACCTGTAATTATATTAATATTTTTGCAGCTGCTGAAAGCTTTTAATGAAAGGCAGAAGGTTTGACAAGTTGTAACCTGCAAGGGAATCTCAGAGCCAGGAATGTCATTGCTTTTCAGTTAGGTGTCGAATGCATGTTAAATAAAAACTTGGCATTACTCTTCTGAATGACAGTCTCATGCACAGTCAAGGTAGAGTAGAATAGAAAATCTTTTAATCAGACACATGTGTGCATGATAACCTCTCATGCGTAATTAAATGGTAGACAAGAAGAGTTTGGTGCTTGATGTCAGCTGCTGCTGAATCAAGATTTTATGGGCAGCCTTTTTCTTTTGCTAAGCTGTGAAATGTGTTTTTATTTAAAGATTTGTTTACAAACAACAAGGAACTAATTTTTTATACCATCTTATAAAGTGAGGGCAGCATGATTTCATTTCATAGATAACATCGATTCCAGGAGAAGCTGCTTCAAAGGGATATATCCAGTGCCTTTGAAAATCAGTGTACGTGGGCCCCTGGTACAGGAAATCATTTAAATGCTTTCCTTTTCTCATGAAATCAAAAGTGTGCATAAAGACTTCCCAAAATAGGAATGCTCTCCTGTAACAGGGTTTCATTCATACTGCTAAATATGGGTTAGGAATGTAACTTTAGATGTCAGGTTTAAATATATTGACCTGTGCTCTTTCTTACTCAAACTGAAATAGCTGTAAATTATTTTATTTTCATCCAAGCATTTTACCTTGCTGTTGGGGGTGAGAACAAGTTTGCTGTTGAGGAATTTAAGTCAATTGAATTTTCAGTTATCAAACTTTAAATACTGATTCTGGTATTGAAAACAATATAAACCAGAAGGTCCATGTTTGAATATATGTGCGTTCTAACCTCCCCTTCCTCCCAGCCCGTGGGGGCAGACTGGGCAGCAGTAAAAGTCTGAAACTCCACCCCCAAGCTCCTACAAAACACCCAAACTAAGAAGGTTGCAATGGTTCAAACCTATGTTCATTACACTCTCCACCCATCCCTGTGGACCAGACTGTAGGGTTTAACCTCAAAACAAACTCCATCCCTGCCCCGCAAAGCGGACAGCCAAGTACTGTTTGGTTACTCCTCTATTACTTAATCACAACATGCTTACAGCAACTGGGGGGGCCCAAAGGACTCTGTTTCTGATATCCCATGTCCCGAGGGCAGTTGCCAGGGTCCCTCTGGGGCAGCTCTTGGGCTATGCTGCTGGGGCTCATCCCAAACAAGGGTTTCACACTCAGCACAACCCCTCAGCAGCTTCCTTTGGGTCCCTCAGGAGCAGTGGGTCCAGGCCTCAGGGCTTGAAGTAGGACCCGTCCCAGCTCTGCCCAACTGCCCTCCTACCCTAAAGAGTGCTCTGGGGTCCTTCCAGCGCTCCTGTTAGCCTGTTCCCTATAGCATTCTCCTACATGTGGTGGCAAGACTGCTTTCATCACTTAACAGCAAGGCATGTTCACTTTGGTGGGGGGCAGTGGGAGGTGGAGGTCAGTACACCTTTGTTGCTGCTCCTGCTTCTCATTTCTCACCTGATTGCTGTGGGCTTCCGCACCAGCCACAGCCCCTGTCCTCTCAGTCCCTGCCCAGCAGTTTTCCTTGTTGTGTTTCCAGAAACCTGCTGATCATCTCCAGTGCCCTGGCATGCAAGTTCTGGATCAACTGTTAGTTGTCTATCCAAAAAGTCTCAAGAATATGCTTTGTATCCATTTTTACATCAAAATTCAGTACTGTATGTAGCTAAAATGAAATTATTTAAAAGCTGGAGTTAGTTGTTATATGAATACCATAAAATCATATAATGGGTTGGGTTGCAAGGGACCTTAAAGCTCATTCAGTTCCAACCCCCTGCCACGGGCAGGGACACCTTCCACTAGAGCAGGTTGCTCCAAGCCCCTGTGTCCAACCTGGCCTTGAACACTGCCAGGGATGGGGCAGCCACAGCTTCTCTGGGCACCCTGTGCCAGCGCCTCAGCACCCTCACAGGGGAGAACTTCTTCCTAATGTCTAATCTAAATCTCCTTCTCTAAGTTTAAAGCCATTCTTTGTCCTGTCTTTATATTCCTTTGTAAGGAGTTCCTCTTCAGATTTGTTGTAGGCCCCCATTAGGTATTGGAAGGCTGTTACAAGATCTTAAAATCTCCAGGCTGAATCATCCCAGCTCTCTCAGCCTACCTCCAGAGCACAGCTGCTCCAGCCTTTGCAGCATCTTCGTGGCCTCCTCTGGACTCACTTGAGCAGATCCTTGTGCTGGGGCCCCAGAGCCATGCCCTACCTGCCTATTCCTTGTGAGAATATATGTACGCATTTTGGGACCAACTTTAGTGGCTGAACAGCATTGATATGTTGCTTATATGCTGTAATAATGTTCCATTTGCACATATCTTTAAAGAAATATATTGTAAGCTCAATCTTACGTTGAGCATAGGATCCGGGCATAGCACCACTTTCTTGATTTCTTTTTCAAGGGTGGTTGTGTAATACTCACAGAGAATTTCTAGGCCTGTGTTCCTGGTGTTTTGTTGTTAGTCTATTGATGTTGTGCCATTGCAAAGGCAAGAAAAGCAGCTTGTTTCCAGGCAGCCCTGGTGTTCCTGAAGTTTCTTTCATTGTGTGTTAGCGCTACCTGCTTCTCTGCTCTATGTTGGTCTGATCAACAGCGTGCTGAGGTTTAGTGGAAGAAGCCGAGGTGCTGGGGGTGCCAGTGAAATCTTAAACATGATTTTTAAATTCTTTTAACAGAAGGCATTGGCAAATACGTATTTTGCAGTGTATTTATTATATTAAAAAAGGAAATGGTGCTGGTTGTTTGCCTTGTGTAGGTTTTTACTTGGGCAGTTAATATTCTAACTGACCCCACATCCACCAACCAGTTTGGTTTTTTTATCATTAACAGCTCTAAAGAAAGATGTAAACGGAATTGAAGATGAAAAGCGCCTGAAACCAGCCACTGGGGAAAAAAAATGAGCACTTTAACAGACAAAACTGCTTTCAGAAGCTGACTTTTTAATTTCTTTTTGTGAGCCCTCCATTGAGTTAACAATTCAGTGCAAGTGTGACAGTTCAGATTCAAACAGAAAACCCACAGTAACAGTGTGATTCTTTTCAGGAGCCCTGTAGCAGGCAAGTACTGGCAGTGGCGTCAGGTCAGTTTGGAAGAGGGGATTTCTCAGCTGAGGGAGCATATAGACCTCCAGTGTGAAATTGTTATGGAACTTCTCCTTTGGTAGGGTATCCAAGTGCAGAGACTTTCCTTTCTGGTATTTTAGTTTTCTTCTGTAGCCTGTTCTTCCTGAGTATCGATTTTCCCCTTCTCCCCTGTACCATGATTTTTCTCTTCAAGGGAAAATCAGGACTGTGGTTGATAATCTCAGGTGTTACTGCATAAATTCCTGAGGCCTGATGGATTAGTATAAATGTTTGGCTGGATGCAGTTTTCTGGTTTGGGAAGGTGAGGCTGGTATTACGTGTTAGTATCAACGTCTGCTGCTGGATGCAATTTTGAAAGTATTAAACGGCAACAGGATGTCAGAGATGGTGGGACCAGGTGTAGGTGCCAGAAATTGTTGTGATAAGCAGTTGCTGATGTCTGTAGAGGGTAGGGAGAACTGTAACCCATCTATTCTGAAGCTGTGTAGTGTTTCAGAGGAAAATCTGCCAGGTAAAAATTGCTGTTAAACATCAGATAGCAACCCAAGAGGTTGCTGAGGAATGATCTGGTTGCAGATCTTCACAGAGATTGCAGTGTCATTTTGAATACCAGAGGACTTCCCTTAACTGATTTTGGGAGGGGGAAGGGGACGCAGGTTGGCTCTGTGTGCAGTCAGGCTGTGGTGAGCACTTCTGGATGATCTGAGCAAAGGCTGATGGTGGTGAACTGTCAGAGTAAACAGTATTGTGTAGTGTTGATGGGATATGATACCGAAGGATGATATTTGTTGCACTTTGTTTTAATCTTGTTTGCACTCTGGAATGCACAGAAGAGATTTGAGTTTATAAAAAGCACTCACTGGGGTTTTTTAATGATGTGGTTATTATGGGTTTAACAGTTAACTGGTCCAGGGGAATTAATACTTCAACAGCAACTGAGGTTAGTTCATTCTGAAAGCAAACATTAAGTAGGTGTGCTGAAAGAATTAGTCCTTGAGAAAGCATTTACGGGTCATTTCATAGTTGGACATGTTTGTTCAGCCATTGCAAGTGGCGGAGGTTTTTGTTGGGAGTGGGCATTTTTATCTCATGAATAAAATCTAGATAAGATTATCTAAAATACATGGCCTGCATACTTGGATTCACCTAGTTTAAATGTTTTGTATGATACCACCTCTTAGTTTTCACAGATAATCTCTTAACTTACTGCCACGGTCTGCAGAGGGAAGAAAAATCGACATGTTGAATTATACCAGTGTGTTGACAAAAGGTATCGCAAGTTCTGCTCCCACCTTAATGGCTTGCAAGAAAAGGACTGTACTCAGGCCAGTCGCTTTTTGAGGATTGCCGTGTGTAGTCAAAGGAAAACTGCCTGTGATGCTGGTGTAAAATTGGGGGCAGCTCAGGGAGTTTGCAGCTTTGCAGCTCCGGTGCTGGGGGACCCCCATGCTAGTGTGCTGTTGAGCTTTTGTGATAGTGCCATGTGGTGAATAAGAAGTGGTTTGTATTTTTCTACAGCTCAGCTTCCCAAGAGAATTGGGAGGGGTATGATTTTTATTCCAGTGTGTTGAGTCTCATGAATTTCATTGTGAGTCATATGATGTCTGGGTGGGATTTAAAGATATGGAGAACTTCCTGTTTTGTTTTTTTTTTTTTTTTTTCCTTTTTCCGTTTCCAGAATTGAGTCGTTCATCAAGATTACAAACTTCTGCTGTTGTTTTCAGTGCCTCCCTCAAGGAAGGTGACCATCTCTGTCCTGAGGGTAACCAGTCTGGAGGTTATGAGCTGCTTTTTGCTCCCCAGTACTTCACTGTCGCATGGTTGGCAACAGGCCTCTGATAGCCCAGGAGCTCCTAGTGAGAGGAGGAGATGAGCCAACAGGGACGGGAGAGGTCAGGATCATGGAGTCACGTTAGAGCTAAATCATCTGAAAACTGGATGCCTGAGCAATGTGAATTAAACTGAAGGGGACATGTCCTGGAAGAAAGAGCAGAATGCGCTGTGTTAGGGGACTGAACGGAAATGAAAGCGTGAGGGGATGTCAGGAACAACTGCTGTTCTTATGTTTAATGCAGGAGTTTGGGATTGGAGAAGTTTTTCCCACCCACAGTACGCGGGTGCCTTGTTCTCTGGCTTGCTCGTGTTTAAGAATGTTGTAACATGAAAACTCTGCTATTCTTTGATACAAACCTTTTGGAAGGAGACTGTGTTTTGGGTTGGCAAACCTGCGTTTTGGAGTTTGGATGTGGGTCTGTTGCAGGCACGCTCCTTTCCTGTTCAGTAGGAAGCATCCTGTCATTGTCCTTGCAGATGTGTCATGGTAGGGGTATGCTACTTGTTCTCACTGGGAGTTAGGAGGCTGGAAGGCAGTATGTAAGAGAACTGTGGAGAGCCTTGCCTTGGGCACAGAGCTGCCTGCTCTAAAATGCAGTTTCCTGTGCTCACCGTACCTGTTTGAATCAACCTGCTGGGTTACATGCTATTAATCCCAGGATCTGTATTTTTTATGCATTTTAAACACCACTGTGTTTCTCCTTCGTTATTTCTGAACTAGTTTTCAGGCTTCTTGTTTTGTTTATAGAAAGAAAATATGCCTGAGAGGTTTAAATTCCACCCCTTCTCCTTTCCTTTAAACAAACAAAGAAACCCAACAGTGTGTGTGTCTAGCACAGCATTTTTATCTTGGTTAGCAGTTCCTCTTTGCACTCAGGTTGCCTCGTTTGGGGTTTTTTTTTGGGAGGGACAGACTGATCTTTGCTATTCGGAAAACATAAAACTCACCTTAAACATATTGGGAGGTCCTGGAAATACTCTCATAGTCCTGTTGCATTCTGAGACGTTGGTTTGGCTCCATAAAAGCAAGGTTTGTTCTCAGTTCTCTTTCCTCTTCTGGGGAAGGTGAGAGTGCTGAGGAGTTCATGCATATATTCTGTCCACAGATCATAGCTGAAGACTACTTTCAGTTCAAGCAGTAGTAATGGACTGTAATGGAAATACATTATTTAGTGCCCTTCACTAAATCTGTTCACCAGCTGAATTCTTTCCCATACTTTGGGGGGGGGCACACTACAGCCTGAGTGTCTGCTTCCTTCCTAGGTATATTTTTGATCATAGTTTGATTGTCTGCATTTGTGGCCGTGCTCCTTATGGCTTGTTTGTTCTTCAGCATTTCTTTCTTTCTTTCTTTCTTTGCTTGCAAGCTGTGCAGGATTGACCTCCTGTGGTTCGACCAGAAGAGGGGAGATGCAAGCCAGAATCTCATGTGGAAACAGCTTTTGCCTCTAATGCAATTCCAGCATGTTTTTCTAGGGAACTTTGAATGAGATGTTTCATTCATGCAAAGTGCATGTTGTTCTGTTCGATTCCAGTTCTAATAGTCCTGGATGAATGCAGGAGATCATCTGCAGATTTAGAGTCATCATAAGAGCAATAACGAAATAACTGTGCTACAGTTCTGAACATGGGAATCTTTGTGCATGTAACATGGTTTATATTGAGTTGCCGGCAGGATGAGTTTGCAATTCCTGTGGAGGATGTATGATGTAAAGAATTGCAAGCACAGAAACCAAGTAAAGATGCTTTGCAAGAGGAACACACAGGAAGCAGGACAGACAGAAACTGTTTTTTTCTTGTCTCATTCCCAACAGAGAACCAGAGCGGGAGTTTGTACTTTAGCACCTGCTCTGACTTCCTCCTTCAGTAACAGGCCTGGTTATTTTTGTAGCTCTTTGTGGTTGGTTGTTTCATGGGTTTATTTTTCGTTCTCTGGATTTTTTTCAAGGTACCACCTTGAACCAGCTTTCTGCAGCGAGTGAATGTTGTGCTGTGCTCTCTAACATCCCAGCAACAGATTTACAGATATCTGGTTTTTAAAGTATTTATTTTTAATTGCAATAGTTTTAATTGCAATAGTCTATCATTTGTCACTTGGGTGACCATACTGCTTTGCATGCAGACAGCTCACTTTAGGAGTGTGAGGATAGCGTGAAGTGATTTTATCTTCCTCTGAAGAGTTACAAGCGTTACTAAATAGTTTATAGAGAAGTAGACTTAGAGGCAAAGATGGCAGGTAAATAATGCAGGATCAAACAAATATGAGTGACAGAGATGGGAACAGAATTTAGCAGTGCTCTCACCTCCTATCCCATAAGTGTGAGCTCATGCTTCCTACCTTGCCCTGAGCTTCATACCCCTTCCCATGTGCCAGTGCAAAATTGTGCATATCTATCTGTCTGTCTGCAAGGCGTGAAAACTGGGAAGAGGATCTCGACTTAACCTTGTTCACCCTGCCTCCAAAGTTAAAGTGAAGCATTAGCAGCTCTCCTCCACATCACCATGAAGCTGCTCAAGTGCTTGTGCAGGCGCTGGGCATGGGGCACCCTGGGCTGGCAGGAGGGAGAGGCTGAAGTTGCTTCTTTTAGCATGAGCTTAGAATGTTTGTGCTTGGTTTGGTGGAAACTTCCTTACAGAGGAGCCTAAGGACATCATTATTACAGTGTAATTAAGTCTTGTTAGTTTAATTATATAGCGCACTTTAAAACCTTCTGAAATACTTGCATAGTGTTTTACAATGAAGCAAAAATACATGTAATATGCTTAACAGTGAATGTCATCAATTCAAGATTTAATGCTGTGGTTAAGAAAAAACCCTACAAACACGTTGATTGTTGATTCCCTTAGTGCCCTTGTGATTCCTTTAGTGCCATGCTGGCTCCATACATTATATATTACATCAGATGAGTTCCAGCCCTTTCCATTCTGCTTTTTGCTTCCTGGCTGTGTGGGTGCTTCTTTCGCTCATTTGCTCCCCTCTCCTCCTCACTCCTAAATTGTTGCATCTGGCTTGGGGGGTAATTCTGTCAGTGTGATTTATTTGCTTTCACCTGAACTTTCTTGTTGCAGTGTCTTCATTTGTCGGGTGTTGGGTTTTGGTTGCTCATTTGTCTTTTGACAAAGGGGTTAGAAATAGGGACCTCAACACTAATGTTGGGGTTTTCTCAGTTATCCCCTTTATATTCCTATTTACCTTTTTGTGTTAAAATGATTAACTAAGGGATTTCCTGCAGCCTCATTAAGCAGCTCTTTCTTAGGACTAGGTTTTTGCCATCCCAGAGTCCTGTGACAAATCTGAAGTGTTAAGAGCCACCACACTTGTTGTAAACACATTATTTAATAGAACTCTGCCTTGCCTTTCTCTTCCCCCTTTCCTTGTAAACTGTATTTTATGATTTTCAGGAGCACAAACATGCAAAAGCTGCCAATCCCAGAAAGGTTTTGGTAAAAAGACCTGGTTAAAGCATAAGTAACCAGGGCTATGTACTATGAGCTGCTGGTGATAATGAATATACAAGAAGGAGAGGTGAGAAAAATGGGTATTCACAAGATAACTTCAAATGCCTTTTTTCCTAGGACAGAATCACTAGAATGTATAAAATGTAAATAATTTAATATGGTGTCTATTCATAGAGGTCTTTCACTTTGTTTTTGATGGTAATCTGCTTTATTTGCTTGCACATAACATTTGGATTTAAATAGGACATCTCAAACTCCTTTCTAATTTTATACTTTCATTTTGTCTATGTAGGAGAGAGTTTCAACTAGTTGTAAATTATGTAGGCAGATAATTTATGTTATAAAAGGGGGAAATTGCGTATTTTAGAGGTTAACTACTGAAGATTGTGTCTATTCTTATTATTTATGGTAGCTAAAGTAGACTGAGAGTTCTCAGGTTTTTATTTATATTATGCTTTATAATGTTTGCCCTAAAAATATTAGGATTCTCAAATTTGGTGATAGTAAATGTCTAGCAGCTTCTGCAGGGTGATGCATTACTTTTCTTCTGTTGTTGAGGTAGTTGACACAAAATTCTGCATGAAACAGCTTCATATGTATAATGTTCGTATGCCAGTTCGCTGACATCTGCTTTTTCTTGCATCTTTTTTATACTTCAGTACTCTTCATTGCCTGGGGAATAGGGGATCACATATTCTGTGTGTGCAAAACTTATTTACAGTGTCAACTAGAATTTAGATCCAGCAGTTATCCCAGTAACTTGAGTAAAAGCACTTCTTTTCCAGAAGTAGATTGATTTTGGTTTGATAGTTCTTTTAAGTTAGCCGTGGCTAAGTACTTGACAACTTTAGTGGGAAAAAGCCACCATTCATTTTCTTTAAATAAATAAGCTCAGTTAATGATAGTCAAAGTTGCATGTTAAAATATGCTCTGTTGCTTAAGCATACTGGATACTAAGATTCTTTGTTGAGTGGCGCCATTACGTCATTCATTTAGTGTGTGGGTTGAGTAACATTTGCTGATGAATTTAGCATAATAAAGTTAAGCTAATGACAATGTCAAGTAGCAGGAGGCATATCTTTTATGTTACAAAATACACCTATTAGTAAAGAGCAGTAAGAGTGACCTCTAACTATGCTATACTGCCACAGCTATGTTTGTAAACTAGCTTGAATAAAAGAAGTCTAAACTACTTAGTTGGTTTTTGGGGCAGTGACTTGATATGTAGCTGCTCATTGCTGGATGGTGTTTTATTAGATTCCAGTTGTTAGCAAACAGTATTCATGGAAGCTTGTGGGAGGAAGTGTGGTGTAAGAATGTAGGTTCTTGCTGGTGGAGTTACTGGTATTCTTTACAAATCTGTAATCTACATTAACTGATAGTTTCTCTAGCTCTGGGTTTTCTAATACAGAACAGTAAACTGGCTTAGCCTGGGAATAGCCAGTGAACATTGATTGTACTGGTTTGGGCAAGTTCTGTAGTTACAGAAATAAGCTGATGTGAAACTGGATGGGTATAATCAGATATCTTCGGAAAGCAACTGAGATGCTTGCAACATGAGGCAGAGCAGCTGTCAAATATGTTCTTGTGCAAATGTGGTTATCTTTATTTTTGGACTAACCAGCATTTTGTCTTCACAGCAGCTATACTTCTGAATGGAAGTGGCTTGCAGACAGAGCTAGAATTGGCAGCCGCTGGACATGGCTTCAAGCCCAGATTACAGAACTAGAATACAAAATCCAACAACTAACTGACCTTCACAGGCAGATACGTGCCACCAAGGTATTGTCTGTAAGCTCATAAATGGGCTTTTCAAATAATTTTGGGCAGTGTTTCGTGTAATACTTATTTATTTGGTTCCTTGTTGTTATTGTTGTTTGTTTTGCCCTAGAGTTCTTGTATCCGTGCAGGCAATCCATCACATGCAAAGGTTAATGAGAAAGAAGACATCAAGAGCTAAAATGTATGGTATCCTAGAGGCACCAGTACAGGACTGGGAGTTAGGAACTCTCACCTTCCTTACATTAACTATCTGTGATAGTTAATGAACTTTGGTAGTGACTTTCAGGGGCCCAGCACAAGATATTACGTTTGTCACACTAGTTTTTCCTTCTGTAGAAGAGACAAGATTTGTCTTTCAGGTTGTTCATTTTTGTGCTGTGGGCTTTCAGGGTGGGTTTTTGTGTTACTTACAGTGCATGTTTATTCTGAGGATTAGCTAGTTAATGTTTGTACAGCCCTTTGAACAGGTCAAGGATTAATTATTACTAAAATTCCAACGTGTGTAACTCATGTACTAGTTTTTGTAAATGGAACTGGCTAGACAGTGGGAAAGGCACATTCCTAAAGCATTAACAATCTATGTATCAATTCAGTGGGTTCCCCAGGTCATTCTCATGTGCAAGAAGCCAAAACCTGTGATAATTCTGGTTGTGTGATAGTGAGGGGTTTTAGAGAAGAGCTCTTTGGCTCTCTATTTAGAGCCTCATGTAGGTGGTCTGCTCTATTCTGGGGTCAGGTAAGCAATGATGGAGAGGAGCCAGAAGATGCTTTAGACTTTATGTGGCTGAACATGAGACTTATGGGGAGGTTAAAAGGACTACACAGAGCATTTCCCTCTGATCACATAAAGAAAAAATATTCCCTCTCCCTCTCAAAGCCCTTCTTTTCATATCTCTCCTGCTCACAACTTATCCCCGATCTGTTTTTACTTTAAAAACCCCTTTGTTTTAGGGTCTGTCCTGCCTCTATAGCCACAGAAGTGAAAGAAGAGTTTGTATTCTGGTGAAGGGTAAGAATGCCTGTATTTTAGTGCTGTCCTAAATACCAGGTACATGCACACTGCTGCACACAAAAGCAATCAGCCTTTGGGGTGGCAGAAGCCTCCTGAGCTGCAGAAGACAGATAAATAACAGAGAAATGAGAGAAAAAACATTTCTTTAGTCATGCATTTTCTTCGCATTAGGTGGTATGTTGGCTTGGAGCCTAGTCATCTTCCTGGTGGAGATCTTTAGTGACATTCCTTTTTGCACACTTCATGCCCTTTTTACCAGCTGTTGTATTCAGTTTTTGGCATTATGTCCCGTAGTGAAGGTAGATGCATATTTTCTTTGGCTGTGTTTTTTCTGTATACATGTTTGTAGCCCACCAGAGCAGCAGCTACTACGGAAGGACATGCGGACTGACAGAAGAGCTCTTTGTTTTCATTTAGTGGCTGCAAAGTAGTGACACAATATCATTAGAATTTGTATGCTGTGTTTAATGATTTCAGAGTGGTTTTCGTTTGCTTTGAGTGGAAAAAAAATGTGATTCATAGCGAGTGAACAATGACTTCAAGCAAAAGACCACTCCTTTAACACCATAACGCAATAGGAAGTGAGATGGTTGACTTGTGGGCAGCTTCCTGGTCTACTACATTGTGTCTTCTCCATCTCTGTGCACACAGAAGTAGCAGATCTGCATCTTTGAGAGTCCTTGCATTTAAAAATATATGTATAGAATCATACAACCAGCTAGGTTGGAAAAGACCTGTAAGATCACAAAGTCCTACCATTACCACAAGGCTGCCAAGACCACCACTAAATCATATCACTAAGGGCCTCATCTCCACGGTGTGTGAACACTTGCAGGGACGGTGACTCCAGCACTGCCGTGGGCAGCCTGTTCCAGTGCCTGAGCACCCTTTGGGGAGGGAATTGTTCCTGATGTCCAGTCTAAACCTCCCCTGGTGCAGCTTGAGGCCTTTTCCTCTTGTCCTGTCAGTTGTTACTTGGGGGAAGAGATCGACCCCACCTCAATATGACCTTCTCTCAGACAGTTGTAGGGAGCGATAAGGTCCCCCCTGAGAGTTCTCCAGACTGAACCCCCCAGGTTCTTCAGCCGTTCCCCATCACACTGTGCTCCAGGCCCCTCACCAGCTCCATTGCCCTTCTCTGGCCCTGCTCCAGCACCTCAATGTCTCTCTTGTTGCGAGGGGCCCAGAACTGAACACAGGATTCAAGGTGCAGCCTCTCCAGTGCCAAGTACAGGGGGACAGTCACTGTCCTGGTCCTGCTGCCACACTGGTGCTGATACAGGCCAGGATGCTGGCGGCTTCTTGGCCGCCTGGGCACAAGCTGCTCATGTTCAGCTCTGTCAGTCAGCACCCCAGGTCCTTTCCCATGAGCAGTTTCCAGTCACTCTTCCCCATGCCTGGAGCGTTGCATAGGATTGTTGTGGCCCAAATGCACTTTGCCTTGTTGAACCTCATCCCACTGGCCATAGCCCATTCATCCAGCCTGTATCTGCAAAACAAAGCAATTCCATTTGTGGGGTGGGGGATGGGGGCAGAAGGAGGGAATCCATTGCCAAAACCCACTCTGGTTGGAACCCATTTAACTTAGAATTCTATACAGTCAGTATTAGTTTTCTTCTGTTCCTGTTCCATCTCTCTCTTTTCATACAGTCTGTCAGTTTTCTCCTACTTTACTGCTTTCCCATTTCCATGTTTGGTCAACAAGATTCTGCAACTTAAAAAGAATTCCATTGAAACTGTGTGTGTGTGGTCTCCCTCCTTCACCACTTTTCCTGTGTGTCTTCCTATTTCTCTGACTTCAGAATCTGTGGTTTAGACGTTTGGGAGAGGGGTTTTTCTTCTCTTTGTGGTCCTGACCTATGATTCTTTTGCTAAAAAAGTCTGTAAAGTTTCTGATTTCTGGAAGAGTCTAAAGCTGTTGAGCTAGCTTCTCTTCTCCTCCTGTTGTGGCACTTGAAAAGTGTATCAGTACTTGAATTTCCTTGAACATACCGTCTACTCTGTCACTGCTGCTGGTCTACAGATTGTAGTACTGTACTGTCAGGATTTGTTTCCATCTTCTGTAAATGGAGAAGCACAGATGATGGGCTACTAACTGATAAGGCATGTGGAAAAATCTAGTGTTGACTTGATGGAAATTCAGAATCTCTGTGCTCATTTTGGGATCTATAGCAAGTTTTTGAGCAACTACATTTGGTTTTAGAGTATATCTTTGTTCTCAGCTTTAAATTTGTAACTCAAACGGGGAATAAGTTAGAGAGACGTTGAGAACAAGATTATTTCACGTTTTCACTTTGAAGACTGGATTGGGAAACCCCCTTGATCAATACAGGCTGGGGGATGAAGGGACTGAGAGTAGCCCTGATAAGAAGGACATGGGGTACTGGTGGATGAAAGATCAGACATGAGCCCGCAGTGTGCACTTGCAGCCCACAAAGCTAGTTGTATCTTGGGCTGCATTCAAAGGAGCATGACCACAGCAGGTCAAGGGAGGTGATTCTGGCCTCTGTTCTGGTGAGAGACCCCACCTGCAGTCCTGCATCCAGCTCTCGAGTCCTCAGCACAGGAAAGATACAGACCTGTTGGAGAGTACAGAGAAGGGCCACAAAAATGGTCAAAAGGCTGGAAAACCTCTGCTATGAGGAAAGGCTGAGAGAGCTGGGCTTGTTCAGTCTGGAGAAGAGAAAACTCTGGGGAGACCTTATTGTGGCCTTTCAGAACTTAAAAAGGGCCTATAAACATGGGGAGAGACCTTTTATCAGGGCCTCTTGCAACAAGATGAGGGGTGATGGTTTTAAACTAAAAGAGGGGAGATGCAGGCTGGATGTGGGGAAGAAATTTGTTACAATGAGGGTGCTAAAACACTGGCACAGGTTGCCCAGAGAGGTAGGTGATGGATGCTCCATCCCTGGAGACGTTCAAGGCCAGCCTGGTGTGGTTCTGAGCAACCTGATCTAGTTGAGGATGTCCCTGCTCATTGCATGGGGAGTTGGACTAGGTGAGCTTTGAAGGTCCCTTCCAACCCAAACTATTCTGTGATTCTGAGTCTTTTTGAGACTTGCTTTCATTGCATTAGGGCAAGTTGCTGCTGAGGCAAGAATCAAGGTACGAGTGAAACTACAGGATCCTCAATTTTACACAGCCAACATCTAGGTGAGGTCTGTCCTGCTTAGAGAAGTAACATAGGGGGTTCCTTGTGTTCACATGATGACAGGTTTCCTTGGCTTTAGTCGAATATTCTCACTAGAAAGAAAAAATTTGAGGCAGTGTAATTGAATGGTCCCATTCTTTCAGTATCTGCTCAATAGCTGAATAACAGTCAGTACTTAAAAGCAAGTAGGCTCTTTCCTTTTCTCTTTGGAAAAAGCCTGCAGAGATTTAGTAGCCTTTTCTAAGTATGAAATTTATTTGCTCAAGATAATGACAAATGAAGGGACTATTCGAGGAACTGGTTTTGACTGTTACAAAGGGGGTTTTTTTCCTTATTCTTTGTTTAGCATTTGAAGTTGTTAAAACAAATCAAGTAAGATGTTACCTGGGAGTGTATTTGACACTTCTGTTTTCCTAATCTATCATGTGGAGAACACAATGGCAGCATTCTTTTCTTAGTTCCATTTATGAAACTCTGTTATTTTCCTACTGTGTAAAGTTATATTTATCTTATGAGGTGGCATTCTAGACAATAGACCGTGTCTGCTACCACATTTGTGCAGATTGTCTTGAAAAGCAATGAGATTGCTAGAATATTTAGGATAGTTGCTGCTCTCCTTATGAACCTCTAAAAATGCTCACCTTAAAAATATATAACATGAACTTAAATAAAAGGCTTTTGGTTTGAATTATATACATCTCTGCTGCATAAACACACCCCCCCCGTTGATGTTTTGCTTTGAACATGGGTGGAAAGAAGAAAAATAGAGTACTTTAAAATTCCTCTGCAGAATTTATTGGCTGCAAAGACTATAATCATCTTCATATCCAAGGCTGGCCATTCCTTGCAGAAAAACCTCTTCTTAAATCCGCAGGCAAATGATCATATTGTTGCTCTAGTAAGTATGAGGTTTTGATTTGAATTTTGGCACAGTTGTTGAAGCAGTGGTATAACAGAGGGTGATTGCTGATCTAAAGAGCAGTACATATGGTGCAGCTTTTCATTAATGAAAACACCTACTATTCCTATATTTTAGTTATGAAGTGCATTTAAAATCTTTAGTTTAGTAGATTACCTGTTCCAAAGAGTTGTTGGAAGGATTTAAGGTGGATGTGCCTGGTTTGATTGCCCCTTTAAAATTATTTAGGAGGGTTAATCCGTTGTCAATCAACTGTGTTCAATTGCTGTTGTCTAGGGGATGGTGATCTTAGAAGAATTCCCATTTCCAAAAGACATTTTGAAGAAGCAAATACAATTGACAGACCAAGAAGCTTTATTAAACGCCACAGGGAATTCGCAAGCTGCCATTGAGAGACAGGATTCTTTGCCGGAGCATGACTTTGAAATGTCACCCAGCAGTCCTACCCTGCTCTTACGAAACATAGAAAAACAGGTAAAGTAAAATGAGAACTGAATGGTCAATGGAGCCAAATGATTTACTTCAGAAATAGGGCAGGTTCCATGGTGATGACTTCCAAAAAGGAAGATATTTTGCAGTCCTGAAGTGGGTGTTGATGAATTGAAGGGCTTAAATAACCACATTGTACACCAGGTTTATAAATTAACCTTTTACTTCTGATGTGTCTGTGTTACCGCTTTGTTTCCATCAAAGCGGCCACATAACTACTTCTAACAGCTATCCACAAACCTGCCTCTCCTGTATAGAGTCAGTGGAGAGTTGCCACAGATTGTTTCAGGAAGTACTTTGGTGAGATGAAAGAGAAAAGCTGAAGATGGAGGTATGTTGCACTTGAAACAAGCAAAAAGCCCCAACAAAATGTAATTGTTGGTCTACCCTTTCAAGCTTCAGCTCAGAGCTGAGGAATTCCAGGTACTTAACAGGCATAGCTTCGGGTGGAGTTGTGGGTCACCATGTTCGAAACAAGTCATTTCCCAGGTTAATTCCAGGAAATAGGATCTAGACTCCAGCAGGATTTTCGTTTGCTAGAAAGTACATAAAGAATGTGGTAGGATCACATTGCTGAAGGAGATAGAGGAAATTTGGTTTCAGCATGCAGATAGTGTAAAGCAAACCTGGCAAAGCCAGTGTGGTGCATTAGTATGTTTCTCTGTTGCTGTCCATGAATTCTTGGTGAGAGACACATTTTTCAAATGGGGTAAAAGTAGCTTTAGGTACTAATGCTCGTTCCTGAATCTCTGTGCCAGTTTTTCTTATTTGATAGTCTCACTTTCCTGTTCTTAATATGCTTCCCCTGTTTGATAGATCTTATCCACAACAGGCAGGAGTGAGGAAGCAATGATACGGGACATTTATATACATACTGCTGGCAATTGCACAAGGTAGACCAGGGGGGAATTTTTAGAATGTGGTGAATGTCCCCTCTTTAATTGATTACTTGGAGAATTAAATGCCCTTTTCAGTAAGACATTTGGCAAATACTGGTGTGTTTCCTGGTCCCCGAGTAGTTACAGAGGTCCAAGAACTCTGATGATCTGGAAATTACTTGAAAGTAAAGGTGTTCATTCGATACATCTCACAGATTACATCAGATTTCTTCCCCTTACACCACAAAAAGCTTTGGGGTATGATTTGCTTTGAGTGCCAGTTCTGTAAATTAACTTGAACTCTGAAGGTCTGAGTTTCTTCTTGCTCAGTGTCAGGAGCAGCGATGCTATAGGCTGGAGAACATCCATAGATATTGCCCCAGAATTTTTCAGTCCTATGTTAAAGTATTTCCATGTTAAAGATAAGTAATTTTTCTTGAGAACAAAAAGAATACTATTCTATGATTCTATGATAATACAAAGTGACCGAGCCTGGCAATTTCTATTCATACTGTTTTTCAAGTCCTTTTCATCCCTATGCAGTGTTTTAAAAGTATGAATTTTTTACCTAACTATGTCACTTAAACATGAACAGAAAAGACAGTAGTTGTAATGAAATGGACAATCAATTTTTCTGCCTCTTTCTGTATAAATGGTAGGCCCTCAAAATGTAAAGAAAACTCACTGGGTAACCTTTAGCAGTTCTTGTTTTAAACAATCTTTGTTCTGAATGAAAATCCTACCAAGTTCTATAAATAAAGTGTGCCATTTCAGATACATTTAATTTCTGTTTAGTGTACAGAACACAGTTTCCTCTAAGAAAGGTACATTTATTGTCAGAATAGCCTGTACGGTTTGACATTTAAAACAAAAAGAAGTCATTGTGAAATGCTAATCTGGAGGCAGTCCATAATTCATTGCTTTATGAGGAGTAACTCTTAATCTTAAAAATTAGCTTCATTAGTTATAGGGCAGTTCTGAAAGTCTGGCTTTCTATAGGGTGAGGCTGCTTCTTGCTGTTCTTGAGGATACCAGAAGATTTTAGCCATTCTGTCTGTAGTTACAATAGTCCTCCTGTAGTTACACTTCCTTTTATACAAACACCTTTGTTGAACTACAGTGAGGAATGAAGAGGATTCTTTTAACCAGAGTTTTACTTTGAGTGAACAAAATATACAATGAGTAGACAGCAGACCGTTTTATTTCCCCTGTTGAAACGCTTGTTGAATGGCCAGTTAGCAGCTCTGGGCTGCAGCTGTTGTATCTGCTGTAAGGTTTTCTGATTCCTTTTGCCTTTTCACAAATGTTTGGTTAAGTGCTAAGATCGGTTACGTGTTTTGTGTACTTCATATTCAGATGTCCTTGGCTGTTGTTCAGAGCTGTGTTGGTTTTCTGTTGTTGTCAGGGTGTTTGGGGAGGGGGGCTGTATAGTTGAACATAGTAATTGTGAAAGAAAAAAACCGTGCCACACTTGATTATTCACAAGAAACTAAATGTCATCATTCCATGATGTGTGCAGCTGGAATCCTAAGTAGGAAAACAACAAAA
This sequence comes from Amazona ochrocephala, assembly GCA_039720435.1. NCBI lineage: Eukaryota > Metazoa > Chordata > Aves > Psittaciformes > Psittacidae > Amazona > Amazona ochrocephala. The sequence continues at coordinate 79,899,765 of CM077881.1, read as the reverse complement.
AGAAGCCTAGGACTTTTGAGCTATTGAGTCTGGAAAAAAGTCTCACTAACTTTTATTTGTTGTTTTACTCTTTTCCAGAGTGCACAACTGAGTGAAATCATCAGCAGCCTGATTGCTCCACTCAATCTGTCTCCAGCTTCTTCATCTCTTTCATCCAAGGCCTGTAGGCACAGGCAGCTGGTCAATGGCATCTCCTTCAGGTGTGTGACAGGATGGTACCTCTTTCTTTTCTTTTCTTGTGTTTTTTTTTTTTTTTTTTTTTTTTTGAGAATAACTTTTGTTACAGTTATGTAGCTGGAACTGATCATTATTCCAGCAGTAAGTCAGGAAAAGAGCACTCCTTACTGCCAGCTTCAAGAGTAGTCAGGTCCTGCTGGTAAGGTTGAAAGTAGTAGGGGTTTGTTTTGCTCTTAGTGACAGCATAAAAGCATGCAGTACTGGGAAGATGAATATATCCATGAAAGGATAGAGTAAGTAATACACTGCTTCTGATGATTTCAGACTTAGGATTCTGTCATCACAAGTGCCGCTTTATTTCTGGAAAAGCGATGAATTTAGACTTTACTAGATTAGTAGAATATGTCAGGTTTCGTATAGCTACATGAATTTTAAGCACCTCAGTCCTCAGTACAAGGCCAAATTTATATTGGCCAGTTACTTTTTCAGGAATGTGGAGATAGCAGTTTTCCAGTTGTGGTCTTTTGTTCTTGATTGATGTAGCAGCTTGAAATTAATACTGCAGACAAGTGTTTCTCAGTACTGGTCCATACTTCTTAGTAATTCCAGTTTTTATTCAAAGATTTTGAAAGAGAGTACAGGCTGTAACCAGTATTAGTCTCAAAACAGCATTAAGGTAACTGAGTATAGTTCTGTCTTACAAAAGACCTAGGTTTGCTGGATATTTCTCCTGAGATATTGGTAATGCAATTTTTGAGGGTGGAGAGGTTGCTGTTATTCATAGATCTTGAGATCAGGTGGATGAAGACAGTGTTCACTACTAGAGCTAGGGCTTTCTGGCAGTGTCTGCAGCAGAACCTAATTCCCTGGCTCCCAGCTCCAGGAAGAGCTGGCCATGCCGTCTGTTTCAGCAGCTTTGCCATAGCCTCCCTAAAAGAGATTATAATGAGCAGCTTGGATGGGCAGCTTCTTCAACTGCCGTCTGTTCCAAAGCGATTGTGTGACTGTGCCCTAAATTTCAGGATGAAGGGGTCCTGTCACGTAGCAGTCATGCGGCTGATGTATCTACTTGTTTACAGATAATGAGGGGAAAATTGGAAGATTCCTCTGAGTTTTGGAATAAAAATAGCCCTGAAATAGGAGCTGCTAATAGAGATGGACATGTGGAAGAAGAGTCATTTAGACTCTTAGAAGCCTGACTCTGTCTCGAAACAAATGAGGAAGAGTTCCTGCTTTTTGAAATGTTTTTGGGAGTATGTGATGTTGACTTTATGAGCAGGGACTTGATGTAACTTGAAGCCACTTCTTATCTGATTTATTGGGCACTGTGTTCAAAATCAGTCTTCTTTTCATTTTATGAGCAGCACAGTTGTTTGCTCATGGGCCAGTGTCTCCAAGGCTGGTGGTTTTTCACTTGTGACTTAGGAAAGCCCAAAGAAGTCTACAAATAAACTGTTCATTAAGGATGGTAATTAAGCACGATATGGAGTAGTTATGAGACTCATGCAGGAAAATTCACTGCTGCCTACTCAGATTCATAGAATCATAGAATTGTTAGGGTTGGAAAGGACCTTAAGATCATCTAGTTCCAGCCCCCCTGGGCTTTTGAGTGTGTTTCAGTTTTCTGTGGTATTTCGTTGTGGCAGTCTTGTGTACAATTAATTGAGAAAGTTATATACTGCATGTAACTTCATTTCTTGGCTGCTTCTCTCCTCACTCTTTCTAAAACTCGCTCTGACTGTGTTAAGTGCTTGAAAAAGTAGAAATCAAAATCAAATGGAAAAAAAGGTGATTTTGTTCTTTTTGAACAGACAAAAAAAAAGGGTGATAGTGATTTTTTACTTAAGTAAATTCTTGAAATTAGTTGTAGGCTCTTGATGTGAAAGATAGAATAGTGCATGTTTAAGGCAAGTCTCAGCATGAAATGCTTTGAGGTTGGTTGATTGCAGTATGTAGTTGGTTACTGGGGTGTTTATTCCCAGTGGAAGTGAAGGTGCATGTACAGTTCCTGGTTGATTAATTGTGGGTAACCTTGAGTAGCCATTTGTCAAGGTCTAACTTAATTAGTGGCTTCCTTTTATTATGTAGCTTTTCTCTGCTCAATTGAATCTAGATGCCAAGATTAGCAAGATGGATTTTATGAGTAGATGCTCATAGAAGCAGTTCCCTAAGCTACTGATAGCCACTTTCTTATGAGGGGAGAGGAATGAAAAAGTTTATTACTTCAGTGCAAATAGTGCCTGTCTAATGATCAGCTGTGTATGTGTGTATTTATGAGTAAGGTCTCTGCTCCTTAGCTTAGGCTATAGAGCAAGAAAGGCTAACCTATGAGCTTTGAAATGAGGGTTTCAGCAAATTAATGAATTCTACATCTGGCAGTGGTTCATTTCACTCTTCTGCAGAATCACAGTTTGAAAACCACCTAAACTAAGATCAGAAAAAATGGAGAGCTCAAACCTTGACTGGAAAGCCTATTTACACAAGTGGCAGGAAAACTGTACTGCTGTGTACTGGAGCTTCAAGCCACAGAGCTGAGATCTCTGCTTCATCTAAAAAGGGAGCTGTGCTTTACTGTAAGGCACAGGAGGGTAAATAGAGCATCTGGCAGAGACAGAGGAGAGATTATCAAAGATCTGGGCAGACCACCAGAGCAAGAGCAGGAGTCACAATTGCTGAGGAGCCAAACTAAGGAGCTTTTTGTTGTAATTTAACTGTCCGAGTTGTCTCTCTTGTAAGAGGGAGATGCGGGGAAAGCTAGAAGTTGGGCTTTGCACAGTCTGACTTTGTGGAGAAAATGCTTTTGAGAATTCAGAGAAAGTATTTTAAATCTTCTCCGTGGACTTCAAACGTTGCATTCCTTTCTCAAGCTTTAAGAATGGTGTTAGCTTTAAGAATGTCATGCTTCAGTATCTGGGGCTTTTTCTTGGCGCTTACTGGTATGTTCCTTCAAATACTTTGTACCATCCCTCTTTTAATTAGCACATTTTTTTCATTGAGTCTCTGTTGCTTATTGAGATTGTTCTGATGTGTCAGAAGGACAACTCAAATTCAAACCCATCAAACCTTATTACCACACCAGCACAGCATGGGATGGTGTTTAATCACACTTCCATAACAAGCACTTCTACTTAATCAAAATGTGCTGTTAGAAAAGTACTGCTAGTCAAAAAAACCCGATAAATGGCCTTGTCATAAATTCATTTTCATGTTTGATTGTGTTGTAACTTTACTAATAATAAGACCGTGACTCGCCAGATAAAGTTCATAAGAGAAAACAATCATTTGTGCAGACAGATGACCTGCTATGAACCAATGCCAAAATATCTCCTATGCTTACTCTCCTGAGGCAGTTAACAGTTACAGTCAAGGTCTTCAGTACTGTAAAAATAAATGCACACTTGGGTGCTATTTGCAGCAGGCCTTCAGCTTTGCAGGCAGATGTTGCTGCAGCAAGAAAGTAAAATCAGGATACCTATAAAAGTGAAGTGCATTCTTCCCATGGAGTCATTCCCATCCAAATGGGAGGGTGTTTTGAGTTTTGCCTTGCAGTGTTCCTTGTTCTGGTGAGGAGGCAGGCAGTAGATTGGTCACAGTGATCCAAAGGTGTTACGCATAGAGACATAAGGTTTTCTACTGCTCTTGGCCCTGTGTTGTCACATAACTTTCATGATTGCATGCTGTATTACTATGGATGTGAGTACAGCAAGTGTGTGTGTAGGTAAGGTTGTGGAAGGATGATGCTATAACACTGTGAGGGGGATTTGAAAGGAACAAACTTGGGGAAATGCAGGGAAGGGTGAGGTTTAAACTTCAGATTAAGCTTTTCATATGTTCATGTAGACCCTGACACATTGTGACTGGAGCTGAGCTTGCATTCTTCCAGGTTCTCTGGGTCTAACCAGCTTCTAGGTTGTGAAGACAAACAAACAGGCTGGACTTTTCCTTCCTCCTCAAGAGCTTCACCCAGGCTGGGCTTGGGCTCTATTGAAGAGCTGTATTTTGGTGCAGCCCTGGAAGAGAAGTTTAATGGTCTTGTGTTGGTTCAACTAAGCATGCAGGGTTCTTAATTTTGATACAGTGCTTCACAATGACTTGCAACCCCTACACTGAATAGACACTGGTTTGTAAAGCTTTACTTAAGTTTCAGTTCTAGAGCAAAATTAGAGAATCTGGAAAGTATTAGGGCAGGACTCAAGGTCTCCTTTATGTTCACTCGACTGCTGTCTTGAATGGAATGTAAGTTTGTAGGGCAATATTAGTTGCAACATATAGCTCGTGTTAGAAGTGTAAAAAAGAGAGTTCTTGAATTTGGAAAACCAAAACCCATTATATGCTCGAGGGCTTCACTTCATTTTGACATTTGTTTCCCTGAGCCGAAGGGTGAACGAGAATGGTGAACTTCCTCTCGTGACCTAACACAGAATTAATCAATGAGCAAACAAAGCACATGCATGGTTCCTGAATGTGCTAAAACATTTTAGTGTTTCTAAAATTCTCTTAGATAGCTGATGTTGATCAGTTATGAAATCTTGGCCTGTGCATATGGAGCATAGTTAAGTTTTCGTATTTCCTCTCTCCATTAATTATGAAATTATAGAGCTTCAGACAACAGAGAGGTATCCTCTTCAGGCAGCTGGTTGCTTGATCATCAGCACATCAAGAAAAGAAGAAGGGACAGGACAAGGCTAAGACCTCTCACTGTGGCTAGTGGGAGCACATCTGCCCGGACAAGGCCACTTCATAGTTTCCAGAAGAGGAAACTCTACAGGATGCATGGTGCCTGTCAGTGGAATCAGCAGGTAAGCCCTCGCCTCTCTCTTCAGGAGACAAAATCAAAGAATCCAGCTGCTAGGGGCTGCATGTGTCTTGTCTGGTATGTCAGAAGAATAATGCATGCTGTGCTGGTTATTTGTTATGTTCAGGGAGCATATATATATGTGATGGGAGTACTGGATGTGTCAGCAGGAGCTCAGAGTTAATGAGTTGAACATAACAAATGAAGATGGCTCAGCATCCTGCTTATCAAATCAGTTTGTACTATGGCTATTGTTAAAGCCTTTGTACAGTGTAAGGGACAGCTCGAGAGCTTCCTTGGGAGGCTCGTCTGCTGAGGAAACATGCTACAGTGTAAATCAGCTGCCTGCTTGTTTTCAGTGTATTTGTTTTAGCTACAAGAAAGTTTACACAGCTGCTGGCACATTATTTTCTAGGAAATTAAATTGCAATATCTTAATCTTGTTTCCGTTTTTGCTGTTTCTGATTAGTTATGTTGCCTTTTTCATGGCACTTGATGGATGCTTTCAAACTCTGAACATTTTCCTCATTACAAAGGAATTAATATTTTAAAATGGGGAAACAGACATTGTTGTGCAGGGCAGGGCATATCTGTTCACATCTGACATGAATTGCATATTGCTGGTAAGGATATACAATGAGTTTAGCTGTGGTGCTTAAAGCAGCAGTTCACTTTGGGGGCAGAAATGGCATGAACTCATTCTTTAGAGCAGTGTTAATCCCAAGCGGTTTTAATATCTCAGTTTTTGCTTTGCCTTTTCAAAGTGGGTTATATTGAGAGAAATCTCCCTGTCTCCTCAGCTGGCTGCCTAGGATTTACCAAGTGTGCCAGTGGTCTGGGGAGAAATTTCCCCTGCGAGGCTGTTCCGTGTGAGTGTGCTGATTCAGCATCCTCTGCAAAATTGCACAAGTGTCCCAGTTTTAGCAAGATAGCTTATTGAAAAACTGTCTGGTGTCTTATTAGTCTGACTTCCCCGCTTCCTGGCAGTGGGGCTTAGAGACCTGGCAGTCTGCCTGGAGGGGTTGATGGTGGGGGATAGGGGTGGAGGGTTACTGTTTGAGAGCTCTACCTCCAAGACATTCAGGCTTTTCATCTTCCTTGCGTTAACCAAGGAGGCTGTTACTGACTCAGACTCCCTTGTTTCCCATTCAATCCAATCCATGTCCTGTTAAAGAGGTTTGGGACCTCGTTCCCTGCCTGGTGCCTCCAGTACCCCAAGTCCTTCTATGAAGAGTGCTCCTTGGCAAGAGACTTCAGGACTTTCCCTTCCTTCTGCTTAAACAAGAGGGGTTTCCACTCCAGGTGCAACTTGTAAATAATAGGCTCTTCTGGAAGCCTGCATCTTGCAGGCTCAAGTATCTCTTATTTCTGCAAGCACTGCCTATGTCTCTGTCTTTTGAAAAGCTGGGCCAGGGTTAGTGCAGTTCAGAGAGTAACAGAAGTGTGTGACCAGAAACTTCATTTCTGCAGCCTGGCAGCAGGAGTTTACATTTTTATCTTCAGCCATAAAGCTGAGCTGCTTTGCACACTCAGTGGTTTACCTTGACTCGTAGACTAAAAAGGGAATTAATAGTGTACATTTGATTGTAGATTGCAATAAAAATGTGCATTTAAGTTACTAGTTAAGGCTTCAAATATAGGAGCTGGTGCAACTGTGTGTCTGCCCCATGCTCTTGACATTTCTAATGCTGGGTTACCAGATGCTAAAGCAGCTCCAGTGTCTCTGTACTGAAAGTACAGCGATGTCCCAAAGACAGTGTAGTAAAAACTGCTGTAGGGAATGCTGTTTATGCTTGCTGCAGCTCTTGGCACAAAAACCTGTGTTTCTACTCTGCTTGCTAATGTCCTTTCCATGGGCAAGTTAACCAAGAGGCAACTTGGAGAGCTGTGTCATCGCACTGCAGATAAATTCTGCTTGGAGAAAATAAGACGTGGTGGCAGCAATCAACCTGTCAGCTTCAGACTTTGTGCAAGTGCCAAACTCAATTAAAGCTTTCAGAATTAAGGTAAAGCAGTGAACAAAGCCTCTTACACAGTGTTGGTTAAAAACAGAGTAGCAGGGATCCTGCTGGGGCATAAAGTGATAAAATTGGTCTGGACATTTCAGCACATTCTGACAGTCAAACCTGAATGCGTATTGAGTCTTTGAATTAAGAGCCATCATCAGTTTATATTTTCATTCAGGAACTCTGATTCTAACAGGGCTTGTCACTTTCTTAGTGCTGCACTTTCTGCGCTTGGTTACTCAGCTGTTGATGAGATTGCTCAGCTTGTAAAGGAAGAGCACTGGCTATCAGCTCAGGCTGACTGCTACATTAGGCAGATGTCTAAGGTAAGGATGCAAAATGAGGAATGGCCTCTGAGACTGATACCTAGTTTTCTTTGAAAATGCGTTTATATTCCCAACAGTAACCCAGCAAATTTCTTCTAGCCTTTCACAGAAAAAGGAGTTACTTCTTAGCAGCATGCAGAAGAGTTGGATTTTTAACATAGTATTAGTGTGGCATCTCTAGCAAGTGCTTCTCCACTGTTTCATCAAGATTAACATTTATAGCCCATGGTACCATGACCTGTGAGGACCCCCATTTCTTTAAGGTCACTGGCCCGAGAACAGTCTGGAGGTAGGACAGACTTGCTGCCACCTCCCTGCAGCAGATGTGGGGTTAACAGAGACCAGCTTGTCAAAGCCTGAGGAGAGGATTGACTCTTCTGAACATCAAAGCTCCTGCGTCAGATTCCTCTTGGTGCCTGGTTCAAACAGCAAATGAGTGAGTGCCTGCCAGTGCTGATGGGTGGTGTTGCTCTTCAGGGTAATCTGAGCAAGACAATAACTAAAGAGTTCTGACCAGAGAATCACAGCAAACTGCAGGCTTCCCATGTGTGGAAGTTTAAGAAACGCTGGGAGAGCTTTGAGGAATTTGGGATTTTGGGGATGACTGGTTGTACCTTTTGTGCTTTGAGTGGCATTCAGAGTGTTGCCCTCCACATCTCTTCAGATTCATTTGGGAATCTCCTCTCCACGCCCCAACGTCCATGTTAGGAAAAGCAAAGTATGAAACTGTGAACTGCTATCCCATCTGCCAGTTCATAAGGTCACTGGGAAGGCAGCCACATTTTTTCTCTTATCTGCTGCCATGCCACATACATTTACAGTGCTGTCAAAAGTTTGAGTATTTAGTGACCTAGTAGTCTCCCAGTGCCTGTTGAGAGATGCCCTACATTGTCCTCTGCTGTATTTCTTTTCTGAAGAGGACTGCTCTGCTGGTAAAATAATGCTTTCGCACAGTAGCATCTGAAAAAAAATAGGACTCCATGAAACTCTAGAAGACCTGGAAGACCTGCAGGATAGTTAGACTGCAGATACATAAAACAGGATGCAGGGTGTTTGCTTTATCTGTCACCATCCAGTATCCTCAGGAACTTGAAACATCCTTTGGGGCCAAATCCGCTTGTCCCCTAATTCGGAATGACTTAAGTACCACAGATGATCTGTGAGTCATCTTTTGGCCATGGAATCTGTTTTGTATCCTTCTTTCATTATCTAAATAGCTTGGGAAGAGCTTAGGCCTTTTGTTGATCATGAGTCAGTGCGCAAACCCCTCAGAATAACTCACATGCACAAGAAACCCTGGGATTGCAGCCTGTGCTTCAGTCTAGAGGACGTGATTGTGGCCGTGCCTTTCTTCACTGTGATTTTTGAATGAATGTTTAAACTTGTGATCAAGATAACACAAAGGAGTAAACTGCAGGCATGGTCTAGTAGGAGGGCATGTGCTCGCAGGCAGGGGTTGGTAGTCTGAGAGTGCTGGATCAAAAGGCTGGATCTGCCATTCATTTGCATTGTCACAGCTGGCAAGTCAAGCAACCTCTGGGTTATTGTCTCTTCCTATAAAATCATAGAATTAACTGGGTTGGAAAAGACCTTTAAGATCATCAGATCCAACCATTACCCCAGCACTGCCAAGGCCACCACTAAACCATGTCATTGAGGGTCTCATCTTCACAGTTTGTGAACGCTTCCAGGGACGGTGGTTCCACGACTTCCCTGGGCAGCCTGTTCCAATACCTGATCACCCCTAGTATAGGATAACACTGAGAAAGCTGGCGAAGAAATTCTGTGAGTAGCAGGTCAGTGTCAGGACTTCAAAGCATAAGCAGCAATTGAATAATTTCCCAGTGGTTGTTGCATTTATAACTGCAAACCTCTCAGATGCCTGAGTGCTTCTGTAAATGCTTTTCCTATACGAAAAACATGTAGTATCCCCATCTCTGGCTATTTTTTGCCTAAACTTGAAGGAACTGAATTACCTGTGAGATAGCAAAAGCTCTATTAAGTTTGTTTAAAAGCAGACAAACGTTGTTACTAGTCAGAAACCCTCAGAGAGGTATTTGCTTAGCTGATGTGCCCTGAAGTTTTCTTTTCTAGCATTTTCTCTGTGTGGCTTCCTGCAGGGTTTCATCAGTAACAAGGAGTTTGTTTGCCAGTACGTTTTGTTAGTTTCTCATTTAACATGCAAACTAATGACATCAATTTCACCTTTTTTTCTTTCCAAGTCATGCCTCACCAGGAGATGGCATTGAGGCTAGGTGGTGTTCTAATCTACCAACACTTTATACAGCTAGAAACAAAGGTTCGAGTCAACAGAGCAGGGAGATCTGAGCACTATCACGTTTGGTCCTATCCATTTCTTTGCAGGGTTGTAGGGCACTTTGGGGTGTTCTAACCTGAAGATTCTCATTTTGTTTGTATCTCCACTTGCTGGAGAAAGAGTTGATTGTGTGGACCGAGACACATGGAGAAAACTGGAATTGAAATGTGCAAAGGTGCCAACACCCTGGAAGTTGGGAATGGAGGTGCAAAAGCTCACATTTTACATACACAAGCAAACAGTTGGTATTAATGTCACCAACTCTTACAGCTGAGTATTGCCATATTTTGTCTTTTCAGCCTCAAACGGGAGTTAAGTGAGACCAGAAGAGTGTCTGCTTTCATTTAGTGGCTTAAAACAAAAAGGGAGGATAAAAAACCTTAGTGCTTCTCCAGAAGGCTCCAAAACAGACAGGAGAGAAGTATTTAAATTCGAGGGTTCGTGTTTCTTATTTCAGTCTAGTTCTCATACCGGTTCTATGATTTTCATGGCCTGCTGCACGCCCAGTGCATGCTTAGGGCCAGTGATGTGCTTTGTAGATGCCACTTGATAAATACATGGGGGTCTTTCACCAAGTCATGTTAATTTAGGATATACATATACACACTTGCTTTTATTATTTGTATAGTTCCCAGCATGCAGAGCCTTTCTCTTCTTTGTTAAATGCTTAGTATCTATCTGCAAGTGGTCTGCAGGTAGCAGAAAAGGAGAACAAGAGACAGGCAGTGGGGTGTGCGTGCAGACAAGGTGCTTAATATTGCCTATAGTGTGCAAGTTGTACCCTCTTTACTGCCAGGTGATACATTTTTCTGCGGACGAATAATTTATCACCTACTACCTAGAATACGATCCCATTTCCACTACCATATTATCCCATGTTGTGGTTTATTTGTGTTGAAGAAGATGCAGGTGAATTCTTTCTGGCCATTACCAATTACTGTTTTCTCTAGCTCCCTTGGTCTGTAAATTCAAAGAAACAGCACTGTCTACAGCAGTAATCATCAACCATAATGTTCAGTAACCACCTGTAAGTTTTGCCTTTCACACACTGAAGTAGTCATCTCCCTTTAGTTGCACTGAAAGGAGTCTATTGGTTGTCATCCTCCTCCTTGATATCCCTAGATACTGGCTCTGCACTTGCTTCTGCTTGGTTTCCTGGCATTGCTCTCTCCTTAAAAGCCATGAATACAGGGAATGTGTTGCCAAGTCTCCTGTAAACTGGTTTCAAGAAGAGGGTACATCCTGCATCAGTGAAAATGTACCTCTGTGGATGTCAGTCTTCTGGTCTGGGGAGCAGAATTTGTTGGTTATGGTTTCCCAAGTTTGTAAGTGAAAACAGTAGTTGATAAAACTACTGTTTTAACACTGGTGATTAATAAAGAAGGTCTTCTATTGGATAAAAGTCAACAAAATGTGGGAAAAAAAGAGATATACCTACAGATTCAGCTCTTGTCAATGTATGACAGGACTATTGTCTACTGGGGAGAAAGGAAGGGAGAATGCTTTTAGTTTTGTGGTACTGTGATACTACCAGTGGAACTAAATCCATCCTTCATGAGGTTATGGCAAGCCAGTCATCCTGAGCATTCTTTTGTCCCAGAATGAAGAACCTGCAGTGTGCCTTTCACAGTCCTGCACCTTCAGCTTATTATGACATTTCTGCAGTGTTTTATTGCTCACATCTACTGTAAATTTCTGTATGGCATTTTTGAAGAGTTATCATTCAAAAAAAGTAGTGTTTTGGAGAGTTATTCTTTCAAATTAACATGTCTTTCTTTCTCTGGGTTCAACTGCTCAAAGATCAGGCACTAACCTTGATTTTTCAATTGATTTGCTAGTTGAACAAAAGGTCTTTCTTTCAGAATGGTGAGGCTAGCATATACTTCCCACAGAGCAGGTGAAAGTCCATCTCCAATTGGCTTACAACAGGATTAAAGAAACTAAACTCCATGTATACTTATGAGAGGTGGGTACTCCCAGAACCAGTAGTAGAAGCTACCACTCCTTTTATGACACCAACTGAATTTGAGACAACGTGGATGCTGAATAAGTTGTCGTTAGTGTTTTGTGAAAGTCTCAGGTCTGTTCCTGGAAAAATCTGGTCTTTGCCACAGGGTCTGCCACTTTGTCCTTATCCACAGCTTCAGAGGGACCAGAGGCAGACAAATCTGGTTACGTCTTTGCTTTGCTGGACCTGACCTGTGCATAAATTGTAGGCAAGTGCATGGGAAAGGCCTGTGTGTAGAAGCTTCATCAGGAAGGGAGAGTCTGTCACGTAGCGTGTATTGTCAGCACCATCTGTTATGCACCTTCCCACACAGGGGTGCCTCAGATGCTTCGCCTGTGTTCTCCCTTGCTACCTGTCTATAAGAGAGAAGGTCTTCGGGGCTTTCAGATTAACCTTCCACTATTCATGTATTGTATGTTTCTCAAAAGCATTCTAAGTCCTGCTTAGGGAACCCCTGATGTTTAGCTTGTAAAATAAGATGTTTTATTTAACTTTGTGTTCTGCCAGAGGAGCATGGCTCTGTGCAAAGCAGATCCTTGTGTGCAGAAGAGGGAGGCCATGGAGAAGTGGGCTTGCCTTTAAGGCAGATGCTAAAGCACAGAAGTAAGCAGGTAACTTGGTGCTCTGTTGGTTTGAGCTGTACGTAGCGCTTCTGGAGGATTCCAATTTAGCAGTGTGTTTGGTCTTCAAAGAGGAGGTATCAGCCACCCACCTGGTGGTTTATTTGGATCCTGTAATTAACTCTCTGCAATTTAGTTGGCTACTCGTTTCCTGAGGAACAATTTCAATATTGAGGGGGAGAGCTCTTTGATATTGCTGAGAAGTTCTGACTGTGTGTGTTTAGGGACAATAAATGCTTTTTTCTTGCTTTTTTCAGCATAATGGGAAGCAGACGTGACAGGTATTCAGCAGAGTGTATTTGAGCTTAACATCATTAGCTTCCTGCATTCATACACGTCAGGGTACTTGAACCGTGGCTCCCTGCACTGTTACACTCAGGCGTGTTTCCAGAAATGGTAGGAGTTTTAGTGGTCAGTAGCTGTGACCATGAAATGAGAATTCACTTCAGAGTTTTTAACTGAGAGCATGAAACATGTTTCTTCTCAATTTCAGCAGCTTCGTAGACTCAACCTTTGGTGTTCAGTAGCGTTCAGCCTTCTGACCCTTCTAGAACAGAGGCTTGAGCCAGTTGTGCCCTCTCTAATGCATCAATTTATCACAAGCAAGTGCAGGAATTGTTTTGACTATCAAAAGAAATTGCTCGCTGTATTTTGTGTGACCCAGTAAAACTGTACTGAGGGGAAAAAAATCCGAGGTTAAAATTCATAATGCTTTAGAAAATTAGATTCTGTTGGTGACACCAATCCTTAGGAAGTTTAAAAGAGAACTGTTCTTTTAATTGAAGACTTAAGGCTGGCACAATTCTGATTACCTCTAAAATATGGTGTGTTTTCTTTTCTGTGATAGAATTGATTTAATGTAATATTTTTCTTCATACCTACTTGAGCTGAGGAAGCATGAGGCTTTATATTTCAATAATGAAGAAAAATGTTTCAGGAGATGTACAGGGGGTACTGCAGGGCTAAAATGAGATGAGTTTAGTAACCTTTCTTGCTTTTGGAAGGGCTGGCATTGTGGTCAGGCTTGCTGTAGAGGCCTGTCTTCTAAAAGCTGCACACTGTGGCTTTCCTGAAACCACTTGTCATTGCTGTGGCTGTATGGGTATACTTGTGGGGTTGTTTTCAGTTGGGGTTTGGTGGATTTTTTTGTTGTTGTGTTACAACATCAATAATTACCGGCTGTAAAAGCCAGTTGGGTTGTAGGCTCTGTTGTGCACTGAATTGAAAGGGAGGAGAGTTCAGTTTCCCAATAAACAGTTCTTCAGTTTTGGTTCACTAAGGTTGAAGCTCTTTCTTTGACTGAGCAACATACTTTCATTCCAGAATGAAGGGCTTCTGAAATGTTCTCATCAAGGCTTGATTAAATGGACATCCTTGACAAACATCATGATTTCACTAATTCAGCATTTTCCAGTGGAAAGCTACTCCATCAGAAATATAAACCAGATCCGGTAGCTGGGAACACAGACACTGCCAGAATTTTTAGCTCTTTCCTAGTAACTTTGCAGGCATTTGAGTAAAATTACTCTTGTTTCTGTAAAAGTCCTTATTTTCTTTTGAATTATGAACTTACTTAAGGAAAGATTTCATTATTTAGGTGTTGATGGCAGAGCAATCAAGGAAATAAGACAAATTCAGGCAGAAGGTTTTGTAACTTCCACCACAGTTAAGACGAGGAAAAGAATTTTGCATTTACTAAGTTGGCGAATGGCTTTTAGTATTGTTTCAAAATAGATCGAGGCTGTGGAGGTAATTTGACTATGTATGCATGTTTTTGAGCAGGCTTAGCTTTAAGCTAGTGTCTAAATATGTTTGGGACTAAAGTTAAAGCAAGAGAAAGCGGGTCAGGGACTAAAGACTGGATGGACGTCAGTTGCGTTGGTTCTATGTATTTATTTTGGAGGTAATTTTACTGATGAGCGTTTGGGGATATCTTTTTATAGAATGAGAGATTTGTCATTTACTGTAATATGGATTCATTCCTGTAAAAAAGACACATGCCAACAGACAGAGTGCAGTTACAGCTTAAATAGGTGCGATTCACTAAATAGTTAATTTCTAACACCCAGATATCAAGAAGAAATGTTCTTTTCTGAAGTTTTGAAAAGCAAGCCCTTACTGCATTGAAGGTAGAGCAACTACCTGTAAGCTTTAGTTTAATCGTCCATATAATGGGAAACATTAAATTCACTTTAACGTTTATTCTTCTAGTGTTTCCAAACACAGGTCCCAGTTCCGCCAACACTTTATGGATGTTTAAAGTTTAACAGATGAAGATTCCCATATGTCTGTCACAGGAAAATAAAAGAACGTAGATTTAAACGGGTCCTGGGCTAGGAAAGAATTCTTTCCAAATGAGGTTGGAAGTACTCATGCATTCACCTGTGTATGGAGATGAAGCTGAATTTAGGACTGTGAATGTTTTCCTGGGAAGTGAAATACGGGAGCCCCACCACCGCAGGGTCTTCTCTGCTCCAGCATCATAACATTCTTACTTGATCTTAATAGTTCCTGCAGTGCAATACCAGCATAGGGAATTTATCAGCTAGGAGGAAGGGAAGAGATGGAAAAGGGGAATTTTTTTAATGAAATATTTTCTGAGTTAGTGTGGGTTGTAAATACTGATGCCACCTGACAGGACTGATTTCGTCTCCAGTAAGTGGAGGGGGATTTTATGTGGTGGGTATAGTCACTGCATCACTAACACATGCATGGCCCTGCTAGAATACAGCCTGGAATAGTTCAGGCAGGAGGAAGCAGCTGAAGAGGTTTCTTGGATTTGGAAAGCAGAAATATTGAAAATAGTGTTTGAAAGTAGTGTACTGAAAGTGGTGTTTGTTTCATCACCTTGCCTCCAATGGAGCTGCTAGGTGGTTTCCTTTCATTCCATAAAAAGTCGTAAGAAAATCAAGACAACCACTCTTATATTGATTCTTACAGGCTTTTTACATTAAAATCCTGTTCCAGAAGATGATAAATATGGTTGTTTGCACAGTGTTAGGCTGAGACCCTTGAAGTACCCCACTGCCCCTGTTCCTCCCTCTCTGTGGGATCTTTGGGGTTACTACTGCTAGTATCCAGTAAAGCTGAAAGTAGCATATGCAGCAGTATTTCCCTGCAGTGCTTTTGTAGCTTGTTCTGAGGCAATCTGCTCTTAACTGCTGCCCTGTAGTACCATATTCAAAGTCCTTCTGTCTTTCAGAGGTCAGTATGTTGCCTGCACTCTGCTGCTATTCTTGCCCGTTTTCAGCCTGCCTTTTGCCTTAGTGTCCTGCTTCCTCACACCTACCAGTTCTGTGCAGTCCATCGTTTTACCTTCTGTACTTTAATGACCCTTGCAAATAAGCAGCTAAATCCGTCTTTCTTTGCAGCTCTCCTCTTTCTAGTAATTCCCCTTACTACCTATTAGTCAATCCTCGATGCAACCCTCTCCATATTTATGGCTGTGTATCTCTTGTTTGTGTTGCTTATCTGATAATTTGAATTTTAACAAGGTTAGGACTTTCCCCCCTTGCTTTGTATAAGTACACAATGTGCTTAAAATGTTTAATATTGTTTCTTGCATGGAAATGTATGAGCTCAAACTGTCTAGACATCCAGAAAACCTTGCTAAGACTAAGGGGATGAATGAAGGATATTTAGTCTGATGTTAGTTTTATTTGTGTATCTACATTGTGCCTGTTGTGCTGGAATGTAATTTTAAGGGATGTTTGTTTATCATAGGATATATCAAAGTAATGGTTGGAAACAGTTTCATTTTCTGTGTTCTTTGTAATGTGCGCTATCGTCCGTACATGGAGGTAAGTCATAATTAGAGTACCTGAAGTCTACAGGAATAGTTTTTTCTATTCCCGTATTAAAGAGTGTCTCTCACTGACATTTTTCTTTCTTTTTTGTTTTCCTTCTGGTCTAGTTTGAAAGGAGTAAAGTAGAAGTTAACCTTTGTTTCGGTATATCCTTGCAGAATTTGCCATCTAGAGATGTCTCCTTTCCATATAAAACTCAGCTCCCATGTAGTGGGTACAGTACAGAATCTCAAATACTAGATTATGTGCAAGAGCTGGACTCCTCCTTCCATCCAGTCTTATCATTCCCTGCAGGTAAGTAACACCATACATAACTGTAACAGAGGGCAGTTGTGCTGTAGGGCTGTAGAGTTTATGGACCAACTTCTCAGTGGGTTTTAGAACATAGTTCTCTTACAGTTCTTTTGCCTCATACTGGCAAAATATGTGAGTTTAGACTAAATGAAAATCTTAACTTCGTCCTCACATTTCAAACACAAACCTTCTAGATTTCCCGTACCCGTAATGTGATTACAACCAAAAAGCTTTATTTAGGTTTTGTAATTGTATTTTGTGATAGTCAGTCATTTTGGTGATCTTTGAAGTTTATGGTTACTGTCAACTGATTCTTTAATCTTCTTGAACAACAATGTGGATGATGATGTTTGTGACTTAGCTCTGAAACTAGTGCACGTGCAGCCTGACAGCTCTTGGGGCTTCGAAATAGCATATTTAATGCTGTTATCTGCAGAAAGGATTCGTACTATTGGATTTTTAGTTGTTTGAGGTTTTTATTTTAGGAAAAAACTATTTCCAGGTAGTTGCTGAGCAGTACAGGAATTCTGCTGTTCTAGTGGTCGTCTTTGCCACAAAATAATCCTGAACATGATGCTGGGATCTCCATAGAAGCGTTTGAGTCTTCAAGCAAATGCAGCATCTTCCCAGAATGACAGTGTAGATGCTGCAGCCTGGTATTAGGAATTCAGGGATTAAAGTAAAGCTTGGGTTTAAAACTTGCCACTGGCCAGTAGAGAAGACTGAAGCACGGACATGGAAACCTGCAGTGGACTCAATTCTTGCAGGTTTACAAGCATTTACATCCCACGTGTGGGATAAAGAGATTATTTTGAGGAGCGCGTAGGGGAAATAGAACACTCACTGCAAGAGTATAACGGCAAACAACCTAGTCAGGAGGACTCTGTTGTGGAGGGGAGAGAAAAACACCTCTTAAGTCTCTCTTCTTTGCGCACACTCTTCATGACTTACCCTGTGACTCTGACAGCCCAGCTGGACAGCAGCCAGGGGGGTTAGAAGTCTGTTCAAGAATAGTCTTATAAGGCTATGCCCCTTGCATTCATTCTTACCTTGCTCTTTAAGGGAGACTAGGAAGCGTAACAAGAATATTGACATTTTCTCTTCTTAAAAGAAAGATTAATCATAATGGAAAACCTGAAAGACTTCGGATTGCGCTGTGGCTACTGTTGGTCACTTTGCCAGGATGGAGGAAGAAAATGTTTTTTTAGCTTTGTTCCGATACCAAGAATATCTTTCATTTTGAGGAATATTTATTCTATTTTCGAGGAGCCTGAGCTTTGCTAATAATAGTTGAGACAGGGAAAAAGTGCTGGGCTTACAATCTTGTGCTCAGATGCAGTCCTTGTTTTTGAGGGAGGCTAGGTTTATGCTCCTCTCTGTGCTTTGTGTACTTTGCTGTCTCTACCTCCTTATGAAGACCACTGGTCTATTTGTCATTTTCTTTCATATGAAAGAATTATTGTGGATAAATATTTTTCCCTTTCAAAGGACAGTCATAATCTGCAGGCAGCCTAGTAAATACAGTGTAGTGGGACTGGTGTACTCACAAAAAAAAAAACAGGAGAAATGTTCTATTTCTTAACTGCTGTGACTGATAAACCTTTCAGACCTTCTTTATGTTTTACTCAGAAGTAGAACAGGAAACGCAGCAAAAACCTTGGGGTCTTGTGAAAAAATAATTAGTTAAATCCATATCAAATTGAAATAAATTGTTCTTTTTAGTTAGCAGAATATGTTGAGAGTTTCTTCCCAGGCACATCCTGAAGGCACGTGAGGTTGTGTGTAAATAAAGCCAGTTTAATACCCACCCTTTGGCCCTGCTCTCAGTCCTCATTCTGAATGTAGTAGTTGTCAAACCTGCTTCTTACATTGACATATTTATTTCTACTTAATTTCTTGGTTTTCTTGTAATTTTGTTTCCGGAAAGGCTTTTCAGGTAGAGACTTCTTTTTCTTAAGCCTTCCTGCCTTACAACAGTGAGTAAATTCCTTACCACTTGAGATGTTTTGCAGACTAACATTGGGTTAGAACTCACTCAGGAAATGAATTACATTGCCCTGCTATAGCCTTGCCAGAGAGGGAAAGAAGGAATGTACCTTGAAATTACCTCTAGGCTCCCAGCAGTAACAGTTTCCAAAGGTATCAAGGTTTACTTTGACCTTCTTAATTCTGGAGTAATTGCAGTATGGACATAGTTTATTACAGACATGACGCAACCTTGCTCTTTCTTACTTGAATTTTGAATACCAAAAAAATAAGTGCTGTTAATCTACTAAGGGCGTGTGCCTACACTGGGATGTGTTCAAAACCAGTCCTTAAGTTTGAATCCTACCTTGATCTTGAGTTGTCCCATCAGCCCTTAGAAGATCTTAGTGGTAGAGAGCTTGGAGCCGCTTAAGTATACTGCCTTGGTCAGTACGTATGGTAGTGTGGCTTCACAGTTAAAATGAATTTGGTTTTACCCTGGCATAACCCTCACTTCTGGTTAATAAAAAGAGGGATACTTGTGTTCTCACCTCCCTACAGTTACTGGAGATTATCTTGTACAGTATTTAGGTAACTGGTAGAAAAGACAACAGGGATAATTATGGGAGATTGCACTCGTGCAGTAAGTATCCTGCTGAGAATTGCCTTGCCTGAAATCTTTTTAATTATCCAAAAATCACTTATTTCAAATGTTTGTCTGGGCTTTTTTGAAATATTGTCATTGAGTTTTCCTTTGGTCTCAGCAGTTTCAGGACATCTCTTCCTATACTGTCTTCAGCTTTGACAGTATGAAGACACTGCTGCCATATATCCAAGTGATCAGTCCTTGCAGAAACTACTGGGCACTGCTGTTCTTCATGAGTTGAAGGACTCAAGGCAGTGATACTGCTCTAAGAGCATAGTACATAGTATTGTGTGATGTAAATAGATTCCTGGACCTTCAGTGATGATGCGTAATTTATGGACGCAGAGGTTGCCATCTTTCTGACAGACAGACCCCATTCCATTTGGGTTTTTCTTTTTTTTTTTATTAGATATTCCTCTTCACATATACTTTGAAACATTATTAAAGAAGGATGACATCAAAGGAGAACCTGTTGATAACTCATCTTCGGGAGGAGAAGTTAAAGCATCTCCAGAAAATGGTATGTAGATGTTCAATTTATGAACTTGCCACAAAGCAGGTTATCAGAGAAGGTAACTGGCAAGGCTTTAGGTGGATTTATATCAGAAGCTCTGAGGGAGGAGTTCCATTTTAAATAGTTCAGCAGTTGAGATTGCCTGTAAATAGCACCAGTGGAAAATGTATTTTCAAGATGATGCATGCTTTTTCTGTTGTAGACCATAATCAGCGTAATGTTTCTGTCAAGCAATGGGGCGATGGCTGTTTATCTACTTCCAAATCTCAGTCGGTGTCAGGAACATCTGACCAGCTGTCAGACGGCAGAAAGAAAAGACATCTCAGTGAGACAGCAGTAGGTAAGAAAAAATGGCATTACTAAAGGCAGCACTACTTCCTTAATAATATCTGCTCTATAGATGAATTTGTCATCAGTGAGCTTTGAGAATTAATTTTAAGTTGCCTCTAAAAAGGACATTGTTACAAAACTTTACAGGAGCGAAGAGATGGACTTAGGACACCGTGAAAAGAATTTGCAGTTTTAAAGTGTAGTAATCTTTCTCTTGCTTCTTGAGTGTATGTTACAAAAGGAGACAAGCTTCTGTGTTTCACTCTTGGAGTACTCTTGAAGGAAACTGCTCAACAGTCCATTTGTGTTTTTCTAATACTGGGTGTTGTTGTTTTTAATATGAAAGAGTTTTTTATAGTAGTCGTGAAACAGACTGAATTGCAAAGTTATCTGTCAAATCATGTGCCTGACCAAGCATTTACTATTCCTGGCATCTTTGGTCAGCTGTGTTTCATTTGTTGCGTACTGTCATTTGTGGTTCTGGTTTCCTTCCAGACTGTGAAGAGGACTTGGGGTGGCCAGTACTTATAATTAGTGGGTTTACCCTTATCTTTATATTTTAAGCCGTTGAATCTCTGCTTAAGTACGTGGTAAATTAATAGAAATAGCCCTGAAAGTTCTGTAGGGTAATATGATATTTTGGGGACAAAAAATTCAGCATGCTATTGTAAAGATAAATACCACCTTACCTCTCCAGGCTATTAGAATGTAAAACCTAACAGATTGTGTTACAGATTCATTTATGTGGAAAACTTCTGGCAAAATTTGTCCCAAGACATTTGAAGAAAATAAATCATTGAGTAAGAGGACAAACTATGTTAGTTTAAAAGTTCCCCTAAGAAAGAATTAAAAGGTATAAATCATAGAATCATAGAATAGTTAGGGTTGGAAAGGACCTCAAGATCATCGAGTTCCAGCCCCCCTGCCATGGGCAGGGACACCTCCCACTAAACTGTGCCATTCAAGGCCATGTCCAACCTGGCCTTGAACGCCACCAGGGATGAAGCATTCACAACTTCCCTGGGCAACCCATTCCAGGGCCTCACCACCCTCACAGTAAAGAATTTCTTCCTCATATCCAATCTAAACTTCCCCTGTTTAAGTTTGAACCTGTTACCCCTTGTCCTCTCACTACAGTCCCTAATGAAGTGTCCCTCCCCAGCATCCCTAAGTGATAGTTAACACTGTGGCAAAGATCACTTCTGGTGCATAGCCAGGTAAAACTGTTAGTGTGATCTTGCAATAGAGGTGGAGATAGGGGAATTACTATAGAGATGATTTAACTGAAAATTATGATCTATTTAAAAAAATAAACCAAACCAAAACCAAGCCACACCATAACCAACCAAACAAAACCCCCCTACTAATAAAACGTTATAGGGGAGAGTAAAAGGTGGTTTTGGACACACTGAGAACTGTCTCAGCTTTAGATGTTTAACGTTTCCCTAAGTGTACTGTCATCCACGCCGAGATCTACAATTGGAGTTACTTGAGTGCACTAGTAAGAGAGAAAACTGCTTGCTATAAACCTTTTGAAGTTACAATTAGTCTTCTGCCAATAGTATTTAGTTCTTTGAGTTAATGGAACAAAAGAAATAAAGCAATCTTTTATCGTGAGGATCAGTTTCCCAGTGCCAGAAAACTGCTATGTGGTGTATTTGTGAGTAGCAGCAGCAGTTCTAGCTTATTAGCGCTATGGGTGTAGTACTACATATTTATTCCTAATTTGGGCTCTGTCTAGGAGAAATTATCCATGGGGAAGGTCAGCCTGATGAACAAGGCCAAAAATAAAAGCTGTGTGCCAGGAAGTTGCAGAGCTGCCTCGGAGATGAGAGTTCATGTCCTTGACCCAGCCTGTGCAATACCATCTTTAGGATCAGTCTTACCTCTTTTTCCGTGTTGGAATTCTTTGATTCTTTTTATTAGTCAGTATATTAAATCTGAGTTTTCTTTTCTTACTGGAAATTAAGGTAGAGGGAAAGCAGAACACAGGTGGTTAAATTCTGAACCCCTTAAATGCTTTTTACACTTTGAGTGAATAAGAGTAAACAAGAATTAGAGTTTGTCTGGAACAATGGCCTGCTGCTGGAAGAAACCACACATGGAGATCTAGAAACTGATTTTGTTTGTTGCCCTTGCTGCAAATTTTCTTTTATCATTTATCAAGGAAGAAACTGTCAATGAGGGCTCAGTGGACGTCAGTGAGATGCACCCCAGCTGGGGAAGCGCCCTTAGGGAACACTGGGGACCGTTCCTCTAAGTCTGATTGCGTATATGTAGTCTATGGCAACTCTTGAAAAAAGCAGCAGGATTTGTCCATATGAAGCTGCTTCCACGAGAAGAAATCCTTTGTAGAAGGAAAGGGTTGAGTTTTGGGGAACAAGAAGACAGGACAAGTAGCAAGTGTTTATTTAGTTGGCTTTTTTTAGTATTTGGTAAATTAAGTGGTTAGCTGTGGGCTTCTAGAAATGACTTTACTATTACTGTATGGAAAAATATCTTAAGTCTAATAGACAACAGCCCGTATGCCTTTTTTTTATTACTATTTTTCGTGACAGGAGAACATAACAATAGGTTTGAGACCTTCTCCTTTCAACAAGCAGAACCTGAATCCCACAGCAGTTTTGCTGCCGCGACCAATGTCAGTGCGATGTCTAAGCCCTCTCCCAGCACTTCATCACAGGTAAAGCAAAAATGTTTCACTGTCTTAACTGAGTTATCAACAGAGAGCTGTGCAGATTAATAATCCAAAACCATGTGTCTTTTATATCTAAATTAGTGTTAAATTACAGTACAGAGCCTTTTCACAATGAACTAAGTGGATTATGTTAAGTAATTTATTCCAGATTGAGTATGTGGTGTTCCTAAAACAGATACTTTCTTGTAAAGGAATTGTTCAGATCATGTAACTAGAGAATAAGTTTAGTTTATGGCCATTGGGCCTTTCTCTTTTCTTTTCCAAATTTTATTAAATACACTGTGATTTATGTTCTGAATTTTACACAAAGGTTCTTATGACCCTTTTGTCTTGCGCAGCTACATAAAATGGCCTCATGGTGCAAATATAGTTGCAGAATTTGTTAACTCTTAGCTTCACTATTTAAAACCTTTTTGAGGAGAACTATAGGCAAACTCTTGGGTATATAAATCTGCTGAGGAGCAGCAGAACTCTGGTTCAGTGAAATTCCTGCAGAAATGCACTTTGTGTTATTGGAGTTCATTGGCAATTTCATCATAATACTTGGATTTCAGTCTGATGGTTCTGCTAAGCCTAGTGGTATACTGGTGTTCTGTAAGTCGTCATGTTTCAATCCAGTGATGGCTCCTGGAGGGCTGGGTTTAAATCTGTGTCGCCCACATAGTTTTGACAATGCACACTCCTCTTTTTTTCCCTTGCTTAGGCAGACCACCATCAAAGAACATCTAAAAGAGCATTTAGAATAGGCTGCTTCCTTTAAAGTTCAGCTAAAAAGTCAGATCTTGTAATATGGAACGTATCATGATTTAGAATCAAATTTTCTCCTGTGATTGGGGAACTTCAGGTTTTGACCCATGTAGGTTCCATGCACTGGTGGGCAGAGACCACCACCAGGAATCCTACTGTGATCACAGCAAAGAAATGCACTTTGTGTCTTCTGTTCTTCTTTGAGAAAACCACTTTTTATATGGGCTGTTAGTCACTGCTCAATGTAGCTTCATTCTTTGGATATTCTTAATTGTATCACACTGAAGAATCACTTGGGTTATGGATTAGTAGATAGATTATAGAAGGTCGCCTTTGTAGACTGAAGAATATGAAGAAGGTAGCATTAACTTCAGAGTTCTCCTAAGTATTAGGAATTAACTGTAACTAAAATCAAGGAGAAGAAGCTCACTGATTTCAGGAAGAGGTATGCCAAAATACTAAATCCTGGAGATTGTTTCAAGATTCGCTGAGATTCCGTCAAGGGGAGGAACCAGGGCAGAGGTCATTAAGCCTCTAGAAAATGTGTTTGAGTTACAGACTTTCTCCTCATGCAGCTCTGATGTTTCTCAGCTGACATGCAGTTCTTATGATTTGAGCTGATGAATCCCCTCTGATATTGATTATATTGTGCAGCATAACTCCAGGAGGAGGCTGAGAAGCGAGAGCTCCTATGATATAGACAACATTGTTATTCCAATGTCGCTGGTGGCACCATCGAAGTTGGAGAAACTACAGTACAAAGAAATCCTCACACCAAGGTTTGTTCATGACCTCCTTAGTTGCACAGAAGATGCTAAAACAAACGTGAGAACATGATTCTTAGATAATTTATAGTATTAAGATGATCTTTTCATGTGCTTGTTTTTTTTTATGTCATGTACTTCAATTTGTGTGACTGCAGCTGTGGGAAGTCAGGGCAGCTGATAGCACAAGGGAAGTAGTCTGATACACACAGGGAGGTGGCAGATGCACAGACTGGCTAAAAACAGACGTGGGTTTATATCATGACTGCAGTCATATTCATGACCTTAAATGCACCATAAGGCTGAAATATTCTGAATAGTCATTTGGAGGTTGCTGTCTTTTTTGTGTTACAGTTCATAAGAACATAGTTAACTATTTTCAGTGAACTAAACAGAAATGGTTTCAGCATATATTTGTAAAATTTATCAATTCTGATACAGTAGAATAAGCTATTTTTTCCATAAAATGTAAACTATAGTTCTAGAAACATCTTCTAGAAATATCCTTTTTATGGATTGCTATAACAAGGTAATTCATCTCCTGTGCTGGGTTACTAGCAAATTGTATCAGATGGCTGAATGCAGTTCCGTATTTTAACTCTCTAATTTGTATTTGCTTTTATATTGTCTTGGAAGCTAAAAATCTTACGGAGACTATTGGGTAGCTTAAAGGCTGTGTTGGACAAAGGAAGGTTAAATATTGGTTTGGAAAGGGAAAACCTAAATTTGAGGCATCTGTTATCAGCTCTCCATATTTGAAACTAATTTATTTGAAAGGATTTTGAAGCACAAGTGATGTTGAAGGAGGAGTAACTAACAACAGAGTGTAGAAACAGGAGAGTCATCCCTACTGCTGCAATAATGAAGCAGTGTTCAGGTTAATTAATTTGACTTTCCTTGTCTCACTTCCAGCTGGAGAGTTGTTGAATTTCAACCTTTAGAAAGCTCTCTTACAGATGAAGAAGAGGTAAGCTGTACTTTAATTTAATCAGCAGTTGTTAATTAAATGAGCTATAATACAGAATTGGGATAATTGGTATGTATTTTCCAAAGTCACTGACTTCATGCAAGTGTCAGACTGAAAATGTATCTCATCCCAACCTGCTTGACCCTGTGGTAGATGACAGGAATGGGAGTATATCTATTCATAATCATTGTTCGCTTGGTTGGTTGGTTCCTCCGTCCCTTGCTGCTGGCATGGTCAGTGCTCCCAAAGGGCCCTTTTGCTCAGGCCTCCACCTTCTCTGCTCCCAAGCACTGTGATGCTGGGTCCCTTCCGGGCTACCGGTGCTGTAATGTCTACCCTTCTCTCTCATCTAATGTTTTCATGGCCAGTTCCCATGGTGTGTTGCTCTTCAGAAGATCATTCAGAATGTTGCCTGTGGGCCCAGCACGTTTTCCTCAGTTTTCTTCTCCTGCAAACCTTCCAGCTGGGAGCAAACTTCTCTTCCTTTTGGTGTTGTCAGGAACTATGTAACTTTTAGCATTTCCTGCTTGTCCCTTGAGCTAAGTTTGCGCCTGGAGTGCTACTGTTTCTTCCTCCAGACCTAATCTGCCTCTTTCTTCCAGGGAATGTCCCAGGACTTTGCAGCTCGGGTTCCCTTTCTCCCTTTTCTCAAATCAGGGGTTTGAGAATTTCCTAACCCCGGCGTAAATGTACCAGCAGGTCTCTCCCTAGGCTTGTTTTCTGTCCTTCTTTGTGGCTTCTTTTCCCTAAACTTGCCAGTTTTGCTGTGCTTTAGACATCTCTGTCTCCCTCCAGTCTCTGCTGTAGGCCCCTATCAACTGGTGTAACTGTAGGACTTATATTAGTACCTTCATCGTCATCATCATAGACTGGTTTGGGTTGGAAGGGACCTTAAAGCTCATCCAGTTCCAACCCCCTATCAGGGGCATGGACAGTGCTCCAAGCCCCATCCAACCTGGCTTTTGACACTGCCAGGGATGGGGCAGCCACAGCTTCTCTGGGCACCCTGTGCCAGCGCCTCAGCACCCTCACAGGGAAGAACTTCTTCCTTCCAAGAGCATTGTGCTCTCAGCTGGCCCACACTCTTGGGTCAAGAGGAAGAGAAAAACTTACTCTGTCCCTGTCTTTTCTCATGCCCTTATTCTGATGGTCAGATTTACATTGCCTCCACCACCGCCTTTTGATTTGGTACCATGTCTGCTAGGAGGAAACATGTCTGACCTTCTTTTGTAGTGAGGTCCAACCACATAGAGAGGAGAACTCTCCTGCGAAGATATCTAATTAAACCATTTACAGAGTATCTAATAAGGCAGCAAGGGTGCGCTGTCCCTTGAGAATGTGCTGTTCAGTACTTTCACTTAGTGATTTTGCCTTCAGGGCTTCAAAGGGCTTGCTGGAGGACTCAGTGGGTTTCTTGTTGAGGTTGCAGATCACATACAGGTGACTTATCTCACATACTTCTAGTGTATTTTGCTGGAGGCAGTTCAGGGTGTCTCTCTATGAAGCTTATGGGCTAATCGCTTGTTTAGTAGCCCTCCCTGTACATTTGTATTTGGCATGACTGGCTGATCCTGTATGATTCATCCTTTGGCCAGGAAATAACTTGAGTTTAACAATAAAGCAGCTTTGCCTCCTGCTGTGGTCCAGTGCTTCTGTATTGTCTGTCAGCTGCTGGGTGGAATGAGAGAGATGTCAGACAAGAGAAAAATGCTAAAGATCTGTTTGCCTAAATTGTCCTTTGCCAATTTCCCCCCTTTCTTTTGGGATTGTGTTAATTGGTTTGGATGTTTTTCACAGTACTGGAAAAAGGTGGTTGCCCGACCATAATTTTTCCACTTCCTCAATTTAGGTTTTAGGCTGAGTTAGATTTGTTACTGATCGAGCATGAAAAAAGACATAAGGAAACAGCAGCACTTTCCTTCTTGCATTTTCTGCTCTCACACTCTGACAGTCTTGAAATTGTTCCTTGTACTGAAATCAAAGCCAGCTTCAGTAGATCATCCGTGAAGGACAAGAGAGGGCAAAATGTACTTTCTGCTTTTATATAAAGTAAGTTCTTTAGAATCATAGAACACTTAGGGTTGGAAAGGACCTTAAGATCATCCAGTTCCAAACCCACTGCCATGGGCAGGGACACCTCCCACTAAACCATGCCATCCAAGGCTATGTCCAACCTGGCCCTGAACACCGCCAGGGATGGAGCATTCATAACTTCCCTGGGCAACCCATTCCAGGGCCTCACCACCCTTACAGTAAAGAATTTCTTCCTCATAGCCAATCCAAACTTCCCCTGTTTAAATTTGAACCTGTTACCCCTTGTCTTCTCACTACAGTCCCTAATGAAGAGTCCCTCCCCAGCATCCCTATAGGCCCCGTACAGATATTGGAAGGCTGCTATGAGGTCTCCACGCAGCCTTCTCTTCTCCAGGCTGAACAGCCCCAACTTTCTCAGCCTATCTTCATATGGGAGGTGCTCCAGTCCCCTGATCATCCTCGTGGCCCTCCTCTGCACTTGCTCCAACAGTTCCATGTCCTTTTTATGTTGAGGACACCAGAACTGCACACAATACTCCAAGTGAGGTCTCACGAGAGCAGAGTAGAGGGGCAGGATCACCTCCCTCGACCTGCTGGTCATGCTCCTTTTGATGCAGCCCAGGATACGGTTGGCTTTCTGGGCTGCAAGCGCACACTGCCGGCTCATGTTCATTTTTTCATCAACCCACACCCCCAAGTCCTTCTCCACAGGGCTGCTCTGAATCTCTTCTCTGCCCAACCTGTAGCTGTGCCTGGCATTGCTCTGACCCAGGTGTAGGACTTTGCACTTAGCATGGTTAAACTTCATCAGGTTGGCATCAGCCCACCTCACAAGCGTGTCAAGGTCCCTCTGGATGGCATTCCTTCCCTCCAATGTATCAACCGAACCACACAGCTTGGTGTCATCGGCAAACTTGCTGAGGGCGCACTCAATCCCACTGTCCATGTCACCCACAAAGATGTTGAACAAGACCGGCCCCAACACCGATCCCTGAGGGACACCACTCGTTACCGGTCTCCAGCTGGACACCGAGCCACTGAGCACTACTCTTTGCGTGCGGCCATCCTACCAGTTCTTTATCCACTGAGTGGTCCACCTCTCAAATTGATGTCTCTCCAACTTAGAGAGAAGGATGTCATGGGAGACAGTGTCCAACGCTTTGCACAAGTCCAGGTAGATGACATCAACTGCTCTACCCCTGTCCATCAGTTCTGTAGCCCCTTCATAGAAGGTCACCAGATTGGTCAGGCAGGATTTCCCCTTAGTGAAGCCATGCTGGCTGTCCCCAAGCACCTTGTTGGTTTTCATGTGCCTTAGCATGCCTTCCAGGATGATCCGCTCCAAGATTCTGCCAAGCGCAGAGGTGAGACTGACTGGTCTGTAGTTCCCCGGCTCATCCATTTTCCCCTTCTTGAAAATGGGGGTTATATTTCCCTTTTTCCAGTCATCGGGAACTTCACCTGACTGCCATGATTTTTCAAATATGATGGACAGTGGCTTAGCAACTCCATTTGCCAGCTCCTTCAGGGCCCGCCTGCTGCACTTCCTTCTAGTTGGGATGCATCGCTCCTGAGCTTGCAGCAAGTGATCCTTGACTATCAACCAACAGTCTTGGGCCCCCCTGCCCTCTAGGGCTGTATCCCATGGAACCTTCCTGAGCAGGTTCCTGAGGAGGCCGAAGTCTGCTCTCTTGAAGTCCAGGGCAGTGAGCTTGCTGCACGCTCTTCTCACTGTCCTGAGGATCTCGAATTCAACCATCTCATGATCGCTGCACCCACAAACTCTCTATCAACTGCTCCCCTGTCCCCAGACAGAGTTCCATACTCTCCAGCCTATCCCTGACATAAATAGCAACTCCCCCTCACTGCCTGCTGGGCCTGTCTTTTCTAAAGAGCCTGTAACCTTCCATTCCTACACTGTAGTCATAGGAGCCATCCCACCATGTTTCTGTGATGCCTATGATATCATTCCTCTGTAGACGTGCACACATCTCTAATTCCTCTTGTTTGTTCCCCATGCTACAGGTGTTTGTATAGAGGCATCTGAGCAGAGCTCCAGTTGAATCCAGCTCATTGGCTGGAGCAGCTGGAATATCTCTACATTGCTCTGAATGGTTATTATAGGTGCTGGCCGGTGATTGCATGTGTTGGGATGGAATGATGCCCCCCTCCCTCAACACATCTAGTTTAAAGCATCTTTGGCCAGTCTGGCAAGCCTCCTACCAAAACCACTCTTCCCTTGCTTTGTCAGACCAGCTCCACCAGCCCTCAGTAAACCTGGCCTACCAAATTGAGTCCCATGTTCAAGGTACCCAAACCCCTGACACCACCCTTCTAACCATTTATTAACCTGCCCAGTCCTCCTAGCCTTTTCAAGGTCCTGCCCTGTATCCTGGAGAATTGACAGAAAGACAATCTGCACTCCAGAGCCCCTAACCACCTCTCCCAGAGCTCTGTAGTCCTTTATTTTCTCTGGGCTACTGCTGTCTATGTCAGTAGCACCCACGTGGATCACTAGAAGTGGGTAATAGTGGGACCAACTAGAGCAGACAGCTTCTTTGCAACATCCCTGACCCAAGCGCCTGCTAGGCAACACACCTCCCTTGAGACTGGGTCAGGCCCAACAGATGGGTGCCTCTGTTCCTTTCAAAGTAGAGTCCCCTACTACTGCGACCTGCTGCTTTTTCCTGGCAGCACCAGACTGCCATGATTTTTCAAATATGATGGACAGTGGCTTAGCAACTTCATTTGCCAGCTCCTTCAGGACCCACAGATGGATTTCATCAGGTCCCATGGACTTGTGCATGTTCAGGTTCCTAAGATGGTCTTGAACCAGATCCTCTCCTACAGTGGGCACAGGGTCTTCATTCTCACAGTCCCCGCATCTGCCTTCCAAGACTTGGGTGGTGTGGTCAGAGCATTTGCCAGTGAAGACTGAGGCAAAGAAGTCGTTAAGAACCTCAGCCTTCTCTAAGTCCAGGGTCGCCAGTTCTCCCGATAGCTTCTGGAGAGGACCCACGCTGTCCCTAACCTGTCTTTTATTGGCAGTGTACCTATAGAATCCCTTCCTGTTATCCTTAACATCCCTAGCCAGGTTTAATTCTGACTGGGCCTTAGCTTTCCTAACCTGTTTGTACGAAGGTTTCTGCTGAATGCGGGGCTGAGGAGGAGCCAGGCAACTACAGTTGTAACAAGCATGTCCTGTGGCCAATTCAGATCACTCTGAAGTCTTTGGGATCCTTTTCGTTGACCCCATTACATTTCGTTGTGGTGCTGTAGTTCGCGACCAGCTGCCTCAGAAATATGCTCTCTAGCAAGCTGAGTGCCACTACCAGGTAGCTTATTGCAGCATAAATGCATTGTAATGCTTTGGGTTTGTGCTCATAATAGTCATAAACCACCTTAGTGCTGCAAGACTTGATACGAAGAACGACCTCTGCAGAAAACCTATGGGCTGTTAGTTGTTTGGAGTGGAGTACTTCCAGCTGACAGTGTATCCTGCATTGTATGGTACTGTCTGGCACTGCAGGGAGGACGTGGCGTTTGGTTCTGTATTTTAGTAGTCTCAGTTGGAAGATAAATGACATTACTTGTGTAACGCCACAGGGGAGTTTGCTTTATAGAAGAAAGTAAGTTTATTTTCCATGGCCCTCCAATTATTGGTACAGTTCTTACCTAGGACTGATCTGGCAATGCAGCTGTACAGCTCCTATGACCAGGAATTGTTTTTTCCTAAAATTCCTCTGCTTTTGTGAGTCAGGAGCAGCTGACCTCAAATCCATGGCTGCAGCACTCGTGCTCTTGTCAACCTTAGCTTTTTAGGTGAACTTTGAGGAGCTTGAATGGTTTGGAACACTTTGAAGTAACTCAGAGCTGTGCTGGAGGGGTCCAGCAAGAGCTCACTCTGCCATGTGGGGAGTGAGGGGGAAGGGCAGCAAAGTGCTGCTGGTCCAGCTGGGTCTGAGGAGCTTCCAAACAGAAAATGAAGGGAAGGTCAGAGGTGATAGCTGCATCTGAGGAGTTTTACCTAAAAAGCTGGCTCTTGTCTGACTACAAACAGTTGACAGTACTCACATTAGGGCTGTTTAAAGCTGCACCAGGGTCATGGAAATCATTTGCTAAGAAGTAGTCCCTGCAGAGCAGAAAGCATTTTCTGCTTGGTTTCGTAGCAGGAATGCAGCACCTCAGGTTTGCTGATCTCCTGTCGGTGCAGAGCTCTGGAAGTCCTTGGTGATCTCAGACCTGCTTCTCTGTGCTTAAAGAGCACCCGACAGATCCTGCTGACTCCCAGCCTCCTCCTAAAGTAGTCTCTGGAAAC
Organism: Amazona ochrocephala; assembly: GCA_039720435.1. Taxonomy (NCBI): domain Eukaryota; kingdom Metazoa; phylum Chordata; class Aves; order Psittaciformes; family Psittacidae; genus Amazona; species Amazona ochrocephala. Next base: position 79,868,433 of record CM077881.1, on the reverse strand, counting down.
TCCTGGAATTTTTCCTTGTCTGTATTGTGTGGTTTTAATACTGCCCTGATTTGCAAATGAATACTTGTCCTCTTATTTCCTGCCTCTCACCATAGAGAAAAATGTGTTAGTTGCAGGAGGGGTATAATTTCTATATCCATTCAGATCAACCACAGACATGTAAAGAAATAAAGCGAAAGCGACAGCATCCCATATACTAGAGCTGTAGTGAGAGCATAAGCTGAATGCATGTATTTTGATGTGCCTTTTTACTGCAAGCATGGATGGTGTTACCTCCTCTTTGCTGAACAAACCTCTGCAGAGTTATATCTAATATTAGCTGCCTGTCTTTCTAGTGATGTTCATCTTTATGGCAGCAGCTATCCCTGTGTTTTGTTACAGATAGAAGATCTGTCAGATGAAGTGTTTGCCTTACGCCACAGCAAGTATGAAGAACGAGAGAGAGCAAGGTGGTCGCTGTGGGAGCAGAGCCGCTGGCCCAGGAGGAATAGCAGGCAGGTGTATTGACTTTGATCAGAGGGTTCCTGTTGCACCACTGCTGTTGGCTCAGCAGTTTCAGAAATGCTGTCCCAGAAACACTGGAAAATGAGGGCATTCTTTATCAGGGACAGTACTGGGTATGTCTGGTGTCGTGGCTGGAAAGGAAAGGCAGTTCTGAAGCATGGATACATACAGAAACATGGCATGTTAGTGACCTGGTATTAGGGAATAAAAATCTACTCCCATACTGAGCACACAGCTCTGCTAGTTTGTACCGCTCCCAGCTGTTAGTGTTTTAGCCACCAGCGAGCCCTTCTGCACTCACCTTAGATCAAAGTGCACTACATTGACCATTACTGAAGGGTCCTGGGCTATGCCAGGCTTGAAAAAGTCATTGTGTGAAAATGGTTAACTCTCACAGGCTTGCTGTCTGGTGCAAAACTCAGCAGAATTAAATATAACCCCTAAAAGCCTTGCAAAAAGTAGTACGTATGAGAGCAAACATCGTAAAGCTGTATCTGCAGTTGGGCTGAGGGAAAACGACCCCCATAAATTGCTTCAGAATCTGCCAGGACAAAAAGCATCCTATAAATGCTGGGATAAGTTTTTCTGCTATTTATCGTATGATTGTGTCTACTCTTGGCTGAAAGTGAACCATGACACTATGAATAAATATGTAGAGACAGGAGGGTTTTTTAATGCAGGATAAAATCAGAGCTAGACAGTATAAAGGAAGTCTATTTTAAGCAATTTTGAACACAAAAAATGTAGGCAGTGTGCTGAAAAATCCAAGTTCTGTATGCACCCTGAATTTTGGAACTATAAACTTCTTGGTGAAATCTTCGTGCCGTTTGAATTCAGAAGTAAAACTGCTGTTGATGTGAGCAAGGTCAGGCTTCCACCTGGCATTCAAGATGTGTGCCAGTATTTCAGGCCTAGTTCAAAGTTGCATTAAGGGCAAGGTCAACATTCTTATTATTTTAACTGATTTGGAGATGGTCCAGAGCAGAGATGGGGAGTCCAAAGACCTGCTGTTTCCTCTGGAGTTATGTTGGCACAGTCCACTAACCATGCAGTTTGGATTCCACAGGCTCCTGCCAGTGATGCCATGTTCTCCTGAGTGGGAACAGCCCACAGCTCTCTGACTTTTCTGGTCCAAAGTTACAGTTCTGGTGAGCATGTGGAGCGGGAGTGGGAGCAGCCACTGTCTATTCTGCAGCCAGAGCATGCCCCTTCCAGCCCTGTACCCAGTTAGTTCCTCCACATAGCATGCTTTGCTTTGGCTTCTGACAAGGTTGTCAAGAACCATGTGTTTTCAGCTGCTCTTTTGATTTAAATGAGTGGAATGTAGGTAGCATGTATGGAGAAACTGAATGCTCTGAAAATAATCTAACCTGTGCCTGGCAGTGTGAGGAGGCACTGAGTAGCTCTTAAGACTCTCATCTCTTACCCTGCACCAGGTCTTACAGCAGAAGTGCTGATGGGAGACACAGCCAAGACTCGGCGCAGAAGGACCAGCACAGCAGCTCCTGCACCTCGCTGCACTGCGCTGCTGAGCCTGTGCCCAGCTTGACTTCAGAGGCCTCCAGCTCTGGTTGTTCAGGGACTGCACAAGTCTGCAGGGAGAACCAGGAAGCAAAGGTGGGTGCTTCCAATAGCTTCCAGGTGTGGTCAGGTCTTCCGTGACCACTATCTCTAACCTAAAACAAAGAACCTGAACATACGCTCTTGTCTCACTGATCAGCAGCTCAGGCTGACACCCTTGTTTATGAACATAGCGCTCCTGTTTAGAAACCAGATTGCTGAGCTTTATTAATGAAGCCGCAGGTAAAAATGGCATTGCTCAGTACACATGATGTGGTTTTGAGGCAAATATGGCAGGCCTGAGTTCAGGGATACTGGATCTTTATTCAGAGATGCTGGCCAGGGTTCCAGACACGGTCAGGTATCCTGATGGGCTGGCATCATGGAAAAGAGCTTCCCCTGCTCCTTTATTGTGCCTATTCAATTGTAGCTCTGTTACTAGTTCAAAACCATATGAAGCCAGCCTACATTGACAGCTGGTGCCTAGCAGTGTTGTATTCTTTATGTGAAGAGCACTGCAAACATTGTAAAGACAGACACTCATTTGTTACTTGGTAGCAGATCATTCTGCACATAGCTAATCAGTTCAGACTCAATTGACATCCCTTTTCCCTCCTCTTTCCTCTTTTTCCACCCTCACTCCTACCCTTCCCATTCCTTTCAGTCTGGGCTGTGGGAACTTCGAGTTTTTCCACTAAAAGATGAAGAGGTAGAAGCTTTACTGTGCCAAGATCAAGCAACGAACCAGACTGAAATGTCAAGTGCAGCTCTGCCCAGCGACTCTCTCTGTACTTCCTGCACACCCGTTGGGCTGACAGACAATGGCCATCCACTAAGGAAACAATCCACTGAAGAGGCAGAAGACTGCGAAAACGCTTGCCTGGGAATCAGCAATACAAGAAAACAAAGGTGACAGGGAATAATGTGGTTCATTAAGAAAGCCAATTAAGGTGGAGAAAAGTGTAAGGTAAAATCTCTCTTGTTCAGCATATGACAGCACAATTCAAAACCTGTATGTTAGCCGCATATAATATATTTTCTTTCTTGCTTTGTAACAGGCAGGATTAATCCCAAAGACAACACTTTCTTCTTCCTGAACCCCAAGAGAAAGTAATTATTTCAAGCTGGAAGTCTAATATTCCCAATGTCGGGAGTGGGCGCACATAAATTGCTGGCACCATTCACTTTCTGTTGTCGTATTACCACATTGTTAATAATCATCCTTTTCTGTTTTGTTTGTTTTCATATGCATTTCTGGTCCTGGTGGATTCTGGTGCAGCAGGAGATGCTGTCTACCTTAACCAACAACTTCAACTGAACACAGAAAAACTACTTCAAAAAATAGTGGGGCAAAGAGAGAGCCCCAGGTTATTTTCACTGTGTGGCATGACCACGGGGCAGAAAATGCATGTGTGTAACCCACGTGTTAAGATAAGGGTAGGTTGAGATGGGCAGTTTCAAAGCAGGCGCTCTGGAAGCCTTGCATCTAGCTTAAAACCTGTACTCAGCTCTCAGTAGTGCCAGGACATGTTTCATATAGGTGTCCTCAAGCGATGAAATAGGGATAGACCACTGCATTTCAATAGCCGCTGTATCTGCTACTCACAAAGTAGGGTTTCTGCTTCAGCAGGTGGGTATAGAGAAACAGAAGGAAAGAGCAGTCGAGTCAAATCAGTGACACAGCTCACTGAATACTGTGGTTTGTGTCATCTTACTTCCTTAGTCCTCCAGTAGCAAATGAGGCTCATAATATTTTGCTTTAATATGTTAAAGACAAAGTCTTGTTCCAGTTTCTGTACAGTGCCTTGGAAGAGTCTCGTAAGTACGCCAACATTTGGTAACTAGCTGAAAAGGAAAAGATGATTGATATCTAGTGTCCTGGGTTCAGTTACCGGCTGGGCTTAAACCACGACATCTAGAATAGAAGACCAATAAAGAAAAAGACCCCAAAGCTTCTCATTGTGAATCCCAGCCAGTTCACGGTGAGGAAACCCAAGCAAGTTGTTTAAACTTGCATCTAAATAGCATAGTTTGCGATGTATCCGCAATCTCAAGAGGTATTAACAAAGATTAAACATTGAATGTAGGTAGGATCCATCAACAGGAAGTTTTTCTGTGTAGGACAGTTGAAGGCAATTTAATAGGAGTCTCTGCTTGTGTGCAAAATTCCTTCCATGTGTAACATCTGGAGTGGCACTGGACAGATGACCCAGTTTTAGTGTCAGTTTCTACTTTTCAGTCAAAATGACAGGAAATGTACCCTGGGCATCTGAAAACAGTTCAGTTTCAACACTACAACCTATTGCTACATTGTAGTTTATTGCACATTCTGATTATTTTTTTAAACACTTTTTTAACACTGGTTTGTCTTAAACTTGAATCTTGCCTCAATGTCTGACACAATAATCTTTGATGCAAGGTTGGTTTTTTAATTAAAAGTTATTTCTGTATATGTTGGATACAGTCTGGATTTGATGGCCTTTCGGCAGCGACGCGGCCTCTCGGCACAGAGACCTGCTTTGCCCAGAATGGCTTTGCAGGCACGCGGGAGTGGCAGCAGCACTGTGAGACTGAGGCCCCCCTTCGGTGTCAGTACAAAAGCGGATTTTTCCATCCCTCTTGTCCTGCATGCACATCTGCTGCTGGGAAAAGGTTTCTGAAAGTTGTGTGCCTCAAATGCTTTGCAGGTCTTTCCATGCCTGTATCCATTCATTAAGAAGCCTGATCCAACCAGCTCTCATCCAGCTTTGGGGTAAGGTAAACCACCCCGTTATCTGTCTTCCGTATCCTAAAGGTGTCTCAGGAAATGGAAATGCAATCCAGCATTTTATGGATAGGACCAAGAGGGACCAAGAACAGGCTGCATCTGCTTTCCTGACATCACCTGCCTCCCTCCAGCAGCCCTTCAAGCCTGTATCATGATTTCCACCTTGCTGCAGCAGACCAGACACTGTGCCCTGCCCTTTCTGCTCTGTCTTTACTCTAGCCAGTGAGCACCCCATTTTTCAGTAGCCCCATTTTGCTACAGACACAAGGTTAGAAAGCTTAACTGAACTTGGTCATGGGACCAGCCCCCTCCATTCACCTTCCCCTGAGCTGCATTGCAGCTGGAATTAGCACTCTCCTTTACTGCTGCAGCCCTTGTTCCTGCAGAGGTGGACTCCCATCTCCAGACAGTGCAGTTTTGGATGGATGCTGGTGTCATGAGGAGGCCACGGGTGGTAGGAGCGGGCTGAGAGCAGAGCCAGGCTCATGTTTGAAGCCATAATATGTGTAAGAAAGCCCTGGCTGGTTTTGTTCCTTTTTAAACCAACTCTCACCATGTTTGACGTGGCTGTTAAGCCATGGAAATGGCTGTCAGTACTGCTCCTAATGTTGTGGGCTGGAGGTACTACAAAGGCTGACTGTGAAACAGCAACTTAAACACAATACAGCAAGGTCCCCCCCATGCATGAAAGCGGGTGCTGCAGCTTGACAAAGCCATTTCCCTTACACATCATTTACCATTTTCTAAGCCTTTTTTTAAAGCCACTTCCATTCTGCTCCCTTTTGCTGGGAGGGTTTAAACGCTTCATCTCTGCATCCAGGACCTTAATGGAAAGTAAGAACAAATACAAACTTGTAAGCCCTATTAAAATCAATTATGTTCTGTGTGCATCTACTGCAGCGCTTGCTCGGGGATGTGCTGCACCACCCTGAGCAGCACATGCCCAAGCACAGCCTTACTCAGCTATCTTGGAGTTTCTTTTACCCCCTTTTCCCATGCAGACAGATCACCCTGGACCGCTTGATCCCGCATGACTCAACATCAGAGCGTGCTCCCCCTCGTTGCTGAAACTTCATCAGAGTATTGCAACATCTAACAGGCCCCGGGTGTATGCGGCCTTGTGCGTACCATGCAAGCAGCTGTTTTGGTTTCCATGTCAGTGCTGGGTTCAAGTCCTGCAGCTGTGGCACTTCCACTGTGGGGTTACATTACTGAGGACAGGCTGAAATAGAGCCTGACAGATTACTTCTGTTAATGTATAGAGGCAAGAAACCGGAATAGTCTTAAGCGTTAAAAGAACAAGTTATCATTACTGGTACTTCCATGGATGTTCTGCAGTCACTGATAGATTGAACCTGATGTGTGTAAGCAGCTGCTGCACACACCTGGGTCGGATTTAGATGGAAAGAAGCAGTGTAATTTCTCCCTCTCACGGCGCTCCTGACCCGAGAGTTGGTGGAAGTGCAAACTGCCAGATTAAAACCAAAGTGGTACAACGTGTGAAAGCAAACGTACCCCAGGGGCCTGTGCTCAGAACACAGCACAGTAATTAATCACAGTAATCAGTTAACAAAGCACAGCACCTCAGTTAAGCAGCAGGACTTTGGGATGCCCCCTCTCCCTCTAACGAATTAGAGAAAACAAAACCTCTTTGATTACCCTTTCAGCCCAGTTTATGGCCAGCTGCAGGAGGCAAGGCTACTACAGCTGTCCTCCTCCTGCTTTCAATAGCATGAAAATAGCACTTCCACATCCTAAACTGTCATTTTCAGGACCTGTTTGTGGCTGCTTGCCCTGCACATTAGACACCAGAGCCAGGCCTGTTTCTCTGTGCACGCTGTATGAGGCTCTATGCACGTTCCTTCCAGAGGTACGAATGAGCTGCTTTAACACACTGAACAGCCATTTGGACAATTACCTTCCCTCGCCAAGCTTTCTCTTGGCAAACCTCTTCAAAGAGATGTCTTCAGTGCAGTAGGTCCCGCTGACTCCGTTTTTCTGTTGCTAGTTCCCAAATGGGACATTTGTTCACCTAAACCACAACTGAGCACCCAGGAAAAGGCAGCAGTTTAACCATTTCAGACACTTCTCCAGGCTGTTTGAACTAGCCCTACCTCCTGCTACAAGGACAACATGTTTGACTTTGACCTCGTGGAAGTGCAACTGGCTGCAGCTGTTGAGCCTCTTCCCCTAGGGCAGCAGCAGCAGACTGCAACCCTCCTGTAATGACAAGGGAAAAAGCACCATGCAGAATACCATCAACTATCAAAGGAGGCAGCAGTACTAATTAGAGCCATGGGAGGAGGCAGGTCTAAAATGACCTGCTCAGCTCTTCCTCTAGTAGGCTCTGCCCATTCCCATGCTCAAGCAGGCCAGGCTGTGAGGTCAGTACAAGCAATTTGAAGGTATGAGAACTATTTGGCTTCATAGTTGAGAAGCATTAAGCCTTTTGCACAGCCATCTCCCTGTAGTGGTTTCAGCCTACATACACTGAAATCGCTTGGTCAACATTACTGTACATCAGTGTGTAAACTGTTTACTGAGACACATACACAAACCAAGGAGCCTGGGGGTCAAAATAAGGGTTTGGGTTTTTTCCACCATCTGTAGGGTTTTAAAGCATCATTCCTCCATGGAATCCCATCACTGCCAAGAGTTGCAGACACAGCTATCTGAACTGGCTAGCTGAAAGATAAATAAGGACATATTTCCCACTTTGTGACTGCAAAGGTGTTGCACTGACTCATTCGATACTTGTCCAACGTCAGTTGAGCACTTGTATGCAGTAAAACAAGACACAGGAAGGTTTCTAGCAGCTGTAGCATTTGTTCTGCCCTCTGAAACGGCATTTTTCCCAAACTTACTTATTCCCAAACCCGCTCACTTTTGCCAGTCAGCTAAAAGGACACTTACCACACCAAGGAAGGGGTGTTTAATGCAGAAGTGGAAAAGTTTTGTAGGAATGCACAGATCAAATACCAAATACAGACAGCAGAAGGCAGTTTTGATTAGAGTCTTCCACAAGAGAGACTGCTTGTGGTGATGCTACACTCTTCTAGCAAGCAAATAACTGACTGCAGTTTGGGTCAATCCAGTCTGTGCCCTAGGTTGTGCCTCCTCGGAATCACGAGCCAGGTTCAAACCATTGCATTTCCAACCCTGAAAGAGCCAGACTGTTCTGCACTGCTGCTTGCTTCATTGCAGCGAGGGAACGATTCCTCCATTGAGCAGCAGCACATTTCCATAATCAAAGTTCGGATGTTCATCCAGCCCTCCCTCACACGAGAAACAAGGGATCTCCTGCCCGCACAGAGCCTGCTGGAACACCGCTTGGGTGGACCTCACCGATCCAGACAGCGCTTTTGAGCCGCCTCTGAACACACATTCCTTAGGAGATTGATCACAGATCTCGGATCTGCACTCTTCATAATGGCACTGCCAGATACGATCATATTTGCACCTGCCTGGAAGACATCAAACACCCACTCAGTAACACAGAACAGATCCACTTCTGAAAGAGTTTCCTTGCTGTAGAACAGGTGGGACACAGGTGACATACCGCTGTCTACAACCACAACCCCAGTCCAGGAAAGGGAACTTCCCCAAACAGGTAACTGCTTCATCATTCCTATTAACCCAAACAGACAAGAAACAACCAACTTCTCCAGCTTCAGTAGCCGCTATTAAAAAGGCACAAGACAGGACCACAGGAAGATACTGATCCCGTGTGCTTTGCTTTGCTGTTCCCTCTGAAAGCTCAGGACAAAACGCAAGCCCTCCTGAGCTTTATTTCCCAAGGGAAGCCTCTTAGCACAGCGACTGAGAACGCTGCCCTGCATCAACCTCTTACCTCTGCACACTTGTGGATGGTGTCGGGCCCAACTCCTCCATCCACTTCGATGTCCAGTGAGGGAAACTGCGTCCTCAGCCACTGAACCTGAGGAACAGCACAAAAACGTTGACCCCGAGCTCCACACTCAGCTGCTACAGTTACACAGAGCTGCTCACAAGGTTTGTTCACTTCCCTGCGACACCCCAATACTGTTAATTCACTTTATGCTCAATAAATAAGGGAAGAGAAGCTTGGTTTACCTTTGGCATCATGTCTTCCATAAATTTCTGCCCTCCGAATCCAGGTTCAACCGTCATCACCAAAGCCATGTCTATCTGATTGGCCCAAGGTGCCAAGTGCTCAACCGTGGTGCAAGGCTTGATCGCCAAGCCAACCTGCAGTAGAGGAGAGACAACTCCAAGTGCGCCTTAGATGACAGCAACGCCGGCTTGAGCTCAGAATGGACTCCTAGGGAAACACTTGTGTGTCTGTGCAAGCACGGTAAGCACAGGCTGCTTTAAATCAAGACTGCTGATTGAGAACCAGCGTCATGCAGTGTCGGGACTGCATCAGCCGCTCTCTGACCACCCAAAACGGCAGCGAGGGATCTTTCATAGCCATAAACGCGGCTGTTGCCTGGGCTGCGCACAGCGTGCTGCTCCAGCCCCACCTCCCCTCACCTTCATCCCATTCTCCCGAATGTCCTTTATCAGCGCTCCCGGGTTGTCCGTAGCTTCCAGGTGGAAGGTGTACTGGTTCGCGCCCGCCACAGCCATCGGCTTCACCCACTGCTCCGGCCTGGCCACCATCATGTGCATGTCTGGAGGAGGGGAGCGGCGCCGTGAGGCGGCGCGGCAGCCGGGCGGGGAGCCCCGCGTCCCCCGGGCAGCCCCTTACCGAAGAAGGGGTCCTGGCCCAGCTGCTTGCGCAGGCTCTCCACAACGGGGTGGCCGAAGGTGATGTTCGGAACGAAGTGCCTTGGGGCCGAAGAGAGAGCACCCGGCACGGCCGGTTAGCGCGGGCTCCCCCGGGCCGCCCCCCGCGCTCCCTCCCCGCCCGTTACCCGTCCATGACATCGAGGTGCAGGTAGTCGGCCCCGCAGTCCAGCATGCGGCTGCACTCGGCGCCCAGCGCCGCCAGGTCGCTGTTGAGGATGGACGGCCCGACCCGGCACCCCGACGCCATCGCTGCCGCCCGCGCGTGCGCCGCGCCGCGCCGAGCCGCCTGATGGGACCGGGACGGGAGGGACGCGAAGAGACACCGCCCCGCCCGCGGCGCCCGCCGCCATCTTGGGTGTTGGGGGGGGTGGGGGTGAGAGGGGCGGGCGGACGGAGGGGGGCGGACCCCGCGGGCTCAGGGGCTTCAGCCCCGCTGTTCTGTAGGCTCGTTCCCCGAGTAAGCCGCCTCTGGCGCTTTGGAGGGCACCCCCCCCCCCCCCCGATTGGAACTGGGACGGGGGAAGCGTGGGGCAGTGTTGGAAGTTCGCCGTGAAGTGCGTTCTGTCAGTCCTGAGGCAGCGCCAGGCTGGGGCTGCTTAGAGCCGGGGGGTGACCGTTAACAAACACTGCCTGCTCCGGAAACACAGGAACGCGGTGTTGCGCAAGAGGTTTAAACACAGAACGCCGTCCTTTTTGCCACCACTCTGTATTTAGTCCTCGGAACAAGGTCTGCATCACACGCTGAGGCGAGGGGACACGGGTTGGACATGACATGCGCTTAAGGCCTCTAACACTAGTTAAGCAGCATGGTTTGTCTTCACAGCAGAAACACACCAGTTGTGTCACAAAGACACTGGGGGAGAGCAGGGAACCAGCCCAAGTACACCGTCCGCACCTCATGAGTACAGGATTAAGCGCACCCGATAAAGCAAAGCACAACAGGGTGGCTGTTCCACCGCAACACTCGTCCAACACAGTCAGAGCTGCTGCACAGCCACCTGAATCGAACGGAATGACAGAGTATTACATCACTGGTAAGCTGTGCTGAGTTCTAGCAGGGTAGACATTAAAAAGAGGCATTACAGTCCTTGCTATGGCTTACCACCATGGACTCATGGGTGTGAGAAACCCGGATGGAAACACGCATCACACAGACTGAATTATCACAGTTACTTTGTTATGGTTAGGGCGCAGCAGCCACGCTGAGGCATCCAGTTTTCATTAGGGAAGATGCTCGCCTCAGTTTCAGCAGCAAAGGTCACTGTCAATGCACCATGTGTTCCGTATGTGCTGTGCCTCAAACACTCCTCCCCGCAGGACTGGCAGCACCCAGCCCACCTGGGATCTCAAAGGGAAGCCGTCTTCCCTCCTTTGTGCGTCACTGTTAATAACAAACCCCAGCATCTGGAACCTAGCTGTTCTGGGAGCGAGCTCCGGGCCAGGAGCAGCTCCAAAGCAGTCTCCGTGCAGCCGGTGCTGAGGAGATAAGCAGTACAGCGTGGTTCGGTCAGCACAGGAAGCGGTTTGTCACTGAGGACACTGCCGTCTTCACCTCACCATCGCTCTGACAGAGCCATGGTCACGTTAAGCTGCATTAGTGCCCTATCTATAAGTACATATATGGCGGTACGAGTGGTGCTCTTCCCAAGGGGTGCTGGGAACCTCCATCTCTCCCCAGTGCAGAGGGAGCAGAGCACGCTCAACACCCACGAGCCTGGGGAAGGATGGCTTTGGCTACCTTCGGAGGTTTGATGTGCACGAGTCCCCTCCTCAGGCTGGTGTGCACAGCTCCCGTCCCGTCTGAGCACTTGGCAAGCACGAGGCGCACAGCCTGAAGGCTCCATGGGTTTCAGCAGGCTCAGACCTGCTGTCAGGTGCATGGTTACCTCTCCACGCACCGGTAACAACTGCGCGCTGCACTACAGCAGTGAGGCAGTATTTGAAACAGCTGAGCTGTACAAGAGAGATGGCCTTTCTGTGGAGAGTCCTTTCTACGGAGACGGACAGGAGGATATCATCCTGTCTCCTCAGTAAGGCTGGGTTATGATGCGTACGTCCAAATGACAAGCCCTCAGGAGCCAGACTGGCAATTAGCACATTTCGTCTCGGGATGATCTGAAACATTCTCCTCGGCACGATAATGCCATGATTACAAACTCTGGCTCTTCTAACGTAAGCTGCAAAGGGCAGGACGTGATTCCCAAAGCCCAGGGTAACTTTGGGCGTTGCTTATGATTTCATGGTTTGTTTCACAGCTGTCGTGCAGTTTGCCTGTAAGCAGCTAAAGGCTAAAGTCACATTCCAGCCTAATTCCATGATGCTGCAGCACAGCCCATAACTCAGCAGTGACTTCAGCTGATCCCCCACGAGGATCTCCACCTACGTATAAATGTTACATATATATATCTAATACTTTGCAGCCATGAGCATTACGTACATAAAATGGAACCTTTTGAAATACAATCTCAACATGCCAAAAATAGATTCTTTCATCAAGTTTCTGCCCTGCAATAGCCATCTTTTGTTTACAGTGTACATATATATTTATGTATAGGAACATGAAAATACCATATATAAATATTTACTTTAAACCCCTATAGCTAAGCATATACGCCAGCATCCATGGAGCAGTTGCTAGGTACCACAAGGTCCACCCATTCCAGATGTGGTTTCTTGGGTGTTTTTGAAGCTGTGGAGATGAATTACTCAGTACATTGAAGCAGGACAGCATGGGCTATTTATACCATCTGCAGGCCACTCACCCCCTGCCCATCTCTATCTGTGCACAGCACGTGCATTCCTTCTTATGGTATGTGCTCTATTTAGTTTTACAGAGCAAATATTTTTGTAGGGCATCCTCAGAGAGTGGAATGAAACCAACAGACAAAAGTAAACTCAACTAAAGTCTGCAGTGCCGAAAAACAACAACAAAACAGGTCTAATTGCTCCATGGTGCTTATCATTGCTCTGCAAGTTAGAAACAATGGTTCCAGGCTTGTGAAAATCAATCTTTTTTGGTACTTTTTTGTCAGTGTTTTCACTGTCAGTACCAAGGGGTCAGAGCCTTGAATTCAGTCACTACATAGCCCTCCTCTCAAAACCACTACAAAAATAAACCTTGGGCCCAGCCTCCAGAGAGCCTTCTCTTCTGTCTCATACAGTACAACAGCTTGCTGCTCACAGTGCATGGCTGCCAGGGCAAGGTTTTATGGACCACGTATTCGCCCAGACACCCCTACCCTGAGAATCTGCAAGAAATGCTCTGTTCCTGTGGCCTTGCCTTGAACTGGAAGAGATTTCACCAACAGGAATTCACCAGTCTATAGCAAGCGGCTGGCAGCTATTTTCTGCTTTTGGATAATAAAGTGCTCTTGTTTTAGTTAGTTATTAATTACCAGGGAACCCAAAGGAGAAGGTGCGCTTTCCCTTCCTCCTCCCACTGCTGCACTTCCCCAAGAGTTAGACATGAGATTCATCCAGGTCAACATCAGTCTCCCCAAGCTCCACATTCGTGAAGCTGTAGTGGGTGGCCAGCAAGGGGTTCTCCATGCCGTTGTCCTCGCTGATGTGAAGGACAGTGTCCCCGTGCTGCAGCAAGCTGGTGGTCTCCAGGCCAGCGTAGTCCTCGGAGTCGGAGAGCTGGGTGGGGGGGGTGCTTTGTGCCGTTGTCGGCCGGGATTCCAAGCCCTCCTCTTTCTCCTTCTCCTTCTCCGCAGGAAGCGCCTCGCTCTGCAATTGAGGAAAGCTGGTGGTCAGGCCCAGAGAATGTGGGAGGGAGCCAGGGAAAAAAAGCAAGGGAACCTCCTATCAAGTATTTTCTCAGTCAGAAATACTTCTTCCCATAAGGGGCCAGGCACTTGCAGATTATAAATGCCTCAAAGTTTGCTGTAATGATACACTTTTGCTGATGAATCAGATCTGCAGCAGTGATCAGAAAGCTTACCTTATTTCAGTCCTTAACACTGCCTCGTTGCATGTTTTTTAGTGTAGATGGGTGTCTTTAATTTGTTCATGGCAAAGGACACAAGCCCCCAAAGGCACGAGATGTGTGTTTATCTGGTGTATAAAAATGGTCTCGATGACACTGATGTCTTGAAGGGATGACTGTGGTTGCCCCTGCACTGTCCTCACTGGTGTCCAACACAGACAGTAATTGGGCTAGCAATTTCTTTTGCAATACAATGATTTTGCTAAAACAGCCCTGAGGTTTTGAAGAAGTCCTTCCTTTAGGACGCATTTCTCAGAGAGCAAGCTGTCAAAACCTGCTGATGAACAACCGCACTGGTGGGCAGGTCCAGAAGGACTGCTGTGTGTGACGGGAAGATGGAAAGGGAGGATGCATGACAGGCAGACAATGGCACTGTCAGCCCCGTTACCTGGCCCCAGGCAGACAATGGCACTGTCAGCCCCGTTACCTGGCCCGTGCTCTGGCTGTGGAGATCGGCTACAACGATGGCAGGCGAGGAGGTGAGCGCAGGCTGGCCTGGCGGGTCCTGCTTGCTGGGCTCCTGGGGGCTGCTGTGGCTGCAGCCGGGCTGCTGGGCTGCCCGGGCCGGTGTGGTCCCTGGGGAGGCTGCTGGGGCCTCAGGCTGCGCCTCAGTGAAGGTCACCGACCGCTTCTGCTCCGCTGAGGGTACAAAGTGGAGTAGGAAAGTCACATATTAAATATAATACGAATAGATATATAAATAGATATTAAATATAAATACAAAGTGAGTATTAAAATGCTACAGTTTAGACAGGAAAACACAAGAAGAGAAAGAATCCCTGGAGTTGTTACAGCTAAGCGAAGATGCACGATTCACTCCATCTTTATAAGCTGTCTAATTGGAGTGTCATCTAAAAGCCTTTTACCCCAGGCTTCCTCTAAAGCCACAGCAAGAGTCAGGGATCACCTCAGGACTAGTCACCCTACCTATCTTTGTCGTGGCTTGGTGAGATAAATGCCACCCAGAACATCTCTCCATCCCAGAAGAATATACTGAACTGAATTCCCATGTGAGTCAGGCATGTCTGCCCTCAACTACACCAGGAAAGCTGAGATGCAAATATGTAAGGGAATTGCCCAAGGTTTTGCAGCAAATCAGAGAAGAGGGCAACTGACTCAAGCACCCTTTGCTCTTCAAGCTGTTTCCTCCAAAGTTGACTGCTCACCTGAGATGGTTCAGAATACAGCCCCCTGCTCTGCTGGGCAGTGCTGACTCCTGGAATCGTATGGCATGGACTAGAACAGTCCTCCATTCATGTCTATGTACAACTGTAAAGCTCTGCATTGCTAAGCTTACAAATGACAGGAAATTTCCTTCTTTCCACTACTCTCAATAGCAGCTTCAAAATTTACACATCTGTAGGTTTTGGACAAGGCGTCCTGAACAGACGACACCGTTCCCTCAGTGCGACACATGGCAATTCACCATCCATGTGCAGTTTCACCTTGAAAGCCTTTGGAGAAACCATCCAAGTGTTTCGAGGGGGTGATTTTCTGATAGGATATCCACTTACAGCACAAAAGGATGAAACTTCTGGGACTTCACTTTAATACAGGCTACTGACCTCGTGCTCCCTTTTCCTTTAAGCTAAACCAACACCACAGATAATCTACTTGCAGACATCAAGTTGTGGGTATGCAGCACTGCCCTACCGCTGGGTTTGGGCTTGGGCTGGATGCTGCGCCGCGTGGTTGACAGTCGAGCTCCATGACGGCTGCGAGGTTCAGTCTGAGTTTTCTGACGTGACAGCAGTGGTCGTCGAAGCTGAACAGTGGAGGAAAGAGTTAAGCTGATGCATGTTCACGTTACACAACTTCTCCCCTGTAAGGGAAACAGATCACCACTGGATGGGGCTTGGAGCACCCTGCTCTAGTGGAAGGTGTCCCTCCCCATGGCAAGGGGCTGGAATTGGATGAGCTTTGAGGGCCTTTCCAACCCAAACTAGTCCACGATTCTATGACTGTTTGTTCCTCTAGATGTCCATTCACTCTGCTTTTGGCAGATACTGCATTTTAGGGTGTCCATGGCTCAGACATCTCCTTCATATGAACTTCTGGGGTTTGTGCCGTTTCAGTTTTCAATACTGAATGCAATGCGATGCAGATTGTGTGACCATCATTTCATTTAGGAAAATAATAATAACCCAGCTTGCAGAGGAAAGGGCTGTGGAATTCCAAACAAAGTGCACCTCCTCTCTTAGGAATTTGTCACAGCTATGACCTGTGCTGCGGTTCCTGCTGACCCAATGGACTGCACTAGTGTATCACAGGTCAGGTGAAAGGGGCATGTCACATCCACGAATCATTTCAAAACAGACACAGAGAACCAGACCAACTCCAGCAGAAAAGGTTTGTCCACTCCCCATGTTCTCACCTGCCGCAGGCCTCTCTTCCGCCCCAGGGGTTGCTGCAGGAGAAGGTTCTGCTGTCCTGGCTCGCTCTG
Organism: Amazona ochrocephala; assembly: GCA_039720435.1. Taxonomy (NCBI): domain Eukaryota; kingdom Metazoa; phylum Chordata; class Aves; order Psittaciformes; family Psittacidae; genus Amazona; species Amazona ochrocephala. The sequence goes on along the minus strand of CM077881.1, from coordinate 79,852,401 downwards.
CACGCTTGCCACCCTGTTAGATGGTGACAGCATTAGGCCAAGCGCAGAAGCCCCGCATATACCTAGCAGGTGTCCTGGCAATCGTGACTAAAATCAATCAATAAATAAACCAACCACTGATGGCACAGTCACTTCAAAGAGCAGTACTGCCTTTGAAGGATGGGGGGACGTGTCTATTGGGTTGTGGCTTCTGGGGCTTAGGAAATGGTGGGAGGTGGAGTCATGGCAGTCAGGATGTGGCCACGCACAGGTAGCATCCAAAGATAACTAACTGCGAATTTCAGTTTTCAGTCATTGATTGATGCATCCCACTGAGCAACACTCACTTGTCTGCATCCTTTGCCACAGCCAGTAAAGGCAAGAATATCGGCTCCTAGCTCAAAAGCCTTTTTGTTTGCTTTTCCTTTTTCAAGGACGATGTTGTAAAAGCAGGTTTTTGTTTCCTCCCAAATAGACTCCACAGCCTCAGCACAATTTTGTCATCTGGGTTCAATTTCGATTTAAGTCAACAAACAAAAAACAAACACAAAGTGACAAAGGATCCATTCACATAATGGATGCATGAGTTATGTGAACAAGGCCCCACACTCAACACTTGCAGCCTTAAGTCCTTCTGTGGCTAACAAACAAAAAAGACAAGTAAATGTAAATTAGATACAGAGATACAAACACAACTTTTTAGGCTTTAATATCTCGGTACAAGTTACCTGAAAACCTGCAGTAAAAGAATCTTTAGCAATAAAACATACCCAGCTACATGTCATCTCATCCTACCATTCAACTGACCAGTTAATCTACTTAACATCAGATTACCACCCTCCCCTCGTTTTTATCAAAGCACTGTATTCCTCCAAACAGTTCCAAACAGGTCATTTAGCAGACAGTGGTCACAGAACACGTTAGCTGAATGAACTATGTCTGAGAGACATATGGTTACAATAGCAACTAACATTTAAGATGGACTTTTAAATCAGGCAACTGCTCTTCTGGGACAGACTGGAATCCACTGAGCCACACATCCTAGTTAAGCAACTTCCAGCTCTATTTGGTATGCATTGTTGAAGGTTCAGTGTCACAATCCATTTTGCCTTTGGCCTGCATTTATCTGAAGGAAAACAACATTCTTTTCTCTAGCTGTATTCCTTGCATCTCCCTCGAGATGCTCAGTACCACCATCAGAGTGAAGGTTTATCGCCTGACCTTACAGGAGTGGAGGAAGAAGACAAACCTAAGAACATGGTCAGACAAGACATGGAGGACGTCTATGAAGAGGCTTAAGAAGTTCTGTCTCCTGGAAAGACCATTCTTTTCTTTGGTAGAAGCCCTTAGAAGGTTTGGTGGAACAGAACACCAGAGCTTCCTGGTCTGCTCTGTGTCAAAGTCAGGCTACCTGACCTATTCCTTCTCCCCTTACCGATCTAAACTGAAGCCAGACTTTGCACTAAACCATATACACGTGTTTCTATAAGCTCTACAGGGGAGACAGTGGGCAACACCAAGGAGAGAGGTGTCTCAAGACCATGAAGCTGTTTCTCTTCTGTCTGATCACAGCCTACTAATCCTAGGCATGCCCTCAGCAGCCTCACCACAGCTGCACTGGTTTGGAAAAGCTTCGGCGAGCTCAAAGCCAGAACAAACAAGATGTATCCGAGCCCTTTTTAACTCAGACCGCTCTTCCAAATGAGATCACCGGTCCCTGGAGCACATTCTCCAGCTTTTACGTAGGGTACTGACATGATTTACATACGGAGCATCCTAAACATCAAGCAAGCACCCGCCTATGAATAAGCAGAGTCCTCAAAGTTACTTCCTCTTAGCAGGACTGTGTTCTTGACCCAGACAATGACTGCAGCACATGTGACCGGCAGGTCCAGAAGCAACACATCATTCCTTATCAAAGCAAAAAGACTGTGCTTAAGTTACTCTTTAGATTTGTGATCCAGGCTACCTGAAATTACAGCTTGTCCCATTTTCTTAATCTTCTGCTTTTAGGATTACATAAAATCCTTATTCCTCTGAATTTGAAGAAATTTTCAGAGTAGTTCTCAGTCATGAATTACGTAGGAATTAGCTGGGGAAGGCCTTGGGAAAATCAGTTCCTATTGGAATAGGTTTTGAGAATACTGCTGCAATTTCTGAGGAAGGAACAGTAACTCTCAGTTCCATGAGTGAGGCGCAGAAAGACTACAAGGGTTTTCATTCACCACTACAAACAATGTTTTGGAAACAAACTCATTGCACATGCACCATGAGAACACTTTGAAGAAGTCATTAGATAGAGGAAGTACGTGGACTGCATGAGGGCACGGAGGCTGTACATGAGGAAGAAAATGATTCCCATGGAGTAATCTGAAGGCAAACAATAGATGAGCAAAAGAAAGGCTGGGCTTTGTATCTTCCTGCTGGAATCTGGGATTTTCAGCCTGGCTTATATCGCAAACGAAATGCGTTTCGTGAGATCTGGCGGATGTTTATTTCCAGTTTGGAATCATTACACAAATTGGTGTAATTTGGGATGATCTGAGGAGCTGAAGTTGCAGATATCTGCTGCAGGCACATGGTGGGCACGAGAGCAGCCGAGCTCTGCAGAGCTGCCCGTGCACAGCACAGTCCTGCTGCGGCTGTCCTTTTGCCTTCCATCCCTAATTTTGGAGAAGGGAAGGACAGAGAGAGAGGGATCATCAAGGCCACACATTTCAGAGGAGTGACTGAATTTTCACATATAACCTTTCACTGCAGGAGTATTTGTGAGGCTTTCTTTTCGCATCAAACAACAGCACTACCGATCTTGTTTCCAGGCAAATTAGTGTGGCAGGCAGTCTGTTGACTCTGTGGAGCTCTCCCTCCCTCCCTCCTTTTCTGTATCTCCTTGTTTACCAGACCTCACCAGGAGTTTACTGGTTTTCTGTGGGACCCAATCAAAGAACATTGAATCAAATGCCATTTCAGCCCTCCGGAGGCAATGTGATCAATAAGAAGGGTTTTTCTGCAGGACATAAACCAGATTCATTTGGGAATAATGAACCAGAATGTTTTCCTGCCCAGCACAAAAGATGCTCTGTCACTCTCTGAGTATCCGTCAGGGGTTTTATCTTCACAATAGTGTTACATAGGGCAGAGACAGGTGAGCAAAAGATCAAACCAACCCAACTTTGTGGAAGCGTGTTGCCAGCGCTACAAGAAATGACAACCAGTGCAGTCACACAGTGGGGACTAGAAGAGACTGTCACGTTGGCCATTATGGTAAGTGATGCTTGTGGTTTACAAGAAGCCGTGCAGCAAAAAAACATAAAGAGAAAGAACCAAGAAAAACCCAAACCAGAGACAAAGGGAGCAAGGAGTTCACGTCTGTTAAACAGATGTACATGCTCGTCACACCACTATGGTAGAACACACACACTTTGTGTCCCAGGACACATGAATGAGAGGTTAGTGGACAAAGGCTAGGGGAGAACGGGTTAAAATGTACATGAACTCCAGCTCTTGTATTCCCAGACACATCCTCACCCAGTCAGTGTTAGAGGCGCTACGCTAGCCCTGGCAGTATGAATTCACTCTGATTTTCCCTATTAGGCACCATGAAACTAAGGCATAACAACAAACATTAAAGGGAAACATGTTTGTGCAACAGATTTCCATTACAGTGACTTCTCATTCTTCTTCCTTCCTGCTTTGGGAATATATCATAGAATCATAGAATCATAGAATAGTAAGGGTTGGAAAGGACCTCAAGATACCCTCTCCTCTCAGATTATAACCACAACAAATCACAGTGCTGGACACATATGCTTCTCAGCCCTGTATACCCCATGCTATCTGTTTACTTCTGAGCACATATATGCTATCCCCTTCCTGTCTTCTCTGCTTTTCTCCATGTCTGGCTGTAATTGCTACAGAACAAAGGGAAACACTTTATTCTTTTTCTGTGTTTGTCACTATTTATTTCATTTAAAACTCCTACCTTCCATGAGGGTCTGCTCTCCACACGATTTATTTCTTCATGCCAGTTATGACTAAACACCAGCTTTTGAATTCAGAAGGCAATCCTAAACAGTTGTTATCATTGCGCTCCGGCTGAAATCAAAGGTTTATAAGAAAAAACCCAAGCCTGCTCTATTCAAATCTAATGTTCCTGAATATAATTAATATTAATTCTCCTGAATAACATTAATTCTGTCCTATGATCCCCACAGCACAATAAGCTCCTATCATGTCTGCTTTATGACTTCTGTCCTTTAGAGGAGGAATCCAATTTACACATTTAACAACACAGCTGAAACATCTTTTCCTTCCTTAGAGAACTCTAACATAGCCTTTCCATAAAAGTTTGCAGTATTTCCCTGTCTTCTAAGGCTCTTTCTAAGGCTTTTCGGCCCTGATGTCCCTGCTTCAGATGTTTTCATATGTATCCTTGAAAACAATAATACACCTCAACAGATCTGACTCCCAAGTACCCCTGGTCACCTTTTTGCCTAAGGGAATCTCTGTTCCATAGAGCAGGGTGGATGACAGTGTGCTAGTCCTGAGCAAAAATGTATGTGACAGAAATGAGTAGGAGCCCACCGTGCAGCTGATTTCAGGATTCAAACTAAACTATTGCATATGAACTCACCTCATTTGAACTCAGCCTCACCACAGTTACTAGGAGTGACCCCCCGTATTTAACAAGATCAAAACGTTTCAAAGTCAACACTGATGTAACCTGGTATCAGATCACAGAATCACAGAATAGTCAGGGTTGGAAAGGACCTTAAGATCATCCAGTTCCAACCCCCTGCCATGGGCAGGGACACCTCCCACTAAACCATGCCACCCAAGGCTCTGTCCATTATGGCTGCAACTCAGATACGGACCTTCTCCTTTGTCATCCTCCTCAATTGTAGTTAGATTTTAGCTCTATTTAAAGAATGGCACTTAACTTCCTCAGCTGAATGACTTCTGTTCTCTTTTGGCCCAAACACATGCTTGGATGACCATGCAATCCATTTTACTTTATCACAAAGCCAGACGACAATATTCCTGCCTCTGCCAACAAGCCAATGTCTTTTCCGAACACCACTCCTACAAGTAGCACCAATGAGAGACCGATCTGCCAAAGCAGGATTCACACACACAAAGGACACCATGAATTATGGGATGATCTCACTGACACCACCAATCATAAACTAGCCATTTGTCTGCCAAGAAGAATGAACAAACGCACAAAGCAGCCTGTCCCCACCCCAAAAGGTCACTACTGATAGCTAAAACCAAGCTAACAGAGTAGAAACCATTCACACAAATGCCCTTCAACATATTCACCTCTTCAGCTGGTGTGGTGAAGTAAGCAAATAGTGCATTACCCTTCATGTTGCCAATGTAAGGGCCATGTTCTTCTGGAAGGAAACAGAGATGCTCTTGGGACTAATGACAGCTCACCGACCTCCTGAGGATGGGTTGTGAGGAGCAAGCCCAGCAGCAGGACAGTAAGGAGGATTATCACCACTGAGCTGGCTGTTAAAGGTGCAGGCCTCCCTTCCAAGCTCACTCCTGACCCCTTAGACAGGCACAGACTTACCAGCGTTTGCATACAAACTCCCCTGTCCACGGGCAATGGGGAGCAGCTAGACCTGAACTCCAGTCCTGACAGGGCAGTTTTAAATATGTATTAATGGTGTTCACCTGCAAGCTTTCCAAGGTGTCGTTTGAGATTTGGAAACTGTAAAACTAACAAGTATTACTGTAAAGCATCCACAGAGAACTGTATTCCACAGGACTTATCATAATTAATTTTATTAGCGGATGTTAAAGAACACAGCCTGATTGATATTAAGTCTTTTGTGGTGACAGCATTGTGAGACGAATGGGAAAACAGATGTCTCTGCTTCATATAGGCTTCCAGACTAATGCTTGTAACAGGCTACAGCTAATGCCTTGTGGATAATCTTTCTCATGCCTTTCAAGCAATTGCTAAAGAAGGGGAAAACCCCGAGGCTAGCCAGCCAGACCACTGCTTCACTTGCTACAGCTTTTCCTTTTCCCTTCCACTATCCCTTAGCCTCAAAGTTACTGGCAATCAAAGCTGAAAACTGAAGGTGGGTTGCTACACCTTTGACTTGCAGGCCTGAATATCAATGAGCCACAAGAGACAGAGATGGAGAGAGCAACAAAAGGTGAGGGGAAGAGACAGGGGAGATTGGAAACGGCTCGTTTCCCAGCACACACACTGACAGACAGGTAGTGTTAACACTGTACCTAGAGAGGCTGCCCTCAGTGGCCAGGCTCGGGGAGTCATCGAGGACATTAGGTTCACTGCAGGAGGGGCAGGGAGATTAAGAATTTAGGAAAAGGAAATGCAAAAAAGCATGCGATTGTCTCTGTTTTCAAGGGAAAAAAAACAGCAACGGAATAAAGTCAAAAAAGGACGGTAACATAAACTGGTCTCGCACGCTCAACAGCACACCTATGACTCAGAGCAGCTGAGAGAACATCTGGTAACAGGAGCAGTCCGGAGAGGGGGTTACACTGCCTGGAGGCTTCTGCATCTCTGCTGAGAACTGGGGAGCCGAGAAGTTTGGTAGGATGGGTTTCCACAGGAAATAAGGGCAGGGAACTATTTTCAAAGCCATTTTCCTGCAGCATTCCCATTTATTTCGGTTCTATTTACTTGCAGCTTCATAGAAAGCTTTTTTCTTCCCCCTTCCCCATGAGCCACTTCTTCCTGAGGGAGGGCTGAACAATCTCCCATGAGCTATAGACCACTCTCCTAGTACAACTCTACGGATAAACATCTGGAAAACAAGGTCTTGTAGTGCAATGAAACTGTAGGTAAACAGCTGGTGTGGATCCTGGCAAACCAGTACACAATCACTTTGCTTTCCTACCCCTCAGCCATCCGGGCAGGAACAGCCTTCTCAGCCCATAGGAAAAACATGAAAGAAAGGAAGCAGTCTGCTGGGTTACCAGCAGGAAAGCAATAATATTATTACTTAACATGAATGACTTTACACCTGTGAGGCAGGCTGAAAGCTCAGAGAGCATCCATAACTAAAAAGGGCATGATGCCGTGGACTATGATTATGCCTACTGAGCTTGTGGCTTCCCTACGAAGATGAAAAACAATGGTCCTGGCATACCATGCGCTTAAAAAGCAGAGGGCAAAGCTCTGTTGTAATTACAGTATTTCTTTCCTCAGCATCACCACGACTTGGGATTGCACAAAGCAAACACTGCTGTCAGTCAGCTGTGACTCTTGCGAAGGTTATGCATTGAAGATGGTAGTGAAAGACTCAGGTAAATGCAGTCTCGCATGTCAATTTTTCAAGAAACAAAGGGACTGAAGTAACTGAGTTCAAAAGTCAAATGAGTTCCTGTAAGCCCTCTTGTGAAAACTCCCAGATAAAATCTGGGCAACTTCTCTCCTGTAAATCACTTCTCCTATCTCTGCTGCTATGTACCGCAGCTGTTACTTTTCCTTCATCTATCAAGGTTATTTCTTTTATTCCAAGCAAGACTGGGGGAGGGAACAATGTTGTTTGATTTTCCAAGGCTGGTCAAGAGATAATGTAGGATTTATTCTTTAAAGGTTCAAAAGAAATAGCATAAATTCATCTGTCCATTGTCAGATATCCTTGGAAAACTATGCTGCAGACAAGTAAAGCAATAAACATTGCTTACTTGGGGGGAAGGAAAACGGGAATCGCATTTAAATGCACAACTTCTCTCTGCATCTTTGACAGATTTCCCAAATTCCAGTCTCTTTCTCACCATTCCATGTTAACCAGGAATAAGGCATTCAAAGCTGTTTCTATCAACAAGTACATTTCCGGTTTAAAAGAGTATTTAATCCCATCTTTGAACTCAACATTCAGTTTCTGCAACGAGCTAGGTATATTTCTAGGAAAGACTGTTTTCTCCATGGAAGAAAACAAAGCAAATCAAACAGGATGTCCCTGCCCCACTTCCCAGCTTCTCAGGACTCCTCCCCACTCCCTACACAGGCTGTGTATGGTCCTCTGGGTCAATGCATAACCCCCCAAATCATGTCTTTTCTTTTTGCTATCCACGGCAGTGGCAGAGGAAAATAACAGTGCTGAGGGTTTCTGAAACTGTTCAGGAGGAAGGTTTCTATGGATGACAGCTTGTTCTTACGGATCTTACACAACACAGCTCATCCTGGAAAGTCATTATTTCTGACCCCGCACCCTTAGTCCAACACTACTGCAGGATGAATAAATCTAGCCTCACTGTGCTGGCACCGGTTCTGCCATCCCACATCCCTGATGTGCACATAATATACCTGCACCATTTCTGCTCTTGTGAATGTAATGGGAAAGGTGAAAAGCTCATGTTGTTACCTTTGGCTGGGTAACATGCCCACCTCAGCCTGAGGTGCAGACACGCTGGAGAGATGGCTGGAGAACCGCCTCCTCCCAATGGCACCCATAAGGTATGCTTCCTGTTCACTTACCACACTGGGCATGCTCAAGGAGTCATCTAGAAAGACAGAAAAAGCAGGAAAGGAGAGGAAACAACCATCCTAACCCCCACCTACATGTTTACAGTTGTCAAGTGATAACAGGATGCCAAAGGTGTACCCAGCATTTACTTACCAACACTCAAAGCCTGCAAATCTGAACACTTCCATTAGATTTACAGTCGCAGCTCAGAACGACATATGATGATGAACCCAGCACACATGGGGCAGGGATTTATGTATGATTTCAGCCTATGTGGCTCTCAGGAAAAATGTGTTTGAGGAATTCAGCTTCCACTGGGGCTTAATTCCTGCGACTAATAAATTGTTTGCTGTAACTGGACATTTTGCTGGTGTGAAATGAACTGCTGCTATGATAGAGCAAAGCACTGCTACAAAAGAGAAACTACATAACAGCAAGATGCAGAACTGATACCCTTTAACACCTTTGGGACATGCATTTTGAAATGCCACCCAAAAATTAGATAGACTCAATGACATCATATTATAACTGAACTATAGAGCCAGCTGGGTTGTGATCAGGACTGCTTGGAATTTTCAGTGCTGTTTCAGATTGTATAAAGGACCTGGAAAGAAATGACTGTTGTGTTTCTTACCACAACAACTTCTAATTACAAATAAACAGATAAATAAAGGGGAAGTTTCGTGTAATTTTCCGTTTTCTTTCTGACCTTTTTCAATTTTGATATTCTGAAATATTTTATAGCAGCATTAAGCCAAGGCAGGGCTGAGGTAATACTGCAGCAAGCACATAGGAAGATAGCAATCACTGTTCCACACGGTGGCTCATAATGAATCTGAGGCTCAAACCAGAGTTTGCCACAGTGAGTATCTGAGCATTGTATCAAGCAGTACAATGCTGGGTGGATTGTACAACGTTTAGTGATGAACCCAGCTAAAATAAGGTTGGGCTGAGCCTGGAAAGTTTCAGGCTTTCCCAAAAGGCAATTCTGCTGTAACTGCACAGGTCTTGCTTTTGTGCCACCCATTTTCACTCCTTTTGTTTAATGTCTTTGGGGAATAGTCAGCAGTCCTCAAATACGGAAGTGAAGTGCCTGAGGCTCCAGGCATGAAGGCAACCAACCGCTGCAGCACCAGAAGGCAGTATCCCCGCTGAAAAAGCAGGGGGAAACCCAAGCCTGATGACATAAGAGCAGTTTTCTACCCTGGCTTTCAGTGATGGACAGCTCAGAAGCAGAGAGAAGGCAAAATTCCAAGAACATAATGAAACTCAACTGAAATGACAAAGCAACATTCAGGTCATTGCAAATTAGTTTCCAAAAGATTCAGTGTCCCATTCCTTCTAAATTTGCACCAGAAAGCCTGGCAACTCCAGGACCTGCCAGCTGCCCAAAAGGGAGATCAAGCTTTTGTTGTCAGTAGGTTTAAGGCTTAATTTCCTCTTTGTTAATCAAGTGACACGAACACACAGACATTCCTCTCTGCAGAAAGCCACAGCTGGATGCTGTGCAGCACAAGGACAACATACTCCACATCAGAGCATCTGGACAGAAGTGATGAGCAGGAAGAACTCAGATCCTGCAGGAACAGGATCCTAACAACAGAGCAGCCACAGCCTCTGTCTACTGTCATGATGAAGATCAAAGAGAGGACTGATTGCCAAATGCCTTGTTTCAGCACTGTAAGGACTGCCTGTCGTACAGGTCCCATATATTAAAATCTGCCTGTGCCCTTCCCTTTTCCCTACCCACGGATCAGGAGGGAATGAGGAGGTATGTAACGACCCAAGCTTTAACACCAGAACTGTCTAGCAACCACACTAGTTTCTTAGCCTCGTGCCCCTATGGGCCGTTTGTTCACAGTGGGACAACAACTGTCTTTCCCTCCCAGCCATTCTCTGGAGCATCAAGAAACCACCTTCAATGGGGGTCGGAACTAGATGATGTTTAAGGTCCCTTCTAACCCAAACCATTCTATGATTCAACGCTGAGGGTTTAGCTTGAATCAGTAGCCACATACTTTCTTCATCCTCCTCATCCGTGCGGCTCAGCGTGTCCTGTGAGGCCTGCTGGGAAGGCTCGCTGTCCTGCTCCCACACTGTGCCAGTGCCTGTGTTGGAGCGGGACATGGTGGCCAGGCTCAGGCGGTACGCAGAGGTGGAGGTGCCCACGGTGCTCACAGATGTCTTCCCTTGGTACGCTGCGCAAGAGTGGGAAAACCAAATCCAAGTCAGTGATGGCTCTGGAAACCAATAACCAGCCAAGCATTCCTGTCACAGCGGGCACTGGATTCTGCCTGGGCTGGTGGGACAGGGGTTGGCAGATGTGATAAACCAGACACAGCTGCCCTGGCTCACCTCATCTCTACAAGATCTCTGTTTTTCTTACGCAGTCTGCTTTGCTCCCTTAACCTTAGCACCATGTTTTCCACATCAGCTTCAACAATTAGTAATAAGGCAAATTTTTTACCAAGGAAAAAGGCTGAGGCATTTTCTTTAGAATTTGTTTTCTTTTCCTAAGAACAAAACACGTAAAATCTCTTGCTGTGTGTAGGCAGTGGCTGCCATCTCGTGGCAACAAGGGCGATGATTACAGGAGATGTGTCCCCTCATGCACCCTTTGCCCCGGGATGCTGATCTAGACATCACAGTAGGGAAGAATCAAAGAGACCAAGAGGAGAAAGGAGGAAACAGATCTGCTGCTGACAAACAAATGTTTCTTCATAGGCATCTCTGAATATACAGAGATGTAGGTAAAGGTTTGCTGCACTGCGGGCGAGGGATGCACACAGAGAGAGGCAGCTGCTGGGAAACAGGACTTGGACTTAGTGGAATTAATGGGCATGACAAGGTGCATTTGACAACTAACCTGGATTTGTTGGCTGTCCAGTGGGAAAGCTGGCTCGATCCAGGGGCAGGCTGCTGGGGTGTGGGTAGATTACCCTATTCCCCTCCTAGGCAGGCCTGCCTCCTCACACTGGCCAGATTGGGCTGATGGCCCTTTGCTCTGCCCTGTCCTCCTTACCAGAGCCACTGTGCACTGCTTCCTTGAGGATCTTCAGCTCGTTATTGAACTCGGCGATGAGCGAGCTCTTGCAGAGCGGGCGCGGGATGAAGCGTCGCTCCAGCTGGTCGGCGATGTGCTGCCTGGCAGTCAGCTCCTCGTGGTTCTCAGCCGGCTGGGCCAGCAGCTGCAAAGTTGGGACACGTTAGCACTGCAGGGAAATGGTTTCCAGTGACCTGGGACTGGTCTCCAGACCAGCACGAGCCTGCAGCCAGCAGACCATGCTCTTTTGTAAGCACGAGGTTTTGACTCCAGCTGTGATGCTTCCACCTTCCTGTCACGGACAGGTTTGTGTTTGAACAGGTATCAAAACCTCACTGACACTGGTACACAGGGATGAGGGCTTCCTTATGCTAAGCTCTACCCTCAGACATAAGACAGCTCCTTCCTCTAAGATGATTTAGTCTGTCCAAGCAGTGAGCCATGGTAAGCTAAGGTGGAGTACCATGTGCTAGTCTACCTGGTAAGCAGGGAAGAGCTGTGATTAACTTCAGCCCTGGCAGCCTCAGCCTAGCAGCTGCCTGTCCATCCAACAAAAGCCCTGTCAGAACCTTCATCCAAGAGATGGAAAGCAGAGTGGTCCTTCCCGGCTGTCAGCTGTATTGGCCAGCTCTGTGCAGAGAGAGATTTCTAGAAGCTTTCTGCCATCCATGCCAACCCTCTCCTACGTTCAGAACATCCACACTACTTCCAAGCGTTTTGAGTGACTCTGCTGCCAAATTAAGTCCACCTGCAAACCCTCTTGTCAAGCCTGATAGTTTCCCACCCAGGGAACAAAGACTAGCAGTACCCCATGAATCAGAGCTCCTGTATGTCTATTTTTTAGTGCTGTCTAGGTATAAGCCCTGTGATGTAGTTTCAAAGGGTTCTCAGACTTACTAACTCTGAAAAGTCACTCCCTACACAAACACACAGTTCTTCCAGGAGTGCTGTTCCTCTGGTCTCAGCAGGGGAACAAAGGATATCTTCCCTTCAGGGAGTGATCTATCAGGAGCCAAAGCAACTGTTACCTTGCACTGGATGAAGGGCCGAAGGAGCACAAAGATAGGGATCCGTGTTCGTACGATAAAGTCCAGGAAATCCCACAGGGCCAGCCCTCCCACCTTCCGCAGCGCCATCTCTTTGACTTGCAGGCTCAGCCAGTACCACTGGCTGTCCAGTTGGCGTTCAAAGCAAACAAGGATCACCTTCAGGGCTACAGGGGAACACACACAGCAGCAAATGGCAGTTAGAGATGTTAGCCATGTCCCTTACAAGCACTGAAGGAGGAACAGAGGGGACAGAGTGGGCACAGACCTACAAAGGCATGCATGCATGCACGTGCACATGCACACCCACAAACCTTAGAGTCACAACTGTCTTTACATCAGCCTCCAAATGTGGCAGGGAAGGAGGGCAACCTCCTTGTATTAAGGCTTTAGGCTCAGGACTCCAAGTCCCATTTCCAGAGAGATTTTCCTACTTCACACCTAAGTTCCTCTGTATTTTCTTGCTCTAGCTTCTCCTCTCCCCCCGCCCCTGCAGAGTTCTTTTGTCTCCCTGGAATCCAGATATTTGGAAAGCAGCTCAGGGGGGGAAAACAGCCCTGGCTGATCAGACAACCTCAAGAATCTTGATCAAGCATATCCACACAGAGAGTCACCCTGTGAGCACAATAACCTCCAGGTTATTTATGGGGTAATGAAAAGAACCCTTCCAGCAGTGCAGCTGCGTAAGTCATGGACAAACTGTAATCTAAACAAAAAATATGGTCCAGTAAACCAAGGGCCATCATTCACAAGAGCACTGCATTAGAAATGGGGATGAACAGCAATGAAGTTCAAAACAGTGCTCTCTATCAAAGTCAGCAGTGACGAACAGTTAGCTCACAGGAGAGGAAACAATCTCTCCCTTTCCATGTTCCCTCAGTCTGGAACAAGCAGGGAGGCCTGGAAATTGCTAGAGGAGGGTTGACTCCTCCATCCCTCTTGATGGGATGCCCAAAACATCTCAGCCATCATACATCTGTACCCACGTTTGGGGCGGGGGGGCAGGAAATTAGCGGTGAACTGCCATTTTTCCATCAGTGCTATCCCATTCCTCAGATATGGGCTAGCAAAAACCTGGATAGAGGCCTTTGGATAAATGCCCTCACATAATCAGAAACAGAGAAGCTGTGAAGAGTTCTCCTCCTTTGAAGGAGAGAGCTCTGAGACAAAACTCTGCCTATATAGCTCGCCCACCAACCTGCAGTGCTGCTGCATCTCCAGTTTGATTATTTTTACTTTTCCTTTACTTGTGAGTCATATGTGAGAAAATACAATACTACCTTGCAGCAGCATACAGTGAGCAGAGGCAGGACCAGTCGGTAAGGACCATGTGTGTGCAGGATCAGCAGGCATCAGGCTGTATTATGTTTCTCCCTAGCGAGCCAAGGGCCAGTGAAGCTGTGGCATTAGGGGCTGACAGGCAGCCTGACTTGCCTTCTCTGCCTTCACTGCTAGATTCTGGGAGTATGAAAACTGAGCGACTTCAACCTGCGCTGCAATCGCCTCCAGCTGCAGCGCAGACACTGCTCACATTGCTGAACGTTCCACAGATACTCCTGGCTTCATGCTCTGGCCTGGCTCCTTGTTCAGGACAAGACCTAAAGCAGCTCTAAAGAGCTCAATTAGCTCCTGCCTGAGATGATTTTCTTTGGTGCTGTCTACAGTCTTGAACGCTCCATTTTACCTCTGTCTCTTCTCAGGGCTCAGAGGAAGCCATCACTCACCCAGGTAAGCAGCCTGGCTGGTGGACTCTGCGAGCCCTTCCCGCCGCAGGTCCTTCCCTGCATCCCCTGGGGTGGAGCAATGGGCAGGGGAACTCTCCAGCATGAAATTCTTGCTGCGGGAAGTGCTGATGATGCGAGGTGGCAGGAGGATATTGATAACAGTCTGGAGCAGCAGCAGGACCTCAGGCTGCTCCAGCCAGGGGCTGTCTGAGATGCATTGGGAGGGGAAAGAGAGAGAAAGGTCAGGCTACATTCCATTAAAGACACCCAAAAGATCCAGACCCTCTTCAGTTCCAAAATGGGGTGCAATCTCAAATGTTCCCTAAGCCAAAACTCTGTCCCCCACACCTTGTTATGCTGCTTCTCCTCCTGCAAGCAAAGGCAAAGTTTATTTTAGCATCAACACAAACACACACACAGCACTAAGCAGCACAAAGAAATGTCCCATTCAGTGGTCTCATGATCTCATCTCCTTTCGACATTTGCCTCTCCCTTTACTCTTTGCTTTCATTTAGGGATTTACCAATGATCACCCTCTATTGAAGAAAGCAAGGAGCAGGGCTTGTGCCAGACAGATTGGGCAGACGGTGGTTCACAGGGGCACACAATTTCTGTGACCTCTGCTCCCCTCTGTGGCTTCTGCTACAACAGATTCGTCTTGCCCTGCACTCCAGTTTCAAAAGGAGCGCATCTGTGTTAGATCTGACTCAAGAACCACGGCACAGCTGAAACAAAGAGAAGAAACAACAACAACTTCTCCCAACGGGGCTCTTTTCAGCCTCAGACGTAAAGGGCACTCAGTTGACACACCGCCAGCGACAGCAAACCAAATTCAAATGTAAAAGTAAAAAATCAATGGGGGGCAGGGAAAGTGCAAACATCAGTTGTCAGAAAAGGGGGAGAAAAATTCTTTTTGTTAAATTAGTCAGACCTTTGCTTCCAGATCCTACTGTGAGCACAAATGGAATCAGTAGGTTTAAAAGCATTCCTTCCCTTCTTTCCTGATTGGTGAATGGGGAGACGACATGGCTTAGGGGGAAATCTTCTTTCAAAGCCTGTGCAGTAATAATAAGAAAGGATTAAACGATTTCATCAGCAGATCACAAACACAAGTTACTGCAGGGAATGACGGTCCCGTGGGCACCCTGTTTACACAGCACAACACTGGCATTGATGAACTGATGGAACCAGAAGCCCTGAGACCACTTAGTCAGCAGTAAAAGGAATTCACAGAGTAACAGAGGTGCTACCTGCTCTTGTCATAGCCAAGATGCAAAAAGCCCTGATTCCTAACTCATAGGTATCTTTAATAAAATCAGATGTATCCCACAGGAGTCAGCTTAGTGTAAATCCTGAACTCTGCAATGCTGTGAATGGCATCAGGATCTGACTCATATTATGGGGAATATAACAAAGGAGCAGACGAAACTGCACAAATGGCATAGTCAAAATATTCTGCTGTCCTAACATGGACATTTTTGTTCTGCCTCGCTTTGTGTTGCCCAATCATCCTGCCTATCACAAAGAATGAACTGAAAAATAAAACAATGCACTTCTTGACACATAGTCATGCCTAAATGGAAAGGTCCTTCGTCTTCTTGAGAGGAGGTAGTACAAGTGACTGTCACTAGAACCTCTGCTCATTTACGACTTCCCAGTTGCTACAGACTTAGCTGTGAAATGCAACTGAACCTTGCAACCCCTCAACCTTGCAGACCTGGCTTGAGAAATTCCAGGAGAAGATGTTTTCCGATGGGGTGTGAAGTGCTTCTGCTGGAAGTATTAGGAGTTATGACTACTCATGTGTTTTTCTGACATGTTTTGTTTTCACTACATTTCAAGCCCTTGAGTGAGTGAACAGGGAGAAGAGGATAACAAAAGTAAAACCACCCAATACTTGAATATATATATATATTAATTTGGCATCTGGTTTTCATCTGGTTTTAAAAAAGAGAAAAGATTTCAGAGAAGGTGAAGGTGGCCCTTTTTTTGCTTTTGATTAAAGACCCATTACCTCAGAGCTGGAAGAAAACTGTCCTCTTTCTGTGTCGGCTGGTACCAAAATGTCGTTTTGTGCCTCATGCTCTGAGGGACAGCACTGTGTTTTGGTCCCTATGAGACCTCCTTCCCAAGCCACCCTGCTGCTCAGAAATACCTGCTGAAGTATTCAACTGGATGTGCCAAAGCATATTAAAAAATGCAAGTTGGAGCTAGATTAGGAAATCTGTCCCTTCTTTGGTCACCATTCTGTCTGATTTCATGCCAATGGGGAGGGAAAGGGATACAGAGGCAGAAAGACTGCAACAGCTACGGCACTGCTATGAGAAAGGAATAGTGATGAAAATCTCTAAAAAGTCTGGGATGTTTGGTTTTGGTTTTAATTCTGGACAACAAGGATGCTATTGAGTCAGCAGCTGAAAAGCCAAGTTGCCCTGCATTTTTCAGCTGGCACACTGTGTGACCGGCTCAGGTAGGAGCAGAAGAGCACAAACTCCACTCTCAGTTGCACACATGGTCCCATGGGAAAAGAGGTAGGGTTGAATGGACGTGACCTAAGCCAGGGCCCATCTCCTTGTGGCAGGAGGCTTATGCTAACTCCTTTGATCCTGCAGAGAATTCTAATGTGCTTGTCAGAGCCTTAAACAGCATCAATCAGCCGAACTCCCTGGACTTCAATCGCAGTATTAAGCTGATGGATGCCTGCTGTGGACTTGGTCCCAACAGGTGAATTCTGAGCTCAGTTCAAGCCTTCATAAAGAAGGGAGAATTTACATGTTGCTTCTCTTTCATTTTTGGTGTATGTTCCACAGATTTTGCCCAGCTTTTGCAGAAAGCAAACAGAGCACCGATGAGTTGGTGTCTCAACCAGAAGCTACAACAGGCCTGGCCACAGGCCAGGGCCGACACACCTGTATCTGCAATGCTACAAGCCGGACAACAGCTGTGCTGAAGGGCAGAGGTGGCGAGAGATAAGGGCTGAGATGAAGAAGGGGTAATCCGTCAGCCACACTGGAGGGTCCTACCACTCCCATCACCTGCAATACAAACAGAGCACATCACCACAGCTGACTACTTACAGTTTAATCCATGCCATATCCTCCAACGCCAGTGAAATGGAGGTGCCTTCCATTGAGCACTGAGTTGGGGTGGATCTAGGAGAACCAGCCCCCCCAGTGGTCCTTGAGTGAGCTGGGGCCAGTGAGGAGACAGTGTTCTAGCAGGGAAAGGGAGGGGAGAAGAAGGAACCAGCAAGGATGGGAGGAGTGCACAGGTAACTTGGTACATTTATAAATGTACCCAGTACCAGCCCTGAATGACCAGCACTGGACTGGTGGGAACAGTCAGAGTTGGAGGATATGTCATGTAATGACTGTAACAAATAAAAGTATGTCATCAAAGCAAATGTCTGCATTGAAACTGGACATCTTTTCCCTTCTCTTGCTGATCTATTGGAGAAATAATGTCCTAAGTCTGACCCAAGCCGGGTTTTGTACAATGTTCAGACTCCTCTCACAGTCTGTTCTTAGGAACTCTGATTCATCCTACCTGACCTTAGATGTCTGAAACAAAGTCACATGCATGTGACCTGGTTGTCTGGAACAACTTGAAATATCAGCACAAGCACATAGCACTTATAGGTGAGAGTTATTTGAACTGGTTTTGGATGTGTCCCTCAGGAGGAATTAAATCACAGGCCTGCACATGCTTGTTTCTCTCCAGGTCTAGAAACATCTAGATGATGGGAAAAGGGAGAAGCTCCCTGGCAGACGCCTAAGCTTAGGAGAGATGAATGCACTCTTTTATTTTATTCTCAAATTCAGCCTGGGGAAAAAGGCAGTAGCTGTTTTTATGCCGGAAAACCAAAGGACAATTTAGAAGGGAAAGAGGCAGAGCCCTTTCCTTATATCACTATGGATTATCATTTAGACATTTCCCCACCTTCCTGGCCGATCTTATTTTGGACTTCATGAACTAGTCTACACATGATACAGCATGTACTCAGACATGCTCCCACAGCCAACAGTGGCCATAGCTCTGACAGCTAAAGCCAACATACTCATAACAGTGAGAGTAATCTTTTCCTGGTAGCTTTCCCGGATGTTTCCAGCCAGCTGAACATACGCATGGTGACTGCGCTTCAGCACTGCGGAGCTTTCTGCTATTTTTAGAGCATTGGCTAATTCTTAATGCAGGCCCTTTGGAAAGCCTGCTGGTGTGATTCACCCTGCCATGCCTGCTTGCCAAACTGCAAGTCCATTCTAAGCTTGTATTTGAGCTAACTCAGTAGCAACTTCCCCATGTAGCAACCCTAAGTAGTCTGAGGGCCGAGAATTGCACTACCTCTGCTTAAACAAAGAAGATGTCTTATGAAGTCTCACAGGTTGGAGCTTTTCTGCCCTTGTAGCGCTGAATGCTGAATAGAATTGAAGGAAAGAACCTGGCAAAAGCTGGTACTGCATTTCAGCTGATAATCATCATTTTTAAAGCCACTCACTGCGGAGAGGGGCTAGGAAAAGTTACATCATTTATGTTCTAAGGATAAAATGTTATAAACCCCAATAATAATAAAAATGCTAGTGCAGCCTTTCCCCCTTTATTCGTATTCTTCCCACGTGGAATGAAAGCACACATTTGTTCAAATGGTTGGGGCTATACTGATGTCAAACAGAGAGTTTGCCCCCAGTGTAACAGCTGCAGAAACACTGCAATCTATCATTGAATGACCAGTCAAGACCCCATCTGTGTCATGTCTCTGCTGTAACACACTTCGGAGCATGAATTCTGCTACGAGTGGGATCTGAACATTGTACAGTGCAAACCTGTACTAGATCAAGCCACGGACATTGCAGCGGAGTGAATTCACCCATATAAACCCTTCTAACTAACCAGCACCTGATGGCCTCTGACACAGCCACCAGGGTCCTTCCCCACTGGAGACGGTAGGTATCCCCAGTGCCGCCCTCTCCCCGTCTCTACCAGGTGAGTGCAGTCTCCACCACCCCACTCTCCAACTTGCAGCCCTCAACTCTCAGCTCAATCTGGCAAAGGTAGATCTTCAAAGTGGTGCGTGGGAAGCAACGGAGATGAATCGCTTGACCATTGCTACTGGTCACTGTGTCTCCCCATGCACCACTTCAAAAATGAACCTTGCTCTCTCTAGTGTCACTTGCGAAGTCCCCTTGCAAGGGGTAAGGGGGACAGGTAAAATGACAGGAATGGGAATGATCTGTCATCTTCAATCCAGAGAAGTCAACAGCAGAGGGAGGTTTAGCAAAGGTTCACGGGGTTGCCGCTCAGCTACTCACCAGATTGACACACACATTGATCAGAGACCTAAGGTGAGGCAGGAAGGATATGATAGGCTGCCTCTGAAGTGTCAAACAAACCCCTTCAATCAAACTGCTGGCAGGCTCCCACTCAACCTGGCGCCTGCAATACAACAGTAGGTGCTGTTAGCCGCGGGCCTCCTGCCCCCCACCAGACGCTTGCACACACGGCGACCGACACACAGTGATGCCCACAGAGGAAACGGCTCAGACAGCGACCACGTCCGAGATGAGCACAGAGAAAAGGTGTTACCCAGGCAGCTCAGGAAAGCACAGAGCCACAGAGCACACTGGGCACTGGAGAGAGACAGGAGACGAAGCAGAGGGAACTGTACTAGCAACACAAGCCCCCTCACACAGCAGTGGTGGATGAGCTGGGTTTCACTCCCTGATGCTTCCCTCTGATGGATGGAGAATGAAAAGGAGCCACCAGACAGCTGCCTCAGGTGTGCCTGCGTGGGGAAAAGGTCTGCTGCGCTGTGCTCTCAGCTCTTGTTGTGGCTTGTGGATGTTCTCACTCCATCACCTGTGAGTGCCCTCTGTAAGCTACTCTGCAGCCCAGCCTGCTCTGCCAGAGTGACTTACAGTCTGCCCTAAAGGTAAACTGGTCCAGCAGCACAATCTTTACCTCCCTTACCTTGTGCAGGAGGGTTGATTCATTCCCTATCAGCACCAAAGTCCTTCATTCCAGGATCCTTGCTTCCCTGATACTTTGGTTTTTTTCAGAAAAACAGCTTTTAAGGCTCGTAACAGATGCTAAAGGGAGTCCTTCCTAGTCATAAGCAGCCACAGCTATGGTAACATCAAAGTGGCTCACACCCTTCATCTCAGGTGAAGTCAGGGCCAGACTCTTTGGAGTAAGTAGAGTTCTCAAGCCAACATCTGACTGTGCATTTGCTGGGACAGAAAGACAAGGCTTGCATAACTTGCTAGTCCAAGACTAGACAACATCCTAGCCAAGCTCCTCAGTGGACTTCTTAGAAACACACAGGGGATCAAGTGCTCCCTATGTAAGTTCTTATGCAGACCTACGTACACGCTGTCTTTCAGCATCCACTGTTCCTAAATCTCCAGAATAGTCTGCTCTTGTACTTGTTCTTACACATATACTACTTCCATCAGACACTGGTTTTGGAATAGGGTGACCACAGGAGGCAGCATATAAGATTCTGATGTGAGTACCCCAATGGATGGCTTCTGGGGTCTGGCATCCAGCCCTGTCTCTAACAGACTTCTTGGCCCAGTGACACTTAAATGTAGCTGCTGCTTTTGGTCCAGTGGCTTCACTATCTTTGTCCCTTGTGTACAGAAGAGCAATTTCAGCCAGGCATAGGTACAGGCACAGACAGAGAGAATATGAAGGGAATTTTAATTTATGAGCATTCATTCACCTTACACAAAGAGGAAAGATGTTGAGGAAGAGGAAGACCCCTACGCTGCCTTTGAGGCAGAAGAAAGTATGAACAAGAAAAGAAAGAATGAGCAAGAAGCAGGCAAGACATGGCAAAGAATCAAATAGGAAGAAGAAGCATTAAAATGTCTGCCACTAAATTCCCTGAAAGGGCAGAAGTTTCTTAAAGCAGATTGCTAGCCAAAGAAGTGTGATAGTGATGCCAGAAAGAAGAGATCACTTCCCTATTATTTGCTCCATCTTAGTTAGGTACATATGATTCCTGCTGAGACCCAAAACTTAGTGTCTGCGTCCTAAATTATGATGTTCTCTAACATCATTTGGCTTCTCAGCTGAGACTGCCGACTCACAGCTAAAATAGAGTAGTGTGATGGCACAAATGTGAAGACTTATTTTGAAGGAAGGAAAATGAGATTTCTGGAAGTTCTCTCTGTTGTTCTTAATACCATGAATTTCTTTTCTACCAGAAGACACAACAAAAATGTCAACATAAACGCACACTTACAGAGATAAAAACATCTGTTCGCTTGCTGATATGCTGTAAAGGTTCACTGCAACACGACAGCTTTAGTTAATGACATACCCACACTTCAAGGCTTGCAACATCAGAAACGGACCCCAGAGGGTTTCCATTGTACCTGCTCACCTCAGAGTAGGCATCTTGTGAATTTTATTGAACATACGATCCAATCTCTTTAAGATGAGGATAAGGGCAGGTCTCACCGCCTCAGCTGTCCAGTCAGTGATGGGCAGCATCTCCATGATGTAGCGCCGGAGGCCTCGGCTTTCCATCGTCTGCGTGTCATAAGGTGCCAGTTTCAGCAAGGAATGCGCGATTTCTGCCAATCTAAAACCAGGGTTTGTTAGGAGGAAAATTGAATACAACTTCTCCACGTGTGTCAATAAACTAACAGATAGATCTTTAGTAACCTAGTAAAACGGAAAAGATGCAAAAGTCAAATGTGCTGCTATTTAAACTCCTAGACCTGATATCACGGTTCCTGGCCTGTTAAGAAATAGGTGTTCATACACACGTGAATGCTCTAAAGAATATTTTTTACACTGACATTAAATGCACCAAACAAACTTCAGGAATCACAGAATTGTGTAGCTAAAATGAAAGTAACTGAGCTATTAGTAAGATTACAACACGGCAAATGCTTGCGAAACACGTACCTGACATCACCTATATGTCAATTAATGAGTGATCTGTTTTGGTTTCGTGCTTGTTTTCAGTGCCAGCACTTTAAGAGGTCTCACTTTGCAATTTCCAGGTGTTAAATTCCAAAAATAATGTGCTGTCCCATAGGTTTACACAACATGCACTTTGTATCATTACTCCCTGCAGCTTTGATTTGTTTCTCCTAACACCTCCACAGGTTGTGTTGCTGTTGCTTCTTCTAACTTTCCCAGATGGCCTCGCTGATGGCATTTTCTGTATTGACTGTGAAATACCATGGCAACATTTAACTTGCACTTGCAGTTTGACAAAGACTTGAATATTTGCAGTAGACAAAGACAATAAAGCTACATCTACTAATAAAAGGGATAGAAACATTTACGCTCCCTAAAACATCAATATACTTTGCAGTGTAATATTACAGTACAATCCTATTCGTATTGTGGGGGCTTCTTCTGTAATGCCTTCAACTAATGGGACACATTTCTATTCTCTTTAAAATCTGCTTAGCAATATCAAGGGCAACAAGCTCCTCAGGTTAACCAAAAGTGCTACAGAAGTGTCTCTTTATGCAGTATTTTTCATTGTTACTTTTTACAACTACTTTGTCCTACTATAGAACAGATCTGCTTTCTTAAACACTGTGAAATCTAAATCATCATATGATTCTGCTTCTTTCTGGCAATACTATATCAATCGTACATAATGGTATATGAAAACTT
This sequence comes from Amazona ochrocephala, assembly GCA_039720435.1. Taxonomy (NCBI): domain Eukaryota; kingdom Metazoa; phylum Chordata; class Aves; order Psittaciformes; family Psittacidae; genus Amazona; species Amazona ochrocephala. The sequence goes on along the minus strand of CM077881.1, from coordinate 79,829,510 downwards.
TCTTCTGTGTTATAAAGTGCAAGATCCATCTCATCCAACTTGAGACATCAACCTCAATTAATCTTCTAGCTCCGTTCATGCGGAAATAAACAACCTGGGAAATTCTCATCTTCCTGAAATACCGGGATAAACAGCTAAGTAGATGTGCAGCTCCCTTTTCACTGGGTCCAAAAAGATCTTTAGGACTTCTGCAGTCTAAACATTAAAGTTTTAAATGGTTAATGCTGGGTGAGATTAATCCTTTCTGAAGTGACTAGCATATGATCTTGTGTTTTGAAATCTCTGAAATGGCATCTGTCAGCCTCCCAGTACCATGGCTGTCACATCACATTCTGGTAAAGCTACTCTCTACTTAGAACTCAGGGGTTCTTTTTCCTACCGTGGTTAAATCCTGTCAGTCATTTCAGTGATACGTAGGAAATGAATTTCTGTAGAATCAAGAAAATGTTTGCTTTGTTTTAGGCTAACTATGATAAAGCAATTCAGATTTTAACCCCAATAAGGCAGTTATTTCTAGCACTTTCCAGGAGCCACAACAGAATCAGAGCACAACTCACTATCTTCTGCAAATCAATCCCTTAGTTTTACTGCTGTAACCTTTGACCATGAAAAACCTTCTTCCTTGAAAAGAATGAAGTATTTGCCAGCCTCTTCCATGTACTGTGACTCAGCTTCACAAAAAGCTTCTCACAAGAAAGTATCTGTACAGAAAATATACCAATAACACCTTCTGTACATATGGATTTAAGTTGGTTAAACTCGTCTTTTAGGACAGTAACATGAAATAGTGTAAGACCAGTTAAACTAAATTACTCTGGAATATAAAAACATGTAGAACTGAAGTTCCCATGTAGCTGCTGAACTACAAATGCTTCTGGGTAGCACACTGGAGCATCTGTATGTTACATACATAAAACTAGGGTAGAAAAAGGAGCAAGCCCCTGCTTTGCTGCACTAAATAAAGTTCATTCATCAGATGCATGTTCCTCACTCTCACTGAAATCATAAAAAATCCCAACCTAACCTGTTTAACCAAGGACACAATCTGTCATGAGCATCTCACTTTGTTTCTAACATAAGACTAAAGTTCTTATCTCAGGCTTTTATTGCTTAGTCGTGGAGGTTGCAATGCAGCTAAACAGATGTACTGACTTCTGAGGCTTGTGGTCTTTGGAAAACACATAGAGGTCATGCTGCAAAAGCAGCCATGCCCATCAGGCTTTGTTTGCAGCCAAGCACAATGTAAGAATGGCATGCGTTTGTGGAAACAGACATCTCTGTAAAATTACCCTCTAAGTTATTAAACATTTGCCAGAGGGGCGGGAACAGCAACATTCAATTCATACGCAAACATAAACCTAACAAAAGCTACCTCCTGACTCCCAAAGGAATCTGGGGCATTTGTTAAACAACACCTAAACTAATGTCAGACACAATTTAGTGTTCTATAGAGACAGCCTCACTCCAAAGATCTCTAATTGTGACAGAATCTGCCAGCTAAGGGCCCTTGCCATTTTTTTGAAGAGCATGTGTGTAAAAGGTAGAAGAGCTTTTAGAGTCCAGGGGCAGGAAGAGAGCTGGTTCAGGGCACTGCTAGGATCTGCCACCCTTCAACTTCCTATATGAGGTATTCCTGAGGAAGAAAGTATAGCACTCAAGAGAGTAATAATTCACAGCCAGAATCACAGAATCATAGAATCTTACAATCATAGAATTTTTTGGGTTGGAAAGGACCTTAAGATCAGATGGGCTTCCATGGAGCTATTTCATCCACTGGAGATGGGGGTCTGAATGAGACCAGAGGAAACTATATGAAACCTTCCTTATACACAAGCAACATCAGGTTTAACCTAAGGAACATCCAAAGTTCTGCATGTTTCAGAGAGCAACGTGCAACTACACTACCAAAAATGTATTCTGTCTGCTATTACAAAAAACTAAGAGCTGAAAGAAAGGAATCCCCCTGAAATGAGTAAGTAAAACCAGAATGCCTGCGGAATACCTCATGTGGGACTTCACATCCAGCAGCTCCAGAGATGTCACACGTGGCTCACCAGCCAGATTCTGCAGAATCTTCAGCCTCGGACCACAGTGCTTGTAGAACTCCGTGCAGATATTCAGCAATGACTCCCGGGGTCGCCTGAACTCCTCTCTGGCAATTCGCTCATCCAGCTCCTCTCGGGGAAGACCCTGGCCCTCCTCCAGCAGGTGAAGATTCTCCCTGGAGGGTATACAATGAAAAAAAGTAAGAAGCGTTACATGCAGTGGAACAGCAGGGGTAGGTTATAGCAACCTCTCCACATTGTTTTTGCAACAGATGCTTTCCACTGCAATTGAAAAGAGAGATAGTTGCATCTGCAATAAATTGAAAAAGGGAAATGATAAACTGCAGTGCCTTGTGAAAAAATGTAAATAATTTCTATATGCACTATCTTTTGCTACCCATCCTTGAGGTAGCTGTCACAGCAACAGCGGGTGCGACCCAGTGGGTGAACCTGGAAACTGCTGGGGAACAGTTCATCACATGTCAGGGAAGATGGGGTAAAGATTTCACTGTACCTGATAAAGTGTAGTTTGGCTCCCTGTTCTGGGTACCTGGGAAAACAGAAACAGTGCAGTTGTAAACAGCAACTTCCTAGTGCCTAAATTGTGCCTTTCTGAAAGAAGGTGACACTGCTCTAGCCCAGAGGGATATACTCACCATGGGCAGGATGCTATCTTGTGTCACTGAGACAGTGGCTATACACAGGCAACATTGGATAGCCTTTATTTCCCAGCTAGCAGCAAACAACAGATTCCTAAGTTATAGCCCTTGCTACGAAAGGAAAAACTCAGGCTTAAAATCTCTCCCCAAAATTTCTCTTATTGATTTTTACCCCAGTGCTCAGCCTGTTTCATGAAGCCAGAGCTCACCTAGTGAAAGGAATATTCTTTGATTTATTGTCATTTTCTCCTTGTTGAGAAAACATTAACAAACCCCGCACCCCTTGGCTAACACATCCAGTGCTGGAACAGTGATCATTCTACCATCATAAGCTCCTGCTGCTGGTAGCAGATGTCTGTTGCAATGATAACACAACAGGAAACCTGGAGCAGTGCAAAAATATTTTGGATCAGAGACTGAATGTTTGATAATCAGAAAGATCTGGAAATGTAAACCAAGATGGTTGAGTCACACTGCATCAGGAGTCTCTACACTGCCTGTCAGCAGATACGCATTAACTGTTCTCCCAAATAATAAAGCATTACTTTCCATTACACCTTATTTTCCTTAGACTTGGCAACCTTGTAACGGAAGTAAAAGGCATATATCCATTTCAGACTTGAGCATGAAGAGCTTTGTCTGCTTCTCAGCATTGAAAGTCAAAACTGTGCTTCATCCATGCGTTAATCCATCTTGAAAAATAACGAACTGATTCCAGGAGTTATCAACCAAGATGCATACACTACACACCTATAATGCGTTATCACAGCCCTTTGATGATTCATGTGGAGAGTGATTTCTATCTCCCTTCAATACAAAACAAGACCAGGAAAAATTTGCAAAGCATGTCTTGCCAGAAGGGTGTTCCCAATTTACAGTCCTATACAGGCCATGGTATCGTACTGGACTACTGGCTATGCACAGACTTACTATCAGCTGTTACAGACAAAAGAGAAATCCAGAGGAAATACTCTGCCCTGGAAGAACAGTTATTCCAGCTTTTGCTATGCTATAACCCTTTCCAGGTCAGCATAAACATTCAGATTTTAAGCACAGTAAGGCGCAGCCTGGCCAAGAGAAGGCAGGGCTGCCCAGAAGAGTAATCAGGACTGCAAAGAAAACCTTCATAATCCAAATGCTTGCAGGTGGATTTTGTAACAAGATTTTGTAAGCCCTTGTTCTAGGAGTAAATTGCCCAGTGGCCTTGTCTAATTTTCAGCAGCCTACAAAAAAAAAACCCAGACCAACATGGGGGTAAAGATGACAGAAAGAGACCATAGGAAAAATAAAAGGGGATGGAAAAAGGAAGAAAAAACCCAATTAGAGGAGGTGCCAGTCTCTGAGTCTCTCAGTAGTCACTTTGACAGTGGACTCAGAAGGAAGCAGAGAACTGAGGGACACAGTTGCTTTACTAGTATACTTCTAGAGTGCAAAAAGGGGAACAAAGAAAAAGACATTTAGGATGGGTGTCCTCCATTTTGATATCCCATTCTTCTATTTAGTCAGATGCTTTTAAACTAGAAATTCTAGTCTTGAGGATTTTGGTTACTGTCAGAAATGCAGTCCTGCGTGCTCTTTTTATCTGACTGTTTTCTCTCATAGTACTTACAGCACTTCCTCAGACAGCTGAGCAATAAATGTTACCTTAAGGGGAAAATTAAGAAAGAAAGGAAAAAAGCTGTTCAGAAAAATAAGAAAGAAAGAAAATCCCACTGACTTACCTGGTGTTCACACCGGCTGACATGGTGTGGTTTGCTGTTGTGGTCCCTTTATGACCTTGGTCAGATCGACTCATCTGGGGGGCTGTCATAGGCCTGGCAGAGGGAAGGTGAAGAGCACACTGAAGATTAAATCTAACAGGAACACCACTTGCGATCTGGTGAAATCTGGCGCTAATTTTACCATGTCAAAAACTCAACCATCATTCAAGCTAAGCTGCATATGGTGACCTCCTGTGCATTCTCTCTCCCACACTGACAACCAAACGCAGGCCCAGATCTTTGAACCATGTGGGTTACCTGGTGAGAACTTCTACACTGTACAAGAGCGCTTGCAAAGAGGTGGCAAGGGCAGCCATAGCAGCAATCTCCTCACGAGCTGCTGTCACGGTCTCTGCTTGAGAGGTTTGCCGCTTCAGTTTCTGCAAGTAACAGGGAACCAGTGCTTCCAAGACCATCAGCATCTGGAGGCTGGAAAATAACCAATACTTGGTCTGTTTGATTTTGTCAGTCCTGAAACTCACATCAGACAAAAGCTATATTTTCTATCTGAAGAACCCTGGATCTCTCACTAGCCTTGTGACTTCATTGCTTCTCATCAGATAAGCAGTCCCGGGCCAAAGAAACTCTTAGATCATGGACTTGAGGGGGAAAATTAGCTGATGTATGAAACAATAAAAACAACCTGAACTTCTGTGTATCTTCTGAATATGTCATCCATTTGCAGACATTCATTTTCCTTTCCAAAGACACCTTTCTTCTTTGGGTCCCTCTCAGACATTAACCTTTTTGCTTTAGCAGTTTACCTCCCCTCTCTCCGGTATCTTCCTGCTCTTTCCAGCTGCCCATTTCTCCCCCTCCCATTGCTTCTCTGACACAAAAACCTGCAGGACACAGCATGATCCCCACTTGGAAATACAGCTTACATGTTGCTGTTCCAACTGCCATCCAGCTTAATGCTGCAGCCAGTGGCTGGCAGGATCTGGAGCCAGAGCCCTAAGAAAGGTATCAACAACAGAGGCTTGGCCTCATGGAGGAGCCCCATGCTTAGAATGAATTTCTGTATCCTCTGCCCCCATTTGTCAACCTTGCTTTCACATGCCATAAGCAGCTTTTCTGAGTCTGCACAAGCCAAGAAAACAGATTAGCACCTTCTGAATGATTCAGGAGCATAGGCCACCACTGTCACACACAGCTTGATGGCTTCACTGATTGAAAAGGTCAAATCTTCATTCCCATAGCAGAAGTCTGCAGGAGTAAAGCAATATGAGAAGACTATCACACAAACATACTGAATATGAAAGGAGTTTGCACACTCCTTCCTCTTCCCCTCTACAATTGCTTGCTTCTCATGTTAACAATGCCCAATAGGAATTTTTGACAAAAATCTGTCTATAGAAAGGAACCATATGCTGCACTCCCACTTGCACCCTGCCATCCAAGAACTCAGTAAGTGAGAAACAGTTCTCAGTAGGTCAAATCATTGCTGGGCTTAAGGAGTCCCATTTCAAATACCACCCATCAAAAGCAGAATCTTAAGCTCATATATGACAAGGACACACGTCAACTAAAGGACAATTTTTACGCTCCCTCTGCTTTTTCCTAGATGTTTCCATTGCATTAAAAATCATCTTGATATACCACTGAAGGCAGAAGGTAGTTCTACTTCCGAAAAATCAAGCCCTTTCTGTCCTGGAAGCCACATGGATGCCAGCACAAAAGTGAGTCTGGTTTGCTAGTGACTGAAGAAAAAGTTTTCAAAAGCATTCAAGTCCCATACTACAAATACTGCTTTTGGCGGTAATTAGTGCCAGGCACCAAGAAACTGAAGTATCCAGAGAATATCTGTAATACAACCATAGTCCCATTTTCAGAAGTGACTTTGGTAGGCAGGAGCCAAAGTCAAACTTTAGATCCCAAAGCATGTAAATCACTTTGAACAATGGAACTTAGAAGTCAGGTGTATTAGGCAATTCTGATCTTCTTACAGCAAATACCAGGCACAAAACATACTCATCTACAGCCTCATCATCAACACGCACTTGGGAATCTTCAGATGCCTTTCAATAACCCTCCACAGAAAACCCAAAGATTTTATACAAATGTTCACTACAATCCACAAAAAGGAAGAAATATCTTCAGGTTCTGTACCACTTTTATATTATAACTTGTGACGTAATTGTGCAGCATCATAAAATTCCAGGACGTAACAAACTTTAATCTCTAAGGCTTCACAGTTCATCATTATTCAAAGGAAGTGCAAATTTGGAAAAGAAGTTAAAGATTCTTATAAACCCAGCAAAAATTACTTCCCTGCAAATTACAAAGCAGCCGAATTCTTTAATACTGCATTGCATGTGTAACTATCAAGAGACACAGTGTGCTGGATACATCATACAGCCATATATACTCTGATTTGTGATAAATCAGCACCTCCCTCTAGAACTCAGCACTGTTGAATGTCTGAATGGCATCCATCATTTACTAGTCACAGTCTGCCCACGGGAGAGGATGCTTTTCTTTCCTGCCCACATGGAGCAGAGGAAAGGATGACACTGATCTTGTCAGCACGATACAGTTTATCAGGCATCTTCATTCTCCACCCACCCACGATAAAGTTTAAAATGCCAGGGCTAGTCTCAGACTAGCAGGCTCAATGCAGAAAAAGCAGCTTTGCAATAAACTATTACTTCCCCTCCTGCCAAAAACACCAAAAAGATAGTGGGGATAAAGCTAACCTTAAAAGCCTCACAAGGCATAAAAACCAGATATGACTGCATTCTGGGAGAAGAAGGCGGCCCCAAACAAACCATGCTGCATCAAATGCATATTGAATCAATAAAAACCAAACCAGAGTTACTGAATAAAGGGTGCTTTGCTGTTACCTAATGACCTGAGAGGCTTTTCTGCTTTCACCAGCTCTAAGATGTCCAAAATGTCTGGAGTATCTCCCTCTAAAGACTGCAGCAGATCAAACAGGCACTGAGCTGACACTCCTTTGCTGGTTCCATTGTTTGTAGCATCCTGTTTCAACAACAGACATTCGTGGTTCATTTTCTGAGGACCTGCGTGCACCCCAGGAATCTTTATCTGCATGTGTGGGCAACCTGTTTTTGATAAAGGGCCTATATGGAGATCAGGAGCTTAGAGCTATCAGACAAGAAGCCTTGCCTGACTCAACAGATTGATGCTACAGTGGAAGCATCACATGAAAACTGCACACAGCTACTTCCCACAAAGAGCAGATCTTTGCTGGCCTATGAAGGAGAAAAATGTTTGTGCTCATAGTGCATATGCAGTTAGATTTGGCAGTCCCACTTCAAACTGAAGTTCCATTAACTTGGTTTTAAGTCACTAAAATGTTTAAAAGTAATTAGCGAGTATTTCAAAACATGGCTTCCATTCAGCCTTATCGTTCACATGTACTAAAACTAAACTAAAGCATTCAGCTTTAGTTCCTATGGCTGTATTCTAAGAAAGGATTTGCATTTAAAGAGCTACAAAACATTATTTCCTTCTATAACCTATATATACAGAGAAATTTAAAGTGAGGCCACATTTATTAGCCTGGATACCAGTGGCCTGTTATCTCAGCATCCTGCTCAAGTCAACTGATGAACAGAAACATGCAGAAAAATAAGCTCAGGACATGGTTCTCTGCAGCATCAAGTGCAGCAAGCACATGTTCTGTAAGAGCTGTTTTCTTTTTGTCATTTCTGATGGGGGGCTGGCTGCACACACAGGCTTCCCCAGGCTGAGACTAGGGAATGGTTTTTACTCACCGGGAACTCCAGGAGAGGGGCCACACTTGCAAACAGCTGCAGAATAAAGGGCTTGCGATGCAGAATGTAGAACTGGCGACATGCAAACTCAATTGCCTGGCGTAACTGAGGGTTGCTTTCATAGTCAGCATATACCTGAGCAAATGAAAAGGACATGGAAGTGCTAGTCCAGTGGGAGGCCTCTTCATCTCCTACCCCAGACCAAATCAACTCCAGCCTTGTCACTCTTGGTATGTTTGCCTAACATGTTTTTAAAGATGGAGACTTGACTGTCCTCCCTGGCAATGCATCTCAGAGACAACCTATCCTTAGAAGAAAGGTTTGCTTGTCATACTTGAACCTTCTCTGTCACAGCTTTAGTGCATTATGTTTTGTCCTATATATCAGAGGTAGATTCCTTCCCTCTCTTTCCTAGAAGCACTTCACTTGTTCGAAGCCAGTTAGTGCTTTGCCCTTCAATCTTCATCTTTTTTCAGTCAACGAAATCCCAGATCTTTCAGTCCTTTTTCACATGGCATGTTTTCTAAACCCCCATTCCAGTCTGCAGTATCTTCGGTTAACTGATCATTTCTGTGCAGTGCCCACAGCTGGACAAAGCCAGTGCTTCAAGTCACGAGTACTGCTCACTGGAGCAGCAGAATCATTCCATGTTTCTTTCACAAGCTACAAATCTGTATAGTCGCCCCACAATGGCATTTGAGATATTTTCTTTTTTATCCTTCAACAGAAGGACACTGTTGATTCATGTTTAGCTTCAGAACTCTAACAACTCCAGTATTCTGTCCTGCAGAAGTGGTACTGAATCAGCAACTTTCCCTTCCATATTTATGTGGCTGATTATTCACAAGGACTTGTGTGTGTCCAACCTAGTTAACATAATCTGTCTTTTTTTTGCCCTTTTTTCAGACAGCATCTCCAATTTGTCAAGATAATTTGAACTCCCAGCCTGTCCTCCAACACACTGACAGTTCCACCTACTCTTAAGATACTTTAAGGTTTTTAGACTGGCATTTCCTTCAGGGCTGGCCACTGAACCAGGCAGCCAATGTGTTGCTAAGGACATGGGATTTGTTTCTCAGTTATGTAAACAGTATAAATTGTTAGGAACAACTTCACTGTGCTTCTTCCTTCTGTCTGTGCCAATTGCCTGTCTGCACTTCTCTGCTGGTACAAGTCTGTGGGAGGTTTGGGGTGGCAGCAGGTGGGATTTTCTTGCTATTTGTTGGCAACAGGAAATGCTGAGATTTTATGGTAGTGCAAAATTCACATTACAGCACAGGGCTCTTGAAGGTTTCTAAGATATTATTCGAGTGCGAGACCTCTACAGAGATGTATTCACTTCTCAGTAGCCTAGCAGGCTGAAGATATTAGTATGTATTTAATACAACCAGAAGCCTCTGGCATGCTTATGAGGACGGTCAATCACCATGGCCTGTTCCACTTGCAATATGCCATTTACTTGAGGAAAGGGAAATAATTAACTGCATATGGAAAAACCTGCAACAAAAAGAGCCCTGTGGGGAGTATGTGCATGGATGCTTCAGGAATTCAGCTATTAATGGCTGGTTCAAGCCTAGAAGTGGTATGAGAAGTTGTTTGTGATGACCACAAAGAAGCCAGCAGATCACTTGGTTTTTCTTTTGGAATTGCTTTTTTTGCCTCCTAAGAGTGGTACTGTATTGATTCAGTAGTTGACAATAACTGGCAAGAAGTAGGGATAGCAAAGAATTGCAAAACTTATTTCTCTCAACATGAAAAGTGAGAATGAACGAGAGTCCCTCACTATGCTGAATGGGTACTGTCTTCAAATTGTCTTCAAAGTACTTCAGATTAAGCTATTAAGTTATTCTACTTCAAAATGCCTTGTTTCTAATGAATAAGTGCCCATGCACTGCAGACCTGGATTCAATACATACTTATCTAACCATGTACAGTATCAGAGTTTCCAGTTACTAAAGAGTTTGTTTAGATAATTACATTCATCACTGATCCTCTCCTCTGTTAACTGTGTTAAAATGAACATACATGGGGATGTCACGGGCTTGGCTTCTTTTGCAGAAATGATAGTTTTGTCTGTATTTGCATTATAATGCTAAATTTCTATTTAGACACTGTCTCCAAGCCCTGCAGGAATAATCTTTCTGTCTGTAAAAGTACTGTATTTATTGTTTGGTGGAGGTTTTATTTTCAGTAACAGATTTTTCTCAGATGTCAACAGGAAAAAAGGCGTACTCGTACACCTCAAAGAGAAACTCTACCTCTAGCACTTGCAGTATTTGTCATCGCTCACATGGAAAGAGAACATAGTTTTGCATAAACATTCAGTGTTACTTTCTGTTGATATTTAGATTTCAGATAGTACAATTATCATACCTAAAGAAGTGAATGTAATTTAGTTTCAGCTAGCAGCAAATCCATATATTTCAACTATTTCCCAAATTTCAGCCATCCCCAGAATTAAAAAACACTGAGGGAGACAGTTCTATGACAAAGTGCTCACTCAGAAGTCTTCCCTTAAAATGCCCATGGCAGTGGCTCACCTGCAACATGCTGGGGAGAACCCACTGGTACCCACTGAGGGAGAACAGGTGGTTAAAGTGCACGGCTGTGTTGATGACTGTGGCAGCGTACTGCCTCAACAAGGCACTGTCCTCAGGGTGCAGGATCAGCGCACCGTTGAAGACGTTCAAGAACAGCATAATCTCATCCCCCCAGGGGAACTCGCTGGGCATGCCAAGGAACATCTCCTCCAGCAGCTTAATCCACAAGCTTTTCTGAAGAGTGTCCAGACCAAAGAGTTCTTTCCCAGCTGTCATGGAGAAGAGGCAACAGCAATCAGCTCTGTCCACCACAGCCAGCTTCACAACATTCCCAGAGACCAAAGGCTTCTCTGGAGAGCCATCCCACAACACTGACCATCATTCTGCCTTTGTGAAATAACTTCACCCATCCTGTACTTTTGGAAGCTTGAGCAAACTTTGACTGAAAGCAACACACATGAAGAATGATATCACACAGCTCATTAAATCTCATCCCCACAGGTTGAAAATTCTCCTTCAGATGTCCCACACATTACAGGACACTGATGCAGTTATAATAAGGCTTCTAAAAGCAAGAGAGCCTTTAGGGCCTGTTACAGAACTTGCCAATGCTTATCATTCTGCAACAGTGGCCTGTTTAATCCCCAAGTTAGACTAGAAACACTACTTGACTTTCAGAGCAAAGTTTCTAAATGAGCGGGCTGTTTCTATATCTCTGCTGCAGAACTGACCCACTCTTCACTGGAAGTCCATTGCTTCCTCAAAGTAGATGGCAAAGGATTCTACGCAATCCTTTTTCAGTTGCAATTATGTTATTGGGCAAAGTATTGCAGCTGCAGTGCCATGCATAATTTTAATTCATAATTATAACTTATTCTTATGTGGGTCCAAAGAAAGTAGCTTTGTCTGGAGACCTCTGGCAACAAAACACTTTCTGCTGTTGTACTAACAAACCAACAGCTACGTATCATTTGTCACCTTTCAGTAATGCTACAGGTCTGTGTGTTTCTAAGGCAAATGAAGTGCTTCACAGAAACCTACTGGGCTCCATCCAACCTGCAGAGAAAGCTATCGAAGGCCATACCTTGGGGATCACTGAAGAGTGAGAACTCAGCATCAATGGCACTTCGGGGAAATGAAGGCAAGCGGAGGAGGTCCTCCTGGAGCATAGATACATGGGACTGCTTGTGGGCAGTAGGGATTTTCTGTGTCAGTGATATGAGGAACAACACTCGTCCCACCTCTTCTAGCTTGCGGGTGAACACCTGAGAGAAAGAAAGAGACAAAATCAGAGTCAGTCCAATCAAAAAGTTCTTTACAACATATATGCACTTTTCTAGGTTAGCTTCCATGGCTTTCCCTAATGGGAAAGATGGCCCAGAGGACCATGCTGATATTCAGAGGACAGTGCTACACCCTTTCACTAGAATTTGTGTGACCACTGTCCTTCAGCCTAGCTCCACAAAGATGGATCATGCTTGTAAAAGGTTTTAACAACACTTTCTATTTCTATTTGACCCTGAGTGGCTGTCATACACTTTGCAACTGTGCCATGCATTTTTTTTGTAGATTAATGTAAGCTTTGCCAATGTAAGACCCAAGTTGGTCAGAGGCAAACCAACTCCAAAGTGAAAGCTATGAAACTGCAACTTCTCTCTGCAAGGTCTTGGACTATACTCAGCGTGAGGCTGGAACTGTTATTTACCCTCTGGGTTGAGGTTGCTCATGTCTGGCCATAGAAGGTGTATGTATAGTTGCAAAAGAAAAGTAGTCAATGAAACACAGCAGACCAGATTCTGAGTTACTGCAAATGAGCAAAGTCCTGCTCACTTCAGATTATTGCTTCCAGTTTACATCAACTGGGAAAACGAGTTCCATTCTACCAGCCTCCTTTGAACTTCTGGTAGGACTAGTCAGGGTACCTATTTCATTTTGATGCTCAAAGTAACCATAAGGCAGAGTGATGCTCCGTAGCAGAAGCAACTTTCTTTGGGAGCAGTTTTAAGACAATTCTTAGCTGCTGGAATGAAGCCAAAACTTGAAGTGTGTGGCTTAACATGTGACAAAGCTCATCTTTCTGTGTCCTGCGGTCACTACGACCCTGCTCTGGGTGCTTACTCAATCAACAGTAAAGAAAGAAGTTTTCCATGGATTGCTGCTCTCTGGATAGATTCTACAGAGCTATTCTCTTTGATCAAGTTAGATGTTGTCCAGCAACTTACTGCATGACTGCAGAGAGGCTGGTAGATGCTTGATTTAAGTTTTACCTTAGAAATATTTTGGCCTTTAAGTACTACAAATAGAAAAATGTGGAATGGAAATACTGCCCTGAAAAAACTGGACAGGCCATTTTAATAGTTTTGGGTCATGTAGGGCATATCAAACTCATTTATTTGATATTTGGGACACATCTCCTAGAACCAGAGTGAGGATAATTTCTGTTACAGAAGCAACCAAAACGATCCCAAGTAATTTCAGACTTCTATAGAGTTTCTACTAACAGATGCAGTACATGAAATGGTTGCCTATTCTGTACTGTACACACACGGGATGACATTAACTATATTTAGCTGTTAGTCCTCTTAAGAAGCTTTATAGGTGCTTTTTTAAATCATTCCTGATGATAATTTCCTGCCCCTGCACTCACATGTTAGGGACATAACCACAGTTGCTGGGTTTTGGTTGGAATAATACAACTGTTAATACCAAACTCACACTGTTTAACCACATCCCTCCTCTCACCTCCTCTATTTCCTGCTTGTTATCACTCTTTGCAGACACAGCTGGAGCAACTTTTCCCTAATTACACAACTCTGTGCTACTGAGACGACTTTGCTTTTGTGGAAAACAGAACATGGGGCTTCTAATGGTAGAGTGAGCTCAATACCATTGTTTTACAGTCAAAAGAATTGATACTTGTAGGGGTTTGCAGCACATTAATGGCACTGCCCTGCCACTTAGGGTTTAGTTCCTAAGGGAGAGCTCCTGGAAGCTGTAGAACATTAGGACCAGACAGATCATCAGGTCATGAGGCCGGAAGATATGGAGGACAGTGCTCTTCTGAGGGCAGATATTCCACTGATAAAACAGTTACTGCTGCTGTGTCTCTGCAAGCAGCTATGGTAAAATACTACCATCTGAAAGCAGGACAAGGAAGAGTGGCAGGTAACATTCTCTGCAGTGAGAGGACACATAGGAAGGTAGAAGAGAGAATTGCTGGTCCACAGACAGAGGTCTCATTAAAGAAAGGAATAAGCAACTTCTGAAGCTAAGGCAACTGAAGCTTTTCTGGCTAAGTGCAGGAGAACACAAAACGACCCATCTAAAAGAAGCTGGCTGAAGAAAGTGGGAGGGAATTCACATGGCATTCTTTGACTCTTCTTAAAATACTATACACCTGTCCAGTGGCACCAGAGCAGATCTCATGCCAATTGCTACTTCTCCAGCAAAGCTCTCTATCTGCATGCAGTATGAGAGGACTCTAAAGAAAAAGAAAGGTTTATTTATAGGGTTTGTTCTTTGGCAGAGGTGTTTGATGACAGTAAAATACCTGCTTCTGAATGAGCTCTTGACCCTTTTCTGGATGCATCTGCACCAGGTTGAGCTGGGGAGAAACCGACCTCCGGAAAGGATAAATGTCACGGACGTAGGTCTGCCAGGAAAGGAAACAAGTGTGTTTTAAACAAATGTAGTCACAACAGCATCACTCAGCAGAACTGAATAAAAGGCCCTTCAGCCCTTCCTGGAGCTTCTGGGTACAGGCTTTTAGACAGTGTCAGGCACCATGGAAGAACAAAAACAGAACGGAAATTTACTCTTCTAAGACAGCTAGATGATAATGACTTAAGAGCAAGGGATTCCACTTCTGCCTCTTCCCTCTTCTGTCAAACTCCAATCTTTCACCATACACAACTAACCACCGGAGATGTTGTGCCAACAGGACAGAATTCTCTCTATTTATGGGCTGCTTGTTCTCTTTTAGATAACCCTGATGTTTAAAAAAGGTTCAAAACAGGAAGAACAAAGTCATCTGGACCTGACCTTTGCCTTACCTTGTTGTAATGAATAAGGTTCCATCGCTTATCCATTAAAAAGTAATGAGAAGACTGAGTTTCAGGTATGTTAAAAAACTCCAAACACTCCTAAAAAGGAAGAAATAAACCCATCCTGTTACTTATGAGTTGTCTTGTATAAAGACCACTATACCCAAAAGAAGAATATCCAGCTACTAATGCATAAAGGCACAAACTGGCACACCTCAGGCTGGTACACTCTTCCGGCATTAATTCCTAGCATCTTTCTATAATCATAAAGTACATGAGCATTTTTTTGATAATCAAGGCATGCTGATATCACAGTCCTGAAGACTGATCTAACTTATTTTCATGTTTTCGCATCACACATATTTGTCTGGCTACATAAGCCACATGGGTATTGCAGCTTCCATTTCCATACTATGTATTTATCAAGTTTTAGTGACAGGTGATGTACCGAAACACCAAAGTTCCTATCCTTCAAAGCACTGAGATGTGATTCTCATTCAAATTCACCATAGTTGCATGAACTGAAGGCATTTACAAATCTGCTGCCTAAATGGCCCAGTTAAGGCCATCTTTGGCAGAAGGGGGAACTGATGTCACATCTAGATCATCATGGCTACTGAACCACCACTTCCACTCTGTTCTTGATCATTCTGTTATTTTTAGTGTTGATAAAACCAAGCACTTAAATGATGTATGTATTAATCCAAAGGATAATATGCAGCAAATACCCAACAGGCTACACTGTCTTCAAATGTAGCTGCATTTGTGGGGTTTTGGCTGTCTGCGAGGTCAGGGCATTTCTATTGTCCTTTAATATGGGATCCTGTTTGTTGCCAACCAAGCTGTCCTCACAAGGAGAAAGAAATGCCTGTGAACAAAACTTCCCTCCTCAACACTGAAACAGGATGATCAGAGAGGATGTATTGCTGGTATACAGGTATGACAGGTAAATGTACTATTAAACAGTTTGTCAGTTTCAAAAGCTCACTCCTACCTTCAGAAGAGCCTCAAACTGTGTGTCCTCATGGACTGGTAACTGAGTTGGGATGTCACATTCATTTTGTCCATGCACGACAAGGGTTTTAGTGCCTAAAGGAAGAAAAACAGTTATATTCTCTCTGGCCTCAATTTGAAAAGACTGTCCATGGAGGAAAAGTGATAGTTAAAACTCATTCCTGGGCAGACAAACAATGCCAGTCCTGTCTGGAATCCATCTGCAGTGTTAGCATAGTCTCACACTTCACAGTTTATGAGAAATTGATCTGTTCCTACAAAATGAGCTGGCTTTAGGAGCAACTGTCACTCTGAGTAAGGAACAAAACTTAAAGGTCAGATCTGTTTTTCAGCAAGATATCTTTTGCCTGACTTGTGACAGCCTAGGCTCACAGCATGCTCTTCCTGAGCTCGCTCAATACTTTAGTGTGAGAAGAAGAGAAGGCTCTGGGGAGACCTTTGGGAGCCTTCCAGTACCTAAAGGGGGGCTACAATAAAGCTGGAGAGGGACTTTTCACAAGGACACATAGTGATAGGACAAAGGGGGATGGCTTCAAACTGAAAGAGGGTAGATTTAGATTAGATATTAGGAAGAAGTTCTTCACTATGAGGGTGGCGAGACATTGGCACAGGGTGCCCAGAGCAGCTGTGGCTGCCCCATCCCTGCCAGTGCTCAAGGCCAGGTTGGATGGGGCTTGCAGCAACCTGCTCTAGTGGAAAATGTCCCTGCCCATGGTAAGGTGTTGGAACTGGATGAGCTTTAAGGTCCCTTCCAACCCAAACCATTCTATGGTTGCATCAAATCAAGCTGAGTCTGAATGGTATAGTCTTGCAATGACCATTCTGCCAGTCTTTCACAGTTCAACTGCCACGAAGCTCCGGATTGAAAAGACTGTTCTAACTCACTTTCTGTTTGCTTCTTTTGGAGCTCTTAAAAGTGGCTTCCTGAATCTCAGTAAATTAGAGGTGGAATTTACTGAGTCCTCAGCTTAAGAAAAACTGACTTCAAATATGCAGCCACTTGTAGCAGGTCTTTGATCCAGTTCTGACAGATCTTCTTTTTGGTAGAGTGTGTCATGAACTTGGAATTGAGTGAGTGAGATTTAAAGACTCATTTCTTTTACCTGGCATTGAGGCAGTCACCAGCAGCTTCACTTCACACTGTTCCTTCTTCATTGTTTGTTTGAGATCCTTAAAGAAGAGTCCTTCTACATAACCCACCACTTCCCAAAGGAAGGTAAGTGTGGCAGAAATGGCATCCATGCCCCACTCGCATGGAGTGCGTACAAAATACATGATCAGTCCTACCTGCAGGTAGTAAGGGGAATATCAGGTTGTACACAGTGTTTTAACTGGGCAGAGCATTGTCTAAACACAGAACAAGAACATTGTTCTTCTACCTTTCTTCACTCAGAGGGATAAACTCATTAATCTTACATCCAGGAAGTTTCTATGTACTACAGAACAATCTGCCTGTACTGTTCTTCCTTTTTCTAGAGAGGATAAAGGTTGTGGGCAGAAAGTACTCCTGTAGCCCAGCCCAGCTTTAAAAGCCATTGTAGATGAGCAAAAGGGAGAACCTTTGGAGTAAGAGACTCCCTTTGCCTTCTGCTCTGGAGTGCTGCCACATAGACACCTCCAAACAACAGAAGGCTCCTAGATCCTAGTCTACATCTTGTCTGTTTCATCATTTTTCACAGTCTTGAAATAACCTGCTATATTTGCTCCCATAGGACTGTTCATAAGCAAAGCACTTTCTGAATCAAAATAAAGTAAAATAATTAAAGGTTTCTGGCATTGGAATCCTTCTATTGGTCTACAACTCATTTTCTTTAGTTCAATTTAGAAATCCAGGCTTAAGAGTTTAACACAGAAAATAAAGGTTCCTTTTCCTCTCCCTAAAAGGACTGAGCTAGGGATTTGATCAGGAGATATGAGCTATATAGGAAAATTTAAAAGCATTTATGTCCTTGCAGATCTAAAGTTAATCTAAGATTAATCTAAGATTAACTTTTTAGGACACATGCAGGCAGAGGTGAGATTCTGGGCTGCACTTGGACCCAGAAGGTACTCACCAAGTAGTTAAAGAGGATATGAGATGTCTGGGCAGGAAAGTCTCCGATGTTCAACAGAAGCTTCCTTAACATATACATCAACTCATCCTGGAAGAAGACAAATGTTTTTTCTTTCCATCACAAAATAGAGAATGGATTTCACACTCTTGTTCTCTCTGGCTTTGTTTTTTCCCGTTTTTCCATACCCCCTTGTTCAGCTATGTCTCTCAGTGTATGAAGTAGAACTATATGCTTGGGTCCGCTTCCATATTTCCCAAAATAAGGCCCAGGGCACAGCACCCAGGTCAACATCTTCTATCTCAGAGAGACCAATGCCTCCTATTGCAAATTATACTGACTGTAGCATCCTGATTCTGCATTCTTCTCCCTGTGATAATCCCTGTGTTGCTTATCACAACTGACTATCTCAATGATCTGTGAAATTTGCCGAGTTCAGGTCAACTCAATAGCTGTGGCTGCTACGTAGGAGGTATGGGCAGAATACGAACTCTGCTTTAAATGTAGACTAATTCATTTCTTATGGTGGGAAGGGGCTGTAGAGGGCAAGGAATCTCACGTTCAGCTAAGGACAGGCAGACTGTAATACAGATTTCTTATACAGTCCTCATCCTCCTACCCACAACAAATTTGAGCTAGTGTCATGTGCATGAATATGTATAAGGCTACTCATGCCAACGATACATCTACTAAAACTTCCTAGGAAATGCACCTGTTCTCTGTATTTGTACTCATGGTTGTAGCAGGTCCTTGAAGAGATGGTAAAACAGCAGGCTATGTTAGCTTAGAGGCCTCTAAGGCTGGATGGTGTATAACTTCCTTCTCAAAGATATTGAAGAAACAGAACTGAACTTAAATAGAAGCTTTGGGGAGATGGCTGAGAAGTTTCAGAAATAGTGAGGCCACTGAGACATAATTACTCAAGGAACTGAAAAGAAGCCTTTCCTGGCCTTTCTCAAGGTTTAATATTCACTTTGTAGTCAGTTGTTAGGTGGTGGCTTGGCAGCTGAGGACAGTGATACTACTGATGTCTTACACCAAGTGTACACTTGAGAAAGTGTTATGGAGAGTCTCACTGCCTTTCATCCAGCCAGAATTGGTACGCCTTTCTTCCTTAAAGCTCAGCCATGGCACTAAAAAGCAGTCTAATAATCCAGGGAGAGACAAGCCCATCCCCCATCTTTCAGAGAAAGCTCAACACAGTGGCACAGGTGGAGGCAATATTGTCTATGTTAGAAAGTGTTGTACCTTATTAAGCAGCTGTTCAAAACTTCGCTTACAGCAAGTCAGATCCATAGTAGTGGTAAATCAGCTGTGTCCCATTTACATTAGTGGACAAAGATTGAAGCCAGCTGCTAATATGGCCTAAAAGACTTCCATCTACATTATGATAGCAAATGTTCCTCTCTAGTGATGCTCACAAAGTGATTCTGCTTACAGCAGTCCTTTCCTGCTCTAAGCAATACATACACCCGCTGGGGAGAGGAAGAGTTTACCTGTCGGTTGCTGATTGTGAGCTTCTCAAGGAAATGGCGCAGAACCGTAGAGGGGTCTTCGATTAAGCAGTTCCACAGAACCTGCTGAGCAACAGCACTTACTGCAGAAGAGACAGAAAACAAGGTGAGCACTGTCTTGGAAAAGCCTTGAACTGGTACACTTAGACACAAACATTCCTAACTTCCTACCACAGTTGTCATGTTTTGGACTGAAACACACAGGAGCCTCTTTGATGCACTGGTCACCAGTGTAGTCATCTCAAGCAATAATGATGGGACTGACATTTGAACCTTGCCTAACTACTGGTGCTATGACAGTGAGCACTTCACCACTGAAGTCAGAGGAATAATAAATAAATAACTATTTGGATTCACAACTCCAGATGAACAAAACTGGGTATTAAAAAACATGAATTCAGGTACTTTTTTGTTCATGCATGTAAGTTCAATTTCACGGTGATGCACTGAGAGATTCTGTCCAGTATTGGTGAACAGTATTAGACAGTCAGCAGGGAATTGTGTTGATAAACAACTCCCCAAAGTGTAATTAATTGGAATTCTGTGAAGACTGAAAACAATAGAGAATTATTCATTATTTTGCCTTCAGTACTCTGCTCCTGATCACAAAATGACACATACATTATTTAGGTGGCTGACTACATCCACCCAAAACTGAACAAAAAATGTAACAGAAAGTTAGATGTGCAATCAGCCGACATGCTGAGTGATGACAAAGGAAGGAAGGGCAACAGTCCACCATCTATGAACATTTTAGAGAAACAAACGCAGAAAAAAATGCATTATTACTTTACAAATACATCACAGACCATAACCAGAATGTTCAAGCTGTATATAGGTGGATTTCTGTTTGTCATGGGACCCAAGAAATGTTGCTGGGAATAGACCTCCAGAAGTCTTTAGTTCAAGTCCCGCTAGCCCAAGTCCAGACAGAGCAGGACTGTCATCTACACCAGATTATGTCGACCACGGCTTTGACTAGCCAAGTCTTAATAGTCACTGTGGATAGAGAATCAATAGAAATTGCAGTACGCTCCTAGTTATGAAGTTCCTCCCAAATTTCTAACCCGAACACTTCCCAAGTTGTAACCTCTAAGTCAGAGTTCCCCTAACTCTTTGCTTCCTTTTTCATCACACGAAGTCCAGATTCTGCAATCACTCCTCACAGAACACCTTTCAGGCCTCTTACCATCCTAGTGTCCTCCACCAGGCCCTTTTCAACTTCTCAGTATCTTTCTTGAACTGAGCTTTTTTTAGGGCCCCAAAAGGTTAAAAAAACCCCCTCAAAACCAAAACATAAATTATGAAAAAGAGAAGGGAAAATGCTAGAGTCACATTTCTGTCATGAATCTACTTTCAAATAGCTTGTGAGGATTTAGTAGCTTATTTGTTAAGTTTTTAACAAACATATACTCATAACAATATATAGCACATAATACTTCTAGGAAACATGAACTGTGAGCAAACACAAGGTTGTGTTACACTTCTTTTCCACTTCAGTTATGGCTCCTAGCAAAAATAAGTGTTTGAAGTGCTGGCAGGTTTTGTCACCCTTAAGCAAGAATCCCTTGAAGTTTAATCTAGGTGAGTACCAGCTACTCCATCCTCCCGGACTTCTCCATCTTCCATCAAATGGACAATGGGGAGCACTGCGGCACAGATGCAGGCTGGAAACACAGCTTGAGGTGGTTGTGGCACATGATGGTTTGGAGTATGCTCTGTAGTGTGTTCTTCATCTGGAGCAGGAAGAACAGTAGAAGGTGAGTGCTAGTGAATAAGCTGTGGTATTATCCAGATAGGTTAGATAGATAAACAATTACATTAGGTTCTATACAAACAGAACAAAATGAAAGGCTGTCTGATCACTGAGTAAACGCAGAGGGTTTACTGCCATCTCTAAGAAGAAACTGAGCCTCAAGCCAACCTCTTGATCAAGAACTTGCACTGTAAAATACATTTTTTCAATTTTTCAATTCTTGTAGGATTTGATGAAATCACATCTCATTACCATTTTTCAGCTAGAGTGCTCCCTGTCGCACTACTCTCTAAATGGAACATGAGCGGTAAGAGAAGACATCGTGATAGCAGGGGTGAATAAAATAAAGCAGGGCAAAAATTTATTAGAAAGCTGCTCAAGCTTGAGAATACATGCAGGAAAAAGAAATTCCACCAGCTTTATGGGTCAACAGGAAAGGCTTCCAGTGAATGAAGTCTAGGAAAGGACACTCCAAAGTAAAGGCAACCCACCTTCTGCACTGACTGCTGACCGCACTGACCAGACAGAGCCACGCCGGAAAGAATAGTTCCTATGAGATGTACTGGAGGTGCAGGAGGGGCTCACAGAGAGACGACGGGAGGCCAAGTTGGCAACTTCTTCTACTGACAAAGAGAACAGGAAATGTCAATCCAGATCTAACTGACAGATTTTAGGGAACTTTCTGAAGGACACCACTTACAACCAAACTGGAACACTGAAGATTCAAGTGAGGTAACACTTAAAAGGCACAATTTACCATCTATGAAGAGCAGTCAGACATGCAAGTGCACATGCTTTGGGAACTAGTAGAGCATTGTTCCATTAAGAGTGTTCAGTGCTTTGGTGCGTCACACTGTAACCGAGTCAGCTCTACACTTCATCTACATCCTGTTAACCACTAGGGCTGCCTGTGTTTGGTATTTCCTAAGAATTAAGATTTCTACTAACAGATTTCCCAATCTATGCTGAGATCTGAACATCACTGTACTCACCTAATGGCACACACTGGAATGCTTTTAATGACATCTTTGTGCTCTGTTAGCCTGGACCAATGAAAATGTGCACCCAAAGACTAAGACTTTCATGACATGTCATGTAACTTAGGCTGTCTGAAAGATTGGTACTGAGGTTGGGCGGGTCACCTAGGCTCCCCCACTAGTCACCATAAAGGCAGAAAACTGCACGGGCAATTCAGCGTATCCTAAGCTGTGCCTTAGGACAGACACTGGCAAAGGGAGATTCCTCCTGCTCTGTAATTATTAAAAGGTTAAAGTTAGGAAAGACAAATTTCATTCCTAGTGTTGCCTTTCCTCATTGTGTTAAATCCTGCAAGATGATGGGAGTTTTGAGATGTTAAGTGCTGGCAAGTTTCACTGAAGCTGGGGGGATAAGGCGAAAGGGACTTTAGGACACAGAGAGGGTACTCAGTATGTCCAAGGTTTTATGTTTTCCTTGCACTAATTTTTAATGACATTTTTTCTCAGTGACTTGGACTTTCCAACAAATGGATGTGATTGTGACTTCCTTCACCCTAACAATCTATGTTCCTGGACATCACACCCCTAAGCAGTGCTCTGTGTTGGTGCTATGTGCTCTCAGGTTCCTGGAATGCAGTTCCTGGCCCTGGAGCACACCTTCTTCTTCCTGCTCTGAGCTTGGAGTGCAGGTTGGCTCATAGCAGGCCTCCTGAGTGATGGGGATGGCAGTGATGAGACTGGCTTCCCGGCCCAGGCGTTTCTTCTCTTCCTCCTGCTGCAGGTTCTTCAGGATGTGCTCCGCTCGCTGATGGGAACGTGACACAGCTCTGGCTGAAAATGACTTCTGTCAGGAAGAAAAGAGAAGGAGCACAGCCTGAAGGTGTTAGTTGAGGTGCACACATCCGGCATTTTCTGCCGGAGACCTCAGCGACGTTCAGCAACTCGGTTTCTAAATGCAAATCAGACTAGTGCTTGCTGACCAGAAATTCACCAGGAGACTCCTCTTGGAGCTATGTCTACAATAAGCCTCACTGCAGACTTCTCCCAAGAGACACCACACGAACCAGTGCAGAGAAAATGCACTGAATTGTCTGTCAGGCATTTTGAGTGAACTGATCTTGGAGAGAGAACAGCTGTGTGCTCCTAAGATGCAAGTTACCATCTCTCCCAGGGATATGACATGTACAGCACCTCAGTGAGCACACAGAAAAGCCTTATGCCCATGTAGAAAATTCTGTGTGTCCTACACAAACTGTGTACTAGATTTTTCCCGGCTGAGGAAGACAAGAAAACTCAAGAATTTAGTCCACATATTTTGGCTTAACTTTCCCCGTGCTGCTACAGAGAAAAAAACAGTGCTTACTCTTGTGATGTCTGCTTACCGACTGATCTTCATTTATAGGATCCTGCACACTCCCACTGCACTGAGGAACCCAGGGTGGGTCAAACATTGGCACAGATGGCATCCCCAGGACAGGAGAAGGCAGAGTAAAGTTTATACTTGGAGGAGGGATCTAAACATAAACATGAACGACATTTTAATATAGCAGACTATTAGTAGTGTCAGTACTGCTAATTACAAGTACCCAGATTACATCTGCAAACTTTTCCCAACTCTGTAACACCATGATACACATTTCTTTCTTTCGTTCTCTGATGTTTTTCCTGACCTGTCCCCCCACTATCCTCTCCCCATGTTATACAGGAGTTCTACACATCACCTCCCCCACTAGTGTGATTTACACAAGCACTTTTTTCTCTAAACAGATTTTCAGGCAATTTCGTGACACCTGTTATTACACATCCAGCCCACCAGGCAAGTTGTATATGGCAACATTGTGCTTCATGTGTCCTATCTACCTTGAAGATCTGCTGTGCTCCCTCTTCCATCCTTGGCCAGACTTGATACCTAAACCTCCAGAGCGTGTGAAATTTGAGGATGGCATTCAGCCTTTGCACTGTCTCTGGGTGATGAAATTCGGACATCAGCATGTCAGAAACGGCCTCTGGCACTTTCACAGCACACAGCAGGAACATGGCAGCTGCAGGGACAGAACATCTCATCATCTGTTTTCCTTAATAATGTGTTTATTTGGCAGAGAAAAACTGCAGCTGTACAAACCCCCACCAAAAGAAACCTAATCTTGACTCCAGAAATGAGCTCAACAGTCTGCCAGGCCTAAAGAAAACTGTACTGCTTCATGAAACCAAGCACATGTGATTCCACCTTCTGGAGCCACACGGCATTACATGTGAGGCTAGTAAAAGCTTCTGGAAGACCTGGTTTTAAACTAAAATACAGCTTTGCTCTTCCCACCAAAAATCTTAGTCATGACTGGTTTAAAATAAAAAGCAGGTCTTGAAGTACCAGGACCAATTGAGTTTGGCTTTGAAAGGCACCACTTCCGAGTGATTTCTGTGATGATGAATAAAGGCTGGTTTAACAGAAGCACTGCATTCCCCTCAGAACAAAAGACAGTGCCCCAGCAAAGGTCCCACATGTCTGTTTTCATGGATAAAACCAGAAAGAAAGGTTCTTAGTTAAATGGTCACTGCACAATGACTGCAACCTGCCTCCAATTAGAAATGGAGTTGCTATGAATTGCAAGACAAAGGACCAGATCACAATGGGAAACAGCACAATAGAAGTTGAGCTGACCCACAGTTGTTTCAATTGAGCATTGTGAATATAAACAGGCATAGTCAAACTCCAGATGATGGAGGCCAATTAATCTTAATGGGTGTCTGAGGGGCACTGAGTAGGAAACAAAAGCAGAGGGAATGGGGTTGCTGTGGGAGTTCAGTGGGTGTGAAGGTCTGTGGCTTCTCTGACCAGTAACTGACCACAGAGCACTGGAGACAATCTGTCTAGGTTTGGTGGCTGTTCCTCCACAGTAGAAAGAGGACATCTGCCATCCTGTTTGCCTCAACACTTATTCAGAAGATGCTAGGCAGGAGAGCTGTGATGATGGGAGGCAGCCCCCACCATATAAAAACAAGGCTGCTCTTTGACTGCCTAAGTCCTGCCTTGCACTGCACAGGCTCTGTTCCTGCTCCAGAGTCCTGCTCCAAACCTGTAGGGACCTTCCCGTTTCACCAACCCATAGAACTTTCTACTCTTTGGTCTTTTCAGTGTAACTATGTCAAGTCTTAGTACGACTGATTTAAAAGTGTGGGCTCAAAAGAAATACTGCCTCGGAAGAGGTCAGTAGATGGTGCTGTTGTACACTAACATAGGGGTGCTTTTTAATCCAGCTCGGGAACACCAACATCATGAGTTTTCAGGGTTTGACCTTGATTAGTGTAATTTATTCTTGGGCTGAAATAACTCCTAATTAAAAAGCTAGTTAAGACCCTCAAATGGATTTTAATCCTCCCTCCAGGAAGGGGAGAAGGAGGAAGATGTGTCTCAGAGGCTGCTTTGGAGGAGCAGCCAGCTAGTACTCCAAACAGCGCCGAAGAAACCTTAGTAGCGCTCAGCCTCCTCCACTACAAAGCTGTCTTGCAAAGTCTTGTGATCTGCTGTGAGTTGTGCAGCCAGGGCAGCCATACTAAGTTGTTTTGTTCTCCTACCTGCTGCCCCAGCCATGTGCTCATCCACACTGAGCAGAAGCTCCCATGCTGCTGGCTGGATGTCCCCATACATCTCTTCTGTGAGGATAGGAGCTGCTTTGATTAGCAGTGACAAAGGTGCAGGAGAGAGGCTCATTACCTGCAAAAAACAAGCCACGCCTTACAGCTGAGTTGTGCAAACTCCCTACAGTGAACAACACTCAGTAATGTTACACTAGTTTTGGTCTGCAGATTACACACTGATAACTTCTAATTTCAGTCATTTCAGAAAATGCTCCATAGAATACAGCTTCTTTCAGCCTACAACGAAAAAGCAGTGTTTGCAAACTGGTTCCTTGAGTCTTTTGTTAGTTACTCATGTCACCAAAACACTGATGAAGAGGACAAAAGAAAAGCCAAACTTTCACAAGGTGGTGCACAGTGATACAGAGCCATGAAAATCTCACAGACTCCTAAGAACAGGCCTGTGAAGAGCCTGTTGCTTCTTCAGAAGCACTGAACAAGGAACAACAAAGAAAGCCACTGCTACAAACTGAGAGGTGGCATTTAAACACATTTGTGAAATTTTGAAATATTTTTCTTATTTCTGTATCCCTAGTTTTGATGCATGAGTTGCTGTGGGAAGCCAGAGATGCAGAATGCGATTTAAGAGAGCTACATGTTTTATGGATTCTTTGATGGGGATACCTTAAGAAGCTTACATTGGTATGACTTGGCTGAGGAAAACATGTAGGGCTGAACTGATTGATATTCAGGAATAGTTCTTCACATGGGCTTGGAGATCCTTATATATTTCCCTTCTTGTTGCAGCCTAACCTGACATCTAAGTATCAGCCTCCTTAACTAGCATATGGCCTAGTAATTACCTGGTGCCTGATGTATTTTAGCATCCCTGAGTCCTTCTTCCCTTCCAAGTTGATATCAATCACTCTCTTCTTTAGAGAAGGAGTTCTCAAGCATGACTTGTCTGAGCACTGAAAGGAAAAAAGAAGAAAGAAAGAAATGGAGTTTACATTTAGATTTCCCAAAATGTGGAGAGGGACATCATGGACAAGAGGGATTTCCACAAACTACAAGCCACACAGTAGCAGAGCAGTAGCTCAAAGCCTTCTCCTGTGCTGGCAAAAGGCCTGGTACCAGTGAGAAAATGTCTCACCCGATTTTCTTCTCTTTCTAACAATGTTTCTCCCAATAAAAGCTTAAAGCAGAAGCCAGTAAACCAAATAAGGAATGTGAATGTGCTATGTGCAATCTTCCCAGGTGGTACACCCATGTATTTCAGGACAACAGTACTTTGAGAAGTTTAGAGGTAAGAGATCTACAGTTTCTCTCTTTTTTCCTAGCTGCTCCCGAAGGCTTTGATGGTCTGATGAATGATGAAATGTGTATCACTTTGCCTTCCAATTTAAAGTTGGAGATGAATCAACACGCAGTAATGCATGCTGCCTTTCATGAACGCTGCCGGCTACTCATTTCAAGCCTACCTTCTGTGGAGGAAATTAGTGCCTCTCTTCCTAAATAACTGATACACAACCTTTCTGTGCTAGAGGACGGTTACAGTTTCCAGGAAAGCAGAATCATTAGTTGTTGTTTCATCTGCTCTGTGCTTTGTTCCATGCAAATGCCCTTTGATTTTCTAACTTGACAGGAAACAATCTGCTAGTTGACAAAGAAACATTATGAACTTGTTTCCTACTTCTTCATTTTCCTCTTACAGGGATGATAACCTCCTTACCCAACTGAAATCTTCGTAAGAGTTTTATGAACACTTCTTTTGCAATGTTTATAGCAAAGTAGTTGAATGACTCCACCATTACAAGTATTCAGAATGACTGTAGTTTGTCTGCTGTGATAAGGTATATGAAAGGATTAAGCAACTACTGACATGATTCAGCTGGTACCTGGGTGGGTACTTCACTGAAAGCAGAGATTGATTTCCACTGAAGTTAAAGGCACCACTAAAGCAGCTAAAATGCACAATCTTGTATGACTATCCTCCTGAACTGGTATTAAAAGTGTGCCAGTGAAGAGACTGCAACAGTAAAGACTAATGTACAGAATCCTTGGAACAGCTCTGAGAGTTCAAACTGAAAACAAAGAAATTATGCAAGATTTTACAAGAACTTCAACAGTTATTCTTACTAACAGATGAGACACATGGAAAAAGAGACTGGGCTCCAGTGACTGGTAGAGGCTATAAAGGAATATGTTATAAGCTTTAAAACGACCTTATCAGCAACTAAGATTCTTTCCAATCAATACAGATTATATTCCTTCCATAATGTTAAATGCAAAGCTGTGTTTAAGATAGGCTGTATTAATTTTGCTGTGAAAGAACAGTTTGAGCACGTTACGCAGTTCTTGAAGGTAGTAACAACCTGCCTAGACAAGCCCCAAACATTCTGCTTTTTCCATCTACTCACTTCCTTTTGCTTTTTGCCTCTTGCCACAGTGTTCAGTGTGCTGTTTTCTCGCAGAGAGTCCACTGTGTCTCCATACAGGAGTTTGATGGCCCGGACAAGGCGAGCACAGGACCGGCTGTGATGGAGGTAACAGTGTGGGTGACAGTAGTCAACATGGGTACATATGAAACTTTGTTGGTTGCATAATAGGATCATAACCTTGAAAAGCAAAAAAAGAGAATAGTTACCTACAGAAAAGAGCATTACACAGAGAACTGCACAAGGCAGCCAGTGATGGAAGCACTCAAGGTAACTAGCTAGGCAAGGCTAAAGAAACATTACTGTTAACAAAGCAAAGAGATAGAGCTGCTGTTAGATGTGTATGTCTGGCTGGTGGCAAGATTAAGGCTGAGGAAAACAGTTTGCAGAAAAGCTCTTGCATTACCACTCTGAGATGAGGACTTACGCTGGAAATTGTCAACTACTCAATCATCATTAAAGCTGCAAACGCACCACTTTCAGGGGTTAGTTTCCTTCAAGGAACATGAAAGGAAATGTCTCAGTATGCTCTCAAGTAGGAATAAGCTGCGCCAGTTGTTCTGCATATGCTTGCTTCACTGTGCTTGGGTAAGCTCATCTCGCCTAGCTTTACGTTCTATTTCTGGTGGTGCTGCCATATGGCAGTAGTGAGTTCTAAAACCTGTCTAAGAAACAGTAAATATTTGGGCATTTAGCTATTCTGAGCTCTGCTGCAGCAACACTGCTATTAGTCCCTAAACTACTTAATTAAAGACAGCCTTGGGTAAGTCTACACTGCAGTGACTGCTCTCTGCTGTAACTCAGAGGGTTTCTTCCCAGAGGAGCAAAGCTCAGTCCAGTAGCTCTTTGGACATTGTTCTTTGTATTAGTACACAAACCCAGCCACTTCTAGCACTTCAATGAAAATATACGAGCATCCACACTTCAGGTCATAACTGGCTTTTATGAATCCTCTTCATCCCAGACCTAGTATAGAAATACCCAGAACTACCAGAAAGAAGCTATCCCACCTTTTCCATCCACTTATGGTCTGTGCTGGCTCTTTTAAAGCAAGGGAGCCACATCACTCTCAATCCTCAAATATTTAGGCTTCTAAAAAGCCAGGAGCTTAATTTAAAACAAATCTGTGCTGTGTATGTGGGATTCTTGTCTCTGTCTGACCTCAAAATAACATGAGGCCAGAACAGGCAATCAGGAATAACTCAAGTTGCTGGTGTTGTATCAATATGCAAATGGTATAAATTTGATCAGCATTGTACAGCCTCTACCCCGCCTCTGCTCCACTGTTATAACTTATAGCTCAGTACTCTGACACAGAGTAAGGACATCACGCACTGGATTGCCATAAAGGACAGTAAAGGATATGCTGGTGCCTGCATAGAAGCAACTGGAACCAGTGATCCTTTTGAGTGGTTGGCTTGTGAATATGAAGTAAAGCAGGATTTTTTTTGCATGTAGTTTTAGTGCCCACTCACCCACACCTTCCTTCCAGCAAACAAAACCAGAAAGTTCTCGTACGACATCGGTACTTGTGTGGCATTAACTGGAACAGCTGATTTTTCAAACCATCCTTTCTCCTATGCAGGCTAATCACATGCAAAGTGAGACAAACATCTCGAGCTCCCATCAGTTTATGTCTCATATTTATGAGTCCATGCATCCTCCCACACTGAGCAAAGGCACCATGAGTTATCCTAAGCTGGCCAGGGATATGCCTTTATCCTTTAGCAATTCATTGCCTTGTACAAACTCTCATGACTAATATACTCAGTTTAGTACACAGGAATTTCTGTAGGAAGTGTAATCATTACCAACAGCATTAGAGTACTGACAGAGAAGCAGGGTAGTCCAGGGACTGAACTACTAGCTTGCAAGACATGACATCTGAGTTGCCTCCTCTGCCATCCTCTTCCAAAAAAGACAACTATCAAGAACTGCTTCTCACATCACAGTATTGGATTAAGCCTGTTCTTGCCCAAACCCCATAGGAATGAGGCAGCTGAGAGCAGACTGTGTGAAGTGCTTGGGGGAGAGTGTGGGGCATCAACTCATTACTGGCAGCTATCTTTCTTAAAGGCAACTAAGAAGTCAAAAAAGCATCTGTCCTCATACACATGTGCAGGATACAATCAGTCTGTGTACAGGGAGTTAACCCAACTCTTCTCCAAAAGACACTGTCCATACTGCATCATCACAGTGTGCCACGAGAGAACAGAGGTCAAGGGGCAGACTTTGAATACCAGTGGACTGAACCATGCAGACTTGCCCAACGGACTTTCGGCATGTCTAAATCACAGGTACAGAGATCACCAAAATGGATGTCTTAGGCCCTGCATGACCAAACCACATCGGCACCACTGTACTCCTCATCTATTGGATACAGTAGAAACTACACAAGGCCCTGTTGGGTTATACAACATGATAAAATATATCTAATGGAGCCGAAGAAAATGTTCCAAAAGTAGGTATTTTTTCCCCCCACAAAGTGCATAATTAAGCTCATTGTCGTAGAGTTATTGGAGACAAAAGTATATAAATTGGCTCAAAAAGGGGTTAGAAAAACTCCCCAGGAAAAATCTCCTCATAGTTAGGAAACACAGTGGTCATGACAGAACCTCCAGTTCAAGCAGCTTCTAAAATGCCATTTCCCAGAAGCTGAGAGCCCAGCTCACACTGCAGCCCATTCTGTTACTCTTCCTGAACTACCCCTACTAGCCATGCTGAAGATAGAACACTGAGCTAATGGATTTCTCAGCTGAGGTAGGATGGCTGTCCTGGCACACTAGAGACAAATAGTCCCTTTCTGCCATACAAATTAAACACACAAAATAGAGTGAGCAAGACAAAAGCTTTCTGGTTTTAGTCCATGTTAGAAATAACAAACAGACATTTCCAAAGTTCACAGCTACTTACATTTGAGATCCTTGGTGCGACATGAAGAAAGCACAGATTGTGATCTGGTTATTGCCAGTATGAAGGCTTTCCCACTGAAAATGCCATCCTTGAGAGCACTGGAGGGGACTTATACTCACATGCAGCCACGACATGTTCCGATGATAGTTCTCCTCCGCGCCTGTGTTGCTCAGCACCTCGGGCTCAATGCTAGGTTCGCTCGCGCTCCAAGGGCTCCCTTCTTCAAAAGAAAAATACCCAAAAGGTGGTTGCTTTTATTGCTCCCTGTGTGCTTTAAGACTAGGGACAGCACTTGTAAGCCAGGCCAGCCTTATGGGAACACACAATATGCCACACTGGAGAGACTGCATTTGGACACCCCTCCCCAATCCTTGTATGATGCTGGCTTGACAATTACAAGAACCATTTAGGCTTGGCTCACAGGCCAT
This sequence comes from Amazona ochrocephala, assembly GCA_039720435.1. Classification (NCBI taxonomy): domain Eukaryota; kingdom Metazoa; phylum Chordata; class Aves; order Psittaciformes; family Psittacidae; genus Amazona; species Amazona ochrocephala. The sequence goes on along the minus strand of CM077881.1, from coordinate 79,798,056 downwards.
CTTGTCAGTAGCAAACACTGCTCCCTCCCCGCTTTTTTCTTCAATGGAAGGGGAGAAGGTAAACAAAAAACATCAGAAACAAATCCTTTGCACCATTCAGATGCTGCAAATGGTTGGTTTAGTGGTCTGCATTGACTGGGCTCTGTGGTTAAAAACATCAACAAAAAACCCAACCAGAAGTGGCATCCCACTGGAAATGCCAATGGGCAAAGTCACTGCCAATTGCCCATGGAAACTGCTAATGCTATGGGGATAAAAGGGGAAAAAAATCCTGATTCTAGCACACTAGCTCTAAAGAACTCAGGCAAAGGAGTGATTTCTCTGGGAACTTTACAGATCTCTGTGTTTCCTCTAGCCATTTCATAACCCATAGGCCTCCTATCAAACTAACATAATGCTCTAAAGAGACGGCTGGGGATGAATTCTGGTTAATCCTTTTTCTCCTCTTGGAGCAAACTGTGACTTGCCAGTCTACAAAACAGGCAATTCCACTCTCCATGTTCACCTGCTGAAGCCACCTTTTGGGGAACATAAAAATGACCATTAAGCTTGGGAGGTTATTTCAGCTCCAAATGTGTCCAAAGCATAGGTTTTGGTTAACACCTCTAGCAGAGGGAACCCCTTTAGTTCAACTGTGATGGAGATTTCTCATGGCAGGATGCTCATTTGCTTTCCATAAGATAAATATACAGTGATCCATCTTTTGAGGAGTAAGAAAGGCATCTGTAAACTGTAAAAGTATATGTATATGCCAAAATGTAGAAATATAGTATGTAGCATGTACACATTATGTTCTATATACAGGAATATATATATTACATGTCATAAAACATGCCTATGACATCATATCCTACATAGGATATGAAGTGCATGTCTGTACATATATATATATATATCTCCTGTCACTATGGACAGTATATGCGTATGACCTCATGTATTCATTGTATCATAGGACTTAGGGGTGTGTTTATGTGCATATACACACGTGCATGTGCTCCCCTAAAGACAGCATGCGCTTGGCTGGCAGGCACCAGCATTCCAAGAGTTCATGCTCTAACACGGAGCTCTGAATTGCTAACCTGTGCACGGAGCCAACGCTGCACCCAGGATTTGAATGTGCTCCTAGGTCAGGCAGTCACCTGAAGACTCTAGGTTTCCCCTAGCCTCCTGGGGTAAGGGTGTCCTGTCATTTCTAGCTCTGCTGCAATCACATCAGGAGTTTAGGTCCTGCCTATTGTCCCCTCCCTTTCCACCCACTCATCTAAGTTACCTATATCAGTGACAGTGTCCCTGCTGTGGGACAGCTGCAGCTCCTCATTCTCAGACTCTGAGTCCTGCCGTGATAACTTGGTGCTCTTTAGGCTGCCGGCCCGGCGAATGCTGGAAAGGGAACCCCCCTTCTTCACCCGGAAACTGCGGGTTCCTTTAATCTGGAGCAAGCGGGAGCCTCCTATCCTGATCTTCCTGATGGGAACTGTATTAAAAGAATAAAAGAGGACTTTTTTCCCCTTAATTTTTCCCCATTTAAAAAAGAAAGATATCCTGGCCCTCCCTTCCCTCCCTCCCCTTTGCTGCCAGCCTGTACTGCAGCGCCTTTTCTTCTACCAAGGAATGTGGGGCCAGAGGCTCCCTCCAAAGCCACCGCCAATGCAGCTCTGTCAATCAGGCAGTAAAGATGCTTTATAGAAATGTGTTCAGCACCTCATTTCCTGTAGACCTGGTACATCACTTCAGGCCTTGTCTGTATTTGGAATTAGCCCTTGTTCACCCACCAGCAAGTAGAGTCAACTGCTCTAATAGAAACCCAAAACCTGGACAAGGAAAACCTACGATTCACACCAATTTGATTTGATTCCTGCCAGGAAACAGGATCTGACCAATGGCTGTAAACTGCAGCTTTCTTTGCCAGTCCTTGGGGTTTACATTAGTGCAGAATCCCCTCTTGCTAGGGATAGATGGCTGAATCCCAAACATGAACAAGGCGTCATGGACAAACCTATTTTCCTGTGGGCTTGGGGTCTGCAAACCTCACTGAGCTCTGCAGTAGGATCAACTATTTACTCATACAGCACGTGTGACTGCAGAAGGGTAGTCTGCTTCATGGGGTTAGCACGTGAGACTTCTCTGAAGTAAGATTTGCATAAATCCGTGTCTCTGCATGTTACTCTTCATCATTAGAATGCTTTAGAGGAAACAGGAGCACGTAGATCCTCTCCTTCAGACAAATCAGCAGCTTTCAGGCATCAACAACATCCACTGACACTGCGTTTTTGATGAGCACAGACATGAAATGGTTCAATGTTCAAAGCACCAACCGTTTGCACTTTCATTCTCCTCTTAGTTCAAAGGCAGTACATGGCAGTATGTCAGTCCAAATGTTGCAACACTCAGTCATTTCACTGCAGATCTAACCAGGCAAGGCCACGTGTGATCGATTTTGGTGTGTTGTTGAGAATGAAGAGGATACAGCGTTTTGCATACCATGGGTAAGCAAAATATTTTAACAGAATTATATTTTGGCTTCAGGCAAAATCAAACACACCTTTACTCCTGAGAATGCCCCTAATTCCTTCAGAACTCAATTCCCAATCCCATTTCCAGTGGCTAACATCCCGGATGAAGACATCTGGATAGGTTTTGAGACCTGCTCCTCAGTCCTCATGTATCAGCTGGGCAAGTCACTGCTGAGTGACAGAGAATCTCCCTCCAAGTGAATACGCTGAGTTCCTTAGCAATCACTACTGCTTGAATACTGTTCAGATCAGCCTCAATACAGTGGCTCTTTTCCCCCGAATGCCAAACCACTTAAGCACTTGTTACTGCATTTCATCAGGTCTACAGAATCCCATTTTAGCACCCAAAGAGTACATAAGATCCTCGGAGAGCCTGCATCTACCTAGCTTTAGTGTCTATATTTCAGACCTACCTGGAGCAGATTCTATACAGTAAACTTGCAGCTTTTGGATAGCTGTTAAGCCACACCTGGGGTGAGCAATGAGAGCAAAGTTTTTAACACTTCAGTAAAAAATGAAAGGAAATGGATTAGTACTTATCAAAGAGGTTAAGGTAAAGAAACCTGTCACTGCAGGCAACACAGTTCTAGTTACATGTGCACAACAACATTTTCTTATCTAGTAAAGTATAGATTACAAAAGATGCCTCTGCATCTGTAATGTTTGGCCCAGGTGGATCCCCAGAAGAATATGCTGTGGCCAGAGAAGAGAACATTAATTACTGTAATTTTAAAATATAACATTATCTTGCATTTATTTAGTTTCCATTTTTGCCAAGAGTATATTAGTACATTAGGATTCAATCTTCCTACCATAATCACATTTTCCATCTCTAAAATGTAGTAAAGAGGCAGACCGAGTAAAGGAATACTGCATTTCAGCTTAGGGAAAAGGGAGAATGAGGAAAAAAACCCAACCAAAACTGCAGGGAAAATGTAGTTTAACAGAGTCAAGGATGCAGAAAGTTGATACTAACTTCGCAAAAATAGTTCTGCATTTTGCCTGTAGCACAGTAACACATGAAGGAAAATCTAAGTCAGCATTGTCTCTGAGAAAAATAGGATGGAGAACAGCCACCAGCATTTTCCAGCAGGATCGCATGCTTGTAGGCATGCTCCCACTCAGTAACACCCCAGTGGATGGGACTGCTGCCTGAGATGCTGAAAAGTGGTTTCAAGTAATTGCCATAAGTATATGCAAAAAAAAGCCCAATCCCAAAAGAAGTTTTCCTTATCTAAATAGTCAGAGACATATCATCCTGCTGATCTTACACTATCAGGCAGACCACAAGGCTGTGTGCTTCTCTGGGCTGCCAGTGTGCCAAGGGTACCGAAAATGAAGTTGAGCATGAATTTATCCAGCTCACCTTTCTTAGCTGTATACCTAGCTGTCTTCACAGGATTAACTGTCCCACCTGACACACACATAAGTCTTGGAAGCAGTTCTGTTTTCTAATATCTTCTCCAGTAATTGTGGCAGTCACAGCTGAAGAAAGCACAAACTTTATCCAAAGCCCCCTGAAGTCAATAAAAGCTCCTCTGAATCATTAATGCACGTTACAATTCCTAGAGGATAAGCAGCCACAGACTCCATCCTTTTTAAACAATCAAACATTTATCCTTTTCAAACAGTCATGAGAATTATCGTTCAAACACCTGCACCTTTATATGGCCATTATGAGACAGAATTTAAACAGTTCTAGGAAACTTCTGAGAGGGAAAATCATTTACAGGAACTGTCTGGCAGTTTAGCCTCTAATTGCAAATACGCACTATGACTGTATATTGTATTGCAACACTTGTACCATCAGATAGTATGTGAGTTTTGCGTGAGATGGCTCAAAAATGGAAACAATCTGCTGCTCTTAGCAAACACAGTGAGCTTGAGGTTTGCTTGTACAGTATACAATATGTTGGTAACATTAAACTGCTAGCCATCAAAAGCCACAGAGATGTGTGTTTTTTTCATGTGGTAGCAAAGAATTCAAGAGATCAAGTGATCAACCACTAATTCTGTGAGATGCCATGACTTCCAAACTGGTACAGATTTTCACAGAAAGATCCCTCCTATCTGTGGTTTTCCCCAAATGAAAAACTGTGATCAGAATAAAAAAGGAACAAGAACACTTTTGATCTTTATTTTTAAAGTGAATCAAATAGTGATGCTTCTCTCAGCATCGCACTGAAAGAGTTTCAAACAAGGCACCCTCCCTTTTAGCAATCTTGCAATGCCCTCAGTTGGCATCAGTCATAGCAGTGTTTTATAAAATTTAACATCTTTGCTTCTCACATTTGTTATACTTAACCCTGAAGGCCAGAAGCGTCTCTGAAATGATTCAAAGCCACTTGACTCCATGGCTGCCTGCTTTACACAGTCTATGCAAATGGAAACACAAAATCAAGCGCCATTTCACAAGCCCTGAGAATACAAAAGCCTTATTACGCTGACAAACCTTTTTTCTCCTCGAAGCCAGCCTCAGATTTGAGGGTGTGGCTGCTGCTGTGCAGGGAATCCTTTGAATCTTCGTTTTCATCCAGAACCCCAGCAAAGCTGATCTTTCTTTCATACCTGTGCCGATCCATCTCAGGGTCCAGACGCAGCCTGCAGCTCTCCAGATCCTGCAGCAGAATGTAGACCACACAGATGTGCCAGCAGTATGAGCCCTCATGCTTTCCACTGCAACCACAGAAGCTTCAGGAAGAACTGCTTAGGATGGGAATTTATTTCTATCACACAGTTCTCCATCTACTCTGACACTTTCTAATCCAGTTACTTTTTGGGCTTGCAGCACCCTGAGCTAGGCTGTCAGGACGGAAGAGTTAGGAAGTGTTAACACGCTCATTAGGTTAACACTGCTGAGTGAATTGGTGCCCTGTCTGCAGGCTCATGAGGAGAAAAAAACCACATGAATAGTCCCTAATGGACAGGTGGCAATAAAAGGTGGCTGCTGCTGAAGATGCTGGGTGGATGGTTATGTCTCTGCTCCAAAACGACCCATGGCTGATCACAGAATGCATTGACCTGTACTCATCAAACGCAGAAAAGGCGAGAAAGGCAGCTGACAGTGTGACAGCCATGAAAGCATGGCCCAGAGCATGCTTTCTGTGTGCAGATCAGGCTGAAAGGACAAGCCACAAAACAAGGAGTAATAAAAATGTTGGCTGCACTTGAATTCTGGAAAATAAAAAACACTGCACCAGGGAGAAGCTAGTTTGCACTATCATTCCCTTGTAACAGAAATGGCATCATCTGTGCCGCCTACTGGCTACTAATTTGGGCCAAAAAAAGCAGAAGTCCTAAAATTCCACAAGCTATGGACATTCACCCTCTTTCCCTAACCACAGGTAGAAAAGGGGAAAGAAGGACTGTGAATTCCCACACTGGCAAACACAGTCAAAATGCTGGGCTCTTTAAGAACATCATCAGAACATAAGAACTGAACATAAGAACATCAGTCAAGAACATACTTTTTGATTGGGGATATCATCAGCTTTGAGATCTATGCACCCAAAACGTAACTAGGTGAAACCTAAGATGACACAAAGCTCCTTGGTGTGCGTAAATTGCTGGTGAACATGAATGATAACATCATCTGACAGAGCTTAGAATATGAAACAGAGGCTAAAGCATTTCAGGATAAAAATCTGTGATCAAATCTGTCTGAATTACAGCATCTTCACAAATCAGCATGCATATGCTAAGCCATGATAGCAGTACAGGTATATTCCTAGGGCATGGCCAGAGTTCCCCTACCTGGAGTGCTTGAATACATTACTCCTCCAGCTGTCTGCCAACATGCTGACACTGGAAATTGCTGTCCCCCCAAATTAAATGACAATGCACACAGTCTATCTATCTTCAGCAACTGCTAAGCTAAAATGAATGACTTTCACCCACAGCTAATGACAAGTTCCTGTTCCCTGGCTCTACTGTGGCAGCAGCAGGCTCCAAGAGAATGTATTCATCACTCCCAGACACGTGCAAAGTGAGCTTGTATCTACTTCACCAGCTTCAGTAAAAGGCTTTGTTTGAAACTTCAATCAGGACTGCCTGCCTCACTCACACACAGGTATGGGTGCTTACATCCTCAGCCCGGTGAGCCTGGATGGACTTGAGTAGTTAAACTGGTCCACAACAACTAGTTCATTGCAAATGCTTCATTTCTTCTAGGCTGCTAAGTCTGTGCTCATACCTATAGAACAGGTATGCCTACAAGCACCAATGGGAGTGAGATTTCCTCTGCTGGAATTTTAGCTCTATGGATCTTTATGTACTTGATTCTCTTTGAAAGGAAGCATCACTCCATAAATACAGAAACTTAACATTTTAACCTGGAGTGTGTCAGTTCTATTTACCTCCCCAGTACAAAGGTAAAAGCAGCACTCTGCGGCCATTTTCTCCCACGGGCTCTTGCATAATGTGACTGACCTTAAGGTTTCTTCTGCCTGTGAATAATGGAATGATTCCTTCTCCTCCCTCATATGTAAGTCTGAAAAGCTATTTACTGTTTGCATTTCTGTCTGTCACAAAAGCACAAATTTCTATTGATCTTCATTACTCAACATATTCTTAGTTCCAAGCCTATCTACTTTACTGAGCTAAATTCCAAACCCTGGTATTACCCTGCTTTTGGACGCAGTCATTTATTACATGGTAAAAAAAATCAACAAAGTGTTTAGGAAGACTTCTGCTGAATTTATCCCTATGTTTTAAAATTGCCCTTCTTGCATACCTAGGGGCTGAGTCACTTCATCATAGGTCATCTACAGCCTTTGAAATTAATTTCAGAACCTAATTACAATAATGCCCAGCCAAATCAGCCTGTCAAGCAGAACTGTCATCAGCAAAAATTCGATCTAAGGCTGTGATTAAGAAAAAACAGAATAATAGGGCTAAATCCTTCATGTGCTCTTGGAAATTTATCTTCTCGTTCATCCTTTTTTTTATCCTAGATTCCTAAATAAATTAGGCTTAAAGATGAAATTGCATGTGTGCTATTTAATTCTCATCTCATTCTATGCTAACACCTCTAAGGTGATGGTCACCTTCAACCCAATTTGACAACAGGTAACTGAGTGCCTGTGCATTTTGTGAAATAGGCTGAAGGCATTATCAGTTGTAAGAAAATCCACACAAGAATGAACCACTGGAAATCAGGTTTCATGGGTTCACAAAATTAGCTCTCCCCTAATCAGTCATTTAGCTTACTATTCATGCCAAGATTTGCCTATGCCTCACTTGGTCTCATGGAAGTTTATTTCTTTCCTTGTGTCTTTGACTTGTCTCTTTCCTTACCTCCCCTTCAATTCTGTTGTCTAACCAAAGATCTGCAACCTTTACTCTCCATCCAGTTCCCTGTAAACCATCTTCTTCCTTTGTCCTAACTGCCCTGTTCAGTTCTCTGTCAACTGTCCCTCCTAATCAGAGAGGTAGCACTGCCACCTGCTGCAGCCCATCTTTCACACCTCTCGGGTCCTCACACTCAGTTTCTCAATCTGCTGCCCTCTTCTCTACTTTGTTGAACTTCTGGTACATGTTGCGCTTCTACAGTCTTATCTACTTAAACAACTCATTTGATGCGCCTTGCCCATCTTCTATTCACCAGACAGTGACACCTTTCTTCCTGCATCAGAGATCCACTTGAGTTACTACCTCACCCCACCTCTCCTCAAACAGAAGCCAGAGATCAGCGACTTTTGTGGGCATGGCTCCCTCTTCAGTGCATTTTGTCCACTTACCACAAGAGGCTCGGTCCGTGGCCTGGGCATGTAGGGAAAGGTCTCTCGAAGGAAAGTGGTTATCTCCAGAAGAAGCTGACAGGCTGCCATTTTCAGCGCAAAAGGGCAACAACATTTGGTAGGATTCACAGTGCCTAGGAAAAAATAGTTCTATGGTGAGCGAGGAGATTATACAGAATCTGGAACCAAAAGGTGATGGACAATTTCACATATGGTCCGCAATGCAAGCTGCACTGAAAAGGAGGAAAACCCAGACTTCTGTCTTTCCCTACACTAAAAAGAACATAATCAAACAAGTATCAGTCCACGTATTTACCAGCTCCTGCAATAGTACTAACACACTATAGTGTACTAACATGTATATTCTATTCTATTGAAGTAACACTGTAGTGTACTATAGCACTATACCACATATGACAGCATATTATGGTGTAGTACCTACTAAGCGAACATGATCTTGAAGCATTTTGTACAGGTCTCACTTGAAGTTAATGCAGGTTAAGAAGTAGATGTCCTACTTCCCCTTTAGTTTTGCATTCAGTGAAATCTTCAGCAGTTCTAGAAAACAGCCCCTTTCAAATATAGGAAAAATTATCAAACTACATAGTTATGACTAGCTGGTAAAGAGATATTGTGCCTATTCTTAATTACTACCCCGACAAATGGAAGAGACAGCCCCCCTTGAAATCAGGCTTCTTTAGTTCTGCAAAGAATCCAAGTGCTATTTGGATAATCAAGGAACAACCAAAATCAAGCTGCTTAATCAGATTATGCATTCAAATGCCCAACCTAAAGCAGCGTGAGGGAGGGAAGAGGGATTACTGAGATACTTGAAGTTTTGTCTCAACTGAGTCTAAACAATCAGCTTCAGAAATCCTACACTTTGTAACCTGTCTAATGGCATTCAAAGCTTGAGAAGTAGAAGGATTCTTCAGCACTTGATCAATTTGAAAAATCCTATTTAGGATAACACAGCAAAAATAGCAAATAAACGAATTGGTTGTGACAACAACTAACCACATCCATTTTTAGTATGCCTGATCTTTCACCTACATACATGTTGGAGAGAGTTGTTTTCACCTGCTTCCCCCATGTATGACCTAGCTACTTTTTGCAAAGAAACAATCCATACTAAACAAAGAAGAGGACACCGAAGGATCAGATAAAAGCAGGTTAATTCTGTAATGCTTGCTGATTCTTCTGTACACACCAACAGTAATGAATTATAGACTTTGTAGGGACTATAATAATCTCAACTATAGAATACAGATGAGACATACAGTGCAACAGAATATCCAATGGTATATTTCCTGCTCCTCAGTCTAGTCTTTATCGCATACAGGGCAGTTGTTGAAAATCTCTGCCTTCAGATTCAGTTATTCTCAGACACTGGCTTTCAGGAGGATACTCGAGCTTTTAAATGGCTTTCTAGACCACAACCTGTTCTGTCCATTTGTTTGTCTTAGGCCACCCCCATAACAGCTCCACTCTGCTCCCTTTGACCGCCCCATCAGTCAGTCACAGGAACACAATTGCTCATTTACAGTGCAGGAGAGGGAAAATTTTGAGTACACTCTCCTCCTGCTTCAGATGTATCTCCAAAAGGGCAAAAACCATAATCAGAACAGACACCCACACTCATGAAGCTGCTAGTGCTGGCACATCACACAGCAGCAGTGGTGAAGGTCTAGCTTAGGGCTAATACCTTCTCTTGAGATCATTTCCCAAAAATCCCATTGCAGTGTTCCCACCTACTCCTCTCTATTTCCAAGTTTGCCTTTATGCGGTGATAAGAACAAACACAGAACCACAGAAAAAGACACCAGATACATAAAAAGTGCTAGCACGCTACATTCAATGGTGAACAACAGTATATGCACACAGGAAGCAGTACTTTACAGCACACATGTATATACAAATGGTGTCTGGAGAGGACATGCTTGTTACCACCTTCACCTACACCTACACCACTATGTGTTTTAACTTATTTTGATTCACAGGGTTTGTTATAGTTTTCATGCTTCTCTAGACTTTCAGAGTCAGCGATCCGTCACCCCCTCCCACCCTTATGTACACACAGGCACAAATGAGTGCGTTTTAGTCATCTTGCTATACAGAATTTCAATGATACCTTTTACACCACTGTGCTATGTTTCTGCCTAAGAATGGGGCAAATGTACTGAAGTCAAGATTTAAAAGCCTTTGGTAGGGCTGTGCCAACTCACATCAAGCCAGGAGATGCCTCTTTAGCGTTAAGAAACAAAAAAACAGCTGCTCTTGCACAAATATTTTGGCAGAAATAACTGGGAAGGAGTCTGAACCACTTTGAGCACTCAGGTGACAGCAAGACTCAAGAAACAAATTATTACCCTGCTTATAATTGCAGTTGCCAGTATACAAGAATTGCAACTCACTGCCTGGCTTCCCCCCCCTGCTCCTCCTTTCCTTCAAAGTCTGTCAGTGATGCTCCCCATGTGTCACGTTGTACTTCCAGGCATGGAAAGAATAGGGAAGGAAGCTGGGGTGAAGGTGAGGGACTGGGAAATACAGCTGGGTGGCAAGAGGATGAAAAGAGAAGAAAAATTAAGTGCTCCTAAAGCAGAGGTTCTTACAAGCGGGGGCTCTTGTAGTAAAGGGAGTCTCCTTACTGTCATCTAAAAAGTCTTCTTCCTCATCCTCCTTTCTCAGGCGCCTCTTGGTCTCCTCATCATAAATGAGGCCCAGCAGGTTGGCAGGGCTCTCACTCTCCGCGTGGCACAGCTCATTGAGGCGGACACCGATTGCCTGCAGAGAGGGAGAAACAGAAAGCACAAACTGGTGAGAATTTCAGCCCAACCCTGGAGGTCAAGGGCTCAGCCCAGTGCAGGCTGTGGAGATGTTCCAGCCAGAACAGAATGTCCTGGCTTAAGTTTCATTGTCTGTGAAGAGCAGCAGAGAAGGTGATGATAAAAGATTAATTGCTACCAAACCCATCATTTATTCCCCCCCTTTTTTCTTTTTTTTCCCAAACAGTGTCAAATTTCAGGATAAAAAATTTTTGCAGATTTGGTTAATTCCCAAAAAACTCCAACCCAAACCAGCACATAATAGGCAGAAGGAGATAAGGTCTTTATTTTGTATGAATTTCTCCCACTTTTCTTTCTCCCCTTGAAATATGTGTTCCAGATTCTTGCTAAGTTTTTCCACTGGGAATGCATGCCTTCTCTTTAAGAAACTACCCTCTGACTTAGGAATCTGGTAGCAGTCCCTGTTTCTTCCACAAAACTACAGTGGGAAAGCCTGCTTCTGCCTTTAAAGGAAAGATTTCCTGCTGCACTTCCCAAAAATGAGCAAAAAAATATGCTTATGAGAGCTGGGAAGGTGTATGGGTAATGGTGTAGAGGGGATCCACGTAAAGAACACAGACAGATTCCCGCTGGATACTGCTACATTCTCCAGAAAGGCGTTGATCATTTAGTCATGGCTGATTGCCAGCATCATTATCAGCATGCAAACAGCCCTCACGGTACTGTCAGCAAAGCTATAGACAAGGGTGTGTTAGCAAGAAGAATGCTTTCCTGACAAGACACTTCAGAGCTCTTAAGGATTTGCTTGATCTTCTTTGCTACAGGTAGGTGAAGAGAACACAGACAAGTATGTAAAACTATGTGAGATAGGAAATGTGCTTAATTACAGAGCTTTTGTCAGCCCTTGCCATTTGGCCTTCTTTGTTTTGGGATAGCTTCAGAGAAAGACACTGAAGAGCATTTCTGGATCTTCTACAAGTCAGAACTGATGGCCATGCCAGCACTATATAATTTCCCTGTCTCAGATGAAGTGATGCAGTAATACATGAACAGTCACTCATTACAACTGTTCTTCCTCACTACTAAGCAGTTCCTGTGAAATCCAGCAACAATGAAGAGGGTAGACTTTGCTACACAAACAGAATAAGGTGGTATTGGTGCGGTTTGCAAGCTGATCCAAATAACTGCTAACCTCAGCTGCCTGTGAGCCTGCACATTGCTGAATAAAAACTCCACACCTCTCAATTTTTTTTACCCTTTAATGTTTCAGGCATTTAAAGGAAGAAGTGTTCTGCATGCCCCTCCACAAAGGAGTAATTCATCACATATTATTTATGCTGTGTAGTCCATCCTAATATTAAAGCAATCATACACAACCCCACAGCTTTCTACCTAATGAGGACTGAATTCCTATTGTGTTCTTTCCCAGCAGAGAGCATGCCACACTTTACAGCAAAATGTCTCTTAAAAGGAATAGCTAAAGGAAGTGACAGACTAACCTGATCAGAATAGATATAACATGAATGCTTCATCCCTGATGGCGTTCAAGGTGGGGTTGGACATAGCCTTGGATGGCATGGTTTAGTGGGAGGTGTCCCTGCCCATGGCGGGGGGGTTGGAACTCGATGATCTTGAGGTCCTTTCCAACCCTAACTATTCTATGATTCTATGATTATTTCAAATGATAGCATAACAAGTGAGATTGCTTGATTCAATAGGCTTATCACTATCATGGGCAGTCCAAATCCTACCTCATGTGGAAGGGGTTTACTGCAGTTAGTCTCTGATGGATGTTAGGGAGACTGAATTAAAGGAGTTAGGTGGGCAAAAAAGGTTTTACATTCATTCTCAGTCTCGCTAAACTTCGATAATAGCACTGTATATCACAACAAGCTCTGCATCAAAAGGAGTGTGACCAGCAGGTCGAGGGAGGTGATCCTGCCCCTTTACTCTGCTCTCGTGAGACCTCACTTGGAGTATTGTGTGCAGTTCTGGTGTCCTCAACATAAAAAGGACATGGAACTGTTAGAACAAGTCCAGAGGAGGGCCACGAGGATGATCAGGGGACTGGAGCACCTCTCGTATGAAGATAGGCTGAGAAAATTGGGGCTGTTCAGCCTGGAGAAGAGAAGGCTGCATGGAGACCTCATAGCAGCCTTCCAATACCTGAAGGGGGCCTATAGGGATGCTGGGGAGGGACTCTTCATTAGGGACTGTGGTGAGAGGACAAGGGGTAATGGGTTTAAACTTAAACAGGGGAAGTTTAGATTGGATCTGAGGAAGAAATTCTTTACTGTGAGGGTGGTGAGGCCCTGGAATGGGTTGCCCAGGGAGGTTGTGGATGCTTCATCCCTGGCGGCGTTCAAGGTGGGGTTGGACATAGCCTTGGATGGCATGGTTTAGTGGGAGGTGTCCCTGCCCATGGCAGGGGGGTTGGAACTCGATGATCTTGAGGTCCTTTCCAACCCTTACTATTCTATGATTCTATGAATGACAGAGAAGCATGGATCCAGAATTAGCACAAATTTCCAGTCCTATTTACTGAAAAGGAAACCAAACCAAACCAGAACAAGGCCTCAGTGAATTTTCTCTTCTCTTTGTCCAAGAATCTTCCTTCCAGAGCGCAGCTCTGCTGCCCCCAAGCAGAAAGGATGGTGCGCTCTAGTGCTGACAAGCATCTGGTAGCATGGAGGCAGAGACGGGCTGGGCAAGGAAGCTCATCTACTTGGTACTGAAGCTGCTTAGGAGCTATGTGAGTGCACAGCCCCTCATGCTGATAGTGCCACAGTGAAATGGGGAGGTTAACACACAGAAACAGCAAGATGTTCTACAGCAGGTGCCTGTATTACAGCAACAGAAAGCTGTTTCTCCTCATGGTTCAGTTTATCTGGTTGGAACCTGGTCAGTACCAACAAAAGCAGCTGCCTGAAGAGGCACAGCGCAGGGTCCCCCAGCCCTACAGGTTTGGCTGTCGCCAGCTTCACCTGAACAGCTTCTGGGAAGAAAAGCAGTGCCAGAGGACCAGCTTTGCCCGGCATTTAACATGAAGTACATAAAGGAGCTGCACCTCAGCAGTGCTAGGTACAGACCAATCCTGAAGCATGAGTCTGCCTGGGGGCCATTGATGCTGCGGATAACAATGTTGTCCTAGCCTCTAGTGAGAAGAAGCAGGAATAATACTGAGCAGCAGGACACCTTGCAGTAAAAAAAGAAGAAATTTGCACCGTAAAGACTACTTCGGTATCTTCCCCTGCCTAAAAGGAAAAGTAAGGCTTTTCCCTTCTGGGATGTTCCTAAGCAGCTGGCAAACACACACCATTTCTAGCTTCAAGAATGAATCCAGATAAATCTTATGATGCCATTAAAGGTGAAAAGAATGATGCTATGTTGCCTGCTATCACATGTGACCTTGCATGATGCAATGGTACTTTAACATTTTGAAAACACAACCTTCCTGGACTTTTTCCAGCATGGACTGTTTCAGTTTGTGAAACTGGCAGCTGAGGGAGAATCTAACTGGTTTCTAATAGTTACTTACTTGCTTGCTCCCATCTTTGTCATAATATGAAAAAGAGAAATTTCTAGAAGTACAGAGTCTGCAAACAGCAATGGACAGCCCTGACTATCAGCAGTGTATACAAAAATACTAGAACTATGTAATTCTATGTTCTCCGCTTGGAGTCCACAAAGATTTTAGGCTAAGGTGGTGACTTCATGGAATATAGAAGCAAATGCATTCACAGTATGTACTTTTTCAAGGATCTTTGGTATTTGTGCTGTTACAGTCACCTGTGTTTGAGACATAACAGAGAGTGGGGTGCCCAGGTAGCATTTCCTAAGTTAGATTCAGAAATTGAAGGAGGAGAGCTTCCAAAAGACAAAGCTTATTGGCTTGGGTGCTCGCACCCAAATTATGCTCTCCTCCTGGGCTGCGGGCCTACAGTGTGCTCCATTGAGATGTATGCATTGGTTTAACCTAGGAGAATAAGGGTCAGTAAGGCTTTTTTGGCATGGCTTATGTAAATACTCCAAGACTGTGGAAAATGGTTTTCAAATTCCCCCAAGCCTTGGACTTTATGTCTGTTTTTTAACCTGATCACAATGTTCATGGTAAAAATCTTTCATTTTGTGAAAAGAGGTGAGAAGCACAAAGCTCACTTCCAGATAGACACATGTAACAGGCACCACAGATGCCAAAGTAACTTCTCCCACTGTTCCGCGAAGTGATTGCAGCGAGTGCCAGACCTTCAGCAGGTACACCTTAGTGGCTTTCCAAAGACACTGACAGCACCAGACATGGCAACTGCTTAGTTCATGGATGGAAAGTGATTGCGATCAAATAAAACCTAAAGGAGCTAAGCTCAAGACTGTTCTTTAGATGAGATGTAGTAGCCCTGTAGAATTCCTTGCCAAAGAATGTGCTAACAGTTGGTATGGGTGCAAAGAGACTGAGTAAGTTCATCAAAGAGAAATCCGTTACTAAATATAAAGCACCACATCTAGCTCAAACAGCCCTGGGCTAAAAATATTTGGAATCTTGAAAAAAGCAAGTAGTATCACATGCCCTGCTCTTAGTCTTCCATGGTATTCGCATGTGGTAAGTACTGGAAACAGGAGAGGACCAAATGTACCGTCTGAGGGAATCGTCAGGGGGAGGGGACACTGCTACCTCCTAACAAAGTCCCTTTCCATTAGAAGCAGAGCTGATCCTGGCAGGCTGTGAAGTGCAAGTTGGAAGGGAAACTTATTATTCCTCAGATTACTGGAAGTGACATTCGGTACAAGATCCAGTTTACCTTTACATTTTGGTATAGTTCTTAATGTAAGTAAAAGAGAGACAAACACTTACATCTCCCCACTGGTAGAAGAGCTTAGCTGCATTCCACTGCAGCTTCTGGTTCCTTTTGTTGCCCACAATAGGAGAACGTCCACGGGACAGACCTTTCTTAGTAATGTTCACATGGTGGCCCTTCATCCACTCGGGCCAGTTGCCACGATTGCAGCGGTGAACGAAGCGCGCACACTCCAGGAACAGGGCTGCTCTTGCCACTACAGGAGCCTCCTGAAACGTTTGCAAAAATCACCTTAAATACAAACATATTAGAGGATTTTGTGCTTTAATCAACTGCTTTACAAGCTTGCCATGGAGTCACATAGACTGAGCAAACCTGAAACCAGAATCTCTGCCGTAGGTCTCACCTCTTGAGCTAATGAAACCGAAGCTCAGGGAACAGTTACACTCAGTCCAACCACTAGAAGGGCAGAGAGAGCCACATCATAAACCTGGTAACAGCCTTGGGCCAGCAGCCCTCTGTAACACTTTCTTTCAGAAACCGTGTAACTGCCAAAAGCAGAAGCATGCATCTGACACTCTTACTGAAGGAATGAGACAAGTTTTCTTTTCACCTTTGCTAGTGAGGCTGCAAATATTCCAAGTGCAGACAGCAGCATGGCCACATGAATCCTAGGGTTTGTCTTGCTAAGCTCTCTTTGCGCATCTTTGGGGATGGAAGCATGAATGGAGGCTTGCTGAAACTAGGAAGAGAGCTATTTTGCACTTAAAACAAGCAGATATGGAGACTGAAGTCCATTACTGGCGTAAGTCGATGAAATTTTGGTGGCTTAACTTCAATGGCCTTAGCAAGCATCAGACAATTTAGTACTGAAATAACATCAGCCAGTTGTGTCCCGAAGTGGTTGACTATTTTTCAGAGGAAAATTCTCCTGTCCCTAGCCTGGAAAAGCTCTTTTCTTTAATGGGAGAAATTATATTGAGTGCTTCTTAGTTCGCATTAAATCACCCAGCAAGATCCATGTTAGACCAAAAAAGAATGCTTCTGAAACTCTCAAAGATGTTCAAAAACGGGTGCTGTAATTCATTTCCAAAGGGTAGCTTACACTCAGGAAGGAGCTTTCTTCCCAGCAGTCTACAACTGTGCATAAATAGCATCTTTACAGACATCAAAAGTGTCTAAAAGCAAATGGTTCTCCTCATTTCCATTCAATTTCCCCCCTCTCTTCCTACAGTTTTCACAAGCAAAATCCTCTGTGGCCAGCAGTTTGTGTATCTCAAAGTACAACAATGTCCACGATTTGCTTTGAAAGGTTCCCTAACAGGGGTTTCACAGAGCACAAGTACAGTCCACATATTTAGATGCTGACAACTTCAATGAGATAATTTAAACAGATCAGCATCAACTTTTAAGGGAAGGTTCTTCATTTGTGGTGCATGAATAACAGGCAAGTCCTAAGACCATGGAACATAGCCTATGGAATCTTACTAAATAGTGCCTCCAATCAGTGCTTTAATCAAAAGTTGAAAGCAAGATGTTTTGGACCAATGTTCCAAAAGTTTGGGAATTGACTTAAGAAATTCTGTGCTGCAGGTAAACTCACAGCCAGAAATTACTATCAACGGGACTGAGAAAAAGTCTTTAAGAGGACATTAAAAAATTAAACATAAAAAATAATGCTTTGTCCACATTGACAAGAAAATGTTCATTAACTTCTTCCTGACATGATACCCTGTTGCAGTTTTTTGCTCCTCCTTTATTCCAACACTGGAAGAAAATAGCAATCTTTCAGCAGTTCTCTTGAATAAAAACCATTAAAGCTGGCCCAGTGTTCTGATGAGGAAGGCACAAATCTGAAGCCAGACATTCAATGACAATCAGAAACAAAGCTAAATTCTAGTGTCTGGAAACACCACTACGAATCATTTGTTGCTCATGTGCAATATGGAACACAGAATAGTTCAGGATTTTATCTCTTTAGTCTCATGGAGTAAAACCTTAACCATACATGAAAAGATGAAGCCCTGACCTTTATTCTCCTGCTGTTTCAATTCATCACTGGTAAAGCCACGATGTCTTAGCATATAGGAATCTTGGAAAGATATGTTGTAAACATTATGGAAGCACTCAACTAAAGGAGGATATTTAGGATGGGGGGGGGAAAGGGAGGAACAGAAGTTTCAAATTAAAAATCACTGAAGACCTCCCACATGAAGGAGGAGACACAAGCTCCCTGGGATTGCTTACCTGAGGCTCAGAGAAACCTGAAGCAGCAGCAAGAGAAAGATGAAGATGTGACAGAATGGACAGGGATGGATTCACACCACAGAGAAACACATCACAAATGGAGAGAAATGAATCAGGCAGGTGATGCATAGCTGAAAAGAACACAAATTACTATGGTCACTGTCAACAGTTAACACAGCAGCAATACTCCCACAAGCCTGCCTGTGCCTTGGAAACTATTCATAAGTCCACTTCAAATACTAGACCTACTGTATCACTTTGACTTTTGAAAAGTGTTCTTGTACTGTATAAATTAACATCAATAAGAATCCACCATTTTCTTAACAAAATTCCAAGTAGTCCCATTGGAGCTTTCTAACAGATAACCTGATCCGTACTAACAACAGCAAAAGCAATAACCTGGCTGGTTATGAATCAGTGTCCTTGAGAATTGCCTCAAAAACATTAGTTCAAATCTCTCTGATAGTATCTAAAAATAGTGAGGTACAATCCATGACACACCTCTTTGCTCCTGTTCCCAGCCATCTACTCTGGAGACCTGTTTGGAGCAATCTTTGATTTCCTTCCAGGTCATATGCCCTCCTATGGATAAATATTTCTGCTATGGAAACAGGGACATGGGAACACCAGAGGCCCCCTAAGACCCTGGCTGATGTGGAGTCAGGATGCTGGAAAGTATTTTTGCAGTTTGGACTTTGCTTCTGCTGTTCCAATACTTAGTAGGTCCTCTCAAAATCTATCCTGCCATAAAGCAGTGCCACTATGGCATTTCAACAAGGGTAACAGATTTACATGTTTGAACAGATCAGCTCATGCATCTTACTGGAGAAATGTAATGGTGATAGGTGTCACACTGCTGAACTGGCCAAAGGAAAGCTTGTATTTCCCCATGGGAATCATTTACACTGGTCCAATTAGGATACTTTATCTAACATCTTTATACAACAGCAGTTTATCAGAACCCTCACAGAAACTTGACCACAGACTGAAATACCCTATTACTTGCCTTTCAACCTCCAACATTTCTTAAAAGAAAGGAAAGAAAATTAATTTCACTCTTGCCATGTCTGGATTTAAGCTGGTGACCAAAGGATTAAACTGTCTGCAACATATTATCATCACTGAACGTCTGCAAAGCCATACATTGATTATAGTTGTATAAAATTCAGCCAAGGATGGACACTGCTTCCTGGAATATACATTAACTACAAAGTTACTAAACCTAAGGCAACACTGGGTTTAAAACAAATCATTACCTCTATCTGCTTTTGTTTTGCTGTTCTAGTTTCTTTAAATCACTGTGGCAAACCTGTATAAACATCTAGGCTGATCAAAGCTCTTCAAATTGGTATATGAATGGAATTTCAAAAACCTGCATGAAAAAGCAGGCTCGAAAAGTTTGTGAAAGAACTGACAGTGGAGCTGTTTGCCTTTCATTTTTGAAAGGTTGCCATAACAACTAGGATAAAATTACTTAAGATAAAATTACTTAAGAAGCTTTTAATTTGCATCCAACCTGCTTCAAACTGTGACTTCAAAAACCTGAAAACAAAAGTTAAAAAAACAGAGTTTTCTGTTGAGTGTGCTCTATTGATATAAAATGTGAGAACTTTCCGTAACAGCATACATTGCCATTAAGCAATACAGCGAGGCGACAAGCTGTCATCTCTTGATACCTGCAGTGCATGTCACTTCTTAACTTCCATAGATCTCCAATACTTTGTAGACAAAATGCCAGCTGAGCAGAGTCTCCCAAGTCTGTAATTAGAACAAGGCTTCTTTCATCTCTACCTACAGACCTTCTAGAACTTCTGATACCAAAGCCTTCTGCATCATTCAGCAGAAAAGAAACAGGGTCAAACTCCACTTTGTAAAAGCCAGCTCTGGAAGTCAGAACAGACATCTTCAAACAGTTCACTCTGACCAGTAGTTTTCAGCTAACTTCAGACATGGGCACTGAGTAAGTTGGTAGCTTAAACATTTGGCAAATTAAAAGACATTTACAGGCAATAGGGACATAATTGCCACCCCCTGTTTTATTGTCTGATTTATTAGCACACAGAGTAGTGCATCCCCAGAAGGATCTGACATACTTGTCAGCAACGTGCTCCTCCCTGCCCATGTGCCTTACATTCCCTGTGTTTGTGTAGAATTCATGATGGGATGGCAGCCTGGCAGGCTCGAAGAATGAAGATGTCTTTGTGCAGCATACCAGCAGGAGTAATTATCTCCCCCCCCAGCAACCTTCCCAGCACACTGCAACCATGACTGGCAGGAACCACTTCTGATTGTGAGAGCATGAGACAGGCCTTCCTATCGGTCACTGCTACCATAGCTCCCAGCCAGAAGAACAACAATGGAAGAATGGGAGCTAGTGAAGAAATCACCTGTCTACTGGAAGATGGACAGGGACAAGTCCAAACAGTAGAACTAGGTGGGGACTGATGGCAACAGTGACTTTGGGCCAGTATCAATGCAGACTTGCTTGAACCTGCAGCTTAAGGATGCAAGGGTAAGAAGAAGGTATAAACGACTGGTGCACATAGAAATGTAACATCCCTACAGCTAGGAAGCAGACAAGGCAGCACAGCTCAGGGCACAGCACTAGCACAATGGGAGATTCCATGAGCATGGCACCTCCAGCAGCAAGGAAGAAACCTAAATATGAGCACAGACAGCACAGCAGTCAGAGGTGAGGTGTCAAGTGGGAAGACAAAGGGATAGAGAGCACATGGATGCTCTGAGAGCAGTGGCTTTCAATCTTTTTCAGTTTGCAGACATCCAAACACTTATGGAAGGAAGAACAGCACTGTGCAGAGAAGCTACTAATAACTGGCTTTTCATAGCTGTATTTGTCACATTCTTGTGTTCATCACATAAGCACCTCAGAGAGCCCTGTTGGCCCATGAACCACAGGCTGAAGGCCACTGCTTGCAAATGACTGATAAAAATCCAGCAACTGCAAAGAAAAGGAGGGAGACAGAAGAGACAGTGCCAGGAAGAAGGGACTGAATTGTGTCACTTCAGTGATTTGGTTCTGCAAATTTGCAATATCTGCATTTAAAAGCATGCACACTCTGACATTTGACATTTTCTTCACTGTGGTGATTCAGTGTGCTATTTATAACTCTGTCAGAACTCCTGAGTGGAACTCCTATGCCTCTCCAGGTAGCTAGCCAGTCTTCAATCCTTATTCTTTACATTATTATTGACACTAGGACCAGAAGCAGAATGCCTGTGGGCAAAATTTGAAGTCGGACAATAAAAGCTTTTCATTGGCAATAATCTGGTTATGGGAAGCCATATAATAAAAAATAAATCAAACCTGTCTGCATACTCATCCAGTCACAGATGTTAAAACTCCAACTAATAGCAACACCACCAGCTGGTGCTGCTGTGAGGCTTTACCTACTTTCTGTGTGGGCATGAATGACAATGGACCACCACGTATGCATGTGCTTCTCACCCAGCACGTAAAAATACACCAATGAATGACTTACAAGATCCAGAGCAGCTGCCAAAATGGAGGCATCGGGGATAGTGCCTGGTTCACAGCAGTTCAGGAGAAACTGGAAGCGCTTCATACCTTGGCGGATTGCTCCTAGGTTCACAACGTTCTTGGATTTTCCTCCTTCTTGGTTGGAGGTCAACTGATCATCAAAGCTATGGCAACCTAAAGAGGCAGAGTACAGAGGGGATGCAGGGAGGGGTAGGGAGAAGGGAACACAGTCTCTCACCAAGAAAAAAAGTGGAACAAAAATCCTGATGAGTACGGTCTTGGCCTAAAGCCCTTCCTCACCTATGCACTACCTTGAAGATAACAGGGACATTTTGTAATATTCATGACTTCCATGAAAATAGGCCTAGAGCAAGTCCAATTCTAGTCTTGGTCATAGTGATGACTGCCCAAAACAATTCCACCATACTCTGTGTGGAAGCCCAGAACCTACTCCAAAGTAGGTGAACCAGGATATGCCCTTCCTCCCCACCCTCCTCCCCACCTTACTTACTGTTTTTCCTGAACAATCGCCTACTTCTCTATTGCCTTTAAGTTTACCTTAAGGGGGAACATGCATAAATCTTATCTCTCATCTATCAATTCAGCTATACATCATTTACTAGGATAGAAGAAAAGAGTAGCAAATATTGGCAATGTTCCATGTGCAAACCAAGTACTGTCCTTTTCTTAGGCATACATCTTCTGCAATTACCAGCACAGCCAAAGTGAGACTGGACTCAACTCTTAGGTATCATTATCGTTTCAGCCTCTCTCCCTTGCCGTGCACTCTTTGGGTTGGAAAGCTCCCTGATAAGTATTCCTTTTGAAAATGAAGCTAGCACCCCACTCCAGGGCTTCTTTCAAGCACGATTTAAACTCCATGTATAGAGTTCACATGATAAATCAACTAATCCCATTGCTGATTGGAATGAACACCTCTGAATACCGAAGACCATTATGCAGCTCATAGCCAGAGCTGAGAGAGTGGTAGAAAGACAGAGAAGAGAAATCAGGAAAGTAGTTTCAAGGGCAAGGTGGCTGGCCAAAATGAGACTAGTTAGCTTCTGGGAGTCTTTATCCATAATACTCTCCCTGTTCACATGTGAAAGTACAAAAGTTTACAGAATACTGAAGGATAAAAGCACAAGAAGAGAACACCAAATGCAGAATTCAAGATTGGCTTTAAACATGGACTTGAAAGACAAGAGGCAAAACGTCAGCTCTACAGAACTTTGTGACTTCTCCTTCCTCAGGAATTAAGAATAGCTGAAACTCAAGTCCCTTTGAAATTGTATTCCCCAGAATTACTTGGAAAGAATTTATGTACCACAGACAATAGTTACAACAGAAAATGACAACGTAGGTCTTCACTTTTCTCCGGAAAACAGAGGTATATCAAAGCTCAACAGATTACAACAACTGTGGCTTTTCTCTCTCCAATGAAGCTGTAATAGTTTTCCAGTAAACAAAATGTTCCTATGTTGGGAAATACTCCATCAAAACAGAACAAACAAACAAATGAAGAAAGAACAGGTAGAACACTTACATAAATGAGCAGGCACAAACACCCTTTTCCTCCAAATCTTCCTGTTTACTTATAGCCTGTAGCAGGCTACCTGAGCATTCCTACTATGACTGCTGTAACACTAACTTATTTGAGGTACAAACAAATGTTTTCCTATTCAGGGCCCTGTTAAGCTTGTGCCTGTATGAGACAAAGAACAGAACTTGGCTTTGTGATACAGAAAGGCATGTCTAAGGCCTGTCCCAAACCCCTACTATAAAGATCTAGCAGAGGGTCAGCCTGTCACGACAGCCCTTTGCAGTCTCAGGCTTTCACTTTGTTGAACCTTTGCTAGAGAAACCTTCAGATGCAGCTGATGACCATCCTCCACTATACCCATCCTGGAGTAGCCTTGCCATAAGCATGAGAGTCCTCCCTGGCATAATGCTAATGTGACAGCCCTGCAGAAAGATCTCACTCAATGAGCAGAGAGCATTGCCTAACCTAGGAGGACACTGGATGCCCAAGCTCTCATCCTCATAGTCGCTTCTTGTGTGAATGTGAGATCACCCCTTGGAGTAACCATGCGCGGGGGTTTGCCTGTGCTGTTGTGCCCTGAACACCCTGGCAACTTCTGTGGTCACTTCCAATGTCTTCAGGAAGTGCCTGAAGGAACGTTAAGGGTCTCCTGTAACCACACTGCAACTCACTGCTGTAGGTACGCTTTGTCCTTAGTATAGGTAAAAAGATCATTAATAAAAACATTTTGTTATGCATGAATGTGCATATGTATGTGCATATATATGTATACATATGCACACATACAGATACACACACACACAGGTATGCTTACATAAATATCCAACACAGAATTTCCAGTGGTCTAGATGATATATCACAATGAAGATTACAATTAATAAATGACAAACAAATTATCCTATGCTTAATTATTTAGGTTTTGTTTTTTTTTTTTTTTTACTGCAATCTATTTCTCCTCTGTTTTCTTTTAAATTTGATCTACTAGATTAAAAACCCCAAAAACACAAGAGGAAACACCATATGAAAAAGCATGAGCAAAGTAAAAGCATAGCATCGTGAATGACAAGAATGAGAAGGCAGAACCAGGCTCCAAAACAATTCTTTATGGTTAGACTCATGGGATTTAATACAATGCCCATCCACCTTCAGTACGCTTTTATTCTCTTGTCCACAGGCACATAAAACCGGCTGATCTTTATGAAAGATACAGAAGCACTGGAAATTTCTACTGTTATGAACTGTCCCACCCTGAAAGGCCTCACATTGACTGCACTTTGCACATGTGAGTACCTACACACAGAGGCATGTACAACTACTCTAGTATTTCTGCTAATGGTATGTGGCTTACCACACCATTCCATATCAGTGATCCTTGTGGACAGGGTGATACAACTTCCTTAACTGTCACACTTTGCCTTAGAAACTAAAAATGCCCTCTCTTTGCTTCAATTAGGGACCAGGCAATGGCCCAACCCTTCCCACCAGCATCACTGGACAATTTGCTTGTTTCTCACAATAACATGCAAAGGGTCTCTTTAACCCACTGCATCACTTTTATTACGGTATTCCTATCGCATGCACACGTTAAAAGCAAGCATCTATTCTCCCTCTGGCATGTAAAAGATGTTTCAAGTTCTTTAATGACATAAATTCTGATGTTACTCACAGAAGACTGAAGAATGGGCTACACTTCCAAAGCTCAAAAAGCCAATACTAATGTCATCTGAGTTTTGTATAAACATAAGATGTGCCACACATACAGAACGAGACACTCACAGGGCCAAGAAAAATCAGGGCCATGAAATCAAGAATATGGGCACTCTGGGCAGAAGCAAACTCACAGTGGCATAAAATCAGCATTAGCAAGATGAAAACCCAATTCCTACCAGAAAACGTGAAGGACATCTCACATGAGCACTGTAGAAACAGCTGTGGCAGTCTATAAAAGTCTCACTGTACCTCAGTTGTTTGCTCCCAGCGAGGGCTGGGAGAAAATGTGGTGGAAGCACTTCACACCTACTTCAGCTCACAGTAGTGGATGAAGAAAACAGTGCAGTTCCTTCCATTGTGGGAATATTCACCTTCAGCTACCAAGCTACAGCAAGCTGCTGGGCTTATCCGTTCTCCTTCTAAAGGAACGATACTTTTCACCTATTCAAATCACCTATTTGAAAACCACCACCAGTGTTCCTGCAGTGGCAGAATGATGACCAGTTTACACTGGCAAGATATGTTCCTACTTCGCTAGAATCACTTGCCTGAGCAATGCCTTACATGCATTACACTGCAGGTCTGGGACGGATGATGGTGAAAAAGACGTACAATGCAGTGTCAAAGGGTAATGTGAGAAAATAAAAACCACAATGCCAGAGAATGTAACTTGCTGTTAAGCTACAGAAACCGTGGTGAAAAAGAAAATCTACTCCTTTCTGTGTGTTTTTGGGAGTCAGGTCGGGTTTTCTTCAAAAAAAGGAGAAAAAAGAAACAGAACTTCAAGATAACAAGGTTGTCTCCCTGACAACAAGGAGGAGCTCTGAGCTGAGGACATAAGCATCTGAATCACTTCGTGACATTTTAAAACAGAATATATCATGACCTTCTATTATTCATAAAGGCACTTTTCAAACGCTGCTGATTTTGAGAATACACTGCAATTAAATATACTTCTGTGGAAAGGCAAAGTAGTGTTGTTGTTATGATGCTGTGCGCTAAGAAAAAGGGACCGCATCCCTAACAAATGGTATGCAGACACTAGACATGCAAACACAGAAGAAAAGAGATAATTATAACAAGGTTTGTGCAGGGTTTGCCATTTCTGGGCTGGTCTTCGCTAGAACTGTCAAATGGTCATAAATTGGGGAGGGGGGAGAAAAAAAACACAACAAACAGAAAACCTGATGGAACACCCATTGTTATATTAGGCAATGGAAGATTTACACACCTAATTTGGAACTGAGTAAGTGCTTTGAAGCAAGCATTAATTTTTGTAAGTGCACTGATCAAAATCAATTTGATTTTAAAAGCCCGAATGTTGCATTTGCAGAATTTGATTTTTTTTTAAGAAAATTGACTTTACTAGATTCTTTTTTTTTTTTTTTTTCCTAAAACAAAATGAAAGAAGGAAGGGAAAGAAAACAGTTACAAAGAGTGAAAAGTTGGAAAAGGCTGGAATGGATACAAAACCTATGGAAAAAGTAGGAAAAAAGGGAAAGGGGTGAAATACAGAAAGAAAGAGATTTAACAAAAATTAAAAAAGTTTAAAGGAAAGAAAAAGGGAGACGAGAACCCTGATTTCTAACCATCTTTTTCTTCTGTGTGATGAAGCTTGGATGGGTGTCTTCGGCAGGTGCGCCATTTACCAAGACGCTTGAAGAAATTCTCCTCTTCGTCTCGCCCATTGTCCAGGCCACCTCCTGGCCCCCCACCTTCTGACAGCTTCACTGCACTGGTAAACTTCACCTGTGCAAAGACAAAGGGCCAGGTGAGGCTGTAGTGTATCACTTTCTCTTGGTCTTCCTTGCTTAGCCACAAAGCAGCTACAGAAGGGCTGTAGCACAGAGGATCACCACAGAAATGCACGTGGGTCTGCACAGATTTACATACACTGAAGCACTTCATCTTTTAAGCTTTCTGCTTAAAGGATTGGTCTTTCGCAAGAGGCTGTAAAAGCACAAAGAAGGAAGGAGAAGTGTGATGAACAATTAAACCTTAAGCATGCTGACAGAGCCTGCATTTCTCTCTCAGTGAACCAAAGCAGACTGCCAAGTACAGTGTTGGATAGGTTTAACCTAATCTTCACCATGAGCCACAGAAGTCCAGTATAAAATTTCCATGGCACTCTACTCTGAAGATTCTATGACCGAGTCTGATTGGCTGCAATGTCCATAATGAGTAGAGTGTTTCCTTGGACAGATAAAACCAGACAGGTCCCGTCCTTTCAAGTTCTCTGCAATCCAGCCTGACACATTTACCTTGGAACTCTGCCTGATGAAAGACAGACGGTCGACAGAGCTGATATCTAGGAGATCTTCCACCCCATCAGCCAGGCCAGAGAGGGAGGAGCGCTTCAGCCAATTCCCTGTTGCAGAATAAGCCACTCAGGACAACTCTGAAAATGCTTCCAAGCAGAATCTATTCATTAGCAACTGCAGCATATATCTCCAAAGTGGCCATGCTAGGGTATGGGAAAGTAGAAGGAAAGGGGAAGGCAACCTTTTCATGTAACATGCATTAACTACCACGTAAGGCTAGTTTGTGTGATTTGTAAAGGATATATTCTTTATCTGTTAAATTCTATTGGGAATATTTCTCTTCTACAGAGAAGAACAACGCCTGTGAGATTAAGGTACTAGCCTACTACTTTGGAGACACAGATTCTATACTCTATTTTGCCACAGATATCATCTGGTACCTTTGGCATATTGCTTACGTTTCCCTTTGCCTCATTTCCCCATCTGTAAAATGGAGAGCAGCATTTTCCAGCTTCCCTTGGGAGAATATACTATATACTTGGACACTAAGGAACTTGTTGCAATATTTCTTAAGACAGCTGTATCTGTGTTTCTGTGCACATGCAATATGTATATAGAACAGGAAGAGACATACATTTACCTATGGGGAGTTTGAGTTTCTTTCGAAGGGAGATTCGTCGGGAACGGGATCGGGAACGCCTGTCTGTGGTGGTCCCAGAGTGAGCAGTGGTACACTCAGATGTGTCCTGCTCAGACTGACTACTGGTATCACTCGCTGCACTCTGTGACTTGAACATCTTTCGCCAGAAGTCCTTGCGACCCAGAACGGCCCCTTGGATTTGCTCATCACTGGAAGAAAAGGGATGCAGAGCATGAACTGCATTTCAGAGAAGTTTGGATGCTCAGAGGAATGAGGTCTCCCTCCCACAGCCCCCTCCTAACCTCTCTAGTCTTTAAAGATGTTTAATTTTGAATTCCAAACATGCTTTTCCCAGTGGGACATAATCAAGTTTGACAACATGCTCAGTATTGTTCAAGGCACAAAATAACCATCTTCTATACCCTGAGGCACTTGCCCACTGAACAGATCATTCCAATTTTCAGTTCTTACATGTGAAAAAGAAATCATCTTCTTTAGGTCAACATGACCCATGTTGATAAGACTATACTGGTTCTTTCTATAAACAGGTGCACTGGAGAGCTTTTGGATCATGATAGCCATATGTGAACCTGCTGGGGTCACAGCTCTCATTAAGGTATCGGAATGGAGACAGCATATTTTGCTATACTCATAGCCCACGGCTATGGCAAGGCTCAGAGCAGCATAGCTTGCTGGAATTCTGCAGAGCAGCAAAGGGTTACCCTCGCAGTCCCAGCAACAGTGAGACTTCACAGGATCAGTTAATGGAGGAGAACACA
Organism: Amazona ochrocephala; assembly: GCA_039720435.1. Classification (NCBI taxonomy): domain Eukaryota; kingdom Metazoa; phylum Chordata; class Aves; order Psittaciformes; family Psittacidae; genus Amazona; species Amazona ochrocephala. Next base: position 79,769,547 of record CM077881.1, on the reverse strand, counting down.
GAATATAGAGCTCTGTGCCCTTGTGCAACGCCATCACACAGTGCATCTCAAAGCACTTTAACAAGACAGACGGGTATTCAGAGGCACAGAGAAGTTAAATGACTCGTATGAAGTTATTAGGGACCAGGGGCCATTTATAACACTGATTACATTTACTTCAGTATTAAATGGCTGAACTCTTTGGACAACAGAGGCTTCAAACTTGCAATAACTAACAGCAGGTTGATTTGCTCATTACGAAACCTGGAAGATCACCTGTGCTGATACAGGAAATGCACCAAGCTTTGGAGGCTACATGCCCAAGACAGATCAGGATGGGCTGTCTCTTGGGAGGCAGTCAACTACTTATCAACAATTTGGAAACTAAAAAGTAATAGAATCATTCCCCAGAAGTACCAAGAAAAGCACGGAGAACAGCTGTGATGGCACCTCTAAGGAACTAACAGTCTATTGATGGCTATGGTAGTATGAGCTACTCACACATCTACTGCATGGTGATTTCTTTGCTGGTTCTCATCAAAATCAGGGTGGGTCCAGTTGGCAGCACTGAAGATCAGCATTACCTGGATTTTATCAGTAGCTCCTGAGCACTCAACACATTTGTTGTGCCATCCAAAGAGATAAGCCCTTGCTGTTCTGCTCATTTGTACTAAGCTCAGGAGGAAGCAACTAGCGATAACATAAGAAACAACTCAATATTTACTTACTGTTCTGGTGTTTGCATTGGGCGGCTGGAGATGTAACTACGGCACTCATCGGGGGCAGCTGATGCCTGGCCTTTGTCAATGATGACACTTCCCACCTCGGATCTATACATACAATATAAATCATCAGCTAAAGCAAATGGATGGCACATCTCATGGTCATCACATAGCTGTATGACATGGAAACCAGCACTGCTGAGCTGCTTTAGATTTGTACCCTCTCTTTATCAATTTACTGTCTCTCTATATAATCATTCACAAAAAAGTCATCACTTCATAGAAGCAAAGCCAAGGCTTTTAGGAGTTTTGCAACTTTCTTAATCCTTCTGCCCAATATTTTAATATGAGATGCCTCAAAGCACCAGAGAAAATTTCTTTTTGATAAAGAAGCATGGCAGGATTAGATTTCATCTGGGACTTGTTTTGCATACCAGGGTTTACCTGTCAGATGAACAACACTAAGGATGTGATGCACATTAAAAGCAATGTCCACACAGTGCTTTGGGATTGACACTATGCTGCTTACTTTTCTTAACCTTTCCTTCTCCCAGAGTTTCCATTGCGCTGTTCTCTTAGGCCTCATGTACAAGAGTTAGGTTAACACTTTCTGCTGTAAATCTATTACTATCTCAGTTCATTAAGTTTTAAAGGAGACTGCTGCCACAGTACAATTCTATACATTAAGAACCGACATACGCTATCAGGATAAAACACACAAGCCCTCGGACTTTCTACATTTGTGTTCAGTGCATGTATTCATACAGCCATATGCAGGTCATTTCCCTTCTGCCTCCTACACACCCACCTTTTGCTCCCAGAAGGTTTTGCCTCTTGCTCCGTTTCCTCTGTTTTTTTTCCTGGTGTTAACTTTTCAGCACTGTCTAAGAGGGCACTGAGCGCCACTCTCCGAAATACATTCCCATGAGCTTCCTTGATAAACTGAACCAGCTGTCGTATGTCACAGTACAACCCCTGAGTAGCAAGACATCATGGAAATGAAAGAATTCAGCCTGCAGCTTGGGAAGAAGCAGTAAGTATCAGTCATTTCTAAGATACTTTAGCATTACTGCCCCCGGCTGTTGTGTGATACACTCTCCATCCACAGGGTTTGTGTTTTCTGGCTGAGATCAAAAGCTGGAAACTCTATTTAGTGCACTCAGAAGAAGCAGACAATGAGGAGCATTATTGCTAGAGAACATGCTCTGTAATTGGCTACAGCAGACGTAGAGGTATCAGAGGTTAAAACAGCTTCAAGATGAGGGAGCTGCAAAGATGACTTCAAGCCTGGTTTATCCCATTCATCTAGCCCCAAAATCTTAAAAGACATGAAAAAGTTAGGCGAGGAAAGGGCAGCAGAGTGCAAAAAATTGCATGTTTTGTTCCAAAACCAGTGGGTGTCTTGGGATTTTTCTTAATTATTTTAGAGCTTTACATCATGGGAAGAAAAAGGAATGACTCACTCATTCCCCAACCTACTCATACACTCAAGGCTGGTTTTAGTTCTGAACATTCATGCACATCCGTGATGTGACAAATCACCTCTATATCTGAGGGCAAGGAGAAGGAGGGAACAGTTTTACAGGTCCTGATTTTTGATCTGTAAACTCTCCTCAAAGATCTTGGGTTATTACAAAAATTCCCAGCTAAGAACTGCACAGCCAGCTTTCAACAGCAACACCACCCCCCCCACCCCAAGCAAACATATAATTAGATCTATATACTGATTAAGGCTCTTTTTCATAAGATATGTAACACAATACTGACTTTAAAGAGTGACACAATAGGAAATCCTCATATATACTCTGTGTACTGTATTCTCTATACAGGTACAAATGATGGTGCTATTCTTAGAGGTACACACTAACTAAAACAGGGTCCAGAAAGACATACAATTTGTAAGGAAAATTTACAAATCTAGATCCAGTAATAACACATTTTTCTGCATCCCCCCACATCTCTGCCGAGAAACATTCCAAAGGAGGAGCAGCCACAGCAAAAGAAGACTTGGACATAGGTAAACCATCCTGCTGGTTTAAAATGTTACTGTTTTCCTTCTTCCTCTCCCTTCCTTTTATGGAGCTGTCCCTTTAGCTGGGCTTCAGTGCCTCTACAGAGCACCTCAAGAGTGCTTCTTGGCTGCTTCCATAAGGAATCCTAATTTCTGATAATAAAGCAGGTGTTTTGAAATTAGCTGCTAGATTCTGCACCAGCTGGGAAGAAGAGAGCTCACACCATCTAGTCCATTGATTGCTCTGGGAAGACAACACATAGGCAGCAAGCAGCAGCACTTTACTTTCCTCCAGATAACTGGTAAATTGAATGTTTGTCTAAACCTCGGGCAGAGGTACCAAACAGCTGTTCAGTAACTCACATACTCTGCCACAGGCGGGTCCTTAACCACATAAACTGGCTTTAACTTTGCTAAAAGTTAATTTATGCTGGCTGTGGTCTTGTTCATTAATCCCTTGCTCCAGACTGTGGTACTAATAGTACCCTTTGGAAAAAAATGCAAAACACAACACAGAAGCTGCTTGAACAGAGGGACAAATGCAATCCAGAGGGCACAACTTTGATCCTGGCTAAGCCCCCAGGTTCCAAGGTAGGAATACAAGAAGGGCATCACATTTATACCATGTTTCAACTGTGACTGCATAGCTTGCTACACTGAAGGGATTTAGCTAAACTGAACTAATTCTTCATTATAAAGCCCTACTGTTTACACTCAAGTGAAAAAGTAACTTTGTTACCATGAAATCAAGTGCTTACCAGGTTTTCTGGGCTGTGCAGTTCATGTGTAGTGGATGCACAGCGAGTGATCAACGACTTGAACATGGCACTCACGATAATACCTTCTACACTCTGAGCTGTAGACTTGTTGTCCACTGTGGTGAAGTTATTCCCAAATCCAGCTTTGTCTGTGAAATTCAAGTACAAGCAAGCCCCATTGTTAGAAATGATTTAAAAAAGATGGCTTAAAGACACACATAAAGGGATACAGATACATGGGCAAGTCCCCACCTAATATCTTACGCTCAGGTCTCACAATCCCGCACCAAGCAGAAGGGAAGGTTAAAATATAGGAGAACAAATGAAATCTTCCAGAAACTGAAGTATGAAAAGGATTGAAATTATCAGGACCATTCTGCCTTTCTTTTATCCACATCTCATTTAGAGAATGTACAGAGTAAGACATAAAATTTGAACAATACCTCCAGCTTTGCTATTTACTCTTCTAAAGGACAAGAGATGTTTGATTAAGCTGCTAAGTGACAACACTCATGATAAGAAAGTCTTCTGCACTACAGGAATGCTGTTTTTGCAAGAGGCACAAGATGACCAAGCTCTCAGAACGAGTCTAAAAAGAATTACACACTTATAATAAGAACCATCTCAGTTTGACTAGGTGAGAGGAAAGCCTTTCAAAAGCTGCATGAGCTGCCACGCTTCAAAGCATGAGCCCGTCACTACTTGATGAATACTTGGGGAAATGGCCTTGGACATCTTCACAAAAGCCTCTTATGTAATATTTTTGATGCTTTCTTTGAAACGCCTGGGATCAGAGGTAGACTAGTAGACTAGTCAGAATCTCTAAGTGCTTCAGAGGAGCTATTGCTACTCTGCAAACAGTCGTTGTTAACTAAACAATAGTTAACAAAAAATAAATGTTTGGTCATTCCAATAGCACCTGGAATATTTTTCCTAGCTAAAAATAAAAATAAAACATAGATAAATACAGAAACACATGCTCACGCACTTGTAACTACAGGCATGCGCATCTGCATGTTCATGTTCGTGTTTACTCGATCTGTTCTTGCTATTTACCATCTCACCTGAGACACCACAGAGGGTTTTAATGCTCGATTATACCTCCAGCCAGAATAAACCCTAGATTAAACAGGCCATTGCATCTGGTGCCTCGCCATGTCATGAAGCAGAAACCCTCCTGCACAAGGCACAGTTGAATGAAAATATTAGGATGAATAAAAAGATGAGTAGGATGAATAAAAAGAGAGGCCTTCAATTTCAGCTGCATTGGATGATATGAGATCACTGGGTGGCCAAATCAGAAGAGATCCAACTCTTCTGACCCATTCTGGCTGAGGATACTCTATATTCTGAGGACAGTTATTCACTTTTTTTCTCTTTAAAGCAAAAGGGCATGACTTCTTTCTGATGGTACAGTTTTGGAATATTCAAGTGAGAGCTTTAGATGCCACCTGTACTTACTGTCAGTGACTGGCTCCATGCAGAATCCCAGTAAAGCATGCAGGAAATCCACCACATTATTGAGGGAATCCCTGTTCACATAGTCCCTCATGGTCTGCCGGAACTGCATCTTATCCAGTTTGTACAGCTTTGTGAGGCAGTTTTGAGCCTGCAATGATATCCATCACATCAAAGCACATGTTTGAGTTTTGCTAAGAGGAGCAGGGTATTTCATGCTCTTGCTTAGGCAGTGTTCTGCTGTGCTGTCTAAAGTAACTCTCCTAGGAGCCAGGTTTGGGTCCTGTAACAGAGGACAGGCTCGCCTCTAAAGCCAACAAGAGGCAGTGTACCAGTATGGGTGCCAATGTTTGGAGGGAGTAGTGAAATCACTGCCAGTTATGTCTCAAAGCCTATCCTCCTCTCTCCAGGCCCAGGGTAAAACCTCACTGAATATGAATGAAACAGGACTGTCCCATCTCAGTCACACTTACTGCCTTGGTGAAAAGGTTTTTAGCTTCAGGCATTTTCAGCCTCTGGCTCAGACTCAACCTATTTGATGCACCTATACCCAGTGACCAATTTATATCATGCAAAAAATCAGCTTTCTATTTAAAAGCTGTTAATTAGAAGTCAACTTCTTATCACAGACATCCATCCTACTGGGACCCCATGCATGCTGGACTTACAGAATCTGAAATATCAGCTTTACGGGAAACATGAACTCCCTGCTACCTACTATAGGGGGCTTAAATTTCCAGTAAACTCAGACATGTGACAGTCAAGACAAATGGTGCATGCAAAGCAGTTTGGCCAGACAAATGCACAGAAGATGCAGCAGACTTAGACGTGGAGGAAAATCTCTTCTGATAAAGACCTCAATTCAATAAGTCTGGTAAGAACCTTGGCTCCAAGAGACCTATTCATTTATGCTTAATGTTATGCATAGGCCTAAATGTTTTGCTGGCTCAGCCCCAACACAACATAAAAGCCATCATTCTGATAAACGTGCTACGTGTTCAACCAGTGCTCTGTGCAGAACCTTTTTACTGTTACCACTGGGACTCTCTTACCCTCATCTGTCCCATTGTGTCCAGAACTAACACTACTGCTGCAGTCTCCCCGGTACTCAGGAGTCCAGTTAAGAGAAGAATGCTGCATGATGCAGAGGCAGCCAATCCATCTCTGAGCCACCTAGCTCAGATCCCCGAACCAAATTATAGCTCTGTCGGCACGGCTCAGGCTAAACAAAGCCATGGAGAAGCACTTGGCTCCCACCTACACCACTGTAAATTCTCATTAGTCATCAAAAATGCTCCCTGCTGCAAACACAGAAAGCAAGGAGGAAGTATGTGCTGAAGAAAGCCTTTGAAATGCTCCCATTTGACAGGTCATTGTGCTGATCTCAGGGACTCAAACTTCAAGATGAAGTCAAGTGTCTGGGCTATATCCTGGGCACTTTCCACTGCTTCAACTTGGGCAGAACCAAAAATCTAAGGAATCAACAGTGAGCATCCACCGTGCCCTTAAACGGGGCATGGGTCTTCTAATCCCTTGCAGCACACTAGCATGCCTGCAAGCACAGTGCACTCCAACCATCAGGAGCTGATGGAGCAGCCCAGCAGCAATCAGTCATAATCACCATTGAGAAAGGTGGACATAACTATACTTCAGACTTCTGGATTCAGATATGCAACCAAAGATAGCTGTACCTTTCATAAACAGCATACTCTGTTGAGCTACTGCCAATGTGAAAATACACTTACACACAGGGGATTTGCTCCCATTTGTCCCTTTCCCAGACAACCCATTCATTGGAGAGGTGAGAAGCACCCTGGGCCTCAGGTACTCTCTTAGGAAGCCCGAGGGGCTAGAAGATAACAACAGCTGCAAATCTGCTATGGCTGGGCTGCAACACAGTCTGTGAGCTGACGCAAAGACCAGTACATTTACTGTCAATACAGAGAAAGCTACAGAGGGGCAGACAGCAGTCTCAGCAGCTAATGTCAAAAGTACAGGGGGGACACTATAATGAGCTTTAATTCTCTTACATTCTCCCGGAATACCTGGTGTCTCAGGCGATCTCCGGAGAGCCCCCGGTGTCCTTCTCCACAACCATAGGCACAACCCAGGGATTTCACAATTTTTATGAGCATTGTGAGTGCCAGCCTATGGGTGCTGACAGATGGCACTTCATCCTGAGGGTCACAGAGAAAAAGACTCTGAAACCACAGCAAAACCACTAGTATCTTGCTAGTACTTTACTTTCAACATATTGCTGTCCATTTCTCCTCTCAGACACTCCATTAGTGAGTTGTTACTCTTGAAATGTTTACTCCAATTATTCTTCAAGCTTAGGGACCAGCCCCCTCCCTTTCAACTCCCCTCAAAAAGCCATGCTTTGAATGCAAAGCCCTATGCAAACTGCTATGAATACCACTCAGCGCTTACTTCAAAGAATTCTGCCTGAAAAACCAGAGAGCTGGCTTTCTTGAGCAGCAAAACAAGCATCGTTTTAAAATGTCAGGTATTATGCTACTATGAACAATCACTTTGGAGGTCAGCAACAGCATCTCTTGGCCAATTCTCATAGCAACAATGAAAAATTCATGATTCGTGGCCATCAAAGAAAAGAAACTGCTCACACACTGGATTCTGGTTTTCCTTATAAGTTATTAATAATAACCTCTCCAAAAAATCATTGCGATTGAGGGTTTCAGGCCCTCTGACAAGATACTGAAGATGTCCATGCAAGGCTCACAAACTGTGCTTTTGGCAGTTGCTTCGCTTTAGTTACAGTGCTTGAATATCCAAACAGGTATCTTCTGTGGAACCCCCACTGAGCACCAGAGTAAAACAAATTAATTTGTCATTGTGGTGCAAAAGCAAAACCAAGGAGGGAAACCAGAAGGGCAGTTGCATACACACGCACACTCCATCTTAGCAGACACGTTTACACATTAGCAGTACATTTGGGAATTGTATAAAGGGAAGCAAGACAAACCTTTTCTTGGTTTTTGTCATTTTTCTCATACGGCCCTCCTCCACCACCTCCATCGCTTCCACCTCCACCGCCTCCACCACTTCCACCACCTCCTTCTTCTCCTCCGTCTCCAGCTCCACTAACTGAAGGAGCTCCAAAACCACAAGCTGAACCACCAGAAGCAGCCCCTTTGAGCTGGAAGGATCCTTCACTTGGTCTCTTTTCAGGGGCCTCATTTTCTTTGTTCTCACTCTTCCTCCGAACCTTCTCTACACAGGGCACCACACCAAGTTGAAGTAAGCACTCCACAATGTTCAGTGCCACATCGCAAACCCGGGAACTGATGTCATGGTTCAGGACCAAGTAAACAGCTTTCAGGACGACCTGGAAGATTCAAATGTCATATTTAAAGTCTGACTTATTTAATCTCCTAGTGCTATTTAGTGCCTGGAAATCCTACACAGAACAGAGACTTGTTATAGCAGGCACAGTACAAACTCAGAACGAAGTACATACAACCCTCAACCCCTCAAGCCTACAATCTAGGTGTAAGACAAGAAACCACAGGCTGGGCACAGCCAGGCAGGAAAGGAAACCAAGAGATGGCATCTGTGAGCCTGAGAACACTGCTTCAGTGAGCCAGGAGCTGTCAAGTCATTAAGGGGAAAGCAGAAAAGGTGAATTTTAAGGTGCCATTAGAAGAAAGGTGCTATTCAGTTTTATACTGGTTTGTAGGGAACTTGGTGCATGCACCAGGAACACAGCCATTACATAATGTCACTTAAGATCTGATGTGTGCATTCCACATGCACATGCGCTCCTTGCAAGGAGTAACAGGAGTTGCAGTATCTCAGAGGAGACTTTTATGATATGCACAAATGTATCTGACTGACCTTTATGTACTGCTGAGAGAAGTCATATAAAGAGGTGGAGGAAAAGCCCATCAAACCCCTGATCTCAATGGTACAGCTACATTGACAGAAGAGGGACCTGGCTTTCCTCATTCCTTGCCAATTACCGAGAGATCCAGCATGCCGTTCTTGTGGACAAAGTTGTTGGTTCCATCAATGTGATCCGTATCCTCCAAGCAACTGTAATTGATGCAGGAGTCTGTCAAGCTCCGGGGGAGGTTGGCACATGCAAGCGGCTCATGGGGCATCTCAGGGATGGGCACCTGGTTGCAAAGCTTCCTCATGTGCTCATTGAAGAAATCAGCATAGCCCACATTGAACGAGGCCAAGGTAGTGTTGAAGGTTGCCACAGTGATGGTGGAGATCTGGGACCGCACTGCAGGGAGGAAAATGGCTACCCATAAATTTCCATCTCAAGGATAATGAAATGGGTAACTGGGGCTGTGCTTGTTTACAATCCAGGATGCTATTTGCCTTCTTGGCCACCTGGGCGCACTGCTGGCCCCCATTCAAACCAGCCGGCTACCAACACCCCAACTTCTTTTCTACTGGGCGGCCTTCCAGTTACTCTCCCCAAGCTTGGAGCATTGCATGGGGTTATTGTGAGACAAGTGCAGAATCTTGCTGTCACTGCCCACTATCCCTTAATTCACTGTGTTCAGCCAGGTGGAGAGAGCACAGAGAATCCTCTGTATGATGTATCCTGTTTCCCATCATGATCACACTGGCATTGCTATTTCTGCAGAGGCCTCCAAGACAGATAAGCCTCAGGGAGACTTCAAGTGAATTTCAAAGCCAGGCTTCTATTCTGGCTTCAAAGCCACGGACTGGGAGAAATAAGAAGGAACCTGTGATTCTCAGCACAATCCAGCAGCTGTGGACTGCAAAGGGGTATTAAATCCCAGCAGATGCCCTAGGAAGCCACTAAAATTAGCAAAGCAAGTTTCTGCCAAACTTGTGTGCTGTTGTGGTAAGGTGATAAAAAAACCAAACCCTGCCTCCTCTCTGCTGATGGCTGCCAAGTTTTTTTTTTGTACAAACTGCACCAGATCAACCTGAAAGGTTTGGAACGTTTTCCTACACAGAACAAAAAACCCCCTCAGGAGATGCAGGGGGCGGGGGAAGGAAATAACACTTAGTCATATACTCAGAGAAGGAAGCAGTAACCTTTCCTCAGCTTCTTAAGTTGATATTTCAGTGAAACGGTTTTTTCCTGGTATGTTAAATGTACCTTCTTTGACTGTATTCTCCCCATGGCCGTTCGAGTGGTCCGGCAGATCAGAGACCAATGTGTGATGCGAGTGTGAATGTCTAGCACTCAGGCTCTCCATCTCCGTTGCTGTGTCAGAGCTCCCCCGTCTGGTAAACTTTCCTGGGTGAAGGCAAGAAATGGGTATTTAGTTTTCACATCTAAGGCGCTTGGAGGTAGCTGAGGTCAGAAATTGAAGGACTGGAGTCTGCAGAAGTGAAGGCCTTTCAGGACCCTGTAAAGCAGAACCAAGCATTACAGTGGGGTACCTCACAGGGGCTCATTGACATAAAGACTGAATGTACAAACTCTTTGCAAAGCTCTTCCCCTCAGTACATTGATTTTAGCCAACACCTACATTGTCACCTACCAGCAGTAAAGCAAGATTTGTCAGCACTGAAAGACTCCACCCTTTGGGGCTGGTTATAGGAATTTGGCTTCTTCTTATCCAAAAGAAATAGGTATATTAGGATGGGGAGTGCTAAAGAAAAGGAAAACAATAAATTACAAATCAAAAGAACCTACTGAAAGAGTGGGACAATATGAAGTAGGCAGGATCTACGGACAATTGAATCTGAAATACACGATCTCACTGAGATATCAGAAAGAAGGATAAGTTAAGCCAGGAGAAGAATCTGGAGCCTCTGAGATCAAAATTGAACAGATTTCTTGAGCTACTGAACACACAGAAAGGAGGATTTGGATAGTAGATTTTTTATGCTTGTACAAATCTCTAGGTATATATACAAATACATACAAATCTTTAAGGCTTCACTTGGCTCAGCCCATTGTCTGAGGTCCCAAAGATGTTTACAATGGAGACCTTACCAAAATGATGCCATCTAAGCCAGTGAAAATAAGAAGGCTCTGGCATGGCCTTAGGCAATCATTTTGCTGCCTATCTTCTCCAAGAAACGGTGCCAGGATGAAAATCTATGACATTACGAGTAAGTTTGTGAAACAGAAACAAAGCCTAAGCACTGTTCAGAGAACTTGGAAGCTCGAGGGAGCCAATGTTTATATTTAAACATAGTACCTCTGCAATATCAAAAAATTTCAATCCTCACTATATGAGACAATACCCTACTTATATCATATCCAACATTCACTTGAGGAAGACTGAATATCTTTTTGCCATACTCCTAATGACCGTATTGCTGCCTCTTCAGAGATTTCTCTTTAAAAGAAGAGGATGCAACCATTCCTTGAATCTATTTTAAGCTGCAGTTGCACAACGCTTGCTACCACTCAGGAAGTGTATTCAAGTGGTACAGATATCACTACAGGTTGCTACAATAGCTATTGTTCCAGTATGGATGGTAGTTTTCAGAGGGAAAGCGAACTAAAATGGAAGTCCTTCCAGGTTTGCTGCTAGCAGAGTTGCCACTTCTACAGACAGGTATGTAACAGAACACAAAAGACAGCAATAGGATGGAAGAAGAAAAAGTGAGCCTCTGGTGTTCTCTGAATGTTCAGGATAGGAATGACAGAATCTGAGGTACAGATAACAACATCTCACCTAATATGGTGGTTTGCCACCCTCCTCTCTCAATGCCACGCCGGTCCTCTCCGATTCCAGAGAAACTGCCAAAGGAGAAAGTGCTGCGAGTGGGTGAGACATCCAAATGATCCTCGTGGAGAAGGAAGGGTACCCCCATCCTTCGCTGCCGCTTCTTCCCAGTATGGTGGAAAGGAATTGACCCTTTGCGCTCACGCTCCCTGTCCTCTTTCCGGCTCTTGAACTGCAGGAAGAAGAGGAGAAGATACGACAGCAGGTAAAGGCTTTGAGGCATGGCAAGCTACCATTTGAGGGAAAAGGATAACACAGATGTGTGGCCCAAGTATAACTTTCTACTCTAAACTTTTTATCTGGGACATTTAACCCTGATGGCTGCTATCTGCACTGTGGAACCATGTGAGCATTTAAAGGAACTCAGTCTTTCCCTACACTGGGATGGATGCCCTTGTATAACTTTATGACATTCTCAGACCATGAGCTGGATTCATAGAACCCACAAAACTCTGCTAAATATCCTGGATGGTTGCAAACTCATAGCTTCATGAAGCAAAAACACTGGACGAACTCACTGAATCAGCCGGAACTATAGTCAGCACCAGCACTTAAAAACCAGCAGAGTTTGAGACCCCTCCCCTCATGCAGTTTCAGCAGGACAGTTACTTGAATAAAGATTTCAGTACTGTGTTTGGAATGTGCACATAAAAAAAACTATGTAATAACACACAGAATCACTTCCAATGAAAAGAGACGTCAATCTCACATATGGCATAAATATATATAATACATAGCTCAAGCAGACCTTCAGTGGCTACTTAGCAGGTCACTGAGGTGCTGAATCATAGGCACATTGAAGTACAATTTTCTTCTACTCACCTTTTTGAAGATGTTCATCCCCAGGTCTGTGGAGAGATCTGGAACTGCTGGTCTGCGCAAGTTGGTCATTGAAACCTTGGAAAATGCCTCTGCGCTCAGTGATTTTTCCTCCTCATTGCATTTCATTGTAAGATCCTGCAGCTCCCAAAAGAAGACAGTAAGCACAAGGAGAAATAGAGGGTAACCGGCTTTAAAAACAAGGCTACTTCGAAGAGCTTTCACAGAAGCACTGTAAAGGAAAACAATCTTCAATTCATTACACAAGACACTATGGACACATTTAAAGAAAAACAAATAAGCAAACCAAATTTAGAAGCCTCTGGAATTATTGACCTTGAGTAACATTTCTGTAACCACATTAATAAAGAACAGCACGTTGAGCTGCCACAGGAAGCCTCAGGTACTGCTGCCAGTGTGGTCTAGGGGCATGGAAGATGGTGGTCTACTCTGATTCTGATCCCAGGTATGACTCTGGGTAGCTGAGGGTCATCTTGAAGCCTTGGTTTACATTTAGGAGCAATCACAATGGCTACCCTTTTTGAAGCACTTTATTTAAGATCTAAGAGAATATGCCCTTAATAACATATGCCTTAAAGCATGTATTTTGGACCTGAAGCGCAGTAAGTAGCACTTACTTCAACAGACTGGATTTGTAAAAAATCTATTTGCTCACTACAGAAACCTAAAAATTTCACATCAGTAACATCCTTCACTTGTAATAACAGTGCTCCAAGATCTGTCCATCATAGTTCTTATTATACTCGTGAAAGCCTCCCCAGCTATAGCAGCGAATGTCCCACGGCAGTGAAAACCTTGAGACTAATTTACTCCAGTTTCAGTAGAGGGCACTCTGCTCCGCTTCTGCACTGAGGAAAACGCGTTACAGCTGCCTGCTGTAAAGAAAGGCTTTGCTACAAAAGGTGGCATAAGCTCAGCTCCTGGCCATCTGTTCTCATTAAAGATCCGACTTCACTCTTCATGAGATGTTTGTGCAGCTGACCTGACCAAACTCCCTCAGGGTACTTTTCTTCTGCCTAAATACCAGCTTGTTTACAACGGAGATGCTCCTTTTCCTTGCTCCCCCATCAGAAATGTTCAGCTAAACAATTCGGACACGTTAAAATACCTTTTTGCTATCAATCCAGAGATAGCCATATGCCAACAACAGATGAAGGGACTTCTGTGATATAGGAAGTTTAGATTCGGCCTAGCCATACTGCATTCTGCAGAGCCAGCCAGCCAGCTCTGCAGTGTGAAGCATATGAAGGTCCAGCATAAGCCAATGACAGTCTTTGCAGCTGAAGTCTTAAGCACCAGTTATGGTGTTTGCAGTATTGGGCTACTGGGGACCACACATTCTTCAGAGACTTTTCAGACTAATCAAAGCCTACCCTTGAATCCTTTCTATTAATTTTATCAACACAAGAATAAAGAATGCACACAACAGAAAGATTCCTCTTCACCATTGTTTTCAGTCATTATATGCTTTTAAACTGTTTTCATTTACCTCTAAAGATTCAGGGGAGGAGTCATATATAAACTCTATAGACAGCAAATCAGGATTCAACCCTAGGTGCTCTCAACAGTGAGTCCAGCAAGTACTCCATACGGCTTAGCTCTTAGCTTTTAGAGCTCTCTGGCCTTTTCTGGCTGAAGACAGTCAAAGTGCTCATCACACGGAGTTATTTCAGATTCATTATCTTTGTTCATTAGTTTCTAAATCAGTGTTTTATGAGGTGCTTACAGTCACCAAAGGACAGAGTAAGGATCAGGGCCTACTGGATTAGAAGCCATACAAACACACAGGAAGACCCAGTCCCAGTTCTGAAATCTGCTTAGGGTAGGTACCAAGTAAACACTAGAAAAGGAAATTACAGGATCACCTTAAATCTACGGTGTGGTCTGTGATGTACTTTAAAGAATCAAGCTAGGATGCCTGTTGAAGACTGATTACAAATGTGGCTATTCTGTGCAGGGGACTATGTGGCATTTATGATATGCATAAGATGGGTAAGAAAACACAATAGTTTGGGGGCTGCTACTCCAGGTTTTGCCGTTTCTGTTTTGGCTTGCCTTCCTTCTGCATGACTGTATGGCTACCAGCTCATTAGTATTTCTCTCAACTCTCAAGCTATTACACTTGAGACTCTTGGCTTGATATTAGCACTGCAGCAAGCATTACATCTGCATTGGTCTTACGCTTAATTTAAGCTTTGGCTCTTTGCCCCTGCAATGTTAGTGCAGAGGTCTGTGAGCCTCTGAAGGTTTCACTTCCTATATACTTATTCTGAATTCCTTACACTGAATTCACTGTGCACAGGTGCAATGCAGACTTCCTTTAGCATATGCTGCCAGGTCTGAAATATGTTTAGACTAAAGTAAATTTCTAGAGAAAGCTAGCATTTATTTCATTCACACTCCATCCAGTACTCCTTTTCCTATGCAACAAGGAGTGCTGGCATTCTTTGCTGCTAGTTTACTAGGCAATACTCAAGTCCTCTCAATCCCAACTGCTTTAGCTCATATTTGAAATGTCATTTCAGGCACATAGAAACCAGGAACGAATGTGAGAGTTTTGTTGAGGCTTAGGGAGATGCAGGAAGCTACCCTGATAAACTGCAAGACAATAAAAAGAATGTCGATTTACCAGAATAATCTACTGGTCCCTGATGTGATTTGCAGGCAGCTGGTTTTGTCTCAAATCAGCTTTTGCCTGCTACTTTAAATCTAGCCAGCTGAAACACAGAGTGCTGGTATTTCTGAAAAGCCATTGATCAACCTTTGAGCAGAAATGATGACTGTGTTAGGAATTTAAGATCTAGACAGAAAAAGCAGGCTTTAAGTATATCGTTAGATATACTTAGATAGAAAGAAATTACAAATCTTAACCCGCTGGAGGTGGCATTCTTGCCTCTGACAAGCAAAGAACCTTGAGTGATGAGACTCTGAACTTGACGACAGCAGTAAAGTCCCTACAGCTGGCTGGGTTTGAAAGACAGCCTTGGTGTCTCTATGCATTGCACAGATTTCAGTCCTCAGAGTTGTAAGGCAGCAGGGCATGAGCTGAGACTTCAGCTACATGGAAGAGCATTTCAACTCCTCCATCACAGCTGTTCTGCATAACAAATTGGAAACCCTTTTAAACAGAATTCCAATTTGATGAAATACAGTAAAAATACACAGGACTGACACAGAGGTTACCAAAAGCAATCAAACCTAGCCCTGGAGGGAAGAATGCCCTGGACGCAGTCCTCAAGTTAACAGCTACAAAGTACCCAGTGGAACTGCCAAATGGCTTTAACAGAAGAATGTTAGTGAACAGCAACTAAGTAAAGGAATCTTCTGCAAGAGAAACAGCAAGAAAGGAGAAGCAAGAAATAGCCAAGTGTGCGAAAGGAGGGAAGCGTTTCACAGTATATAGAGAAGAATCAGAACTACTGCAAACAGTGCCTATGGAAAACAACCCCATTCATTCTACCACTGTGCTGAGAACCACTGCGCTGTTACACCAGTAACTGAATTGGGTTTCTCTGAGCAAGGGCAAAAGGACAGTAGATGCACGGAAACAGTGAATCACATCAAGAGCAGTATCTTCCAATTCTCCCTCCAGAGGATGATATTAAGGAAGATTTTTCTGTACATGCACAGCAATCCTATAAAATCTCCATGCAAATGTAGATAAAGACTGAAGAGTATTTCATATCGCCTAGAATTCACGGAGGTACGTCAAGCTTTTACAGGGCTGAAATGGGCACTATTTCATAGAAATGACACTAAAGTATAACACAGTTTAAGCAATACTGCTGCTGCTAAGCCCTTAAAACCACAAATTACCACCAGCCCTCCATAAAAATCATAAGAATGCCTAAAAACCCCTGAGATTTAAAAATAACATTACTGATATTTACATTGCTTATGCTTGTCTTCTGGCTTACAAGCACCTGGGCTGTACAGGAGAACAGATATTTCACCCTTCTCCCTTAAAAAATGACATCTCAAAAACTGCCAGAGCTCTACAATATTGAAAGCAAGGTTTTTGAGAAAAAAACCACCAAAAATTCTGAGAGTTCTGGCTCAAGAGAGACATTTGACAGCAATATTAACAGAAGGTACAGCCTTTTACCTGAGGTGTGGCATAAAATTGAATTGCAAAAATAGCAGCTGTATTAAATTCTGTTAGGCACTTCCATCAACTCACTAAATCAGAATTTGCTGTTAAAAGCCCACATGACAGGAGAAAAGTGCACAACCTAAAAGTAGCACAAATCAACAAGGAGATTAAATGAACTGCAGCAGCATCCCCTTTTTATCCCTGGAATACACAAGGGAGCTACACAAACCAAAAAAACATTTAAGCTCTAACATGAAGATCTTTACTGTACCAAGGTCAGGAGCCTGGGGTTCTTTTTCCACCAGAACAGAGAGCAAGTCTTGACACCTATTAGGACAGTTTGTCTACAGAGGTTTTGTTGGCAAATACAGAGGTAAAAGTTGTGCAATAAGAACAGCAGGAAAAGACAACAATGTGGAGGGCTTTTGCTCACTGCCACTGCTTGCCAAGTCTACTCCAGTATTCTAACCTGGGTGTTTGCCTGGAGTGTTCAGCGCTGTACCAACTCTGATACCTTTTCTCTCTTTCAAGGGGTTACACCAAAGCTCAATGAGTCTTAAGCATTACACTGTAACATAAAGGCAATCTGGTTTCTTCTGACAACTGCATTAGTACATTCTCACATTACAAACTAATGTTATCACAGTTCATCTGAGACTGATTATCCCAAATCAACCGTTGAACTTTCAGCAGGCACCAGCTTTGACTCTGCATCACATTCTGCCTTCAAACATCTCATTGTTCTCAGGGTCCCCCTCTGAACTGATGCACATATCTGACCTCTGGGCAGTTTAACCAACACCAAAGCTGTGCTTTTCACTAGTTTTCCAGCCATCACTTCCCAGCATCACCACAACAGTTCCTATTTTCTTAGTGATGGCAACTGCTTACCTGAGTTTTGTGGGTATTCACCAGAGAGGGTGCAGCAGCCACCATGGAGCTGCTGCGAGGTCTTGGTAAGGGGGTGATCTCTGGCTCAGGTGGTTTCTCTGGCTTTTCCTGTAGCATATGCCTCAGCCTCTGGAGGTAGTACATTAGTGACCACTGTGTGCCCTCCTCAGACCAATGTGGCTGCAGCAGGCAGCGCAGCACTGCTACATCGAAGTATGTGGCATAGCGGGACTTCTGGCATGGTGGGATCACCAAGGACACCCTGTTCCAAGGAGTAGAAATGTTAGTCATCAGGTTCCTCGGCTCTCTGAATGAAGAACCACTCAATAATGATCTGTCAGGTTTGTATGTTCAGCTGTTCTTTAAGGGATCATGCTTGATACCACTAAGTTTTCTTGGATAGCTGGAAACCAGTTCTGTCCTAGTATTCCAGCTGGTCCACCCTTAAAGACCCAAGAGCTCAACTAAAAGGCATAAAATTTAAGCATCCATCAAGAGCTGTAAGCCACTCTGCAGAGATCACCAGGATGTGCACACAGCTGTGCCTGCTTGAGCCTGCAGGGACATTTGATACTGACCCTTTGGGACTAAGGCCCTGACTGAGGAAACCATTACTGAAGACACATAAGTGGATATTTTAGCTTTCAGCTCCCTAGAGGACTCAAGTACATGCCTTCTTAAGTGTTTTCTTGACTAGGTTTGCTTTCTTAAACTGTGGTGCGAAGGCAGGCCTGCAGCACTTGCGCTGAGTCATTTGTTCAGCTGGAAACAGACAACCCTTGAGCTTCTGCTGTTCCGATGCTAGTGATATATGTTTAGGAATGTTTATGTTTGTACAAATCAGGCCTTACTTAAGAAGGAGCAGACAGGGCAGCTAAGTTAGTTAACCCTTTAAGCTAATTAAATTGATTCTTATACAAGTAAACTGTTACGGACACTCTTTTGCCAGGGTGTGCTGGAGAAAAGGAACATTTTTAGCCTTCATTATTATTTTTCTGCCTTTCAGGTGGTGTCATTTCCTGATGGGTTTTAGTATGGAATTTCCTAAGTATTGTAGAAGTTAGTGCATGCAAAAGCAAGATATCTGTAGTAAGCCTCAGAAATGAGAGTCCAGGGATTTCAGATTTTAAAGGAATCATAGAACAGTTTGGTTTGGAAAGGACCTTAAAATCATCTAGCTCCAATCCCCTGTCATGGGCAGAGACACCTCAACCTAGACCATGCTGCCCAAGGCTCTGACCAAAATCATGCCTGTCTCCAGAGCCAATCTTACTGCACTGAAATGCCCCAACTTTTTTACTACTTATTTTTGACACCATTTCTCTCCCAGCCAGCAGAGTACAACTGGCCTGACCTACCCTCTGCACAGTCACTAGCTGTTAAAAGACAATCTGTTAGAAATGTAGCAGTGAAAGAGTTGGAGGGAATGAGAATCACATGGCAAAAGGTGTGAAATGCTGGGGGTGGGGCAGGAACTCTGGAGATTTGTCTGGTTTTCTTGCCTGCCAAAGTACCCATTTTAGATGTTTCCACTCAGTGTGTTAGAAACACACTGAGCTGAGTACTTCTGTGATTTTTGGATTCTATAAAAATGAACGGCACTTCCATGATTTGCATTCTCGGGCATTTGGGAATCATCACAAGAACATCAGGTATTCATGGTTTTTTAAAAGCCATTTTTACTCTCAACTCTTGCTATACAACATGCAAACAGCATTGGCAGGACACCCCCATTTCACATTCTGAACAGAGGCATCCAAGGCCACAGACCAGCAGAGCATTAGGGAACAAGCAGCAATACTGACCAGTGGAACCTCTAAGTGCCTACAGTGAAAGGCAAGCTTGAAGTGCTTTGCTGAATCACTGCCCAGTGCCACAAAGCTGTCCTGTGCCTCCAAGGCAGATATAGAACTGGCAAAGGATAAAGAAGTGCCTGTGAACTTTGACACCACTTAGAATCACATGAACCCCGCTCCATAGTACATGCTTGGAAAGAGGGGGTAGGTGGCAAGGCTGTGCTGGAGCAATGCATGCATCTAGAACTCCAACCTGCAGGAGCTGGTTTGCTGCCAGCCACACAGGCCAAGATTGAAGGCACTTGGAGACTGCAGACCTGCCTGTCTGTGTCAGCATATGTCACTATCTGCAATCTATAGATTCAGAGCTTCTTCCCCCAGTGTATTCAAGGCAAAAATGTTACAAGTTTGATGACTAAGATGAGCTGTTACAAAACCCTGAAAAAATGAATTAGGAAGGAGAAAAGCATGATAGATTGATATATGCTATAGAGTTTTCCCCATAAAACTAATGTGAAGGCTGGTTTTGTAACAGTCAAGATTATGTCACACAGATGAGGTCTGTAAAAAAACGTAAGGATAGCTGGGATACTCAAAGCATCCCAGCAAAGGAAATAAAGGCTACCACCTCAGGGAATTATAGAGGAAGATGCATTGCTCTCAGTCACTTTGCAGGACCCAGATCAGTGTCTGAATCTAAACAGTCTTTCATGCTCCCCTGTACGCAGCAGGGGCAAACCTGAGGCACCACACAGCTCGGAGCAAGGCATGTTCTCCTTATGAAATATTTATCTCAGAAGTCCTTCCTGTAAAGTCTGTTTCCCAGACAGCATGTTCAAGCCAGCAGCTGGATAAAGGGCTGTGGCTTTATTTGCCTCAGTGTTAAACTACATCATCTGTAAATGGAGAATTTCACTGAGTGGAGCAGGGATAATCAGCCAGGATCAGAGGAAGAAGCCATTTGCTCAGGAAGTGTCTGAGGAACCAGAAATTAAACTCTGTACTTCATTTAGAAGGAAATGCAGTGTTCATATGATCAGCCTGTGACTGCAGGGAGAGTGGAAAGGCAGCCTTCCTTCAACCCCGGCCAAGGACAAAGGAATACTGCGGCTGTTGGTAAGCAGAGTAAACAACATTTGTTCCCCAGTTGTCTGTTGCCTGGCAACCAAAGCTCCCTGTACAGTTTTAACTGATCAATGAGTCCTGCAAATGAGGAGGCATAATGATGCTCTCTTCAAAGCCTGTCTGAAGCTTCATCCCCATAGCAACCACCAGAACCAGCCTGACAAATCGATCACCTGATTCTGTCTTCTTAAAAGGCTGCTTATTTTTTTTATGGCTGTGCACTCTGAGCAGTAGTGTTCACACACAGAAAGGCAGTTCTGTCCTCAACTTCAGTTTTACTGGCTCACATTAATACAAATTAAATAAAGACCCAGAACTAACAGAAGCCTTGACACAAAATCCTTAGGGAAGCCTCCTGATGGGATCAGAGTCTTAGAGTAAAAGGGCACACCAAAGCCCTTTTCGAGAAATTAGAGCCTTTCCTCGGTTATATCCAGAAACCCACTCCATCCCACATTTCTTCTGTCATGGTAATGAAGCAATTTCATAAAACACTGCAGTGCTTTGGATATGACATTTCCCTAAAGAGATAAACAACTGGACCAAAATTTTCAGGAGAGGTTTAAATGACACTCCTAAATCCATAAGGACCTAAAAATACAGCTAGGCTTTCCTTCCTCTCCACCCCCTGAAAACACTCATCAGCTTCACTTACTTTATGGCACTACTGAGAGAGAGTCTAGTGCTACTGAAAATCTGGTTCTGTCTTTCTGTGCACAAATCTAGATTAAAAGATGTTAATTTATCAGCACCATGCTGGAAAAGCACGGCCTGAGCTCTGCAGGGCAAGCTGGGATGAAGCACGCATGGCTGCAAGTCTTCATTAGTATGTTCGTTTGGGCCAGTAGTCTAAAGCAAGCTAAGCAGCAGGATGCAGAGAAGGCATAATAAGTGCAATGGAAAGACTTGCAAAAATCCTTTGCTAACGGAAACTTGACCAGAAGTTATCCAGAAATTATACCAGTTACCTGAGACTGACTCCAGGCTCCAAAGGAGCGTTGAACCTGCATTTTATATGTTAGTGTCTTTGATTAAAAGACACTAACACATTAGAAAAGATCAAAGAAACTGTTCCAACTGACCAGCTAGAGATTTCTCCAATGAAAGTGACACTGAATATCACGTGTCACCACCTTGTTCATCACCCAGAACTGAGATTTGCTGAATTGACATAAACACCCAGCACCCTTTGCGTGTATGGACAACAGCAGATTCAAGACAACGGATTTTTGCGACCTCCACCATTGAGTCATACCAGCCCAACTTTCCGCTGAAGGGATTTGTACCTGGGATGTGCAGTACCTCTCTCCTGAGAGGTCTGGGAGGATACGCTTCCATCCAAAGAGTTTCCACGATGACATGCTGAAAAAGTGGCCTTTGGAGGTACAGAATCTGGCTGGGTTGTCTCACAGACCACCTGTAGTCCCTTTGGATAGTTTTAATAAAAGGAAATAGGCATACAAATATATTTATCTCTTCATATTAGTTTTCTTACTGCAATTTGTATTTAGACATGACTATTACTTTTACCATAACACCATGATAATACCAGGGAGAGACTGATCAAGCCTGGGGCTTCTCAGTACTAGGCATTGTACAGGCAGAGGGTAAGACAGGGCTCTTGCCCAAGAAAATACATAAGACAGAATAAGGCCACGGAGATCCTGAGAAGTATACCACATACCCGTTGGTTGCACTGCAGACAGGGTCGGGAGCATTCAGAACTGTGAAGAACTGTTAACTTCTGAAGATGCAACACTTAAGGATGGCAACTCCAAGTGCTGTTTCAATATTAATTTTCCCCCTCCCTCAGCTCCTTATTCAAGCTTGTCTAACCTTAGCATAAAACTTACCTCGGTACGTCCACTGTCCAGATTAGGGGATTCACAGGTCACGCTCTGATTGTTGGTGGGAGAACTTCTCTTAGCTGAGAAAAGGAGGCAAAGGAGGACATTTCAGGAATAACCTCTAATGTTTAAACATACCACTGAAAGGATAAACCAGAAAACAAAACCAAACCCAAAGCAGCATCTTTCTGCTCCTGACTTCCTAGGAATTAGCCACAGCCATATAAAGAACCGGTTTAATTTTTGCACAATCCTTTCAGTTGTGTTGTCACCATCTTGTCTGCTGAAAATCTCCATTTTCTTTAATTTAAATTTGAATATAAATTTTATCCTAAATCCATTTGGCAACAAATTGTGTTTTCCTATGCATACTAGTGCCTTTTATTTTGGAGCTCTTTCTCCTGTTATTTTTACATATATTTCACTCCTTTTCTCGGTTACATCTCTCAGAATGTATTGTGATTTCCAATTTGACAAATGCCTTCACCACAGGAGAAGCATGAATGACATGGAGAAAGTTTGATCAGCAATACTCCAGCAGAACAACGGCATTACAAAGGCCAGGATGACAATCCTTGAAATCCTGTCACATCTCAAGCTGTTCAGATGTGATTCAGTATCAGATTGACTCTGAACAAAACAATTCAAATCTTCTCCAGTAGATTTTTTCATTCGTTGTTTGAAGGAAAATTTAAGTAAATGAAACTTTTTTGACCCAATTTGAGACAACAAAATCTTCGTTGATACAAAGAACCTCGTTCCAGTTTCTATTTCTGTTCTGCTGAAAACATTTTCAAAACATAACAGAGTATTTTCATTTCACTTTACACCTGAAATTATTCTTTAGGGATTTACTGACCACGCTGCAGACCTATGGAAAAGAATACCAACAGTCAAAGAAAGCTTTCCAGGGCTGAAATCCTACTTTTTGAATTCCAGAAATTGAAGCAGAGGGAGGAACAGCTAGATACCAAAGACGGGCTTAACTCATTTGAAAGACTTGATTCTTTTTCAATTCTGGACTGCCCCAGAGACCTACAAAGCCTTCAGAACAAAATATGACATCCAAAATGACTTGCCACCAGAAAAATCTGATTTGGCAAACTACTGTGAAAATTCCAGCTCCATGCTTTTGAGAACAAGCAAGCAATGCTACAGCGATAAACCTAGCAATTCACTAGGTTTCAATTTCAATTCACTACCTTGTAGGAACTATGCAAAACTATGGTCTAAAAACTTAAAAGCAAAAAGGGGTTTTTAGAACTAGGCCAGACACAAAGGCTTGGAAGCCTAAGTACCCAACTCTAGTCTCATTATGGCTGAAGCATGAAGAAAAAGCAGCCCCTTCTAGTATGCAAAAACGAATTCACAACCTAAGCCTTCTTTGGAGCTTCTTGAAACTACCTTGTTTAATTTCATAAAATGGTTAAATTCACACTCTAGATAGGAGGAGAACCTACAGTGCCAACTGTGCGCTCTTCACTGTTGATTTTTGTCCAGTGCCAGCCTGGGAAGGCCTTCCCTACCCGTGTCAGGCTGCTAATAGATACTGCCCTTGCCTTTCTTAGCAACTAAGGAAGATATGGTGAAATGAGATATGAGGCTGACAGGAAACGATAACTCTACTGAAGAGTTTCTCATTTCCTATTTCTGATTTCTCTCTCATTTCCTATTTAATTCTTATGCAAATGTCAGTTGACTCTGAGGGGGAACAACCTTAAACTACTCTCAAAAGTTTGACTATTTCCTGCAGGATCAACACATTCCCTTCAAATATAATGGCCACAGAACATACGGCATCATCACACAAAGGAAAGGTTTCTCAGCTCTCACAAGCCACAATACTACAGCAAAGTCACAGACCTGTAACGATGTTCCTGATTGGTTTTACAAGGGCATTGAAGGCAGAAACCTCAGGCTGCCTGTGTTCCCACATAGGCTGCCAAATAACAAGGCCACTAGCCAAGCGAAACGTCAGGTCTGACTCCTAGGAAGACAAACAGAAGTTGTATCACACAAGCTCACACAAAAGAATCTTGTTTCCAGTCTAAAAGGACTGTCATATCTCTGACACACAGGTCTTACAAGAACTGAATGATCCCATGTGCAGTTCTGAGGTCAGTATATGCTAATGCAAGGGCCACTGACACTTCTCATCAGGCACTAATACATTTCAAGTATCGCTATTACAATATAATAGGGAAACCTCAATGGAAAAATATACAGGAGGCTTTTTCCAAATAAAAATGCTATACTAGTTATGAAGCCTGTTTTTTCTAGGACATTAAGCTGTAAAAGGCCATTCCTGTATCACCAAGCATCCCCTCTGACCATATATAACCGCTTTATATTTAGTATTCAATCTCAACGTTAGGATTTACACTCTGACACTTGAACTTCTTGCCCCAAAAGAACAATACTACTAAATATTTAAACATTACTTAGAAATTGAGTTTGATTACAGATTTTCTGTAATTTTTGTTTGAGTACAAATGACTCTGAAATAGAAGTATACAATAATGTCATTATTATTTGCACTGTTAGTACCTGAGCTATGTCAATACAGAGATATTGGTACTACTCACACTTATGCCATCATTGTCTTATGTGTGCAAGTAGCTGAAATTGTGTAAATTAGTACACAAGTAAATCTTAGGGGGATCAAGGTACACGTATGCACTTACTTGATTTACGGTCAGATCTACATTAGGAGACACTGCTATTGGTATAGTCCAGCTATCCCCACAAAGCAAACAAACATGGTAATAGCAGTTCTGGCAGCATAATTACAGCTGCACCACCATTTCCTGCTGATGTAGCTCCACATGTCTCGGAGCTAAAAGAAGAGCTGGGGGTGCCTGCTTGTAGCTCTCCAGCCCTTCTATTCCCTACCTTTCATTAGTGTTGTCTCATCCTTATGAGCTCAAAAGCCTCGTTATAAACTAGGCTTGGTTTTAATTACTATTTTTACTATGGAGCACATTGCAAACGTTTTGGAAGTAGTAGCAGTAACAAGTTGCATTTTTACTTTGCACTGCTAGCTTTTGGTGTCATGCCAACGCAGTTGTTAAGTTATAGGACTATATGCATCCCCTTAAGCCTCCAAAAGCCTAATTTAAAAACTCACTGCTAAATACTCAGGATCCTCTCAGAAGTTAGGAATTCCATCATCTAGGTTGGCCTCTGCAAATACATATCATCTTCCTTGAGCACATGCATTACTTTGGTCGCCTGATCAGACCAGTATTCTCCCCCTGAGACCTCTACCTCTGTGAAACACAGAGGGGACAATGCTGACTTAGTGAGTCAGTTACATGCCTCGTTTACCTCACCATTTTTGAGCTTTGCTTTGATGACAGAAATCGGCATGTTTTCACAGGCTTTTCAATGTTCATCGCTACAGTATCTCAGAGATCTTCAAGGTAAACAGCAGATACTGTTATTAATCCCATCTCCTAAATGGGAAACTACATCCCAGAAAGATTTATATTAAAAAAATGGAAAACTAATCTCTAACATCTGGGGTCTACTTCCAGTTTCATTTAATTTATTCAAAGGGCAGCCCACGTTTGTATGTGTAGCACTGGGAAGAATTCAGCATTTCTTCCTGTCATGGCCCTGCAGCTTACAGAGAAAATGTGAACTACTAAACAAGTGTGAACAATCTGGGCTAAATGAATTGAGCAGTACTGTATAGGAACTTATCAGCAGAAGTAGGGGAAAAAGCCTAGCTCTCCAGACCTGCTTTCACCTGCCTTAATCAAGATTACCTTTTATTTCCTGTACTTTCTTATTCAACTGTTGCAGCACACAAGGCAGGATTAAAAGAGGTAACAGCCTCCATCACTTCACAACGTTAAAGACCTTTGCCAAGCACCTACTCTCCAGAGCCAGTTTCTCTTCTGAGGCCCAGCTGGAAATGTAAAGGCAGCCCTCCAGAGAGGCTGAAGACAAGAGGCAGGAGTCCGAGCATGCTCCTCATCACACCACTCTGCAAAGCCCAATGCATTCAGCCCAAAACCAATAGAGGGACCTCAGCAGACAGGAAGCCTGCAGCCTGCTTCCAACTTCAGAACAAAGGAATACTCAATAGCCTTTCCCACTGCCATGCTTGCACCAATATCATGCATTCCTGGTAATTAGCATAAAGATGATTAGTAATAACAATAATAAATCCCAGTGGTAGCCCCATGGTGGGATCCCTGAAAAACTAGCAAGGCCCTTCTGACCAGTGACTGAGAATCATAGGAGCAAGCTAAAGCTCACAATCCTTTCTGCAAGTTCAAGCGTCCCAAAGACTTCACAAGAGCCACAGATCTTTGTCATTCCAGAGGGATTAAAATGGCTCCCTTCAGATGTATTTGCCTTTGTGTCTGCCTGATGCTGCAGTGATTGTTCATGTCACTGGAAGTACTTCTTCCTGATGTCAATGGTATTCCGCCAGCTTATTAAAACATTTCTAGTGGTCACCCAGTGCGTAGGCTGAATTAAATAACAATCTCACAGGCAAAATCATTCTTTTCCAGCTCAGAGCTGTCTCTGCACAGGTACCCCATCAGTGTTCCACTTACTTTAATCCTGTGAACAAGGGGAGCAAAGAGGAACACAAAAAGCTCCACTGTGGCCATGGAGTTCTGGAAGAACTTCCTTCTGTTATTTTCCTCCTCATCATTTGTGGTGCTGGGCCGGGGATGTCCTGGTGATCCTTGGTTTTCAGCCTGGTGGATAAAGGCGCTACTGCTCCCTCCCCAACTAGAGCCTCTGTCTCCTCCAAATCGGTCATTGCTGCAGTCCTGAGGGGCCTCCAGCAGCATCCAGTGAAGAGTGTGCAGAAGCTTTGTTTCAGCTACTCCAAGCTTATCCTGATGTCCTGGATGGAAAAAATGCATCACAGTATCTCACAGGGTTTCCGCTAACGGTACTGTTGAGACTTTCAGAGCTGCACAGGAAAGTGGACATTCAACTTCCTGATGAGCACCGGAAAATTCAAATTCTATAATTACAAGTATCAGCATAGTGTTTCTCTATGTTTGAAACCTCCTAATTCACAAGTCTCCATTTACTTCACAGCAGTTGCACTTCAGTCGCTGAAATGTCAGTAGCAAGAAAGCTGAATGTGTGGATATAGAGTGGTCCTAAAAGATGCAACCTCGACAGTCTTGTCTGTTTGACTTTAATGAGTAAGACGAAATGCAAGGGAGCACTGCAAGGTGTTCAAGCTGTGTTCTGTTAATGTTCCCTACTGGCATGTAGGCAAATTCCTGCTGAAATCACTGCTGAAATTAGTAACGGACTAACAAAGTAAGCCCTATCCTTATTACCTAATTGACTTATCTGCTGAGAATCACACGCATTGGTCTGAATAAAAAGAATATTAGAGAAAAAAATTAAAGAGAACTGAAAATACTGGAAGTACCTGCTTCAATTGCCCACTGCAGCATGCCTTGGAAGAAGTATCTATTCCTTCAAGGATGCCATGCCTGCTGGGTAAATCAGTCTTTTGCTAAAGCTAGTTCTACTATCTCTGAAAAATAACTAGCAAATTATTATTGAACTGCTTTGACTCTTCAGCTCATCAGACCATAAGCTTTACTGGAGAAGCTCTCACAGGTTACCCTGCTATAAAGGGGAACAGATGAAGAAAGGGCAATCCACAGAATGAACTAAGTGGGATTCCAGGATTTAGAATAGGTTGGTACCCTGAGCCTCAATGTGTCATATTTTGACTGATAACTTCAGGAATGGAAAATCAGACTCACATGAGCACTAACCTAGCTTGTTTCGGTTGGAGAGCAATGTGGCGGTGCAGTGCAGCACATGCGGGAGCGCAGCTTGGACGAGTTCCCAGCGAGAAATGCTCTGGATGGCTTCAGATAGAGCTGGAGAAAGGCCATGCAGCTTGTTCTCTACTAAAACTCTTTCAAAAGACTAGAAGTAAGAACAAAGAAAAAAAAGACACTGTATTTCTGCACATACCTTCTAGTACATAGAATGATCTCTTTTCAAAACCTGTGATCTGTAAGCACAGCTTGTAATACTTTTCCTGAAAGACACGCCGTAGCTAAAGTTCACTAGGCATACAGACATCCTTGGCTAAGAAATTAATGGGCCACTCAATATACTTTCTGTAATAAAACCAGAATTAAAGCAAGCATTGTGAATATTAGTAAGTGTTGACATCAAGGCAGACTTACAGTTGTGCTGGGCATTAATCTGGCATGCAGTGATCCTGCTGAAAGTCACAGCAGCTAAAGAAGCCTGTATTTGTGGAGCTGAGAGCTGGAGATACTTTTCACACACAGCCGCTGTTTCAGTTTAGTGTAACATAAAGGGCAACCCATTAAAGGTATATAGGCCTTAGGAAATGTTTTTACACCCTGCCACAAAAAATAATCAATGTACAAAATTTTTTGTCCAGCCATGATGTAATGGTTTTGTGAACACTTAAAAGAGTTGATGGCTGCAGCAAGTTCATTATTTCCGCCTCAAGCAACACAAAATAAGACTATCTGCCTTTGAAATCCCTAAGGAAGTTTCTTATTGCTAGTTGCTCCAACCGTTTCGGTAAGTTGTTCCTCTGTTCAGACACAAAGACCTCATTATAGGTCACAAAAGCACTTATATTCCTTCAGTGAAGTTCCTAAAGAGAAGAAATACGTTACTGACAATGCACATCCTTGCCATATACCAGCTTAGCCTCCTGGCTACATATTTGCTCACAAGCTGTTAAACCAATTTTATCAAGCTCTGGGCAAACAAGTTAACTGTTGGCATTCACTACCTAATGGATGCTCCAAATGCCCTCACTCCAGATTCATAAAGCTTATTCTTCAACACCAGTCACACTGATTTTTCCTATAAAACTGGGGTGAGGTGTTAATAAGAATAGACTTCATTATAAAGAAGAAAAGCAAAAAGGGCAGCAGCCGTGACCCAGCTCTCCTATCTGACCAGTCACTCCCAGGCATGGCATGCTAACCAGTGCTAACATGCACTCTTCTGTATACCCCAGCCGCTCAGCACGCTTGTTATTTCAGGTGATGGTCACATTTGCTACTGTGGGCAGACAAGAGCTCCTCTACTGAGGGGCAGGATGCCCTAATGCAAGCATAGTGCTGCACTATTATGGTCTTACAGCATTCCCATAACAGCTCCAATCTGGCCAGCATGGAGGAGAAGAAACACACATCTGCCTGTACTTACCACCTAAGACTTCTGCTCCCCAATTGCACAAGGCATAGACAAAGAGGTGGTGAGATGAACTGTATTATTTATCCAAATGCATTTGGGGGGTATCCAGAACTTAGTGTGCTTATAGCAGACTAAGCCCTTTAGCAACACAAATTGAACCTGAGGAAATACTGACAATAAACATCAAAGCTGCCAACAACCATCAAGTGTGTACAGAGTCACACTGCCCACCTACTAGAAACCCCAGGTTCTAGGCAGCAAACTCAACAGACTCTCTTTATGGAGCAATGGCTGAAATTGGAGGGCATTAGTTGCAGTACATGGACAAAATTACTGGCTTCCTGACAATTAGTCAAAAATAATGTGCCATGGATTAGGCTGGCAGCAATGTGTATTTCTTAACACTAGGATTGGATATGTCTACCAGAGAAAGGATGCTTCAAATAACTCTTTGCAGCAATCTGCTGGGGACCACATTGTCTATAGAAGGAAACAGTCTCCTTCCATTCCTCTTATCAGTTCAGGAATAGGGGGAACATGAAGGGATGGCTCTCAGGAGTGCCAGATGAGCTGAAGGTACCCTCCAGAGAAATAGTCCTAGAGTAGGGCCCAGTGCTTAGCCTACTGTATATACAGCAAATCCCTGGCAAAGACACAGAGAAACTATTACTGCTTTCTGAACCAGACTTCCATCCTTGGAAGAAACTATACTGCCCTGTTCTTCCAAAGTTCAGGCTGCATCATGGTGGAAAGCAGAGACCATTGCTAAAGTCACTTCAGACTGGCAAGAACTTGAAATGCAGGTAGGAAGTATTATCAGTCTGGGGAAGGTTCTTTGAGTAGGGAAGAGTTCCTGGAAAGATCTAAAACATTAATCTAGGGGTTCATAGCACAGGGATGGTAAGGTTTCATTGTTCACTAAACACAGTAATAGTACTAACAGTGAAAAGCAATGAAACACAGATGCCAAGCATTTTATTTACAGAAAATTCCCATGTTCAAAAAAAAATAAATCAATTTTCTGCAACCACATCCATTGGCTAGATAAAATAAAGGTGACATGTTTTTAAGATCTGTTCCATATCTGTCCTTTGATCATTCATAACAACCAAACGTATTACTACGTTTGCAAAAAACAAGTGAAAAATAAAAAAAAAAAAAAACAGAAGAGGCAAACTCTGAATTTACAGGATGCTCCCAGAAACATTTGGGTTCTTCCATGCCCAGTGCAATCCAGAGTGAAAGAATTCAAAACATATCCTTGAGTCTACATATCCTCACCCCAAAAAAATGCATTAGCTTTGTACAGGACTGTTTACACTCCCGTAGGGTTATTCACTGTTTTCATTCATGCACATTAGCAATGCCAGGGTGTCATGGCAGAACAACTTCAGAACAGGGAGAAGGAAGAACACTGAGTCCATACTGAGGCGTAAGACCATTTAGACAGTGTAAGACAATGCACGGTGGGGAGAGGGTATTTATCTCCAGATTAATGGCTATTTTTCATAGTCCAATTGAAGTCAGTGCAATTGTTCAGGTAAGAAAAACAAGGCTACGGAAGGGCCAGATTTTCCTTCAAGTATTATGGCATAAAGCTAAGCTTACAGCAGCAATGAAATCTGCTCTTGCAGACCAGACGCTGTTCTCACTGAATCTAGGCCTCCAGCATCTGCTTCCTCAATGCACAATATGCAGCAAGTTCCACTGCAGCAAGTTTAGAGCCAAGAATAATAATAGAATGCTGCACAATGTTGTGTCATATGCATTGTCAGACAGTTAACAGCCTATAGACATGCCTAGAACAATTCTGGCTGGATAATTTTAAAAGGACAGCTCATATAACAGATGCACAGTAAATTTAGGCACACTAGTCAACACAGTGGTGTTAGATAATCAGCTTGATGTTTCAGAAGACAAGCCAACTACCTGTCAAGTTTCAGAAACCCTGTCTCACCCATGCATGCTGCACTCTGCTACCCCACTGGGTACTACAGAAGGTATTTTCATGTGGGGAAAACTCCAAGGCACTCCAGTGAATTGGCAGGGATAGGCAACTGATAAATAAAAGAAGATAGCGCAGCTGCAGCAGCTCAGGCTGTATCCCATCAATTGCACAAAACTAAGCCTCACCTTTGAAAGCCTTCTATCATAGTTTAATGATTATGTTAAGGACTGGAGGAGAATCAAGTTCTCCTTCATCTAAGGGATGGAAATGGATTGGTCCAACATTAAATGCATTTTTCCAGAGCCTCCTTTCCCTCCGGTGAAGCATGTGATTTATGCTGTCTTGCAGTTCAGAGTTTGTTTTGTTGTTTGGTTGTTGTTGGTTGGTTGGTGGCTTTTTGCTTTGCTTGGGCTTTTTGTTCTGTTTTTACACTTTGTAAATTCTCATATGTGCTCATAAAAGAAAGCTGTTTTAGGAGCAGCCTGGGGGACATAGAGGAAGACCTGATGCCAACAGCACAGCATAAAGCACAAGGCAAGTCACAGACAGATAGGTACCTCATGGGAAACACAGAGAGAAGGAAGCTGTGTCCCTCTACCCAACAGAGACAGACATTAGCTCACAGATAGGCCACAGCCTCAGATAGCAGATGCTTCAAGGCATGACTCCTGCACACTGCTGAGGCCCCTGGTAAAGTTCATATGGCAACAAAATCCATTTTCTGCATGAGTTATAAACCTGATATAAAATGGTAAAAACCAGTGATGATGCCTTTTGCTCCATCTGCCAGAACTGCAATTCATTTTACTCACCAACACAGTAAGCCAGCAGCCCTGTATATCAGTATTTGGCATCTAGCAAGATCCCTGAAAGATTTATGGATTTCTTAGAAGAAAACTAGTAGCAACTAGGGCTTCACCAGCTTAATATCTTGTGAGGAGGAAGTTAGAAAATTGCTGCAGAGAGACCTAAGTACTTTAAACTATTAAGATACATGTCCAGGCCAAGTTTTTCCAGTCTGTCAAGTTTGGCTGCAACTGCTTAATGTACTTTAAGTCATCCAAAGATCAGCAACAGTTCAAGGAACTCTGAAATTCCCTAGACACCCATCTTACTTTAACTTGCTGCACGCCTTCCTTTCTTCCTCCATTTAGAGAAGTAGATTGAAGTTTCATTTGAAATACAGTTAGAAATAAGAGTTAGTAGTATCTGCATAATAACCCCTCTTTAATTATGCTGCTAAGACATGCTCCCTCTCTTTTCCAGCAGAACTGTCTCCAGCAGAGGAGGTATTTTCATCTTGCACAATGGTAAAAGTACTGTTTAAAGCCTGTCAGTAATGCTCAGATTTTCAGTATTTTAAGTCTGAAAGAACTCCAGTGATTGCAAACTGAAATTACCTCAATCTAATCTGAAAGCACATACACACATGATGAACTGCAAGTGTAGACCCAGACTGTCATAGCTCCGTCTGCCCATACCACTATTTACTTTATTTAATTAATAATTAGTTCAAGTAATAATATCCAAATCAATTTATTTTTGTTGTGTCTAGAGACGCACATGATATCCAAATTCTCTAGATGGGAAACGACTTCAACTCCTTCATGTGATTAAAAGTTCAAAATTAAGCTGAATAGACTAAATCCACTTCTGGTGTAAGCCGAGAAGCTTCTGATCAGCCACCATGGTCAGATCAAGTTGCATGAAAAGTTAGTTACTCATAAGAGTTGAAAAAGAGAAACATGTACATACCACACAGGATGCTTCATATTGTTTCCCCAGTTTAGGTCTTAAAAATGCGCTGAAGAAAAGGAGAAAAAGCATTAGAGGTTCAATACTTCAAGTGCAGATTTTGCTTAGTATGTCAGAATGTTAGCAAAAGGCTGAGAAATATAATGTAAAAGAAGTCATAAGGCCATAATAATGTTCAGATACCTGTTGATGACATCTGACAAAATGCTGTTACCTTTTCTAGAAGGCAAAAGTACCCACACTGATATACCAAGAGGCAGTTAATCCACCCTCAAGAAAAGTCCTGTTCTCCAGGAATAAAATCTTCCCTCAGCAGTTTTCAGCCATTTTACCCCAGTGAAAGATTTTCAACATATTCAGTGAAACCTATTTCAACGTATTCATATTGTTTAAAATGTTTTAAATATTGTTGAACTTCCCCTTGCCTCTGCTTTAAGCAAGAGCTCCATTTACCAGTTCAGTATTATGTATTTTCCTCCACAGTT
Organism: Amazona ochrocephala; assembly: GCA_039720435.1. Lineage (NCBI taxonomy): Eukaryota > Metazoa > Chordata > Aves > Psittaciformes > Psittacidae > Amazona > Amazona ochrocephala. Next base: position 79,735,956 of record CM077881.1, on the reverse strand, counting down.
ATTGATGTGGAAGGCTTATGACGAAATGCAGGCCTGTACCCTAGAGGTGGAGAACACCCACCCTCTGCTATCACTCCCCTCCAGAATGGGATCAGAGGTAAATATTTAAAAAAAAATAAATCAGGTCACCTTATTACAGCATTATTTTGAGGAGTTGTTTTTTTTTTTTTTTTTTTTTTGAGGACACAAAAGGTAGAATAAAGGGATTTTGTGACTGAGGCCTTAAATTAGAGCCACACTCTTCAAACCTTCCAACCTCCCCCTCAGCTCCCACAATGTTTTCAGTTTAGAATTCTGTTAAGACAGGAGATAGACAGGATTCACAGGGAACATACAGCCCCAGCCATACATTCAGCCTGCCTCTCACACATCATTACTTTCCAACCCAATGAAATAAAGTGAGACTTTGACGTATCTGTTTGCATGCTGACCTCTCAAAGCATAGATTACAGTTCCAGGATGTCTGCAAATACAGATACGAGCAAAGCTGCAAGTCTGGTGCAGCACTGAGGGATGCTGCTTCTGGTACCAGAGCTCCAGAAGTCCTCTTAAAAGCATGGGAGGGAGAGAACAGGAAGAGGGTACAGGGGACAGTGAGGAGGGGAAAAGTGCATAGACACACATACACATGGATGTGTTAAAGTCAAATGAAGAAGCTGCCTGGGACTGCCACTAGGTTAAGCTGCCTCCAGTCCTCCCCCCATCCCCGGTACACACAGATCTCTCTGTATACTGAGTGCAAAGAGAACAGCTTATTTTGTGCCTTCATGTTGCAGCTGCAATAACTGCTTCCTCCCTGCCACTGGGCAGCAGCTGGTCCACCCTCCCTCCCCCTTCCACTGCCCTGTTGCAGCTATATCCCAAGTACCCAGGGCTTGCTGCTCTCACCTGGTTTGCCTCCAGAGGAAGGTCTGGATGGGTAGAGGGATGCCACGGCCGCTCTCCTGCTCCTGGCCCTCTGAGCTTTTCCTTTTTACCATGGTGCTGATGATAACTGCTGCTGTGAGCCAGTCTTAGCAGACGTACCAGTCGGGATCTCCCATGGCTGCCTCTTCGCCCTCCGCAACTCTTTACCCTCTTCCCTTCATCCTCCGCAGTCCACCCGCTTCCTCCCTCTTACACCTCCCTTCAGCTTTGCTGGTGCAAAATGGCTGCAGAAGGCAGGGAGGAAATTAGGGGAGCGAAGATGTCCGCGTCCCTCTGCTTCCTCCCTGCCTTCAGCACCTCCCTCTTTGGACAGTTCCAGCACGGAGCGCCGCGCCGGCAAGCGGCGACGGGGGAGGGCAGGCGGGTGGCGCGGGGGGCGGCAGCGGCACCACCCCGGCCCGGCCCGGGCCTCCCACAAAACTTCAGCGCCTGGGGAGGGACGCGGGGCTGCTCCCCCCCGGCACCGGAGCAGCAGCGCTCCTTCTGCCTCTTCCCTCCCTCCCTCCCTCGGGCGCGGTGCTCACCGCGGGAAAGTTTCGAGGCCACGCCAACCCGCAGCGAGAGGACGATGCAAAGCAGCCGGGAAACGGGCGGGTCAGGAGAGCAACTACCTCTCTTCCTCTTTCCCTTCCTTGCCGCCCGCTCGCGGCGGGGAGAAGTTCAAATGCGCTGCTCCCGTAAATCGGGTGGAGCCTGGTCAAGCTTCCCCACAGCCGCAGAGGAGCAGAATCGAGGGGGCTGAAAAAGGTGCGGCTGATGGGGAGTTTATTAGTCTTTTATAAGGCCAGGTTCCCTTGCTTGGGGATCTACAACCGCAAGAGCCCTCAAAGCGTCGGATGCAGCAGGGAGCAAGGCTGTTAAGTGGGGAGATAATCGTTTATCTTAAGAGTGGGGAGAGAAAGGAAGCCAGTAACTGAAAGCAAAGATTGGTGGTAGGAGCAGGGGAAATCTGGGTAGTTATTCCTTGGGCTTTTCTTACACAGCAAGAGTTGAGACAAACAGTGGTGAAGAGGATGGTGACCACCAAAGCAGATTCACTTGTGTTTCCAACTAAACACCAGACTGATTTGACTAATATAAAGGTATGCTTGAGTCAGGTTTGCTGGAAATACTTCTCAGTCACTGTTAGATTAGTTCTCCTACCTATCAGAAGATAGTATATTACCACAAATAATTAACAGAATATGACAAAAAAACAATTCAAGCCCACCCTTATCAGTTAATTTCTCACACACAAAGGAAGTGCTATTCCACTGCTTATATAAAAAGATTGCAAGTTCAGAGACAGATGCTCCAACAAGCCAATGCCATATTTCTTCCTGTCTTTGAATCTTCCTACTTAATATTGGGCACTTAATAGACTGACCGAGGTAATTCCTTTCTGGAGCAGGTGCTGAACTGATCAACACCACATATTTCCCTCATTGTGGGTACTTTGACAAACAGGTTTGCTGAAAACCCAGTGCCACTGCTTTGATAATCTGCATGTATTCCCAATGGGACAAAGTTTTTCCTGACGCCCAACCCAACCCTTTATTGCAGTGCCTTAGGCTGATCTGGATCTCCACTTACAGGGAACAGTAATCTACTTAGTCTACATCCCCCTCTCGCACAACAGGAGTACTAAGTCAGTTAGAAGTTTATCTGTTAAGCAAAACTTGAACAATATGTTCACAAACAAAAAGTTTAAATAATTAAAATTGCTAATCTGCCCACATACTGAAATGCTAAACTGGTTGAGTTTGTTTGTCATGTTTGGCTGGTTGGGATTTTTGCTGTCAGTCACTTTCTGCTGGGGCACAGAAGTAAGGTTTATCTTATTCCCAGAATGAGCTTGCTCAGACAGGAAAGTTTTAAATCACTATTTTCTTTCCTTCAGTTATATGAGTTCAGACAGGAAAAGAAATAATCTTACGAGAACTAAGTACAGAGAGAAGATGGTAAAACAAATTACTTCTAAAAGCAAGTTATGTATTGAAGATGTTTCCAAACTCCACATTCCTTCAATAGATTCAGGACTTTGTATACAAAGTGTTCTTGTTAGGAAAGCAAATTTGAGATTTAATTCCTGCCAGCTTGCCTACTGACAGTCAGAACTGAAAGAAAACATGGTAGGAGTGACAAACGTATTTTTAAGTAATTCCTTTTTCCAGTCCTTTAATGTGTTATGAAATGTCCTGGGCTCAGCAGTAGCAGTCATTTTTCTCCTTCTTGGTAGCTGGTGCAGTGCTGTTTTTGACTTTCAGCCTGGGAACAACAATGTTGATAACACCGACATTCTTAGTTGTTAAGTAATGTTTACTCTGACCAAGGACTTTCTGAGTCTCATGCTCTGCCAGTGGGGAGGGGAAGCCAGGAGGAAGCAGAGACAGGACACCTGAAACAAACTAGCCAAAGAGGCATTCCATACCACAGCACGTCATGCCCTGGCTGGGGGCATGTAAACTGGGGGCAGTTACCCAGAAGGGCTAGATCACTGCTCGGGTATGCCTGGGTATCGGTCAGCAGGTGGTGAGCGGTTGTATTCTCTTCCCTTGTTGTTTCCCTTATCATTATTATCATTCGTGGTAGCAGCAGTGGTTTGTATTATACCTTAGTTACTGGACTGTTCTTATCTCCCTGTGGGAGTTACATTCTTTTGATTCTCCTCCCAATCCCTCTGGGAGCAGGGGGAGGAAGAAGGCAAGGAGTGAGTGAGTGGCTGCATGGTTCCGAGTTACTCTCTGGGCTTAAACCACGACACACACTTGCATCCTTTCAGTAAGTGGTAAGCACAGTTCATGTATGGGGTTTGTTTGCTTATTTTTTTTACGTCTCATTCCCACATTCAAGAATGAGTTGCTTACTATAGTTTCCTGTTTGCTGCTGTAAACATAATCTTGTCATTCCCATGCTCTGCTACATAACAGGAAATGCCAGAGCAAAACAGCACTGCAGCCTGCTCACAGACTGCAGCCAAAAGCTCCTACAAATTCTCCTGATTTACAGGGGAGCCAGAGGCACTTGGAGTGGTTAGTCCAATGGAGCTGTTTAAGCCTAAACAGCCAAGGATGAAAACAAGAACACAACGCTCCACAAACCCCAGGTTTAGTTGGAAAACAAGGGCATTAATTGATTTCAAACCTACCCACGTACACATTATTGCTGCCCCCAAATGCAGGCAGTCCTAAAGAGCAGATTTTGGAAGCTCACTAGCAGGACTTCACTGAGCATCCAAAGGGGAATCCAAACATCCTCTCTTCAGCTCAAAGAGGAGCAGGAGTGGAGCACATGAAGCAACCGCACTCTAGCTCCACACCTGTCAGTGTTAACTGTAACTCAGAAAGCAGGAGGACAATATACTAGTACCACTACCTGGCTTTCTGCTACATCCTTGAAGGACTCTTTAGGAAGAAGAAATAGCTTGGAAGTACAGCACTATTTTCCTTACTTTTTCCTTGTGCATAGCCAGCATCTTCCCCTGTCATACAGCCTTTAGCAAGCAGAACTCAGGTAGCCCAACAGACACCAAAAGAGAACTACATAGCTACTGCTTTGTACCAATCAAAACACACACCGGCAAAGTGCATTTCTAGTCAAACTCTCTGGTCCTTCCAGCATGCCCCTTGGCAGCTAGAAGTGAAACAATGCAGTTGGAATGATAAACTTAACTTTAAATAACTGTTTTTTCCACTCCTCTAATGTGTTATGGAATTACTAAATAAAGCATAACCTCAGTTAGCAAGATATCAGCAGTCTAATTTTATTTAGAGTTCAGTATATTGTTCTCCAGCAATATGCAGCCATAAAAGGCACCCTAATTCTTCTAATTACACAGAGGTTTGAAAAACTCCTGATGCAAAGCAAATCAAAGAGCAAAGAAAAGATTATCAACAGCTGGCACTGCCCTAAAGAACTGCAGTCCCAAACGTGCAGATTCTCCACTCTAGCCAGGCTATGACCAGCACTAAACCCAGGAGGTAGCACAAGTGGTTTATATTAGTTTGATGGTGTCTAGAGACCAATTTTGTCCTTGCCTTGTTTTGGAGACTCCACAGACATCCCCCCACAAAGGGCCCACGAAGTTGAAATGGTCTGTACCTATGTAAGTGAAACAGTTTGCAAACTGGCAATAACACATGTATGAGAAGAAGGAACTTTACAGGCTAGAAGACTTTACTTATCTCCATACTGGACTGTGCTTGCAGTGGAGGCTTTCAGATTTGCAGTCAGCATTTGACTGTACCTAAATACTGGGCATGACATGCTGTGGCATGAAATACCCCTTTGGTTAGTTTGGATCAGGTGTCCTGTCTCTGCTTCCATTCCTCCCTGGCAGAGCATGAGACTCAGAAAGTCCTTGGTCCTTAGTAGTACCAGCTACTAAGAAGGAGAAAAATGACTGTTACTGCTGAACCCAAGACAATAACGCTGCAGTGGATGCTGCAAAGGTAAAATCCACCAAATCAGTCCCCTGCTTTCTGTTACAGCAGAGACAGGAAGCAAGTAAACTCTTGAGGGAGATCATTATAGCAGGATATCAGCAAGCTGTCCCAAAAACACACTGCGCACTGTTCGCTAGGCTACACTGGCATCTTGGCTGCCACAGAAACACAGGTCTGTCTGCCTGCACAAAGATCAAGACTAGTGCAAGTTGTCACTGCTTTCAGGAAGCAGGCATGAGGAACAGTGGAGATGGCGTCATTAGCTCTGCTGTACTCCAGCTATTCCCAGCCCTCCCAACTGCCTGGGCACAAAGGATGCCCATGACACTATTCTTCCGTTTCTTCTCTTACTACAGGCAGCATCAGTCTGACATCCCCCAAATCACATGATTCTGCTTGATCACTGCTTTGTTCATCACACAGTTGTGTTTACACAACCATCACAGTAGTATTCAGTCTTGATCCAGAAACAGCCAAAGCTGGCAACATGCCACAGAGCAAGAACACTGAGCAGAACCTGAGCATGAAGCCACCACTCCACACAGGAGTGCCCAGAGCAGGGAACCCCACTGTCATGCACTCGTTTTCATGCCATTCTCCGAGCCCTCAGCCGCAATCCCTGCCACACACAGTCCTAAGCATTCATACCTTTAATTTATCCATTACTTTTTTGTAGAGAGAAAAACAGAATTCAAACTCTCAGGAGTATCTTGAGCCATTCTGTTGCGTAGCAGCCTTTCAAGAGCAAGGCTGTAAACAGCTCCTAAATATACAGCCCAGAGCAGAGAACAAAGATAACTGTTTGGCACACTCCTGAGAGCTTAATGTTCCATAAGCTGCCAGCAGGCTTTTGTCCTTCCTTGGCTTTAAGGACCCATGCTGAAGGCCCTTTCTTGGGACAACCAGTCACAGAAAGTCAACACTGATGGATACCACTCGTTTTACCCTTTCTTGTATGGGTCTGTCAGGTAGAAGCAAAAGTTATTCATTTATCCATTTCTCTTCCTAGGAAGTCTTCAGGCCTTGTTAAATAACTACACTACAACACAGAGCTTCAACAGAGAGTAAGCTCAGAGGGCTACTTCATTAACAGCATTGTATACTTTGTCATTCACGTCAGTATAAAGAACAGATCAAAGGCTGCTGTTTCAGCCTGGGAACTGTATGTTCATGTGCTATCATGAACTGCACAAGGGAGAAGTTCAGGAGAGTTCAAAACAAGGGTCTCATTCTCTCCTTCCTAGCTATTTTGTAGAAATACAAGAAACTCGGGAAAGCTTTGTTTTTTAAGGGCTTTTAAACTCGTCACAAAAACACTTCAACTAAGGTTCTTAGGATGCCTCATTCAACACTCTTCCTGCCAGCCCTGCTGGCAATGTGTTCAGAAACAGGGATAAATGAACCCCTAAAACTACCAGGCTTGCTGCTGTCGTTACATGAATTTGGTAGGGAGCAGACTATAGTCCAGCTGGATCAGATTCCATAAGGACAATCATATATTTAATGCCTAGGCCACACTTAGCTGGAATCAGCAGGAGTGGCATAGTACTCATATATCTGAGAATTCTATTTCAAAACAGAGGAGGATCTGCAGTCACTGCAGAGAGTTACTGCCTTTGCACAATATTCAAGCAACAAATCATATTCACAGAGCCATATAACTGCATTTAAGTACATATCAGGTTATATTTCAACTAAGTAAGGCACAGAGAGATGAAACAAAATCCTACAGGATAACATAGGGAGTATCTAGAGAAGACTTGCGGGGGAAATGAAATAAAGCTTTCACTGCCAAGTTATCACACTAGCCCTTGGATGAGGGCTCTCCAAGCCCTGGGATGTGACTGCTTTGGTTATTAGCTGCAAACTTTTTACTTCCTTTTGGGAAAAGGATAAACGCAACAAATCTCTTCCCCCCAAACCCCACCTCACCCAAGCACCTTTTCCCTTCTTCCTGGAGACCAACAAAGTGGGAATCTCTTGTTCCACCAAGTTACCAAACATGTTCCTCTCCACTGCTCAGAGCAGAGCTGAGAACTGCCTCCAACCACATACTTCTCCTTCCAAGGGTGCTCACACAAGCCAAGTTTGGGAGCCCCACCATCAGAGAGCCTTTTATCTTTGAAGCAGCAACTGGGATTTATGCATGGCCACACAGCTCCAGGTGAAAAGCCGCCTACCTGCCACTGTGCTCTAATCCATGCTTTTAACCACTAACCTGCCTTTCCTACCACATTCCTGAACAATGCAAGGAATACCCCATGAACCCCGATAGGCAGAGGAAGGACAGACCCGCTCTACATCCAGCAAACACTGCAGCAGGACTCCGCTTCCTGCGCTGCCAGCAACACTGTAACCAAGGTTTTCCTCACAGCTTGTACTCACCTCAGTACTCCACCATCACAGCCTGCTAGCAAGCTATAAAATACATCTCTTACCACATGCTGCTAGTAAGACACAACAATCATAGCAATATTAGCTCTTCTTCCTTCACCTGGAAAGGAAACAGGTTCTTACCTGCTGCCCTCAACCATTGCTCTAGCTGTGAATACTTAAATCAGGATTCACCCCTATTGTTCTCAAACCCCTCAATCCTTTTAGCAGATGATACGTTAGTTCTGCCTTGTGCCTAAGCACCCTTAGGAGGGTGCTTCTAATGGATAATTAACAGCCCTTCATTATTCCTCCAGGTGGTCTGACTGCATTCATTTATGAATATTGCAGCACCAAGTGAAAAGCGGAGCTTGTCGAGGGGCCGGGAGGGCTAACGCAGCCTGCTCAGCGGCACCTTCGGCCGCAGCGCCCCCGACACGGCCCCGCACGAGCCCCTCATGGCGCCGAGGCCGCCCCTCGCGCTGTGAGGGGAGGGGGCAGCGGGAGCGCCGGCCCCCCATGGCGCCGAACCCAACGGCCGCCGTTTTGGCCTCGCGGGAACCCGCTCCCCCCTCTGGGCCTGCGGTGAGGAGGCGGCCGCCATTTTCCCGACGAGGGCCGCAGCGGGGAATGGGGTTGTCAGCCGTAAAACACCAGCCCCGCCACCCCTCACGGGCAGAGGTTGCTGCCTGACGGCGAAGGGAGGCTGCCCGGCCGCTCAGCCAGGCGGGAGAAGCGGTGAAACTGTGATCCAGAACCGGGACTCACCCGCACCCAGCTCGGACAGAGGGACGGCTCCCGCCATTGGCGACGCCCTCACACACCCCTGCGCTGAAGGGAACACCGTGGCAAGGAAAGGGATGCCGGTGCAGTGGTGGGTCTTTCTGTCTGAAAGGCTCAATGGGCCGCTGCAGGGTAATGCTGAACCTCATCTGTAGGCTGGGACCGCAGGATGAAAGACGGGATCGTGTGTTCACATAAAGCAGGGAAACACACCCCGCAGGAGAGAGCACTAGCTGTAAAAACTGATTCCTTTAGCAAGAAACGACTTAATCCTCTCTGCTTCTCCTGGCAAGGCTAACTACAATGGCAGGGGTTGCACCATAACTTGTTTCCATGCAGGGCAGCAGCGCCCAGTGGTTGAACGCGGGAGGAGCTGCACCACAAACACTGGAAACCAACACAAGCATTTAGATGACAAGCGATTTTATTTTGCAAAACAATCACTATACAGCAACAAATACAATTGCAAATCGGATTGAAAAACATGAACTACCTACCACCAGCCATTCAAGAAATGCCTCTTATGGTAACAGGCTCTAGAATTATCAGAGAAAAACACAGGTTTGTAACAGCAGACTGTATTCCTTGACATCCCAGCATACAGCATGATTATTTGTTGGCTTTTTCTCTTTGCTAAAGTTGAAGTGGCTTTTATGTGCTTGACTTTTCCAAGTGTGAAACTAATTTACCTTCCTGCAGTGGGAATTGATGGAGTTGCAGAGGGAGTTGCTTTAGCAATCTGACTGGTCAGTGAACTCAACAGACATCTAGGCTAGAAGTCTACCTGCGTTGATTTTCATAGCAAACATGATCTACTCTTCAAGGCCTTTGCCTTTGAAGGGATATTTGTACTTGGGTTTCAAATGGTATTTGGTCCAGCATGGAAGAAAACTTCTGCTCACATGTGGCAGTCCACATAGGCTGCCTTTTGACTCCCTTTGGGTAGTGCATATAGGCAAGCTTAGATCAGTAAGCAGTCACGATGAGGTTACAACTGTACCTTAGCAGCGTGGTGAATGGATAATACCATTTACTGCTATACAGTGAAAATATACATAGCCCTTGTGGGCATACAGTGTGCCTCATCAGTATCAGTTTTCCTTAACGGTTGCTGGACAGAGCTTTGCTCAACTTTGATTTCTTTCTGCTTGTGGTTACATAGAAAGAGAACTCTGCAGATGGGGCAGAAGCACTTTTGTCTCTACAACTTGATGCATTATTAATTTGGGGCTCTCCCCTATCTAGCTAAACAAGATTTCACCATTCCTTTTATCTGGATTATCTCTGTTTTGTTACAGAGTTGGGTCTCAGGCACCCAACAGACCTGCTGGCTCAACATGCCTGTGGAAAAGCAGCATAACGGATGAGGGTTCCAGGAAGCTGGCCCTAACTCTTCTTGAGAAGATTAGTATGAGCTTTTTCAGGGAACATCAAGAGTCATGTAACATAACTTGGGGGTTTTATTTATTTATTTAACAGCCCAAAACTCCTGATTTCTTTTCATCTGACTCCATGGCGTTCTAGCATTCTGTCTCTTGAAGTATGATTACAAAGATCTTTGCTCAAATCAAGACAAGAAAGCTCATTTTAATGCATGAAATAAATTACTTGGAATGTTACACCGCTCTAACCTTGGACTCAGGTGGATTAACTAAGCTTCATTTTCTAGAATTTGTCCATTTTAAAGGATAATTAAAAAATCTTGACTCCCTAGTTAACACTGTTCTCACTAGCTAGTGTTCAGAGAAGCTGAGGTTCAGTAGTACTGTAGTTTATCTCCTACATTGGCCAAAGGCATAAAAAACCCCCCGCTCAAGGTTAATTTATAGTAATTGACAGTATGATCACAGCAATGTGATATGCTGTTGCTTCTTCTTTCCGTCTCTGTTGTTTTTCCAGGAAAAATGGGAAGAGGCTTTAAATGTACCTCCCTTGACACTGTTTCCATGGAAATTGTAGTATTACTCTAACCAAAAGTATAACAAATACAAGGCAGAAATCCAGAGGTACTTAGCATGATTCTAAACTCCCTGCCCTTTGTATAAAACAACTGACTTACAAGCAGTATTAGGTACTTCACAGTGTGAAAAAGCTTTTTGCAGAGCTGCAGTGTCATGTGTGGGGCTGTTAGGAGTTCATCTTCAGTAAAATTTTTAGAGATGCAACCATTTTGTTTTGTCTTTGTGCTGCTGTGACAGCTTAGCCAAAATCCCCCTTTGGTCCACTGAACATTTACTGATTAGTAACTGTGCATTTACTACCTGAATTTAATGGCGGGGAATCCTGTGCTATTAATTATTAGAATCCTTCTCCACAGACATAAAAATCTCTACGAGTCTTTTCAGATCAAAGCCCAACACACACACACACACACACACATACATACAAATTAAGAAGGAAAAAGAACAGATCAGAAGCTTCCAACACACAATGTTAACCTAATACATGTATCGAGTATAGCTCAACTGACAGTGCAAAGTTTAGTTGAGAGATTTCAAAAGGAAAAGATCAATCTGCAAGAATGTAAACTGGTCATTCCATATGTCTACTGTACATATAGTACCAGCAGATGATTATCTGCTGATGCATAATACTACCATATTACCTTCAGTGTTCTTTTAGTGTCCGTAAGATAGCATCGGAGTTCCCACAGGTAACTCTGTTGGATGGTTTGTTTATGTATCTCTGCCTTCCATCTTTTATGCACATTTTTCCTTATACTTTTTATAGTCAGTATGATCCCACTTTGTTCAGGTTTTAAGATGCCCTATTTATTGATGAACCGCTATGGCAACCCAGTCTAAGGGGCTCATTTTATTTATCCACATACTACAACTTACAGGCATCTCTGTTATGTTTATCACTGTTATCTGAGTGCCTGAGTGTGTGAGACATCACTAAAGGAGTGGAAAAAAACATATTAATACTTTTTTTCTGTGTTTCAACTTTAGCAAAAGAAAAAAAATAAATCTAACATTCACTGTTACTACAAGAGTTAAAAAACCCAAAACAAGACCAACCAACCAAAATAAAAAATAAAATAAAACCAGAAAGGAAAGAAAAAAACCAACCCAGAACCAAACTATTGTGGATTTTTTTTTTTTTTAAATTCAGAATCCAAACTCAGCCATCTTTGGAGACCCTTTTACAAACATCCGGACCCTACAAAAATCATACCTTTGTGAAGAAAGGGAGAGAAGGGAAGAGGGAAGGAATCCTTTTTCTAGCATCACAGAAGAGACTTGCATCTGGCACTAAAACAGGGTCACGGCTTTTAGTTGTTACAGAAAGCAACTTCATGCTAAAATTTTCATCTTTTTTTTTTAAATGTATTCTTACGAATAGGGAAAAAAAACCCTGCTAACATCTACTTTTACATACCTAAAATTGCAACACCAAAGGGTGCAAGAGACACAGATACTGTGAATAAAGAAGTAGAATATTCAAGTATATGAGGAGGGCGTATCACAAATGGCCACAGAGAAATATATATATATATCTATAATACTGTATCAAACAGATGGAAAGGATGTGAAACCGGTGGTGCATACACAAATCTAGCCGCTTAACCAACTTTCTAATCAGACACAAGTCTGTTGGGGTGGAAGTGCTGCTTTCAACAGCTTTATTACGGCACTTCCCCAAGTATGGTTTGAATGTTTTCAACTACGACTTTTAGTTATTAGTTAAATAATTTATTGGCTTTTCAGCTATACACTGACATAATTAACCAGGCCCCCAAAAAATGTTAATAACTTAATTCAACTTTTGTTCTACTCATTTATACAAAATAACACCTTTTTTTTTTCTTTTTTTTTTAATTAAACTGAATTTCTCTATATGCCCTTCCTTCCGCTAAGCAAACTGTTCATTTAACCTGTCATAACTTACAATGGGCAATTTCATTCATTTCCCCAGCTATCAACAGAACAGTGAAATGAGCAACTTGGGATATTAACAAGGCTCTTCAGAAAGAGGTGGATGGCCTTCAGGCACATGAAAGGTAAAAATGCATTTTATCATAGTACGGTACTCCATGCAAGACAGAGCAGAGCAACAATAATTGTCCAATGTAACATACTGCAGTTGTATTACCCATATAAAGCCAGTGTCTTCCTGTTGTAAATGGAGATCAGGCCAATTTCTGCATCTATTTAATTATTTTTTTTTTTTTCTGTTTTTTTAACTGTATGGTAACTACAAGTCTTGGGATGTGACTTTGTTTTAGACATGGTAAAGAATGAATGTAACACCTGTTCTGAGCCCATTCCTGCCAAGAGCTCATGCTTAGATATTATTACTTCATACAATGTGAAATGAGCAGATTCATAAGCCCTGCTTAGCAAGGGCTGCCGTGACATCTTCCGCGAGGGTAGCAAGCTGGGGCGATTCAAGCAGGTTGATGCTTCCAGAGGATGAGACGTTGCTGAGTCTGCGTGGTGAAGCCACGCTGGACCTGCCTGGTGACTGTGTGATGATCTCAGCCCCATGATCGACACGGGCTTTAGCGTGCTCTCTGAAGTTCAGCTTCTGGCTGTCAATCTGCTCCAGGAAAGCAAAGAATTTAACACATTATATATTCACCAAATTATCTTGTTATAGATCATCATTGGGGTCTCACTTTGTTTACTTTAAAGAACTCTTACAATGATTGAAGCTTCCTCACCCCTTAAAGTAATTTAAACTGAAGATTTTTTTACCTTGTTTAATATATACTAGTTTACTATGTTATATTCTCTTACTATTTCTGTCTCGGATGGATGGATGCTTTAATGAGCAGTACCGTTGTCCCTAGTTCTATGAGTTTAATATACATTTTATGGGCATGTGGATTTGTTTCTGAAATCTGTATTTTCAAATGTCTGTGGGAGTTGATCTTACTTTCAAGATGTTTTCCTCCTGTTTCACAAAGCAGCCCTGATATATAACTACAAACTGATTAGATCACACTGTACAACAGTCCCAAACAAGGTTCATCTTTATGGGGAAGGCCAGTGCACAACCTACAGGATGTTGCACTTTAAGATTCACTCTCAGCTTAGATGTGGATGTGAGACTGGTCATTCCAAATTCCAGAGGGAACAAACGGCATGTGAGTGCGCTTGAAGGAGAACAAACAGATGTTTCCTACTCAGTTCAAAGCCATCACTGAATTCACAGCTCTGATCATTTCACTGGGTGAGGGGCACAGTGGTGGCCTTTTCTCTGATGCCTGTCCCCTTACCTTGACGTTACCGCCGCCAGGTACATGGTGGGCATTTTCCAGTGAACCAACTTTAGCCTGAGCTTTTTCTTTGAAATCCAGTTTCACACTCTCGATTTTCACACGTCCGCCTCCTGCGCAGGAAAAGGAAATACCGAGTAAGAGGCTGGAATGTCTCAGGAGAAAGTCTGACTTGATGCACACGGATGCTCTTACATTACTTCCCTTTTAGTTGAGATTAATGGTTTTAGAGAAGCATGGAATACAATACTGCATGTTCAGTAAAACATAAAATCTTCAACACATATTCAAACTGTAAGCATGTGCTGTAGCCCTACTGATTTTCATGGGATTTAAGCACATGCTTAAGTATTTTGCTGACTTCAGTCTTTTGCTGACTTCAGTCTGCATTTCAGTATCGTATCAGACTAACGTTATGCCACAGCAGCATCCTTATGCATTATTTTTTTTTATCTCCTCTCTAAAGCAGGTGGCCTCATACCTTTATATACCGAGTCAAGTAGAGGTAAGACTATTCTTTTTATTTGCAAAGGGTATTTACTTTCTGTTAGACTATAAAAGAGAATGGTATCATCCATGATTTCTCTTTCACATAACAGGATTTGGTCTTTGCTTTGTCCCACATCCCAGAAATTCCTACAATACCTGGCTTGTGGTGGATATTCTTGAGCGAGCCACACTTGGAGGTCACATGACTCAAGTCAATCTTCTTGGTTACAATTTGTACCTGTCAGAAGCACACACCACACACACAAATTACAGGCATGAAGAGAGTCAAATAAATTAAAATCCGAGCTCTACAGAGGAAGAGCGCAAGCCTCTACAAACCGCTGGAAAAAGAGAGACGGTTAGTAGAAAACAGACCATGCCACAAAGGAGAAAACACCTGGATTAATACAGCAAGCTTCCTTCCCAAATAGGGAATGACAGAGTTGGGTTAAGCTTTACTATCAGCAGAACAAAGAGAAGGACAAAGCAGATCAGCTTGTGAGTTCTTTCTAAAATTTTTCTGAGCCTTCTCTTGGGGTGGATGCTCCAAAGCCGTGCATGCAGCAGGACCCACCCATTTGCTTCTGCTCTTGAATGTGCATCATGGCAACCTTTTTTTCCTCTCTGCTATGTGTTTCGTACTTTTCTGCATTCAAATATGGTAGGTATTTCATGTCAGCCCACTATGGAGGGTCATGTGCTTCTCCTGCAGCTGCACCTGAGCTGGTTGGTGTTCAGCCAGCTGGCTTGCTGGTGCTCACCCAAGAGTGGCAGCACTGCTACACTCAGTCCAGCAGCAGCACAGCCACCCTCCTTCCCCCTGCTGCTCCCTGTCCTACTGTTTGCTGAATTGCCATGATTGTGCTGAGCCCAGCTCAGGAACAGCCACAGAGCCATACTGCTGCCTTGCTACACTCCCAGACACCTTCCAGATGCAGCCCACAATCACAGTGACTGTGGTAGCAGGTGCCAGCCCCTCCAGGCCAGACAGGAGCTCCAGCATAACTACAATGCCGTTGGTTTGCTCACATCACCAGCAATGAGTTAAGTCAGCACTGGTGGCTGTACTGAATCTGTTTGGATTAGACGTGCCCACACTATCAGCTCTTCCATCTCAGAGGAGAGCATTTCCATCAGGAGGGTCATAGCCACCTTAAGCTCTTCCTTAAGCTGTTCCAGTGAACTGAGAGGTGTCTGGTCAAACCCTGAGCAACCTCATTTTGTCACACTGGAGTAATGCTGTGGCATTAGCACTCAGCATGCTGGCCCATCGCACCCTCTCTAAGCTTTCTTTGTTCTTAAGTTTTATTTTTCTTCTTTCTCTCTGATGAATGCACATAACTGAAAGGTTAGCTGAGGAAGGACTGAGGCACTGGAAGATGCCCAGCTGTGAGTCTGCAGTCTCACTGTGAGCTGTAGTCTCTGTTTGGAAATTACTTTCTTGGGTCACTCCCATGAAAGGAACTGAATCATTTCAGCTCACACTGGACTTTTACCATCACCACCCTTGGGTGTTCAGAGATAACTTCTATTCTCATTTCCTTTGCCCATCCAAGTTCTGGAAATGTGTTGTGCTCCGTGCAGAAAGATCAGGAGGCTACCACTGCATACACAGGGCTCACAGGACTACCAGACCAGACTCACATGTGAAACAGTAGCAAGAAGGAAAGTAGTACTCAGAGGAAGGGAGACAGAGGGGTCTGGCTGAGCAACGCAGGTCACCACAGTGGAGATGCCTGTTCACAGGGTGTCCATACTACTTACATTTCCTCCCCCTGCAGAATGTTTGATGTTATCTCTGGAACCACAGCGGGATTGAATATCGCTAAAATCGATCTTCTTGTTTAAAATCCTAACCTAAAAGGAATCGGAGGTAACTTACTATATACCATACACACACTCCATCAGGGTGCAGGACAAGGGAGCCAGGGTAATTTTGCCTCCTGCTGTGACTCCTTCCCACTTGTATTGAAATGTAAGAAAGCAAACCATGCCAATCTCTATGCTTAGTATGCTAACACAGCATATGTAAATACACTATGCTGCTCTCTTTCTACTTTACAAAGTGGTGGTGAAATACAAAGGGGAAAGTTTTTATACTGGGAGATAAGAGAGGTGACTTTTGCCTGGAAACCTTGAAGAACTCCTTGCTTGCCAGGACTGGGTAGTCCTTGGACAGCCTGTCCTAAGCTGGTTTGAGTGATGTCCATATTTCTGCTGAACCGGTCACAAAGAAAAGATGGAAACCCTCCTTCCCACAGCTCAGTACTCTAGGATTTCATGCAGAAATCCCAGATCCAGCCAGCTTAGGCACAGGTCGAAATCCTCAGGTATTTTGCTCCTCCAGCCATACAGTCATAACAGCAGTTCATAGAACAGATCAGAGTGTCCTGTGAAAGAGGACTGACAAAATTAATTAAACTGAAGTCAGAGCTCTCTACTGCTCTCTCTCTTTACTGCCATCTACTAAGGGCAATGCAGAAAACAACATCTGGAAACCTACAGCTGCAATCACTGCTTTCTGATTTCTGGTGCTTCTCCCCTGTGTTCTCTGTTTCTGGCAGAACAAGTAGCCCGCTGTCCCTTGATGGTGCTAGCCTCCTTTACAGACACCAGGAGCCTGCATTTTTTTGTGTGTTACCTTAGTTGCACACCATGGGCATATGACAGTGCCTGGAGGTGAACTCCGCAAAGGGCTGGCCATGCTGTCCTGAGTGTTACCCCCATCTTGAACTTCATCTTGACCCCCACATCAAAGCAGTTCCTCCACCTGGCAGAACGCAGGTGCCACCAATGACTGTCCTCCCCAGGAATGATATGCTGCTGGCCAGCAGGTATGAGTAGGCAGGGACAGCTGGGTGCAGGGTGCACACATAAGTGACACCACTTCCAGACTTCTTTCTGAGCAGGGGCAGTGGATTGTGCTCACAAGTATTAAGCTTTTCAGGTGTGTGAGAACGTATTTCTGGCCAAGGCTGCACCTGCTTTCATTGTACCAGGAGGTTTTAATTACTCAAAGAGTGCCACCCATGCAGCTTATTATTTCTCTGGGTTAAATGTGAAGGCTTTATTCAAGTGTTATGTTGGATTTTATTTATCTCTATGTTATTAATATACAATATGAATTTACACTCTTTAGAGAAAGTCACAGAATTCTGGGGGTTGTCTCTTCATTTTGCTAAATGGCACTTGTAGAGCCTTCACTGGCATACTGCTTAGCACAGTCCTGTTGGCTGCTGCTGTAGGTAAACTTAAAGTGACTGATACTGAGATAAGAGAAAGGGAAGTATACATGGGGGTACCTTATTGTGGCTTCTTTCCACTCCAGAAACACAAAGCAGCTGCAGAGGTGCTAAAGTGGCCAGTTGGAGAACAACCCTGTACAGTTTCTGCTGCCTGGCTTCAGGTCCCCAAACTGCTCCATGCTCCCTGATAAATAAATCTGAGACAAATCGCTCCCTCTATGCCTCACCTTTCCATACTAGGACAAGATTATTTACCCTCTTACTGGGATATCAGATTTTGCAGCTCCCGTCTCTTGCAGTGGGCACGTCACATTTTGATAATGAGTTGAATCCTCTGGCACTAAGCACTTAAGCCCAGTAAAAAAGAAGAAATCTTCAGAGGGTCACACTTTGCAGCTAATGTGAAGAACTTCTTCACAGCAAGCTGTTTTCATGGGTCCCCCTCATTACATATAACCACTAAATCAGTCAAACTATTAGGATGTTAAGTGTTCTCTGGCTTTAACTGGGAAAGATCTGTGGTGATGGCATGCTTAGCAATAAGGGTGATGACAACACCAGAAAACACAACTGGTAAGTCACCTTCAGAAGAGCATCTTCAGTAGGCAAACAGATTTCTATCTTCCTCCCTCCTATTTGCTTAATCCATCCAAGTACACCAATGTATGCTGAAACATGAAAGCAAATGCCTTTGGAGTTTTATTCTTGTGCTTTCTCTCAATAGCCTATTTGTTTAAAAATGTACCACAGTACTATACAAGACAGGTGTCACATCAGTTACAGAAGCACATGTCTGATCTGGAGTCAGATCTGGCTCCCAGGGAGCTTCAGGCCAGACACAACTGGGCAAAACAGAAAGCCTTCCTAGCACTTTGTGAGCACATGTCTCAGCAATGGATCAGCAGCACCTCTTTGCAATGGCCACGGGGCTGCATTTGCTCTGAAAATGCTGACGTAGGGGGCATGACAAGACCTTAGTGCTGCCTCAGCTCAGGGGCCTGTAGCTTAAAATGGACCCAAAGCAAGGTGGTAAGTTGAGATGGTGCCTTTGATCGAGTGCCTAAAGGTTGATTTGCACCCAGAAGTCTGGCAGTTTATGAGTTTCCTGGCCCATGGACCTGGCTATCAGATCTATTGGTAAAGGACCAATCATCTCAATTATCCTCTCTGTCTCACTGGGTGGAATGTGCCCCTGTGTAGAAGGGCCAGCAGGAGACCTATGTGTCATTTATGTCCTATTCTGAGGGCTGAAGTGAGCTGAGTGATGTGGATGTGCTGCACTGGTCCTCTGGCACAGGGAAGAACCACACTGATCCAAGGTTTTTTCTGATGATCTGTTTCTCCCTTTCCTGGATTATATCAATATCCCTGCACGTATTTAAATCATGACTACCTTCTATAATGAAAGAATTCCACAACTGCTGGAACCTTGTTTCCTATAGACTATGGCTTTAAACTGCTTAATTCCTCCATCCCATATTCTTCAGTAAGCCCTATTCCCTCTTGCCAACAGTATCTCCCAAGTTTTTTTTCTCAGGTTTGGTAGACAGGGCAACCAGAAACCAGTACACAACCAGCTAGCTTTTTGTTGTCTCTGATTAAGGAGAAGGACTAAGTTATCCCTGCCTTTACCCCAGTGACTGCGTTATGCTGAATCTCTGTTTTGTACCCAGTCGACAACTATCACCCAACTTGGAGGGACCGCCTGTGTTTCTAATCACTGCTCCCTTGCCAGCACTGGTTGAAACTGGCCAACAGCTTACAAATGATTTGAGGATGGCTGAGATTGCCAGCCAGACAGCATGACTGCACAAGCTTTGTTTCCTTTGAGAAATCAGACTGTAAACATGAGAGGGAGAGTACCAGAGAGGGACAGGAACTATTTAGGTTAAAGAGAAACTTTGGCTTGCAAACAAAGAATATAAAGTGTGAATTATTTGAAGCTGGAGTCTAGAGGGAGATTTGTAACTGTCAGAGAAGGGAAGCTCTGGAACTGCCTCCTAAAGGAACAGAGCTATGACAATAAAATTATAAACTTTTATGATGGCGCTTGATGAAAGGAATTAGATTATGCAGCTGTCTGTGACAGAGGCAGCATGAACACCATGACTCACCAGGGAGGTCTCTGTGCTCCTGAATGTGTATGTACGTCTTCTGGGGGGGTGGAGGTGTGTTAGGGACATACATACATGCACCTCAATTGTGCTGCACATTAAAAGAAGGATGAAGCCTGCTCGTGCTCTCATTCAGGAAAGGGGACATTGTAGTCTGTGGCAGAAACAGGACTGCTTTCTATTTATGCTCACTAAACATTCCAACAAGATAATGTCCTGACAGGGTCCCTCACAGCTCTTGCACTGAACTGCCAGTCTGAAATGGGTACATTCTCTTCTGATCTGATGCTGGTTTGCCCAGGTATGCTGGGCAGGGCCTGGAAGTCAGGATTTTGATCTGGACCAGGCTGAGGTTCCTCAGCATTTGTCATACCCATGTAAAGTTAAACCACAGTGGAAAAATTAAGCCTTACAGACTGGGTTTATACCACAAAAACACACTGCCCAAGGAAAAATTAGCTTCTGTCTGAAGCTCTGAAAGTCTGACAGACTTTCCCCCCATTCTGTTCTCTGATGTTTTCTAAGCAATGGTCCAGAACTGAAGCCTAGGGCAGACTGTGTGCTGATGTACACATAGCATAGCCTCAGTGACTCACACTACTTCCAGTAGTCTAGGAGTCCCCAGCAGGAATCAGACACTGTGCTCCAGCACCTTCTGTGCTGTTTGAATGCTATCTATCAAAGTACTGGGAGATGCGGGGCATGGGTAGGAAGCCAAGTGTGTATCAATGCACATAGTATGGAAAATGGACATGAAGAATTAGAAATCCATGTGTAGTTGCTGGGCTTTGATCTGGCTGCAATTCTAGAGACATTGTGGCATAGCTGGCATGACTGGAATGTTGTCATGAACAGCTACATGTGTTTTAGGAAAGACAGGCCAGGAAGGCGAGGTAGTGGAGTTGTCCTTTATGTGAGAGAACACCTGGAACGTCTGGAACTTTGTCTCAGGGTGGATGATGAGCGAGTCAAGGAGCAGCCTCACAATCACAGGCTCTGGTTCTCATGGAGACTTCAATCACCCTGACATCTGCTGGAGGAACAAACAATGTCGGAGATTCCTGGAAGGCATTGATAACTTTCTGATACAAGTGATGCAGGAACCAGCAAGGAAAGGTGTGCTGCGGGACCTTATACTGATAAACAAGGAAGGACCTGCCTGTGATGTGAAAGTTGGGGCAACCTGGGCTACAGTGACCAGTGACCATGAAATCATGGAGTTCAGTATCATGCGAGAACAAAGCAAGGCAATAAGATCACAACCCTTGACTTCAGGAGAGCTAACTTCGGACTCTTCTGGGGCCTTCTTGGGAGAATCCCATGGGAATGGGCCCTAAAAGGAAGAAGGGTCTAAGAGAGCTGGTTAATATTCAAGGATCACTTCCTCCAGGCTCAAGAACAGTGCATCTGCACAAGCAAGAAATTGAGCAAAGGGGACAGGAGACCTGCATGGATGAATGTGGAACTTCTGTGAAAACAGAGACAAGCAGGAGACAGGAGGTGGAAGCAGGGACAGGCAGCTTTGGAATACAGGGGTGTTGTCAGAGTAGACACAAATGCAACTAGGAGAGCCAAGGCCCATTTGGAATTATATCTGGCTAAGGATGTCAAAGACAACAAGAAGGGCTTCTTCAAATACATTAATAATAGGAAAACTAGGGAAAATGTGGGCCCACTACTGGATGGAGCAGGGACCGTGGTGACAGAGGATGCAGGGAAGGCAGAGAAACTGAATACCTTCTTAGCTTCAGTCTTCAATGCCAGTGCCACCCCTCAGGAACCCCTGATCCAGGAGACCAGGCAGAAGGCCTGGAGAAAGCAAATCTTTCCCTTGGTTGAGGAGGATTGGGTTAGAAATCATTTAGACAAACTTGACATCCATAAGTCCGTGGGCCCTCAAGAGATGCATTTATGTTTTCCCTGCCTTGCACCTATGGCCTATGAGAAGCTCTACCACAAACACTGTGCCTAAAGCATTTACAAAAGCTCCACTTGCCATATGAACATGCTGTCAGGCTGTGATATTGGGAAAAGCTCTCAGACGCCTAACGAGTTATCAGAAAGGGCCAGGTTCCTCCTACCTACCACAGCATCACAGTAATTTGACAGAACTAGCCATTATTCAGTGTTTGGTCTGGTTAACACAGGGATTGAGTGAGATAAGAATTGGTCTTGCATAGGAACCAAGGTTAAGGTTAAAATCCAATTAGCATCAAGAGGCAGTTCTCAGTGCTTCCAAATCTACATGCTGCCAAGGACAGATGATACTACAGTTTTCATGCCTCTGGAAGAGGCTACAGGTAAAGGGAGAGGAAAGGGTGTTTATTTGGTCTAGCAAAGTTCTTGAAGATAAAGACCATGCCTCAGTCTTTCCACATCTACAAACAGAGCTTGTGATCATGTTCAGCCCTTGCACTCCTGAAATTACTGGGTACACACACTAGGGAAGCTGCCAGCCTACAAGCTAGTGAGATTCAAAAGAAAAGGCTGCACTGGACATAGCATAGGCAAAATAACATTCCATCCTCGCCTTGCTTTTCCTAAAGCAAGACAGGTTCATTTCTGACATTTCTCTAAATACAGAGCAGACACTCAGCATGTAATATTTCAGCCTGAACAGTTAAATCGTGAAAAAAAAACCCAATTGAAAACAGGTACTTCCAAAGGGAAGTATCAGTAAAATAAACAGATGTCTTGCAATCAGCCACATCTTCAGTACTTGTATAGGACAACAATAGCTGATTTACAAGCTGCTTTCTATCTATTTATAAATCGCTGTAATTAATAAGGTGACCACATTGAACTAGGTACGTTCCCACCAATAAAGGGAGAAAAGGCCTATAGAGAAATGGTGACAGGTTTTGCATAATTGTGCTGGGAAATACAAAGCAAAATGACCACTTCCCATACCAAAGAGTTTACAGTCAAGAGACACAGCTGAATCTAACAGACAACTCAAGGAAGTGCAAGATCCACATCAGACGAAGTGTAACACGTGTTCTGGAATCATACTCCTCACTAAATCTGGGGAGCTGATCCAAAGAATGGCAAAAGAAATTGAAGGAGATTCACGCATGCCAAATTAAAAAGACCTTACGAGCTCCATTAATTCAGCTAAACCACAGAATCCTTGCTTTAGTCCTCCCTTAAACAAAACAGATTTTACTAAACTACAGAGTTTGATACTTAAATTTTAGAGGCAACAGTCTCTACATGTGGCAAGAGTACTAATAGCTTCAAAGATCAGGAGTTGAGCATCAAGTATCACAGTTTTCCGATCATGTCCCTTATCTTTAAGAAGGGGTGAGTTTTGAGTCATTGTGTCTGGATTATCTTTACTGCAGCGTAGTGGAGGAAATTCGATTGTTCAGTTCGAGTTCAAAAAACTCTCTTGTGTTTCGCTCTTCATGCAAAGAAAGCTCAGCAGGCATGTCCCTTAGCATCTCTTTTTATTCAAATCCAAATTTCCAAGATAAAAACTAAGTGCTTTATCCTTTCCTTTCCTGCTCTTTCCCATTGAGCAAAATAAACCCTTCTTCTCATCTTCCTGTGCAAGACAGAACACTGTTATATGACTGAACAGCTCTGATGCGGATTATATATTGCCTGAACATTTTTTCCCAAAAGAACAACTTTCCCTATTTTATTTCTCAAAATCTAGACCAGTTCTTGCTCAGCTGAAAATACCTCCCCTGCTGAACCTGCTGCTGGCATGACTCAGACTTGCACAGAATTTATGTCCTGGGAATTTCAGTCTACTCTAGAAAAAGAAATAAATTACAGCTTCTCCCCTCGCTATTACCAAGAGACCAGTAGCATATGGTTCATCATAGCCAGAATTTGTCTCCTCTGTTATTAGCCACCTAAAAGTAGGAACTGGTCACTTACGCTGCCACTGTAGACACAGGAAAGCTCCTCCACATAAAGTGATACCTTCAACTCTAACTTGACAGGCTGAACATACCAGATCTGACTGGCAGAAATGAGTTCACTGCTGCTAACAGCCTTCAAAAGAAGGAGAAGCATCGGCTTATGGCTACTGTAGTCAGTGGAGGTTTTGTTAGTGGCTAGAGCCCCATCAGAGAGCTTGTGACTCGTGGTTCAACCATGACTGGCAACCAAATACCATGCTGCCACCAGCTCACTGCCCCCTACCCTGGTCGGATGGGGGAGAGAACTGAAAGAAAGGTAAACAAACCCATGGGTGTTAATAATAATAATCATAAGAATAGGACATAAAGAGAGAGCAAAAGAGGAAGAAAATGAACCCAAAACCCCATAGAAACGATGCACAATACAGCTGCTCACCACCTGCTGACTGATACCCAGCCCTACCTGAGCAGTGATCAGTCCCCTGTATCCAACTCCCCCCAGTTTCTATGTTGGGCATGATGTGCTGTGGTATGGAATACCACTTTAGCTAGTATCAGAAACATAAAAGAGAATGTCAGATCGGGATAGGAAGTGCCAATTCCCTGCTCATTTCTACCAACCAAATACCTTTCCTCAAAGAAACTTTCTAAAACTTGCTAAAGCTTGGCACTGATTGCTTCATTTTTCTAAATTATGAGTCAGGAAGATCTTCCTTTTTATCCAGAATAATTCAGGGCTTAACTGTACAGACTGTTCTTGGGCAAGCCTTCCATTAAATGAGTGCAGCCTGAACACGGGAGCTGCAAGATGTTATTTCTGTACAATCTGCAATGATCAGCCAAAATTCTGAATTTCAAAACCTTCAAAATGACGGTTTTGAGCTGTGAGAGTTTTGAAGGTGTGCCTGAGACTCCCCATGGCTATTTGCATTCCATCTTCAATTAACAAGGGATGAATTCATTTCTAATTTTCAGTCCAGAACAAATCCCTTCAAATGTCTTGCAAATCCACAAATCTGGGAATGTACAAAGAAAACCAAACCAGACTGACACAGATGAATTTATCTCACAGTTGTGAACTGGTGACTTGGTAAATGCACAAACTTGTTCCAATGAACGCAGCTACTGGTGTGGAAACAACTGCCTCCCAGCCTCTCATTAGCTAAGTACTATAACTGCCGCCATATCACATTGTCAGTCCACATCTCCCTATACAGCTGCCTCCTGTGGTTGGGGAAGCATCAAACCTTATAAGCTCATTTATGTTCTTCACTGTCCTGAGCAGGGACATTCTCTTAACTTGGGCTAAAGTGACAGGACAAGTGGGAAAGGCTTTAACCTGCCAGAGGGGAGAATGAGATGAGCTCTTAGGCAGAAGCTCTTCCCTGTGAGGGTGCTGAGGCGCTGGCACAGGGTGCCCAGAGAAGCTGTGGCTGCCCTATCCCTGGCAGTGTTCAAGGCCAGGTTGGACACAGGGGCTTGGAGCAGCCTGCTCTAGTGGAAGGTGTCCCTGCCCATGGCAGGGGTTGGAACTGGATGAGCTTTAAGGTCTCTTCCAACCCAAACCAGGCTGGGATTCTATGAAAGTGCTTTTAGATCACAATGTATCGGAGAAACAGTGCATGATGTGCCAGAAGGAGATGAGAGACAGAATGGGACCCAGCAACAGCGCAGCCTGCACTTTAATTAGACCTATATTCTTCACTACCTTTTAGGACACTTTTCATCAACCAGTGCACCAATAGCATATAATCTGTATCTTCAGATTAATTTTGGGGCAGTCCATCAGTGGTCATAACATGGTGCAAAGGCATGTGAAACAGTGGAAGAAGGGTTATAAGATGCCATCCCAAGGAGAACTTGCTGAATGCCCTTTTGACCTGCAGTTCTCCCAGGAGGCGCTCAGCTCTGGTGTGCCACTAGATCTGTCTCTCTCTCTGCATCCTGGCAGCCTGTAGCTGAGAACACTTCAGGAGCCTACTGCTCTCTGCAGGTGGGGTTGTAAATTGTGATGATGGAGGGGTGTGAGGTGTGTTGTCATCTCTCCTGCCAACCAAACTGATTTCAAAGCTAACAAAAAGATGACAGATATTCACACAAGCCTCCTCCTCTTGTGGAGCTCTGAGATGTCTTATACTTCTCTGTGCTGATCTATTTTATCATCTAATGCAGATGCCTATTCTCCTTGACAGCATTCTTGTGGCTTCTGGACAGGTTCTGCTGAATAGTGTTGTTGTCAGTTTATTCAGACATTCTGACGCATGAGTAACTGCACTTTGTTTTCCACTGTTCAGTGAAGATGGTGAAGTTCTTCCTTAATCGTCCTAAAAACCTTTAAGGAACACTTTGTTCTTCAACATGGCTTAGGGATTGAGTTTTTCTACATGTCGTCTTACTTCTTACAAGATGCCTGGCTCTTACTGTAGTGATATTTAAACCTTGTGTATGGCATTCTAGTTTATACAGCTCCACTCTGATGAAGCTCTGCTGATTCACATCCACTGAAGTTCTTGCCCATGGCTCAGGTTTTAGGTATACGTTTTAAGGTTAAATTAAATCTAGGTTGGCTTTACCCTTGGTTGCTGGCCTGTGATGCTTTATGAATAGTCTGCCTGGTCAGTAATGGCAAGACTCAATTAGTGCACTTTTGCGCTCTGATATGGTACAAACTCCATTCATGGACAGAATTTCAAGAAGATCAAAAATCTGAAGAGAAAAGAAAAACCCCAGTCTTGGCATCTGAAACAGATTTCCAACCCCTTCCCCCAGTTTCTCCATGCTTCCCTTGGGCTGTCTGAGAAATAACAGATGCAAATGGGTTACATTTGAAAGCACAGCATTTCCTCCACAGCTGATGCGGTGTGAAAATCCATCTGAAGCCCAGCAGACATACCCACGAGCGAGTCGCCTCTGAGCTTTGCCAAGAATGATACATTTCACCATACTCTACTATAAAGAGAAAACCAGACAACCACCTACTGGCTGCAGCACAGAGCTGAGAAGCCCTTACTCCTCCAGCCTGCAGAATACCAATTAAACACATCTCAAGCCATCTATTCCTAGTAGGACCTTAATGAAGTACAAAGTTAACTTGCTTCTGCCCCTAGAAGCATGCTCCCTTTTTTTTTTCCCCTTCCTATCAGGTGAAGTGATTTCTCTTCTTTGTTTCTGAGGCTGCAAGCCCGAGCTGAAGTAAAATCAGTCTGCTGCCTGATGAGATTTTGATGAAATTCAGGGCTGGAGCACTGTATTACTTGATTTATTTAGCATTCAAACATCCCCTGCTTCTTCAGTTCTGCACCTCAGCCTCTGGCAGTTTCAGAGTGGGGCTGCTTTCTCCAGGATAGCTGTAAGCTAAAAGAAGACCTTCTGCTAGGTTCAGATATGCCTCTGGTAAAAGGATAGCCTGTCTCCAAATGACACTTTTGGGCTGCATATCTGTATTCCTTTAGTGATCTGCATGTCATGTGTATGTACTTAACTTGCCCAGATATATGCTGGCTTTTTGTCTGCTTATTTTCCTGAGGTTATTGCTATCAGCACTTCCAGCTCAGGTTATAAAACTCAAGCAGCTTTTGGTTTGTTTCATGTATCGTCACTAAAAGCAGATAGCAGATAACAGCTCATTTCAGCCAGCACAGTATTTGCCACCAGACATCAAAGAAGCAAGCAGACACAAAGCAACAAAATTAGCTTTCATGTTTTTCTCTCACAGACCCTATGAAATTAAACTGCAGAAACTGGAAAAGAGTTAATCCTAAAACCGCTTGTCTAGACTAAGCAACTATGGCATAAAGGAGACATAAAGGAAAACCAGTGAGTCTCCCTTTGTTCAACCCAGAGCTCAGTGACCACAGATCACTGGGAATTAAAAAATGCTTTACCCTCACTGACATGTCCACCCAGCAGATTTCCCCTGTGATCCCTGGAAAAGTGAAATGCCAATTGCTGTGCCATCCTTCACTACCCTGCAAAGACTGCAACTCTAAAGTGTAGCTGTCTAGGCATGCCATTCACAAAGAAATACAATCACTGTGCTCCCCCTTGGGCCTTATATGGCTGTTAACAGTTCACAGAGAATACCAGGGAGGAGGAGGGCTGGCTAACATGGTGCTGGTTTTGAGCCCCAGGTCCAGCAGCTGGGCTTGTTATGAGGAATGCTAATCCAGATGCACAGGCTGAATTTGTGTTCCGAGCCTCCTGGAGCCCCTGCGCACTGTTACCATCTGCCATGCAATATGTCAAATGGGTGTTGAACTCCCCCACAACATAATTACACAGATACTTGTCTAAAGAAAGGCAGAAGAACCTTTGCTGAGGCATTATCTTGACTTTATCTGAGTAACTGGCTACTGTGCAAAGACTGGAAAGCAATGGATGTGTTAATTTACCATGAAAACAGGATCAGCTTCTAAGAGATACCTTATTGTTTACAACATGAGCCTGTTTTTTCCCTGCAACACCTGCAGGAGGTTGCAGTGTTAAGTTTTGATCCAATTTAATATTTTTTTCTGAGACACCATTAGGCAAACCTCACTGCTGTGTATATTCCACTATGAATTCCAAACCTCACATGTATATAGAAGTATCTAATCTGGAAGCACTGTGCAACCCAGCTTTCTGGAATGTGTGCTGGGCTGCACCCCCACAGCGTGAGCAGCAGGTCGAGGGAGGGGATTCTCCCCCTCTCCTGCGCTCTGGGGAGACCCCCCCTGTAGTCCTGATCCAGCTCTGGGGCAACAGCACAAGAGGGACATGGAGCTGTTGGAGTGAGTCCAGAGGAGGCCATGGAGATGCTGTGAGAGCTGGAGCAGCTCTGCTCTGGAGCCAGGCTGAGAGAGCTGGGCTGGGTCAGCCTGGAGAAGAGAAGGCTCCTGAAGGGGAGACCTTAGAGCAGCTCCAGGGCCTAAAGGGGCTGCAGGAAACCTGGAGAGGGGCTTTGGACAAGGGCCTGTAGGGACAGGCCAAGGGGAATGGCTTTAACCTGCCAGAGGGTAGACTGCGATGAGCTCTTAGGCAGAAGCTCTTCCCTGTGAGGGTGCTGAGGCAGTGGCACAGGGTGCCCAGAGAAGTTGTGGCTGCCCCATCCCTGGCAGTGTTCAAGGCCAGGTTGGACACAGGGGCTTGGAGCAACCTGCTGTAGTGGAAGGTGTCCCTGCCCATGGCAGGGGTTGGAACTGGATGAGCTTTAAGGTCCCTTCCAAGCCAAACCATTCCATGATTTTATGACTTTGCTTAACACATGTTAAGTCTTCAGCCAAAAGTAATCCTCATGACAACACGCTTTACTGCATAACTCTGCAAGGTATGAAACTATGTCTTTTTAATTGCATCATGTCCCTGAATTCTTGTTCTTTCAGACAGTGAGAACAGAAAAACATGATCTGCCTTATTACACATTCATCTTTTCTTACATTACATTCATTCTCTAGTTTATAAAATTTAAGCCCTGTTCCTGCTTACTCAAACCCTGCAGCAAGAAAAACAGTTAAGTCTAATATCTGTCCCCTCCCATCATCTTCAACTTGGGGTGGATTTGCCAGGCTGGAGGCTGCAACCCCCATTAACATCACCCAACACAATGCACATGTAATGTGGCATGACACAAGTAAAGGTCATGGTAGTGTGCAATCCTGCTAACATCTATCTTGCTTGAATTAAAACAAACCTCTTCCATTTGTTGGTACTGATGAAGACTAGATAAGCAGCAACTGATGAGACTCAGGCTGAAAGTTATCTATGGCATGGAGTGCAAACTCTTACTTTGAAGTTTTCTAGCTGTTCTCAGTGAGGCACCGTTAGTTTTCAGGGGACAAAATACTCTCTCAAGATTGTCCTGGCCCCTGCCATTTATCATCACCGAAACAACCAGTGTATATGGACAACAGAAGCAGCATTTGCAAGGCAACTCAAATGGCTCCCACCCCACACCCATCCCAACATGAAAAGTGGAATCCTTACCTGCCCCCCTTTAGGCTGATATTTGATATTATCTGTTGATCCAATTTTGGACCTGACATTCTTGAGGTCAGGTAGAGGCTGATTAATAACCCGGAGCTGCTTTGGAGTGGCTGGAGATTTAGGAGGAGTACGAATTATGGCAACTTTTTTCTCAGTAGGTACCAGTATGGCAGATTTGGGGGTGCCAGGAGTGTGGGGGGTTCTGGAGTAGCTGGGTGTCCCTGGAGTGCCTGGGGTACGGGAGGCATAGCTTGGTGGTGTCCCTGGAGTGATGGCAGTGGAGCCTGGAGTAGTGGGAGTCGAAGTTCCACTTTTTCCTGTTCTGCTACGAATTGGCTCTGATCCTACATGCAGGAAAAAAAACTAGCATTAGACCCACCTTATGAAAAGAAGAAAGCTTTTCTTCCCTCTCCTCCTCCCAGTGTTGCATCCCTGTGTGTCAGGAGAGATACAGTTCTAAGATGGCTGTGCTAGTGGTGGAACGGCACACTGGATGTCTATCTCAGTGTACTTTGCTCATCAACCTTTCAGGAGTTATCTTGTCATGTATGGTTGAGCTGGTAAGCTGCCCATATGGTGACTGAGTTCCCTGTTCTGGAACACAGCCGTGCTTCCCACAAAGCTTGCTAAATAAGGCACAATACCACAATGATTTCCATTTTGAGTAAAGGACAAGAAGCACCCTTGGAATCTAACCTTTGAGGGACTCAATCTGACAACCTGACTAGCCAGTAAGAATGCTGTCAGCAAGTTCAATGGATTTGAGCATTAAACTAGAGAGTGGGAAAAATTCTGATGGTAATCCTGAAACTAAAGGCTCTGAGTGCCCGGCAGCTGCTGGTCACATACCACTGCTGGTTATCCAGTGCCTGCAGCTGAACCCTGGGTCAGCATTCAGCTGATGAACAAGTCATAGCCCTGTTGTGTGGATAGGCAGATGTCCCTCACATTCAATTGCTATTTTTCACTAGTGCAGTGAAATAAAGCAATTACAGAAGTCAACCTAGATGAAAGGTCACATTCTAGTTACATCTGCATGTGAGTTAGAAATAAATAAATATTGTAATGGTTTTTAGCAGCTCCACTCAGTGCTTGTGGCACTGCCAGTCGTTCTCATTGAGCACAAGAACAGTTTAGTAGTGGCACTGTGTTTTGTGCAGCCAGCTCTGCTCATAACCCTCAAACACAAATAAACAAGCTGAGGTACCTCCCTATGCTGCTTTAAGTAAAGCTCCGCTGAGAATACTCAGGGTGAGAAAGACCAAACCAACCCTCAAAGCCTGGAAACCCCAGTGCTGGATCCTCCTCACTTGGAGTACTGTGTGCAGTTCTGGTGTCCTCAACATAAAAAGGACATGGAACTGTTGGAACAAGTCCAGAGGAGGCCACGAGGATGATCAGGGGACTGGAGCACCTCTCGTATGAAGATAGGCTGAGAAAATTTGGGCTGTTCAGCCTGGAGAAGAGGAGGCTGCGTGGAAACCTCATAGCAGCCTTCCAGTACCTGAAGGGGGCCTATAGGGATGCTGGGGAGGGACTCTTCATGAGGGACTGTAGTGAGAGGACAAGGGGTAATGGGTTTAAACTTAAACAGGGGAAGTTTAGATTGGATATAAGGAAGAAGTTCTTTACTGTAAGGGTGGTGAGGCACTGGAATGAGTTGCCCAGGGAAACTGAATGCTCTATCGCTGGCAGTGTTCAAGTCCAGGTTGGACAGAGCCTTGGGTGACACGGTTTAGTGTGAGGTCTCCCTGCCCCTGGCAAGGGGGTTGGAACTGGATGATCTTAAGGTCCTTTCCGACCCTAACTATTCTGATTCTATGGATGGGTGCATGTACATTTTCACCTTTGAAACGTTCAGGAGTTATAAATCCAATGGGCCTCTCTAGAGCATCCAGTGGGGCTAATAAAAAACTTACCTGAAGTATTTGTCAATCATTCTGTTTAAGTAACAGTGAGGGGCCAAACCCAAGGCACTGCTGCCCCTGGGGTCCAGGAAAAACTCTGCTTTACATGACTCATTAGATAGATAGAGCATACTGCTCTCACCTCCAGTTTCCGTGAAGGGTTTCTTTATTTCCAAACCAACCCTAAACCAGAACCTTCTCACCATACCAACTGAGACAGAAAGGGAATATTATTTTGTTCCCCAGCTCCCTGCAGCTTTGGTATATTTGTTTTTCATTCCTCAACCCTTCACCACATTGGCAAATGCTCAATGGCCTTTCACTCCACATCAGCAGAATGGGCTTCCGTGCCAGCTGGGGTTCACTCTGCCTACAGAGTCTCTGTTTTACCCTTGGAGAATCATGCAAGAATTTCAAAGGACTTTTTCTGTAGAATTTAATCATCAATTTCCCTGTAGCTGTCTTAAAAAAGATTGGTTTCTAAAGAGAGAAACCAGAGGAATTCCTATTGGAAAGCAGGGAGCTACATCCACGTTCTGAGGCCTGTGTTGAATGCAAATCTACCTAAAAGTTCTGTGAGTATTTGATAAAATTCTCTTTATTCTGTGATTTCTTCTGGTTTGTGATTTGATAAGATTAGTCCTCATAAAAGGACCTTGCTGGTTTACTATCCTAACCTCCTCCCATGAGGCACTCCACTAGCCAACATCTCAATTCCCAGCTGAGAGTTTACCCTAGTACAGGGAGATCATTGCTGTAAAACAGCAAATTAAAAACTATAACTATCCCTTTCCCAAGATCCATCAGAATATTTTATGTTGCTTACTTAAAAGTTTGTCTCATTTTTCTTACTTGTAATTTACTTTGTGAATGCCCTGTGTTAATTATCTTGCTGTTGTGGTTTAAGCCACTTGCCCAGCTCTGAACTCCCTGGAAAGGCACTTTCAGGTATCAGCCATCAGTCTGAACAGCAGTCCTAGCTCTGGGCATTGCAGAGTACAGAAAGGGTGCATCCTATCCCTGTTTTCAAGTCCATGCTGCTCAGCAGTTGGTATCTGAACAAAACCAGTCTGTGGGGCTCGATTTCCAAGAGCATACCTAGAGCTGCCCCTCTGTGTAAAAGGCAAGGACATGACGCTATGGCAATATGACACATCTAACAAGGATGGGAGACACCCACAGCAGCAGGAGAGGGTTAATATGCAAAAAACATACGTGTGGTCCGTCGTACTGAAGAGAGAGAAGCTGTGAGGGAGAGAGAATTCTCCTCTCTGTCTCGGTCTCCTGATACACCTCTTCGTGAAGGAAGGATAGAGGAAGGTCTTGGTAGAGAGGAACGCTTTTCGGGACTCTTGCTCACTCCATCCTAGTAGTAGCAACATAAAAGAGGAAGGTTTAGTTTTCAAAACTCAAAGATCAATATGCTGTGATTTCTCTTAACCTATATAGAAGGGGAAACCTCATCCTACGGGCCCAACTTACTACTCACACAGGAACCTGAGGGGATCCAGCTAGCTCCCATGCTCTGCTTAGCTCCCTAGTGCTTCTTTACTGCATCAAAACACCAGTCATCTGATCTACTTAACACAGATACTCTTAGCTCTAAATGAATGGATTCCACATTTGTTTCTTAGTAAGAAACAAGGGGTTATTTTACTGCAAGTCGAAGTTAAAGAATTTACTGTCTGGAGCTCAGGTGTGAAATTCTTACACGAATTTACCTGCAAAGTAACTGCAGTACTGGTGCCCAGAATATACCCCACAGTACACTGTTAGGTGAGGTGTGATTTTTTGCATTCTTCAACTGTACCTTGTACTTTTTTTCTGGAGAAAAAAATTTTAGCTACAGCTTATTTTTTTCAGTTCAGGATTATTAATCTTGGTGTCTTATTTCCTTTCATACTTCTTTTTACCATGGTTAGAGCAATGGACATGTATGTTACAATATTTTTGAATCTATGGGACGCACAGCCAAAGACAGTCTTGCATAAGCACATAGACAAATATGATGGTGGTCCCAACCAGTAAAAGACACACCAAGCATAGTGTTAGCACAGAAAAATGGAAATGAAGAATGAAAATAGTTTTTCAGTGGGGAAAGTCATCAACTCAGCATCAAGCAGATGTGAAACACAAGTGAAATGTAAACATGAAGAAGCTAGGATGGACTGCCAAACATCTCTTTCAACTGCAACTTCTTCAGCATGGTCCCATGCAGAGACCAGACTTGGATCCTAAAGTACCTGGCTTCTGCCCTTACTGCTGGTGATTAGAACTGTACCCTCCTACATTGGGGACTGAATTTGTTTTCAGAGAGTATTAACTGATTAAAAGTTAAATTGTTTTAAAATTGGAGGGCACTGTAATACTGCTGTTCTTTGCCACTTACCCACATGCAAAAGGGTGCAACTTCTTAGCAGAAGTAGATCCATATAATCAACAGAAAGAAGATACGTTCTTCTAGTTGTAATTTATTTCACTTATGTTTCCTCTGGAGAATCTCCTTTGGTTTTATCCATTTTGTAGCACGTATCTTGTAGCCTAATAATAATTCTCGTGCCACTGGATGTAAGTAATCCCATTAAGCTTCACAGAGAATTACTCAGATTCAGTGGGTAAAGAATGTGGTCAGCGGGGTTCACCTATATGTCTCCAAGCTAACTCTCTCTACCAACTCTGCTACCTTACCTGAGTATCTGATTTTGAGTAGGGCAAGCAGTCTCTTGGGCCTGCTGAGGAAGGCCGTACATAACAACTGTCTGTATCAAGAAAAGTGGCCCTTTTAGTAGTTAAGGAGCAAGCTGAGCTGGGTCTTGGCGGGAGCAATGACTTTGCTCTAGACTTTGAGGCAGGAATCTTTGACAAAGAGGCAGTCTAGTCATGAGAAAACAAACAAAAGAGAACACAACATGAAGCTGGACAAAAAGAAAATACATGCAATGTGGAGCAAAAAAAAGAAAAACAAACCACCACCATAGCCCAAGCTATGAATGAATACTTTCCTTGTGTCTGGTAATGGTGTCTATGCAGTTCTGACATGCATGCAACTTTCAGTTCTGTTGTTGGACTGAAATCATCAGGGGCGGGACAGTTACTGATTCTAGGAAGTACTTTTTTCTGCAGATGCTCTATTTGTCTTGTGTTCCTAGGACAAAACTGGTGCCATACATGGCATTTCGCTGGTACAGCTGCTGGTTGTTTGCATTAGAAACAAGTGCAAAACTACAGGAGCACCAAGAGATCCCAGTTCTTTAAAACCCAGTTTCGCTTTTGAAATATATCCCTCCAGGCTACAGTCAAGAATAAAATCATGGGAATCTTAAAAGCAAAGTTACAGCAGTATTCCCATGCTGGCAGAAGGACATGACAGCATTGCTTCTTGTGTGTACACACAAAATCCCTAATGCACCCCTTGGCAATGTAGTCCTGATTCAATCTGTATTCACACTAGCATGAAGATACAAACAGGAGCGATCCCAACAGGTCTGTAATTACAGGATTTGGTACAGGACTTGAACCATGAAAAATCTGGCATTTGATCAAAGTCAGTCACCTAGACTTTCTCAATGCTCAGAAAAGGTGTATGAGTTACTCCTCAAGTTGTCTTTATTAGAAAATGAGAAAAGAATGGGTTATCCAGCCCAGACAGGCATCTGGCTTAGGCTGCACACCCAGCCCACAGAAATCTGAGGCTGGTGTGCTCAGTGTCATCCATGATATCATCAATATAATTGAAAGTTGCAGAAATGTATAATAAACCATTCCTGTCCTACAACAGCTGAGATGACTTCTGTTGGTTATCTTCATCCATACCAAGCGGCAATGCAAGAAATTAGTTCAAAGGATGGAAGTGCTTCACTAGCAATAATATATTCCTAGAATGACTTTTGCAACATATTTATGCCTCTTTCTGTTAATACTAGTTTCACTGTCTGGGAATAAACAGAATAAAGTCATTGAATAATTATTTTACACAGAAACTGCACAATGTGTGTTTCTGTCACATCAAAGGCTTCTCCAGACTTTGATTTGTCACAGCTCAATTTATGGGTCCCATCCACTTGTGAAACTTTGGGCTATATTTACAGACCCACTAGGGTGGTTACTGAGGCTGAATTTCTGGAAGCAGGGTATCTACGTTGGGTGGCCTCAGGAAGCAGATGTTCTGCAAACACCTTTCTCCTGATTTTCTGAACTTGAGCTATAATGAAGCACACACAGTTTTAGGCCCAAATGTTCACTCCGTGGTTTTTGCCTTTTTCAACTTGTGGGTCATGCAGATATTTCCCCTAACAAGACTGGAAAGCTTTTACAGATTAATATCCTACACGGGATGTGGAGACCTTGTCCCCTTCACTCAAACTGCACACAGTGACATTCATGAATATGTGCATCTAATGTGGATGCTAAAGATGGACGAGACTGAGATCTTTCAATGGAACAGCTGGGGAAAAGGCATGACCCTGAGCTAACACACTGCTCAAAGATTATCACAGTCTAGATCCCCTCAGTGTTATTTAGGGAGCAAGTCACTTCTTAGCATCAGCAACAGAAGCAGAATCTTGCCCAACCGGATTTCAGGGACATGCTCAAGGCTGGTAGAGCAAGCAAAGAAACCACATGCCTCAATCCCTTCCTGTCCTTTACCCAGAAAACTATTCTTACTCTCTGTTAGCAATACATTACCTTTGATCTTTGTTACAAGTCATGTTGCTGGAAGTGCTAGCTGTCCACAGGACACATCTATATAACTCTAAGACTCAGGAATTGCTCAAGCTGGGATGCAGAAACCTCACTTTATATCAGAGGTGTTCCTAACACGACTGATGCTCTCAATATCTCGCTACCGCAGGTACACTGCTCCTTCCAGCAG
Organism: Amazona ochrocephala; assembly: GCA_039720435.1. Lineage (NCBI taxonomy): Eukaryota > Metazoa > Chordata > Aves > Psittaciformes > Psittacidae > Amazona > Amazona ochrocephala. The sequence goes on along the minus strand of CM077881.1, from coordinate 79,699,764 downwards.
ATGGAACTGCTCAGCCTTTCTGAACTTGTTCTGCAAAGCAATATGTAAACTTGTGGTTTGAAGACAGGTAACAAAACTGACTGGGTCATATGATCTAGCCTTACCAGTGGAGAGGAAAAACTGCATTTGAAGGTCATAAAAGCTGAAAACCAGGAGAAATACAACAAAAAGAGAGAGGTCTTTATAAAAACAGAGGTGAAGCCAAGGCACAGAACAGAAAATGTATAAGGGTTGCATAAGTGTAGAAATCAGAGAAGTGAAGCAAGAGGGAGGAAAAGTAAGCAGGGGACAGACTTCTGATCTTTGCTACAAGGGGATAGCAGATAATCTGTAGCAAGCAGATAATTTCAGAGAACGATCTTGCAGCTTATGCTCCGAGTACTCCATGAACACAGATGACTCTGAAAATGGGCTAGTTTTGACTTCTCTTGTGAACTGATCATCCCTTACGAAAAGACAGTAATAAACAATACTGTTGACTCAGACCAGAAACTTGTCTAGGTATTTCTTACTGTATTAGTAAAGAACCTCTAGCAGTTTTCCCAGTTATGAGCTGAAATGAGTCAGACCTGAAAACCCACATGAAATCCCAGAATCCATGGCTGAATCCAGGTCTAAATTTCACAGCCTCCTCCAAAGCCTCCAATCAGTTATGCTGCTATCATCATTAAAAATTTCTTATGAGTCATAAACTATGTGTAGCACTGTATGAGGCTGATCTTTTTGTTCCTCAAAGAATTGACTATCTCGTTGAAATAAATCAGCCATGGAATACATGAAGAAATTTAGAGGGATCCTAAGGAACTCTTTCATTGTTAATGCTGGCTAACAATGGCACAGTGCTATCAGTGCTATAGATGTGTATTAACATGCGTCAGTGTCATGTAAAAACCAGTTGTATAAGGCATAGTGAAAGGTGGTTGGTCTCTTGGGGATTTTGGAGTGATGGGAGAGGAGGAGTGTAGGTTCAGCGTGGGAACAGAGTTTGAACACTGCAGTATTTGCTGAAGGAAACAGCAGAAGAAAGCCAGATAGAAGGAGCAGAACAGGCTGAAGAGCAGCTTAAGGCAGGACACGTAACTGTTAGGTTGAATCACCAGCAGAAATCAGCAGTCCAGGAGACGGCCATTCAAAAAAGCACTTAATCGCATATAAAATGCTACTAGCCAGTACAGGCAAGAGCTCTGCATGGCTATGGAACAGTGCATCATACACCCAGTGAGTCCTGCAGGAGGGTTTCTGCCTACATAGCAACTGAGCAAGGTGGCTGTATGAATCGGATGCTGCAGAAAGGGCAAGTTACACAGTTCATCCCAGGATGACAACCAGTTCCTGCAGTCCATGTGCCCCTATGAATCTGCAAACTGTCATCACCTACCACTCGGGACTGCAATTCAGGTTATTCAGGGAAGGTGGTTTTAATTACTCTTTTAAATGAATAATGAACATGGCAAACAAATTCTAACTGGAACACAAGTTTTAAATGGAACACACAATTACTGAATTAACACAAAAAGGTCTGAAATAAGGACAATGGAGATTATAAAGATGAATGATAAGATGATTTTACTCACTGAGAGTTTTTCCTTTGCTTGTTTAAATACACCAGGAGCCTGGTTTGTTTCACCACCTGCTGCTGAGAGACCCAAAGAAAGACTTGAGAGTTAAAAACAATAATAATAAGCTTAATACACTTGTTAGAACAATTAAATGCCTTGGAACTACTGTGCAAAGCAAGTACTTTGTGAATTACTTTCAGTGAACTGTATGCAGAAATGTACCTGCCTTAAACATGTCCTGTACTCATCATACTTGAGGTAAAATGGTATTCTACACATTTCAGAGTTTTGTATCCATGTTTCTTGAAGTCTAGAAACTACACTAAAAAGTTCAAGAAATAACTGACAAGTATAAGAAGCTGTGGTTATGAAGGCAAACACTCAGATGCCTTTGCAGCCTGATTTTCAGGGCTATTCTCTAAAAGTCAGGCTCCTTTTAAGTAATCCACAAATGAAAATGTTGAGAGACCCTAAAATCACCAGTTTTCAAAATGTTAGGTAAAACTCCTCATGGAAAGAGAGAGCTGCACTGCTGAATTATCCTTCTAGTTGTGTCAACAAGGTCCATGTGCCGTGGGTCAACTAAGGCAATTCAGATTCTATCTGCGACTTCAAGCATGTTAATTTAGTATTTCATTTATTTGATAGAATATGGTTTGAGGTAAGACTGTGCTCTCTGACTTGGATTCCGTCCTTATAAAAAGTGTTAGAATGAAGCAGCTTCTTGGAAACCACGTTATTAGTTTCACCCCAACACTGCTGCTCAGGAAATGATCTGCCACACAAAAACTAGAGGTGAAATCTTTTGAATCTGTGCCAGGATGTCCTTAGTAAATGTAGAGGCAGGACAGTCATCACAGGTGACAATCTTCTGACAGTAAACCCAACTGACTTCCAACTGTAACCCAACCCTAATGCATCGTATGGGACAGAGCCCATTCATTTTCTCCTTTCCCTGTGCAATTCCCAGGTATGGTGAGGAGATCCTTGGTTTTCTGCCACACGTCCCGCTCTAGTTCTGCCCTCTTAATAAAATAGTTATTTAATAAATTGAAGGAGTAGGAGAGAGAGCTTGTGAGGAGGAAAAGAACGTAACTGTGTACTTCAGTTCTGAATTCATAAGAGGGATGAGTACAGCACAGTCCTCCTGCATCACATTTTACTGCATCTGTTACTGCTGGGTTTGTTCTGGTTTGCATCTCTTCTAAATGACCACAAATATCATCCTTCCTCCTTCCCTTGGCATGGAGCCCTAACCAGCCACCACTATGAAGTGGAAAGGCTAGCAGTGCTGCTTATGTAGACTTACCTGAAAGCACCACAACTTCTCCATCTGAACGAAACACCTCTAAAGGCACTGCTGCCAGTTTAAATACACAACAAGCGTGTTTTACCTCAGGGGGTGACCCCAGAATTGAAGATGAGTAACAGAAGTGTATCACATAGTGGCTCCTGCTCATAGCCAGGTAATTGTCCGGGTCTTGCCACCGTGAACACTCCTCTGATGGCACAACTGCAGTGACATCTCACAGCCACTAACAAACCACCAGTCAGATTGGGGTTTCATTCATGAACCTACGCCAGCCAAGGGAAAGACTTTATAAGCCTTTCCTCAGAGGTGGCCATGCAGTTTCTTTTTCAAATGGCCCAGGTGAGTCTCTTAAAAAAAGCAGTTCCTCCCTTGTGGATATGGCACTGTAAGTTACCAGTATTTGTAGTGCTCACCAGTGACATGGGAGTTTTTTTCTGGTGTTGAGGGGAAATGGGAAAGATGTCATTTCCCTGGCCACTGTGTAGAAAATAGGAGCAAATACTTTTTGTAGGCACTTGTATGTTCCAATTTAAAGTCACAGTAAATGCAACATGGAGGTTTTAACTGACTGCAACAAACTCAAAAGTTATACAAACTAGACTGCTCAGGGACTTCTGGTGGGGGTCCGTTGGCCAGGTATCACTAAAGCTGACAAAACCATTCCAAATAGGACACAGTGACAGTTAAAAATGGCTTCAAGAAGCGGTGCGACATTTTTCATAATAGTGGGAGAGAGACAATGTCCCTCAAAATCACAGATCCTGGGAAGAGCTGGTGAAACATGAGATATTTTTCACAGTGTTCACATTGTGGTGCGGTTCAAGCTCTTCTGCTTTAGAGCTCAAGCCTCAAAGTTCAACCCTCATTACTGAAGATCTTATGATCCATCTGGGTTCATCACTTGTTGGTTGCTCTCTATCTCGGTATTTAAATGTACCAGGAGTTCATTTTTCTATTACATTCTTCATTTTGACTAAAATACCTGCTGCGCTATGTACTGGAGCAAGAGAAAAGCAGCTCTGACAGTTGCCAGGCAGCACATGTTTAAGGCACCTGGCAGATTCCTTATGCAAGTCTATTGGTGTGACTCAGGCCTCTGCAGGACGCTATGGGCCAGAAGAGTTCAGAGGAGTTATTGGCAGAGTATCTGAAGGCAAGACAGCACCAACCACATGGCTGCAGAAGGATAGGCAAAGGTAAGAACACTACAGTCAATGCTTCTCCCCTTGCCCCCCCCCATTTCCATTTCTTACTGAACCCCTTGGGTCTTTTGAAAGAATGTGTGAATTATAGGTCATAACTTCCTAGCTGATCAAGCTGTCTCTTCAGCAAAGTGTAAAAGAGAGCTACAAGAGTTGTTCTAACCCTTTTTAAACATTCATCTCGCCTGGGTAGTTCTGGGCCAGGTGTAAGGTAGGACAGCCTAAAGACTGCAAACTGAGGAGGAGTCATCACAGCAGCACAGAGGGGCCTGAATCAGCATTTCCTTCCCTGGCTTCATTTCTCATGGGGGAAGGAGGAGGAAGTAAAAGGGCCAGATTCCCTCAGAGGAGCAAGGCAATGGGACTGAATATTTAGTTGTGTTTTCCTAATGGAATACAATCAGGAGACCGTACACACTTCCTACAGTTGAGGCATGACATTAAAGGTGCCCTCACCTAAGTATCTTGAGACTGATCTGAATTTGGAACAGCAGAGACTCATTGGTGCAAAACTGAATGGGAGTGACTTCTTAGGAAGAACACTATTGGTATTGCACTGTGTAACTATAGGATGGGTAATAAATCCTGTTCTTCATTTCTAAGCCATGAGAAGAGGCTCATGTAGTTCTACATTGCTGTGCATGGTTCTTCTCTTAGCAGCCCTGGTTACACTCATGAACAACCACACTGTAGCATGCAGCTGTGTTACATGACAGAAAACCTGGCCTCTTTTAGCAATTTCTTTGTTTTAAGATCACCAAAATGTCAAGATGTTCATCTTTCCACCCTGAACTCACAGTAACAATGAATAATATGACAAAAGTGCTGAAGGTATTCGTTTTGGTTTGCTAAATAATGATACACCTATCAAGCTGGAACAGGAATCATTTGTTTCATCCTTTCATCTTCCTCTACCAAATATTAAGATTTGTGCTTGGAATGCATTCGTAGTATGAGCCCAGATTTCTTCTCTCTCAGCTTCACGCTGCGTGTGGCTGGATTCTCCCTGTGGATTTTGACTGTACAGCAGAAACATCAGTGACAGATTGGGAAGTGTCAATATAGATAACATCAATCAACAAAATATATGTCTGAAACACTTCTTATTATGCATGAGAGTAAAAAAGCAGAGTAATGGAAATGCATCCCATGGTTGAAGCTGTCAACATTTTCCCACCAGAAAAAAAAAGCATAATTAAAAAACAGAAAAAAAAGAACAAAATGATGAGTAGGGATTCCTACAACACCACACTATAAGCACGATGCCAAGTTACAACCACAGCACTTGGAGGTCCAAGCAATGACAAGCATACATGATCGTGGCCTCCAGTAAAGAAATAAACCAAAACCAGGAATGAAAGAAGAAAAATGATACAAACCACAAAAGAAAAAAAAAAAAAGCAATACTATTTGTGAAGATTGATATTCTTGGAGGAAGAAATAAAAAATAGAGAAGCTGCTATAGCCATGAGAGTTACAAAAACAAAAATGTCTATGTTTGCCAGCCACATTGCATAACTGAACAGAACGCAGTCACCTGTCTGCTTCCGTTTAACACAGGAGAGATGAGTTGGTCTAGTATATTTGATAGCAGGTTTTAAAATGATTTTCCTGGAAGGAGAGTGGGTCTGAACTTCAGTTTTTTTAGCAAGTTCAGCTTTCTTATACACTGCTATGGACAAAAAAACACAAAAACACAGAATCAGGAAAAGAACCCAGCAAACAGTTTCATATGACAATACATCAAGTGGCAGGCCCACTGCTCCACTTCTCCAACCCAACGCATCGCTTCTACTGGGGTGAACAAAGCCTAAGTGGGAAGAGGGGGACCACTGGTGCATTAACCTCAGGTGCGTCACCCAGAGGTCAGTGGGGATGCCTACAGTGAAATGGGGCTGGTGGAGCAGTGAGCCTTGCACATGGCTTTTCATAGAGTTGTACACTATCTCATGAGAAAGCACCACCGCTAATACGGTTACGGTGCATATCATCTACAACAGAGTAACCGGATAGTACTGTCAACAGTAAAAAAAGTAAATAAATAAAAATATATATATTGTAATAGGGAGTGTTAAATGAACCTTTTTTCCTTCTCACTTCATCTCTGGAGAGTGTGCTAGGTTCCTTTTTAGCTATTTTCCTTTCAGGAGTAGAAATCCTGCCTCTCCCAGTTTTAAAAGGTTTCTCTTTTTTATGCTTATCGAGAGATGATCTTCGCAATTCTCTCTCTGCCTTCTCCTCTTTAGGAACAGTCTCTAACTGTTCAGTCATGATGCTCCTATCATCATCTGTAGGATCAGAGGAAATTATAACAACAAACAAAAGATTAGTAACAAATGTTAACAATACTGAGGTGGAGCAGGGAAAAATAGTTGAAGACAGAGTAGACATTAATAGAAAAAGGAAGACTATTTTACCATTTTTCTGAAACATGCTGAGATTATTGTTATAACTATAATAATCTTGCTTTTTGATCATTATGATTTGAAAGCAAAAGTAGTTAACAGACAAAACAGAAAGGATAATGCACACCTTGAGTATCTGCCCAGAGACTGTCTGTGTCCATGACGGAGTCATCGATTGTTGTTTCATCTTTGTAATCATCACACGTCTCTGTCTTGTAGTCAGTGAGCAGGATTTCTTCTCTCTGGGGTGAAGCAGGAGCTTCCGGGGAGCCCTCCTTGGGCTCAACTTGAATGTCTGCCACTTCCTCAGCCTCCAGCTCCTCTTCAGCCTGGGAGTCCCCTGTTTCAATGTCTTCCTGCTGAGTAGCAGCAAAGCGCACGCTGTGAGAAGCAGATTCACCCTCATCAACTGTTGTCTGGACCACTGTGATAAAGTCATCCTCTACTGTCACCACTGATTCAATAATGCCTTTCAGTTCAGGCAGTGCTTCTGGGCTACCCTTGGCTAGCATTTCTTCAGTAGTAGGTTTCCCAAAGTCTATTTCTGGGGGCATTTCTGATATGAGATGCTGTTTATCTTCTTTGATTTCTTCTAGCCCTACTCCTACCTCTTCTTCCTCATGTTCTTCCTCTTTTGAGGCCCCAGCTGTCACTTCACATGGCAGCAGATTTTGGACTTCCATCGGTTTCACAGCTGTATCAGGAGTCTTTTCAGTTCCTTCTGCAGGCTGTGGTATGCTCTCCATCTGAATCTCAGCAGGCTCTTCCTGGAGAGGCTCAGCTTTTGGAAGGAGGAGCTCCGCAGAAGGCTCCTTTGCTGGTAACTGTACATGCAGCTCTTCACCAGACACAGGCCGTTTTGCAGGTTCTGCTTTGATGTCCTCTGGTTTCAAGGATTCTCCATTCAAACTTTCTTGGCCTTGGTCATGCTCTCCACTAGATTCGTAAGATTCTTCTTTATCAACTGCCTCTTGATGTACCAGATCAGGCTTAGTTACTTTTTCTTTAATTTCTGTTTCTGACAGTTTGCTGCTGTCCTTCATGTAACTAGGCTCGATCTTGGAAAGTACATCTGCATCCTTTGCTTCTCTGAACAAGATGGTCTGATCTTTCTGTTGAGTATCTTTGGCTTCAGGCTCTGCTCTTTTAACAGAGGCTTTGTCCTTCCCTGAAGGCAGAGAAGCAACCTCACTAATCTTAGCTTCTAACTGACTCTGATATTCTTGGTCAGCTCTCATTGCAGCCACTTCCATATCATGCTTTATAGCATTGTAATCTGGTTTAATTGGAGCTTCTACCTCAGCTAACTCGGGAACAACACTAAGAGTCTTCTCCTCCTTCTCCATTGACAAAGAAACAGCACCTTTTTCTACTGCTGTCTCTGAAGCTGATATTCTGTCATACGTGGTATCATCAGTTACATGAACTTTATCAGCCACACTTTCCTCTTTCATTTCTAAGATTGTGTCAGGTCTTGTCTTCTCTGGCTCTGCACCTTTAATGGGATAGACCTCTTTAGAGTCAAGATGATCTTCATTTTTTTCTAGCACAGTATCCAGCTTCTCTCTTTTCTCCTGCTCAAAGTCCCTCGCCAGAAGAGACTCACCAGTGGCATGCTGACCTAAGTCTTTTTCACTGAGGAATTCTTTGGATTTTTCAGCTGCTGCCAGCTTCACTTCTATCAAAGACAGGTCGGGAGCTAAGCCACGTCTCAGTTTCTCATCTGTGCCTTCGTAAAAGGGACAGGTTTCACTCGTTAAATTCTCACTGTCCTGAACTGGAGAAGGGAGTGGGACTGTGTACTTATTGAAAACACAGTAGCCTAAGTCTTCTAGCTGACTTTCAGCTTTGAGAGTCACGTGGTTTTCATCTGTCACAGGGGGCTGGGCTGTGCTGCTGTCTTCTACAACAGTGCCAGAAGAAACAGACTTCTTTTGTGCCACCTCAGCATCTGCACTCACGGAGGCTAATCTAGATCTGGTCCCTGCTAAGTCTAACATTTCAGGAAGGTCAGGAGCCAGGACAGCCCCATTTTTGTAATAATCTTTGGCCAGGAAAGGTGATTCGGCCATGGTCTCAGGCTGGGCTTTTTCTTCTGCCATTGCTTTTTCTTCTTCAATATGCTCATCTTCCTCTCTACTATCGATAGGGAAGCAGGGAGCCTTCTCCAATGCTGGTGTGGTTGCTGGCAAGTAGTCATCACCTTCATCCATACTGCCACTAGTGTTAGTTAGAATATCTGAAGCAAGGGGAGAAAGATCATGTGCACGACCAAAGCTAAATCCTAAAGCTATTGAATCCAGGCAGGACATGGGCAAGTTAATAGACATACTTCTCTGTTCAATTGCAGATCTGCCCCCAAGTCCCAAGCTCCTACTCAGAGTCAGGTCATCTTTATTTTTACTGTGGAGTTCTCTCTTATCCCCATAGACTTTGGGGTCAATTGTGAACATTCGTTCCGTTGGGGAACTTGGTTCTTCTGACTTGTCTGATGTAAAGCTCTGAGCCAGGGTACTGTACCCTATTTCATGAGCAGGCATACTCTGCTGCTGATCCAATTCTGTCTGCAGTTCTTCCTCCTCTTCTTCTTTGTCTTCAGGTATTAGACGATCTGTCTGATAAGGCTCATAGACACTCTCTTTAGTGTCACTTAACTCATAGTAATCACTGCCTTGTTTCAGAGCATCTGCTTTGAAGGCTTCCTCTTTCAGAGCAGAGGTTTCAAAGTACTTTGACATTCCTGATCGATCCTCCTCTTCTTTGGTTTGAGGAGCTGAAACACTTGTCTTATCTTTTTTAACATCTTTCTCTTGAGAAGCTTCCATAGTAGTCTTGTCAGTGGTTAAACTTGGTGCCTCAGGGGCTCTCTCTGTTATTCTGGATAGCTGAGTGGTATCAGGGTGCTCTACTGTTTTCTCAAGGGTCAGTTCATGGCCTAACTTGGCTGGGGATACCTGTGTGCTTGGCTGCACCTCCTTTTTCATGTCTACTGTTGCTAGGAGTCCACTTTGGTCCATTTCTTTTTCTGCTGTGAGAATATCAGGCGACTTTTTAGCTTCACCATCCTTTTGAAAGTCTGCTTTGTCTAGGGAAAGTGCCTTAACTTCAGGTTCTGTGGTCAATTTACCACCATCTAATGCTCGAGTATCCCCTTTATCATAGAAGTCATACCTTTCTTCCTCATCACTCTCATCCTTGGTCATGTCCTTTTCCTCCGCCCATGCAGGGATTTTCTGTGTGCTCGGTGTTTTCAGGCCATCTACAGTTACTGCTGAGACTTCCTGCAGAGCTAGTGTCCTGTCTTTAGTGAGATCTTTGGCAAAGAGTTGGTCTGTGGGTTCTTGTTTTGTTCTGGAACCGTCTTCAAGTGGAAGCCCCTGGGGGACAGCAGGAGATGGGCCTGGAGGAATTTCACTTTTGACTGCCTTGAATTCTGATAGCAATAGAGAACTTTCACCATAGCTGATGGCAAGATCTCGGACATCTTTAAGATCATCTTTAAATGTCATAGACATAGCTTGGTAGGATGGTGAGGGCACATCTGCAGTCCTTTCTTCTGTTTTGCTCCCTTCAGGCAGTTCAAATGACAAGTCCTTCTGTTCTTGAGAAGCAGGAGGCTTGGCACCAGGTTCTGCGAAACTGACTTCCCCTTTCTTTTGTGAATCGGTTTCCAAGATCTGTTCTGATAGAGGTGAAGGCATTTTTTCGGTGTCTTTGCTCTGTGAATCCTTTTTGTCTATAGCCTCTGTTTTTGCTGGCTGTGGAACTAAGGCATCATATTTAGGCTGCTCATCAGTCTTACTGTCTTTCTGAGATTCATGTTGCTTTGTGTCTAATGGTTCTGCTGCGAAAGGGCGTGCGCCCTCCTGGACACGGAATTCCATCTTCGTGGCTGCAAGTAAATCTGAAGTAGTTTGTTTGGGTTTTATAACAAGATTATTTAAAGCACTTACAGGCAGGCAGTCATGTAGCTTACAACAAACAACATCTTGGTATGAATGATGGAAAGGAGAGGGAGAAAGATGCAAACATGCAGCAAGGCCATCCACTTAGAAATCTGCTTTAAAGTGTAAACTCCTAGTTTCCTTTCAGTATATGAGGTTTTATAGTGAAAATGTGAGTTGAGCACATATGAATATGTGACCACTGAAATGAGATGATTTCATGTGATTTCTTCATTTCATGGTTTGTACACAACAGCAAAACCACAAGTAATTCTCACTTCCTTGGTATGCTTTGATGGACTCTGTAGCTTATGTTAGATTTGTGATAGTCAAGTCTCCAAGATTAAGTTCAATCAGTGGTATCTTTGCATGGTGCTGACATTTAAGACATACAGAGTTATACATTTCTATATCCTTTTTACATTTTTCTTCTACATGCAGCCTAAGCTAAAGAAATACTGCATACAAAAGGGTTTACAAGTGTCAGAAGAGGCTGGGGATTTAATCCTACCAATTTTTGACATTCACTCTTTAGCAAATGACAAAAATCTCACTGCTGTCATGAAACCTGTATGTGTAAATCAGCAATAGAGCTATTAATAGTCCTAGATATTGGAGTTCTGGTCTTCAAAATGGACAGCCATTTTCAGCTGTAGCTGAAGTCAAAGAATACATGGCTTGCTTCAATGGCTGTACATCAGGCCCTAGTTAAATTAATTTGAAACAAAAAATGCTGCTCTTGTGGTCTGCCACTATATTTTTAGGAATAACACCTAGTTGTTGGGGGTTTTTTATACATGCTCTGTTACCATTAATAGCTTGTTCTTTTTTAATGTCTTACAGAAAATAATGATTTCCATCCTACAGAAATCTTCCTATCATGGAAAATACGAAGCAAGATACTGCAAAATGTGGCAGAACTTTCTGCAGTGATCTGTAAAATGTTTTATGAGTGGTTTTCCAAAGCTTGTTACAGCAAGCGTTGGGCTGACTCTGAATCTCTTTGTCTCTGATTTCAAGTCTGCAGAGCCACCTTTTTGCTTTGATGAATCAGAAGGTTTTAAATCAATTAATAACAAAGCATTGGTCCTTCTTTACATATTTCCATACATTAACATTTAGTCAAAAAGGCAACTGTCATTCAAAACTCTACAGGTAGAAAAACCAGAGGTCTGCAACTACAGTAATTTTGCTCCTTTATGTTTTTACATTTGGTTATTTACTTGACAGCCCTATGAAGCATAAAAACATGGTCATTGAGCCCATGTCAGTCTTGTTTCACAGGAATTAAATAGCTAGATACTGACTGTCTTTATGTATCCTACTGTGCCTCTTACTGTAGTGCAAATGAACAATACCAATGGCATCAAAACATAGTCTCACTGCCAAGGGAATTTAATATTCTTTAGCTGGGCCAGCCAGAACACCAGCCTCCCAAATGCAGCATTTCTTAGCCAGGTAGTGAATGGGTACATTACTACTCCACACAGTGTGTCTTTACACTCTGTTGCACTGGCTGTAGAGAAATACCATTAAAAAGTAGCCTAGTTCTTATGTACTAAATATGACTTCAGTAAATGTTTTGCTGAGTGAGCAGATCAGAACTTCACCCTATGCACCCAGTCTACTGAACTGCTTGACTATAAAGGCAAATATCCCAGTGGAAGTGAGGGAGGTTTTGCCAAAGAAGGTCATTCCAGCGCGATTAAAAATTTGTGATAAGGTAAGACACAAAAAATCAGAGTTCTGGCAATGACTGAGGAGAGGAAGGGTAGACTGCGATGAATGGCAAGGATATGACATAAAAAGCAATAGCTTTAGGGAAGCTAAACCAGAATGCACTGAAGCACACACACAAAAACCCCAAACCAAACAAAAAACCTGCACACTGCAAATGAAAACATTTCTAGAGTTTAAGCCTCTTTATGTCATAATCAAAGTCAATAAATCTACTTTTTGAAAGAAAAGCAGATGAATCTCTGCACCAAAAAGAAAAAAAATATACATAGATTAGCAATGTGACTGGCAAACACATCTGAGATGGGGGAAAAAGGCTTAGGCAGAGGAATCAGCTTAGCTGCAAAGCGCATTTTGTCATGGCAAAGTAAAAAATCAGGAATCAGCCGCAGTGGTGGGAAACCATGTTGTCATACAACACCTATGCAATCATATTATCTGCTACACACTCTTCAAGCATAATAACAAGAGCAGTCATAAATGGGAAGAACAGGAAATGAAGCAGCCTTGGAAAGCACTGGAGAAAGCTGAAGGATTCACCGGCAGCAAACACATGCAAACCTAAGGAGGACACACCTTCCTCAGCGGAGGAAGGAGATGTGTCATTCAGGGATGTTTCCGCCACAACGGTTACACTCTCCCTGCTGGATGCCACACTTGGCACTTTGTCTTCATGAGACACTTTGGCCTCCAAACCAGAATCCGACTGACCCTCAGAGAGGCCCTTTGTCTGGTCCGAAGGCTCAGTGGGCCCGTGCTCTTTCCCCAGTTGCTTCCCTGGAAGAGCAGCAGGTTTTGCTTCCACAGCCATCAGACTCTTTACTGGTTCTTCTTCTTGGGGATGGAAAAAGGAGGCGACATCAACACCAACAGTAAACACCAAGCACACAGCTCAACAGGACTGCTTTTACATAACACTTTCAGCTCTGAATATTTTGGATGCAAGTGCGTCAAAGGACAGCAAGTCTGAATTTTCCTTAAGGCAAAAGCCAAACCAGAAACCTATCTCCCCCAGAGAAACATGATTATGCTGTAAGATGAGAGCTGAAAGTGTTTTACAGGTATACCTCTCCCAGAGATGACTGTGGGTCAAATAGTCATTGCAAATGGAGATGGTATTGAATGATGGATGGCTCTGAAAACACCAACGCATCAATAATCTCAAAGCACCCTGGTATTTTTCTGCTAAATGCGCTGTTCAATCCAGTACAAGACATTCAACTGAGGTGGAAGAAGGTATGAGGCATTAATTTCTTTCAACTGACCTTGGCAATACAGACTGCTAAATGCCAGCTAGTCAATCTATCACATGAATCCTGGATCTGGTAAAACATTAAGCCACTTCCATAGGCTCAATAAGCCCTGTGCATAGCTGATAGCTAATGGTTTCACAAGAATTCAGCCCGGAGTCCTACACTGAGCAGGTTTATCAACAACTACACCCCTAGGCTGCCTGACATCTGAGCTCTGTGTGTGAAAAATCAGTTTTAACACCAGGACTCTTCATTACCCTTCCTGTTTCCCCACCAGCCCCCAGGCTCCTTGCCACCAATTAACTCAAAGAAACCCATGAGTGCAATATAGCTATTTGTTCATCTGAATTTATGGTAGTATCAACATCAGTTTTTCCTCATGCCATGTCAGAAGAATGATTCGAAAAGTCTCCATTCTGGACTATACTCCTGTCATTGCTTCTCAGGCAGAATACTACTGTGCTCTGTAAGTATCCCTTCCAAGAAGAATTCAGGATTAAGTGTGAAAACTTTGATTCAAGCAACATACTTAAGTAGCTGATCAGCAGCCATGCTGCAGTCAACCTGATGACTTCTCTGGGTTTAATGTGTGCCTCATGATTAAGGACTTTATTGAATCAAACTTAAACCAAAGTGGTTTCAAAGCTGGAAGTGGCTGTATCCAGCCTCTTGTCATTGAAATAAAACCTCTTTACCAGGGCTTGATTTTTCTCCTGAGGCTGGCCTGGCAAAAACCAGACCATCAACCATCCACTTCAGTTATGGCCTTCAAAAACTGATTTAGGGAACATGACACTGCTTGAGGCTGAGAAAATTATTACTATGTAAAGTACAGCACATTATTAACAACATATAAAAATGTAATTAAGGTTAGATGCTATATCTTAAATGAACAGAAGACAGAAGATTCAGAATCAGAACTGGACGGACTGTTACAGGTATATTGATGCATGGGCAGATTACAGAGGCAGCCTGGCAGAACAGGAGATGGCCAACTACAAGAGGTCCTGACTTGAATAACTTGCTTTACTTTTCTTTTTCTGATTTTATCAAGTTCTGTATGTGCATCCCTTTCAGTTAAACAGTCTTAAGGAAAGCCTCTCACTTTACTCAGAGCAATTTCATCTGTACACCTCCATTTCCTGAGACACTTTACACAATGTGCCATGATTAAAACTAATTACTCACCACAGTACAAAGTTACCCCTGTCTTAACAAAGGAATCCTAGAGACTGACTTTGTACAGCAGACTCTTTAATGCCAAAGAGGCTGCTAGCTTACAGGTAGCAAGTGAGGACGGCTGTTTCATAATGCCCATCTTTTCAATGATAATCCAGTTTATTTCCTCAGAGGTGTTCTGAGATTTTTCACTTTCACCAGAGATAGATGCATCTGACTGAAAAGGAATCTGACCAAGAACTAACTAATCCAGGAGTGCTCCAAGTACAGCTATAGGCACCCAGCCACTTTTTGCTGTCTTCCCTAGCTTCAGGCAGACATGCTGACATTAACAATCTTCAGTCATTAGCACTGATCTCTTTCTGGCTCTGTTGCAGTATTAAGCTATATTATCATGTTAGCTCTGAACAAATCTAGTTTTGATGAAATGACCCAGTGAGTAACTTCAGGTATACATCTCCACTTTCCTAAAACACAAACCTCTTAAGGATTCAGTATTGGTTTTAACTTCAAAATTGAGTTAGTCAAATGCTGCAAGATAAAATGTGATCTATTTTGCCTTGAAGAAGTCAGCATTTCTGTAAGTCACCAAAATACATTCTCCCTTGATTCCTCAAAAGCCACCTCACTTTTATGTAACCCCCACTGATAAAATAAGACTTACTGATGTGCTCAGGCCATAGAAAAAGAAACAGTGAATTGTTTTTTTCCCCTCCTTGTTTCCAGTCAGCTGACACAATGTTAACTGGATGTATCCACAAAACAACTGGAGATCAAACATGACCCAATCCTGCCTGAAGTCACCTGTGTATACTGGGATAAAATTGGCTTCCTTTGCCTACTGGAGAAGTACAGACCTTCCACTGCTATCTTTGGTGTAGATACGGGGCTTTTTCCCCAGTGTTAACAACTGACTCACCTCCAGTAACAATCTTTTGCCCATTTTGCAGTAATTCTCTGGCACAAAGAACACATTAGCTTACACTTCTTTCATTTAGCTGCTCACAACTGCAGCTTCACTTTCACACAGAGAGACTCTGGAGGGGCATCACTTGCATGTGAGGAGAAGGCACAACCAGGTTTCCCTCCCAAGAACGCAGCAATCACAGGCACATATATAATGGGATGGATGGCAGGAGGGTAGAGGGGAAGAGGAACAAAATGGGACCATGCTCAGTTCACCTTCATCATGGCCCAACAAGACCTCTGTGCTCTTCACTGTGGCACTGGAATGTGTACTAAAGCCAGTCCACTCTGAGCTGAACAAAGAGTGTTCATAGTACTCCTCATCGGAATTACAGGGCTCATCATCAGGTAGAGACACTGAAGGGGGGGGGGGGGGGGGGGGGGGGCAAGCATTTACCCTGCTCCCTATTGGCAGCAGGCCCGCAGCTTGGGCAGTGGTGCAGCAGTCCCACCTTATCCTCTGCCCCTTCATCTAGAAACAGACACACAGACAAAGACTGCAGGACAGACAAAGACAAGACAAGACAGGATGGACACATGCACTAGCAACACCAGCCACCATGCCATCCTGTCAGGTGGATGAAATCAGCCAGGCTACAGGTTAAGGCAGGACTGAGGAACAAGGCTGCTGTGCATTTTAACACAGGGGCCATGTATATACAGGGGCCTTTCCTACAGTGTTTGTGGATGTGGGAAACCAAGCCTCGGAACAAGTGAATTTCAAAATTACATACTCATTGTTTAGAGGAACACATACTGTATTGCAAACCACATCTTACAACTTGCACTGCCCCTCACAGGTACTATACACTTAGCTGACTGTATTAAAAACCTCTGAAGTATACAAGGGCCTGTAGGGACAGCACAAGGGGGAATGGATTTAAACTGATAGAGGAGAGAGTTAGGCAGAAGTTCTTCCCTGTGAGGGTGCTGAGGCGCTGGCACAGGGTGCCCAGAGAAGCTGTGGCTGCCCCATCCCTGGCAGTGTTCAAGGCCAGGTTGGACACAGAGGCTTGGAGCAACCTGCTCTAGTGGAAGGTGTCCCTGCCTGTGGCAGGGGGTCGGAACTGGATGAGCTTTAAGGTCCCTTCCAACCCAAAACAGTCTGGGATTCTATGATTCTATCCCAATACAGTTGTACCCTTCATAGTCATCAGGCAAAAGTACTTGAAAGTGTAAATGTTAAAAAGTCCCTTAATGAAAACACAAACTACCTTCCACTTTACTTAATAGTGGTTTTGTTTCTTATTGCATCCATTTTAAAATTCATCACTTTCTTCTTTTCCCTATAAATTGGTAACATATAAACAACTGAAAAACCCCTTCCCCATACAGCTACCTTTTTTCCCAATGAAGACCACATAAAGCTGCTCACAGCAATCTCTGTTAGTCCTATATTTTACCCTGTCACGTCCTGTTTCTGTGGGTGAACTAGCTCCCACCTCAGTGCTTGCCAATGCTTTGGAATGACAGCTTTATTCACCCATCGCTGCAGCATTGCAGATAACCACATAAGCATCTCAGGACCACACCAGCTACTGACAGCTGCAGGGAGGGGGAGCTCGGGCAGGTTTTTGCCAGACAAAGGAAAATAATAATGCCCAATAAACATGGTTGGCCTGTTACCTGATCCATCCAGACCTGAAGGTGAGACTTGAGAGCCCTCTCACCATGTATAAAGCAATGAAAAACTAAACATCTAGTGCTAAAGAAAATACACTGAAGCCCATTCTGTGTTTATGAACACTACTTTCATAGGGTGCCTTTAGCAGCTGCAGCTATCCCTTTGGATTTCCTACTAGCTTCAAGAACAAGTCTATGCTTACTGTCTGTGGCTTTTCTCCAGGCAATAACAACTTAAATTTTCCCCAGAGGCTCCAAAAACTTTCCTCTCAGATCCAAAACACTGAGTCAGGAAGCAAGGCTTTAACACAGGCAGCCTACCAGGTATTAACCAGATCTCTGTGTGTGAAAACAAGCTGGCTCATGAATGCTGCTGTAACTACCATTACCCAAGTCTTGGAAAACAATTTTCATGCAAACCAATTCAATCTGTAAGAGCTCTAAGGTACTTCCTGGCAAATAACAATGACTTTTAAGTTTCTTTCTATAGCACAGGCTTAAACCATGACACACACCATGACAAGACATCTGTGTCTTTAAAAAAAAGCACCCTCTGCTTTCTACAGCAATATGGCAATAAATGTCTTGTAATGTAATGACATGTATTTCTTCTGCCTGGGAGAAGAATGCCATGGTATCAACCCATCCAGGCTTGATCACCCACAAAAAAAGGAAGGAAAATTATCAATTGATGGCAATACCAGTAGCTCAAATACATATCACAGTGCTGCAGAGGAAAGATCATCCATGTTTACGATTCCAGCTGGCCAAGACTGAAGGTATGCTGTGAGCACCATGCACAGACACAAATACCACCCATGCAACTTAGGTTAAGAGAATCACCCTCACTATTTCTTTCAGGGCACAAAAAGTGCCTGAAGCACTGACAGTTTAGTTGCTTTGTGCCTGCAGTGGAATCCAAACCCCAGATTGAGGGGTTTATGCATGCTTAAAGGAGGTGGGCGTGGAAAGAGACGCCAGCGACCTGCTACTGCCAAGCAGGAAGCTCTGCAGAGCACTGCAGTAGAAAATGCTGAGCACAGGTCTATACCTGACCTTCTCACCTTTCCTTAGTGCTTAAGAGCCAGCAGCAAGGCTACAGGGAAGCATCTTGACCCACTTGCAATGCAGAACCTGTGGATTTCTCCTCCACAGAAGCTTCTGCAAAATTTAGTGATAGAGAGGCTTGCACTTTGCAAAAGGCTAGTCACAGGGAGTGAGGACACATCCCGGTGCGAGAGACCAGGAATCAACTCCCTCTTAAAGCTGAAAAGATTGAAAATGACAGCTCTGCTTCTTTGCAGGGTGCTCTCACTCTAGTCCATGTGTTACTGTGGGCAAGAGTGGAAAGCACTTGCCACCCCTTCTGCTGGAACTGGCATATTGTGGAGAAAAGAACAGGGGATCGATATGGTCAGAAGCAGAACACAGAACCAGGATGTGAAAAAGGGGAGGTTCTCCTTCCAGCTGCGGGTCATATTTATCCAGGTGCCATTCAGAAGCAAAACGCAACAACAAGAGTGAAGATGAAACTCTCTATACTGATGCAAACAAGGCTGAAAATTCCTTCTTTATAGGCTCTGAATGGTCTGTAGGCAAGAAAATACAGGCCCTGCCCCTGCTCCTGAAAATGACAGGAACCGACAACAGTAAAAATGCTTATACATATTGTGATGGTCCAAAAATCATTAGGAGTGCAAAGTCTAGTATTGCTTGGGGCTGTTATGTCTGTGGCTATTACAGATTTACATCAGTCTTTTATCACTTTTAATAAAGATACTTTTAAAATCACTGCAGATCATTTCATTAACAGGATAATGATGTCTTAAAATGAGGATATGCTTTTATTTCAGCAACAAGAAAAATCCTTTCTTTGTTATTTTAGTCCCTCCCTAATAGTTCCTTTTAATCCTGAAGCATGGGAAAAATCCCCAATGTATTCTGAAGTTCAAGATTAAAATCACTTCTCACAAAGGCTAATTCTGCTTTAGCTTCCAGGTAACTTTTGAAAATGGCTTTCAAGAAATAATATTCACTGTAAATAGATTCATTTTTATAGGACACTTCATTCCTTCCAGTTTGCAAAATATTCTTGCTTGGTATATAAAGCCTAATCTAAATGCCCATTTCGAAATGGAAGACAGTCCATCAAAGGCATCCTTCTAGCTTGCAACATTAAGAAACATTCCTATGTGAAGATGGTGTTGACCATTGTCGAAAGGCGCACAGCACAAAAGAAATGCCAAGCTGCCAAGAGAATATCACATCAGCCCTGCATGACCAGATACAACTGTTACAAGGATTAGAGGGTGCCAGGGAAAATTGCATGTCCTGAGCACCATTGTGGTACTGTCGTTGAAATAAATGGAATCATTTTAATAAGACAAATTAGTTATCTTACCTTCTGCAGCAGGCAAAAGGGACAGGCTCATTTGAACGTTTTTCTGCAGCCAAAGGAAAGAAACCTACATCCACCGACTCCTTTCTCTCCTGAAAAATACTTGACCCACAAACCTCCCTGTCTTTGCTACCCTTTTTTTTTCCTTTTAATTTGTGTTTGCTGCATGGCTGGCCACATCCACCTTTGTCATGTCTACGACAGTGATTTCCTTCCTACTCTGACTGAAGGAAGTCTCTTTCATATTCAAGGCAATGCAACACACACTGACAAGTGCATTAGGAAAACATTCTAAGAGAAGGGGGGAAAAGGAGCTCTGAGGTAGATACACATACCAAGTGCTCAATTTTTTTATGTTCAACAACTCTAGAATTGGGTTAAATTTATAAATTGTATGCTACTGAACAGAAACACAGACAGACAACGTAAAGGTGCATGAGGATGGAGAGCCAGATGGTATAGGGAACTGAAGGTTTAAACAAGTACAGTGAAAATGGGTCAAACCCTACTGAGACAAACTCTTCTGACTGAGAGCTTTGCCTGAATAAAAATGACAGGTCTGGCTCACTCAAGTCAGCAAAAGATCAACTTGCCCACAGAAAATAAGGACTACATAGAATCATAGAATAGTTAGGATTGGAAAGAACCTTAAGATCATCCAGTTCCAACCCCCTTGCCATGGGCAGGGACACCTCACACTAAACCATGCCACCCAAGGCTCTGTCCAACCCCGCCTTGAACACTGCCAGCGATGGAGCATTCACAACTTCCCTGGGCAACCCATTTCAGTGCCTCACCACCTTTACAGTAAAATTCCCCTGTTTCAGTTTGAACCCATTACCCCTTGTCCTCTCACCACAGTCCCTCATGAAGAGTCCCTCCCCAGCATCCCTATAGGCCTCCTTCAGGCATTGGAAGGCTGCTATGAGGTCTCCACGCAGCCTTCTCTTCTCCAGGCTGAACAGCCCCAACTTTCTCATCCTATCTTCATACAGGAGGTGCTCCAGTCCCCTGATCATCCTTGTGGCCCTCCTCTGCACTTGTTCCAACAGTGCCACGTCTTCTAACACAGAGCAGAACACAAGATTTCTACTACCATTAACTACGCTGAATTGACAATATTGATATTTTGGGAAAAAGCAACATAATGTACTGGTGGTAAAATTATTTCTATAAGTTCCTTCTGTTCATAACCAACTCTACTGTGAGTTCCATTTTCAGAGCTGGACATAAACAAAAACCTTCCAGCAGAGTGCATTAATGACTCAGCACATCATTTCTAACCATACTCCCCTCACAAACCTACACTTTTAGGATTTATAAAGTCAATCTGCTCTGCAAACTGAAGAGCTGAATCAAAATGCTGTCATGGAAAAGTCTCTTTTGACTAACATTAAAGGAAATTATGTGAATGTTTTTAAATACTGTGGTATTGTGTAAATCATGTCCCAAACACTGATCTTTCAGTCCTTGCACTGTGGGGTAGCTAAGGAAGTGCTATTATAGTAACTCAATTCTACATGCAAGGAAAGAGAGAAACAACGATGTTAAGTGACTTGCTGAGTCATATACACAGCTGGGAACAGCACAGTCCAGTAGTTCATAATAACCTCGAGCTGTACACTGCTTTGCCACCTTCTAGCGTTAATACAACTAGCAAAATGGTTTTCGGTTGCTTAGGGGGCAATCTACAACCTCCAATCAATTAATCAATATGAGTACTTTATGAAATCCTGAAATACGTGCAAATAGTACTGCGAATAGAAAGAGTCTGCAAAGCTCATCCTCAGCTATGGGCAATGGCAGAACCTTGACACTGGCCTGAAGCAGAAGAACAAGTCCTATATTGTGATCAGAAAAATCAAACAGCACACGCTGAACTAGTCAAGTGAATTATACATTTAAAAATAGTGGTAAAGCTCTGGTAGCAATTTAAAAGCCTTTGCTAATGCCCCACTTGCTTCCTTTTCAGTTAGTAGTTTTGATTGCCAGCACCTTGGAGTGATGAGTCCAGGATGTCTTGTACTGTTTCTTTCAACACACAACGAGCAGATAGGCTTTGTAAAAAAAAACCCAACCAACCAAACCAATCAATGAATAAAGTCTTTAGATTGGTTACTAACCACATCCAGTAGGGATTTCCAGATTTCCAGTACAGTGGACTGACAAATGTTAACACAGCCTGTAACTGTATTATCTCACAAGTGACTGAAGGATGGCACCTGCCTAATTGCAGTATCCTGACAAACTTCCAGTCAGACTCTGTTAGCACATGAAACAGCAACCATCCACTTGCAACATGTACAGAGGCTCTGTGTTAAAATACCAACAAAGTTTTGGCAACAAGTTGCTAGCAAGCAGATGATAAGAAATTATTTTCATGCACGTACGTAACAAACAAGAAAGAAAAAAAATGCTAAAAAAATCAGAGAAGGAAATAAATGGACACACAAAACTGCTGTTGACATGGCAGAGTTCATTTAACGGCCCCCTGGAGATTCTGAACCCAAATCCTTCCCTCTTACCCATGATACAGCTCAGCTTTAACATACTGCTGTCTCCTTGTCCTGATGGCCTTGATGCAGCAGTCTGCTCCTGAGCAAAGCACTCACACACATGCTGACCACTGTGATAAATTCACTGGGATTTAGGCCTCTGTTTAAGATTAAGCCGTTTAAGCTTAAGCCATGCTTAAGTTCTTTGCTAGACGGGATTTTAGCAGGAGGAGATTCAGTGACCATGGGCTACTGAAACTGAACATTCATTGTGCAGAGCTGAGTAGAAAAATGCTTTGTGAGACTAGAATTTGACTCCTGCACTCTGGGTACAGAACCCCCAATACACATAGGCATTGAAGCACAAATTACAGATTGAAGACCAAAGACATGATCCAACTCTGAATCTCCTTGCTTTCCATGCGTTAAGATTCCAAAAACACAGCTAAAAAAAAGCAACCAAACAAATCCTAAGAAAAGAATGGTGACCCACACTGAGTCACCTTTCTGGTGACAACACTGGGACAGCACACATCCTTACTCATATTGCATATAACAAGTAAAAAGGTGAGCATCATCACCTTTTTTTCTTTAATATGGATGTGCTTAACAGGTCCTGTCAGTTACCTCTGTGCCTATGTGTCTACCTCATCCATGCATTGCAGTTGGTTTGCAGATGGGGAGTTACTGCTGGAGAATGCTTTATCTTTTCACGTGAAGGTGCTGAAAGTATCCCCATTTTTTGATTCCCCCATCCTTTAGATTCATGTCTCGTCCCTCTGCTGACAGCTGTGCACTGCAACATCCAAGAGACCCTTACCTTCCTCCAGAGCTCCAGTCTTTTCGGAAGCTGGCGATGGAGGTGGGGAAGGAGGCAGGTTGGCTGACTCCTCGACTGCTGGAAACCAAACAGTGAAAATGAGATACAGCAATTAATTCCAGGGAGACTGATGCTTGACACAAGCCAGCCCGTTCTGCCCAGCTGAGAGAATTACTCAATGGGGACTTGTGCCTAGTGGATTTTCAAATAGACCCTTTCAGAAAACATGGATTATTAAAGTTATAATGAAAGGATTATATTTTTTTTCAAATGGTATGAATGCTTTTCAAAATTATGGCCATAGAGTACAACCCAAAAATCAAGTACAAAATAATCCTTTAAATTAGTACTGCCATTTATAAAACCTTCAGTAACCCAAGGCAACAACAATAAAGCATCTGAGCATAAGAGATTTTATAAACTCCGGCTGACTGTCAGAACCTGGCATCCCATCTCTTCAGTTTACCTGCGGTACATGACCAAAAACATTCTGCAAGCATGTTTTTTTTCTCTTTTCCTTTTGCTGAGTTCGATGTTAAGCAGAGAATACATGCAAAGACTGTCTATATACAAGAGACATCAGCACAGGGAACTTGTGTCAGGCATGACACAACAGTGATTCAGCTGAGCAAGGCACAGTGAAATCTTAGATGTACTCAAATTGGGTTTTAGACTCATTCCCCATCATGAGACTAGTTGCTGAAAACAAATATGTTTTTTCAATTGTTTCAAGTACAATTAAATCCTCAATAAATTGCTTCTCAAGTGAACTCAGCATAGCCTCTGCATCTGATTTCATACCAACCACTTTGAGGACTTGTTTCTGTTTGAAATCAGACCCACTACTGGGGCTTAATCAATGTTTTTTTAAACAAAAAAAACAACCAAAAGTGACAAATCTGTTTTAATAGACCTATCTTATAAACAGCGTCTCTCAACAGGCAGATCTCACTCAGTCTGAGATCTAGGACTTGTCCCAAATGTAGAAAGACCACTTTCAAAGTCCCAGCAGAATTTGCCAGGCCTCCTTCTATTGATTTCAGTGTGGTTTGGAAGTGCCCCTTATGTGACTTGTCCTTAAGACGTGCTGTCTGGGGACAGAGTATTTGTATCTTCATCACAATGCAATCCTACCTGCACTTATTTAAGAGTCACTGACCACAGGAACGCCAACGGTTGCTAACTGAAGACATGCTTCTCCCGTTACTTTTAAATCTACCCAGGTGGAACTGAATATCCACTGTACCTCACCCAGGCCCCAGCCAAGCAACCTGTGCTTACATGTGTATGAAGTGCTTTGCAGAACTGGGGTCTTTCAAGTAAAACTGTGTCTCTGTAAAGACTGGAATTACCAAGCAACACACTCCCTGCTGCAGTTCAGAATTAGTTCGGTGAAGCAAAAGACCCTGAGAACCAAATGCCCAATGACTATTCTAGATTACTCATAGACTTTAATTCACTCCCAAGCAGGGTCCAGCCACTGTACCAAACAGACTGCCTGTGGGGAAAACACCACAAGGCGTTATTTTGATTCAGTCACAACATACGTGTGCTCAGCAGAACTTATTCTGGGGCAGGCTTGCAAGACTTGCCAAGACCTACCTCAGGATGGAGCATGGCCTTTCTCTGGCCTTTGGTGTATATGTTTTGAGCTACTGTGGAAGTTTGCTGTCAGGGAGGAAGCACTGTAAGTACAGATGGCAGTATACTTACTTTTTTGTATCTATCTATCCATACATCCATCCATCCTTGTATTTTGGAAAGACATTTCACAAAGGAGCCAGCAGAAGGATGAGGGCACACTACAGACCAGTGCAATGGTACCATTCTCAGCCCGGATCACTGGCATTTGCTTCTACCATATATACCTCCCTCCCCCACAATCTCCCTTCACCCTGCCCTGCTCCAAGTGCTGCTGGGTCCCACCAAACATGATGACCAAGCCACTACCACCAGTTCCTTTCACGGCTCTGCCACTCAGGAGTCAGAAACCAGGCAGAGAACTGCTGTTAGAGCAAAGAGCGAATGAGGCAGTCACAAGGGTGTGAAGAACTGAGGCAACAAGGATACTGCTATCATTATGTGGTTCCAGCAATTATCCAGCGGTGCTGCAGTTTACCCATGACCGTAACTTATGTGTAGGTTCTGTAACTCTTTGTTGAATATACATACGTAGAACATCCTTTGTCTCCTTTTACCTAAAGGTAGTGGTCCAGGCTGGTCTTTGTGCTGGGCTTCTTTTTCCTGTTCTCCTTTCAGGACTGCTACAGCTTCAGCTGTTACTACTTGCACTATCCTCGCAGACACTTCCTCTGTAGCAGCAGCAAAGTCAGAAAAAAACAAAGGAAAATACTGTCATGAGAACAGTGTTTTAGAATTATAAAGATTAGCTTAAACAAAAACTGGAAACTGCCTTAAGCCATTTGTAAAAGGTAATCTTTTTTTCTGACACATAAACAAATCATTAAAATGAAATAGAAGAACCAGGTATTCCAAAGACCTCCGTGGAAAATGCTGAGTATTTGTAAAAAAGCAGGACTTCAGCCTTTACAGTAACATGCACAGAGCATCATTATTGAAAGTTCTTTCTGTTAGGGACAATGTGCAGCAACTGCCAAGTTTTAAGATGGTCATTTATTAAATGTCTAGAATTGGTTTTGCAGGTACTGTTTTGCAAACAGGGGTGAAATGGCCAGCAGAGTATTGGGATTTCTTGACATTTAATGCACGGAGTTAGCTGCATTCTTACATGTACTTTAGATGATATCTTCTCCTCATCAGTACACAATTAGTATGAATTAAAGGCATTTCCCCAACAGATATCTATGCACACGAGGGACTTTGGGAAAAAAAAAAGGGTTGAATAACATTTCTGTATGATTCAAATGTGTACTTTGTCCTCCTCATCCCTTTTAAGACTGCAACACAAAGCTTTATTTAAATAGAAGGTCTCAATTTCATGCACAGGGATTGCAGAGGATAACATCAGTTTGGTGGGATGGGCTCTCAGGCCCTGGTCTCTGCATGCTTGATTCGGGTGCCACAGGACTTGTGCTTTGCTCTTCCCCACTGCCCTCAATGTGTGGCATGCCCCATAGGGGCTGAGTAACCAGATGCTCTGCTCTGGTGGCAGAGGATGGTGATGGGACCACTCTGGAGTTAATACTTCTAAACTAAGACATGGTATCTCAACTCTAGACCCACTCAAAGGTGCAGTGAAATATCATCAGGTACACTGCTGTATCTGGAAGTCCCCGGCGGTTTCAGTTCAGGCACCTTTGATCTAGCAAATCAGGGACTTAAGGGTTGGTGGAACAGAACCATCTACAAAAGAATTCAGAGAAAAAGGGTTTTGTTTTCTTATCTGTGCATTAGCCCACTCTCCCTTACTCATTAATCAACATATTCCTCCCTCTCATAGCCAAATTCAGTGGAAATAACCCGCTTCATACTCCAGCTATTTCTGGGCACTAGCTGACAGTTGTTTCAAGTGCAGGGTGCTGGGACCTGGCACAGTGCTGAGCCCTAGGGAAGGCAACAGGCTGCCTGGCTGGGCACACACCTCAGAACACAGCAAGGACTGGAGCGCTGCTGCACCCCTCATATGAAGACAGAGGGTTCTAATGGCAGACAGCAACACTCCCTGCTCCTGCAGAGGAGACACTCACCAAGCCCCCATCAATCATCATCCCGAGGGCACAAATAAAAGCTCTCTGCTCACCCATTACTGCATCCTTCAGGCAAGGACCAGCTGGGAAGGGAAGTATATTTAAATCAATGCCCTACATGTAACCTTACAGCAACAACCCTAATAGGGGACGCTGCCTATTAGATTTGTAATGATGATTTCTTCTCATAATTAGTACAGGATTCCTCTGTACTTTTAATGTAAAGTTCCTTCTCTTCATTTGTCCTTTAGAAAAGCTGACTTTTTTCCTCCCAAAAAGCACAGATGTGCCTTGAGTTTCAGAATCCTGTTTGTCTAAAACCAAAATGATAGGTGACTCTTTCTTTTGCACAAACGGTGTAATGAAATACTTTAAAAACTCATCCGCTGGCAAAGAACTATCATAACTCTTGGTATTTATATCTTACAATTCACTTCCCCCCGACTGGTCGCCAGGAAGGCAGGGACTGCAATAGCGTTATAGGCTGTGTCCAACAGTAAGAGTAGATGGATGAATACGTCAGAATAACTACCAAGGAACAGCAACAACAAAAAGCTGATTTAAAAAC
This sequence comes from Amazona ochrocephala, assembly GCA_039720435.1. Taxonomy (NCBI): domain Eukaryota; kingdom Metazoa; phylum Chordata; class Aves; order Psittaciformes; family Psittacidae; genus Amazona; species Amazona ochrocephala. Next base: position 79,672,635 of record CM077881.1, on the reverse strand, counting down.
CTGCTAGCCCAAGAATGTGTAAGTACAAACTTGCTCAGGATAAATGCAGACTAGAAAGCTGAAGACACTGCTTCCCTGCTGTCAGGGGTGTCAAGTTGTGGCAGCCTTCCACACTGCAGGAAACAACTGGCTTTGAGATGGAGCTCAATACATTTACGAAAGGGGCTACATATGACAGAAACCTGTATTAGCAGGAGACTGTGAATAGCAGCTGTAGTTCTCTGTCCCACTATTCAACAACATGCCCCTAGTATGAGGTGAAACTCCACTTTGTGCTTAAGTAGATCGAATTGAGCATCATAACCCCATAAATCAAGTCATGCATGTAGCTAGTCCTATGGACCAAAGAACAGGGATATTGATTCAAAGCCCATCAATCTTCCCAGCTGCCATTCAGGGGCCTGCACCTCGTTTTGGGGCAGATGGTGGCTTGTCACGCCAGCCCATGCAGCCGGCACACTGCAGCACCTTGTACAGGTGTGACATGGACACAAACTGCTCTTCCATAAACCATACGTTGATACTTGTTGTATCCTTGTTCACATTCTGCTTTCAGAAGGAATGAGTATTGCCCAGCCAGCTTTGGTGAGCACAGAGCTTCAGAGTACCATGGCTCCAGCAGACCCCTTGCCAACCGCTACCAATACTCGATGCCTGGAGGATGTGACGTGGGACCCAAACTTCCATTAATCTACTGATCACAGCACTACCGACAAAAGTAACATCATCCAGTCGGTACTGTCAGCTCAGATGAACAGATCAAGACTCGATTAGGAAGACAGAAGAATCAATTTGGTAAGCTTATTTTCACAAGAACATTTTAAGAAAAGGCTGCAATTAATTTTTCAGATATAGAACATGCAAATCCATACCAGATTTAGTACCCTGGAGCATATCCAAAGGAAACCCACTCAGTCACCTGCTCCCCATCACCCGAGCTACTGCAAGCCCCCCACCCCCCAGCAAGGTAAAACAAATCCCTACTAAAATTGGCCTCCTTTGTTACAGAATTAATACTTGTGCACATCCAGCCTGGTGCCCTGGTGCAAATGGGCTCTCCAAGGCTGGGAGACTGTTCAGACCCTCTCAGCTCCCTTCCTGATTTAATTTGCTTGGGACAAAGATTATGTTCCACAGGGAGATACGGCTGAGGGCGAAAGGTTGCCTTATGAGAAATGGAAATTTCAATTCCAGGCTATGCAAAACAAGTAAATAAAAATACAAACAGCCTCTGGGGCTTGGGTGTCCTTTTGGTTTGATGGGTTTTCTCCCTGGCTTTTTTTTCTTCTTTTTAATCAAGAAAGGTTCACTTCTGAACACTCTTTTGATGGATATTTTGGGTGACATAGGAGGCACAGGCAGCTTGCCAGAAGAGGAGTGCTTTCGCTATACATGACTGCTGCAAAAGGACAGACATTTTTGTACTAATGGACACTATAAATAGCAGATCCAACGGGTAAGTCAAATCCTCACAGGGCAGCTATTGAGACTTTCCATAGTTTCCTTATGGTTCAGTTAAAGTTCAAGGAAGCCTAATGATAAAGAACAAAAAAAGAAAAAGCAGAGTTAGCCAGCCTGGATACCAGGCAAATTCTTCATGGCCTAAATGCTCTGGATTCAGTAGATAGTTTTGCTTGTAGAGATCTATTTTCGCTCTCTTTAAGCAGGTAGACATTCTCTGACTGTACTCTGTGCCACAAAGAAGGTATAACAAATGAGAAACAACATCAAATACATGTTTATTAAAGGCAACAGGATCTTGGCTTCACATAAGACAATGCACAGTGGCAACGTGGCTTTCCTTTGCGTTTTGCAGTGAGTAAAATGCTGCTCCTTTTATACCAAGATGTCAACTGCTCATGATACAGGACACACACTGAGTGTCCCAGTTTGATTTTAGGGAATGCAGTACCCAAAAGTACAAGTGTCCCTCGAATATGATGCCCATAAGGAGAAGAGACATCGTGAAAGATCTCAGCTGGAGCTTTCAAAAGCCCCTGACCACAAGCAGGCTGAGCTGAGAGGCCAGGAGCTCACATGCAGGGACAGTGATTCTGCTGCTCCCTTAAAGGTTCTCTCTTCAAACCAAGCTCTGACAGAGCTGTCATGTCAAGTCTGCCCCGTTGCTACGGGTGCCACGGCTGCTGTGTGGCAGAGACACAGGACTGTGCCCTGCTGAGGGCAGGTCCCTGTCCTGGGCACTGCACTCATTAAAACCAAAGTTAAAACACCAATGAGGAAGCACTCTGCTGCTCGGCTTGGAAGTCAGCCCAATTCTCCTACAAACTCCAGCCTGCAGCATATCAAATCAGGGCATCAGGAATCTCCCTGTCCCACAGGTAACTCAGAGACGTAAACCCTTTCAGAGCACTGGGATGCACAGGGGATGCTGAACTAGCTGCTGATGGTATGGGGAGCCACAGCCTTTTCTCCCTGTTTGGTTTAGAAGGCCTGGTACCCCCAAAAGCTGCTGCCTTCCTCAAAAGCACATCCAAGGGCACAACAGCTGCCCAATCCCCAGCCCATCTCTGGCACTGGTCTGAACTGCAGCAGGCATCATCCAGACACCTGAGCACCCCTTCACCCACAGAGACTCAACTGGGGACTGTTCAACCAAAGCATGGCTACAGCAGAGGCAAGGATCTGGGATCAGATCCTGAGCAAGGCCCAGATGTCATTGCAAAGCCCTCCTTCATTTCTTATTGATGCTGCTGCAGTCTTCAATGGACTGCAGATGTCTCCACGGGCACCTGAGTCCATTACCTACAGTACTTTCATCTCCCAGGAAGCCTTTCCAGTTCATTAAGTTTGCTAACAGACAGGTTTACCTGCCCCAGAGACAGATGTACAGATGGTGGCAAAAGGTGTCTGAGCTTCCACCAAATATTTCTAGAAAATTGTCAGAAATAACTGGAAACTATAAAGACAAGAGCAAAAATTAGATCTGTGACACCTCTCTGCAGTCATGTGCGGTGTCTGCTTCTTTTGTGCCCTTTCAAACGGTTTTCCTTCAGCCTTGGGCACTTTTTCTGTCCCAGCCTACCGTGACCTCAGGCTCAATCCATTGAGGTGAACCTGCTCAGGCTCAGATATTTGCCTCTGACAGCCCTTGTCCAGCAGCACCTTTATCTTCTTCCCTCTCTCTCTCCCCACCCCTATATTATTGTTCTGAGGATTGTTTTTGACAGGAGAAGCGTCCTTTGGGCAGTGCTCGCAGCATCCCCCCGCCTGACAGGGACGTGACCCAGCACTGCCACCAGAGGAACAGGCTGGCGCAGCTCGCTCTGGGGAACAGGCGGCTCATCACCTCGCATGACAGTGTCAGTCATGGCTCAGGCTAGAGTTGCCCCGGTCAGAGTGTGTCCCCAGCTCTTCCCTTCCTGTAACAGCCTGTGTTTCATTACTACCATTCAGCCAGTTCACTTGGGTCACCTATCTATCGATTCTTCCCACTTGCAAACCCATTTCACAGCAACAGGGAAAGCTCCTCCTGAAAAGAAAAAGCATTTCACATCCCCACGATTTCACCAGGACACTCTTCCCAGACCGGGGCAGCATCACCGCTGGCTCCTCCTTGCAACAACTCTATCTGGTACCACTACAATGACAGCAGATCTTCCATTTGCCGTAGCCATGGAAGATGCCATCTGGTCTCTGCAGAGCAGAACTTGTTTATAAGGCATAAACAAAGTTTACAGTGCACAGCATAGCAAATGCTCCGGGAGAAAATTGAAAGACAAGGATGATAGGAAGAAGAGACAGAGAAGAAGAGACTAAAACCTGTGTCAAAACATCACAGGCATTCACAGTGTCACCTCTCAGATATCTACCAAGAAAATGAACAGTGAACTCGGTTAAAGCAAACGGTAATTAATGCTCCTGGAGCACTGAGGCTAAAACAGGGATAAAGAAAGATGCAAACAGATGGAAAGGATAAAATAATACGTTTCATTAGTTTTGCTACATTTTAGGGAAGAAACACAGGCAGAGCACAGAAAAAGGCTTAGCTACATGTGTGCTTGTAGAATTGGGAAAACAAAGCAATTTCAGTCAAAATGCGCCTGTCGAAATCCTCCACGGGGTGCAGAGCAGTTTCCAAGGTAACCAGCACTAATTGTTGGCACAGTGGAATCCAGTCAACAACAAAAGCACACAGCAACCTGCGCTGCTTAGTGAGGCAACACACCCAAATACAGTCCTGCACAAAGGAAAGAAACAAAGCAGCTACTTGTGATCTTTGCCAATCTGAAAAGCAAACAGTACCTATAGATTTCCCCCCACAAGCAAGTGCAACTGCAAAGGGCAGGAGGACTCCAAACCCAGTAGCTATTCCATTTGTTCAGAGGCATTAGCCAGACCCCTAAGGACAGGTCCTGAAGGCACGCTCAGCTCTCTTGGAAGCGGGTGGATGACTCTTGCTGTAGTGAAGACTGCTGAAATGCTGGGGAAGAAAGACCTGGGCTTCACCCAGTGACATTTCTGATGGAAAACCCAAAGATACACTGGGATCATGGCAACTCTAAATACTGCCTTTTGCACTTGGATTAAAAGAGAAATGCACAGCAGCAATCAAAGCAGTATGAATAAGTTACATAAAACCCAAATAATGCCAACAGATTAGTGCTTGCAACTGAAGAAAAGCAGTAACACAGCTTTACAGAATTCAAATATTTGCTCTCAAATGGCTTTCGTGAGTGTAAATATTTTGTTGTAAGTAGGTCCTTGATCTGGATGCTGGCAACATCAACAGTAATTGGCAGGGGGTATGAAGGCAAATAATGGGGACATCAGCTTTTAAATTAAATGAAACCACAACACAACTGACAATTATCATTTCCCTAATAACCTCATTGACTTTAAGCTACTGTAGCTTCAATGAGGATAGTGACAGATTAATTTAATCACCAGGATTTACCAGCTAACCAACTGAACAGGTCAGAAAAGGCTTGTGCTTGGGGAGAGAGCATTGACTGTTCAATGCATTGAATCCCACACGTAAGAACATTCAGGCTACCTGTGGGGAAAGATGCATTGCAGTAGCTGAGAAGAGCATGTACAGGGGAGCTACAGCTGGATACCTGACAGCAGCTTCACACCCTGGTGAGCCCTCAGCAGACAGCTTACACCTCTGTGTTTTGGGGTACTTCAGATATTCAACAGCCCCTCCTACCTTCTCCTTAAGCTCTGAATCACCATGATCCAGCCCCTTAATATATCTGCTTTACAGCAGCGTAAATCTGGCGCACAACTGGTGTCCTGGCTGCAGCTGAGCTGTGGCTCACCGGCTGTGCTCTGGTACAAAGCAGAGGCTGGTAGGTGCCTTTCCCTGCTCCTCTGCAGCACCTGGGGAAGCAGCAGCTCCGGCTGCCTGTCCCTGGACAGCCTCCACGTGTTCTGCTCTGCCTGTACTTGAGCTCCACTGCCCTGCCTGCATTTTCCTGATCACCTTCTTCAGCGAGAGAACTGAACAGGTAAGTCCAAATCTCCCAGGCATACAAGGTGGACTCATGCTAGGAGTCAGGAGCAATTCTGGAAGCTGCAGTGAGCCCCCTGCTCCAGCTCCCAGCACACATTCATCAGGCAGAGGCCTCTGCCACGCTGTCTGGCAGCTGTAAAACAAAGATCCCCACCAAGAGATCAGTCCCCACCCTTGAAATACGAAAGTCTGTTAAAAAGGAGTCATACAAATCTCAGTACAATAAAGCAATGCTTTAAGAATGAGCCCTCGTTGCTGCAAATACTTGCTCCCTGTGCATCCTGTGAGTCGCATCTTCCTAAGTCTACTGCCTGGAACAAAATATTTACTGCCGTCAGCCAAGTCAGAGGTGGGAAAAGCTAATCAGTTCTGTTTGATGCACTGGCAACACAATTTACAGCTAACATGCAGCACTGAAGGAGACCCCACGATACCCTCAGCCAGGGCAATGCACTGAGGTCCCAGTACCTTTCCCAGGACTTGGTATCAGTTAAAAACATCACTTGCACATATGAAGCAGCTCTATCTTCCATTAAAACATGAACAGCGCAGTACTTATGCAGAAGAAACCGCTTCAGCTTCAAAGCAAAGAACTGGCTATTTAATCCTTTAAGTGGGAGTAAACATATGTAACGGGTAACTCACTTTTAAATCAATATCTGTTTTGAACTTCAGTACAAGTTAGAATTTTAAGCAAACAGACTTTTAAGAATGCCCATAGAAGTCCATGGAGCTTCAGCCACCCACAGCAGGAGGTGACATATTCCTTAAACTTCACTTTTAGCTCCTTTTGAGCTGATACTGAACACTTTTTACAGTGTTTTCTGTGATCTTTTAAAATAAGAATTCAAAGTATGCTATACAAACTCTGCTGAATGGGAGCTTGAAATTCACCTCTGCACGCATTGTGTGGCATTTCTAGGCGTGCCTGGTCAGAAAGACTGAAGATCATTTTGTCAACGCAACACGATGCTGGTTTATCCCATCAGGGGATACTGTAACACCTAAAATGCAGCAGTACCGTGCCCTGTTCACCTCAGGGCTCACGCTGCCAGTCCAAAACTGCTTCCCTAGCTAGCTCTGCAATGCAGCAAGAGCTGCAGGGCTCATCTCACCCCCCTCACTGCTTCCCAGCCTAGCCCAACACCGGTACCAAGACGTCCTGTTGACTGTGAGGAACAGTGTTGCGTACCCACTGGTGCGGGTGTGCAAGCGTGTGTCACGTACAAACCAAGTTCCGCAGAGGTGGTGGTGGGGATGGATTTCCAGAGCAGTCCTCAGCCCTGCTCAGCAGTTCTGCCATCTCTCCCCCTCTTCCAGCACCACATGCTCTCATCCATGGACTGCCCACCCTTGGAGACTACAGGCTCACACCTCCAAGTGTGCAAAGTGATTAGGAAAGGGAGATGTGAGGGATGGACATCAAAGCCCTCAGTGCATCTTCTGAACTACCTCTGACAGAGCTGTCTTCTCCAGGCACTTAAACACCTACAAGCTTCTGCAGCCACAGTGCTGGGGACATCTGGGTGCCGTGGGAAGAGGCGAGACCAGGGCTTGGGTCACTGCAGCCACTGGGAGAGGTCTGCATCTGTATCCAGAGGGAGAGCTCTCACGCATACTGAAAGTGATAAGCAGCAGCAAAGGTCAAGGTCGCAGAGGAGGAACACTGGATGGCTGGGATAAAGCTGGGAGCACACAGGGAGAACAAGGAGGGTGGAGGAGCTAAAAGCAACCTAAGTGAGAAAAGAGGAAAAGAAGGAAGAGCTGACTGAGCAATTGTTGAGGAGGATACTACATGCTTCAACCCTGGAAGTGCTCAAGGTTAGACAGGGCTTTGAGCAACCTGGTCTTGTGGAAGGCGTCTCTGCCTGTGGCAGGGTTTGGAACTGGATGAGCTTTAAGGTCCCTTGCAACACAAACAGTCTGTGATACTATATTCTTAAACAGAGAGACAAGATGACAGCAAAAGGAGAGAGAAAGGCACTCATGGACATTAACAGCTAAGGATTAGTTCCTTTTACAGCTCACCAACAATCTGTACAGGCTGTATTACCCTGGCTTTGGCACATACCCTAAATCTGAGGCAAAAAGCAACAGCTGAAGCCTTTTCCTTCTCTTGTATGTGGTATAAGGCTATGGACGAAAACAGTTTGGGCATGTCAGCAAGACTGCCACATCTATGCAGCACTGGCAGCTCATACATTAATAAAGAAGAGCAGAAGTATCTGTCTCGCCAGATGCACGGGCTGCATGGATGGAGGACCAGACTGTACCTTATTTTATCATAACTGCCACAATCTATATGAGCTGCTGAGAGCTGTACCAAACTGATCATATATCACTATGAATTAATCTCAAGGAAAGAAATAGGAATAAAAAACCTGAAATACCTGGGGTTCATTTTCCCCTCCCAAAATATACAGTGCCTCCAGCCAAAACTGATTTCCATGAAGTATTCAATCGACTCAGTCCCGAGTGAAAATGACTCTGGGAAGCAACTAACAGGTTTTCCTGCCTTGGAGATAATGACATCTCACAGTTCTTTTCCATACACTGCTTGCAAACTAAAATTCAGGTACTAAAGCTTTGACCAGGTATTTTTCACATGTAGGGGAAGGGCTCACTCACATGATCTAATGCACACAGCTGAGGGGGCCTTGTCTTTCCTGCACTGTCATGAAGAACGCCCAGTGAAAACAACCCCCCAAAACCCACCCAAGACTGCATTTGTAAACCATCACCTCAGAAAGGGTTTTCCAAGCACCACTGCCTCTGTTCGCAGTTGCTTTGTGAAACAGCACAGAAAAGAAGGATGTTTTGCTCAGCACCTCCCAAGGAATGAATGGCAGAGTCCACACCAGCAGGCAGCCCTCTCACTTTGAGTCTTGCCTTTGAATTTCCGGATCAATCTTCTCACAGTGGGTACAGACAGGCACTGGATCATCAGTACTCATCTGCCAGCTAATGCCAGCTGCTTTATGCTGATCTCCATCCTTCGGCTGGCAAAGGCAAGCAACCCTGTATTAATTATCATTATGAGGATTTCACTTAAAGTGAGCAGTTAATCTACCAGTAGCAACTCAACAAAACAGAAAAACCCAAACCAAAACACCATGTTTTGCTGTCCTTACTCAGGATATGAATACAGCATGAGAAGAGATGTTTTCTTGCCCTATGGTGTATCCTCACAGACTAAACCAGCAGGAAAGACAAAGATGGGGGTTTGTCTGTGGCTTCTAATCTTTTCTTGGAGTTTCTCACTCAAATTGAAACTCAGATTGCCTTTGCCTTCCAATTTTAATAATCAGGGTTAGATGAACCAAGAAATCTGCAAATATATATAGATATATAAAACACATGTACTGTGCACCATAAATACACTCCAAAGTAGTATTTCCTTTTCATTTCCATTAAAGTTGTGCCCTGGTGAGGACAGCGAAGTGCTCTCAGTCCTTCTCCCCACCTACCCTGCCTCCCTTAACCTTGAGAAACAAATGCTAGAGGAAAGGAGGAAGAAAAATGAACTCCCCCTTTCCTTTGTCAGACAGGCTGTCTGCGGTGCAGAGCCGCTCCGGAGAGGCTGTGCACTCTGAATGCTAACTAAGCTCACAGGCTACACATGCTCTCTCAGCGGAGCTTATGAAGAGATCTCGCTCCGTGCAGGGATGTGTTGGCATGGCAACAGGGAAAAAGGAGTCAACAGCGCCTGGCACCCCTCGCAGGAACAGCAGACGGGTTTTGTAAGTGATCTGATGGTACCTTCCTCCTCTCCACCACAGGTTAACCGGCACCCAGTGGTGTGTGGAAGGGCACATGTCCAGCTGGACACCCTAGGGGACAGCAGCGGGGAGCTGTGCCTTGTGCTGGGCTGACTGGTTAGCCATGGCTGGCAAGCGCACCAACCCACACATGTGGACTTCTGCATGGAAAAGGGCAGGAAGGGATCTGTGAAGCACAAGGGTGAGCAGGTGAATGAGCTCACCTTCATGCTCCTCTGCTCCACAATATGTCAGCTCCATCCCTGGGAGCTGACAATTGCCTAAGCCCAGGGTGAGGGGCCAGGGGATGAGGCAAGCCATGCCCACCAGCACATCCAGGGCTGCCACATAAGAAGTTGCTGCTTCCCTCTCAAGGTGACTTTGGAGAAGAAGCTGCCATTTCAGCTCTCCCTGAAACAAGAGCAGACGTGTGTCTGCAAAACAAGGCTCTGTTGTGTGGCAACGAACCTTCCTCCAAATCTTCCTGCGCTCGGATCAAAACTGGAATTGAAGATTATACACTGGTGCAGTCGTCAGCAGTACCACCTTCCAGCTGCAGTCAAAAAGACCTCTTCCTGTTGCCAGATACTGCCCAGTGCTCCTGCATGTCCTTCATGCTGCCATCCTGGGGATGGAGACCATGATGGCATCCCTTCAGACATCAGATGGAATCGCTGCTGAAGCCCTCTATCCACACCTCTCAGCACGGGGCAAAGCTGAGGAGCCTTGCAAGAGGGGCATCACACAACTGTGCACAGGTCAGGAACCACCCAGGTTCCTTCCGGCTTTTAAAAGCCTTCTATACTTAATGTAATTCATAAATGTACAAGTTGTCACCTACCATACGCTGGAAAGGACTCCAGCACAACAGGCCACGATTTAGAACACGGCCTCTGAACACAACTGCTCCACCAGTCACTGAGCTAACGCCAGTACTGGAGGGTCAACATCTGGCCCATGGAAACAGCAGTCTGCACTGACAGACCCCATCAGAGCAGGCAGCCAAACGCGGGTGATGGGGAGGAAGGGCAGAGGTGAACAGACAAAGAGCAAATCTTTCTCCACAAAAAGGGGAGCCAAAAAGCTGCCAGGATGTGCTCTGTATTTGACAGGATAGTCATCCTTCAGCAGCAACAGCTATCCTGGCTACAGCAGCCCCCAGAAAGGGCCGCAGAGGTTTTCAAAAGGCAGCGTCAATGGTGTACACTCTGAAGTACCAGTGTGACCGGAACAACATGTTATGAAAGATATTTCCTCCATCTCCTGCCCTTATTGCTCCTTGTTGCATCTCTGAGGCTGTGATCGATTATGTTTTCTGGGAATGCTGACGGCACCAACTGAGCGCTGGTTGCCAGGCCAACACACTCATAAGGTGTTTTGCTCTTACTCCTTAAGGAAGCACAGCTGCTTATGCAGTTCCCTCTTATGATGCTCATACTGTAACAAAAAACCACCAAAGTGAATCAAAACACCAACAGGGAGCCCAAAGGAAATGGCTGGCTGATGCTTTGTCATGGCCAGATTCAACACTGATGTGGCACGATGCAACAGTTGACTCCAGTGGTGTTACTGCACCTGGTTTGAGATACCACTTTCAAAAGCAAATCTGAGCCACACACTGACATTTTTGGAGGAGCTTTAGGGATAAAAGAGACCGATGGCTGAGCTGCTCTGGGTGTCTGGCTCCTAGCCCTGGCAGTTAGCACCTACACACTGGGTTATCTCACCCCACTCCCTTTCAGGCAATAGCTTTTCAGGCACTGCCCAAAACTGTGTCAAACCCTCCAGCTCCTACCAATACATGTCGACCACGAACTGATTTCTGAAGTCCCAAGAGGAGGTGGGACAGCAGAGCCAGCCCCTTATAGAGGTTACAGTCAGACAAAATGGGATGTGTTACTGGATTTAGTGACCCATAGCGCCAGCCACAGAAAAACATGCAGAGCCTGGTCTCTATATCGAGTCAGGGAGAGGGCAGCTCCAGGTTGGGGACATGTGGGAAGGTTGGGGTTTCCGTGGCTTCACTCCTGGTCCTCTGCAGATGAGCAACTGAGAAGGACCTCTACAGCAAGCTTAACAGAGCATGGTAAAAAAGACATTTTCTACAAGAGCTGTTGTCAGCAACGTAATTTGAACATGTCTAAAATATCCCAATTATGTGTCCCAGAAATAACACTCGTATTACTCTTAACACGGAGAAGGAAAGTGCGCAGTAATTACTGTCACATTTCCTGCGCAAAGGCAAGGAGATCAAAATGCCCAATTAACAGCCTCCTTCCCATGGGAGCCATCAATGACATGGTAAGATGCATTCTTCCAGCTCTGTGAAACAAACAACCGAATCAGGGCAAACCCAGTGATCAAATTTGCCTTTGATTGTCATCGAGTTTGCATCCTTCTGTGCATTTTGGTGGTGGTGCTCAAAACATGCAGCTTGTTGGAAACGCACCTCTGAGAACAAGGCTGGGAGGCTCCTTTGGGAAAGGGGCGTTCAGAGAGTTTGGGGGGTACTTTGGTAACTCCGGGAGGGCTTAGGCAGCAGCAGGACAACCAGTGCAAACTGCCAAATGAAAAGGAAAGCTCTGACAAAGCAGTCTTGTTGGAAAGAAAGACTAAAAAGGGCTCTGTACAAAGAAGGCCTGTTTGTATGTTTACTGGCAGTGCCATCAGGGTATTATCACTTGTATTGCAATAAAGGGGAAAGAAGGAAAAGATCAAATGAGATGTGTGCCCAGGGAATGACTCAGTGCAGTTTCAGCCTGAGGAGGCTGCAGCCCTGTCCCAGCACAACCTACCATCGTGGCTCCAGCCCTACTCCTCATGGGCTGAGGGCCCTCAGCCGGCAGAACTGAGGGCCACAGCGACTTGCCAAGAGTGCAGAGGTAGCGAGGGCTGTGGACAAGGTCCTCTTCACTTGGAGACTGGTTACTACAAGGCAAGGCTATGGAAGGTAATGGGATACAGACTGCTTCCTTGACACACTGCCAGGCACCTAAATCAAGGACAATCCCCGCGTTCCACATCTGGCTGTGTTTTTGCCAACCTAAAGGGACTCCCCACCTCTGCTCAAGTATTACTGGCTATGCCAGGGCAGTCTTTCAGGCTGACATTCCCTGCAGCTTATTGAAATGCACTTCTTTAAAGAGTAGTTGGTCACAGGAATAGATGTGATGCAGATGCCCATGCATATGTCCACTGAACGAAGCCCAAAACAAATGGCTGAATCAGGATAAACTGCATTCAAGGCTGTAACATGATTTGCCCTTTCCCACTTTTCTCTTTGGCTGTTTCCTGCAGACTGTGCTATTCCTACTGTCTGAATCCCCTCCTCTCCGAGGTGATATCTGCCGTCATGCAAAAGCTGAGAACCTCTGGATGAACACATAAAACTGAACCTCTTTCTATTATCCTTACCTTCAATTTCTCCTTTTTTTCCCCTCTCACTTCCTGACCCTGCTTTGCTCCCTCACCCTTTCCATCTCACCAGCTCTTGGCCCTTTGCCTCTCCAAGCTCCCCACTGCTGGATCTGTTCCCCCACCATTCCTTCGGCCCATTACTGCCACTCTCATTCAGCTGCCACAGGCCCCCCCCCTCACCCACCTTTCCTGTGGCTCAAGGGCTCTGAAAGCACGGCAGGAGCACTCAGCCTGCAGCCGGTCCAGTGTGTGGTGTCGGGAAGTCTGCTATGATTCTCTGGCAGCCTCTTTGCATCCCACATGGTTTGGGTACTCTGCCAGTTAATGAAGGGCTCTGCATGTCACTGGCAGGATGTGTTACTGCCCTTAGCACTGAGTGACACCAGGACAGTCGCTGTCCTGAGGCTCTACTAATAGGATTTCAGGAAATGCTTTCCCTTCGTCTGCCACAAAAATAATTCATCAAGTAACTGTGTGGGTAATCCAAGCCCCCTCTGATTATAAAACTGAATTTGGCATATAATGAAGAAAGCACTCAATCAGTTGAGTCACTGTACATAACAACATAGTATAGAAGACGCTTCGCAATGCATCTAACCGCCTTTACCCTGTTCATATAAATTTGACAGGTTAGTCATTATATTATAGGAAAAATTAAAGGAAAAAATAGATGAATTTTACGTGTATAAAACCCAAACCTTTGCAGCTTGATGTTCCTCGCAAGTCAAACACGCTGGACTGTGCCGAAGTGCTGGTACCCAGAGAACACTGCAGCACATCTGTACTGCTCCTCAGCGCTTCTTCCCTGCTCCCATCGAGCTGACCATGGCTTTTCGGTAAGCTTCATTCTGCCACTCTGATCCTTCATTACCACACATCCTTCATCAAACACATCCTGAGCTCTACCACAGGCTCCAATGGGAAGCTTCCCACATCAGCCCGCTTCAGAGCGAGTTTCTGAAGGTTACTCTATCACGCCTACTTTGCAGCAAGTGTCTCACATGACGTAAAAAGGTTTGGTTTGACAAGAGCTACAGATCTCATCCTCCACTCCTAATACTTCCAAAATCCTCACCAAGGATGCGGTGCGTGTGTGCAAGTGAGAAAGGACATGGACAGGCATGGGTTAGGAAGAACATATTGAAGCTCAGTGCATCTCAGGCTGTGGGATGCTGCAGACCGTGCCAAAGGCAAGGAGATCGCATGAGCTCCTCGGAAGCAGTGTGGGATTTGTGGCTGGCAGAGAGCTGAGGATGGAGCGGGTCTGAACTCAAGTATATACAAAAATACATACACAAATACATCTGAAAAAGAAATAGCTGCTTTACTGCCCTTACTTATATCACATCCAGAGCAGAGTTTTTTGCCTTCTGCCAAAAAACCAGCTTGTTCTCTCACATGTGTTTGCCTTTGACTTCAGTGGATGCCAGATCAGGCCCTGAGGCTGCCCTGTCCACAGCCTGTGCACTCTCCCACGTTCCCATCAGTCTATTTGAAAGAAGGGCATTGATGTGTCTCCATAATGCAGCCATTACCAGCACGATACCGAGACAGATCAATCAAAGGCAACACAACAGCCAGATTCAGAGGATTCCAAAATTGAGGTCAGGCTCAATAACTCTTAGACAGACGCCAAGAGAGAGACACACACACATATACAGGAAGGCAAATTTTAACTGTGTAAACCTAAAAATGTCACTTGCAGTGATGGACTGAATGCATTTTGGCAAGAACTGTTATTCCCTCCTCCATCACTACCCCTTGCCTCTGCACCAGTGTTCCATAAGGTGCCTTTGTCCTGGTGGCCTGACTCTAACCTTCCCCTTACCACACAGCCCACAGATTTTACATCACAAGCCCTGCAGATGGGTGCCCTGCTGCTTTGCTGTGCCCTGAAGGGACTACTGCATGGCTGCAGAATACCTTGCCCTAGGAGAGGCCCATTTCATAACTAAATCCCAGCCCCTGGGTCAGTCAGTTGTTGGAGAGCATCCTTAGGTGAAACTCCTCAACCTGTAACTGAGCTCCCACCAGCAGGGGCTGGGGAATGCCCTGGTTGTACGAGTGCTCTGCTGTACACCAGCTTCTTGTTGCAGTTGCTGCGGATCTACAGACCCCAATACGAAGGCTGAGAAGCAAGAGATTTCCCCAGGTTATGCTTCTGGACTTGCACCAGGGAAAACAAAATCCCTGTAAATCCACTCAAACCCACAGTTTGGCTTAATTATCCCAGTTGACCTTGGCTTCCTGGGCACTTTCTCCTCAGCTGTTTGGAGCCAGTGAATTAAATGATTCCCATTACTGACAACCATGTGTAGCAGAGTGGCATTTAAACCCTACCTGACACAACACCTCATGGCGGTTGATATTTACAGACTAACACAGCAAAGATGATTGAGTTTCATGGCGAATGGCACTCTTAATTTCAAGATCAAACTCTGAATCAAACACCAAGCTCCAACTCTAAATTTCCTGCTTCACAACACATGCAGCACATCCAGCTAGTAGATCCTAGTGTAAAATGGCAACAGACTCCGGGGTCCTCTTCTACCTCTACAGGAAGTTTTTGAAGGTTTCTCCTTTAAAAAGTGAAAAATTATTAAAAGCATATGTTAAGTATCCTAAGATGACTTACGTTGCATCAATCAAATACAGCGATAGGCAGTGTGAGTCTGCAGGGCATGGGCTTCCAGACAGCGAGGAATTCACGCATGAAGGCAAGCGGTTTTAGGGACTTTAGTGGTGTTCAAGGACAAAGATGCCACGAGGTAAGCTATAATAAGACTCCCAAACAAAAAACTCTATGTAGCAACAGTAAGTCCCCACACCAGAGATTCACCAATATAAGCAGTGAGAAAAAAGCAGAGGAGGAGAAAATGAGGCCACAAAGTGGTGATGGAAGCAAATGTCACTACAAGAGTAGCCTTGCTCCCTTGGCACGCGTGTGTCCCCAGTTCCACTGCCTCATTTGCTCTTGTTCTGCTGTTTAACCCCTTCCCTCAAAAAGCAACATGAAAATACACTACTACGGTGCCCATGGACGGGCAGCAGTGGGTTCCTGCGTCCTCTCACCCATCAGCTGCAAACTCCTCAATTAAGTGCTATGGGGACACCACTCAGAACCTGAGCTTGACAGAGCCTAGAAAAGCATTTCTCTCCCCCCATTCTAAGGAGAATTATTCCCACTTTCCCATGTGTATGGGTGAGACTGGTCCAAGCCTGTGTGAAAAATGTGTGGCAAAGATGAGAAACACAGTCTCCCCACAGTCCCTAAGAACTTCAGTATCTTACCTCTGTGATTCCTGCGTGCCTCTTCCTGCTTATTTGCTGGCTAAGCATAGCACGAAGTTGGGTTACAGCAAAGAGACAAGACCTTGTCATCACCCCCCTAAACAATCAGCAGCAGCGTGGTCACCTGAATGCTTATACAGGATATCTTTTACCTTTGGCTTTTCAATTTTGGCTATCCCCGAGAGGAGACTCTACAAATCTAAACCCATTTACTTCCATCAGAGAGATCCATTTCCAGCACAATTGCTTACGAAATGATTAGGGTCCAAGAGCCTTAAAATTCGTCAGCTGCTGAGAAATTATGGATAGCATCTCCAAATGGTGTCAACAGCCAACAAACATTGCTAGAAAGATCTCTTTAGCATGCACGGATGGATGCATCAAGGGCAGTTGTGTCTGTACAAGAGAAATTCCTCTTGCGCTGTGCATTTGGGATTTAAAGTGGGAACTCTGCACAGAGAGAATTAGCATTTACTTCTAAACCAGGAAGCCTGCTTTGCATATTTCATTTTGACACAGTCACACTTTTTTTTGTGTGTCTCCCAAACAACAAGCTGAATCCTAAAATCCTGACACAGTTTACAAATAGACTCAGTGAGTATCCAGTGAAATACGCCTGGGCAAGGGGGAATAGATGCTGACACTGAACTGTGGTATTCCCGGTCAGATTGAGCAACGCATTACTACGCACATAGTTGGTGGTTTCAAGGTGGTGTTTCTCGCAAGCCACAACAGGAGAATCCATCCTTCACACACAGAGAAATGCAGACAAGAGCAACGTGAGCCATCCATGCACAGCAGCAGAGTGGTTTCCTACCCTAGCCCAGAGGAGCTGAGCAGCTGCTCTGCACCAGCCTGTCCTCTTGCTCCCAGGGACATGACCCTGTCCCATCTATTAAGAGGCACCAGTGCACCATCATGCCCTTCCTGAAGGCTTCTCAGAGCACTGCCCAGCATTCTGGGTAAGGATGCAAGCAGTGCAAACCTGGATGAAGATGCGGCCCTTGCTGTGGAGAGCTAGTGCCCTTCCAAAGCACTACTCCCTCATGTTAGCTCCCTGGGGCACTCCTGGTTCCACCTAACGTTTTCCCATGGAGGACCATTATCCAGTGGTCTGCAGAGGTCCATGGTGAGGTATGGAGGTGCATTACCTGCAGTCTCCCTGTCTCCTGCTGACAGCTCCCCGTTGATCCCATTTTCTTTGGTCCGAGCATACGTCCCTGGCTGCTCATGGCTGCCCAGCCCCGGCTCCTCATCCTCTCGGTAGGGAAATCCATTGGCACTTCTGACCAGTCCGGCACCCGCGCCGCCCTGTTCCTTAATTTCAGGTGAATGTGGATGCGCAGAGGCCTCTGTTAGCTGACCTGCAGTCCAGTGCGGTGCCTTGGCTTCATCCTTCCTATCCTCCGCCATGGCCTCTTGCCTTCACCGCTTGGCCTGTAACGACATGAGCAGGAAAGGTCAGCTCCAAGCAGGTGACTGTGCCCCTCACCATGGGTCAGTGCTGCCAGAGAAACTCAGGTCCAGCAGATGAGAGAGGCTTTACATGCAGAAGCGTCTCTGCTTGTCTGTCCTGGGCGTGAGGGAACTGCTTTAAAACTAAACCAAACCACGAGCAGTAAAAATTATGGGTCAAGTCCTTCCTGACTCTCCTATTGCCTTGCAATTATTAGCAGGAGTTTCTTGAGAGCTGCCCTTTTGTTAACCTGATTTTAACTCATTAATTACAGTTAAATGTCGACCCACTTAAAGAGAAATGAATCGGTCGTCAGAATGCCATGACTGCTGAAAGAGGCGAAGGTGCTGTTGCTATTTTCAACGCAGTTGCAAAGAGCAGGTGCTCTTCAGGCACAGAACCACAAGGCGATGGATGGGTCCTCTGCAGCACGAGCAATCTGCTGCTAGCCACGTCTGAGAACATTCACTGACAGGCTCCTGAACGTATGTGCTATCCGACCCTGTTTGTATCCCCTCACACTTGCTGTTTTGTGAACATTCACACTCACTCCCTTTTGTCCAGAACAGCCCGTGGGGAACAGTTGTTTCCCACACAAGCAGTTGCGTTCTCTTATGATTCTCTTATGTATTTATACATAAACAAAACTAATCATTATTTGAAATTCATGCTCATTTCACTCCTGCTAATCAGCTCTCATTCGTCCAAGCCAGGAATAGAAGGAATTGCACAACTCATAAGCTTTGGCTGCTCCTCACAGAAATATGTAGTAGTAGCAGTTCCTCACTATGTAAACCTAGGAAGACAACGTATCATAACTGTGTTTCCGTGATCAGGTAACTCTGGGGAGGAGAGCAAGGCTAGCTACTTCAAACTGAAAGACAGCAGGCCTTTCCCAACAGCACTGACCACATTTGGTTTTCCTGGGAGGTTAGATATAAGGAAGAAGCCCTTCCTTGTGAGGGTGCTGAGGCGCTGCACAGGGTGCCCAGAGAAGCTGTGGCTGCCCCATCCCTGGCAGTGTTCAAGGCCAGGTTGGACACAGGGGCTTTGAGCAGCCTGCTCCAGCGGAAGGTGTCCCTGCCCATGGCAGGGGTTGGAACTGGATGAGCTTTAAGGCCCTTTCCAACCCAAACCAGTCTGGAACTCCATATGTTCTGCAGGCATTTAACAAAATCACCCGACTAAACCAGCAAAACCCCCCAGTTCCCATAAAGTCGTCAGCTCACAGAAAACCTCTAAACATTGGGAAAAGCTGTGGTTATTCGTCAGATAATCATTCCCAAGTGGGAACTCAACCCCCTTCTCATTGGATATCATCACTGAGTAATAATGGCTTTCAGTGCTACTTTAAATTACAAAAAACTAATGGTGAATAATGAAAATCAGATTTCACACATAATGAGTGACTCAAAGTGTGCTTCCACCCCAAAAAGGACGCATAACTTCTGTGCAGCTCTGCTCTCACCCTCGCCCAGCACCATTCCCTGGGGATGACGAATTGCACAAAGACTCCAGAAGCAGGTAAAGCTTCAAGCACAGCATTTCCTCCACGCTGCAATGAGAACTGTGGCTGAGCAGGCTCACAGAGCTCGGTGGCAACGAGACTTGCCTTGATCAAGTACAGAAACAGTAAGCACGATCCACAGCCCTCTGCCTTCTCCACCTCCTTTACCCTGACGGGACACTCGTCAGTGAGCCACTCTGCATACAGCACAAGAGCCTCAACAGGCCACCTCAAACCCTACCTGGAAAGCAGATGCAGTAATAATAAAGGAGAGAGCCTGAGCTGAGCAAACAGCATCCCCCGTGTAGCCAAGAGACAGCCCTCTACCTCCAGGTCTGTTTGCTGCATGACAGCACACAACAATTTACGATGAGAGCCTTTCCAAAACACGAGGCCACGGCACAAATGCCTCCCTCTCTGCAGGAGTGAGAAGCACACAGCCAAAGCCACCAGTGTTTGGGGTCCAAGCACAGAACAGAGCCTGTTCCAGGAAAAAAGGGCACATTCTCATCTCTGAGATGAGAATGCTCAGCTACAAATGTAACTGTTAACATCCTACCGCGCAGTCTGGAGGCTATTATCCCTCAAGTGCCCTTCCTGGCTCCAGGCAGACACTCCCTGCTTCACTTGAGGCTCCTGAGGAAGGGTATTCACATCTTTACAATGGACTGTGCCAGAGTCCCCTGTGAAAGTAACAGAAGTGCTTTTATCTTTAAAAATAAATACAGCGGGCAGGCTCCAACGAGGGCTGTGTGTATCTGGAGGCAGAATTTGGCTCAGTATTTGTAATAGATGGTTACAGACTGAAACATGGATGAATTCATTCTTGACTCTGTTATTCATCAAGTACTCTCTGAGTTTATAATGGTAGTAGAAACACAGCGAGTGAGTCACACAATGCATCTTTATACTCAGCACTTCAGCGCTGACTCTCTGCTGGGTGGCCGTGATTCATCTGCAGCTCAGGTTCACATCCAGACTCTACAGGTGTGCTTTTCACCATCAGGTTTGTTGTTTTTCTGCCATTTCAACACATACCATGGAATTAAATTAATCAGGTAATTGAAACATTGACACAAATACCAAGCGTGGACAAATATTATGGCAGAACTTACATAGTGTTACACACACAGAAAGAAGAAACTTGGAAGACTTTGGACAATCTAAGGGAACACAGTGTTTGAGGAGCAAAAAGTTCCTCTTTCCACCATGATTGTCTTATTCTTTGTACAAATGGCAAAGGAAGGCTTTCAAAAGACATCTGGAAAGCAGCACAGCCAGTCCTCTGAAATGTCATGTTGTCTCGGTTAAAATTAATGTGGGTATTTGAGCCTCTTTACCCATTACAGCAGAACCTCATTACCACGCAGCACTGATCTTACTGGGATGTGCTCTCTCTTCTCCTCCACCAGCTGACATTAGGGGTGGTGAGAGGTGACCGAGGCAGGCGTTGGACTGCGGCAGGGAGGGCAGCGCAACCCCGTACCAGCCTCAGCTGCATCAACACCCGGCACACCAAAGCCACACTGGTGACACCATACCAACATACCATGGGCACAAGTACGAGCCTCAGCACAGGCTGTGTTAGCTACATGACATGGGATCATGAAAACACTCCTCCATCAGTGTGTTCCTCACCTTGAAGCCTGATCAAAGCCAGCCATGCAAACCAGGGTGCGGGAATTGGGTGGGAAATGACCCCTGTTGTGCACCACAGAAACCACCTCAGTGGTACTGACCTGCATCTCTGGGCCATGCACAGCCCTCCCCAAATGGTCTCCCTTGTCCACACTGACACGGAGGATGCTACCAAGACTCTGTCAGAGAGATCATGCTCCATGGGCAGCCGCCAGCAGTAGCAAAGCAGCAGTGAAGAGACACTTCACAGACCTCGGATTCATATCCTGTAACTCAGGCAGAGCCCTAGGGACAGCACTATGGATCTGAACTGGACATCCTGCCTTCTAAACTAATAACCTGTAGCAGAAATTGTGGTAAAACCAAATTCCCCCATTCTTTCCAGCCGTTTGGGAACTGCGTAGAGACAGAAAATACTTCAGCAACTTTGAATTAACACAGAGGGACAAACCTCATGGGGAACGTGTGGAATGACTTTGCTGTTACCTCCTCCCTTCACAGGCACTGTGAATACGTCTCCTAACCCATATGCTCTTTTACGTGACACTGGCTCCTGCTGCCATGGCTGGGTTGAACCAAGCCTGAGTGCTTTGAACTCCACAGACAACAAATCACCCACAGTAATACAGCACAAGACCATGATATGCAAAACCCAAGATCATGCTCATTTAAACATCCTGTCATTCTAGCTATCCTTGTATGTATTACCCGAGTACCTCCTGCAGAATCACCTTAGCGCTGTATTAACATTGCCTTTGCAGGTAAGCAGATGAGTTTTCTACAAATTCCACTTTTTATGAGTACTTTTTAAGAGAACAGAATTAAACCAGTACTGAAGGATTTTGTAAAGATCCTGCTTCAAGCCATGCTTTTACCTACTCCTGTGTCTATTGTCCCTTCACAGTGCGACAGAGCTATTTGGTTTCAGGGAAGCTAATTCATTAGCTAAGAGAAACAGCCACCTGGATACACGGATGAAGAGCTACAATTACAGTTCAGGGCAGTAAGAACAACACTGGAGTTCCTGAAAGGAGAGACAACACGCTCCTCCAGAAAGAAAAACAATCCCTGGCCAGGTCATGGCCAAACACAGAGCTCAGGGGGACAGAGCGGGAATGAGAAGGGATGTGCTCCCTATATGGCTCCAGGGCCAAATCCTGCTTCCCAGGGGACTATCTAGCTCAGATGTTCCAATAGCACTGACTCAAGCTACCCTGCTCCGTGAAGGCAGGCAGGGGCAGGTAGGGATGGACAGCATGGCCTCAGGTACCCAGGGCTGCCAGAACTGAATGAGACTTAAGCCTAAAAGAGATGTTTTTAATGAAACTTCAGAAATTCAGAGAGCGTCTTTCAGGGAAGATGAATTTATGAGATGAGGCATTCATACACATTTGGAGAGCACCAAGAACTAGAGGAGACTGCCGCTGAGATGCTTTCAAATTAGTTATAGCAAACCCAAAGCCAACACAACAAAACCAACCGACCAAAAAACACGTATTAAAAGAATTCCTTCCTCAATGTAAAAGCCTCAAACCATGTAAAGGGTACAACCTAACTTACAGTGGTGAATAACACAACCAAGGAAACCTTTAATTCATGTCCACATATCAGCGGGCCAACTGGGATGATGCGCCTGAATGTTAAATACCAGGCAATGTGGATTAAAAGGTCCCAAGGGAATTTGCCAGGAAATTTAACTTACCAATAACTTCTGTCTAGAGGAGCCAAGGAAAGCAGGCAGGGATCAGGAGGCCGGAACAGAAACAACAAGAGACAGAAGGTAGGGATTCTAGACAAACAGATTCCAATCACTTCCTGCCACCATCAACAAGCTCAGCCTGTGGTATGTGGTACCCAAACCCTGTTGGTGCTATTGTCTTCATGGACCCTTCACCTATTTACAGACAAGGAGGGCTAATTTTGGATGCCATTAACACATGGAGAGCTTTGCACCTGCATTTCACTCCTTCATTTTAGCTAACATGCACCTTCTCTCAAATTAACATGATTATTTTCAGATGCGAGCAGTGCGCTTCACGCTGATCAAAAAAGAATCACAGCAAACAGCAAGGATGGGGAGGAGGTCTCACGGCATCCGACAGGGACCATGCCAGCTTCCTTCTTACTTAAAATGCTCAGTCATGGTCCAGAAGCCAAAAACAACTAACACCAGTAGATGTTGAAGGTCTAAGTGCTGTAATTCCAGTAATGTGGTATATTATTAGACAGAATTATACATTCCAGCAATTGAAGTCACTCTACCTCTCAAGCCTAATAAAGGCTGGATAAGTTTCTCTACTAATGATAACAAGTATAGTTTATTTCTTCCTTGCCCACTGTTTGAGTTACTAGCTTGCAGCTAGGTCCCTCTTTCTAGACAATACAAGCAAGACTGTCCTCTCAAACACCACCTTGCATCGCTTAAAATGCAGGCACTGTTCATTCCCTCACACTTGTATTAGCGTTTGGTGGTTTTTAAAGGCTTTTCCATCCCTACACTGCAGTCAGTCAGTCAACAGTCACTTATTCTTTGCAGAAAATCCTTCTGATTGTACCTGGGATTACAGAACGGGAGAAAACCAACGGCCGGCGCCTGGACCAGGGCTGAACAAAGGAGGCTCACTGTGGAAGCAAGATTCACCGCAATCTGCATCCTTACCGGAGCTGAGGAGGAGGGATGGCTGAAGCCTCTGAAGCGCTCAGTCAGACCGCAGCGCCGCACAGCAGGGAGCGAGCGGAGAGCCGGAGGAGCGGCTGCTCACATCACATTCCCGCTGCTCCGAGCCCGCTCCCGTCTCCCGCGGCTGGGCTGAGCACCAGCAGAAGCAGACAGGTGGGGGGATGCCTCACCCCGCTCCTGTCGGAGGGGAAATGCCGTCACCTCGAGAAACAGCCCCCCCGCTCCGCTCCAGGTCACAAACCCGGCTCGCCCTGGGCTGGGATGCAGCACCGGCCGCACTTCCATTGGGAGCAAGCAGGTCTGTCCTGCTGCAGAGCACACGCACAGGTAACTGCATGAGAACGAGCCTTTGAGCTGCCACTCCTGACCCACAGAGCTCTTCCTCCCTGGGGCAGGTATTCATCTCTGCTGTACAGGGCTGCCCTTGCTCCCGCACCAAGGGACTCATCAACTTGCTCATACTGCAGGGACCTAAACCCAGGTGCCCTTCTCTATTGCAATTGTGAAGTCAGGGTACTAGCAGCTTCAGCCTGCAGAAAAAGAAACAGCTACCACAGAGCTCGCTTCTAGCTAAAAAGCCAGAAGAATCCCTGTACACCCCTCCCTGTTCCAACCGCAGCGCTTCCTGACAACCCATTTCTATCCACTGTGCTGCATTTTTACACCATTTACCATCCAAACACCCTCACACCCCCCATCTATCACTAATGATAATTGTTTCCTGCAGGAGAGAAGAAAGGCATTTTAGCTGGTGAAGGAGATGGTAACCATAACAACAGCACCATGACAACTGTGATATCTGAAACAAGAATTAAGGCAAAAAAACTTATTACCAACAAATTTTGTTCATGATAAGGATGGCAAAGGCACTAAATAGGCAATACCAGTCAGCAAAGGCGCCAACATAAAGAGACACAAGCCTCTGGTTTAAATTGCAAGCAACTCCCCTGCAAATTTAAGGATGAGGCACCATGACAGCCTTGTCTTCTCTTGATCAGCAAAGAGAAGGTGGTCCCTGCTTAATCCTACCTGAGATCTCTCCTGCCTCGGGGAGCTGGAGGGGCTGAAGGATGGAAGGAGTGCTGCTGGGAAGCCGGGATGCTTCCTGGCAGCCACAAGACTCCCAGCTTTTTCAGTGGAGTCTTTTGTTTCCAGGAGACTGGTTGAAACGAGCCCTGGAAAAGGACGGGATTGCTCCCAGGGCAGCACCTCAGCCAGACACACTGCATTGATTTTTCCAGCAAGCACCATTTGAAATGGGCACCGTGAGCCCTCGCCGTGCGCTCTAGAGAAGGCACTGCAGTTGGCAGGCTTGTCTGGAACATGAGGCTCCACAGCCCTTAGCAGCCACCTCAGCAACCTCGGCCAAGGCCCTGACTCACAACCCTGGCAGAGAACACAACCCAGTGCTTGTGGCCACATTGGCTCTTTCACCCTCGGTGCAGGAGGCGCAGGAGAACCAGCACAAATAAAGAGCACGAGCTCCGAGGGCTGGCTGCAGATGAAGTGATCTGGGGTGTGATCAGGCAGGGAAGTGTCCCAAGAAGCAGCTGCACAGCCTGCCCTTCCTGGGGCTTTACAGCGGGGATTCAATGCACCAGTTCACAACACAGGACTGCTCAGGGTGGGCACGCTGAAGTGGTCTTTCCCCATTGAAACACTCTGGCGGGCACAGCTTCTCTTTCATAAGCTCCCTACTTTTCAAAGTACTGCAGTAATGTAACTGGAAACACATCTCCAATAGAAGAAACAGCTTTTCTGTTTTGCATATTTCCTTTTCACCACAGTGGTCACTTCAAACCTTAGCAAGAAGACAGTTGAAGATCCACCCAACAACGCAGCCAAGCTGGAGGATGCACTATAGAAAACAAGGGCTTCCCTCCCCACTGCCACCCCCATTGTAATGTTCAGTGCTTATAAATGCCTGAAACAAAGTCATCATCTGCTTATTTAGCTCATGGGTACAGAAGGTGAGGGCAGCACACAGTACTCTGCTCATTGAAGGGGTTTGGACTAGATGACCTTTGAAGGTCCCTTCCAACCCAAACCATTCTGCTGCTCTATGACTCTACCCAGGTCACGATCTTTGCATTCCTTCTCTCCACAGACTCCATGATGGATGACTGCTCGGATTACGGAGTGAGGAATTAATTAACTATGCTAATGTGTTACTTGCATATTCTCCACGTAGGACAGGCCTGTGCTCTTGCCAAGTTTCAGTGGAGCTCCTCTGCATGCAGGTGAGACGAACCGGACCATTTAGCAGAGGGGTGCTACCAACTCCACTGCTAAGCAAGAACTCCCACAAGAAGATCTCATGTATCCCGCATAAGCCCTGGCGCACACCTGGATTGCTTTCACATCCCTTCTTGCTTCCAGTTTCACTGAGATCTCATCAAAGATGACACAATTTCACATAATCTTAACTTCACGCACTGAGCTTTTAATTAGGAAAAAATGATAAAAGCTGCCTCTACAAATGTCTCAGCATTTTGTGCCTTTTCAAAGGCTTTTCCTAACTTTTCAAACTAATTCCACCCCTGCTACAACACCCAGACACTATCTTTGGGAACACCATCACGTCAGCTACTACTAATGGTAAAAAGCATGTCCTGGGCTAATTTCTGGCAGATTCTTTGCCATAAAATACACGGGGGGTGAACCAGCTTACAGCAGAAATCTGGGATGCAGCATCCGCACCACACTCCAGCCCTCTGCAGCCTTTCCAGGGCCACGGATCCTCAGAAAAGGGGTGGTTCAGTAACTCCAAGGGTAGACTCCCTACTCCAGCCGCCACCCCAGCTTAATTCTGTCCTTCCATATGCTAAAGTGAAGGGACACAGTCAGTTATTCCACAAGCAACACAAAGATGCTGATGTGAAAAGTATGGAGGTGATGACAGGAGCGGATGTTCAAGGCCACGTGCTGCTCCAGTTTGTTTGGGTAAAATCTGCTGCTCCCATGAAAAGTTTCCTCCCCAGGTCAAGGGCAGCAGATTATTCCTTTGCTGGGAGTGCTTTTAGCTTCACTTCATCATACTCAGACACGCCAGGCAATCATGCCACGCACACAGTGGAAACAGAAGCATCTTATTGTCTAACAGAGGCATTGCCTATTCATGCTGAAAAAAGAGCATTAGACAGAAGAAAGCTTGTTCCGAGGTCACTCCATCCAGACTCACTTAAGCAGCTTTGACTCCCAGTTTCACAGTCAGAAAACCTTAGAGGCAGGGACCCAGGAACCCATTACAGCCAAGAGAAGCCAATGCTTTTAGTTGTAGCACAGAACACCTAACTGCAGACAAAGAAATAGAAATAAGGAGACAAAGGATTGGACAACTGGTCGTGAAAGAGGTTATTTGCAAAGTCTGCTTGCTTCTGTATCTACAGCAAACTTGGCATGGATTAGCGAGTGCTAGAATTTTCCTTCCCAGGAAGTCTCTGAGCAGTGACTGTTGTGCTGCAAACCCTTGGTCCTACAGAAGCGGTAGGATTCTTTCATCCCTTCGTAGTATTTGCTAACCAACAATGTTACAAACAAATTACTTCTTATAACTTAAATATACCCGTATGCTTGCGTGACTTAGAAATACGCTGTCCACCCACACTCAGCCACCCACTCCTGTGACCCATGCCTGTTGTACCCAGGCAAATAAAATAATCTCTCCCTACCTGGAAATGAGAACACCCGGAAATCTTTTGTGCTCTTAAATGCTCCAGACAGCAAAATCACAATATTTGGGATATAATTTTATCATGTGGTAGCTTTCCTCTGCCAAATCTTTACTCAACCAACCCTGCTGCCTTCAAAAGAAAAGAAAGCAACAGCCACTCCTCCAGCCTGTTCCGGCGCAGGGGAAGAAGGGCAGGGAGGACTGAGACATTAGTGAAGGAACCTGAAACCACAGTAGTTACTTTGCATTCGGAGCTTTTTGAACTAAGAAAATGAAGGTATCTAAAGTGTGAGGAGGAAGCGACTCACTGAGTCATTCAGCCCGACATCTGAACCACAGGACTCGCTGTCACAGCAAATACCTGCTTTAGGGGACCATTTCCTCCCCAGGCTTACCCGATTCTTGCCACTGGTTGGGTTCAACCTTGTTCTGCTCTTCCCACCCCGTGCCAAGGGGTTGATGTATGTCTATGAAGGCAGCGGCATTCTCCTGGGCTAAGATGAAGAATAAATGAGTTTTGTGGGAGGAGAGGAACAAGCCCCGGGCCAAGGAGTAAGGGAAGGGTAAGAAAGTTGGGTTGGATGAAGCAAGTGCACGTCAAGAATGATAAGAAGTGACTGATGAACAAATTCAGTAAGTGAGGAAAAAGTCTGGAAAAACCCAAGCCATAGGGGTGAATGGGTGTTGTTTTAATGTAAAGAGACAGCCAGGGAGATGAAGGGAAGCTAGGATTTGCCATGTCCAATCAACCCATCCAGTCTAGACTCAAGCAGTGGCCAGCACGAGATGCCCCACATGAAGAGATAAGAAGCTCCACAGAGCTTCAGTCTCACATCAGCATGTTCTCAACACACAGACTCCAGGCAGTGACACAGACCTGCTGATACCCATCAAAGCCAGGTGTCTACATGTCTACGATCACCATGATCTTTCCAATACAAGCAACATACATAGAAGATACCCTCACGGTGACCTCCAGGACAAGGGCAGTAACCCGTGTCCTCCCATTGACTGCCATCAGAGATTTCCATTAAAAAGGTAACGAGATACAAAAAGCACAATGGGACCTAGGACATGAAGAGCACTGATGGAGACAGAAAATTCACACGTATTTATGCGTTCAGGTGCTTCTGATGCCTTTTATGACTTGAACCCAGGATCCAACACATGATTCATCTTGAATTGCTCTGTATTTTTCCTTCTGCAAAGTCTTTCAGCAGCACTAATGCTGATGTTGGTTTAGGAGGCCTCAAAGCATTAAGTATTAATGAAACAAAGTAGGCCTGGAAAAGATACAGAACTCAAAGAGGATGACAGAAGATCTGGAGAAGCTTCTGTGCAAGGAACGACTAGACAGACTGTGGCCCTTCATCCTGGGAAAGAGGGGAACAGGACAGACGCTTATAACAACATGTGCAGCACAGAGAAGATAAGCAGAGAAAAGAATCCATCGGTCTCTCCAAAGAGAGCTGTGGTGCATCAAACAGAATTCACTGGGGGCAGGCTCCCTGCAAGTGAATGGTGATTCTTCCCACTGTAGGGAATTATACTGTGCAGGAGGTGGTGCATAATAAAAGTTTATACACTTATACAACTGCTGAATTTTGCTTCCATTAATTTGCCCACGGTTTCTTAATTGGATAGCCTCTTCTGGGAAGGGAATGTTTTTACATGTAAATGATATCTAGATCTAGAGGCTTTATTTGCTATTTTAACAGTGACTTCAAAGAATCGTGTGGTTTCCCATCATTGATTTTTAAAGGCGCCCCTTCCCCATCGAGTGTGATGGAATGTCGCAGCCCCTCGCTGAGCATCACAGTGTTTAACAAACTCAAAATGAAAACACACTGCAGATGACATAGACTGTATTGCACTGTAAATCAAAAGCACCCAGTGCACTGCCAGGCTCTAGCAAATGAACAGCTTTGTCGGTCTGATAAGTTTGTAACTGAAACATGCTACATCCCAGACACGTGTTCTTCCATATCCCTCTGCTGATGGAGAAAACAAACAGGCTCTGCAGACATCCCCTTGCCAATTGCGTGGGGCTGGTTCCCCAGATGAAGAAAGGAGGTGCTCATTTTCAACCTGTTCCAGAGAATCAACCTGACCACCTCATGCTAAAACCTACAGACAGCACACAGTGACACTGATCTAGTAACTAGGTTGAGGACATCAACAGGAAGATCAGCTGAGAAGAGAGTTCTGGGGTAGGGGTGATGCTGAGGAGAAAAAGCACATGAGCAGCTAGGAAGACAGATGGCTCTTCCAGAAGGACCTGGTTATGTCTCCAGAGCTGCCACTTGTAAGAGGTCTCATGAGATGCTGTATGTAAATGTTTTATAGATGAGATGCTCAAAGCTGCGACAGCGTAAGCAAAGCCTTGTATGTTTTCTTTTCCATTTAGGACAAGCAGTATGAAACACATGCCCCACCACTGACCTCAACTCCGACCCAGAGGGGCTGTCTGCTTGAAAAGATGATTCATTCGCTCTGCTACAAGGGCTGAATGAATAGGCAGTATTCAGACTGCGCAACGCCTATCACTTGGGATTCCCTCAAAATTCAGGTCTGACATGAGCGGGTCAGTAACCACACGCTTTTGTTCCCAGCTCCTTGAACAGAAATGCCTCTTTGCATCCTTCAGTGGCTCCCACAAATCAGGTCGATTTTTATGGCTTGCTAATTATTATTGCTAGACTTCTGCAGGGCTTCAGGATGAAAAGAAGTGTGCTCCTGAAAGCTCAGGGCACACAACCTACAGAATAAATCACTGTCTGTCTGCCAGCAACAAAATCCAGCCACGGCAGCCACTTAAATATATGCATCTGGATAGGGCTGAACTTTATTTGTTCAGGGATGGAAAGTTTTGTTCTGCCTTTGTTGAGAGAGCATATTAGCTACTACCAAAAACGCAGCAAAAAGAAGTGACAGTCACAAACTGGATTTTGTCTAGAGGTGTATCAACACGTATCACACTTACAAAGCTGTCTGAAATGACATTAAGGTTGCAAGGTTACACCTCAAGAGTTTGGCTGTGAAAGAAATGGGAGATGAGTGCCTGATTGTAACTGGGTCCCTTTCTGCACATGTACTCAGCTACTGCCCAGTTATATAAACATATTTTATCCTTCCCTTTCTGTCTGCCTAGGTTATCCCAGTCTCCACTGCATCAGCTTCTCATCCCAGCTCAGGAATTGCTCCTCCAGCCTCCAGTTCCTCACCCAGGGCCCGTCCATGTTTGCTGTCCAGACTATAGCTTTCACCACTGCAAACTCCAAAATCTTTATCCTCTTCGTACCAAGGTTCACTTTCATATCCCCTCCTGCAAGTTTCATCCCAAGCAGCAGTTTCCTCATTCCCATTTCTTTATTAACTTCCAGTTTTCCTTCCTTTCTTCCCAGTCCTTCTTACAACTTGCCTCCATCTCACTGCTTACTCATCCTCACCTTTCCCCATGCACCCTCTAATAGAGCTGTCTCTCCTCCCTACTTCCACAAGTCCTTGGCCATGTTTTCTAACATCGGTTGCCTCTGCATTTGAAACTGCGGACTTCCTCCTCTCTTAGAGACTCCAAACAAAGGCAAGGCAGGTTATTGTTTTATTCCCACTCACAGAGATACTATATGACATGACATAAATCGGGCTGGTTGGGCTCAGGGAGGCTGGATGTAGCAGAGGCTCTAGCAAGTCTCTCCTGACAGTCAGCAAGCTGTCCCCTCCTCAACAAGGAAGATGCTAAAGAACTTCACAGGCAAGATGCTGCATTGAAACAGCAAACCTGGGCCAGCACAGCCAGGAAAGGCAGCCCTGCTCCAGGAAAGGGCAGCTTGAGCCAAAACATGTGGATAAGAGAGCAAGGTGAGCCTGGCTGCCCAAGAGGAAAACTGCAGCCTAAAACACAAAAAGTTTGGCAAAGTGGTGATAGAAATGGGGTCTTATAATGGAAAGTAGCAAGGCACCTTAGCTGGCAGGTTCACCTGTACCATCACAATCAACAAATGGACCGTGTGTGAAGGGATGTATGTGTTATCTACTAGTGCATGTCTGAGCATAAGATCACTGTATCCATAGTGATGGCAAGTGATACGCTAGCAGTACTGCAGGATAGAGTCTGACAGTCTGATTTGAAGCACAGGGTGGAAAGAAGACCTGGAGAGACTTTTCCAGAGAGACAGACAACCCTTCTTCGTATCCCCTGGATGAAAGTATAGGTTCCATCAGTGGAAAGTGTAACAGCTCCCAACAAAAGCATCTCAAAGGCTTTGCTATACCCTCTTCATTGGCAGAGAGACGCTGGCCATTTAGATCTGGGCTCTATTCCTGACCAAACTCCCGCTGCTGCTGGAGTGGCTCTGGGGAAGAGCCAGCTTGGATGATGGAACTGCAAAGGTTTTGGACTCTCTGGGCCCCTCTTGCTGACTGCAGTGCAGCGTTCACGTCTCCTATCGTGGTTCCCATAATCTTTGATCCTTTCCTCTGGTGCAGACACCACTATGTGTCTGACCTCTCCAGGCAGGTCCCAGCCACCCAAAGGGGAAGACCATCTTGGGGCCTCCCACTAATCTCTTCTTTCATCAAGTTAGTGTTGAGGATCAGGCAGCAAGATACTCGTCCCAGTTCCTGTCTCAAAGGTGCAAAAGGACCCCAATTTACTCACCCTGGGCCCTGAACTGAAGTTTGCTGTGGCCAGAACCCAGGCTGTAGGCCAAAAAGGTTATACTTGGGTTCCTTGCAGTCTGCAGGATGGGCACACACAAAGCAGCAGAGCACCTTGTTCTGAAGCCCCGACACCTCTTCACCTAAATGTTCTGAAGCGATAAACAACCATCAGCTTCTCTGCATTGAGACTTACACCACGTGGGAACAAAAGAGCCCCCACATCGGATGCTGAGCATCCCTACAGAACCATGAAACATGTACCCATGAAGAAACAAGCACTAAATGCAGTAAGACACAAACTAACCGCACCAGCACCAGCGTGTCCCTTGTCAGTCTATTCCCCTCTTACCCCTCCCCTGGTGCAAAAGAAGACATGTCTCAGTGTACAGCCCAAGCCTAGCCTCCTGCCAGGCTATGGCCAGTGCTAAACCCTCACAGATGAACATACTGGTTCAGGCATTGATATCCTGATCAATTACGGGTCATGGAAGACTTGTCCGCCCCACACGTGATTTCTGCACTGTATCAGGCTGAGCAGGTACGTGGGGTGTTTCTCCAGGGTACCAAGGTGGTTTCCAGCATCACTGGGTACTGTACGCATGCTCTGTCAAGAACAAAGAACTGACGAAATCCACTATTTTTTAAATACAACACTTAAATGTTCTAAAAAGAAGGGCTCTGCTGCTGCCCTTGAGGCTGTGACCAGTTCGAAACACTTTACATGGCTGAGGCTGCAGCACAGACTCGAATAATACACCCCCTAAAGCTCCCTTTCCTGAAGCAGCGCCAGGATCACACCCTCTTGCGCGCATGCCAGTCAGCAGGGGTTTTCAGCAGAGATTTCTGCCGGTGCTTTGTCAGTGTTCTTCGGGAACGTGACAAAAATGGGGAGCAAATTTTTACTTGTCCTTCAAAGAGGCGCCTTACTCGATCCAGAAGGATTTGGTGTGGGAGGATGCTCCAAAACTGCAGCCCTCAACACACCTCAATTTCCTTTAAATTCCTGAACATTTTAGAGGGTCTTGGGGATGTGGGAATTGCTAACATCAGGCTAATAAAGGCCTCCCTCTCCACATCAGTATATTTGACATCAAGCCCATGATCAAGTGCAAAAAATTACCATTTAAAAGATACAGTTGATATTTCAAACACCAACCCTTCAAGTGATATGCTGCTTTGAAGACCACATTGCGCTTTGCTTTGTTGTACTGCTTCCAAGGAGCGTTGCTCATAACCATGTGCGGCTTCTGAAATGAGGGATGGCATTTGTCCTTTTTCCACAACAAGAAATGACTATGGAGACAATATGTTTTAAAAGAGAAGGCTTCTTTCTATGAATACTAAAGGAACACAAAGGTGGCAGGAAGTTACTGTATCATCAGTTCTCTCCATATAGTTTAATATTACATTGCTCTCTTTGTTTCCTAGTATAAACACCCATGTGGCTCTATTCTCTTTGGTTTTTGACCCTTCACTGCCTTCTTACTGGTTTACCTGTGCAGAATCCCAGGTCTTAACAGGAAAGATTCCCCAAATCAACGATGAGGCTTATGAACATCGTGCAGCGTTCTCCTAACCATGCCAGAACAGCAAGCAGGGCGCAGAAGTAGTTCATGGTTGGAAGGGATGGTACAGCACTCACAGTCTGCTACTCAAATTCCCAGGCCAACCCTCGGACAGTGGTAGGGAAAACGATCAGGGAAAATACCCTGAAGCCCGGTCATTAAGATAACTCTTCAAAATCTAGATTAAAAATTCATTGTGACTGCATTCCTAACATTCGTTTTCCTATTTCAGCAACTGCCGAAGGAGGAAGTTAGAAGACCTAAAAATTGGAGGCAGCAGCAAAAGCCAGTGTTGTAGCCATGCTAGAAAACACATTAAGGTCCTGGGCTGTCCCACCTCTGCAAATCATTGTGAAGTGTTTATGCAAGGCCAAACTAGACAGGAAAGGGCACAACTGGACTTCTATACACTAAAATGAGGAACCAGCCCCCTTGCAGCAAAAAGTCTAAGCATCCAATATGCTCTTGAGGAGGAGGATGAGGAGAGTAGCCTGACCTTGCTGCAAAGCAGATCAATAACTGTGTGGAAGACCAGGGAGACAAGGAGAGCTTTCTTCCCCATAGTGGGGATGCCCTTTCCAACCCCTAACCGCAGCACTCTGTCTTACTGGCAATCCTGGTATTCCTGAAATTCCAACATCCAACACTTTCTGAAGCTGTAGGCTTGGTCTCACTGACAAAGCCAGGCATGTCTCTGCTGGGAGATCCCCAGTGTGCATTAACCATTCCTGACACACAGCTCCAGAGACAAGGCTGTAGTTCTTCTGCAGGTAAGCAGGAATGCATTAAAGAGTAGGACATAGCCAGCACATATTCTCATTGTAAATAAACTGCTTTCCCAGCAGCTATGAGTGAGCTGTATCTTACATTTTAGGACAGGATTATTGACTTGTATCCCCTTGAAAGCTGCATATCTGCAGCACTGCAAACACACTGCAGTAGAAATTCATTAAGAGCAACACAGACAGGGTCAAATGCAATTGAATACCTTTACTCTGCACATGGCAAAGCAGCAGACCATCTAATGATGAGACACGACTGCCTGACTTCCATGAGTTTGCATGTTTTAGCCATGTGGTGCTTTCCAGACCAATTCATTAACAGGAAGTGAAGCATTCCATTTAGATCCTCCCCATTTTCATTTTAACCCCTCCTTGCTCCTTTTCTCTGCGCCTATTCATACACAGGGAAACAAATGACAACTCCACACAGCATTCCACAGTTTCACATGCATTGTCATCTCTGCTATGACGGGGACTCATGTTCACAACAGTGAATAGGAACATCTGTCAGGAAAGCGGCCTCTCTCAGGAATTACAAACATCACATAACTGTGACGCCAGAATATGCCTAAATCAGGGAAAAAGCAACGTAAGGAGCACATTACCCATCACTTCAGTCGCACCCTCTTCACAGAAAAGATAACAATAGAACCTGGTAAGAAGATGACGAAGATTTTCTGCATTGAGCAACACCCCCTTCCATTTTACTTCCCTTGTCATCTCTGCACCAGAAACACTGAAATAACCAGCCCAGCATCACTGCAGTTGTAATGACTTAACACCCACCTTAAGCACATACAGAAAAAAGCCCTAATGTTGTAGGCTTCAGTGCTTTTAAATTATGTTTGTTACCATGAGAACTTGATTCAAATGCCACCCACAAGCTTGCAGAAGGGTAGGGGTGGGGAAACAACAACAACAACAACAACAACAAAAATGTACTTCTAATCAGTGGTAGTACACTTGCTGCATTGCAGCATTTTCCTAAGCTCCACAACATTCTGCAGGAAGAGGCAGCAGAGATGCTCAGGCAGATCTGTTTTGCTGAATGCTTTATCCTGGAGAAAAATCCAGCTGACAGTTGTCATCCAGTGCTGTTACACAATGTTCCATTCAAGGGAGATAGAGCACACATATATACATGCTCTGCACCCTGTCATAAGGCTTGATTTGGATGCTAAACACCTACATGCATGTGCAAGGTGGCAGCGACTTAGACAGCCACTCGGGACAGAAGTTTATCTCATCTGTGATAAATCAAAGCTATAAACACTCTGGTTTCCCCTCAACATTACCCATGTGCTAGCTTTATAAATTAAGGCTGATTTTGATGTACATACATATCTGGAAACACAAGTGATAGCGCTGTATCATCCAGGCTTTCTTCTTTCTGCTTAATTTACAGTTTCATCACTTTGGATGAATGGCTGTGGGCACTGCGTCACTGCAGTCTGACTAGGAGCCAGAGTTGGCAAACAGGCACCCCAAACCTGCAGGCCTTTCCAAGCAGATAATTAGCAGCGTGGCTGAATCAAGAGCCCGTAAGAAACCACATAAAGTAGCTAGTTCAGCAGTATATGTGTTAAATGCCACAGCTGATGCAGGCTATAGGAACAGCATGTAGCCAGCGAGGGGTAGGAAGGGAGAAGAGTTTCACACCTCTGATCAGAATAACTTACTAGCTGCTTACTCAAGAGGAGTCATCTCTCACAACACCCTCTTAAAAAGGAGACATATCTACTCACCCACAGGAGGAAAACTGCCCCTATTGTAATTAAGAGAGTGGCCAGACTGTATCCCATTTAAGGTGAGAACACAGTGAATTCCCCCGTGGAAGATCAATCGCCCTCTCAAGGACACTGCCCCTGCCAGAGCATTAGGCATCCTTTAGACTTCAAACAAATCAGCTCCAAGAGGAAAAATCTATCAGACACAGAGAGATAGCATGCACCATGCCGGAAGCCCTGGCTGCCATCTTCTCATGAGGGAAGTGTAAAGCGAGCTGAAAGAAGGGGAAAAATAGACCTTTGATGTAAGTTCAGTGGAGCAGGCAGCTCTCCCAGTCCTCCACGTGCATCTGCACACAACATTAGTAGCAGGTCTACAGGTTTCGATATTTGCAGCTATACTTTGACCTGTTATGTGTTAAACATCACCACTGATCAAGTGTTCTACCCCAGAGGGGGTAACAGATCCAGGAACGGGCAGTAGGGGACACCATAAAAGACGGTGATGTCCCACCTGAACTGCTCAGGCTGCACAGGGTGTTTGTACCACCCAGGCTGGGGGAGGCGCAAACATCAGTAACACCAGAGGCTCTCAGCCATGAAGCAGAATACAAGCGTACTTGCCTGCACGCTGAAGGTCAGGCAGGGACACACTTGTCATACCCCCCCCCCCGCGGTGAGATCCTAAAGGAGATGGTTTTTAAGCGCTGTCAATCCATATTTTGGGGCAGAACTGCACATGGCACTGAGCACAAGCGCCTTCGGTGAAGTCAAGAGAACTACCCTGACTTACCCCAGCTCAACATCTGGTACCCACTCACTGCCTGGAGCTCCCACCTCAAACCCTTCCTGCTCCCACACACAGACAGGACTGACTCCCACCAACTGCCATGGGATATAGAATCACAGAATCAAGGGGGTTGGAAAAGACCTTTCAGATGAAGTCCAGCCGTTCCTCAGGACGGCCAAGACTAAACCATGTCACTGAGGGCCTCAACACCACGCAGGCAAAACACGAGCAAAGCTTGACCTTATATACACAGAAGACAATGGGCGTATCATACCTGAGGGTGGAACGCGGCACAAAGAAGAATGTTACAATCATCCAAACCTCCCAGTGATGAAAAACAAAACTTCTCTCCTTTGTGTTCAAGGAAAAGCTTGTTATTTTTCACAGAAATGGATTTTCCTGGAGATTAATAACATCAGCAATTATAAGGTACTTTAAATAAAGAGATTGCCCTTTTATTATCTATAGACTGCTGAGACTATGATTGTCTCACCTCTTCTTTGGATTATTGTTAATTTATTATTTGCTGGCAATTTATCTTTTTCCATTAGGCATTAGTTGCAGAGAATTCGCTAAAATTGACCAAAGGATGAAGAAATCCATGCACCATTTAAATGCCTTCAGGATTATCTCACTCAAATACAGGTTTTCTTCCTCCTTTCGCTCTGGAGTAATACAGATGCTCTTAAAAGAGTATCACAGGACCTTTCACAAGGCAGAACAGTTGATGGTTAAGGCACCAAGATACAAGATCAGAGCTCAGTCCAGGGCTCTGCTGCTCACCTGCTCCATGACCTTGAACTTAAGATTAAATAAGCCTGTGCCTCAGTCCTCCCAGCTGTAAAACACGGATTATAATGTTCACGCTGTCTGTAACTTGCCTATTTATGCTGCAAACCCTTCAGGGCAAGGGCTGTCTCTTCCCATATGTGTGAGGATGCTCTGGCTCCCAACCAAAGCCTTTGGAGCCACATTCCAGAAAGCTTTGCTCCAGACGCAGCATTTATCAGACACAGCATCTGCCTGAAGGCAGTAAATCAAACTTGCAGCCACAAAAAGAAGACCCAAAGGGAGAGGACTGCAACACTGGCACTGACAGCGGAGCCTGAGCTGCTCCTTGAGCATGTTGGGGAAGCAGAGGGATCTGGGACTCTGTGTCCCTGCTTGGCCGCTCTGGGGACAGAGGCAGCCCTGGGCTTCCACTGTCTCACAGCTCCAGCCTGTGGGAGCCAGGAGCTCAGTTCAGGTCCCCAGCCCTGCTGAATAGGACTCCGATCTCCTACACCTCCTGACAACCAGCCAGGAGCATCAAGAAAAGCCACAGTTTAAAACACGTATGTGAAGTCCCCAAGGGAGGTTGCAGCCTGCAGCCCACGTTAAGGAGCCCCTGCTGTTGGTGTTAGCATGAAAACAAACAGAACTGCAGATTCTTATTTCAACTGCTGGCCTGACCAACGGGGGTGCCTCCAAATGACTTCATCCTTTCACAGCATCTCCACAACACTTCCCCACTCTTTCCTCCAGGGATCTATATAAAGCCTTCTACATTTCCTCTTCTGATGGATGCTCACTTCTAAAAATACTTTCACAAAGAACTGCCTTTAGTGCAATTAAAATATGACACAACCTAGTGCCAGAATCCATTTCAGAAAACACAAGGTACGCATCACGTCCCTGATACCAACCTGCCTCCATAACCGCAAAACGGGTCCTTAAAATTCCCCTCTGACATTAACCCACTGTTGTCAATCCCCTGCCCGATTCTGCTGGTCAAGGCAGCTGAAGATACCTAAATGTACAAGCAATCCAAAGATACTTGCTCCCTAATTCTCTCACTATGTTTGTGCCCGGGTTTCCTGTTCCTGCCTGCCTGCTGTGTCTCTCCATATCCATGATGGTGAATCACACTGGCCTTTCTGCCACTTTTGACAGAAGATACTAAGCTCCTACGTACCGCCTTAGGAAATCCACACATTGGTAGAGGAGCGAGAAAATATTAATGCCTCTGTGAAGGGAAATACAAGGAGAAGAGCTCAGCCATTACTCCTTCGGCTTGGCAGTGTCCTGGTGGTCTAACCAGGAGATGTGGAGCTCACATGCAGCCATAACATATGCTCTTTCTGGCCCGATTACCTGCCTAAGCAAAGACAGGTAGAGGATGAAACAGATGCTGCTTAACCTGCAGTGGGAAGTCACTGCAGAGGAGACACTGAAAGTTGCTGAAAAAATGCTACGTGGAACTCAAATGAAGTCAGGAGACCCCCAAAGGAGTGAGTGGAGATAACTGGGTGAGGAATCAGCAAAAACATGGCGGAAGAGAGCAGGGGATGCAGGGAAGAACAAAGCGCTGTGAATCTGACGGATCACAGGAGACAGCGTGAATCCTTCCTAGGGAGCCAAGGGGATGAGAAAACCAGTGGTACCTGGTACCACATGAAGGGAATAAAGGGGCTGGAGAGGTGGGGTAGGCTGCAGGCAGTGGTGAAACAGGTCACAAGCTGTGAGTAGAGCCCCGACACTGGCTACCACTGCACACCAGCAAATGCCACCAAGTATTTTCATTTATAAGCCAGTTTAATCGGCACAACCATCACCAGCAGTGAGCTGAACTCAAACCAAGAGCAAGACCCGACTCCAGGCATCTCAAAGTACAAGTTTGCTCTGAAAGGTGCATTTCAGATTGTGAGACAAGGCATTTTCATGACTTCATAAGATCCTACTCAATCAGACCAGCAAAGAATAGTTTTTCCTGTCTTAATTTGGCAGTTTCATTGCTAGCTGAAGCCAGATATCTAAACATTCAGAACCTGGGGGGGAAAAAGGGGCAGGGCGGATCTAATTCCATTTTAAGGCCAAGGTTTAGATTAGTTTTTAATGGAGCTGAACTATTTTGTCCATTGCTGTTACTTGGTACTCCGGCCAACATGCAGAAATACTGAGCTGCGTTAGCAACTAGACTTATGCTATATTAGGGAGAAAAATATTCCCAACGGAAGCATTCTAGAACAACAGAGACAGACTAGAGCTGAAGCTGGCCTCATGTATTTTACAACTTATAATACATTGGATCTTAAGCCAAAAACAAAACCCCAGTAAAACAGGATTAGATCCCATGTTGGCTGCATAATGTATTGTGCTTTCACGCTGGTGTGTCCCAGGTGAACTGCATCACGTGAGCGTGGTTTTCCATCTACAATTTCCCCGCATGAACTACACAGTCTCTAAGCTACTAATTACACTGACAAAGAGCATCTCACCAGCATGGTGGCTGCTTACACCTCCGTGCCTCTTCGTAGACTCAACTGTAAGCTCCTCAGGGTCTGGAACAACCCTGCTGTTTCAGCACACAGCATCTAACACAACAGGGATCTAACCCAGACTTGGACACCTAGTTACTACTATTATGGTAGCTACAGCAATGAATCATGGAGCATAAGCAAGAATCACAGCAAGAGCTGTTGCAGACAGTAGTAGTTCCCAGGCATGCTGCCATTAACCCCAGACTTGACCCTCTTGTGCCTAATTCCATTTTCATTAAACTCTTAAAATGAAATAGAATTCTTCTGTGTTCTTACGATTTTTAGCAGGAAAACTGAGGGAAGAATAATTGTGAAAGCAAGTAAATTAAATGGTTTCACACAAAAGAAGTTGTAACTAAAATAAGGATACCAGTGAGCTGTTATTAAGAGCATGCTGTAGAAAAACCTTACAGCCGTAGGCACAGGTAACAGTATGAATTTAGACACAGGTAACATTATGAATTAATTGCTGAGAAAGGACCAGTGCCTTGCAACCTACCCCAGATATCCCACACAGACATGGCAAGAGGCAGAACAATAGGCAATCTTACCATTTTACTACAGAAACACCCTGAAACCTCTTGATTTAGAACTCGAGGATGATTTGGAGAACAATGGAGAACAAGTAACATCAGGATCTCACTTTTCATGTGAAGACCTCACTTGTACATGAATTGCACAGCATACGATATCCCTCTCCCTGCATAATTACTGCAGCTGCCTATGTGTCATGGCCAGACACCAGGCTGAATTATAACTTCCTGCTTCGGAAGGGA
This sequence comes from Amazona ochrocephala, assembly GCA_039720435.1. Lineage (NCBI taxonomy): Eukaryota > Metazoa > Chordata > Aves > Psittaciformes > Psittacidae > Amazona > Amazona ochrocephala. The sequence continues at coordinate 79,632,138 of CM077881.1, read as the reverse complement.
CCGAAGCCTCAGAGGGTTTAAAAATGAGGGGGAAAAATGACTCATTTCAAGGATGACAACTAGAATGCTTTCTGGTCACGATTATGAAGTTTTCTTTCATCAACTATGCTGGAAAGAACATTACGAGTCAAACATCTGTTCTTCTCATAAGCCTCACTCCTCAAGCCAAATGAATGTGCGCCTCTCCCAAACTCCCCCCCTGGAGAATGCTCAGAGCACTCCCATTACTCCCACTATCGCTTTCAAAAGCGTGTTTACTAACACAACTGCTTAAGCACACATAACTCAGGCTTAAGCCTGAGCCTCAAGTCTCCTAACACATGCTTAGGCATTTGGTGACTCACTACAAAGCCATTTACAGTTATCAAGCAAGAATGGGCTCCTTTTATTCACAAGGGCTTTGCCAGGCAGCGCTCTCCCTGCTGACAGGCGACAGCACATCCCTATGTGCTGCACCCCAGCCCTGACACCAGCCAGAAGCCCATTGCCGAGGGAAGTTCAGCAGAACTCAGTAGTAGAAAGACAAAGGTGGCTCTAGGCAGCAGCAGGACTTGCTGTGGAGATAAACAGGGGATGCTTGGTAGGGCAGGTCACTGGAGGAGGCTTTTTGAGCAGGTTCACCCTCATCTTGCTTACGTTTGTCCTTCTATAAAGACACTTAAACGCAGCCCAGGAATGGAAAGCTCGGCATTGGGGTTGGCTGTCAAGACTGACAAAGGCATCAAGCACTACATGCAACACACAGAACAGTCCAGTTCCCCTTACTTACCAATTGCTTCCTCAAAAACTAAGCTCCTTTGCTCATTACTGCAGAGGGCAAAGGAAGGGTGACATTTCCCTCTAGCCCACCTCTCGTGTCCAAGGGGTTGGGGAGATATTTACTTAAAAGTTGCAGCATGTCATGCAACTTCTGCCTGCCTGTTCCTGCCTGAACAGTCTTCCTTCTTGGCTGTAAACAAGTTTCAAGCATCTACTAGTGACTCAGCCTGCTAGGTAGGATTATTACTAACACCACCACTACCACCATCATGATTTACTAGTGACAGGACATCCTCTTTCCTTTCCACTGCTTGACAACCCTGCCTGAATCCTTTCAAAATGTAGCAAATACTACCTTTGATAGTTGATAAAAACAAGCAACACAGTGTTTTGCCTTTACAGCTTATGCTCAAAACAGGTGTTTTCAAACGGAAGAAGGCGCAGATAATGGCTATTAAGATAATCACAAGAAAGGAGTAAAGAGACAGGATGATTATAAATCAATGAGCTTTTGACTCTCCAGAAGTCAAGACAACATTTCACCTGCAGGTACTACAAGAAAACCGTTCTAGCGAGTATGAATTCACATCCCTTCTCCTAAAAACTGCTCTAGCCATTGCTCACTGACACCTTTCTGCACAACCAGAGGTGAGGGAAATCTCCAAGTCTGAAATACAAGCAAAAGTGTATTTAAACTGTAGTCATTTGAAGTACGCTCATCCCTTCTCAGAACTCATACAAGATGCGCATCTAGTGAAACGCTTCTGACCTAACTGAACAAAATACTGATGCACCCATGTTCTCCCCCAGTACACTGCATGTCCTCCTTGGCCTTGTGGTGTCTTCGAGCCTGTGCTCAGGATGGCTGCTGCCAAGCACCAACCTCACCTATGTGCTCTCCTCCTGAGCATCCCAAGGTTGACAGTAGAAAAAGCAGCGTAACGCTTATGTGTTACTCAACATTATTTGGAATCTCAATGTGACAGAGCCTTTAGAGGGCGAGTCCCCCCTCCTGTGTAGAAAACAGCCTCACACTACGCCTAGACAGTGCCCAGGTGAGCAAATTGTCCTGGTACCTTCCTTTTGTGGAGGGCCTTAATAAAACCAGCCCAGCGAAAAAGTCATGTCAGAAGGAGATACTGATTTTGTTCACAGTGTGCAGGGAATCACGGGGCTCATTGACCAGCATGAAGAGTCACTGCATCAGCCCCAGAAGCACTGGAACTAAAACCACACCATCAGAGAATACCATAACACTTCCAAAGCCGAGCCCTCAGCTCCAAACACGCTGAACAAGCCCCCCAGCTCAGAGGGATGTGAGCCCTCTGCGCCACCTTGCTGGTTCTGGTACTCCTCCTGCACGTGCAACAGCCCAGCCTTGGGGGATGCCCTTACACAGAAGGCAACATGACAACCTCCTTTTCCTGAGTCCCTACCTCATTTATCACAACTTTCCCATCACTCACCTGCAGCACATTATTTCCACTGCTAGTTTTCACTTGCTTTCAGTCACTACAGAGACAACAGGACACAGAACAGACAGCAATGCTCACAAGGTATTGTAACCTATCTCCTAACCACTGAAGCAGTGACCCTGTGTAGAAAATGCTAGTTCTGATTTACGATGGTTTCCCTGTTTCCACAGAATCACAGGTTAGAGTTGGAAAGGACCTTAAGATCATCCACTTCCAACCCCCCTGCCATGGACAGGGACACCTCCCACTAAACCATGCCATCCAAGGCTATGTCCAACCTGGCCTTGAACACTGCCAGGGATGGAGCATTCACAACTTCCCTGGGCAACCCATTCCAGGGCCTCACCACCCTCACAGTAAAGAATTTCTTCCTCATATCCAATCTAAACTTCCCCTGTGTAAGTTTGAACCCATTACCCCTTGTCCTCTCACTACAGTCCCTCATGAAGAGTCCCTCCCCAGCATCCCTATAGGCCCCCTTCAGGTATTGGAAGGCTGCTATGAGGTCTCCATGCAGCCTTCTCTTCTCCAGGCTGAACAGACCCAACTTTCTCAACCTATCTTCATATGAGAGGTGCTCCAGTCCCCTGATCATCCTCGTGGCCTCCTCTGGACTTGTTCTAACACTTCCATGTCCTTTTTATGTTGAGGACACCAGAACTGCACACAATACTCCAAGTGAGGTCTCACGAGAGCAGAGTAGAGGGGCAGGAGCACCTCCCTCGACCTGCTGGTCACGCTCCTTTTGATGCAGCCCAGGATACGGTTGGCTTTCTGGGCTGCAAGCGCACTCTGCCAGCTCATGTTCATTTTCTCATCGACCCACACCCCCAAGTCCTTCTCCGCAGGGCTGCTCTCAATCTCTTCTCTGCCCAACCTGGAGCTGTGCCTGGCATTGCTCCAACCCAGGTGTAGGACCTTGCGCTTGGCATGGTTGAACTTCATCAGGCTGGCATCAGCCCACCTCACAAGCGTGTCAAGGTCCCTCTGGATGGCATTCCTTCCCTCCAATGTATCAACTGAACCACACAGCTTGGTGTCATCGGCAAACTTGCTGAGGGCGCACTCAATCCCACTGTCCATGTCACCAACAAAGATGTTGAACAAGACCGGTCCCAACACCGATCCCTGGGGGACACCACTCGTTACTGGTCTCCAGCTGGACACTGAGCCACTGAGCATTACTCTTTGCGTGCGGCCATCCAGCCAGTTCTTTATCCACCGAGTGGTCCACCTATCAAATTGATGTCTCTCCAACTTAGAGAGAAGGATGTCATGGGAGACAGTGTCAAAGGCTTTACACAAGTCCAGGTAGATGACATCAACTGCTCTGCCCCTGTCCATCAGTTCCATAGCCCCATCATAGAAGGCCACCAGATTGGTCAGGCAGGATTTCCCCTTAGTGAAGCCATGCTGGTTGTTTTCATTTCAGACTTGTCCACTTTAACTGCGTGTAGCATCCCAGCAGCATCAAAAGGTTATGGGGGACTCCACAGATGTACTCTTTCATTTCAAGAGCAATGTCAGTTAAAGATGGGACCTGCAGAGACAATTTAAGCTTTGCACAGTAGATGTCTGAGAATTTATTGCCAGTGCAATATTATCAGTGGAGAAAAGGTGACTGCAGTAAAACTGCCCATTACTTGAAGTCTTACAGGCTAATTTAATCCTTCCTTTAGTACAAGGGTTTTCTGGGGCCATGGGAAAATTCCTGGAGTGTGCAGGATCACTGCAGGGAGCCAGCCTGTGGGCACACTGGGATGGTGCTCAATGGGATGGCTGCCTCTAGGGCAGCTCCTGTCCTCCTGTGTTCCCGCCCAAGAGAAGGAGTAGCACTGAAACTCAGTGCCACAACAAAAGGCACCCTAAACCTCAGGAATGCCAGCAGCATGTGTCTCAGGGACAGGACAGGCTTGCACACACAGCGTTTATGTGAATCCCACAGCCACGGCAGGCCATGGCTTGTGAGAGAGAGAGGAGTTCACAGGTGAAAAGGGTAACTTGTGTGTGTGCTTTATACAGTCTAAAATCCTAGAGGGCCAAATTTGATTCTGGATCTCCATTTCCTTCAGATTCACAGAGCGAGGAGCGACTGCGCACAGAAGTAAACTAGGAGCTGGTCAGGAAATAGATTTATGGGCTTATAAAAGCTTAGGAAGTACAAAACCAGCCTTGTACCCAATACATACATACCCGAGTGCATCATGTACACACAGATCCCAGATCACACACTATGATGCTGTTTTCATTCTGCAGTACCACCTTGCCTTCCTTTATGGCTGTGCTTCATCTTCCCATTTTTCATCATGAAGCATCTCAGCAGCCTCAGAAGCATGGCAGAGACTACTTGAATACTTGAATAATTAACTGTGTGTGCGTTCACGGTGTTCATGAAGTGGCTGAACCTCCTCTAGCTTGCTGAGCTGAGAGGAGATCCTGGGAAGGGGACCACCATCCCATTATGCCCTACACCTCACTCTCCATGAGCCTCCACAGGCATCTCCTGAGCTCACCGAAACCCTTTCACTTTGCCTTTGTTGTAAGGCCAGAGTAAACACATTTCACCCCAAAAGAACGGCAGTATTTCACCCTACCCTGCCCAAGCACAGTTACAAGAGCAGGAACTCGGGCACTTTGCCACCTTACTTACGCTGCCCTCCTGGCATTTCTTCCTTATGCTTCATACATTGTCTGCCAATAAAGCTCCATTCCCATTTGCTGAAGTTCAATACTCTGCCTTTAGCATTTCAAACTCATGCTTGTGAGAACAGAAACTATGTTCACTTGTAAATCAAACTGAAATGAATGCACGCACATACAGAAACACTGTCCAAACAAACGACGCAGGCAGCACATGTTCTAACACTTGTTTTGAGTCTGCTGAGAAAGCGGCCTCCTGAAAGTTTTCTCTCTTCCAAAGCAGAGTAAAAGTGCATTCCTTTGATCTAATCCGATCATTTTCAGTTCTGGAGCTGAGGCAGTATTGTGCTTGCCCTCGCTCTGCCACTGTTCTCACCTTTTCTGTGGTGCGACCCACTGCAGTGGCAGGACATGACACACCAGAGCAGCATGCAGCAACACCGTCACCAATCTCAGCTGCTCTGGCCTTGTGTCAACACCATCTGAGGCCCCTTCCACGCAGAGCTGTAAGCAAGTTCTTGCTAAGCCAAAAGCAAGAAGACAGCTGCTTTGACAATGGGTACAGTGGCTACAAAAGCAGGAACCAACCCCAGAGGAATTAAGCCCTCCAGGAGCCAGTTTTCTTTTTGCTCTTTCCTCAAGCCTCCTTCGTCTGTTGAAGCAGCCTCCTTGTGAAAGTATGCCAACAAGTAAAAAGGTCATACCTGGTTAAGCAGATGATAGGATGCTGTGCCTGGTTGTTAAACAAGGGAAACTCTCTGTTCCTATAAAGAAATAAAGAAATACATGCTCTATTTAGTCTCTGTTCAGTGAATTTCGCATAAACTCAACACTATGAGAACTACAAGATGCTGTATACATGTACACTTGCGTTCCAGCCTTTTTCTCTCAGCTTTGTCTCCCAAGGCTCACTAGAGATGCATCCCCGTTATGCCCAGCCTGCTTTGGGACCAGCAAGGAGCTGCTAAATCCTTAGGCCTGCCCTAAGAAAAGCTGGCAATGGATTCAGGGAAGGCAAATGGAGCACAGCACACCCCCAAGCCAGCCCCCCTCCACTGGGAGACCTGGCAGGCTGCTACATGCACAGCTTCTGCTGCAGGAGCATCTCAGGCAGGAAGGAGGGAAGTGCCTGCCAAGATGCCCAGAAAGTAATGGAAGAAGATCAGGAGCCCCCCACTGACTTCCCAGCATGACACTTCCCAGCACCCAAAAATATCAATGCAGGGAACTCCTCCATTTTCTCCTTAAAACTGGTTTTCGTGCCTCACTTGTATAGCAGAGGGCCCTTTTTACCACATGTGTCATTGAGTATCCCCTATGTACCCTCTCAGATGCTCGTAACTGTGCTGCTTTTAATTGTGCAGAACTTAATTCCCCGTATATGATACCTGACTCAAGCTAATGCTTCTCTTTGGGAGCTGTTTCTTCTAAAGGTTCAGCAAGAACAAGTGAGGCATTTCCAAGAACTAGATTAGTGAGAAATACATGACTAAAATCAAGTTAAAAGGAAGAACAGGATTAAGGAAAAATAAGATACAAGTATGGAATTAAAGAGAATCACAATGCATATATACAAAGGGGACCAACCTTAAGCTGGAGTTCACGCTTTTCCTATTTCCAAGCTTGGACTCTCATCCTTCGGCACTGAGTTACTCTCCTTGCCTACACCATGTCACTGGCATCAGGCTGTGCTAACTGCAGCTTTCCACCAGTGTGCCCAGTTAAAAACCAGCAGGAATGGAAAGATTTTGCTGCCTTGATGGGGGAAGGTTTCAGGTGGTTCTGACAGCAAATAAATGGGAAGTGACTGCTCCACCTTACTGCAGAGGCTGTCATCAGAGCACACCGTTCACTTACAGGCAATAACTAGTTACACTAAGTGAGTTATGTGGAGGTGAGGCTCCAGCCAGCATCAATTCTACACTCCCACCTCCCCCCCCCCCCAGGATGAAGAGGAATGTTAAAATAAGCTAATTAAATTTGCTCAGGCTCAGCAAAAAGATCGATGTTCTCGACAGCTGAGTGCTGAGCACCCGCCATCCCAACAGCCCTCTGATGTGTCACTGGTGCAATGCAATGCCATGAAGCCAGAATCAGGGGAAGTGGATGCTCGCCTCTTGGCAGAGGTAACAGCACAAGACAGAAGCATTCAACAGGAACATTAACAAAAAGACAGACAACACACCTGCAGCAGGTGTGCCCGATGATCAGATGGCATTTTGACATCAAAACTTCTGCTTTGTGCTTGGTTTACCACCACTGGACATAGAACCACAGAATGGTTTGTGTTGGAAAGGACCTTAAACATGCACTCCAATAGGCTGAACTGAACCCCCTCTGCTAAAGGTCTACTGCAATAAATGTGACTTTGGCCAGCAGCAGAATACCAAAAATACCAGACAATCAAAACACAGATGCCAGAAGCAGGAGGCAGCTCTGCCCCAGGAATTTGCTGGGGACAGGCTGTAATCAGCATTTCCACCTCTTGCTGACCAGGAAGAAAACGAGATGTTTCAAAGATTCCTCCCCCAGAAAACAGATTAGAGACCCCCCACACACCACGGAGCCAACAGCTCTGTGCTTGGGGCAGTTGTCTAGGAAGCAGGAAGTTAACATTCAAGTGCCTGGTCAGAACCTGGCACCACATGCATGAAGGGGGTTTTTGACTTCCGATGAGCATCTTTTAATGACCACAGTACAGAACACATTAGGAAGGGTTTCTTTTTGTTTTACTCCCCGACCCTCTTGCTTCAGACAGAACCCCCTGAAGAACCTATCCCAGTAAGAAAGTCACTGAAATCAGTACAGTCTTCGGAAAAGCTTCATGCTTTGATGCACGAAAATGCTGGCTTGCCAATGCGCCGGAGCCAGGACAGCACCCGGGCTGCTCCAAGCATTGCCCTTCCCAGGGACAGGGCACACTACAGACAAGCTGACTGCCACTCCTAATGGGAAGCCACCATCATTCAATCTTGGATATGAAAACCTTTATCAAGACCATGCAAGCTTATCACAATGCAGAAACCTTGCTGAAGTCTCACTCACAGACTCAGAATGCATCTCCTTTCACTGAAGAGCATGTATGGGTTTCTGCTGATGCAGCTATGAAGGTAGGGACAGCTCCAGGCCAGATGCACTGTGACCTAGCATCAAATGGATACAGGTACCTGCTTACCCCGCCCCTTCCATTCACCCTGTGGGTAGAGCATGTCACTGACTGCATCCTAACTTCCCCTGCTGTATACATTAGGAATTACACTTCCTTCTTTTTGTTAAACACTTTGACATCTACCTATAAAAACTGATAGAAAAAAAACCCCAATATGCATATATATACACACACAACAGAGGACTAAGTCTTGCTTTTATGCACAAGGCGTTTGTAACTATTCTTCACTAACATACACCTACTCCTGCTTCTCCCCTTATTAAACTTTAAAAACCACCCTGGCTTGATAGATTTATACACTTCATTCAAATAAACAATATATCTGTATTTTACAGGAGCTGTTTCCCTTTCTTTCATTTTCGGGGACTTTTTCAAAGGCTCCAGGATCACCCACCCAACAACACACCCATTCTGCACAGTTATCTGTGACGAAAATAATAAGGACCAAGTGCATACTCTTCCTAAGCTGTTCCACTTCTTCCCCTCAGGAAAGAGCTGTGTTATCCTGAGGGGTCAGCCCACCCACCTGAGGCCCTGACCCTGCTTGCACAGCTCCATTGGCTTCACCAAGCTCCTGCCCGACTGCACAGTTAAGAGTAGAAACTCTCCCATGTGGGAGCTTGGTTTTGCTACATATTCCCTCAGAGCAGCGTGCAAACAGTAAAAACCTAAATTGCCACAAACTACTTAAAAGCATTTAGTGTTTTGCCCAACAACGCATTACACGTTAGTCTGCGAACACTAAGGCTGCAAACGGACCTGATCCATTAGCACCAAAGCTTTCCACATAGCTTTTCCTTTTAGGGTACACCCTCCTTCTCCTTCCTACTTTCTATGCCCCTCACGCTTTCCCCTCAGCAGCAGAGACCTAATTACAAACATTTTTCAAAGGGATGCAAAGGAAAATAACCTGATACCTGGAGGGCACAATTCACCACACATTTATTATCAAGTTTCCACAGTGCTCAGGAATGAAGGTCAAACATAGCTGAATTGCAGCTGGTGCTGATGTGGAGAGCAAATCTCTTCCAAGCACTGCTGCTAAAGGAGGCAATCCAGAGGCCAGGCTCTGCTGGCGTAAATTGCTGACCACGAGCAGAATTCAGCAGCTTACCCTGCCTGCAGACACGGCCCAGACATTGAGGAAGGGCTGCGGTAGGATGCTGCCTTAACTCGAGAATCAAGAGTCCAGTGCCACTCTCGGCATTGATGCCAGCTCACTGGATGAGCATTCCCACTGCTCATCCAGTGACTACAGCAATCTCCTTTCACTGTAATAACCACTTTAAAGGTCTCAGTAGTTTAAAAGAAAGCCTCACAAGCTGAGAAAATCTATTCATGGGGAAAAGCATCTTGGGGATGCTAACTGCTAGTCTGAGCAGCTCACGGCCATGAAGGCAGAGGAGACAAGAGGCAGGCTGGGTATGCCCCTGGGGAGGAGATGGGGAAGATGTAAAGCTCTCTCAGCATCCAAGAAACTTGGTAACTGAAGCCTGAATTACTCTGCAGACAGGAGACACTGCTCAATCATTTATGGAAGTCGAGGTAAGCAGTGTCAGCATAACTGGCTTGGGAGGAAACAGTTTCCTCGCCCTCTTGACACAGAAGTAACTTGGCTACATCAGCGGCTGCCAGTAAGTCAGGAATAAGGAAAGGAAACAGAGGAGGAAAGCGAAGGATAAAATGAGTACATCGATATTTTCACAGCTTGCATACAGCAGCCCAGCTAAGACCCCAAGGGGGTTTGTTTCAGGAACCTCAGAGACGGAGGCAATTGGTACATTTGATGAAAATACACGGTGTCTGTGCTTTATAAATGGTGTCTCTAACAGTGTATCTGATTTTATAAATAGCAGGGAAAGAAATGGTTCTGATGACAATTACTGCCGAGGCATTTTGCCGCGACTACTGGCACAGTCCTGTCATTAGCACTCCATTTCTCTTCACCACAACTTATTCCCTTTGTAGTTGCTCAGTGAAGATAGGTCTGGGGGCTGTTTCCCTGGTCTTGTCAAGATGAATTTTAACGCATGCTGCTTGAAAGATGTGCCACCTGCTATTTTATATCTATAATTTATTGTATAATGAGTTCCTATAAATCCTTATGATAGCTTCAGAGACTTGCAAAACAAATTGCTGGCCTAGTTTTTTCTCAGTTCATCAGCAAAGCAGGATGGGCTCAGGTCACTTTGAGTTCCTCCTGACACCCCCTTTGGCTGCAGCTCTGGCTGGCTTCGTCCACAGAAGAATCTGGCCTCCAAGAGAAGGGCCATTGTAAGGCTCTCACTGCTGGCACAGCAATGATAGCTTTTGCCATTTGCTTTAAGAAGCCTCATCTATTCCAGATACCCATCAAACCGCTATATGGGCACAAGCTGTATCTTCACATGCTGGAGAGGAAAAGGTCACTCAAGAATCCTTTTTGGACAAGGACTGTGTGCCACAGTCATTTAGTGAAACAGAAACCAGCAACCCAGCACGTTGGTAGCCAAGAGAAAGTGCTCTGGTAAGACGTGGGACTGTGAAATCTTCCACTGATGAGGGGCACACTGTCCTCAGCTCGGTATCACATACTACAAGACATGTTTCCACACTTCAGCCTAGCACCACACACACAGAGGCTCCCATAGGGAGCTGGAAACTTTTCCATTTGGGACATCACTTTGCATTCCCCTACCATCTCAGGGCCAAGACCTTGCCCAACATTAAATGAATGGGCGGGTGGTGGGGGGAGAACCCAACCCTGCTTCAGAATAAGGGTACTGTACTACATGCACCTCATGAAACACAGCATGTAATCTGTTTTCGGACTAACAACACTTTCCAAAACAAGCCATAGCCTTCAGTAAGCTCATGGATGCAAAACCAAAAGTGTGTGTTGAAACGAGACTGTTCCTAAGCAGAGCTGTTGCAGCAGATAAAGTCATGATGTGCCAAGATTGCAGAGGGCTTTCTGTCTCAGGCATGAATGGCAGACACCATCAACAGAGAAAATCAGCCACTGCCTTTCATCTCTGTCCAAAAGCCTTGAGAGCCAAGCTGCTGCACACTAGCAGCATAGGAGTCTTTCCCTCAGCACATTAATTTGGAGGGAGGAAAAGGAGAGGAAGGGAGGAAAGAAGAAGAGGGCCTGAGGAGCTGGGACAAAGTGTTGGGACAAAGAGTCATGGCTAGGCAGAGCCATTTCAGCTTTGCTAAGCATGGATTTAGGGAAGCTGGAGATGCACTGCCCAGACAGGAGCCTGCACATCTGGATGAGCCTGGTGTGAGCACACAGCACAGACCAGCCACGGGACCACACTGCCGCCACTGCTGCTCCAGGGACCACTTCAACCCCACAGCAATGAGGGCATCTTCTCAGCTGCTGGTGTTGAGTCCTGTCCTGGCAGAAGATTCACCCCAGAGGGAAAGCAGCAGCTCATCACTCCATGCTAAGCTCTGTGCTCTCTTGTCGGAAGTTACAGGTGGGGTTCCTTTCCCTGCATCATCCAGGACTGCAATACAGGAATAGCCCATGTGTGGGGCGAATGGAGGTGGACACACAAGGCAGCTGCAACAACTGCCTTCCACAGGACAGCACAGGAGTCTTTCACCTTTACTGGTGGTCTTAAGGGGCAGGAAGGGGGCTTTCTGCAGCTGAGAAATCAGGGATGTAAGAGAAGGGGTTAAAAAGCATGAGCCGCTGCATTGGCTTGGCTCCGTCCTCCTGCTTGAGGACCTTGCTCGGATGGGGTTTGAAGTAGATCATCTCTAAGGTCCCTTCCAACCCAAACTATCCTGTGGTTCTAAGATCCTTTTCCAACACACCAGTTCTGTTGATCCTGCAGGTTTTCCTGTGATGTACTAGGCAGACAGAAAATTCCCTCAGTACCTCCTATACCCATGGGCTAACTTGGTATTTCAGGTGTGATGGAAATGCAAGTAAGACAATTAAAATGTCACTTTTTGTTTGCTCGGGTTGGGTTTACTTTTTTGTCAGTGTGATATTATTGTAAGTGCCAAACTTCAGAAGATAATTCTGACGAAAAAGTGATAAAATCCCATTTTACAGGTTTGTAGATTGAAACTTACTGTGGGTAAGCGTGGGTTACTGCCTAAGACAGGGAGAAAACCAGCTCTTGCCTCTAGCAATAAGGTCAAACATATATTCCCAGCATTGCCCCTGACGCAACACAGTGTGTAACTCCACAACCCTGTGGTAACCAAGCGCAGCCTTTTCCCAACGTGCCAGCTAACACGAATTACATGATGCCAGGAGAAGAGCAACAGTTCAGGATTCAGGGCTGTTCTGGGGCTGCATGGGGAAGCCACGTTAGCCTACAACTAGTCCACAGGTTTCTGAGAGCTGGCCATATGTTAACTCTAATTTTAAAGGCTCCAAAGTTAACTTTGAGGAGCAGAGAGTAGTTCTGTGGTACCCATAGTAACAGTTTAAGCTGCAGTTTTATGCTGAGATGGATATGTTTGAGATAATAAGGCCTAAAGCACCAGATTAAATAAGGAAGGGGCACAGAAGACATTGGCTAGATCACATCTTCGAAGGCACAGCTCCAACGTTGCGGCGTATGTGCCACCAGAGATGCTCAAGATAAATACAAACGGCATAAAACCGCTGCCTGAAGACTTCCACCTGGGAACAAACATGGCAGGGGATGCAGCATAGGTCAGCAGGCATTCCCAGCCTATTTCTGCAGAAATATTAGTACCATATTTTGTATTTCTGCTCCTTCCTTCTCTCCATTTCACAGCATCCCAGCCAAGCAGTGGTGTGGGGGGACTGACCACATCCCATGGCACACTATGGAAGTTTTACTGGCATTATTTTGGTTCAAACCACATTGCTGTGCTCATGATCACACTACAGACCCATTTCACACACGTTCCAGTAATACATGCATTTCCCAGGCACGACTGCAGAGCAAAAGCTCCAGAGGCTTTAAACCTTTTATCTTTTAAATCACCTCTAAACTGCTTATCTCCATTAGCAATCTGGAATGCACAAGTCACCTGTCACAGGGTGAAGGGGCATTAAGTAAACCAAAGTCTTTCAGTAGTTGACAAATGGAAGCTTTTTGCTTCCTTTGCTGGGGATTTTCCAGACATCCTTTCCTGCTGTCATTGCCTCCACATCTGTCCCTCTGGAGCCCTGGGAAAGGCTCCATCATCCCCTGCACATCCCAGCCAGACACCCCAGGAACAGTATCTACGAATTGTTATCAGTCAAATGGGATCACAGCACACAGCCCATCAAATACCTCCCTTGTGCAGCTTCAGAGGTTCTGGGGAAGCCTCTCAGGTGCTTTCACCAAAAGGTATCTGCAGACTGGACTTCTACCCTGGCAAGCACCAGCCTCCCTTCTATGCCAAGGTAGAGCTCACCAGAGACCACAGCCAAGACCTCACCAGGGACTGCAGCAAGAAACCAAAGTGAGAGATGGCTTAGAAGGGGACAGGGGATGAGAGTAGCCCTTGAGGACAGGATCAGCACCGCCTCCAGGCTCTGGATAGACACAGTCTAACCAAGGCAAGATGGGTCATATCTTATCTATGGTTAAGACACAGTTGTCCCAGGCCAAGTCCTTGACTGCTGCAGGAGGTGCCCTGCCTGGTAGCCAGAGTGATGGGGGAAATAGCTGTGTGTGCCTTGGCTGTTCAACTTAGCCATTCCTCTTGAATCTCAGCTCACCCTCACCATGTCACTGGGTCACTTCACACACTGAGCTGTGACCCGAGTCCCCTGCAGCCCTGTGACATGGTCTGTCTCGCTGCCCTTTCAAGGGGGAGACCGCCACAGAGAAACAGGTTTGTCATGGTAGTGAATGCTGATGGGTTTTATCTATTGGGAAGGAAGATTGGGCATGGGAGAAGCACTGCACAAACAGCCAGACATAACCACCAGGGAGTGCACACTCCATGATGCCACTTGTAGTGGCAGGAGACAGAAACTTGCACATGTGCATGCCTTGCTGTAATTCATCTTTGAACAATCTCAGCTTCTTCTCACTTCAACTACATCTATCCCCAAATATAGCTGCATCACTCTATTCTCTGCTTGGCCAGTGTCAATGCTCCTGAAGTGGACAGTCCCTCCTAGGATGGGGACTGCTGAAGCAACCACATCTGCCATAAAATTCCTTTTAGCATGCATCTGCTTCCTGCTTTGGGGAAGCAGTAGTAACCTGGTGATGAATAAAGTAAATAAGCAGCGCTCCATGCCAGAGAGACTCCGACACCAGACCCAGTCAGCAAGATACGTTTTCCACTGTGAAACAGGACTCACCCGCAGTCACATTTTCAGGCCCAGAACATCGGCTGGTTGGCACCAGCACACCGATATCCAGCCTTGCCCCCTTCTCCTGATTTCCCGTCATTCCGTTGTCCACCCATCTTTTCCCTCCTCTTTGTTAAACTCTAAAGAGCAGCAAACTCAAATGAGACTTTCCAAAAATCAGGTATCTGGTAAGAAATGCCAACTCCACTAAAAGATCAGTGATGCTTATGGGACAGGGGTCCCACAAGTACCACAGTTGCACGGTCCTCAGAGGTACCACAGTAGGAAAGTTGACTGAAGAGACTGAAGCACAATAGTTCTCTAGCCCTTAAAAGCCTCAGCCCCTGGACTCCACAAACCCAAAGGCTGTTGCTTTTGTATCTAATAAAGAAATCTTACAAACATTGACAAAGCCTCTTCTGTTCTCCTGGTTACACGAAAGCCTTTGACTGTTAGCAGTAGAGTACAGGCCAGTTCAGCTGAGAAGAATCCAGACACGGAGTTGTCTCACTGTACACAGGTAAAACCTGTAAATGCAGTGCTGGGATTGGGCAGAGAGCTGCCATAGAGCAGAATTTCCAGCTGGGGTAGAGGTTCCAAAACAGCCTGTGGGTGCTTCCCAAGAGGCTGTCAGGATCAGGCTCCAATCTTCTCTCCAGAATGGATCTGTAAACCATTCCCAGCCGCAGATCATTTCACCCAGTGAGTATGTCACCTTCCATCTACACACTCCATAAATCCTCTGGAGCCCAACTCACAGCAGAAACCTTTGAGCCCATTCCCCTGGGGCCCAGGCACCCACTCCCCAGCTCATGCACCCTGCATAGGCTCTAGGGGATGCAGTCCCACACCACAGCCCCAGCCAGGCTCAGCACTCAGTAGCATCACAACAAGCAGGCACAAAGGGCCAGCCTCAGCTGGGAGCAGCCATGGCAATCCCCAGCTGTGTTTGGGTTTGTGGGCACTGGCATCCTGTCATTAATCCACTCTGCCTGTCTGCTCTGGAGAGAAATCCCACTTCATGTGCAGGGCTCTCTCTGCTCAGAACACAGACAGCAGGTCTGGAGTGAAATAATGTGCCCATAAACAAAGCTAGTGACAAAAGTCTTGCTGCTACCCCATTTGACCAATACATTTTCCTTTTCTTTTCCTTTCTTTTCCTCCCCTTTTACTTTTCCTTTCCTTCCCTTTCCTTTTCATTTTCTTTCCTTTTCTAATTTCAATTTGCTGATTCTTTTGCTTTGAAAGAAATCACTGCCTGGTGTTCTCCACGTGCTGGTAAATGGACAGCTATTGGAGCGGTTCCCCCACACTCCGGGTACTCTCAGGCTGATTGGACCCAGCACCCTGAGCCAATGAGCCTTGCTCAAACAGGAACAGTTTCAGCTGGGCTGAGGTGCTGGGCAAAGCAGTCAGGCTTTGAAATGGGAGTTAGTGTTTCCTTACTGGGCTGCACTGAACCGGGTGGGAGCTCCTGGGGGTGGATCAGCACTGCTTGGTGTGGTGCTGCACTGACCAGCAATGGCCAGAGCTGGCAGAGATCACTTTGTGGTCCCACAAAGCTCCTGAAATGCCTTCTCAACCCGAGCTCATGATACCAAAAGGCCCCCATCACTGGATATTTCAGCCTTGGTCAACGCAAATGTTTGAGCTGGGTTTTACTTGTTTTTTAGAGTTTTCCTCAGAAATATGAGCTATTCCAAACAGAATGACCTTTTTCTCCCATTTGCAGCATGCCTAAAAAAGGCATTCTAAAATCAGAATTAAGGGGGAGGAATTTTTTCAGGAACGGGCAGTTTTGAAACTAATCCTTTCCCAAGAACTGTTTTCATTTTCTGAACAGCTTTTTTCTGATTAAAAAATGGGATTTCATAAGGAAAAATCCCTTGAGCTCAACTCGGTACTACCTTCAACACCTACTCCAAACCCAACTGTGGGAAACGAGTCCTCCGTTACTTTCCCCAAAGATAAGACAGGAAAACCAGGCCTGCTTTCATCCGGGAGAGGAGTTGGCTGTGAGGACTCTTTCCTGTAACATAGATCTTCCAACCGCTTGTTTATTTGAAGATCATGTAGCTCCTATGAAACCAAATGTTCTGTATTTAATAGCTTAAGCTATAACTCATAAAAGCCAAATTCAGCAGGCGATATGTTATTAAGAAATAGGGATCCAGATGGCTAGCTGAGGTCACCCTGAGGCCAGCAAGCCTATAACGAATACACACTTGTGTGTCCTTATGAAAGTCGAGGGGCTCTGAAACCAGGAGTGTTTCCCTTTTAGAGCACTCATCTCAGATAACTTTGCTTCCTTTAATAAAATACCCTCCAGCTTTCACAACATCTAACCCAATAGAAGCCGCCGGCAGCGGGAGGCCACTGTACTGCCCGTTCACAAGGAACTGCTGCACTTTTTTGTCCACAGAGTTAAAGAAACAATGCTAAAACCTTCTGTTAGAAGTCAGAAGCTGTGTGGAGGCTCCTGCACTTTGGGAAAACTTCCCATGGATGGTCTAGAAACCCTACAGACATCAGCATTGCCTCCTCTGTTACAGACATCTGCTCTGCTAAGGTGAGCCTGTGATTGCGACTGCCCTTAGCCGTAAAGCCAGCTTACTGCAAATTATGGGGGTTTTGAGCATCAGCTGAGATCAGGTTAACATGAAAGGCCTCGGTTCCAGCAGTGAGTTTGGGACAGGCTGATCAACATTCATCTGTGGAGGCTTCATTGCTTCCAGGGTGAAGCCCTGCACCTCACCATGGGCTTCGCCCACTGCCACAGGGCATGCAGGGGTCTCTGATGCTGTTTGAGAGCGATGTTTCCCAACAACTGATGGACAGCTAACAACATTGTGATATGAGACTAGTGCAAAACAGGGCAGTGAAACACAAACTGGAGGAAGTTCAAAGGGTCCTGGTACTCTCTCAACTCCCTGGTGTATCTATCCCCTTCCGTCCTGTTGTGGGTGACCATGCAAAATGAGACAAACCCACCAAGAACATTACTAACGCTGCAGGAGGCACAGATTATATTGCTGGCCACAATGCCCACAGTTCCCCCTTTCTCTGATAATTCCCTTTATTTATGAGCAGTTCAAAAGAGTGTTCCGTTATTATACTTTAATTGGCTTATGATTAAGCAAGCAGGCAGTGCTAAGGAGATGAGAAACCATGGTGCAACACAGTAGAAAGCATTAGATGGCTTATTTCTTCCCTCAAAAAGAACTGTATGGCGCATCTGAAAACACTTTGCAAGTGGCAAGCCAACAAGAAAAGCAGGGCAAATACAGATTTCTACCCTCTTGAAACTAAATCCCTGTAAAGAAAATTATTATTCCCTCTCAGCGCCACACGCTCCTGAATGCATCAAAATGCATTCAAGGAATAATGCTATTTCCTAAGCTGACCAATCTCAGGAAATGATTTACAGCCTGAAAGCTGTACTTCACTTGCTGGAGACTACCTAAGTGCCAGGCTGCACTGGTTCTTCACAGCGCCATGCCTTCTCCAACAAAAGACAACACTGATTGCAATACTTCCATGGAGACAAAAATAGTGGTTTGACCTTCAGATTATGGACTTTATGAGTCATAGCAAAGCCATTAACACTAAACTTCTGTTGGAACAATTTTAAAACCAACTATTTTATTACTCAATTTACCCAGCAAACTCACCTCTTTTGCAGAGCTCGCATGTAAAACTTGGGTAACTTTCAAAACAGAAGCTCATTACACAGAAGTCCGTAATAGCTTCCTTATAACGCTATGCCGTGTAACATAAATACCTTAAAAAGATTAAAGTGCCTGAAACCCAAAGGTTACTGACCCATTTGACCACAGGGGCTGCAGCCTTCTATAACAGAGGCTTTCAGGTACTTTAGCCCAATTCAGACCTCATGCCAAATGAGTCACGCACAGTATGGGAAGTCCTAAAGAAAATTCAATTACATAGAGACCAGCGCTTCTGCCCCCCAACAGATCCTTTTCTTTACATTCCTGATCCGCTTTCAATTCACACATTTGAAAATGGATTCACAGATCTGGAGACAACATTACAGAGCAATAGGAAGCTGTTTTAAAACACTCGTAGAGAGCACTGAGCAATAAGGAGAACCTCAATTTCTGCACTGATGCATTTGCTAACAAAATTTATACTTTCTATTTTGGGGATATTACAATTTTAAAAGCCACCCTCCAGCTCAGAAACTATTCCATAAATGTGAAGAGATACTGAATCTCCTTAAAAGAAGAGGATGAACCGCATTGCTCAGGGATATAACATGATGCCATAAGTAAAGGCCTTACTTTCAACTCCAGAATCATGTTCTGCCCACCACATCACATGCAAGAGGATGCAATGGCACTTGCAGTCCTTGGTCCAAAGTTCAGGGATTGCTCTTGGTTGAGCATCTCTCAGCCTATGAGTTCTACTGAGGGCAAACTTCTGCACTAGAAAAGCATAAGCAAGGTGAGATGGTCTTCCATAACCTGTCCCCTATTCCCCAGATGTTGCTCTATTGCCTCTGATTTTTGAGGATTATCTTTGGATTCATTTTGAAGGAAAACAGTTCCAAGAACTGTGTTATGTTACATCCATTTTTCTTTTTAAGGCTATGAATTGAGGCCAAGGAAGACAAAATGCCTTGAATTTCAATGCACGTTGAAACGTGCACAGGCTCTACAGCACAACAGGGAAGTGCACACAAGATTTCCTGAGTATCAATCTGGGCTGTAACAACAGAATCACTGCTTCTGCTTAGCTAAGGGCTGCAGTAAACAGATCATATGAGCTACAGGCCTGAAGTTTATCTTAAGCTCCTTTAAAAGCACTGCTCATTATTCAAAGGAAAACGTGTGACCTTTTGTGACATCTCTCTGGAAGGAGCTTTCATGTCTGCTGCTCTGAGATGATTAGAAGGCATGGCATTTTGAATGCAAACTTAGAAATCCCAGTGCTTTACTGCTGCTCACTCTCAGGCATTAAGAAACAGTCTTCGCTGGGTTTTGCAGGAATTGGGGAAATACATGAAAGCAGGAAACGAGCAATGGAGTAGCAGGGAGCTTTGCCTGGCTCCTCATGATCAGATAACCAACTGTACCTTAGCAATACAATTGCACCTAACTCAATCACACCTACACTTCTCAATGCCTACCTAGGCAGAACTGTATCTCTGCCTAAAGAGGTATACTGTTACGTGACCCAAGTCAAACCAGCCACAGTGACTTAAATGGCACAACTCTAGATTGTACCAGCCAAGAATATGGCCTCAGAGCAGAAGCTACTTTGGGCAGACCTCTAAGTTTGATCACCAGTACAATACCTGGTCATGGCAGCAGAACTGTCAGTACTGCTGGAAACTACAAGGCATCCAAACTGAGCCTCTGTGAGAGTATTCAGGTGTATCAGCCTTTATTAAGGCTTCATGCTCCGAGCCCATCTCACCCACATATGTAGTGGCAATTTTCTGGTGGCTTGTTACAGAGCTGGCCCATTTCCCTGAAAACATATGCCATGGGAAGTAGCTCACCCCAAATCAATTAAAATGGTTTTCAAAATGAATTGCCTCTTGGCTGAGCATATTTTCAGGAAGATGTATTTTGCTCTCCTTATTGACTGTCATCGTCTTTTATGCCCTTGTTATATGCCAGTCATGAGGGCATTAGCCCCAAATTACTTGAGGGTAATGACAGCCTTCCCTTCTGTGGCAAGAGAGTCCATAGGTGAGTGCTACAGGCTGTGCTGCATACCAGCTTGATGATGGCGACAGTGATGACCTTAATTCCTGAAGCTGAGACAAGGAAGTTCAAAGGCCTCCTGCCACCAACTAAGTCCAGTCTGACTTACAAAGGCAGAACTACAACATGGTGCTCTTCAGTCAGGAAAAGCAAGGGCATAAGGAGAGAAAAAGCTGCCACCAAAATAACAGTACCAAGAATGTGTGTCTGAATTCTGTAGAGACATAAGGTGTCCCAGTAACAGGCTCCACCAGAAGTAAATACGGACAGGACAGAAATCATCCTGAATATGTGTGGCAGGAGAGCCACAAAGTCTGGGAAGCAGAAGACAGAATGAATCTTCTGTAATGCAGTACACGTGCTCAGTGTCACAGGATAAATAATCAATTTGCCTTAATCAAGCTACATCCTCCTGCTGCCACCAACCTCTACTTGGCAACTGCACAGCTACAGAAACCCAACCACTTCCTCGTCAGTGATTACCGGATAAAAATCATTTTTCTATATTCTCATACCTCAGAGGCTCACTCAGCAAAGTTAGCCATGGTATTTTCAATTCAATGGCTGCAGGAATAGCATCCCTTAGTCCCAGCTTCACAAGCAACAGCTTGAACAGGTGAAGAGGATTTAACCGACCAGCACAAACTCCAAGGAGAGCAAAACAAAGAAATGCTGAAATAAAGATGAGCATTCACCTGGTATGAAGGTAACTGATTAAAGCAAGAAAACACTACTGCAAAAACCATTTCCTGTATTTATGTGTGCACTCGTAACCAGTTTGCTTCAGTGACTTTCTGTTGTTGATTAACAATCAACGAAGAACCAGTCTAACACTACTCCATGTCCACATGGCTGGTTTAATGCTGGGACTCTAATGGGTGCTTCCACGCCTCAAGAGGTTGGAAGAGGGACTTATTCTTTGGACAAATTTCATGCTGTGAATTACTCGTTCCAATCTTCTTATTCCCAAGAAAATTAAATTAACTTGTTAAAGGAAACAAACGATCCACCCCAATCTTGCTGCCTACAGAAAAAGTCTTGCAAGAGGTATTTTATCACTGGAAACAATAATTGAACTACACTAAACATGAAGCAATCCCTTCCATGGTGAGGACTAGTGTGTGAATTGTTTCCAGATATAAGAGACTGAGAGCCACAAGGGCATAAAAGGCTGCTTTTGTTCTACACACAACTGCCTTTGTACGAAGGCAATTACGGCTTCATGGGCCCCTCTGAGAATGAGACTTGCCTCCCTACACACATATCAGAGGATAGGGAAGTCCCCACTCTCCTCCTGCTACCCACAGGTGAAAGCACACCAGCAGAAAGATGCACCTCCATGTGCCTTCCCAGCTGCTTGCAATCACAAGCACAATACACATCCAACACTGTCACACCAGCTGCAAAGAGCTTATTGATTATAACTGAGCCAAAAGCACATCCTGCTAGAAGTTGCTTCCATAATATTACTTTTTACTACTGATTAATAGAACCAACTGATGGAACAAAAATTCCAGAAGTGAGGTGGTTTAACAGGAAGCCAGCATCAACTGGCAACAGTTAAAGGAAGTCACAAAAGAGCAAAAGGGGGGATATTCACCGTGGCCTGCCCTATGAATGCCATGAGTTCAAAGCTCACGTCCAACTGTCAGTGTTCTCCAACAGCTAAGAAGGTGCTCAAACGGGAACCAGTCACTTCTAACATGTTCTGAAACCCAGAAACATGTACAAGAAAGCTAAAAGCCACCTCAAAAGTCTCCACTATTTTCACACTGTTAATGAGCCCCATTCTTTGTAAGACACACACATCCTTGGTGGGTTTATGGAGAACATATGCAGGGACTTCTGCCACTGGGATTTCTGTAGATGGAAAGAGTAAATAATACACAGAAAGGAACTACACTGTGGGAAACAGTGCCCTAATTTTGACAGCATATGCTTTAATGTACTGTTTGCAACCTATCAATAAAACCACACAAATCTGTTTGAATATGGAAATCAAAGCATATCAACGTGAGTTTCAGTTTCAAGGTTGAGCCCACACAGCCGCATGTGTTGCTATTAAACCACTCAGAAGACACAGAGTTTATTTTAAGCAACCTTTTTGGTATTGCCCCTCATCATTCCGACCTTTAAACATTCATCTAAGTCCATAACAATTGCTGCCTGGGTGTTCGTTATAACTATATAGATAAGTGAATTAAAACATCTTTGTCTGTAGAAGCATAGCATATACCTGAACACCTCCACATTTACACCACAACTATGCCTTCACCAGCAATGTACGGGGTGTCATTACACCACTTTACTGAAGATGATCAACCAAGAAATAGATACCACCAGCAAAATGCAGATGTTTACAGATTTTTAGATGTAAGAGTTGTAATACAAGCGTGCCACGAGCATTTTCAAGGAAATGGCAATTTGGGAACCAAAGGAGGCCAAAGCTCTACCACTTCAACATGAGTGAATAACTCAAAGGTGAATTTTAGTAGTTAATATTAAATAATAAATTGTCCCACCCTGCCAACATCATTAACATCATCTTCCAGCATAATGACAGCCTCTGGCAAGAGACTCTGCAGTGCCAATTCCAATTAACTTTCCTCATCTTTATCTTACAGGTCACCTGCTAAAAAATGCATGTTTACTCCATCTTCGCTCAGAACAAGACTGACCACAGTGGAAGTGAAGTGCTCTTCTAAGTCATATAGGTCACACCACCTCAACTCCAGCTTGTACAACACTCTGCATGTTGTGCAAGCCATCATTTGACACGCCTTCCTACCCAGATGCTGGGCTGAAGATGCCTCTACTTCCCTTGGCAGCAGAATGAAACCCAAAGAACCACTAACTTCATCCTACGGAACTCACCAAAAAAAGCCCCCACTAGCAAGAGCAGCCCTTCTCATGCCATCATCTAAACTGGCCAAGTGTGCTCTCTTCACTGATGAAAGCAGCTCCTCAGGGGCCCAATCCAAAACCCACTGAAGCTGATCAGTTTTTACTTGGGTTTCAGTAGGCTCTGAACCAAGTACTGTTGATACCATCATACGCTTCCCACAAGATACATAAGGAGAAGAGGGAGAGAATCTGTTTTATCCTAATGCTGTGCTCTCCTCACCTTCAGGAAAGAGTGGCCAAAGGATCATTCTGTTACACCAGGAGTACTTAGGACCTAAGAGATGACTTCAGGAATCCATCACAAGCTGATTTCACAGCTGTGGTGCACAGTGCACTGACAGCTACCAGCTGAAGAGACCCAGCGGCAATGTGGGGTATGTCCTCAGAGGAAGCAAATCTGCTTCCCTCTTGGATGTAGATATCCAGACAGACTATTTACAGGAGCTGAGTATTTGCCCCTGTGGACATCACCTCCAGCCCCTAACCCTCTCCCAGGGAGAGAGTTCTCTCCCAGATGGGAACTCGCATATCAAGGCTGAAACCACACAGACCACTGTACAAGAGTGACGCAACACCAAACAACATCTCACATAACAGCAAAATCATTCCAGATCAAAGATCCAGATGGTCAGAAAAGAAGGAGAGGGACATGGCCCCATAATGAAAGAAACTTCAAAGTTTCTTGGACCCTATAAACAAAGAAAATGCATGTTTCTTTAATTATCCATAGCCCCTTAATGCATGTCTGGCTCAAACAGTAGAGGTTTTGCATGCAGACAAGCCTACAAGAACTGACTGCACACACACACACAAACTCACCCCCTGCCATGGCATGGTGAGATGATTCAAGAAAGAGGACAATCACCAGGAAGGTGAACCTGCATGTTCAGCTAACACCAGTTGTTAGATCTCAACTCTCTAAAAGAGTGCAGAAAAATACAGCATGGAGTTCTTTGCCTGGAGTCTAGGAGCATTTATATCTTGTTTCTGGACCTCAGTATCAACAACTGGGTTTTTCTTAGGCCAGGAAACAACAAACCCAGGCTCTTTGAGACCTCTGCCTCAACACAATCCAATAGGATTCACCCTTGAAGTGGCTCTCCTGGCAGTTTCAAGACCCAGAGTGCCTACAGGAGTTTCATATAACATATGTTGCGCAATACACCTTTGGCTCTAATAGCAAGTTTTCACATACAGTGATTTTTAGGCAGTTAAAATGTTCATTTCTGGTGTTTTAAAGATCACAGGAAAAGCATTTGCCGTTTGTGCTTATACAAGTGATTGCTGGGCTAGTGCCCTCCCATGCTACAGACTGCAGTGCTTGCTTGCTGCAAAAAACAAAGCACTGTCACTTAGCTCCTTGCACTCACCCCATCAACACACGTCAACCACATGCTCACAGCAATGCCTCCAACACGCAAACCTCCTGCAAGCCTTTTGCAAGACCTAGGCCCAATCTTGGCATGTGCCCCTCCAGCAGCCACCTTCCTGCAAGAGACCCCTGACACACTGTAGCTGTGACCAGGAGAATTGGGAGGAAATCATTTCTTGGTCACCCTATCCAGCTTGTTCTGACTCAACAGCACAGGCACAGCGCTCCATAACAACGTATCCTTTAGGATGGATTAAGAATGGATTTATGTGGTGCTTACTGGGGTGCTTCAAACCTTTTCAACAGATATCTATGAGCCAAGGACTGAAAACTGCCAAAAAAGGACCAATACACAGCAGCAAAGACCTCACAATTTAGCTTTAACCCAGTCATGCACCAACCACTTCCCAACTTTCACATCCAGTGAAGGAAGCAAGGTCTTGAGAGTGTTGCTGCAGTTCACATGCTGGAGGAGTCACTCCTTCCCAAAAGCCCATCAGCACAGGAGGCTGTACATGATTTTGCTATGGAGTGAGCTAATTTTTCATTCATGGAGGTGCACTGCCAAGCAACAGGCTTTGTTAGGCACCCAAGGACAGTTCAATAGTCTCCAGCCCCTGTAAAACCACGGGGCTACCCTGCAGCTCAGGGTCCAGGACCTTCAGAAATCTTCCAGAATATTCCTGCTTTCTTGCTCTTCCTAAAAGCCTCAGGACTTGGACAGTTTGTCAAAGGGAAGAATTTCACTTGGGCATGTCAATGCTTGCAGCCCTTTTAAGAAGTCTTCATTGCTGATACTGAGAACACCTGGGTAGAATAGATCAATAAAACATGAACTGCAGACTGATTCCTATTCCCAGTCTCATGCAGTGCTGCAGACCTTCTGCAGATGCTGCACATAACCAGGTTTGGACTTGGTCCAGAGATGCAAAGACCTTCAGTCTGCTCAACCCTGCTGCACGGACAGCAGAACCACCACTGGTGTACGAATAGGTACCACCTCCTGACAGCAGGTGAGCAGACTGACTGGGACGTGAACTGGCACAACGAATGGTGTCTGCAATATGTTACACATTTGCCACGGCATTCTTATTAACGTTAGCCCACGGTAAAACTCCAAACATTTCAGCTCTTGCTAGCAAAATCTTCACAGAGTTCCCTGAAGCATCTTCCACATCCAACACTTTTGCTCTTCCCTAAAACTTGCATTTATTTCCCTCCTAATGTACTAAATCATAAAATGTGTTTTGGCTTTCAATGCTTAATACTCCAGCTAGTGTTCATATGGCTACCGTCTTCTGTTTAAAGCAGGGACTAATCAAGATGATAAATGCTGTGGAAAGGCCCCCGCTATCAATCACATTTCTTGCGCGGAAAGGTACTCATGCTAAAAAAGGAGGAGAAAGGCTCATTTACCACTATTGTAGTAAGATTACCCTCTCTTAAGCAAGTGGCACCTCCTTGATCCAACACTGAATGCAGACTGACCAGCAGTTTAGAGACCTAGCGAGACATGCTTCCAGATAATAACCAAGCGAAGTTGTCCTGTGTGAAAGAGGACAGATGGCAGGCACACAATAGCCATCAAGTCTATTTAAACAGATAAGCAGCCTCCCTACGGCCACCCCAGCTCTCCACATGTGCTAATTCAAAGACGGGCTCTGATCGCATGGAGCCCTCTAACCTGAAACAGGCGCGGAGGTCACGGTTTTTCCTTCTGTGCTCTCATTTACAAACTTGCCCATTCTCTCCATTGAGCACAACAAAAGCAGAGCCCAGGACAGATGCTCCTGCCCAGCAGCGATAAGCTACACCTCTGTGCCTTGCTTCGGAGCACAGGACAAAGCGGCACAGCAGCACTGCATTGGGAATGCAGCGCTCAGCCTGGCAAGCCCAGTGTTTGATCAGGTTTCTGAGCCTCAGCAGAGACAAGCTGCCATGGATGGCAGAGGGCTGCACAAGTGATGCCCGTACCGCTTCAGAGATGCAGGCACATGCCCAAGCAGACCTTCTGTACAGAAAGAAACGGTGACAGGCAGGGAAAAGGGAACAGAAAGTTGCTAGTGTCAACCAGGGTGGCCAGAGTGGGCAGGCTGCAGTGAATTTTGAATGGTGTGGCTCAGTGAGTGATTTAATTCCACTAAGAGCCAAGGGCCTCGGATCCAAGGCCAGTTTCTGCTACAGGGAGCATTTTAGCAAAAGCAAAGGTGCTGATGAGCCTGAGAAACCAGCAGCTAAAGACAAGTGGAAAAGCCAGAGGGGAGACATCGGGGGCTGGTGAGGAAGACCATCTCAGCAAGTTTCTGTCAAGTCAGATGGACCCTTCCCCCCCAGACACTGCACGACCAAGGCTTCTAAGAGTGTTAAGGATTACCTCCATCTGTAGGCTTAACCTTCCTACAGCCAACCTGCACAAGACAGAGTGCCACTGTCTGCCTGCTGCCCCAGCCTGCTCAGTCAGTATTTCAAGCACGGCCAGAGCAGCTATGGTTTCTTGCAGGGGCTAAATGCCCTGCTTCCCACCTGAACGACACCCTGCACTACTTCATCTTTATGTATGTCCATCTCCTGACGATCTCTGCAAGCAGCATTACTGGGAAACGAAAACATTCTGGGTTCAGTTCTCATAAACACTCCCAGCTGTAAATCCTCAAAAGCCTTTTTAAGCTCTGTCACAACATATGCCTTTCTTTCCCATGACACTGTTTATTATGCAACTTTTCCTTTCCCTGGTCTTAAAAGAAAGGGTACATAATGGCAAGGAGGTGTATTAGCACTGTAACATGAACTGAATCCAAAGGTGACAAGGATGCTTAAGAGCAGTTTGGGCCCCTTATCACATTAGTGAACTATACAAACAGAATGCAGATGGAAAGGAGATGCTCGCATCCGGGACTACCCTTCACTACAAGCCTTGGCTAAGGCTTTTCAAGTCAACAGTCAACTCCACAGATGGCAGGCAGGCCCAGTAAAGGTACTTTCACCACTATTTCATCAATTTTAACTCAGTAACAGTGTTTCAGAACACCTAAATAATCTTTTTTTGCCAGACGAGATAGAAATAATTACCTCCCCTTTGACACAGGTAGAAAGCTAAAAGAAAGCCACAGTTTCTTCATAAACTGAGTGAAATTCTGGCTGAGTGAATCTTTCCCCCCCAATATTATGGACTTAAAGTCTACTTTTCTGATCTCTATTATGATTACACACACATACATATACAAAAGCCAAATTCATATTTGGTTACAGAGAGAAGCTGATTTGTTCCAGTAATTAGTTTGTCCACAGTGCTTTATTCCAACAGACCTCCCAAAAATACTTTCAACTCTAGTACTTCTTCATTCATATTAGGAGGAAGCATTTGCTTTGTTATCTCTGCTGCCCATCTGGATACTGCAGAAAGGTATTGTATGGGTCAAGACAGTGGTATTACAAGGGCTCCTCACAACAAAGAGAGCTCTGGAAAATATGAATGCAAACACTAACAAAGTGTAAGTGAACATATGGGCAGAGACGCAACAATTTGACTGCATACCCCCTTCCTTAGGTCTCCCTGCTCGTCTCCATTTTCAAATCATAGGTTGGTGTTTTACAGGGAAACCCACAAATCTTTTGCAAAGCTGACACCATGGCTGAAGACCGACGTGTTGCCTGCTGGCCACAGAATAACCTTTAACAGATGAAGAACACCGAGTATGTTCAGCGTTGCGCAGCCACAAAGTACTTTGCAGCACAGTCATGGTAGCATCAAATCGTAACCCAAAAGGTAACCAAAGTGACTCCAGTGCTTGAGATGTCTCTGGGACAGACTACAGTCACCTGCCAAGCTGTCCATGAAGGACAAGAGCCCTGAACCCCTGTGAGCCCTGTTTTAACCATAAGCAGCAGAAGGTGGAAGGATTATACCCCCATAAATCACCTTACAACAGGGAGAGGAAAAGATACAGAAACAAAAGATGGACAAGACGGTCTTGTTGCTATGTCTTCCATAGAATCCCAGGCTGGTTTGGAATGGAAAGGACCTTAAGATCATCCAGTTCCAACCCCTGCCACGGGCAGGGACACCTTCCACTAGAGCAGCTTGCTCCAAGCCCGTGTCCACCTGGCCTTGAACACTGTCAGGGATGGGGCAGCCACAGCTTCTTGGGGCACCCTGTGCCAGCACCTTAGCACCCTCACAGGGAAGAACTTCTGCCTTAGATCTAACCTGAACTTCCCCTGTTTCAGTTTGAACCCATCACCCTTTGTCCTGTCGCTACAGCCCCTGACAAAGAGTCCCTCTCTGCATCCTTGTAGCCCCCTTCTGATATTGGAAGCTGCTCTTCCACACAGCTTCTCTTCTCCAGGTTGGACAGCCCCAACTTTCCCAGCCTATCTTCATACTTGAGGTGCTCCAGTCCCTGATCATCCTAGTGGCCTCCTCTGGACTTGCTTCAACAGCTCCATGCGCTTCTTATGTTGGGCACACCAGAACTGTACACAAGTGGGTTCATCTCTGACTACTCTGCTCTTGTGCCCCCTTCAGCAAACACGATACTAAGGGCACATGGCAGACTGAATGAGGACCAGCAGAGTTGTGCAACAGTTCACAATGGGAGTCTCTTAGTTTCCTTTGGTCTATGATACAACCAGAGCATTAGAGGTTACTTTAATTCCATTATTCTTCAGTGAGTTCTTTCAGGGAACTATTCTTGGTTTGCAAACCGTAAGTCACATGAGTGCATTACTTGTACCATGGAGCATGGTTTCCATCCCTTCTGCCCTGTAATTAATCACTGAAGTGCTGAGGTTTCCTGCTTGTGAGTAATGCACACGCTTGTATTTAATGTTTTCACACACACTGGCTAGCTCTACAAAGTACTTTTAGTAGTTGTATACATCTGTCTTCAATTTTCCTTTTCATAATTACTTCCACAAGTGTTTGCTGAAAGACATGTTCACTAATGGACACTAAATACAACAAACCTAAGAATAATCACATTCACTGGAATACTCAAGGGCATTTTGTGTATCCTGTAAGAGAGGTTGCTGCAGCGAGCAATTCTGGCCATGTCTCAGGGCTGCCATTACAAACCCTGCTGTTCTTATTATCATCACATACCACCACTACAAATAGCCCCAATACTTATTCTGATGATTATTAATATACTTAGTCGTACTGCAGTGGCAACTTTCCAAGGAAGATTCAATTTGCCTAGGTACTGCATATCCATCCAAGCAGAACCCAAGCTCAGGGGGAT
Organism: Amazona ochrocephala; assembly: GCA_039720435.1. Taxonomy (NCBI): domain Eukaryota; kingdom Metazoa; phylum Chordata; class Aves; order Psittaciformes; family Psittacidae; genus Amazona; species Amazona ochrocephala. The sequence continues at coordinate 79,602,576 of CM077881.1, read as the reverse complement.
GCTAACCACAGCTCTGAGTAGAGCAAGCCCACAGCACCAGGAGCTGAGAGCACAAGCCTCTGAGGATGCCAGTGGGTTTTGAGAAGAGACAGAGGTCCCTTTGGTACATGTGTGTGTACGTATATATATATATATGTAGTCTTATATACATATGCATATATATATGACTATAGGGTGAGGGAGAGATCACAGAGTTTTATATCCCAGATTTCTGTCTTCCCTGTGGGCACTCAGCACATTCCTGAGCATCCCAATTTGTTGCTTGAGCTTCTATCTTACCATGACTGAAAAAGAAAAAATCACCAGTGCAATCTTGACTCATCCTTTGGCACCTAATGTTCCTTGAGCTTTATCATCATGTTGCTAAACCCAAGAAAAGATTACTCAACTGTTGTCTTGTCCTTTAGCGATTCAGAGCACACAGTGTAGGAGCTGCATGCTGGCTCTAGCAAAGCACGAGTGAGGAGCTCACCGCGCAGCACATTCAGCTGCACTTTGTTTCACTTATAAATGAAGCACGTGTGTTTCAAATGTCCTATGGACTTTAGAAAGACACGTGGATCTGCAGTCAGACTATGCTCAACTTGGTCAGGAGCAGGCAGAGTACCTCCATGGCTGGCCAGGATTATACCCCGTAGCACCAGATGAGACCTGGCAACACAGACTGGCTGGCATGCACTGAAACTGCAGCAGTAACAAAGCCCTGACTTAACATCAAGTTACCAATACAGGTATCAGCCATCCCGAATCATTATAAACATGGTTTATACTGCATTAAGTCGTTATGGAGGACCCTAATGCAAACCATCAGCCAGGCCACCACGACCACATGAAGAAGTGCTGCGAAGGGGTTCAGATGTATACAAAGCAAATCCACCCTTACAACAGATTCCAGTTAAACTGCGGAGACTACAGAAATCCTGGAGAAGGTAGTTCTGCCCTCCATTATTAAATGTTACTGGGTTTGTCCCTTCTCTGACCACTTCAGGTGGGCTGTGACTGCAGACAGCGTTTTGATGCCTTTGCTTTCAGATAGAAACAAAAGCAAACTGGAGCTAGCGGTGAGAGATTCCTGTGTGTGCTCAGGGCTGGATACAAGGGAACAAAGACTCGGCAGTGCTGAGTCCTGGACAGGGCAGCCTGGGTTCCAGCGCTAGTGCCCAAAGGCAGAACTTGATCAATCTCCAGATCCTTACAACCCCATGTTTTCCACTCCTGCCCTTTCTCCACAATATCTCAGCCACAAATGGTTACAAAAATAGCAGGGGAATTTGGAGAAGTCCACAGTGGCAAGAGAGGCTTCCAACCCTGTGCCACTTCAAATCAATTCCATTGGCATCTTAGCCTGGAAATTCTCAGCACAGAAACGCCAATAAAACCGTAACAGTCTTCCTGATGCTCAGAGAGGATGTAAAATAGCAAGTGAGCAGCAGTCAGTAGGCTGCGCACTGCTGTCAGAAGGACATGGGGGGGCTGATAGCACACTGACCAACACTACTGATGAGCCGAGCGGTGAACAGTGCTCCTTGCTACAGAGCAGAGCTAGGGGCTTTCTCCAGTGCAAAAACAAGGTGTCAGTTTAGCATGACTGGTATCTCACCAGCGCAGTGCTCAGGTCCCTTTGGGCACGTGGATTGAAGTGACTCAGGAACCAGAAAGACATGGAACTGGATGATATGGGGAGTTTCATAATGACATTTAAAGACACAGCTCTGTGATCACTCCCCGCCACTGCACTCTATTCCTGTCTCTAGCAGTCATGGACTTCTTCCCCTTGATTAAAAGGCTAAAGGCACTTCCTTAAATCCAAGTCACTTTCTTGTAGCCAATTAGGGCAAACATTTGCATTTTTAAGAGCAAATATATGCACCAAGTAGGAAAAAGGAAAGATGAACCCAATTTCCTAACCACACATACTGAAAAATCACCTTACTGCAGGAACCAGGATGACTCAGAAAACAAATGTAAATAGCTCCTGTGATTTAGCACTGACACCCAATGCATTAAAAGAAATTGGCCATTATTTCTCACAAGCTCCATGCTAATGCCCTCCATAAAACGTCAGCAGGGCATAACTATCCAGAGGCTTCCCTTGGTGGCAAATAATCCCCTGACCAGTCCAGGGAAAGGAAGTTAATTTGCATCTCCAGCCTTTTGGGGAATGTTCCAGGTTTGTAAAGCATGAGTCAGCAGCACTGCTGCTATAGAGGTTTTTCCCTACCAGATGCTACTGGCATTTCCCAGCTTTGGTATGGCAGCACAAGTGTCCATAGGGAAATAGATACCCTTTGTATCAAATGGGACAGGTGTATCGATTGCCATCTGTTCATCATCATACTAAAAGTCATCGCAGACCTGTATGTTCACAATATAATACTTCACAGCAAAGAGCTCCACTTCCACAGGAAGAAAGAGTCACATTGATGGGTGAATGTGGCAGAAATCAAGTCTTCCAATTCTCACTGGTCCTGCTACTACAGTAATACCACAACCACCTTTGTTACTGCACTCAGAAAACACTATTAACACATCTCATGATGCAATTTTGCACACATGCAGCTTCCTCTAACCAAGGATCTCAGTCATTTTGCAAAGCCGATGAATACCCCTCATGATGGGTACACTGGCATTGCCTTGGTTTACAGGCGAAGAAAAGGAAAAGAAGGAAGACACAAACTTGCAGAAATGAACATGGCAGCCTACAGCCTCCACCTATGGGCCAGCACCTAATCGCTCCATCCTCCAGTTGTGGCCACGTCAGCTGAACTCCTGATCCAGTTCATCTTTCACTGGACTTCTGCACTTCAATGGTTATTATTTTCTTGACAGGTTATACAGGGTCCTTCCTAAAGTTGCTAAACCCAACTTCTGCTGTCTGTCCCTCACTCGGTATTTAAACACAACTTGACAGAGAGCGAAGGACAAACCTATTTTCCTCCTAGAAATGAAAACCTAAGCTGAAATGAGTGCTCCCTTCCCTGAAATGAAGAAAGCACTGACGCAACCTCACCACTCGATGCCTTTGATCTTCCAGGCTGGCAATACATGCATGTGATAGGCAGCCAGCACCCTGGAGCAGCTCTAGCACATGCCTTTCCTGCCCAGCTGACAGGAGGGCCACAGAGAAACAAGGGTAGTCTGGTTCCAAAGTAAGGGAAAACATGGTAGGGGAGGACACAAGACACAAACCTGGGGGAAAACAACTTTCATCAGGACCATTAGCTCCAATCTTACTCACAGAAAACTGGTTTTACATGGATTATGTTCTCCCCAGCTATAATTTTTTAGTCCATTGAACAATTTCAGCCTGCTTTGATGCAGAAGCAGAGATAACTGTCTTCCTACAAGTCGTATGAAAACATACATCCAAGGAGAAAAGATGGACCCTGCAAGTGACCCTGTCCTCGTGTCACAAATGGAAGGAAAGCCATAACATAGGACCCTTATTTGCCACTGAAAAATTTGCCAAGGAGACAGACTTTCTAATCAATAGATCAGCAGGAAAACCTTCACTGAGAATTCTTCATCAAGCACAAGGCATAAATCTTAATTTGAAACTTAAACAGGGGAGTTTAGGTTAGATATAAGGCAGAAGCTCTACCCTGTGAGGGTGCTGAGGCCCTGGCACAGGGTGCCCAGAGAAGCTGTGGCTGCCCCATCCCTGGCACTGTTCAAGGCCAGGTTGGACACAGGGGCTTGGAGCACCCTGCTCTAGTGGAAGGTGTCCCTGCCCGTGGCCAGGGGTTGGAACTGGATGATCTTGAGGTCCTTTCCAGCTGAAGCCCTTCTATGATTCTAAATCAACAGGAAAGCCAAAACCATTTCTTTTCCGGTGCTCAGAAAAATACTCGTTTCATGTAAGCACAGGACAAGACAACGTTAATACTGGTGATCTAACCTGAACTTTAGTAAAACTGAGGATGTTGAGACCCAGCCCAGAACAGCTGTAAAACAAACTCCCTGCTTACCTCCATGGCACATACTCTAACAGGGCTGTCTAACACGTGCGGTTAAACCAGGGGTGATGATCTCAGGCCAGAGCCAGACACAGAGTCGCAGGCTAGCTTCTGCTGCTGCTCCTTGATGATGAACTGATGCCCCACAGTGCTTCTTAATGTCTCCTGCATGTGTGGTCACCATATGATTGTTTAAATGAAGGCCAGTGCCAAACACCACGTCATTCTGGGTGCATGCCCTGGAGTCCACAGAGTGTAACCCAGCACACCTCACTGCCACTGTACACTCTGGCTCCTGTTGCCTTTCTGTATCAGCTAACACAATGTTTTTCTTTTGGTATTCCAAGACATCTTCTATCCCTGTGGCCACAGGATCTTTAAGTCCTGCCAATCTGGAATCATTTCTCTTCTTAGAGCATAAGTGCCCCTTACCTCTACTTCAAGAAAATTACATTGCTTGAAATGATTTCCATTTTTGCCAGCATAACATCTCATTTTCTCCTTTGCAGCCCAAAGGAATGATTTGTAATGTGAATCTTAAAAACCCCGATCAAAGAAGGAGGTTAAAATGACTGATAAATCAGAGGTGCAAAATATAGAGGTATTGCTTATTGAAACTACAAATCTCCTCGCCACCTCTGATCTATTAACAAATAGCTGACACCCTTTGGTTTTAGGAGACCAGAGAGGACTGGTAAGATGCTGTGCACAGGAGACAGCCCCATAGGAGATGAAAAGCATTCATCTGAGGGGATCACAGAGTCAACAGATCTGACTCATTATCCACTGATACTGTAAAACCCAGGCAGTCCTACTTGCCTGCTAACAATGCCATCGCTTCTATTTGGAAGAGCTCCTTGCTTTCCACTTCCCTGTGCTGCAGCAAAATCTTGGATTCTGAGAGCAAGCCCAGCAAGCAGTGCTAGTCCTTGAGACAGAGTTTGCAAAACATTAATGAAATCAGACTGCAGCTTGGCTTGTTGCCCTTGGATAATGGAAGTGAAATTAAAAGCAGAGGGAAGAGGGGGTTGTTTGTAGCTAGAAACAGATCGCTGAATGCGTTTCTCAAGAATTAAAGCATTTTATGTGCTATTTACTTCAGGTTCGCACTTCACTTTAGTGATAATTGATACCAGGAGGAAATTAGAAGCAACTAAGAAAAACTAACAGGTAAAGCATTCCTTTGAAGCACTTTATTTAGCCAGGAAAACCTATCAGGTAAGAAGCCTTCTGCCAAAGATGGAAAAAATACAAGGACTGAGAAAACAGGAAGATGTGTAGAAGAGGAAAACAAGGAATAGGATTGTATATAAAAACAGGAGAGAGCATAGCCTGAAAACATCACAAATGCTTTCCCGCAGGAAACAGCAGCAATCAGTCAGCCCTAGTAATTTATTGCCATCATATTGATTATTCATCACATTTCACAGGGATGCATTACTGCTAGCAGTGGCCCATGTCCTTGGCCAGTGCTGCTGTTCTGGTTTGGGGCTCCTGCTTGCCTGGGGATCTGGACTGGCCCTTTCAGGAGAGCAGGCTTTCTCACAGGGCGATCATTACTCCTGGTTTACCAGGTCTCCAAAAGGCACCCTGGAACTCCAGACTAAAACACACACAGATTTTGATTGCTGCCCTACAAACACACATATTCCCTCCAGGTCTAAATGTAGAGCTAAGAACTACAATCACCTGTAGGACACCAGGGAAGAACACACACGGTTTGGACACTATTGGGTGAGAATTGGTACCTCGGAAGTTAATACATGATGGATACACCTTTTCTTCTCTCCATAGAGGTGGAGAGAGCAGATTTTCAATCCTGCCTGGATGTGAGGGGTGTTTATATGTATTTTTAAGGTCACAGTGCCCACTGCAATCAATGAGATGTGCATTTCCCAACCGCTTCACACATCTCAAAGTTTAATACCAAAAAATGCATAGTTTTTTATTCTGCAGGGGTCTATCTCACAGTTTCCTTTACAGCAAGGGTTTAGAGCAACCAAACTCAAAAGATATTGGGGGGAAGAGGATAATAAACTGCTTCTCTTAAGAACTAGCAATGGCACTGTCAAAAACCCCCCAGTCTGTTTGCTTCATTTTGATACAGAGAAATCATTTCTGCAGTGCCGGTGATACGTCAAGAAGCCATCAGTGGCTCTTGCAGCTCTGCCTGGCTACTGAAATGCTGTGCATAAAGCCCTGAGCTGACACACATGTGGGTTTGGGACAGCAATGAAGGGGTTAAAAGAAGTTTCCCTCCTCCGGGAAAGAGATGCAGTATGAAACCTCCACTATGCTTTGTGCTGTGTGCCGACAGATCCTATCTGCTCTGAGCCAACCAGTGATTTTAACCCTGCTCTTGCTGATGCTAAACTCAATATTGAAACAACCCACATCTGAGGTAACAGAAGGCAGTTTTGCACCCTCACTATAGTGACCCAAGACAACTGACAAGCACCCAGGTTTGTATCTCACCCTTTGGTAGCTGCAGCTCAAAGGACTAATTAAATAGCGAGAGCATATGCGTACACATCAAAAATAACTTTACAGAGCCTGCCAAAGCTATCTGAAAACCTATGCAAAGCTGCAACAAAACACAGCTTGACAAAATGCAGAATAACAACGCAGAATAACAGGTATTGTTTCAATAGAAGTAAAAACTAAACACGAAATCCCACAACCCAGCCCAAACCCTGTATCGCGTTCCTTCCCCCAGTCCCAAAATCACATTCAAAAACACAGGTGTCCTACCTTTCTGATCTGTGAACAAGTGGATTCCAATCAGTGAGTCACGTCCAAAACTGTATACCAGAGAATCTGCTAATATAAAACAAACATGAGGGAAAAAAAACCCTGAAAATACTTCTTTTTCCTGAAAAACAGTTTTTTTCTATTATACAAAGACACAGATGCATAAAGATAGCCAGACAAGAACGTGTTTATGAAGGTGTATGCATATAATGTATGCATCAAATAGATCTATAAACAGAGCTACAGAAGTTTATTACCTATGCATTTTAATTCATTCCAGTGTATGGAATTTCACCTACAAGCAGACCAAATCCAGGAAGCTACAGCATAAAGGTATAAACTCGTTCAAATCCTCAACGAACAAACAAAGCTGACATTTTTAAAGGAAAATCATTACCAGCTCATACGCTGCCATACCCCAAAAGCCTATCCTTAAATAACTGCTGCATAATCATTCTCATGGAGTGTTGTTATCCATCGGCTCGCTGCCTATCTCCAGACAGACGCAGTCTGCAAGCCACCAGCTTGTCTCTACCATGCGTACGTCAGGAAAAGGAAAACTGCAAATTAGAAGAAGTCCCCGCAGTGGTGAAAAGGAAAAGAGGGTGAGTGGGAGAGGAAGAGGGAGTTCACTGGCCACCGAAATTTCCAGAATGATGACAAACCAGCCAGCCCCGCCATCATCCACTTACAATAGGATGCTGCACCTCGCGGCTGCTGAAGCAGTTTGTCAAGGGGGTGTTGGTATCAAATGCCTGACAGGCATTTTAATTGCATCCAGCCAAGTGTGTCCCCAGGAACTGGGCCTTTAATCCTGCAGATATCATCGACTGGTTTCTTTTGTGCTGCTGCCAAGCACACACAGGCAGGCACTGCACACAGGCAGCAGCACACCCGGTCTCCGCTGCGATGCCGATCCAAATCCTAAACAGGTTTTAGGGATGGTACACGCCGAAAAGGAGGTCTTGAGGGATTTAGCATTTTCTGCATTATGGATTAGGAGGGCGATTCGCTCTCCCCCTTTATTTTTCTATCGAACACTTCTGTTCACGTGTTGGAACTAGCTTGGCTATGCTGTTATTTAAGCCACCAACAGGCAAATAAAACCAGGGAAAACGCAGAAGTGCTGCAGGACTGCAGCGATCCTTTAGGACTAATACATGAGAGGAGCTGAGCTCACTGCACAGCTCAGCTTACAAACGAGCTGCTGTGCGGGGTGCAGTTTTACTGCCACTATTCAGCCATTGTGTCTGCCTTGATCTCACCTCCTTCCAAGGCTTTCTCCAGATCAGCGTTAATCTGAGCAGGACAAGGGACCTGTGAATTGGGAAATCGGGCAGTGTTTTGGGAGGAGACACAGCATGGCTGGAGAGGGGCAGCAGAGAAGGGATGGAAGAATATGAAGCCAACTAGATGCAGCTTCCAGCAGCAAGCTGGTGCTCCTCAGTCCCTGTGACAGCAGAGTCCTTGAGACGGAAGGATGTCAACAAGGGAAGGAAACATCTCCCTGCCACAAAGTTTGGGAGAAGGCAACAAATCCCATTTACCCTTGAGAGGGACAAGGGGCTTGCAGGAAGGAGGAACAAACCTCCCATGGATTTCCACAGCTTCTCTCCCTGTCAGGGTAGAGGGCTGCAAAGGGAATAGATTCCCTTTCGCTTTCTCCTCCAACCATGAGAAGATGACTTTTCACAGACCCATCAAACTTCGCATCAACCACAAGTTCCACCCTCATTGCTATAAACAGATCCTACTGTTTTAAAAGCATCTGTCCTGACCACTTTTCCCCACACTCCCTAAACCACCACAACAGTGAAGAGGACAACAAAATGGAGGAATATAGCTCCTAAAGCCAGCCTGGATGGGACAGGGCCGGTGGTGGAGAAGGTAACGTACAGTGGCAAAAGCCTTCAGAAGGGAAAAAATGAGCAAGAGCAGCACTAGTGCAAATCTTGGACCTCTCCTCTGAGCGAGCCTCCTGTGACTCATCAGAAGGGTGCCTGCTGCTGCCAAACCTCCCACTGCAGAGCTCTTCCTCTGCAGAAACCAAGGAAACTCTAAGCCTGCCCTCGTCTTCCCCAGCTCCACCATTTAACAGTTGGTGCTTGTTCACAGCATTGGTGCCATCCCCCCCTCGCTCCTACAGCTCCCCTCCACCAGCCACCCTTGCCCCAAAGCAACCAGGAGCTCCAGGACGTCCACAAAGAGCACCATGGAGCTGGGGTGGTGAAGCTGAAAACTGTCCTCTAGTTTCTCTTGGATGCTTCTGATGGATCTCATGTGGTTCCCAAGGAACTGATACACATTGCCATGCTGCAGCCCATGGCTGAATCTTCATCCAGCTATCCAAATCACCTTCACTCTACCCATGCAAGTATTTCCAGGCACCCAACCTGCCAAAACAGCCCATGACAAATGGTTTCATCATAAGATAATGCAAATAGGAAACAATCAAGTTTGTTCTGGCTCCCTACAATTTGTATTTTCATACTTCTATAAAAGAATTTTTGACAAGACAAAAGGCGCAGGAGGAGAAAGGGATGAAGGGCCTAATCCAGGTAGATGCTGGAACACAGAGAACAGTCATCCTTAGACATTTAACCTCATGTTTTCCTGGCTCAGGCAGGACAGCAGGATCAGCCACAAAGCAAACTCAGCACACACAATTAATGCACTCCAACACAACTTCTCTTTAATTCTGACACTCATGCATGGCAATGCACTCGGTTTCATTACCGCATTGTAGGAGAGCTTAGAAAATCCGGCTGCATACAGGGCCCCTCTGTGCAAAGTGTTGGGCAAAACAAGAGACAGCTTCTGTTATAATGGATCACTTACAAGAGCCAACCTACAAAAGGGGGTAGTGGCAGCATCCTCCTCATCGTCCTGATGAAACACACAGCCTCTGTTGCCAAGCCAAGCTGGAAGACCCTCCTAGAACCTCAGATCTTTCCACCCAAGCCACTGCCAAAACCTTGATAACCTCTAACAAAGGACTTGGGAGGCTGGTTGCTTCTTTTTTAGCAAAGAATGGGGGAACATTTTATGCAACGCCTAAAATAGCAACCGGTATCATCAGTGATGTAGCTTACAAGGAGTAAGTCTACTGAACAGAAACTGCACCGCTCTGGTAAAAATAGCCCTGAAACAGGGAATTTACTTCTTTATTCACTATTGTCTTACCACTCATAACAGTGCTGGGGATGGACGGCTGCTGGAGAGCTTGAGAGGAGACACATGCTTCACCAGACTCTGTAAGTATTGCCTGCTCTTCTGCAGCAGCAATAAACATCAGACTATCCTATTTTACCAGCCATTTGAGGGACAACCTTGCCTTCCCTCCCCACACACTTCCTTGAGAGGCAAAAAGCAGAATAGCAGGGCATTAATGAATCCTGGAGACACACACGCAGTACAGGACACTGGCCCTTTCACTGGGGCTACACGGTGAGGAAAGCTGAGGATGGAGCCACCATCTGTATCTATGGTTACTGATAACAGAGGATTTGGGAAAAGCTGCAGGCTGAGTGAGCAGCTCCTGTGGGTAACAAAGTGCAAAGGATTTCGAGGCAGGTTAGAAGCTTTCAGGATGCGGGGGCTGGCCTGACCCCCAAAGAACAAGTGTGCACTACCTGATGTGCCCACCTCATGCAACAGCCCCTCCAGAGCCTGTTCAACTGCATCACTTCTTTCACACCAGTGGTGCCCCCAGCTTTGTTTCCACAGCAGATTTCAACATCTTTATAGGACTGACCTCTCCTTCCTCCCAGCTGCCAATAAAACAGGCCTGTACTGGTGACACTATCCTTTCCCAGCAGACGTGCAAATGCATCCCTCCATGCCAAGTACCACAGCAACCATTAAACCAGCAGCTGACACAACACGGGCTTTTTTGTGGCATGGTTCTAGAAACAAGCTTTCTAAACTCAGGCAAATGATGTCTTCCCTTTCTCCTATCTTAGCTTATTTGTTTGAAACCTTTCAGACAGATGTTTTTAGGCATGATCTCTCTTTTGGGAATCCAAGCTGTCTCTCCTTAACTAAATAATAGATATGAGGAATACCGAGAAAGGATCTCCTGTTTCCCTTTCGCCCTCTGCCAGCATGTCACTGAAATCAAGCTGGAAGACGCAGGATATTCAAATCCTCCCAGGCCGGCATTTCAGAACAACCAATTCTGCGCAGAACCCTTTGAAGCACATTCTTGGGTTTTCTTGGGAAATCCTTGGTTTCCAGCTCAGAGACCCAGTGCAACCAAAAGAGCAAGGAAGCAAAATTCATGAAAGGTGTTTGTTAGTCCCTTGTATGTACATTTGGTGTTGTTACTGTTAAAAGCTGCAATGCAAGCTTTTGTATAAAAACCCCACAATAAGTCATCACCTCCGCACTGGGTTCTGCAGGTGAAGGGGAACAGCCTCACTGCTTGCTCAGCCCACTGCTTCAGTGTCAGTTGGGCAAAACACCCCGAGCTCAAAATCCATCCACAGAGGGAAAACAAAAAGTAAAGACATGAACGAGCTGTTACATTCCATATTCTGACACAGCAGAATAAAACCTCCATCTCTGAGAAGTACTGAAGCATCACTGAACTCATCCGATGTGTTGCCATCGTCTCAGCCTGCAAGTGCCTTGCCACCAACACACTGGGCTCAGTGATTTCCCCGCTGGCTCTGGAAGCCTCTTTCTGTTTTAAGGTGGCTCCTGAAGCCTGCAATACTGGAAGTAATCGATGGCACCAACACTCTTGCAGAAACCAGCGACACCTGAGAGTGCCATGACTTCCCACAAAATCACGGCGCTGCACACACGCATGAGCACAATGTCTTGAGGCTGCAAGACAGGCAGTCAACATTGTAGTATTAGGAGCCTCAAAGATGACACGAGCTAACACAAAGCTCCTCTCTGACATTCCCGAGTGTCAACAATGGATCCATTATTGGTTTAAACTTGTAAGTGAAAGACGTGGGTTTATTCTTCTTTTTAGTTTTTGTTCCATCTTTAATTCTGCTTCCTGAAGGGAGCTAATCTGCACAGATTTGCATTACCACAGGAAGCAGTAGCTGTAGTGCTATAGCCACAGCAAGTAACGCAGGGCACGTTTTCAGGGAATAGTATTTACTCACAGTTTTTCCTACAAATCCTCCCTCACATGCCAATAAGAGATAGACAGACTCTGTCAGAGTCAATAAGAGATAGAGGTAGGTAGTTGGCAGTTTCCAGATGCTGCTTCATCCTCACTCCTCCTGTTCCATATGTTTCCCACTCTTTCGCTTCCCTCACTGCCCTTTCTTCTTCACGCATCCTTCTTTCATCTCCCTCTTTCTGATGCCTCCCCACAACAACCCTTGCCTCCTCCCAAGAGGTAAAGGACACAGTGTGCTGCATGACATCCATCGAGCACTGCATTACTTACTCTACTTGTGTGCATGAGTCCTTCCTCCACAACTTCATCCTGCCCTGAGGGGCAGTACTGCCCTTCACTCTCTGCTTGCAGACAGAAGGAAACTGATTGCCCAATACATAAATTCATGCTATTAAGAGATGTTTAAACCAAGCTCCTAAAGCTGAGGGATGCAAACCCACCAGCTAATGCTTTAAACCATTACACTTCCCCATTACACTTCTGCCTAGAATGACTGACACTCCTGAGAGCATATAATGGCTGGTGTCACCCTCTTCAACCCCAGCCTTAAGCTCACCTTAGCTACAGTGCTCTGGTAGCCCTTGAGTACACACAGCCCTCGTCTCAGGTGCATGACCACGTGAAACCCTGGTATGACATGTGCAGCTCAGAGACACACTGAGTGTTTCTTCATCCTATCACATGGCTTATGACTAAGAAAACATTGCAGATACAAACCCTACCGCTCCTTCTCATCTCTTCTCTCCCCTCACCTACCAGTGGGGCGATGAATCAAGACAAAAACTTGCTTCTATTAAAATATCACAGCTACTGTGGCAGGAGTTATTCAAATGTCAGCGTGTACTTCATTTAACCATGTAACCTCATGTGTTCCAATTAGCTGCCAGGTCAGACCTCACAGCGGAAGCTTTAGTTATTATTCTGTATTAAATTTATAAGTAAAATATTTTAAATTCATGAATCATTTGTTGATTCAGGTTTGGCATGACATGTAATTCGAATATAAGCTCTGAGCTGGCATGGCCCTGACCATATAGAAAGCAGTAACTGCAATGTAGAATGCACAAATTTCTCTGCTTTGTCGAATGATAGGTTTTGGGTAGTATTTCGATTTAAATCCCGTTCATGTAAAGGACAACGTGGGACGTTGGCACGTAGTGAAACGCAGTATGGAAAAGAGAGGTCTCCCTGAAATGGGTCTGTATCTGTGATTCCTTTCAGAGAAAAGGTATTTGCTCCTTTGCTTTTGTAAGGCAATCTAAAGATCAATCCTTTCCTAGAGATACCCTCCCTAGCAGCTGAGTGCTGCCTTCCTAGAAGCTGCCAGTTAGTTACTTCCTCCCACGTCCACACTCTCCTTCAAGATATTGGTTTAAAAACTGGTCAGCCCTAACAACTAGCTGCATTTCCTCGACAGCGAAACCAGCCAGACAGGCAATAGCAATTGCAGTAACATGTAGTAACATGGAGCAGAATTGGTCTGAACAGCTTCTCACTTTACGTAAGGAAGGCAGTCAGGCAGAAAACTGTGGTAGAGCTGCCAGCCCCTGAGCCACGTGAGGGGAAGCAGCTCTGTCCTCACTCCAAAGAAGAGACAACAAAAGCTGCCTTATGAGGATGCTCGTGACAGTCAGCTTGACCCACACGGGCGCAGATGTGACACCATGCCAGCATTATACCGCAGCTTACTCCCTCATTGTATGGGCATCCAGGTCCTTTGCATGCATATGTGCCTGTCCAACAGCCTTCAGTAAAACCAGTAACTGACAGCCACTTTAACTGCTGTGAAAAAGCCCAGCTAAACCCACCAGAAGCCCTTCCTTGACTTCAGTGCACTTGGATCAGAACTTGTATTTCACACACACTCTTGAAAAGCTCCAGCTAAAGGCAAGGACAGCTGGCAGTGCATACACTGCATGTTACAGACCCTGTCTATGCAGAAAACCCCTTTGCAAAAGGCTCCTTAACGGATTCTGTTGCATTTAATGAGAAACAAACTTAACAGATGCTGCAGGCTAATTCATTAGCTTCTTGTGATTGATTCTTGTTTCATCACCATAAAATCAGATTTCCCGTGGTTAACATAATGATGCGATTCCCTCTTTGCTTGCACGCATGTAAGTCAGACACTGTTCCACTGAGTCCACAGCATTTGCTGCATCAAGACTGGATCAACCACTGGAGACATGGACTGGGTAACTTAAATGCAGGTTTCATTCACCCTGGTCTCACAGTGCTGTCCAAAATGATTTTTAACCTCTTTGTACAGGAGAAATACATCTCCACCAGGTAGTTGCCTCGAGGATGAAAAGCAGGAGGAGCTGTTTAACAGCACTCAGTTATACTGCCCATGAGCTCAGGGGATGAAGTGAACAGTGCCACATACAATCGCCATCACCATGGAGACTTTTGGGAGGTGTAATGTGATTACAGTCAAATCTGGTTTACCAGAATGGGATGGAAAACAAGAAAGTCATTAGGAAAGATGGAGTTTCAGATAAATGAAGGACCTTGGAACTTATCTGATATACCTTAAGGGATGTGACCTTCTTTTAGATAAAGTAGTACATCAATGGCATTTTAGATGACGGGCCCAAACAGCAGCAATGCCGGTAAGTCAGGGTATTTCTCCTGCCACCTCAACAATTGACACAGGAATTCTTGCTCCTGTAAGTCATCCAGACGATGGTTTAGGCTGTATTTAAAGGCTGGTACTGTTCAGCAACACTAGGGCACCAATGCAAATATGATGTGGAACTAAAAGTGAGAGAAGGCAGAGGTGAGAACAAAGAAAGAAACTGCCAGTCTCAGCTTCTCTACCATCCTGCCTGGGTTTATTCGGAGTTATTTCAGTTCACATTGGCAGGCAACAGAAGAAAGCATGGGCAGCTCAACAGATGAGGGTTTATGCTCTGTGCAAGGCTCCTGAGAAACACAGAACCAGAAAGGAGAGACAGATATAGGAGAGTTTAGCAGCTTCAACAGCAAACTCTACCAGTACAGAGGAAGAATACGCTAAGCTTTTTAAGAGCCCGAATACTCAAATAAAAATCATACAAAAGCATCATGTAACTAAGAGACAGCGAAAGCACAGGAATACGATCAGAAGCTAAGGAACAAAACGAATTACAATTAGAAAGGAACATCAAAGGCAACCAAAAAAGATTAAATGCGATGTGAAAAGCAGATGGGGCAAGTCACGGTTCAGCAGCGAGGCCCAGCAAAGACAACGCTCAGAAGGGCACGACTCGACATACCCAGCATCTGCCTCAATTTTCACAAGTAAGATCAGCAGTGAGCAGCACTGCATGCAATTAATTTTAAGGAGCTGCAGAACCGCGGGTCAGGATAGGAAAAAGCAGCTTAAGAAACACTCAACACAAGATAGACGCAGCTCAGGATATTCTGTGAATCCTCCTTGACTCAAGAGCAGCATTTAAGGTTTCTGAACAGACCCCAGAGACGATCAAACATGGCACGCTGTCTTGAAAGGAAGTCGTGGGAAATGATAAACCGGTCAGTTAAACCTCATCCTTGCAAAGACTGACAAACTAAACACGTAGTTTACAAGCACCTACAGGACAAGAGCACGACTGAAATCATACTGCTGGCAATACGCAACCGTGAGTAACGAGTTCCAGCGTTTCATCTCATTCCCTCCTGATTTTGCATCTGTAAAATTGGGGTCTGAGCCCAAGTTGGGATGAGCTTGTCACACTTAGGAAAGCATCTTCAACGACTGAGCTCATGGCAGCGTGCTGCAGAGCACCTCCCAGATCTGAAAGCAGGAAATCAAGAAAGTGAAAGACTGAACATCATATTGAGAGCTGAGGCCTCAAACACATAACGAGACAAATCAGGAGTAAATAGCTAGGCAGTTGCTTGGCAGGAAAAGGCTTACTGCGGGCAAAAAAAGAGACAAATCATGGTTTTATTTATCCTAATGGGCATGCTGTCCTGAAAACACTGGGATAATTATTCCATTTTCTTTGTTGGTGGTGATGTCTCAGCGGGAGAAGTGCCAGAATTTGGGATTTGCACAGTAAGAAAGACTTTGGCAAACTGGGGAGAGCTCAGCTATGAGAAAAAGGGAGAGTGTGGGAAAACATTCCTCTAACCTTTCCTTGTAAAGCATATGTTTCAAATAGGTTTCTTCAAATACAGAAAACCAAACAGTAATAAAAATTGTCCAGATTATATCATTTGTGAAGATAAAGCAAGCAAGCAGTGACATTCTAAATCAAGGCGGGGTATAGGGGAGAGAATAAATGGGGAATTCACTGGACTAATTAACAACAAAAACAAGGTTTTGGTGTGGTATTAAAACCAACAACAACAAACAAACTGCTTCTGAGGAAGGTCAAACCATTTAAACCATTTATTTCTGTGTTTGTTTTTAAGAGCCCCAAGGACAGTGCCTAGACTTGATGGCATCCTCCACAGAGCGAATGAGGATCCCATTGTCCTATCCTACAGGCACTCTAGCACTTACCCTGATCAAGGACTTTTCAATCTCATGCTCTGCCATTGAGGAGGGACACAGGGAAGCTGGGAGGAAGCAGAGACAGGACACCTGACCCAAACTAGCCAAAGGGGTATTCCATACCACAGCACATCATGCCCAGTATAGAAACTGGGGGAGTTAGCTGGGAAGGCCTGATCGCTGCTGGGTATTGGTCAGCGGGTGGTGAGCAATTGTATTGCGCATCACTTCTGGAGAAGGGAAGTGAGGGGGGGTGGTTATTTCTCCATTTCCTAGTATTATTATCGTATTTTACTTTTAGTTCAATTATTAAGCAGGGCTTAAAGGCTTAAACCACAACCACTTCCCTCCATCCTTCAGAGGCTTCCCATGAAGCCAAATTAGGATTCTTGGCGCAGAACGCTGGCATTGCATCAACACTGCTCCCTCTACGGGTTCCTCATGTGGGCCACCCATGGTGCTGGGGACCTCAGCTTCAGCCCCAGTCTGCCATTAGGGTTCAGAGAGCCACAAAGTCCCAGTCCCTACAGCTCTAGGGACACTGGGGCTGGAAAAGGTATGCAAAAGGGAGCACAGTACTGCACCAACACTGCTCCGACTGCAGTAATACAGTCTCTCAGAGGACAAGGCAGGTGTGATAAGCCCTGTAGCTCTTCCATGAGAATCCTACCTACTGCTCCCTGCTTTGCTGCTGGAGCACCTCAGTGGGATGGGGAGGGCAGCAAGGCTGCCATTGAGGTTATTCTTTTCATTGGGTCTGTGACCTGCCCTCCCCCAGACTTCCAGCTGGTCCACAGAGTGAGACTGATTCAGATAAAGATGTCTGTCCACTTATTAACATCAAAGTAGAGACTGAGGAACACAGGTGCTCCTAGCATTTACAAGAAGGTTCCCTACCTCTTTGTAAAGAGTTTCAGAATCAAAGTCAGTCTTTGGGGCACAATGGCTCTTGTATTTGAGCCAAAAAAACCCACAAGCAACAATGTGGAGCTTGCAAGTGAAGAACCAGGAGAGCAATATGATTAAAAGAAGAAGAAAAAACCCCAAAACACACAGAAGGAATGCTGAGGAGAGAATAAATGGAATAACTAATGCACATTAGCTCCAAGGTTCGCTCTGCACCAATTGGCAAAAAGAATACATCTGAATCACTAATAAGTGAAGGAACTTGAATACAATGGCATTTTCAGCCAACATTAGATAAAGAGATGAAAGAGGACCATAATGAGAATTCTGATGACGGTATCATTTGAGGACTAGGAAGGAGGGGGTTATAGTTGAAAGAAATGGTTCCTCTGTAAAATGAGAACAAGCATTCTCATTACTAACACAGACAGGCACATCTGAAAGACCTTATTCAGCTGATGGTGTCACTGAACACCCTTTTGGGCACAAGCCCTCCACTAACAACATTAAACAAGGATAGGAGACTGCTGTAGCAAAATGTGAAGTGTCACTTGTTTATATCTTTTAGCTTCATAAATCATTAAAGGATGAATAGCAGCCTTCCAGTACCTAAGGGGGGCCTACAAAAAAGCTGGAGAGGGACTTTTTAAAAGGACATGTAGGGATGGGACAAGGGGGAATGGTTTCAACCTGCCAGAGGGGAGATTTAGGTTAGACAGTGGGAAGAAGTTCTTCCCTGTGAGGGTGCCGAGGTGCTGGCACAGGGTGCCCCGAGAAGCTGTGGCTGCCCCATCCCTGGCAGTGTTTAAGGCCAGGTTGGACACAGGGGCTTGGGGCAACCTGCTCTAGTGGAAGGTGTCCCTGCCCATGGCAAGGGTTGGAACTGGATGAGCTTTAAGGTCTCTTCCAACTCTAACAAGCATCCAACCTCCTGAGCTTTTCTCAACTCTGATGATTCTCTGCATGTAGTTGATGGGAGCTTAAGCTTTCGTTGCTCTTGGAAGTTGACCCTGCAGACCAAGTCAGGACCAACACTACTAGCAAAAGAGATTAGGAGAACTCTGTAGTAGCCAAATCTTGGACACAGGAATCTCCACCAATACCTTATGAAGTCCATCACCAGTGGAGTCAGGCACACTCATGTCTGCCTCTGGCTCAAAGCCTTGAGTTTTGCACAAGGCAGTTACTGTGCAATGAGACAAACAAAGGGCATGTTAATTTTACTGGCTCGCTGCCATAGCTGGGGGAAAGACGTTAATGAAAACTCAGTAAGACTGAATTGCACTGTTTTCATCAGAAAGAACGAAAAGCTACTATTTCAAGAACAGTATAGAAAAGATCAGATTAGGCACATCTCGTAGGCAGGAAGGGGGGGCAAAAGCCAAACAAAAACACGCCAAAAACCACCCCACAACTCTGCAGCATCTGCAGACAGAACTGCTAGTAACCAGTCATGAACCAAAAGCTCTGTCACAGTAACCGACTCCAACTTGACAGCTGATACATTCCCCCAAAAAGCTATTATTGCAAACCCTCCCAAGCCTCAAGAACACTGCAGCATAAACCACAAAGGCATTTTCACAATTACACTATAACATCCCTCACCACAGCTAAGTCAATGGGAAACAACCAAGTCACTAGGAAGCATAGGGAGCTAAGAAATTGCAAGGGAGCATCACAACACCGCACAACCGGTCTGCAGCTCCGCCTGATCCTAAACCATGGACAGGAGGAGGGTGGGCCCTCCTGCAACTCTTCACACCCACAGGACTTCCTCCCACTGCCACAGACTGCATTTTCTGCTCTGCTAGCTTTGCACAAGTCACCTTCTGCCGTCCTCTGAATACCCCCATCCAATCGCAGGACCGGAGCTGGAACAGCGACTCGGCCAAGGGAAGCATGGCAGGAAAAACACTGCAGAGCTGCACTTGCCAGGCACATGCATGGAGCCACACAAGAGGAAAGGAGGGAGCTCCAGAGACCATTCACCCATTTACTCACTGACTGAACCTCAGTTCAATCAGTACAAGTCTCCCACAGAGACACCCCCTTAGAACAGAGCCTTGACTTAGCTTGGACTAGGAACTAAACTCCAAGACAGCCCTTACGTATAGGACTTGCAAATTGCTTAATACTTTGTATGCCTTCATCAATCATTTCTGCTTTCCAATCAATGCAAACCAAAAACCTCTAAACTTGGACAACTGGCAACATCATCCTTCAACATTCCATTGCTTACACTCAGATATAAATCTTCTGCCTGACAGAGCTTTCATGGGACAAGAGATTAGTGGAAAAGAAATGGGTTTTCATTATAGGATTTATTCTCTATTTGTTGCATATGTGAGGTTTCTAAGGGATAAAATCAGCTTGTGTGTTCATTTGGAAAGTACCAATTCCCCTTCAACTGAATTCCTTATTCTGCCCTATTAATAGACTAAATTTTGAAGAGAAATAAATATTTACTGCATTCCTTAATAAAGGAAAACCATGAAAGCCATTAATAAATCATGAACAGCTTTACTAATAAAAAACCAGAAAACCATGCCAAAATAACCAGCTTTCACACATAAAAACCCCAGCACACAAACAAGACACAAGAAGCCTACACCTGCTGCAGGGAGTTGCAGGCCAGGAGTCAGAACATTCACATCTGGAAAGGCTGCCTGAGCCTTTGTTAGCTTAGGATACTTTTCCAGGCTATTTCGATCCTTTGGTACAAGAGATCATCTGTTAAAGCCATCAACAGATTGGGAGCTCCAGGGATATTCACACTAAGTGTTTCTCAAACAGCATCCGCTGGCTACACCTGTGTGCTGAAATCATCTGAGCTTTAACCACTGCAGTGCTGTGGAAGACACTTTTCCTCCAGCCCTTTCTGCTCCCCCAGCAGATTGCATTTGCTGATCCTTCTTGCTGGATTTAGGCCGCTTCCAGTTGCTGAGCCCTGTTAGTCCATCAGGAGGGAGCCCTAATGAAATCAGCTTTCTCAGAACAGATTTTCTTCCTGCACTGTTCCCCACTCTCACACTCACAGATCCCTTCTCTGTTCTCTTCTTCAGCCACTCTGGAGGGCAGGGTTCAACATTACAAAGTCATGGAAGGAGCACATCCAGCCACAGATACCGGCAGGATGAAAGGGCTTTCTTTCCCTTGCACCTTTCGGAGACACTTGGAGTATCTTCTTAGTAGAAACATCTCTTTACACATGTCCCATCTACTGCCTGTCAAGCAGGCAGCTGATCCCTGCCTCCCACCTTTCCCCAATTCCAAAATACCCTGTCGCTCTAGAGCTTAACAGGATCTGTCAACCACTGAACACAGTTAAAAGCTGAGAATACTTAGAATCGTCAAAGCTTCTTTTCTAAAAGGTAAAAACACATAAGCTTAGCTTATCCTCCGATTTCTGCTCCCTGCATCACCCAGTGGTCACACCTCAAGCTCTCAGGCAAAGGAAACACTGGCTTCTCCTGGAACATTTAGGATAATTCTGAAATGCTTCCATGTTATAAATGTAACAGCAAATGTAAATAAATCTAAGGAGAGCTCAATGCGCAACATGCTGTTACAATACTGGCACTCCGTTTCTTCCATCTTTTCTCCTCTTGTTCTTCAACCTTTTCTGGTATATTTAACAATCCTCTGACTCTTTGTCTTCCATCCATCTCTTTCCCCTTCCTGCTGCTTCTTTGAATCTCCGTATTATCTTCCATTCAATTTCCCATCTTTCTCCATCACCCATGCCCTCAAGGTCTGCGTCAGCTCTGCTAGGGCACCCTGCTCATTTCATCACTGTGGCTGTGCCTGCCCTCTGCCCAGGCCCCCATTAAAGGCCTGCAACCTCCCAGCCCTCCCAAGAACAAGGCTTCCACAGCCACAATACATGCCCTCTACATGCTGCAGCTCCTTGGGTGCATACTACACACATATCCCCATCCAGTTCATCCTCCATGTGGCATAAATGCTCACACCCCACCATGCCCCAAACTCACCCAGGGCCCTGGTGCATCCTTCGCTGCACTCCTCCACCTTCTGATTCTCATTCCTCCTCATCCCTGGCCTCACTTCATCCCAAGTAGACCAAGGGCTGCTTAATCATCTCACAATGGTGTCATGTCAGGAGGCCCAAATCCTTACCCTTTTGCAATGCATGCCTCAATCCTCAAGTGAAAGCTTTAGTACATGTGATCGACCCCATCATCAACCTGCTCCCAAAAATTCAGTGAGCGTGCCAGTGGGGCAAGCAAAATGGGGCAGTATCTTCTCTCCACCTTTCCCACCTAGCCTTACGGCCTTTTTCCTTGTCTCTCTCCACTCCCTTGAACAAGGGAGAAATCAAGTGTAGGAGCCTTCTCTTTATAAAGTTATATATTATTAATAAGTATACACGCACACATTGGTTCAGATTGACTCCAGCACATAGCCAAGACAGCAATAACTGAACACTTACATTTTATGCCTCAGTAGAAATGATTTTACAGTTCAGTAACTTGAAAAACAAATCACTGGGACCAGCAAATACCTTCTACCCTGCAACATGCAATCTGATGAGCAAAAGGCAGAGTGCCGAGGCAGGCATCACTTGAAGGTAAGCCTCCAAACAGCATGTCCGTAATACCCACAACGCTGAGCAGGTAGCTCCCATCTGACAGACAACTCAGAGATCAAGATAAACTAAAAAGCTTAAGGCTTTTTCACTTTATTTAACTATCACTCCACATGTTGCTGTTTAATTTCTGTGGCTCAATGTTTTGTCCCTTTTAGAAGACCGAAAGACACTCTCATCCCGAATTAATCTTCCATTCCTGAAAGGCACTGGACTGAATCTCCTTATCTCCCCCCCATGCACCAAGGGCAGCAGCAGATGATCCTTGCCTGCACTGCCCAGTCCTTTATTGCTATTTTCCCTCTGAAGTCCACATACGCTCTTCAGGAATGGAAGCTTCCTCAGCTGCACGAGATGCTTCCTCACACCTCCCAATCCACGTGGAGGGAAAGCAGGAATGAAAGCAGAGAGAATACAGCTTGAGAACAAGCAGCAGTGCTGTTTGGACTGGGAACAGCAATAACACACACAAAACCCCCACCCAAACAAAATCCCTGTAAGCAGAAAGCAGCCAGGTCCAAACCTCTTACAGCTCATGCTGACCTTGGCCAAACTAATCTAATGTCTCTAGCAGTCAAAGTGAAAGACAGCCAAACTCCTGATGTAGCCAGGTCCCTTCAAGCTATTAAAACTGAAGACTAGGACACAGAATACTTGAAGGTAATTAGAAAAGGAAACGGAATAAGAAAGAAAAAATCTGCCTTACCTAAAGATTCAGGGAAATGACCTCACGCTAAGTGAAGGCCAACCCTACATCAATGTCCTGCTGAAAGCCTGCCTGCTCTCAGGGAATAGCTGATCTGAGCAAAGCCACACCAGAGGTTTTGGAGGAGATGGGATGGGCCCTTCCAGGCAAACCTCTCCCCAGTGAGCTCCCAGCAGGAGTAGATGTTCCAGCAGAAAGGCCCAGCACTTGCCAACAAGGGATAGATGGTGCTGAGCAAAGCCCAAGCTGACACAGGCTTCTTCATTCGCTCGCTGTTTATTATGTATGAGCACGGCGCCATCTGCTTCACTCTATCCTTCGAAAGGCTGTAGCAGGGAGGAGGCAGGCAGCCTGTTTGCCATCCTCCTGCTGTGCAGCAGGGGTGAGCAGGCTGCTCTGTGCTGAGGGGAGTCTGCCCCATCCACAGGAGAACCCACACTGAAGGGGCTAAGGTGTGGGGCAGGCAGAAGGAACAGCACTGGGGAAATGGTTGCAAAGAGCAGAGCGCTCTCATCTCACATGGCCATGACTTGGGTTCATGGCAGGCTGAGTGCCAACACTGCAGCGAGAGGAGCAGGGAGACAGTAGAGATGGGGTCAGTGGGATTCCATCTGTGCTCAGAGGAACATCCCTTATCCCGGCTGGAACCAGAGCATCGTCAGAGCTGGATGGTGCTCACTGCTGCTCCAGCAGTCTTGGCCAGGGCAGGGAACCCACAGTCCTGCCAACTCCACAGCACACAAAGTCGCTGCTTCCAGAGCCAACTCTCTTTCTTCTGAAAGGGTCACTCCCAGACTGAAGGATACCGCCCTGGTGCCCAAGCACTAAGCAAGTTTGAGGTGCAGGTCCCTGAAGACATCTGTTCACTGCTTTCAGAGCCGGGTGGATTTCAACAAGGAGACACCACCACCTCAGAAAGGGTACCTTGAGGTGGCCAGCACATGCAACAAAGCTGCAAGCTATGGACCATTCACTGAACACGTGCACACCTGACGTGGTTTTGGGGATCCCAGTGTTAGATCCATCACTCGCCCCATCTTACCACTGATACTGCCATCTTCTGCCCCATACACGCCCAACCTGAGTGGTTGGTAAAGCCTCAATGCAGCTCTGAGGAACGAAATGCTAGAGAACTTCATATATATATGTGTATGTGTATGTACACCCCCCCCCCCATAACTGTGAAACACCCCATCTGCTCACGTTACAACACTTTAAACGCATGCAATTAACTGAGCTGAAATGGCATAAGGATCTGGATCAGTCAGTGCCTTTCTCCCCCGACTCCCACTATTTCCACCTTCCTCTCACCCTAACATATGGAATGCCATATGAATTACTGAATGGATCATGCTAAACCCAGAGCCTGTAAAATCTATTTTTAACACAGATTATGGGGGATATTGTCAGTCCACGGTGCAGCATTGTTTGCCTTCTGAGCCTGGTCTGTCACCACTTCCGGCAAGCCCCACTTCCAGCACTGACAACTCATCCCCAAACTCTGCAACAGCGTTCAGTGCTCTGAAATAAAGCTCAGCTTCCCTCTGAGCTCCTTGGTGGGAGCTGCAGGAATAGCAGGTCAGGCAGCAGTTAATGCACTGCAGTTTTTCCAGCCTCCTGCTGCCCTCCTGAAGTAGCTGTGAGATGTCTAACAGGGATGCCCAGGTTTCACTGTCAAAGCTACCACGGTATTTATTAGTCTGAGCTTTCACGAAACACCATCAAGACACACATGGATTGTGTGCTGCCCCGAGAAGCAGCTAAAGAAGAGTCCACACTGGGTTTTGTCCTCTGGTATAAGCCAGGAGGGTTTTTTCACCCCCCCAACCCTAAGGAGCCTCAACAACACAGTCAAAGTCTTGGCAGGAGAAATAACTGGAGCAACCTGGTTTGTTTGTATGCAGATATTTAAATCCTGAAGCAAAGCTAGGGAGACTCACAGTAGGGATCCATCAACAGACAGTCAGAAAGATGAAAGATCTCTTTACAAGGCCACAGCAAGCTCTATCAGGCATTTTAAAGCCAAGGCAGGTCAGGTCAGCTGGGTTATTATCGGCTCTGAGCAGCCCATACAGCAGTGAGAGCATATATTACCCGAAACTGCAATGGTTATCAAGAACTGCATTTTCTCCTACCCTTGAAAAATCAATAAGACCATTACCAATCTCATCTTTCCAGCCAAATGCACCATCAGCAATGCAGACTTCATCCAAAACCAATGTCAGATAAACAGCTTCAGGTGAGGTCACAGAAAATTACAGGGAACATAAGCCAAAGGAACACGATTTCTGGATAGTAACTCCTTTCCTTTTAACCTATAGGGGCTCATTGGAATCAGGCATCACTGGATGCATTTTCTTCCACAACAAATTCAGCAACTGAAAGAAAAGCAGCTCACACACACATACAGAGAGGACCACATGAATACAGTTTCTAACTGATTCCAGAAATGATGCTCACATTTGCATATTAGATTTTACTTAAGGAAATGCAGGTGCCGCCTAGGCAAAATGGGAGGCTGGGACCAATCCAGCATTCCCAGCTCTGGCTCCAGACAAACAAGCTAGTGGTTCACCGAGTTCCCAGCAGTTAGGGAAGGGAAGCTGGGTGCACTGAAGCAGCTTTAAAAGTGTTTAACAGAGCAGAAGCTGGAACTGATGTGTCATAAACCACTACCAATTACCATGAAACTGTTACTTCATTTTAATGTACCACAAATCTTCGCCTGCCTCTTCAGGGTACCACCATTTTACAAGCAGAGGCAGCTTTGAGCCTCACGTATTTCCTTTTCCCTCAGTGACAAAGAAATTCCCAATCATTCCTTCCCGGTTACTCTCTGCAGGACTCAAACTTCAGAAACAGCCTCCCATCTTTCCATGCAACACTGAAACGTGTTGGCAAGGCTGTGCCTTCCTTTGCACATCTGCAGCAGATCAGGCTTTCACCCTTCACATACAAAGTCTCTTTCCTCTCCACCACTGTAGACATTTCATTTCACTAGCCCTGATGTAACCACAGATCAAGGGATCTGAAGCATCTTAAAGGAGGGCTATGATCTGACATGGATTAGGCACCCACATAAAGGAATAGAGACCTGGTGCTCCCACAAAAGCTATCTTCTCATTAGACTAGCACGAATAAAGAGGGTTTCTACTCCTTTTCCCAAGGAGGTAAGGAAGAAATGGTGGGCGCCTATCTCTCACAGCCATTGTGGCCAAACTCAATTGGGAGAACCAAACTGAGACACAGCCACTAGGAAAAGCCAGCAAGGAATTAAACCCTCAAGGAGCAACAGAGCTAGGCAGAGGCAGCATGCCTGAGATGGAGCCCAAGGAGAAAGACCCCCCCATCCTCTGCAGCCAAGGTACTGCCCTTGCTCAGAGCAGCTCACAGCCAAGCCCTCAATCTGGTCAGCTGAAGCTCCCCCAGCCCATATGTTCCTCTGGCTCACAGGCTGTGATACGCTATGCCTTTGCTTCAGCAGGGGGAAGAGGGGGAGGAAGAAGAAGGGGGCAAATTAATTCAGAAGCTCTTGGCAGGCGTACGAGTAACAAACTCAAGGCAGAAGTTATGTAGAATGGGCCTGTGCT
The DNA here is from genome assembly GCA_039720435.1 of Amazona ochrocephala. Lineage (NCBI taxonomy): Eukaryota > Metazoa > Chordata > Aves > Psittaciformes > Psittacidae > Amazona > Amazona ochrocephala. The sequence goes on along the minus strand of CM077881.1, from coordinate 79,576,435 downwards.
GCCAAATGAAGTCATGAGGGGCTTCGTTCAGATTTGAGCCATTTTTATTATTATTTTTATTATTGTTGTTATTATTATTATTAGCATTTGGCAAAAGGAGCCAGGAAATACCTTGCTGGTGATGTCTGCTTCTCCCAGCACAAGCCACTTTGGAATGCTGAGCAGCCTACCCTGAAAAAGGGAGAACCATGCTCTTTCCAAGCCCCTGACTTCTACTGCCATTTATTTAAGCAGCATTGCAGTAATTCTATTCTTGCTTTTATTTTGTAAGAAATTACTGCACAATGAGAACAAACCTTCCCAAGAACGCTCACTCTTCTCCTCCTCTATTAACTGGACATGGGCTAAGGGAGAGGGGGGAAATTTCCAGACATACTCACTGATGAAAGTTGAGCTCCACGAGGCAAAAGCCTCTGTTCACTTAAGAGCCTTATAAAGAAAAGAATCCTGTCTTTCAGATGTGTAAGCATGAAACCAGAATTCACTGGTTCATCTGAAAAGTGAAATACATGGTCCCACTTCAGGATATAAATAACTCCCAGCTAAGACAACATGAACGAGTCGCTCCCTGCAGCCGCAGAGCGTATGGTCTAACAGGATGCCTCATTTTGAAGGACCTGTTTTTAACTTCTGGGCAAAGAAGTTAAAGCTTAAAGAGACTGAAAAAATATGTATGTTACTTGCAGAAAAAAGGCCCAGTTTCACAATATATAGAGCATTGAATTCATAGAACAGTAAGCAAGCCACCTACAAACCTCTTGCTTGAAGTCAAAGCCAAAAATACAGCTCTCTGACAGAATATTCCCCTCCATCTGTTTGGTGCTTCAGGTCAGATTAAATACTGCAGCTTCCCAACTAAACCTTACCTAAAGGGACCCACAAAACACTGATGTGGTTCTGGTTGGCTTTCTTCCTCCTCTCTAGAGTTTTAGCCACAGGGAGTCCCATGGCACTGCAGAGAGACTCACCATGCTCCCCAAAGCAGTGCTTCCTCACACCAGACACTTGTGCCAAATGCTGTATCTTCATCATGTTATCTAGAAGCGGTTGGATGCTTCTCCTGCATGGACCGTGGGACCAGACTTCTCCATTCCAGCTGCTGGTAGAAGTAAGCTCTATGCTTACATTTCACCCATAATGCATAAAGCAACAGGGTCCCATTTGCACAATCACACAAAGCCACGTTTTGTTCTCTTGTGAGCACAAACAGTTTCTAGGGTCAAGTAATCTTTAACTCGGCGCCTGATGCCAATGTCATGAATCAACGTAACAAATATTCAGAGAAATACAACTACTGTGAACGCTTCGCTCACATGCTGTTGGAAAATGAGGACTCCAAGTCCTTTGCTTGAAAACACAGGAATTCTGCCATCTCAAATGATGGAGAGCCTCTAGAGATGCTTGTACTGGTTATCATCTACCCAGTCTGGATGGGACACCAGGACTCTCCACCCAGCACACTGCACCCCTCACTTCCCATAAGCCAAGATTCCATTTCACTCGTCTATGCCTGTCCTAATGTGCAAAGGCACATGTTACATCTCCTTTCTAACTACTACTAAAAGCTGTTTACATCACTGCACAGAAACATATTGGATTACCGAAGGAGCAAGCTCCTCCTTCAAGAACAGTATCACCATAATATCTGTGACTTTAAACATAAGCTAGTCTTACTGAAAACTCTTAACTAAAGCTAGAGCATATGCAAGCAAAAGAACCTGGTGGTAAGAAACATGAAATTCACTTCCTGAGTCAGGTATCTGAAACAGATTCTTAAACATCCTGTATAAATAGCTGCTTAGCAGCAACTCTTACACACGTGTGTTTAAGAACCCACCGTTATTTCAGAGATGGGGTTATGTGCTTTATGAGGCTACATGCCCATATTGGCTCTGTTCTAAAGGTTTATGGACCACACAAAATTAACTGCCCTTCATTCTTATACCCCCATAAACTCTTGACAGAAACAGCTCTGGTAACCAACCATTTATAGATTGCCATTTCACAGCTTCGCATCACCTACCCATTTTCTTTCTGGCTGATAAACCACAGGTGTAGGCTCTATGTGGAAGCAGGAGCTGCTAGATTTATAGGCATTACTAAACCAAATGAGAATCCAGTGAACAGAACAAGGGAACCTGATGCATCATAATATCTACCATGTCATGTGTATCTCCTAGTGTTAGGAGAAAGATAAAACTTACACTACAACACCACTCAGCTCCTCAATGAGAAATAGGGCAAGAGAAGCCACAAACAAAGCAGCAGCCGGGCACAAGGCAATACCCTTCATCATGTAGTGTCGCAAACTGGCGTCCAGCCCACCAATTCACTCAGGAGCACTTGCTAAATAATGTGAATCATGTTGTTGTAGCAGCTTTTTTTCACCCTACACTTACCATGTGCAGCTGCACCAGCATGAGACGGCTCCCCCAGCTTGCTCGCCCAGGACACACGCTCTTCCTCTCACTTACAGAGGATAACGCTTGCTCTTGAAGACCGGACTCTCACAAGCACAAACGCTCACATTGGTGCTGCCGCAGCCATATACACATTCAGCAGTGAAGCCTTTAGCCCAGATGAGACACCTCCATAAGCAGCATGCTGAAGTGGCCCTGTGATCCACTCTGCTATCTCCCCAGAGCCCTGCATAGGACCATCAGAGGTCTGCAAGAAATTCCCACACTAAGAGGAAGCTAACATAGAGCACAAAGTATCTTGCTGGCTTAAGTAGTTACTACATTGTCACACAGCCTTCTTACTGTTAAGCCACCATTCTGTTCGCTCTATAGTAAAGTGAGGTATGTCTACACGTATAAACAAACCCTAAATATCTACAGGATTGTAGTCTTTCACGGTGCAAACCTCCTAATGCCTGACTCCGGGTAGGCTTGCTATACGCCAGAAGCGCTGTACTTGTGTTTTAGAAAGACAAGTCTTTCAATGTCAACAGGGTGTTCATCCATTCACATGCCCACTAGAGCCAGTGCCAGGCAGCCACTGTACACAGCAGGCCACGATGGTGCAAAGTACCACATTTCCTCCTGAATCGAATGCTGCTCTGCCTTTTTCAACTCTTCCCTTTCCACCTCTCGCTGTCCCTCGGAGCTGAAACACAAGAAATCCAGTCTGACAGAACCGCAGGGAAACGCAAGGACACAAACATGTTACTCACAATCCAGAAAATCTGCCTTCTGAATCAGAAGCAGCCAAAGGCTGAATTCTCCAAGGCAACTTGCTCCGAGTACTTGATGTGGCCAAGGATAAAGCTGACAGGGCAGGAAAAAAAAGGCTCAGATTTAAGCAATCACTTGCGGAGCCAATGAACCAAATACAACTGCGGATAGGACTTTGGATCAATACAAGACATATTCTGGTTTCACCTGTGCATCAGCAGCATCCCCCTCCTCACCTGTGTCATAGATCTGCAGCTCAGGACAGCAGAGCTGTCATAAACAGTGCAGCCCCTCCATCAACACTGCAGACTGATTGCCATTCCTGAGGGGATTATTTGGAGTTCAGTCCCCTCGGCTACCCAGTCTGCTGCAGCAATAAAAATAACTATTTCAATAAAGCAAGACTTGTACAGAAAGACGGAATGAACAGGAGTAAAGCTCAGACACCACCAAAAAGAGATCTGATCAAAGTATCATATCCAAACACGCACAACATTGCTGTGCACAACAGAGAATGCATGCAGTGGATATGAAAAATAGGACTGTCAAAGCACTCAAAATCTGGGTAGTTACTGGGAGAAGCTTTCTATCAATAAGGACAGTGAATCAAAAGCAAAGCAGCACTAGCACCAGTGTGTGCGCTACATCCCTGAACTACAGTGAGGGAACTGGGGAACAAGCTTTAACTTCTGGCTAACCAACTTCCCTCACGCACCCAAATACTTTCGTTTGCAGCTTTGGCAGCTCCCCATACAGCTGCTTCTCCCCTCCGTTACTGCGATTTGCAGTTTCATACACCATCATTTCATCCTGCTCCATTCCCTTGGAGCTAATATCGTGCTGCTAGGGGCAGGAAAGAGCCTTTCTGCTAGATTTTAACTTCCCATTTTCTGTGATGTGCAAAGCACCACGGGGGGCATATTGCTACACTGCAGAAAGTTTTTAATTCAGAAGCAATTCCAGGAACACTTTCTAGGCACTAGCTGGATCGTTTGGTGAGAAAAAGCAGCTAGGAAAGCATAAGAAAAGTGCTATATATCGCCATAAAAAGACCAATCATTCCTTCAAGCACCGGGGTGCCATTAGATGACAAAGTCTTGTCTCCTTTGCAATGCCTGTCTTCAGTAACAGGGCCGGAGGCAGCTCTGTGCCCAATTCACCCCAGCAGGCAGCCACAGGGCTACGCCAACACGTAGCTTCCATCTGGCACAGCACAGAGGCACTTTGGCTGGTGGGGAAGTACCACCACGTTGTTTCTCCAGGGCCACCCCAGGGCTGCAAGATCTCTATATGGGATTCCAGTTCTTACCACGTTCCATGGCACCATCTGCCCCCATGCCCTCAGCTCTGCCCCAGTGAGACTGCTCCTTAAGACTCTCCCTAAACCAGGCAGAGAAGCCCTTCAATGTGCTGGTGTCCCATCCAATCCTACTGCTAGCAAGGAGTTTAATAAGGGCTGTTTTCAAGCAAGGCTAGGAGGAAAACAATTACCTTCTTTAGTAGCATGAGCACAGAATGTAACTGAGCAGGGTACAGAGCGGTGGGCAGGAGGGAAAGAGAATGCATGGCTGCCTTCCTTCTCCTGCATAGAGCTCCGAGCCTTGCAAGTACTGGGGAAAATACCTAAGTTCAAGCGAAACACAGTATCCAAACTGGAAAAATATGAAAGCGCAAGAATAAAAATAGCCACAAAATCCTCCAGCCTTTTCCCTTGCCTCCTTAGAGGGTTTATTTGGGTTTTGCCACTCCAGCCCTCCCCATCAAAGCAGAAGAACTGCAACGAAGCTGAAACATTTTGTCCAATCACAAGATTTTTCCTTCTGGAAATGTCTCGCACTGAACTGGTCAGGCCAGTGTGAAAAACAGCCCTATAGGGGTTGTGGAGTTAAGCTCAATGGGGAAGAATTTGATTTGCCTCCTTCACATCAAGGCTTGGCACAGCTTACACATCTCACAACCAGTACCAAAAACCCCAACCTCACAAGCAGCAAGAAACTTGTAATGGTGCTCAATTGCTCTGCAGAAGTGATGGCTTCTTCGAGTTTTATATTCTAGTGCTCAGTCAGGATCAGGTGGCTGCTCCACTCCATGGAGATGAAGTCCTCTCCTCATGTTTTGCTCACTCGTCGCAAGGCCAGACGTGATGCTGTGCTGATGCTTCGCTTCAGCAGCTCCCTTTCCCCATCAGTGACTGCCATGACTGCAGCAAGGCAAAGCAGGCTCCTTTCTGAAAGGGATTCATGTCTCAGCACCAGCTTGGCCCCGTAAGCAGAAACCAACCAACACTACAGCTGACATCCTGCCCTGCACGCAGCAAGGGCTGTGGCACCACACAGTGCTGCAGGTCTGCCCTCTCTGCACATGCTTGGACTCCAAGCCCAACTAGCAGGCACCACACTGAAAAGCTCCTCTCAGTTGCTCTCTTTTCCCACAACATGCTCTTTCTCATCCACACTGGGACTGCTGCCTCAGCACAATGGTATTCCTGAGCACTTCTGTGAGCAAGTTTATAGTAGCTTACACCTATTAAGCCAAAGATTATTACTGCTTCTTTTGATTGCACCAGTGTTTAGGAAACAGCTGAGAACGGGGTAGCATTGTATCAGGTCCAAACACACTGCAAGACTATTGAGACAGACATGTAGATGCTGTATAGCATCAGTGTTGTTGTGGAAAATGAGAAGGAAAAGTGTATCACAGATCTTCTAGCAACTCCAGGACCTCTTCTGTGGGATAAAGTTGCATGAAGATATACGCACCTATTTTCACTTGTTGGGAACTTGTAAAGAGTTGGCATTTTATGGCAGGATTTGTTTGTTTTTAAAGTGTCTCTCTTGTTTTAAACCCAGGTAAAACAAAGTGCACAGTTCCACTAACCCTCATCAGTAACACTGAAACACAAGTCCCCCAGTGTGTCCAACATCGGTTTGAATACTGCTGCAAGGGATGGATCATAAACATGAAACGTGATTTTGAATGACAAGATTTCCCTCCTATTTTACCAAGATTTTTAAGTGTTTCTGGAAATGAAAAGGACTACTCACAACCTTGGCGGGATGGACTGGGGAATTCTGCCCTGTTCCCCACCTATACTGGTTTTATACTCAAGGTAGGTTTTAATACTACATTATCCAAACTCTTATCACACTGTACACACACACCAATAAAACCACAACCCCAAACCCAGAAATCCGCCTTTTGGTGTTTTTTTGATCATGCTAAAATATGCAAGAGTCAATGTCTTCTCACACAATCCTTGTGGCTGCTGAGCATGGCAGGAGGTCCCCTTCATCCTAACTTACTTGGGTAGAAGTTCCTGCAGCATCCTTTGGGATACAGACCTTAAACACTGAGTTGACAAAGCATTTAAGCATCTGTATAACTTCAGGCACTTGGGCAATCCAGCCTCACTTAGCAGAGCACTTAAGCACTTACAGCAAATCATGTGCTTGGTGGCTTCACTGACTCAAGGCTTTAATGTTACACCTTTATAGGACTATCCAGCTTCCACAGTGCAACTGAAATACAGAGGCAACAGCACCAGAAGTTACAGACCAAAACTGGCTTCGCTTTATGAAGACAGTACAGTTAACAGAATATGTGTATTGTAAGCCTGTTGTATGCAGTACGTAAAAAGCTCTGATTGGGATCAGATGTTCACAGGTATCATTAACGTGCTGTTAACAGAAATAAGTGTCCATGGTTTAAGCGACAAGAAGCCTTTGGAAACCAGCAGTAAATAACAGTATTTTTCAGGACGAGGGCAGGACTGAGCACTATGGTAGTGAACCTGCTGCACGTCCATGTACCCGAGCCTCTGCAAACAGCAACGCCACTTTGCGGCTGCTACACGTCTCAATTATGGATTAGTCCTGGTTTTGCTCTAGTTTATTGGCTCTTGTCACCATGGCAACACATCTGAAACTACCACATCCTTATCCCTCTCCCTTCCCCTCCTTCAGTCAACTTGGAACAGACTGGAAGCTGTTTATGTGGCTTTTATTTAGATGTCTTCCCACCATGCAAATCTCCAAATGCGGAGTTACACCGGGTGCCCCAAACAAAGCTCTGGATTTTGCCCTCTGCAGGTTCCAAGGTTAATGGTCTATATGGTTTACTTCTGGCATTGATTTCTGCAAACAGTTTGAGCTGTGGGTCAACTACTGACCAGTTTTCATCACAAGCCCACCAAAGTCATTGGCAAGCTTGCTGCTAGTTCAGCTACTTCTGTTACCATTCATCAAATAAAGTAATCCTTACTCAAAAACACATTGGCTCTGAACTCCCAGCCATCAATCTTTGGTGTACTGACCCTTTATCACCAAGGTTTGGACATCGCAATGGAGTCCTAAATGATGACGACTTGTTTTCATCAGTTACAATACATTATGTCCCCCCAGATGAGATCTGTATTTATTAACCTAGAAATGCTGTAAATAGGAGAGCAAGACGTTTCTTCTTCAGAGCCACCCTCTTCTTGTGTACACGGAAGAAAAAACTAACTAGGACATCACAGAGCATTGGCTGAAGAGAAAACTGAGCCAGCAAGATGTGCAGGCAGGACCAAGCTGCCCTCTGAAAGCCCCAGAGGAACAGAAGACACTAGCACATGTCTACACCATCATCCGACAGCAGTTAAGCACCTGCTGTTAGATCAGACTCACCCACCAATCCCTATTGTAAATCTCTAGCTCATGCTAAGAGGACGCTTCAACCCAAGCTCTCTGGACAAAGAGATTAGTCACATTCAGCATCTTAGCAGAGGCCCAGACTATTAGCGTGATCTGGATGGCTTTGTCATGGGAAAGGCAAAGCAAGCTATTGACAGCCCACCAGCACACTGGAGAAGATGACTCCACCTAAGCACTCTTCAGATGCTTTGATCAAGACACAAAGCCAGGCTCTGGCCATCCGCAGTGAGTTCTGACGTGCTGGAGCCTACCTCTTATTTCACATTGCAAAAGCACCCAGAGCTAAGAGACATACAAGAACTACCATAGAAAGGCATCTTTTTCCTTGACCACCATGATGAAATATCAACATCTGAATCGGGACCCAGCGGAGCAAAGGAGAAGGCAAGGAGGAATTTGAGATGAGGTAAATCACAGACTGGAAACATCCCAAAGGAAACACACAAGCAGAAAACTAAAGACAGCAGAAACCAAACTACGTAATGAACAGCAGAAGTCCTTGTGCATCCCTGGAACAGAACCACAGACTCTTTGAGGTTGGCTGGGACTTCTGGAGATTGTCTAATCCCATCCTCCTCCGCACAAGCAGGGCTGCATTTGTTCATATCAGCAACTATTTGTCCAGAAGCAGCCCATTTAAAAATCACCCTTTGGTCCAGTTTAATCAGAAACGCAATCATGCAATCAATCAATAAATCATAGTTAATTGCTCAGGTCAGTGACTGTTGGTTTGAAAACGCTGATTTTTCACCTTCATTACAAATCCACTCACAATCCCCTGGCTTTACACAGCCCTCAGCTAAGCATGTACCTCATCTTGAACTTGGTATCCAAGACACCACTGTGCTACATTCCCCAGGAGTACCCTAAAAGCATTTTCTGCTACTCATAAGGTTATGAGCAGACGAGTCAGCACACACTGGGCGTGAACTTGTGTTGCTCTTTACTCCCTGTTCATTTATCGAGGTGCAAGTCAGGAACAACCCCACTGCTGTCAACCCAATTACATCAAAGAAAGAAAGTGTACGCAGCGTTTTAAATGGAAGATGCATGCATCATGGTTTATAGCTTGCATAAAACACTGCACGTCATTATAGGCTCGCAAAAACATGAGTGGGTCACGTGCTATTTATTAAACAAAACTTGCTGTCCTAAGACTAGCACCATAAAAAAGGGATAAAAGTCTCCATACAAATGCCAATCCGCCTGTTTTCTGACCTGCTAAAGCTTATACAACATACACCTGTTATAGCGATTATGAGAGAAAGAAGCTGACAGAAAAACTACAAAAAAGGAAATGGAAATGGATCCAAGTCAGAACTCCCAGATACACTGCAGGTAAGGAAACAAAAAGCATGCATCCAGGCTTGTAATGGTCAGAAACCCAGAGATCAGTTCTCAGCCCCAAGCTTCATGCTTGGGCAGTCCAATGGGGGCACAGAGCACCTGCTTTAGCAGAGAAGTCTCCTGCCAGCAAAGCTCCCCCTTTGCCAACTGCCCATGCACACCAGGAAAGCAAGGCTATGGCTTACTTGGGTGCTGAGAAACTCGGCCCTTCACTGTGTCATCACTGCGGTCCTTGCTATGAGACTGTGCATCAAGCTGGAGCAGCTCCTTCTTGACACTCAGTGAGCATCAGAGAGGATTTCCCCACTCTCCTGCCTGGAAAGCCTCTTGAATCCTCTCTTGCTTTGCATAAGTAGAGGACAAGAGAGATGCATCGGTGACTTGAAGGGTAGAAATGGAAGGTAGGACTCAGTGTCACTAAACTGAAAAGGCAGCTGGCTACAGGCCAGAAACTGGGTAGATAAACCAACCCATTTGGGCGAGTCATCACTTTGATAATGATCTTCCACTTCTGAAAGGCACCAGGAGCTTTGAAGAACACAACCAGCCAAGGCCTTTGATGTTTCTCAGTTAGGTGAACCAAAGCTAGAACAGCCCTGGAAGTACTGGCACAAACTGGTTTCCACCCACAGAAGCACAAAACCTCTTCATCTCCTCTGTTAATTCTCAAGCTCCTGAAGAATCTGCCTCAACTCTCTGATCTACATCTGCATCCATAGATACCTCCTGTATGCTTCACCTAGAGCACTCATTTCCTCTCCTCATGGAAAACATTCAAAACCAGAGTGGGGAGGGGGCAGAACTCTACAGCCCAAATCAGCCTAAAGTCAAACAAGAAATCTGTGCAATTCCAAAGATGGGGGTAAGAGTGAGCAGTTTAGCTTTGCCAAGGAAAACAAAGTCATTCAGATGAAGGTGGATGCACGCACCCCAAGCCTGGACCATCCAGAGCTTCGAGGATTTCAGCTGCAGTGGGGAAGGAATTATCTCTTTCATCTAGTATGTTGTTAAACAGCTGGAGAGTCCTTCCTCTGAGAGCATAAACACACTCTTTTCTTGGAAAGGTGTAATCTGGGTAACCTGACCGTGACACTGATACTCTTAGGACAGGAGTGGAGTTCAGCAACATCCCTTCTGCACAACCAGAAGCCCAGAGCAGAAGGCCATTTAAGCAGACAACAAACAAAAGCATTCATAACCAAGAATTCTGGCTCTAGCCTTGACAAAAAAGGTCTTACATAGGTCTTGTAACTTGAATCATGCACATAATCCCCTAGATTCTATTTATGGGCTTGAAAATTAAGACTGTACTTGGATTATTTTCCTGGAGGGAGAAAGCCTATGATTTACTAAAGTGATACGAAACAGCAACCTTCCAAGGCAAATTTATTTGCTTTATTATTTAATGTTCACAGTCCTCAGTTTAGAACTTCAGAAATAAATGTCTTTAAAGACTCCACCTGCAGCACGAGCCATACGATTGATTCAGTGTTTTCCAATCATTCATGGTTATTTCAGTGCAAAATGAAAGCAGGATAAACACACAACAGAAGCAAACACCTTTGGAGCTCGCAATAACAAGCAGCACCTCCTGTTCCTTAAGATAATTCGCACTCATACCAAAGCATTTGTTGCTAGAATGGAAGTGACTGAGGCAATGGCTCAAAGCAATGGTGGCACCGTCGTCAGGAGGGCAGAAGTCACACTTCTTCTCAAATCGGTCACCCTGATGATTGCCATTGCAGCACAAAAAAATTGCCAACATTTCACACGGGAAAAGGGGAATTTCAGCGCTCACTTTTCTGAATGCTGAAAACTAACATGTATCTCAGTGCCTTGAAGGACCAGTACCCAGAAACCATGGAGAAAACCTGAAGGCCGTTTGACAAACGCTCCCCCTTTCCAACATCAAAGGACCAGATGTGCTCATTCCAGAGCAGCCATGTTAATAAACACTTCAAACATAATCATTCAAACATTCAAGAAATGAATGTCATGGGAGGAAAATGCAACTGATGCTAGATCTGACTTGTACAAACTGTGCTTCGGATGCCAGATGACTCCTGGGGCTAAGTTCTCAGCACCTTTTGTCAACTGTTACTATCTGTGAGAAAGCAGAGATATCCATCTTCCAAATTAACTCTCTGCTGTGGGCATAAAGCAGGGCAACTGTTTGCAAGCACCAAAATCCACATCCACTGTCCCTTAGTTAGGAAACACACCCTTTGACCTATGCATTTGCTGCATTCTTGTGGTATTTTGCTTGCAGAATGGGCAGCTTTCTCGACCCAGTCCAAAGCTGTGATTTGAAAAGGGGCAGGGGGGAAATATGCCTTAAGAAGAGCCAGATCTTCCCCAAGTAAGGTCAAGACACTACAAAGCTGACAGTATCACCTGTGATAGTGCTGGCATGGCATTACCTTGCTTTCTTCCTTTCGTATTCTAGGAATTCAGCTATCAAAATGCCCTTCAAGCACAATTCCAAACATCATAAAGCCGTAACTCCAACCCGCTCTCCTGCATGACATCTGCTGGTTTTTGCAAGGTTCCCAGATTCCTAAAGTCTTGGGAAAAAGTTCAAACAGACTGATTGGTTTTAAATACACACAGGCCATGCAGCATGACATTTCTGTAACTGCAGCCAACATTTCCATTTACTTTAATGGAAAGTGACTGTTCTGAATGAGTCCTCTCTCACATCTCTACCCTCCTGTGCTTCTACTCGGATGTCCTTTCATTTGCTCACTCCGCCCATACATTGAAGACCTTCTCCACTGAGACCAGGTTTCAGAGTGCTGGATTCCTCTTGCACACCCAATGTAAGTCTCCCCAGCTTTACTCACTACAGTTAAGTCAAGTATCAGGCTTGCTACTGCAGCTACTTACGTGCTCAGCGATTCTTATTCATGTAAGTAGCATGGTACATCAAATCAAGCGTTTGCAGTGTCAGGAACAAAACAATTTTGACTACAATAATACAGAATTACCTAGACCTGGCTTTAGCTCAGCAGTGATTTACCAGCACAGCAAAGGCTTGACTTACATCTGCTCCCACCAGCTGATGCTAACTTTCTGATGTGGCTCAAAAGCTTAGAGTTCATCAGGATACACATTACCTTCATGGCTTTTGTTGGTGCCTTTTAAGACTGGGTATAAGAACCATCATAGTAACAGATTGTCAAACAGAAACAGCCTTTTTGTTTAATAAAAAGAAAGAAAACAGGAGGAGAGGGAGAAAAAAAAAAAACATGAAGAAAAAGGCAGTAAAAATAGAACTGGCTGGAAACCAGAGACCACAGAAAGAACCAGCTTACAGGAAATTGCCCTCATCAGTTACTAGATGGGAAATTTTTTTCCCATGTATTACATGGATCATGCAGAGACAGGATGGTTTTACACACACCGAAAAAAGCACATTACCACAGGACAAAGCAGCTTGCAATCTTGTATGGCTGGGGAGAAAGGGAATGGTGAAGCTGTTCCCTCTCAATCCATACCAGCAAAGCAGAAAGTGTCCCCAAAGATGCTCTGCACAGTGCATTAGCGAGTTTGTTACTGAGTTTTCAAATAAACATTAAGATGCTTCAGCCAACATAAAGCATCATAACAAAGTTAACAGAACAGTAACAGCTATACCATCAAGCAGAGGGGTAGGGCCTCTGGCTGCAGTGGTTCTACTCACACGAGGGAGCATTACTCATAGTAACAACGTCTCACTTGTTCAGGTCTTTACATGCTGTTTCATTGCAGGAGTATTACACCTATTTTCCCTGTGCCACTCTAATTGAGCTTAATAGCATATTTCTTAACCAGGTCTACAGCTCCAGGCAAAGCTTACCCATTGCCTTTTAATACGAAAATGCTACACTTCCTAACCTGCCAATATGAGTGGGTTTGTCACAGAACGAGTGAATGTTAGCACAAACGTGGCTGCTGTTGCATGGTGGGGTCTAAGCCATGAATGAATAAATAGCTCCATCTCCTCCAAACAGACAGATTCTGTGATGTGCAATCACAATCACAATTTGGCTCTGTGGTCTGGCTAGGACTTCAAGCAGCTTTCACTAGTTACTCCTCAGGGCTCTGCAGGCAGGCTTCTCTCAAAAACAGCCAAACCATTCACTCGTCAGTCATTCAAGTACTGGGCTGCAGCAATGGATGTGAATGCCAAAATGTAGAGAGTAAGAAAGGACTGGCCTGGGGAAGACGTTATATGAAACGGCAAGGTTTAAATACGTAACACATAAAACATCTGGCCTGGGAAGTCGAGGGAAGCTGTTGGATTCCCTGCCTGAAGGCACAGGCCAGATGTGGCATTACTGTCACCTCCCAGCACTCACTCTCAGAACTATGACATGGTCAGAAGGTCCGGGAATTTAGAAGTTAGGTTTTAAGGCCACGGCTATGCCTATTTTAGATCCTTTATAATACAACCATGTACCAACTGCTCCTACGTTTCTCTAACAAGTACCTTTTCCTATTTGTATTTTGACAGAAAAATGCTGCAAAGAAGTTATCTATAATATACAGAAATGTGCTTTTCCTCAATACTTGCCTAGGAATTGATCCTGAAAGCTCAGGAGACATACTCAGGTCATGTTAGATAATGGAAATTATCTTCTAGCAGCTAGCAAACAGGAAAAGGGGGATCTGAAAGCTACTCTTACTAAAAGACAATTTAAAGTTCTCGATGTTTAAGACACCACCTTTCCCTTTATTCTGCACCAGCATTAACACCTGAAACCAGCACCATTTCCACAGGGATGAAGACATGCTTTTACATAAGATGGGGCTGAAACATAGTGCCTCGCTCTCCGAGAAGCCTTTGCACCCTGCCCATCAGGAGAAGGCTGGAGGCTCTTCCCAGCCCCTTGCAAAACTCAGGTTTGCTAGGCTCCTCCTCACTCTGAGGGGCAAGCTGTCTTTCCTCCTACATCATATGTGACTACAGAGAAACCACAAGGTACTGCAAAGTATGAAAGCTGTTAAAAATGAAGGTCTGTCCTGCATTCAGCTCTAGCAGACGTTTTTCTCCTTCTTAGTAGCTGGTGCAGTGCTGTGGTTTTGACTTTCAGCCTGAGAACAGCACTGATAACACTGATGTTTTCAGTTGTTGCAGTAATGTTTACTCTGACCAAGGACTTTCTGAGGCTCATGCTCTGCCAGGGAGGAGGGGAAGCTGGGAGGCAGCAGAGACAGGACACCTGACCCAAACTGACCAAAGAGGTATTCCATACCACAGCACGTCATGTCCAGTGTATAAACTGGGGGCAGTTACCCGGAAGACCCAGATTGCTGCTTGGGTTGGGCTGGGTATCAGTTGGCAGGTGGTGAGCGGGTGCATTGAGCATCACTTGTGTTTATTATTTTCTTTTCCTCTTTTAATCTTCTCTCCCTTTGTCATTTCCCTTATTATTATTAGTGGTAGTAGCAGTGGGTTTGAAGTATACCATAGCTGCTGGACTGTTCTTACCTCAACCCATGGGGTTTACATGCTTTCGATTTTCCTCCCCATCCTGCCAGGGGAAGAAGAGGGGCCGTGAGTGAGGGGGCTGCATGATGCATGAGGCTGGGCTTAAACCATGACAAGGTCATACAGAGTCCTGAAATTTTCCCCTTGCTCCTTACACGCAGGCCATGCTGCATTACCTTTATCACGGCAATTTCTGCATTAACTCAAACGAGTGCATAAGGAACCGCCAGTCACTGTCAGCCCTGTTCTCCTCGTCAAGGACGACACCAGAATACATCACGTCTGGAATCACATCTCCGGGGAGCTCTGGCACTGCCCCTGTCCTGTCCTACAGCATGGCTCATTTACCTGGCTTTGAGCACTGACCTTATGGTCACTTTTATTTCCTAGCTGCTGCACTCCCTGCAGCTCGCACTATCCCCAGTCTAACCTCACAATGGTAAATAGTCACAGCCTGTGCCCAGGCAAGATTTTCATCTGCACTGCTTGATTTGGCATAATTTTCCTACATTTTGTTATTCCTGCCTGAATAAGCTATCCACATCTCTGCATGACTGGCTTTTTTTAGGTTCTTGTCTCTATTTAATGTCTTTTCCACCTCATCTCCTTCAGCACCTCAGAAGCCCATGGACACCTCAGCAGCTAACTTGTTATAGATTAAGAACACCCCTGCTATTTACCAATTCGTTTTAAAGCAGAATGCTACAGAAATCTCTCCTCTGCTCGAAGGAGCAGAATAAAGGTCATGTCTTCTACTGTGTTCCTGCTGATATTCCAAGCAATCTTTCCTGTTCAGTTTGCAATCGGCACTCAGAAGTCCTGCAGTTTAAAAGTATGATCTAGCACAACGCAGCACAACTGCATTACAAAAGACCGAGCCGAGACAAGCTATCACAGGGGTATGTCAAATACAGACTGGCCTCTGCAGAGGGGACAAGGGCAGCACCCATCTCCCAACAACGCATCAATACACCCATCCGCTGCTCACTGGTGGAGAAGAGGGTCTACAGCATACTTTTCAATCCAGTGGAAATCAGAAGGGCAAGGATTAAACAGGAGATTCAGTTAATTCAAAGTGGTAAATGTGACGGTCCACTGGCACACAGTGTCCGCATAACCCTACAGAACTTTGCAGAGCCTATTTGCAGGGGCTATCAATTGGAGCTGAAGAAAGTAGCCTTTCTAGAAATGCAAGCATTGACATTTCACAGGCTGCTTCTCAGGAACATGGATTTATTTCACTGTTAAAACATTTTGTTCAATCTGCCTGGAGAATAGGCCAGGAGCAATCTGACCAGACCAGGTCCCAAGCCCTTTCATTAGCACAGCAGCATCACCTTTGCTTATCCCCTGCTCAAAAGGGACATTTCCAGTCGTCTCCCAAGGTACATGACAGTCTCCCAAGGTCTGCAGCTCTTGTGAAAGTTGATATGAAAACCATACTGTGGGCCAATGTCTCTGAGAATGTCCATTACAACTGCACCTGCAATTGCAAATCTCAGACTTCCCCTGCTTCCCCACATCTCCCAATTCCACACATGCCGCTGCTGAACCTATACCCAAACCCCAACTTCCAACTGCTGTAAAAAGCTAATTAGGAAGCTAATATTGCTTCCTAATGGAGGCAGACACAACCTAAGAGGCAGGGCAATGTCTACTCCGCACCATTCCAGAGAAGGATGTTCTGACCATCCTCAGCCTTACAGCAAGGGTTCAACCACATTGATCTGGCTGCAGGCCTGGGTCACACTGCCCGCACTGGGACAAAGTTCTGCAAGATGCCACCCCCTGCTCCTGCTCCACAGGGTTCTGGCAAGGGGAAAACAGGATTTGCAGACAGGCCAACAGCATTTCCAGACCTGTAGGGCTGAGCTTGGGTTTTCCTGCTCAAAGACTCTGAACTGATGGTTGAAACAGCAAAATACCCCTTTGCCTCCTTGAGTATTTCTGGAGCAGCTCTCAGCCACTCTGTTGTGGCCAAATGCCCCTCTCTCTTTCCCACTTCTCTTCCCCACCCTTTTCCCCGCCCCATCCCACAAGATCAAGTTTTATCCACAAAGTCATGCACTTCAAAAATACCCTGAAACCACAAATCACAGTTGCTGTACGCAGACACGTTTCATAACCACAATAAAGTCATCTGAGGCTTGCCTACTCTCTTCTGCACTGACACTAATTCTAAAGATGAAAAATGAGGTGCGGATTGCTTCTTACACAAATACACTCCATAACCTTCATGACAGATGGGTAACCTTCAGCCTCAGCTTCATTTCTTACCTGCAAAACATGTACCCTACAGGCAAGTTACTACCCTTATCATCTCCCATGCCTCTCTTTTCTTCATAGCTAAGCTGAATAACAGCAAAAAACCCATTCACACTCAGAGATGATCTCTAAGATCCCGCATCTTTGAAACATACAGGCTGGAGAAAGCAGCTTCTGGAAACCCTGTACAAAACAGAAGCTTTCTGAAGGCATCCCTTAACCTGTTGCTTCTGGGCAAATACTCATTCAGGTTGCATGGCAGCAAAAGCAGCATTCTAAAAGCCATTCACAATAAGGAGGTGACACGACCGCCTGACATGCTTCAGCTAAAGCCGCAGACAGCATGATGCTCACATCTGAACATGCCCAACGAGATTACAGCTTTAAAAAGACTGCATCAGCGACATCAGTGCCCAGCGCCTGTGACCCATCGAACAAATGCTGCTCCCAAAAAGGGCTGCTTGCATCTTCCAAATTCATCTTTTCAACCGGCAATACAGCACACGCTTCCACACACGAGAGCAGCACCCCTGCGACAGTCATGGCTTTCACTCTCTTCACAGCCCCAAGTACTCACAGAGGAAGGGTGAGTGAAGCCAGCATGAAGGAAACAGACATCCTGGCTCCTGGATCAGGGTTTGCAACTACCCCAGATGAACTTACCTGGCACAAAGCTTGTCCAGGCAACCTGCAGGGTCTATACCTGGTGCATCCCACATGAGACCCACAGGTCTCCAACCAGGCAGCAACTCCATGTACTGCCCTGCTGAATTCTAACCTTCCTGGCTCGGCAAACAGGCTGCAAGGCCCACCCAGCTCCAAAGCTGCTGCTTTCATTGCAACCACACGATACAAAATGGGGTTTGGGGGCTCCCAACAACAGCGTCTTCCCATCAGCTCTGCCTGAATCCCCCATTCCTCTTTGATCCTTCTCTGGCCTTTCCAGCCAGGAGTGAGTCAGCACTTGGGCATTGCAAGACCAGAAAGCCATTTAAAAAAGGGAGAGAACTGCCCATGAAAGGCAAGTTCCTGTGCTATGGGACTCCTACGAAACTTGCTCCTTCTATCTCACACGGTGACAGATGTACACTGAAAGCAACTTTACATCTCAACTGTCAGCATGGGACACCTAATAAATCCCAAGGGGCAGAAGACACCCAGAAGGCTTTTCTCCCCTGCTTCTTTTGGCTGCATAATTACAGGCAGTAATTACAACACTCACATTACCTCCCCCTCTGCCCTTGTAGAAGTAATGGGCAAACAATGTGAAAACCACAAGAGGTGCCAGGGGAAAACCTAATTGCTGCGTGTTGTGTAAATATAGGACATCTTTCAGGTGTCTGCCTGGCTGCTACAGGAGCTGGTGCTGTTCATTTCAGAGCAGCTTGAGCCAAGGAATTCACTTTCTTAAATGGTTTATTTGCCTAAGACTGTCAGACACCTGACAGCAGGCAAGAAGCAGCAGCAGCAGGTGCGGCACTGATCTCAGGCCTCGGCGCTGATTAACACTGGCAGAGATGCTGATCCTGAGGAACACACAATCACTGCTCATGGCCCGTGGTTGTTTTCCCAACCCCGTTACCGCCTTCTCTACCATGCACAAAACTCATTTCCTTTTCATCCCCAGACATAGCAAAACCAAATGGCCCGCCATGGGACAGCAGACTGGGGCTTCTGCTGCCCACACAGCCTGCAGCAGCGCTCCAGACAGCCCAGAAAGGGAAAACAAAGATGCCAGACCCTGCTGGAAAAGCTCCTGATGGATTCAGGAAGGTCACACTTCACACAGGGGAAGCATTAATCCCATGAAAAGCAAGAAGAAACAATGGAGACATGCTGCTGTGGGATGTCTTCCCAAGCCTTTGCTCTGAACCAAAGCTGAGGTTGCTCAAAGCTGGGTCCTTGCACCACCACCATAACCAACTATTGTTGTAAATTCAGTAGGCATTCCATTCTCTGCCATATGCTTACCATTCCCACCAACCTCCGAGACCAGCAGTGGCAAGAACAGCATAAAGGCTTTCCTGTTGCTATGTTACAGATGTTGCTCAGCATCTTCATGGTGCATTTCTGAGACTCAAGAGCCTGTTTGCTGGCTGTTATAAACGCACGTGGGCGCAGGTCTGCTGAAATCAATGGAGCTACAGCAATTCCAGAGATAAATAAGCATCTGCTTCTGATGCTTCCAGTTTTCTAGCACAAACACAATCGCACTCGGACACAAAGAGCTTAAACACACCAATCCTTAGTTTCAGCTCCTGCTTATTATGAAAATGCATAACTGTAAATTCAAAAGTACTGGCAGAACCAGTCCAAGCTTTCCAAGTCAGCTCCCACAGCTCACATATGAAACCTGCCTTTGCATTTGCTTGAGAAAACCAAGAGCTCTTCATCCAAAGCAATAGTTTCCCACTTGATGGGTGGGGGTCCATATTTTCTCCTCCTGAGTACATTATGCCTCAGACGCACACACCCATGATGTGATTACAAACAAAATGCAGGCTTATGCACGTATCTGTCCGTGCTGTTACTCTTTGCACTGCAGAGCTATTGCTTATTTGTTAGATCAGGGTAAGCTGTTTAATTAAGACATACAGCGGAAACAGGAACTTTGACAGCAAAGACAACAAAGCCCTGCATGGGACCCAGCAGACTGGAGTCTGATCCCAGCTGGGGCACAGACTTGCCTACTGCCTGCAGATAGTATTAATGCCTTGAGAAGTGCCTCATTCTCTCATGTGTGAACCGGAGGTACTATTGCTCCCTTCAGGAATGGATCTCCAAGGAAGCTCCTCCTTCGCTCCCCATCTGCCTCAGCCCTGGAACTAAGCACAGTAACACGGCATTTTTCCAGCTCCTAACCTTAGTCTCCTAAGTCACAGGGTGGGCAAAGACATGGGGCTGTACACTGCTGGGGAACACGGGCTTCTCTCTGCCCACAGTCCTGTATGAGTTCAAACTCATTTATGACGCAGTACAGGTTTGGCTTTGGAAACAGGCACCTTTCCATTCACCTCCCATCCCACCTCCATAGCAAGGATCCTTGGGCAGGCACTATCCCCTGACTGGTGTTTTTCCAAGTCAGCCCCAGATCCAAAAGCCTTTCTCCAGGGCCCCACACCTGGCTCCTATTCCCATTGCATTGTATCTTCCCTAGCTCTGAGCTTTTGATTCAAACAGTTGAAAAGAGCAGGTCAAGTGCAACAGCTCGCGAAGAGCACACAAATCAGTTGAATTCTTGCCTTCAATCCCGTGCCACAGCCAAATCTCTCTTAGGACTCCACTTAAAAACTAAGGATTGAGGTTTTCACATTTTCAGCCACACTATTCCCCTCGACTCATGTCGAGAAGATGTGTCTTTGGAAGCCTTAGCTCAAAGCAACTGCCACTGCAGCATCAAAGTACAAGATAACAGCATCTATAGCAACACCTAGCAATGCACAGCACCGTGCTGTACAGCATTCGGATTATAAGCCTATCCAATGGAGAAAAACAGGAAAGCATAAACAGCTCCTTGTGCAACAATGGTTAAATAAGGTCAACACTGTCATGGATCTCTAATCAAGTATTTTCCTCTTCTCTGGTCAGGTTCAAAATGTTATAAGGTCCCACTCATGCCCAGCTCTCTCAGCTCTCAGGCTAAGTTCCCCATACTGAACCAGACCACATTCCCTAGAATAATAGGGCTGACCTGATTTCATCAGGGTTTAAGTCCTAAACAGACTGAGAATTACAAGCAAAATGACAAAGTTACTTCAGCTACACACAAATATTCAGAAGAGAGGTAACAGAAGATGTAAGATTCGTGTATCCTCAGAAGTGTTGTGTGTTTCATTCATACAGTAAAATAACCAGGTAATTAGAAGAGTAAAAAGGCAAATCAGTTCCAAGCAAAACCAGAGGGGTTTCCCATGAAAGTCTTCAAGTGAAATGACTGTTGCCTTTATACATTGTTCAGACAAATGAACTGAATTCTACCATCTACCTTCAAAGTCTGAAAATTAAGAATTTGGTGAATGGCTCCCATTATTCCCAGAGGTTCCAAGGTGAGAAGCAACACTAAAATAGATACTGTAATGCCTTTAGACAACGAGGCATGTTTACTCTTATAGCGGTTAAGAACTGTAAGAAACATAACCGATTCTTCCCATGACTATAGCCTCTTTCCCCTCAGGATGCCCTTGCTCCCTTTTCTCTAACAGACCTGGCCACAGACCTAAAACTCCCTTTAGGCAGACCTGCAGTGAGACCCTCCATGCCACCCTACCAGACCAAAGAGCTTTAACCCTGGCTCTGTTCTTGCTGGTACCAATTGAAAAAAACCCCAAGTGACCTTAGGGGAGAAAGGAAAGACCCTTGGCATCACATGTTGAGTGGTAATGGTTCCAGAAACATGAGAGGACATAAGCAATGGAGATAAAAATCTATGAACAGGATATGAGTCGGGACTGTAAGTAACAGAAAAGCTTCTACTTCTGAATGCTATACACTGAAATGCTTTCTCCCCCCCAATAACAAAAGATACTCAAGTCATAAAGGCATTACAGCCGCTATCTCAAAAGCTGGAAGCAAAGCAAACCTTGTAGTGATAACACCTACAGCTAGGGGAAAAAAAGAACAAAACCCCAAGAAAAGCTTTTGGGAATAGAAACTTTCACCCAGGTCTTCACCATTCACCTGCGAACTCACCCGGTTTCCCTGCTGTATCACTTAGGAGGAGCAAACGTCTCATAAAAGATGTTTTCTCCTTCCAAGGAGATTTGCCTTGCTTAATTTAAGCTTTTCAGATTAAAGGGCATAACACCTTTTCTTTAATACTGTCTCAGAAGACGTCACTGCTGCACTACAAAGAAAGGGCCTGGCTCCTACTCCCACTGAAGGCAGGAGCAAAACTCCCACTCATTGCTATGGAAAAGGATTTAACCAGAATCGTTGTTTTCCTTAGTGCCTTCCAGCCTCCTGGTATGGCATGCAGGAGGTCACAAGGGATATGTTTTTACCCCACTGAATCACTAAAATAAGGACTTTTTAAAATGCGAAGGTATGGTATAGGCCTACTGGCTGGTCTAGTCATTTATTCCACATAATGAACTGCCTCACAGAGCACTTGAAGATTGAGCATTAAGTAGAAGCAGAGGCTTGCAGTTCTACAATATGTTGTTTCCTACTAAAGAAGTCGTGTCCCACCTGTTCCTTCCATTTGCTGTTTTATCCTGAAGACATTGCTGGCAATAGAATTAGTCATTACAAAACAACCCACAAACACTTACTTGGTTAACTCGCTAGCACTCAAAGAGCTGCTGGCATCAATAAGAACAGCTTCCTCCGATGATACTCCCTCAGTAAATATTTTCTGGCCCTGCCTTTGGGTTTCACATCTGATGTTTGGTAGAACATTAATTCGAGCATTTGCTAGCACTCAGAAAAGTGCTGGGGTTTAAACTCTGCATCTTTAGACATTGTATGTATGCTCAGACAATGAAAAACAAAGTGGTCCTCGAAAAGAGCACCTACTTCTGTATATTCATCATCGCAGAATTCCAGACTGGTTTGGGTGGGAAGGGACCTTAAAGCTCCTCCAGTTCCTATCCCCTGCCATAGGCAGGATCACCTTCCACTAGAGCAGGTTGCTCCAAGCCCCTGTGTCCAACCTGGCTTTGAACACTGCCAGGGATGGGGCAGCCACAGCTTCTCTGGGTACCCTGTGCCAGTGCCTCAGCACCCTCACAGGGAAGAGCTTCTGCCTAACAGTTAATCTACATCCACCCTCTTTCAATTGAAAACCATTCCCTTACCCTGTCACTACATCTCAGAATTAGAATTATTTGAGCGGGTGAGGCTTGGACAGGTAGTCAGAATACCCAGATGCATGTGAAAGATGACACAAACAAGAAGCCAGCTCTGCTGCTGCGCCATACTGACATGCTTGTGCTGACTTCAGCTGCAAAGTCTGATCCATCAGACTTAACACTGCAGGCCTAGCTGGTGCAGGGTCCTGTGGGTGGAACAACAGATTTCTTCAAGAGATCAGGTGTCTTACTACAATCATTTATTTGCTGTGCTGCAGCAGACCACTTTTGCAAGATAAACAGACCAAAAGAACAGCATTTTTAAAGACAGAAGTACAAAAGACTCCATGGGATAAGTTGTGGTCACAGTTCTCATATCGCTCTTTTAACAGTGTAGAGGTAAATGCTCAACAAGCTCTGTTAATAGAGCTTGCAAGAACACTCAGCTTCTCCATACCTCACACTGAACAGAACAGAGGTACCCAAACACCAAAAGCTTTATCTAGACTCAGTGGAAAGAGATGCTCTCCAGAAAGACTGCTCTCTGCAAGTGAAGAGCAGGGTGAGCATGCTTCTTGCTAGCAGTAGCCATGCACAAGAGCCTAATGTCAAGGTAGGCAATGCACGTCTTCAAGTTGTTGACAAAATTACCTAATTCTCTCAATGTTTTTTGTTCATACCACATGGAAATTCACCATGAATTAGTAAAGGTTTGGGAACCATTTCCTACATGCACAACATCTGCAACCTGCTCTAGTGGAAGGCGTCACTGCCCATGACAAGGGGCTGGAACTGGATGAGCTTTAAGGTCCCTTCCACGTCAAACCAGTCTGGGATTCCATGTTTTTGTTTTGGTTTGGGTTGGGATTTTTTCCCCCCAGATTTTCAGTAAAACACAACTGCTGCACTTACATTTCCTGTTTTGTTTTAAGGATTTGGGGTTTATGCCCTGTGTGATTCAATATGCACCTGAGCTTGCAGGGACAGGCATGAGACAAACAACCTTGCTTTCATTCCTTTGTGCAACATACACAACTGCTATGTGATGAGCAAGAAGGAGAGGGAAGGTCCTTTGGGGCAGTTCAGAAAGTGATGCAACCAAGTGAGACCAAGAAATGGGTGTAAATCTCTTCTCTGCCATTAAGCAGGTTGTGTGCAAGGTGAAAAGAGGGTTATAAGGAAGGTTATCAAGACAAAAGGGAGAGTTGAACATTCAGCATGCTGTGAAAACATATCATCTGAATGTGCCTTAGACTCCCACAGGAGAAGAGGGAAAGAACGCTATCAGAGAGAAGAGCAAGAGCTTCAAGCATTGATTCAGCCTTGGTCCAGGGCTGCTCCTGCAGCCTGCACTCGCTGTCTGATCAGCTTACTAAAATGAGATTCAGGAAACTGATTATTTCAATACAAGAAGTTTTCTTGCTTTCCACTTCTCTACATGATAAATTGCAAGGAGCTCAAACACAGCTGAAAGTACCCATATTGTGGGTATTGAGAGAACTGGATTACTACCCACTTCTAAGAGCAGACAGCTTACCTATCCCCTTCAGCAGACAGCTCAGCTGCCTGCACTGACTTCCCTGGTTACACACATTGCTGTTCACGACAAGCTCTCAGTAAAAGCCAACAGCACATTCAACACCTGCCATCAAGGCTTTCGAAGCTCAAATTAGCACAAGTGAATTTAACTGCAGAATGAACTCTCCCCAACTTCACCGCTGCTCTTTGCAAAGACCATCCACCAAACAGCTCTGACTACACTTTAAGCTCAGATCCTCAAATCGCTCTCTCCCGTTGGAGTTACTGGACTGGCCTCAGTACCATTTTGAAAGGCCCATCTCCTCCTTATCATCTGCCCTTTTTGCCTAATGAAACTTGTTTAATGGCATGCAGAGGAGCAGCAAAAAGAAGCATCCTAACCTCACTGAAATCAAAGCCAGACCTTTTCGCACTGAACAAGGACTAATACCATCAGCAGGGGTGCTGGCCGTTTCATTTCAAGTATGCTGACAACCGGAGCCTGGCTGATAAATTTTCACACCTTACCTGTTTCTCTCACTGCCTTCCACAAACACACAAGACAAAGCTTACATGACTGTGGCAATTCATTTAGCCCCTTAAAAATGCAAGCAGTATGTCTGCACTGCAGCCCCTCACAGTCACAACGCAGTATTTCAGAGCTGGCGCCTAACGCTGCACTCAAATACACAACAGAGAGACTATTGCTCTGCACTGAAATACTGCTGCTGCTCACCCTCCTGCTGTGGACATGTACTGCAGGGAGACTCATGCCTTCAGACATAGGAAAAAGAATTATGACCTCCAAGAGAGAAACGAGGGGTGGCTGAAAGGGCAGCAAGAAGCAACTGTCCCCAGCACACAGATGCGGGCAGCACATGTCCTAGTTTCTACTCCATTCCCCATCCTATAAAGAAGGGTGAGAACTAGCTCCAGGAAAGAAAAACCAAACCAAACCCAACCCAAACCTATGACTTCATCATGGCTGTGCAGTGTCACCACATAAACCTGGTGCTTGAAAACTTCCAGTGTAGCTGAGATGAGCACTTTCATCGCTGAAGAGGAATGATCAAATACTTGCTCTTGCAACAACCACTGAATAAAACAAACATGGTATTTAGCAGCTGTTCTTCACTTGAGCTGTTCAAATAAGCAAAAGCTGTCTGCACCCATTACACAAACCTGTCACTGAACAGCTAATGCCAGGCTGCACAGGAAAACCCAGGGATCACCATTTCCGCGCACCTGGGCTGCATTGCAGATTTCCATATTCCATCAACAACCACAATAAAACACTGCAACAAAGCAGAGCAACAAAACCCTCAAACAAGGTGAGCATGTGGCGACTGACAGACAAGTAATGAGCACACTGCATAAAACATTCTTGCCAACCATGAAGCCTAAATCTGAAGCGTGAGAGGAGGAAAATGCCACATCACAGATTCACCTGGCGGCGGCTGGGCTCAGCAGCACAGCTTCTGGATAGCTCAACTCCCACTGCCAACAGACATTCCCTACAGGAAACAGACACCTGCACAAAATGGTTGGCAAAACCCCAGCACATTCGTATTTTCACTTAAGTTTCCACCTCCGTGCCATAAACACCTCTCACTGTGCAGCCCAGGAAATGGACACATTCTGTTTGTTTAAAACTCAACACATGCACGCACAGACATGGGAGGAGTCCTGTCAAACTCTTTGGTTTTGTTTGAACAAGCCACAGAGATTCATCAGGCAATCCATCCCAGTAAAGGCAAGATGTACGGCATATCCAGTGCTCTGGAATGACTGAGAAGAGATCAACAAAACCAGAAAACCCACCTTTTGGTGTCGTCACGTTGTCAGTCACAGGATATTTCAGTTCAGGTTTCCACACCTGAAACAAAGCGAAAGCTCTCAGTTAGTGACAGCTGCTAAAGGGAAAAGGCCCTCATTTTATTGCATGTCTGAAAGGCTCGCGAATTGCAATGTGTGATTAACAAAATACCTTCCTTCTCTGCTCCTGGTAAGATGTGCAAAGTTACACTAAACTCTCCTTTCCGGGGACCAGAACCTCTCCTGCCATCACAGCTGAAATGCTTTCTCATCCATCTGACCACATCCCACCAACCAGCCTGGCCTTCAGAATGCCTGCGCCCACACAAAGCATACACCCATGGAAAAGAAACCCAGGCTGCATTGATGGTTTCTGTCAGGACCAGAGTTTTACAGAAACAAGTAAGCCCCTTCTTCCTTTCCAGAAAGAAGACGATGTGCAGGCAGAAGACCTTTCATGTATCTGGATTCATTGGGGATGATTCACCTCAAATTACAAGACATGGTAACAGCAACAACTGACAATACAAGGAGTCAACAAACAAAGAATGTAGATTATGTGGCTTCAGTTACCAAAAGTTTTGTTTCCTGGAATCCCACAGTTTCACTGCACAATAAAAAATGACGTGCTTACAAGCTGCAGCCCAGACCTATGGGACCTATAAATTGAATATCATGTAATTGACTATCATGTACCACAGAAAAGCTGCAATGGGGAAGTGCTGCTGAGCACTCACAGAGAATTCTCTCTGGTGCTACAGCTGTTTATTGCATGACCTTAGGCACATCTTTAACTACTCTGTGCTCTAGTTACTACCAGATCTTACGATGAGTTTAGTATCATCGCAACAGCAGAAATGAGGATTAATTACTGCTTTGGAAATCCTGGGAAAGGCTGGGCAGGGGAGAAGCTCCTATAAAGTGCAAATGGTTGGTATTCATGAATTGCCCAAGAAGGAAGAAGAACAGACTTCCCTTTCCAGTTTCAGGCCAACAGCCAGCAAATGGACCATTTTCCTGTAAATCACCCTTCATCAGCATACACCCTACCTGCAACGTTAACCCCTGCCAGAACACTGGTAACAAAAATCACAGCTGAACAAAGCTGCATAAAACATTCACTACTTGAAAGAAGAACGGTGAGGAGAAGATACACACTAGCAGGAATAAAAGCACTTTGTACTTGGCATCAGTTTTGTTACGTCTCACTGCTCCCATGAGCATAGGGGTTGTCACTAAAAGCCATGAGAGTCTTGCCTTTGACTTAGAACTGAGTAATGAAGCGTTTCATTACACTGAAAGGTAGTGAAGGGCACATTCAGTACCTCATCAAAGTTAACGTGTCAGTAGCTGAATCAGGAGCAGAAAGCCGGGACAACATCCCTACCTCCTGCTTTTAAGGGACAACTTTCCAAAAGCAAAAAAGACGACTCACTCTGTGCTTCACATTGCTGCCGTAACTGAGAAGAAAGATCCAAGCGCATCCAGGAGAGAAGTGGAAAACACCTCAAGCTCAACTATTTCTTCTTTCCCCCCAGTACCAGAAAATTAAAAGTCACTGCTTACAATACACTGCCCAGGCGTGGTCCCCATTATCTCTGGTTAATTCCATATGTCTGAGAAAGAAAACAGCTCTAAGCCGGTTAGACTTGCTAAATGAGATTTGTCTACAGCCCCACCCCCAGGTGCAGTGTCATGCATCAAAGATTCGGCATCCTTTGGGAAGATGCTACTCATCCAGACACTGCCAGTAATGGTCAGCAAAACACAATCATCTCACAACTCCTACATAATATTCCCCTCTTGAGCAAAACCCCATTCAGCACCGCCTAATCTCCAAGGAGCTCCCAATCCATGTCCAAAGCAAGATAGGAGTAGCGATGATACAAGGAGGATCTCTTCTATAAAACTTCTGACCAGCACATAACCCTGGACCTCCACCAGCTTCCAGCATCCTTAAGGCCCAGCCCACAGTGTTTACCCCCTGAGAGTCTCCAGACTCATCCTAGTAACTTAGGTCACGACAAAAGAGAAATAGACTTGTTGCTAGCAAGATAATATGGCTCTGAAATACCAATCGGACACATATTTACTTTTCTGCTACAGTTATGGACTCATAGAATCCTTTGGGTTGAAAAGGACCTTGAAATCATCCAGTTCCAACCCCTTGCCGTGGGCAGGGACACCTCACACTAGACCAGGTCGCCCAGGGCTCTGTCCAGACTGGCCTTGAATGCTACCAGGGATGGAGCATTTACCACTTCTTTCTGCTTTAGGAACCTGAGGATTTTCAGAATCACAACCCTGACTCATGCAGCCTGTGGTGAACACCCAGGTCACATGTAGGAAAAGACTACTAATAATTAAGCACCAGGCCTACGGTTTGACTCAGAGAAAACACAATTAGCACTGCTACGTCTTGGCATTTTGCCTTGTGAATGCTTGCTGGGAAACAAAATCGGGAGTTGGTTTTAAAGAACACACCTATAGTGAATAATCTATCTACCCCCTTCCTGTAACTACAGCAGCATTCGCTAATGCTGTCAGCTTTAACGCGAAGTTGGTGTTCCTGCAAGGGGTCACACTGGCAGAGCTGGTTAGCAAAGTCCTTCACTAATGGCTTACCAGTAACACGCAAAAGGAAAAGAAAGCTGTCCAGCATTTCCCATCTTCCAGCCTACTCCAGCACCGCAAGAGGGGCACGTGTTATGAAGACAGCTGTGTTTATCCAAAATACCCATTGGCACAGCTGGACACATCCAGCTCTTCTAACACCCTGGGTATGTTTCATTTCAGAAGACTGAGTTGGTTTGGCTAGAAGGCAGAAGCTGCTTGAAACTGAAGGCAGGAGATGCATTGGGTAACGGTGAGCCTCAACTGACACCACCATTCAAACAGAAGGAAGGAACAAGTGCAGCAGATTGAGAGCAGTGAATTGCAAATAAAGACAGGACAGATTCCAAGCAACTCAGCACAGGTCAACAGGGATCCATGGGAGGCCAAGAGAGTGCAGGGAAGCTCCATGCGGGTGGAATAAAGACACAAAGGTAAACTAATCTGTGGCAATAGTAAGCTAGGACATAAGTACAGTGCTGACCAAAAGAGAGAGATACATCTAAAGAATATTAAGCAGAGACTCATGTAGATAAATCAGATGAAACAGATTAAAGTACAGCTCTTTTATTAACTGCAATGTCTTTTAAATGCAAAAGAGAAGTCCACAAAACACCAACCACAAACCAACCAACCAACCACACACCAGTGGATGAACCCAGAGACACTGCGAGCTCATGGGAGAGGAGGGAAGCCCTAAAGCACTGCCCAAGGTCAAGCACAGGGCCATGGTAAAAAGGAAAGAGGATGGTGACCACACAGGCAACACCAGAGACCTGTCAGTGTAACTCAGATTCCTGAAATAAATCAGTGATCAATTATTAACACCCAAAAAATGGTTAGGGAATCAAAATCAGCAAATCTGCTCCTGTAAAGAACCAACACAAACCGCTCTAACCTAGTTTTCTGTTACAGTATAGCACATTTGGTGGAAAAAGAGCAGCCCATACATGCTCTACTCTTCAGGAGGTTAAGTGAGATCTCAGAGGGGTCAGTCTGATGCTCACTTCTTTACAATACATTATGTGACTAGCCAGAAGAGAGCACCGAGCCAAGTTTACAAGCATTTCATGAGGTCCAAAAGCATACAAGAACCAACGCTATGAACCTCAATGACACAAAGTGCTGCAGTAGCGCTGGAGCAGGGGCAGCTAAAGTAAACATTTCAGCACATAGCTTTATGCACCAGCATCCCAACGGGCTGAGCCTATGTACTGGAGGAGCTGGTGTGCAAGCCCGCATGACCCTGCTGTGTTGACTCCTAAGTGGAGGCAAGTCACACCGCACAGAAAAGCAAAGTGAACTGGATATTCAGCTTCCACAATCAGATCTTCCAGAGCCCTTCTATCAGAGCTGTCAACCTAGTACTGACAACTGTTGCCTGCACGCAGACGTGCCTTAACATAGCAGATAAACCTCCAGAGTATAAAACTAACAGCTGTTCAACATGTCTGAAAGACTTGCAAAAGAGATTTAGGCTAATCTAACTAAATTAGGAACCTATTGAAGCTGTACACCACCTTTTCTGGACAGTCAAAAGGAACCAGGTGAACAGGACAGGGTTATCCTGGGGAACCTGCCTCTTCAACCAAGGTCTGCATCACATCTCCTGCAATTCCTTCCAGCCTTGGCCATCTACCTTTCTTTGATACGTCCACTGCAGATGAGGGACAGTCCAAGAGTTTTGGTTGTTTGCCTGCCTACATGTGATGAAACTGAGCAGCAGCAGCAGCTCTGGCTGTACTATGAAGGCCTCATCCCTGACAATACACAAGTGAAGCGAGGTTCACACACAAAGCCTAATGCTGTAGCCCTCTCTCAGCAGTCACTATGAAACAAGCACAAATTCACCTCCTGTTTCTTTAAAAAGCCCGGAATTTCAAACCCTGCTTTCTCTCTAATTGGAGTGAGACTGTTCCTCAGCTGCTGTGGTACCTCTGTTAGCCCCTCTTGCTGTGTCTCATGTAATTTACAGTGTAATGAGTTCTAAAAACCCCAGAATATTTTAGATTGTTTACATATGAAAAATGATCTATGGCTCAGAGCTGAAGGGGGAGTAACAGAACAGATCTGTGAGGCACGTTCCCTGCTGTGCAAAAAAGCAGCAGATACACATTGGATATCATTAATGGAAGCTGAGAGCCCAGCTTCCCAGGAGCTCTTATGGACCACATACCCTTTCAAGTCGAATCTCCCAGTTTCAGGGACAGGAATTCACACCAAAAGTACATTGCCTGCTGTCAGGACTTCTGCAGCGAAAGAACTTCAAAGCTTCTGTTTGGTTCTTTGGCTGATCCCGTTATCCTTTTGCCATTTTTCAGTGTTTAAACACATTTTCAAAGATCCAACTCAACAGCCTGCAAGGGTGCCAACAGTGCCAGAAAATAAGTAACAATGAAAGAATTCCTTTCGAGAGCTATCAGTGGGGCTCTAGCACTGCCCCTATTCCAGGAAATTCATTATCCTCTCATGACAAGGCACTTCTGCCAGTATGAACCTGTACATTCTGAATTGCTTTCTATTCTCATTCACAGGCAATGTCTTCCTCATAGCAATTCCAATTTCCAGGAAGTTGACCCAAGTCCTTTGGAGTTGCAAGTACAACTAAACCACATCCTTCTATTACCTGCTTAGACAACTTTCAATTTATTAGCACCAACAATGTAAAGATGTTGGAAGATTTCTGTGAGGAATGAATTGCCTCAAACTTCTTTATTCTTCAATGAGATTCCACACTCAACAGCCTGACTCCTAAGAAGGGCAGATCATAGAATCATAGAATAGTCAGGGTTGGAAAGGACCTTAAGATCATCGAGTTCCAACCCCCTGCCATGGGCATGGACACCTCCCACTAAACCATGCCATCCAAGGCTATGTCCAACCCCACCTTGAACACCGCCAGAGATGGAGCATTCACAACTTCCCTGGGCAACCCATTCCAGGGCCTCACCAACCTTACAGTAAAGAACTTCTTCCTTATATCCAATCTAAACTTCCCCTGGTCCAGTTTGAACCCGTTACCCGTTGTCCTCTCACTACAGTCCCTAATGAAGAGTCCATCCCCATCATCCCTATAGGCCCCCCTACAGATACTGAAAGGCTGCTATGAGGTCTCCACGCAGCCTTCTCTTCTCCAGGCTGAACAGCCCCAACTTTCTCAGCCTATCTTCATATGGGAGGTGTTCCAGTCCCCTCATCATCCTTGTGGCCCTCCTCTGCACTTGTTCCAACAGTTCCATGTCCTTTTTATGTTGAGGACACCAGAACTGCACACAATACTCCAAGTGAGGTCTCACAGAGCAGAGTAGAGGGGCAGGATCACCTCCCTCAACCTGCTGGTCACGCTCCTTTTGATGCAGCCCAGGATACGGTTGGCTTTCTGGGCTGCAAGCGCACACTGCCGGCTCATGTTCATTTTCTCATCGACCAACACCCCCAAGTCCTTCTCTGCAGGGCTGCTCTGAATCTCTTCTCTGCCCAACCTGGAGATGTGCCTGCACAGTGCTACCAAAATGCCAGGGAATGTCACAGATTCATAGTAGTTAAGGATTCGTCTTGGATCCATGTCTTGGTTAACCACACTGCGAGCTGTTTCTTTCTCTGTAGTGACGAAAAGATGTTTGAAAAGTACCTTCGCTTGCCTCTGCTGCCTGAGAACCCACATGTTCCCATTCTCTCCCTAAAACGCATCCTTGAGTGCTTCTCTTATTACAGTCTCCTGAGCCCACAAAGTCAGAGCTTCACCACTGCCCACCGCTTGCAAACCACATTACCACACTCAGCCCTGCCAATCACAGCTCTGCAAGAGGAAGCATTACATGAACAGTCTCTCTCTGTCTTACAGGCTCCTACTATTTTCATGTCCAAACGCCTCCCAGTCTACAATCGGGGGGGAACAGCAAGCAAATGATGCTCATTTCTGAAAATCAAGTTCAATCGAAGGTATTCACACCAGAAATCAGCGAGAGTCCTTCTGGAGTTTTTAAGTGTCACAGCATGAAGGATTCATTTGGGGAAGCATAATTTGTCATTAGATAACAGATCAATTCAGTCTGTGGTAACCTTAAAGATCTGAAACACTCAAATGGGCTATTTTGGTAAATATGAATCTGGAATACTCTAAGACGACTCCACCATTCTAGGTTAAATATAATTAAAAACAAGGTAAGAAATTAAAGAATTCACTTTTCTGAGCAGTTTAAACTCCAGCTGCCCAATGGACAGGTTTTGATTGTAAAATCACAGCGTCTTTCCACAGGACCTGCTCCTCGCTCTTCCAGAAATTGAAGCTACTCCAGCAATGGAGAACAGGAGGTATCTGTAGGACAGCTCTTCCTGATGCCACAACTCAAAGGCACATAACAAACCAAGGACTGGGGATGAGGAAAGGAGTGTGCAGGTGTGAGGATGTCTGCCTCAGAGTCAAAGCAGGATGCCCTACACAGCAGTTCCGTTCCCAGTCGCTGGTGTCATACCTGCACCTCGATGCCCAGATAGCTCAACACAGGGTCAGAGCAGAAGGTCGTGACTCCACAGTGAACCTGAGCAGCTTCCACTGGACACCTACAAGCAGGGTTAGAATCACAGAATGGTTTGGGTTAGAAAGAACCTTAAGGATCATCTAATTCCAACCCCCGGCATGGGCCTTACACTACAAAATGTCACCTAAGGCTATGTCCAACCTGGCCTTGAACACTGCCAGGGATGGAGCATTTACCACTTCTCTGGGCACCCTGTGCCAGCACCTCAGCACCTTCACAGTAAAGAATTTCTTCCTCATATCCAATCTAAACTTCCCCTGTTTAAGTTTGAACCCGTTACCCCTTGTCCTATCACTACAGTCCCTCATGAACAGTCCCTCCCCAGCATCCCTATAGGCCCCCTTCAGATACTGGAAGACTGCTATGAGGTCTCCATGCAGCCTTCTCTTCTCCAGGCTGAACAGCCCCAACTTTCTCATCCTATCTTCACACGGGAGGTGCTCCAGTCCCCTGATCATCCTTGTGGCCAACAGTTCCATGTCCTTATACTGGGGACACCAGAACTGCACCCAGTGCTGCAAGTGGGGTCTCACTGGGGCTTTACGTACTTGGACTTTAAAAGTTTGTTCACCTCTACTGTGCGAGTGCACCTCCGTTTCACTGCAGGGCTCTGCAACATAAACTCCTAAATATGCGACACAGCCAAGATAATGTCCGAGTGACTGATCCAGTATTTTCAGAACAGTAAGAAACAAAAAGAATGAAGGCTCGCACTAAAAATACAAGAGAAAAACCAAAACCACTGAGTGGCCCTTCCCAAATGGAGCAACATCCACACCATGCACTTAAGGAGGCAGGAGTAATAATGCGATCTCATAATTAAAGACTGTTTAATAATACGTACGCAGGAGGCTGCCACAAAGCCTGCACAAGCACCCTTTATTCCAGTGTTTCCTGAAATGAGCCATTTGGCTCGCTGATGTTAAAAGGTTCCTTTAAGAGCTTTCCCAGCCTGTGATACATCATCTAGACGTAACTGAGGTCAAGTGCATTAAGAATCTGAGTAACATTTTGTGCTGCAACATGACAAAAGGGGCACTGTCTGAGCTACAAGGGCTGACTAGCACTCAATCTATTTCTACAGCCATACTAGAAACATATGTGGAAGTGCACAGAACTCGGAATTCATTAAAGCAACCTTTAAAATAAGCTTTATTATTATTATTATGAATAAAAACATATAAATAATAGGGGTTTGGTGGCCTCCAAGTCCCTGCAGGAATGACAGTGGTAGCACATTAACAACACTACCGAGTCTAGAAGTTAACTGGGGAAGAAAAGGGCACATAGGGCTTTCTGGGCACCTCACCCAGAGAGCACAGCCACAAGTAACAGTGGCAAACTCATTCAAATCTGGCTTAGAAATTCCATTTTTTACAGGTTTATTAACTTTCAATTAGTGGGCACAAGCATCATTCTAGTCTGAAATAATCCATCCTTGGGAAGTAACATTATCTCTATTGCATTTGTGCTTCAGCCAAGGAAGAATGCAATTTTTCCTTTATTAAAAGGGCTGACACTCAGTAACATAATTATGAGCAGCTTTGAATGTGATCTTTTAAAGCCCTCTATTCAGGATCAGAACACTCTTTGTAATTATAGGTGCTGAGCAAAGAGTTTGTCTTGGTACACTTCAGACAGCTACATATATAATTCATCTCCAGCTTTTTGCATGGTAGAGATTTTCAGATGTGCAGGGGCTTTCAGAATGGTGGGATCTGCTTTAATAGGGGGCTGGTCACTCAAAGCAGACACTCAGTAAAGTGCTCCAACAGACCTATGGTGACCACTGTGGCAACTATTCCAATGAGCAAGAGATGAGACTGGGCTCTGACACAGCAAGCCATGATTCTTGAAGGGAGTCCTGAATCATGCAAGCAGCCCTACTAACCTCAGTTGGTCCTACCACAGAACCGTTTGTAAAATCAAGACATACCAAGCACAGGGCTCAAGGGATCCCTTGCAACCTTTCCACTGACACTTTTTTGTTCTGGATGTTTTATTCCAAGAGATACAAGGAAAACACTTGGGAGCAAGCAAGTACAGCTGCAGCATTAAATAAATTAGAACACGCTTGTCAAGTCTCTAGACCATGTGTTGATTTGAGATAGAGTTATCTGACAGGGCATGCAATGTTAACTTAACCACAACAGGCAGAGGCCACTTAGAGTAATTACATTCAAGACCCACATCAAAGAGAACAAAGGCTTTGTGAAAGCTATGTGTGTTCCAATCCTTAATATTCCAGTGCACACGTACGGATGTGCCTGTATGTGCAATTTTTAATGGCACACTTTTTATTGTCTTTATAGGAGAGACAGGAAAGGAAAGTAAGTGGAAAAGGAAAGGCAGCCATGATACAAACATCTGAAGAGCAAAGAATGACTCCTTCCACTTTGTAAGGCGAAATCAAGAGCATACCTGATTTGAGCCTTCATGTCATGTCCATTTATACCTGCAATGCATGTAAGCCATGGATCCACTTTTAAAGAGGTTTGTCTTGTTGCTGGGGGTTTTCTTAATCCTGTCTCACACTCAGTCTGACCCTGAGTCCTTCTGCAGGAGCTGAAGCACACACTATGTCAGGATAATGCCTTGCGCTGGCTGCCAAAGGCTGAATCAAGCTAATCAGCTGTTTGCTGTCGCATGCTGATGTTGACACTTCAAGGAATCACCAAATATTCAGTTCAACTCATTAATCCTTTAATGCTGCTTCCCATCCATCACAGAGCTCACTGTAATTGCATGTTTCAGAAAGCACCAATCAGATCATTAACAGAGCAATGCAGAGGACAGCACAACAAGTAAAGGACTTCAGATGCCACATCACTTCTATGCAAAGCCTGTAATCTCCTCGTATGCATCAATGCCAGACCATAGGCAGAATTACCTGTATTTGATCCACAGAGGCATAGTAAGCCCATGGGCTGCAAGAGCACACTGCAAGCAAAAATAATTTCCTAAGTGCAATACCAGTGCCTAAATTTAGGTACAGGCCCTTTAAATTACAACAGTTGAGCTCAGGAGCCCTACTGCTGACCATTCAGTCACCGGACACGTGAGCCAGAGACTCAGTTCTGCTGCTCGCCTCTGATGGACCTTATGGGAGTTGCAGGAAACTTGACTTAATGACTGCAGTCTCCCTGCACCCTTCCACGCCTGTAGCCCTACAGCGCCCTTCCACTACATAGCAGTTTTTCTCTGCTATATACAATTCCTCATAAAAGAATCTGTTGTCTCTTACTGGTAAGGCGGATCATCCAATTTCAGTTTCTGGCTGCACTATACTGGCTTTAAGCTTTAGGCTTTCTCTCCTGTCCACCCCACCCAATTTGCTGTGCAGCATTTTGGGATCTCTCAGCGACGCAGTCAAATCACTTCCTACACTTATCCTTCCATCACTCTTCTTAAATAGCATTAGTGAGACGTACACCAGCTTTGGGTAGCTGGACACCCTTCACCAAGGCAAATTGAGGCAGACTCTGTCTAGTACACTCAGGCAAGAATCTTTAGGATGAAAATGTATTTGAAATATATGTGTGCGTAAATACATATATATATATATATATATACATATATATATATATAAATGAGTGCTTTTCTGTCCAGGTCTTAGGATTTTTCCCATCTCCTCTTCTCAATTGTTAAGAATGGGATCTTACATTCCCTTGAGAGGCAAACCTTTTTTTGCTAAAGCCCTAAGATAACACTGCACAGCCATAATTACCTCAGATAGGACTCTTCTGCACTTGACCATGGAAGAAAGAGCATTCAGTAGAGCAAATTACCAGCAAAGAGCACTCAAGTCAAATGCAATCATGGTTACATACATGGGTACATTGAGCTGATGATGTCTTTAAGGCTAGAACCTATTCTGCGCTGCCTCCAGCTCACAGGCAAATACGCCAGTGGTAATGGTAACTGAACCAAAGAACTGGATAATTCTGCCCTATGGATAGAACATTTGGTAAAGGGTGAACTTGAAAGCCAGAACAACCCCAGTAATAGAAAGCTTCAGCATCTGCTTTTACCTACAGGTCACTCTAGCACTGGGAACAGATCTTGCGCAGGAGAGCTGACACAGGCAGGCACAGCAGAGGAAGCCCTCACCACAGCATAGCAGGACCGAGTGCTGCAGCAGAACACAGCAGCACTGCAGGCAAGCACAACTATCAAGCACACAACACTCGGTCCTGTGGTCACAGCCTGTGTGTTTTTTGTCATTCACATTTGGTCAGCAAGTACTAACCCCAAGACAAGGCATAGAACCAAAGCACAGATTCCCAACTGAGACTATAAATCAAACATTAAATGAATGAGGCAAGCAAAGGGAACAACACCTCACCAGCCCCATCAAGGAACACTGTTTGCACTTTTCCTTGTCTTAAGGATAGGAAAGAGGCAAATGAAGAATCAGTGGTTGCTGAGGGGTTTATTCATTTCCACATGCTTTATCTTCACAGGAAAAATCATTCTAACCATCCTACCCAGTGTTAACTCTGATGATATGTACTGACAGCTTTGCTTTCACCATTCCTACCTGTCCAAGACAGCAGTTCTGATTCCTATCCAACGCCTGAAATATGAACCTCTACATTCTAACCCTATCTATCTCTGCATCATCTGTATTATTCAGTAATCTGCTATAACAAACACTTCCTTAGAGAAGATACACTAAACATGGTATAGGTGGAATCCATTTCAGGAAAGGAGTTATTATTTTCTTAGATTAGAAAATAAGTGCATACAATTCCTCATGCTTTCCAAGATAATGAATACATTGCCCCGATTCTTTGGCCTTCTTAGCTTTATGGTAGAAAGTTTTAGAAACATGGTAGCATCTAAGACCACAGAATGCAAATTCCTGATCCCCTTTCAATAAAAGCACACCTTCAAATATTCAGTCCCTTTTGAACAGGGTAACAGGACCCACAGTACCAGCTATACCCAAACTAAGATCGAGAAGTGGTGATTATAAACCCAATTCTGTAACGCGGTTCTTTGACCACTCTTCATTCATCAAGCCAAATCTAAGAGCTTTTTGCAATCAAGAAAGAAAAAGCTACATCTTGCTGCACAGAGCTTGTGTTTATCTGGTTTGGATACCTTGCAACTGATCTGGCAAAAGCCAGAGGGGGAGAGAAAAACAAGGATCTCAGTATTCTATGTCACTGTTATGCCATAACCAAGAAGTCTCATTAAGCTGTCAACAATATTACTTATCTTTTGCTCTTCACACTTGCTGAACTTCTGCCCATTGAAAACTTCCAACCAAACAGAAGATGATGATTTTGGTTTTTTTTTAATCTAGTTTTCTACAGATGAAAAAAGGTCCCCATGGGAATACCGCTTTTCCAATGATGCCTTGGCTGCAGATTACAACAGGTAAAATCTTGGAAATTTTATCACCTGGATAAAACCAGCAAAAATCTTTCCATTTTGACTCAAGTCTCTTTAATGCCCAGGATTGCTCGCTTTGCTTTGACCACCTATTAAAGAATCATAGAATGGTTTGGGTTGGAAAGGACTTCAAGCTATTTTAGTTCTAACTCCCCGCAATGGGCAGGGGTGCCTCACACTACACTGTGTCACTCAAGGCTCTCTCCAACCTGACCTTGAACACTGCCAGGGATGGAGCATTTACCACTTCTCTGGGCACCCTGTGCCAGTGCCTCACCACCTTCACAGTAAAGAATTTCTTCCTTAGATCTAACCTAAACTTCCCCTGTTTAAGTTTGAACCCGTTACCCCTTGTCCTATCACTCCAGTCCCTAATGAAGAGTCCCTCCCCAGCATCCCTATAGGCCCCCTTCAGATACTGGAAGACTGCTATGAGGTCTCCACGCAGCCTTCTCTTCTCCAGGCTGAACAGCCCCAACTTTCTCAGCCTATCTCCATACGGGAGGCGCTCGAGTCGCCGATCATCCTCGTGGCCTCCTCTAGACTTGTTCCAACAGCTCCACGCCCTTCTTATGTTGAGGACACCAGAACTGCGCACAGTGTTCCACATGGGGTGTCACAAGAGAAGAGTAAAGGGGCAGGATCCCCTCCTTCAATCTGCTGGTCATGCTTTTTTTGTTCAGTTTCTGGGACTGGGATTTTCTGAGCTTAAACTGATTGCAAACAATGTGCAAGTAGTTTAAGTGAAAAACAGACAAATTTGCTAAGATAAAAAATAAGTCACTTCCCCTAACCTTTGCTGGTGAAAGTTTGCCATCCTTTTCAACACACCAAGCCATAAAATCCGTTACAGCAACAATGCTGTATTGGATGCTTTCATCAAGATCATTATGAGTAATTATAAAATCCTGTTGCTACTGAAAGAAGAATTCACATTAGCAGATAAATTTGAAGATGTTGGGTTTGAACCTTGTCCATCAGACACAAATGTTTGGGATTCTTTTCTAAATTAGCTCTTATGATAACATGACAAACTGCGAAAACATTCCCAATCGTTTTTAGTGTTGTGTACATCAGATGTAGCAAAGAATGCTCTCTGCATGCTCTCCTTCAGCCTGCTTTTTGCGTACAGAAGTCAAACACACAGTTTTGGGGATCTTTGTGTTCTATTTTATACACTGCTCCTGACGATTATTCCTTAGATCTCAAGTTTTCCCAGTGGAAATCCCTCAATTTCTTTATCAAACTGATCCAAGTTTTACAAAGAGATTCTACATTCAAACCATTAAAGGAGTTCCCTCTGCAGACAACAACCTTCTGGGGAAAATGTGTTTTATTCATTCCTTCTGTTCTTCTCACTTTGTCGCTGGTACTCCCTAATTCACCACAAATAGATGCTTGACGTCTTGCCCTCTACTTCAAGTATATGCTTTGAAACTAGAACAGACATCAGTACTTTGGTGTTGGGTTTTTTCCTATGAGGATCTGCAGTATATTATACAGTAGCAAACCTCAAGAAAAAAGTCTCCATGCAGTACAATGGCTATTGGCTTCACACCTCAGTATCCCCACTTCAGGATCTTGGACTACATCAGGGATCTCTGCATCGTACAGCATGCATGCCACTTCACTAGCTACATGTAGTCACCTAAGTGTAGTTTGTATATTAAACCTCCCTTTCCGGAGTCCACATGCAACTCAGTGTCCTGTTTCTTAAAGCAGAATTCCTTGGCTTTTGTGCTCTTTCAGAACTTTGGTGTAACAGAAATACAGCTCTCTGTTAAAGCACACAGACTGTTAAATAGCACTTGTCCTCATTCAACTTCATTTGCCAAATCCTGAATCCAGTTTTACAGCTGACTTAAATGCCTGTCATCCAGTGGGCAACATCTGTTGCACATCGCTAAGACCTGCTCCGGCAGCACAGGAAGGGAGCCTGCTCCTGCTGCTCCAGCTGGGTTGGTTTGTGGTTAGAATGTGGTCTTAGCCAAAACACAACCACACAGCGTGTGCACAAGTAAAACTAGTGTCAGTGCAACGCAAAGCCAAGCAAAGAACTTCTCCCTAGTCGTCCCTGCAAATGCGACTCTTCATCAAGCTCTCACTGCCAGAAAAAGAGCCAGAGGGGGATTAAAGCACAGATGTCTCACTACCTTCTTCTCCCCACCCTTTACATCCATCAGGCTGGCCTGACTTATACAAAATACACACTCCTTGTTTGCCAGCATATACTACCCCGGTGATGTCGAGAGCTTCAGAGAAGTCAGTGATTTAAAGATTGTGGAAAAG
The DNA here is from genome assembly GCA_039720435.1 of Amazona ochrocephala. Lineage (NCBI taxonomy): Eukaryota > Metazoa > Chordata > Aves > Psittaciformes > Psittacidae > Amazona > Amazona ochrocephala. The sequence continues at coordinate 79,535,518 of CM077881.1, read as the reverse complement.
ATGCAGCATTTGGAGGGGAAAACTCCCTTTGAAATGCACATATAAGACAAACTGATTTAAAGTAATATAAACTAAATCACACCCTGTAATAGTTAAACATCTTGAGCATCCTCTTTGGGTGTCCAGGGCTGTCTGGCATATTTAGGTTAATTCATCTTATTTAGTACTCTGATGCCTCTTTTCAAGAGTGCCCAGCCATGTGCTATACTTCTCAGCCTGTAGGAATGGCAGGATCCAGGGTGGTTCAACAGAATGGGACCATAGCACCAGTGCTGTGGGAAAGCGGGGAGTGGAATAAGGATAGAGTATGGCAGAAGAGCAAGAAACTTAACAACCCATAAAGGAAAAGGTGAAACATCTTGATGCAGGAGGCAAACAACTCCTGCATATCCTCTGGTAAGAAATTATTTCAGTAGCAAGGTGCACCATAAGGATTAACTTGAGAGAATGCCTGGGTCTGGTACAGTGTGGTGAGCAGCTGGTGCAACATCATACCTCATTACCCACCAACACTAATGTAAGTACCTCACACCTGGCCCTCAGACATTCTGGAGCTGAGTTCACAATTCTGCTACTAAGCAGGAGCTGCTGTAACCCACATACGAAGTACCATTAGCCAAAGATGTACATTTTCAGCCCATCTGAATGCGAGACCTGTAAGGGGCAGCTCTAACCAGCTCAGGGAAGAAAACCACCTCCAAATTCAAAGCTGCCCTTCAAATGCAGCTATCCCCCTTCTGAGAATCACAGAATGGTTTTGGTTGGAATGGACCTTAAAGCTCATCCAGTTCCAACCCCCTGCCATGGGCAGGGGCACCTTCCACTAGAGCAGCTTGCTCCAAGCCCCTGTGTCCAACCTGGCCTTCAACACTGCCAGGGATGGGGCAGCCACAGCTTCTCGGGGCACCCTGTGCCAGTGCCTCAGCACCCTCGTGCAGTTTGGGGACCACAAACAAACATTTCCCTGGTGTGTAGGGACAGGAAGGGATGGCACTCACCAGGTCAGGCTCCTACACAACACTTCCCACACACCCCACCACCCTCCCACTCTCCCCCAAATAACTGTGGGTGAATCAGTGCCCAGCACCCCTCCATCTTTGCCCCACTTTGATATCGGTTGTCCAGAACAACAATGCACATCTTGCCACCAGTTTTTATGCTGTCTAGCCTAGGCACTTGCCTGGAGCAGGTAGATGCTGCTACAGCACGGTTTTATAGCATCAATGAAATTGGGACTTAAGTCTTCACGTAGCTTACAAGAGTCAGTTAAGCATTTCTCAGCCTTGCTGCAACTCACCCGGCTTCACTTCTCCTCTACTGGCTGAATAAAAGAAGGGAAAGCTCTGGTTTAGGAGCTAAACAACATCTCTGAGCCCAGCAAGAAAAATAATAAATAGATACCCTGGGACATATTAGCACATACTCCAAATACTGATAAAGGTTGGGTTTTGCTGCCCCCAGTGACCTTCTGTCCTAAATTAGCTGCTGAAATCCAAACTGATTTTCTCCTCTGTTCTTCCGGTTTTCAGGCAGTTCTGACTGTCCCATTCCCATTGCCATTGCCTTGTTTACCTCCCCCTCATGGCTTCTCATCTAGACAAATATTTTGGGTTTGGTTCTTAATTGTTTATGCAGTTTTCATTAAAACCAGAAGGCCCTTCCGAAGGATGAACAGTCATGCCTGTACTCATTTGATGGACACACTGTTTTCCACTCTGTTTAGGAAGGGAAAGAAAGTCTCGATTAACAATCAACTGTTCTTCAGCTTCTCTCCCAGGAATTTTATTACTGGCTCATCTACAATAACATTTATGCCCTCAAGCCCAATTCAGAATTAGCTTCATGGATTAGAGCTCCAAGTTCAGAATGTCAGATGCCCACAGGAAATGACTTATCTTCTTGGACAATAAATCCTGGGATGCACATCTGGCAGAGTCTTGTCAGTCAAGAACATCAAAATCTACAGTGAGCGGAACTCATTGGTCATTATATACAGGAACCTGACCCATAGTGAAAAGGCAGTCAAGAAAAGCTACTCTGCTTGAACTGAAATCAATAATTAATAGCAGGAAAATAACAGCAAACCAGGAACAGCAATACAGAAAATGAATAATTATCTGATGCAAATGCAATTCATTTAGCATCATGACACTTAAAAGTTATGTTGCATTTCCCATTCACAGACGGCCACTTTTACTGCCTGCAGTACATCTATTTCTTTATCGTACTATAATTAGTAGCAGCAGAAATAAACTTATCCTGTTAAGGAAAGGTCAATGGTATGCAACAACTTACCAAGTGTGAAAATAAAATGCTATTTTCTTTATACCAAATGTGTCATGGAGCCACAGATGGAATCAGGACCTCACTTGAGTCATGTGCTGCATCGTAAGTACTCTAAGGACTTCTGTTCAGAACAGTTTCTCATTTAAGGACACCAAACAGAGCCCCATGGGGAGCAACACAGCTCCTGCAGCACCTGCCTAAGCAGGGAGGACAGGGAGAGGTGAAGGCAGAGGTCCTAAGTACTAAAGCATCCCCCAGCTTCACCTCCACACACCACAAGTACTGCCTGGGGCAATACCCAAATACTACATGTTTGGGAACACTAACATATATATATCTTAATATTAACCCCAGCAACCCTAGAAGGGTAAGAAAGAGACCACACAGGAGAATTAAACAAACATCTCTACCCAGACACAGCTGTTTTGTTCTCTTTCTTGTCTGTTTGGCTGGTTTGGGTTTGATTCTTCAACATTTGTCTTTGTGCACGACCCATCTATTCAAATACAACCGCAAAGGATACATCAATCTTTTTTTGGGTAGTAATAACACTGGGACAGCAAAAACAAACAAACATTTTACTTCCAAAGAGCATACTAATACTGAGAAAAGTAAAGTGTTCCTGGCTGACTTCCAGTAGCTTAAGCAAACAGACCCTGCCTATAGGTAATGTTGCTTGTGAGAAGCCCTTTAAAGCCAAGTTTAGGTCTCCTACTCCAGCTCCCCTTCTCATTTGCCAAAACAGATGGGAAACAAATGTTTCTAGAGGATTATCATTGCTTCTCTGTCCTGGGGAAGTATCACAATGTGGTTTGTTCAGGAAATACACCCTGGCAGATCTTCCAAAACCCCATTCTGCAATGCACATGAAGCTTTCAACTCAGGCCGCATGGGGTCTGTTTTGATACAACGAGGCTCCAAGGTTCACATCTGTGGGGCTGAACCCCACTGAGAGCTCCTGTGAATAGGGTGATTCTGCCTATAATGTTTGCTAGTTTCAAGTCTTCTTCAGAAGACGTAAATCAACTCGAGGACATGGACAGCTGTGGCTTTACAGTGCCTGATAACAGCCTATAGACGGGTCTCAAACTGCAGAATCTAACAGCACAGAGCAGCATAGAGAAACGACGCAGACTAATTTTGTCTGATCAGAACCTATCAAATAACATTTCAGGGGTCAGCAAGACTCCTGCTCTGTTAGGGTGATGGACACACAGATATCACGTTCACACACCGTGTTCATTTGCTAAGGGATACTGGGCACAGCTCAAGGCTGGCAGAGACCCCAAGTGCAGTAACACACTGGACTGAAGAAATCATTGTGAAAGCAGTAAAATTTCATGATATTCCAATACTAGTGCCAAATGAAGGGTGTTCCTCGTCTCAAGCACTTTTTAAGAGCTTCTGAAAGATGTTTTCAACCTTTAGAAAAAGATATTCTGTAGTCTAAGCATTCCCATAGCAGATTGCCGAGGAAGTACTGAGGCAAACCAGAAGCTGGTATTGCCCTCCTCTGTTTCTCTCCCAGGCTCATGCGCTTTTCACATCCTACCTTGCAAAAGCCAGCCTTAACCAAGCAGAAGAGATTTAATCTTGGCACAAGCTACAACAGCAGCTACAGCTTGATCTTGGTAGAAACATTCGTCACCCACAGACTGGCCAGAGAAGGATAAAGTAACCTGTGATCAGTGGACATTCTGCTGCTGAGAGGGAATAGCTGCAGTGCAGAAACAGTATTTTGGTCATGAACCACACGCAGACCCTCTGGTTGTTCAGCAGTTGAGTATTAGTTCCTATTCAAGAGGCCATGGCCCTTACACAGAACAAAACAGGTTGGAAGAGCCTCTGGAGGTCTCTAGTCCAAACACCTATCCCAAGAAGGCCACCCAGATCTCATCCAGTTCAGCTTCAAAGCCCCTCCAGGACTGAAGAGCCTACAACCCCTCACAGTCTCTGCTCCAGCATTTGACCAACGTTCCTGTATCTACCTGCTGTTCCCCTTGTAACTTGCATGCTTTGCCCTGGCCCTTTCATCATGCACTTCCAAGAACACTTGGCAATAACTTCCCTACCCACAGGATAGCTAAAAGCAGCACCGAGATTCCCCCATAGTGTCCCTTCTTCCAGATGAGGGAAAAACATTTCTCTCTGTCTCTCCTCATACCTCTTTGTCCCCTTATCACCCTAGTGGCCCTCCATTGTACTCATTCCAGTGGATATCGGCAATTCCATTGTGTTTCCTGTCTTGAAATCCCAACTGCACGCACTCTGAGGCAGTGTATTACATCCCAATAAAACCATGTATTTTACAGGTACAAGCTGCAGTTCAGAGCTAAATCTTAGTGGCAAACACCACAGTAACTTCCAATGACACATTAGATCTCTGCTCTGAAAGTTCCTGGGGCTGCAATGGGATATGTGGAGTTCAGGTCTATCCACGCTGCCTGCTGGGACAGAGGTCCTTCTCACACAGAAGACAGCAACCGTTTGAGCTCCCAGCAGAGGGACTGCCTACCAAGAAGAAAACATAACAAAGCTTCCCTAAGTGACTCAGAAAGCTGAGCCCGAGTGAAAGGCAAAATCTTCACCACGTTCTGAAAACAAGCTTCAGGCTCTGTGCAGCAAGAACATCTAAATGGCTGGAGAGGTTGGTCTAGCGCCACAGGATCCATTCGGCTAAATAAAACCCCGCAAGAGGAACTCATCGCAAGCGTTTCTGATCCCCCGCTTTCAGTGACTGCAACCCTCTGAACCATGAAGTAGGGCGTTCAGCAGCCACAGCATCTTTAACAAACTGCTGGCATCATTTGGTCAGGCATTCCACCCCATCCAGCTGTGAGAGGCGACTAGCTTATTCTCAGCAAGTGCAAGGCCTTCAAAGTGTCCTGTCCTACAATACAGGTGAGCACATCTCTCAACAATTACAGGTTGGACCAATCCAATTTGTTTTCCACTCATCCATGCCAGTCTTCCAAGGCTTTTAATCTTCCTTCCCAAATTGCCAGGGAACTGAAGGGGAACTATGTATTAGCTAGGGTGTCAGTCTGCAAATGCTGCCTGCAGTTCGAAAGGCTGAAATGCAAACCCCCTGTTCTAAATGGAGAGCTGGACTTCAGTTGCAAGACATTTTTAAAACAGAAATTAAACACAAAACTGGCCTTCCTATATTACTTATGGAATAAAACACATCAGTAACTCTCCTGATCATTGCTCCCTGGGCACCATTAACACAAGCTGTCAACCCAGCCACTTGCATGGATTCATTGTACCAAGCTAAGTTAGCAGAGTTACCACTGCGCAGTAACTCAGCTCATCAGACTGGGAGATGGAGCCTACAGGCACAGGTAGCTTAGCCAGGAATGGGCATCAGTGGCTGCAGCATTAACCTCTGTCACAAGCACAGGTGCTCTAAGAAGAGAGCAAACAAGAACTTCTTATTCCAGAGGGTACCATGGCATTGCCTGTCTGCACTGCTCTTCCCCAGGCCTCACCTGCTGCTCCATCCACACAACCTCCATGCAAACAGCCTGGCTGGAACTCCTTGATGGTGCAATCCAGCTGCTCGCAGACAGAAATCCAGGTCACAAGATCCAGTATCCACTCAGCTGATCCCTTCAATGCCAGCATCGGCAAAGAGGCCAAGGACTGAGTGGTCGCACATCTCAAATGGAAGAGGATGCCTCACCTTCCTGTAATTTAGTCAGTCATTGATGGAAATCTATTAGTGCACAAATTCATTATATGTTGTTTCTCTGTCTCTGGGGCTGGATGAATAATGAGAACAATGAGTCACAAATGGCTTATTACAAAAACAGCAAAACAAACACTCAAATCTGGTAATTCACAGAGGATTGTTTCAGCAGCTCCACCTCAAAGGGCCAGGGTGGAGCCTCCAGGTCTGCTTCTACACAGGAGGACAGCAGCTCAAATGTTGCACTCACGCTGCAGGTTTGCCATTCCTGTTTCTGGAATGCTTCCGGGACACTTCCATCCAGCTTCCAGAACAGTGCAAAAATTCATTTTCAGCACAGAAACACATAAATTAACTCTTCATATTAAAGGATGTGTTTTTCTTTCATTAAGCTGTGCACTCTGTGCCAGACACTATTGCTAGTTTACCAAACAAACCACTTGAAGAGAGAATCATTGCAATGCAGGCTGGAATGAGCTCCTGGAGATCAGCCGGGTTTTGTGCTGATCAGCTCTCCTCGAGGTCCAAGAAGAAGGGCAATGGAAAGCTGTGCAATGTGCAGAGCCTCAGCTTCCCAGAGCAAAGCGCTCCTTTTCAGAGGACCACAGAGGAGCCAGAATGGCTCTACAGCAGGCGCAGGATCTGTATCCAACAAAGGGGCATCCACATGGAACTGTCATAGCATGACTAAGAAGCCAGCTCCCACCGAAAGCCAGTGGCATGGAGGGACACAACCTTAAATGCCTTTAGAGGGGCACAGTGGAACATGCTGGAATTTCCCACCCAGGCACTCCACCTCCCAGCACTTCCAGTAAAAGCTGGGACCTGCACACACCGGGGTTGTTTGCAACTACAGGAAGGTTGAGCGGTCTTTAAAACAAACCCAGCTGGAAATCACCAATGCATTTGACAAAGCTCTATCCAAACCAGCAAGATTTCAAGTGGCAACAGCAAAACTGCATTTTTCCTTTCGCGGTGGCTGTTCTCCGCACAGAGACACAACCCCAGACGACAGGCTGCTAGGAACTGGTTTAATCTGATATAATCTAAATAGAACAGCACTTTTTTATGATGCCGTTAAAGCAATCCCCTCAGGAGAACACATCAGCAGCCAGCTTCCAATGCCAAATATTTTAGTTTTATTTGCTAAATTATTATCCTGTAATCCCTACAGATATTGGAAGTCCTTATGATGGAAACCCGGCCTTAACTACAGAAAAATACTCCTCTGATGTCTGAGCATGCTCAGTTCATTTTCTCGGTTGATATCAGATGTTGAAGTAGCTATTTCCTAAAGCTGCATGTCCTTCTTTGTCAGAAGAAGGCTTGTCCCCAAGAACAAAACACTCCTGTGATGGATGGGCTCCAGGTAACCACCTGATCCAGGAGACAAGCCAGGGCTTTTCTATCTTTCAGACACCAAATCAACTTCTATTAAACAGAACTCCCTTCTTTCTGAGCAGCAAAACCTATTGCTATAGAATGCTTACTCTCACGGTGATGGAAGAGATGAGAAATGGGGCAGAGAACAAAAGAGTAATTGCAAATTGATTAGACAATGTGAGCACAATGCAAATGCACTGAAAAGAAATTTAAGGAGCACTAGGAAAAGTAAACCGAGTGACAAGTTCACATCTTCTCTCCCTCTCTATATCAATAAAAACCAGATATGACCACTGAAGCTTTTATCCTCATTCCATCTCATGAGTTGAAGTAGTGGCACACTTTTAAGGAGAAATACTGTCCCTGTACTCAAGACCCAAAGGCCTTGATCTCCTTTGGTCTTACACTGCATGGAGGGAATTAGGCCATCAACATCAATGGTACGTCCATCAACATAGCCTCCAAGACTTCCCCCAAGTCCTCTGGGACAACTGGGAGCCAGCAGTAGACACAGGGAATGCCGAGCACACGCAGCTCCACGCTGTCACCCACCCAGACACTGAGCTGCTTGGAAGGGAAACATTTTACTTCACATTACATGCAAGGGAACACATTACATGCACAGCTGCAAGCACCCAGGATCTGCATGTGATTTAATGGCACCGTGTACAACCAAATTCAGGATCTGTGTGCACCCAAATCCTCATTGCATTTCACTCCTTAGATCCTTTGGAAAATGCTAGACTTCAAGGTCTGGCCCCAAGGTCCATACCTGCAAGCATGTAAATGACAACAGATCAAGTACACAAGAAACAAACATTTGTATTCATTTTCTCCGAGGACCTTGATTTTTCAGCCTGCCAGGAAAGATCCTATGCTATGTTCTACAACCCAAACTACACTAACTGTACATACAGCAGATCCAGAGGACTGCGAGACCCATCACTTCATTGCAAAACAGCAGGAACTCTCGTTTTGGAAGAAAAGTAGCACTAACCAAAATCTCTCTTGCAGCATTAATTACAGTGGAAAGAAAGAAGAACACATTGAAAACCGGGAGCAAACCACATTACCGACAAGGCATGGTGTCAGCGCAGTTATTCTGACCCAGGTGCATTTCTGTGCCATGTTAAGTCATCACTTGCCAGGACTTCTGGGAAAGAATCTGAAGCTAACCATTTTCCTTTCCTCCATACTGAAAGCTGAGGGGGTTTGGTCCTATCTGCCCCTGATTCAATGTATAAAGTCCTCACACAAAGTACATCACAGAGAGCAGACAAAGGAACACACCAAAGTAGCTTGCTCCTCTGAGCAGGAGCTGGGAGTCCCAGCTGTACCTCAGTTCCAATTAGCTGCTTCAAGAACCTTTCTCACAAGAGAATGACTTCTGAAAACTAAATACCCCCTCTCATGGAGTAAATGGTGAGGAGTTAATTTGCAATTCCACAATCCCCAAGGGACTCCAACACCAATCTCTCCAGTAATTTAATAGTTTACATTGTAAGACCTATAGCCTACAATAAAGATACCAGCACAAATCTTGAGTACATTATTCACCCAAGCCGCACTGATTCAAAGGCTCTACTAGGCCAATTAAAGCAAACAAGATTAAGCAGTCTGCTACCTGCCCCAATGATTAGTAGAGCAAGCTGTTTTCCCTGCTGGGATCAACAGCTCCACAGCTAACAGCTTCCACCTGCAAGCACATTCAGGTTAGGCATGCAAAAAGAGGCAAACCCAAACGTGCTCCTCCACTCACCTTCCCAAGGTCCTCGGAGAAAATGAACGCTTTCCTGAAGTCACTATGCATTTCCCCACTCCCACAAACAGCAATATGCAACACAGAATCATGGAATGGTTTGGGTTAGAAATGACCTTAAGATCATCCTTAAGAACTCGCCCTGTTTCAGTTTGAACGCATCACCCCTTGTTCTAGCACTACAGTCCCTGATGAAGAGCCCCTCTGCACATAAGATGGGCCTTTCAGATTCGCACATCCAAACCACTCTCAGCTATGCTAAACACCGTGTCCTCTGCTCCATTTGGGGCTTTTTGTCTTCTTCCCACATCCCCCTTCTTTGCCTGACAGGAACTGAGCTGATCATCATTATTTCCAGTAACATTGCTCCAGCCCTGCAGCATCTCAGAGCTCTGAATCAGCAAAGCACCCTCTCATGTAGAGTGCACTTGATAACAAGATTAATAAGACCTAAAGAGCATCCTTAAAGGGCCATCTTGCATTGGTGTAGCAAGAGCACAGGTTCTTAACAATGGATAAAAGCAGCTCTGGCCAAACAGTGTTAAGAGTCTAGGAAGTTCTCAGCCTCTTCTACTACGAATCAATCTAACTGAACAGCCTCTAAAGAGCTTTTGTTTCCATCGCGAACTGCCAACCACTCAAAAAGTGACTGTCCAAGCTCCTTTAAGGAACAAACAATGACCTGAACACCATCTCCACAAGTGTCATAATTCATTTTCTATACAGAGAACATCAGAATGAAAGGCATCTTCTTTAGGTTTGGTTACATAAATAAAATACTATATTGGGCTGGTCAACATTCTGTTGTAAAGTACGAGAGTTGTGTAAACTGGCGACAAGCACCACTCCCCCATGCTGCACACCATGAAAGGTGTAAATATAAGCATGAAAATCAGCTTCTTTCCAAGCACTAAAAGGAGCGAAGCTTCATCAAGGCTGAGCTTAGCTCAACAATCCTCCCTCTGTAAGAGAGAAGCTTCATTGCTAAAAACTTCTGAGGTTCTTTCCTAAGGAAAAGGATGAATATTCGTGCTCATTTTCAGGTTTTGCGACTTAAATATCATCAGATACAAGACAAAAAATACTTATTGACAGGTGGAAGGATGCAGCACCAATGCTTTGATGCAGAGCACCTGAGCACTCAATTTCAGAGCAACTGTATGAGTAATTCTGCTGGGAGTTGTGAGGAGGCGATAAATGACTCCTAGAGTTCTCCAACTGGTTTTCTATGCATATGCTCCAGTTGATAAAACACAACTTATGTAACTAGGACAAGAGCATCGAGCAGTGAAGACAGCACAGGAAATGCCATTCCTGCCATTAGCCAAAAGGCTCATGCGGCATTTACATTCTCAGAAGATCATTGGGAAAGTTTGTTCCTTTTTTCTTCCTTGAGAATAGAAGCAGCACAAGTGTTTATAAAAAACCAAGAACACCTCCTTTCTTCTCCACCCACATGGAACTTGGCAGCATGTCCAGTATTTTGTGATGTCAGCTTCGAAAAACCTGCATTACATTGCTTCAGGGCCTCTGAGAAAATAAAGACAATTAAACCGATTGAGGACTTGCCCTTTTCTCCTCTTGTGTGCCTGGCCTTCAAAGAGACATTTGTTGGTTGCCCTAATAAGTCTGGCCCAAATTCAGTTCCTGATTGGAGTTGGCTCATGGGATTAAAGTGGATGACACAAAACTGATGAACATCTATGCATCTGGAGGTCTGCATGGGTACCCGGGCAGTGCACGGTGCTATCCGCAGCACAGCTGGAAAGAGCATCAGGGCTTTAAGAACCTACCCCAAAGATAATGTTGTTGAGCTCAAAACCACGAAGGAAATGACAAAATTGCCCAGAGACCCCTGAAGGACGGAGGAACTGTGAAGTGTGTCTCCCAGAAGGCAGCACTCTCCTCTCTGCCCATACTACTAGTTCAGGAGGTAAGGCAAAGAAGGCAACTACCATTTCCATGAGCATTCACTGACAATCGTCAGTTCAATCTAACAGCCAAACACAAACACCTACCTCAGGAGCAATACAGAAGTCCAGGACCAAGGGAGCAGCAAGGCAAACAAAACATTCAGTTCAAACATGTCTTTCCTCTCTGAATCCCTTGGCATCAACATGGTTCTCCCTGTGTATTTAGGAGCATCCCTTGACTTAGTGCACCATGACAACAGCCAAACCTGCAAAGGCAGACTGAAACCCGCCTTTTTGTTAATACACTTAGAGTGTTCAAACTTATGCCCACAGATTCTCTCCTGACATAGGCTGTTCTCAGCAAAGGATAAATTTTGCCCCAAAGGTCTGCAAGGCAGAAGGACAGTGCCTCAGCAGAGTGTGCACTGCTCAAAGGCCAGTAAAGGGAATAATCAAGCTGGTAAGCACACAACCACGCTTTAGTTACTAACCCTGCAACATAGCCTACAAGCACAGACTCCTCTTTATCCCTAATGAAGAGGCTTGGAGCTCACATGCATTGTGGCATTGGTGCCACAGATACCTGGTTTTTGCCAGAGGACTTGAGCCTGGAAAAAACACCCAAACCCAGGTTTTGGCCCCGTTTGGAAAATGTCAAAATTAAGCTCTGATACAATAACTAAAAATTAACTAATGGCCAACAAGTAACTCAGATTTCACTTATACCTAAAACAGTAAATCCTGTCGGGCACTGTTTTCGCAGGGTACCTTCCATTGACACAAGATTTATAAAGCCTGCTACCTCTTTTACTGGAACGTAACTCTATCACACCAGTAACAAGATTTCCAGGGATTACAGACTGAGCTAATAGTCATTGTGCTACCAAGTCTGCAAAATACCATATACAGAAAGAAATGTCAATTACCTTTGAAACAATGCAGTTAAGATTCTGACCCAGCACAAACCACTCTCTCTCCCTGATACTACAGTGAAGTAGAGAAAAGAAGCATGAATGCCCAACTCTGGTATTTTTACACGTATTTGCCTGCTTATATTCATGGCCCAAGCAGGTAGGAAACCTCCGTCCTCCCCAAAAGTCACAATGCAGGTTAGATGCAATAACGGGCAAGTGATATTGAAATATGTGCACTTTCTGCCTTTGATGAAAGACGATGTTCTAGAGCTTGACAGGCCACTGATTTTGTTACACGCTGCCCTCAGTCCCCAAGGAATCCCTTCATAAATCCCCATACATCAGCAATTAAGCCTCAATCTTTAGCAAGGTCTATATGCTGCTCTCTTGTAGGGCAGTCTAGAAAACGATGGCTAATTTACTATTTCTGACAGGTGTAATGAATAAAACCAAACAAAATACATGTGAAAATCACTAGCAATCTCATTCAAGTTATTACTGGCCTTCCCACAGGCTTTCTAGAGAATCAGTGAAAGCTGTAGGCTTGTTACAACATGGGTGCTGTACTAACTTTACCAACTGAAAACAAAACATTAACTCTTCTAGTAATTCTAGGTAAAGAACGACTCAGTAGGAGATTGTATTAGTGACGATCATGGGTTTTCCCACAACACACAATCTGCCTTTTGAAACTCTTTCAATAGAATATACTAATTAATAATACATGGTTCTTTTCATTGAACCAAACAGGATGTAGATCGCGTATCACCACTTTTCTGTCCTTTATTCCTGCTCTCCTATTGAATTCACACTGAAATTCCCAAGCCTGAGCTGCTATCCTGGTAAAGTCCTCCATGACCACTACCTTCCCTAAGGACAACAAAGCTGTCAATCAAGAAGCCGAGGCTCACAACTGATAATGACACCAGTCTCTGGACAACCAGTTCAGAACTGCGTAACTTCTCCCACTGCAATGGGAGATACATCACAGACCCTTCCCCCTCGCACAGCAACAAAGAAAACCTGTTTCTTCCCCATGAGGTTCTCACATTTACAATTTATACAAACAAAAATGCTACAGAGCCACTAACAGACGAGGAATGAGGGGCAAGGTTATCAATAAACACTGTAGAAGTCCTCCAAGTGACGGCACAGCAAGTAGGGCAAAACAGGAAATTAATGAGATGATTTAATAGCTCTTTTCTTACCAGTTGATTATAAAGACAGCTACAAGATTAATGCTCATATTTCAACACACATGCACAGTCTATTCTGTCATTTTTTGTATTACAGAGTTTTCCTCTGAACTGACAGCGCCTCCATATACATTACTGCACATCGTGTTTGAGACTATCCAAAGATGTTCTTTACAATGACTTCTTTCCTTTGGTACAGTACCACATTATTCTTATTGCAGAAGTCATAACTGTCATAGGAAAAGCTTCCTGTTTAGAGTCCTTCCATATATAGAAGAGCTATTCCTTTAGCAGGTGAATGCAGCATGCAGAAGGACTCAGTCATTCACGTGCAGCAATGCAGAACTGAATGAAGTAACACTGACTGCAGGTAAAACATTTCACTTGGAAACCATCCAGGTGACAACTCTCCTGTACTGACAGCAATGGTCCTACTGTTGACACAATTTCTGTTTGACACACTCCAAGTATTATGCTCCAGTAGTATTTGTATAAGAAGCTCCATTCAGCTCCGTGGAGTTATATATGCGCATCTATACGTACACGCAGATATGGTGTTAAGAGTAAGAATGTACAACGGAAAAGTTCACCAAATATTATTAAAAGGCACCTACACTGATCAGTATGGAAAAAGCCTTGGGGAACTTCACAGATTCAGCTCTGCAAGAAACCCTGATATCCTCAGCACTTTGAAAAAATTACATATATATATTTTATATATATTTATATATACATATATATATATATATACACACACACACTCTTCCCCAAGAATTTTTAGTAATGAACAGATGGCATTATGAAACAGGGATAATTCTCTAGTAAATGACAGGGCTTGGTTTAAAACTTTGACAGAAATGCAGTAATTCTCTTACAAAATTCTGTCAGATTCGGGATTAGGCTCTTGGGGAAAGTCACCTCTATTCCTGTCCCTTCCCAAATCAGGAAGAAAAACCCAAAGCACTGAGCCGTAGCTCAAGATTCACAAATACAGAATTCAAAGCAGACCATTATATGACTCCAGGAGAGCACAGAAAGTATCAGAGCTATTTGCTTAGAAGAAGTGACATTATTAGCCCAGCCAGGCATTTCCCAGTATCTCAAATCCAGTTTCTAAAAACGTGGGTTTTCATCTGACAAACAGCATGGTTTCACCAGTTGTCACCATAAAAACCCAAATGGCAAAACCCAAACTGAACTACACCCTTTTTTAGTATGGAAAAAGGAAAATAAGCATCTGCTCTGTTTTCTGCCTCACTAGCTTGGGGGTTTTAATGTGGTAAGCTTGGCAATGTGAAAAAACTAAACTACAAAACAAAACAGTATTTTAAAGCACTCCTCTATGATTAACCTTGATGGCTCAGAGACGTGAATGAACACTGATGTACAGGACCATGAGTAAATCAAACACAACACCACTTCATAACACTGTCAAAAAGCCAGGCTGAAATGGACCTTAGCAATAAAATCAACAACATTTAAGATCTCTTTAGATCATGAACGTCTGCATCAAGCTCACCCCCAATAAGGCAAAGTACTTCATTGCGTTCCCTAGGAAAATTAAGATTAGAAACAATAATTACTACTATTAAGTGGGCACAAGTTTGGAGTCTTGAAACTATTCTGTCATTAACATCCCCTATATAATTACACTACAAGTCTTCCTAGGGAAAAAGAACTAAATACCACCTATCAGGCAAATATGTCAATGTTGTCAGACACACAGAGACAGCTCTAAGCACCTGTACATAGATATATCACATTCCCAACAGATGATTTAGTGTGAAAGCAGATGCCAAAACAGAAGAAAAACAATCACCACAGCCACTCAGTTTTCAGCTGGGAACAAGTCCCAGCCTGCTTCTCCAGGCCTATTCCAACCAAAACCTAACTCTGACTCTCCCTACTGCTTTATACACGCTCAGGTCTCCAGCACAAGCTCCACACAGCATTACAATTAACCCAAATTCCCTGACAAAAATTAGGTTCTTGTGCCTAGTTTTCTGCTTTCAGTGTTTCTGCAAAATATGCTTCTTTGAAGGACTAATCCAGGTCCATCAGAGCTAAAACAAAGGCTCCTGCCAATGACAAGCCCAATTCACAGAGGTCTTTAGCACATCAGCCGGTTCATGGCAGCCCCCGCTAAGATGAGCGTGCCAGGAGCTTTCCATCCCGACTGCAAAATGCCATACTAAATTCCAACAGGACGCAGTGCAGCACCTTCTGCTCATTTGAGTACCAATGTGACACAGTAATTCTGTACATTCCAAAGTCTTCATCGGGTTTACACACGGTAGCAGAAGGACTGGTGCGGAAAAAGAACTCACTGCTCTGTTGTTACAACCTTCCCAACACAGTGTGCAGTTGCTAATCATCCTCTCCCTCATTCACTGCTCAAACACTTCTTCACTGAAAAAAGAAAACACGCATCCCCACAAACTGAAGCTGCTTGCTCCAGACATTGTCAAAAGGAAGTACCCTAATTAAGCCTATTTTCAGATTTGCATTTTAATTTCAGCTTCAAGACAGCTGGGCTCCTCTCGGGGGAAAACCAACAGCAGCACAGTCAATCCTTCAGGCACGTTTCCCCCATTTTGCTTTCCAACTTACTGCTGTGCAGTTTTGCACTGGTTGAAGATGCCATTGACACGCAACAAAAGGATATGCCAGCCTCTCTGGGTAATGAACTGTTAATGTAAGGACTGCCTAACCTGGGGCAGTGGCTTCCAAGAACTGAGATTTCTTTTTCTCTCCCGAGGGTAAAATAAGGAATACCATATAGCCTTTCAGATGCAGAGAGATTAGAAAATGAAAAGACCTACTGAACAATTTGATCCACCCTTTCAAGACAGAGCTGCTCTATATTCATGTGGCTGCCCCATATCGTATGGTAGGGTGCCATTGGCCCGTCTTTAATAAAACACGGGTACTTACTTATTGCATAATGCAAGTTAGCTCATCTTCAACAAGGATCTCAGCTGCAGAACCAACCCCACAGGTTTAAAAACTGAAGTGATATTTAAAACAAGGTTTTGGAGGTGGATTCCTCAGAACTCACCACATGAAGCTCAAAACAGGCTTTGAAATCAACACTAACTAGCAATTACATAGATATTTCAGTGATAAAGTATTGATAAGCACAACTTCAAAACACTTAACATGAAAGTGACAAAAGATATGCTGCCTGCAAAGAAGCTGCTCAAAACATATACAGGATAAAAGTTAGCAATGCTCTTACTATTCCATCAATGTAGCCAGAATGGAAGCAATGAACAATCTATTCAAGCTTCCTGCGGATGCTCCAAAGCGCCTGTAAGGAAGGCAATCAGAGTTTACACAGCTCCTGGACTAGCAAAGTTTCTTCTTCACTTGTTATTCCTGCCACATACCTAAAGAGCTTTCAAAGCAGAGCAGAGAGCAGGTTAACAGTGCAAGATGGTATCAATCAGTCTGAGATTCAGCAAGAGCCACTGATTCACAGCAATAACTCTGTGAAAAAGAGGTATCTCCCATCTTCCAGTGCAGCAGTAAGCCAGCCAAAACCTCCCCACGCATCTCAGTACTGCCATGCCTCTTCTACCTGCCAGAATAGAGAGGCGAGTACAGGGGAGGTAGGAGTGAGAGCAGCTTCCTCATTGCTCCCTTCCATGCACCCACACAGGGCTAGCCTGGATTCCTGACCACGTTACCAACCGCTGCTACTGACTGGCCACCAACACTGAACAGGTTTGTGTGCCAGCACAGTTCTTCTTCCCAAACCTCTATTTTCCCACTGGTATTCTCATAATTCACTTGAAACCTTCACGTTTGTCCTCTCTGGATTGCAGGCACACTGAAAGGAGAATAGAAAGCAAAACTGAATACAAGTGAAACGTTAGCGGAAGATACCACGTCAGGCTCATATAAATCAGTGCAAACAACACAGTCCTGTCCTACTACAGGTCTGAGCAACCCTTATCTGTTGCACGCATGAATATTCAGAGGGAATTACACACCACCACCTGCCCTCGGGAAGCAGAATAATGCCAGTTCCATGTTACTGCTGCTGCTCACAGCTTTGCTGTCTCCAGCCCACCTGCCACCACCCTGGGCTGCTTTGTGCCTCTGACCCAAGTGCATGGGCTCTTTTGTTGATCACGCAGAAAATACCCCCCAATTGAGCCCTAACATTTCAAGTGGCTCTAATTCAGCTTTCAGCTCAGTTCTTTGTTTTCTAAAAATAACTTAGGTTTAATTGCGACTGGTCACAATTTTCTAGTTCTTTGTGACCCCAAACTTCTCAATCTATTACCCAGAGACAGCCACAATAATCCCTAATGAAGATGTGGGTATGATGCAGCATGCTAGGGGCCATCTGGTTGCCAGGTGTTCCTTGGCTTAGCTTTTCCTCACAACACACATCTCTCCTCCTCCTCCTCTAATTCCAAGGAAGGCAATTTCTACCTCAGGACAGTCCCTCATTAAGGGCACAGACAGGGGCTTTATTGCAAACAAGTCAACTGCAGCCCAGCAATGTTCAGAGCCAGCAGCAGAAAGCCTAGAAGGGCTGTTTATTACCATACATATCTCCCTGTGACTATCAGTAAAAGACTGTGCCAAGTGTATTTCTGACTGTTCACGGAAAGGGAGCCAAGTACAACATTTTTCCTGTATCCCTATGTCTTGTGCCCTTCAAATCACAATCAAAATTAAATAATTAAAAATTATAATAATTAAAAAAAAATCAAATGAAAAAGAATTCAACTTCAGTTTCAAAATGGAGCAATAATCTCATTCAAATCCCTGTCTTTTAGACAGGTAAATGCCTTCCAGCTCTCAGATTCAGACACACATTCCTGCCCCTCCCCATTCCCAGTGCTCTGAAGCACTGCAGAGATTTGGACTGGTAGAAAGCCATTTTTGCCCAGCACTGGCATTGCCCCGGTTCAGCTTCCTGAGCTGGCTTCCCACGGGGTCAGGCAAGGACTATGCACCGTGGGAGCAAAGAGGCGCAGGACCCCCACAGCACCAGCTGAGATAAGCCTTGGCTGCAGAGCGACCACATCCCAGGCTACCGAACTGGAAGGCTTCTCCTGGTTTCTGCTATTGCACTAAGTTTGCTCAAAGCATCTCACGTTTCAGGCTAAACCCAGCAAACCTTTACCTGGGCACTTGGAGCAGCCAGTTCTTGGGAACAGTTGCAGACTGGTGGTATACAAGTGCCAGGGTCAGTGGACATGACAGAGCAAATTGTCTCGGTATTTCTCAAACGGGGTGGGGAAAACTCTGTTTTGCTATAGAAAAAGCCTTGTGACTCCTCCCAATGCATGGAAAGCGCCTGTGCTGGGGAGCTCCAGAACCTCGGGCTTGATGCTCCCACTGGAATTGGTAGGATAAGAAACAGTAACTGCTGCTGCTCAGCAGATACACAGGGCAAAAATGCCTGCTCTGCCCCCGCAGCAAGAAGCCTGCCTTCCCAGGCTTGGGCATAAACAAAGTACCCAGAAGAGCCACGTTAATGGTGTATACAGGGAGGATGCTTTTGCAGAGACAAGGCCGAAATGTGCCCAGAAAATCCCCACAGGAATTATTTCCAAGCCAAGAAGAGGTTCTCCAGTTCTACTGTGGATCAGGACCTAAGCAAATGGGACAAGCTAAACCCAAAACCAACAGTGCACCTGGGATGGACATGCTGGAGGCTCTCACCACTAGCCCAGAGCCTCACCATGCACTGTCCACCCCACGATCTAAGACCCCCATAAGCTCCTCAGAAGTGGAGCGACTCCTCATTTCCAAACATCCAGCAGATCATTACAGGTTCTTTTTCCATGGTTTCGTCTATGTAGTAGGTTTCTCATTTATGTGGAGCTCAGCCCAGGCTATGTTTCAGTACGAAATGAATGATTAAACTTAAAAACAACAAATGAAAAGAGAGAAACACTTAAATGCAGGCAGACCTACAGTGGAAGGGGAAACTGCCCAGACCCACTACCAGTTTTGAAGGATTTTCATGCTGTGAAGGAAACCCATTACGGAAAGGGAAACATTAACAAGTGACTAAAGACACAGCACCTTTCTTCTTGAGGCACATCTGCTTTGCTCATTTGACTATTTGCATCTTGTAAGAGGAAAGCTTCTGCTAGAAAGTATTTTTGCAAGGCTCAAAAGAGTCTTCAAAGCGCTACTCATCTGCTTACCGACAGAGGCATGGGGCAGGGCTTGTTTACCAATCCACCGGGATTATACTTCAATCTAGATCATGCCTTGCCTGCAGGTAAAGGCACTGGAGCAAACAATAAACACACCAGTCTTTCCAACTGCAAAGGCATGAGGGGAACAGGATCCAAAAGTTATGTTTGTACCGCGTTTGGATGGGGAAAAGTGAACGCAGGGAGATAGCTGTTGTTCAACAGCCTCTACAAATCCTGGACAGGCAGATTCTATTCCTACTGCTGGGTCAGCTCGGAAACCTACCAGTTACAGCTGAAACAAGTCTTCGCAGCCAATTCTTCAAATAAAAGCCTAACAAATGCTTCTGACCTCTCTTTTTACCTGTTTGACCCCTGCAGAGATCACCCCCCCACTGGAGGAAAACTGATTTTCCACTCACCTTCCCTTTCCCTTAGGCAAGCGAGAGAAAACCACTGAAACATCGCCAGAGAAAACACAAACGCACACTACAGCCAAAACATTCATTCCCTTGCCCATCCTAGGACACAGATCAGTTACTCCACCGCATGTTGGAATAAGCAGAGTCACTGGGGCTGATCCTGCAACACGTTCACATGCAGAAGAAAATTTCACCCTCTTCAGGAATAAATTACTACTTCTATCAGTATATAAAAGGAATTAAAATGTCTCCCATCTTCCAAGTGACTAAAACCTCAGAACTGAAATCCACTCGAGAATGGCGGGGCAGTAAGGGCAAAGCACATCACCTGGTGCTGACTGTTGCTATTTCAGGGCAATGACCCATAATGCCAGCTCTGCAATACCAAGTCTTCAAGGAAACAGTTCCTTCTGATCCTACTATTAAATATCGCTTCTTGTCCTGAAGTATGGAAAACATCAGGGCTGCCCACTATTTTTTTCCAGCTACTTCTTCCCTCCTCCTGCTTAACAGGCTTGGGAGGTCAGGGGCTCATGGAAATCAGTCTTTAACCACTTAATTCAACGTGTAAAAAAGTTAGTTGCTCAAAGTACAGCTCTCACCACCACCATGTTGCTCTGTCCCCATCACTGGAACAGAAATTCATGACCTCACCCAAAAAAGGAGTATCTGCCTTAAAACAACCAGCAGCATTTGTATGTGCTGGCTCAGGAAGACACCCATCTTCCACCAAGGAAACACTACCATTGTCAGTATCTAAAAAAGCAAGGGCTACTCTCTTATAAATAACAATGTACATACCCATCTGTGCTGCAAGACAATAAGGAGAATCAAGTTCATGAAGAGATTTCAAAGCGAGCCATAAGGCACTGCTTCAGCAGCTACTACTTGACTTACTATCGGTGCCTCAAAGCCTGCATGATGAACCAAAGAACAGGAAACCCTGTTAGTTCAGCTGCTTGGTGCACAATTAGGCAACATCAGCAGCACCTGCACAAGCCAGCACACACCCAAAAGTCAGTGTTACTGGACTCAAGGGCTGCAGGTGCAATTGATAGGAAAGCTTTGACCGACTGTGCCTGTTGGTAATTACACATAATGAGGCAGGGCTGTGCTGGCATCCTGGTAGCAGCATTACCACCTAAACAATATACAGCCATTCAGGCAGGTAGAACCAATATCATAAATATGGTAAAATGTTGCTAACCTCCAAGTGCCTGTAATTATCAAATAAACTTTGCAATAGATGATTAATTCCACTTACTGGTAACAGCAATGCTGAAAGCGCACAGTGGGCCAAAACAACTCAAAAAGTGAATGCAATTTAACTACATTTTTCAAATGCATTCCACAAAAAAAAAAAATCACAATTATTCGTACTGAAAGGCACATTTAAGAGTATTTCTGATCTTACGTTCAAAACACTGACAGTGTGTTAAGCAACACTAGCAGCATGCCATTTAAAATGATCTAATCTAAAGGCCTGTAAGTATTACCTATAAATCACTGCTGCTAATTTTGGCAAACTATGTGGAATAAAAAATTATAGATATTAATTTGTCATATTACAAAATGCCTTTTAGTCAAAGTCTTACACATAAATTTAATATATGCTGTAACAGCACTGGATAATACAAAATGCTTAAATTCAATATTTTGCTAAGTCTAATTCAGAAGTATAACCAGCTCTTTACAGCCAGCAAAGCAACAACATGGAATGAAAGCTCTTATTTACCACACTCTATCCCTTGCGCTTTGGAATGAATCAAGTTATTAACTGTTCATTCACACGCACAGCGGTTTGTTTGGTTTTCTTTTGCTTTTTCCTTTAATGACTCTCTCACATGTTTGCCAACTTTCCCTTTACTACTTCAGGAAATAGACATATTTTATCTCCCTAATCCAAAATAAATACAGTTTCCTTGCTCCTGATTTATGCATTTCTTCATCACTTTCCTGGGGAAGATTTTCTTCATAGGCATCAAATCAAACACATTAGGAAAGACAGGGATGGGGACAAAAAACTACCTTGCCGCTTTCCTTGCAGCCACACTTAGTGCCAATCCTAAATGCCAGGTCTGCTCTGGACTCATAGCTACACATACACTAACACCCAGGTGTATTATGAGCATGGTGACAGCCTGTGAAGAGCATCCTTAGGGCCAAACTCTGCATTGACTGAATCAGTGCATATCAACACCAACTCCAACACGTACCTGGAGGAGCTGACTGTTTATTCAGAAAACTCTCTCCTATTCTTGCGGCTATGTCCCTGCACCACGTATTTTCTAACACAGGTGGGGGGTGTGCTGAAGGGAATTCTGCAGGCCAGGAAGCAGCTTAGGGCCAGCACACCCAGCTTCATCTCCAATGCCCTCCCACCTTAAGCTGCGGGTCGACAAGCAGGATGGGATGTGAATGACGAAATATCAAGACCAACCCTTGAGCAAGCTCTATTCTCCTTTTCCTTTGACAAACCCTTCAACTCCACCCCTGCATCTCTCCTTTTTGAGCCCTTGGATTTCTCCCTCCAGCCTTCCTGAACATTTTCTAATTACTGAGGGAAATAAAAGCCAGTATTGATTTCAGCATGACTCAAAGGAAGCAGGCAAACACCTAACTGCATGAACACTGTCTTGCTGCAAGCAGGAACAGCAGCGTGCCTGCCTGCCTACCTACCTACCACACCCTGCGACACAACCATCACCAGCAGCTTGAGACACCCGGAAAGCACATCAGGCACCAGCAGACAGGGATTTGTCAGCAAGGGGCATCCTGCACGTGACCATACAGCTCCTGCTGATCAAGCCATAGTCACAGTAACTCAAACAAAGGTAGCTGCTCCGCTTTCTGAGTGATACCACATGGCCAGAACAGGAGTGGGTGCCCGAGCATACCTTAGTGGGTCATGGGGAAGCAGCTGCAAAAGCAGGACAGGGGCTTTAAAAGGCTGTGGGGTCTCTTTGTCCCACAGTTGGCCGGGGCACAGTGGAATCACATTAACATGAGCAAATGCTGGGTGTTGGGATGGGAGTCATTAGACTGCAGAGTACAACCTTAATTCTCCAGGAGGGGAAACAGCCTGCTCAGACCTGGCAGTCAGAGAAAGGCTACTGCAGAAAACAGAATAACTTGGCACAAAAGGAGCTGGTGAGGTAAAACAAGCTAACCACATTTCCAGCTAAGCAGAATTCCTATCTAGACCTGAACCCTCCTTAAAGTCAAAGCATTTTGGACATCACTTTCAGTCCACTTCACAGCAAACACAGCAAAGAGACCTTCCTCAGTCTCTGAGCTTTCCCAGAGGCTAAGGGGAGCCCTGAACTTAAGATCCAGCTCATTGAAATTGCCTGCACTGGCTTAACAAGGTATGCAGATAACTTCTACAGAAAGGGAGAACAGAAGAGAGCAAGAGACTTAGTTCTACTCAGACCCAGCCAGGACAACACTGTGGTTGTGCCCAACCACTGCAGATCTACACCCAAAGCCAGCAAATCCTGTTTTCTGGCCCAGGACTGAAGCACCCAGGTCACTTTCAAAGGTCCACAGATTTTTCTTCTGTTCACCTCCGGATGAAATCTGGACCAAGGCTTCGGTTTTCAAAAGCATGACCCTAACTCTGTCCTGAACCTCTATAATATTCCTACACCATGGTCTCATTTGAGAAACCTTCTTTGCTCATCCAAGATCAGAACCTTAGTAAAAATGGCAAGTTTTGCACGGCAAAGCAGCTCTTCTAACAGATAACGTATGTACCTCAAAACGGAACTGACAGCTCATGGTTTTAAACCAGAAACCAGCCCCTACCATTCACTCCAGAAAACAAAGTGAAAACATGGGCTTAATTGAATCAATAGGTCTCATAATTAAATGCTGCCAAGTTAGCTGATGCGATTGGACTGCTGGTTTTGGTTTGGGGTTCTTTCATTCATGTTGTTTATCCAGAGGTTGGATACACTTTAAATACAGCTAATCTTGCAAGCAGCTATTGAAATGTAGTTTAAATCTCCCTCAGGGGACAAAATGACAAGTTTCACAAACAGAAAAGTAAGCTTTCATAGACTCAGCTCACTGGAAGCTACCGAAACCTAACTGCATTACAGCTGTAGAAGTACCAACACAACAATCCCACTACTTCTTGCCAGGGGCTTGACCAACACAAGACAAGAAATATTTCTCAGATCCCTGTACCCGGGAGTGCTGATGGCAAAAGAAGGAGCAAAACCTGCCAGAGGGGCTGAATTTTACCTACAAATCCATACCTTCGGGATACGCAGGTGTAAACACATTATTTCCCAAAGGGGAAAAGCACGCCAGACTTTCAACAGCGAGAAAGAAAAGGTGAAAGGGGCATTGTCTTTTTCCAGATGGTGCAAGTCAGGTGTAGATTCAATGAATTCAACACAGTTACATTGATTTTCTCCACTTCACACTCCTGCTTGTGATAGGGCTATTGTCTCCCTTACACTACATGAACAGACAGATACATATATACATTTTATCTGGAAGATAGACGCTATGCACTAAAACCCCCAAATATTCATTATACCACAGAAAGTCATAAAAACAACATGTTATAAAATCCTAAGCAGAAACAGTGCAGTCTAACATTGTTCAAACCTATCAAGCAGCACTAACCTGTCCCACAGATAAGAGCAAATAAAGCAGTTTAATAAATCTTTATATTTCAGCCCAAGCCTCACCTTTTCGCCACAATTCCTTTCCAATTAGCACCCTAACAAAGATGCTGAGTACAAACACCAACAGTGAAACCCCTCTTTATCATTTTGAATGAGTGTGACAGGCTCCCAGCCGCCTCCTCCGTCAAGACAAAAGAACAAAGATCAATTTCATCTGCAAGACTGCTCTAGGGAAAAACAGCAATGAGTGTAAAACCATAAGGAGCAACAGCATTAGCTCATCTTTCCTCCTTACTACAGCAGCAAACAATTAGTGTTAAAAGAAAATGGGTCAATCAAGACCTCAAATCTTCTTAACAGCTAGCATAGTCAATCCATGTGGCCACAGCAATCCAAATTAACCCTATGGATACATCAGCCCTTTCCTCCAATACCTAGGAAGCAATTACAAATATTACATTGAATCACCTTCTAAAACACCCTCCTATAGTTTAGTAGCATAACCTGTGATTAAACCTACCCACGAAATAGAAGCTTTTTCCTCTGCTGAGGCAGGTGGCTTAAGAAACCACCTCTGTCTGCAGCACCAACCCTCTAATGTCAGCTCCACCCTATGGAAATCAGTGTCATGCTGTTTTTCTCTTATTAGCTGAGACGCTGCTAATGACCACACCTGTACATGATGCAGAAGACTGGAAGAAAAAGCACCACCCTTAAACATGTTAAGACCAACCCCTCTCCCCGAGTGTGTGCATGTGTGTTTGGGGAGGGATAAGCAACATGGTGATTTCATGGAACACTGTTCATTTCTGTGCTTTGTCTGGAGGCACTTGGCACACCAAACATCACTGAGGGTTTTCCACCACTGAGCCTACATACCCTGAATTTACACTCTTTCCCTTTTCAGTAAAAATATTCCCTTTTCTGTTAAAAACATGCTTAACTTTTAAGCATGCATAAGGCTCATTTTCAAGGGCAATTAAGCTCGCATTTTAAACAGCTGAATAAATCCAGATGGACCAAAACAAGCATCCTGGAGTGTTAGGGAACAATACTACTTATAAGCTCATAGATAATTCTATTTCTTCATTAAGTATACATATGGACTTTAAGGTAGCACACAAACAAAATAACCAGATCGTCAGATAATTCAGTTTAGAAGGGACCTTGGGAAGTCACCTACTCCTAAGCCCCCAGGATATTACACCTTTCCGAATTTCACAGAACCATCATAGAGTAGTTTAGATTGGAAGGGACCTAAAAGCTCATCCAGCTCCAACCCCTGCCACAGGCAGGGACACCTTCCACTAGAGCAGGTTGCTCCAACCCCTGTGTCCAACCTGGCCTTGAGCACTGCCAGGGATGGGGCAGCCACAGCTTCTCTGGGCACCCTGTGCCAGTGCCTCAGCACCCTCACAGGGAAGAGCTTCTGCCTAAGAGCTCATCTCAGTCTCCCCTCTGGCAGGTTAAAGCCATTCCCCTTGTCCTGTCCCTACAGGCCCTTGTCCAAAGCCCCTCTCCAGGTTTCCTGTAGCACCTTCAGGCACTGGAGCTGCTCTCAGGTCTCCCCTTAAGGAGCCTTCTCCTCTCCAGGTTGAACCAGCCCAGCTCTCTCAGCCTGTTTCTGGCTGTCACTCATTCATGTGCATGTTAACTCTGACACTCCCCAGTCCCTTTCTACATCTGGCTTCACTTCAGTTACCAATGTCCTGCAGGCAGCAGCGCCTCTTTGGGGAACCCCAATAAAGCCAAGAGATGGCTTTCTTTTCCTTTTGCTGTGTCTCAGAGATTATACCAGATCAGTTCTCAGCACAATCACTGCCTGTGCAGTGATCTGCAGAAGAGCTGTAAGGAACTCAGGCCTTTGGACTGAGCCACAATTTATAGAGAAACACTACTATCAGAATGGGGCTTTTTCCCCCCCTTTCTTAAGCTAATTGTCATTTGTCCGCCATGGCAGATCAGATCTCAGATTCCACAAACACTATAGCTATATTACAAGTTCTGTCAGTACCTTGAGACTTCATAGAGCTTGTAGTAATAAAGAGGTAAACATTCTGAAAGCCATCATCATCAGGTCCTTGCAACCTAATTGGTTTTTCCTACTTCTCCTTCTTCCTACCCCTTTAAGAAAACAAATCTGTCTCCAACACATGTACGAAATGCCACATTTGGGGGTGATAGCTGAAATAGTCCATCAGAGCCTGCAACGGGCCTCACCCACTCATTTCTGTGTTTAGATATTTCGAGCAATTTCCACAGCTCAGGCAACTGCTAAGTGAGCACAGGGTTGAGCTACAGGGGCCAGAGCCTGCTCTGGCATCAGTACACGTAGCAAACGTTTCCTCTCATGAACGCAGGTATATGGTTTAGCAAACGGTAACTAATACAGAAAGCAGCATGACACAGCCTGAAAGGAAAGGTATTCTGGAAAAAACATCAATAAACAAGGGAATTCTTAAGCCACAGACTGCAGAGACTCATTTAGGGACTCCTGTGATCACTCACGTCTCAAGGCACAGCATCTCAGGGATCATTACATTACGACTTCTTCTTTATTGTCAGAACATATTTAAAGAGCACAGCTAAGTGGGCACTGCCATAACATACCATAACAATTACATCAGATCTCTAAATCAAGGGAGCAAATGCCGCTCTCTGTAATGAACCGCGTTAGGAGCACAATGAACTGCCCTCCACGTTCAAAGCGTGCTAAAACTCCCCACAAAACAGCAACTTTCCATTCTCAGGATGACAGCTCTTTGGCTCCTCTCAAACACCCCCAGGCAATGCACAGTATGGGTGCAACAAACTGTTAAGTTACATTAACCAAATCCTGTCCCTTGGGTTAAAGATGTGGAGGAGAGACAGAGTTTATGCCACTGCACCTCACTGCTGAAATCACCCCTCTTCCCAGAGCCCTGCAGCACAAGGGCTCACTTGCACCTTTCACACTGAATGCTCTAAGCCACTGGGGTTATTTTCAGTGTGTTAGCAAATGCCTGAGCTCCGGGAGCCTGGTAAAACATTATCTGAGGGGTTGCCCATTGCTGAGCGCACCAGAGGTATTTTGCAAATGGGTGAAATGAAACACACAGTGAGGAATTCAGCCATTCCTAGACCTGGGCACGACAAGGGGCACGATGGGCTCCATTTTACATATCACACTTTCAGAACATTAGCAGCAGAAATATACACCCATCCACAAACTTAACTGTGCTGTCTCTATGCCAACTGAAGGAAGTTTCCAGCACATACTGGGAAGGTGCCCATCCTGTCAATGCTGGTGAATCACTTCTTAGTGATCTATGAAGTAATGGCAGGGGTAACTTCAGCAGGTAATGCTTTCTCAGCA
Source organism: Amazona ochrocephala (assembly GCA_039720435.1). NCBI lineage: Eukaryota > Metazoa > Chordata > Aves > Psittaciformes > Psittacidae > Amazona > Amazona ochrocephala. The sequence goes on along the minus strand of CM077881.1, from coordinate 79,507,792 downwards.
CATTCTCTTCCCAGCAGGCACTGAGATGCTGTGATCACGTCATCCAGTCAGGAGCTATAGAAAATACATTCTGCTGCTGAGCCTCTTCTTCGGTGCATATGAGATCTGGAGTCTAGACATCCCTGCAAGTCTAAACCAGCACAGGTGAAAAGAAACAGATTCTTTCACAGACAGAAAACAAAGGTTTGGGGAGAAACAGAACGGAATGCACACGTGCTTCAATCTTGCGAAGAAGAATCCTTCTGAAAACAATAGGGGCAGGTTTTCTGAACCGCAAGCACCGCAATTGCTGGACAGCAAATGATTTTCTGAGAAAGAATGGAGTAAGATTTATTGACACAAAGACATGACACATGAAACGGGATGCCAGAGATCTAGAACAAGTAAAACTTACAATATACATGCCATTCTACTGCATGGGTTTATGTTAATGACCACTTATATATGAAACCCTGCTGCTTTATGTCACGAAGAAACCTACAGCAAAATCCACCAACAAACTAGAGAATACCTTTATTCAGAGGAAAACTGAGAGCTCCTGCTTAGCATGGGGAAACAAACAACGCTGGTATCTCACATACAGAAAGCAACTCTTCCGGCATGCGGCACACCCCCTTCTTTCCCAAAGGTGTTTCATAAAGCCCATCTTATTCAAACGGCAGGTCATAATTAGCATCCCAAACATGCAGGCAACAAATTGAGGCGAGCCAGTCTTTATTTGGAGCATCACATTAGGCACAGCGTTAGGGCACCGCAGAGCTGCATATGCTCACGGCTTGTACCTGCAGCAGCTCAAGCGAGGCACATTCTGCATAATTCTGTCTTATATAAAAAGGCTTTGTTCTCCACCGCCTCACTGCGGTTACAGCCTCCCCAACGGCACGGTTCCCCTCCGCAGCTCACCCATTCAATACAGGGAATGAGTCTTTCTTTAATGCATGTCTTTCCCCCCTCTCCCCGATGCAAATTAAAAGCGCTTACAACCACCGCACCCCCTTGTCTCACACAACGTTCTTTGTTCGGCCTCACAGATCCCTTTAGAGGAGCTTAGCAGGGGCGGGGGCAGGAGAGGACAGAAGGTTACATCCTTTAAAGGGTTTTACCGTCTAGAGATGCTCAAAACCCTTCAAAGCAAAAGTCGGCTGCCCCTTTATGGAGGTAAAACGGGCGTTACCGGGAGTCGCCCGCTCGCTTTACCTCGGGCCACCTCTTCGACCCGCTGCCAACTTCGGCCCGGGTCCGCCTAAGGGAGCGAGCGCGACCCCCGACGGCTCCCAACGGTTCCCGACGGCCGCGAAACCACCACACGCACACACACATCCCCAAACACCCAACTGCCACCAACAGCTTTCGGTCTTTTCCTTCTCTTCTCCCAACAGGCACCCGCCGCCCTCCGCCCGCCCGGTACCGGTCCGCCCGCAGCGGGGCGGCGGCGCAGGGCCCCAGGGAGGGTCCTTACCTGAGCGCCGCGGCGGCTGCCGGCACCGGGACGCGCCGACGGACAGAGGGAGGACGCGCGGCCGCTGTGCCCGCCTCAGCCCGCCCCGCCGCTCTCGGGGCTGTCGCCGGGACGCGGCCGCCTGCGCGCCGCGAGCTCCCGGGACCCGCCCCGCTCCTCCGCCCCCCGGCCCCGCCCCGGCGCCGCTCCCGCAGGGCCCCCGCGGCGGCGGTGGCGGCGGGTCCGGCCCCTCGGCGCCGCCCCGCCCCGCCCGCAGCGGCCCCTGCATTGCGGAGGGGCCCCGCGGCCGGAGGTGTTTGCGCGGCGATGGGCGCGCATCGGCGCCGCGGTGCTCCGGTACCCAGCGCCCAGCCGAGCGGGTGTCCTGCTCTTCCGGGCCCGTGGGCCGTCATAGAATCACAGACTGGTCTGGGTTGGAAAGGACCTTAAGGTCATCAGGTTCCAACCCCCTGCCGTGGGCAGGGATGCCTTCCACTAGACCGTGTCGCCCAAGGCTGTGTCCAGCCCGGCCTTGAACACACTGCCATGGATGGAGCATTCACAACTTCTTTGGGCAGCCCATTCCAGTGCCTCACCATCCCTCAGAGTAAAGAACTTCTTCCTTGTATCTAACCTGAACTTCCCCTGTTTCAGTTTGAACCCCTCACCCATTGTCCTATTGCTACAGTTCCTCTCCGGTATTCAGTCATCCCAGCCGTCATGAAGGAGCATCCTGAAAGTCCCTTGCCTGATTCCATCAGGGTTTTCCAACAATGCAGGTCTCAGCTCAAGATAATTTCTCCTTTATCCTCTAGAGAAAGAAGACACATATTGGTGAGATAGGTTAAAAAACACTTTTACACTACCTAACTTACAAATTGTGCTCTTGTAGGGCCAAGGTCTCCAGCCATTTCCTGGAATCGGGCAATTAAAGGTCTATTACTTTGTCATTTACCAGCTTCTCCAACTGAACTTTCCTCCTCAACCCCTCAGGAAACCAATTACTGTTTCCATATTCCACAAAGCAGGCAAGGGCAAAGCCATCCATCAAGCAGTGCCTCTGGTGTGGTGGAACTTCAGCACCGGCTCATCTCACACTTTCTAGACAGAATCACTTCATTTCAGTTCCCTTTGCTGGAGATGAAGAAGTAAAATGGTACTCTCTCGCCTTTCCTATTTCCTAAACAAATTAGTCCAAATGGTTTGTTAAAAATGAATGTGCAAAATCCAGTCTGTCAGAATCTTAACCAGCCATTCTGAGCATGTCACGTATGTATTAGCCTAACAAATGCAGTTAAAACACAGGTTCAGGAAGGCCTAGGTCCTGCCATTGCTCCTGCTGCTTCAGCTGCAATACAGAGATGCCCATCACTCAACTGCAACAGGTTGTATTCCAGTCCCGTGCTAATGTCAACAAAGCGACTTGGGGATGCCAAATGATCCTGTTACATATGTTTATGTATTTGTAAATCAGAACATTTTCTTTTCCTTCAAAAGTCTGAGTCGGTGAGTCAAGGCTACACGCATCGCTTCCAGTCCCTTTACTGAACCCTTCTCAAGCTGTCTGGGAGAACTTCCCACCCCTGCTGCTTCCCTCTTTGAGCATTTCATCTGTAAATCGGGGGCACGCAAAGGGAGCATGAGCTTGCCAAGAGAGCAAATCCATCATATTCCCCTCTGGTTACCCACTCTCAATGATGTATATCCATCCAGAGGAGATGCTTCCAGAGGAAACAGATTTGCTGCAGTCTTTCTTCCAGACTTTGCTCTTCCAGGAGCAGCAGGAATGTGCACCAGCATCCACAGCACCCTAAGGATCAGCAGTGCCTTTCCCCTGCTGTCTTCTTCTGTGCCTCCCCTTGGAAGCTTATGTGGCCTTGCAAAGACCTTGATGGAGCTTCACCCTCAAGCACTGGGACTTTGCCCTTCCTTTCACCACCTAGATAACATGAATGCAGGCTTACATAAAGCCTAATCAGGAGCCCTGAAAGGGAATGAGCAGTTAAGTTGATCAAGGAGAAACAGTTACACTTCATCCAAATGGAAATTAGATTTATTTAAAGCTTACAATATTAAAACAATTAAAAAGGGAAAGGAGAGCTTACACTTTTGTTGGTAACAAATACTGCATACAAATACCGGGTATCCTTGAAGAGATGCCTTAACAGAAAGACACCATGTACAATAAATCAACTGTGCACTGTCCATAAACATTCCTAGAGATCAGAGGGATGACATAACTATTAGGAGAAACACTCAGACTATCCCGTGTGCCATGGAGGAACCAAGGCCTCTAGCTCAGATGCAGTATGGTAGCAGCCTGTCTCTGTTCAGCAGCAGCCAGCGTATCCTGGAAGTTAGTCATTCAGCTGCTGCTCTGCTTCAATCATCAAAGCTGATGAAATACAAACACTGAAAACAACGTGGCATTCGCCATTTTCCCCTGGATAATTATCTAGTCAAATTACATTATGCTTTACATTGAATATTCAGCAGCAGTGTTGGCACTAGACATTTTAAGGCGGAAAAATTCTCTTAATTTCTGTTGGAGAGATTAGAATGCATGCATGTATTTATGTTAGAAATATTCATGCAGAGATCAGAAAGCATCATCCCACCAAGAGATAGTGGGGAAAGACCTTTTTGGTACAAAGGAAAAATGGATTTTTACATAACCTCACAAGCCATGAGCCTTATAGTACAGCTCTTACATTCTGAGCCATCCATTGATGGATCTGTGTGCGGAGGCCTTGTAAGCCAAACACAGAGGATTTTTGCTTACCTGCTAAAAGAAAAAAGAATGGCATTGTCTGTATCTCTATTTAGAAGAGATTTGCTTGAAGCTGTGGCTGGGAAATGCTGTTTGAAAAGGGACTTGTGTCAATATATGTTCTTCTCTTTCTATAGAGCTATAATAACAAGCCACTGCTGCTCCTATGACAGTTTATTGAGATGCAGTTGTTGGCAACTTAGGTATTTGGCTTCCCTTCAAACTGAGGAAGGAAACATTTAATTTCTCAAAACCACAATGTGACTCAAGTCTTGGTGCCAAAGTCACAACATTATCCAAATGAACAGAGCCGTCAAGGCAAAGCCAGCCCTGATTTATTCGTGACGGGAAGAGCTGTGAGCACCAACGAGATGATGAAACAAGGGCAAGTATGGCTATGGCCCCGCACCTTCCCCAGTGGCATGTTTTCAGTCTCTGGGCACGTCCAGCAACCGGTTGAGCAGTTTTTTTGTCACCTTTCCCCTTAGATACACCTTAGATACACATAAGGCAACGGGGAAATGCAATGCTGCTGCCTCGGTATTGCTGCTGCTTCTATCGGTTGGAAAACTCCAGGGTCCCTCTAGTGCCCAACGGAGGCAGTGGGGAAGAAAGGTGAAAGAGTCAATCACTGAGCAAAACGAAAGCTTCCTCTGAAAATAGTATATATTTATCCCTGGTGTTGAGTAACGAACTATGTTCAATTTGTGTCTGTTTTGGATAAGAAACAACTGTATCTCATCAGCTCATATAGTAACATTACCATGTGAAAGCCTTCATGCCTGTCTCCCATTGACAGAATTTACCTTTGAAAGATTATTTGGAGATATTACCTGTTTGTAAATGTATGCCTCAGGCTGCTACAGGAAAGCTTTAAGCAAAGGTGAGATCTAACCAGAGTGGAAGGGCTTGTACCAGAGCAGTACTGCCTTTGTAGACCTTAGTAATAGTTGGTGTTTTTATCCAAGGGACTGTAGGTACCCATGTGAATCGTGATGGAAGAATTAGCTTCAGGGAGCTACACTGTAATTTACTAAATGGTTTTAGTGTCAAAAGCCAGTCAGTGCTTGAGAAGTAGAATAATTTGAAAGCAGAGAGAGGATATAAACTCCTCGTGTCACCTGCTTTGGGGGATGCAAGGACACAAGACTTACACTGGAGAATACACTCCAGTGGACATCTCCATTTCTCATGGCTGTGATTGAAAGCAAAGGTTCCCCAGATAATATGCCAATGGGAAAAATGGACAGCTAGAGGTCCCTTACAGAGTATATGTACAGAGCTTCCTCCTTCATTTCCCCTGTCATTTACCTAATCCCAGCTAGTTTCTCCTCTCAGCTCCTGATGCTTTGTGACATCTTGGTTATGGGGCTGGCTCCTTTGCTGAAGAGGGAAAAGCTGGATGTCAGACGTGTCATGTTAGAGACATCGCAGAGGAGGTTTTGTAAACATATTCAAAAGGAAGTGGAGGGATTACTGATCTCTGCGGGATTCAGCCACAGAAAGTTCTAAACCTAAACCAATTTTCACTGCTTCAACCCATTTTCTCAGGTACAGAGAAACAGTTCAGCCATTAATGTTCTATCCCGGCAGGAAGGAAAACAACCCAAACTCTCTAGGAAAATAAGATTTGTTGCACTTATCATTTTCTAGTTTTAACAGGGAATGGTGATTGCTAGGAAGTAATAAATGCAAGTTTGAGCTTGGGTTGTTTGTTTTTCCATCTCTACCTTCTCACTAGTACAAGCGCTGCCTTCTTTATCCATCCCGAAAGCTGCGGGAATAAAACTACTGCACCATTCAGTCTTAACCAGGTCTTCTAATGAAATTAAAAGCCCCAAACACCCACTGCTTACCTGCAAGATCAAACTGCAGATAAACAGAACATACATTAAGGTGTAAATAGTGAAACCCCTTCACCCGTTGCACCTGTAGCAAAACTGTATGATATGAAAAGGTTGCTTTTCAAAGTAAATATGATGTATAAGTTAGTAGTCAAACTGAACATGAGGTTTATACTAATTCTGAGATTTAATTTCCTGTTCTAGTGGAAACCCTGAAGTTTTCCAACAGTGTTTACTGCGGAGAAAAAAAAACCTTAGAAGAAATCTATTACTATGCTTGCACATGGAAGTTCTTCAGTTCCCTGATGCACTGGTAGCTTGGTTTATTAATATGGGATTTTGGTAAGGCCTTTTAATAGGCTTCTCTTGTTATATTCAAACATGCAAATGTTACTTCATTTTCCAGGCCTAAAGCTTAAGTTATCATCTGAAAACAGATTAGCCTAATCAAGTTAACACCACAACATGGGTCAATGTAGTTCACCTTGGGTTTGGGCTTTGTATTTCTTTTTGCCTTTCTATGAATAGAACACTGATGTTACTTCTTAAGAGAGGGGGAACACTGCAAACAGAATGAAGGGCTATTTTCTCACCAAAACTGTGGCTTTAAGTTAAGCATTAATGTAACTGGACTCTTTCCCAAGACCAAACTTAAGACTCAGCCTCATACTCAGCACTTGTGCAAGCAACAAATACAGTGGTCCAGCCTAGTTTTGAGAATGGCCTCAGCCTGATTGACGAACAGCCCCATCACATCTTAGCGTGGTAGGGCATAGTCCTGAACCTCTGAAGACTACCTGTTGGTTCACTGTGTTATAAAACTGCCCCTCACTCAGGGTCATTATCAGCACTTGCCTCTAACAGTCTGCTTTGTACGTGAAAGATGACGGATGGGGTCCTGAGGAGCAGCACATACATCCCATGCTGGCCTATGCCTATACATTTGCCCAGTTATCCAGCTGCATAAATCAATACTCTGTGCCATTACCTAATCTGAATTACAGATGGTTTTGCATGGAAGTGCCAGTACTAATGTACTGATGCATTTACTGCAACCAGCTTCAGAAATGCAGCCTGAGCACCTGAATGTTATCTCCTGGAAGCGGAGCTGAAGAACCCAGAGGACCAGTGAAGACTATGGGCTGTGAACACATTAGCATGTCTGCCATGCCACAGGGTGGATGATCTTATGTAAAAACATTCTCTCAAAAGGGTTGATTAGATCTTATTAAATCTATGACCTCATAGCAGCCTTCCAACACCTGAAGGGGGCCTACAAGGATGCTGGAGAGGGACTCTTCATGAGGGACTGTAGCGATAGGACAAGGGGTGATGGGTTCTAACAGAAATAAGCAAGATTCAGGTTAGATCTAAGGGAGAAGCTCTTCCCTGTGAGGGTGCTGAGGCGCTGGCACAGGGTGCCCAGAGAAGCTGTGGCTGCCCCATCCCTGACAGTGTTCAAGGCCAGGTTGGACACGGGGGCTTGGAGCACCCTGCTCTAGTGGAAGGTGTCTCTGCGCATGGCAGGGGTTGGAACTGGAAGAGTTTTAAGGTCCCTTCCAACCCAAACCATTCTATGATTCTGTGATTCTATTGTCACTATAGGAAAATAGTAGTTCATGCAATATGATGAGGCAAATCACCACTCAGCTTCGCAGTCACACAACTACATCTGCTAGTTTGGTTGACGTAAGCCACTTCTTTTTCAATTACGACTTCGGATTTTACCATTTGAAGGAACTGCACTGTTCAAAGAGGGAAGTCAGCAGTGGAACTTGGGGTGCTCATTCCCATGAGGCAACACTGCCAGTGATCTAAATGTAAAAGAAAATAAAATCAAAACAAGGATTAATTCTCCCTGGAATCTTGTATCCTGACAAAGGAGCTGCAAGGCAAATGTAAAGCAGGATACAATCAAGAAGCCGATGGGTGGAGAGGGAAGCATTTCAGGTGGTTGTGACACCTGTAAACATCCATTGTCTGAAGCGACTCCTTGTCATCACCCGGCATTTCGGATCTTGAGGCGTCTGCGGATGCTTGCGCAGGATGGCTCGTTGCCATGGATACCGTGGTGTCGGTGCTGAGGCTGGTAGCGAACGGGCTGATCTGTTTGTGTACGGAAATACAGACAAATCCCGTCATTGGTGCGGCTGCCAGCAAAGGGAGCCTGACGGTGGAGCAGAATGACTCCACAATACAGCTTTCAAAACCTCCTCCTCTTGGAAATGGTGGGGTGGTAAAGAGAGGGAAGCAAAGGAGGGAGGAAAGCTGTCAGACCGTTCCAGCTTAAGGCAAGGGTCCCTACATGATAACGTCAGCTATATGGTGAAGAAAAAATCAATATGAAGGTTGAATAATTCAATTTCCTAATGGCCTGGCATTACTTTCTGCAAGAGCCAGGATTAAAAAAACAAGAACAAGGGTAGAAAGTGAAATGGAGTGATCAATAGACAACATAACACAGCAGAATAACTTGCTTGAGCAAACAAGCAACTTGCTAGGGAACAAGCAATGAATATGTGCTATAAGACCAATATTTAGTTAGTACTCATGTAATGTCTTTACACAGGTGCAACTCCACTGCTAAGTGAGAGACAAAACAGGTTTAGAAGTGACAGGCAAGTGAATATACAGGAAACCAAGTAAAAAAAAAGCCTGGGCAGTGATCCAGGCTATATTCAAACCTTGGCTTTTTTTTTGGGTGTTAGATCCACCCCATAAATTACACACATCTATGGCACAAATCCCCATGAGCTGAGTTCACAGAATCATTAAATGGGTTGGGTTGGAATGAACCTTAAAGCTCATCCAGTTCCAACCCCCGGCCACGGGCAGGGACACCTTCCACTAGAGCAGGGTGCTCCAAGCCCCTGTGTCCAACCTGGCCTTGAACACTGCCAGGGATGGGGCAGCCACAGCTTCTCTGGGCACCCTGTGCCAGCGCCTCAGCACCCTCACAGGGAAGAGCTTCTCCCTTAGATCTAACCTGAACTTCCCCTGTTTCCACCCCTTGTCCTATCGCTAGTCACTCTCCAGCATCCTTGTAGCCCCCTTCAGCCACTGGAAGCTGCTCTGAAGTCTCCACACATCTTCTCCAGGCTGAACAGCCCCAAATTCCTTAACCTGTCTTTGTGTGGGAGATGCTCCAGCCCCTGATCATCCTTGTGGCCTTCTCTGGACTTGCTCCAACAGCTCCATGTGCTTTTCATGTTGAGGACACCAGAACTGTACACAATACTCCAAGTGAGGTAAAGGGGCAGGATCACCTACCTCAACCTGCTGGTCATGCTCCTTTTGATGCAGCCCAGGATACAGTTGGTTACTGGGCTGCGAGCACACACTGCTGGCTCATGTTCGGTTTCCCATGCATTAATGCAGTATCCTATTAGGCAACAACACAAAGCTCTTCCCCTTGGTTATGAATTGTGGGGTTTTACCCTCATGTTCCAGAGGGAGTTCTACAAAACTAAGGCACATCTCCATGAGTTTCACTGAGAGCTTCTCCAGGGTTTGAGTCTGGGGGTTCAAAAAGCACCAACACTTTCACAGAGAGGTTGGTTCCTCACTGTTTACACAGATGTTTAAGTTAGAGAAGTGTCACTAACAAGAAATAACAACAATGTGAAGTCGCCCTTGCTGTACCTTCTCTCAATAGAGCTGCATTACTGTACATGAACCAGAAATCCAGTGCACAATATTTCACAGTGGACCTTCTTCCTAAAAAATCAGGTTTTCTGTCATTTTCTCGCCAAAACACAGAGTTGACCCATTCTGAGGTTAACCCTGCTGCTTCCTTGGGCTCATATCTGTAACGTAAACAGCAGGAGCAATCTTTGGAGACAGAGAAGACAAAAAGAAAGTAAAAACTGCAACACTTGCCCTTCCAATAGGTTCCTTTGGTCATGACAGAGGTGTGGGCACAAACTCGGTTCCTTTCCATCTATGGACCAATATGATCAGTTACTCCAAGGAAGCACCTCAAGCACAAAACCAGTCCAGCCTCTCCTCAGTCTGGGGATGGTCCAGCACCATCAAGCTGCTGGTTCTTGTCTTTAGTTCCTGTTGCTGGCTCACGCTGGAAGCAGCTGAACCTCAGGAAAAGCTTTCACCAGGCTACCTTTTGGCACAAATCCCTGCCCAGGTCACCACACAGATGACATGAGTCCTACCCCATTCTCCTGGAGGGTCAGAGGAACCTTCTGCTTTCAAATGAGCTGCTATTGAATTCAGCTGAGCACTCACCTCCAGGCTGTTAATTAATGTTATTGGAAGCACAGCGTTGATGTCTTTCATGTGTAGCTGCTGTGAGAACCAAAGATGTGTCCTGGGCAATCAGTGGCATTCAAAAATGCAGTCCTAATTTATGGAGATATAAATCAAGTCATCTATGCAGCCTTGCAAGAAAAAGCTGAAAGACATCACTGTTGCTGACAGAGATCACTATTTACACAGCATGTCTGACCTGTCCTGCAGTTCACACTGACAAGGCATCACCCATCCAGGGCTTAACTCTGGCAATCAGAGTTTTTCCTTGCAGAAAACCCCAAGTAGCTCCTCTCCTACCCCATTTCCCTCTTTAAGGGGCCTTCATTCAATAATTTCCTCCCAAAACACCCACATTCCTAAAATCAGTGTCTCTGGCCGCAGACTGCAAACAACCAAGCCCCAGCAAAAGCTCAGCTAGTAACAATCAGAGCTCTGTTCGCTAAAAGCTAACAGTCACGGTTGCTAAAACCTCCGCATTTGGGACCTGTAATATTCGTGAGCATACACTGATGAGCATCCTTTGGGTCTTGTCGTATTTGAAATGCTTCAGTGCATGCTCTGCTGCGGTTCGAGCTCTTATTATAGAGTCTTGTAGCTAAGCAACAGTAACCTCAGCTGGGCGGTCCAAATGATGTGGCAAGGGCAAGTTGTCCTGCAGGAATACGCAGTGGCAATTCAGGAAGAAGGCAGCACTTAGAAGTTTTGTGTTAACTATGCTGGGAAAACTTCTATGGCCTTCAGCGGACTTAAGGTCAACCCCAAAAGAACTCAGAATCAGCATAGGACAACAGGTCTAACACCTGCCGTGACAGATGTGAACCCAGAAAAGCGATCTGCAGGGCTGGGAATTCAGGGCCTCCCGTTTGCTGGGGAAACTGGAAGAGCATTGGCAAGGGTAAAGAAATACAGACAGGAAAGGTTTTCTAGCACACAGAAGAGGAGAAAATCCCAATCCAGCCACACCTTGTCCTTGCACTGCCACACCTGGTGTAGAGGCTAAAGAGGAATCATAGAATCATAGAATAGTCAGGGTTGGAAAGGACCTTAAGATCATCCAGTTCCAACCCCCCTGCCATGGGCAGGGACACCTCCCACTAAACCATGCCATCCAAGGCTATGTCCAACCCCACCATGGCAGAGTTATACCCACCAACCCACTCAACATAAACGTGTAAGAGAAAGCTGCCCCTTCCTGAAGCTCTGGGGTGGGGGTCAGACTGTGATGCTGTCATTTAGTCCTGGGGAAGCACCAGTTCCACCTTCACCCCTTTCAGAGACACTTGGTAAAGCCTCGACTGAGCACAAACGGTATTAGCCCCAACAGGCCTTGATCCCAGCCTGGTCAAGCTGTATAAAGACCTGCAGGAAGGGAAATTCAATTTTGAACTCTGCATAGAGCTCTGAGGTAAGAACAAAATGCCATTTGGCAGCACTCCTGATCAAAGGACATGCATCATCAAATAGACCTGCAGCATTGAGGTATTCCGTTTGCTGCTGCCCAACAGGCAAATGCATTTCTAACATCACCTTCACTCTCTGCTTCTTCAAACACTTAGAGGTATTCATGAATTAAGGCTCATGCAACACCAGTGCTGTAGAAAACAGCTGGCCCAAGAGGCACAGCTCAGTAATGACATTTTTAGGTCAATAGTAATATTTCTATCTCCTTTTCAGGTGGAGATGGGTGAGTACATCAGGGTTGCACAGAAACTTGGTAGCAGATACAGAGCCATAGAGGTTTCCAACCTGATGCCACGGGATCATGTATTTTACTGCTCACTAGCATTGGAATTTGTTCCTCGCGCCTTCTCAGCTACGAAATTCATAGTTAATTCTTGCAGTGGAAATCACAAAAGCTGCCCATTACAGACGCCTAAAGATCAAGTCTTAAGCCCAGATTTAGGAACTGGCACTATCCTCAATGACTGGGCAGCTCTTCTTGCTTTCAATCAGGATTTACACAGGTTCTACCAGGGACATTAGCCTCAGGCTATTCTCTGCTTAGCAAGAGACATCTTTATGGGAACAGACATGGCTGATTTGCAGAACTCACTGACAAAGGACTCCAGGAAGGTGAAAAACCTACATGGGCTCAAAGGTAGAGACAAAGTCATGGGTGTTGGCAGTAACTGAAGGCAGGGGGGTCAGACAGCTCTCTCCCAGGCAGCAAGGATCTCTATAAGCTCTCTTTTCTTCTCATACTCCATCCCTAAGCATTCAGTGCTTTCTATGCTGTCTATCTGCTGCTCTGAAACAGGTACGGCAATTCTTTTGCTAGAAGGGATGCCATTAAAAACCTGCCATTTAAACAATGCATCAAGTTTGGCCATTTGTCAAAAAGTCTTCACTTTATGACCTCAGAGCAGACACAAAAGGGCATTTATGCAGTAAATGTGCAAGGCTCTTGACTCATCTCACAAAGTGAACTGAGGTGTGGCATGATCTAAGTTTACAGTTGTCATAGAAGACTCCAAATTTATTTTATTGAAGGGACCCATAAGTAAATTTTGATGCCATTAGACCATACAATTGAATATTGCCTTGCTTACAGGTCTTTGTATTTTGGCCCACAGGAAAAGGACAGTAACTACAAATGGATGTCTTCTGAGATTTTCTCCTACAGGATGCTTAACAGCCACTGACAGATAAAATAATTCCTTAAAAGCCAAACAAAAGAAATCTGCAATCTACAGAATTGAATTGAAGAAAGTTGTGGCCTCATATGGGGACCTACTAAATGTTTGCTACTCAACGAACCCCACATAAACCCTTCCAGGTAAGTGAAAATTCATTAACTTTAGCCTTCTTCCCTTTCCAGATGAGATGATAAATGAAACTCTCTGGGTTTTCTTAGGAAGCAAAAGGATTGCAAAAGAGGAAATAGATTAAACATTGCCATATTATCATTTCAATCACATTAATATGGCCTGTCCAACTAAAAACCACTTAGTCTCAGTAGTTTGATTATTTCTGGATCTCAGAAGTTACAGCTGAGGCAATACAAAGGCCGAGTTTGAGGCTGGGGGCTCAGGAAGCACCAGAGGTTCAGTATTTGATAGCCACAATCTGAAAACTACTTTAATTTTCCTAAGAGACAAGAAACGACCCCCGTAGAACCTGGTTCTTACAGCAGAAAATGCAATCAGTTCCTAAGTTTCAATACTGTAGATAAGGTTGAGGCTCTCAGTTCTCTGCAAAAACACCCTGTGGAAGCAAAGCACAGCAATATTAGAGATCCATTAGAGGTGATGCTTTTTACCCAGAATGGCTCCGAATTTGTATTCATACTAATGTGTGAGCCAACACACAGACTGAGCATTGAATGCCATATTTTAGAAAGAAGCAAAAGCCCCAAAGAGCTCGCAATTAATGAATAATGGCAATAATAAAGTGATAAAACACAGGGTATTTAAGTTACTTTTGTAAGAGCCAGTTCACGTAGGATGCTTTCAGAGGGAAACATTAACCATTATTGCTACTTATCCACAAAAAAGCTGAAGAGAAAGGTACGGGCATCTGGTAGTTTGTTAATATTTAAAGATAAAACCACCAGCTTTGCCTATGTCCTGAAGAGGGAGGGGAAAAAAGGGCAAGAAAGGAAAAGGTGATCTAGTGGGAATCAGTTCACTGAGCTTTTAGGTTATCCCTGTTTGGTCCTTCCCTGCACAAAGGAACAGGCTTCTGTGCACAACATGCAAGAACAAGCTGTGTCCTCCCTACAAGCAGCACATGGCCATGAGATGCCTCCTTGTCTGTGCTGAGGGCTCTGTGCAGAGCAGCAGCCTCCTGCAGCCTGGCCTTTATGTTTTCCTATAGATTATGATATTGCTGTAGCCATGTTCTCCATTGTGAAGTTGGGGTATGTCCTGGGGAAGAAACACAAGGGTCAAAGCAGAGTCACAGCTGTTGTGACCTGGTTTTTATTCTATAAAAACAAGAAAATAAGGTATGTGCTAATGTTCGTATGGCAGATTCATTCTAGAAAGTACAGCTTCCTTAGTGTTACCATCAGGGCCATGTTAGATAGGCTACTTAATGCGACCGCTTTCTTGATCAGACTTATTGATCCTTTCTGACTTCTCCATTAAAGACATAAATGTATCTCAACAGTTGTCTTACAGAAGGCAAAGCATGTAGTTGAAGTCTGCAGATTAAGAAAAATGCCCAAAATGTAGACTGTTGTGGTGTTTGAGCTGATTCACAAGCAGTGTGAACATCTGTGCAGGGAAACAGCTGGAAATCCTAATCTTACCAGTGGTCCAGGCTAAGCCACCTTCCTATTCAGTCAGAGGCAGTGAAGTTGAAGTTCTTGTGTCATGGAAATGCTTTCGAACATTTTGACCTATAAAACCTTCTTTTCCCCACACCTTGCAGACAAGAAATGGGGGAATAATATAAATATAATGAAATACAATTGGGTAAAAATGAGATCCTGTTCCCCAAAGGATGCTGCCTCACTCACGCAGGCCGGAGGAGTGTTCAGCCTTCAGTTTGGCACATCCTGGGCGTTAGAGGAATGAATAATTGGCTGCCGGTGGCATTTTGAGATAGCTTGCTTTAATTTCTGAGATTGCTGCTGAAATCCATGATGACACGAGGAGACTGCAGGCACAAACTCACTCGGTGGAGCTCTGCCTTTAATTTTCTTCATTAAAAATATATGTATGTACACACATATATTAAAAAATGGATCCTATTCCAAGAGCCTGGTAAAATTGATTAAATGGCTCCCACTGGCTTCCTTGGGCACTGGTTCAAAGAATTAGTCTGATTATCATTATGGCTCCAATTCAGCAAGGTTGTTAAGTAGATATCAAGTGATAAATAGCACCTGAACAGTCCCATTATGATGATTCGTGGATTTAAAAATAGAAATACGTTTAAATGCTCTCTTGAACTGGGGTCTAAATGAAATCAATACATGTCATGCCTCTTATTCATGAAATATTAAGGACAGATACATAATTTATTGTTCTATGTGTACGCATATATACTTAGCACTGATTATTCTGTAATAGACCTATACATAATTTAAACTGTATAGCATCCACTTCATGGGGGAGAGAAGCACAAGAAATCTTCATTAAACCCCAAAGAGTACACTTTTTGGTGAATTGGGGATTAGTTTAGTTATTTCAAGCTGCGGATGCCTGGATAATAGTTCTCTTCAAAAGCCCTTTTCCAGAGTGAAAGAAATCACAGCCTCCTGTCTGGGAGGAGAGCCTGAAGCCAGTGAGTGGCTGCAAGCTGGTGGCCAACAGCAGAGGTCTGTGCTGGCCTCTGCTGACAGGCAGGACTGCAGTGAGCACGCAACCCAGGGCACACAAATCACTGCAAGAGCCTCCAGCCACCCCTCAGGAACATCCCTCAGCAGCAAGCTAAGAAATCCCTTGTTGAATTTAATGTTGCAGTCAGCTGGATGGCAAAAAAAGGAGCCCCTGGTAATAAAGCCCACCTTATTTACTCACTACGAGGCATAACTGTTGTTATCATTGGTTTATAAGTCTTTTTTGCTGCTGTTCTGGTTCTTGTTTAACAATGACATCATGTTATCTGTGGGCCTTCCAGTAATCCTCAACATAAAAAGGACATGGAACTGCTGGAACAAGTGCAGAGGAGGCCACGAGGATGATCAGGGGACTGGAGCACCTCCCGTATGAAGATAGGATGAGAAAATTGGGGCTGTTCAGCCTGGAGAAGAGAAGGCTGTGTGGAGACCTCATAGCAGCCTTCCAATGCCTGAAGGGGGCCTATAGGGATGCTGGGGAGGGACTCTTCATTAGGGACTGTGGTGAGAGGACAAGGGGTAATGGGTTTAAACTTAAACAGGGGAGGTTTAGATTGGATCTGAGGAAGAAATTCTTTACTGTGAGGGTGGTGAAGCACTGGAATGGGTTGCCCAGGGAAGCTGTGAATGCTCCATCCCTGGCAGTGTTCAAGGCCGGGTTGGACAGAGCCTTGGATGGCATGGTTTAGTGGGAGGTGTCCCTGCCCCTGGAAGGGGGGTTGGAACTCGATGATCTTGAGGTCCTTTCCAACCCTAACTATTCTATGATTCTATGATTCTAATAAAGACCTCACTAAGAGAAGCATTAAAAGGTAGACAATTATACTTATGCACAGAAGGACATTAATACTCCGCCATGGACACTGAAGAGCATCGTTAACCTGCATGTGTTTAAAAGTATTGGCTGGAAGATGTGTGACATGTTTAGCACCTACCTCAGATGGATGGGTTTTTAAAGCTTTGCTGCTGAGCAACCTGAATCTAGTTGAAGATGTCCCTGCTCATTGCAGAGGGTTTGTACTAGATGAGCTTTGAAGATCCCTTCCAACCCAAACCATTCTATGAGTCTATGATGACTTTTCCTTGCCCATACCTGGGACAGGCTTTGCCTCTGATGGAAAAGGCTGCCCACAGCAAACCAGACACCTCTGTGTCTGACACCTGCACAGGCAAAGCAGGCAGCTCTGCCTGTGGCTGCCCATCTGCTAGCTCCAAGGAGGCCCACTGAAGTGGGAAACAGGAGGAAAGAAACAGATGGGCTTTGTGCAGCAGAGCATAGAGATCCCTCTAAGGCACGTTCCCCACCTCTGGAGCCATAGCTGGCTCCTCAGAGGAGCTGCATCAGGCAGTTCACTTGTGCTCTTGTGCTTCCTCAAGCACCCTAGCAGAGGGAATGAGCTCTAAAGATGATGTAAGGGACCATCTTCATTCAGTGCAACCAGATCTGCCGGCGGGGATCTGCACTACCACAAGAAACCCCTGCTGCTTCTGGATCTCATTCCATATTTCATCTGCTGCGAGGACTTACGTGATACAACCACCATCAGGTAACGGCAGGGAATACGCAGGCTGTGCGTATGCATAAGTGAATGCACACAGATTTTGGTAACTAAATAGCTGTTAAGCAAATATCAACGCCCTTTTCTTTTCCTGGCCTTCCACAAGTACTCTGACACTCAAAATACGTTTCTTAAGGCCAGGTTTACCTTACCAACTTTCTCATAGGCAAAGCTGGCAGCTTGGGATCCTCCAGCAGGATAAAAGGTGCATGGTGCAGCTCTTTCAGGCATGCTCTGTCCTGCCACACAGCTGCTCTGCTCTTCCATCCCTGGGGCTTCACTGCAGGACAAGGGCAGAAAATGCTCTCAGTGATGTTAAGGTCTCACCAAGCACATCCACGTGAGTTAAGTTGTGCTCCCATCCTTGAACAGCTCCTACCACCCATATTTTACTTCTATTATTTTGAATGGGGGGTTCAGTCCACTTTGCTTAAATTAATCTGTTTTCTTTATGTCTTTTAAGTGTGAGGGAAGCAAGACAAAAGAAACTCACCAATTGTGGTCCAGTGTTGAATCCAAGCCAATACAACTGCAAGTTTACGTGACTTCTGGCAGATAATGAAGAAGCATGCAAACTTTACTTGAAGAGTTTGGAAAGAAAACCTAAACAAACCAGGAATAAAGTTTTACATTGCAGAGGGTTTGACAAAAATACTCCAGGATGTAAGTATCTGACCTGGTAGTTGTATTCACCAAATTATTAACACCAGAGAGTTAATAAACCACCCTTGACTTCTCCATGCCGATAACTTACTAAGCATGCAATGGACACCTAGACTAGAGCAAGCGTCCCAGGTAGCTGCTGGAGAATCGCATCTGGAAAGTCATCAGGAATTAGTGTAAGCCTCCTGAGATGCCGGAGGTGCATACCCAGCAGTCAACTGGGATAGAAATTTGGAGGGAAAAGAAGCCCCAAACCCGAGTCTGGGACTAAACATGTAGGTTAGAAAGGTACAAGGAGCAGAAAACTCTTTGCTGCACTCATACCATAATGTCTTCTTTTAATTCTGTGGATATAGGGGTCAATAGTGCCATACTGAAGCCACAAACATAGCTCAGTATGTTGCCCATCTCCATCCACCCCTAGCCTTAGATTGGTAAGGAAAAGGGGAGAGTTTCCACTCCCCGAGCAAGCCAAAATAAGTCTCTGATTTCTTCTCTGGGCCCCCATAGACCAGTTTGAGTCCAGTCTCCATGTACATGCACAGATAAGCTTCACTGAAACCACTGACTTGCTCTGTATGCAGATGGATGCAGTATTGCCAAGCACCCTGCAAAATAAGAGCTACGAAACCTTTTTCTTTTCCTAAAGAAGCACTTTTTAAGCACTGCCAAGAGTTATGCTGCTCCTGCGATAATAAAACGCGCTAGTATCACCCGCAGGTACAACGGCTTGGGGATAGATGGCGCTGCCTGAACATAGAGCGGCAGAATGGTTTAGGTTGGGAAGGAGCTTAAGATCACCCAGTTCCAGCCCCCTTGCCATTTGGTTGGCAAATAACGGCATGAAGTATTTACTATTACACAGGATGCTCTGGTGCTCAGCTGGCAAGGCAGCCTGCTGCAGGAAGAGATGTCCTCAAACCACAGGGAGAAGGGGGAGAGCCACATAAAGAGAGCATAGAGCGAAAAGGGCATCCAAAGCGCATGAGCTGGAGCTACAATGACCAGAGCTGAAGCCTTCCATAAGGTGGACCTGAACACAGAGCAGAACTCAACAGGAGCTGTAAATGAGCTGGAGCCAAAACTGAACTGGAGATGTGCAGGAGCCGTGGCTGAAAGAAACAGGGGCCTGAACCAACGCACAAAAACCAAATGAAACCCAAAACCCGAACCGAAAATCAAACAAGCGAACCCAAACCAAATCCAAACCGAAACCCATCTAAACACAACCTCAAAACAGCACCCTCCCCCAAGAAAGAGGGGCCCAAATCCCCAACCTGGAGCTGTGCTTGAGCTGATGCAGCACTTGCCCGCAGTGCTGTAAGGAGTGTGTCCTGGGGCTTCACAGCCCACATGCTGGGGCTGGGGCTCCTCTGTCCATCCCTGCGCAGGGACAGACATGGCACAGTCAGCTCCTGGCCGTGACTGCTCAGAGCTGTCTGTGAGCTGGAGCTGAACCCAGAGCAGAAACCAGCAGGGGCTGCAAATGAACAGGAGCTGGGCCTGAAAGAAATGGGGACCTGAACCAAGACACAAACCAACCCAAACCCAAATCAAAACCCAAACCAAGGCAAACAAGCAACATCAAAACAAATAAGCAAAACAAGAACCAAACCATTCAAACCCAACCCAGAAACAAACCCAAGGGCAAAACGGGACCCAAACCCCCAACCTGTGAGATTGATGCACAAAGCCCTGCAGCACAGGGGTCATGGGGCATGGCTGAGAACCTGAAGGACCACAGGAGGCTGATGGGTCCCATCCATCCCTCCCCACTGTCCCCATCAGTCCCCTTGCAGACCTGTTCCTCTGCCTCCTGATCCCTCACCCCTGCAGTGTCCATCCAGACTGTGATCTCTCAGTGTGACGAAGACCATGTCTTCATTCCTCATTTGCTTCATGTTCCTCACCTGTCCATGAGTGAAGAGACCTCAGCTGCCCCCCTTTGGCCAGGTTGGACAGAGCCTTGGGTGACATGGTCTAGGGGAAGTCATCCCTACCCACAGTAGGGAGTTGGATCTGGATGAGCTTTAAGGTCCCTTCCATCCCAAACCATTCTGTGATTCTTTGAGGGGACTGTGGCTTTACCCCATCCCACCAGGCACTGCACCTGAGCCAGGCTTTACCCACGCTTTCTTCATCCCCTCTTGCATCCAGCACTTGAGTATCTCAAGCCGCGACGGCAGAGCAGGGGAACCCTCTGAGGATGGGGGCATTTGTGTAAGGCGGTGGAGGTGGGATGGGGAGGAGACACTTGGCAGCGTGTGGGTTGCGTGTAGGGGACCCCAGGGTGAGGGTGCAGAAGAGCTGGACGTACAGGTGCAGGGTGCAGGGTGCAGGTTGCTCCTGCTTGTGTCATGGCTCCAGCAGCCACCACACAGGCTTGCAGCAGTGGGGCTAGGAAGGGTCCTCTTGAGCCATGGCAACGAACAAAGCTAAACTAAAGCAGCAGCAGGAGCAGTCCAGGGTTGAAATGGTTGCGGTGGTGAAAGCACATCCAGGCTTTTCACCTTTCCTGGTGAGCAGTCCCATGGCTCAGAGGCTTCAGAAAGGCAGCTCACTACTATTAATGATTACCCTGGAGTGGAGGACGGCAAACCATACAGCCCAGCAAGGAGGAGCCTATGGCATTCCCCAGCCAGCCACTCCGCTACAGCTGGGAAAACCTAAGGATCTACATTAGCAGCAAGCATCATTGCATTGGAAAAAACACATGGACACCAGCAGACTGCAAACAAGCATTGTGATACTGCCCTTCTTTCAGTGGGCTCTCCCAAAAGACAGTAGACAGAGCCCATTGTCTCACAGTGAGTACAGGTAAAGAATTTACAAGGTAAAAATAGGGAAATCACTCAACAGGTGAAATGCAGCTCCAAGAGAAAGGGAAAAAGAGTGGAGAAACATGCAGGTGGTTCCCATGGGGCGTTTGTCTTCGTGTTTCATTGCTTCAGTGTGATGTGAGGAGGAGATGTCCTCTTCTGTCAGAGTCAGGACTGCTGCTTGAGCTGCTGGAGTGCTGGAGGAGATAAAGCACAGAAACAATCCCCTTTTCACACCATTTCTGATGGGTGTTGGTGATCCTACAGGAAACCTGGAGAGGGGCTTTGGACAAGGGCCTGTAGGGACAGGACAAGGGGAATGGCTTTAAGCTGCCAGAGGGGAGACTGAGATGAGCTCTTAGGCAGAAGCTCTTCCCTGTGAGGGTGCTGAGGCGCTGGCACAGGGTGCCCAGAGAAGCTGTGGCTGCCCCATCCCTGGCAGTGTTCAAGGCCAGGTTGGACACAGGGGCTTGGAGCACCCTGCTCTAGTGGAAGGTGTCCCTGCACATGGCAGGGGTTGGAGCTGGATGAGATTTAAGGTCCTTTCCAACCCAAACCACTCTGTGATGTGATTCTATGACTGTGATGGTGTGAACTTACATGAGAGTCAGCACCGCAGCCTCAGAACAGTAAACCCCAGCTGGGATCCCTTGACTTGAAGATGAAACTGCTACTAAGATCGTCACCACAATCTTTATTGTGATGCTGTCATAAACCACATTTCAGAGCTTGGAGTCACTCTTTTTGTGCTTGGAGAACATAATTGTGGGCATATCAGGGGAGGGACAGGGTTTTATTATTATTTTCAAGGCTGTTCAAGCAATTAAGCAAAGTCCAGAAGGGTCCTGCTCTCTGTCAGCAGAGGCAAACATCAACGTGAATCACTTTCAGAGCTATTACACCCAGGCAGAAGCTAATGGTTTGTTTCATTTAGGAAATGCTTCTACCTTGAATGGTGGAACTGGGGTTTTGTTAACAGTCCCTCACTCAGACCTGCTCCGGATGGCGCCTATCACTGGCATGGCATTTTCTGCAGCATCTATTCCTGCATAGAGAATTCCTTTACCTTTATCTGGTGTTTGGGATTTGGTTTGTTGGTTTGGTTTGGTTTAAGAAGGAACTTAAGTGGGATTTAACACACCCTGAGCTGTGTCCCTGTTTCAAATAGCTTCAAGAAATTTCATGGATCACCTGAAATGACTCAGGCTTGCCTATTTATTAACCAAGCAAGAGTGTCCATGTCTAAAAACAACCAACAGAGGTTCCGACAGCCTGCTCCAAAGGGTGGGAGAGGGGAGCCCCAGCCACCCAGGCTGTATTCTACGGCGTAAGTAAGGGGGCTGAAAGACCACAGCAGAGATTCACTCTTACCTTGCATCTGTGGTGCTTGGAGAGCTTCTTCTCGTCCTTCTTAATGGTGCTTCGGAGGGCTGTGAGGGGGTCCTGGAGGAGGGTGCCCATGGGGATGATGCCCCGGTTTGTGGGGATCAGGCGGAGGAGGGCCATGGGGATGGCCACCAGGGGGGCCTGGGCTGGGACCAGGACCAGGGTTATGTGGGACATGTGGTGGTGGCGGCCCACCAGGTCCACCTATGAAGAAGAGGGGGTTGTTAGCAAGCAGAGCGGGATTCTCCTCGGACAGACAATGCAGGGAGCTGGTGTACCCATGCACCCAAAGGACTCCTCTAAGTCCACCCCATCCCCACACATGATGCCCCACTCCCCTTTGGTACACAGCTTATCCCCTGGATGCACATGGTTATTGCACTGAGCCCCACAACAGCTGTGTGGTACCCACAGTCCTGCTCGACCCCACAGCTCCTCACCTGGGTGTGGGTTCGGCATCCTCTGTGACCCTCAAGCTGCAAGGGAAGGACAGGCACGGTCAGTGACACCTCCTGGTGTGGGGACACCATTGCCCTGCCAGCAGCCAGGACCCAGCTCCTCTATCCCAGCCCCTGGGCCCCCACTCACTTCCCCCAGAGTGCATCCCCCCGCAGACTCCGACAGCTGCCCTGTCCCTTTGGGTGACAGCGCCAGCCCTGAGAAGAGCTGTCACCACCTCTGTGCACCCCAAATCATGTGCACGTGGTTTCCATCATCAGTGTAAGACATGAACCAAGCCTGGGTGCCAGCCCATGTCCTCATGGATGCCAAGGGCATGAGGACACCATGTCCTAGCGTGATGCCAGTCATGGGGACAGCGCACCTTGACCCAGGGGTGGCTGCACTCCCACTGTCCCCTGCTTCCTGCCTGGTGCCAATGCCTCCAGCCGCTTCCACTCACCGAACACACAGGGAAGCTCCCGGTAAAGGCAATGCTGCAGCACTCTCTGGAAGCACTTCTGCCAGCAGCACCCCGATCGCTGCCCTTGGCATCCCTTATATAGCAGAGCCCTGCCCAGGGGAGAAGGGGTGCAGCAGGAAGGGGTGACACCAGATGGAACACCGGGTAGAACCGGTGGCACCACTCCCATCTCCTGTCACCATGGGCACTCTGGAAACATCAATACTCCACACCCTGCTGCACAAAGGTCCCACAGGGCTGTAAAAACACAGGGGATGGAGGGTGGTGGTTTCACCTCCTGGTCATATTGGAGGCCACAAGGGTGATCGGGGGCTGAAGCACTTCCCATACAAAGACAGGCTGAGAACACTGGGGCTGTTCACCCTAGAGAAGAGCAGCTGAGGTCTGAAGGGGGCTACAAGGATGCTGGAGAGGGACTCTTCATCAGAGACTGTAGCGATAGGGCAAGGGGTGATGGGTTCAAACTGAAACAGGGGAAGTTCAGGTTGGAGATAAGGAAGAAGCTCTTCCCTGTGAGGGTGCTGAGGTGCTGGCACAGGGTGCCCAGAGAAGCTGTGGCTGCCCCATCCCTGGCAGTGTTCAAGGCCAGGTTGGACACAGGGGCTTGGAGCACCCTGCTCTAATGGAAGGTGTCCCTGCACATGGCAGGGGGTTGGAACTGGATGAGCTTAAGGGTCCTTTCCAACCCAAACCATTCTGTGGTTCTATGACGGGTTCAGGCTCGGTGCTCCCAGCACGGACACTGGGTTTGTGGCTGGCCCAAGGAGGGGGGGTCACCCTCCTGCAGGCAGTGCTGTGGGGCAGTGAGGCTCAGGGTCCAGCTACTGCCCCACTGTGACACTGCTTGGGGTGCTGCCAGGGTGTGCAAGTGGAGGAGCTGATACCGTTCATCAGACCCAGGTAACAGAGACGAGAGGCAGGGCTGGATGCCCCAGTGCCCAGGTCTTTCTCTTGCGTGTCTATGGGGAGGGGCCAAAGCTCTTTTCATCCCATTCCCATCTCCCTGCTAACACCCTGATACCGCCCTGTGTTTGACAAGGCTCCCTTCCCAGAGCAGTAAACAATGCAATGGGTTGGACTGGACATGCATCATCAGAGACTATGTCAGGTCTTGTCCCAGCCCTGTGGGCACAGAGACACACTGGGGTGTGTGAGGTCAGGAGCCGGTCACACTCTGGGATCTGTTCGCAGGCAGCATCATGGGGTCTCTGCCATCCTGCTCCATTGGGATCCCTGACCACAGGCACTGCCAGACTAATTGGCTCCTTCTGGCCAGGGATAGGGGAATGGAGACTGGGATCTGAGCCCCAGGCAGCAAAAAATCACCCTAGGCCAGGTCCAGGTGAGCAGGGGACATGACACTGGGATGTGCCTGAGCAGGGCAGCCCTCCCAGGGCAGATACTGAAGAAGCCCAGGCAGGGATAATCATGTTTCTCAGCTGTATTTGCCACTGCAGAACTCCTCTCAGGCCACTCGCTTCTCCAGCAGCACCAGCACCAGCGCCGAGCCTTGCTTTGCCTCCTCCAGGAGCCCAGAGACCTTCTGTGACATCTGCGTGGGGAGGAAGAAGGCCCATCATTCACCACTGTGTCCAATAGGACAAAATAGCCATCCCCCATCCACTCCATGTATTCTGCTGGGGACAAAGGGAGGGGACACCCAGGCATGAGGACTCCCAGGGGCTTCATCTCCATCTCCACCCCACCTCATCCCCCCCACCATGGCCCCTGCTTACTGCAAGCTTGAACTCCTCATCCGTTATGTCTTTGAGGTTGATCATGACATTGAAGTAAGCTCCAAACACAGCTGCTTCCAGCATTTTGGCTCCCACCTAGGAAAGAGGCTTGCGAGGAGCTCTCCCCCTGGATCAGAGACCCACCACATGGTCCTGCAGCAGGGCAGACCCGTATGCTGCAGGACTCCCACCCTCCATGGCCCAGCAGCATGCCACAATTTCCAATATGCGGTTTTCAGCAGTAGGAACCATTCCACTGTATGGAATGCCCCATCCCTGGCAGTGTTCAAGACCAGGCTGGACAGGGCTTGGAGCAACCTGCTCTAGCGGAAGGTATCCCTGCGCATGGCAGGTGGTTGCAACTGGGTGAGCTTTAAACTCCCTTCCAACCCAAACCATTCCATGATTCTATGATTCATGGCATTGCCACAGAGGTGGGAAAACTTAGCAAGGGCTTGTGGATGTCAACTTTTGTAACAAGGGTTGCAAGCTGCCATGAAGTTAGTGGATGGGAACCACTGAGCAGTTTGGGAAGCATGGATGGAGAGATGCATCCTGGAGGTCAGGACACGATGGGACCCCTTGCGGGGAAAAGCAGTGAGCCCGGCAGCCTCCAAATCCCCAGCCAGGGCAGCAAGTGAGCGCAGGGCTGTACCTGGATGTCAGATTTGCAGGCCAGGTTGCAGTGACGTGCCAGCTCCTTCAGAGCAGGCCAGAGCCCGCTCACCTTCTCTGCCAGGGCACAGGGCACCCTCACGGCTGTCTTCAGCCCTTCCTGCATGGCAGCCGTGCGCCTGGCAAGGGGGACATGAGCACTGCATGGCCATGCTCCCCCCCTCTGCCTGTCCCCACCAGCACAGCTCACCTCTCCTGCTCTTCAGGGGTGCTTTTGGGCAGCTTCAAAGCCTCCTGCAGGCAAAGAAAAGCAGATTTGCTGCCAGTCACTCCCAAACCCCTGCACGCCCTGCACTGCGGACCAGGGCAGACCCAGTAGTTCCCATGCTCTTGGAAACCTCCTTTAGGTAATGCATGGAGACCTCACAGCAGCTTCCAGTATCTGAAGGGGGCCTACAGGGATGCTGGAGAAGGACTCTTCATCAGGAACTGCAGCAATAGGATGAGGGGTGATGGGTAAAAACTGAAGCAGGGAAAGTTCAGGTTGGATATAAGGAAGAAGCTCTTCCCTGTAAGAGTGGTGAGGCGCTGGAATGGATTGCCCAGGGAAGTTGTGAATGCTCCATTGCTGGGGGTGTTCAAGGTGGGGTTGGACAGAGCCTTGGATGGCATGGTTTAGTGGGGGGTGTCCCTGCCCATGGCAGGGGGCTGGAACTGGATGATCTTAAGGTCCTTTCCAACCCAAACTGTTCTATGATTGTGTCCCTTCCCCGAGCCCTGTCTTGGGCCGAGGTCACAGCGCCTTTCCTAAGGACACCAGGGAGCAGCAGTGCTGACCCCCCTCCACTTCCCACATGATACCTGCTGCTGACCTTACCATGTAGCTGCTGAAGGCGCGGGAGTCAGCATCCACCATCACCACCAGCTCATCCATGGCCTGGTGGAATGTGGGGATCAACTTCCTCATGATGGGGTCCAGCGCCTCAAACTGCCTCTTCCCATAGCTCATCAGCCCCACCATGCATCCCAGGGCTGCTCCCTGTGAGGGCACAGAGTTAAATCCTCCATCAGGACACGTCACCTGCCACTACAGCCATGTCAGCTGCCCTTGAGGGCTCGACACAGCCAGGGGACCCCATCCCAGCGTGAGGCACACACCAGGGCACCCGCAGCTGCAGACACAGAGCCTCCTCCTGGGGCTGCGGATCTCCCACCAACCGCTCGCACAAAGGCACCCAGTGGCTTGGCCACCAGCCCTCCATCACCAGCCTCTCCTGCCTGCACCAGGTACCTGCGGCACAGCAGGCCTGTGGGTCAGAGCCCCCACCACAACCACCACCCGGTCCCTTCTCCAACAGGTTGTCATCCACCCCCTTGAAACCTGCTCCTGCTGCCTTGCCAGAGGCACCCGGAGTCCCTCCCTGGCATGTCCGCAACCATCAGCATTTGGGAGCAGGGACCACCCAGCGCCTGCACAGCACCCGTCAGAGATGCTCAGGGAAGCTGAGTGCAGGCGCCTCTCCCAAAGCAAGCTGAATGGAAGACACAGGCAGCAGGATCCCCTCTATCCAGGTAGGGATGGGCACCGTGATGAGAAGCAGGATGGGGATCCCTACTCGATGATGCGCTCCCGGGGGTGAAACGGAGCCAGGGAGTCGAGGCCCAGCCGGCTGACCACCTGCAAGGAGCAGCACTGCCACGTCAGTCCCGTTGCATCCTCATTCCCTGTTGTTGATTAACCATGGGTGATCCTGCCCTAGACAGAGTTACTGGGGCCATCACCCCCGGCAGCACCAGCCCAGCCCAGCCCAGCCCAGCCGCCTACAGACAACAGGGAACAGCACCAGTAAATCATTAGCTTGCTCTTATCTAGCACCTTCCCCATAGGGTGGAAAAGTCCCTCCCTCCTGCAGCTGAAAAGCAGACTGTCTGTTCATTTCCAGCTTATGCTGGTCCTGGGGCAGCTTCCCATAACGCCACACACTGTCCCTGAGCTCTGCAGGGGTCTTCTTCCCCTCCTGGCCTCCATGCAGGCAAGATGGGAGCTGCTGCCCACACTCTGTCCTCACAGGATGGGCTCTCTGCTCCCTAGAGCATCTCAGCATCCTCTCATCCCCCTCACTCTTCTTGCCAAGAATCATCCCTGTAGACAAATGTCACGCCCGGAGGCTGCCATGGTCACAAATCTCCCCTCAGGGCCACTTTGGGAGGCTGGGTGTATGTTTCTCTCATGATCCCACCCTCGTCTTGGTACCAGGAAGAGCCGCATTACCAGCCTGATCTTTTGCTCCTCCTCCAGGATGAATAGGTTTTCCTTCTTCATGTAAAACTCAGCTGCGTCCAGCAAGGCCTTCTTGGGGATGAGCCCCACCAGCTGGGACCCCACCACGGGGAGATTCAGTGCCTGTGAAGGACATCAGAAACACGACTGTCCCCAGAGTTACCTGCTCTGCCACCACCGTCACCCCAGCCTTATGGTCCTCATCCCTTCCCGGGACATGAAGAGCTCATGGGAAAGCCCTCAGTGGAGGAGCTGAGTCAAGGCACTGAGCTTGTGTGGGTTTCATGCCATTCAGTGCTCTGCCCAGCTTGGCTGAGCCAAGTGTGAGGCAAAGCAGAGCCTGACTTTGGGATGGGGAGAAAAGCTTGGAGGGACGCATCCTCTGCAAAGCCCCTACTGAAACAAGCACGGTGTGCTGACCCACCTTGGCATCTCGGCACACCTCCTCATAGACGGCATGGAGCGGTGTGGTCTCGAAGTCCAGCAGATTCGTTGAAACCTGGGCTATATTCTCCTCCTCCAGATACCAGCCGATGCCCTGCACCTTCTTCAAGCGCCCAGGCTGCCAAGAACTTCCATGGTCAAGGCATGGCCTGGAAGGACCGGGGGCAAACTGCTCCCAGTGTGCTGCTGGCATGGGGGGTACCTGGTCAGTGCTGCACCCCTGCTCACGGATGTTGAGGGCAATGCGATGAGCCAGCTCCTTGGTGCACAGCAGGTTGATGTTGTATGCGATAAGGAAGGTCCGGGCACCCGTGACAGTGGCTCCCCACCGGGAGACAAAGGTTGGGGGCCCAAAATCAGGAGCCCACTCTGGTTTTGCAAGCTGGGAAGGAGGAGGGAGGAGAAGCGCATGGGCTGGCACTGCCGAGGGACGAGCCTCTCCCTCCCCGGCTGCTATCTGCCACAACCACCTCCATGGTCAGCAGCACCACAAGGGTTCCACCAGCTCCTTGCAGTGCAGAGGGACCCTGCCAGCGCCAGCACCCTCCCTGGAGCTGGGGAGATGCGGCTGTGCTCTGCCCAGTGCTGTCACCTTCTTGGGGAGTGCCTCATACTCCCCGGCGCGGATGGTGGGCAGAGCTTTCCTGCTCTCCTCCCGTGCTGCCTCTCCATACAGGTAAACTGCAAGACAGAGCTGGGGGTGAGCAGTGCTGGGTAAGGGTCTGCTCATCACCTATCAGGGTCCAGTTTTGCCCATTTGGAAGCAAACCCCATTTGGTTAATCTTTAGCCAAAGGTGTGCAGTTTGTCCATAGCTGGAAGTGTGCAGCGGTGGGACTCCACTCACCAGGCACCCCCAGCTCCGCTGCCAAGCGCTGCCCAAAGGCATGGGCGCAGGTAATGCACTCCTCCATGCTGACATTCATCACAGGCACGAAGGGGCAGACATCCAGGGCCCCCATGCGAGGGTGTTCACCTGGAGACAGGGCAGATATAAGGATGGGAGCTGGGAAAATCAAGACAAGGAGGGAGGACGGCCTTTTCTGCCAGCCTCTTTTGCAGACTGAGCACTGCTGCTGCAAGGAAAGTTGAGGCAGTACTGTGTACTCCAGCTTAGGGACAGAAGCGATTCAGCCACTTTGGGTTGGGAGGATGAGCAAGGGCCTCATCACCTCCACCATCCCTCCATCCCAGCTTGCTGCATGCTGTGCTTGGCCACCCCCAAGCTCACCCTTGTGCCGGCTCATGTCGATGAGCTGCCCGGCCACACGGGCTGCGCTCAGTGCCCCCTCGACAACGGCCTCAGGGGTCCCCACAAAGGTGTAGACAGTGCGGTTGGTGGAGGCTCCAGCATCCACGTCCAGCAGCACGCAGCCCGGTGTGCGAGAGATGGCCTGTGCCAGCGCATCAATCACCTGCAGGGCAGTGGAGGGGAACCGAGATGGATGCACCCCCACCACAGAGCCTCGGGTCTGAACCCCCAGTTCTCACCCAGGTACCACAGGGGAGCAGGGGTTGGCTGCCTTTAGGGGTTTTCAACACTGGCAAGACAGGGGATTCCTTTTCTCAGCTTGTCCCCCCTTCCTACCAGAGCTGGGGCTGGGGATGACCTCATCCGTGATCAGTGAGGACGCAGCCCTGAGCTGCAGAGGATGCAGGATCCAAGGGCACCATCATCATACTCTTACCCAGGGGGTTTGAGACACCCCTGGCTCCCAGTAAGTCCCTGTGAGGGTGCTGAGGCGCTGGCACAGGGTGCCCAGAGAAGCTGTGGCTGCCCCATCCCTGGCAGTGTTCAAGGCCAGGTTGGACACAGGGGCTTGGAGGAACCTGCTCTAGTGGAAGGTGTCCCTGCCCATGACAGGGGTTGGAACTGGATGAGCTTTAAGGTCACTTCCAACCCAAACCATTCTGAGATTCTATGGTGGGGGAGAGACACTCGGCTGCTACTGCGTGTGGGAGACACCATCACAAATTGCTGTTCCTGAGGATACTGTCCCCTGCCAGCTTCAAACCAGATTTTGATCTGCAAAGCCTGTTCCCTGGGGAAGCAATGGTTTTATTGATATCTGGGGGTTGCTGAATTTCCTGCCCCCAGCAGGGACAAAGTTCAGCCCAGGGCCAATGGCCAGCACAAAGCCCATTAACCCAGATGGTGTGTTTTGGGACAATAACCACAAGCAGTACTTCTCGAAGGGGGACCACCCTGAACCCTAGTGCTACAGCAACCTGCAGGCAGTGGGGAGGGGGAGGTTTCAGCCACCCAGTTCTCACCCAGGTATCAAAAGGAAGCAGGGGCTGGCTGCCTTTAGGTATCTTCAGCCATCAGCACCCCAACATCACCCACCCTGCAGCCCCTCTGCGTGCTCACTCACCTCTTTGTTATTCCCCTCTGAGAAGTTGGGGACACACTCCACCAGCTTGGCCATGGTACCAGGGTCTGACTGTGGCCCCTGGCTCAGCTTCTTGTGTCCTGTGGGTTTGTCTGTCCAGATTGTCCCACTGTGGAATAAAAGGGTTCCCAGCACCCAACCAGCTGTCTCCTCCCCAAGCCTGGGTTTCTCATTAACTGCATTGATCTGTGGCCAGAAAAGGGTCTTATACAAACGATGTGGTCACTGCTCTGACTGCAGCAGCTCCAGGCACAAGGGTAATGAGTGCTCACCAGCACCAGCCTACTACACCGCTAATCACCAACAAGCACTTCTTAATTGCTATGAGGTCATTCCAAATGATGAAAAGCATCTGCTGCACCGAGCAGCCTGGTCCTGGCCAAAGCACGGCAAGAGGACCACCAGTACTCCACTGTGACAAGGGACAGATGCTCCACACCCCCCCAGTGTGGGCACAAGGGCAGGAGATAAAATCTGTCGCTGTGAGCAGGATTCGAACCTGCGCAGGGAAACCCTATTGGATTTCGAGTCCAACGCCTTCACCCCTCGGCCATCACAGCCCCAGCCCTGGGCACCCAGGGGGGGCACCAGCCCCATGCACCGGGCATGCCCTGCTCCCCCCAGGCACCCCGGTGTCCTGGAAAGTGGGGAAGGCTCCGAGTGCCCGGTGCATCCCGGCTCAGACCCCATCCCTGCTCTGCTGCTGGGGTAGGGGCAGGGCCCGTCCCCAAACAGCACTTGGGGTGCTCCGTGTTCCCAGGGCGCAGCAACCCCCAGCACCCCGGTACCGGCACAGGGAGGGGGTGCCCGTGCAGCTGCGCACCCCGGCTCGTTGGTCTAGGGGCATGATTCTCGCTTAGGGTGCGAGAGGTCCGGGGTTCAACTCCCGGACGAGCCCTGCTTTTGGGCACAGCCGGAGCGAGGCTGCCCGGCACAGCAGGACAGGAGATGAAGCCTCCCCAGCCCTACAGCTCCTGCCAGCACCAACGTCAGCCCCAAGCACCCTGGAGAAGGGACACGAGGTGCCCCTGCACCCGGCAGCACCCAGGCAGGGCACAGTTCTTCACAGGCTGCTGGTGCCGGAAGCGGCCTCAATCCAGGGCTGCTCGCAGGCAGCCCCAGGGCTTTTTGGGGTGGGGGGAGGGCTCTGACAGCCAAGGGGGTGTGGGGAGGCAAAAGGAGCTGGAGATGCTGGGGATTGAACCCAGGGCCTCTTACATGCAAAGCAAGCGCTCTCCCGCTGAGCTACATCCCCTCTGCAGGGGCAGCCCCACCGCTGCCCCAGCGCCCTCCCCACACACACAAACCTCGGGGCAGCTCCCGGCTGCGCTGCGCTGCCCGGGGCCGCTCCCAAGGCCCTTTCCCACCCCGGCCTCCCGCTGCCCCCTGCCCTGCACCCCCTCCTGCCTCCTCGGGGGCTCCATCCCCAGCACGGGGACCTGCCCAGACACGACCGGGCACCGACACCCGCAGTGCTGGGCACCGCCGCCCGTGTTCACCCGGGTTAACCTGCCCTGCTTAATGCCAAGGTCCCCGCTCCAAAGGGAAGGGGCGTACCCAAAAGCAGGGCTCGTCCGGGAATTGAACCCGGGACCTCTCGCACCCAAAGCGAGAATCATGCCCCTAGACCAACGAGCCGGGCTGCTGCACCCCGTTGCACCCATTGCACCCCATTGCACCCCATTGCACCCCATTGCACCCCGGCTTCTGTGAGCCACACACCTTTGGGAGCTCGGGGGGCAGTGGGGCAGTGCTTTTTGCTTGGCACATTGTGGGAGCAGGGAGGTCCCTCTGGCTCTGGCTGCACTATGGACCAGCAGCTGGAGGTGGCTCTGGGGCATCAGTGCCCAGCATCTCCCCCTCCAACATCTCCAGGGCCGCCCTCACTCTGTCAGGGTGGCACAGAGCTGTGCCAGGGCTGCAGTGCCACCACCATGCCTGCACCATGCCCCGCAGTCGAAGCAGAGCTGCCCACTGGGGATGTCACCCGCTCCACGTCCTGTCCCTCATGGGCTGTGCCTGGAGCCCCAAAAGTAGGTCCTGCACATGGGCCTCGTGTCCCTTCTCCAGGATGCTCATGGCCGATGTTGGTGCTGGCCGGAGCCGCAGAGGCCTCATCTCCTGTCCCGCTGTTCCGGGCAGCATCGCCCCGGCTGTGCCCAAAAGCAGGGCTCGTCCGGGAGTTGAACCCGGGACCTCTCGCACCCTAAGCGAGAATCATACCCCTAGACCAACGAGCCGGGGTGTGCAGCTGCCCGGGCATCCCCTCCCTGTGCCGGCACCGCGGTGCTGGGGGGGTCGCTGTGCCCAGGGACCCCCAGTATAGCCCTGGGTGGGTCTGCAATGCCCCCAGGACAGGAGGGACACAAGCATCCCACCTGGTTTTCCTGGTTTTGCTGTCTCAGGAAGGTAGGATTGGTGTGAGGGAGGGTGCATCCCATAATGGAAATCAGGCAAATCCACCAGGAGATCTGCCTGGATGAACAAGGAGCCCCTGGACAATCTCCAGCACAAAAAGGAGGCCTACAGAGGGTGGAAGGAAGGACAGATTGCCTCAGTGGAATATATTGTCCAAGCATCCAGGGATTTAGTTAGGAAAACTAAAGCTCTGAATGAACTGAATCTGGTCAGGGACATTAAGGGCAATAAGGAAAGCTTCTATAGGTATATTAGTGAGGAAAAGAAGACCAGGGAAAACTGAAGGAAACGGGAGACCTGGTTACCCAACATGAGGCACTTAACAACTCATATACTGAGGTCTTTTACCCCTGCGGCCCCGGGCCCAGCACGCCGGTGCTGGCACACCCGGGGGGGGGGGGCACCTTGGGTTGCTGCACACGTGGGGTTGCTGTACACCGCGGCTCGTTGGTCTAGGGGCATGATTCTCGCTTAGGGTGCGAGAGGTCCCGGGTTCAAATCCCGGACGAGCCCTGCTTTTGGGTACCCACTGCCTGGCCCAGCCTACGGGACAGGGCACGGACGGGGTCACATCCGCGATGGGCAGCTCTGCTGGTGGCTGCATTCAAAAATACATGTTCCCTCTCCACCTCAGAGTCCCCTTAGGCTCCTCGAGAGCCAAGGGGCACTCAAGGTCACCCAGAGCCTCTGGAGCCCCAAACCCCACAGTCGGCAGCTCTGGCGGGTAGAAGAAGGAAGCAGCAACAGGAATTCTCAGGGAGTGACAAGAAGGCAGGTCACAGGGGGACATTGTTTTTGAGGGATGCTGCATGGAGGAATATGGTTTGGAGATGTTGCTGCAAAGCGCTGGGCATTTCAACCTCTGTATGTCTAAAGAGGACAACCTCTGGGGTTGGATGGTGTGGGAGATGCTGGGCACTGATGCCCCATGGCCACGGAGCAGCCACAGGCAGAGGGACCTCCCTGCTCCTACAATGTGCTGAGGGAAACACACTGTCCCACTGCACCCCAAAATCCCAGAGGTGTGTGGATCACAGAGGCTGGAGTGTAATGGGGTGCAATGGGGTGCAATGGGGTGCAGTACCCCGGCTCGTTGGTCTAGGGGTATGATTCTCGCTTTGGGTGCGAGAGGTCCCGGGTTCAACTCCCAGACGAGCCCTGCTTTTGGGCACCACTACCTGGCACAGCCCAGGAGGGACAGGCATGGACCAGGTAACATCCCAAACGAGCTCTGTACGCCCCAGACAAAAGCAGCGCAGGCTTTGCCCATGGAACGAGTTGGACCCACATTCCTTTTGCACATGAAGGTGGAACCATACCTGAAGTCTGCATTGGGCTCTCCAGCCCCACTCCATGGCTCCATTGCCACTTTTGTGTGCTCTCATTGGCCTCATCCCCAGACAGCCCATGATCTTTCTGGGCATCTTTTTGTCCAGGGAAGCAGGAAAGTCTCTGGGATGTATCCCGGCACAGACCCCGTTCCCATTCTGCTTCTGGATCCAAACAGCATCTGGGGTGCTCCGTGTTCCCGGGGCACAGTGACCCCCAGCACCCCGGTGCCGGCACAGGGAGGGGGTACCCGTGTAGCTGCACACCCTGGCTCGTTGGTCTAGGGGTATGATTCTCACTTAGGTTGCGAGAGGTCCCGGGTTCAACTCCCGGACGAGCCCTGCTTTTGGGTACCACCTGCAGCAGAATGGGGCGAGTGGTGTCAGTGGGGCAGCGGTGGGGGTGAGGGCACTTGTGCAGGGGGCCCGGGCTGCCCCTGCACAGGGGATGTAGCTCAGCGGGAGAGCGTTTGCTTTGCATGTAAGAGGCCCTGGGTTCAATCCCCAGCATCTCCACCTACTTTTGCAGCCTGTGACCAATAGAAGGGTTTATGGAACCCTGGGACTCTTCTAAGAGATGCTCATACCCCTGAAACCAGCAAATTGGGATGTGCACCTGCAGCCCACGGGAGATCCTCCACATGGACCCTGCCCCTATCCTACCATGCACCTATAAAGGAGAGCACAGAGGAGCTGCAGATGCTGGGGTTGGGGCCCTCCCCATTGGAAGGTCCCATTTGTGAGCTGGTGTGGCTGGAGGGTGCTGCGGGCCAGGTTTCATCCTTGGCTTTTCAGTCTTCCTGATGGGTGGCAATGGCTGAGGAGGTCTCTGTCCCCTTCTCATGTCCTCTACCCAGTACTGGGGTCAGGCCAGAGAGATGGAGCTGGGTGAGCGTGAGTGCCCCAGCCTCCGTCGCACTGAGGACCTACTCTAGGCCACTCTCTCCCTTGCTGTGCTTCACGCGTATCTCAAACCAACGCAGCCTTTGGGGTTGCCTGAGCCCTCAGAGGCCACACAGAGATTGTCTGGTGATGGTTTTGGGCACTCGTGGGAAAAGGGAGGGGGACAGCATGTCCCTGCAGGGGCTGGGACCCCAAAACCCAGCTGGTGCTGGTAGGGGATGTGTTGGGCTCCCTGTGCCTGGGGGTCCTCCCAGCAGAGATAGAGAAAGGTTTGGGAGCCGGGGTACCCCAGACCTGGGGCAGCAGGTTGGGTCAGGGGGTGATGTGTGCTGCAGTACACAGCAGTGGGGCACCCCATGGTGTGGGGCAGCTGGGCACCATGGCTCAGCTGGTTAAAGCGCCTGTCTAGTGAACAGGAGATCCTGGTTTTGACTCTCAATGGTGCCTGACCCAGAGGTTGCTTTCCTCCCTGCCCCAACCTGGGAGCATTGCTTTGAGTCTTTGCAGTGGTGTCCCCTGCTGCTCTGTGCCAGTCAACCCCACTCTGTGGGGAAGGAGCTTACAGTGAAGAGATGACCCAAAACCATCTCCAAACCCAGGGGATTTGGGACCTAAAGCAGTAACTCCTGTGCTGCCTGGACCTCCAGCATCTTCACTATTCATTTACACAACTGGATTAAGCAAGAAAACCCTCTGGACACAGGCTGGGGGGGGGGGGGTGAGTGGTGGTGTGGGGCTGATGGAGACCTGCGACAGAGCCTGGGGTACACACTTCTATGGCAGAAATAAATGCCACCTCACCCTCTGCCACCCTCTGAACACAGGGACAGAAGGGAGCATGGGGAGGTCCAGCCAGATGTGATGCCGGGGCTCTGCTCTGTTCTGAAGAACCAGCCACAGTTTGCAGCCTTTGGTCAGAAAAGGGGAAAAGGTCCCCTAAAAAAAGGGTCTGAAGGAGGGGATGAGGTGGCCGAATGGTGGAGGTGATGTACTGCTAATCCACTGTGCCCCGCATGGGGGGGTT
This sequence comes from Amazona ochrocephala, assembly GCA_039720435.1. Lineage (NCBI taxonomy): Eukaryota > Metazoa > Chordata > Aves > Psittaciformes > Psittacidae > Amazona > Amazona ochrocephala. The sequence goes on along the minus strand of CM077881.1, from coordinate 79,471,697 downwards.
TGAATCCCACCCTCTCGGGTGCTTGCCTGCTGCTTACAGTGGTTCAGTGCTTTGCCTCTTGGAGGAGGTGTAATGGGCTGGCCCGTGGGCTCGGGGAGCCAAGGGGTCAGGCATGGGAGCATGGGGCCCGGCACGTTGCACCGGAGGGCAGCGCAGGACCCTGAGCAAACTGGAGCAGGTTCGGCAAGTGGGAGCAGCAATGCAGAGGCAGATGTGTATTTAACATGGCAGAGCGAAAGAGAGGGAGGCAGGAGGGAGAACATAGAACCATGGAATGGTTTGGGTTAGAAGGGACCTTATAGCTCATCCAGTTCCATCCCCTGCCACAGGCAGGGACACCTTCCACTAGAGCAGGTTGCTCCAAGCCCCTGTGTCCAACCTGGCCTTGAACACTGCCAGGGATGGGGCAGCCACAGCTTCTCTGGGCACCCTGTGCCAGCGCCTCAGCACCCTCACAGGGAAGAGCTTCTGCCTAAGAGCTCATCTCAGTCTCCCCTCTGGCAGCTTAAAGCCATTCCCCTTGTCCTGTCCCTACAGGCCCTTGTCCAAAGCCCCTCTCCAGGTTTCCTGTATCCCCTTTGCGCACTGGAGCTGCTCTAAGGTCTCCCCTTAAGGAGCCTTCTCTTGTCCAGGCTGATCCAGCCCAGCTCTCTCAGCCTGGCTCCAGAGCAGAGCTGCCCCAGCCCTCACCATCACTAACACACAGCATCGCTGCTATGTGTGCGAGCTCCCTGCTGGGTCTGCAGCAGTGCTCACAGTGGGGGTTCTGGAGAGAGGAGAGGATGAGCTACTGCAAGATGCAGATGAAAGAGGTAAAACCCCACTTGCTGTGAGGCTTTAACTGCTGAAATCCAGAGGTCATGAGGAGAGGGCAGCCTTGCCTTTCGCGGAGCTGCCCGCGCTCCCATGCGGCTAGGCAAACCTGTTGTGCCAGCATCGCTGGTTCCTTCTCTGCTCCCACCCCTTTCCACACATGAGGATGTAGCCAAGCAATGCCATGGCTTGGAGGCAAAGGCAAAGATGCTCAGGCTTAGCTGCCCACACTGCAAGCTGTATGCTGGCTTTTTGACCTTCCCTGGGGACATGTTTACTTCCCATGCCCTGAGGACGTGCCTCTGGGGATGAACTGGGAGCTGCTTCCCTTTGTCAGCTTCTCCGGAGCCAGAAACAGGGCTGCAAGCAGATTTCCTGTGGAAAAGGCATGGGGTTTGGTGCAAGGGAGGGGGGGGGGGGTTGGGGGGGTGTGTGTGTTACAGCCTTGGGGAAACACCAACATGCAGCTGGAGATGGTGAGATGGGAAGCGGTCAGCGCAGGCTCCTCGGGTGGTGGTGCTGGTGTTGCAGGATGGATCCTGGGGGCTTGCAGGGAAAGCAGACAAGCTGACTCCATTGGGACACCCTCGGGTTGTGTCTGCCCCAGTACATGTGTGCCCTTGCTCTGGTGTGCAGTGATGAGGCCCCCTGGGGGGGAAGGTGCCAGCCTCGGTGACGCTGGGGAGCATCAGCTCACCCAGGGACCTGGCAATTATAGGGGACATGTGAGAGGCATGGAACTGGATCACCTGCAGCCCCAGGGATGCCCACAGCACTGGCTGGGCTCCACTGCCCAGGTTCCACACAGCACCCTGAGGTGCCTCGGAAAGGACACACACAGGTGGCCAAGGATGCTCCGTGGATGCAGTGTGGGTCTATCTGCATCAGGATGCTCCTGGCATCAGTGTGTCCCACTTTGCCCATCAACCATATGGGAATGGTCCCTGGGATGTCGGCTGCAGCCCTAAGGGAAGTGCACTGGATGAAGTAGTTCCTTGGAGATGGGATGCAATGGGTCTGTTGCTGTTGCAAAATGTGCCTTTGGCTTTCAGGAGACATTTGGGGCCAGGGGTAAGCTTCCACCCTCCAGCCAGTCTGAGAGACATCTGGCCCTTGGGTTGGTGGAAATCAAAACACAGAGTGGTAAAACTGGAGCTGCAAAGTGCTGCTGGGGCTGGTGATGGGAAGGGAAACACGGCAGGTGCTGGTCCTGGGCCATGTTTCTCCTCGTGCCCTTTCCTGCAGGAAGAACCGGGGCTGAGATGGTCACTCATCCTTGAAGTTAAGAAGCCGGGTCTGATGCGTTTGGTTGGGTGATGTTTTCTTGGTGCCGTGGTTCCTCCAGAGAGAGCCATGTCTCAAGCAGAAACAAATAGGGGTTGGAGAACCCAATCTTTGTCTTTTTCCCCAATACCTGTGTTTCCAGGAAGACCTCTTTCCCTTGTGGATTTATTTTGTTTCAATCTAATTCATCACACAAATCTGTGGCATCATTTCATCATTCAAAAGTAGTGGTGAAAAGCAGCAGGGCAAAGCTTAGAATAAAGCCTCACCTTTTCCTGCTCACAGAATCACCATTTAGGAGGTCGTGATGAACCCACAGCCTTACTCCAAGCAGGCTGCAAGGCTGCTTCCCTCTGAAGCACGTAGCCTCCACTGCACATCAGAAAAGCTGATTCCCTCATTCCCCTTCCAGAATGATGCTGAAAATACCTATGAAAGGCTTTTTTGCCTCTGCAGGCAGGGCAGGGAGGAGGCACTAGGGACAATTCAGCATTATCACCAAGGCTCTGCAAGGCCAACTCACCCTAGAAACTGAAATGACCCCCAAACCCCTACAGGGCACATCTTTAACAGTGATGCTAACAACCCCCAGCTCCACATATGCATAGTACATGTGCCCTGCTGCTCATATGGTTTATTCCAGGGCAGGAGATGTTTGTGCCTTCATCTAGGCTCTGCTGGATCAGAATGAGAAGCCTTCTTCAGCCTTTCCTTGCCCCTAGAGCCTGATGGCTCATTCCCCTGCTCGGGATCACATCAGCGACTCCCTCTCCTCAACTTGATGGTGATTCACATTTAAGTGCAGGTCAGGATTTGCGCGACTCCCCGGCTGCTTAGCATCTAACAGGCATTCTGCAGAGCGAGCCAGTGTCACACCACAGCCTCTAATTAAACAGCATCACTGCATCCCAAGGAAGCAGAGCTGCGAACTTCGGGCTCGCCGCTGTTAGCCCACCCAAAGAGCAGTTGGAAAGGCTCTTGGCCTCAGAAATCAGTTCAGTGCACAAAGCCAGTCAGATTTGATGTGTGCCACCTTCAGGGGTGGGCTTCAGTGGCCATGGGTTTAAAACCTAATATCCCTTCCGAACAGAATCCATAGCACAAGTAAGGAATAACAGCAAAACCAGGCAAAATCCTCTCAGCAGATCCAAAAGGATAACAACTGCCTCCAGCCGGCCTAGCTCAGGACTGTGTCTGTGGTAGGTTTACCAACAAATGTGTGTTCCTTATATTCAACCTACATCCCCAATCTCACCTCAGGTGCACCGAGGAGCTGAATGGCTTGCGCTCAGAGGAAGGAGGGGGGCGGTGTGCTGGATCTGCCCTAAATTCTGCTGCAACCCTCTCCTGCCTGATGGCATCAGATGTACTCTGGCCTTAGGAAGCGGGGTAATTAATGCCTGTAGCCCGAATCATTTCAATCTTACTCAGTATGAAGTGGAAGCAAAACACGGCAGATGAAAGAGGGAACTGTTTAACCAGCCGGGGGTGCTTTCCAAGGAGAAAAGTGCCGGTTGCTGGAGAGTTTCAGGCGGAAGGTACGCACCCGCACCCCCAGGGCCAGGGCACCCTATAAAACCCCACACGGTGCCTCGAGCCCCACCACCCGCTCCCAGTCGCTGCTGCTGCCGTCCCCTGGGTAAGTCGAGAGCGAGACGGGCTCCGTCTCCTTCCCAACTGAGCTGTTTCTTTCACGGATGCCTTGTGCCCGGTCCTCCGCCAGAGTCCCAGGTTGGTTACCTGCCTCCCTCCCGCCTGTGGAGGAGGAGGATGTTGGGGAAGGGTTTCGTTTCTGCTCCGAAGTGAGGAGTGTAAGGGGGGCTTGTAACCACGGAGCCGGGTCCATCCTGCATGGTTTGCCTTGCTGAAGCTTTTCAACCAAAAGAAGGATATGCCCAGGTTGCAGGGATCAATCTGTCACTGATTATGGAAGGGCATCAGAGGTCCCATATGTTTTGGGATGGGATAACTCAGCTCACATTAAATCCAGCTTGCTCATGTTGTATTGATTTAAGTTGGTTTTGCGTCTCAGGGAGTATTTTGCTTGCTGAGGGCTTTGTTGTTGGCTTGAAGGCAGGCACTGTGCAGGACTGGGTCTGCTCTTAGCATCTGGTGCTTCCCCAGATGCACAACTCAACCCAGACTCCTTGCATTCTCCCTAAGTGAGTTATGGGATGAAGAAAGGAGGAAGCCCCTTTGGAAAGCCTTCCTTTGGGGTTTCTAAGCCATCCAAGCTCACCCCTTAGCTAGCTCTCCCACACTTATTACTATGGGAGCCACTGAATGAGGGCTCAGCAGTGATGGACCAGCCTCTGCCTTGCATTTACCCCCTGGCTCTGGCTTTCAGGTAGACGTCCTTGCCGAGCAATGTCCTGCTACGACCTGTGCCTGCCCTCCTCCTGCGGTCCCCGGCCGCTGGCCGCCAGCTGCAACCAGCCCTGCTTCCGCCGCTGTGGGGACTCCACCACCGTCATCCAGCCCCCCACTGTCTTGGTCACCCTGCCCGGGCCCATCCTCAGCTCTTACCCCCAGAACACGACGGTGGGATCCACGGCATCGGCCGCCGTCGGGAACTACCTGCGGTGCTGCGGGATACCCGTGGGCTCCAGTGGTCCCCGTGGGCTCGGGAAGGCAGGACTGCTGTGCCTGGGCAGCAGCGGGATATAGGGGTCTCCCTGACGGTCACCTCCTGCTGATGCCAGCAGAACCTCTGCATCAGGAAGGACTAATGAAGAACAGGACCAAGACTGGGGAAGAGGACTAAGGAAATGCCCATGGGTTTCCCAGATGGGATGGGGGGAGCTGCAAACCCCCACCAGGAGGAAGGGATCCATGTGAGCTTGTCACCGTGCCTATGTATACCTTTCTCTCACTAAGCCTTGCTTTATATTTCCATGTAGGCGTCACACCCTGCGGTGCTACGCAGCATTTGCTGCTGGCTGGGCAAAAATGCTTATAGCAGGCTGTAGACGGAAGATGATAGCCATGGGGCAGTGGGGCAGAGGAACAACCTTGTAGGGATCAGCTTGTCCTGGAGTGGGGTTTATCCATTTCTTCACCAAGCACTGGAAATGCACTTCTCATACTCTGCACTGATTTATTCTCCTATCTCATTAAAGCCATGCTGCATCACAGACCAAGTCTTCTGGTGTTCCTTGTGCCCCTGGACTGGAGGCACTTGCTGCTGGGGGTGGGGATTCCTTTTGGTTTTGGGCTGAAATGGGGGTTTCTGCTGCTCAGCTCCTCACTGTGCTGACATAAGTGTGTGATTGGCTGTGACCAGCTTGAAGATAACTTTCCCAGCCTGGAAATCTCTCCTGCTGCCCCATAGCAAGCATTTGCTTAGGGAGGACTTCCCACAGGAGCAGGCTTGTTGCCTGTTCCCTCAAGGAGGTGGGAATATGGAGGTTTAGCATTTCACCCTGCATTTTGCAGCAATTTTGGGGGTATGCTAAGGAGGACGGATGTGGGGTCAGGGACAAAAGGTAGAAGTGGGCTTCTTCGGAGATGCTCCTTTGTATAGCTATCCTGTGCCCAACTCACTTCTCGTGTTATAGGTGATGATGAAGAATAAAGCATTCCTCAGATATACTGGGGCAAAACCAGACCTCAAGCTCTAGGATCTTCATTCTTGCTCTTTACAAGGCAAAAGAGGCCTCATACAAATAAGTATGTGCTGACTCAACTCAGGTGGCAGAGAGGCATGTGGTGTATCTGCATCTGTCTGTATCTCTTAATGAAACAGCAGAAACGTTTTGTTCTGTGCTGCTGTTTGCATGACTAGACATGCATATGTATAGGGGTGACTCCAGTATTTGCCTGGAGTAAGCCCTATCTATGAGCAGAATATACTCATGTTCCTCTCCTGGCTCAGGGAGCACACCTTGTCCTGCAGCCCATGTTCACAGCAGCATCCCCAGCCCCATCAGAGAAAGAGGGGTGCCTGTGATGTGGAATATGGTGCAGGTTACCCAGGTTTCCTCTATGTACACACAGGTTTCCAAATATACGCAGACACTTGGAAACCCAGTTTGCTGCGACTGAGCACTGATTGACCAGAGGTGTCATAAAATCAATCAACCAGGTTGTAAAAGACCTTTAAGCCCATCCAGTCCAACCACTCCCCAGCAGTGCCAAGGCCACCATCGACCCATGGCACTGAGGGCCTCGGCTACACGGTGTGTGAACACTTGCAGGGATGGTGACTCCAGCCCTGCCCTGGGCAGCCTGTTCCAACGCCTGAGCACCCTGTGGGGAAGGAATTGTTCCTAATTTCAATTCATTCCATAGAAGAAACTAATTTCCCTGTGTGCTACAGGTACAGAGGCAACAGCAACAACTGGACCAGCACTCAGAGCTTTGCTCTGTTGCTGTGTGGAGAGACCTGCAGGTCCCATGCTGGCCAGTTAGAAGAAGACAAGGATAACCCCATCCTTATTAGCCTCAGTCCCAGCACAGTGAGCTCTTCCCAAAGGCTGGGACCCAAGACTTCAGTTGGACATGTTGGAGAATTGGGGAATAATTGCTTTACGAGGGGGGGATGCAGGTGGCTCTGGAAGATGTCAGGCATTGAGTCAAAGCCTCTTTTTAAAATGCCACGTATCAAGCAGAACCTATCCAGCTGATGGAAGGAAGAATAAGGGTCCTTCATGGGTACCATTTAAACCTCTTTTATGCCTTAAGCATTTTGGTAGTCTGACAATTTGCATAGAGCACATGAGTGTTTGTAATGAGGCTGAGCCTGAAAGCACGTTGGTCTTTAAAAGCCTTTGCCCAAGCTCAACTGGTTTCATTGCTCAGGAGGCCTTCACAGAGGTGCTCCTAATTTGGAGGAAATTCATGTGGCGATTGCTCAGCAGCCCGAGCACCAGGAGAGGAGAGCTGTGGTTCCACATCCCCTGACCAGGGAGGTTTCATCAGTTTATTTCTTATCCAAGCTCCAGGAATTACCTACAGAATGCAAAATTCTCCTGAACTCTACAATGAGGAAAAGGGTTGGATTCCCAGCAAAAGCTGTGTTAGAAAGATGCAGCCATCCAGGGCTCGTGTAACGTTCTTCCATCATAGGAGAGTCCAGGATGGAGCAGGGGGAAAGAACAATGACATTTTGATGTGGCTTTTCACTGAATGACTTCACTGCTGAGGTGTTGCAGGCATTCTTGGTGAGGCACCGGCACAGAGAAGCTGTGGCTGCCCCATCCCTGGCAGTGCTCAAGGCCAGGTTGGACACAGGGGCTTGGAGCACCCTGCTCTAGTGGAAGGTGTCCCTGCCCGTGTCAGGGGTTGGAACTGGGTGAGCTTTAAGGTCCCTTCCAAGCCAAACCATTCCATGGTTCTATTATTATATGATTTTGTTTTGTTTTGTTTTGTTTGCTAGCCCTTGATTTGACTTGAAAATTGTGATGCCTTGCTGCAGACATGCAAGTGAGGACCTCAGTGTCCTCCAGTGCTCCCTATCCTAAGGGATCTGGCACCCTGTCTCCCATGGGTGTTGTGGCTCCCAGCTGGGAGCCGTCTTGAATTCACTGTACCACATTACCCCCCAAGCCAGCCCAGGGCAGGACCCCACAGACTTGCTGATCAGGCCCTAAAATACAGGTTGCTGCCAAAGGCCCTGGTGAGAAACAGTGAACTACAGACCAAGAGGGAACTACAGCTTTCATGAGATGAAAAACAATGCTGACAGGGTGGAAGGATGCACATGGAGGGAAATAGCTGGGTCCTAGCCCCAGCATCGCTTACTTATGGCTTTCAAAAGGAGCAGCAGCAGCATTCGTCAGAAGAGCCTGGAGCACAGCCCAGGCGCCACGCATGAATCTGTTGGGTCTTGTGTTCTACTCACCTCCCATCTTCCCTCACCTGCTTATATCCTTGCAGGAAACCTTCTCCATGCTGTCACCCAGCATCCTCCTCTGGCAGCAGTCACTGCTTCCCGGAGACCCCTCTTTCCCTGCATTTTCTGTCTTCCTTTGCTTTGGTGAAGTCAACTGCACCCGCAGGCACTACAGTGCATGTACTATGGTGAGGTTCACCAGCACAGCAGAGAGCAGTCAGAACACACTGGGAAGGTGTTGGGGTGGCTCCTTGTTGTGAGGTCACAGCATTACGGGTGTCAATGTTCTGTTTGGGGTTCATGTAACCAAGGGAACGTCCAGGCTTGCACCAGCCCTGATGGCAAACGAGCTCACTGAGGTTTCCCTGCATTTGTGTACTTGGGGAAGACAACAGCATCAGCCAGTGAGTATCTCGTGTGGCAGTGGGTATAGATGAGGCTGGTGGAGGGGTGTAATCATGGTGTGAGTTGGAACCAGCACAGTGTGGAGCTGCCATGGGAAAGGGAAGACTGGTGTGAACAGCAAGCGAGTGGCACCATCAGGAACGGAAGCCTCAGGCAGGATGGTGCTGGTGATAGCAATGGAAGGATCGGTGGTGGCTGCGTAATTGCTGGGACAAGATTGCAGCACATCAATCTGTGGCCTCTCTGTGCATCCCGATGAGAAGGCAGAAATCCCGGTGACTCACAGCAGTGGGGCAGGATAAAGAGCCAGAACCACTGCCTGTGCCTTTACTGGGTTGCAAAAGGCGTCTCCCACCCCAGCGCCCAAGTGCCAAGCTGAGGGCGATACCAGGAGGGGAAGCAGGCCTCAACAGGCAGCACCCATCATCCTCCTCACTATGGCAAGGACCTGTGGCCAGAGCACTTGCGGACAAGCACCCTGGAGCCAGCTGGGTGGAGAGACAGAGCCCCTGGAGCTGGGAGCCTGCAGGCAGGGCGGACTGAGGTGGGGCTTGTTTCCCAATCAGAACCTCCTTCCTTGGCCACCAGAATTCCCAGAACCATTTCCCACCAAAGCACAGAAGACACTTGGTGTTAGGTTTTAGGATGGGGAGAGAAAGGGGTTGGCTGGCTGGGATAATAGGGCATCCCACCCCAAGCACCCACAGACTCACACCTGCTTTCTAAGCACCATCCCTGCTACACAAGGGCTCTGCACCAGCCTGGGGAGGCAGACAGGCGATGGCTCCATCAGTTCTTCCCCAGGGCTGGAAATCCCATAAACCAGGAAAATAACAGGCCAGCCACACATGTGAGTCACTGAACCTCACCCTAACCCCAGATCATTGCCAGACACTGTTCCCGGCTGTCCTACACCCCCTTCTTCTGTGATCTGCTCCCACCAGGGTGGGCAGTGCTCCGGGATGGGCAGGGATGAGTGCAACAAAAGAGGACACCAAATCTCCATGTCTTAAAAGGTCATCATAGAATCCTGGACCTGGGCCTCCTCAGAGTGCAGCGGAGCGGGAGAATCCCCTCCCTGGCCAGGGACGTTGCACACTCACGCTGCACACAAGTTGGGCTGCAAGCACACACTGCTGGGACAGGTCCTGAGAGTTTCAAACACAAGAGATGCTCAATTCTAGAGCTGCTAATCCACATCTGCTGAGGATTAGGCGCCTTCCCATCTCCAAAGAGAAGGGTATTGCCATGTAAGGTGTGTGCTGCTAGCACTGGATGTGTAGGGCTGAAGGAGCCATGACTGGAAATGCCTGGGGTGCCTCCTCCTCTGCTTTGCAGAGCAGGGCTGAGGAATGAGGCTTGCCTGCACTGCGGTGGCAAATCCATCCTCCCGGCTCCCCTGGGTCAGCCCACGAGGTTTGGATGTGCCCCAGGGAGGGAACCCTGGCTCTGGCACAGCCTGCAATGCTATTAGCGCTGAGCACTTGCTGTGCTACGGTACCTGTGTGGACAGGGATCCCCATCCCGCTTGGAATGGGTCTCCAAGAGGTGGTGGTGGTGGGAGGTGAGGGCACCCAGGGGCCATCACCTTGTTCCCAGTGAGGACCACAGGGGCCGAGGGCCGCTCCATCAAGCCCGCCCCGGCTCGTTGGTCTAGGGGTATGATTCTCGCTTCGGGTGCGAGAGGTCCCGGGTTCAACTCCCGGACGAGCCCTGCTTTTGGGCGCACACCTTCCCTTTGGTGCCGGTGGCTGTGACATGGCAAGGGTACAGGTAAGTGCAGCAGGGCCAAAGCACAGTGGCTTTGGTCCCATGTCATGGCCGGGTACATCCCTGTGGGCAGGATGAACCCCAGGGGCCAGCAGAGAGGGGCTGTTGATGTAGGGGGATGTAGCTCAGCGGGAGAGCGCTTGCTTTGCATGTAAGAGGCCCTGGGTTCAACCCCCAGCATCTCCACCTCCTTTTGCCTCTCACAACACCTTTCCTGTCGTGCAGGGCTGGCAGAGCCCCCCAGGCACAGTGGAAAAGCCCTGGGCTGGCCTATGTGATGTGAGAGGGGAACACCACAGCCTCAGCTGCACCCCTAAAATGTGGGGACAGAGGGGCAGGGGGTGCAGAAGGGGTTCAGACCTCAGCTCAGTCTAGGGGCATGATTCTCATTCAGAGTTTCAGCTCCCGGATAAGCCGTCCTTTTGGGACACCCCCTGCATTGGGGACTGCATCCCTCCTGCTCTCTGCTGTCCCAGAGGAGGATATTCAGCCCTGGCAAACAGCACCCTGTGGTGTGGCCAGAGGTTTCTTTTTCAGCTGGCACTGGGTTTAGCAAGCTTGGATGCTATCACTGTGGTACTGGGGATGTTATGGCCTGCCTGAGCATCACTCTGAGCAGGGGGGATGTAGCTCAGCAGAGCAATTGCTTCTAACGTAAAGAGGCGCTGGGCTCAACCACTAGCATCTCCAGCTTTTATTCCCCGAAAAATCCCTGTAAGAAACACGCCCTTTCTGCAGGGGACATAGAATCACAGAGTGGTTCAGGTTGGAAAGGACCTTAAGAAAAGCTGATCTTCCTCTCCCCCAGTTTTCCTCCTCCTTGCTCCCTGACATCCTCATAGCTGTTTCCTTTAGTTACCTGCCTCAGCCCCCAGGTAGAGCTGCCCACCGGGATGTCACCTCTCCTGTGCCCCATCCCTCATAGGCTGTGGGTACCCAAAAGCAGGGCTCGTCCGGGAGTTGAACCCGGGACCTCTCGCACCCTAAGCGAGAATCATACCCCTAGACCAACGAGCCGGGGTGCGCAGCTGCACGGGCACCCCCTCCCTGTGCCAGCACCGCGGTGCTGGGGGGTCGCTGTGCCCAGGGACCACGGGGCACCCCAGATGCTGTTTGGGGACGGGCCCTGCCCCAGCCCCGGGAGCAGAGTGGGGATGGGATCTGCGCTGGGATTTCCCAGGAAATGATTTACATATTCATGGAATTTCCTGGAACTATTTATAACATCTGCATCCTAACGACGCACGCGTGTTCTTGCAGAGCGGGGGGCTCTGGCGGTCCCCCATAGTCTTCCTCCCTGTGTTTAGTGAACGACCTCAGTGCTTGTACGTGCTCGCAAGGTCCTAGCGCTGAGTTAGCAGTTGGTGTGTCCTCGCTTCTGCTCTGTTCCAGTCTCTGCTATCTTAAAGGATGGCACAACTGGTCTTATTGACCGCTTCCTTAATTGTCATCAGTCATGTGGTGTTCCTTCCCCCGTGAGCTGGACATTCCTTACTCCCTACGTGTTAGCAAGTTAGAGCAGTTTGCTGTGTTTTACTATGTCAGTTTAGAGCCACACACACTACTGTTAGCTTAAACACATGATTTTAGCCTACACCACCTCCAGGTGCGAGAGGACGTGGATCCAGCTCCTACAGGAGTCCTTCCATGGGCAAAGCCTGCCCTTCACTTGTCTGGGGTGCACAGAGCTCGTTCGGGGTCAGGTCTTGGCTTTCACCCCCTTGTTCCCCCCAAGCCCCACAGCTTTGGGTTGGCATGGCAAGTGGCTGTTGTGTGGAACCGTGGCACAACCAGGGCATGATGGAGCAGCGGTGCCCAGCACAGGGGTGCCAGTGCCACATCTGGCTGGCTGCATGCCCCTGGGCAGGATGGGCCCCTAAGGGAGGTCAGCGTGGGAGCCCTGAGGGTGTGTGTGTGGGGAGGGCGCTGGGGCAGAGCAGGGCGAGCAGTGTCAGTGGGGCAGCGGTGGGGTGAGGGCACTTGTGCAGGGGGCCCGGGCTGCCCAGGCAGAGGGGATGTAGCTCAGCGGGAGAGCGCTTGCTTTGCATGTAAGAGGCCCTGGGTTCAACCCCCAGCATCTCCACCTCCTTTTGCCTCCTCAAACCTCTTATCCCCCAGTCATCACTGGGGGATGCTTCCCCGTGGTGCCTTCCTGCGCAAGGGCTCTCTGCACCTGGATTTTTTCTCAGGTATCAATAAATCCCCCTGGATGTTCCCTTTTCCCAGCCGCAGCACTGGGGCTGCTAATGGGCACTGGAACTGTGCAGATGGCCCCATACCAGCCTCGGGGAATGATTTTGCCCCAGAGATCAATCCCAGGGCAAAGTTGGGATGTCCCTGGCCAGGTGTTGGGATGTCACAGGCTGTGATGGCCGAGGGGTGAAGGCGTTGGACTTGAAATCCAATAGGGTTTCCCTGCGCAGGTTCGAATCCTGCTCACAGCGATAGCTTTTACCACAGCCGGATGATGTTGGGGGCCTGGGTCCCCCATCCCATACGATCTGATGGCTGGAGAGCAGTGGACAGGGAAGAGAATCGGCACTGGGCACTGATGGGCTCTGGATCCATCCCCCTATTTGAGCCTTACTTTTGGGCACCCACTGCCAAGCACAGCCCATGAAGGATGTGGGTCACAAAGAGACAGAGCACGGCTCCGGATGTTCCTGCCTGGGTGGGGAAGGGGCTCTGGAGAGAGCGAAGCAGGCAAAGCAGGGACCTGCTGACACCGTGTCCCCGCTGGGCAGCTCTGCCAGAGGCTGTAGTGCAGGCACAGGGGATGCCTTCCCGAGGTGGAAGCGGAGTCTGTTATCCATGTCCTGTGAAGGAGGTGGGCTGGAGGAGGCAAAAAAGGATGGAGATGCTGGGGATTGAACCCAGGACCTCTTACATGCGAAGCAAGCGCTCTTCCACTGAGCTACATCCCCTTGCCTGGGGGCTTTCTGCACCTGGGGGTCCTGCTGCCCACCCTGCACCTCATGGACCTGTAGCTGTTGGAGCTGGGGCAGTCACAGCCATAGAATCATAGAATCAGTGGGGTTGGAAAAGCACTTTAAGCCCACCCAGTCCAACCATTCCCCAGCACTGCCAAGGCCACCACTGACCCATGGCACTGAGGGCCTCATCTCCACGGTGTGTGAACACTTACAGGGACGGTGACTCCAGCACTGCCCTGGGCAGCCTGTTCCAATGCCTGAGCACCCTCTGGGGAAGGAATTGTTCCTCAGCTCCATCTAAACCTGCCCTGGTGCAGCTTGAGGCCGTTTCCTCTTGTCCCATCCCTTGTTCCTTGGGAGCAGAGCCCAGCCCCCTCCTGGCTCCATCCTCCTGTCAGGCAGCTGTAGGGAGCGATCAGGTCCCCCCTGAGCCTTCTCTTCTCCATCTGAACCCCCCAGGTCCCTCAGCCGTTCCCCATCACACTGTGCTCCAGGCCCTGCACCAGCTCCATTGCCATTCTCTGGCCCTGCTCCAGCACCTCTTGCAGTGAGGGGCCGTGTCTGGGTGCCAGCCCCACAGCCAGGGCAGAGCAAGGGGGGACTCCCAGCTGTGAATGCCCATCGGGGCCAAAAAGACCTTCCCAAGGTCCTGTCTCACCCAACCGGTTCCCTGAGCACTGAAGGTCAAGGAGCGGGTTCCTCCCCATGTGAGCACCCCGGCTCGTTGGTCTAGGGGCATGATTCTCGCTTCGGGTGCGAGAGGTCCCGGGTTCAACTCCCGGACGAGCCCTGCTTTTGGGTACCGGCCTCCTTTGGCTGCAGTACGTGTCCCCTGCCCATGGTGGGACCATGGCCAGCCTGGTGGAAGGGCATCAGTGCAGGGATGGAGAAGTGCTCAGGGTGGGCATGTCCCTGTGGCAGGATGGAGATCCTTAGAATCAATGATGGGGGTGGCAGTGCAACCCTGACAGTCTGATTTTGGGCTGCTGGGGCAGAGCAGGGCAAGTGGTGTCAGTGGGGCAGCGGTGGGGTGAGGGCACTTGTGCAGGGGGCCCGGGCTGCCCAGGCAGAGGGGATGTAGCTCAGCGGGAGAGCGCTTGCTTTGCATGTAAGAGGCCCTGGGTTCAATCCCCAGCATCTCCACCTCCTTTTGCCTTCCAACACCACCTTCCCTGTCGTGCTGGCCTGGGAAAATCCACCCATTCCCAGTATAAAAGCCCTGGGAGTGCCTGAGGGCTCGGAGTCCTTTAGCTTTATGGTCATCATCTCCTCAGGGATGATGGACATGGAAATGATGGGGAGCCACCCAGCATGGCTGACACCTCCTCACCCTGCTCCTCTGAACAGCTGTTTCCTCACCTCTCCTGGGTCTGGAAAACCACATGGGAGGTGAGTCTGTGCCCACCCTACTCTAGGGCCATCACAGACCCAAACAGGGGCATTGCTGGGCTCCGGTGCACCCCCCACTGACCCAGTCCCATCCAGTCCTGGCTGCCCCATCTTCCTGGGAAGTGAGGAAGCTCCGGGGTGCCCGGTGCATCCCAGCACAGACCCCATCTGTGCTCCTAGGGCTGAGGCAGGGCCCATACCCAGACCCATCTGGGGTGCCCCGTGGTCCCTGGGCACTGCGACCCCCCCAGTACCGCGGTGCCGGCACAGGGAGGGGGTGCCCGTGCAGCTGCGCACCCCGGCTCGTTGGTCTAGGGGTATGATTCTCGCTTAGGGTGCGAGAGGTCCCGGGTTCAACTCCCGGACGAGCCCTGCTTTTGGGCGCAGCTGGGGCGATGCTGCCCGGAACAGTGGGACAGGAGATGAGGCCTCCCCAGCTCTGCGGCTCCGGCCAGCACCAACATCGGCCATGAGCATCCTGGAGAAGGGACACGAGGCCCATGTGCAGGACCTACTTTTGGGGCTCCAGGCACAGCCCATGAGGGACAGGACGTGGAGCGGGTGACATCCCCAGTGGGCAGCTCTGCTTCGACTGCCGGACATGGTGCAGGCATGGTGGTGGCACTGCAGCCCTGGCACAGCTCTGTGCCACCCTGACAGAGTGAGGGCGGCCCTGGAGATGTTGGAGGGGGAGATGCTGGGCACTGATGCCCCAGAGCCACCTCCAGCTGCTGGTCCATAGTGCAGCCAGAGCCAGAGGGACCTCCCTGCTCCCACAATGTGCCAAGCAAAAAGCACTGCCCCACTGCCCCCCGAGCTCCCAAAGGTGTGTGGGTCACAGAAGCCGGGGTGCAATGGGGTGCAATGGGTGCAATGGGGTGCAGCAGCCCGGCTCGTTGGTCTAGGGGCATGATTCTCGCTTTGGGTGCGAGAGGTCCCGGGTTCAACTCCCGGACGAGCCCTGCTTTTGGGTACGCCCCTTCCCTTTGGAGCGGGGACCTTGGCATTAAGCAGGGCAGGTTAACCCGGGTGAACACGGGCGGTGGTGCCCAGCACTGCGGGTGTCGGTGCCCGGTCGTGTCTGGGCAGGTCCCCGTGCTGGGGATGGAGCCCCCGAGGAGGCAGGAGGGGGTGCAGGGCAGGGGGCAGCGGGAGGCCAGGGTTGGAAAGGGCCTTGGGAGTGGCTCCGGGCAGCGCAGCGCAGCCGGGAGCTGCCCTGAGGTTTGTGTGTGTGGGGAGGGCGCTGGGGCAGAGTGGGGCAGCGGTGGGGCTGCCCCTGCAGAGGGGATGTAGCTCAGCGGGAGAGCGCTTGCTTTGCATGTAAGAGGCCCTGGGTTCAATCCCCAGCATCTCCAGCTCCTTTTGCCTCCCCACACCCCCTTGGCTGTCAGAGCTCCCCCCCCCACCACCCCAAAAAGCCCTGGGGCTGCCTGTGAGCAGCCCTGGATTGAGGCCGCTTCCCGCACCAGCAGCCTGTGAAGAACTGTGCCCTGCCTGCGTGCTGCCGGGTGCAGGGGCACCTCGCGTCCCTTCTCCAGGATGCTCGGGGCTGATGTTGGTGCTGGCCGGAGCTGCAGAGGCCTCATCTCCTGTCCTGCTGTGCCGGGCAGCATCGCCCGGCTGTGCCCAAAAGCAGGGCTCATTTCGGAGCCCTGGTGTGATGCCCTCTCCTGTCCCTCTGCTCTGTGACCATCACATCTCCAAGTGATGATGCACCGGGAGATGACTCCTCAGGAGTCTCAGCAAAACCATCCTGCTTCTCTCCATCACTGCCCCCTCATCTCTCCCAGGTCTGCAAAACCTGGATAACCCCAGGGGAGGCTGAGCCTGTGTCCTGCCTGCTCCAGGGGCATCACAGACCCAGCCTGGGGCTCACTTAGGGTCTGAGGCAGGGAGTGGGTTTCCTAGTCCAGGAGCAGCTCCATAGGAAAGAGGCGCAGTGGCTGCTTTTGGTTCCCTCCCATCATCATCCCTGTTTCCCCAGGGCCCCCAGGGTGGGCCCTTGGTAAAATCTGTCGCTGTGAGCAGGATTCGAACCTGCGCAGGGAAACCCTATTGGATTTCGAGTCCAACGCCTTCACCCCTCGGCCATCACAGCCCCAGCCCTGGGCACCCCAGGGGGGCACCAGCCCCATCCACCGGGCATGCCCTGCTCCCCCCAGGCATCCCGGTGTCCTGGAAAGTGGGGAAGGCTCCGGGTGCCCGGTGCATCCCGGCTCAGACCCCATCCCTGCTCTGCCCCCGTCCCCAGACAGCACCTGGGATGCTCCGTGTTCCCTGGGCACAGTGACCCCCCCAGCACCCCGGTGCCGGCACAGGGAGGGGGTGCCCGTGCAGCTGCGCACCCCGGCTCGTTGGTCTAGGGGTATGATTCTCGCTTAGGGTGCGAGAGCTCCCGGGTTCAACTCCCGGACGAGCCCTGCTTTTGGGCACAGCTGGGGCGACGCTGCCCAGCCAGTGTAGAGCTTACGTGGGACTCGGCCAGGGACACCCTGCAGTCATAGGGGCTTTGGTCTTATCTGTAACACAGGGGACCCCCTCTGTAAGAACGAGGCCGTGAGATATGTGGTAAAGGGATTCATAGAATCATAGAACCAAGGAATGGTTTGGGTTGGAAGGGATCTTAGAGCTCACCCAGTTCCAACCCCCTGCCACAGGCAGGGACACCTTCCACTAGAGCAGGGTGCTCCAAGCCCCTGTGTTCAACCTGGCCTTCAACACTGCCAGGGATGGGGCAGCCACAGCTTCTCCAATCCGTGCGGAACTAATGAAGTACCCATAGGTTATTCTTTCCATCCGAGCTCAATGGATCGTTGTCAAGCTTTGGACTTTTGCGTGAATGCAGGAGGTGAATTTATCAATGGCAATTCTGAATCCTTATTTGTGGTGCTTCAAAACCTGAGCTTTTCCTGAGCCCATAATCATGACAGTTCCTATTGATCGTGACCAGATGGATTGTGTGGAATTGGTGATAATCAGAAGCTAATCCCAGCTACCCCCAGCCCCTGACCTCAGAGATCAGGGGCTGGAACGTGGTGTGGGCAGGGGATTTTCTACCAAACCTACACTGTTGATGATTCACCCCTGTCCCCTGTGTCCCAACCATTTGCCTAGGCCCACAGGCGCTGCAGGGTGACCCTGGTGTTGGGGTGGCAGGAGGATGGGGACAGGGGCTGGCCATGGGGCACCGCTTGATGTGGAGCAGGTGGGCGCCATGGCTCAGCTGGTTAAAGCGCCTGTCTAGTAAACAGGAGATCCTGGGTTCGACTCCCAGTGGTGCCTGGCCCAGGGACTGCTTTTCCTCCCTATCCGAAACTCGGGTGCAGGATGTGTCCCCATGTCCTGGCAGGGCGGGCTGCAGCTCCCCACTTGTCTCCCCTGCTGCCCCAGTTTGCCCCCTCCCGGTGACAAAACTGCCCCAGCACTGTCTGGGTGCAAGCTTTTACCACGAGCTTATTTCAGGGTAGGGCAGGGGCAGATCGGGATGTGATGGGAATATCTGGAAGTCTGGTGGGGCAGAAAGGACGTGGGAGCATCTCCAAGAAGCAGGGTAGGTGCTGGAGAGCCAGCAGCAGCACACATGTAATGACGGCGCTCCATTGGGCAGCCAGCAGCAGCACACATGTAATGACGGAGCCCATGGGGACCAGGGGAAGGTGCCTCCTGAGGGTAACAGGGCTAACGCATCTCTTGGTGGATGTTGGGGTACCTGGGCACAGGCTCTGCTGTGGGGCTGGCTCATGGGATTGGTGCCTTCCCAGGGTGCCCAGACCCTTTGGAAGAGTAGGTTTAGCTGCAGGAGGGGGCTCATCCCACCAGCAGGCAGGGTGCAGGAGCTGAGCCATCAGCTCTTTCAGGTCCCTGTCTGGGGAACTTATCCAACTTATCCCGGTGCCAAGAGGGGCTGGGGTGGTGTGAGGTCTTCCTCTCCCACTCTATGCCCCCACGGATTTGCACTCTCCCCTCTCCTCACTTATAGCAGTTAAAATGACCTGGCACATTCATCAACACCTCTGATGGAAACCCCTTCCCATCTTCTCTTCCCTTGCTCCCCAGGGTATCCATTTTGTCATGGCTTCATGCTTCATTTGTCCCACTTTCCTCTCCAGTTGCACCCTCCTCTTTTGGAGGGTTACTGCCTTACTGCTTAGCGGCCACTTTCTGCACTAATAGGTGTCTAAGGATTTCTTAGGTTTTAGAGGGTTTCTATGAGGTTTGAATAAGACTCTTCCAGCCACCTCGATGCCAGGACCCGGCTGATGCTTCTTTAACTCCTCCCGCCTGGCCTCCTCGGTTTCCTCCTGACACCCCCTTTCCAAAGTCAAACCCTGCTGTGGGGGTCTTGTGACCAAGATCTTCCCCTTTGGAGAATGCAGTTGTCATGGTTGGAGGGGACTTGGAGCAACCAGGCGCTTGCTACTGGAAGAACGAGAGCTCAGCCCGGGAAGCTCCATATGCCGGGCAGGAGCTCAGCCCTCCCTGTGCTGCAGGACACCCCAATCTGGGCTGCGTCCCCCCTCCTCTCCATACTGCAGCAAAAGTCTCGACGAGGGTGGGATTCGAACCCACGCGTGCAGAGCACAATGGATTAGCAGTCCATCGCCTTAACCACTCGGCCACCTCGTCCTGACACGCACCGCCCGCGGCCCCGCCCCTCGCTAACGGCCGCTGGGTCCTGCCGCCCGCCCGCCCGCTTCTGCCTCTCTGAGGACGGGGCCGCCGCTGCCCCGACAGGGCCCGGCCCGCCCCTCCCGCCCCGCTGCGGGGCTCCCGCCGCCCTCAGGGCCGGTCCCGCCGCCCGCTCGGTCGCTGCAGGCCCAGCTCGGGCCCGTTCTGCCGTCGCCCTCTTAGCGCAGCCGGCAGCGCGTCAGTCTCATAATCTGAAGGTCCTGAGTTCGAACCTCAGAGAGGGCAGACGTTTTGCTGCCCCGTCCGACTGCGACTGGGGGGGCAGGCGACCATTTTGCTGCTTCAGCTTGAGGGGGCTCTGCCGTGGGCACGGCTCCGCCACCTCCCTCCATTCTCAGCGTCCCAGGGCCGCTCCTCCTCTCTGTGAAGAAGCTGCCGTGCAAAAAGGTCGCTCCGATGACAACTCCCCGCGGGGGTCGGCTACCCGCGATGGGGAGCAAAAACGTGTGCCCTCTCTGAGGCTCGAACTCAGGACCTTCAGATTATGAGACTGACGCGCTGCCTACTGCGCTAAGAGGGCACCGCTTACCATGAAACGGCCGAGCTCTCAGCTCCCCCCGACGGCTGCTTCCGACGGCGCAGGTAGAGGTGAAGCCGGTTGGCGGTGCGGAGGGGCGGGGCCGCGGGCGGTGCGTGTCAGGACGAGGTGGCCGAGTGGTTAAGGCGATGGACTGCTAATCCATTGTGCTCTGCACGCGTGGGTTCGAATCCCACCCTCGTCGAGACTTTTGCTGCTGCGCCCCGAGTTCCGCCTCACCGCGATCCGGAGACCTGAGGCAAAACAAGATGGGGAGAATGTGGCGGTTTGTCCCGGGGAGTGGGAGCGGCTTCTGCAGCCCCCCGCAGTCTGGTGAGGAGCAGCTCTGCTCTGGAGCCAGGCTGAGAGAGCTGGGCTGGGTCAGCCTGGAGGAGAGAACGCTCCTGAACGGGAGATCTTAGAGCAGCTCCAGTGCCTAAAGGGGCTGCAGGAAACCTGGAGAGGGGCTGCAGGAAACCTGGAGAGGGGCTTTGGACAAGGGATGTAGGGACAGGACAAGGGGAATGGCTTTAACCTGCCAGAGGGGAGACTGAGATGAGCTCTTAGGCAGAAGCTCTCCCCTGTGAGAGAACATAGGGTGCCCAGAGAAGCTGTGGCTGCCCCATCCCTGGCAGTGTTCAAGGCCAGGTTGGACACAGGGGCTTGGAGCACCCTGCTCTAATGGAAGGTGTCCCTGCACATGGCAGGGGGTTGGAACTGGAGGAGCTTAAGGGTCCTTTCCAACCCAAACCATTCTGTGGTTCTATGATGGGTTCAGGCTCAGTGCTCCCAGCACGGACACTGGGTTTGTGGCTGGCCCAAGGAGGGGGGGTCACCCCCCTGCAGGCAGTGCTGTGGGGCAGTGAGGCTCAGGGTCCAGCTACTGCCCCACTGTGACACTGCTTGGGGTGCTGCCAGGGTGTGCAAGTGGAGGAGCTGATACCATTCATCAGACCCAGGTAACAGAGACGAGGCAGGGTTGGAACTGGATGATCTTAAGGTCCTTTCCAACCCCAACTATTCTATGATTCTATGGATGTCCCAGTGCCCAGGTCTTTCTCTTGCGTGTCTATGGGGAGGGGCCCAAGCTCTTTTCCTCCCATCCCCATCTCCCTAATAACACCCTGATACCGCCCTGTGTTTGACAATGCTCCCTTCCCAGAGCAGTGAACAATGCAATGGGCTGGGCATGCACCATCAGAGAGACTATAGCAGGTCTTGTCTCAGCCCTGTGGGTCCCTTCCAACCCAAACCACTCTGTGATTCACATTTAACAATCGTAGCATCATCCACAACACCCTTTGAGAGCCTGTACCAGGAGCTTCTGCACAGCAATGAGGCAACAAGCCCATTTCAAGCCACTCAGAATTTACTAGGTACAAAACACGTTTACATCAGACATGTGAACCACATCCCCAACTGCTGTTGGGGTTTTAGAGCTTTAATGCAGAACAGCAGCAGCAGTACTGGAGTCAAACCCAGCCAAGAGCATCACTCTAGCGCCACTTCCCATGTCACCAAAGTTAACACAACTCAGCCAACGCAAGTTATCATGTAGTATGAACAGTCTCAAAGCAACATTTCAACTTCATATTGATCTACTGTTGCTATTCTAAGCTAAAGAGAAATAATACAAATGCTATTAGAACAACTATAAAATTACTTTCTTGGAAGGCAGATGACAGATGTGGACTACTGAGCACTTCAAATGAAATTAGAAGCAAATCAGACAACTGGTCTCTGGCAGGGCAGAGAATCAGTGCTACTGCCAAAGGTGTGGTCATTTGTATTTCACCAGGGAGGGGTTTATCTGAGAAACCTCTCATATTGTAATAATAAAAACACATGACTCGCACAGGAATGCTGCAGACATGAAGCCTTATCTTCATACTATCTACTGGGAATCAATACTACATAAAACCAAAGGTGTCCAGCTCCCAAAGCCCCAGATTTTTAATGGAGAATGAGGGTAAACTGCTCTTCCAAACCAAGAAAAGTCAGTTCTCCATAAGTGTTTACTGAATGCTGAAAGAAGTGTCCCACTTTCCAGCATGACAATTCATCTGTACAATAAGCAACTCAGCTGGTTTTAATGCTTTAAATATTCAATACTATCAAACTTGGGCCCAGCAGCACAAAAAGCCCTTCTGGATTTGCAGTGAGCATCACTAAGTACAAAATACAGCTGCAGCGTTGCACTGCCTGAGAATGTCAGTATTGACATCTGGGTTTCAAACCACAGTGCTGCTGCAAGATAGCTTCTGCATGGAGCGAGCAAGCACCAAGCTGGGACAAGAACTGAGGGACTGTGTCGATGGAGAGCATTTGCCTCTGATGGTCCGAGAGGCTCCTGCTACCTTATAGTTGAAGTTTACCCACAATGAGAGCAGGCAACAGGAAATCACCACTAAGTGTCAATTTAAGGCCTTCCAAGAAAAGCATCTGCCTCCTCTCCGTGCCTGTGAAGCAGAAAAGGAGGTGCTCCAGATCAGCCAAAGCTCAGCAGCGAGCCAGAGGGTGACATGAGCCACAGCATGCCAGCTCAGTGCAAGGCAGCCACGTGAGAAGGACCCAAGCCCCATGTGTGCTGTGTTCTTCTCCCACAAGGACAAACCCAGGAACTTGTCTGTTCAGTCACCCAGACCTGGATTTCTTTACCGAGTCTTTTGGTCTGCACACGTTCACTCTTCTCAAGTATCCACCATGTCCAACAGAGCAGATAAGTGAAGCTCGGAGGCAACTTCCCCCTCCTTGTTTGCTCTGAGGAGCTGTTGCAAGTGTTTCAGTCTGTCTGACAGCGTGGGGTTTAGCTCCTCCACCAAAGGCTTGTGATCCTCTGGATTCCCAGCCTGGGCAGAAGGAAGAGAGATGAGACTAAGAAAGAAACGTTACCCAGTACCAACAAAGAACTCAGCTCAGTGGCTGTTCCCCCATTGTTGAGAACAACCATGGAGGTCAGCATCTCTCACCCCTAGGGAGATGACGCAAAAATAACACGTTCTATTTCTGTTCCCAGCCTTCCTTTAACCGGGGGAAGCTGAACCACAACAGTGATTTTCCCTAAGTTAAAGTGCAGCACCACAAAGGACAGTGTTGCGACTGCCAGAAGCAAACATGAATACCTGTGAAGAATTCTTATTCCAGATCTGCAGAAAGCATTCCCCCCCCAGAAAGAAGTGATTTCCAAGGTGTTCTTTTTTAGTTCTTTATTTCCCAAGTCTACTCAACACAGCAGGCCAACATAATTCCCACTACAGGTTTTGCAACTACAGTAGTTTCAGCACCTACACTCCTTAGAACTATAGCTAAATCTCAGCACCACCCTGTATTACCTCTTGAGCAGATGACACAGGACTCTTCCTCAATGGACAGGTGACATTTGGGGTGGAGACCAGAGACTGGGGCAGGTAGAGAGGAAGACCTAAGAAATCACCAAGGGGCTTGATGTCCTCAGCTAGATATTGGTGCAACTGTTCTTCAAACCTGGACAGAAAGATGGAGAGCACCAGTCAGATTTCAGCCTGGTTTTGTTCTTGTAACCAGTGGGTTAACCTACAGTTTCGGGTTCAGAAGCATCTGCAAGAAGGATCTGATGTTCACAGTAGTTTTCAACATGGTCAGACATACCCAACTGCTATGATGAATAGCCACCTATGAAAGGTTGTGGTACAGAAAGGACCCATACATCCTGAAGGCACACAACTGATGGGGAAGGCAGAAAAGACAAGAAACCCTTGGGCCAACCTCAAAAGCTTTAGCTCCTCAGCTTTGTGATCTGCACTTCTACAGGCACCAAACTGACATCCCAAGGTGGACTTTACAGACATCTGTGATACTGGGGGACACAGACTGCTGTACACGCTGTACCGCTTTAGGTTCGGTGGCTTCACTGACCCCAGTTACCAGTTTCCTGGACTATTTCTGTGGTGCAAGGAGAAGCTAGCAGGGAACTGCACAGCACTGATGTGCTTGATCAAATGAGATGAAACCGGACACAGTCTAAGGCTGTTTCCTAGCACTGTTGGACTTCAGCTTCCTATTACAACTTATAATTGAATAACCCTGGCTGGAGCTGAAAGGATATTGCTCTAGGAACTTACCTTCTGCTTTCCATCTTCTCTTGTTGCAACTGTGCCAACAAACGCTGTGGTAGAAGCTCCTGGGCTGAGGCAGTGCCTGTGAATTCATCTATACTGGGAACACTCTTTTCTTGCCCCGACAGCATGCTCATGCGAGAACCATATTGATCTGGCATCATAGAGAAGCTGTATGGTTTCTTAAAAGTCATGGGAGACTTTACCCTTGACCTGAGGGGAAAAGACCACAAAACCAAACAAAAGCACAGGAACTGGTATCAGTGTGTTGATTTTTGATTTTCCCCATTAGACTGAAGTTTGGAAATAGCAGGAAGTAAAAACTGATCATTTGACGACATAATTCCCTTGTGCCAAGGTCCAACATACCACCTGTGAGGGGGATTTGAGAGGAACCTGACAGGGGGCTGAGATTCACCCCAAAGTATCTGCCCAATATCTCTGCTGCACAGCAGAGCAGCACCTAAGCTTCCAACAGGGAAGAGAGCCTGGCTTCTCTCTGAACAAGGCTAAGGAAGTGAGCCAGACTCCTGAGATCTCAAATGCTTTAATACCACACAGCCCTAAGGCAGCCTGCTCCCAACTAGCATTTTCTCTCAGCAGTGGGATTTTCCTCATGTCTTCCCACAAGTTAGGGACAAAACTTCCTTTTGAACTCAAAATGCTGCAAAATTTAACATGTAATTACCGAAGAGTAAATCTGCAAACCATCTAACATGCAATTGAGCTGTCAGGTCCAGGCTGTAAGGGCACACGCTCCTGATTCATTCCTATGTTCTTCCCCAACATCATACTATTTTTCCCTCCACACTTTGTGTGCTTAGACTACAAGGCTATAATTCCAAAGCCCCAGCAGTGTTTTCTTTGGCAGGATTTCTCCACTTTGAACGCTTTAAACACTCCTCAAGCAATCCATTTCTTTGAGAGCCGAGTAACCCTGTAGAAATAAGCTCTACTTACTCCCCTGTTTCGGCACACCCTTGGACATCATTTCAAGATGCACAAAGCACATCCTGGGGGGATGCCATAGGCTGGTTTTCAGCACTGTGAGGGCACTCTGTGTTCATTGTAGAGGCCCCCCTGGTTGACAGCACAAGGGAGAGCTGAATGCTCCTCACCTCAGGTGGCTCTGCCGGATCTCCTCCTGCGTGCGCAGCCTGGCTTGTTCCCATGAAAAAGGGAGAGTGAAGTTCTTTAAGTGCTCCTTGAAGAAGTACACGCGAATCTGACCATCTTCACTCACTGCTTCTGAAAACAAACCCACAGCCAACACTGAATATTAGAACAGGCTTCCCCCCTTCAGAAGAGAAACTCAGTATTAAGTGAATTTGAAGAAACATTTGGGTGTTCACTTCCAAGCAGCTTTAAGGTGCAATCTGCATGTAAAAAGGAGTTTTCTTGAGCTGATTTATTGTTCCAACAGATACCAGATTCCTGGGAAAGACTGTAAAATGCTGCTTTATCTTCAATAAAAGAACTCCAGTGCATCCAAGTGCCGCGTTCACTTTAAGGTTAAGTCAGGTTAAGGTTCACTTCAAGGTTAAGTAGTCATTTCACTTAAAGAAGCTCCCTACAGTTAAGCCAAACAGGGCACCAAAATAAAGCCAACCCACACACTTGAGACTGAAAGCAAACATACCCAAGACAAACTTCATTAACCCACGAAAGTGCTCATTAACAGTGGTGGCTGCCAGCTCAGCTGACCTGAGCTTACCTGACTTCTAAAGGACCAATTCTTGGCCTTAGGTGTATATAATATAAACCCTCTCCTACTGGATTGAAAGACTCTGACCATTCAGAGACAGAGCTCCTTAATCACAAGCTCAAGTCAAATCATAATCAACAGTAAACATACATTCCAAAGAGAAGCACAGGAAGGTCACAGCTCTCTCCCTGCCACATGTAAAGGCACCACTGTCAAGTTATTAAACACTCTTGTGCAAGGAGTACCATCCATGTTGTAGAAGGACATACAATACCTGGATTAATACGCAGTTTGGGTGGTTTCCAGTCTCTCAGTTTATGATCAATGCAGGCTAACAAGATATCATCCCAAGGGACCTCATCAACAGAAGGTCCATCTTCATCAGAGTTCCCAGATGTTCTGTTTTTCCACTTCTTGTAAGTTTTGCTCAGCAGATTCTCCACTTGAGACTGGATCAGTGGTTGGGTATGGGTAGAACTTGCAATCTGAGATACATACTGAAAAATCATGTGGCAAACAGGAAGCCAAGGAGCTGTGGAAAAAGCAAACCAAACCAACAAAGTAAATGGCAAGCATCTGTGACTAAGCCAAACTACCCACACTACAGGCTGGTAGTTCAACACAGCACAGGCACACCTGAGAGAAGGATACTGCAGCATGAAGTACATACCACCTAATGGAGGCAGATCTAGGTATGGGATCTGGAAGGACAGCACAGCCTTCTTCAGCCAGGCCAGGTGATCAGCCGTGTTCCACTGCAGGTGGGGCAACTGCTTGTTACCCCCAGGCTCTGAAAACTCAGTAACAGGCCAAGACAAGTCACAAAGGTGCTCTGAGGATGCCACATCGGAAAGGAACTGCAGCACACTGTTGTATAGCTCTATGATGACCCCAGGCTCCTGAGATGGCAGGTCAGCTAACCGCCTCTCCTTCCAGTCATGGTAGAAGCGCTTGCCAAATTCACCATCAATCCCATTCTCAATGTACTCCTGAAGGGTCTGACTGCAGAGGTCAAGGGACTCAGGGCACTGGGAAACAAGCCAGCCCACAGCCGCAGAGATCTACAACACACAAAATATGGGTGGTTGGAAACTGCTCTGCAGCAATCAGGGCACAAAGGATTCAATCCTGCTACCCTAAGTTTGATGTAGAATCATGGAATACTTTGGGTTGGAAAGGACCTTAAGATCATCCAGTTCCAACCCCCTGCCACAGGCAGGGACACCTTCCACTAGAGCAGGTTGTTCCAAGCCCCATCCAACATGGCCTTGAACACTGCCCATGTAACACTATTCAAGACACTATGCAGCAAAATACAAACAAATCAATTCTCATTATCCCAATATTTGCAACAATAACTCTCCAACTTGGTGCTCACAAACTAAATTCATGCGCAGCAGGCAAGGGAACGGAAAGAGGCTGCTCACCCCAAGTGCAGTGGAATTCCCTGCTGTAAAACACTGGGGATGTCAAGAACTTATCTGGGAGGATTTGGACTATATCCAAAGAAGCCATGTCTGATCCTGGCAGTCCTTTAACTGCAGAGAGATGCAAACTGTGAGGGTTTGTGGGGGGAATCACTCTGGTCTTGGCTTGTTCTTTCTTTTTTAGGCACCTTCTTCAGACACCTTAAGAAGGGAATACAGGGCTGGAGCTGCTTTTGGTCTGAGTCAGCTTGGCCATTACCCTCTCCCATCTTTCCAAACCATTCACAAAAAACTGTTTTAGACTTCAGTATCATTTTCCACCATGGGCTTTTGAGTCTTCTCCAGGCCATTACTGCCAAGCACACAACAAACTGAAGGACAAGGGGAGAAGCTGGTGTCTGGAGGCTGTCAGGGAGAGATACATACAATCCTTCATATATGTGAGAGGACAGAGGCATCCCTTAGTCCATTCCACCCAGATGGAAAAATACTGGTGAACTCATAGCAGCCAGAAGAGCTACAGAGGGTCCTTTGTATTTTAGGACTGAGAGCAATTTAAGCTACTGAGAACACACTCATTCCTTCTAAGGCATTAGGAATTGAGAGGTTAATGATAAACCAACTATCTCTTTATATGAGCTGCTGTTCTTACCCTTGTGGTGCCTTGTAAGTCATTGATAGAACCTGGGAGCTCAACAACGGTGTAGTCTGAAATAAGCTGGGCTGAAATCAAGTCCTGCAGCATCAAACCTTAAAAAGAAGAAAACCTGCCAAATATACACAGAAAAAGAACACACCTCCTCTGACCACACACTCTGCCTAAATTCACAGCATCACTTCTCTCCTCTTCCTCACCCACAAACACCCAAGATCAAATACTGTGTAAAGGAAAACGGGAAGTCAAAAGAAAGTTCATCTCTTTCCATATTGATCACTCCTTAAGGCCTCAGAATTTCTTGCAAAGCCTTTCCCCTTTACTAGATGATGTACTTGAGAGATTGCAATAGTTCTACTTGGGGCAGCCCTAAACATAGGAGAAAAATAACTGCTACAGCTCAACCCAGGACACATTCATATTGCTTTTTTAGAAGACACAGAAATTATTACATACCTTCTTCTACTTCTTTCTCTACAGCCTCATCTCCCTGACCAGGGACTAGAACAACCAGTGGAACTATTGGGTGGAAAGGTTTGGCCTGAAGCAACTGTTTCAACTGCAGCAAAGCTGAAAGCCAATAAACATCATCTTCTGAAACATCTTCACTCCTAACTCTAGGTGGCAGGAGAAGGATGAGACCACTGGTTCCAAGCAAGTCTTTTTGCATCTCAGCCGCATCAAGCTCAGAGTTAGAGAGCGCGCCATAGGCCACCTACACAAGTAACAAAGACGGTAACAATAAGGGAGCTAAACAAAGGTATTTTCATACCAAAATCTGCAGTTTACTATCACTAGCATTCAGGTTTGACATTCATTACCAGGAGCTTTACAAATCCTAAGACAATGAGCTGTGGGACAAGCATGGATGTGTCAAACAGATGCAGGTGAGCACAAAAGCCAACTTCAGCACCTGCTTTGGCATCAGGAACGGAGCTGATTGAGGTTCTAACTATTGCAGTGTGCTTAGGCAGGTATTTACCCAGTTGATTGGAAACAAGGAATAAAAACAATTCCATCTTTTTCAGATCTTTTCAGCAATCCCACCCCTCCAGCATCATCTCCCTCCACCTGACAGGACACAGGATGAAAAGCTTCTACACAAAAACTACTGGCAAAGAGCACAGGCTGCTTTTAGAGCCCGTTAGGTGTCAGGAAATTGTTCTCACCTTAACACACACACTGACTTTGATACTTCTGCTCCCTTGCATGCCAGGAGAGCTAAACAATGTCAGTGTTTGAATTCTACCTTCTGTATGTGAAGCGTTTCTCTCCCAGCTTTTGTCTCCCATAAACTTGGTTTTCAACCAATCCACCAATACCCTGGCAAACAAGAAAGAGTTTAAGCATCAAACACCCCTCCAACACCACAATCCATCATGACCCCAACCTTCACATCGCTTGGATTTTACTAAATAGCTATTAAATGTCCTGAAATTGTCTACATTGCTATGTCTTTCAAGGGGTTCTGTTTTCAGTATGAGCAAAAGGAGAAGTGAGCAATGTCAGGAGAAGATCCAGACCACTGCAATAAGTTAGAGCTATGTTCTTTAGAGCGCTCTGGAGAAAAACAGCACAAAACAAAACAACAAAACCTGGACATTTCACATGGTACAAGGCAATAAGAAGAACACATCAAGGACTGCATACTACTACTGTTCTCTGTGTGACTGTCATGTTTGAGAAAGAGACCCAGCAACCTGCTTCTTTTACTCACCTGCTGGGATCATCCTCCACATATTCATCATCATTTGGCAAAACCAGTATCACCTTCCAAAAAACCTGTTCTTGTTGAAGTGGAGTATGTTCAGTGATTAATGAGACAAGATCCAGGGGAGTCCAAGCTAAATCACTTGAAAAGAGAGAGAGAAACTGGTGAAAAGACAGCCCCCTTTAGCGCTCATTCCCTTTAGTGCTCATTCACACCTGGGAATGTTTTCCATCATAGAATCATAGAATGGATTGGGTTGGAAAGGCTCTTAAGATTATCCAGTTCCAACCCCCTGTAATGGGCAGGGACACCTTCCACTAGACCAGATTGTTCCAAGCCCCGTTCAGCCTGGCCTTTAACACTGCCAGGAATGGAGCATTTACCACTTCTTTGGGCAACCTGTTCCAGTGCATCCTTACTTCTAACCTGAGTTCTTTACTGTATGTTGCAATACTGGAAGTAGCTACTGTCCAGTGCAAACAGTCCAAAATCAGAACCAATTCCTTAGATGTATTGCCCATCTATTTCACCACAGACCAGGTGCCTTCAAGAATTGCAGCTGCTGAATCTGATACACGAGCCTTAGTTTGGGGATTGTGCACCACATATGAAATGCTCCACTTCCACACTGCTTCAATACGCTGCTCCAATAAACAGAGACCACCAGAATGCATGATGAGCCATGAGAAAGCAGATCTCCTGCTGCACTGCCAGGCTGGTAACAGCTCATTTACTCCTCTCCTCTTATATCCCATCCTATCCAGGTACAAAAAGCCCCGTAATATCTAGCAGTTCCTTAAACTTACACCCATGGCAATAGGACCAGATAGCTTAATGCCAGTGGACACTGCAGCATGATTTGCCATTCCTTACTGACCTGACAGTTCTGTTACAGTGTGCTTACAAAGAAAACAAGGATCAAATACCAACATACCTTAACAACTGCTGGTAGAAGTGCTGAACTTTAATTTCATGTGCTGTCTTGTTTCTCATCCAATTCAATCTGCAAACAAAAGATACCCGATTGTAATTTTTGGTGTAAAGCAGGTACTTGAATCAATTTTAAGGAACACTAAGACCTGAGAAGTACTGCAGACACTTTAGGAAGTGGCTGCTAATAGAAGAAGGGTTTAGTTATGTTTTCAGTCTTTGTCACAGCATTTGTGCCCAAAGTGTCTTTTGGAAGCTGTTTAAGAACTGAGTTTTGTAAAACCATTAACATTTGCAATGGAAGAAGAGCGCTTCTTTGGAACTTACCTTCCAAAAACCAACCAGACTGCCAACTGCTGTCACTAGAAGTATCCTTACCTTGTGCAAGAGACTCCCAGCTTTCCTCCGTTCCCCAGGTTTACAATCCTCTTGCACAAGCTCTCCATGGCTACAGGCCATTCTGCACTGGGGGACAGTGCTTTCAGCTTGTTTTCTGGATCTGTGCAGCAGGGAGCAGCTGGAAATGCCCTCATTTGACGTTTCAGCTTTGTTCGAGCTGCCACTGCCTCCCTCCACCTTTGGAAGAGAACAGGTCACAATACTAAACTCTTCTGCAGTCCAAATGGGTTCTGTCATGGAAAAAAGTCTTCTCTATGAGGGTGCTGAGGCACTGGCACAGGGTGCCCAGAGAAGCTGTGGCTGCCCCATCCCTGGCAGTGTTCAAGGCCAGGTTGGACACAGGGGCTTGGAGCAAGCGGCTCTAGTGGAAGGTGTCCCTGCCCATGGCAGGGGGTTGAAGCTGGATGAGCTTTCAGGTTCCTTCCAAACCAAACCATTCTGTGATTCTGTGTTTCTCATCTTTGCTCTTCGGACTGGACTGACCTCTCAAACACCCAAGTCAGCCTGCCCAGGGGAAGGTGTGAGGTGGTGCATGTGGATGCTACAGTGGGTTCAGGCTGTATTTCTGCACACACAGCAGCAAAGCTACAGCTCAAATGGAGCATGCACAGGGCAAGAACTGCCAGCTGTACACATGCAGCATGTCCAAAAGGTGTGGCCTCGGGCCCCATTCAAAAAGCCCATCCAGACAAAAGGAACACTGCAGACTATTAACTTGTGCCCTGAAGAGACACATGAACTCAATTTTAGGACAGAAAACTCTGCAAGGGGAGGTGCTGCACAGAAAAGGGACTACTCCGCTCCTTCCTCTTTAATGGTGGCAGGTACCAAATGAAATGCACCTCAATCTGACTGTACTGGGGCAGTACAGACTGAATCTTGGCCTTGGAACACCACAACAACCCCATAACCCTTACCCCATATCCAGAAAGAGAAGTGTCCAACAGAAAGACTACAAGGAGGAATTATTACAAGTCTCTGAATAAAATGAAGCTGAAATCTCCTACCAAGCTCATTACCTGACTCCAAGAGGGTGTGCTCCCTCCTCACATGTAGTAACTTATGCTCCTGAGAAAAGCAGTTTTGTTACAGGGTGGTAACTCACCGTTGTAAGTACTTGCAGAAACACTGGAGCTCCTGAAGGGTTTCCTTAGCAATCTGGAAGATCTCATCCTCCAGAAAGAGCTCCATGACATGACCACAGACTTCTTCTGAACAGCGAGCAATACGGGCTTGCCGGTCTCTTTCTAAGGCGCACCTAGTTCAAAATGAAACAAACCAAGACCTCTAGTGAGGTGGAGACTGCAGCAAATGACCATACAATTAACTGAGGTGCGCACAAGGAAGACCTTTGCGTTCAGCAAAAGAAAGGGATTTTCCATACGTCTATTCCACAGCTCTTCTAAATAAGACCTGCGATCAATTAGAAGTCATTCAAGTTTTACACTGATCACAAGCTTCTAACAAAAGGTCTACAAGAGAGACCACAGCTGAGCCATAAGGGAGTCAGATGAAGAAAAAGCACAGAGGGCAGCCTTGCCCTCAACAAGCCTGTGTCCCCTTCAACCTGGAGGACCACCACTGCGTGACAGCATGACTGCAAACTGGCACTTGTACAATCAAGTACACTTTCCTTCTCAAGTGAAGATGACCTCAGAGAAATCCAAGCAGGAATCCTACCACTCCTTGACAAATTCTTACCCTTAGGAAAGCATCCTACAGGGAAGTACAGCATACAGTATGTTGTACCTACTTTAACTCACTGGTTGAAGCTTCTTGAACGCTCTCCTTTATTACTTCTTCCATTAACTCCGTCCCCACCAACTGGCTCAACTGCTTGATTAACTTTTCTTTTTCCTGCTTTTTCCTGGAAGGACAGAGAAAACATTTACACCAGTGGCAAGACTGAAGTTTCACGCTTGCAAACCTGCTGCTTAGTTACACAAGTGCTACATGCACTGTCAAACAGTTAATTCATGTAAAACTTCAGTTGCCACCAACTGGTTTCTCTCTTTAAACAGCTTTGCATGGAGCCAGTTTTCCTTCAAAAATACACATAACAATAGGGTGATTTTATTCTTACCATAATAAGTTAAAGACAAGTAGCTCATTCAGAAGGAAAGGTTCCTGCATACAGCAGAGCTGGGATCCATCTCCCTCTCTGGAAGCTCTGGGGGTATTAAAGCTCCCCAAATCCCCAGCCATGATTTTCATAGTGGCTCTGAGGTCACCAAAATATGAGCTAGCACATCCGAACGTGGGGAAGGAGCAGCCTGCCTGCACAATCGCAGGGTGAAACAAACTGAGTGCTGCTGGTGTGGCAGAAAAACACAGGGGCTGAGCCCCTGGGCAAGGCCTCAGGTTGGCACCAGCTGTTGTTAATGCTGCCTAAGGATGAATAGAGCCCACCACGCACAGCAAAAGCAGCCACTCACCTCTCTTCCTCTACTCTGCGCCTTTCCTCTTTGACACGCTCCCTTTCAGCATTAAGCACGCTTCCAGCCACTTGTGCGAGGATCTCCCCTGTCACTTCAGTCACGAGTTCCTCTACAGCAGCCTCCGAGGTGCTGTGCAGGAAGAGCAAATCTCTTTTCAAAGCCAGAAAGTTTTCATTCAAAGCCCTATATTCAGCCTGGAGAAGAGAAGCTGCATGGAGACTTCAGAGCAGCTTCCAGTATCTGAAGGGGGCTACAAGAATACCAGAGAGGCACCTTCATCAGGGACTGTAGTGATAGGACAGGGGGTGATGGGTTCAAAATGAAACAGGGGAAGTTCAGGTTAGATACAAGGCAAAGTTGTTCCCTGTGAGGGTGGTGAGCTGCTGGCACAGGGTGCCCAGAGAAGTGGTAAATGCCCCATCCCGGGCAGTGTTCAAGGCCAAGGTTGGACAGGACCTTGGCGACATGGTCTAGTGTGAGTTTCAGCTCAGGGGCCACCCTGGAAACCAGAAAATCCACTTTCTTCCTCAAACCCAGTTCTATTGCTGACCATGACACCACATTGTATAGACTTCAGTCTGGGTCAGCTGTCCCCACTGCGCCTCCTACCAGCCTCTGCCACACCCCCAGCCTACACACAAGCCTGCAGAGTGGGAAACAAGGAAGGCCTTGCCCCTCTGCTGTTCAGCAATAGTCCAAACACTGAGTCATTAATAACACTGTTTTGGTTACAATCTCACATCTACAACTACCGATGGCCTTGGAGAGGAAACGTTATCTGAAGCAGAGAAACAGACAGATCTGGACTTACTCCCTTCAGGCCCCTTCCCTCCCACAAAACACATTTCTTGCAGCAGTGTGGTGAGCATCATGCAAGACAAGGTGCAGACATTTGCAGAAAGCCTTCCATTAGTCTAGCTGGTGTGTAATGGGGAGGTGGTAGGCATCTGACGAAAGATCTGCTCTTCCCTCAACTGTATCAGTACGGCTATCTCCATTACAGACCTTGCCTTAAGTCTTATGAACTTCACACATGGTGCTGCAATGGCAAATTGCAGCTCTAATGACTGACGCCAGGAGTAGCAGCAATAAATGCTCCTTACCTGATAGCAGCAGTCACATAAGCCACTCCTGCTCTGCCGACTTCGCTGCACTCTCCATTGAGGACCTCCTGCAACAGCACGTCCACCACTTCTGCGATGTCCTACAACACAGCAGAGGAAGCAACTGAAGCAAGACGCAGCCCTGCTCAGGATGGCCTGGACACAGACGTGAACTGGGAATAAGGCTTTTCAGCCTTGTTTAATTGACTGGAATTGGCAATATTATCTGTATTTCCACTTACAAACTAAGGTAACTTCATTAAACACGCAGCCTGGAAATTTAAGACTACCTAAAAGGCCAGTAACAGCCCAGAAACAGGAGCAGCTTTCTGTAATAAATATGGCCACGTCAAGTTAGGAAACAGTAGCTAAAAGTGAATTTTGACAGGGATTCCTCTTTTCTTACTTGAGAGTTTTTCTCTTTCTAGTTGATTTAATTCCAAATGACCAGGTCTAACCTTCACTGAAATGCAGCCATGTTTAGGTAGAATAGGCAGCTGTAGCTTACAAAGCAATGAGAGACTCAGAGATGGGTTCAGCATTAGCATGTATCTAAATATGTGTGGAAGGTATTAAAAGAGGAATAGCACAGACACACAGGGTACATGTTCAAGATCTAACATCAGTAGTCATAGATCCACCAGGAGAAACTTTGTCATGTCTCGTATTTGAAATACGTGTCTCATTAAGAAACAGCTCAGTATTGCTCACTAAAGCAAAGTTTACCTACCAAGTCAAAGACATTCACTTTCTACTATCACTTTCTGACTCTCTCCTTAGAGGTTTCACAAGTAAATGCTGAACATATGGGACTGTTTATCCTATGGCAGCCTTGCACATGAAATCACTCAACACTTTCTCTTTTCAGAATAGCTCAAGGAAACATGTTCTCAAGGTATCCAAAGCCCTGAAGCAGGGAGCATCTCCTTTTGATTCTATACATAACACGTGCAGATTCTGGAAAACTAAAACAACCTAAGAACTCAGTTATCTTTTATTATTTCCACAGATCTTTCCCAAATACTTCACGATGGATTTAGATTTCCTTACTGTGTCTGTGTAGAGAGGCTGAGGCTTTGAAGAGAGAGGCTCAGGCTGTCCAGGAGGTTGAGAGATGGTCTGTGGAGGAGGCAGCACTGGCACAAGCTGACGAGGTAACAGCGAGGGCAGAAGATGAGCTGGGGGCTGGACTCTTACTGCTGCAGCATCTAAATCCACACCTTTGCTTTCCACTCTTCCTTCTTGGGATGGGGGGAGGAGGAAAATTAAGGAATCCAAGTCAGTCACAAGTAGAAGCAAAAGTATTATCTTCAAAAGCTGGCTTCTCTGATTAACCTCATCACAAAACAAGCTGGTAACAGAAGCTTGCTGCCTTGAAGTTAGAAATACAGTTATATCATAGAAACTGATTTATATTTATGGCCATTTTATATAAAACATTAAAATTTTTAGTGTGCATTACATACATTCATAATAAAACAATTGTTTTAAGTCAAATACACCCAGCACCTACACCCCTCTTGAATATATAGAAGAGCTGTACTTTCAACCAAAAAACACCCATGTTCAGCAAACCTGGAAACCAACATGATTTTACACACACAGTGTGAACAGCTGCAATACAAAACCTGCCAACTGAAAAGCTGGCTGTCTGAAGGAGGCAAATACCTGGTTATTTCACTGTCGTGGTTTAAGCCCAGATGGTAACTCAGAACCACGTAGCCGTTCGCTCAATCTCCCCTTTCTTCCCCCACTGCTCCCAGAGGGATGGGGAGCAGAATCAAAGGAATGTAACTCCCACGGGTTGAGATAAGAACAGTCCAGTAACTAAGGTATAACACAAAACCACTGCTGCTGCCACCAATGATAATGATAAGGGAAATACAAGGAAAGAGAATGCAACCGCTCACCACCAGATACCCAGTCTGACCCAGCAGTGATCTAACCCTTCCGTGTAACTGCCCCCAGTTTATACACTGGCCATGACATGCTGTGGTATGGAATACCTCTTTGGTCAGTTTGGGTTAGGTGTGCTGTCTCTGCTTCCTCCCGGCTTCCCCTCCTCCCTGGCAGAGCATGAGGCTCAGAAAGTCCTTGGTCAGAGTAAACATTACTGCAACAACTGAAAACATCAGTGTTATCAGCACTGTTCCCAGGCTGAGAGCCAAAAACACAGCACTGCATCAGCTACTAAGAAGGGGAAAAATGACTGCTACTGTTTATCACCTATGCTGGCAAAATTGTGCTCATTTCCCTTAGTGTGCTTCCTGTATTAGGGAATGTGTTTTATCAATCAGGTTGCTTCTCAGCTTTTACAGATACTGAAGTATGTTCAAACAAAAGCATGCTTCCATTGCCTCCAAATTTCCACGCAATTTCAACCCATGAGCCAAGAACAGTTCCTGCTTTGTAAAACAGAACTCCTCACAGAGCCAACACAGTAGTATGTTCCTGAGCAGTATCTAAAACTGCATGTCTGCTCTTACCTGTTGCTTCCACACTGGATTTTTGGCTAGTACTAGCTTGATCCACAGAGGTGCTTCCACCAATGTACTTGTTCTGTCCATTGAAGCTGGACACAGGCACATGCTGAGGTACCACAGGCAATGGGCCACCATTTACAACTTCCCCAACCAAGACAGTTAGCTTCTGGCTGACAAACATGGATTTCCGTGGTTTGGGCAATCCATCTGGCTCCAAGAAAGCTGAGCGATTCAGCTCCACATAAGCCCTGGGGAAAGATAAAAACCAGGAGTACATCCTCAAAGCTCCACTGAACTACAAGTTTTCAGTTAGTGGGGGCAAAGTGAGCCAGGCACTGGGCACTCTGGCTTGCTCCTTGTAGCCTGGATCTCAGTCTTTAGCTGGAACCAGAACAGGGAAGGCAGAGAGCGCTGTCCTCACACCTATCCTCCCAGTGTACAAACTGTACTAATGTTTCTGGCACCCTCATGGGCTGTTCTATGTCTTTCCCCTTTTAACCTTTATCTATTGTGTATATTATGGCTTTACCTAGACTACACAGAATCCTAGTATGGTTTGGGTTGGACAAGACCCTTAAGATCATCTAGTTCCACCCCCCTGTCATGGAAAGGGACACCTCACACTAGACCATGTCGCCCAAGGTCCTGTCCAGCCTGGCCTTGAACACTGCCCAGGATGGGGCAGCCACAGCTTCTTTCGGCACCCTGTGCCAGCGCCTCAGCACCCCCACAGTAAAGAACTTTGCCTTAGATCTAACTTGAACTTCTCCTGTTTCAGTCTGAACCCATTACCCTTTGTTCTATCACTATAGTCCCTGATGAAGAGTCCCTCTCTGCATCCTTGTAGCCCCCTTCAGACACTGAAAGCGGCTCTGAGGTCTCCACACAGCTTCTCTTCTCCAGGCTGAACAGCCCCAGTGTTCTCAGCCTGTCTTTGTACAGAAGTGCTCCAGTCCCTGATCATCTTCATATAATAGATGCCACATCCCACATAATAGATGCCAGGGCTATCTACAGAAGTAATTTTGAAAGCTACAATCATCTTCTAATTTTTGCACCTGTAGTCTGATGAATTCATTCTTTCAAACCAGACTGTTAACAGGAAATAGAACACTAGCTGGCATGCTCACGTGCTTTTGTCTTCTCCAGTCTCCTGAGATTGGAAGTCTTCAGGAGCACATTTTACACTGTATGTATTTTCATGGCAGACACTCTTATCTGCAAACTGCTGGCTTCCAACATCCTCAGAAAAACCGAGTTTGCACTGTTCTCCTTTGTCCTGCACTACACACATCACAACAACGCCAGTTTCCTGAAAGGCAGAACTGTATCCTCGTTCATTTCCTACAATTCAGTTGCGAGATAAGAACCTGAAACTATTTCTTTTTTCTACTGGGTTATCCACAGTGTCTCTATCTAGGGAGAAAGACCCTGGAATCCAATGGAGACAGAGTTCCAGATTCAACCTTTCAGAAGGCTGAAGGAATTTTGGGACCTTGAAATCCCTTGTCACCTCATCAAACCAAGTAAAAACCAGTAAACGTACAAGTGCAAAAAAGCCATCATGGGAAGTCACGCTAGTTATAGGGATACAAACCCCATTTCTTGAGGGAAAGATGTAAAATTAAAGACACTTTCATAATTACAATAATGAACAGATTATTAAAATCTGTACCCATCACTGCCCTTGTGCTTTTGCTTACAGAGCCCAGCCCTTACCCTTCACTTTTTATTTACTTTGCCTGGTTGCAAACGGCAGGAGCAGCCTATCCACATTGATCCTTCACCTAACACTAGTTTTACTCCACTGAAGCACAAAGCCCTTCTCCTTGCACTTACCCATCAGATACACTCAGGCCATAATAACTTATAAAATCAGTTGCTTCCTCACAGTCTTTGAACAGGAGCATGCGGACCAAGTGATCCAAGGGAAACACTGTACATCTCTGGGTGCTCACAGTGTAGGCAATATTGAGAGATTTGAGAGCATCTTTACGGATCTGGGGGAAGATAAAAGAAAGTCTGGTAACTACTAAGTTAGAGAACACAAAATTTACTATCAAGTGTAACTATAAACATGAAAATCATGTTTAAAAGAAATCAGTACTTTGTCAGACAGCCACACAAACAACTATGCAGATTTAACTGTTATAAAACTCTGTGCGCTTGCTTTCTAGTTTGCTCCTCTGATGATGCTCATTTTGAGCATATCCCTTTGTGACTCATGTACAGAAGAAAAAGCTTGCAAAGGCATCTGAAACTGCAGGTTCGTGCTTCCTCTGCAAAAGTCTCAGGCCCACTTCTCTGCTTCCCCATTATTTGCAGAGAAAATACTACGTATTTGTACACAGTTATGGAGAAAAATGCCAAGAAGAGCATTTCAGTATTTGCCTTTTCTATCACGGCTGAACATTCTTGATATATTTTTGAATGCTTCTGAAGAAGCAAGATTATTTTTAATGCTAAATATCTACCAAGTTTTCTGCTAAGATTTCCTCCCCAGAATCCCAGACTGTTTTTTCTTATAAACACTTAAGAAAACATACATCTGCCTTTTTCTCACCTGGTTGAAATAGCAGTGTAAGAGACAGGCATTCAGATAGGAAGCTGCTTGCACTAACTTGAAGAACCTCACAAAGTTGTTGCTGTTTAATGCAGCAAAAGCTTGAACAGCAAATCTAACTTCAGGAGAGTTTCTAACCTCTGGATGAAACTGCTGTACTTCTCTGTGGAGACAAAAGACAGAGACAACCCTTTTGCTTCAATATTAACAGTCGCAATTCAATAGCAACCTGAAACAAAAGGGAATTAAAATAAAGAGCTATAAGCAAGACAGGCAACTCCTGCCCAAACCAAGTGGCTGTGAATTAAACTTGCAGTATCATTTACTGATCATTAATCTTCTAATGATGCCTGCATCACCAGCATGTTATTATATAGGTACATCACTCCATCGGCTAGGGAGGAAGGCAGGCAAGAGGTTGATCAGAAGAACAAAGTACGCCTCTGCCCATGAAATGTTTTTTCCCTTTTCCTTGGTTCTACTGCAGATAAAGCAGTGAAACTTCTTAAAAGGACCGACTGAAAATATCAAATAAAACATTACTACAGTACACTTCCTTTGGCAAAAAAAACCCTCCGCAACCAAGATTTTTTGCTTCCATTACAATTTCTCAGGACTTAATCCTAATCGCAATTCTTCCCCAAAGCAAAGAGAGGAAACAAGTGATATCTGTTGTTCCCACCTGAGAATATCACCCTTGTTGAGATTCAGCAAGACATTATAGCCTCTGAACTCTGCTTCACTCTTGCAGTAAACCCCCTTGTTAGCCAGGTCCTGATACATCTCCTTCAAGCTCTGCAGGCATTTAGTCATGTTCTCATTGTTGATTTTGGCATCAAAGGAGGACATGGGCTCTTCGCACAAGTGGTGAGCACAATGGATGTGAAAGCGAGTGCATTTCTCAATCAGAGACACCATCAGCGGGTTGCAGAGATGTTGCTGGGTGATATCCTAGCCAGAATGACACAAAACACACCACGTGTCTTTAAACTACAGCTGAAGAGCACAGTCAACTGGCACTACCTTTGGAAAACACATTTCAACTGTTCTCTGAGTCACTTTGCAATTCAAAACATTCAAATTACTACTGCTTTTTGCTACACTTTTTACAGCATTACATGATCTTCTGTTTTCTCTTATCAAACACCTCCATCCACCAGCACTTACCTTTCTTATTCCACGAGTTCTGTTCCAGACAAAGTCATACCATTCTCGGTAGTTTCCTTCTCCTTGATCCATAATGTTTGTCACTAAATAGTCCATGGTCATGCTCAGCACCTCAGAGGGTCTCAATTCATGGGGCAAAGGTTCCTCCTGATCTGCTGAAGACCTGCTATATTCCTTGATTGCTGCCGCATGATCTACCTGCAGCATACAGAGAAAAGTATCAAAGTGCAAGGAGTATGTTCAACTTTCCAGGAGTATAGAGGATTTCATCCCATCCACGCCTTTACTTTAGTAAGGAGCAGATTATTAAAGGGGCTTTTCCACTGTTTACACTAACAGTTCATGTCCATTCTGCTACAACAGCAAATACATTTTCTTTTATGACAGGTTCCTAAGTGTTGACTCAGTCTCCTACTCTTCAAGACAACATACACTGCTGCCCTACAGTTTCAGAACTATAGTTCTAAAAGCCCACCTGTAGCTAAATAAAAGCCATGACAGAGTGAAAATGCAATTTTCAAGCCTCCTTCTTTTACAATTGGGAATTGAGAGACATTATTGAAACGACCTCCAGAATTTTTCCACCAGAATTAACCCTGTAACCCAGCTAAACAACACCGACAGCTTTATGTAAGCAGCAAGATGACCTGGGAACAACCAACCCCTGCATGCAGAGGGGCTCATACCTTGTCAGATCCTAGAAGCAACTCGAAGATACTGAGCTGGTTTCTTGTCTCCCTCATGTAGCGCTCCTTTTCAGGACACATGTCTGGGCAAGTACCAATTACAGTTTTTGCTTTGCCAAGATCAGTCCTTTTGATTCGGGCTAAAAAGGAGAAAAATAAATAAAACTGAAGGAACACTAAGGAAACACAAACAAACATTAGTTTGTTTTCATAATGAGCTTTTATCCTGATGTGTTAACACAGGCCTAAGCATGCCAGATGCCTCACAGCTGGGATCTGTATGCTGGTCAAGAAACACACTGCTGGAGAAACAGTTACAGAAAGAGCTGGTGGGAAAAGGTCTCTAGAGATTCCCAGCCTACTTCTACTTAGAGCAAGGCTATGCCCCACAACTTGGAGTGGGTCAGAAACACACAAGGATGGGGTTCTCCCACTCTGGGGCCTGTCCAGGGTTGTGCCACTCGTTTGGGTAAGTTTCTCCTACAGTCCCACCTGGCTATCGAGATTGAGAAGGCTGAAACCATTAAAAGATACCCAATGCTCTGTGTCCTAACCAAGCACTGCCAATTTCACAATCCCACATGAAGTGGGTGAGAAACCTGTTTGCGGATATTAAAAATAAGATGTTAAGAGTAGGGTCAGCTTTGAAATGGCAAGAGGAGGACGGAAGGGTTTACAACCCAGCACTGAAACAAAGTGCCATCTCTTGAAATAATCAGTAGTTTGAATTTGGAGAAACACAGTCTTGCGTAGCTCTCTTCAGCGAGCTTGCAGGGGTGCAGATCTCCCCACACAGCCCTCTTCACAGAGGAACAGTCTGCTACTCACTTTCCACAAGAAATAAACATGTGCAGTAAGCAAAACAGGTTTTTGCATGGTTTACAGGTGTCATGGTTTAAGTCTCCCACCCACACAGTTTTGCTCGCTCACTCACTTCCCCCTCTCTCTTCCCTCCGCTCCTGGAGGGATGGGAAGGAGAATAGAAAGAATGCAACTCCCACGGGTTGAGATAAGAACAGTTTAGTAACTAAGGTATAACACAAACCACTGCTGCTACCACCAATAATAATAATGACAAGAGAAAATACAAGGGAAAAGAATACAATTTCTCACCACCCAATATCAAGCCCAAGCAAGCAGTGCACCCCCCACCATACACCCCCACCACCCTTCCGGGTCTCTGCTCCTCCGTTTCTACATCCTGGACATGACGTGCTGTGGTATGGAATAACCTCTTTGGTCAGTTTGGGTCAGGTGTCCTGTCTCTCCTTCCTCCCGGTTTCCCCTCCTCCCTGGCAGAGCATGAGACTCACAAAGTCCGTGGCCAGCCTAAACATCACCAAGCAGTAACTGAAAACACTGGTGTTATCAGCGCTGTTCCCGGGCCCAAAGTCAAAAACACAGCGCTGCACCAGCTACCAAGAAGGAGAAAAAATGACTGCTGCTGCTGAACCCAGGACAACAGGAAATTATGTATGTACAACAGAAGGGTCTTCTAGACTGCTCCATGTTACTCTCTTAAAAGCCATTTCCACAGTACCACAACAGACACCAAACACTTCATTTCTTTCCAGCAGAGAAGCAGATGTTACACTCATTAACTTGTGTGATTACCTTGTCGCATGATTTTGTCCCTTTGGTCCAAAAGACGGTATCTCTCTTCAGACGTCTCAGCCACTAATCCTACCAGGTTACTAAGAGACGACAGTGAAGCTCCCAAGGCCTCCGAGCTCTGCCCTTCAGAAGTAGAATCAAACATTTCTGCTTCAAACTGCAGTGCCTTTCGAAGACCAGACTTCTTTGCTGGAGAACTAAAACCAGAAGATATATCATCACTAATCTATTAATGCATGCCCCAGCCTTAATCAGTTCACCTTTTCTTTAGGACATCAACATCTCTGCTCAGAATATTTTATTCACAAGGCGATGTATCAAGTAAGCAAGTACCTATTGACATGCTAAGGTTGTTACAAGCTAACACTAGCGCAAAGGTTTAATCTGCTTAAATCCTCAGCATTGCCTTGACAACACTGCCAAGCATTCCCGACTGTGGTGAAAGCATCAAACTTTGTACCACAAAGTTGGATATTACTGAAGGTCTCTTATGAGTGGATAAAACCAGATGGCTGTTGCAGCATTTCTGCATCACTATGGCACATCAGTTTGCATTTTAAACCAGCAGCTAGCCTGCTGCTTGGTG
Organism: Amazona ochrocephala; assembly: GCA_039720435.1. NCBI lineage: Eukaryota > Metazoa > Chordata > Aves > Psittaciformes > Psittacidae > Amazona > Amazona ochrocephala. The sequence goes on along the minus strand of CM077881.1, from coordinate 79,428,503 downwards.
GTGAAGAAAGAGAATCACAGAATCAACCAGGTTGGAAAAGACCTTTATATCATCAAGTTCAACCGTTACCCCAGGACTGCCAAGTCCACCATTAACCATGTCACCAAGTGTTTTCTATAGAAACAGAGATTATGAAAAGATTCTACGGGGCCCAGGTACAAACATACTTTGTAAACCAAGGAGCATTTGTTCCTTCACAACATACTACTCATTTTATGGTTACATGACTACCTATACCAAATAGGTATATATTGGTATATATACCAAACTGGACACACCATTAAGGTGCCACAGAAAGATGACAACCCCGCCCTTTCAGCAACTGACACAAACTAGGAAGATTCCTCTACAAAGACCATTAACTTGAAGTGAGACAATGATCCAAACTCACCATCACCTCTGAAAAGGGAATTCTCTTTCCACAGAACTATAATAGCCTAAAACTGAAACTATTTATTTCAGAGGTTTATTTAATCATGACCACAGAAGAGTGTCTTTACTGCTTGGTCCTAGTTTGGCCCTGCCCTGCTTCATGCAATTCCCCTATGCCTCACTATTGCAGGTGTTGTTCCTCGTGCTGTTATGAACAAAACATTCAGAATAAATATGCAGACTAAAGTAAATGACCTTAAAATGCAGTTAGAAGTATCCTTCTGACCAAGTGTAAGATTTGTGACCTTGTAATTCAGACAAACCAGGAAAGACAAGGGAAGCACACTCCCCCATAAGAACATGACTATTTGGCACACACAGATCATCACTTTTCCCTGTGCACCCCATTGCCTGCCAGACGGCTCCCAGAGGAGCAGACATACCTTCTGCCAGGTATGACACCACTGCCAGAAGATCTTATTAAAGGTTTTCGAAGAGGGGAATGCTGATAGTTTTGCTCTTCACTGCTTTGCCTTCCTTCATCTTCACCTGCTTTCTTCTCCTTGGATGAAAACTCCCTTTTTGCTGGACCTGAAGTGACATATAAACATGAAGCCAGGTACTTGCCACTTTAAACAACAACTATTTCCCCCATGGTGGTGCTGTTGAACAGTTTGCTTTAAAAAACAAAATGTCAAAACAAAACTATTAGAAAATAAAGCCAAGAGTCAGTTTTGGACATGTATGCAAAACTTCCAGGACAACTTGAAGTGGTACTGAGTAAGTCTACTAGTTGCTAGTCAGCTTCACTGTTCTATAAGAAGTATTTTTCAGTAAAACACCACTTAGCAATAACTATAATTGGTCAGCAGATGTAGTCTGACCATCATCCGAACTCAAGTCCTCTCAGGTCTGGTATATAATCCACAAGCCATAACTCTCTATGGGATAGGAAATCCATTTCACTTACAATAAATCACAACTCCCAGTGCTCCTGCTGAAGCATGTTAAGCATTTATTTCACATACCCAAGCTTAGGTTGAGGCTGGAGTGCCTTCTCAAGAGTTACATCTACAAAGGCAAACAGGCACCCCTACAGCTGCTGCTTCAAGATGTTCATTCTCAGGAAGCCAACTTCACAGCTATTCATTGTTTGAAGGCAAGTTTGTGGTTGGTCGAAGCTGTGGTGAACCATTCATCTGCTGACAGATGAAGCCTATCCCCAGGCTAGGATCTCCAAAGCACACATGCAGCCCTCATAAAGCTAAGGAAAAGGAAGCACCTGACAACTCCAGGATTCACCCAGGGCATGAATAGCCAACTTCACATCTCCTCTTTCCCTAATTCTAATTCAGGTTTGCCACTGCTGAACTCAGTTCTCTGTAGATTGTTCTCTTTTTGGTTCAAGCAGTATGCAACTGTTGATATGCCAAACAGCAAGCTCAACACCACAGACACTCACTCCAGAGGTCTCTTTACTTCAGTTCTCAGGAAGCCCACATGCCAGACCAGGCTCTGAAGCGGGCAGCAAGGCATTTGAAACTGGATTTTCTTACACCCGCAAAGATCATCCTACTTCTAGATAGGAGCACAAAGTTAACATCACCCATTTGTTAACAGCCTTAAACAGGTTAACAGCCTTAATATTAACATTTAACAGCCTAAAGGGGGCCAACAAGAAATCTGCAGAGGGGCCTCTGACAAAGGCCTGTATGGTCAGGACAAGTAGGAATGACTTTAAGTTCAAAGAGGGTACCTTCCTATTAGACATTAGGCAGAAGCTCTTCCCTGTGAGGGTGCTGAGGCGCTGGCACAGGGTGCCCAGAGAAGCTGTGGCTGCCCCATCCCTGGCAGTGTTCAAGGCCAGGTTGGACACAGGGGCTTGGAACTGGATGAGCTTTAAGGTCCCTTCAACCCAAACCAGTCTGGGATCTATAATTATACTTTCGGAGCTTTGACATCCCCATATGGAGATCATTTTAGCACATGAGGAAACAAGAACTGAGCAGAAAGCACACCATTCATATATCACCCAGTAATCCTATCTGGAAACACAGACTTACTTGTTTTCTTCTTTTGCCAAAACGTCACTATATCTTTGTGCAACTCTTTTGCTTTTTTTCTGGCAAGAGCTGCAGAGGCCTGAAAGAAAACAAAAGCAGAGCATGAAAACTTGAAAACCCATGAGCATCACACCAAAACAGGCAGTGCAGGTTTTGCCGGAGAAACATCAACCAGTTTCTATAAGGTTCTGGTTATTGCATTTTAGCCTCTCACTTGAGACCTACATGCAATTAGCAGGACTGGCTTCTACAAAAATCCCACAAAACTTCCAAGAGCTACAGTAACTTTAGAGCCCAAAGGTGTGGTTTTAAGCAGAACACAGGATCAGACCACGCAGTCTCTGAACTGGCTCCTCAACACACCTCAGCATTGAGGAAACAGCAGTACTTCCAGCAAAAAGGTCACTGCAGATTACACAGGCTCACCTCACCTTGGGCACTGCTGAGCCCGAGCAAGAGCACAGCACCGTGTGTAATTCAGGTCTGGCCATAAAGAGACAACCCGAGATCCACTTGGTATTTGAGCTCGATGCTAGTAGGACAGCTACAACCAGGCAGAACTCTGGTAGTCACCATGCCTTAGGTGCAGTTCAGTGCACTTCTACCCCGGTCTGTAACACAGTGCTCACAATACAAAGCTTTCTCCCAAGTGAAAACCATACCGGCACTGCCACAGTGATGCAGTTCTCACTGCACCCACCCCAACCCATCCTGAGCGCTCAAACTTGACCGTGTTCTTGTTCCAACTGCTTCCAATACTCACATGATCGAAGAAGTGGATAATGGCCATTTTCTTATTGCGCCTGGTCATGACCCGCCGCACTTTTGCGAACTGGCCAAAGTGCTTCTCCAGCACCGTCCTGTCGTTGAGGTAATCGGGGACGTTCTTGCACTGGATGGCGGTCAGGTCGCTGGGCAACAGCCCCCCCAGTCCCTCCATGCTCTCGCTGCCCCGAGCCCGGCGGGCAGGGGTCCCGGCAGCGGAATCTGTGAGAAGGGAGGCAGCGACCTCAGAGAGCGCGGTGACCGGGGGGGGACACGGGGTGCCACGGACCTCTCCCCGTCCCATCCTACCTTCCCGAGGGGGGTCCCGGGCCTCGACCGGTGGCGTCTCCTCCGTGGGTCCCCGCTCGGCCTCGGCGGCTTCCCCGCGGTCGCGCTGGCCGCGACTCTGGCTGATCAGCATCTCCTTCAGCATGCGGCCGAAGAGCGCTCCGCCGCGGGGCCGGCTCAGCACCACCGCCCGCTTCTCCGGCGGCGCCGTCGCCGTCCGTCCGCCCGCCGCCGCCGAGGCCCGCCGCGGAGAGCGCTCCCGCTCCTCCTTCCGCTTCAGGCCCTTGGATGCCGGCTCGCCCGGCTCCTCGAAGAGCGGCCGCGGGCCCTTCTCCTCCTGCCGGCCCAGCGCGGCGGCGGGACGTGAGAAGGAGAAGGGTCCCCCCGAAGTCACCTCCGGGGTCGCCTCGGGCGCGAAGCCGAAAGGCGTCGAGAAAGTGAAAGCAGCAGCCGGGCCCTTCTCCGCCTCGCTGCTCGTCAGCGGCTTGAAGGCGGCCGCGTTCTCGGGCGCCTTGAAGCGGAACTCGGGCGCCGCGAAGGCCCCGCCGCCGCCCGGCGCCTCGCTCGGCCCCGGGAAGCTACCCAGGTTGGTGGGCGGCTTGAAGCTGAACCCCGCGTTGCCCCCCGGGGCACTGCCGCTGCCCGCCGCCGTGAAGGCCGGCGCCTGGCCTAGCCCGATGGGCGGCCCGAAGGCTGAGGGCCCGGTGGTGAAGGGGAGGCCAGAGGCCGCACCGGCCTGCCCGAAGACGGCGGCCTGCCCGAAGCGCAGGGGCGGCGGGAAGGCGGGCGGCCCGCGGAACGGGCCCCCGGCATTCATGGCGGCGGGCGGGCGGCCGCTTCTCCTCAGCAGGCGGGGTGCCGCCGGCGGGGCGGGGCGGTAAGGAAGGGAGGGGCGGGCAGGGTCGTACCGCCGCCGCCGCCATCATGAGCGTGGCGCTGCGGAACGCCCAGCGGGCCGTGCCGGTGCGCCGTGCCCCGCTCCGCCGCGCCGTGTGCGCCCTGCGGGCCGCCCTGGGCGCCTCCCGCTTCGATGTGGGGCTGGTGTGTGCCGGCAACGGGCTGATGAAGCGTCTGAACGGCGCGTACCGGCATTGCCCCGAGCCTACCGACGTCCTCTCCTTCCCCTTCCACCGGGTGGCGCCGGGGGAGCTGCCGCGGCCGCGCTGCCGCGACGAGTACAACTTGGGGGACATCTTCCTGGGGGTAGAGTACATCCACCAGCAGTGCCGCGCCAACGGGGAGGACTTCGACAGCGTGCTGGCGGTGAGCACCGCCGCCGGGGCTCCGGGCCTCCCGCTGCGGACAAGGGCAGTGTGCGGTGTCCCACGGCGGTAGGGTAGCGGCTGCCGCTTTCCTAGCCCGGCCAGGCTGAATAAGAAGGTTTGCGCTGGAAGGTTAACGCTGTGTTTTAAAGCTTGCTTAACCGCGGGAGGACACTGGCTGGGCTTTGTCCTTCTGCAGGGCAGAGTACCGGCTTTTCCCTGCTGCATGTAATGGCAAAATGCGAAATGATGGGTACGGGGCTAGCCCTGGTCATTTCTCCTACCACGGGGTTGTGCGGTGCGTGCAAGGAGCTGACAGCGTTGGGGTAAAGTTTCATAATATCACAGAATGGTTTGGGCTGGAAGGGACTTTAAAGCTCATCCAGTTCCGACTCTCTGCCACGGGCAGGGACACCTTCCGCTGGAGCAGGTTGCTTCCAGCTCCTTCCAACACGTCGTTTATTCTTGTGTCTCTGTGCACAGGTGACGGCAGCCCACGGACTGTGCCATTTGCTTGGCTACCAGCACAACACAGAAGCCGAGTGGCAACAGGTACGGCGGTGCCCGGCACACCGCGTCGGTGTGCGGTGGCCGGCTGTGTCTCGTCGTGCAAAGCATCCTCCTTTGTGACCGGGAAGCCTCCGGCCCGGCGGCCCTGGCTCGCCTGGGACGCCGTTAAGCCAGCGGCGCTGACAGTGTCTTCTCTCCCGCAGATGTACCAGAAGGAGGTGGAGATCCTGGAGGAGCTGAACCGCCTCACCGGCGCCAGCCTCCGGCCCCTGACCGCGGGTCTCTTCTGAGGGGGCCGGGCCGCGACCGGGGCCGCCCCGGACGTGGCGCTGCGCGGGGATGGCCGCGCAGGGCCCTGGATGGCGCCTCCCGCTGCCGCTGGCGCTGCTGGGCCTGGCCGCGCTCGTCCTCCCTCCGCCCGCCGCCGCGCAGCCGCCGCCCGCCGCCCTCCGCGCTGGCCACGCCGCCTCCTCGCTGCCCGCCGCCGCTGCCGCGCCGCGCACCAGGTGAAGAGCGGGTTCCCCCCCTCCTCAGGTCACTGCGGGCCTCAGCGGCAGCACACCCGGCCCCCGGGGCTCTCCTGTCATCGCAGGCTCCCTGCATGGTGTCCCGAGGGAGCCCGTCTGGGCCGTGGCCTGGTGGGCATGTAGAGGGCTTCCATCATCTGCTGGTGCTGGTTTTGGTTTCTGGAAGATGCTGCAGCTGTCACAGGGGCTTTCCTGCTCTGAGCGTGACCCCGGCTGCACCCTTTTCCCCTGTCCCTCCTGAATGTGTACTCACTCACACCTTCACGTTTAGTGCACAGGAGTTAGGCTGAGTAATGTGCCAGTCATTTCACCAGTTGTACCATGTACTGTGTACCCCTCTGGACAGGCAAGACATCAGAGGGTTTGCTCCTTGAGGCCTTGCATCCTGTCCCTCTGCAGGAAAGGCTTATGATGCTATGTTCTGTTCTGGGCTGGAGCAGGCCCAGAGAAGGGCAATGGAGCTGGTGCAGGGCCTGGAGCACAGTGTGATGGGGAACGGCTGAGGGACCTGGGGGGTTCAGATGGAGAAGAGAAGGCTCAGGGGGACCTGATTGCTCCCTACAGCTGCCTGAGAGGAGGATGGAGCCAGGAGGGGGCTGGGCTCTGCTCCCAAGGAACAAGGGATGGGACAAGAGGAAACGGCCTCAAGCTGCACCAGGGGAGGTTTAGATGGAGATGAGGAACAATTCCTTCCCCACAGGGTGCTCAGGCATTGGAACAGGCTGCCCAGGGCAGTGCTGGAGTCACCATCCCTGCAAGTGTTCACACACCGTGGAGATGAGGCCCTCAGTGCCATGGGTCAGTGGTGGCCTTGGCAGTGCTGGGGAATGGTTGGACTGGATGGGCTTAAGGGTCTTTTCCAACCTGGTTGATTCTGTGATTCTGTGTGTCACCTTGCTGATGTCCCATGAAGAGACCCCCAGCCACTACAGTGTGCACCACTCCGCCTTCCCCTGCTTCGTCCCCTTCCATCTTCTGAGTACCACGAATTCATGAAAAAGGAACAGCACCATCTTAATACAGTTGTGTGACATGATTGTGGGGTAAGGATTGAAACACACGCACAAGTTTTAAGCTCCTTGAAGTACTTAACACTGCTTTGTTCTCCACAGATACCTTTTGTATGATGTAAATCCTCCTGAAGGGTTCAACCTCCGCAGAGATGTGTACATTCGCATTGCTTCCCTTCTGAAGACCTTGCTGAAAAGTGAAAACTGGGTGTTAGTTCTGCCTCCCTGGGGACGTCTTTATCACTGGCAGAGCCCCGACATCCTTCAGGTCCGGCTCCCTTGGTCTGAGTTCTTTGATCTCCCAAGTCTCAACAGGAACATTCCCGTCATTGAATATGAGCAGTTCCTTGCAGGTAGAGTATGGAATCACACAATCTACACCTGACTAAATATTGAAGGTGGTTTCTGCACAGGTTTATCCTTATATACATGCTGTTATTGTTATATGTGAAATAAAACGCCACATCTCTGCAGGGATCTCTGTCCCTTAGGAAAAAGCATTTAGAAACCCTGATGCTTTGGGGAAAAGGGCTTGTACTTGTCATTTTCTTGGAGGCAGTCTTCCCACAGCAGCTACCTACAGCCCTGAAAACCTCTGTGCCTCATCGTGTGTTTTAACTAGCTTCTAAATGTACATTCCCCCGGTGATTCAGTTCTGTGTGGCGCATTAAATCGCTCATAGCTGAGTGCGAGTAACAGGTTGTCACATCCCCTGGCCCTTTGAGCTTTTCTGGCTCATACAGAACTACGTTTTTTCAGAGGGAAAACGGGGGAGAGTAGTCTAATGTTAGCGTTTCTAGCAGAGTTCTAACAATGCTAGTTCATACCTTTACCATGTGGTTTTTCATGCTCACAAATGCTTTGCCTTCTGCTCAGAGTCAGGTGGGCCCTTTATTGAACAGATTTACGTCCTACAAGGCTATGCAGAAGGATGGAAAGAAGGAACATGGGAAGAAAAAATAGATGAAAGGCCATGCATTGATCAGCTTATGTACTCCAAAGACAAACATGAATACTACAGGTAACATCTAGCAGTCCTTTTAGTCTTCTTTTTAGTTGTATTTAGTGAGACATTTGCCTGTGAATCAGTATTTTATGTTCCCTTTCAGGGGATGGTTCTGGGGTTACGAGGAAACGCGGGGCCTAAATGTCTCTTGTTTGTCTGTCCAAGGATCTGCCTCTGTCGTGGCTCCCATCCTTTTGAAGAACACTTCAGCACAGTGAGTTGCCTTGTGTTACTATTTCTCGTTGTATTGTGTGCCCACAAAAGCATTGCCAGGTGGGAAGAGCAGGGGGAGGTTACAGGCTATGTGCCACTGTTGTGGACACACAGTTGTGTGGTCCTAGTACTATACTGTAACTCTTCAAGTGTGTAATCTGATTCACTTCCAAGCTTCCTGTTAAACGCAGTGCTGCTTCTCCACCAACACATCTAGTCTGTTTTCCAGATGAGCCTTATGTGCAAGTGTCCAGCTGATTATCAGCAGTGATAATCTGAAGTTGATTTGTTATTTGCTTCCTCTCATTTTAGTAGAAGGTCCAGATAATGACTCTGACCCCCTTCAGCAGAAGCATTTCTCTGTGTGTTCACTCATCTCCAGTGTGCTCAGAGCACAGACTGAGCCTACATCCCCTCTGTTCTTGGATACTCAAAACTCTCTTCTGCTTCTTCAAACTTAGTGCAGTTATGTTTCCAGTACAGGATCCTCAGCTGTGTGTGTTCATGAAAAGCAAAGACCATTCATTGTAATATTAGTGCTTAGTCGCTAACACATGTTTTTGTAGTGTCTGCGTCTTCTTTGATCTGTTGTTTTTCTGTAGGATATTTTATTCCACCATGGAAAACATCATATCTGGTTTTACTTTTGTGAGCATAACCCGTGCTTCCTCCAAGAGGCTCTCACATGCTCAGAGCCCAAGCATCATCTTATAGGTCGCTTTTCCCCTTTGGATCACTTTCCCTGTTGGCAATCTTATTTCTCCAGTAGCAGCTACTGTGAGGACTATTGTGAGGAATTATTAATGCTTGTTTGTGTTCAACTGTCAGAATTAAGAGCACCACTTAAAAAGGAAGAGAGCAGGAACACACAGTGGCACAGTTCCCTTCTCTCCCAGCAAGTAATGGGTCACAACGTGCTTTACACAGAACAGATTGGCAGCCTGTCCCTCATTCCCCTCTGTGCTCCCTTTGCAAACAGATCATAGCCTGTGTTTTATCCTAGCAACTGTATCATCATAGCGTACGTTCTATTCCTAAGGGCACTGCACTGAGTTTTACAATTTTTAATAGGTCAGTGATGTTAGACAGAGCTGAAAACCTTCTTCATGACCACTACGGAGGGAGAGATTATTGGAACGTGAGTATTTTCCAGCCAGCTTCTCTAGCCTTTCTGCTTGGCTCTTATAACAATTCAGTGACGGAGACGTGCTGCAGTTTTGCTCTGGGTTTCGTCAAGTAACTTGTGTCTTATGTTTCAGCAGTGTATGCTAAAGATGGTCTTCAGGCTGCTGTGGATTAATGCAATGCAATAATGTCCTGGTGTCTTGTCCCCAAAGACTCAGTGGCGCAGGACAACACAGCTGCAGTGAGAAGGGATCTGTCTGCCTTTGGGCGGTTTCTTGCCTGAGCAGCCTCAAGATCAGAGTTTTCAAAGGAAACCCTGAAAATGCTCAACATTGTTTGTTGTAACTGTCTCCCCATTGGCTTCAAAGGCAAAATTCCCTCAGCTTTGGAGGGAGGGCTGAGCACTTTGGGAGGCCCCAGCCAATAAATAAAATAATGTGATAAAATAATTGCTACATGAAAAATGTTATGGCAGAGTTAAAGGGTCAGCCACAGGAAGACTGAACACAGTGTGGAGTGCTTGATATTTGTAACGTTTCTAAGAGAAAGCGACTCTCATATTACTAAATAACTTACTTAGACCTCAGTCTTGTAAGATACAAACATAGAATCGTAGAATCCACTAGGTTGGAAAAGACCTTTAAGACTATGGAGTCCAGCTGCTACCCAAGGACTGCCAAATCCACCACTAAACCATGTCCACACCTGACTGCTCACTTGGTATATGGCGTATTTTTTCAGAAATGGACCAAACTACTTTGCTAATCACTATTTTTCGTTTCACATTTCTTACCAATGGCACTATAAACATCACCTCGACGATTTAAACCTGTCTCAAAATTATCTAACACTAGAAATAGGCTTCTTTCTTTTATTTCAGTTTTTAACTATCTGCATGGGTTTCGGTGTTGGCTTTTTCCCCAGTAACTCTGTGGATAACCTCTGAGGTTCTTTCTAATCTTGCTAGAAGATGCCCTCTTGTCTCAAAGAAGTTTGCAAATTGGAACAAGCCAGGTTTGGAGGTGATTGACACAAGCACAGCATTCAAAGATGTTCATTGTCCTTCCCAGTGCACTGCACTTGCCATGGGTTGTGTACATGTTTGCTGCTGCTTGGGCACACCATGCTCATCATGGCTTGGGTGAGGAACCCAAAGGCTTGACTTGACAGGAGTATTGTGTTGACATGTTATAAAAAGGAGGGAAAATGTCTCTAAACTGCAGTGTGAATATTCTGCAGCAGACACTGTGTGCATCCTCCCTTGATAGAGAATCATAGGATCATAGAATGGATTGGGTTGGAAAGGACCTTAAGACCATTCAGTTCCAACCCTCTGCCATGGAAAGGGACAATATAGAATGTATAAATATAAATGTTTTGCTGGAGGATTTGGAATTAGAAAAGCAGTGTTGATCTCTTTAAAGATGCTAGAAGAGCAGGCTTTTTACTTCCATTAAATATTAAGAGGGGCATAGATCTCCAGGTACCAGTGTGATGGATTTAAGAGAAGCCTAAATTGCTGTGTGTCTTATTGAATAGTCTGGAGAAACCAGTTCAATCACAGTGAGTTTGGCATATTGAGAAATAGCTGCTCTGGGAGAGGGTGAAAAGAGGCTGGCAGGTTCTAGGTCATAGATCATAGACTGGTTTGTGTTGGAAGGGACCTTTAAGATCATCTACTTCCATCCCCCTGCCATAGGTGTTTTTTGTCTTACAGGTGTTTTGCAAGCTGAAGTCTTTGCCCAGCTTGTGTTTCCAAAGGTGAGGTATATTGCTAGAATGTTTAATTTGGTATATTAGGTTCTGTTGTTTAAATAACTACTGTATTGCAGGGTCAGACGTGTGCTGGTTACAAACATAGTTATGAGTAGGGTTAAACAGTCAAAGCTCAGATGAAAGGTTAGAAATTGCTGCTTGTAGTGCTGTATGGATGCGTCAGAAGTAACTGCATCCTGGAAGCTCTGTGTATGTGAAACTATCTCCATTTGGTCATTTTCAGCTCTCCCTTCTGCTCTTATTCCAACAGACCCGCCGGAGCATGGTGTTCGCTAAACACCTCCGTGTAGCAGGAGATGAGTTTAGAAACAAATACCTTCAATCCACTGATGAGGCAGACAGGACTCACTACAATGAGGACTGGACACAGATGAAGGTAAAATCACAGCAGTCTGTTTCCCATAATAAATGTCATGATCTGTTTCATTTGTGTACTCCTGGCTGTGCACTGCAGGGAGTATTGAAAGAGCCATGTGAATCTAGCTCTCCCTGCTCAGGCTGAGGTGGATGTGCATGTTTCTACTGTACCCTCTTGTGACATGAGTTAATGGAGACTTAGGGGTTTCCGTTGCTCTCGTTTCACTTTTATTTCTGCTTGTTGTTTCCCCAACTGCCAGTTGGGGATTTGGTCGAGGAAAGCAATTTTTGTATACAAAGATTTCACACTCTGGTTTCTCTTGTATAATGCAGGTCAGCCATGATCAAAACATCACCATTTGTCCCAAAATACTGCTACCCCACACATCCAAGTTACTTTCTGCAGCTGGTGTAATTCAGTGCCACATCCAGAGATTCAGGCCTTTTCAGTGTGGATGAATACTGGTGGACTCAAGTCTTAGGGCTTATTGATCTTTCTCTCTTAGGTTAAGATGGGCACAGCTCTAGGTGGCCCATACCTTGGGGTTCATCTCAGAAGGAAAGACTTCATCTGGGGTCACAGAGAAGATGTGCCTTCCCTGCAAGGAGCTGTAAAGAAAATCCGCAGCCTCTTGGAGATGCTTAAACTTGAGAGAGTTTTTGTAGCCACTGATGCTGTTGAGGAGGGTAAGCAGGTTACAGTTCAATTCAGGATTGATAACTTTTGACAACAAGGGCTGCAGTTACCACTCTGCTTTCACAAATGACTGGAACTTCATGTGCCTCCATCACTGAATGGGGAATTGAATAGGATTGGGCAGCTGCTTCCTTCCAGCTTGAATACCATTCATTTGGTGTTTCCTATAGGAGATTTGATGGTCTCTACAGTGGGAAATTGGGAATTGAATTTGCCTGTTCCTCCTTCCAATTCTTCACTTTCTTCCTTAGCATTGCAGGCAGTCTTGGATGTGCCGGTGGGAAGGGTCCTCTGAAGTCACCACCCAGCCTTCCCCTTGGTTGCCTCCAGCACCACACTAGAGTGGACCTGGCTGTGTTTTGCCAAGGCTTAGACACCCCCAAGGGTGGGCTTCTGCTCCCAGGCCTTATCCCAGGGCCGGACCTCCTCCCTCCTCGTACTATCTAGGGATCTGTTTCAATGCGGGATGCTAAAATAATCTGCAGGGCATGGCATTGGCAATAGCAAATCTGAAGCTTGCTGTCAAGAAAGGCCTCTTGGTACAACTACCCTGTAGGATTAGACAGCAAGGCTACTGTTCTACCCCTTGCAGGCTTCCCCACCCTTGACGGTTGCTCCCCTCAGCACCACATTCCTGCTTCAGTGTGTCCTCTCCCTCTGCAATACTCTGACATTGGCAAACATTGGCAATGGTAGCTTTTGGTTTCTCTTGCTTTGCAACTGTCCACCGAGGGCTTCCTTGAACACATTTTATGTCAGCAGCAGGCTGCTCTTTACAATGCCAAATAGATTTGCGTCTTTCCCTTTTCCAGAGGTTGAACTGCTCAAGAAACTGCTGCCTGAGATGGTGAGATTTGAACCCTCTTGGGAGGAGCTGGAGCTCTACAAAGATGGGGGCTTGGCTGTGATTGACCAGTGGATCTGTGCACATGCAAGGTAGCAAATTTGACTTGATTGAGGAACCAAATCTTAGTGTCACAAAACAGAGTTTTACTTTTGATCCAGATGTAGTTGTTTACAGATCAAATATGACATGGTTTTATGTAATTGATTTACACCTATAATAGATGTCTAATAGGTCATAGGCTTGCCAAGCTGGTGAAGAAGGCAGGGAGTCCAGAGGAGGCCACGGGGATGCTGCAAGGGCTGGAGCAGCTCTGCTCTGGAGCCAGGCTGAGAGAGCTGGGCTGGGGCAGCCTGGACAAGACAAGGCTCCCTAAGGGGAGACCTTAGAGCAGCTCCAGTGCCTAAAGGGGCTGCAGGAAACCTGGAGAGGGGCTTTGGACAAGGGCCTGTAGGGACAGGACAAGGGGAATGGCTTTAACCTGCCAGAGGGGAGATTGAGATGAGCTCTTAGGCAGAAGCTCTTCCCTGTGAGGGTGCTGAGGCGCTGGCCCAGGGTGCCCAGAGAAGCTGTGGCTGCCCTGTCCCTGGCAGTGGATGGGGCTTGGAGCAACCTGCTCCAGTGGAAGGTGTCTCTGCCCGTGGCAGGGGTTGGGAGAGCTTTAAGGTCCCTTCTAACCACAAAGCAGTCTACGTTTCTATGATAACAGTTACACTGTGTGTATATATAGCACACATCTGATAATGTCATTTTCATGTAATTTCAATGATCATTAAAGTTCCTTGGACTGAAATCACTCACTTCCATTTTAAAACCTTGCCCCTTCACAAACCCTTTCTGCTTTCTTTTCTCAGGTATTTTATAGGCACCTCAGTTTCAACGTTTTCCTTCCGGATCCATGAAGAAAGGGAGATCTTGGGATTTGATCCAAAAACAACTTACAACCGGTTTTGTGGTGAAAAGGAGAAAAACTGTGAGCAGCCAACTCACTGGAAAATTGTGTACTAAAATGCAGAGAATTCCAAGGACTTCGGCACTGGTGAGCACAAAAGAATAAGGAAACACCCCAGGGAAATCCCTCCCTTTGACCAAACTACAGCTCTGTCCTCTCCCCTCTTCTTGGTGGTTACTTGATATTTTTGCTTTGAAGAACAAGCAATACTCACCTTCTTAGGCAGGGATGGGAGCAAGAAAACTGCAGTCAGCCTAGGATGCGGTACTTGGCATAGCCAGGAACAGAGAACCACCAGATGCTGCAAGTGAGACTTGAGAGGTAAAACTTCGTCCTGAAACTAGGTACCAGCCGAAGCAAATCACAGCTTTCTTTAGAGTTCTGAGGAGGAAGAGGGACAGGTTTAACTTTTAGAAGTTGAAATACTCTATTTCTGTCTTTGTTTTTTGTCCTGTTCCGTGTTTGCCTCTCTGATGGCAAAAAACCCCCATCTTCTTTTGTGACCTGCACTACGTGAGCTGCAGGTTGTGTGGAACCTCCGTCATTCTCTGGGGGAATCTTTCCTCTTCAAGCAGTATTTTGTGAACATTTAAAGTGTCTGATGCAGTCAGTGCTTGATAAAAGAAAAGGAGGAGGTGTTTTGACCTGAATATCAGCTGCATTAACAGCAGACTCAGTGGGTCTGTGGTGAAAGGGGCAAAAAGATGAGGCTTGTAGGCTGGTGAAAGAAGGGTTCTGTTTCTTCTTACGTTTTACTTTCATAAAGGAAACTCTTTCAGCCCATCGTAGTCCTTCCAAAGGCCTTGCTCAGTCGCACTGATGCAGATGTCAGCACGCTTTTGGGCTCACCCAGTTGCTCAGGTCAGGGAGGGTGATGGGTTGCTGGGGAGCAGGGAAGTTTCCATGTCGGTCGCGTGGGTTGTCCCAGTGATTCAGCAAAGGAATTTTCTGCATTTCTCCCTCGCACAAACTGAAAGGAGTAAACTGAGGACAGTCACAGACAGGGAAGGTCCTTGGGCCTTGAGGTGATGTGCATAAACCATCAGGAATGTGGTAGGTGAGGTTGTGCTCTGAGGGAGATGCTGGTGGTCAGTACAGGGGAAGAATCCTCTGCTACAACACCAGCCACAAGCGAAATGCAGCTCCCGTTTGAGGAGGGCTTTGTTAGAGGTATCTGTTGCAGCTCTTGCAGTCTCCTGCTCTGTAGAACTGCTGGGAAGTACTGTGCTTCAGGTAGGTCTTTCACCCTGCAGGTCTACATAGCTCTGTTAAGCAGGACAAACCTTTCTCAGAAGTGGACTAGGAGATGGGCTTCAAAAGGTGAAGCAGCCACTGCTCCTTACAGTCAGTATTACCACATTACCTCACTGCCGGTGGACCCTTCTGCCCTTTCCTCTTGGCTTGAGTAGGAGCACATGGACCAGTCCTGCAGTGGACATGCCCACATGCTGCCAGACAATTATGTTACTTCCTCCTGTGCAAATGCAGCAGAAGCTGGGAAGACCTCTCAGGCAGTAGTAGCGCCAGGTCAGTTCTCAGCACCAGGTCTCCTGTTCTTACCCCTGTATTCCTTCAAAGCAGTGCCTTTTTCCACCAAGTCAAATGTTCTCCTTTAACCTGTGCACATGGAAAGCAGTGGTGGCATTTTCTGTGTAATGTATACCTCAGTATGACCAATAAAAAGCTTTGTAGCATTTTATATAATGGGTCCATGCTGCTTCTTTCTAACTGTACATTTTGCTGGCTCCTGGCTCCAGCGTAGGTGATACCTGGATAAAACCTGAGTGTCCTGACAAGGCTGTATTAGCAAGCACAGCTTACGTGGCCCTTGGCACTAGGAGACCGGTAAATCTCAGTGCACCCCCCTGCCAGAAGGATGTGGACAAACAGGAGAGTCCAGAGGAAGGCTGCTAAACCCTGCCACAGGGATACTTTGCACAGCCATGGTAGGAGCCTGCTGCCTTTGGTTTTAACACAGGCTCTCTGCTCTTGGCCATTGGGCTGCCAGCATCACCTTTCTGTCAGAAGGTGGAGATAGTAGACTAGGCTGGGATCAGCTGCAGAGCCTGGTCTCCAGATGCATGCTGGACCAGAGCAGCTTCTCCTGCAACTAGTACTGGAGTAGGGTTTGTGGGTATGGGTAAATCCAATCAAAGCAACCAGGGTTGCCTTTAAATGATGATAATGCCTATGGACTAAGTTAACTGGTTGCCAAGAGCTGGGTGTTGAGGCAGGAGTGATTTTCCCTCTTTTGGTAAACAGTTTCCTGCAGGGAACTGAAGATGTTGAAGAAGCTGTGGCTGCCCCATCCCTGGCAGTGTTCAAGGCCAGGTTGGACACAGGGGCTTGGAGCAGCCTGCTCTAGTGGAAGGTGTCCCTGCCCGTGGCAGGGGTTGGAGCTGGATGAGCTTTAAGGCCCCTTCCAACCCAAACCAGGCTGTGAATCACAAGGATTCTGGGCATTTGCAAAGCCTGGAAATAAAAGTCAGAGCCCAGGTTTTGGTGATAGAATCACAGAATGGTTCAGGTTGGAAGGGACCTTAAAACTCATCCAGACTTAACCTGTGAGGCTGCTCTGTGCAGTCCCCAGCCCGGGATCCCTCCATCCATCCCCTGCTTTCCCTTTGCAAACGCTGTATTTTCAGAGGTCAGGTTGGCATCTTCAGCGCTCTGCCCTCAGCTTACTTCCCCCTTAGCTCTTCAGGATGTAAGCAACACTACAACTTCAGGGACACGCACAGCATTCTGTGAGGTTTCACTTGGGGTTTTTGTGCTCCATAGCGACAGCACCATACAGAAACAATGATGAAACTTAGCAAGGATGTAGCTCTTTATATTTTCAAATCTCTGTACAAACATGAACTAAACAAAGCAAGGTAATACGTAAAACAGTCATTGCTTAGGATAACCGATGGGTTGTGCTGTATCTGAGAGTAGCCTTTAATACCCTTGTATCAGGTAGGTAAAACTATTGTATTCACACTGTCACACAGGAAGATTGGGGAAGAGTTAACTGCTTAATGCAAATAATATACAGCAAGATCTATATATTTGGATGTATAAATATATATTCACACACACATTTGACCCTAGGTTTGTTAAAGACATCTCAGCCAAATGACAACAAAACTGGCATCGGTATGAGAATATTGAAGGTATTAAAAATGTCCAAACCACTGCAGCGACCTCAGCTGTGGATCTGTCCCTCCACAGAACAGAAACTCTTCTACGTCATTGCCCTGCCCTCACTCCTGACACCATGGCTCTTAGTGCCTCTTTTCCAGACATAACCATGTACTTACAGAACACATCCACCCCATAACCATCCAAATGCTGCTGGCACAGTTAATGGGCAATGGGACAGACCTCTGGCTGCAAAGGTTCTGAAAACTGCTCTACGTTGACATGATCCAAGGTGGAATTCGGGTCCTGCCTGTTCTCCAGCAGCTCTGACAGCCTTGGGCTTTCAGCCACAGCCTGTTTCTGCAGCCTGGGTTGGTTTGCATCATTCTGACCATAACCAGCTCCACAGAAAACAGGGCAAGAATTTGTCCTGTCAGAAGCATCTCCTTGCGGGGTCAACCCAAAGTTGTTGAAAATGCTTCGGACCACTTGTTTCCTTACAGGAACGGCAGCAAGTCCAACACACCTAAAAGCCTTGGATACACAGCCAGCGGGACTGCCTGTGCTGCAGCGTCTTGGAAAGGCAGTGGCTGACAAGCACCTGCGCCCAGCAGGCAATTCGTGTGCCACAGGCTCTCCGTCCCCTGCCCAGGGGTCTCTCCAGCAGAGAGCAGGAGGGAGCAGAAATCCCATCCCATGCCATCATTCCTGCTTTGGAATCACAGAATGAATCCCAGCCTGGTTTGGGTTGGAAGGGCCCTTAAAGCTCATCCAGTTCCAACCCCTGCCATGTGCAGGGACACCTTCCACTAGAGCAGGGTGCTCCAAGCCCCTGTGTCCAACCTGGCCTTGAACGCTGCCAGGGATGGGACAGCCACAGCTTCTCTGGGCACCCTGTGCCAGTGCCTCAGCACCCTCATAGGGAAGAGCTTCTGCCTAAGAGCTCATCTCAGTCTCCCCTCTGGCAGCTTAAAGCCATTCCCCTGTCCTGTCCCTACAGGCCCTTGTCCAAAGCCCTTCCCCAGGTTTCAAAAGGCAGCACTGCTCCTCCATCAAACATGTTCTGCTCTGTGCTACCAAGCTCTGTGAACCAGCAGCTTGAATTAAAACACTGAGAGAACAGGGTGAGAGTTGGGTTTTTCCCTCGGATAGATAGTACTTAGGCATCCCAGAATGGGACTACAGAAATGCCATACCAGCTCAGAGATCCTCGGACTTTCAGCCGCAAGTCACTTCAGAGGATACACAGAGTACAAGCACACACAAATCATCTACTCCTGAGTTTCCTATGCTGTAGAATCATACAACAGGATCACAGAATGGTTTGGGTTGGAAGTGACCCTCAAAGCTCATCTAATCCAACCCCCTGCAAAGAGCAGGGACATCTTCAACTAGACCAGGTTGCTCAGAAGCACATCCAGCCTGGCCTTGAATGTCTCCAGGGATGGAGCATCCACCACCTCTCTGGGCAACCTGTGCCAGTAACCAGTCATGAAAAGATTTCTTTATGGTGAGGACACCAGACCTGCCAACTGCACAGAACCCCCTGTTGCATGCTCCTAAGCGAGAGTCACATTTACCATCACTACCTGAGGGTGGGTGGGCGCTGTGAGTGCGAGAACATCCGAGCTGTGGGAAGAGAATAGCTGCCAACAAGGTCCGCACATGCTACACTTCACACGCAAGTGGTAAGACACAATCTACAGTTATATTACCAGGTCCTGAGCACAGCCATGACCCATATTTCAAGTGTTAAACATTAGGCCCAAGTTTTCTTAAAACAATCCCACGGAACACATATGTTTCAAACACCTATGTTTAAAATGAGCTATTTTACTAACCTACAGACTTCATCCCGACTGTCACCTGGAGAAAAACACCTGCAGTTAGATTTCAAGTATTCACCAACATGGAAGTTGTTGCTCTAAGTCGTTTGAAGATCCTGAGACAAACACTCATATGCAAAGAGAAGGGGAAAATAAACAGATTTAAGAGAAGCAAAGCAGCTCCCAGCACAGCACTGCAGGTCCCAGTGCAAGCCAACTCCCATCCACACACCCCAGGCTTCTCAGACAAGACCCCAACCCACCATGGAGACTTGCAGCTCCCAAAGGTCAGCCACAACGCTCAGCAGTTGTCTTGCCTTCTGCAGTCACTGGACACTGTACACATCACTGAGATCTTGCTCGGAGAGAGTAATCTGTGAGGAAGACGGGAGCATCAGCAAGCACAACCCTGCCACGTATGAGTGCACAAAAAGGAAGAAGCGAGTGAAGGAAGCCAAGCAGTGCTTTATTGACTCCCAGAAGACAGACAGAGATTTGCATACAATCCTGGAAAACTTTTTTGATGCTTTTTAAAATCCCGGAATTACAAACAAGAGAACTCATTCCTCATAAATAACCTGACACCATTCCTTCATCAAAAGGGTTTGGCATGGAACATTATTTCCTTTTACAGTTTTCATTTCAGTCGTTCATTAGAACAGTTTAAAAAACTATGTCTATAAATAATACTTAAATATATTGCTCATATTTGTGACTTCATAAAAAAAATAGCTTGAGCTAATACTTTCCTCGTCATCAAAAGAAAAAGACGATCCAGAGAGACACCAACTGTTGAATGAGCACTTCAGAAAGATGGGTGAAAGTAACTGGCTGGAGATTCTCAACAGGCTTCATTTATCAATAGGCTGAGCTCCTTCAAAGCGGGTGTTTCACATAACTTCAGTCATGACTTTAAGAGCACACGATGTGAGCAGCTTCCCCTCCATCCTGCCCATACCAAACTACAGCCACCAAGGCAACTTCCGCACCACAAACGAGACAAGGTTGATCTCAAAGGCAGATGCGCAAAATCTGACCGCATACAGCTAAATCCCTTTTACCTTGAGGATAGGTCAGTCTCAGCCTCAGTCGGATGAGGAGGACAAAAGCCTTGTCAGGCTTGCAGAGGCCATGGGAATGATTTGGGTTTAACGAGGAGCAGACAGGATGGCTGAAGTCACGGAGGAAGCTGGTTGAACACAGCCTGTCTACTGCAGCTTGTGACATTTGGCCCGCTGGCATCTGGAAGAGGCATCTGGAAGCATCAGACTTTTCCAAGGGGATCACTATGCCACAGCCTTGCTGGCCTTCCCAGAGCTATTACCCATTACACCACCAAACCCTGCATTGTCTGAACCTCAGTGTGTTACTTCCAAAGACACTAACCCAGAGCCTTCAACTAATGCACAAGTGATTTTCAGGCTTGATCACTCTTTCAGATTGGAAATGGGCTCCTACTTGAGCAGTAATGAAGCAGCACATCTCTTGGCATTCATGCTTGGTACAAGTGGCTTTACATCTCCAACACCCCAAGTACTTGCTAACCCCCCAAGAGGCATTGGGATTGAGGGACAGTAAATCCAGTTACAGCTTCAGGACAGCCTCTGGCCACGAAGCTGGCTGAAGGGACCCACAGCTCCTCTCCACTGCCTCTGCAGATGCACCGGCACAACTCTAAACTGGATCTCTGACCCAATGTGGGTCTAAAAGTAACCCCTGACTCGACTTCAAAGCACGGACCAGCCCGCTGATCTGATGTCCTGTGTAGCACAGGCAAGGGGCAGTAGAGCAGAGGACAGGACCCAACAGCAGGAGCAGTGGAGCACCGACTGGGTTCTGTCGAGCAAACTCCCATGTCACAAAGCATCACCTTCATGGTCTGCAAAGGTGATGGAGGATCTCTGAGATGCTCTTCGGAAAGCAGAGGTGTTACCTGGATGGCATGAGCCAAGTGCTGTGTTTGGACACACACCGTGTGAGCAGAGGAGCGATAATGGACATTGTCTCATCCACTCCTAAATATCAGGTTCTAAAAAGTGTTCTGAAAAATGCCTTCTATACACCAGTTAATCAAACTGATCTCACAATATTTCCTTTCTATCCTACATTTTTACATAAAGCAGAAGTGTCTACACCTTTCTAAGTAATCATCAAAGCAAACGAAAGCTCGTTTTGAGAGCAACTTACCTAATCAGCTCCATGAAGACCATCACACATGTAAACACAAAAGGCAATGAAACCTCAGAGACACAGCAATTGGGTGAAAACAGATGTAACACAGGAAAGAAGTTTTAACAACTTTTTGTCCATACAAGAACTTCTGATTTCCAAGAGGAGAGCAATTAATACCCAGGAAGTGCCTGGTTTTGGCAATTCAGGCCCTTAAAATGAGCTACTTCCTTTTCAAGTTGTCATATTACTGCTAGGATTGTATCGTGACGGGTTCCTGGGATATACAAATCACCTACTTCTAAACACGTTCCTGCACATTATAGACTAAACTTCTTAACTTACAAAGAATTATTCTGCTGTTTCCAGTTCACAAGGGTAAAAAACAAACCATGAAGACTTCACAATGTGTGTAAATGGGAGGGAAATGTATTTTTAAAAACAGAATAAAAAGCTGCATGTTAAAAACTGGGTCACAGACTAATAAATACATACATCAGAGACATGAAATTCTCAGCAGCTGGTTTTCAAGAGCAAGGAAGTGGGGAAAAAACTAGCTGTCCAGACTCCATTCTGGCTCTGTGGTCTATAGGCTAGAAATATCTGCAGTTCAAAACCAAGTTAAGGGAGGAGCAGAATCAGCTTTGTCACCTATTTTCTTTAATAAGGAAAATATCAGCTACTTCCTAAAAATGCGGTGGAAAACCTGGAGAAACTTCCATTTCCTCATGCATTTGATGCCATTGAGTTTAAAAAAGAAACGATTTTAACCCAGAAAAAATGAGTTGTTGTGTCCTGTAAGAGCATCTTACTGTGAGTTTTCTACAGTGAAAGTCTTCCTAGAAACACACCAGAAACTACTTCCCGTAACAAAATATACAATTATGGGTCAGACCAGCATTGAGTTTCCACACTCAGGCAAAACAGAAACAGTTGCCATGAAGTTCCAAAGGAAAACCAAAGGAAAAACCCAACTCCAAACGGGATAAAAGACGTTCTGACGGCTGAGGAGATGCCAGAAAGCAACGCTGGACGCCAGGAATTTCCAGAACAACCCCCTTTCCAAAGTGATGTGCAGCCTGTGGATTAAACCGTGAGAGAAAACTGATCCTGTTCGATGGGCTTCTCCACCCAGGCTCCAAGTCCTGCCTTCAGGAATGCTTTAAACAAACACTCTTTAGCAGTTTGATACTCAGTGGCTCCTTGCTTGGTTTCGTGGTACAGGTTAGGCTTGAGGATCTTTGAGCGCAAGCTGGAGGAAAGCTGTATGGACAAAAGAAAGGAAGAGAGACGGAAGCCTATTAAGCCAAACAGTTATTAATTAGTGATTAATTAGTTATTAGTGAGTTATTAACAACCCCTCTACTATTAAAACAAGATAACGAACTGCTAAAGCAAACGTTCAAAGGCAGACAAGTACAACACTGCTCCTTCCAGCCATCAGGGCTCTACCCAGCACCCAGCTGCACTGTTTGCCTCTTCCAAAGCACCACGCCACCCTGACCAGTATCAGCACCAGCCTGCCTTTTGCTTTCTCTGGATTACTGGCTTCCTTTGGTGGAAGCAATCTCAATATTAAAAACCACTGACAGGTCCTTTGTTGTAGCTTTTCTCTCTGGGAGGGCAGAACCTCAGTAGGTTGGATTGCAGGGCAACTGGGATTATCCTTCCAAATAGATTAAAATGAGAAGGCAAGCTCAGAGGGGATAGCATCCTTTGATTACTTAGCTGGAAATCAACTATTATTAGATTCTTGCATGGACGTTGGATCAGGCATCATCAAACTGAAGAACAAGCTCCAAAACACCACTGTTCTTTTCCATGACTGCATGGAGCTATAGCTAACATCAGACTCAGTTTAAAACAGGCTCAGAAAGGTTTCTGAATACTCGGAGATACTTCATTAGGAATTAAGCAGTGGAAAATGCAGGCACACGTACCTTTGCATGAATACGCATCCAGCGGCTGTAAAAAGCATGCTTACAAAGGCGAGATGCACGACCCATTTCATCTTTGCCAGTTGTAGCATTAATAACTTCCAGACCAGTGTCTCCTACTGTCCAGTTCACGCTGAAGTTTGGTGCTTTCCCTGGTTGACGGGCTTCTGCATTGCTAATACCTGAAAGAAAAGAGACGGTTAATGACAACAAGAAATACTAACTCATGAGTTTTGTGTTTACTGGGGAGTAATGGATACAGCAGAGCTCTGGAATAGCATCACTAAGGGTCCTACAAGCAGATCTTTCGGTCTGAGGACATTCTCCTGTAGATTTGTCACTAACCTGGGAGATTCTGCCATGCACATCTCATTCTCATCCTACCTAAAGTGCTCTCTCCTCCTGTCCTTCCCAGCAGGGCTGCGATAACCCAGCCTCCTCAGCTGAAGGGTTCATAGAGAGACCTGTGGCAAGGCTCCATGCGGACACAAACATGGGCACCTTGCCACAGCCATCTAAGGAGGATCTGGTCCTGTTTGTAGGGCAAACCAATGAACTAATTATTAATCTGACAACAATTATGAAGCAGGAATAAAAGTTGCCCTGCTCCGGCACAAGAAACCGCTGCTCTTGGAGCCCACTCAGTCACGGGATGAGCTGAGCATAGGGAAGAGCAGATACTGTGAGGTTTTGGCACTTGTGACTCTCCAGTTGATTCCCTTTCACTGCTGCTGTGAAAACATAGGTGCATGTTACTTATCTCATTCCAAAATGGGTGTGAAACACTGGTCATGTTTAAACACAGTTACAATTGAGCTAGCAGCTCGTTCAGAGAGGTTGTGCTGATTTAGAAGTGCCTACAAAGTGCTTTTTCACTTTCCCTCATAAGAATGGAGTTCGGTCAGAGCAGGGACAGCAGAGTGCCTTACAAACCAAGGCATGAAGGTGCCTACAGTTGAGTAGAGCAGTTGAGTAGACTTCACTAGAAGCTATCAGTCTATCTCCTCCTCCTTATGACACTGGGATGTGGCTTGACTAGCAGCACTGACGCTGTGGGCATCCAAGTTGAGATGAGAGAGCCCTATCCTCAGCACCCTCTGCAGAAGGCCAGAACTGGTCTGTCAGCATAAATCCAGCTGTGCTTCAGCTGCCTCCCCATTCCACATGCCCATTGCTACTGACAGTGCCTACAAATGGTGAACCACAGGACTCAGAAAAGGACTCAGATCGTTTTGCTCAGATGTTAAAATTGGGCAACACCTCTCAACTATGACTTAATCTCTACTGCTGGAGAAGCAAAGCCACCAGCAGTCTAACCCAAGGCTGAAGCAACGCCTAGGGCAGGATTTATTCCCCCACAGGACCCCAACACTGTAGAGATGCACCGTATGCAACGACCACCGTACCATGCTTGAAGATCATGGCAGCTGCTGCCAACCATGGGCAGCTCCTGTCCTGCGTGTGCCCTACACCCACAAGCAGCACCCAGGGCTGCAAGTTTGGATTGTGTCTGCTATGGAAAACCTGAGGAGCACACCAGGTTTGATCCTGCAGACATTACAGGCATTGGAACAGGCTGCCCAGGGCAGGGCTGGAGTCACCGTCCCTGGAAGTATTCACACACCGTGTAGCCAAGGCCCTCAGTGCCATGGGTCAGTGGTGGCCCTGGGAGTGCTGGGGAATGGCTGGACTGGATGAGCTTAAAGGGCTTTTCCAAAGCGACTGATTCTGTGGTTCTACAGAGGTGGAAAAACTCTACCTTTAAGATATCACAGTTGTCTCACCAGGAGAGAGCAAAGGAACAGGGCAAGTGTTTCTTTCTAGTAAGTAAAGATCCCATTTTTACATGAACACAACTCTCACTGAGAACCTGTTCCGAATGTACACTGAGGTTCTGCTAAGTCCTACACTTCATAACATCTAGTGAATTTGTATAAATCGAACCTAATTGTTGCAGCAGGGTGCCTTTCTTCCTATTTGAAATGCAATCTGATACACAAAGAGCACAGGACTGGCTCATGTGGACCAGGTCTCATGTGACACCTACAAGGTCTGAGCAACACAGCGACATTCAGTTTGCTTGCCACAAGCAGATCCTCCTTTCATAAGTCAACATTTTGAAGTATCAATCACATTGAACTTCCTGACGCTGTTGTGCCTTTATGCTTGGTTTATGTCAACCTGGTCACTGTGACTGATAACCAGTAATTACATAAATAAGTAAATATTAAAAAAATAACTCCATTATTCCTCATTCTCTTAAAATAAAAGCTGAAAAAAAAAAAATAAGAACTGGAACAGCAGTTTTCTGAATAGTTATTTTCTGGTTTCTTTTACAAGAGATGCATCCAGGAGCTGAAATACAGCAGGACGCCATGGACCTGTACCCAGCTATCTGTACATCAGGCTGTGGGATCCACATACTGACCTACCCAGGAGAGCAGAGGGTGGTCCCTGCTGAGCTGGTACCATCGAGAACATCACACAAGCAATACTTGAGGAAGACCCAACAAGAACAGGGCTTTACAACAAGATGAGAGTCAAAAAGTCCTCATCACAACATCAGAGGTCCTTCTGAGTGGTTGGCAATGGACATGTGCATCACATCTCCTGCAAACTGGAGCTGCTCACGCACAACACAACTTGTCCTCTGGCATTCAAGTACAAGCGCTACTACTCCACGAGCCACACAACACAAGGCTTGCACCCAAACACCTCACACATTGTCAACTTCAGGTGCACACAGAACAGTCTTTAAGAGCACATCAGTTCAGGCTGCTTTTGTGAAGCTCATGTGAAACAGAACCATGCTGACAAAACTCTGGATCAAAAACTACTGAGGCAAGAGGGCTTAGGAAGCTGCCCCCACATGACAAGCAGGTCAGCCATGGGTTTTCTTCCATCTAATGATATGTGTGCTTTTGTTCCATATACCACTGCCCTATCAGCCACTCAGACACCATTACAAGGAGCCACACAAGCAAACCACGAGGAAGCTGACCATTCAGTATGCACATTTCCATGGCAATGATGCAATTGCATTCCTTAGGTTATCTTGATGAATTAAATACATTCTTTAAAATACAGACTTAAAGAGAATTTCAAGCAGATTAAAATAACAACACCCTGTTCAGCTGCTTCATTATCTGCATGAACGCTGGAGAGACAGCAAAAGAGTCCCTGAAGGTGGATCGAGGGGAGCATCGACAAGGAATAAAGGTCATCTCAAAAGCAAAGCGTCTGATAACGCTTCAGGTGGATCATATCTTCCCCCTCAAAACCTAGACATGAACATAGCATAACAAGCTGAAACTAGTAATGGGAGAGAAGGCTAGGATAGAAAGTAAAATGTTTTGCTCTGCTTTGAAAACTGGTATTGAAATTCAGTTGAAAACTAAGCTATTTAGAGAACACTGCTCAGAACTTACTGTTGAATACCATTATAATGGGGCATAATAAGCAAAAGTTATCGTTCTTTGTGCCAGTGCTTACATAAATAATAAAGCTTGAGGTTCTTTGAGGACAGAGCTCAAAAGAACGTCATTAAAAAGGAGATAGGGAGCCGAAAACCACCAACGTGAACAGGAGGATCAGGTACCAAGGAAACAGCCGGAAAAATCACCAAAGGTTCCGCTGAAGGATTTATTTTTGTTTAAAAGAAAATAAAACTGCAAACGTAGGCAGAAGTCAGAGGAGTGCTGGGGCATGAACACTTCTAATAACCACCCTTGCTGCGGTGGTTGAAGCCTTCAGCTTTCAGCAAGGAAGCTACAGATGAAGCAGCAGGAACAGCAGTCGTGGTACGTAACCTCTCATCACAAGCCACACGAGTTCTGCAGGATGGAAGGCAGCCAGCACGACTCCGATTTTAAAGGAGTTCAGAGGCGTGCCAGGGAACTGCCAGTCCATAAACATGACATCTGCGCCAGGAAGGCTGCAGGAACTATGACACTGCCCTGCTGGGCACTGATGGAAACACAACAATGTTGGGAAATACTCAACCAAAAACTGCCTAACTGGAGACAGGAAGTGGCCTGTGTGACACTAGTTCTTAGAGAGCCCAGGGAGCAGAAGGCCTGTCTTTTCAATGTCTGCCTTAAAAACAGACTTAAGGGACATCTGGATGAAGATGGTCTATTTGGGAAGAGTCAACACAGAGAGAGACCCTCAAGCTCTGCGCAGACCTGGGGAAGTGTGTTTTGGAGGAAAAGCGAAGATGAGTAAGATGGGTGATGACATTAAGTTATTTAACAAGGTAAATAACAGAAGCATTTGCAAAGAGTAGCAGAAGAAGAGCTAACAACAAGCTGAAAGACAGCTGGGCTGGGTCAGCCTGGAGAAGAGAAGGCTCCTTAAGCGAAGACCTTAGAGCAGCTCCAGTGCCTAAAGGGGCTGCAGGAAACCTGCAGAGGGGCTTTGGACAAGGGCCTGTAGGGACAGGACAAAGGGAATGGCTTTAACCTGCCAGAGGGGAGACTGAGATGAGCTCTTAGGCAGAAGCTCTTCCCTGTGAGGGTGCTGAGGCGCTGGCACAGGGTGCCCAGAGAAGCTGCGGCTGCCCCATCCCTGGCAGTGTTCAAGGCCAGGTTGGACACAGGGGCTTGGAGCAAGCTGCTCTAGTGGAAGGTCTCCCTGATGGGCTTTAAGGGCCCTTCCAACCCAAACCAGGCTGTGATCCTACGGTTTTCAAAGGCTGACTCTGAACAGAGGATCTGCTGAGCTCTGTCACCCTGCTTCCGTTCTGGGTGAACTCTTTCGTGTCCACGTCCCATACCGGCTCCAAAATGAGCCTGTGGGGGTTACCCTGCAGACTGGCACTTTGTTACTGGCTGATTTATAGACTCATCCCCGTTCCAGTTGAGAAATGAACCCCTTTTCAGATTATTCTAGAAACTCACAACATTTCAACCTGTCTTCTCTCAGTGAGCTGGCCAACTCTCAACGAAAGCTCATATGCCCTCAGTGCTGGCGTGCTAAAAGCATACTGAAAGGCTAGGTCTTGCAACCAAAAGGCTTCCAGGAGTCAGCACGGGGAGGGATCTTTCTACCAGCATACAGGTTTCCTGCAGCCCCTAGCTGTAAAGCAACTAGTCTGGTGTGCATGTTCATGTTTAAATTGCTGGGAAATAAGGTGTAAGTAGAAAATCTCCTGCGAGGAAAGAAAAACTATGAAAAGATAGGCTTTAGCAGCGGATAACAATAACTCAGCCTGCCTTTGACTTAATGCAGTCACAAAACTTGTTTTATGAGAGAAAAGAACCCGTTTTTACAGTACGTTCTCAGATAAACAGGTGAGACAGTGGGGAAAAACAGCTGCTTCTTGTTTGGTTCATCCCCCTGGTAGAAACAAGTCACCATCACACTGTCGTGTGTGGGGTACCAGGAGGAACATAGAATTGGGGATTGTGTGCAGTTCTGGTGTCCTCAACATAAAAAGGACATGGAACTGTTGGAACAAGTGCAGAGGAGGCCACGAGGATGATCAGGGGACTGGAGCACATCTCGTATGAAGATAGGATGAGAAAATTGGGGCTGTTCAGCCTGGAGAAGAGAAGGCTGCGTGGAGACCTCATAGCAGCCTTCCAATACCTGAAGGGGGCCTATAGGGATGCTGGGGAGGGACTCTTCATTAGGGACTGTGGTGAGAGGACAAGGGGTAACGGGTTCAAACTTAAACAGCGGAAGTTTAGATTGGATATGAGGAAGAAGCTCTTCACTGCAAGGGTGGTGAGGCACTGGAATGGGTTGCCCAGGGAAGTTGTGAACGCTTCATCCCTGGGGTTGGACATAGCCTTGGATGGCATGGGTTAGTGTGAGGTGTCCCTGCCCATGGCAGGGGGGTTGGAACTGGATGATCTTAAGGTCCTTTCCAACCCTAACTATTCTATGATTCTATGATTTCTGTAGCGCTTATTCCAGGGAAGAATACCGTGCAAAATGTGTGAATTGAAGAGCAGACGGGTAACTATACACATGCCCCACTGAACCTAACAGCATGGGTCAGAAGACTGAACCAGTAGAATTACAATCAACACAATTCTCTGTCCAGCCTTCCAAACCAGCTTCCCATATGTCTTGGAGAGGTGTATTTCCATGAAAACTCAACACAGAACAGTTGTGAACACTCTGTACCGCTCAGCTAGTCCTGGCTGAGCTGTTTTAATGGATGGTGCTATTTCAGGGCAAACAGATGACCTCAGTATTGCAGAAAGATGATTATTAAGGAGACAAGGTACTGTTACATGCTGTGAAAAGGATAACGAAATCTCCTCTCCCCCTGCCCCAAACCTGCTGTCTTGAAGAGCCGATAAAAGTTCCCCCAAATCAGATCATACATCAGCTACTATGCCCATACTACTATTAAATGATTGGTACAGTGAGTGCTTTAATTGTTACTTGCTAATACAAGGAAAAAAATTTACTTGACACTTTTGTATGTACTAGTTCAGGAAATCATGTTCATTACCTTGCTTACCTAAAGAAATGCTCGTTATTCAACATCCTCTTTAAATCCCTCCTTAAATCTATTTTAAAAATTCAATGTCAATGTCAAACTTGAAACATGCTTTAAAATACTGAAGGGTTTTGGTTTGGTGGGGTTTTTACTGGGGGCTGTATCTGTTTTCTTCTGGAAAACAGACACATGCCAAAAGCCAAGTTCTACAGAAGAAAGCAATGCACACGAGAGGGAGGATAAGAAATTTGGGGTTTAGCATTACTTTAACTAGCAGTTCTAGGATTTAAGACACTTCCAAAGTTCCCTTTGAAAGTCACAGCTCAATTAGAAGTTACAAACTGCTCATTCAAACACTGCCATTCCTCTTAGCCACACTAGAGCCTAGGATCAGCTTAAAGCCAAAGAGCAGTAGTTAAGTGTTCACCAGCAACTGCAGAAGACAATCACTAACTACACTGGCTGGGACTTGCCATACTGCTATCTGCCAGATATATTTCATACCCTTAAAAATACTCCCAAAGAATGTGACGCTGGCCTCTGAATGCTGCATCTGTGCACTAACCTTCCACAAAGTGGAAATGAAAGTATTATGATTACTGGGTCATACAAACAAGTTAGGTGCCATGCGAATTAAAGCTAACGCTGCATCTAACAGATTGATGATAAAAAGAAAACACAACCAGTGCAGCTGAGATGTTCTCTCCATCCGTTTTTAGTTTCTTATAGATCTACAAATGGTGAATCAAACGTGTCTATCTTGACATACTGGTTAAAGATGTGGTCATTCAACAGTATCTGCAATGGCAAGAGAAGCAACAGTGACAGCTAACACATTATTTCATGGGTAGGAAGAGGTCTAAGCCAGGGCATTCAACTTGCCTCATATATTGCAAGGGCATGCTCTAGAGAGCAATTATGTGAACCTGCATTCAAAGGTTCATACCCCAGTTCTTTCCACCTTTTAACTCATGAAGATGCTACGGTATTTCTGACCACATATCTATATTTGGTTTAGAACACAACTTCTCTGTTGTAACCAGAAAGCAGTTTACTCACAATACATAGTTTGCAAGGTTTTGAGAACTGCAAAATCACATTGCTACTGGAACAGACTTAGTTACCGGCACGGCCTTCTCCATTAGATACTTGCCACTAAGTAAAGGTCTGTTGAGTGTATAAAGAGGTGGTAGATCTTCTATCTCTGCTATCCTCTGGTATACGGCTCTGGATAGATGATCCCCATGATATAAACTCCCCAAGATGATGCTAGAGAAGTAAATTGGCTCCACAAAGAGGCTAAGTAAGGCTCCTTGAATACCCAATACGTTCCACCTAAGAGGGAGGGAAAAACAAAACAAAACAAAACAAAAAAAACACTTTCTTTTTAATGGAACAAGGAACATCTGCCAGACATAACAGCAGTCAATTACAACAGGCTAGACTTTGAACCCTTCCTCTTGACCAGCACATGACTGTGGTAGCATAGCTGTGATACCTGCCAGTATATCAGAGATCAGCTTATAGGATGCTCAAGGAAATCCTGAGAAAGATGACCTATAGCAACAGGTCTACTCTCAGCATCCACTTCAGGGGCAGTCCCAACTTTGTTTCCCCACTGACACATCTGGTGATGCATCTTCCAGCAACCTAATGCCAGAGATAGACAGGACACGGCAATCAGAGAAAGCCAAACTGAGACTCTCAGTCAGAAACAGTAGGTGATGCCTTCAAAAGACACCTGGGAGCAGGCAAACCATCCCTCCAGAACACAAGGATTGTGTCTGCAAGACCTCAGCACCATAAGGGAAAGCTTGTCCTTAACACCCCAGTCAAACTGCCCACATCCTGCTGCCAGGAAGGACATAAGTAGTTGCTTGCAATATCCACGGGCAGGGAGAAAAATGATTCTGAAACCTGAAAATAGGAAGAGTGCATATACTCCCTGCTCACTCCAACCATAGATCCCTCTCTGCACCAATGTGACCTACACTGGATCAGGCCTGGTGGCAGGGATATAGCAAGCAAAAGAGCAAACTACAGAAGGATACTTTCATAGCTGTGCTCATTTGATCAAGTTCTGGCTCTCAGCCTGCATGCAACAGCCAGACAAAGCACCTTCCCAAACCTCAAAGAGGTTTTACTGCGGAGTATTTTCACTGGCCTTGTCTCTGAGCTATAATTGCAAGCAGCTTGGCACTATGACAACAGCACGCTTGAGTACAACTGCAACACCCAGACACAAGCAGCAGGAAAGTTCTTCTGGTGCTTGAATAAAACAGAATGCAGTCAAAGCTCTCACACTCATACAGAATGGTTTGTCCTTGTTAAAGGCCCATCCTAAACCGTGCGGCAAGGTTTCTGTAGGAAAACAGGGAACGTGGATGTTGCTAACAGTGTTTCCTGCAGGTTGTGCTGGGATGGCACGGCTCACACATCACCACAGCTCCTGCTAGGAACCATACCCAACTGCTCCACCACTGCAAAACCTGAACTACGAGACTGTTTTAAAGGAAAAAAGGGCAAACTAAAAACTGACATCCAAGGAAACAATTGCTTTGTGTATCTTCCTTGAGGATGAAATGGCGCAGTGTGCTCTAGCTTACTCACCTCTCCGTGAAAAAGCTGGCCCTAATGAATAAAAACACTGTGCCAATGAAAAATAAAGCAGATGTTACATTGAATAAAGGCCTACTTTGTATAGCACTGAAAATGCAATCAGCAACCAGATGGGAGAGGAAAGACACCAAGTGAAAATTATTGCTTCCCAGGAGCAAGATACCTTTCTAAGGACCATACCATGACGAGAATTTTGTAAGCACAGAGCTATTTCAAGTGCCAAATAAGTTGTAGTTTCTTGTTATTTGCAGTGTTACCTACGTCAAGTATAAAGAAGCATGTGGGCTGCCACGGACACAGGCAACATCATGGAAGAAACATCTGGAAAGAATTCAAGACTTAGCATTGCAAACTGGGGTCTGACAGAAGTATCTCAAACTTGCAGCCACACACTGAGCTTCCATCAGTAAGGCACTTTGCAGGTTACCTGTTATGAACAGTACTTGAGTGACAGATGGGCATTGAAGAAAAGGCCAAATCACTCCTCTGGCAAGCCCTGGCTTCCTAAATAAAAACCTTTGCCACACTGTTTTCCTTGCTTCAGTCTCCAGAGCTTGAGTTTTGCTGCTTCTTCCCACACTTAGAACCACAGAGTGGTTTGTGTTGGAAGTGACCTTAAAGCTCATCCAGCTCCAACCTCCTGCCATGGGCAGGGACACCTTCCACTAGAGCAGGTTGCTCCAAGCCCCTGTGTCCAACCTGGCCGCGAACACTGCCAGGGATGGGGCAGCCACAGCTTCTCTGGGCACCCTGTGCCAGCGCCTCAGCACCCTCACAGGGAAGAGCTTCTGCCTAAGAGCTCATCTCAGTCTCCCCTCTGGCAGGTTAAAGACATTCCCCTTGTCCTGTCCCTGCAGGCCCTTGTCCAAAGCCCCTCTCCAGGTGAGTTACTTGGTGCCCTTCTCTGCACTGAAAATGAAAGCTGTAGTGTGCCTTGTAAGCTGCTTTTGATTAAAAGAGGAGTGTGGACACAGAATAGAGTGGCTGCAAAGACAAGGTTTGCAGCAACCATTCATACAACCGAAAACTCAAGCTCTCGCTATTTATTAGTCAGGGTTGGATGGTGGTTAGCTTCACAAAAACAGCATTAAATGTCAGTTGTTGTAATAAAATAACATATACTTAGCTATAGAAACATATACTTGTATCAGAAACTCAGTAGTGCAGCAGTAAACATGAAACCCAAATGCAGACTGTAAGAGAGTCAAATGAGAGGGATGTATGAAGATTTTCTTGTTCCTTTTTTATACTGTACTTCTTTCTGTCAAGCAGCAATCCCTCACTTCCATTAGCATGTATACTAAAAACAAACCTTTCTAGATATAAACTGAGAAGAAGCTACACCAATACCACGCATCAGTTTTCCAAAGGCCACAGGCATTGATCGCCTCCTGAAATGGTAAAACTGCCTCATCCTCCCAGTTTACAAGCACAGCTTGTCAGAATGCATGTGAACAAATGCTGTCAATCTGGTACTAAATGTTTACTGAAGCCACAACTTTTGTAGCCAAATTCAGTATTTCACTTCCAACCATGAAACCAGCAGAAAAAGCAAATTCTATTACAGAAAACTTGATTAAAGTCAGTGTTGACTTCCCACTGCAACAATTAACCAAAGGGGTTTTTCTGCACATTAAAAACAGTATCAGAAAAGAGTTAAGGAACTGAAACAAATCCAGCTTAAAACTCCAACCTTCCAGGGCTCAGATGTAGTTTATAACATAGAAATGAACCTTTCCTGTCGCCATGCCACACTGCATTGGAGCACACTGACCCCGGCCACAGCACAGTGCTCATTAAGGAGCATTTGATGGCTCAAGAAAGTGATTACAGAAGACAACATTCCCATCACTGATTCCACAGGCTCATCATTCATATGTAGGGACACTTCTGCTGCTCAATGTCAACTCGGACCCACGATGGGCAGGTGATGACCTGCTTCCTGTGGAGCCCATCTAGCTGGGTCATCACCTGGCAGAATGAAGGGGCAGAGATGACTTCATTCAGCTGACTGCAATCTGATTTCTCTTTGTTTCCTTAAGAGATTAACTGTATCTCTATGACCAGCCCATGCTTTTCATGAGTCACAGCAGAAATAGGCAGCAACATCTTTAACATGGAGTGGATTAAGAGCTTCTCCTATGTCAAGCAGCTTAGTCAGTGGCCCACACTATAAATCAGTAAGTGAACAAAGTCCATGGTCTTCGACAGTAGCACTTCCTGCAAACATCTTTTTATTTATCCTGAGGTCACATCTGCAGCTACAGCCAAGAGAATCTGCTTTCTCTTGTAGCTGCTCCTGGGCTGGCAACCACACAGCTTTCCTGGCATTGCTCCATACCACAGTGAGCATGGGTCAAGACTCGGGTCACTGGTTTGAGAGGTTACATGATGCTGCTCCTGGTTATTTAGATGCTTGGGTAGTGGTTTCCTACCACTTCCCCACAGGTTTTTTGCCTAGGTGTCATGCAGCCACCACGTATCATAGGATTCTAAAATGGTTTGGGATGGAAAGGACCTTAAAGCTCATCCAGTCCCAACCCCTGCCACGGGCAGGGACACCTTCCACTAGAGCAGCTTACTCCAAGCCCCATCCAACCTGGCCCTGAACACTGCCACAGCTTCTCCACGCCAGGATCTCGCCACCCGCAGAGGGAAGAATATCCAAGTGAATACATTCACATGAGCCAGTGTCACTTGGATTAAGAGCTAATGAGAATTGCTCCATCCATGGCTGTCCAGAAATCCCATTGTCTCTGTCATGGAGCTCGCCACTTGGAAATAACTCTCGAACTCGAAGACAGATGAATGGCCATGGACACAGCTGCTGAACATGCAGCCTTTAGTGAGCATGCACAGGATTTTAAGATGTATTGGTGCAACTTCAAAGAGAAAGATTGCATTACAAACTCCCATTCGGAATGTTTCATGAGAATTTAAGTAATTATTTGAAGCCAAGTAGCTTAAAATGAATGGGGGTGGAAAAACACATCAAAAGGAGGATGACAAAACCAGACATCACAAAGTACCATACAATGTGTTTAGGATACATTGAAAACAAATGCATGTATATTAATCTCTCAAAGCAGTTACTCTGGTCACAGAAAGCACCCTAACACCACACTGCAGAGTCACTAGGCACTAACACACCAGTATAATCCTGTTCTAGTGCTTCTGACCCACACGGGAATACACTCCTGGCCTTTCCATGTTTTTCTTGGATGTTCCTACCAGGCTCAGGAGGGTGCTCAGCATCAAAGCACTCAGAGGCTGGAAATAACAGCTTGGATTATACACATAATCCACAGGGATGAGGCTGTTCAGATACAAGAGTTTTCCTGCTTGTGCAATCCTGCACCCTGAATTTATCCACGTCTTTTCCGGGCTGGGACTGTGAAGTTTTGGAAAAGCACAGTGGAAATTCACAGGGCTCAGGCATACTGGAGGGCTGAGCAACACATTCTTTAGAAGGTAAAATGGACAAAACATGGTCAGAAGTGTCAGGGAAATGTAAAAAAAGAAGGAAAGAAAAAAAGGATAGGAAAATTTGGGCCTCCTTACCCGTCATACAGTCTGTGTTCTGTGTCAAGGGGTTCTATCTGCTTCCTTCACTGGCACAAACAAAATTATTCCCATTAGCCCCAAGGAGAGGTGACAGCTAGCTAGGCAAGCGAGAGATGAGTCTGTTCTGCATCACACAAAATCAAGAGAATAGTCAAATGGGCTCTAGCTCGGCAACTGGCTTCGTTGCTTTGTTATTTGCACTAACAGCAAGGATGATGTGATACAAGAAATCAACTGAATGGGGCACAATTACCGGGTGGGGTGCTTGGGAGAAGTCCCCAGCATGAAGCTGGGGAATTTATTTGGTGGATTTGATGGAAAATATCCTAAAAGAAACTGAAATGGCATTTCTGCAGCATTACCTTCGAACAGGCCACTGCCCTAGCTTCTGAAAGGCCCTATCCAGTTATGTTTAAACTAAAGTAAAACATCTTTCTTCAGTAGAGATGCTGACAACTTGCGACAAGACTCAAGGAACAAAGCGACTCCATAAACTTCCTGCTGCATATTTGATGTGGCATATGCTGTTCACAAGAACAGTTGCAACTTAATACACTCAATACATTTTGAACCAGGCCAACTGTGACTTGATGAAACAGCAGAGCTATTTTCATTAAAATATAACTAAAATACATCAGCTGAAATACTCATTTCTCATCTGGTTTGCAAGAACACAGAGGCTGCAAACACATGGATTCATTTCAAGATGCTGCAACTCTCCCATGTTCTGATACCTGTTACAGGACACTAACGTTAAAGTTTTTTTGGGAGGTGTAACATTTGTCCATTTACGGCTTTGAACAAAAAAGAATAAATCTTACAATGTTTGTCGAAAAGGATAAAGAAGAAGGAATTGGATAAAACAGAAATAAAAGCACTGGTGTTGGAAACTAAATACCTAATGATAATAAAAGCATTTAAATTAGAATAATTTTAAAGTTTGAATTTCTAAGTGCCCATCAATTTTTTTTTTAACAGGAACAATTTTTCACTATATAAAATGATCCAAATCTAAATCTATCCATGCAAAGTGTATGTATCTTTTGATATCACAGAATCATGGAATTGCTTGGGTTGGAAGGGACCTTAAAGCTCACCCAGTTCCATCCCCCTGCCATGGGCAGGGACACCTTCCACTAGAGCAGCTTGCTCCAAGCCCCATCCAACCTGGCCTTAAGCACTGCCAGGGATGGGGCAAAGGATGCATATCATCAGAGAAAGTTATCCAAATATAACTATGTATTTATTGCATTGTTTTACTAACGCTTTAGTACTCTCAGGAAAAGGAGGATAAAAAGGCATTCCTCTGCTACTTCTTGGTGATATAAATACAAAACAAAGCTGTCATGACTTAAGTGGCTGGAAATGATACAACCTGATTTCACCTTGCCTCTGAAGCCAGCAAGAGGTCTGATACCAAGTGCACGTGAAGAACCAGATCTCTATCACTGGAGTTAAAGCCACCCCCATGCTACACCTAAGCAGTGAAATAAGCAAATCAAGAACCTGCCCATTCACTACAGGTATCATGCAACCCTCCTTGTTCAGCAATAAAAAGCAATAACAAAGAAAGCAATCGTTCCATGTCTCACCTTGCTATCTTGTCACTGCAGGACATGGTAAGCAGTCTTTCTCCTTGCAGTACACCATCCCACGTCTGGATGGTGGTAGTGGAGCGCACAGGGATGGTCCCTTCCCCAGATTCTATCTTTGTCCGCAGCTGTCCTCTTGCTTTGCGGTTTGGATGCCTGTCCCCTTGATCTAAATGATAAAAAATCACAGTCAGCTGAGGAACATTCTCAGAGTGTTTTACAGACAGCATTACAACAGGAGTCAATTAAAGGAATTTGCCTGCTGACTTGCATAAGAATTTCTATTTCTCCTTGAAAATGAGCTACAGCATCAGACATCTCTCACAACTACTGTCTTCTAAAACACGCTTACAATGAACCCAAGCTTTCCACAAAGGAGCAATACACAGCAGGGAGCTCTTCAATTCTGTTCTGTGTATTACAGCATTAGAACAAAGTTAACAGACAGATCAAGAAACAGCAGGCAGAAAACCACTGTTAAAAGCTGGAAACAGTGAAAGAGTTTGGTTAGTTGTGTACAAATACTTGCTGACTCACTGGCATATCTCGGCTGGCTTTCAGCCTCTTCAAGACCACATGGTGGATCAGTCTACACTGCACTTCTATCACAC
The DNA here is from genome assembly GCA_039720435.1 of Amazona ochrocephala. Classification (NCBI taxonomy): domain Eukaryota; kingdom Metazoa; phylum Chordata; class Aves; order Psittaciformes; family Psittacidae; genus Amazona; species Amazona ochrocephala. Next base: position 79,390,841 of record CM077881.1, on the reverse strand, counting down.
AGGAAGAACAGCTCAGATTTTGTTTGGAAGAGATCTTTGCCTAAACACACATCTATGCTAAAAGGAAAGAAGACACCTAAATTTTAACTGTACCACTTGGACATGCTCAAAGAACACTTCAAACCTCCCTGCCGGAGCAGGGCTGCTGTCATACCCTCTTGTGCTGCTTCATGGGGGGAGAAAATCCTCGCGTCGCCACAGGGAGATGTGCTGATATACAGATGGAACTGCACATTCTCCTTCAGCTTAAATCCACCTCGCTCCGACTTGATAAAAATGGATTTTTGTTGATCTTCTTTATTGCTGAAAGGGAGAATAAAGCCAGAGTCAGAACTGACATGAACACGTAAAGAAACATAACCTGGGTGGTCTTAATAGGCATTAAAACAACCACAGGGCGTCTGGAAATTTTCTAGTATAAAGCTAACAGTTGTTACAATTAACAAAGTGAAAAGACCACTGTGACAGGAAATATAGAGGAGGCCCTGACACCCCCAGATGTTAAAAGCTTTCAGGCACTTAACAGCAAAGGAAACATCACCACCCATTAGCTCACTCGAGGTTGTTTTGATCTGTGTATTTCGAGCTTACAAAATGATTCCCAATGATGTTTTCTGTCCTCCCATCTCATGATTGACAGCTAACTGAATACGTGTTTTGTTTAAGTCAAACCTTAGGGCAAAGAGCCTGAGTTCTAAATGAAACATCCTAATGCAACAGAACAAATGGTTCACATTGAAATGTTCATAGCTGTTTCCCACAGACACCTTTCCAGTTCCACGTGATCAGCTCAGCTTCCTTTTCCCTCCAGCTCACCTTAGATAAAGCTCAAGTTGTGTATAGAGAAATTTAAGCAGGCACCGTCGAGATATAATCTCTGCATGGCAATCATTTAATGCAAGACCACGATCACTCATGTATTCACCATTGATGCATTTTGTTCCTGTAGAAACACTTATTACCAGGGCATCTTTCACATCTGTACCTGCAAAATAAAGTTTCAGGAAGAAGATGCAACTAAAATCACAACTAATCCAACAAATCATCTTAGTGCAGAACCTAAACTAGTTAGAAATAGAAAATGTGAAGGAAAAAAGTGCTGCTTCAGGAAGTTATTAAAGCCTGGGATATGAAGATGGTGCTTTATTCCTGAGCGCCAGCTAGCTTCCAGCATGTGCCTCCTTGCCACCTCTGCAGATATTCACAGTGACTTTAGACATCTGAAAGTCACTGATTTATTAAAACAGAAATGTTATGGAAGGGGATTAAAGCAACAGGAAAGGTAAAAACAGGGATGAAGATGCTTAACTGATTAAAACACTGCAAAGCTTATCAGCAGTATAATGCTTCTAGAAATGTAGTTCTTGGTATGAAAACATTCCATACTATAGAATAAACAGGAGCTCAGGGAAAGGAAGAGAGGATGTCCCAGGGCACTGGCGGAGTCACCACCCCTGGAAGTGCTCACACACCGTGGAGATGAGGCCCTCAGTGCCATGGGTCAGTGGTGGCCTTGGCAGTGATGGGGAATGGTTGGACTGCATGGGCTTAAAAGTCTTTTCCAACCCGGTTGATTCTATGATTCTGTGTTGGAGGTTACAGTGTTTCTCTACCCGTGAGTCTTCTTGCCCTCCTTACCTTTTCTCTCCATACCCCAGGAGAGAGCAGCAAGCAGGGACTGGTGGTTTGACTGCTGTCCAGGATCAGCTCACCATGGATGTCCTACGATAGTTATCTACCCTAACCAGCACCCTCAGACTTCTCTGCTCTGGAGGAGGCCCCAACAAACATCCCTGCAGGAGGAAAGGGCTGGCATTGCCCGTATCACCACGGGAAGGCTGTACAGTTATCACTATCCATCTGACTCACACAATTAACTGGAACAGGCTGAGATCTAAGGAGCTCCCAGTGCCTAAAGGGGCTACAAGAAACCTGCAGAGGGGCTTTGGACAAGGGCCTGTAGGGACAGGACAAGGGCAACGGCTTTAACCTGCCAGAGGGGAGACTGAGATGAGCTCTTAGGCAGAAGCTCTTCCCTGTGAGGGTGCTGAGGTGCTGGCACAGGGTGCTCAGAGAAGCTGTGGCTGCCCCATCCCTGGCAGTGTTCAAGGCCAGGTTGGACACAGGGGCTTGGAGCAGCCTGCTCTAGTGGAAGGTGTTCCTGCCCATGGCAGGGGTCGGAACTGGAGGAGCTTCAAGGTCCCTTCCAACCCAAACCAGGCTGTGATTCGATCACATTTCACAAAAGGCCCAAAATGAATGTCCAATAAAGGGTTCAGATGGACTGAAGAACAAAAGCAATCTTAGTGTGAGGAAAGCTCAGCAGCCGGGTGGTCACAGATCAGCTTCAGGCAGAACCTCACTGCCAGATCTCATGCCTGCAGTCAGAACTACAACATTCCTACTGCTTCTACACGCATGATGGCGTCAGCTGCCAAAACTCAAGCTGCTTTTTCAGACGTTTTGACCAAAATGACTGAGACACAAAGCACTAAGAATAAAACAGAGCAAGAATAACTAACAAAGTGCAAAACCTAAAAAACTTGGGAAGCAAGCATCATTTCTTACTCAAGATGGCAAAACCCAAGAATACCATCTGTGTGACCACTACAGTACAATTCATCTTAGATTTACTGTCAGATTTTAAAAGATACATGTATTTTGTGGAGCATAAGTTATCTTACATGTCTGAATCAGCCATAAGATAGTATTTGCAGCTCTAATTTTCCTGTAATTAACTTCAGCTGAGATTTAATTGCTCTATTTAGTGCACCTTGAAGATTAAACTGGGAAAATCTATCTCAATACTGGTTGATTGGGAAAAAGGGAGTTTCCTAGAATGTAAACGGAGCTCTCTGGATTAAGCAGGCAAAACAGGCCCTTTTCTTTACCTGTTGTCATGACAATTCCAGCAAGGACTTTTCTACGTGCATGTGGAGACGTGAAATTTTCCGTCAAATCACTGAATTTATCTACAACCAAGCGTGCAACGGCGTCAGCTAAAACCTGTGGAATCACACAGAAATGCACATTAGACAATCAAATACTGTAAACATCGCAGCAGCATTAGGTTATAGATTTGCACTTTTCATTGATCTGACACAAGAAATCAAAGGACCTTTTATTGTTTGCTTTGAAAACAACACGGAGGCATCAGCAGGACGTCAAGGATGTGATTTTCAGGCATCCTGAGCACTCGTAGCTCTTCCACATCGATTAAAACAGGGTCAGACAGCCCTAAGCCAAGCATCAAAGTACCTAATGCTCATATTGTTATGAACATTTGAGGCTGAGGAGAACAACCGGACAGACAGATACGTCTCTGCTTTCATGCTCAAACCTCAAAACACATCATTTCAGTTTCCTTAACATTCGACCTGACAAGAAGTCTGAAGTGCAAAAACCAAGGTTCTTAACCCAACACGGTAAACCTTTGATAACAATCAAATTCATTACCCGTTACATAAATAGGAATAGGACTGTTTTCCACACTGGTTCAACATTTTCTCTTTCTCACTTTTACAAGACAGATATAAATTTAGGAATAGAAAATGTCACCGTATAACCCCAAATGAGCTGTCTCAGTATGAGGAAGGATTTATCTCTTTCACCTTCAGTAAAACCTGAACTACAACAGCTACAGCCTTGCTGTATCTTGCAAGCAATGTGGATCAGGCTGTAAGGGGGCTAACTTCTAATAGCAAGAAACACTTGAAAACACCAGTCCTGCTCTCATGGAACAACGGTTCAGTTCAACACGGCAGTTCATCTCACCCACTGTTTTTTAAGGAAGCTGGAACCATAACAGCTAGAGAAGATGATTCAAAACCCAAATCCTTGAGTTTTCACCTGAAAAGAAACTGAAACCCACAGCAATCTATGCTGGCACAGCTGGTTGTTCCCAAGGGAGCTGCTGAGGAAGGCAAGTACATGCTAGAGGGAATCACTTTGTGATTTTATGATCCTTCCAGGTCACCAAACACGGATGAATCACTACACAGATCCTCAACCTCCCCAGCCAGAGGAGGCTGACCTACACCATGCAATCGCCCATTCCCTGGGGGAACCAGGGCTGCCTTCATTAGGTTCTCATCAAGCGGTGAGAAGTGAAAGTGCATACAAGGTGGACACATCAGCTTTTCCCAAAATGATCATTTTTTTCACAACTGTGGTGCTGGTATACAGCTGAGAACAAGGTGAGTCCCTCTGGGAAGATGTAAGCTGGCACAGAAGGATGGGATGGGGCTGCAGCTCAAGCAGTGTGGAACTAAGCTGCTGGCAAGGAAACCAAAACCTGCTTGAATGAACACAAAGCCAGACACTGGGGAGACTGATAAGAAAGGACTAAGCACAACTCAAGCGAGACACAATGACCACTAGAGATTCAAACAATACAGGAGGAACAGTAGGTGCAGGAGGAAAAAAATCACTGCCAGAAAACGCATACATAGCAAAGATTTCTCTTTTTCTCTTTGCAACTCAAGTTGCATGACAACAGAGGGGTGGTGAGGAATAAACACTATTAAATGTCCACAGATTTACTTACTAAGATTTTAGTCTTAATGTTCACGTGTTAAATTAGAAGCATTACTCTTTTCTCCCCATTACACTAGCATAGTTAAGAATCCTTAAGAGCATGGAAGAGATGGGAATAAGGCAGGCTATGAACTGCAGCATGAGCAATGAGACTTTCCGGCCTAAAATGATGTCCTTGCTGTCCCCATCTCAAAACCAAGGACCTGAAGCTGTCTTCACAGCAAGCCCAGAGCACTGACTGGCTTGGGTAGGGATCTTTAACTTCTCATTCTGACTCGACTCCCTTTCACATAAATAAACATTAATTGGAACAGCAATGGAGCTCGTGTCTCACCTCCCCAGTGAGTGCCCCAACATCTGACATGCAGCTCCTCTACCCCCGCTCCTGCATTACATCAGTATTCAAAGTTGGGTGATGCCAAAAAGGAAAGACCTAAAATAGCTGACACTCTGCTCATTAAGGCATGTGTGCTCAAACCTACTTTGGGTGCACTTTTCCTTTCTCTGATGAAGTCACAGTGAATCCACAGACTGATTTTGGTTAATACACGTCTTGCAGCAACGGTGTCGTAGAACCTCCCCCGACCATCCATGCTTTAAAAGATTCTGAAGCTGATGAAGTTCAGGTCTGTCTTCCTTTTGGAGCTGAAGGAAGACCTTGGCAGGCCACAGAGACCACCCTGGATGAATGCTGGTGATTACCCATGTGGTGGAACCACAGGCAGCTTGCTTTGCAGAGACTGGTCTTAAAAGTATTAAACCATGTGATCAGCACCTCAATAACCAACTCTGCAGAACATAAAGTTACACCTATGCCCATTTTATAAACTGATTCCCTTATGTCAGCTGCCCTTCTGTACCACTTGAGAGCTTGCATTCCATCCTCTCCAGAGCTCTTGCGGCTGTCGGGAGGTGTAGGATCACCGATGTGCACTTCAGCAGATACTCACCACCACCACTGGAGCAGGGACCATCTCTCCTCTCAACTCTGCTCTACTGATTTCTCTCATAAGGCACCACAGAGTAACACACCAGCTACAGGCCAGTTCTGAACCTGCAACCCAGGCAGTCAATTCCAACATCCCACCAGCACAACCACACTGTATTGTACAATCCCAGGCTAGCTTGGGTTGGAAAGGACCTTAAAGCTCATCCAGTTCCAACCCGCTGCCATGGGGAGGGACACCTTCCACTTCTATTATTTCCACTAAACATTTATTATTTGGATTTAAATATATATATATATATATAAAATATTATAAACATAAATCTTTCAGATTTATATACACATACACATACATATATACATATATGTATAAATCTTTCAGATTTATATATATATAAATCTGAGAACACCACACATTTAAAACCCTTATTTATCATTAATAATAACCCTTAACATAGCCCTTATTAATCATTAATTATCATTAATTATGGTCAGGTTGGACATGGCCTTGGGCAACACGGTCTAGTGGAAGGCGTCCTTGCCAATGCAGGGGGTGGGAACTGCATGATCTTAAGGTCCTTTCCAATCCCAACCAGTCTGTGATTCTGTGATTAATACATACCGGACTAAAATCACTAATATGTACCAGACCTCATATCATTCCAGTAGCTTACCAGCTAATTACACTTAAAAGCAGTGTGATCCAACACCGTGAAGTGCAGAAGGGATGATGACATCCTGATGACAAGCTCCTCAAAAGCCTCTCAATAAATAACTGACTTGGAATCGGGTCTACATGAGGCAGCGCCAGCAACCTTCCTACCCAATGTACCGCTGGCATTACTCCTAAAGCCCACTGGGCTCTCCTCCACACTGGAGCAGCCTTTATCAGTGCACACCTATAAGGAAGGTGAAACACGAGTATCCCTGGGCATGCTCTGTTGTACACAATCTGGGTATCAAAGTCAATGTAGGACAGCTGGAAAAAATGAAGATTTGTGCTTGCATGTGTTGCTTTTTTTGTGATTTAGAACTGTACCCGAGGCTCAAATGCCCTGAGCATCCCATGAGCTCTACCTGGGACTCAGTCAAAACCTGGCAATAGCAAGGAGCTCAAAAACCCAGCACTGACAGCAGTCCATGGAAATCCCTGAAAGAAAAGAGGAAGTTTAAGCTGTTCTACACCAGGCAGAGAAACAACTTTACCCTCTTAGAATGATTCTTCTTTCGGGTCAGGTCTCACCTTCTGTTCTTTCCCACTTCTCTATTTTGGTCCCAATTTTCACTGTTTTACTGATTCAAGAACCAATAACACATAAATTACTGGCAGTGAACTTTTCAGGGGTCTGGGGCCAAATCTGCCTTTCAATGCACAGTAGAGAACGCAGGCTGGAATGACTTCACCTACTGAAGAAATCATAACTACCTGAAATAGCATGATCCTAGATTTGAAAATGAAGGAAACATCCATCAATAATGCATTAATTTTGCACCATTAAAAAAAGAAAGCATCCAGGGATGCTTAGGAATTCCTGAATTATGCATATGGTCCATGCATTTTGAGAAAAGAACATACTTTAAATAGTCACAACATCTACTTACACTCTTCAACCCCACAGTATCAAACCAGATCAGTATCCCACCATTGTCACGAAATCTAAACCCATGGTTTTTGAGATAGAAAAGGTCAAAGCCTTGACATTCTCATGATAAATACACAGAACGTTACAAAAGTCAAAGGTATTTGAATTTAGACAGGCATATAATATCATCAAAAAGACCCAAGAGATAAGTAGAAAGAGGGCAGCTGAACAATCATTACTATAGTTTGATAGGGAGAAACGCAAGCAAGCAAATAAGGGAGAAATCTGGTTCACGACAAAAATGAAATCTACTCCATTCTAGTTACTTTAAATGTCTGGTCTATGCCTGGGACGTTTGGTGCCTTCCCTAGCTCAGCAATTATTTGATTTAAACTATTTCTCATCAAGATTTACTTGTCTAGATAACTTACACATACTTATTAACTAACTAGGTTAGAGCACGACCCTTTAGATGACAACTATTTAACCATGAGTCTTGGATACATGCACTGCAAATGTGTCATTTATTTAGACCCTGGACACATGTGGGAACTGCCTCACTTAATCTGTCCTTGACTTCCATTATTCACCTCTGTTTATGCCAACAGTTTCAGTTTGCAGAAGAGAATGATTTTCTTCTCTGCTAAAAACTGTTGTATCAAATAAGTTTTACTCAAAGCAGCATTTCTGACTTGAACTCCTTCAAAGCCTTGCTGCCCAAGATGAGCAAGATGTGATTCGAGCTTTCCTTAGCACAAACTATAATCCAAGCTGGCACTGCACTGGGCTTGGTGCTCTCTTATGTGACATGATCAAGGCTGAAAGCATCAGCAATAGTCTCCTCTTTGTCCCCACAGAATACAAAGAGTTCATTCAACTGTCAGAAGTCGTGAGTAGATAAATCACCTAATACATACATACATAGAATCACAGAATAGCTTGGGTTGGAAAGGACCTTAAAGCTCCTTCAGTTCCAACCCTCTGCCATGGGCAGGGACACCTTCCACTAAGCAAGGTTGCTGCAAGCCCCATCCAACCTGGCCTTGAGCACTGCCAGGCATGGAGCATTTACTACTTCTTTGGGCACCCTGTGCCAGCGTCTCACCACTAACAGCAAAGAACTTCTTCCTTAGATCTAACCTGAATTTCCCCTGTTTCAGTCTGAACCCACCACCCCTTGTCCTGTTGCTATAGTCCCTGACGAAGAGTCCCTCTCTGCACCCTTGGAGCCACCTTCAGATACTGGAAGCTGCTGAGGTCTCCAGGCAGCTTCTCTTCTCCAGGCTGAACAGCCCCAATTTTCTCAGCCTGTCTTCATATGGGAGGTATATATATACATACATCTATATATGTATAACATATATATACCCACACATCTATATATATGTATATAGATATGTGTGTATATATATATATGCAGACTCGTGCACACACATCTACAGAAGCAGAATAAACATCAGAAATGCTGTTCAAGCTGACTCAGTACTCATGACTTGGCTACTCTTGGCCATTACCCAAAGACATCAACAAAACCCAAAGGGCTTCTCACCTGTGGCAAGTGTAACTGGAGCCCTTCGCTAGGAATGGGCTGTCGAGATGGGGTCTGGTCCAGCTGCATGTTAAACAAGGATGCGAGGGCTGACTGAGCAGCCCGAGCTTTTGCCAGCTTTTTATTCCTTCCTGAGCCTTCAAAAGTCTGCCCATCCACCGCCACGGCCATCACAAAGTTTTTGGCATGGCTCTCCCCACTCTCTGAGAGGAATTCGTACTTCAGCCCTGGCCGCAGCTCGTTGAGGATCATGACAGGGTTCTTCCCACTGGCCGAGGGGTAAGGTGATGGTGCAGGGAGAGGCGACTGGGAAAGGCTGCTGGCTACGGCAGACGATGGCAAACCGTAGTCCCCACTAGAGCTAAAGGACCCGTCCCCATTGGACCCCAGGTAAAAGGAAGCATCGGAAGGGACTGGCGTTTCAAACCCATTGAAAAGGGTGTCAGGGAAGTCCGCTTGGTCGGAGGTGAAATCCGTGTTGACCGACAGAGTCCTCCCCATTGCCAGGTGGGCTTCCGAAGCATTTGGGAACTGGACAAAAGACCGGAGAGCCTTTTCGGCAGCGTGAAGCTTGGCTTTCTTCTTTGTTGGGCCGGACCCCTCAAATACCTGCCCATTGACTTCAACTGCCATCACGAACATGGGGGCATGAACCGGGCCTGTCTGGGAGAGGAGTTTGTACTGTAAACCGGGTTTAATCTCATTGAGTTGCATCAGCGCGTTCTTTGGTAGAATGGGGCCGGGTGTTTTCTTCCTCTTCTTCAGGCGAAATTTGGAGTGGCCATTGTTGCCCTCCTCCAAAGGACGCTTTCTGCTGCTGCTGCCACCACCGTTGGAGAGCTGTGTCCCCTCCCCGGCACCTTGCCCACCGCCCTCCTTGGGGGGAACGTTGTCCACGTTGCGGTTTTCTTTAACGTCGGTGCTGCTCGAACCTGTGGTGCCCAGAAAGAGTAACTTACAATGCCTTCGGTGCAGGATCTTGTAAATGCAAAATTTATAGATTCCTTTATCTCTCTTTGTAACTGGTTAAGTGATGTGTGCTCACAGGTTAAAGCTTCGCAACACGATCGGACACGATAACAACACAAGAGAACGTCGGTAACTCAAGAAATAACACACTCAAGGTTGATTTTCAAACTAGACATTTGATACCATAACAAAAAGCACTGCAGCTGTTTTGTTGTTGTTCTGCATTTAAATCATGCTGGAGCAAAACTTCTACTGATGAGCTGTGTTTGGCCTAAAGAGTGCTTTAAACCAGAAATATAAATTATAGTAGCATTTGCCTATAAAGCAAAGAACCACTAGTAAAATAAAATATGAATGCTTAAGACCAGTAGTAGGAGATGGATATTTAGTTTTAATTTATCTTGATTTTATCCATGGCACATTTTTCTTAGTGTTTTTAGTTGCTCAAATTGAAAAATGATATAAATAAAACCTCAGCCATGAAGAATCAGGCAGCACTTTGGTAGGCACCATGGCTGGAGAGTGTTTGAATGCTTTTGGCTCTCCTTAGCTGTTCTGTGTTTTCCGAATTTAATTGTTTTTACACCTTTCCTAGATGTTCATTTCACCTCACCCCCATTTGCTCAGGAATGTCAGCTGCCCGTTGTGCCAGCATCACCACAAGGGTACTTTATATATTACTTGTTATATATATATATTACTTCATGTATTTCCATACAGTGTTTTATTAAGAAGCCTTGTATTTGTCATTTACAAGCCATTTTGTACTTCCTTGCAAAGGAAGAAGGCTGCTGTCACAGTTACAAACACCGTGATGAGGATCCTCTCTTAAGACCACACAGAATACAACACGTGCAATGAAAGCTGAGCAACCCCAGTGATATTTTAATGTAGGGTGGGACTGCAATATTAATTTAATGAATTATTTTCTAAAGCAGAACGTTGGTGGTGTTGTATGTCAGACATATGTTTAAAGAATTCTAGTTGCTAGAACTGCAAGGACCTCATTTTCACCCGGTTAAAGAAAATAAGGAGATTAATTATTAGTGCTTTATGTTGTCATTTGTGAATGAAAAGGCAAACTTAGTAGGTCAAATATTTCTAACTCTTCTGTTCCAAAACCTTAAACTCTTTATATTACATCTACGCTGTAACCAGATGCTAAGTATGAATTGAGATGAGAGCAAACTCAAGTGGAAGCTCTCATTCACAGTGACAAATTGCAGCCACGCTTGAAGCCCTCCCTATGAATCCCCTACCGTGCACACATCACTTCGCCCAGATTACAAAGCTGATGGAATGGTTACTAAATTTTCATTTATAACATCCTCCAGCAAAAGCTCGATAGGTTACTCCTTTCGGTGCTCGAAGAGAAAAGAAGGAGAAGAAAAGGAAAGAGATCAAACAGAAAAGCCAAAGCAGGAACACATTTTGTTAAATCACAATAGCACAACAAACGGTACAGTACTGAACGATGAATTCCAGTCAATTAAAGTCAGTGAAGAATAAATCACTCAATATTCTGAATTGATAGAAAGCTGCTGGATTTAATGAATCTCTCTTGTAACATTCATCCACAAATTATACTGCCTGCAGAACGTGCACAGAGGGCCACAACTGTCAATACACAGGGTTCATGTATATATATTATTTATATATACATATATATATATATATGGTGAAGGAATCTAAGGATAACAGAGTGACATTTTAAATTGCTCCTTGTAGTGAGTTTCTTATCTGATGCTTCATCTCCAAAAATTATACCTTACCTAAACTATGATTTGTGGAACATTGCCCTCACTCATGACAACTACTGCTATCAACCAATACAACTTCTAGACAAAACAGTAGTAATTTAGTTAACACTAAATCTGGTTTTATCCTTCTTTTTACATGAAGACTCCACAGTGGAAGTGCCTGTGGGAACCATAAGAGGAAAACATGAGTTGAACAACTCCAGCTGAATGTTAAAAAAACCCCATAACAACCCCCCCTGAACTTTTTCATGTAAGTACAGCAGCTGGAGGAACTCCTTAATGCATCTCCTGACACAGGTAGGGGAAATGATGCCCTGACAAGGAGGGGGAACTTGTAGGAAGCAAGAAAGAAACTTGCACGCTTACCTTGTCTCAGTACGAAAGAAGGGAAGAAAACTACTCCTTGCCTGAGAGCTACTAGGCTTGTTAGCTTTGAGAACCTGCAGGGTGGGAGAAACTAGGAGAGAAAGCAAGCAGGGAGCTAGCAGCCCAAGTCAAAGCAGAGACCATGAAGGTGAGCAAGTTTCTATATCATGCAGGTGATTCAAATCCGAGCCTTGCATGTGATGGGAAGAAAAAGACTTTCTGTGAGAACCAGGACCTGGGTTTGTTTCAACCCACAGAGCCACTGTACTGCACGAAAGAGAAACTCCTTCTCAGGCTGAGTGAAGATGTGCTTTTGGACCTTTCCTTTAGCCTGTCCTGCCCAGCAGCCGTGAGGCCCTTAGGGCTGGAGAAGATCTGACAGATGAGTCAAAAAAGATTAGCTATCACCACAAAGTCAGCAGACATCTCCTTTAATCCCGTCCATATTCAGACATGGAGTAACTCCTCCAGCCCAGCCTCTCCCTGCTGCCCAGCAACAGCTCTCCCTTTCCTCAGGCATCTCACCTTGTTAGAGAAGCTAAGAACAGCCCTACTAGCTCGTCCTTGCCTGTAACAGGGCCACCAGCAGATCCTAACAGAGGGTATCAAAGCAGAGCAAGGCCACAGCAGCCCTTCCCCAGGACAAGCCGCAGCTCTGGCCAGTCTCAGAAAGCAAGGCAGGGAGCCACAAATGGGGTTTTCTCCTCTCAAGACCCCATAAAACCCTTGGTATCCAGAGTATCCCAGGCAATGCATTACACATTGCATGAAAATATCTCCCATTGCTGGCATTGGACCCCCACCTTTTAGTCTCACTTACTGCATTTATTGGGTTTTCTTTGCTGTTTTGTCAGTTTGATGATTCTAATATTAAATAACCCATCCTGCACGTGATTTTACAGCAGTCTCCAACCTTGTCATTGCCCCTGTACACCTCAGGCCTTGTCCCGAGGTCATCATCTTCTAAGCAGACCTACTGCTCTGTACCTTTACTCTTCATGCTCTGTTCTGCAGTCTTCTTCATTGTGGTAATATGCTGGTTTAGAGACCACAAGACTTTGGAGAGTCTCTTACTCATTGCAAGGAGAATGAAGGAAGGCATCTTCATCCCCTGAAAGCTCTGGCTGATTCAGGACCCATAGCGCAAGCTGAGAGCATCAGTACTCAAAAGCAGCAAAATTAGGTTGCTGTAAAGCAGAGGTCATGGCAGATATAGACCACCACTCCGTTTAGATCATTTTGAAGTCGATTGGTCTGATTTGGAGACCAGTGTTAAGCTTTGTGCTGCCAGCATCACAGCTAAAATAAGTCAGGAAAATGACAAATGTGAATGTTAAAACACTCTCGGAAAGGATAAAGCAGAGGAGAGAGCTGGAAGGAGAAAAGAAATTACCATCTGAATTACAAAATATATAATATGCCTGCTCTTCATCATCTGTTCTCCTTTCATCTTGAACTTTTATTGGGGTTGGCAAGTGGCCATATGTTAACACCATACATCTGGCCTCAGAAAGGTTACATGGTCTTGGTGGATCTCCTCACCTACCCTAAACCAGGTTTAAAACCAGCCTAATCCTAGATTTGAAATATACTGTCAACTCTATGTGTTTTCCAGGCTTTAAGGAAGCTTTCAAGGACTGAATGCTTTAGAGAGCCCTTTGAGGTCCACCGTGGCTGCTGTGTATTCAATCCTTCAACACTAATACAGATATAAACACTTGATAATGGGATCCTGTTTTCTTTAACATTAATACTACCCCTGATTGAAGAATAAGGCATTTTTCATTAGACTGGCTTATCTTCTAGTCACTCAAAACATTTTGACTGATGTCTAGGGAAGAAGCCTTAGTAAAAATCATAGCTGACAGGATCACAGCACAACAACTTCAGTGGAAGTAAAGTCCTGACCCTGAAATCTTGTTTGGGAGGCTGACAAACCCAAGCCTTTCAAGAAGGAAAGAGGCACAGGAAGTTTTCATGCCACTAAAGAATGAAATCTTCCATCTGAGAGCATTGGGTTATTTCTGGGTTTATTCCTTGCAATTAAACACTGTCTAATTAAGATGGTTTATCCATCAGGGAACCTACCTACATGCTGAGACACAACACTCTCCCTGCTTTGTCTGATCTGGAGCACACAGTTAAATGGAGATTACTCTTAGCTGAACTGAACGATGTTTCTGCCTACCTCTTACACTGCTGCTCTCATTTACTGCCCTGGGGAAACTCCAAATCGAGTCATTTTTGCATAAACAACAGGCAGAAAAATACCCGATGTGATCTCTTCTAAGGATCCTTTAAGAAAAGGCAGAAAATGATCACAGAGAAAGGTCAGGACAGCCACATGCTAGTGGCCCAAATGTCCTCCAAAGTGCCCCACTGCTCCCTTGCCTGTAATAATCAATAAGGATAGGCCACAGCATGAATTTACACCCGGCAAAACAGTTATTTCTAGTGATTTGACACTGAGATCATAGACAGACGGCTTCTGGCACAAGCTCCGGGGGTGTTCAGAGCACTGCAGACATGAACTCTGTGCAAAGCAACAGAAAATCAAATCAAAGCACTCTGAAAAAACATCTTTCCCAAATCTCTTGCAACACCTCTTCTGTGTTCAAAGGATAAAGGAGGAAGACCTTAAAAACTGAAGTCTGACACACTGCATTTTATCCAGGATATTAATGTAGACTTATGGAATCACAAAAGGGTTTGCGTTGGAAAGGACTTCACAACTCGTCCAGTTCCAACCCCTGCCACAGGCAGGGACACCTTCCACTAGAGCAGGCTGCTCCAAGCCCCTGTGTCCAGCCTGGCCTTGAACACTGCCAGGGATGGGGCAGCAGAGCTCTGTGGACTTCTCTGGACTCACTCCAGGAGCTCCACATCCCTGTTGTGCTGTTGCCCCAGAGCTGGATCGGGACTGCAGGGGGGTCATCACTGTTTCACATTTTAGCTGAACCAAGATTTCAGCTAATTCTGGCTTCTGCAGAGCAATTCTATTTACGCAACTGCAGGCTAGAAATACTGTCTGTGCCCACTTTCCTCTCCCATGCGATACTTCCCCAAAAAGGAGTTACATAAAATAATAAGAAATTAACAGCCAACTTTTGATATCAAACTTCTTAATCTTCGGAGACAAAAAAAACCAGAATTATTGATTTTTTTAAAGGATCTCCACACAAATCAAGGTGAAGAACTCAGTGATTTCACCTTTGATTTCTCCCCCTCAAATGCAATGATTTAACATTTCAAATTCATGATGTTTGTGTGGGCACAGAGACGCAGGAAGATCTTCTTGCACCTCCTATTGACTGGGCTCATCCAAGTGGCCATTGGTATCTGTAGCTTCCTTTCAAAACCATGGCACAGATGACAACTCAGAATGTATTTCTGGGAGACAATAGTGGCTGGGAGACTACAATGCATGTCCCAAACCTCTGGCTCCAGTTCCATGGACCCAGCCTCCTGATAAGACAAAAGGTTCAGTGAATGCTTTCCCACAGGGATGCACTAACACACACCACGAAAAACAACCCAAAAGCAGGCAAAAATTGATTATTTTGCTTACAGAATGCCCCTGTAAAGTGATGTTATTTTCTCCAGCTTAGAAAGGAGCTTTTATTCATGCTCAGATATACTCCTCATTGAGACAAGGGGATGTTTTATATTAAAAAATATCTCTGATGTGAATTATTCAATTACATCTCTTGCATTTTATGAAGTCCTGCCTAGGGAGACCACTTTTAGAAACAGCTAAAGTAATGAAGTAATTTCTTTTATAGCAAGGAAAAGAAAGTGTTAGCTAGCATCTTCCAGTTGAGTTCACTGTTTCACTCAAAGAACAGAAGATGCTTTCTCGTCAACAAAAGAGTTCTAGGGTTTGGGGTGGTGATGTTTAACTTTTGGCTTTGTATTTTTAAACACAATAACCTAACTTCTTTATCTCCCTATAAAAATGTTCTGTAACCCCTTCAGCCTGAACTACAACTCTTCTGCTCCAAAGTCTCCTACGCTGCTGGGCTTTGCCAGTGATGCGCTGGTTAGCCATGGTCACTTAGGGGGAAGAGGAGGACATTTGTTATTATAGCATATTTTTACAGTCAGGCACAACATGTCAGCATAGCAGCAATGGAACATTTCTCTTATTCATCAAAAAAGAGAGTTAAAAAGCCAGTAATAGTTCATATATTTGTATGCTTTAGTGAGAACACTTTTCTCCACAGGTTATCTTAATTATATCACGGTACCATTAGCAGTACTTTACTAGTGCAGCATGCATCAAGATGATCACTATATTTGACCATTTCTATGCTTAAATGCACTTCAATAATTCAGGCCTGGAACAATCAGTACTGAATAAGAATAATCAGCCACACAAGCTCCCCTAGCTCCAACTGTGGTTTTCCCTTCCTCCATTTCTGCTGCCCCTAATTATTTTATACACTTAAACTCTATCTCCTTCATCTCGCTCCTCCCTTCTGACTGGTCCCTGACCCTCAGCATTGGCACTACCGGGATTCTCCCTCTCTTCTTCACTGCTGGTTCAAACAAGGGAAGTATTTTCTTTGATTAGCCAGTTGTTGGAATTAAAACATGAGACACAAGGTATAACTAGACTAGCATCATATGCATTTAAAACACACCTAGGGCAAAAGCTCTGATTCACTCTTCTATGCCATGGTTTAAAACACATGAAGGAGTAAATCTGGGCTTCCCAAGTTTCTTCACAGCCATCCCTGTGCTCAGAGAAAAAGTCACCTTCAGATACAATTACATAGGTGATTACTGTGCAAATAAACACATCTTACTCATGTTTTCTTCATCGTCTATATCCATCGTGAAATACTTTTGCTGGTTTCTTGGCTGGCGGAGACTGCTTCTGTCTGGAAAAGAGAGAGTGGGACAATAAAGCTTTAAGGTACCAACAATGCAATGCAAACTATTAAGTGTCTCCTAAAAGCAGCAGCCTGGGCCCTGGCTTTGCTTTGGGCTGCCCATGGGTTTTGCTCACTTTTCACACAGTATTTCCCCAAAGTGCCTATCTCTGCAGCCTGAAGTGCACTCTGCAGAATGGCAAATTTCACCAGGTGTGAAAGAATTTGGGGGTTTCTATGAGGAACTGCAACATTTTTGACCCGAAAGACTATGTAAACTACTTTAGCTCACTACTGTTTGTTTTGGGGGGCTTCAAACTCAAATTAACATCCAACCCACTCCGCCGGTCACCACGCAGACAATTCAAGCAGTCAAACCACTGCAGATGCAGTTTCTTACCCAGCACCAAACTGATGAATGTCAGGTTTGGTTAAATCCTGAGCCAAGATCCTTCCTAAAACCAAGATGATCATCAACAACTGAAAGATGTGGCCCCATAGCAAGCAAAACATGTATTTTATTGCTTTGCTTGCAGTACCACCCGTCCCTAGACCCACTGTTACTGGGGCTGGTACATCAACGCCAAGTACCCAAGTGACAGCAATAACTGATGAGCAACAGAAATCTTTACCAAGGAAGAAGAGATGAGTGAGAGAGCTGGGAAAGGAAGAGAGTTATTTTCCATAGAAAGTCATAAAAAACACCAACAGCTTGAAGACAATGATTTCACAGAGGATGTGGGAGGAAAGGAGGACAGGATGCACTTCACTTTGATTTTTGTGGAGTGCTACACAAATAAAGAGTCAGAGACAATGAGTTGCTGAAATTTCCTCAGTCCCAGCTGGGAAGCAGCAGACTTCAGAAAGAAGACACCACTCGAGAAGCTCTGAGCCCTTGTGCTAGTGCATGCTCGGAACACGAGCACGATACATGCAGGAGTACCTATGCCACTAGTCAGTGCAACAGCGCAAGGCAGGATGGGCAGGATCACAGCCCTGTCTGATCCAGGTCTCCATCACACCTGGAAACACTTCAAATGTCATAAACCATTCAATTTTTTTCCCCAATACATCAATTTTTAAGGCCAAAGTGTGCCATGGTTCTACTGCAGCAGCACTAGCTTGGGCATCTCTCAGCCCTGGTTGCTGTCCTGGCTAAAGCAGATGGAGAGAGAAAAGGCAAATCAGCTTTTTTCCCTTAAAGAGATTAGAAATTCAAGTAGAACTTTTACTAACCAGGCTACTTTCATTTGCTCTATAAAAGCTGCTTATATTTGCTTTGCTATTCCCATAGAGAAAGCTGATTCTGATCCTAATTAACTCATACTATCAGTAAGTCTATGACTTTGGGCATACTAATACTATCATCCACCAGATTATGATGTGTATCATGGACAGTATTGTGCACACTTTGGTGTAGCAGTGAAGACAAAACATTCCCCTACAGAAATAGAAGCAGCGGCACCCATTCTGTATAGACGCACAGCTCAGACACCACCAGCACCAGTCAATAGGTGTGCCAAAGAGGCATAAAAATGATGCGTACAAAAAGGTGACTTCTTTTGTGGCCTACAAAAACCACAGTTGGTGCATTTCCATGAAAGCACTGGGATTTTCTTGCATCGTGATGATACATATTTCATAGCAAGCACGGACTAACGAGGCATTTTGGAACCAGAATCAAACCCCAACACCTCCATAGTGTTACCAGCCTCCTGTACACAGTGATGAATTCAGGAAAGGGATGCTCACTAGTTTGCAAACAACCCCTGCTAGTACCATACACTGTCCATCACCTAAACTATATGTACTTACTAACCACATCTGAGGCTTTAAAACACACAACTGAAGCAAGTATGAAGACTTAATATACTTTCCCTTGAACTGATTAGCAAAGACAACAAAACCAAAGTGATGAATAAGAATCATTTTAACTATTCATTGACACCAAAGCATATTTGTTGTTTAAAAATGCAAGCACTGCAAGTATGTGTGAAAAAAGGTGGGATGCTTCTGTAAGTACTGTATTCAAAAAGATGCTCTGCTTGCCAAGCGTGTGAGTTCAGGATAAATTAATGGGCTGTTGTAAGGTAGGCTCAGACCTGGCTTCATTTTCCCATTCGTTTTAGCCTTGGTGACTACTTCTGCAGCACAGTATGAAGAGACTTTTTTCTTACTGAAGTACTAGAGCTGCATTGCCACATTTGCACTGTATAGCATCAGCGCAACTTTGGTGTAACAACAGGAAATGAGCTGACTGTAATCAACAGGGCTTGTAAATAATTGTCACTCTATGTACCTCACCAAACTAGCTCCAATGATGTCTGCAGCACCACTGTGTTCATGGGCAGAAGGCTTGGACAATGCTGAATTACTACAGAGATGAGAAGACAAGAACAGTGTCCAGCTGCCCCAGACTCAGAGGGAAACCCTCCTGAGGAGCTGGGTTCTGAGTCGGGATTCAGCACCATCTCCCCACATCTGACCATCCTGTTTCTCCAGCACAAAGTAGAGGAAAAGCATAAAAAAGCTAAAGGCATAGGTAAAGAGGAATGCCGGTCACATCACTATGTGGATAAGTTAATGGAGACTGCTGGTGGCATTACTGAAGCTTATATGAGACAGAATTTATACTTTTTATTATTATTATTAGCTTAAATAAATGTGCTAAACAGACTTGGGAGCATCAGTTAACATAGCCCAGAAGAAGGACAGTTGACAGAAGAGCTATAAGGTATGTAAGAGATGTGATGTGAGAGTAATAAGTGATGCAGCCAAACAAGACTAAGCTGTCTGACCACATTTCCTAATGATGTGTCCTTTCACAGTTTAACATATGAGCTTAAGAGTGAGTCTAAATTTGTTCTTTGTATATAATGAATGAACACATTTTTCCCAATCCTTTCCTTATGCAGAAATACACTTGAGAGCAGTCAGCAGTGCTCAGCACTTTCCTCTAGCACCCAGCACTGCAACAGCCCATCACCTCCCATGTTGCTCTGCTCGCTGACCTGCTCTCTGGCAGGAGACACCTAGCACAGACCCCAGCCTAGTAAGCCCCTATTTTCCAGTGCTTTGGTTCCTCAGATGTTGTCATCTAAGCACCAAAACTCACCCTGCATAGAGCATGAAGGGTCCCACCTATGTGGAATCTATGCCACCTATGTGATCCCGTCACATTGCAACTCAACAACAAGCACTTCCACTGTAGACATACCCACCTTCCCAGACAAGGAAGAGCTAGAAAAAGAACTAAGACATGTATCATATTTTAGTGTATTAACAGATAGATTCCTGGTGCATGGGCTCTACAAGCATCCACAGACTCCTCCCTTTGCTTGGCAAACAACCACTCAACTGATCCCACTCCAAAACTGTCCTACCACAGCTAGGGTTTGACTTTGATGCCTAAAGCAAGATGTAAAGTAAACTCGAAGTCTCTTGGAGCACCAGAGGTGGGAAGCTATCCTGGGAAGCTGTGTACCTTTCCCTATGACTCTCTACTCCAAGCACATCACTACAGCAAGACAACTGTGTGCACTTTAGAGAAGTACCACCCCACTGATTTCCACTACAATTAACTCCTAAAAACGACCCCTTTCAACTTTTAAATGAATGAATTAGATATACTTATTCATGAAGTCCAAATAACATTTGCTTTTCCTAGCAGAAAGCATCCAAACAGTATGTGCAACATGCAGGAGACAGTACCTGACTGCGGCAGAGAACTTCTCAGCACTTTTTGTACACATATTGATTAGATTAATCTTCCAAACTTGCTCCCAATGTGGTCCAGGGCTACACTTGTCCCTTGGGAGCAGAAACCAGCCCCCTCCTGGCTCCATCCTCCTGTCAGGTGACAATGATGATGTAGGGAGCGATAACGTCCCCCCGGAGCCTTCTCTTCTCTATCTGAACCCCCCAGGTCCCTCAGCCGTTCCCCATCACACTGTGCTCCAGGCCCTGCACCAGTTCCATTGCCCTTCTCTGGAGCTGCTCCAGCACCTCAATGTCTCTCAGGTATCAACTGTACTACGCTCGTGTAGCAGAGGGAATTTTTGCCTTTAATATGGAGCGACAAACCAAAGCCCACTTGATGGCTCAACCTCCTCACTGAAGCCAAGGGATTCTGCACAGCACCACACTGTGCAACATTCCGACTACAACAGTGTTTGTTTTATTTCCCCAAGAAACCAATCGAAAGATTTTAAACTAAATGTTGTCTATAGCAAGAATGTGCTGCATGAGTACAAGAGAGATAAAACCTGAGTTTCTCTTGTTTGAAGATTCTGTGTATTCAATGAAACAAAAAGAAGTTGTAAAAGGCTCTTAACAGATGCCATGGTTTATCCTCATCGTTATGGAAAAACTAGATTACCATGAATGGAAAATACAGCAACTACCCAATGTTTTATGTTAACGGAGAATGGCGTATAAGAAGAAAAATATTGCCTGAGAGATGAGCCAAAACTCAGAAGAGAGTAGAAGTCAGAAAGCCGCAGCTTTAGATATGTTTCATGTGTTAGAAAGTGCTCTCCTTCCAAACTCCGAAAGCTAATAAGAGGAAATGTTAGGAGATGCTGAAGGATCCTGTTCAAAATACTCCTTATAAACCCAAACTAACATTGCACTTAGCAATGACAGGTCCAAACCTCCCCTGAAAATACCTGTATTACAACCACACGTCCACATCCTGTTCTGAGCACACAGCAATTCAAACTCTACCTTTCCGCTCTGCTCTTCTTCTTCTCCTCCTGCGTTTGCAGCGCTGCCGGAGCGCGCTGGAGAGGGTTCCCATGCTGAGTGCCGCAGCTAAAGGAGGTGCCATGACCGTCCTTGCAGTCACCACCAGCACCCCTCACGAGGCAGAGGTGTACCCCCGAATGCCCCTGTGTTGCCTTGAGATCCCTTCACCCAGCTGAGGCCAGCTGCTCCAAGCACAGGGTGCTCCAATGAATGAAAGCTACGGCTCATCCCTACCCACCACAAGAGGCACATGTGACAATTAACCCTTCCGTAAGTCAAAGGAACAAGGAAGAGCAGTTTTCTTAGAAGGACAATGCAAAGACATCTTCACTACTCAATGTGGAAAGGCAAATTCCTCTTCATTTTGTTATTAAAACAGGAGGGCAACTCTTTGGTGCGGCTTCAGCCTCATGCACATCTCAGAAACAAAGAGAAACCTAAGTAAGAAGTTTGCACATCCCAATGCATGAAACCAAATGCCTTCAGTGACCTTGGTAATTTTTCCTTTCCAGGCAGTTTCAAACACTGCCTGAAGAGCAGGAAGAGAAACCTATAGAAAACTTACAGAGCAATGTTTTAGTCACACGTTTCCCAGATGAGGGTTTGTATGCTGGGTCTGAACAAGAGACTTCCCAATGCCAGCGTTAACTGTAGCATTTTCCAGCCTTTTTATAAACAAAAAAGCAATATGTGACATTATGGGATAATGTGATATTACAATAATGTGGATTATGTGGAGGGCGAGTATCTATATCTACACAGCCTTGAAGGAAGGGCACCACTGATAGAGAGGAAAAGGGGGAAAACACTCCTTAGGAGAATTCACTTTGCTCCTTGGAGCAAGTTTTGTGTACTGCAGCAATACTGAAGCTAAACCACAGCAACCACCGCAACTGTTATAGGCTAGTTACAGCCTCAGCATTGCTCAGCACAGCAAACTTCAGAACACAAAGCTGCTGGCTGCGCACCAGGAACCCCAGCAGCCCCCATACCATGCGCCTCAGCCTGCAGGTCAGCTCCTCGGGTGATAAAATCCACTCCAACAGCACCATCTACTGCTACAGGACATAAAGAACTGATTTTACACCTCTTGCTCCCTTGACCCAGTGCAAAGCCCAGCTCCACATTAGAAATAACAATGTTTGCAGCTTTATTCTACAGTAAACTGGCTTGTAATGTAGGTTTATTATGAAGCTTTATTGGGGCCAATCCGCAGGCAGAAGGGGAAGTCATGTTTTGTAACAGGTACTTCAGAGTGAGCTATTTTAACAGTATTTCCCTGTTTTCAAGCTGGACTGATCCACCAAAGGGATTCAGTGACAAACACAACAGTTTTATATAAGTAATAAAGTTTAAAAGAGCTCTTTAAATGCATTCAGATGAATCCCCTGCTCCAAGTTCAGAACTGAATGCAGCAATCAGAACACAAAGACTCTTGTGATAAGACCTTTACTTACCTTTTAACTGTTAGAGACACATGCTGATCCTGCAACCTGGAAAAAGAGGAAACACAAGATTTGTTTCTTTTCCAGATTTAAGTGCATTACAAAGGGCAACTCAAACCTTAAAAGGGACAAATTGCTGATTCTGTAAGAATGAATAGCACATAATGCACATAAACAGTCCCAGAGCCACCTCCCCTGTAATCCCAGCAAAGGCAGAGGAAGAAACAATTCTGGACATTCCTGGTTGGAAAAATCAACAATAATAGAAACAAACTAATCAAGACTGGAGATGCTTGGGGCCAGGAGAACATCCCATAGGTACAAGCAGCTGTCGAGCAGAACACCATGTGCAACCTCTGCACCTTATATAGCAGAACGGGTCAGCAAAAACTGGGGCCAATAATAGCTTAAGACTAAAATCAGCTTCTGTGTTTGCACAAGCAACGTATCCTGCAGGAAAAACACCACCTTCCAGTACAACTCCCTTTTCAAACACCAGTTTCTTCATGCTACTGGCATCAGTGATGG
The DNA here is from genome assembly GCA_039720435.1 of Amazona ochrocephala. Classification (NCBI taxonomy): domain Eukaryota; kingdom Metazoa; phylum Chordata; class Aves; order Psittaciformes; family Psittacidae; genus Amazona; species Amazona ochrocephala. Next base: position 79,367,539 of record CM077881.1, on the reverse strand, counting down.
CAAAACTGGAAGATCCCTCAAGTACCAGCAGCGGGGTGGGAAAGAAAGGGCAGATGTAGGGTAAGGAGGATACAGGATAATGGGAAGGACTAATAATACAAGAAACTGTCTTTTATTTCCACGGATACACATAGAGTGCCAAGCTGTTCCAACAGGAGCAGATGGCTTTATTTTTATAGATAACCTCCTAATTATAAGAAAATATGTGACTTTATCAGTGTGAAGATCACACTGTTCTAAACTGGTCCAGCAAATCTCAGAAGCTGTTCCCAAAGGAACAGACTGTTTCCGTCAGGCAGCTACAACCTGCAAAGAAACACACAGTGTCACAGCTGATCAGAGAGCGGGCATCACCTGCACCTGTAAAGGATTTGGGTATTTGCACCTTGAGAAGACAAAAATCCTCTGCTGTGACACTGCCCGCAAGAGGGTGCTGGCACCCTACAAAACCTTCACTATGTTGAAGTTACACAGCACAGCCTCGGCCAATACAAACTCATGGATGCACCAAGAGTGTCTTAAACTGGATTGGACAACTTAGGCAAGAAGAGATCTGACAAGATATTTCAATACCATATACTAGAAGATTCTGCTGCGCTCTGGGGAGACCCCGTTCAGTCCTGATCCAGCTTTGAGACAACAGCACAAGAGGGATGTGGAGCTGTTGGAGCGAGTCCAGAGGAGGCCATGGGGATGCCGCGAGGGCTGGAGCAGCTCTGCTCTGGAGCCAGGCTGAGAGAGCTGGGCTGGGGCAGCCTGGACAAGAGAAGGCTCCTTAAGGGGAGACCTCAGAGCAGCTCCAGGGCCTAAAGGGGCTGCAGGAAACCTGGAGAGGGGCTTTGGACAAGGACCTGTAGGGACAGGACAAGGGGAATGGCTTTAACCTGCCAGAGGGGAGACTGAGATGAGCTCTTAGGCAGAAGCTCTTCCCTGTGAGGGTGCTGAGGCCCTGGCACAGGGTGCCCAGAGAAGCTGTGGCTGCCCCATCCCTGGCACTGTTCAAGGCCAGGTTGGACACAGGGGCTTGGAGCACCCTGCTCTAGTGGAAGGTGTCCCTGCCCATGGCAGGGGTTGGAGCTGGAGGAGCTTTAAGGTCCCTTCCAACCCAAACCAGTCTGGGATTGTATGACAGTTGCTTAAATTCAGTCTCAGGGTTTGTTTTTTTTTTTCCATAGATGTTTCAATTTCCTAACGTTTCATGGTGGCATTTTCCAATAATCCTGAAAAATATGCCAATAATAATTTGGTTTTAGCATGAAGCAGTGAAAATACCTAGAAAGCTCAACACAGCGTCAACTGCAGTCAGCTTGCCACAGTGCAATAGGCTACATTCAAGCCCACCAAATGGGAATACTGCATTTACAGCATGATGATTTACCATTTCCTCTAATTTTTCCCAACCTAGCAGCCCATATCCACTAAAACCCCTTCCAAACCCTTGGAATATAAGCTAGAAACTATGTTTGACCTGGAATTCCCATATTTGTGGCACCAAAACCAAAGATGATTTTTAAAGAGTTTTTGATAATTCCCTTTCTACATGAGCACTGCTTTAAATGAAGTCACAATTAATCCTGAGACGACAAATTGCTAGTAGATTCTAACTAAGTTTTTATGCTATTATAACGTCTAGTTGCTTCACAAACTGTCACGCCTTATATTACCCCAGTCAGTCATTCCCTGAGTTTCAAACAAACATAATTCATGAGACTTGGAGCTTAAAATAAGTTGACTGTAACTGAGTACAGAAAGCCTTTACATAGTGACAGCTGCGGACAGTTTTACAGGGTAAGAACCAGCCCACAGGCATGAGGCCTACGGAACAGTTTCAAAGCCCAGCTTAAAAACGTATCTATAGCGAAACCCCAGACGTTTCTCCTCTAACTCTTCCGTTTGTAGCTGGCAAACTGCAGCAGTCCAAGAACAAGAGCTGGGTACTGCTTCCTTCTGCCTGGCACAGCCATGCCGAACCTTGAGACACCACGTTCCTTCTCAACATCAGGAAAGAAGATGCTTTATGCTTTCTTGCTTAGAAAACCACTTCTATTTTAATCTCCATCACACTGGGCTTTTGCAGCAGGCAGGCCAATGAGGGCAGATGCCAGCTCAGGGCTCCAAGGGTGCTCATTCAGCAGAGGATGGCTCTGTCCCCAGTTCTTGTGGCTCACACCAACGTCAGCAGCAGAAAAGGCTCCTGTGAGGCAGGCTCCAGCCCAGAGCCTGTGGTCTGGCACTAACCCCCTTCACTGGCAAGCGCAGACTGACAAAGCCAGCTTCGCTGCTCAAGGACTGGGAGCAGTAAAGATGGGTAGAGATGAAAAATTAGGCTTGGAGCACCTTAAACCAGTGAAGAAGCTAAACTGGAAAGAAAGGGAAATATCACTATGTTACAAAAAACAGTAATGAACCTCCCATCTCTACCACGTCCTACCTGGGGCAGAAAGATAATTCAAGGCTTGCACAAGTCATAGATGCTTCCCATCGACAGGACAAGCAGAGTGGCTTTGGAAGATAGAGAGGAGACTGAGATGAGCTCTTAGGCAGAAGCTCTTCCCTGTGAGGGTGCTGAGGCGCTGCACAGGGTGCCCAGAGAAGCTGTGGCTGCCCCATCCCTGGCAGTGTTCAAGGCCAGGCTGGACACAGGGGCTTGGAGCAACCTGCTCTAGTGGAAGGTGTCCCTGCCCGTGGAACTGGATGAGCTTTAAGGTCCCTTCCCACCCAAACCATTCCATACTTCTATGATTGTACAGCTTAACATTAGAGTTCAGTAATCAGTGTTTGGTAAAAAGATGCAAAACAATTATCACTGAGTTTAACAGTGTTCAAAACTGCGAGATTGCACCCTGCATTAAGGATGTATGAGTATCTTCTCTAGCCTTTACTATGGGAAGTCACTCCCCACAGACTTTACTGCTTCATGACCTCCAACACAACACACTTTATCCAGAGACTTCTAAAGACATGACGCCAAGCAGGAAAGCAAAGCGCTGCTGTCAGCTCCCTCCAGCCTCCTGCTGCAGCAAGCTGAGAGAGGGACCAGCCACGAGCAAAGGTGGGATGAAGCGTGCTCACTATGAAAGAAACCAGGGTTACCTGACAGAGGTAAAGTGACATGAAGATTAAACCCCTCCTCTTGCCAACAAGATCCAAGGGGCACAGGTATACCCCATACTCACACAAACGACTGCAGGAAAAAGCATCTTACACAGCCCAGCCAATAAATTGCATTAGTTTCATCAGTGGAGGATTAGAAGGCAACTTGACTGCAGTTTATAGCACCTCTAAGAAGATAAAACAGCAGAAGAGGGTGCTGCAACTTCAACAAAAAGAGTGCACCAAGATAAAACGTAGAGGCTAGAAACAGGGCTTAACACTGTTTGTGCACATTCTGGGCTTAGCCATTGAGCTGAATCCCGATGCTAACCATTCCCCATGAGCCTGCAGCTCGCCAGCAGCTTCCCTCACCAGGAGAAACAGCACGAAACTGCACCCACTGTGCACAAAAAGCCAGGAAGCACAAATTAAACCAGGAAACAAAAGCTGTGGGTTGTGTGTGTGTACCAAAAGCCAGGGCACTCAGCAGCAGCCACCCTACCCCACCAGAGAGGTTGTGGTCACTGCCTGTGCATGCTAGAGTATGATGATGATTATCATTATTACTATTATTGTTATTCAGATAAATGTTATGCATTTAACATCAGGAGGGTTTCAAAGCTCATTAATCCTTTGGCTTTACCTTGCATACGACAGGAACTCCGTGCACATGGAAGTTAAGAGCCTGTGGGAGAAAAATGAGTCACATTGTTTTCCCAAACAAAGGCTGGGGGTGTGAGTAGCTGGAAATCACACTTCCAGGTCAGTTGTTTTCTCCCCGCTTCCCTATTTGTACATATAGGCTCATTTTGTGCTCCAGGCTGAGACGGAGACCGCAGGAGAGTGATGCAGGGATAGAGCCCCAAGGGAGCTGCGAAGGGAAGAGCTGCCAAAGGCTGCACAGAGCCATAACTTGTACCCTCCTCTTGCACACAGGATCACTCCCATCCCAGCACACACCAGTCTCTCCCAACATCCCACTCCAGCCGCAGCTCTTTCACAGCCCAACCTTGGGGCCCAGCCACAAGCACGGACTCTGACCTACCTGCAGGCACATGGCGGTCTTTGTGAGGAAAAGCGGATCACACCAACTGCCTCAAGCAGCAAGGAGCCAAGAGACCTGTGTCTGCATCTCACACTGAGCTTACTCCCCCACAGAGGCCTGCTCTCAGGCCATGACGGCAGGCATGGTGAGCACACGGCAGCAGCCTTGGCAAGCTGAACTCAAAACACCCCGTGTTTATCACTCAAGTCTCACCAACAGCCTGCGTTCCCATGGTGGGATTCTGGATGTGCGTATCACTGCAATGCTTCCGGAAGAACCAGCTGCTGGACTTCTGAGAACATGAAAGCATCACCTTTCACTTCCAAAATCACATTTCTGCTTTTCCCCCATGACAAATATGAGCAGATGAACTTCAAGTTAACTCTTGACAGCGCTCCATTCTGTCAGCCTTCTGCAAGCCTTCCTCTGGATCCAGCACTTGCAGCTGCCTGTTTGGGATCTCTCTAACCCAAGCCTGATTCAAACCTGAAACAACTGCTTCCAGAGTAGTTGTGTTATTCAATATCAAATATCTGCATGTTAGAAAAAAACCACCACCAACCACACTTATGGTGTAAAATCTGACTTTCATCACCACTCTGGTGTGTGGGCAGAGTGTTTGCCATCACAGAACATTAGACATTTTACAGCCACGTTGTGCAGAAATGGTACTTACCACCTTCGTACTCGAATTGTGATACATCCCCGAGTCTGACAAGACCAGCAAGGGAAACACCCAGTAGAGACTGGATAGGGCAGGAGGAGAGCAGGAAAGAGGGAGGATGCTGGCATGCCCCAAGCTCTGCTCAGGGTGGCATGCCCAGAACAGCCCCTTGGCTTGCACTACCTGCATACAGGGAAAGGCTGGAAAAGGTTTGTGTGGAAAAGGTTTGCATGCCCTGATTCTTGAGCAGAAGTCGTAGCTGAGGGCAACCAGACCAGAACTTGTGAATGTATCAAGACAGTGACTTGAGACTGCAGAAGATGAATTTGATTCAGTGCTCCATAGGCTGAGTTGTCAGTAGGTAACTCATACACTCACCTTCATTTGTGGCTTTGAGTTCAGATAAATACCTTTCAGACAACACAACATCTCTTGCTGAATAGTAAAAGTTGCTCCTGATAGTCAAAGGAAACGAGGCTAATGAGAGTACAAATACCTACACTTACGATACTAAATAACTGCTCTAGTGGAAGGTGTCCCTGCCCATGGCAGGGGGTTGAATCTGGATGAGCTTTAAGGTCTCTTCCCACCCAAACCAGTCTCGGATTCTGTGAAAACGGAGGGAAACATAAAATGCAGTATTTAAGTGAAGACAGAGCTCAGCAAAACCCCTAATACAGGATCCAGCTGACCCCATAAACCAGAACAATGAAACGGCGGGGCACAAAGATCAGGCCTGTGCCACCAAAGCTTCGCTTCTCCAAGTACAAGTCTCTTTTAACCTCATGGGTACTTTGAGGTTGACTCACCCCTTGACCAACAGAGAAAATACCAGTTCTCTGACTTAACCACCACAGGTCAAAGCAAATGCCATTTTCCAGTTCCTAGCTAGCGAATCTCTTTGTTCTTACGCCAAACACTGCCCCTTTCCATAGGGGTTTGGGGGGGGGGGTCCTCCACCCTTTGTGCATTTACAGGCAGAAATCCTTACCAAACTCATCAGTTTGCCTTGAAAGCAGGAGCTTATAGTTACTTAAATAGTAGTATGATAGAATTATACTCTGGTAGGAACAGCTACTAGAAGTCATGTTAGAAAAGAGGGGTGAAGAAACTTTAGCCTTACCAAACAGACAAAAGCGTATGTCTCATTTCCCCCCTCCACGAGTCAGTCAAATCTAAGTTTCAATATCTGGTGAGAGAAGCGGTGTTTCAGTTACACATAGTGACCTTCAGATACTATTTTTAATACAATTATTTAGTGTAATTACAACATCTTGGTGGGGTTTTTTGTTGTTCCCACATCAGCTCCTCAACCCCAGTACTTCCATGCTGTCAGTGTCTGTATCCCCTACACAGTGGTAAACTCCATACTTCTGCTTCTGTAATGAGACTTCCTTCTGTGATAACTGGGAGAGCTGCAGAAATACTCCTGGTGGAAGATGCAAAAACTGGCTTTTAGAAGATAAAACCCTCAACTTCCAATGGAATTAATTCATCTGTATATTAATTGAGCCAGCTCTTGAGTAGGACTGGCCAAAATGAAAGCCTTGCTGAGCAACAGCAGGAGGATGAGCTTCGGGAGGACACCAGTGGTCAAACTATGAATTCTCAGTTTACTGAGATGGAAGCATCAGTGAAACACTGGTTAGAAGCAGCAGTACTGACCTCACCTAGACTATGTTCCCCTTCCAAGAAATGGCACATCTTTCGTAACGGTCACCAGCAGTCAGACGGGAAGTGACAGTTAGAGTTATCGACACTTGTATATATAAATCAACACAGTATTTGATATAACATCATAACAATTAACTAGCTCTGCAGAGATGATGGCAACTTTATACAGTCTCAGCCTGGTTTGGCTTGGAAGGGACCTTAAAGCTCACCCAGCTCCAACCCCTGCCACAGGCAGGGACACCTTCCACTAGAGCAGGCTGCTCCAAGCCCCTGTGTCCAACCTGGCCTTGAGCACTGCCAGGGATGGGGCAGCCACAGCTTCTCTGGGCACCCTGTGCCAGGGCCTCAGCACCCTCACAGGGAAGAGCTTCTGCCTAAGAGCTCATCTCAGTCTCCCCTGTTCTGGCAGGTTAAAGCCATTCCCCTTGTCCTGTCCCTACAGGCCCTTGTCCAAAGCCCCTCTCCAGGTTTCCTGCAGCCCCTTTAGGCCCTGGAGCTGCTCTAAGGTCTCCCCTTAAGGAGCCTTCTCTTCTCCAGGCTGCCCCAGCCCAGCTCTCTCAGCCTGGCTCTAAAGCAGAACTGCTCCATTCCTTGCAGCATCTCCGTGGTCCACCAGATAGAAAGGGCTCAAAAGGAGGGAAGACAGAGTCCTGCCACAGGGGACACTTTCTTGGGGAGGCAGGGTGAAATTACCAACACAAGAGAATTATTTATATCATGATATTGCAGGGCAAAATCACATACAGGCCCCTGTCCATCTTTGCCATCCCTCGCAATTCACTATCATCTCAAAGCAGAAGGCAAACAGGGAAGGACTATAGGGCATAGGGAATTCAAGGGAAGCCTCCCAAGAGCTGCTCAGTGTAACAGAACAAATCAGAGTATGACTGTTCCAAATACAGAAGGGAGAGAAAGAAATGGAAGCAATTATGTGTCCTGGAAGGGAGCGCTGCACAGAACCAAATGAGGCCTTTTTGCCTGAAGGCAAGAAATAATCGATGCTTTTCAGGCAAAATTATACCTGCTGCAAGTGATGGCAGAGCAGGGACTACACTGCATTAAGCCATGAGCATCTTCACTCCTCTGCAGCCTTGCGGAAAGCATTTCCAAGTGGCCCCAGGAGGGCAGGAGCTGGCCATGGAAGGAAGGATGGAAAGGGTGATGGAAGCCAGCCTTCACCTGAGGACAAGAGGCACCTTGCTGAGCTACTTCTCTAGGTTGTATTCCCTTCCACTGCAGCCAAAAGCACGGCAGTGTGGGGGCATTCAAGCTGCCTGCTGTGGTAAGGGATGCTGCTGCCATCCTCCCCCCCTCATGGGGCATGGACATAGCTGTACAGCCACCACAGCCCTCCTCCTTCCCTGCCACTTTCCACACATACACCAACTGACACATAAGGTCTAAATAGGACCTGAAAGAGTTAAAATCAGCATGAGATGAACAGAAGAATGAGCATTGCTGCTGTGCTGCAAATGCAGGGTGGAAATTCCCCATTCCCCTGCACACAGACACAGAGAAGACACCAAGCTTGCTTCAGGTCCATGACAACAGAATGACAGAGTGGAAGAGCCACACCAAGACTACCTTAGCCACCAAAGCAAACAGTACATCAGTCCACACATGAAGAAGCCATATTATGGAGTGCAATTCAGATTATGCACCTACTTTAGTAATGTTTCACTGGATCTGGGTTATTTTTACACTGAAACCTTTATTCTGGACAAAGCACCGAACAGAAAACATTATACATATTCATGTATTACAGATACATGCATATACTACACACTTGTTTCTGTGGGGCAAAGAAGCAGCTATTGATTTAGGAACAAAGGGAGCTGGCTTTTCTCTGAAGGACAACCTGAGCAACATGAACACGCACTGAACAAGAAGCCAAGACTTGAGCTCTGGGAGATGAAAACCTCCAATAAACACACCAGCAGCATCCTAGCACAGCTCCAAAAGTCATTGATTTAAACTATCCCTCTGCACCACACAATTAAGTAGTGCTCATTACCAGTGCTGCCAGGATAGAGGACACCAGAAGCCCAGCAAACTGCTCCAGCAAAAGGAGTTTGCATGTGTTGTAAATACCAGGGGAGGTAAAAATACACATTTATACTCACTTTCCCAGACTTCTGCACATGTTGCGGGGAGATGCTGTTTCCAGACTGCTCAGAGGGCTGTGCTGTGCCCATATTTCACAGGACAACCATATCAGAGGGACCTATACCGGTCTCAGAACCATCACTGGCAACCTTCCCCAATGCAAAAAGCTGGTTATGGGTATAGTTAAGACTTACATATGGTTATTGGTACAGAGCAAGAGCAGGAGATACTTTACAGAGGCAGTGCTGTATTCTATACTGAACAATTCACTCACATTTTGTTAGGACAGGCCAATGTCTAGTTGTTCTTCTGGGTTTCCTTCTTAGAGCAAGCCTGCAGCTAAATGGACAGTGTAATGCCCACATCTTCCCAGGAAAAGGAACTATCCTGTCCTGATTAATACAATTTACGTTCCATTTGGATTATAGCAAATGTACTCAACCAAAGCAAGAAACCACAAGAAGGCAGTAAGTAAGATATGAAATCCATGGAAAAGTATGAATGCCAAAGCCAAAGCCTTTCCTAATGGGGAGAAGCTATGTTACACTCGAAGATACTAGGAGAAAAATTCCTTTCCCTACTTTCTGCCATCACAGCATAGAAGCAATGACCTTCAAAATATTGGCTTTTTTCCTATAGGATTCAAAGCAGCCTGCTTCCTCAAGCTGTCTATAGATTAGGTGTTACTCTGGCAAGAGAATCCTAGAATCACAGAACGATTTAGGTTGGAAAGGACCTTAAAGAACAGAAGTCAATAACCATACTCCTCAACAAAGCTCTTGCAGCAAGAATCAAATGCTTTATTTTTGGCTCTTCCACACAAAGCAAGCAGGAGAAGCTACTTAGAAAATGTTCCACAGCTACCACAGAAGGTTGCTTAAGACTGGAAAGCCAACTTTTTCTTTCAAGTAAAAGATCAAAAGTACAAGCAAAGGACAACTTTTTCAATGCTGAAGGAGCCAGCAAGGACATCACAAATCATAGAATCATGGCCTGGTTTGGGCTGAAGGGACCTTAAAGCTCATCCAGTTCCACCCCCTTACCACAGGCAGGGACACCTTCCACTAGAGCAGGTTGCTCCAAGCTCCTGTGTCCAACCTGGCCTTCAACACTGCCAGGGATGGGGCAGCCACAGCTCCTCTGGCTCCAATGCTGACAGAAGCCATGCATGTTCACAACAGGGCTGGCGAAACCAGCCTAAGAAGTACCACAGTTCACTGGCTGGGATCTCGCCTCCTGAGTGTTGGACCAGACTGACCCTACACAAAAAGCAGGCAGCTCTGCCTAAGGAATATTGCACGAGGAGGCCAAAGGAAATGGAAAATGAACAGTGGAGCTGGGAACACTCTTAACAGTGTTGAGCATTATGTGGGCTACAGAAAAGCCAGCCATCATGAGCTGAAATGCAGTGAAGGGAGAAAAGAGCATGGAGTTATAGGAACACGAGCTATATTTACTTAAGGCATATTGTATTCACTCCATCTCCATGGCCTAGTGTTCAAAGTTCGTATTTCTGGCGTGCTGAAGCTCCCAGCAGCACGAGGAGCTTATCTGCTGCATGCAGCAACCAAACCTGGTACCTTTGGCAAACTGCAGTGAGCCGCCTATGTCCAAAGCAAGACACCAGGTCTGTTCCCATGCCACACACAGATCCAACGCTGGAATACGAGGGAATTAGCAGCCTGGAACCCCCGCGCAGGTCTCCTAAGGAGGGATCGGGCTGCTAAGGAAGGACCGGGCAGCCTCGGCCCGCTCTGCTCCGCTCGGCACCACGGAGAGCTCCCTCGCTCCCTCCCTCCCAGCAGGCGCGGGGACCCGAAGCCCATCCGCGCAGCATCAGCGCCGGGGAAGGCTGCGGGACAGCCTCATTCCCGGCCCTCCTTCTCGCTTTCCCGACGGCTCAGCGAGGCTTGAGGCCCGAGGAGAGGTATGCGAACCTCCTGCGAGGGGAGTGTGACAGATGTCAATCACCGCCTCGGCCTTTTCAAGGCGATGACCCTGCCTAGAAGGGAAAATAGAGAAGTTTGCCACCAGACAGTCGTTCTGCTTTCAAAGCAGCAAAAATCCCCACCGGTTCACAGGCTGTATCTAAGGAGTCTGTACACAGAAAGTGACTCCTGACAGCACTGAAGGAAACAGACAGGGCCGGCGCAGAACAAGGCGTTTCTGCATGAAGAATGACGCCATCTTCCAGAAGCATAAATAAATTATCATTTTGGCAATAAATCCGAGCCACAGCCCAATAGAACTATTCTGGGCAAGTTCATTCATAGATCTTATTAACAGTGAACCTGGCTCCTTTATGAACTCAGGAGCAGCAGGAGGAAAAGCATATAAGAAGATTATGTAAATACTATATTTAAGCATATGTAAGGGCAGTGAATGAAATACTGATTATTCACCCAGTTCAAAAAAAAACCCAACCACTTACTAAAAATAGCTTTCAGGGGATAAGAGAAACTAGGCTACACCAGAAAAAACCCAGACCCAGCTGCGGTAGTACTTGCTGTCCCTCATCATCTGCATCCATCACTGCTAAGGTCTACAGAAATCAACTTTGATATAGAGGCACCAAGTGGGGATAAACTGCCCAAAGGCTTTCAGACTAGTGCACCCTTGGCACGGATAGGAAGCATTTCCAACTCATTATCATCATTATGGAAAGCAGCAGAGCTGGGTTTAACCTAGCTCCCCAAACGGTTGCAAAGAGGTTCAAAGATGTGGGGAAAATCAAGGCTTTACTCTACTGGAAGGACCTGAGAGTTCTCACAACAGTGGGGACGCTACAGCTCCCACCAGTCCAAGCACGTAACGTAGGCTACAGAGTTAAAAGAGGATTTTCTGCATAGTCTTGAAAGCTCTTTAGTGTGGGAGACTCGCCCCTCTGCCAGCGCTTTGCCAAAAGCACAGGCACACGCTCTCCCAAGCAGACCTCCACATGCTTTCACTTGAGTCAGCAGCGCTTTCCTGCTTCACGTTCTTAAGAGCTGCAAACTCAGCACCGGGTCCCAATTTAGCTCCTGATTAAGTCTGAGTGCTCATTAGTGATTGAGGCACAATGCAGTCACAAACTCAGAGGTGGCCAATGTGTCCCTGCAGCTCATCTCTGCACTCCTGCGGGAGCCCATGGCCCCACACTGCTCTGAAGCAGAGGTGCAGACAAGCAGGAGGCTGTCAAAAGCATGTTCCTGAAGCAGAGTAAAACGTGCTTCAGGGTACAGAGCCAGCACCCAACCGCCAGAATCTCTGCTTCCAGATAAGCATTAATTCCCAGCTCTGCTTTGTTATCAAAACACGGTATCACATGATATCAAACTGCGGAACACCACTTGGCGCTGGTGAGCAGCAGGAGATAAAAAGCATCTGTAAAAATACAACTACGAGAATGCCTGTATTACACACATCAAATCCCAGGGAAGCACATCTGCTCCCAGCGCTCCAAGGATGACTTTGCTGGCTGTAAGAGTGCTTGTAACCAAGAGAGGGGCTGCAGCTCTAGAGAAGACATCAAAGTCAATGCTGCTGAGAAAATGGAAGTGCTGCTCTGAAAAGCTTAAGGACATGGTTTTAACCTAGCTCGAAGAGATAACTCCGGTTTAGCATGGAATATGTTAACATGGAATATGTTTAACATGGAATATGACAAGAGACTTACAGCTGCCTGGCTCCACAGCTTCAAAACACCACCCAGACTTTCTGCAGGCTCCACAAGCCTGCAGAAACAACAAGGTCCAAAGCCAAGGTACAAAGGGCTGCAAACCCTCACAGAGTCAGCGTCCAAAAGGGACATTCAACCAGATGACAAGTTTCAGCTACCAAAACTACCAAAAGTTAAGTGAGAAAATGCTATCTCTGATGTGGATTAAGAAGCTATCCCAAAGGAGATCTCCCCCTACATAAAACTTCCTAATTTCCATAGTGTGGAAAACACATAAAATACACATGCTACAAAGCTCCTTCCAGCTTGACCAAAGCCTATCAGGATAAAAAAACATGAGTAAGCACCTGACAAAACAGAAGTTATCTCCTCCTCCTTTGGTCTCCCAGGGAGAGCTACTTGTGTGCAACAACAGCAAGCTCGGGCAGCAGAGGAGGGATGTAAACCCAGTTCCCCATGGCTCAATCACAAGTTTCTCACTAACAAAGCACAGGGCAGCCATCAGCTTATGTTCATTCTTCTCATTTTTCAGAGACTTAAATATACCCTTACTGATCCTCTGTCTTTAGCTGTGAAAAACATGGCAAGTCTAAGGACAAAAGCAGCATTAAAAACACATTACCATAGTCTGGTTTTGACCAAGAAATGTTTTTTCCTTATGATCATAGAATCCAACGTGGCCTTGAACACATTCAGTTTCCTCACTGTGAGGGTGCTGAGGTGCTGGCACAGGGTGCCCAGAGAAGCTGTGGCTGCCCCATCCCTGGCAGTGTTCAAGGCCAGGTTGGACACAGGGGCTTAGAGCACCCTGCTCTAGTGGAAGGTGTCCCTGCCTGTGGCAGGGCATTGGAGCTGGAGGAGCTTTAAGGTCCCTTCCAACCCAAACTGTCTGGGATTCAATGATAATCTGAATTTGCAGACTTTATTAATGAAAACATAGGGCTGATCATGCCTTTGAATTAAAGCTCCTACTACACTCTTACTGGGAATCATATAAAGACTTCATGTTTTATTACGTACTCAGTACCTGTGCTCAATATTTGAGATGAAAGATAAAAACTTATTTTGACCCAGAATGAGCTTTTGTAACAGAGTTTCATAAACTCTGTATCGAAACAAAGAAGACAAAGCTATTTCCCCCCCTCTAATAGTTTCCCAGCAGACTGTGCCCAAACACTGGAGTATAATTAAGCAAGGAAAAGGGCAGTTTAAACTTAAAGACTTACTTGCTAATAAAGATGAGGAGCTGAGTAAATCAACCTAAATAAAAAACAACCTAATTTTAGACGTGCTGGATTCTCTCAGCAGAAGCCCTTCAGAATGGCAGAGGCAGGTACTAATTATATTTGCCAATCTCCAAACTTAAACAGATTAAACTGGGGAAAAAAGGACTTCTAGTTGAGGCTGCCTCACAATCCTATGTAAGAACATCTGAAGGAAACTAACAGAGCACCAAACTCATCACCAAAGGAGGAAAGTTTCTATTTTCCTTTAAAGTCAAGATATGGTATATGCCTCCCACATTGTCTCTGAATGACAATACTCAGGATACTCAGCTTCTCACCTGCAAGACTCAAATCTGGCTCCAAACCCTCCATTCTGTTAAAATCTCTTTAAAAGAAAGAGAATATGAAACAATACATTTTCCTGTTTCAGGAGGCCTCAAAAAGGAAAAGCCGGAGTGACCAAAATGGTCATGAATATCTGCATAAATATGCTATACTTGTATTGATGCACGCAGGAAAAAGGTGGTCCCCAAGCAGACCTGCCTTGTGCATTACGTGGCACCATTAATAGGACAACTGCAAATGCCTCCACAGTGACACTAAAAATACCCACTCATCTCCCTCCCCCTTCAGCCCCAAGGGGCAGGGTGAAGGCCTGTACCCAAACCCTTTTGTTTTCTTCTATTACCTACAGCAAGGCAGGATTACTCATCAGATCACTCCTCCCTGCTCTCACAAAGGAAGAGTAAAGGGACACTCAGTGTCTACTGGAACTCCTTACGAAACTTGATTTGTCTCCCTACTGCAAACATCCTCTGATGTCTAAGAATACATCTGCATTCAGCCAACAGCTTTGCTTCTAGCAGAGCACTAATTTGAGTTTTCTCCACGCAGATTTCTGTGCTCACACATCTTCTCGGCACTTACCTGTGACATCTCTACCCTCTTGTCAAAACTGATGTGTTTTTCAATGTGTTGACAGCGCTTATGCAATGGGAAATTGAGCTCAGAAACACAGGGAGGTAGCAGGAGGCAAGCCTGACTGCAAAGCATGGACAGCAGGCTCACTTTAAGTGACAGGAACACCAAGAGACATAACCCTACAGCGTCAGGGAGGTTCTTCCCCAAGGAAACAAGGCACATCAATAAACTGAAGTAAAGTTCAAAATAAAACAAACAACACAACCCACAAAGATAACGAAGCACAAAGGCAGAGTGTAAAGAGATCCCAATTCCCTTTGCAACCAGATATCCTTGAGAGGATCACCCCAGAGCATCACTCCAAGACAAGAGTGATATCACTTACGTGGGTTTCCTCTTTGGTCTTAGTTATTATTTTTTGGCTACATAGATGTGCTACTGCTTTGGGCAGCTCCACACCCCAACACTCACCATCAGAGCCTGCTGATGCTCTCCTCAGGGATTCAAGTTGCAAAACCAAGAATTTCTCACACCTACCATATAAAAACCATTCACTAATAGGATTGAAATAATGCACTCTGTTGTTAAATGGTAAGAAAGAGCAAAAAAACCATCCACATTGCATGTAAACAGGAAAGAAGCCTGCTTTAAAATGCCATTTCATTAGCTTACATAATCATTCACCAAGCTCTTTTGCAGTCACACAACGTTTAGATTACAAAGGTATTTCCTTTAAAGCCAAGGTACATAAATAACAGCTTCTACTGATAAATACAGTCCCAAACCATAGTTTTAATCTTTGATGCTGAAACTGAAATCCCTAGTACAGCAGCTGGATGGACAGTTTCAAAGGTGCCAAGCACTTAACTGGTTTCAGGAGCAGTAGAAACAGCAAGTGCTGTGTCTCCGTCTTCACCAAAGCACGTCCCCTGATCCTCAAAGATCAGTATAAAGATCCTCACCTACTGTGGTCCTGCACCCCCTGAACTGACTTCAAACACAAGAGGCATGACCCTGACAAGCCATGCTCGCTGCTCGCACCTGCAGACAGCCTATTTCAGCTTCTTTAAGCATCGCCTAAAATCCTCCCAGCACACAGAAGCACCAACATACTCATTGAGCCGATGGAACACTCTTCACCCACCACTGCCATCCCCAAAGTCACAGATGACATCCTGAAAACATGGATGCTGAGCTGCTACAAGGGCATGTTGTATTCCTGGTCTGACCCACGGTTCTCCCACACGAGCATTTGCCATCACCCTGTTCAACAGAATCCCTCATTCCCATGCAAGATACGTGACCTGGAGACTGCAAACAACTGAAGGCATCAGTGTGGGGTATGCCAAGCACGGATGTGAGTTTGCTGGGGAACAGCAGAGCCTGACCTGGCTGCAGCTCCACACTGTGATGATGTCCTGTCTTAAGCCCAGCCACGTAGAAGGTTTTACTCACTTAAGTCAAAACACAGTTGACATTTAAAAGAGAAAATAAGCACTGTTTGCATATAATAAACAAGACAAAGGCACTCTTACATGCTCACAGCAAGCAAGAGAGCACTGAAGTCTTCAAGGCATTGCATTTCCATTCCCAAATCACATACAGCCCACAAAATGGCACTAAACTTGCACTGGAGTGGATAAATCTGAACAAGCCCAGAGCAAACATAAAACCAGCCTGAGGTCTGTGAGCACAGCGTGAGCTATGCTGTGAGACACCTCCTGCTTCAAACGCTGAGCACAATGTCCTCTCATACAAGCAAGTCTTCATAAAGCAAGTTCTCCTCCTGCTGGAAAAGAGAAAGGAAGGCTGGAAAGCCGTCCTTTGAGCTCAGAAGCCAGTGTTTTCACACACAAGCCACGCCAGAGAGACCTTGGCCAGCACATGTGCATGAGGGGTTAGGGCCCACAGCTCATCTGTTACGCTCTGATAAACTGCATGGCAAAATGTGAGGGAATTCCTTGCACAATCCTTTTCCTTCACTCCTGAAAGCAGGAATTGTGCATTCATGCAGCAAACAGGGGGAAGGCATCCCAGAAGGTGACACTGAGCACAGGGTGAGCAAGCACTGCCACCATAATCACACCCGAGCTGCTCCTTCCTCCTCACACAAAAGCCAAGGACTCACCAGCACGGACAGCATCACCTCTTGCTTGCACCAATATAAATCTAGCTGAGGGAGCTCTGTGCTGAACTAACAGTGCCTCGGAGCAAAAGTGCAGCGTCACCTGTCAGAGCTGAGCACTGCCCATGACTCCAGCAAGGTGGCTGTGCACAGAGCAGGAGTCTCCTGGAGAAGACAGGACTCCTCGACCTTGGGCTGCCGGAGGACCAGTGGGAAGCTGTGCCAGCTCTGAGCAGCAAGGGTTGTACTGAGCTTTCCCCCCGGTCATCCTGCTGTAAGGGCCAAGAACCACATCATTCACTGAAGGGAGAAAGTTAAAACAGAGAAATTGGCAAACCCCCTGAAAGCATCTGTCTTGGCCATCTTTAAAGCAACACCAGCCATTGAAGACACGGCTGTTTATACTACCAGACTCATTACACAGGAGGCCTGCCTATTTATAGAGGTAGATATCACTACAACTGAGTGCTAGATAAACCCAAACAATTATTGTAAAAGGGCAGTCCATCACTAATTATTCTAAACATCTCCTGCACACTGGGGGCTGGCCCGCTGCCACTCCCCAGCCAAACAGCTTGCAGAATGATGCTGTGACTTCCCTCACGCAACATTGGGGTGACAGATCGCTCCCTGAGCAAGCAGCGTGTCCCTGTGAGCCTGATGAGCGCATCACTCCTTGGTGTGTGCCAAAGGGAGACACCAAATGAGAGCAGGATCTTGTTTATGCTACAGGAAAACAGGAAGTTTTTATTCACCCTTGGAAAAGATTGGGAGCTGAAACTTTTAGCAGGGGCTGTTGTGACAGGACGAGGGGTGATGGGTTTAAATTAAAGGAGGGGAGATTCAGGCTGGATGAGAGGAAGAAATTGGTTACAGTAAGGGTGGTAGAACACTGGCACAGGTTGCCCAGAGAGGTGTGAATGTGCCATCCCTGGAGACATTCAAGGCCAGGCTGGATGTGGTTCTGGGCAACCTGATCTACTTGAAGATGTCCCTGCCCATTGCAGGGGGGTTGGAGCTTTGAAGGTCCCTTCCAACCCAAACTGTTTTATGATTCCCTGACGAATAAACAGGCTACAAACGGTGGCAAAAGCCCTTGTGCAGCAGCCCCACATTCAGAGCCCTGGGACTCCAACAGCGCAACACAGAAACATCAACTGCATCTTCCTGCTGCTTAGAAGAACCTTAGATGGGATAAACACGACAAATAAGGGGGGTAGGCTCCAGCACGCAGATGTATCTGCCTGAACAACTACATAAAAGCCCAGGCCAAGCGTGTTTCCTGGGACCAGCACGGCTGCAGCTGGCTGCTCCTCGATCCATTATGGATCTATTCTGTGGTTTCACCAGGCTGAGACTGCTCTCCCACCACTCCTCCCGAGTTTGGAGAGGGACAAGGCAAAGACACGGGGCTGGATACAGGCGGCGGGGCTGGATGCAGGCGGCAACAGCCACCCCTCAGCCTGACACCGCTCGGGGGGATCCCAGCGCGCCTCAATCCCTAAAAACGCCTGGTTTTCCACAAACCAGACTTTACGTTTTTGCACAAGACGCTGCAGCCACACTTTTGTTCCAGCACAGCCTTAAACCCACCGAAATCCAGGGGGAAGCATGAAACCCAACCCCAAAGCAACAGATGGCACGGCACAAAAAAGGGGGTTTCGGGGTGTTTAAAGCAGCCGGGAGGGGGGGGGGGGGAATCGCCGAGAGGTGAACCCGCATTTCACGCCCGAGCTCCGCTCGCAAGGACGCGCCCGCCTTCCCCACTGCAGAGGGCGGGCGGCGGGGGGGGAGCCAGCCACCGGAGAGGGCACGTCGGCCCCGGGAGCAGCGGAGGGCGGCCAGGCCACCGCGGCGCCGCGCTCACCGTCCCCGCTACCCGCCCTAGGGCAGCGCACCCCGGGCAGGGCACGGAGCCGGGGCCAAACTTCCCGCCGCGCCGGCACCCCCCTCAAAATGGCTTCGCCGCCGCTGCCGCCGCCGCCGCCGCGGCCCCTTGGCCAGGTCACCCCGCCCGGGAGCCCGCTGGGCACGGCCGGGCCCGGCCGCCGCACTGCGCCCCGCCGGGCAGCACCGCCCGCCCCTCCGCCATCAACAGGTGCGGGGCGGCCGCCGCCGCCGCCACCGGCACCGGCACCTGCCGCCCCGTCAGGACCTGGACAGGTCCCGCGGGGCGCTCCTGCCGCCGCACCCGCACCTCACCTCGCCCGGCGCCGTGCCGCTGCCCGGGCCCCGCCGCCGCCACTGCCGCCGCCGCTCCGCCATCCGCAGCCCCGGCCGAGCCGAGCCCCGAGCCGCGGCCCCCGCTGCGCCGCCGACACCGGCTCCCGAGCGCGCCTGCGCGCGGCCGACCCCCGTGCGCGCCCCCGACGACGCGCAGGCCGCGCCTGGCCCGCCGGCCGCGCGCGGGGCGGGGCCGCGGCAGCACCGCCCTTCTCATTGGTGGGGAGATGGAGTGGGGCGGAGCCTGAAGCGGGAGTGGGACGCCGGATAGGCTGACTTGGGAGAGGCGGCCGCTGATTGGGCGGGGCGGGCGTGGGCGGGCAGCGGCTAGGCCTGGGGCAGAGCCTGGGGCAGGGCGTGAGGCAGGGGCAGGGATGGGAATGGGAATGGGAATGGGAATAGGAATGGGAATAGGAATAGGAATAGGAATAGGGGCAGGGCCTCGAGTCATGCCGCTTTACATCTGCTTCCCAGCCAAGCCCTGTGTCAGGGCTCAGGCGGCTCCATGGGGTGCTGTGCTAGGTGCTCGCACCCTCCCATGCAGTGTGGTGGGCGCCAGGACCAGCCTCTGCAAGGGCTTGATGCTGGGCACAGCTCCTCAGCCAGGCCAGGGCCCCCCTGCTGTCACCTGCTGCTGGGGCCTGGCACTGTGCAAGGCTGGCTCATACGGCTTGGGGAGCCCAGTGGCATAAACCCGAGAGATGCCCATAGCAAATACTTAAAGCAGGAACCAAAACACAGTTGAAGTGATTAAAGCAGAAGGGGTAAAACTGTCCCACAGGGACACTAACTTGTGGGTGATGCCTACTTGCAGCACTGTTTGAGGAACCACCAAGACATTCATCATGTCCAGCATATAAACTGCTGAGGAGTTTTTGTTCCTTTGGCTTTGAATTTTAGACCTAAATGTCTTGAATTTATCTTTCAAAACAGTCACCTTTTGTCATGAGGTGCAGAAATGCCAACGTTGGTTCAAAAGAGGAGAGGAAAAATGGTTCCTTGTGTCTTCGATGCTTAACACCAGCCTCAGAGCCAGAAAGACCCAAGGGCTGAGCCTCTGTCCATGTCCCACCATGCCAAGATGAGAAGGCCAGACAGTGTTTTCCACTCAAACCCCAGCAGCAAAGCCCATCGGTGCTTCTGTTGCGTGTATCTCACAGCTCATTGTGTAAATTAAGGCTTCAACCTAGAACAGAGGACACAAAAAGGCTTCAATAATTACTTTAAACCCCATCTCACATGGTCTGGCTGTGGCAGCAGGCCGAGAGCAAAGGTGTGAGGTCACCTGGGGAGCAGGTTTCTGAGCAAAGGCTTGTGTTTTGCTCTTGGCATCTGCAGGTCTCAAAGAGAGCTCAGCCTGTGGGATGCAGCAGGACGCAGCAGGATACAGCACTGGCCTCGCTCTGCGTGGCCACTATCACTCCTCTGTCCTTCAGAGCACTTCATCGTGTCCCAGAAGCTCATTCCCGGCCACAGCTGACCACAGACATCGACTGGTGAAGCACAAGTCTGACTTCCCAGCTTCCTGTCCTTTTGAGGTTACCCAGTGAACACACAGAGTTATTAAATAAACCAACAGCTGATTTAATTTGCCCTCGGGTAATACTTTTCCCTCTAAGAAGCCACATTAAACATTATACACTGCAGCCTATTTGCCAGGAGCGCACTGATAGACAATCACCCATCACACATCACCCACCTCAGTCCCAGCTGCACATCATGGGAGGACTCAGGGTGGAGGTGGATCCAGGCACAAAAGCTCCATGCCCAGGAGCACAGGGCAAGCTGGTAGATTCAGCTGCACCACCATGAAAGCTGTGCTCTTCATGGTAAAGAGGTAATGGCTGTTCCGCACTCAGGTATCTCTGGTGAGAAGGGCAAGGTGTTAAATGTGAAGTCAGTGAAAGGCAGAAAGTGCTGGAAACATCTTCAGAAGGGCTGGAACATCTCTCACATGGCTGAGAGAGCTGGGCTGGGGCAGCCTGGACAAGAGAAGGCTCCTGAAGGGGAGACCTTAGAGCAGCTCCAGTGCCTAAAGGGGCTGCAGGGAACCTGGAGAGGGGCTTTGGACAAGGGCCTGTAGGGACAGGACAAGGGCAATGGCTTTAACCTGCCAGAGGGGAGACTGAGATGAGCTCTTAGGCAGAAGCTCTTCCCTGTGAGGGTGCTGAGGCGCTGGCGCAGGGTGCCCAGAGAAGCTGTGGCTGCCCCATCCCTGGCAGTGCTCAAGGCCAGGTTGGACACAGGGGCTTGGAGCACCCTGCTCTAGTGGAAGGTGTCCCTGCTCACGGCAGGGGTTGAAACTGGATGAGCTTTAGGGTCCCTTCCAAACCAATCCAGTCTGTGATTGATCCCCCAGAGGATCAATGGGACACACAACCATGGGGAGCAGCAGCCCCAGGACTCTCTGCAATGGGTCAAACCAGACCAAAGATACAGAGTACCAGAGGCACTGAGGGGAGCTGGAGCAGCTCCCCCATCCCACCTCCCTGCCCAAGCAGAGATGCATTTCTGCACCCGCAGTTAATAAAACCACAAAGTTTGACCATGGATGAGCTCAAAGTCCCTGCCTGCTGTTGACTCTGACACAAGCAGAATGCAGGAACCACTGACCTTTGCACGGAGGAGAGGAATACCCAGCACTGCAGCAGCCAACACTGAACCAAATGTGCTGGGAAGCGAGGTGAGGAAACTACTCCTGATGTCCTGATGTCCATCCTGCTGTGGCTGCCCACAGACCCACGGGTGGCTGCCAGAAAAGGAAACCGTTCCCTAAAGCAATTAGGATCCAAAAGGGAATTTAAGGACATTTAAAGATCAGATATTTAAAGAAAACCAAATAGTTTTCTAAGGCTTCAACCCACAGATGTGCCGGTGGGAAGAGCCTCTGGCATCACCCATCCATCCCACAGCGGGGTGTGCCCAGCCATCGCAGGGGCCTTGTGTAGGCACCAATCAGACAAAAACTATACACGTTGCTGCAGCAACCACCTCGGTATTGTTTAAACCTAGAGCTGAGAACTTGGCATGCTTTCCCTAGAGCACTCATGTCCCTGTCGCACAGGCTCACACGTGGCTTCTTCCCTCTCCCCATTCACTGCCGGCAGGGTAAGGACCCACAGAGACGTTCAATGGGAGGGTGCAGAGGACCGGCACAAAAGCCCGTGCTGGAAACACCCATGTATTTTTAACCCTTCCTCCCTCCCAGAGACAATCCTGTGCCTCTGCCCTGCTCGCGGTGGGCAGCTCCTGCCTGGTGAAGCCTTCGCCTCCTGTGAAGACGCCTGTCTGCGTCTCTTTATCCTGGTTTATTTTTGGCTCCAGGAATTCAACACCCACTATCCCTTCTTCTTTTCCTCGCCCCCTGAAGATCAGCAGTGAAGGCAGCGAGAACAAAGCTGTGCTCCTCAGTTCCACCTCTGTGTCATGGACCAAAGCGGTTGTGTCCTCACAGGATGTTGGGGAAACCACTGCTGGAGCTGGGGGGGACAAGGCTGACAGGCATAACTGATCAAGATCACAGCAGAGCCACAGGGCTGGAGGAGGCTGAGGAGGTGCTGGTCCCCCAGGGACATCCGGATGTACCCCCCAGGCTAGCCAGAACATAGCCAGGGACGTCCCCTTTGGCCCAAGGGACAATGCAGAGGTCTCTGCCAGCTCCAGCCCTGAACTGGAGAGAGTAAATCACTGCTGGGGTGACAAGGACTCACGCGGGGCAAACAGGGCAGGAGTGAGGGTGTCCTCAAGGTCCTTATCCAGTTCCATGGCCAGCCCGACCCCACTGCGCATCAACCTCCCAGTCGCTCCCTGAGCAGCGCTGAGCTGTGTCACAGTTGCTGGTGTTTATGAAAGATCACATTTTTCTAAGCCATTTGCTCTTTTTCTCCCTCATTTTCACCCAAATCTTGTGCTGGCATTTTCTTGGTGAATTAATAAAATCATGGCTTTTTAACACTGACTTTTTCATCTAAGCCCTGGGTAATTGGAAATCCTAGGCTGTTTGCAAGACCAAGCGCAGCGTGTTCCAAACACCACAAACCAAAAGCAGCTTTCCCATACTGGGCCAGTTTGATCTGCAAATTGGGCTCACCCCTTGAGGCCCCCACGCCCCAGGACATGTCTGAGCTCAGTTAGCCCCATCGGGAGCATAGCTGTGCCTGGCACAAGGCTGATGCTCTCACACAGGTCCCCAGTCATGGCTAATGTGCCACCAGCATCACCAGTGCAGCTTGTGCAGCACTGGAGGTCCCTGGGGGCTGCGGGGTTTAAGAGCTGAGAGGACTGTGGGCTCACCAGAGCCACCGACTGCAGAAATGAGCCATCTTCCCAGAAGTGTTCCTGTGATTTCAGGGAATTTTGTCTTGCAATCCTGCCCTGCTGCCGCCTGACCTCCAGCTGAAGCCTTCCGCTGCCTTTAACGGCCCTGTCTGCATGTGCCCTCCACGTCATGGCTGCCGTCTCCTGCATGAGACTTGCCCACGAGCAATGAGACTGAGATGAGCTCTTAGGCAGAAGCTCTTCCCTGTGAGGGTGCTGAGGCGCTGGCACAGGGTGCCCAGAGAAGCTGTGGCTGCCCCATCCCTGGCAGTGTTCAAGGCCAGGTTGGACACAGGGGCTTGGAGCACCCTGCTCTAGCGGAAGGTGTCCCTGCCCGTGGCAGGGGTTGGAGCTGGATGAGCCTTAAGGTCCCTTCCAACCCAAACCATCCCATGATCCATCCAGACCTGAGGGACATGGTGGATTGATCCACTGCCGGACCTATCACCTCCTCCATCCTGTCTGTGCCACCAACCCAACAGAAACTGCATCCCCAGACAGCTCTAAGCAGCAGATCCAAGCTTGCTAGTTTCCCTTCACTGCTGCCATGTGATCCCTGACAGAACAGCAGCCAGCTCTGGGGAACCTGCTTCCAAAGGGATCCTGCAAAAGAAGGATGTTTAACCCAGACCTTGTAATGGGTGGCCAGCTCTCTGTCCTATGGAAGGACAACAGCATCCTCACCGGGGCAGTGCCTGCCTGCAGGAGCACACATGGGAAGCACAGCTGCCATCCCCGCTCTGATTATTCACACACATCCCCCGTGGCCCCAGCTCAGCTGCTGAGGTGTCCATGCAGTGGAGGTATCAAACTGGTTGGGGTATAATTGTCACTGGTTGCCAAGACCCAGCTCCTACTTCACACCATGTGTGTGCCTGCGTTGCCTTGTTCCTATGGGACTGATGTTACACATGTGCAGCTGGCAGAACACAATAGAGCTGTGTTGTGGATGGTCTGTAACCTGAATTTCCAAGGCCAGAGCATGATTCAATGCAGTCTGGCCGCTCCACCTGCAGTCACCTGCTTGTGCAGCCCCTTGGCCAATGCTGAGATGCAGACCTGTGCTTACACCATGCCCTGAGTGGGGTCTGCAGGCAGGGTGGTGCTGCCGGACTGGCACATACCCCTGAGCACCCAAAGTGGGTGCTGGCTGCTGGACCAAGTGGAGCATCCTTCCTCCTGTCACAGAAGCATGGAATCAGCCAGGTTGGAAAAGCCCTTTAAGCTCATCCAGTCCAACTGTTCCTCAGCAGTGCCACGGCCACCACTGACCCATGGCACTGAGGGCCTCATCTCCACGGTGTGTGAACACTTGCAGGGATGGTGACTCCAGCACTGCCCTGGGCAGCCTGTTCCAGTGCCTGAGCACCCTCTGGGGAAGGGATTGTTCCTCAGCTCCATCTAAACCTCCTCTGGTGCAGCTTGAGCCCGTTTCCTCTTGTCCCATCCCTTGTTCCTTGGGAGCAGAGACCAACCCAACCTTGCTACAACCATCAACAGCTTTGTAAGAGCTCAGTGCTGTGCCCACCTCTCCACTCCCAAACCACTGAACGGGTTCAAGAGACCGGTGGTGGCTGCTTCACTCTGGAGCGTTGTTGAATTCCTCGCTGTTGAGCAGAGATTAACGGATCCAGGTTGGCTGTAAACACACTCAGATGAAATATATCCAGAATAGCTCCAAACACTCACATCCCCGTGGCCTGGCATCACTCTTCCAGCCTCATCTCTGGGCTGTGGCGCCACTGACGCACTCATAAACCCATCAAACACTGGCCAGGCTCCGGGAAGCATGGATCTGCTGCAGCCCCATCCCAGTGCCTGCTAAAGCTGGGAAAGCATCTGCACGTTCAAACAAAGAGGAGGTTTTCAGTCTGTCCTCGTGGCACCTCCTGCCGTCCATCTGTCCATGAGCGTGGGTCAAAGGGGTATGAGCGCTGGGGCTGTTATCGCTTCCTCCATCTCCTTCCCCTGGGAGGATATCCTGGCATCATCTGCCTTCACCTACCGGGGCCCTGACATTTGTTCCCTTCCCAGCAGCTTCCTGTTTGGGATATTCCTTTGTCTCGGCTTCCTCTCCTACTTGTGCCACTGAAACTAAGGCGGCTGCCCTGGGAACACGCAGTGAATGAGGTGTTGCACGCTGCTCTTTGTGCTGCCAGCATCCTCCACAGCTGCATCCCACACGCCCGTGGGGCAGCCCAGCAAACAGCTACAGCAGCCTCGCAGATGCCTACAGACACCTCACTGACATCTGGCTCCCCATCTCCCAGGCCACAGCTTGCTCGATTGCAAGGAGAATCCACACTCAATTGAACCACAGGACTCATAGAAATCACGGTTTGGGTTGGAAGGGACATTAAAGCTCATCCAGTTCCAACCCCCGGCCACGGGCAGGGACACCTTCCACTAGAGCAGGGTGCTTCAAATCTTTATCTGCAGCATGGGGACATCTGAAACTAACCAAGCCCTGCTCCTGCAGCCATAGGAACCCCAGCACATAAAACTGCATGCAAATCTGAGCTGCTCCGTGGCTGTGGGAGGAGATGGGATTAGGCACCAGCAACTCCTCCTTTCACCCATGGCTGCGCAAGAGCAGGTGAATCACCACCTCACTGAGCCTTTGCACCTGAGCCCAAACCCTCATGTCCCTGCCCTGAAGCGACGACGGTTTCATCACAGCCTGTTTGCGGCAGCCTTTGTCTGCTTCCACTGCCCTTGGAGGCCATCCTGCCATCACCTTGCTGTGCCCTGGCTGCTCAGGGAGGTGCAGGATGGGTCAGACTCTCTGGAGAGATTCAGTCCTGCTCTCTGCTCCCTCACCTTCCAGCAGTTACTAATCCCAGGAGGCCTCCGCCTCTCACCCCACAGCAGCTCACTTTCTTTAAGAGCTTTGGGGCGTTCTTTAAGTGCTTAAGAGCATTGCCGCATGCTGGCTGGAAATCCACATCCAGCCTGGTTAATTGGATCACCTTCATCCCCGTGCTTGCAAGGGAAAACCATGCCCTGCAACGCTAACGCTTCCCAACTATCGGGTAGTGGTAACTATACAGGTGTCCGCTGAACCTCTCTGAACCATGGCTTGCTTCAACGGGAAGTGGTAAACCTGGCTTTGTGCTGAGCAATTTAATCCTGTTCAGCCATCAGCCCTCGGGAACTGCGATCCAGGATGGAAGCAGCATCCCCTCAGCATGGCACTGGGAACCTGGACACCAGCCACTTGGCCACAGGCAGATGCTTGACCACGAAACCTCTGTTTTCATGAAGCCTCTGGGTTGTCCCTCCTGCCCTCGTCGTGCACAGTGGTGAAGGGAGGCACGAGAGCAGTGCTGGTTCTGGTGCATAGCTGTGACCAGGGCTGGGCTTCTCATGTGAAACAGCACTGCCTCCATCCACGAAAGGAAAGAAGACGAGGTGTTGAAGTAGGTTACAGTTCCTAAGCACAAACTGATGCAACAAAGTCAGACCTGTGGTAAAAAGAAGATTTGAGGGTGATATGATTTACAGATGGGAGAAAAATACATTAAATGCTAAAGTAAGCTGGATCCAAAACCATGCAAAAATGAATGGTTGCCTTTAGGTCCCTGAAGCTGGTCCCTGAGCAGCGGGGGTTGCAACGTTCAGCTCTGCGGTCCAGACACCTGGACCCACACACCTGGGTGCAGAAGCTCCAGCAACCCAACTGAGATCGGCATCTACAGCGATGCTGATGGAGCTCTGCTGGCCCAGGTGCAGGGCTGGGATCTCCGTGGCGGCTTTTGTCCTTCACCAAGTTGATTGTTTCCTTATGAAGAAGCTGTTAAAGAGTGTGAACACAGAGGAGCCTTGCCAGGAGCGTCGTTAAGATTCAGACCTTTGCATCCGCGCGCTCCGGAATTTTCCAGATCACTTGCTTCCAAGCAGGATGCATAAAATACAATCTCAGGGTTTCTCTCTGCTCCAACAATCGGCATTTCGTGCCAGACAGGGTGTGTTGGTGACCCTGTGTGAACCTGCTGGGATGTGAACATGAACTGCTCCCATTACCATACAGGGCTGCCTGGATCTGCTCAGTGTGGCTCATCAGCCCTCCACGTGTGGGGAGCCACTTCTATCCCCCGGGGTACCACAGGGGCTCCTGCCAGTGGCTGCAGTGGTGGGATCCAGATCCTGAAGTGGCTGTGGCAGAGAGCTGGAGCAGCTCTGCTCTGGAGCCAGGCTGAGAGAACTGGGCTGGGGCAGCCTGGAGAAGAGAAGGCTCCTGAAGGGGAGACCTTAGAGCAGCTCCAGTGCCTAAAGGGGATAAGGGAAACCTGGAGAGGGGCTTTGGACAAGGGCCTGCAGGGACAGGCCAAGGGGA
The DNA here is from genome assembly GCA_039720435.1 of Amazona ochrocephala. NCBI lineage: Eukaryota > Metazoa > Chordata > Aves > Psittaciformes > Psittacidae > Amazona > Amazona ochrocephala. The sequence continues at coordinate 79,340,151 of CM077881.1, read as the reverse complement.
ACGGCTTTAACCTGCCAGAGGGGAGACTGAGATGAGCTCTTAGGAAGGGGGATTGGAACTGGGTGAGCTTTAAGTCCCTTCCAACCCAAACCAGGCTGTGACTCTATGACCAGGACCCTGGCTGCAGCAAGAACGGCCATGCCCAGGCTGAGTCACAGCCAGACCGATGCTCCTGTGGTCTGGGGTGTGATTCAGCTCCTGCTCACACCTATCCTGGTGACACGAGGGGAGGATGAGCCCTTGCAGCATCCCCATGGCGTCCTCTGGCCTCTCTCCAACAGCTCCAGGTCCCTCTTGTGCTGTTGCCCCAGAGCTGGATCAGGACTGCAGGGGGGTCTCCCCAGAGCACAGCAGAGGGGCAGAATCCCCTCCCTGAGCTGCTGCTCATGCTCTGGGGGTGCAGCCCAGGACACGGAGGGGTTCTGGGCTCAAGCGCACCCTGAAGCTGTGTCATGGGGAGCCTCTCCGCACCCAACACCCCCCGGTCCTTCTCAGGGTGCTCCATCCAGTCTCCCCCAGCCTGTGTTGGTGCTGGGGACTGCCCCAACCCTGGGGCAGGACCTCACACTTGGCCTTGTAAGAAGCAAAGAGGAGCAGAAGTGCTCTGACCTGGCCTAAGTCATATTTTCCATACAGGAGGGGATGGGGGAACTCACTCGAACAAGGGCTGTAAGGAAAATTTTCCAGGGCAGAGAAACCAGGGAGCGGAAGGAAGGAGCCGGGAGTTACATACTCACACTAGGGACTTCCTTGGGTTAGAGGACAGGCTGGAGCCAGGCCTGTGACTCACTGTGCTGATGTGAGACACGCTGCTGGCCTGCTGCAAGCTCTGCTCCAGCACACACAGAACTGAGCAGAAACACAGGAGCTGCAAGAGCTGCTATAGAACCCTCTCCCTTTGCAACCTGCAAACCAAAGACTCTACCCCTGAGCTGCTGCGAGAGGAGAATCCCCATCCACCCACTGCTTCTTCGGGTGCTTTGTGCGTAGCAGGAAATACCCACAGATACCACCAGATGGACAAGGATACCCCGGCTTCTGCTTTGAGACACGCTGCTGGGAACAGCCTTCAAAGGCAAAACCACCACCAAGGAGGGAAAGAGCTGTGAAAAGCAGATCTTTGCAGCGAGGTGCCTTCACTGCTCACTCCTCTCAGTGCAGAGCAGCTCGGGGAGGCTCCTGCCCTCCCCTCTGGCACAAGCACTCCTTGGAGCTATTTTTTCCCCACCTGCTATCTTACAAACAGAAACGGGAAAGTTGGCATGAAAGCTTTTATCCTCCTGAGCAGGCGCCAAGTGCGAAGGCGACTCAGTGCTTCAGACGCCTGTTTCCTGGCAGATTTTAAGTCCTTTGCTCAACTGGTAGGCTGGCGGGGGCAGGAGATGCCTGCAGCAGGCTGGGAACGGTGGTTTCAAACAACCCCATGTTTAACTGCAGCTCAGGACCCAGGAGATCAACATTTTCAAACAGAGGGGTAAGAGCCAGACACAGGCGAGTGATGCTGGGCATGGAGATGAAGGGCCACCAGCTCCCAGCTCTACCAGGTGAGGTTACCCAGCTCAACACCTCCCTGTGCCCAGCCACCCCTCTGCTTCCCAGATAAATGAGGTTTCAGCTCTGTTGGCTCCCCGTGGTTTGAAGGGATAGGACTGGAGCCAGAAACCAAGCCCAGTGCTGGATGCCAGAGAGGGACTCTTCGTGAGGGACTGCAGCAATAGGACAAGGGGTGATGGGTTCACACGGAAACAGGGGAAGTTCAGGTTGGATCTAAGGCAGAAGCTCTTCCCTGTGAGGGTGCTGAGGCGCTGGCACAGGGTGCCCAGAGAAGCTGTGGCTGCCCCATCCCTGGCAGTGTTCAAGGCCAGGTTGGACACAGGGGCTTGGAGCACCTTGCTCTAGGGGAAGGTGTCCCTGTCTGTGGCCAGGGGTTGGAGCTGGAGGAGCTTTAAGGTCCCTTCCAACCCAAACCAGGCTGGGATTCTATGACTGTACTGTTGGTGCCCAAATTTCCAGTGACTATAGCTCTGGCCATAAATCATCACAGCTGGCAACTGGGAAGTCCATGTGCAGGCTGAGACGTGGGGACAGTCCCTGTCTTGATTCTACCCTGGAAGAGTTACACAAACCACAGAGCCCTTCACTCTGGCAATGCTTCTTCAGGACTCTGAACACTGCCAGGGATGGGGCAGCCACAGCTTCTCTGGGCACCCTGTGCCAGCGCCTCAGCACCCTCACAGGGAAGAGCTTCTGCCTAAGAGCTCATCTCAGTCTCCCCTCTGGCAGGTTAAAGCCATTCCCCTTGTCCTGTCCCTACATCCCTTGTCCAAAGCCCCTCTCCAGGTTTCCTGTATCCCCTTTAGGCACTGGAGCTGCTCTAAGATCTCCCCTTAAGGAGCCTTCTCTTCTCCAGGATGAACCAGCCCAGCTCTCTCAGCCTGGCTCCCGAGCAGAGCTGCTCCAGCCCTCTCCTACCTCTTGGCACATAACCCACAGCAACATCTACCCTAGATCCTAACTATACGTAGCCCTTCTACCAGCTGAGGATTTCCCCTAACACTGCAATTCAGGCCATTCAGGCACTGCTTCCACTCTAAGACTGTGAAAAGATAACCAAGTGGTCCAGGAAGGTGGGAGTTGATATTTGTTATCACCCTAGGGAAAATTACTAAGAAGAAACTGGTCCGGAACAGAGGTGCGTGGGACAATCCAGCTCTCCAGGGGCTTGAAAGGCTGGTCTTGCTCTGTGGAAAACAGATGGCCCCCAGGAAATTGGTGCTTGTCAAATGCAATCAGCCCTCTGGCTGATCTCTGCAAAGCACAGTCATGAAGTACCACACACAGCTCTGAGGGAGGGATATGATCCCACCCACAGCGCACAACCTAGGAGGGTGCTTTGTAAACCACAAGACAATGAGAAACCTGCAAAGACCAGAAAACAAGCAGCACAAGTTCTGTACCGTGCCCTGCAAGCTGCCTTCTCTCCCTCCTGCCCTCCAGATGCACTTCTCCATCCCCAGTGTGCTGTTCACCAACAAGAGGAGCGAACTTCATCCTCCTTTGTACTTGGCTGTCTTCACCTTCTTCAGCTCTCACAATCCCTCCATTTAAGCACAAGGACGGCGCCTCTCTCAGGAGACAACTAGATAAAGGGATAAAGATCAGGCGTAGGGAGAAAACCTTAGCTTGGTCCAAGCTGTAGTGGTACCTTGGGCTGTTGGGAGCCACTGGCAGCAACAGCAGCTGCAGGAGGTGCCCTTAGTGCACAACGCCATCCAAGGCCCAGCTCTCCAATGCGGTGCCCAACCTAGGGCAAACTAGGGCTGATGTTCAGATCTCAAAACCCAGCATGGCCTCAAAGACACCCAAGCAGATAGCGGTAAGGGAGCAAGCAGGAACCAGCCAGGAGATGGGGAGATACTTGGAGATGTCTGACGCAACCACAGCCCTCTGCTTCCCAGAGCCTGGGTCCTGTGCAGGGCATTCCAGCACAGCAGTGTTTGCCTGCCAGCTCTGATGACCACAGAATCATGGAACGGTTTAGGATGGAAAGGACCTTAAGATCATCTAGTTCCAACCTCCCCAAAAGGATGAAAGCCCTGCCTGCTCTCTGCCAGTCTGAGAGCAACGGGGTGGAAGATGGGACATAGCCAACACCTCTGTGTGGCCTCTAGCAGCCTAAAGAGATAGGTGTCATCAAGGTGCCTCCCACTCTCATTGAAGCTGTTCTTAGGCACCAATTTAGATAAGGGTCAGCTCCAGCTTCCATGTTCTTTCTTAAAGGTTTCAGATGTTCCTCAGAGTTGGTTGCTCTTCCAAGGTTAAGAAGCATCAGAAAACTTTTGTATGGTTCACAAAAGACAGCACTGACATTTTGGGGTGTCAAATCGGGATCATCTCCAACATGGAATGGCGCTGCCTTCAGGTGTCCCCATGAAAATTCACTGGAGTTTTGTGTTTGGTAGATGGAAAAGCCTCACCTTTCCCCAAAGCCACACATGGAAATGACCAGCTGAAGCCCACAGCCCGCAGCCAGGACACGTTTTGGGATGCTTCCTGTAGGGCAGGCCAAGCAGGGAACATATCCCAAGCCAAAAGGGATCAGCATCACCCATAGGAAGCAAGTCAATGAGTTAGATGTGATCACAGAATCACAGAACCATAGAATAGTAAGGGTTGAAAAGGACTTTAAGATCATCGAGTTCCAACCCCCCTGCCATGGGCAGGGACACCTCCCACTAAACCATGCCACCCAAGGCTATGTCCAACCCCACATCGCCAGGGATGGAGCATTCACAACTTCCCTGGGCAACCTATTCCAGGGCCCCACCACCCTCACAGTAAAGAATTTCTTCCTCAGATCCAATCTAAACTTCCCCTGTTTAAGTTTGAACCCGTTAGCCCTTGTCCTCTCACCACAGTCCCTCATGAAGAGTCCCTCCCCAGCATCCCTATAGGCCCCCTTTAGACACTGGAAGGCTGCTATGAGGTCTCCACGCAGCCTTCTCCTCTACAGGCTGAACAGCCCCAACTTTCTCAGCCTATCTTCATACGGGAGGTGCTCCAGTCCCCCGATCATCCTCGTGGCCTCCTCTGGACTTGTTCCAACAGTTCCATATCCTTTTTATCTGCAGTGATTTCACATGGCTTCTGGTTCACCTGCAGCAGCAGTCTGGTGTTTCACTACACACATGGACAGGAGATGTTCTTTTAAGTCATTTTACCAGTGATGGGAATAAGTTCATATTTCTATTAGTATTTACCAGAACAAGACAAACTGAGTATTGTGTGAAAGTGTGTTTATTCCAAAGTTCTCACATAAAACAATATCTCTGAACAGCAGCGTTGGTCTTTGCACAGCTCTCCAACAGCCTTCTGGGCTCAAGGGCTGGGGGTCTTGAACCATCTCAACAGAGCATTAGAGACTCCCTTGTCAGAGGTGTCAGAAAGCGGAGGGAAACAGAAAACAGATATGTTGCCAGTGGCACAATTGAAGACATTGTGTCTGCTACAACAGCAAGAGGTGTCAAGACACTTTGCAGGGAGCTTTATGTCTGCACAAAGAACTCTCTGCAGGCTGCTTGCCAAGGAGCAGCTGCCAGTGTCAGGAGAGAACTGCATTATTCCTGCAGACAGAAAGCAGGGCTGTTGGATTTAATAATCTGCTGGACTGCTTCCAGAGACTGAAGTGGCTGAGAGGTCACATTAGTGATGTGCTCCTTTGCAGCCTGGAGCCCTCGCACCAGCTTCAGTGGTCACGTTTGGTCCCAGCTTAACACTCTAGAGGGGTTTACCTCCTTCCTCCTGCCTCAGCCTCTTGGAGAGATGCTCACTGATGGCCAGGAGGGGGTTGGCTCTGTAGCTGGGATTGGCGATGACCTCGTGAAACCGAGCCACTTCCTCCTCTCTGAGGAAAGAAAAAGAACACACAAGTGCTGAGTGCCTCATGCAAAAGGAACTGAACAGGTAAGAGCAGCACTCATAAAGCAGGGGGTTTCTGTAGAGACAGAATTACCTCAGAAAGAAACAGGGCAAGAAATAAAGCCCATTTACCCAAGGGCAAAGCTCAAACTGCTGCCAGCTTCACAGGAGCCAAAGACTTTATCTCATGCCACAGAGACAGAAACAATCACAGCAGTGTCCAGCATCACTTAGAAATGAGGTTTTTTAGAGCTTTTTCCTAGTAAATCAGGGACAAGAGACTGGGTATCTGATAAAGCACTGGGAACGAAAACAACTTCAGATTGCACTAGCACAGAAGCAGATTCTGCTTTGAAGAGCTCATCTCCTGACTCTCTATTGCTCAATGTAGAGGCTTGGTAATACCGTGTGCAACACTAAGTTAGCCATCATGGGAGGAGCATGACAGAATTGCCTCTGCATGCTTGGTCAATGGCTGGTTGCTGTGGAAATGGCCTTGTCGTAAAACGCAAGCAAGCAGGGAGGAATAAGAACAGAGCAGGAGTGCATAAACCGGTAAGTCATATCCACTGCAGCCTTCCCATCTCCCTCACACAGGCTATCAGGCTCTCCACAGCTCAGGCAGATACCCATCTCCATGTCCTCAGGAGTTGCTGTGGATCAGCAGAGTGCTCTCCAGCTTGGAGCCGAGTTCACTCCCTTCAACACCAGCCCTGCCTCTGTCACTGGAACAGAGAGAGAAGCCAAACCTGAAACTCAGGTTGTGGCAGTTGTGGCAGCAAGGTGAGGCTCAGGGAACCTCCAGTCCTAACTAACATCCTGGAAAAGCAAACGCAACACCTTCCTCCCAGTTTTTTCCTTCCCAGGCAGCATAGACTTCCCAGATCACTCCAGTAGGATACTCAGTCCATCTGCCCCATTTTGTGCAGAGGAGAGGAGAGGGGCACACAAGGGACCATCTTGCTGAGACAGAAGGTTGTGGTGGTTGCCTATTCTGTTGCAGATCTGTATACAGAATCAGAACAGTTAGGGTTGGAAAGGACCTTAAGCTTATCCAGTTCCAACCCCCCTGCCATGGGCAGGGACACCTCCCACTAAACCATGCCACCCAAGGCTATGTCCAACCTGGACTTGAACATCGCCAGCGATGGAGCATTCACAACTTCCCTGGGCAACCCATTCCAGTGCCTCACCACCCTCACAGTAAAGAACTTCTTCCTTATACCCAATCTGAACTTCTCGTTTCAGTTTGAACCCATTACCCCTTGTCCTATCACTACAGTCCCTAATGAAGAGTCCCTCCCCAGCATCCTTATAGGCCCCCTAATACAAGTCTGTCCTCAAGCAGTGCTCCCCACGAGTTTTAGCACAATCAGACCCACTGGTGACACTCAAGGCCATGACCCCTGGGTTTCTGCAAGAAGCCAAGGAGGGACTTGTCCAGAAAGGCAGAACTGAACAAGAAAAGCATCCCAGGATCAACACTGACCAGTTCCACACAGAGAAAGGTATTCAGAGAGCGTGCTGGAGAGCAGTGCTGGGGTCTGTAGGCTGTTCTCCTCAGTCTCAGTTTGAATGGCCCAGAACTGACAGATATCCTAGAAACAAGGCCCACAGAAAGCAAACACTGCCAGGTCTCAGCGCGCAGCCCCAGGGGTGCTGTGCTGAGGGGAAATGAAGCTCTTGAAGCCTGGTGCCAGTATAAGATACACAGCAGATTATACAGCGGAATAAGGAGTTGCCAGACCAAGTCCAGGAGCCACTCACAGGCATTTAGTGGTATATTTTAGAAGAAAAGGTTTGGCAGATGCCACTGGACAGCTGCACTCCTGAGGGCCATGTAAGTCAGCATCCCAGAGGTGTTCTGACAGATCAGCTGTAGCTCCTGATGCTATGCAGAGTTCCAGGAGCTTCTCAACTACACCACCACAGGAGGCTTTCCTGAAGGGTATCAGCTAGAGCTACGTGGGCCTGGTGTCATAAGAGGCTCAGCCATAGCTGGATATTGCAGCTCCAACTCAGCAAGCCGAGGCAACGGATGCACCACCAGGCTAATAACCACATTAGCCACGCCACGCAGAGGGACACAGCATAGGCATACTCATTTGGTACAGCCATAACTTATGACTGTGGCCATTAGAGCAAGATGACACTTGGGGTGGGTTTGTCCTGAAAGCCCAGAGACCATACCCGGGAGGCCCAAGCCATCACTTTCTTTTCCTGAGAGAGCGAAAGTGAACACTTAAAGAAGCAAGTGCACTTTCTGCTGCTCTCTTCGCTTAAGTTTTACATGAGACTGAAGCAGAAACAGGCTGAATCCATTTACAACTGACCAAGTCTAATAGGGACTAAGACAGAAGAAAACACCCACAAACATCCTGCAATATGTGAAAAAACCAAAGCTGCCACCTCTTCTAAGGCCTTCAGGAGTGCAACACTGCACCACTGGAACTGGCTGCCTAGAGAGGTTGTGTGATCTCCATCCTTGGAGATACTCAAGAGCTGTGTGAGTGTGGACCTGGACCACCAGCTCTAGATGACCCAGGTGGGCAAGGGGATGAGACCAGATGTCCTCCAGAGGTCCTTTCCAGTCTCAACCATTCCATAACGCTCAGCAGGGACTGGACACTAATAAGCGGGTACTTACAAGAGCTGGCATTTCTGAGCTTGCTTCATCAGACAGTAGTCTGCTGGCTCTGCCTTTGCTTTTACATGGCTGTGGAAAGAACAAACAAAGCAAGTGAGTGTTACAGAAGAATGTTAATTTAGCAATTGCTGTGGAGACGGGAAGAGTCCAGGGATTGTCCTGTACGGAAATTGTCCTGAAAAGCAATTATGCCAATAGTCATCCAGTAATGGAGATTGACACAGATTGACCACAGCTTAGGAGTCAGGACTGAACAGGCAGGAGGTAAATTAATATCAGATCACTTACTCCTAGAACTGGTCATTAGCTCTCTGTGCCCAGATCACTTTCTGCTTACCACTAACCTCCAGGTCAAACTGATGCTGCTGCCTACAGAAAAGATGCCATCGAACTTCTCCTCACCACCTCTGCACATCTCATGTTCCCTGTTAGCACTGCAGAGTGCCAGCTTTAGCATGCATCAGGTATACACAGTGCCACAGTTGCTCAACAAGAAGAAACGTCCAGCCCTGCTTCAGATCTTGCAGTGGGAACACTGGGGTATCAGCTGTCACTTATGTTTTAAGATCACACAACCACAGAATCCCAGACTGGTTTCGGCTGGAAAGGACCTTAAAGCTCATCCAGTTCCAACCCCTGCCATGGGCAGGGACACCTTCCACTAGAGCAGGTTGCTCCCAGCCCGTGTCCAACCTGGCCTTGAACACTGCCAGGGATGGGGCAGCCACAGCTTCTCTGGGCACCCTGTGCCAGTGTCCGTCCATCAAATTCAGGCCTCTCCAATCTAGAGACAAGGATGTCGTGTACAACAGTGTCAAATGCCTCGCACGAGCCCAGGTAGATGACCCTCAGCCCAGCACAGTGTGTCCCAGCATCAAAGCTCCCTCCCATCCAGAGAAAGCATGTGGATGGATGTCAGCCAGGGTGCGCAGCACAGAGCCTGTGCAGGAAAGGGCAGATCAACGCCTGCATGCTGCTGCTGTACCCTTCAGAGCCCTCGAGGTCACCCTGGCACTGCCTGAGTGCTCACAAGGAAGAAGAGCACACACAGTTACAGGGGTTTGAGCAGCTCCCGTCACACTGCTGTGTCCACTGGGACCGCAAGACACAGAAGGAGCAGGAAGCATCTCTGCTCTCTTCATGTCCATTAACCGCTCAGCACAGGAATAACTTGTCCCAGTTTGCCTGCACTCCCTCCCAGAAGCACAGAGGAATCCCTTCTCAAGCTGGATGGCAACCCATCGTCACCAGATAAAGGGCTTGCCACAAGTCACCATGACAGTCCCTTCTTGAAGGCTTTCCAGTTCCACTCAACAGCTCTGCTCCACTGGTCTAGCAGGTTCGAAAGGCCCTGCCTGAATTTCCCCCACCAAGCCACCAGGATGCTGCCTGCTCACTTGGACCATGTTAGTAGCCCTGTTTCATTACACTTCCCTGCCTTCATTCATTATAAAACAGAATAAAACCTTCACTGTAACGCTCTCTTACCCAGCAGGAGATCAAATTCCTGGAGAATCTAATCTTTTATTAATAATGCTGACAAATCACCAGAGTATTACCCTTCATTTATGTAATGATTCAAATCCTATAAAAGCCTCCTCTGATTATCCCAAATGCTGATGCACACACATCCTCATGCAGCCCAGGAAGCCACAAGCCAGCAAAGGGGGAAGAACAGCCCTGTACCTCCTCCATGTACCAAGGGCTCCTTTTTGGTTGGCATGTCACAGGCAATGCCAATCTGCCACCTCCACTGTGCCCACAGCAACTGGTGATGGGCAGTCCTGAAGTTCTCAGTCAGGGCTGGGTTTCTCGCTTGTGCTGTACCACAGGCCCACGGGGCTTCCTAGACAGCAGAGCCTTGCAGCCAAATTGAAACCAGAGCCAGAGCCTGAGCTCAGGCTTCCAAAGGGAGGGAAGGGCTGCCACCCTCCACAGGAGGTCTGTTTCTGGAGAGCTGCTCCGATGATGTCAGGCTGGAGATCTGTGCAAGACCACTGAACACTTCCAAACGTGCCACGCATCCTCTGCCATGAAGCGTACTGCAAAAGAGAAGAGCTGGAAGGACTATTTTGGCCAGTGTTCTGCCTCGAAGCATCCTGCAGCAGATGGACAGACACGGATAAGACCAAGGCAAGCAAATAGCTACACCCTCTCCAGCATTTGCAGCTTGTGCCAGCTGCATTTTATAGACATGCAGCAACCTTCCATGGAGCTCTCCTCATTGGATTTGTCAGGCTCACCACAGGCTTCCCTCAGCCACCACACCCTGCAGCAAGGAGCTGTGCAGAGCACTGAGACTTCTGCTTGCCTACTCGCTAGCTATGTTCCACGTGCTTTATTTCTCATATTGGAAAAGAAGATGAACAAGTTACTTCTTAACCACATCACCCTTGATTTTACAGACTATTACATTCCCAAGCTCTTTGCCTCTATCTCCTCTCTGGGCTGAGGACTCCCCAGTTCATTTAGTCACACCAAACTGTGCCAGATCCTGCACTGTCATCCCTGTCAGCCGTCTCTGAGTCTTTCCAGCTCTACTCTGGCTTGCGAGCTGGTCCAGAATTGCAACTGCAGGGTATCTGTACTGGATGATGCAGCCACCCAAAAAAGGAATTCCCAAAGGAAGGACCTTACCTATCCTCTCTCCCCTAGACATACTTTGTGCAAGCCACCCTCCTGGATAGGAGAGGCTCAGGCAGCAATGGGGCTGGAGGAAAATGATGAGAGGGAATGACTTCTGATCACCACCTGGAGTCAGAGGACACATGTGGCTGTGGCACATGGGCACAGAAAGAGGGCAAAGCCACCTCTTTCGGCTCAGGCTGTGCACTGGCCCAGAACTCTATCCAACCAACTCTCAGTGCTCTGCAACACTTGCAAACCTCTGCATGCACTTTTGCTGCTCATTCCCACTGGAAAGAGGGCTCAGGCAGACTGAATGGCTGCAGAAAGGGGATAAAATGCTATTAAAAGAATTAAAAGTCAAGTTAAGGGAGGAAATACTTTCCCGTGTTTGGATGCAAGGCTCAGAGCAGCTGTTTGCCTGAGGAGTGGCTTTCCAGAAGCACAGGGAGCTGCTAACTCAGCCATGCTCTGCAGGTAGGAGTCCCACCTGGGTTGGAGTTCATTGCTGGGGAATTGAGCAAGTCACAAGAGGGCTCATGGCATCTCCAGCATGGACCTACAACCAAAGAAGCAGATGTTTTGCCAGACGGCCTTTTTCTTGGCTGTTCTCTAATCCAAATGCTTGCTTATTACCGTCAAAACAAGTTTCTAGTTCCAAGCCCTAGTGAGCAACTGGAAAGGAGGTACAAGTGATTGTGCAGCACACAGAGCACTTTCACTCTGCACTAGGAGACGGAAAAGCAGCTCTAACACTGACTGGATGGTCAGGCAGAGCACTGCACACATGCTGAGAGCTGGGCTGGTTCAGCCTAGAGAAGAGAAGGCTCCTTAAGGGGAGACCTTAGAGCAGCTCCAGTGCCTAAAGGGGATACAAGAAACCTGGAGAGGGGCTTTGGACAAGGGCCTGTAGGGACAGGACAAGGGGAATGGCTTTAACCTGCCAGAACAGGGGAGACGGAGATGAGCTCTTAGGCAGAAGCTCTTCCCTGTGAAGGTGCTGAGGTGCTGGCACAGGGTGCCCAGAGAAGCCATGGATGCCCCATCCCTGGCAGTGTTCAAGGCCAGGTTGGACACAGGGGCTTGGAGCAAGCTGCTCTAGTGGAAGGTGTCCCTGCCTGGGGCAGGGAGCTGGAACTGGAGGAGCTTTAAGGTCCCTTCCAATCCAAACCATTCCATGACTAAAAAAGAGAAAACATAAAGGCAGCCAGAACCCACCCTGCAGCTGGCTGGGATGGTTGACGTGTGGGTGTTAGAGATCAGAAACAGCCCTTCTCTTTCAGTAGAATAAAAGGAACAGAAACACCATCTTTCTATTCTTGTCCAGGATCACACTGCAAGCCAACAGAGTGAATAAGGAGCCCGGCCAGAGTGTTAATCTCTGCTCAAAGGGCTTGAACTGCCACAGAAGCAAGCCTGGAAGTTCTGCCAAGCCTTCCCTGAGCAATACAACTCCCCTTTTAGCTGTAGATTCAGAAGACACATTCAAGCTTTTTCCTTGCAGCAAGTGAAGCTCAGAAAAGGGTGAAATGGTGTTTGTAACGAGGCCTGCTCTGACCATTGGCACTGAGCTTGCACTGGCTGTAGCAACAAGCTGAGCTGAAGGCCACTTCATCCTGCAGGAAGAAGGGAAATACACAGCCCATCCCTAAATGGCACATACCTCTTGGGTGGCTTCCTGCCCCTGCCACTGGTGGTCAGGTCAGAGAGCTCGGGCAGGGCTTCCATCAGTGGCTGCATGTCTCCCACCACGGGTGTTGCTTTCCGCTTCGCTTCGGCTTTTTGCTTCTGCTTGGCTAACTTCACACTCTCTATTTCTGAATCAGAAACAGGACATTACTGGAGGAAGGGGAAGCGTTTGCAAGAGATAACCCTTGAGCTAAGGAACTCATAGGCTGCTTCCCCATTGACAGAAAAACAAGCCAGAATTCATTTAAATCAGGGACAGACTAAGGAATAATGCAGCTCCCTCCCTTGCTGTGCTTGCTTCTAACTGGATATCTCTACTGACATGTGCACGGGAAGTGAAATTCCCAGCCAGATTTTGTCTGAACTGTTTCCATCCCTTGCACTGTTCATTGCACACAGTAACATGGCGCAGGAGCTGCGGGGTGGACAAAACCACACTGACACCTCGCATGGAATTAGGAGAAAGAAACAAGAGGGGAAGGGATAAACCAAGTAATTCCACATACAGCATTAGTCACAGCCCAATCTCTGCTTTGCTTTGCTGCTGGGACAAAACAGTGGTCTCCTAGCACAGGCAGAGAAGATGGACTTCATTTTGGTTGTTTACTTGGGTTGGAGCAAGTCAAGGTCTCACTTTCATGACTCAAGGTGGAGCTCAAGCAGTCAGATGCTGGATAAACTGGGCCCTTAGAGAAGCACTGCGCCGAGTGCAGACACAGAGGCCACCGGCTCTTCCTGGAGACCATGTTCACCAGCCTCCCTGCAACAGCTCTGAGCAAGGCTATGGGCACATAAGGCCCTACACATGTCACAGCAATCTTCCCCCTCGGCCATGTGAGGTAATCACCTAAAGCCATAAGCTTCCGCCTCAGTCCTTGAGGCTCTCTGGTGTGGAAACACATCCCACAGCTGCCCAAGCCCTATAGAGCCTGCAGCCTCCAGGCTGAGCCCCAGCAGAACATGATCTTCTCCAAGACAGCCCACAACAGCCCAGCGCTGCTACAAGCCACCAGCTGAGCTCTACGATCATAGAATCCCAGACTGGTTTGGGTTGGAAGGGACCTTAAAGCTCATCCAGCTCCAACCCCTGCCATGGACAGGGACACCTTCCACCAGAGCAGGTTGCTCCAAGCCCCTGTGTCCAACCTGGCCTTGAACACTGCCAGGGATGGGGCAGCCACAGCTTCTCTGGGCACCCTGTGCCAGCGCCTCAGCACCCTCACAGGGAAGAGCTTCTGCCTAAGAGCTCATCTCAGTCTCCCCTGTTCTGGCAGGTTAAAGCCGTTCCCCCTGTCCTGTCCCTACATCCCTTGTCCAAAGCCCCTCTCCAGGCTTCCTGCAGCCCCTTTAGGCACTGGAGCTGCTCTAAGGTCTTCCCTGAGATGCTCCAACTTGTCCAAGAAGAGCCTTGGTGATGCCCTCAGAAACAGACAATGCTCAGTCGGATCCATAAGCTCCTCTTCCTTCTGCTAAGTGATCACCAGGCCTGGAAACCCACTTTATTGCCTCAGCATCCACAAGTACAAGGGGTACATGATGGAGAACTCTACCTTTTCCATGTGGATCCAGAGGAGGCTGCAGCAGGAGAGCTGGCTTCTGCTTACTGTCTTGAACAAGTGTATTGCAAGGATGAGCCTCAGTGCTGAGCTAGTCCTGGTCTCTTCTCCAAAGTAACAAGACAAGAGGAAACAGCCTCAAGCTGCACCAGGGCAGGTTTAGATGGAGACGAGGAACAATTCCTTCCCCAGAGGCTGCTCAGGCATTGGAACAGGCTGCACAGGGCAGTGCTGGAGTCACCATCCCTGCAAGTGTTCACACACCGTGGAGATGAGGCCTCAGTGCCATGGGTCAGTGGTGGCCTTGGCAGTGCTGGGGAACGGTTGGACTTGATGGGCTCAAAGATCATTTCCAACCTGGCTGATTCTGTTGTTCTATGGCAGAGCACAATGCCAGTGGCCATGGGGCCAAGCTGGTGACATAGGGAGGCCACCAGCTTCCAACACAGCATGGCTTCAGCAGCAGGACCAATCGGCACAGGTATTTCTGGTGGGAACATGAAAGCAGCCAGTTCCACTTACAGACCGCAGGAAAGACGTCTCCTGTAATTCTGGGTCTAATCCTGCTGCCCACGTTTAAGAAAGCAGAACTTTAAACCCAACCCTTTAATGCCTTTGTCTTGTTTGCTCCCCAACTTGGCTGCGCCGAAGAGCAACAGCTTTTCATGAAGTGCAGTTTTGCTGTTCATGGCTGTTTGTGACAAATCTGGACTGTAAACGCTTCTCCTCACAGCAACCCCTGCCAAGAACACAGCTTTCTGTTCTGCATCACTTCTTTTTTTGGTCTGGCTTTATGAAGCTGACTCCTTCAGGGCTTTCATAAACAGTGTGCGCTCAACGTTTTCAGACACCTGATTCTGCGCAAACATCCCAAATTCTTTTCCTATGAAGCCTTGTTTGTCTGAGGAGCCATGAGATATATGTATTTTTAAACGTGCATACTTCTAATGTCTGAAGCATTACGAGTCTTTTTTCCCCTCTCATGTCTCTCCTGAGATTATTTATTGGAATGGGAGAAATCTCCAAGCTTTGCGTTTGCACTACTGGGCTGAACTTCAGTTCCCAGGGTCTTGGCATCCAGTGTCACAACAGCAGCCCTGGGACAAGAAGAAACAACAAACTCTTCAGAAGATTTAGGGAAACGGGGATGTTTTCCAGGACGCCCAACTTCACCAGCCCGAGCTGGGCTCTCTTTCGGGGTGGCAAAGGCCACAGAGAGTTGGCAGAGTGATCTGCATCCGATACAAATCAATGCGTTTCAGTTGACTCCAGCTCTTCAAGGTCACGATATTGGAATGCCAAGTTTCGTTGAAATATGCCCATTTCTGGAAATACCAGTTCATTTCACTCCACCAGCTAATAATATCAGTTTCCTTAATGATGCTTACCTCGGCTCTTTCCAGTTATTCCATTTTCCTCAATAACAAGCTGCACACCTGGTACTAACCCTTCCTAACTTTACTTGCACAAATCCCTGGGTATTTGCTACCCTTAACGAAGCATTTGCCAGGGAATGCTAGGATTTGCCAACTAACGGGCCACAAGTTCAGATGGGGAGTTAAGGGAGCCAGCAATTTAAGTAGCTCTGTGTCTGTAAAGCACTTCTAACACCTAGCATCTTCTAAGACACAGATAATTTGGTCTCAAGTTCTTCCATCTTGGAGTTCTCCTCAAGGCAAAGCCTCTGCATTTCCTCTGTATTCCCTCAGCTTAGTGATTTTAGAGCCAAGAGAGGATGAAAGAGGCCACAGGGAGGACAAAATAACATATCGCAAGAAAGACTGATGCTACAAAGGCACATGAGGAGGAGTGCAGGTATCCTGCTCGTGGGCTTTTCCTATGGGAGCAGCACTGTCACCTCACTGCAGGAGCATGCCCTCCGTTTCTTGCAGATGACATGAGTCCCATGTACCCTTTTCACTTTGGATTCCTTCATAAAATGCTGCTGAGGACACGGCTTTCCCCATGGCACCTGGTACCAGCCCTGCTATGAGGGGAGGGAAAGCTCAGCTACGCTCCAGCAGCCCTCTCCTCTTAGGAGCACCACAGTTGCAGACGGCAGGTCAGACATGAGGACTAGCACAGTCATCTATGCTTTGTGTTCAACAGGGACACCGAGGGCTGCAGATGACAAAGGCACTCGTTGTTGGTTGGTGATAGGGAGGAAGAGGAGGTTTCCTTCACACTCATGGTGTTAAATTATCCCCTTCTTATTGAAGAGAAGACAACTTCACTGCAACTGGTGAAATCACAGGTTGATGGACTTGAGCTCAGACCTCAGGAGCAGAGAGCATATGGTGTGGCAGAAAGCCACATCTCCCAGTCCCAAACAGAATCTGTCAGCAAATCTGTTGACCAAGAAGGTGTGAAGGGAAAAAACCTGTCCCAAGAACAGCTCCAGGCGGCAAGAGGAATCCCTCTGCTACAATGGGTAGCACAGCATCGTCTTTTACTGCGCTGAGATACTTGAGGCACAAACACAGACACTTCCCACAGGAAACACAAACATTTCTGCTGCGGGCTGGCTTTGTTTAGCTCATATTTCACAGCCAGACTGACTGGTAAGTGGGTTCACTGACCTGTGGCACATGGGAAAGAGCAGTAACACAGCAGCAGCGTCCAGAGACTTCCCTTACAGAAGGGTTGGAGGGCCCATTGCAGGCTTTCAGCACAGAGGCTTGGATTAGCTGGTGGGGCTCAGCTCCAGGCTGTCCTACTGTCCCCATGGCTCCTTGGGGATGGGGAGCTTCACTACACAGCTACTCATATCTGTACCAGAACTTCAAAAGGTAGAGAAACATGCTAAACCTATACACGCACAGTGTCCTATCTGGGTAAATAAAGGCTTTATGTAGTCACTTATATTACACATTTGGGAAGATCTGGCGCAACGCCTCAATCTCAGTGGCTAAACAACAGCTGGGAGTTTTACCCCATGTGCTATGGGGCAGATGTGAAGGGTCCTGAGAAGCACTGCCCCACACTGCCACCCCAACCCCACACAGAGAGAGATCCAACAGCCCCGCGCTCTGCAGTGCCTGTGGTAGCACTGTGTTCCAAAGAGTACTTACTCTGCAGCCACCTTTCCTTCCTCAGCTTCATTTTCTCTTTTTTGGAAAGAACTGGTTTTTCTTCTAAACCTAGAAGAGAAGAGAGACATGAGACATGGCTCCTGCACACTGATTCAGTGCTGGGCTCTTCCCAAAGACACCATTCAACCCTTGATGCGTTTGAACTTGCTGGCAGGTTGGGCAGGCTTGCAGGCAGGCTGGGAGCTACACCTCAACTTCTACCCAAACAACCAAATCCATCTTGCTGTCGGTTAAGAAATAAGGAATGGGCAAGTACATCAGATCAGGCAGCAATTTGAGATAAGCTTTTTAAGACACCCTTGCCTAGTGTCCTGCATGAACCTGGTCTGGGAGCTGGTGTTTCTTCGGAAGTGATGGGAAGACCTACAAGTCCTGTAACTGGGAGAAAGAAGCAAGTTTTAATCTGAAAACACTCAGGCTGAAAAAGCTAAGCAGGAGGAAAACATGGACTGCAGACATGCAGACAGTTGGGGCTGTTCAGCCTGGAGAAGAGAAGGCTGCGTGGAGACCTCATAGCAGCCTTCCAGTGTCTAAAGGGGGCCTATAGGGATGCTGGGGAGGGACTCTTCATGAGGGACTGTGGTGAGAGGACAAGGGGTAATGGGTTTAAACTTAAACAGGGGAAGTTTAGATTGGATATGAGGAAGAAATTCTTTACTGTAAGGGTGGTGAGGCCCTGTAATGGGTTGCCCAGGGAAGTTGTGAATGCTCCATTGCTGGCGGTGTTCAAGGCTGGGTTGGACATAGCCTTGGATGGCATGGTTTAGTGGGAGATGTCCCTGCCCATGGCAGGGGGTTGGAACTGGATGACCTTAAGGTCCTTTCCAACCCTAACTATTCTATGATTCTATGTAGGAGAGGGAATGGTGACCTGACATGGCCATTGGCATCCCCCTGCCTGAGCAACAGCTTCAGTGCCTGCCGGGACAACATGTGCCAGGCAGGGGAAGGACTGCAAAGGGTCTGAAATGCCCAGATTTTGTGGCAGCCTTAAGGAACAGCCCATTACAAACAGCTTTTCACGCAGGTTCTAGTAGGCAGCCTACTATAACCAAACATAGTATTTGAACCCAGCTGTTGATGGCTGAGGTCCAGCACCAAGTAACGTCACAAACAGATTTACCACAGTTCCGTTGCAGACGCTATAAAATTTTATCTTATCTCTGGTGTTTAAACCAAAATTGACTTTAGTCAACTTCCCTCCTGAAATGTGCTGGGAATACCGCTGCAGGAATGCCAGTGGAGGAACAAGCTCCCCAGAGACCACTCCCCTTATTCTTAAGCCTGGAAAACAAAAGAAACACTCATCTTCTCCCCAGAAGAAGCGGGAGAAAGGACTTCAATGCAACTCTGAAAACAACTTATTGTGGACAACTCTGAGGCTGCAAATCCTTCAAGGTGATTTAAACAAGAGCGGTGTCATAACTCAGTAATTTTAGTGGCTTAAGCTCAAAACAAGCCTGCTGGGGCTGGAAGGACTTCTTCATAAAGCCAATAGCCACAACCATGCTCTGAACTGAGGCCAGGGGCTTGGGGCAAGCTGCTCTAGTGGAAGGTGTCCCTGCCTGTGGCAAGGGGTTGGAACTGGGTGAGCTTCAAGGTGCCTTCCAACACAAACCAGTCTGTGGTTCTATGAATCTATGAGTTTCTAGAGGGCACAGAGAATGAAGCTGTAGCTTTTACTGCCTTGAGTCCCAGAAAAATATATTACTACAGTCAATGCACCCAAGAATTGAGAAATAAAACCATCACTAACTTAGAAAGCTCAGGTATTGAAGGGTTTGCATGCGACTGATGCTGCTATTCATTCTTCCATCTCCTGCATAAAGCACCAATGCACAGGAGGCCTGCTACACCCAGACCAGCAGAACAGCCCCGCTCTTCCACAGGACCAGGCAACAACAGAGGACAAACATCCCCTCATGTTAAGGACAAATTTCCTCAACCTGCTTGCTGCGGTATCAAAGGAGATGCTAAACCAACTGATTGCATGCTCCAATAACCAACTCCCAGGTCACAGAAGCATAGAACCATGGAATGGTTTGGGTTGGATAGGATCCTAAAGATAGAATCCCAGACTGGGCTGGGTTGGAAGGGACCTTAAAGCTCATCCAGTTCCAACCCCTTGCCATGGGCAGGGACACCTTCCACTAGAGCAGGGTGCTCCAAGCCCCTGTGTCCAACCTGGCCTTGAACAGTGCCAGGGATGGGGCAGCCACAGCTTCTCTGGGCACCCTGTGCCAGCGCCTCAGCACCCCCACAGGGAAGAATGTGATCACCCCACATTTCTGTGGTTTCAGGGATGAAAACCAGATGAATCACCAGAGCCCAGAACACAAACCGTGCCCGATGCTCTCTGAAGGGCTGCCCGAGCCTGCCCAGCTTTCAGCCGGGGAGATGTGCCCCCTGATCTGAAAACACACTTCTTACTCCCGTGGGCAAACAGCGCTCAGTGGGATTTGCTGGTGAAAATAACTAACTGAAGCATCCAGCCAGCTGGCCGGTTCCAGTAACAACAGCAACTCACAGTCACGGTTTTTTCCCTTTTCTTTACTTTTCCGCCCAAACAGCAGCAGAATATTTCAGGCAACACAAAAGCTGTTTTCTTGGCAGGAGCCCAGCCTCGCTGCAGGCCAGGACTGGTGGCCGGTGGCCAGGCTGGCAGCAGCAGATCACCACAAGGACGCGGGGAGGCCAGTTTCTGCCCTTCCGCGCTGCCTTCTCCCTGGACACCCCCACTTTATGTACCCCACCTACCCCTGCGAAGGTTGTTTCGCTGCTGGGATGTGCCAAGTTGTGTTTGGCAGCTTCCAGCGACGATGCCGAGTGCCAAAGCCACTGGAAACCCACTGGAGAGCAGCGAAGGCAGAGTTTAGCTGGTTAAATAACAGCACGGGCTGTTCCCAAGGTAGCCTTTCATTTTCATTCAGCTTGCAAGCACCACTGAGATCAAAGCCAGGCCGCAGCTCCAGTTTAATTATTTCCCTGTGAAATCACAAGGGTTTGGGTTCCCCCCCCTCCAGCCCATCCCACATGTAATTTAACAGCACGTGGCTTCGAAAGCTGGTGCAAGGAAGAAAGGTGAGCGAACCCCTCCTGCACCAGCAGAGAGCAATTCGCATCCTGTAAACTTGACAATTACTCCTTTTGGCAAGGATGTGTTTTCTCTTGCCTCTGATCTGCACGGTACCAAACATCTCAAACATAAACAGATGACAGAAGCCAATAGCTTTTTGCCTCCTACACATCAAGCGCTTGATACCACACCACAATTGTCAGGATCCTGCTTTCCTGGTGGACCAGCAGGTTTGGGTTTTGGAGTACAGCAAAAAGGTTGAGGGGGCTTATTTGGTAAAGGGCATCTTAGACTAAAGAAATTCTTTTTATATATATATATATATATATATATATATATATGACTGCCTTTCATAAAGGACTTCTTCGACCTCAGAATTCCTCATTTGACCCTTTCTAGGCATTCAAAAAGAAGCCGGACTGCATTAAAGCTGTAACACTTCCGGCTTTCCTAAGTCTCAAGATCCCGCTATTTGAGCACACCAGCAAGAAGGTGAAAACAGGCTTCCTACTCCAGGAAACCACACTGATGACTTCGCCATGAACAGAAGTATCAAATAAACCTGCGCCTATGCAATGCTACATGAACAGAGGAGGGTCCTTCAGCCCTGGGCATCGGCTTCCCCCTGTGCAAGGCTGCAGTGAAGCATCAAGTCCCCGCTTTGGTATGAGCTATTAAGAAATAGCACGTAGTATTATGTATTATTCCCAGAACTCCGATGACACGTCAGGAAAGCTGTTGCTGCTCGAAACATAATATTTTGGCGAAACAGGGTACGGTATAAATTGAAGTTAAATAACAACAGCTGTGTTAATTTTAGCCTCAGTTGTATAACAGCAGCAAAAAGGAGCATATGCCTACAGCTGTGGGGTGAGTTCACTGAAGAAATGCAAAGAGGATGTCCAAAAGCAAAAGATTGGGTGTATCTGGGGTTTTGGTTGGTCGGTTGAAATTACACAGTGTCACCTGCAAATTGTCTGATACCTTTTTCCATGGAAAGGGCCTGGGAAATGGGAACCACAGGCTCCTGGGGTGAATACAACCATGGTGTGACCTGACAGATGCCAGTGCAGAACACTGAAGGTCATAGAATCATGACAGATGGAATGGTTTGGGTTGGAAGGGACCTTAAAGCTCCTCCAGCTCCAACCCCTGCCACAGGCAGGGACACCTTCCACTAGAGCAGCTTGCTCCAAGCCCCTGTGTCCAACCTGGCCTTGAACACTGCCAGGGATGGGGCAGCCACAGCTCCTCTGGGCACCCTGTGCCAGTTCTTTTCCCTTGGGGAAGAAGGTTGAGGGACAACACAGGCTTTCCCCAGTCCAAGCCCTGCCACCTTGAGCAGGCTCAGGAACCAGTGCTGGAAGACAAGATGACAGCCCCTGCTGGGACGGAGCACGTTTCACCATGGATACAGCATTTGCTTTCTATGTTCCAAAACAAGCTACATTATTTTTGTTCACGCTTAATCGTTACACCAACACGTAGGCTTTCCTCCTGCCCCCTCTGAGGAAAGCATCTATTTAAAGTGGGATCTGCATTCTCAGCCCCCCCAGATCCCCAGAAGCAGAGTCTACTCCCAAGCCCAGCTTCCCATCAGAGACCCGGAGGAGTAGTGTGGCTCATGTCCTCACACCAAGGTCATGCCTCTGTCAGGCCTGGTAAACATCCCCAGGCTCTGACCAGCTACAGCAAGGACACAAAACCTCCCTCTGCAGAAGAGCTGAGATTCATCTCTAGTTAGCTGCATCAGCACACAAGTGACATGCCGCATGGAGCGGGAGCAGTTCCCCTCAGGAGGTGATGGAGAAGTCACAGACTGCACAGCAATCTGTGAAAGGCAACTCCAGAGACAAAGTCTGTCCTCCCAAGCAACGTCTGAAGTGCCTCAGGCACACTCAGTCCCTGCCATGAAGTAAAAGTACCTTCTCCTCCTCTGCCCCAGGCGTTTTTCACTCTTCCGAAGTCTCTGGTGCTCACACGTGCCCTGTCCAGCAAGGAGGTTGATATGCACACAAAGGATGCTCGGGCGTCACTGTCCTTAAAGCCGCTTTTGCAGCTGGAAGGTTATTTCCATAACCAAGGCAGAAAGAGGTGACATGTCTCAGGGAACCTGGATTTCTGACCCAAGCGTGCCACAAGGATTGTGAAATGCCTTGTCTGAGGCAGGTGCTTGGTATTGCCACTTCATGGCACAGAGATCCCAGAAACCACCGTGAGCCTCCTCATGGAGAATCTGTGGCTGTCACAAGGAGCTCACCTTATCTGCCAGGCTGCAGGCTCTTCCCTGGGAAGCATTATCTTTTGCTGCTAGAAGGCGGTCAGCTTGTTTCGGGAGTTATCCTCCCCTTAAAACATGTGCAGGGTACAAACACTGCGGGGTCAGAGGGAGAAATACCATGATTTCTGTACACGCAGCCTTCTTAGGGGAGAAACACCAAGTGGGGACAGCAGGACAACCACGGCCTGCTTTATTTTGTTTCTGCATTTCCATTAGTGCCTTTTCTGTATTACCTCCGTCCTGCTGCTAACGCACTGCAGGACAGCAAATTAGGTCAGTCCCATCCCCAGACCAGTACACCAAAATGCTTTTTTCACACACATTCTGCTGGTTTTGGAAAGTTTAGCATAAAAAAGAAATGAAAAGAAATTGTGCATCTACTATTAGCACATCCTGCTGAGTCACTGGGTAGTGGTGAGACTGAAGAGGGAGAATGAAACACAGGATACCAGACAGACAGTGCCACTGTCTGATATCAGACAGGCCCTGCTACTTCTCCCCTTCCTGGCCAGACAAGCGTTAGGAGCCACAGGAGACAAAGGAGCTGTTAGGAATGTTGGCTGGCACCTACAGAAGGAGGACTTGCCTACAGCAGACAAAGTGAATCAAGCACTGAACTCATCTTTCAGTAAACCTGGCTTTAAGCAAACCCAAGGGAATGAACCATTTGACTTGAAACCCTGCATGCACAAAGTACCCTTTCTGGTATAGCTTTATCTTTAAACTGATTTGTCCTTATTACATTGCAGATACGTAGTTCTGCCTCCATAACGTAGATGATACCACTCTCCATCCTTCTTTCCTGCCGCTTGCACATTTGGCTGCCCTTCCTCTGGGAGTCATGGATGACTACAGCAAGCAACAGCCAAACCAACCTCTGTGCTCAGCACACTGGGCAGCACTCTCTTGCTGTTCTTCCACTGAAGGAAGCTCCTCACATCTTCCTCAAATGCTTCCCTGCTCAGAGAAAAACACCTTTTGGCAAAAGGTGCAACTGCTGAGGATGTTATTGCACCAGTGCAGGAGCTGCACATCACTTGCAAGAAAGAGCATCCCCAGCAGCGCATCCTCATCACCCAGCCAGCTCAGCTTCTGCCTGGATTCAGCACAGCTTTGCAAGAAAAGATGCTGGATGACTTTTAACTAACTTCCCTTCGTACCTTTTCTGCACCCAGAAAAACAAAAGGTTCTCAGTACTCCCTGAGCTGTAATACTTCAAACCCCACCAAACAAAGGCAGAAAGGCTCACCCATAGATGGATGCCCTGGGAAATACATGCCACGTGAGGGACTATGTAAGACCAGGTATAAGAAATAGGGGTTTCCAGCTTTGTGAGAATGAGTTTGCTTTGAAGAAAAGCCATTTCACTTCCCCCTACCCCTTTTCACATCAACAGGGAATAACAAAAGCCAGGGGGGTGTACATGCAACAAGTGTGTGTGTTTCTCCCAACAAAGCAGCAAGAAGCCTCCACAAGTATCTTCCAAGTCCCACAGCACAAGTTAAGAGATCCTTATTTGTCAAGGAATGGCACGTTGGAAAAGGCTGACTTCTTCTTTGCTTCCTCTGGCACGTACTTGCTTTCTGTGCAGCCCCATAACAGTTTACGTACCGGTCACCACAGCGAACTGTATGCCCAGCAGCTCTCAGCAAGTGCCGCTGCTGTAGCTGGTCACCCAAGCCAAACAGCAGAGGAGCAGGATGGAGGTAATGCAGGAAAGGCACTAATGGAAAGCCAGGAGCAAAGTAAAGGGACTAGGGCATCAAAGCCTATTTGAGACAATCAGAGCAGCTCAGTTTACGAGATTTCTTTCATGTTTCATCACAAGCCATCTTGTCCTTCCTGCACACACTTCTCTGACGATGGCAAATTACACAGGGAACAGCCACAGAAGATAAGGATTCGCCATGTCTGCATGCGAGGCAGAGTGAATTGCAAAGCTTTCTTGCAGTCAAGCTGATCCAAGGAGAGGTAGGTCTGCAGCAAAGCCTCCTTTTTTCCACACTCAGCCAGGAAACCCAACCATCTCTAACCTGCCTTGCTACTGCGAGCACAGAAACCCACCAGCCAGTTTCTGAGGGTGATTTCATGGCCTGAGGCACCTGAGAGAGGAGAACCAACCGGGCTTGCTTGGCTTTCATCATCCATGTAGAAGTACAAGACTCATGCTGTTTAAGGCAGCACCAGGGGAGCCTGGCCAGCAATGCATTCCCCTCCCTCACCTAAGGGACACAAGTCTAATCTGCTCAAGATATTCCTTAAGAAACATGAACAAGTGCATCGCTGCCAGCTCTCAGGTTGGAAAGCTGGTGAGTTGTACACTGCAATTAAACATTACCACACAGGTAAAGTGGCTTCCTGTGCTGCCATGGAAGCCCAGCAAACTGCTGTTCCTCCTTTCAGCCAGCACTCACATTATTTCTGGGAAGTAGCACAGAAGCTTGGGGTATGAAGCACTCCATAGCAGCCCATGCATTTGCAGCCCAGGTGAGCCAGGGAGTAAGCCAGGATTGTAAGCAGCCTCATTACTACACTCTTCTCATAGAATCACAGAACAATGGAATGGTTTGGGTTGGAAGAGACCTTAAAGCTCATCCAGTTCCAATCCCTGCCATGGCCAGGGACACCTTCCACTAGAGCAGCTTGCTCCAAGCCCCTGTGTCCAACCTGGCCTTGAACACTGCCAGGGATGGGGCAGCCACAGCTTCTCTGGGCACCCTGTGCCAGTCCCTCAGCACCCTCACAGGGAAGAGCTTCTCCCTAAGAGCTCATCTCAACCTCCCCTGTTCTGGCAGGTTAAAGCCATTCCCCCTGTCCTGTCCCTACCTACCTTTGTAAAAACATGGCAGGGGGTTGGAACTGGATGAGCTTCCAACCCAAACCAGTCTGGGATTCTACGATGATTCCTTTTTGAGCCCACCCTCACTTTCCATGCAGCAAAGAAAGCACACAGATCTGTGCCTCCTTGTCAGAAAATACCTGCCCTTGCCAAACCAGACTCTAAGAAGTCACCTTGGCAACCAGGTTCCTTCAGCACACATCTGTAAGGCAATAATGACTCATGGGTTTGCCATCACAACCCAAAACCACAAAGCACCAGGCATGCGGAGGTGTCCTTCTGAGCTGTCTACCTCCTGCAGCAAGTACTTTCAAGGTTCATACATAACCACAGCCACAATGAAGGGGCACAATCAACAGCAGACCCCAGGGAGCCTGCAGCACAACACAGCCTGGACAGTCAGCAAAGCCCCTTCCACGGAGGATGAAAATGTGTATTTTAGCAACAGATCCATACACGAGAGATGTTGGTGTGGATATTGCAGTTTCAATGGGGAGCAGTGGGAAGAATTGAACAGAAAACCCTATAAAAAGCTTAAACAGCAACAAATATCTGCAATGAGATTTATTCTGAGCCCAAAAGTAATTCATGTTTATCAACAGGCAGAGTCTCTCCTCAGGGCTTACTAAGGGAGACAGACTAGTGAAACATCCCTATGCTTTTTGACAATGCCTCGCAGGTCTATTTTAAAGAGACTTCCCCCCAAATATCCTTTCCATTCCTGCTAATAAGATTGCCTTTGCCTACACTGTACTTGGACAAGTTCAGTACCTTCTGCAGTGTGACACAGTGAAAGCTCCAGAGCTGGAAGCGGTACACGATTTGATTTTACCTGGTGCTTGTCATTGATGCAAAATGCCAGCAAACATTAATCTACTTTAATGTCCTTCTCTTTGAGCTGTATATTAGCTACCAGACAATTAAATGGGCATTCTCTAGGGAAGCTTTCCATTTCCTGCCACTGGTTCCTACAATTTGCATTTGTTTTGGTACCTGCCATTTCCCTTACATGTATATTCTTACCTACCACTCCATACATGCTCTTTTAGCTCCTCAGAGGAGCCTGCTCTGCTCACTTGCACTTGTTATTACATTCTCCATGCAAGGATTTAGTGGTGATCCTGCAAACCAGTCCCCAACGCCTTCCCTAGGCTTGACAACAGGCAGATTTCTTCCCACCTGGATTTCTTCACTTCAGTCCTTAGTTCTGAAGAGCTTTAATGGGACTGCAGACAAAAGACTTGTCCTATCCAAACTACTGATCTTACTGTTCAACGTTTGTACAGAGCTGAAGCCACCCCATACCGCAGACAATCCTGTGGCTCCTACAAGGGGTGTATGGGAGATTTGGACGTAACTAACATTTTCTATATTCATGTTCACTACACCTGTGTTGTAATCACAGGTATTTCTCCTCAAAACACACAGCAGAGAACTGTGCTGCTCTGCGTTTTCAGCTGCATTCCCCTCAGTGTCAACACTGTGGCCTGATGGGGTGCTAGAGGGGGAGAAAGGGCACACAAAAGGCAGGCAAGGGAAAAACTAAGTATTTAATGATGCTCAGAGGAACTGCAAGTACAGAGTGTGAGACGTCTGAGGCAGACAGCTATGTCACTGTCAGGGGCCACTGCAGCACTGGCAGCAGACCAGCCGTGCACTGAAGGTTGTCTAGAACATCCTAGAACAAGTTGTGGAGTGGCTGCTGGAGTCCCATCTTCCCCTCAGCATCTCCACATAACGTATTTCATGGATTCAGTAGTTTGCTGGCAGAAACACTGAGTTTTCCTCAGTTCCTTGTGTCCTGGTTTTGGCTGGGGTAGAGTTAATTTTTCTCCCTAGTAGCTGGTACAGTGCTGTGTGGTTTGGATTTAGCCCGAGAATAATGTTGATAACACACTTGTCTGTCTTGGGTCTTATTTCTCTTTCTTTTTGTCGTCTCTCTTTTCAATACTACTGCTATTATTATATTACTTCATATCAATTATTAAACTGCTCTTAACTCACGGGTTTTACCTTTCTTTCCAATTGTCCCCTCCGTCCCACTGAAGGAGGAAGGGGGGAGTGCAGAACTTAGTTCCCGGCTGGGGTTACACCATGACACCTTGCTCCAGGTTTAGCATCTAAAGCCATTTCCCCTCCCACAACTGGGAAAAGCAGGACATGGGAGTGATGCAGACACATGATATAATCTGAAATTATTTCTTCCAGCTGAAATGGGTCAGGATGGGCAATGGGACCACATCCCAGTATGACTTGGTGAAACAAGTGCCTGCAGGAACCTCCACCTCAACTGCCTGACAAGGCAGGGATGCAGTCGGTAGGAAGAGCTGCAGTTGGATCTTCCCTTGGATGAAGATAAAGGAAGAGGCAGGAGGAATCCCAGGGCTCAGCACTTCCAGTACTGCTGACAGACACTCGCTCTGTCTGAGAAAGGGAGATGCTGGCATTTTTCAGGAAGACTCCAGAAGGCGGATGCTAACTGAAGTACTGCAGCCTGGCTTCCAACAGATGAGAGGATTTAGCAGGAGCCACTGAGGTGGTGTAAGGTTTCTTCTGGAAATTTATGACCAGCAGACAATAACTAACAGGAAGAGACAATAAACAGCAGGACCAGCAAACCAGCAATGCCCGGACCACCACTAGCCAAGGGACTTGCAGCTATAAAAAGGTAAAACCAAAGGCAAACACAGCTTTTCCATCCCAAGGTCTCTATGTGCCCTTCCTCTCAACGCACACATGATGCTACTTACACGGGGAGGTAACAACCGTCACTGGAATTACTGTCACACATAATTAATATATTAACTAAGTTGACTGAAGAGCGCACTGTGATCAATACTTAATTCTATTTCCGGGCAATACAATGACATCAGCCAGAAATTGAGTTGAGTAGATAATGAAGACACATAACTTCAGGGTCAAAACAAAACCATCCCCAGAACAGCAGTAACTAGGACATGTACAGGAGTTTCAGCAGCAGCACACACCACATGGAGAGAACAGATCACATCACAGATGTCTTCACAGCAAAGGAGGAAGAACTGAGCCATGAAGGTCAAGAGATAAATGTCAAAACAGCTGAAATGAGAGTTTCAAATGATAAGGATGAAGCTGTTGCAGAGAGAGGGGGGAAGCAGGAACAGCTAAGGAAGAGGCAGGAACAAAGCTGTTAAGGGAAGCTGGACATCTTCAAATCACCATTAAGAGTAGAGTGAGGTTTGTCTTCCAACAGACAAGGGCAGGGCTGCCAGGCCATTGGTGTCACAGCAAACCCAAAGCACACAGGAAGCCGCGCAGGGTAGATGGGGGAGAGGTGTTTTCGGGAAGGCAGGAGGACCATCTCCTTTCCCAGCCTGCTGACATGAAGGGGCTGCTCCCTCAACCTTCTCTTCTCCATGGGGCACACAAGGAACAGACAGGGCAAGCTCAGTGAGGAAGGAACGCATACCCAGAGGCGCAGCAGAAGGCAAAGAAGGGCTGGGAGATGAGAGGATTGCCCCACCATTACCTCCTCAGTCTCTAGTTTGCTAGAGGGGTACTAAGTACTTCACTCCATTATCTTCCCTGTGAGGGTGCTGAGGCGCTGGCACAGGGTGCCCGGAGAAGCTGTGGCTGCCCCATCCCTGGCAGTGTTCAAGGCCAGGTTGGACACAGGGGCTTGGAGCAAGCTGCTCTAGTGGAAGGTGTCCCTGCCCATGGCAGGGGGTTGGAACTGGGTGAGCTCTAAGGTCCCTTCCCACCCAAACCACCCTGTCATTCTATGGCCTTCCCTTTCAGAATTAACCCTGCTCATTAAATCAGTGCTTTGCAGAAAAATCAAAACCTATTACTTCTTAAACAGCAGACACAAAAGTAATGTCCAAGCCTGACCACTGCATCCCACCATTCCCCGTGACAGCCACTATTCCAATGGCAGCAAGGACTTGAAATTGCCTGAACTAGGAGAAGCCTGCCTAAAATGTCCTCCTGAAGCCCTGTGTGCTTCACGGGCTTTCAGAAATACAAGGACACAAAGGAAGCACATGTGTGAAACTGGGATAAGTCTTAGGAAAATGCTTGCAGACCCACACAAGTATTGCTCCAGGCTAACAGCTTCCCTGTCTCTCCCTGGGAGATTTGCTGTATCAGGGTCTGAAGTGTGCATTGTCTTCCAGCTGGAGAGCCCTGAAGTCAATCTAACCCTGAGTAAAGGGATTTGCTGGATGGCCCTGACTGAATGCATTCCTTTGACTCTCCATGGCAAGCAGCTATCTTGGAATGCCTTTACAACAAGGCTGCTTCCCAGGAAGCAGCCTTGAGGATGCTCAGTCAGTAGGAAGGGCCACCTTGCCACGTGGCCCACGAAGTTCAGAGCCCAGTGGCAGAGCGGTGACAAGGAAGCTGAAATGTCCCTCCCTCTGCCTTCCCCCCTCGGAAGACTTCCCTGCTTCAGCATCTACAATCAAGCTGGGATTCCACCAAAATACATGCTCCAGAAAAAACATGTCAGGCAGCAGCCAAAAAGCCTGAAGTGTAGCCAGCCACACCTAAGGTTATGCAGTCCTCAGCCTCTGCTACACTATGCACAAAGGGCCTTGACATAGTTTAATAAACTCTCCTTCAGTAAACCTGCCTTCTTGGCACACCAGCAGCCTCTTGCACTACAAGCCTGCACAGGCAACAGTTCCAGCACATCACTCCAAGGTCTCCCTGTGCCAACACCCCACCTACTGTTAAAGGCACTGCTCCCATCGATCAGCAAACACCCATCAGCACAGAGAAAGCAGCCACTTCTGCACAAAGGCTGTGTATTCACAGCAAGACTCAGAGAAACTTCCTTCTAATGCAGATGGAAGAGAGACAAGTCTCCAGCAAGTCTATGAGGAAGAGTGCATCTACATTCACGTACATTAAACGTCCAAGGCCAAGTCGGATGGAGCTTGGAGCAACCTGCTCAAGTGGAAGGTGTCCCTGCCTGTGGCAGGGGGTTGGAACTGATGAGCTTTAATGCCCCTTCCAAGCCAAACCATTCCTTGATTCTACGATAAGAGGAGACTACCTGTGCAGACATATTCCTCAAGCTCTACTGTGACACTGGCAGGATGCTCGGGTGTGGTTTGATGAGCAGGGAAGAGGTCTGGAAGGTGCTGACTTGCTCCAGGGAATACTGAATGCAACATTGGATTGCTTGTCTCTAATGGAACTAGAGGGAAAAACCCTAAATCAATTGTAATCGACTTGTCCGTTAATGACACAGACAGGGTTGCTTCCTCTGGAAAGATCGACATGCAAAGTGGAGCAGTATCCATACCAGCAGCATTATCTACACATCACATCTGGAAACTTGGCACAGAGACAACAGCAGGCAGATTCCAGCACGGAGCAGCTCAGGGTTTGGGCAAGCCAGACGTCAGGTTAAGCTTCGCTTACCTAAGAGCTTGCTGTTGCAAGAGCAGCAGCTTTCCACCATGCCTGCCCCACAGCCTCCTGCCCCAGCTCTGGTGTGCAGCTCCGGCAGGAAAACTTCACTCACTGCCATCCAGGTTAGTTTTCCACTAGTTCAGTGAGCCCAACCAAATCAGAAGCACACACGGTCAGGAGGACAGGGAGGAGGAAGCAGGCCTCCTCCTCTTCAGCAGTGGCAAGTTGTTGGAGACAGTCACACTGAACTTCAGACTTCAGCCCTAAAGTGCCCATCATCTATTTTAAACAGAAGTTAGTATTCATCAGTAGCAACAGATCTCTAGGCCACGTGTTGTCTTTATTCCAGCCTGACATCAGTTAGCACACAAGCACTCCAATCCCCAAGATGGGCTCACAAGCAAGGGCAGAGGGAATGCCCGCGGAACCTTTTGGGGCTGGAAGAACAGATGTGCTCCAACGATTTGGCACCATCGGTATCTACAACCTTCTAGTTCTTCATCTCACCAGTTTGTGGTTTGTAATAGTTATTAGGCACTGGAAGCTTT
Source organism: Amazona ochrocephala (assembly GCA_039720435.1). NCBI lineage: Eukaryota > Metazoa > Chordata > Aves > Psittaciformes > Psittacidae > Amazona > Amazona ochrocephala. Next base: position 79,308,980 of record CM077881.1, on the reverse strand, counting down.
AAGTGCTCATCTAAGCATTTTGAGCGAAGTACTGATCTATTCCCCAGACTTTTCCGGGGGAACTGCCCACCTTGGCTACCCTTTCATTCTGACGAGGTACACCAACTCATATACCAAGCTACTTGGGAAGGTGGGGAAGATCTTGTCACAGTAAGAGTTTCAGCAGTCACACACCAACCAAACCCTGAGAAACAAGAGAAACCTGAAAATCATTGCTTCATGCCTCTGGCATAAAGATCTAACTTGGGAATTCCAGCAGCTGGAAACCAAGTACAGTTTGACTAGGGGAGATTCTGGTTTGTTTTCAAGCTTCCTTCACAGAGCCCAGACCAGAAAACCCTCAATGATCCACTAAATTCACGCTAAGAAACGGGATGAGGGACTGCAATCTGGGAATACTACTGCCTTGTGCCTCAGTTACTCTAAGTAGATGAGCTCCCACGACATGAGTACATCTGTTGTAAGGCAGAGTGCAGTCCTCCCCTCTGCTCTCCCAGTGCTGCCAAGAGCCCAGGCCCTGGAACCACAGAAATGTGTACTTCCCACCATCAGACAAGGAGGGGAAGAAACAAACCTCACCATCAAACATTCCAGCAGCAATTCCCACCCTGAGAGCAGCCTGCGAGTGCAAAACAGAAGTGGCTTCATAAACAGCTTTGGGGTCAACATCGAAGGGGCAGGTTTTGACCTGCTTCAACACCAGCTCATCAATAGCCTGAAATATCTTTCTTCCTCCCCAGTTTCACCTTCTCCTTTAATGTTTCCAGCTACAGATTTATCAGCTGGGCGCTGCCTCTTCCTTTCCTATTGACTGCAGGGGTACTGGGATGTCAACACTCAGTACCCAGAAGGTTGATGTTGGTAGGAGGTCAGGCCACCCAGGCTACAAAACCGAAGACAGCAGCAATGGGCTCCCTCCTTCTGGTATGTCAGAACCCCGGCACTCTGTAACAGGACAAACCAGCGGATTCGGAACTGGCCCCAGGCACATATAGAGTGCAGGATACACGTAAAACCACTGGGACAGCATCAGCCACCCCACTGCCCGGTTTGGCCCAGGAGTACATAGGCAGAGAGGAGTACAAGGCTACTAAATTAGACTTGAGCATGATACGAACTTCCCTTGGGATGTGCACATGGGAATTTCACAAGGAACAAATACACACAGCTTGAATTGTGGAATAAGCCAATGACCAGAAGAAAACAGAATGGGAAGAGAAGTGCAGGAGAGGTCTAAAAACTCTCTAGTCTGCTTTAGGAGCAGCTGCGAGGGTTTGGGCAGAAGACCATATGATCCAAGAGGACCATTTAATATTCACCACCGCTGACCAGCCTGGGCAGCCTCATATCCTTCCAGCCTTTTCTGGGATGGGCTGAACCCCATCCCGTGTAACCTCACATAACACTGGGAGTGTGTGACGAATTCAGCTAGTGAAGAGCAGGAGCACAGGCACAGTGACACGGAATGACACCCCCTGCCTCCAGCTTGGTGGTGGAGAGACTGAGCAAGGCAGTATGTGACCAACCATCACCCTGACAGACTGAAGTCTGAGGTTTAACCAGACCTGAACTGCTGCACAATCCTGGCACACACCGTAGGGTGGGAATCTCTCATCACAGCAGCTTGTATTAACCTCTCCTTGAAGCACTGAACACGTTACTGCGCTTCCACCATCACGAGCCCAGGACAGCAAAGCTCCAGGCTCCAGGAAGAGAGGTTAACCAAGCACATCCCTTGCTGGTACAAAGGGGCAGGAAGAAAGTTCTTACCCCAGTGCTTGATCCTGGGTGAGACTGAACAACAATGAGGAATTGCCGCACCTTATTTTCTTTCAGGTGGTGCATGATTAACTGGTGATGAGTTTTGCCTTTCAATGCCACCCTCGTTAATCCAACCTGTCCCTGCTCCTTCCAACCAATACCGCCTCTGCTTCCCACTGGGTCTCCAAACAGCTTCTTCCAGGCCAGAAGAGTCAGCATTTCTATTGTCTACTATATTCTCACCCTGTTTGCTCGTTTGACTGTAATTTCTCCTCTCCTCCCCAGTAGTTGATGTTTCCAGTCCTGGCTGTAGGTCTTATTTTCCTGACAAAACCTGCACACCCTACCTGGAAACAAGAAACATGGAGGAGATGCCACATATCTGGGCCCCTCAAGACAAGAGAGATGTTGAGGTGCTGGAGCGGGGCCAGAGAAGGGCAATGGAGCTGGTGCAGGGCCTGGAGCACAGTGTGATGGGGAACGGCTGAGGGACCTGGGGGTTTCAGTCTGGAGAAGAGAAGGCTCAGGGGGGACCTGATTGCTCCCTACAGCTGCCTAAAAGGAGGATGAAGTGAGGTGGGGGTCAGTCTCTTTTCCCAAGGAACAAGGGATAGGACAAGAGGAAACAGCCTCGAGCTGCGCCAGAGGAGGTTTAGATGGAGATGAAGAACAATTCCTTCCCCACAGGGTGCTCAGGCATTGGAACTGCTGCCCAGGGCAGTGCTGGAGTCACCGTCCCTGCAAGTGTTCACACACCATCTAGACAAAGCCCTCAGTGCCACGGGTCAGTGGTGGCCTTGGCAGTGCTGGGGAATGGTTGGACTGGATGAGCTTAGAGGTCTTTTCCAACCTGCCTGATTCTGTGATTCCACCTTACAGAAAGGCTGTGTGTTACATATCTGAACCTAACCTGCGATAGCACTGCCAGCAATCTCCTGCCATATGCAGTGGATAAATTTCTTTCCCTCTTCTTTTTTCCTCACCAATTAATTCCATGGTAGATCCAAAGGCCAGCACGAAGAGCAAGAGAGAAGAAAGTAAGTACAAAGCAATGACTGTGAAACAGACTGGGAGGATTGAGCACTTTTCAGTCACTTACAGGAGCACTACAGACAAAAAACCCAAAGCTCAGCTTGTGCCCCTGCAGTATTTTACCCAGCTCCTCTCAATTCCAGGTCTGCCACAGATCTGTGTTAAAGGCGACCATGAGGGGTCAGATTCTTACCACGTTCATTTCAGTTTTTAGATTGCACTAGAAATAACTTTATGCTGAAATAGCCAAAGGGCAGAACTGCTGCGTGAATGTACTGGGGACTGGGATTAGGAGAGAAATAATGAGGTTTGGCACTGCTTAGTGCCACTGGCCTCCCCCTGGCTCCATCTCCAGTTGTAGGTGTCCGTAGCCTCAGGAGACACAAAAGAGCCACTGGAGCTGTTGGGTCGGGGGGAACATCAGGATCCTTCACAGCACACAGGGTGACAAGAGCATTGCTGCTGTGATGTGTGTGGCTACCTGCCTCTTCCAGGCATCACTGCAAAGCCTAACTAGCAGAACAGATGAATGCAGGAAAAGTCTCCAACATCCCTCTTGCATGTTTCCAGAAAGCCTCCATTCCTCTGCTGGTTTTCATTTGAATGCCTCCCCTTTGCAAGGCTCCCCAGAGACTGACAGGCATACAAGTAAATCAAGACTTGCAGCCCATGTGTTTCAGTAAGAAAAGCCCCCTCTGCAGCACGACAAACCCAGCTGACCACTTATGCAATAGATGTGCTTAAAGCATCCGCATGAATTAGGAAATAGAACATCACCTGCAACTGCAAGCCGCGGTTGCAAACACAACAGAAACCCCACGATCACAGAATCACAGAATCAGCCAGGTTGGAAAAGACCTTTAAGCCCATCCAGTCCAACTGTTCCCCAGCACTGCCAAGGCCACCACTAACCCATGGCACCGAGAGCTCATCTACATGGTTTGTGAACACTCCCAGGGATGGTGACTGCAGCAGTGCCCTGGGCAGCCTGTTCCAGTGCGTCATCAAAGATGTGACATGCACGAGGGATTCAGCCAGCCTAACATAATGTTCTCTGGGAACAGCCTTGGACAACCCCCTCCTTGCCTTTCGCTCTCTCCAGTGAGCAAGCACTGCTCCTGCCAAGCATCAGAAGCTACACACAAAACCCTCGTAGAGCTTTAACAGAAGGCACTTTGAGAACCTGAGCCTCGGTGTCCAGCTTCACCACTAGCAAATAGCGTCACAGGGCTAAGAACATAGCAGGCCTGAACAAAGCTTCCTGCAAGCCAATACCATGCATCCCACGGGGTCAACAATGAATGTCCAAGTATAGAGCAAGTGCACATGCAGTATCCTCAATGTATTTTTGTTCTGGGGATCTGACCAGCTGCTTTGAAGCCCACGTGGGTACCACAAATTCAGAACACCTCAGTGCATGAAGTCCTAAAACTTAACTGCCTTTTTCTTGAAGGATCTTTTCCCATCCTGAACCTGGCATCTTCTACTTGGATTTCTTCCACTTACCTCACTAGAAGATAGGGACTGGGAACAAGCCTAGTATGGCCTCAGCTCTGTGGCAACCCTATTTTACTAAACTTCACCAGCATCATGTTTCTCAGACCATCATCTTTTCCAGGCAAGAGAGCTCAGATCCATTTAATCACTGCTCGCATTCCATGCCTTTACCATCAATGCTGAAAAACTCATCTACAGATAAACACTGATGCTCTGAAAGGACTGCATTTGACTGCAGACACTGTTAGGAGCTCAGATATCCAGGCTGGAGAATGGTTTTTCCTTTGAGGTGAGGCACATGTGCTAAAGAAGGTCAGTGAACCCTGGCATCACCTCCTACATATTCGGAGCCAGAAGGACTCAGGGAATGCAGGAGCAGAGTTTCCAGAGACACTTCTGCGCTGCTCCAGTCTGAGCTTTCCTGAAGTAATTACTCTGGAACTTACTCAAAGCTCGTTAGGCAAAATTTCCACTAGGTTATTTTATCCGTTGATTAATTCCCCGTTCCTGGCAGATTTCCTTGGATTCTTTAGCATGCCTGCTCTCAGGATCCCTACGGTGCGGGTTTGTTTCCCCACTCCCAACACCCAGTGCATTGATAGGGAAATGAAAAAACTAATGACGTCAGAGCTCGCCTTTGATTTTTAAGTCTCTGTGGCAGATTAATGCGGTGCCCTTCCCCTCCCCATGCCCTCCCATCTATTGCACAGCCCTACGTCAAGGAGTTAATCCCACCATCTGCAGCTCCTGAGCCCCAGGAAGCCCCAACACCTAACAGTTCAGAAGCACCACAAAGTCCAACCGCATCTCATAGCGCTGAAGAGCCATGTAATCACATTCATTTCCTTCACCCAATAGCCTGCTCAGTGAACACATACAAGATCATTTAGATTTAGACATCGAAAAGAGCTCAACAACTCAGCCTGGATAATGCCAGCAGACTTATTATTTACATAATCAAAGAATTACTAGCTCAACCCCGGTCAAAATCAGTCGGTTCCAACATTCGCATTCTAAGTGGCTTTATAAACTGCTGCACGCACAGGGGACTGCAACACTAACATAAAGTAAGGAGACACCCAGGAAAGCCTTCCAAACTGTTTGTGACATGTTTCTGACCTCCAGCCCCCAGCTCACTGTTCAGCTTTGCCTGCACGTAGTTGGGCAACAACCAGCGCACAGGATCAGCAATGCAGAACGCTGCTGGAGCCTCTCTGCCTGTTCTAACCCTGGCTTTTGCAGCACAAAGAGCAGATTTCAAAACTGGAAGGCATCTGAAGAATGGAGCTAGACAAATAATCACCTGGGGAAGCACAAGGCATGTAATCCATGCTCCTCTGGTCTGCGATGCTCAAGGCCAGACTGGACAGAGCCTTGCGTGACACATTCTGGTGTGAGGCATCCCTGCCCATGGCAGGGGGTTGGAACTGGGTGATCTTAAGGTCCTTTCCAACCAGACCAGTCTGTGACTCTATGATTAGGGTGGAGGTAACTCAGTCCCAGCATCAAGCACCCACTGCAGGTCAGTGACTGCTGCACCCATGTACCTGCTCCTGCCCATCAGGAGCACACAGCCCTCCCAGCTCAAAGAGCTGCTGACAAGTCATGTCCTGACCAGAAACAAGCACTATAAAACTGACTACCATTCACAAGGAAATGCTACACCCTCAGATCAGGACTGGAGATACCAAGCAGAAGCCCCTAAAGCACAGGCAAAGTTGACCCAGTCTCTGCACAGAGACTGTATAAATCATAACAGCCCTCTAACCTTAAAAAGGTCTTACTAATTCTAGCATTCCAATGTGACACTGTGAACTACCTTTTCTTTTGTGTTGGTGATGGTGATTACACACTCCAGTTCACCCAACCCATGAAAACACTCATTCCAGGAGCACCTCAAGGCTCCTTCCTTCCTTCCTCATGGGTTCACAGACTGCCCTGTAAGTGGAACTGGTCCAAGCATGGCTTCACCTCCTCCTACAGCCTCTGACATTTCTGGTGGCTGACGCTTTTGTGCTGTCTCAACTGCTCTTCTGCTTCAGCAAACACTTTACAGCATCCAAAAGCCCTGCAGCACCAATATCATCACCAGTTCTGCCATCTTATGCAACACACGACACTCCCACAGCATCATTCCCCCAGGACAGCCTCACATCCTGTCCCCTGCTCCTCTTCTGCTTGGCTCCTGGGGACACACAGGCACCATCCTGCAGCTTCACCGAGCCCCTCGACAGACCACGGTGAACATTACCTCACTACAGACCTCCTACAGCACTCTTCATCTCCTGCCAAAGCTGGGCTTGACCACTCTGCCAGGGACACAAGACAATTCCCTACTTTTCAAACAAGTCTCAAATCAGAGCCAGCCACTCTGCTCCAATATGCCCATTTGGCTCACCTCGATGAAGATGAAATCCTCATCAAAACGAAAAATCAAGATCTGGGCTCCTCCAGGAGAAGCAGAAGCTATTTTCTATCTCCATCCCTTCACTTCTTCCCCTTTTCTCAATTCCAAACTTGCAGGACAGAAACATCCTGGAACGACATTCTCCTGGTAGAATCTGTTCTAAAGCAAGCAGGTTTTCAATGACTCAGGGCTCCAACACTGTGCACTTCAGGCTCTTTGTACCCTGCCAGCAGCACACACAGGATACCAAACCTCAGCAAACAGCACTTACACTGCACCTGCATTGGCACAAATGGGTGCTCTCACCACAGCCCCATCTACCCAGTGCAGCCATGAGATGTGCTGCGAGAACAAAAAGAAGTAAACAAGGGGTGGGGAAGGACCAAACCTTGGTAGCTGCTCCTCTGACACTCCCTGCTGTCAGCTTGCAGAGCTGCCAAACATCGGGCATTGCTTTGATCTTATCAGGTCTGGAACTATAGCACCAAACCAGAGCCTTGAGACATACGTGTCCCCTCACCTCCCTGCACTTCAGTATCCCCACACATGCAAGGGAACATGGTCTGGCATCACTCCTAGGAAGAAAGGGCTCCTCCAATGAAAAATCTACCCTCCCATTCCCAAGCAGTAGTCTTTGAGGCTCACCATGCCTAAAATACAGCTGCTGAGAACATCCACATCCGCAACAAGATACTGTGTTAGGACATAGAATCACAGAGCGGTTTTAGTTGGAAGGGACCTTAAAGCTCATCCAGTTCCAATCCCTGCCATGGCCAGGGACACCTTCCACTAGAGCAGGGTGCTGCAAGCCCCTGTGTCCAACCTGGCCTTGAACACTGCCAGGGATGGGGCAGCCACAGCTTCTCCGGGCACCCTGTGCCAGTGCCTCAGCACCCTCACAGGGAAGAGCTTCTGCCTAAGAGCTCATCTCAGTCTCCCCTCTGGCAGGTTAAAGCCGTTCCCTTGTCCTGTCCCTACATCCCTTGTCCAAAGCCCCTCTCCAGGTTTCCTGCAGTCCCTTTAGGCCCTGGAGCTGCCCTAAGGTCTCCCCTTAAGGAGCCTTCTCTTCTCCAGGCTGCCCCAGCCCAGCTCTCTCAGCCTGGCTCCAGAGCAGAGCTGCTCCAGCCCTCACAGCATCTCCGTGGCCTCCTCTGGACTCGCTCCAACAGCTCCACATCCTCTTTTATCCTACTGACAGGGTATTAAATTTACCTAATGGACCAAGAGCTGCCAAGCACTGTGAGACATTTTTCTGGCTTTGTTCAGCTCTCCTTTCCTGATGAGGACCTTCCTTTACTGAGGCGTCGCAGTGAAGACACGAAGAAATGCCAGCTTGCCAGTGGATCCCAAAGTGAGAGTTCAAAGCACCATCTGGACTTCCCCAGGAGGCGGGACTGATCCAAGCCACTGCACCAGGCATGTTTGCCAGTATCAAGAAGGCTGTTCCATCTTAGTGGTTTGCAGGCTTGGATACTGCCATCCTAAAAAATAACATAGGACAGAAAGCAGCAGCCAAGTACACCCTGCTGTGCTGGAGCCGCAACGTTTGAGGAACCTACAGCTATGTGCCCCTATGTGGGGACACATGCTCCTTCAGGTAGGGCAGAGGGAGATATGGAAATATGCAGGATGTGATACCACCAAACACATTCTGGGAAAGAGAAGAAGGAGTCGTGTCTCCCCGTGCCAACCCTCATGCTCCACTGTCCTAGGCCAAGGAGCTTCCGGAACAGGAGGATTCATCAAAGGTTCGCAAGGTACAAAACCTATCTGGACATCTTTTGAAACACTCATTTTCTTCCGAGTTTTGCTTCCACAGAGGCCCTTGCAAAATCAGAGCCATCTGTTGGAAACCAATGGCTGACGCTGGTGATGGAAATGCTGAATGCGTTTTTCCTGCTATTCGAGCTGCCTGGAAGCAGCTCACATCCCCCAGAAAGGTCAACAGTGTACAAAACATTGCAGTGAAGTTGTGCACTGGAGATGTTCGCTCCTAGTGAGGATTTGGACATGCTGAAGACAGCAGCACACAAGCTGCAACATCAAACAACACTACAGCCTTCTCCTATCAACGTTACATAATAAATGATGCATTTAAGTGTTGCGATGCTGGGCTCCAAATCCCAGCCTCATTGAGCCTGTAAACATTGGGCCATAATTATTTTTAGTATTTAGAGTACAGAGTACTATCAGATCCCATTTAAAGATTACCCTCAGACGAAGCAAGTCTGGTTCTTAAACGCTTTCTTCAAGCAGAAAAAGGGGGTAGCAGCAGCTGGAGTACAGCAAACAAATCAGTAGATGCATATGGACATATAGGTCACGTAAGAATTAGGCTGAGGGAAAAACAAGTTAGCTTGTCAACTTGGCTGCTTTTCCACATATGGTGCTAGCCATTTGTGGTTTAAGCTTTGAGGAGCTCCACTTCGTCTGAGCCTGCAACAATTCCAAGCTTCCAAGAAGCAGGTTTTTACTCTAACTCCTCTATGTTACTTTATACTGGCTAACACTTTCATGTGAGCATCGCTGGCTGATACACATGCTGCACTAGGAAAAACTGAAGGAGGAACTGGAAAACTGTGTTCTGTGCCCCGCAGAGCAGAAAAATAGCCTTCAAAAATATAGATCTGACCTAGAAAAAGGAAGAGTTCTGCTGCTGCCCTCTAATGAGCACATCTAACATCTGAACAAGAGCACCCCAACAGATCCGTTCTGTTCTGCTACAGGCACAGCCTCTTCTGCTGCAGAGCTGTCGGCAGTGCAGTCACAGCTGGAGCAAGGCAGCACCTTCTACACAGCAAACGTGCAGAAAAACCATCTGAATGGACCCACGACCTATTCTGTGCTTCCCTGAGCTTAGAGCATATGGCTGTCTACTCTTCCACTCTCTTTCCTTCCCCAAATAGAGGGAGGAGGGGAAAGGTTCCCAGCTGTCACCTCCAGGACACAGCAAGTTTATCAGCGCACCCCTGCAGCTTCCACAAGGACTATCCTCCCTCTAAAGTTACCTCCAAAGTACATTGCTGCATTCAACTTCAGTGTCCCTTGCTTGGGTCTGTCTGGATGCTATTCATATGTTAGACCTCTTCATCCAACCTAGCAGAGAAAATCCTGTAACCTCATGGTACGGAGTTAGACCGTATGCTGCACTGCCACAGAAGGCCATGATGCTGTTACAGTTATAGAGGTACAACAGAAACATGGAGGAATGGCCTGCTTAAGTGTCATAAAATCCCAGACTGGTTTGGGTTGTAAGGGCCCTTAAAGCTCATCCAGTTCAACCCCCTGCTGTCATGGGCAGGGACACCTTCCTCTAGAGCAGGGTGCTCCAAGCCCCTGTGTCCAACCTGGCCTTCAACACTGCCAGGGATGGGGCAGCCACAGCTTCTCTGGGCACCCTGGGCCAGCGCCTCAGCACCCTCACAGGGAAGAGCTTCTGCCTAAGAGCTCATCTCAGTCCCCCCTCTGGCAGGTTGAAGCCATTCCCCTTGTCCTGTCCCTACAGGCCCTTGTCCAAAGCCCCTCTCCAGGTTTCTTGTACATTTAGCTTAGACAGTGTCCATTGAGATCTACAGTGTTAAAAACCCCAACAAAAGACCCCTAAAGCCTTACCTACCTTCTTTCTATAAACCCCTTGCCTAAAAAGCTAAACCCAGATTATGTGCCTTTATCAGTTATGCCACATGTGAGCATCAATAATGCCACCTTTAAACCAGGCAAACAGATCTTCAGGTGTTGCACACACTCTGACCCAAGCATAAAGGAAACTTTAGTCCATAAACTGCTCACAAAGACTCTCTGATCCTCTATATCCTGGGGATCCCTGTGCTGAGCAAAACAGCCCTCAGCACAGGAACCAGCACCACATCCTATTTCTCAAGCGTGCACTGCAGTCAGTAGTGGCCTGAGAGAAGAGCTCCAGCAGAGCATCATGTTTTCTCGTAACTGCAATCTGTGGGCCATCAGTGCTGTAACTGAAGGATTATCTGTGCCCCTATGAACAGACAACATAGTTTAAACAACAAATAAAACCTTAGGCAAGCTAGACCTTTATTCCAGTAAAGGATAACTTGCATAGAATAAATCTACAGATCCTACTCAGTCTGAATTATAGACATAAAGTCTTGGGAGATCTACCATTAAATACTCACCCTGTCATCCAGATAAGACCCACATTAGCTGAGATTTATCTCTTGGTAACCCAGAGGTCAGATTTACGTAGATGACAATCTTAGTGTGGAAACCCTTGGAAAAAATAGCCAAGCAAAACAGCCTTCCTCACATGGGCCTCTCCCAGGGGCGTCAGCAGAGGAAAGAGGAGGCTGACTCACTCTGCACCCCAGAAGCACGTCAAGGCAAGCCAGCAGGAGCAACCCAGAAGAAGGAGACCCCTCGTCTCACCCACACTGTGCCAGGCTCCACCAATTTTCTAACTAGAACACCTATTAAATATTAAACTCCCAGGACACATATTTCAGAAGCACCTTTGACAGCTTGACACAACTCTGTACCAATGCTGGTGACGAGGGAAGGGCGCTGACTTCCAGAGCTGTCAATCTGCCCTCTCCACAAGCAGTTCTTCATCCCTCTTGGGATTCAGTTCCTTAAGACATGCAGTGTTAAACTGTTCCTCCCATGCCCCATGAGAGGTTTTTATGACTGGGATTCGTGCTGGGTGCAGCTCTTTGCCACCAGTGCAGAGCTGCGCCTCCTCCCTCTCTCTCTATAGCATTTATAATGTTATAACTCGATTATGCCAAAGCTGTAACATCAGAACAGCAAAGGCATGGATTTCAGTTCACAACCCTCTTTTGTAACACTGCAGCTTCAGTACTCTCCTAAGCAGGGCTGATCTATTTTTGTGTTAAGTAAGGATGTCTGACCATTTAAAACTGATTTAGCAGAATACCAGGCTAGATTAGTACCCTTTTAAAGCTTTGGGAATCATAACCCCACAGAGCAGGACACAGCACGACATGCAAACTGCCATGCCCCACCACACCTGACCGGGAAGGCCAGGATGTACAGTGACCCCGAATTCAGGAAGCCCTTCAGCAGCACATGGGACTGACCCATTTGGCCTAAAAACCACATGCTTGAACACTCAATTTGTACAAGAGCTGCAGGAAGGCTTTGGAAAGCCCAGAGCAACACCTCAGAAGCCTCACCAAAGCAGCTCCCATTTCCTCAGTGAGCCCTCTCCTCCTCTTCACTCACTCAGCTTCACCACAACCACAGAATCACAGAATCAGGCAGGTTGGAAAAGACCTCTAAGCCCATCCAGTCCAACCATTCCCCAGCACTGCCAAGGCCACCACTGACCCATGGCACTGAGGGCCTCATCTCCACGGTGTGTGAACACTTGCAGGGACGGTGACTCCAGCACTGCCCTGGGCAGCCTGTTCCAATGCCTGAGCACCCTCTGGGGAAGGAATTGTTCCTCAGCTCCATCTAAACCTCCTCTGGTGCAGCTTGAGGCCGTTTCCCCTTGTCCCATCCCTTGTTCCCTGGGAACAGAGCCCAGCCCCCTCCTGGCTCCATCCTCCTGTCAGGCAGTTGTAGGGAGCAATCAGGTTCCCCCTGAGCCTTCTCTTCTCCAGAAACAAAGGAGAAACACATGTAAAGGCTGCCCCAGGGCAAGCACGTACCTTCTACCATTGCTAGTGGGGAACATGACACAGCCACCACAGGAACCAGCCATAAGAAGAAATTACAGGGATCAGACACATCGTTCAAGCTCTTAAGACTCATTTCGGGCTCTTCCCACAAGCAACAGCCTCCTCTCTCTGGAGCAGATTGCAAATATCTTGGCAGCTTTGGCCACTCTGGAAAGCGTTCCTGTGTTTGTGTAGTGCTCAGTATCCATGACCACTGGCTAATTGGAGCATTTCAAAACATAACAACAAAACATTAATTTTAAGTAGAAGGACTTAGCCCCAGCTAGAGGAAGGGGAAGGAAACAAAATGGCAATTAACTCCAGAAATATTAACGCAACCGGTGCCCATGAGCTGGCAAAAGGCACTCACAACATGGAAATGCTCTATCTCCAGAAGGGAAGTCAAAGCACTTGAAGCAATGCAAGTTTGAGACACTCATTTAGCTCTTTTCACTTAATTACACCGAGTAATTAAAGTGGAGTTTCATTCAGCTCCTCTCACAGCCAGCACCGCACTGCACAGTAAATGTTAAAGTGTTATTAAGCAGGGTGGATTTTTTACTGAACAGAAATTATCACTATTTTTAAGGCACGGGTGCCTTTGGCTTTCAGTAGGATTCCAGTAGGATTCCCACTCCAACCAAGTCGTTGCAACCTGCAGTCTCTTGTTCTTGTAGCCCCTTTAGGCACTGGAGCTGCTCTAAGATATACCCTTAGGGAGCCTTCTCCAGGCTGAACTGGCCCAGCTCTCTCAGCCTGGCTCCAGAGCAGAGCTGCTCCAGCCCCCACAGCATCTCCGTGGCCCTGAGGAACATCACTTATCACTGGTCCCCACTTGGACATTGAGCCATTGACCACAACTCTGTGTGCAGCCACCCAGCCAGTTCCTCACCCACCGAGTGGTCCACCTGTCAAACCCATGCCTCTCCAGTTTAGAGACAAGGATGTAGTGCAGGACAGCGTCAAATGCCCTGCACAAGTCCAGGCAGATGACATCAGCTGCTCTTCCCTTATCCACCACTGCCACGGCCTCATTGTAGAAGGCCACCAAATTTGCCAGGCATGATTTGTCCTTCATGAAGCCATGCTGGCTGTCACCAATCACTCCCTTATTGTCTATGTGCCTTAGCACAGTTTTCAGGAGGATCTGCTCCATGATCTTGCCAGGCACTGAGGTGGGACTGAGTGGTCTGTAGCTCTCTGGGTTTTCCTTGCTTCCTTTTTTATATCTGGGGCATGCATTTCCCCTTTTCCAATCAGCAGAAACTTAACCTGACTGCCACAACTTCTCAGATATGACAGATAATGGAGCTTGGATGCCCTGTTTGTAAGACATACTGATATCCACCTCACCCATGAGAATGAGAAATCCCAGCTCTAACGCCACTCAAGCAGCCGCTCCTCTTAGGGCAGCATCCATGGCCAAGCAGAGATTTTCAAGCTTGTTAAACAAAAAAAGGTGATTTCCTAACAAGAAATACTGCAGTGCATTGCAGGTAAGCGGGCAGGTGCTTTCAGCATGACCACTGGAGTGTAGATTGAGATGAGTTCTTAGGTACAAGGTCTTCCCTGTGAGGGTGCTGAGGCGCTGGCACAGGGTGCCCCGAGAAGCTGTGGCTGCCCCATCCCTGGCAGTGTTCAAGGCCAGGTTGGACACAGGGGCTTGGAGCACCCTGCTCTAGTGGAAGGTGTCCCTGCCTGTGGCAGGGGGTTGGAGCTGGAGGAGCTTTAAGCTCCCTTCCGAACCAAGCCATTCTATGTTAAAATCATTTCAGTGCTACACCACTGAGGGCATCACCAATGAGTACCTGACTGACACCACTTTAAGGGAAAGCATTTCCACACTCTCCAAATTCACACAGACCAAAGCCTGGGCAGCTTTGCCCAGAGACAGATGGAGCAGGAACATCTTGTCATTTTGGACTAGCACAGCACGTCGCATTTTACACACACATTGGAGATGCTACAGCTGCTCCCTGCAGGCCGCTCGCTGTCAGCGTCAGTTTGCACCCCTCTCCATCTGAAGAGTGTTATGGTGGAGAACAGCTTGAGCAGGGTGCTCTAAAACAAACACAAGACAGGCATGACAACTGCCAGCACGGAATGAGATGCTGAAGAAAAGCAACAGCAGTGGAATTGGGAAGATGCAACAGCTTTCCACAGTGCAGACGTGGTAAACGACCACCATAAGCTGATTGAAAAACACCCCAAAAAGCAGCAAAGGCTTAAAAGTGGTATTCAGAAAGGTCCCCCAAACCGAACAGGAACCCTCGAGCTTCACGACGCCACGCACTGCACAATAGCCAGGAAGGCACAGCTGAAGGGGATGGCAAGCAGCATGCTGTCCAGGAGGTGAAGGAGAAGCCCAAAATGAAGGCAAGAGGAAGGGCGCCAATGTCTTTGCTCTGTTCGCATCACTAAAAATCTGCCTAAAGAAGGTGCCAGGATTAGACACAGCAGGAGGGCACACTCACACCATGCACTGCAGAGGAACACAGCAAACATCTTCCCAGCTCCTACCAACAGCACAGCTCCAGGACATGCGCAGAAGCATTTCATGGAGAAACTTCCCCAGGGACGAGGACAGAACTGCAATACTTAAAGGGCACAAACAAACAGAAATCCAGTGATTCTATCATTCTATGAACAGAAAGGAATAAATTATGGAACACAAAGATTTGCATCCTGTCAGAGCTGCAATTCTTCAAGCAACACAGCGGTGGATCCACAGCAGTGGCAACCCTGAGTCCAGGCACTGCAGGAACTGAAGAGGAAGGGTCTTACGTGGATTCTGGCACACCACCCATCACAAGCGAAAACCAGAAAAGTAAATCATGTCCCATGAAGTTGGTGCACAGCAGGACCATGACACCAACCAACCACAGCTTTTCTGCTTCTCCTTTGAGCCTACAAAAGGAGAACAGAATTGGACAAGTGGCTGCAGAGCCCAAAGAGAAGGAAGCAGATATGTGACTGACACAGCTAATCTGGAACACCAGAACAGAAGCTGAGGCGCAAACCAGACGGACGTAGGCATTGATTCTGAAGAGGGAGGCTTGGTAACAAAAGGAACTCAAAAGAGTACATAAGAAAGGGGCAAAGCAAGGCCGTACATGGCTTGCAGACTCCAGCAATTCCAAGCTATCAGGGTCCTGCTTGCCCTGATTTATTCTCTCTTGTCTCTGCATTTCTCCAACAGCAAAAGGGACTTCCTTCTTTGTCAGATACTCAGCAATTTCACTCCTCTGCTCCCCTCTGTGCCACTGACAGATGAACCCATGGTACAAGACACTGCCATTGGAGGATGAAACTCTCAAGATACAGAGGGGTAACTCAGAGATACTACAGCATGCCTGAAAGTTCCCTCTAGTTTCACATTCCAGGGTGCAGATCCAGGCTTGGTACAGAATCAGACTCACAGAGTGGTTTGGGTTGGAAGAGACCTTCAGAGATCATTTAGTCTAATCCCCCTTTCACCAGCTTGCTCCAAGCCCCTGTGTCCAACCTGGCCTTGAGCACTGCCAGGGACGGGGCAGCCACAGCTTCTCTGGGCACCCTGTGCCAGCGCCTCAGCACCCTCATTGTAAAAAACATCTTCTTTATGTCCAATCGAAACCTACTGTTATGGCGCCCTTAGAGACCCTTAACTGGTCTGAGGCCAGAGGCAGCAAACGGCTTTAATCCATGTATCAAATCACATTTTCCTGGCTCACCAGTAGCACAGGAGGAGCTAAAGCAATCTGCAGGAAAAGCTACTCTTGGCACAACCTCAGAAACCAAGGTGACCAGCTAAGGTTTTGCAAGCAATTCTGACCTGGTAGCACTTGCTGCCATTGCCCTTTTGCTTTCTCAACAATACATCTTGTCAGAGTGCTGCTCTTCTGGCGAAGCTGAAAATAAAGCAGGAAGATGCCAGTCTAGTTGTTCATCCCATTCCACAACTGGTTCATCATCCGCTCCAAAAACACCCAGACGTTCCCAGGCAACTGGTTTGCCAGAGCCACGCTCGAACAGGCCTTTGCTTCAAGGGGCAAATACTGAAGAAGGAAACCTAAAGCAGGGAGGAAAAAAGGGAAGGAAAACGGGGAAAAAAGCAAACACCCCCCCCCATAAGACAGGCCATTATGTCTGACTGACTTGGAAGCACTTAATTCCCACGCTACAGAGGCTCACCCACAGGAGATTTATTCCCTCACACTAGTAGCAGAGGTCCTTGCATGGATTAGATTATGGCAAAGCAGTTGATTTACATTATGTCAGTGACTAAGTAAACTACACTGATGGAAAGCAATCACTGAGCAAGCTCCTGGACTTAGCTCCACTGTTCACAGCGATGTTGCTGGCTTTTGTTACCTATTAGCATGTGGAAATCATCTGGAATCTGGTGTTGAGATGAGCTAATGATTAAAGACAACAAGCAGAGCAGAAGAAAGTAGTTGCAGCAGGTCTTCTTCACAGTATGACATGGCTCAGAGCTCCCCATATTAAAATACTTCCCATCTTGGACCACTGGATTCCTACATCACACATGCAAGACTCACCAAATATTAATTCCATTTCTCTATTACAGTTCCACCCTTTCCCTCTCATGCTGCCAGAATCATTGATACCAGAACAGCCTAAGCTGATACCTCATCCCAATCAAAACAAGCGCACTGAATCAGCCTCGTATCTAAGGGAAGCAAGGAGACCATTGGCATGAGAGCAGCAGATACTTCTAATGTGGCACCCTGCCTCCACCAGCTGTACCAGGAATCCTCAGGAAAATGTTGGCAAGAACCAATACCACCAGCTTATCCTCCCAAAACAAGGAACTCCTTCCTTCTCCTTTCAGCCCCAGCACACACCCACACAGGCAGAGTGGAGGTAACCACCCGTGTTAACCAAGATGCTAGCCCTGCTAGAGACGCTGAACTTTCCAACTTGAGAAGGATGCTTCTCCCTCTTCCCTCAGAATAACCACAGCCAACCTCACTTAAGAAACTGAGGAACGGTAAGGGAACAAAAGGCAGAGAGAAAGTTCTCCTGGCTTGCTCTTCCCCCTATACCACCACCTCAAACTCATCCAGGAACAACTCTTGTCCCTGCACCATGCTCTGAGGAGACCAGGCAGGCTTTCCAGGTCTCTTCTACTGATCCCGCCAGCCACGGTCCTCTCTTAAACAGTAAGGGGGTGCAGACAGGTGGAGCCACAAAGCAACGTCACCACCTATTCTTCCTTACTTTTCCAGCAATAAGCAGTCTCTCAACCTCACACATCCTTCCAGGCCAGCTCCACATACTGACAGCTTCACAGCTAGCAGAAGGCATTCCAGCTCACATACCTTTGGTGCTCAGGCTCTGTCAAGACAAAAGCTGGGTCCCCCTGTTCAAGCACAAAGCCAAAACGTGAAAGACCAAGTGGAGAAAGGAACAAATAGAACAACGGTCAAACGTTTTACCCAGAAACATCTTGTGCAGATACCTTTGTGCTGCAATGCCATGAAAAGCACTACCAGCATCAAGTAAGATGCTGGCTTTCTGGGAACTACACTTCCAAAAGCAGAGGGATGCAGGGTCTGAGGAGGAGAGAGAAAAGAGGGAAAACCCACAGCAACCAGCAGAGTAACCCAGAGCGTCTCCTGGCAGGTCCAACCCCAAACATAAGTGCTTCACTTATGCCCTGCAAGCCTCTCTAAGCCCACACTGACGTCTTCCTGGCTGTCCCTAAAGTGTCACAGCGCAAGACCAGACTGTAACACAAAACAGAGATACCAGTAACCTTAGATAATGTGAAGCAATCCTAGGAGTGCATGCACACACACAGGGAGGACAAAGATACCAGCTTTCTCAACTGCCACACATTCCGGGGCAGAATAAAATCCTCAACTGTGAAAAGCACAGGAGACAGAGAAATAAAGCCTACCTACAGTCTGCCAAGCTGACCTTCTCAGAGCTTGAAATGCAAGTGGGAGAGAGACATTTTTTTGTCTTGCTATTAAATCTTAAAATAACAATGTGTAGGAGAATCCTACCCTCCTGCCCTGTGCACAGAGCTAATGGGGGTGGGAAGAAAGTGGAGATGAGGGTTGGAGCCAAGTTGAATTTGCTGCTGGACAGACCCTCAGCTGACCAGGGATCCCAGGAGACAAAGCAGAGCCTGCCCAGAATCTCTTTTCTAACTCTGGGGTGTCTGCTATTGTATGCACAGCCTAGTTACAGTTCACTGACTTAACACAAAAAATGAACTGATTTCCATAATGAAAAGGCCTCCACATGGCTCCAGAATGATACAAAAAGAAAGGGCACAGCAGCTTGGGAAGATTTAAGAACAAAATCAAACCACTTTTTGCCTCGTTGAGCTGCAGTTTCGGGCCCCCAGACAAACAGCTATTTTTAGCTGATCATCTGGAAAGTGCAAGGCAGCACAAAGCATTGGGGTCAGCATCACTGCAGGCAGCCAGCACGCAGCCTCAAGAGAGGGTTAAATGTAGTCAGGCACCACACATCTGCATCATCAGCACTTGCAGAGGGACCAGAGGCACAGAGCTATTTATAAAGCAGATCTGTGCAGCTGCAGCCTGCAGTGAAAGACAAGGACTGCAGGCTGTCAGCCCTCAACATGCTCACTGAATTAAAGAGATGGCTATGTTTACGTGCACACATGTATGCACACATGTCCTTTTCCCAGGAGAGGTACAAACGATGAGCTCAGTGCTGGAAAACAAGGCATTTCACAAAGGTTTCTGTGCAGAGGGCAAGCACCCCAGCAAACGTGTCCTCACACAACCTTCCCATTCCCTCACACTGTGACTAAATGTGACCGATGGGCTGTGGCCGCTGCAGCTCAGGTAACCACTAGCCTTGAAGTGGTCACTGGGTTGCTTTGTAGCCCTGGACATGAAAACAAAGTCATTGTAGTGGTATTAATCTGCATGGAAAGAGGAGATTCAGTCTGCAAGCAAGGTATTTGGAGTCCCACATGCCTTCTGCACAACGACAGATTCGTGTGCCATCAGTTTCCATTTTAAGGTGAAATGGAAACCCACTTTCAGACTCAAAGCCCTATCTGTCACTAAGCAGGGAGCATTTCCTTGTGGAATTAGAAAACAAAAGCCTCTACCACCACCTCACCACTCCCACTGCTACGCCCCATTATCCTTGGTGAGCTGAACTCTCCTGCCAGAAGACCTAGCAACATCAGTGGACAGGAGGAGAAAATGGGTGGCAATCAGCCTGCTGCGGGTAAAGCACTGCTGATGCACAACAGACAACTAGCTGGCAAAACAGAGTATGAATGGCAGCTGCTGGTGAGGCAGAAGCAGCTGCAGAGGAAGCCTGGAGATCAGCTCACAGCCTGGGCTCTGCTGTCCTCTCAGCCACTGAGGACCAGGAGCCTAATTCCCCACCCCACATATATGCCATTCTGCTTCCTCCAATCCCAAACAGAAACCACTTGTCAAAGCCCCTGCAGGAACACAGGGAGATGCAGTTTGGGTTCAATTCTGACAGCCACTGCAGAATACAGTGTCCTCAGTGTCTTTGCTCACAACTTAACCAGGCACTTATTTGCAATACACCAACAAACCTGTTCTGGAGGAAATGATGCTTCTGGAGTCCAAGTCAAGCTTCTTGACGAGAGTATCAGGGTCAATCTTCAGCCCGGAAAAAACACCAGAAGATGAGAAGTCCCAGTCCTTACCCAAAAGAAACATGAAGCAGCAGTCAGTACAAACAACACCAGACACGTTCATTAGAACAAAAACCAACCCCAGCACCTTCCAGACAGGAGGGCACGGGTGCCTCTGAGCAGGCAGGGATGGGTAAGTCACCCCACTGGCCAGAACCCCCCAGGCTCTTCCACACAGAAGGAAGCTTCATAAAGTCATGCTTCAGACTGTTTTATTCCTAACAGATTTCTGCCTCAACCCAAGCTCACCTGACTCAAGTGAATTCCGGTCTTAATGGGAAGGGTGTCCTTAGGAAAAGCCAGATTTATTATAGGTACATGACAATACAGATAAGCAACAAATGAGCAGATTAAGGGCCTAAATCAGTGGACATTAAGCAGATTCAATGACTATCAGCAACTCAACCAAATCTTCGGCATCTAGTTCCTTTGAGCATGCAATAGCTCTCTTAAGTCCTAAGCTTTGCAGTAGCTTCTCTGGTTGGCTTGGAATTGATTATTTTAGCTAGCAGCATCTCGCTAGCAGCATCTCCCAGCACTGACACATCACTTCCTAGTGGTATAAAACCAGCTGTATATGGCACAGTCTGTTCCTCCCTGTTTAAAAGGAAAGCTGCAGGTGCATAAAAACCATTTACTGCTGCTCTGTGTCCTTGCTGCAGGGGGACTGGGGGAGGCAACCAGCTCTAGCCCCAACTGCGTTATTAATAACACAGCTGGTGAAGCCAGACATGGCCTAAATCTCCTAAATGACTGTGTATAAAGTGACAGCTCATCTCCACCTGCCCTAACCTGGAACTGAAAGGAACCAGTGCAAAATGAGCCAGGCAGGTCCGACCCCTCCACTGCCAATACATGCTGATGGCTGCTGTAACTACCACTGCATGGCACATCCATCGCCATGGCTAATGATGGGAAGCACGCCAGGATGCTGGTGGTGCACAAGCAGGACCTTGCACTGGAGCCCTGGAGCTTCAGGCTCCCTTGTTCTGCCTGCTGTGACCAGCAGTGTCCTTAATCACCATGAGAAGTGTGTTGACAAGTGGTGTGAGGCCCAGCACAGTGCCACAGCGGCTTCAAGGCCACAAGAACAGCATGAAGGGTGTAAGGTGACTTTTCCAAGCACGAAAAGGAGACCAGGATTCAGGAAACAATATCACAGAATGGCTATGGTTGGAAGGGACCTTAAAGCTCATCCAGTTCCATGGGCAGGGACACCTTCCACTAGAGCAGGGTGCTCCAAGCCCCTGTGTCCAACCTGGCCTTGAACACTGCCAGGGATGGGGCAGCCACAGCTTCTCTGGGCACCCTGTGCCAGCGCCTCAGCACCCTCACAGGGAAGAGCTTCTGCCTAAGAGCCCATCTCAGTCTCCCCTGTTCTGGCAGGTTGAAGCCATTCCCCTTGTCCTGTCCTACAGGCCCTTGTCCCAAGCCCGTGTCACCACTTCACTCCTGGCCCTACGAAGACCTTGTCAGCTCCCACCAGCGCTTCACCACGTCCAGGACCAAAGGGCGCCCCAAGACACCCTGTGAGGCCAGAGCACGACACCCGCGAGGGTCCTGCGCTCGTGGCGGCCGCCCTGTGGGGACTCCAAGAGCTCAAGAGCCCGAACAGAGCTGCGGCCTTCCCGGTGCAGGCGGGGGAGCACCGCCTCAGCCGCCGGGATACCCCCATCTACCGTGAGAAGCGACACCGCGGCCCCACGTGTCACCGCCCCGCTCCCCGTTACCTTGCCCGCCGCCGCATTCCAGCCGCCGAGGCCGCGGCCGGAGCCGGGCAGGGGCTCGGGCAGGGGCAGCGGATCCTTGGCGGGCCAGGGCCGGGGGGCGGCGCGGTGCAGCCGCGGGCGCTTAACCTTGCCCACCATGGCGGCGGCGCGGCGGAAGGAAGGAAAGAAGGAAGGAGGCGGGCAGGCCTGAGCTGGGCCCCGCCCGCCGCGGAGCCGGACCCGCCCGGGGAGGGCTGGAGCCGGGGTCGGAGCGGCTGTGGGCCCGGCGGCCTTGGGGCCCCCGGAGTGTTCAAGGCCGGGTTGGACGGGGCTTGGAGCAAGCTGCTCTAGTGGAAGGTGTCCCTGCCCGCGGCGGGGGTTAGAGCTGGGTGCTCTTTAAGGTCCCTTCCAACACAAAGCAGTCTGTGAACCCCGGAAGCACGCATGTGGCCACCCCAGCCAGCCCACCCTGCAGCTGTTAACTGGAGCCTAATGGTGACATCTTAAATGACGCTGGTTGCTTTGATGGGCAGCCTGGGGGTTAATCGCCTTCAGGCCTCCAGCGGCTCCTGGAAGCAGGCGGCAGGTGTCGCTGAGTGTGGTTGGGTTAAACCTAGGGGCTCTGCAGCACAGTTAAGGTCTGGTGTAAGCCTCTCTCCACACACACAAAGGGGTGAAAGTCATCCTAGTGCTGCTTGCTCCAGGCCTGGCTTGCTCCTGCTTGGACATTGTGCCGTGTGTAGTTGTGAAAGCATGGACACAGTGTAAGGGCAACTACTCATTGGCTAATAGTAGTAAATGTGGTAGTAATGTAGTAAATATGCATAACTTTAACCCATCATGCTAAGCACTGATATGCTGGAGGCAGGGCATTGTAAAACACACAACGTTTGAAGGGTCCTATGGGAATTGTTAGGGATAATGCTTTGCTGCGGATATCCATTCAAGGCCAAAGCTGCAAGACAGCATGAGGAAAAAACTGGGAGTATGCCAGCAAGCTTCAGCCTTGGGCCCCAAGAACCCATAGGGTACCCATTCTGCTCCCGCTGCTCCAGCTCAGGAGGCTCCCAGCTCTCCCACCCCTTCCATCAAGGCCGGTGGGAGCAGAGTGCTTTGACAAGCCTGATGAAAGAGTTGAACAGAGCAGCCCGGTAAGGGCCTTGTGCAATACAAAAGGGAACATTACCGCGGCACATCTCACTTGAGCACATTTCCTTCCCCCGGGCCTGCAACCAGTAATGCGTGCGGGAAGCCCCACCAGTTTTCCCAGCCTCATCCCCTCCAGGGTTTATGGCAGCATCCAGCTGCAGCCATGCTCCCAACCCAAACCATTCTGATTCCTGGCAGGGCTGTCCTCAGCTCCATCCCCACTGTACGCCATGGCAGCCAGGTGAGAGCTGCTCCAACACTGCCATCCTGCTGCAAGAGTTGCTCCGATGGTCTCTCGCTACACACAGCACCTTGGCTGCAATAAAGCCAGGCCAGAGCTCCGTTGTCAAAGCCACTAACCCACGGGGTATCCATCAGGGCTCGGAATCACTGCTAGCACTGTGATTCTCTGCCTGCTGCAAAGATAAACCCAGCTCCACACATAAGGCAAGCAGCTGGTAAACCGCACTGGTGTCTTACAATGCCTTGTGGACACTCAGTGTTAGCCCACTGGAAGGGGAACCTAAAAAGCAGTTAACGAAGTTTTGCATTAACTATCTTCAAAAAACACTCCAAACTACAATCCTGTACGTTTCCCAAAGCAGCCGGTTCCTCTCTACTTAGGGAAGTGCTGGTAAGGCGTATTGGGAGGAGTTATTGAAGCCTGCACAACACAATGTGAAGGCTGCTTAAAGAAAACCCCACACAGCCGTGAGCTGTGCCACGGCAAGAAGGGTGCCAGCACCCTCTGCCAGACGAGGAGACCTCGCTACCCTGGCAGTGAGCCCTTACAGTGCGAGGAGAGCCAGCTCCCTGTCTTCTTTGCACCCAGGAACCAGCTCCCAAAGGAATCAGTTTCCCTTACTAGCAGCTTTACTTGCTCTCTGGGGGACCGTGCTGGTGAAAGGTTAAAAGTGGGGCAAAACCCCGGGGCTTTGGTAGGGTCCCTGTCCAAGGTGAAGCCGGAGAGCTGCAGAGCCCCCAGTGCAGCTCAGGGGGGAGATGAGCCCCAGCACTGCAGGGCAGGATGCTTTCGCAGGGCTTTGGTTGGGTTTTGGAGGGGAGCACACCCTCCCACACCCACTGCTCCGACTTCCTCCTTTCAGCCCCAGCCGACTGTAAGAGATAGGAACGAAGGATTCGGGTGCGTTGCAAAGCTCCCGATGCCCCTCTGCTTTTCCCAGCCAAGCTCGAGAAGCTGAGACCATCCCTATCCCAGCTGAAGCACAGGACGGAGCAGAGGGCTTGATGCAAGGTGAGTATAGCATCTCCGTTTCTTTGCTTCTGTTCCTTCTTTCTGTAGGGGGGAAAAGCAGCCAGGTGACGAGGTGCTTTGGTAGATCTGGTGTTTCCAGTGAACTTGGGTTATAATTCCTGATCCAACCTCTGGCTGCTTGGATAGGCTTTGGGGGCACAGCATGGTGTCCCTCCCACATGTGGCATGGTGTGGCCGTTGCTGTACGCAGCCTTTGCAAAGGCAGCTTCCCTTTGCTGTAATGGTGTTGGAGGTAGGATTAAGCATGGAACCGCAGGTAGTTATGGAGAAGAGGGTGTCAGACCCCCAACAATTCCTTCCTCACCACCCCAGGGGACTGGAAAGCTGAGCAGAGAGGATGCAGCATGCTCCCCTGTCACCCTCACACATGGCACTGGGGAGAGCGGCGCAGCCTGTGTGCACACCAGCAGCACCGGGCAAGCACCAGGGCTGGGGGCTGCACTGGTTCCCCTCCCAGGCCTCTTCCTTGTGGGATCCCATACAAGCACCCACCGTCAGCTGCAGGATGTGACGGCTCCAAGAGGAAGGGGGAAGCTGCGCAGTGACATGGTGCGAGCAGGGCTTGGTGTGGTGCTATCATCAGCATGGAAGGTCCCTGCACCCCCGGGGCCTATGAGAAGAGCTGGCAGAAGGGGTGAGACCCTTGCTCCTCTCCTCCACCTCTCTGTGTGCTGTACACATGAAATATCCTGCTGACAACCATTGAAAGCAGCAGTGGGGAAGGCAGCAGAGGCTGCAGGCAAGCTAACCCCAGGGACAGCAGGTCCTTCCCTAAATCTCCATGGCTCTTGGATGCAGACACAATGTGGGACACAGCCCAGGGGTGGGAAAAGCAGCCTCGCATCTACATTGGATGCTTTTCCCAGCACCACAACCCCAGGCCATGTCCTTACAGGCAAATGTGTGAACACAAGAAAAGGCTTTGCACCCTGCAGCCGGTGTGGGTGCTGCTGTGTGGCTCCTGCAAGGTGTGGGAAGGCTTTAAGCCGTGCATTTTGCTGTCACGGCTCTCACATCCTGCTTCACAGATTGGTTTTGCACTTTTTGTGTCCTCATCCTGCTGCTGTTGTGTCACAGGCGATCTCAGCACTGGAGAGCGTGCTGCAGGGTGATTTGTTTTCTCAGAGACAGACATAATCAGGTCACCACAGGACTGGTGGTGACAGAGGATCCCTCCCTCCTTTGCTCCCAGGAAGCATGAGCTTTGCCAGCCCCAGGGGACAGGCTGTGCCCTTGGGCAGATCTCTGGGTCCCTGCTCAGACCCAGGACTCTGTCCTGCATCTCTGCGAACCATCACAGTGTCCCCACTGGGGTCATTCAAGGAGTGATGCCCACTGGAGATGAGGCACAAGAAATGGCTTCTCTGCTCTTAAAAATCCCAGACTGGTTTGTGTTGGAAGGGACCTTAAAGCTCATCCAGTCCCAACCCGCTGCCATGGGCAGGGACACCTTCCACTAGAGCAGCTTGCTCCAAGGTTTTTTGTAGGTTGCCTCTCCAGCTTCCCTGCAGCCTCTTTAGGCACTGGAGCTGCTCTGAGGTCTCCCCTTCAGGAGCCTTCTCTTCCCCAGGCTGACCCAGCCCAGCTCTCTCAGCCTGGCTCCAGAGCAGAGCTGCTCCAGCCCTCGCAGCATCTCTGTGGCCTCCTCTGGACTCGCTCCAATAGCTCAGATTGCCCCAGAAGCCCTGCAATACTGGGCATGAGAATGCATCCTCCCATTGTGCAAGAAAACAGATGTTTAGCAAAGCACTGAAGGGGGGTTGTGGCTAAGAGATTGCAAGACCTGTCTCTGCTGTTGAACACTCATCTTATTTATAGCAACAGGATTGGCATTAGCATCCACACTTCCCCTTCAGCCCTCTCTGTACTCACTCCTTCATGCTGCCCAGCAGCGTGCCCCATCCCACTGACACCCCTGGAGTGTTCAGCACCTTCTCTGAGGCTGCCTTCACATTTTCTGCCTCACAGACCCTTCAGGAGAATCTTGCCCTGCCTGAGCCATGCCAAGTGTGTAACATACAGCAAGTGAGAGATGCTCCGCAGATGGAAAACCCTGGTGGCTTCTGTAGAGGACCCCTGGTGAAGCAGAGCCCCAGTCCCAAGCTGCCCAAGGCATGCGGTGCAAAGATCAGAGCTCGGGGCCAAGGAGGACCCCATGCCCCATGCAGGTACCAGGACAGGTACCAGAGCCTGGTAGCACCATGCCCAGCCCCTAGCAGGGATGCTCAGTCTCAGCATCTTTTTCCCCAGCCTGGGATGAGGTTGGTTGCAGAGCTCTGCAGTTCTGCTCCTTCAGACCAGGGCAGGAGGATGGACTGTGTGCATCCCTCCGCTCGCCTTAATATATGAAAAAGAGGAAGAAAACTGAACATCCCAGATGGTGAAGAGCACATCCAGAAGAGTCCCCGTCAAGGGAGTGGAAAAAATACTGCTGAGGCCTATGTGTGGGCCCTGCTAATGCAGAGTCAGACTGAAAACCTGCTTTCTCCAGCCTGAGCACCGTAAGGAGGCAGACAAAAGCAGAAGCCCTACTTGCTCTCTTTGAAGGTCCCCCTACGTCACGTACGCGCTCAGCCACCCACATACCCGTGAGCAATTTCCCTCCACAGCAAAAGGAAAGAAGTGGTGAGGTTTCTTCTGCTGCTCTCCCTACAACCAGGGTGTGTGGTTTACCTTCTTGCAACCAGGGAAAGAAACGACTTTGGGGATTAGAAAGGCAGCAAAATGCAGCCCCCAAAATGCGCCCTGCATTACAAAACTCAGAGCTGGCATATGTGGGGGGTTCCACTTTACTTCTGGGGTTTGAGAGCTTTCTTAAGTCCAGTTTTAACTGGAAACTTGCCCCATCCCTGGCAGTGTTCAAGGCCAGGTTGGACACAGGGGCTTGGAGCACCCTGCTCCAGTGGAAGGTGTCCCTGCCCGTGTCAGGGGTTGGAGCTGGATGAGCTTTAAGGTCCCTTCCAACACAAACCAGGCTGTGATGCTATGATTCTATTTTATAAGATGAGCCTGGAAGCAGGAGCCTCCAACCCCAGTGAGGATGAGGAGCTCGCAGAGCCTTGGTCCACACCATCACCACCCTACGTCTTGGCATGGCAGCAGGAATTAAACACTTGGGAACACTGGGATGTCAAGAGCTCATCCAGCTGTGGGTTTGGTCCCCCAGCCTGTCTGGAATCTTACATCTTGTAGAAGAGCTGCAGCCTAATCAGGCACATTTGGGAAAGGTCATTGTCCAGCAAGGTGCATGCAGGAAGGTCCAACAAGGACCTAGTGTCCACCCCGCTTTGATGAGAGCTTTTACTCTTAAGTCAAGACCTTTTTCTTTGTTTCTTTTTTTACTTTAAGAGTGTTCACCCGTTGTCTGCAAGCTCACACAGTGCTGGCACGATTTGAAGGTGACACAAATGTGGGGCCAGCTAAGCACATCAAGAGCGTATAGCACAGACAGGGATGGTGCAGCTGGGACGGTAAATGATGTCTGTAAAACCCTTGCCAAGGTGGACTGTGGTGGAGGAGAGGTACTTGTGGAGGTGTCTTTGTGAAGAAGGGCTCTGTCCACCCATCACAGGATGGTCTTGGGACAGACATGGCAGAGTGAGCTCCTGGGCCACACCACTGTGAGGGCTTGATGGGGCGACCACAGGAGCACCTCTTGCTGCCTGTGGAGCTGTGAGATGGGGTAAGGCTGCTGGAGCAACGCTCGGGAGGCTGGCTCTAGGGCATGGTGTGTTCCCCAAGGCTGCGAACCTTCATATCCATGTGGCCCCGGCCATAAGCAATGGTGGCAACCAGCCTTAGTGGTCCTGCACAGCTCCAAATCCATACCACAGCTGGGCACCAAACCTCACTGAAATGACACCCATCCTACCTAGGCCTTTCTGCCTTTGGGGGGGGACCAGACCTTCTTTCAAGACTGATCTATGATTCTATGATTCTAGATGAGATGCTCAGTGCCATGGGTTAGTGATGGTCTTGGCAGTGCTGGGATAATGGTTGGACTGGATGAGCTTAAAGGTCTTTTCCAACCTGATTGAGTCTGTGATCCTTGGGTTGCCTGGTATCTTACAGAGACTGATGAGCTAAGAAAGGACATCCAGACGTCTCAGTGTCTTTTTGGGGTTCCCCTGTTTTCTCATTCCCATTTCACCATGCTGTTAATCCAGCGGGTCCACAGGATGGGGGATGACACTTGGAGAAGTTGGCAGGAGCCAGAGGGTGGTTGTTTGCTCACTCAGGGCTATTTCAAAACCGATGACCTGGTTTTGGGATGTTGTGTCTAATATTGCTAAATAAGGGCAATGTTTGTTGATTCTTTGGGCTTTCTTATTCCTTTTTCTTCTTTTAACAGATTCCTCTTTTGTCACTTCCCCTTGTACATCCATGTTGCAAGGCTGGGTTTTGCTCCAGGGTTGCGCTGGGGGGAAGGTGTTACGGGCAATGACAGTGTTAGCGGGCATGATCTCATTGACACCGCAGGAAGAACACTGGAATATTGCTTCCCAAAAGCGACTTAGCCAACTTCATGGGTAGCATAAAGTTTCTGGGATTAGGAGCTGTGCTCTGGGGCAAGAAGCAAGTAGTGTGAGGAGCTGGGACAAGCACTGCGAGAAAGTGCTTGTGAAGAACAGGGTCTCTGTCATGCTCTGGAACACTGGTGGAATGTCCCCACGGGGCCACCACCCTCTGCAGCCACTTTGTGTAGGGTTCAGGGTTCCCTTCCCTGTGGCTGCTGTGCACAAGGTGGTCACAGGGATGCTCTGCTTGTCTTGCAGAAGATGTTTTGTGACCGCTGCCTTCAGCTGCTGATGGTGACCTGGGTGCTGCTGCTGCTGACCACAGGTGAGCCCAACCTGCCCTTCCTTGCTGCCTTCCTCCCGGTAGCTTATGTGGGCAGTGAAATAGAGAAAGAACCCAAATGCTGCTCCACAGCAGTGTGAACATGGCATTGTGAGGCATGCAAGCATCAGATCCTGTATTTCTCAGGATATGCAGTTAACTCTAGCTAGAATCATAGAATAGTTTGGGTTGGAAGAGAAGTTAAAGCTCATCCAGTTCCAACCCCTGCCACGGGCAGGGACACCTTCCACTAGAGCAGGTTGCTCCAAGCCCCTGTGTCCAACCTGGCCTTGAACACTGCCAGGGATGGGGCAGCCACAGCTCCTCTGGGCACCCTGTGCCAGCGCCTCAGCACCCTCACAGGGAAGAGCTTCTGCCTAAGAGCTCATCTCAGTCTCCCCCCTGTCAGTCCAGCTGAGGGACAGCAAGGCAGGTGAGGACCTGTCAGCACCTCCAGTGTGGGTTTCATAGGCAGGGTTTGCTCAAGACAACATGGGTGCCTTGTGCGGGGTGTCAGAGCACCCCATGACTGCACTGCTACAGACCAGCCTCCCCCAAGTGCCCCCCACACCAACTCCATCTTCTCTCTGTTTCAGCCTTTGCCATGGAATGTCCCAAGATCAAGGTGGGGACGTGCAAGGACTGCATCCAGTCTGGTCCTGGCTGTGCTTGGTGCAAGAAGCTGGTAGGTCCATGTAGGCTTTGGCGTGGTCAGCTCTGCGGCGGTGGGATGTCACCCTGCCCACCCAGCTCTGCCTGAGGTGCAGGGGTGGGTTGCATGGTGGGAGAGCTTCTTGTCCTACCTGGTGGAGGGGGATCAGGCAGACAGAGCCCTTGGACCTTCCTTTCTCCATGCAGATGTGGTTTGGGAGGTGGGTGGTCATCTGGTAAGGAGCCCACTGACCTGCTCCTCTGCTTTTGTTCCCTGCTGATGCTGCGACACGCAGAGCTTCACCAAGGCTGGCGAGCCGGACGCCATCCGCTGCGACACCGTGGAGCAGCTGCTGCAGAGGGGATGCCCGCGCAGCGACATCGAGTTCCCAGTGAACGACATTACAACCACACAGAACAGCTCCTTGGGCAGCGATGTACAGCTCGCTCCCCAGGAGATGCACCTGAAACTGAGGATAGGTACAGGCTCCCTGGCATCCCCAGTGGCCTCCTGCTCACTCCCAGCCTCAGCTGGGACCACATTTCCTCCTCCTTTCTCTTTCCCTTTCCCCTCCTTTCCTTTCCCCTTGCCTTGCCTTTTCCCTTCTTTCCCCTTTCCCCTTCCTTTCCTTTCTCTTTTCCCTTTCCTTTCCATTTTTTTCATTATCCTTTCCTTCTTTTATTTTCTTTGCCTCTTCCTCCCTTGTATTTCTTTTCCCGTCCTCACAGCCCACATTCCCTTCCCTTCTCTTCAGCAAGAGAGGAGGATCCCCGTGGGAGGGGGTGCAGGGATGGGATGTGAGCCCCAGCACAGCAGATGATCCTGCATCCCTGTTCTGCAGGGCAGCCCGCTGTATTTGAGGTGAAATTCCGCCGTGCCATGGGATACCCCATTGATCTCTACTACCTCATGGACCTTTCCTACTCCATGCTGGATGACCTGGAGAAGGTGAAGAAGCTGGGAGGGGAGCTGCTTCGGGCACTGGAGAGCACCACCCCTTCTCGCCGGATAGGTGAGCCTATCTCCAATCTTTGGGAGCTGGGAAGAGCCATGGAGTGGGATACAGGTAGCAGGCAGAGTGACCTATCCTCTGCAAGGCTGGAGAGCATGCCAGGGCAAGGGGTATGGACATGGGGGCAGCAGACTGTCCATGCCTGCTGGTCCCTGCTGCCCCTGGCATTGCAGTCTTGGATGCCCTAGGGTTTGGCTCCTTCGTGGACAAGACTGTGCTGCCCTTTGTGAACACACACCCTGAGAAGCTAAAGAACCCCTGCCCCTCCAAGGACAAGCAGTGCCAACCTCCCTTCGCCTTCAAGCACATCCTCTCGCTGACTGATGATGCTGAGAAGTTTGAGAGCGAAGTAGGGAAGCAGTACATCTCGGGAAACCTGGATGCACCAGAGGGGGGACTGGATGCCATGATGCAGGCAGCGGTGTGTGGGGTGAGTCTGTGATCTGTGATGGTGGAAGGTGGCGGCTCTTCCCCTTTTCAGGTAGGCTCTGGAAGCCTATCATGTCTAAGTCTTAATTCAGCAGTGGGGTAAGTTAATTTGGGGGTTACGAGAGAGCATCTTACCCCCGATCTGTAACCTACCTCTGCCATGCCCACAGTGTGGCTGATGGGACTTGGCCAGGGCCATCCCATGTCCTCCCAGCTCTGCTCAGGGACAGGTCTTCGTGCCACTTGCAGGACTTGATCGGCTGGCGCAATGTGACCCGCTTGCTGGTGTATGCCACCGATGATGGCTTCCACTTTGCTGGTGATGGCAAGCTTGCGGCCATCCTGACCCCCAACGATGGCCAGTGCCACTTGGAGGACAACATGTACAAGAAAAGCAACGAGTTTGTAAGTACCAGGCGGCTGCTCAGCAGCTCTGCACCCTCAGCTGTGCTCCCTCGAGCAGGATTAATAACGTCACACAAAAAGCCTGTTGCTGAGACCACGGTGTCACCATAATCACAAACATTTGGGCTACAAAACCCAAACTGTTACACTTCTGCTGATGGGGGAGGTTGTGCTGAATGTGGCATCCCTCTCCCTACCTAGGACTACCCTTCTGTCGGGCAGCTGGTGCAGAAACTTGCTGAAAACAACATTCAGCCCATTTTTGCTGTCACCAGTAAGGTGGTGGATGTTTACAAGGTAAGGAGACTTCAGATGGTCCAGGTGCCTCCCCAGGAGGACAAAAGCAGCTCTGCGTGTCCTTCTGCTGCTGTGGTCCCCCATGCTCCACCATCAGCACAGGGGGACCACTCACATCTTTGCTCTCTGTTGGCAGAAACTCAGTGAGATGATCCCAAAGTCGGCAGTGGGAGAACTCAACGAGGACTCCAGCAATATCATTGAGCTCATCCAGGTGGCTTACAATGTAAGTGCTAGAGGAGGCTGTGTTTCACCCATTCCAGAGCAGGCAAAGGCTTCCATTGTGTGTCCTCACTGTGAGAGAGCAGCTGGGATCAGGGCTTTGAGTACAAGACATGCTGAGTCCCTCTGCCCATTGCAAGCCAGAGTTCTCACCTCTTCAGTGCTGTTACCTGCCTTTGGCAACCACCCCAGACAGCTGAGAGCCCAGGCTGGGGTGCTTCCTGCCCCTATCTCCTAGGCTGGAGGGAAACCCTGCCCTGCAGCTCCACACTCCCTTGCTTTGGTCTCCTTTCGGACTCATGGCACTTGCACCACCGTTTCCCCACAGAACCTCTCCTCACTGATCATCCTGGACCACTCCACCCTTCCAGACACCCTTGATGTCAAATATGACTCCTTATGCACTAAAAGCACAGTCACAGACAAAGCAAAAGGGCAGTGCGACAACATCAAGATCAACGAAGAGGTACCTCCCCCTGTACAGGGAACACCCTGCAACCAGCAGGTCCCTGATGCCCATCCTGTTTAACAACAGGAACCCAGACTCTTGCTTCAGGCTTCCTGGTCACATTATTTTAATACCAAGAATGTCCAAACCACTGTGGGATTCAGCAGCCTTTGGTTGCCTTGATGGCCTTTGGCCCTCCCCTTTCTCACTGTGCGCTTTCTAGGTCACCTTCAGAGTGAAGGTTACAGCCAAAGAGTGCATCAAAAGCCAGTCCTTCACCATCCGCCCCCTGGGCTTCACAGACACCCTCACGGTCCACGTGGAGAGCAAGTGCAACTGCAACTGCAAGGAGCAGCCCGACCCAACCGCCTGCAGCGGGCAGGGCAGCATCATCTGTGGCATCTGCAGGTATGTGGTATCCACGGAGAACGCTGTTCCAAACGCTGCCGGAGCTGGGGAGCTGCTGGAGGGGGCTGTCAGGTCAAGCCCAGGCCTTGGCTCTGCAGCTTTGAACCAGTTTTCTTATTCGGAGGTGGATTACATTCATGGAGATGGGGAACACAGTGTCTCTCATGTTGGTGAAGCCCCTGCTGCTTTCTTAAGGGCACCCAACCACGATTCAGCTATCCACCCATCCATCCACCCATCTACCAATCTATCCTACATTCCACCCATCCATCTATCCATCTCTCCAGCTATCCATCCATCCGTCCGTCCGTCCGTCCATCCATCCATCCATCTCTCCATCCATCCATCCATCCACCAAACCATCCATCCGTCCATCCATCCATCCATCCATCCATCCATCCATCTGTCCATCCACCAAACCATCCGCTGAACAGAAACAGGTCTCTGTAGAAATCACTCAAAATCCCACTCCTGGGTGCAGTTCATGCAGGTCCTTAAAGGGCACTTCCTGGCCCCTTGGTAACAGGGAGGGAAAAAGACTGGATTTCCTCAGGAAATACTCCTCGGCAAGGGTTTGGAAGTTATAAATGTAACAAGAATTTCCAGACAACTGTTGGGTGTTGTAAATAGGACTTGGGGATAAAGCAGTGTTTCTGAGGTTTCCTCCCAGTCAGCCACCCTGCTCCAGCATGGAGCAGCACCAACATGCCACGGTTGGGTTTGGGTGAGGCTGTCCTGGATTTGCTCCACGTCGGCTGAGGCGTGGGCCCTGCATATGCCCAACAGCACTTCTTGTGGCCACTGACGTGGGCTCGCTCCTCTCCTTTGTTGGCAGCTGCAATCCAGGCTACATAGGGAAGAACTGCGAGTGTGACACGAAAGGCAAGAGCAGCAAGGAGCTGGAGGGCAGCTGCCGGCAGGACAACAGCTCAGTCATCTGCTCGGGGCGGGGGGACTGCGTGTGCGGGCAGTGCCTCTGCCACACCAGCGACGTGCCCGACGAGCAGATCTACGGCACCTTCTGCGAGTGCAACAACGTCAACTGCGAGTTCCACAACAACCTTCCCTGCGGTGGCAAAGGTGATGCGGCTGTGATGGGCTCTCCACTGGGGCGCTGCTTAGAAAGGCTGAACCATAGAACCATGGAATGGGTTGGGTTGGAAGGGACCTTAAAGCTTCAACCCCCTGCCACGGGCAGGGACACCTTCCACTAGAGCAGGTTGCTCCAAGCCCCTGTGTCCAACCTGGCCTTGAACAGTGCCAGGGGTGGAGCATTCACCACTGTTTTGGGCAGCCTGTTCCAGGAGGTGCTGATTTCCCTGCCAAAACCCAGATGGGTGGGTTTGAGGGTCCTGGGTCCCACCACACCAATGGAGAGTGCAGGGTGGGTGATGCTTTCCAAACATGGGCAGAGGGAGGGAGACCTGGTTCTCTGCAGCATCCTTGTCACATCTGAAAGGTCTTCCCATGCAGAGCGGGGCAACTGTGACTGTGGGGAGTGCAAGTGCAATCCTGAGTACCAGGGCAGCGCCTGCCAGTGCAAGAAGACCACAGAAGGCTGCTTGAACCATCACGGCAACGAGTGCAGCCACCGCGGGACCTGCCACTGCAACCGCTGCCAGTGCTGGGGGGGATACCAGCCCCCCTTCTGCCAGGAATGCCCTGGCTGCCCCTCGCCCTGTGCCAGATACGTGTGAGTGATGCGCATGGAGGTGGCACAAAGGGTGGTGGGGAGGTGGGCACGGGAGGTCCCTACCTGTGCTTGGGCAGAGCCCAGGGGTGGCCAAAGCCAGGGTGAGCCTTGTCCCTGCAGAGGTGAGCTGTGGTGACCTGTTTTGCAGCTCCTGCGTGGAGTGCAGGGCCTTTGAGAGCGGCCCCTTCGAGAAGAACTGCTCCCAGGCCTGCCCTAACATCCGTGTGGTCCAGAATGTGACAGGGGAGAGCAGGCACTGCAGGGAGAAGGACTCCCAAAACTGCTGGATCTCCTTCCGCATGGTCCAGGAGGATGGCAATGAGACATACACCGTCACCGTGGATCCTGAGAAAGGTACCCCAGCCCTGCTGCCCCTGCCCCTCTGCAGGGTGGCCTCAGCAGGGGCTGCAGCCGGACACCATTTGCCTGCCCCACAGAGTGCCCAAAGCCTCCCAACATCGCGCTGATTGTGGGCAGCACCATTGCCGGCGTGGCCCTCATTGGCCTGGTGCTCCTGCTGACCTGGCGGCTCCTGATGGAACTGTTTGACCGCCGGGAATACCGGCGGTTCGAAAAGGAGAGGTCCAAGGCCAAGTGGAATGATGTAAGAGAGCCCATCTGTACTGGTGGGGTGTGCTGGGACACCTGTGATCATGTGGTGGGAACATCTGGGAGGGACATCCAGTGGTAGCCATAGCAGGCCTGCGCCCTCCCCACTGGCCAGTTTCTCAGGCTGGATGGGTTTGCAGGGTGCTAAAGCAGCCTGTGGGCTCTTCCACCAGCGCTGCACTGTTGAGGCTGGGACGTGGGTGGGATGGCAATGCTCCACCGACAACACGGGCTTCTCACCTTTCTCCCTCCAGGCTGATAATCCCCTCTTCCAGAGTGCCACCACCACAGTTGTGAACCCCAGGTTCAATGACCAGTGAAGCTGAGCAACACCCAGCAGCACTGGGGCCTGCTGTGAAATAAGGAAATGCCAAGCTAAAGAAATCTCAGACCTCCTCTGCTTTATCCCGTCTGTTCCCTTCTCCCAAGAGGCCACCAGCACACCAGGCGCTGGCTGAGGGGCTGCACCATGCCTGTGTCCTGGTGCAGCTGGGTTAGTGCAGCTGGGAGAAGGGAACAGACACAGCTTTGCCATGGATGGGACTGCAGAGCGGGTCCCACCAGCGGGCACGCGCAACGGCTCCTGTACCTGGTTACTGCCTCTCAGCTCTTGATGACCTTTACCTTCTGGCAGGACTTTCGGACTCCAAAACCAGCCAAGTGCACAGAGTGCTTCCGACATTGACTTGGAGCTGGAATTGCAAACCTGCCCTTTCCCTTGAGCTCCAGCAGGATCTGTTCCCATGCTGCTCCATGCCTTCCCCTGCTGTGCTGGTCCCCACCACGGTGTTTGCACTGGTGTCTGAAGCACTCCCAGCTGAGCTGGACGTGGAGGGTCCTCCACGCTGGTGGCCTGCTCTGGAGCTTTCAGTGAGGTGATGGGGCCTAAGGGCCAGCGAGCGCCTGTACCCAGACATGAATTGCAGCTGGGCAACATGCACTGAATCTTGTGTTGCTCCCCTCTCAGACCTACCTCGGGCACGGTTCTACTTGGGCTCCTGCAAGCTTGGCTTGCCTCTGCCAGGCCTTGAGCCCGCTGCACCACAAGGACACAAAGGAGCAACTGAACTATGAAACACGGGCACTGAGCACATGAAACTGTCTGAGTCTGGCCACAGGGTGAGACCTTTTCCCTGCTCTGAGTGCATCAGACACACTGAGGGCCAGTCGTGTGCAACGCCCAGAGCATCTGCAGCTCAGCACTTGCACAGCAGCTAATTGCTCTTACACTGGGGGGTCATTCCTGTGAAATAGCGGTACAATTCCACATTTTCTTTGTGTTTGGGAATAACTTGCGTACAGCTGTGTTGTGTCCCGTCTTCATTTGCTCTCTGAAGAGGTTTAACATTAATAAAAACTAATATATAAAGTAAATACCACTGTCCTGCTAAGAATCAGGTGCAAGGGCAGCAGCTGAAGTGTTTGTCAGAGAAACTACAGCAAAACCCTGCCATTGCCAGCAGCTCCTGTGCCTGGGAAAGATGCTGGCCAGAGACACAAACTGTCTTCTACACTCATTTGCCACCTACATCCCCTGCAAACCAAAACTGACTCACTAAATGATGCTGAACAGGGCTTGGGTGCAATGCCCAGTGCTGGTGTAGCGAAGCACAGCCACACACACGCTTTGGGGGACAACTGGAGAAAATCAGGTCCAGGCTTTTTCCAAAAGAACTGTGATTGGTCACTGCATTAGACAAATTATATGCCAGAGCACATGCACAATCCCAGAGGGAAAACAGGGAGCTAGGAGGGTCCTTCAGGCCCCTGGTCCTGCTTTAGCCCAAAGGCTTGGTGGTCCCTCGGTGGAGAGCTGATGGCAAGGTCGGAAGTATTTCTCAGCCTTTCCTCCAGGCTCCAAGCACTGCCCCGTCTCTTATTAAAAGTCCTTAATTTCCACCAGGAATAACTGGACCATATATCCTTTGACTTGGGGTGAGGAGGGAGCCAGCGGAAGTCAAGATGTTGATTCTGGCAAGACCAGAAGTCAGCAGTATGGTGAGGGACACCCTGAGCAGTTCAAGTGGCCATCCTGCTGGCTGGGAGGCCACAGAGTCATAGAATCATGGAATCCCAGACTGGTTTGGGTTGGAAGGGACCTTAAAGCTCATCCAGTTCCAACCCCTGCCACAGACAGGGACACCTTCCACTAGAGCAGGGTGCTCCAAGCCCGTGTCCAACCTGGCCTTGAGCACTGCCAGGGATGGGGCAGCCACAGCTTCTCTGGGCACCCTGTGCCAGCACCTCAGCACCCTCACAGGGAAGAGCTTCTTCCTTATCTCCAACCTGAACTTCCCCTGTTTCAGTTGGAACCCATCACCCCTCATCCTATTGCTCCAGTTCCTGATGAAGAGCTCCCCTGTTACTACACACAAAACCTGCACTCAGCTCATGCCACAGCACATTACTCGAGACAGGGCTGAGATGAGGCAGGTATACCTGAGCCCCTGCTCTTTGGCCACTCTGTGCCCTGATGGGCTCCTCTCACCTGAGGAACCACCACCCCTCCCAAGGCAGCAGAGGCAGAGGGGCTGCAGGAGCTGCAAGGCCACATCCCAAAAGAAACACCTCCATCCA
This sequence comes from Amazona ochrocephala, assembly GCA_039720435.1. Taxonomy (NCBI): domain Eukaryota; kingdom Metazoa; phylum Chordata; class Aves; order Psittaciformes; family Psittacidae; genus Amazona; species Amazona ochrocephala. The sequence goes on along the minus strand of CM077881.1, from coordinate 79,271,232 downwards.
TGCCTTCACTTTTATTACAACCAGGACCTCCCCTTACATTTAAGGCACTTGTACGCCAAAGGGAAGATTCCCAATATTCTTCAGATAACGGGACCAGCCCCACAAGTTTTCCATGCAGAAGCCCAAGTCCTGAGCCAGCCGCTTTATGAGGAGGAAGGTGCCCCCCAGTCCTGCTGCTCCGACGACAAAGAGCCCTCGATTTATCATCTGCAAGTGCAACGAGAAACCCCAGCATCACCCAGAGGTTTGCTCCTACCTGTGGCACCAAAGTCTTCACACCTATCCCACCACCAAAGCAGGATGCTCAGGCGGGTCACGGCATGGGGAGGAAGGACAGGCACCCCCATCGACACCTTCTTCTGCCATTTCCAGCGCTGAACCGCCTCGTGGTAGCGAATTCTGGTGAAGGTCACCTGTGAGGGTTGGCAGGAGCCCGTCACCACCTCAAAGGCAGCCACAGCAGGAGGTGGTGGCAGCTCAGCTGGCACTGGCCTTACCATGGTGTACAGCGGGACGATGGTGGAAGGCATGAGGGCATGCAGGAAGTTGTCCACGTGCTTCCGGAAGATGAACCACACTGAATTCACGTGCTCGCGCATCTGTGACACCAACAGTCACCCCTTTGCAGGGCATCTTTGCTGTTGTGCTGCTGGCAGAGAGCAGAGCCTCCCCAGCCCCAGCGGCATTCCCAAGGAGCGCTTAGGCTCAAGTTTCCCACATGAGGACACAACCAGAGTCTTACCGTAGACCCTGCCAGCTGTGTGCGCTCTGTTGGGACTAGGGTGTCACCAGAGCCACAAGTCAATGTGTAGCTTGCCTACCTCTACGTAGTTGTACATGGCTAAATCAGAGATGGCATGGTCATCTGGCACCCTCAGCCTGGAGAACTCGGGGAGGCAGGCACCTGGAAGAAGAAAGCTCATGGGCAGCTCCTCAGCAGGGTATCCAGCAGGGATCCTCCTCTGCTCTTGCTCGCCTCACTCACCAAGGTCATTATGGAACTGGTCCATTAATTCATCAAAGACGAGACAATCCTCAAAGCCCTGGGAGGAAGATTAGAGGGTGAATAGGCAGAAGGAACCATGCATTCACAAGTGCTCTCATGGATGTTCAGCTAGTGTAGGTGTTTGCATGTGCAGGGTCTCATGATCACAGCTTCAGAGCAGGAGCCTTACTCCAAGCCAGAGGAATCCAGGGGGTTGCCTTTTCCAGCAGCATGGGACTGTCCTGCTGGACCCCACTTCCATGCAGTCCTCTGCCCCATGGCAAGGCAGCACAACCACCCCATCCCTTCTCCTCCCCAGAGTACAACCAGGTCCTAGTGAGCAGCCAAGAGCACGAGGGGAGCTCAATACCTGGCAATGCAGAGGACATCAGACTGTGGGACAGGCCAGCCCTTGAACTCTATGGAGCTACACTCTAAGACCAGGCATTTCTGGGTGAAAAGATTGGGTACCCAAGTGATGTAAGTGAACTTACTGCATTCATGCCCTGTCCATAGAAGGGCACAACGGCATGGGCAGCATCTCCCATCAGCACGCACCGGGAACCAAGGTGGTAGAAAGAGCACTTCACAGATATCATGGCCTGGGCTGGCAGCAAAAAGTAATCCTGCTTCAGCTCTCGCCTTCAGGCAAAACAACAGATACTTCACTTGGGGAACCAAAGAGGCCAGAAGAGCAAGTCATAGAATCATAGAAGAGTTTGGGTTGGAAAGGACCTTAAGATCATGGCAGGGACACCTTCCACTTAGACTGCATTACCCAAGGCTCTGTCCTGCCATGGATGTAGATGTCATGCGACAACCAAGCACAGGGAGCCACGGCAACATCAGCATTGGGATGCAAAATCCAAGCCTATTCACTAGGGTGTTTGTGCTGGGAAAAATGCGGAAGCCAGAAATCTATTTCATTAACTTCTCCTTATAGACCAAGTATTTTGTCTGCAGGGTCTAAGCTCTTCACACAACTTGAACTTGGGTGGAAAGGGTTTGGTCCCCAGTGCTACCAGGGCCCCTCAGGAGGAGTGAGATGCTCTGGCTCTGTGCTCCTGTCCTGATGCCATTGGCTCAGCAGTGAGAGGGTCCCCAGTGCTGCTGGGCACTCTTGTGTCTCACAGCCTGGACGCTTGTTTAGCCACAGTGAGCACCAGCTTCCGTGGGCACCCTGTGCCAGCGCCTCAGCACCCTCACAGGGAAGAGCTTCTGCCTAAGAGCTCATCTCAGTCTCCCCTCTGGCAGGTTAAAGCCATTAAAATGGGATAGGTCTGTGTCCTGCTGCAGTGCAGACACAATGTAGACCTACAGGCCATGGGGATCCACCCCAACAGCATTCACCACCCCAACACCAGGACCCTGAGGCTGGGTGGGGATGTGTCCCCTGGCTTCACAGCACTGTGCTGATGAGCAGGAAGGGGAGATGGGAGCACTTACTCTCCGATGAGGGGTATGGCATCTGGGAAGTAGGTCTGGAAAAAGCCCAGCACTTGCTCGCCTGTTGTGAGCTTCTCAAATTCCTCAAAGGGCATGAAGAGCGTGCAGGTGAATGACTTGTCCTGTTAGCCAGGGAGGGACGTCAGAAAGAAGCCCAGAGGCCATAGACAGCACCTGGAGCAGCAGCTCAGTGCCCAGCCTCTCACATAACAATCACACCCCATGTCCCACAGTGGGCTTGCATACCCTGGGGAACAGGCAGTGTGTAATGGCCAGCATGGGTCTGGCACACTGCCCTGGTGCTCCCATATCCAGTTCATAACATTCAGAGAGCTGGTTTTGGGGGGTTTGAGCGCGCACAGGTGCCTGCTTCGTGCTGACGCAGGGCTAGCTGTGGGGGTCCTGTCCTGCACCCTTCCCAAGACCCAAGGGATCTGGGGGTCCCTTCTGGCACCGTGTCATTCCTCCCAGCCCCTGCCACCCCAACCAGTTTATCCCCACAAGCTCCATGCCATGACCCAAGGGGGCATGGTCACAGGTTATCACCATGTTGGGCAGCGCAATCATCATGAAGGTGTTTCTTGGCCAGATATGGAGGTAGTTTGGTTCCATGGCAAACTGAAAGAGAAGGAAAACCACCTTGCGTGTGTCTCTGCCCTGCTCAGTTTCCCCAGCTCAGTCTCTGCTCCCCCTCTGCACCAGCACACCAGCTGCCATCCTTCATACCAATATCCATAGGGCCCCTCTCTGGAACCTGATGCTTCTGGAGGCAGAACAAGAATAAGAGGAAAAGGCAGGAAAGATGGGCAAAAAGCTGATGGTTTGCAGTCACTGAGGTCCTCACAGACACATTTCTGTATTATCCCCAAGACCTCTCAGAGTTAACCAAGACAGGGGCCCCATCATTAAGAGAGGAGGAGTTATCTGCCTTCTCCTAGGTAAGTTTTAGTCCCTTGGCTGAGCCGCAGGTGAGAAATCAGTTTCTCTAGAGCTGCTGTAGCAGAGCCACCATGAGAGGGGCGCAGCCTCCAGGACAGGTACACTTACATCTCCATCCTTGGGGGGGATGCTCAGCTCCATATACCCATGAGGAATGTACTCATGACTGTAGTTAAAACGCGTTTGCCTCATGAACTGCTTTCTGACCGTTGAGAAGGCTCCATCACATCCCACAATGAGGTCATATGCTACTTCCAAGGGCTGCTGGTCAGATCTGAAAGCAAGAAAGCCCCTTGGATCAATGCTGCTGTGATTCCAGGCCAGCTCAGCACTGCTGGGCACAGTGCTTCTGCCTTCTGCAAAATGCCAAGGTAACCCCGATGTGATAAACCTTGTAAGGGGGGGTTGGCTTCACCGACTGGGAATCTCAGCATTAGGATAAAAAAGAATCCTAAAGGTTATCAAAAGCACAACTCTGCCACATCTACCCAAGAACGCAACAGGCACTGATGGCTTAGGGCTGCTATTCCATAGAGCACGAACACAGCAATGAAACCTGGCCAGTGATCAGAAGCTCTCCATGACCTGGCTTCAGGGAGCTCTTGAGCCCAGAACCTCCCCCAACAGGCGCTGGGCTGCACCCCCAGAGCATGAGCAGCAGATTGAGGGAGGGGATTCTGCCCCTCTGCTGTGTTCTGGGGAGAGCTCCCCTTCAGTCCTGATCCAGCTCTGGGGTAACAGCACAAGAGGGACATGGAGCTGTTGGAGCAAGTCCAGAGGAGGCCATGGAGATGTTGTGAGGGCTGGAGCAGCTCTGCTCTGGAGCCAGGCTGAGAGAGCTGGGCTGGGGCAGACTGGAGAAGAGAAGGCTCCTTCAGGGAGACCTTAGAGCAGCTCCAGTGCCTAAAGGGGATACAGGAAACCTGGAGAGGGGCTTTGGACAAGGGATGGAGGGACAGGACAAGGGGAATGGCTTTAAGCTGCCAGAGGGGAGACTGAGATGAGCTCTTAGGCAGAAGCTCTCCCCCGTGAGGGTGCTGAGGTGCTGGCACAGGGTGCCCAGAGCTGTGGCTGCCCCATCCCTGGCAGTGTTCAAGGCCAGGTTGGACACAGGGGCTTGGAGCAAGCTGCTCTAGTGGAAGGTGTCCCTGCCCATGGCAGGGGGTTGGAACTGGGTGAGCTTTAAGGTCGCTTCCAAACCAAACCAGTCCATGATTCTATACGATTAGCTGCCTGCCCTGATGAGTGACCTGTCCCTGTAAATGAGCACTATGGAGACTGGCACATCACCCCCTGCACAGCTCAGCAGTGTGTCCCCATCCTGCTGCCAGGCTGCTGGGGGTTAGGGGATTGCTTCAATTCTTGTCAGCCTCCCCAGGAACCCTGCTGTCGTATGTGCCCTTTCCAAAGCTGACACAGTCTTGCCCCCTCAGTGATGACACACCAGTTTCAAACTAAGATTGCTCAATTGTTTGTGGTTTTAGGAATGATTAAGCAGGAACTCACTGACCACAGCACTGCATCCCAGGCTGTGCAGGGATTACCTTTTGATGGTTAATGTCCCCTGCTCTGCGTTGCACCTCAGGAGCTTGTGTCCAAAGTACAGTTTGGTGTTGGAGTATTTCTCAGCAGCTGTGGAAATACAACTAAATGTAGAGGCTTGTACTGTGACCCCGCCAAACAATTTCCAAGGGATCCCTAGATTATAGGGACTTTGCCATTACAGCAGGTTTCCAACCATTGTATTTCTGGAGGGGATGAGGTCCCTATTGTGAATTTGGCCTGTCCTGATGATATGCTTTGCCACACTGCTCCAATTCCTATTTGTCACTGTACAACTGGGCTTGCAGGAAGCGTGGCAAGGCTCAGGAAGTATCTCCTGCTTTGGCTGATGAAGCTCTGGGGCAGAATCCCATGCCAGGAGCCATGAAGTAGAGACAACTCCGGCTCAAGGGTGAATGCAGGAGAGGTGCATGTGCAGAAAGGCCTCGGGGGGACCTGCTTGAATACCCTTTTGTGTCAGACAAGCAGAGATTTTCTCCTCACAAACACGGCTACATCCCGATGGTGCTTTCTGAGCACCAGGTTACACAGAACTCACAGAGAGCCACCAAAGCCTCTTGTTGGTGGGGTAAAGCCTAAATCCTGGGTGAACAGGGCAGAAAAGTACCTGCAAACAGAGCTGGCAACCTACCTGTCAGCAGCTCTCTGATCAGGTTTGCTCTGTCCACGGACAGGATGTACTGCAAGGCAAGCAAACACCACGTTCAGGAGGCATTGCTGAAGGATGCTCTGCATGGCCAGATGAGGAACGCCACCCCTTCTAAACAGCCCCACCAAAAACAGGGGGTCATGAAATCCTTTGCCTGCTCACAGCATCCTTCCAAAGGGTGTGAGCCCTGCTGTCCATCACACACAGGTACAAACACCACCAAAGACTTCTCCAGAGTGACAGTGTGAGACCAGTACCTGGTTCTTCTTCCCATAGGGAATAGAATACTTCTTCCCTGAAGGTGTGTGTATCCTTCTTGCCCGCATGGGAATGCCTTTGGACACAATCTGAAATGGAAGGGAACACAACCCAGCCCTCTGGCCAAACTGGAGCTGTCAAAGGGAGGGCACAAGTCACCAAGGGCCATCCCCCCTCCTCACACAACACTCCAACCCGGCCTTGAACACTGCCAGGGATGGGGCAGCCACAGCTTCTCTGGGCACCCTGTGCCAGCGCCTCAGCACCCTCACAGGGAAGAGCTTCTGCCTAAGAGCTCATCTCAGTCTCCCCTCTGGCAGCTTAAAGCCATTCCCTTGTCCTGTCCCTACAGGCCCTTGTCCAAAGCCCTTCTCCAGGTTTCTTGTCAGCCCTCTGCCTTAAGTAGAGCCCAGGGCTGGGTGCTGCTCCCAGGCTAGGCTGCCCAGGTACCTGCTCCTCCATGCCCACAGCTCGCAGGGCTTGGCGTCCTCGGTGGGACAGGGCCAAGTTAATGCTTCTGCCACGGGCAAAGCCGGCCACCCGAATATCTGTGTGGGAAAAGCAGCTGGTTATGGAGACACTGATACTGCACCATCTCCCAGAATCCCTACAGCAACAGCAGCAGGGCAGGGGGAGTCCCTGTGCCCCCACGCTGTGTTCAGAGAGAGCATATTCAGCTGCTGGGAAGGCAGCTGAGCAGCTTCAAGGGCTGATTCTTCCATGCCACCTCCAGTCTGTAAGAAGCAGCTGCAACCCGGTGCTGCAAAGGGAACATTGGATCCCAACAGCTCCCTGTAGTGCTGGAGGACATCATCACTAAGAGCTGCTTCCCCTCTCAGTGAAGGGAGACAAGCAGTGAATGCCTGGCAGCTTGTGCCAAGACCCATCTCTGGTCAGGTGGAGATGTCTCAACATTGGCCTGTTCCTCCTCTGCATGGCTTCACTCAGTATTGTCTATCCAGTGCATGCAGAAGAGCATGCACTGGATACCCCAAGAGCTTTCAGGGTTGCATCTCAGTAAAGGCATGGGCCAAACACTGGAGCAGGGTGGTAAAATCCATCCGATTCAGGAGGCAGCTAAGAGCAACCAGAAGCTTCTTCACCATGTGACACTGGTGGCATGAACAACGTCCAGCAAAGAGTTTAACAGGTAAACCATGGTGAGTGTCACCTTCCACAGTGCCATTCTGACCTGCCTCTGGGCATTGCCATCTCTGCCCAGGTTCAACAGCATTGCACTAATATTCTGCATGCAGAGAACAATGAAAAGGCATCATTTGAGTAGCTTAAGAGTGGGCTTCCTCCACACAAACCAGCTTAGTTCAAACAAATGCTCCTCCCCACCACAGAAGCTAAAGGGTGAAAAGAATATCCTTCAGGTGCCACACTTTTGGGTTTCATTTTCTCCCTGCCATTTCAGTGAGCTCACACAGTTCCTCTTTTGCTTCCCCAAAAGCTGTTATCAGCAAAGGGTCAGGAACACGTGAATAAAGCAGTAGTGATCAGGCTGAACTTACCTTCTCTGGCTTCATAAACATCAACATGGAAACCTCGTCTCGCAAAGAAACAGGCATTTAACGCACCCACCTACAAGAGAAGGATCAGGAATGGCAGATGAAGTGTTTCACTATTAGATGTATCACAGATCACTACTGAGATGCATAAAGGGAAAGCAAGCAGGCAGGGGATACAGCTCAGTATATGCAGGAAAACCCTTTGACCAAGAAGCTTGGAGGACTTCTTCCAGGAGAGAAGTGCTCTGGCACCCCTGCTGTGCCTGCAGGGCCTCCAAGACAGGAGTCGTCCATCAAAACTCATCACACAAAGTCACACCAAGTTCAGGACTTGCTTATATACGGTGATTAATTGCAGCACAGCTAAGCCCTTCATCCAAACACAACAGGAGCTGGACAGGCAAACTCCCTGCTCCTCTCGGGACTAGATTTATCTTCCTGGATAGAATTCAAGGTGCTGCAGCATTCCCTTGGGAACACAGCAGGGGAAGCTAGACCTGCACAAAAGCAAGATATCACCTTTAAAAGGTCCTCCCATTTGTGTCCTGCTTGTTATTTAAATAGATGGTTGTCTTTCAGGGGTTAGTTTCCACCATTAATCACTGTCAGAACTACAGATTCTTGTGTCATCACTCCTTCTTAGCAGCATGGGGATCAAGAAGCTAACAACCAAAAGGTCAAAACACAGAGTTAAGTGCTACTATGGTGTCCTTTAAAGTAAGACCACTCTGCAAGTAGCAAAGTAGGCAAACCATTCCCAAAGAAAAACGGGCAGAGGGAGGCATTTCCACTTAGCCTAGTGCTTACCAGTGGTCCCCACAGACCATTTCACCTTAGTGACTTGGTTAAAGCCAGAAGCAGACGAGGGGCAGAGGATCTGGCAGGCCAAGAGAGGACTGTGATTTAATGTACCTGGGCACTACCATCCTCTGAGAGAAGGACTCTTGATGACAGCATTTCCCCCAGCAATTCTGTGATGTATCTGCATACACCACTCAAGACAAGTGCCAACCACAGCCATGCGTTGCATCCCTGGGATATCTCAGCAGCAAACCTTTCCCTTGAGGGGAAGAGATGTTCTCGTCCTACAGAGTCCCACAAAGCTGCTCAAATGAGCCTTCTACAGCCAGAACTCAAAGCAGTCCCTCCATAACACGCCATTGTATGACATTGACCTCCCACCCACTCAATGCTTTCACAGCTCTGGCTTTTGTGCAATCACACAGCAGTTAACATGAGTTTCCTACCAGACCACCGCCGACAACAGCGACTCTTTTGCCCCGTGGGTCACTGGTCTCCATCTCTGAGGCACCCCCAGCTGCAGGCTCTTAGTGCTGTGTCCCTGCTCCCGGTCCTGCTGCGCTGCCCTCACCAACAGGGAGGAGAAGGGGAAGGATATGGGCGTCGGAGTCACATCTGAGCTCTTCTTCCCTGGCTCCTATTAAAGTTTAACTCCCAGAACAAAGGCTGTTGGTGGGTCAACCTGGCCATGGGGACATGGTTGCTCAGGTGGAGAGATGTGTATATGGAGTTATTCAGCCGTGTTGTGAAAGCTTTAAAGCAGTTTTCTCTTGAAAAGTGAAGCAATTCTGCAGTCTTCAAGGGCTTCCTGCTGAAACCCACACAGAGCATGAGGAGAACCCACATCTGCCGGGCTTCTGTTGGTGCTTTGCTGGGCTGTAAGTGCAGAGGATGATGTGGAGTAACTCCTGAAGCCCCAGGGGCACTGCATGAGGGTGGGATGTGAAACATGCTGCTTGCCCAGGGGCCTGATCCCATCTGCCAGGATATCACACAAGGAAGCTGTGTGTGGCTTGAGCACGTTGGGGTGTGATGGTGAGCAGAGGGTCCAGGCCTAACCTGCAGAAGGACTTGGATGAGGCTATGAGGAGACACCTCTCTGTGCATCATTCCACATGCCTGTCCTTGGGAGGGGATGCTCTGCAGAGCCAATACTGCAAGCAGTAAGCTTTTAAAAGGGAGGAGCCAATTACAGCCTACACACAGCAGTTAAACAGCAGCAGTGAAAACACACACATTAAATACACTAAGTACCATTTACCTGCTAACCCTGCAATGCACAGCCTGAAACACCAGGTTTGTCTCAAAGGAGCAAGGCCAAATCCAAGCACAACATCCACTGCACATCCTGGTTCCCAGTGCAGCAAGGGATGGCTGCTCCTGAGGGGATAGGGAGCAAGCACCACACTGTAGTCCCAACCTGTGGTACCATGCATGGAAAGGATGTGCAGGACAGGGTCAACAGCAGCCCCAGGCCAAAGCTTAAAAGGGACTGCTGGCATCTGGGGGGGCAGGAATCCCCCATGAGGCTGGTTGGGGCTGTTAGAGGCTGCTAGTGCCCATGGGCCCTGGCACCGCATTTGGATGAGTCTCCACTGAAAAACCTCCGTTGGGTTTCTCAACACAGCAGTGAGTTGATCCACATTATCTGTTTGACTCACACACCCCCCAGCAAAGAAAACAGAGCAGAGAGGGCAAAGGGCAAGGTAAGTTTGATGTACCAAATAGATTATTCCTTTGGGATCATCTTCATATTAGATTCACTCAGAAACTGCACCAGGCAAAACCAATGCAAAGATGTTCTGCACTTTACACACACGAGAAGGTGGGAAGGCACGGAGAAAGCGCTACTAATGCATGGGTTATCTTTCTGGATGAAACACCTCCAGACTGCTGAGAACATGAAAAAGCATTGCTTGATTTCAACTCTCAGTGAGCATTCCAAGGAGTCCTAGGTGAAAACAAAAATACCAGGAGAGCATGGACTCAGGTTAAAGGCTGCCCTATGAAAAACCAATGGGAAAAGTAAAGAAGGGAGAAGTTGATTTATGTTGCTGAAGCAAAAGGCATGCCAATAACCAAGAAAGAACCACAATATTTTATTTTGTGTGCTTTAATCAAGTCTAAACCCTGATTATACGAGGGAAACATTGAGAAATAATGAAAAAATATACACAATTCCAAGCTGTTTAAGTTAGCTTCCAATAGCTCTTTGGGAAGAAAGCCTTGGCCAGCTTCGTAAATAGGAGATTTGGGAAAGATGGGGAATCAGAGTCCTCCTGGGGCTGAAAACATGGACTGCACTTATTGCACGTCAATGTTCAAACACTGCAGAAGCAGATTTCCCTCTATTCTTCTTCACTGAGAATTATTTATCTGAGTAGTGTGTGAAGCAGAGTTCTGCTACTGCCTGTACCAACAACGTGCAGTCTTACTGACACTAGGCTGTCAATCAGACAGAACTGTTCAAATACAGGTTGACATCAGCAATGCTATGGTCCAGTTGAGAGGAACATGTCCTGTCAGTATGTGGGCCACCTGCAACAAGAAAAATGGCTTTACTGTGTTTGGTAATAGCCAACAGTGCATCAGTGCATGCTTCCTGCAGCTGCAACAGCGCAGTGTAGATGTGTCAGATCTTATAACTCATGGTGGAAGGTAGCTGAAGAACAGGAAGAATCATAGAGTCCCAAACTGGTTTGGGTTGGAAGGGACCTTAAAGCTCATCCAGCTCCAATCCCTGCCATGGGCAGGGACACCTTCCACTAGAGCAGGGTGCTCCAAGCCCCTGTGTCCAACCTGGCCTTGAACACTGCCAGGGATGGGGCAGCCACAGCTTCTCGGGGCACCCTGTGCCAGCACCTCAGCACCCTCACAGGGAAGAGCTTCTGCCTAAGAGCTCATCTCAGTCTCCCCTGTTCTGGCAGGTTAAAGCCATTCCCTTGTCTTGTCCCTACAGGCCCTTGTCCCAAGCCCCTCTCCAGGTTTCTTTAGGCCCTGGAGATGCACACTAAGGTCTCCCCTTAAGGAGTCTTCTCTTCAGGCTGACCCAGCCCAGCTCCAGAGCAGAGCTGCTCAACAAGATCTTCCTTTGCTGATTTCTGCAAATAGCTAATGGTACCTTTCTGGAAGGAGCCAAGAGATCCTCACTGGTACACATTACAAACCCATGTAGAAGCGAAATGGGTTGAATGTTTATCCCTTATAATCCCATCGGGTAAATAATCAGTTCAGGAATTCAAATCCCATGCTAAGGGGGTTATACAGATACCCCTGCCGGCAGGGCAACCATGCCTGAGGATGCAGCTGCTCCGTTCCTGTCCTTCTATTCACAAAGAGCCATAGCACAGAACTAGAAGCTTTGTTCTCACTCATGTAACAGTGAGTCCCCATGCTTACCCCAAAGGCTCAGCCTTATTTCCAAGTATTTTCCTCACTTTGTACCATTTTTCTTGGTGAGTGGTGGTAGGGATTTTCCCCAGGAATATCTGATTAGCAAAGGCCTCAGCAGTGTTGTAAGAACGTAAATCCTACTGGATTTATATTAGCCTGAATGGAAAATACACACAGCCCTTATTTAGCAGGTCCCTGCTGGCTTCACAAGGAGACCCAAACCCCTAACAGCCATGGTAATTGCTGGGTGGGTTGTGGGTCTGTAGCAGGGACACAGATTAGTATCATCTGTAGACCTTGTCTGATCTTCACGTTTATGCCACAGTAAGCAAGGGTTAATTACTCAAGTTGTAATATTGATCATATCGAATCATTGCTTAATCTGCCTCAATGCCACTGTTGCATTAAAGACAATATTCAGGACTGGATTTAGTGAAGAACCACAAAGGACTACGTGGTCTACCTTGCTACCCCCCCGCGGGCAGGAAGGAAGGTGGTGTGGTTTAAACTGAAAAGTCCTTGGTCAGGGTAAGCACTACTCAGCAGCGACTAGAACATTGGTGTGCTATCAGCATTGTTCTCAGACTAAAGCCAAACCACAGCACCAGCTACTAGGGAGAAAATTAACTCTATCCCAGCCAAAACCAGGACAGAAGGGATAAAAGTTTACATCATGACTCCCTGTTTACTTACGTGGGCAGGGCAGGAATCGTGCCACTGGTCCAGTGATGTGCCGTGGATGTGGATGGGAATTGCTCATGGGGCACTGGGAGCATCCCTGTGGCAGGGTAGTGGTGGTGGTGCACCACGGATGGCCTGGGCCTGTCTGCTTTCACAGCCAGGGGTGCAGGAACCTGCAGGTCCTTGGTGGAGAGACAAAGGGTGATATGTGAAAGCTCTGCCCCTCTATGGGAAGGGTCCCTCGCTGCTGGGCTGGGTTCCCACTTGGCCAGCCCTTGGTAAAGGATGTGTCTGGAGATGAGTTTCGCAGGCTCCAACATAGAAGGTGCAGCAAACGCTTAGTGATTTCAGATTCCACCTCTGTCATTCAGAGGCATTCACATTTATCCCGCTGATTTACACCAGGGAAACACACAGCGACAGGATGGGCTGGGGAGGAAGGTGGGAAGCAGTGAAATGCATGCTCTTCCCCTGTCACCTGCCTTTAGACACAGAAAGCTGCAAATGTGTCCACTGTCTCTCTCAGCACCACCATCTGCTCAGGTGTCTCTCCAGTAGCAAGGGGGGGACAGGCATTCAAACCCAGAAACTGCACAGTGTAAGGGAAATAGAAAAGGACTCCCATGTGAGGCGATGCTCGGTGCAGCTCTGCCATTGCCACAGCAACTCCACCCTGCACCACGGCTGATGAGGCCAGCTCTGCTCCTCGGGTGGCCTCCTGGGACACCAGTGCCTTGAAATGTGAGAGCTGGCAGCTGCTGTCAGAGGCTTTCTGTCCCAGCAGATGGGCAAACCTGTCAGCTCCCTCCAGGCCATGGGATGGGTTATGGAGGAGGATTGTGTTTCCTACCCCTCCGTTAAATCCAGGGCTCTGGGGCTTTTACAAATAGCATGTGGTAAAGATGCAAAGGAGCTGGGCAAGGCCTGTAGCACTTTGGGAGTTATTTCTCAGTACCCAACAACCTTAATATCTGAGAAAAAGAAAACAAATGTGACTTACAGCACAGGGAAATACATACCCTGGAAAAGGAAGGGTAGGGAATATACCTAACTTTCTGCAACAATGGGACATCTCTTCCTCCCCAGCAATCATCTGTCTTTGTTTCTTTGGTAACAAATGCCACAGAGGTGAGTGTAGAAATACATTTTCCCAAAGCACTTAAGGATGCTAAGGAGCTAAATCACCTTGTCATAAATAGCTTAGGAATTGGGCACCAAAGGATGTGTTCAAAATCATCTACCTCTTATCATGCACTGGCCATGTTTCGGAAATAACCCTATAGGCACCTACACCCCAAAATATCTGTCCTTTCAGAACTCGGTAGCACACCTGTTAAGCATCCCAAGGAGATCAATCACTGCTTTGTGGGAGCAAGGATGCCCTTCAGACCCCAGTATTGTTACCTGCTGTGCACAGTGAAGCAGGGGAGGGCTGGCTCCAGCAGGCTGTGTGAATGCCATTGGTGGCAGAACCTTCAGCATCATGTTCTGCATGATGATCTGGTGCATCTGAGCGTTCTGCATGAGCATCATCTCTACCATATCTGTGAAGAGGTCACCCCAAGGAAGAAAGTAAGAACTTCAGCAGCAGCTGACAAGCAGCAGAGGCACCTCGGTGAGAAGTGTCCTCCGGTATATAGACCGGTCACTGCAACCAAGACACATCAGCTGAAAGGAACACGTAGAATCAACTAGATTGGAAAAGACCTGTCAGATCAACATGAATATTAGCATTCTTTACCCAGGCAGTGCAAAACTAATGTGTATGAATAAGACTGTTCATACTAACTTCCCTGTTTCTCCTCCCCTCTACAAGAAAGCTGCTGTTGAGCATCTTCTACCTGTTAGTTTCCCTTCAAGCCTACCCCACTGGCTATGCTGGAGATGGGCTGAGCACTAAAGCTCTCTTGCTTCCTCCAGCATGGACCAGCTCCTTGCAGTGCTCTCCATTGCTTCAGCCCACAATCACTGAGAGGTTTCCTCAAACTTGTATGATATTGCAGTGCCACCTTCAGAGTCCACTGCATGCATGTCAGATCCATTAACTACGGTCTCTGGGTCCTAATCACAAAGGATCTAGTGTGAGGTGTCCCTGCCCATGGCAGGGGGTTGGAACTGGATGATCTTAAGGTCCTTTCCAACCCAAACCATTCTATGATGCTATGACCTGTGCAGTGGGTGGAGAAGGGAGGGGGGATTAAAAAAGAGGGAAAACAAAATCGAGGCAACTGTCCTTTTTTGTGGTCATACCAGAAGTAGTTCACATCTATCAGCTTCAGCAGAGTCATGCATGAATTGGGACTGTTTTCTTTATGAAAATATACCGATTTAAAACTCCAGGCAGAAAGAGGCCAGAAAAATTGCAGTTTCATGAATGAGGGTTTCTCTGTGGGATGAAGAAACCTTTGACTGAAGGTTGAGCCAGGGAAATCATCCCAGGGTTTTTTTCATGTCTTATTTCCCAGTAGCATCCAGCTATGTTTAGAAACAAACTCTTTTTATTGGCATTGCACTATATCTGGAACAGTGCTTTTAGCTGTTCTGTCTTGTTTCCAACACGGAGTTTAACAAAAGCCTGTATTGTTTGAGGAGGCTGAGAAGAGAGTTAAGGGAAGAAAAAAAGAAAGGAATAAAACCAGGTTTTAGAAACCTGACCGGTTGTTTTGGAATCATCCATACGCATGAGATTGACTTTGTTCATATTACTCAGTGCCATGTCTTGAGCTGGTTTGCTTTCCCAAGCTTCCCTGGCAGCTTCATCTGGCTTTGCCAAGTTTGTAGCCCCTGTTTCTTTAGTTTTAGTGATAAGAGTTTATCTGAAAGCTTCTCCGAAATGACATCTAGTACATATAGCCCAGTGCAATTCCCACAGCTCCAGCAGCAGCCTGGTCACAAACCAGCATGCCACTGACTAGAGTGGATGCTATCCTGTGCCCCCTTCCCACTTGCTGTGGCACCTCCCTGCCCTCTCTAGCCTGGGTAGTGGGAGCTAGGTGGGTACTTTACCTTCTTTAATGCTTCCAGAGCGGGGGGCTGCAAAAGGTTGGGCAGGGGGGATCTGTGTGATCAGAGGAGACTGCTGCTGAGGTAGCTGCTGGATGATGGTGGCAGGCTGAGGTGGCATCTAAAAAAGAAAGGAAAAGGAAGAAGTTGCTACTGGATTTGTCTGACTTCCTCATCTTTGGGAAGGAAGAGTAGTGGGTATCATCTGCCTGGACTTCAGTGGGGCTTTAGACATTGTCTCCTGTGAAATCCCAGCACAAGCTGGGATCTACTTGGCTGGGAAGCAGCTCTATGGAAAGGGACTTGGTGGTCCTGGTGGATACAAGCTCAACATGAGTGAACAGTGTTCTGCTGCAGCAAAGCAAGCCACAGGGTGCTGGAGAACGTCAACAAGGGCACCACCAGCAGAGTAAAAATGTCATTATCCCACTCCACTCAGTGCTTCTCAGGCCACACCTGGAATACTGTGTTCAGTTTAGGTCCCTGCTCTACATAAAAGATGTGGACAGGCTAAAGAGGGTCCAGAGAAGGGTCACAAAGATGATCCAAGCGCTGGAAAGCTCTATGAGGAAAGGCTGAGAGAGCCGGGACTGTTCAGCCTGGAGAAAAGAGCAATCAGGGGAAACCTTATCACCATGTTCCAGTATTTAAACGGTGGCTACAAAGAAGATGGAGACTCCCTTTTTACAAGGACTCACGTGGAAAAAGCAGGGGGTGATGGGCACAGGTTACTCCTGGGTTGATTCTGGTTGGACACAAGAGGGAAATTTTTCACAAGGAGAACAAGGAATGATCTCCCCAGGGAAGTGGTGGATTCCCCAACACTGGACACTGTTATGGTTGGGCTAGACAGGGTGCTGGGAAATCTAGTCTCGGTCATGCTGTGTCTACCACAGCAGAGTGTGGGCAACTCTCCCACTCCTCTTGCTACCTCCTTCCTGTGGTAAATCATTCCCACTATAAATTTTGTGCTTTATTTGTATGTTTTGCCTTGGGCAGTAAGGGTCCCATACAACAGCAAGATAATTCCCTTGAAATTAACATTTCCATACAGCTCCCAAGCAGCTGGTGTTTCAGACTGGCACAGCACTACAGCAGTGTTTCATAGGAAGAGAGGATCCTTACCATCTGCTGGATAATCTTTGGTGGCTCCTCTGGAGCTGGAAAAGGTATCTGGTAGATGTGTGGGGCAGCTGCTCTGTGGTTATGACAGTGTCCTCCAGCTGCTGCAGGGGGCTGTGAAAGCTCTTCCAGAAGGTGCTGCTCCTGCAAAATCAAGTATCTTCCTAAAGAAAACCTGGTCAGAGAAAGGCAGGCAGGATTGTTACACTCTCTGGACTAAATGGGATTAGCCCCTGGAGCCTGCAGCAGGGCACAGCCTTGCTCACTGGATCACTGCTGCAAATACATCCTGTGTCTGATGGGCAGACCACAAGTGACCACTGCATGAAGGGAAGCACTCAGGCAGTGCCTGCACAAGTATAAAGAGAGTTTTCTCCCAATGTCTTGAAGCCATACGGTTTTCAGCACAAGCTAAACGCAATGGAGTAAAAAAGTGAAGAACAATCTGACAAAAGCCTGGAAAAGTGTTTCATTAATGGTAACTACCCTTCAAAAACTAGAAATCATAGAATCATAGAGCAGTTTGGGTTGGAAGGGACATCAAAGCTCACCCAGTTCCAACCCCCTGCCATGGGCAGGGACACCTTCCACTGGAGCACATTGCTCCAAGGCCCAGCTCAAGAACTAATGGACAGGAAAAAACAGAATCTACTTCAGCAGTGGATGTGCAGATAACCTGACCCTTTCTGTTGTTTCTGCTCTTACCCTTAGCTCTTGCAGGAGATCTTTCCTTCGCCGTAAGGCACTTTGTAGCATATCCTCACATCTGTTCCCTAGAGGATGAAAAGGCTATTATCTTCTCAAACGTTCACAATGACAGAGCTATTACAGCACTTACATTATGAGATTTTGGACAAAGGTGTTATAAGAGAGCTTGACTTCTCCCACAAAAGGCTTTAGGCTACTTTTCTTGTCAAATCTGTAATGACATTATGCCCCCTGCAGACACAGCTGTCCAGCAGGCAACATAAAATAAACTCTCTAAGGCCCCTTTTTAACCTCCTGGTTTAGAAACTCATTTCAGCTGGAAACTTTCTACAAATACCCTGTACTTGCACAGGATGATTGTGCAAACTGTAGAAGAAAGTTTGTTGTGACACATCCAAAGGAACCCAGCTTTGAATGTCACCTTTGCTGGTTCTTTTTTGTTCTGAACCAACTTTCGGTTCAATTCTTCCCACATATGGCTGATCTGAAACTTGCTCGAAGTGAAAATAAGCAAGAATATTTTCACATCCATTGGGAGCACCTGCTCTGAAAAGCATCACTTTGTGTTTTGAAACTAAGTTAGTAAAGGAATTGTTCACTTCTGGCCACAGCATTGAAAGTTTCCAACTATTTGTGTATCAGCTCCATGGATATGAGCCTGGAGGCCAAACTAGAAATATTGCTGATTGTGTACTGGTAGCCTTTAACCCACAGGTAATACAAATAGTGCATATGTCATGCAAAGAAATGAATGTACTGCACATGGCATGTGTCACTTGCAGGGAATATTGTTGTAGGCAACATATTAGTTGTGCATGAAACATCACAATAGTCTTTGAAAGGGTTTCATGAAGACACTTATCCATCACCTTTGAGCCATTCACTAGCTCATATAGTGATTTCTCTAAGCTTCCCAAGTTTTATAAGAAAGCTGGGATTCCCAGCCTCTCCGCCCAAACCAGAGTCAGGGTGTAACTATACATGAATGGTTTTCTGGTAAAATGGTTCCCAGCCCTTATCAGCACGGTCCTCAAGACCAACTCTTTCACTATAACAACTTATTTCATAGGCTGAGTCACATTCTTTTATGCTGGAAACCATCTTCTGGTCTGCACAAGGCTGCACTGGTCACATTCAAAGGTGCAAAGCAGCATTAGCAGTGGATCATTCCTCCTGCCTGGATCCCTTGAAGACACACAGCCATCCTAACAACTCCTTTTCAGGGTCACCAAAGCCAAGCATGCAGCTGGACTGCACCAGGGGCTCACTCCTAGGTAGAAGAACTAACACAAGTAGGATCTCCTGCAGAACACACCTAGGCAGGAGGTCGTTCTTATGTCAGTGTTCAGCTGGTTGATCATTTCCCTTTGTCAGAAATAAACAGACGAAGAAATTCAAAAGATAAAATGTAGGCATCTTTTAGGGGGGAGATTTGATAATCTGGTGTGGTCTGAGAACATCACTAAGCCCTTCCCATATTACATTCATAATGAGAACAAATGAGTCTCTTACTTGCACCTGGAAGAGGAGACTCCAACTTCTTTAGGTTCTCCTGTTCATTTTCTAGTCTCTGTTGGTAAAACCACAACAAGAACTGGTTATGAGACAGGCAGCAAAGCTCACAATTTCCAACCCTACCTTACAGGCATAAGTTTGGGATGGAGGAAATAAAACAGAAGTGGATACAAGCAGTGCTTCTTAGCTGCTAAATCACAGCTAGTGACAGCTACAAGAAGCATTCATAGAAGTATGAAATGTCTCACTACAAATCTAGTCATGCTTCCAACTGGCCAGACTATCCCAGATCTGGAAATTGATAGCATGGTGAATCAGGAGACTTATATATCACTTCTTCTATAGGGCAGAGAGCTGGATCATATGAAGAACTTGCAAACTTGTACAATGTTATTTAAGTGACAGTGACTGTAGCACCACTGCACATTAGTCTGCCCCTGCTTGCATGAAGAAAGGGGCTCTCAATGGGCTGCAGATCCTCTTTGTATCTCAGTAGAAATATAATGATTTAAAATACAATGTTAACACTTCAACATGCAAGAATAAAATGAAGAGCAAAAGTGACCACTGCTGAGATTTTCCCTTACCTTTTCTAGGAGTTTGAGTCTCAGTCGTGTCAAGTGATCCACCACTGAAGGATCTGCCATTGCAGTAGTCTCCTGGAAGAGCAGGCAGGCAAGAACAGGTTAAAAAGCTAAGCAAAGGCAGAGAGGTTTTCAATCCTCATTTCTTCCCCTCCACAATCTTCATAGAATAATTCCATTAGAAAAAAAAGAAACAAAATCAGATTGTGAGCAAATGAAGGAAGAAGAGAAAAGCTTTGGTTTCCCTTCCAGGTAAAACTGAGTACAGATGATCACTACAAGACCACAGACACAGCTTTTTCTGCCCTTTCTCTCAATGCATTTTTGTGCTGCAGATTGCAACATCACAGAAAGGTAACTAAGGGTGAATATTTGCTTGTTCTTAACTGTCACTAAGCCTGGCCCTCTCTGTTGTTAGTGTTCTCTAAGTAGCTCAGAGTATTGTGCCTGTAACCTGGCTGCTAAGCGTGTAGTGCCAATCCACAACACAAACAAGATAATCTCCAGGTGTAGAAGTTTACCTGCCTTTTGCAAAGCAAATGCCCAGCACAATAGTGGGAAGGAAGAAAGAAAAGCCAATGGTTCTTCAACGTAAGACCACTGATAGGCACCAGATTATGATCTTGCTGGTTGATACCCGATAACAACATTTATCTCACTATAAGGGGGACTTTTGACATAGTTCTTCATATGAGTTTTCATCAGGAGGTAGTAACTAAAAACTTGAAAAATTAAGGAGCATAGCTGGAACTCATCCCTGGATGAGTAAAAGAGTAAAGAGGCTATGGTATAACATCCCTTTGCTTACCATCTCCCAAACAAACTGGAGGGTGTCTCCGTCTCCCAGCAAAGCCCTCCCAGCGTAAAAACCAGCAACATTTTACAGTGACATCGATAAAATCAACACCAAAGCATGAGAAAGAAGTCAAGTAGCAGTCATTCATTCTCAGTATCATATTTTAAGCCTGGAGAGCAAAGTTACAACCCCTTCCTTATTTGAAGGCCACAGCAAAACTGCAGCTGGGCCACTGCTGGTGGCTGGAGCAACTGACACATGCTGCAGGATTACCTTCTCCAGCTGTGACCCACACAATATGTGCGTACAATCTGCCCTTAAAAATACACAGGCTGGTATCTCTGGATAGGTCATAGAAACTGAGACATGGGGATCCCAAAAACAGCTGGGCTAAGTCAGAGCTGGGGCTCAGCTTGCTTTGGCAGAGCCCAGTTGCAAATGCTCTGAGGAATAAGGCAGAGCAGAAAACCCTCTCACGTGCCAGCAGTTGTCCTGAGAAACCACTCTGTGTACACTTTTGTGCTTTAAAACCCCCATAGATTTTCCTCCTTTTCTCTCTAATATCTTTAATCCCTCATCCTTTGGGCAACAAAGGGTTTCCCATTTGTCTTAAACTTCAGCATAAACCTGGTTATGGAAGTAAACTGCGTAAGTATTGTTTATTGAAGTGTTGGGCCAAAAAAGGATTACATTTAGATTGTTTTAAACCTACATTCCTGAAAAGTTCATTGAAAAGCTTCTCATTTGTTATGTGAAATTTATACAAGTGCTCTCCAGGCATTTTTCCACACCCCTTGTGACTTGGAATCATAGAATCATTTAGGTATCATATTCCCTTTCAGGTGCCTCTGTTCTAAGCAAAATACTCTGTTTATTTTGTCCTCAAATAGCAGATTTCTTTTACCTATTGATCTCATAACTCAGCTGGGAAGGTATCATGCAAGAGCCCACACAGACTACCCTCATACCCACCTCTTGGCCTCTGCTATCGGTGACTATTAGAAGGTGCTTCTTCAGCTGCACCTATGATCACAACTTGGCTATACTGTCTGCACAGTCTCATGTTTATTCTAGTCGCTTCTCTCTTTACCTTTCTAA
Organism: Amazona ochrocephala; assembly: GCA_039720435.1. Lineage (NCBI taxonomy): Eukaryota > Metazoa > Chordata > Aves > Psittaciformes > Psittacidae > Amazona > Amazona ochrocephala. Next base: position 79,250,177 of record CM077881.1, on the reverse strand, counting down.
CTCATAAACCCATCTGTGAGGGGGTGATCAGGGTTGTGGGCAGCATTTAGGCAGTGAGGTAGCAAAGGAGGCTGTGTTGGTGTCACCAGATGACCACAACAGGTACAAGGTTGCTGATGCTCTAAGTAGACTTTCAGACTGCTGCTGAATATTGAGCTGATGTTTACCATCAACTGCTGTCACACAGTGCTCCCGAGAATTTAAATTTCTAGGGCCTTCCTTGCAACACAAATAGAGGGTTACAAGAGAGGTTGACAAAGAGAAAAAAGAATAAGTATTCAGTTAAAAATACAGTGCCAGTGTTAAGCAACTGAGCCAACCAAAAGGAAGAGAAAAAACCTTCTGCTTCATGTATCAACCCAATACTAGATAAAAAACATACTTTCCAGCACGTCTGCTAAAGAATCTAGCTTTTCCCACACTTATGGATGGCCTTGCCACAATGGGATCACTACTGTAGGGACACCTTACAAACTGCTAAGGTATGACTTGCCACGAATCTGCCAGATGGTACAAGAGGATCTTACAGAATCCCAGACTGGTCTGGGTTGGAAGGGCCCTTAAAGCTCACCCAGTTCCAACCCCCTGCCATGGGGAGGGACACCTTCCACTAGAGCAGGTTGCTCCAAGCCCCTGTGTCCAACCTGGCCTTGAACACTGCCAGGGATGGAGCAGCCACAGCTTCTCTGGGCACCCTGTGCCAGCACCTCAGCACCCTCATGTGTTGCAGTAATGTGCTATGTACATTGAAGCTAAGCATACGAATAAAACATTACAATTAAGAGTTATTTCATGCTCTGTCATGCAACTGTGCAAGTAACTCTCCTTATTTACCTTAATTAAGTGCGCTAAACTAATCATATAGGATACATACATGACACTTCACTACATTATTACTGTCTTCTTATATGACCGTGGCAAACCACTAGTCTGCAAACTCTGCTCATTTATTTGCAGATAGGTTGCAGCAGCTCTCAGAGTTCTCAGTTATGGCTTTGTTGCTAGTCTGATCTTAGGTCCCTTTTCACATGCTTCCACTCGAGTCAATTCAATTAGACTAGCACTTGAAATCCTGACATTTTAATAGGGACATAAGAAGACATAATGCACATGTTGGTTATTAAAACCTCAAACAACAACAAACCAAAACCCAAACAAACATGACTTATTAATTTCACGTTTTTAGCTGAAGCAAGAAGTCAAGCAGTATTATTTTAAACCGTTTATTTTCTTCCAAGTGACATACCTGATCGGACAAAATTGTCCTTATAAATGCCATATTGTCTTTTTTAAGGAACTTCTTTGTTCCGAGCTTATTAGTTTCCTTCTGCTTCTCAGATGGTACCAACCACACAAGCTTTTGCACTAAGGAATTTCATAATTCAGACTTAGTCTCTTAGCACTGACTGGGGCCAAACTCAGGATCCTGGCTGTGGTGTCAGAGGGCATGGCAGCACTACCAGGAAAAACACATAAACACCAGGGCTGACGAAGGAAGAGATGACCAGGATTAGCCTCAGGAGAACATCCACCCGTGTCATATTTAATGCCCCTAAATGGTTTACCCTCCGAAACTTCAATTCTTAGAAGAACAAAATTGGTCGTGAACGAAAGTCAACACATATTGTCCCCTTGCAACCTTTGCAGTGGTTTAAACCTCAACCTTTACCTCAGCTCCGGATGCAGACGGGTGCCGGCCCTGCCTTGCTCCTAGTGTCCTCACCTTCCTCTTTAGAGCATTGAGCACACACTGCTCCAGTCTTTTTGATGTCTATGCTGAAATATTTACCTATGGATATGTGGGAGGCCAGGACATGGATGTAAAATGGTTTATTCCGAGAACATGTTTCTGCCTACATCCTTTTTGGATGGTGGCTGATACAGGCATGGACAACCCAGATGGCATAGGCACAGTTCACAGGAGCAGAGAGATCCAGATAACAGCCTGGACGATGTAATATCTGAATTTGGGGCAAAAACCCATACAAAGAAGAGCCCAACCTAATGGCTAAATGCATAGAAAGGTCCAGGGATAGAAAAGGAGTTAATAATCATGAAGATGTTTGCATTTCAGTATCTATTGGAAAGAAAAAGCCAGGCAGGAAGAGGCTATCTCCGAACCATCGAGTGAGAAACTGGATTAAAGCATATGCTTCTCAGTATGATTTAATGACTTCAAGACACAAAGAAACCACCGCTTGTGTTAACTGGTTAATTATACCCTGTTAAGAGTATAATATATAATTAACCTGTTAGGGTTAATTATTGGCAATGTTAAGACAAGAACACCTTACTTCTCCCTTGTTACCTGACAGTTACTTCCAGCCGTTCACTCTCCCTGCACTGGTTCTTCCTTGATGAAGGGATTCTTACAGCTGCAATAAAAAGAAAGCAAGGAGATGCTAACACCCAGTTGCAAAACACACTCGGGGGAACAGACTAGGTGTGCTCTACGACTAAGCTGGACGGTTAATCCCTCAACACCTCTCTCTACTTCCAACAAGGTGAAGGGTAAGGCCATCAACGCCAGGACCCGCGGCTCCGGCAGCGGCAAAGGGAACAGCGCCCCAACCACCTCAGAACCCTCCCAAACCACCTTTAAGCGTTGCCCGGGAACACCCGGATCAGCTTTCCCGCGGCATCCGCCCCCACTCCCCATTGGCTGCTTCCCGTCCCTGGGCGGGGCCGTAGCTGGCGGCCCGTTTGAAACTGTCCACTCAGCGCAGGGCGAGCTGTGGCCTGCCCCTCTGCTCCTCTCCCATTGGTGGCTGCTGAGGGGGCGGGACCACGCGGCGGCGGCGGGAGCGGCGGCGGAGGGCTCGCTGCCCATGGCCGGAGACAGAGCGGGTGGGCGGGGCGAGCCTAACGGCTGCTCTCGGCATTGGCTGGCGGGCCTCGGGCCAACCCCTGCTCTCTCATTGGCCAGTGCTGGCGAGAGCCGCCTCGCGGTTGGCTGAGGTGCCCAGGTGGGCGGGAACAAAGCTGTGGGGCGGCCATGACCGAAACTTGCGTGTTGGCTCCTGTGTGGTAGGGAAGCCGTGAGGGCCGCGGGTGGGCTCGGCTCTGTTCCGTCTCAGTGTGCTCCGCTCGCCCGCCACATGGAAGCGGAGGAGGAGGCGTGGAGACGGAAACTGGAAGCTGGCAGGGCCAAGGTGAGGATGGAGGGGGGGGTCCTGTCATGGGAGGGTCCGCGCAGGTCTCGGCCTGGCTTCCAGCGCCCTGCGGTGCCCTCGACAGGGGTGTTCCAGAGCTGCCCGCGGCATCGCCTCTGCCTGCCCCGGGTGCAGACGGTATGTAAGTATTAGTTTTAGTGAGCAAGGAGCTGCTTGAAGTAGTGCATATGTCTTCCCCCTGTTTCTGCCTGTTGGTTTATTTTGGGGAGAGTTGTTTGGTTGTGGCTCACGTTGGTTGGGTTTTATCATTATTTTTCCTATTTCGTTATTTATTAGATTACTATTTCTCTTGGTTTTATCTAGGATTCCATTCGGTTAACTTGTGGAAATACTATATTTCCAGGTGACACTCTCACCCAAAGTTAGGTAGTCTGTGTTTTCTTACCTCAGTGGCTAGTCCTTGCATCTGCAGGTGGATTACTGGAGAACTGAGCTGGGCTGTTTCCAGTTGTGCCCTTAGGGAACACTTCACAAGCTTTGAGCTGCTCTGTGTCTGCAGTTAGGTGGTTTGGTAGGATTGTTGAGAGATCTCATAGTAATTATTGTTTGTAACTATGTGATTAACACCTGATATAGGGTAACTCTCAAACAAAAGCTGCTTTCTTCAAGGAACTGGTTAGAAATGTCCAATTGCTAATCACAGACTGGTTTGTATTGGAAGGGACCTTAAAGCTCATCCAGTCCCAACCTGTTGCCACGGGCAAGGATACCTTCCACTAGAGCAGGGTGCTCCAAGCCCCTGTGTCCAGCCCGGCCTTGAACACTGCCAGGGATGGGGCAGCCACAGCTTCTCTGGGCACCCTGTGCCAGCGCCTCAGCACCCTCACAGGGAAGAACTTGTGCCTAAGAGCTCATCTCAGTCTCCCCTCTGGCAGGTTATAGCCATTCCCCTTGTGCTGTCTCTATAGGCCCTTGTCCAAAGCCCCTCTCCAGGTTTCCTGTATCCCCTTTAGGCACTGGAGCTGCTCTGAGGTCTCCCCTTTAGGAGCCTTCTCTTCTCCAGGCTGCCCCAGCCCAGCTCTCTCAGCCTGGCTCCAGAGCAGAGCTGCTTCAGCCCTCGCAGCATCTCCGTGGCCTCCTCTGGACTCGCTCCAGCAGCTTCACGTCCCTCTTGTGCTGTTACCCCAGAGCTGGATCAGGACTGCAGGGGGATCCCCCAGAGCACAGCAGAGGAGTAGAATCCCCTCCTTGCGCTGCTACTCATGCTCTCAGGGTGCAGCCCAGCACATGGAGGGTTCTGGGCTCAAGCACACACTGAAGCTGGGTCATGGGGAGCTTCTCATCGATGAACTACCCCAAGTCCTTCTCCTCAGGGCTGCTCTATTCAGTGCTGGGTATTGCCCTGACCCAAGGTGCAGGATTTGAGATCTTATTCATATTCCCTTTCTGTGAATCTACTGCTGAATAAGTCTGGCTTGTCTGCAGCTACAGCTTTTCTCTGTTCTTGCCACCCCAGTGGGACTGGAATGGGGGACTGTAGGTAGAAGGGGATAATTGTGGCTGCACAGGACTTTGGGGGATTTGGACATATTTGATTTTCCCGTGATATACTGCAGCCCGTTCGTTCCTGGTATCTTTCCCAGTGGTTCTCCTACAGGGACATGGTCGTTTCTGCAGGGGACTTGTCTGGAAATTGAGCTGGTGTTGTTAGAAGTGGCTTGGAGCTGTGCTGTCTGTCTCTAATCTTTTCAGCTCCCTTCTCCCTGTGTTACACAGGCGTGGAAAAAGAATGTTACTGGGAAGGGGGTGGGGTTCTGGTTGTAGCTGCACTGGCACAGCTTCATGGTGGGCCTATCCCTTGTGTATCCCACCCAGATGCAGCTATGATTGCCACACTCCCCACTCCCACTCAGCAGCTCCTCATCCACTTGCCCTCACAGCCTTGTTGCATGCTGTGTGGACACAATCCCTTGTTGGAGATCCATTGCAAGATTAGTGTGTGGATTAATAGTAAGAGAGAAAACTTTGAGAACAGGAGCTTTTCAGGTTGAAAAGTTACATCCAAATCTGTGCAAGCGTTGTATTAACGTTGTAACCCTTCTCAAAGTGCTGTATCTGTCTATAGTTAGAAAAATGGGATGGACTTGCCTTGAATAAGTTATTAGTTTCCACCTGTTGTACAGCTGTTGTTTGCCATTGGGGAAAAAAATGTAGGGCCTTGCATTATGTTTCAAGTTATGTGTGCAGAGCCAACGTTGCATGTATTATTTCTTTTTTAACTCTGTGCTAAATATCTCTTATCTGACCATTTAAGACAGGTAAATTCTTAGCAGCTCTGTCAATGTTGCTGTTCGCTGGTATCACATACATGGTACACTGAGAGAAGGGGAAAGAGTTTAGAAAGGTAAAGATAGATGTAGTGCTCCCTCTGCTTATTAAAATGTCACAGAGATCTATTACTTGGCTGGCAGGTTGCTTGCACCAGACCATCTTCAAAAAGCCCCGGCTTTCTTGAAATGTATTTAAATTATCACCTGGGGTAAATGTTGAATACGGTGATCTTGAAGGTCTTTTCCAACCTGGCTGATTCTGTGATACTGTGACTAATTGGAAATTGTCGTGATTTGGCAGGTAAATACTGACTGTATCGGGTACCTTATTAAACATTTATTGAACCTGTTTAATAAATGCAATACTGATGGCCACGGTAGTGATTGAGGAACAGAACAAACCCCAAGATTCAGTGCTGTGCTTTTATCTTTGTTTTTTTCCACTTCAGTTTGGTAGTGTGCCTGTTGGCCAACTGTGCCTCTCATTCCAGACCAGTATGTGCCGTACCCCATGTGCGAGAAGCCTTTGCTGTTCCTGCATTTTACATATTTTCACATAGTCAACCAGGTTGGAAAAGACTTTTAAGCCCATCCAGTCCAACCATTCCCCAGCACTGCCAAGGCCACCACTGACCCATGGCACTGAGTCCTCGTCTCCGCGGTGTGTGAACACTTGCAGGGATGGTGACTCCAGCACTGCCTTGGGCAGCCTGTTCCAATGCCTGAGCACCCTGTGGGGAAGGAATTGTTCCTCATCTCCATCTAAACGTGCCCTGGTGCAGCCGTTTCCTCTTGTCCCATCCCTTGTTCCCTGGGAGCAGAGCCCAGCCCCCTCCTGGCTCCATCCTACCATCAGGCAGTTGTAGGGAGGGATCAGGTCCCCCCTGAGCCTTCTCTTCTCCATCTGAACCCCCCATGTCCCTCAGCCGTTCCCCGTCACACTGTGCTCCAGGCCCTGCACCAGCTCCATTGCCCTTCTCTGGCCCTGCTCCAGCACCTCAATGTCTCTCCTGTAGTGAGGGGCCCAGAACTGAACACAGGATTCAAGGTGCAGCCTCACCAGAGTTGAGTACAGGGAGACAGTCACTGCCCTGGCCCTGCTGCGACACTGGTAGCTGATACAGGCCAGGATGCCGTTGGCCTTGGCATCCTGGGCACAAGCTGCTCGTGTTCAGCTCTGTCAGTCAGCGCCCGCAGGTCCTTTTCCATGGGCAGCTTTCCAGCCACTCTTCCCCAAGCCTGGGGTGTTTCTAGGAAGTTTTCACACTTTGTCAGTTTGAGGAAGTTGTAGAAAACATTCCTGGCTTTTGTCTAGGAGCAGTTGCTGCTTGTATTTACTGTATCTAAGAGGTGGGCTCAGGTTTATTTGAACAACCACCTTTCAATTTGGTGCTGATGTGGTTTTCTGCTGTGTTTCCTTTTCTGTGAGTATTCTTCTGGTCCTGATTTTTGAAGCATGTAGAGCAGTAAATTGAGGAGCAAATTATGTTTAGGTAGGCTGGGGAAAGCTGAACAGTGCTGCATCTGCTGTAGTTTTCCTTTCTGCTGGCTCCTGCAGTTAACCTGGGATGGGGATGACACAGGGACCACACAGCACAAAACCTGGCAGGCTTGTTCTTTGCATTCTGGGATGCCGATGTGGTGCTGGCTGTACCAGATCAGAGATGTCTTGTACCTGCCACTTTTAACTGCTTGAACATGCTGAAATGACATTGGTACCTGCAGAAAGGCCGGGGATTGCAGAGAGCTGCTTTGAGTGCTACAGTGGACAGTGCTGCTGGTTTTCCTGTGGCATGCTATGTCTTGGCTGAAAGTGAAGTTTTTGTCCTTGCACGTGTAGCTAGAAAGCAAACTGACAATGCAGTCCTTCAAAAGAGGAATGATGGGATCTCACTGGGATGGGGAGAGTCAGTGTTAGATGCTTTCTTCATATTTACGAGCATTACTTCATGTTGGATGGCTGTGTATCTGATGGTACTCTTATAATGACAGTTCAATTTATGTATCTGATTAAAAGCTTTGAAAACCTGATACTGCCCTGAATAGAGCTTTTCCCCATCCAGTGATTCCGTGATTTGGAATGTGTTTGACTCCACACTGTTATGGACCAACAAGTCTGGTAGTTCCATTAAATTTTGGGGTACTTGGATATTTTTGTATCATAGAACCACAGACTGGTTTGTGTTGGAAGGGACCTTAAAGCTCATCCAGTCCCAACCCGCTGCCATGGGCAAGGATACCTTCCACTAGAGCAGGGTGCTCCAAGCCCCTGTGTCCAACCCGGCCTTGAACACTGCCAGGGATGGGGCAGCCACAGCTTCTCTGGGCACCCTGTGCCAGCACCTCAGCACCTCACAGGGAAGAACTTGTGCCTAAGAGCTCATCTCAGTCTCCCCTCTGGCAGGTTAAAGCCGTTCCCCTTTGTCCTGTCTCTACAGGCCCTTGTCCAAAGCCCCTCTCCAGGTTTCCTGGAGCCCCTTTAGGCACTGGAGCTGCTCTAAGGTCTCCCCTTAAGGAGCCTTCTCTTGTTGAGACTAAACCAGCCCAGCTATCTCAGCCTGGCTCCAGAGCAGAGCTGCTCCAGCCCTTGCAGCAGCTCCATGTCCCTCTTGTGCTGTTGCCCCAGAGCTGGATCAGGACTGCAGGGGGGGCCTCCCCAGAGTACAGCAGAGGGGGAGAATCCCCTCCATGACCTGCTGCTCACGTATCATCTATATTATGATTTCATATGCTTAACCCATATGAGTAGGACAAAGTAAGTTTTGGGTTTAGTTGTGCATTTAAAAACTCATAGTCATTTAGATGTTCAGTCATGGCAAGTTTCGGTTTTTTAATGTCATATACTTGGTCTCCCTTTGCTAAATGAACTGCTCTCTATGATGGTCTCTCTCTGCCCCTCCTTTCTCATATTTTCTGATTAAGCAGCTTCCTCCCCTCTCCATTTTTGTGCAGGTTTCCTGCTGTCCCTTTTCCGCACGTTCTCAGGTTAATTGGTGCAATAGCTATTTTTGACAGATACTGCCATCAGTAAGTGCTGGAGTTAATACTTTATTTCAGAGAGTAGTATTTGTGTGTCATTGCAGTTTTATTTCCTGCTCTGTTCATTTTGCTTATTATGGGAGTCAAAACAATCTGTTCAATCTGTGTTCAATATTAATAACTGTGGAAATAAGAGAACAGAATCTTAAAAATAAGCTATTTGTACATAAGCATCTGAACTGCTGCTAAGAAACTAATGGCTTTCTGCACATGTATCCTCTCAACAGGCTGCTCAGTGTAGCAGGTATGTGACTGTGTATTTGCTGAGTAGCTAAGCTGACAGGTAAATGTTGCTATAATGGCATGGATTTAAGGAGAAAGGACTGGACTAAATCTACTGCCTAAGTTGAAGGAAAGAAACAGACAAGATTTTCCTGCAAGGTGGCTGTTTTGAAGGAAAACCAAGTTGTCAAGCAGTGGATTTTTGCATGTCTTGCAGGTAGAACTTGGTGATTATGCTTGCATCCCATCATCATTTGACTGTGTTTCATCACAAGGATATATTAACACGTGATAACTTGTGGTTGTAACCTTGGAGAAGGCATTTTCCTCATGAGAAGGATGTCTGGGTTTATGCTGTGAGGGAGATGTTACTCGGTAATGCTGCCTAAACAGAATGCTAGTGCTGAAAATCTGATAATCCTTTTTAAGCTGTTTAAGGTGCTAAGGAAAGTTGGACAATAAATTCTGGCAGTGACATTCTTTGCAAGTCCCTGGTGCTTCGGCAAGCTGCGATAGTCTGATAAAGTAGAGCATCTGATTCTTCAACAGAAGATATTAAAATGACCTGGCTTAATTGATTTTCTATTTATGTCCTGTCGGCTGCTTTCTGGCTAGAAGTCTTGCTGGATTCTCTAATGGGGGTGGCAGGGAAGGAGCATGAGGATTCACTTCCGTTAATTTTAATCTTGAAGCTTACACTGGCAAAGATCTGTTTAGATGCATTTGGAGGGGGGTTATTATTTTTGCTGTTCATGCAGAAAGACTGCTTATGATGATTTTTTTTTTCCTAATGATTCTAGTATATTAACAACTCATGCTTTTACTAATCTGTCTTGCTGTAATTCGGGATTGTCATTGACACGCAAAGTTTCACCGAGTAAAATTGGATTCTCTTATTGAATTGAGTCTTTAGTACTGGTGTGAGATTTCTTGCTTAATTGCACAGTTATCCAGTATGTGCTGAATGCTTAGAAAGTAGGAAGATAAAGCAGTTTTTCTGCAGATGTTTTATCAAGATAGGATCTTCATCACCCATGAGTGTGTTAATCTTGTGTTCCTGCTTCCTTTTCCTCACTTACCTCTCTCTCTACCTCTTCCAATCTTTTCTGCACAGTTTGCTTACTTCAGACAACGAAAAGCAAAAGGTGACAACGTGCAGTCGCAGAAAAAGACGACGAAGAGGAAGGGTTCGTCTGTCCACCCGCATGACCTTCCGCAGGAAGAGTACGCCCTAGCGGCCCAAGGCGCTGGTAAGGGTAGAGAGGGTAAGGCTGGAGATGCCAACCTACTGGAGCTTAAGGCTGGAGACACCAACCTACTAGAGTATAAGTCTGAAGACACCAATCTACTAGAGAGTTATGCTGAAGGCACCAATCTGCTAGAGGGTAAGGCTGGAGACACTAACTTACTAGAAAGTTATGCTGAAGACACCAGCCTACTGGAGCTTAAGGCTGGAGACGCCAACCTACTGGAGCTTAAGGCTGGAGACGCCAACCTACTGGAGCTTAAGGCTGGAGACGCCAACCTACTGGAGCTTAAGGCTGGAGACGCCAACCTACTGGAGCTTAAGGCTGGAGACGCCAACCTACTGGAGCTTAAGGCTGGAGACGCCAACCTACTGGAGCTTAAGGCTGGAGACGCCAACCTACTCGAGCTTAAGGCTGGAGGCGCCAACCTGCTACAGAGTTGTCCTGAAGATGTCAACCCACTAGAGAGGAAGGCTGAAGGTGTCAACCTGCTACAGACAACAACAGAGACAGAGGTAAATCTTAGTATTTCTTGTATTTCACTTCACTTCGTTTGCAGATAACAAGTATTCCAGGTGATTTGTTTCACTTAACTGGGTATTAGCTCTCTGGGACTGTCAACTAGCTGTTGCTGAGAAGTAAGTAAGCTGATGTATTTCACTTGTAATAATTAACTCTCTTAAAAATTGATGTTGGTTACTGAAACATCTCCATTGTGTGGACTGGACAGTCAAGGAGCTGTCTGCTGCCTGCTAAATTAAGGTCTTTCACCTCTCACTGCCATGAACTTCTCTTTGGGCAGAAGAGTTTCTCTAGTTATGTGACTGTGACTCTGTGAAATGGCAAATCCAGACTGAGAGGCATAGTAGACTTGCAAAACTGCCAGGACCTTATAATACACACAATTAGTTTGGTGTTGCATCACTTTGCTGGCTCAAATGTGCTTGATGTTTTCTGAAATAATAGAATTTGCCCCAGCATGTTCCAGCCATTGTAAAGCCAGTATAGGCCTTATGTTATCTGACAAACTCATTTAAAATGGGACTCCGCTTGTGCATGATGTGTTTCAGTTTTAGTTTTATACCAGCTGTGGATTAGACAGTCATGTCATGCTTTTTCTTTCTGTCTTGTAATAAAGATAAGCAAAATGTAGTTTTGAATATGTTTGGGACTTTTTTATAGCTTGCTTCAGAAGTGATTAGCTAATGATAGTTTCACAAGCTCAGAAACTGCAAGGCAACTCTTTGGCTACAACAAACTGTATCTGTCCTGGTGTGGGAGCGTGTTTAAACAGTAGTTTCCCAGTGCTTTTGAGCATGTTGTCTATGCAAAGACTGGCGAGTTTTGGGGAGGCAGTGCATTCTGAACATGGTTTGTCTTCACAACGTGCAATCAGAGCATCAAACTAGGGTATTTGCTAACCTGTAGTAACAGAGTATGCTGTTTGCATGTGTTATCCCGCTTTCTCTTGCGAGGTTGTCCCTACATTCAGGGTATCCTGAGCATGTTGTTAGCATTGCGAAGGCTTTTATGAAGCATCATGCCAAGCTGCCTGCACTAAGAGGAAAGCATACAGTGTTTTGTCACTTGACCATTGCAGTGCCCTTGTTATATTCATGTGAACTTAAAAAAACAAAACAAAAGCACTTACTGCTTCTCAGCAGCTTCTGTTCATATAACTGGTTTGTACAGCAAATGGGATTGCTTTCTAGGTTATGTGGAGAGGGCGCCTCTGGGGAGACGGGAATCATTTGGAAACTACTTTGTGCAGGTTCAAAATGCGAGGAGGGCCCTGGGCTATGTTTTCTAAAGAGTGCTGCACTCATCTTTGTCTTGTGAATCCAGTGAGAGGTAAATATCTTTCAAGATATCAGGCTAAGTATATGCCTCAGAAAATAGTACTGCTTTTGGCATTATCTGTGTGATTTTAGCATGTTTGTTAAATAATCATAGAATCATAGGATGGTTTGGGTTGGAAAGGACTTCAAGCTCGCTTAGTTCCAACCCCCTGCCATGGGTGGGGACACCTCACACTAGCCTGTGTTGACCAAGGCTCTGTCCAGCCTAGTCTTGAGCACTGCCAGGGGTGGCGCATTTACCACCATTAATTTCCTCTCAGTTAGTATTTCTTAGTTGATGCAAGAGTGCTTAACTATATTTGTAAGCCACAGAAGCAGAAGATAAAACATTGAATCTCACTGGGGAGACTTAACCCTGAATTCTTCAGTAGACATTCATGGTGATTTTAATTTTATTTACGTTTATTTCATTCGTGTGAATGCGGATAACCAGCTGAGTTTGTCATTGAAGTCTTTCTGTCACTGGCATGTTGTGCCACAGCATGGACCTTTGTGGCTCATGTGCTTAGGGTGTTTATAAAGTAATTCTGTTTTTCCTTATGCATCTTTAAAGTGGCTACTTAAAATGATGTAGTGTTTGTTCCATTTGTTTACTCCCCAGGGGAGTGCTGACTTGTCCAACTGGGATGTACTAAATGATCATGCAGCTGAAGTAAGGGTGAAAGAGCACTTTTTTAGTAAAAGATGCCAATATGTATGTCAAAGAAGAGTATTATAATGGGTTACTAAAAACATTAGTTACTGAGTATTATTTGCAAATGTGATAAAATGATGCTATTTCACTATTTTACAGTGTAAAACAGGTACTTATCTGTACATACGTGTACTGGCTGCAAAATTGCTTGCTGACAGAATTGGTTTTAGTTGGAATCATGGGCCATGTCCAGAGAAATTTGAATGCTGTTTTTAATTGAAAAGTAGGTTCATTTCTTAGTTATTTCCTACATTAAAACCAGAAACTTATTTAAAATAAGATACAAGATTCTGTCTTCTCTGTGAGAATTGCAACAATATTGCTCCCAAGAAACCACAGGACTGACTGGAGCAGCTTCTGTCTTTGTACCTGTCTTTTATTTCGCTGTTAAAGGCCATAGAAACTCAGAGTATGTTGAATATTTGTCTGCAGTAGCTAAGATAAAGTGGTAATGTGACTTGCCTCAAAAAACAACATTTAAATAGCGTGAAGACAGTTGATGCAGCCCCTGTGATGCACAGGAGCATGCTTCAGTGCCATAAGTTAGTTGATCATGGGTCTAATCCCTGGATAATGAGATATACTGCAGCCTTTCATCTACATTAAATTGAAAAACAAATGACCCAACAAAATCCCTTTATTCGTTTTTGCTGATGCTCAGTGTTCTAGTGGGTGTTCTCTCTGCACACCTGTACATTTGCTGTCTCAGGAGCCTTGAAGTGTATGCCAAAGAGGTATATTTCTGTTTACTCGCCATATCAGGTTTGCAAGATAGCAGTGGTGCTAGGAGGGATTACGTAGCTGAAATGGCTGAACAGGAAGGGGAGGTGAAAAGAGTTACAAATAAAACCTGGGACTTCCTGAAGTTCAGGGCTTGGCTTGAAGGGATTGTTTGTGTCCTGGAAGAGAAATCCTCTGCTAAATGAAATTTTGGAAAAGACCAAAAATCCTGCTTTCTATGAACAATACTTAGTAGTCTTGAGAGATACGTGGTAATAGTGAAAATTACTCTGCAGATGATTGTTGGGATTTGCTCCATAAGCCATTGAAAGACAACGATAAAGCCTCTAAATAGCACTTTGGGCATATTCTAAATAAGGCCAGTAATGTTTGTTTGTGGAAGCATGTCAACTTTGATAACAGATGAAAGTACTAATACGACTGTCTTAAATGTTATCTGCTTGGTGTTAGCAAAGCCTTTAGAAAAAGGTTTTAATAATTGATGTATTTTAATTTACCCACATAGGGGTGAATGTTCTCTTTTCATTTGGAGTGAGGTGGAAAGAAAACCCTTTAGTATTGAGCTGTAAATCCTTTCCAGAGAAGACTGGTTTTGTTCATTGTCCTCATGTGAGTATGTCCAGTCCTTTGCAAGTCCTGTTTCATTTTGGAGCTTTCATAGAGATGAATTGTCTAGCAGAATCACAGAATTGGTAGGGTTGGAAGGGGCCTCTGGAGATCATTTTGTCCATGGTAGTATCTAAACCAGGTAAGTGTTGTCTGACTTTTTAGGGGAGAGTCTTACTCATTGAGAGCGAAAGACACAGGGTACATCTGTAGTAAATGAATACAGTATATTTTACGCATACAGTGAGACTTGTGTAGGAGTTCTGTCATCAGCTTTCTTATGACTCTTTCTGTGTTCAGGTTAATGAGGTGCTGAGGAGTACAAGTCCTGGAAAAAATGAAGTATTAGAAGCCCAGCAACAGATGTCCTTGTTTCAGAGCCGTATCAGAGAGCAAAATGCACATTTGGAGATGCTGCGTGAGAAAGCACATGACCTGGAAGTACAGCTTGAGTCTTCTCAAAAGGTAAAACTGGTTAAAGTGCCTTAATAGTTAGAAGTTGTAGGTACTTAGGGTTTTGGTGTGGTCATGGAAGCCAAGGTGGTACTTTTTGGAGGAAGATCCTGTACTGAACTTTTAAATTTGTCTGTGAGGTAACACTGATGCTTCAGGAGTGAAACTACACTTTAGCATGGAATTAAAAGTTTATTCTTCTGAAGGTGATGATACTCAGCTAAAGCAAAACAGCTGCTTACAATTTAAGTTTGTTTTTATGGTGTTTTTTTTTGTTTTTTGTTTTTTTTTTTTTTTGTTTGTTTTTTTAATGAAACAAGGGATTTAGTTCTGGCTCTTGAAAATTTGCTAATTTGTTGAAATTACTCCATTGGTTTCTGTTGCAGAAAGGTTGCTCTTTAACTCTGTTACTCAGCTGTTGTATAATGTGAAGGAGTTTCCATCAGAAGCAGGTCCATCTGGTTCTGAGTCTTTGGCACAGGGTGCCCAGAGAAGCTGTGGCTCTCCATCCCTGGCAGTGTTCAAGGCCAGGTTGGACACAGGGGCTTGGAGCGATCTGCTCTAGTGGAAAGAGTCCCTGCAATGGCAGGGGTTTGGAACTGGATGAGCTTTAAGGTCCCTTCCAACACAAACCATTGTAGGATTCCTTGAGGCATGTGGGAACATAACTGACAGAGGCTTGCAGTGGGGTGAAGGTTGCTGGATCTGCTGTGTAAGTGTACATTAAAGGAACAGCCTAAAAAGTCCGATTTCCTTTATGCGCATAAGCAGCAATGCCATGGGTATAAGCCTTAAACTTGTAGGTGAGTCAGATGAGCCAAAGCGTGAGATGGCTCTTATGTTAGCCTACTTCTGCCTGCGGGAGTAAATGGATGTGAGGTGGAGAGGCATCTGTAGCTCTGATAGTCTTTATTTTAAGTGAAATACCCGAAGTCTGGGACAGCCGCTATTTTCTCTCTTTTTGGACTCAGTGGCAGCATTTGTTACTGCTTAGACAATTTGATACTTGTTACCATATTTGTTACCAGAGTCTTTCAGTAATACTTTCAACTCTCCCCCATGCCGTTAAAAATCCTGTTGCCTAGGCCAATGGTACACCCAGCACTTAATAGTAAGTATTATTTAGGAAGATAAATTGAAAGCATGAGGCTTATGGAAATGAAAACATATTTCAATGGCATATTTCATATGCAATATTTTTTTGTTTCAGAGTACCAAAGATAAAGGAAATACATTTGCCCAAATGGAAGAGGATATGGAAGATACAATTCAACAGCTGTGTGAAAGCAGAGAAGGAAAAGAACAAGATGTTAAAAGTCTCCAAGATCTAGTGGCATCAGAAAGATTGTCTGTACTACAACATACCCTTTCTCTCCGGGACTCAGAAATAACAGAATTGAAAAATGAAATAGCTTTATCCAAAATGAAAGAACAACAACATATTGAAGAACTGAGAATCAGTCATGAGAAGGATATTTGCAGACAGTTGGAGAGCTTGAGGGCTGAGCTGGAGAAGTGCCACAGAAGAGAAATTGCAGAAGTCAGGCAGGTATATGAAGAAGAAATGATTTTAAAATGTAGGAATGAACTTGAAGAGTTAAAAAGAGAACTCTATGCTCTGAATTCTGAAGAGCATGTTCAGAGTTTGAATGGCATAATAATTGACTTGAATAAGAGTCTTCATGAGTCTGAAGTTAACAAAGAATCTTTGAGAAAGAAACTTGAGAACCAACAGGAAGACTTTGAGAGAGAAAAATCTGAAATTGAGACTAAATACAAGGATTTGATTGATGGGCTTAAGTTGCAGCTTTCTGATGCAGAAGAGCAGCTCAAGGAAGCTGAGCAATATAAACAAATAAAACAGTGCTCGAATGGAAAGATTCAGAAACTGAATTCTTTCATCAAGGAATTAAATGAGAAGCAACTTTATGAGGCTAAAACCACTATAGATGTAAGGCAAAATCATGATGATGATGTTGTCTCCAATAAAAAGCTAATGAAATCGAGGGAAAACCAGATTTTACCAGAGATGAGAGCAGAACTCGATGAGATGTGGAATAAGCCGCACCAGTTGGCAGGTGAAGATGAGCTAGTTCATGAAGAACTAGAGTTCCAGCATGGCTTTGGAGTAGGCTCCTCAAGGGATCAATTAGTAGAAATTAAGAATTCAAAGATCACAGAGAATAATGAAAATAGTGAAGGTGATAACCTGTCTCAAGAACACTTAACAGAAGTGGGGCTTTTTAGTGGTGGTGAAGGTATATTGGCTAAATATCTCATCTCCATGGCGAGACCAGAAGAGTCGTATGCATCCAGCATTTCTGAAGGTTATGCCATTGAAGAAGGTAGGTGCAGTAGGTATGGGTTAGACAGTATGCTTCTGGAACCCAGCAGAGATTTTTTATCTGCATTAAGCTTTGGCCTTGATGAGGAGATACATCCTAGTGATTTGGCTCAAGAGACTTTTGAAGAGACTGAGGTGAATGCAAAGGCCTTTGTTTCATTTTTGTCAGATAGCTCTGTGCACCGAAGCAAGATAAGTGACCACGATGGTGATGTAAAGGATGATGAGACAACCAGTTTAGCAGAGAGATGTCTAAAACTAAATGAACAGCTCCATGAGAAGGAGTCAGCCTTGAAGAAATCTTCTCAGGAGACCCAGGAAGCTGTTGGAAAATGGGAAAAAGTAATGTCTGAGCTCTCCCGAATGCATGTGGAACTGGATAAGGAGCGTGAAGCACGGATCTCTTGTGAGAAACAACTTCTTCAGAAAGCAGAGGAGGAGAAAGAACTTGAAAACAAAATAATGTTTCTAATGAGGCAGCAGGGCGAGGATGGAGAAACTTCAACACAAGTGTCAAAATCCTCTACCTGGCAAGAAATGATAAAAGACCTCCAGGAGGAAAGAGAAATGCTGATGGCGCAGCTGCGAACTCAGGAGCAATTAGTAAAAGATGTTCAAGAGCAGAAAACAGCTTCTGATTCTGTAACAAGTGAAGTACAGTCTCTTTTTGGACGTCAGTTAGCTGCTTTGCAAAGTCAGAGGGATCAGATGCAAAACCAGCTTGATGCTCAGAAGAGTAAAAACCAGACAATAGCAGAGCTACTCGGTCAGAAAACTGTGTCTGAAGAGACATTGCTAAAAGAACAGGAGTTGCTCAAAGCTGAAATTGATAATAAAGAGCAAAATCTAGCACTCTTATTAGAGGAAAAAACAGCCTTAGGAGAGAGATTATCTGACGTGGAGGCGGATCTAATAAAAGCAGGAAAAACACTAGCAGACAATGCTAGCATCATTGAGGATCTTGAGAGAAACATACAGGAACTTCATGCTGAAGTGAAGAACCTCAAAGAAATACATGAGTGTGAAAGGCTGGAATATGAAGAGAGGTTAAACTTCAGCCACCTAGAAATCCATAAACTTAATGCTGAAGTAAAGGCCAAAAATACTGAATACAGTGTGGAAAAAAGCCAGTTGACTGAAGAAATTGCCCATTTGAAGAAGGCTCATTTGGAGCTTGAGGCTCACTTGCAGGAGTCCTTTCAGTCTGCACAAGCTGCACAGGAGGCACAAGCCAAGATGGTGAAACACTACAGAGAGGAAATGGATAAAATGGAGGCTCAGCACCGTGCTGAATTAACTGAAGTGAGTTTGACACACAAGAAAGAGGTAGGAAACCCAAGCAGGAGGCTTGGGATTTTGAAATGCTTAAGGTAGTCATTTTAAATGTTTGTATGCCTCTTTGCAGATAGAAGAATTAAAGGCTGAAATAAAAGATAAAGTAGAAAACCAGCAAAAGTTGGAAGAAGAAAGAAAGGAACAGATTGCCTTAATAAAAAAGGTAAATGCTGTCATTGATTTGATTTCAGAGAAGCAAACTCATTTTGTGTTGTTTAAGCAGTATAAATGTTTTAGAGATATAGATATCTAATAATTGGGTCTTTTTTTCCATTTGTGTCTTCGATTTGGGGTCAGGAGGAGGGGAGAACTGTGGTTATTTTGTTGAATCAGGTTCTTCAGCTGAGTATTCTCTGCAGGTACATGAACGAGAGCACGATCGTGAGATCTCTGAGCTGATCACTAGACATGAAGAGGAAATGGAGAAGCTCCGTGCTGAGCTAAATAAAGAACAGCAGCTCCTGTTGGATGAACTTCGGCAGCAAATGGCAGCCACACACAAAGCAGAGATTGAGCAGGCTCAGCTCCAATCCCAGGTGAAACACAGGAGCACAGGAATTACTGCAGTGGTTACCTGGCTCTTGCAAAAGAAGGCTCCTTGATTTCTGTGCATACAATGTGAACTCTTTTATGTTGGCAGTCCTGGGTAATGGTTGGACTTGATGATCTTAAAGGTGTTTTCCAACCTGGCTGATTTTATGTAACACTGCCACTGAAGAGTTAGGAGTGGTGGGTGGTAGCAGATAATTTCCACGGGAGTTCTCCAGGATCCTCGCTACAGTTATATTTTAATGTTGATTTTGAAGAAAACTGGATGCTGAAATTGATGGGTTAAAAAACCCAAAGAAAACAACAGCCAAAAACCCAAACAGCAAAACCAGCCAACCAAAAAAACCAAACTCCAAAAGCCCAACTTTGTCATTTTTCATGTCTTGATGAGTTTAACAAATGAATTTAAAGAAAATATCAACCCCCTCCCACTTCTTACTTATCCCACTAATGTAATTATGGATGCTTCCTTGCTAAACTTAGGTGTATGAGCTTGACCTTTTCCTCTCACTGCTTACTGGAAATGGGAAGAAATGCATCCAGTGTTAGGTCTAATTACAAGGTGTTGCTGTAGTGCTTATTTAAGAATTGAAAAGTTTGGTTGGTCTATTTTCGCTGCCATTTCTAACTGTTGAATATTTAACACTTTTTTTTAATGAAGCATGGTGAATTTTACTTTACTTTTCCAATGCAACTTCAGAATTTTGCTTCTTAAATTACAACCACTAGCAAATATGAGGAATTTTTCCTAATAGGCAGCAAAAGGTTGGGCCAAGCTTGTGTTCTGATCCGATATTGTGAAGGAGTGGATTGACACAAGGTATTTGGTAGGAGATGAAGTTAAGAGGCAGGTAAGGAAAGCATTTTGTACTGAGAATGTTATGCAAATCTTATTGTAATAAAAACCAGCTTATTTTCAGGGTTCTGTCTTTGAAAAACACATTCTTCTGCCACGAAGAAACACTTTCCAAGTACAGCAAGACAAAACTTAAATGTGTTAAACTGGACGTGAAAAAAAATGAACCTATTTTGTTAGAGGGGAGGGGAAAAAAAACTTTTTCTTTTTTTTTTTTCTTTCTCCATTACAGACACTGCACAGCCTTGAACTGGAAGCTTTACGTCTAAGCTTAAATAACATGCATACCTCTCAGCTTGAGCTTACACAGTCTAACTTTAGAAAAGAGAAGGAAACTGCCCTGATGGAACTCCGGGAGATGCTCAATGATAAGCGTGCTCAAGAGGTAGCAATTCTGCAGAGCCGCCATCAGCTGGAGTGGGAGAGGATTAAAGAACAGTGTCTGAAGGAAAAAGAAGACCTAAATTCAAAGCATCAGCAAGAACTAGGTATTAAAATTTGGGAATAATGGACCAGATATTGAAGCCCCATCAGTATTTGTCTTCCTCCACAGGTTCCTGTCTTGCTGTAGAGGTGGCACATTAATACATCAATATGAATGTAACCACTTAGGAGTTCTTGAATGTAGAGGCTGAGAAGGAGAACTCTGAATCAGATGGTGGAAGAATCTGCTTGGGGAGTTGTGGATACTGTTAGCTGGGGGACTAGAGGAAAGACATTTCTCCTCAGGGAGGCTATGAGGCCATGTCCCACCTAACCTGGGTGCTGGGACACTGTCTTATCACTTAGATGATATTTCTTTCTCTTCTGGACCGTTGGCTGGGTAGCTGGCACCAGCTCTGAGTTTTCATTTCCCGCTGGAACACTTGAAATAAGGTTGCATGCTAAGACAGTGATACTTCAAAGCTGGGAGAAGGGGATTGATAGGCCCTTTCAGGGTTCCTGCAGACCAAGATGGGTGCTGAACAAGAAGTTGGAGTCAATCTGGGGAGGAGCTGGGAAGGAAGAAGCTGTTGGTGTCAGTGATAACCGAGCAGATAATAGCATCTGTCTTGCAGTCTGTTTCTTAAGCATTCTTAGAAGAAATCTGAAGAGTTTCCTTCTTGCTGCTGCCTGAGACTCTTTTGCTGTGTCTCTGGAGATAGAGGTGATTCAAACACTTCAGAGGGATGTGAACTGAAATGCTAGCATCTGAAATGGCACTGATAGGCATTGAATGTATATCTTTAGGATTAAAGGTATGGGTTTGAATAGAACCTGCTACCTTACACTGTTGCATGCCTACAGCTGTGTTTGATGCAGAAAATGGTAATCTCACCCATATTTCTACTTATCATTTAATCACAACATTTAATGTAAATTTATTAATAAGTATTTTATTTCACAGTTGATCAGAGAAAGAAAATAGAATTGGAAATGGAAGAGAAACATACCCAGGCATTAGAGGTACAAATTCTGTTCTTCATACAAGAAAAAGTTAAACTCCTTTCAGTAAACTAGAGGTGGTGGAAGTCCTGTGTTTGCTACACATTTATTGTAGAGGACAAATAAATGGAGGAGAAAAGTACTCGTTTACCGAGTGTGTTTGCTTTAATAATGCAGATCTTCCTCTCTTAGGCTCTCAAAAGAGATTGGGAATTGGAGTCTGATATGCATTTAAAAAACACGGTTGAAGAGCTGTCTGGAAAACATCAGACTGAAATGGTGGAACTGCAGAAAACTCTGGAAATAGAATTAGAAAAAGTAAAAGCAGAGCTGGGTCATCTTTCTCTAGAGAATAAACAGTCTAAAAGTAAGTGCCAAGGTGTGGGAAGGAGTTGTATTTATTGAACAATGGCAAAGCTAGTTAAGTGTTTTTAGAACCTGCATAAAAAGCAAATGCAAGCTATATCCGTGTACTCAAAAACTGAGTCAGTGGCATAAGACTCTTGAAAACAGGATGATACGTGAACAGGCTGCCCAAAGAAGTGGTGACTGCTTCATCCCTGGCAGCGTTCAAAGCCAGGTTGGACAGGGCTTGAAGCAACTGGCTCTAGTGGAAGGTGTCCCTGTCCATGGCAGGGGATTGGAACTGGATGAGCTTTGAAGTCCCTTCCAATCCAAACCAGTCTGGGATTCTAAGTAAATGAAAAATTGTTTAAAGCATCGTTAGCCATCTTGTGCTTTGACTTCTATAGGGTATGAGATGGACCATGTTTTCCTTCAGTTGTATTAAAGTGAGGTACTGTTTTCCTTCCAGCTGAAGACCAGCTTTGGCAGTTAGTGAATTAACCAAAATTCTATTGACTATTATCAGTAGCAGCTGCTTCTAACAAAAAACCCACTAGGTTTGCTCTGGGACTAGTTAAAGCTTAACGGAACAGTAGCTTTTTTAGATGCTGTTCTGGAAATAACCTTTATAGACGACTGTAACTGAGGTTTTCATTAACAGGTACATCTATTTATGCCTTTTGCTGAGGTACAGATAGGAGAGAGAACTAGGAAAAGTTTGTGTAGGTCTCAGAATCTGGCATGTTTGTCGAGATGGTGGTTGACTGCCACAACAGTGTCAGATTTGCTGTCAGTGATGGCATGAAAAGGAGCCGCAAGATGCCAAATGCCAAGAAGTGAAGAGAGATAGCTGCTCAGGTTGCCTAGCTTCTAGGCACTATGTAGGTGAGAGACATGGGAAAAGAGGAATGTGCTCTAGGGAACCTTGCTTGAGCATGGAGGTTGGACTAGATG
This sequence comes from Amazona ochrocephala, assembly GCA_039720435.1. Lineage (NCBI taxonomy): Eukaryota > Metazoa > Chordata > Aves > Psittaciformes > Psittacidae > Amazona > Amazona ochrocephala. The sequence continues at coordinate 79,228,065 of CM077881.1, read as the reverse complement.
ACCCCCCGATGGTCCCTTCCAACCTCAACCATCCTGTGATTCTGTAATACTCTCTCCAGGTAAATGCAAATGCAGTATTAAGGGTGTTGGATGGTGCTGGCAGGAGGCAGCATGACCAGGTTTCAGAAGTGAAGTGTAGCCTTTTTGGCCTGCCAAAGACTGGATGCTTTCACAGTGTTTGGCTCACCTTTGGCTGCTGCGAGCACATGCTTTTTCTTCCCAGGCTGCGCTAACTTTACTGGATTTCCCTGAACATGTATCGTTAAAATCTGTTCTGTGAGTTTAACACACATCCCTTGCAGCTCACTGAGGCTGAAATGTGGCCACTCGATTGCAGATTCTTTCTTTGCAGGTCAAGATTTTGTTGACCAAATGAGGTAGTAGCAGATTTACAGGGTTCAGAGAGTGCTCAGTGCCAAGGCAGAGCATACTTGGCGTGAGCTTTCCTAGTCCTTCCTGTTCATCACTGCCTGCTGCTGAGTGTGGTCACAGGAGAAATTCTGTGTAACATCTGAAGAAATGCTTGTTTCCCTGGACGTGGGCTTCTAGTTCAGGATGCTTGTTCGTGTAAGCAGAGCACAGATGCTCATCCCTTTAGCACTGCTGTTTGTTATCTCTCGGCTAACAGCAGAGATGCGGGTACTGGGAAGCGTTGTGTGGAGGTGTTTGACTTTCAAATGCTTTACTCGTCAAGCATTTTGTGATTCCCTCTGAGCTACCATTTTAGTCTAGAGATGTGCATTTCTATTCAGTTGCATGGAAGCTGTACAGGTTATTCAGTAACTGGGATGATGGTGTAACAGAACTCACTTTTAATTTTAGTAAAATGTATAGAACTGGAGGAGCAACACCAGTTAGCCATTACAGAATTACAACAGCAGCTGCAGGCTGAACATAACCAACTCCTAGAAAATATGAAGATGAAAAGCCAAGAAAAAGAGGAGAATCTTCAGAAAGAGGTAAAAAATAATAAACACTCATTTAGGGTGATTCTATATAGCAAAAACTAGACAATATACATGCAATTTTGGTGACTTGTGTGTATTTAGGGATTGTATTGACAAACTAATACTCAACTTATGAAGCAGGCAAATACTCTGGGATTGTCCAGTCATTCAGAATCTTTTGAATGCAGTTGCCTTTGTGCCATTTGGTGCTGTTTGTTCATTTGTATTTATGTGCTTAATTTTCTGGTTCTTGTGTTTCATGTTTATGTAACTACTATTTCATTTTTGCCACTGCTGATAAATATGGCGTCACGAATAAATTCGTCTCTCTCAGAGGAGTGGGTCTAACAGTCAAGTGCTACTCAGTATCTCTGATTGCCTGGATGAGTTGCTGAGATTGCCACTAAGCATTTCTACCTATTGCTGTCAGAACTATCTGTTGCTTATCAAATAAGTAATTAGAATGAAATGGGTTTAAGAAGTTGAGGAGTTTTGGGTGTTTAACATGTCTTCCGTAGCTGGAGAAACTTCAGGTCGTGCATGAAGAACTCAAGACTCGTTCGCAAGAAGAAGTCAGGCACCTTTGGTCTCAACTTGACAGTACCCGAGCGAATCGACAAGAGCTAAGTGGTAGGTTCAGAACTGATGCACTTTCTTGTTTGCCTCTTCTTCATATAGAAGTACACATTATTGACACAAAATACTTGTGCTCATGTACCAGAACACACAGGTAGGTCACAGTGTTCTGTTTCTGGAGTGGTGAGTCAGTATCAGATGAGTAGTTGATTCTGCAATGTCAAAAAGTATGGTGTCACTATGGAGAAGAGCTCCCTTTTTGGTTTTCCTTTCCATTCCCACTCTTTCACACACACTATCAAAATTCTTAGTGGAAACCAAACATTTTTCATTGCATTGTCAAATTAAGTATGAAGTAGTTAAAAAAGGGAGAAAATGCTGGTCAGTGCAATAACATGCTCCTGTTTGTATTCAATATGGGAGCAGGTGTGAATTAAGTTGAGCGAACTATTAATTGTAGGTAGGCAGTAAAAGCTCACTGCTTAGTTTATGGCTTCAAGTAGTTTACTGTGACTGTCTTATTTGGAGATAATGAAGAGATGAATCTGCTTAAAAAAAAGGCAGAAAGGCAGAAATACTTTAAATTGGGATTAGGTTGTATCTTGAGGTAGAAGCTGCTTTTTTTTCCCCCTTTTCGTTTTGAGGCAAGTTAAATAAAATGTATTTTTCGTTGACACTCAAAATGGAGATTCATCACCTTTTGAAAGGCTATTAATTCTTCAATATAGAAAAGCCCTGGATTAAAGAGATCTGTAATTTAAACCAAAAGCATTCAGGTAATACTTCTGAAATCAGAATGAATGGCAGTGTTGTTTTCCTATAAGGCTAAAACTACCCTCCTTTTTCCATGATGATGCTTCTGTTTATCAAATAAACATATACTCTAAATCTAAAAGCAGCAAAAGGGAAAAAACATTGTGCACAGCGGTTAAAGATAATAGGTTTTATAGTGTCATAAAATGATTTGGGTTGGAAAGGACCTCAAGATCATCTAGTTCCAACCCTCTGCCATGGGCAGGGACACCTCACACTAAAATTAGTCGTATGTGCATCTGTATTAAACTTATGAAAAAGTTTTAAAGCCTGAGAGAAAATAATGGCTGGCTGAAATCTGACAGTAGGCTTTATGTATCTCTAAGATTTTTGTTTCAAGACTTAAATGTATTGAACAAAACTTTATTGAACAGACTTCACCTTGACTTTTTCAGATCTGTTTTGATATCACAAAATTATAGCAGATACCACTTTATAGTATTTGCTGGAATTCTTATATTTCCTCTCTGTAGCCCTGATCTTTATTAACCTTTCCAATATCTCTCCATGTTTCTAACTGCTCATGTTCCCATTCTTTGGCCCCTTTCTGTTTCTTCTTCATCTTGCTTGAGATGGTGAAACGAGAATACAAGTCCATGGTCCAGGTGAGGATATCTCTTTTGGCGTGTGAGATCTTAAAAGTGGTGTGTTTTACTCTGCTTTTCTTCACTTGAGTGATCCTTTGACAATGCATTTGGATTGATTTGAAGACTTGTGGTGGTGGGTTCACAACGTGGCAGCTGGATCATGGGATCACTGCTCTGATGTACAAATAATACGCCAGTTCAAAACTGTTAAACGCTTCTCAGGGTTAACGTTGTGCTGGCAGACTTTACCTGTTAGGCAAAAACCTACCCATGCCAGATTGGACTCCCCTTCCCTATCCCATTGGTGATGTTACTAGTCCCTGCTACAATGAGCACGTGACAATTAAGCCATATTGCAGGGCTCTGCATGTTACTAGCCCAGACCTGAAACCCAAGGAAATGAGGAGGTCTAACAGTTTTCTGGTAGTTTTGATTCTTGTCATGGGGATGGTTTCTCTGAATGCAGTGTAAATGGAGAACATAGGTTTCCTGTCTTCTGAGGAGGGAACATTTTGTCTTTAAAAGTTTATTTTATTATGCAGTTTCTGATATAACATTTTACCACTGTCTCAACAACTAAAATATGGCTGAATTTCACAGAATGGTTTAGCCTAAAGATATGTACTTCTGAGTACTTGAGTTGGTTTTGCCTCCATTCCAGAGCTAAAAGAGCAGCTTCTGGCTCGTGCATCGCAGGTGGAAGAAATAGAGCGTTTAAAACAAGAATTTGAACAGCAGCGTCAGCTGAGAAAAAGCGAGCATGAAGCTGAATTGGAACAACTGAGACTTTACTTCGAAAAGAAGCTAAGGGTTGCTGAAGAAAACTACAGAGAGGAATTGGCTTTACTGCATCAGAGACTGCAAGAGCTGAAGGACTATTCACTGTCAGAGTTGGAAATGAGTCAAGATCAAGCAGGGGACACCAGGTGATTATTCCTTTTCCCTTCATCTCATGTTATGACAGCATTGCTTGCATTATATTTTTAATACTAAAGGTGATGTTAGCTTCTAAATGTATTAGGATTGAGCATTAGGTGATCTGTAGTTAGAAACCCATTGATTGAAGTCACGAGTGTTCAGTCCTGAGCAGTTATTATAGTTACATAGTGCCTGCTTTCAGTAGTACATCGTAAATCAGCAAGTTCATTTAATTTGTGACACATTCTAGTCTTAAACTTGAAACTCCTTTTCTCAGTTCTTCTGTCTCAGTTTTTGAAGAGGCTGCTGAGAAAGAGAGAAAGGATACATTTGTTCAACTAAATCAACAGCTGGAACGACATCAGGTAGGATTTTCGATGTAATAAAGTTCTACTGTTCATTACATGACCTATATGAAAATTGATGTCAGATGTTAATTTGAGACATTTTTTGAGACCTGATTTGAGACAGGCATAATTATCTTTGACAAGTATATTGTAAATTATCAGTTCTCACCCTAGCAGAACAGACAAAGGAGTGTTCTGTGATTTTGTGTCCTTCGTTTGGGTTATCCTGTGCCTAGTAAGGAGCTTATCAAGGCTTTTCTACACAAGTGCAGAGCTCGTGGTGTTTCTCTTCTCTATAGCTTCTGTAGTAGCTGTGCCTTCTGTTGCTGCCTGTTCTGTTCAAATGCAGTTGCTAATTTGGTCCCTCTTCCATTTACGCACCTATTTTTATGTACCTCATTGTAATTTAAACTTTGCTCAACTTACTTGAAGTGAACTGAGTGTTTCAAAAACAATTTTTCCTTATGGTTTTGGTTTTAGATTTTTCTTTTTGAAATTAATTATAAAATTAATATATTTTATTTTTAGTAAAAGGCATCCCCAGGACAACTTAAGCTCAATTTCATTAGTAAATCACACGAAAAATGCATGAGTTACGAGAAGTGTACACATCATACCTGTTTTCTTGCTGCTGTTTGATTACCTAGCTGAGCATGAAGCTGCATTCAGAGTAGATGGTTATTTTAAGTTCTGTGGTGTACACAAAGGGGTCTCTTAATTGCTGAGAGTCGATAGTTTCTCTACTCAGATTCATGTGGGACTTCCCCCTCTATTATACACTCAAACAGCTCCTGAAACTCAGAACTGCCTTGTGGCATGGCTCCAAAGTGTATCTATCTTGAGGGGCTCTGCTGCTCTAGCGGCAGATGGAGCAGCAGGAACAGAGCAAAGCCAGCAGGTTTTTTGGAAACCAGATATATGCCTGTTGAGCTGGTGCTTTATATTGCTGCTGTCACTGAAAGATACTTGGCATGGTTTCTTCAAAGCTGAAGATGTCTTTCTCTAACCCATTTCTTGTGTAGGAAGAACTTGCCTGTTTGCAGGTACAACTTAAAGAACAACACAGGTGTGAATTAGATTCCTTAAGATCTTCCCTTGCACTTCAGTATAAAGAGGACCTAATGAAAATGAAAATGGATCTGTCAGACAAATATAGAACAGAAATTGAGGAAATGAAAAGGAAACATTGCTTAGAACTTGAGCAGCTCCGTGCCCAACTTTCAGAAGAACATTTAAAAGGTAAGATGATCTGACAGACTGGGAAGTAAAACAGTAAGCTGCCTGTGGGGCTTATGTTTTCCTTTAAATAGGCTTTTCAGTTTTTTCTTTATTATTATCTTCTATAAACTATAGGGAATACATGTTAACCCCTGGCATCAAGCACTTCACTTAGTGACTTTGGAAGCACAACTCAACATGCCCATAAAGGATATGGTGACCTGAAGTTGATTATTCTGTAGTAAAATGTACTACAGCTGCGGAGCTGATCAAGTTTTCATTCTTGATACCTGGGAGTGCACTGTCATTTCATGAATTTATATGTATTTGAGAATTTCTTAGTCTTGTCTGTCAGTGACGTTGAATGCCTCCTCTATTTGTGTGAAATAGGCCGGTTCCATAGAGCACACTCACTTCTACGTTCCATACGTCTTTTGCCTGTGTTTCTTTTGAGAGTGCTCTGCTCATTTAATGTTAATATTTCCTTTTTCTCCTGTGTTTTCCACTAGTTGGCAGAGGTATTTCAGGGGGAAGTATTTCAGAGGAGCAGAATTTCTAATAGGTTTCTTTTACTGTGGAACTCCAGGTTCAAGTTCCTCTTAAAACTAAATTTAATGAGACTTCCTTAGGTGATCATAGGTTAATGTAATTTCCGAACCATTGCTGCTTTTCCTGGAATTATAGAAATATACCACCTCATATTGATTCAATGTGAAATGCATATATTGAGGTGCAGGTAAGGTATCCCGGCAGTTGTTGTATCTGCAATGTGCATATTGGAGCATAGTATGACTTTATAATCCATACTTTGCAGTTAGCTACGTAACACACAGCTATAGCTGTATTCCACTGTATATTGGTTAAAAGGCTCAATATGACTTAACATCTGCAGTTATATTTCTTTTTTACTTTTCCTTTATTTTTAATACTAGACAGTATATAAAAAGTGCTTAAAATAGAATGTTTAGAGATTTGTCCCATCTGCGTTTTTTAGGAAATGCCTTATGTAAAAAGCATGTGCAGAAGAGGAGATAAAGCTTGTATGAATATGCCATTACATTGCCCAAGAAGAAAGTCAGGTCCTATGGCTGTTGCTGGCAGGAGGGAGGTCCTGCCACAGGCCTCATGATCCATCCCCGTTATTCTTTGTGTGTGGATACTGATACATTTCAAAGGCGATGATAGAATGGAACAAAGTACAAAATCATCTTGATAAGGGGTTCTTGTTGATCTCTAGTTAATATGGCTACTGATAAATTGCGCAGCTGACAACATTCAGCTTTATTTCTGTGCGTTCATAAAACCTGTTAAAATAAAAGAAGTTCCAGGATTTCATTTTGTTGTTTGGTTTTCTTTTTGCTTTTCAGAAATCACCAAACTGCACCTACGGCGTGCTCAAGATGCAGCACGTCAGGTTGAAATGGAGGTGGCTGAGCGAGTGTCTGTGCTGGAGGAAGAGCACAAAGCTAAGCTCTCCCTCCTCAACTCTGAGGAACAGCGTATCGCAGAGCTTCTGGAAGAAATAGAGCGCTTAAAGGAAGAGATTACTAAACAAAAAGATTCCTCTGTGCAGAATGAAAAGCATCTGATAGAGGAAATGGAAAAGGTAACATGTATTACGGTAATGTTTAACAGAGAGTTGGGCAAGCTCAGATCTGTTGGGAAGACCAAGGGAGATAGAAGCAGCACTTATCTTTAAAAATGTGTAGTTAGTGATGGTAGCGTCAGCTTTAAATGGACTTGCATGCATACATACAAATATTGGAATACAAAAGGTCCTCATCCTGAACATCTCCCTGCAGCACATCAGTGTCCTGGTGCAACAGTAACATGGTACACTTGCGTACTGTGGCGTGTCATGTGGTGACGGAGAATTCAGCAGAAAGCACAGGGGCAGATGGAAAATATTCTCTGCTGAACAGGTCCTCTGTAAGAAATTTCTGTCTTTGAAGCAAATAACCAGAATTAACTTTTCAGGCCATTTTTTGAGGGAAGAAGAGAGAATTGGACAAGAGATTTGTCCTTTGGCTTTGCTTTGGTATAGCTTTTAGATTTCGTAGGTAAAGAGAATCCTATCTGGCACCTTAGAATCATAGAATTCTTTAGGTTGGAAGAGACCTTTGAGTTCATCAAACCCAACTGTTCACTGCCAGCACTACCACTGGAGCATGTCCTTAAGTGCCATGTCTATATGTCTTTTAAATACCTGCAGGGACAGTGACTCTACTGCTGCCTTGGGCAGCCTGTTCCAGTGCTTGACACCCTCTGGGGGTAGAAATTGTTCCTAATATCCAGTCTAAACCTCCCCAGCACAGCCTGAGGCCATTCCCTCTTGTTACCTGGGAGAAGAGACCAGCCCTCGCCTTACTGAAAACCTCTTACCTGTTAAGTCAGCTGTCCCATCTGAGGATAACCTTAGCTTGGATGTTAATTCTTTGCTTAATTTGGTCTAGCATTTGTATGCTTGAGAGAATTAGATGGATGAAGCTCTTATTTCTCATGTCCTCTTTTCCTTCCTTTTTAATGAGAGATAATGAGCATCCTGTTGCAGACTTAAAATCTGGTGAAGAAGGCCAGAGAAAACAGTTGCAGACTGGAGATGACATGGAGACTCATCTGAAGCTTCCAGTAGTGAAGCCTTCAGTAGTAATAGTTACTTCTACCACCTGCAGGACCTTGTTTGTGGCACTGCTGGCTGGGTAAAGCATAAGCGTGTGCAGAATGTGGTGTTTGAGATGAGCCTGGCACACATGCTGATCCTCTGTCTGGAAATCATGTTTTGCTTGCCGTCTGGTCTCTATCTTTCAGAAACTGAGTGAACCAGTTTTCTCTATGGCTTCTCCTTTGAATCCTAGAAGAATCATCATGGATTGTGTGTTAATCAAAATCTTTGGGGGTTTTGCCTTTTCTGCCTCATCATGTAGGTTGTAGCATAAATGAATGCTGAAATATTTGTTCAAAATGCACTTTCCAAGTGAAAACAGAAGAGTGTACTTCATACTGATGTGATCTATTACTGCTTTTACCCTCCTAGGTGATATTACTAGCCTTCAATTTTTTCTTGAGAGATGACCCTGTTGTTTCCTTAGCTTACTATTTATCTGTTTACTTGTTCAGTGTATTTTTAGAGTCATTTTCTGCCTTTTGTTACTTGAACAATTATTTAGTGCTTCGGCTTCTGCTTTTATGCTACATGTTTTTTATGCTGCATTTAATGATACATAAGAGAACTGTCCTTGTGATGGACTTGAGTACTGCATATAAAGTATTTGGAGCTGGAACACAGAAGGAAATGAGAGATTTAAAAGAGGTTTTTAATCAAGCCCAAAGGGGGGCAACAAGAAACATGGAGAGGGGCTTTGGACAGGGGCCCATAGGGACAGGACAAGGGGAATGACTTTAACCTGCCAGAGGGGAGATTGAGATGAGCTCTTAGGCACAAGTTCTTCCCTGTGAGGGTGCTGAGGTGCTGGCACAGGGTGCCCAGAGAAGCTGTGGCTGCCCCATCCCTGGCAGTGTTCAAGGCCAGGTTGGACACAGGGGCTTGGAGCAAGCTGCTCTAGTGGAAGGTGTCCCTGCCCATGGCAGGGTTGGAACTGGATGAACTTAAAGGTCCCTTCCGACCCAGACAAGTCTGGGATTCTGTGTTTTTGAAGTTGAACTCCTGAAATAAAGCGACCCCAGGGGGAGAGAACATGGAGTATCTTAGTAATTCTAGGATTTTGCCTTAATTTTTTCTTCCGTACCCCAGTTGATTCTTAATAATGCACTGAATTAAAATAGCTTTAAATTGATGTTTCAACCTTACTTTTATTTGGATGCAAGCAGTATTTTATTTCGCTGCAAGAATTGAATCTCTCCAAGACCTTAAATGCCTGAGAATGTTCATTTTGCACATTTCAGTTTGGTTTTGGCATGTTATGCAAAACTGTGTTCACAGATAAAACATGAAATGGCCGAGGATCACAAGAATGAGTTAAGAGAAGCCAGAGAAGAAGTCCAGAAGATAGAGACTATATACAAAGAAAAAGAGAGTAAATGGAAATGTGAAAGTGAGGACCAGAGGATCCGAGCAGAGGAGAAGTTATCACTGTTGCGTATAGAACTGCAGAATAGAGGCGAATATGAGAAGCAGAAGTTACAAAAGGAGTTTGAACTTCGTGAAGCTGAAATGAATCAACTTCAAGTTCACCAAGCTGCCAGAATTCTGGAATTGGAGAAGCTGGTAAAAGAGCAGCAAAACAGCTTGCAGCAGCTAGAGGACAGCCTTGGAAGCGCACAGGCTGTGCAGAAAGCTCAGGAGCAGTATGACGCTGACCTGCAGGCAGCCAAAGCACTTATGGCAAAAGAAATGGAAAAGGCCACACTTTGCCTGCAGGAAGAGTGTGCACTGAAACTTATGGAAGCACAAACCAAGTAAGTCCTGAGTGTTTGAGCGCTCTTCACTTAGCAGTTCAGTCGTTATTGCTGCTTTCTCTTATTTTAGAGTGGTAGTGATGGAAGTTGGTCACTTGATGGCACCAGCTAACTTTTTATGTATGTAGAGCTCACTGCAAAGTAACAATAACGCCATCCACTGCAGTTTACTGTGCAGCTTTGCTTCATGTAAATGCATTGAATCTATTCTAACAAATCAAATGAAGTGTGGTCAAGTTCTGTTTGTTACAGGTAAGAATACAACACACAGCTGAAAGCCAGCTTTAGAGGAAGTGTCACAGGACATGGAAGTGGAAACATTCTCAAAGGTTTTTCAAGTGCTTTCAATCATTTCAGATGAATTTAGGCAAGCTGGTGAATGAAGCTTGTGTTAACCACTGAATGCTGAGGTTGATGGGCTGAATATGGTATTCTGCAGTTCTGGTTAAACAGGAAAGCTGTAATTGCTCTTTTTCTTCCCTTTCCTGTACCCGCTGTTTTAAGTGTGTTAAAGGAAATACTCAAATAACTGCATGTTTGTATTTTCATGCATTGCTTCAGATTTATCCCTTTTTTCCTCCCTAAACAGATGCTCAGAATGAGATTAGGGAAGTCATTACAGTAAGGAAACACTAAAAGTAGAAATTCAGCCTTTAAATAGCCCATCAGTTTTTAATTATTAGTGTCTCTATCAAAAAAATACTATAGTTGATGATTACAGCAAAATTGCAGCACCTCTGATACTAAATCTTCTGCATCAAGCTTTAGGCAGACCTCAGAGAGCTGAAATGAGTTTGGAGGAGCCCCCATGTATCCCACATCCACTTCCAGAGTGGCTTTATGTCTCAGTCTTGACCAGATGTTTTTTGGGATGATTTCTTAAGACAGTTGTTTTACTTGATAACACATTTGGGGTGTAGACAATGTGTATGCTATATCCCAGATGCTCTCATACAGCAGTATTCCCTCAGAGAGAGTGAACAATGTTTGTATCTTGCTCTCTATTAGTAATTTAATAGAGGTGCCAATCTACCTAGTAGTAAACAGTTACTAGCAAATGATACTGCATAAACCTTCAATTATGTGACTATGAAATCATTGTGGCTTGCTTTGAGTTCGTTCTGTGTTTGAAACACAAAGTCAAATTTGTGGAGGCTAAGTAAGGCCTTCTTATTTTCATTTGGGTTTTATTTTTAGTTCAACTTAAAACCAAAACAAGCAGTGCCTTTTTGACCATATTCTTTTAACTTTCATGGAAATAATCTAGGTTTATGGAGGAACACAAAGCCATGACGCAGAAATTCACAACTGAGCAAGAGATTCTTCTGCAAGAGCTGAAAAAGAAGCATGCCGATGAGCTGGAACTCCAAAGTCAGCAGTTACAGGAGAAGCATAAGCAGCAAATTTTGTCTCTTACAACTGAGTTTCAGACAAAGCACCAAGCTGAAACTGAGGCACTTAAATCTACACTAGAAAATAAACAGCAGATCCAGCTTGAAGCTTGTATTGCTGAGCTACAGACAAAGCACCAAGCACAAATCGAGGAGCTGGAGGCTAAGCACTTATCAAATCTGGATTCCTTAGAGTCATCCTACCTGTCTGAAATTCAGAATATTAGAGATGAGCACAGTCGGGCTCTTGAGAAGCTACAGCTGCAGCACACAGAACAGCTCCATGAAAAGGATAAAATGGGTCAAGCACGCTTGGATCAGGAGATACAGATGTTGAAATTAAAGCATGCTGACAAACTTGAGCTTTCCCAAAATAAGTTGAAAATCGAGTTAGCTACCCTTCATATGGAAAAACTTAAAGCCATGGCTGCTGAAACAGAAGCAGCTCATAAGGTGAGTCAGGAAGAAAACTTGGCATAGAAGGTAAAATTTCATGGTACACGGTGTGGGATACCCTTTTCCCTTGCTCTTGGGGTGTATTTTGACAGCCTCCCACTAACACTCATGTGTGGCCCTATTGTGAGCTGAAATAGGAAACTGAAGCTGAAAATTAAGTCCATCTGTTGCTCCCCTCCCTGAACGCCCAGACTAATGAGTTTTCTGTGTGAGAAAGGTATAAATGAGGTAAATATTTTTAACATAGTTCAGATTGGAGGGTCTCTCTATTTGGTGTTTCAGAGCTTCTTTGCCTGATAGAGTAATTCTTCAGAAGTGATTAGGACAAAATAAATGCAATTCTGTAGGTTAAGCTTCATCTCTAGGACTGTAAAGATCCTCCCCAGTGGCACAGTATCAAAGGGTAGACTAGAAGAAGGGTATCTCTGAAGGTTCCAGTTAGGGTTTTGGGAGCAGGTTGTTGGTGAGTGGATCTTGTCTTAGGGCCTTTAGCAGCTGTGCATAGCTTTACTCTTGATTGGGTGGAGGTTTCAGCTCTTTTAAGAGTTCAGATGGGTAAGAGATGATGCCAAGACTTTTCCAAGTCAAAGAGGTAAGAAGACTTAGCTCAATGCTAAAACTTCAGAGCCTTCCAGAAACAGATGTTCTGTTTTTCAGACTTGTCTGTCACTATGCTCACTTCCCAAACTTCTGATTCTATGTTTGTTTCTGTCCCCACAAAGGCTAAGAGGATATCCTTTGTGGGGAGAGGTTTCTTCTGTCCTATCTGTGCTAACTGATCTTAAATCTGCATTTTAATTGTTCTTGAGTGTAAACTTCAAAAAGATAAAGCTGAAGATTGTGCTGAAGGGGAGTTATGCCATGGATAGAGGAGTAAGTAGGGGAGTCTAAAACTTCTACTAGATAGGAAAAATAAACTCATTTCAATGATGTAGGGAAGCTCAGGTTAGGTATAAGGAAGAAGCTTTTCCCTGTGAGGGTGCTGAGGCGCTGGCACAGGGTGCCCAGAGAAGCTGTGGCTGCCCCATCCCTGGCAGTGTTCAAGGCCAGGTTGGACACAGGGGCTTGGAGCAACCTGCTCTAGTGGAAGGTGTCCCTGGCCATGGCAGGGATTGGAACTGGATGAGCTTTAAGGTCCCTTCCAACCCAAACCATTCTGTGATTCTATGTATCTGTGTATATGTATGTCTGCTCATCATTCATGAGGCAGTATTTTTCCTATTTACTTAAGCTTTGATACAGCATGGCATGTGCTTTACAAGTGGGTTATAAAAATATTTGTACTTCTATCTTTTTCTCCCCTTTTTAAATTAATGCTTGCACAGGATGAATTGAGCACAGCTCTTGAAAATCAAAGAAGGTTGCTGGAAGAGGAGAAACGTCTGGCTCTGGATATATTACGTGAAGAAGTGTTAAATATGGAGGACAAGCACAGAAAAGCACTCCAAGAACTTCAGGATCTTCATGAGACAGAAATGAAGAAGCATAAGGAAGAATACTCCAGGGAGCTGGAAAAAGAATTGGGGAAACTAAAAGCACAGCATGAACATGAGCAAAAGGTCAGAGTGTTGCTAATACCTAAACCCAAAATAATCCAGAGTTTATCATAAAATAAAATCAGTTTTATTAACCTTAGAAGTAAAGTGGTATATCCAGATGCTTTTTGGATGGTTTTGCTCTAATGCTGCCAATAGATAAGACAATGTTAACATTTTTAAGCGTTACTTTATCTAAAAGAACTTAAGACAATTCACACATGTGATGTATTTACATGTAAATCCCTGTTTGCTGTGCTCTCTTTATTGCGGTGGGGACTGCTTTCTTTTGAGCTCCTGCTGTGTATTTAATTCAACATTTGAAAGCTGCCACTTTGATAGAAAACTAATAGGTAACACTTTAGGTCATTAACCATTTGTGGAAAGTAACTGCTCACTTCAGGCTTTTGTAAATGAACAGCCTTTGCTAACATCAATTTCTTCTTTAGTTAGAGATACTATAATAGTAGGTAATACTTTTCCAGATATGTTTTGTCCATGAGGGTTGGAAATCTTCTTAGTTGTCCTTAAAGCTTTACCATTTCTTCTTGTTGGAAATGTGTAGGCTTGATTGTTTTCTTTCATACTGAAGGCTAAATATTGCACCATCTACACTAAGTTATCTTTAAACAGTGAAATGGAATAAGTCTTTTATACAGTCTGATTTGTGTTGGTGCAAGCAGCCGCAAGCAATGAAGACTTTACTTTTCTATATTACATATATTCCCTCTATTCGGCTGGCTACAGGGACTCTTCTTAGAGAGGATAATAGGGAAAAAAGAAGAAAACAAAGTAACAGAAAACCCTCCAACCTTTCTCTGGTATTTTTGATGAACTTTGTTATATCTCATAGGGTAACTGCATTAAATATAGCTCCGTAATGTTTAATCTCATTCAAACAAGAGAAGTGACATCTCAACAAAATACGTTCTCCCTGTGTTTTTTTTTCTCTGCCTTTTTCTTCCTTGTTTCTTTGAATTTCTCTTAGGGAAGTGTCTGTTGGAAAGAACAAGTAGGGAATACTTTGTTAGTCTGACCTAAATGGTATATGAATACAAGAGATACTTGGTGTCTAATGCCTTGTTGCTTCTTAACTATATGTATATCAACTTGCTTTTTTCTATAGTTAGCATGGTGATCGATAGCAACTGTGTATGACCTTGAGGACTGGAGAGAGCTGTTGTGAAAATACTCTGAAGAATTTGGTTGAGCTGGATGGTTTTGTTTTTAGCTTAATTATAACACTGTAGCTAAAATCTTTTCTATTACTTATTTGTCTGCAGATGTATGCTTCTGCATCAGCCTCTGAGGTAGAAACTGCACGAACAGCTCTTCTGGCTCAATTTGAGGAGGTAAAATTGAAGCAGCAGCTCCAGTTTCAGGAAGAGATTGAGCTGCTGAAGTGTCAGTCGGAGGTACTGCTTGAGCAGCAGATTGCACAGCTCAAGGTAGGGGCTGGTGGAACTGAACTTCAGAGTAGGCACTGCTAAACTGGTGAACGTTTTTGTTCTTCCGCCATATGACTCTACAGTGGCAATCTGAGTTCAATTGTCTTGCCTCATGATGTTAGAACTAGAAAAGCAGCATTGGAAACACTGCAGTGTTTTGTAAGCAGTTATGGTTTTTACTACAGGGTTACTACAACACTATGATATTTATTGCAGGGTTGTCTTAAAATCCTGAATTGGACGTGAAGCGGTGTCCTTCAAACAAACCAGCCAGTCTTTGCTCTAGCCAACATTCCTTGAGTACGTTTGTGCAGTTTGGCATTTGAAACTTTTTCTTCTTGGTGTCTGCCTAAACTATGCCCTTGGCCTCTCATCCATTGCATACTGCACTTGTATATATATGGCAAAGCCACATTCAGTGTTATCTGAATTTTTACCAAGAGTGTGATGACAGTGAGCACTTTTTGTTTGTGGTTATTCTTCATTTCTGCTTTCTTGGGGTCATCATTTGAATTCCAAACTTGCATCTTGATAAGCATTTTGAAGATTCTGTCTTTGGCCTTGTGTGTGATGTAGTAATTGCCTGTCATCTTCTGAGCCTTGTGCAAGTTTCCTTCAGTTGGTTAGGTGACAAGACCATGTTACATTATTAAACTTATGGAGAAGGCACGACCTGTGTCAGAAGAGACAGAGAAACTTGACAGCGCGCTAAGGTCAGTGCTTACTCAGTGTTATCGCTGTAATGAGCATGTGGTGAAAGCAACCTGTTAAGTACATATAACTTAGATGAAGTACCACCTCTTTATTTGCTGCTCCTTGGGAGATTTAAGCAGATCCTTACTGTTCTTGTCAGTGCTCCAACCTGAGGTGGGACTTTTCCTAACAGTTCCACAAACCTCTACAACTGGGTGCTGCAGATGGGCAGAAAATCTCTCCTGTTTCCTGCCTCTGGTCCTCTGTGGATTCCTGGTCATTCTTTGACCTCTGTCTGGTGCAGCTGTCTTTTGAAACAGAGGACACAAGTATATCCTGAAAAGCTTCTGGAGATATATTTGGTATTTCTGTCCTCAGCTGAACCCCAGCCTTCAGTCCACAGAAGCCAGGACTGGACTGACTGTTACGCTTATACCCCCAAAGTAATTCCCGGTCTTCTCTCTCTTGTGCTGTCTAGGCACTTAAATTAGCATTTGGGACACCAGAAACCTCTCTTTTTGTTGACATTTGGCCAGGCGTAATACTACTGCTAGTGCAGCTGTCTCCTGTGGCTTTTTTTTTCTCCTTGGTAACTTGATGATATGTGTTTAGTCCCAGAAGAGACTGACTGGGTCTCTTTGCAGTGTTAGGCTGAACTGCATCATGGTCTGATACAGGTTTTTGCAATGAGCCTTTCACTGCCTATTTCCCCCATCTCATTTCTGCCATTGTCTTGATGCCAACCATGCTTTCTTGCTTTCTTTGCCTCCCCTTGTAGATTTTAGATATTCAGTGTTCATTTTTACAGCCCAGTATTCTCTTTTGCTGGATGCACTGCTGCTGAGAAGAGGCAGGCAGTTTCAGAGACTTTGTCCACAAGTTTATTGAACTGGTCAAGGAAGGTCCTTGTCCTCATCTTGTGTCTGTTCATTTCTATCTTGCTAACTGCTAAGTACTCTGCTGTTTGACTCCGTGCGAGGGCTGCCTGAGCCTTCCACAAAGGATCCAGGACAGCTCAGGTGACTACAAATGTTCTGAAGTCTTACTTCATGTCTTGCAGGAAAACTGCTTTCTTGACTTACCAATGAAAACGGCAGCTATCACCTTGGGGTGTGTTAGTGTTCAATAGACTAAATGGCTTGAGGGTTTTTTATACCGTGAACAAGAAGACTCATTTCCCATTCTGGCACTGCAGAAACAATTAGTAATTGGGGTTCCTTTTAGCCTCTTCCCTGGGAAGGGATCCCAGGGCCTTGTTTCACCTCGCTTTTTTGCTGGGGCAAGAGTGGGGGATATCTGATAATTCTTCCTTTAGAATGCTTTGGAGCACTCTGAGGTGAGATGCAATTGAAGAGCTTCCAGAGCATTTAGCTGTGTAAATCTACCTTGTAGATTTTCAGCTTATTCTGGTAAATCATTGTTCCTATGTGGAACTCAGTACTGAGTGTTGTACTAGTTGAAGTTGCTTACAGTGGCTTCTGTTCATCTCTATATTGACTTGCCCATCTGTTGTCTGATCCTCATTGCTATCTCAGCAGTGTGAAACAACCTGGGTCTCAGTGACCACATTCAAATAGTTTATCTACCTAATTATTTTTTAATCATCATTTCAGCATAATATTGTTGATTGGAGGTGTTAACCATATGGGTTACTGCTAGTTAATCTGGGAGCTAAGGCATGCATGTGTAAAGAAAAAGTAAGAGGGGGATTGTGAGGGTTTGGTTGTGGATTTTGGAGGTGGATTTTTTGGTTTGTTTGGCATTTTTCTCTCTGCAAACCTAAGTATATTATGTGACTTATGCAGGAAGAATTTGAAGCTGAAAAAAAGGCATCACTGCATGACAAGGAGCAGATGTTGATTCAGGAGAGGGAGAAGGCACAGGCTGCTCACCAGAAGGAGCAGGAGATGCTATCAGCCCAGCTGCAGGAGAATGCAGCAATAATTATCCAGGTGCGTCGAAAGGATTTTAAACCTAGACTTTAAATGTGCTCTTGTGGCTGTTTTTCAACACAGTGCTCTCACCTTTGTCAAGCTGCGTGGAGACCTCATAGCAGCCTTCCAATACCTGAAGGGGGCCTATAGGGATGCTGGGGAGGGACTCTTCATTAGGGACTGTGGTGAGAGGACAAGGGGTAATGGGTTTAAACTTAAACAGGGGAGGTTTAGATTGGATCTGAGGAGGAAATTCTTTACTGTGAGGGTGGTGGGGCCCTGGAATGGGTTGCCCAGGGAAGCTGTGAATGCTTCATCCCTGGCGGCGTTCAAGGTGGGGTTGGACATAGCCTCGGATGTCATGGTTTAGTGGGAGGTGTCCCTGCCTATGGCAGGGGGGTTGGAACTCGATGATCTTGAGGTCCTTTCCAACCCTAACTATTCTATGATTCTATGATTCTAAGATGTATGCAGAGGGACTGTTTGTCTTCTTGTGATTGCTTGTTGTCAGGTATGATGGGTGTGGTCACTTAGTTGTAGCACTAGAGCAGTTAACGGAGAAATTTAACTTGGGTATTGGCTTGAAAACTGGCCCAGCTATTTCATAGAATCCCAGAGTGGTTTGGGTTTAAAGGATCCTTAAAACTCACCCAGTTCTGGCCCCTTTAATCTCAGGGAGATTAAGGCTGCCTTATAGAAGTTTGGATACATGCCTTTTTGTTGTCAATGTATTGATACCACTGTATCTACCAGTTATTTGTTAAGAAAACAGTGCTCTAGCAGCTTTTGTTATACCAACTGAGCTACAGTTTGGAGGAAGCAAGACAGGCAAATGGGAAGTTTGGATCCACAAATGGCAAAGATAATATTCTTTGCCAAACAAAACAAAATGTTATGTCTACTGTAAAGGAAATATCCAAGTTGAATCTTGGATACCCCAAAAGAGAGAAACAGCTTGAAAAGGATTCTGGTTTACTCGGGAAGTTTAGAAATGTTCAAGTCTTTCTCCAAGATTAAAATAATAGCTTTGAGTTTTCAAAACAGCAGGTAAAGTTAAAGAAAACATTCATGTCTTCACTCACAGTCCAGGAAGCTCTGAACAAAATGTAAGTTTGATATATTAGACTGTTCCGTTAGGCCTATATGTTTAATGGTAAAAACTGGAAGTAAGACTTTCCTCTATGGGGAAAAAGTGCATTATTGTTTGCTGCTGTTCCTGCAGGATTTGGTGAGGGGTGAGGAGGTTGGTATGGGAGTAGAATGCTGTTCTTTGCATGCAGTTTCCTCCCAAAGAGATACTTGGGCTAATTTATTTGCTTACTCATGAGACAAAGTTTCTAACAAAATAGTACTGATTCTTTGGCAGCTGAATCTGGTGGTCACAGGTGGGTACATACATACATACCTACATACATACATGTGTTTGAATATATATTTCTAATTGGTTAGAGGTGGGTGTCATCAGAAATAAATATGAGGAGAGAAAACATTTATAGAAACTTGTTTTAGGCAGAGCTCAAAGCAAAGAAAGTTGGCACTGGTGATACTGGATCAAGTTACTGTTTGGGCTTGTGTGCTACAGTGTCAAAATTCGTGCTAGGGCATTGCTTAGTGTCTTTGAGGCATAGCAATGAAAGCAAATCAAGAGCAAACTGAAGTATAACACCAAGTTTTTACAAGCTTTTTGCATTGTCTGGGTCTGAACACAAGGGAAGCAGCTCCCTGAGGAAAAATCAATGTCAGAAATGGAGAACTGAAAACCAAACCATTCATTTTTACTCTTTCTGCTATCCTTAATTTCTAATAATATAGGAGATGACGATTGTGTGGATATATCCGAGGTGATGAAGGGTAAGATCATTGGGTGAAGTTTAGGTAAAATGATCAATTTTGTTGCATTGTTGCTGTATTTTCCACAGCTGGAAAAGGCAGTGGAGCTTTTAAACCATAGAATGGAGGAGACCAACTCTGAACTGGAGACACTCCTTGAGCGGCGGGATAGAGAAAACCTAGAAGGAGGGAATTTGGTAGCCATGTTGAGATCTGATATTGAGCAATCCAAGGAGGAAAGGTTTGTTCATCTTCGGTTACCTAATGCTTGGTGATTGGATGTTCTGTTTGCTTGTTTTCTCCCTTTTCATAAATCAATAACTAGGCAAAATTAAGCCAGCTCACATGAATAGTGCAGGATGCTGATATATTGGTTTCAGTTGCAAGCTTTTTGGTATGTGTGGTTTTGGGGCTGTTTTTTTGCTTGGTTGTGTTGCTTTAAGTTACCAAACTATCTTGATATGGAAAGTCAGATTTATGATTTGTTTTCCTTCCTTGTTTCCTTGTGGTCTGATGGAGACCTTGGTGTTTTGGGGTTTCCACTGTCCATTATCTTGGAAAAAGTTAGGAAATGGAAAAGGCCTCTTGGTCACTGAAACCTTTCAGTGCAGTGAGGATTGTTTGATATGCATTGGAATGTGTGGGTTAGTGAAGCTGTCATGCTGAATAAGCTTCTAGAAGAATTTCCTCTCTTATCTTTAAGAAACTGGCTTAGTTGTTTTCCTTAACACTAAAATATGTTCCTAACTATGATTTTTGTTGTCTGCTCTGCCAGAACACCCCTCCTTACTGGGATGTCACAGATACTATACTAGTAGATGTGTTCTCCCTGCTGGTGCTTCCACAGATAATGGAAGCCTGAGATGCTTGTGATTGCAGTATGATTTCTCCAGCTACCTGTGGAGAAGACAAAGGGGTTTTGTTCTGTGGAAACAGCCTTGGTTTTTTTGAGTCATCTAAATCATCTTCACTGATAAGTCCCAACTGTGGCCATTTTAGACTGTCAGTTTTTCAGTAGGTTCAGAGTGTCTTAAATCATGTGCATGCAGTTTTTGAAGCGTTCAGTATCTTTTGTTCTAGGAAAAAACTGCAGGAATCTTACCAGCATGTTTTGAAATTGCTTATGGAGATGGTGAAGGCCACAGTAGCTGTTGAGGACCTTATCAGTAGCAAGGTTGGTCTTTGCCTTGATGACAGTGTGTCTTTTGGAGATTCTAGAGAAAGTCACAGTATTATGGAAGAAATGGGATTCATGCAGTATTTCAAAGCCAAGGAAAAGCATCACCTAGAGAAAGGTGAGTACAAATCTGCGTAACCGAATGTAATCAGTTCACTTCCTTGAAAAATGCTTTTTCATTTCCTTTTATACGGCTGAGGTTTAGAAAGGGGATATCTCTTGTTGTAGTTTTGTCTCTTTCAAAGTTGCTCCACTCTTTTTGTCTGATAGTGTTCTTCCATTCTTTTAATAGTGCAACTTAGTAGTTGTACTATTTTAGTTTATGTCACTGGAAAAGACTGAACAGATGATAGGGCAGGAAAGAGTAATTTGGTGAACGCAGAGTTTCCAGCCCTGGTGTATAGCACAATAGTTCCAAATGTTGTTTTTTACAACCCTGAGTGACTGATGTGTACAAGTTTTCACCTTGTAATACAGCTTCAGGACTAACCAATGTCACTGTCTGTCAGTTGTTATCTGAGTGGCCAGTTGTGTGTCATTATTTTGTGGTTTAAAATAGCTTGCTTGTCTCCAGTTGATGAGCTGCTTGATGAAACTCTCACAGAAGACAACCAGCTGTCTGCAGTGACTGACGAGGGGTCTGAATTGAGCCAACACTTATGTGAAAGCGTTTTTGCAAAGCCAGAATTGGCATGTGAAAATGAAGAGATGATACTGAAAACTTGCCGCCGTTTGCACACTGCAGTGGAGAGACTTCTGGAACTGGTTACAGAATCAACTAAACAAGTAAAACTTTTTAATCTATATAGGTGTATAATTACACCAAAAATGTGAGTTCTCTATCTGTAGGATTGGCTACTAAAAAGAAGCAGATTTTGTCTGAATACGTGACAAATTATCAATATAGGGAAGTGTGTACATCCCCTGCTTCTTACAGTGAAGGCTTTGCTCTTATTGTGTGTAAATGAGACTGCAATAACTTCTTTTTCTCTTCTAGCAGATCCTAAGGAAGGCTATAAGTCAGTTGCTTAAGTAGATATAAACTAGGATTTTTAGATACATTTGGTAACTTCAGGTAACCAAGAGTTAAGTGGTTTTGAGGGGGTTTCATTGCACTTCACACCAATACTTCTTCAGCATTGCTAAGTAGGTTCAAGAAAGCTCAGTCCCATGTGAAAATGTTTAGACAATATGCAGCAAGCAAACATCCTTGTTATTATATACTGTACTAAAAGGAACTAGACTCAGCCTCGTAAAAGGATTTGCGTATTTCCACACTGAGTTTTGCAGTGTCTAGACATTCAGCTTTGTTAAGAGAAATTGTAAATCTGAGGTAGATGCCAGAGTACCTTATACATTTAGGGCACTGGATATAGTGCAACAGTAATTAGTGTGTTGAATAAGGAAGCCCTTAATTTAAGCAAAAATGTGAAGGGAAGGAATATAGCTGAAATTCATTTTCTTGTCAGGTATTTTGTGCAACCTAGAGATAAGCATCTGTGTGAGATGCATATTCACCACCTTAAAAAATACCTCCTAGAATGAGGTGATTCAACTTGTACTTTTGGGTACCGGTGCTGGTTCCACTAGCATGGAACTAACTTGTGGTTAAAGCTCCTGCCCAAGCCGTGGCAGATGTAGATTTTAGGTCACGTCACCAGCTGCAGTCAAGCATACTGTGCTTACATTTGTGAAATCTTGGTGATCTCCAACTTCTCTCCACCAGGATAGGCTAAATACAAACTAAATGGGAACAGGGCTGCTGTAATTGAACTTGAGACATTGCACATAGGAATGCAAGTTGCGTTGTCTCTGAGAACTGGTGCCATCCATACCTTGGAAACCTGATGATGTATTGACTTCACTTTCTATTAGAGACGCCTGAATCTCTTGAAGAATATGGGGGATTGCTTTGAATTTCAGGTGGCTCCGGAATTGTCAAACTGAGCAGTTCAGCCAACTAAAAGGCATCTCTTTTCATGCACGGTAAAGAAACTTATGTCCCTGAGGAATATTTGTGGTAAAAATACAGCTATATGAGTACAGGGAGTCACCAAAGCATCCAGGGGTTTTGGGCCAAGTCAGCCTAGTACTGAAATGAAATTTGAAAACCTGGACTTCAATGCATAAATATTATTATGAAAATAAGATTTATGTTTAAATGCCTGTTAGTTAGCATTATTAGATTGCATGTACATTCAAGGTCTGATATGAGGGGCAATGATTTACTTGTAGCTGGAGAAAATGCATGAAAACCAAGCGCAGTTTGAAGAAGAATTCAGCCGCCAGAACCAGGAAACTGCCCAAGTGGTAAGTCAGCACAAGGAGCTCCTGGAGTGCCTCGACGAGGAGAGTAAGGCCAAGAATCAGCTGGCGTTAGAGCTTCATAAAGCAGAGGGTAAGAAAATGAAACCAATAGAAAGAGGTTTCAGTGTCATTTACTCATAGCTCATGCCTCCAAATATTTATGATACACTTTTTGCGACTTCTGCTGTTGATTTGCCTGTTTAGAATCATAGAATCAACTAAGTTGGAAAAGACCTTTCAGATCAATTTTAATCCATTTTCTGCATTTCAGGTTGCTAATTTACTTGAAGCTTGAGTCTTCTCTTGCATATCTACTACTCAATTGCCTTATGCATTTCACTGGGGCAAGTGTGATAGTGCTTAGTCCCATTCTTAAACCACTGACTGCATGTGAAACATACCGTCATTTTTAAAACAGCAGTTTGCATTCCTGCATTTCTGGATATGGGAGCTTGAATTATCGACAAGATACACTCCCAGTGTAAATCAGCCCACTTGTCTGTCCTTGGAAGGGTTTGCATAAACTAGAGCAATGATAGTAGCACAAACCATAAAGAGGTTCTGTAAGAGAGACAGAAAGGTTGAGGCTGTTGATGTTGATGCTACCACAGACTGTGCGTATCAATCTAATCCCCTCCTTGTGAAGATGACGACTTGAGGTCTTTGCTTTTACTCAGGAGAATCTTTGAGGGTTTCTGTGTCCCTCAAGTTGAGCTTCTCTTCCTAATCGTGGCATTTGCTTTCCAGTCCTTTTCTCACTCATACTCCTTCAGGCTTATTTAGTCTTTCGAAAACCCTGTTTCCTTCCTTTCTGTGAATAATTCCTGGATTTCTTGGGCTCTGAATCTTACATTTGATCTTACTTCCTGGAGAATCTTTTTCTACAAACCTCAGCCCGCAGCAGAAGATGTGTCAGACTATTCTATGTTGTGAGGTGGTCCCAGGCCATCCAGGCTTGACGATCCCCATGTACATTCTAGATGTTCAAAGGCATTTTGTGGTATGGCAGCCTCATTAATTACATTAACATGTTATTCCTTAAAATCGTTCAAAAAGCCTAACTACAGATAAATTTAAGTCATCTTGTACCTTTTCCTTTCTATGTCACCTTAATTGTTGGCGAAAAAGTTTTACTCATGTTTTCAGGCTGTTTGTTCCAACAGATGAGTTTGTCCATTGCTTTATTTGCATTCCAACTTGGGATTTTAGGTATTATTGAAGGCTATGTTGCAGAAAAAGCTGCCTTGGAAGAGGCCTTGAATCTGAAAGAGGAATCTGAACGTCACCTTATTGTGGAGCTGGAGAATATGCGTGAACGCTTCCATGAGCTAACCCAGGAGCAAGCAATCCTTGGTGAGGAGTGGGTTTTTTATATCTGCAGTCAGGGCAAGCTGCCATGTGTTTCTGTAACCTATCAGTCTTTGGTTTGATGGCCCTGGTGAGCAGCTCAGGCTGGTACAGGGGTTGGCAGGGAAAAAGAAAGTAAAGCAACTGATTTGTTGCTTCTAAGATGATAGTACTGTAAGGGAAGAGTGTTGCTACAGTCTTATGTTTAGGTAGAAATGGAAGGTGAGAAAATGAGAAGCATGTATTACCCACAGGTGATTAGTTGCAACAGATAATTTGCATCTAGTTAGTAATTGAAATGATGGTTATTTGGCAGTACAAAGAGAAGAGTTGGAAGTTCAAGGCTTTTGACTGCTTTCAAGCCTAAGGAGTTAGCTTAATAATGACAGAAGAAAAAATCCTTCTGGGAGGTTATTTGAGTTATGTAAAAAATGTGTTGATGAGTGTTCTGTTTCATACATAAGCTTTTCTCCTGCTCCCCAGCCTTGTCCTGTCAAAACATCACTAAGGGTGACTGTGGAAAGATTTTAATGATCAAGCTCAAAGTGTGCATAAGGTTTTAAAGGGGGAAGTATATAGGTTGAAAAAGCTGGATGAGATAGTGTTGTTGGAGAGGATAGGGTGAGGCAAGTATTTAAACTTTAAGGTCACCCTTAAGCCACCCTTAAACAAAGGGTGGTTCACTATAAGCCGTAGCCAGATACTGAAATACCAAATCAAACTCATGTAAGTAGCTGTAAATGAGCAATCCGCTTAATTCCTTCTCTCAACTCATGACTCCCTCAGACCCACAGACAGCTACAGGAAGCTTGTGTAGGAAAGTGAAGTAGGATAGAGGGCAACTCTTCAACATACTCTATAGAGTCTAATAACACTCCATGAGTGGAAGTTGGTGCTGTGGTAATTCGCACTGTAAGTGGAGCATACATGTGAACAGTGACAGCAGTGATTTAATAAACCCCCTGAAGAATCTCAGTGTAACAGAGCAGGCTTACATGTGAGATGTTTTTTTGATTCATGGATGATTCAGGGATGTTATGTTGCTTGCACTGTGCAGGAACTCAAGACTAGGCTATGCTGGTTCTTAACGAATTTCTGAACCATTTGAATAGCATTCTATAGTTTTGACTTCTTGAATTTGCAGCCTCAATGTCATTCTAATATGTCTATAAGTGAATTTCTCTGTATCACCTTCCACCAGATATTTTATCATTTGGGATGACTGCCTTTCCATTTCTGCTAATGGCAACATTATAGTACCCTTGGCTACGTCACCAAAATGCCACCTTCAGTTATGTTAGATAGATCTTTACTGCCTGAGCAAACTACATAACAGGTAGTTGTACATACTGCATACTTGTTGCAGGAAAAAAAGACAAACAGTTTTCTAGTGAGTTTTTCTGTTGTGGGTAGTAGAAGAAAGAAAAGACTCTAGGTTTCAGGATACAGAACCGAATTCTATAGGAGGGGCGTGTTTGACTGGACACAGTCTATATAGAATCATAGAATAGTTAGGGTTGGAAAGGACCTCAAGATCATCGAGATGTTGCAGTTAATCTAATGGCTTTCAGGAGCCTCTGTGTAGACTCCTGCCTCACTTTCAGTCCTATCGTATCACTTCTCTGCAACTCCTGCAGAGAGGCCTCTTGCCTCTCCCCCACCTCCTCTTCTCTTAACTTTGCTGCTTTTCGACTATTCTTCTGACTCTTGGCTTTACCATTGCCCTGCTCTCATGGGCAACCATCCTTCTGTGTTCTTCCTTTTGGCTTTGCACTTGACCTTTCAAATATAGTGCAATCAAAATACTTGTGTTGTACATAGAATCATAGAATGGTTTGGGTTGGAAGGAACCTTTAAAGGTCTTCTAGTCCAATCCACCTGCAATGAGCAGGGACATCTTCAATTAGAACGGAGTAGAATATTTTCAGTTGGAAGGGACCTGCAACAATCATCTTGATAACTTTTGGTCATCCCTGAAGTGACATCATGTTATTAAAGACATGTCCAAAGGCCGCTTAAACACCGATAGGCTTGGGGCATCAACCACCTCTCTAGAAAGGCTGTTGTAGGGTTTGAATGCCCTCTCAGTAAAGAAATGCTCTCTTCTATCCAGTTTAAACCTCCACAGTGCAGCTTTGAACTGTTCCCATGCATCCTATCACTGGATAACAGGGAAAAGAGATCAGCACTTCCCTCTCCATGTCCCTTCCTCAGGAAGCTGCAGAGAGCAATAAAGTCACCCCTCAGCTTCCTTACCTCCAAACTAGACAAACCCAGAGTGCTCAGCCACTCCTCAGAGGTCAGTCCTGCCAACTCTGTCACCAGCAACTAGATCAGGTTGCTCAAAGCCCCATCCAACCTGACCTTGAATGTTTCCAGGGATGGGGCATCTACCACTTCACTGGGTAACCTGTGCCAGTGTTTCACCACTCTCAGTGTAAAGAATTTCTTCCTTATAGCTAGGCTGAATGTCCCCTCTTTAGTTTAAGACCATCAGCCCTTGTCTAATTGCTACAGGCCCTATTAAAAAGCAGAGAACATATATAAATATTAAAAGTTGTGCCCATCTTTGATCTCTCATATGGCATCGTAATAATATCTTACTATTACCTTAAGAGAAAAAGGAATAAGTGGTCTTGTGCAGATTGCTCTGGCTTACAGACCCTTTGTCCCAGTAAGCAGAGGAAGAGGTCGAGAAAGAGCCCTCTTCCTCAAGGGAAAGGCAGTTGAACAGAAACAGATTCAAGGGCTGTAACTGGAACTAAATGCATGTTGTGCTCGCTTTATAACGGTGGTTATGGCATCAAGTAGTACATCCTACAGGAAATGCCAAATCATTCCATGGTGTTGTTGAACACAAGTACATCTGTGTCTCATGGAAATGTATGACAGATTACAGAGTCTGTAAGTCTGTGCCAGTGAGTCCTGCTGGACTGAATCCTGCTTTGACTCCCCTGGAAGGAGTTAAAAAGCCAAGAAGGTTGCAACCAACTTGCATGGTTATAACGAAAACACGTTTCCATAGTAGCTCTAGTTTAATTACAGACATGGATGAACGTATATCATCAGGAGCTTTGTGTCATAATAAAGGTGAAGTGCATTTTTGCTGAATCAGAGGTCGGAGCTATCTGTCTGCATATGAATTTCTAGTGCTTTAGAAGCTGGAATGGATCTCAGTGTCCTGTTCTTGTCTTGTACATGTCTGTTTTGATTTCTAGGAACACCCGTTGCTAATGTAGCACAGAAAGAAGGTTCAGGTTTGTAATGATGAGTGTGGGCTTTTTCTGGTTTGGGTTGCTGTAACACCTGAGTGAATGAATTGCTAGTTTTGATTTTAACAAAGAGGAATAGTACTTCATGAATAGTCCCAACAAATTACTGACATTATAAATATCTTGGCAAAAAGAAAGTTATGACTTCTGTGATACATCAGTAAGCAACTAAAACTAAGAATATTCAGCTGACCAGTATTTAAAGGGGAAAAAGAAACCCAGTTTTGCTGCCATTAGGCTTGAAGTGCCTTGTACTATTATCTTCATGTTTACCAGCATCATTTTTCTTTTGAGGGGATGGAGTGGGTTGTAATTTGCTGGGAGCTTCTGATGCTACATAGTGAGCTGTCAGAATGATGGGGGGGGGGGGGGGCAAAAGAAAAATATTTGAGGTGATGTAAAATAGTGAGCTCAGAAAGACAGTGAGAATTGAAGGAAGTCTAAGGGAGACTAGAGAAATGGAATTGAATGGAGAGGTAGATCAGAAAAAAGGGGAGAAGAATGGGAAGGAAGGCTTAGTTAGGGGAGCAACAGTGAAACCAAAAACAAGCAAGAAGGATGATAGAATGATTTGGGTTGGAAGGGGCCTTAAAGCTCATCCCTCCACACTCCTGCCACGGGCAGGGACACCTTCCACTAGAGCAGGGTGCTCCAAGCCCCTGTGTCCAACCTGGCCTTGAACACTGCCAGGGATGGGGCGGCCACAGCTTCTCTGGGCACCCTGGGCCAGCGCCTCAGCACCCTCACAGGGAAGGGCTTCTTCCTTATATCCAACCTGAACTTCCCCTGTTTCAGTTTAAACCCATCACCCCTTGTCCTGTCATTACAGTCCCTGATGAAGAGTGCCTCTCTGGCATCCTTGTAGCCCCCTTCCAGGTATGTGAAGTTTTACACTGATGTTGGAGGTCTGATGCTGAAGTAAAATTTGTAGGTGCCAAATTGCCAGAGGCATTTTTTAATACCTTTTTCTCCTCCTAATCTTACATGTGCACACTGAACTCCTGAGTAGCAAACATTTAGATCTGATAAATTCATTGCTGTCATCATTATGTTTTGCAGTCTACTCAAAATAGAAGAATCATATTTTTAGGTTAATTTTATTCATACATGCATATATATATTCTTAGATGTATTCTCGTTTCTAGACTTTTCCCTCAAAGGATGTGAGCTGGGTAACGCAAGGGCCTTAGGTGAATAAAAAATGGTGGTGTAGGTAAATTCCCATTGGAGTTAAAAAGCTGCACGATGCTCTTGCCCGTTACTGTATCTTTATTCCTTCTGTCGCATTCAGGTCTCCCTCAAACATATTTTTATTTAACTTAGTTTTGGTAAGCACCTCACTGTCCTGAATTGTGCTGCTGTGCTCTCAATGAGGGAGAACATCTAACATACCTGTTCAAGGTGTAGTTCTCCCACCCCAGCCATCGGTGGTACTCTTCCTCTGGTTTGGAATTGTTTATAGAATGTGGAAAATATGATGAAAATCATCTTGTTTGGACTTGATTGACATGTCCTATGCCTTGAAAAGTTGACACCTTACCCCTTTTCTGATGTGTAGTACTAATGTGGATAGAATGACCTTGCTAATCAAATGCACTTTGGCTGGAGCTTGGCATTTGCTAATGGTGAGCTTGGGAGTGGGGAGGAGTGTGCCACGGTATTACCAAGGTGACATTGCATGATCTGAATTAATATTCATAAAATAGCAGGCTTGTCCATGCAAAGAAACAAATCTGTGATCTGATGGTTCATATGGCTTGAAAATGTGTTGATACACTTGGGGAACATGTGCTTAAAACCAAACCCCAAACAGATTACACTTACTGAGACGCCAAAATGTGATACCTGCTTTCTATGTAACATTTTCAATTTCACATAAAATCTGTTAGCTAATGACTTGTATTCCATTAAGTTGCATTTCTGTCTGAGGAGGTGCCAGCGCCTCAGCACCCTCACAGGGAAGAGCTTCTGCCTAAGAGCTCATCTCAGTCTCCCCTCTGGCAGGTTAAAGCCATTCCCCTTGGCCTGTCCCTACATCCCTTGTCCAAAGCCCCTCTCCAGGTTTCCTGCAGCCCCTTTAGGCACTGGAGCTGCTCTGAGGTCTCCCCTTAAGGAGCCTTCTCTTCTCCAGGCTGCCCCAGCCCAGTTCTCTCAGCCTGGCTCCAGAGCAGAGCTGCTCCAGCCCTCGCAGCATCCCCATGGCCTCCTCTGGACTTGCTCCAACAGTTCCACATCCCTCTTGTTCCAGGGGCCCCAGAGCTATTAGTCTATATTTAGTCTATATTTATATATGAAATAGTAAACATTTAGTCTATATTTTTGTCCCCAAACAGAATCTACTTTACTTTCTCTCTTTGTCCAATCACTTTAGTTTCCAGAGAGAGTCTTCCCGGTTCCTATGCATTCTGTTGTTATCCTTACTCTGCTGACATGTTCCCCAATGTTTAATGAAAATGCTATTGCATCATTCTAAGCTTGTGATGCTTCTCCTCTTAAGCATGCACTTTGAAATATTCATGTTTCTTGGCTTATTTTAAAGTGTCTATAAATTTCATTAGATGCCTGTGGATAGTGAAGGACTAGAAAAGATGATGTGAGGAGACTGTGGAATCACTTAGGGTTTTGAAGGTTTGGAACAACAGCTTTAATTGATGTTCAATCAGAAATCATGTGGATTGAGTTGGTCATGCTTGGAAAAGGGAATTGTCTGTTTTGGGAACCTGGGCTGGATGACCTTACTGGAATCATAGACTTACCTTGTTCTTTATGGCTGAAAACATTTAAGATGTATAATGGAGCACTTAAAGAGCTCTTTCAGAACCCTGCTTTAAATACTAAATAGCCATACTTCTATTTTCATGTTCGGGTTACTTGGCGATACATTAAAATAGTTTTGTTCTAAGTGCAGGCACAATAGAGTCTCAGTTTGGGTCTCCTAAACAGTGGATTCAGTACATCCACCTGATTAGAAATGCAGTTTGTAGCTATAAATTAGTTCTTAATAACTTAAATAACCTTGAGCTATGTATGTTTTCAGATTTGTGGCATTTCTTTTGCAGTCTATGTAGGGCAAATATTGCTATCTTTTTCCCAGGAGTTTCTTCCCTTGGCACTGGGCTAGGTTTCTGTAAGTGTGACTTTTCTTTGGGTTTTAATCCCCACTCACATTCGGAGAACAAGATTAACTTTGTTTTCTCATAGCAGTTAGCTTCAGGGGAGGGTTGGGCACTGAAAAGATGGACTGGGTGCTAACTCAGCAGTGTAGACAGCAGGAGCAGTATCCAGCATTGCGTGGGGCAGAGGAGTAATTCAGAGGCTGACCTGTCTCTGGATGTTTGAGATCTAAGGAGGATCTCTGCACAGCAGTTTGGAAGAATTGGGAGTTCTTTATTGGATGGCTTGATTAGGAAGAGACTTGAAGTAGGATGGGGATGAAAGGAGTGATGAGGATTTAGGATAGAAGGATGGGTATGAGAGACTAGGTGGCTGACAGTGGGGTGTGGAGCTTTAACTTAGGGATGGAGCACACCTGGAATATAATGAATTTGGAGGATTGAGGAATTGGTTTGGAAAAAGCCTATGGGGCAGGAAGAGCGTGGAACTGCAGTTGAGAGGGCAAGCACCTGGTCAGGTGAGATGAGACTCTCTGGAACTGTGAGGTCTTCAGGGGTGAAGGTGAAAGCTTTCTATGTGCCCAGAATATCTCCAGATGGGATTCACTTTGGGATTAAGAGCAGATGCCAATGTGTTCCTTCGCTACAATGTACAGTAGTCTTATTGGAAATGCCTTTAGAGATGCAATGGGCAGTCAGGTATCAGACTTCCTTTTACATCTCTGACATCTCAGGAGATTTTTCCTGTGGTTTTGATGCTGAATTTAACCTCATCTTCAACTCAATTTGTTTTTTATACCCTGCACTGATAACTTTGTTATTTTTGTATTCCTATTCAGGTCTACTGAAGGAAGTAGAATATTTAGCAAAGGAGAAATTAGATCTTCAGTGTCAGGCAGAAAAGGACCATTCCAACTTGCGCTCTCAAATGAAAGTGTTGGAGGTGGAACTGGAAGAACAATTGCATAGTAATCAGGACCTGGCTACTCAGTTGTTGGAGGTTGCTGAATTAAAACAGCAAATTCAAGTGCTTGAAAAACAGCTTAAAAACCAGCGACAATTCATGGATGTAAGCAAGCTCGGTACCACCCTTCCATGGCTTTGGAGGTGATAGATACTCCTTCTAGCTTGCGACTGAGACTGGGAAGATTGTCCCTAAAATGGGATACTTTCCATTTTATTTGAAATTAAGACCTTGGTATTGTAGTCATGTAAAGGTGGTTTTTAAATTCCCTTTCTGTAATATTACGGGATATTTTTTCCTTTTTATTAATTGCTAATTGTAATTTGAATGTACATAGGAGGCAAAAAGTTTGTTGTCCTTTTGATTTCTTTTCCTGTAGCTTTAGCTGTACTTTCAAGACTGCTGAAAGGTGTTAATTTTGAAGTGAGCAGTTTCTTCACGACAAAAACAACCCTCATGTTTTTCTTGTACTCAATATTTTGATGAGATGCAAAGTTTCTATCAAAAGCTTTTCATTCTCTCTGGCTGGGTTTGCAGGAACAAGCTATAGAAAGGGAACATGAACGTGATGATTTTCAGCAGGAAATTCAGAAACTGGAAGAACGGTTAAAGCTTTCAGGAAAATTGCAGACTTCAGGGAAACCCAGAGAGTACAGGGTGAGTAAAATCACACTCGGTGGCAAAAGGAGCTTGTTTATTACCATTGTAATTGTATTGTCTTTGGGTACTGGCTCTTGAGAGACCTTTTTTGGTCTGTTGTCACCCAGAGAGCAGGTTTTCACCCAGCTGACTGGGCTACATATATGCAGTGAGAGTATGCTTACATTATTTCTTCCGGAGATGGAAAGAAATGTTGCATCACAGTAAAGTTTCACAGCCTTTAAGTCTGGTTTAAATTAAATGAGAACACAATACAGACACTTGACTCTACAGAGCACACCTGAGGGATGACTTCTGGGTTCTGAATGTGTTTAGTTTTTCCACCTATAACGGTTGTCAAAAGAGATGTTCTTTGTCTGCATGCCTTGTCCTATTTCAGTTTATAAGCGAGTCCTTTTTTTTTTTCATGTGCTTGTGTTTGATTTCAAAGATTAACTTTTGCTTTTTTGTTTGTTGTTTTGGGTTTTTTTCACATAAATGAACATTATACAGAACGATGAATTGATTCTGCAGGTATGGAAAACAGCATGAACATCTCTTTAACTTTTCTTTCCTTTTTCTTTTACTCTCCTCTATTAATTAGACCTGCTTTGGCTTTTTTCCCCCTGTTCTTGATATGTCAAGGCTTTAGTTGGACTTGGAGATAAGGATACATGTTTTAGGGTGGCAAAATTCTTGCAGGGAGTGAGGAGCTGCTTTCAGTTTAATTTCCTGTACCTAGGTGCTTCTCTCTCCTGTCTTATTGCTCAGGTGTATTACAGGCAGTTACTTACTGTAAAAGAGCTTTTTAGCGTGAAAGGAGAAGTTG
The DNA here is from genome assembly GCA_039720435.1 of Amazona ochrocephala. Taxonomy (NCBI): domain Eukaryota; kingdom Metazoa; phylum Chordata; class Aves; order Psittaciformes; family Psittacidae; genus Amazona; species Amazona ochrocephala. Next base: position 79,195,308 of record CM077881.1, on the reverse strand, counting down.
AGGTTCAGATTATGAAACAGGGATAACGGGATTTTAGTGATCCACTGTGCCCTCATCTTTAGCTCTTGTTTATGGCTCTGCTCTTAACAAAACTTCACTGTAGATACTACTTAATAGCTGAAAATTAAATTTATGTGCAGTTTATGAAACTGCCCCTTGGTATTAGAAAAGCAATACTTTTAGTATTCTCAACTAGTGTGTGATGCTCTCCAGGCTTATTAATTTGACTGAATTAACTCTGTTCTCTATTTTGCTAGAGGGTGTTTTTCTTCTTTAGTAATATCTGTAAAATACGTGAAGATGTGAAATTCTATGTTAATACAAAGAATTTTTACTTTATGATATTTAAAGTGGACTTTGCAGAAATTCAGGTACTTAGTGATGAACAAAGCATTTAGTTTGTAAAATCTCATCTTCTTTGTTCCTTGGTATTGACCGAATTATTTCTCCTTTAGGTTTCCCATTGCTCTCCTATCTGAACTTGCTTTCAATGTGCTTGATGATTTTATCTCTTCCAATGTAGTCTCTCACACTTGGTTCTCTCCTGCTTGTTAGCCAAGCTTCTAGCCTTGCCTTCACATTGATTACTGGGATGAATGAGTGACCATTTTCCTGAAGCTCTGTGTATAATTGGATCTCAAAATTGATATCCTCTTCGTACTTGAGTGATTTGGGGAAAAGTGCCTGTTCTGCATTGACTGCTGTGAATCTTTCTGATTTGCAGGAATTGAGTATGTTATGGTGCATATTTAGCTTTCAATTATTGGTATTTTCCTTTAAATTGGAATTCCATGAAGTAATGAGAGGGGTCTGTGGTCACAGAAATGCATCGAATGCTATTAGTAATAATTCATGTAATCTTGGGATTCATCTTAAACAAACAAAACCCAGTCAAAACCCACTCCCAAACCACAAGGCCCTTTTTGATAACCACTGGGCCTTGAGTACTTTGCGAGAATACTGCCAATATTAAGAACACTCAAATGTGTATTTAAGAGCTCCTGAATTTGAAAAACAAGAGTTCAGAAAGTTACTTTTTCATCCTTTCCATCCACATTTGGTTTACTTTCATCTGGGATTTACCTCTACTTTAGTCCGTAGTAGAACTCTACCCACTCTGCCGTGAAATTGCTGTTGTCCAATTGAAATTTTCTTATATTGACTGAATGGCTGCGTAATGTGATTTCTGTGTAGGTAGAATCTTTGCAAGCAGAAATAAAACAGAAAATGGATGACTACAATAAGCTGTTATTAGAAAAGGAGCAAAACGACCAAGAAATTACAGCTCGTGATAAAGAGATAGAAAAACTGGTGGCACAGATTGGAGAACTGAAGCACAGCGGTACTGAAGTCTCAAAGACTGTGCACTGCTTGGAGCAACAACTGCAGAAAATGAAGAAAGTGGAAACTGAATTAAAGCAGGTAATTTTAAAATACTGATGGGAGTCGCATTATGGAGACAGTGCCTTCATGGGGTTATCAATGTGTTATAGTGTTGGTTGAGACTATCCCTAGCATCTAGTGGTGAGTTAAACTGTTGTGTCAATGGCAGGTTTCACAGCCACGGTTCTAATCGCGCTTTGGTTTTACTATATTATATAGGTATTTACTATATTACATAGAACTATAAGCCTACTTACTATAGAGACCGCTTTCTGATAGTCGTGGTGTTTGCATAGATCAGAGTTGCTCTTTTGCTTCTCTGGCAGTTCCCAAGAAGATAGCGTTACTGAATACGAAACATTGTGGGTGTTCAATAAGTAACTGTATTTAAAATCCTATTTCAATTGGTAGTTCTTCTTGCTGTGTGTCTTTGCAGACAGATCTGTTTGCCATACTCTAAATTTTGTGCTTTCTTACTGCTGCAGATTTAATCACAGCTTAGAGTTAAGAATAACATTTCATTTAGCAAAAGTATTTGTCTTGTACCAAATATCTAAGTAACCTTTCTTACATTAAACTAAATGTTTCCATTTCCTCCCAGCAGTTTTCGTTGGTTGGGTACTGCTGGTGTGTCTGTTGAGTCTGAAGATGTAAGATTGGCATGATCTAAACTAAATAGATTTGTTTAATTGCTAGTTATGTAAATATTTGCTTCCATTATTTTAATTTTTAAAATATTGAACAGTTATTTTTTTGTGCTTTAGCTTCAGCTAATGTCAGACTGGTCAGTTGCAGTGTATTGGGTACTGTTATTCCCATTTATTTAGCACTTGTGTCTGGAGAAGTGCCTGATTTTATACTCCCATGTGCATGAAGGGCACTGGCATACTGGAGTAAGTCTAGCAAAGGAACATCACAATGGTCAGAGGGCTTCAGGAAATGAGTGTCGAGGGGAGGCTGGAAGAACAGGATTTGTTTAGCTTTGCAGAGATCTTATTGTTGGTCACAACCAAGTAATATGAGGTTATAAAGAAGGAGGCAGACTTGGGGTACGTAGTGCAAGGATAAAAAGATATGAGCACAAACTGCAACAGGGGGAATACCAGTTAAAAGGCAGAGGGAAACAGTCATATCGAGACTAGTGCCAATAAGAAATAAGTCTGGAAAGAGTAACTTTGAATACAGAATGGTATCTTTGTGAAAAATGATAACTAAACTCTCAGCTAGCAGATCCCTTTGTCCTGCTCATATGTGCATGGAGCAGGTCTTTGTCTTTTTCTGCTCCAATTTGTTTCAGTTGTTTAGACTGATATATACATAGAATCATAGAATGATTTGGGTTGGAAAGGACCTTAAAGCTCATCCAGTTCCAACCCCTTGCCACCGGCAGGGACACCTTCCACTAGAGCAGCTTGCTCCAAGCACCCTCCAACCTGGCCTTGAACACTTCAAGGGATGGGGCAGCCACAGCTTCTCCGGGCACCCTGTGCTAGCACCTCGGCACCCTCGCAGGGAAGAGCTTCTGCCTACGATCTAACCTGAACTTCCCCTGTTTCTGTTGGAACCCATCACCCCTTGTCCTATTGCTACAGTCCCTGATGAAGAGTAGCTCTCCAGTATCTCTGTAGGCCTCCTTCAGATACTGGAAGGCTGCTATGAGGTCTCCACGCAGCCTTCTCTTTGACACTTCTAGTTAGGATTGTGCTGGGAGGATTTCTCATCCTTTTGCTTGAGGTCTTGAAAGCGTTATTCATTGTGGGAATCTGCTGTCCTATGGATTCTGGTATCAGTGGAAAAGGATACCACATTTGACTACATCTGTTTGGGCCTGCAGAAGAGCAGTTGAGGGTACATAAACTCTGACTTTTGCCTGGATTGGCATTTGTTTTTATTGGATCACCATAGCAACCTCAGCACTTAGCACCTGGGGAATGCCAGGGGAATCTTAACTCTTGTGGTCAGAGCTATGGCACACTTGCAGCTCTGCTGTTCAGTAAATGTGGGAAAATCTGAGGTAAGGCAGCCCGGTTCTTCAGGAATATGATTGGCACATGGCTACTGGAGGGGTTTTGTGGGTGATGAAGATGGTGTGGGTAATGTCTTCTTTTTATTGGATATAAAAAAGGCTCTGTTGTTGCTTGGATTTTGATGTTATATGGGTCATTTCATGTATGGCAGCAGGATGGCTGAGGGGCTGGTTTGACACCATGTGTTTCATGTGAGTGAGCCAAAAACATTCAGTTGTTTTGAGTTCCTGTTTCTTTATAGGCCATTGGGATTATGTACTTCTTGTACTGGGGTTTCTCAGGGATGGTTAAGTGTTTTGGCAGGGTTGTTCTGTTAGGCGGGTATGTATATTGACAACAATTAATTCTAGCATACAACAAAAAATGTATTTTGCAGGATAAAGAGGCATTGCAACAGCAACAGTACAATAACCTGATTCAGATCTCTGCCCTTCAGTCCAAATTGGATGAAGCGAGGCATAGAGTGCCAGGAGACAGCAGTGCTGCTCCAGTGCTCAAGGAGCAGTTAGAAGCAGAACAAGAAGCGCTTCAGTCAAAAGAGAGAGAAGTAAGAGTTTGTGCAAACTTGTATTGGACATTTAAGCCGTTCAAAAACCCAGTGACTGACGTTGTAGTCAATGTGCCTCTTACCCAGTATTCTGCGTTCTTCTTTGGCCTGAGCTAACCTTCCTTTTTCTTGCTTTGTTCTGTTTTGTCATCCCTCATCCGTCTTCCTTCCCACTGGAAACTGTCTTGTGACAATTCAACATCAACTTTGAGGCTGATTGATTAATATTTGTTGTAAACTGATTTTCTTTTCCTTCTGAAGTTGAGGTGGAAGAGAAGGTAGAGAAATTTGGGTTGACTTTGATACTGAGTGATAATCCTTTTAAGAACAAATGAGGCAAGTGCCCATAAATAGTGTCATTTGACCTTCTCTGTTTTGAAAGCCAGAAAAAGTTAGTGATGTTCTTGTTCTAAGCTGAAGCACGGTGTAACTGGTCATGTTCTTCAGAAATTCTATTGGATTTACACACACAGATACATACACCCACCACTGTGTTTGTGATATTTTGTAATTATTATTGTATCTGTAATAGACTGTTTATGTACAGTTTATGTTTGTATTTACAGTCCAGTTTAGAATGTGCAAAGAACAAAAACATAGCTCATTCTTTAGTTATTTGTGTACCATTGTTTCGAGTGCAGTAAGGTAATAAGAACTAATTTCTTACCAATGGAAGTTCCGTGTCTCTTATGAAGTCTGACTTCAGAAGCCACTAAGCCTTTTCCATTCTCAAAGGAATAGAACCTCTTATTCATGAAGGCAAGAGATGATGAAACCTGTGGGTGGCAACATCACGGTGTTTCCAAATAGCTCTCAAGCTTTCAAACAGCTGCAAGGAGTGAAATGTGTAGTTACTGCCTCCTTTTACAGGCTGAAGGAGTCAGTGCTCCGAACTGTTTTGATTGCTGTGTTACTGGGATGAGCACTACAGTATTAATTTCTATCTTTTAGAAGGAGGAGAATGGTGATTATGTTAACTGCTTCTGATTACATTAGACATCGAATGCTAACATGTCTCCCGCTGTCAACTTACGTCAGTCAAGCTTTGATTGTTCAGAACAGAGTAACAAATCTTTTATGAGCAGTTAGGTTTTTTCAAAAGGAAATGGAAACCCACCTTTGCAGTACTTTGATTTTGCAGCTGAGGAGCTGGAACATCAGCTTCTCGCTTTCTTTTATGTCTCGAGTATTCTATTCATGCACATTGATTATAGAGACTTTAAATCTTAGAATTTGCTGAAGATACTTCTCAGTATAATAAGGTGATGAATGAAGTTTTTTCTGCGTAGATCAGGACATCATTGAAACAACTATGCATTTTCTTCTTTCTTTCAGATTGCAAGCTTGTTAGACCAACTAGAACAATATAAAGAGAATTTGATCAGTAAAAACGAGGAGATATTGCAGCTGAACTTGCAGTTAGAGATGCAAGAAAAGCTTAGCACTTCGAGCATCAGCCAGCTTCAGTTAGAGAATGCACACTTGAAGGTAGGTTTCCTTAGCTGTAGTGTCCATCAGCTCAAACTTCAGAGCCTGCTTGCCTGAGTGCTGCGGTGTTCATCTTGTGGCGTTATAAACAGATACCTAGTTTGGTTCTCTTGCCAAGGGAATATTGCATTACTGTTACAAGGCTAATGTTGGATATTGTAGAACACCCCCACAATGCTCTAGATTCATGCTTATGGCAGTATCTTCTACAGTCGTTTGATTTAATTAAAAAAACTTGGCATTTTTCTGGCCATGACAGATTGTTACAAGTTAGAAAACTGGGTGGTTGTCAGTCTGGCAACTGGAGTGTTCCTCTCTTACCTTAACAGTTGAGAAGTACTGTGGCAATCTAACCCAGTAGTACAAGTCCAGCCAAAGTAGCTGTAGTTGTGTTCTTGAGTTCTTTAACCTTATAGTAAGGAAGAGATTGTTTAAATAAAGCCATTAGTTCTGTTCTGCTATTAGGTTGGCAGAGAAAGTAAGTCCTTTCTGATGAGATTGCTGTGTTTTTCTGATCAGGAGGATCTAACAAAACTTCATGAGAAGCAAAATCAGGATCTGGGTATTAGTGAGTCCTCAACTTTGTCACTCCCACAAGCGCTACTTGAAGAAAAGAATCAAGAAATCGATCACTTGAATGAACAAATGAGGAGGCTGCAGCATGAGCTGGAGAATACTCTGGAGGATAAAGTGAAAGTACTTACTCTATATTCATCGCTTGATTTTGGGGGGCGAAGAAAGAATCTTACTGTAAATTAAATCTATTCTGAGTAGCTACCAGCTGAAGTGCGTAGTTCTTCCTGCTCTTAAATGTCTGACTTAATGCCTGTCTGATTCAGGAGGAAAATGTCATTTGAAGTCTATGTGCAGTAGTCATTCTGCCTACATACAGTAATATTCAGACTTTATCCTTTTGCTCAGGTTGTGGAAGACCAAAAAGCTGAAATTGAAGAACTCAGATCACTTGTCGAGCACCTTCGAAGTGACCAGGAGAGGCTGCGTAAGGACAAAGAAGAAGAGGTAGAGCAACTCCATGGAGTAATTGAGAAGCTTCAAAAAGAGCTGGCACAACTTGGACCAGTATGTCATGAAGTTAGTGACAACCAAGATGATCTGTATCAACTTGCATTGGGAAAGCCAGTGGAAAACCTTCAGAATGAGTTGAAGAAGGGACTATTGGACTGGCAGGGTGATATTGATCCAAACAGAAGAAACATATTGTTACTCTCCAAAATGAGAGAACTTCAGGAGGAGGCAGAGCTTATCTCAGCTGCTAGAGAAGCTCTGCAGCACCAACTGGAAGAGAAGGAATCACAGTTTAAACTGGAAGTGGAAATTCTGGAGAAAAAATGCCAAAAGTTACGGGAGTCATCAGAGCAGCATGTTGCAGAGCTGACCTCTCTAAGAACACAGTACAGCGCGCTTCAGGAAGAGCACAGCCTTTTCCAGAGCCATTTTTCTCAGAGAGAGGCTGAAGCCAGGGCGACTTCTTCTCGCCTTCAAGAACTCGAAGATATTGTGAGAGAAAGGGAAGCAAATATTCTAGAGAAAAATAGGCAGATGAAGAGAATGGCAGATCAACGAGACGCTGACACAACCGAGTTGCAGTACTTAAGAGAAAAGGCAGCAGAGCTTCAAGCCGAGCTGGAAAAGAGAGACGCAAGTCAGGCTCAAGATGTTTACAGTCTTCAATTAGAAGTTTCTAGACTTGATTCCCAGGTGCAAGCACTGAATCAAAAAGAAATAGTTTATCAGAGAGAAATCAATGAGCTGCAGTGTAGCACTACAAAACTGAAAGATCAAATCAAAGCTTATGTGAAAGAGCTTGAAGCCTTACAACTGGAAAGAGGTGAGCTGATTTCACAGTTGGAGTCATACAAGCCAAGGGAGCAACATGATCAGGAGGAGATTTGCCTTCCCGAGACTCTCTGCAAGAGAGAAAGAAAAGGCATAGCCCTTAAAAGAGGAACAGAGGAATTGGAAGAACTAGAGGCAAATGTTGATCAGCCCCTTGCACTACTGGCTTCCCCCACTGAAGAACAGGTATGTGATTTGGTTTTAATAGTATTATCTTTTTAAAACACAAAGCCCTTTAGTTTATCCTTTTCAGTGCTGTAAGAAAGGGTAAAGATGAATACTGTGGCATAAAAGTGGCTGTGGTGACTCAGTTGAAGGGTCTTTTCTTAGTTTCTCCAGCAGTGGCTAGATGTAGATGCCTGGAAGAACTAAGGAACAGGGCAAGCGTACATGGAAACCTAATCCAGTCAGTTTTTCTGAGCTGGGTATAGTTTGGGGCATGGATTCTAAGGTATGTGTTGGGTGTTGCCAGTGTGAGAGCTGCAGGGTGGCCTCCCTGAGAAAATGCCAGGGATGCTTCATGCTGGGCAGAGCTGGTTCCACCACAGGCCATAGCTGAGCCCATCAGTCACGTGTGTGGCACTGGTGCAAAAAAGTGTTTAAAAAATAATGTGTGAAATGCTGCACAGTCAGTGAGGAGTGAGGAAAAGAAGTGTGAGAAACAGCCTGTTGAAGAGACCATGCTAGGGCAGGTAGCCACACTGCAGAGGAGGAGGTAGAGGAGTTTGGAATGAGAGTCCTTGTAGCAAGGTAGGCAGGGATGTCTCTGCAGTTTGAAGGTGGAAGTCTAGCCTTGGCCTGGTCAGTAACTATGCTCACAGTATAGGGAAGAGGATGGAAAGGTTCTGTGCCCATGCAGATACCCAAGCCTTCAGGCTGGAAAACAGCCAGGTATGTGCAAGGTTCACATCAAATAGGGAAGTGTTCAAGGCCAGGTTGGATAGAGCCTTGGGTGACATAGTCTAGTGTGAGGTGTCCCTGCCTGTGGCAGGGGGGTTAGAACTGGATGATCTTAAGGTCCCTTCAAACTCAAACCAGTCTGTGAGTCTGTGGTTTTCTTCCTTGCAGGGACTACAAGTAGACGGTCGACAGTTTCTCCTGCATTGAAATGGCAGGTGTAGGAATCATCTGTAGACTTCTTAACCATTTTTTCCTGGTGCCCCTGGGTCAGGAATTAAGCCTTAGGATAGTTAGGTAGATTTGTCCAGTTAGTAAAGTAATGTTTTCTGATGTCTGTTTGAACATAGGAAGATTATCTGCACTGCGAAGGAATAATACCCTTTCTTTCCTGCTTGATTCAAAAGTCAGCTCTGCAGAAAGACATTTGCTTATTGTACAGTTGTAGGGGGGGGTTCTCTGCTATTGATAATATGCTTGTTAAAAAGCCTGGTTAGCTGGCATATAAAATACACTAAAACATCTGATAATTTTTATGTAATAATAGGTACAACTATTAAATTAGAAAAGATCTTTTGAAGTTAATGTCTTTCAGTTTTTAAAATAGCATTTAAGTTCTCTTACACAATTAATGTGTTATTTCATTGTAGGACAAAGATGAAGTTGTGTTTGACTCGAAGACTCACAATCTAAATCCAAGAACTCCAATAAAGCAATCACAAGAGAAGACCTTGATTCGGGAATCGGATGCGATCAACAACTCTGAAGAGAAGCAAGATTTGAAAAAGTGTTGCCAGCAAATGTTGGAAAGTCATCAAACTCCTGATGCTCCAAAGCACAACTTGAACATAGGCAAAGTCAATTTGACAGATTTCCAGGAGTTCAGTGCAGGTATGGCTTCATGGGGGTCACCGGAGGTTATGAGAAAGCACGACATGAGCATGGAAGTTCAACCGGTGCTGACACCCTTTTCGGAAGTGGAAAGCACAGATCTTGAGATGATGCACACCAGGTCATCCATACAGGAAGATAATTCTGGATTGCTGGGGTATCCTAACCTGTATGAAAACAGCAGCGATGAAGCAGCAGTGGGAGTAGATAGAAAATCTCCTGCTTTCTCTGAAAGTACCTACTCTGTTGATGATGACCAAGATATGGAGAAGAAGATTTTGGTAAGTGATATTTCATGTCTGATTTAATTCTAATTGAACAAGGCTGCTCAGCTCAGTCCCCCTCAAATCATTGGTCCATTGGCTCAAGTAGTAGAGCCTTACACAGCAAGAGAGGTGTGTAAGGTTCTGGCCTGTATTAAAACACTATTTACCACTGCTTCTGATAATCCTAAAATTGAGCAATAAGCTGTTTACGGCTGACTTTGTGTCCTGTGTATCTGCACACTGCTGATGTGGTGTCAGTAAAAATCTGAGTATTACTCTCATGCTCTCAAAAGACTCTTCAAATCCAGCTACTTTTGCAGTGACACAAGCAGGAAGTGAATGACAAATTGGTGATAATGCTTCATGTGCAAGTAACTGAGTTAACGTGTAAAAGTGTTTTTAATTGAGTGCTTCCACAGTACTCAATTTACCATCAAAGTTCTCCACTCACAGCTGTCTGTCATTGAGTGTTAGTACAGACTGAGTCAAAATTGAAGAATAGAGGTTTTTCTTTTTAGTGACAGTGTTTTGTGTATTGTGTCTGTATCATTTCACAGGAAAATAAAGTCTGTACTTCAGAAAATGAATCTTCAGCTGTATGGTGTTGTGCCTTGCTTTTGAAGGGCAATTAATGATAAATACATGTCCCTTTCCTAACAGACTATTGAAAGGGAGATAAAAATGTGATGGAATGCCTTCCAGTGTTGCATTTACTGTGGGATTTGCCATCTCTAACACTAGAGATGTAGGCATTTGCTAAACTCTGCACCAGTAACAAAGCTGTTATAAAATGCAGAAAACTCTACAGCTGGATTCTGAAAACTAAACTCATATGAAAAATTTCATTCCAAGCAGATGAGAGAAGCTGATAATCTAACTTTAACCCCTTCGGATTTACAAGATGATGTAAGATCAAGAGCATCTGCTGTAGATGAGATGAGTGATGGATATGGCAGCAGTAAGTTTGACTTTGAAGATTCCTTTCACCTTCAACTTCATTATAAAGATAGAATCATAGAATAGCTAGGGTTGGAAAGGACCTTAAGATCATCCAGTTCCAACCCCCTGCCATGGGCAGGGACACCTGCCACTAAACCATGCCACCCAAGGCTCTGTCCAGCCCGGCCTTGAACACTGCCAGCAATGGAGCATTCACAACTTCCCTGGGCAACCCATTCCAGTGCCTCACCGCCCTTACAGTAAAGAGCTTCTTCCTCATATCCAATCTAAACTTCCCCTGTTTAAGTTTGAGCCCCTTACCCCTTGTCTTCTCACTGCAGTCCCTAATGAAGAGTCCCTCCTCAGCATCCCTATAGGCCCCCTTCAGGTATTGGAAGGCTGCTATGAGGTCTCCATGCAGCCTTCTCTTCTCCAGGCTGAACAGCCCCAACTTTCTCATCCTGTCTTCATACTGGAGGTGCTCCAGTCCCCTGATCATCCTCGTGGCCTCCTCTGGACTTGTTCCAACAGTTCCATGTCCTTTTTGTGTTGAGGACACCAGAACTGCACACAATGCTCCAAGTGAGGTCTCACGAGAGCAGAGTAGAGGGGCAGGATCACCTCCCTCGACCTCCTGGTCATGCTCCTTTTGATGTTACATTTCCTCTTTCTCCCATTTTCTTTTACTGTAGGTCTTTTATTTGAAAGCTGTGCCTTTGTCAGGTGGATCTTTGCTTAGGGAGACTTGTATATTTGTGCTAGTGGAAGTCTGCTTTTACCTTTTCAACTCTACATACTGAAAAGGAGGCAGGGGGATTTTAGTGAGACCTGTCTTAACTATGATACTATCTCTGATGCTAAAGGCAACTTACCACCTTTTTACTTGTAGTTAGTCGAGATCTCACCAGATAACTGCAGCTGACCCTGCATTCAAAGTAGCAGAAGAAATCATGGTTATCTTGCAAGTGGTTTTGCTGGTTTCAAGTGCTTTTCATCTTTGTAACACTTTTGGGGGGCTGTCTCTTTCTTCAGATACCAGCTCAAATTTTGCAGCTAAGCTAAAGCAGAAGCTACAAAGGTCAGAGCATCTGGATGCTAGTTTCATGGCTTATCTGCAGTACCGTGGAATGTTTCCAGATTTTATGGAATCAGCGAGAGAAAAGGAAATACTTTCACCACAGCTGAAGGTAATACATGATTAATAGAAGCCATTTAAAACTGAAACAGTAGAAATGAAATGCTAGTATAAGCTGTGACCTTTACACTGGAAACTGTTCTGTAATGGTTTGAAATTCAAGTTGATGATGGTTCTTGAGCAATTATTTCATCTCTCATGCAACAAACTTCCTGACATTTGTCTTGCTTGTACTTACTAGAATTGAAGATTTCACTAGGACAGCACTAGTGGTGTTCCAGAATGTGACAGTACAAGGACTAATTGATCCCATTTATGGCTTTGTCTTGGAGGCTTTACAGAAAGCTGTTTCCTAAGCAAGTGAGCTAGCTGACATCATGCTCCCCTGCCTGATCTTGTCATTCTGGTATGATGGAGAGCTGTGGGAACACCACTACAAGGTGTGGAGGGATCTTTAAAGTCAGTTCAAGGAGTATCATGAATATACAGAAGAGTGAGCAGTGATTATTTACTCTAGTTTAATAAGTTAAAGAAAGTATATGCCTGGGCCTCTTTGGTTTGATGCTGTAGCTGAACAAGCTCTCAGCCATTAGAGGAATCCCAGCTTGTGAAGGGGAGAAATTAAGCACTCCAAATCACATCATCTATGAGGCTGGTGAGAAGTATGTGGGTAAGTACAGCAGGCTGCAGGGAGCTCTTAAATAAAAAGAAGCCAGAAGAAATACTCTTCCTAGAAAGTGAATGCTGCCTCCTCAAATGTTTAGCAGATTCTTTCAGTTTATTCAGCAACACGGAGGAAGATCTGTGCAGTGAAGTAAGGCTGTGCAAGGGGAAGGTAAGTCTGAATTCAGGCTTATACTAGCTGACACAAGTAACTCAAGATGAAGGGGACCGGACCTTTATCTTGGCTTGAGGCAGAAGGAAGAACCTTCCTCCGTCCTCTGAAGTGTCCCTTCAAAACAAGCAAGATGCTCTGGCACTGGAGAATGGAAAGCACATTGAGTAACTGACATGATGAAGGAAGCCAACCATGCAAAGGTGATGCAACCACCTACTTGCATTAGAAGCAGTGCTACCAGATAAGCTTGTAAAGTATTAGCAATTGAAGTTTCCGTACTGAGGGGCACTGAAGCATCAGCATTTGCCATCCAGACAGTTCCTCTAGAGATGTTTGCTGCCTACAGGAGCTTGAATTTGTGGCATCACTGAGAGACTGCCAAGCCCAGTGAGCCCCGCAGATAACCATCTGCTCCTACTGTTCCATGTAGGAACAGCAATACCATAACTTTATACAATAATAATACTGTAACACGGCATTGTGGAACCATTAAAAGAAACTCTGTGTCCCTCAATTGAATGTTAAAAGGATTGGGAGCACAGATGGTCTTCTCCTCTATCCTCCCTGTCAGAGGAAGGTGTCCAGGACGGAGGACGCAGACAGGAAAATACCTAGCTATGTAGCTAGTGTAACCTATACTTCAGGTTTTGATTTCTGTGATTATGGAGAGGTCTGTTGGGAGCAGATGGGATTCACCTGACCAAGTAGGACAAGAGTGTCTTCACCAGTAAGGTGGCCAAACCTATAAGGAGGGCTTTAAATAAGACATAGCAAAAGAAGGGGGTACAGTTTTGAGCAACAGAGAAAAGTGAGGAGCAGCTGATGTATTAGGAACAACAGGGAAACACCTATGAAATGCCTCAAAGGATACTGGAACAGGTTGCCCAGAGAAGCTGTGGGAGAGGCTGTAAGCAACCTGGTCTAATGAAAGATACCCCCAGGTGGCAGGGGTAGGACTAGATGATCTTCAAAGGTCCCTTCCAACCCAAATCATTCTGTGTCTAGACCCTGTATCTAAAAAGTAATAATTCTCAAGAGCATAGTTTCATAGATTTTGTAGAAGAGGTGAATTTTATTTTATCTTAAGAAACAGTTTCTTCTGTGGGTTGTCAGTCAAATCTTTACTGGCTGTAAGATCTGAATGCAAATTCCACTGCTGAATGTTTAGTTGGAACAATTTACTGTGCTTCTGTTGTTCATGTTTACTAAGGTTTTCATCACTTAGCTTTGGTTCTTGAAGTGATCACTGTTTTGATTCAAGTGACAGGAAAGCAACTCAAGTTGGTTCAAAAGTTAAGTTATCCAAAAAGTGCAAAGAAACAATATCAAGAGTTAAAGAGAAGTACTCTGTGGTGTTGCTGTTGTTCAAGTGAGTGGTAACGAGGAACAGCTCCACATCAGGCTGGGATATTTCTGATGAGATGTGTGTAGAAAAGGACTTAAATCTCCGGTGACCTTCCTTGAAAAGAGACCAGGAAACATCTGTGCATGATGTAATAGTTTGTGAGCAGGGAATTTATTGAAGAGATTATTTTTCCTGACAGTGGCAGAGGAAACAATTTCCACTGTGTAACTTATTAAGACTGATTATTTTGGGAGATGTTATTTGTACATAAGCTGCTAATTTAAGCCAAAGTTGTTTAAATACATAATTCATTTTTCTGGCATCACTGGGGTTTAGTAACCTGGCTTCAGGCTTGATAGAATTTGATTTATTCCCAGGTAAGTTAGCTGAAGAGCTCAGAAACAACAGAGGTAAAGCACAGTCCTTTGCCTTAATCGTACATAAATGTGTGGATGTGTACAGCAATATGATGCTCCCATTTGTAATTTAATATTGGGAATACACTGTTTAACAGTACAGTGGCCACTGTATTCTTGAATATTGTCCTTAGTTGTGGGGAGATAAAAATTCTCTGGTAACTTGGCTCACTGCATGTGTGTTTGAGTATGGGTATTGATTTATTCAGCATACCAAGTAGCAGAGCAGACCTGCGTGCTTATATCTGTATCATATATATCAGACAGCAACCTTATTTTCTTTGTCTAGTGCTCTCCCATCTTGCTCTTCTACTACCAGGATGCTGATGTCTTTCTCCTAATGTTATGCCTTTTTTCCCTTCTCAGACTGTGCTGAAGATGGTGTATGAGGAGAGCCGCAAAATCCTGGCTTTGTCAGAATGTCCCTTTGATTTCAGGGAGCTGAAAAATGTCCATCAGACCCAAGTGGCGATGGAGGGATGCCAGAAGGAGGGCTTAGCCCTGCTGGATGCTATACAGTCGCTGAAAGATTACCTTGGCAAGGTGGCAGATAGAGGAGACAAGGTATGACACTAAAAATATCCTTTAAAGCAAGGATATGAGGAAAGGCTGGAGGAGCTGGGCCTGTTCAGCCCAGAGAAGAGCAGGCTCAGGGTGTGCCTGATTGATGTATAAGTGGAGCTGTTGGAGCGAGTCCAGAGGAGGCCACAGAGATGCTGTGAGGGCTGGAGCAGCTCTGCTCTGCAGCCAGGCTGAGAGAGCTGGGCTGGGGCAGCCTGGGGAAGAGAACGCTCCTAAAGGGGAGACCTTAGAGCAGCTCCAGTGCCTAAAGGGGCTCCAGGAAACCTGGAGAGGGGCTTTGGACAAGGGGGACAGGCCAAGGGGAATGGCTTTAACCTGCCAGAGGGGAGACTGAGATGAGCTCTGAGGCATAAGCTCTTCCCTGTGAGGGTGCTGAGGCACTGGCACAGGGTGCCCAGAGAAGCTGTGTCTGCCCCATCCCTGGCAGTGTTCAAGGCCAGGTTGGACACAGGGGCTTGGAGCACCCTGCTCTAGTGGAAGGTGTCCCTGCCCATGGCAACAGGTTGGAACTCGATGAGCTTTAAGGTCCCTTCCAACCAAACCATCTTATGATAAGTATGTAAAGGGAGGGTGTCCAGAGCATGGGGCCAGACTCTTCTTGGTGGTGCCAGGCAATAGGACAAGAGGCATAAACAAAACTAAAACACAAGCTGTTCAACCAAAACATGAGGAAGAACTTCTTTACTCTGAGCGTGACTGAGCATTGGAGTGGGTTGCCCAGAGAGATTGTGGAGTCTCCATCCTGGGAGCTACTCAGGAGCAATCGGGACACAAGCCTGAGTAATGTGCTCTGGGTGATGCTGCGTGAGCAGAGAGGACTAGATGACCTCCAGTGGTCCCTTCTGACCTCAACCATTCTGTGATTCTGTGAAGGTAACCTGTCTTTTACATCTATAGAAATACATATTGTTATGTAGTTAGTGTGTGTGTGTTGTATGAGGGACAAGGGACTCTTTCTGAGGTTGGAACAGTCTTTTTTAAGCACCTTTGGTCTGCTTAAATTAACAGGTTGATATACTCTTACACAGGAATGCGATGAAAGACAGTGGGTTACACATTAAGAAAGATGCCATTTAAAATATATGTATTTTTAACAGGAATTTTCAGGTATTGCTGCTGACTGGAGAGGAGAACTTCTGCAAGCAGTACAGAGTGTGTTTGAGAAAGAGAGAAATGTGTTGCAAATTGACTTGAAGTCTCACTTCTCCAATCCTGGGTCTGGTGGGGATGGTTCATTAGTAGAAAAACTGGAGTATATCATGAAACAGCAGGTAAGAAAACCTCTTCAAGTGTTATGCTTCTAAATTCTATCTAGAATTCTCTCTGGAGCTCCACAGACCTCTCTTGCACAGGGTAGATATTGAGTTAACTCTGAATCAGGGAGTTTTTGCTTCAGTAATTAATATTTAGGTTTTAGGTATCGACCAAATGGTCTGTAGTAATAATCATGTGTCAATCATTATTGCTAACTATTGTTCTATTTGGAAGCTAGCGAAGTGGGTTTTTTCTTTGTTACTCACTGTTCACATTTTGCATTAATATGAAGCACAAACTTAGTCATTTGAAGTGCCTCATACTGCAAGGGTGTCTGTAGGGTTCATGTTTTTAGGAACTACAGTGATAGCCTTGTGGATTTACTAGGATTTGGTTTGTTTTCAGGAGGAACAGAGGCAGATGGTCGTAGAGCACCTTTTCTCCTCAGACCGGAATAGCTTGCTCTCAGAAATACAGGACCTCCGAGCACAGCTACATATGACGCATCTTCAGAACCAGGAGAAGCTACAGCAGTTACAGGAAACCCTTACCAATGCGGAAGAAATTGGGAGCAAACGAGAACATCACCTTCGGCGGAAAGGTAATCATCACCCAAGTCCTTGTTATCTGGTCTTCTATGCCAGCTCTTTCTTTTTTTGCCTGAAAGATGAAAGGCAAAAAAAGGATTGTTCTGCAAAGAAGTAGATCATAGGATGGTTTCGGTTGGAAAGGATCTTAAAGCTCATCCAGCTCCAACCCCCTGCCATGGGCAGGGACACCTTCCGCTAGGGCAGGTTGCTCCAAGCCCCATCCAACCTGGCCTTGAACACTGCCAGGGATGGGGCAGCCACAGCTTCTCTGTGCCAGCGTCTCAGCACCCTCACAGGGAAGAACTTCCTTATATCCAACCTGAACTTCCCCTGTTTCAGTCTGAACCAATCACCCCTTGTCCTGTCACTGCAGTCCCTGATAAAGAGTCCCTCTCCAGCATCCTTGTAGTCTCCCTTCAGACACTGGATCTGCTCTGAGATCTCCACGCAGCTTCTCTTCTACAGGCTGAGCAGCCCCAACTTTCTCAGCCTGTCTTCATATGGGAGCTGCTCCAGCCCCTGCTCATCCTCGTGGCCTCCTCTGGACTTGCTTCAACAGCTCCATGTTCTTCTTATGCTGTACAATTCTTCAGTTTTACTAATGCACTCAGGTTTCTATGATTTTAGCAGATGAAGGAATTCTTTCTCATGTTAATAGTTAAGAAAACTCTGTGAAAAGCAAAGAGAAGCTTTAAAATAACCCAAACCAATAGAACTGGAGGATGACTTTTAAATAGTGTATACCTGTAGAAACACAAACAAGGACAGTAAAATAATTCTTTCATATATATATATATATGTGTGTTTGCTAGTAAATGGATGCATTTGCTTAGTGAGGGTCAGAGTCCATTAGCAGCAGGTTACTTACAATATATCCCAGTAGTTCAGGGTAAGTGATGACATATTGTCAAGTTCTCTGTAATACAAATAACATTTCCTTATCCTAGTTGAATTATTAGAATATAAGCTTCAGGAGGAAAAATCTATTGTAAGTGACTTGCACAGCACCCTGTCTGAGGAGCGGAAGAGAGCCTCTGAAACGTGTGATCTGTTGAATCAAGAGAAAGCAGCCCTGAAATCAGAGCTTTCTGAAAGTAAGCAAGAGAATGGAAGGCTGCAGAAATCCCTAGAAGAGCTTCAGAGGGAAATGAACCAGTTACGGTGAGAAGTAAATCTGCTCGCTTCTGAAAGAACTTTATATGCTATATATATATATCCAATGAGGATCCATGACTGGCTTAGCACTTGGAAACATGAGGAGGAAGACGAGCCTCTCCCTTCTCATGGCTGTGCTCATTTTTCTTCAGTAATGGCCTGGACCCCTGCATCCCTGATGTACCCCACTCCTGCAGCTTTTGGCTTAGTCTTTTGGTTGGTACTTCTGTTTGTCTGTCATCTTGTGTATGCTTCCCCACCTCGCACATCCCCAGTGTTTTTCTTTCACAGGACAACAGTTTTGCTCTGCCAGGATAGGTAACTTCTCTTTATTGTTACTAAATAGTGAAATCCCATCTTTGCTTGCAGGAAGGCAAATGTTTTCAGCTGCTAAATACCTGTGACTTGAAAACTGGTGCTCTTTAGAAAGAGCAGAGGCTTAAAAGAACAGATCAGCAGACCAGCTCACAAAATGTAACCCAAAATATCTTGCTGGCCTTGCTGGAAGAGGATGTCCTGTTCTGAACACAGAAGTGACGTTTTGAACTTTGCAGGTCTGAGCTGGATAAAAAAGAAAAGGCTTTGACAACTGCACTTGAAGACTTGAAGGCTGAGCATCTGAAGCAAAGGGAGCTACAAGATCAGTTTGAGGAACAGCAGCTTCAGCATAAGAAAACTGAATATGAAAAGACAAAGGCCTTGGAGGTAATGTCCTACATGTCATGCCTCAGGTCACCTCCCTTGGTGCATGAAGTTAACTATCTAACATAAGTAACAAGTTATCTTGCAGTCTTTTCACATCAGATGGTTTTTGTTTAGTAACTGTTATAAAGCAAAAACATTCTAGTGCATGTGCATAGGTTTATTTTCTTTTCACAGAATTAATGCTTTCAGTTCCCTTCCTAACAGCACATACAGAAATAAGCAGAAGTGTTATGCCTTTTTTTTCCTCTCTTTGTATCTTGTATTTCCAGAGCCTTAACACTTTCGTATTTCACCGGTACTGCCCCTTGCTGTGTAGGGAGAGCCAGATTCTCCAACTGTGTAACTGCACCCTTGATTGCAGAGCAAATGTTCTGTGAGAATGGGATGTGTATGATCAACTGAGATTATAAAGGAAACCATCCAGTAGTACATGTGCTTGGCAGAGAGTAACTGGAGCCTTTCCAATATAACGTGTATTTTTGGAGGTTAACCAAAGTCTTTTTGTTCGCTTTCTTCTAAACTGAACAGAAAATAGATAAAGAGCTTTGTCTCTGATACTATGATAACAGTGACTTGGTTCTTGTAAAAGGCCTGCAGTGACTGGAAAAGGAAGAAGATTTAATATAAACGCTTTTTTAAACTTAAACACCAAACCCCAACTCCAAAACAATCCTAGTTCAATGCCTTAAGTGAGGGAACAGAATTCCGACTCCATTCCTTGCAGTTTGGCCTTTCACATCATCTTTCTGATAGGTGTTTAGGCTTGTGGGTGGGTTTTGCTGGGGTTTTTGTTACTACTTGCATGGTGGCACATGGCACTAACATCCTCCAGCTTTTAAAAGGGAAGCTTATGAAGGGAAGGCAGGGCCCGTTTTAGTCAAAGCAAAGAGAAAAGTGCATTGCCTCAGGTACAGCTGTGCAGCAGATTCCCAGTTCACATCCCTGCAGTCTTGCATTCCCAAATCATCCCTTCTAGCACTGTTATAAAAAGCTGATGCCACTTAACATCTGAGCTTGCTTTCTACCAGATGAGAGGACAGGTCAGCTCTGACTGTCTGCAAGCACCCTGGGACTGTCCCTTTATTGCTGCTTTTCCTTCTGAAGAAAGGCTGGCTCCCAGAATGGATCTAGGGATGGATTAACTTTTTCTGTCTGTACTGTGCTTTAAGCAGATGGGCTGTAAAATCCAAAGGTTTTACAGCTACTCTTACTGCTTAGAGTTTTCAGTCTTTATAAATCAATGTGGGTTATTTCTGCTTCAGGTGTAACTTAAGGGGAATGAGTGATTCTTCACTAATTGAAGGTCTTGCTAATTGAAGAAGATATTTTAACATTACATATTTTGTTTTGTTACTTGGCATCATAGAATCCCAGCCTGGTTTAGGTTGGAAGGGACCTTAAAGCTCATCCAGTTCCAACCCCTGCCCATGGGCAGGGACACCTTCCACTAGAGCAGCTTGCTCCAAGCCCCTGTGTCCAACCTGGCCTTCAACACTGCCAGGGATGGGGCAGCCACAGCTTCTCTGGGCACCCTGTGCCAGCACCTCAGCACCCTCACAGGGAAGAGCTTCTGCCTAAGAGCTCATCTCAGTCTCCCCTCTGGCAGCTTAAAGCCATTCCCCTTGTCCTGTCCCTACAGGCCCTTGCCCAAAGTCCCTCTCCAGGTTTCATGTTATCTCCTTTAGGCACTGGAGCTGCTCTAGGGTCTTCCCATGCTTCTGGCACTTGTAATTAGAAACTTAAAGTTGCCATTTTAAATTAATTGGGTTTTTTATACCTGAACTACTTTAGTTCAGTCTTCCTGGATAAAACAGGAGGCTGGGAATTGCCAAATGCCAGCCAGCCCCACACTGTCTGTGCTTCCCCTTTTGAACAGGAGCTGCAGGCTGCCTTGGAGGTGCAGTTGATGCAGAAAAGCCAGCTGGCTGTTTCCTTGGAACACGAGCAAACAGTCAGTGATAATCTCCGCAAGGAACTTCAGATCGAGCACTCCCGCTGTGAAGCTTTGCTGGCCCAGGAACAGGCCGAGCTGTCAGAGCTCCAGAAAAATCTGGATGCTGAGAAAAATCGCTCTTTGGAGCTCCTGAATTCCTTGAATCACGAACGTGTTTTGACAGAGCAGTTGAGCGCGAGAGTGAAAGAAGGTGCTTCTTGTCAGTACAGGGAGTCACTGCTGGAGCAAGCCTTTGTTCGAGAGCTCCAAGCCCAACTGGAAGAAGAAAGGTCCCGAAGCATGGAGCTAGCTGCTGTCATTGAGAAGATGCACCAGAAGGCCATTCGTTCCAAAAGGCAGCTGGAGGCTGAGGTACAGATGTGCTGTGAAGAAACCCAGAAGGAGAGAGAAGTCAATGACAAGTTACGAGCTATGCTGGAATCTCTCCAGGCTCAAAAGCAAGAGGTAATCCAGTCCTTAGAGGCCCAGAAGGAGAGGGAGGCAAAGCTGAAAGCTGACTGGGAACAACTGCAGTTGCTCTACAAGGCCATGAAAG
Organism: Amazona ochrocephala; assembly: GCA_039720435.1. Classification (NCBI taxonomy): domain Eukaryota; kingdom Metazoa; phylum Chordata; class Aves; order Psittaciformes; family Psittacidae; genus Amazona; species Amazona ochrocephala. Next base: position 79,174,504 of record CM077881.1, on the reverse strand, counting down.
AGCAAGATAAGAAAGAGGAGAGGAGACAGCAGCAACACACAGAGGTAGAGAAGCAGAAGAGCTGGCAGAGAGATCAAGAGAGACTGGTGAGAAAGCTCTGCAAACTTTGCCTTACACTGAAATAGCCACAAACTGGGATTTAACCCTGTGGGGGGTGTTGTTTCATGGAAATGTTTCCTTCCCTTGAAACAAAGCTTTCTGAAAAACACATCAGATGTGAAATGCAGGAAAAGAGCTCAATTACAGCTGTTTTCAGGGGGTTGTGTCTGGGTTTGCTGTTGACAGAAGTTGATCTTTACATCTTAGCCTATGCTGGGAATTGACAGTTGTTAACAGATGGGGAAGGATATGGCTTAAACACAGAATGGAACTGAATTATGTTTCATGTCCTTGCCCTTATTTTGAGCTAGGCTCCTAATTATGGTTTGCAGCAGTCTGGATTTTGCCCTTCTTGTTTCTCAACTCCTTGGCTTTTGTTAGGGAAGGAGGGAAGCTTTGCAGGCTCTCTGGAGACTTCTCAGTCACCACATCTGAAAATGGATGGAGAAAATGCCCATTCCAGAGTCATTGAACGGCTTCCTGGTGGCCCTTCCCCTAAGAGTGGTTTGTGAGTTAAGGAACACTGGGATGGATATGCTGGATACGGATAGTTAGGTGGGGTGCTTTTATTTGCAGTCTGTGTGTGTGTATATCAAACCAAAACCAAAAACCACTTGTGTAGATATACATATATGCATATGCGTATATACGTATAAGATGCAATTGCCTACTCCTTATTCTGTTCTAACAGCAGAACTTGGAAAAGCAACACCAGAGGGATGAACAAAGAATAAAGGAACTGCAGGGAACAGTGGCAATATTAGAACAAAGTCTTCTGTCACCCAGCCATCAGCAAGAACTGTCATGTACCTCAAAGAAAGATCGAAACGTGAAACAGGCCATGACAAAAGAAACTGAGAAGCCACATTTGCAACAGCAGCAGCAACAGCTAGAGAAGATAAGGCAGCAGTTGCTTTCAGTAGCTGTGCACCTGAACGAGTTCATAGATAAAACCGTGGATAAGTGAGTAGTTCATAAAATAGTCATTTTCTTTCCACTTTGCTTAGGAACTTGTGTGGGCCATGGTTGAGAGCCCTGTGCTGAAGGGAATGAGCAGTGCTTCTGTTTGCAAGACCCAGCCTTGTGTGAGACCATGCTTTTGTGGTGGCAGCAGACTGGTTATTGCCATCCACTGCAGCCATTCCCTTTAGAATCTTGTGCGCCTGTGTCTGAACTAGATCTTTGAAGCCACCCTGCTAACACCTATCTCGCTACTGGAAAGGGTTGGTAGTTTGGCAGCTGCAGCAGTCTGATTAGAGAGCAATCAAAACAGCAGGTTCATCAACACATCTGCATGGTTAGAATGGGAAACTCCATTGAGCATGGCAGGGAAAAACAAAGGGTCAGGAGTGAATGGCCAAGTAGCATTTAATTTCTTATTTCTTTGGCAGCAGAGTAAGATACTGGTGGTGTTTTGCTGCAGCCTGAATTTGCACGATAGAATTTCAGAGTGCTGTTAAGTACAGACTTCTGAATAAATCCTGTGCAGCAGTAATTAGAAATTCTACTCTTAAAAATTAACAAAACTTGCTCATTTCTGTGTACAGTCATAGTATTTTGTGTGACGAAGAGTGCATAAATACAGCCTCAAAACTTCAAGGGCATCCATTGGGGAGGAGGAATCAAATGTACTTTCACATCACTACTGATCACCCTGATACTGAAAAAGGATTTCTGTTTGACAGAACAATTAATGATTGGCCTGTGTCAAGTGATGAAGCTGTAGCCTCTTTACTGCAGACATTAAAGGAACTAAAGTCAGATTTATTATCTCCTCCTGCATCTCAGGTAAGGAAAACAGCATCTATATGTTGATCATCAGTAAGTTGTTCTGTATTCTTTGGATTGCAGCATACATGTCAGTTGATTGATTGACTTCCTTCCCTTCTTTTTCAATAAAACATCCTGAGAAAAATCATTTTTTGCCTTGGGGGTGGGAAAAAAGATGTCCTCACTTTGTCACTGTATGAACATAGTTTAGTATCACCCTCTTGCTTTTTTGTTATACTGCGGAGTCTGCTTCTAATGGTGTTTTTCTTCCTAGATACGCAATAATATAGCCAAGGGTATCAATCCCTGGGATGTGTGGCCGCTGCTTCTGGAGGCATCCAGAGACAGTTGGTTTTCAGCAAACTGTCAACTCGTTTTCAGGAAGCCCGGGAGTGGTTTGTCATCTCAGGAGGGCTGTTCCGAGTGATGTTTGCAGTATTGCAAATGCTTTATGCAAGTCTAGGGGTTGTCAAAGACTGAGTCCCTCTACTGATATGAAATACATCATAAAAACTTCAATGTTTTGGATTCCATCTTATTCACCAGATAACTTTGCCCTATCATTTATGTCTTTCCCTCATAATAGAGGTCTTCAGCCACATTTCAGTCAAAATTTGGGGATTTAGGGCTACCTAATGGTCTTGGCTCTTGTTTGAGTCTGCCTCTCTCCATTCCTTCACCTGCTGGATAGCAGATCCCCAGAAATCATGCCTTTGGGAAATAGTTCTGACTGTCTCGGGTACATGAAGAGGCTTTTGTAACTTGTGTGGTTGTCACGTATTCTGTAACACAAGATGTATGACAAGCTGCTTTGGCAGGGTGCAAGCTCTGCCTGTGTCTTAACTGCTTACAAAACACAATAAATACTTCCCTTATGTCACCTGTGCAGCCATTTAGCTGGTTGCCAAATGGATCATCTCCAGCCTTGAGGAGAGGGATGTGACCTCTTCCCTGGGGAGTGTCCATGGAGTTATTCTGGTTAAGCCTTCCTCTCACAAAGCTTTAGAGCTCTCTGCTGCAGACAAAATGCTTAAAGAGCCTGTGGGGGGGAACAAGACAACCTTATGGCTCTATTTAAATCTGACTTAGCAGAACTCCCTCCAGAGCTGAGCTGTTTTTCTGGCTCAGCTCCCTCTTAAGTTATTACTCTACTGGTAACGAAAAATAGTTTGGGTAGTTCGTTTTTCCTCTGATACCATTAGGTCTTCTGCATTACCAACTCTGTTCCAAATGCTTTTCACAACATTTAGGTTTTCCAGGCTCTCATCACATTAAGCCCAGGAATGCCATGCAGAATAGCAGACACTTCTCTTGTTGGACCACGCTTTGCAATTGGCTCCTCTAGGGACTATGGCCACACTAAAATCAAGGGGCTCAGGTTTTCCAGCTTCTTTCATCTTGTTTAACAAAAGAAGTTTAGCGGAGCACTCTAAAGATGTCTGCCTTTCTATAGCTTAGAGAGCAAATCCTACCTTGATATCATTGCTTCTGCGGGCACAAATGTTCCCTTCTCTCTGCCCTCTTTGATTTCTTTTCCAGAATCGCCTTTTGCTTCAGTCTCCTCCCCGAATTTCTCCTTCCTTTAAGATACTGAACTATATGCTCTGGAGACCAAAGGAATATACTGCTATTACCTCCTTGAGTTGTGATAATGTGGGTCTATTAGACAGGGAAAGTGGCAAATGCCAAAAGGAAAAACCTGTGCCAAGGTGAATATGAAGTCAACTGCTCAGTCAAAAGCCAGCTGGTGCAGTAGAATCATAGAATAGTTAGGGTTGGAAAGGACCTTAAGATCATCCAGTTCCAACCCCCTGCCATGGGCAGGGACACCTCCCACTAAACCATGCCATCCAAGGCTATGTCCAACCCAGCCTTGAACATCGCCAGCGATGGAGCATTCACGACTTCTCAACTGTATAGATGAATCACGTGGAATTCCTTCAGATATTACAAGTATCTGTTACCACCTTCAAACTGAGCTTTTGTAGGTCTGTAGGTCCCTAGGATGGTGGGACCACGATCCTCACTGGGATGCTTGCTGAGGAGGCCAATATAGAGCAGCTTTCCTTCCTTTAAGTGTGATACACATGGGTTTTTTTCACCATGTTTGAGCTATTTTTAATAATACTTATCTATCTGAAGTGTATTTTGTACCTGAAGTCCTTATCTTGGTCCTCATTCTCAAAGTGCTCTTCAGTCTCATCCCAGTGTGTGATATGGCACAGCTGCTGTGCCGGTGAAGGACATACAAAGGGAAATGCATCCTTCAGGATAAAAAAGGTTCAGTGGCAAAACCTGAAATTGTATAGAACATCTGTGAATTAGATGATAAGTAAAGGACAAGAGTTTAACTTGGACAGAAATCAATGCCTAATTTCAAAAATGGTACCGAGGGTAGTGTTAGATTCTTGAAGTATCATTTAACTCATTTTAAATGTGTTGAGAAGTGGGGAGCATTTCATACAATTGGTGGAATGGGTTGGGTTGGAAGGGCCCTTAAAGCTCATCCAGTTTCAACCCCCTGCCATGTGCAGGGACACCTTCCTCTAGAGCAGGTTGCTCCAAGCCCCTGTGTCCCATCTGGCCTTGAACACTGCCAGGGATGGGGCAGCCACAGCTTCTCTGGGCACCCTGTGCCAGCGCCTCAGCACCCTCACAGGGAAGAACTTGTGCCTAAGAGCTCATCTCAGTCTCCCCTCTGGCAGGTTAAAGCCGTTCCCTGTGTCCTGTCCCTACAGGCCCTTGTCCAAAGCCCCTCTCCAGGTTTCCTGCAGCCCCTTTAGGCACTGGAGCTGCTCTAAGGTCTCCCCTTCAGGAGCCTTCTCTTCTTTGGGCTGAACAAGCCCAGCTCTCTCAGTTTCCAAGTGTTGAGACTGCTACTAAAGGGAATAGGATTCCTGTACAGCTGCTCAGAGAGATCTGTAGTGAAGAGGTAGCTTGATTAACAATTGCTTTGATCCTTTTTAAGAAAGGCTGCTTGTATGCTTCGCTTCCCATCCTGCCATTTAACACCTGAATGCCACTGCTGGTTTTCAGCCTAGTTACCTTCACGGGTTTTGTCCATCAAGTTAGGTTATTACTCTCTTTGAAATGTTTGCTGTGGGAGTAATATGCAAACACCATCACAGCTCACTTCCTTTGGGTTTCTTTTTTTAGATCAGATTTACATGTGATACCAACTCTATTCAAGAACTGGAAAGAGAATCCTGGCAGCAAGAGAGAAACAGTTTGCAGAAGGCTCTGAAACAGGCTGAATCAGAACTGGCTAAAGCCAGTGCTGGAATTGCAAACAAACCACTGGTAGAAACTTCCAGTCCTAAGGTAAAGTCTCGTGATGGCCAGCAAAAGGGCTGTCTGGAGCTTGGGGGGCGAGCAGTGCCACTGGCTTCGGCATGTCATTTCAACCTTTGGCACATGGTTTACTTTTGCTATCTTGCCTATTGTACAGCTTTGCTATGTGAGAACTGTTACCAACTCAGGACCATAAAAACCTCTGGAGAGTTCAGTCCTTGGTAGTACTGTTCTTTAGGCATTGTCTAAGGGATTAATGTCACATGTAGAACAGGCAGTTCAGTAATTCTATTTTATTTCTTTTAATAAAGGTGATAAAACTTCCTGTTGCAGAGGAGGCAGGAAGTGGACAGCTCAGATTTCTGGAGATATATCTGTCAGATTGTGTATGGCATTTAGGTTTCACTTATTTGCCGTAGGCTTCAGTTGCTATCTTAAAAGGTGTTCTTATAGATGAATAGTTTTATACACTGCATATTAAATTAGGAACACCTTCCCCTATATACCTCATCAGAGAAGTTCCTGTGTAACTTTCTTGGTGTTAGACAGGAACTTGCACCCAAAGTAACCACGGTCTGTGCAACCAATTGCTACTCCTAAAGGAGAGGGAGATTCAGACTTCTTGTCCAAACATGAAAATATCCAACATCCATTATTTTTAACATGCCCTCACCAATCTTAAGTACTTTTTATTCCTCTGAGACATTTGATCATAATCAAGCCTGGTGGGCACTTATCCCAGTGTATTTTCTGGTTAATATTTAAAGCAGATGTTAATTTTTTTGTCAAGAGTTCAGTTGTTTTAGAGCTTCAGATATGACTGTGTTGCTTCAAAACCTTAGGAGAGCTAAGGCAGTCTGACACTCCAAACATGGGGGATTTTTAGCTACAGACAGAATCCTTCCTGCTGCCCTTGTGCCCATGATATCGGCATTCCATGTGAAGACACCTTGGTTGTGCTTGGTGTTTTGTGCACCGAGCAGTAGCCAAGCCAAAACTTTCTAGCCTAGCCAAGACTACACAGATAGACACAAACTCATTACACCGAGTACAAGCCTGTATGTGTGGTGTCCACTGCAGGAGTGTCATACCATGGCATTGCACCAAAACTGGCTGAGTCATGGTGGCTGTGACACAAATACTTGCTCAGAATTACATCTGAGAGAGAAACTTGCACTGCTTCCATGCTTCATAATTATAAATTATCTTCCTGTATTTTGGTAAAGCCACACAGGTTTTAGATACCTACGGTGTGGGAGATACTGCTGGAGAAAGCTAACTTGTCTGAGCTTTCTGTAGCGAAGTGCAAGGTCCTACACCTGGGTCGGAGCAATCCCAGGCACAGCTCCAGGTTGGGCAGAGAAGAGATTCAGAGCAGCCCTGCGGAGAAGGACTTGGGGGTGTTGGTCGATGAGAAAATGAACATGAGCCGGCAGTGTGCGCTTGCAGCCCAGAAAGCCAACTGTATCCTGGGCTGCATCAAAAGGAGTGTGACCAGCAGGTCGAGGGAGGTGCTCCTGCCCCTCTGCTCTGCTCTCGTGAGACCTCACTTGGAGCATTGTGTGCAGTTCTGGTGTCCTCAACATAAAAAGGACATGGAACTGTTGGAACAAGTCCAAAGGAGGGCCACGAGGATGATCAGGGGACTGAAGCACCTCCTGTATGAAGATAGGCTGAGAAAGTTGGGGCTGTTCAGCCTGGAGAACAGAAGGCTGCGTGGAGACCTCATAGCACTTCCAGTATCTGAAGGGTGCCTATAGGGATGCTGGGGAGGGACTCTTCATGAGGGACTGTAGTGAGAGGACAAGGGGTAACGGGTTCAAACTTAAACAGGGGAAGTTTAGATTGCACATGAGGAAGAAGTTCTTCACTGTGAGGGTGGTGAGGCCCTGGAATGGGTTGCTCAGGGAAGTTGTGAATGCTCCATCGCTGGCGGTGTTCAAGACCGGGTTGGGCATAGCCTTGGATGGCATGGTTTAGTGTGAGGTGTCCCTGCCCTTGGCAGGGGGGTTGGAACTAGATGATCTTAAGGTCCTTTCCAACCCTAACTATTCTATGATTTTAAATCTTAACAGATTGGATTTACTTTTGTTTCCTGTTTTTGTTTTTGTTTTTTTTCAGTTGCAGAGATTATATAGGAAGTACCTCAGAGCAGAGAGCTTTAGGAAGGCTTTGGTTTATCAGAAGAAATACCTCTTGCTGCTTCTTGGTGGTTTTCAGGACTGTGAACAAGCCACCCTCTCCCTAATAGCGCGCATGGGAATCTACCCCTCGCCTGCAGACCTCCAGCTTTCTGGATCGCGTTCCCGCCCTTTCACCAAGTTCAGATGTGCAGCCAGGGCAATCATTGCCATATCCAGGTAAAGCCAAAACACTGTCTCTCTTATGTGATATTTTCCTGGGAATTTTAAAAAAGTGCAGTTCCTATGGCTTATCCTAGATTAATATTAAGCAAAAGCTACCTCCAAAACTAGTTCAAACTGGTGTAGGGGTATCATGCAAGATTCCCACTCTTGTGACCTGGCTCCCTGCCTGTGGCAGGGGTTGAAACTAGGTGTCTTTAAGGTTCCTTCCAATCAAAACATTCCATGATTCTATGATTTGTTAGCTATAACTTTGGCTAAACTGCTATTGCAAAGTCAGTGCTAACTTGGATGCGTACTAAACTACAGACTGATACAAAGCTGCTTCTATCCTAAGGGATACCCAGCAGCAATCTAGTTGAGAATCAGTGCACAGCCGTTACAACCTGTTTTCCTTTCAGGTCTGATCCTTATCTATTTGGACTCACTGAATAGTCTGTCTTCTTTCAGAATGTGATCATCTCATCAGTGATGGTTTTCCCCTCTTGAATCTGGTAGCCTGTGTTTCATTGGGTTTGAGTCTATCATATTCTGTTGCTTACTATCAGATGGGTTTTGTACTTGGGACACTGCCATCTCGTAATGGGTTTTGAGTCCATTTAATGAAAAGAATAGTTATAAATGCCATCATCTTTATGCCATCCAGAGGGACCTGGACAGGCTAGAGATGTGGGACTTCGTGAACCTCATGAAGTTCAACAAGACTAAGTGCAAGGTCCTGCCCTGGAGCTGGGGCAATCTCAAGCAAAACACAAGCTGGGGGAGACTGGATGGAGCAATGGATCTTTTTACCATACCAATTCTCCAAAACCATAGTTACTGTTTGTGAACAGATAGCACACATAGTGTGTCGTGGCAGACAGAGAACAACAGAATTAACAGGAGGGTGGTGGGGCCCTGGAATGGGTTGCCCAGGGAGGTTGTGGATGCTTCATCCCTGGCGGCGTTCAAGGTGGGGTTGGACATAGCCTTGGATGGCATGGTTTAGTGGGAGGTGTCACTGCCCATGGCAGGGGGGTTGGAACTCGATGATCTTGAGGTCCTTTCCAACCCTTACTATTCTATGATTCTATCCCGGAGGAGATAGACTTAGGGCTGTTTGTTGACAAGAAGCTCCCCATGACCCGGCTTCAGTGAGCGCTTGAGGCCAGAACCCCCTCCGTGTGCTGGGCTGCACCCACAGAGCGTGAGCAGCAGCTCAGAGAGAGGATGCTCTCCCCCTGCTGTGCTCTGGGGAGGCCCCCCTGCAGTCCTGATCCAACTCTGGGGCAACAGCACAAGAGGGACATGGGGCTGTTGGAGTGAGTGCAGAGGAGGCCATGGGGATGCTGTGAGGGCTGGAGCAGCTCTGCTCTGGAGCCAGGCTGAGAGAGCTGGGCTGGGTCAGCCTGGACAAGAGAAGGCTCCTTCAGGGAGACCTTAGAGCAGCTCCAGTGCCTAAAGGGGATACAGGAAACCTGGAGAGGGGCTTTGGACAAGGGTCTGTAGGGACAGGACAAGGGGAATGGCTTTAACCTGCCAGAGGGGAGTTTGAGATGAGCTCTTAGGCAGAAGCTCTTCCCTGTGAGGGTGCTGAGGCGCTGGCACAGGGTGCCCAGAGAAGCTGTGGCTGCCCCATCCCTGGCAGTGTTCAAGGCCAGGTTGGACACAGGGGCTTGGAGCAAGCTGCTCTAGTGGAAGGTGTCCCTGTCCATGGCAGGGGGCTGGAGCTGGATGAGCTTTGAGGTCTCTTCCAACCCAAACCAGTTTGGGATTCTATGAAATGTAACTGGGTTGCTTCTGTGCCATTTCCTTGTCTAGTAAAAATGATTACTATCAAGTTTAAGACTTCCAGGAAATGGCACAGAATGTCTTTCAGCTCTTGTCTTTTACATGGATGCTATAACGATTGCAATATCAGAGGATGTAGAAACAGTGACCTCTAAATTACTTCTAGTCAGGAAGAGCTGCTACAGAACTCTGGAAACAAGGGACAGTGCAGGAGCAGTGCCACAATGAGCAAACCGTTTGAAAAGGTAGAGGAGCACTGCAGAGTAAAATGGGATGACCCTTCATTCTAATGACCAAAGTTGAAGAAAGATTCCTCCATTCCTGCAAGGATTTTTTATTTGTTGGCAGCACAGTTTTAACATTAAAATTGAGTGTATTTTGACTTATTTTTAATGATTGCCCAAATTTATTTTGTTAACAAGGTTAAAGTTTTTGGTGAAGAAGTGGAACAAAGTTGGCAGGAAGAGCACACAGGCTGAAACCATTGCTCACAGTACAGGAGGTTATATAGGTAAGCCTTTAGATACTTTGTTTTGATCATAATTTTTCTTTAGTGATGCATTCTATTTAAAGATAAGCCCCAAAATATACCTATAGAAGTGGCAGAATCTGTTCACCTGTTAACAAAGGGACAGGACAAGGGGAATGACTTTAACCTGCCAGAGGGTAGATTGAGATGAGCTCTTAGGCAGAAGCTCTTCCCTGTGAGGGTGCTGAGGCGCTGGCACAGGGTGCCCAGAGAAGCTGTGGCTGCCCCATCCCTGGCAGTGTTCAAGGCCAGGCTGGACACAGGGGCTTGGAGCAAGCTGCTCTAGTGGAAGGTGTCCCTGCCCATGGAACTGGATGAGCTTTGAGGTCCCTTCCAACACAAACCAGTCTGGGATTCTATGAACCACTGTGGTGTGGTTTGTACTGAAACTGGAGTCCTGAAATCCTGCTGAACTTCTGCCTCATTGCAAAACAGCATCTTGGCAGCTTCATAAAAATAATATTTGGGTTTGGTTTTGCGTTTTTTGGTGAGTTAAAGCACTTATCTGAAGTGTTTTTTCTGTTTTAATGAAAACAAAAGACCCCCGTGCCCTTCCCAAGCCTTCACCAAACCCAACAAACCCTATCTCGTTTCTGTGCTGTCTCTAGAGTCAGGCAGTGTAATTCAGCAGTAACATGTAGTTAGAGCAAACAAGAAGAACTAAATCTAAAGAAAATACAGTATTTTGCTGATCACAGTCATCTGCTGTGTGGATGTAGCAATGGCTGATGAGAAACCGAGTCTGGAGTAAGAACAAAGGGCGAGTTCTCCATCTGCAGGAAGCAGTTGTTTGAGAGTGAAATGCAAAACTTCTGTGAGATGTGGTTAAAATAAACAAAAACCAAACTAAAAAAGCAGTTGGCTGTAGAAAGCGTGTTTGGTTTTGAACACAGCTTAAATACAATTTAATTGTGCTCTAATTCCTTGGGGTTTCTTGGTTGCGGTTATGATAGCCTAATGTTTGTGATGATTCCCAGCATGTGTGTTTTGAACTGTTTCCTATTTAACACAGCCCCTGGTGCTAGAACTGAGGTGCTGGATGAGCTGCAGCCCCCAGCCGTGAGCTCCCCCCCGACCCGGGACAGCGGGCTGCGCCCCAGAACCAGCTCCACAAGGTTGGGGACCCCCTGCGCCAGAGCATCCCACCGCCTACCCCGCAGGTCAGTCCATGGTCACTGCCTCTGCTGTACCACCCCAGTGGACAGGCTTTCCAAAACATAACCACTGCCTTGAGGAGGTACTGGAACAAGAAGAGGGGTTTGTTTTCTTACATCTGGGAAATGGTTTGTTTCTGTCAAGATGTTACAGGAGAAAACTTATCATTTGCTTTAAGCACATTGCCATTCCTGGACTTGAGAGTGTTTCTAGTGGTGTTCCCCAGTTTAATGCGGGCAGGCTACAGGATTTACAGTGGCCAGGTTGGATGGGCCTTGGAGCAAGCTGCTCTAGTGGAAAGTGTCCCTGCCCGTGGCAGGGGATTGGAACTGGATGGAATTTAAGGTCCCTTCCAAACCAAACCAGTCTGGGATTCTATGTTTGTCAGCATTCTGTGAGGGGTAATTTTTACTGCCTTTGCTGTCCAAGTTGGAGCACTCCATGGAAGTGGCTCCCCTACCTTATGACAGCACTGCATTAGTGTTAGCCGCTGTCAGCCCCTGGGATGCGCACAATGAGAGCTGGAGCTCTTGTGGGGTGTTTGCAGTTGCAGTTTTTCATGAATTATGGCCAGTTCTGCAGAGAAATCCAACCCCAGCTGCTTGCCACTGGGTTGGATTCACAGGTGACATTCTGCACAGTGCTGCTGAGAGGATGCCTGAGCTGCAAGGTGGCCTGCAGTCATCACTGACCTTCCCAGTCCCAGGCTCTCCTGGAACCCAGGGTAACCTTGGCCATTGCATAGCCCGTTACCGGGTGTAGTATCTCCTCTCCCATACCACTCCTCCTCATACCTGCCTTCCTCCTTGAAGTCAGGATTTGCAGGAGTTGATGTGGAAGGCAGGTAGCTGTTCTCATTCCTGTCAGCTTGGGATGTGTTCCTTGTCTCTTCACCTTCTTAATAAATTAGAAACTTCAACCAGTAGGCAAGAATTTCCTTCATAAAGACAAAAAGAATAGCAAGGAAGTAGCTGTGGTGATCCAGAGGTACCAAAGGCAGAAGGTGCTCCAAATTACTTCTGTTTCCCAACACTGCTGACTGATTTGAGGGCTGGATGGTGCTTGTCACAAAGGACAGGTGCTGTTCTGCTTTGCACAGAGTTCAGCAAAACATTGTGGACAATCATGAAACCTGCCAGCATTTCCCAGAGGACTTCATCTACCCCATCCTCTTCCTCTATCATGGCATGTGTCTGGGTCTGACAGCCACAAACAGAAGCTGGCAGCTGACCTATCATGAAAAGTCATGTTTACTGTATGGAACAAGTATATTAACAACAGCAGGCCCTGACTGATCACCCAGAGTTGACTGGGTTAGTGGCAACTCAAGTCTAACGTGGATTTGAGATGGGTTAAATGGTACCTATTGCTCCCTTTTATTCCTGGCAAAGCTATATGGAAGGAAGGGATGGATAGGAGCCAACTTCCACTGATGTGGAGGTGCAGGGTGAAGGAATAACTCCAAATAGCAGTGTGTTTGCACAGTGTCCCCTCCAGTATATAGTTCTGCTAATATTGGCAGTTTGTTGTTAATGTCCAGAAAAGAAACAGTGTTAGCATCTAAAGGGTTCCTCTTTTCCACCTTGTCCTTCAAGACAGCATTTTACCTATTGAACAGGAGCATATATGCCTGGATGCAGTATGCTCCTCTTCAGTCCTTCTCTGTCTGCAGAAGTGGGTCTTCTCACTTGGCCATTTGGGCTTGTCTCCGACTGCAGCTTTCTTACCTGAGGTACTTTGTGTTGCATAAACCTAGAGAGATATTCATAGATACACCAGCTCTTACCAAAACGTCTTTCTTTTGACTCCCCTGTATACAAAGCTGCCCAGTTTTACATCTAACCCTTCGGTGGTGGTGGCTTTTACTGTTGTTCCAATTTGCTCTGCGCTGAACTGCTGCCTTTATGAATGTAACTATTATATTTGAGAGTACAGCATGAGAAGAAAATAATTTGTTTTCCTTTTAAGACTGCAGCCGTCCACAAGTTCAGGTTCAGAAAAGTCACTTGTGCCTACTGAGGATCCTGAACGATCCCTAACGGAATACATCCATCGCCTGGAGGTTATCCAGCAAAGACTGGGGGGTATGCAGCCAGGTGAGAACAACCTCTTCCCCTGCTTTTTGCCGTGCTCTTCCTATATTGCCTGTAACACTTGTAGCATGTGAAGAGCATCATCGTAAGGAATAATTATTGAGTGGGGGAGGGATTAATCTCTGAAATGAAAACATTTTCTGACTCGTATCTAAAACCATGGCATGTCTCAAAAGAAGTTCTTAGGGAAATTCTTCAGAGATGAGGCTGAATAATTTCATGTGATTTCCACCTCCCTCCTGTTATCTAGTCTAAATAAGCAAGTGTTGCTGTTTAAATAAAGCAAATTGACTCTCAACACAGCTTTAAAGTCAAAGAGAACCACTGCAATAGCTGAACAGGGCCTTCTCTGCAGCACACACTATAATAATTTCCTCATTTATCACTTCCTTGTATTCCATAGCAGATTAAACAAAAATTGGAAGCTAGTAAAAACAGGCATCTAATCCTAAAATTGACTGAAGAGCACACACAGGATTGTAGTGGCACTTAACTTTGCTGCTTAGAAACCTCTCACCTAACTTCTAGACTGAATGTTCTAGTCTTGTATCACAGAAGTAAGGTGTGGAGGCTCCTGAGGAGCCTGCTGACAGCTGCTCCTGCAGGCACTTTGAGCATCTATCCCAAAGCTTGCTTCACCCATCCAGGTTTATGTTGTTACCTGGTGTGAGCTAACGTGGGCCACCAGGTCAGATAATGCCATCAGTATTTTGTTCCAACCTTTATCCCTTTGCTATTACTGGTTCCTTCCCCATGTTATTTCTGGCTGCACATTCCCCAGTCAGCTTACTTCATAAGCCTACTTTTGGGTCACCGTGGTCCTTGATCTCTAGGCAAGCAACCAGACTTAACTGCTTTTGGAAAAATAATGATGACTAAATTACCTTCTGAGGCAAATTTCGAATGATCACACATTGCATTCCTAACACATCTTTTAGTGTTAAGAGATTAAATGTTAAAATGATGTGTTTCTCTAGGAAGAGAGGAGCTTGGCTCTGTCAGCATTCAACCCAGGAGCCTGGTATGGCTGGACAACAGCTCTGGGGAAGGGCTGAAACACTGCCTGTGTTTCTGGCTGAGTTGGGCTAATAAATATCCTAGTCTTGCTTACACCACTAAAGTCAGCAGCTGCAGTGACACTTCCATAAGGGAACTCCTGACATTGTTCTCAGCACGATTTTGCCTAGAAACCTTAATTCCATGACTTTGTGGGTTTGGGGTTTTTTGTTTGTCTCTTCTCCCTCCCCCAGATATTGCAATTATTTATGGCAGATAGAGAAACAAATGTTACAATTGAAACCTGACAGCATTTATAGAAGTCAGGTATTTTGCTTTATGGTAAGCATGGAATAAGTATTCCACAACTGGCACACCATTAATAACAATTCTGTGTGGTAAGTGCTTGTCACTTCAGGAATTTCCATGTCTCCAGAATGATGTCAGGAACTACAGAGTGATGCTGCAGCCTTTACAACAATGCTGTGAGCAGAACTAATGAACTTTAAAACATCTACTCAATGACAAGACTCTCCAGCAACAGAATGTGTGTTAAATCATCGCCAGAGCAGTACAGTTGAACTGCACAACCCTGTTTGTGGTGTGTTGAAGTGGGTGATGGAGCGTTGGTTTGGTGGTGAAAGTTTGCTTTGGCAGACGGGGGAAGCTTCCAAATCTGGGTTTGTATTGTTCCTAGGTGGCTCATGAAAATGGGAATTGCGTTCAGAGTAGCTCATATGAAGCACATGGAGGAAATTACACGCTGCAAAGTGCACCCTGTTGCTTCATAACACAAATGGGTTTCTAATACTCATTTATTTACATTTAGGACTAGTTTCAGGCCCTCCTCGCCAGAGGAACTTGAAGTGATGAGGATGCTCCTGCGATCCCTACTGCAGCGCCTTCCCTCAGTTACTGCTTCCTTCCGAGTGGTTCCCTACGTAATGGAGGCACTTGCAACCTCTTGTGCAACTGAATAAAGGGCAGTGCTTTTGCATCGTTTTTTTATATGACTTTTTATTATATTTTAGTACTTTAAGAGGAGATTACTTTTCACTAAGAACAGTGTTTTACATTCTCATGTGAAATTACTACATTAACAGCTGAAATGGGCCTGCCTTGCTGTATTGTAAGTCGCAAAGAGTCTCTTTGGTGTTTATTTTTCTATAGTGTATAGGTGGACTCCTTGTAAAGAAAAAAAAGAAGTTATTAAAATGACATTTTATTAGTGAATGCTTACATTGTGTGGTTATTTGTTTCCACCTTGCTTATTTTCTTGCTGTTCCTAAAATTGTTTGGGTTTTAGTATTTCAGTAGGATCACTGGGACTAACACAACAGCCAAAATACTCTCGCAAACATCAGAGATACCCATAAGCTTCTGTGAATTGGGGATTTGCTCTTCTAGTTTTACAGTAAATAAGTCCTCCCGCCACTTGGTCTTTATAGAATCCCAGACTGGTTTGGATTGGAAGGGACCTTAAAGCTCATCCAGTTCCAACCCCTGCCATGGGCAGGGACACCTTCCACTAGAGCAGGGTGCTTCAAGCCCCTGTGTCCATCCTGGCCTTGAGCACTGCCAGGGATGGGGCATCCACAGCTTCTTGGGGCACCCTGTGCCAGTGCCTCAGCACCCTCACAGGGAACAGCTTCTGCCTTATCTCCAATGTGAACTTCCCCTGTTTCAGTTTGAACCCATCACCCCTTGTCCTATTGCTACGGTCCCTCTCCAGCATCCACAATGAGGTCCAGCATCCACGTGATGCCCCTCAGCAAAGAGGTTCCTTTGTTGCTGTTCTGCCAGCTCAGAAGCCACATTCTCCTGCAGCACTGCACTATGGAGGGGAAGGTGTGGAGGTCAGGGAGGGCACGCATTGCTCCTGCCCCACGGCTGCCACCAACACGAACCTGCTCACCCCAAGAGAGAGCTGTTTCCCATGAGAGCTGGGAGTACAAGACTTCTTCCCCACCCGCTAGCTCCAGGACCGTTATTGCTACTGGTGGAGCTGTCCTTGTAGTCAGGACTGAGCCCAAGATCCATGGATTTGCCTTTGCTTGAGTCTCTGGGGGGCTGCAGGAACGCCGATCACATCTTCGCGTCCTGCCACGTGCTCACCCTGCAACCTGCGGTTGAACTGGGGAAAGCCTCAACCCCGGCTCCTGAACAACAGTTTCCTGCTCCCCTCCGCAGCGCCCTTCAGCGGCGGTTGTCTTTAGAAAAGGTTAGTTTCGGGGTCTTTTACCCCAAAGTGTAGTTTCAGTGTCCCAGATGGGGCCACAGCTCCAGCAGGCAGGGCAAGGGCAGCACAACACGGAACCGCTTCCGAAGCGTTGGGACCTCCCGCACGCCCAGCGATCCCTGTCCTCACCCCGGCTGCAGCCCCAGAACCCACGCTGAGGCGGCCCAGGCCGCACCAGGCCCGGGCGGCGGGGCGGGGCGGGACGGGGCCGGGCGCTCCGCTCCCCTCCGCGGCACCGCCTCCCGCTGCCCGCCCCCGGCCCCACCTGCAGCAGCGCTGGGCGGTGGCTGTGGCGGGGCCCCGCTCGCTGCTCGGCCGCGCCATGGCCGCGGAGCGCGGCGGCTGCTCCCTGGAGGCGGTGCCGCTGCCGCCCGAGGTGCGGGAGAGCTTGGCGGAGCTGGAGCTGGAGCTTTCGGAGGGTGAGCGAGCCTGGACCGGGCACCGCGGGCGGGGACGGCGGGCGGGCGGGGTGCGGCTCGGCTCGGCTCGGCCCTGCCGGCGCGGTCGTTTCCGCTGCCCGCCCGGAGCAGGGGCCTGGTCCCGCTGAGGGGCCTGCGGGGCGGTGGGAGTCTCGTGCCCTGAGGCGCAGCGGCGGGCCCGGGGTTCCTCCCTCGCCCTCGGAGGGGAGCGGGGCTCAGGGCGGTCAGGGCCTGCGCCCTTCGCTCGGTCGCAGGCACGGAGAGGGGCCGCCCGGTGGCGGAGGAGCCGCGCTGAGGGAGGGGGCTGCACCGCCGGCCCCCGGGGGGAAGAGGCTCCTTCAGAGGCGTTTGGGAATGGCCGTGAGGTGGTTCTGTGTTCAGCGGAGCTGGCACCGGAACGGGCAGTTAGTGTGCGGCTGGGCTGTCTGAGAGCACCGCTTTAAAGCATCTTTAATTATAGCTGCAATCTTAAACCCCTTGCTTCAGATCTCTTCATAATTCCAAACGTTTTTATGTTTATCAAATTTCCAGGCAGGCATGTGGTGAAATTCTCTCTACTTCTCTAGTTAATGAGCCCCTGATCAGAGGTGGCAGAGTTGCAGTGCCAGACTAAGGGTTCAGCTTGACAATGTACTGAAGCCGTCTGAAGAATGAAGGCATCTGTATGGGGCCAGGCTGAGAGAGCTGGGCTGGTTCAGCCGGGAGAAGAGAAGGCTCCTTAAGGGGAGACCTCAGAGCAGCTCCAGTGCCTAAAGGGGCTCCAGGAAACCTGGAGAGGGGCTTTGGACAAGGGCCTGTAGGGACAGGACAAGGGGAATGGCTTTAAGCTGCCAGAGGGGAGATTGAGATGAGCTCTTAGGCAGAAGCTCTTCCCTGTGAGGGTGCTGAGGCACTGGCACAGGGTGCCCAGAGAAGCTGTGGCTGCCCCATCCCTGGCACTGTTCAAGGCCAGGTTGGACACAGGGGCTTGGAGCACCCTGCTCTAGTGGAAGGTGTCCCTGCACATGGAACTGGATGAGCTTTAAAGTCTGTTCCCACCCTGACCGCTCTGTGATGCTGTGATCTGTTGGTTTGCTGCCACCAAAAGGCACAGTTCCTTCCATTCCACCTCCGTGCTTGTGTTGGTGCTAACAGGGATCCTTCTGTGACCCCATGGAACTGCACTTGTTTGCTTGATAGGGTTGGGGTGAGGGTTTTTGCATATTGGTCCTGTGATGTGGCCCACCCTGCAGACAGGCGGGAGAGCACACAGGGGGTAGGGGAGAGAGACTGAGGCAGCGTTTGCTGGAAGCGGTTCATTATTGCATTGTCCCTAGCTATGTTGTAAAGCTGCGCCTGTACCAGAAGAGTTAAAAGCCTGTAAGTGCTGTGGTCCTGGGGCGGGAGCGTTCGGTCTGCTCCTCAGATGTTGCAGCTTTCAGTATGTTTAGGTGGGCAAAAGTGGAGTTGTTTTACCTTAATACTCTGGCTGACTTCTGCTGTGGTTTAGGAAATGATTCACGGATTGGTTGTCCTTGCCTTCAGTGTGGAGCCTGTGGTGCAGAGGCAGGGGCAAAGCGCAGGATTAGTAACTTTGTTGTCCAGGTTTAACCTGTCGCTGCATGCCTGCCAGAGCAGTAGGAAGCAGTACCTGACACGTACTGATGCTTGTGCAAGAGGAGTCCCTGCGATGTGTGAGCTGTGCTAGTGAGCTGCTGGCACCCATATGCTCTCATGCGGTGGCCACAGCTCTGTGTTGTGCCCGCTGGTGTTTGTGGGTCAGCTGGGATGTGCTGTGGTGGGCTTCTCCTTGGTACAGGTCCTGGCTATGTGTTTGTTTAACCACTGGAATCTTTATGTATCCGTCTGCAGGATGTTAAACCTGTGAAATGTCTAAAGTGATTGCGAACTGCCTTAGTGCAGTGCGTCTAGTCGTAGAATCCCAGACTGGTTTGAGTTGGAAGGGACCTTAAGGCTCATCCAGTTCCATGGGCAGGGGCACCTTCCACTAGAGCAGCTTGCTCCAAGCCCCTGTGTCCAACCTGGCCTTGAACACTGCCAGGGATGGGGCAGCCACAGCTTCTCTGGGCACCCTGTGCCAGTGCCTCAGCACCCTCACAGGGAAGAGCTTCTGCCTAAGAGCTCATCTCAGTCTCCTCTCTGGCAGGTTAAAGCCATTCCCCTTGTCCTGTCCCTACAGGCCCTTGTCCAAAGCCTCTCTGCAGGTTTCTCATAGCCCGTTTAGGTACTGAAGCTGCTCTAAGGTCTCCCTTCATACTGAAATCTGTACTGATGTATAGCTGCTGGATTAAGTGATGGCATAAAGTGATAATGTTAGCTCAAACTTCTTGGTCCCTCTGAAGGCTTAGTTTATGATACCAGCTGTGATTCCTTTTCTGCTTTGCCTGAATAACTTGAAAGCACTTGCAGGCAGTTCTTCAGCATCTGTTAATATGGTTTTGTGATGGCCTTGACAGGCCTTGGGTCAAAGTTGGAAAGCATGGTCTTGAAGATCTTTTCCAACCTAGTTGATTATATGATTCTACATTATGTGCTAGTGTTCTGTGATCACTTGACATCTGTGTATCCTGCTTTAATGGAGCCCTCTGTCATTAATATTCCAAACTTCCTTGCTTGCAGAGGAAGGAATAGTGGTCTGATACCGGTGGAGATTGACAGTTATTTCCCTCTGTTTATTAGAGCAGAATCCAGCCCTTGGTGGAAGGCTGCTGCTGACAGCAGCTTCCTCAAGCTTCCAGCAGCCTTTCTGTGGGTTGTACAGCACTCTTCTGCTCTTGGTGCATGGAGATTGTATCTGACCTCTGCCTGAAAGAAGGGTCATGTGTGTGTGAGAGCAGGCACATTGCAGAGATGTAACAGGGGATTTCTTTTGTTGAGTGTGCTGTGTGTTAGAGACAGTTGTACTTGGGAGGATGTTGCCATAATCCCAGAGGAAGTGTGAAGGGAGGAAAAGAAGCAACTTGAGAGCAAGTTCCTTTCTACTTTGTATGTGTACTTTGTTAATAGAAATGCCATGTAAGTTGCGCTGGGGCAGGGGTAATGTCTGTTCTTGTTGATTACATTCTTTTTGCCTATAAATAAATCAAGATTATGATCAAAAACTTGCTTTGGTTTTGTCCCAGGTTGTCATAGTGAAAGCTGAGGAGAGTGTTTGCTCTTAGATGTAGAGAACAATGAACACAGGGTACATTGCTGCTTTCTGAAGACTCCAAATCCCAAATGAAGTGTTCAGTTTAGAAGAGTTTTGAATGGGGAGGGAACTCCAACTCTTACATAGTTCTAGTCACTTGTGCTCTTATGGATCCTTCCACTTGTACAAGATCTTAATCTCTTGACTGACAGTTGTTCATATTCTTCATGTACTAGAAAAATAATAGTTGGGGGTAAGAAAGTATCCCTAAACAGTGCTTGCTGAGTTGTTACTTTAACCCTGGCATTTCTTTCTTGCTGCAAAAAATAGTGATTCTTCTAGTCACTATAAAATGGGTTTTCCTTCTGTGCTCTGAAGGAGAGCGAAGGTTATAAACCCTGCTTTAAAAATCATAATCCAACCTGCAGTGGAGATTTTGGAGGAAAAACCCATCCATGTGCTTTTTTAAAGCCTGTACCTTTTTTATGATAGTGCATTGTATATTTGTCTGTATTTTTAGGCATCTAAATGTACACTGCTTTTCATTAAGGCATGATAATTGTGAAGAACAGGTCTCATTTAGACACAAATGCTACTTGTATGATTTGGCCATTGATGAAAACCACGTTGGGTTTGAAAGCTGTTTCTCAAGACAACTTCTGACTGTTCTCTTATGCAGAAGACTTCTCATTTTTATCCTTCTCAGAGCCTTCCCAGTTTTCCTGCTGCAGTGTTTTTCCCATAGCACACAGCTATAATTTGCTGGCTTATGCAACCAGATGCATGTTTTGGGTAAGAGAAACCCTTCCTCCAGCAGAAATAAATCTTGGCATTCAAAAACCTCTTTCTGCAGAACACAAGGCATGGTGCTTCCGCTGCGTTCCCGTTTGAGCACCTTCACTTTTACTCTCCTAAGCCCCGGAGATGTGGACTTGGGTCATTTTTTACTTCTTCCAGGTCATCTGTGCAGGAAAATGCCTCACTTGTTCCTTTCTAATCCAAGGGCAATATACTTAAGAGTAGAAGGAGTCAAGGATTAAACTGCGTTACCTGTGTAACAATGAGGAGCATCCCACTGGTGTTAGCTTCTGTATCTTTGTCTTCTGGAGCTGTTTATGGTGGTTATCCCCTCAGCTGTCTTCAGGGTCTTAAAACATATGACTACACTTGTTTCTTTCCTCGGAGATTTCTTGTACTTGTTGCTGTGTGGTTCTGGTGAGCTTGGGCCATTTGGATGCGTAACATGATTTCCATCTGGGAAATGTTACCTAAAGGCTGAGGAAGGAAAAATGTGGGTTTACAGACTTCCAGGTGGCTGGTGGACCAGTGTGTGAATGTTAGAGCACTTCTTTCTGTGGCCTGAATGTGTGATCAGCTTTAAACATCCAGTGTATGGGTTTGTTTCGTCTTCTCTTTCCTGGGAGTTTGTAGGTCGGGCTTATTTTGGAACTGAGCTGAAACTCTCAACAGACATTACCCACTCTGAAAAGGCTGAAGATGCTTTTTTCTAGTTCACATCTATTCTGTCCCCCACAGATGGGAAATGCTGCTCTTGATGGCTTCAGAATGAGTCCTGAGATAGAAATATATTGTCATGTAGTTTCTCGTCTTAATTAGAACTTGATTTCGCTGGTAATTTGGGGTGTTGAGATTTCCCTCTCTTAACACATTGCTCTGAAGTTTCTTCTGAGCCTAGTTAAGTTTTAGTGGGAAGCATGGCGATTTAGATGGTGTTCAAAGTGTGGGTTGCTCTGGTTCCCAATGAGATGTTCACATCTGCCTCAACAGAAAGCTCACTCTGGTGTCATTTTGATCCCAACTGTTTGTTTCCCATTTCAGAAAGGAAGAGTTAGTGCTTGTGTGACGAGGGAGCTTTGTCTGGTAGATGGGGTCTTGTTTTGGTCTTGGTTTTGGGGAGCTTGGGGGATTTTATGTGAGTGGAAGAAAGTGTCAGCTAAGACGTGGTTAATGAAAAAAGATCAAGGTATTTAGTGTCTGACCTTTTTTGGCTACAGCAAATACCCAACCAAATACTTTGTAGTAACTACTAGCTACTGTTAGCTCATCATAACAGTCTGGTTGGGTGTTTTAAACAGTATATTGATAACGGGATACTATTTTGGGGCAAAACACCTAATATTAAACCAAAGGTAGTGGTCAGAGCTGAGAAGTTTTAACTTAATTGCTTTTGTTCCACTAGGAGTATTGATGTGCTATTAAAATACTGTACGTGATATCAGGTGAGAAAGACGCATGTGCACACACCCTTTGCTATGATAAAGCGTGGAATTTGGGTGTTAAGGTTTTTTTCTGCGCTTAAAGTAGTATTTTTGTGTTAGGGAAGTCTTCAAAAAGTATATCTGCAAATTGCAGTTGTTTACCACTTCTGCTCCCGGTTTAATACATGGAAATACATATAATCTGAGGCTGTCAGTGGGAAGAACTGGGGAGACAGATGCTTGGTAAGACGGTGATGGTCTGTGAAACTTGGCCTGCAGCATTTTTGTTGCTTCATTTCTGAGTCCTTCCAACAGAAAGTGTTAATATTGTGGTTGGACCTGGGGCTTGCCAAATGCCCATGGGGACTGAGGATGTGTACAAAGCTTGTCCTCACGTGTTACTCCTGCTGCCGGTATTGGCAACTGGTTGTTGTCCTTCACGCTCGCTCGTGTTTGGGACTGAAATAGTCACACAGTGCTCAAACAGAAGCAGATTTCTGATTTTTAACTTGTTTTCTTTCTTTCGACTTAATTTATTGCTTCTTGTCTTGTGGCAAGGAGTGCTCGTCATTGCAGGCTTCATGGTTCCCATACGTAGGGATCCTTTAATTCTGGTTATGTACCTGAAGAAGTGTTTGAGGGCTTATTGTTGGTGACTGTCAGTTGATGGAACAAGGCTAGCTCTTTCTTGCCAACCCTGTCTGGAAGTCAGGTTCTATCATAGTCTTAAAAGATACTTGCTGCTTTCATGCTATATGGAATATAAACGAACAAGAAGTAGCCAACTCAGCTTTGCCTTACATGGGTGCAAGCATAGAATCCCAGCCTGGTTTGTGTTGGAAGGGACCTTGAAACTCATCCAGTTCCAACCCCCTGCCATGTGCAGGGACACCTTCCACTAGAGCAGGTTGCTCCAAGCCCCTGTGTCCAACCTGGCCTTGAACACTGCCAGGGATGGGGCAGCCACAGCTTCTCTGGGTACCCTGTGCCAGCGCCTCAGCACCCTCACAGGGAAGAGCTTCTGCCTAAGAGCTCATCTCAGTCTCCCCTCTGGCAGGTTAAAGCCATTCCCCTTGTCCTGTCACTACAGGCCCTTGTCCAAAGCCCCTCTCCAGGTTTCCTGGAGCCCCTTTAGGCACTGGAAGGCTGAAAGTCATCCCGTCACATTAGTATAATTGTAACAGTGGCAGCTGAGACTCTTGTAGCTGTGTTTGTTGCATCACTACCATGAAAAGCAGTTGTACACATTTTTACTGCTGCCAGTTTTTTACACACATCCTCCCTTTGTTTTTTTGCTTCAAATGAAAAGACATTCCTCAAAACAGGGACAGACTGTCGCTGGTCATTGACCTCTAGGAATGCTTTAGAGCTGAGTTTATTATCCAAACCTTGTTGTGTCCTCAGTGGAATTACTTCATCAACTAGGGATTTAAGCAAGAGGGCAGTTAACATAGTGTGAGGAGTTCAAAGTCCTATGTACACTTCTGTGTTGTGAGAGAAAAGCAAACTGACCCATTTTCTTTTTCTTCACACATCCAGTGTGCTGGATGATCAGAGTAGGTACTTTTTTTCTTTCCTCCCCTCTATTTTGGAAGGGAATGAGAAGCTGGTTTAAGGGCTCTTGTTGGGTTGACCTTCAAGGTTAGCAACCATACTGCAAAGTTCTGTCATAGTGGTGGGATAATGTGATTGACCATGGTTTTCATCTGGAAAGCTCTGATTCCCACTTTCCCATTGTATGAATTTTTCATCAGTGTTATTCCTCCCCCTCCTCCCCCTCCTCTCCCTTTTTTCCCTACCTTCTGGAGCATGGGAGGGTGAGGAAGGTGTCCTGCTTTGCTGACAGCATTCTTACTCTCTCTGTCTTTAGCTCTTTCCCATGAAAACAGTTTTGTGACCAGTGAGGATCTGCAGAAGACATAAGGACATCCAGTCTTATTTTGATGTCTGTGGCTTCCAACTTTGGAGTGATGCACTCAAGGCCTTACAGGAAAAGGACTAAATCTGCTGTCGTGTTAATTTTATCGCTTCGAGGAAACAGAAAATGCCCAACCAGGAGAACTGGGTCATGAGCTTTCTTTTCAATCATAGTGTAATTTCAGACTCAACCAGTGAGGTGGTTGGGATTTCTTTTTTTGCCTTTTGGGTTTCTGCTGTAGTTAATCAGTGTTTAAATTATTCTCTTCCCTGTGTTTGGAGTAGAGCAACGTAAAATAATCTCTCTTTCAGAACCAATTCTGCATTTTGTGGTCGACTGTAGTTGTAGACTAAGATTGTGGTTGGAGACTCAAGTGACAGCTCAGTATGTTCCTGGGAGATACCTTAAGTCCTTGCTGGTCTGAATGGCAACAGTAATGATAAAATGTCTAGCCAAGCCATGGGCAAAGTCTGTCAGAAATTTCTTCGGGATTTCAATTCAAAGAGCGGCTACAGAGAGCTTCCATTTTGACAAGGAGGCGCATGGAAAAGAAGAAGGGCGATGGGTGCAGGTTAGTCCTGGGGGAGTTTCACTAGAACACAAGAGGAAAAGTTTTCACAAGGAGCAAAACCAGACACTGGAATAATCTCCCCAGTCCAGTGGTGGATTCCCCAACACTGGGCACTGTTATGATTGGCTTGACAGGGTGCTGGAACATCTAGTCTAGGTCATGCTGTGCCTGCAGAGGTCGGACCAGACGATCCTTGAGGTCTCTTCTGACTAGGGGTTCTATGATTCTTCAGCTCTCATCATGGGCAGCCTGCTTTAGCTGACTGTGCAGGAGCAGGGGCTTCAACTAGGTCCAACTTGAGGCAGTCTTTTCAGCTTCAACTGTTCTGTGGCAGAGCCCTGGTCTTTAAACCTTGTTATTCTTTTGTATGTTGCTTTGGCAAGGAAGGTTAAATCCTGCTGCGGGACAGTCGTATGATGGCAACCTGTACTGAAAGGAAATTAAAGGAAATACAGCTTTCTCATGGCCCCTTTAGGCACCGGAGCTGCTCTAAGGTCTCCCCTTCAGGAGCCTTCTCTTCCCCAGGCTGCCCCAGCCCAGCTCTCTCAGCCTGGCTCCAGAGCAGAGCTGCTCCAGCCCTCACAGCATCTCCGTGGCCTCCTCTGCACTCGCTCCATCAGCTCCACGTCCTTCTTGTGCTGTTGCCCCAGAGCTGGATCAGGACTGCAGGGGGGTCTCCCCAGAGCACAGCAGAGGGGCAGAATCCCCTCCCTGAGCTGCTACTCATGCCCTGGGGGTGCAGCCCAGCACACAGGGGGGTTCTGGGCTCAAGCGCACACTGAAGCCGTGTCGTGGGGAGCTTTTCCTCACCCCGCAGTCCCAAGTCCTTCTCAGGGCTGCTCCATTCAGTCTCCCCCAGCCTGGAAAAGCTTTTTCCAGCCTTCAAGCTGGAAAAGAATATAACACTGTGATCTTTCTACCTCCCTTTCTGCCTTGTTGTCCTTTGTGTACTGGTTTTCTGATGAAGTTTGGGGTACCCTCTGCTGTTGCAGGAGCTCATTTTTTCCATCTCCATTGTTGCACACAGGGGCGTCTCAGTTTTTACAGTGGAAATCTTGTGCTTGCCTGGCTTCTCTGCTTTTCTGCTCCTGCCATGGTGGAGCTGGAAGGGGTCTCCATCTGCCCCTGGGCTCTGAGCAGGGGGCTGTTTGACCAGGCAGCTGAACTAAAGAAGCAGCCATTGCCCAGAAGGAGAATTCCTGTCCCCAGACTTCTACAATCAAGGTAACATTGGCAGCAGGTTCATTGGAGAGAAATTCAATTTTTCTTTCTTAAGCAGTTCAGTGGGTTGAATTGGCTCAGCCACATGGGCTCAGAGCTGGATTGGGTTGAGGGAGAAGGATGAAGGAGGGTGCCAGTACTTCAGCTCAGCTGCAACATGAATCCGTACCCATGAGTCCATTTTTGGTGTCTGCCTGTATCCATATGGCTTTTCCTTCAGAGCTGTCCTGGATCCAGCCTGGAATCATAGAATCACAGAATCACTTGTATCTATGGCTCAATGTTCTATAATCTTTACAATAGCTTAAGATTCAATAATATTTTAAATATCAGTGGTTGTGTGTAAATCCTGGTATCTGTTACTTTTGCCCCAGCAAGATGTATGGGTCTTAAACTCAAGATAAGTCTGTATTGCAAAATCAGTGCAAGTTGGATGGGGCTTGGAGCAACCTGCTCTAGTGGAAGGTGTCCCTGCCTGGGGCAGGGAATTGGGACTGGATGAGCTTTAAGGTCCCTTCCAACCCAAACTAATCTGTGATTGTGTGATAGTTGTGATGATGAAGGTAGCTTATGGGCTGGTTTGAGACGATGGAGCGAAAACCAGGAAATGGTAGACAGTAGTAAGAAACAAATGAAGTCTTTCACTTTTTAAATGGAAGCTATGTAAGGAAGATTTGACAGATTCGGTGGCTGAGTAGGTACTTACACAACTGCTGTATTGCTGATCCCTTTTCCCTGGCAGAACCAGTATTATCTGGCGTGTATCCAGAGGAGAAAAGATACTTCAAAAATTCTTATAACTACAAAAAACTATCTGTATAGCTAATATCCGAGAACTTGTATCTTCTGCGCTCAACTGCACTTCATTGCATCTTGACAGGGTCTGCTTTTGCTGTTTATTTGGGTTGTTTCTGGTTGTGGTTAGGCGATTTGGGCACTTCTGTGCTACAAACAGGTTTTTGGTTGGTTTTATCCAACTCTGTCCAAAGTCTTCAGCCCTAGTGATAAGCCACGTGGGTTTTGGTGACTTCACCTTTCTTTAGTGGCTATTCGTAAGTAGCAAGGTGAACCAGTAAATACTTTATGCTCAACTTTGAGCCATTCTCTGTAGTGCTTCCATCCTGCTTGTTATGTTGATGCACTTCAAGCCCAATACACTGAATCATGGGCATTCACACATGTTTAATCTTATTTTAGGTGACGTGCACATGGATATTTTTTAATAGTAAAGATCAAAAATGATGAAGGAGGTGGGTGCTATCTCTTGTAGAATGATTGCATGCAGCTCAGTAGCCATTTCTCCGTCATGGCAGTAAGGTTGTGCACTGCAGTGAGAAGTAGCAGGATAAGTCATTCTGGATAAGGGGCGGAATTAACAGTAGTCTTGTAACTTTGGACAGACACTTCCCTTAAGAAGAAACGTAGCTGTGAGCCATTCATTCTCTCCTTGCTGTCCCTGATGTTGTTTGCACTCACTGAGCCCGTAACTAGTGATAAAATAGAAATGGCCTTGACTAAATTATGCCAAGCGGTAGCCTTGCTGTTTTAAAACAAATGATGTTTTGACAGTGCAAAATAAAGAGAGATTATGAATTGGTATGAGATAATCCCCTGTGGTGACTGAAGGGTACTGTTGGTAGACTGATTACTCATGATGTTATCAAAATTGTGTTCATCACATGAAATAGGTTCTCAATGGCCTTTTATAAGGGAAATTCTGAACTTAACTTGAGAATGTCTTTTGCAGTCATTGCTGGACATTGTATTTGGGAGAATGAGTATAGTAAAATCCTGAACTGGTGCTGGATAAAGACCACTGCCTTGTTTTGTTCCAGGAGGACAAGATGACTGGAAAATAATGCACTTGGACGTAGTGGGTGGAAGCAACTTCAGCAAAATGGGGTTCAGATCGTGTTAAATAGGGATATTTCTGTAAGCACAAGTGTACACTGTGGCCAGAGAGGGAGGAATCCAGAAGACCTGATCATGTTGATGTACTACCAGGTGATAAAATAGTAACTTGGGCAGGTTTATGGATTTGTAGATGCTTTTGGTACGGGTGAAGTAATATGCATTTGGTGGGATAAAGCCATTGGGTGTTCAATGGTAAATACCAGTGTACTTAAGTAATTTAAGACTAAGGAAAGTTATGTTTAGAAGAAATCTAATTGCCAACGTTATAGGAATTGGTGTTACTCCTTTGAGACTCATCTTCAGGTTTTTTCTGTGTGATTTATTTGATTCCGAGCTATCCAAGTACTTTCAGATTGTTTATTGAGGTTCTAATTTGTGCTAAGTAGTTAAGACTACACCTAACTGCCATGAGCATTAAAAAACCTGCCTATTGGTACTTTTGCTAGAGAACATGTTTGAGCAAATCGAAGTGTTTTGGGGTTGGTTTGGTATTTAAACCAGAGAGCACTGTTATTCCAGTTATTTCTTGAATTCAGTCATAGAGTACCATCACAAAATGGATTGGGTTGAAATGGACTTTGAAAGGTCCACTAGTCCAGCCCTCCTGCAATGAGGAACAACACAGAATCAACTCCATCAGGTTGCTCAGAGCCGCAGCAAATCTGACCTTGATTATTCAAGGAATGGTGCATGCACCACCTCTCTGGGCAGCCTGTGCCAGCGTTTGACCACCCTCATCATGAAAACTCTCTTCCTGGTTACTTTTCAAATAGTAATTCTCTTTTCTTCAGTGCCTCAATACATGCTCAGCGTGAGTTCTTTTTGCCCGGTGCTCTAGCTCGTGTCTACTACCTTTTCCTACTGCATGCAGCAAAACCTAACAGTATACTGTTCCTTTCTGACTCAAGATGACGGGACAGCTGGAGATCAGCTTAAAACAGATGACAAGTAGAAAAGAAGTTTTCTTTGCCAGTGCTAGCCGTATGTTTTTTATTCTACCTCTTTCTCTTGGTATCGGGTCTCAATAGTCTGTCTTTCTGAAAAATGCCTGCTGTCTTTCTTACACTAAATGCTTACAGAATCTTCGGCAGGAAGGGACTTCTAGAGAGTGCAGGGGTATGTTCCCAGGTGGAATCTCAGTGATGTCTTTTGCCAATGCAGTCCTCTGCTGCCCAAGAAAAATGGGAGCTTGAGGGACAAGGAGACCCTTCGCACTGAATGGTTACTGCTTTACAAGCAGCCAGGAAAACAGCACATGAAGACTGCAGGATGCTGCCATTAACACATTCCCATGGAGAACCAGCAGTGCTTCTAGGAGAACGTCTACCTACGTTCAGGAAGGATGCTGAAGCAAGCCCTTATTAGTTCCTAACCTTTTTTGGGTGCTTATTAACAAATGTTGGCTGCCCTCAGTTCTGTTAGGTTTATGTAGGAAGTTTCAAAGAGCCATAGAATTCCAGACTGGTTTGGGTTGGAAAAGACCTTAAAGCTCATCCAGTTCCAACTTCCAACCCCCTGCCACGGGCAGGGACACCTTTCACTAGAGCAGGTTGCTCCAAGTCCCATCCAGCCTGGCCTTGAACACTTCCGGGGATGGAAGTAACACTCAAGCCTCTGCATTAACTCAAGCAAACATATTAGGTAAGGATGTTTTGACACTTCTTTGAGAGTCATGAATACACATGGTTTATTAGAGGAGGTTTGGAGCAGCAGGTCGTTTAGTGATTGAAGGGTGTCGGAAGTAAAGCCTAGAAATAGATGTAACCATAAAATCTGTCTCTTGCAGAAGAATGTCACACTGATGTCTCTTCTTTTTTTAGGTCTTTCAGTAGATTCGACTAGGTCTTGATGCCATGTTACTAACATCGCTGATTTCCAGCTTTGGCAGGAAGAGACTTAACTGATAGCTTTTGTAGTGAATTCTATACTTACAACAAAGAAAGTAAAAACACGACCTTAAGGAAGATCTGCCTGCAGAATATTGACTTTGAAGTTATTTTTTGGTGTGAGTTTTGTTGTGTTTGGGGTTTTTTCTCTCCTTTCATAGGCGAGAGCTTTGAGTTTCCCAGGGATGTTGCTGACAGCTGACACAAGTAACCAACTTCTTGATTTCAGTCAGTGTTCTGGAAGGAAGGTTAAAATGATGTTGCTTTTCTAGCGTGAGGTGTCCCTGCCCAGGGCAGGGGGTTGGAACTGGATGATCTTAAGGTCTTCTCCAACCCAAACCAATGTGTAACTACTGTCGGGATGAAGAAACCTTAGCAACTGTAAAAGCTTTTGAATTTTAAACTTCTAAAGTATCTCTGATAATTTGAGAACTAAAATGGCTTTCTAAATTGATGAATAAATTTGTGAAGCTGTTGAAAGAACACTTGAGTATCTAACAGACATATATGAGGGTTTGAAACGATTATCCACGTGTGTCAGTTTTTGAGTGTTTTCATCCCATGGCTTACAAGTTCAGTCATGTACGCTGGAAAACCTGACAAGTAAAATAATTCTGGAAAGCTGTGATGCCTTTGTTCCTGAAAAGTAAAAAGGGAACATCTAATTTGTGAAGCTCCTCAGAAGGATTTAGCTGCAAAACTGTAGAGAGCATAGGACCATTGGTCTGTATGAAAGCAACTGAATTCCAAGCCACATACTAACAAAACACATGCAAAAATCGGGAAAGCTTTGCAGTTTGGGGGTATTGGAAGGTTTAGAACTGAGGAATTTTGGCTGAGAGACGGAACTGTTAATAGTCCAAGGCAGCTTTCCAGGGAAAGGAGTTGCATTTCCAAAAGAGAAATCTTGTACCAATACATATATATAATAGTATAATGATCACACTAAATGCATTTTTCAGGGGCAGCTCAGGTTCTGAGGGGCTGGAGCTCTAATAGAAGAGCTGAGGCCCTGCAGTCTTGGCTGTGTTACTTACAGTAATGTCATATTCAGTAATGAACATATTCAAATATGGCGTATTAGCCATTTATTATGTTACCTGTCACTTAAAAATTTGAGGAGAATGCTATTAGAGAGCTTTGGAGGATATTCCCGGGGTTGTTCCCTTGGAAAATGATGTGCAGGTTTTTGAGGACTTGAGAGCTACCTGGCACTTTCTAATAGAAGCTTTTTAAACTGATATGTCCAGATCCTGGCTTGGAGAATATAGTGGCCTAGGAACTAGGTGAAATAATGATTAACTCAGGTGGTGAAAATACTGCCCAACCTTCTCTACAAGAAAACTGTGTTTGGCTCCTTCCCAGATTCATTTAAATGCGTCAAACTAATGGGTAATGGAGAAGCTGATGGGAACGCCCGACCTAGGTTTTTACAGCTTTCTTACCAGACCTTTGTTTTTTTCCGAAAATAAGAAGAAAATGCTCTTACGAATTAGTAGATAACTGTATATTAGCTCTAATGGAATTTTCTTCCCTGTCTTACTCAAGACTGGAGAGAGAAGAGCGAGGAATATGAGAAACAAGATCAAGTTAGATGAATGGGCAGGGCAAGTGAAACTTCGCGTTTATACAAGTCATGTCAACAGCTTCTACAGATTAATTTAACTGGAATTTAATCAACTTAAAATTCCACAGCTGCTTATAAAATGCATTATGGCCATTAAAGTGTCTTCTGATCACCAGTCAAAATGAAGGGACTAACCCCGACTCATAGGGTATCTGTATGCTTTGTATTAGCAGTGCGGGGACTTCTTTATTCCAGACAAGCCCCACGGCAATTCTCTGTGTGAACAGGAATGGCTTTGTCCCATGAATGTTAAAAGCAATTATTCAAACAATTTCAGCGTAATTTGGGGGGTCAGTTTAAAGCTGTGAGTGCATTTCATCTGTCTCAAAAATCCTTTAAAGTCTTGGTCGTAATTGAAGAAGCTGCCATGATAAGAGGTGGTGGTGCATGGTAACTGAGTGTTACGGAATGGTTGCTATACTGGCGGAAAAATAAGTACAAGTTCCCAACTTTAAGGCAGAACAGTCCATTTTTTAGCATTTATATGGATTTATGGCTATGGCCCAGTCCTTTCTGGTGACGGGAAGTCTGAATTGAATAGCTTTATAGTGCCGTCCTGAAAATGCAGTGTTCAGACTTCATTGGTTACTTAAGAAATAAAAAAATTAAAAAAAAAAGAATTTTGAATAAGCATTTCTGCAAAACATTATTAATTTAAAAATGTAATAATAGTAGTAATAATGATAATAAACTTCTGTGCTGGAAATGGAGCTCAGCCAGCCTGCTGTGTAACCTCAGATGGACCAAGTATTGCGACGTGGAATGGAGTCGATGTCACCTACATTCCATTGCTCTCTCCCTTGTGCTGCTGTTATCTTCTGGGATCCCCATCAGTAAGTTCTTACATTGCCTGGAAGCCCATTTGCTTTAAGGTTAGAGGAAAAAGGAAGTGGCCCTTTAGCGTGATCCTCTGCCAGGTTTGTTCTGCAACTTGGATGGATTTGCCAAAGCGCTCTAGACATGAAATAGTTTAAAGTGCTCCTGTTAAACACAGCCTTGTAGTTGGCTTAAAAAGTGCTCCTATAACACAGCATTTGGAAGGGTAACAGCAGCGCTGCCTTCGCTTTGCCAAGGCTTTTGGAGATGAATGTCAAAATCTGTTGCTTTGAACTAGGACAATTTCACTGCTAATGAGTTTCCTGTGTGGAAGCTTCTATGTTCCAATCTCTCTCAAGCTTTCCAAGCTGTATGCTGCCCAGATCTGAAACTATTTGAATACAGGTTGTACAAGGTGAAAAGAGATTCAGGTGTTATCTCGGAAGATCCTGGCTTGTGCAAGCAGTGCCCTCCTCCCTGCCCTGCATCCAGTCACAAGCATTCAACAGGTTCCTCAGGTTCTGAACACCAACAAGAGGCGCTGCTGGGAGCTTGGTGGGACTTTTGAAATAACTAAATCTGATTTTAGGGTGGCTTTTCCTACCGTAACGTGTCTGAATGAGACCATTTTGAGGATAAACAGTTGCAGGTTTTCTATTTTAGGATGAAAAACTTGGAACATGTGGTGCCAGCCTTGTAACTTCTTCCAGGTACCCCTGTCTGTACCCCCAGCCATGACCTTCCTGTTCGTGTGCTCTTGCATTTTGAAGCCTGTTCTATCTTGGCAAAAGAATTAGGAAACAAAACACCCATCTATTCAGTGTTCTGTTCATTGCACAATGTCTCCTCAGTGTACTGGGTAAATCGGAGGTCTTGTTGAAAAGTAAATGTGATCCTGTGGAGCTTCCCACTACTTGGACACAAGGGAATGCGCTGAACAAGCTTAAGCCTGATATTTTTGAACTTCTGTGTTTCTGTAACTTTAATGTTTGTCTACATGTGCATTTTGAGCAGTCAGACTGTTAGTCCTTGGTAGCATTGCATATGGTGGTTTTTTGTAGCAGGCGTCACTGGTATGGCATCAAATGTGCGAACCTCCTGAAATTCAGAGACCAGCTTTAAAGGAATTGCTTGCAAACTGTTTGTTTTGATAGAGTGATTCCAAGTGATGAAGTGATTAGTAATTGCTTGCTAGTGATCAGTTTTAAGGAGCCGTGGGAGAAGGCTGGTGGTAATGCAAGAGCTTGAGGAAAACAACTGTTTGATAGAACTTTGCTATTTCACCAGTGGCTGAGGACAGCGTTGTGCCTTGCTACTCCGTATTTCCTCTTGTTCTCCAGGCTGTGGGATGCCATCCCGTGTGCCGCCTCAACAGGCCAGTGCAGAGCATTCCCTTAAGACTAATTCTCCCCATCCATCCCATGTTGTTTCCTCACACGTTTTGTTTCCTGGTTCCGTCTCAGCGAGGTCTGGGGGGCTCTGAGCAGCAGAGGTGTGCCAGCAGCAGTTGCTCATGGGGAGCAGGTCCATCTCTCCCTGCTGCAATCCTGCCCTGTGCAGCCGCACCCTTTGCCTGCCTGCCAGGGTGTAAAATAGTTGTGCTGCCGCACCCCTCCTCAGCGCTCTCTTAATGAACTGGAACCGCTTCCAGCACATTTAAGTGGCCTTTCAAAACCACTTGCGTTAGTAACAGCACCAAACCTGCACACTACGTGTGTCGTGAGCCCTAGATCATGGTATGGCCATGGGCAAGGTGCAAAAGAAGATGGTCAGGGGCTGGAGCACCTCCTGTATGAAGAAAGGCAGAGAAAGTTGGGGCTGCTCAGCCTGGATAAGAGAAGCTGCATGGAGACCTGGGAGAAGCTTCCAGTGTCTGAAGGGGTCTACAGTGATGCAGAGAGGGACTCTTCATCAGGGACCGTAGCAATAGGACAAGGGGTGATGGGTTCCAGCTGAAACAGGGGAAGATTTATGTAGAAGCTGTTCCCTGTGAGGGTGCTGAGGCGCTGGCACAGGGTGCCCAGAGGAGCTGTGGCTGCCCCATCCCTGGCAGTGCTCAAGGACAGGTTGGACACAGGGGCTTGGAGCAAGCTGCTCTAGTGGAAGGTGTCCCTGCCCATGGCAGGGGTTGGAACTGGATGAGCTTCCCTAACGCAAACCAGTCTGGGGTTGTGTAAGATGGACAGAGTCTGCCTATGAGAAAAGAAGAAGGAAAACCTCTTGAATGAGTTCCCTGGCTTTGACCCTCATGGCTGTTCTAGTACAGTTACGTTTTTTGTGTGTGTAGTTTATTGATATTTCCTTGTAAAGATATGTCCAAAGTGAAAACGAGGACCCAGTAAAAACTGAAGAGATCTCACACACTTGGAGAAATTAATCTGTTTTCTTTAATACTATATTTTAATCTGATTTCCCTGAGTGTCCTTTGGCCTTGGTGTGGGAACTTACCTACTAACTTGTCCTGTTACTGTACCTGGTGGCTTTGAGGCTCTTCACTTGCCTGTTGCTGCTGTTGAAGCTGCAAGTGTATGCTGAGTGAAGGTCTATGATCTTTGAGGACATGAGTTTGTGAGGTAGACATTGCATTGGTCTCCTTCTGCAGATCAGCAGCAGGTGAATGCTCTCCACTTTCTGACCCGGAGCCAGACTTTCTCTGGATGAGGTTTGTGTTGGTGGCTCGGCAGGAAGAAAGCACTCTGGTTTGGAAAACCAATGTTTGACAGTACAGAGGATTGTCTCAGTACTCATTCTCTCCAACCTGATGCAGACAGAATTGTTTCTCGCTCATGAAAGTAAGAATCTGGCTGCCAAGAAGCCAGAGTCTTAATTTGGCTGGTTGTAATAGCTAGTGCAATTGGACTTTGCATGACTGGAGGCAGGTGAGATAATGCTACGAACACTGGAAGAATGAATGCGGAGGTTTTCTCTGTAGTTAAAAGTGTTATGCCAGCTTCAGAGCACAAAAACATGAAAAGTAATCATAATGTGACCCACTGAATTACTGTATCACGGACAAAGGAATCCTAAGAAATACTGGAGCATAATGGTATCAACATCCGATGTTTCTCAAATAATTTGGGAGAGGCAGAACTACTTAAAGGAATTCCCTGTTGAGCAAACTCGGTCTGACCTCTTCATTTTCCTGCTTTGAGGAGGTTAGACAAGAGATCTCCTGAGGTCCCTCCCAGCCTGAATTACTCTGATTCCCGGTTAATTTTTCAGTAGTGCTAGAAAGAGTGGGAAGAGAGGAATTATTTCCTGAAGGCTTAGCTGGAGAGATGGAAGAAAAAGACATAAGGAGCTTACGAAGAACCCTGCACAGCTTTTAGGGAGTGGATAAATGGGTGATTTGGAAGGAATTAGATGCATCTGGTAACAATGACATCTAACAGACAACAGATGAGCGTATCTTAGGAGAGGATGAGGCCTGTGTGAAGAGGGAATGCTTGAAAAATCCAGCTTATTTGTATGCACCTGATAGTGAATAGCTACCATGGGGGAATCCGTGACAGTAACAGAGGTGTTGGAGTTAGCCATGTGATATTAAGAAGCAGAGAAGATGAGAAGTCACTGTGAATGATTCAAAAAGCAGCTTAATGATATGACCTTAAAAATGGAATGGACTTATAAACATGACCACCTCCTGAATAACAGCATTTTTAATGGATTTCCCGGTTTACTGTGGGATTGGCCCAATTTTAGAAACTTTATTTTTCCCAAGCAGTTGGCAATGGAATGCTTTTTAGGTTCCAGTTGGAAAAGTAAAGTTAAATAGCTAAGTAGCTGGGTAAGGAGATTTAGAGGCAATGCTGTCAAGTCTTTGGACACAGGATCAAAGGATGTAGGTCAGAATTCATATGCTGTGTTCTGGGAAGTAGCAGTTGCAAAGAATAGGAAGAAATGGTGGCTAATCAGTTGAAGCAGTCTTGTGTCAGATGTAATAGTGTTGAAAGCAGTCTCTGTGCCGTCTTGTGGCAGATGTAATAGTGGTTCTCCATTCTGAGGCATGCCGGAGTGGTTGGTGCTACTACACTGGTAAGTTTAGGTACTGCCAAATTGTGTTATCAAGATGGAGAGTTTTGAACAAGTTAAATGTCTGAGTGGCTTAGATGGAATCAAGTGAGTGCCGCTTAATATCTATAGTTTGCTGTCAGTGGGAGTGCTATTAAAATAATTGGCACAAGA
Organism: Amazona ochrocephala; assembly: GCA_039720435.1. Lineage (NCBI taxonomy): Eukaryota > Metazoa > Chordata > Aves > Psittaciformes > Psittacidae > Amazona > Amazona ochrocephala. Next base: position 79,138,293 of record CM077881.1, on the reverse strand, counting down.
GGAGGAAGTAATTATGAGAGAGCAGGGGCAGGAGATGCAAGAAGCTGAATGTACAGTATACAGCTACAGTTAAGTTTGGGAACTGTTAGCCAAGGCACAGTATGTGTTGGTGCAGCTCTTGAATAGATTATAGCAGCTTTCTGAAGTATCGTGCTCGTCTGCTACTGGGAATCTCTTTGCTTCTGCTGCCTGCAAGCTGGGAAAGATGGAGAAAGAAGTGGGAGAATAAGTTAGGAATTGGTAGTTCTGCATCGTCTGGGTTTGTTCAGGAGGCTAGTTACTGCTTACATGAAAAACAAAGGTTGATCAGGGCTCTCGAAGGTATCATGGAGGGAAACAGTAAGATGCAATGGCTGGAAACATAACCTTAGATGGAAAATAAACACATTTTTTAGTGGTAGGAAATACTGGAACAGTATTTTTGCTATTGGAGTATTTTGAAGTCAGGGTGAGGTATATTTATAAAGATGCTGCTGTTCTACTACAGCTGTTGAGCTTGCAGTTGAAACCCAGTGCAACTTGAAAGACCTGCATTAGGGAGGGTATGTAAGTAGATAAACCTTGTGTATGGCATTGACCGATAGTGAGAACCTAGCCCATATATTCATAATAAAAAGTTACATATCTGGCTTTGCTCAGGGGTGGGGAGAAGCTTGTAAGCTTAGGAGCATGTTTTTGTCTTAATGATCAAATCCCTCATTTTGGGGTAGTTCTTATTAAGCTCCAGCACTGAAATATGCTGTATTTGTGTGAGTTGGTAAGCCTTGAATAGCAAACACAGGATTACAGCTGGAGCATTTGTCAGTGAAGACAGAGGCAAAGTCATTGAGTACCTTGGCCTTCTCCATATCCTGGGTAATCAGGTCTCCCATTTCCTTCCAGAGGAGGCCACGTTTTCCCTAGATCCCTTTGAGGAACTGATTTTCCTGCTGTCAGTAGCAAACTGATGGCTCCTGTGTTGTCATTAAGCAGGAATGGCTGAGCTGAGCAGATGGGAGGCGTGCAGGAGTCAAGCAGTCCATATTCTATAACCAGCGCTGGTGGGAGGCTGGTTTGGTTGATCAGGTGGGGTAGGATGGCTTGGTACTTGATAATGGCCTTCTCTGGTGTGAGATGATGGGGTTAATGTTTGTGAGTGCTCACAGTTGCTGTCTTTAAACAGATCTAGTGGGTGCTGTGTGTTAAGCTTGACTGATAAAGCACTGCTCCCTTGTGTGTAATTGAGAAAGGCTTTACAAGCCATGTTCTTGCACTTTCCCAGGGCCTGGATTCAGGAAAACTACATTTGCTGATCATTTACAGGCTCCTAACCTCAGCTAGACACTTAATAAGGAGTATTGCAGCTAGAAATCAATGTAAATAAGTTCAGCCATCCTTGGGACCCTTGCTGGGCCTTCCCAAGCTCGTAAGCACTGAGGTGATCCGCTCATAATAGGGATTGATGGTTTTTCTCTCCTGCCATGGCTGTGTGCGCCAGCTGGCTTGCTCTTTTGCATGCTGCCATGAATAATTCAGCTGGTTTCTTCTCTCCAGTGTAGTTTATCATTTTGTAGTTTGGCCACTACTGAACCACTGGATCACTTCATCTGTTTCTTTGTGATCATACCCAATGAAAGCGGGACCTGGAAATCCACTGGAAAAGTTCTGTAGTTTATGTATTGAAGCAACGAGTTGTGTGTGGTTTAGATATTGCAGGTTATGTGACTTCTCTTTGTATGTTTGGAATGTGAGTTTTGAGCATTGTGCTGTGGTTTGTGTCTTGGGGTTTTCTGGTGGGTTTTTAATAGCTTTTTGTGGTCTCATTAATGAGTTGGGTCTTCCCATAGTCACGGATTTCTGAATGAGGCTGTTTCAGTCTTTAGCATTGTGCCTGAAGAGCATCTTTGCTGTGATGTGTTGGGCTTTGTGGTTGCTCCCAAGGTATGAATGTGAGGTTTGTGCTGCTAGTACGTATTTCACACACCATGGAGTATTTAAGATCTGTAGTAGATGACGTAACTTCTGGGGTATTGGTGCAGAGGACAACAACAAAATCAATGTCACTGCCATCCGAAAAGCGCACCGTAAAAATACAGCTTCGTACAAGATCTAGAAGTTTAATAGTCAGAGGTATCTTCATCGTGCTCATTAATCACTGTGCTTTAGGTAAGGAGTCTGTGGAGGATGTGATCAGAAAGGAGTTACAGCAACTGAACAGCTTCAAACAGCATGAAACGGTGCATGCATCCCCTTTTATTTTTGCACGTGCATTCCTCAGGCAAGGGTGATTGCATAATATAAGGCATTTATGGGTTTGGTTTGTGATTGCTTGTTTTAACTGAATTAAACAGAAAAAATTGCATCCTATATAGCCAGTAATTTTCTTCTTTTTGCAGTGTTATTGGTGAGGAATGTGTGTTAAAGCTGTTGCAAAAAGCACTCTAGAAAGGGAATTTTTTTCCTTGTTGTCCCCCATTTCTATGTCTGGTTGATTCTAGATTTGCATCTCCGGGGACAGTTTTCAGGGAATCTTCTGTGGTGGCCATAAAATACTTTGATCTGAAACTGCTCTTAGACATTATGGCAGTAGAAATTGTTGATGCAACCAAGGTAAGGGACGTGGGTTTGTACCTAATAGCAAAGTAGCTTCCCCCTCCTTCCCGACTGCTTGCTTTGGGGTAAAATGACTTGGTTCAGACAATTCTTTCTGGCCTAATTCATTATAATGGTTGATTACTACATGCCAGGCGTGATTATTTTACCTTGATGTTGTATCCCTGATGCATCTAGGAAGTGACAAGCAAAAAATCTGACTCTTTGAATCTCTGCGGTACACTGAGATTTGGGTTATTTTGAAACACTGTTTTCTTCAGAGTGAATGTTTGAAAGGGGGACCCAGTGCATGCACGCAACATCCTTTCAGAAGCTGTTCAATTCTGTGTTTTACCTAAATCATCTTCAACTGTATTGAAAAAATGCATTTTCAGCTCAGATTTTAAAAGCAACTGTCCCTTGATCTGCCCAACCACTCCTGGTCTGGTGTTTTCTAGCTTCTTTCGATGGCTTTTGTGGGAAGCAGACAGTACATTCCCTATTTACCATCTGATTTCCACCACTCCCCCCGTACATACAGCTTTCCTCAGCTTGTTAAAATGGGATGGCAGCATTCCTGATTTACATCATAATGAGTCGAGAAAGCTGTATCTGGTTTGATAAATTCTGTTCATAACCTCTGGGTGAAGATTCTAATCAACTTTTGAACACATCCAGTGTTTCAAACCCTCTTCTCATACCTCTGAAGCTGCAGGAGGGGTTATGTTTTGAAGCTTGTATCTGTTGAGGAAATCATAGAATCATAGAATAGTTAAGGTTGGAAAGGACCTCAAGATCATCGAGTTCCAACAAACCATAATCTAACATGAGCTTAAAGAAGATGGTTCTTCATTTGTCCTTATGCAGTAGGAGATGAGAGTATGTTTCATTGAAAGGAAACATCTCAAGTTAAAAACTAGTCCTGTTTCATATCAATAATTTTAAGAGCAGAACCATGGTCAGACTGGTGCAATTACAGATGTATGTGTAGCTGGCATCTGTCAGTCTGTTCCCGTATCCTGCAGGGAGTCCTAATGGGATAGATGGGACGTGGCCGAGTTTGAGCTTTTCCTGTGTCCCCATGGAGTGAGCTTAAGGATTTTCTGAAGGAGTAGAAGAGCAATTCATTAATGGGGCTGAGCCTGGAAATATGCCAGGTTGCTTTTGTGATCCAATTATTTCATCTTCTTTTACCCTGTCAAATGCCACCTCCTGGCAGATGAAGCGAATAATGGCTTCAAACCGGGCAGCTCAGCATCGTTCAGCATCCACACACAGTTCACAAGTGTGGATTTGCAGAGTGGAGTAACCTGGCATGCATGGACTGTTCCCACCCTTGCTGCACTGCACTCTTCATTCACTCTGGCTTTTTTGTAGTTTGTGGTTCCTTTGTCTAGCAACTGCTTTGATACTTTGATATGAGAAGGTGGGATATGTGTCAGGAGAGAATTTTCTAATTCTGACATTTCTTTGCCAATAGCAAAATTCCCGATCGCTTGATCAGGCTAAATTTAGGCCAAGAAAAAACACAATATGCAATTAATGGTATTGTAAAATAGGTAGTCCCGTTGTGTAATCGCGCATGAAGTGGAGAGCATAGCCTTCTGCTACTAACATATTGGTAGATTTGTTCCTTTTCTGTCATTAAGATACCTGTAATTAGTGAGTCAATATTTGTCCAGTTCCTGGAGCTTGGCGTTTCAGTGATTTCATTGTGTATGCAGAGGTTTAATGGAGCTGTGCACATTACTGGTTTGGTTGGAAGGGACCCAAACCAGCCTGGTTTGGGTTGGAGGGGACCTTAAAGCTCATCCAGTTCCAACCCCTGCCACGGGCAGGAACACCTTCCACTAGAGCAGGGTGCTCCAAGCCCCTGTGTCCAACCTGGCCTTCAACACTGCCAGGGATGGGGCAGCCACAGCTTCTCTGGGCACCCTGTGCCAGCGCCTCAGCACCCTCACAGGGAAGAGCTTCTGCCTAAGAGCTCATCTCAGTCTCCCCTCTGGCAGGTTAAAGCCGTTGCCCTTGTCCTGTCCCTACATCCCTTGTCCAAAGCCCCTCTCCAGGTTTCCTGCAGCCCCTTTAGGCACTGGAGCTGCTCTAAGGTCTCCCCTCCAGGAGCCTTCTCTTCTCCAGGCTGCCCCAGCCCAGCTCTCTCAGCCTGGCTCCAGAGCAGAGCTGCTCCAGCCCTCGCAGCATCAAAGTAGTGATGTGTAGTCGTTGAAGAAGTTTTGTGTCTCCATCTTGCTACTGTTGCATGCAGACAAGTTCTGTACTGTGACAACTTATATTCTGTAGCAGGGGTGAAAGTCCTGCTGCAAAATAGGAATCACCGCTAACTTGTTTTCAGTGAAGTTGTGCTAAACTTCCAGTACTGCTTAAAAAGCGTCTCGATGCTCTCAGGGTGTTTAAAATAGGATCTTCAAAATAGAATTATAGGTTAGACAAATGCATCACCATATGGAATGATCAGATGTCACTTATTTCCATCTTAAATGGATTTCTATAATATGAAAGATTATAATCAAGATATCTTCACACTTTACTTAGCTCATCATATACATACTAAATTAAGGCATCAATTGATAGCCCTTCCTTCAGAAAACAGCAGTGAATCAGGATGAAGGACTGCTGTTTGAATGCTTTGAAGACTTGGAGATGGAGGGAAGTGTTCTTTTCTGGGTCTTAAAGCTTCACCCGCTCCTCGTGCAGCTCCAAATTTCTATGCTTTTTAACGACAACATGGACATAAGCTTAGCTGTGGCTGAAATACTGTGCTGTAAAATGAGTCCTGGAATGAAGGTATGCTGTATAGAAAACAAATGGGGCTTCTCACAAGAAACTGCACGCCAGAATGGACTTCAGCTTACATGACAAGTTAGAAGTGCTTCTTTATAGCTATGATGGCAAAGCATGAGTTTTATAGAAGAGGAAGCAACTGGAAACTGATGTACTTACCACTCTTAACCAGAAAATACCCCCTCAAACCACTGACTTTAGCAGTATAACATCTGTATACAGCCGCTTACTTCAGTATAAAGTTCAGTAATGATGGAAGTGCAGCTTGTAATGCAATTTGAGGAACAGAATCAAAGGTTAAGATTGAAACAGGAAAAATAGGAGTAGCTAAAAATGTAGAACCAAAACTACTTAAAGGACTTGTTATTTCCAGACAATTGTTAGATGTCCTGCTAGCTTATTAAGATGCTATTAATAGTTTAGCTACTAGGGGAAAAATCCAGTGGTAAACATCTGTTTTGCCAGGAAAAATGGTGGTTCCTCAGCTGGCAGAAAAAGGATGAAAGAAACCACAGCCATGGTTTAGAGAAGAACTGTATTGATGTGGATCCTGTTTGGAACCAGATTGTTTAGTAAGTGCACCAGTTCCAGATAGAGATTGTTGTTTAGATGGTCCTTCTGGTGCTTGTTACAGATAAGATGCACCAGTTACTAGGTGTTACTTGTGTGTATTAGTTTCAAGCCTTGGAGTGGTAAGCATCCTTAGGAAACTGTCTCCCTGTTGATGTTGGCGCTCTGAAGCTGTATCAGGAAAGCTTGCAATGCACATGCATGATAGGACTCAAGCTCATGATCTCTTCATGCTCTAATAGCTGTAGTTTCGGAGCTTGCGCAGGAGATGAACCATCTCTTCCTTTGTTCTGTTGTCGTCTTGTGTTGGTGAGGTCTCTTTCCTCTTCCTGTGTGCTTCCACTGTTTTCCTCAGGACTGGTTGGCACGATTTACTCTGAAGGATGGGTACCATGACAGACTGAAACATTTCTTGTGCTGGCTGCGTGGGTCAGTGTTCCTCAGCACCGTCTTTGATTCTCCAGCTGTTACACCAAGTGTTGCTGCCTTTCCTTACTGTGGTCCTCGTGATAGTTCTTAGAAATACCTTGGCCGTTTTTGCTTTTGCAGTGGACAGAAATCACAGATGTTAGAGTAATTATTTCTTTCACAGTTTTTTGTTGTTTCTGACTTTGAAGTAAGTCAAAATCATGTAGCAATGCAGTGCTCCTTCTAGAAACTTCTAGCATGATGCAGAATACAGCTTGGTGAGTTGTTTCACTTAACAAAGATACTTGCCATGTCTAAGAGGTAGAATCACATACCAATGTCTGCTGCACTGATTCTTCCGGCTCCACCAAGTCTTCAAATGCAGTTATAACCATTCCCTTGACACTGGGGATCAGATTTTTCCACAGGTGATGTCTGAGTTATATTTTAAACTGCCAGCTTGCTGCTGCCTTTTCAAACCATTCAGGAACCAGCTCTTCAGGAAGCACTCCCTTGACTCCTACGTTATACTGATGGAACCGTATCCTGGGCTGCATCAAAAGGACTGTGACCAGCAGGTCGAGGGAGGTGCTCCTGCCCCTCTACTCTGCTCTCGTGAGACCTCACTTGGAGCATTGTGTGCAGTTCTGGTGTCCTCAACATAAAAAGGACATGGAACTGTTAGAACAAGTGCAGAGGAGGGCCACGAGGATGATCAGGGGACTGGAGCACCTCCCGTATGAAGATAGGATGAGAAAGTTGGGGCTGTTCAGCCTGGAGAAGAGAAGGCTGCGTGGAGACCTCATAGCAGCCTTCCAGTATCTGAAGGGGCCTATAGGGATGCTGGGGAGGGACTCTTCATTAGGAACTGTAGTGAGAAGACAAGGGGTAACGGGTTCAAACTTAAACAGGGGAAGTTTAGATTGGATCTGAGGAAGAAATTCTTTACTGTGAGAGTGGTGGGGCCCTGGAATGGGTTGCCCAGGGAAGCTGTGAATGCTCCATTGCTGGCAGTGTTCAAGGCCAGGTTGGACATAGCCTTGGATGGCATGGTTTAGTGGGAGGTGTCCCTGCCCATGGCGGGGGGGTTGGAACTGGATGATCTTAAGGTCCTTTCCAACCCTAACTATTCTATGATTCTATGATTCTAACTGGCAAAAGTTTTTGCAGTGATTTGTCAGTAGTTGATATATCTGTGAGTGTGATATACCTGATATAGTTCGTATACCTGAGATTGTGACTGAACAGTTGAATCCTTAAAGGTTTTATCTTCCAGATCTAATACATCTTGTTCTTTTCATCCACATTTAATGCACAGTCATCTCATTTAGAAGTCTCATTATTTACCAGGAGGCATTTCCTTACCTTTAGCAGGTGGAGCCATCTTCAGCTGTCTGGTACCCACAGTCATCTTGTGCTTACACAAGGGGCTCTTGAGACCTCTTGCCAGCACAGTGTGGTGTGTGGTTTCTTACAGCTGCTCCCCATGAGAATTGAAGCGCAAACTACTGCTGAAGGACTGGAGAAGTTGCTCACTTCTTAGCAAGCTCCTTCCCATGAGCTGTCTGTGTCTGTCAGCATCTTGCTCATCTTCCCTTCTCCATTAGAAACCTTTGAGGCCTCCTCAGTGCAGGCATACAAAGGAGGTAGAGCAGCGCTGGATGTGCTTTGCCCTGTATCTTCATTCACTGAAGAGGAGGGGCTGCTGCAATCTCTCTTAAGCACACTGTGTTTGTGAACTGCATTGCTCACCTATGGCCGAATCCTAGTTCAAGAAAAGCCTTTTCTAAGCATTGTTATCCTGTGGGTAGAACTACCATAAACTACTTGAGATTACAGAGTCAGGTCTTTGGGAATGTGAAGAGGCATGACAGCAATATGTGGGCAGTGAAGCCTGTGCTTGTTTGCTAGTCCTGTGGTTTTGAAGAGCATTGAGGCATTTACTCTGTGTTCAGCACCTAGTTTTCAGAATTGGGAATAAGCTAATGGAAATTTTGGAACCCAGGAAGCGTATAGCCAATGAAAAATAAGTGAGGAAACCCTGAAATACTGAACTGGTTAATTTGGCATTAAGATTCTGTTAGCTGTAGTGGTCACACTGAAATAAAACCGTGCCTGGGTAGATCGGGCAGATTCTTTGTGCACTCACCAAGACAGTGACTTTTGTAGATCATTTTAAGAGATGCTAGCGCTTCCCTTTATGACTAGGTTAATTCTCTCGCAGCCTCTGACATGTTTTGTGGTATTCCAGCTATTCCAGGCAGGGCATTAACAGCTTGACTCGGTGTCCCGCTTTATCCCAGGCTTCCCAGCTGGTTTGCTGAGACCAAGGAACCTCATCTTGCTTTTGTGTAATCTAATAACTGGGGAGAAAATGAGGCTAAATGACAGCAGCTGTGGCCACCACACACCAGATGTGGCTAAGCAGCTCTTTTGGGAAGAGGTGAAGGCTCACAAAGAACCCCAAATGATGGGTTAATCCCACTGAGGCTCTGAGGGTGAAGGGGTGGGCAGTGATTGTCAGGGGAAGCCACCCCTCCACCCCGGGCTTTAGATTGAGGAACAAAGGCAAGCTTTGCTTGGCAGCAAAGTGGGAATTGCCAGTGGGGCTTGGAAGTCGACAGAGATGCTTCTGACTTAGGACTTTTCTTAACCCTTTCAAGGAAAATTCTTCAAGTCAGCGTTGTAGCAGAATCAGAGTGCAGGGAGGTGCCAAAGCTGGAGAGGAGCTGGTTTAAATGAGGCTCTCTTTTCAACTCGCTCTGCTGATCTGCTGCTTCCATGCTGTACTGCTTCTGTTGTGTGATGCCTGACCTGCACAGGGACATAATGTAAGGATTACTTAAGGAAGCTGTGGAAATGAATGTCCTCACTGAGCTGCGGTATGGCAAGTTTCTGTTATGTGCAGCATTTGTTACTTCCAGAGTTTGCTGACCTTGCTTTTGTCTTCCAAATGACTTAAGTTTGATGATAAACTGTTCTTCCTGCTGGTGCTTCTTGGCTGGTTTTTGTTTGGCTGTTTGTTTTCCCTTCCATAGCTGAAAATGCTGCATCTCTTTTTGGTATCTGTTTGCTTTCTTTGTAGAACTGGCTGACTTGGGAGAGCTGATCACAATGATCGCAATGACGGTTTACAGTCAGGCTTGCAAATCTGCTTGGGCATTTGTGTTTTGGTTTCATTCTTGTTTCAGTATAATTATTTAACACATATATACAAATTGTATTTCTGTCTATTTCCTCTGAAATTTCCTCTGCTCAGGGAAAACAGTAACCAAAGCATTTCTGTCTTTTGTCTATATTTTATATGGAATATTTACACAAGTTTATGAGTAAAACCTGACGAGTTGTGTTTGGTTGTAGTTTGCAATGATTGAAGCACTCTGGGATTGGCATTTTTTATTCCCTTACCTGTTTTGAACAGTGTCTTCAAGCTGTCATTGCTTGTTTTGGCATTCTGTCAGTGACTTTAAATGATGCAAATTCACTCATGTGTGGGGTGGTTGAATGAAATGACTTTGTTTCTGTTAGCACTGTCCTCTGATGTAGGAGAGGGGTGTATGGATGAGGAAATAGCAGCACGTAATGCTATGGACAATATTAACCTAACCACCAAACCCACCACTTATGTATTAAGACAAATACCCAAGAAACATATTAAAATACAGAACAGGAACTTTTCTGTGTGAAATCTGACTGAGGAAAAGAGGTTCTTGCTTCTGCGTACCCAAACCACTTGTCCAGATGAATAAAAAATTACTGTCACTAGTATAGTGTACTACTATATATGTAGTTAATAACCTCATTTCCAGGGGAATCCCATGTACATCATACCCTGTCTTTCTCTGGCTTACCTTCATAACTTGATTCTGCTGTTTGCCTGCAGGTAAGGATAAAGACAAATACCCAGCATACTATAGGACGTGTCAGATCTTGCCCACAGAAGCTGTGGCTGCCCCATCCCAGGCAGTGCTCAAGGCCAGGTTGGACAGAGCTCGGAGCAAGCTGCTGTAGTGGAAGTGTCCCTGCCCATGGCAGGGGGTTGGAACTGGGTGAGCTTTGAGGTCCCTGCCAACACAAACCAGTCTGGGATTCTATGACGTTAATGCACGCCTATGACTGAGGTTAGAGAGGCCTTAGGAGTGGGGTAGTGTTCTTGGAGTTCTGTCAGTGGCAAGATTTCCAGACATGAAGTTTTGATTTCTTGTGGGAGTAGGATGGGGAAAAAGTTTCAGGTTTGGCAGGAAGCAAATGGCCAGAGGTAGGCTGATTTACTTGGGGTTTTTTTTACCTCTTACATGCCCTTTTCTTCTGTATGTTGCTGGAAGAATGTTCTTGAAGCAAAGATTGAAATGTTAAATTTTACTTTAGCGTCCTAATTCATGTCCAGGTTATTACCTGCCTGCCTTTCTAAAGTTCACCTTCTATTTGAGTAGGTTTTAAGAAATATGATCCGATGTCTTTAACGTCTTTAATCTCTGCCATATCTCATGCTGGTTTGATGCATTTGCCACAAGTAGGGAGGGATGGAAGTCCACTTTGTCAATGGAACTGCAGAGTACCTCACCCTCTTTAAGTAGGTTGTGGGAGCGGTTTTAAATTATCCCTGTTTTCATGTCTGTGCTGAGGTCTAGAAAAGAGGCAAAGCTTGTAAAATCTTGGTGGGGTTTGGGGTTTCTGTGCTACGTTTCCTGCTGGTTTGGCATGAAGTTCTGTTGGTAGAACCGTGGCAGAGCAGATTCTGAGATGTTTCAAAACCTCTTCTGGGTCTCTGTAGGTTTGCTTTTATTCTACTCTGGGAAAAGATCTCATGTTTTACCAGTGGAGTTCTGTCATGTTTTACCAGTGGAGTCTGCAAAACAGGTTTATAACGGGGTATCAGATGATAACTGTGAATAAACGCTAGTGCTGGAAGGAGATTACCACCTCCTAGAATTTGAAAGCTTCTTTGTCTTAACAGTGCAACTGTTTTGTGCTGTGTAAATGGTGAATAACTCCAGAACCACGTTCAGGACAATGCTGCAGACAGAACCACTGTCCCTCTGTTGTATACCTCCAAGACCCTAATGATTGTATCTGCATGGGTAGTATGGATATGGCCATGAATTTCTCTGACATCCCCAGCTCTTTGTTGCTGTTGTGACTCATTCAAAGTTAGCCAGTTTAATCCTAAGGATCACAAGAATGAGAAGGCTTCCTTAAAACCAGTTCAGTAATTCAAACCAATATGAATTTGTTTCTTTGTTTCTTTAGGAGACATCACTCAGAAAGGATATGAAAAGAAAAGAGCAAAGCTGTTAGCACGGTACATACCATTAATTCAAGGTAAGAGACCGCATGTACGTTACACCTTTTGTGCTAAATCTGGGAAAATATGTAATGGAAAAGTTCTCATTAAATAGAATAGACAAATTAATAATGTTTGATTGACATGGCATCTAACCAGTTTCTTCAAAATGCTATTTAATATAAACTATTGCTTCCTAAGGTGTGTGCTGTCAGACTTTCTCTTCAATGGCTGAAAGCTAAGTGCCCAACTTTTTGGCTTATTTTTATGCTAGGACACTTAAATCACTCTGGGTTTGAAGCCATTGTGCTGCCACTGAGCTTTAGGCTTGTATTTGCTAGGTAAATGCTTCCATAGGTTGAGAGATTCTGACTGAGAAAAGGGAAAATGACAGGACAACTGGGATGAATGGACCTGACATGAGACCCTGTATATAGATGACAGAAAGAGAATAGCAGGTGTTACTTCGCAATGTTAGTGCTATGCCTCAGAGAACAGAGGGATTAATGCTGTGATTTTGGTCCTGGCTTGGTTCAGGTGTTTACAGCAGTTACTGATTTGAAGGAGAAATGGGCAGCTCCAGCCAGTTTTGAGCAAATTGTGGAACTAGATGATAGTCTCTTTTGCTTTTGAAATCTTGATGTAGTGATGCCTTTGGCTCTTTGTAGCAGGAGAGACGTAAGTTTTATTCCCTTGAGTTCTGCTGAGCTGTGGTGTTTTACAGTGTGTATTTGGCATTGAACAGTTAGAACGTGATCTGGTGTTTCATCATGGGGTTTCTTAGCATGGGTTTGTTGTGGATTTGCCTTTTTTACCAACAGCTGTAGCGTTTCCCTTAGCAAATACTAAGTGTAGTACTGTAGTACTCTATGGAACATGCAGGACCTAACCCATCATTCCTTGAATAGAAGCAGTTTGGATGTCTTTGATAAATACTGCAGTCAGCAGCAAGCTTTGGCTTCCCCTGCCGGGAGGAACTGTTTCACTTTTCTGTTCAAAATACCCTGTGCTCCAGCTCTGCTTAGTTAAAGATTTTGAGACCAAGACCTGCCTTGGGCGGGGACACCTCACTCCAGACCGTGTCACCCAAGGCTGTGGCCGATGTGGCCTTGAAGACTGCCAGGGATGGAGCATTTATTTCTCTGGGCACCGTGTGCCAACGCCTCAGCACCCTCACAGGGAAGAACTTCTTCCTTATATCTAACCTGAATCTACCTTTGATAGACCGTGCCTTGTACTTTTCTCAAACGGACCATGTAAGACCTCTGTTCCTGTCAGGAGCCCATAATGTGGCTGTATCCATCATCCTTGATAGCTTGCTTTCTTCTTTTCTAATTAATGTGCTTAAATAAACATTGCCTCTGCCAACTCAGCTTGTGTAACCAAATTATGTGAGTGATGTTGCCAACATCTCCTTGAAAGTTAATAGCCAAACAAAGAGGGTTTTTACAGGGATCTTCCAAGGTCCATGGCCTCAGTCAGCCAGCCATCTTCCCCTGGTTGCTGTGCTTCATGCCGCTGTTCCCTGCTCCTAGGGCTGGTTTTGCTGACTCTCTGCCACAGAGGCTTTTCATTGGCTTCTGCTGTTGCTGCCTGCTTTGATTAGAACTGGGCTGCGTGGCACTTAGGTAATTTATGTGAATTTGGATTGTCACTGACAGGCACTATCCCCTATGTTAGGAGCGCTGGGCTGCTTGTGAAGTGTCTCCTGAGCTGCTGCTTTGGTACTTCAGCCCAGCATTCATTAGAGTGGGATGAATTTTACACCCTGCTTAGAATGGGCTGTTATTCTGAGAAATAGAAGTTGTAGCTCATGACACGTAGGTGTTCTGCTTACCAGTCTTGTCATAATGTCTAAATGAGCATGTCTCTTGCTGTTGGCATTTTCATTGAGACAGTTTAATTTCCTGGCTAGTATTGGGATTCATTGAATTTTTAACAAATGCTTTTATATTTGTTGCTGCTTCCTTTAATGGCAAATAGTAACACCCTTAAAATGCTTTCGTTTTCTCCAAGCTTATGCACTGGAGTTTACTTCCTTGAGTAGAGGAAGGCATTATAGAACAGTGGAAGATTGTCATGCACAACCATTTGTACAATGTCTGTTATCATTTCTTTAAACTCATGATTTTCTGATATGTTATTTTGGGTAATAAATTGCATTGGGTAGACCCTTGTGCAGTTTCCCTGATCCAGAAGGTGTGAACACTTAGATCACTTCAGATCTTGAAGACAAAAATGTGCGCATCGGGTAATATGTTCTGGGATGTGATATGACAGCAAAGAACAGTCAAACTGAACTATGACCTGCGTCATAGTTCAATTAAGCTGGATGCTTAATAACTAAGGTAAGATTTCTCAGACCAAAAAGTGAAGAGAGGTCCTCAGATTTCAGTCTCTTGGGGGATAATTTCCATTTACTCTCCTGCCTAAAGGTGCTAAGCAAGGATCCAAAACTCAGCATGTTTCATGTAGAACTTCAGCATCTCTGGTCATTTTTGTGAGGAGCGTTGGGCTGGTTTTTTTCCTTTACAGTTCAGTAGGAACTAACTGGAAATAACTATCCAAATTTCTGTTTAAAGCAATCTGGAATTAATATGTCTGTTACTGCGGAGGTGTACTTAACCTAGGTGCACATCAGCACAGCATCAGCTTTGCTAAGAAGACTGAGTAGTGTGAGGTACACAAGCGATGGTGAAATCAATGGGTTACGTGCAGATACTTCATGTGAAGGTGCTGCACAACGATGCACCTCTTCTGCCATGATGCATGAGGCAGTACTAACAGGGAAGGAGAAGCTATTTTCAGCACACCTGGTCCTGTGTACAGGATTATTTATTAATTTAGTACATTTATTAATGCACTGCCTTGCGTACATTAATAAATGGCTGAAAAACCTTCGAGGAAAGATCTTGTTTATTCTTGTGGACTGCTTGGCTCTAACTATGGATTCAGGAATGTCCTGAAGCTCCCTCTCCTTTAGGACAGGCAGAGGCAGAGCCAACTAAGAAATACTGCATTCCTCAGCCAAAACCTCCCTGGTTTTGATAGGGACCCCCTGTGAGTGTGGGTGGGAAACAAACCACAGTGGAGAGGGATGAACAGGAGGTCTGCAGGGGTTGGATCCATGGAGAAGGGATGGAAACAAGAGACAGGGTTGGAGAAGATGCGCTGAAGAGCCTAGGGTGGTGGATCTTTGGGCAGAGCAGGGTCCTGGGTTTGGAGGGGACAGCAGAGAGGGACCAGGGCGGAGGTGGGTAGAGCAACAGGCTGGCCTAGAGCCCGACTGGGAGTTTCCCACACTCGGGTTGTTTTCCTCCTTGTCATGCCCCTTTTCCTTTCTTTTAGTGCTCTGAACCTGGTGGTTGTCTTTTGTTCCTTTCTTATTTCTAGATCCACTTCAACAGCTGCAGAAAGGTTAATGGTGTACAAAGAGCCTGAAGTTGGCCTTCCTCTTCCCCTCTCTCTCTGCAAAGCTCTCTAATGGCATGTGTCATCTTCTGCAGACTGTATTTTTGGAGGCATCATGCATAGCTGGGTAGCAATGCAAGTGAAACTGAGCTGAGGGTTCTGTTGCCATGCTACTTTAGCTCCTGTGGCTTTCACTTTTGCCATTAAAATATAGAATGTTTTTGATTCAGCTAGTAAACTGCTTCAACTTATATACATTAACTTAGTTTAGAACTGAAATTACTATGAATTTCTGTTTTGGGAGATTTGATTTCCTGATCAGTCTTTTTGCAAAGGTAAATTTGATTTATCTAATTTACCAAATCTATTTAGATTTGAATTCCTGATAGCTGTTACAAATAAGGGTTTGCTGAGATGTTGGTGAAAGTTTGTAAGAACAGTTGATTTTGACCTTAAGACATCACATCTTGCACTGATTAGATGGAAGAGGCAATGGAGCAACTGCTCTGCGTATGTTCTCAAAAGAATCATCTTGCAGTAGTTTGTGCTTTTGCTAAGTGTGTTTTTGACATTTCTCCTATGAAGACAGGCTGAGAGAGGTGCGCTTGGTTCAGCCTGGACAAGAGAAGGCTCCTGAAGGGGAGACCTTAGAGCAGCTCCAGTGCCTAAAGGGGCTTCAGGAAACCTGGAGAGGGGCTTTGGCCAAGGGTCTGTAGGGACTTTGGACAAGGGGAATGACTTTAACCTGCCAGAGGGGAGACTGAGATGAGCTCTTAGGCAGAAGCTCTTCCCTGTGAGGGTGCTGAGGCTCTGGCACAGGGTGCCCAGAGAAGCTGTGGCTGCCCCAT
This sequence comes from Amazona ochrocephala, assembly GCA_039720435.1. Lineage (NCBI taxonomy): Eukaryota > Metazoa > Chordata > Aves > Psittaciformes > Psittacidae > Amazona > Amazona ochrocephala. The sequence continues at coordinate 79,122,402 of CM077881.1, read as the reverse complement.
CCCTGGCAGTGTTCAAGGCCAGGTTGGACACAGGGGCTTGGAGCACCCTGCTCTAGAGGAAGGTGTCCCTGCCCATGGCAGGGGGCTGAAACTGGATGAGCTTTAAGGTCCTTTCCAGCCCAGACCAGGCTGGGATTCTATGATTGTATGATTCATAATTCTATGATTCATTTGTCTTTGTGTGTCTAATGCTAGATGTGTTTAGCCAGGCATCCTCCCCAGTAGTGCTTGCACTTGTGTTCATTGTCCTGTCTACTGGTCAGTGCTCTTATCATAAATTGGTTTTGCTTCTGTAAATCAAAATTGCTAGAAATGTCAGTGTTAGTCTTTCCTCTGTAGTGTTAGTGAATGGAAGAATACAGTTATAATTCCAATATTACTTTAATTTCATCCTGTAGAAATGAATTGTTCAGTTAATTGGAACAAGCAGCCTCTTTAAGATGACTTCTAGTTTTTGCTAGCTTTGGCTAAGTTAAAAATGGACAAAATTGAATGATAGTGGATCAAGTCTGCAGTGCATACTGCTTAAAATGTTATTTTTACGAAGCTCATCAGTGTGAATGGGGGATTTAGCAAATTACCCAGCTGCTTTTGCTGAAGGCCAAGGTACTGATTTGCATAGTACCGGAATAAATTACCAAGTTCACCAAGCTTGTAGAACGGGATTTTTCTGGCACATAATTGTGCAGCCTGAGAGTTACATGCAATATCTTACTGGTTTTACCAAAAAGTGATGCTTTTCACATTGGTCCTTGGTATTTCTGCATTATGAAGTGATACCTTTGCGAAAGTGAAAAGGGAGATTTAACCCGAAGAAATGCACCTTATCACTGGCCAGTGCCAAATGTGCCTCATTCTAACTTAAAGGGTACTTCTGAGGTTCAGTGATATATATTTCATTGTCATGGCTTGGTTGTGGTCTTACAAGTCCCGATTCCAAGGCCGTATGGTCACTTGCTTGCATACCAGCTGCAGAGTTCGGAATAGGGGTTCATGGGCTATACTGAGCCTGGATAGGACCAGATTTCTAAAGCTGGGTACTGAACCATAGGACTGGAAAAGATAAGAGTAGGGAATTCAGAGTAGAGCATCAGTCACTTCTTCCACTTAGAACTTATTACCCTCTTTTGGAGGAGGAAAACCCAACTCAGTTATTGCATTATCTGTTGCATCTGTTCTTTCCTTGGCTCAAGCTTTGAAGAAATTACTTGCCTTAATCTTTTTAATGAATATGAAGTTGTTATTTATTGTATCCAGATCAACAACTCTCACTGGACTCTTGGCTTGTGGTTATGTTAAACATTCATTCACATGAAACGCACAGTACAGTTCTCCAGTGTTTTCAGCACTCTTCAGTTGTCAGATATGTTGAATCAATTCCATTGGCAGACTAAAGTTGCTTTTCTTTTAGAAACGGAATTCTGCTAAAGGTTTCTCAGGGAATGGTTCCTCTTTATCCTGGGTAAGCACATAATGTTTCAGCACTACTCAGCTCCATGTTCAAGTGCCCTCCATTGAGGACACTTCAATTTCTTTAGTGTCCTGTCTCATTTTCCCCATCAGCACCTATTATCTACTTAAAAAGCTTTACTTTTGAAGAGTAGGAAGTTATGTTCTTTCTGTATAGCAAACTGTAAAAGACAGGAGCATGTCTCCAGAGTTTGATGCCCAGAGAAGCTGTGGCTGCTCCATCCCTGGCAGCGTTCAAGGCCAGGTTGGACAGCAAGCTGCTCTAGTGGAAGGTGTCCCTGCCCGTGGCCGGTCGCTGGAATTGGGTGAGCATTAAGGTCCTTCCAACACAAACTGTTCCATGATTTCTGTTGATGTCCGGTAGATAGGCAGGAGAGGGTTGATTCCCTTTCCTCCTTCTGCATGGATCTGGCGTGCAGAACACTTAATGACAAAGGATTGTAAACAAAGTAGAGCAATATTTTCTGATACTCACAAGTGTTCATCATCTTCTCTGTGAAACACTTATCTGATGAAGCTAGGGTTTAGTTTAAATAATTTCAAATGCAGTTGGAAGATGAGATTTGGTTTTTAAAGGTATAGACAGAGGGCTCCAGTTGAACTTGTCTATGTTCTTGACACCTACTTACTCAGGAGGCAGATGTTTTATTTGTGAGCCTCAATTTGTACTGAAATCAAACTGTATTCCAGGTGTGGATCCATCCCTGCAAGCAGAGAACAGAGTGTCAGGCTCTTCACAAGCTACTGCCACTGGTGTGAAACAGCAAAAGTCCCGTTCCAACAACTCAAGGGATGAGCGCTTCCGATCTGGTAAGGTCATGAAATGTAGCTAAAGTAGCAGGTGTTTTAAGAGCAAAAGGAGTACCTACTGCACCTAAATAAAAAGTTGGAAGTGCTTTGGGAGAATGGAAGAGCTGATGAGTACTTTTCAAGTAGCTTTTTGTATTTCTTATACAGGAGCGGGTTTGTTCGAATCCAGAATGGAGGAAAAGGCAGGAGGGAAAGAAATTGTAGCCATGCCTTCTGATGTTTTTCTTACTGTGATTTTTACACTGTGCTTCACAATTTTCTCTTGTTTGCTGAGAAAAATGATTGGGTTGCAGTTTGTGGAGCAGTTATTTCAACATTTAGAAGATTGCATTGTGTGGGTTGTGGGTTATTTTGCTTGTGAGTGGGTTATTTTGTTAAAGAAAGGTTATAGGGTTATTATATTTGTTGTATCTCACTTTCAGATATTTCCTGGTTTAAAGCAAGGGCACAAAAAAGGGAAATGTCACAATGGATATTCTACTTAAAATTAAATGGACACCACTGTGACAAACCTGTTTTGGAAACTTCTGTGAAAATACCAATATCCTCATCACATCCTGTCGCTATTGTTACTTCTCAGGTGATTGAAGTACAGTTTCCCTGTGAAATTCCTTGACACAATAGTAAGAACAGGCAGGTGTTTGGAAGGTGCATTCTCTCCTAAATACCTTTTGGACTGGAAGTTTTTCTGTTTGTTTTCTAGGGTAATTATATGTCTTGGGTTTGGGGATGGGAAGTGCAAGTAATGGCATGCACTGCGCATCCTTACTGTGGTGTTGGTCTTACATTGCCTTGCTTTTTAGCATAGTGGTTATTGCATCATATTTATATATTATGAAAACAAATGACATGTTTGAGTATGTACAAATTGGTTATTTATATTTATTCTTGCATTTCAAATGTATCGTCAATATACTTTCACTGTTGAAGATACTAGGGAAAAACCCAACAGATTTAGTGGTTGAATTACAGCCACGTTTTCCAAGTTACTTCGTGACCAATTGGATTCCAGAGAAATTACAAGCATGAATCTGATCAAAATTAGATCTTTGAAATAGCGTGTGGTGGTGTTAAACTAACAGATAAGATCTGCAAAAAGAGCAGAACTACAATGGGGAACCATTAGCTGAGAGAGCTGGGAGGGTCTAGAGCAATGGGCTATATATGAGCACTACGCTGTATATGAGCACTACACTGTATATGAGCACTACACTGTATATGAGCACTGTGCTGTCTACATGGACATTTTTCCTGTCTCAGAGCCTCAGATGTCCTGTTAATTTGCACCAAGGATACTTAGAAAAGCACACTAATAAAACAGAAGCAAGTAAAGAACCCTGCCATACTGCTGGTGCTGTCTGGGGGAAGTTTGGCATTGGGCTCATGCCACAGTGCAAGACATGTAAAAATGGGTGGACATTAACAAGTTCAGTTCCCATACTTGCTGATGTATAGTGTCTTTAGATGATGAACAGTGTCTTTAAATGTTAGTCTGACTGTCAGTGCTAATGATCAGTGCTTCCTCTTTTCCTTGAGTTCATACTTCTATGGCCTTGTTGATTCTAAAATTCTTTAAGTGGAATTTCAGTGGTTCTAAAGCACTCCTCACAGCCTTGTCAGGCCAGAGCTTAGCCGATACTGTTACATCTCAATATGAGCATTTCTGAATGACCTGAAGTGTTTAATGGACAGTTACTCAAGTTTAAGCCCGATGTGTAGGGATTTTAGGTTATTTCTTGTACTTATCACTGGCCAGTGCCAAAACCGTAGGTAGCACTTTACATGGACTGCCATGTACTCATTGGAAGTATTACTACTCTGTTTCTAATAGATGTTGACTCGTCTAGTTGATTCGAGTCTGAAAATGCTTCACATTGGAGTTGCCTTTCAGTGTCTGAAGAGGGCTACAAGGATGCTGGAGAGGGACTCTTTGTCAGGGACTGTAGCGATAGGACATGGGGTGATGGGTTCCAACTGAAACAGGGGAAGTTCAGGTTAGATCCAAGGGAGAAGCTCTTCCCTGTGAGGGTGCTGAGGCGCTGGCACAGGGTGCCCAGAGAAGCTGTGGCTGCCCCATCCCTGGCAGTGTTCAAGGCCAGGTTGGACACAGGGGCTTGGAGCAACCTGCTCTAGTGGAAGGTGTCTCTGCCCATGGCAGGGGTTGGAACTGGATGAGCTTTAGGTCCCTCCCAACCCAAACCAGTATGTGGTTCTGTGATGCTCTTTTCCAGGGGTACTCATGCTGTGAGATTGATGTCTACATACAGCATGAATTGAAATGTTGATGTCTCAGAAAACACCAGTTACTGCAAAGTGGCTTCAGTTGGGTCCTCCCAGTGCTTTGTCAGAAAGAGAGTCACAGTATTGCTACACAGAGCAGTACCAATGTAGCTGAGAAATTCTAGCTATGTGTCGTGGTTTAAGCCATAAATCACGCAGTTTGCTCACTCATTCCCCCCCTCTTTTTTCCCCTCGCTCCTGGAGGGATGGGGAGGAGAACAGAAAGAGTGCAACTCCCACGGGTTGAGGTAAGAACAGCCCAGTAACTAAGGTATAACACAAACCACTGCTGCTGCCACCAATGATAATAATGATAAGGCAAATACAAGGAAAGATAATACAATTGCTCACCACCTGATACCCAGCCCAACCCAGCAGCGAACCCAGCCCTTCCGGGTAACTGCCCTCAGTTTATACACTGGGCATGATGTGCTGTGGTATGGAACACCTCTTTGGTCAGTTTGGGTCAGGTGTCCTGTCTCTGCTTCCTCCTGGCTTCCCCTCCTCCCTGGCAGAGCATGAGATTCAGAGAGTGCTTGATCAGACTAAATATTACTGAGCAGCAACTGAAAACATCGGTGTTATCAGCGCTGTTCCCAGGCTGAAAGTCAAAAACACAGCACTGCATCAGCTACTAAGGAGGAGAAAAATGACTGCTACTGCTGAACCCAGGACACTATGCTAAAAGCATTTTCTACCTAAAGAAAAGATATCCATCACCACTGGCTTGAAATGTTGTTAGCTTTTTAAATTTCCCCATGCTTTGGCGTACATTTGAAGGGTAAACAGCTTTAGGCTAGAACTGTGGATACTATTGCTTCTTTTATCCCTTTCTTTGCGTCTCATGACTTCTGCTGTGTCCTTTCCAAGAGTAGCTGATGAGGGTGGCATGCCGCTTCGCACAGAACAGGATCTTTTTCTGGAGCAATTGTAGTTATTTTAGAACCATCAACAAAATGACTTAAAAAAAGCAAGTGAAACAATTTTGCCTTTTTATGTAATTAATCTACCATTTACTAGCTGTAAGCACATTTGTAGTAGATTCCTGTAGTTGTCCATTTAAATTAACTCCAATTTTTATCATCCACAAATACTTGTCTTCAAGCAGTAAATACTACCGAAAAATTCCAACAGTGAATAACGTCAATAAATACTGTAGGCTACTCAGTTACCTAATAGTTCCTAGGGTGACAGTTAACATTCCAGTGCTTTACCTAGGCTTTTATCCTGTTAAAGGATGTGTGGTAGGGGAAGGGAGAAATGCAGGGACTTTGCAAGCATTCATCCATCGTAAGCACTAAAACTCCTGTACTTGCAATTCAGATGGTGAGGCAGCAGCTATTGCTGCTAGCTTTTCTTCCAGGGAGGGTCTGTGGTTTCTGGTGGAGGTTCTGTGCCTTCTCCTGCGTTTAATCCCACTACTGCCTGGTTTGGGGTCAGAATACAAATGAGTTCGCTGGTAAGCCTTGAGGGTGTCTGAAGAAGCTTTTGTGGCACCTATACTTTCTCTTTCCACTCTTGCACTTTTTTCTGGTTACTGTTCTTAAGCTTATTGGAGATACAGCTGTCATATACAGACTGTGCTGCTGGAACAGAACCCCCATGTGCTGGGCTGCATCCCCAGAGCATGAGTAGCAGCTCAGGGAGGGGATTCTGCCCCTCTGCTGCGCTCTGGGGAGGCCCCCCCTGCAGTCCTGATCCAGCTCTGGGGCAACAGCACAAGAGGGACCTGGAGCTGTTGGAGCGAGGCCAGGGGAGGCCATGGAGATGCTGTGAGGGCTGGAGCAGCTCTGCTCTGGAGCCAGGCTGAGAGAGCTGGGCTGGGGCAGCCTGGAGAAGAGAAGGCTCCTGAAGGGGAGACCTTAGGGCAGCTCCAGTGCCTAAAGGGGATACAGGAAACCTGGAGAGGGGATTTGGGCAAGAGATGTAGGGACAGGACAAGGGGAATGGCTTTAAGCTGCCAGAGGGGAGATTGAGATGAGCTCTTAGGCACAAGTTCTTCCCTGTGAGGGTGCTGAGGCGCTGGCACAGGGTGCCCAGAGAAGCTGTGGCTGCCCCATCCCTGGCAGTGTTCAAGGCCAGGTTGGACACAGGGGCTTGGAGCAAGCTGCTCTAGTGGAAGGTGTCTCTGCGCATGGCAGGATGGTCCCTTCCAACCCAACTAATACTACGATTCTCTGAACAGATACAGGGATGTATTTGGGGAGCTCTTCCTGATGAGGAGCAGGCCTTCTCACCTGTGCAGGTGCAGGGTGATCCCTGTAGAGCAGTGGGCAGTCTGCCGCAGCTTCCTTTCATTCCCTGTGATAAGCTTGCTCCCGCACCCGTGCTGCGTGCTGTAGTAGCCTTCCTGCAGTCATACAGCCTTTAAAGTCATTTGTACTTCTCCCTGACTCAACACCCCCCCCCCAGCAATCCTCATCACAGGGATGCGATCATATGGGACACTTCAGAGTGTCATTTGTAGAGGCCTACAGGGCTGGTTGCTTTAGCTGATGGCATTTGGAGACCTGTGAGAAGCAGGAAAACTGGTCAACCTACGAATGCCATTTTTAGTTCAAACAACTGCAGAAATTCTTCCTCCTGTCTCTGAGGCAGGAACAGGAATCAGGGGCTGATAAAACAAGCAGAGGCTACAAGCAGGGGAGAGAAATGCCCTTCTAATAGCTGGAAGGTTTAGGGTCTGATACTTCAGGTGATTTATAGTCCACAAAGCGTTTCTTAGTGTTCCTCTCCCATCTTTTTTCAAGGACATGTAGAAAGAAAGGAAATGAGAATAGGTACTTAAAATGGAAGATTACGGGGTTTACTGCGACAGAGGAAGGGGAAAATGTTTTGGATCGATGATGAATTGTTGATGGCTGTTTGCAGCTTGCTGTAGAGCCAAAACAAGTTTTTCAGGCTTTTTCTTCTGCTTTTGGATCTACTTTTTTCTCACTTTGGTACGAGTTATCTTCATGCTAATCAGATGGTGGGCTTGCTGATGTCAGTCAGATGGTGGGCTTGCTGCTCAGCTCTCCAGTGCTCACTGCTGAACAGTTGCGTTCTCCGCTCTCAAGTATGGTGCAATTCAGATCATGTTTGATCTGGGTTTAATGGCTGATTGACTGGGGAAGGCTGAAGCCCACAGTTCTTAGATGTTAAATCGGTTTCGCAGTCCATTTTTAACACTGTAGTAGTAAACAATGGCAGAGAGCTGCTTTCTGCAGTTCTGCCATCCAACTAAACTTTAGTTCATTACTGTCTGAATTTTTGTACCTGGAATGTTCTGCTGCTTTAAAATGATTTCATTCCTTTTACTTTCGTGAAGTCTCTTTCACTGTATACCTAATGTAGAAAAGCTCTTAAAGGAAACGTGGGATAGGAACAAAGCGTTCCGGGGAACCCTTGAATTTTTGTGGCCGAGAGAATGGTCTTACTCAGTTGTTATCCCAGGACAAGATATTAACAGCAAAATTTCAAGCCGGGGATAGATCTTAATGAGTGTGGGAGGAACTGATGCGTTTAAGCAATGCTATAAAAATAAAGCATGAAACAGAATAAAATAGTATCCCAACTGGTTCCGTTTTTGTCATTCAATCTCGTGTTTTCCAGCTCTGAGGTGGGAGTTGGGAGGGCGAGAGGAGGAGGTGGAGCTCATTTTGCCCTCTGGAAATGGAATAAAACGTAGTTCCTGCGCTCGCTACCACAGATCCGTGCAAAGTTATGACCTGTCCCACTCTCCTTTCTTAAGATTCCTCAACGCACCCTTGCCTCGAGACAGTCCTTTCCATTCCCTGCATGCACAGCTAGCTCAGACTGCTGTCAGTTTTTAATCTGCAAGGTTATTTAATGACTCGATGAGTATATATAAAGAGTATAAATATTGCATGTTATTTTTCTCTTTTGGAAGACCTTTTCTGGAGTGAAAAACATTGATGTTCTACCAGGTGTAAGAAAAATGCCTTCTGAATTAAACACAGATATATGCGTGGTTGAAGTGAATGCATCTCGTCGTTACCGTCTGTATTTAAAAGCTTGGTTTTGACTGAGAGTTCTGCCACAGAAATGTGGCTTGCACAATTGGCGTTTTGTCCCTAACTTTTAAAGGCTGAAAACATAAGCTTTGAGTAATATTCCCAACTCTATGGATAGCAGTACATGCGTGAAGTAACACAGGAAAACAAGAAGTGTGTTGAGTTCTGATTAAGCTTTCTGGACTCATGGAAATCAGAGGTTTGCGTCTGGGTATCCATAATAGTGAACTTCAGTGGTGGGTACCTACACGGGGAGGAGGGAGAGGTGAGCAAAACCAAAGATCAGGAGTAGCCAAGACTTGTCCAAAAGCAGTAGCTCAGATGTGGGGAAAAGGAGGCAAGGAGACAGAATGTTTAACTCACGACACATCTGTTGACAACTCCTTGGTCAGCAGCAAAAATCTAGCATGGTGCCAAATATTACAAGGAACAATCGTGTCTCAAAAGAGGTTTAACAACGGGGGGGGGGGGCGGAGGTGTATTTTTATGTATTTCACCTCCTAATAGCCTCGTCCTTGACCCTTGCAAGTTGGTTGCACAGAAAGTTCTCATTTGAGACACGCATTTACCTAGTAAATTCCTTCCTAGTAAATTCAGCAAGGCCAAGTGCAGGGTCATGCACGTGGGTCAGGGCAATCCCAAGCACAAACACAGGCTGGGTGGAGAATGGATGGAGAGTAGCCCTGAGGAGGGGCACTTGGGAGTGTTGGGTGGGCTGTTGGAGCAAGGCCAGAGGAGGCCATGGGGGTGCTGCGAGGGCTGGAGCAGCTCTGCTCTGGAGCCAGGCTGAGAGAGCTGGGCTGGGGCAGCCTGGAGAAGAGAAGGCTCCTTAAGGGAGACCTTAGAGCAGCTCCAGTGCATAAAGGGGCTGCAGGAAACCTGGAGAGGGGCTTTGGGCAAGGGATGTAGGGACAGGACAAGGGGAATGGCTTTAACCTGCCAGAGGGGAAATTGAGATGAGCTCTTAGGCAGAAGCTCTTCCCTGTGAGGGTGCTGAGGCACTGGCACAGGGTGCCCAGCGAAGCTGTGTCTGCCCCATCCCTGGCAGTGTTCAAGGCCAGGTTGGACACAGGGCTTGGAACACCCTGCTCTAGTGGAAGGTGTCCCTGCCTGTGGCAGGGGTTGGAACTGGATGAGCTTTAAGGTCCCTTTCAACCCAAACCAGGCTGTGATTCTATGGTAGGTCTTGTAAGAACACGCAGGAGATACATTATGTTTGTGATTATGTGTATTTTAAATTCAGCTGAACAGATGATCTGGGGAGAGTTGCAGGCTTGAAAATGACATTGTTACTGCAAAGAACTAATGAACAAAGAATAAGACCAATTATATTGCATCCTCTGGAGAGTCGTGCTCCTGAGTTTGTGTGCAGTATTTGTAACCTGGTTTTGAAATGGAGAATTAAATAGTTGTCCCCCAAGTATTGGATGTTTATTCAGTGTATTGGGACACAGCTGCCCTTGGAAAGTGTTCTGTGCTAAGACTTCCTGAAGGTTCACATTGATGTACTGTGCTTTGCTGTTTCATAGGTTGTCATTCTCTGGGATGCTCAAAAATTGCTTCTGGTTCCTGTTAAAGTAGGAACTTCCCCTGAGCTCTCTCTTGCTTTGTCAAAGTTGGCTGAAATCAATCAGCCTATTTAACATAAATTAGGGCGTAAGAGCCTCATGCTGAGCATGACCAAAGCAGGTACAGAGCTGGTACCATGAAATACGGAGCTTTGCCTGTAGTCGTCATCAAGGTTAACCCCTATAGGTATGGAGCAGAGAAATTACTTTTGTGCGTATCTGTATCCATGTATCCATGTGTCAGATGTGTGTGTTTGCCATGTGCCTGAGTTTCACGGTCTGTGTTTGCAGCCTTAGGTGGATACTTAACGAAAAGATATATCTTTGTTTTTCAGATTGGACAGTTTTGTTCTATAATTGTTCTGTAACAGCTTCCACATGAAAGCAATGTGACAAGACAAACGCATAATCACACCACTTGCTTTTGGGCCCCCAGTAGCTATGTGTAAATGTAGTCATTTTGTGCTTGTTTTTCATGAGCTTGACTCTTTAGGCCATAAGTTGAAGTGTATTTTTGGTCTGCCACATTTCTCCTTGGTATCTGCTCTCATGAATTTTCTTTCTACGTAAGGCTTCTCTTTGACAGCATTGGAATATATGTGACCGAGAAAAATCTGCTGAAGGCAGTTTAGAACGGCTTGAATACATTGAACTTTATCTGCAGTGTGGTCTTGATTGAACACTAAATTCCTTTTTAATCTCAGTTTTGGCTTAAAAGTAAAATAGACCCTGTGAGCATATTAGGGTAATTTTTGTTTTCAGGAAGGTGGAAACACTTTGTGTCTCTTCCCTGATTCTTCATACACATTTTGTCCCTGCTTTCTATTTTGGATTGCTTGCATTCTTTCGTGAAAGCTTCAAGTGTACATTTTCCACTTATTTTCCCATTTTCCCATTTCAGGATGAAGAATCCAGTGCTGTTGCCAGTTTATCTCCCTTTATATTTCCCCGTCAAATGAAACTCAGTCATAGCTCAGAACAAATGTACTTGGTCTTCTGTAACTTGAGTACAAGATTTTTCAGGGTGTTCTTCCTAAATGATACTTTCAAAGCCTCTTTGGGCTGATTTCATGAGAAAGTATGTCAACTTGACCCTTAACTTTGGAAACCATTGCCTCTGAGCTTAATTAGAGTGGGGGACAGGCATATTTATTCAATCCTACTAAACACCCTTGAAGGAGAAACAATTGGTATAGGTTGTCACAGCTTCAGAATTGCAAACTGTTACTGTGGCTTAGCTTTGGACCTTGCTGCTCCCCAGGAAGTGCTGCTTCCACTGGATGTGGGAGCCTCATTCTTTCTTTAGGCTGAGCAATTGGGCTACGCAGGACTAAAGCCATAAGGACCATCATGTGCAATTCAGCCTTTGGATTTGAGCATTGATGCTTTCTGTGTTTTTAGAAAGGAATAATGGTTCAACTTAATGTCTTAACCTTTTTTTCTTTTTCTCTCCTGTGCAGATGTCCACACGGAAGCAGTACAAGCAGCGCTGGCAAAATACAAAGAGAGGAAGATGCCCATGCCGTCAAAAAGACGGTCTGTTCTTGTACACTCTTCAGTAGAAACGTACACACCTCCAGGTATCTATTGAGTTAACCTACGTAAATCTTGCCAGGTGAACGTGCTAGCAAATATAAAGAGCAAATGCTTTGTAAGTATGTTGCAATAAACCTCTTCTATATTCGTGGCTGCATTTCCTGATCATCAGGTGTTGGTTGGATTCGTCCTTTGGTGTCTTTCCTCAAGATTTTTAGTGTCTCGTCTAGAGATACTGTAGCTGCTAAAGGTACATTTGAAAGCAATCCCAGAGTGAGCCGTTGCCCTTCATGCATTAGGTATGCTCTCTGACGTAGTGCCTTGCTTAAAAGGAGATCATCTTGGCAAGAATGTCAGAGCTGTAAATACCATATTCCACATTGCATAAGCTTCTTTTTTTAAGAGTTGAAGAAGATGCCAGAGCATGCAGTTGCTGCATTGACTTGCAGAACACCCATCAGATGGTTTCAGCTGTGTGGAATTTAAAACTTCCCAAAAATCAGATGCTCTAATTCAGTATCAGGTTGTTCAGGTCAGAATTCTTCCATTTTTTAAGGGGAAAAAGAGTAATCTTCCTGTTGTCTCACAACAAATTCTCTGGAGATTAGGAAGATCCTTCTCCAGATGACATGTGCTAGCAGGCCAAGTGTTTTCTGGGCTGGGTCTTGTATGCAAAGAGGAGGAATTGCCCTTAGCTCTGAAGTTCTGAATGAAGTGCTCTTGTCTTTCCTGATGAGTAGAAGCACACTGACCTCTAGTGCCCTTCCCCGTCTAATCTATTTCTTATCCCCCTTCTGTAAAAGATGGTGCTCTCTTGTTTCTCCTTTCTTTTCTTCCCATTTAAAGGAAATTTCACTTTTCTTTGCTAGTCACATGCTTTTATGTATTATTTTTGTGGGTTCAGTGGTTATTTCATTAGTAATAAGCTGCTTTTGTAGTCATACAGATGGTATTTCTTCACCCTTATATTTTTGCAGATATGTTAAGGTGTTGTGCTGAGGGTTAGCTTATTCTTCTAGTACTTGTATACTCAGAAGCCCATGAGGGCAGTAGTTGTAGCAGGGCAGTTATCATGCACTCGAGGTTTCTCACATCCATGCTAGTTTTGTATGTGAAAGTTGTTGTGAAATCCTGGAGAAAATGAACTTACAGTGACCATCTGTATATCAAGGCTTTGGGAGAGAGACACTGAGGTTTCTGTTTATAGCTCTTCAAATCGGTATTCCTTCTCACCCTCCAAAATAAACCGTTAGAACAAGCATCAGTGCATTTTAGGTAGCATCACCCCATTTCTCTCATTCTCTTGGTGTGACAAATTGCTGTGTGCTTGGCATGAGGTATAGCAGGACAAAAAAAGAACACACCACTGTTCTGCCTAGGATTTGGTGCCCAGAAAGGAGCTGGCATCCAGAACCCTGCTGAGAGCAGAGGACAGCAAGTCCTTCCTATCTTCCTTAACATTTAAAACCAGAAGGAATCTGCTTGTGCCTGTTTTTGAGAGAACCAAAATATCATTCCCTTTTGAATACCTTCAGCATTTGAAGAAGGGTTAGTGCAGTTCCTGCTGTCCCCACTCTACCTGAGGCCAGGGCTCTGTGTGCTGCTCCAAAGAAGCAAAGTCTTGAGGAAGTTGAGAGGCTCTATAAAAGCAAATGAAGATGCTGTGGTGAAATGTTAGGTTATGTGATAAAAGCTGGGCTGCACACCTTTGCAGGAGCACAGAGAGTGGCAGGTAGGGGAGCACAAATAACACACTGACCAAACTCATCCCAGGAGACATCAGCTTCTCACAGGTCCATTTCCACAAGCCCAGGAGAGCACTGAGAATAACAGAACATGGAGTCCACTTTAAGGACTTGGGAGAGGGGTCACCCTCTCCAGGGCAGTCCCTGCAGAGCCTCAGCACCCCTGTCCAGGCATGAAACCCATCCAGATTAATCAACGCTAGAGCACCTTCTGAACTGAGGCAGGGGTGCTGCAGAGGGGTACGGGGCACATTCTGCAGGGCAGAAGTATTTTGGGACTGTGTGAGACTTGTTATGGGATGTCTAAGTGGGGAACCACAGATGGGGAGAGAGGTAAATCTAGGTGGTTTGGGGAGCAACAAGTGTGGGGTAAGAAGACACAAAGGTTATAAATGGTAGACTTGCCTGGCCATGCCCTGCATGTGACCCTGCAGTCTGTCAGCTCTTCCTGTTACACAGCATTTCTAATACTTCTTCTGGGTGATGGACTCTACGTTCTCTGTGTGTGGATTGGCTGAGTCAGTGAGACTGCATGAGCAAATCATAGAATCCCAGCCTGGTTTGGGTTGCAAGGGACCTTAAAGCTCATCCAGTTCCAACCCTTGCCACGGGCAGGGACACCTTCCACTAGAGCAGGTTGCTCCAAGCCCCTGAGTCCAACCTGGCCTTGAACACTGCCAGGGATGGGGCAGCCACAGCTTCTCTGGGCACCCTGTGCCAGCACCTCAGCACCCTCACAGGGAAGAGCTTCTGCCTAAGAGCTCATCTCAGTCTCCCCTCTGGCAGGTTAAAGCCATTAAATGCAGTGGGACTGCAGCTGTAGGCTCCTGTGTCCAGGTGCCTGCACTGGGAAGACTGGGATCCAGGGCAGGCCAAGTGTCTTAAGTCCAGCTAGCTGCTCGAGGGGTCCATGTCATACCTGTTTGTGTATGGCTTCCATCCTGCTTGTGTGAGTGTTTTTGTGTGTTTGTGCTGCTGCAGCGTCATCTCCTAACATGCCTGCCCAAGTGGTTAGCAGAGAAGACAAGTATACTTGTGCTGGGCTTTTGAAGGATACAGAAGCACTGTAACTTATATTCTGAAAGATGAGTTAAGCGTTTCCGGGGTCTGTCATGCTGTTTCTAAGAGAAGGTGACTTCTTAGGAGATACCTTAATGAGAGAATGGGCCGCTGAATGAGTTCTGTATCGTGTGAGATCAGGCCATTCAAAACTATTCCGAGGACTTGGTTCAGCTGTAGCAATTCACTAAAATAATTGTCTTTTTATGGGCCTGCCATTATTTGTGAAGTTAGCTCAGCAAGAAAGATCTGAAATTGCAGAGAACCTGAGTAGTGCTGAAGTATCCGGTTTTGTTGTCTTCATCCGTTAAACCACTGAGTTAAAGTCCTTGTCTTGGCAGAAGTTCATGCATTTAAAACCAGGCCTTCTTAATAAGTGGAGTCTGTTACCCATCAGTCACCAGGAAGGAAGCATCGGATTCTAGTCACAACATGAAATTCAAAACCAACTCCTGACCACAGTAATGGAACTACTTTTAGCAGTTACCCTTCCAAAATTATTAGTGTCCCTTTGTTTTCATCCCATGGAGTCTCTCCTCTTTCCCATATGGATTTCCCATGATCAGGACTGGAGTGTTGATGCAGGCTGCATCCAGAGGGTGGTGGCTCTGCAGCTCTCCTGGGTCAGCTCCCAGCAAGGAAGAGCTGCAAGCCAAGTACATAACATTCTGCTCACAGCACACCAATAACCAGCAATTAACTCTTGGGGCTGCCACCAGCTGGTTACTGGTGGACGTCACCTTCCTACTTTTCTGTTGTATTGTTTTAAGTATCCTTCATGTTTATAAACATTTCATATTTTGCATTTCAAGTGGGTTTTTCCATCCCACCCCACTTCGGGAAGGCACCTGAAAGCTTCGGATTGTTAGTGAGGCTTCATTCAACTTGTATCTGGATGAGGAGTTGCTCTCAGAGTGTGTATTCTTTGCAAAACTTGTTTTTTCCATAGCTTCATTTCTTGCTCTGAAGTGATAATAGATTGCAAATGTGGTGCTTGGCTGGTTTGATTTTTTCCCAAAACCTGACTGTTTGTAATCTTGTTCCATATTCCTGGAATTGTTTACTTTTACTTTCTGCCTAAAAGACAAGGGGCAGGTTTGGCTCTTCTCCAGGAACGCATGGAGTCAGCAGCCAGAAACTCCCAACTGTGGCAGAAGCCCACAACTGTCACACAAGGCACAGCCTCAGGAATGGTGATGCACCACAGCTGCATCTTCTCAAAGATCAATTGTTGGGGTGTTTTCAAGCCAAATTGTCATGTTTGATATGGGATGGTCACGTAAGGAGACATCTGGGATTTTACCTGTGAAAATGCCATTGGTCAAGCGGGCTTCTTAGGAAATGATTTCTGATTTTTTGTGGTTTTAGTGTGTTTAAGAGCAATTATTGTGAAGCTGTTGGAAAAGCCCAAAAATGCAACACCTGGTAAATGAAATTTGTTGCCAAAGATGAGGAAGATGTTTATTATGTGGCTTCAGCAACATTTGCGTGAAATTGTGTATGGTTGAGCAGTTGCATGTTCAGACGATTGAAAATTAAATGCCAGCAGTAAGGTTGCAGTAAGGTTTCGGATGTAGCCCACTCCAGTGTTGCCCAGGATTTCCATGCCTGGAGTGCAAGAATGGAACCTTCTCTATTTCAGAAGCTCTTTTCCAGCCTTTGCTGACTTCTTCATTGGTTTGACCATTATCTGTTACTCAGAACTGCTCTTCGCAAACTGATTTGATGGGAACTTTTATCACTACGTCAGAGAATCACAGAATCAGCCAGGTTGGAAAAGCCCTTTAAGCCCATCCAGTCCAACCATTCCCCAGCACTGCCAAGGCCACCACTGACCCATGGCACTGAGGGCCTGGGCTACGCAGTGTGTGAACACTTGCAGGGATGGTGACTCCAGCACTGCCCTGGGCAGCCTGTTCCAATGCCTGAGCACCCTCTGGGGAAGGAATTGTTCCTCAGCTCCAGTCTAAATTATCCAGTCAGTGCACTGTTTTAGCAGCTCCCCTTAAATTATCCAAGCGGAAAGTGGAGGGGGAGAGGCACATAAAGGATGAAGTTCTTAAAATGCAGACATCGATTTAGGAGGACGAGGTTATTTTTATTTTTCTGTGATAAAACTGCCTGTTTTTCGCTCAGAACCAACTGGGATGTGTTTTCCTGCTATTTAGAAACACCTTTTTATTTGTTATTGAGTGGACAATAAATGTGGAAAATTGAGTGCCAAAACGGAAACTTCTGGACAGCTGTAAATAACTGAATTGTAGCAAAAAATAGGAGGTCTTTATGAGACCTCTAACAGCAACGAATACACATCTAGAACAAAAGCTGCTTTACTTAGCATTTCTCTCGAGTGCTTATTAGTATTAGGTAATGTGGTTAAAACACACGCTTTGAAATTCCATGCTTTTATTCCTAGAAGAATAAATTCCTTTTGTTCTTAGCTTAATGCAGTTACTCTTTGATTGAACTTTTAGCACAGCGCTTTTTTCAGTCATTTCTTGTCCAAGAATTTGTCAAAAGAATAAAAAAGTGAAGAATTTCCCCCCAAAATAAAATAAAAAAGAAAACAAATGGAATTTAATCAGGTGGGATGAGATCCAATTTACCTGTTCCGAGCCAAAGTGTTGTTTCAGTGAAATAGGTATGGAATGCTCACTGAGAATGCCTGGGGAATGTACTGGGTGCCTTAGGTAGAAGCCTTTTGTGAGCCTTAGGTTGTTCGAAATACAGGTGGTAACTGAAACTTTGCTTCAAGTGTGTTCTGGCTGTGCTGTGTAGAAGTTGTTGCATTAACTTAAAATGGTGTTGAGCCAAATTTGTGCATGTGAATATACCATTTGCTTAAGACACACACCTCATGTGTAGCACATGAGAACACGTGAAGAACATGGAGAAGCTTCATGTTCCGTCCGTTGGGTCATTCCCACGTTACATGCCTGTCATCATTATTTTAATCACAGACACATCGTCAGCATCAGAAGATGAGGGCTCCTTACGTCGGCAAGGGCGGATCACGTCCACTCCGTTCCAGAGCCATTCCAACGTAGAGCCCTGGCTTAACCGGGTTATTCAGGGCTCCTCCACCTCATCCTCTGCATCTTCCACCTCATCTCATCCAGGAGGGAAACCTGCTGCTGCTTCCAATACTGCTACTGTCACCGCTGCTGCCACTGTGCTTGCAGATCTCATGGCACACACCCAGCTAGGTCAGTAAAGAAATGTCGTTGGAATAATACCAGATTCAAAAATCCCAAAGCAGGGCTAAACACAAAAGTCGTCACCAGAAAATACCTGTAAATAGCCTTAAAAAGTGCAGTCTACAGACCAGGTATGTATGATATGTATGTGTTTGATTTAAGCCATGTTCATGAGATTGGAACACACTTTCTTCTCGGTAAAATGCTTATCAAGAAACTAAGGTTCAGTTTTACTCGATTCGACAGCAGAATTTCAAAGGGGTTCTATTTTTGGTGCATGCTTTCCAATCTGCATGTATTTAGGCCAGACCTTATCAGGTTGTGGATTGCAGAGGTGGGTTGGTGAACAAGGAGAAGACTAGAAAAACATCCAGAAGGATTTGGAAAGTAACGAAATCAGAGCTCCTGATGAGGCGAGATTTCAAGCTCAGATGTGATTTTTAGTGTTTTCCCTTCAAGAATAAATAAAGTGTAAAAATATAAGTCAGGAATAGTCCTTTATTGTGAAACGTGGAATGAAAATGTAGAGCTGATGGTAAGCCAAAACGTGAATGTGAGTTGTGTCTCAATCTCTGTAACGCTGGAGATTACTTTCTTTGTCATAAATTGCAGAGCACTTCCCCCAGATCTTCCTAAAGTCTTGTGCTTTTGGAAGGTTTGGGAGGAAAGGAGGGGGAAGGCAGTCTCTTCCACCATGGGAATAACTTTTACAATGGTTTTATACACTGTAGTGAAGACTGATAGGGGATTTATGTGTGTGCACCAGGTCTGCACTAATGTTAAATGATGGGAAAGGACCTAGAGGAGAAACAGGAACTTTGTATTCCAAATAAGTTCTCTTCCTGAAGTAATATAGAAAAATGAAATGAAGAATTCTGTTTGTATTTCACCTATGGGCTAAAGCGTGAAGTTCTTGTGCTTCTAGTAATAAGCAGTAGGCCTCACGTCTCTTATTCCTGGACATTTCAGGTTTTGGCAGTTTAAGTGCTCTACTTAGCTGACTGTTTGTTAATCTGTGGCTCTGTGCCTATATACTCCATACAGACAGTTTTGTCTCAGTTGTTACCGAGAACAGGTTAGGTCAGGTGGGAAAGCGCATTGAAACTCTTCAGATTTAAACTGAGTATGCAGGCTTCTGTATGCTTGGAGATGTCAGTTAACAGGAGCATTTAAAGCATGAATGCATTTTGCATATACCTGTTCTTTTACCTGGTTTGGCTGTTGAGTTCGGAAGCTGTGGCTGCCCCATCCGTGTCAGTGTTCAAGGCCAGGGTGGACGGGGCTTGGAGCAACCTGCTGTAGTGGAAAGTGTCCCTGCCTATGGCAGGGGGTTGGAACTGGGTGAGTTTTAAGGTCCCTTCCAACCCAAACCATTCTCTGATGATGATTCTGTGACATTCCCAAGCAATGGACTGCAGTATTGGAATTGCAAGGTTACAGTATTGAAGACAGTTGGACAGGAATGCACATTGGTTTTAAGCTGTTTATCTTTCACCTATAAAAGCAAGTACAACACCCACATATTGGTTTGGGGGCTTTTGTTTTCTTTTAGTTTCATACTTCTTTTAAATGAATAAGGCCAGCAGTGTGTCTGAGTGCTTTTTTCAAGGTTACCATCTCAACTGTGGGGTATTTTCCAACTTAGCTTTTGTTCGAGTAACTGGAAACATGGATTATCGTGGTATTTGACCCAGTATTTATTGGAGAACCGAGAAGTACAATTCCTTTTCCTAAGGGGAAGCAGAGCTATGAGTTGTGTTCTGAACTGCTGGGGCTCTGTAAGCGGTTTTGCCAGAGTTGTAAGAGCGAAGCGAGTTAGAAACAGTTTCAAGGAGTTTATTCAAGAGGAAATGTCAAAAGGTTGATTAGTTTCCTACAGACCAGACTATCATACAGCAATCTCTAGGTCTAACCCTAGGTCCTGCTAGGCAGGGGCTCTTCTAATGTGCTTGAATCTTCCCCCTGAGACTCCTCCTTAGAGACTTTCTTCCTGATGCCTAGCTTCTAGTTTTGTGTGTCCCATCCATTCTTTCTTGAACCACTGCTCTCTCTTGCATTTATCTCTGTCTTCTAATCTGTAATGGAAAGGAACTTCAGGCTAAAGCCAGTTAACTCTTTCCTGCAGTCACGAGTCTGTCCAGACTATTCTTTATCTGACTACTCACCACTTCTCTTTCTCTGCTTTGCCACAGTATCTCTAGATGATACAGACTCATTTCATGGATTCTCAAGCACATATATTAATGAAACACCCAAATAATTAATGAAGCTAACAGGACTTTTATCCAAGTGTTAATTCTGGAAAATTGAACTTATTCTTTGTATATGCATAGATTTTTGCCTTCTCAAGGCAGGATGGGGAGGAAGAGTCAATTCTCTGTTGTATATAAGAACAAATAGCTGTGGGCAGCAGAGTTGTTCATACAGACCCCTGGTATTTCCTTTATTGGTAAGGGACATTTATTTGCATGAAACTGGGCTCTGAGATGTTTGTAAGATCCATGAATGCTGTAGATGAGCACCTCTATATATAGCTATTTTTTGTGCTTGTTTTCAGTTGGGAATGACTGTTAATGGAGGTTTTGTGTCTCTTCTGAGCATTCTCATTTTTTGTGTGATGTCTTTGAGCTGTTCCCAAGTACACAACTCTTCCATAGATGTTCCCAAATAGCTTCTTCCTTATGTTATTTTCCAGTCATCTAATTGCAGAGCCTTTGTATTTCAACTATCTGCCTCATACATGTGAGTGGAAGATTTGCTTTTTCCCAGCAGCAATATGCATGATAAAACCTGCATCCAGTCAGCATTTCAGCTTCTGTGTTTCATGCAGGGCTTCTCCCCTTCTTTGCTCCAAGCCTCATAGTATGTGTCAGTCTCTCTTGCCCTCTCACTTGGTGGTTATATGTGTACATCCCTTTTGGTGTATAGTTTGAGTCACCTTCATGTTTAGTGGTGACAACTTCCATCTATAGGAATGCCATTTTGGAGCCTTCCAGTGATGAAGCCACCCTGCAGATACATCCCTAACTGTAGTTCTTGCTGGTGTGTTCAAGGAGTGGAAGCCTTAGACATTGATATAATCACTGCAGGGTTTGTCAGTTGGGAAGTGTGGACTCCTGGGCTATTACTGCACTACAGGAACCAGGTACATTTGACTGTGATTAATTTCTGCGCTGTGTGAAGTCCATGTTTTTGGGACTTCGGTAAAGCTAAGGGAATAAAACCAACCAAAAAGCAACTCAAAAAGTATACAGAGCACAGCAAGAGTGTTTCAGTTCACTCTGAATACAGGGGCTTTCTATATGCTCTCCGAAGAGGTCGTACAGATCAGCCTTACACGTAGCGGTCACCTTTTCTTTTTACTGGTTTTGTCCTGGGCACTTATCAGAGAGACAAAGTGATACTTTGTCCTTCCAGTAAGTTACCCCCATGAAAAGAATTTGTCCTTCCTTAGTGCCCAGGAAGGCAGGTCTCTGCAATACAAGAACTGGAAAATATGGGAATGGATTTAAGTCTTCTTTCAGTGACCCCTCTAAAACTGCAAAGAGCTGCACTGGTGGCTTGTGTGCCAGCCCCAGAAACCTGTGAACACAGCTATGAGCACTTGCTATCTTAGTGCTAATCCCTTCCTCAAAAAGCCGGGTCAGAAAGGTGGGGTGAGGGTGTATTTCACAGCTCTGCCTCCATCTCCCTGTGCTTTGAGTTCTTTCTGCAGGATCTGTGGTGCCTTGAGGTCCTTCAGGGGGTATCACTGCATGACCACAAGCAGTTCCTCCAGCACTATGTCCTTCAGCAGTTCCTTTTGCTCTTTAGGATTCTGAGTATTTCAGGCCTCCAGTTCTGGGTTTTTCCTTGTTGGAACACTTCTCCAGGTACTGCCGTTTGCTAACCTGTGGGTCCATTCAAAACCGTTCCCTAACCTAGGTCACCATTTTGGAATGATGCTATTCCCTAAGCACAGTTCTGCAGAACTGGGGGGCAATAAAAAATATAAGCATTTATTGCTTATAGCACACACCATTAAAAGGAAAGCATTCCATGTCTGGGCACAAATGATGACCTTATGCCTCAAGAAAACCTGTTGTGAGCAGCGTGTGTATATCATTTTGACCTCTAGACCAAGTGTGGGTTTAATTGTTACAGGCATTCCACCTATTCACACTGATAGATGCCCCAGTGAAGAGTGAGGGATATCTGTACTGCAACATAAGCAGGAAGCTTCTACCTACAGTATTGTGAGACTGTTACAAACAGGTTGTAAGAAAAGCTGCTGAAAGGAAACTGTGACTGGTCTTATGAACTGCAGGCGTCAGGTTTTAAGTCATCATTTCCTTTCTTCTGAGGCATCTCTCATCTCTCCGTGTCCATCCTCAACATGTGTTCAGACCTAAGTGCACTGTCGATGCCACCTAACATCTTAATCTGTGTTTCTCAGCAGAAGACTTCCTCTTACAGCCTGCAGAATGTAGATAAGTGCTTCACATTGTCCTTGGGCAGAAGTTCTGTGCTTTTAAAACTCGTGCTTCTGTCTCTGTCTCTTCCCATGGGACTTAAGAGTACTCATTCCAGTCTTGTAGAGAGGCTTTTGCTGCCTGTATTTCTTCTTAGAGATGCGAGACAGACGTTCTTTGTAGACTTGTGCTGTTTACTCATAATGCATCTCCTTGCTTTCACCTTGAGGCGATGAAGTGAGCAGCCACTGTCTTTGTCAGAATCTGTTTGGATCCCTCTGAGAGTTGGACCAGCTCCTCTCCCCCATGGAGAGGCACCATGGCTCCTTTCAGGATTTCCTCTGTATCTAGAAGATTTTGGTTACAGTTTGAGTAGAGAAATCAGAGTTCAGTTAAAAACATAAAACAACAAGAATGATGTAAGAAGCAACTTTGGATATACCGATTCTTAATTGACTGATGAGCTCCTGTGTCTGTCTTCCATTTGTACAGATAATCACTCTGCACCTCCGGATGTCACCACTGGTCTGGTGGAACATTTACATCACGAGCGCCCACAGGTTGCATCAGTACGAGGAGTTCCCAGAGGCTACAACAGCAGCATCTTGGAAACTGCAGATGGTGATTCTATTATAAACCTCCTGCTTTTCAGTCTGTGTCGCCTTTCCTGAATAAGTGAATCCTTAACAGAGCTTGACACCCATCCTGTGCTATGTCCCTGCCCCTCCAAAGCTTTGCACTAGTATGGGGTACCTGTCAGTCTACCATGGGAGAGGAAACTACTGCATTTCCCATGGTCTGCTGGTGGGAGCCATGTCCCTGCTTCTGTGTATTTCTACAGTAAAAGGCAACATAAGCCCTTTTGTCTCACATTTGAATTTTATATTGTGTGAGAGCTTGACATTTCAATAGCTACAAACATACACATTTCTATGTAATTTAAAATCAATAGATCACATGCACAAACAAAAGCATTCAGTGTGGGTTTGTGTTCTGATTATTTCTTGCTAGCCCTCTAAAATACCGCAAGATTGATTTGTTTTTTCCAAGCATTGTCACACTTTCAGAGCTGAATGAATGTTAAGACATAGCAAATACCGAGACTCTGGAAGAAAAGAACATTCTTCAGGTTTGTATTGAACTCTCATGAAGGAGTCAGCAGTTTGAAAAGCGAAATTAGAGCATGAGAAGGTATATTCTTCATCCAGGTAGCTAGGGAGCAGCGTTAGATTAAAACAAATAACTCCATGGTTGAAACTGGTACTAATTTAAGCTGGTTTTTTCCCAAACAAGCTGCTTGTCTTGACTGACTCTGAAAGCTGTACTGAGCTTAGTGTGATGCTGTAAGCAATGTGGCAGCATGTGCTTTAGTGTATGTTTATTTACATGTAGTAAGTAATAAATCTTTTCTCTTTGGCAGGTGTTCCAGTGAATAGCAGAGTGTCCTCTAAAATCCAGCAGCTTCTAAATACCTTGAAAAGACCAAAGCGCCCACCTTTGAAAGAGTTTTTTGTTGATGATTTTGAAGAACTCCTCGAAGGTTAATTTCCTTTCAGATGCATTTGTCACTCCTTGTTGAAGCAGGCCACAGAAGAGCTGATACTTCTTAGCAAATGCTGTTTTCTTTTCCCAGTAGAAAACAAATCATGGTTGAGTTCTTGGTAGAGTTATTTTATTGGAGACAGAGAGGTTGTATGCTATCACAAGCGAGACAGAATCTTCAACTCAGCCCTTCTACTCAGTGTACTTGGTCTCCCTTCCTCCCTCACTTTGGAAATTCTTCTGATTCAGCCTCATTTGGACCAGTGTGATGAGCTGGTGAACACTAAAGACTGTGGTCCTTGAAGGAATTCATTGGTTCATCCAGAGCTTGTCATGCTTGGTGATAGTCCCACCATCACTTTTTGCCTCAGAGATTCTAAACTCTGCCCTGCTGTCGTCAGTAAATGTATAGAGGGTACTTTTTGGAATAAGTCAGGGCATAGCCTGAGTGTAACTGGTAGTGCAGTGGACCTCTGGAAGCCTATGACAAACCTCTTGCCCAAAGCAGGTCTGACTAGATCAGGCTGCTCAGGACTATGTCCAGTCAAGTTCTGAGCATCTCCAGATGTGGAGATTCCACAGCCTCACTGGCCGCTTGCATTCAGCTGGTGTCTACAAGCACTCCTGCATCCTGCTCTGAGAACCTGCTTTGTAGCTGGTCAGTGCCCAAATACAGTTAGATGAAAACATTTACTTACTAGTACATGGAATTTATTATGATAATACTGTTTGCATGCATGTTAATATCCTCTTCTTGAAATCCAGAAACTTTCCTTGTGTTAGATGTTCAGAGGAATTAAATGCATTGAGTGCACTGTGCATATCTTGTCTGTGCTCTACGTGAAAGGATTGTCCTTGTACACGCTCTGCAGATATTAGCTAAAACCCGCTATTTTCTTCTCTGTATGCATGTGTCTAAGCGGAAAGAAAAGCATCTCTAACAGATGTAGAAGATACTTAGCAATATGTAGCTGCCTCTTAAAACCAGCTGCATCAGCTAATTTTGGAGAACAATTTTTGGTCTGGTTTCTTAGTCTTAAAGATTAAATGGAAATGTTCTTCATGTGACATTCTTGAGTGGCTGTTACGAGGTTCTCTAGTATTTATTTGTTTGATACTTCAAGATATGAAGTGATCATGGTTCTAGTCTTTCACTGAGCATTTTTCAGGCAAACTTTCATTGAGGTCTACATATGTCATTGTGAAGAGCAGAGAGCATCACTTTGAACTGTTCATTGTAGTTAATGCATAGATTAAGTCTTAGCTAAATCCAGCTATGACTTTATTTGGCTAAGATCAAGATAACTTCACCTACTTGAGAAGCTTGGAGCAAGATTTTAACAGCAGGCTGCTCAGAGAGCAAATGGCCTTACAAACCCTGCAGTGTTCCACAGTTGAGAGAGATGATCCAGAAATCAAACAAAACCTGCTGCGAGAGGTACAGTTTTAGTTGTAGGTAATCCATATACAGAGCATTTCATCAGGCTTTATTTCTTTGTTTAAAAAACCTTATCATTATAAAGGCATAGTGTCATTCTTCATTGCCTGTTTCGAATTTGGTGCAGCAAAAATAAAGATCCAGTTGTCACTGATGCCATTCTCTCTGATAATGCTTCTTGACTTGGTGTAGGCTGTCATTTAAATACATGTGCAGAACAAGCAACAGAAAATACATCTTTCTGAAGCAGAGGAGAAGATTCAAATTCTGTTCCTGTGTCTAGATCTTTTGAGTAATGTTGAATCAGAACTCTAAAGTGATGCTAATTACTTTTTGCGAAGCCAACAGGTGATGAGCATAGCATCATCCTATAGCAGAGGAGAAGCAACGATAGCTGTGAGGGAGAGGAAAGTAGGAATGGTTCACAGAATAATCTTTTAGGGACAGCTTGTGCACTGGAGGCCAGGTTGGACGGGGCTTGGAGCAGCCTGGTCTAGCGTGAGGTTTCCCTGCCCATGGCAGGGGGTTGGAATTGGATAAGCTTTAAGGTCCCTTCCAACCCAAACCATTCTGTGCTTCTGTGCTTTTGTAAGGATTGACATTTGCCCTTTTCGTGTGCTCTGGTTTTAGTGCAACAGCCTGACCCAAATCAACCAAAGCCGGAAGGAAATCAAATGAATGTACTTAAAGGTGAACCCTTGGGCATGGTAACCAACTGGCCACCTTCTCTGCTGGCTGCCCTGCAGCGCTGGGGAACCACCCAGCCAAAAGCCCCTTGTCTGACAGCACTGGATACAACTGGGAAAGCTATTTATACCCTTACCTATGGTAGGTATTGATGATGACTGTAAGGAAGAATCAGGCATTCCTTGTGGAATGAACAATTTGCTTTACTTTAGGAGGAACTGGCTGTGCTCATGACACGCTTTGAGATTTGAATGCAAATTGCTAATTCATTGTATGTGAAGAAGATTGTAAAGGAAGTTAATGAAGGGAAATTGTTTATGGTATTGATTCTTTACAAGTGGCTGTTTATAAATTTCAAACAGTTGGGGTTTATTTTCTTTAAAGAACATTGAAAATAGCCTAGGAGGGACAAAACATGACTAATAATAACAGTCTTCAGAGGCGCAGAGTAGACGTAAAATCTCAGCATGGTTTTGCATGCTGAATGCAATTCTTACAGAGAAGACTTGCATTCAGGAGCATGTTAGAGATGTTATCGTGGGAAGGAAAACTTGCCTGAATCAATGAACTGGAAGTGTTGCGGTCATTGCATTATTTGTAAGATCATTTTGTCCCTAACTGCAGCATTTCTTTCTGTGCTGTGTTAGACTCCAAGTTTCTTGTTTGCATTCTTACAGCTGAAGTGTGCTTACAGGAGGTGGAACTGAGCAGCTGCATGAGTTCCGTTACTTTGCGGTGGTGCTTTGAGAATTCCTTAGGATATTGTGTTTAGTTTTACATTGAAATATAAAAGAAAGGAAAAGCCAAACTGTAAAGAAGCCAAGCTCTAAATTGTATTTGGACTCTGCCAACTGCACTGAAGGGCCAGTTCTGTAGAGAACTGCCCATTTGATGTATCTGAGTCCTGTGGAACCTTTCTTATAGAACTGGAAAGTAAACGGGGAGAAAAGAAAAGTACAATTGCAGATGTTTGAGACTGACAAGCACAAGTTAACTGATGGTTGCTGCATGGTCTGAAAGGATTGAATGTGGATGTCAGTCCATGGTAAAAACCCTCTACTAGAGAGCCAAGTTCCAGATGCATGCTCTTTGCCATGGCATGCTCCTTTGGGTTGGGGGGGTTCTTGCTTTGATTTACCATTTACAGGGGAAGGGGGTTGCTATTGCTCAATTTCTTATGAACAGGGTGGTCTGGGTTTTTTAGCAAAGCTCTTCAGGGTTTGGAGGCTACAGATTAAAAAGTGATTTTTATATTGTGTCAAATAAGCAGTTAGAGTATTACCTTTGTACATAATAGCTTGGAATAATGCTTTGGTCTGAGCTATCGAGAGCTCTAGGTCACAAGTGAGCCCTGAACTGGCATTTCACAGAGCCCAGGAACGTGGTGTTTATCCCTACCCTTTGTTTCTTAAATTTCAGTTAACTTCTTGTCCAATGTAGGATTATTTTTTTATCCCAAGTACTTTGCTTTCTCTAAGAGTCCTTAAGAAGGAGTCTTATGAAGTGTCTTTTAGAACTGCAGTTAGGTTGTATCAGCCAGGCCTTGCGTGTGTGTGTGTGCTCACATGCACTAAACATTAGAAGAGCTCAGGTTTGTGAGGTGGGATTGCTTTCACAACACAAATGTTCACTTTTCCCTAATTACTTGCTCACGTGCCTGTTGACCCTGTTCTAATTCAGCCTGTTGCCTGGTGCACCTGTAAAGCACTGAGATTTGCTAATTAAATGTGAACGTTTTAGTCTAGCGGGGTTTAATTTCTGGAATGTCTTTTTTTCCTTAGGCAAGCTGTGGAGTAGAAGCTTGAAGTTGGCATATACCCTGCTAAACAGGCTAACCACTAAGAATGAACCATTGCTGAAGCCTGGGGACCGGGTAGGCTTCTGTTTGAAATGGTCTCTGGAGAAAACAGACAGTGAGGAACCGAAGGAAACCTTGTAATACTGCGAGTTGTAATAGTGTATTATCACAACATTTGCTGTTTCTGTTCCTAGTTTAAATATGAACCTGAACATTGTTGCAAAGATTCTTTTTTCCCCACCAATGACAAAGCTGTTCCCTCCCCCCCGCCGGCAACAAAACCCATTTCTTGTTATTCTGATGTATTTTTGTAGGTAGCTCTCGTGTTTCCTAATAGTGATCCAGTTATGTTTATGGTGGCATTTTATGGATGTCTCCTCGCAGAACTTATTCCTGTCCCAATAGAAGTTCCACTAACAAGAAAGGTAGGCAGATACCTTCCACATTTTTATGGTTTTGTAAATAAAGGAGGGGAGGTATCTAAATCCCATAGCCTTTATGTGGTACCCCTCAGAGCCTGCACTTTGAAAGCAGTATGGTGCATCAGCTGAGCTGCTCAATGCACACTCCATGCTTGGAAGTGTTTAGAATTTACTTGGGGGGGGAATGGTCAGAAGCAAGTAATCAGCTACTTCAGGATATGTAACTGTAGCAATTATTCTAATTCAGTATTTTTGCAAAGGCATGGAAGTATTTCTCAACATGTAACATAGGAAAGCTCTTTTCAGCTCTCATGCCGAGTAGTGAGAGAGCACAGGCAGGCAGAGACGCCTCAGTTACTGGAAATACCAGTATAATCCCACCCACATTATGGGGGTTGAGAAGGTTCCAGCTCTGCTCTTCAGTGCTTCAGGACTCAGAAACAGCATCAAACCAGTTCTGTTTTACCAGACTTCGCTAAAATCCCTGTTGGATTGGAGAGGGATGCACAGCCACTGCTATTGTCGCTATTTTGCTACCATTGCTTGCCAGATCTATTGCCATATCTAACTTAGTTGGCACTAAGCAAAACTAAGCCTTTTGAGCATAGACTTTGTTCTTTTGTCTTCCATGAAAAGTCTTACGGGCTGGAAGTTCTTTCCTGTGTTACACATTGGCTCAATACTTTCTAAACATGGAAAAGTTACATTGCACTGTACAAAAGCTTCATTATTTGTAAGTTTTCCATAATGTGGTTTCTCTGTAGGATGCTGGCAGCCAGCAAATTGGATTTCTTTTGGGCAGTTGTGGAGTAACACTAGCTTTAACCACTGATGCCTGTCAAAAAGGCCTTCCTAAAGCTCAGACTGGTGAGGTGGTGACATTCAAAGGTATGTTTGTAAGACACTCGTATTTCTTTATAGGATAAAGAGCAGATATAGCCATCATTGCTATTAAACAACAACTTCTGAGACATACATACAAAAAACTGCCTTGTTTGTCACGTCATTACTTAGCGCTGCTTTTTCCTATCAGGGGGTGATGCTGCAGCTTTTGCTTGCCTCCTGTCGTTATCCCTGAGTAGTGGAAGGGGGAAAATCTGATTCTTGGGACAGTAAGGACAGTAACTTCTCTTTTTCTTTGAAGGCTGGCCTCGTCTCATGTGGTTTGTGATCGATGGGAAGCATCTGGCAAAACCAGCTAAGGACTGGCATCCACAAGTGCGGGATGCCAGTGCTGAGATTGCTTATATTGAGGTGATCCAGTATAATATACCTAATATACAGTTACTCTGTTGTAGTTTATATCCCAGCACGTTTTCTTCCTTTAATCTCTTGATGCAATAAAAGAGATTGCTATCCTATTTTTAACTGTGGGGCAAGGATGTTTCCCTCAGGGTTGCCAGGCAAACTGTCAATTGAGTGATTGTGTTGAACCGACTTGAAGATTGGGGATAACTGGCACTTTTGGCTCCCTGGCACAATATGTTCAGTTGAGATAGACAAACAGTCAGATCTCATAGGGTATTGCTGTATTCTCCAAACATAAATGTCTTACACTAGCTTTTTGATCTCGTTAAAAAGCTCACTTCAGTTTTATAGTAAAATATCCTTTCAGTTCATTGCTGTAAATCTTGCAGATCTTGTTGTTAATCTAATGCTTTTGTAAACTTTCTCTTCTCAGTACAAAACAAGTAAAGAGGGCAGCACAGTGGGCATTACTGTATCTCATGCTTCCATGCTGGCACACTGTCACGCATTGACTCAGGCATGTGGTTATTCGGAAGGTAAGTTAGATAGGTACAACTTCAAAATTGTACTCATAGCTTTGAACAGTCAGACCATTTGTGTTGCAAAATCATATTTATTGTCTTAAAAGAACTTCAGATAAGCAGTACTAGCTTTAACCGCAAAGGGAACGACAAACTTCCTCATTCATAACTGGTGTGATATGAAGCCACTTGTGAAATAATAATCAATGTGTGTTAAACTGTTTTAACCTAAGATCCCTATCAATATTATTCAAGGGTTTGGATTTTTCAGTCTTCATAAGCATGTGGTCTATAACCATAATTTAAAGATGGTTGTTGGAAGTGAAATGAGACACTTCCAGCTTAAGCAGCCTGTTATAGACAAGAAGGAAGGGGAGCATAGCTTTGATTTCTTAGTAGTGTTGGAAGTTTCATAGTTGCCTTAGCAAATATTTTGAGTTCTTGAATAGCCTCATAAATATGCTTCTAAAGTCCTGATATTTTTTTCCATTGCTTTCAGCTGAAACACTAACAAATGTCTTGGATTTCAAAAGAGATGCTGGCCTTTGGCATGGAGTATTAACAGTGAGTATTGGAATGAATGAAAAAGCCTGCAGCGAGATGCTTCTTTCAGGGGTAGAGTATTGGTATGGGAATGAAGGAATGAACTTTCTCAAACTATTTGTATTTCAGTGTGTAAATGTTTCAGTAACAGGCTGCACAGTCATAGCTGATGTTGTTACACACAGTTCTCACAGTTAAATGTAAGAGTTACCCTGTAGCTGTGGTAGTTTGTTTTCTAAGTACATGCTGTTTATTCTTTGAACCACTTGAAGGTTTAATTTGTTAATACTTTTCTCACAGAGTGTTATGAACAGGATGCATGTCATCAGTATTCCCTATGCATTAATGAAGGTTAATCCACTTTCCTGGATACAGAAAGTCTGCTTGTACAAAGGTAACCCGAAAGTGTTTTACTTTAACCCATCTCTTTATGGATGATATAAGGAAATGAAAATCATTGTTTCTGTAAAATACCTGCTCTAGCTGAGGCCAGTGCTGCTTTATCCAGCTGACTTTGTTTGCCACAGCTTTAGGGTACTCCATTTCAGTAATAAATGTACTGATAGATTCATTGCTGAGTGATGCTGATGGCTTCCTCTAATAGACCTTTAAAGAGCCTCTTTTTCTCACCTCAGTATTGAAATTTATAGTAAACATTTAAATTCTCTAAAATCAAGTCCATTTGGAGGCATTGAGTGTACATGTGTCATAGTGGTTAAATACTTGGCATTTGTGTTTGTTCTCCAGGTTTGGAATCTGTTTCATAAATGTATATACACAAAAGTACGTAACTGGTGTTTATTCTGTTCTGCGCATGCACCATAACTGTGTTTCTACTTTCAGCCCGTGTAGCAGTAGTAAAATCTCGTGATATGCACTGGTCACTTTTGGCTCAGAGGGATCAGAGAGATGTCAGTCTGAGCTCTTTGCGAATGTTGCTAGTGGCAGATGGAGCTAATCCATGTGAGTATGGGTGCTTTTTCAGTTCAAGGTGGGCTATGCACGCTGTAAATCACACAGCTCTGCATCTGCACTCTAGGAGTTCAGCAGCACTGGCTATAGTTCATCTTCAGGAAAACACAGTAGCAGTATTTCTTTGCCAGGGATGCCAGAGCAGAGCTTCCATAGAAAATATTCTGAAGGATTATTCTTTCCATAAAGAATAGTTGGCAACATGATTTTGAAAGAAGCTTTTAAATTTTCAAGTAAATCATAATGCCATTTTCAGTAGTAGTTGTTTATGTATTGCATATAGACATAAAATCTTTGAGTTGCAGTGTGTCTGATTCTGTACATGCCCCTAGGGCTTGTGTCAGTCATGTGCAAGGACATAAAAATGGAAGCAGACACAGCCTTAACTCAAAACCAAGACAACTATTAACTAGAGTGTGTGGTAGGTCCTTGCCTTTCTCTGTCACTCATATGTTGATGGTTTACAGTAACTAGAGGAAGCAGCCAGGAGGTGGTAAGAATCTACCTTAGTTACTTGATTTTGATGTTCTCATACACCAGAAAGCCCAGTGTTCCAGATTCCTTGCAGTTGCATAATGAGAGGTCTGCAGATCCTGCTGGCAGAAGATGAAAGCCTGAAACTAAGATGTTACTTGTTGTCAGCACTGTTTCAGAGCTGATGCTTAAAGTTAGGCAGCTCGGTCTGTAGTAAAACGCTGTATATATGCTAATGATACCACTGCTTTTTACTCGTTGTTTGCACTTCTTAGCTATATTTAGCTGTGTAAATTCATTTTTTTAACTTCATCTTTTCATTAGTGCTGTACTCTTAGATAAATTGACCTGAAATGACATCTAGGATGTAGAATAATCAATGAAGTTTTCTGCTTTGCGTTGTGTGCTGCAATTCCACAACTGTAAAATACAAAGCTGTAGGTGATGCCATATCCTCTTGCATTTTGGCCTGAGTCCTAAAGGGCAAGTAAAGATCTGAACTGAAATGAAGGTATGTCAGAAGTATCTGA
Organism: Amazona ochrocephala; assembly: GCA_039720435.1. NCBI lineage: Eukaryota > Metazoa > Chordata > Aves > Psittaciformes > Psittacidae > Amazona > Amazona ochrocephala. The sequence continues at coordinate 79,090,095 of CM077881.1, read as the reverse complement.
TGCTAATTTCTAAATGCTTTGGCTCTGTGACCTCTGTAAGAAACAATGATCGCTCCTAGAGGAGCTATATAGGAAGCCAACAGATACAGTTGCTGTTAGTGACAAAATACTCTGATCACTGAAGGACTTCCCATGATGTTAAGTGTCCCAGAGTGCTGCCAGAGAAAGAGTGTGGGTAGTTTTGAATGTCATGCAGTGAATTAGTTGTTAACCACTGGGTGGTTTTCCTCCAAATCTAACATCTAATAATAGGCTGGAATGTCTTTTAGACAAGTATGTTGGTTTTATGGATGGATGCAGCCATATTTGTATGGCTGAGCATAAGCTTTGATGTCCTGAAGCTCACCCTTTCCTGACCTTGCAAAGCGTTTCCAACTGTGTGATTGTTCTTTTTAGGGTCGATATCTTCATGTGATGCATTCCTGAATGTATTTCAATCCCGAGGTTTGAGACCAGAAGTTATCTGTCCCTGTGCTAGTTCTTCAGAGGCACTGACTGTTGCTATTCGCAGGTAATTCTCTTTTCTGAGAGGGGGAACTGAAGCATTTCTTGACTATTGAAATATATCTGGTTTTAAAATGAGAGTCAGGAAAGACCATCACCCACATAAGGATGCCCAAAGACTCAGAGAGAAGTAGTTTGAGGCTCACAGGTATCCCCTTCATTGTGAGATGGGTGATTTTTGTTTGTTTTCTTTAAAAAGTCTAAGATTTTCTGAAGATAGTCAGCCATAAGGTTGGGTTTTTTACCTGCTTAAGAAAGTGAGGTCTTATGCTTGTTGTTGCTGGAGGACCTTTATAAAATGCCCCCCAAAACAAGGCTGTTGTTTACTGGGAGGAAGAAGATGCTGAATCTTCAAGTAATTGCTTCTATACGATGTCTTTTAAACAGAGGGCTAAAGAAAGAAAGAGGTACTTATAACTGGTCTGCAAAAGACCATTGGAATTCTGGAGCCAGGAAGAGATGCTGTGAAAGAAGGAAATACTCGAATTATTAGCAGCTGTGTGGATGGAATATCCTGGGATTTACCGAGTGGGGTTGATCAAAATGTACTTTTTTGGAAAATCAATTTCAAGAAAACTGAAAAAGTGTTGAGATTTTGGAGAGTTCTTTCTCTGGTGGGAGAAGTGACATTTCCCAAGTATTAACAAATGCACTTAAAAGAACTGATTTGTACGGTAACATCTGGAATCTTGCTTTGCTACCTCCTGAAAGTTGAACAGTTACACAGAATGCAGTTGTTGGTGTCCGATCAGTTCTGTTCAGTGTAAGAAGTGCCAAGTCCTCCAGACACTTCCTCATTTTCCGTGGGGTTTATCCTTTGAATGCTTATTCTTGGCACTTCTTTGCCCATAATAGGACTAAATCCTCTCTGCAACATTTTAGCGTGAGAGGAAGCTACATGGTGTTTTGTTGTAGGTGTTTTTTCATCTACATAAAATATATTACCACTCTTGAACACTTGTTTGTTTAAAATGAGAAGCTGTTGCTTCTCTTAACCTCCGCACAATGTTTGTGATGACCATATTGCCATCGGTCTTTTGCTTCCTGTCTGATTTGACTTTCTGCTTTGCAGACCTCCAGAACTGGGTGGGCCTCCTCCAGGAAAAGCAGTGTTATCTATGAATTGTCTGAGTTTTGGCGTGATAAGAGTGGATACAGAAGAGAAGTTGTCAGTGTTAACTGTACAGGATGTTGGTCAGATTATGCCTGGAGGTAGGAAAGTATTTCATGTAAGTTTAAGCATATTCCACATCAGTTATTTTACTATTATGAAATATATCAGAATCTGAAATGAGAAATACCTTTAAGGTAGTATGACTTACGTTTTGACACATTACCTAAACACATGGCAAGTAAATACTGGCTCAATTAGATTATTCAGTTTTTTCAGTAGAGATAATCATGGAATCATAGAATAGTCGGGGTTGGAAAGGACCTTAAGATCACCCAGTTCCAGCCCCCCTGCCATGGGCGGGGACACCTCCCACTAAACCATGCCACCCAAGGCTATGTCCAACCTGGACTTGAACACCCCCAGGGATGAAGCATTCACAACTTCCCTGGGCAACCCATTCCAGTGCCTCACCACACTTGCAGTAAAGAATCTCTTCCTCATATCCAATCTAAACTTCCCCTGTTTAAGTTTGAACCCGTTACCCCTTGTCCTCTCACTACAGTCCCTCATGAAGAGTTGCTCCCCAGCATCCCTATAGGCCCCTTCAGATACTGGAAGGCTGCTATGAGGTCTCCACGCAGCCTTCTCTTCTCCAGACTGAACAGCCCCAACTTTCTCATCCTATCTTCATACAGGAGGTGCTCCAGTCCCCTGATCATCCTCGTGGCCTCCTCTGGACTTGTTCCAACAGTTCCATGTCCACAATAAATTTGAATGACCATAGGTTTTGGCATGGGCAGATGTTTTTGGCTGGTGTGCAGAGGTGGTTTATTATTCACTTGTTAGCATTAGTGCTGACTGAATAACAAGTACAATAGAATAAAACAAAATGTAAACTGTATGAGGAAATATTCTATCTTTCATCCAGGAGTGATAGTCCACATGTTAGAATACAACAGAACAGAATAGAATATTCCAGTTGGAAGGGACCTACAAAGATCATCTAGTCCACCTTCCTGACTAGTTGAGGGGTGACCAAAAGTTAAAGCATATTATTGTCCAAATGCCTCTTAAACACTGACAGGCTTGGGGCATTGACCACCTCTCTTGGTCTCCAGAGTGACTTGGGGCATTTGACCACCCTCTCAGTAAAGAAATGCTGCCTAATGTCCAATTTAAACCTCTGCTGAGACAGTTTTGAACCCTTCCCACATGTCCTATCACTGGATAACAGGGAGATCAGCACCTCCCTCTCCACTTCCACTCCTCAGGAAGCTGCAGAGAGCAATGAAAGTCCTCCTTCAGCTTCCTTTTCTTCAGACCAGACAAACCCTCAGCAAGGAAGATGTACCCTTGGTGGAAGAGATGGCCGTGAGGAATACTTGAGCAAAATGCACATGTACATGGGCCCTGAGGGGAGTTTGTGGAGTCTTCATTCTTGGAGCTATTAAAAAGCTGTCTGGACATGGTCCTAGGCGACTGGCTCTAAGTAGCCTTGAGTTGAGGGGTTGGACCAGATGGCTTCGGGAGGTCCCTTCCAGCCTCAGCCATTCTGAGGACCCTAGTCTGCGTATCCCAGCAAACTGGTCAGTCCTGGATTAACCTCAGTTTCTTAATGATATCTGTTTGCAACGCTGTGCTTCTTAAAGGAGGTAGAAATGGGTATTGTTTTCCAGCCCACTGAGTGGATTTAAGGAGAGACTTTGTCTCTTCCCTGTTGTTCTCTTTTGAGGCTAGGCTCCTGAATCATGCATTATGTGGAGAGGAGAGCACTTTGAGGAAGATGAATAGAGTTAGGGTGCCAAGCCAGACCTAACACTGTGGACAAGGACTGGGCTGTGCATCCTGAAAGACCACTTAGTGCCATCTACTCCAGAAGTGAAGATTGCAGCATTAAGTTGATAGTGTAATGTACCCTGGCACTATCTGTCTGAGGGTACCACTGGCTTCAGGCCCTGTCCTGACCTGGTGTGAGTGTGTTTGGAGAGGATGACATAACAGGTTTATTTGAATTCTCCTTACTCTTTCAGGTTTACTGTGTAGTGACCAAAGAACCTGATCTGTTCTAGTTCCTTGGCACCCGTGGCTCTGCTGTTATTGGTCCCATTATGAATTTAATTCCTTGCTGAGCTGTGGTTCCAAAGCCCTCCTCTCTGCAGAGCATTTACTGAAGGTACAAAGAAGAGGAGAGCCATCTCTTCATCAGGGACTGTAGTGATAGGGCAAGGGATGATGGGTTCAGGCTGAAACAGCGGAAGTTCAGGTTAGATGTAAGGAAAAGTTCTTCCCTGTGTGGGTGCTGAGGTGCTGCCCAGAGGAGCTGTGGCTGCCCCATCCCTGGCAGTGTTCAAGGCCAGGTTGGACACAGGGGCTTGGAGCACCCTGCTCTAGTGGGAGGTGTCCCTGCCTGTGGCAGGGGGGTGGAGCTGGGTGAGCTGTAAGGTCCCTTCTAACCCAGACCAGTCTGGCATTCTATTTGGTGCTATTTCAGCAAGCACCTCTTCTCTGTACATCAAGGCCCTCATTTTCAGTAAGAGGGGGCAGACACCTTTCCAGTCTGCTGATAAAAATCTCAGCCATCATGTAGCAGGTGGCACTGGTCTTGTTTCGTTTTCCTCATTGCTCCCAGAAACACTTGCAGCCAGTAAGGTTGGGGGTTCAGTTTCTTACCAAACTTAGATTCACATCCAGTAAAATAACTCTACATCAGCTTAACACTCGAGGAAGTAAGGCTGTAAAGGCAGGCCAGTGTGGATACAGGCACTGAGGTTAATGTCTGTGCATTGTTGTCTGGCCTTAATGTGAAAACGTGAGCGAATGCGGGGGGCAAGAGAGTCTGGTGACCTAATCTCACTTAATGGTTCATCTGAATGTTCAAATTCAGGTTGTTAAACGTGTCTGCAAAGTCCCAGAAGCTGCAGCTGGCTTCTGTGTCTCAGCAGAATGATTGTTTTTCCACTTCAGCTGGAATACAGATGGTATGAACTGCTACTGCTGTCTGGTTTGGCTCTTCTCACTACTGATGTCCATTTGAAACCCACTGAAATTCAGCTGTGCTGTTCTACTTAGATCATGGGTTAATCACAGGAACGTGGAGGGAAAAAGCTTGCATGCCCTTCAGTTGGTCATGGATCCTTTGGTGGACTCCCTGAGGTTGGCCTTGATGTTGGTCCAGTTTTTGAGAGTTCAAAAAAGTGATATTTGGTGCAGGATCAAAGGAAATCTTTCTCTGGATCAGTTTATCACATGGAGATCCTCCTGGCTTTGCTGTAGGCTTGCACTCTGGGCAGAGAGTGCTCGACTGCACTAAGGCACGAAGCAGCTTATGGTTGTGTTGCAGCTTAAGCTGCTCTTCATATTCAGCCTTTAGAACTGTAAAGCCACTTGGTTAATCCTCTGTGGTGCATTTGCTCAGTGGCAGGTTCAAGTCTGCTTAATGATGTCGGAAGGATTACCTGTATGTTTGTGGGTAAGTAATTTACCTTCCTCTTCTATGCAAGTTGTTAATGAAAAACATATCCCTGTCCTTGTGAAATGCCCTGGAGCATTGTCTGGCAAATCTAATGTCCTTCAGGTTTAGGATGCCATTGACAGACACTTGCAACACTATCATGACTTTCTACATCAGTAAGAAACATCAAGTGACATCTGATTGTGTGAGGGGAGAACAGATAAGTGCATATCCATTTAGTGCCTCAGAGTGATAGGACTTGTAACTGATCACTAAGGCTATTTTAGAATACAGTAGTAAGTGGCAAAACTTCTTGTAGGTTAAGCACAGTTGGGCAACTTAATGAATTAACCCTTCTAAAGCTCTGATCAGCATTGGGCTGTCAATGTCTGGGGTAGATCAGCTTCAATTTGACCAAATGGTACAAATCCCAGGTCTGAAGGTGTATTTTTAGCAGAAATTTCTCTGTACGTGCCTTAAGTCAGAAGGTAATGCAGCAGAATTCTTTCTAGAGGGTAATCCTTTGTCTTGAGTGTCTCTTAAAAGAAAATTGTTCAGTTTCCAGAGTAGGAAGAAAGTACAAAGGCCAGCAGTCATTTGGAGATATGTGCCAAGTGAAATGAATGACTTAAGGAAGCTACTGACTTATTTCCAAACGAGTCTGCATGTACATTCTAACAGTGGCTATACTTGTGCCTTACCTATTAAGATTTATGCCTTTTCCTATGTAGTATTCATGGAGGATGTGCTCCATCCGTTCTCACTTGGTGTTTGGCATACAGGAGAGAACATACCACCATTTCCTTTCCTGTTAGTTGCCTCTTGAATTACTCCGCTGACTGATGAGTCTTGCTCTTTATCTGGTTTTGGGTTTGTATTTTTGCCTTTCCTTACATTGCTGTGCTTTCACCAAAGGCCTAATTTGAGTCAGATGCCATTCCTGAAGGCTTTGTTGCGTCTTCTTATCCTCATTGAATACACTGAAGTGACTACGTACCCCAGTCTCTCAAAGGTCTTACAACACGTAAGCTCGCGTTCATTTGGTCAAACATTGATCAGACAGTTTGGTTCATTTGGAGACTTCCTTCTTTGCTGTGAAAGAAGTCTCCTAGCCAAGAAGTAGCTGTCATGCTGAGGTTCTCGCAGTCAAGCCAAATGGTTTTGATCTCCTCACCCTTGAAGGTCCCTGGCGTACTTGAAGACACCTTGAGGTACCAGCTGGTGAAAAGGTCATGGATAAAGTGTCTGCTTCTGCCCTCCTTTTCTTCTCATCTCGCTATTTGTTCTGAGACACTGAGCCCGCCTGCTTAGGGGATCTTATTCAACAGACCCCTCAGCACCAGGGTCATATCCTGTGTCACTGGTGTTTAACCCATAGGCCACTCTTGATGCCACATTCTCTTCAGTTGCCTTGGCTGTTCACTTTCAGCACCTACCGTGAAGGCGAATCATAAGGAAGTGCAAGCATCCATGAAGAAACCTTCCCATCAGGGACAGCATGGGAATTCTTAAGAGAATGCATTCCCCTGGAAATACTGTGCGGCTCCTGAAGGGATGATGTTTTGTGTCTCCTATTGACCACCTTGGGCTATTCTGCATGGTTGCTCTCTAGGACTGATGTTGCTAAGAAGCAATATTTGGCTCAAAACAGTAATTAGTTAATTTTTTCATATTGCACTGGTAAAGATGGGAGTGTACCAAACCTCTCTTCTGCCTGTTGTGTGCCTCCAACTTTCACATCAGCTGGGATGCAACTGTTGTCTCATCTTGGAAGCTTATTGTACCTTATGCTTGGACCTGGATACGGATGCTCGGGGTACTCAGTTAAGTTTACCTCCCTGCTGCTTCCCAGTGAGGTGTTTCCATTGTTTTACAGGGATCCTTCTCACATTCTTTCTTTGACGAAAGAGTAACTCTCTCTACTCCAGAAGGTTTGTATCCCTGTAGCTCCCAATCATACAAAGCCTGCCTCATCGGAAGAGTGCTGAAGCAGCCACTTTCTTATACTCAAGCGAAAACTCTGGGTTAGTGCCAGCTCTTGGGCTTCTGCAGATGAACTTCTGTATCTACAGTTTCAAGTTCTGGACTGCGACCGTACTCAGTACCTTTCCCTGAAGTTCAAGGAGAATGGTTGGCATTTCTCAGGTGGCAGGATGCCTACTCTGTCTTCCATCTATGGGTCTCTTGGTGTTATTGTTTCCTCTGTCTATGTCTCAGGAAATATCTGCCCTGGTTCCTTCATCTCAAGTGCCTGATGTGTAAAAGCAGTTGTTACACAACAGCTCCGTGAAGCTTTCAGTCTTTTTCCTTAGATTGTGAATGTGAGGTAGCAGCACCTTGTGCCTCAGCCCTTCGAATTTATCGCAGTCATCAGCAGTGTGTTCCTGTCTTCACATGATGGCACAACAGCTTGCCACTGCTTACCTTCTTCTCTTGGAGATCTGTGGCAATGAGTTCACTTGGGATGGGACATTTTCTTCCAATTTAAATGTGCTTTAGATGCTTGTGTGACCACCTTTAGGGTCTATATTCTTGTTCATCCTGATCAAGGAGTCCGGCTTGCTCTATGCCTATTGCCCTTCCCAGGAAGGATTCAGGTCTTTGCATTGGACGCCCCCATATGCCGTTTTCTTCGAACGTGAGGTTTCTCTGGAAACCCTTCAGCAGTGGTGGGATAGAGGCATTTTATTCTTGTCGTTTAGTATTTTTCTTAAGGTTTCATGCTTCTAGAACAGAAGTGATAACTCAAGGCTGGGGTGCAGAGGAGTCTTTCTTGGTTTTGTACTCATGGACCCTGGCATTTTAGGAAGACTTGCTGGCCTCAGGAAGATCCTGGAGTTCCGCTGTTGGCACACAGTAACAATCCAAATGGATATCAGTTGCATACGGATCCACTGTGAAACTGTGAGAGAGCAATAAGAGAGCACTTCCTAACACTCATCAGGCACCTTCTGCTGGTGCAGGCTTCTGACGTTCTTCTTGCCTTCCTGCCGTGCTGGTCTTGAGCCATTCCAGGGCTGAATCCAATCTTCAGTAGGGCATCAGCGCAGTCATTTGTTTGCACAGTAAGATTCTCATCCTCTGCCAGAAATCTCATGGCAGGGCTAACTGCTGAGAGCCATCATCTATAAGAATGTACATGTGGACTCATTTGAAGAAAGCAAGCTTTACTTACCAGTAATCGGTGTTCTTCGTGATGCGTAGTCCACATGTACATTCCTGTCCCATCTGCTTTTCCCTTCTTTCTAATTCTTTTTCAGATGCAATGCTGTTGAGAGAGACTGAAATGGTGGTAGATGCACTCTCTTGTATGTCACACACGAAGCAGGAAAAGGAGAAGCAAGAGTACAGGTTCCACTTTGCAGTATCACATGGCAGGGCAGAACTCTGCCTGCTGTTAGATTGTACGTGTAGAATGCCTGTACCATACATTGGTTACTGGTAAGTTTCTTGGTTTGTTTTGGGTTATTTAACTTGATCAGTTTGATAGGATTGTCCCTGGGCTTCATGGATGGAGCAGCATTTGGGAACTGTAGGTTGGGTTTCCCATGTTTGCGAATGAGTTGAGGATGTAGTATTTGTGTATGTCTACAAATTGTGCTTTTCCCTTCTCTCTGCGTCATTGCCTAAGCATTACAGAATTACAGAGCCCATTGTGCCTTCTCCCTCCACCTCCTTCTTCCTTCCCTTTCGGACTATGAAAGGCCAAATCCAGACTGCTTAAGCAGGGGCTCTACTTAGCCAGAGAAACGTCTGAGGAAACAGTGACTTCAGAAGTCAGTTATAAGCAGTGGCCAGACCAAAGCTCAGTGTGATGTTTGTTTTACAAGTGTGTGTATCCTTGATCAGAAATAAGAGTATTTCAGTGTAGGAAGACTTCTGAGATTTCAGAAGAAAATCGGTAAGGATAATAGCATCTTTATGAAATGCAGCTCTTTTAATGAGTTAAAGAAGGGCATCAAACTGAGGATAGGTATCTTCTTATTTTTCATCTCTACTCCCATATATGCTTGTACTTGATCAAACCTTTCATGTTGAAAAGAAATTGCTATGGTTTTGGATTCAGTTGCAGTGATGGGTACACTGTGAAGCACTGTAGGAAAAACACATTGCATTGGCAAACTTGGATCTGTGATCTTGGAGAGCACATTACACAGGCTCTCAAAAAGATGGAACTCTCTTGCATGTCCTGTGTTTGCTGTAGCTGATAGATAAATGATACTACAATCTTGAGCTGCCCATCAGTGGCAAAGCAATGTCTGTGTCAGCTGCTGAAGTGTACCAATGCTGTGGCTGTGTTCTTTCTCTCCCTTTAGCAAACGTGTGTGTTGTGAAGGTGGATGGGACTCCTTATCTGTGCAAAGCTGACGAGGTTGGAGAAATATGTGTGAATTCAGGTGCAACTGGGATGGCGTATTTCGGCCTCCTCGGAATCACCAAGAATGTTTTTGAGGTTGGTATTTCCCTTTGTAATGTCAAGTTTCATTGTTATATTCTATCTCTTAGGGAGCGAATTTGGACAAGGGCCTGCAGGGAAAGGACAAGGGGAATGGCTTTAACCTGCCAGAGGAGAGACTGAGATGAGCTCTTAGGCAGAAGCTCTTCCCTGTGAGGGTGCTGAGGCGCTGGCACAGGGTGCCCAGAGAAGCTGTGGCTGCCCCATCCCTGGCAGTGTTCAAGGCCAGGTTGGACGCAGGGGCTTGGAGCAAGCTGCTCTAGTGGAAGGTGTCCCTGCCCATGGCAGGAGGTTGGAGCTGGATGAGCTTTAAGGTCCTTTTCAACACAAACCAGGCTGGGATTCTGTGATTATAACCAAAACTACAAAGTACAATGAGCAGTCAATGAGCTGCCTCTATATTCTGCAATCCAGTGTTGTGCCTATGTTATCATTTAAATTGATCTTAGTTCTGTATTAACATATCAGCCACATATAAAGTTACCTGAAGACATTTCAAGGCTGTTGGTGCACAGCTTGTGGCATAAAGTCAGAAGTTGCAAGTGCAAGCTGCTTCATGCAATCAGAATGCATTTAGAAAAGCTTCCTTTGTGTATTGCAAACTGTGTGTGCTTCTCAAAATGAACTTCAGTGTTGGTTTGCTGTAATGCTTAGAACACTAAGCAGTTTGCTGTTGGATATATGAAATTATGTTCCTAGATACATGAATGAAGATACAGTAAGGATGATAGCCTATCAGTCTTGAGTCTTGTAGTTCATCACAGCAAAAGCAGTCTTTCTACCCAGATTTTCCTCACAGTGGTATCCCAATTTCATCTTTTCCCTTTTCTGGCAAGAAAGGAGTGAAAGTCCTTTGGGAGTCACACGCACACACACACACAATGTTACACTGGACAGCAGCTGGAAGACTCGGCTGACATACGGAGTTCTACCAGAGAGATTAAAGTAATCCTCACCATTGTCCTCTCTTACAAAAAAGCTCTCTCTGTCAGCTTGCCAAGTCTCGACACTTCAAACTGCTTTAGCTTTCAGCACTGTGCTAGCGAGAGACAGCAAGAGACCTGATGGAATGGAAGAGCTGGGGGGTGGGAGGAAGGCAAGGAAACCACCTGACGAGACTAGTGCTTTGCTCTGGTTCTCTGCTGTAGGCAGCGCCATCACTGCAGCACAATGAACTTTCTCAAGGTTCTGATAGCGAAGTGTTTGTCGCAGCTGGGGTGATGTGCATGGGTACGTACCTCAGAAGCCACAGAAGGACTTCCTGATACAGTGCTGTCTGAGCGTATACTATAAATCCCAGTTTAAAAAGCAGTGTGAGCTCTTGCTATGAAGGCTAAATGGCTGAGAGAAAGATAAAGAATTCTACCACAGAGTTCAGAATAGGTGTGCTCTTCATTATCCAAAAACCTGTGTGGTGTTGGTACTTGACATGGTAGTAACTGTTGTCATCGGGTAATTTCTCAACTGAGTGTAGAGCTGCAATGAAATGGAAGCAGAAAGCATTTTAGCTTCACTTTTCTTACCCAGACTGTGAGTGTCTCTGTACTTCCATGTTCTTTCAGGCCATCCCAGTGACGGCAGCCGGAGTGCCTGTTTCAGACCAGCCCTTCACAAGGACAGGATTGCTTGGCTTTGTGGGTCCCGTAAGTATGACTGAGCCATCTGGGGCTCTGCTTTGTCCTGACTCTCAGCTCTTAAGTGACGCCCCTGAATTCAGCAGCGTTCTGTGTCAGGGCAGTGATGTTGAGGTCTTGAGAATGATTTTTGGCTTTAGTCAAGCATGTATCACCCGGAGTCTGGAGGTTTTCCCTCTCTATTTCTAAGCCTGTCTTCTTTTCAGGACTATCTGGTGTTTGTGGTAGGAAAATTGGATGGCCTAATGACAGTTAGTGGCCGCAGGCACAATGCAGATGATGTGGTAGCCACAGCACTGGCTGTTGAACCCATGAAGTTTGTCTATCGGGGAAGGTAAGTGGATTAAAACCTTCACCACTGCTCATTGGACTTCGTTGTTGCTTTTTTGATCTGCAAATGATCAACAAGTGTCATAGTGTACGCAGGAGCTCTGCATGTGCATTTTTACATGTGTATTTTGTAGGAAAGAGGGCCCTAGGTTGTGATATGCCAGATAAGAACTTGGCTGTCTCTCCTAGCGTGGAAGATAAATATTGACAGCCTCAATGTATGCATACAATATACACAATGTTTCATGTATAATAGATTTGAAATTAGTTTCACTTGGTATTAAACATAGATCATGAAGTGTCTGTTTAAAACCTCTTTCAAAGCTTCTTTTAAGACAGTCAAATGATGGTTGTATGCCAAATGTAAACCACAACTCCCCTTTGGCCACTTGAGCCTTCCATACAGACTGGCCTAGGGAAGAACTTTGCAGCATGTTCTAAAGAGTAAACTCTAAGTGTTGAGGGTGCTGAAGGACCTCAAAGATAGTATGTGTTGTATCACCAACGTTACTGCTCTTCAGTGGCTCAGTGTCCACATGGAGATTAGTGATGAGTGGTGTCCTCAGGGGCCCGTACTGGGTCCAGTACTGTTAACAACACAGACAGCAGGATTAAGGGCTCCCTCAACACATTTGCAGGTGGCATCAAGCTGAATGGTTGACCTGAGGGATGTAACACCATCCAGGGGCAGCTGGACAAGCTCAAGAAGTGGGCCAATGTGAATGTCATAAGGCTCAACAGGGCCAAGGGCAAGGTCCTGCACCTGAATTGGGGTAACCCCCAGTATTAGTACAGGCTGGGGGACGAAGGGATTGGGAGCAGCCCTGAGGAGAAGGACGTGGGGAGGTTGGGTGATGAGAAGCTCCCCGTGACCCGGCTTCAGTGCATGCTTGAGCCCAGAACCCCCCCGTGTCCTGGGATGCAACCCCAGAGCATGAGCAGCAGTGCAGGGAGGGGATTCTGCCCCTCTGCTGCACTCTGGGGAGACCCCCCCTGCAGTCCTGATCCTGCTCTGGGGCAACAGCACAAGAAGGATGTGGAGCTGCTGGAGCGAGGCCAGAGGAGGTCATGGGGATGCTGCGAGGGCTGGAGCAGCTCTGCTCTGGAGCCAGGCTGAGAGAGCTGGGCTGGGGCAGCCTGGAGAAGAGAAGGCTGCTGAAGGGGAGACCTTATTTTGGCCTTACCTAGAGGGGCCTTATAAGAAAGACAGTGACAGACTTTTTAATACAGCCTGTAGCAACAGGACAAGGGTTCATGGTTTTAAAATAAAAGGGGAGATTTAGACTAGATACAGTGAATAAACTTTTACAGTGAGGATGGTGAAACACCTGGGGCAGGTTACATAGGGGTTGATGCTGTATCCCTGGAAACAGTCATGGTCAGGTTGGATGGGGCTTTGAGCAACCTGATCTCCCTGCTCATTGCAGGGACAGGGTTGGACTTGATGAGCTTTGAAGATCCCTTCCAACCCAAACCATTCTATGAAAGCTGAGCTTTCCTTATCTTTGCATCACTTTTGCAGTTCAACTTTCATAAAGCTAATGGCACATACCTGGTTGAGGCATTATTAATATTTTATCCTAGAAGATGCAAGCCTAAATCTAACGTAATTCACAGATGGGCAGAAGTATTTTTCAGTGCAAGCATTGCTAGACGTGCTGGTCAGTAATTTAGCATAGCTGTCTTTCAGAAAGGACATGAAATGTAGGTACAGTAAGTTCAGCATGCATGATGGGAAGGTTTGTAGAGCCCCTGCACATATGGAACCTGCCTGTGTTAAACATGTGCTATTTGGTGACTGCAAATTCTCTTGACCCCCAACAGGATTAATGAACCTACATTTGCTCTCAATTTGTCTGTAATTGTTGTGATGATCTGGCATAACTAGTGCCTGTGTGGTGAAACAGGACCATTAAAGGCTTCAGTTGTTTCCACATTCTAATAAACCCTGCTGTGTTCATCAGATGTTGCATCCTATCATTCTTCTGTCCTTTGTGTTTTAGGATAGCAGTGTTCTCTGTCACCGTTTTGCATGATGATCGAATAGTGCTTGTGGCAGAGCAGCGCCCTGACGCGTCAGAGGAGGACAGTTTTCAGTGGATGAGCAGGGTTCTACAGGTAGTCAGTCTGTCCTTTCTCTCTTTATAAGTGAATAAGGCTGATGTATGAAATGAGACTATTTTTTCCATATGGAAAACCTATCAGTGTAACTACAGAGAGCTGTAATAAGCTGACTTCGGATTGTGTTCCAGGGTTAGTAGTCACCAGACTTTATTTCAGCATGGTTTTGAACGTCATACTACTGGGATGATAGTTTTTCTTTGTTTCAATTCTCCGTATCTCTGCTGATTTTATACTGGCTGGAGAGTTAAGTCTGAAAATGTTGAAGTACACACTTAGTGCCAGGTACCAAAACAGACTCTGAAATCCTGTTATGTCACTAACATCCTTATTCTAGATCTCCAACAGTAAGCATTAACAATTCTTTTCCCTTGGTAACTTTATTGTGCTTCCATGGGGAGGCTAAGAGGGGAGTGGAGGGAATTGCATTTGAGGATTTGGGAATTAATCCATTGGTTCTAATAAAGTAAAAAGTGAGAGGGCAGTTCTGGAAGAAGACACTGGTAAAGGGACAACTAAAGGAAGGCTAGAGAGAGCATCTTAAGGGAGGATTTCTCTTAAGACTAAGACAGCTGTGTAATAGTGGTCTCTAATTTTGGCTCTGTAATCTTTTTAGAGGGGATATCTGGTAATAGAAAAGCTGCTTTTCATGGGAGAAAATGTTTTCTTTCTCTTTTTAGAAGTGTCACAGCTAAACCAGACACTGATGTTTTAGGCAGCGAGATGCTTCCCTCCCTGTTTTTGTGGGGTTATGTTCTACTGCGCTTCTGTGATTGTGCCATACGTGCTAAATTTGATGTGGTATCATTTTGGCTTTCTAAAAACTCTGCACTTTTTGCCCACTTTTAAGAGACTTTCCTAATCCCTGATGTGCAGGTGGCATCCCCTTGATAGAGTGCACAAGCAAAGTCCTGGGTCTGCTCCTGCTCCCATTGAAGTCATGGCACAACTTCTATGAGTTCAGTGAGTGCAGAATTGGACCCTTTATTTGCAAATTGTGGTGCAAGTAAAAACCTTAATGTTATTAAATGACTTGAATTCAAATTCTTGCTCTAGCTACATCCCAGTTCATAACGTGGAACGTCTTTCTTTCTTTCTATCAAGGCAGTTGATAGCATTCACCAAGTGGGCGTCTACTGTCTTGCCTTGGTGCCAGCCAACACTTTGCCAAAGGCTCCACTTGGAGGAATTCATATTTCAGAGACCAAGCAACGCTTTTTAGAGGGTGCTCTGCACCCTTGTAATGTCTTGATGTGTCCACACACTTGTGTCACTAACCTGCCTAAGCCTCGGCAGAAGCAACCAGGTGAGGAAAGGAGCGTGTTCCCTAGTTCTCTGTCTGTCTCTGGGGGGATGCATGGAGAGGGATCTAGAGGCAGCTCAGCGCTGTGCATGTTGGATGGCTTTAAGCTGCCTAACTTGGCAGAGCTTGCCAGACCTCAGAGAGGGCATTACATTATAGTCTGCCCCAATTCCCAGCGGAATGCAAGGTCATCCAGCGCAAATCCATTTCATGCTTCTGTAGCTACGTTATAAATTACTCCTGTATTGGCCGTCTTGCAAGAGGTCGTAACTTGTGTAATAAAACTCAAGTACGGACAGACCTCAGTTTGCTGAATCAGTAATAGACTGATTTTTAATGTACCATACTGATAATGGAGTCATTTTTAGTCTACTGTCCTTTTTCTATGCAATATGATCCTTGGGTTTAGGTTTTCATCTTTTCAGTTCTATGTTACATGTATAGTATTCTGCAGGCTGAGTTACAGATTATTACATGTTCCTTACACTTCTTTTTCCTCGTTTTGCACTGTTTTTAAAAACACAGATGTTGGTCCTGCTTCAATGATAGTAGGAAACCTTGTTGCTGGAAAGAGAATTGCACAAGCCTCAGGGAGGGATGTTACCCAGTTGGAGGATAACGACCAGGCAAGAAAGGTAACATGTCCAGATGTTACTAAGTACTTGAATTGGCTTATTCGAAATGAAACAAGAGTATCCCACTGAAACTGAGCATGGTGCTTTTTGAGTGTATCAGTGTCTCCTTTTTTCCTCTTTCAGTTCCTGTATTTAGCGGATGTTCTTCAGTGGCGAGCTCAGACAACTCCAGATCATCCCCTGTTCCTTTTGTTGAATTCCAAGGTGAGACGCACTTTAGGTCATACTTGGAGATGGAGATCAGCAAAAGATTGTTTGGATTCTAAGAAAATTCCAATGAGAATTCTTTTCCTGAAGTGCTTCAGGTTTTTTTGATAAAGCAGACAAAAAATTGCTAGTTAGCAAGCAGCAGAATTTTTCCATCTCTGGAATTTCAGTATGGATTCTGCCTAGCTTAAAACATTGCAGTAATTGCATTTCCTGCTGCAACACAACTTTTGTCCTGTTAATGGAAACCACTATTCTGTCTTCATCCCTGGTAAGTGGAAGTCAGAGCTGGACTTTTACTCAAGGTCTGTGTGAGCCCTAATGACATATCACAAGGCAGCAGTTGTGTTTCTCAGCTAAGTACCCATTTTTGCTCATAGCTACTCTGCTCTGCATGTGACTGTTGGTAGTTCTGGAGAATTCACATGCTTTGTGCATCCAACACTTTGAAAAGGGCCTGAAACAACCTGCACTGATGAAGTTTAACCATGACAAGTGCAAGGTCCTGCACCTGGATCGGAGCAATCCCAGGCACAGCTACAGGTTGGGCAGGGAAGAAATTCAGAGCAGCCCTGTGGAGAAGGACTTGGGGGTGTTGGTCGATGAGAAAATGAACATGAGCCGGCTTCAGTGTGCGCTTGCAGCCCAGAAAGCCAACCGTATCCTGGGCTGCATCAAAAGGAGTGTGACCAGCAGGTCGAGGGAGGTGATCCTGCCCCTCTACTCTGCTCTGTGAGACCTCACTTGGAGTATTGTGTGCAGTTCTGGTGTCCTCAACATAAAAAGGACATGGAACTGTCGGAACAAGTGCAGAGGAGGGCCACGAGGATGATCAGGGAGAAAGTTGGGGCTGTTGAGCCTGGAGAAGAGAAGGCTACGTGGAGACCTCAGAGCAGCCTTCCAGTGTCTGAAGGGGGCCCATAGGGATGCTGGGGAGCAACTCTTCATGAGGGACTGGAGTGATAGGACAAGGGGTAACGGGTTCAAACTTAAACAGGGGAAGTTTAGATTGGATCTGAGGAAGAAATTCTTTACTGTGAGTGTGGTGAGGCCCTGGAATGGGTTGTCCAAGGAGGCTCTGAATGCTTCATCCCTGGCAGTGTTCAGGGCCAGGTTGGACCTAGCCTTGGATGGCATGGTTTAGTGGGAGGTGTCCCTGCCCGTGGCAGGGGGGTTGGAACTGGATGATCTTAAGGTCCTTTCCAACCCTAACTATTCTATGATTCTATGTGCCTCAGTATTTTAAGCCTCCCTGGGCTTGAGAAATACTTCTGCTGTGTTATTGAGAAAACTCAGATCTTTTAGATTATTCTACTGCTCTTCTGGCATTTTCTTTGTTGCCTTCTGGAATGAAAGGAGGGGAAAGCTGATCAGTTGGGGGTTTTTTGAGCCTTTACTCAGTATCTACCCTTTCAGTGACAGTAATAGCCCAGTGACAAAATGGGTCTACCTTGTGCTGTGCTGTACTGCAGACCTGTGAGATAGGGAATATGCTTTCAGAAGGTCCTTAGGAAGTAAAGGATTTGCCTTTGGGGGTCTCATTTAGACAGGCAAAATGGTTTAAGACATGGTTCAAAGTTCTGACTTTTCTCATGAGGCTGCTTTAGCGGAAGAAACTGCTTCAGTATTGCTAAAAGACCCAGAATTGGTTTATTCTTCTCTCAGAGTATTCTATTCTCCAGATGCATCTTTCCAAGTGCATCGTTGGGGTAAATACACTTTCAGTCAACACACTGAAGCAGAAGTGACAGTGCAAAGCAACCACAGCTCAGATTGCCTCTCTGACCCTTCAAAACAGTGTCCATACTGAAGACATCAGCAGAGTTCCCTTTGCACTTTTGAGACTGCTGACTGCAAAAGCAGCTGGCGGTGTGGTTGTGCATGGTGAGGTAGAGCTGATGCAATGCTTCTGTCGCTGCTAATGCAATTTGTCACTGCTATTTCCCTTGGACTGTGACATTTCAAGTATTTGTAAGATACTCTTTTCGTGGTACTAAATACATTCAGAAGCGGATTCACTGGCTGATGTTCAAAATTACACATGTAACATTCAGTAGCGTTCTAAAAGTTCATGTTACCAGCAGCTTGGTTTCCAAACCACCTAGACAGAGTCTTTAAAAGCGTACTGTTAAACTAAGGACAGTGAAATAGTACATCTGCAGCATGTACTTTGTGGAGAACAGTTTGGAAGTGAGTAGTTTCCTGATGTTGTGCCTTTTCTGTGCAGGGCACTGTAGCCAGCAGTGCATCGTGCATACAGCTACACAAGCGAGCAGAAAGGGTGGCAGTTGCACTGCTGGAGAAAGGACGACTGAATGTAGGTGACCATGTGGCCCTGGTTTATCCTCCAGGTAAGGGAATGCAGACAGCAAAAGTCAAAGTCAGACACCACAAGGAAAGAAACAAGTCTTGCCCAGATGGAGCATTCAGACACCCATTTAGTACAGTGCTGTATGGCAGTGACTGAGTGTTTCGAGGAAGAGACTTTTTGTCGTTTTATTATTAAGTCGCTTCTTCTACATTTACCAAACATTTCAACCTCAGATAATGGAATAAAACTGTGCATATATCCATTAAAAGCTAGATTTGAGATCTAGGTGTATGGACACCCTATCTTTCCCAGGTGGTTGTCTCTAGAAGTGCAATCTGGACCTCAGACTTGTATTATTAATATGTACTTACGAGTGCACCGTGGGAAAAAAGGAGTATTACCTCATAAAAGTAGGATGACTGCATATTCCAGAGTGATAACTATGAAAAACCAATGTCATTTTCATAACCCACAGTACTTTGTTGGTTTATCCTACCCGTCCATGAAAACAAATCCCTACAAGTTTAAAGTTTGTAGGGTTTGAATCATTTTTGCTAATTCTCAAATGCAAAATCTTTTGACCTTATAGAACGGGGCATGGCTAAGAACACCCTGTCGGTTTGAAGAGACCTTTGTGACAAATCCTTACATCTTAGTGAAAGAAACTGGGTGTGTTTTGATTTTGGAGAAGGAGTTTGGCCTTTTGTTCTCATAAAAATGGCTTTAATTTTACAAATATCCTTTACAGGAGTAGACTTAATAGCAACTTTCTATGGCTGCTTATATGCTGGCTGTATACCTATCACCGTTCGCCCACCTCATCCACAGAACCTTGCTACCACTCTGCCCACTGTCAAAATGATTGTAGAGGTATGTATAAGACATCCCCCTCCTAGTGCTTTTGGTAGGTGCAGGATGGTTGATGCAGCCTGATAAATTGCTCTGCCACAGTCCACATAAAATAAGGCAGGAAAAGAAATAATCAGTATGCTGTGGCTGACTTAGTAAATACCTTTTTTTACAACTCATTTAGAATGTTCTGTCTGTTGTTGTGGTTGTGGTTTTGCTTCATTTCCAGTGGGGATTTTTCATCTATCCACCTTACTGGTTCTCTCATTTGGATGGATATGAAATTACTTGAGCATTCATTTGTTAGTTTCGTACATGGTTTTGATGCTGTGTCTTTTACAGGTCAGTAAGTCTGCCTGTATACTGACCACACAAGCGATAATGAAACTGCTGAAGTCCAAGGAAGCTGCAGCAGCTGTAGATATTAAGACGTGGCCCACTATTTTGGATACAGGTACAGAATGTTTGCCAAAATCCAGTTTGCAGACTTGATTTCTTTTGTTACACCGTAACTTCCTAACTGAGTGGATGTATCTAATATAGCTGTCCAGAAACCATAGCAAGCATCTGGTGTAATGCTGTGAAGATACATTTTTGTCGTGTATTTTACAAAATAATACTATGGTACTCTTCTTTTTCTGTGTTTTAAATAGATGATATGCCTAAAAAGAAGCTGGCTGGCATTTTCAGACCTGCGTCTCCAGATATGTTGGCATACCTGGACTTTAGTGTGTCTACTACTGGTATATTAGCAGGAGTAAAGGTAGAGTAACGAGAGAGATTATTCTACTTCATTTCCTTATATACAGGTATATTCTGCATTCATTCCTCCTGCCAGAGAAGAAATACAAAGAGGTAAGTGGAACACCCTAGTGTTCAGATGCATGACATCAACATTTCTTGATGCACTTTTTGGAGGCATTCACTCTTCACTGGCTCTGTGTGAGGAATCACCAAGGGGACCGATGAAGTTCATGAATGTTTTCTTTTGCAATTTATAGTAGAGATGTGAGACGTTGTTTAGCATCATTCAATGTCATGACAGATGTCATTGGCCACTAGCATGAAAAGTAGCTGTGAACTTTTGGGCTTATATCCCTTTTCTGTGTTTTAAAGGTGCTTACAAAACCCCCCAAACCACTACATGTTGCCATGTCTTCTACAGCAAACATTTCTGTATTTCATGTGGTACCCTTTTTGGTTTAAAGCACCTGAGAGCACCTCTTTTCCTCCTGCAGATGTCACATGCAGCTACAAGTGCCTTATGTCGCTCTATAAAGCTACAGTGTGAGCTGTACCCTTCACGTCAGATTGCTATCTGTCTTGACCCTTACTGTGGCTTGGGATTTGCTCTGTGGTGTTTGTGCAGGTATGTCCTTTGGGTGGTAGGCTCTCCCATGCATTCCCAGCCTTCTCTAGAATCCCAGGGAACAGTCATGGCTGAAACTGTCACAGAAACCCAAATTAACCTTTTTGTAGGTATTTCTTAAAGTACATTTTGTGGCAACAAAATTCATGTAAGTTACTTGAGTAACTTGGGGTTTGCAAGTGGAACTGAGTAGATACCAAATCCAAGAAAAAAAGGATTTCACTGTCTATTTCACATTGATTAAATAAATCCTTTTAAAGTCTTTGGGATTAAACTGTATCTTTTTACAGTACCCCCAAGGCGTTGACTGTTGCAGGTTTATTTCAAACTCTTATCCAAGGGAATCTAAGCAGAGACCCAAGAGCAGCTCCAGTGCCTAAAGGGGCTACAAGAAACCTGGAGAGGGGCTTTGGACAAGGGCCTGTAGAGACAGGACGAGGGAATGGCTTTAACCTGCCAGAGAGGAGACTGAGATGAGCTCTTAGGCAGAAGCTCTTCCCTGTGAGGGTGCTGAGGCGCTGGCACAGGGTGCCCAGAGAAGCTGTGGCTGCCCCATCCCTGGCAGTGTTGAAGGCCAGGTTGGACACAGGGGCTTGGAGCACCCTGCTCTAGTGGAAGGTGTCCCTGCCCGTGGCAGGGGTTGGAACTGGATGAGCTTTAAGCTCTCTTCCAACCCAGACCATTCTGTGAAGTTCTTACAGATTCCAAGCTCTCAGTTTTCCTGTATTTGCTTCATTATGACTTTGTGTAACTTTTGGCTTCTTTTATGCTGGCTTGAAGTTGTCATCTTTCTATTTCTTCCCCTTCCTAGTGTATATTCAGGTCATCAGTCTATTCTAGTCCCTCCTCTGGAACTGGAGAGCAACGTGTCCGTCTGGTTGTCTGCTGTCAGTCAGTATAAAGTGCGCGTCACGTTCTGCTCTTACTCGGTGATGGAGATGTGCACCAAAGGGCTTGGAACACAGACTGATATACTCCGGGTGAGTGGACTCCATTTTTCAACATACTGACATCTAAATACCTGTATCTTTCTAAAATGTTTCTGTGAAAGCCTTTAATTATGACTTGCTTTTTGGAAAACACTGAGATTGCTGGAATGAAGTTTCAGCTCTCAGGTTTGTGGTGGGGAAGAAAAGAAGTTCTTCTGTTTTCAGCTTTACTTGTTTGTGCCCCCTCTGTGCTGCTTGCTTGGGTATTGAGTTCTGAAATGGCTGTAACCTTCCTAGCAGCAGCAATTACACAGTAATACATCCATTTATTTTTGAGGGATATCTCTTAACTGAAACTGAATTTCCTTGAGGAGCTGCCTCCGTCTCAGTGGCAGGAGAGTTCCCACGGCTGTAGTAACTAAGCTGCTCAGGACTTCCACTGGGAATGTCTGGCAGCTTGTTGTGCGCAGGAAAGTGGCTTCATTGTACTTATTCTCAGTATAGACAGTGAACTCTGTCCCTCTGTTCTCACTGAAGGGAATCTTGGCCCACAACCAGTTGCTACAGGTTGACATTCATGCTGATGAGGGCTACTAATGTCTCAAACACTCTACTTGCATCTGAGCTGGGGCAAGCAGGTCCCTTGTGAGCCCAGCCCTGTGAAACAGTGATACTTTATGGGGTTTTCAGCCCAGAATGATGAGTGGCTGGGTTGCAGCTACACGATACAAGTAGTTTGTGTCCTGTGCAGAAAAATCCCTGCCACAAGGCTTCTTGGCACAGTTTTAGAAGGTTGTCCTGGGTTGATGGAGCCAAACGGGGGGCGGACCATGTGTATAGTGTTCAACCAGTTCATGTCAGTTATTCCAGTGTTTTGGAAGTCCATCTGTTCTATGAATTGAAATGGCTTAGTTCTAGAATTGTTGACTTCAAAATTAAAAGGTTGTTTTCTTCACCCAACCTCTCAGATGAAAGGAGTTAACCTATCCTGTGTGCGAACGTGCATGGTGGTTGCAGAGGAGAGACCAAGGATTACATTAACACAGTCTTTCTCCAAGTTATTCAAAGACCTGGGCCTCTCTGCTCGTGCAGTGAGCACTACGTTTGGGTGCAGGGTCAACGTAGCAATTTGCTTACAGGTGAGATGAAACTCTTTATTCCTTATACAGAATCTCTGGGAACTTTATAGGAAATCATGTTCATTCGTACAAGTTCTTTTCTAAAGAGCTAGAGCTCCATTGCTTGCTTGCTTCATCGCCAAGTAAATAAGCTCTGGAGATGTGCATTGTGGTAATTTCACTGTTCTGTACTAATGGACCAATTGATTTCCCCTTCTCATACAGAGGATCAGTAACTTGTTTCCTTCCTACTATGCAGGAACAGTATTAAATACAGCTTCCTGTTCAAAAATACATGAAATATTTCAAGCAATGCTATTTCAGCTTTTGTGTCGTTCAGATTTTATCTGTTTGTAAAGCAGCTTATGTATATGTTGAATTAAGGGAAGAAAGAATTCCTTAAATAAATCCCAGGAAAATTGGTAAGGATGGCAGGTTTTTTACTTTTAAATATCTCAAGTGAGTATCAGCAACATGCAAATACGTTTGTCTCACCTCATGTGAGAGTTGGACTTCTTTTTACAAGTCAAGGTATAAATTGGAAGCTTTGAGGGGGACAATATGTAAATACATGAATGCACAAACACCCCCACCTCACAGACTGGAGATCATAGTTTCTATGGTTTCTGTCACACATATTACAGGAGAAAAGGTTTTTAACAACCCCTAGAGAGATGGTTATAAAGAAATGTGGCCAGAGCAATTTTATGAATCAGTAGATGGAAAAATAGGAAGGGTATCGATGAAATTAAGAAATTCATGAAATTCATTAAATAAGGTATTTCAGATGCCAGGTGCAAAAGAATGGCTTTCTGAATTGGCTGTCAAAGAATTCTAGAAGCCAGGCTTGGATAGTTGCTGTTCAGACTGCACAAAGAGGGGGGGAAAAAACAGCAGTTTTCTTTAGGATCTTAAATGACAGTGTGAAAAGTAGTGCAAGAAAACTGTGAAGACTGAAGCTTCCCCTTCATTTTACACCTCTTCCATCTCCGTTCTCCATTCTTGAGCCCTTTATTAGTGTTTTGGGGGATTTTTAAACCTCTTTTCCCTGTTCCAAAGTGATACCTGTATTTGACTTTTTAAATCACAGAATTTCAATGCCTACAGATGAATAGCCAAACTGCATGGGTGTTTGATACAAGTTAGCATGCAAACAAATGCATAGTGTCTTCCAACCTTACTGAACTGTTTTACTGAGAAGGTGTTTCAGAAGCTGCAAGCAGCCTTTAGGTACAGATGGAGGAAGGATAAGGCAATAGGCATTACATGTTATCTGCCTTAAAACTCTTCTTGTTTCTTAACCGGGACTTCCGTGTTTCCCAGTGAACCACTTAAAAGTAATGTGAAATGGAAACTTTCTGTTCACTCTATAACAGTATGAGTTTTGTTTTCTGTCTGACTGTGTGTATCTTACGTTTCCAGTGCCTCTTTGTTTGTATTTTCTTTTTTCCCCTTTCTCTCTGTTTCACACACTTTGATGGCCTCTGTTACTTCTGTTTGTGCTCCTGCTGTCAGCCAAACAGGCTGGGCAAGCTGGCTGAACAGGTATAGTGATGCATGTGTGCTTGTAATGTCCTCAAGTCGGTCTGGTTCAGCAGTACTATTCTGTAATGAATGTATGTCATTTGAGATTTGTCATCTGGAATAGATGAAGTGAGATTTTTTCTTCTAAAGAAGTTCAGTCTTGCTTATAAAGAGCACTTGTAGCTGAAGTACAAAACCTCTTTCTCAAAAAAGCCAGAAAGGGAGCTATAGCAATGATTAAAGTTACTGAATGGTATATTCCTAGAGATGAAGCTCATACTGTTTGTTTGTGTGGCCATCAGTGTCACTGAGCCTCAGCAGTGCTGTGACAGTACAAGGGAATATCATAAAGACATTCTCTAGCAGTACAGTCTTGAGCTGATGGCAAAGTGGCTTCATTTGAAGTGTTTCTGTAATGAGAAATGTGCTGGGGGGCAGGGGGGGACAGTCACCAAAGCTTTGCCTGTTTTTGTAGCTTTAATATGCATTTCACAGCAGTTGCTGGCTCTCTTGAGATTCAGTTCTGCTGGGGAGTAAATAAAGTCCTCTGTTCCCATGGTGGGAAATGGGAAACTTCTCACCAGAGTTGGTCAGAAGGTTTCTTCTGGGTCTGCAACAAAGCTTTGCCTGTGCCCAGGCTGTTACTGACAGGAGCCCTGTCAAAATACGGACTGGTTGGAGTTACGTTTTAGTTAAATGTTGTTAAATATTAGTAAACATTTTCTTCAAGGTAATAAAGCTGTTACAAAGCAGAACAGTTGAGCTTTGGGAAAGGGATTAAGGCCCTCATAGGTTTATGCTTACATGCTTTGCACTTGCTGTTTCTACAGAAGGTACTTACCAAATTAAGACTTAACAGTATAAATATGTACTTCGTTTGTGCATTCATTTACAGATTCCATAAAACATCAAAGCTTTATGGCAGTTCCTCTAGTACGGGGGGCTATTTTACTACATTTCTGATAGATTAGGGCAGCACTTTAAGTGTCAGTAAAAAAGGGAGATGAATTTGGGAATTTATGTGGCTGTGAGAATGAGAACAGGATTTTCTGGCTTCTGCTGAATTTGTTTCTTCCTTCTTATTCTTAGGGAACAGCAGGACCAGACCCAACAACAGTCTACGTAGATATGAGAGCACTTCGACATGACAGGTACAGATTATGTTAAAGCATTAACTATTTAATGCTCCTCTTGTAGAGCACAAAGTTCAGCCTCATTGCCTTGAAATGCTCTTTGCAGCAACTAATCTCTCATCACCATATACAAGGAACCCCATCCTAGAGGATGACAGCTCTGTGCTGGAATTGGTCCAGCATCTCTTCCTCCATCACTTGTTCTGCTGTTGCTCTCTAGAACCTCTCTTAACTTGCTGCCTGTTCATCAGTCCCATATAATCTAGACCCATTAGCTGTTTCTTACCTGGTCACACGCTTAGCAAAAGGTGACTTTGCCAACTGGGTGGTTAGTCACAGAACCACGGTAACATTTGGAGTAGGCAGAACCTCTGATGTCCCTCAAGCAACCTCCTGCTCAAAGCAGGACCAGCTTTAAGACTGTATGAGGTTACTGAGGGCCAGGAGCAGTTCAGTACCAGCACATCTCCAAGAATAGGGATGCTCCTTCTGTGTGTGTGTGTGTGTCTGTGATGAGACTGACACCCCACTCAGGGGAAGTCTTCCTTAGTGGCACTTCCCTTTTTGCATATTATGTCCCTGGGCTCTTCTCCTTATAGTGAGCAACTCCAAGAAATCTGGCTCCATGTTCTCTCTAACGGTCCTTTAGGTAGTGGTAAAAGTAAATTAGAATCTCCCTTAGTTGTTTGGTTTGGTTTGTGGGTTGGTGTTTTTTGACTCTTCCTTTCAGACAAAAGCAACTCAATCCCCTCAGCCTTCCCAGACCCAATAAATTGCTGTCAGGCCTGTACTACAGCCTATCAAAACACACACACATGTGCACATGTGTACACACGTGTCATCTGGAAACTTGCCACGGATACATCATTCTATCAGTTGTAATTCTGTAGTCATAATTTTCATATTAACTTGTCTCTAAGTTAGCTTAGTTAACACAAGTGCTGGCAGCACCAAATTTAGAGTAAGACTGTAAGTTTAGCAGGGTGCATGCATATATGTATTTGTTTCTGTACTTAAGAAGCATAATATCAAGACTTGTGTCTTGATAAATAAATCAAAATCTAAATAAAGCATTTGCTTTATTTTCTTTAAAATTGATAATGTTAAATTAGGGGCTTATGTTAACTGGGAGCTTTTGTGACTAACTCATCTCTAATTTTTGCAAGCTTAAATCTTAGCTGTTCGAAGACAAGCTCTTCACCACGTTTAGCATGACCCTGCTTGGCATCTGAACAGATCAATGTAAACTATGGTCATTTTCTCCTTCTTGAATGTATCACTATGACTTGCATGGTATATATTCTTTTTCAAACCAAGTTCAGCTGTAGCCTAAAAGCTGCCACTGTGTTAGCTTTAGCCTGTAGGTGTAGGGATAGTCTAATATGACATGATGTATAGGAGCTGCCTCTCTTGTATGCCTCTCCTACTGCGCTCAATTCTTGTTCCTTCTGCAAATGTGCTGTCTTCATAAGTTATGCTGCTAATGTGCTGCATGGTGTCACTTAATTCTGTTCAGGCTGCTTGCTCTTCACTTTTTGTAATTCCTACTGCCTCTCTGCCATGGGTCAGTGTGGCAAGCAGAGGTGCAACAAAGTCCAGCAAAGAAGGTGAATGTAAAATGCTGGTGGAACTGCAACCTTCAAGCTCTGTTGGAAACAGTTACTCATCTCTCCAGAGAGCTGTTTCTGCTTCCTAAAAGAAACATGGTCTGTGGGAATGCTAATAGAGAAATCTTGAAGACAGCTAGAACTCTTTTAACTTACTGCATTGTGAATAACTGAGCAAATTGGCTGGCATCATAAGAGTTTGGTCAGTGCAGCTAAGGATAGGACAGTACTTGAACACATCTATTTAAGTTCCTAAATCCTTGTACAAATATATTCTCTTATTTTTTCAGGGTGCGTTTGGTAGAGAGAGGTTCTCCACACAGTCTGCCACTTATGGAATCTGGGAAGGTGAGAGCTTGAGAGCATCCTTCCTCCTCATGACCATTTCTCAGATAGTGAGCTGCTTCAGCTGGACCTCAGTACAAAATCTGTGCAACAAGCTTCATTAATCACAGTATGTCTAGGAGAGGCACTGGAGAGAGCGCAAAATGAACAGCCATTAAAATGAAGCTGGGTGCATGAAGTGAAGCAATAGGATATGTTGCTAAAACTGAAAATATCAGAGGCCTTCATGTGGAAGGCATTTTTCAGGTGTGAAACAAACTTCAAGTCGAAAGCTGCAAAATAGTTCTTGGACTTGAAAAAACCGAGCAACTTGGTAGGAAGATATGGTTGATATCTATGGTACAGAGAAGAGTAGAAAGAGAAGACTGCACAGATTGTTGACTTCTGTGGCTCTGCACTATTAACTTTTCTTTTGATGAATTCAAGTTCTCTTAACTTCTCTTTGCTTCTTATTCCAGATTCTTCCAGGGGTCAAGGTCATCATAGCACACACAGAAACCAAGGGACCTCTGGGAGACTCGCATTTAGGAGAGGTAAAGCTTTGATGCTGTTGTAGTGATTTAATATGTAGATAAATCATGTCAGATAAATGCCTATCTCTTAATCACCTTAATGTGACAAGTGAATGAACTCTGCAGAGAGCTGGAACAGTTTACATACTTGTATGTATGTCTGCATGGTTTCCTCCCTCCTCTGCCGAACTACGCATATATATGTATATAAAACTCTTTTATACTCCTTTTTCCTGGTCATTTTCTGTGAGGCAGAGGTTAATGACTTGTTTTAATAAACTACTCCTGGCATTTTAGGAGGAACAAAATTGTCAGTGGAACAGATCTTTTAAATCTAGAAATGCTGCTGCCTGGGTCTGGCAAAATAATCAGTGTTTCTATGGGAATTATTCCCTTTTGGTTTGTTGTTTGTTTTGGTTTTTATCTCCTAGATATGGGTGAGTAGCCCACACAATGCTACTGGTTACTACACAGTGTATGGAGAAGAGGCACTGCACGCTGATCACTTTACTGCTCGCTTGAGTTTTGGAGACACTCAGACCATATGGGCTCGGACTGGGTACCTTGGCTTTCTGCGCAGAACAGAACTTACTGATGCTAGTGGAGGTGAGAGAAACCAAGAAACCTAAAGAGGCATGTGTTGTAAACTCCTTGGGGTAGTTGAGCTAGCAAAGACAAAGCTGTCCTGCAAGTTTATCCTGACTTCCACCAGAGGAAAGTGCTGGATGTAACAGGAATCGTTCATTACTCACTACCACTCAGAGCTGGTAGAGCATGATAAAACACTCGACCAAGGGGCTCTGAATTTTCTAGGGTAGTGACCCTAACCTGCAGGGCACGGTTCTGCACAGGATGCTTTGGTGGAATTGTCCTGCCACTGTTCAAAGTGAAAGGGCTCCCTGTTCTTGAGAAAGCTGGTAGTTGAGAAATTGGAATCTGTGGGCAGGCATTCACAAAGGAAGAGAGGTGACAAGGCAGCATATTACTATAGCAAGGTTTTGTGCCTTGGAGCTTTCTGAAAATTCATATAGAGATGTTTATCCCTGTGGAACAACCCCAGTTGTCCTTGAGTTTGTCAGCATTTGAGAGGCTATATATGGTGAATTATCACAGACAGGCATGCAGGAAACACAAGTACATTTTTTGTCTCAAGTTACATGGTTGAGCAGAATTATAAAGCAGGTGCAAAAAAACCGAAAGTTGAACTGAGCAGAGTTACTGGATGGACATGGGAACGAGGAGAGCATGGCCTTAGGAGAGCTTTGCTTATTTAACCTAGCCAAGCTAAGGCTGAGGAGGAGATAGAGCTGTTCTCATTGCATTAACTATGGGGAACTTCAGAAGCTGAGTATTGCTGGTATGAGAACAGTGGGTGTAAGCTGGTTTTGAAAAGAAAAATAAAAGTTACCTCTGGAAATTGGGAAGTGTTCCTATCAATCAGAGAAGTTCTCTGGGAAGAAGAGGGGGGCAAAAAGATGTTTTAACAGTGTATTTTGAATGGATTTATGAATTGATATTTCATGAGAAAAGGGACAGAATTAGATTACCCAGAAATTCTTCCTAGTCTGAATTCACTTGCTTGGAGTCAATAGGCAGAAGTGCTACATGACCTCTTAATTCTCTTCTCTCCAAATGGTAGAGCTTGATGAGTGTTACAGACTCTTTCTCCTAGGAAGCACCTTAGAACATCAGGAATAAGCACATACAAAAGACCATGTTTGTTCTGTAGACCTGATGGTGTTTCTAATGTCTGTGCTATGTTGCAGAGAGGCATGATGCCCTGTATGTGGTAGGCTCTTTGGATGAAACACTGGAGCTCAGAGGAATGAGGTACCATCCCATTGATATAGAGACCTCTGTAATAAGAGCACATAAAAGCATTGCAGAATGGTAAGAGCCTCAGTATTACTTTTCTGTATTCTTTTATTTTTTCTAAAGCAGCAGAAATTAAGCTTTGTGGAACAGAGCTTAGAGCTTGCTGTAGAGTGAACTCAGCAAAAGTTTGCGTAGAAACTGCTGCAGTGAGAGTAGCTGAAATATAATGTCCCTCTTGACCTTGCCTCCAATACTAAAAACAAAATAAAGCCCACACCTTTATCGGAGTTTGATCTTCATAGTCCAAAAGACAGGAATGGCAGGATGGGAACAGGGCAGCACAGCCTTGACTTCCCTGACTGTGTCAGAATGTACATGCTTGGAAGTGGTGAACACATCTTCAGGATTTCAGCCTGGGGAAGAGAAGGCTCCGGGGAGACCCAAGAGCAGCTCCCAGTGCCTAAAGGGGCTCCAGGAAACCTGGAGAGGGGCTTTGGACAAGGGTCTGTAGGGAAAGGACAAGGGCAATGGCTTTAACCTGCCAGAGAGGAGACTGAGATGAGCTCTTAGGCAGAAGCTCTTCCCTGTGAGGGTGCTGAGGCGCTGGCACAGGGTGCCCAGAGAAGCTGTGGCTGCCCCATCCCTGGCAGTGTTCAAGGCCAGGTTGGACACAGGGGCTTGGAGCAAGCTGCTCTAGTGGAAGGTGTCCCTGCCTATGGCAGGGGTTGGAGCTGGATGAGCTTTAAGGTCCCTTCCACCCCAAATCATTCTATGATTTCTTGAATGGTTTCATCTAACATACATTATTCTCACATGTTAACGGATGATGTATGCCACTTGGCTGTAGGTTCTCTTCAATCTCAAAGTGGCAATGTGTACTTGTAAGTTTTGGGAGGTTTTGTCTTTCCATAGATGATTCTGAAGATTTACACAGGTACTTTAATCAAGTGTACACACACCGAGTGTGAAATCTTCCTGTTTTAATACACAAGTGCAGAGGACTTTTAAATACATGACATGTGGACATGTAAGAGAAAAGGACCTACCTGTATTTTGTACGTGGACAATTAAAACAAACGGTAGCAGAATATTCCAAGAACTTACAGCTTTTGTACTTCCTGATTTATTAATGTTTTCACTTTGATATTCTATCACTTGTTCTCATTTCTTATATTGTTCAAGTCCTTACGAAATGTCTTTCCAGTGAGTCCCTCTCTGATAACTGGCTTCTTTGACTGTATTTTTTTCTCACCGTTTCTATTTGTATCATGACAACAGTGCTGTGTTTACATGGACCAACTTGCTTGTGGTGGTTGTGGAGTTGGAAGGCTCAGAACAAGAAGCGTTGGACCTGGTTGCTCTGGTAACAAACGTGGTTCTGGAAGAGCATTATCTCATAGTAGGTGTTGTAGTCATTGTGGACCCCGGTGTTATTCCTATCAATTCCCGTGGTGAGAAACAACGGATGCACTTGAGAGACGGGTTTTTAGCTGACCAGTTGGATCCTATTTATGTTGCCTACAACATGTGAAAAGAGAAGAATCACACCAAGGCTAAAGCACCAAAATAAAGGGACTTTCCAAATAGTAACATTGGAACCCATTTTCTGCGGTTTTAAAAGCTGTTGAAAGGGAAATGGAGATGCTCATCTTCACAGACCTTCATCTCTCAGATTGCATTTGCTTTCATAAATCCATTGTAACAGTTGCAGCTGACTTAGAATGGAGAGTTTACTGAGTTCCTGAAGGAAGCCTGTGAGAACTGTGACGGACCAGTGGTTTTTCTACACTAATTCCGAATGTCAGTACTTGATGCACTGCATAAAAGGACATAAAGTGGGGTGGGGAGAAAACACCAGCTGTGAGGACAACTCCTGGAAACAGTACTGAGTCGTGAGTACCCGTTTGGAGTTCACCCTCCATGTGATTGTTTGCAATATATTGGCAGTATCTGGGTTCAGGCGTCGCTTTCAAGACTGCACACATCTCTGCCATATTCTCTACTGTAATGAAAGGAATTTTGCACATATTTGCGATTTTAAAAATGCAGCCTTTATATTTGAAACCACTGACTTACCCCCATTCAGAAGAAAGAAATTCAGTCCAGTCCCAGAGTCAGTATAACAACAATTATGCTGCTGTTCAGCTTTTTTTGTACCAAGCAAAAACAAATACTGCAACTGTAAAAACGTTCCTTATTGTGCCATGCTGGACTCTGTAATGCTATAAACTTTGTAATAAAATATAAATTAACATCCAGTTTTAACCACTCGATGCAGGAGCCTTCACTGCTCTTACTGTTGTAACTTCAAGTTGCTTGTTTTCATAGCGTTAGCTGTGTTCTGCCCTGCATAAAAACAAGTATCTGAAAATTCATTCCAAAGCCAACAGTCTCTGAATGGTTCCTAGAAACGTTTACGAAGCATGGTCTTACAATATGTTTTCCTTGAATATCCTATGCTAAAATTTATTATAGTGCTTTTACTGAGGTTTTTTCCCCGCCATGGGAAGTATACTCAGTGTTAGTTAGCTTGATCTGCTGTGGTACAAACTCCCTTGGTTTTTAGCATTGTATTCAGACTGTCTTGTTCAAGCTGCAATACCCAGTTGGTTGGGTCACACTTGACTAATGAGACTTACGAGGTTTCTGCCTGATCTAATACTGCAGCACACCTAATTCAGAAAGAGAATGTGAAGTGATTGAAATACTTCATGTATTTGAAGGTAAGCGCGAGACTAACAAATAATTATTTTTATAGAGTTGTTGAAGAGCTACATAATTTCTTTTATATATATATATATATATATATATAATGCATGAGTTTGGCAAAAGAGGCAGGTTATTCTGCAAGGCAGTTCTGCCCGGATCAGTGCCTAAGGAAGATGGATGTCACTCTCCCGATATGAGGGTATCAAATTGACTCTTTGTCAAATATAAACCATAAAATCTTCAACAAAAAGCTTCCATCTATAGTAGTTCTTTGCCCTTGTGGTGTTTGGCTCTGGTGTATTATACAGCTGCATACTCTGACTGTAATTATGTACAGAACTTGAGTAACTTATTAAATACAGCAACCTCTAACAGTGGGCTGTGCGACACTGCTTGTAACAGAACAGCTGGTGAAAGGAAAGCACTACCTGAACCCCATTTTAATAGCGTAGTTTTTTAGCAAATAAAGCACTGTAAGATTTTTGTATTGAGCTATAGCTGGCAGTGAGACGAGTTGCCTTGTAAGCTAAACCTAAAACAGAAAGCACATTAAACAGTTCAAAACAGTCTGGCTTGCCGAGTGCTGAAATGCTGTTAGATGAAAAACGCAGCTCCTCCATAGTGCAGTTTTCACCAGTGTTTTGGAGAGTTTTAATGCCTGAAGAGCCTTTTTGCTGCAGAATTTCATTACAATTAAAGCAATTGCACATCCTCAAAGCCTGGATGTTCCCGAGTTTACTCTGTTCTCAGTATGTATCGCCATGCTCTGGGGCATGGCACTGCCCTGTGGGGGGGCTCCTCCCCTCAACTGGCAACTGCCACACACCGAAAGGGGGGAACATCCCTCTCCTCAGCAAGGTGCCACTTCACACAGCAATGCCAGCGCTGAGCCGTACAACACCGCGCTGCGGCAGCCCGGAGGCAGACGGCACCGGCGGGGGCCGGCAGGGACACGGCTCCGCCTCGCCTCCGCTGTCACCTCCCCCTGAGGGAGAGGACGTGCACAACAAAATGGCGGCGGCTGCTCTACCGCGCTGACTACCGTCACCACCGTGCTCCGCCGCTTCTGTGTGGGGCCGCCATGGGG
This sequence comes from Amazona ochrocephala, assembly GCA_039720435.1. Classification (NCBI taxonomy): domain Eukaryota; kingdom Metazoa; phylum Chordata; class Aves; order Psittaciformes; family Psittacidae; genus Amazona; species Amazona ochrocephala. Next base: position 79,057,032 of record CM077881.1, on the reverse strand, counting down.
CCGGGCCGGCGGTTCCGCTGCTGGGTTCTCTCCTCTACGGCGGAGCGGCCCCACGGGTGCGAGCAGTGCGGGAAGGCGTTCGCGCAGGCGAGCGCGCTGGCCAAGCACCGCCGTGTGCACAGCGGGGAGAAGCCGAACCGCTGTCCGGTGTGCGCCAAAGCGTTCGCCCTCTCCTCGGGGCTGGTACTCCACAGGCGCACGCACAGCGGGGAGCGGCCGCACGGTTGCGCGCTCTGAGGCAAGGCGTTCATCGCCTCATCGCACGTCGCCCGTCCGCCTGCACACCGGGGAGCGGCCCTTCCAGTGCGGGAAGAGCTGCCGCTCCTCCTCGTGTCGCACCAGCTCCTGGAGTCGAGCTTCGTGTGCTCCGCCTTCGGGAAGGCCTTCGAGCAGGCGGGGTCCCCCAAGCAGCACCTGAAGACGCGGGAGGCGCGGGAGCCTCAGCGCTGCTCGGTGTGCGGCAGATCCTTCTGCAGGGCCTCGTACCTGCAGCTCCACTCTGCAACCGGGCATATGCCAGGGTTTCTGCCTTTGAAAAACAGTGCGAAAAGCACCAGCAGGATGAGGAGAGGCCTGACAGACCCAAGTCGATAGCCGCCAAGGCAAAAGCACTGGGTGATAATGGAAGGCAGGAGCAGAAGCAGCAACACCAGGCTGACCCGAAGCAGCAGCAGGAGGTGGAAGGGGTGTAAAAGTCACTGAAGCAAGAACTGTTCTCGGCCCTCCACAGCGTGGCTCACAGGAGGTAGTGTGGTTTACTTATCGAAAGAAAAGGACGTGCTGCAGGCGACCATGTTTCCAGATGTGATGTGGGTTCGACACAGACACATCTGTGAGGCGCAGCACATGCATAGGAGTGTGCTGAGGCTCCCTGCAGTCACTGTGGTACACAGAACCCTCTGTGGTTCACAAGCCCCAGTGGTTTGGTTTTGTGTCAGCATCATTTTCTACCACAAACTTCCAGGGGTTCCTGACCAAAGCACCTGCTTTAACCCAGATTGACTGGGGAATGCTTCTTTGCGAGTTGAAATAAATGAAGTTATAGTCTCTTCAATGAGGGCAGAGGTTTTGGAAGAGGCAAGAGAGGTGGCACAGAAAACAGATTTGTACCAACAGTGGGTTTAGGAAACAGGCATGAATTTGTCCTGCAAAATGGGGTTTGTTTTTAAAAGCACCGTACATGGTGAGAAGATGGCATCTTTGAGGCTTTTTGCATTTTCTCTTAATTGCAACAAGGCATTGTACTTAGCATAAAGATAATGCTGTCTATGAAGCACTTTTAAAGCATGGTAGGTTTTACTACCAAAGTAACTTCACTCACCTTTCTCAAAACTAATGAAGAAAGGTGCCAACAATCTGTCATTCACCTTAAATTGAATGAGTTTGACATTTGAAATGTCAGCGTGTAACAAAGGTGCAAGAATTTGTTTGTTTACTTATTTATACCTGGTCTTTCAGGAATGTGAAATGTAGTAACAAGGGAATTCTGAGCCCTTCACGAGCACCATGCTGAGGGAATGAGGCAAGATGCCGCAAAAGAGTTGCTGTCCAAGTACAATGCTTCAGATTTACTCTGGGGTGTAACATTGGACTCCATCGAGTACTGAGTGACTTTGCAAGCATTACTGAAACTGCTGTTACTGCAGCCAGTGTTCCTTGTGAGCCAGCACTTTGTACGGGCATTTATAAGCTCCATGCAGTAGCAACACTACTATGAGGCTACTTTACACCTTTATTGCTTGTTGTTACCTAGGAAATAGCATGAAGAAAGGAAGCAGTGAGTTCATTTGAAGTTCACAGGCCTAATTTTCTGTTCCATGTCCCCAGTTCTCTGTACCAAGTCCCTGATTATTTTAGTGCTGTTTCCCTGTCATTGTGTAAAAACATGTATGCACTTTAGGGATCTGTTTGAGAGGCTTCTGGTTTTGGATTCTAGAGCTTATTTACAACTCCGTTTTTAGGCCAGAAAATGAATTTTCTGAAAGCTTGCACGTACAAAGTATTGCAGTGTATCGGGCCAGAAACCATGTCAGTAGGTGACAGAACTAGGTTACATCTAAGAACTGATTTACAGCTAACACAACTGTATCAGGTAATCCTCTTAACTTTTTGCACTTCAGGATTTACTTGATGCTGGGTATACTAAGATGTAGCTCTTATTGTTGAACTGGTGTTTCTATTCAGCTGGTGAATATGCTTTAGATATTTCCATGGTCACGTGTTTCAGATGAGATGTTTCTAAGGCAGTTTCTTTTCATGGCAAATTCTAATGTAAAGTTTTGCTCCAGTCTTTAAATTCTGTTTGGTGATGAGTTGTGTTGTTTAGGAGGAACAGGGCACACTGGGGCTCATTTCTGATTCAGTTATGCCAGTGCCATATATGAGCAGGGTTCTATCTTTTTATTTCGATACCTGTTATTAAAATAACACACACCACTGTCTTTTCCTTCAGTCCCTTTTTAATCCTGTTCTCACCTAAATGTGAAAGTTTGCTTATGAAAGTGAAAAATATTTGCTAATTTTTTAGCATTCCTTAAAACTCTGCTTGCAAAATAGTGATTTGTCTTTACTTCTGGCATTTTTCTCTGCCAAACCCAGGTAACAGTGCCATGGTGGTTGTGTCTGTACTTGGAATGTGGCCTGCCCACATGCAGAATCAAGATTTCAGTGGCAAGCAAACATAAAAGTGGCCTTTTAAAGATCAGGTTTACAGTTTATCAAGGTTTATAGGTTTTAAAGATCAAGTTTATATCAGGTTGCTGCTGAATCGTTTTGGGGGTGGTTTTGGTTAAAAAACTTCTCATTTTGCTCTTGTACTTCCTTCCCTGTCAGCTGCTTTCCTCCTGCAGTCCACAGTTGGGGATGCAGATGATTTCAGACACTGTACTGTAAAATCCGGTGTTGAGAGTACTTCACAATGGAAAACCTGGAAATGCGCTCTAATGCCCCGAATGTTGCAGTACAGTGCAACACATCCTTCTGATTTAATATCTGTTGGAGGAGCAGATTCAATCTGTGGATCATTCACTGCCACTTCTGTATGAAACGTGTTTTTCAGTGTAACATACAGAGGGAGCAGGAAGGTGCTTCCGTGTCACTGCAGTGCTGGGATGGAGGAGCGCATCTCAGTGCCGTCACAGCGTGGAGCTCTCAGGGTATGGAAAACGTGCAGTGCTTTGTCTGTGCCATTGTTTTACTCCATCCAGCAAGGTTAGGAGTGTTCCTTTCTGGGGTCTGTAAAAACTCACCGTTAATTTGCAGATGATTTGTGGAAAAAGCATGTTTTGTTCATGCTGTCATTCCATGAATTCAGTCTGGATGCGCTTCCATTGACAGGTAACAGGATGAAGAATGTTTTTCAGGTGTGCTCACAGCAATGGTTGGCACTCCCACTACAATCAGACCCAATGTGGAAGGACATTTTTGGGGGGTCTGACCAGCTGACCACCACCATGTGGGTATTACAAGAGCTGCGTGGGGTTTTTCCTTGGATTTTGTCTGGGGTGGGAAGTTTCTGTGGGCTTTTCTCCTGTCTTTGTCCAGTCCTTGTCAGGGCGGGTGTACCTCCCACACCTGACAAGAGACACAAACTCTGGATGTTTAGATTGGATATTAGGAGCAGTTCCTTCCCCAAAGAGTGGTCAGGCATTTTAACTGTCCCTGGAAGCGTTCACACGCCATGTTGACAAGGCCCTTAGTGACGTGGTTTAGTGGTGGCCTTGGCAGTGCTGGGGTAAAGGTTGGACTTGATGAACTTAAAGGTGTTTTCCAACCCGGATTCTCCTGTGCCAGGTAAAGACTCTGTGAATTGCCCGAAGTAGTGGTGCCAGTAAGGATCAGCCTTGCTGGCAGAAAGGTGCATAGCTGTGCTGTGTCACTCCCTGCTTCTACTGTCTTGCTCACAAGGGGATGCTCCATGCCTCCCTGGATCTGCAGGCTTCAAGCCGTGCTGCTGCACAGCTGTGCAGAGCTGCTGAAAAGGCTCAGTCTTGGGGAAGGATTCCTCACCGTGTGAGCACTGCTGGTGAGGTGAGGCAGAAGGCAAGTGGGACTTGGAGACTTTCCAGGCAGCGTTAGGTTCAGGCTTACGATAGGGTCCCATGAACCCTGCCTAGCCTTGGGGACACTGGGACAGGCAGCCACCCCATTCACTGTGCTCCCACACTGCTTCAGGTCTGTGCATGTGTTGGAAACAGCTGAATCAAGATGAAGATGTTAAAAATGTGGAAGTAACTCAGATGCTAAACAAGTTCTCAGCAAAGGGACACTTCCCTGGGATGGCATAGCTAGGTTTTAATTGCAGATGCAGTACAAGATCTTGTCTTTCTTGTGTGCATGTCTGCCCCAGTGTCTCACAGCTTGAGGGAGGCAGAGAGAGTAGCGAGAGGGTCCCTGTGCAAAGACATGTCATTTTGTGCATGAAATCATAATGAAATGTGTAATGAGGTAGAAAGAACGTCTGTGGGCATCTTTGTTGTGAATTTGACACTATAGATGCTGCTAGCCACAGATGCCTCAGAGCTATTGCTAAACTGCACAGCAAGCGCACTGGACAAGGCTTCAGGGGAATTGTCTTAGGTTTAGTTTCGGCTTTGCAAAGGTTCACCGGTGCAAGCCCCTGGGTGACCCCTGGCAGCAGTGTGCACATCCTGAACAGCAGCAGCCCCATGGAGGTGCATTGTGCTCTTTTAGCCTTGCAGGTACATCTGCCAGTCTGGACGGCCACAGTGATGCCAGGGAAGAGTTGAAGGGTCCATGCCCAACAAGCAACCCAGGGGCATGAGCTGCAGCAGTGCTTGAGGCAGCATACTCCAGCCTGCTCCTGTGACAGTGCAGGCAGCTGGGGAGCTGCATGGGACAAAAGGACACACTTTTCACCAGAGACCAAACCAACATTTTATTCTCACCACTTCCACACACTGGAGGCTCTGGTCTACGTTAAAGCACTGTGGTCACATTGGGTAGATCCCCTCATGCCTTCTGACTGAGCCTGGAGACCTTGCCAAAGCACTTCGCAGGCCCAGTGGCTGTCCCTAAGGCAGGAGCCTCGTACACTTTTGCTTCCAGAATGCAGGCTGCTAAAAGCAGGAGGATTCATTGGCAAGAGAAGAGCCTGGGCTGTTAGGTAGTTATGCTTTGCCTTTCAAGCCAAGGGTGTCTCCATTTACCAAGAAGTGTGTGAGCTCTGCTGAGCCCCATGACAGGATGGGCTGTGCTGTTAGTGTTAGTACCATGCACAGGGCAGTCAGAGCCCATGGGAATCAACAGGAGTCTTTCTGCTCAGGCCAGAACCAGGCTTCTGTAACCAGCCCCTCTGCATCACCTCCTGCTTCAGCCCCTGAATTCCTCTTTTCCCTTTGTAAGCAAGCTTGGATCACAGCATCCTCCAGCCCCGTGTACATCCCTGGCATACAGCAGCGTGGAAGGAGCTGAAGACAAGGCACTCTTACACCACATCCAGCCAGGTGGGCACTTTCCTGAACCATGTAGGGGATTCTTGTTCACAAAGCCATAGGACTTAATAAGCTGCTTAAGTCTAGCGCAAGCTTAACTCCAAGGAGCCCCAGTCATTTTCCCAGAGGAACGACGCTGCTCTGCTCCTCTCCGGCATGAGCGGGAGATGCTCACCTGTCTCCCACCAGCTCACTCATGCTCAAAGAACTCATGGCAAGCAGCGGTGACCATCGCAATGAAGGCTACAAACTCCTGGAAGTCGCATTCTGCATCCCCATCACTGTCCAGTGCTTCCATGACTTTGTCCACAGTCTCCTGGTCTTTGATCTCCTGAAGGGATAGAAAGAAGCAGCCAAAGCTGGGGAGGGATCAGAGCGAGGCCCAGACTGTGCCATGTCCCAGTTTCTCGAGTGCTCTCATGGCTGAATCTCTGCTCAGACGCATCCCTAATAGCTGATGGCTCCCCACCTGTGCTGGGTACCGCCCTGTGCTGCACTGTCATCTGGAGTGGGAATCACAGCCACAGCTTCCGCTGGGAAAGGACATCTTGAGCCCCTCGGGGCTGTCCTCCCTTCCCGGGGAAGGAAATTTCATAGAACAGTAGAATCCCAGACTGGTTTGTGTTGGAAGCTACTTTAAAGCTCATCCAGTTCCAACCCCCTGCCATGGACAGGGACACCTTCCACTAGAGCAGGTTGCTCCAAGCCCCTGTGTCCAACCTGGCCTTGAACCCTGCCAGGGATGGGGCAGCCACAGCTTCTCTGGGCACCCTGTGCCAGCGCCTCAGCACCCTCACAGGGAAGAACTTGTGCTTAAGAGCTCATCTCAGTCTCTCCTGTGGCAGGTTAAAGCCATTGCCCTTGTCCTTTCCCTACAGGCCCTTGTCCAAAGCCTGTCTCCAGGCTTTCTTGTAATCCCTTTAGGCACTGGAGCTGCTCTAAGATCTCCCCTTAAGGAGCCTTCTCTTTTCCAGGCTGAATCAGCCCAGCTCTCTCAGCCTAATTTCTCTGGTATCCAGCACAAATGAGAGCCCCCAGTGCAGGCTGTTGCCCTTGTTCTGCCACTTGCTGCTCCTGTGGAGCAGGAGCAAAGCGTTCAATGCACTGCTGCTCCAGCTTCCCCTTCCCCTGCACTTGTTTCCCATGGGAGATGGGGTTAGCAGAGCCTGAGAGCTGCTCAGCTGCATGGGGTACAATACTTACACCAAGGAAATGGCTCAACTCATTGTTAATGAGCTCCTTCAGTTCTGACTTCTTCAGCTTGTGCTTGTCTCCCTCCTTCCCCGAGTACTGGTGGAAGGCATCGATGATGGCGATCATGGCCTTCTCCAGCTCAGACATGGTCACAATGTGGCCCTGAGGTCAGGGGGAGCAATGGGTGCGTTAGCCTGGGACAGCTCCAGAAATGCCCTTTCCATTGCAAGTGTGACTGCCCCAGGGCTTCCCCGATGCATGGGCAGCACTGGACCCCAACCTCAAACCATGCTGCTGAAAAGCACCACTGGCAGCACTCACTTCCGGGAGGAAGATCCTGAGAAACCTTGGCTCTGCCTCCAGGAGGGATGGGGAGCCACAACAGGAGGAGTGCCCAGTATAGGACACCAGGAGTGGACACATGCCCAGGGACTGGTGTGAGTTTGACACCTTGGGTGTCTGCATGGTCAGAGTGAAGGAGAGCAAACGAGGAGAGGCTGCAAAGCTCTGGTGCCTTCCAGCAAGGTTCTCCTGCGTTTTCTTCATGTGCAGACCTGCATTTTCTTTATGTAGCAGATGGCATGTGTCACTGCATGTCTTCTTTGGCTCCCGCTGCTTAGCCCATTGCTTTGTTCTCCTTGCCTGGCAGAGGGGCAGGCAGGGGTTGCATCTCTACACATAGAGCTTCAGAAAGGTTCTGCTGTCCCCTTTGTCACGGGCGCTCACCTCTGTCCCTCTTGCCTGCAGAGCAGTCAGGGGAACCCAGCCAGGAACTGGTTTTGATGGGTGCCAGCAGGACAAACTAAGCACATCTCCTCTAACCCCCCTCCTCCCTTGATGTGGAGACTCTTGGGAATGTTAACCATTGGGATTGCAGCGTTTCCTGCAGGTTTCACAAACAAACCAGACAGGCCCTCATGTAAAAGGCAGAGATGCAAAACCACCTTCCCAAAAGCTGTAAAATGCACTGATGCTGGGAGGGGAGCAAGTCTTTGTCTGGCACTCAGCTAATTCATACCGCATGGATAAACATCTCCTGCCCTGCAGCCTGGCTCCCATTTCACCTTGACAAGGCTCAGTGCTCAAAGAGCACTGTCATCCTGTGGCATGAGCTGACACCTTCTTCCGTGGCACAGGCAGTGCCCAATCATTGAGACCATCTCCAATCAGGTAGGAAATACTCCTAAAGCCCTTCAGGCATGCATCCTAACAACCCTTTGCATGCTCGTGCCCTGCTGCTTCCTCTCTGCAAGGCTGAGGAGGGTTTCAGCTCCCTGCTGCAGTGGCAGAGCTGTCGTGGTGCCCCCCACACCACCCCTCCCAGGGCAACAACACCCCCAGATCCCAGTGCCCCGGCTCCCCGCAGCCCCTCTCACCTCCGTGCTGGCGTCGGGGCTGTGACACAGCAATGCAGCACGTCCAGGGACTCTCTGCCTTCTTATTGCCTGCAGTGCCTATGGCAGTGGAGGGCGGGGGCATCTGGAGCCAGCCCGGCACAAGGATGCACACAGGGATGCATTGACTCGCTGCCAGCCCACGGCTGCCAGCGTAGGAGCTGCTCAGGAGAAAGCCACCGTTGTGAGGAGCCAAAATAACTGGGCAGTCAGCAGGAGAGCAGCTTGTGCTGCTGCTCCCGCCACAGTGAAGGCAATGAACTGAGAGCCACGGCTAGGCTGGGGGCACCAGCGCCTTCCCAGCAGTGCCCCGCAGCCAGGGACTGGACGTGCAAAGGATGGAGCACCCTGTCCGGTGGATAGGGTCCCAGGGCTGCGGTATCCTCTGGGGCAGAGGTTTTTCTTTGCTTGTAATGGCAACATCCATCAGGCAGCTTGTGCTTGCAGCCTCTTAGCTTTGCTCTGTACCTCTGAGATGGATCTGACTGTGTCTTCTCTGCCAGCCGGCATCGGGGGTCAATGGGATGCTTTGGAGGGGGAATTGTGATTGTACCAGGCTGCAAGGGGTTGAAGGACAGAGCTGGCAGCAGCCCCACCTCCTTCCTGATGCCTCCCTGATGCGGGGAAAGTGCCAGGTTCTGGGGTGTGCCTTGCCATGCCGTTACCAAAAGCCCCATCAAGTGGGTTTGGGTTATGAGGCTGTCACCTGGCCAGTGGCTGTGACACATACTGGGGCATGGAGGGAACCAGGAACCTCCTGCTTGCATGCACCATGTTGTCCATGTCACAGCCACGAATGTGGTGTCGCTGAGAAGTCCTCTGCCAGCCCAAGGAGCCACACAGACATTAAATGCCCTTTTATTGAAACCCAAGAGCTGTGAGTGTCCGTTTCCACCACAGGCTCCCCTGCAGGCTGGTGCACAGACCCAAAGGCAGGTTCACACAGCGTGTAGAGGAGGCCCTCAGTGCCATGGGCTAGTGGTGGCCTTGGCAGTGCTGCGGAATGGTTGGACCCGAAGACCTTAAAGATCTTTTCTAGCCTGATTGATTCAGTGCGGCTCTGTGAGAGCCAGCGAGCAGCCCAGCAGGGAATTGGGATCTGGAGGGGAGCAGGAGACAAGCAGCAAGAGCAGCAGAAAGCGCCTTTCAGCCAGGCTGCTCCTGGTGGCACAGTACAATAGGGTGGTTGATAAACACAGAGAACTCACTGAGGAAAGCAGGTTTTCACTGTGTTTCATTGCCTAGCCGGTGCTGTTTCCCAAACTGAGTTGGGATGAGTCACAGCTGAAGCTGTTTGCTGTTACTGATGTGGTGTGTTTCCATTTAAGCATTTCTCACTGCAGCCCAGGATCAGTAACTGCTTTTGCAGGTCAAAGGGGGTGATCCTGCCCCTCTACTCTGCTCTCGTGAGACCTCACTTGGAGTATTGTGTGCAGTTCTGGTGACCTCAACATAAAAAGGACATGGAACTGTTGGAACAAGTGCAGAGGAGGCCACGAGGATGATCAGGGGACTGGAGCACCTCCTGTATGAAGATAGGCTGAGAAGGTTGGGGCTGTTCAGCCTGCAGAAGAGAAGGCTGCGTGGAGACCTCATAGCAGCCTTCCAATATCTGAAGGGGGCCTATAGGGATGCTGGGAAGGGACTCTTCATTAGGGATTGTGGTGAGAGGACAAGGGGTAATGGGTTCAAACTTAAACAGGAGAAGTTTAGATTGGATATGAGGAAGAAATTCTTCACTATGAGGGTGGTGAGGCCCTGGAATGGGTTGCCCAGGGAAGCTGTGGATGCTCCATCGCTGGCGGGGTTGGACAGAGGCTTGGATGACATGGTTTAGTGGGAGGTGTCCCTGCCCCTGGCAGGGGGGTTGGAACTGGATGATCTTAAGGTCCTTTCCAACCCTAATTACTCCATGGTTCTATGTCTGTGATGAATTTCAAACTCAGTGTGACTTGGAACAGGTCACCACTGTTACCAAGAAGACAGGTTAGACTCGTAGAATCAACCAGGTTGGAAAAAGACCTTTAAGATCCTCAAGTCCAACCTTTACTTCAGGACTGCCAAATCCACCACTAACCCTTGTCCACATACCAGTGTGCAAGAAACCTGTCCACGTCGATCATTTCCTTACATCAGCTCTTGGAAGCTTTTGTAACAGCTTTAAACACTGGTTTGGGGAGAACCAACCCAAACTATTCTATGATTCTAGGAAACGGTGGTTTTCTCTGTTGATAGCAGTTTGATTTGCAGATCTCTTCGCTCAGTTATTAGCCATGGAATGCATTCAAACACACCATTTCTGCTCAGAGACAAGGTCCTGGCTCAGCCTTGTTAAACCATTTTCTGATCTCATTCTTGAAGGTGACCTTTTCCCAAAATGGAACAGAAAATTTGGCAGATCAAAGCCTGTCTTGAAATTCCCTTTCCTGCTTATTCTTCCTGTCCCTTCCACCCCAGTTCTGACTTGTATATTTTGCAGGGAATGATCTGGAATGAGCTGCTGCACTGGCTGGTAGGGTGGGAAAAAGCAGCAGGATCCAGTGTGAACACCAAAAACCTTGGTCCTTTCCTGCCTCTGCTAATGGCCAGCTCCAGGCAGCTTCCCTGACCTTTCTCCAGCCTCATATCCTAGCAAACACTGCTCTCTTGGCCTGGGCTGTCCCTGATCCAGCCTGTGGAAGTCCAGGAAGTCTGGGCGCAGGTGTGGGGCTAAGAGATGGTTTTGCTTTTAGTGCTTCCTAAAGAGCCGCTTCCATTGTTTGTAAGTGTTCAAGGCCAGGCTGGATGTGGCTTGGAGCACCCTGCTCTAGTGGAAGGTGTCCCTGGCCATGGCAGGGGTTGGAACTGGATGAGCTTTAAGGTCCCTTCTGACCCAAACCATTCTATGATTCTGTGATTCAATTTTAGAATTCATGGTCCTGATCTTGGACCAGGGGAGTGTAACCCTGGGGCTCCTTTCCTCAGGGTCACTGCTTCCTTGCCAGAGCTTTGGGAAGATGTGTTTAAAGAAACAGAGGGTTTCACAGAGTCCAAGGCTGAGGAAAACACTCCAGCCCTCTGCCTGCCTCCCTCTCCCCAGTAAAACACAATGTGGGCTCTTCATAGCAGGCTCAGGGAGAAAAGCCAGTTATTTCTTTGTCTCTCTGGTGTGTGTGGCACCAGGCTCTGCCAGACCACGAGACAAAGGCTGGCAGTCATTGAACTGGAGAAAAGCAGAGGAATTTGGGTGGGAGGGGGAAAAAGTGCTTCTGCCTCCACAAGGCTGTGCTCGCAGTCCCAGCGCACAGAGCAGCCTTGCAGAGAGCAGGTTCCCCAGCTCTGTGCCATGGGCACCGTGTCTGTTTCTGAACCCCCAAACACATCAGCCAGAGAGGAGCTATGGGCTTCATCCAATGATGCCCAGATGCAGAAACACCAGGACACGTCTAGGGGGCTGCAGCACCTGGAGAAGAGAAGCTGCATGGAGACCTCAGAGCGGCTTCCAGTGTCTGAAGGGGGCTACAAGGATGCAGAGAGGGACTCTTCATCAGGGACTGTAGTGATAGGACAAGGGGTGATGGGTTCAAACTGAAACAGGGGAAGTTCAGGTTAGATACAAGGAAGAAGCTCTTCCCTGTGAGGGTGCTGAGGCTGTGGCACAGGGTGCCCAGAGAAGCTGTGGCTGCCCCATCCCTGGCACTGTTCAAGGCTTGGAGCAGCCTGCTCTAGTGGAAGGTGTCCTTGCCCATGGCAGGCAGTTGGAACTGGATGAGTTTTAAGGTCCCTTCCAACCCAAACCAGTCTGGGATTCTATGATCTGGGAATTGGGCTGGTGCTTGTTGCAGGTGTTGGAGGGAGATGATAGGCCCAATTTAGTGCCCTGCCCCAGAGGGACCCACTGAGCCCTGCACAACCTCTGCCAGCCCTCAGCAAATGATGCCTCTGCCTCCACCTGAGGATGAGGAGGGATGGGGCAGGCTCCATAGAATGAATAGCGAGTCTTTTTTGCCCCCCCACTGAACAGACTCACAAGGTTAAAATGGTGCCTCCCTCTTGGGAACCACAGGCAAAGGCACCTTTACATCCACCTTCGTCTCTTAAATCCTGGGCTCTGGCTGACTGCTGTTTCCCCCACTGTCCTCCCAGTACAACCATGCACTAGGCCTGCAGAGGAGCAGCTCTGAGCCTCGCTGCTGGTCCCCCAGGTGCTGTCACCTTGGCAGGTTTTGTAACCCCTTAAGAAAGCACTGAGTAGTGCTACCACTGCAACAAATCCTCTGGAGCTGGAAACACAGGGGTGCTCTTACCTTGTCTGAAACATGGCCTTAAGCTAAAGTCAGTTCCTGCCTGAATTCAGCTGAAACAACAAGAGACGACTCTGGAGTTCATTAAAAAGTGATAGGAGTATGTTCTCCATCAAACCTGTGCTGAGAGAAGGCATTGCAGCATCAGTCCAAGTGCCTCTAGCACCTCAGGCTTGAGCAGGACGCTGGAGCCTCACACCTTTTGCTGCATTTCCCAAGTTACCTTGACAGGGACAGAGGAAACCATGGGTGTTTGTTTTATAGATGCTTCCAAACCAACTGTGTTTCTGCTTAAAATATTTCTGCTGAAAACCTGACCATTTCAGGTCTATCTTCTCTCAAAGCAGAAGACGTGTATTTAGACCATGTTTTGTAACATCCCTTTGGTCAGATCGCTTTTAACAGAAACCATGGCTTTAAAGTACCTTTGCAATGTTGATTCGAGCAGCGTAACAAATCAGTTGTGAACTGAGCCTCGTCTGTTGGACTGCAGTAAAAGGGGAGGAGTTGTGGTGATGGCTTTTAGGAGCTGGCAGCATCCCTTCGGCAGGGGAACACCTTCAGCTTCTAGTGTTTCTGGCAAGAAGAGCCCACAGACAACAGGAACAGAGCCTTACTCCATCAACTGCAGACTAAGCATATAAAAACTAGTCTGAAAGTAATGCCTGGGCAACAGGAGCTTGGCAGGTATTAGAAATTGAAGTTTAATGACTAAGCTGGCATTTCTAAGGCAGGCAGGTGTATAGGGACAGAGAAATAAACCCAGGTGTTTCACCTTCCATCACTCACTGCCTTTAGACATGTATTACATAAATTACCTGGAGATTTTGGCATTCACAAGGATTTGGTGCTACTTCCATGAAGCTCATCTCAGGGAGACCCACTATCACTGCTTTTTCCCCTTAAACCAAAAGTAATCAACAGGCTACTAGGCCCCAAATACAACACCAATGTCAGTGAACTTGGGGAGTTCCCTTTGTCCATTTAAACAGTGATGGGAAGCAACACAGCCCTCCCTAGCGAGGACTGGTGGTATAAGGCACAAGTCAAAGCCGTTATCCTCATGCAATGAGGATAACATGCCATGAGGATAACATGGCATAAGGATAACAGCTCCCCCCAGAAGAGCTCCAGTACCCTTAAGTGTTCTATCAAACCCAGGGCTGAAGCTGTGTGTGACCTAAGCCTAGTTTATAAAATAAATACCAAATTAATTCTAGAATTCCCAAATAAAATTCCTGTATCCTCTCCGAATAACCTCTGAGGTTATGCAGGACGTGAGTGCAGAACTATCTGCCAGCAGAACTCATAGTGTGTGAATACAAGAAGTATTCACAGGCACGTTTCTGTCCTGGGGTGCTGATGGGTGCCACGTTTGGGAGTAGCTCTTTTATCCCCCGGTCCGCCATGCTCCCTGAGGCCCCTAGGGATGCACAGACATGGAGATGGTCCCTGCCTCCAAGGCCTTAGATCCAAGGCTGAACTTTGATCACAGGTATATATGGCCATGAATTGTGGCTTTTCCACCTGAGCATTCCACTGGCTTAGTGGCTTGGTCTGGTGTCACTTCTGCAGTAGGAGGGAAGCCAGGTCACTGCCACCTCCTCATAGACCTCATGGGCTGCTGTCCCATGCCAGTGCCTGCAGGAGGATGGCACCCATGGCAGGGGTCACAGTGCAGATGCCTTACTCCCCCAGGATGTGCCACGTGTCTCTTCTCCTGTAACCCCATGGTTACAGCACCCATAAAGCATAACAGACTGTTTTAGGGGCGTCACCCCTGCTTGCTGCACCCCTCCTCACCGGGTCACATCCAGTCTTTCATCTACCAATACCCCCAAGTCCTTCTCCTCAGGGCTACTCTCAATCCCTCTATCCCCTAGCTTGCATTGATATTGCACCAACCCAATTACAGGACCTTGCCCTTGGCCTTGTTGAACCTCATGAGGTTCGCATGGGCCCACTTCTTGAGCCTGTCCAAGTCCCTCTGAATGACATCCCGTCCCTCTGGCATGTCAGCTGCATGATGTCGCCACGACAGGAGGTGCTGCAAGGAGGGGGATGCACACAGGGACAAGCACAGCCACGGGGTGGGTACTGGAGCCGGTTGTGCAGCTGCAGCCACCGAGTCCAAGGGCAGCCGATGCCTGCGGAGCCGAACCGGGGCTGGCGGCCTCAGGAGCTCCGCGCCCGCCCCCGTGTCCCGCGCCCGCCTGACAGCGGCCGAGGGGCGCGGCGTGGGGCGGTGCTTACGGCCGGGGCGGCGCTGCCGGCGCGGCTCCGCGGCCCCGTTGGCTGCGGCCCGTGAGGCGATGTCGGCCCAGGGCGGTGCGGCCCCGGCGCTGGTCCTAGCCCCGGCGCTGGTCCTAGCCCCGGCGCGGCGGTAACGGGCACGCTGAAGCGATGGCGGCGGACGGCGGGTGGGTGCCGGCGCGGCGGCGGGCAGGCGGCGGGGCGCAGCGGGGGTCGCGGCTCACGGTGCCTGTCCCCGCAGGGCGGTGCGGCGGAGAGGGGGCCCGAGGCGCTCGGCCCCGGCCACGGCGCTGCCCGACTGGAGGCTGCGGTGCGAGGGCGGCCGGCAGCGCTGGCACTACCTGGGCGACGGCGATGGGGACGGCGGCGAGCGGCGGGCGCAGACGCTGCTGGAGGAGCACAGCCTCGGGCTAGACACGGTGCGGGGCTGGGGCAGGACCGGGCGGCAGAGCCCCGGCCGAGGGGCACCCCCGACTCAAGCGCTGTCTTCCCCCACACAGGTTGAGGCGCTGACGGCCTCGCCGGTGGCCGGCACGGCTCGGGAGGCTGCCCGCAAGGGGATGCGGTTCTACGCCGCTCTGCAGGCTGAGGACGGGCACTGGGCGGGTGACTACGGTGGTCCTCTCTTCCTGCTGCCAGGTGAGCCACGGAGGGAGCCTCCGCTGAGAGGAGAGAGCAAACGCGTTCGGGTTCGTGCCAGAGCCTGTTTGATCTTCTAGGTCTGCTCATAACGTGTCACACTGCCAAGATCCAGCTGCCGGAGGGGGTTCGGAAGGAGATGGTGCGCTACCTGCGCTCCGTGCAGCTCCCAGACGGAGGCTGGGGCTTGTGAGTAGCAGAAATGATACTTTAGGTGATGGCACCACCGAGGTCCAGCACTTCAAGCTGCTGTCAAATCTGCCCAGGCTGAGGGAGCAGGACTCTGCAACAGTGATACCTCTGGGGGTTGGACTTGCTTGTGTAGCACTCCAGGTACCTTTTGTCACAGAGGTGGCAAGAGCACCAAGCCTGGCTGCATCTCCTCTATGGCACTATATCCCAAAGCATCGTGCACCTCAAAGCACCTGGGGTCCCCAACACAAGTGGGAGCTGTTAGAGCAAGCCCAGAGATGGCCACGGAGATGCTGCGAGGCCTGGAGCAGCTCTGCTCTGGAGCCAGGCTGAGAGAGCTGGGCTGGGTCAGCCTGGACAAGACAAGGCTCCTTAAGGGGAGACCTTAGAGCAGCTCCAGTGCATAAAGGGGCTGCAGGAAACCTGGAGAGGGGCTTTGGGCAAGGGCCTGTAGGGACAGGACAAGGGGAATGGCTTTAAGCTGCCAGAGGGGAGACTGAGATGGGCTCTTAGGCAGAAGTTCTTCCCTGTGAGGGTGCTGAGGCGCTGGCACAGGGTGCCCAGAGAAGCTGTGGCTGCCCCATCCCTGGCAGTGTTCAAGGCCAGGTTGGACACAGCGGCTTGGAGCACCCTGCTCTAGTGGAAGGTGTCGCTGCCTGTGGCAGGGGTTGGAACTGGATGAGCTTTGAGGTCCCTTCCAACACAAACCATTATGTGTAACAGGGTAGTGCAATGTTTCTCCCTGGGTTGGTTGGGTGTCCCCTTTTCCACAGTCACCGCTAGCATTCCACTTCACCCTGACAAAGACAGCCCTGTGCAGTGGGTTGTTCCTGGCTAGTACCAATAACTGGCTAATGGCTGTGCTGTCTGTGTGTGTGTGTGTGACAGGCATGTGGAAGACAAATCAACAGTGTTTGGCACAACACTCAACTACGTAGCCCTGAGGATCCTGGGGGTCGGACCAGATGACCCTGACATTGTGCGGGCCCGTGTCAACCTGCACAAGAAAGGTCAGCTGCTATGTGCCAGCACTGCTGCTGAGAGAGGTCTGTGTGGACCTGAGGGCTATATGGGACATGGGGGCTTCCAGGTAACAGGGAAGTGTTGCTCTTGCTTGCCCTTGATGGCATCTCCGTTTCCAGTTAAGCTGGGGAGAAGTGGAGCCTGTGATGGGGAAGCAAGCAGGGAGCTGGTGTGGTTACATTAACGCTGAAAGCTGGTACCTGTCTCTGCAGGAGGTGCTGTGGGAATCCCTTCCTGGGGGAAGTTTTGGCTGGCTGTCCTGAACGTTTACAGCTGGGAGGGAATGAACACGCTTCTCCCGGAGATGTGGTATGTGCCCCCTTCAGTGTGGAGGTAGGGGGTGTTGTCAGTCCTGCCTCCAGCCTCGAACCACCGCTATCCCATGGAAATGGTGTTTGCTGGGATAACTGCAGATATGGCCTGGAAGACCATAGCAACAAGGCCAGCCAGTGGGTGGACAGGACTGAGCAATGCACTGAGGGAGATGCCAGAGCTTTTCCTATGTGGTCCCATTGTATCTGTGTGCTCCCTGTGTGCTTCTGCTCTTGTGGCCAGCCAGAACTGGGTCCTAGCAGGACAGGACAGCCACATGTAAGTCTGCCAGCTCTAACCCTCACTCATACCCTTCCTGATTACTCAGAGGGCCTCTGGGTGTCAGAGAGGGTAAGTATATGACATTTTCCCTGTGTGAAAGCAGAGGCTGCACAGTGCCTTCAAAATCATGTAGGGAAGAGGGCCCTGAACTGACTCTCTGAGCTCGGGACCCTCGCTGCCCTTTGTATACTGGGCCAGGAGCAGTGCCTGCTGGCCCTAGAGGGAGGGAGCATCCCTGGTGGGGAGGATCTGAGCAGTGCCAGACAGTGTGGATATTCCCTTCTTTTCTCCAGCACTGGACCAGCTGGACCAGGGGACAGGGAAAGGCTTGCACTGCTCCAGGCATCCCCCTGCCAGTACATTGTTTCTCCATGCTGCCCTTGGCCCTCCTTGTTCCTCACAGTAGCACCTTCTCTGTTGCAAACAGGCTGCTTCCTACATGGTTTCCAGCCCACCCATCCCGGCTCTGGTGCCACTGCCGCCAGGTTTACCTGCCCATGAGCTACTGTTATGCCAAACGTCTGTCAGCAGAAGAGGATGAGCTTATACGGAGCTTGCGGCAGGTCAGGAGCTCCCCAGTGAGGTTACGTGGCTCCCTGTCCCTCTAGCTTGTGCAGTGACAGCTCCCATACCCACACTGTCCCTGTGTCCAGGCAAGGGAGCCAAATTCCAGTGGTCAGCTGCCTCTGGATGCTTGCTCCCAGGCTGATTCCCTTTGTTGTGCTGCGGCAGGAGCTGTACGTGCAGGACTATGCCAGCATAGACTGGCCAGCCCAGAGGAACAACGTGGCTGCCTGTGATGTGTACACCCCGCACAGCTGGCTGCTGGGGGTCGCCTATGGTGAGTGGGATGTTGGCTGGGGCAGAAGGGCTGAGTTACTGGCTGGGTTTAAACCATGGCACCAAGTGAGCTGGTGGTGGTGGAACCGAAGCTGCTTTGGACCATGAGGGCTCTTTAGGGTCAACTGCGAGCTATCTCTGGAGGTGGGATAGAGACGTGGATTGTGTGATCCATGGGCTTCTCCCTCCACGAGAGCAGCAGGGCCTTGTGCCCTGGTCCTTGGGCCACTCTGGGGCAGAGCAGTTCTCATGCTTTCCTTCCCTGGTCACCATGAGAACAGCAGTGCAGCCTGCCACAGAAAGTGAGCCTGGCCACATGGGCTGAGTCTTTCATTGCATATCTCTTCTCCTGTAGCCATCATGAATGTGTACGAAGCCCACCACAACACTCGCCTGCGGCAGCGAGCTGTCACAGAGCTGTACGACCACATCAAGGCTGATGACAGATTCACCAAGTGCATCAGCATTGGGCCGGTAGGACACTTGCTTTAAAGATCTTGCCTTTTGCTCTTTAGGGACCAGCTTGTGACCCACCCCAGCCCTTTGCAATTGTGGCATGTAACTGTAATCACCAGATCCCTCTCTGGATGCTGGAGAGGGGTTCTTCATCAGGGACTGGAGCAATAGGACAAAGGATGATGGGTTTAAACTAAAACAGGGGAAGTTCAGGTTGGATATAAGGCAGAAGCTCTTCCCTGTGAGGGTGCTGAGGTGCTGGCACAGGATGCCCAGAGAAGCTGTGGCTGCCTCATCTCTGGCAGTGTCCAAGGCCAGATTGGACACAGGGGCTTGGAGCAAGCTGCTCTAGTGGAAGGTGTCCCTGCCTGTGGCAGAGGGTTGGAACTGGGTGAGCTTTAAGGTCCTTTCCAACCCAAACCGGTCTGGGATTCTATGATCTTGCTCAGGCACAACTCCTGCTGCTCCTATTGCTCAAGAGCATAACACTAACAGGACATGGGGATAGCTGTGGCACTGGTGAGGGGTGCTTCTCCTTGTGGTCCCGGGAAACAATCTGAGGAGAAGCTCTGGAGTAATCTTGTGGTACCTGCCTCACTAACTCAGCCACAGATGGAGCGGTTGGGATCAAGCCTGGGAACACTCTAGATGGTTTTGTGCTGGGTGGGAGGGATGTAAGCCTGTGTTCCTGGAAGTAGCTGCATCCAGAGCAGTGACTGTGCTGCTCTCAACAGATTTCGAAGACCATCAACATGCTGGTTCGCTGGTTTGTGGATGGGAAGAACTCCCCAGCTTTCCAAGAACATGTTTCCAGGATCCCTGACTATCTCTGGTAAGGGCTGAGTGTGGCTTACCTGGCACAGCTCTGGGCTCTGCTCCCTGCAGAGCAGGCACACCGTGGCTCCCAGCCTGCTTCCTGGTGCTCTTGCTGTGCCTGTGCTGCAGCACTGTGCTCTCTCCTCCTACAGGCTGGGTCTCGATGGCATGAAGATGCAGGTGAAGTGCTGTAGGAGTTCAGCTGTGACTCAGAGGGACCCTGTCGTGCTGGGAGAGGCCATGGAATAGTGGGATAGCTTTTTCACCCTGTGCCTGAGCTTCTGCCATTTGCCTTTGGTGCTTGGTGGCTTTGTCTGTCTCACTGCCACCTCCCTGGCTGTGCTGGAAGTGAACAGTGTCCTGCTAGTTTGCCCCTCTGTGGCTGTGAGCTGAGGGGACAGCTCTAGGCCTCCATCCCCTTCATCCCCACAGGTCCTGGGAGAAGGGAGCAGAAAGATAGGCTCCTAATACAGTATGAGGACTCAGCTGTGCTTCTCTCATGGTTATTGTGTCCCTCTACCACCTCTCCTGTCTCAGCTGCTGTCTCATTTCCTATTCCATTGCTGTCCCTGAGCTGCTGCATGTGTCCCCTCTGTGCCAGCACATCAGCCGTGATGTTGGGTGGCACAAAACTGAGACATGGGGTGGAGGGAGCTAGGGGGGTAATGCAGGAGGGGTGTGCTGTCCCATAGACCCCACACCTCGGTCAGGCTGTTGTCAGGACCTGCTCTCACCACCTGCTTTCTGTCTTCCAGGGCACAAACGGATCCCAGCTCTGGGACACTGCCTTTGCCATTCAAGCCTTCTTGGAGGTAATGCTTTTTGGAGCGTATGATGTGATTGCTGTGGTAAGCCCCGTGGCTGATCGTGCACACACCTCAGTGATGCCAGCGACAGTTGTTGGTTCAGTTCTCATTGTAGAGGTTTTAATGGAAACAGTAAATAAGGTATGAAAGCAAATCTACAGAAAGGGCTACATGAAAGGCACCTAGACCAGCAGGTCAGCAAGGTTCCAGCACATATTTGTCTTGAAGGACGCATTTGGTGGCCACGAATCCTTGCTGAGTGCTGACTGTGAACCTCTGTTTCCAGGCAGAAGCCCAGAAGATGTCTGAGTTCACATCCTGCCTCCAAAACGCCCATGAATTCCTCCGGTTCACCCAGGTGAGCAGAACCAGTTGGTGTCTCTCACACGCTATGAAGACTTGGCTGCTTCTCAGAGCCCTGCTGAATGTGTCTGTTGCCTTCTGAAGAGCTCTTCTGAAGGGGTGGACTAGTAAAGTCCTAGGGACAGCCTCCTGCTTTCATTCCCTGTTGCTGGTAAGGGCCTTGGCCAGGCCCAGGGATGTTTGGGTTGGCTGCCTGGGCTATGACAGGCTGGAAAACTGAGAGTTTGGGCTTATTTGTCCTTCGTCCTGTCTGGTGCTCACACATTTGAGGCACCCTTCTAGGAACCCTAGACTGTGTAAGCCTCAGCTCCTGGTGCCAGGCCAGTAGCTCATGATGGGGGTCACCATCACCAGCAGCTTGGTGCAGATGCAGTCAAAGGTCTTGCTCATAGTGCCACCAGTGGGAGCACTGAAAGCAGATGGGTCCTTGACAGGAAAGCACCCAAAAACGGTACTTCAGCAACACTTCTCTCACTTGTTCCTTGTCTTCTGCAGATCCCAGAGAACCCACCCGACTACCAGAAATACTATCGCCATATGAGCAAGGTACGATGTCTGCAACGGGCCTCTGAAGGACACACGAGCCAGGCAGGGATTTGGGCAGAGGGGATGGGAATGGAGGGCAGCACCTCCTCCCTTACAAGGACAGGACAGGTCAGAGGAAGGTGCTGCATCCTTCCTGTCCCCATTCCAGGGCGGCTTCCCCTTCAGCACCCGAGACTGTGGCTGGATCGTGGCAGACTGCACAGCAGAGGGGCTGAAGTCAGTGATGCTTCTGCAGAAGAAGTGCCCCTTCATAGCCAAGCCTATCCCCCCTGAGCGCCTCTTTGATGCTGTGAATGTGGTAAGTGCTGCAAATAGGGCCAAGGGAAATGTGAGCAGCAGCTAAACCAAGGTAAAAGAACAGAATTCAAGGCCTGATGAGTTGTTAGATCTGGTATTACTTAGCCTGTACAAGGCCTGTGGCCTGGTGGGGAAACACTGTTATTTACTGTGATGCAGAGCTACACATGCAACGTAACATAATGTGATGGTCCAGATTGTCAGCGTCAGATGTCAGTGTAGTTTGGGACCTGAGTTGTCTGCCCACCCCATAGACTTGTGGGTCTGACTTTGTCCTCACACCTGGTTTGGGGCAGACTGGGGTGATGGCACTGCCTGTGAGCCAGTCCCAACCCTTCTGTCTGCTTGGCTGGGCAGTTGCTGAGCATGAGGAACTCGGATGGAGGCTTTGCCACATATGAAACCAAGCGAGGAGGCCACTTACTGGAGCTGCTGAACCCCTCAGAGGTGTTTGGTAAGGGGAGCTGCGTGGGGCTGGTCATCCTGTGCACTGTGAATGGACACAGTGGCCTGGCCTTGCTGTGCCCAGTGTGTGCCTGGCTTTGCCCCAGGACCCTCTGTGGGATAGTGTGGGATAACTGGTACCCTTCACCTTCAGGTGACATCATGATTGACTACACCTATGTGGAGTGTACATCCGCTGTCATGCAGGCACTGAAACACTTCCACGATGAGTTCCCTGAGCACAGAGCTCCAGAGATTAGGTGAGGCACTGAAGACGAGAGCTGGGTAGGGGAGAAGACAGGCTGCAGTGTTCCATGCTGCCTGCTATGGCCTCTGTTGGCACAGCCCCTGTTGAGCCCTGTCAGGAGTCTTGCCTGGATCTCTGCACTGGCATGGAGAAGCCCCTGGGGTGGCCACTGGTGTCTGCACAGCTGGGATGCTGGTGACTTCTCTAAGCCAGAGCCACCCACAGGCAACCTCTTAAGCCTGTCTGGGACCAGGCTGGGGGAAATTGGTAGAGATCTGCCTCCCTCTTGACTTAGCACTTGCCTTGATCTTGCAGCCAGCTGTAGGCTGTGTCCCCTGTTTGCTTGCTGGCATGAAGCACCCAACTGGTGCTTGATTTGACTCTTAGATCCTGAACATTGTAACTGCCTGTCTGCGTGCTCTTGCCTCTTGAGTCTTATAACAATGGGACCCATCAAAGCCTTAGAGGAACTGATGGATGTTCCTGCTGAAGCAACTGCTTCTGAAATGGGTGTCTTTTTCCTGACCAGAGAGACTCTGCAGAAGGGCCTGGACTTCTGTCGCAAGAAGCAGCGAGCTGATGGGTCATGGGAAGGGTAAGCAGTTTTCCCTGGCTGCCCCAGTGTGACAGGGACCAAGAAGACAAGCATTCCTGGCTGGCAGGATCTGTGGGAAGGGCAGATGGGGCTGAGTAGGTTCCTTGTGCACTGCACAAGATGCAGACAACCCCTGAGGATGAGAGTGGCTCCATCTTCTCTTGTCCCAGAATGTCTGATGAGGACTGGTGAGTGAGCTGGGAGCAGGGGGTGGTGGGACTGGGCATGGCTGTGTCACAGGGGAAGGCACAAGCAGCAATATGCCTGGTGGTGCCTGTGCTGTGAACACCTTGACCTGAAGCCATGCATCCCTAACAGTGCCTCTCTCCCTTTCCTTCTAGGAGCTGGGGGGTTTGTTTCACCTACGGCACCTGGTTTGGGCTGGAGGCATTTGCCAGTATGCAGCACACATACCATGATGGGTGAGAAGTCTGGTTCCCCTGACTCTACCTACGTCTTGGGCTGGGGCAGGATACCGTGGCAAGGCTGGGTGCCTGCCCTGGCTGTGCATACACTCTCCTGCCCCAGGTACTGCTCCTCCCAGATCCTGTGCCTGTGACATCAGGCACTGGAACAGGCTTCCCAGGGCAGTGGTGGAGTCACCGTCCCTGGAAGTGTTCATGCACTGTGTAGATGAGGCCCTCAGTGCCATGGGTCAGTGGTGGCCTTGGCAGTGCTGGGTAAGGGCTGGACTGGATGAGCTTCAAGGTCTTTTCCAACCCAGCTGATTCTATGATTCTATGCTATGACCAAGGCACTCACTGGGCCTAACTCCTGGGGCAGCCCCAGCCAGGGGCAGAGCACAGCTCCTGTTTGCAGCTGGGACATGGGTGTGCAAACACTCCCTGTCCCCAGCTCTGATTCTCTGCCCCATCCTCACAGGGCTGCGTGCCGAGAGGTGGCCCAGGCCTGCCAGTTCCTCCTCTCCAAGCAGATGGCAGATGGCGGGTGGGGAGAGGACTTTGAGTCATGCGAGCAGCGCACCTATGTGCAGAGCACCGAGTCGCAGATCCACAACACGTGTTGGGCCCTGCTGGGGCTCATGGCTGTCAGGTGGGAGCAACCCTCATGGGTGATCAGTGGGAAATGCAGGCTCAGGGAAGTGCAGCTGCCTGGCTGGTGTGGGCAATGCACCCAACTGTGTTTGTGATCTTGCGGTCACATCAAGGGACTGGTCTGCACAGTGCTCCACAGGACCCTGGGGCTCATAATGCTGGGCATGGGATAGACAGGGCAAAGCAAAGGTCTAAATCTCAGTCACAGGCCTCCAGCCTGGGAAAATGTTACTGTATTCATGATACCTGGTGTGCTATGGTTGTGAGGGGCTGACCCAAAGAACTCAGCATTCCTAGGACAGTCCAGGGCAGCCTGGAGGTGGTTGAGTTCCCTAAGTACATGGATGGTTAAGTTCTCCAAATCCATGGGTTTGCAGACGGTTTGATAAGTGTTCACATCTCCCTCATGCTTTGCAGGTACCCCGACACTGACGTGCTGGAAAGGGGCATCAAACTCCTGATTGACAAGCAGCTGCCCAGCGGGGACTGGCCTCAGGTACATCTTTCCTCTGGTCTTTCCAGAGGATGTCCCGGGCATCATGCAGCCATTGCAAATGGTGTACTTTCCCTTACCTGGAAGGGAGGCCCTGTGTGGCTTTTAGTGGGGGTCTTCAGGAAGGCAATGAGCTCAATGCCACATCTTGGACACAGTGTGGTCCCCTGTGATCCCCTTGATCTCCGTCTCTCTCTTAGGAGAATATTGCTGGTGTATTCAACAAGTCGTGTGCCATCAGTTACACTGCATACTGCAACGTCTTCCCCATCTGGACACTGGGCCGTTTCTACCGGCTGCATCCCAACAGTGCTCTTGCTGGGAAGCTGCGCTCTGGATACTTG
Organism: Amazona ochrocephala; assembly: GCA_039720435.1. Taxonomy (NCBI): domain Eukaryota; kingdom Metazoa; phylum Chordata; class Aves; order Psittaciformes; family Psittacidae; genus Amazona; species Amazona ochrocephala. The sequence goes on along the minus strand of CM077881.1, from coordinate 79,032,705 downwards.
GATGGGACAGGGGAGGCTGTGCCAGAGGCTTTGTCTGCCTGAGGCCAGGCCATCGCACATGCCATGGCCTCTGACTTGTCCCAGACATCAGCTGGTGCATGGGGCCACAGGGGTGTTTGCTGCATAGGGTATCTTGGTGCTGATCTTCAACATGTGAGCTGCTGCTCTGCCATGGAGGAGTGCTGCTGAGCCTCCTTCTGCTGAACCTCTTTCAAAAATACACTTTTAAAGGGTTTTCCCAGGTACATCCTCACTCACGGGACAGGGAGTGAAGTGCCTTTTCCAGACCAGTTTGGTGATCTGAGAAAGGTGACAGGCTGTGTTCTATTATGTATCTAGACAGACTCTGTCGTGCTCGTGAGAGAGACGCCCATAGCATCCCCTTTGCCCAGGGCAGGGTGTTGGACCTGGATGATCTTAAGCTCGTTTCCAACCAAAACCATTCTACGATTCTATGTTGGGTAGAACAAGGGTGCCTTTATCTTAACCTTGTGCTGTCCAGCTTGGCTGTCTGCAGCAAGAGGACTGGGGGCCTACCCTGTGCCCAGCATCGTGGTGGGGTGCACTGTACAATCCCTGCTGAGCTGGCCTCTCTGCTGTGGGTGCCAGCAACTGCCTTTGAAGTGTTCTCTGCTCTGGAGCCTGTGCTGGGAGGGGAAGGGCACCTATCCTATCCTCCCCCAGACAGATGGAAAAGAGGAGTGCTTCCCTCAGTTTTCTCACTGGCGGAACCTGCCTTCCCAACACCTCACTGGTGAAGTCACCACCATCATTCCCGCTTTGAAAAAGGGGAATCTGAAGCAGAAAGCGCTGAGGTGATGAGTGTCAGGCCAAAGCCTCCAGCCAGCCCCAGCGCAGCAAGTGCCTCTGTTCAGTCTATGGTACAGTTGGGCATTCACACTTTGTTGTCAGGAGTTGGAAGTCACGTTGACTGATAGGTTAATAAATTGCTAAAGGTGTTGCAAAGGGAACTTAACTGTGTGTTGGGCTCCTCATTGTCTGCCCAGTGTGTCCCAAGGAGAGAGGAGCATGTACAGTGGAACCTGGCTTGGATCACCTCTCCGCAGTGGTGTGGACACCGTCTCCACCAACACACAAGCCACGCTTGGAGCCTGTGCCTGCTTTGCCCTCTTCCAATGCCCTTGGCCCTGAAAAATATAACCAAGGAAGTTACCAAAGGGAATGACTGATTTCCTCCACCTGCAGCTTGTACTCATGCAAGACGCCCGATGTCCTGGTGCCTGCATGCTCCTTGACTCGCTGCCCACCAGCAGCCCCAGTCCAGCTTTGCAAAGCTGTTCTCCAGCCAGCGCCCCTCTGCTGCTGCATGGGGTGTCCTGGGTTCAGCAGCAGCAGCCATTTTTCCCCTTCTTAGTAGCTGGTGCAGTGCTGTGTTTTTGACTTTCAGCCTGGGAACAGTGCTGATAACACCGATGTTTTTAGTTGCTGCTCAGTGATGTTTACTCTGACCAAGGACTTTTTGAGTCTTGTGCTCTGCCAGGGAGGAAGGGAAGCCAGGAGGCAGCAGAGACAGGACACCTGACCCAAACTGACCAAAGAGGTATCCCATACCACAGCATGTCATGGCCAGTATATAAACTGGGGGCAGTTACCCAGAAGGGTTAGATCACTGCTGGGTCGGACTGGGTATCTAGTGGTGAGCGGTTGTATTCTCTTCCCTTGTATTTCGCTTATCATTATCATTGGTGGCAGCAGCAGTGGTTTGTGTTATTCCTCAGTTACTGAACTGTTCTTATCTCGACCTGTGCTAGTTACATTCTTTCCATTCTCCTCCCCATCCCTCTGGGAGTGGGGGGAAGAAAGGGGGGGGTGAGCGAACGACTGCATGGTTCTGAGTTACCAGCTGGGCTTAAACCGCAACATGGGGTTATTCATGGAGTCACCATCCCTGGAAGCGTTCACACACCGTGTAGACAAGGCCCTCGTTGCCATGGGTTAGTGGTGGCCTTGCCAGTGCTGGGGAATGGTTGGACTGGATGAGCTTAGAGGTCTTTTCCAACCTGGCTGATTCTGTTCCATTCTATGATTGCACCCGAGGGACAACATCCTGTGTTTGCCTGGGTCTAACTTCATAGAAGAACCATGGAATCATACACCTTGAAGGTCAAACCCTTCTGTTCAACCCTTTTCCAGGCTGTGAGCAGCAGCTCTGCTCTGTACCCATCCTCTGCCTGCCCACACTGGTAGGCTTGCTGAGTTGGTTGGTTGTTACTAAGATGGAGTTATTCAAGCAAACTCAACTCCGGCTGTTTCGACAGCACCATTTGACTTTTCCAGACTCTGGACTTCTTTACGCTGCGTGTGTGACACTATCAGGCATTCCAGGTACCTCCGTACTCTCCATTACAAGCAGGAGGAGGGTCTGGATGTTGTTTTGATTTTGGTTTTAAACCATTGTAGAGGAACCTCGCAATGTCATTACATGCCCAACACATCTGCTGGCCCCTTGCGGTCTGTCACCACAGGCACCACAGGATCTGGTGGCTCCCTATGGACGGTGTCCCTCGGGACACGGTGACCCTCTCTTGCCGGGGGCCGGTCCTTCAGAGCCTCCCCCGTTGCGGGTCCTTTCCCGCGGCACCAGCAGCTCCCTCAGGGCTGAGTATGCCACCCCTCAGGCGCCCGCCGGAAGCGCCATTTTCTCCCTGGAAGCGCTTTGCTCGGCGCAGCCGGAAGAGGCGGGAATTGGGTCGAGCGCTTCCGCGATGGCGGCGGCGCCGCTGCGAGTGTGAGTGCGGCGGGAAGGGAAGGGACGGGATGGGACGGAGCGGGACGGGGCGGGAGGAAGCCGCTGAGGCGCGGCGGGGCCGGGCCGTGCTGTGCTGTGGCTGCCTCTGACTCGCCGTGTCCCGCAGGCTGGCGTGTGGCGATGTGGAGGGGCGGCTGGAGGCTCTCTTCGGACGGGTCCGGGCCATCCAGAGCAAGAGTGGCCCCTTCGATGTAAGGCTCTGCGGCGGGCTGGGGGCGCGGGTGCAATCGTGCGGGGGTCCCGCACCCGCCCTGCTGCTGAGCGGCGGCTCTGGGGTGGCTCGGGCCGGGACCCTGCTCGGGTGACACGGGGTGGGTTTAACACAGGCTGAGGCCGGTGTTGGTGTCCGGAGCCGCGCTTTCCCCTCTCTGTCCACCCCAAACCACTCCATGATTCCATATTCTGTGGGGACTTCAGACCCTAATCCCACAGGGCACGGTTCTTGCCATCGGCACCGCCGTGTGCAGCCAGAGTCAAACCGTTATCCCTTGTCTTGTCACTACCTGTGAGTGCCCCTTGGTGACGATGTCCCATGGGCTCAGCGTTCCCCAGGATCTGGTGGCTCTCTGTGGCTGGTGACCCTCAGGGCATGGTGGTCCCTGACCATGGCAGCTTCTGGGCACGGTATCCCCGGAGCTGGGTGTTGAGACCCTCCCTTGCCAGGGGCTGGTCCTCCAGATCCTGTTCTGTTGCTGGCTCTTTCCCTTTCACTGCTTGGGTGATGCATGGCACAGTGTTCTGACAGCACAGTGTGTGACGTGTCTTTGGTCAAATGGCAACTCTCACTTTATCTGATGTTTTTAGATGCTTTTGTGTGTTGGGAATTTTTTTGGCTCTACTTCCGAGGCGGAATGGGCGGAGTATTGCACAGGCACCAAGAAAGGTAAGGAAGGCTCCTCACTCCGGGTGTTGGTGATGACAGCGCTTTGTGACCGACTTTGCTGTCTCATCTCGATGTGCTTTTGGAGTCAGAGCTTGCAGTTAAACATCTCATGTTAAAGCAGTGCTGTTCTTCCCCTCCCTGTACTCAGTCACAAGGAGAAAAGGGGAAAGCAGAGGTGCTGGTGGTGTGAGTGTCTCTTTTCTTCAGCCATGGAGATCACAAGACTTGCCAAAGGAGCAGGGTTTGTCCATTCCTCCTCAGTCCCCACAGCCCTTGCGTTGGAGATATTTTCATGGCCGTGCATGTGAAAGGTCCTGTATGGAGTTCTTTGCCTCTTCCCACCCCCCTTTTGTAAGGGAGATGCTAACTCATGAGCATTTGTAGTGTTCCTCTTTCCCCTTCAGTGCTACTCTGGCTCTTGCTGATGGCATTGGGCGGACCAGTAAGGAGCTGGGACTCCTGCTTTCTACTTCCCCTCTGCTGCTGCATCCCTCCAGTTATCCCCTGCTTGTCTGTGTGGGCCATCTGCATAAAGGTTGTCCTTTTTGCTGCTTACCATGGCAGGGTGTGCTCCCTTGTGTCTCTGTTGCTATGAGAATATAAGGAGAATTGTTACTGGTTTAAACTTGGCTCCCTGAGGAAGCTCCCCAGTGCACACAGGGAGAAGTGTTAACAGCAAAGTCGTCCCTGGACCGATGCATTTTTTCTCATCTTGAATTGTCCTTACTCTTTGAGCTGTTGAAAACACCTGTAGCTTGTAACCTCACCTATATACATGTAGATAGAAGCACGGTTCATGTCACTTCATGTTGGTTTCAAGCCATTCATAAAGTTTTCAAGCTCTGCTCTGCAATTGTATCTTCTAACTTTGGGAGCAACAGCAAAACGAGAGCTGTAGCAGATCTGCTGTATTGCTGCTCCCTTCTTAAATAGGGAGCTGTCACTGGTTTTTATTCAGTGAGAAACTTAGGACCTGTTGACCAGCTTTCTGATGTGCCAGGAAATCTACAGGAGGTGTCTCTGACATCAGTTGTTGTTTTTTTTTAACTTTTAAAAGCTTTAAAAGATTCGACTTGTCTTGTTTGGAGAAATTAAAGCCATAGAGGAATTAAACCTGGTACTTCCCATTCCTTTTTTTCTCGTGTTAGTTCTATCCACCAGGTCTAGGTGAAGGCATGCAGGAAATTCTTCTACCAAGTGAATCAAAGAGCTGTTGTACTTGGAGTTTTCATCTAAAAAGTCAATGGTTTGCAGGTTTTTGATACCCATATGAATTTAGATCAGCTTAAACTGACACACCAGGTGTCCATGTGCTCTGGTATTTACTTAGCAGTGCCCTAGGGAAGACCCGTGTTTTTGGGCCTATGGATCCTTTTGGACCTGACCTTCTTGTGTAGGCAGTGGAGTGAGTTGTAGTTAGAGGTTATTCTCAGCTGGTGCTATATGCATCTGTGCAAGCAGCAGGCTTGGGGACTTACTTTGAAGGAAGGTTTATTGTTTTGTCCTTACTGCTCTTTGTCACACTGCAGAGGAGTGGTGTTGGGACCTGCTGGGATTCCTAGTAAACATGGACTGAACTTGTGCTGAGTACATGTGGTTTTCTTCCTCAGCTCCAATTCCAACCTATGTGCTTGGTGCTAACGACCAGGAGACTGTGAGCTATTTCCCAGATGTCAGTGGCTGTGAACTAGCTGAGAACATCACTTATTTAGGTAAGTTGCAGGTGCTTTGTGATAAGGGGTGTTTTCATGAATGTTTTCTGATCTTTCCACTTCAAAGCTCCTTCCTTTTTCTGGGAATTTTAAGGTGCATTTCACATTCTGGGATTCAGACTGGAATTGAACTCTATGGTGAAAGGCTGATACAACCCTATGTATAATGTGAAAGAGAAACCTGCTTTTCTGTTGGTTTCTAACACTGGACTTGCTAACCAAAAGGAAGAGTGGTTGAAAGAGTCTGTTCTTTGGGAATATCTTACTCCCATAGCATGCCTGTCTTTGTATGGGAAAGTTTTCCTACTTGAAGTGTGATTTGGCTATGCTCTGCAGCTGTACTGGGGTAGCAGAGGTAAGAAGTATCATCTTTAAAGGCAATGAGACTGTAGCAAAGCTAAAAGGAGAAGCTTGTTCCTTTCTACAGTGCCACCTGACAGAAAGTGTAGAGGGTGACGACTCTTGCAACTGACTTTTTTTACTCAGCTTTTGATATGGGTTCATATTTGGGAAGCAAGATAGCAATGAGGAGAGAAGGCTGGGGGTTGTCTGGACAGCTGCTTCTCTGTGGGCAGGATTGGATTTGGGTCATTGTGCTAAAACCTGTCGTTGCTGTAGTTTCATGAATCCCAGACTGGTTTGAGTTGGAAGGGATCTTAAAGCTCATCCAGTTCCAACCCCCTAGCACGGGCAGGGACACGTTCCAGTACAGCAGATTGCTCCAAGCCCCTGTGTGCAACCTGGCCTTGAACACTGCCAGGGATGGGGCAGCCGCAGCTTCTCTGGGCTTGTCTTCACTGTGCCAGCGCCTCAGCACCCTCCCGGGGAAGAAGTTTTTCCTTATATCCAACCTGAACTTCCCCTGTTTCAGTTTGAACCCATCACCCCTTGTCCTATCACTACAGTCCCTGATGAAGAGTCCCTCTCCAGCATCCTTGTAGTCTCCCTTCAGACACTGTAAGCTGCTCTGAGGTCTCCACGCAGCCTTCTCTTCTCCAGGCTGAACGGCCCCAACTTTCTCAGCCTGTCTTTGTATGGGAGGTGCTTCAGCCCCTGATCATCCTCGTGGCCTCCTCTGGAGTTGCTCCAACAGTTCCATGTCCTTCTTATGCTGAGGACACCAGAACAGCACACAGTGCTGCAAGTGGGGTCTCATGAGTTTGTGGGCATAGAAAATGAGCTGTCTGTTAGGGAAGTCGCAGTAGAAGTAAGGCAGGACTGCTGAATTTGGACCTTTGCCTGTCACGTGAGTAAGAGGTTAGTTTCAGTGTCTACATCTCAAGTTCATGTCTGTGTATTTATGCAGGTCGCCGAGGTCTTTACAGTGGTACTTCTGGCCTGCAGATCGCATACCTGAGTGGCACTGAGTCCCAGTATGAGCCAGCTCCTGCCTACAGTTTTAGTGCAAAGGATGTAGCAGAACTGAAAGCATCTTTGTTGTCAACACCAAACTTCAAAGGTGTGGATATATTGCTGACATCCCCCTGGCCCAGAGATGTGGGGACTTTTGCAAACAGTGCGGTAAGTGTTCTGGTTTCTGGTGGAATGGGTTTCCAGATGGATTTAACAAAGGATTGTCTTTCTGCTTGCTGTGACAGTTTGAGCTGTAGAACCATTTCTTTCCCACTGCCATTCCCACTGCAAGGGCAGTAGGATGGAGCACAGAGAGGAAAACTGCTTCCTTGAGAGTAGATTAGTGCCTGTCCTGCAGCTGCAATGCAGTGCTGTGACAGATGCCTGTCAGGTCAGAGTCTCATGCCCTCTGCTTTTACCAAAGATGACAAGGTATAACAAACATGGGCTGTTCCTGAATGTCTTTCTTCTTTGGCCCTTTTCTTACTTCATTTCTCAGTCTAAGACTAATGGAGAAAAGACAATACAAAAGCCTTGGCCCAGGGAAATGGTTTGAAGTCTGCTATTTGTTTGTTTTGTTTTGCTCTGTCTTCTCACTCTGATAGGAGTGGGATAAAAATTTTGCTTCCGAAGGAAACCTCAGAGCTTTTGTACTTACCAGGCTCATGCGCTAAAGCTTTATCACTCTGGGTATGTGGTCAGAAGTTGTCTTAATGGTTTTGTCATCTCTTGATGTTTGCCAAACTCACGCTGCTGCCCTGGCTTCACAAGACCAGGAGAAAGGAAAAGACAACCAACTTGGATTGATGACATGAGTGGAGGCAAACCCTGAGTACACATAATGGGATAAATGAGTGGGCTCTGGTTAGTGATAAGAGATCAAGCCCTTCTGACTTCATTTTCCCCTTCCAGGGAATGGTGACCCCTATAGTCAGTCTCTACGTTTCCAGCATGCAGTTCTGTACAAAACTTTATTTTCAGTGCAATCTGACAGTTGTTTCTAAAATAAAACTTGGTTTGTGTTTTGTAGGGAGAAATAGATACCAAGAAATGTGGCTCCAAGTTAGTATCTGATCTGGCTGCAAGTCTTAAACCAAGGTACCACTTTGCTGCCCTGGAGAAGGCCTATTATGAGAGACTTCCTTACAGGTTTGTAGGACCATGTGAATTCTCACTTCTAAGAAGAGTTCAAGTTTTAAAGAAAACAGGAGGACAACTTCAGAAGAACTTTAGGAAGTCATCTAGACCCAGCACAGGGTCAAGATTGCTTCTCAGGTGCATCTTGTTAGTTTAATTCCTGCTGCCTCAAACTGGGCAGTCCAAGTACCTTGCTGTGAATCTGATGCCAGGTTAGTTGGCCTTAGTCACATTTAAACAGTGTTCTGCCTAATGCAGGGGTGTATTGCTGAAAATGCATCATGGAAAGGCTGTTGTGTGATGAAAAGAGTGGTGTCAGAATTCTGTATATCAAATGTGACTACTGACATAAGGCAAGTATCAGAACAACTTACAAATAAAACTGAAGCTGTTGTGTTGATGTTGGCTAAGATAATTGTCCTTTCCACAGGAAACACTTTAAAGGTGTAGCTGTTCTCAGACTAGTGAATTGTCCTCTCACCTCTCTATTTGCACTGCAATGAGATGCCATTTTGGTCTGTGTAGCTGCTGACTATTAGGTCTCATGAGTCTTTCCCATAGCCCCCTTGCTTTTGGCCAAAGACTATGTGGCTAACATGCTGTCTGAGTAACTTCATGGAGGACACGTGGTTTGCCCACTGTCCTTTCCCGTATTGTATATGTCAGTAGGGTCATGTTTTGCTTCCTTACAGAAACCACACAGTGTTACAGGAGACCCCAAAGCATGTGAGCAGGTTCATTGCACTCGCTGACGTTGGCAATACAAGCAAGAAAAAGGTACTGACACTCTTGAATGTTTCTTCTTTTCTCAAGTACAGGAAATGTGGCAGGAAAGCCCAGCTTCGGCTAGCTAGAGGACAGAGTTGATCACATCAAAGCTTGACAAGTGGAAGGATCAGTCTCACTTGAGTAACAGATAGCAGGTGCCCATTATGTCAGAAGGGTAAGATGTGTTCTGGGTCACCATTGTTCTACTCTGCCTGGTGGAATGGCATGTAGCTGTGAAGACAGCTGCAGAGGAAACTGGATAGAAGGCTGCTGTTTGTTCCTTTACCTCAGCTGCTTTACATAGAAGAATGTGAAATTCCAAAGGGGCCCTTACAAATCCCTGAAAATAACTAACTTCTGGGATAGGAAGGGGCTGGTTTTTTTTTGTGTGGGTTTTTTATTTTTTAAACTTGCTTCTTTTCTACCCTTAAGAAAGTTACAGAATTTTGGTATAAAAGGACAGGTTGCTAGTGGTTAAGAAGGCATAGGAGCCAGGCCTGGTAACAAAAAGGATTCAGGAATTCTGCACAGAAAGAAGGCCTGAAACAGGCAAGGATCAAGGTTGTTTCTTTTTCAATTAGGATACACTGCTGCTCCTCAGAAAGATCTTCCTTAAAGTGAAGGAAGAAGCACTCCATAAACTCTTGGTTATCCTGGGTGGGAAACTAGCACAGGGAGTGTGTTTTTCATGTCCTGCCTTAGCTTTAATACCAGTCTGCTGAGTTCTTGCAGTTCTAAGTTGTATGTTACTGTTTCAGGGTGGCTGTTTACAGGTGACCTCTTCAGAGTTGCAGTCATGGCAAAAGCTTCTTGCATCTGAGCCATCTGTTTTTGTTTTAGTATCTCTATGCATTCAGCATTGTGCCAATGAGCTTGATGGACCCTGCAGAGCTAGTGAAACAGCCACAGGACACCACTGAAAATCCATACCGAAAATCACAGAAGGAGGCACAGAAGAGCAAAGCATTCCTGTGTGCAGAGGTACTGCTGCATTTTCCTTCATGTGTTTCTCTGTGTTCAGGCTGCTTAGAACAGCATTTGGCTTTAACATGGGAATATTTCTGTCCAAACACTACAGGATTCTGTGTGAACAATTTGCATCAACCAAATTGCACAGGAGTTTGTTACAGTGTGCCCCTTGTTAAGCCAGCCTTATCTTGGGCTGCATCCAAAGGAGTGTGGCCAGCAGGTCCAGGGAGGTGATTCTGCCCCTCTGCTCTCGTCTGGTGAGACCCCACCTGCAGTCCTGTATCCAGCTCTGAAGTCCTCAGTGCAGGAAAGAGGGTCTAGAGAAGAGCAACAGAAATGATCAGTGGGATGGAGCACCTCTTCTGTGCGAAAAGAAAGTTGGGGTTGTTCAGCCTGGAAAAGTGAAGTCTCCAGGGAGACCTTATTATCATAGAATCATAAACTAGTTTGGGTTGGAAAGGACCTTAAGATCATCCAGTTCAACCCCTGCCATGGGCAGGGACACCTCACACTAGACCATGCTGCCCAAGGCTCTGTCCAACCTGGCCTTGAACACTGCCAGGGATGAAGCATTCACCACTTCTCTGGGCACCCTGTGCCAGCGCCTCACTGCCCTCACAGGGAAGAACTTCTTCCATATGTCTAGTCTGAACTTTCCCTGTTTTAGGTTGAATCCATTACCTTTGTCCGCTCACTAGTCCCTGATGAAGAGTCCCTGGTGGCCTTTTGATACTTAAAGAGGGCAAAGAGGTCTTATGAGAAAGGGACAGACTTAATAGGGTTAATAGGTTAAGGGTACACTAAAGAGTGGGGATTCACACTAGACATGGAAGATTTTTTTTTTTACAATGAGGGTGCTGAGGCGCTGGCACAGGGTGCCCAGAGAACCTGTGGCTGCTCCATCCCTGGCAGTGTTCAAGGCCAGGTTGGATGGGGCTTGGAGCAGCCTGCTCTAGTGGAAGGTGTCCCTGCCCGTGGCAGGGAGTTGGAACTGGATGAGCTTTAAGGTCCCTTCCAACACAAGCCAATCTATGATTCTAATTGCAGGTCTGCATGGTGATGCTGTATTTAGATCTGCCTCCTTGTCAGAACTGTTCCCTGTCAGTATCTCAGTACACATGGTCTTACTCTCATAAGCTTGTAGACTACAAAGTAGTCCTTCCCAGTTGCCCCCCAGTTTTCTCCCTTAGGTTGCTGGCTTCTCAGGTGCTACTTCTGATGTTGCATGTCCACTGTATCTCTCAATGTGGTGAGACAGGTGTTAAGTACAGTTGATTTCTGTCAAGTGTCCTAAGTTACCAACTCCATGCTCCTTTAAATATCGACTTCTCCTGAGGGCAGATTAGCTTCCCGGGGCCTGAACAATCGGCTGTTGGTGCCGGAAGATGTGAATTGCCAACTTGGTAATTTGGTTGTCAGGCAAGTGGATGTGTTCATGTGTAGAGACTCAGATTATTTCCCTGTGCAGAGCATGTTTTGTCCTCCAAGAATAGTGGGATACTCTGCTAATGCAGACATGTGAGGGGCTATGCCCATGTGTCTTAATGTAATGTAGATAAACTAAACTGGAAGATCATTGGTGTAGGGGGAAATACTCAGCCTGAAGTTAAGCTGCTGCATTACTGGGAAAGGTCAATTCATTCTCTTCCAGGATATTCATGCTTTTGCTGTTGATGCTTTTCAAAGGTAGTTACACACCTCTTAAGGAAAGAAAGCAGATTATAGTACATGCTTTGACCCTCTGTGATGCAGTTGTAATCTGGGCTTTGGTTTTAATTTTCTAAACAGGAAGAATCAGCTTGTCAGTTTTTCTTTGATTTGAGCAAGCATCAGGGGAAGAAACGTCCTTCAGATGGGAAAGAGGGAGGGAATTACCAACCTAAGCAAGCCAAAAAACCCCGTAAGTATGCAGTTGCTTTTACCAAAGCTCTTCCCTTGAGACATTGGACCGTCTCACTCTTCATTTATCCCAAGCTTTGTACTGTGGGTGTCAGCTTGCCAGCATGCTCTGTCACTATTCCGGATGCTGTGGGAATACAGACAAACGAAGGGTTCCTTGTTTCCTACAAAACTGACAATCAGTAGGTGAAAGACAAGTCAAAAGCGTAGTTTAACAACTAGTTGGATCTGTGGTGGTTGCAGTTGAGCTGATGCCATTTACTCTCTGAAACAGACTGGCCCCTAAACATAACAAGAGGCAGTTTCACAAAGCGGCATATTGCCTTTCAGAGGGACCACAAGAGACTGGGTTCGTGGTGCTAATGAGTACTTGAAACACCACTTAGGTTATTCTGTGCTGTGAGTTGACGAAGTATTAATGAACTAGGAAGGAAGGAAGCTCTTCTATTACCTCTGTTTCACAGAATCACAGAATCACAGAATAGTAAGGGCTGGAAAGGACCTCAAGATCATCGAGTTCCAACCCCCCTGCCATGGGCAGGGACACCTCCCACTAAACCATGCCATCCAAGGCTATGTCCAACCCCACCTTGAACGCCGCCAGGGATGAAGCATTCACAACTTCCCTGGGCAACCCATTCCAGGGCCCCACCACCCTCACAGTATAGAACTTCTTCCTCAGATCCAATCTAAACCTCCCCTGTTTAAGTTTAAACCCATTACCCCTTGTCCTCTCACCACAGTCCCTAATGAAGAGTCCCTCCCCAGCATCCCTATAGGCCCCCTTGAGGTATTGGAAGGCTGCTATGAGGTCTCCACGCACCCTTCTCTTCTCCAGGCTGAACAACCCCAATTTTCTCAGCCTATCTTCATACGAGAGGTGCTCCAGTCCCCTGATCATCTTCGTGGCCCTCCTCTGGACTTGTTCTAACAGTTCCATGTCCTTTTTATGTTGAGGACACCAGAACTGCACACAATACTCCAAGTGAGGTCTCACGAGAGCAGAGTAGAGGGGCAGGATCACCTCCCTCGACCTGCTGGTCACACTCCTTTTGATGCAGCCCAGGATACGGTTGGCCTTCTGGGCTGCAAGCGCACACTGCCGGCTCATGTTCATTTTTTCATCAACCCACACCCCCAAGTCCTTCTCCGCAGGGCTGCTCTCAATCTCCTCCCCGCCCAACCTGTAGCTGTGCCTGGCATTGCTCCGACCCAGGTGGAGGACTTTGCACTTAGCATGGTTGAACTTCATCAGGTTGGCATCAGCCCACCTCACAAGCGTGTCAAGGTCCCTCTGGATGGCATTCCTTCCCTCCAATGTATCGACCGAACCACACAGCTTGGTGTCATCGGCAAACTTGCTGAGGGCGCACTCAATCCCACTGTCCATGTCACCCACAAAGATGTTGAACAAGACCTGTCCCAACACCGATCCCTGGGGGACACCACTCGTTACTGGTCTCCAGCTGGACACTGAGCCACTGAGCACTACTCTTTGCGTGCGGCCATCCAGCCAGTTCTTTATCCACCGAGTGGTCCACCTATCAAATTGATGTCTCTCCAACTTAGAGAGAAGGATGTCATGGGAGACAGTGTCAAAGGCTTTACACAAGTCCAGGTAGATGACATCAACTGCTCTGCCCCTGTCCATCAGTTCCGTAGCCCCTTCATAAAAGGTCACCAGATTGGTTAGGCAGGATTTCCCCTTAGTGAAGCCATGCTGGCTGTCACCAACAACCTTGTTGGTTTTCATGTGCCTTAGCATGGCTTCCAGGATAATCCGCTCCAAGATTTTGCCAGGCACAGAGGTGAGACTGACTGGTCTGTAATTCCCCGGCTCATCCATTTTCCCCTTCTTAAAAATGGGGGTTATATTTCCCTTTTTCCAGTCATCGGGAACTTCACCTGACTGCCATGATTTTTCAAATATGATGGACAGTGGCTTAGCAACTTCATTTGCCAGCTCCTTCAGGACCCTTGGATGGATTTCATCCGGTCCCATGGACTTGTATACATTCAGGTTCCTAAGGTGGTCCCGAACAATATCCTCCCCCACAGTGGGCCCAGGGTCCCCACCCTCACCATCCCCGCATCTGCCTTCCAAGACTTGGGTGGTGTGGTCAGAGCATTTGCCAGTAAAGACTGAGGCAAAGAAGTCATTAAGAACCTCAGCCTTCTCCAAATCCAGGGTAGCCAATTCTCCCGATAGCTTCTGGAGAGGGCCCACGGTGTCCCTAACCTGTCTCTTATCAGCAATGTACCTATAAAATCCCTTCCTGTTATCCTTAACATCCCTAGCCAAGTTTAATTCTAAATGGGCCTTAGCTTTCCTAACCTGGTCCCTAGCTTCCCGGACAACATCCCTGTATTCTCCCCAGGCCGCCTGACCTTGCTTCCACCTTTTATAAGCCTCTTTTTTCTTTCGAATTTTGCTCAGCAGCTCCTTATCCATCCAAGGAGGTCTCCTGGCCCTCCTGCTGAACTTCCTTCTAGTTGGGATGCATCGCTCCTGAGCTTGCAGCAGGTGATCCTTGAATATCAACCAACAGTCTTGTTTCTGTGCTGTACATCTCATTAGAGTTTGCTTGACTTGAAGAAATCAAAATGAAATCTTTGAGACTCATGACTTCTCAGTGCCAGTGTTACTGCAAGCATGGATCTTTAGAAATGTTGGTCTTCAGACATAAATGCAGGTGTCAGCCCCTCTTTCGTTTCTCTGAAAGCTATTCCTTCTTCCAGTGGGCAAGAAAACATTCTTCAGAAATGCCCCTGGTTGGTAAGTCTGGTTGCTTTTGTTACATGGGACTAAGTTGTTGGTTCTTATTTATTAGATTTCCAAACCCTTTGCATAGTCTTTGCACATAACAGTTCACAAGCTAAATTATACTCGAGTGCAGTGCCATTGCTCTATGCCAGCAGAGGCACAACTTGCTGTGATGGCAGTTTTGATGAAGGAATATGTGTGGGGTTTCTTGTTTTCCACCATCACTTCTGTAGGACATAGTGTGCCAGTGTGCCTATTCAACTTCCAAAGTTTCTGGAGTTTGTTCTGACAAGAGAGCCCTGGTAATGCTGTTTTGCTCAGGAGTGAACCCCACAACTGGATATTTGGTTTTCTGCAGTTCTTGGGTGTCCCCTGTCATGCGTATTGTATTTGCAAAGCTGCATTTGCAAAGCCTGCAGAGGACACAAATACAGTGTTTGACCCTAAGGTAGCTTATCAATGCCGTCAACTTACATTAAACATCAGCTCAGGTATCACAGTTTGGGTGTGAATCCAGATGAGTGTGGTGCATAGACTAGAAGTGACAAGTGCATGTCCTTGTCTTTTCCTGTGCAGTAATTTTACCTTGTTTTGATTTGTTTGTTTAAATTTGCTGCTGCTTTGTTACTACTGACCTGTAAGCCCTAAAATCCTGGAATTACTGCTCTTCCATGAAATCAGAGCACTCTGAGAATGCTCTCAGCAAGGGTTTGGCTGCCACCACCTCCTTTCTTGCTGGGATTTCCCAGAGGCACCAGTTCTCTGATGAGATCTACTTCTAGATGCCCTGACGTCTTCAGCACTTTATCAGCTGGGAAGGGTAGCTGGCAGAGGGTGGCTTCTCCGCATCTTGTTCCATTCCTTGTTCTGGCTAATAAGCCTTGTGCTTTCTCTTTCCTTTCCCAATAAAGCACAGCCCTCAGGGCCCTGCTGGTTCTGCCTCGCCAGTCCTGAAGTGGAGAAGCACTTGGTTGTTAGTATTGGCACACATGTAAGTACCCAGAGCATGTTTTTTGCTGCATGATGGCAGAAACATGCTAAGACGTGGCAATATAAAACATCAATCCCAATTGTAATCTTTAAAAAGGAAAAAAAAACAAGCTTTATTTGCAGCAGACTCTTGGTCTTAATTTCAGTTTCTTCATGTCTCCCCTACAAAAGACATAACTATATAAGTCTTGAAAAATCAAGCAGTTTTGCTCTGTCAGCAGAGCTGGATTACAGTGCAAGAACACTTTGCTGTTGCCAGTCCTCAGGGTTTGCTTATTGTTACCACCTGGCAGAACTTTTCCAGTGTGACCCCAGTGTAAACTGGGAGCTGCTTGGGCAGCAGGATGCACTGTCAGGAATTACGCCAGATGTCCCTGGGATGATTGGTTCCAGTTTTGGTACATGCAGATTGAACAGAAGACAAGATAGCTTTAAAATTGACATCTTGGAGATTAATGCAGTGATTGGTATATCAATTTTGCTTAAAGTTATTGTTCCTGTGTTGCATAATCCACCTCAAACTGCTACAGGTTTGGCCACAAGCTTATTTTAAGAGCTGTTAACAATTTTCAAGTGGCTTTTCTTGTCATAGTAAGAAATTGTAGCCATACTGTGAAAGTTCACTCAGCTGCTTTCCTGCAGATGAGGCATTCTCTGGTATTCAGATGATGATATTTTTTTCTCTCTTTCTCATTCCTCTAGTAATTAATAAATTGCTTATACACAATCCCTAATAAGTGACATAGAAAGGAAGACTTTCCTGTTCCTGAGGCAAATTGCTAGGATGGGGGATACTCAGAATGCAATCAGAGAGTAAATTTCCATAGCATGGTAAGTAAGTGTTGCTTGCAGTGAGTAACTGGTGTGTATTGTTTCACTCTAGTGCTATCTTGCCCTGGCCAAAGGTGGCTTATTACCTGATCACGTCTTGATTTTGCCCATTGGGCACTATCAGTCAGTGGTTGACTTGTCTTCAGAGGTGGTGGAAGAAGTGACCAAGTACAAGTCTGCCCTAAAGGAATTTTTCAGAAGCAAGGGAAAGAGATATGTCTTATTTGAAAGAAACTATAAGAGTCAGCATCTGCAGTTACAGGTATGATTTTAGTGTCACCCTAGGAGAATATAAACTTGCACTTACCTGCAAATGAATTGAAAGAGAAAGCTCACCTTCAAATTTCCCTCCTTATACTATGCCTTCCCAGAGTATGGAGAGAAGTCGTCCTACTGACAGAGCAAAACTAAAACCAGTGTGCTGGTTCTGCTGCAGTCCTTTAGTTTTTCTGTTTCAGCAGCACAATATTGGTTGTGTTGAATGGGTGAGGAAGAATTTTCCCTGTGTGGAACTGATTAAAAAGCCCATGAGGTTTTCAGATAAATGGCAAGACGTTGCTCACACTGGCACATAAACTGTGGTGCTCACTTTTGTATCTGAAATAGGCTCAAAATCTGAAGATAGATGCAGAGCTCTGGTCACTGCCAGCCAGTACCAGCCCTTTAATTTGACTTTTTGTCCTTGTGTGTCAACCATGCAGGGGTTTATTGTGGTGGTTTCTGTATTTGGCAGGTCTGTAACTGTGTCAGAGCGGCCTTAAACTACCACAGAGATCAGAAAGGAGAAGGCTGTGCTGAGAACTTTTACAAGCTTTTAGTTTTCAGCTTCTTGTTCAGCTCCCACAGAAAACGCCTCATAAGTTTAAGCCTGTACAGACAGGTCTCCCCTGTCTTGTTTGATGATGCTGAGCAGTACTGAGGAGCAAAGCTCCAGTGATGGATTGGTTGCTTTCAGCAGGTGCTTTGTTTTGTCTTGCCTTCTTTTATGGAAATGTTGTGCTCCTTCTCCAGGTGATTCCTGTCCCATTGGACCGCTGTACTGCCGAAGACATTAAAGAGTCTTTTATTGCGCAGGCACAGAAACAAAAGATTGAACTACTAGAAATTCCAGAGCACTCGGATATCACGCAAGTATGAGACAAGATTTCACCTGTTACTTTCCTTCTGCCCTGTCTAGTTCCTCTGAGAACACTGTGTGGCAGGGTTAAGCTGTTGGAGGCAACTTGATATGGAGATGTATCAGATGTATTATGCTCCAGGTGGCCATCCTGTGAACAACAGATATGTTCCCAATCTGAACATCTTTCCATCTGTTTGTAGGGCTTGCTGAATTCATAGAATCCCAGACTGGTTTGGGTTGGAAGGGACCTTAAAGCTCATCCAGTTCCAGCCCCTGCCACAGGCAGGGACACCTTCCACTAGAGCAGGGTGCTCCAAGCCCCATTCCAACCTGGCCTTGAGCACTGTCAGGGATGGGGCAGCCACAGCTTCTCTGGGCACCCTGTGCCAGCGCCTCAGCACCCTCACAGGGAAGAGCTTCTGCCTAAGAGCTCATCTCAGTCTCCCCTCTGGCAGGTTAAAGCTATTCCCCTTGTCCTGTCCCTACAAGTCCTTGTCCAATTCCCCTCCAGGTTTCTTGTAGCTTCTTTAGGCACTGGAGCTGCTCTAAGGTCTCCCTTTAAGGAGCCTTCTCTTTTCCAGGCTGGACAAGCCCAGCTCTCTCAAGCTGTCATCACAGGACACCAAACACCAACCCTCTTTCAGTGGCACTGCACACCAGATAGATTTTAGGTTCCCTTGGATAAGAATTGGAAACAAACCTTCCTCTTACATTAGAAAAATGAGCCAGTAGTGACATTTGAGTTGTTTTCCTTTGTGCTAAGTGGTCACAGGGACACCCAGTCTGCAGCAGGAGACAGAAATAATGTGTGTGCACAGGGGTCTGTAAGTCATTACAGCCATTGATACCTGTGTTGGTAGCTTTGGAGCTGATTTCTCAACAATATGAGTGCAGCTGCGGCAGCCCCATTCCTGGCAGTGTTCAAGGCTAGGTTAGACGGGGCTTGGAGCACCCTGCTCTAGTGGAAGGTGTCCCTGCCCATGGCAGGGGTTGGAACTGGATGAGCTTTAAGGTTCATTCTAACCCAAACCAGTCTGGAATTCTATGGTTCTGTGTTTGCATCATTGCAGCAGAGAGTGAGTGATCCATCACTTTGTCGTCCCTTGGAAGCTGTGGTTTAATGTCACCCATTGATGTTGGTGTCTGTGGGCTGGTTGGATTTGCCCAGCTTCCTCTCTAAAGGAATTGCCCCTCTGGCCAGGATACCCCAGCTCTGTGCAGCACCGCCCTCCCGGAGTGCTGGTGGGAGGCCACACCGGGTCCCCCTGTCCCCTTCTCTCCCCCTCAGGTGGCCCGCTCCGGGACACCCTACTTCTACGTGGAGCTGGACACGGGCGAGAAGCTGTTCCACCGGATCCGCGGCCCCTTCCCGCTGCACTTCGGCAGGTCGGTGCCTGCCCCCCTTCCCCTGCTGCCCGTGCCCGGTGGCCGGCGGCGCTGACGCGGGCTGTGCTTGCAGGGCAGTGCTGGCGAGCGAGGCGGTGCTGGCGATACCGCACCGGGCCGACTGGCGGCGCTGCGAGGCGGAGCGGGCGGAGGAGGCGGCGCAGGCCCGCGCCTTCCGCCGCGACTTCCAGCCCTTCGACTTCGCCCTCCGGGCCTGACGGCGGCGCTAAACGGGCGGTGGAAGACGTGCGGCCGTTGGCGGGCGGGCGGTCGCGCGCGGTGACGTGTCAATAAAGGCGGAGTTGCCGGTGGCGCAGAGCGGCTGAGGCGCGATGGAGCGGGGCGGACCGCCCGGCCCCGCGGAGCGGGCCCCCGGAGGGGTGGCGCTGAGGGGACAGCCTGCAGGCGGCTGCGGGCCGTGGGAGATGCGCGACCGCTTGGGCACCGGCGGCTTTGGTAACGTCTGTCTCTACCAGCACCAGGTGGGGCGGCGCGGAGCGGAGCGGGGCCGGGCAGTGCGGCGGGAAGGGCAGGGCCCGGCCGGGGCGGCTGACGGCGCTGTGTCCCGCAGGACTCGGGCGCACGGGTGGCCATCAAGTCGTGCCGGCTGGAGCTCAGCGTCAAGAACAAGGACCGCTGGTGCCATGAGATCGATATCATGAAGAAGTGAGTGCGGGCGGCGCGGCTCCGGGCCCGGCCGGGGTGTGGGAACGGCCTCGGGGCCTGTGGCAGCGGGGCGAGGGGCTTTCGGGCACCGAGCGGTTCCGCGCTGGTTTACTGAGGTGACGGGCTGAGAGGGCTGGGCTGGTACAGCCTAGAGAAGAGAAGAGAAGGCTCCTTAAGGGGAGACCTTAGAGCAGCTCCAGTGCCTAAAGGAGGTACAGGAAACCTGGAGAGGGGCTTTGGACAAGGGCCTGTAGGGACAGGACAAGGGGAATGGCTTTTACCTACCAGAGGGGAGATTGAGATGAGCTCTTAGGCAGAAGCTCTTCCCTGTGAGGGTGCTGAGGCGCTGGCACAGGGTGCCCAGAGAAGCTGTGGCTGCCCCATCCCTGGCAGTGTTCAAGGCCAGGTTGGACACAGGGGCTTGGAGCACCTTGCTCTAGGGGAAGGTGTCCCTGTCTGTGGCAGGGAGTTGGAGCTGGATGAGCTTTAAGGTCCCTTCAACCCAAACCAGTCTGTGATTTATTCTTTGTCCAAGCACTTCTGCCCAGTTGCACTAGCTCATGCCTTGGGTTCTAGCACCATTCAAACTTCATATGCTCTTGTGCTGCCTGAGCTGTTTGTCCATGCTAAATTCCTCCATAGTCATGCCATACGATGCCGTTGAGTTGATGTGGTGACATGAGAAAACCCACATGTTCCCACAGTGGGCAGCATGTGTGTTTTTGATCTGTCAGCCAGGGATCTAGAAACTCCTTTTTTCTGTGATGCTCCTGCAAGTACAGAATGATGTGTCCTAACGCTTTCTCATGAGAAACCACTCTGTGCTGCCATCATCCCTCTCTTTGGCATGTCACTCTGTAGACCTGTGAGCCAGAAATGGCCACTTGTGTCCTCATGGATGTGAGTGGTACCTCTGTCCATTGGGATCTCATACAGTTGTGCCTTCATTCTGAGAATCCGTCTTTCCTTTTGAAGAGTGATCCTTGAGTGTGAATTCTCTTAGTGGTGGTAGCAGGGACACTGCTCAATTTTGTCTGAGTTGTCCTTACCAAGGCCTGCAGTGCCCCTGCTGCATAGAGCTTTACTGAGCTCCTACTCTGATGCATTGTTATGCACCAGTAGTGGTAGAAACCATGTGCAGACAACCTGAGTTGGTAAGTCAGTTCTTGGTGATCACTGTTCTTGTTAGTGTTTCCATGACAATTGTTTTGTGAATACAATCACTGAGCCATGCAGTTACAGCTTCTCCTGTGGTGGCTTCCAGAGGCTCAAGCTTTGGAAGGTGGACACAGAAGTAATTTGTCTTCTATTCCTTCTGGTTGTGTCTTTTATTCCAAAGAGTAACATATATTACAGGAAACATATAAACAGGAAACAGCTGTTTGAATGAAGTTGCAGAAATGAATCCTACCCTGTGTATGTGGGTTTCACCTGCATGGTTCTACCTCCCTCGTACAGTTACACAAGTGTAAATGGATTCCTATGAAACCCTTGGGCCAGGGAGAGGTTGTCCCCACACGCAGAAACAGAGACACATATGCAAGAACTCTGCCAGGAATGTGCAGGAATCCAGAACTTGAGCCCCAGTCCTCATCGTCAAAGTCCTGTACCTTGACATTGAGACATCATTTCTGCTTATCACTGGTGGGTGTATTCCCAGCGCATGGATTTGATGCATGTGGATACTGGTAGGTACCAGTTGAAGAGTGTGCTTCTCAATGGGGATACATTTGGGGAGCAGAAATTCTACCTGAAACATAAACCACAGTTGCTTGACAATCTGTTTTCTCATTCTTCCAAAAGAGGAGTCAGAGTTTTCATCCATCTTTCCATGTGCTTAGGTTGAGCCATCCCAATGTAGTTAGAGCCTGTGAAGTTCCTGAGGAGATGAACTTTCTGGTTAATGATGTTCCTCTCCTGGCAATGGAATATTGTTCAGGGGGTGACCTCCGTAAGGTAATGTCTGCTTTGCTTTGCAATATGTAGTGAAATTAATGGTGTTGATGCTCTTCCTGTATCTGGGGTTGTCTGTGAAACCATCTGTGTTCTGTGGGGCTTTTGTTTTTAGGTACAGGTGTGGGGAAGTAAACATGAAGTGGTTTTGAAACCAGAGGACACAGAGCAATCCAAGGGCAGATACTTTTATCCTGAAACAGTGTGTCATTTCATGGAACTGCTTTAGCATTAATACCAATTCCTGTAGCCTGGATACTTGCATCCAGTTGTTTGGCTTTACTGCAGTGTGTCTCTGTTTTGGAGTCTGATCTGGTTTTGATTGGTGTGTATGCAGTACTGTGTTGGTCTCAACACAGGGAAGGATCCTTGTGGTACTGGACTGGGGCCTCCAGGGCTTCAGAGACTTTCCTGCTGACTGGGAACTGCCCTTCTGCAAAGCGGCAACATGGAAGAGTAAAGAAACCTTTTGGTGGTTCCCCAGGCAGTGGCTGCATGGCCCAATAGAGTATAAACTCTATTTCTTTCCATTGCAGCTGGATTCAGGGAGCAGCTATTTATATAGGAATGAAAAAGCAAATCCCTGTTGATTGAGTTTGCTCAGAAATCTCCTAATTTTTCAGTTGTTTCTGTTACTGGTGTTAAATAGCCCTGGTGGAAACTGAGCAGATGCTGGATACGATAGCTGCATCCCTTATTTAAAGGAAAAAAAAGAAACCAAACTAACCACCATGTTCTTTTTGTTTCTCATCCTGCTCTTTATATCTCTTACACTTGCTTGACATCATTTTTGTTTTGTGCAGCTATTAATTTCTCATTGCACATCTGCAACCTTCCATGAAGCCTGGAAAAGCATCTGCTGCTGTTTATGGACCATGCACATGTATATGTTTGTGCCCTTTCAGGGTAGTGCTATGGACTCTGAGCTTGATTGCTGTCTTTGCCCCTTTTCTCCTTTCTTGTTCAGCGTATCTACCCAGAACTTAAGGAGTGAGATGCTGAAGTTTGGCTTCTCTCCCGTAGAGGTTTGCGTACCGGTTGTGCCTGCAGTGTGGGAGGCAGGCAAAACCATGAGGGTTGTATCATGTGAGGGGAGTCTGCAGTGCAGAAGTGTACCTCGGTCACTTTAAAAGCATTTAGTAAAAATCAGATCACATGTTGATTGACTTGGGGTGTATGTGGGAAATTGCTGACGCTACTTCTTTAGAGGTCATGAAGGCAGGGGTTAGGATGGGGTTCCTATGGTGCTTCTACCATACCTTTCGCTAGAGGAAGAAAGTTCAGGGTGAGGGAGAAGAGAGATGAAGCAGCAGTTTAGAGTGGAGGCAGGGTTGAGAGTTTAGGTCCTGGTCCATGCTGTGGACACTCCAGTAACACAGAGGCAAAAAGTTTGGGATTAACTAGGTGGGCAACGTAGAAGCCTGGTGTTCCTGTGCCTTGGACCCTACAGGGCTCAGGCAGCTTTATGGGCATGGGACTGACAATGAGTGACTGCAGAGGTGGCTGCACGGTGTTTGTCAGCCTCTTGCGGTGGGGTCTGATACCTGGGTGGCTTTTCTGTAACAGGGTATCCCTTGGGTACAGTCCACGGAGGACTCTAACAGAGTCTATGGCCAGTTTGTTCAGATTAAAGCAGCAATTGCTCTGGGCCAGCTGGGCTTTTTGGGAGCTGTAGATGACTGCAGTGGTCTTCTCTTCTGTGGTCTACACTCAACTGAGGAGTTAACTTGTTAGTTTCCCTTCTCATCCTTTTCTCAGCGACCCATGTTTGAATGCCAAGGGCTTGGATGCATATCCATTCCTTTTGCTATTTGTCACTCAGTTTATTTTCCTCCCTGGAGAGTTGTTCTTCCAGGCACCAGTCCTGCTTCAGGCATTTGGTGTGTTCCTAAATCCATCAAGCCAAGCTTGAGCAGATGAGGAATGAGAAGATTCCAGGAGCTTCAGCATCCCTGTTTGTAGCTGTATCACTCTGCCTGCATCTCTTGCCCCTTTGCTTTCTGATGGCTTTCAGCCTTTTGTGGTGTTATTCTAACAGCCCTGACCTTCTTTTCAACCCCATCTCTGTGCAATGAATTTTTGCGTTGTTTTGAGTTATTTTCTTTCCCTCCTTGTGCTTTTATTTCTCAGTGCTGACTACTGCATTCAACTCGAGCTAGATTTGAGCTGTGCTGTTGCCTGTGTATGTCAGCAGAGAATGGAAAATGTTGTTCTTGACTGTTAACAGTGCGGCTCTAAACATCTTTTTCTTTACTGCAGTTGCTAAACAAACCAGATAACTGCTGTGGACTTAAGGAAAGTCAAATCCTTTCTCTGCTTAGTGACATTGGTATGTAGCCTAATGCTTTTCTTTCTTGTGTTTTGGTTTTTAAAATAAACCAGCGAAGGTTTGGGCCATGATGGTCCACTTTATCCTGATGGGAGGAGGTGTTTAAACTGTTCATGGGGTGTGTTGGTTAAGTATTTCTCTTACGATAATCCCTTATTGAATTTTCAGTCACAGCTGGTGAGAAATCAGCTTTACATGGTGTGCACTTGGAGTAACCTTTGCATAGGAAAACTTGAAATACCCCATGATGGAGATGAGAAAATATATTAGCCTTGGGCCTTTCATGAGACCTTTGTTTTCCACTTCTACGTCCTCCAAGATTGAAAATTCATTAAACAAAACCCCTCAGACACTGAAAGTCATTTTTCGCTGCTTTGTGGCTGTGTCTTCTGGGAGATGTTGTGATAATCTTTTATCAAGTGGTTCCTTGTGCTGTTCCTTGGGCAGACCTGTAATGAATTTTCCCCTTCCCAGAGGCAAGATTTCTCTCCTTTCTTTTCTGTTAGAGACTCCACAGTCCCCTCCAGGCAGCTCAAATGTGGACTGGTGACTCGAGGCAGAGTCCTGCTCTGCCTTTTCTTGCGCACGTGCTTCCCTTCCCTTCCCTCCTACTCCTGTACCCGGGCAAGGAGCAAGTTCTGGAAACCAGCCTGGCTAAAACTTGGTTATTTTATTCTTAGTAGTTTCTAGCTGGATTGGTCTCCAGATCAAGCTCATCACATGGTGCCATAAATGAGTGTGCTGCCATGGAAATTGTGGCTGGGAAAGGAGAGTCTGAGAACATACATTACTCCTGGGGGCAGCCCCCACGTAGATTGCCTTAAAGCCATCATGGAAGTTCATTTTTTAGCAGTGGGAGTGACAGAATTGGTCAGAGAAGTACTCCTTTGAGCACAGCAGTCCTCTTCCAGCAGAGGGGAAGCCTTGAACCCACAAGTTCAGTGTTGCTAATTCTGACCATTAAAGCGGGGAAGTTTGCTGCCGAATAGTGGCTTGTATAACTTTAGTATTTTTAGGTCAGAAAGAAACTCCCCTTGTTTAATTTGTTTAATTAATTTCAGTACTTTCTTTCTTCAGCATCTTGCATAATGTGCTTCCATATATGAATAGGGCTTTGTGTTGTCTTGTGTTAATTCACCAAGATCTTAGGCTAGAAGACATACAGAGCTGTTCCAGGCTGCCTGAACATTTTGGAGACATGCTTTGCTTATCTGCTTGCTGTGTTTCATTTTGTGACTCTACAGCTGAAGAACTAAGCTGCCTTCTCTGATGTGACCTGTAGCTATGCTGTGAGGTCTGAACTCTCCGTTTCTGCAGAGCACATACGGACCTAGTTTGGTCCTAGTATAAAAGTGACAAATCTTTTAAGTCAGTTCTTAATGGTGCTTTAAAATGTATTGTTGTCAACCCCAAAGTCAGGGGTATTTAGATCAGATGTAGATTTAATCAATGTGAGTTTATCTTTTGCTAAATCAAACCTTTGTCTTTCAGGGTCTGGTATCCAGTATTTGCATGAAAACAGAATTATACACAGAGATTTAAAGCCTGAAAATATTGTTCTTCAGGATGAAGGTGGGAAGGTGAGTCAGGTGTCTCTGTCACTGGTGTTCCCACTGTCATTCCTGGAAGTTGCCAGCAGCTTTGTCTTCCCTGAGATAAAAGAGAACATGTCGTTTGTGGCAGTGAACTGAGCTGAAAACTCCACTGTGCATTTACTATGAGTTTACATTGTGATGAAGCCAACGATTTTGCTTATTCTTAAATCCTTGTTGTTAAAAACAAGTAACTTCTGTTTTCATTCAAGAACCCTGCCTCCAACAGAGTATGAATATGGTGAGGTGATAATGTATCCCTGTGTTCGTGGCTTTGAGAGTGGCATGGGAAATCCAGCTACTTCAGGGAGTCAGCCTCATTGATTTCCTAGTGAAAATGGGTTTCTCTATTGTTACTCGTTGAACAAATACCTTTCAATTCACAGATCAAAAGCTAAATACTCTGTTTGGCCAAGCTATAACTTACAAGCTGCTTTAAATAAAGTCAGGTCTGTGCTGAGATAGGTGGCCAAGGCCAGCATAATGTGGTGGAACAGCAAGCCTTAACATTGTGTCACATGTTGAAGCTTCACCATGGATCTCCTCCAGGATTTCCATTCTGGCTTTCCTCTCTTGTATATATGGATGTCACTGCACAAATTTCGGGTTGTTTGGTGGATTGGTTTTTATTCTCTGAATTTGCTCTTCTCATGAACTATTTGAACTGTCTACAGATTGTTCACAAAATAATAGACCTGGGGTATGCAAAGGATCTGGATCAAGGAAGTTTATGCACTTCATTTGTTGGAACGTTGCAATATTTGGTAAGACATGGTTTTCACGCTTATGACTGATGTAATACTGCCACATGTATAGAAGCACAGAGTGTGTACGAGAAGGAGCCTGCTGAAGCCTCCTATAGACTGTCACCAGCACTATGGCCCAGCCAGTCCCTGAAACCTCCAAACCCTGAGATCTTGTACCTTCTTATCCCAAGGGTGTTTGCTCTCCAGGGGAAGAAGTGTTTCCTCATGTTCAACCTGCACCTTCCAAGATGGTCATCAGTTGCTATTGCCCCTCATTGTATCTCCTGTTGCTTCCAAGATGAATTTGACTCCTCCATCCCTTTGTGTGCCATAGGTGGGGGCTGCTCTAAGCCTGCCCCACCTCCAGCTTCCCCACAGCCAGACCCAGACCCAACAAGCCCAATGCCTCCCATCTCTTTGTGGGTTGGATCCACCAGGCAACCTAAGCAGGGCTGCAGTATGGTCTCTGTGCCACTCTGGAACCAAGGGCCATGCCCAGACACAGCTTTGTCTCTAAAAATGCAAGAAAACAGATGACCTGAAATATACCACTTTCTAAGTGTCTTTTTATGATCCTTTTTAGGCTCCAGAACTCTTTGAAAAGAAATCCTACTCCGTTACAGTTGATTACTGGAGCTTTGGAACGATGGTGTTTGAATGTATTGCAGGATTTAGACCTTTCTTGCACAATCTACAGCCATTTACCTGGTACGACACTTACTCTGCAAGAGGTGGCGCCAGGATGCTCCTGTGTGTGGTGAAATGACAGTGTGAACCAGAGGGATAAATTCATTGTGAGGTGCTGAGGCTGGTGGTCTGCTTTAGTCATGTCAAAGACATTTTGAATGGCTATTTATACATCTTGTGGTATGTGCTTATTACATTGTGTGCTAGCCTCTGGTCATCATAATTCCTTCACAGGTGAATTTTGAATCCAAAATAGAATTATAAGCCAGTCTGTATTTGTGTCAGGGAAACATAATGGGAAGGAGGGATACAGTGTGTGCGCTTGGCTTTTAAAAAGGTGATTCTACAACAGGAAAAACCTGAAACTGGATTTTCTGTTAGCATTGAAATAATAACGGGAAAAAGTGAATTTGAGGTTTTATGCAAGTGTTAGCTTAAAAAATTGTGTATCAAAACAGCTTTAACCAGTGTCATGCATTAATTCCCCTTTTAACTGCTAAATCTTGGGATTTTATTAATCTAATCGTGCAATATTTGTTGCATTTTTTCCAACATCAAAAACTTGAGTTAATGTAAGTAGCACAAAATGAATGAGGTTAGAAACAGGTCTTTCCTGGCCGCAAAAGAAGGAAGAGGTCAGTGCAGGCCACACACCTGTAGCTTCAGTTCCAGTTGGGGCTGACTGGGACAGAGCTCCAGGCGCAGTCGAGCTTTCGGTGAGGCTCAGACTAGTGCTGTAGTGAGCCAGGGTGGGGAAACTGAGGCAAAGTTGCTGGTGCTGCTTTCACTAGTGCATCGCTTGCTATATTTCTAGCACTTCTTAACTGCTTCACTCAGGTTGGGGTAAGGGTTTTGCCACATGACTCGTGCAAATCTTGTTTGTCTGGAGGCTGATTTTGTTTGCAGGTCTGCTCTATGGTCAGTGAACCTGTTGACCCTCTTGTTTGATGCTGTCCAGACCTCCTTGCATGAGGAGCAGAAATGTTTCCAGAGACAGAGTTAATGGCAAGGGCTGCCCTCTTCCACTCAGAGATGTTCTGGGTGGATTGTTTGGAAATGGTGTCTTTGTCCTGAAATAAGAGTTTGTTTTCTGAAGCTGCAAGCCAGGGGCACATTTTGGTGCTGCCATATTCAACTGGGCCTTTAGAAAGGTCACATTGTCAGTATATCCAGCAAGGATTTAATTTTCTAGGCATGAAAAAATCAAGAAGAAGGATCCAAAGCACATCTTTGCTTCTGAAGACATGAATGGGGAGGTTCGCTTTAGTACTCATTTACCACAGCCTCACAGCCTCTGTGGGTAAGTGTGTCCTCGTGGTCACATGGGATAATTTTTGGCTTGTCTTTTACGCTGAGGGCTCCTCCTCCTTTCTCCTCAGGAGTGTTCCAGTCTCCTGGTGAGCTATCATTTATTGTTAGGGAATTGCCTGTAACCATATGATTCTCTTCTGATACCTGGCTCTCCAATGGCACTTCACTCTGTGGGAGTCTGTGGGATCAGGGCAGTTCACCTTGCAGTGTGAACTTTGCGACTGCTTTCCATCTAGTATCACAAGGCCACTGAGTAACATCTAGCTAATGACTTGATGGCATTGAGTGTCATAAAGCAAGTACTTGAATCAACTGCTGCATGGAAGCAGAAGCGTCTAGTACTTGTGTTGGGAAAACTGGCTGCAAGCCCAGCAGAGACCACAAAGATGGTCAGAGCCTGTAGGTTCTGCAGCCTGCATCAAGCTCTGGGGCCCCAAACTCAAGAGGGATATGGACTTGTTTGAGGGAATCCAGAGGAGGCCACGGAGATGCTGCGGGGGCTGGAGCAGCTCTGCTCTGGAGCCAGGCTGAGAGAGCTGGGCTGGGTCAGCCTGGACAAGAGAAGGCTCCTTAAGGGGAGACCTTAGAGCAGCTCCAGTGCCTAAAGGGGCTGCAGGAAACCTGGAGAGGGGCTTTGGGCAAGGTGGACAGGCCAAGGGGAATGGCTTTAACCTGCCAGAGATGGGATTGAGATGAGCTCTTAGGCAGAAGCTCTTCCCTGTGAGGGTGCTGAGGTGCTGGCACAGGGTGCCCAGAGAAGCTGTGGCTGCCCCATCCCTGACAGTGTTCAAGACCAGGTTGGATGGGGCTTGGAGCACCCTGCTCTAGTGGAAGGTGTCCCTGCCTGTGGCAGGGGGTTGGAAGTGGATGAGCTTTAAGGTCGCTTCCAACATAAACCATTCCGTGATATAGGGAGAGGCCCATAAAGCTGGACTGCTTCAGTCCGAAAAAGAGAAGGCAAAGGGGAATCTGATTTTTGTCTTCTACTATGTATTGGGGTATTACAAAGAAAATGTTGATCTCTTCTCGGAGGAGCAAAGCAAAAGGACCAAAGGCAGCAGCACAAGTTACAAGAACGGAAACAGAATTTGGGCACAGAAGAGGTTTCCCTCTGCCAATGATGCATCCCTGGGACAGGGCCCAAGCTAGTGGGGAATCTTCATCTGTGGGGACTGCCCAGACTTGCTTGGACACAGTCATAAGCAGCCTGCTGTAGCTATGACATTGGCCCTGCTTTGAGTTAGGGCTCAGACCTAAGACCTGCAGGAGGGCCTTCAACTTGAATTGGTCTATACCAAGTCAGAAGTCAGGCTCTACTCACTTGTCATTTATTTAGCATCTGTGTCTTTGGATGTGCCCAGCATTGCAGTGCAACTCTCTTGCACTGATAGATTTCTAGAAGTACTGGGGATGAGAATGATAAAAGGGAGCTTTGTGCCAGTACTATGGGCTAGTCCATAATGCACTATGGGCTGTCTTCAAAGCTATTCCTGACGATTAACTTCTTGTGTGGATAAAGATGGAGGAAGACCTTCCAGGCAGCATGGGGATGGCTGTTCTGCAGACAAGGCTTTGAAAACTACTTGGTTTTGTTTGTATCACAGATAGTTTTTGAAGGAAAAAGAACCAAAACCTAATTCTCCCCCTTAGCCGTCTGACACATCTTAACTGGTGTGTCAAGATACTTCTAGTTCAGTGAATGGGCATCAGTCGAAGTGTCATGAAAGGTACATTGTGCTCCTGCTGAGGTCACTGGGACTGTTACTACAGTGGGATAGTGGGGATGCTCACGCTGCATGTGCTCTCCTCCCTTTCCAGGCTTCCCTTGTTCTCCAGATGAGCAGCTGCAGAACTCACTGTACTACTGTACACATGTTCACATATGTTGTACATATATGGTCTCTTAGCCTAAGAGTTGTAACCTTATTGCTGTTGTGAGACCCTAGTTTCCTAAGTGGACTGAGTGTTTTGGGCTCTTTCTTACATCCCTTCTGGTTCAGTTTAATTGTAGGACCGATGGAAAATTGGTTGCAATTGATGCTGAATTGGGATCCACAACAGAGGGGTGGAAGTTTAGATCCTGAGACCAGTCGTCCAAAGTGTTTCCTAATAATGGATTACATACTGAATTTGAAGGTGAGTGAGGGTTGCTACTGAATTTAAAGGCCTACTGAAAGCACCTCAGAGGACAGAAGGCGTGTTCAGTGGAGCAAAGCTAAAATCCTAGCATGATCCAGCTGCAGGATCATGAGCAATGTTTTTCTTGGTATCAGGAAGTGAGTGTATATGCAGCCTGTCTAGTACCTGTCTAGTAGGCAAAATACCACTAGAAATATTAATCTCCAGCTCTACACTTGGAGTGGAAGAATGACCCAGTGTTACTGCCTGTCACCTCAGAAAGGACTTGCCAAGTTGAGTTAATGGTTAAATGTTCATGCTAATAAAAGTTTTTGTGAACTCCGCTGCTGATGCTGTGACCTCCAAATAGTAGAACAAAGATCACATTCTCCTCACTCTTCCCCTTCAAGTGGTGGAGCTTTGCTAAAGTTAGTCTAGTTTCTCTGACGTTAAAAGTTAGGCCTGGGCTTTGAGTTTTATTATGTGGGGCTTTACTCCCATCTTGATTCCTGTAGTCATTAAAAGTCAACTGACGCTTTCAGTCTAACACATTAATTGCTGCATACTCCCTCCCAGGCCTTTGTGTCCCTCGTCTTTGATAGGCAGTGACTTGTAATCAACTGGTACTCTTTTTACAGATAGTACACATCCTAAATATGACCTCTGCCAAGATCGTTTCATTTCTCTTGCACCCCGAGGAAAGCTTTCATTCCCTTCAGATTCGGATTGAGTTTGAAACTGGAATAAGTACTGGAAATCAGGAGCTGCTGTTAGAGACAGGGATTTGCCTGGACCCTCGGAAACCTGCTTCCCAGTGTGTGATCGATGGCGTAGTAAGAATTGTTCTGTTTGTTTAATGTCACATTCTCAGGGAATTTAAAATCTTGGGGAAGATAAATTGCCCTCATTTTCTCCCATTGAAGACTATTTGCTCTGTGAGTGTAGTAATGTAAAGTCTAGAATTGTTTCCTTTATTGGGTAATGTAAGATTACCAATGACAGATTCACATGGTATATATTCCTGTATCTAGTCTAAATATTCTGTATATATTCTTTATCTGGGCTAAATAATTCCTATTTATAGTCTAAATATTATAGCATAATTATTCCTATAGTTATATCTAAATGTTTAAATCCAGTAACTTGTTAGCGGAGGCTCCTGTGCTTCTTTGGGTCTTCTCAAGATCAGCTTTTTAAGGCACCTGATCTTCTGAGTATCTGCCCAGAATAATTAGTTCATGATGTAACTAGGACCCTCTGGGTTAATAGGAGCTATGTTTGGGTTTTCTTTATGTTCTTTTTTCTTCTCCTACCAGAGAGGCTGGGATAGCTACATGGTCTATTTGTTTGACAAAAGCAAGACTGTCTATGATGGACCCTTTGCTTCTCGGAGTCTGTCGGACTGTGTAAATTACATTGGTAAGTATGCTGGAGAACAGCTGGGAACTAAAAGTGCTGTTTCTTGTGCAATAGGAAAGCAGATTTGCCATAGAAATGCGTGTGTTTCCTTGAAGGGCACTATCGAATTCGAAGAGAACCATTTAAGAGCCATGGGCAGCCTAACAGTGTTTATTCTACAGAGCCGTATCTCCCTGTTTGCTACATCTAACAGTTCAGAGAATTTGTTGCTCACCCTTTGGAAACTCTTCTATGGAGCTGCTTAGAATTCACTTAAGGTTCTTGCCCTTCTATTAAATCCCCTGCACTGAACAGCACCTATCCCAGCTCAACACCTTAACCTAAGCAATGCCCAACTTGAACAGAACCATGATGTGAATGAAGGCTTACACACAACCTAATCTTGTAACCTAGCGAGGGAAACTTGTTATGTCTATGCACTACATCCTGGAAAGAAGGTTCTGACTTAGGGGCTCTGTTTTCATTTGCACAGCCTTCTGCTCTACTAAAGCCTGTTGTCCCTTCATACCCAGAATGTTGCAGTGATATCATGCTCGGAGATGGTTTGCAGACCTTGAGTGATAGCCCACATAGATGTCCTTTGGTGGTACTAGGGGTCAGGGACCTTCTTATCTTAGAGTTTAGCATCTGCTTAAGTTGTGAGGGGAAGAAGGGATATGTGCAACATGCCCAGTTACAAAAAGGTTTCAGCTCCTTGCTGCTTTCTCTTGAGCTTTGGATGTCCATGAGCAGTTGCCGTCCTACAGCTCTCCTGGATTTATGCTTCTGCATTCTACATCAGCATCCTGAGGGATACAGATTACCTTTTTTCTCCCTCTCACTGTCTGTAATAGTTGCATTTCAGCTGTGATCCATCTCTTATGTCTCGCGTAAGTGAAAGAGCAGCTCCCTCATTCTGTGCTGCTGATCATTCATCTACCTTGCTCTAATAACAGAGCCAAGCCAGTGTGTTTGGGCACATTACACCAGTTGCAGGACTGCTGTCATTCCACTGGGAGTTAGTGCTGGTCTGCAGAGACACTTCAGAAGTTCAAGATCTCTTGTACTGTCTTCCCAACAGTTCTCGTTCTAGTCATAATGTGTCCATAACCCCATAGCACTGATCCTACTTCTGGTCTCACCAAGCAGAGCCAAGTGACTGAGAAACTCCAGGCTCCTCCTCCATTTTGAGTTGTTGGGAGTAGAGCCTGTCTGCTGCTGCTTGGTGGGGTCTGCTCCAGTGGGTCCTTGCTGCCTAGCCCTGGCATCACCAGTATACTTTAAGGCCATGCATGAAAGCTGCTTCTGTACTTACAGCTTCCCTTACATGTCTCCTTAAATGACAGCAGTTATCTGCAGGACCTAATGTACCCCTATGAAAGTGTACAAGCTGTACAGAGGACCTCATATACCTGTACGAAAGAGAAAAGAATGTCAAGGGACAGGAGACATCTACTAGGTTACTGCCTGTAAGGGCAATGGCTTGTGAAGTACGGTTACTGTTAAGTAGCTTCATTTTCTTTTGCCTGGCTTTGCAGTTGTGCTGGTTTTCCGTATCTCCTTGTACTCTTGTTCAGGTTTATCCTGATTGGCTTTTTCTGTGTTCTGGGCTACTTTATCCTGGTGAATCTCACTGAGTGGCATCATTGTGCTGAATCTCTTGGAGCTAAGGCTTTTTACAACATGTTTATTGACATCCCAACATACTGACAGTTCCCCATCTCTGTAGGGGAGCACACAGAAGTCCTGTGTCTTTTCCCCTTAAACATCTGCATTGGGAATCTGGGAAGGAGCATCTAAAGGTTTGAAGATGTTCTCAGATGAAACACACATCAGGATATAGTAACCAATTTCAGCTGATTAAATGGAGCAGTTAAATCTGCTTTGCTGACTTGGGCTAGTGCTTTAGATAAGAGTTCCTAGATAAAACCACCGCTGGGTCCTGCTATGTGCCATGTTTCATGCAGTATGTCTGCTAGTGCCAATAGACCAACATGCTCAAAAGGGATCAGTGCTCCTGCAGCTGTGAGTTCAAACATGAGTAGTTGCCTGGCTGTCAAATAGCTGGAAAGGCTGGAATGTGTAAAGCTTATACACACTTGAAGCGGGTCTTGATGGCTTGATCCCTTAGTTTAGGCATTTAAAGTATTGGGAATGTTGTAAGCACTGAAGTGCTTCTCTGAAGTTGTCCTTTCATGCATGCAAATTTGTGGTTTTCTTGCATTCAGTACAGGACAGTAAAATCCAATTACCAGTTCCTCAGCTGCGCAAGGTATGGGCAGAAGCAGTTCACTACGTGATTGGGCTGAAGGAAGATTATAGCAGGCTCTTCCAAGGCCAGAGAGCTGCCATGTAAGTTGTTACTCCTCATTCAGTAGATCCATTGTTATGCCAGTACAGAGACTCTTTGCATGGAAATGTACATCTCGGCATGTTTTGGTTACCCAGAGTTTTACAGCCCTTTGCTATTCTATACTTTTAAGACATGAAACATATCTGGGGGAGCTTATTCCACTCTGGGAATTGTATTGCAAGTGCCTGGCATGCATAACTGGAAATAACTTTGAATATAGTCACAGCCTCACGGAATGGCTGAGGTTGGCAGGGACCTCTGGAGGTCGTCCCAATCCACCCCCCGCCCTGTGCTGAAGCAGGGTCACCTACAGCTGGTTGCCCAGGACCAGGCTTCTAAATGTCTCCAAGGATGGAAACTCCACAACCTCTCTGGGCAGCCTGCGCCAGTGCTCAGTCACCCCCGCAGTAAAAAAGAGTTTCCTAATGTTAATAGGGAATTTACTGTGTCAGCTTTTTGCCTGTTGCCTTTGGTCTTGTCACTGGGCACCACTGACGGGAGCCTGGTTCTGTTCTGTCTGTGCCTTCACCATAGGTATTTATACATTTTGATCCCCGCTCAGCCTTCTTTGCTCCAGGCTGGACAGTCCCAGCTCCCTCAGCCTTTTCTCACAGATGTGTTCCAGTCCCTTTATAACATTCACTGGCCTTCCTCCAGTATGCCTGTGTCTCTGGGGAGCCCAGAACTGGACCTAGGTATGGCCCCACCAGTGCTGAAATAGAAGGCAAGGATCAGCTCCCTGAGCCTGCTGGCAGCACTCCTCCTAATGCAGCCCTCAGTGGTTGTTTCACAAGTGACAGAGTGAGTGAAACTTGAGTTTTGTCCTGTGATTGAATCACAGAATGGGCAGTGTCGTTTATCTCAAGTGATAAAAAAGGTGCCAGCAGTCACCAGGGGCAACATGCACTATAGGACCCTCTAAATGCTAAGAAGTACTTTACACTGCAAGGGCTATTCAACTGAGCTTGACAAAAGTAGTGGGAAAAGAGGGAAGGACCTTCTCTTTTGCTTGTTGAAGGCCTGCAGTGCCTGAGAGTCCCTGTTCCAAGGATCTTCCAAAATGTTTTGCTACCTGTGTCTTTTCTTCAGGTAATATAAGTCCAGATATGCTTTTCAAACTGATGTGCTGTTCTTGTTTCCTTTATTAGGCTCAGTCTTCTTCGGTACAATGCTAACCTAATCAAAATGAAAAACAATATGGTGTCAGCATCCCAGCAACTGAAAGCCAAACTGGAATTCTTTCATCAAAGCATTCGCCTTGACCTGGAGAGATACAGTGACCAGATGGCTTATGGCATATGTATGTGTTGTGTAATACTTGAGTCTCTTGTCTGATGCTGTAAAGGCTCAGAGTGGCTATGAAGGACTGTGGATAAGAACTGGCTTAAAAGACAATGCAGGAATTGCCATTGTGTTCCTCAGTATCTTTATAGGTTTGTTTTAGCTGGGATAGATACAGGAGAAGAGTTTGGCAGAAGCAAAGGCAGGGGGATAAAAACCACAGTGTTTATGGAGACCTTCAGTGACAGTGAAACCAGTGGTCAACTGTTGCCTACTGAGAACACCAAGCTAAGAAAATGGGAGTATTAATAGTAGTGGTGATGTAAATGTTTGCTATTTATTCGTTCAGAGTCTGACTCATTTGGAGTTGTCACTGGACATAAAGTGGAGGGCAGAGTTGCTGCACTGGATGTACAGTGGAAGGGCCACTGACCACCCATGGCAGAACAAATGGGCATGGCAACTGTGGGAACCCTGTTTCGAGCAATGCTAAGAGAGTCATCTTGAGGTAGCACGAGTCAGAGTGAGAGATGAGGTGAAAAAGCACCAGCTACAGTTTTAGTGTCGGAGACATAGAATCGTAGAATAGTTAGGGTTGGAAAGGACCTTAAGATCATCTAGTTCCAACCCCCCTGCCATGGACATCTGGATCTTACATCCTCTCCTTTCAAAGGAGAATAGTAAGATCTATGCAGAGCTTGGATATATGGCTAAAAACTGAAACTTGAGTTAAAAATTGTGACTGGGGTGAAGGCTGGTGATGGAAAATGGAAAGATGCTGTGAACTGGTGTTTAATCAGAAGTGGCAGTTGTTTAGCCTAATGGTGGAATTTAAAGACCCATTTTAGGCTGGGGACTACAAACAGTGAAATTTGAGCAACCTGCTCTAGTGGAAGGTGCCCCTGCCCATGGCAGGGGGCTGGAACTGGATGAGCTTTAAGGTCTCTTCCCACCCAAACCAGTCTGGGATTCTGTGGTTCTATAAATCCTGTCATAGGGCTTGTATGTGAGTTAAGGTCAAGCCTTGAGTTGTTAAGCTGCAGCTTTGCTGTCTCCGTGATTTCTGGGTCATGACTTGTACTTGGAGTGCCATGCTCTTTGTGTTTAAATTAAATTGCTGTATGTAAAGTTCAGGTTATATGTTATTTTTGTGCCTATATCTCTTTTGTAAATTAACGAGTGTTTTCTCTTAAGCTTCAGAGAAGATGCTCAAAGCCTGGAAGGAGATGGAAGAGAAGGCCTCTCAGTGTGCACAGGTAGGGGATATTAAAGAAGCTTCATTATCTTTTTGCAAAAGAGGTCATGACAGGAACTTAAAGTGTCATATGTGCCACTGCTCTGTCCCTTCAGTCTTTCATATCCTACCTGCTGTGGGAATATAAATATCATTGCAGGTACATTAAAAAAGATGCATTAAAAAAATCAGGTTGATTGAATCAAGTGATTTGAACAAAAGCAACACAAATGTCACTAGAATCAGTTGTCTGTATAGGACAGTAAGCTATAGACACATAATTTATTGCCCAGGAGAAATGGTGGTGCCATAGACAAAGAGTCTTCCTGGTTGGATTGCTCGCACACAACGATTTCCACTGCTGAAGCTGAAAATCATACCAGGCGCTCTGCAGTTACTTCACAATTGTAGTACTTCGTTTAGGAGTACAGACAGAGTAAATTTCTAGTGTTCTGCAAGTAAATACAAAAATAGTTTTTAGTTAGAGTCATCCTTAAGGCGTTTAAAGCAAAGCCAGAAGCAGTTGTTACTCTGAATAGTCCTAATACTTAAGAGATGTTTCTACTTGTGGTTTATATAGGACAGTTGAGCTGAGAACAGCTTTCTGTTTCTCAGAGTTAGCTCTGTGAGAAAGGCTCATTGAAATCTATCTACTGCTTAGAATTCTGATCTCTGGCTTCAGGCAATAAGCATTTTGATTTTACCTCCACTGGAAATGATGAGCAGACAGAGACCTTTTTCACAGAGTAATTCTGCCTCCAGTTCTGTCCAGACCTCTGTAGGGAAGGAGTAAGCTTTTAGCTGTGAAAACTAGAGACAAGATGATTGTAGTTCATTGTCAAAAGCTGTTTCTTTTCCTCTTCTACTGGATGCATTGAACAAAGCTTGGGAGAGGGGAGCGTTCCGAAGGAATGCAAGGAAAAGCCAGCACATGTGTAATGTATTCTCAGAGTAAAGGTCTTTAAAACATCTCCAGAAGTGCTTACTCTCTTTTTTGTGCTCTGTGATAGTAGGTAGCTGCAGGAGTGCCAAGAACATTGCATGTTCTGCTCACCAGGACTGGCACATGGTTTGCTGGATTGATGTCTTCCATTTTTACTCTCCCTGCAAGGTGTTTTTGTATTGGCTTTCATAGTAGTACAGAGCACAGTGACAAATACATAAACAACCCAGACACCGTTAGAAACACCAACAATAAATTACATTGCCTGTTTTTCCCCCCTATGAAGGACGAGATGAGGTAGTTAAGGTCCTGTCTCCAAGTCAGAGGTCCTTGGAGCCTTGATTCTACTTAGTCATTTGGAGATAGGGGAATTGGGATTCCCACCTGAATTCACCTCTGTTCAGCTCTTTAAATTTTGGGATCTTGTTCCCTATAAGGAAGCAAGGAAGATTAAAGGGAAGTGCTTCTAATAGCGTAACTCAAAGCTGGCACTGGCTGTTTCCAGCAAATCAGGAACCTCAAAAATATTTCCTTAGCAAACCATCAGAATTATGTTCTGTCTTCAGGCTGTGCAGTCCCCGTGTGTAGTTGCACCACATCCAGTTATCAGGAGTGGAAAATGGTTTCCTCTAATACACCGCGGTGTGTCAGTCTATCTAGTGGGCAGCTTAACTTCTGTGAAGCCAAGAGACAGCTATGCTGTGTAGTGAGTCATAGTGCTCCAGATGAAGACATTCCTTTTGATAACAGGGTTTACTTCACATTCTAATCCTCTTTTCTTGCTTCTTCTTGGGTTATTCTTTACCTGCAAGACCTACAGCAAGGGATGTTCTGGAAAGTGTTCAATTTCCAGGTCCCAGGTCAGAAAGGAAAAGCTAAAATACCTCAAAAAGCTTTCTCAGGAAGGCAAATCAATGCCCACAGTCCATGGCACTAAGACCCATCACAGTGACCAGTGCTGCCTTAACCATGCTGGGGATGTCCTCATGCTCAGAAACACTGTTGGCTGCCTCACCTATCTTACTGTGGGGGCTTGGCAGAAGATTGGTGTATTCCGTAGTGCTTTGAGGATGATGTCAGACTGAAATGCATATGGGAGGGTAAGATGTGAGAGTACCCACTGTCCACACTGCAAGAGTAGGAGAAAACACTCTTCACTGCTGGAACGTATGTAAAGCCAGAGAGTATGTGTGCAGTGTGCATCTTGGAGAGAGACAGCTGATGAGAAAAATCTGTTTCTCCATGTAGTTTGGTTGTCAGAGATTTGCCATCTAGGTGATAGCATGGCACTGAGAACAGTAACCTCGATTGTTGGAGCAGCAGTCATGTCAAAGAGCTCTTTTCTCCTAAACTCTGCATAGAGATAGCCCATTATCCAAAAAAGTATTCTGGGGAGCTTTTATCTATATCTACTTTATTGTTCTCTTCCTTCAGTTTGATAATGTCCCTAAATTTTGCCATTAGGCTGAAGATATTGGGTATCTGGATGAGCAGATCATGGCTCTGCACACAGAGATTGTAGAGCTTCAGAAGAGCCCATATGCGAGGCGCCAAGGAGAGGTCATGGAGAGCTTGTAAGTCCTTTGCTTTGCACTTCCACTGCCCATAGATAGATGTTGCGTATTTCGGTGTCAGAGGTTTTTTCTCTGGAGCCACCAGAGGTTGGTGGTTCCATCACTGCTTTTAGAATCCACTCTGCAAGTACAAAGTAGTTTGCAATCAGTTTTAAGATCATTTTACTGGAAAAAGGGAAGATCCCACCACTTGCAGCTGTACGCTGCTCCTTCCTCTGGAAGTTCTAGCATCACTTGGCAGCATTATAAGGCAGGATAGGACGCTGCTCTATCCAAAAGGTAGCTGTGTAAGAAAGCTTGATGTGCAGTCGCAGGAGTAAACTCATCTAACTTACCTACCTGACCCTGCAGCCAAACAATGACTGGGGCTGGGCAAACATGGAAAACACAGCTGGGGAAGACAGGACACTTCTCTGTCACTGACTATGAAGTTCCATCTTAGAAGGGGGTGGGCCTAAAATATATAGCTTGGTCTCCACTGAAAAATGCAGAGGGTTTTTCTTTTTTGCATTTGAGAAGAGTGAATTTTGTAGCATTGAGTGATAAAATTGAGGTTGTTGGGAAATCCTGTTAAATACATTCAATGCGTTTTCCAAGCAAGGATAATGAACAACTCATAAATGCTTGAATATTTGGAAGCTTGACTTTGTATATCTTTTGAAGTTTTAAAATATGAAAGAGCTAAGTGGTATTTGGGCTGTTGCTGTAGCAACAAGTGGCAGTTATGCAAGAGGGGGATCAAATAGCCACTGAGATTGAACAGCCACTAAATCTGTTGTTACTGAGAGCTCTTCTGAATGGTGTTCAGTAAGGTATAGCTTCGTTGCAAGGCTTTTTTCCCTGAGTCACCTGCTTGTTGATACGCATATGAATCCTTTTCTTCTTTTTGAAGGGAACAGAGAGCCATTGATCTTTACAAGCAATTAAAAACAAGACCTCCAGGTATGGAAGGAGATGTTGAAAGATTGTTTTGCACTTACACCCCATGACTGATTTTACTGAACTAAACCCCAGAAAATGCTGTTTAGGAGAAGGCGAGAAGCCAAATGACTGTATTAAAGAGACTCAAGGGTATACACCTTATGATGATTTCTGCCTTGTGCAGAGCCTAGAGCTCTCGCAAATTCTGTAGTCTTGTTCCTCAGCCATGGGTTTTTCTTTTGGTTTTCAATGTTGGAGCATCTGCCCTGAACATGTTTCTGCCTTTTGCATTCTCTGCCTTTTTTCCTGCCTGCAGTACTCCCCCCAGACATGGGAAGAACTGTTGTTTCTCTGTCATCACTCCAAACCAAGGGCAGTCTCTTTTCTCCCTCTCCTCTCTCTTACACTGGAGAGAGTCCCCTGTTTGGGGATTATTATGTTCTTAACATAGTAACTGGTCATCAGAAAGATCTAGTTACTTCTGTATTTGCCAGTCCTCATTGAAGCCAGTATCTGAACAGCAGGAGTGGCTGGAATTGTGTGCATCACTGTGGAGAGACATTAAGGAAAAGCTGTGCCTAATGAGAGACTGTGAAAGGTTTTAAGATATTTCAATGTTTCATTGTGTGTTGGTTTGTTTGGCTGCACTCATTAAATCAAATCTTTCCTAGACTCTGGGCATTTGTGTCCAGAGTGACTCCTTGTGGGAGAGCATTTTACTAACGTGGTGATTGATGACCCTTCCAGATCATGCTTACAGTGACAGCACAGACATGGTGAAGATCATTGTGCAAACGGTACAGAGCCAAGACCGAGTTCTCAAGGAGCTCTTCGGCCATCTCAGGTACTTTATGTAGCAAAGAACCCAAACAAATGCAACTTGGAAAGCAGGAAAGGAGAGGGAAAACTATGGAAAATGATCTGCAGGTGTACGTTTTCAATTGCAGTATTAAATCTGCTGCTTTATGTCTGTGTTGAATTGTAGCTAACCTATATAACTAATAGGGAAGGGGTGGAGAATGCAATGCTTGTACTATTAGCATCCAAGAGTTCACTTTAAAATGAGACAAATTCTGCCAGTGTTTAGGTTGGGGTTACAGCCTTAAAGGGAAAAAAGAACTTGTGTAACAGCTGAGAAGATACCACAGTGACTTTTTTTTGCATTAATTCTTCAAGTAGCTCAGAAAAAACGACATTATACAGATATCAGGAGTCAGCAAAGCATGATTTAAGTTATGCATGATTTGGCTTATGCTTAGTAAGTCCCCTAAGGAAAGTTGTTAGCTATGGTGCGGTCAGCCCATAGAGACCAGTATAGGCCAGAGAATCATAGAATCATAGAATCATAGAATCATAGAATAGTCAGGGTTGGAAAGGACCTTAAGATCATTCAGTTCCAATCCCCTGCCATGGGCAGGGACATCTCCCACTAAACCGTGCCATCCAAGGCTATGTCCAGCCCCACCTTGAACGCCGCCAGGGATGGAGCATTCACAACTTCCCTGGGCAACCCATTCCAGGGCCTCACCACCCTTACAGTAAAGAATTTCTTCCTCAGATCCAATCTAAACCTCCCCTGTTTAAGTTTGAACCTGTTACCCCTTGTCCTATCACTACAGTCCCTAATGAAGAGTCCCTCACCAGCATCCCTATAGCCCTCCTTCAGGTACTGGAAGGCTGCTATGAGGTCTCCACGCAGCCTTCTCTTCTCCAGGCTGAACAGCCCCAACTTTCTCATCCTATCTTCATACGGGAGGTGCTTCAGTCCCCTGATTGTCCTCGTGGCCCTCCTCTGCACTTGTTCTAACAGTAAAGTCCCATGGTTGAGTTGCTGTGCTCTCCGTTATCATCAGGATCAATTTTTGCATTTCAAATAAGAAGAGCTTGTATTGTAGGTAGTGTTTTCTGCCTCCATTTTTGAGTCTTAACTGGGCTTGGAGCAGTCCAGGGCTCCCTCCAGTCCTGCAGGTTTTGTACATGCAGCTGTCACAGATGTGCACCCACAGGATTTTTCTTGAATCCCAAAGTGAGGCTTTTGGTTTCGCCAGAGCATGTTGCCACACAAGCTGAAAAGTACCTTTGTGTTTGCTTTCTATTACAGCAAGCTCTTGGGCTGTAAGCAGAAGATCATTGACTTGCTTCCAAAGATTGAAGTGGCTCTAAATAACATCAAGGAAGCTGACAACTCGGTAATGCAAATGCAGGGCAAAAGACAAAGGGAGATCTGGCATTTGCTGAAAATTGCTTGTGTAAGTAGCTTTTGGACTGTTTGTGCTGCAAACCAGGTGCTTTCCTGGTTAACTGAAGTTGTTTTAAGACTACAGGGATTTTCCTGCATTGACTATAGTGATGGTACAGCTGAAGCTGATTTCCACATGCTCACATTTAAGGTCAGCGTAGGAAACCTCTGTGTCTTTTCCCTGACAGGATTACTGGGGCTGTTCAAAGCTTGCAGTTTAGGACATGGCACCACCTCCTAATTCTTCAGCATAGAAGACATGTCATGTACAACATGGTACAATGTCATATCAGTGGCATTTGTACCAGAACTCTGGAGGCTTGTACCAGCTGACTTGCCAGCCAACGTGGCCTAGTTTGTGTTTATATGTTACAAACAGTGTGTAGAAAATAAGCCTGACTAACTAAGACCTCCCTGGTCTATCACAGCAGATGAATTTCTCTTTTTCCAGACTCAGAGCTCTTCTCGATCACTGGTAAGCTCCAGCCTGGAAGGGACAACCTCAACACCAGCAGCCACATGGCTCCCACAGGGCTCCTCAGGGAATGCACTTCATCCTCTGTCCTCTATGGCAACTCCTGAAGATGGGTAAGAGCTGCTGGGAAAGGAGGGCACTTCAGAGAGCTCAGTGTAGCCATTTTATGTGCATACACTGAAATCCTGTCCTCTGCTGCTGGAGCCTCCAGTGCGGAGGGGGCATTGTCCTCACCACTTCCCATGTGGGTTTGGGATGTGCTGGGCAGAGGAAGTTTTGGCATACCAGACTGTCTCTGAAGGCAGCATTGTTCAACTCCTGACTAGAGTTTAAGAACTTGCCTCTGTCCATACCACCGCAAAAGGCAGCAATGAGATTTTGAGCTGAAATGCAGTATCATTTCATGCCCAGGTTCTGGTGCAAATCCCGGATAAATCATACCATATTTAGTGCTTCTTACAGCTTCAGTAATTTTAAAAAGCTTTAATTCAAAGGGAGGACTTTAGTTGGGGTCAGTACAAAGCAATCCATTTGGTTCACTACCTGGGGCTTTATTTATCCTTCCAAAAATGTGTCAGTAGCTCAGTTGTGCTCTAAACTGATCAGGAATTAGGTTGAACTCTTTATTCAGGAACTTCTGCTCTCTGGTCCTGAGCAAGTTCCACATACTGCTGTCAGCTAAAGTACTGTGCTAGTCATTTCTTGCATGTCATGTCATTCTGTCTTGGGGTCAGATTTGGTAATTAAGGCCCCTTTCTCTCAGCTGGTCATAGCTAAGTAAGAGTTGTGACGAGCTGAGAAGTTTTTCTCTTTGCTTTGTTAGTAATTTTACTTCCAGTCAACATAATAGAAGGGAAAGTGCCCCTCGTAGTGCTCAGCCCTCAATCTGCAGCAGTGCTGGTTGAACATCAGCACCAAACCATGTCTGGGGGCAATACCTGGGTTCTGCAGATACACACTTTCCAAGCAGGCTGTTGCTGGAAGTCAGTTGTTTTTTCTGAAACCCTGAGCAACCTTTCCCCTTCCTCTTTTCTGTCTGCCGCTCTGGGGTGATTTCCACCTCTGGGTAATGTGAGGTGATTGCCTTTAATAAGTGCTTTCCTGAGCCTTTGGATCTCTTCAGAGCTCCTCCTCAAGCCATGACTTCACTGTATGAGGCACTGTACTAAGAGTAAGGAAATATAAACCTTACGGAGAGTGGGCAGTGATTTCAGGCCCCTTGTACTCAGCTCAGTTTCATGGTTTTCTTAAGGCAGAGTTTGTGTGGTTTGTGCAGTTCCTCTGTAGGGAAGGACTGCAAATCCACACTTCCAGGGTGGGGATCTGCAAGATGCAACCTCAAGGCATGTTTTTATGCTCTACAAGGTAGCTCCTAGAGTTGCAGAGAACTCCTGCAAGTCAGGTTTTGGAATTGCTTGGTTTTTGTTCATTTGTTTGGGGTTTTTTATCCCTCATAGTGCAGAGCCTTCTGACATTGGTGTTCCTTTGTGTTTTTAATCTGTCATCTTATGCCTTCTCTGCAGGGAAAATTTTGTCCATGTCATAGAAGAGAATCTGAATTACCTTGAACTCTTTAGCAGTATTTTGCAGGAGGTGAGACATGAGCAGAACAACAGTATGATGGTAAGTCTGTTGTTGATGTACGTCTGAGGACCTTGTTTTGAAGTGCCACAGCAGGGTCCTCTGGGGCTGTAGAGAGCTCCTTAAATAGGGTAATTTGTGATGATGTGAATTGCTGTGGCTGTCATCCTTTCTGGATTCCACTAACTTTAAAAGGTAGCCCTTGATGGTAGTATCAGTGGTCTACATGGGGGAGTGGGCTGTTCCGTGGGCTGGTCGAGCTTGCTCTGAATACGGGCTGCATTCTCAACTGGAGAGTCCTGGTTTGTGTCCTTGCACTGCAGTGGGCAGGGTTCTCCGTTTCCAGAGCCCTTTCTTGATCATTAACTGAAGCTGTCCTCATGGCAGAAGTGAGACTTCAGAGTCTTAAGAAGGCTCTTTGCACAAACTGGTATTTGAAGTAGCAAGAAGTAACAAAAGTGAATAGTGATCACCCAGAGGCTTTGATGCCATCTGAAACTCTGCTCCTGAGCTACTAATTGAAGCCAGTAAGTTCATGCACAGTGGAGCCTGGTTACCAGGGGAATAAAGAGCACCACAGAATATTGGCCTTTTAGAAGGGGCTGTCAGCTGATTTTGGAGGCTGCATCATATAAGCACCTGTATGAATATAGTGAGGAATGGACAATTAGGCCTATAGAGAGACCTGTTCATAGCAGAGAAAAGTCCATACAGCTTCTGTTAGCATGAGATTGTCTGACACATTTACTGCCATTGTGTTAAGAAGTCAAAGATCCACTGCTGTGCTGTAACTTAGATTCTCAAGAAGCTTCTTAAAGGTTGAAGTTGAAGGTGCTTACCAGTTGTAACTGCTAAAATAACAAGGAACAGAGAGTTGGGGAAATGGAGGTGGTTGATGAAATGGAGCTCTTATAATTCATAAACATTTTAATGTATTAATGTTTATGAATAATTGTAAACGGTGAACTGAGAGTTTACTGGAGTTACTGAGT
The DNA here is from genome assembly GCA_039720435.1 of Amazona ochrocephala. Lineage (NCBI taxonomy): Eukaryota > Metazoa > Chordata > Aves > Psittaciformes > Psittacidae > Amazona > Amazona ochrocephala. Next base: position 78,987,730 of record CM077881.1, on the reverse strand, counting down.
TATTTGGGATTGTGAAATGAAAGCTTTTTAGTGGGAGCTGCAGACAATGCTGTGATAACAAGGGATTGAGCAATATGTGTGAGAAAATGAACTTAGCTACCAGTTATGGCAAAGTAATTATGTTAGTGTGGAAGAGAGCCTTAATGACGCATACTCTGCTCTGATCCATTGGTTGATCAGTGCTTTTTTTGTCTTTGTTCCATCCTGACAGGGTTGGTATCAGTTGTGGAACACAGTATTCTCTCCTGTCTTGTCTCCTTGCTGTGGCTGGGGATGAGAAAGAAGCTGTTTGGCTGGCTTCCATTAATCATCCATGTCTCTGTCATCTCCCGTATTGCCAGTGTGCAGCATCTGTCCCTGGCATGTTTTAGCCCAGAAAGATTATTCATTGGTGTGGAATCGCACTCTGCAGAACAGTGCATGTTTTGTCATGTTTGGGGTTTTCAGTTTTTTCTTGCGTCAGGGCACAGAGGTTAGGCAGCAGGAAAGCAGCAGACACTGAGTTTTGTCCTCTTCATTTTGGGGGGAAAATAGGTTAAAATAGTAATTACAAGAACTTTTTATCTATTCCTGCATACATTTGAGTTCAATTTCTTTATGTTTGTGTTGTTGCCTTACCAGTATGTCCCGTGGTGCATTGGGAACCCCAGTGGTAGGTTTTGTGCAGACACAAAGTGTGGTTTCCAAAGGGAGTGCAGTCTGTGACGTTCCTGAGCACTGCAATAAGTAGGGGGGGGGGGGGGGGCCTTTGTACTGTGAGGAAGCTGAGTTGTGAAAGGGTGAGATTACGTTTCAGCTGTTAGATCAACACTGGTCCCTTGGGAAGAGAGGGGTGCTGGACAGTGAGTGTCCTTTGGTCACCACCTTGGGAATACACATTCAGTACCAGTTTTCCTGCTTTTCAGTTGTTTCCTTGCTTCTTTCAGAGTTTCGACTGGAGCTGGCTCAAATAGTCCAAGGAGCCGACATGCTGCTGTCTGCAAAGTGCCTGCATGCTGAGAGGTGGCTTGGCATTGCTGTGACTGGCCCATCAACCACCTTGTGTTTTGTAATCCTTCCTGGAGTCGATTCCAAAGGCATGGTGCTCAGGAGCAGATCCACCACCAGCAATAACAACCAGGGTTGTCTATGCTGCTGCCTTGTTGGGTTGTTGACTCAACCGCTGCCTGTTGCAGACATACCTGCAGTGCTGGTTGCCTTCATCTGCGATGGGCAGGAGCGGGGACACCGGTGCTGGGGGCTTGTCCCACAGAGCTTATCCCTATGGACAGAAGGAAGGGAGGAGAGGGAATGGTGGCAGCTGCCTCAGCGCTGGGATGCTGCTTCCCCTCTCCCCCCCGCGCTTCTCACGTGTGTAATATGAATGTATAGATTATATATATATATATTTTAAATAGAATTGATTGCAATAAACGCTGTGGAGAAGCTCTCTTTTGAGCCGCTGGACCCCTTTTACGCCGTTGCTTGGCAACGAGGCGGTGGCCGTGGGCGCGCCGCTGTGACGCCATCGGCCGGCGCCGTGAGGCCCGCTCCACGCCCCCAGCCTGCCCCGCGCGGCGGTGGGAGGGGAGCGGAGGGGCGGGGCGGGAGTGGGGCTTCGCGGCCGCACGTGGGCTCGCGCCGCCAGGTACGGGGCGCGCGCGGGGCCGGGCCTCACCTCAGGGACCCGTCCCGGTACCGGTTAATGGCGGCCGGTACCGACCTGAGGCCTTGGGCGGGGGGGGGGGCGAGGGGCAGCCCCGGTGCGCCCGTCCATGCTGTGGCGCCGGGGGGTTCTCGTTAGCCTTTGGCGTGAGGGGGTGACGCGACCTCGAGGAGCGGAGGGGGCACCCAGTGCGTCTGTGGTCGGGAACGGGACAGAGATCCCGTCAGGGAGGAGGGAGAGGAGGTCTCCGTGCTAGGCGGCGGGTAACCGGGGTCCCACCGTTCGGGTGGTGACGACTTCTGTCCCGTAGGTGATGTGAGGATGACCATGGCCCAGGCTGGAGTCGTAGTTGCAGCTGCCACAGGACTCCTCGTCTTCTTCCTGTACTCCTCTATCCACAAGGTTGAGGAGGGGCACCTGGCCGTGTATTACAGGTACTGCCGCCTGCCAGCGCCTCCGCAGCTTCTGTAGCCTGCCTGGAGTTTCTCCCTCTCAACTGGGGTTCATCCCTGGCCCCAGATCCCTGCTCTCCCCTTTGTTTCCCTCCAGGCTTTGCCCTGAGGTGGGCAGGCTGTGTTGTTTCTGCTCTCATACAACACGGGCCCGGGTGGCGTGGTTCTGTACAAAGCTGTTAGGAGTTTCGGGCTTCCTGAATTCTCCTGCTCCTCCTCCTTCCTCCCGTTTTCTGGGTCACAGTTTGGTTTTTAATGATTAGAGGGACTAAAGCTTTTTAGTCCATCCAAGCTTTTCACATCTGGTGATCTGCCTCTTTCATCGAGGGTTGTCACCTCTGTGTTGTGCTTTGGGTAAGGGACTGTGCCGAATGCACTTGGGGGGATTGAAACTGGCAGCACTGCATCAACTGCTGGATTTTTCCATGGTTACTGGTGAACTATTTAGAGAGGAAAAAAGTCTGTGTTCTTGAAGCTCTCTGCGATATTGCAGTTATGGAAGAACTCACCCAAATCTGCCTTCTCTGAAAGTTAGTTGCTGACAGGCCTGAAGCAAATGATTGCTGAGTTGCAGCAGGCTAGTATCACATGCAGTCAGCCCCTTTGTAGGAGAACTGGTGGCAGATTTGGTGCAGGTGAGTGCTGTCATTTGCACTGCTACAGCTGTGACTCCTGGCAGTTGGAATGTGCTCGCTCTCAAAGCCAGCACTTGATGTTTTCCAGTTGTGTGAGCCTTTTCCCTGTTTTCCTTTCTCTAGGGGTGGCGCATTGCTAACTAGTCCAAGTGGCCCGGGCTACCACATCATGCTCCCGTTCATTACCACCTTCAAATCTGTGCAGGTTTGTGTCTTTCCACGTTGGAAGAGGGTGGGTGGGAGAGGTCGTTGGTAGGGATAATGCTGGATGTGGGTGACAACTGGTGTTTGCAGAGGGTTTGGTAATGTGGTAGTTGGAGTAGCAGCTCCTCAAAAGCCCTTGGTTCCCTCTGCATTAAGTGCCAGACCCAGCTGTGTGCTGGGGCTTGTCCTTTTGATGGGATCTCCACCACATGCATGTGTGTTGCTTGGGACAGGAGATGTCTTGCTCAGGGAGGACAGGCTGTGTTTGTGGCACTGTTTCCCAGGGGAGCTGCAGGCCTTAGTGCCACAGGAGCCAAGAGTAGGGGAATGAGCACAGCCGCCTTTCTTACTCCCAGAAGGCAGTTGGAAAGAAGTCTGTTTTCTGCCCACATCTACAAGAATCAGGAGGGAGGCAGAGGATGCGTTTTGGGCTTTACTTTCCCAGTGGGAGTCTGGGTACAGTGTGTTTTTCCTGCAGAGTGGAGTGTTTTGGTGAGCGGTGGTTATCTTTTCATTGCAGACCACGCTGCAGACTGATGAGGTGAAAAATGTGCCTTGTGGGACAAGGTATGCTTAACTTTTGTATTTCTAATGGCGATGGGCAGATCTGTCATGTGGTTTGCGACTAGTCACAGCACAGTGACACAGAGGCTGAAAAGTACAGGCACATGCCTTGAAATTAGTCCAGACATCACATACACACCAAACATGCATCACACATGGAAATAAGAGCAGGAGGATGGGAAGGAGTGCTCTTTTTTTTTTTTTTGCTGGAATTGATATTTAGAGGGTATTTGCATTTATAGTGACAGTCTCTTGATTTGTCTTGCTTTCTTCCATTGATTACTCTGACAGCCTGGTGCCTGTGATTTGGTCCGTCCTTTGCTTTGCAGTTATTTCTAGTTTAAATCTTGTAGCTAAATACAAGTGCTGACCCCAGCATAGGCAAAAGTCAGTGGTGAATGAGAATCCCCATGAGGGGAGATGGCTCCCTTCAAAAGCAAAAAAGCTGAAACAAAGGAGTCTCCTGGAGTAACTTGTGCATTTTTGGAACTGACATCTCACCTGATGTAAAGAGAGAGTGAGAAAGAATAAAGAAGGATCACATGCATGGGTGGCACCTGCCTGCTTCTGAATTAAGCTGGATTAGCTTTTGTCAGCACAGACTGCTGTGTTGGTTCATTCACAAGTTAAAGTGATGGGCTGAAACCAAAACTGGTGATTCTCCTTGGGTTTATCGTTAGGGTACTCAACAATATTTCTGTTTAAAGGAAAAAAGACTACATTCAGTATGACTTGAATGCAGCCAGGCCTTTGTGGTCAGGTAAAGAGTCTTTAGGTCAAGCAAAAAGTAATTGCAGAAAGGAGTAAGGCTCATTATGATCTGTATCCTTTAAATGGCACATTTAAAAAGCCATCAGAGTTTTAGCTGTGTGTTTAGTGGCAAGTTTTAGCTCATAAGTAGCGTAAATAGGAGTAATACTTCACCTGTGGGATGCTATAAAACAGTAACACATCCTTCTGTCCTGCAGGCAGAACAAGCAAAGCTTTCCCCCAAAGCTTAGCCACAGTAGATGTGCTAACAGAGCCCGCATGAAACTGTGCTGCTTTGACTCCTTTTGAGCAGCGAGGCTGGACAAGGTGACTTCCAGAGGTCCCTGCCAGTGTCCACCACTCTGTGCGCTGTGACTGAAGAGCTGAATGTTCTCTTTAATTCTGTATATTAAGTTCCTCTTCTGTTTCAAAGCTGTGGGTTTTGGTTGTGCAATACAGGTGGGTGTGAAGTTACAGGTACTAGACATGCTTTAAAACACCACCCAGCTGGTAAAGCAGTTCCAAGTTAATCATTGAATACACTTCAGACCAAAGGTCTCAGGAGCACTGTCCATTTTTAAGGTGTTACAGCGGAAGCCTTTAAACTTGCTGCATTTGGAGTCAAAGTCTGCAACTGCTTGGTGCCAAAGCAGCTTTGAAGCCACATTTCCATAATAAAACGTTAGCTTAAAAGTACCAAATGAATCAAATCTGAAATTTCACTATCCTGGTTCAAAGTGCATTACAGAAATAGATCCTAAATAGTTTAAATCTCTGTAATTGTCTATTAAGCCATCACATTTTAAAGGCTGGCGTTCTCTGTCATCATATTCATATTCCTGTTTCCTGTATTCTCAGCTGCATTAAGAAGCTTCTGAATGGCTCTGTCGGTGTCCTGTCCCCAGTTTCTGCCTTACCTGTTCCTATTTATACTTGACAGCATTAAGTGAATTCATTAAAGAGAGATTTTAAAATACTTTGGCACAAATGTCTGTTTTTCATAAACCAGCTGTTACCCCAGAGACAAAACCCATTCCATTCCAGCAGGTAGAATATGTTTCTGCTCTAAGCTGTGAATTGCCTTGGTAGCCTGAGGTTTTTGCCTTTCCCCAGCAAGAAAATGTGTGCACAGTTTCTTGGAGAGCTCAGCAGTTCCCTCATGGCAGGTCTCCTCATATCCAAAAACTGATGGAAAACCTAGGTTTAGAGCTAGTTTTAGAAAAGGGAAGTGTTCTCAAGGACTGACTCAAAGAATTAGCCGGGAAAGAATATGCTCCTAGGTGTATTGTTTGTGGAATACAGGAAATAGCTTGGAAATGGTGTCGTGCAGCTGCTGCAGAGAGAATAGGGCAGATAGCATTTTTCTTACAAACTTAACTGGAAAGAATCGTGCTAAATATTGGGCAGGTTTTGCAATGCCAAGGAACAGTGAGTAGCCAGGACACTAAGCAGTGACATTGCTCAAGCATTGGAAGTTTACTGCCAAGGTGTGAGAGTCTCTTGTGCTGCAGAGCATTGGCAGGAATGCAGATGGAACACTGGGGGAATGCTGTTCTGGGACAGATCCCTGTTTGGCAGCCAGTCATATGGAAAAATGTGGCATGAATATTGCAGGTGAATGTACTGCATTAATCCCTGTATGTGTAGACAGACCAGATCTGACCTTTAAGCCCAGTTTTTACATGCTCTGATTGCCTAACGTGGTCTGGTGTTGCCTGTGGTCAGCTCTAGCAATAAGTACTGGACCTTTGCCTGGTTTTTAAACAGCAATGTCCTTCAGTTTTTCCCTTGTCTTTTCCTGGCCTGGCCTAAGCTAAAATCCTAAATCCAAGGCCTGCTTTCTAATGTTAGCTCCCTGTGCACTTTCACCTTGTACTTTAAAGTTGGGCAGTATTGCTGCCTAATCGTGCCTGAACTTCCCCCGGGTGCGCATGGTCTATGTGTTGATCCTCCTTTTAGACTTCCTGTAGATTTCTTCTTGTTTCTCTCTTCCTGAAGCAAAGAGCCTGCTCTTGCTGACCAGCCTCGTGAGCAGCTCTGCAGTGAGGACCTTGGGAGCTGCAAGTAGCCTTTACAGAGGCTGCAAGTAGCCTTTACAGAGGCTGCAAGTGCCGGTGTTAGAAAGGCTGCAGAAACTGCAGTGGGGAGTTGCTGGAATTCTCCCTGTGGGAGTCACCCTGTCTTGCATCTAGCAAGAAGCAGGCTTAGGCAAAGGAAGATGTTTTGGGTATGGTAGTGGCCTGTTGAGCCCGAGCCAGTGGTTAAGCCATAGATACCAAAGGGCAAGTAAACCAGCTGTGGTTGAGGAGAGGATTTGTATAGTTCTAGCTCAACAAGATGTGTGAATTGCCCCAGATCAGTGCAAGATGCTCTGCCAGAGCAACTGTCCTGAAGTGTCCCAAAACTGTTCAGGAAAGTGTTTCCTACACCCAGGAGTTTACCAGTATCTTCTGGATGAGGCTGTTTGAGAGAAGGACTTCTCTGAGATGCTCACTTTAAGATTAGAATGTTAGTTTGGTTTGGCTCCTGGGTTTACAGCAGCAGGCTCTAGAGGGCCATCCCCACTGCATCATGTGAAATGAGGGTTGCTCCAGCAGCTGGGCAGAGGGATGGAAAACACAGTGGAAGTACTCTGTGGGCTTCATTTAACCTTAAGCCCTCCATGGGGAAGTACATGGCCAGCAGATCTGGGCTCTGAGTGGTACCTGTTTCCTCAAAGGACTGATAGAATTCACTTCTGCCCTGCCCTGGTGACCCATGCTGGTTGAGACCCAGGGTAGGGTTGCTGTGGGTAGTGATGGTTGGGTCAGACAGGCAGCAGGCAGTCCTCCCTGTTCTGAGGTACCAGCCTTTTTTGCGTGTGCGGTGATGAGGGGCTGTGTAGGAGGCAGGTTGTCTCAGGTGCTCTCTTTTTCCTTCTAACATCCCCATAAAATTGGAATCCCATAAGGACCACAATATAAAGGTGCAGAGTGGACATGATTCTGGTGAAAGAAGCCTGCATGCTCTGCTTTGCTTCCTCACCAAGATATCTGGAAGTTACCCTAAGATGGTCGCTGGGTTTCCCTGTGCTGGAGGTGTCATGAGGTGACTGGAACAAATGAGGAAGACGAGAGCAGGTTCAGAAGATGCTGAGGAATGCTGTTGGATATCACCTACAATGATAAATAGTCATTTTATTGGATGTGGTGGCACAGTTAGAGTGCAGAACAGCTGAGATGGAGAAAAACACATATACCATAGCCTTCTAACTTGTGCAGCCTGACGTACCTGTAAAGGATCTACAAGCCTGTCTTATTTAATAGAAACACTTCTCTAAGGTAGAGCCTGCAAGAATGGCCATGGCCCGAAGAGAAATCTTCTGTGAAAAAGAGAATCATGTTCTTAATAGTAGTATAGTGGGCATGATCCCTTGGAGAGTGGATTATGCCTGCAGGCTCCTTCCAACAAGGTGTCTGGAGCTTCTTGTCAGGGCACATGCCTGTGCAGACGTGCATGGTTGTGGTGCTCCTGGAGAGCCATTCACAACTTGACACTGAAGCAGGGAATGTGAATTGAAGTCTGCTACATGCTTTGTTCTTCCTTTCTAGCCGGGGCCTTGTCAGGGTCCTGCTGGAGTTAGTAAATGCATGAACTTCAGCTAAGGGCTTTCTTCTAAGGGCTGCCTAGAAGAGCTGCATCTACGCTTTGTCTGCTGGGCTGCTTGCAGGTGTCATTTGCTGGCCTTGTTGCCTTCCCTTCGTTGTGCTGGGCTCCCTCTTTGTAAGAGTTGCAGCTACATTCCTGTTCAAAAACGTTCTCCTTTCACTGGCTAAGCCGGAGTTAACAAAGTGAAGCCAACGTGCTTTGCAGACTTGCTGCAGCATGCTTGTGCTTTATGGGGAGAGAGGGACCAGTCTGGACAAAGCTGGGTTTGCTGCCATCTGATTGCAAAATGCTCTGAAGTCAGAATTGTTCCAGGAACATTTAGTAGGACTTAGTAAAAGAGGGATTTAATTCTGCTTTAAGTGTGGTCCACTGTTAAAGGTTGCAGTAATAATGACTGATTTCTCGTTCTCACTTCCAGTGGTGGTGTTATGATTTACATTGACCGAATAGAAGTTGTGAATAAACTGGCACCATACGCAGGTATTTCCCGTCCTGTTTCAGCAGCAGCACTGTGACTGTCTTCACCCATCCCCTAGCAGCTCTGTCTTGGTTTGCAAGACTTCCTTCCGTCTTGCTACCCTTCTGGTTCCAAGAACCATAGCATTTAGTTTCATGCATTTGTGTGCAAGCCCCAGGTGTGCCAAGATGAAGGTAAATTCTAGGCTTGCTCCTTCCCTGCATGGTTCGAAATGGGATGGTTGCTCATGCAATCCTATTTATTGCTGCTGAAGCAGGGACCGCCTGTGATACTAAACACAAGGGATAAATTCCCCATGTGCTTGCCAGCTTAGCTCCTGGGACATCACAAAGGCAAAGCCCATCTAGGAGCCTCTTGCCTCCTTGCTTCACCAGCTGCTGAACCACAGACCCAGACAGCTTGGGGTTTTCAGCAGCATAGTTTAATGCAAAATGTTAGCAGTACTGAGTTATCGAGGGGTGAAATCGTGTTATAATAATTCATGTTAGATCTTAGGCAGTTCTTCCCTGTGAGGGTGCTGAGGCGCTGGCACAGGGTGCCCAGGGAAGCTGTGGCTGCCCCATCCCTAGCAGTGTTCAAGGCCAGGTTGGACACAGGGGCTTGGAGAAAGCTGCTCTAGTGGAAGGTGTCCCTGCCCGTGGCAGGGTTTGGAACCAGATGAGCTTTGAGGTCCCTTCCAACCCAAACCAGTCGGAGATTCTGTAATTGTGTGAATAATACTTGTTTTCACTTAGTAGTATCTGTTCCTATGCATACAGGTCTTGGGTAGGCTTTATTGTTTCACTAATGCAGATCATAAACCAGGACCAGGCAGTATATCATGCTGTGATTACTCTGCACTTTGAAGTCGTATGATCCCAGCAGCAGTGGTGGAGGGGACCTCTGCAGGTATCTCCTGACCTCCCTCCCAGGCTTCTCATTAACAACTGGGCAGGGCAGCTGTGGCTTTGTGCAGCCACATACTGAAAACTACCCCCAGCCTGTCCCAGTGCTGCGCTACTTTCCTAATGTTCTGAGCTGTTGTTTGCAGTGGTGGCATTGCAAAAGGTGATACATGTAAGTGGTGACCTGTGATAATTCTCTTGCTTCCTCAGTGTATGACATTGTGAGAAACTACACTGCAGACTACGATAAGACCTTGATCTTCAATAAAATTCATCATGAGCTGAATCAGTTCTGCAGTGCCCATACTCTGCAGGAGGTGTACATTCAGCTGTTTGGTAAGTAGATGGCAACTGGATGTACCCATCAAAGGCTGTGTGATCTCCCTTGTCTTCCAGGGAATGTGTTAGAGCAGGCTCCTGTGAGCAAACTGCCACTGTGCTGGAGTTGCAGTATATCCATGTGCTGCTTCCTTTGTAGCTTGATACTTCAGTGGTTCAGATATCTTTGTCTTTTCATATCTGCACATGGAAGTTTGATTTCATTCCTGTTCCACTTATGCCTGAATTCTGGATGCACAAAGTAGCCCCCTGCTCTTGTGTGTGCAGTCATGCCCATTGCCTTGACTACGATGATGGTTTTGTCATGTCTACTTCTACTTTTAGGCCCCTATTCTGTTTATGAATTGATTTTTTTACTTTAAAACCTTCTTTATGGCTGTTTTTAGCAAGTGAGACCCAGAAGGCACATGACCTCAGTTTGCTTCAATGCTGTTTTTCTCACAAGGGGTACCAGTGGGTCAGGAATGACCAAATTCAGTGTTTTGCTTCTTGATACCTGCTTGTGCCCCAAAGATGGAACAGTATTATGTTCCTTCTTGAGTCCTTCCCCTTCTTGAGAGCAGGGGAGAATAGGTTTATGGAAGATAAAAGGTTAGCAGAGTTTAATTGATATTTAGGGACTAAATCTTTGAATGCTCTACTCAGACTCAACAAATAGCTGTGATCAGAGAGGAGTTTCTGGTTGTTACACACAGCTTAATCATTCCATAACTGGCCATTTCGGTGGAAAGATCTTCCTGGAGTTTGGAAGTAACAAAACGCCTTTCATTTTCCTAGCAGGTACTGGATCCTGCAGGTTTACCAGACACTTGAGCCAGAGTTGGCCACTGGCAGCAGGTTGGTGTGGCTCTGGCTAGGAAGGGATGGACTTCTGCCACAGCTTTTTCTTGCTGAGACACTAAAAACCATTTGCTCTTAGCTCAGATACCATGAGTTCATCAATAGCTGAACCTTTCTAGAGACACTAGAGTGTGGCTCTTATTTTGTGAGCATTTTCCAGGGATATAGAAAGGGAAACAATGTACTCAGTGATCTTAAAAAGCTTACACCATAGAGATATCTGCTTCTCAAGGCCAGCTGACTCTGTCACACAAGCTGTGGGAGAAAAGATAGTAAGCTAAGTGGTCTCTCTTTTGCTCCAAACACAGATCAGATAGATGAGAATCTGAAGCTGGCCCTGCAGAAGGATCTCAATGTCATGGCACCGGGTCTCACTATCCAGGTAGGTTCATTCCCTGACAAAGACTGTTCTTTTTCCATCTCTAATTTGCTCATCTTTCACTAGACTGATGAGGTTTCGTGTTTCCATTTTCCACATAACCTGAATCTGTTGAACCTTGAACTGAGATTTGTCAGTTGAAGACTGTCCAAATAACAATTACCCCTTCTAAACATTGGTTTTACATTAGGGGAAGACCTACAGGATTGAGAAAAGGACCTTTTAGGCCACAGACCTTCAGGTATTGGCTTGAATTTGCAAAGAGCCAGAAAATGTCTTTTTTTAAGCTACCTTTGACACCCCTGCAGAGCTGGGTGCTCCAGTGTGCACACTTCCTACAGGTCATTGGAAAAAAAAGAGGTCTTCCGTCTTTTCTGCGCTTATACAAGAGATTGGGAAAGGTGTTATATCCAAAGTGGCTTTCTGCTTACACTTAGCATTAGAAAATCATGTTTAATCTTAGCCAGGCTATGGGACATCCTGGCTTTTTGGCATGTTGAAGTTCAGGGCAGCCAACTGAGAAAAATATACCTTAGGCATGCAAGGGCTGAGATGGAAATCTCCAGATTGCCACTGAGGAGAGCTATGAGACTGTTTTGCTGTTCTTGCTGCCACATTTAGCTAGGTTGGCTGCATGCAGGGAGGGGAAACCTCCTGTTGATAGTATGGGTAATGCTACAGTAGATACTGTTCTGCTTTGGGGCTCAGCTGTGCACAGGCTTGCTCTGGTTTGATGAGGGTGAACCACAGGCAGTGATGTATCACAAAGAAGTCGAGATGGCACAGCTCTTCAGACACCCAAGTTAACTTGCACTCAGTTGCAGCAAGGTTTCATACAAAAGTTTACCATAAGAGGTGCAAAGACAGGAAACTCTGAGAGTGGCTGTGCTTGTCTGTGTTGTACAAGAGGATTGGGAGCCATTATGTGTGGTCTTGGACATTGTGTTGGTCTAGACCACAGCAGCTGGTTTTGCAAAGACATTCTTTAGTTATGCAGCTCCCATCAAAATGTTTACTTTGAAATGCACTCCCTTTGTTTTCCATAGGCTGTGCGTGTTACAAAACCCAAAATTCCAGAAGCCATCCGAAGAAATTTTGAGCTCATGTGAGTAGCTGTACATCAAATTGTATGGATTGGTTTTGAGGGTTCAGCATGGGCATAATCCTGTTAGAAAGCTCGTACCTGGTGCTCGCTCAGGTGAGAGGTGGGGTTAGCAAGTGCTTGGCTAGGTGCACTTCCCATTCTGTTTCTCCATTTCCACATCTCTTTCACCTGGAAGCCTTTCGGCCCTTCACAAAGGTGGTTGTTAGCATCTGCAGAGCCTGTATCAAGGCTATGTTCCTCCTCCTTTATGTATGTTTGATGTGCTATAGAGAACCTGTAGAAGGCTCGTAAGCAGAGCTCAGAGCCTCGGTGTCCCTAAGGCCCCTCCAGCAAACTCAGAATTGCTGACAGATTTTACTCTGAAACATTCCCATGGAGATCTCCTGTGCAAGTCCTCTCCCAAAGCAGGACCAGTCCCTCAGCTGTAGCAGGTCACTACTGGGGACCCATGTCCAGGCAAGTCAGGACATCCCTGGGGATGGGGAGTCCCAGCTGCTCAGGCTTGCGCAGGGATGGCCTGTTTCCTTGAGGCTGCCTGGTGCTTCCTGTGCGGCAACTTGGCTGGTGCCTCTGGGGCTCTTACAGTGCTCCTCTGAGCAGTGTCCAGCCCTAGTGTCTTCAGGGACCCTTTTGGGCAGGAGGAGATGTGGTTGGATTCCACTTCACGTCCTCGTCTCCAGCCCAGTTCCTGCAGCCTCTCCTCGTATGCCCTGGCCTCCATCCTGTGTCTGCAGTTGCCCTGCTGTGGACTTCCTTCTCATCCTGAGGGCCTCAAATTGAATATAGCATCCAGTTGTGATTATATATAGCATCCAGTTGTGGCCTCAGCAGTGCCAAATAGAGAGGGGGGAATAAACACTTTCTTTGTCCTGCTGGCTACACATTGGCTCATACAGCTGAAGACAGAACTAGTCCTAATGGTTGTGAGGACATGATGCTGACAACTGCTTGGCTGCTTTTTCCCCTCATGCCATGATTTGAAGAGCTGCTCACCAGCTCTCTTTCCCTGCTTTTCACCCTGCAGGGAGGCTGAGAAGACCAAGCTACTGATTGCAGCCCAGAAGCAGAAGGTGGTAGAGAAAGAGGCAGAGACGGACCGAAAGAAAGCGCTCATTGGTATGTCACCAGTTGGGAGTACTAGTGAACAGGGACTACACTGAATTTCCATTCCTACATCCCTCAGGAAGCCAGGGTAGGATATTGTCTTCCATTGCTGACAGCTCCCTGAAGGAGGCCCAGCCAGGCTGCATCAACAGTCATTTTGAAAATACAAGCATTTGTGCTGCTGTATCTGTGTCTTACCTCCCTCCCCATAGCAGCCAAATACCTTTGTTCTACAGTGGGGCTTCTACTACAGCAGGCCAAGAGGTAACAGCTCTGCCAGAAAAACTGCTTGGGCTTAAAGCTAAATGTCCCTGTGTCACACTTGTAAAACGGACATCAGCCAGCGCTGCTCTAGAAACATCAGCGCTGTGCTTTCTTCCTGTAACTGTATTGCTTGGAGCACAAACTGGTGGTGTAGTGTGTGAGCAGAAAGGGAAGCAGCAGAGAGCAAACTGCTGGTGTGGCAGATCCTGCTACCAGGTGCTGTGTCAGGGTGCTGATGCTCAAGGCCTGAGAAGCGAATGTCTGAGCTGAGCCTGTTGTGATTGCAGAGGCAGAGAAGGCTGCTCAGGTGGCCAGGATTCAATATCAACAGAAGATTATGGAGAAGGAAACAGAGAAGCGGATTTCTGAGATTGAAGGTAACTGTGCTACTGGGGTCATCCTCCGGTAAAGGGCAAGTAAAGGAACCTCAGAGCTGGGCTCATAGGCATCACCTTCCTGCAACAATAGTACGGGTGCAGTAGCAGGAGGGTCATTCCTCCCTCCCCTTTGCAGGTCCCTCTCCAAGCAGCTGGCAGTGCAAGTACAAGGCCAGCCACACGGTGGCTGGCCCCATGGGACAAAGGCTCAGTGATGGGGCTGCTCACTTGTTAATGATTCTTTTTCTGTCTGTTGCTGTGTTAGATGCTGCATTCCTAGCAAGAGAGAAAGCAAAAGCTGACGCAGAGTTCTATGCTGCTTGGAAGCTGGCTGATTCCAACAAGGTGAGCACTTGAAGGCTGGTCATTTGAAGGAAAGGATTTGCTTACTCTTCCCCTCTGCACAGGCGATTAGGTTAAAGTGGGCAGCACTGAAGAAACACTGGTTTAACAGCCCAGGAAGCAGCTGCCTGAGAAGAAATCTGATGATGTGGGGAGCAGAAGGTTGTCTCTTACAAGCTCTGGTTTCTCTTTTCGTAGCTAAAACTTACCCCTGAGTATCTGGAACTAATGAAATACGAAGCGATAGCTGCCAACAGCAAGCTGTATTTTGGTGACCGCATCCCCAGCGTGTTTCTGGATTCCTGTGCCTTCCAGCAAGCCAATCTGAGGACTGCTCAAGAAACCAACCTTCCTTCACAGGAGGCCCCAGAGACCTCTGGAGAAAACCACCTCAGAGCAAAGGAAAGCACTGGCTGACAGAGGGAGAAGGATACCTGGTGTAGCTCAACAGCTAGCCTAGCTGTGAATGGGGATGTTGCCCTGTGCTGCTGGGGCGGATGCAGCGTGGACATCTTGTGTATAGGTGGCAGTTGGGTTGATTTTCTTCTAGCAACACATTTACAAGTGCTCTGCCTCTTCCGTTTCTTCCCCTATTAAATTGGTGCTTCCAAATGAGGGATAATCCTGTACTAACATACCTATACTGGAATATTAAAAGACAGACACCAGGAAAACCTTCCCTGCAGTAGGTGCAGTTATTTAGTGAGCATTACTCTGGATGTAGGAGATGTGGCTTTGAGTGCTGTGTTGCCACACACTGGGCATTCCCCAGTGCTCCTCAGTGAGGCCAAGCAAAGAGGTTTCCTTCGTCCTGCCAATGAAGCTTTGTTGTGTGGACTCAGGCAGGTTTCTACCGGCGCGCTCTAACTCTCCTCAAGACTCCAGTGGAGTGGGCTCTCCTTGGCTCTCCATGTTGCTGCTCAGGCCAAGGCCTGGCCTGACAAGGAATGGTGTGGAGTAGGTTATTTGAATAGGATCTGCATAGCCATTATCTTCTTTCCTGTAGGCAGTGGCACTAGATAACAACTTTGAACAAGCAATCCTCAACAGGCTTCTGTAACTCCCCTCTCCAAGCAAGAGCCTCCCACTGGCTGCCTCTGACTGTAGTGTGTTTCAGCTGGGTGGCTGGGTCTCACCTTGCATCCTAAACCAGATTTCAGAGTGCAAGGAGCACCTCCAAGCAGCTGTTTGGGAACAGAGCTGGAAAATCTTTGCTTCGGCCCCAGCCTCCCTGTAGGTTTTTTCACCTGGGAAAGGGGACTGAATTTCCACTGCTCCGCCCCACTGGCAAAGTGAAGGGGAAGAGTGAAGGGACCCTGCTCTGCAACAGATCAGATCTATGACACCTCAGCTGCAAAGTAGGTGAGGCATCATTTCCCCCAGTGCAAAATCCACTGCTCCAAGAAGTGGGACCTGCCTCATGTGTCTTTGAACAGCCGCAGTTGGAACTGTGTCATTGGTCTTCTCATCACCGGCCAGGTTTTGCTGGTGCTTTTGTCTCCTGAGCTGTGCTGGCTCGTGATCTTACCTCCTGATGTGTGTTGTAATATATCCAGCCCCTGCTCCCTGTGTGCAATGCAGGGTGAGAGAAAGAGACATACTTGGGGGTAAATCTGCTGGTACAGTCTGCTTTCCTCTTTTCGTCTGTCCTTCCCTTTGCCTTTGAGGATGTGCGTGTTCCTAGGACCTGTTTCTCTTTGTGCTCTGCAATGATTCCAGAAGATGGTGGCTGGGGAAGCCAACTGGCAAGAACTTGAGCTGGAATGCCATTCCCCAGAGGGTAGCGCCACAGCATTGCCTGTCTCTGAACCCACCCCTTGTTCAGAGACCACCTTTTCTCCTCAGCCTGGGATATCTCTATGTTCTTCCTGCTTTCCTGTCCCCTCGGGTGCCCCTCAGATGGGTTGGTTGGTGCTGGTGTTCAGATCTGCCGCTGGCACTATCTGCAGCCTTGTGACAAGGGGAGGAACATGCCTAGCTTTTGCCTTGGTGAACCATTCAACCCAAAGTGGTGTGAATTTCACGTCTGCTAGTGCTTTTCCCAAGCGAGTTGTGTGGGCTTCAGGCTTTCCAGTGCTGCTTTCCTATCCTGTGTTGCTTGGCTCGGAGGTTGGCAGTGTCTCTTCCTCGAGGTTTGGTTACGTATGGTGCCTTACACTGTCTTAGCTCCTGTCCTGGCTGCCTCTCCTGCATTTCTGGGGCAGAGCAGGGATACCTTGACCCTGCCTCTCCTGCAGGCCAGCTTGTAACAGTAATACGTGATTGTAGGACTTTGCAGCAGCTTCAGATGATGTTTCTTTCCTCCTGTCTGCAAACCCATGGCTCCAGGACACCAGCTGCTCTTCAAACCCACCCATGGCAGGAGCCAGGACCTGGTCCTTGCCCCTGTAGGAAGCCAGCTGACGATGCTGAGGTTGTGCGTGAGTGTGCTTCCTCATGCTCCAAGAATGAGAGGGAGGGTGCTGCTGTTGCCAGGAGGTGCCTCCAGTCCTGGTACACAGGGGTTGGTGGCACAGCCATGTGCCATACAGATCCCAGCCTGGGAGCACTGACCTCAGCTTTTGCATGGTGGAGCTCATGCTTTCACCTGCCAAAGGCTCCTGGTGAAGAGCAGCCTTTGAAGGATACTGGTGGGCAGAGGAGCAGGAAGGATGTCTTCATGTGATGCTGGAAGGCAGCATGGCAGGGCAAAGCTGAAACCCTTGACTGATTGCAGGAGAGGAGCAGGCACACATAGAATGGGTCCCGTTAGACCCTGCAGTGCCCTCCCAGGGGAAGGGGCCAGGACAGAAAGGGGGTGGCTGTGTATTTTGTAGCTGTGGTGTTTGAACTGTCTCCTGGAAGCATTCTTTCAACTTGCAAGGTCCCTCTTCTCCTGTGGGAAGGGCTTCAGGGCGCCTGTGGAGTCACATCTCTGACCCTCCACCTCTGAAGCTTTGCTGGCTTGCAGCAGGGACACATCCTCTCCTCACCCCACAGCAGCCACTTTGAATTTTGGGACAAAGGCAGGCTTTGTAGGACAGAAGCACTCCTGGAGGGGACAGAGACATGTCTCCATGTTGTGCTCACTGAGGTTGAGTGCTACCCAGTGTTGGTATCACACCCTGGGCATCAGGCTAGGTGGGCAGGGGTAGGTTCTGCCAGCCTGGAGAAGACAAGAAGGGCACAGGGGCAACCACTGGAAGCAGTAGCCAAGCAGCCCACAGTTCTGCAGTGGTCAGAGATCCCCGTGCAGGGAGCAGGAAAGCCTGCCAGGCCAGTGCAGGAAGGGCTGCTTCCCTTTGGGTCTGAGCCTTGCTCACCCTCCCTACTGCCTTTCAGGTGGATTCATGGCTATCGCTGGCTAATTGTCATCCTGCTCTGGTTGGGTGTGCAGCAGCCACCTGCTATCCCTGTGCTCTGAGGGATACCAGGGTGCCACCAGGAACATGGGGTTGAACTGGTTTTTCTCTCTGTTCAAAAGGCTTGTGTGATTCTGTGAATAAAGGGGTCTGCCACTGGATCCACACCTTTAGGGAAACATGGAATCATAGAATGGGTTGTGTTGGAAGGGACCTTAAAAACATGATACATATGTTCAAGTTTACATGCACAGTGTTAAGTTCTTTTGATAAAGGAGAATAAAACTATTTTGGTAAAGTTTCCTTGGTGGCTTTGTGTGTCCTAGGGGCTGGTTTCTCTGTAGGCATGTGGACGGGGGACATCTGTGCTTATGTGCCTGCAGTAATAGTGCAGGGACTGCACCTGGGGAGCCCTGCAAGCCTCAGAGCAAACCCCAGGATGGTGCTGAGCAGCCGGGACACCCCTTAATAGCAGAAACAGAACAGGCCTTTGTCCTCTCAAGCTTATGCTGCCACTTGCCCCCGCAGTCTGAGCAGCTCCATTGCTTGTATATGGCCTGTGGGGGGGGGGGTGTTTCCTGGGTGCTCTGGTGTCCTAGGGGATGGTGCACTGGTCCTCAAGCACCAGTGTTGCTGCAAGTAATGGATGCTTGTGTTGGACCAGGATGGTGAGGGTTGAACTGGAGTCGCGGCCAAACCTTTGTTCACAGAACGAGTCCAAGGCCTGGTTTGGCAGATGAGCCCCCATGGCTCTGGCACATGATTTGGGAGCTCAGCTCAAGCCCTTCTCCCCGCTGAGCCCCAGCTGCCACCCTCCTCCTGAGAGACACCCGTGGTACCTTCAGTCTTTATTGGTATAAAAGCCTTCAAACCGAAATCATGTAAAAAACAGGGAGGTTTCACAACAAAATGGTCACATCAGGGTCATAAGTTAACGGCTGCAGTAAAAAGGCTCCCAGGAAATTCCCTTTCGGAACAGTGACTCAAGTGGTAAGTGCAGAGATAAAAGCCCCCTTAGGAAGCCCCAGCCTGGCTTGGACCTGCCACAGCCCCCGGCGGGACTGTCCCCAGCTGGGCCAATGGGAAGGGGCAGGAGGAGCAGGACACATTCAGGACGTCGGGAGAGAAGGCAGCAGCTCCCAGGGCACAGGAGAGCCTCAGAACCAGTGCTGGCATTGTCCCTGCTCCTGGTGTCCTCGGGGAGCCCCACGGCACTGTGAAGTCTGTTAAGGCACAACTCGAGTATCTGTAAACACTGGTGCCCTCCTGGGGCACTGGAGAGGGGTTCAAGTAAGGGTGGAAGCGAGGCAGCAGCTCCCTGCGGTGCCTCTCAGCAACTCAGCTGCGGTGGCAGATGGAGCATCCTCGGTCACCTGGCCACGGGGGGCTTCAGGGCCACCTTTGGGGGGGTGCCCCGCTGGAAGACCAAGGCCGGGGATGGTGCAAGGGCTCCTCCTGATGGCCCCTTGTCACAGCACGGGGCCTTGCTCTTCAGCGCTGGGAGAGGCTTGCGGGGTGGCTTTGGCTTCACCTGTCAGAGGAGAGACCCAAGGTACAGAGTCCCAGACTGAGTTGGGTCAGAACGGACCTCAAAGCTCACCCAGTTCCATGTGCAGGGACACCTTCCACTAGAGCAGGGTGCTCCAAGCCCCTGTGTCCAACCTGGCCTTGAACACTGCCAGGGATGGGGCAGCCACAGCTTCTCTGGGCACCCTGTGCCAGCGCCTCAACACCCTCACAGGGAAGAGCTTCTGCCTAAGAGCTCATCTCAGTCTCCCCTCTGGCAGGTTAAAGCCGTTCCCCCTGTCCTGTCCCTACATCCCTTGTCCAAAGCCCCTCTCCAGGTTTCCCATAGCCCCTTTAGGCACTGGAGCTTCTCTAAGGTCTCCCCTTAAGGAGCCTTCTCCAGGCTGAACACAGAGTCCTTTGCCTGGGTACCAAGGAGGGATTCAGACGGTGACAGGGGCAGAGGACGGTTCCCCCCCATACCCATCACCCCCCCGGCCCTCTCCACAGATGTGCCCCACACACCCGGGGCTGTCAGCCCGGTGGAAGCCGCCCCACCAGGAGGTGTTTACCTGCGGGGGCTGTCCTGGAGACGCTGGAGCTGTCACCGGGGGGACCGGAGCCGGCGGCTGCAGGGGCGCAGGAAGCGGGGTGGGACCCTGCCCTCCCACCAGCACCCCCAGGCCGCCCCGCGCTGCACCCCGGTCCCTCACCTCTGGGGCCGGGCGGCAGGGCCCAAGGGCCCGGGCTCCCCGCGGGGAAGCCGTGCTGCTGAGCAGGCTGGGGGGGCCGATGTCGCGGTGGGAGAACGGCCGCCGGGGGGGCCGCGAGTGGCCGCCCTCCTGGAACAGCGGGTTGGCCAGGCCGGAGCTCCTCCTGCGGGGCACAGGGACGGTGTGGGGCCGCTTCAGACCCCCCGAGCTCGGCCCCGCCGTGGGGCAGGGCAGGAGGGAGGGAAGTACCCTTTCTGGAGGCGCTTTGGTCCCCTGCCTCTGAGGAGCACGATGCCGCCGCACAGCAGGATGCCGCAGAGCGCCAGCACAGCCAGCACAGCCACCACCACCACGCTGCTGCTCCCTATGGAGGCACGGTCGGAGTCGGCGCAGGCATCCCGAGGGATGGAGCAGCACCTGCTGGCACCACGGCAGGGAGCCAACCCCTGCACACGGCTGGGGAGCTGGTGCCCGCCACGCAAAGGGGGTTCCATACCTGCCGCCATCCCTGAAATCTGGTGCTCGCAGTAGGGCGCTGCCCAGCCCGGCTCACAGTGACATTCCCGCTTGTGGTTGCACACCTGGGATGAGGGGGGAAAGCATCAGGGCAGTGAACGCGCCCCAGGAGCCAGGATCAGTGCTCTGGAAGACCACAGCCCCACAGCGTACCCCGTGGTTGTTGCACTTGGCCGAGCAGTTCTTGTTGCCGTAGACCAGGAGGTTCTGGCAGCGCCCGCCATAGCAGACCTGTGAATAGACGGGGGGGACTCTGAGGCTGCCCTGCGTCCCCATGGGGTGCTCATAACCCCCCCCAGACAGCCCAGCGTGGCTGCTCACCATCTCCTCTCCACACTTGGCACCAGTGGGCACCAGCCTGAGCTTGGCCACCACCTCATTGGCGTCGCTGCTGGCGATGACCGCCTTGCACTTGAAGCGGCCGAAGAAGAGGGAGTAGGAGCCAGCGCCGAGGACGGGGCTGGTGTTGTCGCTCAGGCACAGCAGCGTGCCGCACTTCACGTCCCTGTGGGGCAGCACCCATGGGCAGCAGCAGCAGCAGTGGGGCTGGATCAACCCTGTGGTGCCAACACAGACACCACAGCCAACCCCCAGAGCCTTACTTGGGGCTGCAGGGCCGCTTCCCGTACTCGGTGAGGCAGTGGAGATGAAGGTGCTGCTCACTGTTGTGCTTAAAGCAGACATCGGGAGCCACTTGGGCCTCTGTGGGACACACGGAAAGGGTCACATGGAACCAGAGCTCGCAGCGGTGCCATGCTTCAGCAGCAGCAGCCACGGCGCTGGGATACAGGAGGGGACCACAGCCAAGCGATGGCCGGGTGAGCCGCGGCTCCAGCACATCGCCCGGAACATGGGGTGAGGACGGTGGGGAGCTGGTACCTGCGCCCCAGAGCGCACGGCACTGCTCGCCGTGCGAGGGACAGGCTCCATTGTAGCAGTAGCCATTGCCGTTGTGGCAGGAGATGCCGTTCTCCTGGAACACGTCCTCTGGGCACTCGGCGCTGAGCCCGGTGCAGTGCTCGGGCAGGTCGCAGTCGTTCTTGCTGGCCCGGCAGAGCACACCAGCAGCCTTCACCTGCACAGGAAAGGGGGTGTCAGTGCTGCCCCAGTGCTCTCATAGCCCCACAGCACACAGGCACCACAGCCAGGCAGCACCCCAGAGATTCAGACACCACCAGGCCTCCGTCTGGGTCGTCCCATAGTTATATCTCCCCCTGCAGCCAACACCTTGTGCTCTGCTTTTAGTCTGGACTTGCCCAAGGGTCCTCTTTGTGAGGGTGCTGAGGCGCTGGCACAGGGTGCCCAGAGGAGCTGTGGCTGCCCCATCCCTGGCAGTGTTCAAGGCCAGGTTGGACACAGGGGCTTGGAGCACCCTGCTCTAGTGGAAGGTGTCGCTGCCCATGGCAGGGGTTGGAACTGGATGAGCTTTAAGGTCCCTTCCAACCCAAACCAGTCTGGGATTTGATGATTCCAACCCTGTTTCCGCATTCTTATGCCTGCATGCAGAAACCAATGTATTTAACTCAACTTTCTTTTGGATGAATGGAACAGGTTTCCTGCATCAGCAATGGGCTACGCTGATCTGTTCGGACCATTGCCCAGTTCCTCAACACCTTCCATCCTGCACTTAACCTAACAGAGCCGGTGGACCTGGGGTCCAGAATGCCAGAAGCAGAGGCTGCTTCACTTCCCCAACCTCTTCCCAGCAGAGATACTGACAGTTCATGCCGGGAGAGCATTGAATGGAAGCACTGATTCCCCTCCTAAACCACTGCGGGAGGAATCACTCCATTTGGCTCTGGGCAAAAGAGGCAGCTACAGAGGTACCCAGGCTCCCCAGCAGGCTATGGGTGCACCTTGCCTCCACTGGGAAGCTCTGCAGGAGCTCAAGCCGGACCCCCTTGGCACGTACCTTGCAGTCCTGGCAGCATTCCCCCCGGGCACACTCGGCTCCCTCTCTCAACTGGCAAGTGGTGGCATTGCAGCAGTTGTCGGAGCACTCCTGTGACACAGGGAGCAACTGGAACCCTCCCGAAACCCCTCTCAAAGGCCCTTTCCTTCCATTCTGGGGCTTGGAGCACCCTGCTCTAGTAGGAGGTGTCCCTGCCTGTGGCAGGGGTTGGAGCTGGATGAGCTTTAAGGTCCCTTCCAACCCACACCAGTCTGAAGCTGTGATTGCAATGATGAGCCCTGCAAAGCACGATGCCCAGGGTAGAGACTTGCACAACCTTTCCCGAGCCTGAATGACACCCCTCAGGTCCCCGCCGCCCCCCTTCATCCTGGGCTCTGGGAGCGCATCCCTACCTCCGGCACGCCGCAGTCGCACTGCTCTCCCCGCTCCACAAACTGGTTCCCGCACACGGGCCCCCCGTACAGCTCGTCCGCCCTGGGGACGTTCAGCAGGCAGCTGGTCCTGGGGTCCCCGAGGAACTGCCACATGTCCTGCTCGCTGCAGCGGCTGAACAGCTTGGGGTAAACCAAGCTGAAGGGGCACAGAAACACGGCAGCCATGAGCAGAGGTGCGAGCCCAAAGGATCCTTGCCTGCAGCAGCCCAGGGAGAAGCTGGAGGGCCACCAGAGAGACTCAAAGGCACCAACAGACCTTTGGAGTGCAGCTTCGAGTGGAGTGTCCACGCGGACCTGACCGTCCCCCAGGCTTCACCCCATCAAGACAGTACTGGAGGACACCTCGAAGTGGTTGCTGCCCAGGGGTATCCCCCTTTCTCCTTCACTCACCCAACACTCGCTGCCATGACACAGCCTCCATCAGCTTTGGGGACAGGACAGCGGCAGCCGGCCACGTCTTCATCGTGAGACATCCCCAGGTTGTGCCCCATCTCGTGAGCCATGGTGGATGCGGCACCGATGGGATTTGTGCTGTGGTCCTGTGGGACAAGAAGCGCGTGCAGTGTGGTTTAAACAGCCTCCACAGCACCTCCATGGGGCCGCTGGTGCTCTCCGACTGCTCAGTGTCTGTGATGAGGCCCTCAGAGACACAGGGCAGCGGTGGCCTTGGCAGTGCTGGGGAACGGTTGGACTTGATGACCTTTTCCAACCCAGTTGATTCTATTTGTTCCCTAATTGCTGCCATGGTGAGGTAAAGGAAGACAAAAGCTGGACTTGTTCCCATGGCCCCTGAAGACCTCCAGACTGGGGTGTAAGTGAGCTCAGATATAGCATCTACCCTGAAACGATGCTTTGTGGTGGCTCTGGTCAGCCGCAGGTCCCATGGCCAGCCACAGAGGATGCCCTCCCTGGGGAGGGATGAGCAGCACAACCAGGATGGTGGCTGAAGAGCAATTGCAAACCAAGTCCCAGCCACTTGACAGGTGGTGGGAGATGCCCTGTGCCACAGAGCTGCTTGGGGAGGCTCTTCAGGGCTCAGCCGTACCAGAGCCCTCCACTAGCTTTCCACACTTTGAGCCCCTGACACTTTGGGGGGGTCAGAGATGCCAGGGACCATATCCCTGTGGAGGCTGTGGAAGAGGAGAGCTGGAGAGCAACGGAAGAGAGACACCCCTCCTCTGGGAAATACAGCGCAGGGAGGGCAGACAATGGGACCACGCTGCCCTCCCCATGCATGCCTGGTCAGTGGGACCCACCTGGTTGACACCTCCTGAGTCCCTGGTGCACATCACAAGCTTCTTGGCGAGCCCTACAGTCGTGCCATGGAAGTCTATGCCCCTGTGTGGGATGGACATGCCAGCGAGGCCACCACCGTGTGGCCTGAGCGGGAGCAGGGCTGCAGAACAGTGCGGTGGTGTCCCACACGCTGTCCTTACGTGATGAGCTGGGCATTGTCATGAGGTTTCCTCCGCAGCAGCTCTGCCTCCCGCCAGTGCAGGAAGTTGTCCAGTGTCACCTCCGGGTTGGGGCTGACCACAATCTTGTCCTTGTAGCTCCACACCTCCAGGCCGATCAAGGCCACCCGCAGGCGAAGAGGCTGATAAAGCTGGGGCAGGAGAGAGGCAGCGCTTGGATTTGAGCTGCACCAGCAGAGGGAAGGTCCCACCTCCTCCCTCTGGGGAACCACAGCCAAGCCCAGGACCCCAGGAATGGGCTGCCCAGGGAAGTTGTGAATGCTCCATCGCTGGTGATGTTCAAGGTGGGGTTGGACATAGCCTTGGATGGCATGGTTTAGTGGGAGGTGTCCCTGCCCATGGCAGGGGGGTTGGAACTGGATGATCTTAAGGTCCTTTCCAACCCTGACTGTTCTATGGTTCTATGACCCCACCTCACTGTGCAACACCAGTGCTGTCACCCCCTCAATACAGAAACAAGATGCGGTGACTATGCAGACAGGGTTTACTTAGGAACTCTGGGCTCCCTCTTGGACACTGAAGGCTGCTCGCATGCTGCTGACCAAAGAGGCTGAAGCAAGGCAAGCAGAAACCCCACCCTGTTGCACTGCATCCATCACCCTCCCCTTGTTAACACCTGTTCCAACTTGAGAGTGGCCAGTGCTCCCAGGGGTTACAAGAAGACATTTCTCCTTCCTTCCCTTATGAGAGAGCTGGGAGGCGGTTGTCCCATGCTCCCGAGGACCGGGGCTGAGCTACCCTCTTGGCCAAGGTATTTGAGACGGGCTCCAGCTCCATCACCTGTGCCAGTCCCTCCTCTATCCCGTTCATGCCCGTGCTGGCCCTGCAGGAGCTGGAAGGGCAGATCCAGACCCCTGGGCTCACCTTGTCAACGTGGTTCACAATTTCCTTCATGCGGTTCTGCACCGTGCGCAAGTCCTTGTGTTTCCTGAACTATGGACACAGAGGGAATTCCAGGCTGGCTTCCACCTCCTCGTTGCAGTGGAGGAGAGCAAAAACGTAGGCACCAGCTTGTCCCCAGTCCTGCTTACCTCTTCATTGTCCACAACCAGGACCAGCTCCACGTATCGGGGACCTTTGTGTAATGGAGTTGACTTCTGGAAGGGAAGAGGAAAGTGAGCACAAAGAGGGGCCCAGCTCTGCAGCTTGCTAAGCCCTTTTGTGGGACGTGTTGTATCCTAGGGCGTCTTCCACTGTTATACAAGGCTAGTTGGTCTTCTAGCTCCGCTTTCTGATGTTACTTAGCTGGATATTTCAGTCACCTTCCAACATACATTCCAGTGCCTGAAGGGGGCTACAAGGATGCAGAGGGGGACTCTTCATCAGGGACTGTAGTGATAGGACAAGGGGTGATGGGTTCCAACTGAAACAGGGGAAGCTCAAGTTAGATCTAAGGCAAAGTTCTTTACTGTGAGGGTGCTGAGGCGCTGGCACAGGGTGCCCAGAGAAGCTGTGGCTGCCCCATCCCTGGCAGTGCTCAAGGCCAGGTTGGACACAGGGGCTTGGAGCACCCTGCTCTAGTGGAAGGTGTCCCTGCCCATGGCAGGGGGTTGGAACTGGATGAGCTTTAAGGCCCCTTCCAACCTAAACCATCTATGATTCTATGACACAAGGACAAACTGAAGCCTGCTACTGGAATAAAGCAGGAGATAGATAGGCTTTGCAGGCATCATGGAGCTCATGGGGTAGGAGGATGCTCCTGCTAATGGTACAGTATCTGAGGACTTGTTCCCACGAGAAGCTAGGCCGCTGGGAGCAACCTGTGTTTAGGTACCCGACCAACAATGCATGTGGGAGGAACATCTCCAGGAGATGTGGGATGACCCCACTCCTGCCCTGGACTCCACAGGACCCAGGCTCTTGCAAACTCAGCTACAGGAAGGAGAAGCAATGCAATCCTTAACCCAGCGGTGGAGCTTCATGGCTGCAGGGATTTTTGGCTCGTGGTCGTATTCCAGGGTGGCGCTGGGCTCCCGGCATGTGCCGCGCTTCCCCCTCAGGTGAGCTGCTCTGTACACTGCGTGCAGGCCAGCAGCATCCTCCTCCAGGGGCTCCAGCAGGAACATGGTCCCATTCACCTGGAAAAACCCACTGCCAAGGGAGAAGGTGGTCGTTACGATGGGAGATGAGAGACAGCACAGCACAGACAGACCCTATATGCACGCCCGTTAAGTGGCTGTGATACAAAACATAGCTGGAAATTCCTGCCACTTCATTGGTTCCCATAGGCAGATGGGATGAGCTGCAGGTCACTGGTGGGATGTGACAGGTTCTTCTGGCCGTGTGCATGAAGCCACACTCAATGCAAAGTCCCAGCTGCCCCTGGGCAGTGCATGACGACCCACAGAGGTACAAGAGCTCACAACAGCACAAGGGACTGGATGCCTCTTCCCTACAACCTTGCTTGGTCAGGAGCACATCCAAGGATGGAGCTGACCCAGGGCATACCGGGAGATAATGAGCAATAGGAAACGTGCCCACAGTGTTTGCTTTTGGAGGCTGCAGAAGCACCATTTGAACAAAAGGACTTTTAGGGAGGCTTGGAACTGGCTGCTGGGCTGGGAGGGAGCAAAGCGTGGCACAGCATCTGTGGCTGGAAGCAAGGGAGCGTCCTGTACTTTGGCAGCAGAGATGTGCCAGGGCTCAGCAAGGAGACCTGCTCAGCACTGCCAGGCCAGATTTAACACAGAATTTCTGCTGAGACGCTCTGGATTTCAAAATGCCTTCTGTAAGGTGTCCCATGTGCCCTGTCTGCATCATCCTTGTCTCCTGCCCTGCCCTTGCACATCTTAACATCAACGTAAGGAGGACATGGAGCTGTTGGAGTGAGTCCACAGGAGGACACAGAGATGCTGTGAGGGCTGGAGCAGCTCTGCTCTGCAGCCAGGCTGAGAGAGCTGGGCTGGGGCAGCCTGGAGAAGAGAAGGCTCCTGAAGGGGAGACCTTAGAGCAGCTCCAGGGCCTAAAGGGGCTGCAGGAAACCTGGAGAGGGGCTTTGGACAAGGGGGACAGGACAAGGGCAATGGCTTTAACCTGCCAGAACAGGGGAGACGGAGATGAGCTCTTAGGCAGAAGCTCTTCCCTGTGAGGGTGCTGAGGCGCTGGCACAGGGTGCCCAGAGAAGCTGTGGCTGCCCCATCCCTGGCAGTGTTCAAGGCCAGGTTGGACACAGGGGCTTGGAGCACCCTGCTCTAGTGGAAGGTGTCCCTGCCCGTGGCAGGGGGCTGGAGCTGGGTGAGCTTTAAGGTCCCTTCCAACCCAAACCATTAATGGTTCTATAGGTCTAGGAGCTCAGCATGGCTCGGGGGAGATGCCAGCTGCCTTCAAGGCAGTGTATCACCATGAGCACACCTTTGTGCTGCTGGCTGCAGCACTTGGGGGCGAGTTTGCTCTGGTCTGCCCTGGGAATAGAGGAGGGAGATGGAGATGATCCTACCTGAGCCCGCCGCAGGTGCTGATGCTCACCGCTGAGTTGGTGTGTCCTTGCACATGGCCCTGATAGAAGCAGTGGTCCTGCCGCCAGCAGAGAGAAGAGGTGTGGAGAAGGGAATGCACGGCAGGATCCCACAGGAGTGGGAAACCTGCTGTCCCTGGAGCCAGCCCCCTACCTGAACATCCGGCTTCTCCATGACCTCTGTGCCATCAGCCAAGTAGTGCGTCTCAGTGTAGTGCTGCCCCAGCAGCGCCCTGCAGGGTAGGGAAGGGGCATCAGCAGTGAGTCCAGGAGAGGGTGGAAAGCAGAGCTTTGGGGATGAGGTTGGGCACGGTGGGCCCATGGCCTCTCCCAGGGGGCTTTAGCAAGGAGGGGAAAACCAAAGGCTGAGGGCTGAGATCGCGGATGCAGCGACACCAGGACTTGGAGAACTGATGCTCACAGCGAGCCTCCCCCTGGCCCACCCACACTCACTTGTTCTTCTCCAGCCTGAGGAGGTAATCCCTGCCTTCAGCACGGATGCTGTAGAGGACACGGTCGGGGTAGATGCTCTGCGTGAAAGATAGAGAACATCAGAGACCTGCTGTCACCAGGAGCAAGAGCTACAGAAGACAGCCCCCGTCCTACCCAGAAAGGGAATAGGGTCTACATGCACCCCAATGGAAGGCAGCAGTGGGATGGGGAGCCTGGCTTCTCATCCTGGAGACATCCAGCAAAAACACAGGATATCAGAAGGGAAGAATTGCATGTGAGCAATACCACAAATCCCTGCACATCCGGAGATGACTAGCAGGTCACCAGCAGTGAAACAGAGTCAGCAAAGTGTGGTTTCCTGCCTCTGACATGCGGCTGCATGAAACTAAGGTTTCCTACTCACCAGTCACAGAGGTCCTGTGCTGAGGACTGAGCTCAGCATTACTCACGGGCTGAATCACAAAGATCCCACTGCCCAGCAGCTCCCATTCCTTGCCTCTGACCGATCTAACATGCAACACCACAGCTAGAGAATAACCTCCTCTTGTTCTTCATCTCTCCTGAGAGTTGACTTGAGTCTCACCATGTGCCAGATCCCTCAAGCATCACCCTAGTGCTGGTGGAAGGGACCTCAAGGTCCAACCTCCAGGCACTGTGCTCAGGACGGAGATGTCCCTCCAGAAGAAACATTTGCCTCTGGGATGTTTCGTGATCTCTACCTGCAGGACCTGGGCCACAGACCTCCAGAGGTCCCTTGCCATCAGAATCACTGAGAGACATGATGATCCCCTGCATAGTGCCCCATATCAGGCTGCACCCTTGGCACCAGGGACCACTGCAGCACAGAGACCTCTCCTGGTAGCATCTCCTCAGCTCTTGCAGGATCCCAGAATAGAGAGCTGAGCGAAAGGCGAAGCAAACACCTCCCAAGGGCCAGCATTCTCCTGGATGAGGTGTGCAGCCTCTCCCCAGGGAGGATGACAGTACCTGCTGTCATATGATGGCTCAGCATTCCCGGAGGGATGATCTACAGCCTGGCAGGAGCTGGGGCTGAGCAGGAATTCCTGCTGACTCAGTGCCAGTGGGGCCAGATGGGGTTTGCCCATCACTCATTTGCCTTCAGTTCTACCCGAGTTGCATTCCCAATCCAAAGCTATGGGCCGCCTGCCACAAAGCATCCTCTCTGCATGCCAAGTAGGTTGCAATGAGCCTGCCATGCTCATGGGTCCTGGGCAAATTCTTCTCTTATGAGCAGCGTCTCCTGCCTGACGTGGCCGTCCTGCCCCTTGTCCACCCACAAAGCGATGCTTTGCTATTGCTGGCAGCACCGGAGCCAGAAGACGGCTCAGGGAATGGCAGGAAAGCCTTTGGAAGGGGGGGTGGTTTCAGGGGCTGCCTGTTGGAGACAACCGCAGGGCAAGTTTAAAATAACACAGTCCTGATGAAGCTCCTCTGAATCAGCCCCTTCCTTATTCACACAGGCTCCAGATGGGAAGGGTTTGAAACACAGCTCAGCCCTGCCCCTGCCTGAGTCCTGTAACCCCATGGCCATGCTGAGCAAGCAAAGCAGAGCCGTGGCCACAGCACACAGAGAGGAGGTGTTTCTTCCAGACCCAGAAGCTTGCAGAGGATTGGGATGGGATGCACCATCCCACCCCATACAGGGTGTTTCTTCCATGGGTAGGAAGAATGGGTCTCACTAGGACAGCAGAGGGGAGGCTTATTGTACCATGCCATAGAACAATAGATGGTTTGGGTTGAAGGTACCTTAAAGCTCATTCAGTTCCAACCCCTGCCACGGGCAGGGACACCTTCTACTAGAGCAGGTTGCTCCAAGCCCCTGTGTCCAACCTGGCCAGGGATGGGGTACCTTCTTTGGGCAACCTGAGAAGTCCAGGTTCACAGTAAAGAATGTCTTCCTTATATCCAACCTGAACTTCCCCTGTTTAAGTTTGAACCCGTTACCCCTTGTCCTCTCACTACAGTCCCTCATGAAGAGTCCCTCCCCAGCATCCTTATAAGCCCCCTTCAGATATTGAAAGGCTGCTATGAGGTCTCCATGCAGCCTTCTCTTCTCCAGGCTCGGCAGCCCCAACTTTCTCAGTCTATCTTCATACAGGAGGTGCTCCAGCCCCCGATCATCCTCATGGCCTCCTCCGGACTTCCTGCAACAGCTCCACGTCCTCCTTATGCTGGGGACACCAGAACTGCACCCAGTGTCCAAGTGGAGTCCCACACACCATAGGAGCTGCAGCACAAAAGAAGGCAGGTCTCTGGGCCACCACTGTCCCCACTCCTGCCCCATCTGGCCCCTGGGCTGTCCTGCTGCTCCCTGCAGAGCCCCAGGGCAGGCCAGCAGCAACGTGGCTGTCTCCACCCAGGCAAAGGACATGCCCTTTGCATCAACTGGATGTGCTGTGGGATATCAGGAGGGATGCGCAGGCACAGCTGCACTGGGGGGGAAGCCAGCAGCTTGTAGCGCTGGGTCTTGCACAGGCTGGGAATCACCCTCCTGTTTCAATACAGCTCTTTGAAGGGCTGGAGCACGGGGATAAGAGAGATGTCACTTGTGCAATCCAGAGCATGTAACCATCAATCTTCTTGAAGGCCTTTCTTGCTCTTGTTATGTCCCTTTCCACGAAGAGCCCAGCTTTGCCACTCGCCCTGTTGTGGCCCTGCTTAGGAAGACCATGGCCTGTGGGAAGGAGATGCTGTGCTGCAGGACTCATGTTTCCACCCTGTCTGCAGGGCTGAACATCCTGATTCAAGCAAAGCCAGCAGGGAACTGGTTTGCTTCAAACCTCACCTGCTGACCCAATCTCATGTGTCCCAACTGCTCTGACCCAAGAACTAGCTCTTGGCTCATGCCCGGCCCAGTCAGAGACTGCTAATGCAAAGCCACCAGAGGAAATACCCATCCAACTACCTGCCTTCACTTCAAAGAGGGCTTGGTGGTGGCCAAGCATTGGTGAGAATCTCCTCCCCACCAAGAAGGTATGGGGAATGCTAATCCAACTTTTGTCCAAGAGGAGGAAAACAGCTTGAAAGGCAGGAGACCTCATACCCTCAACACAGCAGGCTTAGGAGGTCCAAGGACTCTCCAGTCCTAGACTGAATCCCGGCGCCACCAGGCAGACACCGCCCATGGCTGTCCTAAAGCACACAGCTCAAGGCAGATGTCTTCCCCCATGCCGTGGAAAGCAGAGGGATCCCAGGATGGGTGAGCTCCCCTTTCCGGGAAGGGGGGGATTGGTGCAGAGCTGCCCGGAGCGCCCGGCACAGATGGTGTCTCTAAATAGCCTCGGGAATGTTTATCTCGTGGACAAGTTTAGGTTTCTAGAGCAGAGAAAACAGATGCTTTTGGGGAGTGTTTTTGAAGCGAGTTTACCAGGAAGGGGTTGAATCACAGATGAAATGTGCTCTACGAAGAGTTTACAGGGGAATAAATGCCCCCAACCCCTCCATATCATCAGGTGCTCAAGCTGGTGCTTTTTGGTGCTAGAAAACATACTCGGCTCAACTGGCAATGAGGAAAGCATCTTTGAGGTCAAGGCCAGCATGCTATGGATGTCAAGCCCAAGCACTCAAACCTCCTGAGTCAAACACCAACTCCTTCCCCCAAATGACAAGGTTTTCCAAGGAAAACAACACTGGCTTCCTTTCATGTGGATTTCTGCAACTTTCTGATTCTTATTTCCCTGTCCCAAAGGACAAAAAAAGCCTCAACTTCAGCAACCACAGCAAGAAAAAGTGCTTACAGCTCAGCAAGGCTTTGCGAATCCCTCCTTAAGCAAAGACCAGATGTCACAGGATCACTGCAAGGCTACAGGAGGTGGAGCCGCTGGGTAGTATCTCTGAAGAAAGCACTGGGGAAAGCAGCCCCCCAGTCTCTGAGAGCCCACCCTAACACCTGCAGCGCCTGTGTTTGACCCGAAACAGCCCAGGAAAGCTGAGGTCATTGACTGCTTCAAGATCTCCAGCCTCTAGGGTGGAAGCAATGCAGGAAACTGAGCCACTCTGGCACAGAGCTAAGGGGGTCCAGCTTCAGGCTCACTGGCGTGGTCTCTCGGCTCCCTGCAAGGCTTCGGGAGGCAATGCTACTCACCGGTGGCACAGAGAGGTCCCTCTTCCCCCGAGGCACCAGCACCCTGTGTGGCATCACTGTCTCGTACCTCTCAACATGGGTGAGCTTCTCCTCCAGCCTCGCAGCCCCACCTGGGAAAAGTCAAGGGGTTTTGAGCAGGGATGCCCAGCCGAGGAACAACCCAGCCAGGGGGTAATGGAAGTGGCACAGGGAAGAGCCAAGTCAGCAAGTCCTGAAGTAGCTGATGGGAACGCACCTCCCTGAAGGGCTCCAGGGATCATAGAATGGTTTGGGTTGGAAAGGACCTTAAGGTCATCTAGCGCCAACTCACACCAGACCATGTCACTCAAGGCTCTGTCCGGCCTGGCCTTGAACACTGCCAGGGATGGAGCATTTACACCATTCAGGGATGCTCCAGCCCCAGCACCCACCTCAGCTCAGCACCACACACGGGCGAGCAGGTTCCTTCCAGGCTGGAAAACCCTATGGAGACCCCGGTGTGCAAATAGAGTATTTCAGTTCCCCATCTCGATGCCACAGTCTCTGACTTGGCGTCTGGCAGCTGCTGGGGAGGGGGGGTGTTGTGGAGAACGGCTCGTGTCTGGGCTGACTCAGCCCTCCTCCCACCCTCGCCTGTTACCGTGTTCTGCGAGAAACCCTTCGCCTTTCCCCCCCAGGGAGCCCCGACATCGCCCCGCCGCCGTGCCCCTGCCCCGGGGGGTCGGTGGGGCGGCGGGACCGGGAGCTCCGGTGCCCGCGCCCACGGCCCCCGGCTGAGTCAGCGGCTCCCCCCCTCTGCGAGCACCGCAGGCTGGCGGTGGTGACAAATTTCCTCCTCGCTGAGGTTGGTACCTTTACATAACGGCGGGTGCCCCATCGGGGGTCACCCAAAGCGCTTCCCTCCGCATGAACCCGGCCCTCAGAGCCCCCTTCGCCACCCTTCGCCCTCGAGGGGGCTTGAGGAGGCGATGCCGCCTCGTTGCGCCGTGGTCACAGGGCTGAGCGCGGCAGATGGAGCAGCCAAAACCTCGCCGAGCTGCGACCTGTCCCCAACAAGCCGCCGCAACACGCAGCTCCTTGTGCATCCCCTCCTGCGCCGCTTCCCACGCGGCTTTCCCCTTAATCCCGGCGGGGGACAGCATCTTCCCCCCATCTCCCATCTCCAGCCCTGCCCCACGGCAGAACCCCCGAACACCTCGGGGGAGCCGGGCTTTTGTCCTGCGGCCCCCAAACTTCACGCCCGCCCCGTCGGCGGAGCAGCGGCTGCCTGCGAGCTGCCCCCCGCCCGCCCCACGCTCAC
Organism: Amazona ochrocephala; assembly: GCA_039720435.1. Taxonomy (NCBI): domain Eukaryota; kingdom Metazoa; phylum Chordata; class Aves; order Psittaciformes; family Psittacidae; genus Amazona; species Amazona ochrocephala. The sequence goes on along the minus strand of CM077881.1, from coordinate 78,954,532 downwards.
CGTGTCCCGGCGGCAGCAGCAGCAGCAGGAGCAGGACGAGCGCCAGGGCCATCGCTCGGAGGTGCCCGCGATGCTCCGCCGCGCCGGCAGCCCCCGCCCGCCGTGACTCACGGACGGGACGGGGCGGGACGGGGCGGGACGGGGCCGCCCCCGGGCGGGGGGCTCGGTGAGGAGCGGGGAGGGAGAGGCGGGGAGGTGTGTATGGGGGTATCGGGGAGAGCCCATAGAGCATCGTGAGCTGTCCATGGGGCATCGGAGGGTGTCCGAGACCCACCCGTGGGACACCAGGAATGGTTTGTGGGATGTCTGGAGCACAGTGTGATGGGGAACGGCTGAGGGACCTGGGGGGGTCAGTCAGTCTGGAGAAGGCTCCGGGAGGACCTGATCGCTCCCTACAACTGCCTGACAGGAGGAAGGAGAGAAGTGAGGTTTGATCTCTTCTCTCGGGTTGCCAGCGATAGGACAAGAGGAAACGGGCTCAAGCTGCACCAGGGCAGGTTTAGATGGAGATGAGGAACAATTCCTTCCCCAGAGGGTGCTCAGGCATTGAACAGGCTGCCCAGGGCAGTGCTGGAGTCACCGTCCCTGCAAGTGTTCACACACCGTGGAGATGAGGCCCTCAGTGCCATGGGTCAGTGTGGCCCTGGCAGTGCTGGGGAATGGTTGAGCTTAGAGGTCTTTTCCGACCTGGTTGATTCTATGGTGCTGTCAGAGGGTGTGCTTGTGGCGTCGGAGGCAGGATCCACAGGCCTGTCTGTGGCTTCAGGGAGAGCCGGAGGTCCACAGGCTCTAGGAGCACATCCTGGGCACTGCTGGGCTTTGCAGGACACTGTGGTGGCAGTGGGGCACCAGTGGTGACTTGGGGGGCACTGGGCAGCTCCACCTGGCTGGGGACTGTCTGTGGGTATGAAAGAAGGGTTGATGTGGCACTGCAGGTGCCTGCCTGGCACCTCTAAGGTGACAGAAGGGCTGGAAGAGCCAGGGCAGTGCCCACTGGACATGGTGTCTGTAGGGCACCAAGGTGTTGGAGCTGAGGGTGGCTGGACTACCAGAGGGCAGCAGCTGGACCTGGGAGACATTGTAGGGTGTTGGTGGGGCCTCGAGATGATGGAGCACTGAGATAATGGAGGGGTCGCCATGGGGGGGTGTATGTCTGACATCAGGGCATATCAGTGGGGGACTTGGGGCCCTCCTTGATCCCAAAGGACCTGCAGTGCTGGGACTACCATGTAGGAATGACACGGGCTCTCCACTCTGCCACGGAGCTGACTTCTGTCTCCCCTTTGTCCATAGAACATCCCAAGGTTGGAAGGGACCTCTGAAGATCATCTGTTCCAACCTACCATGGGGAAGGGAGCCTGGATGCGGTTATCCGGATGTCCATAGAACATCCAAGGTTGGAAGGGACCTCTGAAGATCATCTGTTCCAACCTACCATGGGGAAGGGAGCCTGGATGCGGTTATCCCACTGTCTATTCAGTTGCCTCTTGAACCCCTCCAGGAATGGGGATTTTTCTGTGTTCCTTGGGAGGTTCTTCCAGCTGGTGGTCATTCTCACTCTATCGTATTTCTTAGGTTGAGATTAAACCTGTCCTGATGCAACCCACTGCCCCTTGTCTTCTCCATGTGGCAACTTGTGAAGAGAGAACCTGCTCCTGCAACCATAATGGTTTATATTTCACGGTGTTTCAGGCCAGGACCAGCCAGGAAATGCTGCATTTAACAAAGGAGTGGATCGGATGTCAAACTCAACTGTTGCAGAGCTCCCAAACCAGGGACAAGCTTCCCCCAAAGTGGCACAGAAACCAGCAGAGCCAAGTGCTGCTCCAGCGTCTTTCCTCTTTCTCCTCTCATCTTCTCTTTAACTCCCTCCTAAATAGACAAGTTTATTTAGAAAACAACAAATACAAGGTTCACCCTCAACACTCCCCATCACATCTGCCCCCAACTTGTGCTCGTGTGTGAGCAGGATTCCTCGGGATTACTCATAGATGGGTGCCTGGAAATTTGCTGTCAGTTTTAGAAAGGAACGTTTCAGAAATATCCATTATTTCTGCTGCGGCTCCGTGCTTGCTGGTTAATGATGTGCCATTAATCTATAAACAGCTTCAGTCCAGATTTAGTTCAAGCTGCATGAAAGGAGGCTTTTCCTGCAGGAGCCACCAACGCTGCTCACTGGGGTAAGGGAACGTGCGTGACCAAGGGTGGTACAGTGGGAGTCTCTCAAGCCTGAGGGGGGGAGCAGGTTCCTCCGAGGACCTGGCCTCTCCACCCTGAGCTCAAGGGACAGGCAGGGATCTTTCTCTGTCCATAGAAACTGAACGGAAACGGCACATCAGCTTCTCCAAGCCCCCCCAGACTGAGGGGCCACTTCCATTGGGGGCAACAGGAAGCCTTTGCCTGCCCCCTGAACTGCACAAGTGAAGAGCCAGGTGATGCTCAGTGAGGACTGGGTGCTTAAGCTCAATCTTCAGATGAAGGAATCCAGTCCTCCAGACCCGGGACTGGTGGTTTCCATCCTCTCCATGGGTCTCTCTCCCTCTGCCAAGATGCAGGACCAGCTTTAGGCCACCAAAGCAGTGAGAACCCGGCTCAAACACACTCTAAAAGGTCCTTGCAAAGGAGGTGAGGGAAAGGAAGAGCAGGCATTAACAAGAGCACTTAGCCCTGGATGCACAGCTTCACATGCTTCCCTCGAGTCTCACACTTGCCACTGAGGCCTCTGGCATGTGTCTCGGTTACCCCTTGTTCCTCTCAACACTTCTCTTCCTCCCTCTACCATATCCGCTCCTGAACTGGCTCAAGCAATTCCTAAGGCTGAACAACTGCAAGGTACCCTCAAGGTCCTCTGGTGGGGACTTGGCCAACATGGTATGAACATCACGGACCTGCTCAGCTGCAAAGCCCATCTCCTCAGTTAGAGCAGCTGATCAGCTTCATTCCAGCAATGCCCCAGTTAGGCTCTCCTCCCAAAATAAAGCTGCACGGCAGCTGAGCCAGATCTCTGTGAGCAAATCAGCATCTCGCCAGATGAAAGTCTAATTTGCACCCTGGTTGTGCTAACAAACAAAATAACCACCCTTATTCCCTTTATTTATTTATTTTACAACACACAAACACACAGTGTAGTAAAAAAAAGGACCTGACAAAAGCCTCTCAGAAGAGAAAGCCCATTACAAACATTGCAGGAGATTGTATATTGTCCTATAATGGACAACCCTCATGGTTTGTCTTCAGCTCACATTCCGAATGCAGGGGGTTGGGTGCTCCCAGCTTGAGGCGAGTGAGTGTCCGGGTCTCTGCTGGTGCAGAAGAGGTGGAAGGGCTTCACTGGGCAGGCACGGCCGGGCGGGCAAGCAGGGGAGCTGCCTTCTGGCTGCGCTCGGCAGACATGTGCTCCAGGCGCTCCGTGTAGAACCCATTGAAGTCCAACCTGAGAGACAAAAACCCCACAAGTTTCAGCTCAATGCTGCCCCAGAGAACTTGGTGCTCATGGGCACAGAGGGGATCTAAAAACACAGAAGAAGGAGATGGACTGGGGGGCGCTGGGTGAGGAGAAGCTCCCCATGACCCGGCTTCAGTGTGTGCTTGAGCCCAGAACCCCCCCATGTGCTGGGCAGCTCCCCCAGAGAGTGAGCAGCAGTGCAGGGAGGGGATTCTGCCCCTCGGCTGCGCTCTGGGGAGTCCTGCAGTCCTGATCCAGCTCTGGGGCAACAGCACAAGAGGGACGTGGAGCTGCTGGAGCGAGTCCAAAGGAGGCCATGGAGATGTTGTGAGGGCTGGAGCAGCTCTGCTCTGGAGCCAGGCTGAGAGAGCTGGGCAGCTCTGGTGCCTAAAGGGGCTACAGGAAACCTGGAGAGGGGCTTTGGACAAGGGGGACAGGACAAGGGGAATGGCTTTAACCTGCCAGAACAGGGGAGACGGAGATGAGCTCTTAGGCAGAAGCTCTTCCCTGTGAGGGTGCCGAGGCGCTGGCACAGGGTGCCCAGAGAAGCTGTGGCTGCCCCATCCCTGGCAGTGTTCAAGGCCAGGTTGGACACAGGGGCTTGGAGCACCCTGCTCTAGTGGAAGGTGTCCCTGGCCGTGGCAGGGGGTTGGAACTGGATGAGCTTTAAGGTCCCTTCCAACCCAACCCATCCTAGGATTCTGTGATTCTATGGAAGTCTTTTATAGGGTGAGGTAAATTTTAGAACGAAGTTGGCTCAAATGAGGGATGTGAAGCAAAGCAAGTCTCGCTGTGGGAAGCAGATGATGCACCGCAGCACAGACCTCTCCAGTGTTTCACTTCCCCTGCCCACAGCCTTCCTCTTCTCCAGCCACAGCCCCTGGAGAAGTCTCTCCCAGGGCATGAATGTGGCCACACCACAGTGGGCTCTGGACCTGCCGTCCCCAACACGGGACTGCCCCAGGCTGGGTAGATACAGTGGCTGGTCCAGAGTGAGATGGGGATGTCTGCACTGTGCCACAGGCTGTTGTCAGTGACATCTCTTCTGTGCTCATCCCTTGATAGATGGCTAAATTTCACTTGTTCTTTACATTATAAAACACAAGGACCAATTGCAGCTTTTTCAGAGCCATGGCTTGACCACACAGCCCTGGAAACCTGTCACTCGGGGACAAGGTGCCAAGGCTGAGGGCTTCTCAGTCCCTGCATCCTCTTGACCACTTCCCACCACTCCTTAATACCACCATTGAACTATGGTATTAATTCCCACATGAAATCCACCATATTGTCCACTGTAACTACCACAGAATGTTGCATTACCACAACCAACATCACCTTGGCTAACACAAGCATGCTTCAAACAGATTCATGATTCAAGAAGATGAGTAACTGGTTGGAAGATGCTGAGCCAAAATCACAACTACTGCTGATACCTGTAACTGCCTCTCCAAAGCAGAAGATGCACTCAACCACCTAAATCAAAACAGCAGTAGTTTGGTACAGGAGGTGAAAGCCTGAACTGTAGCCAGGGCAAGAACTCCTCCAGGAAACCCGCCAAGGGCAGAGTGACCCAGAAAGCATCGATGAATATGAGCTTGGAGCACTGGTCATGCCATTAACACACGCATAGCACGTGGCTTTTCCAAGACTCATTTACCAAGGACCAAAGGAAGTAGTGAGTAAAAGGAGTCTCAAGCATACCTTTCCCACTGTGTGCAATTTGATTACAAGCCGACCACTTTATTCTATAAAAAAGGCAGCCTAAATGAGCCTTCTTTGAGCTCTCCCTCCTGGGCAGCAAGGCTGCTGCATGGCTGTGATCTCCCCTGGAGCCGAGAGGCCTCTTCAGTTTGCTCTTCAAAGCAGAGAGAGCTGTCATCCGCTACTGACAGATCTTTGGATCAATTTAAGTTCTCTCTGCACTGCAGCTGGACTGCATGCTAGGTAATTCCACTCTTGAGCTGGGATGCCGCTCAAGGTTTGAGATTCCTTATCTGAGGCTGAGAGATCCCTCCTTACCCAAGGCAGAGAGATGATCACTCAGTGACTGATAACATGCAGAATTAACACTAAATGAAATCCATGTGATTAGTTCTTTTAGACATAAACCGTTGTCCAAGTCTGAGACAGAGATTGAACCTAGCCCCACCTAAGCTCTATCAGGAGGTTAGAAAGCAAGGGGGGGTCACTCTGAACCTCACGACTCAATGGGAGGGTCTCCAGTTCTAGTAGCTACTCTACATCAAGGGCTTTTCAGTCTCATGCTCTGCCAGTGAGAAGGGAGAGAAGAAGCCAGGAGGAAGCAGAGACAGGACACTTGACCTGAACTGGCCAAAGGGAATTCCATACCACAGCACATCATGCCCAGTATAGAAACTGGGGGGAGTGAGTGGGGAGCCACTGATAGCTGCTGGGGGATGAGTTGGGCATCGATCAGCAGCTGGTGAGCAATTGCACTGTGCAGTATCTGCTCTGTTCCTTGGAGGGGTGGGGTTTATTGCTTCCCCCTCTTTTCCTCCTCATCATCATCAACAACTTTCATTTCAGTTACTAAACCGTTTTTCTCTCAACCCACAGGTTTTTTTCACCTTTTCAGGTTCTCCTCCCCATTCCCCTGAAGGGGACAAGGGGTGACTGAGTGGCTGCCTGGTGCTTGGTTGCCAGCTGGGCTTAAGCCACGACAGTCTCCCTGAAGTCTTTTGTGTCTTCAGTTTCTGCGTAAACAGTTCTAAATCGATTCTAAGTCGGTTTTCCTTTGCATGCTTCATCCGTGTAGCAAGTAATAGAGTGAACCTTGCCGTCACACTTTCTTAAATCACACCTTCATAAATTCACATTAAAACCATTTCTGCAACAGAAGGCAACAGCAGCAATATCATAATCCTGTCTCCCTGATAATCTAAAACGATGCCACGAAAGCACCCAGCTCCATGCCTGCTGTGACCTTTCCCAGGCACATTTCTGCACTATCAAAGCCAACTAAGACACGCAGCTCTTAAAAAGAAGTGCCCTGGAACACTAAGCAATAGTTGATATAAGGCTGTGAATCACACAAAAGTTACTCTCTTCATCTCTCAAATTAAGTTGCTCCAATACGAAGTGAATGGGCACAATATTTGAGTTTCATGTTGCTTAACAACCTCACACAAATGGCAACAAATTGTTCCTTGGCATTTTTTGGTGACTGCAGAAAACAGAGACTCGACAGATGGAATTTATCTGTTGCTCTATCCTGGTTGAAAAGCTTATGTCACTTCTGTCCTTTAGGAGTTGTACAAAGGAAACCTGACACTGAGGCAGGCACATTTACCAAACTTTGATTCAAATATAAGGCCAGGACATCAGAGAATCACAGAACCATAGAATCAGCCAGGTTGGAAATGACCTTTAAGCCCATCCAGTCCAACCATTCCCCAGCAGTGCCAAGGCCACCACTGACCATGGCACTGAGGGCCCCATCTCCACGGTGTGTGAACACTTGCAGGGATGGTGACTCCAGCACTGCCCTGGGCAGCCTGTTCCAATGCCTGAGCACCCTCTGGGGAAGGAATTGTTCCTTATCTCCATCTAAACCTCCCCTGGTGCAGCTCGAGGCCGTTTCCTCTTGTCCCGTCCCTCGTTCCTTGGGAGCAGAGACCTCATCCTTGCTTTGAGGACCTGTTCCATTTCTAAATGTGCTTTATTCCAAACTTCTTGAATTGCAGACTTCTTGAATTTTGATCTGCTTCCCTTCCAGCTGTACACTTAGGGTTAAATGATCTTCGATAACTCCCTCATAAGAATCCGCATGGTGCTTCCTCAAACTCTTCTTACGCTTGGTTTCTTGCTTTGTGGCTGGAGCTTTCATTCACTGCGGTTTGCATTACTTCATACTCTAAGCTCAGTCATTGCCATTTCCTCCAAACTGTTTAAGGAAGGGTATCTGATGAATGCTAACAGTACTTGACGGGTCAGATTTCTAAGTATTTGGAATTAAGTAATCCTTCTGACAAAGTATGACAAACAAATGCTGTAATTATTCTCTTTTTACTACTCAATGAAGAAGTGACTGAAGATTTCTCTGCTGTTGCCAAACCCTCTGTCACCATTGCTAGTGACGTAGCCAAGGCACCTCAGCAGGACTTCGGCACACTGATGATCTGTGAGTTAATGTGTGAGCTTTCCTGCTTTGAAGGAAACCATCAGATCTCTGTCTTCCCTTGTCTGGCGCTATAGATATGATGGATTCAGTACTGCAAACTGAATAAATACTAACCAGACCAAATAAAGAAAAGCACAGGACAAGAATTATGAATAAAAGGGATATTTTGTTATCTCTCTTACATGTGATTATCACTCTTGAAAAGCAGCCACATAAAAAGGTTATCATTTATAAGAAAACACTTATATATCTTATAAACTGCTCCATCTCCCTATCAAATGTGTTATTTCAGATGGCAACCATCTCCGCTCTGGTTCTTGGGTTCCTGTTGCCATAGAGCCCAGGACTCTATCCAATAATCTCTACAGACTGAATGAGAGCTAAATGTCGCGTCTGGGCATTCATCATGGGACTTCTACTCTCTAAAACATTACTGAGCAGCCTGTAGAAATGGAAAGACGTGTTCTGTTGCATGGCCTGTTAACATGCTGTATTTCAGTTAAGTAAATGGGGACATCTGGTTTGTCAGTCAGGTCCATCTGTGTCCAACATCTTGGTGAAGACTCACGTAATCCCAGATCGGGGGTCTTGATAGTGATGACAGTCCTGATGGCATAAAGACGCTGCAGCCCTTGGACACAACTGGGGCATGGAAATACCAGGGGGGCAGTTAACTCAGCTCCTCTTCTGAACATCTGGTTGCAGATTAGGTCATCATTCTCAATGCAAACTGCTAAGAAGCATTTCTCAGAACCTTCCTGAATCACCAAACTTCTCCTTTCGCCTGAAGCAGGAAGCACTCGTGTGAAAACCAACCCCTCCATATCTGTAAGAGCTGGTTCCAGAGTCACCTCCTGCCACAGCTAACACTTGTGAGTGGCCTGTGAAGCACTAAAACATCTATGTGGTGGAGGACAGCTCCAGACCATTACACCATGGACCCACAACTGCATAAGATACACAGCCAGTCTCTATGGTACTTGCCCCATTGTTCTGGTAGATGCATAAAGTTGACACAAGGGTACGGAAGCAATGACGGAAGAGGTGAACTTCTGATGCTAAGTGTAGGAGCAGTGCTGACAGGAGCTACTGTCAGAAAAGGCCTTACATCAGTGTCTGCCATCACACATGATAGAGTGTGATGGAAGGCTGCAGGGCTTCCGCAGCTGCATGATGAAAAGGCTGAGCAAGGACTTGTTGTCTTCTTGAGTAAGCTGAGAACCAACTCCAGCCTTGGAGCCAGCTGGGTGATCCCACCAACGGAACAATCTCCATATGTTCTTTCTTTGCAAGATTCAAGGACTGTGGGGTCATGATGCTCTTCTATTAAAAGAGCAGGTGACTTGGTCCTCAACACTGTGTTGGCCATGCCCTGAGTGACCTGTAGTGATGTCCAAGTGGCTGGATCACGGCGTTAGCTGCCATTAAGATCTCTGGATGGAGCATCATAAAAAGCCCATCTGTTAGAACTTGTGCTGGTAATGGTAAAAATGTAAGCGCTTGATAAAGAAGGAGGCAGAGCTGGAACACTGAGGAGGAGTAAATGTTCTTGCCTGATGACTCAACTACTTATGGTCTCAATCCCTGAATCTAGCCTGACTCTGGATGCCATTGTAACACCTAGGAGTGATGGCAGCAAGGGGAGCCTAAGAGCTTAATCCCCTTGGCCTGACAAATCTACAGGTGGATCCTGCCTGCAGTCTACAACAGCCCAGTTACAGCGATGCCCAAGCAAATAAAGGTCGACATAAAATGTCCAGAAGGCTGCACCATCATTTCCCAAAAGGAAATGCAGATTTAGCTGTCCTGGTTAGTCCTGAAAGGAACAGCAATCACTTGTACTGTTGGGGCCTCACCTTGAAGTATTTCCATGATAAGAAGGAGACCTCTGATTCCAGTCACTTCAAAAACAGAGTGACTCAGTGTTATTACAACTGTAGAGAAGGGGCCCTCTCCTACCCTCCCAATTCAGGGACTGAGAATGAACCAACAAGGGCAGTTCTGGTGGTTGGAATAAAAGCGCCTATTCTGACAGGGAATGTAAGCGGGAAAGTTCAGAGCAGCAAGCAGTCCTTTGGCACTGCATTTCCTTTCAGATGCCTGTGAGCATTCCTGTCCTCTTTAAATAAGGAACACAATCCTACAAGGAAGAAGACAAGGCATGTAATTCCCTACAGTGCTGTGGGAGCTGGTGGGCTACACTCAACTCCTGTAAGCATCCATGGTAACAGAGATGACAGTTTCAGTGTCCAACCTTGGTCTCAGCTGTGACCAGGTCCTCAGAGCAGCAGATGCTAACATAGGAGGCCAGGGGCTGTGTAAACACATGGCAGTTGCTAATCAAGAAGTTCTCTGAAGTAAAGAATAACTGGAAGCCCAGCCTCCTGCTGGAATAGTTCACAAAACACTATTTGCAGATACAGGAATCCTGGACAGCCCTGTCAGAGGCTGTTACAAAAGCTTCGGGAGACACAGGATGAGGAGGAGACACCAACCTGCTTCAAAAAAACATTCCTAAACCTTTTCCCTCTCTGTTTTCCAGTGTAGCATATCTCAGCAGAGGTGTAAGGGTTATCAGCCAGCCATAAAAGACATCTGACACAGGAGGGCAGTGAACAGTACTTACTGGTTGCAGGTTCATATTCCTACTGTTTTCCTGAAGATGAAGCTGAAGGATGAGAACGACCAACAAAAAGTGCAGTTCCCAAAGACCAAAGGAAGCAGAGGAGCAATAATATTACACTTATATAGAATAAAAAGGAGGACAAAGAACAGGAAAAAGCTCAAAGTACCCTTTAGTCCTATGTGGTTAAAAAGAACTGTATCATGATCTGTCCTGTACTAAATATCGAAGGGATCAGGGCACAAATCCCTACAGCACCAAGGGAAGAAAGGAAATGCATGTTATTTACCAGTTATTGGGCACATTTAAGAACGAAATTATGCATCACTAACAACTGATTCTAGCATGTCCAGCACTGAAAATCATTACAGATTCAGACAAAGATTATTCTTATAAGTATGGAGTGCTCCTTAGTAAAGCAAGGGCTTTCGCCATAAAAAGATGAAAGGAAACCACTGACACCTAAACATGACCTGAATTTCTGGCTGGTTCAATAGCAGCTGTTTACAACTGTTCATACATGAAAATAAGACTACACCTGGGCTCACAGCCAGCATGAAGAAACTAATGGATGTTCAGGGTAGCAGGACCATAGGCTCATAGAATCACAGAATGGTTTGGGTTGGAAAGGACCTTACAATTATCCAGTTTCAACCCCCTACCATGGGCAGGGACATCTCACACTAGAGGATCAGAGTGAGAAGCATTCTGCTGGCACAGAACATGGGCTCAACTTGCAGAGTAATGCTCTTCGAACATTACCTATGGTTCTTCAAAGCTAAAAGTACCAGGGCAGGCCCCTCCATGCTACACCAATCTATAACACAGATCTTACAAAGCCCAATAGCACTAATATGTATGACCCTTATAGCAAACCCAAATGTTTATTCTCCAAAAAAGGCCTTGCGCAGCTCATCTAATTTTTTCTCTCTCTCTCTGAAGCTAGTAAGCAACTACAAAAACCTTAATTTGTATTAAGGGATGCTTGTTTAAATACACACAAGGTGTGAACTTAAAACAAAATAGCCACTTATGATCAATCCCTTGCATCATTCTATCATATTGGAATAATCATGCTGTATTCAGGAATCAGCTTCTTCACTGACTACACATTGAGACAATCCCCAATAAAACTAACACTGTGTTACTTTTACAACATTAATAGACACATTTCACATAAATCAAAGGAACATGGGAGGTTTTTAAGCACTGCATTGAAATGCTAAGCAAGATTTCTTGTGATTTCAGTTGTTTTCATTGATGGGGCAGACATGCACAGTTATAAACAACAATTTATCCTTCCTGAGCTGCAATTGGGAACCACAGAAGGGACGTTAGAGTGAGAAAACTATTGGCTCACCTGTAGATGACGTTGAGCATGCTGTGCTCACAGTCATTGGTGCTGTAAACGCTCAGTTTGTCCAACAGGTCCAGCAGATGGGTTGAGAAATTGCTATCAAACTTGTTGATTGTTGCTTCAAAGCCAGATGTTAGGTGGAGGTTGTCAGCATGCTCTGCTAAAAGCTATCAAGACAAAGGCATAGCGGCCCCATGTGTTTGCTGATTTGCACTTGCCAAAGAGATGCGATTGTTCCTTCCCTATTTCCTAACCCGCTCAAAAATACTGCCATAGAGCTTAACAGTTGCTCAGCCACTAAAATAAATCCTTCAAAGCTCTTGGTAGTTAAAAACCTTGCTATGCCTATCTCGGAGAACCCCAGAGTAGATCCCAGTAGACTTATCCTCAAATACATGCTGTCATTATTTGTTTTCAAGAAGGAAAACCCAATAAGCAGAAAGGGAGTGTTGCCTACAACAGGTTGTAACCTCTGGAGCACTCTGCCTGCCTTTCAGTGTGATGGACCCTACCAGCTGTGTACCAGGACAGGGGCCTTCAGCAGGATAGGAGGAAACCTGCTAAGCACAGAGCAGGCCAAAATGCTAAGTATATATGCATCTAGATAGAGAAACATGAACAAGACCAATACCCCAGATGTGAAACGGGTGGGCTGCAAAGAGTCACACCCAATAGTTTATTGGCTCATCCATCACAAAGTGTTGGCTCTGGAAACAACAAAGTACTCAAGTTGCAGAAAGCCTGTACGTGGGTACCCACTGCACAGCTGAAAACACAACCAAGGACTTAAAAGCAAGTGTAGGGACTGCTGTGGGAGAAAGGGTCTTCAAAACAGACACTGAGGACACCAGCAGAGCTCCACGCTACCCTCAAAAACACCCACAGCTCTGTGAAGATTCTGCTTTTGGGGCCACAGGTACTCTAGAAATTAGGAAGGTCTATCTGCAAGAGGTAAGACTCTGATCAGGGTAAGCTACCCTGACCAGACTGCAACCCAGGCACCATTCATAGAGGAAAGGGCCCAGTTGTTCATCCACATCCCACCTTGTTAGTCAGCTTCTTCTTTGCTGTCTCTTCAGCACGCTCCTCCTCTGTTGGTGGGCCCAGCATTGTGCCGTGCTCCAGGGTGAGCCGGTCCATCTCATTATCCAGCTTCATGCTCTGGGTGAACCTCTTGGAAGAGCAGAGGGTTGTGGAAATGTTTAGATCCCTTTTTTCAGTTATGGCAAGGCATGAGGTTGACTCAGTTCTGTTGGCCCTGCAGCTAGCTACCTTGCATGAAAGCAAACTCTGAGATTGTTTGTGATATTAATACACAAAGCTCCCTAAACCCAAAAAAAAGGTGTTATCTGGGGTCTTTTTTAAAGCTACGGGCTAGAACGTGCCCACAGAGATCAGTCTCCATGGGTCCAATCACCAGTTCCTGCCTGACCCTCAAGAAAGCATGCTAAAAACTACAGAGCCCTACAACTTACACCTCATATTCTGCCGCAGGACTGGCTGAAGAGAGGCAATTCGGTTCATACGAACCTGATCCCAACACTGAAAAAAGAGAATTCTGTGGAGGGAGAAGCCACAGAAACCATCTGGGAGAAAGGATGCACAGTCTAAAGCCTGCTGGTGGGAGGAACAGATGCTCTTTCACGTGCATCAAGGACAAGAGGGGTTGAGTTATATAAATGGACTGTCCTAGCTGTCTGGCAGTGGCAGGGTCAATATGTGGAAGCTGTACATACCTGCATGCAGTTTGTGAACATGACACAGACAGACATCAGCTTGGAGAATATCTTCAGCAGCTCTGGGTTGGTTAGCATGCAGTCCTTCAAGCAGTTATCCAAGAAGCTTGTGTGGTGGCTCAGGACATCATCAATATTAGATGCCTGTGGTGGTATAGTGCAGTAATGAAAAACCAAACCAGGACTGCTGTGCTGCACTGGACCAAAGCTCTAACCCAGCACTCTGTCTCTGACAGTGACCTCTTAAACATGCTCTAGGGCACGGTGAGAGATTTCTCCTATATCTTCCAGCTTTGAGAAACATCCAGAGATGGACACTGTATTTGCATTACTGCATTCAACTGCCCTTCGCAGGCTGTTTACCCTTGGATTTGTCACATTATCTTCTCAACCAAATTATGTTTTCTTTAATCACCCAAACCCTCCACTAGAAAGGAGGCTCGGAATGGAGCTATCTGCTTTATGAACATGCACTTCCTTTGCTTTTCAATCTGCTTGTCATGCCTACTCCTACCTTCACAATCTCAGTAGTCAGCTGCAGTAAGTGGAAAAGAGAAAAATAAATCAAAGAACCTCAAATGTCAGTAAGTTTTGGAGGCTTAAAACACACAGGTTATTCAGAAACATATTTTAGGAGCACGGTAAGGAACTGGGACATGAAGTGTTGCAAGGGTTCTCCAAGATTTCTGTCTAGCTCTGCTACTTCAAGGGGCTGTTTCAGTCTCAGGTTTTAAATGATAGATTAAAAAACCCCTGTCACGCTGTACAGTTACAGGATGTGCTGAAGCTGAGAACACAAGTCAAGCTTTGGAAAGAACTATAGGACTAAAATCACCAAGGCATTCACATTGCTACATAAGGATCAATGGCAAAAAAAACCTGTAACCTTTTGAACAACTGGTACAGAGGAGGGATAAATGCCATTTTCTAATGCAATGAAGATGCTAGTTGTGTGGATGAAGACAATGATGTTTTGAAGATGAAGATACTAGTTATAGCCTTAGAAAGAAAGCACCTTAACTTCCAGCGGAAACGCACAAGAGAATCCTGGCAAATGAAAAACCACCATAAGACACTACATGAGACCAGTGAGGATCATCCTTTTCCCTCCTAAAATACAAATGAAAGGAAAATACACCCCAGGCAGTAGGCTATGGAGGCTAAAGAGCCAGTTCTGCATCCTCCGTTTGGAAATACATGATACTTTTATTTAAATCAAGTCAGATTTTCCCCAGAAGCTGGATATGTCATGGTGAGCAGCTCTTTTAAAGGGCTGCCTAATGAAGTGGTTGCTTAAACAGCTTCTTTAGCTGGCAGTGTTGAGATGTTCAACTCACGTGTACCCGTGGCACCATCTGACCAACAGGCACCAGACTTCTCCTGCCCCAGCACTGGTAGAGGGCATGCTCTATCTCCCAGAGATTTAAAAGCCTGGAAGGACACTGATGAGGATGGGAGACAAACAGACATTTGGATTAAACCTCAAAGACTTTGCTAGACTTCTCCTTCTTGCCATACAGCCATTAAACACTTTTTGCCAGTGCCAGCAAAGTCGCTTTATACCTGCTATCTCAGCATCTCTGGCAGGCTAAAGAAGCTCACAGATGTTCCACAGCTTGAGAAAAATTCTGCCCACTTGGGCTATCAAAAAGGTTTGGTCTGTAGATGTTTTTTGGGAATGACTTCCTTTGACAAACTATAAATTGGCAAATTCCTTTTTGGAACTCAAATAAAAACGCTTCAACAGTGCTAACAGCTCTGAAGGAGCAAAGAAACTCAATGGTTGAGAGCCAAAGCAAAGAGGGATCTTCGGACAGAAGGAGTCAGGAGACTGTCTTTTCGGAACAGGTAATGTCCTCAGTATAGACAGTGTGCCTACTGCATTTAACAGTCTCCTCTAGGACACCTGGAATCAGCAGAGACTGAAAGGACACCAGTATGGAAGAAAATGGGACAGGAAGCCTTGAACAAGTGCCTCAATGCAAGTAAAGTAAACTGAGAATTACATTTTGAAAACCTAAACTTACAACAAAAATAAGAAAATACCCTTCTTTCAGATAATCCAGAAGCTTAACATAGAAACCCTTCTTGTTCAGAAGTCCTCACCAAGAATATGCAGATATATTCATGATCCTAGACCTGGATCCAGGAAAAAGGATGTCAGGGCATCAAAAAATGGTGGTTAGCTGACTCCAGAACAACTCCCAGGTACACAGCAGAAACAAAGACAGGGTGACTTGATGCTGAAGATTCACAAGGCTCATCAGAGAGCCGCTGAGGCTTGATGGAGATGGCAGAAGGAGGGTTGAGCTGTTTGGTACCTCAGATATGTATTTTTTTCCCAGTATAAAAGATGCACAACCCAGAAGTATCTGATCACAGGATGACCACCAGAGGGAAGAATGAAAAGGTGATGTACGTCTGCCTCCTGTTTCCTGGCAATAGCTGGGGCACCCTAACACCAGTCCCAACACAGCAGCCCCACAGTGGGTAAGGAAGCGGAGAAGGACCAAGAGGGATGCAGTGTCACTTGAGATAACGAAAATCACTACAGCCATCACAAGGTTATGCTGCAAAATAAGCAAGCTTGAGGAATGGATCACTGATCACCTGCTTTAATTAATTTAGCACTGCCTGGCACAGCCGTTGCCTGTGCTGAGTGGTATGTGTCAAGACATACAAAACTCACAGATAGCACTTCCTAAAGACCTTCTCAAGTTGTCCCTTGGCATGAAGAAGATGGCATCAGGTCAGATTCCCTCCCCTGGCAAAGTGCTCCATCTAAACAAGATGTATTTGCAGCACTGCTGTGGCTTTCAGATCTGCCAGAGCTCAGGCATCATCCTTCATTTGTCTATTGAACTTGACAATAACTCTGTATGACCCAAAAGTCTAGATCTTTACCAATAGTCAGGTAAAAGAGGAAGGCAGAGAAAGGCTTGCTCTGGAGAGACAGAACAGTCCTTGATCTGTTGGTGACAGATTGTTTTCTCTGTTGTTGAGTATGGAAACAACAAATCCGATGAGAATGAAACCAGATAGGGGAAGACCTTTATCGGCTTCTTGACTAGCCTGTTCTGAAAGACAAACTCCCAGTGTCTTCTCATTCTTGATTTAAAACAGGCAGATGGGACATTAGCTGAGAACGTGTTCATCTCTGAGCTAATAAAGCCATCTCACATGCCCATCAGGAGATAAAAACCAATTCTTGCAGTTATTGCTAGGGCAAAGAGTTAACTTCTGGAAAAGTTACTGACTTGGATTAGGAAACCAGAAATACTCTGTAGCACACCTGGAAAATCCCACAGCTCAGCATAATACAAGGGTAGGAACCTCGTGATAGGAACTCTATGATAGGAACCAAAATGATGCCAGGCATGCTTTGCCCAGATACCCTCTCTGGCAGGCATAAAACTCAGTGGGAAGTGAGCTTAGCCTCTCCCAGGTACCACCAGAGCAGGAAAGTTCTCCCTGCAGTGGGAATACACATATGGAATAGCCTCCTGAATAAGGAAGACCCTGCTTTAAAACAGTTAGTCCTAACATGCCAGTCTGTGGCAGCCTTATGGATTTTGCCTTTAAGAGCACTGTAAGTCAGCCAAGAAATCAACTGAAGATATCTGGACCAGTTCATGATCATTGCACCCTGTATCCTTCTTCCTTTTCCACGGCCTTCTTTCTTTTCAACAGAACACCACCTTCACATAACAAGGGGCAGAGTATGAACTGGACACAGATAGGAAGACGCAGCACAGGAAAGGGATATATGACTAATAAATTAGAAAGGTGATGTACAACGGCAGCGGTCTTTGCAGTGTGATAAGAACAGTTCCAAGATACTGAAGTGCCTGCAACAAAACTAACAGACACCCGCAGCAGCCATTTTTTCCCTGTAGTAAATTTGTTAACTTAAGACTTCTGGCTTCTCTCAAGCATGCACACTCACCAACTTCAGGTTCTTCTCCAGAATGTGCCATGTTGGCTCCATCACTTCAAACATCATGTAATACTGGATATTCTGTACAAAATTCAGCATCCGCTGCCGCAGTGTGAAAGCACCAGCAAACCTAGGGGAGAAATCACACCCACACTACTGAGAGCTAGCAAATGCCATGGAGAACTATCACCAGGCTTGCACAGTCAAGCACAGCTAAATATTTCTGCCCTGGCAAATTCACTGCTGCAGTGTGAGAGGGATTATTAAAGTCAATGCAAACTGTCTCTGTTTTCCACATATTCAACTGGCTTTCCCTCGATTACTAGAGTCAAGAGTTTTGATCCCATCACAGACTGGACAATTACTTTGAATGTTTGCTTATATTCAACTAGAATGTTAATATTAAATATTAAAGCAATTAGTGTATCTATCAAGCTCATTAGTAGGGCAAAATTGAAGCAGATAAATGGTTTCCAGCCTTAGCTGTTAATTGAACACTTAAAAACATTCTATGCCTTGCATCAGTATGTTCAGGGCACCCAAGTATTTAACCAAATCACCTGCTATCTAAGGTATTTAACACAATTTCACCTTAAAAATAGAACAGTGGGATTATATAGATGTTCTTTCAATGCTGATTTACAGAGGCTGTGACAGCAAACTAGGAACTGACTTCAGTAGACTGTCAGGAGAGGTGGGGGATACCCACCATAGCGGTTTTCAACCACGGCTGCCCTGTTCCCTGCTGTTGTCTCCAGCACAGCTGTCCTGTGAGCTGGAGGTTGGACTAGGGACCCTCAGAGGTCTCTTCTGCTACATCTCTACAATTCTAGGAGAACCAGAGCTACGGTCCTGTTGGCTAAAGTGAGGCAATGTTAACTTGTGACAAGGAAGTGCCACTGGCAAGGCAGAAGGTACTACCTTGCAGTGCTGGGGTCTGCCTCACCCTCCAAACAGGTGCCTCCAGCAACCTGGAGTGCAGACCCAAAGATAAAAGTCTACCCTCACAGGTGAAACAAGGTAGAATGATTTGCTGGGAAAACACCCCACGACTTTTACTATATTCAATCTGTATCAGACCAAATAGCAATCAAGCTGTGTGAAGGTCTCAAGTCCTTGTCTGGCCAGAAGAGAAAGATGTTGCTTTTAAACTACCGGGGTGCTTACTAATCTTGCTGATACTAAAGTAGTGACCAAGAGTATATGTGAACAGATGTCCTCTGCTGTAACTGTTCCATGTGCTAAGCCTAAAGACCACTTCTTCCTTTCCAAAACTACATGGCAACAAAGAGGAACAAGCTGAGCAGCACAAAGATTATTGAGCAGATACTTCCTACTGAAACCTGAAATGTTATGTTTTGATCTCTCTCAGCCTGTGAGAAATTTGTAAGGATCATTTTCACACTAAAATGATCTGATCTAACTAGCAAGAAGGAAACCCAAACCTTCGCATCTGAGCCGGGAGAAAAAAAGGCCATACCACTTAGCTGAATGCAGGGAGAATTGCTTGGCCGTCTTATTGCTGATCCAAACATTGCACAGCTGTCTTTCCACATGTTTGCAATAGAACATGTGTCTGAAAAGCATTTGGTACCTTGTCAGTGCTTTCCTGGAAAGAAAGGAGAAACCCGTCCAGATTAAGCCCTGTTCTGATTGACAGGCTTTAAGCTGTGAAGGCTAAGCCTGCCCAAAGGCAAAAAGACATTTACAAAATACGTTCCTTATACCTTCAGCCACACGGATCCACACTGAAACAATTCAAACCAAAGGCAAAAAATCACATTTGTTGCCAAACCAAAGAATTTCTCTCCAAGGAGTCCCTCCTCTGTATTTCCTGCCAGCTGGTACATCACCAGCCTCCTCCTTCAGTTCCCTCGGGCTACCTGCAGGAAGGTCACTCACATAGATGCTGGGACAGAGGGCTGAAAGCCTGAGGTCATGTACCCACTGCACTAAGACGGTTACAGTCAGCAAAGCAATTCACCAAGATTCTCCAAAAAGATGAAGAAAAAGCTGTAACCAAGCTACAGGCAGCATTACCCCATCAGCAATGCACTGTCAGAAGCAGATGGGGATGCTTATTTATAGCTTCGGGGACTGGATTCAGGTCTGTGTTCAGACACTTCAGTGTAGGTGTCTACAGAGCTCCAGTCGATACAGTTCATGAAACCTTACCAAGTACTATTTTCACTTCCATAGCTACCATCAGAGCTAACACAGTCACTCTGGAAGAAACAGAAGAATTTCAAAAGCACCATGTCATTAGAGAAGCCCTACTGTGTCAACTGCTTCTTTAAAGGGGAAATTAAGGGACAAACTAATTGTTGGGGCTTAACAATTCCACATCTGTCACCCTCTTCATCTAAAACTGCTTGCCCATTGCCCTGGCTGGCAGGGTTTGCCAGTGTTTCTCCAGGGAAACAGGAGGCAAATCCCTGCAGAAAAATGAACCCTCATTTAGTCCCTCATAACTTACATAAATGCAAAATAGCTTGCTGTAGCAATTCTAGCAACAGCCTTTATCCTTCTAGTGGGCAACCAGGGATACCAGAAAGTGCATTTTTACCACTCTTCACATTTGAGATATGTTTGATTCTTGGATGGAAATCCTCTTGTGAGAGTTCATGTTCTTGGGGAAGATACTTCAGAAAGCCATGGCCAAATGAAAACTGGGTGACCAGTCACAAGCAAAATCAGGCTGAGAAAGCATCCTTTGAGCTCTCTTCCCACCATATGAAATCAAAGTTTGACTTTCCAAGCATGCCTTAGTAGGATTCTACTGAGAACACAATCCATATTCCATAGTCTACAAGTGGAGCAAGCAGGGCGAAACACCACCAAAGCATTCCTTGCTAGGCAGCAACTTGTGACATCACTTTGAAGATACAGACTTTCCTGTATTTTGCTGCGTGGAAATTGGCTTCACTCCCATGCAAAAGCTTTTGCTTTTTATTCCTTCAGCGGATTGATATCTTACCTGTTTATAATAAGAGACAGAGGCCACTTAACAATGTAGTCAAAGGAAAATGCTTCCAAACCACTGAGAGTGAGCTCTGTGGGATCTGCACTGATGATAGCCTTCTCTTGTTTTGTTTCTATAGCCAACACTCTCAAGAGCTGTGTAATGAGGTCATGGGGCATCAGGTCAATCTATAAAGGAAGAGCAGGGAAAAAATGAAGCCACAGGATACTCACGACTACTGCACAGCAACAGACATGTGGCAGAAGTGCAAATTATCAGTCATTCTCAAGTCATCAGACCAATTTAGGAAGCAACAGTAAATGGTATGATCTGGAATGGAGCAGCAGACATCAGAGCAGTGTTGCTGCAGTGGTTAACAATCAGCATACAACATGCTGCTTCGCTGATCACTCTCCCTTGCTCTCAGCCTCTTTATTCAGATCTCACACTTCCCAGGCACAGCCTCCGTGCTGCTTCACATCTGTAAAAGATGTAATCATTAAGAGGCAGGACTTCCAATCAGGTGTTCTCTTGTACTCCAAAGCGAGCACCCAAGCTGAGATCAAGCATTAGACACACAGTACTGCTTCCACTTCATCCTGAGGCCACCCAAAAGCACCTTCTCCATGTTCAAGAAACCAGCAAGAAAATACAGCCAGGGGAGGTGCTTCCTGTTGCTAATCTGGATGAAACAGGACTTGACCCAGAGAAAGTCTACAAAATGACAGCCATCAATTAATTCTGTTTTCCTTCACTGTACATCCAGCAGGTTCTTAGAGGCACGCAGGTCTTCCCAAATCATGGCAAGCCTTCTTCTCAAATTCAATTACCTTCTGCTTACATACACTCTTACCTTTAAATCATCCTTGAAAGGATCTGTGTTGGCTGTGCTCATTCGCAGGGCTAATTCAAGCAGAGCCTCTAGCCTCGTGGTTATGATGTCATCTACAGGCTTCTTGAGTTCCTCTTCTGTGAGATCCATGAAGTGAACAAAAAAGTCCCCTTGATCCATCAGGAAATAGTGTTTTATAGATCTGTTCAAGAAAATGAAGGGACAATTGATTATGTTCATAAAAGCCCAAGCTGATCCACATTAAACCTAGAGGAACAAAAGCAATCAATTCAGCCAGCCTGCTGGGTTTGAGCACAAAATGTTCCTCTTCATGGAGAGCACACTGCAACGAATAACCAGTTTGGAGACTAGTCTTATGCATGTGTCCTCCTCCCTACCCTACCACCTCAGTCAGGATACATGCAGATCCCTCCAAGAGGCAGTTGCCAATTCAGAGCGGAGTCCCAAACTCCTTTGAAGGAACAAGTATCTGCGCTGATTTTTCAAGTACTCCAGGTACTTGTGTTGACTTCTGCTACAGTAGGATGCATCGACTTCAATTTTCACTTGGTGCCAGGGAATCAACTGCAGTGGGCCAGAAGCTTGGAGATAACTCAGAGGAGTATCTATATTTAGCTTTCAAAGCAAAACTAGGACCAGCATATCCTTAACACAAGATGACTGCAGACTCCTGATCACTGTCAATTTGGGATGATGCTCAGCCCCACTGTTCACCTAATTGCCATTACTCTTCTGAACCAAGGAAACTCCTCCAGCCATGAGGAAGTCATGACTGTCAGTGGTTAACTGAGGAAACAAGAGGTAAGGGAGGAAGATACTTACCACTGACGCATCCTAGAGTGTAAACCCAAATGAAAACCTGACCTAACGTTGGTGACAATCCCACTTCAAGCAGGAGGTTGAACTACAGATCTGCTGAGGCTGTTGGTCCTTCCAACCAACGTTTCTGGGACGGTGGAGAGAGTCAGTACTGCTGCTTAATCAAGCATCCCACTTCAGCCCTCAAAGCTCACACATACACTGGAAGCTCAGTAGCTTCCTCAACAAGCTGCCCCTGCACTTGCATCCTAGCAGATCATTTATACACAGGACAGCTACTGAATGATCTAGCAAAGACCCTGTTTCAAAGACGACGAGGTCACAGACATTGACCCCAGCTGGACAGGCTGAGCAACACCTTAATCTGAAACTACACTACAATAGATGGGCCCAACGGAGGACATGCGCCATCAGAATTTCAGAATCCAGTGTCTCTTGAACATTCCTATTAAGCAAAGAAGGCCTGGAGGGATGACAGTCATTAGCAAGGCTAGGAAGAATCTCTTGACTGGAAGGTTTCAGACAGCTCTCAACCTTTTGTGAAACCAGGAATTCCTGGGTTTGCTGTTTTCTGAAGATGGTAAGTAACTAAAAGCTTGATTCACACAAGGAAGCTGGAGTTTGCATGCTAGAATGCACCTGCATTTGCTAACAGCTGAATGTATTATGAGAGTCAAAATACAGGTTATCAAAATGAACTTTAAAAAAGGACAATGTTTAGAAAAACCCTGTACTGGAACTTAGAGCTAAGACACTCTGTTCCAACTACTTATGTTTGAACGAACAATAACCAGGGCACTTACTTGCTGAGATGCTTAATATCCAACTATTTCTTATTCACATTAAACTCTTCTTGATCATACCAGGTGATAAAGGAAACACCTTTCCCGCGTGGGAGTGACAAGCCGTGGGACAAGTCATGAGAGAGGTAGGGGACATCCATACCCGAGGGTGGGTTTTGGGACTGGGCTAAGCAAAGCCACAACTTCCTTGATCTACTATTGGCAACAGCCTCAGAAGGAACTTGGACTAGAGATACCCAGATATCCTTCTCATCTGACATTTCTATCATTTTACACTTCCCTGTCTGTTTTTATTCAGCAAAACCCCCAAATCTCACTTTCTCAGGTCATCCCTTCTAATGGAAATAGAGACAACACATTAATAATAGAATCATAGAATAGTTAGGGTTGCAAAGGACCTTACGATCATCCAGTTCCAACCCCCCTTCCAGGGGCAGGGACACCTCACACTAAACCATGCCATCCAAGGCTATGTCCAACCCCACCTTGAACACCGCCAGTGATGAAGCATTCACAACTTCCTTGGGCAACCCATTCCAGTGCCTCACCACCCTCACAGTAAAGAATTTCTTCCTCATATCCAATCTAAACTTCCCCTCTTTATGTCTGAACCCGTAACCCCTTGTCCTCTCACTACAGTCCCCAGTGAAGAGTCCCTCCCCAGCATCCCTATAGGCCCCCTTCAGATATTGGAAGGCTGCTATGAGGTCTCCACGCAGCCGCCTCTTCTCCAGGCTGAACAGCCCCAACTTTCTCATCCTATCTTCATATGGGAGGTGCTCCAGTCCCCTGATCATCCTCGTGGCCCTCCTCTGCACTTGCTCCAACAGTTCCATGTCCTTTTTATGTTGAGGACACCAGAACTGCACACAATACTACAAGTGAGGTCTCACGAGAGCAGAGTAGAGGGGCAGGAGCACCTCCCTCGACCTGCTGGTCACGCTCCTTTTGATGCAGCCCAGGATATGGTTGGCTTTCTGGGCTACAAGCGCAAGAAAAGCAGGCTAACTTCAAAAAACCTATGTTCATTCTTGGAACCAATGTACGCAACATGCATTTAGTAAAATAAATCAAACCTTAGGTGAGACACCAGCTCTTTCTCCTCCATTAGGAAATCCAGAAGAACTTTGCTAGCATAGTTATATGCTTTTTCTATTTGTTCCACATATGCTCGCTCTTTTAAAGTATAGATGACCTCTTTAGCCACAGGGCAGGTAACATCACGGCCACATTCTCGTACAACATTTAAGTACTTCCCTACAAGCAAAGAGAAAGAGTGACCCATATTCATACTTCTGAACATCCAAACAAGGAAACTTTCAAACCACTGTCTTCAAGAGGAAGATAGGCTGTGAGATGTTTGCACTACATTCTACCAAATGCTGGAGAGGATTTAGACAGCTCTCCAAAATAATACAGCATTTTAAATTAGGCACCTAGTATCACATTTAAGGAGAGATCTAGAAACGGGTTTATTTTCCAGTGGTGGCAAAACAACTCTGCAGATAGCCAGAAACTTTCAAAAGCTGGTGCTGCACTTTGGAAGCAGCTTTTGGCGGGGTTTGTACTTAGGAAAGTGAGCAATGGCAGCCATCAGGTTCATTTAAACACCCAAATTAAAACTCAGTATATCCAAACCTCAGTTGTCTAGCTCCCTCTAGCTAGCTGCACCCACGAAACAGAGCAGTAAGAAAGCTCTTGTTGCTGCTGGACTCCTTCCCACATGTTTTATTTATAGGCACTGGGATTCTTTTACAGTCTGGTTCTTCTATTCCTCTGAAAAGTCTGGATGGAAAACCCCATAAACTGACAAAACACGATGACATTTATCCTTACACAAAAATTGGTAATGCTTGTCTCAAGATTCCTCTTACATCAGAATCTTTACCTACCTGTGCTTAGTATTTTGTCAGCCATTTTCTGCAAGAACGAGGGAATCTGTTGCTGAACAACAGTGTATCTTTGATCCCAGTACTTGTCATTATAGTCCTCCTGAATCTTCTCCTTCTGCAGCTCATGTTCCTCCACCATGAACTCACTGAACAGTTAAAGCAGATGTTTAGAAGCAGGGAGTGGTACAATGAGGATTACTTTCTTTGACCTATAAACTGATAATATGAGCTATCCGAAATAAGGTCTTGGGAAAACAGGTTCCAATCAAGAATTGGAATTAGTCTGTATTTGTACTAAGAGGAGATGCATTATGGAGAGTGTTTCTGCTAATCTGCAACCAGTGATGACAGAAACAGAATTTTATAGAGTTTACAAACCAAGTCTAAACATGATTTGGTTGTCAGCGTAGAGGTGAGGAAGCTGGCCTTTTCCTGCCTTCGCACCATCAGGAAGGCATTCATTTTAGCTATTTTGAGTTTTGCCCCCCTCTTAGGATTCTGAAAATGTGGGAAACAGAAATGCTGCACGATCTATTAAACACAGCAAAACACTTCTAATGATTACAAAGCCAAGAAACTTCAGGCAGTGTTGTCAGCTCCTACCAGATTAGCATATCAGTAGACTACATTTAATATAGATTCACTAAATTATCACACTCGTGCCCCATGAGAAGAGGGCTCACCCCTTTTCATGACGAGGATGAGGATGTGAGAGGAGAATACTTAGAGGAGACAAGCATGGTGAGGTGGAATTTGAGCGTATTGCAAACATGAACTGTTGTGCTATTGACTTTTGCATATAATTTCCTTGAATTTGGAAAAATAAAGCAAGTGAGAGTGTCTCTGACTGTATACACACTGAATTAAGTAAGAAATGCAGTTAAATATGCTTCAGCAGCTCCCCTTCGTTGCAGTGCTGCCTTGTCTACTCACTGCTGCCAGGTCCAGGCCCTTAGGTTATGCAGACTTTACAGAGCAGAGGGATGGGTGCACTAAGAAAGTAAAAGCCAAAGACCTGAGCAGTATTTCCTACCTTTTGCATTTCATTTTCATTCCTTAACAGTCCTTTACCTGTAGGGATCATTGATGATGCCTCGATATATCCACTTTTCCAGAATTTCAAAATAAGGTACACTGGCTGCCTTGGTTAAATACAGGCACAGCTCCTGGGCCTGGCTGTCCCCCGTGTAATTAAAAGTCTTGTCATGGAGTAAGCTCAGGGTAGATCCTCCCATACACTCTCCTTTATCCACAGAAGTAGCTAAAATTGAAAAATACAGATATACAACACAAAGCTGACACAGATTATCACAGAATCATAGAATAGTCGGGGTTGGAAAGGACCTTAAGATCATCCAGTTTCAACCCCCCTTCCAGGGGCAGGGACACCTCACACTAAACCATGCCATCCAAGGCTCTGTCTAACCCCACCTTGAACATCACCAGTGATGGAGCATTCACAACTTCCCTGGGCAACCATTCCAGGGCCTCACCACCATCACAGTAAAGAATTTCTTCCTTATATCCAACATAAACTTCCCCTGTTTAAGTTTGAACCCATAACCCCTTGTCCTCTCACTACAGTCCCCAGTGAAGAGTCCCTCCCCAGCATCCCTATAGGCCCCCTTCAGATACTGGAAGTGCTATGAGGTCTCCACGCAGCCTTCTCTTCCCCAGGCTGAACAGTCCCAACTTTCTCATCCTATCTTCATACGGGAGGTGCTCCAGTCCCCTGATCATCCTCGTGGCCCTCCTTTGGACTTGTTCCAACAGTTCCATATCCTTTTTATGTCGAGGATTAATTGCACAAGCCATGGTCTTAAATGTAATGAAGTTAGCACCTGATTAGCTGACCACCCTAAGTCACAGATCTCCATGCCAGCTCTAGAACCCTGCTGTGAAGATGCAAGACCATTCCACCACACAACCAAAAGCTTACATCCTGAAATGTCCTGAAACAAAAAACCCCAAATGAAATCCAACCCTCCAGGGAAGGAGAACTGAACTCACATGGTGGCTTAGAGTTCAAAAGCCTCCTGTGCGGAGGGCATGATTTATAGAGATCCACCTTCCAGGTGGTAATGGAAAAAACACACACTTCAGTGACTTGCTCTGATCTCAAAGGCACTTTGTTCTCAACTGTTACACTGCATATACCTCGAACATCAGGATTTAGGTAGGGCAATTCCAGTTGGAGATAGAGAAAGAAATGTTCACAAAAAGGGTGGTGAAGTCATGAGAAAGGGCCCAGAATGGGGGATCTCCATTGCTGAGGACTGTTCAGACTCAGCTGGACACGGTCCTGAGGAACCTGCTGTAGCTGTGAGCAAGGGGTTGGACTAGAAACTTCCAGGGGTTTCTTCTGTTTGAATCCATTTGTGGTTATACATCCACACACAGCTGGAGAGGCATTTGGAAAGAAGCTGAGCAGAGACAGCAGTGGTGGAAACAACTGGTCCGAAAGGCACGGACTATGAAGGTAAAATGCATGGACACGCCCCAGAGCCCATTGCTCTCAAGGAAGAGCCGTGCTCTGACAAGTACAATTCCCCTTGACTTTCTCCTTTAACATAACATCAAATTAAAACGACACACGCCCTGTCTGTATTGCTGCTCTGTAGCTACAGCTTTCAGAAACTGTCATGCACCCATTAAAATGGAATGACTGTATTTCTGAACTTTACCAAGAGAAGAAAGAATCTCCAGGGTCCTCATTGTGGGCTGGATATAAAACCAGAGTTTCTGCAGTGACAGAAGTCCCTGTCTCTGAAGGTGTTCCAGCTGGGTAATTAATATCATGTATTCCTTGATTAGAGTCCGCATAGCAGCAGCCAGAGCATGATTTACCTGTCCGTACTCGAAGGAAGACTTCTCCTCTATAAATCTGCAAAAACCAATACGGAAACTCTTTCAGTCAAAATACCTCCTATCATTTTCAGAAGTTTTCTCTTCAGGACACTGTATAAGCACACAAGCAGACTGTGTGTTGGAAAGCTCATTGGTCTTCAGCTGGAGTTTCAGGTTCCACATTTGCTTTGTGTCCCCCTTCCTTACTTCCCATCACCACATTTGCTACTACAGAAAGCTGTGGGAAGACGTTTCCTCTCACCCTGCAGGGGAACTAGAATTCTTCGGAAAAGCACTGTGTAGAAAGTGGGAGCCAGCGTTTTCAAGGAGATTTTCTTTGCATAAGCAGCAGATTAGAGGGCAGGAAAAGATCTCAAAAGGAAGCTGTGTGCACCCAGACATGTGGGGAAAGCACTGCTGCTAGCTTCTAACTCCACATGCCACTGCAGGGATTCATCTGACCAGATTTAGATGGCTCTATACACGCAAGTGGAGAGAGACAGATACTTCTGAACAGTCATGTGGAAGGAGACGTGTAAAAGAGATTGGATGAATCACATTCTAAAAATGTTTCTCTCTCTTTGCTGATCTTTTAGGGACTTTGAATCTAATGCAGACATCTACAAAACAAATATCTGCTGCTGGTGAGGCGTACCTTATCCTAAGACCTTTTAACAATTAAGGTAGCTACAAGAAGCTAGGCAGCAGTAGATTCTCTTACTCAGGACAACACACACAAAGGTGACCTTGGTCCTGGCTGTCCAGAGGAGAGCAAAAAGCAGGAAACATGGGAAATTCATAGCAGAATGGGAAGGGATGAGCCAGAATAAGCAGACATGTCCTAGTTACACTCTCCCTGAATTTACCAAGATCAAGTTTAGACAAAGCAAAGGTGAGGTGAATGAAAGACTGAACTGGCAGCAGAGAGCAGAAACCCAGCAAAGAGAAATGTAGCTAAAACCAATTCGAAGCAACTTGAATTCTTACTTTATATCCCCATAGGTTTAAATTAAGCTTGGAACTTAACATCTGCACAAAGACAGATTCTCTGTTCTGTAAGCCGATGCTCAAAGGAGAATATCCCCCTTTGACAAAAGTCAGCTAGGTACCTGGTGACAGCAGAGTAACTTGCTGCTACAGGAAGAATCCTGGTCACCAGCTCTTTGATGGACAAGTCCAAGTTTGGATCGACTGAAAATGCTCGGTTCTGCCTGCCTACGAGAGGCTGTGCCGTGATGTATCTTCCATCCACACCAATCAGAACATATAGCAAGTCCTCCACAATCATGGATTCTTGGGAAGCTAATGGCAAAGTACCTGTTTTTAAAAACGAGACAAAAAAAAACCACAATCAGAACATGTCATAATACTGCCTGATTGACAATTCACATCATTTCTGTCTAGTACCTGAAGCTTGAAAGGAAAACATACGACCATTCAAACAGAACAAAGGAAGATCATGCAAAGCTAAATCTAGATAGAAACAACTGAGTGAGGCTAAACCCCAAAATCACCCGCTTTTCTTTCCAGGAAAACAGAATCCTTTACCCACTTATACCCAAAGCAAATCAAGTAGACAGGGCTATACATCAGACATCTGTGGCCAAGAGAACATCACCCACAGCCTGTGCTGCTGATCCTTCCACCCAACAGGGCTCAGCTACAGCAGACCCAAGGAACTCTGATCCTGTCAACAACTCCCCCTACCTTCTCTCCACTGAAATATTCAAATATCAAGAAAACAGTTCAAATACAGACACAAAGAAATGTGCAAAATCTGTGAACTGAATGGTGTGAACTGCAAACTGAATGGTTAAGTCAACCCTGCAGGAAGCATAAAGAACTCAGCCCAAAATATAATCAAGCGCGTAAGAAATGCTACACAGCTCAGCCTAAAGCTAGAATACAACAGGGGGAGATTAGTCCCCTGCTGCTCTGGTGAGGAGAGAGATAGCAAATTGGAGAAGTTGTTAGAGTCTTACTGGAGAGGATATGGACCTGGATGGACTGATGAATGCTCCCTTGTCAGATATTAGTACAGATATTTCAGCTGAGAACGCAGCTGTGATACTCCTACAGTAAGAGGTCATAAAGGCTCATAAATTCAAGAGAGAAAAAGGACTGTGAAAACTCCAAACAGACTAGAACCCATGGATCAACAGTGGGGCTAGAATTCAGCACAGGAGAAACACTGTGAACAAATTAAGTTTGGGGTTTGTTTAAACCCTGCTCTTCACCTGCAGAGTGTAAGGAGCAGTTCTGCTTTCATCCTGAGCGTGACAAAGTCTGAATGGCACTTCTGAACAAATACAAAACATTAAAAGTTAATGCCATTTTTCCTGTATGTGTATCACATACCTATAGGTACTGTTGTGTCAGTGCTTAAGCTGGTGCCAATTAAGAAGTCACCAATAAGTGCAGGTCTCTCATACACCCAGGATGGAAACACTGGAATGGGCTGACCAGAATTCTTCTTGTTCTGCTTATCTCGGAGGATTTTTCGTGTAAGCTCAAGAGGCTGTTGGGAAAAGAGAGAGAAAGAAAGAAGGGGAAAAAGGAAAAGATCTTCAGAAATCAAAAAGATCTTGAATTTCAAGCAGAAACTGACTGTAAACTGGTAACTTGAGAACAGAATGTAGAACAGCTGATGATTCACCAGCACAGTGTAGGATTTGGTCTCCCGATACCACCTAGCGTATTGCAGTCTGTGATTTTTCTATATAGCTGGCCTTTTTTTTGTTGGAGGGTACATCAAATAATGCCTTTCAGCACCCCTCCCCATCAGCCTGGGTGCTAGGGCACACACATAGGGGAACAGAGTGGGAAGATGCACAACCACCACGCATCTTACTAGTTTACAAAGTGCACCACACAAATGGCAGCAAACTCCTTCCAGAAGCAGTAAGCAGTAACACCCAATTCAAGGACCACTTGCAGACAGGCTAATGAACACCTCCAAACTCCATTTCTGCACAGTGGCTACTAGTAGCTACATGCCAAATGCAATGCAGATAATCTACCCACAGATAGTCGGAGAATGATGGAGTTTTTTTACTCTGAACGGGAGTCAGTGAAGGAAGTGAGCTCTTAAAGACTGAAAGACATGGAATGCAATCCCTAGCGCTGGGTCTCTGATACTAAAGTAAATGGAGTGTAAGATTCATTATCAGCTGGAGAGGCTTCCGAGATGTACAGTCTACATGACTATTTAGAACCCCAGGTGTATAAACACAGGCAACATGCTTATGAATGGCCATTTCTTAAACTCCACAAATGTCTATGTGAAATGGGATATGCACAATGTCATTTTACTTCCCACTCATAGGTCCCAGAGGAGAAGGAGAGAGGAACTTGGCAGGAAGCAAACATATGTGTGAGCTTTGCATCCTAGAGATAGGCACTCTTACACGTGAGAGGTAACTGATACACAACATGGCTGGCCCTGGCCACCTTTCATATTCTGAGAGTTGCCCAGTCTTGAAATCCTTCAAACAAGCATCAGCCACAAACGCTCAAACAAGCAGTGGGACCACTCCTCCAAGTAGCTCTGGTTTTGGGCATATTTGCTGCAGCATCACTGCTGGCATAACACCAGGACAATGTCCCCAGGTCAGAGAGGCACCCCAAAGCAACACTACCTTCTTACTTCTACCATGTATGTGAAAGCTGCTAGAAGGACCTGAATTTCTTCTGCTCCCCTAACAGAAATGGGATGTACATAGGAGAAAAGGATGAAGCATCAAGTAAGACACCAGCTGTTCAAAAGATGACTAAACTACACATAAACTGGCAGATCTCAGTGTAGGACTGAGTCTTTCAAATGGGTAAACAACCTGAACTCCTCTACAAATGTTAAACCTATACAGTGAGAAAATACCCCTCTATTGAAGTAGTATATAGTAGTTTACTTGTCTGTCACAATCTGGACACACAGACACTGGCTAAAATGTTTAAATATGATGGCATTTTCTGTATAAACTTGAGCTCCAGATCATTAAAGAAGACCTGGAATGGAAGATCTCTCTCTAGCGCTGGCTCTATACAACATGGCTGTATGAACAAGCTTCTGCTTAAGAGAAAGGCAGCCACCATTACATCTTCCCAAATAGCAGGGAATGAGTTGGAATAGAAGCTCCAATAAACCATGGACCTCACCACCTCCATGAACTATGCACAGTTATGAGGGCAACTAAGAAAGTATCCAAGTCCAAAAGCTTCTGAGGCATGGAGGTAAGTATGGGAGATCATACAACCTATCAGAGACACATAAGGTATCAACAGCACAGGTGAACGGAAGACAGTACTATAGCATAGAGACATTTCAGTGAGATAGACTACATGACAGTGACACCTTGGAAACTCAGAGAGACGAAGCAATTCCTATCTCCAATTGCC
The DNA here is from genome assembly GCA_039720435.1 of Amazona ochrocephala. Lineage (NCBI taxonomy): Eukaryota > Metazoa > Chordata > Aves > Psittaciformes > Psittacidae > Amazona > Amazona ochrocephala. Next base: position 78,922,722 of record CM077881.1, on the reverse strand, counting down.
AAAATGAAATCTTATCATAGACTCAGAGAATAGTTTGGGTTGGAAGGGACCTTAAAGCTCATCCAGTTCCAACCCCCTGCCACAGGCAGGGACACCTTCCACTAGAGCAGGTTGCTCCAAGCCCCATCCAACCTGGCCTTGAACACTGCCAGGGATGGGGCAGCCACAGCTCCTCTGGGCACCCTGTGCCAGCGCCTCACCTCACAGTGCTCCTGATCAAACACTGCCACAGGCAGAAAACGAAACATCAGCACAGCTTTAAGTGGCTGCTTGAAACGGGAAAATGAAATTACATTAACTGCCAACAGTTACAACTGTCGTGGCCTCAGCTTGACTTACCTTAACTGACTGACATAGAATTAAGCCACTTTTATTAAGAACAGCATAAAGATTAAATATAAGCTGGCTAACACATTTTGAGAGATAATTTAGGTTACCTGCACAGATAGGAACATTTATAATTCCACTAGATGATAAAAGTGAAGAGCACGGCTATATGTATGAGCAGAAGGGAGATTTTGTGCTCAAAGCTTGGGAACAGACAGTACCTGCTGTACACTGGAATTGGCTGTGACACTGCCCAGCTGCTTGCGTAGCTCCTCAAGCTCCTGCAGAGATATCTTGGAAGTAGATGAGGGGATGGAAAAATTTGTGCTGCCACTGGTTGCTGCATTTGCTGCAAGTTCTGCCCTTTCTTTAGCATTTTGTTGCAAATACTGGAGTGTCTGTACATACATGAAAAAAGAAACGATCTGGTGAATGCTGGTCAGCACACACTAAAGCAAAAAACATAGGCCCATAAGATGGTTGTGCTAAATCAGACCACAGCTCTTTCTGTCCCAGTTTTCCACGTCTCAGTGGCTCATACCAAGAACAGTGCAACTGTCAGTAATGCTTTAACAACTCAGTAGACCTAGAACTGGTTATCTATCGACTTCTATGCTGAAAATTATCATCAGAAAGCATGCTGTACTTAAAACCATTGCACTGCTGATACTGTTGGATACTTATAACACATCCAACTCTAAAGGAGAAACAAACCTCTTTGTCTTCTGTGAGTTTTGACAGTAGATAAACTAAAGAATCGAGATGTCTTATATTTTTAGATTTCAGCTCATCATACTTCTTTAAAAAGTCTTCAGGAGTTCGAGAGAACTCTGCTATTTTTACCTGTAAAACACCACATAAATAATAAATGTTTAATGTACATTATTAACCAGCATTCAAGAGAGAAACATTGTGCAAGGAGGAATACAACGAGGTGCAGGCTAGGGCTGCCACCAAAGTACTTCAGGGAATGGGTTTTGGACTGAATGCTGCAGCACTGGTCTCCTGCTAATGATTATGCTGGAGGAGAGTGGGAGTCCTGGGACTTCAGATGATAGAGAAGGGACTGCAGAAAAGAAAAGATAAAGGTAAGCACGAGATCTGCAGCAGGGCTCACTTTGCACATGCTCAGTCGGAAGCAATATAATTTTGTATCAGCAGGTTTATTAAGGAATTTGGCATTGACGAAGCCACTGGATCCACTTTGGAGGCCCCCCTAGCAAGAGAGACATCAACCAGATTGAGCCCAGTGCAGGGCCATAGAGATGGTAGGGTTTACTGCCTGCTGCCCAGAAGGGTTACAGACCCTGCTCTAAGGGGCACAGCAAAAGCACCACAGGCACTGCCACAAGCTGTGACACAGAAAATCCCAGATGACCCTAGGGAAACAGTCCTTTCTGGAGAGAGTGGTGATGCTGGGACATAGGCAGAGATGGAAGAGTCTCCTAGAGATCTTCAAAATGCAGCTAAGCAGTCTGCTGTAGCTGTGATGCTGCCCTACTGGGAATAATGGGTTGGACTGCAGGTCTCCGGCTGTGCCTCCTACTTAAATCTTTCTACAAGTCCATGAACTGTCAGTGTAAATGATACACAAGACTGGAATTGGAGAAAACAGGCAGTTCAGGATACAAACAGCTGAACTTCCAGACAAAATTAGCAACTCAGAGCTTGACTGATGGACTGCTTTTAAAAACAACATTGAAAAGGAGTATTACAGCCACAAAAGAATATCTGGTCATGAGAATATAAGGTTTTGATCCCTAATACTTGGGGATACTCAGAAGAAAAGTCAGGTTTTATTCATATCAGCACATTTCATACAGTTGCTCTTTCTCATTCATTTGATTCCTCCAAAGGACAACCCCTCTAAAATTTGAAACAGCCATCACAGGCACAAAATAAGCTCCTTCTTTAGATTTCCCCCCCTCTCAGTTCTAACACTCCTTCTTATGTTCTTCCACCCATCTCTCCAATATGCAAAGATTTTACCTTTTTCCGGATATAATCTTTCTACTCTATACCCCAAATTGAGACTCCAGATCAGATTCCTTTTTTTTTATAGAATCACAGAATCATAGAATAGTTAGGGTTGGAAAGGACCTTAAGATCATCCAGTTTCAACCCCCCTGCCATGGGCAGGGACACCTCCCACTAAACCATGCCACCCAAGGCTCTGTCCAACCTGGCCTTGAACACCACCAGTGATGAAGCATTCACAACTTCCCTGGGCAACCCATTCCAGTGCCTTACCACCCTCACAGTAAAGAATTTCTTCCTCATATCCAACCTAAACTTCCCCTGTTTAAGTTTGAACCCGTTACCCCTTGTCCTATCACTACAGTCCCTAATGAAGAGCCCCTCCCCAGCATCCCTATAGGCCCCCTTCAGATACTGGAAGGCTGCTCTGAGGTCTCCACGCAGCCTTCTCTTCTCCAGGCTGAACAGTCCCAACTTTCTCAGCCTATCGTCACACGGGAGGTACTCCAGTCCCTGATACCCATGCCAACATGATTTCACCATTATTTGTCAAATAATTTGGCACAGCCATTACCTATCCCGCAAATCCAGCTCCGCAAACACAGAAGTCAAGTTATCTCAGAGGAAAGTAGAGTAAGGAAAAGGTAGTTCATACCATAGGCCAAGAGAAATCATAGAATCACCATAGAATCCCAGACTGGTTTGTGTTGCAAGGGACCTTAAAGCTCATCCAGTTCCAACCCCTGCCACAGGCAGGGACACCTTCCACTAGAGCAGGTTGCTTCAAGCCCTGTGTCCAACCTATCCTTCAACACTGCCAGAGATGGGGCAGCCACAGCTTCTCTGGGCACCCTGTGCCAGCGCCTCAGCACCCTCATAGGGAAGAACTTCTGCCTAAGAGCTCATCTCAATCTCCTCTCTGGCAAATTAAATGCCATTCCCCTTGTCCTTTAGGCACTGGAGCTGCTCTAAGTCTCCCCTTAAGAAGCCTTCTCTTCTCCAGGCTGACCCAGCCCAGCTCTCTCAGTTGGACTAAAATCAAACTGAGGAAACTTAATCTTGAATTTCCCTGTAGGGAGGAGCGTGCTCTCAGAGCTGAGGGAACCTCTATCAAGGACTGCAAAGAAAACACACTGGCTCAGGAGTCCCGCTGCCCCCCCGGTAAGGTCTGAAATGCATGTTGGCTGTGAAGACAGTGCACCAACACCTACCTTCACGCTGTGTGCAGAGACAGCCGTGGTAACATAGGGTGTTCGATTCTTCTGCAGAAGATCAATGTAGACTTCAGCTCCTTCCCCTCCATGAACATGCAGCAGGCTGAGCAACTCATTGACATCATGGTGAATGCGGAACTCGCTCATACTCCCACTTGAGGCTACGAGCAATGTGGAACACAGAAACAAAGGTGCCAAGTTATTTTGCTGCTGCAAATGAAAATATATCCTGAATGTTTCCTGACTACATTATGAGCCTGTCACAAGGTTTGACTGGAACAAAGAAATACATTTTGTTCGCAATTTGTGCAAACAAAAGAGAGGTACCTGTTATCATGCCTGATGTAGCTATACTGGTACAAACCCCAGTGATAACAGAGGTGAGCCAGCAGAGGATTTTTCAATCTGGTGGAAAAGTCACTGAATCATCATAAAGAAGCGCTGTTTTTTGCGCTGACAGACTGCAGACACAGCTGGAACAGCTGGCTCCAGCAGCCTGCCCATGCTGCTGCTTCTGAAGTCATTCAAACGCAGTTTCTCCATGTTTAGGAGTCTCCATGTTTATATTCTTGCACATTTTGCTAATAGACAAGCACCAAATTCTGCACATTTATTGAAATACTGGCTGCAGAACTAAGAGTCTGCTGAGGCATCACGCAAGGACAGAGTTTAATGTAACACCCGTAGAGATGCAGAATACCAAGCATATGGAAAAACATTTGCCAAAATCATTGAATCATTTAGGCTGGAAGAGATCTCTGCAAGGCCCAGTACAAGTCTCCAACCAAAACTGCATCAAATTACAACATGCTGTGCAGGGCTTTCTCCAGTCCAAGCTTAAATGTCTCTAAAGATCCAGATTCCCACACCACTTGGGGCCCTTATCCTCACATGGAAACACCTTTTCCTAATATCCAACTGGTGTTTCCTCTGCTGCAGCTTGGCCAGTGCCTCTGGGGCTCTTGCTGTACCCCTCTGGCCCCAGCATCTCCAGGATCCCTTTGGGCAGCAGGAGATGCCATTGGATCTCACTTCGCCGCCTTGTCTCTGGCTGCTCCTGCTGCCTCCTCCTGTGCATCCACCATGCACGGCCAGGGTCTCCCTGGCCTTGCTCCACTTTGTAAGTCTCTCACAAGGGCCCAGACTGACTGGAGCATTTAGGATGTGGTGCCACAAACAAGGTGTTCCTTTTCCTTTACCTGCTGGTTATGTCCTTGCTAACACCAGTGAGAACCAGCCTTCAGGACCTCCAGGTCACTGTCTTCTTGCAGGTGCACTCCTTCAAGACTAGGCCGGATGGGGCTTGGAGCAACCTGCTCTAGAGGGTCCCTGCCCATGGAAGCGGTTGGAACTGGGTGAGCTTTAAGGTCCCTTCCTACACAAACCAGTCTGGGATCAACAATTGTGTCCCCAAAGACCCAGCTTCTGCATTATTTCCAGTTCCATATGATTTCTGTGAGCTCACTTCTTCATCCTGTCAAGGTGCTTACAAGTGGTCACATAACCCCCTGCCCATGAACCCCTCATAGAACCATAGATTGGTTTGGGTTGGAAAGGACCTTAAAGCTCATCCAGTTCTAACCCCCTGCCATGGGCAGGGACAGCTCACACTAGACCATGTTGCCAAAGGCTCTGTTCAACCTGACCTTGAACACTGCCAGGGATGGAGCATTTACCACTTCCCTGGGCACCCTGTGCCAGAGTCTCAGTACCCTCACAGGGAAGAACTTCTCCCCTATATCTAACCTGAACTTCCCCTGTTTCGGTTTGAACCCATCACCCCTTGTCCTATTGCTACAGTCCCTGATAAAGTCCTACCCCAGCATCCTGCTGTGGGATGCATGATCTTGACCAAAGCCATCCCTCTTGTCACCCTGCCTGTCAAAGCGCACATCGAACGCCACCAGCCCCAGCAACGAGCATCGGCACCAGTAACAACCTCCGGCTCCCCCTCGGGTTGCTGAAGGCACCGGGGCTCAAGACTGTAAAAACGGAGGCGAGGCCGGGGGCGCAGGGCTTGCTCAGCGGGCCCCAGAGGTACATCGCCTTGTCCTAAGTGCTCCCGGAGACGCCGACACCGCACCTTGCTCGGTGCGGCACAGCGGTAGCCCCAGAGGCACAGGAAACCCTGCCCGGCCCCAAGGAAACAGCACATGTCGGTGCGAGCGGCATGTCCCTGGGCCGGGACCAGGAGCGGCGCGGGGTCTCCATCCCCGGAGGGGATGCTCGGACACAGTCCCAGCGACCGGCTGTAGCCGAGACATCGGCCCTGCCGGCGGCAAAGCCAGGCCGGAGAATCCGCCCTGGTGCCGCGGTACGACCCGCTGCTTCCTACCCATCCCGCACCAGTTTACCCGGGGCGGCGGGCACGGCTTTCTCGGCCCCGCGGCGGCTTCAGGCGGGATCGGGACTGGGACCGGACCCAAGCCCGGAACCAGCACCACGACCACGACCACGACCACGACCACGACCACGACCACGACCACGACCACGACCACGACCACGACCACGACCACGACCACGACCACGACCACGACCACGACCACGACCACGACCACGACCACGACCACGGCACCTGCCCTACCTACCCGCCGAGAAGCTCCCGCCACAGCCCGCCGGAAGCTCGCACCGCGCCTGCGCCCAGCGGCTCTTCTTCCGGGCCTGAGGATCCGATGCTGTCATTGCCGCCTGGGCTGCGCCGCCGCCTGCGGGAGGCGCCGCTGCCGCCCCCGGCCCCGCAGCAGCCGCCCCCTGCTCCCGCCCCACCGCTGCCGCCCTTCACGTTCTCTCCCCGCCTGCTCCGGCTCGGCCCCCACCACCCGCTCTTCGAGGTGAGCGGCTGCCCGCTGGGCCCGGCCCGTCCAGAGCCCCCCTTGTCTCTGTGGAGAAGGGCTGACTCCGCAGGCCTCTCCACCGCCTCTCTCCTTTCCTCTCCCAGGATGGGGACGTTCACAGGCACCTCTACCTCCAGGGGGTCCTCACCAGCCTCGGCGAGGTGGCGGAGAAACCCAAGTAAGTGGGATGGCGGCAGCTGTGCCGCTTGGTCTCTGCCTCCCGTTAGGGGAGCAGCGCTGTTGGTGTGGACCCCAACCACTCGCGTTGTGCCGGTGTCAGGCTCATATGGGTACCACTGCAAACACTGGGTCTTTGGGGACACAGTCATAGATCCCAGACTGATTTGGTTTGGAGGGGACCTTAAAGCTCATCCAGTTCCAGCCCCCTGCCACAGGCAGGGAGACCTTCCACTAGAGCAGGTTGCTGCAAGCCCCTGTGACCAACCTGGCCTTGAACACTGCCAGGGATGGGGCAGACACAGCTTCCTTTGACCTTTTTGGCGCTGCTCATCCTGGAGAAGAGAAGCTGTGTGGAGACCTTAGAGCAGCTCCAGGACCTAAAGGGGTTACAGGAAACCTGGAGGGGGGCTTTGGACAAGGGCCTGTAGGGACAGGACAAGGGGGAATGGCTTTAACCTGCCACAGGGGAGACTGAGATGAGCTCTTAGGCAGAAGCTCTTCCCTGTGAGAGTGCTGAGGCGCTGGCACAGGGTGCTCAGAGCAGCTGTGGCTGCCCCATCCCTGGCAGGGATGGGGCTTGGAGCACCCTGCTCTAGTGGAAGGTGTCCCTGCCTGTGGCAGGGGTTTGGAACTTAAGGAGCTTTAAGGTCCTTTCAACCCAAACCGGTCTGGGATTTTGTTCTTCAGTCAGCTGTCTGTCTAGGTACCACCTTTTTTTGGATGTCTAGATACCGTGTTTGTTGGTTGCCATGGCATTTCACTGAGAGTTCCCATGATGAGAAAGGCATCTATAATATGTCTGAAAATTGGGATTCTAGCTAAACAAGAGGATTCAAGTGGCATGTGATTATTTATCAAGTAAAAAGCAGTGGGAGAGCTGTGTGGTACAGACTGCCCCAGTTAGGAAGGCTGAGCCTGGGGGATAGTCATCTTGCTGTAAAACCTGCTCTTGTATATAAAATTGAGGCAGTTGAGGTTTGTGTGAGGTTATCCTACAGCATTGGCACAAAGTTCTAATCCACAGCAGTAACTTTCAAGTCCCACCAGCTTGTTTCTCACATTGCTGTGAAGCACTGCTTCCCAGGATGATAATATATATGATGCTTAAGCCATTACAGCAAATAAAGAGTTTCCAACCACCAGCACCATTATAATCTTCATTGCATTACACCTTGCGTTTGATTTAAGTATTATTCACAACAAATGCCACAAGCAAATGTAGTCACTGGAGGGATATATGCAGCTTAAATTAAGGCTCTAATTTAAGGCACAGATGCTGTAATTTCCCTGCAGAGTGTCTGAATTCAGTTGTCACATCCCTGGGTGCTGCCAGGTCTTTGACACACTGGAAGGCTACGAGCACCACTACAACACGCTGCACAGGAATGTCTGCTCCTTCTGCAAGCGCTCCTTTCCATCTTGGCATCTCCTGGATATCCACATCTTGGAGTGGCATGACTCACTCTTCCAGATAATGGCTGAAAAGCAAAACATGGTGAGTCGCTGTGCACAGCCCTTTGCCTGGGTTGGTGTGCACAGTGGAGGCTGGCACCCTTAAAGAATGACTATTTGGGAAGGATACCCATGTTCCCAGCTGACACTTCGGGCCTTTTCCAGTTATTTTTACTTTTCCCCTGCCTTTCAGTACAAGTGCTTGGTAGAAGGCTGTGAAGAGAAGTTCAAGAGCAGCAAGGACAGAAAGGATCACTTGGTCACTGTTCACCTTTATCCTGCTGACTTTCGGTTTGATAGACCGAAGAAAGTGAAAAGGTAACTGCTGAACTGCAGTAGCATAACTAGTTTTCACCTGTCAGAGGTGATGTGCTGCTCTGCTGTGGCACTCCCTTTGCAGAGTAAGCAAGTTTATGTTCTTAGAGGTTCAGAAATGAAACAGGTAAACTTGCATGTTTTACTTCATCTTAATGTTGAAAAGTGTCTTCTTTCCCTCCATGGGTGGCTCCTGGCTCTGCTCCCTTTGTGCCATCTCAAGAAGAACCTGGACACAAAGCTGTGTGTTATAACGCAGCCACCCTGAATACTTAGTAGAAACTCACACAAACCTAATACACAGCTCCCCAGCAGCCTTTTGGCTGTTCTGGGCGGTTTGTGCACCCAAATTGTCCTTGACTTGTTTCATCATTAAATACCCTGTAAGCCCCAAAGAAATAAATGACAACTATTGAGGAAGGGTGTAATATTTTCTCCTTGCAGTGGCCCCAAGCACATGAGCAATCCCACAAAGCAGGATGCCAGTGTGCCGATGGATATGATCGTGGAGACAGAGCAATTCCAAGTGGACCCCATGGAAGTAGCGCCCAGTGAGAGCATGGAGATCCCTGAGCCTGCAGCCAGCTCTTTCTTCTTGGTGCCAGAGAAACGCCTCTATAAATCCAGGTCTGTACTGTTGGCCTCCATAGGCAAAAAAAAACTCTGGGACTGAGACCATAGTCATCTTAATTGCATTTTGCAGTGCTTAGCACAGCACAGGTCAGGGTATTTCTGTGTTGAAGATAAAAGAGGTAAGATCTCCGTGTATGTTTTAAAAGCCATTTTTAAAAGAGGAAAGTGTAAGGAAGGGCAAAGTGTGCATACCCTGTGAAAGCTGTGTCAGTAAGGTCCTGTTAGTCTGCCAACCCGTGATCACTTCCCAGGGCAGAGCAGAATGCTGCGGGTGTGAAGGTAAGAACTCTGTCCTAAAATGCATATATAATGCATATATAATGTTGTGATTTCTAACACTTTTCCATCCTGGCTGCCTCGGGGCTGAGCTGGTGCATTTCACTGTAGCTGTCTGTGCTCCCATGCAGGTGCAGAACAAGGCACTGATAGAGCAGGTGAACATTTTAGGTTTTGCAAAGCCAGAGCAGCATTGCTGGGTTTGGTGGTTTGCGTTTTGGTTTTGTTTTAAACGTAACATCTTAGCAAAAGGTTGAAACTGAATTTCTTAATGCTGGCTTGACTTCTGAAATCATAGAATCATAGAACAGTATCAGTTGGAAAGGACCTTAAGATCATCCAGTTCCAACCTTCTGACTATGCTGGAGTACCATGCAGGGAAACCTGCTTCTGTCAGTGGCTCCCTTGTGCCTTCCCTGTTGTCAGCTGTGCTTGTGTAAAATGAGGTGAGCTTTACTGCTTCAAGGCTTTCTGCTGAGTCATGGAGTCTGAAAGTGCTCACCACACACTACAGGGAGTGGGGTCTTTTGTTTGTCGTGGTTTGCCTGACAAAATCCTGTACTAAGCAGCCGCCACGGTGATATTTTAAGCTTCACTGCCTTGTCCAGCATAACAGCTCATAAACCCTAAAGAAACCATCCCTTGAATTTGATGTGATGCTGCAGGTCAAAAGGAGAGTTGGCTGCTGAATCGCCATGCTTTTACTGCTGTTTCTTTTCTCCTGCTTTTCACAGTCATGTGCTTCCACAAAACCCCACTGACACTGCCCAGCGGCATACTGTGTTTTTTAACACCTTACACCCTCTTGTTAAGAGAAGGGAGAACATAAATGTGAGAAATAAACAGGAAAGCAGACCAGTATTTCACCCATTTTTTGAATTACACTTTGGCATTTGAATTACACTTTGAATTACACTTAGGTGTTCTGCTCCTCTGATACCTTCCTCTTCCCACTCCTGAGAGCTTGAACTGCTACAAAAGGCATAAAGCATCCTAGTGATGCTGTGAGAGATCCAGTGTTGATGTGTATTACAGCATGTCTCCCTTTCCAGGATCCCATCCACAATTTGCTTTGGACAAGGTGCTACCCGAGTATTTAAAGGACCAAGAAAAAAAGTCTGAAGGTCAGTGCACCAGGTTTGTACAAGACAAGCAGGTGCTGGCTGCTGCTGCCTGCAGATATTGGCACCATGACTGAGTGGGGACATTGGCAGTGTGTGCAAGGGTCCCACTCCCTAGAGGGAAAGCAGAAAGGTGAAAACAGGAGTTGTGCAGCAGCAGTTTGGGATACACATTGAGAGGAGCTTTGCTACAGTCCCTTTTTGCCTCCATACCAGCTCCCTTTGGCAGCATTTCAGAGCTGACCCTTCCTGAAGCACAGCACTCTCTTTTCTGATCCCCTCTGAAATCCAACTACAGATAAATTCTTCTGCCTTTGTGTTGTGAGGTTTTGTCTCTCATCTGTGCCAGGACTGCTCTGGGCAGCAGTGGCTCTGTAGATAGACAGGCACATCTTGCCTGAGCATGCAAAATGGCAAATGCTGGTCTGAAACTCCAGGCAGCTGCGGGGATCCCACATGCTTTGTAAGGTATCACTGTCAGCAATGCAGCAGGGATAACATGGAGCAAAATACACACAGTTTCCCTCTTCCTGCAGGACACCCTGCATCTCCCCAGCTTCCTCCCCTGGCCTGGGGGCAAGTTGTGACACTGCCCTGCCAGCCGTGCTTACACAGGGGGGTAGCAAAATAAAACCCAGAGGAAGAGCAAAGGAGATTGCAACAATTCATCACTTTAGTTTTGTTCTTTCATTTTCTTCTCTTTTGCCTTTTAAAGCTCCAGCAAGTACAGCCCTTGAGACATGGGGCAGGTTGAACTCACACAACAAGCCTCAGACTGCAGCAGACAGTGCTGGTGGACCTGCAGTGGTGTGGAGGTGAGAGGAAATGGGCTGCTGCAGCTGAGCCTACACAGGGTTATCGTCATGATTTTTTTTTTTTTTCCTTTTGGGGGAAGAAATGGATTCAGGGAATTCCAAGACAAAACCTGATGACTGTACAGGAGCTAGAACCACTGACGAAAATGGGGCTGGAGGGGAAAAGCATTGATCCTTAATTCTGACCTGGATCTCACTGAAGGCTGCTCCGCTCCCTAACACTTGCTCTGGAAACCATATGAAAGGTTTGCTTAGGCCAGGAGAAGCATTCTGGAGCCCTGCAACTCATTTCTACAGGGAGTTAAAATGAAGTGGCTTCCAGTGAGGTGAATAAATAAAAGGAGGTTTTACAAAATAACTTTGTAGAGAATTTAAATGCTGTCTTGAAGCCCAGGCAGAGTCAGATGTGAAGAACGAACCTCCCTTTGCTCCAAGTACCCCCAACATCAGGTTGAGATGGAGGTTATTTTTCCTCTTATCTTTCCCTTCCTTTTTAATCTCATCCTGCCAGAGGAAAAGATTGATTGGAAACACAGATCCAGGTCTCTGGTCTTATGTCACTTTTAAAATGGTCCATAAAGGAGGGGGGGTGGGGGAAAGGAGGTTGCAGGAATGACGTTTATCTAAGAATCTTAGGATCTGTGATTGCTCTTTTCCCTTCCTCCTGTCTGGGTGGAACAAAGGATGAAAAAGGCTTTGCAAAATCCTTGCAAATAGGAGCAGGGAATGATGCTTACAGAGATTTCCCTGTCAGTTTTAGAATGCTTTGCTGTGTTTAAAACTCAGCCGGCTTGTCTGGCCCTAATCCTTCTTCCTCGGCCTCCAGAGAGAGCTGTCTCTGGCAGGCAGACCACCTGTCCAGGAGGTCCAGCCTCACCTCCTGCTGCTGCTTGTCCCCCAGGGACAGTCCATGGTGCAGGACAGGGAAGACCAGGCTCTATCACCTCCTATGTGGTGACCACCCTGATGCTCCTGCCATGTGTCTGCACAGGGATGTCGATCAGCAGTGACCAGCAATGACCAAAAATCACTTTCCAACACTGGAAGCCCTTAATGAGGCTTCTTTCCCCAAGCTGGCATAACCGGAGATTGGAAGCAGGCATCACGTCACAGGAAATGCCTGCATGCTTTGGCCAGTGGTGGTACAAAGATCATGCAGAAGCAGCCCAGTCTATTTTCCCTTATGTGTTTAGGTTCTGAGTTTTGACATGGAAATTCCTTTCTTCCCTCTTCCCTTTTCCCAGACTCCAGGTCCAGAGATTAAATAAAAGATTAATATTGCAATTACAGCCTCAGGGCTCCTGACTCAGTGACTCTTCTGGGTCACCAGCTTCTTCCAGAGCATGAGTATGTGCATCCCTGTATTTGACAGCAAACAAACAGCCATGTTTCTGACCTCTCCATAAGTGACCCGTGACTAAACGCACTCTACAAGCAGGGTCCAGCTGGAAGTCTCCTCAGAGCTGACATTCCCAGAGCCTGGCTGTCCTCCAGGAACAAGGCTCCTCAGAGCACAACCAGGATCTTGCAAGCAGCAGGTGTCAGGAGGGAGGAAAACACTCCAGGCAGCCTTAGCTCATAGGGTGCTTTGAGTGGGAAGGGACCTTACAAAACCATCCAGTCCAACCTGCTTGCCAGGGGCAGGGTCACCTATTAGACCAGGTGTAAGAGCCCATCCAACCTGGCCTTGACCCTTAGATAAGCACAAGCTTTTTCAGCTCATCAGAACTTTGCCCTCTGAGATTGAACAGTGGTGGGGCAGCAGGTTCAGCTCTGGGCATGGGCTGAAGCCCTCTCATGGTGATGGATATTTGCAGAGTCAAATAAATCCCTACCGTTTTGGGGCTGAGGGCATGGGTTTGTACTGCATTGATTTATTTCCTCTTGGTTGATCTCTCCGTGCTGAATTAAGCCTTGCTCACTCAGTGATCTAACCAAAGCTCGAAGGTCGGCTGTGGATGTGCCATATAATGCTTGTCAGGGCACTCCCAGCTGCACACCAAAGATCTTCATGTTACTTAATGGCTTCTATTTAGGTTCGGACTTAGCAGTTTGGACCTGACAAACCCTCAGGTGGCTTTGGGTAGGAAATGACCTTCCACCGCCCGGAATGCTATCCCATATCATGCACCAGCCTCTGGGAAAATCAAATGGTACAATGTATTTGCAGAACTACACTGCGAGCAATGGGTGGTGGGGCTTCCAAACATTGGGATACACTGGGATACATTGGGTTTAGCAAATGACCTGGTTAGTCAGCACTAGGGGATCTGCCAGTCTGGATGCCTAAGCCCCACGGCAGTAAGGTTGCTCTGCCTGGGTGCACAAGGGCAGCTTATCCCAGTGCTCCCCTTGCCCCCAGTAGCACCAGTATCACGAACTGGCCCCACCCTGGGAGCGGCCACAGCAGCAAAACTGCGGTCAAAGAGCGATCAAGGGCCAGGGAGCACAGGAGCAGCCATGGAGCGGTGAGTCCCTGTGGGATGGCTTGGGACAGCATGATACAGGCAGACACTGGACACAGGCGGGTTCAGCGGGAGCAGAGGGTGCAGGATACAGGCAGACACTGGACACAGGCGGGTGCGGCAGGAGCTGTGGGTACAGGATACAGGCAGACACGACACAGGCGAGTGCAGCGGGAGCTGTGGGTGCAGGATACAGGCAGACACTGGGCACAGGCAGGCGCAGCGGGAGCTGTGGGTGCAGGATACAGGCAGACACGACAGGCGGGTTCAGCGGGAGCGGAGGGTGCAGGATACAGGCAGACACTGGACACAGGCAGGTGCAGCAGAAGCTGTGGGTACAGGATACAGGCAGACACGACACAGGCGGGTGCAGCGGGAGCTGTGGGTGCAGGATACAGGCAGACACTGGGCACAGGCAGGTGCAGCGGGAGCTGTGGGTGCAGGATACAGGCAGACACTGGACACAGGCGGGTTCAGCGGGAGCGGAGGGTGCAGGATACAGGCAGGCACTGGGCACAGGCAGGTGCAGCAGAAGCTGTGGGTACAGGATACAGGCAGACACGACACAGGCGGGTGCAGCGGGAGCTGTGGGTGCAGGATACAGGCAGACACTGGGGACAGGCAGGTGCAGGATACAGGCAGACACTGGGCACAGGCAGGTGCAACAGGAGCGGAGGGTGCAGGATACAGGCAGACACTGGGCATAGGTGGGTGCAGCAGAAGCTGTGGGTGCAGGAAGGCCCCAGCAAACAAAGCTCCTGCCAACAGGGTCCCTTCATCCCTCTGCAGCGCTAGGGCCCTGTGGCTCTGCAGCATCACTGTCCTGCTGGGCACTGCCCTTCTCCTGCCTGCACCCAGCAGCACCCAGGTGAGCCCCATCTATCCATCTATCCGTCCATCCATCTCCTGCCTGCCCTCCTTCTGCCCTGGGCATAAGCAGGCAGAGGGAGTCCCCTGTGCTGTGTCACCCCCTGGCACCTCTTTTCTCCCCACAGGCAATAAACCACCCCAGGATGAAGGACCTGGCTTTGGAGGAGGATTTGGCCAAGGAAATGTAAGAGGCGCCCGTATCTGGCTTGGGAACAAAAACAAAGCAACACCCCAGCAGCCAAACGAGCCTGTTTGCTCCCCAAGGTCCTAATTGCAGCCTCCTGGGGGTGGGAGTTGTCTCTCACCATGGTCACTGCACCCTGATGGGGTGGGATGCTCCTGGGACATGGGGATATTCAGTAACCCTGATGCACTGGGACGTTCCCTAGCTGAATTTGCTCCTCTCTTCCAGCATCCTGGGAATTCGCGCTGTGGAGCCACCAGAGGAGGCTGAGATCTCCAGAGATATGGAACCGGGCTCAAAGGTTGTCTCCAGCAGCGCCTGGGCTCACTGGGTTGCCCACCAAGCCCAGGCAGGACCAGAGCAGGACCGTGACCATCTCTACCACTCAAAGGATGATGCCACAGAGGCTGATGCCCAAGGGCCACCACTGATGCTGTCCCTGCAGGTGCAGAATGGCCCTGAGGAGGATCATGACCACCTCCACCATCGCTGAACAATGGAGACAGGCCCAAGATACACAATGAGGAGTGGGAGCATCCCTGGTCCTCATCCCTCCCAACCCACCCTTGAGCCCCCCAATAAATACAATTAGAGCACCAGAGGTGCCAGGCTGAGAAAACTGGGATTGTTCAGCATGAAGAAGCTGCATGGAGACCTCAGAGCAGCTGCCAGTATCTGAAGGGGGCTACAAAGATGCAGAGAGGGACTCTTCATCAGGGATTGTAGCGATAGGACAAGGGGTGATGGGTTCAAACTGAAACAGGGGAAGTTCAGGTTGGAGATAAGGAAGAAGTTCTTTGCTCTGAGGGTGCTGAGGCACTGGCACAGGGTACCCAGAGAAGCTGTGGTTGCCCCATCCCTGGCAGTGTTCAAGGCCAGGTTGGATGGGGCTTGGAGCACCCTGCTCTAGTGGAAAGGGGTTGGAACTGGATGATCTTAAGGTCCTTTCCAACCCAAACCAGTCTGAGATTCAGTAATTCCCGCTCCATGTCCTGGTGTGCTCCTCATTGCTACCAGAACCCTATTGCCAAGTGTAAGGCCCCCAAATCTGGGAGATGCCATCCTTGGGCTCACTAAAAGAGACGCCGAGGAGGGTGAGGACGATGCCTCAGGATGGGCGACTCTGACCATAACTGTGGCCTCAGTGAACCCAGCTGAGGCTGAGGCCAGGCAAACTCAGCACATCAGCACTGCGCCCAAGAAGGCGCCATGGGCTGTCCCCTGCCCAGGGCACACGTGGACCTATTGCTCCATGAGGCTGCACCTGCCCAGCATTGGGGAGCAGCAGCATGATGGGGTCTGAGTGAACCCAAACACATCCCAGCGCAGAGGAGACCCCACACCAAGAATCTCCCGTCTTCCTGCATCACCAGGAAAACCCTTTAATAGCGATGGCAAATTGCTCCCTGCTGCTGGTTCTCACTTGAGGCACTTGTCACTTGCCACCAGGTCGCAGGCCCCTCCGTGGGCCGATGCATGGGGCTGATGTGCTGCAGGGGACCAGCACCCCCCGGGCTCAGCTGTCGGTGAAGTTTGCTTTGCGCTTCTCCACAAACGCCGACATCCCCTCCTTGCGGTCAGCCTGTGAGGAGCAGAGATGGGCACAGGGGAGGCTGTGCCCACCCTGCTGTCCCCACCACACCAAGGACACCCCCCTACTCACAGTGGCAAAGGTGGCATAAAAAAGCCGCTTCTCTGTCCTCATCCCCTCCGCCAGCGTTGTCTCAAAGGCTGAAAGCAAAAGAGAAGTTGGGGAGACCCCATGGCCTGCAGCAGCCCCATGGCATTGCCACTGGCCCCCCATCCCCTACCACTGTTGACCGACTCCTTTGCCATGGCAGCCACCAGCTTGGAGTTGCTGGCGATCTTCTCAGCACAGGCAACAGCTGCATCCACAAGCTTCTCCACAGGGAAGATCTTGCTGACCAGACCTAGGATGGACAGTGGGAGGTGGTGGGACAGCTCCCTGCTGTCCCCCGCCAGTGCTGGGACCGGCACGTGGTCCTACCTGCCTCCTTTGCCTCTTGTGCAGAAATCCGGTCCCCAGTGAGCACCATCTCCATGGCCAGTGACTTCCCCACAGCTCTGGTCAACCTCTGTGTCCCTCCAGCACCTGGAGCCATTTGGGGAAGGGAAAAGCCCAGAGAAGGGTACCTGGGTGTTGCTGCTGTCCCTTACTCAGTGGGGATGGACCCCCTTGGCAGGACCTCTGTGCTCACCTGGGATGGTTCCCAGCAGGATTTCTGGTTGTCCAAACTGTGCTTTCTCCCCAGCATAGATGATGTCACACATCATGGCCAGCTCGCACCCACCACCCAGCTGGGACAGGGGAGAAAAAGGGGGGGTAAGAGGGGTAAAAGGCTGAGAATTCAGGCATAAGGAAGTTGGGGGGGACTCACGGCGTAGCCATTGACAGCAGCGATGATGGGCTTGCGGATAACAGAGACTTTGTCCCAACCAACGAGAAAGCTGCTGCTGTAGCACTCCTGGAAGGTTTTATTCTGCATCTCCTTGATGTCTGCACCAGCTGCAAAGGGAAATGAGGTGGGATACCTCTTCCCACCCCCCCTCCAAAACCTGGGGTGGGGGAGGCATCCTGCCCTACCTGCAAAGGCTTTTTCACTGCCAGTGATGACGATGGCCCCCACTTGTGGGTCATTCTGCAGGGTCTGCAGTGCGCGCCCCAGCTCCTCCATCAGCCCCTCGCACAGGGCATTGAGCGCCTGCGGCCGGTTCAGCTGGATCAGGCCCACGCTCTGCCGTGCCCCCGTCTTCTGCACCGCCAGGTACTGGAACACAGCTCCTGCCCACCAGCACCACCCCGTTAGGCAACCGGCTGCCTACAACCGGGCGAGATCAACCCCCCCGCCTGCCCTCCGGTCAGCCACGGCTCCGTGCTGCTTTACGGTGACCTTCACAGTGGTGGGCACATGGCAGCGCTCATCGGCAGCCCGCTGGGGTGTCACCCCCTGGGATCGGTGACCGGGGCTCCTGGGGGGTTCCTGGTGCTCTCACTCCCGACCCGAGCCGTGCACCCCAGCGACCACCTTCCGGTGCCTGCCCACCGGCGCACGGCTCACACACGGTGCCGGGCACACGCACGGGCCGCGGCCACGCACGGTGCACGGACGCTGGCACGCAGCGCCACGGCCCCATACATGGTGCAAGGACCCGGGGCCCGGGACCTCCGCTCCGGTTCCCCCCAGCTCCATCCCCGCTCACCGGCGCTGCAGCCCCGAGCCCCGAGGGAGGGGCGGAGCGGCGGCGGTAGGAACGCGCGGCTGCGCGCGGCTGCGGCGGCGGCGGCGGCGGCGGCGGGACGGAGGAGCGCGCGCACGGACGCCGCCATGGCGGAGAGCGGCGCAGCTCGCCCCGCCCCGCCCCTGCTCCCATTGGCTGAGGTGTCCCCGCCCCGTAGCGAGCCATCCTCATTGGCAGAGGCCCCCTCGGCGCTGTTACCGGGAGGGGCTGCCCCGGTACCGTGGGCAGAGGCCGTCGAGCGCCGCTCCCGGCGCTGCAGGGCAGCGGTGGGGCCCCGGGGGGTGTGCTTAGGGGCGCCGCTCCCCCGACGCATTCCACGCAAACACGGGGTCCCCCGTGCATGGGGCGAGAGAGCAGGGAGGGGGGCAGGTACGGGAGCGAGCAGCCGTCCCGGGCACGGCGCGCCCCGCAGCGGGGGCAGCACACGTGGTGCCCGGTGGAGGGGGGGGGGTGCGTGTGCGTGATTGCGCCCCGCGGCCGCGCGCGGCGGCTTCTGCTGCTGCGGGGAGATGCGTGTGCGTGTCTAAGCATGCGCGGGAGAACGCGTCGCCCGCACCGGGAGGGGAGAGGGGGGGCTGCTGCGTGCCGGGCTCACGCGTGAGGCCGTGCGTGAGTCCCGCCCGGAGGCCGGGTCTGAGCGGCCGGCGCTCTCCCGTGCGCCCAGGTGAGCCGAGCTGCGGGATGTGGCGGAGCACGGCGGTGTGCTGGGCGCTGATGCTGCTGGCCGCCGCCTTCTGCGACACGGTGGCCGGTAAGGGCGGGCGCGGTGGTGCCCGGGGGGCCGCCCGTGGTGGGGCGCGGGGGGCTGCCCGCAGCCGGGTGAAGGCGGCGGTGCCCCGGTACGGCTCGTCCCTACGCGTAGCCGGGGCGGCGGCGGCGGGAGCGGCGGCCGGTGTGGCAGCGGGGGCCGCCCTGCGCCGGGCACGGCTGGCCGGGGAGCTGCAGGTGGGTGAAGGCCCCGAGTACCAGGATGGCAACTGGACCGCCAGCGCCTGGACCTCCACCGCACCGGGACGGGCCCCGCCGGGCTGGGCAGTGTCCTGGCTCTGCCCCTTGGCTGCCGTCCTCCACCGCTGATGGTTTCAGGAGGAACGTGGCTCCTGTCTGGCGCAGCGACCGATGCCAAGAGGACCAGCCGCCCCACCCCGGGGCTGAGCCCACCCCCCGGGATACCAACAGCTCCCAGAGCTGCGCCCAGCCTCATCCGTTATCCACCGCCAGCGGGGCAGGACCCCATGGAAGCCCCCCCCACACTTCCTTGCCCTCCAGCCTGTGCCAAGCCCCACTGGCTTGGGCAATCCTGTTAGTGCTGCTCCTTCCTCTGTAGACGTGGGTCTCGCAGTGTTTGAAGGATGAGGAGGCAGCAATAAAGCTGAGCGCAAAGCAGTTATAACTGGATGCAGGGTGAGGGGTTCAGGACAGCTGCCCTGAGATGGCCCCAGCACCCTGCCCATGCAGGTTTTATTTTGGAATTCAAGTCCCAGAGGCAGCCAAGACTACAGTGAGGAAGCGGCTCCTCAGAGGTTTTGTCCTGGCTGGAGGCAGCACCCAGGTCTCCTTTCCCCACAGCAACCACTGTCCAACATGGGGACACCTAGGGGCAGCTCCTCATCCCCACCACAGGGATTCTGTTCCTCTGGCCCCCTGCAGCAGCCCAAGGTCTGAAACTGGGGGCTGCCCTGGCAGAGCCGCTTTAATCTCACACCAAAGCTCCATGCTGAGGTGGCCCCAGCCCACGCAGCTGCAGGTGGTGCCTCTCTCCGGCATGGGACAGGTCTCAGTCCAGCGTCACCCTGCCCAGGCGTCCAGCCCGGAAATCCCGCAGGAACTCGTAGGCAGCAGCAGGGTAGTTGAGCATCACCATGTTGACATTCCCTGGAGATGGGGGAGATGCCGAAGAAGGTGTCAGTGGAGCCTGGAGCCACACTAGGATCCCCAACGGGGATCCCCTGCAACCCAGGAGGCACCCCCTAGGCACTCACCTGTACCCGTCAACACCTTCACCTTCTGCGTCCTGCCCTGGGCAAGGGCCACATGCTTCAGCACAAGCCCAATGTCATCGCAGGCCTCAGCCAGCCCATAACGCTGTACATACCTGCCAAAGGAGGTGGGGTACATTGCTTCTGCCCTTGAAGCTCCCAGGGAATAGCTTCTCCACCACTCACATGGGACTAAGAGCAGCAGGCAAAACCCAGGGCCCTCTGTAACTTCCCCACTGGCTCACCTGAACTGCTGCTGCCTGTTCAGGGCATACAGGAGGTAGTCAGCCATGATGTCTTCCCCAACGAGGTGGTCATGAATGGCTCCTGGAAAAGAGGGTCAAGCCCCAGCTCCCGCAGCCCTGGCCAAACCCTGGCCCCCCCTCCTGCCATCTACATGCCACCTGTGGGCACACAGGTAGCACATGCTGGCCCTGTGAGCAGCAGTCTCAGCCCAGCCTCACGTGAGGGCTCACAGCCACATCTGGGGAGTCCCCCAAGCCACAGTGGCCACCTCACCACACACTGCCAGCTTCATGCCCGTCTCCACATCGCCCAGCTTCGGTGCCAACACGCCAGGAGTATCCACCAGGTACATCAGGGGCTTCTCGCAGACCTGGGATGGGGGAGACAGGGCTGTTAAGACACACTGCTTGGTAACTGCAGCGTCACAGACTCACACGTGGCTAACAAGCAAGATGTTGAGTTGTTTTGTTAAGGTCTTGCTGGAAAGTGGACCTGAGCAACTCTTTTGAGATCAGTTCTGCATGCCTCAAAACAAGAGAAGGCAGAGGCCAGCACTCACCCAGCTAGCATGGACAGTACCTGGATTCTGGTCAGCACTGCCTTAGTGACACCAGGGTCACCACCAACAGGAGTGGCTTTGCCTTTGGGGAGAGGCAAGAGTCAAACAAGTGACGTTCTGTCGCATCAGAGACTCCTCCACAAGGCCAGGTGCCATGGAGAAATACCTTTTTTGAGGTGCAGCCTCCGCAGGGAGTTGATGAGTGAGGACTTGCCCACGTTGGGCACACCGATCACCAGGATGCTGTACTCAGTGCTCTGGAAGTGATGTGGATGTGGGCACGGAGCAACTGGCTCTTGGCCATGCGCCCCAGGCAGCCACGACAGCAGAACAACCCAGCGTTTGCTGATGCTTTTGGCCTTGTCTCTTGAACCGGAGAAGCTGCCAACAGCCACCCTAACTCCCTGCACACACTGGCAGTCTCACCTCAGCCCTGTGGTAGCGAGGGCTGTTGTCCACCAACTTGGCAACCAGGGGAACAATCTGCAGAGAGACATGGAGAAGAGCTGTAACTGTGGCTCTGCGCCCATGCTGGCCACTCACTCGGAGGACACTGTGCCAGAAGGATGCACAAAATGGGGGCCAAGCAGAGGACAGGGCTCATATGGAACGCTGTGAACCAGCCAGCGTCAATTCCTCACAGTGGGGCACTGAGGTCTCTCCATGGGGCTGGGAGAACAGTGCATGGCGCTCAGCTGCTGGCAGCAAGACACAGGGCTGGGCATGGAGCTGCTGGTTCATTTGTTACCTTCTTGACATTGACATCATGCTTGCAGTCAGTAAAGACAACATGTGAGCATCGCTGTTGCTTCAGGCGCTCCAAGACTGTCTGAAGGGGACAGGAAGAGGCACTGCTGGTACCTGTCTGCATGGACCCATGGACCCCCAGCCAGCCCTCCCCCAGTGCTCACCGGCTGACGGCTGGGATCAGCCAGGTCCATCTTGTTCAGCACGAGGATGTGCGGGCGGATGCCCAGCACCTCCTGCAGAATGGGGTTACGGCCCGACAGCGGGATGTGAGCATTGTTAAGGACAGTGACTGTCCACTGGCATGGACGCAGGTACTGGGGTCGACAAGCTCTGTGTGTGGGGAAGCTGATGGGGCTGTTGCAGAGCTGGAGAGGGGTATGGCACGGAAGCACATACTGAGGTGGGCCAGCTGCTCACGGCAGGAAGCTCATGGGGCTGTTGTGCAGCTAGAGAAGGGTATTCCATTGAAGCAGGTAGAGGGGTGGACTTGGGGGGGGGGGAAGCTGATGGGGCTGTTGTGCTGCTGGAGAGGGGTACGGGGCTGGGAGAAGAAGCGAACTGGATGGACAGGGGCAGCTGGGGCACACGGGGCCGGGAAGACCCCACCGATGCAGGGGACAGTGTCCCGGAGCGCCACCTCCCGCTGCCCCGGGGGACACGGGGCAGCCCGAGCCGTGCAGGAGGATATGCGAGCATCGTGCACCTCGATGAGGCAGTCGGCGCGCCGCAGGGAGGCCCGCATCTGCCGCAGGCCTGCAGCACAACGCTGGGTGAGCGGCGGCGGCGGCGAAAGCGAAGGGGCGGCGGCGCCCGCCCGCCCCGCTCCCCCCACCCCTCACCTTTGGCCATGTGCCTCGGGAACCAGGCGGCCACATCGCGGCCGCCGAAATCGAAGCGCTCCCGGAACCGCCCAGGCCCGAGCCCTGCCGCGGCCGCCCGCAGCACCGCCGGGCACCCCCTCATGGCAGTTCGCATCGCATCCGGCGCGACGCGCGGGGAGGAGCCGCATCACCCCGCCTCCGACAGCGCACCGGCTGCGGGGCTTCCCGTCAGCGCAATGGCGGAGCAGCGGCCTGCGCCGGGGACGGGGCCCGGCGGCACGGGCAGCACCGGGCCCCGCAGCGAGGGGAAGGCACCCCCGGCCGCGGGACCCGGTCCCCAAGCCACCCCCCAGCCGCAGCCGCCGCCGCCAGCCCCTCAGCCCAGCAAGGAGCCAGCCCCGCCGCAGTGCCCGCTGGACGACACCCGCTACCTGATCGCCAGCACCAACTGGTACTAAGGCTGCGGACCCGAGCCGAGGAGCCGCGTCCATGCCCTGCAGAAGGAGAAGGCTCTCTGCGTGTGTCTGCCTGGCCGGGTTCTCAATAAAGGAGGCTGAGCGGCAAAGCACAGGGTTTATTTCTGCCCCTCGGAGCCGCGGGATGGCTCAAGGAGCTGGTTGAGGCGCTCGGCCTCTCGCCAGCCAGACAGCAGCGCCCCGTGGGTGGTGGAGTAGAAGGTGCGGTGCGTGGCCTCGCCGGCGAAGAGGAGCTGCAGGGGCTGCAAGGTGGGAAGTGAGTGCTGGGGGCTGGAGCACAAAGGGGTTATCCTAACCCAGTCTCATCTCCCTGCCTTCTGGCACCCTGCATGTGCGTGACCCACTCTGCAGCCACAGGGCACCTACCCTTCCTTAGAGACCCACCCCTTACTGTGAGCATCATAGAGTCAGCCAGGTTGGAAAATACCTTTAAACCCATCAAGTCCAACCATTCCCCAGCAGTGCCAAGGCCACCACTGACCCATGGCACTGAGGGCCTCGTCTCACGGTGTGTGAACACTTGCAGGGACGGTGACTCCAGCACTGCCCTGGGCAGCCTGTTCCAGTGCCTGAGCACCCTCTGGGGAGGGAATTATTCCTCAGCTCCATCTAAACCTCCCCTTGTGCAACTTGAGGCCGTTTCCTCTTGTCCCATCCCTTGTTCCTTGGGAAAAGAGACTGACCGCCACCTCGCTACCACCTCCTGATGCCAGAAAGCGTTTGGAAGCAGCCAAGTGTCCCCAAACTTTATGGAAGTGGGGTTCCCCCCACACCCGTAGAGCTCAGTGGGAAAAGTCAAGGGGGGGTTGGTTGGTGACCTGAACATTGGTGACCCCCAACTGGAGTGGAAGTGAGGATGCCATGTCCCTGTGCTCCTCATGGCCTGGGGTACCCTGGCCCCAAGCCAGGAGATCCTGCTTCTTCCATAGCCACTGCCATCCCCCAACCTAGAGTAGTTACCCTGGGGTCCTTGGGGTCCTCGGGCAAGGGCTGAGCCAGGATGTCAATGTCATCGCCGGAGCTGCCAACGGCCACATAGCTGTAGGAGCCCCGGGTGTAGGGAGTGCTGTGCCACTGGGACCGCAGCATGCTCCTGGGAGTGGGCAGGAGCGGGTTCCCTATGGGTACGGATTCTCAGTGGGATCCAGAAAGCCAGGGGGATGGGGTGACAAGGGCAGAGGAGGCAGTGGTTACCTGTAAGCGTGCGGAGCACGTGTGTCATGGTGCTGAGAACCTCTGCATCACTCAGTGTCTCCATGTACTCTGACTCCTTCCCTGCGATGAAGCCACAGAGGACGTGCCCGTGCCTGGGGAGGAAAGATGGGGCTGAGAGCTGCAGCCACCCTCCTGCTGCTCACCAGGAAACATGGGAGCACTGCTCCATCGCAGGCCACCAGCAACCCAGAGAAGGTCTTGAAGCTCAAGACAGAACCAAGACGCTCTGTCACATTGCCCAGGAGATGCCCTAACCCCTGTTGCTGGTTCTCCCATCACATACTGCTCTGGTGGTTGGAGGACCACAAATCCAATGAGCTTCTTGAACCAGTTGGCCTTCAGGTCGGTGCTGGGCTTCTCAAGGGGAGACTCATTCTCCCACACCACTTCGATGAGCTGCTGCTGGGGCTCCCAGAAAGGCTGCTCGAACTCCAGGAAGATCTTGTTGTTGGTGCCAAAACCCAGGTGGCGAATGGCCTCTGCTTTCCGCTCAGGCAGGGGAGGCTGGAAGAAGTCCTGGTGGCGTTCCTTGAGGAAACCTGCAGGCAGATGATTAGGCAGAACCAGCATCTCTGTTTGCTGGGCTCTGAAGTGGGGTCAGAGATACTTTCCCCTCCCCAAAGTCCCTTTCCATCCTCCCCTCTCCCACCAGGAGCCTGTCCATCATCAACCATGCCAACCGGTTGGAGGGGACAGGCAGGGCAAGGAAAGGTGTTGATGTCCTCACCCAGTGGGACGGTGACAATGACATGGTCGGCAAGGAAGGTGTCTCCATCTTCACACTCCACACGGACGGGGTAATCCCTAGCATTATCCCCTTCCTCACGGAAGGACCCTTGCCACTGGATGGTCCTCACTGCCTTGTTGAGCAGGACGGTACCCTCTGGCAGAGTTGAGAGCATGCGCTCGGGCAAGCTGCTGTAGCCTCTGCAGGAGGAGGTGCTGATGGGGATAGGGTGCCCCACAGAATATTCTTCCATTTCCCTCTCCAGAGCCCTGTGCTTACCCCGGGAAAGTGCAGTCCAGGCCTGGCAGGGAAATATACTCCCCAAAGGGCTCAAGGGCCACCAGGTCCATGCTGTGGGTGCCACTGATGCAACACTCCAGCTTGAGGCATGTGGCGAGGATGGCCAGCTGGAGCCGCCGGGCATCCTCCTTGCCCCCCCCCAAAGCGGGGACCCTGCGGGTGATCTCTGCCCGCACATACTGTCCCACACTGGGTGCTGGTGGCTTTTCAGCACCCCGAAAATCACGGGCAGACGCCAGGAGGGTGTCAAAGAGGTCATGGGCTTCTCTCACCGCCTGGGGGCTCAGCGCCCTCCCTGAGCTGCCGTAAGTGATGGAGGGCATCGAGGGGTGACCCCCTGCCTCTGCCCGCTGGTTCTCCTCCCGGGCAGCCTCCGGACCCAGCAGGCCATAGCGGGTGGCGAGGCAGAAGACGGGGTTCCCTGGCGAGGGGCCGTGGATCCAGTGTGCCCCCATCTCTGCCAGCCCTGACGCTGCGGGGGAGGAGGGTATCACCCCAGGGCAGGACCCCCAGAACCAGCTGGGGTCAGCGGCCGCTTCCCAACCCCCCTGTACCACCCGTCACTGGCTCCAGTGCGCTCCCACTGCACACACAGGACCAGACCCCGCAGCCGCGTGTCCCCACACTGAGGAACCAGCCCCACAGCGGCGGTCGCGGTGCAGCTCCCCCATCCCCGGCGCTACCCCCGTCCCGTCCCGTCCCGGGCCGGTTCCGTAGCCGGGGCCACCCCCCGGGGCTCCCCCGTACCGAAGGGGCGGGTGCGGACGCGGCCGCCGGGGTGGGACGCCGCCTCCAGCAGCCGCACGGAGCCGGAGTCGGTCCCGCGGAGCCGCTGCACCGCGCCCAGCCCCGCCAGCCCCGCGCCCACCACCACCACCCGCCGCACGCCGCGGCCCTCCATGGCGCCCGCCCCGTGCCGTCCCTTCCCTTCCCGCTCGGTCTCGCCTCCGCCAGGCCCCGCCTGCTCCCGTCGCATCTCATATGTGAGCGCAGCAAGCGCGGGGTAGATGGAAGTGCGGGGACGTGGGCTGAGAACGAGCTAAATGGGTGCTGGAGAGGGGCTCTTTATCAGGGACTGTAGCGATAGGACGAGCGGTGATGGGTTCCAACTGAAACGGGAAGTTCAGGTTGGGGATAAGGAAGAAGTTCTTTGCTCTGAGGGTGCTGAGGCGCTGGCACAGAGTGCCCAGAGAAGCTGTGGCTGCCCCATCCCTGGCAGTGTTCAAGGCCACGTTGGACACAGGGGCTTGGAGCAACCTGCTCTAGTGGAAGGTGTCCCTGGCTGCCGCAGGGGGTTGGAACTGCATGAGCTTTCATGTTCCTTCCAACCCAAACCACACTGTGATTCTATGAAGGGCAGTGCTGAGAAGATTGTGATCAGTGGTGTAGTCCGCAGCGTGCCCTTAAGCCAGGAGGGACAAGAGTATCTTGGCGGGCATAGGCAGGAATATTGCAACAGATCGAGGGACAGGATCCTCCCCCTCTGCTGATTCTGGTGAGGCCGCATCTGGAACACTGTGTCCAGTTCTGGGCTCCTCAGTAAGAGACAAATGGAGGCCACAAAGATAATCAGGGTTCTGGGGCATCACTTGTGAGGAGAAATTGCGGGCGCTGGGCCTGGTTAGTCTGGAGAAGAGCAGGCTGAGAAAGGATCACACCAGTGCAAAGCAGTATCCCAAAGGTGGGTACAAGGAGGATAGTGCCAGACTCTTGTCAGTGGTGCCCAGCAACAGGACGAGGAGCAATGGCCATAAACTAAAACACAGCTTCCACCACAACACAAGGAAGAACTTCTTTCCACTGATGGTGGCAGAGCACTGGAACAGGCTGCCCAGGGAGGTTGTGAATCTCCCTTTCTGGAGACATTCCAAACCCACCTGGGCACATTCCTGTGTGACCTGCTCTGGGTAGCCCTGCGTTGGCAGGGGGTTGGACTGGATGATCTTCAGAGGTCCCTCAATCCTGATGATTCTTTATTTAGGAGGTATTTTCCCCACCTCCAGTTTTCCAGCAAGCACCGAGGTGGGACTACATGGAAGGGGATGCGCACTGCAGCGGCACCAGCCTTGTGGCAGCTTCATAGGGCAACCGTGACCATGCATCCATCCATCCTCTCCATCCCTTTCTGTGCTGTGACTGGGGGCTGGACTCAGACACCCCCACCTCCCTGTGGTCAGACCCAACAATCCCAGCTCCTTCCCATCTCCCTGTGGGTTGGATGCTCTCATCTCCAACCCACTGGGGTCACAGCAGGGTCCCCACATCCCACTTGCACAGCCCAGGATGTGGCTCCAGCATTACCCTTCCAGCAAGGCTGCCTGACTGGTGACTCCTGCCTGCCCTGATGCCTCGGTTGGCCCCGGTGCTGCCCTGCCTGCACAGTGTCACTGGTTCATGAGGAGCTCCCAAGCAAGGAGGACAAACCCTGATGACCAAGGGCTGCGTGGGAAGCACCATCACCACAAGTGTGTCAGGCCAGCAGTAAGGACGGGACAGCAGGGGATGTCCCAGTGGAGGGAGAGGGGCCAGGCCACTGGCATCTCCCTGGGGACCCACCACTCTACTGAGACCCCTCCATCAGCTCCAGGATGCTGCTGTAGAGGCGTTTGGGGGCATCCAGTCCCCAGATGAAGTCCCAGTGGTTCCAGTCAGGGATGTGGCCGTAGGTGACAAGGTGGGCGATGCGGGGCAGTAGCAGGAGGACGTCTCTCCAGTCAGCTGCCCAGTCCTCTCCTCCTGACCACACTGCTGTGGGCACGGGCATCTCCTCCACGTGGTACAAGGGAGGTGTCTCCTGGAGGGACAGGGGGGACTTTGAGGAACTGCTGCTGTGGTGAACGCCTGCAAACCAACGTGTCCCCACACCCCAGAGCCCTGGCACCTCCAGCCACCAGCGCTGCTGGTGCAGCCTCCTACCTGGTGGTACACGGCTGGGTTTTCACAGCCATAGTCAAAGGCTTTGAATTCTCCTGATTTCATCACCTGCAAGGAGAGCGTAGGTCTGAGGTGGGAGGCCAGGGAGCACCTTTGTGCAGGTACTGCATCTCCCAGCTTCCTAAAGGGATCGCATCATGAAAGAAGGTTGTGATGCATGGAGGTGGCCTCCCTCCCAAGCTGGACTTTCTGCCTTTTTTAACAGGGTGATGATTTGAACTCCACCTCAACTCCTGTCCCTAGCTATAGGCTGGCAAACTAAGGCATTGCATGTGGCACTTTGGCTGCCGCAGTGTGATGCTGGTACCTCTGCAGACCTGCTCATCACCAGCTCATGTGCAGGGTGCTGCTGGAGGACTTCACACTGGCAAGTTCTCCTTCATCAACCTGATCATTTTTACTTTCTTGCACACTCTGGGCTGAGGGTATAGAGACACCAGTCCCAGGTTTGTAAGGGTTGCTTCTATGCTAGGAACCTACCTGGGCCCAGTGTATCATGGTTTTGACAGATGTCCTATCCGGATAGTGGGATGTGTACACATCCAGCCGCGTCTGCAAGGAAACACATTCAAACTATCATAGACTAGAGCACAAGTCTGGTGAGGAATGGCTGAGGGACCTGGGGGGTTCAGTCTGGAGAAGAGAAGGCTCAGGGGGGACCTGATCGCTCCCTACAGCTGCCTGAGAGGAGGATGGAGCCAGGAGGGGGCTGGGCTCTGTTCCCAAGGAACAAGGGATGGGACAAGAGGAAACGGGCTCAAGCTGCACCAGGGCAGGTTTAGATGGAGATGAGGAACAATTCCTTCCCCACAGGGTGCTCAGGCATTGGAACAGGCTGCCCAGGGCAGTGCTGGAGTCACCATCCCTGTAAGTGTTCATACACCATCTAGACAAAGCCCTCAGTGCCATGGGTCAGTGGTGGCCTTGGCAGTGCTGGGGAATGGTTGGACTGGATGAACTTAAAGGTCACTTCCAAGCTGGTTGATTCTGTCATTCTATGATTGCTTTCCAATGGATAGGAGCAAGGATGGCAGTTGGCAGATGATGCATTTCCCAAACCAGGTACTGCTGAGTCAAGCTGCCTAGAGAGTTGGGCCAGGAATATAATCTTCATTAAAACCCATTGCTCTTAGACAGCTTCAGGAGAATGGTGAAGGATGAGGTACCCTCTAGCTCCTGGAGATACCTCCTCTGGGCTCAGGGACTGTGCTCAAGACCTTAGTGACTACTTGTGGTCACCCAGATGCTGCTTCGGCAGGGTGTGTGGGAGCAGGGGCTGCACCCAGGGGTGCTGATGGGGTGTACAGCTGCTCTCAGTGGCAATAGGTGCTGCTGGGTGCCCCCAAGCAGAGGAGCCCAGGGCTCCGGCTCTCTCATCCCCATGCGAAGTGGTTGCACTCACCATGTTGAAGTTCTTCTCGTTGTAGCCACCCAGCAGGAAGAGGAGGTTGGCACAAGGCTTATGCAGCAGCGGGTTCCTGCAGAGCTGGGGGAGAAACCTCCACAGCTTCCTCATCCGCAGCGAGGCATCCGTTCTGCCAAGCAGGAGCTGCAGGAGCAAAGGGCAAGGTTGGTGTCTGGCACTTCCCTTCCTTGAGCCTGGTCCTCAGAGTGCCCCCCCTTGACATGCCACCAGCCACTGTCCCCTGAGCTAGGTGGGGAAGGGTTGTGTGGCACTCACATGGGTCAAACCCTCTTCTCCTTTGCCCGCTGCCCCGCTGAGGTGTGCACAGCTCAGTACAGAGGTGATGCTGACTGAATGCACACCAGGGTAATCAGTACTCGGGACTCTCTTCTTCCCCTCAAGCGCTGGGTTCGTTTGTCATTAACATCAGCACAGTAAAGCTGCTCTTTCCCAGGTTGGCTGTCCATGAATTCAACAAGAGCCCCCACAGAAAGACCAGCTTCAACACCTTGAGATCCTGCAGATGGAAGGCAGGTGTGCACTCAACAAGGTGACTGTGCAGGGTGCATCTGCACCTGATGAAAAGTGTCTGTGCTTATAAATCAGCAGGAATTAACTCTCCTGCTGTGCCAGATAGCCCCGGGGGCTGTGTCTGGGCATGATCCCTTTTCTAGCACCGCTGTGTTTAGGAGAGGAGAGCATGGAGCAATCCCCTACCTGGAACGTCTTGAATT
This sequence comes from Amazona ochrocephala, assembly GCA_039720435.1. Taxonomy (NCBI): domain Eukaryota; kingdom Metazoa; phylum Chordata; class Aves; order Psittaciformes; family Psittacidae; genus Amazona; species Amazona ochrocephala. Next base: position 78,892,652 of record CM077881.1, on the reverse strand, counting down.
GCCTGTCTAGAAGGAAGGACAGTTTCATGATGGGACTTCTGGCATGTTTGACTGTCACTACTGGAGCCAGGGCAAAAAACAGTTTGATTTTCTGAGCCAGTTCTGGCATGGATGAAAAGGCGATGAATGCTGAGGAAACAGAAAAACAACCTAAGACTGGGTTCATCTTTCTTCAGGTGCTTAATCTGAGGGTTTGCTTGCCCAGACCTGTTTAGCTGGCATTATACCCAGTTAGAAACATGGGATCTCTTCCCACCTTTCTGCTTAGCATTAGTGCTAGAGATGTCCAGAAGGAGACAAAGCCTTCATCCCTATAGTTGGAAGTGGCTGATAAGGCACTTCAATGATTACTACTGATGGGAAGTCCTGCCCCATTCACCAGGTGAAGGGAACAGTGCTGTCATCTTCCATCAACCCCTAAAGGGTGTCATTATCACAGGTTATCTCATACCCCTGATGGCCCAGGTGAAAAGAAGCGCAATTCATTTCATTGGAAGGTAAAAGCTGTGACATCCACGCAAGACACCTTTGGTTTTGATGCAGGATGCTGCAATTTGGTTTTCTAGGTTGAATTATAGTTGCAGCAAGGAACTTATTGAGATCACCGGGAGCTTTCTGACTGCTCTAGGAGAAAGCTGGTCCTCCTAGATGTCTTATATGAAAAGCATGGCTTGGGTACCTCACTGCAAGGGACCTTCTACCTAGTCTGCCTGCTTGTCAGCCCTCAAAGATTGGACCTCTCTGCTTCCTGCTTACAAACACCAAAATGAGTATTTTCAAGGTGGTCCAGGCAGTTCTAACACACCGATCGTGCAGCCCTGGGAGTAGCCAATGTAATAGATCTGCTTCTGTCCAGTCTTCTGCAGGATGAAGTTGATCATGGCTGGGAGGTCGTACATTGCCATCTCATGGAAGCTGCAACACAGGAGCAGTTCACTGTTTATAAGGTAACACCAGGAGAGCAAAGTTCCCTGTGAATTTTGGCTGTCTTGCATTGCTTCTATACTGAAGGGCTTAATATCCATTACCAGGAGAAAATTCCTATGAGGTAGGAGAGCCCTTTGCTGGGTGAAACTGCCCAGGGACTGAATGTATCCCTCCTGCAATGGCCTCATCCTTCCCTGAAAGGGCTTAGTCATCCCATAGCCATGGTTAGCAGCAAAGAAGCTGTGCAGAGCCTGACCAGCTGTGCATCCAGGTCTGCAGCCCCAGAGCTGGCTCTTGTTAGGGTTACAGCACCAGCTCTGCTCCTAGAGATGCTCTTTCTCAGCAGTGAATGAAGCACCGGTTGCTGCCCATTTGCTTTTTAGAGTGATAAGGTGAAGCACAGACCTACTTTATCAGGTTTTTCTTACTGGAAGCATGTTTATGAGCCTGGGAAATCCAGGAATGCTCTGAAGATCAGTTCTGGAGGGGCAGTAGCAGTCTAAAAAGCCATTCTTGGAAACAAGGTTTCTGTGGGCAGCATCTAGGAGAAGGGTAAGTGGCAATGATGCTTCTGGACCTCTTGCTGGGGGATTTGGCGAAGGACATCCCCACAGAGCCCCCAAAATAGGGCTTATGTCTCTGCAGGATGGATGTCCTCATGCATGCAGCAGGGCCAAGCAGCTGCAGGGAGCTGCTGGCACCGTGTCAGCAGGCTGGTCTGCACGGGCACCTCCAAATCCCTGGCACATCACTGGGAATGCTGGGGGAGGCTCTACCGGAGATGAGGTGCTCCGGCTTGCCTGCTCTGAGGCACCCACTCTGCCTAGAGGTTAGTGACAGGCAGAGGAACCGGCAGCGCTGTTGTGATCCACTGCAGCCCACCTGAAATCCCAGAATTCAGCCTGGTCAGCGGAAAGGTGCTGGTGTCGCTGGGACCAGCTTGTCCCTCGGCTGTTTCCCAGCCAGACATCATAGCCAGAGTCTGCGAGTATGAAGCCAAGGCTGTTGTTGGATAGGTTTTCCACCCAGTGGCTGCCTTCTCCGAGTAAGCCATGCTGGAGAAACACAACTGACTTGGGCTCTGGATATGAAAGAAACAGCACATTGCACTGAACTGGAATTTCCCTGCTTATTCACCCCAAATTCAGGCCAACAAAGCCTCTTTCTCACACTGCCAGAGGACACACAGTGTGCATTTGAATGACATCTCCTGATGAAGCAATCCTTGCCATAGTTACCCTGTGGTGGTTGCCCTTGTTGTCTCAGGCTGGAGAGCTGCAGACATCCCTCCTAAACATTCAGACCCCACAAACTCATCCCCACAAGCTTAGTACAGTGGACACTGAAAACAGCCATGTGAAAGCTCAAATGTACAGGCTCGTTCCTGAGATTGTTCAAACCCCCGAGGCACAGATTTATGGGGGGGAAATTAAATGAAGATATATCTCTCCAGATATGTCTGCACCCTCTGGGCCCTTTTCCAGGCTCAAGCCTCTGCTGGATGGGACAGGCAGTTACTGTGGTGCAGACACACTCTCCTGTGTTGGCTGCTAGAAGTGTGACTCTGAATCTGAAAAGTACTGTGCATTGCTTTCCCAGTCAATGCTCCCCTGGCTGCTCAGGCTCATCCCTTCGCTTGCTTGCTATGTTAAGTCTACTCGGTCTTTTTTTTGCTGCCTTCCTTGTGAAATTGAGACGTACCTCTGTTCCTAGGATTTGTTCTTCCATAAGGAATCCTGTTAAGGGTGATGTAGTAGCCATCACTAGTCAGGACTTCATACTCCTCACTGGGGTACCCTCTGTGGCAGATGATTTGGCTCTGGGGGAAGAAAAACACAGGTAGAAAGCTGAACCTCCCCCGGTGTAGCTTGAGGCTATTTCCTTTTGTCCTATCGCTTGTTCCTTGGGAGCAGAGACCAGTCCCCTCCTGGCTCCACCCTCCTGTGAGGCAGTTGTAGGGAGTGATAAGGTCCCCCTGAGGCTTCTCTTATCCCTACGATGCTCCATGAGATGCTGAAGGGAAGAGGGAATGCCCAGCTGTGGGCTGTGAGCAGGAGGGGGGTGAGTGGCAGCAGGGCTCCCCAGCAGCATGCAGCAGGAAATGCATTTGAGATCCTTCCAAACCCAAAGATTGAAATGAAAAGGATTTACTGACAGCTGACATGTCATGTCACACTGAGCTGATGCGTGGGGCTGATAAGATAGCAGGGCATATTGAACCTGCTGAGCTGGGCTGACTGGAAGGGCAATAGGACAAACACTGTAGGATTTGTCTCATGGTTCCTGAAGCTTTGCCTGAGCTTTATTTACGCTGAAAACTCCAACGATTGGGAAGTCTCAGTCTGGTGAAATCCAGCCGTGGTCCTGCCTACGCATCGCCATGTGCTTGCTTTGTCACACAGTTGGCAGAAGGGATTAATTTCAGCAATTTAATTGCCCATGTCACAGATCCATTTAAAACCACCTCTGCAGAGTTGCAGAGCCCACCTGGACATGGCCCTGAGCTACTTGCTGCAGCTGAAAGAGAGAAGTCTTGCACAACTTAAGACCCCCCAGGAAGGTGTCTGATCAAATCCAGGCTGGGTTTACCCTCTTCTCTAACTGACCTGCTGGTAATTGTACTTCAGACTGCTGGGAGGAGCAGGGCTCTTTCAGGAAGAAGGGCTTGCTAATGATAGTATGGAGGCAACGCCAGATTGAAAACCAGCACACGTGATGAGCCAAACCTCCTCCACATACATCCCCTCCATCCCTCTCTCCCGCAGATAAACATCCCCAAGCTGTTCTTCTGACTTACAACATTCATGAAAGTCTCGGGATTTATGACCTTTTTCTGCTCGATGGCATCTTCTGAGTTCACAGGTGCTTGTGTCAAAACCAGGATTGCCATCAACAGCCACATCTTGTGCCTGTGTAAAATACTGCTATTGCTATTGCTGCTGCTATTGCTGTTGCTGTGGCTATTTAACATTGTTATGAATGTCTGTTTCCACTTGGTTATGATGGGTTAGGTTCCTTATCTACCTGAAGACCATATATCATAGTCTGGGCTGGAAGCAGAATGGATTCCCAATTCCAACTACCATTACAGCCCATGCAAGGTTCTTCATACTCCTCTGTACAGACTAGACCTGGTACTAGGCAAGACCCATTTTTATATTTTTAGTGGTAAAAAGTAGAGAAACAGTTTTATAATGCAAGAACTGAAGTGATAGAAAATACCGTCGAGTCAATTGTCACAGAGGGGGAATTAATTCAAAGTGAATGAATGAATGAATGAATGAATGAATGAATTCAAAGTAAAGGTTTATGCTATAGGAAGGACACATTTAGGTTGGCTGGGCTATGACTACATCTGTACTTTTGCTGTGTCTCTATTACTTAGCTTTTGCACCCAGAAGCCAGTATGAACAGATGGATCGTATAAACTGAAACTGGTAGAGCCTCATAGGAAGGCTATTTATAAAGTAAGCATAACTTAAAAAAAAACACCCCAGAAACCATTTTAATCACCTTAGAGACTTTTTTTCCCAAGCAGAGATCTATTTTTGATACACACACTTAATATTTGATATGATTTTTAATCCCTTGACAGGCTCTTCAAAGTTAAAGTTGAACTCCAACCCAGTAGCATGAGTTGCAGATCATCTCACCAGTCATCTGGTTGCTCTCTACCTCCCTTTTTCCTCCTCCTCATGGGTCTCTCACACCCTGAGATGCATCTGCCCTCTGAAATATTCCCAGTAACCCTCTCTATGGTATTACCAAGAGGCAAGTTACTAAGAACAAGACCAATCAGTGCTTTTCCACCCTCAGGATAGCAAACCTGAATTACGTGAAGGAAAATACATTACCCGGCAGAGCCCACCGTCGTCACTGATCAGGCTGGTGGTGTGAATGGTGGTGGCTCTGTCATCACCAGTATTAAAGCCAGAACATTGTGTCAGATCCCTGACACCATGCTGGACCACATCATGTGTCCTCCAATTAAGTGATGTGTGTGCTGGTCATATCTTTGATAACTTCCTCTGCTTGTCCATGTGGTCATGACTTTCGTGCTTGTAAAGGATTATGTTTCCAAAAGCAGTGGCGTGGTGCAGCAAGGAATTTCAACTATGGAATTGCACCTTAAGCTTGTGGTAGCCACAGTAAAAAAATGTCAGGAAGTTTTCTTTCTAACAGATCATTTCCTAACTCCAAGGAGCTCTTTGGGAATGCCTCTTCTATGATGAGAGCCCCTGGGGAAATGAAAGAACTCTATCAGCTTCACAAGGCCTCGGGGGTATTTCAACCTCTCCATAGACACATGTCATGGCTTAAACCCAGCTGGCAACTAAGTACCATGCAGTACAAGTGCTGTTGAGACCCTCCTGTCGTTCCAGAAATACAAATGTTTTCTGCCCCTCAGTGGCTCAATGGCATTGGGGTATCAGCATTATTCTCAGACTAAAGCCAAAATACAGCACCTCACCAGCTACTGAGGAGAGGATTAACTCCATCCCAGACGAAACAAGGACAACATAGCAAGGACAGGTCAGGCTTCACTGGTTTCCTGCACGGGAGGCATTTGGTGTACCACTCTTCAGAAGTGACAGTGGCCCAGGCAATGTCCCATAGCCTTTATGCCCCAGTGGTAGTGTGTTTGCAGCTGACAACTGGCAAAACCTCTGCAACATTTTCCGGACAAGTACCAGGCATAGCCTCCTGCTGATGGACAGCAGAGCCTGTGCAATGATTCCATTTGGGTGAAGTGGCAGGTATTTCACAGAGCACAGGTGCTCATTCTCCACCTCCAGCCTTACAACCTACGCCTTTCTGTAGCTGCTTGGTAGCCACCTAAAAGACTAAGCCTTTGGTTGGCTATCAGGTGCTTTGGTTGAGTATACCTTTCGTGGTTGTGGATTAGGCTGAATTCTAATATTCATACCAGCCGCAGTCTATGAGCAGTGTGCAAGCTGTGGAACACAGCCCAGATCAAGCATGTGTTACTCCATCCACCAGACTGTAATTTTCCGTCAATGCCACAACTGGTGACGCAAAGGGACGCTGTGTGTGGGTGCTATCTTCCTGACAGCAGCTGTGGCCTGAGCCTTCACTGTTTCATTACCTTACTTCTGTCCTTGTGCCTACTTCAGGCTATTGCAAATGTCCTCCCACTCCCATGAGTGCAAAAATCCGTCTGCATAAGATGGACTTCACAGGTTGTGTAGAGAGCAATTCTACTGTCCATCCCAGGAGGAGTTAGAAAACACCCTATGGATGGAGAAACCCTTACCCAGCTTGTGTACTGCTATTCAAGCATCAAGACAGGCCTCACCTTTTACTTGTATGGTCAGCCACTTCATCCATTGTCATCCATTGTCTTCTGTCTTCTACTTCCACGGAGTACTAGTTATCTAATGGAGGTACTAAACACTAGTACTAGGTACTATTTATCTAATGGAGGTACTAAATACTAGTACTAGATACGAGGCAGCAGAGATTTCAACATCCTTAGGCTGTGGGATGAGGCTATCGGCACAGAGTATCAGTGCTGAGGCTCATGTGTGATTTCACACCAGAACCTATCATAACTGTGGTAGGAAGGAAAGAAGCTGGAGCGAAGAGCGGTTAGCTTTTTACTGGGAAACTCTTGTGGAGCTTAGTCAAAGGAAGAAATGAAGACCTTTTGAGTTATTTGAAGTTAGGAGACCCAAGTTGGATGTTTTGATGCACAATATAGGTGGAAAGAGCAATACCATCATGATACTGCTGTGATTGTGCACTTAACAGAATTGTAAATAGTCACTAGTATAATCTACAGGCCAGGATGCCATAATACATGGTAAGATGCACAAAACTAGATAGACTAACATGGGCATCTTAAAATGAACCACACTCATGGGATGTTTTTACGGTATTGTGGTGGGAACCAATGTAAGAAAACTCAAGACTGTTTAGAAACGGAAAGGTGTTTTATTGAGCTTTCTAACCAAGCAGACTGTACCAATCAGCACTTTCATACACACACTTTCAGAGGGGCCAAGATATGTGTACCGAGTGGCCTGTCCAAGGTCACCTGAGTGTGATACGGAAGGCAAGGACTGCCAGCTACTGAGTTCTCCATAAGCCTTCTGGGTTCTGCTTGAGACCCAAAGGCCAAGTCTTTCTTGGCCTTTAAGGTGCTGTAGGAGTCAGAAGTTACTATGACATAACATATTGCTGCTGCATCTTGTTTACTTCATGCTTCTTAAATACTAGGCAACGTTGCTGCTGGTTATCTCACTTTTTTGTTATCATAGGACTGTAACGCATCCTGCTGTTGGGATAACAACAAGAAAAACCACCCATGGAAGGTCAGGTACAGGGGGCCTACAGCATAAAGGGACAGCTGTATCCCCACTACTGCCCTGTTAACAGATGCAGGTCTTCTGCTGATGAGTCACCTTCTCAGCCGTGTATCACAGTGCAAGCAATATGTTCCTCAGTTTGATTGGTGTTAATCATGTGCTTGGCTATCAGTTCATACCATTCCTCTAATTCCTGCTCTGGTGTTTCTCCCAGTGCTCTCATGCATGTACAAGTCTCCTGACTGTATGCCCAGGATGCTGGTTATTGCCTTCTATCCATTGCCTCTTGCCAAGCGCAAGGGTAAGCCAGTCACAAGCAGGGAGATGCTTAACTAGCTGTCATCTGAACTGGAAAAGAGACTATCATTCTGATTTTAGCAATGAGGAACATCAGATGTTGTGTAACTCCTGTAGGATAAGCAGGTTTTTGCCTATGCTTTTCGCTACAGTCCCTGATGAAGAGTCCCTCTCCAGCATCCTTGTAGCCCCCTCCAGTCACTGAAAGCTGCTCTGAGGTCTACAGCTGCCAGCTGTAGGAAGAAGGTTGGCTCTCTGTCTTGTGGGGTCACACATTCTCTGCCTTCCATGTCCCTCACTGCTGTCTCCCCAGGGCCCCTGCAGAAGGTGCAGTCCCCTCTGCCTGGCCTGGAGCGCCTCAAGTTGGCCTTTTGGGCACATCACCCCTGCAGCACAGCCCATCATTCATCTGCTTCACTCCTCTGCCTGCAATTCTTGGCTTGCAAACTTGGCTTCTTTCTGCTGCCCGTCTGCTGGGAAGGTGAAAGAGCATCTCCAGGGGATGTGCGACCCCTCCGTGTAGTCACCATGAGCGTGCTAAAGACCCTCCAAAGTCAAGCACCAAAGAGAGCAAAGGAACAAGTCAGCCTTAGCCCCTCAGTGACATTTGCCATTGTTGACTAATCCCAGATGCACCTGGGACTGGGCAGAAGCAAAGACACCAAGTGATGGAGCATCTCTACAAACATGGTGCCTGCCTCTTCCTCCTTTCCTGGACTAGCAGGAAAGCCCCACAAAGCACCCGGAAACTCCACTTTGGAAGGACAGATGCATGGAACCAGGTTACAGGTAACTGGCCACATCACCATGCCCCAAGCAGAGATGAGCGCTTGAGGTACTTGTGCTCAGACCCTGGCTTGCTCTAAGTCCCAGGCCCCTGAGGGCACTAATGGGTCTTGATGGCCCTCAAGAGCCTCACCTGGGACCCCTACCCACCCATTCTCCATCCATGGGCCCTGCACTTGTTTCAGCTCAGCCCTGAGCACCCAGTCCTGGCCTGAGCTCTGTGAGGGTGTCCATTGATGCCCCTGTCTCCAAATGAACCTTGAACCTGTGGAACAGGCAGTTTCTCCATCTCAGGTTTTATGAGGACCTCACACGTGTGTGCTAGAGAGCTTGTGTTCAAGGGCTGGATGGCCCTTGGGCTGATGGTGGAAGTCTTTGTGTCTGGCCCCACTGCCAGGACCAACCCCCAGGTCCACACTGCAGCCTTGTTCCTGCTGCTGCTGTCTGGAGCTCAGCCCTGCTCCATCCTCCTGCTGTGGCTGCTCACAGAGCCTGGTACCCACACGCGGCATGGCAGGGAGTGAGCTGCTGCAAAGCAGGCCAGGGCTGGAGCATGGGGGACACTGGCTCTCCTGTGCTCACTATGGGGAACATCTGCAAGGGCTGCTCTGCCTGCCTCTTAGGTTCCCTCTCACCCAGGGGATGCAGGGATCAGGCTGAGGGCAGGATCTCTGGCACCTCCAAGAGTACCCTGGCCTGCTCTTCCTCCATGCTGCTGTGGTGGGATGCTCCAAGGAATGGTCCTCGGTCACCCTTTGGTGGGATTGCCCTGCCCTCTGCTCATCTCTGCAGCTGAGGAACGGGGCTGGCAGGCAACAGCCGGCCTGGGCTCCCAGGCAATGGATGCAGGGCAGGAAATGCCTAAGGATGCTTGAGGGATAAATACTCTGGAATTGCCCCTGCCCTGGGCATTCTCTGCAGGGCGCTCAGGTCAAAAAGCAGGGACCCTTTTCCCTGGCGCCTGCTGCAAAGTCACAGCATCAGAGCCTCTCAGGCCGCACACATCCAGTCCCCACTGCAGGACTCTGCTCCATCACCATGACAGCGGGCTGGGGATGTCACAGAGCACGTTCTACCCTGGGCGCTATAAATACAGGGACCCCTCAGACACCTGGCAGTTGCTGAGGTCCCAGGACCAGCAACCACAGCGAAGAGGACTGGTGCCAGCAAGGCAGCAAGTGGCACACCAATGCCTGGGGGAGCGGTGCTGTTGGTGCCCAAGCCAGGCATGAAGAGGAAGAGGTCGGAAGCGGAAGGCTGCGCCAGTTGTGGCGCAAGCAGTGCAGAGCCAATTGAAGTGGACCAGCCTGAAGAGGAGGAGCAGCCAAAGGAGGTGGATCCACCACACAAAGAGGAGCCAATGGAGGTTGATAGCTGCAGATGCAAAAAACGTCAAAAGCTCCAGCTCCAGTGGAAGACCAGAAGACATCGTGGTAGATCCACCTCCAAAAGAAAAAGATGCCATCGAGCTGCATCCTCCCGCAGACGAACATCACTAAGGCTGGTCTACTTCCATCATGGTCACCCTGGTGGCTCTGCACCATACCTGGCCTCCCGCCCCTGACACCCTCCTCTTCATTGCCTGGCTTGGGCAGCCAAGTTAGCAATTTAAAGAAGAATAAAGATGTTTTTTCTCTGTTCTTCTTTCACTGAGTCATCGAATCCCAGACTGGTTTGTGTTGGAAGGGACTTCAAAGCTCATCCAGTTCCAACCCTCTCCCTCCAGTCTTCTCTCCTGCTGCTTCTGTCTGGAGCTCATCCCCGCTTCATCTTCCTGCTGGGGCTGCTCACAGAGCCTGGTACCCACACGCTGCATGGATGGGAGTAAGCTCTTGCAAGGCAGGTCAGGGTGGATTCAAATCCCAGACTTTTTTGTGTTGGAAGGGATCTTAAAGCTCATCCAGTTCCAACCCGCTGCCACAAGCAGGATAGCCTCCACAAGCCCCTGTATGTGCAGTGCAGCTCCAGGTGTGTTCTTTCTGCAGGGACATGTTTATTAGCCACATCAGATATGTATCAAGGAACCCAAACAGGGGTCAGTTTAATGGAGAGTCTGGTGGCTGAACCTACTTACAATGCAGTGCGGTGGGGGGAGGGGGGGTGGAGGGTGGAGGGAGGAAGTGGTTGGGGGGGGGTAGGGTGTGTGTGGGGGGGTTGGCGGGGGTGTGTGTGGGGTTGGTAGTGGGGGAGGGATGCAATGCTATACCATTACTACATACAAGTTATTGTTTTTGAAAATCAGTGTGGGGTGGCCTCTCTCTCCCCCCCTCCCCTCCCACCCGACAATAGACAAATTGCCACCAACTCTACCTCAAGTGCCACCTACACCACCCAGCCTGACACCTGCAATACCCAACTTGACACCTACGCTTCCCAACCTGCCACTGCCTGCGCTCCTTAACTACTGCCTATATCCCTCCCAATAGGACAACCTGCAAATACCCTACACTGTGTCCCCAAAGTGTATCCTTACCTGCATGGGGCCTCTCCTTGGGCCTGCATTCCAACTAGGTCCTCTCTCTCTCTTCACCGTCTGCTGCTCATCCCTAAACACCCAAGGGGACCACCACCGACCACTGCCAAGCAGTGCCCTCCTGCATGGGCCAGTGCAGGTCTCCTCATCATCTTCTGATGGATCCTCACTGCTCAGAGATCATTCTGTTTGGCACCTTGCTGGGTCCACTTTGCTAAAAAAAACCCACTCCCTTCTATTGCTGGCCACTCATCCTCCTCCTCTTCATCCTCCTCCTCCTCTTCTTCTTTCTCCTCCTCTTCTCCTTCTCCTTCCTCCTCACTACACCTTGCTGCAAATAGAAACCAGGGCACCTACCATACAGGATGATGCTGGCATTGGTGTTGCCCAGCTCGTTCGTGGCCACACACAGGTGTAGTTCCCATAGTCCTTCTCTGAGATAGGTGGCCCTTGCCCTCGATCTGCACACCCTTCGGCCCATGGGTAACCTGCAGGGTTCAAAGACACACGATGATACTGAAAGTGCAACCTGCTATGCTCCCTGCCCTTCCCACCGGCCAAGTCCCACGCATTCCCACTCCCCACATCCCACCGAGACAAGCCCTGACACACTCGCAATTCCCTAGCCCATCTCCCCACGTGACCTACGTGGCCCACACCAACCCTGCCAGCCGTTGACATTGTCTCTGAGAGAAACAAAACACTTGGACCCAGCACAATGACTTAACTGGATCTTCCTTCACGCAAGGCCCTTGACCTCCTTGGCTCTCAATCCGCGCCCTCAATGAACCACTGAAACTCCGCCACGTGAATGGGGAGCAGAATTATACAAGTGTAATACCCACAGGTTGAGATCAGAACGTTGTAATAACTACTGTATGATCACAGAACCATAGCATCAACCGGGTTGGAAAAGACCTTTAACATCAGCAAGTCCAATCACTCCCCAGCACTCTCCCCTGACCCTCAAAGCAGCTCCCTACATGCAAACATCCAGACCTTGCTCCTAAACCTAAAGTGCTAGGACAGAAACCAGGAGCTTGCCATTTTTCTACACAGGGTGTCCTCCAGAAAAGTGCCACCGATATGGATATCCTCAATTGCTGACACGCCTAAAGCTCCATCTGTTTATAGCCTCACTGCACAGCACTCTCAGGCAACAGAGACACCAGCTCCCTAAGGACGAATGTCCAGACCATGCTCCAAAGAACAATGGTTTAGATCAAACCATGATTTGGACATGTCCTACACATGATGCCCTCCACAATAGTCCCACCAATACAGATATCCTCACTGGCACACCTAAAACTACATCTGTGTAAACCTCACTGGAACGCACGCTCCGCTGACCCTCAGACAAGCTCCCTAAGTGCCAGTGTCCGGATCCTGATGCTGAGCCTAAGTTGCTGGGAAAAAGCTGGTGCTGGGCTTGACAATGCACCCTTTATGTCACCCTTACTGACAGAAAACTCCATCTGTGTAGGACCTTGCAGGGCAGTGCTCTCAGACACCCCATAAACCAGCTCCATAAGTGCGAATGTCCAGACACTGTGCCTAAACCTAATGTGTAAAGACAAAAGCAAATAGCTGGACAGGTTCTACACAGGGTGCCCTCCAGAATGGTGCCACCAACAGGGGTATCCTCACTTGGCCACCTGCAACTCCATCTGTGTGAAGCCTCACTGGACAGCACTCTCTGGTGAAACACAAGCCAGCTCCCTAAATCTGTACATCCAGAAGCTACTCCTAAGCCTAAAGTGTTAGGACAAAAACAAATAGCTGGGCATTTCCTACACATGCTCCCCTCCACAACAGTCCCATTAATGTGGATGTCCACACTTACTTACACACCTAAAGCACCACCTGTGTAAAGCCTCACCGGACAGCACTCTTCGCTGACCAACAAGCCAGCTCCCTAAGTGCCAATATCCATATCCTGCTCCTAAGCATAATGTGTTAGAACAGAAAGCTAGTGCTGGCCACCAGCTACACATGGTGCTCTCCACAACAGTGCCACCAACACAGCAATCCACCCTTGCTTAAGCATGCAAAACTCCATCTGTGCATGACCTTGCAGAGCAGCGCTCTCAGATGCCCCATAAACCAGATACAGAAGTGAGAAGCTCCAGACTCTGTACCTAAACATAATGTGTATGGACAAACACAAATAGCTGGCCAGGTTCTACACAGGCTGCCCTCTACAATGGCTCCAACAACATGGATATCCTCACTTACACACCTAAAACTACCTCTGTGTAAAGCCTCACTGGAAAGCACTCTCCGGTGAACCATAAACCAGCTCCCTAAAGGTGAACATCCTGATTCTTCTCCTAAACCTCATAACTGAGGACAGGAAGATGAGCACATGATCTACACATGGTACCTTTCGGAATACTCCCACCAATAAGGATATCCTCACTGGCACACCTAAAACTACATCCGTGTAAACCTCACTGGAACGCACACTCCGCTGACCCCCAGACCAGCTCCCTAAGTGCCAGTGTCCAGACACTGATGCTAAGCCTAAGTTGCTGGGAAAAAGCTGGTGCTGCGCTTGACAATCCACCCTTTATGTCACCCTTACTGACAGAAAACTCCATCCATGTAGGACCTCGCAGGGCAGTGCTCTCAGACAGTCCATAAACCAGCTCCATGACTGTGAATGTCCAGACACTGTGCCTAAACCTAATGTGTTAGCTGGTCAGGTTCTATACAGAGTGCCCTCCAGAATGGCACCACCAACATGGATATCTTTGCTTACCTACACACCTAAAACTACCTCCGTGTAAAGCCTCACTGAAAAGCATTCCCTGGTGAATCACGATCCAGCTCCCTAAATTCAAACGTCCTGAATCTCCTCCTAAGCCTAATATGCTAGCACAGGAACAGGAGCTGACATTTCCTAAACATTACCCTCTGGAATACTCCCACCAATATGGATATCCTCACTTACTTACACATCTAAAACTATATCTGTGGAAAGCCTCACTGGACAGCAGTCTCCACTGGCACACAAACCAGCTCCCTAAGTGCAAACATCCAAACTCTCACGGCTAAGCCTGAGGTGCCAGGTCAGAAAGCTGGGGCTGCGCATCAGCTACACACGGTGTCCTTCACAACAGTGCCACAAACATGGCAATCCACCCTTGTTTCCCACCTAAAACTCCATCTGTGTACTACCCTGCAGGGCAGCACTCTCAGGTGCCCCATAAATCATATGCCAAATCCTGTACCTAAATCTAATGCGTTAAGACAAACACAAGTAACTGGGCCCATTCTACACAAGGTGCCCTGTGGAACGGTGCCACCAACACGGCAATCCACCCTTGCTTAGTCATGGAAAACTCCATCTGTGTAAAGCCTCACCGGGCAACACTTTGCTGTAGCAGAGACATCAGCTCCCTGAGGGCAAATATCCAGACGATGCTCCTAAGACTAACGTGTTAGGTCAGAAACCATGATTTGGGCACGTCCTACACGTGGCACCCTGCAGAACAGTCCCGCCAATATGGATATGCTCACTTACTTGCACACCTAAAACTCCACCTCTGTCAAGCCTCACTGGAGAGCACACTCTGCGGTGACCAACAAACCAGCTCCTCGAGCGCGAGCTTCACGTGAAGCGTAAAGTCGTGCCGTGGCATCTGCTAAGAGTACTCCATGTCTAGGGCTCATTGCTATATTAGGAGACACCTCTAAGTGTGGGTTGCTTTGTGCCCTGCCACCACCCAGCCAGAGCTGCTCCAGATCGAGGGGCCTGTGATGGGTTCGCACACGGGGTACGGCAAGTGAGGGGTAATTTGGGGATCGCTTAATGCAAAGGGGTTGATCTGGGGTTGCACGGACCTGGCACATCAGGCAGTCCCACCACTCACTCGTGCACTCGGCTGATCATGGTGTTATTTCCACAGCCGGCCTATGGTGCTGCAATTAATTCCACCTAACCGGTCCATCCTTGCCTGGTTTACTGCCATTATACCAGTCCAGATACTACGTTATTCCTCCCCCATCCCAGGTCTGACACCCACAAATGAAACCGATGCCAAGAAACCAGCTGCTCAGACAGAAAATCATTTCACTTTATTCACCTTTTTATTATTTTGCACCCCATATGCTCCTATTCCATAGATTTCCATTTTGCTGGTTAATAGGCAGAGGGAAGGGGGGAGAATAACTCTCAAGCGTTTGCTTCCATACACTTTTCCCCCTTTTCTTAGCACTGCACAGACACGTCACGTGTCAGGGTCTCTTGACAAAGGCGGCCTTTTTCTGCTGGGGAAAAACTGCTGGGAAGGGAACTTTCCTCTGAGCTCTAATGCCAAATTTCTTCAGGCTTCCCACGGCTCCTCCTGTGCTAGAGCACAAGAGAGAGCGTGTCCTCCAGGCTATCCCAGCACACCGGTCTGCCTCCAGCACTCACCCAGCCTTGCACATCTACAAAAATGGCACAGTAATGGGAATTGCCATTAACAGCAGGAAATCGCTTGCAGCAACTGCAAAAGCAAACAACCCATGAGGTTGAAGGAGCCAACAATTAAAGCCAAAATCACCATTAGACCTAGGGGAGGATGCAACTCGGCTGAAACACTATGGGCAAACCACACGTAGATGTGGAGAATAAGGCACGGACCCCATTTCTGGTTAGGAAATGAAATAGTTTATTACCCGAAGGTCCAGGGTTGATACAGGCTATACGAAGTACCCGCGTGTATGAGCGGCTAATACAATTGGTTGGCTATCACCTCCCACGTGGGTATCCTCGCTTCTTCATTGGTTGATATCTTGCTCACTGGTTGCCTTGATTGGCTGCTTGCTTCTCGCTTCTTTCTTCCTTCTTATCTTGCCTACCTTTCCCTGCTATACTCCCAAAACTTTCCCAGCAACATTCCTCTGCTATCTCAAAGCTTTCCCAGCAGCTAGTCTAGCTCAGAAATCCATCACATCATGGTCCTTTACACCCAGAGCTGATGTCCTACAACAGAAGCAGAAACCGAAAACCATCATGAAGATATCTTTGTGTGTATTTACATACTACATTGGTTTTTATCATTAAAAAAAGCCAATGAGCCATATCACAAGAAGCTAATTTATGCATTTGGGTTATAAACTTCAGAAATAGAAATTTATAGCCAGAGCACTGACAGAACCTTAACTATGAAGAAAGTAATGGATACTGTTGAAAACACAAATCAGAAAAATAACTAGCAGAAAGGCAAAGCGACAACAGGATCGTGATGTACAAGGTTAGTCATGGAAATATTTTGGTTTGAACTCTGTATTCAAATGCTTAGAAACTATTACCTCAAGAA
The DNA here is from genome assembly GCA_039720435.1 of Amazona ochrocephala. NCBI lineage: Eukaryota > Metazoa > Chordata > Aves > Psittaciformes > Psittacidae > Amazona > Amazona ochrocephala. The sequence goes on along the minus strand of CM077881.1, from coordinate 78,876,531 downwards.
TTTCAATTGTTTTGGTGTCTCCATTTTCTCATCAGACAACCTGAGTTTTAAAGGAAGCTTCACATTTTTAAGGCTCTCTTCATGAAGGCAGCTCTTCATAAACTATGTTATCTCACACAATGATGTTACAGCATTTTCTTTCCCTTTGTATCACCTCTTCTTTAAGTGCTTTTTCCTTCCTCTTTACTCTTGCACAGCTAAAAATTACTATGTTGACAATACTACTATGGCATGCATATATTTAAGTGTATGCGCATGTGCATGCATTCACATGGGCTTACACAAACATTGGAATGAAACGGATAGAAATAAAAAGCATACTTATGAAGCAAGCTGGGTATTGTTAACCAAGTGCTCCAGTGGATGGCTACAGCTAAATTTGTACAGCAACCCAGGCAAATAGCTGATAATTGTTGGTGGGTCTAGCATCTCAATAGAGCCTGAAGCATTACTACCTGTACCACTGAGGTATTTCCATCAGCATTGATACCTCGAGCTGAGAATACCTACTGAGGGAGACCAAAAATTATTACTATTATCAGAAAGTTAACTGTGGAACAAAAATTGCCTGAGGAAACTGATGCTTTGGCCCATAATTCACTCAGATCCCTTCAGAAAAGCCTTCAAAAATTATTTCAGCTTAATAACATGTCCTCTGTTTTTTGTTTTTCACCTCCTCAAAGGTGAAAAGATACACGGGATCTATTGGCCTGTACGGGGCATCTGTGAATCACTTTGGAGTGTACAAGGGTTGCTGTGGGGTGTCTATTGGTCGCTGTGGGACTCTATGGGATGTCTATAGGGTGTCCATGGGACGCTGTGGATGGCTATGGGCTGGCTATGGGCTGCCTACGGGTCGCTGCAGGTTCATCAAGAGCTGCATCAGAGTAAAACCGGGGGTGTGAGTGATGTCGTTTGGGGGGCTACGATCCGGCAGAGGAGCAGGTGAGTAGAGGATGGGGGGCATCCTCTGAGGAAAGGGGCGGAACAGCTTGGTTTGGGGCTGATTCCCACAAAAAGACCTTTCCACGACGGGCTGTGCTTGTGGAGCTGGAGTCGCTGCGGTGCCCCCGAAATACTCCAGAACCCTCAAGTCTGAGTCTGCAAGGGCTGGGGCCGGGGGGGGCCGTTGCTGGGAGGGGATACCCCCGAGAAACTCTATAGAGCGGGGGGGGGGGCGGTGAGCGCCGGGCGCAGCTCGCTGCTGCCACCCTATGTCCAGAGTTCGGTACTGCAGCCCGGGCTCCGCGCAGGAGCCGCGGGGCTCCCTCTGTCCCCGCGGCTGCCCCGGAAGTGGTCGGTGTCACGTGGTGGTTGCTGGCTCCCGGTGAGCAATGGCGGTCGCCGCTCCACGCTCGCGTGCGGGCAGGCGCGCGGGGTGCTCGTGGCCGCAGCCCGGTGTTCGCGCACCGGCTCCGGTCCCTCCGGTGCGCCGTTTCGATGCAGCGTGGCGGCGGGCAGGGTCCGGGTCCCGGCAGCGGCGGCAGCAGGTGAGATCCGAGCCCAGCGGGGGTCCGGGGTTACCGGGGAGGCGAGCGAGCCCGCCCGTTCGTCCGTCCGTCTGTCCCTTGGGCTGGCGCAGGGGGGTGTCTCCTGCCCGCTGGCCGCCCGGCGCGGGAAGCTTTGCAGCGCCCGGAGCGGCAGGGTTGCGGCCTGCCGGAGGCGAGCCGGGTCAGGGGCCCCGAGTGAGCTTGCTTCTGCCTTAATCTCCCTCGATGAATCTCAGGCGCCTCGGAGGTTCCTGGCCGGCCTCCTGCGCCTTGCCACTGTGCTTGTCTCTGTCCCTTTGCTCGGTACTGCTCGGTACTGGGGAGAGTAAAGAAAATGAGAGGAATTGCCCAGAGGGTCCTTAATTCACACTATGTCTTCATTAGTAGGGAAAGGGGTGAAGATGGAAATACCCGTTTAGAAACCAGCCAAGAAATTCCCTGTTTATTTCCTCTGATCTAAAATGGCAGTTAGTTTGGAAATGAGACTGTTCACTGTAGCTGTAAGATGCCGAAAGGTCTGGAGAGTGAAATTCTCTGTCCATGAAATGAATGAGGTCTGCAGCAGCGGGGGCAGGGCTAATTGCCCTCCTTTTGTTCTGCGAATAGACTTTGCTGTGTTGTGCCCTGGGGGAGCCCAGCTAATCCCAGCTTTTCTGGTGAGACAGTCCGGGACGATTTCAGTTGCTGCTGCTGCTCTCCCGGTTTCCCCCGGTTTGGACGCCTGCCCTGCTCCAATAAGGTCATTCGGTTTCTTCAGAAAGGCTTGGTATTCTAGATGCAGAGACAGCGTTGTGAGGGAGCTGATGCAGATCTCCATCTGTGTTGCAAGGTGCTTGTCGCAGGAGGCTCATCGAGTTACCAGACTGGGTGGCCTTGGGGCTTTTCTAGTTTATGCCAAGTCATTTCAAGTCTCAGTCTGTTGAGAAGGACCAGAGCCTTTATTTGCTCTGCTGCTGATTTGCCCCAGCCATGGACCTAAAGGCTTTAGATGTGGGAGCAGTTGGCCTAAGGCTTGCTGATGGAATTTTCTGCCAGGGTTTTTGGCCGTTTCTTAACCATTTTTGCCCATTTCTAGCCCATTTTCAGTCTTTTTTGCTTACTCTAAACTATGGCCTTGTCTATCATTGGCCAAGACTCCTGTCAATCACGCTTCTGTCGCCCCTCCCGCTGCTCTGAATGGACATCGCCCCCTGCGGTCGTCTTTGGCTTAGACTCGTGTCAATCGCTTGTAGCCAACCTCCAGTCTGATTGGTTACACTCTCCTGCGGTCGCCATTGGCTGAGAAGCTCGTAGCCCGGCCTCTCTTCTGCTCTGATTGGCCGCCGCCCCCCACAGTCTGCATTGGCTGAGAAGTCTGTCAATCATTTGTAGTGGACCCTCTGTGCTCCGATTGGCCAGCGCCCTCTGTGGTCGCCATTGGCTGATATGTCTGTCAATGACTCGTAGCTCGGCCTTTACGTTCTGATTGGGCACTGTCTCCCGCAGCCGCCATTGGCTGATGCCCTTGTCAATCACAGGTAGCCCCGCCCTCCCTCTGCTCTGATTGGCCAGAGACGGCCGTGCCGCCATTGGCTGATAAGCCTGTCAATCACTTGTAGCCCCGTCCTGCCTCTGCTCATTGCCAGAGACGGCCGTGGCCGCCATTGGCTGGTAAACCTGTCAATCACTTTTAGCCCGGCCCTCCCTCTGCTCTGATTGGTTTACTGCCCTCTCCGCAGCTATCATTGGCTGATGCGCCTGTCAATCACTCGTAGCCCGTCCCACCCGCCGTTCTGATTGGTCGAGCTCCAGCCTTGGGGCCCCCTTTCTACACCGCGTGCAGTGCCGAATATTGGCCCCATGATGGCAGCACCGATGGTCTCCCGGCGCCATGCCTCTGTGTCCCCTCCTGCTGTGCCGCGTTTTGGACACAGGGTAGCACCGGAAAGCGGCCCCCAGCTGCTTTCCCCCCATCACCACTGCAACTGCTCCCGTCACCATCCGTTTCAATGCTGAATTTTCGTCAGAGAATGGGAGCAGCGGGCGTTGCCCGGGGCCATAGCTCGGCTCCCCCCACCATCAGTACCGAGATTTCGACACATGATGGCAGCAGCAAGCGGCGCCCGGAGCCACTCCGCCCCCCCGTCTCCACCACCTGCAGTACCGATGTTTGGTCACATGGTGGCAGCAAACGCTCACCTTTTCGGTGCCGCAGAGACAACGGGCTGCGAAACGGCCCCTCTCGTCATTTTCTGCCGTGTAAAAATTCTGCCGTGTAAAGATGAAACGGAGTTTCTCCAATTAAAGCTTTACAAATGCCCTTTAAATCCTAGTGCTTTTAATGTATGGGACAGCTGTGGATGGCCCAGTGTGCAGCCTATGCATCCAGCACCCTACAGGACAAAATGTGCATGACCTTACTGGTCACTGCGTGCGGCTGAAGATGAGCGCAGTGTTACAGGAGGTTATTTGAGGATGAATTCGAAATGTTCCAGGTCTCGATTCTGGGGAAGTCTCTCGTTTCCGGATTGTCCTGGTGCTCTGTGGACAGGCTCCTGGCTGTGTGTTGTTGGTGCAGGTGTCTGGCAGGCCCCTTCCTCTTCTTTCTTTCTTTCCCTCCTTTTAGGGTTCTATTTCATAACTCTCTGGCAGACGTGTGGTGCCCAGCTTGCTGTTTAACTGCAGCAGCAGTTTGCAGTGGCTTAGTTTCGTACATTGTACAACAATAGCATTCTTCTGAACCGCAGAGGGTGTCTGTCACCCAAAGGTGATGTTGTCTTTAAGCACAGAGAGTGCCTGTTTAAGTCATGATGTTTCAAACCCTTTGTCTCGTTCCCTTAGTAACTTAGCCCCAGCCCCAATATCGCAAAGTCTTACTATTATAAAACCTTAGTATTGCAAAGCCTCATCCCCACTATGCAGAACCAACAGTGTTTCTCTCTAATGCACGATTTTTCCCCATATAGAAGGCTGCCATTTTCTTTCCATAGAATCAGAATGGTTTGGGTTGGAAAGGACTCTTGGGTTTTTTTTCCTGGTGTTTTCCCAGTGCCAGTGGAGAGCAGCCTGGGAGACAGGCACCTGTAAGCACACCTTCCTGGGATACCTGGTGAGCGGCTTGCTTTGCTTGTCTCTGTTTTAAATCCTGAGTTGTGAGAGTTAGATTAATCCACTGATCTCAGCGGAGCACTTCTGCATGGAAATAGCTGCTCAGGAAGGAAAGATGTCGCATCGATGTTCCCTCTGAAAAATCTAAGTGCTTTATGAAACTGAATTTTAAAGGCAGTTTGTTTTTTCCTCCTAACCTTCTCCCTTTTAAAAAGTAAGTATTAGGTGCCCTTTATGCCCTTGTCACTGTCAAGAAGCTTGAGGCTCTGCAGGAAGCAAACCAGAAGCTAGTGTTTGGTAACAGCTCTTTGCTGCTTCTTTCTTTTCCCATTTAGTTTTCTGATGGGGAAAAAACATGAAGAAGCCACTGTCCAAAGGGCATTCGGAAGGGAAGGAGTAGGAGATGGGGAGTGGAGCCTTCAGGGGCAATGGGACAACTGCTGCTGCATTACATGAATCCTAACTTCTGAGTGCATGCTTCCATGAAACCCCAGTCCTCGCCTGATTCCTCACGTAAATCTGGTTTATAATGGCTGTACCTCAAGTGCTGAGAATTTCATTCCTGGCACGTGCACCCTTTCTGCTTTGTAACTGGGGGAGATTCATCATTAGTCAGTAGTGAAGTCACTTCTGAGTGATTGACACAAAACCTGGAGCTGTATTTGGCTGAAGAGACTGCGTAGAAGGGTTGAACAGTTTTAGCTGCAGGAGGCCTAAAACTTCCTAAAGGAAGTTTTCCTTACAAATGTGCTAGAAGGACATGAGGTGTGAACTGTGACAGCAGCGACTGCACCGCCTCGCTCAGTGCACGGCTTCCCAGGGGAGCAGAGGAGGACCTGGCAGATGGTTTTTTCCTGCTGTTAAAAAAAGTTGTTGTTGTTTTTTTGTCCCAGCAGACTGGAAGCTCTGCAGATCCAGCGGGATGTGTGGAGCCGACTGAGATACAGGCGGTGCTCAATGTGCCAGGTAAGGGGAAAGGCTTTGGAAGTATTTACCAGAGAATTTGCTTACGAGTGTGTTGTCTCCCTTTCCAAATGCTGCAGTAAACATTACTGAAGGCAGTTCCATTAAACGGGGCACTTTTACAGGTGGCCTTTTTTCTTGCTTTTTGATTGCACTGACTTTGCTTAGCCTTCTCTACCCCCAGTGTGTCTTCTTTTCTTGCAGCTTTGTGTCTGAAAGTGCCCAGGCAGGTTTGTGACCTACACTGATGTTCAGGCTTCCTACAGCTACAAACCCGATCAGTGGCATTACTTTAAGCAGTTCTGCAAGCCTGGTGTTAACAGTCTTCGCAAGGTCTGTATGTATCAGGAGGTGATGGAATACTTCCATGTGGTTGCGGTACTGTGGCAAGTATCCTTTAGTACTTAAGTACTCCACAGCAGTAGAGCAGAGTGTCTCAAACGAGTTCTTAAGGCTCCTGAGTTATGTAGAGCTCCTCAGTAATTTAGCTAGGAAAAGAAGTCTGTCTTTCACGGAAGTGATTTTGATATCAATTGTACGGTGTTATTTCTCCTATCCCTGAACCACCTTGCAATCCAGCTATGTTAGTTGTGTTGAATTCTTCCTCTTCCTTAGGAGAAAAGCAAGGGGGAGGCAAGCAACGATTGCCCAGTCATTACTGCCTCACCTGCTGATCCAAAGCGAACAGGTCTCTTTTTTTGTCACTAGAAAAGTAAAGAATAGTCTTTTCCCAAATCACGTTGAGAGGTTGGATTCTCACATCATGAATGTGTTTTGCAGCTTCACCAGTCAAGTTTGGGGCGGAGGCTACAGAGTCCAGTTTGGGGCATTTTCTCAGCGTGGGTGAGAAACAAACTCGGTTATTCTGCTGTGTATTCATCATTCCTGTTTTTCCCCTTTTTAGCCTGCTGCTCAAGTCCTATGTGATGAAGATTGTCCTTCGATGATCATCCCAAGCAGGCCTCGTGAGTGGTTCTATTTCTTACGCACATCTTAGTAGATTGGAAGCGTTCACATGAAAGCACAGCTCCAGTCTGAAAAGTGTTTAGTGGCGAGATCACGAGGCGCTGACTGTTACCTGGCAGTGGCATCCCTTCAGTTTTAAACAGTTGGAAAGTATAAAGATTTAGCAGTATTTTTTCTAGAGAGGCATCCAGGGACACTCTGAGTGTGATTGGGTCAAGCTGAGCTCTTTCTTGCTCTTTAATCATCACTGACAAGAAATGCTTTACAGCGCAAACTGTGCCTCCCGAAACATGTGAGCATGAACCCAAGCCAGGCTGTTGGCATGAAGGAAATGCCTGGGCAGCTGTTGAAGTTCAGGTGGTACTTGAGCCCAGTTACAGCGCGGCTTGCTTTTCAGTACTGCACAAAGTGCTGCCTATGCAGGGAGGCAGAGGAATTAAGGGGACAAAAAGCTGGTTTTGACGCTGTATTCAGCACGTGTTTCTGAGGAGACAAGCCCAGATGTCAGAGCTCAGGAGTATCTGTCACTGACCTAGAAGCTCCTGCGGTTAAGGAACTGCTGTTTATTTTTCTGTGCTTTAAAACAGAGATTGTGTAAGCCAGGCACAGGCTGTCAAAAAGAGAAAATAATGGATGAAATGATAAAAAATTAAAAATCAGTCTGAAAAATTATGTACTGACCCAAAAGACAGAAAATGCTTTTCAAATGAGCTATTATCTTGTTTTAGACTACAGCAAGAGGTGAAGATGAGAGAAGGAGGAAAAGAGACGTGTTAGTTAATTATTTCCTGAGAATAACTGGGGGCGTATGTATTCCAGGTGTGTATTCCAGGTGTGTATTCCAGGCTGAATATTGAGCCCAGGCATCAGTGCTTATCGGAACCCAGTGCAGAAGGTGCAGAAGCGTTAGGTAAAGGTGAAGTACAGCTGTTCAGGAGAGCTGACCTCCTCCTCCCTTTGGCATCTAACCAAGGATCTGGTGCAGCAATGAGCAGGCCAGCGTAAATGAGTATGTAAACATCTGTCCTTGTCTCTCTTTTTCGTAATCTCCTCCTCCCTCTGCCCAAACAATAGTTTCTGTCTTTTTTCCGTTGCTTCCTCTCCAAGAATGTCTAATGGTAGGGGCCAGTGCTGGAGCTCACCTGGCATACGAGGAGCTGACACTTGCTGTTATGTCCTTAATTTACACTGTTTTAAAACCATTTTTTTCCCATCTCTATCCAATTTTCCCCATCTCTAACCCATTTTAAGCCATTATTGTCCATTTCTAACCCATTTTTGACTCTTTCTCAGCCTATTCTGTCTACTTCTACCCTGATTTATGCCGTTTTTTGCCATTTGTAACCCTTTTTTTTTTTTTCCCATTTCTAACCCATTTTAAGCTTTTATTGGCTGTTTCTAAACTGGTTTTGGCTATTTCTAACCCTATTTTGCCCAATTCTAACTCTTTTTAAGCCATTTTTGTCATTTTCAAGCCATTTTTGTACATTTCTCACCGATTTCTTGCCATTTTTAACCCATTTTTGCCCATTTCTAACTCGGTTTTACCCCTTTCTAACCAGTTTTAGACCTTTTTATCCCCATTTCTAAACCATTTTTGGCCATTTCTAACCCATGTTTGGCCACTTCTAACCCCTTCTATGGCATTTTTGGCCTTTTGTGAGCCTTTTTTTCCCAATTCTTACCCTTTTTAAGCCATTTTAACAATTTCCAAACCATTTTTGTTCATTTCTCACCAGTTTTAAGCCATTTTTGGTCGTTTCTAACCAATTTTTGCCTATTTCTAACTTGGCTTAAGCCATTTTTGCCCTTTTCTGTCCCATTTTTGCCCGCTTCTAACCCATTTTAATCCATTTTGGCTTTTTTTTTAAACACATCTTTTCAGCTTCTGACCCATTTTAATCCTTTTTTTGTCTATTGCTAAACTATCAATGGCCATTTCTATGCCATTTTTTCCCATTTCTTACCAGATCTAAGCCATTTTTGGCTATTTCTATCCCATTTTTTTCCCATTTCTAACCTGGTTTAAGGTTTTCTTTTCTCTATTTCTAAGCTGGTTTTGGCTATTTGTAACGCTTTGTTGACCAAGTCTAACCCTTCTTAAGACATTTTGCACATTTTCAAACCTTTTTTGTCCATTTCTCACCAATTTCTGGCCATTTCTAACCCATTTGTGCCCATTTTAAACTTGTTCTAAGCCGTTTTTGGCCATTTCTAACCCATTTCTGCCCTTTTCTAACCCATTTTCAGTCTTTTTTGGCTATTCCTAAACAATTTATAGCCATTTTTCACCCATTTTTGCCCATTTCTAACTGGTTTTAAGCCATTTTTGGCTGTTTTTAACCCATTTTTACCCATTTCTAACCCATTTTAAGTCTTTTTTTTGCTGTTTCTAAACTATGTGTGGCCATTTATGTCCCATTTTTGCACATTTCATGCCAGTTTTATGCCATTTTTCGGCTATTTTTTACCCATTTTTCCCATTTCTATCCCCTTTTATGCTTTTTTTGGCTATTTCTCACCATTTTTGGCCTTTTCTGTCCCATATTTGCCCACTTCAAACCCGTTTTAAGCTATTTTTGGCCATTTCTATCCCAATTTTACCTATTTCTAACCCGTTTAAAGCCAGGTTTGGTCTATTTTTAAATGATTTCTTCCCGTTTCTATCTCAATTTTAGGCATTTATAGCCATTTCGAGCCGGGAAACTACAGACCAGTCAGCCTCACCTTTGTGCCTGGCAAAATCTTGGAACGGATTCTCCTGGAAGGCATGCTGAGGCACATGAAAAACAACAAGGTGCTTGGGGACAGCCAGCATGGCTTCACTAAGGGGAAATCCTGCCTGGCCAATTTGGTGACCTTCTATGATGGGGCTATGGAACTGATGGACAGGGGTAGAGCAGTTGATGTCATCTACCTGGACTTGTGCAAAGTGTTTGACACTGTCTCACATGACATCCTTGTCTCTTAAGTTGGAGAGACATCAATTTGATAGGTGGACCACTCGGTGGATAAAGAACTGGCTGGATGGCCGCACGCAAAGAGTTGTGCTCAATGGCTCAATGTCCAGCTGGAGACCAGTAACGAGTGGTGTCCCTCAAGGATCGGTGTTGAGACCAGTCTTGGTCGACATCTTTGCCAGTGACATGGACAGTAAGATTGAGTGCGCCCTCAGCAAGTTTGCTGATGACACCAAGCTGTGTGGTTGGGTTGATACATTGGAGGGAAGGAATGCCATCCAGAGGGACCTTGACACGCTTGTGAGGTGGGCTGATGCCAACCTGATGAAGTTTAACCATGACAAGTGCAAGGTCCTCCACCTGGGTCGGAGCAATGCCAGGCACAGCTCCAGGTTGGGCAGGGGATTGATTCAGAGCAGCCCTGCAGAGAAGGACTTGGGGGTGTTGGTCGATGAGAAAACGAACATGAGCCGGCAGTGTGCGCTTGCAGCCCAGAAAGCCAACCGTATCCTGGGCTGCATCAAAAGGAGTGTGACCAGCAGGTCAAGGGAGGTGCTCCTGCCCCTCTACTCTGCTCTCGTGAGACCTCACTTGGAGTATTGCGTGCAGTTCTGGTGTCCTCAACATAAAAAGGACATGGAGCTGTTGGAACAAGTCCGAAGGAGGGCCACGAGGATAATCAGGGGACTGGAGCACCTCCCATGTGAAGATAGGCTGAGAAAGTTGGGGCTGCTCAGCCTGGAGAAGAGAAGGCCACGTGGAGGCCTCATAGCAGCCTTCCAGTATCTGGAAGGGGCCTATAGGGATGCTGGTGAGGCACTTTTCATAGTAGTGATAGGACAAGGGGTAATGGGTTTAAACTTAAACAGGGGAAGTTTAGATTGGATCTGAGGAAGAAGTTCTTTAAGGGTGATGAGGCCCTGGAATGGGTTGCCCAGGGAAGCTGTGAATGCTCCATTGCTGGTGGCGTTCAAGGCCAGGTTGGACAGAGCCTTGGGTGGCATGGTTTAGTGGGAAGTGTCCCTGCCCATGGTGGAGGGGCTGGGACTGGATGATCTTAAGGTCCTTTCCAAGCTTGAGTATTCTATGATTCAGAATAAGTCAAATTGAAGACTGCAGATTGACCTACGATGGGTCAGTAAAGAAATGAATGAGTGACAGTAAGGCATAGCTACATATCTAAGGGTTACAGAAATCCATGCATTTCCAATTACTAGACTCTGAAGTTTGATTTAGGTGACATTTAATCAATAGAAAATTAGCTACACCTGACTTTTGCAAACTAGCGGTAACTGAGGCATAGGAATTATTCCAATCAGGCTTCCATTAACTCGACTTGAAATGTTTCTTTATCAGGATTTCAGAATAAGTTTCCTTCCCTTCCACTGCACAAGCTCAGTTTCAGATGCTGCAACAGCCCTTACTTGAGCAAAGTTACATTCTAAGAAAGAGGGCAGGTTCCCTTCTTGACCCTTTTCCATTTTTAACCTTTCAATATGGGAGCACCTGAGGGAGCACAGCTTCTTCAGAACAGCCAGGGCCACGGGCGGAGGGGAAAAATCTGTATTAGTGCAGGGACAAAAATATACATCTCTTCCTTTCTGTATCCACTGGATATCTGGGTTTAAGGGAGAGTGCATTTAGCACAACCACAGCATTTTCTGGCCTTCTGAATTGAAAGAATTGAACAGAGAAGTTGCTGGCATCAGTGTGCCATTTTCCAGCTTTAACCCCTCCTGCGCCTCATCCTGTGCCGTTATAGTGTTACCAGCAGTAACTTCATGCAGAAGCCTATCTCAGGGGTAACACAGGAGACATTTCCTTTGTAGCTCCCAAAACGTACTGCTTATTAAAAACAAAAAGAGACACAAAGAGAAAATGTATATAAAAATTATTTTAATAAAAGTTAAAATTCCTCCCTTCAAAAAAGAAGCCGAGTTAATTCTGGCAGACGTAGTGTGGAAGGCAGGGAAAAATGACACCAAACCCCCTGATTTGTCTTTTTATGTATTTAGGATTAAAAGCTGCCGAAGTTTCCTCCCTACCATCATCTATCGTTGTGGATGCAAAGGAAATCACAAATCATATTGCAAAACAAATTTTGGTATGTAATAGAAAATTGTAATGGAGTAATTCACAGTTTTTATAAAGCACAAAGACTTTTTCAGTTCCTGAAAGGATATGGGAGAGGCACTGCCTCTGATTTTAGCAAAGTAGATGTTGGTAAATCTGTTGGTATTTCTGAATCAGTTATAAAATACTGTGCTGAAGGTTGCTGTTAGGTGGCAGCCCAAAGCAGTCCTTAGGGTGAAGGAATTTAGGATGGAGTGTTGGTGTACAAGTTGAGAATCAGGAGGTCTGAAGGAGGCTGGGAAATAGCTAATATTAGCATTTTAATAACAGAAGAGAGTTGTTTTCATATTGTACTGCATGGGTGTGTTTTTGAGAACAGCACAGGCAGAAGAGCAGTCCTGAGATGATGAAACAGAAAGCTGTGTACCATTTACCAGTGAGATTGGTTCAAACTGCCAGAAATTCTCAATTGGATCCAGACAGTTTGCGGATATACTTGAAAGGCTTGAAGAAGAAGTATGAACAGCAGTAATGTATTGCAGAGGACGGTACTCTAATTTTTATGACAGCGAGGTGATTCTGTTTTTTCCCATAGCATTAGAAAACACTGCTTTCTACATGTTTTTAATTTCTTAATGCTCAGTCTGAATTATATTCACTACTGAAAGACCATATGCTTCATGGGGTTTTTCCACAAAACACACCTGAAATAAAAGCATTTACTTGATATGAAGAACTCAGTTCTTTTTGATAATGGACTACATCCCCTTCATTGTTTTTCTAGAGACAAAGAAGCTGTATAACATTTAGTATTTTCTTCCAATGTATCTGCTATTACGGTTTTTACATCTGATAGTAAAGATCTCGCCTAACGGAAAGCAGTCTTTGAAAGAGGTGGTACACTTGTGTCTTGCACAGGCACACTCTGTTTGCACTGTTGAACACGCATCCATAAATCCTGTTGTTCCCTGCTTCAGGAGGGTTCCAGCTCTCTCAGTAGTTAATGCAACATAAAGTCCAGGAGCGCTTCCTCTCCAGAACTGGGCAGTCACAGCTTTTCTGTAACACAGTAACAGGAAATCACTGTGGTATTGACATGGTTGATCAGTTTTTGTTTAGAAAGTGAGTAAGAGGAAATCAATAAGAAATTGAATATCCTTCCTCCTTGGGGTTTTGGGTTCTTTTTAGTGCAACTTCATTGAGTGACTGCAGCCATGTATTCCAGCGTGAATGAATATATCTTTACTTACTTCTAACCAACTTTGGCCAAGGGTTCTTACATTTCATTTATGCATGTGTGCATATACAGAACTTACTGGGCATTTAGGTATTAAACGGGTAATATAGAACAGCACAATATGTAATCTGTAACAACAAATGTATTTTATATGTATTTATAGCATACATTTCCTTTTATCATATCTATCTTTGTAAGCATATCAGCGCAGCAGTGTAACACTTGTAATGGGCACACTGTGGGTTTTTACTGAAGAAGGTTTTTTACTGATTTAAGCTATTAACTGCAGTTCACCTCTCTTCAGGTCTTGTCTCTCATCACTTCAGGCCTTGCCAAGTCTCTCACTCATCACCTCATCACCGTATTTGTTGTGTACCCCAGTGAGGACTGTGGCAGAAAGAAGTATTTTATGTTCAGGATTCTTGTCGTGGTTTAAGCCATAATTCACGCAGTTTGCTCACTCATTTCCCCTCTTTCTTCCCCCCCACTCCGGGGGGGTTGGGGAGGAGAATCAAAAAAATGTAACTCCCATGGGTTGAGATAAGAACAGTCCAGTAACTAAGGTATAACACAAACCACTGCTGCTACTGCCAATTATAATAATGATAAGGGAAATACAAGGGAAGAGAATACAACAGCTCACCACCCGATGACCAAGCCGTGAACTAACTCTTCCGGGTCTCTGCCCTCTGTTTTTCCATCCTGGGCATGACATGCTGTGGTATGGAATACCTCTTTGGTCAGTTTGGGTCAGGTGTCCTGTCTCTGCTTCCTCCCAGCTTCCCCTCCTCCCTGGCAGAACATGAGGCTCAGAAAGTCCTTGGTCAGACCAAACATCACCAAGCAGTAACAGAAAACATCGGTGTAATCAGCGCTGTTCCCAGGCCGAAAGTCAAAAACACAGCGCTGCACCAGCTATCAAAAAGGAGAAAAATGACTGCTGCTGCTGAACCCAGGACAGTTCTTAACATGAGGAACCAGATGGGAAGTGACCTGTATTTCAGACATTGCCTGGGCAGGGTGCACATGTCCCCCTGCTGGGGTCTGCCACTGCAGCACCAGGAAGAACAGTTCTGGGGTGTGTGCCTGGAAGGCTGGCATAGTTTGACCTCATCAGAACCATTCCCCTCTTCTGCGCACCTTGTTTCAGAGCCTTGGGCTTGCTTCCAGCCCGTCAGGACTCTAAGTTTGCATACTCTGCGCACTGCTCTCTTCAAACAGATTTTAAAGAAGGAGTTTGGTTTTGATGTGTTTTCTCACTGTCATCTGTATGCCGAGGAGCGGGACCAGAACACAAGAAGTTGGAGTAGATGCTTTCAGACTTATTTTAACATTACTTTTAAACGGTCCTCAGTAGACAAGGGGGCTTGAATTCCAGGGTCTTTGACAGCACTGTCCATAGCTCCATGGAGGAAGGGGGAAAGAAAAGCACCTTCAAGGGCTTTTGCTGCAGCTGTCTCATGATGCTCAATAGGTACCCCTCGGCAGATGTGCGCCAGGGCCATGGTGGTCTGGGGTGCTCGTCCCAGCACGGGAACAGAGAGGAAGCATTGCGGAGCAGAACCTGATCGAGAGCCGTGGCACCATTCCCTGCAGCCTGCGGGACAGGGGCTGCGGGGGCTGTCCCCCTCGTCTTTCTGGCTTTTTCTTCAGGGTGCGTGTACCTGTGTAAATGGCAGTTACTGAAGCCATGAGCTGCTGCTTGAGGCAGCTTTCCTCATTGTTTGGAGGTGTTTTATGGGGGTGGTGTGCAACATAAAAAGGGGGATGTGGGGGAATCTGGGGACGGATGCTGTCATTTGGGGCACCCCAGTGTCACTGGGTGGGGGGGCGATGATTCAACAGAGGAGCAGGTGAGGATGGGGTGGGTGCCCTGAAAAATAACAGCTTGATTTGAGTCCGATTCCTCCAAACAGAGACCTTCCGTGACAGGATGTGCTTGTGGAGCCCAGAAGTCCTCCCACTCCTGCGATTCTGGGTGTGCAGGGGCTGTGGGGGAGATACCCACACCGAGTTCTGGAGAGAAAACCATCCCGTTCAGGATCTGTGTGGTTGGTGGTTGTTAAACTGCTTGATCTCACGCCAGTGGTGTTCTCCCTCTCACCTTCTGGTTGTCTTGCCCATCCCAGCTGCAGCGGGTGCGGAGCTCTGCTCCCGTGCCCAGCACAGCCGGAACGGCCAGCGCTGCACGGGGGGCAGATGTGCTGAGCAGCGTTGTGTATGTGAATGCACCTCTCCTCTTCCTCTGCTTGGGGAGCGTGGGCAGAACAGCCCCAGGCTCGTCCCGTCGACAGCGGCAACGGCCGGGAATGGTTTTTGATACGGAGGCGCCGGGGACAGAGAAGAGTCAGCCTTGTCCCCTGGCAGCAGTTGGCGTCCCCGGAGGACATAACCTGCGTGGGGAGCGGCCTTTTCGCAGCCGCTTGCCGCTTCGATACCGAAAAGTGAGCATGTGCTGCCACCACGTGTCCGAATCTCGGTACTGCAGGTGGTGGGGATGGGAGGGGACAAGGGGCGGTGCCGGGTGCTGCCACCACGTGTCCAAATCTCGGCACTGCAGGTGGTGGGGATGGGAGGGGACAAGGGGCGGTGCGGGGTGCTGCTCGGTGCTGCCACCACGTGTCCAAATCTCAGTACTGCAGGTGGTGGGGATGGGAGGGGAACAAAGGAGTGGCTCAGTGCAACACTAGCTGCTGCCGTCATGTGGCCAAAGCTCTGCACTGCAGGTGAGGAAGCAGCAGTGCAGACCCGGAAGCCGCTTCCAGGCGGCCGGCGGCCGCCATTGGCCAAAACTCCTGTCAATCACTCTTAGCTCGGCCCCTCACCCGCCGCTCTGAATGGGCACCGCCCCCCCGCGGCAGTCTTTGGCCTGGGCGCCAGTCAATCGCTTGTAGCCCGCCCCCGCCCACGGGCTGTTTGGAGACTGCCCCCGGGGCCGCCATTGGCTGAGAAGCCTGTCAATCACTCTTAGCCCGCCTCTCCTCTGGCATGATTAGCCTCTGCCCACCACGGTCGCTATTGGTTTAGATGCCTGTCAATCACATGTAGCCTGGCCCTCCCTCCGCTCTGATTGGCCAGAGACCTCTGGGTCACCATTGGCTGAAGAGCCTGTCAATCATTCGTAGTCCAGCCCTCCCTCCACTCTGATTGGCCAGAGTCCTCTGCAGTCGCCATTGGCTGAGAATCCTGTCAATCACTTGTAGCCCGGCCCTCCCCCTGCCCTGATTGGCCACTGGGCCCTGCAGCCACCATTGGCTGAGGTGCCTGTCAATCACCTGTAGCACGGCCCTCCCTCAGCTACGATTGGCCAGAGCCCTCTGCTGCTGCCATTCGCTGAGAAGTCTGTCAATCTCTTGTAGCCCGGCCCACCCGCCGCTCTGATTGGTCCAACGCCACACATGCAGCAGCTTTCCTACACCTCGTGCAGTACCGAACATTGGCCACATGATGGCAGCACAGATAGTCTCCCGGCGCCATGCCTCTGCTTCCCCTCCTGCAGCGCGGTGTTTTGGACACAGGGTAGCACTGCAAAGTGGCCTCCAGCTGCTTTCCCCCCATCACCACTGCACCTGCCCCCATCACCACTCATTTCAATGCTGAACTTTTGACAGAGAATGGGAGCAGCGGTTGGATACTGTAGGTGGTACATTGGGTGTTGTATGTGTCAGGCTGAATAGAGTATGTGGCACTTGAGGTGGCGCTAGATTGGAAATCATACTTGTTTGGTTGTGTACTGTCTGTGGCACTTCGGGTACTATGGGTGTTAGGCTGGGTAGCGTAGGTGTCAGGGTGGGTAGCGTAGGTGTCAGGGTGGGTAGCTGTTACGTTAAAAGGGGGGGAAATAAACCCCTTGTTTTATTCTCCAATATGTAACTACCAGTCCGGCCACGTTCGCTATTTCGAACCTTACTGATCCATATTCACCGGTAGTGGGAAATAAACCCCTTGCTTTATTAGAGGAAGGACAGGAAATGGCTCCAATATGCAACTACCAGTCCGGCCACGTTCGCTATTTTGAACCTCACTGATCTGGATTCACCAATAGCGCACCAGAACTAGAAATGAGGTTGTAGTCAGTGAGAAAATTAGTTTATTGATACAATAAATACAGGTTCTTATGGATTGCCAGTGATAAATACTGCCTGCAAAAGCACGCGGGAATAATAGCTACATGCATACAAGCGCTCGATAAAGTTAACACAGCCTGGCTCTAAAATATAAAGGTAACAGTAAAAGTAACTCTATAGAGATTCTAAGTTTTCCCAGGGAAGCACTGGATACAGTGCAAGTCTTACCCACAGGCGCCCCTATGGGGGAGGAAGAGAGGTCCAGCCCGTCGACCCGTCCCAGGAGTCTGTTGATGTTGTCTTCCTTGACTCATCCACGATGGTATCTTCCCTAGTATCCCCCTCTCTCTTGGGTCATTTTATATTACTTTTACCTTCAAAGGGGAGCTTGAGTGACTCTGTCAGATGTACCTTTATTATTATTGGTGCAAACCTCTCTCACTTCATTTTAAAGGTATATGACACCAAAAATTCAGAGTGCATGCTCAGAGAGGGGTGGTCTCATTTTGGAGGGGGGTCACATTGGAGATGGGTGTGTATTTTAGCCTGTAAATGCATTATAATGACATTATAATGACGCAAAGTTCACACAGAGGATGGCATTCTGTCAAAAGATGACAGGCTGCTGGCTCAGTGTTAGTCTCAATGTGAGATTGGTGTGGATGTGTAAGCCAGTCCGTGTCAGACTGAGCCTAAGTGAGTGTGAGCCAAAGTCTGAGCCAGAGTGTCTGTGTGGTTTAAATGTGAGTATGAGCCTGAGGCAGTCTGTGTGAGAGGGGCCTTTGTGGGTCTGTGGATTTAGATTGTGAGTCTGAGCCTCAGAGTTTCAGCGCCAGAGCCTCAGCAAGAGAGTACCTGCATAGTTTGAAAGCGAGGACGATTATGGGCCAGTCTGTGTGAGAATGAGCCTGTGTAGCCTGTGAGGTTAGAATGTGAATCTAAGCCAGAGCAGAAAAGGCAAAAAGTGAAAGCCAGAGAGCAGCCAAGGAACCAGAACCAGATAGAAGAAAGACCCAGGTGTGGCTTATCAAGCTGCTTTTATCCCACTTGCTGGTTTGCCCCACCCCTGAGCCAGGGCACTGAGGGAAGGGGTGTAGTTAGGGCCTAAGGTATATAAGGCACAGCCTCAAGCTGGTGTGCTTTTTTTTTTTGTTTTGGCTGCCTTGCAGGTAAGATGGTTTGGGGTGTTGTTTGTGCTTTTGTTTTTTGGGGGTTTTCTCTCATGGGAAGTTGTTTGGTTATGTTTGGTTTTGTGTGTGCTTGGATTGAGAAGGTTTTTTTGTTGCGACTTTTTTTGGTGTGCTGTTTTTTTTGGTGGTGTTCCAAGTAAACCGAGTCCTGTAGTTGTTCTCAGTTCCATGAGTTATGGCAGAAGATTATTTTGGTCTATGTTTGTATTACCTGTACATTGTTTCTCTTTCATTTTGCATTTTATGGTGAAGATAGTGGCTCCTGAAGGAACGTTCATGTTACGTGCTTGGAGGCTTTTTCAAAGATGGTTTTGGGCCTTTGCTTTTTTGAAAAGTAGGTTGAATGTTTGTGTCTAATGGGGAGCAAGAAAAAGTGGTAAGGTTGGTGTGGGATATTGTTGTGGTTGAAGCTTCTCAGCCACGCAGTTTTGCTCGCTCACTCACTTCCCCCTCTTTCTTCCCTCAGCTCCTGGAGGAATGGGAAGGAGAATCGAAAGAATGCAACTCCCACAGGTTGAGATAAGAACAGTTCAGTAACTAAGGTATAACACAAACCACTGCTGCTACCACCAATTATAAAAATGATGAGGCAAATACAAAGAAAGGATACAATTGCTCACCACCCAGCCCGACCAAGCAGTGCACCCCCCACAGTGCACCCCCACCAATATCAAGCCTGACCACACAGTGCACCCCCACCAGCAGCGAACCCCCACACCCTTCCGGGTCTTTGTCCTCCGTTTTTACATCCTGAACATGATGTGCTGTGGTATGGAATAATTTCTTTGGTTAGCCTGGGTCAGGTGTCCTGTCTCCCCTTCCTCCTGGCTTTCCCTTCTCCCTGGAAGAGCATGAGACTCACAAAGTCCTTGGCCAGCCTAAACATTACCAAGCAGTAACTGAAAACACTGGTGTTATCAGCGCTGTTCCCATACCCAAAAATCAAAAACACAGCACTGCATCAGCTACCAAGAAGCAGAAAAATGACTGCTGCTGCTGAACCCAGGACAGATATAGTGGCTGTTAAAAAGCTGGTCTTTTTGGGGAGGGAAAGGTAAAAAGAGTAGTTTCTGCCTTTGCTTTTCTTGTTAGAGCAGATTCAAGTGTAGGTAGGGTTTTTCTTTAGAGTTCCTCTGTGTTATGTTTTGGGGTATAGTTGTAAATTGTCTCTGTAGGTGTATTTTCACAGAGCTGACTTTTTCCTGTTGTATTCTGGTTAATGTGAACACGGACTAGGTGGCTATAGAACTTGTGAATCTTCCTTGATTTGAAGTACTTCAAGTTATTTCCTGTTTTCTAAGCGGCCTACAAGGTGGGTGTAGCCAATACAACTGTTGGATTCTTGGTGTATGAGCGGCCTGTACAATCAAGCTGGGGTTAGAAATTTCACAGAAAAGACAGGTTTTTCTAGCTCTGGTCAGTTTGCCTCTGTTTCCACTTTTTTTTTATGGAGTCACATCAAAATCCTGAGAAATAAAGTGCTGCAGTGAGGAGGACTGTTAAAGTTATGGAGGATTTTGTGTGAGGTGGGTGACTACCAGATGAATGTAATTTTGTGATGGGTTTTAGTTTTTCTTGTAGGTCCTGTGCAGTTCCTTGTCAAGTCTATTAAGTGTTTCCAGTGAGTCAGGGAGGTAATGACAAGGATGGTGGGTCAATTACTTATCACCAGAGCAATGCTCACTAGTGTCTAGGTTTTCAAGTCTTGCAGGGGAGGAGAACCCTGGTGAAGCATTCAGAAGTAATTTAGGATCAGCTGAGCAAATGCTTGCAGAGCTAAATAGGAGGCAGTAAGGTCTTAGAGCATTGACTGGTCTGGTGGTGGTGAGAGTGATAGCCAGAACAGTGTTTTTCTTGTGTTTGTCTGATTGCAAACTGTTATGTGGCTGAATTTTTTGTTTTACTTTTTTTTTTTTTTTTTTTTTAGTTTTTGCTTCCCTTACTGTAGATGATGACGCTAAAATGGGCAAATGCTGCAATCAGACAGGTGTCTAGTATGAGAGTTCTGAGCAGTAAATCTGGCTAGAGATCTATGGCCCTATGAAACTATGCTGAGGGACTACTTTTTGGGAGCAGGGGGTTGGGGAACAGTATCAGTCTATCAAGAACGGGTTTGAAATGGACCATGGGGGTGAGGAAAAAGAAGTGAGTTGCTTAATAGCATCACCCTACAGTGGTCAGGGTAGTACAGCTTGACTGTGTTATGGAGTGCGTTCGCTTGTATTCTGCGTTGGTGCTTCCCGTTGCTTATTGAGTTAAAGGTGCTCGGCCTGCTCCTTGGACCTTGTCTTTTAGTTAGTGATTGCTCAAGCTCGTTGCCTAAGAGAGGAGCAAGCATTTTTTTTTTTTTTCTCTGAGGTTTATGTGTGCAAAGGGGAGAAGGGCTTTTGTTTTGAGCCTTTCCATCAGTAGTCTTTTGGGGTGTTGCCCCAGGCTACCTTTGCAGCTGTGAGTAGGTAAGGGGTTTGTGTGTGGGGGTGGTGGCTTAGAGTTGAGAAAAACATGGCAAAGGGATTCAGTATTTGTGTTTCGTATTCCAAGTCATGCCCTCTAAATTTGAAGTGAGATGAGTGCTTCATGTGAGTCAGGGTGGTAAGAAGAAGGATTGTGGAGTTAGTCACTTTTTGCAAGAATCCTGGTCATTTGCCTGTGTTGCAGTGCTAGGTCCCAGAGGGCGGGAGAGTCCTGGTGCCAGAATCTGGAATCTCTTTGGAAGTGGTGAGCGCAGTATTGAGGAGCTTTGGATGAGGCAGTAGGTGGGTACTGTGCAGGCCGGGCTCAATGGCTGGGGTGGTGGTGATGACGGGCGGCACAGCATGTTCCCCTTTGTTTGTTTGTTTTTTTCTGGCAGATGATGAAAAGGAATTTGGCAACGGCTGCAGCATCGCTGGAGTCTGATGGGGGATTTCTGAATGCTGAGGCTGTCTGGAGAGCTGTGGCACTATGCGAGCTAAGTGGAGGGGGTCTTTTCTGGGGCCAGGGAGTGGGGGACGAGTTCAGGATAGCTGGGAGGGGTTTGAAATGTTCTATGGGGCCGAGGGAAAGGTAATGGGTTACTTTGCTGCCCGAGCTCTCCACAGGTAGCTATTCTGCAGCATGATTGTTTTATGGCCAGCAAGCGGCCCATGCTCTATTTCGGTGCTTGCTCAGGTCTTGATGTCGTCTTAGCTCCTTGCGCTGATGGGGCTCTGCCTGCTTCTTGGGCTCTGTCCTTTGGGTGCTGATTGCTCGCGTTGCTTGTCTGCATCCCTGTCGGGCATCTCTTCTGCACCTTTACAATGTGTAAAGGACGCTAGGCTTTTGTTTCAGAGTCATGAGGTCTGTAGTCCTCTGGGGCTTTGCTCCGTTCAGTTTTGGCGGTTGGCTTGGGAATGGTGTGCTGGTGCGGGACTTTGTTCCGGGGCTCCTCGGGGGTAGCGTTTCCTGGCTCTTGTGGCCCTGCAGGTGATGTATACAGCATGAGCTCTGCAATGCTGCCACCGCCATGGCAAACCGCCATCACTATTTTAACTAAAAGTCAATCTATGTACTGTCTTTCTGGTGCCATCCCTCTGGTGTCCCAGAGCAAGGTTTACAAAGTGAAGCCTCCATCCCCTGTTCCCACACTGGAGGAGCCCGTAAAGAAGCCTGGTGTTGGGAATCACCTAAACACACTGAGCTCCGCAATCATGTCACCAACATGGTAATCTGCTCACCTTTGCTACCTAAAACTGTACTTCAATGCGTCCTCTCGAGATCGTACATCAAGGCTCTCAGTGTGAATATCCAGCTCCTACTTATAGAGCAGAGGAGCCAGATCAGACAGATGGCGATGGGTATCACCAACAGAATGTGAGCTCCACAATGGTGCTACAAACATGGCAATCCGCCCTCGCTATTTTAACTAAAACTCCATCTGCATGCTGTCTTTCTGGTGCCTTCTCTGAGGCGTCCCAGAGCAGAGTTCATAAAGTGAAGCCTCCAACCCCTGCTCCCACAGTGGAGGAGCCAAGAAACAAACCTGGTGCTGGGAATCACCTACACACAGTGAGCTCCGCAACAGTGTCACCAACATGGTAATCTGCCCTTGCTTTGTTCCCCAAAAAACCCATCTGCTTACAGTGTCTCTTTTGGTGCACAATCAAGGGTGTCCTGGAGCAAGGTTCACAGAGTGCTAATGTCTAGCCTCCTCCTAAAGCCGAGCAGGCAGGTCAGAAAGCTGGTGCTGGGCATCACCAACAGAGTGTGAGCTCTGCAGCTGTGCCACCAGCAGGGCAGTCCCCCTCAGCTTTGCCATGTAAATCTCCATCCTCATAGAGTGCCTCTTCTGTGCTCCCTCTCCATTTCAAGGAGCAATGCTCACAGAGTGTGAACATCCAGCTAATGCATATACAGGCGACAAGCCAGGTCAGAAAGCTGGTGCTGAGAATCACCAACAGAGCATGAGCTCCACAATGGTGTCACCAACATGATAATCTGCCCCACCTTCGCTGCCTAAAACTGCACTTTGATATGCCCTTTCGAGATGCTGGAGCAAGGCTCTCAGAGTATGAACATCCAACTCCTGCTTATACAGCTGAGCAGCCAGTTTTGACAGCTAGTGCTGGGTATCACGTGAGCTCCACAATGGTGCTACCAACATGGCAATCTGCCCTCGCTATTTTAGCTAAAACTCCAGCTATGTGCCATCTTTCTGGTGCCCTCTCTCAGGCATCCCAGAGCACCACAGTTCACAAAGTGAAGCCTCCATCGCCTGCTCCCACGGTGGAGGACCCCAGAAAGGAAGCTGGTGCTGGGGATCACCTACACACAGAGAGCTCCCATGATTCAATTTTATAATATAAATTAGATGTTGTTAAAAAAAGTTTGTGATCATGTCCTGGGTTCAGCAGCAGCAGTCATTTTTCTCCTCGGTAGCTGGTGCAGCGCTGTGTTTTTGACTTTCGGCCTGGGAACAGTGCTGATAACACCAGTGTTTTCAGTTACTGCTTGGTGATGTTTTAGTCTGGCCAAGGACATTCTGAGCCTCATGCTCTGCTAGGGAGGAGGGGAAGCCGGGAGGAAGGAGAGACAGGACACCTGACCCAAGAGGTTATTCCATACCACAGCGCGTCATGTCCAGGATGTAAAAACGGAGGGCAGAGACCCGGAAGGGTGGTGGGGGTGCACTGTGGGGGGTGCACTGCTTGGTCGGGCTGGGGACTGGT
The DNA here is from genome assembly GCA_039720435.1 of Amazona ochrocephala. Lineage (NCBI taxonomy): Eukaryota > Metazoa > Chordata > Aves > Psittaciformes > Psittacidae > Amazona > Amazona ochrocephala. The sequence continues at coordinate 78,853,312 of CM077881.1, read as the reverse complement.
GGTGAGCAGTTGTATTCTCTTTCCTTGTATTTGCCTTGTCATTTTTATTATTGGTGGTAGCAGCAGTGGTTTGTGTTATACCTTAGTTACTAAACTGTTCTTATCTCAACCTGTGGGAGTTGCATTCTTTTGATTCTCCTCCCCATCCCCCCGGGACTGGGGAAAGAAAGAGTGGGGAGTGAGTGAGAGAGCAACTGTGTGAGTTTATAGAGGCTTAAACCATGACAGATCATTATAGTAATAATCTGTCTGTATCCTTGCAGGACCCATGATTCAATTTTCTAATTGATGGTCATAATGGGGTATTAGAAAGTATGGGTAAATGGTATAGAATGAGGGGAAATGTAACCTTAAATCTAAAACTAACAATAGTGTGTGTGCCTTTAACAACGTGGAATAAACCAAACTATTATAAACTTATCAACATGCAGAGAAAATATTTGGCTGATTGAGGAAGGAACATCATAGGACTGAAAACAACTAAGGAGACAGTAAGTAAGACCAAGGATGCAAGCCTTCGAGACAGCAGAGTGGCCACCCAGCATGGAGCAAGACTGGAAGAGAATAGAAGCGAGGACACACCAACTGCTAACTTGGCACTAAGACTTTGCAAGTGTGCGCAAGCACTGATGTCATGTTTTCCCTGCAAAAACATGCCACCAGGAACAAAAGGCCACCCATGTATCATTTCATATGGACTCACATGATTCCTTCCCAGCTGTATTCATATCCTTAACAAAGCAATTAGAAGTTTCTTGACATATTTTAATGGTAACTTGAGTGTTTGATTCATATGTTCCACTTTCCCACTAGCCTGAGGTCTACCTAGGGTATGCAGATCCCTCTTTATTCCCTAACACTCTCCCATGTACAATTAAAGTATGTCAAGAAACTTCTTTAACTTGCTTATAAGCCCTACCAAATGTTTTGTTAAGGATACAAATACAGCCAGGAAGGAATCGTTTAAGTCTAAATGAACTGCTATATAGGCGGCCTTACCGATTGCACTTTGTTCCTGGTGGTATGTTTTTGCAGGGAAAACAAGATCTCAGACAATACATGCTGGTACTGGGTAAAACTCTTAGCTCTGGCAATATCTTGGTAGGACATTACCCAGGCTGTAGCTGGACAATGCAACTCCAGATCAAGGGACCCAAAACTGGCTGTTGGAATGCTCCAGAACAGAAAGGGTGGTATTGATTGTGTAATAATACTGCTAGGAAAGCCCTTTCCCCCAGGATGGACTGGAAAATGTACACTGTGTGTTGTACTCCCAGGTGCTATACAGGCATTACAAATTGAAGTATGTAGCCTATCCCAGGTAAGATTGCAGAACTGTGTGGCTCTTGGCACATACATATACCAGAATGGCAGAACATCCACAGATCTAGCAGAAATATGGAAGCAGACAAAGATATTACATCAGGCTGTTAGAGGTGATACTAACTGGGTATTTGAAGAATTATGGCATAGACTTACGTCTTGGCTACTAAATTAGATATGGTTAAACTAGTTTGTGATCATTATAGTAATAATCTATGCCTCTATTCTTGCAAGACCCATGATTCAATTTTCTAATTGCTGGTCACGATGCTGTATTAGAATCAAATAAGGTAAAGGGTGTAGAATGAGACTTACAGGATATATGTATATCCAGTAAGTCTCAAAGGGGGGAACTGTAACCTTAATCCTTAAAACTGACAATAGTATGTGTGCCTTTAACATAGTAGAACAAACCAAACTGTTCTAACTTACTAACATATAGAGAGAAAGGAATATTGGGTTGATGGGGAAAGGAACATCATGGGACTGATAACAACTAAGGAGACAGTAAATAAGACCAAGGATGCAAGCCTTCAAGACAGCAGAGCAGCACCCAGTGTGGAGCAAGATTGGAAGAGAACAGAAGCAAGGACATACCAACTCCTAACTCGGCGCTAAGACCTTGCAAGTGTGTGCAAGCACTTAGGTCATTCAGTGAACAGTGAGGAAAGACTATCAACGACCGCCAAAGACCCCTACCTGGAAAGAAAGCACATGCGTACTTAGGATGCAAATATTATAATTAGTTCCTAGAAAATATCTGAATATGCATGAGTATGCTAAATATATAACCGCTGTCTACAAGTATCGGGGGCACTCACGTTTCTGGAACAATTTGCGTATGTGCCCAGGGCTGCAATAAAGAATGCCTGCTTTCTAAAACTCCAAACTGAGTCTTAGAGAGTTTCTCTTACCAGCTCTTAGAGTAACAACAGCTCATCATGCCCAGTATAAAAACCAGGGGGAGTTACCCAGAAGGCCAGATTGCTGCTCTGGTCAGGCTGGGTATTGGTCGGCAGGTGGCGAGCAACTGTATTGTGCATCACTAGCGTTTATTGTTTTCTTTTTCTTTTATCCTGTTAGTTTTGTATTCTCTCCCCTTGTTATTTCCCATCTGTCCTGGCTTCAGCAGTAGCAGTCATTTTTCTCCTTCTTAGTAGCTGGTGCAGGGCTGTGTTTTTGACTTTCAGCCTGGGAACAACACTGATAACACCGATGTTTTTAGTTGTTGCTGAGTAATGTTTACTCTGACCAAGGGCTTTCTGAGTCTCATGCTCTGCCAGGGAGGAGGGTAAGTCAGGAGGAAGCAGAGACAGGACACCTGACCCTAACTAATCAAAGGGGTATTCCATACCACAGCACGCCATGCCAAGTATATAAAGTCAGGGGAGATACTTGGAAGGGCTAAATCACTGCTTGGGTGATGCTGGGTATCAGTTGGCGACTGGTGAGGAGTTGTATTCTCTTCCCTTGTTATTTCTCTTATCATTATTATCATTGGTGGTAGCAGTAGTGGTTTTGTGTTATACCTTAGTTACTGGACTGTTCTTATCTCAACCTGTGGGAGTTACGTTCTTTCGATTCTCCTCCCCATCCCTCTGGGTGTGAAGGGAGAGTGAGCAAGCAGCTGCATGGTTCTGAGTTGCCGGCCAGGCTTAAACCATGACATTCCCTTATCATTATTATTATTGATGGTCGTAGCCGTAGTTTTGAATTGTACCTTAGTTACTGGACTGTTCTTATCTCAACCCGTGGCAGTTACATTCTTTCGATTCTCCTCCCCATCCCTGCAGGAGCAGGTGGGGGAAGAGGGAAGAAGGGAGAGAGTGAGTGAGTGGCTGCATGGCTCTGAGTTACCAGCTTAAACCATGACATTGGGAGATATGATGAATTTTGCCACAAATGCAATGCAGTTTATAGGAGAGGAAAACATTATTGCCTGGCTTTTTTCACAGTGGAATCACAGTGGCATTAGTAGAAGCTTGACTAACTTAAGGCAGCAAGTTGTCCCAATAGCTTAAGCAAAATATCCGAATGTCTAGTCTGAATTCCTCCTATTTAGGTTCCAAATATTGTGTGCTGCTACATATGAATTCTTGATCCATCAGAAAATTAGCTATTATCAATCTTACCCAATGTAATAAAGCATACATGTTAATCAGCCTCTCAGACTTCCCACTGCCTTGTGCTTCTTTGTGATTCTGATCTTGAAAACAAAATTGCAGACTATGTAGGAGGAAAACATTCCATCCTTCTTGAGCACCCTGGTAGTGACATTTGTAACAAATGGCTGGTATAGTTATGTAGCTAAGCATTCTGAAAATTAAGATACTTCACTGAACTAGCTGGATCTTTTATGTTGCAGATCTGTGGGTGCTTTAAGCGTAGCTTGCTGGTGCCTACAGAACAGCCTGTTTTCTTACCTTTAGTCCATGTGATCATTTTAAAAATATGCCTTGTGTCCTGGGTTCACCAGCAGCAGTCATTTTTTCTCCTTCTTGGTAGCTGGTGCAGCACTGTGTTTTTGATTTTGGGCCTGGGAACAGCGCTGATAACACCAGTGTTTTCAGTTACTGCTTGGTAATGTTTAGGCTGGCCAAGGACTTTCTGAGTCTCATGCTCTGCCAGGGAGGAGGGGAAGCCGGGAGGAAGGAGAGACAGGGCACCTGACCCAGACTAACCAAAGAGGTTATTCCATACCACAGCATGTCATGTCCAGGATGTACAAACGGAGGGCAGAGACCCGGAAGGGTGGGGGTGCACGGTGGGGGGTGCACAGCTTTGTCGGGTTGGGATCGATGGTGAGCAGTTGTATTCTCTTTCCTTGTATTTGCCTTGTCATTTTTATTATTGGTGGTAGCAGTAGTGGTTTGTGTTATACCTTAGTTACTAAACTGTTCTTATCTCAACCTGTGGGAGTTGCATTCTTTTGATTCTCCTTCCCATCCCTCCAGGAGCAGAGGGAAGAAAGAGTGGGGAGTAAGTGAGAGAGCAACTGTGTGAGATTATAGAGGCTTAAACCACGACACCTTGTTACTCAAATATTTTTGGATGCAGACTACCAGAAACTACTAATTTCGTGTGGAACAGAGGAATCTTTACTTATTGTACAAAGTATGAAACTATATCACAGTGAGACTTAAACACCTTATTCGAAATAAGGAAACTTGTGCTACAGTGGTGAAACAGATTTAGACGCCTTCAGGTCACCAGCGACTGGCCCTGACTTCCCTCCGACCATCATTCCAACATTGAACCCATCACTCTGGGGGAAGTCCCTCAGGTGCTGCTGTGTCTGAGCATGAGGTGTCACTGTAGCACAGAAAAAGTGCCAAGAACTTCACCGAGACCAATGGGTGGTGGGACTTTCAGACATTGGGATACACATTTACCAAAAGCCACCTGGTTGGTCAACACCAGAGGATTTGCCAACAGGGCTGGCCCAGCCCAGTAAGAACTTTTACATACTGTAGAGGGGGATAGAGTTCCTGTAGTGCACATAAAGAGTTTGTGAGGGAAGAGAGTCTGGGTTATTCCTGCTTCAGGTAACGGCAAACCCATTCGTGGGATTGCTTAAAATCTTAAGATTTTAAATTTTCTTGAAATCTGTAATCGGCAACTAGTATTTTTGGAACAAGCTGCCCAGAGAACTTATGGCTACCCCATCCCTGGAATTGTTCAAGGCAGGGTTGGAACTAGATGATCTTTAAAGTCCCCTCCAACCCAAACCATTCTGATACTGAAGCATTTTTCAGAAATCAAAAATTAACAAATCTGGATAACATATCCCCTTATGCATTCCACTTTTTTATAAAGCATTTTTTTCCTAGTCCTAGTCATTCTAGGGGAAACAGGTACCTCTCACAAACAGCAAACATAGTACCAAAGTTTTGCACTTCCTCCTATTGCACAAACTCCTCCACATGTGGAAAAGAAAGAGTCATGAAAGCCCATCTGCTGAAACCAAAATAAAAATCACATTTGTAGCATGGTCAGAGAACACGCATGCAAGCTATAGTGTGAGAAACTAGCAGTGTATGTCAGGGCTAAGAAACTGCATGGAATTTATGTTTCGGACTATGATCCTGCTTAGACATTTGGAGGTGATTTGGGTTTGTTTCACCCTTTCTACAGAAAGATTTGTGCCATTCTTGGTGGAACCCAAACCCAACCTTGGCTCACTGAAAGAAAACGAAGAGGATAAAGGGAAACTATCTTCCCTCAGTCAGACTATCTTTGTTTCACACACTCAAACCTGTCCCACTTCTCATAAAGTATATGAAGTACAGCATACCTTCTCTACACAGAAAGACTGCTTATTTACAAGGAACGGGGTAGTAGCAGAGTTCCCTAGGGCAGTGGGAAGCTAATATTCAAACATCCAAGCTCTTTGCAGTACCAGATTCTCTCCCCATAATCCTAGCTAGCGTGTGTCGATGCACCCAATGTAGGATCAGAGTTCAGCACTGTAATTCTCTTTTTGGAGTCAGTCTTTACAGAAGGACATATCTGTCAAGTGGAACTCAGAGGGGAAAAAAAACTCAGAGTACCATGCAAGCAACTGACTTAAGTTGTATTTATTGATTATTGAAGTAGCCTGTGAGAATCTGTTTTGTTTTTTTTTTTCCCTGACATTTGATCATCTAGTTTGTAGGTTCTCTGGGATGATATTACTCCTGGGGAGATTCTAACAGGACACAAGAGGAAAATTGTTCACAATGAGAACAATCAGCTATTGGAATAATCTCCCCAGGGAAGTGGTGGACTCCCTACTGGACTCTAGTAAAGATTCATCTGGACAGGGTGCTGGGACATCTAGTCTAGGTCACGCTTTGCCTAGAAAGGTTGGACCAAATGATTCTTGTGGTCCCTTCCAACTTTGTATTCTATAGAGTCTGATCCCAAGGAAATCATTGCTGTTGATAAGCATCGGTGTGCTGCATCCTCATACAGCAGTTGCTTTCCCTCTCACAAAGAAATCACAGTGAAACTAGAGCTACATACACGCATGAGTGCACTATCACCTTACACACCCCCACTCCCTCCATAAAACATGAAACCCATGTGGACCTGTAGATTCAGCACCCTTCAGGCACTCTCTGAAGACAAACAGGGTTGTGTGGGTGATGACTGCGGTCCTACTGCTGCTTGCAAATCTGCCGGCGGGCTTTTCACCACCTGCCGCTTTTATAGCAGGCCTTCCCCTTCAGTGTCTTGCAAGGGCATGATATGAGGAAAGCAAGTGCCTGGAAAACATAGGGTTAAAATGCTTTTAACTTAGGTCTAAGATAGAGAGTAACGTTTGTGTTGTAAGTTTGTGGTGTGATAACAGGATTTAGTAGTCTTACTAACAAGATTGAATTATTTCTTTCCATCTTTCTAATGAGTGAACTCTTTCTTACCATCCTTCTAATTTATCAGTTAGTTTGGAGACACTGACTCCCGAACATCTGCTAGCTTGAGACCTTGTCTGTCCACCCCGTCCTGCTTGCAACAAATTTTGTACGAAGGTCACACTGCTCTAAATCTTTGCCAGCTCTCAGAAACTTGCAGATATGGCTGGTTTCAGCTAATTGTGATTACTGGGACGTCCAACTGTGCCAAAGGTGAAAAGTGCACCTGAGGAAGACTGCTTACTTCATCTTGAAGACCCCTGCCCACATGAAGAAGACTACTTACTTCATCTTGAAGATCCCTGCCCACGACCATCGGAGGGCAGTGTGCAAGCTCCAAAAGGGAGGAGACTTACGATAATGAGTACCTAAACTCATTGTAGTATCTCCGCAGCTCTCTCGGGAACTTAATGAATACGCATGCTTGTGTGTAATAAGTATCTGCTTGCTTAACTCCTCGGTGTGCAAGTTAGGAGGAGTGATCCCCCTTGCACCCGGTGCCGTAATAAACATACCTGGTTTATAACTCTCCTCGAGTTGTAGAATCTGATTCCGTGCTTCAGGCAGCAGCACTGCTAAGGGTGTCTGATCCCACAAGGCTGACCCTCATCCCTACCAATGCATGGCCAACTGCCACTCTGAACCCGTTAGGTACTATCTCAACTTGCTACTTTCAGGACAGCTGCTGTGCTCAGCAAGGCTCAGGCTCATCATGCCAGCTCGTCCAGCAGCCGCCCGCTGGCAGGCCTGCCGCTGAGCACGGCGGTGGTGCGGGCACCTCCGCCCAGCCACCGCCTACCGGGGCACAGGCCACGGTTCCCGCTGGGGAACCACTCACTGACCACCACACGGCGCCTTTCCAAGAGCTGGGCTGGAATTCAGCCGGGGAGGGCCTTCCGGGACCGCCACACCCCTCACACAAACATTTCTTCTCACAGCGCGGCACGACCCCCACGGAAAGCACGGGGAAGTCCGCGTTTTGACTGCCGACAACCGCCCCCCGGCCCCAGCGTTTCCCGGCGCCGCCAGGCTCCACCGGCCACGGCCCACGCCGGCCCCCTGTCACCGGCGCTCAGCACCGGCCCCGCCCTACCGCCTCAACTAGGGTCCCCCGCCCCTCCGTGACGTTAGACAGAACGCTCGACCGTCACCCCGCAGCGCGCTGCCTGCCGGGAGGTTAATTGGGCCCTCGCGCGCCGCCTTCCCAGCGTGCCTCGCGGCCGCCGGCCTCACAAGCGGGGTCGGCCGCGCGTTTCCGGCGGTGGTGGTGCGCCCGTTCTGCGGCCCTTAGAGCCCCCGAGCGAGAGCTGAGGTTGCCCTACCAGCCGTCCCGCCATGCCCCCCAAGAAGCAGCAGCAGCCGGCGGGGGGCAGCAAGAAGGCGGACCAGAAAAAGAAGGAGAAGATAATCGAGGTAAAGCGAACAGGGCCGCGTCGGCCGACACCGGACGGGCCGCTCTCCTGCCGCGGCCCTCTCCATGACTTCCGGGGCCTGCGCTTCTTGCTCGTCCCCTTCGGGCGCTGGCAACTTTTCCCCTCAGTCCTCCGCCGCTCCCTGTAGCGGTGGCGCGGGCGGTGTTGCCGGCCGCTGCCGCCCTCCCTGAAAGCTCACCACTGGTGCTTGAGTCCAGCCCTGAAGCGTCTGCGGCGGAGGCGGGTTCCCTTGGTGGCCCCAGCGCCGCCCGCATCTGTCACATCACCGACCGTCGCTGCGCTTCTTGCACTGGGGTTTGGGTTTCCTGCTTGGGCATCTGTTGGCATGAAAGATAGTAGCTGCTCTGCTGTTTGGGCAGAATATCCGTCTAATGCAAGTGTTCTTTTAAATCTGGCACTGCGGGCTATTGTTTGTGTTATTTGAGAACATTCGGGTGGCTGTTCTTGCTCTCTGTTGGCTTCAGATTTTCTGATGTTCTTGCTGAATCCAGCTACATACAAAAACATGAAGCTGAAAGGAGAAAGATCTGCGTTGATTAGTAACAAATATTACACAATTAAAATATACAGTGATTATATAGTCTGTGTTTCATTTGCACAGAAATGTAGTGTGTGCATAATGTATTTTCTTTCCCAGACCTTCCAAGAGTATGTTTGAACAGAGGTCTTATAACTGGATGAACATCTGTTACTTTTTCCTTGAAGGAAAAGAGTCAGAATCAACTCAATAGCATGGATAGGTTTGTAATGTAGACATTTCAATTGCAGGAAATAATTTTTGATTCAAATACTCGTGTTAGTGGGCTGTCCGTTTTTTTTTTTTCTTAAGTACGGATAGGTCTGGTGTAAAAACTAACAGTAAAAATGGAGATGCAAAGGAAAAATTGTTTCAGGCAGCAGACAGTTCTTGCAGTGGAGTTTAGGAAGTACAAACATCTGTCTGGACTTGACATAGGGGAAAGCCTTATCTTCAAGTTAATTAGAAAATGAAAAGTGAAATAACTAAAAGTAAAAAGTGTAATATGTTACATGTGGCAATACTTACCTGCATAACAAATATGTAACACTTATATATTAATATTTGAAGATAGAAGTAATAAGCTATTTCAGGTACATAGGAAAATAAAAGTCATATTTACTACTGCTCAGTCTCCATACTTTCCTCAGATGTTATGTGGGTGGCACCATTTAGTGAGTTCTTTTGAGAAGGAAATTTAAAGAAATGGTGTGAGAGGTCTGAATATTGTCCATACTGCTGCTTGGATTGCTTGTGGTGTTAGAGTCTGTTTAACTGAAAACTTGAGTGGAGTGTCAAGTCTTTTCCTTTTGTAACAAAAATTGTTTCAGTTAATGTGGCTGTGTCTCTTGATTTAGGATAGAACATTTGGCCTAAAGAATAAAAAAGGTGCAAAACAACAGAAATTCATCAAGGCTGTGACTCACCAGGTTAAATTTGGTCAGCAAAATCCACGTCAGGTAAGCATTTATTCTGTAATGTTTTCTTACTGCAGAGTCAAATAGTCTTTCACTAGATATCTAGATTGTCATCTAATCTTGAAGTAGAAAACAGATCAGATGTAACTTGCCTAATGTGTTGTAACTGGCACAGATTTCACTAATAGTCCACTTGCAAAACTTGTCTAGATGGGAAGGATGTGCCTGTGTAAAGGTAGTACAGAGTACAGGAGTTTGGTTTGTTTGGTTTTTAAAAAAACAACCCACAACAAGGGTGGTTTTTTGTTTACATTGTATTTTGATAGTAACATAATTAAGGTGTATCTCAAATGAAACTGCAGAAACTGGCTATCAGCAAAGTACAGTTGTAAGCTTGTTCTCTTTTTTTCTGTAACTCCCACCTAATCTAAGAAATGGTCACCAGTTAAACGTATAATAGCTGTTAGTAATATTAAAACTCGAATTGGGGGAAGATTAGAAAAAGTATAAGCCTGTATGTGCTTGTTCTGCTTATAGAAGTATTTATTATTAATTAAAGTGGAAACAAGTCTGCATCTATTTGGTGTAATTGTCAAAAAACACTGAAATTCTTAGCCGCCGTCTTAACATTGCTGTTCTGTATGATGAATTAAAATGTGGTGTGGCTGAGATACACTTAGATACTTAATGAGAAAGCAACTAGCTCCCCCTAGCACTGTAGGAGTAAGAGACCTGGCTTGTTTCCCTAATAATATTGTTTTCATGAAATCCATGCTAAGTATTTACGCAGCTTCCTGCTTTATGAACAAGCTTGTAGAATATTTGCATTGGGTAAATTAATGATGTCATAATTTATGGTAAATTCCTTACATAACATAAAGGTGAAATAACCTGTAAAGTACAGGTTTAAAGTTGATATTTGTGTCATTAGATCTAATAATTTCTTGTTGTGGAGAGGAGGACTGCTTTGCTGTCACTTCAGAAACATTGCTGTTACTCAAATGTTCCTTCTGAAATTTCTGTATGAAATTCCTGAATCTGTACCATGTATAGGAATACCACTATGTAAACTGCCCCAGAAATTTTGTTTTCAAATGTTCATAGCTATTGACTGATGGAAGTTGGAGTCTAATTTTTAGACTGGGTCATACTTTCTTACTTTATAAAATAGTTCTCTGTTAGGGTTGTTCCTTAGGAAAAAAAAAAAGGGGGCAATTTTTCTTGAGTTCCAAGGTATAAATGGAATTGCTGTTAAGGTTTTGTTGGGTTTTGATTGTGGGTTGGTTTTTTTGTTGTTGTTTTTGTTTGTTGGTGTGTTGGGTGGTTTTGTTTTTTTTATTTTCCTTTTTTTTTTCCGTTTTTGTTTTGTTTAGGTTTTTTTTGTGGTTGGTTTTTTTTTCCCCTCTTCTCATTTGCTTGTGGTTTTTGTGCTTTTTGAACCCTAGGGTGAAACAAAAGCAGTTCTTAAAGTACTCTTTTTTTGTAGTTGACATATATGGGTCTGCATGTTACATAAAATAGTACCTTTCAGTATGGGGCACCTCCCACTAGACCAGGTTGCTGCAAGCCCCGTCCAGCCTGGCCTTGAACACTGCCAAGGATGGGGCAGCCACAGTGTCTCTGGGCAGCCTGTGCCAGGGCCTCACCACCCTCACAGTAAAGAATTTCTTCCTCATATCTCATCTCAGTCTCCCCTCTGTCAGTTTAAAGCTGTTCCCCCTTGTCCTGTCTGTACAGGCCATTGTAAAAAGTCCCTCTCCAGAGGCACTGGAAGCTGCTCTAAGGTCTTCCTGAAGCCCTTTCTTCTCCAGGATAAACAAGCCCAGCTGTCAGCCTGTCTCCATAGCATAAGTGCTCCAGCCCTCATAGCATCTTTGTGGCTTCCTCTGGACTCATTCCAACAGGTCCACATCCCTCTTGTGTTGGGGCCCCAGAGCTGAATGCAGTACTGCATGTGGGGGTCTCATGTGAGTTGAGTACAGGGGTAGGATCACATCCTTTAACCTGCTGGTCACGCTCCTTTTGATACAGCCCAGCACACAGTTGGCTTTCTGGGCTGCAGGTGTGCACTGAGAGCTCATGGTGAGCTTCTTGTCAGCCAGCTCCCAAAGTTCTTCTCCTCAGGGCTGCTCCCATTGCAGTCTCTGCCTAGCCTGTATTTGTGCTTTGGATTGCCCTGATCTAGGTACATTACCTTGTAGTTGACTTTGTTGAACTTAATGAGGCTGGTCCATCTCTCAAGTGTTTCCAGGTCCCTCTTGATGGCATCCCTTCAGCATGTTGATTTTGCCACACAGCTTGGCATCCTCAGCAAACTTGCTGAGGGTACACTCAATCCCACTGTCCATGTGACTGGCAACAATGCTGAACAGGATCAGTCCCAGCAGTGACCCCCAAGGGTCACTGTCACCAGTCTCCACTTGGACATTGACCGCAACTCTGAGTGTGACCGTCTAGCCAATTCCTTATCCACTGAGTGGTCCATCTGTTAAATCTATGACTCTTCCATTTAGAGACAAGCGTATTGTGAGGGACAGTGTCAAATGCCTTGCCCACGTCCAAGTGTATAATTTTAGCTGCTCTTTCCTCATCCACCAATTCAGTGGCCCCATAGTAGAAGGCCACCAAATGTCAGGCACGATTTGTCCTTAGTGAAGCCACGTTGGCTGTTACCAATCAGCCCCTTATTGTCCATGTGTCTTAGTATACTTTCCAAGAGGATCTGCTGCTTGATCTTGCCTGGCACCAAGGTAAAACTGAACAGCTTGTAGTTCCCTGAAATCTAATTACGTTTTTCCCATGTTCTCTTTCATCTGCCTTCATCCCTCTCTGCGGCTCTGGTATAGCTATGGGCCTTTTCTGGCTTATCCAAAAAGGGTAAGGCAAAGTCAGGTTTTCTTTCTTTGACACAGATGTTTCCTTTCCTAGGTGAACTTTTTTTTCAGTCCTTGGCTCCTAGTACCTGTAAAATAAATGTTCTTGTCTTACAAACCACTGATTTTTCAATGAAGCATTGATATGTCGAATTTATATCTGTTCAGACAAATAGTGTTCTGAAAGCAGTTTCCAACAGAAGTTTCCTGGAATTATACTAGTATACATGAAGAGTGAGCAAAGCAGCATGTAAAGGCACTACAGATAGGCTTTTTGCACAGATCTGGAAGTAACCACGTTGAATAGTTGCATTGTTAATATATCACAAAAGAGCAACTCATTTTCTTGTCTTACTCTCAGTATCTTTCACTTATTTCCTGGTCTGTAAAGGTGCAATAAAGATAACTTGAGTGATCTAATGGCACCTGCCAGCATTTCACATATCTGACAAGTTAAATTTGTAATTTCTGCTTGAAAGGTCAGTACCACTAGATGGCACTGGCCGTTCGTGCAAGGGTAGGAATTCTGAGAAACTTAGAAATCACAGCTTTTTCCCTCCTTTATAAACCAGTTCAGAATGATTTGCTATTTTACTGTACAGTTCAGGTGAAGTGAGTAATGGCATTCTAATTTCATATTAATAACTTCAAATTTGGGTTCATTATAGGCTGCTCAGTCAGAAAGTGAGAAGAAACTAAAAAAAGAAGATAAGAAAAAAGAATTACAAGAATTAAATGAACTCTTCAAGCCTGTGGTTGCTGCACAGAAAATTAGCAAAGGTATGAGTAACTAAATTCTCTTCAACTATGTTCTCTTACTCCTATATCTACTTCAGGTAAAAGAATGCTTTAAAAATGTCACTTCATTATTTTAAGGAAGTAGATATGGCTGTTTCTTTCTCTGTCTCGTGTACCAAGTACTTGTTTCGGTTTTGTGTGTGTTGTTTTTTTTGTTTTTTTTAAGATCATTAAATATCAAAAGCTATGTTGATATTGACAGGACAGCTGTAGTTACTTCGTTGTATTCAGGCTTATTAATTAAATGCTTCTGGATGAGTGGCATGGGGGGTTTTGTGTGTAATGGTATTTGTTTAAAGCAGCCTGTCTCTGCAGGGAAATGTGAACATCTAGATATTACAAGGAATTTAATATAATTGTCTTCATATAAAAATCATGTTCAAACCAGAACAGTAAGTTTCCAATTACTTCTGTCCTACCTCATAATTAACAGTAGGACTTGATTTCAGAAGTGTGGTCTTGAACTTGGTTATTGAACAAACTCATTTTGTGATGAAAAGTGTTTGATACCTCTGAGAAACTCTACAGTTGGCTGCCATGTGGGAGGAAAAAACTTACTTTTTAGGAATTAACTAAATGTTATCAACTCTTTGCTTTAATAATCTTCTGGAACTAATTACAATAATTTTTGACTAGACAGGTGTGACTTCTGTGTATGTCTTTAAAGCAAACCTGGTATTTGCTCATTGTGGCACATAGCAGCCGCAAAGGCCAGTTTTCCGTTTATGATCTGCAGTGGTCAGTCTGCTCCAAATAAAGTAGCTCTTGGTTACAGTTATTTCAGAGGACTAGTACTGTTTTAATTAAAGCTTTGACTTTCTGTTGAGACTGCCAACAAGCTTTCTTATGGAGCCATAGTTTTTAAACAACTAGATTACTTTAGTTGAGAATTTAACTAGGTATTGCAATACATAGACTAACCGCTAGTGACTTGCACCCAGTGTAAAAACAGCAAGTGAAAAACTCGAGCTTAAAGTCTTACCTAAATATTCAATTAATATTACAAATAAAGTATTTCTGATTTAATCATGTCTCATAAATACATTTCTACCTGCTATCATTTCTTCTCTCACCTCCTAATGGTCAAATAATTCCTTTAGTGGGATGATAGTTACTTAAACTGTTATTAGGTTGATTGAATAGTTCATGCTTTTTGAGCAGCCATTTTTTTCTATTTTTAAAGAAAGTGAATGAGTGAAGCTTAGATTATTAGAATTTGTTCTACTGTGGTGTTGATCTGTTAAGGAAAGGCTGAAATCAGGAGACGCTTTACTGTGTATTAGCAGAGAATTACCTTATTGTATAGGAAGGAAGTTGCCCAGAGTGGGATCTTGTATGTATTACATTATATGAATAAAGAATTTGCTCAGGCAAACTGCTGTCCATGTTTCTTTAAATAGTGCAGTGCCAGCTTTGATACTTAATGCAAGTATCATGCTATACAAACTAAATAAGACATTTTCAGGGCATGAAGTATTTACTTTTGATGAGCTTTATATTAAAAGAACTTCAGTTTTTAAAACATCCTAAAGATTGTGTTCTGAGAACTTTTAATGTACACCTTTTGCTTAAAAATAATATAAAAATATAAAAGAAACGTTCTTCCCTCAGGTGCTGACCCCAAATCTGTAGTTTGTGCTTTCTTCAAGCAAGGCCAGTGCACTAAAGGAGACAAGTGCAAGTTTTCTCATGATTTGTCTCTGGAACGGAAGGGTGAAAAACGAAGTGTCTACATTGATGCAAGAGATGAAGATCTTGAAAAAGGTATACAGCTACACAAAATTACTAGTAAACTATTCTGATTCTGAAACTGGACTTTTAAGAGTCATCTTATGTTGTGGTTGTGATTCTGAAGAGTCTGCTCACTGACCAAAGCAACCCACACCACTATGTTCAAAATGATGAACAACAGTGAAGCTCATTTAAAGAATACTTGTGAACATGCTTCTTAATAACTTTTTATTAAAATTAATTCAGAAAAAATTTTGACCTAGTGATGCTGGATGGTATTTTTTCAGTTCTGCTGTATAGCACTTTACATCATACAGGTAGCGAGTCGTATAGTGTTTGGTCTTTCTGGTAGTTGTTAGTTTCTTCTGAGTTCTATAGAATGGAAGTGCAAAAGGAGGAAGCGTACAGAGTAACCAGAGTTACCTTCCGGAATTATTACTAGTGTTTGCCCAAATGTGCACATTTGCAGAATTTGGGATACTCTTTAGAGTTTTTTGTCTGACTTGTCTCCTTTCCCCAAATCATTTGTTTGCTGCGTGCTCTGGATTGTACTTCTACTTAGCAGGGGTTAGAGATTTTATAGTCAAAATAATTTCTTTTGGTTTTTCTCAATTCATCATGTCTCAGTCTTCATTTGAATTTTAGCCTCTGTCATCCTAAATGAATGTGATAAGCTCCCACAGATTCACTACTACTGTTGCCATTGGTGATCTTCCTTCTTTTAATGGAACCTTCTTTTAATACATGAAATTTAATATTACCTCTTTCAATCTTCAGGTTCTATTACCTGTATTTTTGGTCATTAGCCTTCAACCTTTTCTTTTACTCAGTCATAACCCTTTTCTTCTCCCTTGTCTATGCTTGCTAATGTACAGATGGAATGATGCAGTTTTTTAGTCTTTCATTGAAACACAATTTATGCTTGTCAAAATATGAATTTCTGAGGCTTTTGAGGAAACAGTCTTGTCAGCAGCATAGGAGAGTTTGAAAACTTCATTATAAAAGCCTGAATTTATTTTCCATTCTATAACTATTATGTGACAATTGAATATTAAAACTGTTACTAGGGAGCAAAATGACAGCATTGTTTAGTATTTGAAATGTTTGTGTCCATTGGAATTTTCCATTGTCTTTTTCTAGATACAATGGATAACTGGGATGAGAAGAAGCTGGAAGAAGTGGTGAACAAGAAGCATGGTGAGGCGGAAAAGAAAAAACCCAAAACTCAAATAGTATGTCATTTTAATTTTTTTTTTTTTCCTCTGAGCTGTAGTAGAGAGAATTAACTGCAGACTGGTATTAGATACATTTATCATTATCTTTAAGATTGAGCGGGTTATCATAGCAATGTTCTGAGTCTACAGTACTTGTAATAATGTATTTATTTTAAAAACAACGAACAACAAACCTAAAGCTTTTTCAGTCATCATAAGGTATTTTCTTTTGTTAAATACAAATGGTATGCAGATGAAGTGCTTTCAAAATGGAAATGCTGAAGGAATTTGTAATGTATCTAATGCATCGCACTTGCTTAGAAGATTCAAGTATTGTGATTAGTTAGGTCTGTTATCTCATTCCAGCAACTGCTATATATATATTGGCTTATTTATGGACTGAGTGACATTTAAGCATGTAAGTTTAAATTTAAAGTTTTCTCTTGTAATCTGAAATTTACTAATTGAGGCATATGTAGCTCCTGACCTCTAACTTCAAGAGTGTTCTTCAGTTTGTGTTCTAAATGGTATAATATCTTATCTCTTTTTCTTTCTTCAGAATTATTACACCTTGTTTTCAATAGCAAATAGATAATCTCTTTAATACTGCTTAAATTTGCAAAAGTTAAATTTCAGTATGGCTAAGTGTGACCTATGAATTGCTTGTTAGAAGTTCCAGAATGACATCTTAAGATCGGGGTCATGAGCTGGGAGATTTAACATCTGAGGCAGATTATATTTATTTTTATTAAAACTACATTGGTGTTGGCGAGCAGGAAAAGAGAGACAGTCAGCATGCTTCTGCATGTGCTGCTGGCTTTAAAGCAGTACACACTTGCCAGTCTTCTGAGTCATCCAGACTTTCTAAATTGGGATTATAATAAAGGGGAAAAGCTCTTTAGCAACATGAGTTTTACATAAGTAGTTGCACTTCTTTTGTCTACTTTTTTAGTAGCAATGCATTTCATGTTTCTTCTATTTTGAGCACAGCTAGCTTTCAGTTACTGTACTTCTGAGATGTAGTAGCTATACATTCAGTGTAAATTGCTCGAAAGAATGTGGTGCTAACAACTCTTGTTTTAAACAGGTCTGCAAATATTTCCTTGATGCTATTGAAAACAACAAATATGGATGGTTTTGGGTATGTCCAGGCGGAGGAGACAACTGCATGTATCGCCATGCTCTTCCTCCAGGTTTTGTATTAAAAAAAGATAAAAAGAAGGAGGAAAAGCAAGATGAAATTTCTTTAGAAGATCTAATAGAAAAAGAGGTAAAGTTGTCATTCAGGTACCTTTTGGTAATATTTATTTTCATTACTTTGAAGATACAGTTGTAAATAACTTCCTAATCAATAATTTCAAAGTATAAAATGCTTCTATAGCCGCGTGAGCTAGGGTGAAGGAAGTGTAGTGTCTGATTCATATTTTTGTTCAGAAACTGCTACCCAGTGAATTGATTAAACTATGGCTGCATACTTAGTGCAGATATTGCTAATCCTTTATCTGTTACAACTGCTTCTATGGGCCTTTGTCATCCCCAGCTCGTTGCCACGGTAGTTTTTGTGTATCTCTGTAAGGAGGAAGCAGCACCAAGAGAATGGGGCCTTCTGAAGTTTTTTACGTGCTGCTCTGCTTATTTATGTCAGTATTGCCTGACAGTGTTGCTCTGAGAAGAACCTGAGCAATTATCATTGGCTTCTTTCCTCCTGCACTTTTCATGTTAATTTTCATGTCTGTTCATCTCACAAAAAGGAAATTTGTGTGTTGAGTCAAACTGAGTGGATGGTGTGTGTTTAACAGTGGTGAGAGTGAAGTTGGAATTAAAAATAAATGTTTTTAATTAGTTTCCAGAAAAGAGTAATTAAATCTCTAATAGTTATAGCCTTTGGAAATAATTTCTAGTATTAATTAGTCTCTTTACTTGACAGCGTGCTGCCTTAGGACCAAATGTTACCAAAATTACTCTAGAGTGTTTTATTGCATGGAAGAGAAGAAAAAGACAAGAAAAGATTGATAAGGCTGAGCAAGATATGGAGAGGAGGAGAGCAGATTTTAAAGCTGGCAAAGCATTAGTGGTATGTTCTCCAGTCCAATTCTTAATGTAAGAAGAAAAGTGTAAATTCTTGTAAGAAGGTAGCTGGCCTGCAATTGCCTTTTCCTTTTCTTGCCCCCATACCCTCTACACCCCTCTTTGTGGTTTTGGGTTTTATTGTTTATAGCAGTACAAATTCTGTGAAGTCCTAAATTAAGAGGGTTCTTTTTTGGTTAGGTTTTTTGTTTTCTTTTTTTTTTTTTCCCCTCCCCTGTGAATAGATCTGTGGACGTGAAGTATTTGAATTCCGCCCAGAGCTGGTTGATGCAGATGATGAAGAAGCAGATGACACCCATTATATTCAAGGAACAGGAGAAGATGAGGTAAAGAACTGTATTAACTTGAGTAGTATTTCAAGTTGCATTCAAGTGTGAAAACTTTTTGAGAGCTCTTACAGTACAATTAATAAGCTTGTTCATAATTTAATGCCACTGCAGAGTAGATTTTGTCAAATGTATGTCAAAAGGAAGATTAAAGAATTTTGTATAAATCCTTTAGGAGTGAGAATTTCTGTAAAGAAGTAATTCACACAGAGGACCTTGGTTTATTTTTCAGATGGAAGACCCTGTGTGTATAAATGATGTAGATTTGAACCTGTATGTCCCAAAGGCTGTAGATGAGACTGGTATTACTGTGGCTAGTCCTGAGCGATTCAGCACATACAGTTCAATAGAAAAAGACGGTAAGTTCATTTATTTAGGCATCAGTAATATAAGGTTATTAACGTAAGAGCTTCCCAAAAGGCAGATAGAAATGAATTCTTGATCTGCTTAAAAGGGCAGGGAAGTGAAACTGTTATCAATGGTACATGCAGTAATTAAATAAAAGCTTGTAGAAAATACTATGTGCTTTATATATATGCTGTATGAACAAAAATCTAAGGTTTTCTTCATATTTTGTAGCTAACTTATGTTAGCTTGTAATTTCTTAGAGCAAAGTCTTGGTGTGCTTGCAGAATGCATATGCTGATCTTAAAGATATGGAGTCTTTTAAGTGCAGACATTCAGTAGGAGCAGCTTATTAAACTTGACCTAGTTACAAAAGTAGGAGTTTGAGGAGTTGGGCGCTCCAAGGTTCGGGTTTTTTAATCTGTTTTAGTAACTGGTGATCAAAGCCTGCATATTAATTGGGTACATGCAATTTAACTGATATAAGTCTACATAAATTCAAATAAAGTGACTTCTTTATGGCTTCAAAACATTAAAGCCTGTTTAGGATTGTTAATTAGTGATTAAGAAACTTGTGGCACTGAAATGTGTAAATTATTTTTATTTACAGATAATAAATTAAGTGAAGCTTCTGGTGGTGATATAAACAGCAGTGAGCAAAATGACTTGGAGGAAGATAATGATGGAGATGAGGAGTTGGAAAATGGAGTAATTGATGCAGTTCCAGTTGATGAAAATCTTTTCACTGGAGAGGACTTGGATGAGCTAGAAGAAGAACTAAACACTCTTGACTTAGAAGAATGAATTTAAAAGCTCAAGTGAGGAATTAAATCTATGTGACAAAATGAAAACTGACTATATTATTTTTTACTCCTTTCTGAGTAGAGTTCTTTAACAGGATGTTTATGGTTACCCAGCTGATTCTGATGGGCACATCATATACCAGGAATATTTTCCTTCAGTCTCATCTACTCCAGTCTTGACTATGCTCACAGTAAAATATTCAGAGTAGTTGAGAATTACCTGACAGTTGAAGTTACAGAAAACAAGGTTATAACTTTCAACTAAAAGTAGGAAGTGTTAACTTTTTTGCCAGTATGCAAGTGTAAGTGGGCAATTTGATACCAGGTACAGTATAAAACATTCATCACCAGAACTGCATTTTTTCTCGTGATTGTGATGATTCGGAAACTGCCCGAAGTGTTCTTTAGGCAGCATACTCTAATGAAGCTGATGCAGATTATGCTTCAAGTGGTGGTTTGCTTTGTTTGATCAGCTGGCTATTGAAGACTGTGAACTCATACATCATACAATACAATATGGTGCCCTTTGTTTAAAATGTTTTGAAATTTCCCACTGCCTTTTGCCAACAAAACTGTAAATAAAAACTATCAACTTTAAAATACGTGTATGGATTTTTCTGTGTTTAAGTTAGGGTATCATACCAAACTGTTAATACCTTTATTTTCTAATACAGCAGTAAACACTTCTCTCTCCAGTTCTGATGCAGAAGTGATAATGGCTTGTTAAATTACAGTTAACGGCAATTATTTTTCTACACTTAATGCAGCATGAAATTCAGCTGCTGATTTTTTTTTTTTCCTGCTGTTTTTCTCTCCTACCCATCCGTTAACTGATTTAATACATGTTATACATCAGTCATTGTTATTTCAGTCTCATTCTTTCCCTGCTGTGTTTTGTGCAAAGACTTCAAGTTCTGTAGAGCAGGGATATTGCAGTCTAAAAAAGGCCTTTCATATTTTTGGTGTTCTAAAAATTAACACCAAGTTCTGCAGTAGTAAGTCGCCTCAAAGTGGAGCAGTGTTGTACTCTGCATTGTGTACCATGTAGGCAGCACTTACTGTCAGGCTTAAATGGAGTCAATGTGTCCTTCAAAAATCTATTGAATCCCTGCCATAAAGATTTCTCAGTAGTGGGGCTTTCTCAAGGGTTATGCCTCCTTGCCACACAAACATATCAGCAATAGTATTGCTGAGCTAATGCTATCATTTGCATTTTTTTTGTTTTATTTTTCCCCTAAAGCCTTTAAATTACTACTTTAAAGGTCATTAAGATTTGTGGCATTGTTAGTGACCTTTCTCAAACTGCTTTTGGGTGGTAATACTGGCTTTAATGCTTATTTCTGACACTACTAAATTGACTCTTGAATGCTCTTTAAAATAGCTGACTTAATTATTTTGCCCTTTTGGGGATCCATGGCATTTGTTTTTTGCTATAGGAACAACATGCAGTGTTTGGGAGAAAGAAGCCTACCGAAATTGACTTATAAATGTAAGTGTTTAAGGAAAAGCTGCAATATCAGATATAAATATTTATTTATAGAAAGAAGAATCTATAGACTCTTCATAGAAGAATCTCCATAAACAGTGCTGACAGACTATTGTATTATACTGGCCAGTGGTAGGATACTTGGATATCAGGACACTTCAGAATGCAAACCATTGGAATGTATGATGCATAATTTTCTGAAGTTGTATATTTTAAATGGGAATAAAAGTAATCATTATCAAGAATGAAAATGGCTTTCTATATTTTGTGTCTTAGAGGCTGGTATGTTGTATATAATGCTGATCTGATCTGTTTCACTGATCTAAACATGTTAAATCCTTGGCCCAGTCAGTGTTGTTAATTATTTGCCTTTTGCAGTGGAGGAATGACAGGGTAACTCATTTCAGATAATAAAACACAGAGGTAGATGGGCAGAGAAGGGAGTGTGTGTGTGCTCTTTTGGGTGAGGCACTGGAATGGGTTGCCCAGGGAAGCTGTGAATGCTCCATTGCTGGTGGTGTTCAAGTCCAGGTTGGACAGAGCCTTGGGTGACATGGTTTAGCAGGAGGCGTACCTGCCCATGGCAGGGGGGTTGGAACTTGATCTTAATGTCCTTTCCAACCCTATTCTATAATTCTATGCATGCATCGTTTAAACGTTACAACAGTCGCTTTGCATAGCAGTCGCTTTGCATAGTATTGGAGTATCTTGAGTATCTGTGAATTGAAGAAAAACTTAGTTTCATAGGCAGTAGTTTTTGGTGGATTACTTCACATGGTCAGGAAATGGTAGTTTGCTATGCCTTTTTGGTTTTCACCCTTTCAACTTTGGCACTTCTAACTGGACTTGTTCCAGCCTCTTGGCTTGGTTGGTCTGTCTAGCTTCCTAACTATGAAAGACTGCTTTTAAAAAAGTCTTTGTTAGTGTAGTATTCAGGCATGCTTTTGAGGATTAGTAGCAATGTGCTGCTACTTGTTCCTTCCGCTTGAAAATAGGCTTGAATATAACCTGGTAGAAGTTCCTCGTCTTGTGGGTTAAAGAAGCCTAAATTTGTAGCTGATTGGGCATTTCAGTCAGTTAGTGCTCAATTAAAAATGAATGCCAAGGCCTTACTTAGGCTAGGTGAATGATTAATATATTGGAAATGAATGCTGTGATAGAAATGAGCCCACCTCAGTGTGACTTACCACCAAGTTATTGCTATTGATGCAAGTTTCTTGAAATTAGTCTGATATAAAAATGAGTCATGGAAAAAATGAGAGAGAATCTGAATCCTAAAATAGTAGTATCTTCAATTTAGTGGCCATCCAATTTGTATTGGTCAAAAATAGTGTTTCACAGTTACAAGAGCAGGAAGGCTTGGTGTGAGACGCTCACTGGGTCGAGGTCAGGCTGGTGGAAGGGATCATAAGCCAGGGAAGGAACACCTCTGCAATTCCTGTTCTTGCAGCATGCACCATTCCTTGCATTATCTAGTTTTATACCTATCTTAAAAGATCGCTATGTGAGAGGTATAATAAAACTAAGGCTTTAACATTCCCTGAGACAATGCACTAGTTTAGTACTTAGCCTTCACAGTACCCTTGTTACTGGCCAAAAGCAATTTAAAAAACACAGCAGAAAACCCATGCCTTTCATTCCTGGTGTTTGCTGTTGTGGGAATAAAGTATTTGTTGGCTTTGAATTTTGCTATATGCTAAAATTCCATTTCTGTAGCATGCTTGAACTGCTTAAATGGGTTAGCTTTAAATTCGCAGAGGTCATTTTTTTTTTGGTTTTGTTTCTTTTTGTGACCTGTGTGATTGAATTCTGTGCTTGCCACTACTTTGTTACTAAGAGCTTACTAAGAGCTCCCTGAGTTTTATAATAAACACTGCAGTTAAAGGCCTGGAAAAAAATTGAACTAGATGATATTAAGGTCTTTTCCAACCCTAACTATTCTATGATTCTATGAACTATCACATTATCTATTAGTTGTTTGTAACAGAAATGTTGCCATTTCCTAATGGACAATGCTTCCCAGCTGCTTTTTTTATCAAGGGGAGGTTTTGCTGTTGATAAGCTTTGGAACCAGTGGTACTTTTTTTGCAATTCAACGCTGTCATAATAGATTATGTGTATTTAGCAAATAGATTGTACATAAAGAACTGACACATACAAATTAGTATTTTTTAAAGTATTAGATTTTCTTTTACAGCTTGTTGGTCAGATATGTAGAGTAACAAGTGTCAAAACAGTATGTGTCAGATATTCTGAATGCTGATTTCTATTTATTTTATAATGTGTATGCCCCTTTTTAAAAATGATCTGAACATAATAAGCAACACAGGCTTAAATATTTTATAAGCTTATAGCTTGCAAATAACATACTTAGAAGTTTCATAAACTGTGTTTGTTATTGTTGTGCCATGTGGAGTGTTTTAGTAACTTAACAGAAACTGTAGCGTGATGGAGTGACTGAAGTGAAAATATTAACAAGGCTAGATCTCTGTCTCCCTCAGGGTGAAATTATTACAGTCCTAAACTGAGAGAACAAGATTGCTCCCATACACAAACATTTCTCATGTATATTTACCTAAAGTATCTCAGTATAAATATTCCCTGAACAATATAAAAAAGAATAAGACAAGAATTGGAAAAACGAGCTATGGGAAGGCCAGAGCAACTGCAAACACCCCTATAACAGCAGCCACGCTGCATCTGACCAAGAGACCATTTATCACACTCCAAAAGCCAGACACATGGGGAAGCAAAAGGTAAGAAAAGCACAAGACCATGGACATCTCAAAGCTTGTTTTACATTGCTTCTGACAATTGTTAAGATTTACTCTAGTAGAGGTAGCCTGTGATGGCTTCCTCTTCTGAGTGTGTTCACTGTTTCTCCCTTGAATCCTTGTGCACTTTTAGCATCCGTTGGAAAACCAATTCCACAGCTCAACTACATCTTGTTTTGAATGTGACTCCTCCTACCTTGTATTATTGGACCCCTAGGGAAAAATACTTGGAAGAAGTGATATCCTGTGCCTTCCTTAGCTTTGACTTGATGCCAAGTAGAGAAAATGGATATAAAAAAAGGAGCTGATGTATTTTACATGTGAAGAACACAATCCCTTGATGTATTTCAGTGCTAGAAGCCTTTCTTACAGAATTAGAAATTTTAACTAAAAGTAATTTTGATTTAGTTAAAAATTCTCTCTTAAGGTGCTTGATTCATTGCTGTGAATGGGACTTAATCAGTGAAATCTTTAATGAAGCAAATAGTCATTTTTCCCTCCGGTTATGTACCAGGCGTATTTTATGTAGCTATGAACACCTTAAGTGTTTTTGCAGCAATATCTGCAAATCACCCTTCTCTCTTTCCCTCACACTACCATTAGAGGCATAGAGGTGACCTTGGCTTAGTCTGTCACTTTTAGTTCTTGCGTTTCAAGAGATTCTCTGTCTTTTTACAGAGAGTGGCTGTTGCTGCTATTGGCAATAAGGCCAAGATGTTTTATTCATCTATGATGTTACAGCCCTTGTATGTGAGCACAGTAGGCTCTTTCATAGCACATTATTGAAATGAATGGCAAAAGTAATCACATCTTTCAATCACAAAATATCAGCATTTCTTTTCTGTTTAGTAAAAGAGACCTCAGAGGTAATCTCTTTATTTTACATTTGTGATTGAAAATGGTTACAGAGTGTTGTAATACATTCAGACCTTAATTTGAGCAAGTCTGGCTTAAAACTGAAGAGGAGTTCCTGAAGTATACCTGAGATGTACCCAAAGTATACCTAATCAGACTAAAGTGGACTCCAAAGTTAAAAGGAAAATAAAATTGAAAAGAAAGCATCACAGCTTTCCCTTCCAAAATAATAATAATAAAAAAGGCATGAAAAGAAGCAAATTACTGTAGAAGGTTCACAAGGCAAAACAACATAATTTGTACAGTGTGCCACTAGGGAAATGTGCCCTATGGATGCTGCATCCTTGGATGTGTGTTGAAATAAAAGTGCCTTGTCAGCATATAACTTGGGTGTAGCACATCTTCCATAGTTGCAGCAAACCATGGAACTGTTGGAACAAGTCCAAAGGAGGGCCACGAGGACGATCAGGGGACTGGAGCACCTCCCATATGAAGAGAGGATGAGAAAGTTGGGGCTGTTCAGCCTGGAGAAGAGAAGGCTGCGTGGAGACCTCCTATCAGCCTTCCAGTATCTGAAGGATGCCTATAGAGATGCTGGGAAGGGACTCTTCATTAGGGACTGTAGTGAGAGGACAAGGGGTAATGGGTTCAAACTTAAACAGGGGAAATTTAGATTGGATATGAGGAAGAAATTCTTTACTGTAAGGGTGGTGAGGCCCTGGAATGGG
The DNA here is from genome assembly GCA_039720435.1 of Amazona ochrocephala. Classification (NCBI taxonomy): domain Eukaryota; kingdom Metazoa; phylum Chordata; class Aves; order Psittaciformes; family Psittacidae; genus Amazona; species Amazona ochrocephala. The sequence goes on along the minus strand of CM077881.1, from coordinate 78,827,708 downwards.
TTGCCCAGGGAAGTTGTGAATGCTTCATCTCTGGTGGCGTTCAAGGCAGGGTTGGACGTAGCCTTGGTGGCATGGTTTAGTGGGAGGTGTCCCTGCCCATGTCAGGGGGGGCTGGAACTAGATGATCTTAAGGTCCTTTCCAACCCTAACTATTCTATGATTCTAAATCGGCTTAAACCTTATGTTTCTCAGACCTCTGATATATGTTAATAGGCTAGGTATTCTAGAAGATCTTTGGTCCTCTTCATGTTTCAACTCCATTCCTGATTTATTCCTTAGTTTACCTTCTGTTGCTGTGGCTGTCAGTCTTGTGCTCTGAATATTGCATGTAAAGATTGGATTGAAGACATCATGGTAGTTTGGTCTTCGCAGAGTAACACAGATCCATCACAAGCTGTCAGTGTTTTCTACCAGTCTTAGTAATGTCTGACATGTCAGGTAGTTTCGTTGTCATGGCTTGGGAACAGTAGACTACTTAAGAAAAAGATTAATTGCTTTCTACTTTGAAAATCCTATAGGAGCAACTTAATGCTTCCTTAAAAATTGGATAACAGCAAAGCTTCTAGTCAAGTAACATTTAATCCTTACTCTTCATTGCTTTCTTTTGGTTCTTTCTTTCGGTCTTCCAAGTATAAACACTACCTAAGGGAGGATTTTCTGACTGATCTCTCTAATCTATATCAACTAGTGTAGTAATGACTGTATAAAACAGTTGGCTGTATTGTCCCTTTGGGCTACCTCCCCAGAAACAGAGCAAAGCACAGCATTGCCTGGCAGTGCATGCTCTTACTGTGGGCCTAAACACTCATGGGTTCTATATATAAAATGGAGAGAAGGAGGATTAGGAAAGCTGGTCAGAAAGGATGTAGCAAAGATCTGTCTAAAAATGTCAAAATAAGAGGGGATAAACTATAAGGGATCAAAAGGAATGTCTTTTAACTGCTGTTGTTTCACCTTTGGGAACTTTGTCACTGGATAAGAAGCTAGTAGGAATCGGAACTTTGCTTCATCTCAGTAGTGTTAGCCTTTTACCACAAGCTATTCAGTCTTTTACTGGTACAAAATGTTTGTATTCTACAAACAGTCATGCTAGATCTTGTCCTACACAGGGTCTTCCACAAAAATACCAAGTTACAATTCTACAGAACACTTGCTTACACATAAATAACTGCCTGTTCTCTGGATGTGTGGGGAGATAGGGAGAAGTGGAATGAGGAATTGTTGCCCAAGGCAGCAAAAAGAAAGAGCTTTTAAATGTTTTCTTTATTCAAAGCAGAACAGTCTGCTATTTCTGTCACTGATGAGTGTGGTCAGCATTAACTGGCATACTTCTTTTTGAGAGATGCAAAAAAAAATTCTTGCACCAGCAGTACCCGTCTCTAGACTCAGGAATTTATGGGAGCAACCTCCTGGCAATTGCAGGCTAATGTCTTGGGAGCAAACAATTAAAAACCCTCTAAACCAGAACAAGCCCACACCAAACACACACCCTCCTGGCCAGACCCTCTGTTAGAAGGGTTGAAGACCTGATTCTGTAATGATCCGTTTGCTTTAGTTTTATTCCTTGACATAAACATTTATTCTTTAACCCCATAAAGACACAGTCACTAGTGTAATGTTTGTAGGTAACAAGATACCTTGATTTAATATTAATTCCAGACAGGACAGTATTCTTTGGATACAGAGGATCAAAATATAATGGCTTTCGAAGTGAGGGTGAGTTGGGGTTCTTTGTTTTTGGAGAAAGGGGATGTTCTCATGGGGAAGAGGAAGGAAGCTTGTTCTGCAAGATGTCCTCTGAAGCCCAGAGGCTAGAGCTGATGGCTGAGCTCCCTTATCAAGGCCATGGGGTTAAACACCTGGAGTACTCTTTCTGAGACGAGAGGGAAATACCTTTCTTCATGTCAGTCTGCCATATTGCAATCTTTTAGTGCTTCTGTATTTGAGTGTAAAAGAATATTCACAGTGTCAAATGGAAAGGACTTGGCTCTACTTGACTCCATTGCCTTTCAATTCTACTTGCTCTGCATCTTACTATTTTTTTAACGCATTTAAAGTCTGAATTCATTACTAAGCACAGTGCAGTCTGAAGAATTTATTTTCCCTATTGTTAACCACAGAATCCTTTGTAAATTTTAAACTTGGTTTTGTTATAAATCCTGGAGCAGGAATGTGGAAGTGTTACTGTGATACAGGAGCACTAGAGCACAGGCGCTTCAAGGCAGAATGTTGCATTATGTTTCTGGAATAGTAAATTGTTAAAGCAATGATGACTGCTCTTTAAGACTGAGGTTTATTTGAGTATTTAGAAAATTCATGACCAAAAAAACTAGGAAAAAATCAGTGCAAAGTTCTCAAAAACTAGGGAAGAGAAAGTAAATCATACATAAACGGTCACACTTTTACTAAATCAAAGATCATTTGCACTAAAGGCAGAATGGTAATAGCTGTATAACAGGAAGCAGTGATCTCCAGTATTCCTGTATAACCAGAAGCAAGCAAGAATGGAAGAAAACTTAGAAAATGCCTCTTGTCTTCCTGAAACTCTCCATAAATGGAAAGCTACTGGAAAGTGACCCCTGTCCTCTGTGCCTATAGATCCTGGTTGTAGGGAAGTGTTCTATTTCTCTTTGCTCCAGGCAGAATGCTGTTTCATGAGTATTTTTGCCAGGTGTTGTCACTTCCACTTTCTAAATAAAGACTGTGTGTGTGTTCTAAGAACCTGTCCTGTATGCATTTGCTATGGCTGATGGTCTCATCAAAAAATACAGAATTATATGAAAGCAGTAACAAGCAAAGGAAAGATTCTTGGGAAAGAAATTTAGATGCAACTAAGAATCAGCATTAAGGCGATGGGGAAATAATGGTGCCTTTCTCAGCTTTGGGGAACCTCATAAAAGCAGTGTGTTCAAGAAGACCTTTTGTGAATGTAAAAAGTTAAATTCATGGCATACAGCAAGTGATTTACCTTCTCTCAAAAGGTAGAAGAAGGTGGAGGAGAGAGCCATGAAGAGATAGTAAGGATGGTTCTTTACTTAATCAAGCATGATATTAGCACTCTTATATTGATTGTGCCTCCTGTGTGTTTACTGGCTCTGCAGGATAAAAGCAGAAGGGTAGATGAGGATGTGGCAAAAAGGTCTAAGCGTGGTTCTGTTTGATGGTATCAGCCTTTAAAGGAGCTGGTACTGCAGTAGTAACTCGGAGGCAGCTGGAGCATTTTCATCTAGTGGGTTACATAGGTGCTATGCAAGGTTAGCCATTTTGGTAGGGTAGGAGAAGCAGAAATAAAGCAACACTTCTGTATACAACACACGTACTCCATGTGAGATGGAAAAGCAAAGAAAGCCTGTGATTTCAATGTTTCATTTGTTTTCCTACCCTAGAGGCAGAAAGCCAACTCTATTATCTTCTCTAGATTAGCAAATTCTCCCTATCCCCTTCTAGATCACTCTGCCAAGACCTTTCCTACCAGAAGACATGAGACACCAGGTTCTCCCTGCCTGTCTCCTGAAAACTCTTTTACCAAGGTTTGGGAGGTAGGTGTGGTGACTTCCCAGGCTTTCCCCTCTGGGCTGGTGTGTTCCCACAAGGGAACAAGGTGGTATTTAGCTTTTTGTGTCTCTGTTACATCTTGCATATGCATTTTTACTGAGATTTTGCAGAGAATATGACAGAGGTCGGGATTTATTTTTTTTTCTGATCAGTTTCTTCTTTTATGTTATTTCCTGTTGATTCTTTTCTCTAGAGTAAGATGTTGTTTAAAAATATATTTTAAAAATATTTAGGTCTCTGGGGGTGTTACTGAGCAACACCTGGGTATATTTACTAGATCTGCAGAAGTGCTCTGTGAAGCAAAACCTGACACATACACATATGATTTATAGTGACTCACCTTATCAGACTAGAGAAATATGAACCCTTTTGTAAATCAAGAAGAGTTACCCCTGTATTTGATGCTCTAAAGATGTAATGTAAAAAAAAAAGGACTGGTGAGTAACAAGCACTCTATAAAACACAAAAAAGGGCTTGTGGAAAGACACTGACTAATACTGGAGTAATACAGCTATCGGTGCTGCAAAACTCAGGAAAAATCCTGATATGGTTCACTTGCTTTTGAACTGGAAGATTTCAAACACCACTGAAAGTTGCTCACCAGCTAGAACCTGATTTTAAAGGTTAGTCATTGTCCTAAAGAAAACATAGCCCTGTAGCCCTGGGATAAAGACAGCTCTTGCAAAAAAAGTGAATGAGATTTTGTTGATGTGGTGAACTGCTCATAGGGGCAACGAGGCAAATCAAGCTTACAACATTGCTGTTGTGGTTTCCTTGTGATTCTTACCCAATAGTGCTTCCATATTTTTTAGATTTAATATTATCAAGAAAATGAATATGAAAGATTAATATTAAAATATAAATAAAAGACATCAACTGACCAAACCAAAATAACATGTAAAGTCCATATTTTGGACAAGTTAGGCTTGTTTTCTATGTTTCTACTAACAGTACTTGTACTGTAAAACACTGGATTCTCTAAGAGGCTGAAGCTTGTCACTTGTATGCTGGATGTCTTGCTGTACCTTTGTAAGTAGGACGATGGTGGCTTGCGCATCTGCAATATTTACCAAATTATAGGATTTTGTCCATTTCTTGCTGATGAGTGTAATGTCAAAAGGAGACATAATTGCAAAGGAAAATATTCTGAAATACTACATCCATGTTACAAGCCAGAGATTTAGGAATAGCAAAAAAACTAAGTACCTGTCTACCAGAAGTGCTTTACACCTTGCAAAGTTTTATTTGGCTGTGTTACTAACTACCTGTATGAGTAAAAACTAACAAGACTAACAACTTGTCACAGGAAACTAGTTTTATCTATTGAATAATGGAAAGCAGTTTTTTAGGCTTCAAAGAATTCCAAAATAATTTTATTCGACTATAAATACAAAGAAAAAATTTGGTGCCTTGTTAAAAGTGCCCTCTGCCCACTTCTTAGTGGTTTATTTTCACCACTGGATATCTTAATCAGTAGCCTGTAAATCAAAAACTTGAGATAATGGGAGAGTATTTCTATATTATAGAAACATACAGTTCATATGTTTACATTCTGTAATATGATCTCAGTAGCTGTTGATCTATTTTAGTCATGCTGAGAACTAAGCAAGCTAGTAAAGAAAAATCATATCTTCACTGGGTGTTTCCTGCTTCACATTAACAGCAAAGTTTGGTTTAGGCTTTCATTCCTCCATCCGTGATTCTGCCTTACACAGTAGTTCAATGCAAGCAATGGAATCAATCACTTGATCTCTTTTGCAACAGAAAATACTTTCCTTCTTTTACAGCAAGATTTGCTTTGATTAGAAGTGTAATTCCAAGCTGGTGCACTTCATTTCCCCACCCCCCTTCCCCCATGAAGGCTGGGGAGGTATGTTACCATATAGGGTATGCTATAGGGTGCCTATGCTTCCTGGCTGCCTAGACTGATTCTGATTGTGTTCTGCATTAAGGCTAGACAGCAGCAACGGCACTGTTTCCGCTTGCGACTGATGACTAAAATCAGTGGGAATGTGGACTAGAGTGCTGAGTCAGGAAAAAACAGGCGGCTTCACCTTAGGCGAAATGATGGGAGAGAACAGATATGCACAAAACAGCTGTTGAAAAAGCAGTTATCTTCTTGAAGAAAGGAAATGGTTTGAAGATAGACTTCCTTGGGGATGAGTAACCCCTGACTGTATAAAACTGGAATTATTCCTCTGGCCTGTTATTTAGCAATTGCTGACAACAAGCAGTAGTGCTGCACGGAGTCAATCCTTAGAAAGCCAGAAGTTATCATTTGGTAATACAATTCTGATACCTTAAAAATGATGTATCCTTCACTGTTTGTGTAATGTTGTGAAGTTGTACAAGCAAGAAAAAAAATCCTCCTTTTCCCTAAACTACTGACTTACTAATCAAAGTACATATAAACTACTCTTTAGTTTATTGTCCTACTTGCTAGAATTTAGTAACTTACTAACTCATCTACAGTTTTGCACTGATTGGGTCTGTAGTACAACAGTTGAAAGAAAAGTCAGTAGTAACAATAAAAATTCACATTAATGATTTATTTATTTTTATCTATGAAGAGGTGGCCAAGTTAGGAAAATTAGCAACAAGTATCAAATCTAGGTATAAGAACTGCTTCTTTTCTTGATAGAATAAGAATCCTTAAGATGGCTTCGTTAAGGAATTACTATTATTGCTTGGTATCAAGAACAAGTGACTGGAGCACAGAATTATCTGGTGGTTCTTTCTGGCTCTGTCACAGATTGACTTGAACAAACCACTGTGTGCTGCTATTTGTCAAGCTGTGATATGTTTACTGAGGACATGAAAATTATGAGAATGAGTAAATGGAAACATTTGGGGGTTCTCCCTTTGTGTTAACCATGAGATTGCTGAAAAACCTACATTTAAAATGTACTTTTTTGAAACATAAATATGAAAAATATCATTGCTTACAGTGGAGCAGCAGCACTGCAGGATTGTGCAAGTTTTGAGGTGATGCGTGTATTTCTAGATGGGAAGAAACAATTAAGAATTAAGGTATTTTAAAGATAAAAACTGAACCTGCAGCCCCTTTTCAGTGAGAACAATTTATTGTGAATTCCCCTCTCTCTCTTTCCATCCTTGTTTTCTTTTTTTCCCTGGTATGGGTAATCTCTCCAAATGAACTTGTAAAAGAACTCAAGCCTTTTAACAGTAGGTAAGTGGCAGTAGGCTTGTCAAGAAACCATGGTGTACAATCTAGTTTACATATTTACATCTGGCTTTTGATCTGCCATCACTCACCCTCTGTCTATTATATTTTCTGTTGACTTCAAGGCTACTTAATTTATCTGGCCTGTTAACATAAAATCTGGCTGTATTAAGATATAAGTGTTGAAGTTTTTTAATTTAAGGAAACTTCCTGTATGTATTTAGAGAGAAATTGAAATGATCACCCAGTATTAATGCTCAGTTCTTCCCCTTAGGATGAATTATACATGACACATTTGTTTTTATAAGCCTAAATACTGTGGTATCAGTGAATGTAGGTTGATCAAACATTATTAAAAGAAAGATCAAACCAAACCCAGCAGTGACTGTAAATTTGCACTCCAAGACAAAACAGGAAACCGGCACTCTGAGATGTGATTCATTAAGTGATGAAAAATGCCCCCCCGCCTTTTTTTTTTCTTTAAAAAAAAAAACAAAAAAAAAGGTCCTTGGGTTCTTTGAAGGAACAATTCATTAAAATGAAAACAGGCAATGTTAAAAGCTCCTAGTTCAAAGTTTCAATATGCTACTTTGTATCTACTGAATTAAGCCAATTGTGTCAAAACTTCAGGAATACTTCATGGTTGTTAAATCATGTCTGTCTTCAAAAGGTTAGCTAGCAGTTTCTTCGCAAACACTACGCTTCTGGCTGTATTCAGTTGCTACCAATATTCCTGATTGTTTTAGTGATGGTTTCCCAAAGAAAATATTCCAAATAAGCAGCTTCTAATTCTGCTCTCTCTCAACCTTGTTGGCTTTATCTGATGCGTCTGAGTTTTTCAGAACTGAGCCTGTAAAAGTCCATGCAGAGTCAATTTAATAGTTTCAAAGTAAAATGATCTTTCGTAGAATAAAAATAAAACATGTCACTACTGGTTCCCATATCCTGTTCAAAAGCTTGGGGGAGAGTTATAGCAGTCTTTTGGAAAGACATTCCAACTGACGTAACTTCAATTCTTTAAACAAGTCCTTTTTTTGGTAGGACTTTCATCTTCTTGTTATAACTATTGTGCTAGAATTCATCACTCCTGTTGAAGGCCTCAGCATAATGTCTCTAGAGCATGATGTGTTTTCTGAGTGTTTTTGTTTTTGCTTGTTTGGTTTTTTGTTTGTTTTTAATAGCTTTGCAGATCTTTGTGTGCTTGTTTTATGTTTTTCTTTAGGATTCCCTTGACTCTGCCTCTATCCCTTGGTAAATACGTACAGGATATTTTTAGCTTGTATTTAGGGCTTGAAACATCATTATTTGTCTCCTTTTTATCGTGCTCACCTGAGAAAAGCAAGGCTGAAAGGTCAGACTTGAAGCAATAGCGTGGAAACAGGTAACATAGTAACAGTATTAATAGGCCTTAATTCCACTTCATAGGTGTTCCAGTATGTTTTCTTTTTCCTGACACACTGCTAGACCAAGCAGATGTTGAACTTCGCTGTAGGCTGATGTGGGCAAGGCCACGAGGGGTTTGACAGCCTACCACTCTCTGAGCTACTGCAACGGCAGCACTAAACTCTCCGTAGTGACAGATGACACATGGGCCACAAACTTGGTCTGAAGAGGTTCGAGCTGGACACTGGCTCTGTCCTTCCCAGGTGGAGTGTGCAGCGACGAGACCTTCAGGGGGAAGGTTTTACAGACTCAGCCCTGCAGCTGCTGCTGGGCATCTCTGTCAGCGCTGGGGCTGCTGCGGGGCCCTGTGGTGACTCTGTGATTTTAAACTACTTCGTTTACTATTCCATTAATTTGAAAAACGATGGGTGTTTTTCCTCAATGATGAGTCCATACTTATCTCACTCTTTGCTTTTGTTAACAGAAGTTGTTTCAAGACTTGACAAGAAAGGCTTTACTGAGAAGGTTTTACCAAGGATGACGTTTTAAGACGAACTATGCATATGCTCCCGTCTTCTTGCTCCTAGGGCTTCTCTGGCCTTGGGGTCCAGCATGAACTGCTTAGGGCTCAAGTGCTTTCCCTCCCGCCCATCTGAACCGCAGCCGCCTGTCGCTCCAGCCCCGGAGGAGCGGGGTAGAGCTTCTCCCTGGCCAGGTACCTGCGCTCCCACAGCGAGACCGGGCCGTGCCTGCAGCACGCAGTGAGGAACGGCGGGAGGGAGCGGCGTTGCAACCCGGCCGGACCCCGGGCGGCGCAGGGCAGGGCCCGCCTCCGGCACCACATGATGCCGCTTCTCCTTCCTGCCGCTCCTGTCCCGCGCAGAAAAGGGAACTGGGCGCAGGGCGGGAGGAAGTGATTTCCCTCTCCGCGCCGCCGACGACCGCGGGAAGCGCACGTCCCCTCCGTATCTCTCATCACTTTGCTTCGTTCCTGCCGGGTCGGGCCATGGCGGGGCCGTGGCTGCGGCTGCTAGTGCTGCTGGGCGGTGCGCTGGCCCCGGGCGGCGCCTTTAACCTGGACGTGGAGCGCCCGGCCGTGTACTCGGGCCCGGAGGGCAGCTACTTCGGCTTCGCCGTGGACTTCTTCGCTCCCGACCCGTCGTCGTAAGTGCCCGCCCCCTTCTGCCCACCGACGCGCTCCCGGCCGGCGTCTGTCGGCGCTGCCGCTCCTTGGGACAAGGGGGGCCTGGCCCGGCGGCCCCTTCCCGTTCCCTCTGTTCTGCCCTTTGGCGGGGTGGGGGCCGAGGTTGCTGTTGTCCCATCGAGGTGTGTGAGGGTGATGCGGGACCGGGAGAGCAGCCCCCGTGTCAGCGGCCGGGCTGCTCTCTTGTAGCTCACACGGCAGAGCTGACGCCTGGGCAGTTCTCGGGGGAAATTCTGAGCGGTTCGTTGATGGGAGACGTTCGCTCGGGCCCGGTGCCGAACGCAGCTGCTCAGCGGGCTGGAGCACCTCCGCTATGGAGACAGGCTGAGAGAACTGGGCTTGATTGGCCTGGCGAAGAGAGAGCAGCTCCTAGTGCTTGAAGGGGCCCACAAGAAACCCGGAGAGGGGCTTTTCACAGGGGCATGCAGTGACAGGAAAAGAGAGAATGATTTTTAAATTGGCAGAGGGGGTATTTAAGTGATATATGAGGTAGAAGTTCTTCTCTGTGAGGGTGCTGAGGCGCTGGCACAGAGTGCCCAGAGAAGCTGTGGTTGCCCCATCCCTGGCAGTGTTCAAGGCCAAGTTGGATGGGGCTTGGAGAAACCTGGTCTAGCCGAGGTGTCCCTGCCCATAGCAGGGGGTTGGAAGTGGATGAGCTTTAAGGTCACTTGCAACTCAAACATTCTGTGATTTCATGATACAGTTGTGCTGATTTCATGAACGAGCTATGCTGAGCTCTGCCTGTCCCCTCTGGGCTAGCAGCTCCAGTGGCCATGGTGGCCCACACAAAATGGGGTCTCTGTGTCAGGACCCTGGCACTGTCTGGTGTGCACAGGCACTGGCACTGTGGGCAGAGCCATGCCACCCCCCAGCTCGGCTCCATCTCCTCCCGGTCTAGAGTGGCTCTGCATGCTGAGGCCCTCTCACTGGAAAGCAGGCTCCCAAATGTGGCACAAATTGCACTTCTAGGTTTTCTGAATAGCCTTATCAGTCCATGGCTTATGCATCTAGCAGTGGTGATAAATAGAGCATAGAAAGAAGAAGGTATGGCATTTTGCTTCATTATGTCTCATGGACTTTGTCCCATTGAAATCTCAGAATTTCCACTGTTCTCATTTTTCGCTGCTCTTTGCAGAAGTGCCTCGTATTGGTTTCATTGTCTGTGTGGGTCACAAAGCTACTGCTGACTCTGGAAAAGACGTTCCATGTAAACACTGTCTGCATCTGCTTCCTGAATATGTTCCCATTTCATATTACACGACAACTAAGCAGAAGCTGGTGCGTTTCAGACTTTTGAATAGTCGTGGCACTAACTTCAGTCATGGTGTTGCACAGTCTGCATTTCTCAAGTGTAGGCTACACTAAGATCCAGCTTTTGTCACTTTTCCCCCCGCCTTTCCTATCTTAAGAAACAGCTGTAAAGCTGAAAAGGCTGCTGGCTTCTGTCATGCTGTGGGGATTTCTCTAACTCCTAAAACCTTATGAACAAATTTTATAGCTATTGAGCAAGCCTTTTTGCAATATATCAGGCTAGCTTTATTTGCATTTCTTTATTGCCTACAATATTAGAAGTCATCCTGTCTTGACTTGCATGTGTTGCAACATTTTTCTGTGCTATCTTAATCCTGTTTAAGTCTTGGTACTTAAGAAAAAAGATTCTATTTGTGTTGCTTTATTTTTAAGTTGGCATGTGTGGCTGCAGAAAGTTATCAGGAGACTGGTAAATGTGGGTGGTAAACTTTATTCCTTGCTTTCTGATAAGGACCTATGTGAACTGTCATTGGAATCACTGTTTGGAACCTTTCAATTATTTTTGTAGTAGCTAGTGATCTCAAAGTGCGTGGCTGTAAAAGAAAACGCTGGTGGCTTTTTTCTTTTAGTAATTTGGAACACTAGTGGTTTTCAGGCAGCATGGAAGACTCATATCTTTAAACAAAGTTTTTCTCATTTTTTTTGTGTGTAATTAGAAGTTACTGTGTATCTGCTGATTGAAATCATGGTGTTGCACCCCCTGGTGCTTAAATTTAAGCTCATCATTAAAACAAAGTAGCTATGCAAATTTTACAGGAACTGGCTCTAATAGTATTAGATTACTTTGGTGAAATTGTATTTGTTGCCTTTTCTGCATATGAGTACTAGAGACTGGGTGGTTTTAGTTGAGCTAAAACTACTTGGATTGGCTAGCTTGATAACAAAGGAGAGTTATTAGTTCCTGAATGCTCGAGCAGCTGTTTCATAGTGGATTTTGACCTGCTGGATACCAAAATAAAGCATATTTAGGAGTCCAGTATTAAAGCCCTCTTCCAGTAGTCTTGTATCAGGGTGCCATGTGATGCTTGGTAGAGGCCATATAGTACGAAGTTGCTGAACATAACCTTATAAAAACTAGAAAAGGTTTCTCATACAGGCCATGGTTTAAAAAAATTGCATTTGACAGTCTGCCTTCCAGTTTATAAGTACATGGAAATACCAGTTTCTCTTTACTGGCCCATGGCAAAGCACTGGTGAGTGGTTATTGCTGTAAGCACACTGACCAAAGCTGTCAATGCACTCCTAGTTTCATCTGCAGCATTGTGCTGCATCATGTGGAGGTGACAATGTCAAATCATAGCTGGTGTATTCCTATGGAAACAACAATTTTCCCTCTGTTGCCCCTTTCACAAAGTATGTGGACTAGAGGCTTCTCTAATTTGTGTATTATAAGACCTACCACAATCTGCTCGTTTGTTCTGTGATGAGAAAAATGCTTGTTTTTTTTGCTTTGGGAGCAGCAGTGTCTAAACCTTTGTGAAGTCACATAATGATTTAATTTTTGGTAATCTTTTTAATAAACTTTATAACAAAGATTGTTGTAAGAAAGTGTTAAAATACATTATTAGAGTAAGAATGATTTTTTTTTTTTTTTAACAAGTATTTAGTTTAGGGGGGCTTATCAAAAGCTAGTGACGTAAGAGTAAAGTGGAAGGCAAGCTACCGCTTGTTTAATAGATTGTAATTATAATAATGACTGTGTTTTTTTACTTGGCATTATGATACTTATTTTTAAGCATTTCTGTTATGCCCAGAGTGAACATTTCAAGTTGATTAAAGTATTTCAAATTCTTCTTGAAATCTTGAATGGCAACTAAAGAAGACAAATGGATTGCCAACTAGCCTGGATTTTCTATTCAGATTCACACCAGGAAATTTTTAAGCTTCTGAAAAATTGCGTGGTTGAGAACTAGGGCTTCTGTTGGTCTGCAGATGAATTGAGCTTTGGTGAGATAACCACCTGTTTATACCTGGTATTTGCACATTAAGAAATATAAACTTCGCTCTATACTAAAGTGAAGTCTGGGAGATGACTGTGAAAACCAGAGCAAGTTTGGTAAGCCTGGATCTGTCTACCTGTAAACATTCTCTTCAACCAGTCTTGCAGCTTGTTCAGCATTCAGAAATTTCAAAACTAAATAACCATAGTGCCTGATTGTAAGACTTGCTTTTACAAGCTAGTTTCTGTCTTGAACAATATAAATGGAAGCAACAGAGCAGATGCTGATGAAGTGAAGCATTTAATTTTATATCTTCTCTATGTTTTTGTCTGTACTTCAAATTTACTGCCCTCAGGAAAGTGCTGGTGAGTCCAGTATATATTGGAGGTGTCACAGTCCCTGGAAGATGTTAATAGCTTATTGGAAGATGCTAAGAACCTTGTTTGGTATGAGTTCTTTATTCGGTCTGTTGCTTACTTGGCAGCTTGTGAATTTTACCACCTCACAGGCATAATCTCTTTAATAGTTCCTGCTTGGAGTGCATGTAGCATATTAATATAAGCAGAGATTTACAAACACATAAGCACAACAGATTTTAATAAGAGATGATTACTGTGTAATGCATTTCAGTAAAGATGCATTAATGTACAAACCTGTGCTTGACCATCACTTGGGTACTTGGAGATGATTTTGAAATGTGTTTGCCTAGTACTAGGCTGACTCACCAGTTTGTAGCTTCTGAGCTCAGAAGCACTGCTGTTTTGTTTAAACATTATTTCCATTTTTTACTAACTTTCTTGAATTACTCTTATGCACAAAATTAACCAGAAATGATGCCAGCCAGTTACTTTTTTTACATTACAGAAATACATGATTTCCTATTCCACTGCATACATATGTATATTTGAAAAGGAAAAAAAAGAAAAACACAGATTATAGATGTGTTTATCTTGTTTCTAATTGTCATTTTAAGTAGGACAGAATAATTTAATTTTCTCTTTATTTTGGTAAATGTTGGTGGGGTTTGTTTGTTTGCCAGCTTTTGCTTATAGAAAAAAGGGACCCAAATCCTGAAGCATAATATGAATTTCTTTGAAACTCAAAGTTCTTGTCAGATTTAAATTTGAACAGGCAAGGCTTTTGATTTATTAACTCTTCAGATGTTTGAAAGCAACAGTACGTGTGCCTTAGGTGTTGAAACTTTTGTTTTATTTCTTTTTACTGCAGGGTGTTTCTTCTGGTGGGAGCTCCAAAAGCAAACACTACCCAGCACAACATTGTAGAAGGAGGCCAGGTGCTCAAATGTAACTGGAATTCCAACAGAAACTGCCAGCCAATTGTATTTGACTCCACAGGTAACATGTAGCTTGCTGTGAGGGGAGATGGGCTGTCTCTGCTCTAATCCTAGTGTGAGGGAGCAGAAGAGATTCAGAATCACATGGGATTTCTTTGTAGTTGATGTGAATGCAGCCGCTCTTGGACTAGCAACCCATCAACGCTTGGTGTTTGTTTTTCTTTTTTCTTTTTTCTCTCCTCTGTTTTAGAATTCTCTTGTCCTTGTTATGTGCTGAAAGCTTGAGTGAGCATATGTTACTTTTTTTTTGTTTTAACCTATTTATATTTCTCCTCTGTACTTTCCAGCAGTCCTAAAACATTTAGCAACCTAATTCACAACAAACCCTAAGGGTGTTATTACTTATTAAGAACATGCCATATGAGGAAAGATATTATTTAATATCAGCAAAGATGGTATAGGCAGAAGTACTCGGAAGTTTAATCTGAAACTCGGAGTATAAACTTCAAACTGTGGAAGTTTTTACTATTTTCTTTATTATTTATTTTTCTCCTCATATAGCTTGATATTATTTGTGATAGCAGCAGTGAGGATACCTCCAATCAGAGGCATTACTTACCCATTTCTCAAGTATAATAAAGCTGATCAGCAGCAATGCAGACTTTAAACATTTCACTCGGTTTTCATGCTCTTGTACACACAGTATTTTCCACAGACTGTGGCAAGTCATATGTGAATGCATTGCATGTGCTTTTTTACTCAAGCCACTCAGTGTTGAGTCCTGTTTTCCACAGCATGTGGAAGGAAAAACCTTTCTGTGTCATGGGATTGGGTTAGCAAGACCTATGTGGCAGGGCAGAGGAAACACCTGTGCTTTTAAGGTCTAGCTGTTAATAGTTCATTGTTGCCTCCATTGGAATTTTGACTTAGCAGTCTAAAGGCTGTTAGATTTCTGTGGCCTTCTTAAATTGTGTGCAATACAGTGGAGAAGCTCTTCTTTCAATTCCGCTGTCAAAATATACCGCTAAATGTTGTGATTAGATTTCTGAAATCTCCATGTATTTTTCTGAAACATGTTACAGTTCTCTTGCAAAATAAAAATAGCAGTATCTAATGGTAGTACGTATAGAGGCTGATAAGTCATTATCAGTCTCTGTACTTCACTCTAGAGGAGTGTTTCTGCCAGATACTGAAGATCTCTAGTAAGCTGTGTCTCTGATTAATAATCACCACTAATGTAATTAATAGCCAAAAAACTTCTGGTAGGGAAAGACAAACCAGATGGGTAGGTTCTAGATGCATCTTCATGTGGGAATTACAGTGCATTTATCTGCTTATACTGTGAACATTTGCATTCCATACGCCAGGCAGAGTAAATAGATGCAGGGGACAGATGCTGTTCATCTGTGCTTAGAGTATATGGTACAATGAGTTATCGACTTGTTAGCTGCTTGAAATTTAACAGTAAAACCAGCAGGTCATAATGGCTTAAGGGAATTTTTCAGGCATGTTTTAACTCATTCTAGCTTTGTGGCAATGAATTGGGAAATAATGCATTTGTCAATTATTCTCTGGGTAAAAAGGGCATTGTGTTTCAGTATAATAAAATAATAAATGCACTAAGACAAAAGAAAATGTCTTTCTCTTTGTGCATAATAGAATGGTTGATTCCCTGTGTTATGATGGCAGTGTCTTACTGCCAACAGAGTGTAAACACCCACTCTTGCCTGCCCATACCTCATAAGGAAACAGGGGTTAGGGACAACTTGTGATTCATGTTGCAGGAAATGGAAAGCAGGTTTGACCACTGATTTTTGGTGCTAATGCAGAGGTACTTTTGGTAGATGATTAGACTCAGCCTCTAAAAGAATTCAGGTTCATACATCACTACTTCAACATTTGTGCAGTTTGTGTACCTCCAGAGGTATTGCTTATCTTTGCAGTACAAGGCAGATTTTTATATCATCCCTTACTGCTTCCCTCTGATTATTTAACTGTTTTGTTAATAGAAAAAGCAGCACAGGTTCTGTGCAATTAATTAGATGGATTCTTCAGAGTTCTTTTCTAATTTTGTACAACTAGTGAGAAATATGACCTGGGAAAATGAGGACATTTGCACCTGTGGCTTTTCTCTGTTTACCTGTTGATGCCAAACTCCATATGTGGAGTTGCAAAATTATAACTACTAGAAGGCATGCCCCTATTCCTCCTCCTGCTTCCCGATGTCAGACAGCGTAGCTGGCAGCTCCCAGATGAGGCCAAGCCACTGTGCCTTCCACACTGTGTCTGAGAGTGAGGAAAAGGTTACATTTCTGTGTTGTGACCATAGCAAGGGAATGTTCTGACTCTGTGAGGTTGTGTTTGCTTATCTCATGGTTGTATCACAAAATAAGAGTAGGGTTTTGTAGAGGTCCAGCAAGCAAGATTTTTTTCTTCTTTCTCAGTTATTTTTCTTCTTCAACATGACTTGTTTTTTTTTGTTGTTGTTTCCTTTTTTTTAGTTAAGTTTTCATCCAGCTTTATGGGACCTTTTCCCCATCTGTACAAAGGCCGTGCTAAGCTCAGCTGCATGGTAGTGGCTGCACAGAATTGGGTCTTCAATATCATTTTAGCACAGAAGCATGGTCATATATGTGAGACAAATGCAACAGCTGTTACGTAGCCAAGAAGAAAAGGTACTAGCTGCTTTGTGTTAACCTTTGGAGGAGTTCAAGCCCTTATACCAGCATTGCTTGTTACTTGCATTTGCTCTCACCTCAGCTCCTCTGGAGGAAAGCAATATTAAGCTGATAGTTCTTGTAGTATCAAATTTACTACTTCGTTTATTCTTTTGTGTGCATGACAACTCAGCTTTTTCAGGAAAGAAGCTGGGCAATATAAGTCCATTCATGGAACTTGCAGCTTTCATGCTGAAAATTGCCCTTCTCACCAGCCTGTAACATAAAAAAAACCCTTGCAAGACCATATATTACAATTTTTAAACTGCTGGCTGAAAGTGTTGTTTTACTGTTCCTACACAACATATTTTCTCAATTAAAACAGCAGTATATTTGTGAAGGGGAAGAGGAATCTCCCCTTGTCCTACATCTCCCAGCACAGTGGTTTCACTCATGTAAAAATACAGTAGAGAATAGTCTGTAGATATGTCTGTATGCGTGTGTTTCTGTGCACATTATGCTAATTGCTTTTGACATTCTGGTATACATGGTGGCTTTGGAAGGGAAAATGTTTATATTGCACATTAACACTTCCCAAATGTAAAGATGCTTTGCTGTGGGACTTCTGAGCATTTTAGCATTGACACCAGTTGGATTTGATTTAACACAGTTATGACTATGTGAAAATTGCCAAACAAACATGTGTGATAGAAAATGCCCTCAATGCCTTCTGTGATTCTGTGATTCAAATTCAGGGGTGTGCATATAGCTGTACTGGATGTGCTTGTATGGCTATGGCCAGAAAGTTAGAATAAAAATATTTTTTCAAAGGCTTTCAAGTATCATTAGGCATGTATTTCAGGCTAGCTTTTGCACTTAGAAGCACATAAACTTAAAAAGGAATCAACTGCAGAGCAAGCTTGCTCACATGCATGCTTTTGTTGATCCTGTTGCAAAACTGAAATATGAAGCGGTCCTGTTATCTGTTACTGTAATGGGTTATCCTGCAAATGTAGATAGAAATAGAGCTGAATTAAAAATGTTGTGTAAGCACTGAACTTTTTTTCTTCCTTATTCCTGTTTGTCTTGTTAATTCAATAGCTGAACGGGCACTGTAACAAAACTAAAAGTTCTGGTATTTGACTTCTTACTACAATTGCCACAGCACCACCACCATTCCAATGGAATTGTTATGTAAAACAGTTTGGATTTTTTTTTCCCTCTAAGTTAACTGTCAGAGTTTCAGAATGTGCAGGAGGCTCTATTTTTTTCAGGACAAGCATGAGGAAGAATTTTTTATTCTCAAGATAGTATATTCTTCAAGATTGTCATAAGCATAAACAAGATCAGTAACCCTTTCCTTTGCAAGATGTTTTACATTTCATATTCAATCTACCAAAACCCACGAGTTATAGGTCAAGGTGGGTAAGTATTTGTATTCACTCATCTCCGTTCTTCACAGCAGATAATTTTGTGACTGTGAATTTACTTTTCTTCTTTTGTTTGTTTTAATCCATAGCAATGGGGGAATGTTCTGAATCTGATAAAGAAGAAACAATCTGGGAAAGCAAATGGTGGAAAAACTGCTCTTACAGCTTGCTGAGCCCTAGTACTGCTCTGTCTATGCAACTGACTGGAGAGGTGGTTCCTCCTTTTGAAAGCGTAACAGTTGGCTTCATCTACCAGCTGCCTAGCAGCTTTTTCCAGGACAAAGATATTTCTTGTGGGAAAAACTGTAAAAGGAATGCTCTTAATGTAGCAGAACATCTTCTGTTTCTGATTAGTTTTGAGGCAAAGGTCCAAACCCATTTCTTTTAAAGCCATATCTATTCTCTCTCCCTCTTCTCCTTCCACAGCCTTCACAGACTAGCACAGCAAAGCTTGCATAGATAGTACCAAATATTATTGAAAGAATTTCCACAGTCTTGCTCACAGATTATTGAAGAGTTAAAGGTTGTTTTGTGAGTTATATTAATTTCGCATAGTTGTCCATTTTTTGTATATAAAATTAAATGTGTCTTTATGTACAAGAGAAGGATCAAAAGCTCACTGAGCTAGACAACAAAACCAGTGAGCAGAGCAGTTGTCAAATGTGCTTTTTAGGAAAATCAACAAGTCGTCTTTATGGTTTTATGTATTTTATAGTTTGGCATACATGGAATAGCAGCTAATTGTCTGACATATAGATAAATACCTTCATTATTTGGCCATTAAATTTTAGAAAACAGGATCACTGTGAATTTTCATTCTGACAAAAACCCAAAAAATTCTTCAGAGACCCATGTAATCAGTTGGAGTGAATCAGAGTGTACATATGTGAGCAATATGTAGCAAGTTAATATAAACCAACTGAATTTTCTATATGCTTATTTTCCAAAAGGAAACAATCTTCATCATTATTCATGCTATTTTACTTTTCATCTTTGGCGTCTTAGCTCTTCATTGGTCAAGAAAAGTGGGAATTGTGTTGGTAGACATAGTGTATTTTCATGCTCCCATGGCTTTTCATAAAAATGTAACAAAACCAGTTTTGTGATGAAGTTTCTCTTGCAAAAACCTGCCAGTTTTCCAGAGAAAACTTTAATCTAGAACCATACCTGCTCCAGCATAGAATGCTTGAAAGAATAGGTCTTTGTCAGCATCCAAGATTGTGGTACTGAGAGTGTTCGAAGAGCTCCTGTACTCTAGAATACTCTGATGAAATGCAGACAGCTCTATGAATTGTTGCAAAGGAAAAGATGCTCATAAAAGAACTTTGAATTCCTATGCTAATGAGTTGCAGATTTTGGGTTTAGCACAGGAAGATCTGCTTTGTCAGGCAATGTACTGTTTTGCTGAGACATGTAGTAAAATCAATTGATGCATTGCTGAATTATCAGTACTGCTTTTGGAAACAGCTTTCCCTGCCGCTTGCATTCTTTGTTTCAGGTGTCAAAATTCAGGATTGGGGAAACTTACAGAGGCTGTTGAGTACTAAACACTAACAGCATCTCAAACGTTTTCAACTCTGTGGTGTGTTTTTTATTGCATTGGAAAAGAATTCGGTGTAGCCTCTTGCTGTAGAAGGTTTTATCACTTTGACGGTTGTACTGTCCTTCCTCTCCCCACTCCATGTCTTTTGATGCGCCAGAGTAATTTAAGAGAACTGATTTGTTTTAAATATTTTTAGATGCAATTCTAAGACTGGTTATTTTGATCTGTGCTAAAAAAAAGAGAAAGAAGCTTTGAAAAGGCAAATAGTTATGAAAAACTCTCCTGATTCCTCCTTATGTTTCCTCTTATGGGGGGATTTGTCTCCCTACCCATCCCAAAGTGGGTGATTCTAGGCAATAGGAGGCTTTGTTTGGAAGCCTAAACCACCTGTTTGGTATGGGTGTATCTATCTGTGACCTATTTAGTTTGAACTTGGTGTTTTAACAGCCTTGCGCAGTTTTGTGCTGTAGCATTTTGCAGCACAAGATTTGCCAATGTTGGGAAGTTAGGACTGGAGTGGGTGTCACCAGCTTATATTTGTCTCATGAAGATTTTCATCATTTATGCAAATGAGGCAGTTACTCTATCCTTTCCACTTACGGAATAAGAGGATGGATAAGGAAATATGGCATAGGTTGTTGGTATTTTGTGAAAATATGCTGCTTTATTTTTAGATGATTGTTTTATTGGTATTAGGGTGCAATCTGTATGGGGATTTCAATCTCAAAGGCTATTGATTTAGTCAACAATAAGGCAATAAATATTGTAAAGACCATTCATTCATTCATTTGTAGTAAGATGGTTTGATATTTATGTTGCTAAATCTATCATTACCTCAGTCTCACTGTAGTTTGGTTGTTTTCTTTATTGTGTGCTGGTATAACTGAAGTCTGCTTTGGACTCTGGCTATGGCTTTGAATAAAAAAGAGGGCGGCAGAATGTATGAAACCTCCTCTGCATGTTGTTATAGCTGACAGTGGAAAAACGCTCATGCTTTTGTGATTAGGTATCCTCCTGCATCAATACTCTTGGCTCTGTGTGTGTGTGTGGCTGGATCTCAACTGTATGACTAGTTGGAAAAAAAAATGTCTTATATTAGGCAAAAGGAAAAGATGCTTTTGTTCCAGTACCCCCCTGGGGAAAAAAGCAGGATTCATACTTCAGAAGCGGGAAGGGGAATAGTGAGAAGTTCTGCATTTCTGTCCCCCTGAGTCATTAACAAAACACTGGCTAAACCAAGATTGCTAAACAGTATTGAGAGTTTCAAGTAAAGATAAGCTTGTACTCACTCCCTCTTGCGCCATTAACTAAAGCTGAGATTTTGAATGGGAGATACCTTCATGTCATGTAAATTCCTCATATTATGAAAACAGGGCTCTTGTATTTTGTTTTTCTTTTGGCTAGCTGCATGAAGTTTTCATTTACCTGGAAGGGTGAACATCACATCTTTTGAATTGGCAAAGTTACAGAGAGGTTTATTTTAATGGAAATTCCGTGACTGTTTAAATTTTGCAACCTCCTAAGTGTTCATAGCATGCTGACACTGAACCAGGCTTCATCAGCTTCATCAGCCTCATGACTCATGTTTATCTCAGTTAAGTGATAATAAGGCACTCAAGATCAGGGTCAAATGGTCAGGTTTTTCATTACTATGCAAACAGGCAGGAAGTTACAACTTATTCAACTGCAGTAATTTCCTAACAACACCATTGTTTCTGTGATAACATTTACATTGGAAAAAAAAACAACTGTCCAAAGCCGACAGACAAAAAAATCCAGCTCTGAAAGAACTTTTTGATCTTTTTATTATGCTTGGAAGGTGGATTTGACTATTTTTTCCTTTTTCTTCAATTTATCCCCAGCATCTCTCCACATTAGTTTCAATTTATAAATTTAAGTTCTTTGTAACACAGTAAAGTGATAATGTTTTTTTTGGTCCAGCAGCAACAACACACCTATGTAATGGTTTTTAAAGCAATTCCTGCCTTGAAAACCCCATTAGCCCACCTGGAAAGTACTTGGTGAAACAAAGCGTTGTTGACTTGGCATGTCAACTTTTTTTCCCTGATGAAAGAATTATATAAAATCATCATGTGAGGTCTACTGCAGTGAGAAAGAGCAAAAGAAAAAAACATGTCATTAGCTGTCTTTTCAGATATAAAATAATACCCTATGGTCAAATGACATAATCCTGGAATTAATGACCCATCAAGTACAAGGCCCTGTAGTAGCTGCATTTTAGTCCAACACATAGCACTGTGTAAAAATTCTGAACATTTTCTTGAATAAATATAGTCAGAACATAGTTTGTATTGCTAGTTATATTTGTTAAAATGCCTTTTAAAAATCATAGAATCATAAGATGGTTTTTACTGTATGTAAAACATTTTTTTACCAAGGAAATATCCCACATACTTGTATAGCAGTGGTAGTCTCACTAGCTTCCCTTAAGGATAAGAGTCAAGTAATCATAGAATGGTTTGTGGTGGAAGGGACTTCAAAGCTCAACTAGTTCCAACCCCCTGCAGGGTCACCTCCCACTAGACCAGGTTGCTCCAAGCCCTGTCCAGCCTGGCTTTGAACACTGCCAAGGATGGGGCAGCCACAATGTCTTTGGGCAGCCTGTGCCAGGGCCTCACCACCCTCGCAATAAAGAATTTCTTCCTCATACCTTATCTCAGTCTCCCCTCTGTCAGTTTAAAGCTGTTCCCCCTTGTCCTCTCCCTACAGGCCCTTGTAAAAAGTCCCTCTCCAGATTTCTTGTAGCCCCTTGAGGCACTGGAAGCTGCTCTAAGGTCTTCCTGAAGCCTTTTCTTCTCCAGGATGAACAAGCCCAGCTGTCAGCCTGTCTCCGTAGCATAAGTACTTCAGCCCTCATAGCATCTTTGTGGCTTCCTCTGGACTCATTCCAACAGGTCCACATCCCTCTTGTGTTGGGGCCCCAGAGCTGAATGCAGTACTGCATGTGGGGGTCTCATGTGAGTTGAGTACCGGGGTAGAATCACCTCCTTTGACCTGCTGGTCACGCTCCTTTTGATGCAGCCCAGCACACAGTTGGCTTTCTGGGCTGCAGGTACACACTGACAGCTCATAGTGAGCTTCTTGTCAGCCAACTCCCTAAGTCCTTCTCCTCAGGGCTGCATACATCATTGCTTTAAAGACATTACATTACATTTAAAGGTATTCTTGAGACAGTCTGAAAGAATTTTAGAAATACAAGAAAACCAGCAGTGGCTGTTAGAACTGTTATAATAGTAAGGCTTACATATAATACATCAAAACATTGGTCTGCATTTATAAATCCCTATATTTTTTAATACTACCTCCATTACTGTTTGATTCGTTTAATGTAAGTACTTTTTTTAAAGGGTAGGGGTAATACGCTTTATTTTTTTAACTACCAATGAAGTTATACCATGCTAAAATAATAAGTTAGACCCTTATACTGAAACATGAATGCTGAAGTCAGTCTTGTAATCTATGACAGATCTAAACGATAGCTAAACCGTGTTGTTTAACACTAATTTGCTTCAATGAGGGCTTGCATTTGAGTGTTCTTTAAGTTTGTTTTCACCAGTTAGGAACAGAGAGCCAAATGGTTTCTCACTTAATGCAAGGGGATATTTGATGACAAGGTGTTTTCCAGATTTCCTCATAAAATTAGTTTTTCTCGTAGATCTGAGGGAAAGGCTTGTAGTCCATTTACACAGGGTTTTCCTGGGAAGAATTTTGAGTGAGTGTGAGTAAATAAAGGTTACTTTTATAAGAAAGACTTAACATTGGATTTGGCCTGTATTTAGCGTTTGCAATTTTTCATCCAAAAAGCCTGTTTCCAATGTATGTACTTTGTACTTTATTTAGTTTTTGTGTCTTCGTGCATTTTCCTGTGCTACAACAGTTTGAAGCTGGTCAGCAACCCCCTAACTAATTCCCTTAACATCTGTGATAAAATCAGATTGCTAATAATGTCGAACAGCTGCTTACCTGTTACTGTAACAAAACTATTCCTTCTACTTGCTGGCTATTGTTTAAACTTACATAGGAGGTTTACATCGTAGACATTTTTAGTGTACCTAGCACAATAGGATTCTGCTTTATGCTATAAAACTGCTAGATTACCTTTCAATTTAGTCATAAATATATAGCATTGTATAAGTATCTGACAGTAGAGAAAGGTGTAAAATGCCATAGAATCGTAGAATAGTTAGGGTTGGAAAGGACCTTAAGATCATCGAGTTCCAGCCCCCCTGCCCTGGGCAGGGACACCTCCCACTAAACCATGCCATCCAAGGCTATGTCCAACCCCACCTTGAATGCCGCCAGAGATGAAGCATTCACAACTTCCCTGGGCAACCCATTCCAGGGCCTCAACACCCTTGCAGTAAAGAATTTCTTCCTCATACCCAATCTAAACTTCCCCTGTTTAAGTTTGAACCCATTACCCCTTGTCCTCTCACTACAGTCCCTGATGAAGAGTCCCTCCCCAGCATCCCTATAGGCCCCCTTCAGGTATTGGAAGGCTGCTACGAGGTCTCCACGCAGCCTTCTCTTCTCCAGGCTGAACAGCCCCAACCTTCTCAGCCTATCTTCATACGGGAGGTGCTCCAGTCTATTATCAGGTTTTATGTTATTTAAGGGATTTTTGGCAAGTAAAACTGAGAGATTTCTATATATTCGAGAGTAGCTAGACAAACAGAAGGTGTAAGCCAAATCTGTCTTTCTAGGCTGCATAACCTTGGATGTGGTTACTAGCAGAATAAACCAATTTGAAGTCCCTGGTGCTGCCAAAAAAAGATATTGCTCCCATCCGTATGTTTCTGTCTTCTCCCCAGGAAGTTGCATCACTACTTCCCTCCCTTTGCAGTTGTCTAGGTTGATCTCTGATTCAGCTAATTTTATTAATTTTTTTAAAATAGGGCTCATTATTAGGTGGTTCCCGTTGGGACTCTGAATAGAAGGCAGTAGTGCCAATACAGAGACTGCCTGCAGGAACCTATGGACAGGAGCAAATGGGAACTGCTGCCCATTTTGGTGGCAGCTTCGTCTGAAACTCAGTCATGTGTCCTGGGTTCAGCAGCAGCAGTCATTTTTTCTCCTTCATAGTAGCTGGTGCAGCGCTGTGTTTTTGATTTTGGGCCTGGGAACAGTGCTGATAACACCAGTGTTTTCAGTTACTGCTTGGTGATGTTTAGGCTGGCCAAGGACTTTGTGAGTCTCATGCTCTGCCAGGGAGGAGAGGAAGCCGGGAGGAAGGAGAGACAGGGCACCTGACCCAGACTAACCAAAGAGGTTATTCCGTGCCACAGCACGTCATGTCCAGGATGTAGAGACGGAGGGCAGAGACCCAGAAGGGTGGTGGGGGTGCATGGTGGGGGGTGCACTGCTTGCTCGGGCTTGATATTGAGTGATGAGCAATTGTATTCTTTTTCCTTGTATTTCTCTTGTCACTATTATTATTGGTGGTAGCAGTAGTGGTTTGTGTTATACCTTAGTTACTAAACTGTTCTTATCTCAACCTGTGGGAGTTGCATTCTTTCAATTCTCCTTCCCATCCCTCCAGGAGCAGAGGGAAGAAAGAGTGGGGAGTGAGTGAGAGAGCGACTGTGTGAGTTTATAGACTTAAACCACGACATCATGTAACTGCATTCTTTCAGCAATACTGTCCTTGGGTGGATTTTCATGAATTAAAGGTGAGGAAGGGAAAAGATATTGATAAACCAGGCATTTTAGAAATGTGCTAAAAAAAAACCAACATCCCTATTTGGAATACATCCTGATCTGGTTTTGGTTTTCTGTGTCACGAGAAGGTGACATGCAGGTCTCCAGACTACGTTTCTGTCTGTGCAAGGGTGATAGTACAAATGTTCAAGCGTACATAAATCCATGCAGTTGTACTAATCATCAGGCCTTTGTATTTAGCAGTTCTTCAATAAGAGAGTGGGGGAGGAGGGTGTGTGACAGTAGGAAGTGGGTTTTTTTAATTGCCTTTAATAAAATTACAAAAAAAGTGGTAGTTCTCTGATGCTATGCACTTGGCATTCATTTTCACATTCTAATCTAAGAGCAAAAAATGGTCTATATACTTGATTGTCTGTCTCTACAGATTAGAATCACTTTTGTTGTCTTTTTCATGGGATTTTCCTTATGGAAGTAACATTCTTTCCAGGGTGTAAGACAAGCAAGGAAGTTTCGATTCAAGTGGTCACAGGTCTGACTCACAGGGTTTGGGGATTCTCCACAGCAGTCTGTGGAAGTGGTGTGTGACTGTTGGCCTCATTGACTCCTTTGTCTTTAGGCACCATAAACCAACCATTTAGGTGACTTCTTTTAAAAGAGATGTTTTCCAGAGTGTTCCATCCATTTTCTCATTCTCTTAGCTGGCAAAGTTTCCAATTTTGGTCCAGTGGAAGTGTACATAAGAGACATTAAATAATTTAAAGACTTTTAACATTCACGCTTGCAGGAATGCCACTCATTAAGTTGTTTCTACTAACCTTGATCTCTGAACAGTTCACATAAAAAACATCAGGGCAAATTATCCCTTATTTACCTTACTCTACTGTATGGAAAACACTCTAACCTTTTTGTTACTGAATACTCTTTCACTTTACTGGTAGTTTTTAACAATGCTGGCTGCTGTTCTTTGTACACTGCAGTGACATTCAGAATAGAAGTTAACACTTGGTGGAATAATACAAGAATTTCTGTTCTGATTCTAGCCCAAGGTAAACTTACGTAATTTAATCAGGGCAATATTTCTTCCAGAATCCTTAGTCCTAACCTAGCTTTGGCACTGATTCTTGAGCAGTGCTGTAATCTGACTTGAAAGTCAAATATCTCCAGTATGAGGTATTTACTGTGTCATTGTCAAAGATGCCATAAACTTGGCGTTCTCACAACAAATCAGTAATGTGCTACTGCTTCATATGTAAAAATAGGTGCATTTGGCCCAAGATGTAAAAATGAGTAATAGATTTTTTTAAAGCCTATTTCCATGAAAGGGTGTTTCTCCAATGTTACTGTTTTCCACTTTTCTCTGTATGCATCAAAACCAGTGATTTAGGGTTTTTATTTTTTTCAGGTTGTTCTCACTGTACAGTTTCCTGTGAAATCATACTGCTGTTTTTTGTTTGTTTGTTTGTTTGTTTGTTTCTTTGTAGGCAACAGAGATTTTGCTCCTGATGATCCACTAGAATTTAAGTCTCATCAGTGGTTTGGAGCCTCTGTGAGATCCAAAACTGATAAAATTCTGGTAGGTTGATGCCCCTGAAATGCCCCAGTACTGGAACACTGTAGTGGAAAAAAATGTGAGAAGATCCAGATAACTCAGAATGTAACTAAAATCCCACTAATCATCATGACTTGTCTTTTTCAGAATTTATTGGCTTGCCTTTTCTGAACCTTTTGTAAACAAAGATTGTAGCCATTTTGTCTGGTTTTGAGGAAAGCAATAGAATTAGTTTGCTGACATTAGAATGTGTTATAAATTCTTCATGAACTCTTTCCAGATGTTGTGTTAAGAATATATTATTTCTGAAATTCTTGTGATAGATCAGCCGTTTCTAAAGATACAAACTGGTGATACTTCTGCCCCAGCACTGGTAGTATAAATTGGATATTAGTCTGTACCCCTGGCATTTTGAAGAGGAGTTTTTCTTTACTGCTGTGTGTTCTTCCTTAGGCCTGTGCTCCACTGTACCACTGGAGAACTGAAACAAAACAAGAGAGAGAGCCCGTAGGAACTTGTTACCTGCTTGCTGGATCTAAGTCTGTGGAATATGCACCCTGCAGGTCAAGTAAGCGTAGACAACTTTTGTTACTTTTGTGTTTGAAATTTCTCATGTTATATCTTGTGTACATTTGAAGTGGGATGTTTTACAGGTATTTCCCCCTTCTATGTGCAGCCTCATAGAAATTAGAAGAAAATCTAAGATAGATCCAGACATCTGGATTCTCCTCCAGTTGTTGCTCGGGATGCAGACCTTGCTTCTCTGCCGTAGGTCAGAGGAAAATATTAGATCCAAGTATCATTGGGATTGAGGATTTCAGGTTTTTAAAGGACCAATTCTGTAATAATCACTTGAGCAATATTATGTAGCAAGTGCTTATTCAAAGACAAGCTTTAGAATTTTCTGAAGCTTAATTGTTTTTATTCAAGTAACTTGAAGAGAAAGCTCATTTTAGAAGCCAGGGTTTTGCAAAAGTAGGTTCTTGTTCAGCATCTTTGTTGGTGATATGGACAGTGGGATTGAGTGCACGCTCAGCAATTTGCCGATGGCACCAAGCTGTGTGGCTCGGTTGATACCTTGGAGGGAAGGAATGCCATCCAGAGGGACCTTGACACGCTTGTGAGGTGGGCTGATGCCAACCTGATGAAGTTTAACCATGACAAGTGCAAGGTCCTCCACCTGGGTCGGAGCAATCGCAGGTGCAGCTACAGGTTGGGCAGGGGAGAGATTCAGAGCAGTCCTGGGGAGAAGGACTTGGGGGTGTTGGTCGATGAAAAAATGAACATGAGCCGGCTTCAGTGTGCGCTTGCAGCCCAGAAGGCCAACCGTATCCTGGGCTGCATCAAAAGAAGCGTGACCAGCAGGTCGAGGGAGGTGCTCCTGCCCCTCTACTCTGCTCTCGTGAGACCTCACTTGGAGTATTGTGCGCAGTTCTGGTGTCCTCAGCATAAAAAGGGCATGGAACTGTTAGAACAAGTGCAGAGGAAGGCCACGAGGATGATCAGGGGACTGGAGCACCTCCCGTATGAAGATAGGCTGAGAAGGTTGGGGCTGTTCAGCCTGGAGAAGAGAAGGCTGCGTGGAGACCTCATAGCAGCTTTCCAATACCTGAAGGGGGCCTATAGGGATGCAGGGGAGGGACTCTTCATGAGGGACTGTAGTGAGAGGACAAGAGGTAATGGGTTCAAACTTAAACAGGGGAAATTTAGATTGGATATGAGGAAGAAATTCTTTACTGTAAGGGTGGTGAGGCCCTGGAATGGGTTGCCCAGGGAAGTTGTGAATGCTTCATCTCTGGCGGCGTTCAAGGTGGGGTTGGACATAGCCTTGGATGGCATGGTTTAGTGGGAGGTGTCCCTGCCCATGGCAGGGGGGTTGGAACTAGATGATCTTAAGGTCCTTTCCAACCCTAACTATTCTATGATTCTATGATTCCATGTATGCATACTTACGTAGCAATGCATTGTTTTAATTAGATTCATTGTTGAACATTTGACTTTTTTTTTCCAGAAGCTTTGCATCACTATCATGCAGTTGAGTTGGTAGCTTATTCAGACACTTATAACCTTTTTTAAAATATGGAAGTCTAAAAGAAAGATTTTTTTTTTTTTTTGTATTTGCTGAAGATCATTGGTGAACAGCAGGAATGAAAGCCAGTGTGGTCCAACATAAAAAGAAGTTAAACAAGCATATATTAATCATGCTAGTTAAGTAGTTACACTTCCAGGTACTGGGGCCTCACCATTTCTGCCCTGGAGCTGTATATTCATAAGATTAACTCTGCCATAACAGTTCTTGCTGGGATCAGTCTTAGCATGTAGAGATGTTCAGCCACGTATTCTTTTTTTTGTTGTTGTTTGTTTTTGTTTTGAGCCAATATTTAAAGCAACTTACCATTATGTACCTTTCAGACTTTCATTCCATACCAAAAGAAAAACTTATTCCCTATTTTCCAGATACCTTTTTTTTCCTGAATAAAAATAGGAAATATTTTTCCCCCAAACTTTTGAAAATTAAATACAAAGGAATATGGAGTTGCAGTTTACTTTGACTGTGTTAGGCTAGAGCATATGTTAATGTTATATATACATCAGGCCAGCCCTTAAATTATTACAGCATTTGGTTGTGAATTGTTGATAAAGCAAAAATATGGATTTAGAAGAAAAATATTCCAAGGCTCAAGTTCAGGAGTGCAAGGCTACTTAGGAAGATGCACTGGAAAGTATCCACAAAGTCATCTGATCTAGTACTAAAAATATTTATTCTGTTCATTTTTCTCTCTGTTTTTTCTATCCATCCTGTTTGTAGCCACTATTGATGCTGATGGGCAGGGATTTTGTCAAGGTGGATTTAGTATTGACTTTACAAAGGTATGTGATTTTTTTTTTGTCAATTCCTACATGTCAGCAGGTAGTTACAAGTTAACAACCACATACAAGCAAAGCCATGACAAAACTAAATATGAGCTACCATTCCTGGGGGGAAGGAACCACGACCAAGCTCACTCTTTGAAATGAACAAAAGAATTTCAATCCACTCAGATATTATGAACTGGTTTCTCCCTAAATCTTCATAACAGCGCACATCCATTTCTTGTAGGCATCATATCCTGAACAAATAATCCACTATAAACCTTTGTTGCAGCTGGTCCTCAAATGAAATAATCTGCAATAGTCAGGCTTTTGAGACACTTATTTTGAAGGGATTGGTGCATAGCTAGTGTATTTCCTGAGGAAGAATAACTTATTGCTGAAAGGGAGCTACTAAACAGTTTTCTCGTGAATTCTGTTTCGTTTTTCTCATCAGGGAGCAGAAATACATTTATTTTTTTTTTTTGGTCTGTCTTAGTTTTTTGTACTTTTATGTTCTCCCTGCCTTCTATAGATCTTTTATTTTTTCTTTTAAATTCACAACTGCTTTTTAAATCCAAGCACGTTAAAACTGTGCACAAATCTGGGCGCTAACTGTAGTTTTTTATATTGTATAGCTAAATTGTTTAGCATAGTCTGGACATGTTAAGACCACGCAAGTCCTATTTGTGATGTGGAACGTTTTTGAGTTCTTCACACCTTATGATGTCTTATTGTGTCATATCACTTCACTGTTAGTCCAAGGACACTCTTGTTTTCCTCTAGAGGAAAGTGTGCAAAGTGCAGTGTAGGACTGTGTCTATTTTGCATACACCTCTCAGGCTTACTGTGCAGACTCCAGTCCTAGTTGGGCTCTAATCCAAAACTCCAGCTGAGTGGGAAAGCCTGGGTATAAGGTACCTCCAAATCTCTGACCTAGATTTTTTTAGTAGTGAATATAGGAGGTTTTAAGATTAAAACCTGAATAAGTGGCTTACTTATGCCGCAAAGCTTATGGTCCACTTCAGTACTTAACAAATTCCCAGCACTGGGATAGCTAATCTGGTTGAAGTTTCATAAAATGGTTTGTGGATTGCTGTTGTACCAAGGAATATGTACTGAGGGAAATTACATTACAGTTTTTCTGAATTAAACTTTTTTAAAGATGTGTTACAGAATGTGGCAGGGGCAGAAAATGAAATTAGGTTTGTATGCTAACCTAAAAACATGTTGTTGTTATTATCTTGCAGCATTCCTAACATTTCTCCTAATTGTATTTCTGTTGTCTTAGATATATGTTGGAGGAGGGGTCTATTGCAATATAAGCAGAATTCTGCCTAGAACTTTAAATGGGTGAAATGGAGAAGCAAGTCACTGGAGGCATAGAATCATAGAATAGTTAGGGTTGGAAAGGACCGTGTTTTTTTATATCTTAGTATTTTACAGGATGCATTTTCAATGAATCATTACTTAAAAAAGTAAAATGTATTGGGGTCAGTGAAGCTACACTGATACATGTGCATGGGATTACTTCCCATAAACATTACTTCCCATAAGACATGTTCTCTTGTCTTTATGCTTCGTGTGTGTTTTCTTTTTTTCTTTCTCCCTGCCCCTCCAAGGGAGACAGAGTGCTGCTTGGAGGACCTGGAAGTTTTTACTGGCAAGGTGAGATACATCATTTAAGTCAGAGAAGTTGACTATTTGATTTTAGTCTTTACCCTCTTGGTCGTTTGTATCTGCACTCCTCCAATCACTGTCAAAGTCTTCTTCAGTAAGAGAACTAACAGAAATAATTCTTCGTCTTTCAAAATATTTCTGAATAATCAAGGCAACCACAGATTAAAACTGAAGTAATAATTGTATAGATGTCTTTTTAAAATAACTCTATGATCGTTTTAAAGGCGTCTTCCAGAAATCTGGAATTTGTTTCCGCCAGAAAAGAACGTGATAAGTTTCCATTAGGATATTTTGCTCGTTTCAAAATCTACATGTTTTGTAATTTTTGACACATGCATGAAGTGTGTATTTTCAAAGAGAAATGTACCCTCTGAAGAGAATTATCATTTTCCTTTGACAGCAAAGATGTATTGCATTTGTTCTTATTGATCTTTTTGTGCCATGGTACACATTTTGCCTCTAACTGCACTGTTACACAGAACATTACCTATATATTTTGCTAATATTGGTTTCAGTCAGTATTTGCAGGATCATTCCATGTTTTGCTATAGCTTTTTGTTCAAACGATGGTGCTGCTGCCATCAGAACATAGCTACCAAACTGCTGCCTGTTTTTTTGTTTTTTGTTTGTTTGTTTTTTTTTTTTTTTTAATGTTAAGTTTATAAAAGATTTTCTGTATTATGCCAGCCTACACTTAGAAACAACAGCAGAGGAAGCTTATTTCCTGTGCTACGTTTTAAATTCTGATCAAAATGGAATAATTGAAACCCAAGGTACAGTATGATATAGATTATGTTCCTGAATTTATTTTGCTTTTTGCCAAAAGTGACATGTCATCTGCTAAAACAGCCTTATTCTCTACTACCACCAAAAAAAAAAAGAAAAAAAAAATCTCGCCTCTGAATAGAAGACAGTAGTATACTTCGAAAAACTAGATTTTTCATGCCAGATTTTTATTCCACATTCGGAGATGCTGGAGGATTAGTTTCTCTGTACTTAATACATGCATGAGTACGTATGTGAAGTGAGTTCTCTTCTGAAAGCTTTTTGCGATTCAAGATTTAATTTGAACTCAAAGAAAAGAACGTGGCGAAGTCACCACCTAGATGCTGGTGATGTGAGAACAGAAGGCGGTAATCCACTGTGCTCATCTCATTAGCTTCTTGGCTGCTGTATTAAGCTCTCATGTTACAGTATTTGGACAAGGAGCAACGACTCAGGTCTACACTACCATAAGCATATGCTGACTGTTACCTAACTGGGCAGACCCATTTAAGTCCTGGCTTACATGCAGCTTCTGTTTTCAGTGAAAACTGTTAGTGTGCTTCTGATTAAATCTGTGCATAAATTTTTACTGAAGTTGGATACAGATTTTCATTTATATCCTTTCTAGTGCTCCTGCTGTTGCCTATTTTCTGGTCAGTATTGGGGAAAAGTTGCTGCTTTAGAAGCAGGCGATTTGTAAATGAGTTCTGTTGCTTACTGAATGAATGCGCACACATTTTATTTGTCATTTTAAGCTGTTTCTTTCTCTTTAGGCCAACTTATTTCTGATCGAGTAACAGAGATTGTGGCTAAATATGACTCCAAAGTCTACAGTGCAAAGTATGATGACCAGTTAGCAACCAGACCTGCCAGTGCTGCTTTTGATGACAGCTACTTGGGTGCGTGGTTTGAAAATAAAGCAAACCTAGCTGTACTTGAAAAAATCCCTTGCAGTATTCATATTTAAATCTAAATCATACTACTATTAATTCAACACTTGAGAGATAACTAAAGAGCTACATACCTGAAAATGCAGTAATTTGTGCATGATGGAAGCTTAGTTATCTTGCCATAGGCTTGATTCAAAAAGTACTTGATGACAAAAGAAATGGAAATATTTCCATGATTTTTGTTGTGCTGTATGACTTGGGCTGGATATGGGAATGGCTAAGGTATAATTTTTATGTGACAAGTTATTTTTTTATACCTATTATTTAGAAAAGCAGCTGTTTCTAAATAATCTACCAAAACAAAATAAAAATAAAACGTGAAAGAATCATGTTTTGGAAGAAAAATAATGGAGAGTCCCTTAGAGGAGTGGGAAGTTATAATTTAGCTCTCTATATGTCTAACTGGGTTCAGAAAAAAACAAGGACAGACTAAGACAGATCCCAGTATGATAATTTTTAAATTTCCATCTTCTGATCTCGAATTCATGGATGGTGATGAATTACAGTCTACTCATGTAGCTGTTCATAGTCTAAGCTACTTAAAGGCAGTATTTATTCCATTGTGTTTAAAGGTAAAGCATAGAGACCTATGAAGAGTATGAAGAGATGAAAGGTTTAGTAAGGTTTTTAAAATTATTTACTAATTTTGTCTGTTTATCAGGTTATTCGGTGACTGTTGGAGACTTCAATAGTGATGGCATAGAAGGTAAGACCTTTGCTTCAGTAAAAAAAATCATGTTATTAGGCTGGGCAGGTCTTTCAAATAAATGGTGTAGAACAACTGATGCAGTGTGCAGGAAAATGCATAGAGCACTAGCAGTGAACTACTCTGTTCAAGCAGAGTCATTGCACTTTGTGACCTGATGTTATCTGGGTGTCTTGCTTTATCTTTCAGACTTTGTATCAGGAGTCCCAAGAGCAGCAAGAACTCTAGGCATGGTAGGGATTTAAAATTTGAAAATTTTAAATTTTACCAAAAAACCTCTCAAAAATAAATGGTATGGTGAAATGTGTATTTCTTCATGTGCAGGTGTCTATTTATAATGGGAAAAACATGTCTTCCATGTACAACTTCACTGGAGAGCAGGTATGTAGCTTTATTGAGTGTAGTGGATGGCTGGGAGGCTATTCTTATGGAAAGTTGACACATTGAGACAGTATTTAGGGTACTAGAATATATAATATTTTGTATGTTATTAGCTTATGTGCCAAATAAAAAAAAATGGTCTGTAAGAATCCTTAAAGTATGAGTTCTGTGAGTTCCCATTTTGTAGCACTATTTAGAAAAGCAATCTTACTTAAATGAACGAAATGCTGCCTATTTTAAGAATTAGGAAGGACTGGATCATGAAATGGGGAATGGGGAAAGTAACTGATCAGTTCACTTTCTAACAAAGTAATGAAGAGAAAGGAAAATAAAGACAAAAATTGTGGTATATATTATCATCTCACTAACATCCTTTCTGTACAACTTTATATAAAGTTGTTTGTGTGTTTATATCAGTACAACTCACCAGTTTGGTTTGAATTTTGTTTTTCAGATGGCTGCTTATTTTGGGTATTCAGTTGCTGCCACAGATATTAATGGGGACAAGTAAGTGCCCTCTTCTCCCAGCTGCTACCCAACTTGTTTTTGGAAAGGAAAAAAAAAAAAAGGCTTTTATTAAAGTCTTTCCTACAAAAAGTAGGAAGTCTTTCACTACTTTATTAAAGTCTTTTCCTAGATTTCTGTCTTCATTACTGGTTTAACATGTATTTGTGCAACACACTTTCTTGCTAGCACTCAACTGAACATAAGCCAGCAGTGTGTGCTTGCAGTCCAGAAAGCCAATCGTGTGCTGGCCTGCATCAAAAGAAGTATGACCAGCAGGTTGAAGGAGGTGATCCTGCTCCTGTACTCTGCTCTTGTGAGAACCCACTTGGAGTACTGTGTGCAGTTCTGGTGTCCCCCTCAACATAAGAAGGACATGGAGCTATTGGAGCAAGTCCAGTGGAGGCCACAAGGATGATAAGGAGGCTTAAACACCTCTTGTTTGAAGACAGGCTGAGAAAGTTGGGGCTGTTCAGCTGGGGAAGAGAAGCTGCATGGAGCAGCCTTCCAATATCTGAAGGGGGCCTGCGGGGATGCCTGAGAGGGAGTCATCAGAGACTTTAGTGATAGGACAAGGGGTAATGGTTTTAAAATTAAACAGGGGAAGTTCAGGTTAGGAAAGCTCTTTACTGTGAGGATGGTGAGGCACTGGAACAGGTTGCCCAAAGAAGTGGTAAATGTTCCATCTCTGGCAGCGTTCAGTGCCACGTTGCACAGAGCCTTGGGTGACATGGCTTAGGGCAAGGTGTCCCTGCCCTTGCAGGGGGCTTGAAACTTGATGATCTTAAGGTCCTTTCCAATCCAAACCATTTTATGATTCTGTAACATTTTTTTAAAAAGTTGTAGATTTATTTTTGTATTTATTTATACAAATACATGTGTGCATTCATATGCTTTAGATACATTAAATTCTAGTATATTTGTGCTTAATAAATATTTGCCTTCAGTTACAATTTAAAGATGGGTAACTTTCATCTTATTATTGACTTCAGTGCTGAGTTAGTCCTTCTAACAGATGCTGAAGAGAAGGAAGCTGAATTTTCATGTTATTACTGAAGAAACCTACCTTTTTTTTTTGTCGTTGCAGTTATACAGATTTGTTTATTGGAGCCCCTCTTTTTATGGATCGAAGTTCTGATGGGAAACTTCAAGAGGTTGGCCAAGTTTCCATTTGCCTTCAACGAGCCTCTGGAGGGTTTCACATCACAAAGCTGAATGGTTTTGAGATATTTGCAAGATTTAGCAGTTCTATTGCACCTCTGGGGGATCTAGATCAGGATGGCTTCAATGGTAGGACATCATTTATTGATCAGTATTTTCCATTCAAACATGAAATCTAGAGAGCACACTGAATGTGGATTCTGCATGCAAACATTAGGCATTCTAACCATGACTGAATGTTGGACACTAAGGTCTAGACTCCTTTCGATGCTTGTATGCTACTCCCAAGAATGCTAACAGGAGTTACATGCATGCATCGAGCAGAGACTATACCATTTAAACTACAACATGGGTTATTTTAGCTGTTATACTGATCAGTTTATTACTTTAAGTACAGTAGAAACTTTGGTGAAATATCTGATTCTCCACTGTGACTTGTTAGGACATCTCCAATATAATTTTCCTGTTTCCATTGCTTAAAGCTGATTTTCCTCTTCAGATGACTGTTTTTTCTGTTGTTTTTTTTTTGTTTGTTTGCTTGGTTTTTGCCCTTTTTTTTTTTTGCTTGCCTTTTTTTTTTTTTTTGCTTGTTTTTTTTTTTTTTTTGTTTGTTTTTTTTTTCCAAAATAGTCTGATGAAAATATCCCATAACAATTACAGCCAACTGTACCAAGAGTTTAGTGTCTGGAGTCAGTATGTGGGTGGGAAGTCTTGAGTCTGATACAACTGAAGCTGTGGACTCTCAAACCCATTGCCAGTGCTTCTTGTTACTTTCATTTAGCGATGAAGAGCAATGAAACAGGCAATCATGTGGTTTGGGGACAGAAACTTCCAGGAATACTAGGGAGAACTTAGTTACACAAGTCATACTCCAGATTTGTTGCCTAGAGTGGTAGGAATTTGGGTTCTGCAAGAAAATGCTAATTTTTAGTTTTCATTCTGCTTGCAAGCGAAGTATTTTCTGAAAGATCAAAATGTATAATATGCTAATATTTCAAATTCCCAGGCAGCTCAAATTTATTTTTTAAATGAAATCATATATTCATCGTATTACAGAATAGGTTGGGTTAGACCTTTAGTTGCTAAAATTGTACAGTTAGTGTGAAGATGCAATATCACTGCAACTTTTTACAGAAGGCATTGGGAAGGGTACAGCTGATAGCCAGAAATGTAGTCACTTAATGATATTATCCGAAAAATGTTTTGATTCCATCATACTTCAATCTGAAATACACTGTAGGTGAGGAAATCATAGCAAAATTTGTCTCTTTCTAATTACTTCGCCATTATTTAGTCTAGTTTTTTAAATCTTGTTTTTTCCTGCTCTGTTTTATTTTGGGAGTGTTCATTAAAATGCTTTCCATCACAGTATGGTGCAAGACTCTTTTCATGAAGTTTGTAAAGATGAGTCAAAAATACAAAATGGTAAACTTTTGAGTCCTTGTTCTTTTCATGAAATTTTTTCAAATTTACAGAAAAAGTAACATGTAATTATTCTGTATATTGTTTCATGCTTGGTCTTAGAACCAATTGTGGAAATGTTTAATTTAGATCTTATGTACGCTTGTAAAGCTGTCTTTACACATAGTCCAAATAGCATTTTGTTTATTGCTCTTTATTAGTTAGTGATAATGAGTACTCCCGAATTTATTAAGCTTTAACAGATAGCACATTACACTAACTGAAAGTTGTCCATAAAACACATTGCCAAGCCATGATCAGGATAGACTGGAATTTGACATTTTCCGTTGTTATAGGCTGATTTAAATTTTCCAGAATTATTAAAATGTCACACCCTGTGGAGGAATGTGAGCATGTTAATGAAATGGGCTGATAGTCCCTCTTAGTTTTGTGTTTTGGTGCCAACAATTCTGGGTGTTTAATATTCCCCCAAACATCTCAAATCTGTGCGATTTGGCTCTAAGTCAGTTACTGAAGTGTAGAAGTGTTTGTAGAACCATTCCTTGCCCTTCTCCTCTTCCTCCCCAAGTCTGTGATATATGATCTTGTTAAACATTTATTTCCTCCCTACTGCCACACACTGAAACTGTAATATCAAAAATTAAATTACTGATGTAAGCACAAGTATGTTCTCTCTGGAGATGTTGGTGATTGTTCTTTTGGTTTACAGATATTGCAGTTGCTGCGCCATATGGCGGAGAGGGCAAGAGAGGACTTGTCTATATCTACAATGGAAGAGCAAATGGTTTGAATGCAGTCCCGTCTCAAATTCTTGAAGGGCAGTGGGGTGCTCGCACTATGCCACCCAGTTTTGGGTACTCGCTGAAAGGAGCTACAGATGTGGACAAAAATGGATACCCAGGTCCTTTGCTCTAAATGTCACTTTAGAATAACTTCATAGAAGCCCACCTGTCACTGACATAATAGTTAAAAAAATGAATTGTAATGTGTAATATTTCTCCCTTATTCCTAGATTTGATTGTTGGAGCCTTTGGTGTTGACTCAGCTGTTTTGTATAGGTAAGTATCCCTTTATGCTTTTACATTACATGCAAGCTAAGCTCAACGGCACACTTGAGTTACAAAAGAAAGCATCATCAAGGGGAGTCTGTAATTGTGCAACTCCACATACCAAACTGCTGAAGGTCAGAAAAGATTATACTGCTGTTTTCACTGAGTGAATCTACAGTCTCTCTAGTATTTGTCTTTCTCAATAGTTAAGATATAATATAAATAGGATGTCTTCAAGGCTTTCCAAGTGACATTTTTCTAGATTCTGACACATTCAGGATGCTGCTAACTGTTAAACTGCAGTCCTGGTATTATCATCCATACTTGCTTATTTTGGGAAAATAATTTGTCTGTGCTAGAAAGGATTCAACTTCCTCTTAACACAATTGCCTGTGTTCTGCCTCTGATAGTAATGAAAGGACATAGAAAAGCTTCCTGCTTTTCTCTAATCTACTCAATGATTATTTGTTATTCTTGCAGTTTCAGTAAATATTGTCTTAAGTGTGTATGTGTATATTTCACGATTTGAGGAGGAGGGTATTTTCTACATGGTGCTGAATGCTGTTCAAGAGGATGTTTTCTTTGCAGGGCTAGACCAGTTATTAGAGTAAATGCTGCCCTGGAAGTTAATCCAACCATTCTAAACCCAGAGAACAAAGCCTGTTCACTGTCAGATGTAAAGGTTTCTTGGTAAGCAGGATATCTTTGTTTTCCTTTGTAGGAAGGGATGGTTTTGGTATTTATTTTCGTAAGCTTTCAATTTTGAAAGGATTCAGGAAATATAGTTAGCTAATTAAAAAGAGCAATCAAACATAGATATTTCTGAAAGAACAGACAACAAAGACAAAATTAGAACTTGGACAACAGTGGGAGGTCCAGCATTCTCCTCAACGGATGCTAGATTGACTCCCAAATTGCATCCCACGTGTGGAGATTGCCAGTTGTCTGTGTGGAGTAGAATAAGATCTTCCCAAGATGGTAATGGATTGCTCAGCTTTTGTAGTCTTTTTACCCATTAACTTACTTTTTAGATGAGCTCATGGAAAACACATTTGGGAAATGATGTGCTCTGCAAACTGGTTTTGGTTCTTGTTCCTGTACTATATCCAAACCCACTTTTCCTTCCTAGTGCTAACTTCCTTCTTAATTTGGTATTCCAATTCCTTCTAGTTTTCAAAAAAATAGATGAGCCACATTTGATTTCAGGAATAAACACTCTGCTTCACATGCTGTTCCCGCATGTATTAAGATTCCAAAGCTTTGCATTGCTTGCATTGCTGTCTACTTATTAATAGGTTATAGTGTCTTCCCCACTAGTAGAAAATAGCTTTTGGGAGTGAACTAGAGTCTCAAAAGAGAATACCTTTGAACTGAGAAAAATAGTAAAGAATTTTAGAATGAAATGAGACAGAAAGTGCGGGAACTTAATATTTTCTTTTCCTCCAAAACAGCTTCAAAGTAAAGTTCTGCTTAAAAGCGGATGGCAAAGGAAAGCTCCCTAATTCACTCAGTAAGTT
This sequence comes from Amazona ochrocephala, assembly GCA_039720435.1. Classification (NCBI taxonomy): domain Eukaryota; kingdom Metazoa; phylum Chordata; class Aves; order Psittaciformes; family Psittacidae; genus Amazona; species Amazona ochrocephala. The sequence goes on along the minus strand of CM077881.1, from coordinate 78,787,994 downwards.
CTGCTAATTTAAAAACTTTTGAAGTCTTTTTATATATTGTTCGCAGACATGAGCACTGGTCACTGTTCTTCATTATTGTTGCCTGCCCGTTACAGCACCATACTGCCAGTCTGGTAACCATATACATCTGTATATATCTTCAGCATGTCTTTTGCTGAAGTTATGTTGAAGTCAGTGGGATTTGAGCATACCTGAGACTTCAGACATATGTTTAACCACTTGGTGGAACTAGTCTTGGAAAATCCTTTGTATTACAGGATTGAGATCAACTCTTGTTGAGGGGAGTTTTAGAAAAGAATATTCAAGCATGTACATTGTTAGGCCTGAAAATTATGGACAAGCAACAAGGGACTTCTCATATTTCTGTTGAAATCATGACCTTATGATTGATACCATTAATTTTTTTCATCAGATTTTCTGGATCAGACTTAGGAAAAGATTGTTTTAAACAGGTTTTTAAGTTACCACTAGGAGATTTTGTAGTGTGGCAGACAGCCTGCTACAATCAGGTTTCGTCTACTGATTCTAAAATCGTTTCCTTATATCGTAGTTTAAGCTGTAACTCATGCAGTTTGCTCACTCACTCCCTCCTCTTTCTTCCCCCTGCTCCTGGAGGGATGGGAAGGAGAATCAAAAGAATGCAACTCCCACAGGTTGAGATAAGAACAGTTCAGTAACTAAGGTATAACACAAACCACTACTGCTACCATCAATAATAATAATGACAAGGGAAATACAAGGAAAGAGAATACAACTGCTCACCACCCAATACCAAGCCCGACCCCGCAGTGAATCAACTCTTCCGGGTCCCTGCCCTTAGTGTTTTACATCCTGGGCATGATGTGCTGTGGTATGGAATACCTCTTTGGTTAGTTTGGGTCAGGCGTCCTGTCTCTGATTCCTCCCAGCTTCCCCTCCTCCCTGGCAGAGCATGAGGCTCAGAAAGTCCTTGGTCAGAGTAAACATTCTAAGCAGTAACTATAAACATCGGTGTTATCAGCGCTGTTCCCAGGCCGAAAGCCAAAACCACAGCACTGCACCAGCTACTAAGAAGGAGAAAAAATGACTGCTGCTGCTTAACCCAGGACACCTTATTTTCTGTATGGCATGTATAGAGGTGGTATGATCTGGGAAGATTCATATAAATGGCTGTTGCATATTTTAAATTTTATTATCTATATTAAATATTCAAAGTAATTAGATTAGCAATACAGTTACATGCTGCAATGTGTTACATGCAAGATTGCTTTAATTTTTTTTTTTTTTTTTGAAAAAATTTAGCTTGTTCATGCAATTCTGTAGCAACTGTAAATGTATCACTGCTCTTCATAGAATCATAGAATAGTTAGGGTTGTAAAGGACCTTAAGATCATCTAGTTCTAACCCCCCTGCCATGGGCAGGGATGCCTCACCCGAGACCATATAGACTCTGCCCAATCTGGCCTTGAATGTTTCTTGTATGTTTCCAGTGTTTAAGTAAAAAGCAGAGACCAGTTTAGGACTGTAACCAACAGCAATGCCTGTTGGTTACTATATTGAGAACTAATGTAGAAACAGATCCTTACACTGAAGGAAGGGGAAGTTCTAACAGTTCCAAATACTAGGTTTTCATTGTAGCTGAAATCAGCATTCAGCTCCATTTCTGATGGGAATCTGTAGTGTTTTTAATTGAATGAAATATCCCTAACCTAACTGCTTTGGATTGGACAGATTTCCAAGTGGAGCTGCTGTTGGATAAACTTAAGCAGAAAGGAGCTATAAGGAGAGCTCTCTTTCTCCACAGTAAACAGCCTAGCCACTCTAAGAACATGACTATTACCAAGGGGGGAAAAATGAATTGTGAAGAACTCGATGCCTTTTTGAGGGTAAGTAGCCGCTTATGTTTAGGCAGATAATTTTTGGCGCATTGTCTATTACAGATTCCTTTTGCTAGGTGTTTAAAAAAAAAAAAAAAAAGGAAAAAAGAAGTGCTAGAGACGCTTCATGCCCCACATAAACCTAAAATTACTAAAACTGTATGTCTGTCCTGGGTTATCACTTCTGTCTGAGTACGAACAATAGGCATTATTGTGCCTAAGGTCCTGGTCACTAAATGGATTGGAAATTCAATTCTGTGCGTTGTTATGGACTTTCTGGACAAGTCATCTAGGCACAAAATTATAGTTATAGTTTCCAAGGAATGTGAAAGTCAGCAAGCAGAGGTTGTGTTTTCACTTTGGAGGTAAAAGTAAAGAAAAATGTGGATCTTCAACTAGATGGTGAGGATCAGCAAGTAACAGAGGGGACAGAGAAGGCTGAAATAGGAAGCTTGCTTTTTCTCAGTCTTCCTGTTTTAGGTCCCATGAACATGGACAGATGCTAACACAATTAAAAAGTGTAACCCAGTAGAAGAAACACTGGCTGAAATAGCAAAGACATCTGAAAATGTAGCTATGTACATGCAGCTCAATTTATCTCTGAGTGCTTATAAATCAAACAATACTTCTTTCTTAAAAAACAACAACAACAACAACCAAACAAAAAAACCCAAAAAAATCCACAAAACTAATGAAAATACTAGTAATCATTAAGGATTAATGGAGGATAGGTAATACCTTTCTTTGACTGGCTCTTGTGAGTGGGGCATATATGGAAATACACATCCGAGATCATTAGTAAAGTTTTAACACTTTTCCACCTGACATTCTCATAAAGTAATGACACATGACCTCTATGAAATTATGTTAAATTGAAAGCAGAACCATTTGAAAACTATTATCAATAGGTTTCTGCCCATAGAAGGTAGCTTCTGAAGTGAGATCCTGCAATGAGCTCTGAGTCAGTTACTTTCATTCTTCTCATTTTTGAAAATAATGAAGCAGAGTTTACAGTGATAAAAATCTGTGACATACATAAAGCAAAGAGATGCTTTGTAAGATCTCTGAAAGGCAGGATCAATGTCTGATAAACAGAATGATTTGAAATTAATATGAAAGTCAGCAACTCCAAGTGCAAGGTAATAATTTTAGGAGGGGAAAAATCACATGTCCAATGGTGAATATCTGTGAGGGATCTTAAAAGCATAGTGAATTTTGTCTGACAGGGAAAAGTGAGATTGTATAGCCCTTTAGGCTCCTCACTATTACAGTTCTATGACTTAATACTTCTGTATGATCCAGGTTTGCATTTGTAAAACAGGCATGTTACTGCCAAAACTTCCCATCTTCAAAGCTGGCACTGCAGATTTTCCAAGATTTTCTAGTGTGAAAAGAGCTTAGAAGTATTGGTGTTGTTTTGGCTTCCTCATTCCTATTACAACATGAACAATAAATAAAAATACTGCTCAGTATTGTTCTTGGGATGACTACTTATTGCCTATAGGGACTTCTGAAGGATATTTTTTGTTGCTGTTTTCTTCACATGTTCTAATTGTAATTCAAATTTTGGTTTCCTCAGGATGAATCTGAATTTAGAGACAAACTAACTCCCATTACTATCTTTATGGAATATCGTCTGGATTATAGAACAGCTGCAGATACAACAGGATTGCAGCCTATCCTCAACCAGTTCACTCCCGCTAATATGAGCAGACAGGTATAATTCTTACACAGTCTGTAATGACAGAACCCAGAACATATGTTCAGCTTTCAATACTCAGGTTCATCTTAGAACTTCTGAAAAATTAAGATACCAAAATATATATCTAGACTTTAGTCTTTGAATTATGGAAACACTGATGGTTATTGTATGTTTGTCTATTTGTCTTCCTTCTCTCTGTGTCAAGTTTCTTTTTTTTTTTTTTTGAGATGGGACTTCCTTTTCATGCATATAATGAACAGTTTTCTGGAGAAGAGCAGACAGAGTAGTATTAGAGTTGTCAGTCTTGCAGGACTGAAGTACTTCATCCATTGCTCCTACTATGCTGCTCTATGTATATTTATCCCTATAATTCTCCTATGGTAATAAGCATAGTTTTTCTGTTTCTGCCCATTATACAGATTTTTGCACTTCTTTGTAAAAAGGATAGTGGGGATGCAACTCAAATGAACAGATTATTCAGAGGAAACACAATTAATGTTTGTAGATATCAGTCCTACAGTTGCAGTGTGTCAGGATGAGGCACAATACCCCCATATATAGGAATTCATTTGTTCTCTTCTGAGACTGAGTTGAAGATATCTTGTAACCAGCTATTTAGAAAATTTTTGTTTGGTGGTGAAACAGCGTTATTGAAAACGTATGTTAGAACAGATGCAGGAATTCTTACAACAATATGCATTTGATTTTTGCATAGGCACATATTCTGCTGGATTGTGGTGATGATAATGTCTGCAAACCAAAACTGAAGGTTTCAGTAGAAAGGTAAATACGTGAGAAAAATACTACAGGGAAAAATAACTTCCCTACTTCAATTCTGAACTTCAAGAGCTTGTAATACTTTTGTTAAAATGGTGTATTGAAATAAGTAGACCTCCTCAGTGTATACAATCTAAACTCATGTTTATTTGTTTCAAAGAAAAACCATTTTCTGCTTTGTAACCCAATGTTTTTAGCTTGTAATACAGGGGGAGCACATACCCCCACCCTATCCCCCATTGTAAGTACACAGGATTTATTTGTATGTTTGCTAAGCTGGACATGCATGGCAAGCACAAATCAGTGTTAGCTGCAATTGTGCCACTGTTCTATCATTTAATACTAGAGAGACACATGAAGATGTGAACAGGTGTGATTTTATCTAGCAAGGGGTAGAGTAAAGCTGTGTTGTCACATCTATGAAAAAAATTGCTGGTGTTGGTAATATCTTTTATTAAACCTGGAAACAAGAAACAAGTTTCAACTCATAATTCTTTCATAAGTCTGGGATTTTTTTTTGTGCTTTTTATGCCCAAAAGCCATTCTTAAGTGTATTATCTCTACTCAGTAACGTTATCTGTTGGGGTTTTCCATGCCCTTAGTGCAGAGCTATAGCATATGCGCATGTATGTAGTTAGTACAGTTCACAAATATACTAATTCATGCAAATGCTTCAGAAACATTTTATACCAGTGCAGATACTGTTAGATTTCCTTGTAGTTGGTTAAATTAAAATACATTGGACAGATATTCTTTTTGTGTTTGGAACAAATGTATTACAGAGGTCTTGGGTGTATTCTGTTGAGCCTTCCATCAGAACTTTATGAATTTTCTACCTCTGCTAAGTAGGCATGTAATTCAAACTGTACACAGTGATTTAGCTGTTCAAAATTGTTTGTTCCTTGTTAAAAAAGGTGTCAGTGGTTTTGTGGTTTACTGTAAACTTTGTACAAAAATTTTTTTTAAAAACAGCATGTAATATTTGCTCCATTTTTGTGATTATAGATGCAGGGGTTTTTTTAAACATAGTGTACAGCTCTCCTGATATTCCTGAAGCAGAAGTACTGCCTCTAGATTTCTCTGATGTCTTGTGCCATTTCAGAATATCTCTTGTTTCTCTAAGTTCAACCAGTTCAATACAGTTGAAAACCTGAATGTGGAGCTCATTTTTGCATTTGTTGTTTTGTAGTGATCAGAAGCAGATCTATATTGGTGATGACAATCCCTTGACATTAATTGTCAGCGCTCAGAATCTAGGAGAAGGAGCCTATGAAGCAGAGCTCTTTGTCATTGTTCCACCCCAAGCAGATTTCATAGGTGTTGTTCGTAACAATGAGGTAAAATTCCAACTGTCTTTCTTCTTTGAGTAGTGAGGTTTCAGGGGCTGCTATGGAATTTTGTGGGAGTGGGCCTGTCAGTGGTGGGTTTTATGCTTTGATCCTAAAGTAAAGCACTGAAAAAATGATAAGGCTCTTCCAAGCCTCAAGGCTGTATAACACCTCGTTGGATGGTTCCAGTTTAAGAGCTTGCTGCTAACAAAGGATATTCATCTGTGTGTTGGAGCTTGACACACCAAGTTTATCTGCTTCAACACTTTGTTTGAACAGTACCCTTAATTAAATTTAGATTTAGCATCTTGTGCTAGGTAAAGAGCTGGGCACCTGTGAGGTAAAAAGTGATACTGGGTATTACTATTCTGTTCACCTAAGTATATAGAAAGTCTTGGGTGTCAGTTATTCTAACTACACAGAATATTAAAATATGTTTCCTGATTTTCCCTTGTATTAGAAAATGTCTGTATAACTTCTCTTTCTCTGAATACATGTGGGTATAGTCCAAATTTTGGTTTAGCCCAATACAGATATACAAAAGTAATATATTTTCAGATTTTCTTCATTATTGTTTTTATTTGGTTTAATCTGTGATGAGTCAATATCAACATCTCAGAATCTTCAGGGGAAAACTGTTTTTGCCCCATGTCAAAGGATTCCAACTTTAATATACAACCACATCCTTCATGCATGTTGGACCATGACTTCCTTTGATTCTCCAGTTTGCCTCTGCAAAGTGCTAAGTGCTTTGTGATGTGGCTTTGTTCAAAATCTGATAGCTCCTCTAAGAAATCTTTTTGAGTAAGCTAGTAAGAATTCATGTTATTTTGCATTTGAATCTTTCATTTCTTATGGAGAGTGTGCATGATTGCCGAAGTTTCTTCATATAGGTTTTAAAGAGTCAAATGGAGAAATGCTTAGGTCACAAAAATCATCAGTGATACCCACTGCAGGAGTATTGAATTTCTCTTTTTATAACCTTGGAAAGAGCATCTATGTTGTATCAAAAATATCTGTCTCCATGGAGACTTTCATACTTCAGTTTTATTTAATTTAGTGCTTGACTGTGTTAGGACTGAGAAATTATATTAAAACTAACAGAGCATATCTAGAATTTTTCTCCAGACTTTTGTCCAGGTCTCCAGATATAAAGAGTGCCATTCCTTAATACCTTTTCCTGCTTTACTGCAGGCTTTAGCAAGACTGTCTTGTGCATTTAAAACAGAGAATCAAACTCGCATGGTAGTTTGTGACCTGGGAAATCCCATGAAAGCAGGAACTAAGGTAAGGTTTGGTCCAAGAGGTGTCTGGTAGCTCAAGCAGTACAGTCTGCATTTTTGTTAATCAGCGTAGTGTCTGGGCAGGATTTTTACTCACAGGAATTTAAGATTAGATGTAGCTGACATTTAGCTACCCACGTTTGGTTAGTTCAGTGGTAATTTGTTTTAGCTTTTTGGCTAAATTAAAGGCTGAAAGGAGTGTTCATGAATCATATGATAACTCAAAAGGAGTAGTTCATTAAACAGTGGAATTAATGAATGCTGGTGCCTCTTTAGTTTGCCTTTAGATTTGTTTCTGGTGCCTCTTCAGTTTGTCTTTAGATTTATTGGATATGTATTTTTAGTATACATCAAAGAGCTAGCTCATAACACACCTTTTTTTAAGTGTAAACCTAATAATGCTTCTCCTGCCTTGTTTTGTGGTTTGAGAGAGAGTTTTGTCTAGTTGAGACCTCTGCACTTCCACCAAATGTAGCTGGAATTTGAAGAATTAAATAACTATTAGTGGGAACTAGCAGATATTAAGATGATATGATGCAATAAGTCTTATTTTATGAGGAAATAATGTGGAAATCAGTCATGATTATAAACAGTTTGAAGGTGCTTTTCTTTCAAAAGACATTTTTTATAGATGAATAAATGTTATTCCCAAAGTCTTCCAAAGTACATCAAGCTGAACTGTACAGATGTTGAAGTAACTATTATCACTGACATAGAACAAACGTTGGGAACTGAATTTCGAATCATTACTGTGCCCTATTCTTTAGGCTACAGTGCTTTATGCAACACATAGGGAGGCTCAGTTATGTGTAGAAATGGCTGAAGTAAGGGGGGTGAGCATGATGTAAACATTACATTTCTGTTTTGTGGTAGTGATGCACTGGCTGAAATCTAGAGAGGACCTTACATTTCTGATCTTGATGAAGTGGACAAGTTTTATTTGCCAGTTCTCTGTGTGTGCTCTCTTATGACTGCAAGCCTCAAGCAATTTTGTTGTAGTATATTAAGTATATATATAAAGTATATTTTGTTGTTGTATTAAGAAGCTTTTCTCATGTATTTTATCATGCTTCCACTGAGCCATGGTGATTTTATTTCTAAAGCTATTAGCTGGCCTGCGTTTCAGTGTGCACCAGCAGTCTGAAATGGATACCTCTGTGAAGTTCGACTTGCAAATTCGAAGGTATGGGAATGTAGGAGTCTGTACCTCACCTGGTAGAAAACATGCTAAGCAAATATACTGTGAACTAAGTAGATAGTGTCACTCTGGACTAATTCTCTGGTCTTTGCTTCATACTAGCTTAAAAAATAAACACACCCTTTAGATGAATTTTGTGTTCTAAAATAGAGGAAAAAAATGTAAGAAAAGGCAGTTTTCTGTTTGAATATAATTTATTTTGCTTACAGCTTTTAGGCAGGCTATGGCACAAGTGAAATACTAATAATGAGGAACAAAACCATTTAGAGCTTTTAAAAAAACCCTGTATTTTTCTGTCTGCATATCATTATGATCTGACACCTGTGCAGTGCCACAGAATGACTGTGCCTTTGGATTTCTAGCCCTGTTTTAAAATTGATGTTTGAACTCTGAATTCCTTCTGAAGTAAAGCCAGAATTTCAAATTTTATGTATTTTGAGGATGAGAGGTCTAAGCCTTTTAGAAAAGGCAATGTATGCTGTTTGTTCTCCGCCATGGTTGAAAAAGGTTTTGGTGTTTGGTTGGGGTTTTTTTCTTGTTTTTTGATTTGGTTCTTTTTTGGTGTGATTTGTTTTGTTGGTTTTTTTTTTGGTGTTTGTTTGGGTTTTTTTAATCTTTTATCATTTAAGGGCGGCTTCTTTTATTTATTTTTTTTTTTCCTAGTGAATAAATTATTCTCATCCACATTTGGCTACAAGGAGTAAATAAGTTTAAACCTACCATTCCATTTTAATGATACAGTGATCCATACTAATCAAAGGCCTTGGCAGCATTAAATATCTCTTTGATCTCACATTGCTGTGTGTTCAAATTTTTTCGCCTCTTCTCCATCAGCTAGTAAGCTGTGCCAGTGCACGTATTAGTATTTACAGGCCAGGAAGAAAACACAGTTGCATGTATTTGTTGATTACAGCAGCAGTGAAGAAGAGATCTTCTGTCTTTCTAAAGGAAACTGGTTGAATAGACAGAATAATCATATGTGTCTAAGGAGATCAGGATTCTGTTCCCAGCTCTACTTTGAGGGGAAGAGGTGTTCCCTGTATTTCTTTTTCTCTGTTTACAAAGAAAGTCCGAAGAAATTTTATATATGAACAACTCTGTGTGCCTTGGTATCTGTCATCTCTTGGTGTATTTCAAGTGTAGCAAGCAGATGTAAACTGGTTTAAACACTGTAAAGAGGGGTAATCAGAAGTAGCCCTAGCTTACTTTTCTGTCCTGGGCCTAGTTTGAGGCCAGCAAGTCTCTGAGCAAAACACAAGTCTCTGAGCTAGCTAAGGATGGAGTCAGCATTAGCTCTGGGTCCTTTATCGACTTCTGTCCGCTCGCTGAGTGACCTCCAAACTGCGCTGAGGGTGGGTGGGACTGTCAGGCATTTAAGTGAGAATTTGCTGGAATCTGCTCCTTAGTTTTTAGTAATTGTGCTTTCCTACAGTGGCTGAAGAGTCATGGTGTTACACGCAATTGTTTTAAGGTTTGGGGTTTTTAAATACTTAGCTTATTTAATTTCAGTGATTAACTTTTATTTTCTCTGCAGTTCCAACCTGTATGATAATCTAAGTCCAGTAGCATTCTATCAGGCTGACCTTGCTATTTTAGCAGCTGTTGAAATTAGAGGGTAAGCATTGATACTATTTTAATAATTGTCTCCCTCAGATAAGTTTTGTATGTTTGCATCTTTATATTAACTTTCATACCTGTGTAATTTTTCAAGAAGCTTTAGGGAATTTATAATGATAAAGAAATTATGTTTTTCTCCATCCACCCATTGAACTTTCAGATCTTAAATAATTCTAAATAATTACAAAATGAATTCCAAAAGGGAATGTTGTGCCTCTTTTACCAGGGGTTTCTTTAGGAGAAGAAATAAAAATTGCCCATGATTTTCCCAGTTGCACGCTTTTCTCAAGATCACTTCCCCCCTCCATGAACTGACTGGGTTTTCATCCGAAAACCTCTAAAACCCTTTTTAAAACCAAAGTTGAAAATCCTGTTGAAGTTTGCAATGACCTCAGCTTCTTCAGTCTGAAGTATACTATTAATATATTATGCATTCATTACTGTGGTCTAATTTTGTTACTTTTTGAGAGGCGTGGGTTGGCAGAACTGAAAAGCATTAGTGCTAGCTTCACTGCATGCTGAGTTATGCTTATCACTGTACTGATAAGTCTCTGCATCATCAAAATTTCCATTATCAAAGTATTGCACACTTTGTAGTTTTTGGATGACTTGTACATATCTTAATTCTGTTAATAGTTTACTAGATTCTGTAGGATGAATCCAAAGTTTAGGGCAGGAAAAAAAAGATTCTGAATACAAGGCAAATGCTTTCATGTACAGAAGAAAACTGAACATTTCATATAAAAGCCACTCAATCTCTTCTTTCTGGTTTTATATACAGAGGATGAAAAATTGGAGATTGTATTTTAAGCATGTTAATTTTTTAGTGATATTTTGTAGTGAATTATGTTCATCATTTATACTTTATAATAATGACTTGCTCGCTCTGCTGTTTAGTGTATCGTCTCCTGATCACATATTCCTTCCTGTTGCAAATTGGCAGCCGAAAGAGAATCCAGAAACAGAAGATGATATTGGGCCTCTAGTGCAGCATATCTATGAGGTGTGCAGTTACTGCTAATTTCAATTACACTGTTTTGTGGTAAATTAAATCTTTTTGGTGTAGCTTTTCTCTGGAGTAAATTACAAATTTTTTTCTTCAGTTTGTTCTTGCATAGAAACAAAGATTTAATTTTTTTTAATGCTGGGTCAATAATTGGTGTCTGCAAGAAGGGTTGGCAGTGCTTGCAACTACTGTTACAGCAGCAGCCAAATAGAAAAGGCTGATTTTTTTTTTTTTTTACATCATTACACATCCTTTACTTCTTAGCCCTTTGAAATCTAGATAAAACTTTTGAAGTAACTTAAACTCAGAAAATGACTCACACTGTAAATTATTTGGTATCCTCATTGGTATTCTAACTGTTCTGAAATTATTCTTGTAAATTCTTTTGCCTTGAAAAAATATAAGTATATAAAAGTTCCTTAAAATCACAGCCTTAATCTAGATTGTTTAATTAAGCAAAATTTACTGAGAGAGCTGTGTGAATAAGAATAGTTAAAAGTTGTTCTAGGACTTAAAAGACCGTTTATCTAATGAAATTTAAGGGTGTATGTATCTGTGCTCAGAGTCTCTTGGCTGAGACACATACAGTAGCTGAGATTTGTGCAACAGACTTCCAAAAACACCTAATTCCATATGGCTTTTCTTCAGAGAATTTTTTTATCAAATACAGAAGTCATTTTACATTTTGCCCATTGGGGGACTGAAGTTTAGCTACCATTTTTAGGTGAAGTTGTTGATGCTATTCCCATAAGTGGCTGGGGTAGTGGCAGTATCATCTAAAATAAGAACTATGTGCACAAAGAAGGCAGCATTCATTTTTTAATTTATATCTGTTCCCTTTATTTTCATAATCAGCTAAGAAACAATGGTCCAAGTGCATTCAGCAAGGTGATGATGACTCTGCAGTGGCCTTACAAATACAAAAACTACACGCTGTTGTATATTGTTCAGTATGAAATTGATGGTCCCATGAACTGCACTTCTGATATGGAAATCAATCCATTAAAAATTAAGGTAAGTAGGACTTTCCTTTTGAGTGGTATGAAGTATGTTTGTTTTGAAAACACACTCAGAATACCCGAGTCCCTGAGACTGTCTGGGTTAAGTTTTCATCCTTTGCTGAGGAATGAGACTGAACTGTTTGATAGCACTTGTCAATGTACATAGCAGGTGAAATAAAAGACAATAGATTGTCGACCCAAAAATAAATTTGTCTTGTTTTTTTTCTCTTGAGGACTGTACTGTATGAGTTCTAAATGCAAAGCAGTGGAATTATATCAAATGTGGTCATGAACAAAAACATTGCAGATGCTTCTGGGCTGTTTATGTGAACATTCTGGGGTTTATTTTTTGGAAGAAAATGGCACTATTTTTTTATTACTAGTTTATTTATCTAGGCCCTCATCCAAATGCCACACAGGTCAGTACAGGTGTTTCACTTTTTCCAGTTCCTCCTGGACTTGTGTATGCACATGTGTACAGGGTATATGGTACATCAGTACCATACTAGTGCCATTTTTTCAGAGTAAAAGCCAGAAATGTTGAGGAAGAGTCTTTAACAGATTGCAAAATTGAATTATCTATTGCAGTCTAGAATTGTTTTCTATGTGTGACAAAGTTTTGAGTTAAAAAATAATTAAGATACTCAAGACTCTGTGTTAGTTCTTAGTAGAAATTTGCATCAGTGATCTAATAAAGGCAGGAGTAACATTTTAATCACAGCAGTAGGTAAAGTCAGGGTCTGAAGAATAGCTAGGATTGGAAGAGAGAAACCTGATCAATTATGTATTTTCTTCACCTTAATTTAGGATTCTTCAAGTGTATCTAAATGTAATAATTATTTATTGGTTTTCCTTCATGTATCCTAGATTTCTGCTTCTAAAGATGATGATAAGAATGAAACACTTAGCAGGGAAGATAATCGCCATCATCGTATCAGTCGAAGGGATATAACTGCCACTGAAGGAGACGTGCATACTTTGGTAAGCTCTCAGCTTTGATATGTTGATAACACTTTTAGGGTTTTTTAAAATGAAGGTGAAGATGAAAGTTCCATGGGATGAAGAATAATTTGAAAAAAATCCATGTTCTCCATTTAAACAGTTAACAAACAAAAAAGATGCTCTTGAGCTGTTGGTTGGGGTTTCCCCCAGTATGCATCAGTTTTCCTTGGGGTAGTCAGCCAGTGAGACATATGACTATGATTTTGTGCTGTTATGTTTCCAAGTCCTCAAAAAAAAAAGGTCAAGGTGGGCACTTCATTCAGAATCAGTGACTAATTCACAGACTAATATCCAGTATTCATAATAATTTCAGTGTATTGTACTTACAACTGTACCTTCACTGTACAGTGCTCTTATCTACAATATAGCTAAAATCACAGTTATAAAATGAAGCCTTGTTTTGATCTGTTTTCTTCATAAAACTCATGGTTAAACACATGGTTTAACATCAGTATTATCTGATGGATCTTAATGGAAATGTGATTGAGAAAGGCCAGTTGAACTTCTGTAGTCCTAAGTATGGCTTATAGATCAGGCCAGTCAGTCAAGTTTGAAGACTTCCATTGAATGCAACAAAGCGTATTTTGTTGGCACCAAGTGCAGCTAATTGCCATGAGTTTTCCTGTCAAAAACCATATGGAGGATGGTAATGTGAATTGACCAGAAACTGCACCCCACACCTTCCGACCTTTTTTACTATGTACATAGATAAAGTATATACCTTAAAGCCACTTCTAGCTGTTTCATGTTTGGGATCCAAGTGGCTCACGTAATAATTTTCTGAATACAAACTTTTGGGAGACTGTAAGTAATTATTCAGTATTAGGGGTTATTAAGTACATTTGATTTGTGTCTGGTGCTTTGCCAGGAAAAGAGGGCAAAAATTTGTCTATACAAGTAAGGTAATGCCATTAATGACTTTTCAAATATTTTCATGTTCAGGATATCCTTCCTTATTTTTATATGCAGGGCTGTGGAACTGCTGATTGTTTAAAGATAGTCTGTCAAGTTGGCCACCTGGAAAGGGGAAAGAGTGCAATATTGTATTTAAAATCACGCCTTTGGACCCAAACTTTCATGAATGTGAGTGACTGTGAATATTCTGTCCCTGCTTCTGAAACATAAAAAGTGATTATTTTTTTTTATCCACATGTGATACTAATTTTGTATTTTCTTACACAGAAAGAAAATCAGAATCACTCCTATTCTCTCAAATCTTCTGCTTCTTTCAATGTTATAGAATTTCCTTATAAGAACCTTTCCTTTGAAGATATCCACAATTCTACAGTAGTAAGTCATTTACATCCAGCTTGAGTTACCGTACATAATTACTTTGAAATGAATACAAAACCAATGATGATTGAGTAACTTTCTACGGCTTGGTATAATGATAATTTTGTCAAATATTTGATTAATATATTAATTTCAGTTATACACATACAGTTGAGGGTAAAGCAAAACTTTGTGCCCTAAACAAAGAGTTAACAATAATTGTAGCTTTAAAGACTTAAAATGAAAAAAATGATGAACAGTCCTAATGTTCTTGTTAATGCCATTGTTGTTAGTCAAATATTTGACTTGAAAATTGTCTTCTACTGTAGTAGCATTTAGAGCTTGAATAATAGACCTTTATTATATATATGAAGTACTATGTGAATGTGGAACAAAAGGACCATCTGAAACCCTGCAGGGTTTCATAGAGACACAAAAGAGAATATGTAATCACAGAATCATAGAATAGTTAGGGTTGGAAAGGACCTTAAGATCATCTAGTACCAACCCCCATGACATGGGCAGGGACACCTCCCACTAAACCATGCCACCCAAGGCTCTGTCCAACCCAGCCTTGAACACCACCAGGGATGGAGCATTCACAGCTTCCCTGGGCAACCCATTCCAGTGCCTCACCACCCTTACAGTAAAGAATTTCTTCCTTATATCCAATCTAAACTTCCCCTGTTTAAGTTTGAACCCATTACCCCTTGTCCTATCACTACAGTCCCTAATGAAGAGTCTATTTAAGTATTATTAAATGCTTAATAAATATTAAATATATTGAGATATACCAGACTTAAACTGTATGAATGAAGTTAGCATGTCACTGCTGTGCAAGTGTGATTTATTGTGATTTTCTATTAGGTTACTACAAATATTACATGGGGCATTCAACCACAGCCTATGCCTGTGCCAGTGTGGGTTATAATTTTGGCTGTCCTAGCAGGATTATTGCTCTTGGCTGTTCTAGTATTTGTTATGTACAGGGTAAGTACTATATTTGGGGATGTGTATTGTTTTCTTTTCCCTACTAGTGATGTGTTACTTGAAATAGTACCAGCAGCTTACAGAAATAACCTTGGTCCCTTAATCAGCTGAATCAGTTACATTTCTTTGGAGGCCAAGAAAAAGGAAAAGAGAGTGGGGGTGGGGTGGGTGGGAAAAGAAATATCTAATAAAATCTGATTATGAAAAAGAAAGGATGTGTGTATGTTTTGAAAAACACAACACAGTTTTCTTTATTGTTCTCTGAATCACAGATGGGCTTTTTCAAACGTGTGAGACCACCTCAGGAAGAACAAGAAAGAGAACAACTGCAACCACATGAGAATGGGGAAGGAACTTCAGAAGCTTAAGCAGAGTTTTATCTGTAAGACATTCTGAATTTTTTAAATGCCTACATCTTGGTTATGGACATTGCTTTTCCCCCCTGAGGAAAAAAACCTCATGACTGCAAAGTTGCTGGTCTCAGAATGTATCAGCATGTACAAAATAGGACCAATATATTTAAATCCTCCTTTTTGTATTACTTATGTTCATACTTGTGACTAATGCATCTGCACTGATATTTGTGTGAAAAAATTAAATAATATGTAGTGCTATAATTTTGCTTATTGGAACGCAGGAGACATCATCTTTTTTGATTCACAGACCAACTTTACATGAATTGCTACACAGGTTCTGTGCTTGCTCTTGAAGCCAACAGCTCCCATAGATACTTGCTGGATTACACACATTTTGACTGATTTTTGTTGACGTATACTACACTTCATTTCCTAGCTCTTGAAAGGTAGTTGCACAAAAAAATGAAAATAGCTTGTTTTACCAAATGGAAGAATATTCGTTGACCATTAACTCTGCTTATGTTTTTCCTCCTGCTTAAAAAAATTACTCAGTGCTTATTCCATTGAGCTTATTTGGTGGAATCATTCACATCTGCATGCCTGTTCCCCTTCTGGCTCAGTCTTGTGGTTTCCCTCCAGACTTTACAAATAGTATTCTCCAGGTCCTAGGTCTCTTACTGTAGGGACTGAGCTTACAGAAACAGAAGTGAGCTATAGAAAACTGGGGATGATGTACTTTGTATGGGATCTAGTGAAAAGATTCAGGGCAAGATACAAAGACTGCTGTGTATTTCCACAGAGAAGGGTACCGGTGTTCCACAGAATTACTGGTAGCATGGATTAATTCAGATACTGCTGCCAACAGATGTGTCTGATGAGAAGACTCATAGCCTTTATATTCACAAGTCAAATCTCCACAGGGTTGAAGCTAAGTTTGTATATTACTCAGGTTGAATTTCAGTTTCTCCAAAACAATGGAAGGAATACTTTGTGACAGGTTACCTGATGCACTGTAAGAAACTTGCTATTAATTTTCACAGCCTGTGGTTGACCGTGTCCAAGTGCAGGATGGAGTAATATAGGAACTGTTTAAATTAGAGTATCTGCCAGCCAAACATAACTAGATTACATCAGTACTTTTGCTACTGTCAGGCCTGCCTTGCCACCTGCCCTGAGAGACCAGTGAGCTTGTCAAATGAAGTTTGTATGTAGCTGGCAATGCAGGAGGGTTTATTTAAAAAGAGACTGTTGATTTGCCTTGTTTCATTTTGTTCATTCAGTATTTCACTCATAGTATGCTTCATTGCACAAGACATTTCATTATGTCAATACATTTCATTACCATAAAAGACACTAAATATTTTCTTTCACTGTTTGTTTTTTAAACCTACCAAAAATTCAGTGGTTTAAAGCATGAGTTTGTTATTCTTAGCTTGGTGTGGCAAAATGAAGCTTCTTATTTTTAAGAGAGAATACAAGAACATTGTCTTTATGCATTTCAGTAGACATGTAGTTGCAAATTACGAGGTGGTTTGGCTTGCAACCATGCATAGCTGTGTTGCACAAACCTGAGAGTGGACATACTTAAACTATTACAAAGGTGCCTCATATGAGATTTGTTTACTCTCTATTCCAAAAAGGGAATAAATTACATTATGAACTCCCTGTATAGAGCATAGCCACATACAGAAACGAAGACTCCTACTGTAATTATCCCAGTGAGATTTCTATGTAGACACACTCATCAAACGGCAAAGCCTCTGGTTTGGTTTGGGTTTTTATCTAGGGTTTTTTGTTCGAAGCTGTATCTCTCCCATAAATACTGCAATACCCAGTAAACCCGGAATTATCTGAAAAGAACAGTTTGATTCAACTCCCATTTCTGCATCCTTCCCAAGATTTACAATCCACACTGTTAAGTTCATTCTTACTGAACTGTGATGGCATTTGAGTCATTAAGAGAGACAGAACAAAGTTGAGGGCAGGGAGCAGTTACATATATCAGATATAGGCTTGAATATTTACCCTTTTACATGTTTTTGTTTTAGACAATTTGTTTAGATATAATTAGTTTACATGAGAGGGTACAGGGCATAATTCTGCTTTCACTGAATTTTCACGGTCTTCAGTGTGGGAAACATTTTATTTTTCTCTTAAAAAATAACTTATTGTCACTAGTAATATAGTAAAGAATCAGGAGTCAGGCTTTGATCCTGGTCTCAAAATGTGATTATAAAACACAACTTCAGTTATTTATGCAGGCTTCTAGTTCACAGACTTTGTGAATTGGTTATCTATATGCAAGGAGATTGTTTTTACCCAGTTTTAGTAGGTTAAAAGGTTTAAGAGACTGTCAGACAGATTATAGCTCTAATTCTTACATGTGTGCTTTCATTACATGTACATACTGTGGTGACTTGAAATTCATTAGACTACGTGCACGTCTAGGCTTTATAAGGAGATGAAAATAATTTTAAAAAGGCACAGTCAAGATCTCTTCAGCTTACATGGAAGGCACCCATAGCATTGTTAATGTCAGCGCTAGCTACATCTTAATTTTACTGTGGCAACTGGAAACTCATTTTGCTGATTTTTTGTGATAAAAAGGTACATTTTATTGGTACAACTGCTGCAGCTATGGAAAGATTCTTCCATTTACTGAAGCTATATAAAGTAAGACTTATTTAAATGATATTTATTTCCTTGCATTCTGCTGGAGAATAAAAGCAAATAGTTGCTTCTCCATGTTCACTGATTTCCTGTTTGGTTAAAAACCAACCAGACAAAGCAGTACCATATGTAAATGGTAATGAAGGTTACCTAGTGAACACACTAGGTAACACATAGGTACACATACTAGGTACACATAGTGAAAGACACCGAATTCAGTTTAAAGTAACATTTCTGTCAGGAAGGTTCTGTACAGGATGTTTTCCTGAATGGGGATGCAGGAAATATCTGATCTCATGTTCTAGATTCAGCAGTAAGATTATAGACTATATATGTACTTTTGTCAGTATAAATTTCATATTGACATACAGACACTGATGTATTTTTACAGCAAGTTTTGTAGAATGATGTTAAGACTTTTAAAGAAACTTTTAGAAATTTATTTTGAAATTAAATTAATGCCCTTAAGTCAGAAATTATGTGCATAAGATGCATACTGCAAGTATTGAAGGATTACAAGTACAGTAACAGAAAACTAGTCCTCTTGAGAGTTATGTTTCAGCACCATTATTTTTTATGATATAAATTCAACAGCTATGTAATTATTTAGACAATGAAAAATGTTAAGAGATATATCTTTTATAATGAATTATGAATTTCTGTAAGTACTCCAGTTTGCCATTATTGTAGCATCTCATGATCACTATTAAAAACTTATTTATATTACAAAATACATATTATCTAATACTAAATTTGACTGACAATATTTAGAAAACATAAAACAATGAACCTAATTCATAAGTTTACATTTCTTTCAATAAACTACCACATTATGGAGATAGCTTTTGTTTAAGCATGACTGCAAAGTCAAATATAGGATACATTTATCAGCAGAAGTTGAAATTTTTGAAGAAATGTTCACAGATACCAGTATCAAGTTTATAATTTTATTTGTCCCATTTTTTCTGCTTTCAAGTTTGATTTACACATTGATCTTTGATTCACTTAATGCTTGTGAAAACTTTAAGAAAGTTTATTATATATGCTCTTTCTTGATAAAGCATTTTTTCCAAGCAAAGACTTTTAATATTTAGTTGTTTCTAAACTTTGATGCTTACATAATCTTTATGGTAAACTCTCACAGGTATTTTGAAAATATGTCAGCTATAATCAGAATGTTCTTGGTGATCCTAAGGATTCATGTTGCACTTAGCAAACCCAATTGTTACAAAAATCTGTTGGTTACCCTGGCAAAGGCCCTGCAGTGTTTATTCCTACACCCTCACCAGTAGTCACAGAGCAGCATTACCCTGGTGAAAATCTAGTCAGTTTTTGTCTTTGATCCAGACTAAAAACCTATTCCAGAGTCTAATGAAGTCACAGAAAACCTGACATGCAATGCAACTTGATTTGAATGGGACCCTTTGTATTCAGTGCTACTGGCTTTCAATGGGGAAAAAATGATAGGATTTTATAAAAGGAAAATGAAAATAGAAAAAAATTAAAAGGTGGTTGCAGACCATGGAAGAGCCTTACAGCTTGTCTATTTCAGAGATGGGAAGAACCTGTTAGTTCTCTGTTGGCTGTGGCCTCCTGTCACAAGCAAATCCCACAGGTTCCTATCATGATTATAAGCTGAGCTCTAATAACTCTCATTGCTTTGAGTGGGATCTTTGGTACTGAATTTTAGCTTCTAATTCCCAAGTGCAATATAACACAATCAGATCTAGTTCACTGCCTAGTAGTCTGCTTATTTTTCTTTGTCTGAGAAGGGATGTAGCATTTGTTGATTTCCAAGCATCAGTATTTTTAAGGACACTAACAAAACTGGTGTGTTAAATTGAGGTGATAAATGAATGATATAGCAAGTTTTTCATCACCCACATTGGGTGAAACATGATGTATATTCTAAGGTGCATCCATTACTAACTCTTGAGTTACTGAGAATTGGTACAATATTCTTTAAGTCCACTGTGGAAAATTTGACTAGAGCCTATACAATAATGAGTTTGACTTTGTAGTACTACTACTGTTTCATGTGATTATGGTATTTAGCATTTTGGTCTATGTTTTTTTCCAATGTGTAGAATTTTAATATGATACAGGAAATCTTTCATGCGATGAAAATGTGCTGCATTAAGGTTGAATAACTTGACCCTTCGCTTTTGCAAAGTAAATGAAGATCAATGTAGCATTTGCATCATCAAAAAACCCTGCAGGTTTAGGTGGCCAATTCTAGTCCATGAAGGAAACCTGTATGTGTTATGATACGAATATGTTAAAAATTTAACACTATTCCTTTGTAATAGATTTTTTTTCTGCCTTTTTTGTTTCTGCTTATGCATTGAATCAATAGAGGATTATTTGCATGGGCAGAAAATTAACATACTAATGAGAGTGCTGTATTTTGGGTTTCTTAGTCGTGTAGTAAACACTTTTAACAAATGGGAATATTTTCCGTAACTATGAACTTGTTTCAAAGGCCTTCAGTACATTTAAGGAGAGCAATATACATTTGAAGCCACCTTATTTTTATTAAATTATAAATCTTGCAAGAAGTGGCTATTGTGGCACAGTAATTTTGTACTGATATCAAATATATAGCTATTAAGCTGTGGTTTTCTTTTCAACTCATTCTTCTCATCCTAATTCAAATTTGATTTTATTAGGTTGTATTTTTCTATACATGTATACAATTTCAAAATGTTATGCTTGGATAAACTGAAAAATATAAGTATTGAGTTGATTCTGCTATTTAGAATTTTGGAATAAAAACCTCTTAATTAACAGGGATTCTGTTTTCGTTTGGTTTTGGGGGTTTTGTTTGTTTTAATTCTAGACATACTTTTTAAATTGCATTTAATTCACCTGAAGACATTTCATAGCATATGTTTATAATCCACAGTTATCTACTAAGTACAGAAAGGTCACATTTACTCAACTTTTACATTCTCAGCTAAAGAGGCACATAGTAACTTGACTCTAAAAAAATGTGAATCATCAGCAAGAAAGAGGATCTAGTCACAAGTCATACTGTCACAAGAAGACTTATTTCTTACAAAAAATTTTGTATATCGAAAATAAGCATTTCTGATTTTATAGCTGCCACATCACTGTAGAAATAGTGGGGTTTTGTCCTTCGGTTAGGAAAATTCTCAGGAGGGTGGTGCTTCTTTTCTTTTTGTATTATTAGCCTAATTTTACTTTGGTATTACATTCTTCCTGTTTAACAATCATACTGATCTTTGTGAATGGGTGACAGTAAATATTTTGTCTCAAAATAAAGACATACATGTTTATTTTATATTGCTAAGAACACTTACTTAGAAATAAATGTTGGTGCTTGTAAACCCTTTAGAAAAATCTCTGAACTACCGAGTTCCCTGGATTGCTAGTAGAGAATTTGTTAAACTAAAGAAAATAATAAAAAAGGACACTGCAAAGAAGAAAAACTGATACTTGTGTTTTAATTAACAGCTTCCAGTGGCCTTACATTAGCTACATCTAATGTGCATAAGGAAACATCACAGCAGCATTGAAAACATGACTCTTGCCATGTGTTCAGTGTACACAGACCTAGTTTTTGTTAAATAAAAAACACCTTCAGTTAGAATCACAGAATAATTAAGGTTTGAAAGGACCTTAAGATCATGCAGTTCCAACCCCCGGCCGTGGGCAGGGACACCTCCCACTAAACCATGCCACCCAAGGCTCTGTCCAACCTCACCTTGTACACCGCCAGGGATGGAGTATTCACAACTTCCCTGGGCAACCCATTCCAGTGCCTCACCACCCTTACAGTAAAGAACTTCTTCCTTATATCCAATCTAAATTTCCCTTGTTTAAGTTTCAGCCCATTACCCTTGTCCTATCACTACAGTCCCTGATGAAACTGTATGAGCTTTAAGGTCCTTTCTAAACCAAACCATTGTCATTCTGTATATGTATCTACACCTTCTGGTACCACATACACATTTATCAGACAAATTCATGTACAAAGGGAGCAAATTACTCAAAGCATTAGCTAGCTTTCTGTAGACCCCTTTCTTCCACCTGAGAAGATGCAACGTTGCAGGGATTCCAAAATGAATTCAGCTCTAACAGAGGCTGTGTGGAAGGAGCGTTTTTGTTGTGCACAGATACGAGGTTAAATGAAGAAGCTAGGTGCTGTGATGTGAAGGAGGGAGGCAGACACTGAGCTAATGTTTTCTACACAAAAATCTTTCTGTGAGCTGCAGGAGGAGGGTTCCATATCAAGTAAACAAATAATTGGTTTATTTGTCTGTTCTTTGTGCTCTCTTGCTTACTTAGAAGAAAGTTTTTTGCTTGTTTTTTGTTGTTGTTATTTTTGGTTCTTTTTTGTGCTGATGAACAAAAGGGAGACTGATGTATTCAAGCCATTCTAAAGAAAAGTACTGAAGATAACCTGCTGAGGAGGGTGTCCATTTCCCACTACAGTGTTATGCTTCATGTAGCGGTGGTTCATAATGCACAAGTGGTGAAGTCAGTCCATTCTCTGGCAGTCCCAAAAGGTGCCAGCAGACTGTCAGCAACCGTGGTAAAAGTGAACTGTATTTTCTATGCCAATCCCAAATCTATTTGAAGTGATTGTTAATGGCAATTAAGCACATTATAGAATGGTTTTAAATTATAAGAAAAAATGTATTTCTTTAGTTTATGAGAGAACTGTTGAAAATATGCACTGTAACCTGGTAGTTCTTCCTTTTAGTGTGAGAAAATTTCTACTCCTATATAGTTTTCCCCCTACATTTGAAAAAAATTTCTCTGATCTGAAAACTAAAAAAATTTGCCCTGGTATGTCATTGTGTCTAAAAGAAAGATTTTTATTCGGCTAATATTTATTTTATTAAAAGGCAAATAAAGTGATTTTGTACTTTTCCAAGGAATTTATATGCATTACTCATACACTGAATATGTGGTATTATCCAGTTCTGGAATGCCCCTACAGTGAATGTTTGGCTCACTGAAATCATTGCATGGGCTTACTCATCACCACTAGTGTGAAATTCATTGCGAGGTGGTGCTGGTACATGTTTAGCCTTGAAACACGCAGGTAGTTTCATTCTGTGGGTGAGCGGGATTTGCCTAGCTGTGCTGTCTTTGGTGAGGTGTAGCAGTTTTTACCTGCTGTCAACAACTTGTGCGTTTTTTCCATGATCCCTAGGTTATGTCCACAAGCACACTCCAATTTTACCTACGTTAATGTGTATCCTTAAATCTAAAAAATGTGGATTGTTTGCTATTAGGGCCGTTACTGCGAATAAACATGTAGCTAGGGCAAAGACGTGCCAATGTGTGGAATCAAAGCTTTAGGAGACACATACAAAATACAGCTATGCCAGTGCCTGACTGAAAGTGGTTTGCCAGCGACACCAAGCCACCATATGCACCCACCCGGTAAACACTACGTGCTGCACTGGGGTTGCGTAAGGTGGTTTAACACTCTCGACAACAAATGTCAAAACTAATGTGCTCCCAGCTCGGAGGGCTGAATGGTAGCGATCGCGACGCGGTTTCCTTCCCTTGGTAACCTATCTGAAGCCACAGCCCGGTTCTCCCTCCCTTCTGGCAGGCAGCAGGCCTCAACCGCCATCAGCAGGTACGAACGGCGAGGCTCCTCAGGAAAGCCGTCAGCCAGCACCTCCCAGTCCTCCGCAGGGCTTCGAAGCCGGGCCGCAACTGACGAGGGTCTGTCCCCTCGGCGCGGCTCTCGCTCATTGCTACAAAGGACGAACCGCCGCATCCCCCCCCTTTTACCGCCGCCCCTTCCAGCCCCGCGCCTCGGCAGCACCACAGCCCCTCTGGCCACTCAGGCCCCGCCCCCCCACATCCGGGGGGCGGGGCTGGCGGGCGGGCGCTCTTGCTGTGCCGGCTGTTGCCCGTCGCCCGGGGACGGTCCCTCGCTGCTGCTGCTGTCGCGCTGCCGCCGGAGCCGCCTCTGGTCCCGGCTTCCCTTCCGCGTCTTTGCCCGCAATATGCCTCCGTTGCCCTCGGGCTGCTCGCCATGCTGGGGACCTGTGGGCGCTTCTCCTCCCTGCTCCTGGGGCTGGCGGCCACGATGCTGATGCCACTGCTGCTGTTGAGGCGGCCGCCTCTTGTCGACGCTGCTGCAGCCACCTACCCGCTGCAGCAGCGGGCGGCTCTACCGCGGGGGAGCCCTGCCGCCGCGGCGGCCTCAGGTACTGATCCCCCCCGTGCTCCCGCTGCCGGGCGGATACCTCTGTTTCCCGCCTTCCTTGTGGAGATTGCTTCTGGCCGGGCTCCCCGCTGCGGTCCTCTTCTCCCGGGGCCGGCGTCCCCCTCGCAGCTCCTGCCGGGTTGCTGAGGGCCGTGTTGCTTCTAGCCGGTGCCGGCCTGTGCATTCTCGGCGTTGCGCTGCCGTGCGAGGGCCGAGCTTTGTGTTTAATGAAGCAGGTAGCGGAGCCGTGGAGGCTGCTGCTGCGGGGAGAGCAGGATCCATCTTTAATATAGCAAGATCTATATGCAGCTGCCGTAGCATGTCACCAGTGGTCGTGTTTGTGCCCTAGATCTGGGGATAATCAAGTGCCAGGCAAATGGGCTCCAGGGAAACGGGGCTCTACCCATTCTCGATTACTGGCAGGAGTCGCCAGAGCGACAGATGTGTGTGTATATAAAGTACAAAAAATATTTATTATGTACATGCATTTCTATATATCTATTTATAACTATATAAAAATAAATGAAATCTAGCTGGTAACGTTGGCAAGTGTCATAAGCCTATCAACGGAGAGATGGGGCTGCTGAGCTCATTAGTTTTTGTGTCTCTGCAGAATGAGGAAATACGATGTTCTTTTCAACAGCTGAGAGTATGAAAATAATGTGCTTATTTCAGCTTTAGGCCTTGGTGTTACAGTCAAACCCCTTTGTAGAACTGGGGCAAGTAATAAGGTGTTTGTTTTGTCATCTGGCTTAAAAAATACGCGTGCATTTTGAAGTGCTGCCGGCTCAAATTAGGATAAAAGCCCAGTGTTTTTCTTGACATGCTGCCTTTCACCGAAGAATTTCAAAATGGTTTCAAACATGAATTATTTAAGACCGTTCAGCACTGAGGCTCTGTTTGGGCATATCACTAGTGCGTATGTTTCTTTTTTAAGATATATATGCATGTTTCTATTTCCAGTTGACTTCAGGAAAGTATAAAATGTTCTTAGTTTTAGGGATATGGTTAGTATTTTGCTGAATTGAAGCAAATTTACAAGGCTGCCAAAGTATGTATGTTTATTAGGAAATATAAGCAAAGGTCTTGAGTTATGTCTTGATGTAGAGCTAGAAACTAGATTTGGTAGAATATCAACACATTCTTAAAATGGCTTGATTTACCTTTTGGTTTCCTTCTTGTGTGGGTTTGGGTTTAATTTTTTTTGTTGTTTTTTGTTTTTTTTTCTGTATTGATTTGGTTTTATGTTTTTTTTTTTTTTTTTTTTTTTTCCCCCCCAAATGCTTGAACTATAGGACTCTAAAGGAGGGTATTTGATGAACCGCTTGGTTCTTGTTTTTCCTCTTGAACTGATGATTTTTCATTATTTTAATTATTTTCATTATTCCATTTCTTACTGTGCTTGTAGCATAATATACGATGAATCACCCACCAGCAAACCTCACTTAGAAATTGGCAGCAGTCTAGCTTGGGCAGTGGACATTTTGCTCATCAAAAAATGAGTGCCCCCCAAAAAGGGACAGTTTTTGTAATTTGATGATCCTCTTTGGTTTTTCGTATTGCTTTATTTTCAAGAAGCTCTAATACCTTATTGCCTTCAGCCCTGGCTAAAGTCTTTGTTGGTACCAGTTTGATGCTGATGATACTGGTTTGCTGCTGTTGCTGCTGCAGACCCATGTGCCTCATTGCTGTTGCTTTCTTTTATTTGCTTTTTTTGTTTCATAGGTTTTGAGCTACTAGAGTCCTGGAAGTGTTTTATAGTATGCAGCTTTCATGATCAGTCCCAATTTATGAATGTTAAAAATTATCATTTAAATTCATGCTCAGCATTTGTTTCTGTTATGTTTAAATACAGTTAAAGAATTATTTCACTTTTTGGTTAGCTTTCTAAATGATCTTGATTAATTTCTTTCATAAAGAATCTGTAAAAGCCAGTAGTGATTAGTCTTTTAAAAAGTCAAGCTGATCTCTGCTACAAAACTTTCATTATTCTGAAGAAGCTGCCAAGCACCTTTGGGTTTTGTGTGGTATTTCCTTTCAGTAAGGCATGTAATTTTTGCTAAATCAACATTTCTGAAATTTTAGAAAGGAGGAACCTGGCCGCAGACACATATTTTTCGGATACTAAATGTCTTTTTTCCATGAAATTATCTTTTGATAGTTTACAGCTGAAAGGTAGGCAGAATAAATTGCTGTTGCCTTTCCAGCAGAAGACTGGTAGCAGAGTAATACCTAAGGGGAATGCTCTGAAGAGGCCACTCCTGAAGCAGCTGCAGGTCCTGTGCTGGGAACTGCCAGGCAAGTAGTAGCTTCTGGAAGTAAGGAGGAGTTTGGCTGATTTTGGATTTATAACATGTGTTTGTGACCCCAGTGTTGCTGGAGCGAAGAAGCTTTATCCACCTAAAATAGGGAAGGTGCAGAGCTAAGGTTGGAGTTTACAATCTTTTGTCGTTTGACATTCCTGTATGGATGTCCCTGTTCTGTTGAACCTAATTGTACAGTTTTACAGATCAGTTCCTTCCTGGATTAACAGACTTTGGCTAGTGTTACTATTATGTTGTCTGAGAAGAAATGCTAAAGTCAGCGCAGGTGGGTACAAAGATTTGGAGTGCAGATTCTACTGCTGACATGTAGATGCAGCCATGAGAGAAGGTAGTTGCACATCGTGACTGAATAGGGATTGGTTTTGTTCATCTCCTGTTTCTTCTTCCTTAAAAACAACAACAAACTTCCCACTGCTAAAAGAAGTAAGTAAATGCTAAAGACAAGGCAGAGATGTGCATAAGGTCACAGTTTATGGAGTTACTCTGACTCATGTTATCTAGCAGATGTAACTGTTCTTCCAAATTTTTAGGAAAAAATATTTGGGGAACGAAGGATGGGTCTGTGGCTAGGGTGATTGCTGAAGTGGGGAACCTGTCTTGGTTCTCTGTTAAATTCATAGTGAGTTTTTGCATTTTCTGTGTGGCTGTTTAGAAATCTGCACTCTGGTGTGCCAAAGTGATTAAAGAATAGTCACCAGGAGCTTTGACTACTCAGCACTGAGGTTTGTGGGCTTGAGCACAGAATTCAGTAAATATAGTCCTGGCTTTGATCCAGGCAAAGTTGGGTTTGTTTCCCTTGTTCCCTTTTGCTTATCTTTATAGGGGATGTGTTGTGTTCTTTAATGTTCAAAAAGCCTAAAGATTTTGTGGATTTGGTGCATTGTTATTCTCCTTATAATGCAGATACTGTGCAATAAACAGTGTGGAGACCACTAATTGAGTGATACTTCACAGCATCAGCTTCATGGCAGATCTCACATATACTGAATGAGCAAGATTCTTCTGGAAAAAACAGCAGTTGTGTAAATAGAAGCTGTCACGTTATGTATAGACAGCACATAGGACAACATACACCATTGTATTACCGTAGAATGACTTGCCGTCATATTTGTTATAGACCATTCCCAATCTGCTTCGCATTCCAGAATTCAGGAAAAAAATATTTTGCCACTATTTTATTTTATTTTAGGCAGGTGGCTTTGCATAGGATGGGAAGATTAGCTTGATTTTTGTAGGGTGAAATTAAATAAGTGCCAACATCTAGTAATGGTGCTGAACAAAGGAGAGGAGAGAATGGCAATCACTGTGCATATTTATACTGTTAATTCTGTTTGTTGAGACAGATGTGGTTGTTGGCAAACCCAAAAGAGAATAGGAGATTACTTATGTACCTGTTGGAAACAAAACCACTGTCTGGATGTTACCTGTGGAATTTGATTCTGTGCCCATTTCTCAATATTACTTGCTTGCATGTGGTGATAAGTTGCTATCTAATGCAAAGCAGTCTTCTAGATAAGAGATTTCTAGTCAAGCCTGTTTTAAAGTCTTGTACATTGTCTTATTCTTCCTGATCATTCAAGGAGGAGATACCTTTCTCCTGCTTCCTTTTTATGAGATACTGGAAGAGAAATATTTCTCTGAAGCATCTTTGTGTGACTTACTGCTCTTCTTGTATTTGTTTTCAATGTTTCTAATTGTGAAATATTTTTCCTAATGACATGTATGTTGGTGCGTAGGTGGTACTTACATATTTAGATGAATATTTGGTTTAGATATCTTGTTCTGTGTTTGAATTTGAGCAATAATACATAATGATGCACTTAAAAATGGTGCTGTGTGACTGGTTTGTTTGTTGCTTGGTGGAACAACTTTTATGGTTTTGGTGTCTCTCTAGTCACTGGATAGGGGATTAGTACAGTAGCAATAAATCCAATTATGTTCTGGAGATTCTGTCGCAGTCAGATATAAACCCCAAGGAAATCAGTGAGGTGTTGAAAGCCATATAGGAGAAACTGTAGCATTCCTATGAAGAAGGAAATTCAGTAGTTTTCATGGCTGAGTGATTACATAGAATACAGTTCCAGTTCAGGAAGTAAGGGCTGTCTAACTAGGGGCTTCTGTGCAGCACTGGGGTTAATTGTTTTATGCAGCCAGCAACACAACCTTCTTATCCAGTAGGTATTGGAATATAACCTGGTCAGGAAAAAGATCTATTTTTAAGTTGTCAAAGCTAATGGGTTAAATTGTAGTAATTGTTTTCTATTTGGACATGGAAGAGATGGATTGCAGCCTTTAAAACTTCTGACTTGTTATAGATGCATCAGATATAAGCATTTGTTAGGAATCGATGTTTTTTCTTATGTGAAGAACCTTAATTAAATTTTGCAAACCTGACCTTGGATCTGGTAAAAAATTATTCTTTAGTCATTAAATAGAACTCCAAAAGTGTTACACGTGCACCCCAGCAAAAAGGTTTAATGCAAGTGACTATCTCCAGCTATGGGAATAAACTCAGAGAAAGTCCTTTGAGTTCCTGTTCAGTTTTCTCAGCATTCTCAGCCTATGGGATTTGTGAGAATGGTTTCTCAGTTAGGTGAGAAAGTAGAGAAAGAATGTAAGACTTAGACTTGTCCTGATTTATTGGAGCTGATGTTCTTAAGTGACTTAGCGTTCTGTGCTGATCTAAGGCTTAGTGGTACATCAGAATATCAGGATAGGCATTGTGACACCGAGTGGTGATAAAGCATCCGAAGTTTGGTACAGAAGTGGATAATGAAAATCAAATAGTCACAGATAATTTCATTTATTAGCCCACATGTTCCATGATTTAGCGCACTCAGTTGCTAACACAAGAGAAAAAGGAGTTTTGGGTTTTCCATGGTAGATCACACATGAAAAAATATGTACTTTTTTATTTTTGAGAAAGAGAATCAATATAAACAAAAAGGCACTGAGAAATTCTGAAGAGGTAGGCAGCTCTTCTGTGTTGAAAGCTTCATGGAAGCTTGTAATATATCATACAGCATCATGCTCTGTGCTTCAGAAAACTTCATTTCAATAAACTTAATAGTAGCTTTCATTAGAAAGAACTGAGAGAGACAAGGGCAGAAATGTGATTTAGCATTTGCAGAAATGGGACACAGTTACGCAGTGAGAAGTGGCAGGAAACAGGAGTAATCAGTGATGACAGGAAGCTACCTATTATTGCAAGGTGGTAGTTTTTTGCAATTCTTGTTTTGTTAGTTTCATTACTTCTTGTCAATCTGTTGGCAGAATATGTATCATCAAAAACCAATTGACATGTAAAAACATTCACAGAATTGCTGTCAGGCTAAGAAAAAGGCAGTTTCAGAATTTAGAATGCAACTGCTATCTGGGCCCCTGGGGATCTGTAGCATGCTTTCTCTGTGAACTAGCTCAGTAGATGAAATCTTTGAAGACAGAGGCAAAGATCTGAGAGGAAAGCTTATTTTAAATAAACCTAATTTTTGTCAAACTTAGAAAAATAGGGCAGGTTACTTTGTTGTCTTGAAAGTGGCATATTTCTGTATTTGTTATACCCTTCTGTAATGAATGGGGTTTTGAGGCACAATGTGACAAGAGCAGATGAGTCCTCTTTATTAGTCTTGGTACTTTGCTGAATTCTTAATTCATAGACCTTGCTGTCAGGTGTGCTGTAGGAGCACCCAGATTCCATGATTCAGAATCTCCATTGCATCATAGGGGTTAGTGTACTCTTGAGTAATGCTTCTGTGTTCAGTAGGATGAAACTACCAGATACAGCTCCTTTTACCTATCTTGCCAGAGGTGGTTCAGCACACCTCATGTGTGCTTCTAAACTGTCATTTTCCATGTGAGTCTACAAGAAGTTGCATTCAGCAGGCTGAAAAGCAGCTATTGTGTTTCTTGTTGTGTTTTTTTTTTTTTTCTGGTACTAGTTGTAGAGAAAGCATGAGGTTTGAAAGCATTTTTCATGCCAGCACATGGTGAGGGGAGGATGTGAGTATGCACAGCTTTACAAGCAGCAATATGAAAGTGTATTTGATGAAACACCCTGTGCTAGGGAGCTTAAGGTTAGAAAGCTCAAGAGAATGGATTAAACTTCAGGAGAGCCCTCTTTCCAGATGTCTAGCTTGTAGGGGAGGTGTCACTCAAGCTCATATTTTCAGTCGAAATAGGCACTCCAGATCCATCCAGCAGAACAGCTGGGTCTCTGTGAAAGGGCAAGCCTTTCAAACCACGGCTGGTACTGTAGCACAGACAGGGCATATGCTCATACAGTCCCATCACATCTCCCGTTCACATATGCAGAAGAGATAGTCTGTACAGAGAGTAACCTTTGGTGAATGTATTGCCCTAATTCTGGGAGGGACATAGATCAGAAAGGGATAATGCTTTAGACCTTCCATATGAGAGAGCACACATGTACTGTAGTGTGAGCAGGTTCTTGTCACTAGGAGATAAACATCAACAGGCATGGTCCAGTATGTGTAGAGGATACTCCAAAAGCACCAGTTACCTTAAACATGGCTTCTTAGGCAGAACACAAGACTATCATACAGCTTCAGCACTTTTGTCAAGTAAAAAACTGTTGCATGCTGCAAATTTCACAAGCAGTTATCAGCTCTCTGTAGATGACGTGAAGAAAAATCTCCTTCTCCCGTTGGACCAGCAGCCATAACCTTCCAAATAATTCTGCTTGCCCTCTGATTGTAAACATATTATGCATTCTTGTAAACAGAATACTGACAGGTCTGCAGTTTATGGTACATAGAATTGTTGAGGTGGAAAAAGCTTTAAGATCATAGAGTTCAAACATTAACCTAATATTGCCAAGTCCACCACTAAACCATGTCCCTTAAACGCCACATCTACACAACTTTTAAATACCTCCAGGGATGGTGATTCCACCACTTCTCTGGGTTGCCTTTTCTAGTGCTTGACAACCCTTTTGGTGAAGGAATTTTTCCTAATATCAAGTCTAAACCTCCCCCGGCACAACTTAAGGCCATTTTGTCTTGTCCCATAGCTTGTTGGGAGAAGAGACTGACACCCATCTCAGTACAACCTCCTTTCAGGTGGTTGTAGACAGCAATGGGGAACTTATTTATTGTCTTTTACAGCAGTAGCCAGGTTAAGTTCTAGTTGGGCTGTGGTCTTTTTAGTTTTCTCCCTGCAGAACCTCACGACATCTGAGACAACAGACCAAAGGACCTCACTAGCACACGATCCCTCAAACGCTGGTGTGTTGCTCCCAGGCTTATCACCAGCAAGCCTGATTTTCATAGAATCAGAATAGTTAGGGTTAGAAAGGACCTTAAGATCATCTAGTTCCAATCCCCTGGCATGGGCAGGGACACCTCACACTAGACCGTATTGCTCAATCTAATTTAAAGTTCTTTTAAGGAGCCCTGCAATTGAGGGGAGAAGAACACAGGTAGCATGGGATCTTGACAGGATTCAGGCTTCCACTTGGTGAGCTTTGGGGGTAAAGCATGCACAGACAAAAGGATCTTTGCACAGGAGTTGTTGGGGCAGCATATGTGTGTTCCTGTCTGATGTAGCTTCTGCGACTATCTTGTGTGACCTGCTGGCATTGACAGGGCTAGGGAATGATGTTCTTTCTTGTCTTACTTGCCTTATTTTCTTCCCCCTCAATTTCTTGTCCTTCTTCCTTGAAGTTGTGATTATGCTTCATCGTGTGTGTTCAAAAACAGTCTCCACTGATTGAAAGACTTAAAACTGCCTTGAAGTCTGACTTATCTTTTACAATGTGGAAATGAGACAGTTGAAGAAAACAGGTTATGAGGTCAGTTCGTCCTGCTGGACTTCCCACATGACCCTTCTTGCTTCGGCATTCTGCCTTTGCTGTTGATAGCACTGGGTACCTAAGGTAGTGCAGGTTCTACCAGTGAAAGAGGCAAGAGGTGGCATGTCATTGAGATTACATGGAAATAAATTGTCACTCTTGGTGGGTTAGAGAGAGGGAAAAAAAAAATCTCATCCCTCTATCTTCTGATTTTTCTTGTACCATTTTGAAAAATTTGATGGTTTTGGTGTGGATCTTATGTGAACTGCTGGTAACTATAGCAGGTTAACCTGCAAATAGCTGTGGGAGGGAGCGGGGTTTTTGTGTCAAATATGATGCAGTGGTTACAGGTATGAGTGCGAGGCACATATTGAGCCATGTGCATTAGGAGGTCATGAAGCAGCAAAATACAGAGATTCTGGGAGCTGCTTTGACATGTGTCCAGCATACTCTCATTGAAATGCATTATTGACATGACCACTGCACCCCAGAAGTGCTCCAAGGTCTGTAGAGTGTTGTTCGATTAATGAGTGCTTTAGCCTGTACAACTGAGTGTTTGCCTGAGTGCCTTTACTGAACACAATGCAGTTACAGCCATCAGTGACCCATTATGAGGCATTTTATTTTGGAGGAAAAAATTTGAATTAGTTTTTGTTGGGTTGTTTTTTTTTTTTAGTTCCTAGGTGGTCTTTAATAGTTTGTTTGCCTCTCCTGAAATGTTTTCTTTTTGTTTACATCCTTTTATGTCTTTACTTCTTGTTAATCTTTTACCTGTATTCAACAATTGATCTTTCCCACTGGAGTATCTATGTAGCTTTCAGGTTTCATGTTGCAGGTTACTTCAGTTGCAGGTGTGAGTGACCCTTTCATTAGTCAAACTGATTTTACTTTCAGAATTATCAGTGTTTCTGTTTTCATTGACTGCAAGTGTTACCACGTAAGGCTGTGCAAGATAAAGTATATCTTTTCATCCCATTTCCCTAATAGAGTATAGAATTTACATCAGGTTATGAGCCCCAAATCGGTAGGATGCTGTAGTCCTACTAAAATATCCAGCCAGGTTTGCCAAGTGTAATAAAATTAGCATCTGAAGTAAACTGCAGTCAAGTGAAGATGATGTTTATGCTGTATGGATTTTTATTTCATTGTTTTCCAATAGCTGAGCATTTGGAATCATGGAGATTATTTAGGCTGGAGGGGATATAAGGAGTGCTCAATGCTTTAAGCATGGTTGACACTAAATTTACACGTGGGATTTGTTTCCTGTCAGGCCATGAAAGATTCCAAGAATGGAGAATCTCT
This sequence comes from Amazona ochrocephala, assembly GCA_039720435.1. NCBI lineage: Eukaryota > Metazoa > Chordata > Aves > Psittaciformes > Psittacidae > Amazona > Amazona ochrocephala. The sequence continues at coordinate 78,754,302 of CM077881.1, read as the reverse complement.
TTGGACAGCTGTAGCTCAGTACCACTCAGCTGCTTGCTCATCCTTCCTCTTCCCACTTCCAGGTGGTATGGAGAGGAGAATCGGAAGAATGTAAACCCTACAAGTTGAGACTAGAACAGTTTAATAACTAAAGTACAATATACTACTACTACCAATAATAATGATAAGGGAAATAACAAGGGGAGAAAATGTAAAACTAAAAGGGGAAAGGCAAAAAAACAGTGAACCGAAGTGATGCACAGTACAATTGCTCACTACCTGCTGGGACCCAGCCGAACCCTAGCAGCAATCGGTCTGTTCTAGGTAACTCCCCCCAGTTTATATATTGGGCATGATGTGCGGTGGTATGGAATACCCCTTTGGCTAGTTCTGCTCAGGTGTCCTGTCTCTGCTCCCTCCCAGCTTCTTGTGTCCCTCATGGCACAGCATGAGAAAATGAAAAGACCTTGACCAGGGTAAGCGCTACTGAGCAACAACTGAAAGACTGGTGTGTTATCAGCATTGTTCCGAGACTAAAGCCAAAACACAGCACCGTACCAGCTACTAGAAAGAAAATTAATTGTATCCCAGCCAAAACCAGGATAGCAACCTGTTCCAATGATTGTTTACCCTCAGAAAGAAAAAAATTTACTCATGTCCAGTCAGATCCCTACAATTTGTGACTGTTGTCTTTTGTTATCCCGCTACATGTCTTGACAGAGAACTTGGCTCTGTCTTCTGAGTAAATTCGTGGGTATTAGAAGGCTGTTGTTTGGGTCCCCCGAAGTCTTTCCCTTGTGAGGTTAAACAAGGCTAACTTCTGTGGGTCCAAAACTGAATGCAGTTCCCAGATGTAGTCGAGCAAGTGCTAAATGGAAGGGGTTACTTGTCTTGTTGTATTTGTTGTGCTCCTTTTGGTACCTCTGCAGTGTGCTGTTTGCCTTCATCTCTTCCATGGTGCACTCCTGGCATGTTTAGCTTATTGCTCACCAGGACTCCCTTATGTTTTCAGCAAGAGCTACTGCGCTGTCGCTCAGTCTCCTGCAGGTATTGCTGCAAGGGGTCAGATGCGGCATTTTGTATTTGTCCCTGTTGAATTTCATGAGGTTCTTGTTGGCTTGTATCTCTGCATATTGATTGCATCCTCAGCTCATTATCATCCACAGACATTTTGTCCCCTCCTCAAATAACTGACTTGTGATTGTATGTGACTGCTGTGTCAGCTGCTACTGTTTCTCTTGAAATGTCTGCATTTCATTTTGGGTGGACTGTTTTCCTCTAATGCATGTAAATTAGAAGAAAGTGGAATTATGTCCTCTGCTACAGATAAGGGGTTGTTTTATGTATATGGTGTATGCATTTGGCTCAGCCTGTTGAAATCAATACTAGTGTGTAGCATGGACTTTCGGTTCTGAAATTTGGGAAGAGACCAAATTATTTATTATGACTTATTATTAATAACTTTTATGGGCAAGCTTCTCAAATGAAACTAAAACAGTCTCATGTAAGTTATTTTCTACGAGATAGCAAATCTGATTGACAATTTGTCCATGCTAATGTAAGCTAAAGTAGGAATTAGTTCAATGGTGTCAAATTATTTCAAAGTATAGGCTATTTTGCTGGAATGAATGAGATGCTTGTCCCCTCCAGCTATTATAGAGACACTAATGGGATTATAAAAAGTTTTTTCTGGTCATTGTGGATAATAATTTTCCTTTGTTTTGAAGACTTTCATTAAGTGACTGAACTGGAGAAATTAGTAGTTTTATGTTGGGTAGATGCAGGACATCAGTAGAGAATGTGTTTGGAACAATAGAAGCCATTAATAATATAAATTATGCCTTGTGATAAATATCACAGGAGCTTGTTTCGTTGCCTGTGAGAGCAAGGGAGAAAACTTACTCTCATTGGGCTGAAGGAGAGATTTTCTTTGGGTTATGGACCATGGATGTAGAGAAAATCCTCTAATTAAATTGACAGGGATAGAGACCTAGCAAAACATTTGTGAAGATAGTGCATAGTTTTGGTGCAGTGTGGGGCAAGAGAATGTGCAATTCACCTCTCTTTTTTAAAACTTTGTTTATGGCATGTTGTCCTGGTTTCAGCAGTAGCAGTCATTTTTCTCCTCGGTAGCTGGTGCAGCGCTGTGTTTTTGACTTTCGGCCTGCGAACAGCACTGATAACACCAGTGTTTTCAGTTGCTGCTTAGAACGTTTTGGTCTGGCCAAGGATTTTCTGAGTCTCATGCTCTGCCAGGGAGGAGAGGAAGCCTGGAGGAAGGAGAGACAGGACACCTGACCCAGACTAACCAAAGAGAGGTATTCCGTACAACAGCATGTCATGCCCAGGATGTAAAAACGAAGAGCAGAGACCCGGAAAGGTGGAGGTGCACTGTGGGGGGTGCACTGCTTGGTCGGGCTGGGGACTGGTGGTGAGCAGTTGTATTCTCTTTCCTTGTATTTGCCTTGTCATTTTTATTATTGGTGGTAGCAGTAGTGGTTTGTGTTATACCTTGGTTAAGGTCCTTTCCAACCCTAACTATTCTATGATTCTACTAAACTGTTCTTATCTCAACCTGTGGGAGTTGCATTCTTTTGATTCTCCTCCCCATCCCCACGGTAGCGGAGGGGAAGAAAGAGGGAGTGAGTGAGCGACTGCGTGAGGGGTTTAAACCATGATACATCTGTGAAATTTTACTTAGCTAAAATTAGTAGGACTCTGCAGTAATTTTAAGCAGCAATCATTTTTCTGAAAACTAATGTAATTTATTGTTGGGTTGTGATTTTTGATCGTTCACCTCATGAAACTCAACTTTAATAAAAAATTTGTATGAAAGATGTAGTAGGTTGTAGGTTGCTCTTGTTTTGTTGCTGCGGTATGTATTTGCTAACTAACGCATTAAAAAGCCCCATCCCACATGTACGGGACTACAGTTAGGACATGCAGACCTGCAAGCTTTCAACTGTATTTTCTCCATATTTATCTTTACACACTGGCATTCTTCCGAGGGTTTAGAGGGCCTTTTCGTGTAAGTGAAAGATGAGCATTGCTGGAAGATTGCAAATATCTTTCTTTAAGCATTAGTATGAGATTTTGCAGCTTTCGGGGGAGAGTGTTTTCAGCATAGTGATGAGCACGTTACTGAATAATGTCACTGAATGCAGCAGTAGTTTTCCTTTGTGAATGCCGAGTAACATGCGTTGACATTCGAGTTACTAGTTTGTAGGTTGTATTATGCCACTGTGAGGTTAAACAGGCATATATGTGTTAAGGTTAAAACCTTCAGGTCATTGAATGTCATACTTGAAGAGGGTACTGCTTTGTTTTCCTGTGGGTTTTTTTTTGTCCACTCTGCCAAATTAAGGGGATGTTTGAACTTGCAGAGATTTTTTTCACGTAATTCCACTGAGTAGCCACCACTAAGAATTACATGGGACAAATCCTGTACCTATCCCTTTAAGTAAAAAAAAAAAAAAAGATTGTTCATGCTACAGGGTTACTGGAATGTTCTTCCACTGTCCAAATATAGTGACCATCAAAAGATAAATTTGACAAATCTTTAGAACTTTTCTGTAAGAAATAGAAGAAAATCCCTATGAGAAATGGTCTTATTTGTCAAGAAGATGATGCTGAATGATTTTTTTTTTTTTTTTCATTTCTGTTTACGTAATGAAGGTTTGATTGTGAAGGTGGTAATTGGGAAATGCATGTTGTTTGCTTATCCCCTAATAGGTCTTGAGGGTATATAATACAGTGTATTTCAGGTAGCATATTTAAAATAGAATGTTATGCAGATTCTAATATTTCCTTTCTGTACTTTTTTCCCAGTATTGTATAAAAAGTGTGAATTTTTAATATTCACTTTTTGATTCAATACTGATGCAAAGGAGAATGCATTAGTCATTTAAAAAAATACAGGCAGTCATTTAAAAAATAATGAAAGACCAGCATTACAGGTTTAGTATTAGCGAGAAAATTGAGATAAAAACCCAGTCTTATAATGGCCTCTGAAATGCCTGGGCAAAGGTGTTCTATTTTATAGGCTTCAGGAGCTCTATTGCTGATATAGACTTGCTTATTTAAATCTCTTTCACTTGCATATTCATCTTTAATTGATATGTGAGTTTTACTTACTTTTGGTCTTGTGATATTAATAATTTATCTCTGATAAGATTACTGAAGATGATATTTAAAATAAATAAATCCTAAATAAGAGAAGCTGCAGGCTGTGGCATTTAATTTTGTCTGCTTCATATGTCCCTTGCCACAGGAAGGTGAATTTCTCAGCTTCCATCTTCCACAGTAGCCAGAGTTCTGAGAACCAGGCTGGCTGATGGAACAAAATAGCAGGAAATAAAAAGGCAAAGTTGTTGTGGTCATTGTAATAGTAGTTGTCAGAGCTTCACTAGCAGGTGTCAGTTCCGAATTTATTTGGAATTTCTTATTATTTATGCCAATAGACAAGTACAGCAAGGTGTGAAACACAATTCTGTACTGAAAATTCTGGTTTGTTGTGTCTTGTGAGTTCTCAAGTTTTGTCATGAGTGGTGAAACATTCCGATTTTTATATGCAAGTTGAACAAAGAAGGCATCTAATAGTGAAAAACCACCATGAAACTAGTTACCCAGTGGGCACCTTACAGCAGTACATGATGCGCACTTAAAAATACTCTAGTGGATGTTTTTTAGTGACATGTGTAGCACACAGTGATAAATAGATATAGGCAAAAAAATACCATCTAAATGTCATAGCTGATTTCATGTTCAAATTTCATAGGTCTTGCTTAGGTAGCCTGTAAAAGTGTTTGAAGGGTAATGCTTGATTTCTGTCTATTTTCCATGTCTTACTGGGTGCACTTGGAAGTGTTCACGGGTTTGTTGCCATTGGATAAGTGAGTCGTTAGCAGCTTCATGGATTAGTATGACATTCTTGCATAGTTCTTGCAAACATGATCATTGCAGGAGGGTGTTTATTGATTGTGCAGTACTAATCTTGAGGGGTACAGTCTGTAATGGTCTATGTTATTCTATTGATTTTGCAGACCATTAATTTCATCAATATTTGGCTTGTGTCAACATCTGTGGAATGAATACTATGCTTAATCAGTTTATGCAGAATCTGCATCTGGTCTGAGATCTTGGTTTGGAAGTGTAGCCACTTACAATGGCATTACTCAGCTGTAGAAGAGCGCAGCTGTGTTTGTTGTTTTTATTTATTTACTTAAATAACTCATTAAATTAGTCCACTCTTGCATACAACAGATCTTAAAGTAGAAAAAGCTGAAATGTTCATTTACCTGTGGTATAGGTAGAGATTTTGAAGGCTAAGGCTGTCCAGATAATGATCCAAATCCAATAATATAATTATAAGCACTAAAAAAATTGCACGTTTGTGAAGTGTAGTAATTATTTTTTTTATACAAAGCCTTGGGCGACATGGTCTGGTGTGAGGCATCCCTTCCCATGGCAGGGGGGTTGGAACTAGATGACCTTAAGGTCCTTTCCAGCCCTAACCATTCTGTGATTTTATGACCTGAAGGTAGTGCTGCAGTCTGTGTCTGTAAAAGTGTGTGACAGAGGTAGATAGCTGGAATATTAGGTAATGTCTATTTGAAAAATATTAGGAGTTTCTAAACTCTCACTTCTCTGAAGAACTAGTTAGCATCAAGCAAGTACATCCTCTATCAAAATGTGATAGCTGAAGTTTGAAGCTGGCCATATTCAGTCCTAGTTAAATTTAGTCTTTCTTTTAAGTTGCTTCTGAATTTGGAGGAACCAGTTCAGGAACTTGTGGGGAATTCAGTTTGTTGATTTACACTGACCTAATGACTGTTCAGTAGTTTGGAAGTCATTGCAGTGCCTAAGTACTAATGAGACATACAGTAAACTAATGCTTGAAGGCAAGACTTCTATTAAAATTATTATGTAATTTTGTTTACCTTCTCTTTCAAAACCAAACAAACCTCCCTTTCCTTGTTTGCTTAACAGTTGTGTTTATATATGCACAAACATAAGTACAAATATATACCCCTGAAATACTGATGGTAAGTGTTGGTATAAAAGGAAAATAATTATTTGTCCTGGGTTCAGCAGTAGCAGACATTTTTCTCCTTCTTAGTAGCTGGTGCAGTGCTATGTTTTTGACTTTCAGCCTGGGAACAATGCTGATAACGCCGATGTTTTTAGTTGTTGCTGAGTAATGTTTACTCTGACCAAGGACTTTGTGAGTCTCATGCTTTGCCAGGAAGGAAGGGAAGCTGGGAGGAAGCAGAGACAGGACACCTGACCCAAACTAGCCAAAGAGGTATTCCATACCACGGCATGTCATGCCTAGTATATAAACTGGGGGCAGTTACCCAGAAGGGCTAGATCGCTGCTCGGGTTTGGCTGGATATTAGTTGGCGGGTGGTGCGTGGTTGTATTCTCTTTCCTTGTTATTTCCCTTATCATTATTATTGTTGGTGGTAGCAGTAGTGGTGTTGTGTTATACCTTAGTTACTGGACTGTTCTTATCTCAACCCATGAGAGTTACATTCTTCTGATTCTCCTTCCCATCCATCTGGGAGCAGGGGGCAGAAGTGGGGAGGGTGAGCAAGCAGCTGCGTGGTTCTGGGTTTTTGGCTGGGTTTAAACCATGACATTATTCTAAGTGAAACAATTGTTGTAAGTAAATAAATTCAATAAGCAACTTTTTTCTTTTTTTTGTTTTTTTTTTTTTTTTTTGTGTGTGTGTGTAACAGCACCAGTAAAATTTCAGTGTTAAATCTATGTGAAGAAATGGTGCTAAGTGTATAAATTTTTTTGCTGAGAAGTAACCTACAATGTTTGACTGAAAAATACAGTCTATTTCTAAAGTAGTGTGATTTTTTTATAATTTGTTTCTTTTTGCTGCTAAAATCTCTTTTAGAAAGGAAGGAGGGCTTGTTCTTATTTTTAATGTAATGCTTTTAGCAGTACTTTAGCAGGTGGTCATCTTCATGCTGCAGTTTTGTTATAACGTGAAACTGGGGTTTTGGTCTGTTTTGAACTAAATGAATAGTTAGTTTTGACCAACTAATTTACGTAGAACCTTGAAGTTTGCTGTGGATCATGTGCTAATTTGCCACAGGCAATCCCCTGTAGTTTTTCAGTCTGATAGATTTGAAGTCTCCATTTAAAGTGCGCGTCCTGATGGGTTTGTTTCAGTGCTTTTAATTTAATGTAAAGCATTTCTCACTCTTGTCTTAGTTTATGAAGCTTCCAGAAAAACCTGATCTTTTAGACAAGTATTGCTCCTTCTTCATGATCAGCAAACTCACAGGCTAAAATATTACAGGGAATCATCATCAAGGATTACTCTGGGATGGGGTAAATGCTGGGAGGAAGGAGACTGGGCAGAGCTCCACCAAAAAAAAGGGGATACTATGAAGGTGTTGCGTTAAAAAGGGGGGGGGGGAATGAACACCTTGCTTTATTAGAGGGGCCAGGAGCGGCTTCACTGTGCCGCTATCAGTCCAGGCGCATCTGATCCGGATTCACTGATAGTACGTAATCAGCTATAACTATCAGTCCGGCCATGTATTGGTTCCTGATTCACTGATAATGCACCACAGGAACGGCTCCAATATACAATTATCAGTCTGGGCGTGTCTGATCCGGATTCACTGATAGTATGTGATCAGCTGCAACTATCAGTCCGGCCGCGTATTGGTCCGGATTCACTGATAATGCCCCACGCTGCCAGTTCAGTTGTGTTACAGTGCAGTTTATTGATCTATTGATGCAACAGGTACAGATTCTTATGGATTGTTGGTGATAAATACTGTCTGCAAAAGCAGGTGCGAATAATGGTTACATGAATACAAGTGCTTGATAAAGTTAACACAGCCTGGCTCTAAAATATAAAGGTAACAGTAAAAGTAACTCTATAGAGATTCTAAGTTTTCCCAGGGAAGCACTGGATACAGTGCAAGTCTTACCCACAGGCATCCCTATGGGGGGGGAAGAGAGGTCCAGCCCGTCGACCGGTCCCGGGAGTCTGTTGATGTTGTCTTCTTTGACTCGTCCACGATGGTATCTTCCCTAGTATCCCCCTCTCTCTTGGGTCATTTTATATTATTTTCACCTTCAAGGTGGAGCTTGAGTGACTCTAGTCATGCATACTTTTATTACTATTGGTGCAAATTTCTGCCGCTTCGATTTAAAGGTATATGACACTGAAAATTCAGAGCGCATGCTCAGAGAGGTGTGGTCTCATTTTGGAGGGGGGTCGCATTGGAGATGGGTGTGTATTTTAGCCTGTAAATGCATTATAATGACATTATAATGAAGCAGAGTTCACACTGAGGATGGCATTCTGTCAAAAGATGACAGGCTGCTGGCTCAGGGTAGCAAGTGTGCAGCTTATCAGTTTCTTGCACCACCTAGCTCCCATCTTTTTGCTGGAGTTAGGACAAAGCCTAACCGCGAGATCTCCACCTCGCTCTACCCTTCGTCTGTGTTGCCACGGGAACTGCTGTGGAGTGCACATTCCTGGCATACCAGGTGCGGCTGCATCTCTCCCTGAGAGGCCTTGAAAGTCCGTTTTTACCTTATGTGTGGACAATGTTGCATTTAAAATATAAGTTTAATTCCTAATTATCCCATATTTCCTAATTATTCCCCAGAAGGGCATGGAAAAACAGGAACTGGGAAAGAGTTTTCAGAAACTAGTGAATGAGCAGAAAGCAATGGGAGGAAGTATGACATGTTTTTATTTTAGCTTATCCAAGATTGTTGAGTTTACATGTTTCCTACATTGCTGTTTTGTTCAGCTCTTAAAAGCAAACATATCCAGTTGTTTCAAGAGACGCAGCCGAGTCTTGAGTTGGAACTGAGGAATCAGAATGGTATCTGAAATGTTTTCTGAAGTACTGGTTTTGGTTTTCATGGTAGGTGGGAAGAAGGGCCACATGAAGACTGCAGTATGTGCTGGAATAATGAATCATAATTGAATAATATCAACATGAATGAACTTCAAGTAAATAATTTCCATCTTTTTCTTAACAATGTATGGATGCTTAAGGATTCTGACACACTTGTGTCTGACCATACACTGATCTGTGGGTCCTTCTCACAGCACATGCTACTAAAGAAAGTTTCTCTATATCTGAAATAATGCTTTATTTGAAGCAAATGTGAGATAAAATGTTTGAAAAGCTCTTGGAGCTCCCCAGGAAAAGCTCACCAGCATTGCCTGATGAGTAACAAATCCCCCACTTAAGTAATAGAGTGTTCAATTTTTTCTAATTTCTAATCTGTTACAGTTTCTCTTGGATATGTGAGTCAAGTGCTTGCTGGAGACATCTAGATTTGACTAGACTGGGTTAAACCGTCTTCTGTAAGATGACTGTAACAGCCTTTCTCTGTGTAAAAGGCACTCCTTGTTCCCCTCAGGATCTAGCCTCAGCTGCTTCATAATGAGGATTCTGCTGATGGCTTCTGTGGAAATTGTTTGACCAGAAACAGAGCAATGGGAATACTGTGGTGTCCTAGTTTCCCTGACCCTGTTTTGCTGCTTTGTGCCTGGAAGTCAGTAATGTATTCGGCGCTGCTACAGAATTTTTTGCCAAAGCTGTTCTTTTAAATGTGCATCTTAATGTTCAATTATGCATTAAAATATTTTAAAGGAGTGCTAAGCTGCCCAACTGTACTGTGTAGATTGTGGTGGTTTTACCTCCACAGGATCCAAATGGAACCATATTGATTAGCTCTGGGCTCCAATTTACCTAATATTTATTTTTTCTCGGTATCTATGCATTGTCTAGAAGCAGTTTTCTATAAGGCTCAATAGTTGAACACTATGGAACACCACCCCTTACATACGGCAGGAAAAAGTCAGTGTCTGCTTTCTCCAAAGTGCATTTGAAGGAGCAGTCCATATTTGCTTTAGAATTAGAGTAATCATGCTGCCATTTTGCTTAATGAGGGCAAGTTTTGCTGTTGCTGTAACCTGAGTCTATCCTTATGCACCTGTGTTCTTTACTAATCACTTCATGGTTTTAGTTAGTTACATGGCTGTTTGCTAACTAGTTGTAAGTTGTAACTCCCAGAGTGATTCTAGAAAGGGGTAATACAAATTTTCACCTTGGGCTGTGTGCAGGGATGAAGCTGTGTCACCTAGCTGTCAGCTGTGTTCTCTTTCCAGCCAGGTAGGAAGATTGTATTTCTTACCCTATGTTTATGCTGTTCTTGCCAAAAATCTAACCTCCTCTTCTTCAGAGAAATAGATTTTTACAGCTGGGTTAAGTAGTTGTTTGCTGAATTTCCTCTGACCTTTTGTGAATTGTGTGAGGTTCTTTGCTTCTCAGTTCACTTACTGTATGTTGAAAATAAAATGTGTATATTGTACTCTTAAGTAGTTAATAAAGAGACAGTTCAAATTGCTCAGGAAGAAACATTTGCGGTGTGCGTTTTATTATTCTAGTAGTATTCCTGTGTCATTTTGGGGAGGAAAAATTATTTTCTGCATTTATTTTATGTAATTATTTTAAATCAGAGGAGCAGCATATAAATATCTTTCTAAAGAATTACATAATTAGTTTTTAAATGAGATTTTCTGTTACCAATTTGGAATACATAGAATTATTTGTGTAGCGTTAGAAATGTGTTTATACATGTACATGCCCATTGTATGTAGGGTCTGTAAATGCATGGAATATGACAGCATTAAAGAACACTGATAGCTAGCCGATGAAGACTGCATGAAGATGTAGGGGTAATTGAGATTTGCAGATTATTTGATAGCTATGAGAAGCATAATTGAAAACTGATCAGAGAACTTATCCTAATATCTGCCAATAACTGTCAGAATATAGCCATAAAATAGTCACTGGCGTTTCGGGGTCACTTATAATGTCATTTTAATGCATTATGCAAGGCTGAAAAATCCGTACTGTGTCAATGCGTTGTACCTTTATAAAGACTAAAAGGTAACCAACCGCAGGCTGATGGTGTACTGTGGTGAGGAGGGCTTTCTCCAGCACTAAATCATCCCTGTCAGTTGCTGGCAGAGCTCACCTCTATGTGTGTGGATTTTTAATGAGCTTTAAGGGTACAATAGGCTTTTACTTTTTATAGATATGCTTTTGTAGTTTGTTACTGGCACTACTGTAGATTTAAGCAAATTTTAAGAAGTAATGATTGTTTTTTTTGGGGCACAAGGATTGCTTTTATATGACCTTTTTTAACTAAGGACAGATGTGTGTATATTTCATTGATCCCCTCCCCCTGCAGTGTTGTTATGCATTGCACTACTGCATGTGTAGTAAAACCTGATATTCTTAGAACATGCGATTGCTTTACATATCAGTGCATCTTTCATGTCCCTCATTAAGCCAAAAAATATGGTCTTCTGTGAATGTAAAAGATGGAAAAATGATTTTTCAATCAGCTAAGAACAAGCAAATTTCACAGCAGACATTTCATCTGTTTGTTTAGCTTGGGCGCATAATACAGTGTGGGCAGTTCCCATAAAACACGTGTAAGCATGTGCCTTTTCCGGCATGGGTGAGAAAAGGCTCTGAAAGAAAGGTCTAATCAATTATTTAATTGCAGTTACTGTTCCCTTCACTCCATAATTGCTTAATGGGGTACTTGTCAGTGTCTTTGAGAAAAGTAACTGCCTTCTTCAAGGTATAGAACCTCATTTGCTATAGGACCTTGGTGATAAATAGGAAAAGGGGCTTATAGCTGGGCTGCAGAATGTGTAGGAATACTTCTCAGGCATTGCCCTGTGTACGTGTGTTCACTGCTGTATCTTACAGTTAGTGATATGTGTATTTTGGAATATATTGGTGCCTGTAAGTTTTCTGGCCTTGACCATGTTAATTAAATCTCAGATAAGTACAGTAAGCAGATGTCACGCTTATCTGCATGTAAAGAATTTAGAATAAATTACATAGGGGCGTTATAAAGAGAGTTTTTTTGTGGGTGTTGGGTTTTTTGTGTGGTGTTTTTTTTTTTTGTTTGTTTTTTTTTTTTTTTTTTTTGATGCTGTTGCATTTTGTACCTGGCTTGCGATTCCAAGCAGTTTTTTGACTTAATTTTATGATACAATTCTTAGGGCAATGATGTGAAGCCAAATTCCAAGCACTAGATATTGTTGCTTGAAGAAATGAAGTGTCGTTTTCCTGGCTGTGACATTTCTGAAGTAGCTGAATGTGGTAGAAGTGTCCCTTTGTCTTAAGTAACTGCTGCATTTGTATGAAGACTTATTGGCAAATGTTTTAATGTCATAGAAGCTGGCATTTCCAGTAGACTTGCCAAGGGACAAATCTCCCTTTCTCTGAGGCAGCACAAATTAAATCAGATTAGACTGAGTTCTTTCTTATAATTGTAGAAGTTCGGTCAGATCTCTTAATATTGAGATACTGACCCATTTGCATTTAGCAAATGTTAGTGACCAGAAAAAAGCACAAGTTCAATCTGTTGTTATATTTATCAACTTTTGTTTTGTTAAAGTTAACCAACAGTTCATTTTTGCATCTTAAATGTTTTTCAGTACATTTTATTTCTATTAAAAAATGCTACTGCAGTCTCCATCATATTGGAGACTACCAGTGTCCTTAAGGACTTGTGCATTAAGATACTTAGAAAAAAAAAAAGCAGGACTTTCTTTGCAGATTAGATGTCATGAATGTTAATATGACATTGTTAATAACTCGATGCCGTTAAATATCCCTGATGAATTTGCACATTAAATGCATGTGAGGCATGTGAGGAAATTGATTTGAGGAGGGAGTTGGTCAAGGGATATAAAGTTCGCAAGATACGGATCAGTTGTACGTGCTGGACCATGGCTACACACACAGGCTAAGCTCTCAGGACCTTGTGATTGTTTTGCTTTTAACTAGGCTGTCACAGCTGGCCTGCTGTAGGATGCTCTGCTACACTGTTGTTTTATATAAATCAACAGTGAAACATGGCTGTGGGGCAGAAAATTGTCATTACTGTTGGATTGTGGCTTTTTTAACTGGGATTTTTTTAGATACTGTTATTCCACTAGCATTTGGATTCGGATGTGTGTGCTCATGTCTTCTGCACTATTACTGTTGAGGAATGGAAAGATTTTAAAATTTTTTTTTAAATTAGGTTTTAATTTATATAAAATAATTACATTAATAAATTAAATTTAAATTGCACTAAAAATTCAAATGCCTGGTTGGCAGAGTATATTATGGGTGGTATTATGAAATCTAAATTATTTGCTTGTATATTTACTTGCAGGGAGGGAGCAACTCCCAGCTAATTGGCATACCTCCTCTTATCAGGAAGACTTGTGTTAACACAAAACATAAGGCCAGAAGCAGTGAGAGCTGGGGATCAGGTCTCCTGTAATCTTTGTCTTGTTAGCTGGTGTGAAGTGAGCATTTTTCACTTGAGTAGCTGCTACATACATATGACAGTAATATGCAAGTAATTACTCTTTTAGGGCTTGCAGCCGTAGGACTGTGTCCTACATTGGAGGCTTTTGTCTTGGCAACCTTCTCCCTGGGATTTCAGTCTGCATTTACAACTGCGCTTCTGCATCTTCTGAACACTATTTCAGGCAGCTTTGAAGAACACTGTGGCAATTTCTGATCCCATAGCAGAGAGAAGAAATGCAGATGACATTGTTATAAGATTATTGTGCATTTTCTGTTTAATTCCATCAAATATGTTTGAGTACTACTGGGATCTTTTTCTTTCTTTGAAAGTATATATGAATTTGCACAAGGAGATGTAGACTTTTTTTCTGTAACACTGCAGAGAATCAAACAAGCATGGCTGATAAGTTTTTGCTGTGTATGCAGTAAACAGTAATAAATTGAGGCCAGTGTAGCTTTTGTTGTGTGCAGCTCATTTTTTGCTTGAATATATGGTATCCTTTATAATAGATCTAAATAAATACTTGTTTCAGAGAGGCCATACTTGCATGTCTTCACTATATACTGGGTTATATTTTTTTTTTTTGATTGTTCTCTGCCTCTGAAGGCCTTTTCATTTAAATCAAGGTCAGTGGTAGAAATCTCTTGGTGTAATGTCAATGTCAGTTGCAGAGGAGTTAACATAATTAAATTGGATTATGGTTTTAGATAGACAAATTTCAAACAAACTTAGCCTAACATTTGACCTAAATAGAAATGCATGTTCATTATTAATGTACTTGAAAAATTTGGGTATGAAGTAGTGCAGTGGTGTTGAATAGCAGTATGTCTGTAACTGAAATACTGGAAAATCGATGTTGTTTGAAGTATTTTTAACAGTGGTTCATAGATACTTCTAAGTTGTGATAATAACTTAGTTTGACACTGCATATAACATGGTATTCTGTCTGTTTTAATGTACCTGCTGTCTATGACAAGACTTCCTAATATTTTATTTGCAACTGTTGAGCATCTCGAGACTGTTGTTCGAGTGGAATTATTGTTTTCAACATACTGCTCAGTCATTGTGATTATGATCTCTGTAAGACACTAGGTATCAGAAAGGAATGTCAGATCCTCTAATTAGCAGTAGACAAATACTATTTCGAAGGTGCAATACAGAAAGGTGAAAACTTGGCCAGAACTGTAAATCTGGTGGGAGGTGATTAAAGAAACAAAGTGTCTTTATGCATTTGTTTACTTTTTACACACGTAATAATTAGTGTGCCATCCCACAGTACATGGACATGAGGCACCTCTGTCTGTAGAATTCAAGGTGCATCTTTAAATGTGTGTCCCAGGCCAAGGGTTGCCCTAGAATGACAACAAGACCTGTATTATCTGTGTGATAGCGCAGAGCACTTGCAAGGCACATTGAATCTTATGTTGTCACAGATGCATTGTTCAAGCTTAGACAAAAAGGGGAAAAATTTACTTTGTAAATTCGATTTGTGGTTTTTTTTTTTTTTGGTTTTTTTTTTTTTTTTTTTGAATTCAGGTATTATATTTTCTGAACTCGATAAACAATTTTTGGCATCTTTGTGTATAATCTTTTCCTTCTTCCTTTGTGCTTCCTTATTCTCTGGGGTATATAATTGCATGATTACCCCTTTTTTCGGCCACAACCTACCTTTGTTGAGAGAGAGAGGCACTGTACAGTGAATTAATAGCTAAGGCATAAACTCTAGGATTTCTTTACAAATTTAAGTTATGCTCCTTAGTTACGATGTATTATGACCTCCTGTTCTTTCTTTCTGTTAATAGGTTCTGTTTTTATGCTAAAAGTTCAAGTAAATGACATAATCAGTCATCAGTACCTACGACAAGCGGTTGTAGAAGTGTTTGTTAACTACACAAAAACAAATTCTACTCTTACTGGAAGCAATGGAGCAGTATTAATAAAAGTTCCATACAAATTAGGAGTAAGCTTAACTATCGTATCATACAAGGATGGCTACATGCTAACACCTTTGCCTTGGAGGACTGGGAGAATGCCAAGTACGTAAGCGTCTTATAGTCCTATTATTAAACCCTATCTGTCAGTAATTAAATTTCTCTCTTTCTCAGCAGTCTGGGTAGTTACTGTCAACTGAAAATGTCTGATGTCAGTCAAGGGAGATGGCGCCTGTCAATGCAGATGTAAGGGCGAATGGTCTGTTAGACTTACCAATATTCTCATTACTGTAAAACAGAAATAGCACTTTTTAACTCTCAGTAGGTTATACTGTGGTACTTCGAGTGTATTCCAAGAAATCGTTTACCTAGACTCAGATGGTAATGTGTTTTGACAAAAGTCATACTGTCTTTAGTAATTCCTGGAGTGCTGGTGCTTTGAGTCCTGTGTAACAGGTATAAAACCTTGTTGTTACAGCTTCCTTTCAGCAGTGTTTCCTCGCAAGTTTTCCTTTTAACTATTGCATGCTCTTAAAAATTATATAATTTTTTTTTTAAGAGTTGGAATCTTAAGAATTCCAGGCACTTGTTTATCTATAGAAGGCATAAGACAGTAGCAAACACACAACAAAGGCCTTCCTGCCTAACCACTAAAATTCCTGCTCTGGACAGCAGGACTGATTTGTTTATCTAGTCTTCATATACTCATATACTTTTCTTTTTAACTGTTCTATTCACTGTTCCTTCAGAATCGGATATCTTGCAGGATTTTTTTGAGTTGCACAGTGTAATGAATGTTATTACTTTCCACAGTATACTCTTCTGTGATGCTCTCATTATTTCCACAAAGACAAGCTAATATGTGGTTGTTTGAAGATACTGTCTTAATTACTGGAAAACTGTCTGGTAAGTTCAGGCTATGCAGACCATAATCTAAATACTTTGTGACAACCATCTGTACATCTACAAGATAACATTAAGCATGTTCACGTCCTCATGTAATGCTTATCTCAAAACCAGATTTTCAGTTGTTAAGTAATAGTATATGTGGCTGTGACAATTGCTAGACATACACAAAGCATGGAGAAAATGGGTGAAAGCAAGTTTTTATACTAAATGGATTTCTGAGCAGTAATAAAAGGACTGTTTGTGTATTTTACCATTGCTGAGACAAAATTTTACTCTTTTATAGATGCCAAATCTCAACCAAGTGTTCAGTTTCCAAAATTTTTAATAAAGCTTCCAACAAATCAACATATTACAAATGTTACAGCCTATCTGACAGTGCCAGAGCAGTTTTTGAAAGTAGACAGCTTTGTCTATTCAACAGGAATTCTTCTAAATAAATCAGGTATGTAAATATGTTGTTTCAGAATTTTTTTAAGGAAGAAATCCTCTAATTATAATGAATATGAGTGTTACAGAAAAACATATGCTTAAATTAAAAGGGCCTGAACTTGGTTCCATTGCATTAAAGCTTTGTTCTAGGAACACATCAGGTGAGAAATTAATGTCACTTTTTCTGCTACTCCATGCAGTATTAGGACATAGCATATCTTACCAAACTGAAATACTCCTTCAGAATCTGCTTTTTACATATGCATATGTATGTATATAAGGTGTTTACTAAACATGTATGTCTATAAATATATATACACACATATTCTTGTATACATATAAGGTGTTTAGTAAACCCCTTAAAAATACAGTTATGGTCAGCATGTAAACTAGATGAACCTAAAGAAATAAGTGAAACTGCAGCAGTCGACTTCAGCTGTGGGGTTTTCTGCATCTTCACTAGAATGGTTGCCCCTTGGAGCTTTACACCTAGCATAAAAATTGAATGGAAGCTCATGTTTAGCTCATGGGCAGTTAATCTGCATGAGCCTGTTTAAAATGAAGTAGTCACTGTGTATACAGAGCACAGCTGTAATAATCTTTTCTGTGCATTTTTTTCACTGGAGAAGCTGTAAGTAGTTTCATGCTCATATGTAGTTGGATCTTTCAGTATTTGTCATTCTACAATTTTTTTTTTATTAGTTGCAGAAATACAATCTCTGGTAGATAGTACTGCGTGCAGTTTCATCTTTCTTTTGTTCTTCTATTCCCAGTGGAACTGAAGCCATGAGGCTCTCAAATTCATAGCAGCACATGAGGAAGCCACTACATAGAATCATAGAATAGTTAGGGTTGGATAGGACCTTAAGATTATCTAGTTCCAACCCCCCTGCCATGGGCAGGGACACCTCCCAGGAAACCATGCCTTCCAAGGCTCTGTCCAACCTGGCCTCAAACACTGCCAGCGATGGAGCATTCACAACTTCCCTAGGCAACCCATTCCAGTGCCTCACCACCCTTACAGTAAAGAATTTCTTCCTCACATCCAATCTAAACGTCCCCTGTTGAAGTTTGAACCTGTTACCCCTTGTCCTGTCACCACAGTCCCTCATGAAGGGTCCCTCCCCAGAACTTATCATGCGCTCTCATTTAATTTTCATCAAATTAAAGTCAAAATGTATATTGATACCTTGACTTACATTTTTAAAAGACTTTTCTTACCTTTATTTCACCTCTCTACATGTAAAGTATAAGAGGATAAACAGCATTTCTCCCCTTCAGGTTTTCCTTTTAATCTGTCTGGCCTGTGTTCTAAATTATTCATATACTCCTAAAGGAATAAGCTTTCTTTTAGGGCAGGTGGAAGCTAATTGATATCTGACACACCAGGATTTTTCTCACAGGCAGCTTCTAACAGCTTGCATCGATTTAATGGTATTCTGGTACTTACTAATTCTGTTTTGGCTTCTTTCATCATACTGTCATATAGCGCATTCTGAAGTATTTGCAAATTAGTGTTAAGGAAAACAAAGGAAACAAACTTTCAGGCTTCATTGTAAAACTCTGTATATGCAGCATTTTCTTTGAGTGTTCTGACAAGCCTCATGATTAACAATTCAGTTAATTATAACTGCCAAATTAGAAAGTTAATCCTTACAGGAATGTTTTAAAAGGACTGTTCAACTAAGGAAAAATGCAGCAGTCATATATTTGGATACGGCTTCAGTTTGATTTAGTGTTACGTATATTGCAGTTATACAAAAGATCTTAAACTGTCTGTATTTCACCATAGGATAGCTGTTTTGCGATCACATTATCTGAGAGCTAAAAACCTTCTTCCCTCACCCCCAAGACAGATTTTGCCTCACCGTTGTTTCTGCAGTTATCATTAAACCTGTATGTCAGAAGTCTGTTTCGCTTTTACAGATTAGGCATAGAAATGACTGGGGTTTATTTTAATCTCATTTTGAAAGTCCAGAAGAGAAAAATGTTGATTTTTATTTCACCGAGTTATGATATCTACTGTGTAGCTGGATGTGAATGGGGGGCTCACTTCTAGTTACAATTAGTATATATTCTTAATTATGAATATATATATTTTTAAATACACTATGAATGGAGAATTACAGCCAAGCTATTTCTTGCATTTAGGTTTCAAAAGCATGGAATTAACTCCTCTTGCTGCAATATGTGTAAACGTTCGTTTAACTGGGAAAGAACTGAAAGTAAATGGTCCCATTCAAATTACACTTCCTCTTCCCACAAGTACTGTAAAATCAGGAGATTCTGTACCTGCATGGGCATTTGATATGAAAACTGGTAAGCGGACTAAGTTATTTGTTATTCTACCTTTCAACACGTGTATAGTTTTGGCCATATAACACTATGTCATGGAAGAGGGACTGCACTAATGTATGAGGTGGTGATAAATAATCACAAATTTTTTTTGATTGATTAACTTGAGCTGTTCAAATGAATTTCCTTGCTTTCATTAGTCCAAAAAGCTTTGGTAAAATTCATTAGTATTCCTATTGAACAAATTTTTAAATAAATGGAATTTTATTTTGATGGGAGGCTAAGGATTCAGGAGACATACATTTTAGGTGATGTTAAATTTTAAGCCAGGTAATTTTGTAAATGCCTTTTTAAAAGAAAACCAGACTTAAAGATTTGGATGTTTTTTTCCTGGAGTATAGCTGTAAAGATCTTTTGACACTAAAACTGAAATAGATACTACTTCAGTTAACAAAAGCATTTCAGAAAATGAAATTAAGGCAAAATAAAAGAGTTATCAAAGGGAACAACATTGTTCTTACAGTATGCATTGGAAGAGAAGACTGAAGATTAGACGTTCTAAACCTTTTGTCAGCCGTTCATGCCTAATTTTGGTCAATAGTAAGTAATGAGCTAGATACACTTATCCGATTTAGATATACGTACACACCTAGTACAGGACAAGTGTACTCATAATCTTACACTGTACCTTATACTTCCTATCACACTTTGACTTGAAACATGCAAGCGAGCAAAGAGGTGTTTTACTCCTTATTAAGGCAAAAAGCTGTTATTCAACTGTTAGAAGTTTGGCAGAGGACACCAACTCTTAACAGACGTTGTTTACGTGTTCAGGAAACAAATCTATCATCTTAATGAAGAACTAAAGAACACTGAATTGAGAACATGCTAATAAAAATGACTAGGTTGTCTCTTGGGATAAGAGTGACTAGAATAACTTTTGGAATAGATTAAATCTATCTGTACACCTAGAAGACTTCAGAGGGGTGACTGGTCATAAGAGATAGCATTCTTCATCCAAGACATGGCAAAATAGCACAAGGGGGTTTAATTTCTTGCTGCCGCAGCCACTTCTGCCAGCTCCTTTGTTCATCTGTACCTGTGCTGAGCTGTTTTATCTCACTAAATTGATAACTGGTGTTATTACACAGTGTTAACAAAAAGTTGACAGAGTTAAAGCAGTTCAGCACAGGGTCAGGTTAGAGTATAAGCCAGTGTAACGTGTATGTGGGTGTTGAGGGACCTACTCAACAGGCCTATGTAAGCATGTTGGCCTTGGTACAGCAAAAGCAAGAGCGTGGCATGCTGATCCAATACAGCTGAAACAGTTGTTTTTTAGCTGTCAGATGGTGTGTTCTCTGATAGAGGTGAATTGTTTATGGTGGCTGCTCACTGAGGTGTAGTGTTTGCATGGAGCGTTCATTGATGCTTGCTGATGAGAGAACTAGGAGGACAGTGGACAAGGAGAGGGACTTTTGGGGCATAACTCTAACTTCCACCTTTTCTTCTGCTTCCTCATCTCTTTTCTGCAGTGAAAATTTGCAACTGTATTTGTTCTGGAGGTTTATTCTTAAATATGTTTATTTTATGTTTACCTTTGATTTGACATGTGCAAAATGACTTTTTTCCAAAGTAACTGAGTAATAGCAAAGTATTTCTTAGTCAAGGTTCTGGTGACTGCAGACAGTTGAACACCTCAGCTCTCCAGCAAGCATTCAGGAGAGTACGTAAGTAACAGTAGGCACCCATCTGGTACTGTTGCACTCGGTAATGAGGATCTGGCAGCCTAGATGTTGTGTGTGGAATGGTCCCCAGCAGTATTTTGAAGCACTCTTTTAAACGCTGAAGTCCTTGGATAATATGTCATAATGGTAATCAGAGCTTCCATGTCAGTATTGATAGTGGTAAGGGAGCAGGTCTGTTTGAAGTTGTGTAGACTAATCTATATGCATCAGAAAAAAGATAGAAACTGCTTTCACGTGTCTGCTTGTGCAGTGTTCCCTGGGGTTACTTGAAGTGTAACAGTACTAAGACTGTTCCTGGAAAATGAGGTTTTCTAATTATATTCCAGGTGTTGTAAATGCAGAATTTGTTGATGTATATTGAATGTGGCTTCCTTCTTTTTCTTTCTAAGTATTTTACCTCATTAGTACCAGAAGTACTTTGTGGATTTTAATAGAATTACAAAAAAAAAAAAAAGGGCAAGCTTGCATTGCAACATTAAATTGAGAACAATATGCCACTGCTTGGCAGTAAATGGTAGAGAATATGTGCCTACTCATAAATCACATCTTAGTGTTTTTCTTATTATGTATGATTTTCCATGCAGTATACTGAGGAAGAGATAATCTGGTGAAGAGAACAGCAAAGATTATATAGCTTCTTATAGGTTTGTTCGGTCAAGATGGAACTTCTGGAGGCCTAGAATATTTTATTGCCTTATGTATGTGGTGATTCGTGTAGGTTTTCTATCTGTCTGTAAGTAGCCTACCCTCAATACTTGTAAAATAATGGTTTTACAGTATAGCAGCATCTTGCCTTAGAGTTGACAGGACAGAGAATTTGAGGACCTGTTGTCTCCATATGAGAGTTAGGGATAGAAGACTTTTCCAGCTGGTCTTGCTCCTGAATCTGGAGAAGAGGATTTCCAGGTAACCACCTCTTTGAGGGCTCTAGATGGCTGCTGCTGTTACCTTCTGCCAGCTATCACAAGTTATCAGGAGAAGGCTGCAAGTTTTACTGCCAAATGATATTTTGTGTGTGTGTGTGTGTGTGTGTGTGTGCGCATCCACATGACGTATCACTTCTCAGATTCCTCCTGTATGGTAGATTTTTCCTTTCACTTTTCTGAAAGAAAGATCTTGGAGGAAAATCGAAATGATAGGGCTTATATGAATTATACTTTATGTGTGCTTTGGTTAGTGTTATTTTAAAAAAGCTGGTGGTTCTCTCTCCTTAGTCTTTGCAGTTTGAAAATGTAAGGTTGTTTATATGAGGTTGTTTTCTGTCCTTGGAATTTCACAGATGGGCCACAATAAATGTGTTCAAATGTAGCTCTGTCTTTCCTACTACATGCTTTATTAATTGTGGAAGCTGGCATACTGTAATACCTGTCTTTTGCATAGCTAAACAGATGGTGTGGAATCTGTGTCTTAACAATAGACCTTCCTTGAGTTAATTGAACTGTTACTCATTGGGGCAAGGAGAGGGAGAGAAGTAGTCAAGACAAACATTTTTATCCTATTGTAGTTTATTAGATTAAAATGCTTTCCCTCGAAGTGCTGCTAGTTAATGTTAAAATTGTATTCATATGCTTAAATTACCTGCTCCTTGATACTATTATTATTTTTTTTTTTTTTTTTTTTAAGTCTTGGACCTCATACATGCTTACGCTCATAGAACAGGATTTTTTGCACGATTTGTATGCTTACCTATGAAAGATATTTATAGAAAATAAATTACATTAAATTAATCCTGGTAAATAATGTTGATGTTTTGTTTTAAAGTAAATGTCCACACAGGGATGCCTGCAGTGTAATTATCAAGAGAGAGTGCATGTTTAGCTAAGATTGTGTAATAACGCATAGGTCAGAAGCTTCTGTTTTTCTTGTAACCTTGTGTATTTTTGCTAACAGCTTAATCACTAATGGTTTGATCTGTAGAAGAATGCTGCATGACCTGTGCAATATTTTGTCTTTCTTCTTTTTTTCCAGGTGCTTGGGTAAGCCATGGGCTAGGAATGGTAAGGGAAGCAGATGGTCAATTAGTATGGACATACACTGCTCAACACTTAGGCTACTGGATAGCAGCTCCACTGCCTGGAGCAAGAGGTATTGCAACAGCTGGCAAAGAGATCACTGGCTAACCCAAGTAATAATATACTGTAAGGCTGTCAGTTTGATTGCTTTATTTAACAACAGAAAGGGAAAAACAACATGCAGTTTGAACAGTTGGATAACTTCTGTTTGTATCCTGATAAGTGTGCCTTTGTGCATGTAACTGTTTCCTAGAACTTCAGATATTAAAGGGGGAGAATCATAGAATAGTTAGGGTTGGAAAGGACCTCAAAATCATCGAGTTCCAAACCCCCTGCCATGGGCAGGGACACCTCCCACTAAACCATGCCATCAAAGGCTGTGT
Source organism: Amazona ochrocephala (assembly GCA_039720435.1). Lineage (NCBI taxonomy): Eukaryota > Metazoa > Chordata > Aves > Psittaciformes > Psittacidae > Amazona > Amazona ochrocephala. Next base: position 78,731,233 of record CM077881.1, on the reverse strand, counting down.
CCAACCCCACCTTGAACGCCACCAGGGATGAAGCATTCACAACTTCCCTGGGCAACCCATTCCAGGGCCTCACCACCCTTACAGTAAAGAATTTCTTCCTCATGTCCAATCTAAACTTCCCCTGTTTAAGTTTAAACCCATTACCCCTTATCCTCTCACCACAGTCCCTAATGAAGAGAGTCTCCCCAGCATCCCTATAGGCCCCCTTCAGGTATTGGAAGGCTGCTATGAGGTCTCCACGCAGCCTTCTCTTCTCCAGGCTGAACAGCCCCAATTTTCTCAGCCTATGTCCAGACTGTATTTGAACTTACATGTTTGTACTGTCGCCATCTTTTGGAAGAAGCCTGCAAAGGAGCTGTGCCTGTGGAGAGCTAGTAATCAACAGAACTGTATCCCTTACTGTAGAGGATCATGGATGGCTGGAGGAAATACAATGAAAAAATTAATCTTGGGTAGAACAGCCCCAGTGAATTCTGTTTTATGTAAACTTGTATGTTTTGCTAACTCATATGAAGGGTTTCTTATCAGAGAACTAGGATGTCAAATTAAAAACATACTACTTTCTGACAGAAGCACTATGCAGAAAATGGGGACCATATTTCTAAATGGACACCTAATACAAGTGTAATTTGACTGGAATTGAGTAGATGTCATGGTAAGGCTTTAATACTTGAGATGACCCTTTCAAGATGTATTACATTGTAGCCACTGTATGTTTTCAGTTTGAAATAGCAAGGTGAAAAGGAAAGGCTAAACATAGTGCCATAGCAACACAAAATTACTGAAAAAGTATAGTTTAATTTGTTAGCTACAGCTCTGCATATGAGGCAGAATTGTTTTTGGGAACTAACTCTTGTCTGGTTTTGCTTGGCAATCTAGAATCCATTATTAGTGCGGTTTCCAAGGACATCACAGCCTATCACACAGTGTTTCTCATGGCCATCCTGGGAGGTACTGTTGTCATTATCATTGGATTTTTTGCTGTTCTTCTTTGTTACTGCAGGTAAGCAAAAATAAGCTCAGCATGAATGGAATTTAAGGTTGATAAAATAGTCTTTTGAAGTTGAGGCTTGTTTCCTTAGCTAAACTATAATGCATAGCCTAATATTTCTTTAAAAATCACAGTTATTACAGAACTTTAAGTTTGAAATGGCACATTACAGTTCTTAACCAAATCTGATCTTCAGCTCTGGAAGTCAACAGTATAGTATTTCTTGGTATGCTCTACAGTCACCCTGCATCTCTTTTGCTTAGGGATAAATGTGGTCGGACACAAAAGAAGGAAAAAAGTACAACTAAGCTGGAGGTCATCAAAAAAGACCAGACTACATCAACTACACACATAAATCACATCAATGCTGTCAAAGGGTCTTTAAAGTTGGAGGATAAGTCACAGCTATACATACCCAAGATTTCATACAGCTCTCAAAGAAGGATGTCCATAGACACAGAAGATGGAAAATCACGAGACAATTTTAAAATGTACACAGAGGATGCTTCTTACCAGTTATCCTGTCAGACTGGTCAGTCAAGAAATTCAGCCCATTCGTTGGAGACTAATGCTGGAGTTAGGCATTTACAGCAGCTGAAGCATAGCAGCAGTACTATTTCCCAGGCTCCCAGGGACATTCAAGACCAAAACAGATACCTTTCACTGAAAGAGGAGATGTATGGGCTTTCCCATATCCCAGAACACCTGATGCATATTTACAGTCAACCTATTGCTATTCTTCAAACGTCTGACCTTTTCCACTCCCCGGAACAATTGCATCCTGCTAAATCAGCAACTTTGCCAAGAAAAGGGCAGTTAGTTTACAGCCCCATGATGGAACCCATGAATCGCGATAGTTACATGCAGACGTTACCAAAAATGCCAGTGCACACTTATCCGCAGCCTTCTGTCTGCAGAGATGAAAACAGTGTGTTAGATAGTGAAGAGGGCTTACCATCTCAGACTTCAAACTGGGGGCGGTACACTAATAGCTTGCTGGAATCCATCTCTGTTCCTGGGACATTGAATGAAGCTGTTGTAATGACTCCATTTTCATCTGAACTTCAAGGTATTTCAGACCAAACATTATTGGAACTCTCTAAAGGAAAACCATGTCCACACCCTCGAGCATGGTTTGTGTCCCTGGATGGAAAGCCAATTGCTCAAGTGAGGCATTCTTTCATAGATCTGAAAAAGGGCAGAAAAACAGAGAGTAATGATACCAGTCTGGACTCTGGTGTGGACATGAATGAGCATCATCCTGGTAGGAAACTGGAGAGAGAGAAAACTTTCATTAAAACTATGCCCCATTCTAAGATCCTTTACTTGGAAGACCTGGATCTGAGTAGCAGTGAAAGTGGAACCACTGTTTGCACTCCAGAGGACCAGGCTGTGAGATACCTTATGGATGGAGGGAATGGACCAGTCATAGAACAACATGACGAAGAAGGTCTGAAAAGAAAAACTGTATCAGGAAGTCATGAATCTGGTATCCCTTCTGCTAAAAAAAGGGATAGACCATCTATCTTGAGAAGAGATAGCAAAACCAATATCTGGAAGAAAAGAGAGGAAAGGCCACTTCTTCCTATAAATTAAAACACAGTGTGCTTTGTGTTGTTGCTTTCCCTGCTGGTATTGACCTCTTGGCTGCTTCTGTATTTCTGCATTGTTGGATTTACAAGGGAAATGTTGTTTTCTGGTATCAAGAAAAGTTACTTTTTTTTTAAGATACAGATTGAGCTATTAAAATTCAACTGGGCAATTGATATTCAATGTGAATTGAAAACAGGGAAATACTACTATTAAATTTTTCTAGTTCCTAATTTTGCTGTCAGTACAGGGGAAAGCCCACATTTTAACCAGCCTGTCATTCTTGGATGCATGTTTGGGAATGCAGTGTGAGAAATGTAGGCACGTGTTTTAATTTTTTTGTAATTGTTATTTAATGCATTGGTAGACTAGTTAAAGCAGTTCCTCAGCCTTGTTCCTAATCAATGTGACCATCTCTGTAAAGTATTTTATATGTAAACTTTTCTAGGGATCTGTTACTACTTCTTTGTATAATGTAAAATGTTTCATCAGTTAGTCCCAGGACACCAGCAGATGAGCTCTGTTGCATTTATCAGTGGAGCTCTGTGGCATTCCTGCCCTCCCTGTGTGCCCATCCTCATTCAAAAGGTTTCCATTCCATATAGTAGTGGCAGAACAGGGAAGTGTACAAGTTCTGGGGCCACTGTAGTTCATGGTCCCTGGTGTTTTAAGATGATGCCCACCTGCTCTATTTTAATTTACTTTGTTTACATCTGCTATGAAGCATCCACATCCAGCAGAAAAGGACTGGTTTTGGCGGCATTTGAAGCTGCTGTTACTGTTTATCCCAGTGTCTTGTTTTGGCTTTCCTGTCAGTTAAAATCTCTTCTGTATGCTGTTGGGCCAGTTGTGCTCCAGGACATAGTCTTTAATCTCTGCATATTTGTAAGTCAGAGTTTGTCCCATAATGAAAATGGAATGCAATTTTAGACAAATTATGCCTTTGAGATAGGTTTCTTTAGCAGGAAAATTTGGCACTGTTGTTCTTCTTAATGTTTAAAAAAAATGGAAGATCATCAAACGTTTATGTGCCTACATTTTGCCAGCCTGAGCTGCTTTTGTCTAAGTTGTGCATTGCAGAGGGGTTAAACAAGCTTTATAAGTTTCGGGGGGTTTATGAGCATGAGACAGCAGATCGCAAAATTTGGTGCAATATAAATACTGCTTATGACTCAGAGTTAAATTTACCAAAAGTCATGAATGCATGACATGTAACTAAGATATGTATAGCGGAAGGAAAAGGCCATCAGAATATTCTTTATTTTTAATATTCATTTTGTCAAAATGATCGCTTCAACTTTGCCTAACAGAAAAATACATGCATTCTTTAATGTGCTTCATATAGTATATAGAATGACTTTCAGTGGCTTTGAAGCTGTTTCCCTGATAAAATAAGTTCCAGCATTTTGGCTTTGGCAGGTTGATTATAAATTATCCTAAAAAAAGCTTTATAAATATTTCCTTTAGAGCTTGGCTAAGGTTCTGTCCCAAGACTCAAATATATAATGCCTGTATGTGAATTGTGGGGTGAGATGCACTTGGTTGTCTACCCTATAGTACTCTTAAGAGTCGGGAAATACACTATGCAGCTGGGCTTCTGGGAATATTTACTCAGGAAACATTACTGTGAAATATATCTGTTACGTTGGAATGGTCAGTTGTCTGGTCCTGTTGTAGAAGAGTGTGTAAGGTAACCAGAATGGTACTAGCAATACATCAGTCCAGCTTATGCTGTGCAGTTGCTTCACGAACAAAATATGATGTTCCTGTTGAGTTCACAAGTATGAAAGTGTACAATAAATTTGAGGTAGGTAAGTCAGTCCATGATTAAATCGGCCAAAAGAATTGGCTTTAATTACACAATTTATCTATTTCAGAGGTGAATATGGCTTGTTGTACTAGCATGCCTTTGGTACTTTTTTAGGTAACTGATTAATTTTTCCTATACCAAATATATTTTCACAATACTTTTTTTTTTCTATATGCTGTTCCACTGGATTTTGCGTGTGATTAACTCTCTAGCCCCAAATACTTTCATCCTTTGCTTTAGTAGGAATCAATGTATATATTTTCTGTAGATGCACATTTCTTCTGAAAGCTGCTTTGATTTTTTGAGGCTTAATATTTCCCTGCTCTTAAGAGTTCCTTCAGTTCTGATGGTTCCCTTTTCAACAAGAAAGAACTATATATTCTGTTGAACATAATAGAAAATCCCTAAGTAATGGTTTTGTGATGTTACTGTTAAATTGATATATCTCTATTTGAAATGTTTGCCTACAGTAACTTAAATATATTGCAGATTTCTTTCAATGCATTTTTTCAATGTATATGTCAAAACCACCTAATTTTCCAAACTTACTTGTATGATTAAAAAATAACAGATTACTGCACATGGCGTTATTCATTTGAGTTCGAGGGAATGAAGTTTTGCACTCCAGTATTTTTATTCTGCATGAGTGTAGGTATCTGGTCACCAAAGTAAAAGCATTAGAAATGTTGAAAATGTCAGTTATAACTTGAAAACTTCAGAGTAATGGTGCCAAAAGATGTATGGATGTAGCGCAGATTCTCATCTGCTCTGCTAGCTGATTAAGTGCAAAGTGAGTTTAGCTCTATACCATCATTCTAAAGGAGCTTTTGGCTCTCTGGATTAGTCACAGTTGTTTTACTCTCCACATATGGCAGTGTAAAATGGCCCCTTTACAGGCTGTGCACCAGTGAGGCATTTCAGCTTTTAGCAAACAAAACAAGTCAAAGTGGAACAGATTTTTTAAGAAGTGTCAACTGCTCCACACAGCTTGGTGTCATCAGCAAACTTGCTGGAGTTGCGCTTGATCCCACTGTCCATGTTGCCTACAAAGATGTTGAACAGCACTGGTCCCAGTACTGACTGCTGAGGAAGACCCTTGTCACTGATGTCCACTTGGACACTGAGCCATTAACTGCAACTTTTTCAGTGCAACCATCCAACCAATTTCTTACCCACTGAGTGGTCCATCTGTTAAATCCATTCCTCTCCAGTTTGGAGACAAGGATGTCATGTGGAACAATGTCAGACGCCTTGCACAAGTCCAGGTATATGATGTCAGTTGCTCTTATCCACCAGTGCTGTCACCCTATTGTAGAAGACCACCAAATTTGTCAGGTGTAATTTGTCCTAACTGAAACCATGTTGGCTCTCACCAGTTACCTCCTTATTTTCCATGTGCCTTAGTATAGTTTCCAGAAGGATTTGCTCCATGATCTTGCTGTGCACCGAGGTGAGACTGTTTCCTGTGTTTTTTCTTTTTTCTCTTTTTAAAAATGGGGGTTATGTTTCCCCTTTCCAGTTAGTGGGAGGTTCACCAGACTGCCACAACTTCTCAAATATGGTAGATAATGGCTCAGCAACTACATCCACCAGTTCTTTCAGGAACTGCAGATGTATCTCATCAGGTCCCTTGCACCTTTAGGCTTCTTAGATGATCTTGAACCTGATCTTCTCCTACAGAGGTGGTTCTTCATCTCCCAGTTCTTGCATTTGCCTTCTGTGACTTAGGTAGTGTGGCTGGAGCACTTGACAGTGAGCACCTGAACAGGAAAGTCACTGAGTACTTCAGCTTTCTTCATGTGCCAGGTATCCAGGTATCCCATTTCCTTCCAGGGAGGAAATTTTCCCTTTCTTCCTTTTATCATCAGTGTACCTATAGAAGCTTTTCTTGTTGCTCTTGATGTCTCTGGTCAGATTTAATTGTGTCTTATCATATATGTGTGTTTGGCTGTTGCTTCTGTCCATGCCAGCCAAGCAACAGCTGGCTTTGCTTGCTTTGTAGATTAGAACCCATATGCCATCTTTTCTATGTGTAACTTGCTAGCATTTATCACATAATGTTTTTATGTTGCTGGTTATGCTTGAAAAGGCTTTTCTAAAGTTGAGTTTGATACTAAAAAATAAATACATCAACTTGCTTTCTGTGTCAGAATATGAGAAAGCTATTCTATAGAGAAAGCATTCCTGCAGTTGTATGCTACATGAAAACAGCTGATGCCCCTAAGCGCACAATGACAGGAAATTCTTCCTTGACCCTATCATGAGCATTAAATCTTGGATTTGAAAAATTCTCTGTAACTCTAAAATCAGTGGAATTACAGGTCATATTTATATTCAATATTTACAGAATATATTATCAATTGTCATATTCCAGCTTTACGTTGGAATTTATGCACTGGAAATCTGTCAGTGACTAGAATTTGTTTTGTTTGTAGATCATTAAAAATAGTTTGACTACACCAAGTTCTAAAAATTTTAATTCCTGAGGTAGCGGTACATGGTGTATGCCATATGTGGAAACGACAAAATGTTATCATGAAATTTGTCTCTGTGGTCAAATTAAAGCTTTTTCTATATTCCTATGTGTTATTTCAACATATGAATTTATAGGAATCATTAAATTTATTTTTCAAGATTTTTTTTCCCTGTTGGCTCAGTATTGCAGCACCAGGACAGTGCTAAAATGCTAGTGGGAAAATCAGGCCTATACAAAAGGTAGTGAGGGTTTGTGGCACACTGCGCTTGGCAGGGCAAGGGAAACGTTCAGAGGTTTTGACTTCTTTGAATCTGGAGGTTAATTACCTTGAAAATAAGAAATGGGTCATGCCTGAAGCACTCTTATGTAAGCCCCTTCTAAGGAGAGGGGAGTGATGAGCGGAGAAGATGCGAAAGGAGATAGTTTCTGTCTGAATCTTGTTTTGAAACTGATCTGTATTTGTGCTTCAGTGGGATTGATTCTTTTTGCAGAACACAAATGTTTGCAAGAAGTATGTCTCGGTTCTTCAAAGACACTGAGCTGTCAGCTATTGCAAAAAGTCCACATATGTGTACATACAATATTAAGTGAAAGGTATTAGATAGATACAGACTACTCGACCAAATTTTGTCATATGTTTAGGGTGAAAGGCAGTTAAACTTCAGGAGGGTTCCCCTGCCGTGGTTGCAGTACATGATGGGATTCTTCTTGCAGATGGGTATACCAGTTCCAGGTCTTTGCTTAGGTCAGTACTTTGATGTAACATAAGGGAAGCGATCAGGCTAAACAGTATGCAGTTGTATGCACATAAATCTGGGTATGTTACCCAGAATAAGCTAATCGACAGTCATTTTCAGATTGTTACCAAATGCCACGTATTATAGAAATTACAGAAAAAGGTGGGTGGTGGGGGGAGGAATTAACTTTAAAATTCCTTTTAAGGGAAAATTCTTTATAGTACTGTCAGGAAAGAAAATTCTGTTACTTACAAACCTGAAAGCAAAGCTGATTCAATGATTAGGGACATTATTTACTAGTGTAGAGCTAGAGCTGATGCACAAAAAATAATCCAGGATGTAGGAATGTCTAGTTGTCTGCTTTGTTTTTAATGAAATAATTTGTAAAAAGGATGACATGGAGGGGCACCAGTCTGAATTTTTCTTGTTAGCTAAAAAGTGAATCAGGTTAAGAATATTACTGGTCTAACACTATGTAAATTAAAAGGCAGTACACTGCATTTGTTGTCTAGCACTGCGTATAAGGAAAGTCTGAAGACAAATTAGCCTGCTGGAGTGCCTTTCTCTTTCATGAGACTTATCAGTGGGACACCTGAGGATCTGAAAAGCACATTACGGGTTTTCTTTCTGTTGGCCAAAAGCACCTCACCTCAGTTCGTACTTACAATTATGTAGCTTTTATAATATTTTTAAAGGCAGATCTAGTTAGAATACTGACTCCTGCATGTTGATGAAGATGGTAATTGTTGTAACCCCTGGGGTTTTTTTTGTATTTTATGTTTGAAAAGAAATTTAAAAAAATTGTATCTTTAGCAATCTCAACAGTAGTATCTCTTAAAAAAATGACATACGGGATCTGATTCAACTTCGTAAGTCAAGAGTAAGCATCTTGAAGTCACTGGATTTACAGGTATGAAGCTGACCGGAATTTTAACTTCAAAAATGAATATACGTTTATATATAAAAACTATTATAATGATAAAAATATTTTCTTTCAGCTGCTAACCTTCATTGCCATTAGAAGCAGAAAGTGGATGGAGATAGGTACTTACACTTATTTTCTAGAATGAATTTTTATCTCAATTTGGAGACTAACCTTCATTGTTTATATAACAATTTATATTGTTTTTAATTCAGTGGAATTATGCAAAACATATTACTATGCCTACAGAGTTAAAAATGAGCATTCTTTTATAGTCGTTTGTACTAATTTCTGCCATGCTTCTAACAGTAGGCAGCTACAAGTTAAAGAACTTACATGAAAGTTGCTTTAAATTACTTTAATCTGAGCTCCTTTTTCTTTTAAAAGCAGTGTTCAGTGTGTTCTGATTAGAAAAAAAGGCTTCAGATTTATTTCTTAGGACCTATTTTTAGTATTGGCACTGTTAGCTTGAAAACTGTGATTTTTTTTTTTTTTGTGTGTGTGTGTGTGCTCAGCCAGTTCAAGACGTACTGAACATTTCTATGTTTCCCCCTCCCTAAAATGTGCTGGTACTTTATTCCCCAGTTAACTGATTCAGTTCCTTTGAAGCAGTTGTTGCACTTCCTTCCATGCTACAGGAGTAACATTTTTACATCTTATTTTGTACTTTTTTAGTGCTCCTTGCAACACAGAGTTCATAAAAAGATTGTCTCTGAGATGCTGAAAGGTGGGTGAAGTAATGGCACTGACTGCACTCACCACCTTGCATGTTGGAGCCTTATATTCAAACTATATATAACAAACACTTTGTTTCCTTGGCAGTCATTTTTAAAACCACTCTGATAAGGTTATTGCTGCAAAACATTCTTCATATTTAGCATCCTGCTTTTAAGCATTTCTACCTTTTTATATTTTGTTAGAGGTGTCTTTTCATCTCTGTATTTACTACAGTATCAGTGTCTGTTGCTGAAAATGTAACTAAGATTTGTAAAATCTTATAGCTTATGCAATATAATAAAAGTTTTAAAAAGTCATCAGTGCTCTTAATCTTTTATTTGAATGTCTGAAGTCATGTGTTGTTTAGGAATATACCTCTCTTACCTAACACTTCTTTTCTAAATATTACTAAAAACGTGTATTTGTGTCATCACCATCGTTCCAATGACAAAAGAATGTTGTTATTCTTCAGTTTACCAATTCTAAGTCAGTCACAGTTTCTGTTCCAGATCTACTGAAGAAAGACTTCTATATCCTCATTAAATCTGATTCCTGTTTCTTGGTTAGTGCATCTAAGATTATTCCTTGTGTAAACTGATTTTGTTGCAATTGGAAAGGGGTACCCAGAGAAGAATATTTTATCAGGTTTTGTTCCTATATCTAATCTCTCTTTTCTCCATTCTCCCATTTAGAGACTTTCTGTGGCTCTAAGAACAAACAAAATATTTTTGTATGTCTGTACAGTGCTTAAGACAGAGGCATCAATTCCAGCTATGAATAAGCTCAAAGTACCTAAATCCAGGTAGAAAAAGAACATAATGCTGTGATAAAGAAAAGCTTATGCTGAACTTCAGAGTGTAACATCCTATTCTTAGCTGTATCTAACACTAGTATTTCTCAAGCCTTTCTGAGCTTCACGAAAGCCACATTTCAGTATTTTCACTATAGTTCAGGAACGCTGCAAGACTGTAGGCAAGCACATTGCAAAGGTCTTCCTACACTGCACCTGCATGTGTTGGATGATCACTCTTTTAATGCTCTGAGAAGCTGCATTCTGTGAGTAAACTACTGGTTCTCTTCTTACTTTCAAAGAATAACTTTTTAATTTTCAACCTGCCTGATATTTTTTTTTTTAACCATTTCAAATCCATTAGCTATTTTAAAATAGATGGAGTGAACTTTATAAGAAGTTAAGTAAATCTCAGGAATTTTTATTTCCAATGCAACAGAAGAGAATGGTATTTCCTGTCATGTTTCACTTCCATGTAAAAATTAAGTATCTGGGTCATCAGCTGATCTGTAAATACAAATACGTCAAAACTGATTGAAGTTCAGCTTGTTATATGTCATCATAGAAAACACAAAATCCAAAACTACAGATTAGTCAAGTAAGAGTTAAAGTGTCAGTAGGTTATACAGTTTTGTTTGTTGTAAGTTGTTAAGACATGCTATCACATTTTGATTTCTACTAAAATGGAAGATAATTGGAAAAAGTCACAAATCTGGCTAAGCTTCAACAAAATGTTCCTATTTTTCTTAGATTATCAAAATAAAACTTCAAAAATGGTGGGTTCTTACTGCACATCTCTGTTCTGGTTAATCAGCAGCTGGCAACTGTTCACATAAAAGTGTTTCTCATTCAGCAGGGCTTTACGTTTACATTTATTGCAGGTACGGAGGTTTAACTCTTCATTACACTTATTGGGAATCTAGAACTTAAAGGAAACTTAATGTTTAGTTTTAATTATTATATTACCATTTAGGAAGTAATTATTTGACTTAGGAATTCTTTGGCTTGGCCATCTGTACATGATTGAAAATGGGCTAAGTGGGTGGTTCCTGTGTTCTGTTTGGAGGCTTAGCTCCTCTTTTGAGCATAAACTATCAGGAATTTGTAGCAGGTCTTACAAGAATGTACCTGATACTAGAAAAAAGATTTTTCTTCATCTTGCTTTCCCATTGCATGTTTGAAAGTCCAGAGAGGGCCACAAGGATGGTAAAGGGACTGGAGCACCTCCTGTATGAAGACAAGCTGAGAAATTTGGGGCTGTTCAGCCTGGAGAACAGAAGCCGCATGGAGACCTCGTAACAGCCTTCCAATATCTGAAGGGGGCCTGCAGGGATGCTGGGGAGGGACTCTTCATCAGGGACTGTAGCAATATGACAAGAGGTAATGGGTTCAAACTTAAATATGAGGAGAAAGCTCTTTATGATGAGGGTGGTGAGGCACTGGAATGGGTTGCCCAAAGAAGTGGTAAATGCTCCATCCCTGGCAGTGTTCCAGGACAGGTTGCACAGAGCCTTGGGTGACGTGAGTCTAGGGTGAGGTGTCCCTGGAACTAGATGATCTTAAGGTCGTTTCCAACACTAATCTTTCTATGATTCTATGAAAATAGCACATTGGATACCATTTCATTCAGCAATAATGTTAAAATTAATCTGGCTTAATTTATTATGCCTCTGAATAAGAACTGGTCTTCCAAGAATATAAAAGCTTTTGGCATTTTTTATTTGAGTAATTTTTTTGATTGAAGATTTAAAAACTTGCAAATAAGAGTGACAATATCACAAGTATATGGCTATTTTCTGAAATACGTCTATACTAGCAAAATCAGTTCCTCTGATCATTTAAGAAGATTTAATATGAACATTTCTCACAGCACTGAGCAGCACTTAGTTAATTTTTATAGAACTCGCAGTTCTCTTCTAATTCGTTTCTTGGTGTCTAATAAATCCTCTTGTTGGTGTATAAAAGTAAGAATATAGCTGCGTCATCTAAATCGGGACAATCATGAATTGTTTCACAGTGTAATTCCTTCCTGGTTTTCTTGTTTTAAAATCTGTTTTTCTTGTTTTAAAATCTGTTTTTCTTGTTTTAAAATCTGTTTTTCTTGCTTTAGATTGTGTTTAGGTGGTGATCTTGTTAGGAACCTCTGTTAATGGCTGGCGTTTCCACATCTTTATTGTCTTTGTTGAGGAATGGCTTGCAGTGCACAAATCAATCTCAAAATTCAACTCCTTGGGATTTCTTAGAATTGTGGAATTATTACAGCTTCTTGCTATTTTTTCCGTCAAACTGACGCTGGCTTCTCAAAGCATTATGAACATAATTTTAAAAAAAGTACTGGACTTCCCAGAAACTGTTGTTTTCAAAAGAGCTTAGAGAGTAATCCTTGCTATGCTATGGTGTGGAAAAAATCACTAGCTTTCTACTGCTGTCCTAAATGGAGCTTGCTAAATAATCTTAAATCCATTTGGGACGTTGGCACATCCTTGTTAGAAAGTTTTCTGAAGCTGCTTTGAAACATTTTTTATGCGTGTTCAGATGATATTTGCTTGAGAAATAATCTATTTCCAGATACACAAATTTCTGGTTCCACTTGCTTTGCAGGTTTGCTAAGATTCACATGAGAACCTGGTAGGTAGTTTTTATGTTTGGCTGGTGTATCCTTCATAGTCAGAGAATTACATACAACACATTCAAAATTGCTGCAGTAGCCAACTGTAAATACATTCCCTATGGAACTTAAAGGATAGGAAGGTGAGCCATTGCATAATATTTCTTAGCAAAATACAGACTAATCAATTGTTCTTGCTTTTAACAGTCTGAAATTCAAAGAAGCCCCTGATGTTACAAGTGCAAACCCAGAGGAGCTTCACTGATTGCTAAGGGGCTATGCTGCTTATGTATTGAATGAATAGATTCTAAGTTTTAGGCACTGTCAATCTAAAGAAAGTTACTTACATTTTTCCCAGCTGCTGTAAACTGGTTATTGAAATCCTATTTTTAAAGGTGCTGCAAATACCAAGTTACTTAACTGTAACATGATAAAAGTACACATGTATTTGCTACTCCAAGGAATGAGTGGCGACTCTGCTAGCCTTTCAGTGTAATTCCTCTTTTGGTTCTGTTTTGTGTTAATTCTGGAATTAAAAGGGCGGTAACTACCAAGATTGTAATCAAGATCCTATAGGTGGCCAAGGAGGTTGAATTTATATTACTACTGTCATGTCATTGGTGAAGAAATACTGCTCGTCAGGTAAGCTAGCTTGAGTTAAATCTGAAAAGGGCTGTCTTCTGTGAACATGATTCAGGGTGCTGGTAAAAACTAGCAAAGATGAACTTCACAGGTTAGGTAATATGTATTTCTAAATTATGAAACTTGCTGCAGGCTTGCAAAAGCTCCACAACTTTCAGGCAAACTGGGCTTTTTTTTGCAAAAAGTATACTGAGACAGATCAAAGCTTCACTGCTAAGTGCCTGAAATTATAAACTGCTTGGAGGATGTAAATGTGCCTCATACGGGGGAGGTGCTGACTGATACCGATAAAGAAGCACAGAAGGCAAATACAATTAACCATCTTAAGTGAAATCTCTTAATTAGACTTACGCAAAGCCTGGACCAAAGACTGTATCTACTTCAAGTCTTCATCTAGAACTTGGAAGCATTCTCATTGTTTGTAAGACCACTCTCTAAAACTTGAAATGATATTTCTGGAAATCTAGTGTGGCAGCAAAATTAAATTCTAAGACATAAGTGTATCCATTTACAGTTACTATAGTAATCTGAATTCACTTTTTTTTTTGTTTGATTCAACATAGTAAATCAGTAGTAAAAGAAAAAAAGGTATACTGATACAGCTATGTGTACAACTGCACATACTTATTTTTCACAGGTCCTTTGTTTTGTGGTTTCTGTGCTCTAGGTCTAGGCCTGACTCTTAGCAAATTTCATGTGGCGCTTATTTAGAAAAAAATGTGCTGACAGAACTTCTCCCAGCCTGTGGTAGTCTTAGGATACACATCTTAGAGATGGTGATTGCCGTCCTGGATAATACAACTGAGAAATTAATAAGGTACAGTTAGATTTAATTGGGGAAGATTTTGGTACTACTCATGTGTTACGCGTATGCCGTGGACAAGCGGAATTCAAAGAATCTCCCAAATCATCTTATTTTATGTTGGTTACTATGTCCGTCTTTTTGCATCACACTGTTAGCTGCAAGGGCATATCTACACAAAGAAATGAGAAAGGTAGGTTAAGTAAGCCACAATGTATTTCCATCTGCTGTCCCTATAAGTGTGCCACGGTGCAACATATACAGGCAGAGTATGATCAAGCTTTCTTAATTTATGGTGTTATTTTTGCTTATTTCAGTATCTTTTTGTAGCTATTTACAGCTAAGCAAGTCTAATTCAGTGCAAGGTCTGCATGATTTATATAAGGGGTATTGAGATCAATTAATATTATATAGGTCAGGGTGGGATACAAAAAAGAAATCCTGTTTCGTACCTGTCTAAAATTAAAAATGTAGAGAATGGCAAAGGCAGTGAAGCATCCATGACATGAGTGATACTCAACATGCTCAGTGCACCTAAAAGGAAAAACAGAACCATAAGGGGGTAGGTTAACAAGCAGTTAACACTTTATCATAAAGAAATAGCTAAATTTAGTACCTGGGAAAGGACAGCCCCAAATAGATACTACAGAATTGTTTGGAGATGTACCGCACTAAAAGCCGAGTTCAAAGATAAAAGCCTTAGCTTACTAGCCATGGATGTTTATTTGTTTACAAAGCACACAGTGTCTATTCTGCAGGTGAAATCAGTTGCTTACAATAAACGCAGAAAAATGAGCAACAAGCTGCAAGATATACTTAAAGACATAGCACTGTCAAAATCTTGGTTTAAAAATACTGGTAGCACCTTCCTACAATTTGAAATACTCTGCAGTTATTACTAGGGGTTCCAAGGTGCCTATACAGTCTTGTTTTCTCTGTTGCAGTTCTAAGTTGCTTATCGAGTTTCTAAATTCTAGAATGAGCCTTAGATGTGCAAATTTTTCTCTGCAAAGTAGACACTTCACTACAAAGTTATTCTCCACTTAAATCTTGGTGGTGAGACCAAGTTTTCATATATGTTATATGCACGTTGTTACCACAGCTGTAGCTGCAGGAAATTAATACCGATTTATGTAATTTCTCCAGAAGCATATAAGAAACGGCAAAAAAAAATCACAAAGAGGTCTAGTGATGTCTGTTCAAAAGGAACCCCAAACCAACCCAAACTAAAAGTGCTTTTTCGTCTGCCAAAGAATTAAGCCTTCCACCATCTTTTGAAACGTGGAATAATAAACATTATTTCCTTATTAGAATTCATGATGCTTGTGAATTGAATGTATTTTGCTTCTCATTCATGGTTCCAGAGGATAACCTCATCAGCAAATGCTGTCACTTCAGTAAAACACTGAAGGGTGTTCCTTGAGGTTTCCTTATCTTCACAAGGAGAAAATGACAGAAGGTAGAAAATTCCTCTGCTAACAGCCGGCTTTGGCAAATTAATCTGTTCTCTGAAACTCAGCTTGGGTACAGCTCTAATACCATGTCACTATATTCCATAGCCAGAAACTAGTTATGAGTTAAGATGGTGGTTTCTACTGAAGTTATTTTGCCTATACAAAATTTCAGAAAGTAAAAAGTTCCAAAATCTAGTTAAGATAGAAGAAGACAAGGTAGGTTCTGACTATGTATAAATGTTCGGGTTGGTTCTGCCAAAAACACCCTAGCCTAGCAAAATCAGTAATTTTCTGTTAATTTGATGGGGTTTGATTCAGCCTATGGCATCTCAAGAGAAGTAATACATGCACTGTAACAGTGGTGTGAAAATGGGATAGCTTCTGTGGCACCAGGGAACAGTTTCATAGACTTCTGTATGAGACCTCATGTCATGTCTGGAACAGCAGTTTGTGACTTCATTTGCAGTGCATCGGGCATTTGTGGAAGCTGCACAGGTTTGTTTTGGAGTCTGAAATGGATCTTATGTGACTGTTGTTGATATGTTTATCTTTGCTCTGATATAAACGCACCTGCGCAAATACATAAATTCATTTGCTTCCACCCGGCTACTACACCCAGCCAACAGCTCCAGTACGCTATGGAGAAGAAACTGGTGTAAGTATATGTTGCCCAGCCTTCGGCCTCGATTTTTCTTTTCAGAAATCACGGCTGCTCCTCACACTAAAGCAGGACCGTGCAGTTATGGAAGAGCGACCGCCCGCAGAGGTGACCGTAGCCGTGCCTGCCACCGACACCGCGAAGCGGCACTGCTAGGCTATACGGGCGGCCTCCCCGCGCCAGCTCCGCCCGCTGAGGAAAGCCCCCGCGGCCAAGCTGCTCCGCAGCATCGTCCCGCACCGTCAGCGATGGCCCGTCCCTGCTCGCCTCCAGCCGCAGGAGGGTACCCAGCTCCGGCAGGGCGCTGCTCAGCGCCCGGTCCTGCCGCCACAGCCTTAGCTCGGCGCTCTCGCCTCCGGCCGCATGGCTGGGGGCAGCGCGTGAGTGGCCGGTCCCTATGGCAACGGTGCGGCCGCCATTATCAGAGCCCCCGCCGACCCGCAGGCAGGGGTGCGCGTGCCCTCGCTCCCTCAGGCGGACTCTGCCGCGATCGCCGGGCCCAGCGTGGGCTCCGGAGGGCAGCCCGCAGTGTGTCCCAGCGTTGGCCTTGTAACGCCACGTGTTTTATTACGTGCTTTTTGTAAAGCAAAGCAGTTGTGAAGACATTTACCAGAGAGGCGGGTTTCTGTGCTGTGCCGCAGGCGGTAGGGGGAACTGTTGCACTCCATAACCTGCACGAGTGCGATCGTCTGCGTTTCATGTTAAATATCAGTTTTCCAAATAGAGTTACGAATTTTTTTATTTTTTTTTATTTTTTTTTTTTTTTACGACATAAGGAAGTCTTTCTGTCTTGTGCTGGGTTTCTCTGAAGTGGCATTTTATTTCAGAGGTGGCTAAGCCGTGCTAGAGAGCGGCAGAGATGGGGCAGAGCTCCTGGAAAGCCGGGAAGAGTCAGCCGAGGAGCTCTCGGTGGTGCTGGGGAGCTGAGGTGAGGTTATGTGAGGAAAGGAAGGGGGAGTCAGGGGCCTGGCACCGTGCCTGGTTGAAATGATGCCCCGCCATGCTACGTGGTGAGGGAATAGTGTTGGTGAAGAAGCAGCTCATCTAGCCGCAGGACTCTGATCCAGACCAGTCCAGAGATGAGAACAGATAGAATAGATTGTCCAGGGTTAGAGAGGTTATTTTGAATGCTAGGAATGTTTCTTTCTTGTTTTTCATGCCTTGTATGTTTAGACTGACCCTCTCTCTTCAGGAGGGAGAGTTCACAGCTCAGTGTATATTGATAGTGACACAGTGGAGTCCTGATCTTTCTGCTTTGCTAATAATTATTAAGCAATGTTCTTAAGTTTGGGATTTGAATTTGTTCAACAGAACAAAACTTGGATGAGATGATCCTTGAAGTCCTTTCCAACCTCGTATTCTATAACGCTGACTTCTGTGAGCTTCCAGAATTGAATAGTTCTTTCTGAGTAAAGCTACACTCATTTCTGTCAAACATCTGCTAGCTGTGATTTCAGAAGCTATAAATATAAGAAAAAATAGCAAAGACCCCAAATCAGAAAATCCTGCTACCTGCTACCGCAGGTATGAAGCTTAGGTTCTGATAGATACCTGGAATGGAACACAGCATTGATAAATTGGGGCAGATCTGCAGTGGAACACTGCGTGTTCAGTCTTGTCCATAATCTTGTCTGGATGTTACTTGAAAATAAGATATTTTTAAATAATATGGAGATAATATTTATTCTTGCTAACATTCTTATATTGACACAATCAACATATGATCTTCAGCAGGATTTTCTGACTCCTGAATTGTTTTAACATTAGAATCATAGAATAGTTAGGGTTGGAAAGGACCTTAAGATCATGTAGTTCCAACCCCCCTGCCGTGGGCAGGGACACCTCACACTAAACCATGCCATCCAAGGCTCTGTCCAACCTGGCCTTGAACACCACCAGTGATGGAGCATTCACAACCTCCCTGGGCAACCCATTCCAGTGCCTCACCACCCTTACAGTAAAGAATTTCTTCCTCATATCCAATCTAAACTTCCCCTGTTTAAGTCTGAACCCGTTACCCCTTGTCCTCTCACTACAGTCCCTAATGAAGAGTCCCTACCCAGCATCTCCGTAGGCCGCCTTCATGATTCGTATACTGTCGTTTAAGAGGACTAAGGTTCTGAGTATGAGACACAAAACTGTGTTCTCTATTACCCCTATACCAGCATTAATACATGGTAACAAAACCCCCAGCAGATTAAAATTGGTTCAGTGAAAAGATTTTTAAGCACTACAGTTGATGATGCTTCACCCAACAATTGCAGATATGTTTGTTTTTTTTTTTTTCTTTCAGCTACCTAATGTGAGTGTGATAGATTTTAGTTTTTTTCCCCTTGGTTCCATCTCCAGTTGAAATGACTGGAAATGTTCCCTGTTATGTCAGTGAAGATACTGAAAAATAACCTTTTGAACTGGTGGTGTCATATCCACAAAGAGC
The DNA here is from genome assembly GCA_039720435.1 of Amazona ochrocephala. Taxonomy (NCBI): domain Eukaryota; kingdom Metazoa; phylum Chordata; class Aves; order Psittaciformes; family Psittacidae; genus Amazona; species Amazona ochrocephala. Next base: position 78,712,599 of record CM077881.1, on the reverse strand, counting down.
ACATCAAAAAGAAGAACTTGGTTTCCTGAATCTCTGCTCATCGTCTTTTCAACTGCGTGTTGTCATTGTTTTGTTTTATTTTTCTAACATACGAAAAAGTCAGTGCCTTTTTTTTTTTTTTTTAAATATGTGTAGATTTATTTAATTGTATTGGTGCTGTTTAATTGGTTTTGTAACTACTAGTAACTATTGCAAGGTAAATTTTAATTTTACCAATTTAAACCAGCATGATTTTTCTTAAAAGCTTAATATACTAATGCTGTCTATGATATCTGGGGGGGGCAGTAAGGACATTATCCTAACATAACCTGCAGATATGTTTTTCATGAGGTATGGTTTTTTTTGGGGGGGGTCAGTCCATGATCTTCCTTTACCACTGTTTTTTTGTACAGCCTTGCAGGTAAGCAAAAGCCCCAAATGAGCTGTTTAGTGGGAAAAGTTTTGTGTAATGTTTTATACAATACATGACCTTTAAATGTGTGTTTCAGAAGTGGAACAGAGAAATAATCACTAAGAAAAATTTATTTTGGCACCAGAAAGTGAAGTAATCTTGATACTTACTGAGTCACTTCAAGTGATATGAACCTAAGTTTACTGTGTGGTATGTAATTCTTCCTCTCTACTTTTACTGTGGTTCAGTATGTACAAATGACACTGTCTAGCAGGGACTCTGATTTGCAAAAGTATGTTTTTAATGACATTACGAAAAGATTAGTACTGACAGGTTTTTATATATATCTCCTATGTGGAGCCAACTCTTCCAGCCCATTTCCTTCAGTGATATCTGGAGAGGATCTGATAAGCTTTGCACTGCATTTCACAGGTCAGAGGGCATTGTCTTCCCCTTCACTCCAGCTGCCAACAACAAAGTCAGCCATATGTTAGCACCATCACACAGGAAGCTGTGAGCCTGCTCGTGTTCAACAAAGTACAAATGCAGGAAGAGCGTCAGGTTAGTTAAAAGCTGATGGTGCTCTTCTAAGGTAGTATATAGCTAATAGTACTATAACCCAACAATGCTATTCTGTATGCTGTGTATGTTTCAGTCTCAGGGAAGGCTGGTTATCTATTGTTGATTGGTTTAATACTACTACAGCATACCTCCAGGTATCCATTTAGAATATGTTACAGGTGGTATCATATCCTGAGGTGGGAATGCATAATGTTAAAAGAATAATTACGTACACAGCAAAGAGCAAAGCTGCAGTGGAATTATGTGATAATGAATTGAACATAATATGTATCTGAACAGGTACAATTTCACACTGCCAAATAACAAACAGGATGTGAGTTGCCTTAAATTTGCTCTAGATTCCCTCAACGTATAATATGTTGTATATCAAATTATAATGATGTACAATATATTAGCAAGCTCATATAATAAAATGCTGTGGGGCATGACATCTCAGAGTTGGTAAATGTGGGTTTTGCACTTCTCTGTGGTTTTGGAATGTAAAAACAGCTTAATGTGAGCTTCATAGTTTCAGCGCTGGTAGCTAGTATTCTGGAACCAAGTTCATTAGTGCTAAATTTGCATCTATTAGCAGCTTGTCTTCTGCTTCTGGTACATTGTTTACTGCTTCAGGAAAGTCTTCCTGATACCTCATACTAGTTCCCATCCTCTGGCTTTTGCTCAACACAGAGCAAATCAGGTCAGGCACACTGAGTTCCAAGTCCTTTCTCTAAGGACCAGCTGAAAGCTCTGCTACTATGTACTGTTACCACCTAGAAGTGCTAGGCCACACCCTTAATAACACATACAGATATCTGCAGGAGTAGAGCACTGTAGTAATAGAATTGAGGTCACTACTTGTTCATGACTTCAGGAAAGGGAGGAGTGAGGGTCTTTTTTCTGGTGACAGTGCCAGTGAATGCAGCAGTGCATCAGTGAATTTACTACAATTTGTCCAATCTCTATTCGTTATATCTTTGTTTTCACACCTTCAGTGGCTATGCCAAGAGTTAGTGTACTTCCAGAAAGGCCCTTAAATGGTTTGCTTCCTCTGTTGAGACCACTAGATTACTTTAAATGTGAAACCAGCACTTGAGCTTTAGCCATCCCAAGGTACAGCTTCAGCATCCAGTGCCAGTGTCCACACTGGAATGCTGTGTGGATGGAAATAGTAAGCAGATATGAAAGTCTTGTGAAGACTTGTGAAAGTGATAGATAAGGACATAGGACTGTGTCATAACTCAGACCCACTGGTCTGAGTTCCTAGTTTACCTGTATGTCTAGCAGGGGACACCCAGAGCAAGAAGCGGTGTGTTCGCAGCAACTGAAGCTCAGAGACCATGGTAGAGCTTTTCTTCTGACCCAAGGGTTCACTGTTGAAATGTAGTTCCTGAGATACAAAGTCTGTGAGTAGTTTCACATATGCATCTAGATAGATATGTCAGGCCAGGTCAAATTTTAGTAGGCATTTTGCCACGTATGTTCCTCCATTTTTAGTCCCTTACCCTTCTGCAAATCATATTTAGGAAGAGTTTATGCTAGAAGTGCTCTGATTAAAGAGAAGTTGCTAATATTGTGGTCATGAAAGCTATGTTTATTATGTGCCACCAGAACACCAAAACTGCTTTTTATAGCCATGAATGATTTTGATTATACCTGAATATTTGTATGGCATGGAAAAATTCCTCTATCGCATAAGGCAGGTGGAGCTGCTTTTTGTATCCTCTCCTTGAGGTGTAGAAGGCATACCAACAGTCCTTAAGTCACCAAGGCAGAAGGAATTCATACAGACTCATAAACACTTCTTGTTCTTATCTGATGCAATTTTATCTGACGGCTGCCTTTCTATCTAAGTTAAGACAATCATGACTAAAGGAAGGCATGATGACTGTTACCCAAACTGCAAGCCAGAACAGAATAGTGTCACTGTAGTGTGATGCTTTTCTTCATGTCACATCTGTTACGATGTTGGGAAAAAATCAGCCAAAAATAATTCAATATAAGTTACTTAGTTTCAATCTCCGGATCTTTGTTAATGGTATTTTATTTTAACGGAAGCTGCTGCAAACTGCATCTATCACATTGTGAAACTGTACGTATTTTCTGATCGTTTGTCACAAGAGGGGGTTGGAGTTCTTCTTGGTTCCTAAGAGCTGACATTTGGCTCTCTCTAGGAGACGGTGTTTTGGTTGGGTTTTTTCTTTTTTTTTTTTTTTGTGAGAATAAAGGGCTTATTGTTTGATTGTACTGTTTTTAAATAATAGACTATAAAATTGTTGAAAAGCCTAGGTCAAAACAATGGGGAGTAAGTAAGGAGTTGTTCCATACTGGTTTTTATTTTGTATTTTGATGGCAAATATTGTAAAAATTATGATGTAAAAAGCATTCTTGGGCATGGTCATACTGTTAAGCAGTGACATTCATAGAATGGGAGCTGGGAGGAAATCTCTGTGAGAAACTTCCTGTCTTTAGGGAGCCATCACAAGGTGAATCAAAGTTATCAGTTAACCGAGCTATAGTAAATGAAATGGTGATGCTTTGTCCACCTGTGACACTACCCCTGTTTATGCTGGTATCTGTAGGATGTCAGCATCCTATATAAAGTCTCTCTTCTTGTTTTGTGGTAAAGTGACAAATATCATTGCCCTTATTTCAGTATCCTCACCGTGAACAGGTTTTCGAAAAACTGATGATAGACTTCTAGGTCTGTTTTGTTTCCTGGATAATCTCTGAAGAATCTGATAGGTTAGGGGATTCAATACATCCTTAGCTCATTCATTCACTTCTAAGCATGCAGAATCCAGAAGGAGTGCATTCTTGGAAATGCTTGGGGAAAAAGCATAGACAGTGTTATGAAAATGGCTCAGCCTCTACTTTTCACAATGGACTAAAATGATGTGACTGAGGAGATGGTGTCATTCATGTTTTTGAAGAAAATATTTGGAAAAGTTTATTCTCCAGGTTTAGAAAAGAGCTGTCTCAAATGATAAATGATTGCAAAGGTTTTATTTCGATCAGTGGTGAATTATTATACAAGAAAGATAATGCAGAGATCCTGTTTCTGTCTGCAGGGAAGTCTAAACCTCCTTGTTCTTTATAATTCTGGGAAAAACTTAGTCATTTCTCTTTGAAGCATTTGTTTATATGCCCTTAATTCTTAGAAAAACTTTTCCACTCATATCTACATCAGCCACGTTCTGTGTTTCTGTTGTGTTGTATAATCTATATTAACTGCCTGTGAGCTGCATGAGAGTTGGACCTTTCTCTAGAATATCTCACCATTTAGCAGTAAACTGATTTCATATCTTGCATGGCTGGCAGCAGTTCAAGTATTTTAAAACATCAGCAATGCTCCTGGAAGATCTCTGTCACAGCTGAGTGTCTTTGCGTGGCTGTGGCAGTGGCTTTTTCATTGTATGCCTTTATGTTTCCAGTGTCTGAGAATATTTATTGCATGAGATTTTTTTTAAAGTGGTAGAATACAAAAATTGCAGTATTTTTAGGAAAGAAATGGTTTTCAAGGTAACAATATGTATACTTTGAGAAACACTAATGAATGTGAAGTCAGGAAAAATAATTTTTAAACATTGTTAACATATATAAAAGCATATAGTCCAAAGACTGTATGTATCCCTGGTGAGGAACAGCATTTTGGAGACCTGTGTTTTGTTCCTGAAAAAGAGCACAGCTTTTTTCCTTTCAGCTTTGTTTAGTTTACTTTGATGTCCTGTTAAAAATCCCAACCATAAAAGGAAAAAAGAGGAGGAAAAAAAAAATTTCTTGGGCATTGCACTGGTGAAAAAAACAGCTTACACTTAAGTGGGTTTTGTCTTAGAATTACTGAGCAATTAAAGGGGGATTATATCCTCACTTGTTTCTGTGGTTGTTATTGAGTACAACCTAGTTAACAAATCAAATGTAGGGCATCATAAAACTTGCCATAATGTGAGCTATGGTTTGCTTTGTATTTATGCTTGGGAACTTGAAACAAAGGTCAGCACAAGTTTCATTACCCCTCCCATTTGTATTTTCCCACACTTTTTCCCACACTTGAATGAATCTATATAGTGCTTGCTTATGACCATCGTGGTTGTCTGTATTTAAAATGTGACAAATGTTTTTTGAACCCAAATGTGGTTTGAAGTCATATCTGGAGTTCTATGATACTGTTCTCATCAGTAAAATAAGGACTCTTCTTTTCTTTCCTCCTCTTGTTTTCAAGTCAGAAATGCTTTTTCTTACATTTGCAATTGATTCTCCACTGAAGAATTTTTCCAATTCTTTTTTTTTTTTTCTTTACCTAGTGGTGTTTTTTCTTTCAAATTATTCTATACTGGTGACAGTTACTCTATGATATGAGTGATCCATTTATCCTAGAAAGGTAAGCCTGACGAAAGACCAGATGGGCCCATTAGTTGTTGCTCCCGTTATGTACTTGTGTTCATGTTGCCTTTTGGTGGTTTGCATATAGGCAGAGCTCTTGCATACCGTGATACTGCTCATCTCAGGTGAAACTTGTGTACAGTCTGAGCTATGAACAAAATAGAGTGGTAGTGGCACAACAAAAAAATTTCAGCTCTGGAATACCACAGTCCAATGAATTTGCATTGGCACCAAAGCAAGGTTATCCCACAATCCTAAATATCCTGTGGTAAGTACAATCTGGACTGTTTTGGAATGTAATATGAATAGCACATATAATATGAATTGCACAGACTATGTATTTGAGAAAGCTCATTTAAAGACTGCACAGAGAAAGGTTCCGTTTTCTGAGATGTGCTGAGCTAGAAGCTAACTCCGTTTATTGCTGAACTCACTGTTGACCCATTGTCATTGATGGGTACTTTCTCATACACAACACATCAGACAAAACAAAGCAAGTTTTATTGTATCCTGTTCTGTTAAATAAAGTTCTTTCCTCATTTTCAGCACAGCTGAGATGCCATTATGATAGCTATAATTCTTTTCCTAAGTAAAAATACGTTCAGAAGGAAGGGTGAAAATAATCTCTGTAATATAATTTAGTTCTAAAGTTAGTAAAGAGAAATCAGCAGTCAAAGCTTGCTATTGTTAGTATAAAGCTTTTTAAAGTTCTAATCTTCTGAAATCAAAGCGTAATGAAAAAATGGGTTCATTTCCTCTGTGAAAAGTGTCATAGAAATTGGACAGTACAGAAATAATTTTTATGTTATTTTTTTTTAGGAAATCAATGAAGGCTTCTCTGCCAAATATTTGGTATTAAAGGTAATAAAAATTAATAGGTTTGAAGAAGAGCAGTTGATAAAAAAATTCCTGAACAGCTTTAGTTCCAATTTTTTTTGATAATACATGTATTACTGCAAAATGATTCTCTAGGTTAAGAACAGGACATTCAAGAGCAGTTTGCTGGCATTTTATTAGTTATGGGAAAGTCACCTTTTTGCAAATCTCTTTTGCATATGTAATTCCAATAGCATAAAGATTGGAAGCACTGTGGTTTCTATAATGTGCCTTGCTCTTTTTTTGAATTAGTTTTATTTTCCTATTATATGGGTGTTATTGCCAGTATTCTGTTTCCATTGGAAGTTTTATTTATCAGTTTCAGATACCTTGTTATAAAAATGTATACCCTACTCTTCTCTATGTTAGCTGATTATTGTGTATCAAATATCACCATCTGTTCTTATTATCTGACAAAAATACAGATGATCAGGCTAGAGGTGCCTTAACATCAGTTTGAGTTTAAAGTTCAGATGTTAGATATGCTGGCAAAAGCCATATCTTCCTTCCTACCATAGAATTTTGAGTGAGAAAAGGATTAGAGGTGCTGCTTTTGTAGTTTGTTTCTTTTCATTGCTAAGGCACACCCTCAGAATGTGGGAAGCAAATGTCTCTCTTGTCTGCAGACTTGAGTGCTGTGATTATCTTTATTCAATCTATAGAGCAGTTTGCTTTCTGAAAACCATTTGCTATATCGACGCTGAGGGGCATAGTGAGAATGGAGTTAAAATCTGGAAAAGGAGCCTCTGATGCTGCTGACATACACTTAAGTTAGCAGCTTAGCTTTCTATGGTGCCATAAATCAGGTAGGGATAAAAAGAGAAGTTGTTACACAATTCAGAAGGCAGCAGAGTATGATAAACTCCTGTTTACAGCCTGAGTGACTTCCTTTCAAGTCCTCCTCTTTCTGTAGGAAACAGAAAAATCACCCTAAGCTATTTGACAAATTAATGTCTATTGAATACGTTCAATAAATCTTTATTCCTGTTGTGATGCAGCATAGACATTTTATTACTGGGGACTCTAGGGCTCATTGTGCTGTGCACTGTCCAAATGTACGTTGTAGAGGCTGAGCTGGCTCTAACTTTTTAATTACCAGACAGAGAAAGGAAAGTCCTTTCTCATTCATGCCTACTCCTCCAGCTGTAGGATATTTGATGCTCATCTGTAATTCTGGCTAAGCAAGCTTCTCAAAGATGCTTTTCTTGATGGGGAACCATACAATTACATATGGCTACTCAGTCTGTAAATGGATTTTCAGTATGAGCAAAGCTACAAAAACCTGTATATAGTTGCACTGCTTCATTAAAATGCTAGAACCTGACAGATTTTAATCAAGGCCCAAAGCAGTAATCTTCAGTTTGACTGTGTTCTGTTATTCATTATAAGATAAATTGATATAGTGTGTTCATCAATGAGAAACAGCTTAACTGGTGACTGTCAATGGTTTCATTTCAGTGTTTGGAACTCTTGTTCCTGGGCCCTGCGTCTGTTGTGCCATGCAGGAGAGCATGCATTAGAAGTGATGAGCCCTGTGTTACAAAGCTTTTAATCTACATGTAAGAGAAGAGATAACAGAATCAGATGAGGAATTAATTAAATTGTCAAGATGACATGAAAAAATCCTGTAAGAAGGACATGTAAAGAAACTTGCTCTTGAACGTGAGAGTACCTTTTATCCCACTTTCCCCAGAACAGAAAACAGAAAACTGTTAAACTTCAGCATTTTGGTAAAAGAAAGAACTTATTTTAAAATCAAATCACTTACCTAGTTTCACATGGCCAGCCAACAATAAGCTAGATGACTTAATGTGATTTCTTTACAGTTTAGTGTTCTCTGTTTAACTGCAGCTGAGGGAATATGAAGGACTGAGCAGTTTGCTGCTTAGTCTTCTGATGACAGACCTTTGCCTAATACTCTGAAGGGTTGTAAGAAGTGTTCAGTGTTTTAGTCTGTGTTCTGTCTACAGAGAATAGTTTTTCAGTCAACCGAAACTGCTTCTGTGGATTATGTGATTCTGACTAATACAAGCACATCAAGTTTTCCTTTATTAATAGTGCCCAGTGTTAGATGTGATCATAAAATACATGTCTTAATTTGTAGCTTGGATTTTAGAAATCTCCATAGACCAATTGAGGAAATGTAAAGAGACCAACCCAAAATGTCCTGGGAGAATTTCCAAAAAAATCAAAGCAGCAAGAAGTAGAAATCAAAATAACATCTTTAATCATCTCTGCCCTAAATTCTTAAAACACAACTGCTGTTTCAACTTTCTCTCAAAATCACACTGTTACTGTTTTGATATTTTTCATCTACTGTAGACTGAGAAATATTTAAGGGTGTAGTTAGTGGCTGTCTCAATTCATGCCTCTGCCCTGTCCACAGCTTTTTTTGACTGCGTGTGTTGAACTTACCTGGCAAGCCTGGCAACTGAGCAAAGAAATACATGCAGCCCAGGAGTAAGTGGCCACTCTCCTTACTTTCCTTCCCAATTCTAATGAGGACTGTGACCTGTGCAGGCTGGACTGGATAGGGCTTGATGGTTTTCTGTCTTGCTCCTGTAATTTTTGCTCTTGCTTCTTCAGTGCCCACTTGGTCTTCAGATCGGTTCATGATGCTGGTCCTGCTTAGAACAAGATGCTGCTGAAAAAGTATTCTCAAGGGATTGGGCAGAAAGCTTGCTTATAAATTTTGGGAATGATTTCCTTAATTCTTATCTTGATATTTTGAATAAATCTTCTACAGTTATGAGACCTCTGAGACATCAAAGTATAGCATCACATACCATAGTAGCATGAGATACTCGGGATAATAAAAGTAATAGGTCGTACTCTACTGGGTAGGGTTCATTTGTTTTTACTGACAGAAAGGCAGGCCTGTGGTGGAATTTTCTGATGTTGCTGTTACTATTCCATGGTATAAGTGATTTATTTTTTTTCTGATTATTCAAAACATTAAAAAGTTATAATTTAAGATCCGACATCAAAACTTCATGTGATAAGCAAAACTTCCTAATGCTGCACCTATTCAGATAAGTAATTCTATTGCATTTAGTGGGATTAGTCATGTTATTTACAACTTGATGTGCATTTAAATGATTTCCTGAAGACTAGCCAGTATATTCTGTAATTTCACCTAATGCACCTTTATTATAATGCTGTTGCAGGTGAGTATATATGAATAGAGCGTAGGGAGTTACAGACCACTATAGTGTGTATTTAGAAGATTAATCTTACTAAAATAATTAATCAACACCAGCCTTCTTGATAATGATTAATTCTTGAACTTTATTAAGCATACAAAATTGTTGGTTTATAGCACTTAATTAGCACTGAGCATGTGATAATGCAGAGCTGATGCTGTATAGTTTGATGATAAAATCCTTGGTGGCTCTTAGTCCTTGAGGTCAAGGTTATCACTTCTTTCTTCTCTGATTTTCCTTGACTGTGTGTGATGTTCTCATGCTATTGCCCTTTCCCTCCCAAAGCAGTGTCACAGTGCTCTTTGTCTTGTTTTTTGCTCTGCTGATCATCTTTGCATATTAAAGAGGTCTGCTTATTTTGTCTGACAACTTTGGTTACTTAAATGCCTACAGTCATGAGAGATGCTTCAGAAGTTCTTTTCAGACAAAACATAGGACCAAGCCCTGCAAGCATTTAGATGAAGGTGCTTGATTCTCACACAGTGAAAGACAAATCTAGATGCTGCTTCCATCTCCCTGGGCACAATTTCTTTCCTTCCACATATTTTCTAGGAGGATTTGACATCTCATTCTTTCGCCAGTACCTACTTCTTTCAGTGATAGTCTTCTCCCCCCACCAACTACAGCTGGCAGCAACTGTTTGAGTTAGGCTACAGCAGACACAAGAGGCTTCTGACTTTTGGAAGAGCTTTCATTGCTGAAGCAGCTGTTCCTTATGTTCCCTGGGGGAAAGTCAGAAATCTGTATGAAAGCCAGTTGGACCACATGAATTTAGGTGTCTCTCATACAGTTATTGCACTATACATTATAAGGGGTTCAAAGAACTTTTAAAGCTGATTTAAGAGCAGGCTATTGATTGTCAACATATGAATGTAAAGTAATTTCTAAACTGGCACTTTTCATCAATTCTGCATGTGCATCCTTTTTTAAAATTATAGACACAACTGCATAACATTAAGTTCTAAACAGATTTTTTTCATTAAGCCTTTTCTTCTTAATACCACATTTATATGGTATGTATTATATTTTCGTAATACCACATGATTCTGTGGTATAATAGTATGCATAGAAATCTGTAATATGCTGATTGCTGCCAGCAATTCATTCTAATGTTTTTACATTAGAGCACTAACAGAAAGAGCAGTCCACAAAAGCGAATGCAAGTGTCATAAGAATAGACCAATATGTCTTAATGAGAAAGAAAAAAAGAAAATGCAAATATCCACTCATTATTCTTGTTCAAGATCTTCTACAGTAGCTTAAAAGCTGCTTCACATTCCGCCAAACAATGGTTCAGCTAATTAATTTGTGATATATATGATGGAATTCTTTTCCACTGACGTGTATGGTTTTTCCTTAAAGCTAGCTGCTTTAAGGCAGGCAAATTATTTCATTTTTTTTAATGGGGTAAATAATATAGATCCATTAATTAGGAAATTAGGACTGTTGTATATAGTGGCCATTAGATCTCATACACACTCAGGTTTTCTGGCTAGCATGTTATCTCCAGTGGATACAAGCAAACATGGTATCCCTGCTGCCGGAAAACCACTTGTGCCTATCAGCACATCTGTCCAGGCAGAACAGAGATATTGATACCACACTTGCCTGCTCTTGTGTCCTCCCTAGGCTAGTACCTTGTTCTCTACTGGTCCTCAGCATATTGAAGTAGAAAAGCTGAAGATAGCTGAAGAGGTAATATAAGGTTTTTCAGTGCACATGCTGCATAGTCTCAAAACATCTTGTCTTTAAAAGTAGTGAGTAATTTATCTTGGTTGGTGATTCAAAATGATTGAAAACCCCCACCTAACTTACTGATTTTGCATGAAAAGAGTGTGCAAGGCAGGGGGAACAGCAGTGTCAACAGCAGACTGACTTGTGTTGAGTTACATTAGGAATTTTGAGTAAAAGGTGCTTATTATACATGGCGTTGTGCAGTGTGCATGTGCTAAGTTGACTTTCTATCTCCTTCCCCTCAAACTTGTTTGCTGTTGCTGGCTTAGGACTGTACTCAGGGTTTACCTTGTAGGTTGTCTGGAGTCTTGAGCAGATTGTTCATGCCTCATGACTCTGGAAACCCCTTGGACCAGAAATGATTCTGAGTACTCATCTTTTGCTTTTAACTGCAGCTAGATGTGCGAGGAACCAGTAATGGTCTGAGAAAGTGCTGGCTTCTGAAAAGAATTATTTTGCTTTAGAAAAGTGCAGGAAGTGTTTTGAATGTTATCTTTATCATCACCAAAGGAGATCTCTGTTCCTGAATCAAATACAGTGCAATGTAAGTTTGATGGATTTAGCTCAAAGGCATTGTTTCTTGTGGATTGTTTTCCTTGACAATATAGCTGCTAATATTTCAAGTTCTTCAATTAATGAATTGTGCCCATAAATAATTATATCGGCTATGTTTAATAATTATATAATTGTATTGGCTAATTTATTTCAGTTTTTCTTTGCCAATGTAAACTTCACACATTAGTATCACTAAGTACCGCAAAGTGTCCCTTTAATTTCCTAATGTGCCCCATAAAAATGCATCTCTCTAATACCTTAAAGGAGAGTATATCTGTAGCAGTTAATTAACTTATTGTATCTGTTTTCTCTTTGGCCTCCTTAGTACTTTCCCTTACACTAGAGAGTGTATATTATAAACTCTCTAGTTTATATATACTCTCTAGTATGTGTGACATTTCCAGGAATCTAATAACACTTTCTGATAAAATAATGTTTATCATGTTAAGTTTACAGTAAGTAACAATTATAGTTCCTCTAAACCAATACGTGAGGGATACTTCATTCCTCTATTCAAATTTATGAGTTTGATGAGTTTTATGAATGGAACAGAAATGTTCTTCTCATTAGCTGTTGCTTGCTTTTAACAGTTCCCACTAAAGCCTTTGGCTTATTTTTCAAAGGGATTTGAAAATATACCCCCATGAGAGCCAAGGCTAGTTAATTACATTTTGAAATAATCCAAACCCATGCACTGATTTTTTTAATGTTCTTTCTTACTGTGATATTCCAGGATCAAAAACAGTGCATAGATTGTGCTTGCCCCTCTTTTCTTCCCTGCAGACATATGCATATCTGGAGTGTTTTAAAAACTCTGTTACAATTTGAAGTTAAGGTATGGTGTCTAACATTAATACTGGAAATCTTTAGAGTGTTTTTTGGTCTGCAGTTTATTAAGCAACTCTATGGTATTTGTACCAAATGCACAATAATCTGTGGCAAAATCATAATTATGGATCATCAGCTTACCTTTTGATTCTGTTTTCTGGAGGTTTTGTTTTGTTTTTTTTTTCTAAGGGGTTGAAAATGGCACCATTGATCCTCCATGATCTGCAACTGTTGTTCAGTAAAATGCAATTTGCAAAGTAAGTTAGAACCACAATAAAGGGATTTTCTTGGTCTGTTCTGTTGGAGAATTCTGGAAGGAGTTGTGCATTTGGAGTGCAGTTCTCCAAGCTATGAATGCCACTCTTTGAAGTGTTAAAGTCTTCAAAATCCTTTAGAAGTCTCTGAGTACATACCATATTTTATAATTCCAAGAATTTGGTCCTGCATACCTGACTGATTCAGAGTAGGGCTCGTCATTAGTCTTTGCTCTTTACCTCCTGTTTGGCTATGTATCCAGAATGTTCCACTGCTGGCGGAGTTCAAGGTAGGGTTGGACATAGCCTTGGATGGCACGGTTTAGTGTGAGGTGTCCCTGCCTATGGCAGGGGGGTTGGAACTAGATGATCTTAAGGTCCTTTCCAGCCCTAACTATTCTATGATTCTATGATTCTATGCAGATGTTGTGTGCATGTTGTCATTACTCTGAAAAGCAGCTATTTTGCTTTCATTTTCACCAGGGCAGTAATAAGGACCCACAGCAAGTATCTGATTTACTGTTGTGACTGAGACAAGAATATGGTTTTTGGTGGGTTTTTTTTGTGTGGTTTTTTTTTTTTTTTTTTTTTTTCCTCTGTACTCTTCTGGAAGAAAGAAAAATAATTTGAGCACTTTTGAAATTACTTGAGGGCAAACACAGGAGTATACCGAGAACTGACTCTCAGCTGGTCCAAAGAAAATACCTGCAGCTGTATGTGAAATAATTGCAGGTAGAAAAGGTTACAGTCTTGCTCAAGTACTGCTCTGCTTGCTTTATGGCAGCAGTAGCCCTAATGCCAGGGAGTTTCCCCACATCCCCCTAGCTGTTTTTTGAGGCACAGTATTAGGATTATATATTTAACTCGCAGCAGCCACTTTTAAATGCCACTCATACTGAACTTTATAGTATTATTTAGCTGTATAGATTTATACTGCTTGTGAAAGCAAATCAGTGCAGGATTGTCTTTAACCAAAATGATAGCCATCTGTGTTTTGGTTTATCACTGGTAAGTTTCCACTGGCTTCTCTCTTACTGCATTAAAGATTATGCCTAGCAGTTAATGTAATCAGAATATTTTAAACATTTTTTTCTCATTTTATCTTGATAGCATGTATAATGTCTATAATAATATCCTGCTTTTCAAATGTGGCTGTCATGTATTTCACCATGTCAAATATTAAATATCATTAGATGTCATTATATTAAAAATTAAATCCTATGCAGATTCCTTTCATTAAAGGACAAGAATCCGTTTCTTTTTCAAGAAGGTTTTGTCCAGGGGACCAATATTGTAAAGCTACCTTATCTTATTAAAGGCACACGATTAGGTTGTTCAGCAAAACTTCAGCACTTTCAAGCCACTTCTATGTTAAAAACAAATGGGTTGTGCTATTTTGTTGCATAACTAGATATTAAGCCATACAATCTCCTTCTGATTAAATTTCATAATTAAATACTGCAGCTTTGCCAAATACTTGCAACCACAGTCAAAGTTGGCTGACTTTTGCTTTGGGTTTTTTGTTTGGGGCTTTTTTTTTTTTTCCTGTGTTTGTTGTTTGGGTATTTTTTCAGACACAAAATTCAAAAGCAGATTTCTTGGAATGTGAGTAATCCATTTTGAGTAATCCATCAGTAAATACAAGCTTTTAAATATGGGAATACGTTGGTATTATTAATTTGACGAGCTATTCAGCAAAGCTCCAGTAAAGTCGTCCAAAAATCAGTCTTTTGCAGTATATGTTAAAGTTCTTTTTGACCTTTTCCTGCTGCTGAGACAGCTGGTTTTTAAACCAGTCACTTAAATTCTGAAAAATGTAAGCTGGTGAATGAATGGGATCTACCTTCCATTTAATGCTAAATAATTTAAAAGGAAATGCGTTAATTATTTAGAGGAAAAGGACAAAGTTACGAACTTGTGGAATGCAGCCTTAGGCACAAACGCCAAAGGCAAAGATTGAGCAGGTATTTCTATTGTCTGTAGTCTTAGTTTTACCGTTCCAGTTTTTATGCTCATTTTAATCCATATCTCTTAGTGCAAGCTATGGGTTGTTCTGTCAATGTATATGACTTAGAGTAAAAATTTGTATGAATATAAGCAAAATAAAATTTTCGCAAGTCAGTGACACCTTGTCTCTAAGTTGGAGAGACATCAATTTGATAGGTGGACCACTTGGTGGATAAAGAACTGGCTGGATGGCTGCACACAAAGAGTCGTGCTCAATGGCTCAATGTTCAGCTGGAGACCAGTAATGAGTGGTGTCCCTCAGGGATCGGTGTTGGGACCAGTCTTGTTCAACATCTTTGTTGGTGACATGGACAGTGGGATTGAGTGCGCCCTCAGCAAGTTTGCCGATGACACCAAGCTGTGTGGTTCGGTTGATACATTGGAGGGAAGGAATGCCATCCAGAGAGACCTTGACATGCTTGTGAGGTGGGCTGATGCCAACCTGATGAAGTTTAACCATGCCAAGTGCAAGGTCCTCCACCTGGGTCGGAGCAATGCCAGGCACAGTTACAGGTTGGGCAGAGAAGAGATTCAGAGCAGTCCTGCGGAGAAGGACTTGGGGGTGTTGGTTGATGAAAAAATGAACATGAGCCGGCAGTGTGCGCTTGCAGCCCAGAAGGCCAACCGTATTCTGGGCTGGATCAAAAGGAGTGTGACCAGCAGCTTGAGGGAGGTGATCCTGCCCCTCTACTCTGCTCTCGTGAGACCTCACTTGGAGTATTGTGTGCAGTTCTGGTGTCCTCAACATAAAAAGGACATGGAACTGTTAGAACAAGTGCAGAGGAGGGCCATGATGACAATCAGGGGACTAGAGCACCTCCCGTATGAAGATAGGCTGAGAAAGTTGGGGCTGTTCAGCCTGCAGAAGAGAAGGCTGCATGGAGACCTCATAGCAGCCTTCCAATACCTGAAGGGGACCTATAGGGATGCTGGGGAGGGACTCTTCATGAGGGACTGTAGTGAGAGGACAAGGGGTAACGGGTTCAAACTTAAACAGGGGAAGTTTAGATTGGATATGAGGAAGAAATTCTTTACTGTAAGGGTGGTGAGGCACTGGAATGGATTGCCCAGGGAAGTTGTGAATGCCCCATCGCTGGCAGTGTTCAAGGCTGGGTTGGACATAGCCTTGGGTGGTACGGTTTAGTGTGAGGTGTCCCTGCCCATGGCAGGGGGGTTGGAACTACATGATCTTAAGGTCCTTTCCAACCCTAACTATTCTATGATTCTATGACCCTAATCTCACACCTACAAAAGCTGCCATAGCTTGAAATACATTCCTTTTACATGCCATAGTGCTGATTCAAAGGGGAAATGCTTCTTTAAAATCAGCCATATCTGATCAAGCCCTGCTCAGTCTAGCCCTTGCGAAGATGCTGTAGAACTATCTCCTTAAAGGATATCTTTAATTAAAGATATGTCCTGCTAGGCAAAATGATCTCCTAACCCTGCAGGACTAGAACAATGAGTGACAGGAAAGAAGCAACTCTATTTTGATGTGAGAGACTCATATGCAGAGGAAGGAAAAGTCTCATCAGGAGACCTTCCATCTGCTTCAGGATGTACTGAAATTGAAAGGATCACATGTTCCAAGGACACAGTTCTACATACTTTGTGCTGTGCTGTGTGATTTCTCCATGTTAGCAGGCTGACAATAGCTTTCTATAAATCTGCTAGTCTATGTTACTAGAAATTCCAGTTGTAATCACCTGATTTCATGTCCTAACCATCATCCTGTACTGAATTCTGATCTAAGTCTCCTATATTTTTTCTGCTGCTGTTCCATTTTGTACAACATTAATAAGTAGTTACTGGCTGTGACTCATAGAATCATAAAATAGTTAGGGGTGGGAAGGACCTTAAGATCATGTAGTTCCAACCCACCTGCCATGGGCAGGGACACCTCACACTAAACCATGTTGCCCAAGGGACTGTCCAACCTGGCCTTGAACACTGCCAGGGATGGAGCACTCAAAAAGTTGGGGCTGTTCAGCCTGGAAAAGAGAAGGCTACGTGGAGACCTCTTAGCAGCCTTCTAATATCTGAAGGGGGCCTATAGGGATGCTGGGAAGGGACTCTTCATCAGGGACTGTGGCAATATGACAAGAGGTAATGGGCTCAAACTTAAATATGAGGAGAAAGCTCTTTACGGTGAGGGTGGTGAGGCACTGGAATGGATTGCCCAGAGAAGTTGTGAATGCTCCATTGCTGGCAGTGTTCAAGGCTGGGTTGGACAGAGCCTTGGGTGGCATGGTTTAGTGTGAGGTGTCCCTGCCCATGGCAGGGGGGTTTTGTCTTAAGGAAGTTTTTATTGGGAGCTAGTACTGAGTAGTAAACATTCTGAGGTTCCTGTTCAGTTTGCTCCATCAGATTGAGGCTCACCTTATCTATTAAAGGATTTTTCAACCTTATCTTCAGGAAGATGCTAGCTGTATCCGATGAATATCACTTGAATCTCTTGTTATAGCCTTCCAGTTTGTATTGTAAGGGAACTATTTTATCCACAAATTACATGACTGTAGAGATTGTGATCAGAAAGCTGGGCTTGTTTTACATATGCCAAATCTATTCTCAGATACAGCAGATAGACAATGTGAAAAGGTTGTGACTTTCAGAAATAAAAATACATTTTCCTCTGTGTGTAATTTTAGTGGCCAGCTGTGACATGGAAAACCTGAAGACTGAACATTTATGAGATTTTTATCTTTAACTGATGTCTAAATATTTGAGTAAAATAGCTTATTTTGATGTAAAATGATCAATAATACACAGAGCAAGAGAGGAATAATAGAGGCATCTAAATGCTATAATATGTACAGCATTTATTGATTCTCATTTTCCAAGAGAGGGCTATTGGAGGGCATTATGAATTATGCAGGCTGCCTGCATTCAGCAGAACACCTTTATAGTGTTTTAAAACATTGCACTGTCTTCCCCTGTCTGTCTTATCCATGCAAGTTCTGGCCTTTCTTTAAAGCTTATCTTTTTCTTCTCACTATTCTTATGAAAGTCTTGAGAGTTCATAGCTTATATGAACCTCATATAATTTCTAAATCTACTGTAATTTTATATGGTCTGTAACAAACTAGTTATTTACCTCATTTTTCCTATTTCTGCTCTTTGAATGTAAGCCTACTTGTAATTAATCTTTTTTTTTTTTTTTAACAGTAAAGCTCTTCTCCACTGGTTGACTTCTGTAGAGAAATTAATTCCTTTCTTTATGATACCTATGTTAAGAATTGAGGATATCTTGACATCTGAAGATATAGCCGTAAGGAATGCATAGATGTGCATTCAAGTGGCAATAAGGAGAAAGCAGGGAGCTGGCTTCCCACTGGAAGGAAAAAGAAATTTAATGCTTACTGACATGAGCCTTCCTACACCTACCAGCTTGTACACATTTATAAAATTCTTTCAAAACAACAATTGCCATAGAAGAAATCTTGCCAGCTTGCAGACAATACCTTCTGTGACCTCAACATCCTAATCCTGGTCCAGAAAACAAAGATTTCTTTACAACTTAGATGTTCTTATCTGATTCACAGTAATTTACAAGAACTCACACTGACGGCTAATGTCTTTTTGGGAAGAAGTCTTGTATTTCAGAAATCTGAGACATGTTCTGCAGACAAAATTGATGAGGTTATAAAACAGTATTACAATTAGTCAGGTAGAACTTGATTGATGCAATATGTTCTGAAAGTTACCATCATATTATTCATAATTGTCTTCTTCCTAGAAGCAATGAGATGTTGTGATGATACAGTTTCCCTTCGGGGAAATATTTTGTGTTTTGCAACAGTTTTATAAGAAGATTCTTTATGTACTTGATGATAACATAGAAGGATAATTGTGGTTTAAAATTGCTGAAGTACATCAATTGGGATGGACTGCTTTTCTTATTAGTGCTGTCTACAATACAGAGAAATGTATCTTGAAGTACAAGGAGGTTCTGATACATTTCAGTGTGTTTACATACAGTAATTGATCCCGCAAGAGCTGTATCAGTCAGTTCACAACCATACAGTTTTAATATTGCATTATGAAATCTTGGAAAACAGAGGTGAATGCTTCATCTGCTTCTGGAAGCAGATGAATTAGTATGAAATGCTGTGCTGTTCTTTCATTAGCATTTTCTCTCTGTTGCTTTTACGTGGTTTTAAAATACACATGGTTTTGGCAGTAGTTAGAGGGAGTCTGGCTTGATCAAAACTCTTCTGCATTCTTTGTTGTTTTTTTTTTGTGGGGGGGGGTTCGTTTGTTGTTTTGTCTGTTTTTGCTGAGAGGTGAAACATAAAGCTGGAATGAAAATACCACCTCTTGTTTCCAGAGTCTGAGGCAGAAGGTAGACTAAATGCAGCCTACCTGTGACCATACTGTATAGTGCACTAAAAGAACAATGACTGGCTAACCAAAGGCTATGGTACATGATATTTCCTTTAATATTATAATGTCATTTTCCCCTTTGTGATCATTTTGCTTTCTATTTATGGTGTTGTTAATACTTGTGTAGAAAACCCCGGTCTCTCATATCTAGTGCCAGGAAGTTCCTGTGGTTACTGGGGTCTAGTTTTGTTTTCTAGAAATAGATCTGAATGGCTACTGTTATCCTATTTAAAATAAAAGTGTACTTTTTTAATGACTCTATTCCAGTTTTCTCATTTGAGGGTATCTCTTCTTACTCCCAATAATTTAGTACCTGAGGGCCGCAGTATTTTTAGTGAATGTTTATTGCAGTTTCCCCTTTGCAAAGTAGAGTATTGGTCCCATGTTTGATGGAGAACCACACTATAAAGGACCTTTTTACATTACACAGTGGAGAACAACCCTGAGATCCCCAGACAGATCTCAGGGTTGCTTTGTTGAAATATGCAGCATAAAGCCATTAAAAATACTACCTGGGGTCTGGAAATTATACAGTTTTAGTGTTGTTACAGCACTGCAATAGCAATAGTAAGCACTGCTTCTCAAATTAAGATATCTGTTATACCTCCAAGTTTGGAGTTTGAATGGCTTTGGACAGTGCTGACCTGAAAGAATAAGCAGTGAAAGAATAAGCAGTCCTAGTGGCTGTGGTTCTATGAAAGATCAAGGCATCGAGGCTGTGAGCTTTGCTTTGATATGGATTTGGAATATGGAGGAGGAAAGCATATTGACTAAGAGCACAGAAGCAATCCAAAATAATAAAATCAGTATTTTAGACATAACTTGATTTGCTCAAAGATGCCACAGTGTCCTGGGTTCAGGACAGGGAGTCAGCAAGCGGCTTTATTGATCTGAGTTACTGACTGAGCTTAAACCACGACACCCAGGAATCCAGGAAGTTCAGTTCCCTCTTCTCTGTCTGTGCCAAAGGACATGACATACACACTAGAACATCACTTTTACTATGTCCTGTTTTCTTTACTCACCATGCAGTGTGCAAAATATACTACCAGTCATATTGCTGTGCTGTTCTTTGGGCTTTTGTGATTTCCTAGTATTAACAAGATTGTCTGAAAAATGAAACAGTGCCAGGATTTTGAAGAATTCCAGCTTGGACACAGGTGAGTTGGATGGAACATTTCCTCTATGTCATGGGGTTTCATGGTCAGCTTTGCTCTGGCCTTCAGTCTCCACTTTTGCCATTCAGAGCAGTGAAGCAGTACTCTGGTTCACATTCAGCTACGGTATGAAAATTTTAGCATTATAGGAGTACAGAAAAATAAGGTTGCAAGGGGCCTCAGGAAATCATTTAGGCTGTACCCCTGACAAAATCTGTTTGTTTCATGATCTTTCTGACAGCAGTAGGAATTATTAGGTAATAGCCTGAAACTAAGTCATGCACAAAATCTGATTTACATTCTGGGTGAAATTTGCCCTTGCTCAGAAGCCAGCATAAACCATCCTGTCTTCTCTCTTATTAAGATATAGGCTGATATCCTTCATGGTCATTGTAGGTGGACATCTGGTGGCCAGAAAGGTTCAATCCAGGAAGGCATGAAAATCTAGTGGGAAAGATTCTCTTTTTTTTAGCCCTTTTATTTATTTTAGTGTGGTGTACTTCACTTAGTATTTTTCTTCTAATGGATTAAACTTTCTTTACCTCATAAATCATGTATTTCCATATTGCTGTCAGTATAGCAAGTCAAACTGAGGTTAATGTATAAATGATTAGCCCATAGCTGCCCATAGTATGGGGTTGGAACTCGATGATCTTAAGGTCCTTTCCAACCCTTACTATTCTATGATTCTATAAGTGTGATTCATTGCTGCTCAGGCTCTTGGATTTTAAAGTAAGTATACAAGTACTTTGAAGTTTCCTAGTTTCATCTAAAAAGAACACTTCATAAGATCTAAGAACACATAATTTCAGGCTATGTATGTATGCATGCTATAAATTAATTGTATTCGGAAAGTTTAAACACTTTATTTTTATTCCTGTTTTGCTCTGTGCTTTACTATTTTTGGGACTATGTTTGGGGGTTGAAAGTGCAATGATTTTTTAAATAGTAATAAAACTTAATTGAATATACTTCAACTTTAAAGAGCAATTATAATAATAAACAGGCTGACAATAAGGATCTTACAGAGACAGGAGGAGATAGAATCATAGTTACGGTTGGAAAGGACCTTAAGATCATGTAGTTCCAACCCCCCTGCCATGGGCAGGGACACCTCCCACTAAAACATGCCATCCAAGGCTATGTCCAACCCCACCTTGAACGCCGCCAGGGATGAAGCATTCACAACTTCCCTGGGCAACCCATTCCAGTGCCTCACCACCCTTACAGTAAAGAATTTCTTCCTCATATCCAATCTAAACTTCCCCTGTTTAAGTTTGAACCCGTTACCCCTTGTCCTCTCACTACAGTCCCTAATGAAGAGTCCCTCCCCAGCATCCCTATAGGCCCCCTTCAGATATTGGAAAGCTGCTATGAGGTCTCCACCCAGCCTTCTCTTCTCCAGAGTGAACAGCCCCAATTTTCTCATCCTATCTTCATACGGGAGGTGCTTCAGTCCCCTGATCATTCTCTTGGCCCTCCTCTGGACTTGTTCTAACAGTTCCATGTCCTTTTTATGTTGAGGACACCAGAACTGCACACAGTACTCCAAGTGAGGTCTCACGAGAGCAGAGTAGAGGGGCAGGAGCACCTCCCTCAACCTGCTGGTCATGCTTCTTTTGATGCAGCCCAGGATACGGTTGGCTTTCTGGGCTGGAAACACACACTGCCGGCTCATGTTCATTTTCTCATCAACCAACACCCCCAAGTCCTTCTCCGCAGGACTGCTCTGAATTTCTTCCCTGCCCAACCTGTAGCTGTGCCTGGCATTGCTCCGACCCAGGTGTAGGACCTTGCATTTGGCATGGTTAAACTTCATCAGGTTGGCATCAGCCCACCTCACAAGCGTGTCTAGGTCCCTCTTTACGGCATTCCTTCCCTCCAACGTATCAACTGAACCACACAGCTTGGTGTCATTGGCAAACTTGCTGAGGGCGCACTCAATCCCACTGTCCATGTCACCCACAAAGATGTTGAACAAGACCGGTCCAAACACCGATCCCTGAGGGACACCACTCATTACTGGTCTCCAGCTGGACATTGAGCCATTGAGCACTACTCCTTTCCTTGCATGCGGCCATCCAGCCAGTTCTTTATCCACTGAGTGGTCCACCTATCAAATTGATGTCTCTCCAACTCAGAGACAAGGATGTCATGTGAGACAGTGTCCAACGCTTTGCACAGGTCCAGGTAGATGACATCAACTGCTCTGCCCCTGTCCATCAGTTCCGTGGCCTCTTCATAGAAGGCCACCAGATTGGTTAGGCAGGATTTCCCCTTACTGAAGCCATGCTGGCTGTCACCAAGCACCTTGTTGTTTTTCATGTGCCTCAGCATGCCTTCCAGGAGAATCCGCTCCAAGATTTTGCCAGGCACAGAGGTGAGACTGACTGCTCTGTAATTCCCTGGCTCATCCATTTTCCCCTTCTTGAAAATAGGGGTTATATTTCCCTTTTTCCAGTCATCGGGAACTTCACCTGACTGCCATGATTTTTCAAATATGATGGACAGTGGCTTAGCAACTTCATTTGCCAGCTCCTTCAGGACCCTTGGATGGATTTCATCAGGTCCCATGGACTTGTATATATTCAGGTTCCTAAGATGGTCTCAAACCAGATCCTGTCCTACAGTGGGCCCAGGGTCTTCATTCTCACAGTCCCTGCGTCTGCCTTCCAAGACTTGGGTGGTGTGTTCAGAGCATTTGCCGGTGAAGACTGAGATGCTGACATATTTTTTTTGTAACCCCTTAAAAAGCTCTGTGAACTGGGCTTTTTATATAAAGCTCCTTGTTCATTAAGTCCTCACAAATACTGAACTGCAGCTGCCACAATGGAGTGTTGAAAAAAAGCTGATTTTTATGACTTGAATAATCACAACATTTTGCTATACAGAGCAGGCAACATTCAACACCTTGGAGCTAATTGCCGTAGGTTTGTAGCATAAAAACTATTAGAATACAGACTGACATAAGGTACACAATTCTTTATTAGCTTTGTGAACGTAAACCAACAATTACATTCTTTTTTCATAAATTAATGTGTAGGTAGAAAAGTAGAGGCCAATGCATTGTCCTTGTATCATGGGCCAAAGTTGGTGAGACTTTGCACTTGCTGTCAGAACTGAAGCTGGCTGCTATTTTATGAAACAAATTCAAGCATAATTTGTAGCAGAGATCTCTAGGGACTGTGGTAAACTCTCACATCAGTATAAAAATCTGCTTTCCTCATACATTTATGAACTTCATTTTGTTCTTTTGGCATCTGGAATGGAAACGACTATAAAGTCCAGGCATTTCAATGTGTTGCTGAGTGTAACCATGACTATACTATTTCTATTCAGATTGGTTGAAGATGACAAAAGCATGAGTGAAGATCAGCATGTTTACTCATTTCAGTAATTGTTTGGGGTGTGTTTTGGTTGGTTTGTTTTGTTTTTCAGAGTTTTGGGCCTCTAAAATCACATATCTGCTATTAAAGAGTATCCAGTTGCTAGGACTTCTTTTAGGTGATCTATGTAACAGATAATGTAATGTGCAATATCCTGACCTGGACATTAACCACCTTAGTCTTTGGAATAATTACACTGTAACTTCCCAAAATCTGTTTGTATTTTGAATGCTATAGGTATGGTGAGTGGAAGTTTCCCTAAAAGGACATCACAGGGACAGTGGTTGTGGTTTCATGTGAAGTAGACTGAAGGCAGTTGTGGTAAATGAATGTAAATTAGTGTTATTATTTTTATCAGAGATGTACACAGCAAAGCTTCCTTTGGTGTGCTTGGGAAAATGCAGGCAAGAGCTTCTTAGTTTCTTTGTGGCACATGGTTACGTCACAGGGAAAGGAACAAATGCAGTTACTGTAAAACCTGTTGCATTTTACAAGGTCAGTAAGGGCTAGAAAGCAGTCATTTCAGCATAGATTTCAATCAGAATTACATATAAGTTATGACAACACCTGGAAGTCGATTAAAGTATCCTAGGGGCATCAGAATAGGAAATCTGCTGTATTTTAATGTAAAAGGTTGTATTATCTGGCCTGTAAGTACAGGAGTCTGTTGCTAAAACAGTAAGTCTGTTGGGGCAATGTATGGTGAGGTGCAGTTGGGCACTGCAAATGCTGCAAAATGATTGGCAGTAGGGATATTGCTTGCCTGTAATGAGAAGAGCACACATGCAAGGAGTCATTTACAGATTAATTTGCCAAATCTCTGCTGATTAAATATTTCCTCAGTAACCCTTTTACCCATCTGTTTCTCTTGAAGTCTTTAAATATTACCAGTTTCACTTTAAAATTATCAGCAAGTTGTTTTCTCATCTATATTCTAGTTTCTAGAAGGAAGAGATAATACTGATAGTTTAGAAGTGCTAAATTCAGTCTGCTTCTCCAAATTTTTTTTTACTTGCATATCTTAAAACTAGAGAAATTCAGGACTATTTTATGTATAAGTTGTTAGTGCAAAGAAATACAGAAGACAGAGTTGTAAGAAATGAAACAGTTAATCAGAATTTCTGATTTCATTTGGCCTTTTTTCATAAGGAAGGTAAAAGTGCTTATGGCACTTTGACATAAACCAAGACTTAAAATGGAATTCCTTCCATTCCTTTTGCAGAACCTGGGCTGTACTACAGGTTTCTTAGATTCACATTTAACTTCAGGAAACAAAGATCTTACTACTCGAGGTGGAATAAATTTGGTATTAAGAAATTAAATTTATCTTGGAATTCCAAGATTATAGTTCTCAGTGAATCAACAGTTAATTTTAGCTGTAAGTTATATTTTATCACTATTTTTTCCACATTTTTGCAGGTCATTTAAATTTGCAAAGGATAGTACTGACACGACAAAAGAATTCAAGAAAAATATGTATAATGTGGTGTTTATTAAATTCATACATACGTTAAAATTAAATATAGACATATGAGCACTTTAAAGTAATTAAGTAGGCCTTTCTGCTTTATATTTGGATTATTTTCTAGTTTAAATTTATCAGGGAACAGAAATAAATTATCAGAAATTTTTAATGAGAATCATGAACCAGCACCATTTCCTTCTTCATCAGCATTGCTGAAATTTTCCAGTGCATGTGTTAAACACGTTTGCCTGAGCCACATGTAAGAGAACTGATTTCAGGTTTTGTCATGAAATTTCCAAAAGAAACTGAATAAACATTCAAAAATTAGTATGTTAAAGGTGCAAATATTGACTTTAATGTTACACTATTGAGGCCAGGAGGGGTTTGCTGTTCATTTTCCCCAGAGAGCAGTTATTTCTATTTTCCAATATGGTTCTCATTGCTTAGGTTTTAAGTTTTCCATTTCCTCCT
Organism: Amazona ochrocephala; assembly: GCA_039720435.1. Classification (NCBI taxonomy): domain Eukaryota; kingdom Metazoa; phylum Chordata; class Aves; order Psittaciformes; family Psittacidae; genus Amazona; species Amazona ochrocephala. The sequence goes on along the minus strand of CM077881.1, from coordinate 78,686,945 downwards.
GAAATCACCCAATTTCTCCATGAAAATCATTTGACTGACTCTCTCAATACCACAACTTCCCCCAAAAGATTTATCACAGATGGAAAAAAGTAGAGTGCTGAGGAGAGTGGAAAAAGTCACGTGAGTGAGCTGGACAGAGGAGCATCCTCCTGCTGAGACCCTCTTTACTCTTTCCCTCCCCTCCTTCAACAGAGAGAAGGTATAGGCTCAGATAAGAGTAGAAGGTGGAAGATGCTACCTGACAACAAGGTGAGGGAACGTCATGACACATAAGAATTTTCCCAAGGTAGCACAGGGCTTTTGGGATGTTGTCATTTGGATCCTGGCTGTGTGGGGTGAGACCAGAATGTTTTTGTTCTGCCACTAGTTCCACAGCTGTCCCTCCTGCTCAGGTGTTTTCCATCTCATTAGAAGTTACTCCTCATAGCAAATTTACCTTCTGAGAACAGCTCTGATAGTTGTTAGAGAAGGAGCTGGAAAATGTCTGGGTTTGTCAAAAAAAGAAGACAAGTTCCTGTATCTATGAACTGGTGGCACTGGTGGGAAGATAAAAAATTTTAGCTAAGTGCTTGGGATGGGGTGCTAATGCTTTTGTTTAAGTGTTCATATCTTAACAAAGTAAGATGTTTTCCATAAACCAGTGTTGCATTTGTGTATAAATAGGAAATGCCAGAATAAATTTTTGTTTGACAAGCTAATATAATTATTTTACATATTTTTTCAAAATAAAGATTGGAGGGTTTCAGTGAGTTCTCCTTGTGTTGTCAGAGCTTGGTTAATTCCCTTCCCCCTCAAATTTTGCAGCAGTAAATATTTGTAAAACGAGCCCTTGGAAAAACATAAATGTGTATTTTTGCCTACTTTCTATTAGAAAGTCTTCCTTTTTAAGAAGGAAATGTAAAGAATCTAATGGTGCAGTGTTCTGGGTTCAGCAGCAGCAGTCATTTTTTTCCTTCTTGGTAGCTGGTGCAGCGCTGTGTTTTTGATTTTGGGCCTGGGAACAGTGCTGATAACACCAGTGTTTTCAGTTACTGCTTGGTGGTATTTTGGTCTGACCAAGGACTTGCTGAGGCTCATGCTCTGGTAGGGAGGAGGGGAAGCCAGGAGGAAGGAGACAGGACACCTGACCCAAACTGACCAAAGAGGTTATTCCATACCACAGCATGTCATGTCCAGGATGTAAAAACGGAGAGGAGAGACCCGGAAGGGTGGTGGGGGTGCACGGTGGGGGGTGCACTGCTTGCTTTGGCTGGGTGGTGAGCAATTGTATCCTTTCCTTGTATTGGCCTTGTCATTATTATTACTGGTGGGGGTGCACGGCTTGGTCGGGTTGGGATTGATGGTGAGCTATTGTATTCTTTCCTTGTATTTGCCTTGTCATTATTATTAGTAGTAGTGGTAGCAGCAGTGGTTTGTGTTATACCTTAGTTACTAAACTGTTCTTATCTCAACCTATGGGAGTTACATTCTTTTGATTCTCCTCCCCATCCCCCCGGGACTGGGGGAAGAAAGAGTGGGGAGTGAGTGAGAAAGCGACTGCGTGAGTTTATAGAGGCTTAAACCATGACGTGCAGTCTTACTTAAAGCTTAGTCCAGAAATTCTCAGATAAAGCTGCAGCCATTTTTGCTTTTCTGTCTAGATGTCTGTGTGTGTTCACATAAATGTGCTATTAAGTTTACTATTTCTCATAAAATTCTTGGAGATACAACTGTGAGGAGTGTGCTTGCCTAGTAGTGCCAAATTAAAACTGAGCTAAGCTTTGAAGTGTTATTACTTCTCTTTCTTCATATTTTGTTTGTTTTCTTGCAAGCATGGGAATGTGTGCAATGTGTTCTTTTTAGGCTTTTGGGGGGACACCAGTAATCTGCATGGACTAAAAAGTAGTAAAGATGAAAAGCTCATACACAGTGTTGCAGTACCTCTCTAGTTCTACTATTCTGTTACTTTATGGTTACCCAGCATTTTTAATAGTTGGGTCCTAAGATGGAGGTGTAATTGTGAGAAGTTGTGCAGGTGGTAATTTCTCTAGTCTCTCAGTTCAATCTTAGTTATGGGGATGACTTAAGGACATACAGAATGCACCTGTGTCAGGCCTGTGGGCTGCCTCAGCCAGTATTCTTTCTCTATGTGTGGCAGTTAGGAAATGCTAGTTGCAGCTTGCAAACCTGGCCCATATCTGCAGATTATTCCCCTGTGTACTGCCCAAGCCATTTAATTAACTGTATTTTATTTTTCATCTTTTTAAGAGTTTCCCAGCTTAGCTTTAGCAAGAAAATTTTTGCTGGTTTTTCTCAGCTGAACCACAGGTAAATCCTGTTTGTTCTTGCAGAAATGAAATCCACTATGTGCTTTAGATGTTTAAGAAATCGTGCTTAATGAACTGATGTCCTTCTGTGTGTAGCCTTAAGTATCTATTCTACTGTGGGTTCAAAAGATTGCTGCTGCTGAAGTATGCTTTTCATATAGTACCACTGCTGGCAATTGCATGTGTTTTCTGAATCACTTTATGTAAAACTACATATTTCTCTTATTAAGCTGCAGATATTTTAATAGCTACTCATGTTAGTCAGTTTAAATAAGGATTGATAGGTTGGTCATGCATCACCCCTGAGTTGTCAAGCTAGTTGTTATTGCAGGTGTTTAGCAATGAAAGTTTTGAGGGCCAAATTGATTACCAGCTACATACAGTTCAGCAATACTGCAGGAATTTGTTAGTTTTGTTTGAGTTTACCAGGTTAGTTCTCAACTCCTTTTTAATACCTGTAACTGAATCAGTGTTATTACTGCTAAATAAAAGTCTGGAACCAAAGTAATTTGAATTCTCTGTGATGCTTATGTGCGCTTAGCTCATTGCATTTCCTTCTGTCTTTGCTCCATACACTTTTCTGTTTTTCATATATCCCTTTTCTGTTATATTCTGGCTCATGGTCACTTTAATATTACCCCTCCTCCCCCATTTTCCTCTTTATTTGTATCTGTCACTTATTTGTTATTAACAAATACTTATTTGTATTTGTTACTTTGTTACTTACCACTGTTCTGTCTTACTGTAGAACTGAGCAGCCTTAGAAGAGCTCCTTTTTTTTCTTTACTGGCATGCTCTGGTTTCTCCTGCTGCAACTTGTGGATAGCTATCTACATCAGAACCCTGCTAATGTGATAACATGCATTGACTCTCTGCAAAAGCTCATGAACAGCTTTCCAAAGTCCCAGTTACTTTTAATGGAAGCGCAAGTTATAGCTGTGGCCCAAGTATGGCTGTTATAGCCTTCCTATAATTCCTGCTGGTATATGGATTCACTGTTGGCTGCCCTTGTAGCTGATGAGAAATGTGGCTTTGTCAGAAAACTAGACCAATAGCACTTGTTTAGAACAATTCTAATCTATGGTTACCCCAGTAATTGTGAGATCCAGCAAATAGCCTGGTCCTCAATACAGGCAATTCCTTCTGTGATGAAGAGATAATCACACTTTCCTCAGATTAGGCATATGCAGGAAATGATACTCAGTGGAAGGTTAATTTCTTATGTGTTGTAAATATGAACTGCTTTCCTGCTCCCCGACTCCAAAAGTAGTTGCTAGTTTTGGAAGATGTGTGTCAGGCCATAAAACAGGTTCGTTTTATTCTTTTGCTGTTTGTCTGTTTTTTAAGTAGCTCTTAGTTAAAAAAGTTGATTCTAGCACACGTAACATGTATTGATGGAAAAGATAATATTGCAGTTCTGTAGCACTGTGAAATGAACCATGTTGCTGATGACAAGGAACTTTCAAGAAATGTAGTATGTTAAAAATAACATGATGGCAGAACAGATTCTGTGGAATATAACCCCACAGAAGCTCTTGGTTTTTGTTTTCTTTTTTTTATTCTTTTTATTATTTTTTTTCCCTAACTATTGGAACTGCATCTGGCAATTTAATGTAAGTGGTCCAGTTCTTTCTCAATGCTCTAAACAAGAGAAGTGAAACAATGCATGGAGGCCTGTCACTTGACCAGAGAATCTTGAGGAAGAGCTATATGACTTAAATAGGTTTAGAACAGTTTATGAGTTGAACTACCAAAGCACAATACATTTCCCTGAAGGCTGTCCAGATTAGTCTAATACTCACCCTAGAGTTTCAAGTCTCCACAATTACCAAGTTATTTTGATGTTTATAAAGTTTATAGCTGTTGTAAATAATCCACTCCCTTTAAGCCTCACTGTTCTGCTTGATATCCTCTTGTTCCATCACAGTTGAGTCAAAGGTTTATCCATACGTATGCATTGCCAGTCAGTTATGTCACTTGCTAGGCACAGCTGAAGTGTTCCTGTTATGTTAGCAGTCATGTCAATGATGACAGATGTAATCTTTTCCATATTTATTTTGAGATCATGCGACCACAGTTTAGTTGTCATAAATAATATTTGCTTGCAACAAATGCCAGATTGACCTAAAAATTCTATGCTTTCTCTCAGCTTTATTAAGTTAGCTGGAGAAGCATTCTTTCAGTTGTAATTAGACCATTACAAATCATGTTCTATGATTCATATTCCCTCATGAATGCATGGGGGAAAATATAAGGTTTGACAGTCACAGAGCAGTGGGTGCTGACTACTCCAGAAGAGAAGGTGATGCAGTCAGAAGTACCCCATGAGGTAAGCAAGGCAGGCCCAGTGAGAGGAATCAGGGTCAGGTACAACCCCAGGGTGACTAGGGCAGGGACACAGACAAACTGAGGCCAGGATATCATCCCGCAGGTGGGCTGGATCAACAGGGCCCTTGGCATAGGCTCAGCTAGATCACAGCAGGAGGTGTAGCTCAGGCAAGGGGGCAAATGGTACAGGCTGAGCTTAAAAGCGGCTTCTATATGGAGGGGGGTTGACCCTGGGCTGTGGTGCTGCGTGAGAGCTTCCCTGCATGTCTGTGGAGGAAGGGGGACAGCCCACAGCTGCACTCTTTAACTTGGCCTTGAGGCTGAACAGGCAGGCCCCCAGGAGGGGGGGTGTTCATAAGGCTCTTGCATTGACTTTGTAGCCTTAAAATTAAGAATTATTGAACACTGAAATGTTTACTTGTTCCATTCTCTTTTAAGATTTCTGAATCTATATTTGGAATCTTTTTTTTTTTTTCTTTTTGAGACTTCTGGAGGCTGAGGATCCCTAACAAAATTCTGTGGATGTTATTAATGTTCATGGGAGTTAGGTTCTTTACTTCTCTGGTTTATCTCTTCCAAGTTTATTGGTATTATTTTGCTGTTGCAGTGATACTTGAAGCATCATCACCTGATGTGTGACCCATGACAAATGACACATGTAAATTATCTTGTTAATTTTGTGTAGTTCCTTTTTATTGATATTAAGTAGTGACATCGTGGGAAATCTCCCCAGCTGTGCAGGAAATGTCTGCAGCTGATGCAGGGCTTGTTTTCTCTTGCATGTGTCCTTTAGTTCCATGAGATACCTTTCTCACAGCATGGCTGTCTTTTAAGTTTTGTGTTCGCAGTTACCCTTGCTTCTGGTCTGCCAGAGCAATTGATTTTCTAGAACTCTGCAAACTGAATGTCTGAGTTAATTCAGTGTGAAAGTAACATATAAAGGAGGACTGTATTTTCTTAACCCTGTATCAGTTTAGGCTTTTAATTATGCCAGTTGTTCTGGCTGAGAGGGGGAAAGATAATGAGGTAAATGTGAGAAGGCTGTGAGCAGCAGGAAGGCTACTGAATGCAGCATTTCAGTTATATACTTTCTATTTAGTGCTAATACCAGATCGGGGTATTCTCTCTCTTCATCTTCCAGCTCTGCCCTTGCTTTTTTCTCTGTTATATGATGTGCCAACATTTCATTGAAGTGATCTGGCTTTAAGTTCCACACATGGAGCGTGTGGAGAGTAGGATTACCTTGTGATGATTTTCCTGCTGTTTTCTACTGTAAAACTGTGTATCTGTAATGCAGTACACTAACCAGGGAAGCACTTTCTGTATACTGTGCGTGGGAAGCCCATATAAGGTATCAGTTATAGATTCTTACTGACATTTCTGATGTGAGAAAAAGATCTCTGTTTAGAAGAAATGTGAACTGATCAAGGCACTGTGTTTTTGCTCTAGTGTTTGATGGTCAATTTAAAAGTAGCTAATCTTTTTAGTGGAGAAAAAGGCAAAATATTTAGTGGGAATGAAAAGATTTTTCTGAAAAGAAGCATGGTCACCTTCAAAGTAATTTTCCAAATATGCATCAAGAATCATGGATGAGGGCGATTAGTGCATGTGATTCAGTCTATGCATGGTATGCTGACACGAAGGCAAGAAGTAAAATGTGACTAATACTTTAATAGCTAAACTTTTGAAATAATTTTCATGTGGACACTTACAGGAGAAATCTAAGACTTTTTGCATTCTGATAATTTAGGAAATTTTATATCACCAGTTAAGCTCTTAAATGATAGTAGTCCTCTCTGAAAATCTAATTCAAGACAGCCAGGTCACAGTATGAAGAGCAGCTATCAATGCACAGAAGTCAGAAGGGCTTCTAACTTAGCTTTTTAAACCATTTTGCTTTTACTCAGTCTGATGTGTTAAACATGATTGGTGGTGCATTGCTTACAAAAGCAAACAGTGTCATAGTTCTGCTTGTTTTTAGCCTTTCCCACAAATGTTGGTATTTGCTTTATGGAACTGAAGTGTTAAAACAGGTTTAAATCTACCATCTGTTGCTCTTAGTTTTGCCTCCACACTGCATACGTAATTTCTTTTTTTCTTGATACAAACACTGTAAGTCTTCTGACTTATATTTTTCCTTGTGTAAAGTGAGGCTGGTAAGCCTGTGAGATTTTATTTCTTGTGCAAAATAAGACAGCAGCATACATTCCTACTGAACAACAGCACACACACTGTATTTTATTAGCGGCATAAATTTCAAGGCTGTATGTTAAGAAACTGATTTATCAATTGTTTAAGGTTCTTTTGTATATATATAGATTTAAAGAGTGTTTGGAGGCTTTTAGTTATTCAGTGCATGGCACTTGATAAAGTATCAGCATACACAGTATTATGACTATAAGGGTGAGACGAATGAGGATTTGCCTCTGCGGTTCTAAGTTCCTATGCTGTTGTTGACAGCCAGCCAGAGAAGCATGAAGTAAATATGAAGGATTCCTCTCCTTATCCCTGACATTTGATAGTAGTAGCTCCAAACTGTATTTGCAGCTAGCAAGCAATTTGATGACCCACTGGAATTCCTAAACTTGTATGCAGTGAGCTATACCATTCTGAATGGAGCAGCAGTACGAATTTACTTAGACTTACTGTGTGGGAGAGGGTGATTACTGCCTGTTAGTTTTCTTTGAACCTTATATAAACACATTAACAGGTTGAAATAAAAGATCTATTTTATGTTGCTACCTCATGCATAAAACTTTTTGTTAGTGTTTCACAGGCATGATTTGTCTTACCAAAAACACAAGCTAGATTTATGCTTTTCAGCTTTTGTATTTTTAGAGCCTACAAAAAAAGTAAGAGAAAAATAAGAACAAACTGTGTGACTCTGTCATGAGTCAATGCCAGTAAAGTTTGCAAGATACTTGCTTAAAAGTTCAGTCCTGAGCTCAGGGCTGCAATCTTCAAAAGGGCATGTAAAGGCTTCCTTACCTAGTTGGGGCCCTAGCTATAGATTTCAATGTGATGAACTCTTTTGTCTCTCTCTACGTGCATTTTAATTATGGAGTATTCAAAGGAAGTGAACATCATAAAAAGCACCCTAAAACATCACTGATGATCTCTTAGATTATTTTATCCTAGACTTGTAAAGGGTGTATGATATTCAAAGTTCATTTTAATGTAGATTTCCCAGAATGTTTATGCTCCTCTTTTCTAGTCATTGGTTCCTGGAATTAATATATATGTATTTAAAATGCTTTTCGTAAGTCATTACTTTGGATTGTGACAGAGACATATTTGAAAATGAGTATTTGTGTGTTTCTTGTAATCTGGAAAACACCTGAACTGAAACAGGACTGTACGTGTTATACTGAAGAATCTATCTGGCTACATTCTGATAACAGAATCTAGCAAAGTGCTCTGCTGTGGCCTTTTGTCGCACTGCTCTCAGAAGAGCCAAGTGCTACATCCCAGGTATTTTCAGTCTCTAGTGTTTAATTACTCCTGATCTCTTAAGTAGATTCATTTCCAGAATATGAATTCTTTGTATACCTTCAACTCCTAAGATGCATAGTTGAGGCTATCACAGAGAAGCTAGCTCTTCATTTCTCCAAGTATCAATGTGTCTTCAGCAAAGATGGGATTGCACAGAGCTGATAAATATGTTGTTTTGGATTAATTTGAAGATCAAAGCATAGTAGTGCAGATAGAATGACTGTTAGGAATAAAAAAACCTAAAGCCTTTACCCTCTTGCCCTTCCCTTCAATTAAGTAGCATCTGCTCCTGTCAGCCCTTCTGTTTCATCCTGGGTCTATAGTAACAAGGAAAAAGGTAAAACACACCCAAAAATGAATTCTTGGCAAAGTCACTAGTAATTGGGAAGTTACTAGTAGATGGAGAAGAAACTTCTGTCACCCCAAAGATAGTGTTACATCTTTTTTTTGTTCCCATAGCTGATAGTCTTAATCTAACTTTTTATCTTCACTCACATGAAAACTTGGGAAATTTTTCACATACATAGAATCATAGAATAGTTGGGGTTGGAAAGGACCTTAAGATCATGTAGTTCCAACCCCCCTGCCATGGACAGGGACACCTCCCACTAAACCAGTTCAAGGCTCTGTCCAACCTGGCCTTGAACACTGCCAGCGATGGAGCATTCACAACTTCCCAGGGCAACCCATTCCAGGGCCTCACCACCCTTACAGTAAAGAATTTCTTCCTCATATCCAGTCTAAACTTCCCCTGTTTAAGTTTGAACCCGTTACCCCTTTTCCTCTCACTACAGTCCCTAATGAAGAGTTCCTCGCCAGCATAGTTCAGTTCTTGCATTGCCATTGCATGAACTGGGGACATATTTTCACCCTGTGTGTTTTAGATATCTAGGTAAGTTGACCTGTTGAGCTGACAGAACCTATCCTGGTTCTGTGAATTATCCAACTTTTAATTTTATTTCTGAGAATGTGTTCCTCTAGTGTAAGCCCTTCCTGTGTTCATACAGGGCTTAAGAGAGTCATGCTTTCAAAAAAATGAGAGCACCTTGTACTGTCCTCACCACACGACAGTACAAGTATCCATTATATGTATTAATCTGCTCAACAAATTAAAATTTGTATTTTTCATATCTTGCGAGTTGAGATCATTTCCTGAGCGGGTATTGCCTCATTCATTGAACCTTGGGTGACCTTCTCTCTTAATTAACTTCGAGAAAGCATGTAAGTGTAAGCCTACAGATTAATTTTTATTTCTGTGTGTACTTTACTGTCTGCCAGAAGAAACATTTAATTTCCTGGTGACGGAAAGTGCTCTTTGAGGAAAGAATTGCATCCTTTCTGCTGTTATTACGAGGTCCAGTACTTAATTGCTTTCTCCATCATGTACAAACAATGAATCTTTGTGAATCTGAATGAAATAATTACATACAGGAAATATTGTTAATGACCAGCTTGTATTCTTAACACAAATACAGTAATCTAGACTGAAATGCAAATACTGTTGCTAGAATGATTTAAATAGTGTTTTGAAAAGCCATAAGTGTCTCTTGTACTTCCAAAATGGATAAACCATCTCAAGTTTAAATGTATCATAGCTTCCACAGAGCAAATTGCTGTTTGTCAGTAGGTGTCATGTTTCTTGACTTCAGGCAAGCAGTGTAATATTGGAGGCTGGCTCTGTGTCAGCTTCTGCTGATGGAATCTGCAATAGCTTCCTATGGGTAGTAGTCAGTAAAACCTCTAATATGCCATTACCTAATGAAAAGTAAAATCCATTCTTGCCATAAAGAAAGTTTAGTGATCTGAGCCAGCTCTAAGCTTTGCCTTTTGCTGTTAAGAAAGGTCATGCATCATCCTGCTTCACTTATTTGGGGCTCCCAGATCTTGTCTTGCTGTTTGGACCCTGCTTGCCCGCTTTGTTATCACTTGGATGACATCTGTAGAATTGTTTAGGCCAATGTCTTCTACAGAAACTCATTTTTTCCCCTCGTACTTCTTGCAGAATGTTAATTATTTCAGTATGAAGTTACACCTTATTTATTGATATGTATTTCTTCTAGAGCCAAATACTACTTCTATCAAAGTCAGTGGAAAGACTCCTGCCACTCTCAGAGAAAAATTAATCTTCCCCCTCCACCTCCAGTTATGCTTTTCTTTTGTTTTACGCATTTTTAAAAAAGCTATTTCTGTCTTCAAAACTAAAAAAAAAAGGGGAAATCATAATGCCTTCAGAGTTTCTGGTCCATCACCTTCCGTATCTTCTGTGCAAGATAGAGTTAGAATCATAGAATCATAGAACAGTTAGGGTTGGAAAGGACCTTAAGATCATCTAGTTCCAACCCCCCTGCCATGGGCAGGGACACCTCACACTAAACTATTTCATCCAAGGCTCTGTCCAACCTGGCCTTCATCCCTGGCAGTGTTCAAGCATTCACAACTTCCCCGGGCAACCCATTCCAGGGCCTCACCCCCCTTCCAGTAAAGAATTTCTTCCTCATATCCAATCTAAACTTCCCCTGTTTAAGTTTTAACCTGTTACCCTCTGTCCTGTCACTACAGAACATAATGAATAGTCCATCCCCGGCATCCCTATAGGCCCTCTTCATGTACTGGAAGGCTGCTATGAGGTCTCCAAGCAGCCTTCTCTTCTCCAGGCTGAACAGCCCCAACTTTCTCAGCCTATCTTCATACAGGAGGTGCTCCAGTCCCTTGATCGTCATCATAGCCTTCCTTCGGTCTTGTTCCAACAGTTCCATGTCGTTTTTGTGTGGAGGACACCAGAAGTGTAAACAATACTCCGAGTGAGTTCTCATGAGAGCAGAGTAGAGGGGCAGGATCACCTCCTTCGTCCTGCTAGTCATGCTCCTTTAGATGCAGCCCAGGATACAGTTCTAGATAAAAAGTGGCAGAAGGTCACATCTGCTGTTCTTATTGGTGCAGGCAGAAGTTACATTAATTAGTCATGATTAAGTCAAAGAAAACATGAAACTAGCCATATCATACTCTTGTTGGAATAACTGGAGTCTTCCTTGCAGAGAAACACTAATTGATTCAGTGTTACATCCTGATTCTCAGCTCTTTTATATAGATCTTTCTTTTTGAAAAAATTTCCCTTTGTAATTCCTCTATGCTTAAACATGTGTGATTAAAGACTACTTAGTTTTTCATCTTTGTTCTGAATATAGAAGTACTTTTCGCATGTTGTTTCTCTTGTTGAAGTTAGGAAGTGAAAGGGGAGTGCCTCATTTGAAGTAATCTTAAGAAACTGCAGTAATTGGTGAGCAACAGATATACTGGGCTGATCTCTGCCAATATCAGTGGCAGCTTCTCTTGGACTCAAGAAAAGGGCTGTAATGCCACGGGAATAGACGTTAACAGAATTCAGAGGAAAGACATGTGACTGCCTGCTTATTCCTGATGACAGAAGGTCCATGCAACAATTAAAATGATATATTTGTAGCTAATCAGATCTTGAGTATAATTGCCTTCAGGATATTGTCTTAAGCTATTTACCATCTATAGATAATGTCTACTCTGGCATTTTGCTGCTCTTCAAAAAAAAAACCCACAACCGAAGAGGAAAACTGTAGTTTCAAACTCATCAATTTGTTGCTTTGTTCATGTTCTGTTATTGACCAGCTGTTTCATAACTGTCCAATGCAAATGGATAGAATTTTACTATAAACTGAAAACAATAAAGTTCACATCAAGCCTTTGGCTGCCACTGTTGGAAGTAGATAGGAGAAGCAGTACAGGGCAGTGAGGCATTGCCCTCTCAGATTCAAACCAACAGGTTTTTATGAAAGCATACAAATGCTTTTGGGATCTGCCCTATGATTTCAAAATAGAATAAATTTTTTAAATTGATCATCACAGTATTTGGTTGTCCGTTCCTGAAAAATGGGTGGTGTCCCAGCCCATGGCAGGGGGGTTGGAACTAGATGATCCTAAGGTCCTTTCCAACCCTAACTATTCTATGATTCTATGATTCTAAAATGGTCACTGCACCTTTTACAAATTGTAATTTCTGTAAACTGCTCAGGCTGTAAGTAGTGGGCACCATAAGAACAAGACATTGTTTTGCACTAATTTGTATTTAGTGTAACCTGATTATTCTTAAGTGGTAGGTGTCCCTCCCCATGGCAGGGGGGGAGGGTGTGGAACTAAATGATCTTAAGGTCCTTTCCAACCCTAACTGTTCCATGATTCTGTGATTCTGTGATATTTGACTTGCCTTATGCATCTACAGTTTAGACTTCGGTAATAATTCCTATTTGTCTTGTGAATACAGAACAGTTTCCTCCCCCTTAGAATTTAATTCTCAGTCATTTTGTCTGCATGGAAATAGGTGACAAAACCCACCAAAGTTTCTACTGAGGTGTCAATATATTAAATATATTGAAATAGCCAGTGTTTCTATAATATTTTCCAGAATCATTGTGTATTGGGGCTAAAATTACTAGGAGCAAACAGTAAATTCTTACTGATTTCCTGGTTGATTTTGTTTGATTTGTTGTTTGCTTTGTTTGTATGGGGTTTGGGGGTTTTGTTTGTTTGTTTTTTGTTTTCTTTTTTTAGCAAGAAAACTCTAGTATGTGTTTAGAAACATTGGGAACACAGAGGAAAGTACTAGCACAGAGAGATTAGGTGATTAGTTATTTTCATTATTTTAAGATGATCGTTGATTCTCCTTGTGGGTTTGTTTGTTGCTTCAGTCAAAAAGCTGAGGTTGTTTTCCTTGGCGTTGCTCCAATGTATGACCTGTGTTTTCAGACATCTGTAGGAATCTAGTGTATTTTAGATACGTAACTCTTGTGAGCAGGACTTTCCTCATGACCAAAAGACTGCCTGCTGTAAGAAAATTGGAGCAAGGTGCTCGGCATCATAGAAACACCTGCAAAAAGAAAACCCATCATAACAAAGTAGTACTCATCTCAAAGAAAGCATCATTTAGGTGGACAGGATGAAAAGTTGGGGGAAAATAGAAATGTTAACAGATGTGACAGTAATTGTTCTGATATATAACAGATGTGTGATAATTCCAAATTTTTATTTTGTGATATTTAGAAACAGATTAAATGTTAGAGGAAAATACATAAAAGGGGAATTAATTTTTATATAATTTGACACTCCTAAAAATATAGCTTCACCGCTGCAATGCCTGTCACTTTTTGGTATAGTGATATGAATCAGGTTCTACTCTTTGCTGTAGAAATGTAATCCTGGATTGGATTTGAAAACCATGTACACAGAACATTGTGTAGGATGAAGGTCCTCTGCAAGATCATGTTTTTCAAAGAGATTAAGAAAAGTGGTCATTTCTTTTTTGTGAAGTTAATGGCAAATATCCCATAAGGGAATGGCAGTTAAAGATATTTGGTAATGTCATATCCAGAATGTTAGTTACTGCATGTAATAAGGAATCTGTAACAACCCTGTGAAGTAATGTAAGTGAAAAATCATGCTTGAGAACTGCATACTTCAGCTGGTTTTTCTCTTTTAGAATTTTATTTCTTTTAGAATAACAAATGCTGGACAAACTCTTGTTAATACTTACTATTCTGGGCTTCATAAGGCATCTGACAAATTGATACACCCAAAATGAAAAAAAATGAAGATGGAGTACATTGAAAGCTAGTGATGGAAAATAGCAGATGTTGTGAAATGTCATAGCTGCACTTAGCATCAAGCAAAGTGAAAAGACAAAGGAATAAAGAGGATGCAAAAAGCAAGAAAAAAAAAGGTAAATGATGCATTTTTCTTCATGATATTTTCATTTTCTAAATATTTTAGTTGTTTTTATTTTGTATCAGTTTCCTAAAACATTCTGTAAACATTCTAGAAAATGTTTGCTTTTTCTTTTTTTTTAATTTTATTTGAAGAATGGCCTGCTGTAGGAATCATCTGTGGATGAGCTATAATGCTGGCCGAATAGTAAGGTTAAACCTTTTCTATACCTCACAGTTCCCTTGCTGGAGCAAATGAGTCATCTTCCTGTGACATTCACAGGAAGAATTGGAGGTGATGAGCAGGGCTGCACTTTGATTACTTACAGTTCTTTCAGCAGCCGGGGCAGTTCTAGTTATCTAGCCATGCTGAGATGCTGATGGTGGTGCTAAATTTCTCCTGAAGCTGATTGGTAGTAGAAATCCATCTTAATTTCTTCTTCAAGCCTGCCTAAAGTATTTTTCCTGTGAATCTGTGCCATTCTTCATGTGCTACTTCATTCTCATGTTCTTTAAGGTAGATGATGTCATCTACTAGGGAAGATAAAGTGTCTACAAGTCACAGTTGTCATGGTATGGTAAAAGTACAAACTGACTTCTGTCTGAGATGGAAATAGATGGAAATAAATGCAAAGAAAATAAATTGTGAGTGTCCTGTGTTTTTATGAAATAGCTAGTTAGATTTGTGTGAGAGACTTCCAGTGGCTTTGACTCTTCAGAAGTCATGTTTCTCGGAGAAAATATGGATACATGATACTTCTAAGAGATTGTGCAGTAGTAAGTTTAATATGAAAGTATTCTCATTTCATGTATGCTATGACAACAGCATAACAGACGCATGGATTTTGGGTAGAAAATTGTAATATTCCCTGTTTAGCTTCTTTTTCTGTATTAGCTAAGATTTTTGAATGACAGAAAGTAAATCTGTGTTATAGTCTATTCTCTTAATTTCAAAGCAGTAACATCAGAAGTATACTGAAGGTTATTGCATACAGCATCTTGTGCTTCTACAGTGAGTTAGGCAGACATGGTGAATAGAAAATGGTCAGGTTTTTATGTCTTTGGTTAAAACAGGCAAACTAAAGTATTCAGAAACCTGTACGCCAATGGACAGAGTCAGAAAAGTCAGGTTAGATTCATATTGGAACTTTAAATTGGGCCAACTTTGTTATGAAAGAATGAATCAAGTTGTCATTTTTCCATAGTAAGTAATTACTGTTGTTGGAGTGGATTTGAAGCAGAGTCAATTTATTTTGTAAAGGACTCTAAAGTAAATAATGGTAATTTGTATATGTAACAAGGTACAGATGGAAATATTCATGCTACTTACTTATAGGCATATAATTTAAGTGTGTAAACTGAGCAGCTAATCTGTCCAGGCTTCTCATATAGTCAATAGATATATAAATATGCTATCAGAGGGTCCAGATCCAAAATCTCCAGTTTGCAGTAGCTTTACCTGTACCAATAACTAATGACTGGGCCTCTGCTAGGTCTTAACTGCTATTCTGCGGATACATCTGTCTGGCTTTGTTCCAGGAAAGTTGCTCTGAAATCAGTAAAACCACTATGTGTGCACAGTCATTTCCTCAGTTTCTATTTATTTGTTAGTCCACAGAGGATGGTGTAGGTCTTGCCTTGCTAGCTAGTCCTTTTATTTCAAACAGCAGTGGTCTCTGCTTTTAGATGTATTCTAGAATTCTGATTTGTATTTTGCTTCTGTCAAGAAAGAAGCTGTCACACTCAGAAGAATTTGTGGTGCTGGTGCAAGAGAGACATAGCAGAAATTACTCTTTGATGGATATTTTGTCTCTTTGTTTAGGTTGTTTGGGATTTTTACATTTTGTTGTTATTTTTTATTTAATTGCTGCAGTGACTGGGGTCACTAAGATTTCAGCTCTTAGCTTTCATAAACCTAGTGTCAGCATTTTCAAGCACGTTCTCTCAAAATAACATGCCTTTTTGTTTTCTATTTTTATTCTGTTTTCAAAGAAAGCCACAGCAGTGTGTGATGGGAAACAGACACGTGAGAGTTCTGTGATTTTTATTCTGTCTGAGAGCCGATCTTCCCTGTGTTTTAAATGCAACACTGCATTCAAGTCTGATGCAAATCCTGACGATGTTCTTCTGAGCAAGTATTTTACTATGGATGCAGTTTGATACTAGGAGGCTATATTATCAAATCTAGTCTTTCATTATAGGCCTTGCTTCAGGTATTGGAAAAGACAGGAAAATTAAATTTTCTGAATTGTTGTATCAGAACCTTTTTTTCCCTTGTGTAGTATACCTTTAATTTCCTTCAAAGACTTGCTGGTGCCTGTAGAAAAAAGTAGCATTTTCTTTTTTTAAACTAGTTGATGAAAGCTTAGTGAGGCAAAAGTTGGAAATGATTGGGTTGAGGAGAGGTTTCAGTCTGTAGGCTACAGGAAAATAGAGAGCGGAGTCAAATGTGAAAAAATAGCAATGTAGCAAATAAAGTTAGTGGGTATGGCAGTATTTTCTATTTATCAAATCTCTGTAGCTGAAATTGTAGAGTGGAATGGTTTCTCAGCTTTATTTCTGTTAGGGTTTTCATCACTCAGAACCCACACCAATAGCTTAAGTTATTCTTGGAGAAAAGTTTCAGTGATGTTCCATATTTGTTGGAATATAAAATATATTCTGTATTATTGCTTTCCTTTTGTATGGATAATTCATTTTGAATTGCATAGTGGAGTCTGCTTTTTCCCTATTATTATGCCAAGTTGAAAGAGCCCCCAGTACAAATAAAAATGAAACTTTGAAGGTCAAATATATCTTAAAATGTATTCTTCAAGAATATTCATCATTTCAGAGGATGACAGTTAATGCACAGAGAGGAACATAATCTTTTAGGCAGAAATCTTATATTCTTTTTGGGGAACTGTATTTTGCTGAAATTCCCGAGAGTCAAATAGTTGTATAAATATCACTCACTGCAGGGAAAACAAAAAACAAAACCAAAAAAACCAAAGAGTTAAAAAAAAAAAAATTAAGGATAATGCCTTTGAGAACATTTTATTACAATTCTGTGTGCTTTCAAAAATTGTATTTGTCAAGCATTTCCTAGAATAATTGGAATACAGTTGAAGCCAGGCTTTGACTTGTAATCTATGATGAGCATATACCCTCAGTGTCCTCAGTGAGTTTAAAATCCGCTCTAAATGTCTAAGTAGAAAAGATTTGAATTCTTAATATAGGAAGAAAACTCTTCCTGAGAAAAATACCGTGGGATATTTTGTACAAAATAATATCACCAGATAGTTTATTTTTTCCTTCATGGTTATCTTTCAGGGAGAAAATAGTCTGAAGACAGAATTCCCATCTACTTCTCCAAGAAAATAAATCAAAGTTTGTGGGAAAAAAACCTCCAACAAAACAAACCAAACAATATAAACACCCGTGCAAGTGGAAACTCGCTTTCCAGCTGCCTATCTGGATTGCTCCCAAATAGGGCAGAGAGTGTCTTGCAGATGGGAGAGGTAATTAACATTTCTGAGTAGCCTGTAATGCTCCAATGAAAAATGTATTTCTTTGCAAAGGTTCCTGACAGGGATGTATCCTTTTCTGTCCCTCACCACCCTTACTCATTACTCCAAGGGAACATTTCCTCTTCTCTGCAAGTAGTAGATTTGATGCTTTGGAAAGATTTCTACATCCTGACCAGAAATTTAAAAGCAGGGCTTGTACAAGCTTTCCAGCTCATTAAACAAATTGAATTAACTTATTTAGTCCTGAGGCCTGAGGATGGCAAAATTCAGTTTTGTGGAGGTGGCAGCCTGGTCAATCTTCAGCCTCCTCTTCTGTGTGCTTCCCCTTCTCCTTTGTGCCCAGCCCTCTTGGAGGGATGCCTGACAGCTGCATGGTCTTTTCCCTGGAGCTTCTCACACAGACTCTGCTTTTATGGTTATTTTTGCTGTCCCTTTTGAGGCCTTAGACAACTGCTAGTTTTGCTGACTGTTAAAATTAATGCATGAGATCAGCCCTGTTGGGGACAAAATTATCCTACTAGAAGACAACTATTCGAAATACAGTATGTTCTGGGAGAGTAATTCTCCAGGGGTGAAGGTGAATACCCAGCTTCTGCGTAAAACTGTCTGATACTATGTGTTAATTGTTTCTATTGAAAAGGAACATATGGTATTGATTGGTATCATGAATTAACTACTCAAATGAAACAAAAAGAATTACTTTTCATTGCTCCATGTCTGCAAGGATGCACATTTTAAAGATATATATTAAATTAAGGGTTTAAAATAAACATAGATAACTGTGGCCTAGACAAAAGCTGACCCAGCCAAAAGCATTCTGTAGCTTGTCACAAGATGGTGACATCATTCACAACATACAAATACATCCCTGCCAAAATTTGTCCAAGCACAACAGCTGCAAATTTTCTTTTAGATGAGAAAGTTACTGAAGTAATATCTTAAGGAAATTTATAACTAGGGAGCTTCTATAACAAAGGCTTTGATAAATCTTTAAAGGAGAGAATGAAACAAATTGCTCTGTTAAATTATTTCTTAGTTTAAATGTATAGCAAATAACTAAGATTATTTTTGCTAAAGTATTTTGCAAAACTATTTTTACTTAATGTAAGTACAAATAGAGATTGCATACTGGTGGTAAATCTATTGCAAAAATAGGACCTGTCATTTCCATTTGGGAAATGTCCTTTTAGGAACACAGTAATAAAGATGTTCAAGACTTATCACTGATAATAAGAAATATTAGTACTCTATTGTTTCTGTAGATTTTCACCTGGATTTAAAAATGCTGGTTTCCCCAGACATTTAGATGTATTTCTTCCCCTCTCTCTGTTAGTATTATTATTTCTTATTATTATCTTCAATTATTAAACTGTTCTTATCTCAACCCACAGGTTTTTAACTTTTCCAATTCTTCCCACCCACCCAGGGATAGGGTGTCTGGAGCAAGTGAGAAGCTGTGTGGTACGTTAGTCACTGGCTGGGCTCAAACCACAGCAGTAAATAAATGGATTTTGCAGAAACTTCATACGTGAAATTGGGATTTCATCAGGGTTCTGAACAAATACATATATTTGAGTCATGTCTGCTTCTAGCCATGGTTCTTAGTCAAAGGAGTGTTGGCATATTTAACGACTGACTGTATAGTCAAAAGCAGAAAAATACCATGCAATGTGAAGCCAGTGATCTATCTAGCCCTTTAGTGTAAAGGAGAGCATAGTCAGGATGAACATGAGATTGGATGGTTCTTGCTATTTCTGTGTAATTGGTAGGAGTTTGGTAGCAGAGGGACCTCAGTGGGACCTCTGGGTGTGTAGGTCAGAAACTGTGTCCTGGGCCAGACACACCTGACTCCTCAGTGGACCCACTCTGCACCAGATCTGAACCAGTTAGGGAAGTTTGTGGCACCTCTACAAAAAAATATTTAAGAAAGGGTGGTAGTCTCTAGGCAGAAGAAATGTAGGAGATGAGAGACAAAGTGAGGGCAGGAGGGATACCTGAGCAGGGGCAAGGGAGAAACAAGAAGTATGCCTGGGCAAGATGAACAGTGGAGAAAGAGTGAAACGCCAAAGGAAAGGAAGAGAAAGAAGAGAGATGCCAGGGCTGGAGGGGTGCCTGAGCAGGGGCAGGACTGCAGAGAAAGCATAGGAGAAGGTACAACACCCAGAAGGATAGCGGATAGTGGAGGAATTTACACCAGAGCATTGGAGTAAAAATCAAGGAGCAGCAAAAGAAAAGGAACCATTGTTAATTGGAATACCCCAAGTGTTTTGTTGCCTGTGACAGAATGCCCTCTCTTCTTCCTTGGCATCTAGAACCGAGGGCATCTTAGAGGGTATATTCCTGCATTGTTTCTGCTTTCTAGGTTTCAGATGATGAATTTGTTGAAGCCTTCTCTGAATCTTGATTGTGTGGTCCCCTTTCAGTCTTCCGCTTTTCCCCTGAAGAAGCCCAGCTTGTTTAGTCTGCCCATACAAGGCAGCTATTATCCACTTGATATTTTCAGTTGCCCTTCATGGACCTTTTCTAAATCAATTATATCCTTTTTAGAGGCATCCAGACCTGCATTCAGCGCTTAGGATGTGGATGCAGCAAGATTTTATACAGTCACAAAATTAAGTACTTTGTCTTGTTTTCAATACCCTTCCTGAATGACATCTGATGATCTGTTGGCTTTTTTGGCCATCACTGACTATGTATTATATTCTAGGTAAATTAACTTTAATTATATCACTGTGTAGGTAATAAGAGTAGATGACTTTGACTGAATCCTTTGCAAAGATTGCCTCTCTATGGAAAAGCAGCAAACAGCCCTTATTTTAAAAATAAAACCTGAGAAAGTTGAGAGGTACATTCAGTACTCTCTGTGAAAGATGTTCTGTTCTCTGGCAATTTTGGTTATAATATTGTGTAGAATAACCAGATGTTTTTTCTAGGTACTGGCATTAAAACAAAAACAAACAAAAGAGTTTTGGCCTCCAACTTCTCAATAAATCTAGTAAGGGAACAAAAGCCAAGTATTGGCTTCAATTGTTTGTTTCTGCACAAATATTATTCTCTTCCTCAACTTGATTTTGTAATGTACTTAGTTTAAAGGGATTTGATTTTTTTTATTAACATTGAGGCTGTTGTGCTGAGTGAAATCATTAGGTTGTCCAGATGAGCTATGTTGAGAAAGGTGAGTTGTTTCTTTGTGCTAATACTGAAGAGATTTTGAATGAAAGTGTGCAAGTCCAAAATTTAGGGGAATGCTTGTTTCCTACTTGTTCTAGCCATTGTACTCTTCAGTATACAGGCTCTGTGCCTCCACCCATGTATTATGAAAATTATGTGCTGATGTATTGCTTATGAAAGTGTTACGTGACCTATGAACAGTGGGTGCTAGTGTTGTTAGTATATGAAACATGAAAAAAATTATAAAGGAAATGCATTCAAATGCCAGAACCATTTTTTGAGTTGGAGGAATTAATAAAAGTAAGGCTTCAGAAACTTGTCAGTATATGACTGTCCTGCAGAAGCAACCCAAATTCAATAACCCAAACAAAGCATACATGAGCTTCACTTAAAAATTAGTGAAGGAAAAATTGCTCCCTGTGACCCTTCTTGTCATGTGTTTTCTCAAATATAAAAACTTCCAGCTATGTATTTTCTCTGTGGTACACTTCCTTCTACTTTGTCCGATGCTGTCTCAGGTGTTTTGGGAGGATTTTTGTACACTGTCTTCATATTCCTCACAGCTGTGTCTTTGTATTTTTTTGTGTTTTCTTGAAATGATCTTTAAATGCACAAAGGTTCTAAGAAACTTTTGTTTGACCTCTGTACTAATCTCCTGGAGGGAAAACAAAAGAAAGGGAGCTATTTAAAAAAAAGAACCCAAAACAACAGGAAAAAAACTGCCACACCACCAACAAACAGCCCTGTACACAAACCCCCTAAATAAATAAACAAAGTAGCTTTTGAATCTTCAAGAACCACAGGAAAACAGTATACAGTAGTTTTTTAAAACTGTACTTATAAGAGCTTTCCTGCAGGTGGGCAACTACTATTGTTTTAAAGAATATCACCTCAGTAGGATGCATTAGTATCTTGTCAGTTACACCTTTTCTACTGCAAATTCTGTTTGCACTGACTGAATAACTGTGGCTGATGAAAGACTTTCCTCTGTTAAGGGAAATGAACTTTTGTTAACTAGTTTCTGACCTGTGTTCCATAGCTATGCTGACATGGAGTGTGTTCTACTCCTAACCATTGCCTGTGTAAAGGCTTGGGCTGGCACTGGCTCTCCCATCACTTCTCCATATCATAAATAATAAAGTTTTATTCAAGTGTGTTCCCTGATAGGAATTGTGGGTGTTAATACCAGTGGTGCAATCTGGGGAGTTGGACAGTTAAGTCATTAGTAGAACCTTTTAAGCTCTAGGAAATAGATGTTCTGCAAACATTTTATTGTCTTCTTAACCTAGGTTGAATTTTCTCTATCCCTTACTTTGCCTGAGCATGTGACAAAGTGACTTATGTGAATAAAGTACTAGGATGAAGTCCAAGTTTGTCTGAAACTAAAACAAGCCAGTAATTAGTTGTACTTGCATTCCCATATGGCTGTGTTCTTACATGCTTGCCCTCTTTGTGAGCTAAGCTGATAGAAATCACTGAATCATGGATGGGAAGACTGCATGCAAAATGAAGGGAGGGTATGTCTAAAGATGGGAGCAGATGAAAACATCCATTAAGTAGGAAATGATAAATTCAAAGACAATGGAAACAACAATCTCTCGAGACTTTTCCCTCCTCCTATATATATATATATATATATATATATATATGAAAAAATAAAGTTCTATATCCATGGAATTTTGGCTTTATATGAATTAGGTACTTCTGGAAACTGTTTTCTTTATCAGAATTCACAAATCAAATCGATTAGTCAGTAGTGATCATATCCTGTAAGTTGAAAATATTTTTATGGATATATGGGGTTTTTTTCCTGCAGTCAGTACTGAGGGAATTATGTTGCTCAGTGGTTGGGAAATACTGAGATTGAGCAATGTTTTTCCTGTTTACACTAGATAAATGTTAAATATATGTAACATACCTGAACCCTTTTGCCAGGTAGTGAATAATACTTAGCTTTAAATAAAAATAACTAAGAATTCTGGTAAATGCAGTATAGGCTTGATGGTTCTTATCTGAAACTAAATAAGCTGTGACTGTCTGTCAGAGCAATACTTTCAGTAAGCTGCAGATATTAGCAGGGATTCTTTTGCTTTGTCTTTATCACTTTCTTGATCAGTGAGTTTGGCTTTGGATTTTTTGATACTTGGTTATTTTCATAAAAATGCTTTCTGCTTCATGCTTCTGACACGTACCACTTGCATTCCAGCTGCGTGAAAAAATACAGGAGCCAGGTTAAATGATGAGAGCAAATTCTGACTTTATGAAGTGAAAATCCTGTTAAGTATCAAGCCCTATTCATATTATTTCAGGCAATTTCCTTAAGATGCTTGAGGCAACATTTGTTTTTAATTTGAAAACTGTCTATTATAATTGAAAACATTACACATTTATGAAAACTAGAATAGGGAAGTTTCTCTTTCAAATTTAATACTTCAGCATGATAATGCAGACTGTACATTACTCTTGCCTGATTCAGGGAATTTCTTGAGTCATAAAGAACGCTTAAATATAAGAACAGGGAAGAAGAACTTGCATAAGACTTTCAAAGTAGGTAGCCTTGCTTAATACAGATAGTGTTTTCTTTTTTAGTAAGTGCCTAAAGTGTTTTTCATTTGCTAATGATTATTTTGCATTCTCTTTCATTATCATTTTTCTATACCTGTATGTAGGAAAATAAAAGATTAAGAATTGATTTGAGCAAGCAAATACAACTTCTTTTGCAGGAAGAAGAGCTTCCATTTTCTTTTCTATCAGATTTAAGTGAGGCTGCCTGCAGCTGTTAAATCCTGCTTTCATTCAGTCAGTCTGTGGAACTTGATATTTATGTGATGTCCATTTTGAAACTTTGCTGCAGAGAGGTTATATGGAAGGTAGTAGGATTAAGTATTTCTTAGCTGCATAGAAGTATTTCTATGCAAGTGGAGAAGAGCTGAAAATTTTACCAGCGCTCAAGGGCTTATGGGGATAGGAAGGATGGTGGAATTGTTAACAGTTGCAGCAAAACAGGAGGGAAAGAGTTGGGAGGAGGGAAAAGGAGCTGGTTTTGACATGCTGTTTTTTGTTTGGGAAGAGGTCATTTAAAGAAGATTCTGTAGAAGCAGTTCTAATTACAAGTGTGAACAAAAGGGAAGTGAAGAGTTAAGAAATCTGGGAATCGTTGACACAGAAACTGTAATTGAAATCCTTGAGAACAGCTATGGTTGCCCAAGGACAACCTAGTTATGCTGTCTTCATACTACAGAGCCTATTCCATCTTAAAAAAGTAAATCTTCTTGCTTGGATACTAATTCTGTAAAAATGGAAATAAAAATAGTCTTGAAACATGGATATCTATTGTTCAAACTTTAATTTACAATGCTTATTTCTAGAAAAAATATGCAGAATTGCAGAAATCTGTAAGTATAAAATCCCTTCTCATTGAACCATAGCATGTCCTCAGAATTACAATGGCGAATAATCAAGGTTACTTCATTATGTAAACTTTCCCTGAAAACACAAAAGGCAACATGATAAAATAGTTGTGGTTTTAGCAAGGAAGCATCAAAAAAATTCTCTTGCAATAATGGTTGATTTTATGCATTGCATTTTCCTTAAATAAAAGGGCCCAATAATCCTTGATGTTCAAGTTACTATTTACATACAAGGAATTTTTGTTACCATGATTGTCTGAGAAATGCATCTAATTTGGAGTTTCACAGGCCTGTAAGTTACAGTTCACGCCCAATGATAAAAGGCATGCAGAATACTGACATAACTGGGTGTACTGTAGTTCATCTCCTGCTGACGTGTGTGCCTTTTGGATTCAGCAAACATCAGCTGTTTAGAACACTGCAGTTAATAATAAATGGGGAAAAATATCAAGAGAATTAGTTTCTTCAGACATTCAGGCATGTGATAAGAGTCAGGTTATCTGCTTCTCATTAGCTCCTCTCTTTTTCACAGATTTAAAAAAGTCATATGGCTTCTCTTTTTTGCAGAAATTTACTGATACACAGGCTGTCATTTTTTTTTCCTCTTCTGTCTAGTTCTAACTGCCTTTTCAGTTGTTTTATCATCCATAATTTGTATACTTTGTGATTTGTCCTCAGTTTTTAGGAAAAGTGCACAACCTCGTGTTCATAACATATCATACCTGGAGCATGGTTAAATTTCAGTATATACAGGCCTTGCTTTAGAAGTACAATTATTTTCTTAGTCTGTCACTATTGATGTATGGTTTACCATTTCAGGTTTGTTGTTTGTGTCTTTGTTGTTTGGTTTATTTTTTTTTTTTTCCCCTTGATTCTACTTCACTTTGCTGAAGAATGGTCTGATCAGGAAAATGAATGCTTTATTTTTAATTAATGGTATTGAAAATATGTGGTATTAAGAAATCAGTTGTAGAACTGATTCTGACACTGTTCTGTTCTGACTTTTACATTGATGTCAATGCAATTTAATGAAGAAATAATGTCTTGTTGGATTTCAGAAAAGGACGTGAGTATATTGAAGTATATTTACATAAGTAAAGTATATTCACGTAAGTAAAGTATATTCGCAGAATCATCATGTGGTTGCTATCCTTTGGCATGAGTGTGGGTGTTCTCTGCTAGTATTCAAAATCTATAGCTCTATTATGGGTTGTCAACTGAAGGTCTTCATTATTCTGAGAAGTGATCTCAAGCTGCAAGATGTAAATCAGATAAAAGTCCCCAAAAGCTCTGGCATTCAAATTCAGACCTGCATCTCAACTTCCCCCAGCTGTTGAAGGTCAACTTTAGTCTCTTGTTGGTTCAATTCTTGTGTCTCCTTTCTGAGTCTGGCAGAGGAATTGAAAGGCTCAGAGATGGAGGCTTATAAATAGAATCCACTCTTATTTATATCCCTTCATGAAAGGTAGTGGTTGGTGGCTTCGTTAAACAGCTGCTTGCATGTCCCATAAAATGGTTAACTTTCTCCTTCATTGTAAAGATTAAATGTAATAACTGAATTATGAAGTGACATATATCTGACTTAGAAAAAATATAATACCTGGTACTTTGGAAGAGCTATATGAAAGCAAATAGTGGAGCATTATACTGTTGTTCTTTAATGGCAGAGGATGTGGTTACAATATAAAAAGCACACAAAAGAGCAATTTACTTTGGTCTTTATTGTTTTTACTGAATTTATAAGGGAAGGCCTTTTAGTACTAAGTGAATCCTTAAATAGAAATCCTGGTGACTCAAACTTTTTGGATGTTAGTGTGTACACAGTTACCTTCAATTGTTCTTTCAGAGAATTTTATGCTGACGGTTGACATGTAGAACCTCATAATTCCAAGAATTTATAGGCAGTAATGGTTGTGCAAAGACTTAATGATGAAGCAGAAAACAAATGTATTCTAATACCACCCAGCTCTTTTCCAAGATAGCTCTGACCATCCTTTACTATTTAGATTGCATAGGTGCCATGCTATCTAGTTTTGCATTATCCAATACCTAAGCATACAACAGACCACAACCATCACCCTCTTTATAAAGTGCAGTTAATTATTTTTGGCAGTTTGGCAGATGCTGTTCCTGGCAGTCCTACTTCTGTCTGTTAAACCTGAGGGAGTGGGGTAACATTGTCAGACAGATCCATCTACAGCAATAATTCTGTCTCTGATTCTTGAGTTCCTTTTTAGTTTGGATCTGTTTGAATTTCTCACTGAGGTAACTCAAATCTGGACCCGAATATTCCCAATTTGTTTTGATTGCTTCTCTATGAAGCAATCCATCATATTTGAAAAATCATGGCAGTCAGGTGAAGGTCCTGATGACTGGGAAAAGGGTAATATAACCCCCATTTTCAAGAAGGGGAAAGTAGATGAGCCGGGGAACTACAGACCAGTCAGTCTCATCTCTGTGCCTGACAAAATCTTGGAGCGGATTCTGCTGAAAGGCATGCTAAGGCACATGAAAACCAACAAGGTGGTTGGTGACAGCCAGCATGGCTTCAGTAAGGGGAAATCCTGCCTGGCCAATTTGGTGGCCTTCCATGATGGGGCTTCGGAAGTGATGGACAGGGGCAGAGCAGTTGATGTCGTCTACCTGGACCTGTGCAAAGCGTTCGACGCTGTCCCACACAACATCCTTGTCTCTAAATTGGAGAGGCATCAATTTGACAGGTGGACCACTCGGTGGATAAAGAACTGGCTGGATAGCCACATGCAAAGAGTAGTGCTCAATGGCTCAATGTCCAGCTGGAGACCAGTAACAAGTGGTGTCCCCCAGGGATCGGTGTTGGGACCTATCCTGTTCAACAGCTTTGTTGGTGACATGGACAGTGGGATTGAGTGCGCCCTCAGCAAGTTTGCTGATGACACCAAGCTGCGTGGTTTGGTTGATACGTTGGAGGGAAGGAGTGCTATCCAGAGAGACCTTGACACACTTTTGAAGTGGGCTGATGCCAACCTGATGAAGTTTAACCATGCAAAGTGCAAGGTCCTCCACCTGGGTGGGAGCAATGCCAGACACAGCTCCAGGTTGGGCAGAGAGAGATTCAGAGCAGTCCTGCGGAGAAGCACTTGGGGGTGTTGGTCGATATGAAACTTAACATGAGCCAGCTGTGTGTGTTTCCAGCCCAGAAAGCCAACCGTATCCTGAGCTGCATCAAAAGGAGCATGACCAGCAGGCTGAGGGAGGTGATCCTGCCCCTTTACTCTGCTCTCGTGAGACCTCGCTTGGAGTATTGTGTGCAGTTCTGGTGTCCTCAACATAAAAAGGACATGGAACTGTTGGAAGAAATCCAGAGGAGGGCCACGAGGATGATCAGGGGACTGGAGCATCTCCTGTATGAGGACAGGCTGAGAAAGTTGGGGTTGTTCAGCCTGGAGAAGAGAAGGCTGCGTGGAGACCTCATAGCAGCCTTCCAGTATCTGAAGGGGACCTATAAGGATGCTGGGGACTGTAGTCATTAGGGACTATAGTGATAGGACAAGGGGTAACAGGTTCAAACTTAAACAGGAAGAGTTTAGATTGGACATAAGGAAGAAGTTCTTTACTGTAAGGGTGGTGAGGCACTGGAATGGGTTGCCCAAAGAAGCTGTGAATGCTCCATTGCTGGCAGTGTTCAAGGCCAGATTGGACAGAGCCTTCAGTGACATGGTTTATTGTGATGTGTCCCTGCCCATGGCAGGGGGTTGGAAGTAGATGATCTTAAGGTCCTTTCCAACCCTAACTATTCTATGAAGAAGAGACAAATGGTGTAATGTAGTTTTTAAAAATCCCAAAGCACTGAAAACTAAACTGAGCTCACCTGTTAATTGCCTACAGCACATAAAACTTCAGTAGTCAGATAGTCACTTTGGTACTGAGCATGACTGGGCTATGTTAAAAGCTTTGGAGAAGTGTTGCTCTGACTCCCTGAAGCTTAATGATGAGATGGAAGTCATGGTTATTCTGTTGCTCTTTCAAGAAGAACATTTCTATATAAATTTAAGGAAGCTACTTGCTTTATTCCACTTCATTTAGGGTGATCATATCAGATTAAAAGTGGAAGGTGTATGTCCCTCACCCCTATGTCCCTCAGGGTCACTTATGAGCTTGAATGCAGAGGCGCCTGTATGGCATAATGCTGTGCAACATTGAAATTCCCCCTTGTATAGCAGTGTGCTTATCACTGTTGTGTCACTAACTTCCACCATGATGCCAAATCAGCATAGCACTGAGCATGGGACAACTGGACAGGGCTAGTTAGCTTTATTGCTGCTGAATTTGGGTTAGTTCATCTGACATTTAATTAGTGTGTGCTTAAGTCCTGTTCAAGATACGTGTCTCTGGTTGCTCGTTGTTGGTTGTCTGTGCAGCAATGTCACTCTCTGTAGTCTGGAAATGCAAATTGCTAAGGTAAGGCGTGTGAAATCTTTTTATGGACCAGCATTAAGTTCAAAAAGAAAAAAACCCCAACATATGCATACATGTATTTAAAACAGCCGTTCAAGAGGTAGAACACATGCAGCTCAACTTCCAGGCTAAATTCAGAACTGTCTGGCAGAATGTGATTAAAGGAGGAAATATAGTTTTGGCTCAGAGATTTTATTTCTCTGAGCAGACCTTTAAAATAAGATGTGTAGAAATAGATGCAAAATGTTGTAGCCTGGCAAATGGCAATGCTATATGGAATTTATTATCAGATGAATGGCATGTTGAGAAATGATTCAATCTGGTTAATATACAGAGCTCTAATTCTGCAGCAGTGTCCTGGAGAATACCACTGAAACACCAAGTTGCCTGTCAAAACGCCACAGACCTGTGTGCGTGTGTGAGCATATTTAATTGTCGTATTACAATATCAATAACACTTGAGGTTCAAGGCATTTCCTGGGACTTAAAGATCAGCTGGGATTCAGAGTCTGAGGCTCAGCCAGGTGCCATCTGCTCGTACCAGCTAGTCATTAATCCCCATGCAATTCCTTGTACTTCAGTCTGTGTTCCTTATCAGAAAGTTCTCTTGCTGAAATTTGAACTGTGACTTAAGCTCTTGTTAATAATTAATTTTCCATGGGAAGTAATTGTTTGCAATAAAATAGAATATTTCCCCATGTGTATTTAGCATTTAACAAGCTTCCAGTAATATACGACTTGTGAAGTTGAGGGGCTGTGTTAACTCCAAAGAGTTTGGCACCACACTGGAGTTTCCAGCAGTGTTTTTGCAACATCAGGCAGTGAAGTTGTTAGGAGTTCAGCTGTTTCATGAGGGGTGTCTTACCCATCTCCTTTCAAAGTCTGTTCTTTCTGTATTTATAGCATTTCAATGCAAGAGCTGTTAGCTGTTATACTGAATGTGTTTGGAGGAACCAGGATTTTTGTGTGCCTCTTTCATGTTCACATAAGAAGCTTTTCTCTGGAATACTGGGAGTAGGTTAATAGGGAAAGGCACAGGAAATGTTAGAGGAAGGTGCATCCTGGGAGTGTGTTTGCACATCCCTTTTAGGAAGTGGCAATCTAGTTCTCTGTCATGTCAGTCAGCTTAAATCCACTCGATGCAGCCAGTTTCCTCCAATTCATGGTTGTGTAAGTAGAGCACTGATAGGCGTTCCTTTTCCAAGTTTCAAAGTCCCCTTCTAGAAGAAAAAAAAAAAAAAAAAAAGAAAAAAAAAAGAAAAAAAGCTGTAATTCCACCATTTCCTGCAATTGTTCTACCTTAAGCTGAAGAAGATATGTGTATAGCTGGGAAAAGGCAGGAACTCCTAATTGCCATTGTTACCTGATATGTTGCCAGAGTAAGGGGGGGGAATATGATAAGCTGTGACATCTTTGATAATGGAATTTTACAACGGCCTATTGAACTGGATGGCCAAGTGAGCAACAAGAATTTGAATATATCTCCATTTGTAGAAGTGTTGAAAGCAGAATCTTACTGCTATTCTCCTGCAGACCCATTCTGTTACTTTTACTTTGATAGCCACATGGTAAGATTCAAATTTTCTGTAGCTGTCACCTTGTCAAGATGGATATCTGATCTCCAGCCATTCCTTATCCCAGTTTTGCTTAGCAGCTTGAGCACACTGCTACTGTAGGCAGTTTGTGTATGTCTAAAACATACTTTAAGAGAAATACTGGCTATCATATTGCGTGGAATAAATCACAGCTCAAATCCTTTCAGCTGTGTACCATTGATAATAGCAAAAAAAGAACAAATCTGTTTTACAGTGGAGAATGTATCTCTAGGTAGCTATACTGCTACTATACTACTCTACATAAAGTACAGTTTAGAACTGAATGTGCATGTTTTTAGGGTTTAGAGTTATCTGCTAGTTGAAATTTAATGCAGACAGATAAACCTAATTTCTGGACTGCAGTGAAAATTTATCCCAGAGTTCACAAATCAGGGGTTTTACAAAAATCTGTAGTCAGAAGCAGGTCAGAAACGAAGAGAAAAATCCACTCTTCTATCTATGGAGATAGAAAAATCAGGCCTTCCTTAGTGTTCCAGAGGTCCCAGAAGCCTTTCCAAATCAGACATCTACAATGTCTCAAACCTGATTTGGGTAACTATTCAGAAGTTCTGAGTTTTTCCAAAATATAAATTGATGTAGAATCTATGTGAGGAAATACCATGAAATTCCTGATGAAAAGATCGTATTTCTTACTAGCTTCTTAGCAGTGACAAAACCCAAGCTTTTCCATGTTGATTGCCACTGCCTTTGGAAATGGTTTAAACTAAACCACAAAATGACCCATTTACCTCTCAGTAAGTGACCCTGTAGGAAGTTAGTAGAGGATAGCAATTAGGCTTAAGATTGACATTCCAGCTTCTTTTGCGTTTCCCAGGCTAGACAAGCCCTTATATAAGATTGTTTTGATGTGCTGGAATCAAGGTATGGATCTTGCTAAGGTTTTGCAAACTGTCAGGTCCGTGAAGTTGTTGGTTTTTTATCTGGTGTCTTTGAGATATAGTCAAATCAGCGCTAACGCACAGTGGCAGTATTCCAGGTTTCCACTTTCAGATCTCAGTTGAAATTAGGGAGGGTAGCAAAATGTTACATGTAGACAAAGCTGTCAGATTAAAAATAAATAATTCCAGCCTTTGCTAAGAATTTAGATATCCTTATCCTTGAACAGTAATCATTACTATATCCTAGCTAGTTTGTTTATTTTTATAGGGTTTGTGTATTGTTTTGGGTTTTGGTTGTTTGGGGCTTTTTAATTTTCCCTTTATAAAGCTTAGAGGTAAAGAAGAAAAATTGGAGGTATTCGACATTTTCTTCAATTAATTTTTCTTTAGAAAGCATAACAGCTTGTATGCTTCATCTGATCAACATCTGAAATTAATGTCTGGCTACTAATTTAAAGGATATTTGTTTTATAGTTGAAAACTGTAGCTTATCTGTGGAAAAATAATTTGTCGCTTTGAGAAATATGAAGGGAAATGCTCCCTGTTCTTATCTAGATGAGCCAGTAGAGAGCAGTATCTTTCTTGGCATTAATTTTCATATTTGCTGGCTGCACTGTAGTTCACTTTTTCTCAGTCAGACTGTGAATACTTGGAAGCAGACGTGCTCACAAACAAATTGCCGTTATGGAAGCAGGTTCCATGTCAGCACACTGGCAGAACAGATGGAGATTTAAAACAAAGCGATTGTTTAGAAAAGTTGAAATAGCATTACTTTTCTTTAGTAAATTTAGTCCCTACTGAGCTATCTGAAACAAGTGATAGTTTTATTACATTAGCTATGAAGTGTGTAGTTAGGTAAAATTCAGCATGCAGATAATCTAATGGGATCCCTTGACTAAAAGAGTCACTCATAAGTGTAAATTCCTTTCATGGATGAAATGTAAATGAAATGCTGCTACTTTTAATTTCTGTGAAATCCGAGGCAGGTTTCCATATTTGTAGGTTTAATCCTCGTAGAAATAGGACAGTGGGGTTAAAAAATCAATTTGGAAGCAGAATTTTCAAACAGAATCAGTTAATAATTTTACTTAATTTTGATTTTGTTCTTCTTTGGGTTCATTCCTTCATCTGTATTATCAGAATGAAAATTTGAAATTATGTCTTCTTTTATCAAAATGTTCCATTAACTTACTACATTCATAAGTAACAATACCATAAAACCCCTAAAGTTATCAATAAGAAACCTAAAAATCCTCACTCCCTCTTCGCTTACTTTTTGACTCTGACACCACTTTTGAATGTGCTGCCTTATCTTTTTCAATGCTAGGTAATTTTAATTTTTTAATTTTGACAGTTTTGAAGATGTGTCACATTATAGCACATCAGTGAGAGTATTTATTTTTGCTTCACAAAACAAGTGGGTGATAAAAACAGATTGGGAAACTGCAGTAACTGAAGCACTTTGAATTCAGTTCTGTATGGAAAATAATTTTTCTGGATTAAAGCTGTTGTTTTTGAAGTAAGTGAAATTATTTTTGCTAGTTTAGGGTTCAAATATTGAGACAGCAGGTATTGTTTAGTTTCTATTTATATACTAAGTTTTACCAATGAGCACGGAATTCCCCTCTCTCTTTTCTAGATGGGTGGTACTTCCATTTCATAGTCCTGCATCCATTTGTTTCTCTTATGTATTCTGTTTGATTCTTTCATTTACCCTCACTCACTTTCCTTCATTGACTACTCTCCTATCTTTGTCTTGGCTTTCACTTCCGTTTGCTTGCTTATTTTCACTCTCATCTCTTTTTATATTGCCATTTTCCCTTTGCCAGTTTTCTTTTCCTGTTATTTTTCCCCCACCTCTCCAATCAACACCTCTGCTGTTGCCTTATTTTTATCACAACTTTCAGATCATATGTTTGATTACTCCTTTCTGTAAAAAAAAATCACAGTAGGGAGTGAAGGCGATTCTTTCACCTTTCTAAAAACTACAGATAACTAACTATCCCAACGTGGAAGAATTTTGTTTGGCTCCTTTCTGTTCAAGGAGGGGGCGGACAATGGAAAAGAGTGACTAATTCAGAGAATTTGTAGAAAATTGAATTTTCTATTACTATTTCCATTTTATATTCCCACCTCCACCTTTTCCTACCTTATTACAAGCAATATGGTTATACCGAGATCACTGCCCGTAAAGTAGCAGACAGGGAGAAGCCCAGCAGGCATTACCACTGTAACAGGCTGCATTAAGTCCTGATAAGACATTATTCTGAATATCCACTTTATCAGCTACAGTGCAGAGCAGTTGGTAGGTGGATCAACCCACCTCTCTGATATCTGAATTAACACTGAAGGAAGACCTTGGTAAACCCTTCCAAATGAATTTAAGCTGGTTCCCAGGGAGGTGGGGAACAGCCATGAAACTACAGCTTCTTCATTTAGATAGCTTTTCTAAAAGAACTGTTGGATGTCAGTTCTACAAAAGCAGAAGGACCATGATGTTAAGACACTGTAGCAGGATTGTTGAATGGTCTGCCTTGGTTTGGAGCTTCTTGGTTGTGTTTGCGTAGCTTTTTTTTTTTATTTAATAGAGTCTTAAGAAAACAATACCTTGAATCTCCTTAAGCTGCTGTAGGCCTGGTCTTAAGCCAAATCTTTAATTACCTTCCTGTCTTTGATTGTTGACTCTGCCTTGTAATAGCAAAATAGAGACTCTTTTGGATTCAATAATGCTGGCTAGATCATGACCTTGCTACTGAAATACTGTTTCTGCTACTGTTTCAAATCCAGGTAATCCTTAGAAATAGAGGTTAGTAAAAGCAGCACCTTTTTCTCATTAGTCAGTCTTCAGATGTCAAAATATAGAACAAACTTTTCATATGAAGTATTTACAAACTTTCTCTTTTGTCTTTTCATTAAAATGAATGCCAAGGCTTTGTCCTCCAATTTGCAAGAACACAGTTTGTTCCATGGATTGTCAGAAGACTTAAATCAGCATATTCAGGTATGATGTTTCCTTTTTTGCAATTTGGTATTTTAATATTATGGTTGATAGTTTTCTTGGTACCAAATAACCAGCCTCTACCACTTGACCTAAAAGATATTTTCCTAAATTGGCACCGTGCTTGGGAATTGCATTGCATGTACCTTAAGATAAATGATAGCTCCATATTTGGCTCCACAGGTTTAACTACAGAGTAGTTTAATCCTACAGCTGCTTCCCAATTGCTTGGGGTAAAGAGATGTTTCTAACATGTTAATTAGGAATCTAGAACTTACTGGATGATATGGTTAGGAATCTGGATAATGAAAGTAGAGTATTTCTGAATGAGTATATGTGGAGGCAATTAGCTAAGAGGTTAAGAGGTTCTTACGAAGGTAAGATATGGCAGAAGAAGAAGCTTGCAAACAATGGTGATGACAGGTGAGCTAAGAGTACTATTGAGATGGAAAATAGAGGATTTGTACAAGTGATTATATGTAGGATAAATGAGTATGGATTTCACATGACAGAGCAGAAGTGGGTCTCTGTGTAACCTCAGGGAGAGACTATTGTGAAGTGATAATAGTAGAAGAATAAAGGAAGCAGTAGGTTGGAAAGGGATTACTAGAGTGAAAAGGGTGAGAAGTTCTAGTGTGAACAACAAAATCACATGCATTTTACTAAATAGTTTATAGCCTGAAACTTTTGTGTTTGTGAAAGTATAGTCAGACAGTATAATTCTAGAATCATTCTATTATAATGTATAAAACTATGCTTCAAAATATTTTCCTGATTCTCTGGAGAAATAGGATAAATCTGTTTCTTGGCATAAATGAAAATGGGCCCTGATAAGTTAATGTAGCTACATCTGCTTGTCTGTAGCCTGCTTTCTGCCCACAGACTACACTGAGACCTTTGAAATTTCAGTAGAGCTCTTGCAGAGAAAAAATTAATAGAAACCTCTTTCAATAGCAGGAAGGAATTGGAACATTCCTATTAGCAAACACGGATGCATTATTATTATGATTACAATAATTATTATTATTTTTGCCATTTTCTGAAACATTTATTCACTCTTTATTGTGTTGTCTGAAATTACATTTAAGTGCAATGAAAGACAGTATTTCCAAATAGAAATGAAGCCTATATGTATCATTTGGACAGTAGTCTGTTTTTTTACAGCATAATACTAGTCCATTAAACTGGGAGGATGCAAATTAAGATTCATAAGTAATTGTGAAATTAAAATGTGGGGGGGTTGGTGTATTATAAACTCTAAAAAACAGATGAACATAACAGATGAACATATTTTAATTTCAAGTGATTTAAGTAAGTGTGAAATATGTGTGATATTGCCACTTCACTTAATGAAAAATGTAATCATTTGTTGTAGGCCAGACAATTGTTGATAGTCAACAAAGAGAAATATATGTCTTTGTTCATTTAAGGCAATGATAAGGAGATGGAACTTATAGTTCTCTACTGTTGGGAGTCATCAGAACTTTTGTTAAGGTGCTATGTTTGGGGTTTTTTGTTGGGTATTTTTTTGTGTGTTTTGGATATTTTCCTGGGGAAGGGGTGTCCTGAAAAACTTGATCCAAGGAATCTGTTACTTGGGAAATACAAAGATTTGCAGATGAGTACTAACTTGTGTTACAAAATCAGATTTCTGTATCTTGACAACTTAAGTATTTGCTCATGCAAGGAAAACAAACCCTGAGCTAGTATTGTCGCTTAACTTTTTTTAAGATATCTTTAGCTTTACTCAGAAGCAGAGATAGTCTTTGCAATATCAGCCACATGTCTGTACAGGCAGTAGAAATTAAATTGGCCACTAGTCAGTCTCTTAAAAAAGCCTTGACTAAGAGGCTTTATAATAGAGAATCAGTTTTTCCTAAAGATTCTAATTTGTTGTCCCAGATAATACAAAATATAAGCATAGAATCATAGAATAGTTAGGGTGGAAAGGTGTCGTGGTTTAAGCACCTCACGCAGCTCGTTCACTCACTCACCCCTCTTTCTTCCCCCAGTCCCGGGGGGATGGGGAGGAGAATTGAAAGAATGCAAGTCCCACAGGTTGAGATAAGAACAGTCCAGTAACTAAGGTATAACACAAACCACTGCTGCTACCACCAATAATAATAATGACAAGGCAAATACAAGGAAAGAATACAATTGCTCACCACTCAGCCCAACCAAGCAGTGCACCCCCACCCTTCCGGGTCTCTGCCCCTTGTTTTTACATCCTGGACATGACGTGCTGTGGTGTGGAATACCTCTTTGGTTAGTTTGGGTCAGGTGTCCTGTTTCTCCTTCCTCCCGGCTTCCCTTCCTCCCTGGCAGAGCATGATACTCAGAATGTCCTTAGTCAGACCAAAACATTATCAAGCAGTAACTGAAAACACTGGTGTTATCAGCGCAGCTCCCAGGCCCAAAATCAAAAACACGGCGCTGCACCAGCTACCAAGAAGGAGAAAAATGACTGCTACTGCTGAACCCATGACAAAAGGACCTCAAGATTATCTAGTTCCAACCCCCCTGCCATGCCCAGGGACACCTCACACTAAACCATGCCATCCAAGGCTATGTCCAACCCAGCCTTGAACACCACCAGCGATGGAGCATTCACAACTTCCCTGGG
Source organism: Amazona ochrocephala (assembly GCA_039720435.1). Lineage (NCBI taxonomy): Eukaryota > Metazoa > Chordata > Aves > Psittaciformes > Psittacidae > Amazona > Amazona ochrocephala. Next base: position 78,650,451 of record CM077881.1, on the reverse strand, counting down.
CAACCCATTCCAGGGCCTCACCACCCTTACAGTAAAGAATTTCTTCCTCATATCCAATCTAAACTTCCTCTGTTTAAGTTTGAACCCGTTACCCCTTTTCCTCTCACTACAGTCCCTAATGAAGAGACACACTTGTGAGGTGGGCTGATGCCAACCTGATGAAGTTCAACCATGAGAAGTGCAAGGTCCTGCACCTGGGTCGGAGCAATGCCAGGCACAGCTCCACGTTTGGCAGGGAAGAGATTCAGAGCAGCCCTGCGGAGAAGGACTTGGGGGTGTTGGTCAATGAAAAAATGAACATGAGCCGGCAGTGTGCGCTCGCAGCTGAGAAAGCCAACCGTATCCTGGGCTGCATCAAAAAGAGTGTGACCAGCAGGTTGAAGGAGGTGATCCTGCCCCTTTACTCTGCTCTCGTGAGACCTCACTTGGAGTATTGTGTGCAGTTCTGGTGTCCTCAACATAAAAAGGACATGGAACTGTTGGAACAAGTGCAGAGGAGGGCCACGAGGATGGTCAGGGGACTGGAGCACCTCCCATATGAAGATAGGCTGAGAAGGTTGGGGCTGTTCAGCCTGGAGAAGAGAAGGCTGCGTGGAGACCTCATAGCAGCCTTCCAATATCTGAAGGGAGCCTATAGGGATGCTGGGGAGGGACTCTTCATTGATTTAATGGTGCAGATTAAAAAGGTGGACTTTGGTATGTAGTTCAGTTTGTGAGCCTGACTGCTTAAATACCTCAGTTTTGCCAGCACATAAAGCAATTTTCATCAACAAAAAAAACCACAGAAAGCTTATAAGTATCTAAAAAATCTGGAGTGTATGTTGGGGTGGAGGGGAAGTTCGGTTTAAGACTTTGAACTCTTTGTTGAGTGAATTTCACATGACTGTTTCTTATAGACGCCATTTGGGAAAGTTTATTAGTGAAAGTCTTGAATCTTGTATTTCAGTTGCAGTTTAGATCTTCATGGGATTAATGCAACTGAACTGTATTGTAGTTGTTTACATGAAGGAAGAAGGTTATATTTTAAACATGTAAATGTAGAATTAACTAGCTGACTTACTCTCACCAAAAGTCTAGGTAGCCACAGTAAATTGTAAAGTAATATTTAGAAATTACCTATTCTGATTAGGGTGATTTCCCCCTTCCTCCTCCCACCCAACCACTTAGAATTTTGGTAAGAGCAAGAATTGGAACAAGATAAAAGCTTTCTATAGGGTGCAGCTTGGACCGAAGGTATTCCCGCAGTTTTCCATGCAATCTGTTGCAATGTTGATTTATTCTTACGAAGAAGAATTTTTGTCTTATGCGCACATGGATTTCCTGCTGAAGTGGCTTGTGTCCATTTCATCTTATCCTGTCACCATTTATCCTTGTGAAGAGAGTATCTCTGTCTTCTCTGTAACTACCTAGTAAGTATTGCAAGGTTGATCAGATCCCTCAAACCTTCTTTTCTTTTGGGTGAGAAAATCCAGTTTCTTCACTCATTCTTCATGCCTCAAGGTCTCCAACTGTCTTACCATCTTGGTAGCCCTCTGTGGGCCTCTTTGGTTTTACAGTGTCTCTTCTGAAATGGGGGAACTCAAATGGGGGTCACTGTTCCAGGTGTGGCAAAGGGAAATCATGACACCCCTTGATAAAATGACTATACTTTTACTAATGCAGCCCAGGACATGGTTCACCTTTAGTGTTGCAATGGGACAGCTGCCAATTCACAACTCAGCTTCCTGTCCGCCCGTACTTCTAAAGCCACACTCAAGCTAGTGAGACCCCAGTGTTGGGATCTTGCTGCTTGAGTCTTTCTATCCCACATGCAACACTTTACAGTTATCTTTATTAAACCTCATGCATTTCTTGTTACTCCAGTCTTACAGCCTGCTGAGCTTTCTCTTCCTAAGGCAGATCTTATTGCTGCTGTACCTACCTCTATTTCTAGCTTGGTGTCATCTCCAGATTTGGTGAGTGTGCACTCCATTCCATCAGCCCAATCATTTATACAGATACTGAATACCAGTGGACCCCAATAATGATCCAGTAGGAACTCCACTTGTAACTGCTTGCATCTAACTTTGAGCAACTAAACACCACCTCTATGCTTTAGCTTTCCCTTATTGACACTCTGATAGTTTTCCCACAGGTATTTACTGTGGATATCTGGATTGGAGGTGGCAATCTTGTGAATGTAAAAAAAAGTACCTACTTGGTAGACATTTACAGCATTTACAAAATCATAGATGGTTGTGACGTGAAGAATTAATGTGCATAGGTATTTACACCCACCCATCTGGTAGCTGTTTCCTAGACAGTAACTTACATAAGATTCATGCATTTCAGAGCATTTTGAGTACTCTAGAGACCAGCAGTAAATATGTAAATTCACACACTTATTTTTTGATTCAGTAATTTCTGAGGTATCATCTTTTGCTATTTTTTTGTTCATGTTGTCTCATATGAGATATCAGCAATCAAATTATTACAAATAATATTGCTAGTGTCACAGAAGTAGAGGTGAATGGTCATTAGAGTGTCAAAAAAAGATGATGTTAATGGATTTACATGCTTAATGGCACAATGTGTTTGGTAGCTTGGTTCCTATTATGGTTCTTGTTCTCTGTTTTGAGATAAAGGGTACAGTAAGATTGTTGGTCTCGGCCATGAGAGTTTTACTGTAGTTGGCATCTCTCTTTCTTCTTCTCCCTTTCTTTCTTGAGAATTTATCATTTGTTTATTCCCTGTTTCAGGTGAAATCTCTGTGGAAGTAAATGTTTATTTTTTGCCCAGTTATAAGTCACTAGGAAATCTTAGTTTGGCTTTGGATGGGACTTTGCTCTCCCTGTGTGTCAAGTGAGGACTGATGATTCCTGAGTTAAGTTTCAAATGACAAAGGCATGTCACTTGTTCTTTGATCTTTAGTTTCAACGACTGATGGAAAAATGTAGTCATCTGCTGTCCTATTAAAAATGAGAAATTGCGCAATGGTAAAACTGTGCATGCAATAGCTGAGCATCGTTTTGTAAAACTGGACAAACATCCTGCCTGTATCTTATGGAGAATTTTTTTCACTTTTCTGTTCAGCTGATTTAGTACAATCAGTCATGTTGGAAGCTGCCTGAACTTGCTTCCTCTTTCCTTTTCAGCTTCCTTATTTTAGCTCAGATGGTATTTCACTTTAAATCACATAATACACTAGAAGGTCTGTTATTTGACCTAGTACTAGGGTCACACGACCAATCTTAACTAGTCTAAAATTAAATGTAAACAATGCTAAAATATACCAAATAATTCTTAATTTAAACTTGAGAGCTGCCAAGTAGAGCAGTACTTTATTATTGCACATTGAAATGCAATTACAGTGATGACTGTTAATCTTTTAAGGTGTTTGTAAGATGAATATGCCAAACCTTTCATTCCACAATATTATTATTGCAGCTGTACCCTATTTATTGAGGGCTTGAGGAGATGTTTCCTATTTTGTTTGATTTATAGTCTTACAACTTCACAAATAGTAGGAATTTTCCACTGGTGACTGCAAAACGTATAGAAAGGACGAAATTATTTTTGAAATTGAACATGTTTCACAAATGCCCATTTCTTACTCTCTGGTCAAGTATTTTCTACTTCTGCAGGTTTTTTTTTTTTCCCTCTTAGACATGATGAATGTGTTTACAGAGTTAGCTTTCCAGTTATAGCACACCAACAGGATAATTTTTACCATGGAATTCGTTATCTAGGAAAGTTAAAAGGTGATCAACTGTGGTTTTAGAGACACAAGCTATAAAATCATTAATATCAAGATTAAATTGTTTCTGAGTTTTAGTTTTTGTTGTTTTGTCTTAGTTCAAATCTGTAAGTGTAGTGTCTTGAGCAATTCCCTGATAAATTGCTGTGAAAGAATGAGAAAGGCTAGGAAATGTTGTATGGCTTGAGAAATACTCCATGGAGGCACTGTGAATTGTCTAAGACAACAAATCCAGAATTGCTGTGAATTAATCTAACTTCTTTGATGAAGCCTCATGAGCTGTTTCAGTACTATGTTCATTTCTGTTACACAATGCCTCCAAATATTGCTAGATGGGTGTCCTGATATGTTGTATTGTGTGTCCTAAGAGCATCTGTGGTTGTTTTTCTGCTAATCTGGCATGCAATTAATTAACGTTCAAATCTTGCTTTGATGGATGTGTGTGGTGAGCAAGATAGTTTTAGGTGGCCGGTTTTGTTTAGTTACTGTAATTCATTTGGGGCCAATAGAAAAGAGAAAAATACTTTTTACCCTCAGTCAGAGAAAGTGAATTAGCAATACTAAAAAAAAAATGTGAAGTTATTTGAGAAGATGTAGGGCTTCTTTGTTTAGCTGTTAGTTTTTTAAAGCATGCTGCCTTACAGCTAGGAAAACTTCAAGCTATTTTGCCAGTGTTTTGTATTGTCCATGGAGTCCAGATGAGTCTTTTTTCCATCACGGGCCCAAAACAGACATGAAACAATTATTTTAGCATTTACTGTCACTCTTTAGGTTGTCCTATTTAATACAGCATTACTCTGAGTAAGAAAAGCCAAAACTACAACTATTGCTAGTTGGGAGGCCGTGTGTGGCAGAGAGGGTACTTTTCTTAAAACAATCTTCATGTGGCTATGATTTGCAGAAATTTCTGGCATTTTTCAAGAAAATGAAGGTCACGGGCTACTCACCTTCATGTATTCGTTCTGCTGCCTGAAGGGAGTAACTTGCTAATGATCAGCCTGTCCCCATTATTCGCAACATGTTTTAAAGGGACATCTGTAGATTCAGGATAATGGTATGACCTCAGCCTCACAGCCTAACATGAGCGAAGCTTTCATAACGTTCACTCACTTACTGCATAAACTGATAAAGGGAGTGTCACTTGTAGCAAGGGCAAAGAATCAAGACCCTGTTTCAGTTTTCATTAAGGAAGAAAAGAAAATACAATGCATATTATATATTGTCTGTGTCCTTGTTTTTAACTGTTTCATAAGAAGCTGAAGTTAAGATGGAGTTCGTTGTGCATGTTTGTATCCCTGTGCATGTGTTATCCAGGCACTTCTCTTTCATTTGCTGTGGTCTATAGTAAAATAAAGCTTGGGTTAAAGTGATGAAAGCTTGAACAGCAGTTCTAAAAGTGTCTTTTGAGTTCCAGAAATTCAGCTATTATGAATTATTTTGAAAATAATGAATTACTGTCATTTAAAAAGACCAGGCAGGTTTTACAAATGGTATTAAGTTTTTAAAAGCTTAAAAAGATTTTCTAAAATGGGTGGGACATAATCATCAAGATTAGAGCTGGATTTCTGGTTAGCTTTTGCATCTAACATATTTGCATTACAGTGCTGATCTTTTGTTTAGAGATTAAGAATACACTGCAATTAGATTCCATTTCTAGTTCAAAATCAATACATTCAGAACACGAAACAAAGCCATTTAAATTTTTGGGGGTTAAGTTTTAGAATAGAAGCTGAAGTTTTGATGAAAAGTAGTTTTCCAGGCCGCTAGGAGTTTTCATTATATAATACTTTTTGGAGACGCATGATAAATGTTACTGGTAAAGTAACATTTGTTTTTATGAAAAGTATCAAGAAACATTGACTTCATTAATAATAGCCAGTTACTTCTGATTTTTAGGTTTAACAGGCATAACAATATTAGATGAATTTTTTTGTGTATTGAAGATAATGACAGCTGAATTTTCATTTGGCTGAAACTTGCATTACTGCACCTGCAAAAATGAGTATGAATCTGTGTTTGTTCTTGTAGAGAAAGGGTAGTTGGCCAATCTAACATCTGTTAGTTAAATGTGTGTACTTATACTTAAAGTACAAAATCAGAAGTCCTGCTTAATATGACCTGCTTATTCAAGAAACCTTGTCTCTATTGCTCAGTCTTGCAACACTGGCTACTATCTTTCATGAACTGGGATTTTTTTGGATCAAATTTAGCTAGTAAGGAAATCAAAGAACCTCATCATGTGAGATGCATGATGGAAAGCCTTTGAGAAACCTACGAACACAGTCAAGGCAATCCAAGAAGTCCCTTCAGACAGGACACAACATTTCTCTTGCCAGTTTTTAATTTCTTATGTTAACTATGAAATCAGCTAAAACTCAGATGGTTGTTAGAATCAGAGATGATTATGCTTAATTTTAAAATGGATTGGTTCATCTATTCCTTAAGATTACATAGAAACTCCTTGTCTTCAAATATCCAGGAAAGAGAATAATAATTTAATTGTGCAGAAGAGAAGCAATGCAAATTGCACAGATTGCAGTGCAGGAAAACAAATGTTGGTATGTGCTAACAGAAATAAAGGAAGCTTTCCCTGCACATGGAAACACAGTACAGTCAGAGGTGATGATAGGATTTGTCTGATTCTATTTGGGAGATCTTAATTTTAAAATTAATGAATATTACTTTAGGTGGCAGATTGTTTTACTTCCCACTGATAGAGCATTTTTATCCTGGCAGTAGTAAATATGCTGTCATTAACTTAGAAATTCAGTAGGATTAACAAGAATTTAGTGTAAAATCTTACTATAGTTAGGTGTTGTAAATGGCTTAAAGGTCTGTTTCAGTTGTGTTTTTAAGGAATAAGGTTTGTTACCAATTTATTCACTTTTACAGACTAAGACTAGACAATGAACCATGGAGTCCTTGCTTTGAAAACATAAAACGTACCTAAGTGTTTCTAAATGTAAAGTGTGTATTTGCAGTTTCATTGCTAACAAATAGTCAGACAAAAAAAAAAAAAACAACACAAAAATTGCAGTAAATATTGCTAGGCCTTTGAAATATCGAAAGAAATAAAACAAACGCCAAAAAGTACTTGGTCATTCTTCAGCTTCTTGTTTTGGTCCATGTCATAAAACTAGATCAACTTTTCATTAAAAAAAATAGATTCAACTGTTATATATTGTAAAAATAGAATCTTGGTGTTTTAAGCCGTTGAAAGGCCTTTCAAGGTAAAACTGTATTCAGGAAAGAGGAGAAAATGTTGTACTTCAAATAAAGTAAGGCGAAAGTATATTGCAGAAAGGTAGGATTTTACCTGTCTCTGCCTATATCCGTATTTTTAAGTCGCACCTTTCTTTCAGTGCTTGCTACTGTACTTGGCTCCCTGTCTGCAGTGAAGATGTCTCTGGCTTAGTAGTCTTGGAGATTTTCTCGAGGGGTCTAAACTGGCTGCATGGATGGTCTGTGGACTGAATGGTAGTCCATATCTTCTTTGATTTTCACTTTTGTTGAATATTAACCCCCATTTTCAAGAAGGGGAAAATGGATGAGCCGGAGAACTACAGACCAGTCAGTCTCACTCTGTGCCTGGCAAAATCTTGGAGCGGATTCTCCTGGAAGGCATGCTGAGGCACATGAAAAACAACAAGGTGGTTGGTGACAGCCAGCATGGCTTCAGTAAGGGGAAATCCTGCCTGACCAATCTGGTGGCCTTCTATGATGGGGCTTCAGAAGTGATGGACAGGGGCAGAGCAGTTGATGTCATCTACCTGGACCTGTGCAAAGCATTGGACACTGTCTCACATGACATCCTTGTCTCTAAGTTGGAGAGACATCAATTTGATAGGTGGACCACTCGGTGGATAAAGAACTGGCTGGATGGCCGCACGCAAAGAGTTGCGCTCAATGGCTCAATGTCCAGCTGGAGACCAGTAACGAGTGGTGTCCCCCAGGGATCGGTGTTTGGACCAGTCTTGTTCAACATCTTTGTTGGTGACATGGACAGTGGGATTGAGTGCGCCCTCAGCAAGTTTGCCGATGACACCAAGCTGTGTGGTTCGGTTGATACGTTGGAGGGAAGGAATGCCATCCAGAGGGACCTTGACACGCTTGTGAGGTGGGCTGATGCCAACCTGATGAAGTTTAACCATGCTGAGTGCAAGATCCTCCACCTGGGTCGGAGCAATGCCAGGCACAGCTCCAGGTTGGGCAGAGAAGAGATTCAGAGCAGTCCTGGGGAGAAGGACTTGGGGGTGTTGGTCAATGAAAAAATGAACATGAGCCGGCAGTGTGCGCTTGCAGCCCAGAAAGCCAACCGTATCCTGGGCTGCATCAAAAGGAGTGTGACTAGCAGGTTGAAGGAGGTGATCCTGCCCCTCTACTCTGCTCTCTTGAGACCTCACTTGGAGTATTGTGTGCAATTCTGGTGTTCTCAACATAAAAAAGAGATGGAACTGTTGGAAGAAATCCAGAGGAGGGCCACGAGGATGATCAGGGGACTGGAGCACCTCCCCTATGAAGATAGGTTGAGAAGGTTGGGGCTGTTCAGCCTGGAGAAGAGAAGGCTGCGTGGAGACCTCGTAGCAGCCTTCCAACACCTGAAGGGGGCCTATAGGGATGCTGGGGAGGGACTGTTCATGAGGGACTGTAGTGAGAGGACAAGAGATAATGGGTTCAAACTGGACCAGGGGAAGTTTAGATTGGATCTGAGGAAGAAATTCTTTACTGTAAGGGTGGTGAGGCACTGGAATGGATTGCCCTGGGAGGCTGTGAATGGTCCATCGCTGGCGGTGTTCAAGGCTGGGTTGGACATAGCCTTGGATGGCATGGTTTAGTGTGAGGTGTCCTTGGGCATGGCAGGGGGTTGGAAGTAGATGATCTTAAGGTCCTTTCCAATCCTAACTATTCTATGATTCTATAATTCAAGTAAAAATCCAGATATATTCTCAACTCTAACATGAAAGCTTGGTATAAGTATTTTAATCTCTTTAATATGATGCAAGGGTAGTGCATCTTGACAAGGTCTTTGCTTTAGATCAGGAGTGCAGTTTTGAAGTGAATCTCCCTGTTGTTTACCCTCACAGTGCAATGGTTCACATTGCAGAGCAGCCAATGCCTAACATACAAAATTAAAATGGAAATGTGCTTTAGAAGCAAGCTAGAAAAAATTGTTATTATGTTTACTTTGGTATAATTTTCTGCGGCTGATATGTGAGCCCAAGGAGAGGCTGAGAACGTTCCAAGTTTCCTGCTGATTCTAGGTTGCTTAGAAAGTTGCTGAAGCCCTGGAAGTCTGCCAGAGTTACAGCCAAAGTTGCAGCAAAGGGCTCAGAATATTTTGCTGGAGAGGTGCATATTTGTAACTGGAAAAAACAAGAGCATATTCAAAGATTTTCAAAGCATTTCTGCACAGAGAAATTACGCTCTGATTTTGTTGAAAAGCTGGCAGCTGTGTTGGTAATTCATAGGCTGAAAAGATGATGTGAACACTGAGTAATAAATCGTCTATCTTCTGTTGTTTATTTTCAGGGAAATGATTGCTGTAAATAGGATTTAATTAAGGAAGTATGAAACACTTAACAGTTTCTCCTCCTAGTATTGTTACTATTACTCTTCTCCCTTAGAACTATGAATGTGGGTCAAATAAATGTATATGGCCCCATGTAGATTCACACGCATGTTGTTAGACCAGCCCCTTGTTGAGGGTATTTTGTGGTAAAGAGGCCTCTGTCTCTAGCACCTCCGAACAGTCCCTTCCTGACCTAAGTGATCAGCTGAAAAAGAGAAACTCTTAATAACAATCAGAGCCAAATATTTTGGCTCAGTGAGTAAGGAATAATTGCAGAATAATTTAAAGAGAACTAGAAAACATCTGACTTGTCTCTTGCCTTTCCATTTTTTTATTCTGGTCTGCTAAAGTAGCAGGTTTGAAACCATAGGCATTTTTTTGACTCAGCTGGCAAATAATGGGTCACAGAAGACAAGTAAATGTTAGTTCATACTTTCTTGCTTTTACTTTACCTTACATGGTGGTCTTCCAAGACCAAGACTCTGCTGAGTTAGATATGTAAATACAAAGTTTGGATATCTCTTGTATTCAGTATTTCATAGGGACATGAAATCTGCTATACTTCATTGCCTAGTAACTTGTTTTGAATTTTGGTGTAGGAACAGACATGGGGTTTGTACTATTGTGTTAGTGCCCTCCAGTCTTCTGGCCAGGCATAAGCGCACGGCACTGTATAGTAAGACAAGGGGGGGCACAAAATCACAAAATGAAATATATAAACCTTTAGAATCAATTTTAAGTAATGTTAAGTTTGATGGCTTTGTAACAGTAGCAATGGAAAATTACTGAGGTGCATGCTTCACAGAAAAAAAAAATAGAGTACAGCTAGAGAACATACTGAGAATTCTTGTGTAAGATAAACCGTTGTAGTTTGAGGCCTTTATGACCTTAGTACAAAATGAGCGTAAGAAAAACAGGCTAGAAGAACAGGACGTAAAGATAAGGAGTATCTAGAATGGCAGGGGTCCAGGATGGGCTGCAGTTAAACTAACTGATAAGTAGAAGGACAGGATGATTGTTATGTCTATGGTGTAAATGAACCGATTAAGCTGGTATAAGCATCTACTTCGCATGCTTTGAAGGCTGCTAGCAGTGATGAAGATTGTTGGAAGAAGTAAATGACCCTCAGAGACCACCACCACATTTTTGTACGCATGCAGGGAACTTTCTGGAAAATGATGTAATCCATATGTAGCCTCATGAATATGTATGTATACCCAGTGGCTATATAAGGACTGCTTGTGTAACAGTATGGGGACACACGTTAGGAGGAGCTATCCCCCGTGTCTCCCGGCGCCACAATAAAGAATTCCTGCTTGTCAACTTAAAACTTCGTTGGCAAGTTTGTTCCTGGAGTTTTCTCTGAATCAGTAGTGCTTGTGGAGGAGAATTCCAGTCTTCTGTGCACTCTCTGCTAAGTCAGCTCCTAGATGCACTTTTATACAGAACCCACTGAATAATGATTGATAAATGAAATAGAAGCTTGCTGGTAACCATTTTTAATGTATATCTGATAGAATCGTAGGATGGTTAGGGTTGGAAAGGACCTTTGGATCATAGTTCCAACTCCCCTGCCATGGGCAGGGACACCTCATACTAGACCATGTATCTTCTGGTATCTGTGTATCCCTCTTGCACTGGTAAATCTGTGTTATATTAAAAATATCCTTTGAGATATAAAAGCGTTCAAAGCTGTACTCTTTGCTGCTGCTAAAGAGTTAGTGATTTAAGTTTTTATGATGGGGAGAATATGTTGCCTTTTGCCACTGACAGCAGCATTAAGAAATTACAATGCAACTGATTTACTTTCAACACATTGATTTGAATTAATATGAGACAGGAAAATAAGGGACTGACTGTTCTAATTCCTTTTGAAACATTACTTTGGATTTAGAACAATCAACATGCAATTTCATTAACAGAATTTATTGGTTTATTGTTGGCTGTGCAGTCTGCACTTACTTAATTTGTGTCGGGATCATTCATTAGAATAATGTCATATTTCTGTGATGCTATGTTTAAATCCCGTATAACCTGTCAAGTAATAGATCTAAATTCCATGATTAGTTTTCTTCTATTATATTTCTTCTATTGTATTATTAGATTATAAAACTTACAAAATTTGGTATAAAATTTAAGTTAGTGAAATGTTACTGCTGTTTATTGTTTCCTGATGGAGAGTTGTGAACTGGCTCTTTCAGTTGTAAACTTCTGTCTTGGAGAAAGTTGATTACATTAGAACAGTTCTGATGCATCTTTTGCCTGATAAGTGATGACATCACTTTGAATCTCAGGGGAGAAATAGTTAATGTAAAACAAAACCTAAACAAGTGGTCTGTTTAATACCAGATTTACAAAGGGAGATTTCCAATTATCTTACTACTTCTATGTGTTTGCTGCAGGGTCCTTTGCAAGTAGTTGTCCTCAAGAATTTCAAAAATAGTCTCTTTAAATTTTCATTGCCACTACTAGTTTGTTTTATTGTAACAATGCTTATGTTTGTGAATGGGTACTATATATTCACTTTGATAGTCAGTGTGATCATGTAATGAAAGGACAGCTTCTATCCCCAGAGAATTCTGCTTGGACTTATCTGTAGTGCTGCATGTGCAGTGTGTGCCAAAATACCCCTCTTCTAGTACAGTCTTCAACCTACTGGGAAACTAAATAGGCATTATTTGTGGTATGCTTTCTATTTAATTTCTGTTTTGTGCTGTTTGCTTTTAACAATAACAAATATGTTTCAGTCCCTGTGAAGTCCCTAAGGCTCTGATCCTGAGAAATATTGTGTTGATCTCAGGGTCAGCAGTAACAGCAGTTAGCAAGGTCCACATATGTGCAGAATGTTGTCTTTCGAAGCTTACAACTTTATACATAGGATTGATTTCTTTCATGGCGTGCAAAAATGAAGAGAGAAGCTGGGTATGATTATATGGAGTTTTTAGTCATAGACGAGCTAATCTCATTTTAACATGGAAATGTGAAAAAAATGAAAACCAGAAAGAAGATGATACTGCAGGAGATGAATCCCTGGCAGAAACTGATGGTGTTTAAGAATTATTTAGTTTCTGATAGAAATGTTAGCTGCTCTTAGAAGTAATTTTTGCATATTTTAAGTGTTTGATGAAGTTGTAGAAAAAATGTTAAATAACTTCTGGTTGGTTAAGCCAGCTCCTTGTTATCCTTTCACTGAACCAAACCTGCTGTGTTTATCATATGCTCACCCATATCAGCAAATTGTATCAAAGAGACTTTTGTGCTGTATGTGCAGAAGTTCCAGGAGCAGTCCCAACTCTGAGTGCACTTCCTACCATTGTCATAAATCACTAGCTAGATGTTTTTATCTGGGAAATTCTTTTGTAAATCAATGGCTGCACTAAAATTTATGAAAGTATGGTGAGAGCTATGCTCTGAGGTTTTTAGTTTTTCTGGGAGTCAACATTTTTTTCCTTCCTCTTCACCCAGTTTTGTGATGTTTCAGTTTTAAAGGAAATTTTAAATACCCTAAGCAGCATAATTATTGATGTTTCAGTAATGAGCTTGGAGCAGTCCTGTGTTGTTCATTTTGTGATAAAAGGCTGAGTAGTTTTTGTTGTTGTTTTAAACTCTTACTACTGCTTCTGTCTGTTTTGAAATGCACACTGTTCTACAAAATAGCTGTTTATTACAAAGTTATATAAATGTCAGTTTGAGTCTGAATCTCCCATTTCTTTGTTAGGTGACTTTTTTAAACCCAGTCAGTGTGTCTAAGTCCTAAATAGTAAGCATTCTTGGTAGGGATTATCATTGTAAAAATGAAGTTTGTTGTTCATTATTACAATATTTAGCTTTGTTGGGTGTTGCAGAAATTGCATGTTAGAAACATCTAACCACAGTTGTTATTATTTTCTGGACAAAAGGTCCTAGCAGTCTAGCTATTTGTCTTGCTATATTTCTTTTGAAGTAATCTTATGGAGTGTTCACTGCTAATTAAGTGAAGTTTGAATAGCAACAATAATACCGAAATTGTTTAAATTAAACTAAGAATACTATTTTAAACTCAGGTTTTGTCAGTTATTAATAGATGTATTTGACATTGGAAATCTGCGCCTGTATGTTTTCAAATGTGACAAATTCTGTTCTCAGTTGTATCTTTACATTTCCCAGCACATATTTAACAAATATAAAAAATGCAGTCTTACAGAGCTTAGCTGTGGTACATGTTGCTATTTTTTTTGGCAAACTCAGTGCAAATGATTTTCTTATAACATTCTTGGCACTTGTTCTGATCATTTTATCCCTCCTTTCTGAGACAGAGGTTGTAGTCCCCTCAGTTTTTGAACTTGAGTGTTGGCATGAAAATGCACTGAAACTAGTCAGTGAAGAGAGCCTTTAATCAGCTTAAAACCCCCTCTGTCTAAAAAATTCTTTCTACAAAGAATTTGCTTGGGTGTTTTATATGTTTGGTTTTTAAACCAGACCATTTCCCTGCTCTGTTTACAGAGCAGTTGCACAAACTGGTGAATCAAAGCAAATAAAGAGGCAATAATATCCAGAAACGTTGAGTCAGCAGATATAATGTCTTGCAACATGCTTAGTTCAGAATGAAGTTTTATAGGCATTATGAAAGCCCTTTATAATAACTCAGTTTCTCATAATTACTCTTTGGATTTATACTGATCAGTACAAGCAAACTTCCCTTAGAGCTTTATCCTGGTTTTGTTGAGATAACAGCAATTACCATAGAACTTCAACTTTTCCCAGTCTATTTCTACAGTGCACTCTGGGATATTATTGTAGCATAATAAGACAAGTTGTTTTACATAGCAATGAATGTATTTTAATCTGTGACTTCACAAATTGAAGTTAAAGTATATTTCAGGGAGCTTCAAATATTTGAAATCTGTTCCTGATGGTAATTTCAGGAGCTGTCAAATTGATTGTTCTGTGTTCGCATGTACTAAGCAGTTTAAATAATTACATGGTATTTCTTGAGAAGGTCCTCTTCACAGGGCAAAATAACACTTTCTGAAAACACTGTACATCTTATGATGTTCTGACAGGCACTATTTTAAAAATGTGTATTTCAAATAAAACTAAGAAAAATAAAGTGGTAACCTGTGGACCCTCCGTAGTCTGAATATGTACAGTGTAAATTTTATGTGTTGTATGTGATAATATTTATTCCAAATTAATACAGTTCTTAAGATACTCTCAGTATGAATATAAAAAGTGCTATAACTTTCAGATCAAAGGTTTGTCTAATGCAGTATCTTTCTCTGAAGGTAGTTATTATTAGCAGATGCTTGGGGGAGGGTAGTAGAAAAACATGACAATGAGTGGAGTGATTCTATGCAGTGGACTCAAGAGTGTTTGTAATCCTTTTCAAAGATCATCAAACCAAAACAGCACTTCAAGTATGTGGTGCCTTGGTATACATTCAGTATTCTTACAATCAGAACACAAGAGGTAGAGGTCTGTTATGATAGCCCGAAACCCTTTTGTGTAAGCACTGTACAAGCACAGAAAAATAAAACCTTTGCTCCCCTTCCTCCTTTTGTTGAGAAGAAAAACTTTGACATTAACAGCATGACTCCACTGCCAAGGTAACTTATTTTATCAGTAACAATTTTGGAAAACAAATGTGGATAGCTAAAAAATTTTTAAAATACCATACCTGTTTCTGCAGCTTTTGAGAATTCTTTTTAATTCCTCATTGTCCTCCTAGGCAGAAATGGAATGTGTAATGGAAGAGTATAGAAAACTTTTCCAGTAGAGAGGTTATTGAGATGTGCCTTAAAATTAATTTTTTTCTTCATTACCTCTGCTTTACATTACATTGAAAATTGGTAGCTTAGAAACTTTTTTCATGTCACTGCTGTGAATTTTAATGCCTCTTGCACTACTATAAATATGAAATGGTGCATTTAAAAAAGAGCTTCTTATTAAAATCCTCCACTGAATGGAAATCATCAGATTGTCCCATGCCATTTCATTGTGCCAGAGCGCAGCTAGAAGTAAGATGACAGAATATAGAATGTCAAATGTAAAGCTTTGCAGGCAGAATCAGCCTTAGGTTTATTCATGCCTCTTTTTTCAGGCTCTGTGAGGCTTATTACAGAATAAGAAAGGGAAGACATTATGTGTTCCTAAGAAAGTACGTTTGTTTGTAAAATACTTCTGAAATGTTTATTTTGAAATTGGAAGCATTTTCTTCTCAAGTTTCTATTGTTCCTTCTCATACAAAATCCATCAGTAAGTACTTTTTCTTAGAGCCATACCACCCAAGTCTCGGAAGGCAGACGCAGGGGCAGCGAGAATGAAGACCCTGGGCCCACTGTAGGAGAGGATGTGGTTCGAGACCATCTTAGGAACCTGAATGCATACAAGTCCATGGGACCTGATGAAATCCATCAGTGGGTCCTGAAGGAGCTGGCAAATGAAGTTGCTAAGCCGCTGTCCCTCATATTTGAACAATCATGTCAGTCAGGTGAAGTTCCCGACGACTGGAAAAAGGGAAATATAACCCCAATTTTCAAGAAGGGGAAAATGGATGAGCTGGGGAACTACAGACCAGTCAGTCTCACCTCTGTGCCTGGCAAAATCTTGGAGCGGATTCTCCTGGAAGGCATGCTGAGGCGCATGAAAACCAACAAGGTGGTTGGTGACAGCCAGCATGGCTTCAGTAAGGGGAAATCCTGCCTGACCAATTTGGTGGCCTTCTATGATGAGGCTATGGAGCTGATGGACAGGGGCAGAGCAGTTGATGTCATCTACCTGGACCTGTGCAAAGCATTCGACGCTGTCCCACACAACCTCCAGAGGGACCTTGACATGCTTGTGAGGTGGGCTGATGCCAACCTGATGAAGTTTAACTATGCCAGGTGCAAGGTCCTCCACCTGGGTCGGAGCAATGCCAGGCACAGCTCCAGGTTGGGCAGGGAAGAGATTCAGAGCAGTCCTGCGGAGAAGCACTTCGGGGTGTTGGTCAATGAAAAAATGAACATGAGCCGGCAGTGTGTGCTTGTAGCCCAGAAAGCCAACCGTATCCTGGGCTGCATCAAAAGAAGCGTGACCAGCAGGTTGAGGGAGGTGATCCTGCCCCTCTACTCTGCTCTTGTGAGACCTCACTTGGAGTATTGTGTGCAGTTCTGGTGTCCTCAACATCAAAAGGACATGGAACTGTTAGAACAAGTCCAGAGGAGGGCCATGAGGATGGTCAGGGGACTGGAGCACCTCCCGTATGAAGATAGGATGAGAAAGTTGGGGCTGTTCAGCCTGGAGAAGAGAAGGCTGCGTGGAGACCTCATAGCAGCCTTCCAATATCTGAAGGGGTCCTACAGGGATGCTGGGGAGGGACTGTTCATGAGGGACTGTAGTGAGAGGACAAGAGATAATGGGTTCAAACTTAAACAGGGGAAGTTTAGATTGGATCTGAGGAAGAAATTCTTTACTGTAAGGGTGGTGAGGCCCTGGAATGGGTTGCCCTGGGAAGCTGTGAATGGTCCATCGCTGGCGGTGTTCAATGCTGGGTTGGACATAGCCTTGGATGGCGTGGTTTAGTGGGAGGTGTCTCTTCCCATGGCAGGTGGTTTGGAACTGGATGATCTTAAGGTCTTTTCCACCCTAACTATTCTATGATTCTGTGATTCTGTGAAGATTCATCAAAGGAAAAGCACACTTCTGTAAACTCAGCCAAGTCACATTTGTTCATTTCATGCGAGACCTGCAGCATTACTTTGCCTTATGCTTCATTTTATCAGAAAGGTCTGCCAAAAGATATTCCTTATAGTCTTTTGTTTCTGCATCTGTCATGGGTTCAGCAGCAGCAGTCAATTTTTTTCTCCTTCATAGTAGCTGGTGCAGTGCTGTGTTTTCGACTTTCGGTCTGGGAACGGCGCTGATAACACCGATGTTTATAGTTACAGCTTAGAATGTTTTGGTCTGACCAAGGACCTTCTGAGTCTCATGCTCTGCCAGGGAGGGGGGGAAGCCAGGGGGAAGCAGAGACAGGACACCTGATCCAAACTGACCAAAGAGGTTATTCCATGCCACAGCACGTCGTGTCCAGGAGGTAGAAACAGAGGACAGAGACCCGGAAGGGTGGTAAGTGTGCACGGTGGGGGGTGCAGCCTGTAGGGGTGCACTGGTGGGGGTGCACTGGTGGGGGTGCACTGCTTGTTTGGGATTGATGGTGAGCTATTGTATTCTTTCCCCTTGTATTTCTCTTGTCATTATCATTATTGGTGGTAGCAGTAGTGGTTTGTGTTATACCTTAGTTACTAAACTGTTCTTATCTCAACCTGTGGGAGTTGCATTCTTTTGATTCTCCTTCCCATTCCTCCAGGAGTGGAGGGAAGAAAGAGTGGGGAGTGAGTGAGAGAATGGCTGTGTGAGTTTGAGGGGTTTAAACCATGACAGCATCTAATGAAAACAGAAGGTCTTTATGGGGTGGATGAAAGAGGCAGTGTTTCTTAGACTACTTCTGATTATTTTAATGTGAATCTTTACAATAAAGGACAGTAGAGGGAACTGGATTTTTTGGTCTCCCTTTTTCCTAGACCATTCTCCCATGTATTGATATGGGAATACGTTAATATGGTAAGTTGTTAATACTGAAGTACTTCAATTTCATCCTAAAGGCCAAACATGAACATTGATGTAGAGAGTCCTTTCTGGTAGTAGTATTGGTTTTTATCAGAGGTTTTTTTGCTTCAATTTTGGGAAGAGGAATACCAAATTTCGCTGAGAGGACAGCATAGGTTTGATTAAGCTGCTCTATGATGTATAAACTAAGACATCTTGTCTTATACCTGATCTAACCGGGTTTGGAGATATATAAGTCTATTACTTGTTACACTGAAAGTCACTGTCTCATTTTGTATTATAACTGTCAGTGTGCTGACCTAAAGCTTTATTCAAGGCTACAGTGAGAGGCCAGATTTGCATATTTGACCGTGATCTGTCCTAATATATGTTTTCGTAGTGATACAAATTCTCTTGTGATGAGGCTTCTTTATCTTGCAAGTCAGCTAGGTCACCTGTGCCTGCACCATTGTTAACAGTATGTCTGCATTAGAATGTATTGTGAAGCAGTTTCATGATGTGACTCTTACATTATTGTTACTAGCAGAAATAAAACAGACATTTTACTGCTATAGAGCTATTGAATGAATGTATAAGCTGTAAAATATTCTGACCATATGGTTCAACAGCTAATTGAAGAAACTGAAAATTGCGTTATCCTCCTGAAGGTGATTTCTGACTAGAAGATTTGTTATTAATGCTCTGTTTAGAGAAATTCTGTTGCAGCAGTTTGACTTGGATTTGAACTCGGTTCTCGAGGTGAATATTCAGTGCTGCGAAGTAAGTGCTCCACCCAGTGCACTGACTGTTCAGATTCAAGAGTTTTTTCTCTTCCAAAATTTCCACCCAATGTGTAGGGATAGAGCACCTGATGACACAACTACTTTCTACATTTGTGGGAACTTGCTGTGAGCAGATCTCAATCCCATATGTAATGTTTCATCTGCAGAAAACACCCTAACTCCCCATATACTCCCTGCACACAAATAACAAAGAATTATTTCCAAATAATTTGAGTTTGTCCAAAGCACTTCATTGCTTGATAACCTCAAAGCAACTTGAAGCTGTTAACTTACTATCTGATAACCTGTGTAAATGGTCTTGCCCTCAGATTGAATCCTCACAGCAAAAAAATCTTGCTGGACCAGAAAACTCATATAATTTCTGCTTAACTGAAGGATTGACTAGCTGTAGCAGTAGAAGAGTTCCTTTTTTATTTCAGTACTTTCTCCTCACTGTGGTTGTGAAGTTGTGCCATTGTCATAACTTTCACCTTCCTGAGCAAAATGCTGACTATAAGAAACTTAAATCAAAATTTGTGGCAAATGCAGGCCAGTTTAGCTGAGTAAGGTAAAAGCTTAAAGCTGCAGAGTGTGCATCCTCGGAGACCCCAAAACCCAGCTGGACAAGGCACTGTGCAACCCAATGTAGTTGATGCTGCCTTTATGAGAGGATTAGACTAATTGATCTCTAGAGGTCCCTTCCAACCTCAACAGTTATGTGCATCTCTGATTTTTTGCTGTATAATTATTTTTGTTCTCTGTAGGGGAAGATGTGAAATTAGGCATGATCTTTGCAGTGTGGCTGGTGTTATACATAACGGAAATGTGATGAAATCAGAGAAGTAAAAAAATGCAGATCATTAATAAAGATAGATAAAATGTTATTGTGTGTTTTATGTATGTGTGTTTACCTTTGCTGATTTTCAAAGTCCAAGATCTTTAAGGGAAGAAATCATTGTTATCCTCTCAGTGGCCCACTTCATAAACTGATGATTATAGACTGTTAACACAGTATTGGCATGAAGGCCACACCACCTGTTTGACATACAGCCTATTTTGACATACTCAACCTTGAATCTAAAATAAAACATGATCAATGAGTTTACAATTGTACAAAAAGGCACAGTTATTAGTACAGCTTGTAGAAATTACATTGAAAACTAAAATAATGGCTATGTCAGTAATATTTTGCAAAGCAAAAGTGTGCTAGTATTGGAAGTCATATTAGTTTTCATAATTGGTGTCATTTTGTTTAGTAGTTAATGCTAAAAAGAGGAGGAATGTAATTAAAAATGTCAGTGAGTGTAATTTATGGAGAACCCAAGCATTTAAGTTGCCTGATTATAATGTTTTGATGTGAGGTCTTGATATTAGTCCTTTTTTTTTTTTTTTGAGTTCTGTAACTGCAGGTTTGACAGTGACCTTGTGAGCTGGATGAATGTCTCAGTGAAAACTGCATGACCTCTATCAACACAATTGAAAGAGAGAAGTTATGGATTCTGGCTAGTCACTAATCACAATAATATTCCTTCGCACGGTCTTTCAGTCTACTAGTGTAATGTACTCTTGGGCAATTCTTTCTTCTTTCTCCAGGTATTTTAAATGATCTCTCTAGTTAATGTGCACTTTTAACAATGTGTTTCAATTAAGTGGGTATTAAAAGGAAGACTGACACTGTGTCACATCTTAGCAAAAAGGAGAGGTCTGACTGTTCTGCTGTTTCAAGAATTTAATCGTTTTTAGCCAATTTTTCATACTGAGTTGCAGTACTTTAAAGCACATTATACTTTTTTTAAAAGTTGGAATAGTTACGATTGTTTTAAAACAATGCTTTCCAGACTTGAGAGTCAACTATTTTATTTACTGTTCACTTCAAGAGATGTCACTGTACAGTTCATGGGGTTACTTTTTTTTTTATTTTTCCTGATACTAAAAGTCTCCCATTCCAAACTTTCCTATCTTCAGTATGTGACTGAGGGCAAAATTGGAGGTTTTAACAGCATTCATGAGGAAAAAAAAAAAAAAAAAAAAACAAACAAAAAAAACAAACAAAAAACAACACTGTTCAGATGTAGTTTGAGTTTATTTTTGATGCCTGGAGTTACAGGATTAATGCAGGATTATAGCCACCTTGCTTTTGGAGCATGCATGGGTTTCTGGATTGGGTTTTGGGCAGAGGTTTGCAGCTCTAATGGGTGAGGATTTGAAATGATTCTTAGGTAAAGAGGATGTTTCTAGGTGAGTTTAAACCATGGACCAGCTGGTGTGATATCAGGCTAGTGTGGTATTAGCAATTCTTAGAAATGTCTCTTCTAATTAGAATGAGAAAGGTCTAGGGATTTGAAATATGGAAGCTAGGAAGAGGCACCTTCCTTCCTCCTCTCTTTTAACTGTTTCTGATTTTTCTATTATATTTCTGTCATAATGACTCATAAGCTGTGAAACCTGGAGATAAATAAAGTTACTGGAGAATCTCCAGCCAGGTGCAGCAGATCAAGCTCAGACCTTTGCCCAAGAAGGTCTGTCAGGAAGTGCCCAAGACTTTGCTGTGGGAAAGCTGAGCAATTGCCAGCAACAGTAGAGTGTTACAATATAGTTATAATAATGTAACAATAACATCTTTTTACAGATCAGCCTCCCCCAGTGGAACCTGGAACTCTGAGTGCATCTTCTTAGTATCATTATACAAAATGGGTATAATGAAGCAAATGAGGATACTTGGAGGGAAGAGGTTGTAGGGAAATATATAACCAGATGGGCTGGGTTCCTCTTTGTTTGATACCTATTGTTGAAACCAGACAAGAATTATGAAATAAAAATTAGCAGAGAGTTGGTTTCTTTCCATTCTTTAAGTACAAACAAAATGGAATGGCTGGCAGCTTGAGCTTTCACTTTGTAGCCGTTCTGTGTTGCTTAAAACAGTGACACTTTTTGCTGATTTCTGGTTAAAGGTCCCATCCAACCCAAACCATTCTATGATTCATTCTATCATGGTGATGATTCAGTTTTCAAATGCACTTACCCTATCTGTTTTCCTTTTTCTAGTATATTAGAGAAAGTGGGCACTCGAGGAAGGAATGAATTGTGTGATGTGAGATTATGCCTGTAGAACAGAAACTGAGTAATAGAATCATAGAAAGGTTTGGGTTGGAAGGGGCCTTAAAGATCATCTGTCATGAGCAGGGACACCTTCCACTAGACCAGGCTGCTCAGTAGAAAATACATAGAATAGTTTGGATTGGAAGGGACTTTCAAAGGTCATCTAGTCCAACATCCCTGCAATGAACATCTTCAACTAGATCAGGTTGCCCAGAACCACATCCAGCCTGACCTGTGGTCTTCCTCTGTACTGTCTCCAAGAGTTCCAAATCTTTCCTGTACTGAGGACTCCAGAGCTGGAGGCAGTACTCCAGGTGGGGTCTCACCAGAGCAGAGTAGAGGGGGAGAGTCACCTCCCTGACTGCACATCTTTGGATACAGCTTTCTGGGCTGCAAGTGTACATTGCTCATTCGCATCCAATCTCTCATCCACCAGCACCCCCAAGTCCTCCTGAGGGGCACTCTCAATCCCTTCATCCCCCAGCCTGTACAATGAGGGATATTAAATACTTACATTTCAAAATGAAAGTCAGTTGAAAATGGCCAATTGGACCAAGATGACATGGGGGAGAGAGAGAAAACATTTATTTTGTTCATATTTCTCTGCATATTTTAATTACAAGGACCTTACATTATCTGGTATCACAATATTTGTTAAGAATAGCTGAGTGGCTTAAGCTCTACATTTTGTTAGTAATGTTTTATTTTTACTTATTGCATGTGAAGTTATTGTCACTTATGCTGGTGCTTAAGTCTTACACCATTCCTTCCAGAACTGGTCTTTGAATAACTTCTGATCTTGAGCTACAGTAAAGTCTTTAGATGCAGGTACTCCTGATGCCTGGGTATTTGTTTATGTGGCTCACAGAGCTGGATTCTCTCACTGATGTCAAAGTGCATGACAGTGATTCATCTTGATAGAGTAAGTTACTTTCTATCACTCTCTTGCCTTCTAGGGAGCATATGCGAGTTTTAAGTAGCCTTAGTTAGGTGGGGCATGGGTGATTTCTTGATATTGTAGCATGAATCTTCCAACCTGTGTGGCAACTCAAGTCTCAGAAACAGGACCAGGTGGTTTTATAAATAACTTTTCCACTTTCTGCTTCCATGTAAGTTGTCCAAATGAAAGTGAATGTCCCTGGAGAGGTGTCCAAAATATTGCATTCTATTCTCTCAGCATCCTATTTTTGATAGTATCAGAAGTGTTTTGTTCTTAATATACATGAAGAAGCTTCCTGCAGACAGACAGCCTCTGTTAACAGAGTACTTTTATTTCATATCTCATTTCCTTTGTTATAACCCATAAGACCTATAGGTGCTGTACCTTGGGTTGTGCTCATTTGACAGTACAAAATGGCTTATTGGGCAATAAGAATGTCTGAAGAAGTAACTTCAAAAAGTGCTTTGTTGTGTAGTGATAATCTATGCTTATTTGTACATGTTAGTTTTCTGTTTAAGTTGCTTAAACAATTACCTGTTTGCAAAATTAGCTTCTCTTAATAAGAACCGCACTTGAATCTCTAGAGATACTTGAAGCTGAACACACAAAACCAGAGTTAGAAAGCCATAGGACATTTCCTATAAGTGTGCCAGAAAAGTTAGGGTTATGTTAATATGAGTAGACTATGAGTTACTGCACTGAGTTTGAATTGATGATCCATGAGCTGCAGTCCAGACACGAGTTTAAAAATAAGAGAATCCCTAAATGATTCTTGCTACTGTAAGTCCTTGAATTGCTTTTGACTACTGTTTGATTAGCTGTTCTTCAGTACAGTGATCTTTCTTTGTTGGTGAGCAGGGCTGGGCAATAGAGCTTTCCCTTTTAAAGAATATTTTTAGATCAGATCAAAAGTTAATGACTCTTAAAGCTAAGTCACATGTGGATGATATTTACAATGGAGAAGAATTGGGGTTTTGTTTAAATTTTTGAACCTCTAAGTTCTTACCTCATATGTGTTCTTTACATAAAAAAATGAGAAATGCCTATAGCTAGGCTGAAGAATAAGGAACTTATGTTTTATTCTTCAGCCCATCTACAGCATTAAGTGGGGAAATGAAAAATATTCTTTGAACAGCACCAGAATTTTGCTAGTATCAACAGTCATTTTGCTCTGCATACTGTGTTGCATGGAAATGTTTCTTTTGTTCTAGTTTTCTTTAATAATAAGTACTCTTACGCCATAATTGTATGTTTTTCAGCATGGGAAAACCTCATTATAGAGAATAATGGTGATTTCATTGTCTGCTTGGCATCTACTAAAGGGAAAAGAAATTCAGAGGTTACATGTGCTGTGAAATGTTTCTGTCAGATTGGCAATTGGTTCATCCATTTAGTACAGTGTCATGTCATGTATCTTCTGTATGTTAATATTTCCTTTGTAATGCATTATTTGCAAAATGAGCCCTTAGATACTAGATAAAATGCCAATGGAGTATATATAAATGAGAAGCACTTTAAAGTGTGGAATATTTTTAAGTGTGGAATGCATCAGTTTTGAGGATTTAAAAAAAAAAAAAAGTGTCTTGAATACTGTAATGGTATAATCAGAGTACAAAGCTACTGTGTACAATGGAAGAGTACAAAGTAGGAGATCCCTCCTCCCCAGTAATCAGTAAAATCCCATCAGTAAATGTGCATATTTGACTCTGATTATATCATGGGAAATTCAAGGTCATGTCAAGCTCAGTGCTAAAAATAGAAATGTAAAAGGAAGTACTTCCCTTGTGTGTTTTTTGTTGTTTTGTGTGTGTTTTTTTCCAACATCCATCTTTTTTGCTCCCCCCCCCCCCCCCCCCCCATTGATTTTCTACTATACTGTAATGCAAGTCAGGCTCATTTTAAGGTCGTAAGTGAAGATAAAAATATCATCATAGGATGCATCTCAAATATAAAGGCTGGTCTCACTAGGGTAACTCTAGTTGTCCCTAGAAGTGCTAGCTCTAGAAGAATGCAAGGGAATTAATTAAAAAGAAAGTAATAAAAAAAAAGGTTGTTTCTATGACATCATCTTTAGAAGTCAGTAAAACATAGAAGTCTCCTTTGCCCCCAACTGGGTTTCTGAGAGTTCTTTAGAACCTCAACCATTCTCTAATTCTAAGTGAACTGTTGAGATTGTCCAATTAAATGCTACTCAAAATAGCATCAACTAGAGCAGCTTATCGAGAGCCATCTCCATTTTGACTTGTTTCCAGGGGCA
Organism: Amazona ochrocephala; assembly: GCA_039720435.1. Lineage (NCBI taxonomy): Eukaryota > Metazoa > Chordata > Aves > Psittaciformes > Psittacidae > Amazona > Amazona ochrocephala. The sequence goes on along the minus strand of CM077881.1, from coordinate 78,625,503 downwards.
GAAACAACCTCTCTGAGCAAAGCTAGTACAGTGTTCAACCACCCTTACAGTTGCTGAGTAGAAGGTACTAAACCTAAATAAAACACTGGAAGTTGGTCTATCATCTACATATCTTTTGTCAAAGAATGTCAATTCTGTAGCTGTCAGTGTATATTTGTAGCAAAGTTGCATTAGTTTTGCAGTTGTACACTACTGTGTAGATCAAACTGTGTGCATGCCAACTACATGCAGTAATAAGTTGGCTTAAGCTAAATGGTCTTACAAGCAGCAATTTGCCCCAATTGCATCATAGTTTAAACCCAGATGATAACTCAGCACCACGTGGCTGCTCACTTGCCTCCCTTCCCCCTCTGCGGATGGGATGGGGAGGAGAATCAAAGGAATGTAAAACCTGCAGGTAGAGTTGAGAACAGTTTAATACCTAAACTAAAGTAAATATAGTGATAATAGAAAGAATACCAACAATAATGATGATAATAGGAAACAGAAAAAAAAAAAAGAAAAAAAAGAAAAAAAAAAAGAAAGCTCAGAAAACACAAGTGGTGCACAGTACAATTGCTTACCACCCATTGACTGATACCCAGCCCAACCCAAATAGCAATTGGTCCGTCCTGGGTAACTCCCCTCAGTTTATATACTGGGCATAATGTACTGTGGTATGGAATACCCCTTTGGCTAATTTGGGTCAAGTGTCTTGTCTTTGCTCTCTCCTGGCTTCCTGTGCCCCTCCTCATGGCAGAGCATGAGCAACTGAAAAGTGCTACTTAGCTGTAACAAAATAACCAAAACACAGCACTGGACCAGCTGCTAGGAGGAAAAATAACTGTTACTGCTGAAACCAGGACAGTGGTAAAAAAAATAAATAAAATAAATAAAATCAATATTTAAGTACAATTTAAGTGTTCAAGACCAGGTTGGGCAGGGCTTTGAGCAACTGGGTCTAGTGGAAGGTGTCTCTGCCTGTGGCAGGGGAGTTGCAACCCAAACTGTTCTCTAATTCTATGGTTATTTTTCTGTTCTGTCCAACTTGGCTTTGGTTTGTTAGTTACAGGAAGTTGAATTTAATTTCTAAAAAGCACCCAACTTTTCTGTTTATTTGAGCTTCATGTTGTTATCTGAACTTTCCAAGTATCTTCAGATTGTGAAGCTGTACTGTAAACATCATGAGAATAGGCTTGTACTTGATTTTTTTTTTTTTTTAATTTAATACTTTTGGCTTCATATGGTAGAACATTGATCTTAAGCAATCATTTAAAATTACAGTGATTAATTTTATAAATCATATGTACTGACAGAATTTTCAGGGTCAGAAATAGAGAAACAAACTTTTAGATGAGTTCCAAAGCCTTTGGATAAGCCATTATCTGTAATTGGGACAGTATCACTTATTCATTAAAAACTTAAAAGGAGATAAATAAAAATTATCATCCTTTTTAGAAGACCTCTGAAATGTCTGCTCTGTGCTCCTTCCATGAAATCAGTTATTTTGGAAAGCTTCAAGTTCTGTGTAATGTCTGAATGCTGTGGGGCTGATTTGTGTGGCCTCACACAGAAGGAAGGTTCTGAAACACCCCAGGGAAGGGCCTGGGGCTTCTTTTTGTGGTTCTGTTGTTCAGGATTGAATAATCTGTGTTGTTGAAGGGAGAAATGCTGGGCAGAGTACTAAATTGCTGATGTGCATTCTAACTTGTGTGGTACAACCTTGCGGAAAAAATTATAGCAGTGAAGAAAACCCACTTCACTTTCCTGTGGGGACTGGGAATGTGATAGACAGAAATCTGGTAGAGTGAGGATGGTGTGATTTGATAAAGGCCACAGCAATCTGTGTCTTTCTCCCCTCAATCCTCTCTTCTCCTTCAGCAGTACCATAGGAAATGTATGTAGCTTTATGTCAGTTCTAGGGAGCATCTCACCCTTTGTGGTCAGTTTTGTGGTAACAAATTTCAGGGATGATATTAGAATGACCCGATTGCTGCTCGGGTTGGGCTTGGTATCGATTGGCAGGTGGTGAGCAGTTGTATTCTCTTGCCTTGTTATTTCCCTTATCATTATTACTGTTGGTGGTAGAAGTAGTGGGTTTGTGTTGTACCTTAGTTACTGGGCTGCTCTTATAATTATGCCACTATGAGATCAGGTTTGCAAAGCCCCGCATTTGCAAATATGCAACCCAGTGACTGAGAAGTTTTGTTGTTTGTTTTAGTTGTTTGTTTTGTTTGGGTTTTGTTTGTTTTTTTTCAATGTAAGTGAATTTCAAAAAAGTAAATTAATCATACTAAAATGGAAGATTATAAAATGCAAATGGCTCCTAGTTGCAGGTGGTAGAATGCTTACTATTAGTTTTCTGTGTAATTAATGATACAATATAAAATACCTGTTGTATTTTGTCTTTACAAATATTTACTAAGAGCGCATGGCCAAACTAGGATTTTCCACTTGTTTATGCCATCCTGACATTGAAAGAAGTCCCGAAGTCTCATATATAAGTAATATGGACTTTTCTTACTGTGAGGAAAGCTACTTAATAGTAACAGCCATCAAAGCCCATTACATGATTGTATATGGTGCCAGTCTGCAATACATAATTGTGTATGAGGAACATAAAATATGTGATTAAAGGAGTAGTGGACAGGAAGAAGTGACAGTACAGACCCTCAGGACTGGAAGCCTGATGACCTTTCTTTTATGATAGTTTAAGAGCATCCTATCAGGATTTGACTGGTAGCACTTTATAATCACAGATCATCACACTGTGTGCAGTGACCCAAGAAAGGCCCTAGTAGAATAAATTTCTCTGTTTCCAGCTTGATCAATAACCGAAAAGAATGGATATTTGAAAAGCGAAATTTGCTTATCTGATCTGAAGCTTTATGCTTTGGTCTGTGTATATTTAGGAGAGCTTTTGATATGTGTTTTGATTTTTCTTTAAACAAGTGTTTTCAGAATTTGCCTGTTGCTGTTCAGAATCCAACTCTGATTTAATTTGTGGAAAAGACAAAGATAAAAAAAGGAGGAAAAAGTTAAACTCTCCTTATGCATATTGTTATTATTATCCAAATTTAAAAAGATTTGATGCTGTGGGGGCTGGTTTTAAAAGCTGTGCCCCCCTAATGTTTCTCTTTAATTTGCTGTAGGTAGGTAAACCTTTTCATTTCTGAAATACAGCAATTCTTTGTTTGCCAATGCACGCTTTCAGTATTTAGTGATCCAGATGTGCAAAATGCCGTTGCAACTTTTAAGAACTTTGAAAATCCATTTACACATCATTGAAAGTTGGGATGGCTTCTCTGTGGATATAAGTCAGATGCAGGATAACATACTAAGCAGGTGTGTCATTAGATGTGAATTCAAAATTAGGTTTTCTGTTTTCATCCTCTTTTTTAAATACTTGGTTGAATGCAAGTAGTGTCTGTTTATAAAGAAGTAATTAGTTCCACAAAACTACTTATTCTCCTCACTAAATTGTGTTTGTCAGAACAGAATCATTTGCATAGTAAATAAGTGTGATATTATGTATAGGTGTTATTTTGATAGAGAAATAAACCCCTGGAGCAGATACAGTCCTGCTGAGAAAGAAGATTCCTTTTGGATTGATAAGTAAGGTGCATGTGGAAAAAATAATGTAGAAAGGACTCACAAAACTCTTGTTATTAAATAATTTTTTTACTAAGTTTGTTCTGAAAGGTAGGAAGAACAAATTGTCCAGCTGCATCTTTGCTTGTATAATCAAGGGTTTCATAGCATCAAAGTCAGCAGCCTATTGCGTATTCTTTATCTTAATTCTGCAAAACCAGAAACCATAATATCAGGTGACAAATTACTGTTAGGAAAGTGACTTACATACTTGGAGCAGTGTATGCATCATGTTATTTGGAGCTTGTGATGATGTTTCATGACCAATGATCAATTGCCCAGGCAAAGGGTTATCAAAGGAAGCATAACTCAAGTGTCAGTAGTTTTTGTCTCTGTTCCAAATATTGCATATAATTGCATATATTTGGGATTGATACTATAATTATGTATTGATTGCAAGCATTGAAACTCCAGTTAATAAATACAGTTTTTGAAGATTATGATCCAGAGAGCTGCCATTACTTCTGCATTTGGAATAAACAGATCTATTTGTACATAGACAATCAGTTATAAAACAGGAAATGTTCATCAAAGAAAGAATTCAGAAGCAGTCTGTAAAACAATATAAATTTCTACTACTCAAGAAACTGATTCACATATTTTTAAAATGTATTTTGTTTGGGGTAATCCATAATTTAAAGAATAGTTAATTGGTACATATGAGTAAATCTGGTTATAAATAACAAATTAAAATGAAACTCTGAAAACATTCTTGGAATTAAGGGTCTCCTTGCAGCTTCTGTCTGGGGAAACAGAATCTGGTGAAGGAGGTGCTCCAGTAAATAGGAAACAGAAAGAAAATGCTTCTCCAGCATCTGTTATTTGGTTAGTAATCCAGTCTACTTTGTTCTTTTGCTCTGGATTCATGTGCAGTAAACCAGCAGCTATAAAAGCAGACTTGTTTGGCTTCCTTCTTCAGTCAAGTAATCCCCTTAACTTCTCAGGTGAGGAGGATGCATATCACTTACAATCCCCACATTTTCTGATGACTGTTAACCCCATCCTTTGATGCAGTGGAAGGTAGAAAGCAAGTTTCTTCCCTGGTTTATGACAAGTTTTCATTCTGCTGTCTGTCCCTTTTATTACACAAGTGGAATGGAGAGGCTAGCTTTCCAGCATGTGGGCTGATTTATGCCATGTGTTTCAACTTTGGAAGTTATAGCTGGCTTTCTTTACTGCTTGATTTTCACTTTCCAGGAATCTTGCTTCATAGAAAGAAGCTATTATTTCTTGTTAGTTTTCCATCTGAGTTTCAAATAAGGATCAGAATAAGAACAGTAGAGACTTTCATGTCCATTTTGAAAAGTCATGTATATAGACATGTCATTACAGTGTGAAATTTCCTCTTCCAATTCTGTAACATGTTTCTGTTGTTCTTAAGGGTATGAGGGCTCCTCCTTTCCCTATGATATGAAGAGGAGAAAAAAAGTGACGCTATCAAAGTATTTTGAGGTGTTCTAGTTGTGAAACTGTCCAGAGAACATAAAGGCATTTACTTGGCTGGGAAGCTGAAGAAACAGAAAGGTGGCTGTAGAAACAGATAAAAACATATGAGCAAGCCTTTCCAGGATAATTCCCAGATCATAATCCTCTCTGTGAAAGGAGAGGCTAGTTTGCTGAAAGAGAAAGAAATGCTAGTCTAATCAGCAGTCTAATAATATATGCAACTTAATAATATATGAATATAGACAGCCTAATAATATATGAATATTGCCTTAATATTTTAGATCAATCTTTAAATCAAGTCTTCACAAAATTCAGACTGAGACTTATGAAACCAGAGAAAGTATTGAAATAGATTGAGCGCGCCCTCAGCAAGTTTGCCGATGACACCAAGCTGTGTGGTTCGGTTGATACATTGGAGGGAAGGAATGCCATCCAGAGGGACCCTGACACGCTTGGGAGGTGGGCTGATGTCAACCTAATGAAGTTTAACCATGCTAAATGCAAAGTCCTCCACCTGGGTTGGAGCAATGCCAGGCACAGCTACAGATTGGGCGGGGAAGAGATTCAGAGCAGTCCTGCGAAGAAGGACTTGGGGGTGTGGGTTGATGAAAAAATGAACATGAGCCAGCAGTGTGCGCTTGCAGCCCAGAAGGCCAACCGTATTCTGGGCTGCATCAAAAGGAGTGTGACCAGCAGGTCGAGGGAGGTGATCCTGCCCCTTTACTCTGCTCTCGTGAGACCTCACTTGGAGTATTGTGTGCAGTTCTGGTGTCCTCAACATAAAAAGGACATGGAACTGTTAGAACAAGTGCAGAGGAGGGCCACGAGGATGATCAGGGGACTGGAGCACCTTTCGTATGAAGATAGGCTGAGAAAATTGGGGCTGTTCAGCCTGGAGAAGAGAAGGCTGCGTGGAGACCTCATAGCAGCCTTCCAATACCTGAAGGGGGCCGATAGGGATGCTGGGGAGGAACTCTTCATTAGGGACTGTGGTGAGAGGACAAGGGGTAATGGGTTTAAACTTAAACAGGGGAGGTTTAGATTGGATCTGAGGAAGAAATTCTTTACTGTGAGGGTGGTGGGGCCCTGGAATGGGTTGCCCAGGGTGGTTGTGGATGCTTCATCCCTGGCGGCATTCAAGGTGGGGTTGGACATAGCCTTGGATGGCATGGTTTAGTGGGAGGTGTCCCTGCCCCTGGCAGGGGGGTTGGAACTCGATGATCTTGAGGTCCTTTCCAACCCTTACTATTCTATGATTCTATGATTCTATATCAATTACACAGGTAGCTCTGTTTACAGCTTTTCTGTTTATGGTATTGTAAACTTTTGAAGTGGTTTGTTGTTGTTGTTGTTGTTTTATCATCATAGATCGTAGAATTTCAGGTTGGAAGGAATCTCAAGGATCATCTGGTCCAACTTTGCAAAAGCAGTCTTGACAAGATGGCCTGGCACACTCTGTCCAGCCAAAGCTTAAAATTGTTCAACATTGGGGAATCTATCGCTTCCCTGGGGAGAGTATTCCAACGGTTAATTGTTCTCATTGTAATCAGTTTTCCTCTTGTCCAGAAAATCTTGTGCTCATTACCCTTTGTCTTTTCCATGTGACTCCTTGTGAAGAGGGAGTCTCCATCTTCTTTGTAACCATCATTTAAATGCTGGAGCATGGTGATAAGGTCTCCACTGAGTGTTTTTTTCTTTAGGGTGGACAAACCCAGTCCTCTCAGCTTTTCTTCATACAGCTTCCCAGTCCTTTGATAATCTTCATGGCCCTTCTCTCCATCCTGTGACATCTTTTTTGTATAGTGGGGACCAAAGCTAATGCAGTATTCCAGGTGTGGCTAGACAAGCCCTGCATAGAGTGGGATAATGACTTCTTTATCTGGGCTAGGGATGCTCTTGTTGATGTAACCAAAGTTCTGTTACCTTTCTTTGTCGCAGCAACACACTGTTCACCCGTATTGAGCTTGTAGTGCACCAGGACCACCAGATCCCTTTCCACAGAGCTGCTCCCCAACCAGGTTGATTCCAGCCTATGCTCCACTCTTGGATTGTGTTTACCCAGGTGCAAGTTTTAGCATCTCTGAAGTAATTTTGAAGTGTGGAAAACTGTTAGGTTGTTTGTTTTCTAAGCCAGATATTTTACCTTTAACTATAAAGTGATGATGATTAGTCACATAGAACAGAGAAAACTGCTGAAGTAATCACAATGTTTTTAGCCAGGGTACCACTGGAGATGTTTTCTGGGTTGTGAACATAATCTGAAATTTAGTGGAATATTAAGTTAAATCCACTATTTCTGTTTAATTTGAAATATTCAAATATGTTGTTCAATCAGTTTTTCTTTTAGATGGTGAAGAGGTAAATACAAATCAATTGATCTTTTTTGAATCAATGACCATGAACGCGATTTTTGGCCTGCATGCAAATGAATGAGCTACTTTGCTTTAAAGCCTTTAAAAACTAACTAAACCTAGAAAGCTGGCACCTGCCATTTTCTGTATACCAGCATTAGTAATGACCAGTGAATTCTAGTTGTGGTGAAGCAGCTTGTCTTGTGTAAGCAAAATATCTTAATATAGACAGCTTACTTTTCTCACTAAAGTAATTATTGGATCAAAGCCGAAGCGATTATTTCAAATGTGTTGCAGTTCTGCTCTAGAGTGCTGTTCAGAATCAATGCAGCAAAGCACTGAAACATATTTATGACTGAATTCTCAAAAAAAACTTGGTGCTTGTTTGGAGAATCCTTATAGGCATAGGGCTGTTTGAGCCATTTGAACAGAAGTTAAGTGTTTCTTTGCAGGATCACTTCTTCCTTTGGTGGTCGCCATTAGTATCTTGAGGCAGAGATCCTAGAGGTCTGTGCAGCTAGAAAAGCTTCCTGCTCCCTCTTCTATCTGATGATTCTGCCTTTCAAATGGGATGCAGAGCAAACTGCAGTGATTCAGGTAAAATTACCTTGGGTATTGAATTCAGACAACTTTTGCAAGAGAACATCACTGTGAAGGATGGGTGTCAACTGGATATTGATGCTTTTCAGGTCCACCCATATGGATATACACAGGAGCCTAGAAAATAAATGTCTTTAAAATGACGGAAAGAGAAGGTTGACAACACAGATGCAAAGGAGTTTTTCCACTGCTCCCCTTCTCTCATAGTTTCCAGCTCAAGTTTATGTGCCATTTTACTTAATCCTCTGCTTAATTGCTGTAGCATTAGAAAGCTATGCTTCTTCATGCAAGAAACAAAACAGCTTTCCTCCTGCAAACAGAAATCAGCCTCTCACAAAGCACACTAGTTCAACAACTACCACACAGCCATAAAGCACATAATTAGCTAATTAAATTTTCAGATTTATAAGCAATATTCAAAGATGTAATTAATATTAAAACTGGGTTTATACAGAAAACCCAAGGATTTCATAAGCAGTGTCTGAAATACCCAAACTTTTTCTGTAATTCAGTGATGTTATTCAGTTTCTTTTTAAATGAAAGTGCTCTATGTGTGCTGCTTCTCAGTTGAACATAGGCAGGGTTATCTATATTGTGCTGCTTATGCCATTATAACTGGAATAAAATAAATATAAATGGTATGGCTAGTAGAATACAGTAAGTATCTTGAAGACCTTTGCCATCTTTGAACATCATTTATGCTTACTGCTGAAAGCCCAGTGAAGGCAAAAGTAAATATCCTGGGTAAGAGTATGTGAGTAGTTTCATGGATTGTCTTGAGTAAAAACTCTCTAAAATAATGCAGAAAAATATAGCAAAACCCAACATTTGGTACCTAACAAGGGAAAATTTGAAAGAGAAATTAAATGCAAAAGGATGATGGAATAGCTTATAAGTAATGATTTCTCCATTCTTTGGTCTCTTCAATTGAAGACTTGCTGGCTTTTCTTTCTGGAAGAATTAATTTTTCTTGTTGCAAAAATAAAACCACATGGTAGTAAACCACACAAATATGTTACTTACCAGTTTGCCTTAAGTGCTAGTCCATAAACTGTGGCAAATGAACAGTTGATTCTCATAGCTCTCTGTGCCCATTTACTCTCTTGGAGGGTGGATGGCAAGATCTTCTTAGCTGGTATGAACTATGTTCATGAATCAGAACTCCTAAGTTACTGAAATGTGAAATCTTTTCACATTGTGTTGCATCTTAGAAATCTGAAGAAGCATTACTCCTTCACACTTGGAATCAGCAGATTTCTCCTAGAGAGCATCTGCAGTGATTGTGTAATTGTTACAAGAAGTGAAGAATCAGAACAGTGTGCTTGAAACATCATTGAGATGCTCAAGGAGAAATGAAGTGTGAAAGTCAGACCAAGGCTGGGTATTAGCAGTGCATCTGTACAGTCTTGCCATGGTAGAGATGTGTACCGGTTTGTTTTGTGAGGCTTCATAGAGTGGAATGGATGCCATTGTGTTAACAGTGCTAAATAACTCATGAAAAGCAGCGTCTGCTGTTCTAGTTCAAACAGGTCATTATTAGCCATGAACAAATATGAAGCTGACAGTTAGTGACTGCTAAGCTTCCTTTTAGTTATTCTCTTGGCCTGAGTCCTAAAGACACTACATTACCAGAGCAGAAAATGGAGTCTTGGGGATTGTTTAAGTGCTGAAAACTCCCTCCCTTAACTTACTTACTCCTTTGTCAGAGACACAGCTGATTAGATAGGAAGGCATGCTGGCTGGCGCCTTCCCATCCCACTTGTTTTTGTACCTCTCTGCTATGTAGTGCTGGGTCATGTTCCTATTCATTTTTCATGACCTTTCCTCATTACACCCTTTCTAATTGCAGCTTGTTTCTGTGACCTTGGAGTCCTATGGGCCAATCCAAAAGATCAGGCACTGTGTTTTTAAGTTACCTTCTGAAAAGGCTGGAAACCCAGGGACATTTTTGTGCAAAGTTTATGTGTATGTGTAGCTTTTACTTTTTTTTATCATGTAATATTTGGCTCAGTGCTGTAGACTATTTTTAGAGCCTGTTAGCAACTTTATAAATTCTTGTTGAATGAATTGAATGACTCTTGTTTACAAATGTATTTGGTATAAATGTGGCTGTGTTGTAAAAAAGTAGATAATCAACTGATATGTGTAAATATCCATCTTTATTTCACAGGTTTTCATTCCCACTGCTTTGCTGCTTGTTTCTATATGGACCTTATATTTCTACCTCTTTAAAAATCGTGCAGTTGTAGTGGCTTTGAACTCACGCCTGTTTACTGCAGCTCCATACAAATCAGATCATGTGTTGAATTTATGCCGTAGGCAATAAACTGAATTAAAAATATACCTATATACCTTTTGGTATGCTTTGACACATATAGATACCCTTAAATAGATACTTTATTTTGATTGTTGGATTTGTTTTATTCACAAGTTCCCTATGCAAATTTTCAGTCAGTACTCAAGTAGTTTAAAAGGAATTGTGATCCTTTATTGATGGGAAAGAATGACTAATAATCCATTTTCTCACCTAAAACCATCTTCCTATCAGGTTCATAGCTAAAAAGAGAAGATGTAGAAATTGCGCGCTATGTTTTGAGAAAACATGATGCCTACCCATGTAAGAATTAAGAACATATTGTTATAGAACTGTTCTCCTGTATTTGTGATGGGAGGCACTTCTGGCCAGGAGTTGTGTAACCTAATTTGCCTGGCACTGAGCCTGAATTAACATACCTTGCTTCTCAGCATGAACTTAATGCTGCTGCATGGCTTCCGGATCAGGGCTTTCTTAGTCCTGGTGAGCTGGTGGACTGCATACTCAATTTTCTGTACACTGTCATGTCAACATGCACTTAATGCTCCCTGAAAGGGATTGAGAGCTGAGGCATGAGCATTCTGTGTGTAGACAGTACAAACCTTGTAAGAACATTGTCTTTAGGTTACAATTTTTAGTGTTGGAGCCTAGAATGAGGTATAACTTTTATGGGTCTGATGCTTGGATGCATTGGGTTCTTACAACTCTTCTAGAGGTGGAAAAGACAAAAGAAAATTAGAAGATGGGAAATCTGGATTCATCCAGATGCTTACATTTGGATATAAGTTGCCTTGCCATAGGTATTTAAATCCGTCAGTTCTGATGTTGCTGTATTTTGTTATAAAATCCTATACTAAATGCAGAAACAATTGCAACTTTGATGTAAATTGGAGCATTCCTGGGCCTAAATGTCCTGTTTTTCTGGCATCTATGCCTCAGAGGTGAATTAGACTCCTTTGTATTTCACTGGTGGTGCATCCTTTCTGTTTCTTCTCTTGATTGCCTATTTCATCTGCAGAATGAAAGTTGCCAGGGTGTTTCAACACCTTTTTTATGCAGTTTCAGTTCTTTGGAGCCGTTGACTGCTGCTGTAAATCGGAACAGCCTTGGGACTGAATTATAAGGAGAGCGGTCACAATGTACAGGGATGCAAGCATTGTTTTATTCTGTGTAGCTCCACTTTCTAATGGCAACAATAGTTTGAATCATAACAAGATGAATAGGAGAGTACCTATTTGTAAAATTCCTTTGAATAAAACCTTTCTGCTTGCTACATAAGGTAGGGTGGTTTTTTTCCCCAAAAATGAATATAGGTATATTTGAAAGGTAGAACTTTCATTTAGATACATGCTCCAGCATAATTTAAAATACTGCTTCTATTAACTGCAGCTTTGCTTTCATGTGGTGGTTGCAAAGTAGTACTTCTTTTCTAGAAGGACATTGTTTCTTCTTGTTATTAAACACAAAGAAAATGAGTGCAACTTTCTGACACTAATAACTAGCACTGAGAGAAGAATTTTACTGTGGTAAATTACTTTGGAATGAAACATGTTTTTGAAGTTTCTTGGAGGATTCATTCTAAGAGGAAATGCAGCTGCAGTCAAAATTAACATTTATGCCTGTTGGCTTTTACACTGCTGAATTTTTTAATATTAGTATATTGTATATGTCAACTTTCTTAACGTAACATTGGGTCTTCTTACAGCACATGTGTTAAGTACCTGCAGGCCCCAAAAGATTCAATTTCACTGACTCAGGAATTTTGTTATGGCAGTAGCAAAGCAAACTTTTTTCTTGTAGTTAAAGTGCAAATATTAAATTACAGGATGAATTTTGGAGAGAACATCGGGTTAATAATAACATGTGACTACTGAAGTTAAGGTGAAGTTTGTCTTCTATTTCAGCTGAAACGTAGCAAGTCCCTTGTCAGCAGCTTTTGAAAATCTCTCTGAAGAGATTAAAAGAAATTTATTTGAAAGAAATGGAATCACGCATTCTGTCAACCCTTCATTGCTTCCGTTGCAACTTGGAAAGCCTATTAAACCTGACTAACAACATCAACAAAAAAATTGATTCATTAAGTTTGAGGTCTTCCACTGACTCCCTTAGGCACTGATGCAGGCTCCTACTTATTGAGCATGCAAAGAACATATGATTGATGCTTAGAAAGTTGGGGGATTTTTTATAATTAATTACAGCAATCTAATAAAACTGTGTAATTTTTCTAGCAGGAGGTCTCACTTTTTGAATTGTTGGAGAACTAATGAGAAGTCATATTTGATAAACCTTATTCTTCAATTTTGCAAAAAAGAACATGTAAAAATGTACTTCTTCCTTTAATTTTGCTTAATCCGTATGATTTGGTGTAAGTCAAGTTTATGCAGAAGCATGAGATAGTATTTGTTTTAGAGAGATGAAAGTTTCATTCTTTGTAATGACATTGTAGGAAGCTGAAAAATGAGTAATTACATACTGGTTATGATGCTACCCAATAGTAACCAAGTGATAATCCAAACAAAGCCTTCCTCATCATTGCTGGAAACAGCTCCCATTGTTCTGGCTGCTTGTGATGATGTAATAATGGGCACTAATGCTTTTCGTGCTAGATATTTCTGAGTCCCTCGTTTGTGAAACAGACTGAAAAGTAATAAAGTCAGAAGTAGTTTAGAGTATTTTCTAACCCAATCCCTGAGCATGGCTGAACACATCTCCTTGTCTAATCTTTAAAGAATTAAAACTGTGTTTAGTCTCTGCAGAAGACATAAATACACAAGCCTAAGAAAAGTGGGCTGGACATTTACAACAGTGAGACTTGAGAGTGATTTCACTTGAGTGGGCTGTATGAATATGATTTATTTATTCAGCTCATACGCGGACTGATTTCTCATCTTAACAGTCAATATGAAAATTTACTTTATTATGCAAAAAAAGAGGCAAATTTATTTCCAGTCAGATCTTAGCATTTTGTTCAAAAATATTTTTTTTTTTAATGTATTTTTAAGGAAGGAGTTGCTCAAAACCGAAAAGGCAGGGGTGTTTCCTTCTGTCTGCAACACTGTAAATAAGCCGTTGATGGGCACCTCTGATTCATTGTCTGTATTAGAACTTGTGCTTTGGTTCTTTGGTGCAATTAATGCTTTTGTATTTTATCTAAAATAGAATAATTTATGCAGGAAATTATTGGTGTAATTAATGCTTTTGTACTTTCTCTAAAATAGAATAATTTCTACAGGGAGGATTGTTGCTTTTTCTTTTTAATAGGTACTGCAGAATATAAGAATCTCCTGTAGGAGACTAAGGAATCAAGAGTGTAATTTGACTGAAATATTTGTGTTAAGGGATGCACAGAGGTATTGACTCTAATTCCCAAATATTCTGGCTGTGCCATTTGAGTTCTGAATTATAAGGTGGAAGGTGAACAGCCCCACTTTGCTTTCATTTTTTAAAATTTGATCTGGAGAATTTAATCACTCAAAATGTGACCCATTTCAACACTTGTCTCCCATTCCTCCTCTCCTCCTCCCTTTCTTCCTTCTTTCTCCTTTTCTTCAGTTTTTCTTCCTATTGAGCAAATACAGACCAAATACACAAATATTTTCAGTTACATTTTTGGCTTTCCAGCGTACTCAGGTGTAAAATTATGAGAAGCTATCCAGCAACATTTATGAGAATAATAGAATCATAGAATCATAGAAGAGTAAGGGTTGGAAAGGACCTCAAGATCATCGAGTTCCAACCCCCCTGCCATGCCCAGGGACACCTCCCACTAAACCATGCCATCCAAGGCTATGTCCAACCCCAACTTGAACGCCGCCAGGGATGAAGCATCCACAACATCCCTGGGCAACCCATTCCAGTGCCCCACCACCCTCACAGTAAAGAATTTCTTCCTCATATCCAATCTAAACCTCCCCTGTTTAAGTTTCAACCCATTACCCCTTGTCCTCTCACTACAGTCCCTAATGAAGAGTCCCTCCCCTGCATCCCTATAGGCCCCCTTCAGGTATTGGAAGGCTGCTATGAGGTCTCCACGCAGCCTTCTCTTCTCCAGGCTGAACAGCCCCAATTTTCTCAGCCTATCTTCATACGATAATATATGTAATATATGTATATTATATAATGTATATATGTATATATATGTATATAATATATGTATAATATATATGTATATTATTTAATGTATATAATATATGTATCCTTACCAAATAGTTATATTGATTTCATAAGAACATGATATGTAGGCAGTTGCCTGTCTCTTCTATTGCTTAATTTATGTATTTGCTTTATGTTATTTTATAATTGATTTCCACAAGTAAAAATTGTCACTGGTGCACCATGTAAATTGCCTGTTTTTCAGATTTTAGGCAGTTAAATATTTAATTAATTCATTTCATTGAAATTGATTAAACTAATAACATAAAACCCTTGTTTGCTTTTCGGTATTAGATTCTTAATTGATAATTTGGCAGATAGGACAGGTAGGGGAGGGTATTTCCTGATGGTTGACAATTCATTGAGTTGAGTGCCAACAGCAAATCTAAAATCCCTTAACTGCCGTTAATTAATTACCAGGAAATACCCAGCTCGGGTGGAGTTGGGTCATTATGGAATGGAAGTTCCATGTAGAACTGTGACAGGTGAAAAAAAATCAAAATAATGTACAAAGTGAATCATACAAAGCTAGTAGAGAAACCTGACTGTATATTTGCTGTAGTTATATAGTAACACAAATACATCCTCACAGATTTCCTATTCACAAGCAGAGCTCAGAGACCCAAAACCAGAACCTCAAGGTGCCTTTAGGTTTAGAACTGCAATGAGCATAACCAGGATATATTTTACAATGGGGTAGCATTTTCTGAAGTGCACAAGTGAACAATTGAAACGTCTCCTGAATACTGCCTTCTAACCCGTGCTCTTTACAGATTCCATTTTGTATCAAATTTGAGAAATGGTTTACATGTTTATACTTCAAAGCAAGTGTACCTACTCACACAGGGTAAAATTAGGTTTCAGAAATTTTTGCCAGTATATCAGGGTTCCTGAAGTATGTCTAGGAGTTTCTTCTGATATTTTAGGTTATGATCTACAGTTGCTCATTTATTACTGTAGATTGCATTGCTAATAATGATGAAAGTATAGAGAGTCCTTGATAGCAAATCATATCTATTTATGATACCATTATTTTCCAATATATCAAAGGAAAAGGGAGGGGAAAAAAGATTATTTTTAATTATTTTTTTTCTCCAACACTCTCTACCAAGAACTCCATATAATCATTAAACAAGAGAAATCTTTTTTTTATTAAAGTAGACTCCTTAGTCGAAGGCATGAAGAAGATATCTGTTGGAGGGATGGTACAGCCCGGCACAAGCAATCCAGGAAGTTCCTCAGTCGTGTGGAAGACAGCTTCCTTCTGCAAGTAATAGAGGAGCCGACAAGGAGAGGTGCCATGCTTGACCTTGTCCTCACCAACAGGGAAGGGCTGGTTGGAAATGTGACTCTCCAGGGCAGCCTTGATTGCAGCGATCATGAGATGGTTGAATTCGAGATCCTCAGGACAGTGAGAAGAGCGTGCAGCAAGCTCACTGCCCTGGACTTCAAGAGAGCAGACTTTGGCCTCTTCAGGAACCCACTCAGTAAGATTCCATGGGATATAGCCCTAGAGGTAAGGGGGCCCAAGACTGTTGGTTGATATTCAAGGATCACCTGCTGCAAGCTCAGGAGCGATACATCCCAACTAGAATTAAGTGCTGCAGGAGGGCCAGGAGACCTCCTTGGATGGATAAGGAGCTGCTGAGCAGAATTCAAAGGAAAAAAGGGGCTTTTAAAAAATGGAAGCAAGGACAGGTGTCCTGGGAAGAATACAGGGATGTTGTCCGGGAAGCTAGGGACGAGGTTAGGAAAGCTGAGGCCCACATAGAATTAAACTTAGCTAGGGATGTTAAGGATAACAGGAAGGGATTCTATAGGTACATTGCCAATAAAAGGCAGGTTAGGGACAACGTGGGTCCTCTTCAGAAGCTGTCGGGAGAACTGGCTACCCTGGATTTGGAGAGGGCTGAGGTTCTTAACGACTTCTTTGCCTCAGTCTTCACTGGAAAATGCTCTGACCACACCACCCAAGTCTTGGAACGCAGACGCAGGGACAGTGAGAATGAAGACCCTGGGCCCACTGTAGGAGGGGATCTGGTTTGAGACCATCTTAGGAACCTGAATGTATACAAGTCCATGGGACCTGATGAAATCCATCTGTGGGTCCTGAAGGAGCTGGCAAATGAAGTTGCTAAGCCACTGTCCATCATATTTGAAAAATCATGGCAGTCAGGTGAAGTTCCCGACGACTGGAAAAAGGGAAATATAACCCCCATTTTCAAGAAGGTGAAAATGGATGAGCCGGGGGACTACAGACCAGTCAGCCTCACCTCTGTGCCTGGCAAAATCTTGGAGCAGTTTCTCCTGGAAGGCATGCTGAGGCACATGAAAACCAACAAGGTGGTTGGTGACAGCCAGCACGGCTTCACTAAGGGGAAATCCTGCCTGACCAATTTGGTGGTCTTCTGTGATGGGGCTTTGGAAGTGATGGACAGGGGCAGAGCGGTTGATGTCATCTACCTGGACCTGTGCAAAGCGCTGGACACTGTCTCACATGACATCCTTGTCCCTAAGTTGGAGAGACATCAATTTGGTAGGTGGACCCCTTGGTAGATAAAGAACTGGCTGGATGGCTGCATGCAAAGAGTTGTGCTCAATGGCTCAATGTCCAGCTGGAGACCAGTAATGAGTGGTGTCCCCCAGGGATCGGTGTTGGGACCGGTCTTGTTCAACATCTTTGTCGGTGACATGGACAGTGGGATTGAGTGCGCCCTCAGCAAGTTTGCCGATGACACCAAGCTGTGTGGTTCTGTTGATACGCTGGAGGGAAGGAATGCCATCCAGGGGGGCCTGACATGCTTGTGAGGTAGGCTGATGCCAACCTGATGAAGTTTAACCATGACAAGTGCAAGGCCCTACACCTGGGTGGGAGCAATGCCAGGCACAGCTCCAGGTTGGGCAGAGAAGAGATTCAGAGCAGTCCTGCGGAGAAGGACTTGGGGGTGTTGGTTGATGAAAACATGAACATGAGCCAGCAGTGTGCGCTTGCAGCCCAGAAAGCCAACCATATCCTGGGCTGCATCAAAACGAGTGTGACCAGCAGGTTGAGGAAGGTGATCCTGCCCCTTTACTCTGCTCTCATGAGACCTCACTTGGAGTGTTGTGTACACTTCTGGTGTCCTCAACACAAAAAGGACATGGAACTGTTAGAACAAGTCCGAAGGAGGGCCACGAGGATGATCAGGGGACTGGAGCACCTCCCGTATGAAGATAGGCTGAGAAGGCTGGGGCTGTTCAGCCTGGAGAAGAGAAGGCTGCGTGGAGACCTCATAGCAGCCTTCCAATACCTGAAGGGGGCCTATAGGGATGATGGAGAGGGACTCTTCATTAGGGACTGTAGTGAGAGGACAAGAGGTAATGGGTTGAAACTTAAACAGGGGAGGTTTAGATTGGATATGAGGAAGAAACTCTTTACTGTGAGGGTGGTGAGGCACTGGAATGGGGTTGCCCAGGGAAGTTGTGAATGCTTCATCCCTGGCTGCGTTCAAGTTGGGGTTGGACATAGCCTTGGATGGCATGGTTTAGTGGGAGGTGTCCCTGGGCATGGCAGGGGGGTTGGAACTTGATGATCTTGAGGTCCTTTCCAACCCTAACTATTCTATGATTCTATGATTCTAAGATGTGATTTAAGGAGACTTTATGATGCAAAGATAGGAGCGATGTATATTGCCTTTTTTTTTCTGCTTGTACAAGTCCAAATCAGCTGAGGAGTAAGCACAGAGAACTAGTTTTAGGTTCCTTATTATAATAGAATCACAGAATTGTTATTGTTGGAAGGGACCTTAAGGTCATCTATTTTCAGCCACCCTGCCATGGGCAGGGTCACCTCATCCTAGACCGTGTCACCGAAGGCTCTGTCCAGCCTGGCCTCGATTACTGCCAGGGATGACACGGTCTAGGGTCAGGTGTCCCTACCTGTGGCAGGGGGTTGGAACTAGATGGTCTTTAGGTCCTTTTCAGCCCTAACTATTCTATTATTCTACGATTCAACCGAACGCATGTGCAGATAGGGAAGTTATTTTAGGCGGTGGTGCAGGAGATGGAGACACAAATGGGATGGAGAAAGAAAGGGGGGACTGTAGGAAGTGCTCAGCAAAATAGTTCATTTCCTTATATTTATGAAATGAGTGAGTTCCCACACATTATTTTTGACCAGAATTGTGTTAATATTTTTTGAAGAACCCTTGAGAATCTGTTGATACCAGGGATAGATAACTCATTGAGCCACTGGAACCTAGCCTTTTTTTTAATAGAATAATTCAGATCTGGTTTTCCAGGGTGCGGTGTCTGAGCAAAACTTTACCACATTTAGGAAGAAAAGGAATTCTAATGTATCTTTAAAAACCTGAAGGATTTTACTGTTATTCAATGGCTAGTTGCTTAAATTTAAACAATGCTTCCATGGGACAGGAAAGAACTACTGATAAGAAACAATGTAGATCTTATGATTGTGAGCTTTTCAGTGATCACCCTAATAATTTACATACTTTCATAGCAGAATAAGATATCATGTACTTACAACTGAATTATGGATACTATTGCATAAGCTATGTACAATGTCTTTCAAGCTTTTTGTTTAGATGATGTTTAAATATGCAGCTCAAATCCCGCTATCACTGAAGTGATAAAATTTCAAAGACAGCAAGAACACACCCTCTTTATCTGATCTAGTAGAGATACAATGGGACAATGAATGCAAGAACATTTTTGTTTATTCATATGTAAACTTAAGGATAAGATAGCAATGTATTTTGTTGCTCTGTTTTCCCTGTGGGACACACCTAGAAAATACTATAGTATATTTTTTTTTAATGAAGATTAAATTGCAGATGTTGTTTGTAACCCACTAATTTTCAGGAGATTTATTTCTAACTAGTTGTCTAAATTACATTTTAGTGAAAAGCTAATATTATATGGCCTAAAACTACTGATATCTTAGCCCTATCCAAAATCTTAGAATCACCAGTGATTAATATAATGCCATTTCCAGGTACTCTCTTACTTTATGGTAGACATGTTTAGGCATTCAGATGTGTAGATAAAAAAGAATCTTAAATGAGCTGATACTAATTGCAATACATTCTTAATGAGGAAAGCCGGACAAGTACTTTACATTTGGTCTCTCTTTACCAACACAGTTATCTCCTAGAAAATGGAGGGTGAGTTCATCTGAGTACTATTGGAGATTAACAATAATTAATTAACTGAACTAAAGGCAAATTATTAGTATATAAATACTAAATTATTAGTATAATTTGCCTTTATTTGTAATATATAACATTATATTATATAATATATGATTTACCAAATTGTGGGATGCATTAGAGAAAAATGTCGTTTGAGTTTCTTGTAGGTGGGATTATTTATTTATTTTTTAACTTTCCTTATTCAAAGTTGCTTTGGAACTAGTCAGAATAACATGTTATCCGCTTATTATTTGGTTCCATTTTATTGTATCTGTGCAGGGTAAAATAAGGATACTGTCCTTAATACATAGTGGTCAGATACCCTGATGATGCCCTTAAGAGCTATTCCAGTGGATTTGTGCAGATTGTAAGGAAATAAATTTCCTTAAAAATTGAAATGAAATAGGACTTAACTTACTCAGGCAGTAAGACCTATGTATTCCTTTTGAAAAATAAGAATACCTATCATAAGAATAATAAATAAAATAAGAATACATGATCAGTGTTTCTGCAGATAGATAAGGAGATATAAAGATAATTTACCATAAAATACGTGTATCTTGAATGAAATTTTTATGTATGAAAGTTTTATGTAAGTGGCTGTAAAAATCAATCAGCAATCAATCTTATTTCCCCATATGAAACATATTCTTTTTACTCAAGTACAGAGTTAGAGACATGCTGGCAATGGTAAAAGCTGAACTTGAAAGGAAGAAATTCTTGAGAGACTTAATTGTTCTACAAATTCTATATTTGATCACTTCCATACTTCCTTAATTGAAAATGGAAGTTGCAGTAATCATATTTTGCAGGACTCAGATCCTGTTAGTGTATGTTAGAGAATGTTATGAATTATATGACTGAATCGCATGTCAAAAGGCAGTGGACAAATTTATAATTTCTGATTCCTAATTGAGTTTAGGTGAGCACTGCCCTGGAAGTGAACTGGAAGCTGCTCTGAACCGTGGATGTTGTGGAACTGAGCAGGTACAAAAATCTGTCATTTGTGTCAATACACAAGTTGCTCTAGTTTCAGCAGCAAAAGTGAGTGGTATGTCAGTTTGAAATTTGAATGACTTCATTTCATGCAGTTCTTCCAGAGTGTTCATTAGGCCTTTGTGATCACAGCCTTGATCCTTTGTATGACTCTAGAAAAATGTAGCTATTTATTTATGTAGCTTTCCTTCCAAGCCCTAAAAAGGCAAAGATATCATATTATGGGTATATTATTCCAGGGAGAGATACAATTCATGACAATGGAGGACTTGAGTTTTAAAGAATGCCTTGAACAAATTCCCCTGCTTCCTCTATCTCCTCTCACCACAATCCTTTCGTATGCTGATAAATACGAATTTTTAAATGGCAATGAAACTATAACCATCTTGACCATTATTTGGTTTGTTCCCGGCTTTTTTATGCATTAATATAACTTCTTTGTCCCAAATCAGATCCTGAAATTTCCTTCCCTGATTTTGTTACTGATTCTAATTAACTTATCGTTTACTCAGAATGTGAAGACTGATGATCTCAGAAGGGACATATGTCTCATCCTATTGCCCATGTTTTCTTGTTTTACTTTTTCAGTTATGTCATTCTCGGACACTTTTCCTATTGCATTCTCATCACTTTTCTTATCTCTTTTGACATTTGTATCGCATTGCCTCATTCAGTACATTACACCTTCTAGGTTCCTTGGCAGCTTCTAGATTAATTTTTCTTTTCCTGTATGTAAAGATTTTGTTTAGCCTTTGATATATTTTCCATCTTATGCCAGTTCCTTTCCTGAAATTTCAGTTGTACATTGCTCTTTCAGTGGTATTAATAGTTCCCTGTGTCTACCAGATTGCATACTATTAGGATTTTTTCAGTCACTTTCTGGGGTTTTGTATTCCCCTGTTTCTAGCACTTGTTATTACATCTGGAATTAAATTGTTGTTAAGCACAACTGCAATTGATTCAGGACATGCATGAGTTTTAAACATGCTAAGAGTTCATCTAAACAAAACTTATTTTTCAGGTAATTTCCCAAGGAAGGTTTTTTGCACACTCTCCACCCCATATATGACTTGCCCATTCTTCAACTGCTTTCTCTAATTTCTTTAACTTATACAAAAAAGAAGCATAGTTTTCCATACCACTAGAATGTTTAACATGTTATTGTCAAAGAATAATTTTTGAGATTGCCCAAAGTATGCACGGAGCTTGTGCTAACCAAGAGAGGATATATTTCTCACATGATACTCTGTTGATCTGTAGAGAATTGCTCTGAACTCTACTTTCAGAAAGTATCTTTTTTCCCTCTTGTTATAAGTTGCATCTTAGCAGTGTAATTTTTCATAGGTTTATTAGAACTTCACAGAGTCTTCATGTCATTTCAATGTCAAAGGCATTGGTGATATTAAAGATTATGAAAAAAACATAGCTAACCAGACGTATTTATGGCAAGAAAGTACGTGAAAATATGGCAGTATTCAACACTTTGTTGTTGTTATTGTGTAAATACTACTACTTGAGCAAAATTGCCTCATATTGATCAACTAACTCAAAATAAATACAACTTTCAGAGGAGGCAGGTTTAGTCTGACTTGTTACTAAAACAAAGGGAAATCTGTTTTGTTCAGAACTTCATGTTACAATGGTTTACTGTCAGTGAATTAAATATGCTTAATGTGTCCTACAGTCTTAAAAGTAACATAACATATTTCATATTAAGGTAGTGTAGTTTTCCGTTAAAATATCATATATATATATATAAAAAATTAACACCTTTTACTTAATTAAGAAAGCTTAGAAAAGTCAGAATTTATAAGCTAGGCTTAAATTCAAATAATATTGCAAACAAGAAAAAAAAAACCAAACAAACAGCAAATAGCTGCACTTCCCTATGATGGGTATAAACTTACTCTTTTAAATTGGTATTGCAGTGAAATGTCAGTGATGTTCATTGTCTGAAGTGGGTGATGTTGCGCGCTAAACTGATCTTCACATATTGCCCGAAACTTCCAAAGTGGAACAGACCAGACCAAGTTTCACGAGTAACTTCCGTTTTGTTTCACAGTCTCATTAGAATTGGAAGGGAACTCTGGAGATAACCTTTATTTATTTGAAATATTGTATGCATTTCTGCAAATGTGGTATTTTTTTCTATCTTTATTTTTACCTAATTGTGGGACAAGTGAAATGACAGTCCAGAAGTTGGAGGGAGAAAGATAAATCTTCTTTCTATTTGTAGGCTCAGAATTTAATCTATTAGTGGAGCAGTTCTACCTTTTTATGCCTCTGTTTCTTCATTCTGAAGATGTACTAGACCAGAAGAACCGTGACTAAAAATAACGTTAAATTTAGCATCTCTACCAGAGTACGTCTAAGCTACCCTGAGGTACATTCATTAGAAATGTACTAGTTTCAAATTCTTCATTGCTTTAGCTGGAGTTTCTTAGGTTTTGTTTTGTTTGAGTTTGTTTTTTTTCTTTCATAAATATATCTATCTGCTGCAGTGTTTAATTTATCCTCTGTATTTTTGTGTTTGTATATTCCTTTTAGAAGTTTTTCAAAAGGAACTAATGATGTTATTGCTGCAGAAAACAAACTGCAGCAACTCTTACACAGCCATCAAGTTTGGTTTCAGTGTGGCTGGTTTTAGCTTTTGTCATTTTTTCCTTTGTCATTGAGCTTTCACAGTCAGAAGGCGGACTATACAATAAGCTATAACTATGAATCCTGTGGAAAGGCAGGGGTAGTAAAGGATAAACACAGTATCCTATCAGGAAGCACTGCTTTGTAGCCAAAAAAAAGTTCTCACTGATCAATATTTGACAAAATTTGTTGTGTGTATGTTCAAAAATAGTTTCTAGCAGCAGTAGCACAGTTCTCTTGCTCCTGCACTGGGGCTGTATCTTGTCACCTTATGTGCTGATCTCACATTGACTTCTGTTCATAGTTTTTTTTGTGCATGGCAGTGAATTTGCATTGGCAGTACTGAAAGTTGAAAGGGGGAGGCCATATGCCAACTCTTCCCAAGAATCCGTAGCAAATCTAAAGGGTGCATAATTCTTCACAGACTCTCAGTGTAGGCAGGAAGGTCTTGTCTAGGGTTCACATGAAGCAAAAGTAGACATGCTCTGAAGAAAACTAAATAATGAAGACAATTCTGAAAATATGTTACGTGAATTTGTCTCTGTGTTTGTTTGTATTATGTGTAAGCATGAAATAAAAGAGTGTCTGAATGAGCAGTATTGTTAAGAAAAGCAAAACTCACTGTGAAATAAGAAAAAAAAAACCTGAAGACCTAAAGCAAACTAAGAAATGAAGGGTAAGCAGGTGTAGAGCTTGGAAAAAAAATAGAAAAAAAGTTTATTTAAATGTTTTAAAATTTAACAACGGAGATTTAGAAGTAAATTTGTTTCCTTATTGTTCTGAAGAACCAGAATATAATTTCATAAAATCATAGAATCATAGAATAGTTAGGGTTGGAAAGGACCTTAAGATCATCTAGTTCCAACCCCCCTGCCATGGGCAGGGGCACCTCCCACTAAACCATGCCATCCAAGGCTATGTCCAACCCCAACTTGAACGCAGCCAGGGATGAAGCATTCACAACTTCCCTGGGCAACCCATTCCAGTGCCTCACCACCCTTACAGTAAAGAATTTCTTCCTCAGATCCAATCTAAACTTCCCCTGTTTAAGTTTGAACGCCTTGTCCTCTCACTACAGTCCCTAATGAAGAGTCCCTCCCCTGCATCCCTATAGGCCCCCTTCAGGTATTGGAAGGCTGCTATGAGGTCTCCACGCAGCCTTCTCTTCTCCAGGCTGAACAGCCCCAACTTTCTCATCCTATCTTCACACGGGAGGTGCTCCAGTCCCCTGATCATCCTCGTGGCCTCCTCTGCGCTTGTTCCAGCAGTTCCATGTCCTTTTTATGTTGAGGACACCAGAACTGCACACAATACTCCAATAACCCATTGTACATATTTTTGTGTGTGTATTCCAGACTACAACTCCTGTCCCAATAATCAAAGCATGAAATCATAGAGTGGTTCGGGTTGGAAAGGACCTTAAAGCTCATCTAGTTCCAGCCCCCTGCCATGGGCAGTCATCTTCCACTAGACCAGGTTGCTCCAAGCCCCTTCCAGCCTGGCCTTGGGCACTTCCAGGTGTGGAGCAGACACAGCTTCTCTGAAGTGTCTCTTCCAGTGTCTTACCACCCTCATGGTGAAGATTTCTTTCTAATGTCTAATCTAAATCTAAATCTCTCCTTTTTCAGTTTAAAGCTATTCCCCTTGTTCTTTCACTACATGTCCTTGCAAAATGTCCTTATCCAGACTTCTTGTAGGCTGCCTTTAGGCACTGGAAGATGCTCTAAGGCCGGTCTCCCTGGAGCCTTCTTTTCTCCAGGATGGCAGGGGGGTTGGAACTAGATGATCTTAAGGTCCTTTCCAACCCTAACTACTCTATGATTCTATGATTCTATGAACAAACCCAGCTGTCTCAGTTCTCTGATCACCTTTGTGGCCTTCCTCTGGGCTTGATTCAAGAGGTCTATGTCCTTATTATGTTGGAGTCCCAAGAGCTGGACAGTGTACTCCAGGTGGGGTCTCACAAGAGCAGATTATCTGTGGAGACTCATCTCCCTTGAACTGCTGGTCACACTTCTTTTGATGCAGTCCAACATACAGGTGGCTTTCTGGGCTGCTTTTTTCTATTGAAGGATAGCAAATAAAAATTCACTTCGACTTTGGTTCAGTTAGACTAACTTCTAGGGAAAAATTCACCTGAAGGACTTGACTTTAAAAAAATCTGGATTTCAGTTGCTAGAAAATCTATTTAACAAACTCTCCTGCTTTTTGTCAAAAAACCGCTGAGGTCTATATGGCACGTAAGGCTCTATTTTTACACTGAATAACTTGGTGAGTTTCCATAAAGCCACAAATAGCCTGTGAATGTCCAGTAGTTCTATCCACAATAAGGTTACAACAACGGGCACAGTTTTGAAACCGATGGTCAGACTTATGTGTACACTTCTTTGTAATTCTTTAACAGAAATATCCCATGCTTATTTTGGGCACCGTATGACATATTGAGCAATGCATATATTTAGAATCAATTCTGTTGGAGTCAACATACAAATAATGGTTAATGTAAAGTCACAAACACTGGCCTTTCACTACGCCAGTTGGTAAGATCAGTAAATCTGATCCAAAGCTCTGAAAGACACTTCCCTGAACATTCTGAAGAAACCTGTTTTTGCACCAACATTGTATACCAAAGAAGCTATTTTTGTGTGATTCATACCCTGGTGTTTATAAACACTGTTAATATTTTCTGCATGAAATGGTGTTTCCGTTACATGTAGAAAAAATGAACAATAAATGGTCTTGTATATCCTCAAGTTAACAAGTTCCATCTTGAAATTCCTGAATTGTTTACCGTTACAAGATGGCTTTAACTAAAGTCAGTTGCTGCCATACAGTGCACTTACTTTGTACCACTCTGTTGATTTCATAGGCTTTGGAAAGCACTGGCTACACAAACGTGCAGTCGGATCATTTGGGCTGCTCTAGCCACCCTAGTGCAGAATATTGCCAGTAAAATCATTTTCTATGCCCATCAGTCAGATGGTATTCTTCTCACTCCTTTCTTTCTAATGTTTCAAATGATGCTGGTTTTTGCTTTATTTAGCCAATGTATCTACAGGCTTTTCACCTAAGGCAAGTTATCAACTAATTACTATTAACTTGAATTCAGTAACAAAAATGAGTTACCTTACTATCAGCTAGAATTTTCTGTTTCTCTGGCTTTGGGTTTTTTGTTTGTTTGTTTGCTAGTTTGTTTTCTGGTAAAACTGTAAACTCTCCAGTGTAAAGGCAGTGTCTCCCTAGATTCCTACAGCATGTGGTCCTGATCTTTTATGGAGTTGTGAATATTACAGCATGAAAATAAATCATGTTAATAAATAATATTCTACTCATTTAAGCACTGATTATCAATATTAAGATGGAGTTAATGACAGTTTTGTGTGAGAGTTCTTTCTGAGTGAAAAAAACTCTAACAATAAAAACCACATCATCTTTTACTTGCAGCCAAATATTTGTAAACTGAAGTTGCTGAGAGCCAAAATGGTAACAGTCATCTTGCAAACAGATGGGATAGTCCTGTGTTAGTGAACTTTCGCCCCAGGAAGCAAGAAAGTGAGGGAAAGGAACAAGGAGAAAATAGAAGAAATGCTCAGTAATTATTACTTATTGCGCAGTATTACCTTGCAATTATTGTTTCATTCAGACACATGTATAATAAATCTGTTGAAATAGTCTGAGTGATTCAGATATGGGTGGGTAGGTGTCATTTTGGAAATGTCATTGGATGTTCATATAGTTGTTGGGTTGTTTCCTCTTTCGTAGCCAAGTAAACAGTGACAGAGTGGTGTGGTAGACTACTAATGATGTAATCTATTAAATTAGACTCTAGAAACAGAAATTTATACCTTGTGCTTTCAGCTGAACTGGAAACAAAATTGAAATCTGAAATCAAGAGTCTGCACATTTATCTCTTTAAATCTTCTAAGTCTTTGAAGTCTAAATCAATGAAATTCATAGGGTTTGTGAAGGTGATATAGTGTCATCTAAAATTTAGGTGAGAAGGTAATGTATGGAAGAATGATCACTTCGCTGTGCAGTAATGTTAAGTGCTCCTCTACTTTAAAGAGTGAATTTAGCTGCAGAGTATTTTCATTTTTGATGTTTTAGAATTCCCCATACATCTTGGATGCCATTAATGTAGGTCGTTAGCATTCACTGTTAGGTTTTTTACACTGGCAATGGTACACTGTTTCATACACTGTGAAATTGTTACCACTTTTGAGTCTGGTTAGGTACGAGGTAATTTCCATAGAGATTTGTACAGTATGAGTAGTTCTGTTTATTACCTTATGCTTTTTAAATATGCTTTGTTATTTTGCAGCATCCTCACATGCTCATCATCTCTCTCTCAAACTCCACTGGCGCTGTTCCTCCAACCATTAAAATCTGTTCACAGTTCATCACCATAACAACACATCCAGTGAAAGTCAGCTGGGAACAACCTGAAATTAGTGCCAACAGCGGAGATGCTTCTCTATCCAATGCCTCCTGCTTCCAATACAGAACTTGTCAGGTTCAGAATATAGCCCATCATGAAGCTGGTAGCACAGCCTTTTGCTGGTTTAAAGTAATCATCAGAAGTAAGTGCTAAAAAAGGTAAGTTCTGATATAACGCTTAATAAATATGACCCTGGATACTGTTGTCTCTTTCACAGTTCAGTTTCCAGTACTGAACACAGTGCCTGTGTTCGTTTCCATGCACAGTTTGGTATCAGGTCTACTATAAGAAATAGCATGTTTGATTTAGGTTTAAAAATAGTTTTCTGCCTAAAACCTTTGATGCTAGTAAAACAGCTTCTTCATTGAGTATCACTTTTTTATTTCAAGGAAACACTTGTTTACTAGTGAATAATTGTATAAAATTTGTTAGTTTACCATTTGCTTTAGTCATTATCAGTTGGGAGCTTCAGTGACCATGATCTGTAGTTGTCTTCACTGCAATCTGATCCCTGTGCTTGATGCTGTGGACAGGCTCCTGTAATGTTTGTATTTTTACTAACAAAGCCCTGCATTTAGACAGTGACGATTTCCAACATTTTGGAATGCAACAATGAAGTATGCTGAGCAATAATACAGTGATGTACCAACTTAAACACACATTTGCTTGGAAAGCTATTGGTGCTGTTGCAGTCCTTCTGTGGAGCATTCTGCTCATGTGAATACTCCAAGCACTTCATTATAAAGTCTGGTCACTTGCTCAACAAAGGTAAATTTAAAGTAGCTTAAACTGCGTAGCCTGACTCAGACTTCATGCCAAAGTAACTGAGGTATGCCTAGAAATCCCATTATGCCTTTTATCAGTAGGAAAGGGCCAAGAGAATGGTGGATTTGGTAAAGAGCATTTGTAAATCTTAGCACTAATACTTGAGGGTCTATCATCTCCAGTAACACAGAAGTTTTTAAACTAATTTTAGAGTATTCCCATAAAGGACTGATAACTTTTAAGCATTAGATTGATTATAAATCCTATTTGTGTAGATAAGCTCTCTGATATGCAGAAACAGAATGCTTTCTTGTCAGCAGAACTTCTGAGATTTTCGAGCTTATTGCTCAAAATTCAATGAGCTTTTGTAAAATGCAACCAAATGTTCTGAATTAAGGACATAACATTGGAAAAATAGTTACTATAAAAGTGGAAAAAACCCAAAGCTACTTCCTCTGGCTTGGTTTCTTACAGAAGACAAATCATGACTACAAAGGTTCATTGACATGATGGCAGAACATGAAAGAAGTTTATTGAGGATAGGACATATTTCCAATACAATATCAGGAATGGCTTTAATAGAACTTTGAAAAGCTTTTTGAGCTGTTTGGAGTTCGCATGTTCTCTTTCATTTTGGGTATATTAAAAAGTACTACAAACATATTCAGAACTACTTTGCCTTCTATTCTACAGATATCATCAATTAAACTGCTTTTTAAATTCTTTGGGAATAGTCTCATACTTACTTCATTGTGAGTTTCAGATGGAAGTTAAGATTTCTTGGTGTTTCTTATATGTACACGTATTTTAAACATACTTTATGAAAATACAATTTATTACCTGCCAATCCTGAAGAGGACTTCACTTTGGGGAGAAAAATAAAAACAAAGGTTAAGGTGGAAGGTAGTGTTAATATCTTTGGCAGTGGTTTGCTGTAAATGGTATTACCTGTTTCAGTGTAGAAATCAGAATGCTATGATAAATTCATAATGTTTTTAGTTGGCTTGTACATATTGAGGAGTAAAACAATAACACAGATTGTTTTAGCCAGAATAATACTGCACCAATTGTGACTAGCCAAGATAAGTGGGTTACTCAAGCTCTCTCATTTATTTTAAAAGATTAGTTTGGCTGCTTGTCAGGAAGTGACTTCAGTAAGGAAGCTCACTAATTTGGTTATCAAACACTCCTTTTTCTAACTCTTCCAGTGAAATGCATGTGAACTCAATGTATGAGAAACATTTATTTCCAGCTTCTTGTCTTCAGTAACTCATCATGTTACATGCAGCATGAATCACCCTAGACAGTTTATCTGTCATGGTGGGAGGCAGGGGGAAGAAGGAAAAATTCTAAGAACACCTAAAATACATCATTCCATTGTAGGCAGTGATACTATTTCCAGGCAAAGTAGCTTGGCTATCTGTTTAGAGGAAATTTCTCTATCCTCTGGGCCTTATACCCTTTGTTCCTGATTGTCTTGAGACAAGCAATCAGAAAATCTCTAGCTTGGGGACTGTACTGCCCCAAGGGCTAATATTAATTTTTGCCAAATATTGTGTTTGGATTGCTGAAATTGCAATGTGTCTTCTGAAAACTGTTGTTAATACTTTTTAAGCAACTGAAATAATGATAAAACTTGGAGACCATTCAGAACGATTCACAGTCACTATCCAAAGTTCACATTCTTGCTGTCAGGGGGAAGGAAAACTGCCATATAAGAGTAAATTCATAAATATACATGACAGGCAGCAGAAGTGTCTTTCTTAACAGGAAATCTAGCTTTGAAGAAAGCTTCTGATGTCTATGGGTAACTTATTTATTTTTAATAGTTTTTACTTTCTTTGCTTCATGCATATTAATTCACAAAAAATAATACAATGGATTAAAAAAAACCCCAAAAAAACAGTGTCACATTTGCCTGTATTTTCATTGTGGTAGACAAGTCATCTTCATTCCACTTTCAGTATTCTGCATGGCTTCACAGTAAAACTACCTAACCTAACAGTGTGACAGAGCAGCTCATCATATGTCACTGAAGATGGAAAGAACTCCTATGTTTTATTAGTATCAACTTACTTAAAGAATAGGGACCATCGCGGGGGTGGTGGGGGAGGTGTGACTAAGAATATGCTTTATATGTGTGGTCAGCAATGTACCAGCAAGATTTGTTAAGTACCTGTTCTGCAGGTAAGAGGAAGAAAGCTGTAAGCAAGAGTCTAGCACTGCTGTGTCCATAGTTAAATATTTATCATTCTGGGGAGAAATATAGAGAAACAATAATAGGCACTCTGTTGTCGGAGAAATCAAAAACATCCAAAGGGCTGTATTGTATGAACGACCCAAAATGATTAATTAAGAGAGTAAGACAGATTTTCACTTCTTAAAATGGAATAGCTTCACTTCTTGAAGAAATATAATTTGAAAGATAGCCATGTCAGATATTTTTCCAATAGTAGGAAATTTAAAGTACTAATTTAAAGAAACAAGCAGAATATAAACTTGTGGTTTTTTTGACTCTCTGCAGCAGCAGGGTACAATTTGATGCCTTCTCAGTGCTTCAGGTATGTTGCTCAACCCAAGGCAAATGTAAAGGTATAGGAATTTAGCTAGAAACCTAAAAATGGGAACAGGACATCATCACAGAGGCTCAGAACAACATTGGAAAGAAACAGGAATGTCAGCTTATAGCTAAAGGACAAAGTAATTTATGATACTAGATATCATAACCTTGGGAAAGAGGTGAAAGCGCAAGCATTTATAAGTAGGTCAAAGTAAATGTCCTCCCTCAGCTGACAGTGCATTGATTCCTCTGGAAGGGTGCCTTTTATTGAGGCATTTCTACCTAACCTAGCTGCATGAATCACCAATCTGATGCTGCTGCTTTGCAAAAGCGGTTGTAGTTACTAGTATGAGTAGTTGTGTTACTGGGTGTCATGGTTTAAGCCCAGCTGGTAACTCAGACCCATGCAACCACTCATTCACTCCCCGTCTTCTTTCCCCGCCCCACTCCTGGAAGGATGGGGAGGAGAATTGAAAGAATATAACTCCCACGAGTTGGGATAAGAACAGTCCAGTAACTAAGGTGTAATACAAATCCTCTACTGCTACCACCAGTAATAATAATGATAAGGGAAATAACCAGGGAAGAGAATACAACCGCTCACCACCTGCCAACTGATACCCAGCCTGACCTGAGTGGTGATCTAGCCCTCTTGGGTAACTGCCCCCAGTTTATATACTGGGCATGACGTGCTGTGGTATGGAATACCCCTTTGGCTTGTTTGGATCCGGTGTCCTCTCTCTGCTTCCTTCTGACTTCCCCTCCTCCCTGGCAGAGCATGAGGCTGAGAAAGTCCTTGGTCGGAGTAAACATTACTTAGCAACAACTAAAACCATTGGTTGTGGAAGTGTTTCTTGTTGAGAATGGACATGTGAGCAATCCAACCTTTGATTACCACAAAGCAAACCTGCTTGCTAAGCTGCAACTAATTATTAGGTGATTGCTAACAGCTGGCTAAGAGGTGCTATCCAATCAGATGCTACCGAATGTTCCAGTACCTTGTGACTTTCCTATAAAAGATGGTGCTTGTGTTTAATAAAGTGGCAATGTTTGATCACATTAGAGGATTAGTTGGTCTGTATTCAAAATTATTGTCTCATTATCTTTTGGGGTGTGACATTCTTGACCAAGCCACATGTGCTCTAATCCTTTTTGTCATAAATGACTTGAGGATTTCCTGGATTCTGAAATTGAGGCCTGAAGTATTTAACTACAAGGAAAACAAAAAACCTATGTTTTTCTAGGGAAGCTAACTGAAAGGAATTCATTGGTCAAACTGCAGTAGGAAAATTTCCACAGATGATAAAATGTTAGTATATTTATGCTGTCAATCATAAATTGGGCAAAAACATCTTGGGTAGATTTACAGGGAGACAAAAATAAGGAATTGAAACGAGATTTAAGTGAGTCAACCCAAAGCAAATGTGGAGTAGCTGCAGTTGAGCAGCCTTTTGTCAGGGGAGTGCTGCAGGTACTCTGCAAATGAGGGCAGTTTGCCGTCAAGCTATTCCCACTGCTTCTGAATGTGCTAAAGCACTGTAAAACATGTAAAAAGTGAAACCATGTATGATGTAGGATGAACTACTGAAGCTATATTGTCTTATTCAACAAGATACTACTGTTTCTGTAAGCTTCCTGCAGTGTTCTTATCAAAGTCTGGAAGAGAACTCATGGTTGAACAAATGGAAAAGTGGATACATGAAGAAACTCCTGACATGGCAGTTTTGCTAAAACTATTTAGAAGTAATGTTGAAGTACTCAGGCTTCAGTCAGTTAATGCTGCTTTAACCAGGTTTAAAAGTGTGACTGACTCCTCTCTGATTTTGTGCTCTCTTATTTTACTTGTGCATGACTGGGTATCTCTAATTTGTTTTGTATTTCTACAACTGTGAGCAACATATTACAAGCAGGGTTTGTTGGCATGTTACTGATCTTGACTTGTCCCCCTACTCCTTGCCCACTCTTGGTCCCAAGATGAATGTCATATGATGAAATGTAGTAACTATTTTGGTTGCTTTAGCTTTTATTTAATATGATACCACTTGCTCAAATCTCGTTATTTACTGATAACCT
Source organism: Amazona ochrocephala (assembly GCA_039720435.1). Classification (NCBI taxonomy): domain Eukaryota; kingdom Metazoa; phylum Chordata; class Aves; order Psittaciformes; family Psittacidae; genus Amazona; species Amazona ochrocephala. The sequence continues at coordinate 78,592,349 of CM077881.1, read as the reverse complement.
TGCTAATTTGGGATTCTGTCATGATAAAACTTCCTATATTTTATAAAAATCCTACAAAGGTTGAATTCTATGACTGGTTTAGGTGCTAGAGGCATCAACTCTATCTGGTATGAGACATTGCTATGTAGATTTATCTTTGTGAATTGGAGACTTGTGTCTATATACTCATAGGAATCAGCTTGCATATTCTTTCAATTACAGAAAAGTTCTGTTGTACTGGAATACATTTGTTTGAGAGCAATGTATTGAAGTTACTGATTGGGTTGTGAAGGTGCAAGAAAAGGTGTGAAGTAGAAGACAGGTCAATTTACTTGAATAACTTGGTGCCTTTCTGTATTGCAACTGCATTGTAGAAAACACCTGTACGAAGATTTAAGTAATATCCTGGTTAGCACATTGTTTCTTATGGGAGCATGGACTGATATTGGAATAACTACTTATTTAAATAGGTGTGTAAGCCTCAGAAGGAAAACAGCATTGCTTGTATTAGTAAAGTCTGCCACTGCATTTGCATTGGAAGGGCAACTTAAAAATGTGATTGTCTAAAGCTATGCAATGTGTTTGGATTGCTCAAAAACAAAAAGGGGGAATTGTGGAAGTGTTTCTTGTTGAGAATGGACATGTGAGCAATCCAACCTTTGATTACCACAAAGCAAACCTGCTTGCTAAGCTGCGACTAATTATTAGGTGATTGCTAACAGCTGGCTAAGAGGTGCTATCCAATCAGATGCTATCGAATGTTCCAGTACCCTGTGACTTTCCTATAAAAGATGGCGCTTGTGTTTAATAAAGTGGCAATGTTTGATCACATTGATCAGTATTGCATTGTCTGTGAGATCCCCTGCAACAATTGGTGTTATCAGTGTTGTTTCCAGGCTGAAAGTCAAAAACACAGCACTGCACCAGCTACTAAGGAGAAAAATGACTGCTACTGCTGAACCCAGGACACTTTGACAACAAGTGTAAACTTCAGCTGTTTGGAGACCTTTCCAAGATTACTGGCACAGTCCTGCTATAAGCAAACCTGGACTTTAGCAGCTTGTGCATCACAGAGTAACAAATCTTAGTGACATTGTGATTAGACAATGGAAAATATTTGTAATCTAATTGGGTTGGGCTGGGAGGAAAAAAAGGTCTGGACTCATGAAAGGGCCACATTATTTGAAACTGTCTGAAAGGAAAAAAATTCTATTCCAAAAATTATCCTGGTAAATTCTTCTCTTTTCCAAGAGTAGACAGGAGTGTGATTTAGATACAAAAGCATGACTTGCAAATTGAATATGAACCTGAAATAGCTTAAGGATTTGAGCACACTGGCTGAAAAAACAAAGCCCAAAGTGTTTGTTTTGAGTGATATCAGAAAACGTGAAAAAACCCACAGTTGTCTTATTTTGGGGTAAGATATGAATGCTTTATTCAAGATTCTTTGATAAAATCTCAAACTACTGCTCAAGATGAGCAGCTCAGAAATGTTATTAAAAATATTAAGGTATTTGCTGTTCTCTCTTGAAGGGTGTTACATGGATATCATTATATGTATTATATTAAATAATATTATAGAATTAGATAATATTATATAATGTTAACTGTTACCAGATTAAGAGCACTGTAGGAATTGGGGACATGTTTTTTAAAGCCATTGAGAAGATATGTATCTTCCTTAGTACCAGACGTTATATACATTTAAATGACCTGCTTAATTGCAAGTCTGTGTACTGCATAATAGTGAAATACATGAGGAAAACTATGAAGCAGGCATGGTTTTCAGCTGAAATTGGACAGGATACCCACTGGAGGGAGTTAACCAACACAGTGGGTCTGCCTTTTTCTATGTGGTGTGTAAATGAAATAGTATGGAAACACTGGTAATATGGTTTTGCCACTGAGGGCCTGATGTTGTGGGAGGACAGTCAACTTTGTGAGGGCAGCTGGGGCTGGAGATGTGGGCAGTACCATAAACTACTGAGACATAATTCTGTAGATTTCATTCAGTACTGCTGTTACAGACACATCATAAAGCTTAAGTAGTGTGCTGGAAGGCAGCTGAGAAAATCAAGTCTATCCAGAACCTGTGAAAGATATATCTAGAATGTGAAGAAAACAGCTGGTAGGAAAGTAGGAGCTTGCATTTACAGTGGATCTGAATGATAGAACTATGTTATTTATAAGATAGACTTATAAAAAAGACATGGAACTGTTGGAACAAGTCCAAAGGAGGGCCACAAGGATGATCAGGGGACTGGAGCACCTCCCATATGAAGATAGGCTGAGAAGGTTGGGGCTGTTCAGCCTGGAGAAGAGAAGGCTGCGTGGAGACCTCATAGCGGCCTTCCAGTATCTGAAGGGGGCCTATAGAGATGCTGGGGAGGGACTCTTCATTAGGGACTGTAGTGAGAGGACAAGGGGTAATAGGTTGAAACTTAAACAGGGGAAGTTTAGATTGGATCTGAGGAAGAAATTCTTTACTGTAAGGGTGGTAAGGCAGTGGAATGGGTTGCCCAGGGAAGTTGTGAATGCTTCATCCCTGGCTGCGTTCAAGTTGGGGTTGGACATAGCCTTGGATGGCATGGTTTAGTGGGAGGTGTCCCTGCCCATGGCAGGGGGGTTGGAACTAGATGATCTTAAGGTCCTTTCCAACCCTAACTATTCTATGATTCGACTGTATGACTTACACTGCAATCAGGTATTTAAAACCAGGGATCTGCACCAGCAGTTGAGGCATCTGTGATGAGAGCAGCTTTAATTTATGGAGGTTGAAATGATCTTACATATTGACAAAAAAAAAGTTAGAGAAAAATAAACCCAAGGTATGTTGGCTATAATGACAGAAGAGAATATTGAAAATTCTTGCATTTCAGAATTTAGCTTTTTGTGTTTCATGTGTTTTGGTAAGTGTTACCTATTTTGATTTTGTGTTCTGTATTTTATCATAGCCTCTTAAAAATAATGATCTTCTCTCCCAGGAAAATAATTTTTTAATGAATAACTTCAACTTGTTCTAAAAGTAAATAATTCTTCACTGTTTTCTTAGTATTTGGAAACTGTCATGCAGTAAATAACTTAAAAAAACAGTTTCTTTCTTAGAGGGGAGTTTATTTACTGTATTTCTTCTGGAGTGATGGAAATGAAGTTTAGTCTGTTATATTTATTTTATTGCCATTCGCTTTAGGTGATCTTTCAAGTACTGCAAACCACCTCTGGTAGAGACCCCAGCAGCAGTTCTGCAACCTATTCCAAATCAAGGCCACTGATTTCCACCAAAGCCTGCAGGTCTGGCATATATCTGTCAGGCTTCTTATATGACATATTTCTCTTATTTGGATGTAGCCTGGCAAACAGCATATATATAAAAAAATACATCAGAAACTTTCACAGGTAAGGCAGTCTTGAAAATTTCAATTATTTGATTGCTTCAAGCTTTTTGCTGATTTAAAGCTTGTTGATTAACGCATTGCTGTTATAGAAAATCATGTTGAATGAATATGACCTAAATGGAGGAAAGAGGTTTGTCTCCAAGAAGGCTGCCTCCTGGGTGAGGATTCTGGTGTCAGATATGCTGAAGTAGAGTTCAGAAGAGTTACATGGGAACAAAGCCAAAGTTACTGGGGAATTGGCTTGAGTATATAGCCTTAAGACTTGCAAATACTGGTTGCAATTTCTGTGCTTTTGTAAAATACACAAAATATACCTACACACAGATTTTTAGTGACACAGTTCTTGAAGGCTTAAATATAAGCTTCCTGCAACATTTTTTTTCATTGTATCTTTCAGCAAAGCCAGATATCTTCGCTGGTTTAGTCTAGAAATATGACGAGCTAGTGCAATCATTTTTACTGTCACAACTATTTGCTGAATGGTGGGCCATAGTGGATATGGAGTTATGTGGCAAGTCTACAAGACAAATAGTTTTTAGCACAAAATTATTAAACAAAGAATCTTCAAGGACCCAACAAAAGTGATGCTGATTTATAGATTCAAAATACACCCTGGAGTCTTGGAGAGCCTTATGTTTTGCTTCCCCATTAGCTACTGATGGGATAACTGAGCTTGGAAATTTGCTGGAGTAGGTATTCCAGAAAAAATATTTATGGTTAAAATGTTTTGTTCCAACATGAATAAAGCAAATTGAGAATAAAACCGCACAACCCTCTTTTTTTCTAGAGGAACAGCAGTATCTACAAGAGGAGTTCTGGAATAACTAGTCTGGAATAGCTATTACAACAAACTAACAGTGCATGAAATACTTGCAGTGGATACTGTAGTGGCTTTTAGAACAGGGCCAAGAGACTCAAAGGAGGCAAGAAAAATAAACTAAGTATTAAACAAAAGAGGACCAGAATATGTTTGTCCTTGTTCAAATTCACATGAGAGGTGGAAGTCTCAAGGAGCTCTTCTGTTGCAGATGCTCCTATATGGCTTACAGGAAAGATCAAAAGAATAACCCAGCACCAGACAGCATCAACTGTGAAGGATACCTGGACTGTTCTACTGTTGAGATGTCTGGGTGGCCACAGGCATTCACTGAACTGACAGGTAAAAATAGATCTTGTTATAAGAAGTTTATTCAGAGAGTTCAGTTCCTGCCTATGGCTTTCTGGAGCGCTGGTAGGACAGGTGCACTTCTGTTGCACTCCCATTGCATACTTCAGTAGGTCCAAGTCTCACATCTTCTTGCAGTTGGAAACTTTAGAGGCAGTTAAACTAATATGCCGATACATTGACTTTGAATCACAAAGCAAAACCAAATAATTTTATGGACACATAGTATAGCCATGTGATTGGGAATTAAAGTATTATATCCCCAAAACCTAAGTACCTACAGATGATGAAGAAAGCTTGAAATTAAAATGACAAGTTCAGAGCAAGTAGGGAGAAGAAAGAACTTTTTTTGCTGAATTGTGTTTTCTATCATCACTGAAATAAGAACATGCTGCTCACAGCATCTATTTGTTGCTGAGGGGATCTCACGTTCTCAATTTTTAAACAGCTGTTTAAGCTGAAAGGCAATATTATACATCAGAGAGTCTGTTTAGCCTTTCTCTGTATTAAGAAGAACATAGTGGATCATATTTCATCTAGCTTTAATATATCCCTTGAGCTGCATTGTCTGAAAAATAGAGTGTGAAGATGACACAGGAATATCTGCCAGGATCGTTCTTTAAACATTGCTCTTTGGCAATGAAGTGTAATCCAGAGCCTGTAATTCTCAAGCAGCAGAGAATTATCTGGACTGTTCAAAGTCACACTGGGTCCAGAAAAGGAGATTCACTACAGTTCCCTGAAGATGACTGCAATTAGGCAGCAGTGATAAAACCCCTCTTGTTTTATCAACAGTAGGACCCATTTTTACCAGGTACCCCTCTGTTTTTTCAGGTTACACCTGATGTGCGTATAATGATTTTAGTACATCACATATCGCTGAGGCTTGGAAACATAATATAAAAGGGCTCGAAAAGGTAACAATTTGGGTATTAAGAGTTTTCTGACAGCACTGTTAATTTGATCTCTCCTTGTATATTTTAATGTACTTAAAAGGTTATTCTCTCTGTGGTAACTCAATTCTCCAGTAAATGTCAATTATTTGTGACTTGAAGACAACAGATTCTTGTAAGTGTATCTTGCTAGCCACATAGCCTGTCCATCAGTATGCACGAACAATTATTACACCCTCTATTAGAGGGCATATTGCCAGTTTAATTTATCTCATGATAAATGTTCAGAGGCTACTTCAAATAAATACTTTGAAAGAAAAGAAATGTATAGAACTTCAAACAAAGATAAGGCAGACCTATAGGAAAGTTATGATGAACACCAAGGTTTGCAGGGTCAGCTGGTCAAATGCAATTGAATGCATCAGTTGATATGGCCTCATAATGGTTGTTATGAAGGTGAACGGAACATACCAAAAAAGTGCTACATAGGTAGACTCTATGGATGCTGCTTATCTGTGAATGTGAGGGGAATACAACTACAGGGGTTAGGTGGTAGCAAGCAGGGCAAACTTGATTTTTTTTTTTTTATTTTATTTAATGATGCACATCCACATGTATTTAATACAAACCCCTGCTCATTCTGAACCAAGCTACAGTTCAGAGTGAGCCATTGTTAGACTAGTCATTTTCATTAATATATTGCTTTCAGCTGCAACCAGAGGAGACATTATTAAAAAAAGCAGGTATTTTCAACCTTTAAAAATACTGTGCTCTTCCAGACAGTTAGGTTGGTCTAGACATCTTATTTAAACTACTTTACTGAAGTCTATGGGAACTTTCTTGTCTAGCCTAGAAATAGGAGATAGTATTTGAATGCTACACTAAATACCTTCAACAATGAATATTGCTTTAACAGAAATAGGAATGATTTCTTTATCTTGGCATTGTTGGGAACCAGGCTGGACAGCCAAGGAGTTCACCATGTTGAATCACTGAAATGGAAGCCAGGTAATATTATGTTGTGAGTAAAAGAAGGGGCTAAAGAATTAAGGAAGGAAATGGGGAAAGAGAAGAACATGTAAAGCTGCTACACTGTTGTTTCTCTTAAGCATATGGGTCATGACCACTGATGGTAAAAGACTCAGGCTCCTTTTTAACTTTTCCTCTCACCAGCATGTATGTGCCTGGAAAGTCAGCAGAGACTGTAAAAGACTGGAATATGTAATTTTTCTTCATTTTAAAGTACAGTTATTTTTCCATGATAGAACAGAGACTTTTTTGAGTTCTTAAATCATCAACAGTCCATATTTGTGCAAATATCTATTTTGGTTTTAATTTTTAACACTGTCACTATATAGGCTTTCCATGTTACTACTGTCTTTGTGTATTTGCAGTATTGCCACTAGCTTGCAGAGTGTTCATACCATCCATGCTTTTCTTAGTGTATTCTTCTGCAGGATTAGAAATACGAGTTCTTTGATTTGTCTGGCTTTCAACTTGCAGCTTCTACTGCATGTAGAAACTGATGGGGGTTCCTCCTCCTTTCAGTTGTTTCAACAGCATTAAAAAGGCATAAACAAGGAGTGATTGAGGAGCAGGCCAGTGATTCCATGGCACAGCAAGCAGAGTATAGCCAGAAACCCAGCTTAGTGCATTCTTCCTTGCAGGGAGGCACAGTGCCATTAATTTCCCAGAGCCAGAAGAACTTTACTGAGGAAATGGGTGTGAGTTACAGTCTCTGAGGCTTCTCTTCCTTCATTCCTGTGCCAAGTGTACACCAGCTGAATCAGAAAGTCATTGAGTACTAGGGACTGGTGTACTGCAGACTCCTGGGGTCCTGGTGCAGCTGACGGGGTTGGGAAAAAAGATGCCAGGCTGGAGCAGTATTGCCTCCAGCTCCTGAGACCCTTGGAGATAGCTAGTGCAACTATCTTGCAGAGATGTGGATGTCCACTGGGTGCTGGTCTTTGGTGAATACTAAGAAATGAGGGGATGATTTTATTTGGAAGAATAGAAGCAATCACGCCAATGCTAGCGAAATACTGAGGTCTGAGGTGGTGGGAAAGAGAGTAAGGTATAAAACTTATAATATTTTTGCTAGAACTTACGTAAGAAGGGTTTTTTAGCACCTCAAGTGCTCCTGTTTATAAAAACCCCAGCACGCTACATGACTTTAAAAACATTGTTTCTGTTATATAATGAAATATCATAACTGTATGTACTGCTGCTATTGTGTGCAACAAAAGCACATTTCCAGATTTCTGGTGCTAACATATTTCCATTTGTGTTATTGATATGTTTCTTATCTCCATGAAAGCTTCCTTATTCAACTTTCTTCATTAAGAATTTCTTAGCTCTCAATTACAGATCATTCTGATTAGCTTTTTAATTATGGCTAGAGCAGGCTATTTACAGCACTCCTGACTGTTATAAACCAGTCCCTGTGGGGAAACATAATTAAATACAGAAATAACTACTATCATTTTCCATTGTCAAAAAGAAAGGGAAGCGTTTTCTGTATCTTGTAGTAAATACAGACCTGAACTGGAAAGCACAGTTTCGGTCAGAGTCCAAAGTTTGAAATTATCTGAAATGGAGTTAACTTTACCACAGGTATTTGCTATGACCATTTTGAAGGAACTGATATTTTAACTTTGTAAATTCTTGTAGGTAGTCCATTGCATCACCTGGTTACAGTGTATTACAATTATGTTAACCTGAGATACTTTTTATATGAGAGTACTGTACTGTATTACAGTACACAGTAATACAACTTCAGTATGATTTGTCAAGTAATCTTGAATTTTCCTCTTGCTGCAGGTTCTCAAGTATCCATGGTGACTATCTGCCTGCAGAATATTGGAATTGACCCTTGAAGAAGGTAACTCCTATTGTCATTATCAACCTGAAATGAGATGGAAGTAGCCAGTGCTTGAAGAGAGTTTGTGGAATCCATTAGGAAGCACAAGATGGGAGTCCCTTGTGAGTAACAGAAACAAACTGGGCTATGGGCACTGTTCTGTGGAATATATGGCCATAGATCTGTCTGGGAAACTCAGCCAAATGTGCTTTTGAGCTCTCTGTAAATGCACAAATTTGGCTCATATTCAAGGTTAACTAAGTAAAATGTGATTATTTGTGTTCCTGTCTCTTCACTGATGGGCTCTTACATCCAGTGGAACCTAAGGGACAAAGTAATTGTCAAATGTCTAATGTGTAAGTCTACAAGTATGTGGTATGAACAGTAAAAATACTCTGATTTTAAACCTTTCTGTAACACATTTAGAAGAATAGGCACAAAATAGTTCATTTCATCTTTTTTTCCTTTACTTTAAATTCAGTATACCCAGAAATATTTTTATCATCATGTTTATAATTGTGTTTAGAATGAGAAAACTCTGATAGGTATTTCTGTTCAGTGCAATATACTTCTTGTAACATCAAAAGACTGTTGTTCCCTACTAATTCAATATTTTGTTTTCGTACATATTTATATGAAATGCTAGTGTATGTACAGTGAACTGTCGTGACATGGAGCGACACTAAGACTACCCCTCTTCAGAAGAAATCAACCTGATTGACATTCATTACACCAGTGTAACAGCAGTACCTATCCAATGCACAGAGGACCTTCAGAAGCACTTTCACTACTACAGGCACACATTTGTCAGGTTTCATTTCCAAATATCAAGATAAGGAACTAAGCAAATACATTCTTGTGTTAAGCTTATTTTCTACTTTCATAATTTGTGCAGTTCTCGTGCAAATATTTGCTGTCTACAGCAAATGTTGAGGATTCATTCCTAATCTCTGCCCCAAACTTCTGCCATAGGAGCACTGGTGACTCCAAACGATTTCTCTGCATAAAAGAATATGCTCTTCTCGGTCAGCAAGGAGGGAATATCAATACCTGACACTTAAAAGTGGGAGGTTTGCATTCTTGGTCCATTTGAGCTCCTGCATAATGAAAAACTCAGTTTAGGTTGCCTGCATCCCAAGTGACTGCAGTTAACGTTAAAACTTGCTTTACCCAGATAGCACCAGGGATGCCAGCACCAGTGTTCACCTCTTCTTTCTTTGTGGCCTTTTTTTGAATTGCCACTGACTGATTATGCAGCCTGAATCTCCAGAAAAGCTTGATTGTCTTAGATCAGGAATTAACAATAACGTGTGAGCACTTTTTCAGACAGCGTGCATTAGAGGCTTTGATTTTTCTATATTTATATTCTGTTAAATTCACCTAAACCAAAGTATTAAGCTTTATGTGAGTTAGCACTGGTCAGAAGATACTTTCCCATTGTAACAGTTTTCATTTACAAAGTGGTAAAGTTTGTTGAGGGGAGAATAACTTTTGAATAGTCATTAGGAGTTGTAAAGAGTTTTACGGTTTAATGTGTGCATTTATTTTAAACTCATAAATCTGAGTTTAGTTTAAAAAGCAGTCCTATATGTTATTTGTCTCAAATGAAGCATAAACTCTATGTGGAAGAATATACATTCTTCATTTAGGCAAGATGCTTTAAAAGTTACTAAAAATATATAGCTGTGGGGTGATAGGTAATAATTACAACTATAACTTCCAGTCAGGCTCTGGGTACAGTTTAAAGACAGGCTCCTGGAAAAGACAAATGTTCACAGTGTATGAAAATGAAGTGACAGGGAAAAAACTTTTGCTTTGTTCATTGATGATTATTTATAGGAGCAGCATATGTAAACAGAGACCTTGCTCAGGCTTCGTGAGATTTGATAAAGGTTATTTTGTTTTGTGTCCAGCCCTATGTTTGCTTCTGTATTAAATGCATTGTGTGTTACTGCTATTTCAATATAAGTAAGAATTATCTTGCTGTTCCTAAAGCGTTCCTAAACTCCATACTCAGTGCTTCTGCCCAGGTACGGTAGGTAGCACTTCAGCTCTACATTGTCTTCAGAGCAGCCTGCAACAGCCACATACCTGTATACCATTTAATGTGTGTGTCAGCACATCCACCCGCTTTCCCCCATCCTCCACTTGCTTATTCTATTTTCAAATACGGGTTTGACCACAAATTGTTGTGCCAAACAAAACATGATATGATGAAGAGTTTGGCATTTAAGTTCAGCTTGTCCTTTCTCAAAAGCAATGAAAACTGAATGCATACAGCCCACACTGAACCCCAACAGTACTATGAAGACACATTCAATTTTAATTCTGTAACTTTAATTCTGTTTTTTTTTTTTCTTCAATGTGCAGTTTGCAGGCTTAGTGTTAACAATGGGAATGACTCACTTGGGCATGTAATTGGTCTACTAGTTCAAAGTGAATTTTGTACTGTTTGCTTTTTTTGTTTTTTGAGCATCAGATTCAGGTAACTGTAAAAAGTTAAAACTTTGGATTAGAACTTTTACTTCTATGGTGACTGCCATGACAAGACCATGCATGATATACAAGTAGAGCACTTGAAATATTTTCAAAGACGCTTGCTTTGTAGCTTGCAGAGCAGAATGGTATTTGTGGCAGTAGGTGATGTGAAATTGGTTGAGTTTATTTCTTTGTTTGAACTTTGCTTTATTTCCAAGCGTATTTTTTGTCATGTCTAAGTATTAAAAGGCTATTTGTACTGTAAGAGCATTTCCTTTATTAAAATTATATATAAATTCTAAGAGTCGCTGTTTACTCTTACCTGTGGAGGTTAGGATGCTGTGTTTTATTTTTCTTTCAGGGGCAAAGTACTGTGTTCACATGCTTTTAGATGCATATACTCCAATTGCAAATGCTACTTTGGATATAATTTGTGTTAATTTTCTACTGCTGAGCATAAGGACAAAATGTTGTAGGCAGTAACATTTGGATTTGGGGAATCTGCGTTACTTTTTCTCTATATCATTTAACAATTATTTTATACTTTTATGTAAGCAACAATTTGAACTCTGCATATGCAGCTACACAGAATCTGTATCAGCGAGAAGCAGTGACTGGTACTAGTATGTACTGGTAGAAAACAGTAAGCCATATCTTCAGCTGAAGTAATAGATGTAAATTAGTACTAGTAGAATCTGTAACCATTTCCACTAACTAACATTCAGTCCTAGATAGGCACAAATGACCTGAAATTACAGTCTCCTGCTTAAAAGTCAGGAATGGGAATTGGGAGATTGTGCATTTGTTGATTGGACATTAGCACACTTTTAAATATGGGTATTATATATACAGTAGTTATTAAGACCCAGTATTAGATCCCTGTGTCTTCTAATATTGCTTGGCTTATTTAGGCACCTATTTTCTATTTTTGTTGAGTACATTTCTTTAGCTCAGAATTGCTTATATACCTTGGCTGAATTGAGATTTCAGAGTGAAGTAGTTTTAAAGCCCTATGACAATGATTTCTTCCTCTTCCTTCTCCACCCTTAACCACTACCACACATCCTTTCCTGACAACCCCAACCTCAAAAGGATTTTGTCTCATTTAAAGCAAACAGAAGCAAATATTTTTTTAAGAAAAAAAAAAAAAATAAAATTACTCTTCTTGCCAAGAAATTAAAACAGAGCTAGGCTAAACAACTAAGTATGACACAATCTTCTCTGTTTCCACATTGAGCATTTTTTTCTTTTGTACATGTCTGTTGCCATTATCTGTTTTGTACATATCCTCCCTTCTAAATTGCGAAGTAACTCTTGCTCTGCTGTCTTCTGGTGTGGTCACAGCTCTGAGTGCAAACATATTCTCCTCTCTATAATTTTTCTTCCTAAAATCACCACCCCATAAATCCCTTAAGCTCTGCAGTCTTCAATGATTTCTAAAGAAAAAACCCAAACAAAAAAAAACAAACCCAACCAACCCATTTCTTGAATCCTTGGTCTGAGTACTTATTCCCTTTCATTTCTGTGTCCTCCTAAGCACAGCTTTAATCCATCAATTGGATACAGGCTACATCCCAACTTTATCACTGGTTAAACCATTTAATCCATCTTTCTAGCTTTTTCACATGGACAATCAGGTATATAGATGCCTGCTACTACATATAAAGAATTTTAAAAGATTTACACTGCGTTATTTATTTATTTATTTTTAAATCTACTTACCAGCACTTATTTGCTGGTTTAGTACATCATACATACTAAAGTGATTTATGCAATTACATTCTGGTAGACATCTAAGATCAGATAGGCTTCAGCATTCAAAGAACAAGCCCAGTTCTACAGATCTAAAACATACCTGTCATTCACAGTTTTTGTGCAGACACCATCACTTCAGGGTGGAAAGGGAAGGGCAAACAAGGACACCTCACTCATTTTTCTATTGCTTTGGTTCTTGTAGGTCTTATAGAACAAACCAGCTTCTGCACAGGCAAGTCTCTGGTTGAGATCTGGTTTATGCTATGTTGAAAAGAAATCCAGCTAGGCTGATGGAACAAAGAAGACAGATATGTCTAGTTTAGGCTCTACTCTGCTGCCAGCTCACGATGGCACAGAAAATTTCTTACTAAAAATATTAATAACTTTTTATTAAAATGCAGATTCAGGATATGAGAAATAGAAATATGAAGATTTTGAGCATATCTGTGCAAGCATCCTCCAGAAATGCAACACTTTACTATGCATTAAAAATGTAACTATTAAATAAACACTAAAAAATGGAATAATTGTTAATAACTCCATGTAATGACTTTCTCCCTGGGTTAACATTTTATTAATACACAGCTAAGATATCTGTGAAAACCTAGTTTAGATCAGCTTTGTTATTTCCATATTAGAACATAAGAGATCTGAGTAACTGTAGTAATATTTTATTGATCACAAACATAATACTTCTTTCAGCAATTAAAATGCATAATGATTCATATGAACAAAATGAAAACAAAGCACAACCAAAAAATAACTTCACATTTTTTCAATGTCATTCTTAGTGTAAGCAATAAATACAATGCTGTAGCTTCTATTAATCTTATTTACATAGCACAATACTTGAATGTTGCTTGGTTTCCAGCCCAAATGTTTTATGACATGAAAACGAATACATGTTGCAGTATTTCTACAGCCAAATACTCTAGTAGATCATCACATAGCATAAATGCTAACATTAAAAATCAAACAGCTGATCCTGCAATGGAGCGTTTTATTAATTGAAGACAGTAGCATTAAAAATAGACATTCCCTCTCATAGAATACTAACATGTTAGTACTAGAGATACAGACCAAAGGCAAGTATTTCTGTAGCCCCTGTAGACTGATGCAATACATCCTCACTAAACAACAAAAAACAACCCAAAACAAAACCAAAAAAACAAAACCAAAGAACCCCAAAAGCAAATAATACATATTCAAAGAAATCTCACAGCCCCAACAAAAAAAGTTTATTTCCATCCCAGAGCACATAGATAAAGACTACAACATTTTGTAAAGTAGAAAATAAGGAAAGAGAAATCAGCGTAATGATTTGATTTTAATTTATGATTGAGAAACATTTTAAGAAGCAGACCCTTCTCTTGATTGTGTAGGAACTCAAAAAGGTGAGGTAAGAAAGCAAAATAGGGAATTTATGTTTTCCAATGCAAAATGGGAAATAGATTAGTTAACCTCCTGAGAAGGGGGAAAACATAGCTCTCCTATGCCATGTAACTCTCCACAGCTACATTTTCTCGCACATCCAGCTGTATATGTACTTAATTTCCAAAGTGCAGGCATGCATGGAAGCATGCTGCAACTGTCCAGATAGAAGTAGGATGGTTTCTGTAGGAGAACAATTTTCCCTCCTAAATTACCATTACAAGTTCCTCTAACAGAGGACAGGAAGCAATTACCAACTAGTACTTTGCATCATAAGAAAAAAAATTATAGGCTATTAAATTTGAACTAGCTGAGAAGGAAGCTTAATTCAAAATCTAATATTGTATCACGCTCTATAGTGTTGCATACACTACAACAACTCACGAGGTACCATGAAATAATTGCCTGATAAGATAGCATAAAATACTTCAAAGCACTTTTAAATGGACAGATGTCTGCCTGGGCTTTGATCCTCAGCTGGTCCCCATTGATTTTGAAAATGGAACTCAAGACAGATCTATACCAGTTGACGATCTAGTCCCCCAGTATAAAGCTGCTCTACCAGAGCACGGATTTGAAACACCACTAATATTTCCAGAACAGATCTTAAGTAACACTACATAGATCAGCAAGCACAGTTGTAAGTAACTTCTAATCATGTTGTAGCAGATCCTTTTACTGTATTCTTACAATTTAAGAGATTGTGACATCTGCCATATTTCACACTACTCTAAAGTACATAATCCTACTGATTTTCAAATAATTCTCATCAACTGACAGCCCTACAGAAGAAAAGAAATCTTGATCCGTGCATCCTAGCTGAGAGGACTTGGGGGTGTTGGTTGATGAAAAAACCAACATGAGCCAGCAGTGTATGCTTGCAGCCCAGAAAGTCAACCGTATCCTGGACTGCATCAAGAGGAGTGTGACCAGCAGGTCGAGGGAGGTGATCCTGCCCCTCTACTCTGCTCTCGTGAGACCTCACTTGGAGTATTGTGTGCAGTTCTGGTGTCCTCAACATAAAAAGGACATGGAACTGTTGGAACAAGTCCAGAGGAGGGCCACGAGGATGATCAGGGGACTGGAGCACCTCCTGTATGAAGACAGGATGAGAAAATTGGGGCTGTTCAGCCTGGAGAAGAGAAGGCTGCATGGTGACCTCATAGCGGCCTTCCAACACCTGAAGGGGGCCTATAGGGATGCTGGGGAGGGACTCTTCATTAGGGACTGTGGTGAGAGGACAAGGGGTAATGGATTCAAACTTAAACAGAGGAAGTTTAGATTGGATCTGAGGAAGAAATTCTTTACTGCAAGGGTGGTAAGGCACTGGAATGGGTTGCCCAGGGAAGTTGTGGATGCTTCATCCCTGGCGGTGTTCAAGGCCGGGTTGGACATAGCCTTGGATGGCATGGTTTAGTGTGAGGTGTCCCTGCCCATGGGAGGGGGGTTGGAAGTAGATGATCTTAAGGTCCTTTCCAACCATAACTATTCTATGATTCTATGATTATGAAACTAAATCATTAATAAAATTCTAGATTCAAACTCCAGACATAAGAACTGTAAAAAACTACAGAAAGGTGCAAGTGGCATGAACTTACTGCTTCCTCCTAATGTTTTCCTTCTCAATGCAAAGTATTTGAAGTGATATGAAGTTACAAAATAATGAACACTGTGACAGCAAAATAACTAGATGCTAATGAAGCTTACGGAAAGGCTACTGACAAAAATGATTCAATGTGAAAGTCAAGTTGTTCATATATAACAAGCAGGTATTTGAAACTGAAGTGGTGTCAGAAAGAACTGTCTTTCATTCTTCTGACTGGCTTACATGCACCAGATAGATACACATTAATTAGCATAATTATCTGTCAACTCCAGCACTACTTGTACTTTGTTTTGGTTTTTCCCCACTTGAAGTAAATTTATCTGCAAAATAAACAAATAAAACCTTTTTCTACCTTATTGATTTTCAGTAAGACTTTTCTAACCTCACATCATGCCCTCATTCTTGAGCATTTTCGTCATTTCACTTAAGAAAACTACAATTTCTTTAAAACAAAGACTGACAAAAACATAGGTCACTATAAAGATACATTTTCTCAAGACTTTCCTGACAAGCTCATTTTCAGTACGATCTTTGTTCCCCACCAGAACCAACAAAACAACTTATAATTACTGCTCAAAGCTACATAACAGAGATGCAGAATCAAGCACTCCAAATAATAGTATCAATCCATAGTGTTTTGAACCCTTGTAAGATAAACTTTATATTGGGTTTTCCAAATAATGATCATTACTATCATTAGGTTGCTTGATTAGCCTGAATCTCATACACTGGCTTTAAAGGTCATCTGACATTTGCACCGCATCCAGTCTTGCAGGCTTTTTTCCTGGAGAGAAAGCCACCACAAAATTGATCAAAACTTTGCCCCAAGAATGAAGGAATACGTTATCAAGCATACGGCCAGGGAAACACTTAAAAATAAAACAACAACATGACTAGAACAAATTATATACATGAGCGTTTCCCAGTTGAGTAAATTCCTTATGCACACAGTGAAGTTGCATCAGCTTCAGTTATGTGTTAGTGCCTGTAAGGATTTGAACTTATTCAGGTTACTACTTTCCTTTCTGGCAGTAATGCCTCCTTGATCTTGTCTGTCTTAAAGTCAATAAGAAATTTCCATAAACTTGAGAAGGAGACACTCCTGTATATGCAAAAGTAGTTTAAATAAAACTGCTCAAAGCGTGCTCAGAAATACTACATTGGTAATATTACAGAGGTAAGTAAAATCTCGAATTTACACTGGTGTATCTGTGCTTGACTTAAAATAGTGGAAAAAAGAAACTGCCCAAACCAAACCTTCAGTATCGTTGACCAAACGAAATGATCAATATCTGAATCTGTTATCTCTGACTACATCTTGAGCTTTTTGACAGTCAAATGCTGGACACAAAATTAACCTGAACAACCTATTTGTATTATTGCAGCTACTTAAACCATTTTGTTTTGTTCTGTTTTAGGCTGAATTAAGACAATACAGTAAGGTATTTACACTCCAAGATTCTATAGACAAGTGAAGTGGCATCAACACAACACAGTTGTACAAACTTCTAAGAAAAAAAAGAAATCCTTCATTGATTCCCTTTGTACAAAAAATTGCCAACTTTGTCTACACAGTAGAAACTGAAGAGGCAAAGTTTGTATCCTCATATAAATGTACATACATATATAGATATATATATGCACAAATGTCCACACTATAAAGATACAGAGAAAACCAAAGATATGTATATATGCATACATATACATACATATGAAAAACGTGTTAGTTTAGTTTGCATCATTCAGGGGAATAACACATCCCAGGTTAAGTAAAATCTTCTGGCCGTGAAGTCATTAAATCAAATTTAGAGTTCAGGAGGGTAAGCACAGTGGCATAGGCCAAGCCTTTGGCAGTCAACCATACATTTTTTCAGTTTTTAAAACAACACTCTCCATGTCATGGTAGCCCTTCCCATTTAAATGTTCACTAATGCAGTCGTGATTGTAGCTGTAGCCTTGAACATCACTGATGGACGATACGGTATAGGAAGCGGTGCGCATGGCATCTGAGTGGCTAAAACTGTGCTCAAACTGGATTTTGTACTGATTCCAGTGCCTTCTCAAAACAGCTTGGACCTGTGCCAGAAAGCAAAAAGAAATGCATGTGAAACACTTGGAAAGATAGCGCTGGACTTCACTCTTTGATGCATGGGGGCCATAATAAATGCGTCTAAGCAAATTAGGTAGTAAAGCTGAGTAATCCTGGAAAATGGGGGTACCTACATGTGATCTGTCATATGACATGTTCTGAAAGATTTACAATTGAAGTAGACATTCTTTAGCAAATTCAGTATGAAATAATTACATTTTACAATGGTAGCATACTAATTGCTCAGGAAAACCACAGATTACAGGAGAAGCAGCAGCAACACAGTTGCTTTCTCCCCTGCGGACTAAATTCTGGTGTGGACAACTCAGATTTACAGCTGAAAAAGGTCACTTCTAAGCACTCTTTTACTCAAAAGACTACCTCCTCAGCAGCTGTAAATTTTTATACTCTCAACAAACCATAATTCGCATTTGCTCTGATTCTGGCCTTCCTTTATTTCTGCCCATGCCTTAATCAAATGAATAGCAGGACAATTTCCCAGACTCCATTATTTCTACCAGGGTTAAAAATAAAGCTGATAAAATAGCTGAAGGCCTTAGGCTTACATGTCTCCACTGAAAGGATGTTATGTTTATCGGGGCCTTCCTCTCCCGCAGTATGATTAAACACCTAATGCATAGGGGATTGATCAAGTCTCACATTCAAGAAATTCACAGGGAATTAGTCACTCTGTGAAGGTGCCACATGTAGAATGATAACAATAGCAATAGCTATCATGTTGCTTCTTCAAGAGGGTTTTAATGTTAAAGAAACTGCCCACAGATCATGCATGCTTAATTTCCTCTTCAGCCAAGAGTACACACAAAGTATTCCTGCACTGACTGGCAAGGCACTGACTTTCAGGAACTGCTGGGGGACACGTACTCACATTTATTCAGCAGTGCACCCCACACTCAGAGGCCTCATTTGCAAGCATGACCTTCATTTCAGTTTGCTACATGCAAAAGAACTAAATAGGCAACACTGATTCCCTCAGTTAAATGTTGATGTTGTGGATAAATATTTTTAGGATTTTCCCCTATGTCTTCAGGGTTTCTTTTGTGTTTGCTTTACATTTCCCAAGCACAATGACTTCCTCTGTCTAATTTTACTCTGGCTTTAATTATGAAAAATAAATAGAAGAAATGTGATGTAATTTTTAGACTTCCTTCAGTCTGGTATCAGAATCCTCTGTTCAAAGGAGAGTTTCATCTTTCTCAGAATCCATACAAAGAAAATATGATGGCATAAGGGAAGAAATAACATAAGAAATTAGTGTTTTAGGGCAAAGGAGATGTTCTTCTACCATTCATAAAACCATTCCAATCCACTCAGAACATCTAAACACAAATCTACGAACACTGAAATCAAGTATCTTAATACTACTATTTGATTTTACCTCTCTTCATATCAAAATTCTGTGTTTCTTCCAAGTCTAAAAGGAGAATTCTTGTGTCATCACAGGACACTTTTGATTAATTAATTTACATTGCATAGCAATATAGACCCTTAAATCTCCACAGAGGTTCAATCCATTCTCTGTAACCCCTCACAGAGCCAAGAGAAAAGCCATATTCAAAATTTCCTACTTTCCAAGAATGAGGCTTGGAACTTCTTTTTAAATCATATCATGCAATCTGTGCATACCACTAAGCTATGTTCCATTTGTTCTCCTTTCCACAGTCAATTTCCTCAAGAAGATCAATGTCTTCTTGTAAACAAACATGCAAAAAATTACATATTGAACAACTGTCACATTAGACAGGCCAGGCTTGAGATGGGATAATGTGAGCAACTGCAACTTCATGGCTTAACCAAGGTCACAGAAGTCTACTGGCAGAGCGGGGAAATAAACTGGAGTTGCCAAGCTGCAAGCAAGCCTTGCACTAAGGTCCTCTCCCACTCTTCCTCCTGGCTGCTTCAGTAACACTTGTTTATCTTTTAAATTGTTATTAATGTTTGTAAACAAGTCCTAAAGGGTCCCCATAGCTCAAGAAAGCCATCAGTATCCCTGTCAGACAAGTGCCTTAGGGTTACTTCTAGGGAGAAAACAGTCCGTTTAGCTTGCTCTACAGCCAGTGACAGATTGCCATAAATAGTGTTTCCTGTATGGGCAATCATTTCCTTTGTGCCCGGTGCCAGTGCTCATCATGGTCTCATGGTGCATTTCTAACTAAGCTATAGATTTCTAGCATTCTTCCCAAATCCCCTCTCTTCCTGCTGAATCAGTATTTCACCTCTGTCCTGCTACATGTCTATTCCTGTAGGGTATTACATCCTTTCATTTACTATTAGTTTTTCGGTCTTCTCTGAATTGTCCAATCATTTCTAGAAGATGATGGGAAAACTCCATGGCACAACTGATTTTCACCACTAATTATACTCTTTTTAACAATATGTGTGTCCACCCATGAAGTGAAAACCTCAACTTTTTTTAACACTCTTTCCTCAGCTTTGAGCAGTTGCACAAAACTGTAAATTCATCTCAGGAGGGGAAGCACTTAGTTCTGAGATAGAACTAAGATAGTATCTAAGGAAGGATATTAAGCTATGCATTTAATGAGAAAAAATAATGTAAAAAATAGAAGTGTCTTAGTCATTAAGAGAAACACTAGTTCCAGCTGGACAATTGTCATTCTCACCTTATTAGTTAGCAATAGCTCTTTTTGGGGGAATTTTCATGAAAGGCTCCTTCCAATCAGCCCTTTAACAAACTAGTTAATTGATGCTTAATACAAGCACAAATTAAACAGCTAACAAATTAAACAGTAGCTGACAACAAGAGAAAAACCCCACCAGCCTTGCCTATTAATAAATGTATTGTATAATCCTGTGGACCTGAGACTATCATAGAATGGATTGGGTTGGAAAAGGCTTTAAGATTAGTTCCAATCCCCCTGCCAGGGGCAGGGATGCCTCACACTAGACCACATCTCTGAAGGCTCTGTCCAGCCTGGCCTGGAACACTGCCAGGGATGGAGCATTTAACCACTTCTTTGGGCAACTTGTGCCAGTGCCTAAGCACCCTCACATCTTTACTGCATCATTTATGTAGACCACTGGAAAAAAAGAAAAAAAACCCAAACACCAGAGACCTTACATGGATCAGGTAGGTCATTCTTGTCACTGTTATTAATAGCTTAATAGGAATCTTTTTACTGATTTATCAGAGATCTGAGACAAACTTCCCCTGTGACTGCAGCCTGTGTCACCTCAAAGGCCACTCTCAGCCAACTCAAACCAGAAAACATGGCAAGGAAGCTAAGAAGCATCTAACTTTGTAGGATGCTGGGACATAAGCAGAATTTGGGTGTCCTCAGGGAAGCCCTGCTACAGAACGTAAAGATGAAGAGTTTACACACACACCCTTGTCTGTAGGAGGGTTGTGACTAACAGCTGCAGTACATGTCAGAACTGGATTTGACAGACTAGCCCTGGCCACATTGCTCAAGCAGTCTGGAGATGTTCCTTGGCTATAGTCAGCAGGACATATCAGCCATTTTTCTTTCATTTCTTAGTTTCCTTTCACTAGAGCTCTCTGCTAGTAGACCACTTTTATTAATTTTTTGGCCAGAGGTGGCCTGCAAAGGCACCACTTGAGGAGGGTTTGGCTCCTGGTATTTGGTATAGAAAAACATTAAAAGGTAGAGTAGCAGTTGGGAAATGCTAAGATGCTTTTAACATTTCTAATTGCTAACACCCCACTATCACTCAAAACACCAATTCTAGTGTCAGTATTCATCTTTTACCCATAGACTTGGAGCAGAAAGGATTAACACCACTCTCTGACACCTCTCATCTTGTACAGTTTCTAATGAGGTGTTGCTATGACAGGTAAGAAACAGCACTAAGCTGCAGTTGCAGGCTTTGTTCAGGCACTGGTATGACAGTAAGAGACAATAATGGCAACAGAATACACGTGTGCCTGCAGGCTCACATACCACATGCAGAATCCTTTCCTAGACAAAGGAAACACTTTTTTTTCTGTGCAGACATTTTTTCCTAACTACACTGTCATTCTCCCCATGGATTTCCTTATTGATGTAGTTGTTTATAAAGTAGTAAGTCCCTTCTTGAACAAAGTCGAATACAAAAAAACCCAAACCAGTAGTCGGTGAAGCACTAACCCCAAACTGGTTTAAAAAGCATAAATTTCCACTCTGTAGAGAGTGGATATAGCCACGTATGTCCAACGGACAAAGTGAAGGCACAGGGTCTAAAAATTAAATGTCTAAATTAATAAATGTTAAAATGCCTAAATCTTCTTTTCAATATTACCCTGCTGGCACTTGTTCAAGAAGTGATTCATCTATTATGACTTGTAAGAGTTGGGAGAGCTCGTCTTTTACCACTGCTCAGCCCATGGTGAATTTAGCATACTGAATTGGTGGGATGACCCAGGGGGGTTTGACTTGTTGAAGTAATAGAGTAGCTCAGAATATTAACAAGAATTAAAGGACAGAACTGAGCAGTGGACAGTACTGTTTCATGGAAACTGCAGGCATTTCAAGGGGTATTTTTTTCCACCCACTTTACACTGGAGAAGAACAAATGATCTCTTTGTTTTTTGTTTTTTTTTTTTTTTTATATATATCTGGTTTTAGAAGGCATTCTAAAGTATGAAATTTATACATATATTGATGCTGAATATGGTCAAGTGATCAAATTGGATCCAGAACGCTTAATGTGTTCAGCTTTGAATCAAATACATAAGCAGGGACTTGAATCCAGATTTATTTTTTGTTAAATCACATCAAAACAACTGCCCCATGCCCACTAAAGTGGGAGAAATCCTACCTTCATCTTTTCTGTCCCCTTTGTAAAATCATTGAGCATCATATATTTTAGGGTGGTCAGGGTGGTGGAAATAAACTGTGCAACCCCGTGGTAGTTTCATTGCAGTTCAGCCAGCATTGGACTTAAGAAGAGAAGGAAGGGTGATCTGCGTGAATCATTTCTAGTGCGAGCCAAATATTTACCTCTAAGTAAGTGTTACTGTCCAATAACATTATATTAGCACGCTGATAGGATTTTATGACATCTGATAGAAGAAAATAAGGGTTCAGTGACATGAAAACATCTGGTTACTCCCACACATCAGCTTACAGCCATGAACTACAACTGTTCCAACTGCAGAAAAAAATCATGCAAACAGATGCGTAGGAATAAGTGTATGACTGTAACTGTTCCTTTGCCAAAAGTGCTGGAAAAGAACCAGCTAGTTTTTCTGGTGGGGGGCTTTCTGTTTACTTCCCCCCCCCCAAGCAAAAATCATATTAACAATTTTGTAAATGTATCTTTTAGCCTTTCTACCATTTCGATCTCTGACACTGTGAAGTCTTGTTCTCTCTGCACCTTAGGGACAAGAGTTTCTAGATGAAAGTCACTGTGTGTACTTCAAGACCTTGACCTATTCAAGATAAAAGCAGTGCTTGTTAGCTTCATCAGGATCAGTACCACATAGGAAATATGGCACAACCCTTTAACGTAAGAATAAAGAAGTTTGTTCTTGGAACTGACTGATGATGGTTACTTAAAACTGCGCTTCTTAATCAATGCAAATTTCTGACCCAAGCACAATGAGCTTTGATTTTTTTAATTATATTTTTCACTTGTGCAGAAAAACTTTTCCAAACTTCAGCCTAAAATTCTCCTAAGGAGCTATCATAACATGAGCACTGCAGCATGTTTGCAATATGCTCTAATAGGTCTGCAGAAAGACCTATACACTGATTCTCTAGGCTAACAGATGCTATACAGCTTCTGACATAGACAAATATACCTTCTGGATACTGAATTAGATTTCACTTTTATATGCTATTTATTGAGAATTTATATCAAAGTGACAAGTGTCTTCAATTCATTATATAATCGAGAGGCATATAGATTGCTCAGCAAAAGAGTCAGTCCTACAGTATCTAATGATGCCACAAATGATGGCACTGTCTTTCCCATGCTCTGCTCCTGGCAGCCAGCGACTTATTTACTTATTTTTTACCTGACAAATTTAGATTTAGAAAATAAAATTACCATCTCCTCAACTGCTGAAACATCAAATATATATAAAAAGGAAAATTGTTTTAAATTTATATCAAAAGTTATTACTCTACCTCTCCATTAAAGAAGCAGAAGATTGTAGCCACCAGTAGACCCTGTAAAACAAAAATAAAGGTTCTGCTTCATTTCACATGCACACAGGATTTTTTTACATACATATAGGGTTAGAGAGAATTATGGGTTTCTGATAAAATTCAGTTACAGTAGCAAAAAACATGCAGTACAAATCTAAACTTGGTAAATTATATCTAGACATCCACTACTAAAAGGTCTTGGGCCAACTATTAACCATGATGTTTCTATCCTTTTAATAAATTAAAATTCAGTAGAATGAGAAAGTTCAAACCATTCATAATAATATTGCATGAAGGTCTTTAAAAATGAAAATAACACAATCATTTCTTTTATTTGCTTCACATGCCAGCTGCTATCTAGCTCAAGTAAGAAAAACCTGTTTAATGCTTCCTACCTGATAATGCATGAGGATGTGCATCACGTAGTCATACACTTCCTCAGCAATCCGGCCTTCTGGTCGCCATGGAAACAGGACAAACTCAATACCAAGCAGAGGGACAAGGATCAGGGTAGCTCTCACTGCTTTCATGTACAGGTTGGATTCTGCCTTGTGGGTGTCTTTTAGCTTTGTTATAAGAACACGAACGATATTTAGCAGGAAGAAAAGATTCACCTGTTGGAAAAGGAAGTGAAACTGAAGGTCTGAAAATCATCCCACACACTGGTTTGTGATTTTAAAAAATTAGACAACTGAAGAAAACTCATACTGCATGGACAGCACTGTGATTGTGCAATAAACAGGAGTTAAAACTCTGTGAGAACATGTTAAAGTGACTGAGATGTGGTTCTAACATCTGATATCCGCATCTATTCCTCTTATTAAGCCGGCGTCAATCCAGTTAACCACTGGTCTTCCAGCGTTAACAATCCACGCACCATTCTCTCTGCTATCACAGTAACAGTACACGGGTCAATGATTAGGTTTTGAAAAATTATTGTCTTTTCAGGTTGGACAAGAAGAACTCTTCCCTCTATGTGTTTAAACATGGTTCTTCCAAAAGCTACTTTTTTTTTTATTTTCTGAATACGAATTTAACAAGTATAGAGAAAAAAACACCAGCCATATGTGAAAAAAAAGTTAAAAGAAATTGCAGGCAAAATGCTAAACTTGCTTACTTCCACTGCTATTAAGGCTTTTCTTGTTGACAGCGGTGTGTATCTGTTCATTCAGTTTGAGCAAAAATAAATCCTAAACTGCAATCATAACTATGCAGACTGTATCAGACATGCGAGCACTTGCCATAAGCAACCACAAAACTCATACACACATATGTGTATATGTACACATATAAATTAATATACACACACCCCCAGCCTAAGGATATGAGGAACCAGAGCAATAGCAATGTTAGGGCTTGTTACACTGTACTTTCATCTGCTGTGCAGTCGCGGCAGCCCCTTACGGAAACTACAGCTAGAAGGAGACCTTCGAAGCTTAGTCTGTCACCTTGCCTCACTCCAGGCCACAGAGGCAAGACCCTGCTGCTTAGGGTACCCAGCATGGAAGGGAAAGACCTAGAGCCCACTCCTCTCTCTTCTTCCAGATAATTGTCCCTTCCAACAGCTATCTAGAGACAAAAGGGAGGGCTGGGTGAAGAAGCCAGCAGGCAGACACAGACAACTCCCTCCTAGAAAGACTACGAATCCCTGGTCTGGGAGGAGGCAGCAGGTCAAGTGCAAACAGGGAAGCCATTTCAGACCATGCATGTCACCAGGTCCTCCACAGCCTTGGCAGAGTTCTTTCATGTTGGTTAAATTTTTTACAAAAATCAGCTGTGTATTTGTTACAACAATGGGGCCCTTGACAGACATGTGATGTTATTTATATTCTAGTTACATGCTATTTAAACCATTTTAACAGGAAACTGTTTTACATAGGAAACCACTGTATGAATTTCTCCCGGAAGTCTCCGGCTACCTTTAAGTGTTGTTTAAGCATCCAAGGTCTTCTGATTCTTTCTCAAGGGATTTATTTAGATTATACGCAGCCCACGATCCTCATCCAACTTCCTATAGTACACACAGACAATAAGCCCTTCCTCCATTTCTAAATTTAATCCTTCACAAATCTACTTGTTCAACATCAACATGTCTCAAACCTCAACATCAAACCTAGAGTTTCCAGCCCTCAGCTGCTTTGGAAGCATGGCCAATTCCTCTAATATTGTCCCTGAATGCTAACTGAAGATGCAAGTAGCAGCAGCCAGGTGTAAAATATCACCCAGCAAACTATTTCTTTTACAACATGCTGAATCGCAGAGAATTGTTCCAACTGTTCCACTTACCCATACACAGCAAAAAGCCAAAAAAAAAAAGCATGCAGAGTTTGCAAAGAAATATTAGGGAAAACAGAATAGAGAGATGAGGCAAAGCAGAGGACAGAGTTGAGATGGCTATGAGTGTCAGTAGGAGTACGCAGCACCAATTTTTGATGAGTATCTCTTTTGTCACAAAATACAGTGAGATTAGGATGAACTGAATTCTTAATTAAAGTGAAGAAAACAGGTCTTGGTTTTAGCAAGGCAGTGAGTAGATTTTTTACATTTAAGCAAAAGTAGGCCAGTGAAACTACTCACATATATATTACCATCAAATTGATGGTGATGGTTTGGAAAGCCCCAAAGGAGCCCTGTTGTGCTAGCTGCAGTATGAATAAAGAATAAAGTACTGGCAGCTCCACAGTGACCTGAAAACTGAACCAGGCAAATGAACAAAAATGGAAGCAAAGGCACAGAAGGCAGTCCTAGATAAAAAGAAATGCTAGTGCCTGTACTGGGAAGTTAGTAGAGTTTAGGTTCTGCCTTAAGAGTGGCTGTGAACTCCACCAACCTTGTAAGTCAGTGGTTGCTGCAGTTCTTGCATTAAACTCTCCTCAAGTCCCTCATATTTCTGCTTTCCTCCACACTGAGTTTGTGCTAAGCAGTATGGTAATCCTTATTAGCATGCAAGTTTAAATTCTGTTTAAATTCCTCATTAGGATGAGGTAAACAGACCATGGTTTGCTCAAAAAGTGCAGATATTTATAGATACCAGCTGGCAGTCATTGCTTAGCTTTTAATAACAGTTACACAGCTTCAGATCTTAGCCTGCTTAAGCCTGGCTTGCTTGGGCAGAATACCTGTATGTACTCATGAAGATATCTTTTATGCCTGGGCTGTGGACATTGCCAAGGGTGGATATATGCATGCTAAGCATTCGACTTCTAAACTCCTATGTCTTGTACTAGAGTCCAGCTTAAAGTCATTAAATTGGCCAGTAACGAAGCTAAAATCTCCTGAACTTTCTTCTAGTACACGTTTGCTGAGTATACTTACCTCTTATGCTAAATGAGTTTGCATCTCTAAAAGCCTGTCAGTGAAGATACCAATACATAGCATTGTTACAGGGCAAAAATCAGCATCCCTGTAGTTTCATGTAAATAATGGCATAACTAAATCAAAATCTACTCTTTCAGTGGCACCAGTGAAAACTAAATCATTAGTGCACCAGCACATCTGAAACCTTCAGTGAAATCACTGCTGCTTCCACTAAAGTTCAAACCTATTGCCTTTTCACCCCCTCCATTTTGATCAGTATTTGTTTAGCATTAAAACTATCACCCTCTACTGTTTCCCTCTAACACTATTTAATTGTGATTGCTTAGGCAAACAGTTGTAGTTAAATGATCAACTGAAGACTATCCCAATCAAAAATGCAACCTATGTCTGCTTCCATTTCCAGTTTCTTTGGCAGGGATGTGACCACAATTATGTAATAACGGGAACCATAAAAGCAGCATTATTGTTAACTTTATGTAATTGTAGGATTTTCAGTGATGTACAAGAGTTAAATTCCCATTGGCTTCTGCCAATTCTTCCTGGCACCCACTTGACAGTCCTCTTCATATTCTTTGAGATCTTGCTCCTGCAAATAGAAACAGTGTCTTCTCCCTAGTTATCTAATTTGCAGTTTAATATTGTTGCTTAAACGTCTACTAAAGCAGGTCATGCTTAGTAAAGTGTGGAAATTGTATCTGGCAAGCAAGCTGCTTAAGCAAATGAGGGTTCTGTTCACAAAGCCCAAACACATGCATTTCATCTCATGTCTTTATTGCTGGCTTGTCTTTTCTGAATGATATATTCAATTATTTATTTATTTTTTTTTTTTGTTACCAGAAAGGAAAGCAACTCCTTTAAACTACTTTCGCATCAATGGCAAGATGTATAGCTGTGTTTAATCCTTTTTATTCCTACATGGTTTTCAAATAAATTTACTGATTGTACTGGGGCAAGAAAAATCCAAGACAAATGCCTTCAAGACAGCTCATGAACAAATATAGGAAAGTCAAAGGTATACATACTTGTAAACTGCAAAGAGAACAGACACAGATTCCCATACCAACCCCACAGAGGCGATTATTACGCTGCCAGTAAAATCAAAGGACATTCTTAGTGCTGCCTTGAATGGAAAGCAGTCTTGACAGTTTGGGACTGATTCAGTACATCTGAAACCAGCAGTAGCCTTGCTGCTGTTTTCAGTGTGACTTTATGGAAGCCACCACTTGCAAGAAGAAAATGATCTTGCATCCTAAACTAGAGTCACTTCATGGAGGGTGGTATAGTCTTGTACTTCTGCACAAATTTTTCTGTTGTTATTTAAGTAAGCTCTGACTAATACGAATTATATTTCAGCTTTAACTTAAATGATATATCTGTGAAGAGACACCTGGACAAAGAACATAACCTCCACAAAACAATGCAGAATAGTATATATTTTCTGGGTGATATACAGCACCATGAAAGTAAGAAAAACATCCCTATATTCCTTTCCGTGAAAACAGGATTCCACCTTCTGTTAAACTAGAGAGAAGAAAAATTGAAAGGATTTAGAACTGGTTTAAATTTGCAGATTAGACAACTAGTTTAAATGTCTTTATATGAACACATGGCAGACCTGACTAACTGGACAAGATATTATCACATTCCAAGGGCCAGTAATTTCATAGGGGCTGCCTATGAATTCACAGTAATTTCATGGGGATTGCCTTTGGCTTCCTGTGCAGAGGACCTCAGGTGTGTCATGGTATCAAAGCAATCTTCAAAATACACATTCACTAGCCAATTTAACTGTGAACGAAAATAGGAGTCACAAGAACCACAGGATTTACGCAGTGGTCTTTCAAGAATGTTCTCTGTGCAGAAAGTGCCCTCTGCAAATACTCATTGACAATTCAACAGAATGGAAAGTTCATGTAGGTCAGAAATTGAAATGACTTCTTAATGTTTTACTTCTTAGTCAAGTAAGTTACTTAATGTTTTCATTCTTAATGGATTTCCCTGCATGAAGTGAAAAGCCATAAAAAAATGTCAGCAGACCTTTGGAAAGATCAGCTTGAAGTTTCATTACAATAAAAGAAATGGCTGTAATACATAGCAGCTAATTCTGGTCTACCTCTACACTGCAGCATTCTCTATATTTTGCATTCATAGATATTAGTTATGCTGATAGTTGTATAAAAAGGCACATATTAGTATTTTCTTCTATTACACACCCATTTATTTAGTAATCATCTACTGACTGAATTACATAAGTTAAATTTAATCTTCATAACTGAAGTACAACACTGATTTTCATACTGTCTTCAATTACTTACCTAGAATTTACTGTTTCCAGCAGCAAACATTCATGTAATAGAGCTGGCATTAACTTGGAGCGTAAGACTGAACACTGCGCTCTGGGTTCATGAGGACTAATAAATCAGAGGCACTGCAATACCCCAATGGCCAAAGCACACACTGCTAGATTAGTATCAGAACAGGGGCAACCACAGATACAAAACTGTTTCCACTGGTTCTTTCCCAAGAGCCTGCTCCAATTTAAATCCGTCCTGTACTCCCACTTCCAATCAGTCCTGATCTTCAAGAACCCTCTTTCTGAGCCTCAGTGAGATCCAAGTGTGGGAGCATCTAGTTTGGATGCTTGTAATAAGGTCAACCTGGTAAATGGCCTGGGCAATGAGAAAGCATCCTCAGCTAAAGGAAGGACTTAAATGTAGTGCTCCAGGTAATATTTAGTCCTTCCTTGTCACTAGCATTTAAGTGGAACGACAGCTAACATTGTAAAATCTGAGTTTCCCAAAGGATGAGGGGTACAGCTCCTTAATAAGGCTGAGATTTACAAATCTTGTGTGCCTAAGGCACCTGGTGGCTTAAGTGAGAGGTGCATAACAGTGACCTCTAAACTTGACCTTTAGGCTATCACCAACTTTATAAGCCCATGAAGAACAGCCGGAAAACAAATAAGAAAAACAAATTATTATCTGAAAAATGCCTACCAGCAGAGCAGCACAAATAGGGCCATGGATGATGTACAGCAGATGAGTATCAGAGCTGATCCAGCAACTAGAGAAAACAAACAAGGAAAAAAAAAAATCAACCAAAAACCAACAAACATTTGGCATATTAATATCTCTGGTATTCTTTTTTATCCCCTTAAAACAAATAAAAAAGTTTTGCAAAGCATGCTGAGATGCTACTTACTTGTCGTTATAATATAAGCTTCTAGCAACGGCATGTATGCAGGCAGGGATCAGTGGAAAACCTGTGAAGAAAAATCAATGTTTCCTTCATATGCAAACCTGACTAATAACTACATCTTGCATCTCTTGCTGTTATTTTCTGTACTTTCACCTCATCCAAACCTGTAGAGCAACTAAAGTAACCAGGGCCAATACTATTTCTATTTTCTCAGATTTCTTCTTGAGGGGTGTATGAAACCTTATTCCCACTATCTTTCCAAGGAAATCCATACCAATGCACAGAAAGAAAAGGTAAATCATATTACGACAGTTTAGAATGCAGCAATCAATCTTCATTAATACAGACATATAATACATGCAATATGCTAAATGGGTAGTAGTACTAAAAAGGTAATTCTACACATGACCAGAGCTTTAATGGTATGATAAACAATGTTGATACTTGCTAGGTGTACAGAAAAGAGTCACCTGCAAAACAAATTTGAAATCAGACTCTGGAAATCAGGTAGAATTAAAAATTTAAAAAGAATATGCAAATTAGTTATGTGGGGTCCTTGACACTCTGATGGTACCTAATTTTCAGAAGTTGTTGTGCACCTATTATCTTTTGACTACATCTCAGGTGTGTTTGTAGTGGGACGGCTACCTAGGTACCAAGTCATGTTATAGCTGAATATGCCAATATACTGAGGCTGATGAGAAAGCCCTCACTTTCACCTTGTGAATATGCTGTTGTGCATTATCTGAAACGACCGGGTTTGGCTTGTTATTTTTGATACTGATTTTCTTGAGATTTTCAGCTACGGCTATTTTGTATTTGTTTAGTGAACAACACAGGTTAAATGGAACTGCTGGAAAAATAAATCCTTGGCCATCTCTAACTCAGTTCTGACCCTCCACCCAAGACATGGCAAAGCTTCTCTGAAAACAAACATTCATTCCTGAATAAACATCTTCGACATGAAGAACAATGAATAATTACTTCTTAATGTCTTTTTTATAATAGGAGACTCTTTTCTCTATACAAAGGAGGAGTCGCTTCCTGACTCCAGAAACACACAATCTCTCTTTCATCAAGGACCGAAGTACATACAACTTCCTACATTCATAATTCTAAGCCTGTTGAAACACCACAGACAAAGAAGAAGGGTGGGTCATCATTGTTCAAAGCTACCAGCTCAGAGAAGCAAAGCACAGAGGTTTAATTCTCATGACAAGGAGGAAGAGATTGCTTTGGCCTGAAAACATAGAATGCGAAATCGCATACCCCAGCCAAGAAGGTAATACCACATCAAGTGTTGTTTCTCAGCAAAAACAGCCACCACAATGAGAGTGTGCAGGTAAATGCCTTCACACAGCATCCAAAAGTAGTTGCAACCCATTAGGTACAGGTAGATGAACTGTGACACTTTGCAACTAAGCTGCAGAAAAAAAGCAGAGTACAATATTAATGTTCAAGTTGCAAAAATCTCAAGAGCTTCATTTGCAAAATTGTAAAAAATACTGTTCAAGTTAAATTTCAATGTTTATTCTCTTTTTCACTACACTTACTTTTTTTTTTTTAGTAAAATTTTCATGGTATTACAATTCCATACTTTATGGTGACAATAAAAGTGGTGACTGAGTCTGTGCTTTTATTATTCAAATATGAGGACCTCAAGATCCTCGAGCATGACGGCAGAAAGCCATAATGGTATTTTCCCTTATTGCAAACATTACCACACTTAGCCATTCCAATCAGCAGGGAATCCTCAAATTATCTGATGGCAAACACACAACCAAAAATGTATTTTGATAAAGGTAATTCCCTCTCAAGTTTCACCAATCACAACATATAGCTACTCCAGAGAATAATTTATGTTTTTAAAATGCTCACAATACTTCTAACTTTAACCTAGTCATAGCAGCATTTAGCGCCAGTTGAGAAGAACCTCACTTGTTGGCATATATTTGTATTTAGCTTCATTCAAAAGACATTCTTCAACTGAAATGTTAAAAAACAATTTACTGTGAAGCTGTGAAAAAGAAACAATAGTTAATGTGCAGATTTAGACACAGTGGATCTCTTTTTTTTTTTTTTTCCGTCCTGTAATCACCGCGTGTTGGATTGATCTATTTCTCGCACTTAGCTTAAAACAAACCAAAAATGAACTTTTTTTTACCACATTTTGCTACCTAACTCATGAGGTGATTAGCAGCTATCTCAAGATTGTTTTCCAGCACTTGGATGGAGTTTTACAGGAGAAAGAGAATTTATCTTTTTACTTGATTAAGCTTCTGAAGTTTTGCCCTAACTTTCATAGAATTTGAATTAATCTTCCTGGCCTAAACTAAATAAGGCCATAATTAGGGATTTGTTTGTTTATGTATGTAATTTTCAGGCTCTGATTCACACTTACTCAGTGTTATCAGGAAATTACAGAAGGGGAAAAAAGAAAAAAAAGAGAAAAGAGAAAAAAAGAAGAATCAGACCCGAACAGATAAGGCTTTTATTTTGCTTTTACTTTTGGAATACAACGGCCAGTGTCACCTCCTTTCACAAAAAAACGAAAAATAAAATAAAACTGATTCTTTTCAAATGAAGATGGCAAAGTTAAAGCCATAGGAAAGCAGCATATAGTTCCAAAATACACTGCAATGCTTTTTTTACTGCCCTTCCTTGTTGAATTGATCCTCTATAACCTCACTGAGATCATCTAGAACAGGCTACTTACTTACAGTTGTTTCAGTGCAAAAGAGATTTGTAGAAACTCAGAAAAGCAGTTCAGTGTGCTCCGTCTCTTAGAGTGTTTCTACTGTTTCAAAACCACAAATGTGGAGTGCCCAAATCATTGTTAGACATCTGTTGTACTATGTAACATGGACACATCGTTACTGAATATTTTAACCTCACTATATACAACATTTTGTCAACTATTCACATCTCATCTCTTCTGTGCTGTTCACAGACAAATTAATAAGGCTGCCAAATATACTTTCACTTACTGGATTAGTTGCAACCAACTCCTGATTGTTGGCAACTGCAGTCAGTGAAATTATTGTTACAACCGAGTTGCAAACAAAAGAGAAAAACAGATTTTTGTGCAGGGTAATCCTTTGGCAACTCAAGCTCCTAGAAAAGAGAAACAAGAACAAATGAATACCCAGGGGTAAAATGCTGTGCACTTGGGGGAACCCTGAAATTTTGAAATACTAGGGCTCTTTATTTTATTAAAGTCTTACATCAACCCTTTCTTAAGCTACAGTCTAAATTTAATAAAATGATGTGAAAGGTAACTTTCCCTTCAACACCAACAAGAGGCAAAGTGAAGTACATTCAGTTCCAGTGTGTTCACAGGGACAGACCTGCTTTGCAGTGGCAATCTAGAAAACATCTGAATAGCAGCAATGTAACATGTTTCATAAGATTTATACCTTTGAGGAAGCTCTCCCACCCTGCATTTCCATTTACCCAAACCTAATATGTTTTGAGCACGTATTTTTTTTTTACTACTCATATTCCTGTCATTTTCCTTCCTTGATCTTATAACTGGAGAAATATACAAAAAAGTAAAATAACACAAAGCTTATATTGACTTTGGTATACAACTCAGTCATAAACAGTATATAAACAATTATAAAATGCAGTATCCAACTGAATTTAATTGTGTTAACTTTCAAGGTTTGCCTTTAATCTTGCAATAAAATTAAAGAAAAAAATCTTTGGAAGAACTGGTTTGTTGGGTTGTTGTTTTTTTTTTTTGTTTTTTTTTTTTTTTTAATATTTTTTTTAAGCAGAGCATCAGTAATATTAAACAATTACTGGAAATTGAACATACTCTGAAAATTTCTGTTTATCTGCCATACTAGAGAAAACAGGTCTGAATTAGTGCCATTCCAAGAGGCAGGAGTGCTTCTCATTCAAGTTTTTTAAAAGAAATTCAGCTTTATAGGCAAACACAAAAAAGACAGAAAGCCTGTATGGGTACACGGACAATTCTGATCATTGGGATATTAAACCTTAATGCGCAAAGTTCCCAAAAGAGCAACTAAAATCCATTTTGTTATAAAAGGACACTCTCAGAAAACACTCTTTTTTTAAATCTGGAGAAAGCATCTACTGAAGCCTCTGCTGTAGAGTCTGTTCTTTCTAACCACACCTACCTACCTCCATTTAGCAGCCAGCACCACAGAGTGCAGCTGATTGACAAAATAACTGGAGGACGAATAGCTATCACACATGCAATTGCTCTTCACTGTTAGAGCAATCAGAAATACATTGAAAAGGTCAGCATGAGACAAGTCTAAATTTTCACAAAGGGAAAATCAACTTGTCTAGCCTTTTCAAATAGCATGCCTGGAAGACAAGATAAAGTATGGACACTGATGATTAATTTTTAATTTGAGAGGGAAGGAGGGAGAAGAAATTTATATTTTAATAGAGAAATGCAGATACAGAACAGGCATGAAAGCTGGAGGAGTATATTGAAAACTGTTGAGAACATGACAGAAAACAGGAGACAAAACAATCCCACTGAACAAGAGATATGCTAAAAAAATACTGGCTATGGAAGACGCTGCACTTCTTAGTTGCATCCTTCACAACTATTACACAAAGAATATATGAAGCACCCCACAGATATATGGAGTACGCTCAGATATGGACAGTGCAATACCATGAATCAGGCAGAGTTTGTGCAATTTAAGCCTTGGAGCCCTGAGACATTCTAAGCCTCATTTCACTAAACATGGGGGAAGGAAACCACTCCAGAAACCAGTGCTGCCATGCAGCAACAAGGCACTACTCTAGTCAAACCTCTGTTTGCAAAGTGTTGTTTGCCTGAAGAAAATGAGAAAGAAAAATTGTCCAAATTACAGAACACAGGTTTAGATATGAATTAAGCGATAAAGTACATTCCATTAGGCTTTTTATTCTTTCAGTTTTAATGCCCCAAACTTATACAGCTTTGACTATTAAAATATGCAGATTTTTATGTGTTCTGAAAATGTATTTTCATAAGGTCTTTTCCTTCCTATATGGCTTATATACAAAAGGAGAGGTGACACTAGATTCCAGCTAAGGGCTTTGTGTAAACAAGTCCTGAAGAACTCTGGAATTCCTTCTCCTTATCGTTAAAAGGCTCAGTGCGCAGGCAAGGAAAAGCACGTACAGCTAATGGGGCCATCTCTCAGGGTCATCCAGCAGCTGTTCCTGTTGAATATTCAAACACACCCATCCACAACCACCTCCACCCATGCAGAAAAGGACTGAAAGGATCACAAGACAAGAAACAAGGAAGCAAGACTGATGACATTTAAAAATGAAGACTGCTTTTGGTAATAAAAGTATCTTTTCTTAAGCCTCCCCACCCTCCCTCTTGTGTCCCTCTTCCTATATTCCTCTTTCTGACTATTTTTTCTTAATGACATAATATCCTTTAATCACTTAATTCTCATAACTATGATCTAAGAGCATTTGAATGACCTACCTCCAGATTAAACCATGTGCAGTAAAAACAAAACAAAACAGACTTCCTGATAATTTACATATTTCCCTTCCTATTTTGACTCCTATATGTCTTGGGCATTAGGAAAAATATCAGTTCTGCAATACCTTTCCCAAAATAAAAAAATGTAACATTTTCAAAATTTCAGATACATTCGAGATCTAAATTCTTAAGGTATTCATATGCTTCAAAATTCAACCAGTGAGATCCACATATGCACCTAAGGGAATTACCTGTTCAGCCAAAATTAACTTTCAGTGACTTGGGAACCTCCGATCTCTCTGTCAATCTATCACTCAGTTGTTTGCCCACTCTGTTACCATAGCACTGCTATCCTCTGTGAGTGCGCCCATGTGATTTGACATGATGCTTGATCAACAACTCCTTTATGGGCTTTTTTTGTTTGCTCGGTTTGGGATTTGTTCAGGTTGGGGGCCATCCTTCAAATTACAGCTCCCCTTTGCCTGAATTCTCTGGGTTTAAGATTTCTCTTGCCTTGGCTTTTTTTTTTCCCCCTCCCTTTTCTTTATATAAACTATAGAACTATTTTAACATAACATTTTATAATAAGCACATGTATGACCTAGAGGATGTAACAGAATAAGAAAGCAGAGACAACTGCAAGAAGTTACTTTTTTTTTTTTTATGTGTCACAGATGACTTTTCAGAGAGGAAGTTCCGAATTCCAAGCTTATAGCCCATTTTATGCTATTAAACAAAATTCCAATCCACCTGAGGAACACAAGTGACAAACTGGACAAGTATTTCCAATAAGGTAATTTTCTAAAGAAAAGACAGAATTTCAAATTAAAAACAAAACAAAACAAAACACCAAACTGGCTTAATCTTACAAAAATAAAAACAAAAGAAAGTATTTGAAAAGCTGAAGATATTTGAAAAAACATCTTGGTTTTCTTCTGGGAAAAGGTACCACCTTTCCAGTCAAACCTAAAGATATTCTAATGGTCAGCAATCAAGCAAATATCATCTGGAAACTATCAAAAGATGAACAGAATAAATTTTTTGGATACACGACAAGTTGAAAGGCACCCCCACACAATAGCAAAAAAAACCCACCCACCTGTTAAAGCTATGAATAATTATACAAGCTTCAGCCGATACATAATACATCCTGGTATTAATCTAGATCCTTAAATATCCTTCTGGTACTAAAAATACTTTAGAGGAACTCTACATCCCAAGAGAACAGCTTGTAGAGAACTTCCTTTAGCTTCCTTTAAATTTTGTAATTTCCTTTTATATCCTAACATAACCACAGTCTAGAAAATGTGGTTTGCGGGTCTGGATTAATTCCATGTAGTTCTCTGAGGAGAAATGATCCTTCTACCAGAGGGAGAAAAAAAAAGCCCGGGAAGGCTAGACAAACACGACATAGTAATAAGGGTTGCAAAGCAGATCACCTGCTTTTGCAGCAAATGCCAGAAGGCCAAGATGAAAATGGCTTGGGTTTCACGTTATAGTACAGAAATTCATGCTTTACTGTCTGAACTTTTAAAACCTTACATTCCAAATCTTTTTGTTTTCTGCTGAGAAGTCTGTCAAAACATTTTTCCTGTCACATTATATACTTGGTCTGTTAAACTTGTGACATTCATAGCAACAGTATAGCCTTTTTTATGCAAAATAAAGCTTTTTATAAGAACTCAGAGCCATTTCACTTGTTGATTTCGTGGAGGGAAAGTGAATTTGGAAATGGTAAATATTGTTTTTACAAGTCATATGCAAATAAGCTGATTAAAAAAACCCAAATGTTTTAGTTTGTCCTCATGAACGTGATCCTCATGAAAAGAAGTCAGAAAAAGCTGAAAAGTCATTTTGAATACTGGATTTCATAAAGAGACGTTACAAAGTGGAAACACTGGTTTGCTGGGGATTTGTGGAAATGTTGTTCCAGAACCAGGGGAAATGATGGATACCTAAATTGGAAACTCTGTAATCAGCCAGATGCAACTAAAAAGGGCATTTTTTTTGTCAGACATCTGCTACTCTTACCTAATCAAAGTCCAGAGCATGAGAGCTAGCCCCACAGTTGCTAGCATATGCTCAATTCATATTTAAATGTTAGAGGAAAAGTGAAAGATCAAGTGAGACAGTAGAGTACAGCAATAAACAACAGGTGAGACTATAGAGCAGATCTAACTTAGCCAATAAAAAATGAGGCAGAAATGTTTTAACTGTGCCATTTAGCAAGGAAAGCCTACACTGTGCAGTGCAGCATTTAGCAGAGATAACTTGTCGCTCAGCTCCGCTCATGTGGCAACATTCCTGGTTTCACCTTTCTACAAAACCTCATCAACTTCTTCAAAAAAAACCACAAGAGATCTTTCATGTTAAAGAAAAGTAAGTTCACAGTAGTAAGAAGACTTATTTTTCAGGATATGTGCATATTACAAGTTGTTGTGACAGTGGTGATACATAGCTCACTTTCAGGAAGGTAACATAATGTTAGAAAATGGATATGACATAACTGTCATAGAAATAATGTGGTGAATAAAAACTCAGGATTATTTTTATTATTCCCATTCCTATTATTGCTCTTAACATTATTTTCTTTACAGTTTATTGCATTTTGTGGCTATCTACTTTGCAATATTACTGTACCTATCATAAATCATCAGTATTTTGGTTTGCATTTGTTCTTTTGTTAGGTTGATGCTTGGCATATCCACACTGCAACTTATTTTGTTTAAAAAATCCCACCACCACCACCACCAAAACTACAGCAACAACAAAACCCCAAACCTAAACCCAAAACAAGCAAGCCTTTTCTTTTTTTCCCATTTTCCCGCTTCCTATTTTCAATATATTCTACAGTTTTTGATTTGCAGATTTAGGATTTTAGGTTTCCATTAAAAGAAACCTAAAATTTCATCACATTGTAATGTTCACCAAAGCAATACACCGACTCTTTGCCTTCTTGCTCCTTCTAATTTCACTGGAATGGCTAGTGTTTCAAAGTATTGAAAATAGGATTTTTGCAACCACTGATATTTAGCAAAGAATTTTAAGTATACTTACTTAAAATAAAAGAATATGCCAAGAGAAATCAGAAGTGATGTAATTGAAAGACCATGTCCGATGATGGCCAAGTAATACAAGTTCAGAGCAGTCTGCAACATAAGAACAGAAGCAAGCATCTGTGATGCATACAGAACTATTGCTGATAAAGCACATACTTAACACATCTCTTCTGCATATAAAAGAACTATTATAGGATTACTAAAAACATTACAGAGAATGATGAGCCAAGTCTAGAATCCTGAAAATCAACATCTTTCTAAAATCTCTTTTTTATAGGACATGCAACACATTTGCTGAAATAATCACTAGAACTCATTGTTAAGACATCAGGTTTCTAATATATATGGCTATGTTTTTTTCTAAGTATTTACATAAATGTGGCCATTTATGCTACTGCACCGGAGGCATTCCTGTCTGAGGCTTGATTCCTCTATTAATACAACTCTTGAGTAAAACATGTGCTTCCTATATGAATTTATGTATTTTTTTCATCATAGAAGATTTGCTCTTGTCATCTAAAGATACTTCCTTTAAAACAAGCTGTGAGTATGATATTGGAAACTTAGTTTTCACTTTGTATTTAAGGAAGGGCATAAAAAAAAGGTAACAATGAAGACTAAACAGTCTGCATTAAATAAGCCTACAGCCAAATTACAGAATTATGAAAAGCTGGATAGGTACAAATGGCAAAAATGAAGAACCAGTTAATTAATATTTGGAATATATACAGCATGTTATGACTAATTCTTTGAATTAATAAGATACTAAATTCCATTTGTAACAACCCCCTGCTTTCAGTCATGGAACCTGTCTCACAATTTCTCTTGTTGCATTAAAAGTACGATAATCGTCTTGTACACAGGAACAATAACAATAAGGCTTAACCTTATTCTATCAAAATAAAGCACGACTATCTGGATTCTATGCTCATGGACTCCAAGCTGTATGTACCCTTTGAACTTACTTAAGATTGAACTTCTTTTAAATTGACTTACTTAAGTCAATTTAAGATAGACTAACTGCAGCTTGCTACATACATTGACTTCTGAAATAAAAATTAAAAAATAAAAAAATAAAAAAATTAAAAAATAAAAATAAAAATAAAAAAATAAAAAATAAAAAAATAAAAAAATAAAATAAAAAATAAAAAAATAAAAAAATAAAATAAAAAAAATAAAAATAAAAAAATAAAAAATAAAAAAATAAAAAAATAAAAAATAAAAAAAATAAAATATAAAAAAATAAAAATAAAAAATAAAAAAATAAAAAATAAATAAAAAATAAAAAAATAAAAAAATAAAAAAAATAAAAAAATAAAAAGAAAAACCCCATCTAACATTCCTCACAATTTACTTCCCTTTGGCCTCCAAAGGTCCTGTGGTGAATCCAGTCAACTACAGCTTGTCTGCTTTGTAAAAAAACCAATATTTTTTACTTTGTAAAAAAAGATATTAGCTCTGCTTTGGTTGGGGAAAAAAAAAAAAAACAACCAAAAAAAACCAACCCACACAAAAAACCACCCAACAAAAAACAAGAAACAAACCCTTGAAGATGTATTAATCTTGAACAAAGCTCTGGTTGTGCACCTACTGAAAATCTGCTACCGTAACTTAGTTGGATAAACTCATGCAGTCAGCACATCTTCCGCAGATGTGCAAGCCTGCAGCTCTTCTGAACTTGCACCTACTTCCAATTTACAGAGTAAAATGTAAAGGTCTGCTCTTAGCGGGCATGCACTTTTGCTTACCAGTAGATGGCTGCGGGTGACCTAAGCAAATATGAGTATGCACACATTAAAATGTCATTAAAAAAAAAAGATCATGTTATTCAAGCACCTGAAATCAGCTGTAAAATATGAAGCAGGTGGGTTGGAAGGTTTTTTCTAGTCTGTTTAGCACAATTCACCCAACATACTTTTTTCTTTTTGCATTTTGATATTGCATCAACTCTGTTGCCATCTGAGTTTTGAACTTGTGCAGTTTTTCAGATAAGTTTCCTGACACTAGGACCTTGCATTCATTCCTTTCCTACCTTCACTTTTTCATGTGTATAAATATTACACTGGGTATAGTTTGTCCACGTCCTGTTGCTTTCTGGGTGTCTAAACCAATTCCCATTTGGATCACAGATCTTCGTAACCTTTTCTGCAAAGAAGATGGAAAGAAAAACAAAAGAAAAACACAACAGTCAGCACTGAAGTTCTGCTTCCCGGGGCCTAGTACCTAATGAAGAAAGACTGGCAAACAAATGACAGCTTTGTTTATATGACTAGAGAGACACTGCTTGTTACTATGAATTCTGAGAACCTAGAGGCCATTGCTTTTGCTTAGCAAGAGCAACTGATGACGTGTTTTTCTTCAGGAAACAAACAGCTTTCCCTCCTCCAAGCCAGTAAGTATCAAAATACATCAAACCAACTGCTCAAGAACTACCAGATGAAGTGACAAAAATATTTAAACAGCTTGTTTATCATCCAAGATCTAAACTGACATCTGACATCCTACCACTGTAAAACAGAATTGAACAGGCAAGAAAACGTCAACAGAGAAACTGCTTAAGAACCAAACTGGAACACTGTGACTACATAATGATTTCTATCGTCAAATAGAAGGAGGCATGACAAGACCCTGGGAACACCAAATGAAGCAGGAAGAGACAAGAGTGGAAGTCTATGACATTTTCCACCTGCTCACAGATATAAAGCTTAGCCCTACAGAAACAGAAAAAGATTCTCTTGTGGGAGAAACTCTTGTCAGCTCCTACTGCTAAACTGAAGTAAAAGAGTAAGTCATACTTCTGCTTGCCTGTTAGAGAGATCTCTAAGAGGACAAAAATGGACCTAACTTCAAGTTATACGTCATAGTCTGCAGAATTCCGCAAGGAGATATGTCAGGGAAAAAAACAAACAAACAAACCAACCAAGCAAAAACCAAAACCAAAACCAAAAGAAAAACAAACGAACACACACCAAAACACACAACACCAACTTGTCTGTCGCGATAAAGGAAAAGGACTTGGGGGTGCTGGTCAATGAGAAACTGAACATGACCCAGCATTGTGCTGGC
Source organism: Amazona ochrocephala (assembly GCA_039720435.1). Taxonomy (NCBI): domain Eukaryota; kingdom Metazoa; phylum Chordata; class Aves; order Psittaciformes; family Psittacidae; genus Amazona; species Amazona ochrocephala. The sequence continues at coordinate 78,550,456 of CM077881.1, read as the reverse complement.
AGCCCAGAAACCAACTGTGTCCTGTGCCGCACCAAAAGGAGCGCTATCAGCGAGTCGGAGGAGGTGATTCTCCCCCTCTGCACATAGTACTGTGTGCAGTTCTGGTGTCCCCAACATAAAAAGGACATGGAGCTGTTGGAGCAAGTCCAGAGGAAGCCACGAGGATGATAAGGGGGGTGGAGCACCTCCTATACAAAGAGAGGCTGAGAAAATTGGGGCTGTTCAGCGTGGAGAAGCTGCGTGGAGACCTCATAGCAGCCTTCCAGTATCTGAAGGGAGCCTACAAGGATGCTGGAGAGGAACTCTTCATCAGGGACTGTAGCAATAGGACGAAGGGCAATGGGTTCAGAGTTTGAAAGGGGAGATTTAGGTTGGATATAAAGAAAAAATTCTTTACCGTGAGAGTGGCGAGGCACTGGAAATGGCTGCTTAAGGACACTGTAAGTGCCCCATTCCTGGGAGTGTTCAAGGCCAAGTTAGACAGGGCCTTGAGCATCCTGGTCTAGTGACAGCTGTCCCTGCCCATGGCAGGGGGATTGGAAGTAGATGAAATTAAGGTCCCTTTAAATCCTAACTATTCTGTGATTCTGTGAAAATGCAAATAATGGGTTTGAAGTTACTGAAATCCTGGAGTATTGGTGACTTTGAGTGGGGCAAACAGGATGCATCAAGCACCTAAAATCTCATTTTGTTAAGAAATATGTTGATGTAGGAGTCCATGCACACTTACCTGACGGGTTGAAATCCTGAAAGTAGTCTGGACAACGCTGTACTGACACAGTGCCAGCAGCAACGTCACTCCAGCACAACCAGCCATCCCATGTCCTGTTACAGTAAGGACCTGCAAATAAGCAGAGATCTGCTAATGAAACAACAACCCTTCTTTCGTAACAGTCCCTCAAAAGTAAGATGTAAGACTGTATAAGGTAACTTTCTCACTTGCAGGAGAGAGAAAAAAAGAAAATAGAAATAAAAGACTTAGCATTAGTTAAGACTCCACTCAGTAGTACCTTAAATGTACATTTCTTTGAACACATTTTAAAAACCCACCATCAGTCACCTTGAAACAGTCTACATCTACAATCTACAAACCTCAGATCTAGAGCACAGTAGACAAATCCCCCTAAATCTATTCAGACCAAACAATGCATATTAACAAAGAGCCTTAAGCATGCAAATACAACTTTGCTTAATGTATTTCTATGTTGGATGTATACCAAGCCTATAGATACATTTTCTAGGTCATTTGAAAACACAGTAGTACCCTACAAGCCATCAGAAAGCCTGTCTGGGAGGCAGCCATAACTCCTCTGCCTCAGGCAGAGCTGAGCCTGCAGCAGTCACGATGGCCAGACGCTTCTCCAAGTGCTCCAGGGACAGCAAATCCAAGTGTCCCTCAAAAGCTTGTTTCGATGCATCACACACACAAATTTTAACATCTAAAATAAACCTCCCCTGAGAATGAGCTGGGGTTTTATAATCAAATCCTTTCCCAAAAGGCATGCAGAATAACTGACCCTCTCTACAAATTTGTAGATGTTTTCAGTATCTTCCTTCAGGACTTAATGCCCCCATCTCAAAGCTGCATTTTTCAAATGTTATGCAATTCCTCCTCTTCTCATCCGAAGACTTTCCAACCTGTCCAGATACTTCTGAAGCTGTGATGCCCCAGGCTGGACATAAGCTTACACTTTAATGCTCGTATCTACTTCTGACCTCCAGACATTCAATTCTTCCAAAGAATCATTTTGGAAGAGAACTCATTGTCAGCAAGCATAAATAACACTAACAAAAGCCTCGGAGCAGGAAAATAATGCGTATCAAGATACTTCCAATTTTCAAAGGCAGGTGTGACCAGAGGTATTACAAAAGCATGGAATAAAGTGGTAAGATTAATTGGTCATAATTTTTTAATTTTGATATCTATTTAAATTAACATTTTCTTATCAGAAATAAAAACTTTGTGTCGTATAAGAAGTGGTGCTATGAACAGGTAACACATTACTTTATCTTCATGAATCCCAAAAGTGACATTTCTAAGAAATCGTACAAATACTATTACAGCCTGAAAAATCATTGCTAGTAAGACAAGAAATGAATATAACTAAAGGAGCCTAAATTGCTGTAATTACCTGTTGGCCATTTGCCTACGTAAACCCTTATAAGAAAATAATCTCTACCTTCTTTCCTGTGAATAGGATCTTGCATAATTTTCTGGTAGCATTCATATTGTGCTGTCATAATCTTATTCCGTGTAACACTCAGCTGAGAGTAGTCTTCTGTCATATTCTGATGCCCTTCAGATGGTATAGCAGTGGCAAAAAACTAAAAGGAAAAAGACTTTTTTTACCAAGTCATGTACATACTCCAATACAAACTTCAATCCTTTAAAATACTTTAAATACTATTTTCCTGAAGGAAAGTGATCATCAAATTTTATTTCTGAGACTAGGATTTTGTATTTTTCTGGTTAGTTTAGAAATTCTTCATATACTGAATCTTGACAAATATCTCATGACTGAGCAAGGGGAAGGAACAATCTGCAAGATTTGTAAATAGTAATGGAAAAATGACCAGAAAACACTGATATAGTCAGAAGTATACAAATAGTATATAAATCCAGTAAAACACATCAATGTTACAAAAAACTATCCTTTATGAAGAGACTTTCCATATACTGTATGTGCTGAAGCTTTTGGCTTCTTTAGAGCTATATGGTTTCTCTATCTGGTGAACCATAGAGGCAACCCTCAAGACACAAAGAGGCATAAAAAAGACATGACATTCACTTAAAAACATGGATCCTGATCTAAACCTAAACCTTCTAAGTGCATTTTTTTTAAGTAGTTAAATATTTTATGGGAAGCTACTAAACTTCACAGAAAAACAAAACTGCAGATTGAAATACTGTGCCACTGTCATAAAAGCGTGAAATTAGAACTTCTGAGGATGTCCTCTGAATCCAAGTTGTAGGTTTCCTTCACTTTTCCTGGGTCTGCACAGTTCTGTTCGTCAGTCCCTTGTTAACCATTACTGTAACGTTTCCTGCTAGCAAAGGATATGCTGCGTTCAGCAGAGGTAACTACTATTTCTATTTCTTTACCACAGGAATTTAATTGTTCAATCTGGAAGTGAGTAAAAAAAAAAAACTTATAAGACTTACCACAGTAACTGATAAGAACAGCAGCAAAAATGTGATCCAGTTTTTTGTCATTTTTAGATCCAGTGCAGTGAATTTTAATGTAGTTGAATAAACTCAAACTGCAATGAAAAAAAAAAAAAAAAAAGTAGGAAGAACCTTAGCAATTCATGAAAGCCGAAACTGATAAAAGACTTTGTATTTTCTTTCTGAATTAAAACAACTCGATGGAGTTTTCTCAGTTTTTATTCACATATAGTGACACCAAGTGATATACATGGAGATGTACAATATGATGTGAAAATATGCACTCAATTCACCAGTAACGGATTCCAGCAGCAGGGTTTTTCCTGCACTGCTGCCTCCGCTGCCTTAACTAACACCAGTTCTCCAAAGGGTTTGTCTCAGCCTGGTAGCTGGTATCAGCTTCAGCAGAGATATACCTCTGGGCTAATTGCTATGAGTTAGCACCTTGACATCTCTGCCTTTAGGCAACCATCACAAACTGCAGTTCAGTTTCCTCCAAAGGAGGACTAGACTTTCACAAACACATGCACACAATTATTTCCTGTTCTCTTCATACTAGATGAATTTGATCTTGCCATTTCTGGAAGAAATGATCTAGTAAGTAGTCACTTTATCTTGAAGTTACAGCTTTTCAAGGATGACAATGGCAATACAAGTTGTGAGCTGTAAAATAGCTTCTGTATCCGCAGTAGCTGTAAACTATTTACTGTATCATCAGTTTAAAAAAAAAAAGTAACTATCTAAACCAGCTGTAATAATCTTACAGTGCAGACTTCTCCTGGGATTGATGTTTGAAGTGCGAAATGCACCTAAACCATAAAATATACAAAGTTATTTATTAAGCACTTAATCTATTAAACATAGCCCTGCTGTGTGAATTCACTCAAAAGGAAGGGAAATGTGCAAGAGATTTCTCAAGTGTCCTGAAATATCCCAAGAAGATCACAAAGCCAAGCCTGGAACCAAGATAAGAGCTTCTCTTCTGCTTCTATGTTAGCAAAAGACCTTTCCATATTTAGATGAAGATTTTTGCATCTAAATCATCTTTCAAAAGCTAAGTATCTCACTGTACTAGCATTAATGAAGCTATTATCAGCCAAATTAAGGGGGACCACATCTGAGTGAGTTTAGCTTTCTTGTACAGATTAATTCACTAAAGATAATACACTGCTACTTCAGATATAAAACTTAAGTACTCCAAAGCCCCCTCATATAGGTAGCTCTAAGATCCCACTGCTACTGAATCAAGAGGGCTGTTGGTAGCTGAGTACCTGCCTCCTGACCCAAGCCACCTTCTCCCTTGGATCACACTTGCTTTTGTCTTTGAATTTTTTCTAATCCAAGAGTCACATCCTATGAGAGACTGGTGGATGACAACTGATTGCACACTGGCAAATACAGTCAATTTTAGAAAAAGCCCATCCTGTAAAAAAAACCCAATGCAGCTTAGTAACAAAAAGCAAGTATTCTGTATCTACTTCTGTTCTGCTTTTACACGGTGACTGGATCCTCCTAGCACAACTACAGTACAATAAAAAGCATTTTGTAGGATATACTGACTATATGAGACTGCTGCTGTGTATTGTATGGCTTGATGCAAATATAAGAAACATTGCAATATCAGTTACTGTTGTGCCTGTTTAATCCAGACTAAAAGTGCATCAGTAACCTCTCTGTTTTTACCACTAGCATGCAATCCTCTAACACCGATTGCTGGAAATTGCACAGGTAATTCAGCAAAAAACTGAAGTTCAAACGTGCTGCTTTGAAGGTTCTTAAAAAAATAACAGGAAGATCAATCAGCATATATGAAATCTATTCTTGGTTTAAGCTATACTTCTCTGGAAAAATCCACATGTGCGGAGAACTACAATGAACAACTTGTCAAAAAAACTATCTGCTAGCTAAAGAAAAATCTAAATATCTCCGTGCACTGACTAAAGATTGGCTGAAAACCAAATGCAAATGGAGATATTCAAAGAAGCAAGATGATTTCTATTCTGCATGACAACTGGGGGCAAGAGATTAATTCAAACCTATCACAAGTTTTATCCATTTACAGTTACATCTGTTTACCTAGGAAGGGAAAAGAAACACTGGCCTTTTAAGGAAGCCTGGGATTAACTATTTGGTTGTAAGGCAATTGAGTAATCTCTCTCCAAATTATGCCAAAGCACACATGCACAGAGTTAAAACCTGCAAGTGATGTGCATAGGACAAGCAATGAGCCAATCATGTAGAACATAGCAACCATAATTTAGTATATGTTTTTCTATATAAGTATGCAAGAGTTCAAAATAATTTTCTCTAATAGTTCCAAAAATCCTTGCACTAAAACAAATACTGGATATCAAATTTAATATGCATGTTAAAATACTGTCCTCATTTAGCCTTGCTTATTTTTATTTATCTGAAAGATATAACAACTTATAAACAAAGGCAAAATTTATCTTCTTTGATTCAAAGTCCATGACTGTTTCTGTTTCATATTATCAATAGTCAACCATTAGCTCAGTAACTTTAATGGTCCAAACCTAGAGATTTTGTAGACATTTCCTACCAGCCATTCCAGGATCCACTGCTAAGTAATTAGTTCTTCCCAGGAGACAAAAGATTAAGTCAAGACCATAATTTGCTCTGTGCGTTCCACTCATTTCTCACAGTTGCAAACTGCAAAATACATGTATATATAGAGGAAAAAAAATGCTTTTTCTAAACATCAATTACAAAATGCAGGACGGAGGTCATTCATACGCCTGTTTGGACTTCAGGAAAACATTTCTTGCAACACTACAAGAATTCACTCATTCAACGCTTATTCCAGTTATTTTGGACATGAACTTTCACAGGAAGATTATAAACATTAAGAATCGACAATAATGTAGTCCACTGAACATGGTTGTAACCCAGTACTGCTGGGAAAGTCAGGCTGCTTTTATGAATCACCTTTCTGATGAAATGCAAAACAAAGGTAATTCTCAGAAAGTTACCTCCCTCTCAGAGCTGGGAGGTATTAGATGCACAAGGAAAATAAGAGAGCCATTATCGAGCTTCTTTAAAGAAAAATGCTTCCCAAGTTGTTCTTCTCTACTGAAGATCTTTGACAATTCTACTGTGGGGACAAGAGGACCACTGTATTGGATTGAGATTAATTTGAGTTTACTGAATGTTATCCTAAGGGAAAAGATGGTGGAAGCTTAGAAAGAATCCCCTGACTTCTTGCTAAACAAAAGCCAGTAGGAACATGAGTTACAGATAGGTATAGAATGAAACTGTAAGTCAGTGGACACAACGCCACAACTACTAGCAGTCCTCTATTTTCCCAGTAAAAGGGAATGTCAGTGAGAAGAGAATGGGGAATTGCAATAGCAAACCAGATCTTCAAAATCTCATTTTTAGTAAATGTTGTATTGAAGACGGGGATAACTAAGAAAACTAATCAAATGGTTCTGTCTGTTCTTCTTCTTTATTACATCTCTGTTAACTAAATTAATGATGCTCCAAAGGCCCATATTGTGTTTGTCATTGATAGCAGTGACATCTATTGAAGAAGAAGGAATTCAAGAGGAACTGGAAGCTGCACTTAGCCAAAACAGTCACTGGTATAGCTTTAACAGATGTTCACATTTCATTTCCTCCTGCTTTCTCTACAGAGCCGTCCTGCATCATCAGCTGTTCCTACTTTTAACCTTTTCTCATCCTCCCAAGAATAAATGTCACCCTTGCTGAGCTCCAGACACTTCCTCTTTCAGTGATACAGCAAAAGGTTTAAAAGAAGTAGTCAGCGAGAAATTTTTCTTTTTTTTCTTTTTTTTAACTTTGATCACCTGACCACATTTAGTACAAAAGAAAAAACACAACTTCTATCTTAAGCATTTGCCCTTACATCTGACTAAGTTGGAATGCAACTCTGTAGGAGTGGGATAGGAGGAAGAGTCTACTTTTGTCATTGCATGTACATTCATACACATGCACCAACATCTGTCAATAACTGGTAAACTTTGATTTGACCGGTATGAGAAAAACAAAAACAACCCACCTCCCAAACATTTTCAGAAGAAATTACATATCTTGCAGTGTGCCATAGTCTTGCAATGTTGAAGTTCAGCATGCACAAATATAGATGTATAGCCTTCCTCTGACTGGAAATTCTGGGGTCAGAATGGGTGTTTTTTTGACACACCCCACCCTCTGTATGTTTGGTTGTTTCAGCCCAAGATACAAGCAAAAACAAGTTGGAAAATGCCAAACCCTTTTCAAGCATCCCTATTTTGAATTGTACTTCACTGTTAGGAAAAAAAAAAAACACAAACCAACAAAAACCCAACTAATCTCAAATGGAATTACAGATAGAGCCTTCACTCACAAACTTTCTGGAAATACTCTGCCCACAGAGATCCTCTTCTAACTAAAAAGAATTTTGCAAGTGGAGAGTACAACCCAAACATTAATACATGCCAGGTTCATTTAGTTCTTAGAGTGGACTCCAAAATCTCCACACCTATCTTACAGAGCAATGAAAGGCAATTTGGAAATCTTTCTAATGGAGTAAAACTCCCTCATTTCTGAGGGTAGCACTTCTGGAAGATTTGGACCAAACTGCTTTCACAGTATCACAACAGGTATCACAGTTACAACTGGTATCACACTATAGATCATGGCTGTATGTGCGAGAATTACTCTATCCTCCTAATAATTACAGAGTTAAGAAAGCTCAAAATGCTATGGAATAAATCTAAAGAACTCTGGGCATCACAGTCTCACAACACTAGAATTTCCTACTCACCACCCACCATCAACTCTGAAATCAATACCCAGGCATTTGCAGTAACAGATTCCTAGAACAGGTGAGATAGGAGATCAGAAGAATTTGATCCTCCCCAAGACAATTTTTACAGTACAAAAGCATAAGCTCTTCACAGTTTCCAACAGGCTTCATTGAGCTATTCTCTTCGTTCAGTTAGTGACTGGGCTTGTTTTTTTCCTAATGTATTCTCCTTCACTTGAAGGAACTGGTGTATTACCCAAATAATTCAGATCTGTATGTTGTCGGATTTCACAATAAACAAAATTTAACTTACTATACCAGTTTAAAACACTGGTACAACTCAATTGTGATGCTAGTGGAACTGCTACAAGAAGGCATTCCTATCCTCCAGTTGTTCTTTCAAATCCCCAGTGTGACCTCCTCTCTTCACATCATATGGTCAGGAAAAACAAAGGTAAAAAAATGCTCCTAATGCTATTTTCATGAGGAGTTAACTTTCTTTTTAACTCATGAGGAGTACTATGATAGAACCTTGTGTATATCACCAACTGGTAGCAAGCAGCATCATAAAGGCAGAACACTGCAAAGAGCTGAGAAAGGCAGTGGCTTGCAAAGAGATGAACTGAGATCCCTTCTTGTGCTGCAGAATAAAGAGGCTTATAGGATGCATGAAGATGTCCACAAGTGAATCAGTAATCAGTGAAAGATTTGCAATATTTGTAATAGCCACCAAGAAAAACATTATAGGAAATAAACCCCAAGCTTTTAAGCAAGCCGAGTTTCCTTAGACGTCTCATTCCCTGAACCCACAATCTTGGTCATGTGCATGGAGACATCAAGGGAAAAAAAAAAAAAAAAAAAAAAAAAAAAAAGCCACACCGAAACGGTCCTCCTTCCACCTTCCTTTTTTCCAGAAGTGTTTCATAGTTAAACAGCATTTAATCTCTTATTGAGGATTCAAATAAAGAAGAAACAGAGCAGCATACCTCAATTTTTCTGTTCTATGCTTTATAATAACATGATCATGCACTAGGTGATATTTCAGCTCAATATGAGAAATTATTTACAATTTATTTCTTGAGCCACATCCTATGCATGTCTCAAGGTCTCAGGCTTATTGCAAGTAGAAAATTAGGTCTTGTTCACAAAAATGTTTCACACCTTTTATTCTATTAGCATGCAGATTGCTTTGGTTTTGTTTTTGCATCACTCTAGTTGCTTGCCAGAAGCATTGCAGAGATTGCAGAACCATCTGCAGGTAAAATTACACAGATTAAATTACTCCTGTATACTTTTCCCCATTAATAACATTTGGCTATGGTTCAACAAAGTTTTGGTTCCTGCACTCAACAGAAATTACTAGCAGTAACTGACAACAATTGACCAGTTTTAATACCTAAAATCATAAGAACCTATCATAGAGTGATGGTGGCGCTAGTTTTTCCTTTATTGCAGAAATCAGTTCCCCAGTATAACATACTATCAAAATACAAAAAGCTCAGGATAATATTACCACCATTACTTACATTTTTAAAACTACAGTATTTTTTATACTGTCTTATATGGTGATACTAACACCCAAGATGCTTCCCTCTCAAGGCAACATTGGTTCTGGCAAGGAAAATCTTTACCAACATACTGACATGGCTTATTCTCAGAGAAGCACTTACTATTTCCAACAGTTTATAGTTACTAATGCCTTACGATTTTTTAGTAAGAGCTATTTGACTATCATTCTGTAAGCACCTGTTACGCTTACTTTACAAGCTTAATCCTTTTCACACCCCAGTGTCCTAACCCAAACTGTACCTTGATATCTAAAAAAAAATAATAATAAAAAAAAAAAAATCAACAGACATTATCAGGTATAACTTTTCAAGTTCAGTCCCGTGTTCCGTAAGTAATGGAATTTAAATTCTGTAGCATTCATTCAAGCACAAAGAAACTTTTAAGAAGGCTTCTCTGCTGAGCAAGATTATCTGAAGAAAAGGCTAGAGTGACCACTATTAAACGCCCTAAAAAAGATTATTAGTGGAAATGAAGATGACAGCACAATAATGAATCATTAAATTTGAAGACAAATCAAGATGTTTTAGTGGTGGTACTTCTATTTTTTCGACTGTATTAATTTCCTGCTATAGTAATTTAAAAATATACTTAGAAACATATTCAGTAGAGATACCTGAAATTTCTCTTCCTCTAAAGCAACTGCTATGCTGTGCCAAGGAATTCCAAATAATGTATTATTTCAAACACAAGGGAATTGCTCATGACATTCTCCCTTTCCAATGGATTTCATGCTATAAAACAGCTGGGAAAGCTCCCACATTATTATTAGGTATATTTTAATGCCTCATTACTCTTTGCCAACTCCCTCTTCATTCTTCATGCATTCCCCCAGGAAAGCCAAAAAACAAACAAACAAACAAACAAACGAAAAAACCAACACATAATTGAAACTGGAGCAACATATCCACAGACACAGGCAGCAAAACTTTATGGGCCAAACCCCCAAATTCATAGGGCTGTGTTATTGATATGACCTGAAACCCGATTAAATAGTATAGAAAAACATCACAAGTATGCCACTGGAGCTATTGAATTTTCCTGCCAGAGCACAAATTCTGTTGCTTCATTCCAGACGCATATCAGAAACAGTGGATGTCTTACAGATTTTAGGAGAGGCTTTCAGAAAACACTGAGGGATGCAGGGCACAGCCCTTAACTGAGAACAGACATTGACTTATTTGCTATGACTCTAAAGGAGAGAACAGAAGACCCCAACCCCATGCCCCACTTTGGAGAACACAAAAATATTTTCCCGCTTGCTTTCCTCAGCATGCACCCACTGGTATTGGTAACAAAAGTGTAACTGGATAATACTCTAAAACATACAGTTTAGTTGTAGGTAGTCCTGCAAGGAGCACGGAGTTGGTCTCAATGACGCTTATGGGTCTCTTTCAACTTGATGTATTCTATGTTTCTATGACACGTGAAAAATACGGTATATTCCTCCATATTCCTCCAAAGAAGATTTCTCCACCTTCAAATGAAATTTTTACTGTTTTGAATTAAAAAAATGGCCATATGAATTTATGAGTTCATCAACAGACCTTAACACTTGTATGAAGATGCTCGCTGTTTTTTTTCCCCAGACACTGCTGCTTGAAGCTGCAGAGAGCGACTACTGCTCTGAGCATCCCTTTCTGACAGTATTTTCATTTGAATGACACTTTTTGATGCTGTTCACCAAGTAATGACCCAAAAGAGATCCAAAGGTTTCTTTGTGAAAATGTCTACTGCATGAAGTCATTTTTTCAGCTGGCTGAGTTTTAAAAGCTTTTTGTTATTTCTTCAATGACACATGCTACTTTCACAAGAACAGTATTTCCACAGTTCAAAGACTTTTCTCAAGGTCAGAACAATGCAATGAGAATGAGAGAATGGGTTAACAAGATGCATCCGGGCTTTTGTTTTCTTCAGAGCTTACCACTCAACCTTGTTCTCATTGGCCCCACCCCAGTTCAGCAGTGAAGTGTATTCCATGCAACTCAGGGTTTATACTAGTTTCTTCCAGATTTGCATTTAGAAATATGAATATTTGCACACAAATATACACAAACACGGCCTCATTCAGTTACAAACTTTTATAAAGTTTTAAAGTATGATTTATTTTACAAAATTATTGATTTTTAGGAGGACCATGCCACACCAGCAACTCTGAGCAGGTTGGGGAGGGAGCAGGTGGCCAGGAAAGGGAACTGCTTGTACTAGCATAAATACAGTGGTGCTGCTGTTGCAGTCGCTGCATCAGAACTTTGGGTTCACCACCGGTCAATGACTCGAACAGAACCGATGAACCAAATATAGAAAAAGCATTCATGGAAATATCAGAAGCACTATGGTCTTTGATTTTGCATTGGATTTCTTGATCTTTGGGTTTGTTTTTTTGTTTGTTTGCCCCTTTTTTTTTTTTTTAACATAATACAAAGACCTATCCCCAAAGTTTTCTTTTCATCAGCAAAAATTTTTACCTGGCTTAAAATGCAATTTCAGATGGGAAGTTCATGTCAAATATCAACATTTTCTCTCATGTGATATTTCCCATACATTACTATTCCAAAGAAGATCAGGTAAATTTAAGGCAGCTTTAGGAAAATACAGCTTGTTATACTTATTCTAAACAAAATAAACCACCAGCTACTTCAAAGCCTTTACCAGGTCAGCCTAAATCACCACAGTTCGAACATTTCCTTTAAAATTTAAAATTTCATATGCCAGAAGTGCAGGATCTGGAATATTTCACTCTTTGAATATTAGGCAATTTTATTATACTGTGCTAAATTATCAAAACTACTAATCCATTGTCTAGCCAAAGCCAAGAACAAGCAGTAGCCAAAACCAACATTTTGAATTCTCGTGGTCTGAAGCTTGCTTCCTTTGCTTTTAATTAGCTACAAATATTTCCCATCTTTCCTATGTTTTTCCATCTTTCATATTCCTAAAATGGCATTTTGGCAGCAAATGTTTCAAACTGGACTCACAGAGTATGCTTGCCATAAAGGAGTTTGTGAAAGTTAAGAAAGTTAAAACTAGAAGTAGTTAAAAGTTAATCTCAACAGCATGGAAAGAAATTACCTTCCATATATATTTTTTTAAGTCTATAGCTGCATACTGGTATATGCACATCTCCCTGAGACCCACACAGACACTGGTCTTGACTTCCAAGGGGCTATACTCAGTACAGTGAAGGAGAGTAAAGGCTTGTGAATGAGTTCTAGTGACACAAAAGAATGGATGCATACACTCTAAGGACAGATTAAGAGCACAAAAATGATAAAGTGCTTGTATTTACATTTATAGCTAAATATTTTCTTCTTCTATATAACTCTCCTCCTCACAGACTAGCTGCAGAAATTATCTTAAGGTAGGCGGAGGTTTCTCTATCCTCTACCTGTATCTCCTTGAAGTGAAGACATGTATGAAGATATTGCTACAGCCGGTGATATTTTACATTAACATAATTTTCTGTCAATCTGGGTTAAGATTAGTGTTGACAAATTAAGGAAAATATCAGCCATCAATGTTTTAAAGTCTTTTAAACGGGAATTCCCTTCAGCTTCATCCACACCCTATCACACCCACAGGAATACTGACATATGCACAACTCTGACACAGACTGAAGTGGTCAGGAGTGAAGAAACACTTGCTTTGCTACAATTGCTGTCAGTTTAAAAATCAATTACAGAATCACAGCCATTAACTAACCAGCTTAACAAAATGAGAAATGAGATCCTTTGAAGGGGAAGCAAACTGCTACCAAGCAACTACACTAACCTCTCTTACGGTATTTGCCCTCATTCTGCTTTGAAAGTGTATACGGAGGACAAAAAGCAACTGGCACCAGTATAAATGTGAGATCTCAAACTTTTCTTGTGCTACATAAAATCCCCCAAAAGGCACTGATGCCTATTTGGACAACTCACGCCATGCTCAACCAACTAGAACACATTCATGTGATGATCCTTATCAATTACCTTTGAAAATGTGTGCTTACTTTGAAAAGAATAATTTCTCTTTTATATGAAGACAGTCTATTAGTCTGAAAGTATCCAAGCAGAAATCCTTAGCACCAATTGAAGTAATATGTTTGTATATATTTTATGAAATGACACTTACATAAAATTTCTTCCACCTGAAATTATAAACATAGGTCCCAACTAACCGTTTTCTAATTTTCAAATTTGTTCATCAACTGTCTCTTGCAAGTCTTAATTCTTTTCTTGAAATACAGAGATTAACAACTGCTGAAAACTGGACTGATATTCCAGGCCTAACTGGCCTTATATTTCAGTAGACATCCTATTATATTTTCATGCTGTTAATAGAAATGCGATTCTGTGCCACTGAAAAATACTACCTGATGAGCTTGTGCTGCTAAGAACGATGTTAAAAGTTTGAAATAGCAAAAGCAGTTAGTGGGTCATCTAACAACTTATCTGGCATGCAATCTTTGACTGTCAAGCATGGCACTATTTCACATCCTCTGAATGAGAACTGCAAGGATTACCATTACTAGGCTTTTCATATTATTGTGTAACTGCATTGCATATTACAGTCTTTTTACAATGCGTTCCATCTGTTTCACATATCTGTATAGTAACACTGCAGCAGAATGAATGTATCATTGCACATTATCAACTAAAATCCTCTACTCTTTGTGAAGCAGAGATTTTATAGACACTGCCAGCTGCAATCTTTAGGAAGCAGTGTGAATGTTTCCATGAATTCAGTTGAAGATCATATGCTCAGGGTGTGGCCGTGGGAAAGACTAGTGTATCTTACACACAGTCCCTAAGCTCCAATTAGCATTCCTTTAATTACAACCAGACTTTTCCATATCCTTTTGCAGTATTCCACCATCTTACCTGAATATAAACCAGAATAAAAAATATTTATTAACCATGAACATTTAAAATACTACATAAATTGGACACACAACCACTACCTTGATAAATTTCAGTCTCATATGGACAAGATACTTTGTGAAGATTAAATATTACGTACCAAATGCAATAAAACATTACAAGTACTATAGTTACAGCAGAGGAATGAAAATCAAGCATAGCTATTATGGTCATGAATTACACATAAATGGTATTTGTATGTCATTTACACATTTAAGCACATTATCTCCCCTCCAAATGTAAAATATTAAAATAATAGCAGAAACATGTAATGGAGAATCTCAGTTAAAGCTTGTAACAATTGCAAGTAATTGAAAATTTCCACTACAAGCATGGAAAATATTAGGTGGCTTTAATATAGGTATCTATTATCTGCACAATCACATCCTGCATTTATTTTTCTGAAGAAAAAAAATCCCCACAGAATTCTCATACTGATTTCACACTCCATTAAAAAATCCCTGGCGGAAACAAAATGCATGGAATTTGATGGGAAGCTTTGATAAGGATAACATCTACCAAAATTAAGTTAAAAAAGTATTCAGTTGAGTTTGTAATTCTACGGACCAGTCTCTTGCCATTGGTCTGCCAGTGTCTCACATACAACTGCAGTACTGACATTCACTCGCTTTGCTAACAGCCCTTAATAGCAAAGCTTAGATATCAAACTTTCTGGCATTACTTACCTCAGGCTGAGGTACCAGAAGTCACTATGATCAATTAAAAGAAAAATACAAAAAAATGCATGCAAAGGTTAATTTCTTTCCTGCTCCTTTTAACTTAGTGAGACACCTCAAAGGGCTCAACCATACAACACGCACACATTTTGTTCAGAGAGTCTGGACTTGCCCCCCTCAACTGTTACCCTCTCCAAGCTGTATTTGTGTATCCTGTTGCACAGAGCATGCAAAACTTCACATTCGTCTTGCTGAGAAATTCTGCTCACAGCTGCTTGCTTGGCAGGGATCTGGTGGGGGGGGAGTGAGGGCAGGGAAGAGAGAATTTTCCAAGTGATGGGGAAAAAACAGTACAAAACTTTCATCATCAATGGCCTTGACATTGCTGGAGCCAACGGAAACAACATCACCCAACTGATTCTATGTGAGGGAACCATTCAGAAACAAACAAACAAAAGAGTCTCCTGCATTTATTTCTATTGATGTAGCTTATGCCAAGCTTCCTTTGGTGAAATCCAGATTTCTCTTGCATTGGCTTCTTCCTGCTGTTGATGGAGCAGGATATTTGTTGAAACAAGCAAGTACTGAATGTGATATTCTCAATTAATTAGCATATATGTGCCAGAGAGAGAACTCTGTTCTCTTCTGAAGCTGTAAGAACACCTATCTTCCCTTTTTCCAAAGGAACTATCAAGTCCTTTGTTGGTGAGATACATAACTGGGCCACGAGCAGACATAAAATTTCTTGCTAATTGTTAACTGGATGCAAGCCTTGCTGGCAAATGAATAACAGGTACATATCTTACTGACCTTGCAAATAGTTTTATTCATTCCAGAACTAGTGGTATTTTAATGATGGCATTAATTACTCTGGATATTGTATAAGCATTTTATGGACTAAGCAGCAAAGCACTTTTTGCTTTGTCTAGGCAAAGCGTAAAATAGATTACATACAGTCTGGTCAAGAGGGACAATGACAACTTCAGCTATGTTTTGTTTGTCCTATTCTAAAAGGTATCAGCTCCCAGATTCAAATTCAGTAGGATGTTGAGATTTCAGTAAGCATCATTTGCAATCACCAGACTAAGTGAATTCATTCCCATGTCATTGCCATCAGACAACTTCTAACTTTGAGGTCATCAACAATCCTCAGGCTGTCTTGTTACACCACTTTACACGGCTTTGGAGAAGAGAAACAATTATTTGATGAGTGTTTTTAAGGAACTGAGGACTTTAAGACTGAAGTGGCTATCACCCAGAGATCTGAACTCTGAACACCACTTGGCTGGTCATCTCTGAGGGTCGGACATTACAAAGAGGATGTCTCTGTTGAAAATCAGACCACCAAACTGATGTGAAATTCAGACTAATCCAAATGTGGGAGCCAAATCAGCTACTGAAACTATATAGTGCTACCAAATGTAGAATAATTACATGTATGCAGTATGAAGAAAAAAAGCTTCAGTTTTATAACTAAGAAACAAATAAAAAAAAAAAAATAGATAAAACCTTTAATGTGTTTTTTTCCTTTAAGGTCACAAAGAAGCACCAAGAAATAACATAAAGGGAAGATGAGTAAGATAATTAAAAATACTATCCAAAATAGACAGAATTTAACTGATTTGCCCATCACCATATTGCACATTGTGTCACATTCAAGGTTTAAATAGCCACCCAGCAATTAGCAATGGATTTACCATCCATTTCTGTTGGGATTGACATTAAAACGACTGCAAAAAAGAGAGTAAAAATACTTGGGCTAAGAAAAAGAAAACCCAGACAAATGAAAAGTCAGGAAAAGATAACTAAATATTTCTGCTAATAAATTATCAGTAATTTATTTTCTACACCAGTCTTTCACCTGTAATTGCACTCGTCTGTAAGGTGGTCTTCAAACAAAAATCTATTCTCAGGCTACAGTTTGGACACAAATGCCTGTGGTATTACTGGGGACGCTTCAGATACCAAGTTTAAAGGAACATCTCCCGCAAGAAATACCCAGTGTTAAGAGTTACTTGAGTGAGACAATCTACCTTAATATTTTTTTTTGCTCATAAGAAACACGAAGTAGGCTCTTCCCCAACTGTGAAGTGAGGGTAAAATTGTTACCTAAAGTGACCTCCTGCACACAGCTCTATCCCTCTCTAATCTCCTGTTACCTATTCTGAGCATTCACCCTACAGATTGAATTGCATATAGTAACATTGTGGATGTCACTTTTATCAGCTACACAACCTGCCCAAACAACCAACCAAACATACCTTCACATCGTGTACCAGCAATTTTCAACTAGTAACTCAAGACTACCTACATTGTAGCAAAGCGTAATGAAACACTAGTGGTTTCACCAGGTAACAATCGCCCGCAAGATACAGGCATTAATAAATGTAGCTTAAACACCTGATTTAAACAAACTGGCAATCTTTCACATTTATTTCATGACTCCTTCATTTCTCCCATAAAGCCCTAAGAGGCATTTGAAATCTACTGCCAGACACATAATCACAAAGAAATCACAGCTGTTAATCAAGCCATCCTGACCAATGAGAATCCTGAATGCTCCTCTACAGCACCCAGACAAAACAAAAGCACCAAAAATACATTAGGTTTTAAATACTTCTTGACTTCTAAAGTGATCCCCTGGTGACAGCAGCCAAACTCATTGTCTTCTTTTTATTGTTTTTAACTATACAATTGTAGTGCCAGAACTAACTACGGTGAACAAGAAAACTGACCTGTTAAACACGTGCCAGAGAAGAACAAGAATGTTAAGAAAGGACAAGAACTGCAAGAAGATTATTATTACTTGAAAAAGAAGGCATTCCTAGATTAAAAATGTAAAAAAAAAATAAAAATCACAACATAAAGTAGTATCCAACTGGCAAATGCCCTGACCACACCACCCAAGTCTTGGAAGGCAGACATAAAGACTGTGAGACAGAAGACCTTAGGCTCACTGTAGGAGAGGATCTGGTTCAAGATCATCTTAAGAGCCTGAATGTGCACAAGTCCATGGGACCTGATGAAATCCATATGTGGGTCCTGAAGGAGCTGGCAAATGAAGTTACTGAGCCACTGTCCATCATATTTGAAAAATCATGGCAGTCAGGGGAAGTTCCCGACGACTGGAAAAAGGGAAATATAACCCCCATTTTCAAGAAGGGGAAAAGGGATGACCCAGGGAACTACAGACCAGTCAGTCTCATCTCTGTGCCTGGCAAAATCTTGGAGCGGATTCTCCTGGAAGGCATGCTGAGGCACATGAAAAACAACAAGGTGGTTGGTGACAGCCAGCACGGCTTCACTAAGGGGAAATCCTGCCTGAGCAATCTGGTGGCCTTCTATGATGTGGCTATGGAACTGATGGACAGGGGTAGAGCAGTTGATGTCATCTACCTGGACTTGTGCAAAGCGTTTGACACTGTCCCACACGACATCCTTGTCGCTAAATTGGAGAGACGTCAATTTGATAGGTGGACCACTCGGTGGATAAAGAACTGGCTGGCTGGATGGTCACATGCAAAGAGTTGTGGTCAATGGCTCAATGTCCAGCTGGAGATCAGTAATGAGTGGTGTCCCTCAGGGATCAGTGTTGTGACTGGTCTTCTTCAGCATCTTTGTCAGTGATACGGACAGTGGGATTGAGTGCGCCCTCAGCAAGTTTGCTGATGACACTAAGCTGTGTGGTTCAGTTGATACATTGGAGGGAAGGAATGCCATCCAGAGGGACCTTGACACGCTTGTGAGGTGGGCAGATGACAACCTTATTAAGTTTAACCACGACAAGTGCAAGATCCTACACTTGGGTTGGAGCAATCCCAGGCACAGCTACAGGTTGGGCAGAGAAGAGATTCAGAGCAGCCCTGCGGAGAAGGACTTGGGGGTGCTGGTCAATGAGAAAATGAACATGAGCCGGCAGTGTGCGCTTGCAGCCCAGAAAGCCAACTGTATCCTGGGCTGCATCAAAAGGAGTGTGACCAGCAGGTTGAGGGAAGTGATCCTGCCCCTCTACTCTGCTCTCCTGAGACCTTAGAGTATTGTGTGCAGTTCTGGTGTCCTCAACATAAAAAGGACATGGAACTGTTGGAACAAGTGCAGAGGAGGGCCACGAGGATGATCAGGGGACTGGAGCACCTCCCATATCAAGACAGGCTGAGAAAGTTGGGGCTGTTCAGCCTGGAGAAGAGAAGGCTGCGTGGAGACCTCCTAGCAGCCTTCCAGTATCTGAAGGGGGCCTATAGGGATGCTGAGGATGGACTCTTCATTAGGGACTGCAGTGGTAGGACAAGGGGTAACAGGTGCAAACTTAAACAGGGGAAGCTTAGATTGCATATAAGGAAGAAATTCTTTACTGCAAGGGTGGTGAGGCAGTGGAATTGGTTGCCCAGGGAAGTTGTGAATACTCCAACCCTGGCGGTGGTCAAGGCTGGGTTGGACATAGCCTTGGATGGCATGGTTTAGTGGGAGGTGTCCCTGCCCACGGCAGGGGGGTTGGAAGTAGATGATCTTAATGTCCTTTCCAACCCTAACTATTCTATTATTCTATGATATTAAAATAGTGTGCATAATACATCAGAGCTAGATATCCATGTGAATCTCCACAGGAGGTTCAGAAACTAGTATCTGATCATGATCATTAATGAGTATCAATTCTAAAATGCTGCAAACAGAATATTCAAATGTTTAGATTTTGAAGCACTCTCTCAGACTAACAGTGAACAACTCTACAGTCCTTTTAGTTGGGGAAATTTATTCATAATGGTGGCAATACAGCAAGGATTTCTCAAATCTCTGCCTCAAAACCAACAGAACTGAAAGGGTGTTAACTTCAGAAACAAATTACAGCTATTTAAGTACCAGAACCATTAACAATTTGACTGTCCAAAAAATATCCTGGGGACATTCACAACATGCGCTGCTGCAGTTGGAACAGACCTGCCTAGCTAATTATCCTTTCATTTTTTAATTGATCTTTTAGAACAGCAAAAGGTGAACAACACACATGAATATTTCAGAAAGTGCAAAACCAGTAATATGCCTCTCATTTTGATTTTTCTACATACGCGAGTAGCATAATCAATCCCTAGTATTGATTCCATTTATATCATGGTTGCAATCTGGAATACATCATGCATCTTCCCAGCCCTACTCCTCACATGCATAGATAATCAGAGAAATAAATACCAGAGGCTAAGTTCCCTTGCTCCCACATAGTCTCCTGTCACCCTTTGAGATGCCTGAGGGTATAGAGAAGTTTTCCAAACCTGGCCCCATGTCTCTGGAGCATCCTGCACACAGGCAGCCAGACCTGCTGGGCTTCCCTGGCAGTGGCAGATGCCTGTGCACTGGGTAATCACATCCCACCCCAAACCTGTAACATGACAAATCCTTCCCCTATTAACAGCTTCCCTATAAACAATGTAGCTCAAGGAGCAAGAAGAAAGGGGGTGGGGGGGCATAGGCAGACACATGGACCAACAAACCAATCCATTAAAAAAAAAAAAAAATAAATAAAAAAAATGCTCAGAATATTTGTTTTGGGTTTCCCAGAAGTCACTAATTCATGACATGCCCAGAGTAGAATCGAAACAACTGAAAACCAAAGGTCATTTGAAAAGAGGGTCACACTTAAAGACTGACCACCTCCAAAAACTGCAAAGAAAGGGCAGCTGGCAAGTAAAATTTTCAGAGAAACACCAAAAAGAGCCAGAAGAGCACTAAGAAAAGCCTGTGTGAGATCCCAAAAGAGCTGAAACATCATCGTGGCATGGTTGTCAGAATCTAGAAGACAGCTGGAAGAACTTTGCAAATGCAACTTGCGCAGTTTTCCAGCAACTGTAATCTATTACAGTCTCTAAGGCAGATGAGTACTGTAGGCTGTGTCTATTTTGTCCTGATTACAAAGGTTTTTGGTTTGGTTCTTTTTAACGTATACCCGAAACACAGACAAATGCAGAAATACAGAGTTATTTTTGCAGAAAATAGCTCCTCCCACAGCTTAAGTGACCAAAAGATTCAAATGAGCTGAAAGTACAGAGAGGAGGTGGAAGAAAAGGTGATATCCTTTCACAACAGAGGTTATTTTTACTTAAGTATCATTATCTGTTGATCTAAGCTGCTTCTGCGACTGTAATTGACACTGCTGGGCTTTGCCAAACAGCCCTAAAGATGGCAGCTCTGAAGGTATAATTTTACAAAAGCAGTACACCAGTGCCCTGCTCTGCTTCCAAAAAGAAAGATGCCTTTGTAGACACAGTATTTGTCGAAGAAATATACGTTCAAGAAGTGCCATACTCTGCTAAAAAAAGACCAGGTTATAAATCTAGATAGTATCTTGAACAATTCCCCATGTAAGTAAGAGCTGAAAGGATCTAGTGTATTAAAAAAAAAAAAAGAAAAGGAAAGCAAGCAAATATAAATATATCCGCATTGCTGTTCTAGGATTAAGTTTTGCCCAAGGTCTCTTCCATGGGCCTCAGATGGAAATCAAAGGCCCAGGAGATTTTTCTGAAAGCAGTAAGGGATATCCTGAGTCCCAGCCAGCAGCCTAACAATACAGCTTCCAACAGCCAAAACTGTGTGAATTGTGTTATGAACATCACTCATTAGCGTACTGTGTGCTTATGAAGCCTTCAAATAATTGTATTTTAATTGTTAAAAATATTTTATTTATGAAAGATGTTACACCTTCAGTAATAGGTTCCCACTCTGTAACAATTAAACAGTGATTTCAAATTACTCTTCATTTCTCAATATATTCAGGTAGACAGCTTTGAAAGCTATACTTCCAAAGATTAGACTGCAAAAAGTCCATTCCGTACTTCACTTTCATATTTTTGTACTTCGCACCTGACCAGAATAATATGAATTTTATGATTACCTGTTCTAGGCTTCAGGGGAGGGGAAAAAAAAAATAATCCAAAACCAAACCAAAATTAAAACACTCAGCTGGTTTACATTAACTTCCCTTTGAAAACCTATGTATGCATCTTCTCTTTTCTACCATAAAAGAGCTCAAATGCTGTTCTCTAAGCAACGTCCTTTCTCTCCCACAGGACTGTGACATAGGTGGAGCTGACCACTGTGGGACTGGATTTGTTTCTTGGCAAAAGTTGTTATGACGTATTTGCTGCTACATCCTAACAGTTGTTAGCATTCCTGGTCCTAGCTATACCTACTACATCTGATAGTGATAACTAAGGTATTACTGCAGAAAGCTATTATCTGAGCAGTGTATTTCAGAATCTTGTTTTTCAGCAGCATTAACTGCATTTATGTCCAAGGATGCAATGTTGCAATAACTTCCAGCATTATTTACACATTATTTCTCCTTTGTACTAAAACTGTAAAAGAAGGCAGAACTGTTTAAAGGATAAAAATCAATTATTTCTAAAAGCAAGTCTTAACACTCTTAAAAAAGTTTCGCTCTCATGACAAATTGTGCTCTCATAGCACTGCTAAAGATCTAAGAGTTGTTTAAAACTGTGAAAATCTATTTCTTAGACCTGCCTTTTTTTGTTTGGTTGGTTTTTTTGTTACATCCAACAGTTAATTTGGATTGGGGTCTTTTGATTTAACTGCAGAGGCAGACTTGTTGAGACAACTACAAATGCAAGTCTTCACACATTAATCATTCTCCCTGTATTACCTTCTCTCCTTGCAGCTTGATCAGACACTGGGAAATCACCTGCTTAATGTCATTTTTCCAGTATTAAGTGCTTCTGTGGCTTATCAGCTTTCTTGGCCCAGGAGAAGCCTGTGGGTGATCATGACTCTTCATAGTATCAGAATGGTTTGGGTTGAAGGGACCTTAAAGCTCATCTAGTTCCAGCCCCCTGCCCTGGCCAGGGGCACCTTCCATGCAACCAGGTTGCTCAAAGCCCTGTCCAACCTGGCCTTGAAAAATTTTTAGTTACAGTAACTGTGATAGCATTCCTTTCGCTCTTCTCCATGCTCCACCGGCCCTTATGCCATGATGAGGGAAAACATTCACTGGTATGTAACAACAATATTGAGGGCATCACAAATTATTGAAACGCAGAATGCTTCACGCTCTCGTTATTAATCCAATTCTCTATTCATGTTGATGTAGGAAAGAGCAAGATTAAGAGTAGCTGGTGCATAGTAATCCTGTTCTCACTAATGCTAGATACTTAAAAAGGTCTTTGTACACAAGCTTCATTACCATTCTTGGAGAATTGAAGTTGTAGTCTTAACAAGCATACTGTCTGTCAAAAATGAAATCTATCACTATGACAAATACCATTAAATACCAGTAAACTTTAGAAAAGAAAAAAAACATTATGGCATTTACTCAAGGCTGTAACATTACTCAAGGCTGTAAACAAAATACAAGCATGCCTTCCTTTCTGTGCTAATTGTAGGAGGAGAAGGAAGTCAACACAATTAATGGCTGATAATAACAAAAATACCGTGTTACTTTCTATAGCCCAGCATATAGCTTGCATAAACAGAAGTCGAAAGGTAGTAAGCCCCACTGGCCTAGATCTGATTCAAGGCAGGAAATCCTCCATTTTGAGTATAAAGGGTTCAGTTCAACTATACCTGTGAAACAGCATTAAGTATTTCAAAATAAATGAAAAGCTTGAGCTGCATTACAAAAATATAATATCTCTCCCCGTGATACTCCAATCCCTGAAAACAAAATATCACCGCTAATAAATCAAAAACACCTGTTTCCACAACAATAATTTGTCTTATGAGCAATCTGTTGTGAAGCCAAACTTCAAAAACTTAAGAGGCAGGGGGAAAAAAATTAAAAAAATCGGGATCGGAGAGAAGGTAATGGTGGCAAAGAGAGCTCAATCTCACTATGTGCAAACAAACTTGCACTTCAGTTTAGTGGAGACTTGGCATGTTCATCACTTTTACAACATTTCTTCAATTACACCTCTAATTGTGAGGTACAAATCTGTATAAAACATGGCATGAATATCTGATATGATTATATATAGGCCATCAGTGCCTTGAAAGTGCTTGAGCCAGAAAACTTCTATAACACAAGGACCAGAAATTATCTGATAGCCACTTAAAATTTGTGAAAACCAGGCTGCTTACTCAGCTAGGTGAAGTCGCCAGAAGCCAGTTCACAAATTATGAGCAAAGGAAACCAAAATTAAGTTTATAAGCAAATATAAGCACACATCTAAACTGTGTCAAACTTGAGAACAGACTATTAGTAGCGAGTCCTCTCTGACGTGACTTATTTTGTAAGCATGTGGTTTCCATTATGCTGTTTTTACTGCTGCAGATCTGCACATTAAATGGACAGAAAAAATCCTTCACAAATTTATACCAGGTTGGGTGGGAGGGTGCAAAGGCTGAAGCCCAAATATTGGGAATTGATGAACAAATTCAGTTTGTCAAATAAGCAGCACCACAGCTTGATAAGCCATATAGCCTTCTATATACTTAATGTCTTTCCAAGCACAAGCAAATTTCTTCAGAGTAATGTACTTTCTAAGAGAGTACACAAAGGCACAATAATTTATCTAATAAGTACAATTTCAAAAATAAACTCATTAATGTTTCCTGAATTGAAGGTGATACAAACATGACAGCACAGGTCTGCTGAGTGCAAACCCCACTAACAGTCTGCCAAGAGCTGGATTTTCCCCTCCTTTTGCACAGTGAATACTTTTTCACTAGTCTCTCACCTAATAGAGAAATCTTATGAACACTATCCCTATATGCAAATATTTCCTCAGAGCAGCTGCAACAGTATATAGATGCTAGAGAAGTACTTTTTTCTTAGGAAAATACATAAAACTAAATAATGATAAATTCTAAAAGAGGACCCAAATATATTCTGTAGTCACAAATTGTGCTGACCAATGATTTCTCCCTCACATTCAGCACACAGATAAAGTTTTTCCTCCTAAAAGGCAAATTAATTTAAATTTACATGATAATTAAACTGTATTTTAAGAGAATACTTATGCTAATACTATAAATAAAACTTAAACTGCACCTATCTTCCTGGTTTACCTATTACAGAATCCAGGAACGATAAACAACTCACCACAATGTGTGGTGGCATAATATGTATTTGTCCATATGGGTAACCTACGTCAAGTGTGTTTTTCTGTGAATTATGATGTTTACTGATTTGTATCAGTGAAAGATGAGAAATATTTCCAGTGAGCTCAAACCTACTTCCCTGAGAAAAAACAAAACAAAACAAAACAAAACCACAAGAAACAGCACCAGCTGCTTGGCAAGACTCTGCTAGAATGATAACATGGTCTCTGAGCACTCCTGTTCAAGCAATGGAGTTAATTACTGATGAATGTTAACACAGCAATAGAACTGACAACTGCATCACCTATACTGTCTAGCAAACAAGCTGTTTGCTCGTGCTGGCCACTTCTTTAATACAGAGCTTTTCCAGAACTATTTTTTGCATGAGTTGTACTTCTAGAGTAGCATGAAGGAAGCAGTCGACTGTGTCTAAAACTACGAAACATTTACAACCGGCAAAGATTTGTTAGTAAGAAGAATTTGAAACAGTAGTAGCATACAAACTTATTGTTACATCTACCTGAAACTAGGCACAGAAAAAATGATTTCTTAAATAATATCCACCCACTAACAGGTTCATTTCATGATGAGTGATACAGTCATAATTAGAAAATGAGTATGAACAAGTTCTATAGCTCACCCTGCAAAATTCTCATCACTGTACTTTAGCAGACTGTTAAAAATGGCACTTATTTCTAAAAGACTGGAGAATCATCAATCTGAATAAAAAAACATCGACAAGGGAAAGGTAAAAAGGAAGTTCTTACACAGCTGAGAAGACATGAATGAAAAAACAGAAGAGAGAGAAAATTCTGTAAAAACCTTTATATAAAAAGTGACAAGAACTGGAAGACAAAAGGAGGGAGGGGAGGGAGGGGAGGGAGGGGAGGGAGGGGAGGGAGGGGAGGGAGGGGAGGGACGGGAGGGACGGGAGGGACGGGAGGGACGGGAGGGACGGGAGGGACGGGAGGGACGGGAGAAAAAAGAGAAAAGAAAATCCAAGACCCAAACACACAGCAACAAAAAGAACCAAACCAGTCAAATCAAAATAAAAACACAACACCAAATAAACTCAACCAAAAGCTCTGCTGTCACTCTGTGATTATGTAAGTATCTACACTTTTTTGGATAAGGTTCTACATTAGTTGATCTGGAAATTTGGACAGGAATCTCATGAGAACAGGCTTTCTGATGATATTTTAGATACACCCAGGTTATAAGCCTGCCAGAAGTAATGCAAGAGCAGCCTTTTTCCATAGTATTTTGGTACTTTGATTTTAGCTCCAGCAAAAGAGTAGGAACTGAAGAGGTGTTTGAACTTTACAGAGAGAGTGATCAGTAATTACTCTCTCCCCATTCCTTACCCATGCACAGTACAGTACAGCCTGAATTTTGGGGAATACAAAAGGACTTTAAAAAAGTATTAGTTGTTGCTATTTAAAACAAACACCTTACAGGAGTCACAGCATTATGCAGTTTGTTACCAAATGGTTTTCTAATAAAGATCAAGTATCTTTCTTGAGCACTGTGTTGTGACTTTACACACAGGATTCCTGCAGCTTACAGATATGGCTGGTAAATAAAACAGGATGTTACAAAGGCTACCTTCCTTACACAAACAAGGAAAATAATTCACTGAAAGACTGTGAAAAGGTATCTTCTATTGCTAACAATAACATGACAACGACATTTTGGAAGGAAGTAAAATAAAAGACTGATTTTAGATTAGCTATCCCTTAAATCTAGATACAAAAATAGAGGTAGCTACATTCCTGCAAATGATCATGTAACTAGAATTTACACATTAATCTTGCACTTCTTTGAAAGATATGTAACTTAAAAACAGGTCTTCTGATAAACAAACCCTCATGCAATCAGGATAAAGGACACTGAAAAGTCTACTGGGAGAAGAAGATTTCCGGATCAATCACCTTTTTACATTATTCATAGAATCATAGAATAGTTAGAGTTGGAAAGGACCTTAAGATCATCTAGTTCCAGCCCCCCTATCATGGGCAGGGAAACCTCCCACTAAACCATAGGTTTGCTGAGCAAGGATTATTCTATTTTTTGTTTTATTATAACCTGTACTCTCAGGTTACATGTGGAAACCACGGTAAGTCCTTTCAGAGGTATGCAGAGTAGTGGGAATCATTCTCCCAAACATTTGGTGATCCAGACAGCTTTCGAAAGGCTCCAACACTCAGCACAACAAATGCAGCAAAGATGTACTTGGTTGCTACATAGAAATTACACTAGATGAAAAAAGAGTCAGTGGGATCAGATGCAATAAACACAAAGGAAATGAAGATGAAAAGAGTTACACTGGAAAGGCTCTTATTTTTCTTTTGCAGTTTTAAGCTGGAAAACAAGGTATAGATACTGGCAAATTCACAAAAGCACCACTGTTTTCTCTTTGAAAGCTGAGGTTCTCCAACAGTGGAGCAGGAACGGCAGTTGAATCTCTTCAGACAGCATTTGTTTGATAACTTGGTGACCTTTCTGTTAAGCGTGAAGGGCCACAAACACACAGAATCCATATGACCCATGACATCTTCAAGTACTGGAAGTCGCTAACCAAGTGCTCGGCGTCAGGAAACAACTCCCTCTGTGGAACTAATTTATTTTCTACTAGAGGACACATAAAATCTCTCTTGAGAGTCAAGAGAAAGATTTTCAGCAATCACTTGCAAGTTATCCCCATTGGAAACCCAATAGAAATAACTTCTAACCACATTTGTGGTCCCTTTCTTGGCATGACATACACCCAAGAAACCTACCTAGAGCTCTTTCAAACGGTCACCCTCTAGGAAACCTCAGCCAATTTAAAAAATTACCACATGTAATCCTTTTGACATGCTCGGCGCTCTGAGAATTTAAGTGTTTGCTTTAAAAAGTTACAAATGGATTCTGGAAATCCACATGTATTTCTGGGAGCTTTTCCAGTTCAAAAACCTGCTTGCTCACATGCACATAAGATCATGTGGTGTTTTGTGAGGAACACATTAACTACTAGGCTTAGTCAACATGACAGAAATATTGCTGATCTGCTTTATTTTTACATTAAGCAGCACACACTCCCCTTCCTATATGAAGCCATATATTAATATTCTTTATTAAATGGTTATAAATAACAGGCATGGTAAATAACTACTGAGCACCCTCTTTGTCACACCTTTCAAAAGGAGTAGTAGCGTGGACACAGTGGACAAAAGATGTTTTCTCCAACACATACTTTCTTTCCAATATTTTCTTGCTGATCACTAGGGTTTTTTCCCCGTCCACTTGTAACCCCCTTTAAATCACTGCTGGTTTTGCAAACTCATGGCCTTGTTTTTTGCTCTGATTATCATCTGTCCTGGGCTCAGCAGTAGCAGTCATTATTTCTCCTTCTTAGTAGCTGGTGCAGTGCTGTGTTTCTGACTTTTGGCCTGGGAGCAGTGCTGATAACACCGATGTTTTTAGTTGTTGCTCAGTAATGTTTAGTCTGACCAAGGACTTTCTGAGTCTCATGCTCTGCCAGGGAGGACAGAAAGCCAGGAGGAAGCAGAGATAGGACACCAGACCCAAACTAACCAAAGAAGTTGTCACATACCATAGCACATCATGCCCACTATATACACTGGGGGCAGTCACCTGGAAGAGTTAGATCACTGCTTGGTTGGGCTGGGTATCGGTCAGCAGGTGGTGAGTGGTTGTATTCTCTTCCCTTGTTATTTCCCTTATCATTATTATCATTGGTGGTAGCAGTAGTGGTTTTGTGCTATACCTTAGTTACTGGACTGTTCTTATCTCAACCCGTGGGAGTTACATTTTTTTGATTCTCCTCCCCATCCCTTGGGGAGCAAGGGAGAGCAAGGCGGGGGGGGGGGGGGGGAGGGAGCTAGCGGCTGCATGGTTCTGAATTGCCGTCTGGGCTTAAACCATGACATCATCCATATAGTTTCACTAAGTATATGGAACTGCATAGAATATATTACTTGTGACTTCAATGATTTTGTAGGATTGAAGACTCAAAAGCCAAATGGAGTCAGAGAGTTAAAGAAAAACAGTTGGTCTCTAACACTTCCAATAAGCCATTTTTCAAACTGGATAAGAGCGGTACAGTTTAAAAAAGCTTTTGACGAGTAGCATTAGCTTAAATTTCATCTGCTACATGTCAGTTAATACGTTTCTTATTCTGCAAGAACCAGACTCACATGTATATTCCTGTTGTGGCCCTGAGACATGCTGTAGGATATTCAGCTGCCAGACTTCCGCCTCACAGTTCTGCTAAGATTAAAACTGACCTTCAGTACCCTTAGTTTTCCATTTGTTAGATTATTACACAAATATATCCCAGCATTCCAAATTAGACTATGTTTATTCCAAGAACACAAAAAAAAAAAAAAAGACCATTTTCACATCTAAGAAAATGATGTAATTAAAGACTGAGAGATTTTCATATAATGCTGAAAACACATGCAGTTTCCATCAGCATCCCAACTCCCTGTGGACTGTATTCAAGTCTATTCTACTAATCCCTGAATCCCCATCCCAAATTTGACCGATTCCTCTTGCATGAACTCCTTATTTCACCCTAGCTGGAAAACTTACACGTTTTCAGCCATGCCCATTAGTGGGTGTCCTTCAGCTAGAGAATTGTTAATATAATCACACATCACAGAAACACTCCAAGTTGCTTCAAAAGCCCACTAGGTGCTATTTTTTATCTTCACCTTTTACATCAAACTGACCCTTTGGATTCCAAGTGTTGGAAATTCGGGGGAAAAAAAGGTAAAATTACCCTGTATGTCAAAAAGCAGCACTGTGAATAGCTGTTTTCTTTTCCAACTTCAAAAGCAAAATGTTTTTCTTTTAAATGATCTACCTAGACTTCCAGATTCAACAGCCCCTCATAAGCGACTGTGATTTCATTTTGCTAAGTACGCTAGAGCTAATTTGCAGTTTGATAGTGAAAAATTTCCTGGACTTTTTACTCATTACCAATAATGATAAATAAATACTGAACACATACAAAATACATAAATTTATTCTAAATTTTGAATATATTTCATCAAATTAAGCTTTGTTAGAAAATAGGCCATTCGTAGCCTTACAACACTTATTAACGATAGAGTGCTAACAAATGAAACAAGCTGGTAAATACGAAGCTTGTTTATAACAAGATTGCACAAGAAAATATACTGTAATGACCCTGTCTTGAACATCCTGTAATCGCCCATTGTTCCTCTCTATTACTCTCATTCAGCATTTTTTTTAATAGCGGATGCATGGCAGCAAAGGAACCAATGTGATGTGGGATTGCACGTGTACAAATCATGCCACATAACAGAGGTGACAGAAAGACCCTGGCACACTGAGAGAAGTTTTGAGTGGGCTGTTAACTGGATGTGGAGCCTTACAAAACAACCTCATATCTTTGCATAACTTTAATAAGAGAGAAATAGTTACCCATAAATGTCTGAAGGATTTGTAAACCTGGAAAAACAGAAGAACCATTTTACCTATGAAGGACAACAAATGACACAAAGAATGGGAATGAAAAACGAAAATCAAAGGTTTCATTTCTGAGAGATTAATGAGTCTTATAATCACATTTAAAGTCACCACCGTAGCAGAAATAGAAAGAACCTTTCCCTTCCATAGGTGAAGAAAAGGTGTAGTAATAAGCATCTTCATGTGTGACAACTGAATGTTTCACCTTCACTCACATGAGAAACAATGAGCTAAGTGACCACCACAGCTACTGGCATTTTAACTAGATTGTGTATTGAAATCTGGCATCTGCTTTTGTTGCCAAATTAAAATATTGAACAGACACTTGTGAATTCATGTCATATGCACAACTCCACGTACAGATTTCTCACCATCTAAAGGACTCTTTCAGATTATCCAAGTGGCTACGTATGTAAAGAAATGGCTTTTGACTGGCCACAGGACACCTGACTCAGCTTTGTCTCTGCAATTAGGAGGTCATGATAAAGGCAACATCATTCTATTTCCTGATTTGTTCACAGTTCACTCTCCTATGGGAACTACATTTTGAGGTTCAGATTTATTTTCTTTGTGCATTTCTCATTCCTTCCATCATTATATCTTCCTTGCTACCAGACTCCACTGTTTTATTGTTACTTGGTACTCAAGGAAGGAGGATTTGGACAACCATCCTGTGTAAAAGTTGTAAATGTTTAAAAATACAACAGGTTGGAAATGTAGGAAACACAAGGGCTGAAGAAATTTTAAAAATAAAATAAAACAAACCTCTGGCATAAGACATCCCAAATTCCTGTATGGCATAATGCTATTTTTGAACACTTCGGCTTGACAAATGTGCATTCCCTGAAGAAGCTGAGGTATCACAGGTAACTGTAATGCCAGCCTGTCTTCATTGGAGAAAATGTACTTCAACAGTGTCTTTCTCCCTTTCCTAACCCGACTTTAAAAGCTTACTGCAATTAGACCCTAAAGTCTGCTTTGAATCTGGGCTCTTAGGTGCTGACTTCACGCTAACTGTATGCACTTCACCTTAAGGATGGCAGTGTACCATTGACATACTCCGGTGCCCCAGTGCCCCTGCAGGTATTTTGCCATCCTTCCAACAAACCTTGAATTACTGCCATGTCCTTCACTGGGCGGTAACATGACTCTAGGAAAAGCTTAGCATGTCAGCAGGCTATTTGATCTCTGTAGCTCTAAATAAAAAGTGTCCAGTTAAACTGCATTCGCTGAATTCTAGCCTTGGATTGCATGCATAGTTTTTAGAAGACGGATCTTCTCTAGAGAAGAAACTCTACAATCCCTTCTGAGATAACTGGGGAAGAAGAAAACAAGACCTAGGCCGAGAAGCTATCTCAGTGGTTCAGTCAAAAAGTTTAAAAACATCTGAATGATGTTTTTCCACCTAGTTTCCTAGGAACTCTGCAAATGCTGAGACAGCACATCCAGCATGTGGGGTGGGGAGACAAAAGGCTCCTGGTAAGACCATGCTGTGACTTCAATAATCAATCTAAGAATAACATTGTCAAGACTTGAAGACTACTCAAATCACCCCCTTTGGCAAGAAATTAAGCATTTACAGAAAAAATCCAGAAATTTAAATTAATATAAATGAATACCCAATGAGCATACTCCAGACAGAATTGTTTGATCTTCCAATTATAACCATTACTCTTGTTTTATATAAAACCTACACTGTAGTAGCAAATGAACCAATTTGCTATTTCTACTTTGCTCACTGCTGTTAATGTTAATTACACTTACAACATAATAGGCAGACAATTATAGAAGGGATATAAACTTTCTGATCTCCCTTAGTGAAAACTGATGGAGCATGAGATTCCCCAGGTCTGTGAGCCAAGGGGAACACTGGAATGGCAGTATTTAACTCGGTGGGAGTTCTTACTCTCATTTCTGTATTGGTTTCCAAAGTTATTCTTCTCTAGAACTATAATTTTCCCTGTTCGCCTTCAGCAGAAAAGCTTTTATTTCCTGATGTACATACATGATTAACAGATTAGAAACATTTCCTTCCCCTACCCCCCGCAACAATCCCTTTTTACTCAATGCTTCTGAAACAGGGAGGGAAGGAAAAAAGGAAAAATAAAAACCCAAAGAGCACCAAAAAACCCCCAAAACCCCCAACACAAATCCCATACTACACTGGCATGCACATAACCACAAGAAAGGCTACAATTTAGTTCATTGTTCAAGTGCCTACTTAGTGTTAAGCATTTTAGCTTTTTCCAGTTGCTGCTAGCTACATAGGAAAAAAACCCCACAATCCTGGTGGCCTTCAATGTATTATGACACAATAAACAACATATTTAATAAAAAAAATGAAGAATGCAGAATGGCGGCCATGCAAAGAACACTTGGATGGCACTCAGGAAAGGACCTTTATTTGGCTTTCCTGAACTTGTTTAAACTAACTTTTTCCTGACTAAATGCTATATCAATTTAAGAAAGTTTACCAATCATGATACTCTGTTACGGTACACACATCTGCTTTTCCTCTTCAAGGAAGATGACTAGGAACAATATAAATTACAATATACAGTCATTTATGGAAAGGGTTCTCCCTCCCACCTCCCCCTTCCAAGAAACTAGACATGTGAAGACACATTTCTCTTTGAGAGGAAGGATAAGGCAGAGGTTAATTTCATCTGCATAAGCCACTGTAGGATAAGCTTTTGGAAATATTGTCAAGCCACATTCTTAATGCCTGGCAAAGTGACTCATTCAGAGTCATCACAGGAAAGGAAGTTGAAGAGAATCAAAAATGGAACAGGATGGGGGCTTAAACAGGAGAAAGAAGTGAGAGAAAGGAAATGTGATTATTCAAAGTGGCTTGAGGTTTCAAGTTCTGTAACTGGATGATTTTTTTAATATATATGTAAAATATCTAAACAGATGTAAAAAATTTATATACACACATTGATGCAGGTATAAAAATGCACGTTTGTATGCATGCATTTATAAAAATCAACTTGTTTCTATTGGAAAACAGACTTGTATTTGGTGATTGCCTCCCAAAGCTGCCTGCTGAGGTATTTGTTTTAGTACAAGGTGGCATTAACATGGTATGGGAAACAAACAAGAATCCCCTCTGGAAACCCACAAGTTTTTTACAGTCATGCTCCAATTCCACACAACATGGAATCCACAGAATACGGAGTTACACACTCATGTAAAACTCCACCATAATGTAACAAACACCTTCCCTAAAGAAACACTCTGCGCAATAAGACTTTTATTTTCCTTCCACCCGTCCCCCCAAAAAAACCCCCAGCATTGACTTTCTTCTCCTAGCAACTCAGTGAAACATTAAAATGTTTCTCTTCTCCAAAAATTTTTACTTTGGATAATAGTCATGTATCATGTCAATTTTAGCTAATTCAAACAGAGAACAGTATGTAGACTGTTTCAGTAAATATGTCCACTTGCAGAAGCCTCATGCAGATCACCTCCTTGGTTTCATCATAACTGAAAATACATTACCTGTGTAACCAAAATTCCCACTGACAAAAAGAATAATTCTGGTTCCCGAAGAAGGTGATAAAAGTAATTTTTAATATAATACAGTCAATAGTCAAGGGATTTCCAGCTCTTTATGTTTCAAAATTGGCACCCATGAGTAAAATTCAGCATTGTATAGTCCAATACTAACTTCTGTGTTATTTTTCATGTTCAAAGGGATATGCAGGTTGATGAACACTACCCGTTAAATCACACCATCAGAAAAAGAAACGTGAAAAAAGCTTGCATGGTCAAAAAGTCATCCTGGAAAGATGTACTAGAACAAAGACTTCTAAACTCTACACATCTCACCTCCAAAACACATTTACCCCTGTTTGCGAAATGTTCCTTATTTAATCCCCAGAGCGAAACCTGCTGGATCTCACTAACAGAAACAAAAGGGCAGATATCCTCACTCTGCAGGACATGTCAGGATAATCATAGCAAAAATGCTCCCTTTTAGTAATAAAGGGTTGCAGAATATCCTACTTTTTGCTTCATTTAGGGCGGTAAGTAAATATATACATGCAAACACAGAGGAAAGTAGGATGATGACTAAAGGCTTTACTCGTTTCTGAAATACGTATTTTGAAGTTTCTATCCAGGAAGGATTATAGGGCACAACACTGGCAGACAAACTATACCCATTCTGATAATATTACTATAAAAATATTTTTAAAGCCTAAAAAAATTAGTTTTAATATACTATGTTCAAAGTACCTCTTCTGCTTTAATGAAGCTCTACCAGTATTGTCACTACTAAAATAATACAAAAATTAACTTTAATTTCCAAGATTTTGCCACTGATGTGGGTGAGAAAACAAAAGGGGAAAATCTAAATGGTAACACAAAGAGTGACATTTTATGCACACACAAGCAACAAGGTTGTGCAGTTTTAAAGCACCGAATTATCAAAGAATAGGTGGAAAACATTATATAGTTTTCAGGAACTAAGAAGATATTCTGCCTAACCACAGCTAACTATACGACAGTACATGATGTAGCTGCTTTGAATAATTAAACAAACCCCCACTCATCACTGTTTTTTGCTCCTTGCCCTTGGTATTAAATGGGAAGTCAGACTGGGACAGGTTTCATTAAACAAAACTCTGTCGCTAATTTTGTTTGGGATATTTTTTAAATAAGGCCTCCGTGATCCAGGCATATATCCAGAAATAAAACAACATTTTATTTTCTAGAATTCAATTAGTATCTTAGTGTCATGGTTTAAGCCCAGCCATAACTCAGAACCATGCAGCTCCTATCCCACTCCCCCCTGCCTTCCTGTTTAGTAGTCAGCTACAGCTTAATAGTGGCCAAAACTGTAACAAAAGCCTTGGGTGGCATACATGCCATATTAAGAGGTAACAGCTTCAGAGACACATGCAAATCTACACCAGCTGAAAATCTGTTTTCTTTTCGTAAAATGAGTACATTGCTTCTCTCATGGAAAGTCTTTTTTTAATGCATTACATTCAGTTAAGCACATTTCAAATGCATCTTTCCGAGGAAAAGCAACTCTAAATAAATCACTTCTGTTCTTTTGGACAATGTATACTGCAACAATGATTGAAAGTGTTTGCACAGAACTAGGGCAGGAAAAAAATGACTCTGCTCAGAAAATGTAAACACTATAAACACACTTGGGAGACTAAGGCAGATATGCATGAAAGATAACTGGAAAACAAAACTCTGAAAATACAGTTCAGTTTTGCCCAGACTCTCAAATAGGGTGAAAAGAAAAAGTATTGCTAAAAACATATGCTATAATGGAAACAAATTCAATAAGAAGATCTGATATTGTACTGTACTGGCTGTGCAATTGTCCATTAAGATAAGAAGCAAGTAAAAGGCTAATTTTTGCTGCCCTTTGTGCAAGTGTATTACATTGAAAACATCAGAATTGCCAGCATGAGTTCAAGAATAAAAAAAAAAAAAAAAAAAAAAATGGTTGTGAAAACCCATGGAAATCTTTCTCCTTTTTCTTTTAAATATTAACAGGAAACTACATTCAAATGTATTCAATTAGAAATATTAACACTCATGACTCACAGTTCTCTAAACAAAGGATGAGGTTAGGACTAATTTACTTCGAAAGTCTTTTTCACTTTAGTTGATAAATTAGGAATAATAAAAATCAGTATTGTATTGACCTGCATATATTGCACATATGTACACAGAAATAAAATATTACATATTATGTCTAAAACACAAACACATACACAAACATTCAGATTTCTTTTACTGCTTGAAGTTACTTGTTTGTCAACCCACACCAGTTTTAGTAATAGAAGTATTCACTCCTTCCTTGACACAGTAGTATCAGGAACACAGTTAATTCCAGAGCTTTAACAATTTGCTACACCAAAGACAATATTTCCCAGTAACAAAACAGTTACGTGAGCCACTAAGAGACTGTTTTCAACAACCATAAAGCTAAACAAAGGAAATCACCACATATGAAACCCACGGCTACATGAGCTTTGTAACAGAGATGACCGTAACACTGAGTTAATGCCAATATTGTGCATACACCCTATAGGAATGACAGCTAATCAGAAGTGCAGAAGGAATTTTGCTAGCAGATCAAGAACACTATAAACACATTGGGAACAGATGGGATCAACTTCTTAAAAAAAGGTTCTGTTTCGTTTTCCTAACTCTAGTCTTGGATTTCTCATTGGAGAAATTCCTTCAATTGCTTTCATAAATAGCTTCTATTCAGTATTCACTATAGAAGTAGCTACACATATACTTTTGAAACATCACTGTGTAAACTCTTTCATTAAAAACGTATTGACAGCACTAGTATTTTCCAAATGGTTGTGGACTGGTTTGAATCTTTTATACATATGATTTTGTAAACTCTTGGGCCCAATCCTACATAGCAAGAGCTATGCACATGCAAAGAATGCCACTTGAAGCAGCTGGTTAACTTGAATGCAGAGAACACAGAACTAAGTTAGAAGTATACTGGTGGTGAAGGAAATGCATGTGTGCTTTCCTCCCTCAGCTTTCTTTGCTTTTAATCTTATCCTAGCCTAAACCTAGACTGCAATACCCAGACAGCCCACAGAACAACACTGCATTTCCAGAGTAAGCCCCTTTATTTGGTCAGGTAAGACATTAGCCACCCAGAATGAGATACGCAAGATTTGCGTTTTTCAACCTAAGCATTCAAAAATTGCACAAGTTATCAAAAAAATCAGCTGCCAACAAACCGCAGGACGCAAGCAACTGGGTAGGTGATGTATGCATCATTCCTTCAACAGAAAAATACACACATTTAGGAATATCTAGCCCTTTTGACAGTCAGTGGAAAAAATCCCACTGGTTCTCAGTGGGCAAGGATTTCAACAGTTGTATTGTATCAGGAAGAGCCTGTTCAAAGGGAAGAACACTACATTTCTTGAGGCAGAGCAAAACTCCAGCTGATCAGGAATTCAGAGCACAGTAACATTTGAAGCTGACAGGACGCACATCATGCAACTCCTGAACTTGCAATGCACACTGTGTAGTCAGGTACTCAGTTCTGCCTGCTAAAAAGTTCAATCACGCTGTTCTACATCACTATCCTGCCATTGTTTTTGCTTAATCTGCAAATAATGTACATTCTGGCATCAAACCTGCAAACACACGTATGGCCTGACACTTCCTATGCGGGCAGTCCCAAACTAGTTACCTGAGAAGAACATAAATATCTAAATAATTTTGCTGCAATACTTCTGAAGACAGTTGCTCCTACTGCACTGAGCATTAAAACAATATGAATGCTAGTGTCATCTTTTTGATTTAGTATCACCATGCGTCTTTTGTGCTGAAGACTTTCAGTCGTATAAACACTTCAGGATTACCCTATATGCAGTTTAGTCAACAAGAGTTTAAGTAGACTACAAAAGTTCATACTATTAAAATACAAATTTTTAATTGAGAATTTCAGACAGCATCACAGCATGGGTGCTTTTAAAGAAAGACATGGATTCTGATCTGGTGTTACTCATATTTATGCAGACCGAGTGCGTCTCCTTCCAATCCACTGAAAGGACCTCAGATTCAAAGCACAACAATCAGGCTTTTAGCACATCACTGATACAAACAGGTTTAAACTGCTAGATGCATTATTATTGCAAATGAATATCAAGATCTCCAATATGGCAGGAAAACCCTGCACTGGCACAATTGTAAGAGCAGCCAAAACTGACACCAAGGTATCTGGTATAAATTTACTAAGGCAGAGAGCAAAAAAACTCAACTATTTTTATTATTATTTCAATCTCAGACCCTATAAATTATATGGACAACTAAACAAATCATTTTGTAGAGCAAATTCAAGTGTAATTTATAGCCTATATTATTTCTAAACTGTCTTTCAGAAACAAGATTTCTTTTCCTGATTCTACAGATCCATTGCTTACATGCACACAAGCAATTGGCTAGAAGTAGCAATCTCAGTAATGCAACCATATGTGTAAAAACAGAGGATATCACAGCTGTGTTGGAAAGCTGAGGAAGCGGCAAGACTCTCAACTGACACTGGAAGGCACAGAATCACACACACTGTTCAATAGTTTCTCAGGGAAACAAAATAATGGGCAATTACGTTTCAATAAATAACTTTAGTGATCTCTACCAGTAACACCACTGCACATGTACAAGCTTCAAACACAACCAAACTTTTTCTCTAGCAAAGAAGTCCAAACATAACAGAAGTTTTATCTTAGTTGTGCAATTACAACACAAAACCTAATTATGAAATAACTCAAGTATGACTTCTTTCCGGTACAACAACATCAGTAAGATTAAAGGAATATTCAGTAAGAAAATCTGCACCACTTTATCACCTAGTTCAGCCTCTCTTGGAAGAGCTTCAACTGTACTGAATGAGCCCTAAGGACCCTTTTCAAACCAACGAGTCTCTAATTCTCTCCAGCTGCAAAGACAGAAATTTGGTTAGCTAACATCAGAGGTTTTAGACAAAATCCTTTCAGTTTCTTATAACTTCAGATTTAAGTATTTTTATGTCCCTTTCTACCTATTTATCGCTTATTACTTCCTAAACGATGTAACGCTAGTTATAAAATCAGCTCAACGTTTCACTCCCTAAAAAATAAACGAAGCTTTTCACCCTTTCTCCCTGCAGATTACACATAACACGCTGAGGTTAATGCAAAAACATGTACACATGCGTAACTACAAATGCGTTCAGATGGCACAAAACCCCCTAATTCTCAGGGACAATAATGAAACGGTTTTGATCAGTACTCACCACACCAAGTTTACACAGAGATGGTTTCAGATAAATCAGTTCTATTTCCCTTTCCAGTGAGGGAGAAAGGAGATGTTTCCTTCCCTCTCTCCCCCTTGGCCAGCTCAAAGAGTTCCGACAGTCTGCTCCTCCCGCTGGGTATAATCCGGTTGCAGCGCGCGGTAGCTGAGCGGAGCTGCGTCTGGAACGCCTCGGAGTATGAGCGCAGAGCGCCAGCGGTAGCCGCGTAACATCAGCGTTTCCTGTGACATCACCCTGACCCCGCCTGTACACTGCGTTCGCTCGCTGCTCCCTCTGTTAACGGCGCGTTCCGAGGCAGCCCGGCTCTTCTGGCGCCACGGGCGACACCGGCGCGGTACCCTTCCCGGTCGCCGGAGCCCGTCTCCCGCTGCGGAGCCCGGCGGCAGCTCCTCCACTCCGAGTAAAAGCTGGCTCTATGCAACAGGTCGGGAAAGACTCACTCGCTCCCTTAGAGAGAAGACCACGGGGCCTGTCTTTGCACGTACCGAGCCGTGACAGTCTCCTGCTCCTTGAACTAGACGCAGAGAAATGAATAGGCTCGGACCTCTATGCAGAAACAAATAACACACAACAATATTCCACCTCAGTATGACTGACCTCGCCTACCTCTGCCAGCAAACCACAGGGGCTGCATTATGCCCTAAAATGTAAGTGCTGAAAAACACTACAGAGAGAGGCTTTCATTCCTCTAATGTAAAACTGCACTAAAGGTCAGAATCAGGTTTTCATATTAAAGCAAGTACATAATTTAAAATACTGCTTTGTTTTATATCCAAGAAAGCAAACAAACAACACCCAAACAAAGAAAACCCACACCCTGTATTTAAGTCTTTGAAATATACAGGGTGGAAAACTGGTTGCAGGAATATTGCTATTGTGGCACAGATGTCTAGGTTACATTTCTTTAAATGCCAGCGGTTTGAAAGCACAAGTATAAGCTACCCAATTTGAAAACTGGCATAACTGAAGACAAAACAAAATTAATGTTAGTTTTTCTACTAGCTTCAAAGGATTTTGCATAAGGACCTATAAATGTTTCTTTGAGAACATTTATCATTTGTTGTTTGTACAACTGACACCTGTGCTATGGGCAGAATCTGTGCTCTCCAGGTGAACAAGCAGCTGCTGGGTGCATATGCTGAACAAATAGGGAGTTCACGAAGCACTGGGCTCAAATAGTAACACCTGTGACACAGCAATCCTTATGTGAGGACATAGGGACCTCCTATTGCACATCCAAAATATAGCCATTTCATTTGCTCATAAAACAAGGTAAAATACTCTGCTAGCTTGTCACTACCTGTTGCTCATCTGCTGTTTTTACCAGCAGAAACATTTGTGTAACATGGCATGAACTGCATGAAGGCCACTGAAAACCACAAGCCAGGGTCGGAAAAAATTGGAAGAGGGGCAGGAATACTTTAAATCCATATGGCCACTGAACAATACAAATTGTGAAAGCGCGCTAAAGTGTTACCAAAAGAGCAGGCATATGACTTTAATACTAATTTGGCATGTGCAAGTCTTGGTGCTTCTAGGATCTTATATCAACAGGAGAAAGTTTTAGTTTTATAGTCAGTGAAGAACTAAGAGCTGGCACTCTAAACTTAGTCTAGGCAATGTAAACAGATATAAGCCAGGGATTAGCTTTGATTCTGAACAGTAATGGAAATTATCTTCTCTGAAATCAACAGCGTCACCTCAGGTAGTGGAATATCCTCAGTGGTGAGCCTGGTTGCAGTAAGTTGGACAGGTCTAGGATATAGAACACCACATGGTATGTTACATACAGTAACCTAGGAAATAACCCATGTATTCCAGCTAAGCACATGTGTTCAAGAACAAGCATCTGAATCAGCTGTAGAGATTTATTGCATGGTCCATGTTTGATTTGCCGTATCAAATTCGGTAGAGTTGTGTGTATGTCTGTTTTTTTATTATTATTATTTTAGTTCAAAAGTCTTATATTCTACTTATATAACTGTCATTGGACCTTCCTTACTCCTACTCTACAGGTGTTTGAGACATCACAGTGCAATATGCACTTCAGGGACACTGAACCTCATCCCCCCTATTACTTCAGCTCCGCCTTCTGGCTGAAGGAGCCAGGGTTACAACCAGGGTGGCTCTGAGCCCTTCAAAGAGAGCTAAATGAGCTCCACCAACTGTACTTGAAGCAGAGAATCACAGAATCATAGAATCAACTCGGTTGGAAAAGACCTCTAAGATCATCAGGTCCAACCATTTCTCCAGGACAGCCAAGACCGCCACTAAACCATGTCATTAAGGGCCTCAGCTATACAATTTTTGATCACTTCCAGGGATGGTGATTCCACCACTGCCCTAAGCAGCATTTTCCAATGCCTGAGCACTCTCTTTGTGAAGAAATTCTTCCTAATATCCAATCTAAACCTCCCCTGATGCAGCTTGAGGCCATTTCCTCTTGTCCTATCTCTTGCTACTTGGGAGAAGAAACCGACCCCCATCTCACTACAGCCTCCTTTCAGGCAGTTGGAGAGAGCAATACAAGTCCCACCTAAGCCTTCTCTTCTCCAGACCAAACCTCCACAGGTTCCTCATCAGTTCCTCATCACACTTGTGCTCCAAGCCCTTCACCTGCTCTTTTGCCCTTTTCTGGACCTACTTAAAAATCCCTCCATCCTACCACTTACCACAGATTTCATCCTGATGTGAAAACTCCGAGTATACGCGTGGTTTTGCCGATGACGAGCCCGGCTGTGGCAACCTCTCTCTCCAGCACTGCACTGTGGCAGGTTCCTCTCTGCTGGGGATGCGGGCACCGCCGAGGAACGGAGGCTCCGAACTGGCCGGGCCGCCCTGTCGCGGCACCCCCCTTTCGTCGCCTCAGGCCCACCGAACACAGCAGCTGGGCGCGCCCCCTGGCGGCGGCGTCTGGTGAAGCGGATGGGGGAACCGGGAGTACCTAGAACATCTTCACCTTTACGTGTTGTGTGCCCCCGGCAAAGCAGCATGAAAACAACCTTCCACAGATGACCTGCCTTGTGGCACTGCGACAGCGTCAAAAGAAACGGCGGCACAAACCAGTCCCCTTCCCCTCCGTATATTGTCTACGAGCAAAACAGTGAGAGTTCAT
Source organism: Amazona ochrocephala (assembly GCA_039720435.1). Classification (NCBI taxonomy): domain Eukaryota; kingdom Metazoa; phylum Chordata; class Aves; order Psittaciformes; family Psittacidae; genus Amazona; species Amazona ochrocephala. The sequence goes on along the minus strand of CM077881.1, from coordinate 78,507,917 downwards.
GTGTAAAAGCTTCATAAAGGTATGCTCCGCTTTGCTTGAACCCGGTTCTTCCTCAAGATAAGCAACCAAAAGCAGACAGTTATGAAATATAATCCTTACATCCACTTTACCAGTTTTTGATTTGAAGGGTAGAATCTATAAAGATTTTCTCTAAATAAATCTGTCAGCTCTGAAAGAGTAAAGGCATTGGAGATGCAGGGAGAAAAGCTGGATCAAATGAACTGTAAATAAGAAGCAGGGGATCGAAAGTAAAAAGCAGGAAAAGGAAGGCATATGAGTAAATAATTAATAAAAAGACTTTGAATTATTTCTCAAGAACATTTTGCTTCACCATTTGTATGGATTAAGAGCACATACCAAGTTACTGCAGGGCAGATGATACATGGAAACTCGTCAAACCTCTGTTAAAACTGCTTCAGCTTGTTGACTCCCATCACACAAAGTGGGAGAAATCTCACAGCCCCCTGTGTATTTTCTCCAAAGCAACCAAGGCAGGTTCTGGAATGAGATGACTGGATGAATGGACTCCAGGTAATAGGAGGTGTAAAGTCACTGTAATACCTTAGCATAGCTTCATTTCCTGACCTTCACCATTCTGCCATCTCCCTATCTTCTCCCTCTACTGTGGCTCAGTTATTCCCCCTTCTACATTCACCCTTTAATTATCTTTCAAAATGCACAGATCTTTTTTTCTTATGCTTGCATTTGGTTTTTCTACAGATATTGAAGATGCAGGAATTAAAAGAAATGAATGAAGAAGGGCACAGAAGAAACTTTTTGTGGAGGTGGTGAAGAGCATATCAGGTCACAATGCAGTTTGGACTTTTTATGGGAAAAACTTCTTCAGTGCATGGTAGAACTATATGAAAACACAGTAGGAAGACAGATGGATAACTGGTATGGTGGCTAAACAAAGCACACACACCAAGAAGAGCCTGCACACTCAGATCAAATCTTTGATTATAATCAGACCAATTTTTATATAGCCTACAACATTCCAGTCTCAATTCTCAGTACATTAAGGAATGAGCCTAAAAGGTGAATCATTTTAGTCAATCGAAATGGAGGTACTGTTGAGATGCCATAACTATGAAGTCTTCTTCTGTCCCAACAATGACATAAGAGATCAACTCAATTAACTTGTCTAGTCACTGTTACTACAAAATGAATGCACGAGAAGTTTCTTCAGCATAGTACAAGTAGGGGGTGGGAGAGCAGTACCTGTTAGTCCTACCCTAGCTGCAGCACTTCTGGGGAAAGAGAAGACTTCACAGACCTGGGGAGCAACCGAGCACATGCTGTGGGGAGACCCTCATAGTTTGCAGGAGAGCTCATTAGGCAGGAGACTTAGAAGAAGAGGGAGCAGTCACACAGACAGGTTCCTGCAGGGTCAGAAAGGACTGGTTTTCCTAGACTTCCAGGGTGGATTTTGTAGGTGTTGAATCCAAGCAGCCAAGTTGCTGGACCAAGAGGGAACCTGAAGGAGAGGTGCTACCATGAAATGACACAGGGATCACAAGTCAATCTGTCTACAAACGCATCTATTTTTTGTAAAAAGATTTACAATATCAAAAAAGATAGGGAAGAAGTTTCAAAAATATCCTGCTGTCTTTTGTTTCATAGGCAGCAAGGTGCTTCTAAAAGCCTTAGTAGGAAACCAACCACCTCTTTTTCTTTTTTTTTTCTTTTTTTTTTTTTTTTTCTTAAAAAGATCTCTGCACCAAAGATTTACCCAAGATCTGACAGGTGCCTTGGAGAAGGGCAGGAAGATGTACCAGTGTTTCAAGTCAGTCTTAAAAAAGCCCACCATAACCCAGCCAAATAAACCCCTCAGTCAACAGTATTATCTCTAAAGCAATTGTATTTATTTCTATGAAGACAATTTTCTCTGGGCTTTGTAAAAATTTAGTATGCATTTCTGGAAATTATTAACTTACTAGCCATGAGTCCAGTTCAGTAGCAAGGATAAAAATCAATGATCCCAACAAATACACATTTAAATCTTTGCAAATATCTGTCATTGTTTCACAGATTTACAACTTTAACACTCTTTATGGTTTTTGATGGGTTAATTCTGATCTCATACTCATTTTACAATAGTGTAGTTGTATGTACTTTGATGGAGTTAATTCTAGCTTGCATAACCTAAAATAAATCTTACTAAAACAAACCCAGTGCCTATTTCCTCTTTATAGCAACAGATCTATCTTTTAATCTACAATTGAAATAATCATGCTTGACAAGTGATTATTCTTTGACAAGTCTTATGCTTTCTTTAGCACAAAAATAGATTTCAAAAAAAGAATACTGGGGTAAAGTAAATTTGAATCTTGTCTGCTTCTTAATCGTGAGTTATGCACCCACACAGTCTGTTCCATCCTATTTCCAGCTCTGACAATTATATACAATTGCACTACAACTCAAGAGCCTTTATCAAAGTAAAAGGTTATGTTTATTAACATGAATGAGGAATAGGCAAGAAAAACAAGCAGCTTAATAATAGTGTAATCAAAATAATCAGTACAGTAAATATATTTAAAAGTTGTACACTAAAGGCTTTCATTCACAGGTGAATAGTAGTTTACATTTCCATAAAAATTACATTCAGTTCACAGTTCCATAAAAATCAAAGCTGTACTCTTTCAGGGTTGATTTCCTCTCCCAGAGGCTTTACTGACTCTTTCTTTCTTTTCTTCCTGATTTTTATTAATCTTCTTTCGCCTTTTTTTTTATTGAATCCTAAAGTTAAAATGAAGAGAGATTAGATGCTGTATGACTAACACATCCAAAATTATCAGAAATGAAGCAAGTCTTGTTTTGAAGAAATATTATTAGAAAAAGAGAACACGTCTTACCTAAAGTCTTCGTATGCCTGAACAATGCCAAGTTGTCTTATTTATGTTCTTGTGCACTGTGTTTTACTGTACATTTTTCTCTCTCTCTATCTCTGATTTCCATTTTCACTTTTCTAAGGTTTTCAACTAATACGTTTTATCAGGCCAATACTTGCTGTCAAAATTTGCAAGAATATTTCAGCATATATAACATTTACCTCTTATGATAGTCTGTGGCAGTATCACTCCCCATACCTTTCTTGCAGATCCTCAAACATGACTTTCTGGAGGTGAAATTATTTTCATTACCACCACAACCACTGTAGCTAAATGTGTGACATCTTCCAGTTGAGAAGTTGTAGAAAAATCTTAATTCTTTGGCTCTACAAAGTCCTCTGTCCATAGGGGTCATACACAAAGAAGGGATAGGGGGTGGTTCTAGAAACACCAAGAGAAACAAGGTTAAAGACAACACTGCAGTTTACCAATTTTCTGATATGTTGATATATGTCATGGGTTCAGCAGCAGCAGTCATTTTTCTCCATATATGAGATTTTAAGCCAACAGAACTTTGAAATTTAGATAAAATTTAGTGGAAAGTTTTATTCTGCCCTCCTGAAAATCCAGGATACATTACCTAAGCACCTTTCTTTTTTATAATTACAGAAAACACCACAGCAAATGTTATTATTTCTTTGAATTCCAAAAGCCAGCAAAAACTTACCTGACAGCAAGGTTTGTTACTACATATTTAGTGATAAAATTGCCATTTATGTGATAGGAGATACTATTCAAATTCAATTAGAGAAGTTTTAAGTGAAGTATTTGTAGAAAGTGAAATAAACTTGGACAGCTTTAAATATATGGTAAATATTTATGATAATTAATGAGTACGTTACTGTTAGACATTCTGAAATCAAGTAGAAGGTAAAACTACCCAGCATTTCCACTGTAAGATTCAATACTTAATATTAGGTTTGTCATGAATACAGAAAGCTTGACCTAAGTAGCAGAAGTTGGTCTGTTGGAAAACAGTGAGCAATTATCAAGAAATAGCTTGTAACTTGTAGAATAACAAAGGATTGAATTTGAAGAATGAGTGCACAAAGTGATTTGAGATGCTCGTGCTTTAGTGCTGCGGTTAGGTTTTTATCATTCCAAGGAGCAGGCTGATGGTTTCTTTCTTCAGTGTCACTGAAAGTGGGAGTCTGAGAACGGGAACACTGGAAGGTGAGCCTGGGGTATCCAAAGTACCTGAGGTATCCGAAGTACCTGGGCACTGAAGCAAGCTCAAGAAGCAAACCCGTGCCAGAATCCCCAAACCTGGAGAACCTCCATCATCTATCACCCTGGAGTGACTCATAATGAAAGTCAGAACTGATACAATTGCTGCACAGGATGCAGGAAACAGAATGGGAGCCATTATATCATCAGTTATGGGGTACCTAAAGGAGCACCATTGCCCTTCAAGAAGTAGCAGAATTGAAACAGCTGAGATCTGAGTTCATAAATGGGAATATGCAGCAAGTCAGATGGCCTTCTTGAAGTTGCAAAGCTAGGTGGAAGTGGTTCAGAACTAAAAAAAAGTGAACACTTTAGGGAATAATTTGGGTTACAGCAGAACTGAAGACACTGTTGTCACAAAAGTGGGAAGCAGGTAAGTTTATGAAAACAAAAGTTATGAATTAAGCTGGCCAATTCAAGAGGCTGACAAGAAAATATCCAAAAAAAACATGACACATTTTACATGTTGTCATGGTTTAAGCTGAACCCAGGACACATGGGTTCGTACATTACACCTGCTGAAAAACATTCTTCTGTCAAGCATAGTAGCTGAACTGACACGGTGAAAAGTACAAAAAATTGCTGGGAAAGAAATAGCATGGTGATATATAAGACAGCAAAATGAAATTAATAATAATAAGGTGCGTTAGCATCATCATACTATACAAAAAGAATCCTGAAATGCAAAAATTGAGTCATAAGTTGTTTTTTCAAGATAGATTATCTTAGTTTCAGGTTATAAAATGAGCACTATTTCTTGTTATAAACTGTGACATTATTATAAGAGACAGGTTCACCCTGGATCCAGAGTAAGAGCCTACAATGTGATACAATTGATATTAAATCTAGTGTTTTATTTATAATGAACATGGCAGCTAAATTAAGTAAAGCAGTGCTTTTGGTACAGCTCTGAGAACTCTTGTACCTAGAATTCAATTAATCTCTCTAGCTGGAGAGTTTTCAAAGTACATGTTCAGAAACAGTAAAAAAAAAATGCTTACCTAGTTTAACCTGATAATTTCTGAATCTAAAAAGAACAAAGCAGAAAGGCTTGCCAACAAGGAAAGAGCCAAACAGCATAGGTTTGTTAATTATATAATGGAATTTAAGTACATCATAATGTAAGTTACTTATCTGGTATGTAGAAATTTCTAAAGACTCCACAGTCCCTTCATGAAGGATTTCTCACAACTGTAAGCTTTAGGGGAGCCATGGAGCCAACAACGTGGTTAGTAGTAAGGATTACCTATGTACATATAATGCAACAGGCAGAACAGCATCCAAATGCTATTAGGAATCCTTCATGTACTCTTTCTAAAACTTATGTTGTTCTTTGTCTAGATCATTGCTAGATAAATGTCCCAGATAGCAAATGCTATTCCTGTCCATCTTCAAAATATCTGTGTATTGTTTATACCCACAGAAGCAACCAGCCCATGAAGAAAACCTCTTAACTTTGCCATCTAGCAGCCATGTTTTTCAACTATATATATATAGTTGAAATATATATTAAAACAAAAATGAAATTACTTATCATAATTTCCTGTCTACCAAGGATCATAAAAAATATTAATTGATTTTAATACACTGATCACTAAAAGACCTGTTATCTTTAAGTTACTGTAAAGAAAAAATACATACTGTGTCATGCCCAGCCCAACATCTAGATTGTCAGGACAATCTATCAGCCCCAGCTTTTAATGCTGTGCTTATATGTATGTTGTTACAGTGAGTTTAGATATTATGCCTGCTCTTGAGTTTCTGTCTCAAATGTTTTGTTTTACAACCTCATTTTAGTGAGTGTTGTTGAACTGTTTTATCTCTTGCTTTTTCTATGAAGGAAAAGAGAAAATGAAAGCAGCAAAATCCCACAACCCACAAAGCCACACAGAGAGGAAGGCAGCGCACTGAACAGAGTAAAAAAAAAAAAAAAATCAGCAATACATGTCCCACTACCAATTGTTTTCCCCCGATCTATTCATTACAGATCTATGAATTACAGATATCAGTTTTATTAAGAGGCTACTTGAGATAGAAATGCTGTTTGTAAGTCTAATTTTTTCTCAATATAGATTGTTTTATAAAACTTTTTTCACAGTGCAAGTAGCACTACACATTAGATAATTCATTACATGTTAACACCAAGTTATGAATCTGAAAATTAACAGATGTCATTAAATGCTTTCTGATTTTTTAATACATGCAACTACATGGCCCATTCTCCGGCCTTTGATGCAATTTCTACAGAAACCAACTGGTTATTTACATTTACACAAGAAGCCTTAAGACTCTGGCTTCATGCCTGTGTTCAAGCTGTTCTGTTTTTCCAAAATACCTGACTGAAACTGGGTTTAAATACCCAATAACAAGCTCATAAACTCGGATTTGCTATATATATTATTTGCCAAATATATTCATCATGAATCAGGTCATGAACAAGCATGGGAAAAAATTACAGTTTGTGCAGGCAAAGGACAAATGAAAGCTTCCAAGCTGAGCTGGTCAAACATTTCCAGGTGTAAAGTTTACTTCTGGGAAATGCCAATACAATGAAATACAAAGTGTTCCTCAGAAACATGCCAATTCCATCAAAAACTTTTGAAGGAAATTAGGTCTTGGAACCCATCTTAAGCAGAGCTTGGGAGCTGGAACTCCCCAGCTATCTCTGCAGGGGTTTCTCAAGTGCGTTTCAGGTTTTACAACAGCAAAATACAGTTTACATCTTTCTGTTACCTTATCACACAGAATCACAGAATCACAGAATAGTAAGGGCTGGAAAGGACCTCAAGATCATCGAGTTCCAACCCCCCCGCCATGGGCAGGGACACCTCCCACTAAACCATGCCATCCAAGGCTATGTCCAACCCCACCTTGAACGCCGCCAGGGATGAAGCATTCACAACTTCCCTGGGCAACCCATTCCAGGGCCCCACCACCCTCACAGTAAAGAATTTCTTCCTCAGATCCAATCTAAACCTCCCCTGTTTAAGTTTGAACCCATTACCCCTTGTCCTCTCACCACAGTCCCTAATGAAGAGTCCCTCCCCTGCATCCCTATAGGCCCCCTTCAGGTACTGGAAGGCTGCTATGAGGTCTCCACACAGCCTTCTCTTCTCCAGGCTGAACAGCCCCAATTTTCTCAGCCTATCTTCATACGAGAGGTGCTCCAGTCCCCTGATCATCTTCGTGGCCCTCCTCTGCACTTGTTCTAACACTTCCATGTCCTTTTTATGTTGAGGACACCAGAACTGCACGCAATACTCCAAGTGAGGTCTCACGAGAGCAAAGTAAAGCCTTATGTTACTTTTTATTTTTCTTATTTGAATTTGCAGATGTTTGGACTGATTTTGTTTTGGCAACAGAATAAGACCAAAATTGCAATACTAAACATTTCATTTCTGGAAAAAAAATAGGTAAACCAGTTATATGAAATAATAAAAGTAGACAAAAAGCAGGCTATTGTTTTTACCTATTAGACTTCAGTACCTTACCCTTCACTGCTTCCTAAACTATCTCTAAACATGTATGCTGTAATTCTTATGGTACAGCATTTTCATGAATCCCAGGCACACTCCTCTGTGGTGTGAAAAGATGACCTGATCATACTTTCGAATCTCTGAAACATACCTATTCAGATATAGACTCACATTTGTCAAAATAATCCCAACTCTGCCTTGCAACATTAATCACTATCTCTCAGGATTATCTGGGGTGGTGTGACAAACTACTATTAATTCATCACAGCACAAAATAAGTTTGAAATGATCTGGATGAAGAACAATGCTTACTGTATTCTGTTTCACTAGACACAGGTGTGTGACTTTCAAGAAGCTTCAGATTTATTGATAAATTTTTTGATCTATGTTGACTCCAGTACCTCATTCCTGGTCGCAGCAGAGAGAAAATAGAAGAATCTTCAGGTAGACAAGCTATTACAAAAACAATGAGTCATCTGCACTTGACAGTACTCTATAGGTATAAATTACAGCAGATCCATTATAGCAAATAGAACCATGTCAGTTTATAACAGTGAAAGATATAGCCCTGAACTGTCTCTGCGTGCCATTCTATATTTCCTGAGTTGACTTTTGATCCTGCACTCCACTTAGATCTCACAAATCAAATGTAGAGTATAATGCTCGTAATTTCCTACCATAAAACACTTTGTACAATCTAAAAATGAAACCTTTTATTCTTGGCTTCACTTTCTCTTAACTTTCCCAGAACAAAAGTTATTTTAGATCTTGCAGCAAAGACCAGAGCAACTTCACTCTCTGCGGAAAGTTCATTGCTGAGAGGCAGCATTGTAAGTTTCATGTGCATATGCAGGAAAAAAAAAAAAAAAAAAAGATGTTTTGTTTAGCCAAAAGAAGAGTTTAATTGAAGAGTTTAATTTTCTGAAGATCAAGAACATCTAAGTCCGATAATCTGATGTCAGAGATATACATACCACCAATAATATGTATTTTTTTCCTGAAATCAAGATGAAATAGCATTTCAATTGTGAGGTCAAGCATTCTATAAAACAAAAATTTTTTAATGGTGGTCATGTATATGTATCATGTAGATACATAGCCAGGCCAGTATGCATGCAAAATAGATGTTATAGTGACAGACCAGTGACTTTGCCTGTACTTGAGAAGATGGACATCAGCAACTCTCTCCCAAACAGTCCATCCTGACCTCCTATGTGCACTGATAGATTCTTGTCTCACTGAGGGGAGAGTCACAGTGCATGTTTGTACGAGGTGGCTCCACCTTACAACTTCAATTTACACCTTTGCCTCTATTAATACCAGGAATGGAGGTTATGTGTGCCATGTCTATACGGAGAAACCAGCTGTCAGTTTTGGCCTTATACTCTCCTCCCTCTGTAGTGGGATTGCACAAAAGCACAAGATTTTAGCTCATCCCAGCAGTCTGAAAGCTACAGTCTGATAAACAGAATAGCAGGAGTTGGCTGCACATGACAAGCTAGTGCAAGACAAACAAAGGTTATATAGTAGGGGAGAACTTGTGGGGCCTTCAGACTTTCCACTGAAATGCATTGGTCCTTCCAATGTCATATACCTTACCTGACCCATCCAGCTACACTGACTCCACTCACCACTGTTCGCAGACCCTTTCTTCCACTAACCTTCAAATCTTCTCTTTCTCTTACCCTCATCTCTCCCTCAGAAAATCTGCTGTACCAGAAAATTCACTGTTGCTGAAGCAACCAAGAACCCTTCAATTTCCTCTGAGAAAACAGTGTTGCTTGTGTAGATTAGTTTTGAGGATTCATATTACGAGTCAAAACCTTCAGGGAACATGTATGCTCTTATGTCCCTAAATTTATTACCAGGCCTTAAATAAGTAAAATACTTTTCAGTAAAAGAAGTTACCAAAAGCTTTACTGGTTTATATTCAGTCATTTTAATAACAGTGTGTATGTGATAAGTGAACAATCCAACTATCACAGAAACTTACCTTAACCCAACAGTTAACATGGATAACAGTGAAAACAAAAAAATAGAATACAACACACATTCAAGCTTTATTAGACACACCACTCTAAGCAAAAAGCACATGAATGTTATCTTACATGCCCATTATCTTACAGATCATATAAAGCACAGGAACCTCGATGAGTCTGTAAGTCATCACTCAATCCCCAAAAGTACAAATAAGTGTAAATGCAAAAAAATAACAGAAATACTTGGTAAGAACGCTCAGGCTTTTTCCAACTGTTTGTTGTTTCCTCTTGCATAACTGTGGATCAAAAATGACATGCCTCAAATCAATCACCTTTTACAGTGTGAGCAAATACGAGCAATCTATAGTGGACAGCATCCAGATGCAGAAACTGTTAAAACCTAACATTCTACAGTAAAGGTCCCATCTGCATTATAATACATAATGCAAAAATACCTTGAAGCTGACATAAAATTTATTCATACTCACTTAGATTATGTTAGTGAAAATAAAAACATATTATGATAAATATACAGGGCCATATCCCAAAATCCAAATACGGTCCCTTTTTTTAATGAGTAAAAGGAGCTTTAAATCAGCTGCCAATTAGATCCTCACAGAAATATTAATTTTGACTAAAAGAACTCTCCATCACTGCTTTTGCTCTTTTTGTATATAGCAGATCTTCAGGAAACACACACTCAGAAGAGCACAAGATTTGGTCAGTCTTCCACTTTCTGACATTTATGTAAGATCTCTAAGTAGCAATGTATCTTTGGTTTTCTCTGCTTATGAAAACATTTGACATGGATCAAAACCCATTCTTTAGTCTCAGGTATGTTGGAAAATGGGTGGACATGGAAAAGCAACCCAGATTGCACATGAAAGACAAAGAGCTAACAACTGCAAAAGCAAATTCTTACCGAAAAAAATGGGAAACTGGTTGCGCTTCTCTTTTGGGGAACTACTGTTCAGAGTGTTTGACTTCTCATTTGGCGCAGTTGGCAACAAATTTACTAAAAGGAAAAAAAAAGAGGTGTGTGTGAAAATTTAAGTGATGGTTATCTAGACACACCAAAGCTCTGAAAATAACTTACTATTGGTACCCATTTGCCTTGCTCCATGCCAGTATTAATGCCACTAAAATTCAGCAAGAACTTCTTTAAGTCCCAAAAGTGTAGGAAACTCATGTGCTGAGGTATCTTTGGGATGGATTCCTTTTTCTTCTTTAATTTTACCAATGAAAGATTTAAATCAAACATGGTTGGTAAAGTTGTTTTTATATAACTAGCACATATTCTAACCTTTGCAATTGTAAGCCTTTTTAAAAATATTTATTACTGGCAAGAAAATGGTTATGAAGTTATTTTTAAAGTTTCTGTCTTCATTGTGCTTACAGATTTCAAATAATATATATATCTTCAAATAAATGGGAAAATGAGTGGACAAGGAGCATCTGCAATAAAGAAGGATAACTATAAACAGCAAAAACTAATTCTTACCAAAAATCCCAGGGAACTGGTTGGGTTCTTCTACCAAGGAACTGTTGTTCACAGTGTTACGGTGCTCTTCAGTTGGAACAATTGGCAATAAATTTGCTAAAAGAAAAAAAAAAAAGAAAATAATAAGGAAAAAACCCAAACCCAAATTGCTACCAATGACTCAATATCACTAAGGTAAAAACTTTGTTCTATTGAAGCTATGGCAATGGCCCCTAATCCTTTCTTTCTTCTTGGGTATTTATACAAATTTATGTGGAGGCGTCATGTCAGATTGCAATTCATAGGAACTAGAAGGACAAGAAAGTGGATGAAGATCTATGATCTGCCTGAATGGCTTCTGTAGCCTAAGTTGCACATCCAGATCATTCAGAAGTGAGGGACAGGTTTCTCATGGTACTTTGGTGGGAAGCTAGCAACGGACAATAATGAATCCCTATACTGGCACCTCTTTTCACTACAAGACTTAGTCTGGAAAGAGTATATGCAGATGTATGGGTTAAAAAAGTAAATTAGCATTTTATGATATTATAAAGCCAAGCAGCTGGCAAATTTTACATTAAGTAAAAAATCAGGAGTCCTGTAATATTAATTACAGTTAATAGTACCTACCAGTTGGTTTAGTTTATATTTTTATTTTAAATGTGTCTGTAATTAATGTTAATTCCAAATATAAATTATGGCCACTTCAGGGTACCCTACTGTTGCCTTTTTTAACATGCAAGATACAATATTGTATAATATTGTATAAGATGCAATATTGTTTATACAAGAATAAAACTAATGAGGTCAGCAACTTACAGTTGCCTTGGCAGGTAGTCTGGCATTCTTCCAAATTCTTAAAGTTGTTCTGGTTTCCTAGGCACCCACCATACTTGAATACTTCACATAACTTTGTCTCTTTGTTATAGAAGTACCTGGAAAAATAGCCTCGGCAAATTCCAGGATCTTTCTCATGAAAGCAGAAGTTGGGCTTTTCTACAAACAATGGTAAATGATGAACAGGGTGGGGGAAGAAAAAAATCCACGCGCATTCCAAGACAACAATAGAACTGGAGGAAGTTTACAAAATAAACCTGTAACTCTGGACTGAAGAGCAAATGTAAAATAACTGCTGCTTTATTCTACTGCTTTTGTTCTATATATAACACTGTATTATTATGCTGGAGCATTAGAGGGATATTTTTATTGCTTTTTATTCTATTTTCAAGTAACTGGTAAATTATATCTTGCAAATTAAGGACTAATGATTCCTTTAAGTGTCCTCTTACATTAAAGCTCTAAGATAAAAATTAGTTTTTACTTTGAAATGAAATGAAATGTAAATCTCAGCTGGATCATTTGAATCTACGCACACATTCTTGTCATTTATGTAGTCATTTTAGTCAATGTTTGTGTGAATTATACAGAAAGCAGTGTTAACATAGAAGGAAAAATTTCTAAAGAAAGATGAAAAAAAACCCTAACATTTTGTCTGGTACAGCCTATTGATATTAGAGGATACATGAAACTGGGAGAAAGAGAAGCTATTCTTATGATAATTTTTCAGTTTGCAGTTTGCAATCACAGTAACTACAATGTCAACCAGTGACTTCTGTTAGAGAAGAAAACCACATAGCCATACAATAATCCCCAAATGTCAATTTCTCAACATATTCATTTTATTATCAAAATTGTATTCTTAAGAGAAATTAATGAAAACAGTAATTAAAATATTTACAGAGGTAACCTCTAATTCTCACTAGCAGATACTTGAAATATGATTCTTGATTGAGCTGACTTGCAGAGAGGAGTGTACTTAGCCATTATACAGGACAATTGTATCAGACATGACATGTAAAGGCCTTACCTGTGATACTTGAAAGAATATTGAGAAAAAAACAGTGTGCAGAGGGCTATTATTTTAATAAAAATGACTGTAGCATAATTACATTGAAGTTCGCAAATTTTTGAAGTAGATTATGGAGTTGCAAGGAAGTAAATCCTATTATATCTGGTTTATCAAGTATCTATTAAAAAAACTGCTAGAATATTATTAAATTCAGCTGATGAACATCATATGTTTATATGAAACATTATAATAGCTAGTAATGTTTTCCAAGAAATAACTGTCAATATCTTGTATTTCAATTGATATAAGTCTTCATGAACAGTGAATGTAAATTTCAGAGATTTCATGTAAAATTAAACCATTAAAACATTGTTGTATAAAGTAACAAAATCAACTATTTTAAGCACTCCCGAATAGCTTAATTTTGATTTTTCACCAGAATTTCATTCTCTGCCAGTGAGTATATGTATTCTACAGTTCAGGTATTTCATGTATTCTGGGCTGCATCAAAAGGAGTGTGACCAGCAGGTCGAGGGAGGTGCTCCTGCCCCTTTACTCTGCTCTTGTGAGACCTCACTTGGAGTATTGCGTGCAGTTCTGGTGTCCTCAACATAAAAAGGACATGGAAGTGTTAGAACAAGTGCAGAGGAGGGCCACAAAGATGATCAGGGGACTGGAGCACCTCTCGTATGAAGATAGGCTGAGAAAATTGGGGCTGTTCAGCCTGGAGAAGAGAAGGCTGCATGGAGACCTCATAGCAGCCTTCCAATACCTGAAGGGGGCCTATAGGGATGCTGGGGAGGGACTCTTCATTAGGGACTGTGGTGAGAGGACAAGGGGTAATGGGTTTAAACTTAAACAGGGGAGGTTTAGATTGGATCTGAGGAAGAAATTCTTTACTGTGAGGGTGGTGGGGCCCTGGAATGGGTTGCCCAGGGAAGTTGTGAATGCTTCATCCCTGGCGGTGTTCAAGGTGGGGTTGGACATAGCCTTGGATGGCATGGTTTAGTGGGAGGTGTCCCTGGCCATGGCAGGGGGGTTGGAACTCGATGATCTTGAGGTCCTTTCCAACCCTTACTATTCTATGATTCTATGATTCTATGATTCATGTCTTACCATTCAAATGCAGCAGCCATTGTGCTGTATAAGATGTGCTTATGCACATAAGTTGTGCTTTCCACTGAGAATGGAAATAAGATAACTATGCAGACAGGTAGCAGGCAAGAATCAGCCAGAGTGATACGTATTCCATATACCATCCATTAGGAGCTCACAGACAATAGGAGCTACAGAAATGATTTATTCATCAAACATTGCATAAAGTTGTGAAATAACAGAAAAATGTTATTAGATAGAAAATAACAAGAGTATGTAGACTACAGAATTATGACGGATTCTTCAAAGCAGCTGTTCTTCATTTAGAAAATCCTAATATTAAAATGGTTCTTGCAGAAAAAGGAAATTAAGTCCAAATAAGTTGAGCTCACAGCTAACTTTTATATCCACTTTTGGAGAAAGGGGTCATGGAGGCCATTAATTCTAACTACACAAACTAGTATTATCCTTTTAAATGCCATGTCTTTCTCCAGAGACTCAATATTCAAGACTACATTACTCTAAATAATAAACATGTAATGATGTTGGTGATAGCCATGAGCTGAATTTAATGGGATATATTCTGTTTTGTCTTTAAAAACAGGGAACTAGGGTCAGACTTTAAAGAAAGTAGTGGCAAATGTCTGCAGCATCTGTAGAAAATCAACTGTACTAACTTCCATAGCATGGATTCCTTTTTTTTTTTTTTTTTTTTTTTTTTTTTTAATGCATTAAGAATGAGAAAGACAGTAGAAAACAGGAAAGGAAAATAGTCATCCGTCGTGGTTTAAGCCCAGCTGGTAACCCTGAACCATGCAGCTGCTGGCTCACTCCTTTCCCCTTTTCCCCCCTCCGCGCTCTCAGTATGAAAGTATTACAAAAACCATTCTGCAAACATAAAGTAGTTAATCTATTTCAAAACATATGTGCAAATATTAGTATTTCTGTGAGGACTTAAATGCACAGCATTTCAAGGAGGGATGAAGAAGTGTAAGCAGAGAAAGATGAGCTGCCTTGTGAGGAAATTTGTTCAAGTCTGTATTTGTGAAACTCTGAATACCAGCACTGAGCCCAGTCCAGGTACATCTCTAAAGTGGGAAGGGTGGAATGAGTCTTCACAAGCTCTATGAAGTGTCAAACTTAAGGCAGCCTATATTCCTAACAAGGATATTGAACAGACCAAAAACGTTTCAGACAAATGATTCTCGGTGCTTAAGCATTGGCTATTTAGGAACTCTGGGTATCTGGCATTTAAATGTCTTTAAATAGTCTGCCCCTTCAGGAATGAGAAACTTGCTCCATGACTTAATGCGTAATTAGGGGATCTGTCCTAACTTCTGTTACCTCCTCCCCAGGCAATGCTTGAAAATTTCTTTTTCACAGTGATTTTTTCCTATTTTGCTAAAGTGGAGGAAGCATTTAAATCAGTCTCAAAACACACAATAAGAGTTCCACATCATGGCCAATTATGAAGTGCTTGAATCTCTACAGAGTCCTTTCCTCTTTACTGAAAAAAAAGTGTCATGATGTATATATTTTGGGGAGAAGAGATTGCAGCTACCATCTTCAGTGACCACAACTGTCCTCAAAGTCTTTGATGAAAACAGATACTAGGAGTAAGAACTCACTTTAGTCTGACATGGCAGTTTTTGATTGCTTTTGATAGCTTACATAAGAAATTTATTAAAAGAAGCTAAATCCCTTATTGCTGTATAAGAGCCTTAGATTACAGTGTAAACATAATTACCTTTCTTAATTTTTGTCAACATCCTCTTCTGAAGTAATTCTGCAATAAAAATGAAAAAAACGGAAAAGAAAAAAAGTATTAAAGTATTTAGCAAAATTAATCCTGATAATTCTCACCTATGTTACCAGGGTGCTTAGCAGTAATGATGAGCACTGAGGAGGAAGAATATAGAATCTCTTCCCCTTCTTTTTTTTCCTTATTAGAGAAGTAACACAAAAGCTTGTTCTGGAGGACTGAAGTATATATTTTCCCTTGTATAGAACGCCTGAAGTATGTATTTTCCCTTGTATAGAACGCCTGCTATACTGGAAACTTGAGGTTATGGAAAGTATTGGAATCAAATTATGACGATATTGAATTGAACAGGGAAATTCCTCTTCATGTTACTGGAACAAGAATCATGTATTACGCAATCTTACTCCTCTGAAGTGGAGTATTTTAGCAGACTGACTTAACCAAAGTGTTGTAACTGCTGACACTGCTAATAGCTTTGGAGTTGATGTAGTTAGCAATAAGGACCTTTTGCATGCTAATTCCTTTTGCTATACTATATAGTGTCTGGATAAAGTTTTCATAGTGCTGTTTGTCATATTAAAGCCCATTTGGCTAAGTATCTCTGTCTATCTTGTTTGCACTGTTCTTTCAGTGAATGATCAGCAGTAATGAAGTTGCTACTGCCATTTTTAATGAAGGAGCCTGGGTTTTATCTTACTTGCTCAGGAAGCTAGATATCTGAATTCAACCCCGTATTTCTTTACAGTGACTGAAAACAAACCTTCCTATACTTCCAGAAGACTTCATTGCTTCACAGTGCACTCAAGTACTTCTTAATGGCATTATAAAATGCTAGTTTTTCAAAAACTTGCCCTTGTGCATTGACCTCTTGCGTAAGAGCAAAGGGATAGAGTGGTACAGCTAGTGCCTTGCTTAAAGTTGTCTGCTGCAAAGCAAATGCAAACAATGAAGCAATACATTTGCTTGACTCCGGCCATCTTATGTAGCTATGATGGGCCCCTTAAAAAGATACTAACTCCCTATAGTATATGCCAAGAGTAGCGAGCAGTTCAGTAGCACAAACACATCACAAGTACTTTTTACTGCTGAAGGCTCTTCATGCTTCAGTGGATGCACATTTTTCACAGACCTGCTCATAAAGCATCAGTGCAGTCTACAGTCTAGCCTTTGAAACATGAAATTAAGTGAAATGCAAAGGGAAGTATAATTTTAATCTGAATTTCAATCACATGCATTAGTCTTTCATGCCATGTTTCCCAGAAGGCCTTTAAATCATGCGCCTAAAGAACCTCCCTACATCCTCTCTGTGGCTTTGTGTGCAAGGTACAGTTGCTCTGCCCATCTGATGAGGGTGGGGGATACAGGAGAGCTGTGTCCCATCTCAGCCTGGAGGTACCGATTAATAAGACCTCATACTGAAAACAACTACTGCTGGAAAGTAAATCTGCTGCTGTGCCGTTCCTTGTTATGGAAGCACTCAGAGAAGATACTCAAGCCATCTGTAGCCTATCTTTTCTGCAATTCATAATTTTGATAAAGTTCCTCCCCTCCCTCCACTATTTATAACAATCTCTTCAGAGTCCAAAATTGAAATGCCTTTTAGCAGTTTATTCTCCACTTATAAGTGTTTCTAATAATCCTTTATATATCCAGTGATATACCTGCTGTGGCTCCTGTGATAAGAGATGATGCAGTTGACTAATAAGCTCTTAGCGTCAGCTGTACTGCCCTTTAGTGGCATAATCCTTTCACAGTTTTTTGATTTTTCTTCTGGAAACATGCCTGTGTTATATTTTCAAAACAAATCTTTTCAGGTAGAAATTCTGTTATGGTCCATTTTCCTGCCACCTTTGGGACAACGCAGCTGGCATCCTTAAAAAATATTATTTAAAACCATGATGTACTTAAGAGTACTCACAACAGGCCACTTCATTAATTTCACTCACCTGTTCCTTTCAGGCCAAAATCAGCAATCACACTTCGGCATATGATAGCTACTCTTTTGGCATAGAACAGGAAAAATTTATTGTGGGTTTATACAAGCCTAGAATATTTTAATCTTAATACCATGTCAACAGTGCCTTTTGCTTCTGGTTTGAGTCAAAAAGCCAAATCCACAGCTAAATTAATGTCTATTCTCATAAATAAACTGTATTTCTGAGTAAATCTGCTGTGTAAATAATAGACTTCAGATTTCCTGTGATGTCCAAAAGCTTTTATCAGTAGGGTTTTTTCCCATGTTAGACACTTAAGTAGCCTAAGAGATATACTCACTGCCTTTAAAGTTAAGACCTTTGTGCTAGTGATATTTGTTTCTACTCATATCCAGCACATAGACAAACTCCTCTTAAAATTAATTTTTTCTTCCCTGAAGTAGTGAATATTTGGCACATAAAACAAAAAATGCAGCTGACTTCTAGGAGACCTGAGTCAGAACTAGGCAGTATTGTGTGCAGTTCTGGTGTCCTCAACATAAAAAGGACATGGAACTGTTAGAATAAGTGCAGAGTCGGGCCACGAGGATGATCAGGGGACTGGAGCACCTCCCATATGAAGATAGGCTGAGAAAATTGGGGCTGTTCAGCCTGGAGAAGAGAAGGCTGCATGGAGACCTCATAGCAGCCTTCCAGTATCTGAAGAGGGCCTATAGGGATGCTGGGGAGGGACTCTTCATTAGGGACTGTAGTGATAGGACAAGGGATAACGGGTTCAAACTTAAACAGGGGAGGTTTAGATTGGATCTGAGGAAGAAATTCTTTACTGTAGGGGTTGTGAGGCCCTGGAATGGGCTGCCCAGGGAAGTTGTGAATGCTTCATCCCTGGCGGCGTTCAAGGTGGGGTTGGACATAGCCTTGGATGGCATGGTTTAGTGGGAGGTGTCCCTGACCACAGCAGGGGGGTTGGAAGTAGATGATCTTAAGGTCCTTTCCAACCCTAACTATTCTATGACTCTATGATTCTATGATCACAAATCTGAATGCTGTCTTAAGACATCCTTGGAGCAGCCAAACTGTACTTGGGCTCTCTGAACTCTCTTGTTCTGACTTCAGTCAGCTTTAGGAATTCCTTAATTCTGGTAAATCATTAAAAAGCTGTTCTGATTTAAGGAGCCTGGCAATTCACTCATGATGGCTCATTTATTCATGTATTTGTGCTTAGTATTGGAAAATCAGAAACTTTGACTATTCACATTGTTTCCTCTCAATTTGTATATATATCATGCAGCTTCCCTTTAGCTTACTTTTAGCAGCCTTGGCCTTCACATTCTTTGCAGTGTAACTGCCTAAGCGTCTTAGATTTTCTTTATTTTTAAGCATTTTCCTACCTACTTTCCTACACAGGAAACATTAAGTAAGATGAATACACTACAAAGCAGAGACAGAGTCAAATTTAACAAAAAATATACTGAATTATATGGTTTTTTTACTGAACTGTGTTGGCAAAAGTGGATTAACTTATTGATTTACTTTGTTCTATGGCTGATGGTTGACAGAATATTCTGTGTGCCACCACATTTTCTCTGCTGTTACTCATTTAGAAAGTACAGAAATAATGATAATGAGCCTTTATTGCTCCAGTTCCTTCTAACAGATTCAATACTTACACAGTCTTGGATCTATGCACTAGTATGCATACACAAAATACTGTACTTGGGCTGGGTACCTAGATGTAGACACTAAGACCGTTCTCTTTTTAAGTAACTGTTTCATACTATGGAGTTATGCCAGTTATATCCCAGTACAGGATTTGGTCCTGAAGATCTGTTCCAGATACTGTCCCAGCATATATGTCAGAATCAAAATAACATTATTAGATAAAATAGCAACATTATATAGAAGAAATAATTTTATTGATCTTCACTCATGGAACATGATCAGGACTTTTGGATACTTTACATTCCAAATTATGTTATCTATCAACCCTGCCTTTTTGAGTTTAGCCTTCTGTCTTGGAATTTAAGCTGGAATTTAGTGCAAACACTCCAAATTACCAGGAAGTAGCATGTTTTGGATAAGATGCTAGCAGCTGCAGTCCTGCAAACAACCCTGCTGCAGGCATGGCAAAAATGCTGTAAAGTAACCAACAGCCAGCCTGGTGACAGAAAAATAGGTGCTATCTTCACATCCAAGATCCCAGGTCCTTCTGATCCTGAATCCTAATCAAGAAAAAAAATTTACCATTTTTTATCTTGAAAGACTGCATCCACTAGACTTTATGGAGCCATAACTAGAAACAGATTAATCACAATTTTCTAAACAAAACACTGTAGAAGAGAAGAAAATGCCTTTTAAGGAGGTATCATGGTTTATGCCCAGTCGGCAACTCAGCCTGCAGCTGCTCACTCACTTCTCCCTCTTCTTCCCCCCTGCTCCTGGAGGGATGGGAAGGAGAATCGAAAGAACGTAACTCCCATGGGTTGAGATAAGAACAGTCCAGTAACTAAGGTATAACACAAACCACTGCTGCTACCGCCAATAATAGTTATGATAAGGGAAATAACAAGGGAAGAGAATACAAACGCTCACCACCTGCTGACTGATACCCAGCCTGACCCAAGCAGTGATCTAACCCTTTCGGGTAACTGTCCCCAGTTTATACACTGGGCATAATGTGCTGTGGTATGGAATACCTCTTTGGTCAGTTTGGGTCAGGTGTCCTGTCTCTGCTTCCTCCCGGCTTCCCCTCCTCCCTGGTAGAGCATGAGACTCAGAAAGTCCTTGGTCAGAGTAAACGTTACTGAGCAGCAACTAAAAACATTGGTGTTATCATCACTGTTCCCAGGCTGAAAGTCAAAAACACAGCACTGCACCAGATACTAAGAAGGCAAAAAATGACTGCTACTGTTGAACCCAGGACAGGAGGGTTGTTCTCAGAATGATGTTGCGAACATTTAGTCTTTTAAACTTATATTTATGTATTAACTGTGGAGTTCAGCAGCAAATTTTATTTCCGTGCTGAAAATTTAATATGGCAAGAAACTTTAAAGCTGGCTGTCCATAGAGAAAAAAAACCCAAACCAGTTTAATCCATGATACATATTATGACTTATGGAACCCATATGACAGAGGAAGAATTTTAAGTCTAGAAATGCCATTTTTCAGGAAACCTGACAACTACTATGAAAAATATTAATGACAAAAATTGAATAATTTTTAACTCCTTAAAATTAATCTGCCTTGAATTAATCTGCTCATGAAAATATTATTCAATTCTGATGGAGATACATATTCTGGATAACCATACAGAACAAGTGATGCTATTTAATATTCAAAAATCTGCCCAGGTTGAATTAAGTAGAGGAGGGATATTAGTTTCTTTAGGCATAGACCTTTATGGGGTGATGATTAACTAATACTAAATGTAAGTCTTTAGCACACAGTTTTTGGTGGGTAGCAACCTTCAGTCCAAATTGGAAGCAACTTGAACTCCTGCCTTTTAAGCTTCAAGCACTGTATCCTTACCTTCTCTAATAACAAGCACTAAAACTGACATATTCTGGTTGAAGGAAATGACCCACATATAGAGTATTGGCCTTGAGATTAGAAATCTGAAATCTGTTATTGATTATAAGCTTTGTGTGTGGTTGCACTTAGGGCAAGACATTTATATTCAAGGAAGATCCTTTATGTCTATATTTTTTAACTTGAAATGCTAGGTTATGTTAATTAGTAACCGAGGCATTATGATTTCCCTACCATTTTTCATCAGTGGGATGTAATTTCAAGGAGTACCTTATTTTAGTATCATTAGTACTACGTTTACACATATGACTACATGTGACTTCTGTAAACAGGGCAAGACTGTGACAATCTTTCCTTATCAGGTCTTTCCTGGAGCACACCTGGTCTCTGAGGCTTATTAGTGGATCTTGCCAAAAGCCATTGAAAGGTGAGTTTCAAATTAATTCCTAGAGTAAAATGCATTGAAAAAACTGCCATTCACTGCCAATCACATAAGATTGACAGCAATTTGATCTTTTTCACTTGGACAAGTTGTTAGTGAAATTTTGTACTGTTTTCTTATCTTGATGTAGTTCTATAAGCATTCAATTGTTTGAAAGCAAAACATAATTTATTAGAAAAATAACTGGAATCTGCTTCATTTTAGAGTTTAAGATTCATATTTGTGGGTTTTGGTTTTGGTTTCTTGAACGGACTGTCTGTAGTGCCAGGTACAGTAACAGAAATGTGTGGTGGTGCCAGCAGATCAGAAAATAGGTGTGAATGGTATAATGGAATAATGCCTTGACTTAGTGAGTGAATAAAATGCAGTCTCCTCACTGGAAAAATCAAAGGGATCAAGACCAGGGTTACCTCTTAGGAAGGATGGGTTTTCCTCTGTTAGCTGTTCTTTCATTATTTTCTAATCAGTGAAAATTTGTGCTCATATAAAACACTTAAGATTAAATTTTGCTATTATTTATACATACAGTCCCATTGAGGCCTTGTCCCATGCATCCACACTGTTCTGTCTCACTTTCTACAGGTGAGAAAGCACCCCTGCTTTACTCTGTAAACATCATTGGAAATTGGCATCATTAGAGATGTCCAATAAATGTATAGAGTCACTTTTTCTTTCCCTTGCTGTAGCTGGATTGGATACAGAGGGAGAAAAGTCTGAGTCAGAGAACCAAATTACAGACTTGAAATATTCGCATATCTCAATATCCTGGGCATACCCCATATCCTGGGTTGCATCAAAAGGAATGTGACCAGCAGGTTGAGGGAGGTGATCCTGCCCCTCTACTCTGCTCTCGTGACACCTCACTTGGAGTATTGTGTGCAGTTCTGGTGTCCTCAACATGAAAAGGACATGGAACTGTTGGAACAAGACCAGAGGAGGGCCACGAGGATGATCAGGGGGCTGGAGCACCTCCTGTATGAAGACAGGCTGGGAAAGTTGGGGCTATTCAGCCTGGAGAAGAGAAGGCTGCGTGGAGACCTCCTAGCAGCCTTCCAGTATCTGAAGAGGGCCTATAGGGATGCTGGGGAGGGACTCTTCATGAGGGACTGTAGTGATAGGACAAGGGATAACGGGTTCAAACTTAAACAGGGGAAGTTTAGATTGGATATAAGCAAGAAGTTCTTTACTGTGAGGGTGGTGAGGCAGTGGAATGGGTTGCCCAGGGAAGTTGTGAATACTCCATCCTTGGCGGTGTTCAAGGAGGGGTTGGACATAGCCTTGGATGACATGGTTTAGTGGGAGGTATCCCTGCCCATGGCAGGGGGGTTGGAACTTGATGATCTTAATGTCCTTTCCAACCCTAACTATTCTATGATTCTATGATTCTGTGATTGTATCTGCTGGTTGAGTAAATGCCAGACACCCTGAGCTTTACTCCCTGCTCTGACTGAAATACCGCCTGTGGGCTTCACTGATTTTTGTTTCCTTACCACCTGTCTTTTTCCATCAGTAAAAGGGAAGATAATAAATTGTTTATTTACCACACCTGGCTTATTGGCATCATCTGTTAAAGTCTGCAGATTCTGAGGATTAGAAGCATGATGACCAACATTATTAAAATACTACTTAGGGTAATCATAGAACAGTTAAAGAACCCTAAAGGCTACCTAGTTCCAATCCCCTGCCATGAGCAGGGACACCTCTGACTAGATGGGGTTGCTCCAAACCCCATCCAACCTGGCCTTGAACACTGCCAGGGATGGGGGAGCCACAGCTTCTCTTGTCAACCTGTGCCTCACCACCCCTATAGGGAAGAATTTCTTCCTGATATCTAATCTAAATCTGGCTACTGTCAGTTTAAAGTCATTCCCCCTTGTACTATCCCTACATGCCCTTGTAATGTGCACATTAGTCCCAGTCATTATTTTCACACTGGGATGGGAGACAGATATTTACTTTGATGTCTAGAAACAATCTAGTGATACAATTCATAGTAATTTTTATTCATGAAATATAAACGTGTTGAGAAACAGACAATGTAACAGATTTAAGACCTGATCTAAATACTACATAGATGTGAATTCTGGAAGGGACAGAGGTGGATAGCAGAGACATGTACATTTAATACAGACAAAGCATGATGCTGTAAATCATCTTGTCTTGTATATATATATATAGTCTGTTTGGATCAGAAACCCCAAAAAGCAACTTCTGAAAACAATTTTCTAATTTGAAATTTCTGGAAGCATTTTTTGTAACGTACATAAACTTGCTGTGCTTGCAAGTGACCTCTGCTAATCCTAGAAGGTATAAATTTATATCCTGGATACCAACTCAGTGCCTATAGCACATCAGCAGTTTTTCAGTTTTCTGGAAAGACCCAGGGCTAGCAACAGTTACAAAAAACAGGGCAAACAAATTAACACCTACCAAGATCTGCACAGTGATGTGCTATGAGGGCACATGTCTAATAGGCAGGAGAGAGTAACAATTTTAATTTGATTGCGTTGGCCATCCACAGAATAACCTGTAAACTGCACTGCAGAATTGCCCAGCATCACTGTCTTGATCTCAGTAACACCTAATGACATATTCTGCTGCTTGGCAAGGCATATGTGACGGAAAAGTACCTTGTAGTGAGAATGAATCATAGAATCATGGAATGGTTGGGGCTGGAAAGGACCTTAAGATCATCTACTTCCAAACCCCTGCCACGGACAGGGACACCTCACCCTAGACAGTGTCACCCAAGGCTCCATCCAACATGGCCTTGAATACTGCTAGGGATGGAGCATTTGCCACTTCGTTGGGCAACCTGTCCCAGTGCCTCACCACCCTCATAATAAAGAACTTCTTCCTTCTACCTAAGCTGAACATCCCCTGTTTCAACCCATTACCTCTTGTCCTGTCACTACAGTCCCTGATGAAGAGATCATAGTGTAAACACATTAATTAATTAATTAATTAAAAATAACTGGAAGCAATTTGAAGGTAACTAAGAAGGAACGGGCATAAAGGAAGGTGGATGGTATCTTTCAGGGCTATGGGGGGAAAACCAAACAACAGTCTTAGCTATGCCAGACACAGCCCTTCAGGTGGCAACACAGTGTCATAGTTTAAGCACAGCTGGCAACTCATAATCTCTCAGCTGCTCGCTCACACCCCCTCTTCTTACCCTTCCTGTTCCTGGAGGGATGTGGAGGAGAACTGAAAGAATGTGAAACCCACAGGTTGAGATAAGAACAATCCAGTAACTAAGGTATAACACAAAACCACTACTTCTACCACCAATAACAATAATGATAAGGGAAATAACAAGGGAAGAGAATATGAAACTAACAGGGGAAAAGATAAAAAATAAACACGAGTGATGCACAATACAATTGCTCACCACCCGCTGACCAATACCCACCCTGACCCAAGCAGTGATCTGGCCTTCTGGGTAACTGTCCCCAGTTTATATACTGGGCATGACATGCTGTGATATGGAATACCCCTTTAGCTACTTTGGGTCAGGTGTCCTGTCTCTGCTTCCTCCTGGCTTCCCATGCCCCTCCTCACTGGCAGAGCGTGAGACTGAAAAGTCCTTGATCAGAGTAGGCATTACTTAGCAACAACTGAAACATCGGTGTGTTATCAGTATGGTTCTCAGACTGTAGTTGAAAACAGCCCTGCACGAGCTACTAAGAGGGAGAAAAACAGCTGTTGCAGCTAAACCCAGGACACATTGAAGAAACCTTTCCTTTTACCTCAATGCCTGAATAAATGAACATCTAATGCATGAATTCGCTTGGGAAATGAAAAAAGGAATAAAAAACTCCCAACAAACCAACAACAAACGCTACGTGTTTGGTATACTATATGAGGGTTATCACACACCCTTGAGGAGATCTTTATTCTGGTATTTTCTATTTCTATTGCTCCCCGTCAGTATCTCATTCACTATCGGTTCCTGTTTAGACAGCCAGATACATTCTACCTAATTCCCATGAAAGTAAGATCCATATTCGGTATCCAGAGGAAATTCTCAATAAAGTTCCTTCTGACTCTAAAAACATGAACTTGTCAAAGTTGCAGATCCACTGCCATTAACATTCATTTCTAAGAATCCTATGACTTCTATGCATTCCTGTGAGGAACAGGAGTTGGTTACTTTCACGAGGCTAAAAGCCTTAGTTACAAGGATCATTTTTAATGAAAAGACAACATTCATGAAGCAATTCCTTCATATTCTGCTGGGTATCATATTTTGGATCTCATTTTCTTCTTTCAACAAAACAGATTTTTTATGACAAACAGCTATAACTGACATTTTTTTAATGAGAATTATTTACTACTGTAGTTCTAATTATGTTGAGTCACAGCAGATGCCCAAGATTTTGGACAGCTTCTATCAGCTCCTCAAGTGAAGGAGAAACCTGCGATTAAAGTTGGCTTACGTACTCTGAAAGCCATAAAGGACATCTGTGTTGCCCACCAGCTTAGCCAAGACTCAGAATAAATTTTAATTTAAGAACTCACTGAAAACAAGGGCTCTAGCTGGAAAATAAGCTTTCATTGGTGTCTCTATTCCACAGGTCCTCTAAAAGAAGTCACACTTCTCTTTTCCGAATCCCGAATGTTTGCTTGCGCAGTGTAAAGTAATTCAGATAACTAAAACCAAGTACAGTACTTGGGAACACAATTAAAGGAATCACATTACTGTATTAATAGGAATTGAAGAGGGCCTCTACTTCCAAAATTCAGATGGTTTGTGGATGGGAATTAACATGCAAATAAAAAACTAATATAAGTATAAGAGAACGTGCACTGGCCTGTTACCACACACTTCTTCTGACATTCTTCCAGTGTTAGGAAGTTGTTTTCATTGCCATGGCATCCACCATACTCAAATATTTCACACTCACGACTTTGCAGGTTGAAGTAATAGCGCATATGGATTGCTTTGCATGGGCCTTCATCTGCTTTCATGGCACAGACTGAATGCCCTAGTTTCAGTGGCGGCAAAGCAGCATCTGTAACACAGAAGAGAGGTAGAACAGCTGTTATTAAGTTAGTTTGCTTCACTGCACAGCATGACTTTAAAATAAGGGTGCTTGCATCTTCTGCTAGAAAGGCACTGTGTAACGTCTGGCCGTAAAGCTCTGACCACTCAAAACATAAATGTAGAAAGAAAATCATCATCTGCACGGGGATACAAATTCCGTTTAATCAAACTGAGTGTGTGATTTTGAGTTTCAATCAAAACAGCTCATATCATGAACTTTAACTTTGCATCATAAACATTTCCCTCCCATCCACCTCCCATATGAAGACAGGCTGAGGAAGTTGGGGCTGCTCAGCCTGAAGAAGAGAAGGCTGCGTGGATACCTCATAGCAGCCTTCCAGTATCTGAAGGGGGCCTACAAGAATGATGGGGAGGAACTCTTCATTAGGGACTGTAGTGACAGAACAAGGGGTAACAGGTTCATTCTTGAACAGGGGAAGTTTAGCTTAGATATAGAATCATAGAATCATAGAATAGTTAGGGTTGGAAAGGACCTTAAGATCATCTAGTTCCAACCCGCCTGCTATGGCCAGGGACACCTCCCACTAAACCATGCCATCCAAGGCTATGTCCAACCCCAACTTGAACGCAGCCAGGGATGAAGCATTCACAACTTCCCTGGGCAACCCATTCCAGGGCCTCACAACCCTTACAGTAAAGAATTTCTTCCTCAGATCCAATCTAAACTTCCCCTGTTTAAGTTTGAACCCGTTACCCCTTGTGCTATCACTACAGTCCCTAATGAAGAGTCCCTCCCCAGCATCCCTATAGGCCCCCTTCAGGTCATGTTCCACACATGCTCAGATCTCTGAACAACTGGTAAGTTCAGGATACACAATATAAGGAAGAAGTTCTTTACTGTGAGAGTGGTGAGGCACTGAAGTGGGTTGCCCAAGAAAGTTGCGAATGCTCCATCGCTGGCAGTGTTCAAGGCCAGGTTCGATGGAATCTTGGGTGACATAGTTTAGTGTGAGGTGTCCCTGTCCATGGCAGGCGGGTTGGAAGTAGATGATCTTAAGGTCCTTTCCAACCCTAACTATTCTATTTTTCTACAATTTAAACAGCAATTGAGCTAGTGAGCAATTATGAACAAGAAATACATTGAGAAAATCCTAGTAGCTCCTAAAGACACAACAGCTACATAAAAAAGGCAGAAAGAGGGTTCCTTGTGCTCTCTTCAATGCACTTCTAATAGCGAACATAGCTTATACAGACATCTCATAGCAGTGTGGGATGAACGAGGCAAGACAGCCCTGAAGGGGGCACCATACTGCCTTCAGATTACACTTCACCGTCACATAAAGCCTTTCAGTACAACTGAAATGGCATCATCCTGTCTTTTTTCCTTTGGTCTCACTGTTTTTGCATTAGAGCTTTCAGGAGTTAAGAAGCACACAAGTAGAAAGTTAAGGTGAAAAGAAACCGTATGTTTTCAATTTGTGCTATTTCTATGTCTTTCAATGTTTTCAAAGAGAATGTTTTGTAACAAAATGTCATATATATCATGAAAAACACTACTGAAGTTTTACACTGTTAATACCTAATAAAGAAATTCTGACTGACGATTCAGTTTGTGATACAGTTCCGTTATCAATATATGGCTTAAATATCTCTTCCTGCTTTGCTTTTCCTAGGAACTATTTTACCCCAGAGCCTACTCTGCTCCAGCAACCCAACCTCCAGTTCCCAGCAAGCCCCCAGGAACCCCACGGTGGAGGCATTCCTGTTGCAGTTCAACCAGCTGCAGGAGAGGTTTTCAGGGCAGAGCCCTCAACTCTGGCTTTGTGGGCACAAGTTCCTGCAGAAGCACCTCAATGCATCTCACCACACACAGCCAGCCATCGTTGTCTTCACAGCTGCCCGCAAGGGCAAGCAGACCTTGCGATGCCTTAGTACACATGTGGCTGACACCTACTCTGCTGCCCTGCATGGCAGCACGGTCCAGATTGACGGCATGTGGAAATCGAGGCTCAAGACCAAGCCAAGCTGGAAGTGGACATGGAGCTGAGCTCCGCTTTCCAGGCTAGGAGCCATGCTGCAGTGATACACTGTTCTGAGTTCTTGCCGGCAGGGGCCACCCTCATCTTCTACAAGTATTGTGATCGGGAAAGTGTTGCTTTCAAGGACATGGCCCTGCTGCTGACTGTGCTGCTGAAGGAGAAGACTCTGGAGACCCACATCAGCCTCCAGTAGGTGGAGGAGAGTGTCCGTGACTTCTCTGGGTCAAGTTCATTGACACCAGCACCTCCAGCTCCCACGATCACATGGATTCTGACAAGCACAGTGGGCTGTGGAGTTGCATCTCCCACCTGGTCCTACTGATCTACCCAGTGCAGGCCATCGAGAAGGGGGGCTGCCATGTCCACACCAAACCCTAGGGGCAGAGGCTGCCAGAACCCCAGAGGAGGGGTGGACAACGATCCTGTCAACTCTGGTTCAGGCATACACAAACAGTGCTATTTCTCTTCAATTTGTTTCTCGCATCTTCCTGGAAAGAGTTTGACAGGTATAAGTTGATCCAGGCTGTTTGCCAGCCTGGAGTTGATAGATTGCATGCTTCCTTCTGGCAGATAGGAAGAGTGGGTATTCTAGACTGCTAATTGCACAGGAGAACATTGCTGTGTGGGGAGGCAGGAGGGAAAACAGGACTTTGCAGGTAGCATTTCTACCAGAAGATACACAAATAATGTACACAACTAGTAAGCCAGAAAGATACTTCAGTACCTCTTTCATTTCTCCCTACCTCTTAGTTTTCTAATGCCATGTACATTTGTCTCAGAATGTACTTTATCTAGAAGATTTGTCTCCATTTGCAGAGCGCTGCAGAAACACAGGAAGGTCGAATTCCTCAAAGCCCAACATTTTGAAGGCATACTTCAAAAAGAAAACTCATTTGCTAGTCAGTGGTTTGACCAGTCAGTTCTGATAGGGTCACACTCGCACAGACAGACTGACACCCTGCAAAGACCAGATCCAATATATAGGATGTTCAAACAAGCCTGCAGTTCAGAAATCCCCTAAACATCAATTAGAAGGAATTTCAGAGAGCAATGAAACAGAAACCACCTCACTGTTGCTCTGACTGCAGAGGTAAAAGAATGAGTAACACAGTTTAATTTATGCAACCTCTTTTAAAAAAGTCTGCTCTTGATCCCTTTGCTGCCACAAGACTATATCTTTGGGCTGATGCATCAGCTTTGGTCCTACATAATAGATTGTTCTTCACCTGGGGCTCTGATCTGTGTGAGGACAGGAAGCCTGTCTCTCCCCAGCTAACTTTTATTGATGAATGTAGATGTTAGCATTGACAACATGGGCACCCTCTGGAAGCTGTCGGGAGAACTGGCTATCCTGGATTTGGAGAAGGCTGAGGTTCTTAATGACTTCTTTGCCTTGATCTTCACCGACAAACGCTCTGACCACACCACCTAAGTCTTGGAAGGCAGACGCAGGGACTGTGAGAATGAAGACCTTAGGCCCACTGTAGGAGAGGATCTGGTTTGAGACCATGTTAGGAACCTGAATGCATACAAGTCCACAGGACCTGATGAAATCCATCCTCGATTCCTGAAGGAGCTGGCAAATGAAGTTGCTAAGCCACTGTCCATCATATTTGAAAAATCATGGCAGTCAGGTGAAGTTCCCGACGACTGGAAAAAGGGAACTATAACCCCCATTTTCAAGGAGGGGAAAATGGATGAGCCAGGGAGCTACAGACCAGTCAGTCTCACCTCTGTGCCTGGCAAAATCTTGGAGCGGATTCTCCCGGAAGGCATGCTGAGGCACATGAAAAACAACAAGGTGGTTTGTGACAGCCAGCATGGCTTCACTAAGGGGAAATCCTGCCTGACCAATCTAGTGGCCTTGCATAATGGGGCCACGGAACTGATGGACAGGGGTAGAGCAGTTGATGTCATCTACCTGGACTTGTGCAAAGCATTTGACACTGTCTCTGAAATCCTTGTGTCTAGGTTGGAGAGACATCAATTTGATAGGTGGACCACCTAGTGGATAAAGAACTGGCTGGATGGCCACATGCAAAGAGTTGTGGTCAATGGCTCAATGTCCAGCCGGAGACTGGTAACGAGTGGTGTCCCTCAGGGATCAGTGTTGGGACTGGTCTTCTTCAGCGTCTTTGTCGGTGACATGGACAGTGGGATTGAGTGTGCCCTCAGCAAGTTTGCCGATGACACCAAGCTGTGTGGTTCTGTTGATATACTGGAGGGAAGGAATGCCATCCAGAGGGACCTTGACATGCTTGTAAGGTGGGCTGATGCCAACCTGATGAAGTTTAACTATGACAAGTGCAAGGTCCTACGCCTGGGTCAGAGCAATGCCAGGCACAGCTACAGGTTAGGCAGAGAAGAGATTCAGAGCAGCCCCGCGGAGAAGGACTTGGGGATGTCGGTCAATGACAAAACGAACACGAGCCAGCAGCGTGCACTTGCAGCCCAGAAAGCCAACTGTATCCTGGGCTGCATCAAAAGGAACGTGACCAGCAGGTCAAGGGAGGTGCTCCTGCCCCTCTACTCTGCCCTCCTCAGACCTCACTTGGAGTGTTGTGCACAGTTCTGGTGTCCACCACATAAAAAGGACATGGAACTGTTGGAACAAGTCCAGAGGAGGGCCACGAGGATGATCAGGGGACTGGAGTACCTCCTGTATGAAGACAGGATGAGAAAGTTGGGGCTGTTCAGCCTGGAGAAGAGAAGGCTGCGTAGAGACTTCATAGCAGTCTTCCGGTATCTGAAGGGGGCCTATAGGGATGCTGGAGAGGGACTCTTCATTAGGGACTGTAGTGAGAGGACAAGGGATAACAGGTTCAAACTTAAACAGGGGAAGTTTAGATTGGATATGAGGAAGAAATTCTTTACTGTGAGGGTGGTGAGGCCCTGGAATGGGTTGCCCAGGGAAGCTGTGAATGCTCCATCGCTGGCAGTGTTCAAGGCCAAGTTGGACAGAGCCTTGGGTGGCATGGTTTAGTGTGAGGTATCCCTGCCCATGGCAGGGGTGTTGGAAGTAGATGACCTTAAGGTCCTTTCTAACCCTAACTATTCTATGATTCTATGACTTTGAAAGCTTTACAAAAGCTTGTGTGCTTGCAACAGCAGCAAAAAAAAAAAAAAAAAAAAAAACAGACCTAAAATTTTCATTCATTTTGCCACAGCTGGTCAGAACATAAATGTTTCTTAACATGTATATGCAAACGTATCCATCAGTGCCCTTTGCAGCAGTCCAGGAAACAGGAGGAGAAAAAAAAAACAACACCAAACCATAGAGGACAAGAATTTACATTATCATTGCACAGCTTTGTGCTACTTGCTAGATAAAGTTTCCAGTTTTAAAGAATCCATAAAAATCAGGTTTTATGATCACAGGAAAAAGGAAATTGGTATAACTACTACCTACCTCCACAGTGGACCTCTGTTTTTAACATATAAAGTTTACCTTATTTTATAACCTTTAAGTTAAATGCACAGCTGAGATAAATCCTCATAAATACTGAGGTCAGTAGAAGTTTCTTAATTTTATTCCATTTCAGTCACTTGTAACTATTAAACCTATAGGAAAGAAACAATTTTCAGCACTAAAATCTTTTTATTCATAGCATTTAAATCCTTTAAAAATTAACAACCTTTATTACACAATTGCCATCCACACAAAAATTGTAGGGCACAATTATATCTTCCAAAAATTGACAATTTGGTGTTAAAATACAGATTACAGTTACTGTTTTCAAAACTCTTACTAAATATTCCGTCCCTAAAATAGTTTGTGACTGTTTCCTCATTAGTGAAATTTTATTTCCAGATTTTGAAGTCAGGAATTTGAAAATATTATTGAAGACTGTCTAATAGGAAATGCAGATGAGTTAAACATTTTTAAGAGTTATTAGATTCAGTAAACTTCCTATGGAACTCTGCTTGCATTTCTGAATTTCATTTCTTTCCAGCTTCTTTATCTGAATCTTCCTGAGTCCACAAAGAATTAGGATTTAGAAGTCACAAGAGATTCCAAATTGGTCCTCAAAGGTTTAAAGTTCTCCACCAGGTCTGGGAATCTTTTGGAAGGGACTTCATTGAGAAGTTGAGAGGACACTGCACTGCAAAATGAAACTTTGGAATTCCCCCATTCAGTACTAGGGAAAAAAATGGCTTCATAACATCAAAATCCCAGGAATAACTGCTGAAATGGTAGATATCACATTCAGAGCTCTACAGAAGCTGATCCAACTGAAATATGGTTGGGGTGAGGGCTGGCAGCTGGTTTATAAACACGTTATTTTCTTGAAATTCAAGAAATGAAATCCACATGACCTGTGTCAGTGACCCCAGTTCAGTCAAGGAAGAGGTTGTGAAAACTTACTACGTTTCCTAACTACTGGAATTTCAGACATAAGGTTATGTCAGCTCATTTTGCTTTCTACCTTATGCCACACCACTGTTGTGGGCTATCAAAAGAGAAAGGGTGTTCAAGCATAGTTGCAAAACTACAAAGATGATGAACAAATGGCTTAGTACAGTTTACCTTAGGAACTTTCTGGTCTCTACTCCTAACCTGTTTCACATCAAACCCACACAACTAAATCCTTGTTTTGCTTACCCCCTGAGGCCTTTCCTCTGCAGTCACAATGACACTGCTACCAGTCAGATGTACTGATATCTGCTGCATACATAATCACTGTGTGTCCTGGGTTTAGCTGTAGCAGTAATTTTTTCCTTCTTAGTAGCTGGTGCACAGCTGTTTTTGGCTTTAGTCTGAGGACAATGCTGATAACGCACCGATGTTCTATTTGTTGCTAAGTAATGCCTACTCTGATCAGGGACTTTTCAGTCTCATGCTCTGCCAGTGAGGAGGGGCATGGGATGCCAGGAGGAAGCAGAGACAGGACACCTGACCCAAAGTAACCAAAGGGGTATTCCATATCACAGCATGTCATGCTCAGTATATAAACTGGGGACAGTTACCCAGAAGGCCAGATCGCTGCTTGGGTCAGGGTGGGTATTGGTCAGCAGGTGGTGAGCAATTGTATTGCGCATCACTTGTGTTTGTTTTTTTCCTTTTCCCCTGTTAGTTTTATATTCTTTCCCCTTGCTATTTCCCTTATCATTATTATTGGTGGTAGCAGTAGTGGTTTTATATACCTTAGTTACTGGATTGTTCTTATCTCAACTTGTGGGATTTACATTCTTTCGATTCTCCTCCCCATCCCCCCAAGAGCAGGGCGGGAGGAAGGAGGGGAGTGAGCAGTGTGGTTCTGAGTTGCCAACTGTGCTTAAACCATGACACTGTGTCATACTTTTTGACAATCAGATGTTTATTTTCTTGGGAGTGTTATCAAGTTACTGTGTGTTGACTAAAATCTGTACCCTTTAAAACCCCCATGGGCCAAACCCTCCAATTCAAACAATAACCAAGTGACTCTGAAGAAAGAAGTCTCAAAGGGATTCATGAGAACTGAATCATTCTTGTGTCTGGAAACAGTGAAAGAATTCTTCCCTATTATTTTACATCTGGGAAAACTTAACTCATGCAGATGATAAAAAAAAAAAACAAAACAAAACAAATCTGTTGTACTCATTTTTCATATGAAATATAGGTCCTGTGTAAAGAGCACAGGATATGACATTTAGGGAAAATGTCTGTCAGGAAGGTCACGGAATATTCATTCTCCAATAGAAATATGGGAGGCTAAAACTGGAAGGAAGTTTAAGGGTGGTTCACATTCAACTGTTGGCATATTTCTTTGGATTAAATACCTTGAGACCTTTCCTGACAGCTGTCCAAACTGTTCTTAAAAAAAAAAAAAAGAAATCCAATGAAGTAAGCTTTCCAGCAACCTGAAGCAGTCAGTTCCCTCTCTACTACCCTTCTTACAAGATAGTCCTGTTTTGTAATATACAGCCTAAATATTCCTTATTACATATTAAACCATTTTGTACTTTCTTCAGTGTACAGACAGACTAGTACCATATATATAGCCAGTTTGTTTTGATCTACCTGAATTTCCCCAAGTCTTTGAACGCAGTTTCCCTCAATCTCCTGGAAAAACTGGTGTGTTACAGTGTAAACAAGTGATGGGTGCAGTGGGTGGGGAACTGGCTGACTGGCCGCACCCCAAAGGTGGTGGTAAACAGCTCCTTTTCAAACTGGAGACCTGTCAAAAGTGGAGTCCCCCAGGGTTTGATACTGGGCCCAACACTGTTCAATGTTTTTGTAGTGATCTGGAAGATGAGATCAAGTGCAGCCTAACCAAGTTGCCAATGGTACCAAACCGAGTAGAGAAGTAGGCACTTCAAAAGGAAGAACCACCATGTAAGAAGACCTGGATAGGCTGGACAAGTGTGCTAACAAGAATCTTATGAAATTCAACAAGTTCTCCTTCTTAAGTATAGCATCTAGCATTTGTCATTTTAAAAAGAAAATTAATTTAGCCCTCCACAGTGGACCTAGCCCTGTTGGATATTCATTAGTCATCTGATTTAGGTATCTGGTCCAGATAAACTTAGAAAATCCATATAATTATAGCACTGTACTACCCTAGACCAAGAAATTTGAGTTTGTTTCATTAGAAATACGTTAACTAATGGTTACAGCTGATGCTCACTGTCGCACGAAAGTTATTGCTTGCCATACTAAAACCAAAATAAAGCAAAACAAAACCTCCTCTCCTTCTCCCCCTCCTCCTTGATTTTTTAATATAATAGCTTCATTATATCAGCTACATAGGTTTTCATAACAGAAGTCACTAACAACACTAAAGCTCTGTTTTAACAATCTTTCCACTCCATAGTTTGTGCTAAGAGCATAGTAATGCTGTTGAAATGGCTCACAATGAGCATGAACTTAGATTTTATGCCACTGCCTTCTTCCTCCATTCTTTCAGTCTTCCTACTTTTGACAAATGCCAGCAACAGGATACTGGCCAAGACTGTTCCTATGCAGCACAGCCATTCTCACATTTGTTGTCGTTCACATGGTAGAATTTGCAACTCAGTTGTAAATGCCCCTCTTTGATAAGTGATATCAATACTAAACACCTTGCCACTAAGGAATACCCCTTTCTTCTCTCCCTGTCTTTATCAGTTTGACAGCTTCCCACTCTCACACAGTTCAGTGCTCTTCCTACCCATGTGTTTCCTACACCTTCTTTAAGCAGTCACATTTATTCTTGATAAAATTTCACATATGAATAAAATGCACATTCAACTTGTGAGTCATTTTCTTCAGACTTTGGAACACCAAGTCAAGTACTCCCAAACACATAAGGTGTTACTGACCAACATACATACACTAGTTAGTTATTACACTAGTTAGTTATTTTTTTTTTTCGCTATTACCCTTATTTATTGGTGGAAAAATGACAGGTTTTGCCAGAAGTTAGCAAATTGAAAATCCTTTGTATCCCATTGTACTTGACTTGCAAGCTTAATTATCACTGTAATTTAAATAATAATAGAAAAAAAACCCACATATTCACAAAGCAGTGGTATCCAATGTGATCCAAAATTTTGACATTACTATAACAATGGATGCACACAACTTACTTTATCAAAACCTGAAAATTATTGAATTATAGGGTAAAATATGTCAATGTCTCATAACCATCTGACTCAGAAAATAAATGCTATCAGTGAAATTGCAGCACACAAAATTGCTACAGTTACATTCACTGAGACCAGAATGTCACTCTTAAGAAACCACAGATAGAATTTTAACTAGCAACAACCTGATCATTTTATAGAAAGGGAGTACTGCAAAATATTTTATTTTTAAACACTACCACAGAGTCTTCAGTAGTCGCAAAAACAGGGTCCTAGTTTAATTTCTAAGCATCATATTTGTCTGTTTTTTACTTTTAAATACAAACCCAAAAGTTCAGAACTTCCTCATACTAAATCAATTATTGGTATCTTGAGTTATCTTGAGTAACTGGTTGTAAAATAACCAGTGATAAAATAATGCCCCCCCAAAAAACTATTTAATTTCTTTGAGATTATTTTCTTATTTTCTTTCATGAAGAAAAATAAAAAGAGGAAAAAAAAAATTAATCCAGCAGATTTCTTGTTCTGGTGATGAAGTGTGTTATTTTAACAAGCAAGACAATTTGGTCCTTGTGAACTGCAAACTGAAGGTAAGGATTTTTATAAAACTGAGTTGCAGGACAAAGTTAAGTGTGATTTTGCCCTCAAACAAGAAGGGAATGTATGCAGTTCAGGGTTAAAGAGAAATAGATTTATTCTGTATGAAACAATCTTGACTGTGCAATATGCTAAGCATATGCTTAATGCAGAACAGCTCATATCTTAAACTGTAGAGACTAATTATAATACAGTTCTAGAGCACTACTTTCATTTGTAGTATAGCCTTGATTGTGCATAATTAATATTTTTGTCTCGAGGAACATTGCTACAAAAGTCTGATAATGAGAAAAAACCTGTATGGAAATTGAATAAGACATGGAAATATTAAGTATAGCGACACACACAAAAAAAGGCTCCCCTTAGCTGCATTCCCTGTTAGGCTTCAAAATCAGACCTGTCAAATGGGAGCAGTATCCACTGCATAGTTCTTTGCAGCTTAAGAAAGAGATAACAGTTTTAAATCATTTTCTCAAAGGAATGAAGAACATTTTGGTATGGTCCAAAAAGTCTATTTGCTTTCTCAAAATTGCTTGGGAGTAAATTGATATATCTTTCACAATGATATCCAGTAGAGAAGTTTGATCCACCTTACTTAATTTCAGCAAAGTCAAAGAAAACAATGATCTTACAAATAGTAAGAATCAGAGAACCTTCCGAGTTCTAACAGTCACACTTCTGACATTATTTTTCTTAACAAAAATCTGTAACTGGTGAGTTTTCATTTATCCAGCAATAGCAAATCACTTGGAGCTATACAAAGAGCTTCTTCAAATCCCAGAAAAACTACTCGAGTAGTAATTACATCATCTTTAGGCCAAGCTTTGCAAATTAACTGTGACTTGAGAGAGTTGTACACAGGACAGAGTAACATCAATCTTCAATGTTACTCATCCCAGTTTTGCTCCATTTGTGTGGTGTGGGGAGATAAAACCTGAATTCACTAACTGTATGATCTTAGTCATTCCCTAAATATTGAACTTTTCCATGGGTCCTAAAGTAGAGCTGTAAGAGAATAATTTTGATATCGAGCACAATGTTTGATAGGATTTGAAGTTCCAAAAAGCATGGGAAACAGCAGCCAGTATAGAAGACAATTTTCTAGAGCACAATGCAAAATTCTGAGAATCTCCCTCTTAGAAATCAGTGCATTGTTAGCCTAGTTCCAATTTCAAACATTTCCCAGACATATTGTCAAGTACAGAATTACGTCTACAGTGCATTTTAACATAGTGGGTTTTGTTGTTTGAGATAACATGGCATTTTTGTAACCTCTTACCCAGGACATCATCGTCTTCTCTGTCATCTAAATCAGTAGTTGCATGGCCAGTGATACACACAAACAGCAAGACAAAGGTTAAAGGTAAAGAACAGCCCTTCTTTCTTCCTTTCATCTTTCCTGTAGAACACATAAATGACAACACACACTTCAGTCAGTTCATTGAGTGCTCTGTAAAAGTCACTAGCAGGGTAGTGCATAGCCGTAAGCACTATGGGTAGATATACAAACTTGGAACTTCAGAAATCATATGAACTATGTTATTAAAAGTATATTGTAAATATAACAAAAAACAAGACAAGATTTATAGTTGCACTCAGCTGATTGCAAGCCTCCTATCCTATTGCCAGTATTAAAAACATTGCTATTACTTTTATTTCAAGCCACAATTGAAATCACCTCCCAGAATACATAATGATATAAAATGTAACACTTAATACTTTTAATGTCCTGACCAGTTTTACACTATGTATAGTTGACTGGCATGTACAATCCTTCCAAATAAGTTTTACTCTGTCTGCAGACCCTATATTCATTGCCACAAAAACAAGATTTTATTTTTAACAAGTGTTTCATCGATTGATAGTTACCAAGTTCCGAGACTTCCATGTAAGCTGCATTTCATAGGACTTGGTGAACTTTTTGCAACATGGGCTTCAGTACAATAAGAAGTATTTCGTATCTTGTAGATCTCTTTAATATTGAATACCTTACTTTAGTGCAGAGCCATTTTTTTTCTCATAGGAACAGTACAACAATAGTCATTCGCACAAAGAAACCACTTTTATTCCATGGCAGCTGTTGTGTTTAAGTTGCCAAAGATAAGGTAATGTACGCACCAATGGGAGCATCTCTAGAAAACTTTTGCTTAACTGTGTTAGAAATACATATTTTCCAACTGACTAAAAGTTCCTGAAGGATCTTTGAAGTCTAAAATTTGGCTAAGCCAATTAATATTGACTTAATAGAAAAGATCTAAGGATTAGGAAGTTCCTAGCCTTCAGACACCATTTTGTCTTTACTGTTTTCCTTTGCATACCTTTGAAGGTAGATTGTCTGCATCACCTAAATCAGTGAGGGCAGGAGGGGCTATAAGCAAATGAGATGACCCGTCATTGTGCTTGGGATATGGAGCTATATCAGGAAGGCTAAAGAGAGGACGATGAAGGGGCAGGTGACACTAATAGATTAGTTAATTTAACAGATTAAACTTTTTTCTTAATGATACATCTTTGTCTGTGAAGTCAGAAGTAAATCATAGCTATGGTAGCTAAGAAAACACTAGTAAGCAACAATGTCTCAGAAGATGAAATTTGTGCAAAGAGAGATTAACCAATTTGCCACAGCCGCTGTGCACCATGCCAGAGCTAGAAGGTGCAGTTATATCTTCAACACCAAATCACAGCCAGAATTTTCATTTCTCTCTTGACAATGTGCCAATTTTTTCCTCCTGCGTATTCAGCATTTTCCTAAGTAGAAATACTGAATGTTCTCAAAAAGTAAGTCTTGTTTAAATTGCAGACTAGACCATAAATAGCACTAATTATTTGGATAATTTTTTCAACTTTAGAAGGCTTCACTATGTAGTTTAGTGAAAAACATTGACAGATGTCTTTATTCTTTTTTTGTGTGTGTGCGTGTGTGTAATGGAACAGAATTTTGGGATCTAACAAATTTCTATTTGAACTGGAAAATATTACAGTGTTAACTTTTTCATCATAATGCTTTCATGCCAAAATAAACAAAAGAATGCATTTTTCTTTCATTCCTTCTAAGCTCAACGTTTAAGCTTAATTTCTACATTTGCGAACAAAATCCTTTATCCCATAAAGTTTGTCAAAATATTTTAGATCTCATTTTGTGCTATTAATCATGATTTTTAAACAAACATTCCTCAAAGTCTGTATTTTATTTCTATGAACAAATTCAGAAATTGCTGCTTTCTACTACAGAGGCAATAACTACTCTTGGAATAGAAATGACCTTATTATGAATTCTGAAATGATGTTATGCTGAGAAAATGTGCAAGAGCTACAATTGTTCATTTCCAGGTATTTTTCAAAGAAATACAAGCAGTGTCTTTATTCATGTTTCTAACTAGAACACCAGTTTTCATTCCTATATTATTTTACATACTAAAACTTAATCTAATAAGGTATTATTTTTTCCCCTTTCCACAGCAACAAATTTCTAGTGATCCATTTGCTCCATTCAGAGTGAATAATCCATAAATAATCTACCCCAAATCTCTTTACTGGAGGAATTAATTGTGGGCTACTTACCTGACTGCAAGATATCCCTGCAGTGTTGCTGTAATGGGGAAAAACCACAGCACTGTGCTATGGATTTGTCATTTCACTCTAACATGCCAGATGAGTATATTCATTAATACTATTGCCTACATTTACTTGTGTACTCCATCTGCTCTCATTTGTCTTACTTTTTTTCAGGCTGTTTGGAAGTATCTTGTTTATATGTGATATTTCCATTTTCTAATGCCATCCTTCTCCCAGCTGTTGTCTCAATGTTATTTCACCCCTGACTTTTCAAAATATTACAACATAAAGGAAGGGTATTTCTGAAATTTTATTTATATATATATATATAAAAAATACGAATAGCAATTACATATATATATATATATATATATATATATAAAAATGTTATCCACTGAGTACTTCCATGTTTTCCAGTCAAAGAACACATTCCCTCTCCATCTTTTGCTGGGTACAGTACATACTGAAACTTAAATTGAAAGCAAAGTGGCTATTAGAGACCAAGGACAATGGCCAGCTTCAGGAACTTTGCCCTGAATTTGGTCAAGTTCTGTAAAAGTAGATGAAGTTTAATGCCAAAATATCCACCAAAGCGTATCTTTATACGCTACCTGGCAAAAATAGTGTCTTAGACTTCAGAGACTAGAAATAAATCACATACATAATGAGTAGCATTTTTTTAACATATCAAAATAATACCATGCAAGACTGTAACACAAGCCCAAAAAAAACCAAGAAAATATCTTTAAATGGAATTCCATTGATTACATACAAAGTGAATAGAGGTAACACTGTTTCTTCTTAGCTTTCATAGAACTGGCTGAATACCCACATGCAAAGAGTTGTGGTCAACGGCTCAATGTCCAGTCAGAAAACAGTAATGAGTGGTGTCTCTCAGAGATCAGTGTTGGGACCAGTCTTGTCCAATATTTGTCGGCGACAGGAACAGTGGGATTGAGTGCACCCTCAGCAAGTCTGCTGATGTCACCAAGCTGTGCAGTTCAGTTGATATGCTGGGGGGAAGAAATGCCATCCAGACGGACCTTGACATGCTTGTTGTGAATGCTCCATCCCTGGCGGTGTTTAAGGCCAGGTTGGACAGAGCCTTGGGTGACATGGTTTAGTGGGAGGTGTCCCTGTCCATGGCAGGGGGGATGGGACTAGATGATCTTCAGATCCTTTTCAAACCTAACTATTCTATGATTTTATAGTCCATTCTATGGTTTCCAGAAACAGACTACCTCTTATGATGCATTTGGCCTAATACTAGACAGGTTTGCTTCCATGAAGCTTTGTGGTACGTGGCCTTGGAAGAATTTAATTTTTTTATCCCAAAGTTAGAGAAATAGTTACAGCAATCTTTTTATTCACGCTTGATAGAAAGTCTAATCATGCTTTTAAAAAGGAAGAAAATAGCTCTGCCCAAGGCAACATGAAGTTGCCTAAGATTGCATGTATGATTTGAGAGACATCCGAGTCATGATGTATGTTTGGCACTAACTATATTCAGATTAAATCCACAACTAAGAAAAATTGTATGGGCAGAAATATTAAGTAAAAACTTTCAAAAGACTGCATTTATTTAACATTATAATACAAATAAAAGTTACGATAGTTTGACATCATCTAGGCTGATTAAAAGCAGAAATCTCATCAGATATTCAGACTTGATACTTAGATAGTAATGACTTTCACATTTTAGAATCATAGGATAGTTAGAATTATAGAATATAATTAAATAATTATATTATACTTATTCTATTTCTACCCTATTCTATTTCTTGAACTTGATTTCTATTCTAGAAGAGAAATAAAAAAATCTATTCTAATTATTCTATTAGAAATATAGAACAGAATAGAATTTTGCCTGGTTGCTCTGAGGTCAAAACACACAAAAAACCAAAAACATACTTTCAATTTTAGTTTTTGAAATTACACGGGAAAGGGTAATTTTCTAAGCACACGGTTTTCTTTAGAAGTTTAATTTGTAGTCATTGGCATAGTTGTGAGCCTTCACAAAGGAACTTGCAAATTATCTGCAACCTCAGTTGCCCATGGATTAATTCCAAGTTTGCCACTCATTTTCTGTTTGAATTATTCCAAACATGACAGCAAAACTCTCCCTAGCTCAGCAAAATTCAGTTTGATTTTGCTTTTGGATCACTCAAATTAAGGCTTTTGTTCTTTCCAGGAATCTGCAAAGTATAGATTCAGACTGCAAAATCAAGTAATTGTTTTTCCTCAGTCATCCAATATTCCCCAAAGCTTGCTCCCAAGTAGAAGGAAAGTAAAGGAAATACTCAGCCAGAATTGAAATCTTTAGCAAGTTTCTCTTTTTCATTTGAAAATAGAATTTTATATATTGTGAACTATCATATCTCATCGTGTGATTATAAGAAGAAATTAGTGCATTTGTGCAGAGAACAAATATCTTACCAGGGTACAGTATTTCTATTCTTCCACTCAACTCCTACCACTTCACTTAAAGAGTACATTGTCAAACGTACACCTTCTTGATGCTTGGGAAATCTCCCAAGAGGAAAAATTTAGGCTTTACAACTGTATATCTGCCTTACTGCAACATTCACTGTCCAAACACAATCTCCTTCATCTTTTCCCAAGGTCACACATTCCCAGAACACTGTGTCAAGTATCAGTGGAGGTGGAATAAAGGGAGTGAAGGTTTTAGCACTGCAATGCTTAAATCCATCTGTAGTTTAATTATTTCTTGTATTTCCTCAGGGAAGAGTGAAATCCAAGGTCAAAGTGAACTTGGCGCTACTTTTTCAATTAAAAAAACCCTCCAGAAAGTACAAGTTTCCTGATTTAACATTCAGCTGCCCAGTAACATAACATTAAGGCTTCAAACCTGTTAAGATACGGATTTTATTTCCTTTT
Organism: Amazona ochrocephala; assembly: GCA_039720435.1. NCBI lineage: Eukaryota > Metazoa > Chordata > Aves > Psittaciformes > Psittacidae > Amazona > Amazona ochrocephala. The sequence goes on along the minus strand of CM077881.1, from coordinate 78,464,612 downwards.
TTAATACTTTCTGGTTATTTTATTTATATGGAAAGCACAATTCAAAATATTTCATCTATTAAATCTGGTTCAGTAAAGTATCAAATGCACACATGTGTGAAAGACTGCCTGTCATGGGAAAAATAGGAAATGTTTTGAGTTTAAATAATTCATGTTAAATGGTCTGATTATTTAGGCCAAATTCTGCAAACCTCTGGGATTATATGTAGCCACTTACTCCAGAAGGGTTCTAGTTTAGGACAGCCAAAAATCAGTCCAGCATTAATACTGTCTTTTCTCTAGATCAAATATCATTAATGCAAATTTAATAAATTCCTGAGACATTTCCTTAGGAATTGACACTCCACTGCTCCCAAACTATCCTAACTTTTGAATAAGACTATTTTATGTCTATAACAGACAATATCTAAGTTACTTGACAAAGGAGATCAAAGGTCTATGGGTAATAATTGCACCAGTTACTAGTTTAATTAAATGCTTTAATTAGTAAATGCCATTAACTTCCTTTAAGCTGGGATAAAGGTACATAAGACAAAGCACAAAGAAACATGGAAGCTCCCAGGAACAGAACTTTATTACCTGGCCTTACAAATGGGCCTTTTTTATCCTGCCACTTAAGCATAGAAACACAAGAAAGCTCTCAAAATAGTGGGGTGTTTGTGTGGTTTTTTTTGTTTGGTTGGTGTTTTTTTTTTTGTGTGTTTTTTTTTTTTGGTTGGTTGGTTTTTTGTTCATTTTGGTGTTTTTTTGTTTGGGTTTTTTTTTCATGCTAAAGACAGATGTGTATAAAACTCAGTGTGTTCTCCTTGCAGTCTGTAACCTCTGGAGCCAGAACTTTCATGCATGTAGATATATTTTTTTATATATATATATATTACTTGGCAGTCTCTTTAATGCCAATTTCTAAAGTTACCAGAACATTTAGAAGCAAACATTTCTTCAACTTGGTGTTTATCTCTAACTAGCTAACCGGAAAAGACAAAAGAAAAGTGAGTGTTTCCGGTAGTAGCCAAAACCAGACAACTTTAGAAAACAGCATAAAGTGACATTGTATTGACCATAAAAGTGACTTATTCACACTGACAGCCCAGGAAATGGAAATGCACTCACAACAAACAAGGAGGCGGAGGAGGGAGAGGCAAAGGATATAACTAAACAGAGGAACGAACAGCAGGAGAGGGAATGTGCATATTCAAAGATTGAATTGAGCAGATTAAAATTAAAGATAGAAAGATCTAACTAGACAGAATTACAGCACTTCTGATACAAAATCAGACCCTCTTCAGTTCACTGCTTCAGAGGCAGCATATTTGCTCTCTGATATCTAACTACTATGACAGTGGTTTAGTTAGGCATACCTGCAGCATCGTCTCCCAGCTGGCAGAGTCAGTGAGCTCCCTTAGAAAGTATTTGATTACATGGGCTATTCTGCAGCTGTTTGAAGAGAATCATGTTTTCGCATTTACTCTGGTGTAAGTATGAAGTAAGCATCAATTCTATCACCCCTGCTCTGACGTAAATTGAACAAACAATGATGCTACATGCCCTAGCTTTTGAACTCTCAGCACCACTGATCATCTGTCATTCAAACTGACTTCTGCCACGGCAAAGCCTAGCCGTATCACAGCAACTTAATAAAAAGGGAGGCAGTTTACTGTGGATCAACAATGTGCAAACATTATTGATTGATTGAAAGCACAAGATTTTGAAATCCCTCTCCCCTCCCCAACTTATCTTCCTCCTGTGCCCTACAGAAGCAGCCCTAACAGTCTGTATCAGTCCTGAGGCTAGAGACTCCATCAGATTCCTTCATCAGAACTTCAAAATTCCGCCTTGTTATGAAAGAATTTTTGTTAGTAACCTACGTGTCATCATTAAGCATAAACGTTGATTTGCTGCACTATTCCAGTGTCTTAAATTCCCAAGTGAAAACTGGGAAGTGAAAATCAGGAAGTGAAAATTCAGAAAAATAAAGGTCTTTGTTAGCTTTTATGTTGAAATATTGTATGACCCGGTGTCAGTTTCAGATTTAAATTCCAATTTTGGGTCTGTTTTTATTAAGGTTGTAAATTCTGCTTTGAAACCACAACTGATAAGTGAAAACTTAGTTATGTTTTGAAATCGAAACAAAAAAACCTACCAACATTAATAAGCCTACCACATGAACATATTGTAGACTGCTCTTGCCTTTTTACTTTCCTTGTCAACTCCTTTCACTTGTGCTTTAAAACTGTTTTCAATTTCCCAGCTTAGCTCCTGGACCTATTTAATTTTTTCTCCTAGTCATCTAACGCCTGGCACTGGGTACTTTTGCCATCCTCCCTTCAATCATCTTCTCTTGTGACACATCTCCAGACCCTAATTTCCTGCTCCACTGAGTTCCCCTTCTTACCTGGCTCAGTCTGGGTCTCATAGTCATGATATCCATTGCCTGACAACTGGGAAATGGATATATTCTGTGAGGCAGAGAGATGGTGAGACTATACCTTGGCAATAGTAGCCTGCAAGTAATTTTCCTAACAACTTGATCATGCAGTACAGAACACCTGATGCAACAGCCCAAGTGAGTTATATACTCTGAAATGAAGAGTGATTTTTAAAAATTGCTGCACTTTTTATTGAAATACTGGATTTTCCTACATCAAATCACGTAACTACTAGTGATACCTTGATGGAGAACAGTCCTGGGTTCATATCAGCTGGGCTTAAATCATGACAAGAATGACTAATGGTTTTGTAGCTACTTCTACTACCCATAAGGAAAAAAATCCCAAAATAAAACACATGCCACATGATCCAACATTCTCAGTTTATCATAAAGGATCTACTGAGAGCAAGATTTAAACTTCAGTTTCTACCTCAGAGAAGACTGATTAAAATGGGAAAAAAGAAAGAAGCCAGTTATTTATTTAGATGTGGCAAATCCATTAGTCTAACATGCCACATCCCAATTGAGGTAAATCTTTACTCCATGTATACAACCTGTTTTCATTGTGACATACCTTTCAACAGGGAAAGGATATAGTTGTTTGCTCCCGCAAACATATTTTTAAATGTAGACTAAACCAAATAACTAGTTTACATAGTTTCATAAATCTTAAAATACAAAACACCAAACCCACCACATTCAAAACTGTACTACTTGGTCAGAAACTACCAGTTTGTAGCAAAAATATAGGCCATATAAACCTATTTTCAAACAGGAATACCTTCAGCATCCTAATAACAGCTACTCTCAGACCACAAAAGCCACTAGAAAACCAACCTAGAAGCAATATTAGTTATGGGTTCAGGAACACAACATAGAAGCTCCAACTTTAGCATTATAAAACCTCCAGCCTGTTTTTTTTTTCTAGCAGTTTGGACTGGAAAGGTATAGTGTATGCTCTTAATCTCATCCGGGCTTACTGATAAATCTTCATGCATTTAGAGGCCAATTAGTTTACCACAACCTAATAGAGAGAGTCATTTCAGTGCTGTACATGTGTTATCAAGCCAGCTGTGTGTAATTTCACATTGTACAGACTACACAATTTCACTAAAGTGGAAATAGAACAGGCAGACACAGAAGGAAACTACCTGCCACAGTGATGCCTCTTGTGACTGATTCTGACCATATCTATTAACCTCTTGTAAACTCATCATCACTTAACTCACATTTTGCGCCCATACTAAACATCAAAATACAAATTTCCTAGTTTTGACAAATAAGTTCAGCGCACCCTATCTTCCTAGCTGGAGACACCACAAACATTTTTATTGCAGTGTGTGTATGAGCTTTAGACTATCACACAGGTTAGAAGTGTTGCAATTGCCGGTAATCAATGGGATTGCCCCCAGATTCAGACTGCATCAGATTATCACCCTGCAATTACTTCAAACCAACATAAAATAATGCTGGCATGGAAAAGAAAGGGTCGTATACCCTTTATCTCCCACTGCTTATTCTAGTGGCTGTGCCAGCTTGAAGTTGGAGATGTCCCTGTTCATTTCAGGGGGATTGGCCTAGATGACCTTTGAAGGTCCCTTCCAACCCAAAATATTCTATGGTTCTATAGTTCTTTGATTCTGTGGACCTAAAGCATTCATCAAATGAGTCTTACAGCATAGAAAACTTCAGCCTTATCTTTCTACTCTACCTTTTCTCTGACTGATGAAAGCATAAAACATTGTCCTCACTATGTTAGAGACTGTACAAATACAGAGAAAAAAGACTGCTTTTCAGCCAAACTGGAAAATGTTTATAGAAAAAGCTTCTGCATTTCATAATACACTTCTGCAGATGTTTCTGTGAAGCATAAAAACTGTACCAGCTGAATATTTCCTTCACAGAATACTTGTATTTCTAATTTACTTGCTGCAATTCCTATTTTCAATGTGATTGTTTTGAAATCAGTTCTTAAGGAATGCTCTAGCTTCTGGAAGAAGGCTGAACTTTCCTGTGCCTAGATCATATCCTGAATTAACATGTTCAGATGCTTAGTTTTATTTTGTCAGTAAACAGTAACTCGAATTAACCAGTTAACTTCAGAGGTATACTTAAGTTATGAATGGCACACATCATGGAAGAGAACAACAATACTAAAGGAGGAAAACAACCAGCTGTATTTACAGCAACTGGAAATAATTAAGGAAACTGAACAAAGGAGTTGTGAGGGAAAATTAAAAGGACTAAAAATAAGTCTATTTTGCTGTGAAATAACTATGAGAGGAAAGGAACCATCCAATTTCCCATATGGCTTTGCTTCATTCTGTCTTCAGGGGCACTCTGTCCCTATTGCAAACAACAGTTTCATAACAGAAACACACACAAGTGGGTAATTTGTCCTTTTTTTAAGACAGTCCTCCCAGCTCTCAATGTGAAGACCCCATCAGCTTCTTCTAGTTGTTAGAGAGAAAATATGACTGTTCAGAATGTAGGCCAAAGAGCATTAGTAAGTACTGGAGTTAGATATATTTTTAACAGCTCCAAAATTGTGAGATATGAGAGTCATATAACTCTTGAGGCTCCAAAGATCTACTGATGTTGTATTTTTGGGTTCTGATACATATTTTCTTGTTCCTGTACACACGCTCTGACTCTGGCAGCCATTCCCACAGCGTACTGAATGCACAAGATCATAATGGTTACAAAGCACTTCAAGAAGCTATGAATTTATTTCAAAATGCAGAAGAAAGTTATTGCCAGAATCACCCTTTCAAAGTAAATGCAGATGTTAAAGCAGATTCCCAGAATGTGGAGATGGTGTTGATGTCTTTTTTCTAAGAGATTAAATATCCACCTTTCCAGAAATTATTCTAATCCCACTGATATATCTGTGGAAGCAATCTCTGTTCCCCGCCCTAAAAGTAACTCAAAATCCACAGTCAGAGAATAGTGCAAAAGATATCAGTGCCCCTCTACTTGAGAACACCCTGAGTGCTAGTGTCTGCTCCTGTTTATACACTTAGAAGGGTTTTTGGAGAAACATGTAAACAGTCCTTGAAGCTAGATCTTGAATTCAGTAACTCTCCTTCTGTAACTGTGGGTCTGGTGTAGACAGAGGTGAGATTTTAAACTCATTAAATGCAATGGACATATTCTCTGAAAGCCTGTTAGGAAGTTTTTTCTTTTACAGCTTTGCTTTGTTTCCTAGGCACTCTATCTTGGAGCACTTTCCCCCTTAATCTCTTAAAATTTTATTTCTGACAGAATATCTGCCCCCTTTTTTGTACACTCTCCCTCATTGCCCTGTAGGTCTGACACTAAACCCTGAATTAGATACCAACAATTTATAAGGTTTTAACATTAAACTTTCAAAGTTAACTCTCTGATGAGATCATGGATAAATTCAATGCCATTAGTTGTTCTATATATCCTGAGTCAAGAAGGTCACAAAACTTAAACTTACAATTATTCTTCATTTAGAATATTATCTGCATGAGTAACAACTGAGTTTTCATTAGCAATATTAATAAATGTGGGTGCTGCACAAAAAGGCTAAGTGCACTTTAAAGGTCATAAAACTACTCTGGACAGCTGAAATACACTAAATCTCCAGATTACAAACTATGCAATGCACAACGTAAGGATAAACATAAAGATTACTGAAAGTCAATTTAAAACACACTTAGAGTGTTGTGTTCCAGCATAAAAGTTACAAAAAATTTCAAAGAAATGGATTTATCAAAGCAGTTGCCCACAGGACTACTTTTTAATGAACCCTTTCACATGGGATATACTTGACAGGAGAAGAGGCCAGCGCAGAATGTGGTTTAATTATTTTTACCTCCTCACATTGCTCTGTGTGCATTTTAGACTAAGTCAACATGTTTAAAATTCTCAAATTCAGCTTAAACACAGACATTTACTATGAATCTAGATATTTGCTGCCTTAACTATCACAAGCTCTCTCCTAGTAGACTTAAATAATGAGCAGAAAAGGTTTACGATTTTTCCCTAAGTATATATGCCTAGCAATTCCTACAGCCTGCCTTTGCTGTTCATATCTATACTGACAGCTGGACTTCCTGTCTTTCCATCTGGCCATAAGACATTCAGGAAGTAAGGTTTATATCTTTACTTGTTTTCCATGAAGTACTTTGATGACTAATTTCTGGGGTACTGAGTCATGTACTCCTTTCACATACTGCTCTCCATCCAAATAATTATTGTTCTCCCTACTCCACTCTTCCCATCATTACACATCTTTTCCTCATTTAAATTGCTTTTAGATATTCTACAAATAGTTATCTAAATTTTAGCAAACTTCTTTTTTTTTAATACAAGCTAGTATCACTGTTTTTAATTACACATCTACTAAAAATGTTTATGTCAATTCTTCAAAGTAAAATATGAAACAAATCACCAATAATATTCTGGGTTTTTGGGGGAGTGGTGGTGGGCTATTTGTTTGTTAAAGTGGCACCACCTCATTCACTACCCTCCTCATTGTTTATAGTTTCTTGAAGGTTTCAATATACATTGTGAGTGAAATTGGCATATAATAAAATCAGCTTAATTTCATTCTCCTAAAACATTCTTGTACTTCTCAAAATATTAACTGCTTCAAACGTTACTTATCAAATGCCTTAGAAGGGCCTTAGAAGGATTTAAAATAGCATGGCAGACCACTCTGCCTGAATCAAGCCTCCATTTGAGCTACTGTAGTGGAGAAATTGTTTTAAAAAATAAAAGCTTTTTTCTAAACTCCAGCTATTGATCAAAATTAACATATTTATCTTCAGCATGGCTTACTTTCAAAGGATTGTCTTGGAGCACAAAATACCTTAGTCTGAGATTCTGACAACAAAAGCTTAGTTTTATTAGTAATCACAAAAGTATACTAATTGTTCTACAGTTTCAAATTTACAGACAAAAAAGTCTCCCTTTTTGCAACATTCATTGCTGGACTTTGAATCTAAACATCTAACTCCTCCATCTACCACATTCTAAAGAAAACACACCAGTAGGTACACCATTGAGCCAGCTAAAGGAAAAAAAACTCACATGAAACAAAGTCTGTACAAAGTACTCACCAGACGCCTAGCAACAGTTCTTGAAGAAAGAATTCCTGAATCAGTGCTGAATAGGATCCTCCCCTACTAATTCACATTGAAGGGGTGTGGTGTAAAGCTACAAAGGAAGGATTGCAACCTGATCTTCCTAGAGCAGGCTCTTGCCAGAGGATTAATCAGCTAGCTGTTGTTCGTGCTTTTTGTGTAGCGCATGGGTTCACTCTGAGTAGAAGTCGGGGATCTGCAGCAGCGGCAAGGACGCTTCCTGTTCAAAGTTTTCTGATCTGCGTTGTGGTTTAGAGCAGCTGTTTTCTAAACAGTACTAGTTAAAATGAAAAGCACTTTTAAAGAATGAGAAACAGTCTCATCCTTTAAAAGCATAAGATATGTTATTCATTATACCTTTCAGGCTTTGATATGTCTCATGAGGATGCCATACTCATTGCCTATTTAAGAGAAATAGGTTGTGGCTTACTTTTGGATTTGGGTTTTGTCTGTTTTTAAATAAAGCCATGCTAATCAGTCTAGACCCGGGCTGCATTCATCACAATATCTGGAGCTGAACTACGAAAGCTATTCTGCCTTCAGCTAGAATATACCATATATTTATGAATCATGTTAGTATGTGCTAAAACTAAAGTTAATCATCATTAAAAGTACCATGGCTGAAGACAGGGAAGAGACTCCAGCAGTAAGACTGAGAGACCTTGTAACTTGTGAATGCAGAGACACGTGACCAGAATCTTAGTCCTGGAAACTAAGGATGAGAATTTCCCAGACAGTGAATTAAACAGCAACAGAGAGAGAAGTAACAGCTGAAGAACAGTAACTTACACAATTAGTAGCTCTAACTTAATTGCAGTTATTTCTGATCAAAGACAAAAAGGTGAGTTAAATTACTTTCATTAGAGATCTATAATCATCTGTCCATCACCATCCTGAAATAGATTGGAAGTTCTCACAGTCAGTTAATAGGTTAACAATCTCTGAAACAAACAGAAGTTCTCTTGGCAGCTTCTTAAATCTCCTGTCTGCTATTCCTGACTGTAAGAATGTGTGTAATAATTTTCAGGGCAAAGTCAGTAGTCAGCTGACTCTGCACTCTATTAACCGGGTCAGTATTCAAGTGGATTAACCCTCCTGAAACGGACTAGAAGCACTCACAAAGGAGCAGTTTAAAATGCTGGAGGTGGACTTCTACCATACTTATCACAAACTCCCTGCTTAGATAAAGCAAGGAGCAACCCAGCCCAGGAGAAGTCAGTTTAAGGGAAATGGCTAGTCTGAAATTTGTGCAACATCAACACTCCGAAAAACGTATTTTGGGTGTCCGTATGTTACGAATTAGTATGTATCAGTGCTATCCATAAATCTCCTTGAGGGTCACAAGTAAGACAGCCCAAAACAGATGTACTAAAATGACATGATAATTTAAAAAAATCTTAGTCTATACATTTACAATAGAAACAAAACCAACTAGATTTGGTTTAGATACTTCATTAAGATCTTCATTTTGCTTTCCTTAAAATACATCTGTGTGGATGAACGGAGATAGTTTCAAACTTAAAGTAATTTACAGATAAGCTGCTTTCTTTTTAGTCATACCAGATACTGAATGGTCTGAATTTACCAGTCCATGCAAATATATTCCAAGTCTAGGGACCTGACCTGGTCAAAACTACTGTAGGGAAGATGTAAGAGAATGCAATACCTTATTTTGATTGAAAGCTAGTTTAAGAAATCTTTGATAAATAATAAAACAGGATGAGTAAAAAGACCTCCATGTGCAAAAGGAACGCATATCCAAAAGAAAATTTCAAAGGAAACAGTATTTCATTTTAAGGAGAATATTTTTGCTTTCTATTCTGTTAATGCCTCTCCAGCTCCCACATGCAGTCATACTAATTTAGTTTCCCGGAAGGTCTCTGCACTCCTTTGCATTATAGCTATAACACAAAAGGCTGCAGTTGAAACTGGAATCAGAGTTTTAAGACGGAAACAACACTTATTTGAACCTTTAGTGAGATCAAAGAATTCCATTCAGCTATGACCTGGCCTAAACAATCACATTAATCTCAGGCTTGCCTTGAAACCTGCTGATAGCTTAAGACAGTTGTCAACAGTTAAAGGTCCACAGTGGAAAAAGTCCCTACAATTCTAAAAAACGTTTTTGGTTCCTTTTAAGAAGGGGCTTTTGTGATAAGCAGGTTGAAATTTGAGAGCCAAAACTAGTAATTGAAAAGCACTTCTTCAAAGTCCTATGGGAGTCTAGAATCCTCTCAAAATGTAAAACTTGAAATCACAAAAGTTACCAACCTAGCTTCTTAGGACATCACCAAACTAACTGGGGTTATTTTTGTTAACCTTTTTTTCTGTTCTGAAGAACCCTAAAGTCCTTACTTAAGAATGTTTAACCTTTGAGTGTGTGACATTATGTTCTGTCTTCATGTTTATTTATAGCATATGCTACAAGAACCAATTGCCAATACAAAGATGATAATTCAGAAGATCATCATTTCACATGCCTTCTGAGGTCAAGTCTCACAGTCAAACTCTGGCTAATTATGCAATAGTAGGAAATGTCCACATTATTTAATCAGTGTGAGAAAAGACCATTTACAGTTGTCCTTTGTTCTGTCTGTAGCAGCCATTTTTCTCCTCCTTAGTAGCTGTTGCGGGGCTGTGTTTTCAACTTTAGTCTGAAGACAATGCTGATAACACACCAATATTTTAGTTGTTGCTAAGTAATGTTTACCCTGATCAAGGACTTTTCAGTCTCATGCTCTGCCAGTGAGGAGGGGCACAGGAAGCTGGGAGGAAGCAGAGACAGGATGCCTGTCCCAAAGCTAGCCATACCACAGCATGTCATGCCCAGTATATAATCTGGGGGGGAGTTACCTGGAAGGCCAGATCGCTGCTCAAGTCAGGCTGGATATTGATCTGCAGGTGGTAAGCAACTGTATTCTCTCCCCTTGTTATTTCCCTTATCATTATTATTATTGGTGGTAGCAGTAGTGGTTTGTGTTATACCTCAGTTACTGGACTGTTCTTATCTCAACCCGTGGGAGTTACATTCTTTTGATTCTTCTCCCCAACCCTCCAGGAGCGGGGAAGAAGAAGGGGAGTGAGTGAGGGGGGCTGCATGGTTCTGAGTTACCAGCTGGGCTTAAACCACAACAACAGAATACATCAGCAATTTATCTACGAAATCCTGCTTGTTATTCACAGATTATACGGGCATGCAGCAGTGGCAGTACAAGCCTACTATTCCAGCCCCCTTCACAAGCTGCTTTCTGCTGGGCTATTTTGAAATGACTCGGGTTTGAGAATCAAGGGAAAGTCCAGAAAGCATTTATATGATTCTTCTTCTATAGCCAGAATAGCTTTACTCAGACATTACAACCCCAGAGCATCACCGGTTGGAGAGGTTCAGTAAAGGCTCAACAGGGAGGCCTGAAGAACAGTATACAAGACCAGTGTTACTGAATGCATCCCAGATCATTCATATAATCTAGAACTTTCTCAGAGAAATTTGACATGAGCACAGTTAATATTGCACTTCTGTCAAAAAAGGAGAAAAATTTACTTACAGCTCCATCTTTCTTGTTTTCTGGAATGTCTCATCTTATAATCATGCCAAGACTGAAAGGGATAGAAGGAAAGACAATGAACTTCAAATTTCAACTCTCCTATACAGTGCACCTTTATTTGTAAAAAGTGGATGGGCTTTAGCAGAATATTCTATATTGACCATAGTGCTAAATGCATGGTATTTAGAAATGAAAATTATTCAGAAATGTCCAATCTTATTATTGTTTTACTGAACTAGAACTGAGATAAAGCTACACAGAACTACTTGAAAAGTTTTGTGTGTCTATATATAATACTCCGGGTTTTTTGAGTTTCATCATTCCTGAAACAGGATTTACCATGTAACACCGTTGGAAAAAAGACAAAAGCATCATTCACACAAGCAGTTCTTCGGGCTATAACGCAAATGCCTCCCTGAGTGAGGGTGTGACATTGCTTGTTTGTGATGTTTTGTTGCCCCCTACTGATACCTCTTCCTTTTTCCACTGCTTAGTTCTGTAAGAATTTTCATAGAGGCAAGAGCTTCCTGTCTCTTGCCTTCAACAAAGTCATAGAATCATAGAATCATAGAATAGTAAGGGTTGGAAAGGACCTCAAGATCATCGAGTTCCAACCCCCCTGCCATGGGCAGGGACACCTCCCACTAAACCATGCCATCCAAGGCTATGTCCAACCCCACCTTGAACGCCGCCAGGGATGAAGCATTCACAACTTCCCTGGGCAACCCATTCCAGGGCCCCACCACCCTCACAGTAAAGAATTTCTTCCTCAGATCCAATCTAAACTTCCCCTGTTTAAGTTTAAACCCATTACCCCTTGTCCTCTCACCACAGTCCCTAATGAAGAGTCCCTCCCCAGCATCCCTATAGGCCCCCTTCAGGTACTGGAAGGCTGCTATGAGGTCTCCACGCAGCCTTCTCTTCTCCAGGCTGAACAGCCCCAACTTTCTCAGCCTATCTTCATACGAGAGGTGCTCCAGTCCCCTCATCATCCTCGTGGCCCTCCTCTGCACTTGTTCTAACAGTTCCATGTCCTTTTTATGTGGTGGACACCAGAACTGCACACAATACTCCGAGTGAGGTCTCAGGAGAGCAGAGTAAAGGGGCAGGAGCACCTCCCTCGACCTGCTGGTCACACTCCTTTTGATGCAGCCCAGGATACGGTTGGCCTTCTGGGCTGCAAGCGCACACTGCCGGCTCATGTTCATTTTTTCATCAACCCACACCCCCAAGTCCTTCTCCCCAGGACTGCTCTCAATCTCCTCCCCGCCCAACCTGTAGCTGTGCCTGGCATTGCTCTGACCCAGGTGGAGGACTTTGCATTTAGCATGGTTAAACTTCATTAGGTTGGCATCAGCCCACCTCACAAGCGTGTCAAGGTCCCTCTGGATGGCATTCCTTCCCTCCAGCTTATCAACTGAACCACACAGCTTGGTGTCATCAGCAAACTTGCTGAGGGCGCACTCAATCCCACTGTCCATGTCACCCACAAAGATGTTGAACAAGACCGGTCCCAACACCGATCCCTGGGGGACACCACTCGTTACTGGTCTCCAGCTGGACATTGAGCCACTGAGCACTACTCTTTGCGTGTGGCCATCCAGCCAGTTCTTTATCCACCAGGTGGTCCACCTATCAAATTGATGTCTCTCCAACTTAGAGAGAAGGATCTCATGTGAGACAGTGTCAAAGGCTTTACACAAGTCCAGGTAGATGACATCAACCATAACTTAATGCTTCTGCTTAGTGCTTGAATTAGATGAAAGAGCATGGATATTTCTGAATCCCCATAAGGAATCAGATAGCAAGCTTACAGGAAAAATACCACCATCATAGTCTGCTTGCTGCAATGAGTTTAAAGTCAGAGCTAATATGTAGTGGACACTGTCATCATACAGGGCAAAACCTCCCAAGGACCTTTTCCTTCACACAGACACTAATCATCTTACACAGTGCAAGGCTGTTGCTCTTGCAGAATTTCCAGAAGCACTGAAAGTTGCTGTTTCCCATATACGATGGCACAACACAGTGAACATTTACAGGAGGGGATGGTCACCTACCTACCACAGAGTCCGTGTTTGTACTATCAGTCAGTTTTATAGCTAAGCAAGAGTTACATTATCTTAAAATTATCTGATCTTTTTGAGGCCACTGAAGCGTACGCCGCCTTTTCCAGCTGAGGACATCTGCATGTTGACGATATAATATTTCAAAACCTCAACCAGGTTCTAAAAGAGGAACCTAACTTCCTGTCCTGGTTTTGGCTGGGATAATTTTCTTCCTATTACCTGGCACAGTGCTGTGTTTTGCCTTTAGTTTGATAATAATGTAAGACTTTTGCAAAATGGCTGTATTGCTGTTTTATATCTGTTGTATTATTTTTATTGTGGTCTTTATAGCATTCAAGATTTAAAACCCACCTAAAATTACATGAAAGGAAGTGAAAGTGAAGGATCTTCTCCAGTGAAAGGAAAACTAGCACCTAACAGCTGGCCCTTGAAAACCTGTCTCTATACACTTCTTTTCCCCTTATTGTTCCTCTTTGCTGTTTTTACATAAAAACCATGGCTATCCCATGTCATAGAATCATAGAACAGTTAGGGTTGGAAAGGACCTTAAGGTCATCTAGTTCCAACCCTCAAAACCACACAGAAAACATCAGTCGAACCATGTAGGATTCAAACCCACAGCCCCCAGCTGCCTCTGTGCAGGAGGGCTTTAGCCCTTAAGCCACAGGAGTGTCCTCTAGACTGAAATTAGATTGTACAGAGAGGGTGACTACTGTTGCTGACAGCAGAATTTTTAGGTAGTACAATGAGAAAACTCTAAAAACACAGGCTTTATTTCTGTCCTCACTTCAAAGCTGGTAGAACCTTTAAATAATACAGTAAGGCATGTTACTAAGGCTGTGCTGTGGTTTAAGCCCAGCTGATAACTCAGAACCACACAGCTGCTTGCTCACTCCCCCCCTTTTGACAGCTTGGAGCACTGGCTACTGAATTTCCACTTTCTATTAAAGGTCAGAATCACGTCTTCTTAAGACTATGAGGAGCAGCACACAAATGTAATGGTCTGAAAATAAGATGTTAGTCATTGAAGACACCCTGAGCTCAGGGAGTTGCAGACTGATGGAAATGTAGAAACATTTTTAAAGGGGAACAAATCAAGTTTATCATGCTTTGCACCCAAATTTATCACAGATGTCATGTGCTTTTCTGCTTTGAAAGTCACATATTTATCAAGGCTAAGTCTACCTTTCTGATTTCATAAGCCCAGCTGCCTTATGCTGAGCAACTTGAAATTAAACTTGTTTTGCCCAGCAAAAGTACACTGGTTCTACAGTAAGCTGTACTTGTTCCTGGAGAAAGTGTCTATTCTTCAGTTATCCTTCCATGAAATCCAGAACTAAAAAATAGCTCTTCTTTTATTTTAAAAATTAATATTTTCTTTAAAGTGAACACTCTTTATCTTCTTCAATCCCATAGAAATCCAGTACTGACATACTAGCAGAATATAACATTTCTTTGTAGATACCAGACTAAGGGGCACTAAATAAACAGTGTTCTTAGTAATTTGAAAACTGCTTAAAACAAGCACAGAAAAGCAATGCAGTTGTGACTAGGGCTTAAATTTTTGATCTTTTCCTGGTGTCACTCTCAAACTGTTGCCTCATTATCAAACAAAGAGCTCTGATAAACTCATTTCTTATATACTTATTTCTTCATTTATCAAATTCTTAACAGTAAACAAATGGGAAACTTGGAGCATACTTAGAAGTTGAAATACTAAATAATTAGTTGCTATTACTATCTTTTTGAAAACTCCAGAGACAAGCTACTTCTGTAGTATGGTTACTGTAATCAGAGTACAGAGCATATTAGGTAACACTTTGAATAATGTGGAGATTTCAATACTCAGTTCCAATCAAAAAACCTTTTGGATAACTGAGGAAATTATGGGGTCATGTCAGTACTAGATGCCACTCATTTTTAGAGCCGGAAGTTATATGAGGTTTGGGTTCACACTGACTTCAACTGAAATAGAGTAAGGCTGGTGGGGCCCTGGAATGGGTTGCCCAGGGAAGTTGTGAATGCTTCATCCCTGGCGGCATTCAAGTTGGGGTTGGACATAGCCTTGGATGGCATGGTTTAGTGGGAGGTGTCCCTGCCCATGGCAGGGGGGTTGGAACTCGATGATCTTGAGGTCCTTTCCAACCCTTACTATTCTATGATTCTATGATTCTATGACTTACATAAAAGCATGGTAACCATTTTGTCACCTTCCCTACAGAAGAAAGGTTTCTTAATTCTTTTTGGTCTTTTTATTTCATTAATCTGGTAACAATGGAAGACCTTTCCATCATATAGCTGCATTTAGTTCTGAGATAGATGATATCTGAAGCAAAACATAATAGAAGTATTACCTGAATTCTGTTGTTACTGTTAAAAAAAGGTGTGAAAGGCTGTTTAGTCTTGTTACGCAAATCTCCTCACTGAACAAAGCACTTGTTTTAAAACAATTTATTCCTGACTTGGCTCAGCAAATGTCAAAGTCTGAAATAGATATGGGTTAATTAAACATTTCTATATTTTTTCTGGATTAGCTGTTTATTGTGTTTTTCATTCTCATGTGGTGTCTGTTTAAGCTCTTGGTGAGACCAGTGTTTCACTAAGGATCTTAGTA
This sequence comes from Amazona ochrocephala, assembly GCA_039720435.1. Classification (NCBI taxonomy): domain Eukaryota; kingdom Metazoa; phylum Chordata; class Aves; order Psittaciformes; family Psittacidae; genus Amazona; species Amazona ochrocephala. The sequence continues at coordinate 78,448,842 of CM077881.1, read as the reverse complement.
AATAAATCTCCTTTTTCAACCCATGTGCTATGGTGCTCATTCCAAATGCAGATCATGTCTAGAACTAACTGGCTTAGTCAGTGGATGTCACTGTTGCAGCACAAAGAGCTTAGCTATTTTAGCTGGAAAAAGGAGGCAAGTATACTTGTGTGTATTTTATACATTCATCATTATTAAAGGATTGTATTCCTGCTCAGGTTGAAGTCAATGTGAATTTTATTGTAGGTTGAATATTTAGAAATGTTCAGGCCTGAAGGTAAGTTATGCTTTCAGTGGAGACTATTCTACCTGTGGCTTTTAAGTTTTAAAAATCTGTTTCTATTTAAGTTTTAAAAATATGTCTTTTCTTAGTTTTTTGTTTCTGCTGCTCTAATAACAGTTTAATTTCTGAATACATTTTCATATATACACAGTATACTTAATTCTGGTGCTACATACGTACGCATATATATACACACTAGTACCAGATTACATATGTATTTATATATATGTATGCACATATAACATCAACATAAGATTTTTTAAAACTTTACAAAATCATTTTCTTGGTAGGTTTATATAAGCAATCCATTTAAATGATTACTTATTGCAAAAATAGAACTCCTACTCTTTACCTTAACAAGCCTGAGGGAAAGCTAAACATCAAGAGAAACCAATCTACATGCTCACAGTTTTGAAAATTTAATAGCTTAAGCATGTGAGTAAATAGGTTAAAAAGTCAGAGTCAGACTTCTTACAGGGGTTTTCCAAAACTCCTTGAAATTTATTAAGTCAGCACCAAAGTTATCAACTGGAAATATACTATCGTAGTACTATTTAACAGTTTCCAACTCTAATTTAAACGAAACAAAACAAAAAAAGGTGGAACCTGGTTTTAAATAGACAACCACCATACAAGCAGAGTTTTCCATTCATTGGAGTGTCTACTGATTTCTCAGAAAGCTGTGAGCATGCCTGTACTTCTTTCGTCTTGACTGATGATGAATAGAAATGAAAGCTGTTTTCTCTGTAGTGAATTTGGCTGGGAGACACCGTTTACAGATACTTCTATGAACAGAATGGAGGTCACCTATGCCATTTTGTTTTTTGATATGTCAGCTTCACACAGGTTGAATCCTCCTCTATGTTATGGCTGGTGAATAAATAAAGCGGGTACAGGAGATGCTCAAACCATGACATAAGGAACAACAACAGGAGTTTCACATTATGCTTTCAGAAAAGTATTTTGAGGATATGAGTAGAGTGAAGGAGATGGCAACTGAGGACACCACTATCCACTGCCAGTTCTGGGAAGTCTATGTTAGTAATGAAGCATTTACCAGCAGACATGCCAAACCTGTATCCACCCCTTAGCCCCTGCTGCTGCAGTGTCAGACCTGCTTCCTTCTGTTCACCCTACCTCAACACTGTGCTGTACCCTTTTGCCAAGAGTGCATTTCAGTATCCTTGCTGCTGTTGTCATTTCTGATCTATCACCTGCTGACTCCTAATGTCTAAACCAGAAATAGGAAGGCAGTCCAAGCACATAAGGAGGAAACCTGTTTCCCAGCCCTACTGGGCTGCTAAAAAAAAAGAAAAGAAAAGAAAGCATTACCAGCTACTGCAATAAAGACCTGTGCTCCCTGAGGCTAGCTGCTTCCTCACCAACTTGCTGACTTACAGCCTGCCAAGTGTTTATCTGGGGAGGAAGAGACTTCTCTAGGAGATATAGAGAGGGCAAAGTTTTGGGAATCGCTGCATAAGCTTTGGCTGTCTTTAACTGCTATCCAGTATCTAAGACATTTCTAAAGTGAACAAACTCTGAAAGTGTTCTCAAAAGAAATCATTAGGAAACTAAAACCATCCAGTTGTTCCTGTGTGACAGTTATTGCTGTGCACATGCTTACGGGATAATGAAGGACAATTATATACAGTGTTCGCAACTCTTACAAGGTACAGAACAATTATCTGCCCTTTGCCGTGTTCCTGCTCTCCAAGAAGCTGGGAACAATATGTATTTCTTTCCCAGAAGACAAAATGTTAGTCCATCTTCATGTTGCCTAGTAGTAAGAAAAAAATCTTATTCTTCCAGTATTATTACTATTTTTTCCAGTAATAGAGAATAAGAAAAAATAAGCAGATTAGACACAGGCAGGAAGTCTAAATAGCAGTCTATATTTCAAGAAAGGGGGAACTACTGGATTCAAACTTGAAAAAAACCAAAGCATGTTCGAAGTCCAGTATCATATAGTTTCAAAGCTAATCAGATAAAAGAAGATTTTGTACACTGAAATACTGAAGCTCATGATGCGATACCTACAAGTTGCATGTCACAGGTCTAGTGAGACTGCTTTAGGTAGGGCAGACCCTTTCCAAACTCATTAAGTAAGATCTACCTTATATGACATCAAATTATTCAATGGTAATGTTATTTGCTTCTCTCTTTTGTAGCAAAATGACTTCAACGAATATGCTGGATTCAAAACATCCCTTACGTGCAACAGTTTTGTGATGCACGCACAAAATGATGTGATGCAGCAAAAACCCAAAACAAATTCTTTGCCAGATTGTCTGTCTCAGGAGATAGGAAATGGAACATAATGCCTTTCACAAGAGTTTTCCATTTGGGCTTGATTGTTTCCAAATGAAGAGCAAACATCTGGGACGCTGACCGGCCAAAACCACTTAAGTGTGTGCCTAAAGGAAGTGTCTTTAAAAACAGAAAAACTCATAACAGGTTGCTACAGAAAATTGTTCTTACTGCTGCATTCTTCTCATCTAGCAATTTCAGACTAGGTGCCCTGGTAAGTGGATGAAGGAATCAAATGAGACTGAATCCACGATAGTTCCTTAATAGAATTCATGACAGTTCATGTGAAAAATCTACTAATAGTACTACCAGAGGACAAATCAGCTGGGAAACTGAGAGTGTAGCCTAAGGAAGACTGACAACATTGTAATGATCCTGTTTCACTCATTAGAAAAAGAACAGTATTTATAGGTGCTTCATGAGGACTAAGTAGGTCCTCAGTACAGTGGAGCTCAACAGAATTCTTCAGAATACTCACAAAAGCTGTATTTACAATGTATGGAAACCTACGTGGCTTCTATGGAAAAATCCAGATTTAATTTCCTTAGAATCCTAGTTTGCTGAGTGGCAAACTTTTAAATGGCAAAAATATCCCTTTGCAATGTTGTGATCACCTTCCCTGAATTAGCCATTTTAATAAGAAAACATGTGGAGAAGGAGGATTTTTTTATAAAGCTCATGTGCTCTTGATAAAAGAAGACTAAAAATTACTCTGTATTTAATTTGATCCTCTGCAATCTCTTTCCAGCACCATACAAATCTCCTCTAGATTCTGGCAGAAGCCTGACAGCTTATTCAATTTCTTTACAGCATGTGGGATCATAGGGGTGATATTTTTACTTCCTTACACTACAGGGCAACAAAATATGCCCTCAGTGAAGACACTGTAATACACATAATCTGAAGACACTGCAATACACATACTCTGCTCTAATACATTAGGTAACTATTCTTATGCAAGCATATAAATTTCTTTCACAGAATAATTCTCATACAAACAAGTTGCAATTGCTTACATCTGTGTTTCAAGGAAGCTGTTAATGCAAACTACTAGCAGTAATTCAAACACTGAAATGGTTTCCTCTCAATAATTAAATGTAAATTGAACTATCTTTCACAGTCACCAGAGTGCTCTGTTGGACCATATTGAATTAAAGATATTTAAATATTCCCCCCAATAGAATTTTTCTGCCAATGTTCTTTCAATTTTGTGGCTTGTTGGAGAAATAACTGATATATATAATTCTTTTATGGTGGCTTTTCATCTATCTAGAAATTCATGTAAAATTCAACCAAGCTAATTTTTCCTTCAAATACTTTATAATCACATAAAATTAAAAACAAAACAAAAACCACTTATATAAAAATATTACAATTATTGAAATGAAATAATTAGCTTACTTGGAATCTATGTGTAAAAGAAAGTATGCTAATATTGGTTTGATTGAAAATTTCCAATTTCAGATCTTTTTGATGGAAAACTAGGTGTTTATTATATACTTCCTTCCTCCTGCCCTGGAGTACACTGACATGAATAGATTTCAGCCAGGAATGACAATTAAGAGAAAAAGCTATGTATTCAAGAGAGACAGATTCTGAATACTAACTTCCTCTGAAAAGGCTCTGTTCATTCTGTTGTTTCTTCCAGTTTTGTTTTACAAAAACCGATTGTGCAGTAAGATCTTATCCATTGTGCAGATGGATCAGAATCTAAGCTAGGTTAGTAAAATAACCAGTCAGTATATGTGATCTTCAAAGTAGAAGATCTCAAATTAATCTTTCTTAGCCACCATTTGCACCACAATCAAGTTGATGCTGGTGAAATTAAACTCAATAGGGCACACTGACTGACCGAGTCTAGAAGACTGACACTTGTCTCAGCAAGTCACTTTAGTGAAAGGAATGTCAGCTAAGGAAGCATAACGAATAGTTGAGCGTGTCAATTGAGAAAAGCAACAACAAAATAAACTGTGAAATTTAAAGGTAGCTGGCACCACTTTTTGTTGTTAAGGTTGCCACCTCCAGCAGTGAGAGGTTGGTTACATTCTAATACCTCTGTCTATATGCAACCTTGACCTGCTGTGGAGAGATATAGCAGCTGACTAGTACATATGCTTCATATCATGATTCATGCTTGCATATGTGTGTGGTTGGGTTAATGTTCAAAGGACACATCAGACACAAAATGTGAATGTCTGAAAAACTTGTGTTGACTCTCTTGTTAAATGCCCACTTCTGAATGTGCAGTTCTATGCCTGTGGCTTCTTGTATAGATTAGAAATGTAAGTACTGGTAATAGCATTGTTGCTAGACATAGAACACAATGAAGAATTCAACACACTCTCCTCTGGGACACTGTGGAGACTGCAGAATCATTCCATACTTCAAATGGTGTCAACAGGCCTCTACCATGTGAAGCAGGATGAGGATTGAGCTGAAGTAGTATGAAGTGTATTTCCTACTTGGTCAGGACAAAGTAACTGTAAGTTTTAAGAGTGAATCATTTCCAGAAGATGCTTAGGTTAATTTTGCAGACTGAATTGGCATAAACATCTCGATCATACTTTTAAGAAATAACTTCTCTCCTTTTGTATCCTGCAGAAGGGAACTGGGTGGTCTCTATTGGCATGCAAGTACAGAAATCTTCGAATCCTGTTCTATGATTACGTATCAGCTCCACAAAGAATGACTATGATAATTTAATCGGAAGTGTGACAAACAAAACATCTCTCTTATTTGTTTCCTTACTGCTGAACTGACAAAAATACTTAGAAGTGTGGATGCTTTGTAAATAAGAGAGTCTAGAATAGGTTACAGACCCAGAATAGGGTTAGGTTCATATATCAAACTGTAAGAAGAAGATTGTTTTTTTTCTGGACTTCCTCCAGAGATGTAAAATCATGTGTATACAGGCAAAAGCATTGTTAAAATTCAAGATCTTTCTTCATTTCTGTTAGTGTGGTGCAGGGAATGGAGGATGATGTCAAGTTTAACAAGAAAGCAAATCTGAGTCTTCCTCAGAATAATCAGTTGTTCATTAGAAGATTCTACTACATGATTTTTTCCCTAAGCACAAGGACCATTAGTTCAATCAGCGCTATGGCTCAGGATGCAATTTTCTTCTTTGTTTTTACAGGTTATGTCAAAATTTTAGACATAATGAAGAACATGGGCATTATTTTGTCTAGTTTGTTCCATTTAAAGCAAAGATCTCACTGTTTTTTTGGGCTGTCCTTTTGGAAACAAACCGTAAGCAGGTGGAAAGGCCAGCAGGTGGAAAGCCAGCTGGAAAGCAGAAGGTAAAAACAAAAAACAACTCTGAAAAATGTTACAATTGCTCGAAGTAAGATACTAATTTATTTGAAGATGAATGCCTAGGGAGGTTTTGTAAGTATTTTTGGAAATAAAAATATTCCTACCAAATTAGGTCTTCCCCCATCCCCCCCTCAGTAAACAGCTTTTTTTTTTCTGAAACTAAATTGCTTTTTGTTAAACATAGCTGATTCACATCATCAAAAGGAGGTCCTTTGATTTTTACAGAAAACATTCACTCTTCTTATCAAAACCTCATTCTCAACTTTCAATCCTTTGCTCACATTAAATAGCAGAAAAAATATTTAATGGAACATTTGTGTGAATAATGAGCTACCAGTTCTTCCTGCTTATGAATATGCACTGGATAATCAATGAAGTCATCTATTGAGTAAATACATTGCTGGGGCATGAGGCATATCAAGGGGCATGTGCTTGAAACACTAAATATTAGAGCAGTTTCTTGGTGATGTATTACTACTCTTTGGTAAAAAAGAATGAAACCTTACACTATTTGAATTTGATTACTTGCTAATGATTTTGCAGAATCATTTGTGACTTAAGTGGTAGCTTTTATTACCATTAAAATGGGAAAATGATATTCCTTCCTCCATTGCTGTATACCAATCTAGTCTGTGTGCCTCTGCAATCAGAGAGAGTAACTGCGCCTCTGTAACAATGGCTGTACACAGTGCATTGAGCCTGAGGTTTCCTCCTAGCCTGCTGTATGCTAATGCCTGCAAAATGTCTACAAAGAACCATTTTACCTTTTATTTCAAAATGGAATTGAAAGTATACAGTCTGCTCAGTGTAGCTTTATTATTGCGTAAAAGAACCTGCTCTACTAGAGTACACACATCCAAGGTTGCACAGTGGAGCAAGTTACTGGATGAAAATAGGATTTGTGATTTGTTTACTGGCTATCTATCTCCTATATGAAAAAGAACCACACTAGTACTCTGGGATTAGAGTTGCTTCTTGTGAGAACATTGCTCTTCATCCAGAATAAACCAAGTTTAAATGAAGTGGAGCACTGGATATTTACCACATCACAGGAATGGAGACACTCCAGCGTCCCCTGGCAAACCTCTGCAGTCTTTTGGCTCTGACAGATTTTCAAGTCCACTGCTCAGAAAAGCAGCACAGTCCTTGGAGGGTGGAAGGTGTCTCCAGGGCTCTGCTGTGTCAGTGCATGGTCAGTATTTCATGCAGATCATTAACATCACAGTTTTGTAGCATTTGCTTGATACTATGTATTTTTTTTATCTGCATATCCTATGCCTTTTTGGAATTAAACATATTAATCCAATTACAAAGGCTGTTCAGTAAACTGGATCATACAGAAACCTGTGTGATACAGCTGCTCTGTACATATGGAGGTTCCTATTAACCCTTAAGTCTGTAGTATGCAGAATCTCAAGCCAATATTTACACCACAATAATTTTTTCTGGAATGATATAACCTGATAAGGAACTATATTTTAATTACTGCTGCGGGTATAAACCTTAGGGCTTTGAAAACATAATCAAAACAAAACAAAAATTAAAACCTCTTGACTTGGTATCTCAGCAGACGTCAGTAGCAAATAACTCACAGATTTGCTCTACCCTCATAGAATGCTCTACTTAGAATTCTGGAGCACTCGGAAATATTCTGATTGCTTTAAAAAGCTCTCTTGAGGAACTTCTGTATCTCCAGTAATAGAGCAGTTACTCATTAGGTCACTATCACCAGAAAAATATACAAAACTCATCCTCCTTACTCCCAGATTTGTCTCTACGTTATTACTAAATTCTTTGCAACACAGTTAATGTTCTCTACATAGAGCAGCCTCGCATCTTAACAAATGCTTCCAATTATATACACTTAGTCTTTGGAATCTACCACAGGAAACATGCAAGATATCATGACTGACTACAAAACTACCCCAAATTACAATTCACAGGTCCTAAAAACACAAACAAAAATGTCAGATATAGAACATCCACCAGTTCTGCTGATGATTTCCATTATCTAATCTGTTCCATCACTAAAACTGCCTCAAAGAGAAAACAGTAATTTATTAAACAGTAGTGAATCCTACTGTACAGAATAGAAGGTTCTGTGTGCTGTATGCACTTAGGGAAATTCCGCTTATAAGAAGCTCATTTAAATCTAAGACAGATTTTAAAGAAAAAAGTTCCACATTAATACTAGAGCTAATGGAGACATAATGCATTTGTGTTTTTATGATCAATCCACAGGTCACTATCTGTCTGCATATTCTGTGGCTGACAAAGGGGATTTATTGTTCTGATTAAAAAGACAAATATCTTCCTTCTTAACAGATTGACTTTTGATAACTGTTCCTGCCCATAGTTTTAGACATGACGGAGAAGAGGAAGTAAATACCCAAAAAGAGGGTTCCTTTTTATTTTATATGAGGTGCCCTGTTTATCCATGGCTGCTTCAGCATTCGAAGCAAAAATACCAGAAACCTTTGTTTGAGTTAACCCATTTTCTTACGATAACAATAGATGAAAGATTTCACTCTATTATCTACAATAAGAAGATCAATGGATGCTTATATTTATAATACTATCAGCTTATTTTTGAAAACAAAAAAGAGGTGATCAAGGAATAAGTTTCTCTGATTGGTAAGTCCTTCCCCTCTCCCTGACCGATCACTGTAATTTTTGACCTTTTTATCTTTTCTTTGTTTATGTGTTCAGGCTTTTTAAAGTGACTTGTAGTCATACAAATTCCTTGGTTGAGAGTAAGGCAGGTCTTCATCAGTTACACTGAGTAAAACTCCAGAAAAGACAAGCCTTTCCAGACAATCATAGAAAAAAAAGAAAATAATTGAATTGAAAAAGAGAAACAGTTATATAGAAGCATATCTTAAGAAGCACCAGATTACCTGTATCATTAAATTAAAATCAATTTTGATTTATTGATATTGCTTTTTCAAAATATACTCTAACTGTTCAGTGCTTCCAGGGATAATCCAAGGGTTTTTAGAAACTATATATCAGTTCAGGACTTTTGAATACCCAGACCTAACTGAGATAATTGCTCTATTTCGACATTGACCTAATTGCTCTTTTGATAAGAGCAAGTAGTGATACGACAAGGAGGAATGGCTTTAAACTTGAACAGGGTACATTTAGGTTAGACATTAGGAAGAAGTTCTTTGCTGTGAGGGTGGTGAGATGCTGGCACAGGCTGTCCAGAGAAGCTAAGGCTGCCTTATCCCTGGCAGTGTTCAAGGCCAGGTTGGAAGGGGCTTGAATCAACCTGGTCTAGTGGAAGGTGCCTCTGCCCATGGTAGGGGGTTGTAAGCTTTAAGGTCTCCTTCCAGTATCTGAAGGGGGCCTGTAGGGATGATGGGGAGGGACTCTTCATGAGGGACTGTAGTGGTAGGGCAAGGGGTAACAGATTCAAACTTGAACAGGGGAAGTTTAGGTTGGATATGAGGAAGCAATTCTTTACTGTAAGGGTGGTGAGGCACTGGAATGGGTTGCCCAGAGAAGCTGTGAATGCTCTATTGCTGGCAGTGTTCAAGGCTGGGTTAGACAGAGCCTTGGGTGGCATGGTTTAGTGGGAGGTGTCCCTGCCCATGGCAGGCAGGTTGGAAGTAGATGATCTTAAGGTCCTTTCCAACCTAACTATTCTATGATTCTATGATTCTTGCAGCCCAAACCATCCTATGATTAACTTGAGCAAGATAGTTATTTAGCAAGGTACAGAACAAGCTACCCTAGCTGGTAATAGGTAGGGTATTCTAAAATTCTAGGGTATTAAGTTTTAGAAGACAAAATAAATTAAGAGAGAAAAAGCTGAAAAATAAAATAACCACTGGTATCAGGGTAAGTATAAAAGTATAACCACTGAGGAATTAAGAAGTTAACCCTTATGCATTATCTGATGCTGTGCAAATACAGAATAGGCCTGCTTTGCATGAATGAAATTTGAAAGTAATAATTGTACCACAGGCTTTCAACCAGCATGAAATATGCAAATTGAAGTCATTAATAAGCAATTTTATACATAGACAAGATGTGATGCAAATGGAGCTAGTCTTAAGCAAAGAAAGTCATCTCTGTCACTGCATATGGTGAGCCCATGTACTGCTTTCTGCATGCTTAATGAGAAAGACCAATTTGATGGCCAAGGAATTAAGCAACTTCTGTGTCTCACAGCTCTCAAGCCAAGGAAAAAGGAGGCTAATAATAATGACAGTCCTGGACAACTGCAGCAGAGCTTTAGAAAATTTTCTATTTTGTTGTTTCACATATACATTTCCACAAACTCCACAAGTCTATATCACAATCTATTTCAGCAATGCAGAGCAGAGAACTAGGTCCTAGCTGGTTATTTTTACAAAGGATGTTTTGAACAGTGTGCTCACATTGCTGGCTGGTAATGAAAAGCCACAGTCTTTATACACAATTAAGCTAAAAGGTAATTTTCTTTAATTTTAATACAGGATTTAAATAGAAGATACTGTGAATGTCAATAAACATCACATTTATGAAGCAAAGCATCACTGGTTCTTGCTTGTCACCATTACTAACCAGTGTGATAGCAGGTTTGTTGTCTGAGACCCAGCTTAGACACTTTTATGATCAGAGAATAGTATGTTTTAATTGCTATGCTTTTAGTTATTGATAATGAATTTCAGTGACAATCAAACAATAAAGAAACACCACTGGTTGCCATGGCCTAAGAAAAGGGAAGATGCTAACAAATTCTGCTTACATAGAGTGTTCAAGCTTATGGATAGAGCGTGTGGTATCTTAAATAATTCTATGGCTGCTAGAAGGCCAAAAGCCAAAAGCAGCTCTACAACACAGCTATCATTTTTCAAGCCTCGGTAACACCAAAGCATTAAACTAGGAGCAGAGCAGACTAATTCCTGGCCAAAGCTCCAACATCCCTTTTCCTCAGTCTTGGACTACAGTACCAAGTTTATAGCATAGGTTTAATCCTGCACAGGCTCCCCAGTGGGACTTATCCTACTGCACCCAAAGCAACATCTGTTCTTAATTAGGCATCAGAGAGTTTGAGGAAAAGGAACTCTTCTTGGTGAATAACCTTATCCTTTTTATTCTTGGTGCTGGAGGGGCCATTTAACTCCCCATTGCCACTGTGTCCTCAGCCAGCATTGCAGCAGTCAGACATTTGTACTAATCTCTTTAAAAAAAAAACAAAAAAAAAAAAAAAAAACAAAAAAAAAAAAAAAAAAAACAACAAAACAAAAAAAAAAAAACAACAAACAAAAACCACAAGAAGCAAGAGCTGCTAATTCTTTCAGTTTCCAATGACATGACATGACAGCTTACATATTATTGTTTCCTCTTTTCTCCACTGCGTCTTCAATACCTTTCCAAACCTGTCATTTTCTAACAGAGACGAAATAGTGACATTCACAGAAGAAATTTTTGTCCAAAGAAAATATAAACCCCAATATAATAACATTAAAATAGAAAATAGATGTAAACCCAAATTATCTCTCTGATACATAATGCTGCAGAAACAGCTCTTATAACTCAATTTCACCTATTATGAAACACGAAGTTCTAAGCTATATAAGCTTCCTTGTATCGTCTGGCATCAGTTTTGTTTGTTATACTAAAGGGGACAATTCCTTCTGTAGTTATGACAATTCCCCTTACTACTGACTATAGCACTTGACTAGGAAGACCAAATCCTTTCTTCTTCTCTGTGCCCACTGGAGATGGAAAAAGTCTATTACAGTAAGTTTATCCTCCTTACAATTTTTAAAAAAATGTGTAATACACTTAAACACATCACATGCTTGAACTGGCGCTGGTGGAAATACAATCCCTGTAATAGAAGTAATTCCAGAACGTATAATTCAGTATGTTTCACTAGTTTAACTACAGCTCAACAGCAAATAGCACCAACACTTCATAAGAAACAATGCAAATGTAGTAGCAATAGTAATTTAATTATAGTTTAAAAGTAAAATTTAAGCCAATAGGATAAGAAAACATTTGGGCAACAGTCACTGGACTCTCTTTGATGCAAATGTTAGGTTGTTTTCTTGCATTTAACCATGATAATTCTGAGTCAATTTTTCATTAAACTGCCAAGAAGTCTCTGAAATTAACACACACAGAAGTCTGAACAAATACAGAGTTTATAGGCCTTACAGATAACAACAAACCTGCAATTAAACCTGGAATGCTTGGAAGTGCAATAAAGATAGTTCTTCAGGAAAGACAAAGCATGTAAGAAAGAAATTGTCTTCTGGCTCGCATCCATGGAATGATCTTTTTTGGTGGCTTGTCTTTCATTGTTATAATTTTGAGATGTTTCAGCTTGCAGATGTTTAATCTGAGTTTCAGTTTGTGTGCCTGGAATGCAGTTTTCTCATTAAAATGCAACCCATGCAGCCAACTTCGGGGTTTGCCTGCAGTTTCACTGGACTTTGAAGTTAACTCCAGAGCAAAAAACAAAGCTCGAATTACTTATAAAAAAACCTTGATACATGGAAAAGCAATAAATTATCAGCTAATGGGGGACAATTTTCTTTTTATTTGGTCTTTTTGGTCATCCACAGATCATTGACCACTTCAAGTATGCTGTCAGCATTTGATTTGGCTGAATTTCAACAGAAATTATGTACTACTGCTAATTTATAACAAAAAAATTACGAGGTCAAGAATGAAAAATGGAACATTGAAGCAAGATTCAATGTCTGGCCCCATGCACTTCTATATTTCAGTATTTCAGTAGCCAGTGTATATACTGAAGATAGTGTTTAAGTAAACAGAAAACTGGTAATCAGTTACTTTAATTTCAGTCTCAGTCTTAAAGTACATCTTGTAGGGAGAAGTCCACCAATTCCAGAAAACCAGACAGTGACTAAAATGCAGATCAAATGTTGGAAGCCCATTTTGAGAAGCGTGTCTACGCAAGCCTTCCACCTTCTGGCATAGAAACACACAAGTAATGATTTATATAATTTCCACAATGTGGATTTCCACATGTGATTCACAAATACATTACAGATAAAATGTTACACACTATGCCTGTGAGTTCTGAATATGTATTTGATTTCAATGCTACTGTAAGCTTTGACAAAAATATCACATGCCATCTAAATGATATGTAATTTACTATATGTTGTTTCTATCTATACGCTATCTCTAAAGTTAAAAAAGAACAGAAAAAACCTTTAGAAGTTATTTCTTTAGGAGTCATTTTGGTGTTATTTCTTTCAATTTTTTCTCAGACAAGTCAGCAGAAAGATTCTACTTCATTCAAATTCATTTTCTAACTTGGCAACAATGTAAAGTGACAGAAATGTCAAAAGGAAAGCAAAAGTTACTGAAGTTTTGACAATAGAAGGCAAAATTTGAAGCACTGAGACTAGTAGCTCCAGCTGAGATGCTCATTACCCAGAGAAAGTGTTTTATTCTTCACCTGCCACTTGATGGCCCTAAAGAAAGGCAGCCCTCATCACAGAGGGCTATATGTAAACATGTCACACCAAGAGCTTGAAGGCTTGAAATTAAAGCAGGTTACCACATTTCTTTTCTTAGAACCCTGCAGTATTGAAAAAATCCACTAGCATAGACTGAAAGAATAAACCCAGAGAAACAGATTACCAATCTGAAAAAAGAAAGGAAAAAGTAATACAAATAATAGCACCAGCTTCATGCTGACTCTGTGTTTTCTTCTCTTGCACTGTACTTTGGCTTTTGCTTCAAATCATCATTTTCCACAATAGTAATTCAACAGTAGCATCAGAGAAACTGAGAGACTCAGAGCACTGAACACACGTGCCATTCAAATATTAAAAAACGCTGAAGAAGCCCAAAAGTTAGATAAAGCAAGTGAATGAGAGCAATATACAGAAAATATCAAAACCAACTGTTACTATTTAAAGTTGAGGTATTGGGAAAACAACAACAACAAAAAAAAGTATAAAGGCTTTTCCTCCTTGGTGTTTTATTCCTTCTATTTATGGATAATTATTTATTTTTTTTTAAATGTCATTGTTTTCACTTGCGTAATGCTGTCATTGATGAGGTCACTTAATGTTTTGCTTAAAGCAGATATGTATGCGCCCTAATGTGTAATACTACCATATTTTCTGTCTTCACTACCCTCTTATAAGAACAGGACCAAAATATAGAGGAGAAAAAACACTACAGAAGCATGTGAATAATTTTTACTCAAAGGCTAGGGCCCTGCAGTCGCAAGCAGCTGGGTCTGTCAAGCAACTCAACTAGTCCTCAATCCCATCAGCTCCTGAGTGGCAGGACTGAAAACTTGGCTTTACACCATGAAAGCTAGCCAGATTTTACTCACCTACTAAAATGTAAGAAAGATTGAGCTCTAAACCCCCAGTAAAGTATACTTTTCACAGATTAAGACCTGGTTTTGGGCTTTGAGCCAAGGAGTCTGTATTAAACGGTTCCATGAATTCTTTTCATGTGTACTCATAACACCTGACATGCCCGAATTCTAAAGCACATATTTCCTCTGTTTTGCAATTGAAACATGCTACAGCTTTTATTTCTTCTTATTTCTTTGCAGGGTTGCTAATACCTACTAATAGATTATAAAAACAGACAGACAAGACATTTTCACTGTCCAATTTATCCTGTTATAGAATCCTGACCACAGAATTTTGCTAATTCTTTTACTAAATTACTGGCTATATGATATTTCTGAAATACATATCTAATCTTCATTTAAACATTTATGATCATGAAAAGTGTCCAGTGTACTTCCACAAATACATCTGGTGGCTATCGTCACCACAAGCATGTTACTTCTAAATAGAATATACTAATCTCAATTCCTACAGAAGTAGCGGAGTTATGAAGTCAGCTATCAGAAATTTATTCCTAAATTATTATAGGTGGACAAAGATGAGATGATTTTGATTGTTATTAGAATACAAGTTACTTAATTTCTCATCTTTACTTGTTCATTTCCTCCCCAATGAATACCAGCTAATAATTGAAGTTACCAGGAGTATTGCAATTGGTGCTTCTGGTGCTATGAAAAGCCTAAACAATTTTCAAATCAGTTCAGCAAAAATACAACAGAGCCAGACAAACATGCTAGCTACAAAATAGTGTTGTAACTAGGTCATTTTTCTACAGTTTCTACATATGTTAAAGCACAAATCCCTCAAAAGTCAGCTGCTCAAATAGCAGTACAGCTTCAACTAGGGATTTTGGATCAATTCAATTCAGTCCCAAATAATGTCCACTGAATGGCTGCTCTGTGATAGAGTGAAATAGGCAAGATGCAGCTGACATCCTACACGATGAAACAGACTCACTAACTTATTGACAGGCACTTAACCTGGATTGGAATATAATATTAAAGAGTTATTAAGCAATTGTGGAAAAGGAAGAAGTAAATACATTAATGCCTTCTGCAACTTTCAACTGGGTGCAGATTCCATAGAACTACAGAAAAGGGAAGTTATAATAATTAACATTCCATAGTGATTATGGATTTCCCAGTACAAACCTAAAGCTATAAGACTGCTATTGTATAAGATACTGTTTTGTAAACATTCTTTGATTTCAGCTATTGCAGTATGTTTTAACACAAATGCAGTTAAAAGACTTACTTCAAAAAGGAAATAAAGCCCTTAAAAGAGCTCAGAAGAACTGCAAAAGAAAAACTTCCACATTCTTTGTGCATCAAGATGTAAGGTTTGTACAGCTGCTCCGCACTGTAATCTTATTTAAAAAAAAAAAAAGAAAGGATCTTTCTAACTTAAATTACTCTCTGCAAGGCTATTAAATCATGTCTACATACAGATTAACAGCTACCTAAATTATCATAAATGAATTTGGAAAGGAAAGCATCCTTTAAATGTGGATATGCTGTACAAGTAGGGATGATTTACCATGAAACAGCTTTCGATCAGAAAATGGCAACCCATTAACCAAACTTAACCTTTTCTTGGGAATATACTAATAGAATGCTACAATCAGATCTATGCAAAAGCCTAGAAACTGAAGACACATGCCAGAAATGCCAATATCTCAGCAATTAGGGCCTTACTTGAAAGTAAAAATGGTCTCAGGCAAGTGTTCTACTTACCAGTCTGCTTTTTTGTCCTGTCACTTAGAAACATAAGAGTAGCGGCAACATGAGAGGTCAAGGCTTTCACCTGCCAGAGCAAGGCAAAGTTCTGAAATTGTTCTTAAAAAAAAAAAAAAAAATTAAATGGGAAACTCATCTCAGTAATTAAACATCTGTGAACTGTGGTTCTTACACAACGCAGAAGGTTATTTCCTTTTGTTTCTCCAAAGCTTTTTAAAAGCTTGTACTTAAGCTCCAGAAAATTATTACTTTTCCACTGCTAGAAATGGAAGTTTGTTCCTTCCAACAGCTAGATACATCATTATTTCAAAGGATCATTTGCCTACAGCGGGAAAAATTATTGCCTTATGGTATATGCCATACTTGAAGCCATAATAGAAGAAAGAGAACAGAATACTTAAAGCTTTATCTTTCGTTAGTGTTATGTGATAATACTAAAGCTGCACGAGACTTCTTCAGGTTTTCATTTTTTTTTATATTAACATCTCTAGCATTAGGTGATGAATGGGTTCCGAAATCACTGGGAATTGCAACAATGCTAGTGAAAATCAGGTGGCCTTTTGCCTCCCTCTCTGCCTGAATTTACTGTTAGGACTGGAGAATGGAAATGTATAAATCCAGGTATGATCATAAAAGTGGCAAAAATGAAAACTAGCAAAGCAAATGAAGTTGGCAAATCAGCCACACAGCCGCTCCCTCACTCCCCTCCCCCTTCCTCCCCCCTACTCCTGGAGGGATGGGGAAGATAATTGAAAGAATGTAACTCCCATGGGTTGAGATAAGAACAGTCCAGTAACTAAGGTCAGCAGGTGATGAGCAGTTGTATTTTCTTCCCTTGTTACTTCCCTTATCATTATTACTATTGGTGGTAGCAGTAGTGGTTTTTCTGAGTTACAGCTGAGCTTAAAGCACTACAGTTCTTTTTGGCGCCCAACATGGGGTACAAAGGGTTGAGATAACGACAGATCTGACCAGAGTGTGTCTAATCGTATTTGTGATAAGCATTCACTGTTTCGGATTAATAGTCACTCGTCACAATGCTGATTTATTGGCTCCCAAAGTGGTTGCTCTTGATCTCACAGTTTCAGCATGTCGTACCTTACTTACAGCTGGTATTTGCTGTCTTAGTGTTTATCAGCTGGGGGGCTTGGGCTAATGTTCTTGTTTCACTGTACTTAATGGTAATGACTTGTAATACAATAGACTCATTGATCATGGAACTGATCTGGCTTGCGTTCCCAGTGTGGTCACCACCTCTATACTTTGGGCGGTGTATAATAGAAGTGTATAGCAATTACACATCTTTATTCCCCTCCTCAGGTGGTCAGCCTATGGTCAAACTACATTACAAAAGAATTAATATTCCCATTACTTTCCTGTCCCTTTATCCAATCCCTGCTATGATCTGCTTACAATGAAGTTTGTCCTCATTATGTAGAAGGGAGAATTATTAGAAAACAACTTTGTATTGTAGTAGTCTAATGGGACCTAAACAAATTGCAGTGAAGTCCTTTGCTGAAATAGTTGAGATACAGAAGTTCAGACAGAGCAAGTTCAGATAGAGCCACCACTGCTGCACTTATTAATAAATCAGAAGGCACAGGTCTCCACTTTATAAACTAAATTACACATGGAGCTGTTATTAGCCAGTTTTACAGAGAAATTGTACAGACACAGCAATAAGCTTCGGTTTAGTAAAATAAAAAGATAAGAACAATGACAGCCCACACAGAAAGTATTCTTTCTGTACAGGGAGAACTACTTGCCCTTCACTTCTTATTTCTTTGCACTGTTGACAAAATAAAGCAAAAAAAACCCAGCCCTCTTGGGCCTTATATCCACAAATACATTGACAGTATCTTTCCAACATACCCTGTGTGGCACTACTTACTTAATGAAGAGAACATGGTAGACAAAGAACTGTCTTAATTGGGATGAATATATGATAATGATAATTAGGTTTCCTAAATGATGTGCAGGAGGCATTAATACACTCTATGCCAAATAGAGCTCAGATCTCACATATTTAAGGTGAATGTGGACTGTGGTAGCTCAGAAATAATCACTGGATGAATGTAAATCCATTAGTGTTACTAATAACCTGAAAAACCTAAGCGGTCATAGAGAAGCCCCTAACAAATTCTCTTTCCTTCAAGTAAATTCTGTGCTAGAGTAAAGTTAGAGCAACAATGACTCTGAAGAGCCAGCCTGTGCAGCATATACTATGCTGCTGAATTTCTGCAGCAATATTTAAACTGCAGCATAGATTAGTTTCTAAAAATTGACTTGAGATCACAAAATGCTGTCCTTCCTCCTCCCGCCCACCTTTCCCCTTAATTAGATATTTTCTATTCCAGGAATATATAAAATACAATACAGTTGAATACCTTTTACCTTAGACCTAGTAGTGTAATTTAAGTCTTCAGATTTTGGTATATATTTTTATATGGTTTATCTGAGATGGTCTGACTTATGATGTAAGAAAACCAAACAGAAAAAAAAAAACCACCAAATAATAAAACTTGTTCAAAGCTATAAATAGATTCTGGATACTGCATTAAATATTAAAATGAAATTCTGTTGGGACTGGCATTGTAGCGCTTTTTCTCTTCAAAGAACTCATGCATTCATTCAAGATGCTCTCCCTGGGAGACCTAGGCAACCTGAGTTTTCATGTCTTACTCACTTAAAGCCAATAATCATAACACTCTTGCCCAATGCCAACATAGGAACTCTTCCATATATATGACAGACTGGATCAAAATTGTGCTTAGAACTCTCAGCCACATTTGTCCGAATTTAAGGGTGAACACTGACTCCGGGCATTTAAGCAGTAAAGCCCATACTTCCTAAAGCATAGAATATCTATCTATGAATAAAGAGGGAATTTTACACTATAAAAAACCTTATATTTGTCTCCCAGATCTTTAGTTATGCAACAAATAACAAAGCCTTGCAAAACTGACACTATTTCTGAGAACTGCACCACATTAAGGTTTCTGTTATGCTCCCTGGTTACTCGGGTTCATATTAACTATCTCTTTGATAAAATAGAGAGTATCATAACAATTTTTTGACCCAAGATTGAAAATTCAAAGTATTTGTAGCAGCAGATGTACAATTGTCACAAATTGTTTCATTTTCTATAAATATGGAATCCATTTGCAAATCCTGGTCACTGATCGAAATGTTTCCTGTAAATACCTATAGGGGGTGCTGAAATAAAGTAATTTCTTTTAAAAAAGTTATAATCACAAGGTAACTCCGTTGCAAAGCTATATATGAGGATAAATAGCCCTCTTGGTTGTGCAGATTAACTTCAGGGAAATGTATCTGGGTCAGAAATCATACTGAAGTGCATTATTTGTGTTTTCCTTGGGTCCTTATTATAATAGATTATCTCATACAGCAATAATACTGTCCTGGGTTCAGCAGTAGCAGTCATTTTTCTCCTTCTCGGTAGCTGGTGCAGCGCCATGTTTTTGATTTTGGGCCTGGGAACAGTGCTGATAACACCAGTGTTTTCAGTTACTGCTGGGTGATGTTTAGGCTGGCCAAGGACTTCCTGAGTCTCATGCTCTGCCAGGGAGGAGGGGAAGCCTGGAGGAAGGAGAGACAGGGCACTTGACCCAGACAAACCAAAGAGATTATTCCGTACCACAGCACGTCATGTCCAGGATGTAGAAACGGAGAGCAGAGACCTGGAAGGGTGGTGGGGGGGCACTGGGGGGGGTGCATTGCTTGATACTGGGTGGTGAGCAATTGTATCCTTCCCTTGTATTTGCCTTGTCATTATTGTTACTGGTGGGGGTGCACTGGGTGGTCGGGCTTGATATTTGCTGGTGAGCTATTGTATTCTCCTTTTCCTTGTATCTGCCTTGTCATTATTATTATTGGTGGTAGCAGTAGTGGTTTGTGTTATACCTTAGTTACTAAACTGTTCTTATCTCAACCTGTGGGAGTTGCATTCTTTCGATTCTCCTTCCCATCCCTCCAGGAGCAGAGGGAAGAAAGAGGGGGAAGTGAGTGAGAGAGCGACTGTATGGGTTTATAAGCTTAAACCACGACAGTCTCATAGACAAGGTTTCCAAGACTGAAGCTGATAAACATAAGAGTATTTTTTAATTGTTGGAAAGACCCAATAACAACAACACAAGCTGTGAAATGTAGCTGTCATGAATATGGCAGTACTACAAAGAAAAAAGAACAAATGTTTCTCCAAGAATTTCCCTTTCAGGTTGCACATTCCAACTTGATAATCATAAATTTTGTCATTTGGTATAAATTATGACAATGGAGCTACTAATAATATCTCTCTGGGCATCAACCCAATTTGCTGAAATGAAGCAGAAATAACTTCTACACAAACATATAACGGAAAAGAACAAAATCTTGCCAGGCAAAATTAACATGTGGTAACATGATAATCAATACCAGATGAATCCATACTTCCTGGATTCAAAAAAACACATAATAATTCCACGAGTGATTATTTATAGAAAATCTGAAGTGTTTGCAATTATGAACATACTTCATGGTGAAAGTCATAGCGTGAGCCACTTCCTGTAATGTTAACACTTAACACCTTAGTTCCAAACACTATTCAGCCTTTTAAATTTATGAAACTGAAGAAAACAAGTTGCAACAGAAAATAAGCAACTTTATCTTAAAAAAACCTGCTAAAACTAAAAAGTAAGACACAGTAAAAAAAATGCGTCAGAAAAAAAAGTATAAAGTACCAAATGTTTATAATGTTTGTGAACAAAGCTATGCATACCATGTAAAATGACTGAACAACATAAGCAGACAGGGGAAAGGACCCCTTAGTCTAGGAATCCAGCTGCATTCCTTTGAAAAGTAGTTACAGAGCAAAAGACAAAGCATGCAGAACATCAAATTGCCCCTCCTCCTCTTGCAACATAAACTGCAAGTCACAGATGAGGTTTACCCTCAGCACATCATAAAATCCAAAGAACAAAACACAGAAAGCTACATTCACCACTCAATTAACAAGAGAAGACAGAAAAAGTTATATATGACTCATAGGTTATGTTCCTAAAAGAACAGGGACTCTGTTAAACATAGTATGGAAACTGACTTTTATTTATTCTAGCTTGCCTTTACTTTCAAAGTTAAGACACTTTGAGGAGAAAGTAGGTTATATGGGAAGTAAAATTCACACAAAAAGGAAGGCTCTGTCCATTGGAGTTCTTCACAAAGATGTACACCACCCTTTCACACAGCATATTCTTCTGATTAAGATGTAGTCCATGGTTTCTTCATAGCACTCACCTTCCAGACATAAACCCTTCCCTACAGCTAGTTTGGAAGTTTACATACAGTGCAACACAATTAAGATGCAGTCAGGCAGCATACGCAGACAGGCTTAAAATGGTACACAAACTCGATAGAGACCAGGCCACTTCTTCAAAAGTAACGCAGGCTCTTTCTCTTAACACACAAGGACATTATCTTCAAGCCTAGTTTCTAAATGAAGATATAAACAAGTACTGAATTTGCTAAAGACATCAAACCAGAAAATAGTTAAAAGCTTGCACAGGATGAACAACTCAGTTATTTCCTAACTAAGTTAGCTATATTTGCCCACCTCTCCTCAGAGATCTTTTTTGGATTAGAGGGCATCTTTAGCATTCACTTTGATTTCCTAATCTCTTCCTGAACCTGGTGTTGCATATTTTAGTAGCAGAAACAGGATTACAAATTTGTATTAGTACAGAAAACTAACTTTTGAGAAAAACAAGAGAAGGGTGAAGTCCCCTAACTACTTCTTAATCTTTGAAAAATTTCTATTAACATAGAAGCAAGCTTAAAATTGATCTAGGTTGCCTAAGGAAGCTACAAAATAAAGCATACTTCCTTGGACTAAAACCATGCTAAATCTACTGCTTTCCCAGCAAATGATAGAGGGCACAAATCAGACACATTGTAGCTAATGTATACAATTATGCGTAACCATACTTGTATTAGGAAGTTTGATTTCACAGGGAGTGTTTAAGGTAGTATGAATGAGTCAGATTAGGTTACAGGAGCATTATTTGGCAACATTTACATTGTTTGAAGTTGCTAGGAAAGGACTTCAAAACCTAAGTCTCACAGGTATAGTGTTAATGAATGCTGTGGCATGGACCAGTCATTCCATAAGCAGACAGCAACATATCAAAATGCAGACATTTGCAATGATCTATATGTATTAATAGAATCAAAATTTTCACTTAAAGCTGAAAAGAAAACAGCTCCAAACCAGCAAATTTCAAGCCCTACTGACTCAGAGATACAGCTGAACTTGACAGTTCCATTTTACATCATTTGGGTTGGAAGGGACCTTAAAGATCACGGGCAGGAACACACCTTCTAATAGACCTAGGGACACATCTTGTGCTAGGTTACTCCAAGTCCCATCCACCCTGGCCTTGAACACTGCCAGAGATGGGGCAGCCATAGCTTCCTCAGGCAGCCTGTTCCAGTGCCTCACCACCCTCACAGTAAAGAACTTCTTCCTCATATCTAATCTGAATCTACCCTCTTTCAGTTTAAAACCAGTACCCCTCATCCTAACCTCACACTCCCTGATAAAGGGTCCCCCTCCAGCTTTCTTGTAGGTCCCCTATAGGTACTGGCAGGTTGCTCTAAGGTCTCCCCAGGTCCTTCTCTTCTCCAGGCTGAACAATCCAAAATCTCCCAGCCTGTCCTCATACAGGAGGTGCTCCAATCCCTTTATCATCTTCATGGCCTTCCTATAAAAAATAACATTTATTTTCACTAATTTTGCTCATGTCAAAAGAGCTGGACTAATTTCTGCTGAAGTGGGTCATGTTTTTATACAGCTGGATTTTACGGATGGCCAAATTTACCTTTCAATCTATGCTGGTTGATAAAAGATGTTGTTCAAATATATCCAGAATTGCAGATTAGAGATATTGCCATTATGAAAAACATGATGACCCAAATTAAGGTTCATACAAGTAGAGAGTCATGATAAAGTGACACTACAGTAAATATTGCCCAATAGTTCAGAGAGTTCACCAATTTCAAATTTGTAATGTTCTACAGCTCTCCAAAAATTATTCATATAGGCATTTGCCCTAGTTAGGAAGGTATACCTACATATACCAGGTGGTGTACTGATTAATTTACTAAACCTCCCAGTTAGGAAACCTTGAAAGACACCTAATGTATATCTAATGTAGAATTTGAGGAAACCTGGTTGGATACCTGGTTCAATAATCATAGAATCATAGGACAGTTAGGTTGGAAAGGACCTTAAGATCATCTAGTTCCAACCCCCCTGCCAGGGGCAGGGACACCTCCCACTAAACCATGCCACCCAAGGCTCTGTCCAACCCAGCCTTGAACACCACCAGCGATGGAGCATTCACAACTTCCCTGGGCAACCCATTCCAGGGCCTCACCACCCTTACAGTAAAGAATTTCATCCTCACATCCAATCTAAACTTCCCCTGTGTAAGTTTGAACCCATTACCCCTTGTCCTCTCACTACAGTCCCTAATGAAGAGTCCCTCCCCAGCATCCCTATAGGCCCCCTTCAGGTATTGGAAGGCTGCTATGAGGTCTCCACGCAGCCTTCTCTTCTCCAGGCTGAACAGCCCCAACTTTCTCATCCTATCTTCATGCAGGAGGTGCTCCAGTCCCCTGATCATCCTCGTGGCCCTCCTCTACACTTGTTCCAACAGTTCCATGTCCTTTTTATGTTGAGGACACCAGAACTGCACACAATACTCCAAGTGAGGTCTCACGAGAGCAGAGTAGAGGGGCAGGATCACTTCCCTCAACCTGCTGGTCACACTCCTTTTGATGCAGCCCAGGATATGGTTGGCTTTCTGGGCTGCGAGCACGCACTGCAGCCGGCTCATGTTCATTTTTTCATTGACCAACACCCCCAAGTCCTTTCCGCAGGGCTGCTCTGAATAATACATTTTATTGGTTTAGCGTATAAACTACCTATGAACTGGCAGCTGCAAGCTCCAAACACACCCTAGAAGTCAAGTGCAAAAATTGTCCTGCTTAAGTATAATATCTGATTAAAAAAATTCAACCATGTTGCATGAATTATATAAGCAAGCCAAGACAATCACCATGCCTTAAAGTGTTTGTGGTAATCTGGTGTAGCTATACACCTCAGAGTTCACAAACACATCTTGACAGACGTTGAGGTCAACATCTTGTCTCCTTTAATTGGTTCTTTACAAGTTGTCCGTTTTCTGACTTGACTCCCCTTCCAAGTATCATATGTCACATGAATGACTACTCCTTCTTGTTTGGTCCATTCTGTATATCCCACTTTTCTTTGACATTGCACTACTTTTTTCTACTTCCAGATATATTTAGAGTGTTAAAAGAAAATGCCTTTCACATATGTAGCCATTCATGTGAGAAGCTGAGGTGAAAGAAGTAACTAGAACCAGATATAAGCCATCAGCACTGAAGCTGAAACTTTGTCTAAACTCCCACTGTTTTTCCATTTATAAAAGAGCTAGTGACCTCATTTATCTAATTTTCATTGCAGACAGCTCAGGATATTCCATTCACTACTTTTTCAATGTCCCCTGAAACTGCTTGGTACTGGAGAGATTTGAGGTATGTTATTACTGTATGCTATAATCAGAATTTGGAGTTTAAGTCTTGCCTAGGTTGTATTGGCAACAACTCAAAAAAACTTTGCTGAGATCTGTCAGTCTGGGTATTAAATTCCCCTCTCCTGCTTTGCTATCTCTAGTGTGTTTATTGTCAGTGTGACATTGCACCGAGAAGAGCTTCCATGCCTTCCAATAGTAAGGCAGCAGGTATGGGGCAAACCCCATATTTCTTCAAGCATCCCTCAATTCATCTCTGCCTTTTCCTGTTGCTGGGAAGGGCATGAAAACAGGTCAGAAGAGAAAAAGGACTCCAAAGGCCAGTGGCATTCTGGCCTTTATCAGAAATAGCATGGCTAGCAGCACTAGGGAAGAAACTGCCCCACTGTACTCAGCACTGGTGAGGCTGCACCTTGAATACTGCATTCAGTTCTGAGCCCCCTCACTACAAGGGAGACATTTTGGTGCTGGAGCAGGTCCAGAAAAGAGCAGCAGAGCTGGTGAAGGGTCTGGAGCACAAATCTGATGAGGAATGGCTGAGGGAACTGGGGTTGTTTGGTGTGGAGAGAAGGCGGCTCAGGGGGGACCTTATCACTCTCAACAACTACCTGAAAGGAGGATGGAGAGAGGAGATGGCTGATCTCTTTTCCAAGGTAACAGTGATAGGATAAGAGGTAACAGCTTCACCAGGGAAGGTTTAGATTGGATATTAGGAAAACTTCCTTCACAGAGAGGGTGATCATGCATTGGAACAGGCTGCACAGGGCAGTGGTGGAGTTACCATCCCAAGTGTTCATAAACCGTGTGCATGAGGCCCCAGTGTCATGGTTTAGTGGTGCTCTTGAGAGTGCTGGGGTAATGGTTGGACTTGATGATCTTAAAGGTCTTTTCCAGCCTAGTTGATTCTACGATTCTATCATAGCTCTGCTGACACAAGGTTTCAAAACTTCTTAGGAACAACCATACATTGGTACTGGGAAACCAGTTTTCATTCTTGGATCTTCATACAGAAGATAGAAGCCTCGGTGGGGTTGGTTGCCTCTGTCCCTAGGGAGCTGCATCAACTCTGAAGCTCTTTCCCTTTGGTCCCCACCTGAGCTACAGTGCAGCAATGTTGCAGCCATGGCAGTGCCCAGTCACTGATTCTGACTCAAACATTGAATTCTCTCTTGACCTCAGACTCACTTTATCACCGTGCAACTTGTCTAGCAATCCCTGGGCTACATCTGACCTTGGTTATTCTCTCCAGACCTGATCACATCCCTATTTTGCTGACTTGACTTTCCAGTTTGACCTTGCACCTGCCTCATCACCACAGACTTGTCTGAGACTCTCAGCTGATCCTGGTTGTCATTACCACGGCTGCCTCACTTGCCTTACTCTCATATTGTGGGACTGCAGTGCTGTCACTGCCCCTGCCTGCTTTATTGTGCTTGACTCCTGGTTTCTCTTCCCTACCTTTTCTGCTTCCTGACAACTTCATGCATATTTTCTTTAGGCAATGTTGCATTTTTACACTTAAAATGTGTATTAGATTCTAAAAGGCCTCTACCTCAAAAAGGTGGCTATCCTATTCTCTTCCAGCCTCCTACCTTCTATCCTCCTTTTGTTTCTAACCATCACAGCCATCCTTCTTTTGCACCCTTCTGTCCTTCTCACAAGTCACTAACACTCAGTAAAGAACTCAAGTTTGTTCAACGAAAGGAGAGGTAATGACATAAGCAAGTGGATGTGTGGAAGAAAGAAGGAGCAAGGACACTCATTTCTGTGACAGCGAGTTGCTGCCCTAGCTCCACCAAAACAGCAACTTAACTTTCAGTTTCCTTATTTCACTGTGTATCTTAATCCTCCACTTCCCTATTTTTCACCTTGCAAATCCCCGTCTGCCGCTATTCATTTTTTAAAAATAAAAATCTCTGAAAAACAAAGAAAACACCCATGCTTGTATCTACTTGCAGCCCAAAATGAGCAAATAACATGCCATTCTCACCTTCCTTTTCCCTCAGCACAGCAGCTATCCCAGTGGCTTTTTTTTTAACCTTATTGCTTTCAGAAATACACCAAAATTCTCATCTACTTTTTCTGCATACCCCTATTCTAAAGAATTCCTACAGGTCTATGATCAGCAGTAAAGACAGTAGGTCATACTCCTCCCATCAGTCCTCCTGCTACCCTACCTACACATGCTATATACAGACATCAGCTGCTCAATCAAGAAATCTGTCCCAACAATAGCAAATAGCTCTCAAAACACGACAGAACCACTGTGTATTTATTAACGAAGCATATGAAGTAAGAGATACAAATGATGTGCCATTTTTGTCAAATTTCAGATTGGATCATGAAGTTACTCATAGCATATATAAAGGAGCATACGTAAAATCCAGATATTTTGGAGCTGAAAGCTCGTTGCTTAGGTAGAACACAAAAGTGACTGTAAGAAAAACAGACCACATTTACAAAATAGACTATTTGAAAATGAATCCTCTGCAAAGTTCAAACATTCAACTAACTACAGAACAAAAATGGTATTGTTCAATACAGAATTATTTTGCCAAATGTCAAAATTGAATTTATTCACTCAGATACCACATGGGAGGATTTTACTTTTATCTAATGGCTAATCTCAGACTGAAGTTTTACTAATCATAATTATATCTGTTAATCGCAAAGTAGTACAGTACAGAAGTAAAAGAGAAGCTAAAATTGAAATTATAGTCTTAATTATTATGGCAGTATCTTAAAATACATGTAAAATTATGCTCTTCACCTGTAACAGCACTATTTCTCTTGATTCAATTTACTGCTGATATTGTTGGTGACCAAGCAGTATTTCCCACTGCTCATGAACCCTTTCTCTGAAAAGCCTTGAAAAGGTTACTGATACAAAAAGAAAGCTAAATCTGAGCAAAAGAAAAACAGCACCTGGTAACAGCTGTTTACAATCATGCTTTCTTTTCTTTCTACTCTACAAACACTATGTTTTGCTCAGTCTGGCCTGTGCCAGTACCTTTGAGAAAACAAGCCATAATACCTAAATCTGCAAAACTTTAGAGTCACGGCTGAATAAGATTTGATAAAGGAGCAGTGAAAGAATGGATAAGTCCATATACTCAGTGTTGGTCTGAAACAATGAAATCCATGTTTACCAATATGTATGCATTTTTACATCAGGAGAAGAGGTACATACTGCTTATGTAGCCTATTCCATTCCTAGAGAAATAGGGAAAGACAAAAGAACAGCTACTGTGTGCCTTACCCTTTAACAACTCTCTCAGTCAGAATCCATCAGATATCTGGTATCATTATCTAATCCCATCATATCATTTGAAGGAAGCTCCTAGGGTGCCTCCATCAGTCTGTCATTTTATCATCAGTAACCACAAGATACAAGAGAAAGTTTAGAAATTATGCCTTTCACAGGCTAGCCTGGAGGGAAATAAACTTTCACAGGCTGCCTTGGGGCCTAAAAGTGCCACACGAAAGGAATTCCTGGGCTTTGAATATACTGCCTGGTCAATATTCGATGAAAAATTCTACTACTAGTCCTGGAAACTCATAAATCCTGTTCTACTTCAATGGTTAACCACATCCAATGGACAGTTCTGTTAAATGCACTTACCATTCACATCAAGTCTTCTAGAACTCGGTAGGGAAAAAAACTGCCGTTTATGCTGCATCTAATGAAATAACTGAAATTTTCATTCATTGTGTCATGCCCATTAACCCAGGCAGAGGTCAGACTGTTGTAGCATTGTTTATAGACACAGAGGTTAGCTTATATACTAGAAATCCTCCCAACAGTGTGTTCAAAACTGTTCAAATGTAGATTTTTTTTTTTTTTTTTTGGTTTGGTTTTAAATTCAGGATATCAACACTTGGACAAAAAGGTGTTTTCGTGCTTAGAGCAGACCCAGCAGAGGCAGACACTTCTTTTTTCAACTTATCTTCAGGGAGTTTATTTAGCAGTTTACATATATGGCAAACAGATGCTACTACTCCAACTGAGTCATAACATACTGTGATATCTAGTGAGGCACAAAGCAGATGTGTTTGACCTTTACTGTCCTTTATCTTTTCTGCAGTATATACGTTCTAGTCTCAATACCCAAGGAGAACTTTGTGGTGCTAGCAACTACTGTTTACACCTACTAATAAAAACATCCCTTTCCTCCTCCTCCTCCTGCTACAAAGGAGATACCAGTTTTCATGAGGTACAAAGCAGAACAGAGGTATTGTTTCTGTACTTACTTTGTTAATAACTAATTCCCAACCACACACAGTTCTGCTCTCTCTTCTATTAGGATGCAGCATGTACGATGTCTGAACTTGTGTACTTACTATCCTCATCAGTTAAGTCACTGAACACAGGTAACAAAGTCTGTCACAGTGAAAAGCACTGCAAGTTGACCCTTACATTTCCAGTATTTCAGAAAGCCCCTATTCCCATGCAAAACTGACCTGAAAATGAGCACAACACATGGAGTTCCTTCAGTTTTCACTCGCCCATCATCTGTGACTGTTCAACTCAATCAAAAGGTTGATTACAATATTTGTAAGTCGCTCATTACTTGGCCCTGCTCCTTCCATAATGTGGTATTAACCTGAGACTGAAACAGGTTGCCCAGAGAAGCTGTGGCTGCCAACCTTGCAAGTGTTCAAGGCCAGGCTGGATGAGGCTTGGCGCAACCTGGTCTAGTAGAAGGTGTCTCTATCTGTGGTAGGCGGCTGGAAATAGATGATCTTTATAGTCCCTTCCAAGCCAAACTATTATATGATTCTATAAAAGGAACACTACTGAACTTAAAGCAACCCACATTTCAAAGTTAAATTAAAGAAATAGCACACAAAACCCCCACAAACCCACACTAAACCCACAAAACAAACCCTCTTTCTGTGAGTTAAAAGCAGCATTTCCAAAGACACCCTTATTTGGGTCTACTAAAAGATTTTCATAGCAAGTCAGGATACAAACCTGCCAGCCCATTCCTGCCTGTCCCAAACCACCAAGCTCCCCACACACCAGACCCACCAAATAGCAGCCCACATGCAGCAATGCAGCTCACACAACCAACAATCACTCACCTCCTTCTACAATCACCCAGCAGCACTCAGGCCATCCTGAATTTATGAGGCTCCCTGGTTGCTTAAACTGAAGCACTTGTGTTAAGAAAGATGCCCTTCTTTTCCAGTCCATATGGTCATGTCTCCCAGCTGACTCTTCCCCACAGCTGGTGGTGCAGGTTCCTAATGGCGATGCTGCTCCTCAGCAGAGCTCTTCAGATTCAAGGACCTTCTAGGCAAACCAGGTTGGTCATCTGGAAAAACACAGCCAGAAAAATAGAGGCAAAATTGCTTGCTGAGCAATACAAACAAAGCAATAAACCTCAGAAAAACTGTACAGAGAACATGAACACAGGAGAGTCTAGCCCACCCTCTTGACTGGATTGAAGCTGTCAATAAAGGAGGAAAGCAGAAAGTGTTAGAAGTACACTGGATGTACCTGTGCAGTCTGATGTAAGGAGACTCATAATACAAATATTCCTTCAGAGGCTGCAAGTGTCTCCACCTGAGGGGGCTAAAGCCTTGTCAAGAATGCCTACAGCTCAATAGTCAAACCTCCCCAGTCACAGAAGCACTGGCTTACATGTAGGCTACAATGCTTTTTAAGTTGAAGGGAACAAATGGCAGAATATACAAAAAAAGGTAAAACAGAGGTTCCTTTCTCACAGAATTAAGGGTTATTTTTCAAAGAATTGAGGTTTTGAGTTACAGAGTAAGACTGCTAGATGTTTTGACACCTCTGGGAAGGTGTTGTATTTTACACAGAACAGAGAACAAAGAATACAATCCTACTTATGCTGTACTTTATGTGGTTCAGTTTGACTTGTCCTGGTGTTATTGTTTTCTCCTGAGTTTTCTGAGTTTCTGTGAGCCATGATTAGTTCAACTGACATCAATATCGGCATAGCAGTATAACAGCACAGAAGTGTGATCCCAACCATGCCACATTGACAAGCTGCTCCTTGCAAACACATTTCAGGTGACAGATTAGCATTTAGCACAGTGGACTACAGCACTCATATGTATGATGAATAACTGAAGTGTTAATTATACAAGTACTCTGATGATTGCATTTTATAAATATCTTAAAACTAATAACCTCTGATTATTTTAATAGTTGCAGTCAGTTTGGCCCCGTTACATAGCTGGTATTCTCACAATGGGTTACAGCTGTTTATAATGTTCAAGGCACATTCTGTCATTGCTCTCTGTTACAGGCAGCTCAGCTTAGAAGCAGCGCAGGGGAGGAGAATTGCAGAGGTAGTTAAATACTGTTCATTACAATGATTTTCACTCATTTCTTGAACTACGTATTTAAACTCCCTTTAGTAATTTGGTTTTTCTCCATCTTTATCAGTGCCTAGCTGTACAGAGTCATTCCTGTCACTCTGAAGGAAGATGTTGCTCACTGATCCCTCCACCTGGACACTGACCTGTCTGCAAGGAGGGTTCAGGTCTCTGCAGCTTCCTGCCTAGTTGGCAGCCTGCTTGGTGTGAGCACCCCTTCAATCTGGTCGAATGAGCCTTCTCTGCTCTCTGTGACCAGGGCTACCCTGTAATTTAGGGACTGGCTTATGCCCTGGGGTGTGGGTACAGCTTGAGGAAGAGCTATTTCACAATGCCTGTGGACCAGTGGGGCAGCTTCTTTTGTGCAAACAGCACCTTGACCTCCCTGTAAGAAGGGTTTAAGTCTATGGGGTATCAGTGCTCTCTTGTCAGCTGGCTTCACTGCCTACCCTTGCCTGTGACCCTTCGTGTCAGAAGACTCAGCTTTGTGGGATGCATGGGGCCTCTTGTAACCTTGGACCCCAGAGCTGACCCGCTTGTCAGGGTCTAGCTCCCTGCCACAGGCCCAACATCCTTTGCTCCCTATGGAAGGACAAGCAGAGCACTTTGAGGATAGTGCAACTACCTAAGACAGGGCAAACAATGTCCCCATTTGTGCCCTTGGGTTTGGCTGCTTTAGCAAGTAGGATAGAAAGAAGACTTTGTGAGGATGGAAAAAATTCCTTCCTATTGTTGCTTCTGGTACCACCACACCCCTCCGACCTGTAGAAAGCATGCTCAGAATTACAGACCTCTGCTCTCAGTCTTTTCCCAGGACAGAAAACAACATAAATGCCCTAGGGATTCTGTTCCTAAGGCTGAAGGAGTGGAAAGTGCTGCATAAGCAGTAATACAAATATTAGAGCAACCACACTAATCAGAAAAAAAAAATTGAGCAAATGTTTGTGGCAGTAATACACAGGTATAATGGATTCCTGATTTATTTAACATACTTGCTTCTCTCTTAAGTCTAGCAATAATCAATAATCTCCTAATGGGCTCTACACAAATTTTCCTCAGAGGGAGTACATTCATAACTAGTATTTGTTTGCAATCATATTATAGAGATGTGAGCAAAATGCATGATGATATTTTTCACTCTCAGTCATGTCACTTCCTATAACTCAGGCTGTGAAAAGCATGACAAAATTAATCAATTCTTGTTAGTCCAGTATTAAATTCTGTATGAACAGTATTTACTATGGGAATAAGCAATATGTATGAATACTTATTATTAGACAAAACATAAATAAACATGCAAACAAACAATAATGTTATTCTTGTCCATGCAAAGTACACATTTGAGCCTCAGGAAATTTATTTATCTATTTTCTTTATATAATCTTACTCAGTGTGTGCTAACTCCCTTTTCCTGATGATATTTATGAGCCCCTGAAGAATCACTGACTTTGGGACACAAGAGCGTAACTGGCAACCACCACCATTTAAGTCAATTAACCAGCGGCATAATGTGATTATTTTCATCCTGGATAACTCTTTACTGAAAATTATATTAGCAACCTGAGCATACACCTAGTATAAGCCTCTTGCTCAGTTTCAGAGTAATTTTCCTATGTTTTTTAAACATCATACAGTATTAGGAAATGTGGGAAAGACTAGTAACTACCTCTGCAGTAGCAAGGAAGCTGCCAACACTTTCCCGTCTCCAACTGCGAATTTGATTCTCATATTGTTAACATGTTCGCTTCTGCTTCTTAAGAACTGGTGAGTATCTTGCGAGTTATATAATGAATCCCTAACCAGTGTCAAAAATTGCAGAGCTGTCTCTGTTACACTCCAGCATTTTGCGCTGGAGTACAACACTTCTGTTTCAATTAGATACAAGATGCATCACAGTGACAAACTGTTAAAACCCCACTGAACTCAAGCAGCACACACATTATTCCAAAGCTGAAAATCTAGCTAGCTTCATGCTAATAAGATATATCTTAATGTTAATATTTTTGTAGAAAAAACTACTGTGGAAATAAAGGAAAAAGAATGCTGCCATGGGACCCAGATTGGCATTAAAATTTAAGGGCTATTTGCTAATAAAATACTAATAATGTCACATGGAAAAGGCCCAGGATAAACCTCATTTAGCATATAACAATAAACTACATTTTTAACATATTCATCCTCTTCCACACACGCAGAACTCACTATCACAACAGTTTGATTAGAGCATAACGGGGAATAAATATGGTTGTATCTTTCTGCATTCACCAAGAATTTCCCAATTACATGACACAGACACTAAGTTGGCCAAATTTGCTGTTTGCTAGTTTTGATTGATTTCACATAAAGAGTAATAAATACAAATGATCTCTTTCATCATTCGCCCTCGCATGTTTAAATATTACCACTTTTAATCTGAGAATTTACTGTCTTCAAAGAGAATGCTTGTGTCATCCATAACTTTCACTGTGGGAAACATAAGTTAATGTTCTTATTGAATTACTTGGTATGTGCTACAGAAACAACGCCACGTACTTTTGCAATAAATGCAACCTACAGGAGGAATAGGTAGAACTCTCTTTTCATTTTGTTTTGAAGCAGCAATGAAGATGATACTCTGAAAATTGGTAAATGTCGCAGTTTAAACCCAGTTGGCAAATCAGCCACACAGTTGCTCACTCACTTCCCTCCCCCTTTCTCTCCCAGCTCCCGGAGGGATGGGAAGGAGAATCGAAAGAATGTAACTCCCACAGGTTGAGATAAGAACAGTCCAGTAACTAAGGTATAACACAAACCACTACTGCTACCACCAATAATAATAATGATAAGGGAAATAACAAGGGAAGAGAATACAACTGCTCACCACTCACTGATAGATAACAGCCCTACCCAAGAAGTGATCTAGCCCTTCCGGGTAACTGTCCCCAGTTTATATGCTGGGCATGGCATGTGTGACCTCTTTGGCGAGTTTGGGTCAGGTGTCCTGTCTCTGCTTCCTCCTGGCTTCCCCTCCTCTCTGGCAGAGCATGAGACTCAGAAAGTCCTTGGTCAGAGTAAACGTTACTGAGCAGCAACTAAAAACATCAGTGTTATCAGTGTTGTTCCCAGGCCGAAAGTCAAAAACAGAGCACTGCACCAGCTACTAAGAAGGAGAAAAATGACTGCTACTACTGAACCCAGGACAGTAAATTAGTCGATTAAGGAATAGAACTCTGTCGACAAAGGTGATAGAGGAGGACAACTACAATTTTCACAGTACTCCTCATTCTTGCCCAACTCATTTAACAGGAGCTATTGATAGTCATTTAGGCATTATTAGTCTTGTTTTATTTAGACTAGCTATATGAAGGATAAAATTACAGATGCTGGAGAATTAGGCACCTCATCTCTCCAGAAATTAGTTTTTCATAGCTGGAGTGCTTGAGATAAACAATTGCTTCATTAATGTAGACCTCAATTTTTTGCATTTCAATTTTACTTCACTTACTTTGGTAATGCTCAAGATTCATAGAATCATAGAATCATGGGATGGTTTGGGTTGGAAGGGACCTTAAGGCTCACCTAGTTCCAAGCCCCTGCCGCAGACAGAGATGCCTTCCACTAGACCAGGTTGCTCCAAGCCTCGTCCAGCCTGGCCTTGAATACTTCCAGGGATGGGGCTGCCACAATGTCTCTGTGAAGCCTGTGCTGGTGCCTCACCACTGTCACAGCAAAGAATTTCTTCCTTATATCTAACCTGCACTTCCTCTGTTTAAGTTTAAACCCATTACCACTTGTCCTGTCGCTACTGTCCCTGATGAAAAGTCTGTCTTCGGTATCCTTGTAGGCTCCCTTCAGTTTGAAAGAGGCCACCTTCCAAGTGTTTCAACCCCTCAGCTGACTTGTCCTTGCTGGTTCTTACTGAAATCCCCGCCAGAGAAGGCACTACTCTTAATTGTGCAATCTCTGACACACAGTAAACCTACCAATTTAGATGGCGTGTAGAAGGTCAAGCAAGTGAACATCACAGTTGTTCTAGATTAGATAGTATTAAACGCCCCGTGTGAACACATTGGGTGCATACACAGCAAAGAAACTCAGGCTATCCTCTGTAAGAAATGAAAGCCTCATTAAATGGAGTAAAATAGACTTATATATCTTGTTTCTTGAGATGTCAAGTAAGCCAAGGTGAGTGTAAAGTCAGATCAGTAAAAGCGATCTATTTATTGTCCATCAATTTATTGTCAATTTAATAATCTCTTTTCTTCTGCTGGCTAGTAACAGTTGATTTTCATTTGTCTTGGTTCCATGTAAGACCCTTTGAAATGATCTGGAACTAAGAGCAGCTGATGATGATGCAACTGGGGAACATTTACATAAAAATTTGGTTATGCGTCAGTAAATTAGTCAAAAAAGTATCTTCTGTAGAGTTTAAATTAAAGATTGAATAATACTCTGTTAGAGTATACCTTTTGAACAGCTTTTCACGTATCATAATGCTGGTGTAACTTCAAATGCTTAACGAACTTTCTGACATTAGCAGAAAAGTGCACTCTAATGAGTAAAAATCAATGTAGCTTTGGATGTATTTGGTGGAAAAAATGCTGTGTGAAATATACATCATAGAAAGTGATTATCAGTTACTGACAGTCATTTTAAGTGCAGCAAAGAATTTGAAACCAGGACAAATATCAAGCTCAAGTTCGTCCGAAATAGCTTATCTGGTATAAAACCGGATTGTGCCTAGACTGCAGTACGTTATCTATTTTATCTCTGAACTTACAAGAGATACTATCAGTGCTGCTGAAACACTGAATTTTGTCAAATGATTTATATTGGTATTTAGAGGGCAAACATGCTGGCTTTAATAGTACTGCATGTTAACCAATATTTTTGTACTTGTCTATGCACCACTATAACTAGAAGCTAAAGAAAACCTGTATTTATGCTGCTTGAAAACAGGAGTAGCCATATCATTTTCCATGAGGTATTAGAAGAATAATCTCTTAAAGCCTCCTCCAATGACCATGACTCATGAGAAACAGATCCCTTTTTCTCTAACATAAAACTGTTATCATTTAATTTAAAACAAAAGCAAAGAAAATGCAGTCTCTTTCTTTCTCTCTCAAGATGATAGATAATGAAGTGAGTAAATTATTGTCATGGTACTCAGGATGACACCACACACTTATTAGCTGACATAACGATTATTTTGTATGGGATAAGACAGACACTTTCTGAATTTTGGTTTCTTTTTGGCAAAATGAAGACAGTCTAACTCCTCTATTTTTTACTGTATGTTAGGATAACTACAATAAATACATCACCAACTGCATTAGTAAAATGAAAATAATAATATAAGGACTAATATATCTGCACTAAATTTATAGAGGATACTTAAACAGGGGAAGTTTAGATTGGGTATGAGGAAGAAATTCTTTACTGTAAGGGTGGTGAGGCAGTGGAATGGGTTGCCCAGGGAAGTTGTGAATGCTTCATCCCTGGCGGTGTTCAAGGCGGGATTGTACATAGCCTTGCATGGCATGGTTTAGTGGGAGCTGTCCTTGCCCCTGGCAGGGGGTTTGGAACTAGATGATCTTAAGGTCCTTTCCAACCCTAACTATTCTATGATTCTATGATGAATTCAGATACCATGGCTACCATTACAGACAGACATTTCCTAATCTTCCATGAAATGATGGTATAGATTCCCAGGGGCAGTTTCCACTTGTAGCTCAATAAGTAGCACAAAGACTTTTTGCCCAACTATTCGTCACCTTGAGAATTTCAATTTTTTCTGTATTGGTTGAAATGCTTTTAATCAACACAATATACTTCATTGTGCATTAAATTTCATCAAACCTATCCACATCCAGAAGGCAGCACAGTTATATGGAACAAAAGGTAGGTGGATAATAAAGAGCAAGTAAGTGTTAAAAAGCATTACACGAGAGTCAGGCTATATAAGAAATTAAATATATCTACGTGAATTTTCTGACTGTTTATTACAGCATGCATCTAAGTCCTACAATTTAACTAAAATTGGGGGTGGGGTGGGAAGACAAGTAAAGAATATCTTTAGGTTTTGATTTGTGGACATAAGCTACAGAAACAGCTCCTTAAGACAATGCTCCAATTCTACTAAGGCTAACTTTTGATTTTTCTGTAGCTTCTCCACTGTCAAAAAATCACATTAATATTTTCTCACTCTTAACCTCTTTCCAGGGCAAATATTTTCATAGGCTTCTTGATTTTATCAACAACAACTGATCCTGGTACAGGAATTTGAGAACAAAAATGTTTGCAGTGTTTTCCATTGACATAATCACCCATTCCCTATCTTTCTTGGCAAGGACTAATTAAAACTGAAAAAAAACCCCAGTGACTCAAACTAGAGAGTCTCAGTTTTTAAAGTAATTTGTCTTCAATGCAGCACTAACAGAACATTTTTCTCTCTGGAGATAGATGTGTTAATAAAAAGAAAATAAAAGCAAAGGAGAAAGGTCTGTGCTTCTTGCTACCACTTTGCTCCCCAACTTGCACTACGTATAGGAAGGCCAAGTGCTGTTGCACTTGCACTGCAAGTTCTCTCGAGCAGCTAGCAATTTCTGGAGCTCTTCTTCTTTACCTACAATTGAACTGTTTCGATAATAAGACAAAGAATGTAACCAAAGTATGGGCAAGAAACAAAATAAAATATGTTCTACACAGTGAGTCTCTGGTAGAAAAGTAATATTTACTGCAATTTTAAATAATAACTATTTGTTTCTAAATTTGCTATCCATAATGAACAGAAGAAAAGATTAAAAATTCAGAATGTTATTCTTATGTGATAGATTGTAAAAGTGAATTCACTTCTTGTGAACTGATTAAAAATTCAAGTGATCCTCTACTTTATACCAAGTAGAAATGGCCAGTCAGAATAAAAATTGTAGACTCTTTTTTTTAGATCAATGTGAGGAAAAAATATCAGATTTACAAAATATTTTGGTATACACAGTATATTTCAAGAAGCCACAAGTGATGTTATCTGATGAGGAAAAAAAAACCCAAATGCAAACTACAAACTTTCTTCCCTTTCAAAGGTTTTCTTCTCAAATATCCATGTTTTCACAGAACCAGATCAAACCATAGTTCCTCTAAATTATGTATAAGTGTTTAATAAGGACCTTTAGGACAACTATTTTAGCTTCTCATGAAAAACCACATTGTTGAAAACTGTGAGTATGCACAAACAGCTCTTCTCTCAAGTCACTAAGCTTTCTATCTTTTTCATGTTGAAACTGTCTGGGAAATCATTCATTTATAGACCATCATTTGCCCTGAAACTGCGTATATCCAACACAAAAATATTCTGCAGATAGACAAATGCCACGCTTACATGAAATATTTTGCAACAGACTTTAAAGCCTTAGCTCTGTGTTTCGTCCATGGCTGAAGTCCCTTCATGTCACCAAAGATTTCATATTATTCAATATTTTGCAAGAACATTACTCAAGGATGACTGTGATATGGATCAAAGCATCTTCACTGGATTTGCAAATGGATGCAGGAAATAAAGACTAGTATGATTCATCTTTGTGAAACTATTTCAGATTATGAGAGAAAAAAACATTGCTACTGAGACATAGTCACTTGGAAATCACAAAGAAAACAGAAATGTTACACATTTTTTTTTGCTTTAATCCTGTATGCCTCAATTACTAAACCTGTTCTCCATTTGATCTGTCCTTACATTAAAGCAAATAATTTTTTGAAGTAGCAATAACATATACTATATTGAATAAAAACACTGTTGAAGAAATATGCTCTCTTTAACATTACTTTCCAGATGGCTTGTTTCAGCATTTTCCTTAGATACTGATTCATTCTTGAGAACTGCAGACTTGATAAAATGTTAATAATGCTAATCCTGATAGTACATAATAGTAGATAGGTACGCACGAAGCATCACAGAAAGAAAATATACAGAATACCATACAAATTTGTAATCTTCATACTGCTATTGTTCAACTCATTGTTTATCATTGCTGCTTCACTATAATGTACAAAGCTTAACAGTACAGTAGCAGTTATAGAGATGACAAAATTAACCAGTTATATATAAGGAATTTAACAGTTTAGCATCTTAAAAAAAATATACACTTCTAAAGGTACCTTCTATTGAAACAATTTTCTATTTAAATTTAGATTTCCAGTCATTTCTTTCATACACATAACTGTCTCAAGAAAGATTCAAACAATTCTGGTGTCATTTCGACTCAAAGACCTTACAGATCATATAATTCATCCCTCATTCCTTTGTCTAACAAAAGCAGCGGCTCAAGGAATGTACATTTTGTTTTCTTGAGTATCTTTATTTGAAAAACATGGTATTCATTCCACAAGCTACTTCCAAAGTTGAGGCAATTCACCGAAAATAATGTTGGAAATTATCACAGGTACACATCTTACATCAACAAACAGCTCAGGTTTGACTTTTATTTTAAACAAATAAATTGAAACCTAGTTAAGTTATTGAACAGCTCATTAGTGGTTGTGAGATCTGTACCCCACATTCTGTCACTGATTTATTGAATGACTGTGGATGAACTGCTTTTACTTTTATTGCTGCTGTTTACCCACCTTTTTCCCTCTTTCTCATTGTATTTGAGACTACAAAGACCCTTAATATGTTGTCTGGGTTCTCAAACCTATAAAGGCCCAAGTTATGTTGTAGTACTCTAATAATTGAACTTCGGAGAAAAAAAAACAAAAACAAAACCAAACCAAACAAATTTAATGAATTCCAATTCCCTCTCATTTGCCCAAACCACCTGTTTTTGCTCCTGGCTGATCTCTTATTCGACAAAAATACTGGTTTTGTACCTGTGATGTGAACTTGGTTAAAAATGGGGTCCCCATCACAAGAAGGATGTGGAGCTGCTTGAGCAAGTACAAAGGAGGGCCATGAAGATGATCAGAGGTCTGGAGCACCTCTCCTACAGAGACAGGCTGAGAGGGCTGGGCTTGTTCAGCCTGGAGAGAAAAGGCTCCAGGGAGACCTTCGAGCAACTCCTAGTGCCTAAAGGGTCTACAAAAAATCTGTAGATGGACTTTTTGCAAGGGCCTGTAACAACAGGATGAGCAGTAATGGTTTCAAACTGAAAGAAGATAGATTCAGATTAGATATGAGGAAGTTCTTCCCTATGACGCTGGTGGGGCACTGGCACAGGTTGCTCAGAGAACCTGTGGCTGCCCCATCCCTGGAAGTGTTCAACACCAGGTTGGACAGGGCTTGGAGCAACCTGGTTTAGTGGAAGGGGCAGGGGGTTGGAGCTAGATGAGCTTTAAGGTTGCTTCCAACCCAAAACATCTTATGACTCTATGAAAATTTGGGTATAAAATATAGTCCTTTTTTCCTGTCCTAAACTTCTACATAATCTTATAATCAAGTTCTAAACTTAAACTTATATTAATTTCACTGTGAGATTCACATGAGTTATAGATAAGGTATGCAAACAGTGATCAATGTATCAGAAATGTTGCCAACTTTATACTTCCAAACAAATTACATGTGATAATGAGATAGAAATTTTTATTTTCAGAGATTTTAACTAAGAAATTTCCCCAGGTGATGGGAGGTGATATGTTTGGCTCAAAACTATTCTTTTCCTGGATCTTCAAAAAGAATGTTTATAATTAGTGTACTTAGCTCTCTTTTTTTATATTAAATTAGCTGAAGTTTAACGTTTTTTGTTCACTGATGGATGCCCCTATTGGATATCACATCATGAGGAAAAGTGTTTAATAGTGTTGCTCTTTATCTATCAATTACAATCATATGAGCAAAATTGGGCCTTCTGCTGACATTTCACCCTCATTCTGAAAGTCAGTGATTTAGAGCTATTTAAGATACTATGCTAATGGACATTGCTAGCAAAAGAACAAATGAACATAAATTATCTATGATTAAATGGTAACCTAAACTTAGGATAAATTTTTAATGAGTAGAGCAATAATAATCTAGAAATCCCCTTGTCATTGATTTGAAGAAAACTCCTGGAACAAACTTGCCAATGAAGTTTTAAGTTGATAAGCAGGTATTCATTGCAGCACCAGGAGACACGGCGAATAGCTCCTCCTAAAGTGTGGCCCCGTATTGCTACACAAGCAGTCCTTATATAGCTACGGAGCATACATACATATTCATGAGGCTACGTATGGATTACATTAGTTTCTTGAAAGTTCCTCGCATGCATACAAAAATGTGGTGGGGGTCTTTTGGGGTTGTTTACTTCTTCCAACAATCTTCATCACTGTTGGCAGCCTTTGCAGCACATGCAGTAGATGCTTCTACCAGCTTAATTGGTTCGTTAACACCAAAGACATAACAATCATCCTGTTCTCCTACTTATCAGTTAGTTTAACTGCAGCCCATCCTGGGCCCCTGCTATTCCAGATACTCCCTATCTTTATGTCCTGTTCTTCTAGCCTGTTTTTCCTACACTCATTTTGTACTAAGGTCATAAAGGCCTAAACTACATCAACTATAACAGTTTATCTTGTACAAGAATTCTCAGTATGTTCTCTAGCTGTACTCTATTTTTTCTCTATAGATCATGCATCTCAGCAATTTTCCATTATTACTGTTACAAAACCATCAAACTTAACATTACTTAAAATTGATTCTAAAGGTTTATGTGTTTCATTTTGTAATTTTGTAATCCCCTTTGTCTCACCATAAAACCAGGAATATGGAAATGTGTCTAGATTTAAGCAAAGAGTTAGGATGAATTTATGTACATTTTTATATGCTGTGAGAATGAGAAGATTTGGGAGCCTGCAAGATCCTACAGTGGACTGAATTGCTGTATTACTCTAGAGGGCTATATATTCAAGGAGCTAAGAAAAAAAATTACATTTTTTATAGCAACAACATAAGAGTGAGCATAATTCGTATTTAGCCTAAACATGGAAGGTTTTTTTCTCATTTTTTAATTTGAGTGTTTCAAGGATATCCCAGGTTTTAATTTAATAGGAAAAAATCTGTGATAGCTTGAACCAGTGAAAATAAACTACACACTCACTAGCAAAAGTAGGATATTACATTCAAATATCCTTTGCCTTGAATAACATAGGGCAAAGCATTATCTTTTTAAGTACACTGTACTTTTAAAGCTACTTGTCTTGATAAATCTATTGTAAACTTATATAGCACACATGTACAATACATATTTGGCCTTAGAGTATCATATAACTTAGTTTTTTGCACTGTGATACTGATTAATGCAAACTGAGCTCAAATGTAACCATACACAAGGTGTGTAAAATTCTGAAGACCAGTTGGTTTCATAGAACACAATTAAATAGTAATATTAGCAATAGTATCTCTCTCAAGAT
This sequence comes from Amazona ochrocephala, assembly GCA_039720435.1. NCBI lineage: Eukaryota > Metazoa > Chordata > Aves > Psittaciformes > Psittacidae > Amazona > Amazona ochrocephala. Next base: position 78,406,550 of record CM077881.1, on the reverse strand, counting down.
ACCCTGTTACTATCTTCTGTACTTGTCATGCATACATTTCAAAAGGATAGAATGCATTCTGTATGTGTAACAGAGCATGATTCACTGCTAAACTTCTGGGCAGCTGCTCTTAGTCCAGTTCAATAGAAAAAAATAAAACTCTGTCATTTTTAACTTCTGTTGATTTCACTTGCACCCGAATGGAGATCAAAAATTTAATTGCTCTAGTAATTACAACTTTGATCAACAGGAAAAAGAAAAGATCTGTCATTTCGAATTTTTTTCTTTATTATACACTAAATCAAGTCATCTTGCTATTCTGGAAAGAGTGGGTCTTTTATTGCAAAGTTGCAACTGATCAAGTAGGTTTTCTTGTAGCTTTCAGGTAGTAATAATACTTTAGTATTAACCTTACATCAATTGTTTTTAGTTCTGTAAAGCTGTCATTCTTCTGTGGAACACTAGATTGCAACATGAAAGAGGAAAGATTTTTAAATTAGAAGTATCCTTTGTATTATTAAAAAAAAAGGACAAAATAGGGGTGTTTTTTTTTTTTTTTCAAAGAGCACTAGAATTTCCTGAGAAATGCTTAAGATCACAATTTCAGAAGCATTAGAGTGAAATGGAACAAATGAAACATCTAGGCTGAACATTAGGAATGTTTTACTGAACTAAGATCTGCCAAATTCTAAATAGCCTCCCTGAGGAAACGGCTGCAGCCCATTTAATACAAACTGGACAAACACTTGATAGTATATCATAGCAAACATATATATGTTGACCATGATAATGAAAATGTGATTGTTCTTGTTTTAAGTATCTGAGAAAGAAGGAGAAAAAAAATAAACTCTTGCAGTACACATCAGATTTTATTGGATAAATGGAACAGATTGATCTGCATACCCAGAAATCAATAAGCTTTTCTTCTGAAACTGTGTGCTTCAAAATACTCCTGTGCTTGAAGACAAGCAAGAGAATTGCAAGTCTCAAAAGAATTAATCTCAGCATAACTTTCATATTTTTTGTTTTCAGGGATCATTTCAGTTGTATGGCTTCAAGCACCATTATAGTAAATATTTTGTAATTCTATCTATTCTTCAAAATTTTATCTTTCAATAGAAGTATACACAATCATTAACTTCATCCAGGTATGATACTATACTCTTTAATTTCTATTCTGTATAACAGCAATTTACATTAAAAAGAAAATTTCAAAAATGCTTGAATTATAATGCTACTTAAGTGACACTTGAAAATCAACTTTCTAAATGTAGGTTACCACTCTGGTATAGATAGGTTCTATTAAAAAGAAAGAACAGAAGGCTAGACTCCCATGTTCCTTTCAAGGAAGTGCATGTTGTTTCATTGTGCTGTTTTTAATAGAGCATCAGGAACTGTATGAAAAATGCACACTAATACAAGGTTGTTAAGGGAAGATAGCCCTCTGTCATGAACTATTTTCTCTGGTAGGATTTTCATTGACCCTGAGGGATGGTTTTATTCTAATTGCACCTAATGAGCTGACTAAAATATCAGTTCTCTCATTTCCACACAAATTAACGCTTGTATAACTAAGATGCTGAAGGTATGATAAAAAGCATAAACCACTTTCAATTTCCACATCACCAGAGGTATCAGAAAATAGCTTTCATTTAGGAAAGATTTTTTGAATTATAATTTTACTTTAAAATAGAAGAAAGCAACTTTAATGGATAATTTCTCACAGGCACATTCTCAAATTTGTATGCAAAGAAGAAAAAAGGAAAAGGAAAGGTGAATGCACACAGAGTGTCTTAATTTTAGATGTATTTATGTTGCTGGATGATGTATTACAGCCTTTTCAAAGCAAGAGATGTATTTTTATAAATTCCCCAGTGGAGGGTTACTAACACACAACCAGCCATATCCTCACTTGATGAAGACTGTTTTTACCCCAGTGAAGCATCTCTAAAGTAGAAGAGCTGAAGATATGATTCTGATCAAGAATCCATCTTAAGTCACTGAGACACCACTATGACTATTAGTTGAGTTACAAACTTAAATGTCTTGTCTAAAATCACACAGAAAATGTGCGGTAGTCAAGGACCAAATTCAAGTAATTTAAACTTTATGTCAACATTACTCATGTCAAGTTTAAGATTTACTATTTTTTCCCTTCGCATACAGATCAAGCAAAATCACAATCACTAAAGAACATATTGATCTCTCTTCCCATGAAATCTCTGTATTGGTATATGGAGTCAGACATGAAAGTATCCTGAAACACGAGTGAATCCATATTTAGTCTGACCAAGGACTTTCTGAGTCACATGTTCTGCCAGGGAGGACGGGAAGCCGGGAGGAAGCAGAAACAGGACACCTGACCCAAACTAACCAAAGAGGTATTCCATACCACAGCATGCCATGCCCAGTATATAAACCAGAGACAGTTACTCGAAAGAGTTAGATCACTGCTGAGTCAGGCTGGGTATCTGTCAGTGGGTGGTGAGCGGTTGTATTCTTTTCCCTTGTTTCTCTTGTCATTATTATTATTATTGGTAGCAGCAGTGATATGTGTTATACCTTAGTTACTGGACTGTTCTTATCTCAACCCGTGGGAGTTTTATTCTTTCGATTCTCCTCCCTATCCCGCCGGGGGGGGGGGGGGGGGAGAAAGGGGGGGTAGTAAGCAAGCGAACTGTGTGGCTGATTTACGGCTGGGCTTAAACCATGACAAAATGACAAAGACATTCACAGCAGTTTGCAATTTAACATCACTTATTACACCTTTGACTTTGTTCAGGTATCCTTTAATTTTACTGCTTCTCTTAATTGATTTACTACGGCTTTCCAAAAGCCTATCTTTATCTGAGTACCACTCAGATTACTTAACTTCACATTAAATGTATGTTATCAGACATTATAATGTTAAGTATACTACATCTAGCAAAAACAGAGTTTGCGCAAGTAAATATCTCTCCCACCACATCTTCCAGTAAAGAAGAGAAAAAGAATCAGAGAATTTTGTTATTTACATTAAAATACACTGTTTTTTCCAACCAACATGAACAGCAGTATGTTTTGTCTCAGGTGAGTAATTCTTGTGAGGTCACCAAAGACATTCTTTTATACTTGATTTCATATGGAGCATGTCTTCCATTGTTCATCTGAAGCAAGCACAAAAACAATTGAAAATGCAGCTCCTCTGAGAGTGAGATTTATATATCAAAATTACATTAATCTCTGGAGAGTAGCATAATTTTTTCTATTGCTTCAGGACTGCATCTGCAATTGCTAAGTGATTCTGAGGTTTATATTCAACTTTCAAATCATGAACTCATACTGTATAACAACTTCTGTAGTTCCAGGATTTGCTGGATTCCTTTTGAAATTGATTATGTCTAACTTGCACTGGTTTTCTGTAAAGAAGGACATGAAATGTCTTATAATTGAACTAAATGCATGGTCTCATCCTCCATGTGCTCATCTTAGCTCCTTGTTTTTGTTAGAGCTATGAAACAGAAACTACTATCTTGACTTTTGACTAAAAATACTGCTCAGTAACAACTATTGGCTATCAGCTCTGTGCTCACTAAATCCTTCATCAGCACTGTCTTTAAAATTACTTAGCTTTCCAAGCCCTTTATTGGTATTTGCAGTACTCTCTGGACAATATTATATAGAAAGTCTTTCAGATTTTTAAATCCTAATGCAAATACTGCAATGCAGTTTACCGTATCAAAAACTCAGAGACATCTCTTGGGTATTAGTCTATACCTGCCAATGAGGACCCTGTTTCTGCAGTGATCTGTGACAAAATTTCCTATGTTAATTTCTCTGCTGAATGTGTAGTTTTTGCTATGCTTAGTTGTGTTTTGTTTTCATTTACTTTTAGTTTAAGCATTACTGAGATATTCCCAAAATTTGGGTGAGGAGAAAAAAACAACTAAAAGATTGGGGGAAAAAATGCAAAAATACTACAAATAAGGCCAAAAAAAAAAAAAAAAAAGAAAACAAACCAAACAAAACAAAACAAGACCCCCAAACAAAACCTGGTGTAAATTCACCTCTCACTGCTGTTTATGGAAAATTGAAGATTTTGAATGAGTGTGAGTCAAGCGTTAAAGAAAATTAAAGCATCTATGCATATATATTTGATAGCGAATTAATCAGCTGGAAAAACAGAGGCTTATCTGACTGTACATGTGAAACGTTGCAATAGAAAATAAGATTAGAGGTCTTGTTCTGTTTGAAGAAGACTTATCAGCTAAAACATTTTTCACTGACATAAGCAGTGACAAAACTGTGATCAAACTGTATCTCTTCAACTTATCAGATTTTAGAAAAACTGGTGATATGAAGCTATGTATCAAGGAAATGACAAAACTTTCAGGTCAAGTATATATAGCAGAGAAAACGAGTATGAATTTATTCCAGAACACAAGTCAAATAACACTGGTGATGAATGAAGTTCCTATTGGCTTGTGTAGTGACTTGTGCAAGTCACTGAGATCCTCCATCATGAAAATGCCACGTAAAAACTTGCCATGTAACATTCTGCAGTTATAATGAGAAGCAGGAAAGTGAAAAACAAAACTGGGCCCTAATACAGTAATGTATTTAATGTTTTCTTTTTTTTTTTTTAAATAGTATTAATTTGTGGTATGAGGTCCATTTTTAACTCAATAGAAGACATTTTTTATACTAGAGGCATCAAAATACATTTTCTGCCTCAAACAAACTTTAGCTCAAGCTTATTCTCGGCCAGAGGTGTTAGCTTTGCAGTTAATACATTTTTATGCGTATTTTTCTTCCATGAAAAAATTTCACAGTTTAATTACATGCCTTGTGTAGCACACCTAAGACACATTTTTCATAGTGTCCATTTATGATGTTTGACCATAGCAGTTCTCCTACAGCAGTGTCACTACACAGCAGATTTGGGTGGAGCCAGGTAGTACCTTTCTGAATAGGAATCATTGAATATTTGGGTATTACTGAAGCAGATCACTTTTGGAAGCATTGAAGCCTGTCATATTTGAACATTTTTCAAACAGCTTAAGGGACACTTACAGAAAACCTCTTATGTGAACTGCAAACTCTGCAGTTCAACAAATGCTAAAACATTACCCCCAGATGTTTACTTCTATTACTCAGTAAGACTGAATGCAGACACACACAAAGGGCTGTCATCGAGTATCTGGGAACTTGAGTGGTCTCACAAAACTCAACAGCTGGCAGAAGACTCAAGAGGAAAGGCTGACCTTGGTCTCTCTTATTATTTTAATTAAAATACAAAAAATCACAAACTATCTTCCCTTCTTTCAAAGAACTTAACAAATTAATGAAACTGTGATTGCTTTCATGCATTCTACAGTTTCTTTCTTTACAGCTATTTCATTTCTTTTCTTTAAAACGGATCCTTTAAAAATCAAGCCAACATCCCTCCTGTGCAGAATGTGCTTATTAAAAATCAAGCTGTCTAAAATACCTCATATAGCTCAAAATTTCAGAGCACCCTATGTCTGAAGAAGTGTACTCATTAGAGCTTAATGCTCTATTGATCCCTGTGCAGAAGGCACAAAAGAAATTAAATGTCAGTTACTTGAAACTGGAATTGATCAACATCATATATAATTACACTTCGAAAACAGAAATAGGAAGAAAGTTCACTTTTGACATTAAGTTTTGGCCTGCAAATTTTCTCTAAAATTGCTTTTATATGGCACAGAGAAGATCAGACATTCTAGATGAGATGTTCTGTTAGCTCAACAGCATCTCAAAAAAATTATGGACCTCCACAGGCCCATAATCTGTGTTGTTAAGGACCACTGGACTTCATTTGGTTTGGATATCCCATTAGCTAGTGTCATTTTATGCCTCTTGTTTTTTGCATCTAAAAGGAAATAAGAGTTAATTAATTTAAATTTTAATTTAAATCTGTGGGTGCTGTTCCTCAGTATTTCTGGTTATTCATCCCCCTAAAGGCATGACCTTGTCCATGAAGTACATAGAGAAAAACTGATACTATTTCATTGCTAAGGTTGCTTCATGTCATAGCTCATTTCTGTAAGCCAAGTTTTGCTGTCTCCGACAATGAGAAAAGAGGTTTGCAACTAACTTGTAGGGAATACCATTTCCTTCAGCAGCTCCAAAGAGTAATGCTGTACTGGGGAACGGTAAAATTCACTGAACAGTTTTAGGTAATCTCGGCTGTTCTTGGTAGGGTAGAAGATGATTTTTGTCGCATGTATTAGAATAAACTGGAAGGTTTCTTATGTTTTCTAGTCTTTTCATCAGAGATTATTCTGCGCAAGTAGGGGAGAAAAATGAGATCTGAATCACACAGTGGGAGAGAGACTTACAAGGGAGCTGAAAGTAATCTCCAGTTTAAGTTTCCTGGGCCATTTTTTTGTACTGATCCAATGTGAAATGGCAGCTTCAGGAAGCATTAGGAGACCTGGATTGCTCAGGCCCATGTACAGTTTCACCATTTGCATGTACGACTGGTTTGTATATGTATATTTCTGAGTCTTAAACGCACTCCATTTAATTGCTTAGTTATATTTAACTCTCCACTAAAGTTGTTGATAGCATTGTACACACAGTTGCATACTTGATGAATAGGAAAGCTTTTCATGAAAGCCTTTCCACTTGTTTTCAAATGCTATTGTAATCATTTATACTCATCATAACTCATATTTCATTGACAGAAGAGTTGCTAGGATTCTTGTGGAAGACCCACTCGAGGGGGTTTCTTGTACTTAGAGACAAATAAAAGGTCTGTCTTATACAGAAGTATTTTCAAAAGATAATGAAACTGACTACTTGAGAAAGCTATTTTTTTACTTTTCATCTTTCCAAGTAGGGGAATATAATATTTATATTGCCAGTGGGTATCCAAAAGGACATTTGGTGTGCTCAGATGCCAATGCAATCAGACAGTGCTGCTCTCAAAAGAGAGATGCTAGCTGTCTCTCACTGTGATATGTTGTAGGAAAAGGAAACACACTTGTTTTCTAAATCTTTTCAAAAAGAATATATATTCTGATGTGGTGTCAGAAGAAGTATGATTTAAGACATTAGCATCTTTATTCAGAACATAACCAGTAAGTTTTATTTTGGGTATATTTATATAAGTGTAAGGATTCAGCCCCAGAATTACAATATATATATCCATTTTATGCATTTTGATATCATGGTAAAAGATTAGTGAAAGAGTATTGAAAAAAAGTTAATTTACTACATGCACAGCTTGGATTGCTAACAATAAATATGATTGATAAGGGGCAGCTCAAAAAGAAGCAGACTTACAGTCAGCAGAGCCCCTGTGAATTAACTTTCTGTTTCTCCCCAGAGAGAAATAGCTTTTGTGCCCTACTTCAGCCAATTGGACTCTGAAAGCTTTATGGTAAAATTCTTTCATGTAATGAGTATTTTTTCTTCATATATTCTTGTTTCCACTCAAACAGCTGTTTATAAAAACAAAAAATGAAAAGACATTTAAAAAAAAACAGTTGAAAGATTAATTAAGGTACATATATTAATTTTTAACTCCATGCTTATATCTTGAGAGCAAGGAAGTGCAAGTATTACAACTAAGCAATAATAATTTGTGTGAAACCTAAAACATGGGTAATAATAGCAACATGACACTTTACAACTTGATTACAATGGATGTGCCTAAAGATGCTATCGCTAAGGAACATCTGCATTGTGACCTAGGAAACTTCAGGAAAGCACCATCTTGGACTCTGCCATAGGGCACTTGGCAGGGAACAGGAAGACTGAAAATGTAAACCTGTACTCCACTTTTCTATTCCTCAGATTTCTATGTTCTCCACAGACTAGTTCAGACTCTATAATTAGTGTTGACCTGTTAAGAAGAGTTACAAAACTCTCTAGAAATCGATGAAATTCAAGAACCTTTACTCTTGCATCAACATCACAGTCTCTGGAGAGGCAAGCGAGCCATCCCTGTCCATCTCTGATTTGTGCATGCCAAGGAAAACAATTCTCCAGTGACAGATCTCCACACACACCCAAACCCAGTTACTATAAGCAGAACAAAATAAAAATAGGAACAGAGTACCATCAGCTGAGAGCACAGGCCAAGAACCAGAAAGTTATTTAAAAACAAGTACGAAGGCAATGGCAAATAATTTTGTTAAAAATCATTAAAAGATAATGATCAGGGCAATTTCTGGCATATATTTGAAAATAACTAAAGTAACCCTGCATTTTGCTTGTGCGCTGATAACTTCCACTCTGTTTGAAGTCTTTCTGGTTTTGCTAATTTTACATGCTAATTCTTGGGATGCTTTGCAAGCATCTGCAGAATGTCCTTCATAAGCAGAGATACTTACTCCATTCTTCAGTTTGGTACAGGATGTACCAAACTGATTACATGTCCAGTAATTACATTTCACTTTATTTCTTCAGCTTTTTCTGTAGTCTCTGATTTTGAATGTTATTGAACCAATACCCTGAATCATGACTGCATTATGTGCACTAAAGCCAGACAAAGTGCAAATGTAGCACAAATTTCCTTGATTACTAACAAAAAGTCAAAGATTAACACAAAAAAAAACCCTGATGGCCAAAATATATTTTAAAAAAGTTTTTCCATTATGGTAATAAGATCTACCTTTTATTCCCACACCAGTCCCTAAAACGCATCTTAAATCAGTCCCTAAAATCAGCCTTAAACTGATACTGCAGAACAAAGTGTCAGAGTACTAGTGATCTCAGCAGGTACAGCTACATGTTGAATCATAGGCATGTCACAAGTATTTGCATATGAGCTATCTGAGATAAAGCCAGGTAACCACATCCACAGCAGTAGCCTAAGGCAAATACATTGGCTCATGGCTTGGAGGCAGAGCTGCAATAGCACCTCTAACAGCAGTCTTTTGCTAGGGTTATCCTAACCTAGTTCAGAACTTCAGGTGAGACTTTATGCTGAACATAACTCTAGCAAGGAGTGAGGCATCAAAACAGAATGAGAAAGGAAAATACAGGGTTTGCACACACAGGACTCTCTACAACAAAGAAGAATAAGAGCAGAATATGGTAAGAACAGTAACCTGAGTTAACCTTCAAGCAGTTGCTCTACCAAGTTAAGTCTAGGCTTACTTTAAAGCAGGATAAAGATCGATTTTGTGTAAACAGAAATAAATAGGAACATGAACAGGTGCATCAACCTGAAGTGTGCCCTTTTAAGACTGCGGAAAAAATGTTGACTACTATTACACTATCCAGAGAACCAGCCACAGAGAGGTCAGGCAGCAAAACTCTGGCTTTTGACTCCAGAGAAAACCACATGATTATAAAAAAGGATTGCAGCAATGTTGGTGACAGCCAGCATGGCTTCACTAAGGGGAAATCCTGCCTAACCAATCTGGTGACCTTTTATGAAGGGGCTACGGAACTGATGGACAGGGGCAGAGCAGTTGATGTCATCTACCTGGACTTGTGTAAAGCCTTTGACACTGTCTCCCATGACATCCTTCTCTCTAAGTTGGAGAGACATCAATTTGATAGGTGGACCACTCGGTGGATAAAGAACTGGCTGGATGACCGCACGCAAAGAGTAGTGCTCAGTGGCTCAGTGTCCAGCTGGAGACCAGTAACGAGTGGTGTCCCCCAGGGATCGGTGTTGGGACCGGTCTTGTTCAACATCTTTGTGGGTGACATGGACAGTGGGATTGAGTGCGCCCTCAGCAAGTTTGCTGATGACACCAAGCTGTGTGGTTCAGTTGATACATTGGAGGGAAGGAATGCCATCCAGAGGGACCTTGACACGCTTGTGAGGTGGGCTGATGCCAACCTGATGAAGTTCAACCATGCTAAGTGCAAAGTCCTCCACCTGGGTCGGAGCAATGCCAGGCACAGCTACAGGTTGGGCGGGGAGGAGATTGAGAGCAGCCCTGCGGAGAAGGACTTGGGGGTGTGGGTTGATGAAAAAATGAACATGAGCCGGCAGTGTGCGCTTGCAGCCCAGAAGGCCAACCGTATCCTGGGCTGCATCAAAAGGAGTGTGACCAGCAGGTCGAGGGAGGTGATCCTGCCCCTCTACTCTGCTCTCGTGAGACCTCACTTGGAGTATTGTGTGCAGTTCTGGTGTCCTCAACATAAAAAGGACATGGAACTGTTAGAACAAGTCCAGAGGAGGGCCACGAAGATGATCAGGGGACTGGAGCATCTCTCGTATGAAGATAGGCTGAGAAAATTGGGGTTGTTCAGCCTGGAGAAGAGAAGGCTGCGTGGAGACCTCATAGCAGCCTTCCAATACCTCAAGGGGGCCTCTAGGGATGCTGGGGAGGGACTCTTCATTAGGGACTGTGGTGAGAGGACAAGGGGTAATGGGTTTAAACTTAAACAGGGGAGGTTTAGATTGGATCTGAGGAAGAAGTTCTATACTGTGAGGGTGGTGGGGCCCTGGAATGGGTTGCCCAGGGAAGTTGTGAATGCTTCATCCCTGGCGGCGTTCAAGGTGGGGTTGGACATAGCCTTGGATGGCATGGTTTAGTGGGAGGTGTCCCTGCCCATGGCGGGGGGGTTGGAACTCGATGATCTTGAGGTCCTTTCCAGCCCTTACTATTCTGTGATTCTGTGATTCTGTGATTCAGCTTCAATGAAAGACATAGAAATAACATAAAAAACCTGAAAGACCAGCTTTCACAATAGGTGATGAGAATCTGTAGTGAAGCATTTACAGACTGTTTCTAAAAGGGAAAATGTTGTGTACAGAAAGACTGAGCAATACTGCTGACAGACCATGCAGATTAAATTCTAGCACTACTAATTAAGCACCGAGTAACACATTTTTTTTTTCCGGCACTGTTTGGTGGTCCATGAGCTGCTGTTCAAGCGGGGGCCTAGAACAGCAGCATAGCTGGTATGGATTGCAGTCTAAATGTGTATGTGCCATTTATGTGTGAGGTCAGAGAAGTATTTTATACTAGCACTTTAAAGGATGAGTGCAAACTATCTGCATTGTTCTGGGCTTCTGGAAAACTGGTACAGAATTAAAAAGCTACAAGCCTGAGGAAAGCCTTAAGACGGGTTTGTCTGCAGCACACAAGTACTGAAACACTGCGCTGAACTGGCTCGTAGTCACAATCATACAATTCCTCTCCATACTGCAGCTTTATTTGTTTTAGGGCAGCCACAGGTTTACTCTGTAAGTTTACCTAGTTCTACTGTAGTTTGTGCTATTTCAGAGGAAACTTGATTCTTCTCCTTATGACAGACAGGAGCTGCAAAACTTTAAAAAATTTAAATGCCTTATGCTACAAAGAGATATTACATGGGTTTGCATTGCCGACAGAACATGTAAAGCCCTCCACATTTTCTATGCCACAAAAAAAACCTGTTCGACAGCCAAGTTTCTGTTACCGGAACAGGTCAGACTCCTGAGAAATGTTCAGAAAGAAGAGGAAACAAGATTGGTGGCCATAATAAAAACACAGCAAGTTTGCCCACATATCAATACCACAACAGCTTTCCCTAGAGATTTATATTATTTCCATAAATGTATCAGCCTGTGATATTCTTAAATGTGCTTGGTCAAAGAAGTGCATAAGCAGATAAAGCGTTCCTTCCAGTCTTCTGAAAAAGGTATCAGAGTTACAAGAAGAAATGAAACATCTTTTAAGTCAATAGTCAGAGAGCAGTACCCAAACAATGTTAAGAAAACAAATCCAAAAAGGGAAAAAATATTCATCAAATTCACAAGGGAAAAATCCTGTTGACTAATGTGGGAGTTGGACGAGAAAAATGTAATAAAAATACTCCAATGTTATGCCTTTATTCTTTCCTGTGACTGTGAAAACAGCCTTTTCGTGAGGTTTCAGAAGGTTGTGTTCACACTGGCTGAAGGGCAAGGTTTGATGTGTGAGCCAGCTCTCACTTTCAAGCTGAACTTTTCCCATGAAACTAGTGTGTCCCCAAGTCTAACCAAAGCATACAGAACAATGTACAGGTTTCTAAGATTAGGATTTGCACATGAACACAAACCTAAACAAAATGGCAAAATAAGAATAGTTTGCATTTTGACCTACAAAAGATATGCAAATAACTATGCAGATAAAACATAGTATTTGAAGCATACAATACTGTTTATGATAACTAGAAAAAATACTTGTGATTTTAAAAAGACAGTTTATGATTACAAAATGCATTATCTCAGCCTTTGTTATTCATCTTCAAGAACCTAAACAAGAAAACTCAATTGTATACAGGAAGCATAGGTTATTTTTGAAGTATACCAATTCAAATGTCAGAATCCCTGCTGATATGACCCTCTCAGCCCCAAAACAGTAGCCCTGTGGGACAATACTGATATTTTTCCTTTCATAAATTTAGTGGTTATTTCTATTGTTGACCCTTTAAAGTTAATTGGGAAAATGACCCATTTTATATTGGTTGCTTTTTTTGTTTTCTCTGAAAAAATAAAAAATACCTAATCCAAGCCATTAACTTAAACCATTTATATACAAAGTTCAAAATCTCTGTTTTTTTTAACTAAAATTGCGCAATTGCAGATTCAGCCCAGTGTTGTTATCAATCAAAACTCTCAGGAAAGTCATCCTCTCAGTTTGTTTCGCATCAAAAGATTGACAGGATTATACCTACATTGCTTTTGGATTTGATTCTACAATCTTTCTGCATTAAATAAATGAGAATTCCAATCTTTCTTTTTATATTGGTATATCTTATTCTCACTTTGCTCACAAAATAGGATCATGCAGGGAAGTTGGATGATATATTGTTGCTTTTAAGCTTTCAAAATCTTCTGCAATTTTTTATTCAGTTTTAAAGAGTAGATTTTTCACCCAGATATGTATTAGCAGCTTTCCCAGCCATCATACAAGTCAAATGTTTGTAATAGAGATAAAAGGTTTTTGCTATAGAGCATAAGCATGTGGCAAACTTTTTGTGTTTCTGAAATTTTAAATGCCTGTGTACAACAACAGCTTGTGACACCAGTGCAGTAGTATGCTTCTTGGAAAGTCTGTGATAAGCTGTGCCAGATACTGTGAAGTCAATCTGAACTCATTCACAAATAAATATATTGGTTAGTTTAAAAAATATCTCTTCCATTTGGAATATCAGGTTTATATTCCACATCTAAACCTGTTTTCCAGAGAAATCACAACCCTTCCAAACAGCATTTTTAGCAGAAATGAAAGTATGAAGTGGGCACAATAAAAATTGAGAATTATTTACCAAACTTCAAGTTGGAAAATGAGACTATTTGCAAATAAAACACACTAAAATGACCTTTTTAACCTTACATAAACTCAGACATAAACCCCCTTTCTGCAACTTTGAGAGCTAAGAAAATTCTTTAAGACAAATACCTTGCAATAATAAAACCTGCTGTCCCAACCTTCTTTTTGAAGGAACCACTGGAATGTTTCTCTGTTGTACTAGTTCCTTATCTGCTGAGTCTCAATTTTCTGAACAGTATCTGAGGTTTCTCAAGCAGTACAGAGAACTGAAAATGAGAGAATTTAATTTTATGTTCTTGTCATCACACTGAATCAGAAGTGCTCCACAATGGAATTACACATAGAGCTCACTTTATTACCTATCCCATAACTATGAATCTCTGATGGCTATTAAAAGTCAGCAAAGATCTGAAACTGGCAGGTATCACATTTAATGTATGTGCAGCCCCATTACAAGAAAATAGCTATACTCAAGAAACAAGCTAATAATTCTTCTGAATCAGTATCTGAATCTGTACTTGCAGTTCGCTTGAACCACAGAAGAGATATTCCTTAGAAAGACTGCCTATACGGTCCATCACTTTTTTTTTTAGACATTACACCTTTCTACCAAATCATAGATCTTGCTCTTTGCTGGGAACTTGGTGTAATATCAAGGGGGTGATTCTAGGCTTTTTTATGGCACAGTGCTGCTATGCTGTAAAAAGAACTAATTGTCTACATTTTTCAGTTAGTGTAACTACAATCTGGCAGCATTTGGACATGAAAATTGGATAAATCAGATATAATTCATCAAGCAAGGGGAAGATGGGTCACATGCAAGCCCAGTGCAAAACCAAAAGTTCCAGTTTGTTCAGAGCTGGAATTTCAGCTCCAAATCATGGAATTATGGAACTACAATTTCATGTCAAGTGCTGCATAAGAGCTAAGGGACCTGTGGGTGATAGCCTCTCACACTAAACAGGAAACCTCTAGTACCTTCCTAGACCAACTTGGGAGAAATCAGCCTTCTTCAAATGAACCATTTGGCAACATCTCCAAAAGAAAACAAAAGTACTTGCTCCCTCAAAGGTAACCGGGAGCCAATTTCTGTGCTACCTTACTGTATGTATCCATTCAATTTGTATTCATTATGCAGTACCTCGGAGAACTGGCAAATACCATGTGGAAGTTTACTGTAGAGTTATTACAGAACCTCCACCCTATGTGAAACTTTCCAAAGTTACACTAAATCTCAGGGCTGATTGCCAAGCCTAGAAAATAGTAACGTTTTTAATAGTTTAAAGTAGATTGAAAGCATTTATGGATAAACTATAGCAAGAAAAGAGCAAAACTATGTAATTTATTAGCAAACCAGTAGTTTTTTGTTTGTTAAAAGATGCATTTTAGTTCCACAAAAAATGATTTAAGAACCTTCTATAGCATTTCATCAGGTAAATTAATGTAAGTTTAAACTTAGTTGTGTTACATTTAAGATCTGCAGGTTTTCATATAACCATCCCCACTTTATGGTTCTAAATGTAATTTCTCAAGCATAGAGCAAAAAGAATACCTTTGAAACAAGTTCTCAATTAAGGTTCAATGCTTTCAGAACACAGTTGCTTATAGGCTGATTTTCAGTGGTGCTGAACACATATTTTCACTGTAATGGGTATAAGCATAGGAACCAGATCATTAAGTCTCATCAATGATAATCTAGAATATTTAGTTACTTCCATGCAAGGAAAGAATTGTCAGTTTCCTATTCACCATGTTTATTTAAAGGGACATTAAGATGTTAGTTACTGATAATTCTGATACAAAAGAGGGAATAAGCATATTGACATTTATTTTGCCAAATTAATATACCTGATATTCTCAATGAATTAAGTCTTAAGATTTCTGACTTTATCTCTACTTCCTTAAAAAATTATTGTTCCCTGAGTGCTATCATAGAAAGTTATGCCTGTGAATGTACTCACTCAATTCAACATTGCACATATTCATTTTTCTTTGGTTAATTCACTGTGAGGATACACCATTCCTTTACTGTCAGATAATATTATTGAATGCTTAGCTCCCATAGCAGGCAATGGAAGTATTTCTGCTCCAAGTGTTAATTTACTCATGCTGGCGATTAGTGCTGATCCATGTCAGGAAAACTGCAACTAAGTTCACGCCTTAAGCCACAGAAATCAGCAGCTGAATCAGACAGATGCAGAGAGATAGCACCTAAACAATTCATCACATGGGCTTTATCCATGTTTTGATTTTTTGTGCACTTCAAACTGGGATGCATAGTACATTGTTGGACTGTATGGTGTTATTTCCTTTTTCAAACTTTAACTATTTAAAAAGCAGTATATTGCTCACATTGAAAGTTGACTTAGGCATTTTGAACTGAAGATACTTGAAGACTATTCAGAATTCCACATATGACCAAGTTTCATCCAACTTGTGATACTTGGAGCATGTATATGATGGCAAAGACTTAATGTGCCATTGACCCATGACAAAATCAGATTATTACCTGGAGGAAAAAGGTAATGTAACAATATGCAAATTCTTAAATGAGCTGTTTTTCATTAATATTTCATAACAAACCAAGCTCAAATTCTTCTACTTCAATTCTACATTTACTCGCTCTCTTTAAGGGTACCTGTGTTAGAGCTTGAATGCAGCTCAGAAAGCTACATCTAGATAGTATTAGAAAACTGAATGGATTTTAGCTCTGCAGAGCCACAACCAAAAAAAAATAAAAATGAGCCTAGAGTCTAACGTTCTCTATGCTACCGATGGATTTCAATGTTGTACGCTAGGAACTGACATCCCATTCCATCCCCTCAGCATATTGCCTTTTCTATATTCAACTGTAAAAAATGCAACAAGCAAAGTAAGTACTGTAAAAACACTCCAGCTATTTTTCTTCATATTCTGAACGTAAATCCTTATCGGTTCAGCGTACTTTCTAAACTAAATGCGTAACAGATTAGGCAGGTACCAGAGTCTCTCTGCAAGGGCTAATAACTTCTGACAATGAGGCATTGAAGCCTCTTCGCCTGATGCACACTTTCATGGCAGTTGAACAGGCAACTACAGTTTCATGATTTGTTCAATTTTCATATGATATTATTCAGGAAGAATAGCAATACTGTATGTATGGGCATCTATAGCTGTAATAATTTTTCCTAATTCTCATAGTTTGCAGAAAAACAATACTGATATTTAAGCTATTTTGCTATAGTTTCTTCTAAAAGTATGAGAACTGTGTCAAATACCCAGAAAACTCAGGATCATATCCGATGCTGCTTTGCATATGAGGTTAACAGAAATGCACTTGAATTCATTGAGATCCATGACATACAACAGCAAGATTGACACTTAGGTGATGAAAAGTGGAATTAGGAAAAAAACAAACTTTCCTAGAACTCCATCTACAACTTAAGTATTTATAAGTGGGTATGAATTTTGCTCTACATTATTTGGAGGTGTCCGTTGTACCCTCTGCTGTTTAGACATTGAGAATGCTAATCCTACCTAAGTGACACGGTGAAAACATGGCTTAACAGCACTACTTGTCATAGAGGTATTGTGAACACCTTGTGCTGCTGGTTAGATGCCCCTCTGTGCATAAATATTACAAAATAAAAGATAAACTTCTGTTTCTCGCATGATTCCCCTCTATTGAACATTGGTTCTGTGCTAATCTGGGTTTCTTTCAGAATGAAAGAAAAACCAAAACATTTTTTAATTGTTTGGTCAACAGCCCTATGGACGGTTTCTTCATCTTTCCCACAGACATTCTGCAGTCATGGTTTGTAAACACTGTTGATCAACAGAGCTACCATCTGCCATTTTTTTCACCAGGAGGTTGGTATTCTGGGAGTGCATGACCTTGTTTATGTTTTGATATTTCTCTCGAAGTTAATATCCTTCTATCAAAAAATCATGAACCTGATTCCTCAAATTTAACTGACTGCAGACTCATTAATGAAAAAGTAATGCATGGTAGTAATTTAAAGGGAGCAAAAATAGATGTTTGAATATTTATGTCGCTCTCTGAACTAGAAAGTGATGATACAGCACTCACTGCCAGTCATTTTTCATTTAATTTATGGGTTTTTTTAAATTTAAGCTGTACCAGTTTATAATCCAACCGTAAACAGCAAAGCAAACAGCTGCAACTACAGCTGCTACTTTGGAGCTACTTCAGCTTGACTCTCCCCAACACGTATGTGAGATCACATTCATAATTTACAAATTATATAAAACTACATTTTAAAAAATGTGAGTTATGTAATTGTGGAGAGGGAAGAACAGAGAGAAAGACAGTGTTTAGGAGGACATGAATTACTTAACAACAAATTTTAATTTGAAAACCAGCAGGTGCCAAAAGCTAATAGACATTATGTACAGAGATGAAATGAATACAAATGTTATAATGGAAGTGTCTGGCAGTTCTATTCTGTAATGAGTCTACTTGAAAAACATTGCTCTGCAGCTAGCATAAACTGTTAATTGGAATTAAATATTTAGTTCTGCCATGTAGGAGTTAAGGACCTTTGTGAGCCCACCTTTTAGTAAATTGCCAGTTCTAAAGCAATACCACAACACCATTAATCTGCTACGATGAGGGGCGCTCCAGCAACCCATCTCAATCTGAGTTTTCCATTGTGCAGCAGAGCGCTCATAAAAGAAGTTTTATCTTGGTCTTGGTTTTAAGACATAAGTTATATTTGAACTGGATTACCACTGTGCACATTTAGAAATAAAATGACATCTTTAGAAAACCAGATTATAAAGATGGATGCACTTTAGGGTCAACTGAAAATGTTTCACTGCAGTGGCACGTTTTAGCTCCAGATAAATAAGCAACAGCTGAAAGGAAATATTATGGTTAAATGAACAGCTCTGTAATGAGATATATTTCAGAACCTGGGGAAGTATTAATGTACCAGAAACATAACACTCTCCATGTTTTTAATACTGTATATGTCAATGTATGACAACATATATGTCAAAATACCACTTACGTCACAGAACTCTGATAGTATCAAAATATTTAAGCAGGTTTGTTCTAACTAGAAATCCTTAATTTCTGAGAAAAAGAGAACACACCAAAGTCTGTTTAAAACAGCAATGCTGTAGTGCATAACTGAAGGCAAATCATTGCAAGCTATAAATGTGCAAAACCAGCAACATATTCAGGGAAAAGTCATTCCCTCGTTTTTCTGAAAAAAAAAAGCAAAGCTTCCTACACAAGGTAAATTTGGGATTTAACCATAAAACATGGGAAACAAGTGGAAAAACATTTGCTATAGTAACTTCTGCATACATGAAAGTCAGCTACATTCAGTTTTAAAGGACAGTGACCGATGTGCTCTTGAATGTGTATTGCGTGTTAATTGTTCCCTTTGGGAGTGGAACTGTAAGGTTTTTTGACCAAAAAGAAAAAGTAAAACAGCTTTTGCATGCTTTGTACTACAGTTTCTCTAAAAATACTCTGCAAACTACTTCTCTTTTTGATACTTAGACTCTGAATTGACATGGGGACCCAGAAAAGTATACATATTATAGCAGTTAATAATTACAAATAGTTCTACTCAAGCACAGCTCTCAGAACTGCAATACCCTCTGTGGAGATTAAGGAAAAATGTAAGAGGCTAGCAAAAATTGAAATTATTTTCATAATTAAAGAGTTAAGGTGGTAAAATGTAAAACTAAGTAATGTTTTACAGCTGCAAGCCATAAGAACAAATTGTAAATATACCTATATTAATTCCCTATTTCTTTTTTTAAACTGTTTTTCTAAGATAGTTTGAAAGACATAGAAGTACTTGCCTTAAGAAGGTATACAAGAAAATGCATTACTTAGATAAACTTTTTCCTCTACAAATTTGTATGCTGATGATATCATGATGTTAGATTAAGAGTCAATCTCAACTGGACAATGCAGGTCAACTTGCTTGTCACGAGTTTCATACTTTGTATTTTTCTGTCTAAACAACAATAAATATAGTCTTGCATGATCAACTTTCAGTAATCCCCACTTCATCCTCTATCTCAAAGTCAAATTTTTTCTTTCTCTGGAGAATTCATTATGCTCTTAGAAGTTTCTAGGTCAAAACAACTGATCAATAATTTCCTACCTTTATGTATTTGTTAGCTATCTATTACCCAATATTACATCCAGGTAATATTAATAGTTGATAGATTTATGATTTTTTTTTTTCGAGGAGCAGTCTATCTCCCCTTCATCCTTATTATGACTGAATTAATTTCCTTTTTCTTTAGATATGCTTATTTTCATTTGCACTTGTTTTCCTGTCTTCAACTTTGTGGTCCATGTTATCACCCATACTGAAAAGTGAA
Source organism: Amazona ochrocephala (assembly GCA_039720435.1). NCBI lineage: Eukaryota > Metazoa > Chordata > Aves > Psittaciformes > Psittacidae > Amazona > Amazona ochrocephala. Next base: position 78,387,003 of record CM077881.1, on the reverse strand, counting down.
TTAATGTATTCCTTCAGTTTGGGAGCAATATCTTGATCAGCTCTTGTCTCATCCTCATTGTCAAAGGATGGAAACACCGTTTTATCTTATGACTAAAAGACTATTTTTATTAGATTTAATTTCCCTCCTAAAATACAGTGTTTGTCTTTTGACAATTCTTGCTTAAGTCTGATAGTCTCCCACCTTTAAGATAAAGCTTTCTGGAACATACATCTTTCTCTGTAGAGTGCTTGTTTTTTCCTAATATCCTGAGATGGTAATTCTTCCATTTAGCATTGCAACAAATCCCTTCAAGGGTCCCTTCCTGCCCTGTCCTTCCCTACAATACAAAATGTGGTATCTTCAGTGTCATGCACCCACTATAAATATTTGGTATGCATCACTCATTACAGTTGCCTATCAGTCTAAGTTTCTTGACCAGACAATTCAATCGCTTTAAAAAAAAAAATAGAAACATGTAAAATATTTGCTCAGTGAGAAGCGAAACAAAAAAAAATAATTATATATCATTCATCAAAAAAAAAAAAAAATCCATCATTCACACTGCATGTTTTTGAATAAAAATTGATGTATAAAATATCCAGCATTCAGTTAACAATTCTGGGCTACAATTGGAAGGTTCAGTAATGACAACTGTTTTGAGTAAAAGTGCTGCTTTTATGAAATCATGTGTTCGAGTTTACATATGATTTCTTTTTTTTTTCACTTTATACCAAAACACTAGTCATGTTGAAGTTACTATAAGAAACCCTTACAAGCTATTTTCTCTGAAGTGAAAAGAAAAAAAACAAACAAACAAAAAACAAACCAACAAAACAGAAACAAAACCAGAAACACTCAAACCAGTACAGCAATTAGAATTGTAATGTATCTTCTTTCTTTGTTGTTTCTTTGTTGTTTTTCCTTTAAACATAAGGCAGCAGGAAACAACTTTGCTAAGCAGGAAGTTGTTACAACAATAATTATAAAAGCCACTACAGAGTTTTGATTTAGGACTTCATGTTTTCCTCCAAAATACAGCATTTTTAGAATTTACGTTCTATACATTTAATCTGACTTCTGAAAAGGAAATATCTACTTGTATGGACAAGAATTTATCAAGAGATAAGGACAACTGTATACTGTTTTTTTCCACAACTGTGCTAGCTCAAATAGTATCTTTAGACTAAACAGCTCCTCTTTTTCTCTGCATCGGGATAAAGACAGTACTACACACAATTCTGAGGAGAGTGAGCAGCAGTGATGTTCTTAGGGCCTAAAATGGGAGTCAAAGAGTTGCTATAATCCAGGAAGCCATTAAAAAGTTGCTAAACAGAGAACGAACCTGTAGGAGAAATGTCCTGAAAAGCCACGGTAGTCAAGAACGAGATTTTCTTCAAAACTTCTTACTTTTGCACGGTCTCCTTAATTTTCTGTACATTGAGTATTCTTTTTTCCAATCACATTTTTGAAAACCTGTTTTTAGGATGGCACACTGAGAATCCCATGCCCCACCATATAAAAATCCTCCTTCCTCTGTATTGGTACATATATATATGTCTATATTTCTATGATTTTTTTAATATTTATAATGTATATATATGTATAATTTTTGCATTTTTTTAGAGAGAGGTGTGCATTTCTGGGGGGTTCACACCATGGAAACAACTTGGACAGGAGAAGTCTTCTTTCAAAAGATTTTGATTCTTAGGACAGATATTCCCGAAGCAGTTTTAGATATCAGCCTCTACAGACCCTTTATGCACTATTTAGGTGAAAAAAACTAAATTTACTAGCACATCATTTACTTACTCATCAATCTAACAACATCCACAGGTGAGGCATGTGGTAGAAAACACAAGAGCACCTCAATGATGCAAAAATCATTCTAGTTTAGCTCATTTATGCATGTTAGCATTGAAGTTAAGCTAATTGATCTTATGTACAGTTAAGTCATGTCTACACTCTGTAAAATGAATTTGCCAACCTCTGCTAGACATCCTGAGCCATAATGTGAACCTAGAGAAGAAAAGCATGAGAAATAACCCCTCAGTAAAAACATTCTAAATCTTAATTGTGAATGTTTGTTATATACCACCTTTTCACTTACGAATTAATGATCCCCCTTCATTTTACCCCTACGTGTCTTGGGTGAACAGACCTCATTAAGTTACAGATAACAGCTTCCCTCCTATCAGAAGTTCTCTGTCACTTTCAAACCTGGTACTTTTTGTAACAACTAAAACCCAAAAAGTTTATTTAGACCATCAAAGACACTATGATCACAGGAAGGGGCGATTTAATGAATGACTGTATAATGAAGCTTCGGTAATATGTCTGTATTTTTTCACCTCCTTAACTAGAGGCTCTTACTGGGAATTCTGAGTTTGATTTTCACAAGGAGTATAGTACAGAGGAATTGAGTTTCCAGCTGTTGTTGCTAAGGGTTTTTATCAGGTCTCACATACTGAAAAGATGTCCTTTTGATACGATGTTGATACAAAATCTTACACATTAAGGACTGCTCGTTAAGGAGAAATTTACACTGAAGACTTGTTTCCACCCTAAAACTCATGGATAAAGGAAGAATAGAATGACAAAGGTGTTAAATCAATGTTACAATTAGCAGGTGCTAAATTAGAGACATTTTGGTTATCAGTTTCAAACACTTTTCAAGTAAAGATCTTCCTAGTGACAGCACATTCAATACTAAATATCTAAATGCAAAAATCCTATAAAGCAAAGATTGGCTTGCTTTTAAAAGTTGCTATCTTTGTCTTTACAATATGCTACAACTCAGATATGATAACAGCTTTCTATATATTATGCTTCATAATATTATGGATTTTTTTTTTAAATTCTTTTGTGGAATGTACATATTTTATCTGAAAACTGTTAAAAATATGCTAAAATCAACTGAATTAAAACAGAATTAGCAGTCTTATGTAATTCTACAATGCTTATATGTGGTCTGATTTCATTAAATCTTTCAAAGAATGAATAGGATAACATCTCCCAGGTAGAAGCCACAAATACAGCTGATAGTGATTCCAAGCAACTAACCCTGAAACCAAGTAAATTATTGGTATTACATGTTCATTTCAACATATGAATTCCCTGCTGCTGCATTTGCATTTCTTGAGACTATTGTCATCTCAAAGCTAGACTACTATGGAAAAAGGGGAAATCCAGTTCAGATATTTTTCTGTTGGAGTTCAATTGTGATTATACTCAGGGTTTTGTGTGGCTTCGGGTTTTTTCCCACTATACTTAGGAAAAATGTAAACGTAATGAAACTAAAGAAATATAATTGGATAGTCCATAAAAAAAAATCATCAGTTTCCCTTTAAAATCTTGAGGGTATTTCCAGGAGCACAGAACCAGTCTTGAGTTTTACATTTCATTTTCTACAATGTATTTTCAAAGAATAATGTTCCATCAACCAGAATCACATAACAGATCTTCAGTACATACAAACTGTTAAAGCCCCACTGACATCATAAATGTCAATAAAGGGTACCCAAGACAGTTCAGGTGGAAAAACACTGAACATCCTTGTATTGCTCTGACAACCTGACATTCAGTTAGTTTTCAGAGGCGCCAAGATCATACAATCCACAAAACCATATGCTGCTTTCTGTCTAGTGTTTATAATTAAGTTACACTTTCAAAAGCTGCAAAAGCTTTTTGATAAAGTTATGCCATTCTGCTCGCTTCTGAAATTGAAGCATTTAAGTTCTATCCATATATGTACTTCCAAGTGTATATTCCTAATTTCAGAGGGATGCATAAAGCCATAAGTATCTCAAAACCCACTTTGCTTTAACCTAGATATTCTTATGCCTAAGTATTATGTCCAATAGTGGTATGGGCAAGGGGGAAACCTCAATACATAATGGATAAATGTATTTTAGAAGCAGTGGGAATCAAGTGATATTAAAATGAAAGAAAAATCATTGAGTTACCTTTTTAAGATACAGACACTAAGCTTTACAATAAATAAAGCACTCCTCTTTAACTTAATGTCTTGGAAAACTATTTTGTTAAATTAAGGAAACATACTATGGTGAATATTTCTCTACATGTTACTAATGAAAATCAAGCTGCTCTGCTTTGTAACCATGCTGTCTTCTACCTTGTGTTAACCTCATATTGGCTTCCTTAATAAAAGGTTGGATTTGGTCACCATCAGAATTCCCTGTGAAGAATAAGGCTGCAGCTCAACAGTGGGTTTTTAGGCCTCAAGATACCAAGATTTCCATCAAGGAGATTTGAGGCGAACCGTGCATTCATGAGAGATTGACTTATGTGTAAACAGTCTGAAATAATTTAGTATGCACAGAAGCCTTATTTACAGTGAGATTTTTCATAATAAAACCTCAACTGTCACGCTTCTGGAGTATAAAAATTCCCTGCCTCCTGTAAAAAAACAGGTTTTCAAGTATAAGCAGTTGTCAAGAGCCTTCTATGTTCATTTTCTTTCAGTCCGAGGAACTAGGTGGCTTAGATCTACTTATGTATAAAAGTCTCAATTCTTTGCTGCTTATTACTTATTAGGTTTAGTGCTTACAAGCATAACATGAGGAAACTAATACCAATAACTAGTACTGAAATGAGCAAGGCTTGAGATTACTTTGCAGCTTGTGGAAAGATTCTTACTATTGTGCTGCTAAAAAAAATTATTGGACTTTTCATTAATTATGAAACATATCCACAGCACAGCTCTTCTTTTAAACTACCATGACAATACAATAAAATGCTGTTCAGGACAAATAACAGCATAACAGTGGATTTTTAAAGTACCTATTGTGAAAGTACTAAAAGAGGGAATATAAATGTAAACTGTAATTCAGCGGACAGATTTGTCATGTGGTAAGCTTTTAGTGCCACCATTAACTGAGTCCACCACATCACATTGCTTTTCAACAATGGAAATAACCTACTTGTATGGACAGAGAAAAAACAACACAAACTGATGTCAGAATTAGTCTCAGTCTATGTTACCTACACTGATATCAAATCTTCTGAGAAAACTATCCTTGCAAATATTTTCTGTCATGAGTATTAGGTACATACAGATGCTTTCAAGCAGTGGTGGAGTATTTAAATTCTATAACCTTAAGTGGTTTTGTTCTGGTTACAGCCCTTGCTGCTCCATTGCTTTCTCTCATCTAGCTAATAAAACAGCTTCTCAGCAGCTTCTCAGAGGACTCCCTGGGCTCTGACCTTTTCATTTCCCTTTCTTTTTTGTGGGCATATTCTGCAGGGCCAGAAGCAAAAGACGTATTTAATCTGTAACTTGCCATGTCACAGTACCAGATCTATAGAAAAGTATCAACTGTATCTATGCATATTGTGGAAAGCACTGATGTCCTGGAACAGATCATGTTCTACATAGCAACTCTCATATCCCACTACAACACTAAATTTCTGTAACACATGCCCTCTGCAAACATCTGGCTGCAAAACAAGAGAGCTAGCCATTACCCATTAAGTTTAACTAAGCAGAACAGGGTACCTCTGAGCTTTTCTTGGCATGCAAGAAATTGAAATGCTTCTATGAAGGCTTGACCTTGCAGTCCCAATGGGTTATACAGAAAAATTTCATTGACTCCAGTGGAGCTTTATCAAACTCTTGATAAAATCATAGTTTTCCTTTTTTTTTTTTTTTTTTTTTTTAAGTGCATCTGTTCTAAATACTATCTTTGAATACATCTGCCACTGTACATGTTGAACCTTACTTGTAGTATTTCTTAAGCCTCAGAGCCAGCAATCACATTTAATTTTTCTCATGACAGAGTGGAATACACCAGAGCATCTTCAACATTTTCAAGGTTGAAAATATGATACTGCTAGCTTAAGAGAGAGATGACCTCAAAATCAGTGCTTACTTCAGATACATCAGGAAAAGAATCAGTTGCAATATCTAATTTTCTCCAAACCAAAAGGACTATGGAGTACATCAATTCTATTTAAAAAATAAAAAAAAAAAAAAAATTTAGTGATGTCTTACCTGTCTTTGATTTGTAACAAGAATGCTATATAGTGTAAAACTTAAAATACATCTTGTAAGATGTATTTTGGATATATGTATATGGATATATTTTGGATATATATATTAAGATATATGGATAACTTACACATATGCTGTACAGTAAGACTTTCTTACAGGGAGAACAAAGAAAGTGTTTTCTGCTCCAAAAGGCAAGACACTGAACAGGAAAAACCTAGGACACATTCAGCGTACAACGAACATTAACAAATAGCTTGCAGACTCATGCATTTAGTTAACTGGAGAAATGTTGGATACTCAATACTAGGGAATTTATTCAAACAACTTTTATAATAGTTTTGCATACATGATCAAGATGAGAAGGAGTACACTGAAATATTTCTTTTAAAAATAATCTTTTCTGGAGGAGGGGAAGGACTGAGAATTCTTGAATAATTAAATATCAAAAAAATGTTGGTCATGCTTTTCTGAACCTTACAAACTTTTTCAGGGCTTTTTTCCATAACTTAAAAGACACTGAATTAAGAATTAATTTGAATTAAAACACATGGATCTTCATAAGCTTCATAAGTCCACTAAACTGGAATTTTAAGTATGTCCCTTCCAACCCAAACCATTCTGTGATTCTGTGATCTTGAGAAAAGCCAGCCTACTGGCATTTCTGTTTTGACCCCAGAGTGAGATATAAACTAGAGAGAATTAGACTGTTTAATTGGATATCTCAGAATCTTGAAAGAGTGTTGGTTTGGCTGGAGAAAAATAGATGAGTGTTCCAGGCATAAGTAGATCCTCTATTACAGGAAGTGTTCCATGCATCTGTGTTCATTCTAGAGTTTTTTCTATTTAATGCATCTGCCTTGTTAGTACAAAGTCAGCCCTGGGAATGCCCAGAGATGCTGGAAATGAAATCAGTTCCATTTTGTTCAAGGAAGAAAACAAGAAGGGAGAAGCCTTTAGAAAACCTACTGCTGTGGAAAGGGTCAAGAAAAGTAGAAATACCTTCAATTTGGGACTAGATGATCTTAAGGTCCTTTCAAACCCTAGCCAATCTATGATTCTATGATGCTGTGAAATTTAGCCTACTACATGGAGAAAGAATTGAATCAAGAAATCGGTTTACCATTCACAGGACACATTCTAAGCTTGTATCCTTAACAAATATTGATCTTTCCCTGCACATAAACAACAAACAACCACCAGAATAAACTGGTGTTTTATTCCGCCAGATTTCTTTCCTGATTTTGATGTAGCTTGATTTGATTTGATTGTTCCCCTACATAGATAGAGTTCAAGGATATTTTCAGTTTCATGAACTCGGAGATCTGTGACAGATGAACAGAGCTAGCCCCAGGGTAGATACTTCTGCTCCCACAGTGCTGAACAATTGGAGTAAGTAGTATTTTTCAAACTGTGTGTCAAAACCCCTCAGGGAGAGCAGAATTCAAAAGGCATTGTGAAAGATTAGGAAAAAAAATGTAAGTTGAAATAAAGTAAACAAAAAAAAGGAAAAAATTGAAAGCAGCGGCTCGAGTCCCCGGCACTAGGGCAAGGAGTATGAGGGTGAAGAGTGTTGCAGTTTCTCAGCTGTGGATGTCTCCCTGAGCCAGGAGTTGGTGACTTTTTTTTACCTGCTTGTAATTGTCTTGGTGTTTTGGTTTTTTTGGTGTTTTTTTGTTTGTTTTTTTTCCTAGGTCAGGGGGCTAAGTATGCATTACAGTAGCAAGAAATTGTACTGATTCTGATTCTGCTGTGCTAAAATGAGAGGTGTCTTGACTCTAAATCCTGCAGGATGGCAGGAAGACAAGTGAACCAAGATTTGGACTTTTGGAAATTGTGGGAAATCCTGGTGTAAAGGGAACCAGAGGTGTGACCAATAGGGCAGTACCAAAGACAGTGTTTTGGTTTCTGTGGATGTAGAAGAGGACAGAGGCTCAGTCTTCTGCTCTCCCTTGACTTTCACAGCCCCTTTTCCTGTGCGTTTGTACAGTTGTAGCACTTACCTGCTTAGCCTTGCAGGCTCTCTATCAACTAAGGAGGAATGCTGACCTTTGAGGTAATCAAGTCCAGCATTTTTGTTGATGTTAGGCACTGTTTGGGGTTGGGTGTCAACTTGGTTAGCAAACCACAAAAAATAGAAGCATGAGAAATAAATCAGCAAAAACTGAAACAGAAAATCAGGCCTATGAGAGAATTGGTCTTGGCGGATGAGAGAGAGGAACAGAATTTATGAGTTTGAAGTTATGCTTTTTACCCATTTCTAACAATTTCATTTCAGATTCATAGCTCATATGGGCTTTGATGGATGACATAAAGAGGCAATGTTTGAGCATGGTAATTTTTGGCCTAATGTCACTTTTTTTCAGAGTTTAAATCAAATCCCTTAAGCCTTTCTGAATAGCTAGAAATTGAAACAAACAAACAAACAAATATAGTTCTTTCATTTTTATCTCTCAATTACAAAGCATTAAAGTAAAAAAAGCTATTGAAACTCAAATTTCTGACTAGTGTCAATGTGAACTACTCAGCATACCAAACAAGGGGGAAAAGAATGGGAAAAAAGCCAAGAATAGTTTTGAGGAGTTTTGAGGAGTTTGAACTTAATACTGAAATACCCGATCAAATTTCTACCTAATTCTATTAAATTCATTGTGTCACTCTACAAAGAGACACTATATCCAGTTTCCCTGACACTGCAGTCGCTGGATAAACACTGGAATAAGTTCAGACTGAAAGCAATTTTAAAAGTGAAGTTCATTTGTCTTATAAAATAGAAAGTTAAGTTTTTATACTTCAAATAGCTGCAGACAATGCTGATGCCTTTCGTTTTCTGCAGGCCAGAAACAGATATAAAAGATTCTGTGAGCTAACTTTATTAATCATAACTTCTAAAGAAATTAAAATCCTGCACATGAATATTCTATTCCCTTCCCTTCATTTGTTCTTTTGACAATTTTTTTTCTTGAGAAACCATATATAAAGCTCTGATTATTCACATTCCCATTGACAAAGTGGGTCTGAGACTCCAAAATGGCCAGTGGCTTTTATTGTTTTCTGACAGCCAATGTACCATTTCATAAGGCATCAGACAAAGATCCCAAGAGCCCTCTGCCCACAAAGCCATAAGCTAAATGTTCTTGACCCTGAAATATATAAAACAGTTGAAGGACTGCTGAAAAAATTGTATCAAAATACTCCAAGGAATACTCTGTATACTCTTCTTCCTAGACAAATCAATCATAGTGAAACAGAGCTGTGCTTGGAGACCACCCACATGCAAGTTGACTGGTTTCTCCACCAATTTATCATTGAAAACATATGCATTAGTCAAACGTACCAGATGTTCCAAGTATCATTACATTATGATCTGAACATGAAAATTGCGGCTAAGAAAAGCTTTGGTTTACAGTAAAGGGAAAGAAAGATACTCAGCCCCAGAGAGCAGCCTGCAAATCCCTCCATAGTGCATAAAATCATTATTAACCCTACAGCAACATTTCTGTCATTTGAAGAAGCAGTTTTCTTAAGAGCTTGAGAGCCCCTATGTCAATGCTGTCCCCTCATTTATTAAAATCACCTGCAATATCATCTCTTTTCTTAAAAATAGCTTATTAAGAAGCTAAGCCTCTGCCAAGTGCCTTTAGGCTGTCTTCAGCCTATTTTGAAGTGATTTCTAAAGTAAAATATGTAGGAGAATGTGGCATATGAGGCACAGACTCCACTTGTGGTGCAACTAAAGGTGTTTATTGAATGAGCTTACAGGCTTTTATAGTACTCTGCCCAGCGGTTAGTAGCAGTTAGCTCCTTTGGTACTTTTCCATCACGAAACAATGTTCCTTCTCCACACGCACACCATGCACTTCTCCAGACAATGACCCTACTGATCACGCACCCTTTCAGCCAATTGTATTACTGTCCATGCATGTTTGCTTAAGCAACTATTTTTAACCAGATATATAAACATGTTTCTCTGCTACCACTTCTTGCTACATTGTTACTTCCTGTTCTCCTTGAGCACACATTCTTTGTTCACTTGGCCCGCAGGAGAAATCTTCCTAAGCTATAAATACATATAAATGCATGCAAGCAGCACCTTCTTTATCCCAGCTCAGCACTGAGGGAGAAATGCTCAGGCCTTTGTATTTGGCACATTCCCCACAGAGGCCAGGAGGTATTAGTCCGAACACTGCTAGCAGGTTACAGGAGCCGCATCTCCTCCATTTCGGAGCTCTGCTTTAATCCTGTATGTACTCCTCTTCCTCAAACACCATCTTCTTCAAAAGCAAAGAGTTCAAGAACTACCTCTTTGGAAAAAGGCTGTCAGTCTTCAAGTAAGGCAATCTTGACAGAGAGGTTGGGGCTATTTTCTTGACTCTGGAGGGAAGATGAAATCTCAGAGGAGCACTAACTTTCAAACCCTTCTGCATCCTTGCAAGGATAGCTGCAAATGAGACTTCTCAGATCAGATAACTGGAACCTTTGGACCCGGTCCTGACATCCCATGACTTCCACTGGGCACCGTGCAAGCAACTGCAGTTGAGCATACTATGTAAAGTAGGATTTTTAGTCATGCCATTTCAGTAAGGTCATTTTTGTACACTGAAAAATTATCAGTATGCGATTTAGGTGCATTAACTTTTGGCTATATCTTCAATGCCTCTGCAAGGGAATGGTTAGTGTGATATATATGAAAGCACTATTAACTACATTATAGAGGGAACTTGGCAGGTACAGCACATACACAGGATGAATTTTTATTTTGAAGCTAAGAACAATGGGGAAATTTCTCATTTGCCCAAATGTGATCACGTCAAAGGACACCATATTGGGTAGCTTTAAATATCCATCAAACATTATCAGACACTATTTTGCTACACTTGCACACCAGCAATTGAAATGACAGAAACAGACTCATTGCAAAAATGGGAACATTCTGAAATTATCTGAGTGTGAGCAGGTGTCCTTAAGTGTAATTAGCACTTCACAGCCCTTTTGTTCCTTTAGACTAATCTGCCTAGAATTATCCACTTATAATGGCATACAGCTGCTGAATAGATCTCTCTACATCTGCCATGCCTTTCAACCCCAAACCATTCTCAATTCTGTGAATCAGCTTTAAAATTCAGAATATACAAATTCAAGCAAGAGAATGTGTACTTGAAATATTTCTTATCATTATTCCTTTCCTCTAACATGCTAGTTTCCAAGTTAAGAGTTATCTAATGGTTTCTACTTTTTGCATTCCATAAATAATTAGGAAGACATTTCACATCCCATTCTCTCCAACATCCTTTTTAACCTATTTTGAAACTGAGCAGTCAAAGCATCATGTAGCAGATGTGGTTGAATATTCAAGGTCTTGAACAGAGTGGGAGGAAAAAAAAAAGTAATAAACCAGGTTTATGGTCAGAATTTATTTTTCCATCTCTACAATTCTTTTTTCCATTTCAACTTTCATGTAAAAAGAAATAGGCCTCATATTTTAAAACATTTTAAAAGTGAGATATGGGCTTCTGGATTCTTCTCCTGAACTCAACTCAGATAAATCTATTATGTATTGTCAAGCTAAAAGTCAAACCTCAATTCCACTTTCTAAAGCTCCAGACAATGTGCTTCCATTTAAATCTGTTCGTTAAGATGCCTTTAAAACCAGAGAGTTCTGCTCTACCGCAGGATGAGTTAGCAATGAGATTAAAATTAAAAATAAAGGACCATGTTTTCCAGTAATTATTACAGAGGAAAGCTAAGATTTAGAATGTTACAGTAATGAGTTACCAGAGTTACCAAAAATAAATATGAAAAAAAAATTACCAGAAACACCAGCAAATGTGTTTATCAGACTTCTTTCAATATTGCCAGTGTTGAAAATAGAAATGTTACTTTGTCTCAATTTCTTCATTTCAAAATTCTTTTTTACTAAATTTATTTCTACTTAAATATAGCACATTGGTAAACATGATAATGAAGAGTTGGCTCTTTTCTCTGTACTGCGACCAAAGCTGTCAGGGAATTCAGAGCAAACTCTGTTGCTGCCACAGCAGCATGTGGTGCCAAGCTAAACCTGCTGGGCTTAAGAAATAGAAAGCAGATTGCAAGTATGTTAGGTTCCATTGACAAAACTGTGTAAAGCCAGTTTCATTAGTCTATGTGAACTATAGATTTTATTCTGATATTGCAAGTTCCTTGCGAGAAGATACCCTATTCATCACTCTGATGGTTAAACCTTGAGCTCCACAAAAGAAAACAACTGTAATCCACCATATAAAGGAGAAGGAAAAACATGTACTACTTTGAAGTAGCTATACAGCAGTGTGTTGGTGCATGTTAGTAACTCAGTAAGCCATTAAATAAGCTTGCTCCTGGGCTTGAATTCCTTAGGGTCCCATTTAAAAGAAATTAGGAGCTCTTTATATGCAGAAAGCTCTAAAGTGTATGCTAAAATAATCTCTCAATTATATGAATTGAGAAATGGTTGATAGAGTAAAACAGCTTTGACATCAATGCATTTATAAAGGTATTTGTTGCTATTAGAAAATACGAGAGCTATTACAAATGTATATGAAATAATAAATGAATTGTAGCAATTACACAGCATTTTATATCTTTACAGTGCCGTGCAGAAGCATAGTATACAAATATTTTTCATTATTGGACTTTTATTATTTGTCTAGATGCTTTTTCTCCCACTGCTTGTGGCAAACCTCCCAACGGGCTATTCCCTCCAACTCAATTCACCTTTTCTAGCTGTCACTCACACTGACCCACCCTCTCATTCAACACTTCTTTGCTGTTGCATCAGTGTAAGAATTCAGAGCACATGCTATAATGGAATCTCCCACAGAAATTCTCAGAATGATAAAAGGATAAAGTTTCCTGGGAATTTTGTGGCTTTGTATCAGAAAATACTGATTCATTGAATCAAAAAATTTTCAGAGCATACAAATAAAATGGAAAAGACTTTTTCAGACCACAACAGAATCCTTTGGTCAGATATCATATATCTATATAACAAAACAGACCTACAACAAGTTATAATCATTTCCTTAAGTTTACAATACGCAGGTTCAAGTCAAATAGTACCATGGATCCCAGGTTTTTTATCTCATTGAATCAGGGTTTTTTGAGACAATTAAACTAGACAAGTGTCTCAGCCAACAGCTTAAAAATATATTAAGATTCTCTGCAAAGCAAAGTAAGGAAGCTCAAAATCTTGAAAATTATGAACCGATTTAAGGTTGCAAACCATTAAACTTTCTTTTGAGAAATAAAACCCCCAAACCTCTACTACTAATGCCCAGACTATGCTAATTTTACCTTCAAAATTTCTTTCAGACTGAAACTTTGTGTTCATGGTATGCAAGGAACAGCTTTTTGACTTCATGTCTTCTGAAGTATTCCTTTAACATGAGAAGGTATCTACGGACAATAAAGAAAAATTACATTGTTTAGCTTTTATTGTCAACACACATTCTCTTGGGCAGACAAATACTACAGCCACATTCACACAAGTAATACTTGTTTATGTGAATGGAATTTTCCTAGGAGTCCCTGGGCAAGATGTAAGCTAGTGAACACATACTGCTTGGATCCTTTTTGTTCCAAATTGCTTTTGCAGAGTGGTCAGAAAATCATGGCTGTATAAAACCATATTCTGGGAAAGATAAGCCTTGCATTGTCTGTGTTCTTAATTTCTTAAATGTAACAGTACTTGTTTTGAAACTATTTTATGTGAAAAATCATTAGATGTTGGAAAGCCAACAAGCATCAGAGAACCCTTGATTTAGACTATGCACAAGACGTCTGGATTAGACTACATATGGGATTGTTCTATGTCAGCAAAGCAAAAACATTATAAACCAGGAGGAAAGCTCACTGAAGCTCTAAACCAGGCTCAAGACAGAATAAGGCCAGTACATAAATCTCTGACAAAACTAATTTGGCTAAAGAAGTAGGAAACCTACTAAGGGATCAGAATAATCAAACTTAACCAAATAAGCAGTTCTCTTTGGTAGGCTTCTGGTTTTTCCAGTGCAAATCCCATGCGAGTACAAATGGAAATGTTGGACAGCTATGGCATACTTCTTTACCTAGGCTCTAGAAGTTCAAACAGAAGTCCTGTTAAGAATATAGAATAAACAATATGAGATGGAATGCAGACAACAGAGATGTTCATACTCAGTGGGAAAGATCATACATATTCTGTAAGTGTCACTGCAATTTAAGTTGTTTCAATGTGCCCTCTGAATTTGTTACTGTGGAAGTACCCAGAACCGCTTTGCTGTCCTGCAGGGGGCTGATGAGCAACAGCGCTCCCACCAGGCACAACCAGCTGATGCACTGGTAAAGAAGATCACTACTGGTGCTGCTAGGAAAAAACGGCGGGTTGTAGTAGTAGGGGACTCTACGCTGAAAGGAACAGAGGCACCCATCTGTCGGCCTGACCCAGGCTCAAGGGAGGTGTGTTGCCTACCAGGGGCTCGGATCAGGGATGTGGCCGAGAAGCTGCCTGCTCTAGTCGGTCCCACTGACTATTACCCACTCCTGGTAATCCATGTGGGTGCTACTGATATAGATAGCAGTAGTCCGGAGACCATAAAGAAGGACTGCAGAGCTCTGGGAGAGGTGGTTAGGGGCTCTGGAGCACAGATCGTCTTTTCATCAATATTCCAGGACACAGGGCAGGACCTTGAAAAGGCTAGGAGGATTGGACAGGTTAATAAATGGTTAGAAGGGTGGTGCTATAGTCAGGGATTTGGGTACCTTGAACACAGGACTCAATTTAGTAGACCAGGTCTACTGGGGGCTGGTGGAGCTGGTCTGACAACGAAGGGGAAGAGCAGTTTTGGTAGGAGGCTTGCCAGACTGCTCAAGGATACTTTAAACTAGATGTGTTGGGGGAGGGGGGCAGCATTCCATTCCAACACACCCAGTCAGTTGTCAGCACCTATAGTAAGCGTTCGGAGCAATGTAGAGATATTGCAGCTGCTCCAGCCAATGAGCCAGCTTCAATTGGAGCTCGGCTAAGACGTCTCTATACAAATGCCTGTAGCATGGGGAACAAACAAGAGGAATTAGAGATGTGTGCACGTCTATGGGGGTATGATACAATAGGCATCACAGAAACATGGTGGGATGGCTCCTATGACTGGTGTTTTGGAATGGAAGGTTACAGGCTCTTTAGGAAAGACAGGCCCGGCAAACGGGGAGGGGGAGTTGCTATTTATGTTAGGGATAGGCTGGAGAGTATGGAACTCAGTCTGGGGAAAGGGGAGCAGTTGACAGAGAGTTTGTGGGTCAGGATTAAAGGGAGAACAGCGATGGGAGACATTATTGTGGGGATCTGTTATAGACCGCCTGATCAAGAGGGCTTGATGGATGAAGCACTCTATAGACAGATAGGTATAGCCTCACGTTCGCAGGCCCGTGTTCTCATGGGGGACTTCAACCACCCTGATATCTGTTGGAGAGATGGTACGGCCCGGCACAAGCAATCCAGGAGGTTCCTCGATTGTGTGGAAAATAACTTCCTTCTGCAAGTAATAGAGGAGCCGACAAGGAGAGGTGCCATGCTTGACCTCGTCCTCACCAACAGGGAAGGGCTGGTTGGAAATGTGACCCTCCAGGGCAGCCTTGATTGCAGCTATCATGAGATGGTCGAATTCAAGATCCTCAGGACAGTGAGAAGAGCGTGCAGCAAGCTCACTGCCCTGGACTTCAAGAGAGCAGACTTTGGCCTCTTCAGGGACCAGCTCAGTAAGGTTCCATGGGATACAGCTCTAGAGGGCAGGGGGACCCAAGACTCTTGGCTGATATTCAAGGATCACCTGCTGCAAGCTCAGGAGCGATGCATCCCAACTAGAAGGAAGTTCAGCAGGAGGGCCAGGAGACCTCCTTGGATGGATAAGGAGCTGCTGAGGAAAATTCAAAGGAAAAAAGAGGCTTATAAAAGGTGGAAGCAAGGTCAGGCGGCCTGGGAAGAATACAGGGATGTTGTCCAGGAAGGTAGGGACCAGGTTAGGACAGCTAAGGCCCACTTAGAATTAAACTTGGCTAGGGATGTTTAGGATAACAGGAAGGGATTTTATAGGTACATTGCCAATAAAAGACAGGTTAGGGACAACACAGGCCCCCTCTGGAAGCTATCAGGAGAACTGGCTACACCGGATTTGGAGAAGGCTGAGGTTCTTAATGACGTCTTTGCCTCGATCTTCACCGGCAAATGCTCTGACCCCACCACCCAAGTCTAGGAAGGCAGATGCAAGGGCTGTGAGAATGAAGACCCTGGGCCCACTGTAGGAGAGGACCTGGTTCGAGACCATCTTAGGAACCTGAACATATACAAGTCCATGGGACTTGATGAAATCCATCAGTGGGTCCTGAAGGAGCTGGCAAATGAAGTTGCTGAGGCACTGTCCATCATATTTGAAAAATCATGGCAGTCAGGTGAAGTTCCTGATTACTGGAAAAAGGGAAATATACCCCCCATTTTTAAGAAGGGAAATGTGGCAGGAGATCATCACGGACAACACAGCAACAACCAATGTGATCAAGCATTGCCAATTTATTAAACACAAGCACCACCTTTTATAGCAAAGTTACGAAGTACTGGAACATTTGATAACATCTGATTGGATAACACCTCTTAGCCAACTGTTAGCAATAGCTTAATTATTGGTTGCAGCTGAACAAGCAGGTTTGCTTTGTGGTAATCAAAGGTTGGATTGCTCACATGTCCGTTCTCAACAAGAAGCACTTCCACAGAGGAAAATGGATGAGCTGGGGAACTACAGGCCAGTCAGTATCACCTCTGATCCTGGTGAAGTCTTGGAGCAGATTCTCCTGGAAGGCATGCTAAGGCACATGAAAACCAACAAGGTGCTTGGTGACAGCCAGCATGGCTTCACTAAGGGGAAATCCTTCCTGACCAATCTGGTGGCCTTCCATGATGGGGCTGCGGAACTGATGGTCAGGGGTAGAGCAGTTGATGTCATCTACCTGGAGTTGTGCAAAGCGTTTGACACTGTCCCACCTGACATCCTTGTCTCTAAATTGGAGAGACATCAATTTGATAGGTGGACCACTCAGTGGATAAAGAACTGGCTGGATGGCTGCACGCAAAGAGTTGTGGTCAATGGCTCAATGTCTAGCTGGAGACCAGTAATGAGTGGTGTCCCCCAGGGATCGGTGTTGGAACTGGTCTTGTTCATCATCTTTGTGAGTGACATGGACAGTGGGATGGAGTGCAGCCTCAGCAAGTTTGCCGATGACACCAAGCTGTGCTGTTCGGTTGATACATTGGAGGGAAGGGCTGCCATCCAGAGGGATCTTGACACGCTTGTGAGGTGGGCTGATGCCAACCTGATGAAGTTTCACCATGCCAAGTGCAAGGTCCTACACCTGGGTCAGAGCAATCCCAGGCACAGCTACAGGTTGGGCAGAGAAGAGATTCAGAGCAGCCCTGCAGAGAAAGGACTTGGGGGTGTTGGTCGATGAAAAAATGAACGTGAGCTGGTCGTGTGCACTCACAGCCCAGAAAGCCAACCGTACCCTGGGCTGCATCAAAACGATTGTGACCAGCAGGTCGAGGGAGGTGCTCCTACCCCTCAACTCTGCTCTCGTGAGACCTCACTTGGAGTATTGTGTGCAGTTCTGGTGTCCTCAACCTAAAAAGAACATGGAACTGTTGGAACAAGTCCAAAGGAGGGCCACGAGGATGATCAGGGGACTGGAGCACCTCCCATATCAAGACAGGCTGAGAAAGTTGGGCTGTTCAGCCTGGAGAAGAGAAGGCTGCGTGGACACCTCCTTGCAGCCTTCCAATATCTGAAGGGGGCCTATAGGGATGCTGGGGAGGGACACTTCATTAGGGACTGTAGTGAGAGGACAAAGGGTAATGGGTTCAAACTTAAACAGGGGAAGTTTAGATTGGATCTGAGGAAGAAATTCTTTACTGTGAGGGTGGTGAGGCACTGGAATGGGTTGCCTAGGGAAACTGTGAATGCTCCATCGCTGGCAGTGTTCAAGGCCGGGTTGGACATAGCCTTGGGTGACATGGTTTAGTGTGAGGTATCCCTGCCCATGGCAGGGGTGTTGGAACTGGATGATCTTAAGGTCCTTTCCAACTCTAACTATTGTATGATTCTATGTTTTATCTGACAAAGTCTGTGATGAGGGATTGGACTGATGTTCTTCCCAATACATAGCTTTTGCTTGATCCTCCTGACTCCTGCTCCTCTTACAACTAAGTGAGTAGAAAGTCCAGTACTGCATCTCAGCTGTCAGTAGCAACCAAAAGCTGCAAGAGAGATAAAGGTGACCTCTTAAACTGCCTGTGTGGCAGCTCCTAGCTCAAAGTTAAACAACTTTGCTTAAAGCACTGTTTGACAATGCAGCAGAGTGAAGGAAGAGCTTAGGTAAAACGAACTGTTCAATTTCATGCTGGCATAGAAAAGTATTGACAGATCATACAAAACAAGGAGTAGGTGTAGTGTCTCAATGAACATATTAAACAGGACTGCGGGGTGCTCTGTCAGCATTCCCACAAAAAGCCACCAAAAAAAATTTTTCATGCCAATTACTTGACTTTGCATTAAGTAAAAAGAGACAATCAATGGATCAGTAATATTTAGAAACCTGAGCAATGGCTTTCAGAAATCATTACTTAATGTTTTTCTCGGCCTGAATTTCGGATTATTTTCGGTTATTCCACCACCTTCTCTAATCCAGGAGGTTTCTGGCTATAACCAATTGCAAAATATTCCAAACTATGAACAACATAAAAAGCAAATGACACTCGCTGATGTTCAGATGTGAATTTAATTGGACATGAAGGCATCGGTAGAACACACAGCCCTGTCATCAGCATAATTTTGCTGAAAACAGAAATTTTCTGACAGAGGATTCCATGTAGCCAACAGAAACCTAAACAGTAGTGCTTATTCAGCCCAAAAAGATCATTCAAGTGATCTGCCAGCTAGACAGACAAATGCTTTGCATATTAATACATTAGAAAAACAGAGGGATGGGAAAGCGCAGAAGCATCAATAGACTTTCTAATCAAATTATGAGCTTATCTACTGCTCTTTCAGCTACTTTGTTCTCCATAACTAATCTGTATATGAGGAAAGTTTTCTTAAAAAGCATATCCAATGAAACAGTGTGAGTAGCCTAGCACATGTTTGCACTAAGGCAGTATAGGAAACTGCCATCTGTAAGAGACAGCAAAGGTCTGTAACTGTGAAGGCTCAGCTTACTTACAGGGTGAGCAAAGCATTGCTCTTAACACATCTGGGACCAGCAAAAAACATACATAGACTCAGTTGCAGTAGCTCAGTTGACAGATGGTAACTGGTTAAGCTCTGCATTTTAGTTGTGCTTGTTTGTGTCTGTGCAATGCAGACACTCAGCTCTACATTTGAGACTAATTAGACTGAAGCTAAAGAATATTTGAAATGTACCTTTACTCCTTCTAGGGCTAGGAGGAATTACAAAAGCACACGCTATCTCTACTAGTTGCTATGACATTGTCCAAACAACAGTAAGGTAAAAAACATAAATGATGCTGATAAAGCATTGAGACCACTTGAGATCAACTCTTTGCATAGTAATGGATGGCAGTCTCATATTTCTTACTCTCATGTAAATTTGTGTGGGTTTAGACTTTTTCTTTCAATAGAAGATGCTTACTAATGTTCACAAGGTTTTAATCACCTGTTCTTCTGTTTCAATTTCTGTATTTATTGCCACATTTCAATAAAATGGTGACCTTTTTTCTGTGATAAAAGATAAAAATCTGGGAAATACAGAAATTATATATAGAGAATAAAAAGAATAATAAGCTTTCACTGCGTCTAGTGAAACCTCAAATTTATATTGCAAATATTTATTTTAATGCTTTAAAGTGTTTGGATGGCTAATGATGCAAAAGTGAGCAACCAGTACTGTGCTTCTCAAGGGAAATGAGCCGTTGACATGGAGGGAGTTTTTGTAATACAAAGGAAAGTACTTTCTTTGTATCCTTTTTGTAACAGTAAAGTTACTCTAACAAATCCAAACATAGAACAAATTTGCTTTATCCTTTATTCCCTTTTGAACTTGCATTTTTTACATTTTGGCTTAAAGTAGCTGAAGAAGAACACAAGCTTTAATGCAAAGTATCTCCTCTGTGAAAAGAAATTATTCTAACAACAGTAGTAAAAATGTTGGCTGGTAAAAGTTCTCCAGGTCTCCACTTTTCGGTAAAAAGCAGGGGGAATTTTAAAGGAAAGTTCAATTTTTTTTTTTTTTTATTATTTTTTTTTTGTGATTGACACAGAACCCTATAGAGCTCTCTATTATGCATACTATATGCATATTTCATATAAAACCAAACCATGTATATGTTCCTTCTCCACTTTAATTTATATTTTTTACAGAAGATGAATTGCTCCCTTCTTTCTACTTCTATATTTTCTTTTTGTCTTTAAAGTAAATACTTTAAAATTGCATGGCTGCATCTACTATTGGCTACTTTCTTCTCAGTTAGACAGGAAATCACTGGCACTTACATCTGGAAACAAGAAAATGAAAGCCTCATTATGAAAACCACACTGGGAATATATATTTAGCCACCCAGCTCGAAAGATTTTCAATGCAATTAATATTAGAAATATAGAGTTTGAAATAAGGTTCATTTTAAAGGAAGTCAGTTTCTAGTAAGAAATACATAACAGTATGAGTGTGCTGAATTGAGAAAGTGCTTTGGTTTTAGTTTTTTTATATCTTCTCATGCTCCTGAATTTTTAGACATGGTGCAATACCAATTTTATTGTTCTGATTTTTTGTGCAGTCTGCCCCTTAAAGCATTAGTCTACGGGGACAAAATGACAGTGTTGCCAAATTTTTGTTATTCTTTCAGCGGAAGCTTTGACTTGTGACACTGACAGAGTGGCAGGATAAATTTGAGTGTTAACAGCAGCATTAGAAATGTTTGCAGGTTCAGTAGCTCCTAATCCACAGGCCATTTTTGTTAAAGCAGTCCTATCTTTTTTGAGAAATCTGAGTTTAAGTCATTTCTCCTTTATGCTGCCAAATAAATCCTTAGCCTTTTACTCTTATTTTTTTTTCCTTCTGTGAAGGAAACTCAGAAGCATTTAAGATTTATTAATTTTCTTTTTTTTTTTTTTTTTTTCTTTTTACAAAGAAGAAATACTAAAGAGCTTGGAGCAGGATTTCTTAAACTCCATCTGACATTAGTTCAAATTGCTAATAATGGTTGAGGCATGGGGTTAAAAGCCTGGATCCAGCTTGGAGAAGCTGAATTGCTGCTATAAATCCACATCCGTATGATATGAAAACATCTGACCAGCTTCTGCAGCTGGTGCTGACAGCAGTTTACTCTTTTGATTACTCAAGCCCAAATTACTCAGCAGTGTCCCAGAGTATTTTTCATAGCATATATAAAAGTAGACTGGAACAAGCAACTACTATTAACTGCTATACCATAAACTACTAAGAAGTCATCTAGTACTTGCATACTCAGTTAACAGTTCAGTCTTCATCTGTAAAGTCTTCAGTTTGTTATTTAGAGATTAGAAGACTGCAAGATACATGCAACCATATATAATCACATATGTATATTTAAAAGTCAAAAATTAAAATTATGAATATTGATGAAAAATAGACGCAAAATACTTGAAAGCTGTGCATAAGTTATATTCTGTAATATCATTGTTCCCCTGTGTTCTACACACAGAGGGAAATTTAGCCCTTATTTTTTTGCTTGTTGGAGTTGCTTTTGCTGCATAATGTAGGTAACTTAGAAAAAAGCTCCCATAGCTGATGGTCTCTGCCCAGACAGTGGGGGACAAATGAGGAGCTACTTGCTATTTTTTTCCCTTTTAGAGTTCCAAGCTTTCAGTCAGCATGTGAATCTCCTCTCTACAGTTAATGCTTCATTGGGAACAGAAATATCAATTACTATCTGAAGTAAACTGTATAAAGCGTTAACATAAACCATAAGAACACTTTTGCTTGAAGGAATCTTGTTAAGGTTCAAAGGGATCAATATTTTCCAGCAGGTTGTGAAAGGCTGGTAGACCATGTCCACTGACTTTAGGAGGTAATGGAACTGCCAATGGCCTTGCTATCCTGATCTATGGAAATGACATTCATAAGCACTGGGCAACCATGACTAACCATGAGAAACTTTCCTCATTCTTTTTACCAAACGAAACTACTCAGAAGGGCCTTTTTCTTTTTTTTTTTTACTCCAATTTCTTTAGCCTGTCTTTACTTGTTGTTTAACTGAAAACAATAATAAAGGGTTTGCTTTTTGTCAGGTATCAAAAATTGAAATCTGATTTAAAGATATTACTGTTCAGCCAATGTATTTTGCCAAGCTAAAGTGTAAATATTTTCCGCCCCCCAAAAAAGGTAGCAAAACTTTCTGTCCATCTGAAAAGTATGGTAAAGTAAGATTCAACAAAATAAGTTTCATGAAAATCATTGAAGAGACTTAGGAACTGACAAAGTAATTATTTCATGATCTCTGCTTCTGTTGCCAGTTAAAGCAATGAATGGTAACGGCTTTTCTAAAAAGCCAGTCCTGGAACATAAGTGAATAAAGTTACTGAGATTACTTTATTAAGTCATGTAAGTGCATCTGACATCTTATTTTCTAGAAGAAATTTATAAGAATTGCAGAAAAACTTGCACAGATTTCTAACCTACAAGAATTTACTAATAAAAGTTTTTGTTAAGTGGGGAAAAAATTAAAGGTTTTAAAGTCTTCAGAGTATTTTGGGTTTTACAAAGTCAGTGGCAGTTACAACCAATTTAAAGGAGACACATAAGAATACCGTAGTGGCACTGTCTTTAACGATCCAGGATGAAAACAAGAATGTACTTCACAAAACAGTCACACTATGAGTGAAAATTAAGCTTCCTAAGGCAGGTGAGGTCTGCTTTATTTGTAGATTTTAGTAATTTTTTTTAGTTTTGAATGATGGGGAAAATTATTCCAGGGCTATAATTGAGGATGAAACCTGTCGTCTAAACTTTTGTGCTCATAAATATGCTATTCTTCCTATTATTTTGTCTAGAAAGAATCAGCCTTTCCTCAATGGCTTCTGATGTGCTCTGACGTGTTTTCCATTTAGCTGGTTTAGATTTTAAACTGTAAAAAAGGAGTATCAGACAACATTGCCACTGTCTTCAAAAAGAAGCTTTTATTGCTGTAGCCAAAGTTTAATAACCATGCTAGAGAAGGACAGGTCCAAAGCAGAGATTGGAAACTTGGGACCCCAGTAACGTCTGGTGCCTTTTTCACAGGTTTCAGAAGTTAAATTGCACAGCTCTTTGGAGAACCAGTTATATTTGCTTCAAAATCCAAAGACAGTGCAAGTCACAGAGGAAGACAGAAAGGTTGGAAATCCTGATAAATTGAATATTTACAACAGTCTATCTCTCTCTACAGTACCCATAAAAAATTTAGCAGAGCCCTTGGGCAGAAAAAGACAAGACATCTTTTCAACTACAAGGATCATTTGGACTAAGTACCGCTGACAAGCAAATTTATTCCAGCATGAATATTTACAACACCTTGCTGTCTGAAAGCAAACCAGCCTTAAGACTGTGTAAATAAATCTTTGTTATAACAGCAAATGATAAGCTGAGAGACTTTGCATTTCTTCAATGAGGACCAAATCTGAACCAGTGGCATCCTTCCCTTTGAGTCCACTGGGATTTGGATTAGGCTCTTGATTTATTTTTTACTTTTTAAATAACATCCAGTATTTAGAATTTCCCATGATGTTTAGGGATCACATGACAAATATGATTGACTTGCACCACTAATAACTTTTTTCAAAGTTACACTTCCATTGGCAAAAATAATGAATTATAAGGATTATGTTAACTCCATCCACGTGATCCAACATAGTATCTTGATCATTGTTTTGAAAGAGATATAGTTAATAATACGTGGTGCTTTCTTATTCTCCTAATATGCTTTCTCTCCTCTCTCACTGAGGCAAGTCAGAGTTGATAAGGAAAGCAGATGACAGAGAAACACAAGTTCTTCATATTGCTCTTTATTTTCATGTTTGAGAGCTTATTATTTTCATACAGACTCCTTCCCCATTATGGGCCTCTCATACAAGAGAACACATTCAAACCTCAGGCTCTTGAATAGGCCTCAAGAGCACGGTTGTGGATTATTCTCAGTCTCATTCTTTTCTTGCAATAGACAAAACCATTTTTTTCTGATCATTCTTTTTAGTAGTACTTGCCTAACAGTGCATTTTTGTTTCACTGACTCTCAGCTAGCATCAAGAAGCATCCTTTCTTTTTCCTGGTCAGTTCAAAAGCTAAATCGATTACACTCATCAACCTCTTCAAATTAACCTATTGAAGTCTAATTGGTTTACTCTTTTGTTTCTATCTACAGGAAGATTTAATCTTTGGAACTTCAGTTTAGCTGAATGAGCCAAGCATGCTTCCTTGTTAATTAATGTTTCTGCTTTTTCTGATTTTAAAACCACCACAATAATTAGGGCCTTCTAGCAAGGTTCCTTCCCTTAAGCCACAGATCACTAACTGCTACTACTTTTCATCACACTCTGTCACTAACAATCCTTTGAGATGCATGTTACTGTGTAACCAAAATCTAGTTAATAGTTTTGTTTTGGTTTCGTTTGTTGTTTTCTTATTACCATTCTGGACTGGGACCTTCAGTTATGAGTCTCATCTAGAGTGAAACACTGTAAGAATTGGAAACTATGAAAAAAGGACAACTTTCTAAAAACCTTTAAACTACAGTTTCATACATACTGTTGTTGCTATACGAGCTACAATATTAGGAACTTCAGAAATGGACCCTTTCCCACTTCTTTTTTTTTCCATTTTTGGTTATCTGGGAATCCAGAACTATTTGAAAATATATCTCATACTCTGTTATTGCCCAAACTGCTATTTGGAAATAAAAAAACAAAACAAAACAAAACAAAAAAAAAAACCACCACCACCAACAAAAGTATTAGCAAAAATTGAGATATAATTTCCCCTATTTCATAGAAATTTACTAGCATAACCTCATAGAGAGGAAAACCTTGCTTGCCTTCCCTACATAGTAAATAAGTTTCAAACAAAACCACAACCACCACATTAAATTCTTCAAGATGCTATCATGAGTTCTAATACAGAGAAGCTGTAAAATAACAGCAGTAATTTTTCTCATTGTAATACCCACAAATACCACACAAAGTTTACATTAGTCTTCTGATACAGGCACAGGAGTAGAAGCAATTTATATATGCAGCTCTCAGTACTCACAAACCCCACATTCCATAGCAGTACATGGAATGATAACATGGTAGTCGAGGATTTACTCTCACATATAGAATAGCTTGCACACAATGTCATTACAAAGATGCAAGCAGGACCAATATAGTTCTAAAGGAGAATCTACTTTATATTTGCTTCCATCTATTTTCACAAACCAAAAGGTATTACATATTTAACTCAATTATAATTGTTGAAGAGTTTCGTTTGTTTAGAAGTGAATTAGTAGTTCAATTTCTGCCATTTTATTTTACAGTTCCAGTTCACAAACCGCACTGACACTTTGGAATCCTGCAGTAAACCATGAAGACTATAACAGAAAAGGCAAAACAGGAGCTAAGAGAAATTAGCTTTAAACTTACTTGAATCAATGACTTATTCAATGAAACAAGCAAGGACACATCCAGCTCAGCTGGGAAAAAAAGAGCTCACAGAACGACCTAGCCTGAGGAATTCTTTTCCAGAAAAAGGGTTATAGAAATTAACAATGAATTAGAGAAGGAGAGGAGGAGGGAGGAAAGCCTGAAACTATTTTCAAGTTAATCCAGGGTTCATTTATGTATTTTGACTCTTGCTGTACAAGGATAGCTGCAGATTCCCTTTGTCCTTCCTGTGTTCCTTTTTGTAAAGCATGACAATGATCAAAGGCACCAGGGTGCTTCAAAGACAGATTTTATGGAAATATGGGGAGCTAACATTAAACAAATTATCACACAGCATTACATTCTTTACATTTCCAAATTGAGCCAGATCTAGGGAGAGGCAAAGAGCCAGATCTAGGGAGAGGCAAACCCCTGCCACCCAAACTCCTAGTCTTCTAACAATGAATGGTACTTTGTCATTGACTTGTGAAACCACAACTTCATCTAGCTTTTTTATCTTTCTTTTTTTTTTTAATTACGGTGCAGAAACTCATTTGATTTCTGATACCTAAAAACGCTGAGCAATTTTTTACAGATTTTCTTCCATTTTGTGAAAACAACATGCAGTGTTGCAATATTTGGGCATACACCCATGAGGATGAATCAATCTATTCAATGAAGTTCAAATATTTTACATGGCATTTTTATCACACCAGTTGAAACCATGGTTGTTATATGCTTAGACTAACCAGCAGCTGATATGTTCAGGTTAGCTATGTATTTGACTTTCTTTGGGCTGTGATTTTTATCCTGGGGACGTGTGTTCACTACCTTTTCCATGCATTCATAGCCATCTGATCAGTTTGCACTTGGCCTGTTCACAATGCAATACACTAATGCTACAAGATCATCATTAAAATAACGAGAATTAAAGTTACATCTTAAAAGCTAGAAGTCATTTCTGTATAGCATTGTCATACATTGTATGACTATCAAATATCTATTTCTTGTTGCTTTAGGAAGACAGGAAAACAACTAAAATACGAGAAAGATAAGAAGCAGAGCACCAGGTGAAATCATATCATTACAATGATCAAAACTGAAAGGTAATAAAAGGCTGAGCAACTTTTTGTCCATCCCAGGCTGAAAGAGGATTCAGCCTTGGGTAAAGAAAAACAAACCCAACAAAGCAAAGGTTTCTTTTTTTTTGAAGGGCTGAGATAATACTACAGCCAAATACAACGCATAACTAAGGTTTCACACAATGTCACAAGTCCATCCAAAATCTTATTTTGAGAGTCCGAATATTAAACAAGTTCTTCATAAACCCTTTAAAAATGAAAAGTTCCAGGAGTTTCTCTATTTTCTTCTCCCTCCCCCTCAGCATTAAAACAGTAAGTTTTTAAAAAATAATCATATAACCAAATATTGGAATTAAGACCCTTTCACAATTCCCATCCTGACGCTAAACTGTATTTAGCTACACATGAGGAAAAAGAAAATACCAGCCTGCCCGGTATGCTATGGAAATGAATATTGTAACCTAATAGATCTAGAAAAATTCAAAAAATCTGTAAAGCCAAAAAAGAAAGACAACACTTCCCCCAAAACACACCAAAAATATAATAAAAAAAGGCCCCAGTCTCAGCACAGCTGATCCTTAAAGGACACCAAGAGAGGAAAACACCAGAAATTTTATTCTGCTAAATGACAATGTATTTTATTCACTGGTACACAGTCATGTTTCAAAGAATTACATGCATGCAAAACCAAAAATAAAAGCAGGAAACAAAACAGTTCTTTAAAAGAAGAGTAGTAACAGTCAGAGAAGGAACTGTTCCCTACTCTTTTTGCCATATACCCTGCTAAAGTCACTGTTTTTCAAATAACACTAGTTTTCAAATAACACTAGTTTTCAAATATATTTAAACATTTGCCAAAGTCCTCTCTGAACGCTCTGCTATTCAGGAGAGATAGAGATTTGACTATCCTCTAGAAAAACAGTCCTGTAAATGGCTGCAGGCACTGTTCATTAATTCTATGCATCTGACAAAACAAGGTATTTAAGGTGAAATAAATTGGGTACATTAGTTTAATCATATCCTAAAGACAGATATGACAAAGAAATAAGATTTCTTTAATATATTTTTTTTTCCTACGAAAGTTTCAAAGTAAGGCCAAGACCTTTATAAAATGGAATTTTAAGTCCCTACTGAAAATATATCTACTGCCTAAAAAGAAAATAACATAAATGAAGAAATAACTACAGGGTGTTTATTGATACCAATAAATATGCTTTAACAGTTAATCTTCTTGAAAGGCTATTACAACAGTGATTATAACAAGAGCAGCCCTCCATACATATTAACTGTTGGGATAATAGTACAGATTCAGTCGATAAATGTCAACCCTTAACTTGCTATTGTCTGTGCCCAAAGAAGGCTTAGTTATACCTGTAAGTATCTAAAGTAACCATTTTAACTGGGGTAGTGCTTCAGATTCAGGCTGGTGATTTATTTTTTTTTTAGGATTTTTTTTTATAAGCCCCTCTTTTTGTACCTAATACCAGATGTATCAATGTTCGCTGCAATTAACAAGAATACGTCACTGCAACTGGTCTGATATGAGAGTAAAAGGGAAATACTTTGACTTAATTTCAAATTGCGCCATTGATCCTGAGATACTGTTCACTCCCTGTCCTTGTGAAGTCCCTATCACATGTTCTTGAGAGCAGCCAGCACTATTTCATAGTTTGGTTACCTTATTAAGGGCTTTCAATCACCAATAAATTAAGATACAAATACAAATACACAATTTTGCCAACTCTTCAAAAGCTGTTTTGTAAATCAGAAGGAAAATCAGGACCTCCCCATATTATAGAATCATAGAATAGTTAGGGTTGGAAAGGACCTTAACATCATCCAGTTCCAACACCCCTTCCATGGGCAGGGATACCTCACACTAAACCATGTCACCCAAGGCTCTGTCCAACCCCACCTTGAACACTGCCAGCAATGGAGCATTCACAACTTCCTTGGGCAGCCCATTCCAGTGCCTCACCAGCCTCACAGTAAAGAATTTCTTTCTCATATCCAATCTAAACTTCCCGTGTAAGTTTGAATCCACTACCTCTTGTCCTCTCACTACAGTCCCTCATGAAGAGTCCCTCCCCAGCATCCCTATAGGCCCCCTTCAGATATTGGAAGGCTTCTATGAGGTCTCCACGCAGCCTTCTCTTCTGCAGGCTGAACAGCCCCAACTTTCTCATCCTATCTTCATACAGGAGGTGCTCCAGCCCCCTGATCATCCTCGTGGCCCTCCTTTGGACTTGTTCCAACAGTTCCATCTCCTTTTCAAAGCATATAAGCAAGAAGAAGAGACTAATAAACAAACATCCATGTGTATACATTAATATTGACTGGGAATGCATAGATTAGTAGGCAGATTAGCTAACCAAATTAAAGTCTAAGTTCACAGTCATGTACGTATAAGCATTAAAATCAATGAGCCATTCAAGTCAGTTGATTCTGTTGTCTTTATGCTCTTATCAACTTCAGTACTTCTCTAGCCAAAGAACTCAAATGTTACTTACCCTTCTTAATGCTGTAAGGGTTACCACTTGTCTGGCTAACATACACCAGCAGAGCAGATAAAATGAGACTTCTATCAGAGTCAACATTAATTCTGAGTCTTGATCATTGAGGTGTTGAGGACAACTCAATGGTCTCAGTGTGTTTTGATTCCATAAATGTCATAATATAGCCTAAATGGCAACAGTTCAATCCTAAATTGCTACTGAAAGCAGTTACAGAGTGAAATGCTTTTATGACTGGACAGTAGCAGAAACACCAAGAACCCATTTAGCTCATTTGTTATCCCAAAAATTCAATGTCAGTTCCTTCACTGAAAGCATTTCCTTAGGTGACCTAGCCAACTGAGGGAATTATTCTTTAAATACTTCCTTATAGAAGCTTTACCAAGTTTTAATAGATTCAGGCACAGAATTTTAGTATTATGCTTCCCCTTTACTGAGGAAACTGGCAAAAAGTGAAGGAATACTTTCAAAACTGACTAATTTCAGGAATCTCAATTTGAGTTGTCAGGTTACCTGTAACATGAAGGAACTTGAACTTTTGTACCAAATACAGCAGTTATTGCTTGGTTTAGAGTGAGTATCCAAGCCTCATTTTAAGAAAGAGCCTTCAGGCATCAACTGATAGTGTGACTTTCTATACTGAAAGATGCCAACTGAATTCAACATAACTAAGTCCAGCTGAAATCTCTTGCTTCGGTAGGCAAAATAAGTCTACAGTTCATAGAACACGAACTGATTGTGATTCATCAGTCACATTGAAAATAATTGATTCCACACAATTCCATTCCTCACAATGGAACAGCTCAAGGAGGAGGATACTCACCTTTTGGAACAAATAGAAAGGCTGTGCTCCACCAGACTGGAGATGTTACATAGTGAATAATAATTAGAGAGAACCGAGAGAGCCTGAAATTATTTTCTCTGAATTGTTTTACGTGGGAAAAAAAAAAATCAGTGTTGGGTTTTCAGAATCATCAGGGGTGGTGCCAGTTACTTTCTTTCCCCAGTAGCTGAGTTGTTTAAGAACTCTGTTTCAAATTAAGACCTATACAGAACTCAGCCCTTAATCCAAGAGAATCAGAGATGAAATCTTCCAGTTTATAATACCATCCTAAACGGTAAGTTACAGGACTCAACTTTGTCAAGTCTTCCAATCCCCATTGTTGGTGGTTTTCCACCTCTCTACTACAGGTGCAAGATCAAGGAAGAAAACTGCTCCACCTGTACCTCCTGGACAAACACTTATCCAGCACATCCATTCTTGTCACTCAGAAAAAGCTGAGTAAAATTGAGACCTTCAGAAAGAGAATTCACATAAACCACAAGACAGTTTTCATTTCATATTGGAATATTACTAGTGGGGACAACTTACAAATCTATGATGCAGCACTAAAATATTCATTAAATATCCCCATTATGAATCCCTGGAGCTATTCATGCTGGATTTCCATCCAAAATACTTCTATCAAAAAATATATGCTTTCAAACCAAAAATCAATCTGTAAATAAAAGCATTATTAAAAAAAACCTGTTAATTGTGGATTGCCTTGTAAGTTCCTGTTGCATTATCTCCAGAAGTTTAGATAGCAGTGAACAAAATTTTCTTGAGAATTAACCCTTGGGTTAATATGTCTGTTATGTATGTCGCTTCAACACCTTTATTATAGCCAAATAACTCATCAGCACATGCTAGCATATCATCATATTATCTCAATACCTCATTACAATAATTATTCTAACTTACATTGCTAACAGAATTCCTCCAATATGTTGATTCAGCCCACCTTTTTCTCTTCATTAACAAATACAAGTAAAGGGAGATAACTAAAAAATAGGGTACCATGTTGTTTAATATTTCCATCACCTGAAACATTCCTGAATTCTTCTCAACCTCAATTCTGCAGTCAAAACATAACTAAAAATGTAGCTTAGTTTCAGAGGATCGAATCTGATTTCTACATGTTCAAAGGGTAAGGTGCTCTTTGTTTTACTTTTACATATAGAACAGAAAACCTTGAAGCCAGCCACTTACTCATGTCATTCAGACCCGAAGTGCTCATATATACTTACTTTCAGATACACTGTCTTACACAGTATGTATTGCAGAAGTTTATCACATATCAGAAAAAGCTGGCCCTATTTTATGTACCAAACCCTTTTACTAGAAATGTTCGGTTTCAGCTTAAAAAATTAAGCATTTTTTGGGCAATGACACATTTTATATCTGAACTGCGATTATCCTACAAGCTGATCTGCTTCACTGCCAGTATGCTATCAAGGCTTACACAGAGGCAGATGTGGATAACATGCTGATCCTGGTAAAATAGTTGGTGAAACTCTTACCTCCTCTTTGGCTGCAGGAAAAGCAGAAAAATGCTAAGTGAATGTTTCCAGTAAATGAAAATCCAAGTGTTAACAATGTTTCCAAATGTATAGGGTTATTATGTAAATTAATCTGTTTCATGCAACTCTAATCAGCTGTGGCAGCTGAAAAATTTCCGTCATATGAACCTAATAGCAGGAAAGTTGAAGGTTAAAAGCTTGTTCTTCAGGTAGATAATGAATGTCTTATTGGTCATTATTGATACACTGCAATCATGAAATCACACTCCATGACTAAAACAAAAAATATGGACTCACCATATGTGAAAAACACATAAACAAAACATGCATAAAGGAGGTGTGGAGGTAAATAAAGAACTACTGATCATGGTTCTACAGGTTGTTAAAAACTAAAAGAATATCAAACATTTTGTTATGAAATGTAAAACAAAAGTAAGCAGATAACTTCTTATAGGGCAAGTATACAGATTTTAAAACTTATGCTACAGAACATTGTGAAGGTCATTTGGCTTTGAAAAACAGAGGAAATATTGATAGAAATATTTTCTACCTAGGACTTAAACTTTTATGGGGAGGAATACTCTCACCTGCAGGCTGGGAAGCCATTCAGGAGGGAGTACACCCCTGTGCTTCCCTGTTCTGTAAGCAGCTTTGTGACCAACTACTCACAGCTGAGACAACACAATATTAGCTGGATAATTTTTACATTCATACAAAATCTGCCACCGTCTTAAAATGGATGTATGGGGGCATGGTTATTAAAGAGTATAAGGTAAATAGAGTCAGCCACTGGATAAGCTTGTTCTCCTTACCTTACATTGAATTGCGTTAATGTCAGCCTGCTTTATTCAGACTTCTTGAATCCATGGGAGGCAAAGTGGAAGGGGCAGTGCTTCTGTAGCCACTGGCCATACTGCAACTGTTACCTTCTCCAGCACTATAGCTTCTGTTTTGATGCCCTAAGTCCCAGAAGGCTCTAAAAGCAGTTAATTGGTCAGATTTAAGCACCCACATTTAAAGTTGTTCAGTTAAGTGGGTATTTTAGTACCTTGCTGACTTTCAGAAGAATTGGAAAGACTCAAGAAGAAAGATACAAATGTGCAGACATATATATCAGTTTGAATGATGTGAAAGACTGCTTGTGTTTATTACAGCTTAGCATTCATTATGCCCACTAGGATAATTTCATCTGCATAGAATATTGACAGAAGCTTACAGAAAATTAGTAATTCAAATCACTTTGTTGTATCAGCACCTTTATGCATTTGTCACTCTTCTATACTTAATATCGCTGGGTCAATCTGAAGGAAAACCTGCAGCTAGTTTGCCTGGTGACGCTAATGAATGAAACAAATTATTATATTTACTTGAGCACCATTCTGGTTCAACAGCAATTTTCTCAGCACAGCAATCTCACCACAGTTCCAGTGCACAGGAGTACTTTCAGTCAACTGTTAGTCATTTTTCACAAGTGTTATTAAATACTGTTAGTCATATACCAGCCATCTGTATCTAACAACACCCACTTCAATCTTAAATTAAGAAATGAATGTTAGAGGGAAAGACAGAGGACAGAAAAATGACAGATGAATATAATTGAAAATGTAAAAGATTCTGTAAACTGAAAAAGAGATTCCATAGGGTTAGCTTATAAGGTTTGGTTTTATTTTGTTCTGTTTTTTTGAGCAGGATTATTTTTAAATAAAATGTTAAGACAGTTTTAAGGTGTTTATTGATATTTAAGGTTTGAGTGTTTTCTGTAGTGACACGCAGATAACGTTCATTCAAATGTGGTGATTACAAAAAAAAAAAAAAGACAAAGAATTAATTAATAGGAAAAACCCACAAGACTTCACTTGATTTATCCTCATGAAAGCAGAAATAACATTGCTAAGTAGGAAATAATCTAGTGGGCAACACATCTGTGAGAACAGATTTAATTGTACAATCACATTAAAGAAGGATTTCAAGGCCAACTCCTGCTTTCTTTGAAAGTTAGTTCTCACCATCAAAACCAGTTTGTGGTAAATAATAGGTGATAAAGTAACAATGATAAATTCACTGTTTGTACACTAAAATTATTTTTCTGTGCCAACTTAGTCTTCTGATATTGTTAGGAACCTCTCTCTTGGAATTCAGTGTTTGATTATTCCCTCAGTGTTTTGGTATAGGTTTAAAAAAATTAAGAATTAATTCATGATTTGGACATAAAATTTATACTTTAAAAAAAAGGTCCCTTTAATAAGGTGGTGGTTTTTCTTTTTAAAACCTTAATATAGCACCACATGACTGCATTACAGTTTTAATACACAGTTCTTCTCCCACTCCCCCAATATCTCTGTTCTGAACAAATAATCTTAGGTTGAAATAAATATAGTTTAAATTACGTTTAAAATTCATCTGTGCTCAGTCTGAAATAAAATTATCTCTAGCTTAAGCAAAAATGGAATTCCTATGCAGTCATGTGCATGCAGTGTATATGAAAACAGGGCAAAAAATTACTAAAATAGAACTACATCTGAACCATACGTTGTTTTTAATACATTGTAAACCTACCTCTCCACATCACTTCAGGCTACACATGAAATACCACCCTAATTCAGAGATGACAGGTTTTAAAAATAAAAATTGCTTCTTCTGATTCCCACTGTTACAAAGTTTGTGACTTTAATCATATCTGACATAAAATTCTAGCACCAACCTATATGCTGAACACATGTTTGAATAGCTGAAATTTCGTTTTGTGGAGTGTGGAAATGCTAGCCATAAATACAGGGAAAATTCATCTGCCTCTGAATGACAGGTATATTCAAGGTCATCCTTGAGGATATCTCTTTTTAAGCATACTAATGGGCATAACAAAACACTGCCAATGTTTATTACTGAACAGAAGACTATAATTTAAAGCTTTACAAGCTACTAAAATTGGAGTTTCTGCCTCATCATTGTTTGACAGGTAGGACAGAAGTTTTACAGATGGCTTTGAATTTAAACCTTTAATGGATTGCTTATGTAATCTATACAGTTGGATCCCAAAAAGGTGGCGTACATATGCAACAGTCCCCTATAGCATAAATGTATCTAAACTCCTCATATATTGCAAAGCCTTAATATTAATCTAATACATTCTTGATATTAACTATTAAGTAGTCACCATGGTGAAACAATTGTTTTTTATTAAAATAGCTGTCGTGTTTGCTCTAAAAGTATCCACACATGCAATGACACACATTAAAATGCATTATTACTTAAATACAGCTTGTTCCTAATAAATTGTAATCAAGTAAATAACCTTCACTTGAAGAAACAGAAGCTTTTTCCAATGGTTTGTATCTTCCCTCAAGTATCAAGCTTTAAAATAGAGAAGACCTTGACCCATGATTCATAAAGAAATTTTATATTCCTTGCAAGCCAGTGAAGACAAGACGAATGCACCATCACCTAGCCAACAGTGCAGTGCAAGCTTGCACTGAATACTTTCCAAAGTAACATAATTGCATCCTACTGCAATTTAATTTGAATCTGAAAAGTAAAGTCTCCCTGTATGCAGGAAGACTGAACATCACTGCCTGGTCATTTCTGACTTCTGTAACAAAGCAAAGGGATGCAAATTGACTGGACTATCCTGACTGACTTACATACAGGCACCTCAAACATTAGATGGTGAAGACTGTTTAAGAGTCTGTGCAAGGCAGGCATTTGGAGTTAGGTTTATTTGCACAGACACGTAAAGGCACTTGTATTTCAGAATACTGAAAGTTCTGCTTACTTTACCTAAGCATATGTTTAAGGTAGTTTTTAGTCCATCTAACCAAAGTTAATAATTGAAACTGTATCAACCCAGTAACTGGTTTCTTCTAAGCACTTAGAACCAATGCTATTTTCATGTTCCTTCGAAGGTTCAAGAATGTGACTGATAAATATGGACTAAAAACCATTTGCACTATTAAAACTTTTCAGTGTGAAAGTATTATGGAAGTTCAGTCCAATCTTGATTGTCATATGACAATTTGAATGGCAGATAGTAATCCAGCTTGTGCTCTAAAAGAAATACATTTGCACGATACAGAAATGCACATACTTAGACTGGTGCAAGGAGAGTTTCAAATTAAACTATATATTATTGATATATTGCACCATTTAATGGGATTTATCATCAGACTTTCCCTCAACACTGAATCAAATATTGGTATATACAGTTTGTTAATTTCTTATTTATACTTACCATTTGACTCAAAGGATTGAATTTCCCTTTGTTCATCCCTGACATGAACTTCCACAGATAACCAAGATGATACACAAATTTTTGCAACGCATGTCCTCATTTTCCTTAGTACTATGCTGGTAGCTCTATAGAGGTAGTTTTCTCCTCTCTTTTCTAAGAGACACTTCAGTTTTATTAGTGATAAACTGGCATAATTTAGGGTTTTGTCTTCTGGACTAACAACATAGTATTGGAAGGCATCAGGAGCTTCTGAAAATCCTCACATAGCTTCCAATTCATACAACTCACACATGTTCCTGCTGACAACACCTGCTTCTTTCACAGAGCAGAACCCAGTTCTCCCACTGATATTCAGTGGACCTTTGTGACCATCAGTGTTTGTTGGCCTTTTCCACTTTCTTCAGCGTTCACCAGCTGTCCCTGGGACTTTAGATTTCCCTAGCCTTTGCCGATAATCTCAACTATTCCCATACTTGACATAGCTAATATAAATAGAATTATATTTTTAATTGTATTTGGCATTTTTGGAAATTTATGTTAGAGTTAAATATGAATGTCAAAGTAAAAATTGTCAGCTGCTAATGTCTTCAGACTCCATGTACAGCTGTCAAAAGTAAACCTGGACTGTGTCATTCTCCAACTCAGGTATCCAAAATATGATTATTAAGTTTTCAGAAAGCATGAAGTAGTAAGCAGCTGGAAATCCCCTCCCTCCTTTTCCCCATAATACTGTGGAGGCAGTGTTATGGCCCCTGTCTATTTTGGTGGATAAAGCCTGGTATCTCATATGTCACTCAGAAGAAAACTGCTGCAGGAGGTTGCCCTCTTGAAGCGTTATTATACCCACTGTTCCTCTGCGTTAAGACCACTTGAGACACAGACTGAAAGAGAAAAGCTTTCAGACTTGATTTCTCATAAGAACTCCATGAACAGCCAGGGTTTTTCTCTAACTGCATAATCATATACAACATTTTTCTTCAAATATATGCCAAGATGTGCAATATCAGGCCATGTAATTCTAGCCTTTGAGCCATTTCAGTATGCCATTCTCAAATATACATAGAAATATCTTCATATACAAAAACTGACTTCAGAACTGGTGTCATGATATATTAACTGTACTAATGCATTTATAAAAGCCCTGTCAAAATAAACATAAAGCAAATCATATTTTTCCACCCCCTTCGAACATTACATTATGTCAAATGGGTGGTTAAAACAAAAAGATCCTGTAAAATTTTTGTGGGTTTATATTTTTACACAAGAATCATACTTTCCTTTGTTGCCTTGAGGCACAGTGGAAACTGTCCAGTGACCATTAATAACCAAGACAAATACAAACATTTCATTTCTTGTTAATGTCCACTTGCATTATTCTTTTTTAGGAAAGCAAAGACACTATGCTTCTAAGACATACATAATATATTGTGTTAATATTTTGTGAAAATATGTTATTTTATTCTTTTTAATAATATGTTTACATTATTTTTTCAAGAATTGTTTAGTCTTACTTTCGGTTTACTGGCATGAGCAATTCCTCTTACATACCTTCAATTCCACCTTAATGCTTCCTTCTAATGGTTTAATTTATTTTGTATTTCCATTTTTTGGTGAGTTGTAAATACATATGTAAGCATATTAGTTGAAGTGAGAAATAAGAGGCTCACTGCATGTTAGCAGTGGGAAAGCATTTACTTCATTTTTCCCTGTCTTACCCTTACATAAATGCACTTTATGTAGTACGTATCGGTAAGCTCTCTTTTCACTGGCTTTTGTAGAGCTTCAAACTCTAGCACTTTTAGACAATAGTTGATGAATGGAAGGCTGAATTTGATTACATCATGTAATAAAGAGTTGTAAATCTTACATATGCTGATCTGCAGCATATCAGAATCCGTACAAGCTCTTTAGCTAGGTAACACAGGACAAAGCGACTATAATGAAGGAGAAGATTTTGCAGTTAAGTTTTACAGTTTTAGTATATGGTTATTACACTTAAATTCTTCCAAAGTCCTGTCACAGCAATTACTTTTTAGATCAAAGAATCCTTTTTAGTTTAAGGTGCTCCCAGAGCTGACTTGTAAGATATTTTTATGTCGCCTGTGTGAAATTTGCCATTTGAGACATTCACCAGTAGTGAATTCTAAAGACACAACTTTGATAATTTTTATTAATCATGCCAATCAGAGTCTGTGCCTAGAGCTTTTAATTCTTTTGGTACTTACAACAAACTCTTGTTCATCACTTTTCTGCTTTAGTTTCAAGTATCTAAATTAGTCTAATTGGAAAACATTTCATTTGGAATTCTGTTTGCCCCAGATTGATTCTCTCTTTTTACCTAGTACTTTTTCTCCACTGATGCATTCTGCTCTGCAAGATGGACTGTTTATACTGATTACTTGCTCTATGAAAGCTACCAAGTACATATTACTGTAGAAAAGGGTCTAGGCTTCCAGTTGCACAGCAGTTTATTAGATAACCACAATAAGAACATGCTAGCAAAACATTTCATCATACATGATATCTATTTCATTCTGCATATACTAATGCTGAAGCAAAATTTGAAACACTTTACATGCTGCAGTAAAAAAAAAAAAAAATTAAATTTAAGCCACCCTTTAAATCTAGTCAACTATCTAAATCTCATAATGTCAAACATAGAATGTATAGCCAGTAAATAGGTTCCATCTTTAAAACAAGAAGAGAAATAGTATGCACTGCGTGCTATGGTAGTTTGCCCACTGATTCGTTAAGTCCTCTATAATCCAGAGTCTGAGGATTCTTATTTATCATGAGACTATTTTTCGTTACTTAATCTTCTTTTCTTATGATCCCAACCTGGTGTCCACTGAATTAAAAAGAAACAGATCAGTGACTTCAAGGAGCATTCACTTAGCTGCAGAACAGAGATAAGACTCATTTCAAAGCACAGGCAAATGTCAGAGTCTGGAATTGAAGCAGAATCACCATCAGCCTTGGCACCACTGAGGGATGAGGTGTCAAGATGGACAGTCTGAATGGGGTTCTCCAGTCATTAGCCCTTCTGGTAGATCAGGAAAATGCATATGATCTCTCTCGCCTCACTAACTGCTATGCATCAGGTTGTTTCCATGCCCTATTTTGCTCAAGTAGAATGAAGCATTAGTCTTTATTCTGTACACAGCCTTAATCCTGTTAGAGTATTTTGCACAATGAAAGACTTCTTACAAAAGCTTTCTGTGACTATTATTGTTTGTCTGCCATAATGAGTATTTTTACTGGAACTTATAACGTATCACACTGAGTAGTACCCTTTTCATCACAGTCTTCCTACTATTATCTCATCTAAGAGAACATAAAGTGTTTCAGTGATATTAATAACCACAAAAGCAAAATATTAGCTTGAAAAAGCTACTCATTCATGCAATGCTAGCCAATAGGAATAACATAAAAATATTGTTCATATGTGCAGTGTATAATTCAATTAATATCTATTTAAATCATGAAAGTGCAAACTTTATATATAAAAGCAAAATCGTATCTCTATATTTATCTCTATATTTTTCTCTCCTAGAGTGCTAAACCAAAAAAGCATTCTGAATAAGTTGCTATACTTATTCATAACAGTTAATAGCCAATTCTTCCACTTAAATAATTTGAAGTTTTCTTTTCTGGAACTTAGTGTTTGCAACTGAGATAAATAATCTGCAAGGAAACAGAAACTATTTTTTCTAGTCTTGAAAGATCTACTCATGTCAGAAAGGAAAAGATGGTGACAGAATAGCAAGGAAAGCTTAGCAATCACAGCCTAACACTGTACCTGAAAACAAATAATCATGGATTTAAAAAAATATTTTGATAGCTACAGCTAAAATCTCAGACTTTTTTCAAAATGTAGGAATTTATTGAGTAGTTTGACAGATTGTGCTGGCACCTAAAACCTTAAAGCCTATGAATATTGTTGAGATATCAAAATAATTCTTATTCAGCATATGTGTGTATCTATCATTAGAAAATACTGAAGTCTTATTTGAAGCCATATACACTGAACATATACATCTTAAATGCACAACATCCATGCACAAAACATTTTTTTTTTTTAAATACAGGGAATCTTGTACATTTTCACCCGTTAGAGCACAGTTCAAATTCAATTCAATCATGACATTGTCTTTTATTTGATTTTCACTTAAAGAAATGTGAACCCTTATTAATATGTATTCAAAATACAAGCTTCAATTCACATTTGTTTCACAATTACTTAACTGGCTGCAGTTTAACTACACAGATTTACGCTGTATAATTAAGATTAATTCTAGACTGCAACTGGTGCTGAATTAATAGTCCTTTAGACCAAAGAAGTCAGAGTACCCGGAAGTATACACATAATGGCTCACTCTCTACTGAGGAAGTCCCCAGGGAACATGAGGTTACTAAAGGTTCAATCAGTTGCAACTGTATCTTTTACTACTTCTGCTCCACAACTAAATTCAAAAACATCTTACAAAGGCAGTAACTTCCATTGAAAAATAAGTTCTAAGCTTATTCCTTTTGATTTGAGCCAAAATCAAAATCAACTCATCAGTGTAAACAGGTTTGTTACACTAATGCAGTTTATTCTGGAACCTTCTTAACATCAATACACTTAAATGGGAAATGTGTTTCATTGACCATCGCTATACTACAGAACTGGCTTAAATCTTTGCCAGTTCCTCTCAATAAAAATATTACTGGTAACATAAGGTTTTTTTCATAGTCTTTTTGGATATCATTAAGAAGATTTCTTAATGATCATTAAGAAGATTTCTTAATGAGGTCTAAACACTCTGTCTCCTAGCAA
The DNA here is from genome assembly GCA_039720435.1 of Amazona ochrocephala. NCBI lineage: Eukaryota > Metazoa > Chordata > Aves > Psittaciformes > Psittacidae > Amazona > Amazona ochrocephala. The sequence goes on along the minus strand of CM077881.1, from coordinate 78,346,350 downwards.
CTGAGTTAACAATTAATGAAATAACTTAAAACATTGTTCCATTAGCCCACAACTGGGACACAGAAAAACTTATTTGTATTCTGAAGTGCCACCAAGAAACTGTTGGTGCTTTCTCTCATGGTGATGTTCCTGCAAAGGCTGTAACTGGCACAGTTCCTTCCTGGCATGTTTGCGTTGCTGGAAATAATACGATATGATGGCTTTGCATTTGCTCCTTTGTTGAAGCTATGACAATAACACTACCACTATGGGTACAAATGAGGTAGCAGGAACAAAAAGCATTACTTAAAATCTTCACTGAAAACCTTCTCACGTTTCTCTGCTTAAAGTCCTTCCTGCCTTAAAAGTAAACCAAACTATTTAGAAAAATTGCAACATTACTGAATATGGAAAAAAAATGTTGACTTGAGAACCAGTATCTGCTGTTGTGACACAAGCATTACTGTTTAGACAGTAAATATGCGTGAATGGAGTAAAAGAATGAGAAACCGGAAAATTCAAAAGTATGCTTGAATTAGGCATTCCCATCATGTTATATAGTCCAGAGAAGAAACCTGCTAAAGTTCAAAGGCATAAAAGGGTATATTCTACAAATACCACCTGAATCTTACTGACAGACGTTTTTGTTTTACATGTATTGCACACAAAAAATGAAGCAACAATAATTTCTAATCCACATAAAGCACTTGGGGTAAAAGTAGCTTTAGGTAGCCTGATTTGAAAAGAGCTAGGCTGTAGAGTTCATTTTTTTCAAAGCCACACAGGAGTTACAGAATTTAATTATTTCTATTTATCTAAACTGGTATCTCTGTACTATGCTCACTAAATCTTTGCCTAACTACAAAATAAAAAAAATCATGCAAAATAGATATGAGATGGAACGACGTCAGACAAAAGAAAGACAACAATAAGACACAGCAACAGAGGAGTCAGACAAGATCTGGATGACAAAAACACCAGTTACAGCATCTCTTCCCCCCGAGCAATGCTGGAGCTATTCTTTATGCCTTAGATTAGGAAACAGGATGGATGACCTTGACAAGAAATAGCTAGAGCATAGAGCAGTGTTTCCAGTAACAGCCTGAGATATGGTTCAGGAAGGAGGCCCTGGCAGGCAGTCCTACTGCCTAACTGAACTAAACTATTTAACAATGACATAGAGGTGATGTGGAATCATGAAGCAGGAACTGGGGAATCATAGAATCATAGAATCATAGAATAGTTAGGGTTGGAAAGGACCTCAAGATCATCGAGTTCCAACCCCCCTGCCATGGGCAGGGACACCTCACACTAAACCATGCCATCCAAGGCTATGTCCAACCCCACCTTGAATGCCGCCAGGGATGAAGCATCCACAACCTCCTTGGGCAAACCATTCCAGGGCCCCACCACCCTCACAGTAAAGAATTTCTTCCTCATATCCAATCTAAACTTCCCCTGTTTAAGTTTAAACCCATTACCCCTTGTCCTCTCACCACAATCCCTAATGAAGAGTCCCTCCCCAGCATCCCTATAGGCCCCCTTCAGGTATTGGAAGGCTGCTATGAGGTCTCCACGCAGCCTTCTCCAGGCTGAACAGCCCCAACTTTCTCAGCCTATCTTCATACAGGAGGTGCTCCAGTCCCCTGATCATCCTTGTGGCCCTCCTCTGCACTTGTTCTAACAGTTCCATGTCCTTTTTATGTTGAGGACACCAGAACTGCACACAATACTCCAAGTGAGGTCTCACGAGAGCAAAGGGGCAGGATCACCTCCCTCGACCTGCTGGTCACACTCCTTTTGATGCAGCCCAGGATACGGTTGGCTTTCTGGGCTGCAAGCGCACACTGCCAGCTCATGTTCATTTTTTCATCAACCCACACCCCCAAGTCCTTGAGCTAACGGGTTGGATTACTTGGTTGCCAATGCACCAAATACATGCCTGGTCTCATGAATTTGTCCTTACAGTGAACAGCAGCCTAGGACGGAAGATAAGGTAGCTATCAGTCTCTCTGTCATGCTCACAAGTAGTGAATAGTGCTGCACAAGGTAATGGTAGGGCAGAGGAGATGAAAATTCAATTGCCCAGTCTACCCCTCAGGGCTACCAGAATGATGTTCCCCTGAAACTGCAAAACCAGTATGAACGAAGATAAATGCAAATTCCACAGCCAGAATAACTCAAAGAGCTAAGCTACTCTATGTCTTGAAAAAGGCTTGTCATCTTTATCCCCAAAGTGAAATAATAGACACAAGGATCTCCTGGAGGAAGCCTTTCTGCATTGAAGATTAAGAGAAAGGATGAACAGAGCATTCAGGCTACCTCTGCATTAGATGCTGAGTAAACAGTGACATGCATGGATTTGTGCTATATGTGTATGTCTTCCTCCTTGCTCATTATTAAAGTTGTTTAATGATAACAGTTTATTTCAGCCTTCATCTGCTAGGAAAATGCTGATAATTTTCATATTTATTTTATAAATTGAACCCAAAAGTTGTGAAGGACGTGAGATTGATTATATTGTGCCTGCCAGCTGCTGACAAGACATCATGACTACAGCCAACCCAGAGGATTAATTTTGCTGTTTATTACTGCAGATAAGCACTGTCCTGGGTTCAGCAGTAGCAGTCATTTTTCTCCTTCTTGGTAGCTGGTGCAGCTCTGTGTTTTTGATTTTGGGCCTGGGAACAGTGCTGATAACACCAGTGTTTTCAGTTAGTGCTTGGTGATGTTTAGGCTGGCCAAGGACTTTGTGAGCCTCATGCTCTGCCAGGGAGGAGGGGAAGCCAGGAGGAAGGAGAGACAGGACACCTGACCCAGACTAACCAAAGAGATTATTCCATACCACAGCACGTCATGTCCAGGATGTAGAAACGGAGAGCAGAGACCCGGAAGGGTGGTGAGGGTGCACGGTGGGGGGTGCAGCCGGTGAGGGGTGCACCGGTGGGGGTGCACAGCTTGGTCGAGCTGGGTGGTGAGCTATTGTATCCTTCCCTTGTATTTGCCTTGTCATTATTGTTACTGGTGGGGGTGTACTGGGTGGTCAGGCTTGATATTTGATGGTGAGCTATTGTATTCTCCTTTTCCTTGTATCTGCTTTGTCATTATTATTATTGGTGGTAGCAGTAGTGATTTGTGTTATACCTTAGTTAATAAACTGTTCTTATCTCAACCTGGGGGAGTTGCATTCTTTCGATTCTCCTTCCCATCCCTCCAGGAGCAGAGGGAAGAAAGAGTGGGGAGTGAGTGATAGAGCGACTGCATGGGTTTATAAGCTTAAACCACAACAAGCACCCAGAGTGCAGCCCTCTGCTCTCTTACCATAAGTCAAATGCAAGACCCAAAAGGCATTTTACTCTTTATTAAGCTAACACCCCAGCAATTATAATCTCTTTTCATCTTTCTGTATGCATCCCATTTTTTCCATGAAGCTACCTTGTATAAAGTTCAGCCCAGCAGTTTTCATATCTTCATTTGCATTCCTGGGAAGACAAACAATAATCCTGGGAGAGATGTTTTATTTCACACAAAGAAAACCTACCTATTACTGCCTCTACAGACCTTTTTATTAGTTTTTAATGGGCTTCACCAATTCTGTCTGTTAATCAACATCTGATTAGCTGCTTAAAGACTATGACACCTTAATGACTTCAATGAAATGCAGTGTGCATGGCCATGAACAAGTGTACAACTTGATATTTTAGTAGCACATAAATGCAGATACTTTTCTATGTGAACTTTCAACAAATGCAGAGACCACAGAATAATCCTTCTTGGATGCATGCACCTAAGATGGTACAGAAAAAAAAGTAACTCAGTTTTGTTAGACCAAGGGCTTTCAGGGGCATTCCTGATATTCATAGGGCAGTTCATGACCTGAAGAAATTGTTTAAGAAATCTTGTCTGTTTGCCAGCCTTTATTTCATGATTTATAACTACTGTAGTGGGACATGTTTAGGAGAAAGCTTACTGGTGTCTTTAAGCCTTGACTGCAGATAAGGTTTAGCTGCATTTTAATGGAGCCTCTGGAAGCTTTTCTAGAGCTGGAAAAATATCCTTTACAGAAGCAGGAGGAACAGAATGACCCAAAAGAAATAATAGCCAAAGCAGTAAATATAAAAATATATGTTTAAAGAAATTGTGTGTAGAGACTATAGCCTGTAAAAAATATATTAAAAATGTAAATGTATTTCTATATTTTTAAGACTAAGAGATGGTTTAAATAAGATCTTCTAAGCAATCCTAGGTAGAAGCATCAATAGATTTTGTTCAAATGAAAAATTTAAATTGCTCAACTCAACTTACATTTTCTTTCCTTTTTTCTCTCATCACACTTTTATAAATTTGAATTTTATGGCCACAGATTTCCCCTCCTTTTACTTCAAGATTTTTTCTGTTAAGTGAACCAGCTAACTGGGTTTCATGCACTATGAGCTTGCTGGCAAGAAACTGAACTTTTTTGCCTATTTCAGTCACATAATCTAGGTCAGCAGCTCAAGATAAAAAGCAAGATTACAGGTGCTGTAAAACTTTATATTGCGCCCCTACATAAACCTGAAAGCATATTACATTCAGATTTCTGTGTTCAGAAATGGCACTTACTGATTATATTTCCAGCCCCAAGGAGTGAAGTGGCCCTATAAAAACATCTCAGCCCTTTACCATCAGCACCAGTGTTAGAAAAAACGAAGCATAGCTTCAGCAGATAACAGTCTGAGTCACTAGCAATGCAGACGTCAGCTTTACAGAAACATCCTGAGATTTGGTGTCTGTACCCAACTGGAACAAATGGCCTAAAATACATTAGATATCAGAAAGGTATGCGCTTTTCCAGACCTTTTTGTCTTTCTAACCAGGGTTAACAGTTATGTCAGTCACAACTGGCAAATGTTATTTGATTACGTCATCCTTGTAAATGACTAAATTAAAGTGACTTCTCTTTTCTGTTAACCAGCAGGGAAGCACACCTACCTACAGATATATATTGACTTGATTCATTTCTGATGCTCCCCCACAATCTATTTAGGCATTTCAATAAAGCAGAATGCATGCTGAACTTTTATTTTACTCCTTTGATAGTGAAGGGATTAGACACTTTAGCTAAAAGACTAACATTTTGAAGGAAAATCGTATCAAAACAGACTCTCCTTTTATTTGAGTCTACTAGGCTGTTGATTTTGCAGCTGCAAAAATTATATCGTCTATTTTTGTTCTATTCAGAGTGCTCCCAAGATCATGGTGAAAGTGAGCCTTGACAGAATGAATAAAGAGGATGAAGCTCCCGGTTTCAAATCTTCAAGTATTGCAACCTTTAAAAATTAAACTAGATTCTCAAACTAGACTGCGCACAGGTTCAGCAGGCTACCGTATAAGTTAGATGGATTACTACAGGCAAGCTGTACATTTTGGCTAATACAAGCCTAAGTACATTTGTTGCTGGTTGAATGCTTCCCAATGCCAACCATAACTAACATGATACTGATTTAACCTGTATGCAAAGTCTTCAAATAATAAAACATAAAAGAACTCCCTAACACAGATGCTTAATTAGCTCAGGAAAAACAAAACAGATATGTTTATAACATTCCATACGAATAGCACAGTCTTCATAACATAGCAGACTCTTTAGACAGAAATATTCCTTTCCTACATTATTTTACAGTAACCCGAGGGATGATTACAGTTTCAATGGCAGAAGCCTTTGTATCATTTTATTGATTTTAAAACTGCCTATCAAATGCTGTGGAAATAAATCATTTATAGTCTATGCTACTATGAGTAATGAAGCATGATTAGTCCCCAAAATATTACATTTTTACCCAGCCTCTGTCCCCTTCTCCTTGCCTCCTGCTTTCCCATTTGTGTAGCATCATCACCCCACTACTAGCAAAAAACATAGAAATCTTATTGTAATACTGCCTTGATCTGTCTCCCTTGTTATATTTAAAAGCAAGTGAAGACATTTGCTTATTCATTCTGCCAAAGGAGGCAGTAAAGGTTTAACCTCCTCCAATCAGAAATTAAACTTTGCAACTAACAATTAAATTGCTTCAGAGAGTCTTAGTAACACAAAATCTCAGCTTGTAAAATAGCTTTGTATTTGTAGGCGTCACAAGGGTCTTTCCATTTGGAAAGATTGCATTTTTTTCTCTTTACTCCAGAGTAATACATGTTAATAGATAATAATATCTCAATTTAGGACAGCCTGTACAAGCTGTGGCAAAATGTCATTCTCCTGTCTTGTTTACAGGAATTTATGTTTGCTTTAAGTAACACCTATTTGAAAATGTATTTTTACAACTGAAATGTGCTTCCCAGTAGTCAAAACTAATACAATTATCTGAAGCAAAATTACTGAGCAAGCATGTTGTTCAAATGCTAGCAGATATTAATTTGAATTCTTACCTCAACTTTAACTTCTTTGAAGTGGTTTATACACACACACGTTTCTCTAGCCTGCCTGATTTTAATGCACCATTAAGACTTAAGTTCATTTTATTTGCTGTTTTGTCTTCCTTCATGAAAGGATTTTTACAGGGAAAATTTAAGTTCTGTCTTACCTTGCAAATATCCACAAGAACACAACACCCCCCATATACAGGAAATGCTCTGCCTACTAGGCAGTTAACCAGGTAAACTACTGAGTTTCACCCACATATGGTGGGTCAAAGCTGCCACTTTATGGCTGACACTGCTCCAGCTTCAGAAGGTAAATCAAATATGTAAACCAAAAAAAAAACTTTAAAATGTTATTTTAATTATGACTTATTTCCTGATTGAACACTTTCCTTTAGTTTGCAAATATTTGCAGCAATTAAATCCTCCAGACTGGATCAGACAATGTGAGTTACGACCTTTCCTTCAACAGTTACGTAGCTTCGTTTATATCTACCATCATATACAACATCTGGATATCAAGCTACTGGAAGTGTTTCTATCCTTATAAAAAATGCAACATCCTGATGTTGTTAATTATGACATGCACATAATTTATTGCTCCCTAGAGCTGACAAATTTCTCTCTCCTACAGGATGCATAATATTAGTTTTTGTAATTACAATAATTTTGAGAAAAATTATCTCAGGGCAAGAAGGAGACTGAAATTCATCTTTCCTGCTTCCATTAGACTTCCATAAATACAATAGGAATTTCACTAAGTGGGCAATGCCTGATTTAGAGCAGTAAGCATGTTTAATGACAAGGATTCAAATAGGCAGAAAATAGGATTTTCAAAGCATTAGACTCAGTGATATCAAATTAGTCAGGTGTTTATTTGCATCTTTGACTACTCAACTACCTTTAAAACAAATCTCATCTATAAGTGCTCATTTGCATTTCCAACTACGTTTGTTTTCAATAAATTTTTTGATGGCATGTTTAGTGGCATCTGCCTTTGACACGCCAGATGACCCAAGAGATTGTTAGTAGAATAAATGGACACAATTCACTTCAGGATTTTGTTTGTTTGTGTTTGGGGTGTGGTTTTTGTTTGTGGTTTTCTTTGTTTGGTTGTTTTTGGTTGTTGTTTTTTTTTCCTTCCATACCTTAAAAAATTTGATATACATTTACTTAAGTGATCTGAAGAAATATTTGAAAGATTCACTACATGACATAAAAATTTCTAATGAATGTAGTAGATTCCTTTTGGTACTACGCAACAGGAGCCTACTGTTTGAGAAGATTAGACACAGTAATTTAAAGGGAACTGAGCAGTCTAAGATTTTCTGTTACCAAAACTAAAAATTCAGGGCATGTTTAGTTTTCAATATGAAACCTGAGAAACGCAAAAGAAGTTTGATTCTTGATAATTATTTCATACTTATTTCTCATCCACTATAAGAGACTTGAAGTTATTAGTCACTCTTCGAAATCGTGACCCTAAATTGACTGCCCTCCTTTTCAGTAAGAAGATTCATCTCGTTACCTTTATTTCCTAGGGAAGTGAGAGATTACGCAGGTGATTATTTTGACTGTGAATCTTAATTGCTATGGTCATATCACACTATCTGTAGAAAAAAAACACTGCACTAGAACATTTCTTACTCTTACAAGGTTCATCATAACCTATTTGTGAAGTTATTCTCCTTCAGCATCAATTCACATTTGAACATACATGAAACATTGATATTTTACGCTTTGGGGGAAAATCAGGTTTCTGCAGAAGTGTACTGAGGCTGAACCCGGGTGATCAGATACCTCAAGCATTGGGATGGCTCTCCTGCTTCATCTGTGAATACAAAGTTCTTGTGTAATTTGAGCAAAACTTGCTCAAGTTAGTTTAAGGCCTAGATTTTTACCCACACATTATATCACAATACAATACTTAGCATTGAGAGTTAAAGACAAATCTTAAAATAAACTGGAAGTTGTGTTATTGTTTATATAAAGTTGTATAGAATCCAAGTAGACATATTTCCAGCGACATAAAACAATAAATCTAGTACATCCTTGATAAAAGGTTGCAGTAAAAATGTCTGTAAATATTTTATGCCAGAATTTCCTTAGAGAATAGTGAGTAACCATAACAAGGAGTTGAATGTTTGAAGTTTCTTCAATAAAAAAAAAAGCTTTTTAAAATACTCATTTTGTCAGCAAATTAATAGTGCCTTTTATGAACACTGACAAGTTCTTTGAATATATGGTTTCTTTTGGAAAATGTCTGCTACTGAATTTCTGCTCCAGCTAAGTTTTTAATTTTTTTTCCTCAAATTATTCTGTTCCTCATTTTCAAACAGAACAGTCTGCTTTGTTCCTTTATTTGCTAAGAATGTCATGAATATAGTGTACTTTAGGATTTGGGTTAGGGTGGAAAGAGAGAAGTAGAGTAAAGATAAGAAAGATAGTTACAAATGCAATGTAAGTCTCTGTCTTTGTAAGAGTAACTGAAAAATAAATAAATCTTGCACTATACACAGTTCCAAACTTCTACAAACAGATGCTTTTTCAGCTTAGCTAAGCTGCTTTTATATATCATTTGCATTTTCACAAGGCTTGGTGGGTATAATGAATCCATTATTTTTCAACAATAAAATACTTTTATTAGAAAATATACTGCTTGCAGGAAGTCTTCTTTCAAGTTCCAAGAACTAGGAATTCTTGATTTTGTTCAGATTTTCTGTGTGGTTGCTAGCAAAAGCAGTCTTGCCAGACCCTCTACATATTTAAGTCTTCTCTGTTTTTCAAACCACGGAGGAGGGTTTTATTAGCCCAAAGGTACTCTTTCTCCTATGTGAAATCTACATTGCTGCTTTTGGCAGGTGGATAGCCAGATTTTATCCAACTACATGCTACTAATGTCTATAACAGAAGCACATTTCAAATATCAAGGAAGCTTTTCATGAAGCTGGTAAAATTACATAGACAAAATACCAAAGGCTTAAAAAAAATGCTCTTTTTTTTTTTTTCTTTTTTCCTCAAAAGTAAGATATGAAGGATAGCTAGCTTCTTTTTTGACAGTATCATTACATTTCAATTAACCACATGCTGAAGTGAAAATAGGAGTTAAGTCACCTATGGCCAAAAAAAAATTGTTTCAGAACGCTTAAAATCAAAATTAATGCACTACTAATTTATGGCTCATAGTTATAAAGACCTTGAAATAACCTCAATAAAGATATTTCAAAGGCAGTCCTAATTGTAAAATATGTCAAGAAGAAATTTTTAGTAGCAATGAGAGGTCAAGACAATTTTTCTAGACTTTCATACCTGCTTAATGTTACATAGAAACATTATCAATAAAGCATATCAATATTGCTATTTGTACATTCTTTTGTATACAAAGTTATCTAACATTGCTAATGAAGCACAACTTAAAAATCCTTCATCTACTGTAAGACTAACAGTTCATCTGGACAGCTCTTACCATCCTCTCAATTAAATTTCCTTTTCTGCTACATAATGCAATTGGCATCAATCAATAATTGTCAGTACTGGCTCAGGCTAAGGAGGCTGCTATAGATCAAAATTTCAAAAGACAGGATTCTTCACTTCCATGATTTCCCCTGCACTGTTCCAAATCATCTCCTGACAGATCATTTGTGTTTCTCTTAGCAATTATGCTCCAAACTTGTTCAGTGAAATTGATTTTAAACCAAATAATTACCCCACATGACAGTATTAAGTATCCAACAATTTCTCTAACACTTGAGAAAGATGAAATCTGCAAGTGCCCTCATGCTGCAATTTTGTGCTGAGTGAATTGAAGTTCAGTTAGATATAATTCTTAACACAGACGTAATGTCTGATAATTGTGTTCTTTCATGTTTCAGCTGGTACTACTCCATGCACAAGCATGGAATTTTTTATATGTATTATGAATGAGCAAGTCAGTATTTTCACATCATTAGAATTTTATATCTTAGTAAGGTATTTTTATATATTTATAAATATTTCTACTTGTATTGATATACCATGGATAGGATTAATAAGAGTCTGAAACTCATTTTCAAGCTGTTTGCATACTAAATTTTGCAGAAGTCAGTAGAGTCTGCACAGCTCACTTGCCCAGGCAGCATATCATGTTGATGTTGTCGTGCTTTTTAGACCCTGACCTAGATGACCTACATAGCATTGTCTACTTCCATGGAACTCCAGAAGTCCAGTTATGTGGAGCAAAATAGTCTAGTACTGGCTCGACACCCTACAGCCACAGTATCTTGCTTTACTTCATAATGGCTCTTGTCTAGTGTGACGATCAAATAGTAGAGCACCCTCAGAGTGTATCTTGCAATTCAGTTTCATCTCAAATGAGTCTTGTCCATGCATTCTAGAACACAACACTAAAAGCCAAAATACAAAGTAGGGATGATTGCAAGAACTTCCAGGAAAGCTCACACTTCATTCAAACCAAGACACAAACATGAAAACATCCCATGATGCTATGTTATTTAGTATACCCTTCCACTGTGCTTCAGGGTACTGTAGGCATGCTGAAGTATCTGAATGAGAAACAAAACTGAAATCAGAAGAGGATTTTCCAGCATGGCTGGAAAAACTTAACATCTCTGCAATGTGAGCAACACTCAAGAAGCTTCTCAGGACCACAGTACATGAAAAAATGAATTTGCAGCTGTGTAATCCTGCAGCTATTAGACTGGGGTTTTTATCTTTACACATCATTAACAGAGGACATATGGAAATTGGGTGTGAATAAAAGAACAAAGAAAATTATGGTGCGACTAATTAAGGACTTAACTGAAAAATGTTGTTTGGTTATTTGACAGCAAAACTGTGACTAGATAGCATCCATAAAGTTCTGCAGCATGTAAACATCTACTGGAAGAAGATCATCAAAAGTGCCTTAGAAGTGTATAATTTGGAATAAATTAATGAAGAAATTAAATCAAAAATGTAGGCTATAAAAACTAGAGAAAATATTACTAGAGATCACTCATAAAAACTTTTTCACCTAGACAGATTACATAATTTCTCAGTTCTAGATAGCTGAGTTCGCTTGTAAAGGTAATGTTATTCCTTATTGGCTATGGGTAAACTCAAAAGATTCATTTTTCTTACATTAAAAGTAAGGCTAGCATTTCATTTGCTTTGCATTTACTTTAAAAATAAGCCTTCTTCGGTTCAGTCTGTGACTTTCCATTCAAGGAGACCTTCAAAGAAAAAACCCATGGAAGAGCCTGCAAAGTCAGGAAAAACAGGGGAAAAAAAAAAGGGGGGGGGGCCTTGTAGGGACAAGAGTTTATTTTTGGACTAAAGATTTCTTCAGAAAGAGCGAAGTCAATGGGACTATAAACCTGTACCCTATCCATTTTGATATAATTTGGTGCAGCAGCAGAGGAAAAGGAAGCTTCTGAAAGCACTACAAAAGCAGAAATCAGCAGATCTTGCAAAGAGAGAGATAATTTCTAAGTAGAACACCAGTGATCTGTATCATTGATTTTTGTTCCAGCATTTGCATATCCCAAAGAATATTACAAGTCATGAAAGAAAAAGGATGCAAAATACAAGAAAGTTTAAGGTGTTTAACCTCCAACTGGGAAATGAAGCACAGCCACCTGGTTCTGTTGAAAATATGTAAGAAAAGTTAAGAGTTTGTTTTCATTAGACTGAAATATTCAGTTATGTCCCCCTATGCACTGCAAAACAGTATGGCAGCCCCAATCTGCTCTTGATTGAGACTGTAATCAGATTGGAAATACTTCAGCAGTATCGATAAATCTGTAATCTCACCTTTCTATGACAAGAGCAAGACTGAAGCTCCCCACGCTTACTTAGCTCTACCATCCTTCTTGCTGCTAGTTCAGCTCTCAATGTAAAGTGTAAATATAAGCATTAGGGTCTACTTAGTCCAAAGAGAGACTCTAATTTTGTGCAGAGCCAGCAGAACACATGAAAACCAGTATCTACATTAATAAAACTTATTTATGCAGTGCAAATGAAAACTAAACTGACCCTAATGCAAGTGAACTATTCAGCCATTCTAATCCTTATTTTGCTAGACAAGTACAATGTTTCATTACAAATATGACATCAGTAAACTTACAACCGCAGAAAAATAGCTTTATACATTAGGGCAATTGAAAGGAATTCCATTAGTACTTTAAATAATATAAGTGCAAATTTGGGCCTGCATACCTAAGAATCAAAATATGGGTGATGTGCAATGCATCACTGCTCGTTTCCCCTTGATTTTTTTCATGTATGTACATGCTGATTAAAATTATTATTTGGTGAAATTACTGTACTGAAACAATAAATACCAGCAATGTAACAGCATCAAATGTCATTTGAACTTGTCACATTTTTAAAAGCAATGTTTTCTACGAAATTACTGTAAAAATTTAAAAGCTAGCAAGGAAAGGCAATGGAAAAATTTGTTTTCAAAAGGAATGCATTTAATGTTTGTTTTCTTCTATTTTTGAAAGACCTTTAGTATTACAACAGTGACAGTTACATTTAATAAACTCATTCCTCAGAGCTACATTTCTAGTCTATTAGCAGAAGCTACTATCCCAATCAATATTGCATGAACATTTCCATTATCAGCTCAAGCTGTCTGCAAAAAAAAAAAAAGAGCCTTTGTTTTCAAGCTCAGCATGCTGCCCTTGTCTGTCTATAATCACCTTCTCTGTTATCAAAAGGTTTCAGTGTTTTAACTTTTACACAGCCCACACAGAAGCACACCAATGCATGTAAACATAAAGGAGCTTACCGATTCTTTCACTTGTGGGATAGCTTTAAGAAACTGCAGGCAACAATGTAGCCAGGACCTTTCAGAATGACTGCCTAACCTCTTCGGCTTCCAGAGCTGCTCTGCATGAAGCTATACAAAGATGTTTGTTTAGGCTTGACTCTTACACATGGGAAAGGCTCAGTATCCCCTCTGATGGGTTATAGGACTGATTTTGCTAAAACATGATAGCCCCTTTTGTGTGCACTTTTGTCCTTTGTCTTTCTGATCACCAGGCAGTATACTGACACCTTTCTCTTCTAATCTTTTGTATAAGTAATAATAATTGAGCAAAACACCTCCGCTGATTGCTGCTTTCCCATTTTTTATACTTTGACCATGTGAATTGTGATGCCATTGTTTTCATTTAGTCTGCTTTAGCCTGTTTCTGACAATTCTAATTTTGCTTTTTCTTTACTTGGAAGGAAGACAGATCACCTTCATTTCCAAAACATGTAGTGATACCATTGTATCTGATCAACTTAAAGGAATCTTGTTCCCTTAGAATTGTAAGCACTGAAAGCACACATGCTTGTAGGCTTCATACAGCAATATGCTAGGTATTTTACATGCAGCAGAAAGCAGAACATCTGACTGGTTACTAAATTTGATTCTTTGGGGTTTTTGAAAATTAGGCCTAAACCCTTCTACCAAAAAATGTGTCCATTTTCTACTGCCCCTGGTGGCTTCAGTTTTGGATATTCCAAGCAGCTGCAGGACTTTGGACAAAGACCGATCAAAGTGCTGAGCACCTCCAACAGTCAAAGTGTCTAACACTTTTCTGTTGTTTTTCTTGCTGTACCGTGTGTTTATGGCTTTCATCTTTAAACAGCTCATCTCTTCTGAATTTAATGATGCATTTCTCATGAGAGTTAAGGTTCAACATAGCCATCTATTCCCATTTTGTCTTCAAACCTCCATTTGACTACAGGTTTCTCATTATAGATTTTTCTACATTCTCACAAAATACTATTTGAGCCTCTACGAGAAGTACTTTAACACCCCGGTGTATAAATAGCAGTTGAACTAGAGACAGCTCAACACAGCTGGTCCAACCAACAGAAAAATCCCTCACAGTTTTCCAACCAACTGCTAGAAGCTTGTCCCCTGCAAGCTCAGGCACCACGACTGCCTCCCTCTGCACAGGGAAAGCAAGTATGATCTCCCCAAAGGGCAGCTTCACCGACTCAACTCTGCCACACTAAACAACTTAAGCTCCATTGGTACTGCATCTCCCAGCCCCAAAAAAATCACAAAATAATTCCTCGTTCACACTTTCCAGGCAGCTTTGAGAGGCCAAATATTTACTCTAATTAAAGATGTGAGAAGCAGGGTGGTGCTAATGTAAAAGAGACAGACTGGAAAGAGCAGTTACAGCAACAAGTAAAGATTCATCGAAACCACAGGGCATAGCATGAAAACTGAGAGGGTTTCTGCAGGGAAACTGCAGGGACTCCCTAGGAGCTAAGCTCTTGCCCTGAAACTTACTTATTCACATTATTAAACTTATTGTTTATTCACAGCCCCTCTATTCTTCCCTCAGTAGAAATGCAGTAATTAGTCCATTTCAGTACAAAGCAACAGGTTACACAAGTGCTAAAAGAGCTCTATCTTTCTGTATTCTGAAGTTTCCCACAAAGTTATGCACTGCAGCCATTAGGAACACAGGAGAGAGATCAGCCTTCTTTATGTGCCAATGACCTCATTATTAAGAGCTAAAAGGAGGAAGCATTCTAAAATGGCCTAAGTTTTAAAGATCGGGGAATCATACAGATGAAGACTGAAATGGTTTTATTGTGACACAAAACAATCCACTTCAAACAGGCACATTCTGATCACATCATGTTCTGGAAACATCAACTTGAATGGGAGTGAGAAGTGAGAAAATAACAGCAGCATTTTCAGAGTTTAAAACCAATTTTTCCGCATGAAGTGAAACTAGACTAGAAATAGAATGAAGACATGGTTGAAAGAGATCATTTGTAAAGCAACATTACAACTGGTGCAATGAGAGGTTTGGGGATTTTTAGTAAAACAAAAAAATTAAAATTGTTAATGAGCAAGTTACATACATCTAAACACACCTGAAGTAATGCTTTTATTAACATTTCAACAATTAATGTTGCAACATAAAATAATTGTGACAGACCCAGGTACTTTGCTAAGTCTCTTGTACTTGCACCAGTCCTTTGTTATCAAGATCTGCCACACGATATTGCAGCGTCATGGAAACTGTAAGGTTCAAAAATTATGCAAAGATAGTGATCCTACAGCAAACTTTCAGTCAGGATGTGGATGACTGATGACACAAAACCTCCCAGTGTAATGGAAATTAATCCAGCATGACCACAAAATTAATACAAATGATCATAGAAACATTACTATTAGACAACTTTTTCTTAACCTATCCAGGCCAATTTGAGAGTTTTGATGCTAGCAACAAGCCACAGAACAGCTACATCAGAATGATTAGGAGGTTTACTTTACCTACACTTCTCATCCTGTTTGTGCACTTGAAGAGGTTATTATCTCTACACTTAAGATGGAAAAGCTGAGTAGCTGATAAGAATCAGATTCACTTCATATTCTTGACACATCAGTATTTTACAGCTTGTAGTGAAATAATTATACCATTAAAGTTCATGGAATAATCAATTTTAGAGCAATGAAAGCACCAGAGCACATAAACCAGCCAAATAATCCTGTGTTTTTTAAAACAATTTGATAATGAAAATAAAACTTATATAAACTGTTCTCTGAAGTGAACAGGAGGCTGTACGATAGAATTTAGAACCAAGAGATAAAACTACTAGATTTTTACTGTATAACACAAGCTTTCCAAATCGGTTAGTTTTAATGGTTATTGCAGAAAAAAAAAAAATACCTAGGAAACGGCCTGGAATCTAAGCAAGAAATGCAAAATTAGGGGAGGGAAAGGAGAAAAAAAACATGCATGGAGTGTCTTTTACTCAAAATATAAAGTAGTTCCTCTCTTACACAATTTTTGTAAGGGGCAAGGATTGGAAGATTAACATCAAAGTAATTATATATTCTACATCTAGACAAAGTGCCTGATCTTAACAGCACTTGTGCTGATTAGCTTGTATGTATAATTGAAACTGAGCGTCAGCATTCTTCAGTCAGTGTCAACACAATAGATAAAGAAAAACTGCATGCAATTGAGTTAATTAATCCTGGAATCAGATTGATCACAGGCAAACTGAATAACTTTTCAGTTCTATTCTACACTAGTCCTTATGGAAGTAAATGGAAAAGTAATAGATATGAATTAAACATTTTCATTTCATGGTACTAAGCACTCACCCCATTACCCATGAAGCTCATTCCTCATCCCATGGGGTTCAGTTGCAGCAATGTCTACTTAATAAACGAGCTCTAATAATTCAAAATGAAAAAATGTATTCAGCATGCACTCCCCTCTTTCATATACATTCAGACTGTATAATAACAGTCTGCCATACAGAATACAAAGGAAGAGGGCAATTACAACATGTAAGTAAAGTTGTCACAGAGAAACAATAGTGCTATTAGCACTAATCCTAGTTTGTAGGACTGACCACAGTGATTTTTCTTTGAGAAATAGTCTTAGAGCTGGAAAAAGATCCTTAGAAGTTTAGTTTTACGAAAATCAGTAACCTGTTGCTGCCTCTGAGTAAAATGGTTTTTTACCTTTTCCATAAAAGATGCAAACACACATATAAACTTAGTTTTCATTTAGAACTACAAACTCAACATTCGAGACTATCAAATGTTATAAATTTGCAGTATTTCTTAGCAGTAATTGAAGAGTTTCATTACTATAACCTAAGTAATAAGCCATCTACAGTCAGCATCATCTAATAACCACAATATCCCCACCACCACTGAATCTCCCCAGTAGACTATGCACAACAAAATGAGATGCTGAAAAGAAAATGTTTTTATTAGTACTGAGGTCAATATTTCTTAAGATTTAAATGCTTTTACAACTTTCAATTATTTTCCTGTTATAGTACATGTTAACATGTAGAATCATAGAATAGTTAGGGGTGGAAAGGAACTTAAGATCATCTAGTTGCAATCATACTGCCTTTGGCAGGGATACCTCCCACTAAACCATGTCACACAAAGCTCTGCCCAACCTCGTCTGGAACGCTGCCATCGATGGAGCATTCACAGCTTCCCTGGGCAACCCATTCCAATACCTCACCAGCCTCACAGTAAAGAACTTCCTCCTTATATCCAATCTAAACTTCCCCTGTGTAAGTTTGAACCTACTACCCCTTGTCCTATCACTACAGCCCCTAATGAAGAGTCCATCCCCAGCATCCCTATAGCCACCCTTCAGATACTGGAAGGCTGCTAGGAGGTCTCCATGCAGCCTTCTCTTCTCCAGGCTGAACAGCCCCAACTTTCTTAGCCTATCTTTATATGGGAGGTGCTCCAGTCCCCTGATCATCCTCATGGCCCTCCTCTGGACTTATCCCAACAGTTCCATTTCCTTTTTATGTGGTGGACACCAGAACTGTACACAATACTCCAAGTGAGGCCCCACGAGAGCAGAGTAGAGGGGCAGGATCACCTCCCTCGACCTGCTGGTCATGCTCCTTTTGATGCAGCCCGCCATATAGCTGGCTTTCTGGGCTTTGAGCGCACACTGCCGGCTCATGTTCATTTTCTCATTGACCAACACCCCCAAGTCCTTCTCTGCAGGGCTGCTCTGAATCTCTTCTCTGCCCAACCTGGAGCTGTGCCTGGGATTGCTCCAACCCAGGTGTAGGACCTTGCACTTGTCGTGGTTAAACTTCATCAGGTTGGCATCAGCCCGCCTCACAAGCATGTCAAGGTCCCTCTGGAAGGCAACCCTTCCCTCCAGCATATCAAACAAAAAACACAGCTTGGTATCATTGGCAAACTTGCACTCAATCCCACTGTCCATATCACCCACAAAGATGTTGAACAAGACCGGTCCCAACACTGATCCCTGGGGGACACCACTTGCTACTGGTCTCCAGCTGGACATTGAGCCATTGAGCACAAATCTGTTTGTGGCCATCCAGCCAGTTCTTTATCCACTGAGTGGTCCTCCTATCAAATTGATGTCTCTCCAACTTAGAGACAAGGATGTTGCGTGGGACAGTGCCAAATGCTTTGCATAAGTCCAGGTAGATGACATCAACTGCTCTACCTGTGTCCACCAGTTCCGTAGCCCCATCATAGAAGGCCACCAGATTGTTCAGGCAGGATTTCCCCCTAGTGAAGCCATGCCGGCTGTCACCAATCACCCTGTTCTTTTCTATGTGCCTTAGCATGCCTTCCAGGAGAATCTGCTCCAAGATTCTGCCAGGCACGGAGGTGAGACTGACTGGTCTGTAATTCCCCGGCTCATCCATTTTTTCCTTCTTGAAAATGGGGGTTATATTTCCCTTTTTCCAGTTGTCGGGAACCTCACCTGACTGCCATGATTTTTCAAACATGATGGACAGTGGCTTAGCAACTTCATTTGCCAGCTCCTTCAGGACCCACAGATGGATTTCTTCAGGTCCCATGGACTTGTATATGTTCAGGTTCCTAAGGTGGTCCCGAACAAGATCCTCTCCTACAGTGGGCCTAAGGTCTTCATTCTCACAGTCCCTGTGTCTGCCTTCCAAGACTTGGGTGGTGTGGTCAGAGCATTTGCCAGTGAAGACTGAGGCAAAGACGTCATTAAGAACCTCAGCTTTCTCTAAATCCAGTGTAGCCAGGTCTCCTGATAGCTTCCAGAGGGGGCCCACGTTGTCCCTACTCTGTCTTTTATTTGCTGTGTACCTATAAAATCCCTTCCTGTTATCCTAAGCATCCCTAGCCAAGTTTAATTCTAATTGGGCCTTAGCTTTCCTAACCTGGTCCCTAGCTTCCCAGACAACATCCCTGTATTCTTCCCAGGCCGCCTGTCCTTGCTTCCACCTTTTATAAGCCTCTTTTTTCCTTTGAATTTTGCTCAGCAGCTCCTTGTCCATCCAAGGAGGTCTCCTGGCCCTCCTCCTGAACTTCCTTCTAGTTGGGATGCATTGCTCCTGAGCTTGCAGCAGGTGATCCTTGAATATCAGCCAACAGTTTTGGGCCTCCCTGCCCTCTAGGGCTATATACCATGGAACCTTAGTAAGCAGGCTCCTGAAGAGGCTGAAGTCTGCTCTCTTGAAGTCCAGGGCAGTGAGCTTGCTTCACGGTCTTCTCACTGTCCTGAGGATCTCGAATTTGACCATCTTATGATCGCTGCTACCAAGGCTGCCCTGGAACATCACATTTCCAACCAGCCCTTCCCTGTTGGTGAGCACGAGGTCAAGCATGGCACCTCTCCTTGTCGGCTCCTCTATTACTTGTAGAAGGAAGTTGTCTTCCACACAATCAAGGAACTTCCTGGATTGCTTGTGCCAGGCAGTACCATCCTTCCCACAGATATCAGGGTGGTTGAAGACCTCCATGAGAACAAGGGCCTGCCAATGTGAGTCTGTTCCTTTCTGTCTAGAGAGCGCCTCATCCACAGAGTCCTCTTGGTCAGGCAGTCTATAACAGATCCCTACAGTAATGTCTCCCATCGCTGTTCTCCCTTTGACCCTGACTCACAGACTCTCTTATCTGCTCATCTTTCCCCAGACAGAGTTCCATACTCTCCAGCCTATCACTGACATAAATACCAACTGTCTCTCCCTGCCTGCCAGGCCTGTCTCTTCCAAAGAGCTTGTAACCTTCCATTCCAACACTCCAGTCATAGGAGCCATCCCACTATGTTTCTGTGATGCCTATTATATCATATTCCCATAGGTGTGCACACATCTCTAATTTTTCTATTTTAAATGATCAATGAATCTATTGTAGTACAGGTCATTACCATAAATTACAGAGAAGCAAGAACCTTAGCCCAAGCCCCCCAGCCAATAAACACTATCACAGCAAATACTGGCTGTAAGTAACTTACAACATGCTGAAACTCTGAGACCAAGAGCGAGAACTTCCATAGCCCATATATCAGCACTGTGGCAAGTGACTATTAATCCGAAACAATAAATGCTTTTCTCACAAGTGTGATTAGACACACTCTGGTCAGATCTGTCTTTACCTCAGCCCTTTGTGCCCCATGTTGGGGACCACAAAGAAGTGTCATGGTTTAAGCCCAGCCGGTAATTCAGAACCATGCAGTCGCTCACTCACTCCCCCTGCTTTTTTCTCCCAGCTCCCAAAGGGATGAGGAGGAGAATCAAAAGAAGGTAACTCCCACGGACTGAAATAAGAACAGTCCCGTAAATAAGGTATAACACAAACTGCTAGTGCTACCACCCATAATAATAATGATAAGGGAAATAACAAGGGAAGAGAATACAACTCCTCACTATCCGCCGACTGATATCCAGCCTGACCCAAGCAGCAATCTAGCCCTTCTGGGTAACTGCCCCCAGTTTATATAGTGGACATAATGTGCTGTGGCATGGAATACCCCTTTGGCTATTTTCAGCCAGGTGTCCTCTCTCTGCTTCCTCATAGCTTCCCTTTCTCCCTGGCAGATCATGAGACACAAAAAGTTCTTGGTCAGAGTAAACATTACTTAGCAACAACTAAAAACATCTTTGTTATCAGTGTTGTTCCCAGGCTGAAAGTCTAAAACACAGCAGTGCATCAGCTACTAAGAAGGAGAAAAATGACTATTCCTGCTGAACCCAAGACAATGACACTTTTCACATTACTAATCATTCAGCTGACTTTCTCTTCACTTCTAAATATTAATTTTGACTTAATTTTCAACTTCCACATATGATTAAAGTTGTAGAAGACAAATTTCATTTTCAGAATTTCAGCTTGACTGAAATATTTTGCTTTTGATGCTTTTTTCTGCTTACATAGTGTATCAGCACATAAACACAGGTTAAAAACAAGAACTAATTTCTTTCATTAAAAACACCACCACTGTTCCCTCTAAAGAGACACTGATCTCACCACTATCAAACAAATGCTGGCACAATTTGATGATGCTTTCCAGTTCAACTTCCAGTAACTTCAGTACCTTCCACGACTGAAGTTCAACTTTCAGTACCTTCCATGCCTAAAAGAAATCTGGAGAGGGACTTTTTACAAGGGCATGTAGTGACAGGACAAAGGGGAATGGCTTTAAACTGAAAGATGGGAGGTTCAGATATGAGGGGGAGGTCCTTCTGTATGAGAGTGCTGAGGCACTGGAACAGGTTGCCCAGAGAAGCTGTGGCTGCCCCATTCCTGACAGTGTTCAAGGCCAGGTTGGATGAGGCTTGGAGAACTTGGTCTAGTGGAAGGTGTACCTGCCTATGTCAGGGAGGTTGGAACTAGATCATCTTTCAAGTCCCTTCCAACCCAAACCATTCAGTGATACGATATATTGTCTCTTAAGTTTCTTCAGTCATGGTGGACTTTTTATTTAGGTATTCATTTTGAGTTGTTCCATCCTGCTTGAATTCATTCACATTTTCTTTTCTTCAGCTGCACCTGCTCCTAAAAGACATTTGCAAATCTGCTTTCCCTGAGCAAATCTCCAACCCCAAATATCCATGATTCTATGACTGCCAGTTTAGGGTCTCATTGCATAATTATGCCTAGGGAAATTAAACTATTCTGCACTTAATAAATAGCATATAGGACTTGCATGACACACTTGAATCTCTCATAGTGCCACAGATCACATTTAATTTACAGTCTATTATCTGCATTGTTTTACTATGTTGTGCGCAAGTCCATCTGTTATTGAAAGAGCTAACAATACAGTACCATACCAGAGAGGTTTTTAAGCGAACTCTTAACCATACCAGTCCATCTGTAGCAGAATAATGTAGATACAGTACTACCAATGTTTGAAAGGGTTTGTTCAGAATTAATTTGACTATTAGTATACATGCTAAATTAGCATTATGAATTAGTTTTAAGAAAATCGTTGTGCATTGGAAGAAAAAATTGAATAATACCACTTTGGAAGTTTTATTTCTGGGCACTCTTACAGTTTGCCCACTTGAGAAAAGATTAACAACAGCAATGCAAAATAATTCAGATTACACTGGTATCTTGTAAGGTAATAAGCAAATCCTGTTTTTTCTGCTGGAGATCCTAGAAATCGACCAAAAAGGAAAGAGTTGTATCTGTCAGCAAGATACAAGTCTAAAGAAAATTAACAAAAGGAAAATTTGCTTCAAGATATCTATAGCATATCTCACCATTAGCTGTCACTGGAAATCTTGCCCACCAGTACTGTGGTGGGTGACTTCCTAGCTGGGCCAAATGTCAGGCAAGAAATAATCCTATTGGTAATGTGTATTATCACACGTTTTAGCTGCCTTGGTCCCATTGATGTTTAAAACTGTCAAGGTCTCTGTAAGAATTTTTGAAGGGACAAAGCACAGTGCACAGTGTTATGTACATAGTATTGTCTTGAGCACTTCAACAGTGACTGAATATAGATAACCCTCAGTCCATGCAGACTGCTGAAAGCAGTTACAGGCAAATAAAAATGGTAGCACATAAAGGAATGCTTTCTTCACACATGCCACTGCAAACAATGCAATTTCCTATTTTGTTGTAACACACACTTCTGTCTCCCATATGGTGTAATGGTACAGAACTGTTTTGTTACTTTCTTAACACTGCTGTCTCATTGCCATTCCCAAGTTTTCTTACTTTTTTTTGACCAGGAGTTACATTAGTGCTATCAACATACAGTAGCACAAGCAAACCAAAGATTTCTGTAGCAACAAAGGCCCAAACACATTGAAACTTAGCCTTTAGTATTTCAAATTCAAGTAAACAGCTGAAAACATTTTCCAAGTTGCAAACTGCCAAAATACAATACTTTCTCATTTAAGTGTCTCTTCATATGACTGCAGAGGAGGCTCATCAGATTACACTGAGGCTACACTGTGAAAATCCTATTGCTCTCAAGAGGGCTAGAGCTCTATGACTAGATTAAATGTCTCTTACACTGATTAAAATTAGCATTTAAAATATACACACAGGGAGCATTGTCTGAAAATTAATGGTTAGATTAAAGGCATTGTCTTGATCTGCATTTCAAAGTTGCACTGATGAGTTTGCACGAGGTCAATTCAAATCACATATACTGCTCAGCAGATTTTGTCTTCATCAGAAGTTTTTACATAGACAGATTTCCCCACTGAAGTATTATTTTGTGTTACTAGTTTATGGGATTTTGCAGGTTCTAACAGCATTTGCTCCCTCTACACTAGTGGGATATCAGGGTTTGGCTCCAATTTCTTCTGCAGCTGTAGTTGTCTACTTAAGATGGTCGAGCCAGTGCTCAGCCTTGCTCTGGCTGCTAAAAGGCAATTAAATTGCTTACAAACTCTTCCCAACCCACCTAGAATTTGTGCTCAGTTCAAGATTTGTAAATTTACATTGTCTGGCCCTACGTTTAAGAAAGTTCTATATTAGTTCTGTAGTTTAAAAGTTCATAGTTTAGAACCTGCCATTAAAGCTTGCCAAAAGGCATACTACATGACATCTACAAACACACTCCACCTGTGCTTTCAGTAGTAGAGGCACAGTTACAGAAACAGAACTTGTATAGCACAGGACTTGTTCCCAAACAGGGATGAAATTGCATTGTAGAAGCTACACGCATCTAATGGCTAAAAAAGTGAAATAGGGGTTCTGCAATTGGTACAGCACAGGGCATAGTGAGCCTGCTGCTCTCATAACTTCCTTACTGTTTGACAAATTCCAAAATATCCCTTTATCTACGAGATTCTTGACAAGAGACAATAAAATAAGAAAACTGCCCAGGATCATTTTATGACTTTGGAGTGGCCATACGTTCTCCATTTGAAAATCTGTATTCATGTGACAATACTGCTTTAAATTACATTATTATATTAATTTTTACTTCTATCTTTCTGAACAGTAATAAGAATTACTTCCTTCCCCTTATGATGTCTATTTTGGCTAATGCACAAACAACAAATCAGTAGGGGGTTAAGGAATGGAGAGAAAGTTTGAGTAAAATGCAATAACATGAAGTGTTCTTCAAGATTTTACAAGTATAAATCAATTCATACAATATCCTGATGAGAAAGAGACCTGTTATCCCATTTTATGGGAATCTGAGTCAGAACTTAAGTGACTTGCCCAAAGCCAGAACTGTCAGATTTGGGGATTTGTCAGAGGTCCTGGCTCCTATTTTCTTCCATTTAATATTCTGATTTATGTTATAACTGCGAAAGGGAGATATAGCCTGTCTTAAGAAATGGTATTAAAGAAAAACTAAAATAAATTCTTATGTCAGAGTATAGCAGACTATAAACTATTAACCTAGATTTTGGTAGTAATTTTTTTTATTTTTTTTTTTAGAGTAAAAAAAAAAGCCTTTGTCAAATAGGTATACTCAGTGTAAAAATGCCTGAAAATCAGATCGGATTAACATACTGAAAGAGAACAAAAATGTGTGCAAAATGGAAATTTGGTTAAAATCTTTCAAGTTCTGAGAAAGCAGTGTTGGACATTTCTTGAAGAATACTTCATGCATCACTCAGCATTTGTTGCACATAATCAACAATGTCACTCATAGAAACATAGAATCATAAAATAGTTAGGGTTGGAAGGGACCTTAAGATCATCTAGTTCCAACCCCCCTGCCATGGGCAGGGATACCTCACACTAAACCATGCCATCCAAGGCTCTGTCCAACCCGACCTTGAACACCCCCAGGGATGAAGCATTCACAACTTCCCTGGGCAACCCATTCCAGGGCCTCTCCACCCTCGCAGTAAAGAATTTCTTCCTCCTTATATCCAATCTAAACTTCCCCTGTGTAAGTTTGAACCCGTTACCCCTTGCCCTATCACTACAGTCCCTCATGAAGAGTCCCTCCCCAGCATCCCTATAGGCCCCCTTCAGGTATTGGAAGGCTGCTAGGAGGTCTCCATGCAGCCTTCTCTTCTGCAGGCTGAACAGCCCCAACTTTCTCAGCCTATCTTCACACGGGAGGTGCTCCAGTCCCCTGATCATCCTCGTGGCCCTCCTCTGCACTTGTTCCAACAGTTCCATGTCCTTTTGATGTTAAGAACACCAGAACTGCACACAATACTCCAAGTGAGGTCTCACGAGAGCAGAGTAGAGGGGCAGGATCACCTCCCTCGACCTGCTGGTCATGCTCCTTTTGATGCAGCCCAGGATACAGTTGGCTTTCTGGGCTGCAAGCGCACACTGCCGGCTCATGTTCATTTTTTCATCAACCAGCACCCCCAAGTCCTTCTCCGCAGGGCTGCTCTGAATCTCTTCTCTGCCCAACCTGGAGCTGTGCCTGGCATTGCTCAGACCCAGGTGGAGGACCTTGCACTTGTCGTGGT
The DNA here is from genome assembly GCA_039720435.1 of Amazona ochrocephala. Taxonomy (NCBI): domain Eukaryota; kingdom Metazoa; phylum Chordata; class Aves; order Psittaciformes; family Psittacidae; genus Amazona; species Amazona ochrocephala. The sequence goes on along the minus strand of CM077881.1, from coordinate 78,320,829 downwards.
TAAACTTCATCAGGTTGGCATCAGCCCACCTCACAAGCATGTCAAGGTACCTCTGGATGGCATTCTTTCTCTCCAACCTATCAACGGAGCCACACAGTTTGGTGTCATCGGCAGACTTGCTGAGGGTGCACTCATCCCACTGTCCATGTCACAGAGAAAGATGTTGAACAGGACTGGTCCCAACACCGATCCCTGAGGTATGCCACTCGTTACTGGTTGCCAGCCGGACACTGAGCCATTGACTGCAACTCTTTGTGTGTGACCATCCATTCAGCCAGTTCTTTATCCACCGAGTGGTCCACCTATCAAATTGATGTCTCTCCAACTTAGAGACAAGGATGTTGTGTGGGACAGTGCCAAACGCTTCGCACAAGTCCACGTAGATGACGTCAACTGCTCTATCCTTGTCCATCAGTTCCGTAGCCCCATCATAGAAGGCCACCAAATTGGTCAGGCAGGATTTCCCCTGTAGTGAAGCCAACCACCTTATTGTTTTCTGTGTACCTTAGCATGCCTGCCAGGAGAATCTGCTCCAAGTCTTTACCAGGCACAGAGGTGAGACTGACTGGTCTGTAGTTCCCCGGCTCATCCATTTTCTCCTTCTTGAAAATGGGGGTTATATTTCCCTTTTTCCAGTCGTCAGGAACTTCACCTGACTGCCATGATTTTTCAAATATGATGGACAGTGGCTTAGCAACTTTATTTGCCAGCTCCTTCAGGACCCACAGATGGATTTCATCAGGTCCCATGGACTTGTATATGTTCAGGTTCCTAAGATGGTCTTGAACCAGATCCTCTCCTACAGTGGGCCTAAGGTCTTCATTCTCACAGTCCCTGTGTCTGCCTTCCAAGACTTGGGTGGTGTGGTCACATCATTTGCCAGTGAAGACTGAGGCAAAGACGTCATTAAGAACCTCAGCTTTCTCTAAATCCAGGGTAGCCAGGTCTCCTGCTAGATTCTGGAGAGGACCCATGTTGTCCCTAGCATGCCTTTTATTTGCAATATACCTATAGAATCCCTTCCTGTTATCCTAAACATCCCTAGCCAAGTTTAATTCTAACTGGGCTTTAGCTTTCCTAACCTGGTCCCTAGCTTCCCAGACAACATCCCTGTATTTTTCCCAGGCCGCCTGACCTTGCTTCTACCTTTTATAAGCCTCTTTTTTCCTTTGAATTTTGCTCAGCAGCTCCTTATCCATCCAAGGAGGTCTCCTGGCCCTCCTGCATCACTTAATTCTAGTAGGGATGCATCACTCCTTAGCTTGCAGCAGGTGATCCTTGAATATCAGCCAAGAGTCTTGGGCCCCCCTTCCCTCTAGGGCTGTATCCCATGGAACCTTACTAAGCAGGTTCCTGAGGAGGCCAAAGTCTGCTCTCTTGAAGTCCAGGGCAGCTGATGCCACCAGGGAACTAGCATGCAAGCTCCCTGGGAAGATTGCAATTGGCTTTCTTTGTACCATGTTTCCTCTTCAGGAAAGCAGTGACAAGGATCAGGGCATCTGTTTTGCAGTATCTTTTTACGGCTTCGAAATTACATTTAAATAAGTGAATAACTCAGCTTCATGAAGCAACACAGCAACACTAAGTACCCAGGCTCCTATTAAATGAATTCTACAGATTTGAGAAAGCAAGTAAAAAAACAAAAACAAATGGTTATTTTACTGTCCCATTAGTACTAAACACAGTATGCTGACAATGACCTCATTCTATTCCCATTTTATTCCCCTCTTCTTCTCTACTTTCCCTCTTGTTTTTGTCTGACAGACTAGAGAACTCCTAGAAGTCATAGCCTGCAGATGCCTTACAGAAATCAGAAGTCATTTTTCCAAGTTTTTCCACTTCATTTGCTCAAATTTCTGCTAAGTTTACCTAGTATTTTTAGATACCAGCCCCCAAACACTTTTTTTCAGTAAAAGCTGCTACTCAACACATCTTACCTTATGGAGGCTTCTCTTTGACTTGTTCCTAGCCTCAGAGCTTACTCTTTATTGTCAGATCACTATTTTCTTGCTCATTATAATTGCTCTCAGAAGAGAGAAGAATATGTCCAAATAGGAACAGAGCAGCATTATCACTTCAGTGAAAAGATCAAGAGGGAAAAAGAAGTTGCTCATTTACAGAGAGAAAAAGTAAAACAGCATACAAATAAGAGGAAATAAAGTCAGTTAAAAGGAGAGAGCAAAACTAGAAATCAAACATTCCTGCTGTGTTGTTCCTTCGTAGCATCCATGTCAGGCAGAGAACTTGTTGATAGTCCTGGAATTAATTTCATTTTTTTTTTCCAAATAATTTTATCTTGCTTTTATTAAACAGAAAGCATGTGTTCTTTAATGCTTGTTGTCCTGACAGTACTTTCTCTTATTAAGCACTTCAGACTACTATTTTTGACGTCCTTCTTTGCCTCTCTTCATCCGGCTATAACTGAAGTGGTGCCTTCTCAAGCTGACCAGCGGAATGCCAATGGCCACATCAAGTGATCCACGGTTAACATAGGGATTGCAGCAATTGATGTGATAGAATAAAGTCCCAACTCACTACCATCATGAAAAAAAAAAATACACCAGGATCCACCTTTCCTAAAGCACACAAGTTTGTCTTTCAATGAAGAAATAAAAGGAGCTGGAGTGTTCTGGGTTGTTTTTGTAGCTGCTGAGCCTCTAACTCCAGCCCTCTTCCCAAAGGGAAAGCAAAAGCTTCCTAATATAAGTTATGTTTACTAACTGCCTCAGGAATCATATAACTGAAAGCAAAACAGCCTTAATGAACTCAGAAGCACGAGACACTGGAGACTGAACAGCCTTCCAAGAACAAGAAATGGGATGATCCATTTTGCATTTATAATGTACATTCTGAAGTAATCATTAGGAGCTTTCTGTTGAATCTTGCGAAGAAACTAGTTATTGATATGAACAGCTCTGCGAAAGAAAAATGTTAAGAGCCTGCTTAAGCTCTATAAACATAAGCAAAAAAAGGCCTTTCTTCCGTGAAACTAAAAATGTCTTTATTCCTCTACATGGGAGAACTTCCAAGAAACTGGGTGTTACAGAGACTATTTTCAACTGCCATAACAGTAAAATACTTTTGAAATTTCTGCTTCAAATCTGAATTTCTTGAAATCGGATTCCCCTGTCAATTCACAGAAAGTCAGATTAAAGTTACTGCATGAGATACGATTCTATGATTCTATAATGTAGGCATTCTAGAAACTATAATCTGCTCCAAGGAAATTGGCAGACACTGAATTATGTACTTAAGGAATAGCACCAAATGTTGTTGAAAACAGCATCGACCTGTACTTCGCATAGTGCAGACTCTGTTCCAACACCAGCTTCTCATACATTTAGTGTTATGCTTCAGCAGCAATTGGAAAATAAGTTTTCAAGAATTGTGTCTTTCAAGTCCATGTCTCCCTGAACTTCCAAGTCAGCATGCTTCGTAACTGAAATAAAACTTCCATTCTTTCACTTGTCAGCAGAGGAAACATTTTTAGTAGCATCAGTGATATGAAGGCAGGCAAAAATTCCACAAAGCTGCAGATCATCTCATATATAAATACAGTCATGGACCAATTATTATAACATATTATTTAACTGAAAGGAGCAAAAGCAACAGAACTACTTAAAAAGTCCTGAAATCATTGTAGAGACCAAGATGACAGTATTTTTCACAACTTTTGGTTTGTTTGTTGTTTTGGGGTTTTTTTAACATTCTTATTTTTTGGATTTTCTTCTTTAAGCGATGGCAGAGGTTGAGGTGAAATCGAGTGTAGTAGTCATTAAAGAAAATTCATGAGAGACAAACCTAAAAGTTCAGCTGAACATAGAGGCTAGGACAGGATTAAAATACTTTTATTTTGAGGTATAAAAAAATTACACGGTCTAGGCACAAAAGATGGTGTTAGAAGTTATCTAACACTCAAATTAATATACTCAGGCCATGTGTGTGAATTTGGCTCAGGAGACCTCCAGATGCACTAACCAGCACTGACTGATAACATTTAAAATTCTGATATGATGAAGCATTATTCCTTACTTGCAGAAATTAAGAATATTTTAAGTAATATTTCCATGTATCATAACTGTTATTAGTGCTGCTTTAAGACAAAAAACTAGGAAAGCTTATGAAGTGTGACAAAACGTAAGATCAATATGAAGATCACTCTTCGAGAGAGAGCAATTGATATACAGTATGCAAAAGAACTTGCTTTTTATTTCTAGAGCAACTTACATTCATCTCTGCAGGGAAATGTGCTCAAACACAAACAGAAACAAGTCCCTTTTTATGTATTGTTTTGAAAGGAGCAGTTAAGTCATTCCTCTCTTTATTTTCATCAGCATCATCTTCAGACTGTGTGCTGTTTATATCATAAGCCATGCATGCAACATAATCACAAGGATGAATGTTTCGTTCCAGTAACATCTGTAAGTGCTTCCTCTCCTCAGCTTGATCCTAGCTCCAAACTACAGACTTTGTGTCATTACCACAGTCATTTTGAGTCATAAATTTAAAACCTTACTTTTCATGATGAAATCACAAGTTTTACACAGATCCTTCAATATCCCCATATCTCAAAGATTTTTCCAAATGTTTTCAAGAAAGTGGATTTTAATAAATATTGTATATGTTCTAAATAACAAATTCTTTTTATCCTAAAAAATTCATGATCTAGGATTTCAGTGAACCCAGACTTCTTTTAAAGACATAATTATTTCACTATTTTGCCTGAAAATTAATCAAAATTGAATCACAGTCATGAGCAATTCAGATGTCTTTGCTGAGACTGAAATAGCAAGCCAGCTTCTTTTATATTATACTAGTACCTGGAAAATCCATTGCTGAAATAATCCTAAACCTACTTCTAAGAACGGTTCTGTATGCAAAGCAGCTGTGCAGCAACTTCCTTTACTTCAACATAGCTGGGTCAGAGATGTTGTAGTTCAGCAGTCACCAAGAATTATTACACAGACTGCAGAGAAGAGGAATAATGGAGAATGGAAGAAGACAAAAAGCAAGACCCTAGGGTCAATGCCATTTTTTCTGTATAAATACTGTTTTTTACCACTGAGGCACAGGTAGTTCTAGAAAAACACAAAAAAAGACAGTATGTATCAAGTTGCATTCACTTTAGGACATTCAGGGCTGCGCACTATAAAGTCTTTGTTACACAGTCTTTCCTGTAACTGAGCAGAGACTACTTGAAGAGCCTCAAAAGGCATCAATCCAGGAAGCCTCTTTATCTTTAGCACAGATCTTGTAGATGCTTTTGAAACTCACATATTAGCACAAACTTACATATATGTCTTCACAATACCCTGCTTCCCATTTATTTAATCTCATAAGGTCTACCTGTTAATTTTGATCACATTAAAGGATAAGCAGTTACATAGAGAATGAACACTTAAGAACACTGTACAGAAGACAAAAATCACAAACAGATACACAAACTACTCTTCAATTGAGGAGAATTACATACTGTGCTGACAGAATGTGCCAAACGCAGACTGTATCATTATCATCAAAACAATCAAGGACATTATGCCTTTCACTTCCAGTTTTTCTTGTACTGGATTAGTCTTTTTAACACTGAAAGCTTTGGGGTTTATTCAAATAGACTATATCCAAGCCTAATACCTGGTAAGCTCTAGAAATACTTCTTCTATTAGGAATCCATTAATCTAACAAGCTTTCACCATGGAGTCATATATATTTACATACTGTTTACTACTAACCACCACTTCAGGCTACTGATATTACAGAAAGCTATCTTGTTTTTGCTCACAAAAATCAATCTGCTGTGTAATTTGCTGACAACTGCAAGACCAAACTACTCTGCATAATGCCTTGTGATAGCCAGTACTTGTTATTTAACCAATGTGACATACACGCCCACAATTTCTCTACCATTCTTTGTTGCTAGATTAATTTGTACAAGATCTTTAATATCTTATTAATATATTCTAAATAGACATGCATCTTCATACAAATTATTAATACAGGAAAACTAAATCCATGTTCTTATTCCAGCATATAAATTAAAGCAATCATAGGACATGTGTGAAACATTTCAGTAGAATGTCAAAAATCAGTAATGAAAAGTTTCCCATAGGACTGCTTTAATTATTTACAATATATTGAAGTTTTTGATCTGAAAAAGATGCACTTTCCCTGAAAAGTGATTCATACATTGAAGCACATTCAACAGGACTGTATTTGCTTCTTAGTACTGAAATACAAATAGTACTTTGTATCCTCTAAAAATACCTGTGAAAAAATCTTTGAGGGACTTCCCTTGAAATAAAATAAACATGGAGATAACCAGAATTAGTCTGGGCTTTGCATTGGGAACTTAAATCATAGCCGGAAAAAATTGCTCAAAGAACCTCAAATGGAAAGAGACTTACTAGATAGATGCCCATTATTTAGTGCAATCTTGATCCAAACGTTTATGAAGGTTTTGTCTCCAATGCCCCAGATTATGCAGTACTAAGTGACTATGAAATGTACCCTCAGTAGTTTCTCACTACACCATATTAACTCCTACACCCACTATTTTATTTATTGATTACATAGGCTAATACAATAACTGAGAAAGTCTGCAATTCTGATGAAAATCAGAAATTGTTTAGGGCAAAAAAAATCCAAAGTAACAATAATGTATAAATGAAGATTTGTGGTTTAGACATTATAAACTTGGTGGCAAAACATAAAAAAGATGGACTGCTAACAAGTGACATCTAAACTCTTCCAGATTTAACAACAGACATTAATGCTGAAAAGAATTGTCCGTTCCATAAGTTGATGCACAACACTAAAAACAAATTAAAATATATTCCAGATGTATTAGTATTTTAGACCAAAATAATAACTTTTTTATTGATACCATATACTTGAAAAAGGAAAAAACTTAAGACCTAATTATACTGTCTAACTCTACTATACTGAAGAAAATACAGAGTCTTTGTGCACATACTGAGTTATAAAAATATATTTACAGGTAGAATGATCTTTGGGTAACATGGAAAGATGAGACTGTGGTACACAGCCAACATTACTTAGTTCCTAGAAATGTTAATGAGACGACCAGACAGACAGGGGTCTGGTCTCACCAAGAGCTCCAACTTTCACACAAATACCATCTTCACCAGTGGGTCATTTTTTAAGGAAGTCTATTACATTAAATCCTTCCACGGAGTATGAATTAGAATAATTTCTAGCAAGCTATTAAATTTCCACAAACTGCAGGAATTTGCACTTCAACTGTATTCCACTTCCTAGCTAGCATCTACAGTGTTCTATGAAGAAATCAGGGTTAACTGCTCTTATAAGTACCATTTAGATACTTCCACTTCAATAATTACACAAAAATAGTAAGGAATATCAAGTTTTAAGTGTCCTTATCAAATAAGATAAAAAAAGAATAAACAGTAAGCTGATATACTGTCGACAGTCTAAGGGAGTTCCTTATTCATTTGCTAAAAGTAACCATGGCCATAATCATTAGATACATATGAAAAAGTAAATGCTTATAGTATTTCTGCCTTTAACCAGTAGTATGCAGAAATCAATTCCTCTTTACAAGCTTCAGACATGATTTTCTTTAATGCACCATCAGACAATTGACTTTCAGATGAAATGCATCTGAAACAGTTCAAAGAAAAGATTAAAGAAATTAGAGTACTGAAAAACATTCATCCTATATCTTTCCACCAAAAATCCAAGAATACTGTGTCAGACACTGTCGTGGTTTAAGTCTATAAACTCACACAGCTGCTCTCTCACTCACTCCCCACTCTTTCTTCCCTCTGCTCCTGGAGGAATGGGAAGGAGAATTGAAAGAATGCAACTCCCACATGTTGAGATAAGAACAGTTTAGTAACTAAGGTATAACACAAATCACTACTGCTACCACCAATAATAATAATGACAAGAGAAAATACAAGGGAAAAGAATACAATTGCTCACCGTCCAATATCAAGCCCGACCACACAGTGCACACCCACCAGTAACAATAATGACAAGGCAAATACAAGGAAAAGATACAATAGCTCACCACCACCCTCAACAAGCAGTGCACCCCCCGCCGTGCACCCCCACCACCCTTCTGGGTCTCTTCTCCTCCGTTTTCTACATCCTGGACATGACGTGCTGTGGTATGGAATACCTCTCTTTGGTCAGTCTGGGTCAGGTGTCCTGTCTCTCCTTCCTCCAGGCTTCCCCTCCTCCCTGGCAGAGCATGAGACTCACAAAGTCCTTGGCCAGCCTAAACATCACCAAGCAGTAACTGAAAACACTGGTGTTGTCAGCACTGTTCCCAGGCCCAAAATCAAAAACACAGCACTGCACCAGCTACCAAGAAGGAGAAAAATGACTGCTGCTGCTGAACCCATGACATACACTTTTTTTTTTTTAATGAAGTACAAGCAATTGATCTTGAAATTCCACATTGCCTCAAGTACAGAATGGGTAAAAGCCATGTTGAGTAAAGTGGAAACCCCTAAAACCTAAATTGCTAAGGAGAGACCAATGACTAAAGAAGTAAGATTTACGTCACCTTCAAGTACACATTATACAGTCCTTGGTATAGTCTAACACAGGTATACACCCAAGATACTGCACTAACTTACCTCCCATGCCAACAGCAAGAGTTGTGGTAGCCCAGATCTCACATGGTCTATTCTGTCCCCGTGCTTCCCAGAGTGCATGCTCTGAGCACTGCTGTTGCATGGCTGTTCTTCAGCAGCACTACAAAGCTACTTCAAGGCTGAATGCAGGTCTCATAGTATGACATTAGTGTTTCACAACCCTACTGCAACACACTTCAGTAGTATTAAGCATGTGTACGGTCCCACTTCTAACCTAGGTCACCTACTGTCTTAATTGAAGCCAACTTCTCCAAAAAGACTGTACTTTGAGGTTGTATCTCCCCTCACCTGAATATGAAAAACACCACCCCAAACCTTCACAAAAAATAAACCCTCAGTTAACCTAGCTCTGCTCTAAGATTTCTGAAAACTTTTTTTTATCACATCGCCTATAAAGGCGACAAGGGTCTGATTCATGTGACTAAAACCAGTTCTGAAGCTGAGTGAATCAAGGCAGATCATGAACAACACATCAAGCCCTGAAGCAATTTAAGCACCCTGTGTTCTGTTTTTGAAAATGCATACAATAATGTCTGTTAGAGCCTGATCAAAATTCATCAGATAGACAAACTCACAGTGCTACAATTTAGAAAAGTTTTAGCTAAGGTCTTGATTCAACTTCTAGGGGTTTTTTTTGGGTTGTTTTGTTGTTAGTTTGTAGTTTTTTGGTTTGGGGTTTTTCTTTTAATCCTGAAATTGGAGACAATGTCTTTAATCACTAGAACAGGACAATGTTGGACCTTCAAAATGACCCACCTGATCATACAGAAAAATACATTGACACAAATGAAAGCACATGCTACTAAAATCTACTTGAAACACCTGACCTTTCAAGAGCTTTCAGAGGTTTCTCACAGTTTATATATAAAAGGACCCAAATATTGAGCATGACAATTTATCTTTCACATGCAATCATGTCACAGGATTCACCAAAATCCTTTTGATAAGATCCACTTACTTATATTCTAATCACCACTGAGAAAATCTGAGATACAAATGCAAAACTTTCAGATCTCCAGTGAGATTAAACTGGCAGAACCATCTATTCAAGACATTATTGCTGTAGTTTCACAGTGTAATTAGTGACCCACTCTTAGGGAAAACAAAAAACATGGAAATGTTTCTCTCGGGTGAGCAAGATTCTGTTATTTTCAGATACAGATTTTAATTGCTGAGCAATTAAACAGACAATGTAACAAAGGCAGCAAAATCAAGACATAATTGTGATATATTAATGTCACAGAAAGACAGAATATTGGCTTAATGATTTATTCATTTTGGTCAGACTTGAAACACATTTACCCCATATACAAAGAATCCAAGCAAACCTTATGCTATCGAATGCAACCAACAGCTTGCTTTTCTTTCTTCTATTAACAATACCTTTTAAAGTTGGTCCTTAAAATGGGTACATTTTCCAAAAAGACTTTTTAACAATATGAAAGATGAGGAAACCTACATTCAGTTAAATAAATACTAAGTAAAATATCTATTTCCCCTGAAATAAATAAGGATTACCTGAAAGTCCAACATCCTGCCAAATAAACAGTAAAGAACCTAGATTTTAGAGTCATAACATTAGCTATCTGCTTGGGTCAGGCTCAGTATCAGTCGTCGGGTGGTGAGCAGTTGTATTCTATTCCCTTGCTATTTCCCTTATCATTATTATTATTGGTGGTAGCAGTAGTGGTTTGTGTCATACCTGAGTTACTGGACTGTTCTTATCTCAGCCCGTGGAAGTTACATTCTTTCAATTCTCCTTCCCATCCCTCCAGGAGTAGGGGGAAGCAGGGGTGGAATGAGCAAGCAGCTACATGGTTCTGGGTTGCTGGCTGGGCTTAAACCACAACTGTTCATTGTGGCACCCAATGTGAGGCATGAAGCGTTGGGATAATGGTGGATCTGACCAGAGTGTGTCTAATTGTATTTGTGATAAGCATTCATTGTTTTGGATTAATAGTCACTTGTCACAGCGCAGATTTATTGACTCTCAAAGTTCTTGCTCTTGATCTTGAAGATTCAGCATGTCGTACCTTACTTACAGACTTTATTTGCTGTGTTAGTCTTCAGCAGCTGGGGAGCCTGGGCTAAGATTCTTGTTTCACTGTACATTATGGTAATGACTTGTAATACAACAGACTCATTGATCATGAAACTGATCTGGCTTGTGTTCCCAGTGTAGTCATGCCCACTATATAAACTGGGGGGAGTTACCTGGAAGGGGTAGATCACCGCTTGGTCAAGCTGGGTATTGGTTGGCGGGTGGTGAACAGTTGTATTCTCTTTCCTTGTTATTTCCCTTATCATTATTATTATTGGTGGTAGCAGTAGTGGTTTTGTGTTATACCTTAGTTACTGGACTGTTCTTATATCAACCTGTGGTAGTTACATTCTTTTAGTTCTCCTCCCCATCCCTCTGGGAGCTCAGGGGAGGAAGGGAGGGAGTGAGAGAGAGGCTGCATGGTACTGAGTTACGTCTGGGCTTAAACCACGACACACAGCCAAAATATCGTTGTACTTCGGTGACAGAAGTATTCATGGAAGATTGAGTGCAATTTAAAAAATTCAATGTGTAAATGGCATTGTCTAATTGTTCTTGAGGGACCATATTCCCCCTTTTTTGCTTTTGTAGCATGGATTTCAGAACAGCGTGAGTTCGTTCCCCAGTTCCCCGGCCTGTGGGGAAGTGTGGAATACCAGTGACATGCGTGACACCTCATTGCTGTGAAAATCATGATAAAGCTAATGAGGTATATGCAGGGCCATTATACGTTTTCAACTGGGAAGAAACTCCTAAGGTAGCAAATGCACGCATTAAACGTCAGATAACACCACGAGCTTTCTCTCCTTTATGGACAGAGGCTGAAATCATATGTGAAAATGTGTCAACAGACATGTGAACATATTTAAAGGCACCAAAGTATGCAATGTGTGCAACATCTGTTTGCCAAATCTCATTTGCCTTTAAGCCATGAAGATCTGCACCCACAGCAATTGAGGACTGAGCTGTTGACTGACAGTCAGGGCAAGACCTGACAATTTGCTTTGCTTGAGAAGAAGACAGGTTAAATTGTCTCTTCAAAGCAGAGGCATTCTGATGAAAAAAGGAATGTGAAGCAGCTGCAGAAGTAAACTGCACATCGTTAACAGTCAAGGAGTCTGCTATGTCATTACCCACAGTTAAAGGGCCAGGCAGGTTGGAATGCAAACTAATATGTCCAATAAAAACAGAATAATTCCTAGTTTCCAAACAATGTTTTAGCTTCAATAAAAAGTCAAAAAGTGCAGTTATAAATTTCTTTTAACACACTAAAAAGAAGGCATGATAACAGTTGAAGAACATGTTCTGAGTCACAAACAATATTTAAGGATTTCGCAAAGAGCAATTGTAGCCCATGTAAGACTGCAGCAATTTCAACAAGCTGAGTAGAGCCATCCACATGTATAACAGAGGATTGCCAGGAATCATTTTCAAACCAAACAACAACAGCTTTGACAGTTTTTCCAGAGCCATCAACAAAAATGGTTTTAGCATCCTGAATGGGCTGAGTTTGAGCTACAAACCACTCCTGTATATCAAAATTTGGAAAAGCTTTTAGCAATTTATGTTTCAAAGTACCATAAAAAAATTTCCCATATAGTCTGCTAACGCTATTTGGAAGGACACAGACTGAGCAAAAAGGAACTGAAAGTCTGTTACAGTTAATTCTGCAGGGTCGTTGCCTGTTAAATGTTGAACCCTTGTACGGCCTTTGGCGATTTAGTCAACAATCATATTTAATGGTTCTATAACAGTCTTTCTCTGGGTATGTGGTAAAAAAAAAAAAATTCCAAAAAGTCAACAGAGTTGCTGTCGATTTGACGTATAACTCCTAATGGCCTTCATTGTATATTAACGACAAGCAGAGAAATCAGCAAGCACTCTGCCTGTAGTGTCTCAATTTTTTGAGTTACTATATTCAAAGCATCAATAGCTTAGGGGTAATCTGACAGGGAGAATTCAGGTCTGAGTCCTCTCGTAATAAATCAAAGAGTGGTTCAAGGTTGGCCTTAGTAATACCAAACATATGACTCACCCAATTACAAGCACCTAAGAACTTCAGTAAATCATTCAAATTCGTGTTTTTGTTTGCCACTTTTAGCTTCTGAGGCTTTATTGTTCTTTCAGTCAGCACCCTGCCCAAATATTTCCAGGGCGGCATTCTTTGTATTTTTTCCTGGGCAATTTGCAGTCCAAACCAACATAAATTTTCTGTTAAATGATTCACAGTAGTTTCTAAATATTGCTACATTTCTGCACAGACAAAAATGTCATCCATATAATGATAAATCATAGATTCAGGAAACGCACTACCTAGTGGTGATATAGCTGTGGAAACTACTAGCTGACAGATTATCGGACTGTTCATCATTCCTTGTGGCAAAACAGTCCATTGATATCTTTGCATGGAAGCAGCACAACTAACTGAAGGCACAGAAAAAGCAAAATGATCACAATCTGGAGGATGCAAACGAATTATAAAAAAACAATCCTTCAAATCAATAATACAAAAAAAAAAAATAAAAAAAGTCAGCTGGAATCATAGTAGGATTAGGCAAACCTGGCTGTAAAGCCCCCATAGGTCGTATTACATTATTAGTTGCACACAGATCTTGCAAAAGTAGCCATTTCCCTGATTTCTTTGGAATTACAAAAATGGGTGTGTTCCAGGGACTAGTAGGTGGAACAATGTCCTGCTTTCATTTGCTCTTCAACCAATAAATGTGCTTTCTCCAATTTTTCGCCTTTTAAATGCCACTGATCAACCCAAACTGTCTTTTTGTAAACCATAAGAGTTTGAGTAGGGGCCTCAGATCAGCAACTGTTGGAATAAATTTGCACCATCTGTGGTAAGTAATAAATTCCACTGTGTTCACAAATCTCACCCCCACAGATTCATAGAAACTGGCAGTATATATGCTTGAAAAATCTGCTACAGCACTCCCCAGTGCAATAGCTTTGATGACTCGGCTATTTTTAAGAGGAGATTATATACCTCCTATCCCAGCTATTGTTGCTAAAATCTTTTCAAAGGGCCAATCAGTCGGCCACTGAGATTGTGAAATAATCAAAACATCCACCCCAGTGTCTATTAATCCACTAAATACTCTAATCTCTATTTGCAAATTCAATAAAAATTGTTTCTGAGTAACCTCCTGGGTCCAATAAACCTCAGCTTTTCCAGAGCTTCCAAACCCAGACGTATTCCTTGCGTTAATTTCAACTTTTGGCACCCAGTATGGAATCAGAACATGTTGTGCTCATTTTTGACCTTTGGGAATTTTACAACTGCCGTTTAAGGCAGATGCTGAAATTTTTATTTCTCCTGTATAATCTATATCTATTACTCCTGGATGAACTTTTATTCCTTGGGGAGTTGTACTTGAGTGTCCTAGCAAAAGACCCATAAATCCATTTGGCAAAGGTCCCCAAACGTTGGTAGCTATAGCTTTAACAGTGGCACAATCTAATTCGATGTTGGCGCTTGTTGCCAAATCGAACCCAGCCTGTTGCCAAATCCAAGCCTGTTGTGGAAGCTGCAAGATCAGAGATGGAGAGATTGCTGCAAAAACCCTGCTGTTTTGAAGGGTATTGGATTTTGCCTTGCCCTGCTTGGAGTTTCCTTAAGAATGATTTCCATCCTTATAAAATTTAGATTTACAGTGATTGCTCCAGGTATATCCTTTCTTGCGTCTGGGACAGAGTTGAGATGGCATTTTTTCTTTTGCTTTTGTTCCTTTTTGGGACACATTTTATTAATATGTCCTTCTTGTCCACAGTTAACACATTTTTGCTGACGCATATGAAGTTTTGATAATGCATCAGCCAACACAGAAGCCTTATGAGTCTCCGTACCTATATCCTGACATGTTTTCGTAAACTCAGCAATGTCTGTTAATTTTTCCCTGACTGAGGCTAAAGCAACTTTGCAACCTCCATATGCATTTCCATATGCTAGCTGAAATAAAAGCACATGGGAAGTCTCAGGATTACCAATCTGCCTTTCTATAATATTGTTTAATTGGTCTATAAAAGACACATAGGGTGCCTGAGACCCTGGCAAGCAGTTGCAAAAGAAGTAGTTTTCTTTCCTGATTCAGGTACTCGCCTCCAGGCTTTGAACAGCCATACTTCAAGGGCAGCTTGCTGGAATACCGAAGTGTTTAATTTGATTATGAGGTTGCAACCATTGTCCAGAGCCTGTTAACATGTCAGCATCTATTGGTATTCCTCTTTGAGCATTACCTAATACCTGTAAAGCCATTAAGTTACTATATTCCAATGTCCACACTGAGTATGGATCAGTTGTCAAAATCGCATTAAAGTCTTCCAAACCCATGGCACCATAGATCCTGAACAAGCCATCATCTCTAGCAGACCTAATGTATAAGGACTTTGAATTCCATTTCCCATCACTGATTTTTTCAATTCCATAAATACTGTGTACATAATACTTTCATGTACCATTTGTTATTGTCCCTGCCCATCTGTTCTATAAAATACAGGAAAAGTAAAAGCCTTATCTCCAATAAAATCACCATCCTCTATCACTTTCCCCATACATTTTTGCATATATATTTTTGTAGCCTTCTGGTTAACTAATGGCTGGTCAAATGATTCTTTATTGAGATCAATCAAGGGAGGTGTGGTAGGTTGAGGAGCATGAGGAATATTCTATGTGAATGACTTTAATGGCAACAGAGGCGGGTATAAATTTGGCTCCTTTTCTGAATCTATGGGGTTGGGATCAAAAAGTTCATCAACCTTCTCAGAAGAAATATTTTCATCCTTCTGTCCTGGCTCTTTCAAATTGTCAGTATTTTGATAATTTCTTTTATCATGTTTCTGAATTATATCCTCAGCAGGTTGTAAAGTAGATAAAGCAGAATAGACAAAATACCATGTCACTATGAAATCAACAGGAACCTCCATACCAAGGCAATTTCGAGTCTGTAAACATTCTCCAGCTCTCTCCAACATCAGAGTACAAAACAATCCTGCTACTGGAAACCAGTTGCAATTAGTTTCAACACATAACAAAAGATTACCACAGAATCATAGAGTAGTTAGGGTTGAAAGGACCTTAAGATCATCTAGTTCCATCCCCCCTGCCATGGGCAGGGACACCTCACAATAAACCATGCCATCCAAGGCTATGTCCAACCCTGCCTTGAACGCTGCCAGGGATGAAGCATTCACAGCTTCCCTGGGCAACCCATTCCAGGGCCTCACCACCCTTACAGTAAAGGGTTTCTTCCTCATATCCAATCTAAACATCACCTGTTTAAGTTTGAACCCATTACCCCTTGTTCTCTCACCACAGTCCCTGATGAAGAGTCCATCCCCAGCATCCCTATAGTCACCATTCAGATATTGGAAGGCTGCTAGGAGGTGTCCACGCAGCCTTCTCTTCTCTAGGCTGAACAGCCCCAACTTTCTCAGCCTATCTTCCTATGGGAGGTGCTCCAGTCCCCTGATCATCCTTGTGGCTCTCCTCTGCACTTATTCTAACAGTTCCATGTCCTTTTTATGTTGAGGACACCAGAACTGCACACAGTACTTCAAGTGAGGTCTCACGAGAGCAGAGTAGAGGGGCAGGATCACCTCCCTCGACCTGCTGGTCACGCTCCTTTTGATGTGGCCCAGGATATGGTTGGCTTTCTGGGCTGCAAGCGCACACTGCTGGCTCATGTTCATTTTCTCATCGACCAACACCCCCAAGTCCTTCTCCGCAGGGCTGCTCTGAATCAATTCCCTGCTTGTCTCTCAAATGATATCCAGGGGATTTTAAAATCTGTTGTAAACTTTCAAGCATAATTTCTGTTCATCTGATGCTACTTAGAATCATAGAATCATAGAAGAGTTAAGTTTGGAAAGAACTTGAAGATCATCTAGTTCCAACCCCCCGCCATGGGCAGGGATACCTTCCACTAAACCATGTCACCTCAGGCTTTGTCCAACCTGGCCTTGAACACAGCCAGGGATGGAAAACACCACCAGGGATGGAATTCCAACTTGTATTTTTTCACCTGTACATCAATGCAGGGTGCTTTTCTGTGCTCCTCCTATGACATCACCACCCAAGTGTGTGGGATGGCCATGCATGGGACAGAGTACCCTGCCAAAGACAGCAGAGTGCAAGGATACCCAGGGAAGCCCTATAACATACACATAGTGACCCATTATTATTCTACACATACAAGCCCAACCTAAAGCAAGACCTTTTTCCACCAATGGCTGGAAAACGAGCAACAAAACCTCACCCATGCCATCTCCTCAGTGCCCTTTCTGCACCTTCATTCCTCCCCAGCGGAGCTGGGAGACAAGTGTGAATGGATTTGCTGGTGTGAGCACAGACTTAACTGTCATCCTACTTGTCCCATTTTTCTAAAGAAATCCCGTAATTTCCCATTCAAGGGGTATTACTGACCTTTAACTGGGAGATGGCGGTACCGGAAATTTCCTGTTGGATCACACGGACACAGCAACGTCGAGCAGTCTAGTTACCACACACGGGGCACCATTTGCGGCGTCTGTAAAGAAAGAGGCTAAATGCACACACACACACACACATGCTTCCACAACTAGTTTCAGTTCAGTTCTTCTTTATTCACTACAGCATAGCAATATATATCATATAGATACGGTCTGAGCTATGAAGCCAAACAGAACGACATCAATCACAGTGACTGTCTTCAGTCACTATAAATTCCATTCTATAAACAATCACTCCCCATGCTGTTTCTCAGCCCGATCTTGCACCCATGCACACAAACACTCCTTGGCTTGCTCAAGACCTAGATGCACGATCAGCAATTCTTCTTCTTTAATTATTCACATAGCTGGACCAGGATGGCTTGCAGTTCCCACAATGTTGAAAACTCTTCCCCCCCACACACACACATCCCGTCTGGATCTCGTACTTTGAACTATGTATTTGCTACTCAATAGTCAGACTCCAATAATCAAAGCAACTTCGTTTCAAGCCTTTTATCCTCAAGAGCTTCTCAAGTTAAGAATTAATTGTCAGATTTAAAATAATGCACTGATACTGCCATTCTTAATGAGCGCTCTAGAAGTTACCCATTTCAAAGTTTAATAAATCATGTTAACGTGTAACATTACATGATGCCTCTAGGCACCACAAGAGGATGAAGTCCTAAGCAGCACTTTAAAGATGTATATAAAGAAGGATTTCTGACTGTTCATAATTAAGGAGCACAGGAAAAAGAAAAAAAAAAAAAAAATCGAAAAAGCCAAACAAACAAAAAAAACCCACCAAAAAAAAAAAAAACCCAGAAAAAAAATTAAATAAGGTTGAGAATCTGGCTTTTAAACTGATGACACTGGGAAACAGAAGAGTACAATAGAATTGTGGTACAGAGAGGTTAGGGTACACAAAACAAAATAGGGAAGTCTAAGAACATGGTCTTTTCTAGCAATAATGCAAAATGGTAATTCAAGTACAAGACTATTTCTGGCATTTAATTTCAAACATTAAAGCTAAAAGAAAAATACGTCTTTCAGAAATTTAAGATTATTTCTGTTTATTGTGGTTTATGACATGTTCATACTTCATTTAAATAATCAGCTTGAATCCAAGGCTATATAAAATCAAACCCCCCAAAAAATGCTCTCTTGACAAAGAGTACTTTTTAGGAGATATAGATATATATAGATATACATAAAACCATAAAAAAGAAAGAGGCAAGCATGACAAAGACTTTGGCAAGCTTCTTACGAATGGATTTGTCTGCTTTCAAAAGATATTTCAGCTGTTCCTCACACGAAGATACAACAGGTAAGTTTAATAGAGGGGCTTTCTTTTGTTTTTCAAAGTCTGTGGGAAATACTTCTTTGTTAAAAATAGCTCTCTGTGGATAAATATTCAGGTTTGTGTCAAGTACTGGAAGCATACAGCTGGAAATTAGTAACAAAGGATTAGACTTCCTACTTCAGCCAGTGAATTTTCAGTTTGCATATGCTGAAGGGACAATAAGGGATGCTTTTATGAAATAAAAGATTAAACTCCATTTGGGTATTAAGACACTACAATTAGCTTCAAGTGCTTAATTTAAGGTCTAGATTTTCTTGAGAAACTCATCCTATTTTCTAATGTAGGAAACCATCTACCATAAATAACATGCAATATTCCACCGACAAGTCAATCATTGCTTGATTGTCCTACTGCTAATTGATTTCTAACTATAATATAATCAATATCAATATAAAGTTACATTCCATTAGACACATTTAGTGGCCTTCTGGAAAAGAATTTTTATAAAAACATACTGATTAAGAACTCCCTAAACTATCAACTGATATGTATTAACCCTATACCTGATCAGCAAACCTATTTAATGTTTAGCTCATATTTTCCTATTAAAATCTTGATTATTTCCAAGACAATAGTAAACTTTGTCATGTAATAATTATTTCATTCATAAAGCAGCATTGCCTATCAAGAGAAGATCACCAGTATTTATTACAAGTTTTACTGTAATCATTGAATTATTCTGGCATTTGTCCACCCTATGTTTCTCTACAGCTAAACTGAATAAACCAGTAATACAAAACTGCAAGGGACTGCAATATGACATCTAACAGTGCCAATAATTTAAATCACTTATAAAATGCCTGACATTAATCAGGACTTGTGCCAATTTCACTTTAATAACAGGAATTAGTGATCACACAACCTCTAAGCAAAACAATTTATCAGGAATAAATTATTTGAAATAATTGTCATAATAACCAGCCCCTGAAGAGAAACGAAAGCTAAGTTCAGCTTTATTTAACACATGGAGACTCAGAGAAAAGCCACTAGAATATCATAGAATCATAGAATAGTAAGGGTTGGAAAGGACCTCAAGATCATCTAGTTCCAACCCCCCTGCCATGGGCAGGGACACCTCCCACTAAACCATGCCATCCAAGGCTATGTCCAACCCCACCTTGAACGCCGCCAGGGATGAAGCATTCACAACTTCCCTGGGCAACCCATTCCAGGGCCCCACCACCCTCACAGTAAAGAATTTCTTCCTCAGATCCAATCTAAACCTCCCCTGTTTAAGTTTAAACCCATTACCCCTTGTCCTCTCACCACAGTCCCTAATGAAGAGTCCCTCCCCAGCATCCCTATAGGCCCCCTTCAGGTATTGGAAGGCTGCTATGAGGTCTCCACGCAGCCTTCTCTTCTTCTAGTTAAGTCAAAATAAACTCACATGAGTAATAAGGGTTTGAAAGGTAGCAAAGTATATTTAAGTGCTAAGAAAGGCAAGTAACTGAGCTGTTCACACTCAAGATGCCCCTGCAAGCTACACTTGATACTTTTTCCTTTGCAAAATATTCAGAATTTTAAATCGAGTTAGTGGGTTTCTGCTTCCATGGGTTTCTGCTTCCTTTGCCAGAAGTCTTATAGTATCCTTAATCTTTTGATTTGTTTTGCTAGACAAGGCACAAGCAAACTCACATAAGTCCTTTGTGGAAGAAAAATAGCATACTATCATCTGTGAAATACCATGAACATGAATAGCAGCCTCCTTTGGCTTCCAACTGTAATGATATATCATACTGATTTTAGTCCTCAGTAAACCTAGGCTATGTTTCAACCTAAGAACCATCTTGCATAGTGTTTACTTCATAGCAAAATCTTATTACATGTAATCCTCAAACTACCTCAACTCTGTAGTCCTGTATCTGAAAACCCTTTATATATGAACAACCTTACTGAAGCCAGGGGCCTACTTCTTCTTTTTTGCCATCCTCAGAAAACACCACCAGGAAGATAGGTAGTTGTTTGTTCGCTACTTCTCTGGGGAAGAAGAGCACAGAAATAAAGAGAAAAGGGTTGCAAGCAGAGCTTAGAGGAAAAAAAACAGTCCCACCCAGTGTGGATGACCAAATGACACAGAAGAAAATCCATGAACTAATTTTCTCTTGTGCCAAGGTCTGAGGATCTGAGACTGAGGGAATACAAGCCTACACCATACTCTTCTCTTTTTACACCTGCAATATAGTCACTAATTTTCATGGGCTACGACAGTGAGAGGAAAGATGCATTTAAAGAAGTGACAGTATGCAGTACTGCCCCAAAGAATCACTGCACATACAAGGGGTTAAGTTCATCTTACCGCTTTCTGCAGAATACACACAGCAGCACAGCGTGGCCATCATGTCTCTGGTGCACCCCTGTGGCAGCACACTGCTTTTCCCTCCTGTCCTGGCTTCAGCAGTAGCAGTCATTTTTTCTCCTACTTAGTAGCTGGTGCAGCACTGTGTTTTTAACTTCCAGCCTGGCAACAGCACTGATAACACTGATGTTTTTAGTTACTACTCAAACGTTTAGTCTGACCAAGGACTCTCTGAGCCTCATGCTCTGCCAGGGAGGAGGGGAAGCCAGGAGGAAGCAGAGACAGGACACCTGACTCAAACTAGCCAAGGAGGTATTCCATACGACAGCACATCATGCCCAGGATGTAAAAACTAGGGGCAGGGACCCAGAAGAGTGGGATCACTGTTGGGTCTGGCTGGGTGTTGGTTGGCGGGTGGTGAGCGATTGCATTCTCTTCCCTTGTCATTATTATTATTGGTGGTAGCAGCACTGGTTTGTGTTATACCTTAGTTAATGGACTGTTCTTATCTCAACCCGTGGGAGTTACATTCTTTTGACTTTCCTCCCCATCCCTCCGGGAGCAGGGGGGAAGAAAGAGCAGGTAGTGAGTGAGTGAAGTGTGTGAGTTACAGCTAGGCTTAAACCATGACACCTCCCCATCCCCTATCAGCATGGGAAAGGTGTGTCTGGTTCTCCAGGACTTGATACCAAAGTCCTGCAGCTCAGCCAGCAGAGCTGATGGCAGAGAGCCACCTCCTTACCTAGTGGCATGCATTTGGGCAGCCCACCTTTAACAGCATCCCAAGGACAGGCACTGCTGTCAAGCTAACATATGTTATTTGGATTAAAAACAAAACAAAACAAAAAAACAAAAAGTCAGCTGCACAAATAAAACAAATGCGTATTTTAAAAAGAGAAAAACAAAACAAAACATTATGTGCAAGAATGCTATTAAAATTGAAGTTGTATTTAATTGACATGACAGCCACTAAATACTATAAGCATATAAATAACTATAAGCCACCAACAACAAAGATAAGAGGTTGTTCTAACGTGCAGGCATCTGCATCCAGAAAGTTCTTTTTTCATATGCCCTCTGCCATTCACCAGCAGGAAAGTATTCTTTTTCCCTCAAACCCACTTCAGAAAGATTTGCATTTCCTTGCACCATCAAGGTCATCAAGGTATTCAGATAAACTAGTTGCTTCAATCAATACAGGTTTTAGCACTAGCATTACCTTTGCAATAGTTTGTATATTTGAAAAGTGAAATCTGTTCCTTGCCTAAACATGCCTAAGAGATGAGTAAGAACCTTTCAGAAAACCTCAGCAGTATTTTATATCCTTTTCATATTTTTAAGTTAGCAAAGCTTCTAGCTCAACACATAGGTAATTTTTTATTCTGTAAGGACATCCCTAACTACAAATACATTTTGGAAGTTGCCCTACTGAAGGAATTACTAACCACAGTGCAGGATATGCGCTAATGGGACATAGACCACGTTCACAAGCTTCTCTTTAATGTATAAATCTGCAGTAAGGTAAGGCATGCTACTGCTCAATAACCCAAGATAAGACACTTCACGAATGAAAATAATCAGTAGACTCTCTTAATTCCTGCAGCCACTTTCAAGGCAGTGCATGCATGAAAAGGACATGCAATATTCAGACTAGTAAGCCTGTCACACCAGAAATCTCTCAATGAGAGACAATCTTTTTCTTGATGTGTGATCACTGTACGTAGTCCAGAAACTGAAATTTTCAGTGTCATTGAGTTTATAGCATATAGAATCATAGAATAGTTAGGGTTGGAAAGGACCTTAAGATCATCTAGTTCCAAACCCCCCTGCCATGCGCAGGGACACCTCATAGTAAACCATGTCACCCAAGGCTCTGTCCAACCTGTCCTTGAACACCGCCAGGGATGGAGCATTCACAACTTCTTGGGCAACCCATTCCAGTGCCTCACCACCCTAACAGTAAAGAATTTCTTCCTTATATCCAATCTAAACTTCCCCTGTTTAAGTTTTAAGCTGTTACCCCTTGTGCTAACACTACAGTCTCTAATGAACAGTCCATCCCTAGCATCCCTATAGCCCTCCTTCTCAAGGAATTAAGGAGAACCTGACCTGAAAGAGATGGCTGTAGCTAGATCTGAAAAGTGCTGGTTTTGTAGCCTTATTTATTATATTTAGAGCTGGTCAAAGATTTTCCTGTGATTACATTTTTATCTCCATCACTGGATCTTGTCATCTACTCCATATAATGACTCTGTAAAATCACAAACTGCTCAATTCCACTATAAATTGAGTTCAAACATCATGCTCCCACTGCTCAGGCAAATTGTAGAATCATTCCAGAATCCCTTTGCAGAGCTCTCCCCTGTTACAAGAGTTAGGTGTTCACTAATATAGCTCTCAGCCCCTAGTTTACAGTGTTGAGCTGTTTTGAGATGCTGTAAATTAAATTCCATAGTGATCAGTCTAAGACACTGTGGAATGCAAAAAGACATCTAGCAAAACAAATTGATGTTAGCAAATAGAGCTTGCACTGCTGTCCATTCTTGCAGGTATGCAAATGAATGGCAAGTGAAATTTGACGACTATTTGGCAACCAACAGAAGAAGGAGTTCCAATTACCCCTTATAACGGGTAATTACTATGATCTTCTCCTTCAATTACCATATCAGTGAAAATAATAACAGCATTCAGCACTTTCAACTTCCTGACCTTGTCATACATAGAATCATAGAATAGCTAGGGTTGGAAAGGACCATGATCACCTGAGCTAGCCAGCAACTGAGTCATTGAAGCTGGTTTGACACAAGAAAGCGTCAGAATTGTTTGCTTTCAGCTACCTAAGTAGCTGTAGATCCCCAGAGATACCATCAGCATTTAAGAACTTTCTGTGAAATATCAGAAATATGCAGGGATTGTAAGAACATAGGAGTAAAGAACATTTAATTCTCTACAGGCTGAGCACTTTAAAGCTTTATTTACTAGTAATAAAAATGCACAGGGTCTCATGCAAGTCAGGTAAAGACAGTTTGTAAGGACAGCCCCTGAGAATGCACTATTGCATCAAGATACCACACTAATCAAATATCAGACAGTTACCCACAAGTCTATAGGCATCTGACAAGAACACATGCACATTCTAACGACAAATCTCCTTCAGCCTCTGCACAGCTACTCAGTATTTTGGAAGAAGTGCTGAGCCTCCATTATAGTATGGAAAAATGGAGGAAAAAAATTAAACATCTGCATCCTTAAAGTGTCTGCAACTATTCTATGATATTATGAAGAAGGAAGATGAACAGATTTGACTAAGAGACCTGCCAGGATATTTTATTTCATCTCTCCTTTCAAAATGGAAAAGAAAAAATCCTCAGTCAAGGTATCATGTCTTGAAAGACATCTATAAGTTTGTGACGTTCTGCAACACAAGCTTAGTGATTTTTATTCTTAAAGACAATATTTGTTGGGAGCGTTCTCTTCTACAGCCCTCCTACATCTTATTGGATATAGCTTGGAGGCTTTGAGGAATTTTATTTTGCCTGCTCTGCCTATAAATCATTTGTGAATAGAAGTATAAGCTAAAATTCTCTCAAATTCAAAATGGCAAAAAAAAAAAAAAAAAGGCATGTTAATAATAAACTGTTATAAGAACAGTCCACAATTTAATACCTAATAGTTTTTAATCTTTCAAGCACCAGGCCAGGATTCTGAGTTTGATGTGTTATATTACAAAACTGGGCTCTGAACTGGAGTGTTGTACAATAAGCTTCAATTTGGCTCAGAATTTCCCTTCACCATGATGCAGCTTTGTAGTCTTCCCCACGTATTTTTACCCGAGCTTCTTATAAATTTTGGTGTCTGTTCTGCATGGACACACCTAGTAATACAGAAAATTTTGGGACAAATACTCTGACTTGTAGCTGCATTCAAGTTAATCTGGAAAACACCGTAGAATTGATGAGATATTTTTGGGAGAGATTGAGAGAAAGCAGCTGGAAGCTTTCATCCCTTCCTGTCTGGTCCTTATCTCAAGCAGCATAGTTTAAATGCACAGCTGCGAGGGGAGTTCAAATTCTAGAAAGTCTCAAAAATTAACACCAAGAGATAGTCAGTTACTTCCCCATGTTCCACATGAGAGGCACATCTTGGGCAGTGGGAATGCTGATCCAGAAGACACATCAAGAATAATCAGGTCTACTTCTCCAGCAGATCACTACATTATTAGTTAACTATTTCCCAGTGACATTCAAGCAGTAATTCAGAAAGAAAATAACTCAGTATGGGTCAGACTAAACCTGTGTAGACTTCCACCAAAGAGAGTTTTCTGCTACTGTAGGGATGACTAGAATGTATATCTGTGGTAATGAAACAAAACGAAGTTACACAGAGTTTGGAGTGCACACTGAGTCTAAAGACAGAGAAACTAGTATTTTGAAGAGTCAGGTGAATTAAAAATTTTATTACAAATTTGACGAAGCAGTAACTTGCCAACTCTTTACCTTGAAAATAAGAAACCCTTGTAGAAGCAAGCCAGTTATAGGTAGAAGAGTTTCAAAATAAGATTGTGATTTTTTTACATTACATTAAATGTCCAAGGAACAAAAATAGGTACATCTTAAGACCTTAACAGCACTGGGAATTATTCTGTAGAGCTGCAGCAAAAAGAATGCAATAAGTTATTCAATAAAATTACACAGGGAATAATCCAGCTCAGTTCATAAATTCTTCATGAATTGCCTTAGTATATCAGAAATCATAATTTCTGATTATGACCTACATAGAGTAAGGAAAGCATACTCCCAGGCATATCTACTTATCCTTAAACTGAAAATATTGCATGCCTTACAACAAGAAAATAATTCAAATATTTTTCTCAAAAAGCCAACTTTTCTTCTTCAGCCAATATTTTTTGAAAATGAGCAGAAAAATAACATCACCCACCCTAGCCACTACCACCTATTTTCCAGAACACAATAGTGCAAAGCAGAGCTCATTAGGCTTTTCTATATGCCAAGCTAATAAAAGTACCAGATTGCATGTTAAAAGCTAGTAATTAAGTTGGTATCTAAGCCTATAAAGCTACTCCTATTCTGAGTAGTTAATCAGATGCAGAAATGCAAATGACAGCAAGGATCTGAAAGAAAGAATAGGCTCCTTCATACAAAAGTATATTTCAACATGACATACCATGTTGTATAAGGCTGTCCTACATAACTGGTCTTTAAATTCTAAAAGAGGTTATAAATATTAATACAATATCATAATTCATTTAATTCTAAACAGCTTTCTAAATCTGCAACAAGGATTTCACAAACTATTTCATATTCAAATATATTCTAAAATGTGAAGGCAAGAACTTTAAAAACACCTACAGTCTTTTAAAAAGATAGGGTGTAACCTACCACTAGATCTACAATTGATTCCCCACAGTAATTCTTGACAGACTCTGAAAGGACAGGAATCAGGTTTACTAATAGCATACATAGTTTTGAAAGCACTGAATAAATAGGGCTATGTTGGTTTACATTAATCTTTCCTTCTATGAATAGAAAAACAATAGACTTGACAATCTTGAAGTACAAAGCTGCATAAACTAATATTAAGAAAAATAGCTTATGAATTAGTTTAAATGCTGCTTCAAAGCTACGTCCCCATAACAAGGATTGTTTCAGAAGTTACTGTCAGAATCTTTGTTACAGAGGAGAAACTTGCTTAGTTGCTTTAAAGGGACTACTCCCATCTGCTCTTTATCTCCCAAAGCAGATTACTCTTTTACATCCAATTGGAAAAGCCCCAGGCTTCCATTTTTGTGCTTCCCACCATCACCCACGTCACAATGCAGTCTTTAGTAAACCAAAGGCGTTTTGGCTTTTGTTACCCGTGACACTATCCCCTATAGCAGAATGAGCACATGCATAAAGTCACACAAATATCTTGCATGTCAAGCACTTAAACAGTTTTACAATTCTGCTTATGTTCAGTTGGATTTTTTTTGAAGGTGTTGGATGGATGTGTCTTAGGGTTGCACACAAGGGCTCAGAGGACAGTGCTCATATAAGTACTGATCTCTAGTTCCAGATATAGTTTATTCTCCCAGCTGCATTCCTTCACCTGATCACTAAGAAAGAAGCCCAACTGCAACTTCTCTTGCAGAAGCTGAATGCTTCATATTTTTCTCCTAATGTTAAAAGCACACCCACAAAAGCACAAACCAGCCTGAAGCAGAAATTCAGCAGTTAGCATGATCAGGAAATGTAGGAAGTGATTAGAAATTTAGGAAAGCAATTTAAAACTAGTAACGAGATCTTACAGTGTTGTTATCCATTAGATATAGGTCTGCTATGTGGTGATGTATGACAATCCAATTGATACGTTTGAAAGTCTTGCGTTAATTAGAATAATGACTCTCCATATTGCTCAATTCAGCAAATTGGCAGATGGACAGTTATAATTAATTCTTTTCCTTGGCTAAGACATAGCTCAGACAGCAATTTAGGTGACATCCATTCTAAACTCTAGTCAATAGAGTTTGGTTACTTTAATAATTCAATAATGAATTATTTGGTTTTATGTCTTCCTATATAAGCACCCAAAAGGTCTGTAACTCTCAAATCCCTAGGTAATTGTCTTTAAGTATTAATAGCAGTGCCAAAACCCTAATGGATACATGAAAATGTCTTTCTGAGCAGTAGCTATGGTGTTCTCTTGTCACACAGAAGAGCCCAATTGAGCCCTATATTCAAATACATTTTAATTCCTACTGGGAGGGAAGAGAAGTACAACAGAATGTTTTCTTTATTACCAAAGAGTCAAATGCATACACCATGATAAATTCCCATTTTATACACAATATTAACTTGCAGTCTAAGTCTTCCAAATGATATAAAGATTAAACAGTTACCAGTGTTAAAGGTAAAATATCTATACATGTCCTGCCATACTGCCCTATTATTTCAGTTTTAATGGATTCATCTGAACACATACACATTCGGGACAAAAAAGATGGTCCTGAATGTTAATGGAAATTAGCTGGTTATCTTGAGCCAGCAACCTTGGCTTTTAAATCTTACGTAGACACTCCCATTGAATTCTAATGTATGACAGTATCTCTAAAGCATCTGGTTAAATTCCAGAGGTCAGGAAGGTTATTTTCAAAACCAGGCAATTCTCCCATGTCATTATCCCTCAAAAGGCAATGCCTAACACAAATATTCCAACCAATTGTTAGGCTTTTGTTGATTTTTTCTGCGGTTGTTTTGTGTGTTTTAAAGCACCACCGTAGTATTGTGTACTCTAAAATATCTCGGCATAGCCAAGATGTTTGTTTTATGGTGGTTTTTTGTTTTGGCGGGTTTTTTTGTTTGTTTTTGTTTGGTTGGTTTTTTGTTTTGCCTTTTTTTTTTTTTTTTAAACTGGTATATTAACACTATCTGAGGAAATTTCAGAAGCTGGCCTTTAGCATTAAAAATTCTATATGCAGAATAGGAATGAGAAACAATAGCTTCAGTGTAGAAAGAAGGGAATTAAAAAGTTATTGAGGATGAGGAATTAGATTACTTTCTGAGAGGTCTTCAACATAACTGTTTAATGCCTGTGGACAGTTTAATTAATCACATTGCTTGAGAAACACAGATTTCATAATACCCAATAAATCTGGAATCTCTGAGTGAAAAGCTGTAAACTGAAATAAAAGGTGCGATGTCATGAGTGGCTTAAGTATGAAGCCAGCTTTTTGCCACCTTTCTTTTTAGACAACAGACACCTCTTTCTATATTATAGATATACAGAAAAATATCAGAACTCTATTTTTCTAGCAGGCTGTATTTATCACAGAAAGTCCTTCAGCCGTAGAGAGTTAATAGCTAGCTATGAAAGACATGGCTAGAATATATGAAGCAGAAATAGATGCAACAGGCTTGTTTCTCATTGAAGCAGTTTCCGCCAACATTAAAACTACCGCTGCAATGCAGTTACCACTGGCATTCTGAAAAAATCAGACATCTGAAGTGAATAGATGCAGTATTTCTAAAATTCAGTTTACTTTCTGGGAAACTGGTTAGTGTTCATCAGTGAGGCTTCAGCACAGAACTACACGCTACAGACACAAAGATTTCAACACCATTTCTACTAGATTATCAGTATCAATTAATCATAATATCAGCTTGGCTGGAAAAGACCTTTAAGATCATCAAGTCCAACCTTTACCCCAGCACTGCCAAGGGCACCACTAAACCATGTCACTGAGGCCCTCATCTACACAGCTTGTGAACACTTCCGAGGAGACAAATTGACCCAAAAATCAGACTCATTATATATGCTGATAAACAAGTATCTTGTACCTTTAAGACTACAGAGTATCCCACAAATAAGACTATTACACTAACTTATTCTTATATTTGTGCTACTTAGTATTTTTTTTTTTTTTAATTCAGATATTAAGAGAGTATTGTTCACATTATTTTGTGATAAAAAAAGCAAAGGCACCTAGAAATTTGAGAAAGCTCTCTGGCATTCACCCCTTCAGGAAGCATGAAAGAAACTTCTGAGCTTGAAGGAAATATCTTTTGGTCCCACACACCAGCAGTGAAAAGCCTGTATTGGTACGTGTAACAATATGAAGTACTTCACTGGTTCCTCACATTATTTGCTTTGTGTCATTACCAGCAAAAAGAACAAAATCCTTTAGAATGGCTTCAGTCTTGCAGATGCTGTTTAGTTTTCTGCAGTGTCCTATTAAATCAATCCCGCCTTGAACATGATGCAGTTCAGGGGTCTACATACAGACAAGTGTTCTACTGCAAAGTTGCAGCTGCACAGAAATACAGGAGCGCAAGGACCATCAAAATTTCATCTAGTCTCTTTGTGCTATGACATTTCTTTTCACTACTTCTCTTCATTCCCTACTCTTAGCATAAGCAAGCCTCTTCTGGCTTTCTTCTTGCCTTCCTCCTCCAGCACAGTGGAGCTATTTACCACAGTGTGGCCAATAAGGTCACTGCCATTTCGTTACTGTTTCATGATACGTATGTCCAAGATTTTTCATTTGCTGGCAGGAAGTCTGAGACATGTGTCCTTGGTGAGGATTCACTTATTTCCCTCATTGTTACTTGAAGTTACAAGACATGTATAATCATTCATGATTTTATTTTTTTGCAGAGTGCTTTGGGCCAATATGTCACATTGAGTTATTCTGCTCTGATAAATATTTGAACCTCAAGAAAAATGTTACAGGCAAGATAGTCAGTTCAAAAGTAACAGATCCTTGGAGGAACATAAGAGAACAGCAGCCTCAGGGGAGAAAATAAATAAATAAATAAATGAAAAATATCACAGCCTGAGGTAGGCACACTGAAAGTCCAGACAAATCTTGTGGCAACATTGCAAGCACATCCAGCATGATCATGAAAAAGATCTAGCAGTAATTCTAGAGAAAAAAAGCAATTTTATCAGCTTCAGATGTTGCTTTCCAGTACAAACTACCACAGGAGATCCCATTACAAGTCTTCAATGATCTTACTGCAGCTGCTGTCCTGTTTCTACAACACGGGAGATTATGATTTCAGGTGTATTGCTCTAAGAGGAAAGGACAGTGTTCAATATTTTGTAGGGTCAGCAGAGCAGTGGGATTTCGCAGAAACAGCAGCTTTAGGGTTCTGGTCACTTCCTTTCTATATGGCAGCCGTGTTGTAGGATCTACTTTCAATCATCTATTAGGGTGAAAGGAAATTAAATACTACTGTGAGTTTTGAGCCAAGATTCAGTCTACAGAAAGTACTATAATAGTGCAGGTTTGTACAAGCACAGAGACTGTAATAATCTATTAGTTCAATTGCTCATTCCTCCCTGAAGAAGCCCCCAAAATCACCGGGGCAGAATGCCACTGAATAGCCATGCATGTGAATTTCAAATCATCATCAGAGAAGAACTAGAGAAAAATATCACCCAAACCCAGTCTTTCAAATCAATTGTGTTCTAATAATCTGAAGTCACCTGCAAGAAAGAGTCCAGTAGCCTAGAAACTATAAATTCGGAAGTAAAAGTGGAATTCAGATTAGTAAAGCTGAATGCACTTCCAAAGCTTTAGGGAAATAATATGTGTTCTAAACCTTCATATACAGTAAGCTTCAATTCAGGACTATCATAATCTACAATTGAGACTTTATTACCTTTCTCCTCTGTCTTTTTGTTGTTAGCTCACCTCCTTTAAATCATCTTAAATTTGCTGGTGACATTTAGGAAGATTGTGTCCTTATCCAATAACACAATAGGTACTTCAATGCAATTCAGTTTTTTACTTCATCAACATTTTTTCAAACTCAAGTTTTCATATCATCACCAATATTGGGCAGTTTAATATTAAACACAGTTAATTTATTCAAGCTGACATGAAATACATCAGGGTCATCCTACAGTGGCCAAAATTAACAGTTAAATGACCACATACCTCAAAAATCTAATTCCTACAGTTTGAAGTCTTTTGAATAAATTTCAAAGCTGTACTAAGTAATAATGTCTTGAGTCATTACCTTTAAGATTTCCAGTATGCTCTCATGATTGCACCTATTTTAACTAATATAAGCTATTAATTAATGGCACTTTACGGAAAAGACTGCTTCTGCATGCTTTATTTGTTACAAACTGGCAATAGTCTTGAAGTGCTTGAAGCAAGATTGGAGATACTTTGTTGAAGGTGAGACTATGAGATAAAAAAGGCAAACCCAGGGCTTTTTTCTTAATTTAAGTGTAACAGGTTTAACCATCATGATAAAAACATGGCCTGTATTTTCAAATTTCTTTTGTTTTCAATGCTACAGTTGATCAATAATAAAACCTGAAGCCTGCATCCACTGATTCTATGCGAAATCATTAAACTGCTGACTAGAAAAGTGTTAATTAATTCTAACATAGCAATAAGAACATAAAAAGCAAACTCAAGAAATAAGCTGCTACTAGCATCCTACAACCTCAAACAGCTCCTTTGCTGGAACTTTTGTATTCCAACACCACTCTCTCCTAGCTCATCTTTTGCAATGTTTCAATTTCTGGTGAAACTTTGACCACGTCAAAGTTTGTATCTATTCAAGTATGAAGGTCCTCAAAAACCACTTTATCCAATCTTTCTCGAGTTTGGGGGGAGAAAAAAAACAACAACAACAAAAAAAAAAAAACTTCCCACTACCAAAAAAAAAAGTACACAATAACTACAGCAATAAGGTTTAAGCTAGAAAGCTTGCTTTGTAAATACTCTGCTGCTGAAAAAAAACAAACTACGCAGTAGCTCCAAACTTGAAGACTGTTTACATTTACTACACTGACTGCAGCAGAAACTTCTGTTGGCTTTGGACAATGTGTAGCATTTAGACAACTTATTTCAGTGTATGCCTCTTGACAGAACTGGATCAATCACCTGAACTGTCTGATTCTAAGACAACATATTAACATGAGACATAATTTGATTCTAGGAGGAAGTATCAAGTGTAGCTGATACACAAAACAGTAACACAAAGGGAAGCTCATCAAAGGGAAAGCTAATTTCTGATTCTTCCTTCTCCATCCTGAAAGCTGAAATGAGAGGACAGGCCTACTTAGGTCTGTATAACATTATCAAAATATTCATTATCATAAGTGTTCTCATTGGCAGAGAATGAGTCAAAAGACCTACGAAGAACAGAAAAGTAACTCCGGATATCAGATTTCTTATGGATGATTCAGAAAGCCATCCATTTGCCAGCATTAAGAACAATTTACTTTGAGAGCCAAGTGGAAGATAGCTGCCCCTGAAGTCTGGCAAAAAGCATACTTTTCTTTTCGTGCCTCATTAGTTCACTTTCTCCTCCAAGAATAATAAAGCTTCTACTCCTGTCTTGAAAGAGGGGATTAAAGCATTCACAGAAAATAAGTGAAAAAATAGCAAAACCAAGGGGACAGCAAATGAAAAAAAAAATTAGTGAAAAAATTGGTTTGGAGATGGAGATACACCAATCCGCAACACTTGATTTTCTTATGTCATTCCAAAAGCCTGTTCCCTCCATCACAACAGTAGTAAAGATTCATCTGGAGCTGTTAAGTATTATGAACATGTGAGTAGGAGTCCTTTAGTCATCTGTAACCAAGGAGAAAACTCAAAACCACTTCAGAAAGTTTCTGCATGCCCTATGGACCACCTCCTAGGTTTGCAGGCAGACTCTGACAGTGAAAAAGAATACTTGAGAGCTTTGTTTTTTTCTTCACAGTATCAAGCTCTAACAAGGAGAGGGTCCATTTAGATTATATGTAGAGATATAAAAATGTACTTTGAAGTACAGCCTAGGTGTACATGTTTAGGACCCACAGAATAATTATCAATAACAGTCAAATAATAGAAGCTATTTACATGCCTAACATTAACAATCAAGTGGCTGCAGAAACTCGGAACATGTAACAACTGAAATCCAGTTTGCTTAAGTATACTGATTTCCCAGCTCTGGCTTATAAAGAGAAAAGTTAAAGACAAGGAAAACACTGACATATGAATCAAAGTAATCACTACAGGAATGTCAGAAGATACCTAATTTTCACAAATGACAAACTACAATATCTTCTTTCAGCCATCAGTACCAAGAGGTATCACAATATGGGACAACTCCATTGCCACACTACTCTAATCATAGAATCATAGAATAGTTAGGGTTGGAAAGGACCTTAAGATCATCCAGTTCCAACCCCCCCGCCATGGGCAGGGACACCTCCCACTAAACCATGCCACCCAAGGCTTTGTCCAACCTGGCCTTGAACACTGCCAGTGAAGGAGCATCCACAACTTCCCTGGGCAACCCATTCCAGGGCCTCACCACCCTCACAGTAAAGAATTTCTTCCTCATATCCAATCTAAACATCACCTGTTTAAGTTTGAACGCATTATCCCTTGTTCTATCACTACAGTCCCTAATGAAGAGTCCCTCCCCAGCATCCCTATAGGCCCCCTTCAGGTATTGGAAGGCTGCTAGGAGGTCTCCACGCAGCCTTCTCTTCTCCAGGCTGAACAGCCCCAACTTTCTCAGCCTATCTTTGTACAGGAGGTGCTCCAGTCCCCTCATCATCCTCGAGGCCCTCCTCTGCATTTGTTTTAACAGTTCCATGTCCTTTTTATGTTAACAACACCAGAACTGCACACAATACTCCAAGTGAGGTCTCACTAGACAGAGTAGAGGGGCAAGATCACCTCTTTCAGCCTCAAGCAGGTCATGCTCCTTTTGATACAGCCCAGGATATGGTTGGCTTTCTGGGCTGCAAGCACACACTGCCAGCTCATGTTCATTTTCTCATCGACCAACACCCCCATGTCCTTCTCTGCACTGGTGCTCTGAATCTCTTCTCTGCCCAACCTGGAGCTGTGCCTGGGATTGCTCCGACTCAGGTGTAGGACCTTGCACTTGGCATGGTTAAGCTTCATCAGGTTGGCATCAGCCCGCAGCACAAGCGTGTCAAGGTCCCTCTGGATGGCATTCCTTCCCTCCAATGTATCAACCGAGCCACCCTCCCCTCCAATGTGTCAACCAAACCACACAGCTTGGTGCCATCGGCAAACTTGCTGAGGGCGCATTCAATCCCACTGTCCATGTCACCAGCAAAGATGTTGGACAAGACCGGTCCCAACACCGATCCCTGGGGGACACCACGTGTTACTGGTCTCCAGCTGGACATTGAGCCATCGACCACAACTCTTTGCATGCGGCCATCCAGCCAGTTCTTTACCCACCAAGTGGTCCACCTATCAAATTGATGTCTCTCCAACTTAGAGAGAAGGATGTCATGTGAGACAGTGGTGAACGCTTTGTACAAGTCCAGGTAGATGACGTCAAC
The DNA here is from genome assembly GCA_039720435.1 of Amazona ochrocephala. NCBI lineage: Eukaryota > Metazoa > Chordata > Aves > Psittaciformes > Psittacidae > Amazona > Amazona ochrocephala. The sequence continues at coordinate 78,286,174 of CM077881.1, read as the reverse complement.
TGCTCTACCACTGTCCATCAGTTCCGTAGCCCCATCATAGAAGGCCACCAAATTGGTCAGGCAGGATTTCCCCTTAGTGAAGCCATGCCGGGTGTCACCAACCACCTTATTGTTTTCTGTGTACCTTAGCATGCCTTCCTAGAGAATCTGCTCCAAGTCTTTACCAGGCACAGAGGTGAGACTGACTGGTCTGTAGTTCCCCGGCTCATCCATTTTCCCCTTCTTGAAAATGGGGGTTATATTTCCCTTTTTCCAGTCATCACGAACTTCAATGGTATATGTCCGTATTCATACTAAAGAATGATTTCTTTAAAAAAAAATCATGATTGTTTCGTATTTCTGCTCCACAGGCACTTGTATAATTAACTTGATTTGAGTAAGTGGTACAGTATTTGACACATGCAGAAGTGAAAAGTCAGCCAGTTTCAGCATGCCCAGATGTACTAGCTTCAGTGATACACAGAAGCTATTTATTCTGCCCCAGCTACATTTAACAGCAATGAATGACGACTTGGTTATAATTAGTTTTTACACAGACTTTGCATAGGCTTGTATTTGGAGTTGGTTTAAGAGTGAGCAGAACTAGAAACTGTTGGCTAGCTTACAAAAATAATACAGGTGAAGTGTGACACAAGTAAGAGTGCTAAGCCCAAGACTTGCTGTAATTGCAACATCAAGCAATGGACAGGCTGATTAAAATCAGCATTTTCATCTGAGTATTTCAGCCCTCCAGGACATGGTCCAGAGCCCAAATTGCTAAAAATTAGTCATGCCTTCTTCATTACCCCAAAGGCACAGACTGGCACGCAAGAAGTTGAACATATAACTTGAAAAAACTCGCTGCTATTCAAAAAGGATGCTATTAAAGAAAAAAAATAAACATTTAGAAGGCTCAATAACATTTATTTCCTTTATTTTAAAAATGTTTCTATTGAATATTCATCTGTTCATTGATTTTATCTTACCTATCTCAGTGTTACAAATGTATACTTCCTGGCTTAGTGCCATTTTGCACAGAAGCAATTTAGTCAGTAACCTAATTTAGAGCTGAATCTTTTTCATGGTTTCCTAGAAGTACTGGAAACAGAATCAGGTACACAGTTTTCACTTTCACTGCATTATGTGTCCTAACACACAATTATCTAAATAAGACAAGTAAGTATATACAACACGGACAAGAAATTGCACCACATGTACATATATCTCCAAGCTGTAGGAAAACATTCCTAAAACTATGATTTTACTTGACGTTTGTCAGGGTTTCTTTGTTTGTTTTTTGTTGGTTGGTTTGTTTTTTTAATTTCAAGCTTTGCATGCATTCAGTGAAGGCCTAAGCAGGCAACAGCAAAAATGCCTCTCTGATCACTAGAGGGCCAAAGGATCAAGTTAGAAGGCTTCTTAAATTCTTAAGTTTGTATTAAGTGACAAACTAAGGTTTGAGGCTTAAAATTTTCAGGAAAAATTGAGACAACGATGAGGCAACAAGCTCCTAACATTAGGCTATGTTTTAAATGTAATATAGAAATTCCTGAACAGTTTGAGATACACAGATAATGCAAGAGGATTATTTAGCCTCCTTCGAAGCCAAGGAAAGGCTATGTTTACTAGACTTTGACCCCCTTCCCTCCCCTCCCTCTCTAAATCTATAAAAATCCAATAATGCCTCAAATCTAAAGAGATTTCATTTGTTTCTAGAATCATTATTTGTAGAGCCACTAACTTGCTGCAAGAATCCTTCCTTTAAAACAAACATAAATTTGTCAAGGGCAGACTAAAATAAACTTGCTCTTCAATGCACACAATAAAAAACTTCCTTTATGAATACAAACTAACATCCTCAAAGCGTGCCTCAGCCAAAAACAAATGATAAAAGCTTAGATTGCTTGCTCTTTCTTATAAATACTGAAAATCATGTTAGAAAGGTTTTTAATAACAGTGCTTTTCCTAAGCTTGTTTCTAGCATCAAAGGCCTATAACGTGCCAAGATCAACTAAAATGCAGAAATAAGACATTAAATAAGCTTAAATAAACAGTAAAGCCAAGAAGTCAAAAGTTTGTTCTGAAATTTTTATCCATACTTTAAATTACTCTAGCAAGTACCCTAGGAAGACAGGCATTCAAGTTGTTTAAAGCACTTGCAGAACAAATAGCACATTACTTGCTACAATCAAGGCAGCTTTTTATATTCCACATTAATAAATATCATAACCAACCAATGCTTAACTAATAAGTGGGCTACCATCATAATCACAGCTGAAACTGTAATTCAGATTAGAAAGTTACATTTTAATGATCCATGACATGTCAAATCATGGTGCTTGGCAAACTAACAGCACCATAGCATGTTACATAGTATACATAAATACAGAGGGCAGAAAGTAAGAGTTATTTCATTTCCAAAGAGCTTACCTTAAACCAATTTTGAAGTGTCTAAACAGGGAAAAAAACCCTGTGGAAATATTGCTGTAACAGCATTTTGAGTATACACTACCCATGTGCACAGTATAACTACAAATTTTATTATTGTGGAAAAGTGAACTGTTTCACTCTCATATTCATTTAGTTTACAACATGAAGTAACACATGTATTGGTTATTAGTTACATCACTATCTCTTCAAGTTCTAGGAAAAATTAATATGCTATCTAGCTCCAAGTTGATTTGCCCTAAGTGTCATTAATCAGCTGCTTAGCATTTACAGTACAACAGTTCATGATGCTGAAGTTCACCTTGAGGTAATGATACAACTATCATATTGTCGGACTTGTTTTATTTCTGACCCAAATGTTAAAAAGCTCAAATATTTAAAGCTTTTTTTTTTTATTTTTTTTTTTTATTTCTCCCAAGCAATTGATAGACCTAAAAAGTTGGTTTCCAGGAAATATTTCAGTTTGTACATTTCACCAAGCAATTACTTCTCATTTTACACAGCTCTGTCAAGACATTGAGGCAAAAATACAGTTTTTAAGCAAAATGAGTCACCTGTAAAGATTATATATAAGGTTATAAACAGAGATTGTCTAACCAGCTATGCCCTCAACTATCTTTGTTAGGTCAGCAATATAGTTTTAACTCTTGATATTCACAAAGCTGTGTCAAAACTTAGAGACCCAGAAACTCCCTTTTCCACACAGTTCATTTAGACTTGTCAATAAGGAAAACACACTGTTGTTCTAAAGCAGGCTGTTGTGCAGGACAGCTGGCATTTTCAGAGTTTGATGGATAAAACGTTAAGAGGCTTTTAGAGTCTTGGTCATTCCATTGTTATTCAGAAAATCTGACCTTTATCAAAAGTTTCTATTTACAAAGAAAACGAAGTTGAACTTACAGGCCTTCCACATAGGAATATCAGATTGAGTTAAACATTTTTAGTCTACTTAGCAGCAAGGATGGGTCCAAAGTTGAGCTACTGATCAAATATTTCAAACTAGGGGAAGCCACCCAGCCTGGAAACCTGCCATTGAACAGATTTTGTAACTGAATTACTTCTTCCAAGAATTCTTGATTAGCAGGTTACTTCTGATCTCCAACCAGGTTGAGATGATTAGTGTCTGTTAAAAATATGATTCCATAACAAAAAATGTTATGAGAGAAGCTAGCATGCTTTAGGTACATGAATTACATTTTAAAATTAAATACAGAAAAGGCATTTCCTAAGGGCATATATATGTACCATTTAAGATTTTTTTGTAGTATCACTAAATTTACAAGTTTATGAAACAAAAATGATTACTGATAAGCGTAATCTTCATGGGCAGTAGCAGCATGCCAAGTAAATCAGGAAGCTGAGACATCTAATTCTTTGCTTTCTTATTCCATAAGGAAATTCAAACAAGCAAAACCAATCCTAATTGCAAAGAATCTACAATAAAATAGGAGTTACTTTGCAGAGACTACTCTATAAACAGCATAATGTATTCAAAGACAGTTATGATAACTAAGGAACAAGCTTAGTTAAAATAAGTAGTGCTAATAACTTACAATCAGAACCAAATGTAGAAAAATTAAAGGCTCACATATAATTTATTTTTTTGGAAGAAAGCTGGAGAATTAAGGACAATGGATTTCATATGTAAAATATTAGATTCTGTTGAAGCTTTCAACTATTGCTGTCAAACAAAAAAAAAAAAAAAAAAAAGAATCAAGATAAGGGTTTTGTACAACCACAGGAGCTAAAGACTGAATATGTAATGTGGCATATTAAATCATTACACATATAAAGTCTGTTGTGGAATAAGCCATTAAATTAGCTGGAACAACAGCAAACAGCCTCCAAGTCTTTCCAGAACTAAGATGGTTCAAGGAATAAGCAAACAGTCTTTCTGCTTTACACCAACAGCAAATTAAGAAACTGAAAGTTAGGAAAAACAAATTCAGCTTGGGGAACAGAGCCTGATAAGCAGCAACAGCTCCTAAAAGCCGTAATCTCTTAATGGCAGCTAAACGTGCAGCATCTTTACTATTTTGGCAGTAAGATACAGCATAGAAATAGCTGCCTTTAAGAGATTATAGAATGGAAGAGAAGCATTACTGAAACTCCTCAACTCTTAATACTGAGGACTGTAATCCAAAATTCTACTGTAGCTACACTCTGAAGATAAGCTTTGTAGCAAAACCTACCACAAGCAAAAGGATCTTCATACTGTTAAAACAATTGCTATTTCTGAAATTTATATTCTTCAACATGAACTAAATACAGGCATGCAATTCCTACAATCCAAAAGGAAAGTGACAGCTGTCCATGGGAAAGACTGTATAACACAAAAGTAGGAGACTAGGCAAATAACATCAGGTGTTCAGACAGACATTCTTTGAGATCAGACAGCCCATCAGAAAAAAAACAGCAGAAGGCTAAACTCCACTGTTCTTCCATTTACAACAGGGAATTAAAAAACAAAGCAACCTCCCCAGATCTGTGCCCCTACACACACACACTGCATTTCCCAATATATACCTATTCTTGGGATATGCACTTACATAAAGGATTAAGACTGGAACGAAACATTTTCAGGACTTTGAAGCAATAGCCCCATATTCCATGGGGCTACATATATATATTCTAATGGGCTATATATGAATTTTTAGTCAGGAAGCAACCAGCAAGTGCTTGCTGACTTACTGCACTGTTACAGAAAGTTAGCTTTAACTTCACATTTTACTTGTCACATGAAGTATATTTCATTTAAGATCTTGAGCAAGAAGAGGAGGCTTTCATTTTAATCCTTTCAGACATGGCATCACTGGTCCAGAATCAGAGAAGTACACACTTCCAAGTACAGTTACATAAACTTCAGCACAACAGATGTGATGGTGAAAAGCAGCATGCAGGTCAGTGTAGAAATCTAGTCCAGCCATTTCAGTGCCTCTGGTTAAGCAGTGTGTAATAGGCACTAACGTTCAGCGCACTGGCGAGACAACAGTTTAAGCCATGCATTGCATACCAATAATTTTGATACTTGTATTATTTCTACAGGGTTTGGTTTGGGTTTTTTTTTTCCCCTTTTGGTTTGTTTGGGTTTTTTTTTGGAAGACGAGTACCATCAGAAGTCCTTTGCTCTATCTACACAGCAACCTATTATTCTATTATGGTTTTTTGGGGTTTTTTTCCACCTGTCAGTGCTCATGATATCCCTGTGCAGAAAACAGAACCAGGTAGGAACTAGATGACTTTAAGGTCCCTTCCAACCAAACCATTCTACAATTCCATGATTCCTGAAGCTACAATAAGCTTCAACAAATTGGTATACTGCCTGTTTTGATTTGATTTCATCAGTTTCTGATAAAGTTATGACAATATTATTTCTTGCAAGAGTAATTAGTGTCAAGCAAGTTTACAAATGCACTATAAATAACTGGGTTTGAACTACTTAGTACAAACAAAATATATCTCATTCATGTTAGAACATTCTTGTGCAATTGTGCTATCATTTTCTTACAGTTCTTCACTTGTTTTTTCTGAAAATAGCAGCAAACCTAATGCTGGCAATACTGGTTATGCAAACCGAAGCTTTTTATAGAAACACAAATGTGAAGTTGGAATTGAAGTTACTATATGATTTGTTTAAATGTTATCATAAAAACACCCTCTTGTTTTACAAATAATGGATTACTACATTTCAAACGTTGGCTTGAAACATGGAATGCAAAATAGAAGGCTCTGCACAACATTTGTGCATTTGTAGAACTGTTCAATGAACATATTGAGACAAAGGGGGGGTACAAAATTACAAAATGAAATATATAAACCTTTAGAATCAATTTTAAGTAATGTTGTTTGATGGCTTTGTAACGGTAGTAATGGAAAATTACCGAGATGCATGATATATAGAGAAAAATATAGAGTACAGCTAGAGAACACCCTGAGAATTCTTGTGCAAAATAAACTGCTGTAGTTGACATAGTTTAGGCCTTTATGACCTTAGTACAAAATGAGTGTAAGAAAAACAGGCTAGAAGAACAGGACATAAATATAGGGAGTATTTGGAAAGGCAGGGGCCCAGAATGGGCTGCAGTTACATTAACTGATAAGTAGAAAGGACAAGATGATTGTTATGTCTGTGGTGTAAACAAACTGATTAAGCTGGTATAAGCATCTACTTCGTGTGCTTCAAAAGCTGCCAGCAGTTATGAAGATTGTTGGAAGAAGTAAACGACCCCAAAGACCACCACTACATTTTTGTACACATGCGGGAAACTTTCTGGAAAATGATGCAATCCATATGTAGCCTCATGAATACGCATGTGTGCTTGGTAGCTATGTAACAACTGCTTGTGTAGCAATACAGGGACACATGTTAGGAGGAGCTATCCCTCGCATCTCCCGGCGCCGCAATAAAGAATACCTGCTTGTCAACTAGAAAACTTGGTTGGCAAGTTTATTCCTGGAGTTTTCTCCGAATCAGTATCAATCCAGTAAAACAAAATCCTAATACAACCCATCTCATTACTTCAATCATTTTGAAGAAACCCAAAATCAAGATTTCAGCTGAATTCAGATCTCACTAGGTTTAACTAAAGCGCTAGCTTTGCATTTATTTTAGATTCTTCATTTTTATGAGGAATACTTGTTGCGTTCTTTACAACCCCTTCAAAAATGAAAGAACAATTCATAGCTTAAACTGCAGCCTCACTAATAAATTAAATGCTGGCACTCATTGCATACTTTTTAACCTGAAAAATTAAAATACCGATTCCAAAGGGCTGAACTAGAATTTTATACACACCTACAAACTGATCTTCACCATCAATTTGTCTTAGGTTAAAAAATACAAGATCAAGTATATTAGAAAGTTTGAAATCCCTTTCTCCAGGCTCTAAGACACTTCTCAGCTCAAACCACAGCTAGAGCTTCAGAAATGCTGAAAAAGTCTCACCACCTCTGATGTGTGCCTGGCATCCTAGCCATGTGGAAGCCAGTCAGAGGAAACAAACACAAGTATTTGCAGGCTGATCAGAGGCCTGTTAAACCCAAGTACTTGCAGAGCCAAATTAAGTGCTTGGAAATTTTTGTTACTTTGCACCCATTACTTTAAATATCCGTCCATATCTTGTATTGTTTCTAGTACCTATAAGAAAAATGCATTTAATAATTTCTAGTTTCAGCTTTTTTCTTCTGAGGAATGAGCACTTTGATTCTATCTCACCATGCTTCTCCTAATATTCATATTGTCTCTGTAGAGCTTTAAACCAGTATCCTATGCAATAGACTAAATTCAGTCCCTGTTTTTGTAAATTAGGTAAAAAAACAGAGGAATAAAATTTTACTATAGCAAAAGTACAGTCTGAACTTAAAATGTGAACCATCAACTAGAATTATATTATAAACCTTCCAAAAAAGTATTATTCAAAGGGAGTATTAGTCAAAATGCATTTAATTCAAAAAGAGGAATTGTTTGAACTCCACTATTCTTTCCTGAACTTTCAGGATCTTTGCAGGGCTTTACTTCTTTTAAATGCTTTAGAACACTAAATTCATAGCATCAGTCTTGACCAAACATAAATTTTACAAAGCATTCATGTCAATCAGTGCAGTAAATGAGCTAAGAATAGAGTTTCTCTAATCACATTATAAGGTAGCTTTGTTGGTGGGTATTTTCTAAGTACTTCTTCCGCAATATACAGCTTGTATTCTTTAGTAGCTGCTCCAGGAAAGGAAAAAAAAAGGAAAAAAAAAAAAAAAAACCAAAAAAAAACAAACCACCAAAACAAACAGTGAGCTTATTGCAGCTGCTCATGTGAGTTAAAATGGTAAAATCCTTATCAAGCAAATCTCCAGGGAGAACACTTGAAGAACATTGAGCGTCTTACTTTCTCACTGGCAGATTGGGAAGGAGAAGGGACAAAACATAGCAACCCCTTCTCCCACATGAGAACCATTAGCATTTACTAAATCTAAGCTTTTAAGGGAAGTAAAGCTTCCAGACACATTCTGCAAAGGAAACCTTTCTAATATCAAATGGGTGCAAATAAACAAAGTGCCAAGTCTGCAACAGAGAGAAAACCTGAATGTCAAAAATTTTCCCTCCCCCTTTCTTACAGGACAGAAAGACAAAGGCAGATTGTTGATGCCTAGTCCTATACTGAAGCTCCTGCAGAGTTCTTTACTCTAGATGTACAAGCTCTAGAAGCGCAATTGATCACTAAGCAGGCAAGAAACCCAATCAGCTACAGGCAACTGACTTAACAGTTATACCATGGGATTTTTAATGGTTTTAGGAAGATCTACCATCACAGCGGGCTAAATACCATAATGTTGCTGACACCAAACATCTGATCTGGATTGTTCTATCCAGCAAACCTAGAAGAAATAGGCAAAATCAGATTGCTCTTTTTCCTAATTCAGGTCTAACATGAAAGAAAGATTTTAATGTTGAAAATAAAGAAATAGGATATTAGAGAAAAAGGAAATTCAAAAATTAACCACATGAAGGTTAGGATAATCAAGTATCTAAAATTATGAATCACTGAAAGTCTGGGAAACATATCTGAACTTATAAACACTGTAGCAGTCCATATAAAAATAGATGTATTTTGGAATTATTTTACCCCGCTATGCAGAACCAATTCTTAAGTTCCAACAACAAAATAGCAAATATAAAAAGGGGAAAAAAACAAAACAAAAACAAGTCTATGGAAATAATACATATCTAGTTTAAAACCCATTCATCTGTTGCATAAAATGTATAGAAAAATAAAGTGTGCAAAGTTAATTTGGAAGAGTGGAATCAATTTCAGTCTAAATTGACTTCTGGAGATACCTGTGCAAAAGAGTCTTACCCTGGCATTTAAAATACATACATAAATATGAATTAACATATCAATAGAATTACGTCTTGCTGTTCATTTCTACTTCATTTGTCTCTCAAAATAACACAGCCTACTAGCAAGCTTAACTTTGAAGCTAGTTATCTGATCTAAGAGCCAGATTTTCCACATTCCATTCTTTCCCTATTTTTCATTCTGTCTTCAAGAGCCTAACAAGCACAAGCTTACTTCTAAGAGACAGACAAGTTCTTTGTACTCTTGAGTAGAATTGTGCCACTTATGAAGCACTTGGAGACCCTCAAGTTCCAAATTCATCCAGATCTTTTATGCAGTTAATCTAGCCCATAGGAGTGAAGGTCTAAATGTGTGCTTATCACAGTTGCACATACTCAACATTTTTGTGGTGCGATACTATGTAGGTCCCAACACAAGTGGTAAAGGGGCATTTGCCCAGTTAGGTGCTACAACTCCTTTCTGCATTAACACCCCCAAAACCTTAATGTTCTTGCTACTTGTGGGAAAGAGCACAGGCATAAATACCTTTCTTGCGTCATTGAATTTGGAGACAAGGATATGTCTGATTACATTTTTGTCTGCACATTAAGTTAATGAACTTAATCTATATCACTTAGAATTCAATTCTGTTACTGAATTTCCATTTACAAACCTGGAACTGGCAGAAGTCTATATTCCCTAGAGAATACCTTATCTACCATTCAGCATAATTAATTGGAAAGTTCAAAAGAACACTTTTGCTCAGCTACTTTACTCATAATCCAAGCGGAAGATTTAGACATCCATCAGTTTACAGTTCTACAAGAAAATAGCTCTTCAAAACTGATCAGGCAGTTTACTGAAATAGTTCTGAAGCATGTGGATATACATTAAAACCAGCAGCTGAACTTTCAGACACATTACCACTAGCTTTCTTAGAAAGTCTTGCTTTCCACCTTGCATAATATCCCTTAATTTTTTTTAAAGCTTCCAACCTTTGTTGCCAGCTAACACAGGTTACAGTAGTTAACATCACAGCTAACATGCTATTATGACTTAACTTCAGGATGAAAACTCTGAGAATGGCTGAGTCACACACACCCTGCTCCACAGGTCCTACCACTGATTTCAGTTGAAGCAAAGAAACAGAAAGTAACTTTAAGAACTCAACATCAACGTAAAGCTTGTATATGCTTTCCTTGCTGTTCCATAGCTCGGTATGCAGAGACTGGTCTGCCACCACCTTCTGAGCTGTAATTTTTCTTGGCTTAGTTTTTTGGTCCTATGTCTACGAAACAAGGATCTTCTGCTCAAGACCATTTACAGTTTTGTTAGGTAAAAGCCCACCTTTATCTTAATATTAACTTACCTTCAGTTATCAACAGTTGCCTTCTTCCTCTGTAAGGACCATCAGAACCCTCCTCATCCATCTACATTTAGCCACTTCCTCAGATGAACACACTCCTGCATCACACCCTCCAGCCCTAATGAGCTAACTCAAATCACCTGTTGCAGACTCAATTCCTGAGGGAGACCACACTGCCCTGTATGCCCGAGCTGATTTTACAGGGTTCATACTATTACAGACTGTACTGCACCTAGAAGTACGAGGGACTGACTGGTGTCTCCTGCAGAGCTGATGTGTCACTCAGCCTTTACGTGGCAATAAACTCCAGTTATCTCCCAGTACTACTTAAAAGCACATCTTGCTTCAGCCTAAGGTATGGAACTGTCTCAAGCACAAAATGTGTAACCAGCTAACAAAGCTCTAGGGTGCAGCTGTATATTCTGCTTCCATTCATGCCAAACTACTAGCCACTACTGACAAGACAGTACATGCTTTTCCAGGACAGCTGAGTTAGTGATTCTGCTTAAGCAAGGACCAAGCTCTTTTGCTTGAACCTACTTCTCCCCTCTGCCCCAAGACAGATCCATTGCCAGGTGACAGCACTTCAAATTCTTAATAACAAGTTTTAACTGGAAATACATACAGACACAATCTCCACCGACCGTGACAACTCCACTTTCGAAGTGTGCTACCATTCACATGTCCAGTTTTCTGCTCCTCTACCTAAGCAGCTGACTGTCTTCCCAGTGCTATTCTGTAGCTAAATTATGCCAACTTTTAATTGTGAACAAATGAGTCTGCCTTTCTAATAAACAATTCTAATGTGGACATCTTTTTTTCCCTGAGTTAGGGTATGGCAACATCGAGTATTAGCAGCACTGCACAAGTTCATGCCCCTCAACCTTTTTCCTGTCAAGCAGTATAACAGTACAAAAGGAATTGCACTTGCTTTAATTACAACACCTAGTAAAGCAATTTCAAGGAAGCAAAAAGAAAACACAAGATGATGGGGTTGCTGTATAACAGTTGTTACAGGTTTGATTGAGGGCTTTTTTGTGATTACAAAGTATAAAGTGCCTTTCCTAAACAAAATTTGGTTATGAACAACCAAGGGACAAAGAAACAAAGGATTAACAATAAGAACCATTACTATTATCTGAGAACAACAGCTTCCTAAAATCCTTCCTTTAGAAACAGTAAAGAAAGAGGTTGATACAGAACCTCTTTCAGAACATTAAATTAAAACTGAAGTAATCTACTTCTGTACACTAATTTCAGAAAACATGCAAGCAGACTAGTGTCAGAAAAGAGAAAGAACGTACCTGATACACAGAAAAAGCAAACAAGGAGGCAAGACTAGTCGCAACATGGATGGGAGTGGCACCCCCACAAAAAATAAAACAACATTCAACCAATGATCACGAGACAAATTAGCCAGGTCTAAGACAAGACTGTAAAAGAGCCATCAAAAAGCCAAAGACAACACTAAAAATAGCATTAGCTTTGAAGATGGATCTTAAATAACTTTGTACAGAGGGTGTGTAAGTAGAAATCCCAGAAGCTGACTGGGGCAACTGAAGTCCATTGGTGCGCTCAAGGCCCTGAAAACTAGTTATCTGAAATTGACATGATTCGTTATAGCTGATTATAATTAGCTAACCTTCATGTTTTGACAGCTGGATAATGTCTTCCCTGACAAAGACATTAATTACTCTTGCTATATTTGGGTTATCACTGCTATTACTAGATTTCTTTAGCTAGTAGGAGCATAGGTTCATTTTTGTAAGGCTTTCTCCAAGGGATTCAACAAGTTCTTCTGTGGATAAACTGGGAGAGATTTGTCAAGGCTGATGACACATTTTATGGCTTCTACACTGATATTTCCCTGTGAAGAATCAAATCCCAGTGGATTTGATAAATCCAGGGTTTTTTTGCAGAGAAATCAAAGAGCCGCTCAAAGCTAGCACTATGTAGGTTAAGCTGAAAGTTTGAGAGAAGCCAGGCTATCTTTGTGTCAGTTCAGAGCAAGATTAGATTTAGGCCTGTGTAAATCACCTTAGGAACAAGGTAGCAGAGCTTGTGGCAGTAATTTGTGGGTTATATCTACACACACAAATCTTTCTTTCCAAATAAGATTGTGTTAGTGAGGCCTTATTTTGATGAAAAACTGATTTGGCAAAATCAAAAGAAACAGCCATTTCAGGAAGGTTTGGTGTTTTCAACAATGCCCTATCTCTGATCAACACAGCAAGAAAATCTTTATGTTTCTTTCCCCCTCTGAGTAGCACATCCCTCTAAAGGAATGTCTTTGCACAGCCAAATGAAGTGTGACTGTAGCACATGCAAGCATATTTGCACTAATACTATTCTAGCAGCAAACCCCCATATACTGCAGGAAGGCCCTCTGCATGGAGCACCACCTCTAGGACAGCTCTCCTTAGGATGCAGGAAATTACCTCGTAAGTATTTTAGCTGCTAGTCGAGCTCAAGCTCTGTAGTCAAAGCCGTGGTTATAGTTGCTGGCCACTTCACAGCTGGCAGCAAAAGCATGCCAGAGCTAAACCATACCGTCAGGTCATGTTGTTACTTAGATACAACCTAAATTCTTTCTGCATGTGCCTGTCTCTGACTAAGGCATTCAAAGCTTTTAGCATGTCTCCAATCTGGTCCCTTAGAGCTGTTGGGATTCCCACGTGACTTTTTCTGGAGGCACAAAAGCATACAAGGCTGCAATTGCTGTTTCAACATTTTTGTTTATTTAGTCTTCAGCTGGGCTTTCAAAGCTGTTGGGAGGAAAGCATGTACTGTTTGTCTACTACAGCTTTCAAGTATACTTATTAAGTAAAACCATAGATGCATTCTAGCTACAAAAATAAGTATCATATACGGAAAGCCATGCATATGGTAATGGAGTCATGGAATCAACCAGCTTGGAAAAAACCTTAAAGATCATCAGGTTCAACCGTTCCCCAGCACTGCCAAGGCCACCACTAAACCATGTCATTAAGGCACTGGACAGCCTGTTCCAATGCCTGACAACTCTCTAGGGGAAAGAATTGTTCTTAATATCCAGCCGAAAGCTCTCCTGGAGCAGCTTGAGGCATTTCCTCTTGTCCTGTCCCTTGCTCCTTGGGAGCAGAGACCAGCCACCTCCTGGCTCCATTCTCCTTTCAGGCAGTTGTAGAGAGTGATAAGCTCCTCCCTGAGCCTTCTCTTCTCCAGACTAAACCCCTCCAGTTCCCTCAGCCATTCCTCATCACACTTGTGCTCCAGTCCCTTCACCTGCTCTGTTGCTGCTCATGTTAAGCTCCATCAATCAGCAGTTGGAGAAACAGTTACAGTTGGAAGCAGTTGTTAGAGACAGGAGAAAAGAGAGCATTAGACATTGGTTGGGTGAAAGGCCATGATCAATCTAATCCAATCACTGCTCAGGTTAATCAGCAGGCGGACAGCCTGACACAGCTGCAGGAGATCCAGCTCATGAATGAGAACCAGGAATGGGAATGCCTGCTCTGCCGGTTAGCTCACTGCTCACTGGACAGAATTGCAGAATCCTGGAATGGACTGGGTTGGAAGGGACCTCAAAGCTTGCCCAGCCCCAACCCACCGCCACAGGTTGAAGGGACCTCAAAGCTGACCCACATCCCCCACCAGACCAGGCTGCTTCAATTATTAAATTATTTTGGGAATATTGTATGAACTGGAAAGAGATATTTTTTTGTTTGTTTAAAATCAACTGTCAGCTTTCCAATAATAGCAGTGATTTCATCAGAAGTGGAAAAAGTATGTTCCAGTAGACCAAATTCCTCTGGAGAAAGTGTGCGGAAAGAAGAGTTTTCAAAAAAACCCTCTGATTTTCAAAGGGGAACATTGCTAAACTTCTGCTTAAAATAAACTGAAACCCAAAACATCAACCTTCAGCTTTTCAAAATGCAGTAAAACTACAGAGCCTGTGTATTTCAGCTGCTACAATGTTTGCACAATGTCAGCGACAGGACCTTCCTTGTGAGAATTTATGTAGCACCTTGTGTAGATGTCACTGGAATTTCAGCTACTATGGAAGTAAATTTAAAATATACTTTTACAAGTACTTTTCTGACTAATATACCCATAGGCATATGTACCGGTATGCTTAAAATACTGTGATACTTATATGCCACCCAAGTCTAGGGAGGGAGATACAGGGACTGTGAGAATGAAGACCTTAGGCCCACTGTAGGAGAGGATCAGGTTCAAGATCATCTCACGAACCTGAATGTGCACAGGCCCATAGGACCTGATGAAATCCATCCTTGGGTCCTGAAGGAGCTGGTGGATAAAGTTGCTGAGCCACTGCCCATGATATTTGAAAAGTCATGGCAGTCAGGTGAAGTTCCTGGCGACTGGAAAAATTTGGGCCAATGCCAACCTCAGGAAGTTTAACCAAGCCAAGTGCAAGGTCCTACACCTGGGTTGGGGCAATTCTAGGCACAGCTACAGGCTGGGAAGAGAAGAGATTCAGAGCAGCCCTGGGGAGAAGGACTTGGGGGTGTTGGCTGATGAGAAACTGAACATGAGCCGGCTTCAATGTGCGCTGGCAGCTGTGAGAGACAGATCTGAAATTGGACTCCACTGTCCATTGTCTCAAAGATTGGCAGGAGAAGTTGAGATGGAATTCCACCAGTCCATTGTCTCAGAGATGGGTGGGAGGAGTTAAGCCTCCAATGCCCATTGCCTGGGAGAAGGGTGTGAGGAGCTCAAATGGGACTCCACCTTCCATTGCCTGAGGGGGGAGTGGGAAAGAGCTGAAGTAAGATGCTTCAGTCCATTATCTTGAGGATTGATGTGAGGTATTGCTGCCCATTATCCCAAGAATTGCTGCAGATGCAGTTGAAGGGCTGGCTGCAAGACCAGGTAAACTGGTTTGCCAGGAATGTGTAGTACATGAGGTCTGATGGAGCCTTGGGTGACATGGCAGGGGGTTGGAACTAGATGATCTTAAGGTTCTTTCCAACCATAACCGTTCTATGGTTCTATGATAAAACATCTCATAAATGTCAAAAAGATATACTTAAAGAATGTTTGTGTAATAGAGCAGCTTCCAGTAAAAAATAAATTACTCTAATGCAAACCATGTCTGAAAAAAACATGAGTGACTGCAAAATGGCCAGGTGTTAGTACTGGATGGGTACAACAGCCACCTGCATCATTTATAGTAAAATACTGCCATGCAGAGTGGCATTTTGTGACAACAAAAATACAGCACCACACATAAAAAGGGGTTTGGGTGAGAAATGTCAAAGCCTTGAGTGCACAGATGGGCCTTAACTGCCCTCAGCAACCTCACCTGGGTGCTCCTCTGCAGGAGACTCATAAACTCAGGCTAGGGGTGCGTCTAACTTTGCTCTTGAGGGGTTGTGTGTTGTCCCTTTTGTGTGTGGTGATCTATAGGTGCTACACAATAGTGCTGTGTTGGTGAGGCTGCTGGTCTGTGTTTTAGATCCTGAGAGAACAGCCCTGCTGTTGCTGCTTCCTCAGGTATAGGCAGTGTTTCAACTCTGTTTTTTCTTTTGTGTGTCTGTTGGGTTGTGTTTTGTTTTCCTTTTTTAATGTATGTGAAGTTCAGTATTGAGGGATGTTTGAATTGACCTGATATTCAGAGTCTCTAGAAGCTAGATGGTGAAAGTGATAGTTGCCTACTTTTAGAAGGTTACTTCCCATTCATTAAATGTACAGATGATAGCAGCTTTCTATCAGGAAGTCAAGCCTATAAAAGGGGAGGCTGCACATTTCTTTGAAAAAATGGAAAAATAACTTGGCATGGATCAGAAAAGATAGCAATAGTGGCTATGAAGTTTAATACAACTTATTCAGGAGAAGATTTACAGTTGATTGCTATCAGGCACAAGGAAGTATGCAAATGAGCAGATTAAAAACAGGTTTTCCCTTTTTGTAAGGACTAAACTAACTTTTTTCTGGGAAGATGTGAGACAGAGTGACTAAATACTGCTTATACTTCATTTACAAGCTATTGAAAGGTTTTCTTATGCTATCTGTAGTGCTAAAATTTAAGTAGTCTTATCTGATATATACTAAAGCTTATATTCATTGAAGGATAGGTTATAATAAAGATAACTTTGATAAAGGTAATTAGTACCTAATAGCCTCTCAGGGAAAAGAAGAAAAAGCTGAAAGCTTATTTCAGTGCCCCAGCTCAGATCTCAATTATGTGGTTACTATCTTGACTTCCACATGTACTTGATCAGGCAAATTTCCTCTGAAAAAGGTACACAATTTTAGAAACTTCAAGTATTCTTGAGTGTTAAATGGTAACAGGAGAATGGCTATGGGTCATTTTTCCCAGAAACTTTGTATTCTGAGATACATCTGTGTGCATCTCCTGTTAGAATTCAGAGTACTTCTTTTACTGCTCTGTTTATTAAAGCTTAAAGGATGATAAGCCCTTCCCCTTCAAGTGGAGCAGGGAAACTGCTTTTTTTCACGTGTAAGCAGACTTGGATAGACCACAGTAAGTGGTTAGGTATTGACTGTGAAATCTAAGCCTCAGATTAGATGCTTTTAATTCTACATAAAGGAAGCCATTTAGGTTGAAAATACTTGAAATTTGGGATGATGAGATTTTGTTCAATTAGTGCATTAGGCAATACCTGATGTCTTAAAATGTTCACATCTCTGCCTTTGAATATTGATTTTGTATATGACTAGGCATGTTATAGGAAAAGGTGTTTTTTCTAAGTGTTAAAGTAAAACAATATCCATTCTTTTCAGGCTTTCTTTTGATTTAATTCTTTGTTTTGGCAAACTTGGTCTAGTAAGCTTTTTTGCTTCTGACTTCAAGGCCTTAAAAGGACCGTTCTGTTTTCAGAAATGAGAAAGTTGAAAGAATATTGAAAGTCCTGGTTAAAGATAATGTAAAGGTGCTATGACAAAGTGACAAATTGTACTGATGTAGTAATTAATGACAGTGTGCTTTGCTGATGAAAAATTTTTGTGGAGTGACCAGTTCTTAAAGCTCTGTATCCTTCTACCTTGAGCCTGCAGCACCTCTCTGTCTCACCTGCAGGCTGCCTGCATCAGGGAGTTCAGGAATTGTGGTCTCCATCAGACATGTCCCTGCCTCGATTCTGCTACCCCATTTTCAGCTTGGTCAGGTATCACTACAAGAATGTAGATTAAGATTTCAATGTTATTTCTTTAACAAATGACACCTTGCATATTACTTTTGAAAGCCTCTATCAGCAAGAAGTTATTATACTGGGTAATTTCTGCAGTGCTGACAGTAGCATCAATACTTTCCCTCCTCACACCCAAGAACTCTACATCTCTAACAGCTGTTTTTACATTGTTGTGATATATGGAAATAGTTTTGTGTGTTCTTGGATATGTGCCCTGGAGGAAGAGAGAGAAAGTGTGGTAGGGCAGAGACCCTGTGGCAGGTTTGAGGAAGAAGGGTGCAGAGGCTGAAACGGGGGTTAGATGAACGAGCTGCAGGTATGAGCTAGGAGCTGCAGTTCATTCAGAGGATCAGCAACTGGGCAGGACTCATAAGGACAGAAGGAATCATGCAGAGACCCAAAGGCACTTAACTGGAGTGTACTACAACAGTTATTTGAGACAAAGGCTGGAAGCAAGGAGCTGCACTGTGAAGACAGTAAATGGCCAGAAGAGAGTTCCCTGTTTACACTTTTATTTCTGTGCTATCTTTCATAGCTAACTAAACGTTTTTCTATTTAGTAAGTTAATTATCCTAGACTATACAGAATAATCATAGAATAGTTAGGGTTGGAAAGAACCTTAAGATCGTCTAGTTCCAACCCCCCTGCCATGGGCAGGGATACGTCGCACTAAACCATGTCATCCAAGGCTCTGTCCAACCTGGCCCTGAACACTGCCAGGGATGGAGTTATCACAACATCCTTGGGCAACCCATTTCAGTGCCTCACCACCCTCACAGTAAAGAATTTCTTCCTTATATCTAACCTAAACTTCCCTTGTTTAAGTTTGAACCCATTACCCCTTGTCCTATCGCTACAGTCCCTGATGAATAATTCTTCTCCAGCATTCTTGTAGGCCCCCTTCAGGTACTGGAAGGCTGCTAAAAGGTCTCCATGTAGCCTTCTGCAGACTGAACAGCCCCACCTTTCTCCGCCTGCCTTTGTAGGGGAGGTGCTCCAGCCCCCTAATCGTCCTTGTGGCCTCCTCTGGACTTGCTCCAACAGCTCCATGCCCTTTTTATTTTCAGGACATTACAGACCAGTCAGTCTCACCTCTGTGCCTGGCAAAATCTTGGAGCAGATTATCCTGGAAGGCATGCTAAGGCACATGAAAAACAACAAGGTGGTTGGTGACAGCCAGCATGGCTTCACTAAGGGGAAATCCTGCCTGACCAATCTGGTGGCCTTCTATGATGGGGCTACGGAACTGATGGACAAGGGTAGAGCAGTTGATGTCATCTACCTGGACCTGTGCAAAGCGTTTGACACTGTCCCACACGCCATCCTTGTCTCTAAGTTGGAGAGACATCAATTTGATAGGTGGACCACTCGGTGGGTAAAGAACTGGCTGGATGGCAACACGCAGAGTTGTGCTCAATGGCTCAATGTCCAGCTGGAGACCAGTAATGAGTGGTGTTCCTCAGGGATTGGTGTTGGGACCGGTCTTGTCCAACATCTTTGTCAGTGATACAGACAGTGGGATTGAGTGCACCCTCAGTGAGTTTGCCGATGACATCAAGCTGTGTGATTCGGTTGATAAGTTGGAGGGAAGGAATGCCATCCAGAGGGACCTAGACACGCTTGTGAGGTGGGCTGATGCCGACCTGATGAAGTTCAGCCAAGCCAAGCACAAGGTCCTACACCTGGGTTGGAGCAATCCCAGGCACAGCTACAGGTTGGGCAGAGAAGAGATTCAGAGCAGCCCTGCAGAGGAGGACTTGGGGGTGTTGGTCGATGAGAAAATGAACATGAGTTGGCAGTGTGTGCTTGCAGCCCAGAAAGCCAACCGTATCCTGGGCTGCATCAAAATGAGTGTGACCAACAGGTCGAGAGAGGTGATCTTGCCCCTTTACTCTGCTCTTGTGAGACCTCACTTGGAGTATTGTGTGTATCTCTGGTGTCCTCAACATAAAAAGGACGTGGAACTGTTGGAACGAGTCCAAAGGAGGGCCATGAGGATGATCAGGGGACTGGAGCACCTCTCGTATGAAGATAGGATGAGAAAGTTGGGGCTGTTCAGCCTGGAGAAGAGAAGGCTGCGTGGAGACCTCCAATATCTGCGTGCAGCCTTCCAATACCTGAAGGGGGCCTATAGGGATGCTGGAGAGGGACTCTTCTTTAGGGACTGTAAGTGATAGGACAAGGGGTAACGGGGCTAAACTTGAACAGGGGAAGTTTAGATTGGATATAAGGAGCAAGTTCATTACTGTAAGGGTGGTGAGGCACTGGAATGGGTTGCCCAGGGAAGTTGTCAATGCTCCATCCCTGGCGGTGTTCAAGGCCAGGTTGGACAGAGCCTTGGGTGACATGGTTTAGTGTGAGGTGTCCTGCCCATGCCATGGGGGTTGGAACTAGATGATCTGAAGGTCCTTTCCAACCTTAACTATTTTATGATTCTATGATACCAGAACAGTACACAGTGCTCCAAGTGAAGTCTCACGAGAGCAGAACAGAGGGGTAAGATCACCTCCTTTGACCTGCTGGTCACGCTCCTTTTGATGCAGCCCAGGATACGGTTGGCCTTCTGGGCTGTGAGCGCACACTGCTGGCTCAAGTTAAGTTTCTCATTGAACAACACCCCCAAGTCCTTCTCCGCAGGGCTGCTCTGAATCTCTTCTCTGCCCAACCTGTAGCTGCGCCTGGGATTGCTCCAACCCAGGTGCAGGACCTTGTGCTTGGCTTGGCTGAACTTCATGAGGCTGGCATTGGCCCACTTCTCAAGAGTGTCAAGGTCCCTCTGGACCAACCAAACCACACAGCTTGGTGTTATCGGCAAAGTTGCTGAGGGTGTACTTAATCTTGCTGTCCATGTCACTGTCAATAGTGTTGAACAAGATCGGTTCCAACACCATCCAGCCTTTTAGATAATAAAAGCCATTTGAGCCTGGTTAGGTTTTATAGCAGACCATCTTGACAGATTCATTTCAAAGGATTGCCCAAATTTTCTTTCATTATAGCTATTGCTAGCTCAATGATTAAATCCTGACCTACCTGTGCCCCAATTCCAGAGTCAGAATTCCTGCCAATGAATGCCCCACGTGCAGGCAGAGAACTGTGGGCTGAGCCAGCAGGACCCCTGCTCTAGATGATCCAAGGCCTTGGATTCTAAGGTGCAGTGCTAAGCATACCTTTCCTATAGCCAGGTTGTCACTGAAGTGTACGATCTGGACTAGCATAGCATATTGCCTATGTACCAACAATAGGTATAACTGAACTTACCAAACCCCAACAGCTTTAAATAATGTAAAGCCAACTTGGTAAGATACTTGGAACCATGAAGACAGGTACAGGAGGATCAACTGTGTATAAGAAATGTGTGAGTGGACTGCGTTTTGATTCCCTGTCAGCAGAGGTTCTAAATACTGAATTGTATGTTTAACTGATTATACTTTCAAGCTAACCAGATTTATTTGCTGATTCCTCAAAATCTCTGCTACGTAAAGTTGACCAAAGGCAAGGAATAAAAGCAAAACAATATACTCAGTACAAAAGAAGCATGCGTAACATCCCATATATTCTAAAACCAATAAAGCTTTTAATTTAGGTGAGGGGTAGGGGTAGGTATCTGAAGCTTGGCCTTTGCAAAGTCTGAGGCTGTGTTCTGTAAGAGGTGTTACCTCCATCTACTGTAGTTTTATCTTCTGGGTATCTGTTCTGATGGCCATTTCATTTGACATGAACAAAAGTAGTGAGACAAAATGCCTTGAATGTTATACTGAACTCAGAAGAGCAAGAAATCATTTACACAGGACGGATGTGAGTTCTTAATTCTCTGTGTAGTGGAATGTTATACATTTAGCAATACTAACTTGTAGTTCGGGGATCTCTGAAGAGGATTATTGTCCTTGTATAAAACCACTGAAATATTTTTGTTGGATGTTCACGGGCTGTGGTTTAAGAATCCAAGTTTTTTCCATTCAAATTTCCTCATCTTTGTGATATGTGTAATTCAGAATACTATTTAAACACTTTTTCACTCTTCCTTCTGTTGAAGACTTGAGCATGTTCCTTTATTTCTTACAAAAAGAAGGCAAAAGAACAAGGTAATTATGTTTAAAACTGTTTTCTTGAGCCATTTTAAACAGGAAAGAATAGTTTCTTTCCTTTGCATTACTTGGTGTCATGTTTTACCCCCAGCTGGCAACTAAGCACCCACAGCTAGTTGCTCATTCCCCCTGCGCAGCAAGATGGGGAGAGAGTGGGAGGAGTAAAAATGAACTCCTGGGCTGAGATAAAGACAGTTTAACATGTAAAGCAAAATCCATGCAAACAAGCAAATCAGAACAAGGAATTAATTCCCCACTTCCCATGGTCAGGCAGGTGTTCAGCCATCCCCAGGCAAACAGGGCTCCATCATGTGTAACGGTTACTTGGGAAGACAAACGCCATCACCCTGAATGTCGCCCCCCTCTACCCCCCTCCCCCCTTCCTTCTTCCTGCAGCTCTATATCCTGAGCATGACCCCATACAGTATGGAACATCCCTTTGGTCAGTTGGGGTCAGCAGTCCTGGCTGTGTCTTCTCCCAGCAACTTACGCCCCCATCCTGCTCACTGCTGGGGTGGGGTGAAGGACAGAAAAGGCCTTGGCTCTGTGTAAGCTCAGCTCAGCAGTAACAAAAACAGCCCTATGTTACCAACACTGTCTGCAGCATAAATCCAAAACACAGAAAATGAACTCTACCCCAGCCAGAACCAGCACTGGCTTCCTTACAATGACCTGTCGCAGTCAACAAAGCAAACTGAAGTGGATAAGGATTGCACTTTTGTAACATACTTGTACTCAGCCTTGTGGTAAACTATTAAAAAAAAAAACAACTACTAAATCTGGAGAAGCTATTATGCAGTTAAGGTTTTGCATTTAAAATTGTGTGGATTTAAGCGCTATATGAAAGTATCAAAAAATTGTCTAACTTTTCCTTACTTTTGGGGAATTCTATGGTCTGTTAATGAGAGAAAGTTGAAAATCTGTACGTTGACCCTGAAACATAACATGATAACATTTTAGGAGAAAAAAAGAGGGATTTTCACATTCACAGAAACAAACGAAATGTAGCAAAGAGCTTTGTATTTATGTTTCCATGCAAGAGCTGTATACACAGGTGAAAAATAATGGAGCAGAGGGCATAGTTAGTGCTTTGTGAATTGGCTGTAGAATACATTTGGTGTGTCAAAAACATTTCATTTCACACTGCACTGTGGAAAAGGCTGTATGATTTATGTTTCTCACTTTTGTCTTCCCCCCGACAATGCTCATTCCTATTCAAGCTACTTGGTCCATTAATTGACTTCAGTGGAGGAAAACTTTTTCTCAGATGGAGGTCTAAAGAACATCATTTCTATAAAGATTAAAAAGTCAAAGTGTAGCTAGTTTACAAGTGGTTCTAGTTCCTAGATGTTTATATTGAGTTTTCATACATCACTCTGCTGTCTGAATGCAAGGAACTTTTGGACTGAAGCTTTCCACTTCATGGCAATGGTTAGCCAGCCATAAAGCTAAGCTATTAAAGTAGAGACCATGACACCTTGTAAGAACAATTCTTACAAACTAGGGAGAGAAAAATCCTGCCTCTTGGCAATTGCAAAGGGGAACAGTTCAGAACTTCCCAGAGGAAGAGGAATATTGGTGTGTGGGTAAATACTCTTTACTACCCAGTACATGATAGAAGGTATAATAGCTAGGGCAGGCTGATTGGCAGGAGGGGATTTGGGGAAGAGTTCTTAGGCAGTCCAGTCTGTGCCAGTCACAATTTCAAGGCAAACCCAGAAATGCCACAGGGGTTGGTCGAGTCACAATTTATCTTTCTATGTGTGGTGTTTTGACCCTGGCTGGGTGCCTGGTGCTCACCAAAGCTGCTCTATCGCTCCTCTCCTCAGCTGGGCAGGGGAGAGAAAATACTTCAAAAGGATTGTGGGTTGAGGTAAGGACAGGGAGAGATCACTCACCAGCTACCATCTGTACCAGTAAAACAGACTCCATTTGGGGAAATTATCTGAATTTGTTACCAATAAATCAGAGTAGGACAATGATAAATAAACCCTAATCTTTAAAGCCTCTTCTCCCCACCATTCTCTTCTTATCAGGACCAACTTCACTCCTGGTTTTCTCTATCACTTCCCCCCCTTCTCCAGCAGTGCAAGGGGATTGGGAAAAGGAGCTGCAGTCAGTTTGTTGCACATAATCTCTGCAGCTCTCTCCTCCTCAGGGGAAGGACTTCTCACACTCTTTCCCGGCTCTGGCATGGGGTCCCTCCCACAGGAAACAGTCCTCCACCAACTTCTTCCAAATGAGACCTTCCCATTGACTGCAGTTCTTCATGAACTGGTTCCTTCCATGAGTGCAATCTATCAGGATCAGAGTGCTCCAGCATGGGTCCCCCACAGGGTCAAAAGTCCTGCAGCAAACCTGCTCCACGTGGGCTCCTCTCTCCACAGGGCCGCAAGTCTTGCCAGGAACCTACTCCAGTGAGGGACTCCCACGGGGTCACAGCTTCCTGTGGGACCTTCCACAGGCTGCAGATGGATATCTGCTCCACTATGGACTTCCATGGGCTGCAGAACCTTGGGCCAGTTCTAACCAAATTTGCAAAGAACTGAAAATACTTTTTAGCTGTTATAAGCATTACTAAGACAAATGTCTGACAGATGGCAACAGATGGGAGAAACCTCAGGTGAAGGGAAAGCGGTAAGTTTAACCACAGTGCATGAAATCGCATGGAGGAGATGGTATGTGATAGCTGTATCGTATGTCAGGTTTCAACACTTACACTGCTCATACAGCATTTAATCTAAAGTACTTGTAATTTAGACAAAAGCAGAAATGTAAGTGGCTGGTAATGTACGCATAGATTAGGCTCCTTTAGCATGGACACTAAATGAGGCATGTGGGCAGTGAGTTTCCTTTAACTTCAGCAAAATACTGCGTCTTTAAAAAGAATTTTCTTGCCTAGAAGACACTAACTGTCCCAGTGTGAGTGTGCAGTCACATTACTGCAAGCAACTCTGCTTTTCAGTCTGTTTTTTTCCAATAGTAGGTACCAAGGCATCTTTGATAGAATCTACAAAAGATGTCAAGTGAGAAATACATTCCCGCTACCTACCTTCCTTGACCACATGGGTTTTATAAGCTCTTCAAGAAGTTTTCCTTCAGGAAGGACAATACCAATTTCAAAAGAAAAAAAGAAACCCACAACCAAACACCCCTTTCTCTTCTACTTGAAAAAAAAGTATGCAATCAGGTGCCCTGGGGGACTACATGCAACTAAACAATGTTTGTGTTTTAACTGGATTAGGTAGCATATTTTATTGGCTGAAAAATTTTGGGTAAAGCAAATTTAGACCTTGATGAATCTATTATGATGTAGCTAGCAGATCTGTTTTCTTATTGAAATTCTATAATATCTGTCCATACAGGAATTATCAAAGACAGCTGCCCTTTATTTCCTTATATCATAGGTATCATTCCTTTCAGAGAGACAAAGGGAAAAGCAGCTATTTCTGTAAGAAAAATCTACCCTAGGAAAGATACATATTTCTCTCTATAGTTAGTTGTACTTTTTTTTACTTCCCTCCAGTCCATTAGGTACTCATGATCTGGGTGTTGTTTACATGGTATCTTGATGTATTCCGATACTCTAAAAAGTGTCAGGATTCCATTATGAACTACAACACAATGGCAGTTTGATCATTCTTCTCAAATTCCCCCCGGATTTTTTCCCTGCTTGGGATTATAACCATCAAGAAAATAACCTGGAGAGCAGGGAGGGGTATAGGTTTGTTTGTTTCAGGTCTAGAAAAAATATCTTGGTATCTCTCTCAGCTTGTTCGTATCACTATCTTTGTTTCATGTAATACAGAGCCAATTTCAGAAATCTGAGCAGAGACATGCCCATACTCAGAAAGAATTGTCTGTATTTAGTTCAGTTTTGCACTGGAGCAGAGCTATTTCATCTCTGCTCTATAGTAACCTTTACTTGTCAGAGTCCAGTATTTTAATATATATTACACATATAATTCACAATATATAATATATAACATATTTACAATATATATACTATATGCCAAGCAATGGGGGGAAGAGGGGAATCCAAACCTTGATACATCTGGGAATATTAGATAAGATACAAAGGCATGAATATTTTCCTTGGAATTTATTAAGAAAAGTCAATACATTGTTGCGTTCTCTTTTCCAGCAATATTCTTCACAGCAGAGGTTGTTTCTTGCTTACTTTCTTTTCCTCTGTTACTGGACTTAGGCTTTCTTTTTCTACCGGAGTAGAGAAATTTCAGCAAGTCTAACATATGTTCCAAAAGGGACAAGCCCATAATATCTGAGGAAAGAAGCATTTTACTGGCTCCAAACCTTGTTTGCAGGAACAGGATGCAGTATTACAAACAACAGCTCCAAACATGAATAACAAACATAGGTTACTGCCTGATAGCTCAATATGCATCAATAAATTGTCAGTTTAAGAATTTGCTAAATGAGTGGAATCAGTCCACCTGTTGAACTACCATGTCCTGTCCTTTATCCAGTGTGTAAGTAGGCAGAAGAATTAGATTTTTTTTCCATTAAGAACTTAGTGATGTAAAAGAAAATACATTATCCAGGTACCAGTTACTTATTGTTGTATACAATCACAGAATTATCTCAAGTTGGAACAGACTGACAAGGATTACCAAGTTCAACTCCCTGCTCCCCAAGGACTACCTTAAACTAAATCTTATGGCTAAAAGAGTTGCCCAGGCACTCTTTTGAATGTGACAGGCTTGGTGTTGTGATCACTTCACTGGGGAGCCTGCTCCAGTCACCGACCACTCTCTCAAGGAAGAACCTTTCCCTGATGTCCAATCTGAACTTCCCCTGATGCAGCTCCATTCCATTTCCTTTGTCCTATCTCTAGCCACCACAGATCAGCACCTTCCTCTCCATTGCCCTTGCCAGTCTGCCCTCCCCCTCCCCCCCCCCCCCTTCCTCTCCCTCAAGGAACCTTTACAGCTACCTGTGATGAGGTCACCCTGCAGCCTTCTCTTCTCCAAGCTGAACAAGCCGCCTGACCTCAGCTTGGTCCTCATAAGTCTTGTTCTCCAGTCTTGTTCACCATCTTGGTCACCCTGCTCTGGACACGCACCTTGATGGGTTTTACTTTACTATCATCAGATTAAATAGGAGGGGAGATAAATTTAAGAGAGGCATAGGAGCTCCCTTGTTTTGGTGTCACGTGCCTGCTAAGACTACTCTTGCAAAACTAATGGGATTAATTCACAGCAAGGTACAACAGTAGCTTAGTAATTATCTTGAAAAGGCTTGTTACTTCTTTGGTGTGAATTTATAATGAAAGCATTTTGCTAACTCCCAGAGACAGGTAAACAACTTGTATACAAACTGATGAGCAGTTAGGAGATGGCACCTCCTAGAATAAACAGATGAATAAGTTTTGTTTCCATGTATTAATCAAGCTAATGACAGTCATTTTGCATGCAGGATTTTCACTTCTGACACCATATAGACTGCTTGGTTCAGTTCCCTTGCCTAAACAGAAAGCAAGTAAGCAATTATCCAGAGCAACTGGAATTCTTCAGGTTTTCAGTAGATTACCAACATGATATGGCATATGAACCTTTCCTGGCAAAGGCTCGTAAAGCAAGTGAGAAAAGGCTGTGAAGTATATCTACAGGCAGGTTCACTGAACAGACAATCCATTTTGCTTATCTTCTGCCAATGTTGTTCCACCCCATCATCCTAATGAACTGCTTCGTGAGAATTTGTCTATACTTCACTGTACTTAAGTTTCTAAGAGGACTGTGCTGTAACAACTGTGTCTTAAAATAAGCTACATGAGCTTGAAAAGGAGTTCAGGTAAGTCATTATTTTAATTCTTATGTTTGCTGTGTTCATTTTGAAAGTGACTTGCAATAGGACTTTGACTTTTTGGAGTTCACTTGTTATTGACAAGTTATTCGTCTAAGAACTGATTAAAAATTATCACAGTAGCTGGGCAGCACCATAGTGAGATTAATATGGGACATTTTTTTGCATTGTAAAATTCTGCATTTCAGAGATATAGTCAGTCTTTTAAGGGTGTACATTGGAAAGTGCAAGCTTTCTCCTCATTCCCTATTTCTTGATCCCTGGAAGCTGTGCTAATACTGCAACTGGTGAACATAATTGAACAGTAGGGAAAAAAAAATCTATTTTGAGACTAGGACGCTGGGAAAGGATTCGTTTTATCATTTATCAAATGATAAAATATTAAGACATGTATTTTGCTGTGTGCACAACAGTGATTTAAATTAACACACAGCCTTCTATTTGCATGAAATTTAGGGAAAATAAGAAGACATACTTTAAGAAATGCATAATAGTGAATGAATTTTGTATGCAAATTTACAGCATATGTCTCTGTTAAAGTGAAGCGTGGCTTTAATTGGTTTCACAGTGGTGGAAATATCATTCAAATTAGGGTTTATACATGGCTCAGTTAGCTTTCAAGGAATATCCAGTCGACTCTGCAGTCATGTAATGAAAAGGGCCATGATCTCATCCATGTTTTGGGCCTTCTGATGTATTTTAAGGTATTTTAAGATATTTTACACTGAGGTGAAGAGGTAGATTTTAATATCATAAAATGTACTGACTTTTTCCTGTTGCTAAGCTGGAGAGGAGAGAGACCTTCTTCCGCAGGCACTTTTTCCCTAGGGCCTGCATTATGGAAAGTGTTAACCTGGTTTCCATTTTGTAACAGAGGAAAAACAACCAATTGTATCTGCTTTGATCATCAGAACACTCAAATACAATAATGTAAAAAGAAAGGTGTATTTTAAAGTTACAATATCTTTACTTACAGAATATAACCAAATTATCAGCTGAGTTGAAAAAATACTGTATTAGCATTTCTTTATATTGAGATTTTCACAGATACTTTGCTTTACTAGAAAATGGTTGAACCCCTATGCAAACAGTGCAGTCACAAAACTTTCTAATTTTCTTGTTTATGCAAATTTATTTTTAATCAGCTCCTGCAGATTTTTTAAATAGTGTGGTTTATATTCTTTACCTCTCATAGGACTGGGAAGGGGAGGGTTGTTTTGGTTTCAGTCTGCAAACACATCTGGAATGAGTAATAAATTCCAATCAGAGTCCTTCTGAAAAAATTCTAATTTTAGGATTTGGTGATGCTGCCAACATAATTAGGAGCCCAAGTTCTTCTGCATTAACTTAATCTTGCAGTATTTGATCTGTGAATAATGCACACAATTTTCTGAATGCTGTTCACTTGATTATATTTTAAATGTCAAGAAAAACTTTTCTATTAGCTTATATTGATCACGTCATAGAATCATAGAATCATAGAATAGTAAGGGTTGGAAAGGACCTCAAGATCATCGAGTTCCGACCCCCCTGCCATGGGCAGGGACACCTCCCACTAAACCATGCCATCCAAGGCTATGTCCAACCCCACCTTGAACGCCGCCAGGGATGAAGCATTACAACATCCCTGGGCAACCCATTCCAGGGCCTCTCCACCCTCGCAGTAAAGAATTTCTTCCTCAGGTCCAATCTAAACCTCCCCTGTTTAAGTTCAAACCCATTACCCCTTGTCCTCTCACCACAGTCCCTAATGAAGAGTCCCTCCCCAGCATCCCTATAGGCCCCCTTCAGGTATTGGAAGGCTGCTAGGAGGTCTCCACGCAGCCTTCTCTTCTCCAGGCTGAACAGCCCCAATTTTCTCAGCCTATCTTCATACGAGAGGTGCTCCAGTCCCCTCATCATCCTCGTGGCCCTCCTCTGGACTTGTTCTAACAGTTCCATGTCCTTTTTATGTTGAGGACACCAGACCTGCACACAATACTCCAAGTGAGGTCTCACGAGAGCAGAGTAAAGGGGCAGGAGCACCTCCCTCGACCTGCTGGTCATGCTCCTTTTGATGCAGCCCAGGATACGGCTGGCCTTCTGGGCTGCAAGCGCACACTGCCGGCTCATGTTCATTTTTTCATCAACCCACACCCCCAAGTCCTTCTCTGCAGGACTGCTCTCAATCTCCTCCCCACCCAATCTGTAGCTGTGCCTGGCATTGCTCCGACCCAGGTGGAGGACTTTGCATTTAGTATGGTTAAACTTCATCAGGTTGGCATCAGCCCACCTCACAAGCGTGTCAAGGTCCGGTCCCTCTGGATGGCATTCCTTCCCTCCAATGTATCAACCGAACCACACAGCTTGGTGTCATCGGCAAACTTGCTGAGGGCGCACTCAATCCCACTGTCCATGTCACCAGCAAAGATGTTGAACAAGACCGGTCCCAACACCGATCCCTGGGGGACACCACTCGTTACTGGTCTCCAGCTGGACACTGAGCCACTGAGCACTACTCTTTGCATGCGGCCATCCAGCCAGTTCTTTATCCACCGAGTGGTCCACCTATCAAATTGATGTCTCTCCAACTTAGAGAGAAGGATGTCATGGGAGACAGTGTCAAAGGCTTTACACAAGTCCAGGTAGATGACATCAACCGCTCCGCCCCTGTCTATCAGTTCCGTAGCCCCTTCATAGAAGGTCACCAGATTGGTCAGGCAGGATTTCCCCTGTAGTGAAGCCATGCTGGCTGTCACCAAGCACCTTGTTGGTTTTCATGTGCCTCAGCATGCCTTCCAGGATAATCCGCTCCAAGATTTTGCCAGGCACAGAGGTGAGACTGACTGGTCTGTAATTCCCTGGGTCATCCATTTTCCCCTTCTTAAAAATGGGGGTTATATTTCCCTTTTTCCAGTAATCAGGAACTTCACCTGACTGCCATGATTTTTCAAATATGATGGACAGTGGCTTAGCAGCTTCATTTGCCAGCTCCTTCAGGACCCGTGGATGGATTTCATCAGGTCCCATGGACTTGTATACATTCAGGTTCCTAAGGTGGTCCCGAACAAGATCCTCCCCCACAGTGGGCCCAGGGTCCCCACCCTCACCATCCCCGCGTCTGCCTTCCAAGTCTTGGGTGGTGTGGTCAGAGCATTTGCCTGTAAAGACTGAGTCAATGTGCTCACATTTTACTATCCTAAGGATTCTGTTCTTACTTGCTCCATTACCCTACAGTTGAACACTGCGCTGAATGACAGCCTCATTATCTGAAGTTTACTGCTGGGTACAAAATCAAGATCAGAGTTATAGCGGGAATACACGTCCAGCAATCCATTTTGTCCTAGTTAGTAACAAACGCCAAGATAATGTGATGGAATACTACTAGTCAGTTTGCTGTTATATGTACTTTAAAATCAGATTTAATCTTAAAGGTCAGCTTCCTATAGCAGTTAACCTTCCTCAGTTTTAGAATTGAACTGTTACACAGCAAGTTCAGTTACAGACCCACTGCAACAGAGTCTATCAAGTTTCAAACACTTCAAATAATTTTAAATGTATAAACGCTGACTTTTTTTCTATCAAGTGGCTCTGTTATTTCTTCCTTTTCTATGAGTTTTTGTGTGCTGTGAGTTAAAAAAGAGGAAAGTGTTACTCTCATGCCATAGTTTATTTCAGATCTGGAGTTTCTTTGCACAGATTATCAAACACCTTGATATTTCCGTTGTTTTAATGCAAGCCGAGTTATATAAGGGAAAATGAAACACTGATAAATTATTTTGATAAAAAAATTTAGAGAATTCTATCTTCTTTACTTTTCTAAATGTCCACCCTACTCTTTAAGGAGAGAATTCATATTTTTCCAGACTCATGTTTATAACAGAAGTCTTAAATCTTGTGGTTTTTGGTGTTTTTTTGGTGGATTTTTTTTTTTGTTAGCAGAATGCTCCCACCTCTGCTCATATCAGAAGTTCCTTCAACAGAGCTGGCTGTAAGACTATTTTTGTTTGATACAACAAGCTAGTTTGAAAAGGTCTTATCCACCCATGGGGATCAATGCAGGCTAACTACTTCTTTCTAGATATTTTTACTAACATTTCATAACCAAGGACATTAAAGTACCTCTAACTTGATCTGCTGACTTGCAACTATGGTCTTCTTTATTCTGGAATTTTTACTTTTTTCTAACAAAAATATTTTTACGGCAAAGTAAATCCCTTCTTTCTGAAAACAGCTGTTTAAACTTGTGATCCTGTGCACTTTGTGTCTGTTTTGCTTTACTTTGGTTAAGTGTTAGAAGTTTCTTTTGGAAATGAATACACACCTAAGCAGTATTTTTGACCGCTATTGATGTTAACTTTCTTCAAACTTGAATATTTATAGCCACTCTCTCATGTTCCTTTTTTCCGTATTATTATTTTTATAATGCTTTTTTCTCTTTGCCGTATAAGAAAAATAAACAGGAAACAGAACCTCTCTGTTCTGCTGCTCATATGCTGAACACACATATGCATTATGATTGGTGCATAAAATCCAGCTGGTGTTGATTTCAGTATGAAGGCATGAATCAATCATCTTTCCTTTTTAATAACATTGCAAAAGAACGCTCCCAATTGTGTCGACGCTGAAGATGTCTCCAAAACAATTAAACTGTAATGAGATGGCAAAAATAGCTGTTCCTGTATGATGCATTTTTTAAATGCATAAACTTTTAACAATTAAATATTCTTTGGCATTGTGTAGCATAGCAAGATTCACAATGATGACACATGCAGTGATAAGTGGGGCACGCTGATAAGTTCTCATATAAAAGTACTCAGAAAATTTAACTTCACATACACTAATATAACTTTTTCTTGTGAAAATCATACTAACCTATAATATTTCTTCCCTCTTGCTGTCCTTTATTATTTTCTAAGGTCACAATTTTGAAAACTCAGACTAGATAAAGTGTTGAAACAAGTGTGGAACAAAAATGAAATAGCAGGGTACATGTGAAGTGATCTTTTGGGTCTTTTCAGTACCTGATTCCAGAGCCTAGCTTATAATAAACTATGTTTGGGCACAGCATAAAAAGCAAGATAAGTACAAGAAAACTATCCAGGTAGGTTAATGCTCTCATCTCATCTAATTTTTATTGTATTTATTTATTTTTTAATGAAATGAATTAATGAGGGTCAGGGAGGGAAACATCAATTCATTTTGCTACTGAAGTTGAGATCTTTCCTCTATTAAGCTCTGACAGTAAACAGTCCATACATAAACTGTAAGTAAAGTATGTCCCACAGCTTGTAAATAGCTGATTTGATTGTCTCCTCCCTTCTTTGGGTCATATGTTACCCCAGTTGTCACCATTTCCTCTTCCTTTTCCCAACAGTTTCTTTTTTGAGAGTTCTCTCTGTTCTCTGTTTTTTTTTAATATACATACTTTCATAAGTTTTATAGACATACTTTCATAAGAATTTGTTTCTCTCTACCCTAAGCCTGCGGATACATGGAGTTTCTAGACTCCATTTATTGTTGGCTACATTGTTTTAGTCATTTGCATTTATTTTTATCCTCATCAGCTGGGAATAAAGGCAAGAGGCTTCCTTTATCCTATTTCAGACAAAAAGAGTGAAACCAAATACAGCAAGAAGTGACTGAAAGAAAAGGACGTTGACTAACTTTCTGCTAGTATTTCATGAAGAGCAAGGACTTTTATTTTTTATTACTTTTCGTTTACTGGTTCCCCAGATCTTGATGTATTTTGCAGAGTTTTGTTCTTTGTCTTTGGGGGTTTTAAACTCAAAGTAATTAATTTTCAGATACCTACATGAGTTAATTCTTGAGTTAATCTGGTTAGTTAACTCTTGCTGTATTCCTACAGAACTGTAACGTTATGTACCTAAAATGCTTGCAATTCTTCCCTTGAAGTGCATTTTATCTGAGAAAGGAGTTAAAGACTGAAGTCCCAAACTTTTCTTTGGAAATGTATCTCTTTGGAGATGTTGAATGGTTCTTTTGAAGTAACAGTATTTGCTTGCTGGATTTTTTTGTAATTCTATAAAGAATGTTAAGATTTGCTTTAAAAGCAAAATTTGTAAGTTCTCTAAAATAAACATAACTAACTATGGGTTTACACTTAGAAGCAGTAATTCTAAGGAGACAGGAACTAAATAAATCCTCCAAAATGTCATGTTAATGATTAGATATTTCTTTTTTTCTGAAAAGAACAAAGGCAGAAGTTGTTAAAGAGAGCTCTTCATACCTTAGTTTATGGTTCTAAACCTAACAAGTCCCACTCAATTGAATACAACAACTTACATCATTGACATTGAAGCTAACACTAATAAAATTCTTAATTTGCATTTCATGTAGATAAACCAATCTTGCATTCCTTAGGCATATGTTGACCAAAGGGTGATATTAGTTAGACCAAGTATAAAGCCAAAACTGCAGTAATTTTCTTTTAGTGAAAGAGGAAAATAAATATCCCACTGTACAGTGTGATTTCACCCTATGATTTCTGTTAACCTACAGCCGATACAAGCAGCCTCCTGCTCCCTTAGTCTGTTTCTTGCCTCTTCTTTCATCTTTGCTAGTTGCAGTATGCTGTCTTTAGTTTTCCTAATCAGTCGTTAAGACCCTGCTCTCACATAGATAAGCGATGAACTAAAAATAAACTCTATGTTTTTAGATTTCTCTCTTTGACACAGGAAATCTGTCCATAAAATCGTAAAGAGGTTACACAAACAGCTCAGCATAGTAAAAGGTGAGGGAGCAAGTGTTCAAGGCTGAAGAAGGGCAGTAATCCTTTAAAATGTTTTTGCAGTCAGAAATTATGGGAATCACACAATTTTCTTTGACCCTTTGTGCAAAACTTAAATTACAGCCAGACAGCCTTTTCCGGGGGAGTTTTACTTCATTTTGCTTCCTTTCAGTCCTCACATTGATACAAGAAAAAATATATCCATGTGGTATCCATTTCAGCATTATTTACTATCGCTAATCCCAAGTGTACGATACTTCCCACTAATGAGCAATATGGATTAAAGGCAGATGTTTGCTGTAACCGTGAAGGTGGCATTCAGCTCACGGCAACATGTTTAATCTGTGCTGTATGTTTACTTCTTGGTATGTTGCTTGTTGAGTAGTTGTAGTTCTCTTTTGCTGTATTTCAAATAAAAAGAGGTCTCTATCTTGTGCCCTTCAGACACAAGACACAGAAAATGGGAACTGGTAGTGTTCATTAGTATTTAATGCCTGAGCAGACAACAAGAGGAGGTCTGATCTTCCGGAAGCTACTTGAGGCTGTGTCCTGGGTTCAGCTGTAGCAGTCATTTTTCTCCTTCTTATTAGCTGGTGCAGTGCTGTGTTTTCAACTTTAGCCTGAGAACAGTGCTGATTACACCGATGTTTTAGTTGTTGCTAAGTAATGTTTACTTCGAACAAGGACTTTTCAGTCTCATGCCCTGTCAGCGGGGAAGGGCACAGGAAGCGGGGAGGAAGTAGAGACAGGACACTTAACGCAAAGTAGCCAAAGGGGCATTCCATACCACAGCATGTCATGCCTGGTATAGAAACTGGGGGGAGTTACCCTGAAGGCCCAGATTGCTGCTAGGGTCTGGCTGGGTATTGGTCGGTGGGTGGTATTCTCTTCCCTTGTATTTCCCTTATCATTATTATTACTGGTGGTAGCAGCAGTGGTTTGTGTTATACCTTAGTTACTGGACTGTTCTTATCTCAACCCGTGGGAGTTACACTCTTTTGATTCTCCTCCCCATCCCTCCTGGAGCTGGGGGAGGAATAAGGGAGGAGTGAACAAGTGGCTGCGTGGTTCTGAGTTACTGGCTGGGCTTAAACCACAAAAGGCTGCAAGCCAACAGGAATTTGATTTTGGACAAACCCATGATACTTGTAACACTGAGGAAGTGAGCGGACAAGTTGAACTTCAGAACCAGTTGAGCTCTTCCACTGCAACACTTTCACAGCAGAAGTTTCAGCCCATCTCTTTACTGTTTTAAATCAGGCATGATCTTGAGCATGTCTTAGTCTTCTACAGGAAATTAAGAAGTGGATGTATATATCACTACTTGAAATAAACAGCTACTGAGTGACATAACTGTTTTGTTTCTACTGCTACTTATCATCTGCCCATGCATCAGATGGTTTGGTGCCATGATCTTCACCCAGAAAGTAGCTCTATGCAATGTTGGACACTTAGAAGTTGAATAGTGTTGTGTTGTACAAGATGTGTTGGGTGATGGACCCCCAAATGAACAAGATATTAGAAAGGACTAACAAAAGAAAGGTTGTTATTTAATGGCATCTAATAGAATAATAGGGAGTAAAATAAACAAGAATAAACCAATTTGTGATAATTTTAAAAATTTCCATTTATTAGGAAGTGGAAAGACTGAGTACTTTATTCCCAGTTTTGTAATTGAAACTATCTTCTGTTAGAACAAACATGATGTTTTCTTCATTGACATGGATAGGATGGGCTACCCAGAGGTAGGTATCTAAATACCAGAAATTCTCTCTACCCACGTGTGGGAGTATAAAAGTGTGTGTTTGTTACTCAGCTGTATGGATTGACTTGTTAGCTGGTATCAGGAAATATTAGCATGCAGAAATAAATTTACTTGCTGTGTTTTGCCCAGCAATGTGTTGCATCAGTGTAATTCTGTGAACTGTTTGCTCTTTATTCAATAGGTAAGTACCCATGGCATTTTTGAGTAATATAATAATATCAACCATCACAAATTAGAACAGTTATTACTTTCAAATGGATGCTTAGGCTCTGCTTTTGAGATGTGCTGAATGTTAAATAGTCACTAAGGGGATGTTGCAGTTCTTGATACGAGTTCAGGTTCATCTTGAATGAGTTTTTATTACAGTATTAAAATGCTGCTGCATCAATAGCAATTTTTGAACTTTCAGGTAAAGTATTGTACTCCATGTAATTAATTACACATAAACTTCAAATGCACTCTCTATGGCATTTCTTTTGAAAGCTCAGCTGGGCTTTTTACCTGACCAGTTTCAGGTCAGTTTTAAGCAATAGCTATTTCAGACGTAGTGTCACATATGGTCCAAGTTCTGGGAAATGTTTACTCTTTTAACTTACCAGTCTCTGTTTTCATGAAAAGCATCTGAAGATCATTGTCATGAGAAGAACTCTAACAGCCACGCTAACTGCATCCGGTAAGGGGAAGCCAGTTTTTAACCTCATTCTGTGGCAGATGGACAGCACTGACCAAGGGATTGCCTTGTCCATAGCTAAAGGCAGATCTATGGGCCTGCTGATGGAATGAGCATCAAAGACCGCAGTTCAGTTTTGTAAGAGTTACAACTCCAAGTCAGCAACTCCTGGAGCGAGTTCAGCACAGTATCAATCGTAGGTGGAATTTTAGACATGTTTTAGTGTCCTCCAGATTGTACAAGTTCCTTGCACCTGTTATTTTATTTTATATGATGCACTACTACCTTTTAGACAACAGTTGAATTTCACCTGCAACATCAAAGTCCATTCATAAGCTGTCCACAGGCTGAGCTGTTTTTTATCCTAAAGCATAAAAAAGGATTGCTATGAAAGGGCAAACCCAGTAATAATGATGTAAGGAAAAAAAGTCTGAGTTTGAAATGTTTGGCAGAGAATAAGAGAAAAGTCTCCTGGTCTGGTAGCTATGGAAATGTGTGAACTTATGTCTGGTGAGAGCACTTAAGACTTAGGAATGTGTTCATAAATCACATGTATCAATTGTCAGCTAAGGAATAATTACGTAATTTATTTCTCACTCCTGTAATTCAAGAAGAGTAGCTAAGAAGCTTAGAGGAAAACATTAAGTTAATTCAAATATCTGAACAAGTCTGCTCAAAGTCTCTATTTGCAGATGCTAAATCAGGGGCTCATTTTCAATTAAAAGGTGGAGCTCTATTCTCCTTACTTGAAGGTACCTGTTTATGCCAGCTCTCAAGAACTCTGTACCTGATCTGGCAATCATCAATCCCAAAATCCAAAGTGATGCCTATTTTTACTCCTGTTTTACCTGAAAAGATAAATTCATTGTCTGGAATTTACTGGGGATTCTTAGTCTCAGATGCAACAGCCACTGGAGATTAATGGCTCTTTCTGCTTTCCAGACATGTATATCCCAGGAGAGAGGGTGTATATAAAAATATTTACAGTGTTGAACTTCTGTAAAAACCACATTTTTTTTCTATGAAAAATGAGTAAGCAAGAAATGTATCATGACTTTGCTAGTTTTAATGACCTATGATAGAGACAAGTGGTTTTAAAAATGATGGTGCAGTTGACTACAAGAGAGTTCATTTCCACAGAACACAAATAATGTAGATAATTAACTGCACTACAGAATTTCCATTACAGTGTAGTTGTAACTGGATGTTTATTTCCTCTCCTACATATCAAAAATGGCTTTTTTTCTAACATGGCTTTTTTAATTTTCCAGTATTAGGTTGTTTCAGCATTAACCCTGTGCTGTCTTCAGCTTTCATATCCCATAATCTTCTTCTAGCCTTCTACCATTGTTACCAAATATACTCTCCTTTGGAACTTTTCAGTTTTACAGTATATGTGGAAAATAATCCAAGGGGGTTTAACATGCATATTAAATGCATGCATCATTTAGATTGTCTTAGACATATAAATCACAGTATTGGTGAGATGTATCTCATGTGAGGAAGTAAACCTCATCCTTTAACTGCACATGCATTTACATCCAATCTTGCATAAAGTAGAACAAAGTTATATACGGAAAAGAAGCAAAGGAAAACAGAGGAAAGTCTGGGTTACAACATATGCATATAAAATACTGATTTGGGCTTGATTAAGGGCCTCAAATAATTCTTAGCTTTTGTGAGACCTTGTTGAGGCTATTTTACTAAATAACTTTGAAGATTTTAGTTTCCAATTTACTTGTTTATGTGTTTATGCCAAGGGATGAGAGATTCTTCCAGAGCTCAATCTCCTTCCTAACATTTCATGTAAGAGAAACCCTAAAAGTAAAGACTTAAGACATTTTTTTTTCTATTTAGAGGTTTTATTCTTGTATAAATATTTTACCAATATATTATAATACTACTCTCTGAAACCTCCAGGAAAAATACTTGCAACTTCAATAAGAACAGACTTGAAATACTACTTCGGTTTAGGCACCCCAAGTATATTTTTGTTGCACTGTTTTCAAATGCTAGATAGTTTCAAAAACTGATGTCCATATATATAGTGAAGATGATAAGAATAATGATTTCTTTCATTCTTTCTGTCTTAAGCTAACAGTGTGATTAAGTTTTAGGCTGTCTTACTGTTCTAGGTTTTTGTAATGGGAGTAAGCAACTTAGATTCATAAGTAGACATTCTGGCCACACTTTAAAGGATAATTGGCTCAGAACAAAAAAAAAAAAACAAAAAAAAACAACAAAACAACAATATTGAGCATTTTGTGTACTTGTTCTCTGCAAAGAACACTACAAATTAGCCTTTTGGTTTTAATAAAAGTTCTCCATTGCTTCTTCCATTTCTCAAAACTTTAGAATGAAATGACCAAAGTCTGTTTCCTTCTCTTGGTTTTGTAGATGTGAGATCTACAAAAGTAGTAAGCTACAGTAGCTTACTAGTAGTAAGCTACTACAAAAAGTAAGTCTGTGACAGTTCTCCAACAAAAAACTGCTTTTCTATCTGGAAATATTTTGCAATGGTGTCTACAGCACTTTTTTACATACTTCCACAAAAAACTTCAAGGATACAGAAACCGACCCCCTTTGGGATGAAAATTCTATGAGGTATGGCATAGAAGGCCATCCTGTTTAGACATGTGGCTAGTTACACCATCTCATGCTCAGGTTTACAATGATTAACACTAAATCAGTCACTTCTACCACCACCCACACTTCAGCATTGTTGACACTCTGCTCATCTCTGACACAGAAACTGATGGCACTGCTAATGATGTCCTTCCCTACACTGAAATACACAGCTTTTTTTACATTCTCCTAAGATCACCAAGATCAATGTGGGGATGCGATTTTTGTTTAACAATGTGTTAAATAAGGAAAGTTTTGAATGGAGGCATACATTATACCACCATGACAATATTAAAAGGCCTAGAAGTTAAATATGACATCAGGAGTAAAAGCTTCCCTTCAGCGTTTCTCCACCAGAAATACTGAATAGGGCTTGCTTTTGTTTCTTATTTAACAGCCTCACAGAGTAATGCTAGGTAGCTTTTGGTCTACCTTGGAGGTGAGACAGTGCTCAGTAGGGAGGTGAAGCTCCTCAGGGTTTGCAATTGGTGCAACCCTTTAATCTTTGTTGCTTCTAGTAACTGTTTTCTGGTAAATCAGTACAAGTGATTAATATTTATTCTTTGATCTTGGCATAGGTCCAGATCTAAATGAATACTGATTTCATTGCTTTTGCTCATTTTCTGTTCTCTCCACTCAGTCACCACCATCTGTTTACATGACTGTCATTTACAGGCTCATAAGAACAATAAACCAAATCCATTCATGTAAGAAGCCAGGGTGCCAGCATGTGTTTATGAATGTGACTTTGCTCCCTCTTGAGCATACTCACAATTTCTTGTGTGCATAGTTCTTTGTTCAACTCTGCAACAATCAAGAATGACAGCACCAGTAATGACCCAACTTTGTCCACTTTAAGTTTTGGGGGACCTTGACTACTGAGGAAGTCACTGTTTTCTTCTTTTTGTTCCTAGCCTTTCGCTCCTGGATCACACCAGTTAACAATTAAGATGAACAGGTACTAATGCTGTTCATGTATTTTTGTTCATGTATTATTGCTCTAATTTTCCTCTCAAATAATGTTCTCATTGCATCCCTAGGTTGCCACTGTTGAAGGAAAAAAATGACAGTAGAAGAAAGAAATCACATCATCTTCTATTCCCTTCGAATAATACGCATCAACTTTAAGTTGAAAATAGGTTTGCTCTGCATTCTTTTTATTCAAGCACTGCAATACAGATTATGTCAAAAACATCTCAGAAGACATAGGAAGCTTCCTATATACTGTGTAATTTTTTTTTAATGTATTATAAAATGTCTCAATTTTTAAAGAGAAAAATTTGCATGCAGAAGGGATTTTGGAAGAATGTGCTTTCCTGAGTAATATATTCTCTACTTATATTTTTATTCATTTAAAATAGTATAAGTTGATTTTGGACAAAATCTAACCTGATGTCCTGGGTTCAGCAGTAGCAGTCATTTTTCTCCTTCTTAGTAGCTGGTGCAGCGCTGTGTTTTTGACTTTCAGCCTGGTAACAGCGCTGATAACACCAGTGTTTTCAGTTACTGCTGAAATGTTTGGTCCGACCAAGGACTTTCTGAGCCTCATGCTCTGCCAGGGAGGAGAGGAAGCCAGGAGGAAGCAGAGATGGGACACCTGACCCAAACTAGTCAAAGAGGTATTCCATACGACAGCATATCATGCCCAGGATGTAAAAACGAGGCGCAGGGACCCGGAAGAGGAGTGTTCACTGTGGGGTTGGGCTTGGTATCAGGTGGTGAGCAGTTGTATTCTCTTTCCTTGCATTTCCCTTGTCATTATGATTACTGGTGGCAGCAGTAGTGATTTGTGTTATACCTTAGTTACTGAACTGTTCTTATCTTAACCTGTGGGAGTTGCATTCTTTTGATTCTCCTTCCCATCCCTCCAGGAGCTGGGGCGGAGAAAGAGGGGGTAGTGAGTGAGCAAACTGCATGGCTGACTGGGCTTAAACCACAACACCTGACTTCATCAAATATACTTGACTTCAGCAAAACCTGGTAACTAAAACAATTTCCCTGTATCACATTTTACTTTTAACTTTCTCTGATAAACAACCTGCTATGGTACTGTAAAAGAATTTTAAAGTGCTGTTAATTTTTACTTGCTTTCCTAATCACCTTTGAAAAACTGAAGATAACATGTATTTCAATAGCCAAAACGTTTTCTGTTTGTGTAGCATATGCTCTGCTTTGCTGCTATGACTAAGCTACCAACCTTTATTTAAGTAAAATTCTACTGAGGATTTTCTACTGAAAGGTAAAACATGTATAAGGGAGTCCACAACTTTACAAAGAAACATATATATGTTTTTAAGTGGTAGATCAAAACTTTGAGACTCAATCTAGTAAAGAGACTGCAGCTAAGCTTCAAACAAAATAAAACCAAACCAGTGCATTTACTGAACAAGTCTGAGTACTTGTATTTGGTGTACAACGAAGACTACTTTTGGATGTATGTTATGAAATGCCAAATAAATAAAGATGCTTCCTGACACTGAAATGAACCATATTTTTGCCTAAGAAGGCAGTACACAAACTGCCTTGTTGCTTGAAAAAACAATCATGCAAACATCAAAAATAAGCAACCAAAGCCTAAGTGTGTACCACAACAATACAAACTTGTGATGGACTACATTAGTAGTTACATAATTCACATCTATGCATGTAATTACCTAGGGCTTTCTGATTTAAGAAGCTGCCTGCTCTTGACTTCTTTCATTTTTTTTTCCTATAGTGATCTTTCCATCTTTCCCTTAAAAAAAAAAAGGAAAATGCCTCCTGCAGACAAACACCTTTGCTTTGATTCCAGTGACATGTTTCGTCCTGCTCTCTGAATGGCTATGCTAGAGGTTTGTCTACTGATTAAGAAAAAATGAAAGGCATCTTTCACTGTGCTTTGAAAAAACTGAGGCAGAGGAATGGCAGATGAACTTCCTGCCTTTCCAAAGACACTATTTCATGCCCCCTTACTGGCAATATCACAGCAGAAAGCTACCAGGAATAAAAGAAATATGGCAGACATTAATTCCTTGCATTTTTACAGGAAATATTGTCTCTAAGTTACATGTGCTGTGACTGTCATAAAAAAATATTGGTCTACACTGTTCTGGTGTTTCTAAAACACATTTTAATTGGGACTGTCATACCACAGATAAGTTTTCAAAATCAGGATGATGTTACATATCTGTACCTTATCAAAACGATTATATTCTCCATTGTAGATGCACCAAAGACCTGTGGAAGTGTCTATTAATCCTCAGAAGATGTTTCCCTGAGGAATGTGGACCTACTAACTTGCATTCCCCACTTTCTCAGCTACCGCCTACTCTTCACGGCTTTTTCCCCCTCCCATTTCTTTGCTTCATCGGACTTTTTACTTAAGGAAGAGCTTAAATGAAATAAACTACAATACAGATGAGGTGTGCACACCTATCAGTTTTGTACGGCTCAGAGAGGCCTGCTCCCCTCCTCTCCAACGGGGCTCTCCCCGAACATCAGTCCGCACCTTCCCCACCGTTCGTCCTGTCCAGACTCCAGCGCCGTCCCTGCCCCGGTGCCCTCGCTACCGGACGCCCCAGCAGCAACCCTGCGTGGCTGGGGCACGCCCAGCCTGGCGCCCTAACCCCAGCCTCTCTCTCGCGGCCGCGATGGCGCCCCCTGCCGAACGCCGCGGGGCTTGCCCCCTTCCGCCGCCGCTGGGCGCCCGTGCTGGCGGCGGTGCCGTCTCCCGGTTCCCTCCGTGCCGGCCGGCGGCGAAAAGGCAGGGGGAGCCCAGGAGC
The DNA here is from genome assembly GCA_039720435.1 of Amazona ochrocephala. Lineage (NCBI taxonomy): Eukaryota > Metazoa > Chordata > Aves > Psittaciformes > Psittacidae > Amazona > Amazona ochrocephala. Next base: position 78,242,935 of record CM077881.1, on the reverse strand, counting down.
AGCGGCAGCCCAGCCTGGCGGGCAGGGAGCCCGGCAGGCAGGCGGGGTCCCTAGTCCGCCCGCGCTGACGTCAGGAAACTTTCTCCGCTGCTGAGGCAGACGCGGGCGCTGTCTGCCGGCGCTGCGGGACGAACTCCATCACCTCGCCAGGTACCGCGGCCCCGGGGACAGCCTGCATGCGCGGCACGGTCCGAAGGCTCCTCACCGTCCCTCGCGGAGCCGAGGGCAGCTGGGTTCACCCACAGGTCCCGCGGTGCGGTTGGCGAGAGATAGCGGGCAGGGAGGTCCGGGCGCCTGTTGATTGCTGTGGCAGCAGCGCTGCCCCAGGCTCAGCCGCTGCCCTGGGCTGCAAACTTCGCAGACGCCGGGTGAACCGGCGAGGCGGACAGGCCGGCGGCGGGAGCGAGGAGGGGTGCGTCGGCATGAGTAACGGGGCTTGCTCCCGGGGTCGAGCGGAGCCTCCCTTTTCTTTGCGGCTGGTGTGCGGGACGGGTCTCGGCTCCCAGGCGGCCGTACACCTGCGGTCGTTGGGCGAGCGGCGCGGTGCGGAACTTGCGGTACGCGCAGCTTGCGGAGGCTTTCTTCTCCAACTTGGAAACCGCAAGGACTTGAGGATTTTAGGCATGCGCTATGCCATGGGTGAGAGTTTTTTGAAATTCAAGTAGCTGAAAATAATCAAATGCCTTTCATTCCGGTTTTTATTCCCCACCCCCTCCCCTGTACAGTAAAGCCATTATCTGAAACAAGGTTTTGTTTTTCTTCTGAGGGCTTCGCCGTGGCAGCTCGGCGGTGCTGGGAGGCGAGCCGAGCTCGCCGCTGAGGCTCATGAACGCACAATTGTTTCACAAGGCAGGATCTTCAGCTCGTAAACAAACCCAAACCACCAAGTTAATTTTAACTCCGTGAAGCACCCGGGTGTTGGGAGGGTGGAGTATGGGAGTAGTTTGTCGGATCGTCATGTGGATAGAAAACTGAAATCTGAGCAAGGACTGCAGCCGTTGGCTGAGAAATTCTTAGCTTAAGAGGGTGTGGAAGTTGTATGGTAGTTCTCTGAAGGAATATGGAAAAGTATGCGCCTCATTTATTTGCACCATCCTTCTCATTTGTTGAAAGGCATGGAGAGTTAATCAGAGACCCGTAAAGGTTAATTGTATTTTGCATCCAAAGCAATTTGCTGCTTCTGAAGAACTAGATTTCTGGTGTCTTTTTTGAACTTAAGACAGTCATTACATTTCTAATTTAAATACCATGCAACTTTCACATTTTTAATTTTATGTTCCTACAGTTATATTGCAATCGCAGGTTTTTTAAAAGTCATCTTTATGTAGATGTAAGTCAAAATGAGTTTATGTAACTCTAAACAGGAAAGCAAGCCGTACATGAAGGTGATGATGAAGGTGATTTGAATACACATGTACAATGTTTTAGCAGCATGTTAGGTCTACTCAGCATAAATATAAATAAGCATCCATTTTTACATTTTATGTGGATAACTAAGAGCCTGTCCTTTTAGAAATACTTTTGTCTTTTTTGTGATTTTTTTTTTTCCTGTGCATATTAGGCTAACTTATAACTTCAGTTGTACCTTTCAGTTTTTATAGCGATCAACAGTACTTGGAATCTTGAGACCTTTCCTGCTTCTGATGATAATCAAAATAAGACAAGATTTTTCACCCAAGGGAAAAAAAAAAATATGTTTTTGAAGGTTAAGCTTCTATTATTAGGGCAATTTCAGAACAAACAGTAAAGTTTGCCTCGTAATTATAGATTTGCTTGATCGATTTGTTGTGTAGTGGTCTGTCAGGGACAACCTCTGATGTTTGGAGATTATCCACATGTATTTGGGGAAAGAAGCAACAAAATCGCGGAGGGGAAAAAGGTCACGATTATTAGCCTTATGCTTTTTGGTACACATTTTATTTTTAAGTGTATAGATGTGTTAGTGATTATAGGCTTTCTTTAAAGGCATTTATTAATTTGAAGAGGTTGAATAAAGAGTGATCTATGGATTCAAAACCTAGCTATTGTGGCACAGTATGGAAGGGTACAAGGGAGCAGTTTGGTTTGTGCTGTTAGCAGAGCTACAGTGGCAGGGATATCAGCGGAAAGAGACTGGAAATAAGCTGAAGCAAGTACCAGTCAGGTTGCCTTAGAAGTAAGGATGACAGTCTTAAAAGTGATCCAGCTAGCACGGGCTGTGTCTTGCAAGTGATGAGTGCAGAAACTAAAATTATTTTGATGCCAGAGAAACAAAGGAGACAGCGCTAGGTTGTGACAGAACTAGAACTGCACCTCTGTGTTCTGTGTAAAGCATTTTAAATCACATGGGAAAACACAAAACTGATACTAGAGGACCAGAAATAAGGAAGATGTGGGTAACAAGAGTGGATGGGAGGGCTTGTTAAATACTTAGCAGTTGGTACCGCCTCGTTAGCTTTTGGCAGCAGTTTTGTAATCTTCTTGAGGTCTTCTGAGGGTTCAAAGATTGAGCATCTGCTGTTCTATATTCACCTCATCCTAGAAACAAAATTGTTTTGGTTGGAAAAGACCAGCCATTAACCTAACACTGCCAAGTCCACCACTAAATCATTTACCTCCAGGGATGGTGCCTCAACCACTTCCCTGGGCAGCCTGTTCCAATGGTTGACAATCCTTTCTGTGAGGAAATTTTTCCTAATACCCAATCTAAACCTCCTCTGGTGCAACTTGAGACCATTTCCTCTTGCCCTAGTAATTGTTACTTGGGAGACTGACACCCACCTCCCTACAACCTCCACTCAGGTAGTTACAGAGCATAGATGTGATATCTCAGAGTGTCCTTTACAAGCTCATTACAATAATTTGTTAGTCTCTTGCCTCTAGGCAAGGTCACATTGTATGGTTCAACAGCAGTGTGTCTGCATGGGTGTGTCATACAGCATTTGTAAATATTACTGGGTGCTTTAATAATCATGATAAATACATTTGCATGAAGAACTTGAGTGGTCAAATACAATAAACTGGCATTTGTATTATGATTGTAGGATTAGTTTCTCTCTAGAGATAATCCCTCAAGCATATGGCTTGAACATGTCATAAGAAAATGAAATAATTAAAGGCCAACTTCTGCTTGAACTCACATACTTTGAAAGAGAACAAGAAATTGAACTACTGTGTCCTTGATGTGTTCACATCTCTAATAAAACTCGTGGCAGGATTCTAATCCTGTCTTTTTTTTTAGAGAGTGAGTAAGGCCCTGGGAGCTGCAAAGCTCACTAGGTTCACTTGACAAAAATCGCTGCACCCTTAGAATATTCAGAATAGTCAGTGGTGAAATGCATGGCAGAGGTTGAGGCTGTGTTTCAAGTTGGCTCTTGAAACAAAAATTCCTCAATTAATGACTTAATAGAATTGTTATATAAGAATATGCTAATGGGGCACAAAAAACTGTAACATTTTTCCCCAGGCCCTTTTTTGCCTCACTGTCATCTGATTTTTGAAGGCGTAAGCTCCTTTCGAGAATCAGGGTGTATTCCAGAGAAGAACAAACAGTAATGTCCCTGTTAGAACACATAGTGGCTCTGCACAGCTACTGAGCAAAGTTCTCTTAAGGTCCCTTACCTTCAGTATGTAACTTTTCATATAGATAACATTTGTTAATATTCTTGTTCCCAATGGAAGTCAGTTCCTTCCTGGTATGTCCTAAATCCCTGAGATCAAACCCTGCCTCTCTTAATGCAGTTAGTCTTAACTGCTCTACTGCCAGGGCTTCACTGAAGGTGCCCCATCACTTAAATGCTACATCAAACTGTTTTGTAGATTTGCTGTTGTAGAATAGCCAACTATTACCACTTAATATGTAGTCTTAATCTGGATTTACGCTTATGGCCCATGCTGGTCAGGGGCAGGAGGAAGGAGGCATTACGTTTACTAAATTACTTGTCACCTTGTGGTCTATCCTGGAGGCATATACCTGTGACCTAGCAGGAATGGCAGAATGCAGTAGTAGCATTATAGTGAGTTACTGCCCACCTTTTAGTTTTAGATGTGCAAGTGTAGACCCTGTCTGTGCCATTTAATTTGCCCAGTGGCACTGAAAGAACTCTTCGGAATGGTCAATAGTAATAGTTCTTAAGTCTTATTAAAAATGCTTGCTACCTAGGCTGCAGCTCCCTTCCATCTATTAAGGAGAAGGTCATCTGAAATGCCTCCACTTGCTGTGTTGTTTCAAACCATGTTTCTTACACTAAACATCAAGAGGAGGAAGTGGCATTACCACATAGATTTCATCCAGGATTTCAGTAGAGAATTGGTCCAGCTGGAAACCCACCATGAATTCCCATAATAGAATTTACACTTTCATTCTTCCTCCTCTCTGCCAGTTTAAGCAGATGTTCTAATCACCAAGCTTAGAGGGTGCTCTGGATTAAAATACAATTTTCATAGGTTGAAATGCTTTACCTTTTTTGGGTGTAATTATATACTAGGCAAAGAAAGAGAACATAGGATTTTGTAGCCTAATGAAGCAAACATTTCTGTAGAAGAGGAAGGATAAGAGTTTGAAACAGGCAAGTAGTAACCTTTCACTGGAGCAAGAAGCAGAACTTGGACTTTGTAACACCCACAGTTTCACACAGGCTACTTGATAATGTGGCAAAGTAGTACCATAAAGTCCCTTAGAATGAGATACTGGATTTCTTTAACTTCGGAAGGTTATTTTTTTTTTTCTGTTTTGAAGGGCAGGTATTGAGAAATTCTGTTTGTTATTCTAGAGTCTGATCTGCTCAGTTTGTTAATGTATATACTGTGTATTCTACTAATTTTGTTAGTACTGCATATATTTTATGTCTAACTCGGTGCTTGCATATTCAGGTTTTATTCTGAGAATGAGCTGGGTTTTCTCCATTTTCTATCTCATTTGCAGTTATAAAGATTCAAATGGTTTTCAGTTTATTTTGTCAGTGATACCTGATCAACACCATTGCCTTGCAGGAGTTTGCACACGTGTAACTTGGTAAACAATTCTCTTAATGCATTGGTTGGAGCAGGCTGCAGCTGGCTCAATCTTACTTCTTTTTGTTTTTTTTTTTTTCTTTCTCCTTAGCTCTATAGAACTAAGAAGTAGCTGATAAAATTTGGGCTATTTTTTGTCGCCAGAAAGTAAAGCTGCAGAAAAAGTGATCTGTAGAATTCTTTGGATGTTCTGTTTTTTTCTGGTACTGCCGAGAGATCCTGACTAGTGCAAGTAAAGAATACTTTTATTTTGAAAAATGTATGACTTTTAAGAAAAATCTTTTGGCATTCAAAAGTGTCTGATGGCTGTTTCTAGCATGCTGTGTTGCTTTAGTGGAATAGGGCATTTGGGTTCTCCAGTACTTGGGAATAGGTATGGATAGAGGAGCCTTATCTCGAAGGTGCTTCAGTCTTCCCTAAAATAACATTAAAACTTTAAAACTGCATTTAAATTCCCACTTATTTTTAGATGAAATTGGTTTTGAGGACTGCTGGATTCTCTGATTTTAATTGTTTTTCATTCTCTCTCAGCTCTCTACATCTGCCTAGTTTTAATGGGGGCAATCTTGGACAAAGTCAAAGGGCAGTAGTAACGCAGAATCCTGATTGCTACCTGCTATTTAGTAGTCTGTTTTCATTTTCATCCTTGTAAATGCAGATGTTAGCTCTTCAATTCCTTCTAGGTAGGATGGGCCATTAGGAACTTAAGCACTGTGTCTAACCTTTCCAGGTGATCTAGGACACTCTAAATCCTCATAGCCTTTAAATTTTTTTTAATTCAGAGTTGTCAGCAGCCTATGCAGCATCAAACTTTGTTTTTCACTAGATGAAAGGCTAGGATAAGGCTGCTGCTGTGTAGGAAAAGATGCCTGGAGAGGAGGTGGTTGTCCATTCTCACCTCAGTCTTGAAACTCCTTGTGTCAGGGAGACCTCCGGGGGAGCTGGTTTCTTCATAGCTGCAGTCTGTGCCACCTGGGCTTTGACAAGTAGCTATTTTGCCAGTGCTGGCAATTTCTACCTGCTGCCCTGTGCAGCTATTGTTTTTCCTATGCATAAAGGTACTCCTAATATTAATGTATTTCTGTTTTGTCAGATTGAGACCTTTTATTTTTTTTGTGTATAGTACGTCTTTTAAAGAAGGTGTCTCTTGAAAAAAACAGTATTTTTGTCTTAATCTATTGCGAAATCTTCTGGAAAGTATAACAGAAATGAGGTAATGAGCCTAGATAAAGGACTGTGTTGACAGTAAAAAAAATATTTTTCCTGCAATCACATCTCAAACCGTTGTTTGGATCAGCAGTCCTGTTTGCATGCCAGTTACATTAGGTGTTTAAAGAAGTTTGGTGTGTCCTCAAACCTATTTTCTTAACGTTTGTCCAGACCATCTTTCCAAATGCCTTGCTGTGCAGATACGTGCTGTCTCTAATGCTTTCTTCCTACATGCTGTGTTGGCAGATGTATACATTCAAAGATTATGAGTCAGGTTCCCTAGCAAAAAAATCATAAAATGATGAGATGAAACATGATGTAGGCTTTGTCCTTCTGTTTTCCTTCTATAAAGTTTTTTTTAATGCTTTTTTTGTTTTAATTATGTAGATCTGAAACTTACTTTATATTCAAAACAGGTTCATTTTGTTTAACGTAAGCTCAGAATTTCTTTTTGGGTCTTCAAGAAAAACAGGTCTTGTGAGACTTGCCCTAAAAGAGTGAATGGTGGCACCACTGTGTCTAGGCTTCTGATACACATTTTGGTCTTAAATGAGAAAAATGTTAGAAAGTTTAATTTTCATCTGTGTTTCTGTTCAGTTGTAAGAGAGGTCTCTGCTGATGGTTCTAGCTGCTTATTGAAGCTGCTGAAGTCGAAGGAGATTCAATGCTAGCGCTGAAAATACTGATAGTTTATCTTTTTCTTCCCAATTGATAAGGTGACAGAACCATCAGTTCCAAAGCAGTGGACAGCTGGGGTTACAGCTAAATGGTGGTTTCATATTGCGGGGTATGGTATGTACAAGTCATACCTATTTTAGAGTAACTGTAGTTAAAATAATGAGAAAGCCTGTTAAAGTAATAATAGCAATCAGGAGTGAAGTGTATATGGTATATGTGATGCTGAATCTTTACTCGGTACAGAAAATAGCAGGGGACTGTATAGCCAGCAGAAAGTAGTTTGAGAGACAAATCCCCCACCATTGTGCCCCTTAATCTGTTTCACATGTGTAAGCTAAAGCAGAGTGTACTGTGGATTTGTAAACACAAAGGTCTCTAACATCTGAGATTAGTACAATCTTTTTCTTGATTGAAGCAGCCTAAAAATTGCATGACTAGTTTTGTAAGTTATATGTTGTATTATTTTTCAATTTATCCTGTTGTGCAAATAGGCTTAGGATGGAAGAAATACTTTTCCAACAAATTTTGCAGCTGGAGCTGTTACTAATTCTCTTATCTTTATGTGCCATATAGTAATTGCATTTAATAGTTTGCTTCTGCTGTGTCTGGTGGTGTGAAATGCAGTATGTCAACACTGCTAAACCACAACGTTACTGTGTTAATGCTAATGCTCTTGAAAGAGATATTTTCCAGATTTCACCTAACTGGAGGAAACAGCTCATGTGTAACTACCAATGCAGTGCTTTATGCATCTTCTCATAATGAAAGTTTATAATAGTTTTTTCTTAGCAATAGATTGGTTTTGTTTTCACATGTGTTTTTGTCTACTCTTAAGCTGAAAGGCAACATATGAATGGGACTCCACCAAAGTCCATAGCTGGGGAATCAGGATGTAAAGAAAGTAATATTTTCTTACACAGCCACTTAAAAATGTTGGTATTCTCATTAAATTGCTTGCTATGCTTATAATTTGGTGCAGCTCTCAAAAAAAAAAAAGCATACTAGGTTTTTTTGAGGACCAAAGAACTCACCTGGGAGCATTCCAACTTGTAAAAATGATTCTACAGCCTCCTATCCCATGGGAGCTCTGTTTCTGCCTTAGTCCCCACAGGTTAGATGTGGTACTTCTTAAGAAACCATCCAGTCTGGGAGAGGGCTATAGGAAAACTATAGTTCCCAGCTTTGGTTCTCTCGAAGACTTATTGCTTCTGCACTGAAAGATAGCTGAAACAGCACACTGGGTTTTAATCTGTCCATGCTGACTTGCAGTCTCACACCTTTGTCGCAAGTAGTCTGTCATTAGCAGCAAATGTAAACTCATATGAGCTATTTAGTGTTTTCTCTTTCAAAATTAAATGCTTCTCCCAGAGGTCACGTTTCATTCCCTGTGTTTTATGTCTGAGGATTTTGAATGTAGCTATTAAACACTAGACTGATTTTGTATTAGTAATTTTCTCCAATATGAAGAGTGACTTGTGAATCCACATCATTAGCTGGCATTTCAGCCTTGAAGTAGTGGATAATGTGCTTGCATTGGTAATATCCACAACTGTCAGTACAGTTATGTTGTCTGTGGTCATCAGCTCTTTTTTCACTGGTTCTATATGGGATGGCATGAGGCAGCTGATGGCTACAGACATTGCAAATCTGCCAGTGTGGAAAATTCACAGAGCAAGGACAGTCTACATAGGTATTGTAGTAATCTATCAGGAAACTGAAGTGAAATTAATAACACCGTTGAATGTTTCTCTTAGAAAAGTGCTAGTATTTATTTTGCTTTTGTACTGATTAGCAAAACAAAAAATGTTTTACTGCACAACTGACATGGCCGTTGCAAGGAAGGAGGATATCTGCAGCACAGTAGACAAGGATAGTGTGCTAGACTTTTGAGTGACTACTTTAATGCACAGTCTTCTGTATTATGTATGTTTACTTTGCAGTCTTGAACAAATGCAGCAGGGAATAGTTCTGCTGTTCTCTAAATAGTCATTACCTCCATCCCTGGCAGTATTCAAGGGCGGGTTGGGCAGAGCCTTTGGGAACATGGCCTAGTGTGAGGTGTCCCTGTCCATGGCAGGGGGGCTGGAACTTGATGATCTTAAGGTCCTTTCCAACCCAAACCATTCTATGATTCTATGTAAAATAATCACACTGGACTTTCTGTTTTGTTGTTGGGTTTTTTGAGGGAAGGAAGAAGGGCTTGACTACTCTTCAATAATATGATGCCATGGTACCATGCTTCATGTAGCTATGCATTTAAAATAGATAATTAAGAAACAGGGCAGTATAGACTATTCTGTATGAGCGTTTTATATTTGATGGCAAGCATAGCATGTACATATTAATACACATACTTCATCTTGCTCCCCATATAACTGATGGCCTTCAGTCTTACCTGTTTTCAAAATGTAGAATGATTTGCACCATGAATTCTAAACCCAGCCTCAGATTGAGAAAAGATGGACATGCTTTAGTGAACAATTTGCAAGGCTTACTTAAAGGTTTAAGTTTGTTTGTCCCGAGTTTGAACCTAATAGGATAAAGGATACCCTAAGAGAAAACTTTTTTTGTTGAACTTGAATACATGTGTAGAATGTCTTTATGTCAGTTTTGCTCCCATATTAGTCTGCTTTGTTTACTGTTAAATTCCCAAATTTCATAAATAAAGCAGCATTTTAGTCTTTTAAATCACGAAATAAAGAACCGTATTCACTAAAACCTGATAAAAATAGATGCAGCATCATCTGTTTATATATTTTATTCAAAGCCAGTTGAAGAAAATGACAGGGAGCTAATACAGATGAGAGATGGTATTGTGTGGGTAAAGTGAATAATTGTCAAGTGCTAATAGGTGAGATTTTAGATGGAGTGGAACGTATGTAGCTCCTTTTGCTGTCCAGGTGGATAATTTAAAATGGAGTAGAAAGCTTCTTCCCATGGTGGCTGTCTGACAACAGAGTTTTTGAGAAAACTCTGTGTGTTTCATACACTTTGTGTATCTGGATAACTTTGTGGTTCACTGACTCACTGATGTTTTCAAGAATTTCCTCATCTGTGAGACCTCTTGTCCAAACCTTCTTTCCAAACACCACTCCTGAAGCAATCTGGGATACCTCAAACACGAGTTCAGTATCAGAATGAACAGTCACTATTGAAGGTCTTACTATTCAAAATGAAGAACCAGGTCATATTGACTTGCGGAAATGACTCCACAACTTTATCCAGTTGTAAAGTAGGTATGTTTATTCAGCGCTGGGTGACACGGGGAGTAGCCTCCAAAGAACCGTGCACACCTCTCTTGTATTTTGGGTTACATTTGTATGTGTTCTTATCTTCTTGCTACATATTTTTGCTTCTTATCTTGTTGTTACATGTTTTGTTTGTTCATTTTTACAGAATCATCATGATGTGTTCTAAGCGAGGCAGCAGTATTCTAAGCAAACGTTGTGCTGAGTTACTGTATTAAAAGTGTATACATGAATTATGCTTATTTACTCTTACTTTACATTCTATATTTCGTTTAGTTTAAGAATGTGTTTGGTTCTAATGCAGTGCCTTGGTTTAATATTCTGGTGATTTAAGGATGTCGTACTTTATTATGTTGCATTTTTATTACCGTTTCTGGAGGATATCCAGATTTTTATAATTTTATGGTTCATGAAGTATTCCTAAATAAGATTTTCTCCCCCTTCCCATTTTTGAGTTGTGTTTCCTCTGTAGCATTGTTAGGCTTGATTAGGATCTAGGAACTTTCAAGCAGTGAGTCAGTAAAATAAACAAAAGCTGAGCAAGCAAAAGCTGAGGAATGAAAGAGATTTTGGTTTAAGTGTAGTTTAAATCTTTTCAGCTCTAAACTAGAGGTACAGTTTCCCTCCCCTGCATGCACACCTTTTTCTTCCTTTTTCCTTTTTCCTTCTCTTGACCTTGCACCCTCAAAGAATTGTTGAGGGGTGTTATGCCTTCCTCAGATGGCTTTGTGGGATATGCCTAGATGTGCTTCTTAAAAAGTGTCTGAAAGGAAAGCTTTCAGCTGTAACAAATCTGTAGTGTCAGATATGAAGAACAGTGCATGTGCTTATAGTCATAAACTATAAATATAAACATTGCCACGGCAGTCCCGTAGGTGCTTCTTACTCGGAGAATTATCTCTGTTGTGACTCTACTTTCCAATTTTGGTTTTCAAGTTTTTTACATTGTAACTGGGCATTGATTAAAAGGTATGAAGAAATGGACCATAAAATAGATGTTTAGTGGAAGGTAAATAATAGCATATTTAGTAAGATTAGTGGAATATATTTGAGATGTGTTATGTTACTGGCATACCCATGGCCACTTAAACACTGAAATAATCTGTTGCAGCTTAATCCAATTCCATTTGCTAGGTCATCTGGAAGTTACTTTTGCTGAATAAAGTTCTTAGTTGCTTTGCCAAATTGAAGGGGAGGGATTTCAAACTACCAAAGAAATATGCCTTGACAGTAAAGAACGTACTAAAATGCCAAAGATCTCAGTTCTGAAAGAAATAAGTGGTTGGCTGGAAATAATAGCTTTGAATATTTTGAATTCACGATAGTGAATTTTGCCAGATGCTCTTGAATATTTTCTTTGTTATTTACTGCGGTGGTTCTTGTGCATGCTGCGAGGCATGTGTTCTGGATAATTTGATCCTGTTTGTTTATGGTCTAAAGACTTCCCCTCCCCTCCCCCCTGCCCTCCCTCCCCCCAGACAGCAGTATTCAATTGTGTAATACGTTCAGCTGCTGTTTAGAAGACAAGATACAAATGTAAGTCCCAGGCAGTGTTTGTGTATGGTAGAATGGTATGTATTTCTTCTTGGCAAGCAAACTTGGTCTGAATCTTGACATATCTTGACAGATTTCTGAAACTCGTGTTTCACTGTGTATCTAGGAACATTTTAAAAGAAAAGATCTTTAAAGATGTTGCAGCTCCAAGGCAGACTCGTAACATCTGTGGAGAGGACAACTTATTAACAGTATTCTCGGCATTGTACACTGTGGGGGGCTGAATGGTAGAGAGTAACCTTTCTGCTCTATCTTGTCATTTATTTGGAAATGTGTCAGTTTTTCATCTGAGTCTGCCCTGGCATATGGATATTAGCAAAACCTATGAGTATACGCGGCAAAGTATTGGCTAGTGCAGCAGCTGATATGTGAAAAAACTGCGTTGTGAATTGCATGGTTACTAGTTCTGTTTTGTTATGGATATACGAGTTCTGCTTGTACCTGTGCTTTGATTTTTCAGAGTATGCTAAGTTTGGACATTCACACTGTAGTTCTGTAAGTTGTTCGAGACAGGCGTGATGGTGATGAAATTGCGGCTGGACCTTTTCTCTACGTTTTGCCGCCCTTTTCCTTTCTTTTGGTATTTACAATATGATGTTGGAAACTGGATCAAGCATGACCAAGAACTGGGAGGTGGAATAGGTCCATTTATATGTGTTCAGTCAGATTGTGGAGCATCATAGAATCATAGAACAGTTAGGGTTGGAAAGGACCTTAAGATCATCCAGTTCCAACCCCCCTGCTATGGGCAGGGACACCTCCCACTAAACTATGCCATCCAAGGCTATGTCCAGCCCCGCCTTGAACACCACCAGCAATGGAGCATTCACAACTTCCCTGGGCAACCCATTCCAGGGCCTCACCACCCTTACAGTAAAGAATTTCTTCCTCATATCCAGTCTAAACTTCCCCTGTTTAAGTTTGAACCCGTTACCCCTTGTCCTCTCACTACAGTCCCTCATGAAGAGTCCCTCCCCAGCATCCCTATAGGTCCCCTTCAGATATTGGAAGACTGCTATGAGGTCTCTATTCAGCCTTCTGTTCTCCATGCTGAGCAGCCCCAACTTTCTCATCCTGTCTTCATATAGGAGGTGCTCCAGTCCAGCATCAGTGTAACATCAACAGTGTAAGATGCAGTGAAGTTGCTTTTCAAAGTAGAGGGAGCTAAGCTGTAAGCCTTAGTTAAGAGTATGCAGTTTTTTTCACTGCTTGCAGTGTAGTTCATCATTGACCTGACCAGAACAGATTCATCTGTATAAACATAGTCTCTATCTGGCCTTCATTGATGAAGTTTTAGTCTTTAAGCCACAATCACTTTAACAAGTGAGGATAAACAGTGCTGTATTGTGGAAAAATGTCGATCTTGTTACTATATCCAGTTTATTTAGCTTTGTCATAAATTCAGATTCCTAAGTATGTGCATTAGTGAGGTTGGTTTTGTTTTCCTGCTGAGCTCTATCAGGAAAAACACAGAAGATTTTTTGTTGCCTCTTACCTTTCTTTAAAAATGGAGAATGCATTGACTTCTGAATACATCAGAATGTTTATTGTATCCATTAAATAATATAGAAAAGAAACAGAAATTGAGTATATTTTTCGCTAGTTTTCCTTGTGTTTCAATTTCATGTTTGTTTCAAAATGCAGACTTCCATAATTGGCCCTGTTAATCACTTGAAGAAGTGAGGTTGCTGGTTTTCTTTCTCTATTTTTGTTACTAACATAATATTCTATTATCACTTATTTAGAAAATGTATTGTGTATTCAGTGCTCTTTCCATGGCAAATAACCAAGAATATCTTTATCAAACCTTTATGGTGCTGTACATGGCATCACGTTAACCATCAGGCTGACTGTCCATTGTGTAGATGGAATTTCATGGCAAAACCCTGCCTATTTCTGTGACGCTCCCAATTATAGCTGTAGTGTTAATTCCATTCTTTGTGTGCTTATGCCTGTCTTTCTTCATCAGAACTACTTGGAAGTGTCTGAAGTCAATTTGCAGAATTTTGGTCCCAGATTTCATGTGTTTATAAGAGATTAAGAAAAGTTTTTGTTGAAGACTATGGTTTCATGCTTTTGAGTTGAATTAGGTGAATACTGATCTCTGTAGAACAGGAGCTAATATTCTTATTATTATTGTTGAATAGGTCAATAGAGGGTGAATATAATTATGTAGACTAGTTCCATAGGCTGTAGACTAGATCCATAGGCTGATTGCTTTTCAGCCCAGAGCCGGCAATGTGGTGATTCTGGCTTCTCCAGTGACTGTTGGTAGTGGCTCCCCTACTCACAATTGAAATAGGTTATAGCTAAAGATAATTTTTACTTTGCATCTCCACTATTGTTTTACCATAACATACTTAATGTTGGAACATACTTAATTGCCTTTTGAAGGATCTTTTTATTGTTAAAGGTGTTGCTGCTGCTTGAATAGAGAAGGATTCTGGCGGTTAAAGGGACTGGTTGATCTTGAAAATGAAGTCAGACTGTTTAGATTTATTTATTTATATAAAGCCAGTTTCTAGTGGAATTAGGCTATAGCAGGGTAATCCCATTTTTCCTTTTGCCTCTCCCAATTGGTAGTGGTTTTGGGACTTATTGTCGTGCTCTAATTAAATTTTTACGTGTTTCACAAAATCTGATGAATGGTCATAAAAGATACTTACATTAGTTTCCCTGTAGAAGACGTGTATCTGACTGGAGAGTGATGTGGCAGAAACAATGGGTTCTTGCTCATAGCCTGAATTCTGCTCATTTTGAGTGACAGTTGCCTATAATAAAACTCCTGATGAAAAGATTTTTTTTTTCTTGGTCTTAAAAATTTATCCGTTAAACCCTGTCATATTGGATGAAGCCCCAGTAGCACTTTATTTTGGAGTGGCCTTACAAGTGCACAGCATTGTGAAATTTAATGTCATTCTTTATTATGGTCATGCAACTCAGTCATCTCTATTTTTTATTATCTTTCCCATTTGTATCACTTTTTATCCAATTTTGTTTTCTTGAAACTTTCATTTTAGCCCTCTTCAGTCTGCTTTTTCAGTAGAAACAATCTCTTACTCGTAGTTAATTGTGCTTCAGCAGAATAGATGGGACACATCCAATATATGTACAGTGTATATGAATTTCCTTTTTTTTGCCAAAGTCTGTGCAGTGTTCCAGATTTTTGGGGGTGGAGTATAAATCATATAGTTTGCCTGTTTTTCTGTGTGAATTCTCAGTTTGCTGTAGACGTCATATTCTGGCTTGAAGAACTACGCATTCCATATGCTCCCAGAATTTGCAATTAATTTTTTTTTTTTTCTTGCAAATTCCTTCAGAAGCCTGGATGGGTTTAAAACTGGGTAGTGTCTTTGGTTGTACTTTCTGTGTTTTTTAAGGAAAAGCTAATGATCCTAGTTGGGCTTGTTATTTTTCAGATGACATTTCAATATTCTTTGTTCAGCAGTGTTCTAAATGACCCTTTTCTGTATGTGCACAAGTTTCAGGCTTGTCAGCTTTTTTTCTTATATTTACTTTTGTGGTTTTTTTTATAGCTTGGTATGCTTTAGAGCTCCTTAGAAATTAAAACAAAAACTACTGGAGTTGGAAGTCCTGTGCATTGTCTCTGCCGTCCGTTCTCCCCTTGGAAGCAGCTATGTTGTAATGTCTGTCTAGAGGCTTTGAAGGTTATTACTACATGAAAGAATTTTAGGATCTTCTGTCTGTTACTGGGAAGCTTCCCAGGGTTGCTTCAGAGGCTGTGCTTGCTCGATCAGTAACCTTTCTATATATGACTTCTGTTGCTTATTGTTTGCTGCTTGTTAATTTTTTGTCTGGAGGCATTTTTCTTCTTCCCGTGATTCTTTTTAATTGGGTAAAATTTGAAAACATTAATTTTTTTTTTCATGTATTTTCTTCAGTTGCCTGTTTCAGCTGATTTTTTTTTATTCATTTATTATTTAAAAAAATATTATCTGTTCTTCTCTTTATACCTCTATTTCTCCATCATGTTTTTGTTAACCTTGTAAATGCAAGACTTGGTCACTGATTCTTGCAATCCCATTTGCTAATTTTTTCAGTTCAATATCACTTCAATGTTTTTCTTTTTGCATTGAAACTGTATGCATATGTCTTGCTGCATTTCCCAGTTTACTCATAGAAGTTACTGATAACCTAATTGATGAAAACAAGAATTTGAAATTTGAAGGAGTATTGGCTACATTTTTTTATTGTGCCTGATCCTGATCTGTGGTACCTCAGGAGAAAACAAGGAATAGGTATAACTGTAAACTGGATTGCTTTCATGTGTCTCTGTTTTGTGGCTTTTTGATAGAAATGCTACTGTGTTGCCATTCAGGTCTAACTGCAGTTTTAACTAAGGATACAATTTCAGTCTTTTACTGTGTTTCATGAACGCTCTTGTCCTGTGACCACTCTGTGACTCTCTGCATATCCAGATTTCTAAACTATTTCTGAAGATCTGATGCATATGTAATAAAAATGTACCAAAACCTCTTGGGTTAAATATGAACTGGTGTTCTCCTCCACATAAAAAGACGAGTCCTAATCAAAATTGTTTTCCCTTCATCTGCTGCATAGCTGTGATATCATGTAACAGGGCATTTTTAACTGCCTGTAATGCTTTTTTTAATACTTAGTATGTTTTACAGAGGAGGCTTTTCCTATTATTGTTCTCTTACCTTCTCTGATGAGAAATACAAATGTCCTGAAGAAAATGCTATATTTAATTTTAGCTGGAATACACTGCTGATCTAAATAACAAGTAGGACTCCTAAGATGCAAGTGTGATAATATCACGAGTTTCAGCAAGCCTTTTAGAGATTCATGGAAACTGTTAGGGCTGATATGCTTAGTATGTTTTTTCAAGTTCAAAGAGAAAATAGCCATTCAAGTAAAAATAAATCGGTGGTGTAGGCTTCTGTCACAGCAATAATCTTTTTTTGTTGAGTGAATGTGGTACTTTAATCCTGATGTCTTAGACTTAGAAATAATAGTGTCATATTAGTAGTATCACAGCTGGTAGTGCAGTGTCCTGCTGCCTTTCCAGTCCTAAAATACACATTGAGTGTTGATACGTGTTAAAGGAGAATGTGTGGGATTGTACTGAGTTCTGGATTGCAAATCTCAGAATGATTGAGGCGGAAGGGATCACTGGAGGTTAATTAGTCCAACCTCCCCGCTCAAGAAGGGTTCCCTAGAGCACATTGCTCAGGAATATTCCCAGGGAAGGACAATCCACAACCTCTGTGGGCAATGCATTCCAAAGTTCGGTCACCCTCACATTAGGGAAGTTCTTAATGTTCAGGTGAAACTTCCTGTGTTTTAGTTTATACCCACTGCCTCTTGTCCTATCACCTGGGACCACTGACACCCTTCAGATACTTGCACACATTGATCAGATTACCCTTCAGCCTTCTCTTCTCTAGGCTGAACAGGCCCAGCTCCCTCAGCCTTTCTTCATGTGGGGTGCTCTAGACTCTTAATCATTCTAGTAAGCCCTTCACTGGACTTGCTGCAGGACCTACATGTCTCTCTTGTGCTGGGGAGCCCAGAACTGGACACAGTACTTCAGGTGAGGTCTCACCAGGACTAACTGGGAAATTGGTGGCAGAGAAATAGAAGTTTTTCTTTTAAGAATTGTGCATTTGCATCCATTTAGTCCATAGGCTGAGGTGTTGACAAAGCTTGAGTTTATATTTACTGCTTGGAAACAGAAAATATTTTAAGGCTGTCTGCATATTATATCTTATATAGAGGTATCAATAAATTGTGTCTACCATTAATATAAATCCCCAGGGCTTTTTTTACATTCCAGGATTATCTTTGCTCTCGGAAGAGAGACTTGCTTGCATAGGATCCATATCTATGCAGCACCTCAGGGACACTTGTCATGAAGCAGGACTACCATGTTTTAGTCTAACTAGCACAACATTTCTTCGCCCTCCCAATGTAATGGCGTGTGTTTGTTTTCTGTTGGTGTTTAAACTTTGACTCTCTCTAACTAGATTATATGAAGGGTTCTAGATACCTTTTATCAGTGTGAGTAGCTCAATTGTGTATTACTGTCAAAAACATTTAAGTTAAAATGAGATACTTTTAAAGTTATGTAAAGAGTTTATTCTTACTTAAATGTAAATATTTCTACTTGATATTACTTAATACTTGATCACTTTGATCCTGGCTACTTTTAAAAATTATGTTAGTTATGAAGAGTAGTCTGCTTTTATCACTTAATTTGACCAGTCCAAAGGAGCCTGCTTTCAAAGAACACTGAGAACACCTCTCACTGAATGTTAGACACGTTATTCTGGTACAAACCTGAAGTGGCTTGTTGTATTTGTAGGCTTCAATAAAAAACATCTAGTCCCCAAAAAGGAGATGACTTGGTTTTTATAAATCTATTTATAAATAGCAGTTTTGTATAATCCAGGTGCAACAAAAGCATCTTTACATGCTGACTAGTGAGTACATTGTTGTGTATGTCCACAATAACAAAATGGCTAACATAATTCTGAAGGGGTTGTGATTTATTTAAGGAGTTGCTTTTGTTCAGATGAATTTGGGTAGTTTGCAGTTTCATAAAGGTGGATTGGCTGTGTGTGGGTGTATTTTATGACGATTTTCATTTGTAAATTAGCAAAGGCAGTATAATTTTGTGGTGTTGTCTTTTTTACTGCTGTTTGCATTATTGGTTCATACACCTAGCATTTATTGGAGAACACCTAGCTTCACTGTATAAAGATTATTGCTGTAATTGATATCTTTTAATTGCTGCAAGAGTTTTTAATAGTGCATCTGGTGCTTTGTTTCACTTGACTACTTTTAGTTCTAGTTGTTGAACTCTAACACTCATTGCAGTAGCATAACATGGGTAGGAGGGGTTAATAGGAATAAAGAAGTAGGAAAAAATTAGACATACATAGAATGACAATTTCTATGCTCTATTAAGAGTCTTCTAAATTAAGAAACATTGTATGGTCCCGTACTTGAGGTTATGCACTTGCTTATGGATCATACACACTGATGAGTGCAGACAAATCTGAGCACATCAGCTTCTGGTTTAAGCAAACCGTATGGGAGCAGTTCTATTCCAGAAATACTGTGTGTATGCTTTCACAGTCATGTTATCATGCTTTAATACACTCTAGGACAATTTGGGAGTGGGAGAGCATTTCATGTGTTAAAGTGGTTATAGACAGTGTGAAGTTTCCGACGTCACATGGGTTGGTTTAGTATTCAAAGATTCATGACATCAGCTGCAAATGGGATGTTGAAAGGCAGCCTGTAGAAATCTCTGATTTCCATGTTGCTCCTGTTTATTACTGCCCCTCTGTTTATTCCATTTATAGTTCAGTATTTCTTGGTGCAATGTCTGGCTCTCTCAACATCACTTGTTCTTAGTATGTTAGCATGGTTAGAATCTTTTTGTAGCCTCTTGACAGGTATTACTGTTGTGTTAGATTTTTCTAGCACTTGTTAGGTATTTGGAATAACTATTTTGGACTGCATGTTGAGAGAGGCCTTTAGGTTTATTTTCATGTTAGCTAGTAGGTTGTAATTTCAATGAGGAAAAGCAGTTTTTCTGTTAGGCTGAGGAAAGCTGTGGGTTCGTGTAAAAAATTCTATCTGTATTGCCTGATGCTTGCTTTGGACTCTCTCTGCATAAGTAGTACCCAAAGGATTTGATGTGGTGCTGGCTTCTTTATAATTTAAAAGTTTTGTGTGCATGTGTAAGTAAACATGCTCCCAGACTGTTTGAATTAAATAGTTGATTTGAATTGAAGAGTTGGAACTTGTTGTGCATGCCAAGTGGAATTAAAATGTCTATTTGGGAGATGGGAGGGCGGAAGTGTGAGGGAGGTCTAGCCATGATTATTGGTATATTTCAGGTAGCTGGGTTGCAATTTGCAGACAAACACAGCTGTAATAATAATTTTTAAGAATAGGTACTTCTACAGAGCATAACTGTACTTCAAATATGTGGAAATGCTAAAGAGAAAATATTAAATCATTTATAACAGAAAGCCAACAGTGTTAACTATCTGTAAATATTGGGGGGGGGGGATCAAACCAAGAAAACAACCCACTTGTAAACTCTGCACATTGGCCTCTTGTTTACCTGGGGAAATAGGTCAGATTATCGCACTTCACCTCTGTGTTTTTAATAATTTTCAGAAGACAGATAAGATTATGGCTACAAAAACATTTGATTTGGAAAAGAGATCAAATGATTGGACTTGATCATCTTAAATGCCTTTTCCATCCTAAATGATTCTGGGATTCTGTGATAATTTGGATTAAGATTTTAAGGCAGAGAGCCTGCAGCTGGGAAGAAAAGAGAGCTTAAACTAGGAGCCAGTACTAGATCAGATAGTGATTTTAAGGGGAACAGAAAAGCAAGGTCTGTTGAGTATCTGTTCAGAGGAGGTAGACATCATGTGAGAAACTGGTAGTTAAGGCAAAATTTCGACTTACTGGATAAAAAGACAGAGACCATGGACTGAGAAGATTAAAAATGGCTAAGGAGCCTTTAAGGGGGTTTTCTACAAGTGGGGAGGGACTGCGAATCAAGATAATCACAGGGCATAAGAGGGAAGGAATTTAAGTAGCCAGACTGGAGAGCAAGCACTAAAGATGCTAGAAGGAGTTTGAACAGAAAGGGTTAGTCTTGCATATGACGAGAAGACAGAACTTTGTCCTTGAAAACTTATTCCCCTCTCCAGAGTCTAAAATGGAACTTAACCAAACAAATACTATTGTGGAGAATGTGATTTTTCTCCCTGTTTTTCCTGCTTGATACTGGTCAAGATGCTGTAGTAATGTTTTTGCTGATGTTAGGTATACTCCACTTTATTTCATGTCTCTGATTTGAGGAAGTGCTGACTCTCGTACTTGAAATCAAGGGCAGCTTGCTTTGAACATAAATTACTTCACATTTTATAGCTTTTCAGGAAATAATACCTGAGGGCTGAGGCAGGTGTTTCCTTGGCAGATAGTTTCTTTAGTTTCTGCCAGGGTTTACTGCACCCACAGCGAATCAGTTGAATTGAGTGTTCGAATGTAGCTGAGTTTAAACTACCTCTCACTAGAGTAGGCAGCTAAACGTTTCGTGATGATGATAATTTCTGATTGGGACCTCCAGTTCTCTGATAACATTGAATATCCACAGCAACTAAATGCAAAATGAGGATGTTATTTCCAAAACTGAATGTTGAAATATATTGAAGTTTGGGGGCCATAAAGTGCTCTGGTGAGAGGTGCCATAGAGCTTTCTCTTGTGAGTGTCCATTGTCTTCTGACTCTGCTTTGTGGAGTTTGCAGTAAATAATGCACTAGGCTTTCCAGTGGGCCATCAAAGAAGTTGCCCATTTGGTGAGCAGTATCCATTTTATGTCCTAAACAAGGCAATAGCTTATAGAAAGTCTTGCATTACTTAATCACATACTGTCATTATTCCTACGTGTAAGGAATCCCAATTAGGGTTGCATAGACATTATTCTGCCATTTTACAACTTTTGAGTAATTATTTGTATTTCTCAAACCTTGCACATAGTACTTCATCCACAAAGGGGAGACTGGCTTAATCAGTCAGTCAGATTTTTAAGATAGGTCCTTAAACTGCACTGGTGTGATAGAGGACTTCAGTTAGAAATACTGAAAGTCGTTCTGCTGAGCTGTGTTGGTGGACGGGCTCACCTTGTTGGAAAAGTGAGTTTCCAACTCAAAGATCTGCTGCTGAGTCCTTTTTTCCCACTCTCTTATGATGTGATTTGGTTTTTTTTTGTATTGTTCATAGGGATTAAATTATTAATGGGATTTGACAGTAAACATTTTTGCAGAATCATTGTTTCTGGATCATCTGCTTCTTGTTCAACATCCATGGCTAATGAGCTTATAAAAAAAACAGTCATTGAGCTAATATCTTACAGAGAGCACTCTGATGTTATATTTGATCCCCTAATTGGTCTTATAATTGGTATTCATTAGAGCTCTTTCACAAGTCGGGGCAATAAGCTTCCTTTGTTTTATTTAAAATGTTGTAAAAACAATTGAACTGGCAGCTGATTCCAGTTTTCTGTTCAGTAAGCTATTTCAGAAGACTGTGGGCTATATAATTGTCTGATTTGCCTAGGCTGTAAAAGTTAAATATAAAGAGAGATGAATTTTTAGCATATGGCTCTGTATTAGCAATTACATGCATTAGTGGTTAAGCTAGTGTATTGTGTCTGCTTTATAAATGTTTATATTGCAGCTTTCTACTAATAGATGCTGATGACAGCCAGTGTTATGGAGACATGAAGTACAATGTATGGCAGTAATCGTTAGTTATGACCCAGTAAAAAACTAGCTACATATATTTGGTAATATATCCAGTCCTAACCCGTGCTGATAGGAGCATCAACTATTCCATTGTTCCTTAATAATCTAACATGAGTTCATTGTCAACTGAGATGTAAATGTTTTAACTTCATATATTCAGTATATTTAAGTTTTAGAACTCTTTAAACATAAGCAAGCCTGGAAGTAAAATGATACTGGTGCTTACATAAAACTAGTCTTGTTCATTGTGAAATATTTTGTTTTTTTGATTGCCTGAGTACATGTATAAATGAAATATACAGTCTCTTTGTCTGTTCTGAAAACACAGGCCGTTCTGTGGTGAGAGACAGCTTTGAAATCTAACATTTTGTCAAGAAAGTAAATTCACTTATCATTGTCCATAAAAATCAATGGAAAAATCCTACAGTTATAAATGGTCTCTGGATCTGACTTCTTTTAAATGGGAAGAAGGTGATAAGTTTTCATTAAACTATGATGGGTATTTAGATACCAAATTATTTGACTTCTGCCTTATGTTTCTCTGGAATTCAGAACTGCTTTCTCATTTACAAAGCGCCTCTGAATAGCATGGTGATTGTGGAATGATCTATTTATATTGAAATACAAAATGGAGCTTGTTTTAAAGTCTTTGGCAGTTAGAGATGGTCTTCTAGAACTGTGTTAAATTTTTGTAATTGTAACAATGAACATATAATGTGGATTAAAAGAATAAATGAAGTATTTCTGGTGGTGTTCATCCGGAAACCGAGGCATGGTTAGCAAATAATTAATTGTCAGTGTTATGTCTTTGCATGACTTCACTGGCTGGATTCCAAAAATACTGATTTTTCACACTGGTGAAAAGATGAAGGGCTGCTCTTGGATGTTTAGTTCAGGGTGTCAGAGTCTACAAGTTCCTGTGACAAGTCTGAAAAATGACCTGTGGACCTTACTCCATGTGTGTAAGCCTGCAGGGCAGCCACTGCTGAGCTGTTCTGTGCCCACTGAGTTCTGGGGTGAACAAGCTACTTTATGCATTGAAAAACATTTAGTTTCACACATGTCTGTGGATGCTGATACATTTTTTTCAATATGAACCTCTGCAGGCCACTGAAAATTCTCTTTTCTGTTTTATTTATCCGCATTTGATATCTTCAGAGGAAATGTCTCTGCACATTAAAACTTATCTTTTAATTATGTGGAATATGTGGGAATATAAATTGCTAATGCATTTGGTGAGACCCTTCGGTCCCTTATGCAGATGGTAGACATATGCAAAGCCCTATACTAGACATGTTTAAGTTGCCCAGAGAAGGCATTTTAGCTATTTTCAGTAGGAGCTTGTAAGAACCTGTTACGTTTTTGGGACAGGTGTAGTGGATTTGTGTCCAGAGAATTCTTAACATGCTTTCAACCCTTGGGAGTTAATTAGTCCTTGGTACCAGCAGCTTTTTCCTGTAGAGGTTTAAATGCAAAGGGTCAACTGTACTACAGATCATCTCTTGGTTTATATCTGGCCAAGTATTAGGGTGCATAAATATGATGTCCAAAGTATTAGTAACATATGCAAGCATGGATTGAAGAGCCTGAAGTAATTTCATGAATTATGAAGAGTTTGAATGAAAGATTATGGGTTTTGAGCTTTTTAACAAATTCCTTTGAGGTGAGATGGAAGACAGAGAGGAGGGAGCCATTTAGAGCAGATTCAGCAATAATCCTGTTTTGGTATTATATATGTTTGGTTTACTGAATATCTACACCTGATCATATAAATGTGTTTATTAACACTAACAGGTAATCAGTTATATTGGATACTTATGTAGATTGAGTTAATCTGTATTTGTTGCTGGATCAGAAATATAACATGAGGTTTCAGTGTGCTGTTTACACAGGAGAAGGTCTGTACACTCACAGTCCTTTTGCCAACTGAATACTTTCTTTTGTCACTTCACGGCAGACGAAACCATAATAATTGAGGAATAGAGGAAGCTAAACTTTATCATAGACCAATGTGGTTAAGATCTTTCTAACCAGTACATATCTTCAGACTTAACGTCAACTGCTGTTAATAATTTATGATTCCTCGATGTGACTTCTTGGATATACTTTATCTCACTTTCGCATGCTGTTTATTTTATCTGTTGCTTTACTTTTGTTTCAGTGCTCAGCTGGATTAGATCACAGAATGTGCAGATGCAGTTGTTGCTGCTTTAGTTGATATGTCTGTTGAGAATGACGTTATCATTAGTGCTGTGAGAGAAAACAGAAATCTAGCTATTTTATTGGTGATGCTATCTTAAGAAAGTATAGCGCTTTCTGAACTTCTGTTGTACTTGTTCAGCTCGTTGCATTCTCATTGAGGTTGTTGAATACTACTGGCATAAGAAGCCAGTATCAGTGGCCTAGTCAGATGGATTTTGAAATTAGCAGGGCTTTGTGGTTAGGATCTGCCCTATGATTTGGGTTAGTTGTTTAAATTTCAGGCTGTGGTGCAAGGATTTGGGGAGGGGAAATTCCTTTCAGAACCAGACAACCACTTTATGTGCTATAGATATGCAAATAGGTAAGTGCCATGGTATTTTTGTTCGATCAGCTGACTTGCTTGCAAACACCTTTAATCGTTCTCTCAATATGAAAGGGATTTTAATTTGTGTGGTTTATGTTGTAAGAATACAGTTGAATTTCATATAAAAGATCTGTGATTAAATGAAAGGGCATGGGGAGGGAGGACATGTTTATGTACAGTATCATGAGCGGTATTAAACACCAAGGGCCATGCTGTCAGAGTCTGAGTGAGGAGTTACAGTCTGGCATGTGTGAAGTATCATAGCTGATGCTGAAGTTTCTCAATAAAAATATTTCTCGGAAATAAAATAAAAATAGATGCTCTGATGATATGCCACAAGATGTGGGCTTAATGGAAGTCTTCTATAAACAGAAGCTGGGATTGCACAAGTTGTTTTGGTGGTTGATGTGGGTTTTCGTTTTGTTTTGTTGTGGTTTTTATTTTCTTATTTTTTTGGATATACATAAAGCTAATTTTTGTCTGCAAAGAGGTGGTGTTTCAAGGCAGCATTCACTGTGTCTTCAGCCCTCACCCTGGTGTTCTCTAACATCAGATTAAGATGGTCTGTTGCATAAAAGAGAACCCAGAAATGGGAGTTTTGCGGAATGAGCGCTGTATTGAAAGTCTTCTGAACTTCAGATCAGGCTCCTAAAGACACATTTCAGCTGTGATTGTTAGTAACAGAGAAATATAAATGGGCCCTTTCTGCTTGTGCTTGTCACATGGGACAGTCAGCCTTTGTGTAAAAAGAGTCTGTATGAGCTTCACTTATTTGTCAATCTTTTTCTTTTGCCTTTATGCCTAAGAATAAACTCCTAAATTTTAGTACTTGCATTGTGAAAGTTGTTAGATTTGTTTACCTAGAGTAAGCACTGTTCAGGTGTCTTGTTTATTGGTAAAGGAGAGAGGGGATGACTGGGAAACTTGTTATTTTTATCTGTATTTCCCCATTACTCTCACTAGCATGCCAAATACCTAATGAAAAACTGCCTTGTGAATGTTTATTTATTTATTTATTTATTGAACAAAGCCTGGTCTGCCAATGTGATCTTATGGTTCCATAGTGCTAGACTAACATACTGTAAGTGGCGATAATCTGGAGCTCTGTTTTGGCATCTTTAACCCCCCCTGTGGAATTAATGCAAGATTTTATTTGCTTCCCCTCTTCCCTTCTGCCTTTAGGATTAATTTAAACAGTAGTACTGGATGCTTATTATGTCTAAATTGGAAAGGAAAAACCCTATTACTTAAGGGTATAATAAAGCCAAGCTTTTTCATTTGAATTTTTCATTTTTACAAATTGCTGGTAGAATTTATCTAAGGTGAGAAGCAAAAATAGTGGAGCCTGTATGGAATGGGAAATGAAATAATTTTCCTGTCCCTGCTGCAGATCCAGATGCTCTTACCACAAGAGAAGCCTTCACTGTACCATATATAGTCTTACATGAGTTATGTTCATCCTTTGATCTGCTATAGCATGCTTAAGGTCAAGGTGATAAACATCTGACTAGCCTAATAAATGTGATTACTTGGGGGTTTTTTTGGTTGTACAAAACTCTGGAGTAGGCAATACTTGTTGACGCAATGAGCATGAGTGCTGGTACACCTCTGTTTAGAACCTAAATAACCCTTTACTGTATATTCTTCCTCTAGATTTAGAGAAGATTTATCTTACTTTTCACAAACGAAAAATACAAATAGCTAATGACTTCAATGCATTGGTTAGTAAAGTTAACAGCCTCAAGTAGTGTAACATGAGAACTGCAGAACAAATGCAGGAAAAGCAAGGCTGTCTCAGCCTTGAATTTTCTGCTGTAACCGTATTAGCATGATAGAAGGGTTCATTCAGTAGGCCTGCCAGACAACTGGAGACTCAAACTGTTGATAAATAAATTCTCAGTTTTAATCTCTTTGGGGGAAAAAAAAAAGAACCTTGGGAACCAAGGTAGTAATTAGTCTGAAGCAGTGTGATTAGCCCCGTTTAGAGTGGAATTTAATTTGGAAGCAATTAAATTAACATAGACTGAGTCTGGTGAGCTTGGGGAAGGGTTGACAATAGGTTTTTGTGTCAAAATCCAATAGTTAATGCACTGTCTGTGATTTTGGATAATTTAACTTATAATTAAACATAACTTTCATCTTGCGATTTGTCATGAATTCAAAGGCAACTAATTTTCTGTAAATAAAATAGTTCTTTGTAGAAAAAAGAGTTGATTTGAACTGTAGTTCCTAGTCAGTAATGGTCAGGCAGATAGGACAACATCCCCTCTTTTGTTACACTTGAGGTTTCTGTCCCTCTGCTCACCCTCCTCTCCCCCAGCTTTTTTCCTTCCCCTTTTCTTACCTAGATTTTGCCGATACTGCACAGTTTCCAGGGAAGAAGCTGCTCTCTGATTGAGGGATTGAACCATTTTTTTACTCTGATTTAATTTAAGATTCATGGGATGCACACGATAACCGCCTGTCATGGGAGGAATGGGGTGGGAGAAAGGACTTTGTGGCATACTGATTGATCTGCCACCATGTAACCAAGGTGGAAAGACACAAGACCACTACTGGTGTAACCATGGAAGTGACATGAAGGCACCTGACAAGAAAAGGTCCTCTTTGTGTTGGAGATAATGAACTTTTTTGTTTTAAAAAGGGATGGAAATGAAGGAACCAGACTTAGTGGTTCTGCCATCTTTTCTGCAGTGGAAAAGAGAGGACAGCGTTGTCTAAAAATTGGTGCTTGTTGTAGACAAGGTGAAGGTTGGGATCAGATCTTCAGCAGAGGACTTTGATAAGAAAGGGCCAGTCCAGTGCTGCCCATTTGCCCTGGCTGCAGCATTCTGGTGATGTCTGCACCTGCTGTTTGGGAAAAGGTTCTCTGGAGAAGCTGCTTAAGAGTTCTTCAGTGCCTTGAGCTCCTTCTGCATGTACAATGTTGGCAGAGGTTGCTGCTGTAGCTACTAGAGGCATACCAGACTCCTGGGCAGAGTGGGATGTTCCCTCCTCAGTGAAGAGGGGAGCCTGAAGGACCATGTCGGGATTGTACCAGCCGATTCCTTGACCATTGCTGGCTTCCAGATAAGAGCTGAATGATGAAAACACCTTGTTTTGGGGATGGGCAGGGGTTAAAGGTAGTCCCTTCCTTCCTCAAAAACCCACACAGTGCTTCTGTAGTTGCTTTTGGCTATGTGCCTGTGAAGTATAGCACGTTGTATCTCTCTTGGTTGCTTTAGGTTTCACACGTTGCGTCGAGGTGTCAAGAATCCCTTGAACTTGTGGGACTTCTGTTTTCTGCTGGCACAGTAGGTTTGCAGTTGGCAATGAAGAATAATAACATTTTAAGATGTAGTCAGGTATGTCTGTGGAATGTGGCTTGAACATATATTTCAAAAGGAGGGACACAACTTTAGCTGCATGTGTTTTGCAGTGATGATTTGAAAAGTTCTTCAGTTTACAGATGGTTGATCAAATTTCTCTTGTCAGGTTTTCACTAAGCACATTAATGGTGTATGTCGCTCAGAAACCCAGGTTGGAGCAAAACAGCATATGGAATCTAGTCATCCTGAATTTACTATAAGCTGGAGTGTAAAAGAAAGGTGAGAAGTACAGGGCCCAGCTGGCTGTGTTACTCCTCAGACAGTGACTGCACTCTTTCAAGCACAGACACACACAGGGAAGTGGTCGCTGTAATCTTCCTCCTTAGCCTCTCACGTGTCTAGTCAGAAAAGGCTATAAAGGCTCTTCCAGACATCTCATTTTCTCACCTGGACTTGAACAATGAGTTGGTAATCCTATGATCTCTCTCTCTTACCCTCCGCTTTCCTTGGAGGGGAAGAAAGAGGGGAAGGAACTAGCGTTCTTGAAATGCATCTAGGTTTTAATTTCTGTTGATTGTGGTGCAGAATCCTGCTGTGTTTGTGGTTGGTTTGTAGCAGCATTCTACAGCCTTATGAACTGAGCTTGCATGACACTTGGGTGTAGGTTCAACCTGACGGACCCTTTTGCAGGGTCTGCAGGGCAGTAATGGGTAGACAAAGGCCACATTTGGGGTGTTTTGGTTTTATTTTTTGGTTGCAAATGGGTCTCCTCCACAATTTATTCATTGCACTGAGAACGGAAGAGTGGATGCTTTGATTAGAAAGGAATCTTATTTATAATACTTTAGTGTAAATTAACTGTGGGGAGGAAGTCTTAATGGAAAACAAAACAGCCTTATTAGGCCGTCTTGTTCTGGGACAGCAAGTAATAATCCTTATGGTGTTTTGTGTCAGGGACAGGTGTGTGTACATGTATTTTCAGAAGGGATTCCAAAGGGCAGCCTGCTGTGTGTGGGTTTGTTTATGGTTCTGTGTTATGCAAAACGTGGTATATTCCCTACTCAGCTCTCCTCCTGTTTTAAGTTCACCTTCTGCCTTTATCTGCCCCCTGTGAACTACTGACTGGCGCAGCGAGCAGGAGGCTGGTAAATGATGGAGCTGTCTTTCCACCTCAGTTTCCTTATAAATGGCATCAAACAGTAATTGCTTTTCATTCAGTGCTTCAGAAAGAGTGAGATGCAGCGCTGGGATTTGCTTTTCCCCAGGGTGGTATGGGAGTGACTGATGGAACAGAGCCAGAAGAATTTGGCAAAGTAGCTGCCTGTAAAGGGAATAATCTGTTTCTTCTGATGATGGATGGCACTTAGAAGGCAGCTGAGCTTGAAAGCCATTTTTCATGCTAAGACACTGCGATGTGCAGCAGGTCAGCCACTGTGCAAATGCAAGCCTTCAAATTGCAAGCTAACAGCTTGGCAGTTTATGCCTGGCAGGTGGCAAGTGATTCGATTTTAGTTCCTGGGAGTATGTGTGGGTTTTGGTGGGTTTTTGTGGATCATAACATCTAGTAATTTAACATTTTTCTAATTACATGATGGTATTTTTCTAAGTTAAGAAATATCATAAGACTCATTTAAAAGGACATGCATTGTTGTTCCTAAATATAGTAAATTGCTCTAATATCAAAAGACTGATTCTGTTTAACTGCTGCATATGCCATTAAGAATATAGGATAAAAAACATATTTTGGCTTATTACCACAGCTGAGCAGGTGTTAAGATACTGGCGCCTCATTTTTCTGTGGAGCAAATTGAGAAGCTACCTGGGACAGAGCATCTTTGTGTGTTGCTTCCAAAGAAATGGCCCTGGAATAGCAATGGTGAGATTTGACGCAAATCTCTATATTGGAGTGATTATCCTAATTCGCATAGGATAACAGCCATTGTAGAGATGATCTATCGCAGGCTGGATGCTGGGAATGCATCCGTAGATCCGGATGAAATTGAATGTACACGACCCATGTGGCAGAAATTTACACGGAGTGCACCATCATCATATGCCCGCTCATAGGCGTCAATAACCTGACATGACATAGCACCACCAACAGTGGCTGAAATGATTCGTCAACTCTGAGTTCGAAGACAATCTCACCCCTTCCATCATTTCAGCTGTGTGAAAACTGTCTCAGGAGCTCAAACAATTGAGAGACGATCTATCTGATCTATCCAGCTCTTCACGTGTACCAACCCACGTCTCAGCTATTAACAAAAGGCATCCTACTGCTCGAGAGAGAAGATATAGGAGGTGCACGCTGTGGGCCACCCTATTGTTATACCTGTGGGATCACGGAGAAGACATGAGAAAGTGGGATGGAAAACCTACCTCAGCTCTGGAGGAACGGGTGCATGAGTTGATGAGGAGAACAAAGGGCAAGGATGATCATCGCATGAAAGCTGCGGCTTCAGTCTCTGGTGAGCAGATTCCCAGATGGAGGGGAAGAGCTGATTTTACTCCAGCTCCTGTGATAAAGAAGACTAATCCCTGTCAACAAGACATAAGTGCCCAATAATTGTGATGACTCTTAGAGGGGCCCTACCTCCAGCCAGGTGGAAGTAGGGGACAATCGGATTTACTCGACTGTGTGGATCAGATGGCCTGGCACATCAGGCTCTAGCAGATACCGGGGCACAGTGTACTCTGATGCCATCAAGTTGTCAAGGGGTGGAACCCATTTATATTTCTGGAGTAGCAGGAGGATCCCAAGAGTTGACTGTTGTGGAGGCGGAAATCAGCCTGACTGGGAGGAAATGGCAAATGCACCCCATTGTGACTGGTCCAGAGGCTCCATGCATCCTTGGTATAGACTACCTGAGGGGAGGGTACTTCAAGGACCCAAAAAGGTACCGATGGGCTTTTTGTGTTGCTGCTTTGGAGACAGAGGAAATTGAGCAGCTGTCCACCTTGCCTGGTCTCTCAGAGGATCCTTCTGTCGTAGGGTTGCTGAAGGTCGAAGAACAACAAGTGCCAATTGCGACCACAACAGTGCACCATCAGCAATACCACACTAACTGAGGCTTCCTGATTCCCATCCATAAGCTGATTCTTAGACTGGAGAGCCAAGGAGCGATCAGTAGGACCTGCTCACCCTTTAATGGCCCCATATGGCCAGTGTGAAAGTCTAACGGAGAATGGAGGCTTAACAGCAGACTGTCATGGCCTGAATGAAGTCACACCACCATTGAGTGCTGCTGTACCAGACATTCTAGAACTTCAATATGAGCTGCAGTCAGAGGCAGCCAAGTGGGATGCCACAATTGATATTGGCAATGCATTTTTCGCAATTCCTTTAGCAACAGAGTGCAGGCCACAGTTCGCTTTTACTTGAAGGGGTGCCCAGTGCACTTGGCCCCAACTGCCCCAGGGGTGGAAACACAGCCCTAACATCTGCCATGGCCCGATCCAGACTGCACTGGAATATGGGCAAGCTCCAGAACATCTGCAATACATTGATGACATTATTGTGTCTGAAAGTCGGTTTTGCCGTAAAACGGAGTTAGGTCAAGAGACCTGCACAGGAGATTCAATTTTTGGGAATAAAATGGCAAGATGGATGTCGCCAGATCCCCACAGATGTGATCAACAAGATAACAGCAATGTCTCCACCAACTAATAAGGAAGAAATGCAAGCTTTCTTTGGTGCTGTGGGGTTCTGGAGGATGCACATCACAAATTACAGTTTGATTGTAAGCCATCTCTATCATGTGACCCGGAAGAAGAATGATTTTAAATGGGGCCCTAAGCAAGACTTTGAGCAAATTAAATGAGAGACAGTTCATGCAGTAGCCCTTGGACCAGCCTGGACCTGGCCAGATGTGAAAAATGTACTCTACACCGCAGCCGGGGAGAATGGTCCTACCTGGAGCTTCTATCAGAAAGCTCCAGGGGAGGCTTGAGGTTGACCCCTCGGCATTTGGAGTCGGGGATACAGAGGATCTGAGGCCAGCTCTACCCCAGCTGAGAAAGAGATAACTGGCAGCCTTTGAAGGGGTTCGAGCTTCTTCGGAAGTGATTGGCACTGAAACACAGCTCCTCCTAGCACCCCGGCTGCCCGTTCCAGGCTGAATGTTCAAAGGCAGTATCTCCTCTACACATCGTGCAGCGGATGCTACATGGAGTAAGTGGGCTGCACTAATTACGCAATGAGCTCAAATAGCAAATCCTAGTTGTACAGGAATTCTAGAAGTCATCATGGACTGGCCAGAGGGCAAAGATTTTGGAATGCCACCAGAGGAGGAGGAGGTTATGCTTGCTGAAGAGGCCCCACCATATAGTGAACTGTCAGAAAGTGAAATGCAATATGCCTTGTTTACTGATGAATCCTGCAGTATTGTGGGAAATCATCAGAGATGGAAGGCAGCCATATGGAGTCCCCAGTGACAATTTGCAGAAACTGCTGAAGGAGAGGGTGAATTGAGTCAGTTTGTCGAGGTGAAAGCCATCCAGCTGGCTTTGGAAGTTGCTGAATGAGAAAAGTGGCCTGTACTTTATCTCTGTACTGACTCATGGATGGTGGCAAATGCCCTGTGGGGGTGGTTGCAGCAGTGGAGGCAGAGCAGCTGGCAATGCAGAAGTAAACCCATCTGGGCTGCTGCACTGTGGCAAGATATCGCTGCCTGGGTGCAGAACCTGGTGGTGAAGGTACGCCGTGGGGATGCTCATGTACCCAAGAGTTGGGCCACTGAGGAACACCGGAACAACCAATAAGTGGATAGAGCTGCTAAGGTTGAAGTGCCTCAGATGGACTTAGATTGGCAACATGAGAGTGAATTATTTTTGGCCCAGTGGGCCCATGACACTTCAGGCCATCAGGGCAGAGATGCAACATAAAAATGGGTTCATGATAGCGGGGTGGACTTAACAATGAACACTAATGCCCAGGTTATTCACGACTGTGAAACATGTGCTGCAGTTAAGCAAGCTAAATGGTTAAAGCCTCTTTGGTATGGAGGACGATGGCTGAAGCACAAATATGGGGAGGCCTGGCAGATTGATTATATCACACTCCCACCAACCCACCAAGGAAAGCACCATGTGAATACCATGGTGAAAGCAACCACCGGATGTCTGGAAACATACTTTGTGCCCCATGCCACTGCTTGGAACACTGTCCTGGGCCTTGAGAAACAAATCTTGTGGTGACACGTCATCCCAGAGAGAACTGAGTCAGACTCAAATTGAGACTCATTTCTGCAACAACATTATAGACACTTGGGCCAAAGAGCATGGCATTAAGTGGGTATATCACATCCCCTACCATGCGCCAGCCTCTGGGAAAATCAAACGGTACAATGGGCTGTTAAAAACTACACTGAGAGCAATGGGTGGTGGGACTTTCAAACACTGTGATACACATTCACCTAAAGCCACCTGGTTGGTCAACACCAGAGGATCTGCCAACAGGGCTGGCCCAGCCCAGTCAGAACTTTTACATGCTGTAGAAGTGATAAAGTTCCTGTGGTGCAAGTAAAGAATTTGATGGGGAAGACAGTCTGGGTCATTCCTGCTTCAGGTAAAGGCAAACCTACTCGTGGGATTGCTTTTGCTCAGGGTCTGGGGTATACTTGGTGGGTAATGCGGGAAGATGAGGAAGTCCTATGCGTACCTCAAGGGGATTTGAGTTAGGCGAAAATAGCCAATGAACTCAATTGTATGCTGTTGCCTGCTATGTAGCACTTTTACAGCCCACCAACTAGACATCTTCAGGTCACCAGTGACTGACCCTGATTTCCCCCTGACCATCACCCCAACGAAGAATGAACTTTGACTAAACCAGATGTGCTCAGCAATGACCAGATGAGTTCCGCGGTGTCATCAGCAGGCAGCAGTCCAAACCTGCACACCATCTCTCCTGCTCTGAAAGACTGTTACAAGAAATGGAGCCTGACATCATGGACCAGATGAACTCAGCAGCTTTATAAGGATTGGTCCATGCACTAAGGAATGATATCTCTCTCTTTGTGTGTGTGTGGATGTGTACATATCTATATCTAATATACATATGAGAGAAGAGTGTTGGTATATTTAAAAATGTGGGTTCTGAGCATGACGTGAATGGTATGGAATTAGGGGTGGGTACTGTCCTGGGTTCAGCAGTAGCAGTCATTTTTCTCCTTCTTAGTGTCTGGTGCAGTGCTGTGTTTTTGACTTTTGTCCTGGGAACAATGCTAATAACACCGATGTTTTCAGTTGTTGCAGTAATGTTTACTCTGACCAAAGACTTTTTGAGTTTCATGCTCTGCCAGAGTGAAAAGGAAGGTGGGAGGAAGCAGAAACAGAGAGTGAGATTTTTGTTGTTGTTGGGTTTTTTTTGTTTTTTTTTTTTTTTTTTTGTTTTTTTTTTTTGTTTTTTTTTTTTGGTGAAGAGAAGGCAGAAGTTTAATTTAAGGAGTACGTTATCACCTGAATTTTATAGACGTGGATTGGCAGGGTCTTAAGTGTCCATGAAGGGCTTGTCCAGTGTACAGTGTTCTTGTAAATCCTGTGCTGCTGTATATAGCTATTAGCTACAGTTAAGAAGATGCATGTAAAACAGGTCCTCTCTTTTCAATGCTGCATACTCAGCGTAATAAAAGAACTCCATGCGTTATGAAACATGAAATTACTGGGTTGGTAACAAAAAAAAAAAAAAGCCAAAAACAAAGGCTGCTATTCCAGTTTGACCTGCCTTTTTGAATGTCTTTAAAGGTTAAAGGTTTAGGCAAAAGGTCTGTGCTTGTTCCCTGGGAGTAAATTGGAGCTGAAAATCTGCTGGGTGTTAATACCATGTGGAACAGCTGTACGTGAAGCAAAGTTAATTAGAAGCTCCTTGTATGTGTACTTGTTATGACTCATCAGTTATTCTTCCCTTTGTTATACACTAAGACTTCAATATCAATCATGGAATAATTTTTCTGAGATTTTTACAATGTGGTAAACGTCTTGCTGCCAAATGTAGTAGCTTTTATCTTTTACAAGACAATTCTGAAAAAGATCAAGAAATAGCAGTGGAGGAGAAGTAAAGGACCACTGCTACAGCCATGAAGGCTTGATGAACTTTTATACGTCTCTAGCATTAGCAATATCCCCCTGATGTTAAAAGTAAGCAGCAGCCAGAAGGTTGCAGTCGCACTATGTTTACATTGCTGTAAAAGATGCATGCGTCTTCTGTGATTTGCTTGAATGAAGTTATTAGGGTCCAGTATCATCAAGGTGAAATGCAACCTGGCAGCATCTTCTGTGAGGGAATGTGTTCTGCCAAAAAAAAATAAAAAAATAATGAAAAAGTGTATATTCCATTGTTTCTTTTGGTTTTTAAGCAGATAAGTGGTCGTGGTTTTATGGTATAATTGAATGGCATATTGACAATGTTGTACGCCAGAGAATTGGCCTTAGATTTAATGCACTGCTTGTTTTTCTCAAAATAAGCTGCTTGTTTCTGTCAACCTTATGTAAGAGGTGTTAAATGAAACAGGTGAGCTGCAGCGGATGGTACCACTGAGTGTGCTGATATTCAGAAGATACTGCTTCTGCTCCAGAAGTCTCAGCTGGGCTGGCTACTTCTTAAACTATGTTCATGTGAAGGTTTTTTGATTATTTTGGGTTTTTCTTGGTGTCCTCGAGATACCACTGGAACTTCTTCAGGCCCATGTGAGTGACTGCAAGGTATTCTGATATCTCTCGTTGTATTAGTGTTTAGGGCCTTACCAATCACTGATGTCTGAAATAATTGATTTCTAAGGAGGTGTCATCTGTGACACCTCTAAGTCTGAATTGCTTGTGCACTGTATTTCTTGCATATTGGCAAGAGATGGTGAAGTATGTAGCCTGTTAGAGAGAGTGAGCTGAAATGTAAATGAAATAGGTGATTTTTGCTTTGCTATGTCTTAATGAAGTTTGGTTCTGAAGTATAGCCATGACCATAATATCTGCTTGCAAAGTTGTTGAAAAACTGGGTGGCTGTAGAGAAGATCCAAAAGAATGATTTTAAGATTGGCAATTAGAGACTTAATGCTTATTGGAAACAAAAATGAGACATGCCTTTGCTATATTGGAAGACAGCAGGTTGTAATGCATGTTTTCATTTGGGAGAGGCACATAACAGGAATCAGTCACTAAGCCAGATGCTGGATAACTCACTCTGGAGGTGATCCGTATGTTTTTGACAATGAAGATGATTAATTTTTTGAACAAACTACCATTTGGAAACAACATTTCATCCATCCTTTGAAATGTTTAAATTGAAACTGGAGGGTTTTGCTTGAACTTTTCAGAGGTGGAAATCTTTCCTAGATAAAATTTAATGGCCTGTGACAGGTTGTTGTGGTTTAAACCCAGTCGGCAAATCAGCCACACACCCCTTGCTCTCTCCCTCCCCTTCCTCCCCCCCTGCTCCCGGAGGGATGGGGAGGAGAATCGAAAGAATCCCACAGGTTGAGATAAGAACAGTACACTAACTACGGTATA
Source organism: Amazona ochrocephala (assembly GCA_039720435.1). NCBI lineage: Eukaryota > Metazoa > Chordata > Aves > Psittaciformes > Psittacidae > Amazona > Amazona ochrocephala. The sequence continues at coordinate 78,206,558 of CM077881.1, read as the reverse complement.
ACAGAAACCACTGCTGCTACCACCAATAATAATAATGACAGGGGAAATACAAGGGAAGAGAATACAACTGCTCACCACCCACTCGCCGATACCCAGCTTGACCCAAGCAGTGATCTAACCGTTCTGGGTAACTGCCCCCAGTTTATATAGTGGGTGAGACATGCTGTGGTATAGAATACCTGTTTGGGTAGTTTGGGTCAGGTGTCCTGTCTCTGCTTCCTCCCAGCTTCCCCTCCTCCCTGGCAGAGCATGAGACTCAGAAAGTCCTTGGTCAAAGTAGACATTACTTAGCAACAACTAAAAACATCGGTGATATCAGTGTTGTTCCCAGGCTGAAAGTCAAAAACACAGCACTGCACCAGCTATTAAGAAGGAGAAAAGTGACTGCTACTACTGAACCCAGGACACAGGTAGAAGAGGTAATTCTGATCTCTGAATTTAGGAAGGCACATGCTTCCTAGCTTTGCTCTTTGGTAAGTTTTTGACTGCTGCATTTGGAACAGTCTCCTTTGCTTAGGGTTTTTTTGCTGGAATGTAATGTGATCTTAAGGTCCAGAGATAAGTTCCCAAAACACTTTCATAGCTGTTCACCCATTTGCATTGTAGAAGGTTCTGCCATCGTAGTGAATGTATTTACTAGGTAGCTTCTCTTTGATTTGTGCTTGTTGCATTTGTCTTATTATTTCAAAACTCAGTAACTTCCTGTGGTAGCATTTGAGAAATGAGCTGTTAGGATTGTGACATGTACAGATTCACTTTGTCCTTTTTCTTATTATAATAAGCCATAATGCAAGAAAGGCTTGGTCTTTATGTTCCTGGTATTTTAGCTTTTTATCATTTATCATTTCAGGCTGTACTTGGGAATACTTTGATGCCTTCACCAATGCATTGGGCTGAACCTCAAGTAGAGTGCTTTGTACCATTGTTTTCTTAGTATTGTGGGCTCTTCTCATTCTTGCGAGGTTGAAAACACAACTGTGTTCCTCACCCAGGACCTAGGAAATTCAGGGGATGGAACATCTTACTCATCATTTTTTTCACACTTGGTCCATTTCATTCCCTTTTACTTTTTGTTATGGTAAATCATTGATAAAAAAAGTTCTGAGGTGGTGTTTTAATTAGCATGGTTTAGCTTTAATAGCAGGACTAGCAAGGCAGGCATAGTGCCCGTGATCGGATGTCTTTTTGATTGTTGCTTTTCCTTGAGGTAGAGTGATCCCTGTGAAAATACTGAATTGTGCTTGAAAAACTGTTTCAGTTTTCTTTCCGTTTTACTTGTATGCTTGCATTCCTTCTTAAGAGCATGTGGGTCAGAGGTGCCAGCTGAAAGAAGGGAGGCAACTTCATTCCTGAGGGCAGATGGGTCTGTTTATGAGAAAGGAATTCCCAGAGACAGCATAGTGCCTGGCTAATGCTGCAGAAAGTCATAGCTTACATGAAGTTCAGAAGCTGCAGAGAGAGCTAGCAAAGCCCTAGAGACTTGGATGAGTCCTCTGTAAAGACTAGAATTGACTAAGCTAGTTTGCAGGCTGGCGAACCCACTGACTTGGCTCAAGTTGTGCCCAGAAGGCGTTCATTGGCAGGTAATAGGTGGGCAGGGAAAAAGGCTTTTGTTGGACCAGTCACCTGCGTTTTCTTTTCTCAGGTGGTTTATTATCACTGATGATTAGATAAAACTTGTCTTTTAGGTTTTAAAAAACACTGGATTGTTTTTGGCAGGCTTTTGTAGGAGAAATTCACTGGACAAATTCACTTTTAGCTCAGGCTAAGTTGGAGTTGTAGGAGAGTATCACACAGGAGTTAAGTAGGAGCAAAGAAATTCAGTACTGGATGACTTGAACAGCAAAGGCTGTAGTTGCTGTGGAATACACCTACAGCAGAAGAAATCTTAAGAATGACCATGTGGAATCAGATTAATACCTTATCTTCATGCTGTCCTGCTTGTGTACCAATTTTCTTTATCATTTGTTAGGGAAGAGTATAAGAATAAAGTAGCGCACAGAGCTACTTTCTTAGTGATCTGTAAGTCAAGGAGAGCTTGGGTCAAAGAAGATTTCTTTTGTGCATAGGGGAGCTTCATGGACATAGGTGTTTGCCCATGTGTTTTTTGAATACTTGCAAGTCTGCAGCATGCAAAAAGCATAAACTTTTATCAGTGTCCAAGTTAGGAATACTGTGTGCGTATGTATTGAATACACAGGGAGAACTTGCTATTGTAAATGTATTGATACAGTTGCCAGACATCAGCATGTGGATTTAAACTGACTGTTTAAGGGACTTTGAGTATATTTTGGTGATTTTTCAGGATCCAGCTACCTGATTAGCAGACATCTCTTCAGTATTTTAGCATACCAGTTGAAATAATTAGTTAATAGATGGTCCTAGCTGTTATGTTCTTTAGAGCTTTCCTTGAAAAATATTGCTGTTGTGGGTTTTTTTGGTGTTTTTTTTGTTTTTTTTTTTTTTTTTCTTAATCCTAACTCATATTCCTGTTAAATCATTGATGTGGAGCAGGGAAAGAGGCTCCAAGATCTCAGTAGTTACATGCATAGTTAGTGATTGCTTCCAGAAAGAACGAGAGGCTGATGTAGGAAGCCCTTTGAAGGAACTTCTCAGAAGCAAATTTAACACAATGTTGTAAATCAAATGTAATATTCCACTGCGTAGTAATTCTAGTGAGTAACTACTTATGAGAGAACAGATGTATTGTAGTAGCTGTTTAGCTTTTAATTAAAAATCAAAGTGGTCATATAATGGTTTGTTTTGTTTTTCATTTTTCCAGTTCTGTACACCATGAAATGGACAGTTGTACTTGATTTTGTAAAATATGTACCACGCAGGCAGGGGGAGACATGCAGTGTCTTTTCGAACTGGCTTGTGAACTTCATAGTTGTGGTTTTTTGAAATAAGTTGTTGTTAGATATCATCTTGAGCAGTCTCTCATGTTTTACACAAATATAAGTTTGAACTGGACCTCTGTAAATACTGAGGATTTGCTTATATGGGGTCATATCTTACTTGACTTTCGGAATATAAGAATTATGTCAAAAATTTATTAATTGGCTTGCCTTTTTTTTCAGTAAATTTAGTTACAGTACAAACAAAGCCCTAAAAATTCGAACACTAAAAATATGGAGTATATACACTCCAGGAAAAGTGCAAAACTTATATTTTTCTGGTTTGTACAGGGAGATTTTTGCAAAAATTGAAGAGAGAAATGGGCTTGTGGCATAGTTTTGGAAGTTGCTTGATATGTGAGCAGGAATAACTAAAAGCAAGTACTTTACAACAAAGTTTGAGTAGAATTTATAGCAAGTGCCAAGGTTAGACATTGTGCTGCTGGCAGGTATACAGAAAGAAGGCAAAAAAATATTTAGGAAGTGTGTTCTTCATATGTCTTTCACAGTTGATATAGTAGCTGGGGGAAGGGAGAGAGTTGGATAACACAGGCAGTATGCGAAAGGAGCTGTCTAAAAATCCCTTGATCTTAGAAATCTTACTCAGGATGGTTGTACAGAAAGAGACGCTTTCATGATAATACAGGAAGAATGCCTTCGGAAGCTTACTATGTAGAGCTGTTTGGGTGGTTTTTAATGCTGTAATTCCAGCTTTTCTAATACAGTGTAAGTCACTGCCTTGATTTAACTGTTATTGCTTATGCAAATTGAAATTTCACAGTGGTAGTTGTGACATCTGTTTGTCATCTTATATGATCACAAAGTCAATGTTTCTTGCAATAAATTTGTTGTTCCCAGTTTTGTTTATGTTTTTATCCACAAAGAATATCCTGCTTTAGTGTGTTTATTTGTGGTAGAGGTATAGATTTGATACACAAGGGTGTCCTTGGGATTCTGGTCTGTTTACAAGCCCTGTTAAAGAAAACTTATTTTGACACATGGCCAGTGATTGGTAAAGCAGTGATAATTCAATTCTACAGCTACAGCAAACGAAAAGTACTTTTCAAATAAAGATAACTTTCTAGTGATTATCAATATTTATATGTTAATAACTTACAGTTTCATTAATAATTATTTTGTTAGTTAATAAGAAGAAAATAATTTCTTGGGTTTTGATGCATTAGAGGACTGATTCAGATGATACTTAGCTAGAGGGAAAGGCTTCCATCAACTTCCCCCCACAGCCCAGCTGCCTGTCAGGGGAGCTTAAGTACTAACCAGGGGGTTTTAATGATCTCAGATGACATCCAGGGCATTTCTCTCACTTGGGAAGCTAATAATCTGCTTTGATATGAGCTGGCAGGAAAGAGGTTTTCATGTCTCGTTCCACCTCACTGTGATAAATCAAAAAGTCTTTTTTCTTTTTCACCCAACGGTCTTGCTTAGGGTTAGTACTCTGTTAGTAGTGCTGTAGAAATTGATGAAAAACCTTCGCTCTTGTCTTGGTACTAAGGGGCTTGGGTAGGCCTTTAATTAGCACTCCATATTGATATTATTAATTCTTTGTACCAGCTCTTACAGTTTTTGCAGTTCTTTCACTGCTAGGCTAGCTTCTTCCATATTGAGGAAAGTTTGGCTTAATTTGGTGGCCATTAAAGTGAGCAAAGTCTTCTGTCAGACTCTGAAATTCACTTGACCAAAGACTTCACTGTTACAAAATGCTGATTCCACATTTTGCTAAGATACTAAGTGTCTCATGTCCTGACTGTACCTATCCTAATGTTTTTCCAGTTGGGTTACATTTCTCTTGACTTGGACTGCATGGTCACTACTATGCCTTAAGAGAAGGTCAGTCTCATTTTAGCAGTTAAATACTGGTTTTAGTATACTTGTAATCCAGGTCTCTGTGAAGAAATGTCTGTTTACTGTTGGACTATGTATATACATATGATTTCCTCATAATATATTTAAAAGTGTTATCCATGTTTTTTCTCTATACAAGAATGAATTACAGTTCTTATACGTGGCTGTTTTAAAAGGCAAATATTTTCTTGCTCTCTCCACTGCAGGTTTAGGTTGCTTCTAATCTGAAATGAAAAAATGCAAGATTAGGTGTTTGGGGTTTTTTTTTGTTTTTTTGTTTTTAATGTAATTAGTTCCTAAAGATGTGCATACTGCTAGAGAAGGCAGAACTTGGATCAAATGGTATTCCTGCAGATTAAAATTAATATCTGTATAAAGAAGCTCTAGCTACTTACTGCTTTTGTAGTAAGGACGTTTGTACATAGGTTTGTAGTATTGTACTTTGCATATATATACTTTATAGAATCCCAAAACCTCAAGATAATGTATTTTCCCCACTTGGCAATTATGGTTTTGATCGTTACTTGTGCACATAAAGATTGTCCAGACTTAACTTGTTATAATGAAATATTAATCTTTGTTGAAGTGAATGCAATATTGTGTCTTGATGAAATTCAGGAAATAGGAGCAAGACTAAAATTCTGTACTGCAACCTGAATTTAATTCATACCTTTGGGGAGGAGGGAAAGTTGTTAGTATTACAGTGTGCTTCTAGGCATGAAAAGGCAATGCACATCTTAAAGAATATGACAGTGTCTAACAACAGTCTTAAGAAAAGCAAAATTGAACTGTACAAATGAGTCCATCAGACTTTTACCTCTCCATAGTACTTGGTGAGAAAGTGAATAGTTACAGGCTTGAACCTGTGTTTAAAAATAAGAACCTGTAATATGAAAATAAGAAGGGATGTCCTATTCTTTATCTCTATTTGCTGAGTATAAATGTTTAATAATCATAAAAGTTACCAAATAAAAGAATACTGGATACATATTCCATCTCAGGAAGGAGGGGTTGGTTTAGACCTTAACCTTACAAGAAGATGCTCATGGGCTGAAGTTACGATATTACAAAAAATGCTGCAGAGCTATGGAGTAGCAATGCAGGTTTTGAGTATATAATGGTCGCCCTTTTGTACAGCCAGTAATACTCTTGGTCCTTTTAACAACGGAATTGTATTTTGAGAGCATTTAGAAGCAATATATTCCTTTATTTATTAGAGTGTTTACTTAGCATGACATCACCAGAACTCCATCGTAGTTGTGTTTGACTGGAATACTCTGCTGTCCAAAGGCAGCCATAGCAGTCTGTTGCAAAGCACAAAATGCAAGGTCCTTGTAGCAGTCCCATCTAGAAATTGTGGGTACTGCAGGTGTTGATTCCCCATCATCAGGCTGTATAAATTGTGATTTCTGTCATCTCAGTGGGGAGAGGTTTTAGAAAGCAAAGGAGGGAAAAATTAAAGAGCACTAGAATCAGGACGATATTCTGGGAAGATAAATTTACTGAAGAACTCTTAGCTAGTTCAGCGTTTCTGTGAAGATAATTTTCACCTCTTTTAAAATATCAAAACAAGCTTTAGTTTAAGGAAGGGGCTGTACCTTATCTTCTTACCTAATTAACTTACTGCATATCTTCCTGCTTCTATGACAGGCCAGACTGAATGCATTTACGGTGATAAATAACCTTGACAGGACCTTGGCCTGCTCATCCACTGCAGGGGTGACTGCATCCAAACAATGACATAGCCAAATAGTGCATTTTAGAGGGAGACATTAAATAGCTATTGGGAAGCAGAGTAAGATAAAGTGTATTGCCTGTGCCTGACTGGAAATATCGCACTTCATACCAGCGTGAGTGGGTTTGCTTAAAACTGTAGAGGATATGTGAAATGTAGCTGTGGTAATGGAAGTGATGCTTGCTGATTTCTTGGAGAACATTGACAGAGTTGAGTTTGAAGAGGGAATTGTTTGTGTCTATTGTAAGTGGAATTTGAAAACAGCCTTCCACATCCACAGAAATACTACAAGATGCCTCTTCTTTCATGGGAACTCAAGGGAGTTGCTTGCTTTAGTGGTGAGACCTTGGGGAAGAGTGATGATGTGTGGCATCTCGTAAAACTATTAATCTTTGTGTTGCTGAGCATCTGCCATGAGGTTGTGTATGGGATCCTTACTTGAATGTATACAGTGTTGAAAGAATGTTATACAGTGTTGTGTTTTTACTTAATACCCATAAAGTAATGTTGAAAATATAGATCTGTGAGAGCTCCTCAGTGCTACCTGCAGCACTCTTTTCATGTGCCAAACTCACCTTGTACTATTCTGAGTTATGGCTGTGTCAGAGCAGAAAATTGATACGTAAGAGAAGAAAAAAAAAAAAGCCAAGCAACGAAGTAGGATAATTCACCAGTTTGAATTACGTACGTTCAGATTTTTAGAGGAAGCAAGTGAATCAAATTGCACCTCTGGATGGAGTTTTTGTCTTTAGACTGATTCACTAATGTTAGTCTTTGATGTTGGCAACTGCTAGTGTCTCAGCATATTCTGATTTTATTATTTTTTAAATGTTTGAAGCCTTGATTAGAAGCGATGTGCTACAGAATATCTGGAGGGTCAGTGTATGTTCTGGAGATGTCATTGTATCTCATCCAGTAATCCTGTGGACTGAAATCACTTCCTTAGTCTTTGTTTAAATGGGGCTCCATATGTTTTGGTTGTAATCGCTGTAACTTTTTCACTAATCAAATGAAGACTTGATGCGTATTCATGTGCAGATGGCAGGGGCTAATCTCTGGACCCTGCCAATCCTTGGCAGTTGGTCGAGTGTCTATGTACAAAATTCTCTAGCTTTAATGATGAAGGCATTTTTGATTAACAGTGTTGAACATTACTGAAGTAATAGATGTTGACATCACTTTTATGCATGAGTTTTGATAACTGCAGTAATTAAAGAAGGTACAGCTAATGTATCGTAAGATATAAATTTTATGCTTTGTATAGTTTCTGTACTGAGGACATTTTCTTATACTAAGTGATGTCACTGTCAGTTGCTCCAAACGTGACTGTATATCAATATGTGGCCACTACCTTCATCACATTAAATGAAGTATCAGTTAGTTGGGATTGAGTATTTTATGATTTGGAGCTCTTAATACGTTTTTATGTACTGTATGGAAAACTTCAAATTGTTTGGGTTATTTTCCTAAATAAATGCAGGATTGAAGAATTAAACTATATTATGTTTTGATGTTCAGTACATTTTCTCCCTACTTTCTGTCTGGATACAGAGCAAATGTATTTTATTATTGGGAAGTAATATAGCTGTTTAGAAAATTACTTAAGCTACAATATTTGTGTTGGCAATTTTCTAGGCATAACAACTCTGTTTTCTTTCTACACCCATTTGTAGAAAGATGCTGAGGAGGGACTCTTCATTAGGGACTGTCGTGATAGGACGAGGGGTAATGGTTTAAAACTTAAATAGGGGAAGTTTAGATTGGATGTAAGGAGGAAGTTCTTTACTGTGAGGGTGGTGAGGCACTGGAAAGGGTTGCCCAAGGAAGTTGTGAATACTCCATCCTTGGCAGTGTTCAAGGCCGGGTTGGACAGAGCCTTGGGTAACGTGGTTTAGTGTGAGGTGCCCTGCCCATGGCAGGGGGGTTGGAACTTGATGGACTTAAGGTCCTTTCCAACCCTAACTGTTCTATGATTCTATGATGACCATAAATCATGTTTTCAAGGGCTGTGATGCTTAAGCTATTCTGTTTTATGCATCTCTGGGCTGCATGGATTTAGGCAAGCTGTTATCTGTAACCTGGCCTAATTTAAATAATTTCTTACGAATCACAAGCCTAATCAAGATTTATCACAAGATAAATATATTTCTTTTCTTTAAAACTGGCCCTAAATACGTAACTTGTCAGGCTGTTTGAATCAAAATTGTCGTCCAAACAGGAGGAAAAAGCAGAGTATGTGTTCCCTTAAATCAGCTTGAGACAAGCAGACTGCAGGCTCACAGAGAAAGATTTGAATTCTAGTTTTGGTTGGGTTTTTTTATAGGACTATTGGATTTAGAGAACCTCTGCTGAGAAATCAGTGTGTCCAATTGCTATGTTGTCACTGTGTTTGTGAGGTGACTTCCTCTGGTGGTGAGGAGCAGGTGTCAAGCAGTTCTGTGGATTTTCACAGGTTTTAAATGATAAAACTGTTCTAAGTCTGAGAACAAAGTTGAGTACTTGCTGAAAAATTCAGGCTTCATCTGTATGACACCTTGGTGTCTCAAACTTGACATACATTTTTGCACCTGAGGAGGGCTGTGAGTTTGAACATAAGAATACCTCCGATATGCAGATGTTTTGAAGTCGAGTTAAAAAGAGAAGCTGGGACATGTGAAGAGGTTTATGTGTTGGCTATTTCAAAATGATCTTATTTGTGTATTGCATTGTGGACTTCAGTAAAGCCTGAAAACCACAGCTTTTTCAGGAGTGAATAGTTAATGTGACAGGTAGTTGAACCTAACCACAGCCTTATATTTCTGTGTGTGTGTTGGTTTAGCAAACTGGAAAAGTTTTCTGGCATTCCTCACTCAACCCTCAGCTTTGTTTACTTAATGTACTACACGATAGTCCTTGAAATGTAAAGGGACTGTTTCCCAAGGTTGGGTTGGAGAATCAATTTAGCACTGCCATCTACTATAGATTCTCCCCTGCCTCCCCTTGTGCCCCCCCCCCCCCCCATTTCCAGCAATGAAATTTAATTTGTTTGCATTTATTCTTCTCCTGTGTCTCCTCTAGCTCCATTTCCAGCTTGATAACTGTCTCTAGACAATGTTAATAATCACTATATTGTTTTCTTCCTGTGACAACCAGTAATGTGTAGAATGCACACTGAAATCTGGCAGAGTACAACTGAAGTGTTGTTTGGCTTTTTTATTATTGTTTTAATCTCTGTTGGTCATGTTTCAAGAAGCTTCCCATTGAAATATTTTACAGCTCTTAAATGTTTGACTCAAGACTTCAGTGATATGCGAGTGTTCCATCTTCACATAAAATTTCCTAGTCAGTGTGGTGTATTTGCAGTATGTCCTCAAGGCATCACTGGTGTTTCTTGCTGTAGAAGCTGCTTTTTGCTACATGGTGAATGTGATACATTCTGGGCTGATTTCATCTGCCTCGGTTAATTCTGCAGTGGATGTGCATGGGTAGTACTTCTTGGTAATGCAAGTACTTTGAACTTGCCAGGCTATAGCAGCTGTATGAGGAAACCATCCTTACCAAACAGTAAATCCTGCACTACACAGAGTTACAATATAAACCTGTTTTATAATGAAGAGGGATCCTGTGGGAGTAAATTCAGCACAGTGCAGAACAGCTTCAGGAGGCAAAGCTGCTCTTGAAAGCAGGGGTATTTTTACGGTCAAGTGAGGAACTCTGATGACCTCACATGCTTGAGTGCATAGAAAACAAAGTGGTCTTGCATGAGCCATGTTGAGCAAAAAAGCAATACAATAATTACATTGAAAGAGAAAAGCGCTCCAAATCCCAACTCCTAAATGAAGAAGTTTGGGCTTCTTGATTGCAAAACAACAGCTTTTGAGCTTCACATTGTTCTTTCTGTCTCATCCCCACTCAAAGTGGAAGGGGAAAGGAGCAAACAGCTGAAGGAAAGATTGCTTGACTGCTTTTGAGGCTCTCTTGGACGCAGGACCATTAAGATCACCAACAGCAGGACAAAATGCAGAAAATTGTACATTGGTGCTCTATGCATGTATACACACACACACAGATGCATATGTGCTTGCATGTATATGTACCTCTGTTTATTCCTGAAAGACATAAGGAAAAGTCATTCACTGCCTTATGCATAATTTTTTGTAGTGAATAACTGTGCTGATTGTCACTGTTATTTCGATCTCATAGGACTGTCATGATCTGCTTGAAACTATTTAATCTTGTAGCTGTTTTGGAGCTGGTGTGCGTAGAGATCAGAAAACCTTTTTTTTTTAATCTCCACATGAATTAAAATATTCTGACAGCAGAACATTTTAGTTTGGATTTTTTCATTGGCACTGTAGATGTTTTAAAGATTTCTCATCTCACATTTTTCTAGGAGAATGTAAGTGTTAGTTGGTCAGGGATTTTTTGTTGTTTCTGTGGCACCTTTTTATTTAATATGTGTTAAAGTGTACCGTGACAATCTTTTGTATTTATGTTTATAAACAACTATCTCATATGAATCCATCTCTGCAGATTAGTTTATCTAAGAATAAGGGATTTGTAGAAAACGTGTAATAATTTCTTAGGTAATGAGCTTGAGGATGGCATCATCTGTTGTAAGCAAGGAGCTGTGTATTAGTTTTCTTGGTAAAAATGTGGAGTTCTTGTTTGATAATTGTTTTGATTCAGTTTCTTGTAAATATTTTTGTGTAGGGTTAAATTAGTAAATGAGATGTAGTGCTAAAAGATTTGTATTCATAGTTAGTACTTAGCACACAGCAAAACATTTTCTGTCAGCTTCCCCTACTTTTTAATTGCCCTCCATGATAAATACTTTCTACTAATAGCTGAAAATTCTTGTAAATCTCTTTATAATTTTTCGAGGAGTGTTCCCTTCGATGTGCTCATATCATCTCTGTTTTCCAGGTCAGTAACTGAGGCACAGTTAGGTGTCATTTAATGGTCAGATAAAAAATAAGCATTGAGCTGTATCTTAATTCTCAAGCAGTGGCCTGTCCAGTTTTTATGCTTCATTGTTCTTTCATGATTTTATGAAAATTTCTGTTGTCCAGCACTCCAGCATCTAAATTGTCATAATTTCTGCATTTTTGATTTTTAGTGAGAGTAATAATAGCACAAGTGGAAAATAAATTCATGACATCATCAAGAAAAAAAGAAATGTATAGTTGGAAAAGAAGACGGATTCATGGACTATTTTGTTCATTCTGGCAGTCAGATCAGCCCTTGTCACAGCGGTAAAGGCTAGTCAGTGAGTCATAGTTGGCTTGTGTGTGCTGAGCAGAGTAATTCAGATTAGACAGTGACTTTGCTAGCTGACTAAAATTCCCCTGCACTCCTTCCCAGTATCTGTAGGGGAGTATGAAGCTATGATTTCTGCTGAATCCTGCACCTGCTGGCCTGTCAGTAGTGAGGCACTGCCTGAATACCTGGTGAGACAAATAAAAATCTGTCCTGAAGGTGATGTGCTCTGAAACAGTTGCATCTGAATTAAGGGGTTAAAACAACTCGTGTGCTCATGACTGGACCTGCTGCCTATCAAGAAGCTGTAGGATAAGTAGGATTTTAGACAGATTGCATTTCTTCAGTTTGCCTTTGCTTCTTTAGGGTGCAGTCAGATTTTGAGACTTCTCTGCAAATGTAAAGAGATTTGCCTTGCTCTGTTATTTGGGCATTAATTAAAACGTAGGAATAAAGTAGTTGTTGCATCCTGTGATATCTCTTACTCATTTCTCTAGTCTCAGAGGTCTTCAAAGTATTCTTGGGATAAATTCCTCTCATACAGAGGAATTAAGCAACATTCTGCTTTGATGTTTCTTCCCTGCTTGAGTGCCTGCATTTTTAGTTTCATCTTTGCAAATACATTCTTATTCAAAGTGTGAGAAATTACTGTCTAATCTGGGAATTCAGTAGTTTATATTATTTCCCTCCCCCTGGTCTTACGGTCTTTTCCTTGTATAGAGGACTGTGATTTTTGAACTGTAAGAAGTCAGAGCTGCCCTCCCCTGAGAAGCACCCTAGTGTACTGCTCCCCAAATTAACCTGAAGAACTTGGCTTAGTGGATTTTGATTTTTCAATACCAGTTGGTTTGCTTATGTGATAAATGTAAACAGTTAATTTGCTGATAAATTGTAATAATGATAAATTGTAATAAACTTGAATTATTAATTTGCCAGTTAAGCAAGGCGTGTAAGTTAAGCTTGATTAGCATTATGCTATAACAAGACTATGATTCGTGTTAAGAGTAATAGTTCGTTATAAAACATAGTGAGGAAAATTATGAAGTAAGAAACTGTTGATAATTAACTAAAGAAACTCTGAGTTACTATGTTCACATTGTTAAGGCAACGTTAATAAAAATAACTATTTGTAACTCCCTTGAGTATAAGCAAGTATTTAAAACATGAGATCAAAGTATTTCTAGTTTAACTTAGAGAACAAAGTAAGTCTTTGAAATAGAAATAGCTCTTTTACAATGTTACAAGTCTGTGAAGTGATAATGGCCCTCTTTACAAACTTAGTGTACTCCTCATCCCGCGTCGGGCTTGTTAATCGCTTTCTTGATGTGCTAGAGATTTAGTAGTTTCTCTGTTAATGAGATTTAGTAGTTCCTCTGTTAATGAGATTTAGTAGTTCCCCTAAAAAGCGTCTCCTGTAAATCTGATAACTCTGTGTACTCCTCATCCGCACATCTGGTTTACTTATCAATTGTTTGACAACCACACTGTTCTAAATTTTAGATAATTGTCAGAAGCTTGCAGGCATAGCCAATATTTATCAATTGTTTAATAACCACACTGTTCTAAATTTTAGCTAATTGTCAGAAGCTTGTAGACATGGCTAATATTTATGTTAAGCCCAATGTAAAGGTCAGACGCAAACTAAAACAGCCATCAAACACCGTTTGTGCAAGATAAGATAACCGCCAGATGTTCCAGGAACCAACCGACAGAAACATGACAAACGACCCCCTAGGAACAACTGAAGCATGTGCAGAGTACCCCCACTACTTCAAGAACACGGAAGAAAAGATGTATAAAAGGGGACTGTTTGAACTGCTTAGTGCGGCAGTTGGCGGAGCGTAGACCCCCCTGCCGTCCAGCGCTGTTTTTGCTCATATTCTACTTGCTATAATTAATAAATTCTAATTGGATTTTAGTCTGTTGTGGTCTCAATTTATAACACTTATTTGTATTTGTTTCCTTGGAAGCTCTTAACACCACAGCAAATATTGGAAAACTTCCCCCTCCCCCCCCCCCCCCCCTCTTTTTGGAAGATTAGATACATTACAGGTATTAAATAAAGCAAATTGTAGTATGAAATGCGCAGATAACAAGGTGCTGAGACATAGAACACTTTTAATCCCATCTGTGGAATAGCAGATTCTTTTTTACATCTGCTGGACCAGAATATCTATAACAATTATTTTCATGACCTTGCAAATGAAGAAAAATGTGATTAATATTTTCATCTTTCTGTTGCAAAATATTTTTACATTTAAATTCTGTAGGAATGCAATAGGGGATGCATCTGTGAACCAGAGAAGATAGGCAGACAGGGATGGATGTAAGCCAAGTTGGAAAGGGGAGTTTCAAGAGGACTGGCTGCTTAGCTGAGGCTGTTGGGGACTGTGGAGACTTTCCTTTCATGTGGCTTTAAGGGTTGGATTTCTGTTTTTTTTTCAAATCAATCAAGGTATTTGCACTGAATGTGCTGTATGTGCCCACTAGGACACTGGTTATTCATCCAGGAGTTTTTAAAGAGCATAGTTTAAATGGTTTGGAACATTTTGCTCTGAGATGATGTCAAGCATATGCTGTACCTTACACAGATTTTATAGCCATGACTAAATGCTATTTGATGTCTTCTAAAATTGCTATAACTTCTGTTAAGCTATAATTATAAAGAAGCTCTGCCCTCTCTTGAAGGTGGAGTACACCTGAAATGTTTAGGAAGAACTTACACTGCGTACTGGGACTTGTATAATTTGGAATGTGTTTTGCTAGCTGAGTCTCAAGTGTGCTTCTCTTCCCATGTATTGTTATATGATGTGGGTATTATGAACCTGTGCCTGATTGCTGAATCTTTTGACATGTGTAAGTGGAAAAATTCTTTACAATTTTTACATGTAGTGCACTTTATAAATATTTGTCTTGTTACTATGATAATCAGAATCTGTAATTGAGGAGAGGTAGTGTTACTTAATGTTGCAAATACTGTTTTATGAACTGCTTAAAGCTGAAGAGATTTTGTACAACAACAGAGCATGTCAGAGGGACTCATGTCTTTCTGTGACAATTCCAGTTTAAGAACCTCTCTGCATGGTTTCTGAAATGTCTGCACCTTGAATATAACTGGTGAATTGTGTTAAGTTTTTGCTGCACATCTGAGTCCTTTTGCTGCACATCCGAGTCCTTCTACTGACAGTTGCTCTATAAATGCAATTCTTGAAATGTTGGTTAGAGTCACTGTGGACAGTGTAATATGAATGAGTTTGTGAATAACAGTTTGCTGGCAAGCAGCTGTCAACAACTTCAGGCACTGTAGGGTGAACTGCAAATAAGAAAAAAAGAGCAGAGCCATTGGGTCAGTGATTCCCAATTCTGCTGCTGCTTCTGATCCAATCTTGAACGCTGCATTAATAAGTGTTGCCTTCCAGAGCATTGTATGACCTTTTCTCTTGTTCTGCTTTTACTGTGAAAAATACTGGTGGAATACTGTTACCATATAGCTACAAGAAGAAATAGGAGGCAAGTAGAAGTTATTTAATATTTTTATTTTTTAAATAAGCAATAACTTAAATCTCACAAGCAAGGTGTCAATCTAGGTGTGAACGACAGTTAAATATGTGTTTTGGACTTGTTTTCTGGATTGGATCCTGTGTCAGTAGACAAGGAAATGTTCAAGTGGATGCTGTCTTCAAAACCTGAGTTTGGAGAGAGGGGGCTGAGGATTTAGAGCTTCTGCTGTCTTCAGGGAGACAGGAGGTGCTTGGCTGTACAGGCTCAGGTAGAGCCGCAACGTCATTACATGTGCAATAGGTTAATGGTTTTATCTTCTGTCTGGAATATCAAACTCTTAAATAGTACAGATTTGGATTAGAAACAAAATATGTTATTGCAAAAGCTGAAATTTTCACTTCTCTACCTTTTGCATTCATTTTTGAAGAAAAGTAGAACTTGAACATCAGTGTGAGTATAGCATTTGCTTGTTGAATTCGATACTGTCATAATGATGAAATGGTACAGGACAGATTTCAGATTAGATAAAGGGAAAGTCTTTGTATGTTATAACTCCAGAACATACCTTAAACAGATGCCCTTTAGCAACATGTTGTCTTGGTATTCCTATAAGGGCCTGATAGAAGCAAGTGAAATTGTTGAGTGAAATATTTCATCTGTCATACAATGCTTAGGGACACCTTCCACTAACCCAAGTTGCTCAAAGCCCCATCCAACCTGACTTTGAATATTTCTAGGGATGGGGCATCTACCACCTCTCTGGGCAACCTGTCTGGTGCTTCACCATCCTTGCTGTAAAAAATTTCTTCCTTCTATCTAGTTTAAATCTACCCTTTTTTAGTTTAAAACTATTACCCCATATCTGATTGCAACAGACCCTGTTAAAAAGTTCATCCCCATCTTTCTTATAAGCCCTCTTGAAGTATTGAAAGGCAGCAATAAGGTCTCTCTGGAGCCTTCTCTTCTCCAGGCTGAACAACCCCAGCTCTCTCAGCCATTCTTCATTGGAGTGGTCCTCCATCCCTCTGATGGTCTTGGTACTCCCTGTGGTCTCACCAGAGCAGAGGGGCAGAATCTCCTCCCTTGACCTGGTAGCCACACTTCTTTCGATGCAGCCCAGGATACAGTTGTCCTTCTGGGCTGTGAGAGCACTTTGCTGGCTTACGTTCAGCTTTTCATTCATCAGTATTCCCAAGTCCTCCTTGGCAGGGCAGCTCTAAATCCCTTCATGCCTCAGCCTGTATTGATTCTGAGGGCTGCCCTGACCCAGGTGCAGGACTTTCAATTGGCCTTGTGGAACCTCATGAGGTTCACACAGGCCCACTTCCCAAGTTTGTCCAGGTCCTTCTGGATGGCATCCCATTCCCTAGGTGTGTCAACTGCATCACTCAGCTTGGTGTCATCTGTAAACTCTCCAAGGTTGCAATTGATCCCAATGTCTGTCATTGATGAAGATATTAAACAGTACTGGTCCCAATACAGACCCCTGAGAAACACCACTTGTCACTGATCTCCATCTGAACATTGAGCTGTTGACCACTCAGTGGCAACCATCCAGCCAATTTCTCATCCACCAAACAGTCCACCCATCAAATCCATGGCTCCCCAATTTAGAGATATTGTTGTGGGGGACCGTGTCAGAGGCCTTACAGAATTTCAGAGAGATGGCATCCATGGTTGTTGACTTGTTCACTGACGTACTCACTCCATCATAGAAGGCCACTAGGTTGGTCAGGCAGGACTTGCCCTTGGTGAGGCAGTGGTGGCTGTTTGGAGTCACTTCCCTGTCTTCCATGTGCCTTAGCTTTGAGGAGCATCTGTTCCATGATCTTCCCAGTCAGATTGGTGAGGCTGACAGGCTGGTACCTCCCAGGATCCTCTTTAAATGTACAGACACATTTCCTAGCATCTGTGGGAGTACAGCATTCTCTTTTAACTAATAAATAGTCAAACTACTGTACTGTGTGTTAAATGGTTATTTTATTGGTGTAGGACAGTGTGGATAAGGAAATTATGGGAAAAGATTTAAATTGGAATTCCTATTTGAACATAAAGTTCTATTACTGCCAACATTCTAGTCTGGTTAGATCTTTCCAGCAAAATTGTATTAAATTGTGTGAAATATTTACATTAAGCTGTATCTTCTAAATTTGAGAAAAAGAATTAAATATGAGAGAATAATTTCTATACTTTGATAATAAACTTGTTCACAACTTATATCTGTCACTGTTTCTTTTTATTCCAGTACATGAAAAGCTATAAAGCAGCAATAACAAAGGTTCAAAAATGTTGACAAACGAGTGATCTATTCTCCATGAAAATTAGTGTCTGCTCTGTACTTTCACAAGAAATCTGAACGCAAAAGGGTAAGCCCTTTTAATTGTTGCTGTGAACTGCTTTACAGAAAAGGATCATGCAAATGCTTGATTTTTCTTGGTAGAGTGGTATTTTAAGATTGTAATGAACTATTCAACTTGTATTTTGTTTGTTAATTTTCCATTTAAAGCACTTGTAACAAAGCCACAAGGCTAAGTTTACAGGCTTTGGGCGTTAGAGATCTGCTTCTGTCCATTTCCCCTGTTAAGCAGTGCCTGTTAGATGAAGTCAGCTGCTGAGTGAATGGCAGGACCACGTTGTTGACACAGAGCTTGCTCAGTCTAAGTAACTGTGTTTCACTAACCCTTTTGTTGAGTGAGAGAATAATGCTTGTTGGCGTGACTATTACAAATTGGCTTTTGAGCTCTTTCCCCCCACCCCTCCTTTCTTTTTCTGCCCCTCCGTTCTCCACAGCTGATAACTCCCTGCTTAGATTGAAAACACTGCTACAGCCCCCTGAAGCTGCAGCCTTCTCTTCTCTTTAGACAAAAAGGGCTTGTCTGGGTAAAGGGAAGTTTCCCTTGATTTGTTGGAAAAAAGGCAAAATTTGCAGACTTAAAACGTTATGGATAAGAATTTATTTATGGAAGTGGTTGTGATATACTTGTTAAAAACATTAAATAATATAAATATTTTCAAAGCGTGGATAGGAAACTAAGAGGCTCTGGAAAACTGAATGTTTTGTTTAGCTGAAAGGAAGGTAAGCTAAAACTGTAGCAAGTTTTTGTTGTTTTGAGAGTACAAGCAAAACATTTGTTTAGCATTCTAGTGGTTAATGAAAGCTTTCTCTTGTCTTGCTTATTTCAGTTTCAGCGATGTGCTTTAGAGCAAGTGCATATAGCTTCATTTGATTTTAAATCCCCAAATCCATTGAACTACCTCAGAGAAAAGCGTAGAGCTAAAGTCAGATTAGGCTGAGTCAGTCTGTCGATGCTGCTGGCTTTCACGAAGGTTATCTTTAATCTGGCACCGAGGTGGCTATTGCTGTGATATTATAGCCTCTTCAAAGTGCTCTCGTGATTTCATTACTTCTTAAAGATGGATCAGTAGTGTGCACTTCCCTTCTGACCTTCTTTGTGTCTCTTGATGTTTCCAATATAGGTGTTATACCAACTATGCTTCAAGTAAAAGTTCCTTGAATTTTGAATTATTGCTGTGGCATTATCTTGTAGGATGACCAAGGATAACTTCAGTTCCTGCTGGTTTTCAGAAAGTCAGTGTATGTGTTGATGACTTTATGCTATTACTTCCCAATTCTGTCTCAGACAGCTCCTATGATTCTTATTTCATGGATGGCTGGGATGTAAGGCCGTCATTCTTGACTTCCTCTCTAAAATAAAACAATGGGTATGCAAGTAGTTAGATTTCTTCTTTAGACTCTTTTACTATGTAGGTAAGAGTTCTTCATTAAAAGACCTTTCTCATGGGGCAGATAGGAGCTGAGGGAAAAAAATAATAAAGGGGTGTGTGGAGAGAAATAATACTCAAAACGAAAAACTCAAAGCTTGTCAGTTGCAAAAGGGTCTTGTAGCCGGGAACAAATGGGAAGACATGGATTTTTTTCTTTCTGACAGCAGCAACTCAAAATCTTTCCTATGTATGTACTGGATTCTCCTTTTATCTCTGCACTTGAAAAAGACTACCTAAAAGGTCTCTCCTTCCACAGGGTAGGGCAAAACCAGGCCCATTGGCAAAAGATGTTGATAGGACTCATTACCAGTCTGAAACACAGAATCATTTTGTAGAGATAGACTTACATGAAACAGATTTATTTAAGATGCTTAGATACAAATTCTTTTGCTGATTTTGCTGATTTGCAGCAGGCTTATCAAGTGTTTGGGGTACTGGAATTTAAAGACAAAGCTGGTTTTAAGTTCAAAGTCCTTTATTTTAAGAATAGTAAATCCTTGGGCTTTTAAAGGTGTATGTAGTTTTAGTGTGCATCAGTTACTGAGTAAATGAAGAATGTAGCGTTGCAAATTTACAGCAGAAATTACATGGAAAATGCATAGACTCACACAGAGAAAGGTTTAGGGCTGGGATTAATCATTGACATTTTCAAAATCACATGTTGACCAGTGACAGGATCTAAAACCTCTGAATTAGTAAATGTGTTCTAAATTCCCGGTAGTGAAATGTTTCAACTTCTCTGTGTTATTTGGAAAGGGTTAGAATGTATTTTTAGTGTAGCGATAATGTACTGCAGTAGTAAATGGTAGGAGGTTCTAGCATGCATGACCTGGTTCATCTGGATAACACTATTGATTTTTTTCAGTAACTCTGCTTTAGTTAATTTTAACTTCATTTTCTGATTCTTGATTAGCTCAGTGGTAAGTTGTCACTACAGCATTCAACTCCCTAAGGACATGATCCATAAGGCAGATTTTTCCAGTGGAGGGTCATGTTTCGGCTAATGTACACATAATTTAAACAGCAGTTGGCCTAATACTCTGAAGTGGCATTTGAGATACTTAAAGTCCAAGAGTTAGATACCATAAATTAGTGTTTGTGTTAAGTACTCTTTAGAGACCTGCGGGAGCAGCCAGTGGGACATGTAATGCTCCTTGTGTTAATTTTTTCAACAGGTATGTGAGTTAAAATCTCAAGGAAGATTAAGAAAGCAGTTGCACTTAATGCAGAAATGCTATCTAACATTTCATTGGCAAAGCTTTGTTTAATCGAAATTGATGTAATATTTGTTTGCCCAGACTGTGTTTGGATTATAGTTTAATGGCCTATTCAAATAAATGAACATAGTAAAAATGTCTTCATGTGGTTAGAGCAAGCTAATGAACTCTGACTTTTCCATTTGCTGATGTTTTACATTTTTTGTAAGTTTAGTGCTGAGCTGTGTTTAGTTACTTAAAACAATTTTTCTAAGATACAGAGAATTTGTCTCCATGTTAGCATCACAGTGGTTTTGTCAAGCTGAGCTGATGTCTCATGCTGTGTAGAGGCAGCAGATTGAAGGTAAATGAGTTCAATTAATGTTTTTTCTGGTTATTTTGGAGCAACCTGCCTGCAGACCTAAGTGTGGCTGTCACTTCACCCAAATCCTTATTTACTGAAAGATTTTCTGTGTATATTGATGCTGTGGTTTCCAGTTCAGTACTGCAGTATGAGCCAGTGTGGACGTTGGCAGTGTAGGGCTGTGCTAGTGTGGGAGAAGAGCAACATAAGTAGGAGTGTTTGGGAACAGAAGGCAGGGAAAAACATAACTGCTCTAAGAGTGTGTTAAAATCAAATGTGGAACTGTTCACATGACTAATGATAGAGTAACATCAGAACAAAACATGTTTAAATAGCTACGTTTCTGTGAAGTGTTTTTCTGCTGGCTAGATGGTGAGTGGTTAAAGTGCATTAGCAAAGTTCCTAGAAGAATCAGAAGCTATGGTGTAGATTGGTTTTTAAGTAGCAGTAATCATGATTAAGTCAAAACTGTACAAAATGTCATCTCATAGGGTGGTAACTAAATTGCTGGGTCATGATTTGGAGCTGTATGTTGTAATAAGTAATATTAGCCATGTGTAAATAATATATACATTTGAAGTTTTTTTCCCTTTAAACAGTTAAAACCATTTTTGTATTTTTATGGTGTTCTGAGTGTGAGAAAAACATACTAAGATGGTGTTCAAATAGGACAGCAGAACTGTTTTGTACATAATCTGGATTTTAAAGTTCTTCCTGTAGACCTTTAAGCCTACAAGAAAAGCAGTGAAATCTAGTGTTCATTGCAAGGTGTCTGCCTGTTTGGGATATTTTTTTAGTTCTTCTTTTTCTTTGGTTGTATGTGCATCCTGTTTTCAGAGCTAACAAGTTTAGGTGTACCCGTAAAAATCTGCTTGCTCAGTATTGCTGACCATGATCTGTTTGTTAAAACTCTGTTTCTCTCCTTTGCTATTTCTGCCAAGCTGCCACCATACCTCCTGTCTGTCTGCCACTAGGTCCCTGCTTCCCCTTCCAAACAGCTAGGCTGGTTTTGTCGCTGCTTTTTCTCAGTTCTCTTTGTTGTCTGTGTAGTACTGGCAAGGAGCCATCCGAGGCTGCAGCCGAATGACTGAAAATGTAAAATTTCTTCTAGGTCTGTTTCAGGATGTTACCTTGAGTTTCTTAGGGTCACCTATATTACAGGCATCCTGCGGTTTGGGGAGAGTCACTCCTTTTTAGAGGGCCATTAAACTTCTGCAAGTTTGCAGGCGGTGAAGATTCTGACACATTTCTAATTACATTCTTCTTTATAGGCAATTATCTTTTTTTTTAAACCTGCTTCTAGGTTGCATTATTTTTATTTTTAATTCAGCTTTAGGCTTTAGCATCTCTGAAAGTCAAGTAGTTATATCATTTTAATCTCAAACTTCTTGCGGCATTATCAAAATAAATGGGTGCATTGCAGTGCCCTTTGGCATAATGTGTAAGGTCAAACTCTAATTACCCTTTAGTTTAAGGTATGTTTGAAATATTTAATTCTAGCTGCTTTATCCCTGTTAATTTAAATAACCAGAACTGAGGACTCACCTGTAGAAGAAAGGAGTTCATCAGTACCAAAATCTGCTGTCATTTAGAAGTGTCACCAGCCTGATGCAGTCAATGAACTTCTTAGATGCCCTGCTGCATCACTGCTCCAATCTTTATGATTTGCTGTAATCTTACAGAATAGCCTGATTGACTTTATGGAATGCACATGGAATGCAGTGACACAAGGAATGCAGTGGTGACCCAGCCAGTCGCTCTTCAGTGTGGCAGGTGAAGATAAGTGTGTCATAAGTGGTATCCAAAAAGGCTGTCAATAGCCTGAATACATATAATCTGTGCTTAAAAAAAGCAAACAAACGAAAACTGAATGGATTTTCATTTTGCATTTGTGACCTCGTTCCCTGCCCCCATGTGGCTTGAACTGTGCTTGGAAAAAACACCTGTGTTTGTAGTTGCCTCTTTGCTATCCAAATGCTTACTTGGGTTACAATGTTCTGCTTTTGAAATTCCTCACCAAAACTACTTGCTTCCTTTCTTTACTTACCTACAGAAAATATGACATCTGGCCTTATTAGGAATACATAATGGCTATCAGATTCTGCATTTATAGAGGTAGACTTTTCGCTATGAGTAAAGAAATGAATCAAAATATCAGAGGTCAACTCGCATGATTTTGTGAGACAACTCTATACTATATTTTTTTCTTTACATCTCTAGCAGAGGTCTAGACAGAGAAGTTGCACAGATCTCATCTACCAAACCCTGAATTCACTTTTTAAATGCAAGTCTGTACTTCCATACTTTTGAGTCATGTAAAGCATTAAGTTAAAAACCAGTCAGTCCATCTGTGGTAAGCAGCTCAGTGGCTTTCCACAGAAGATTCTTATTTATTAGGTAATTTCATTTTTATCTGGTGCTGGTTACATGATATGTGAAATTGAAATAGACGTCATTCTAAACTTCCAGAGGCACTTCCAGATGCACTTCTTGTTTTCATTCATAGATTATATTTAAGATCTCTCTCCCTAAAGTTAACATTCCTAACAAGTATGAAGAATTCTGTATTTTTTTGTCCTCCTGGAGTGGAAAGATCAGCCGTAATATTTTTTTAACTGCTCTTGAGATGGGGAAAGAATTGCATTTTATATTTCAATGGTTATGGATTTAGCATGAAAGCATATAATCTTGTTAAGAATCGAAGTACAGTATTATAATTCATGTTGTATTTATTTTCTTGTTGTTTATTTGATTTTATAGTTATAAATCACTGCCTCTAATTAAGTTCCAAATTTGGAAAGGAAAATCTAGAGATTTGTTTATCACATTAATCTGTGTCAGGAGGCTGTTTTGATTCTGACCTTTTACAGACAGAAGTAACATAACCAAATTAAAAAAGGTTAAGGGTTGGAAAGGACCTAACAGAAATATAAAAGCAGTAAAGTGCCTTCCCCCTATTTGGATTACTTCCTTTTTGTAATAAATTGCTGCTTCCTTTTCATCCTCGCCTTTAACTCTTTTGTACCAGAGAAGTGGGAAGACTGAAGCTACCCGAAGTGTATTCAAGGTCTCAGATGTACTAGAAGTGATGTTTCCACAGTTCTGTAACCATAATTCCTGATTTTATTAATGTTTTGGTAATTCAGACACTTCTGTTGAAATGGAAGTACAGAAACCCAAGAGGCTTACAAATGTCTGAAAATGTGAGCCAGATGTTTTGCTTCACTTAAGTATTGCCTAGGCTGTAAATGACAGCTTTGTTCCTAACATTTTGAGGGGTTTACGAAAGTCTTTACTTTGACAGCTCAAAAACTTGATGCATGGTTTAGCCATTAATAAAAGCTTACCTAATTGGCTCAATAGTCGTGTATACTATTTAAATCACCTCTTTTTTGCATTTTTAAGTCACTATAGAATTTAAGATAGAGATGAAAACTCCGAAGGAGGTTTCTGAATAAATGTAATTGAATCATACTGATGTAAACCAAAATCTACTTCAACAGAGAGGAACGCTTAGATTTTGATGTATTTGAAAAAAATCAAATAAACAAAAAACATGATTAAATAGAGCATGTTTCAGTATTACAGGAATATCAGAAAATAAAGGCCTGCCGTGTTACTGTTTAAGGGCATTAAAAAAACCCAACAAAACAAAATCATGAAACAACAAGTTATTAAAGACCTTCTATGAACTTTTGTAGCACCTAAAATAAAAGCATTTTTAAAGAAACTTCAGAAAGTCAAAGTATTTTAAATTGATATTTTATGAAGATAGGATGAGAAAGTTGGGGCTGTTAAGCCTGGAGAAGAGAAGGCTGTGTGGAGACCTCATAGCAACCTTCCAGTATCTGAAGGGGGCCTATAGGGTTGCTGGGAAGGGACTCTTCATGAGGGACTGTAGTGGGAGGACAAGAGGTAATGGGTTCAAATTTAAATGGGAAGTTTAGATTGGATATAAGGAAGAAATTCTTTACTGTAAGGGTGGTGAGGCCCTGGAATGGGCTGCTCAGGGAAGTTGTGAATATTCCATCGCTGGTGGTGTTCAAGTCCAGGTTGGACCTAGCCTTGGATGGCATGGTTTAGTGGGAGGTATCCCTGCCCATGGCAGGAGGGTTGGAACTAGATGATCTTAAGGTCTTTTCCAACCCTAACTATTCTATGATTCTATGATTTTTTAACTTATGCTCTTCTGGGGTTCATGGTTGTGTGGTGGTAAGTAGGGGTTCTGTCTACGTGTCCCCTTCTGCATGCTGCCTTCGTCCTTTCTTCTTCAAGAATGTTTTGTCTTCCTGGGTGAATTTAATCCTTATTGCCCCAAAAGTAGTAACTCTCAAGCATATCTGTTATGTGTTTACTCTGCTGCACTGAGACATCAATATGTAATAAGACTCTTAAAAAGGGCATATGCTTGACTGCCTCTCTGCCTTTGTGAGTGAACTTCACTGGAATCCATGGCGAGAGCTTTGAATATGTACAAATTCAGTGATTCACAGTATTACCATAGGCACAGTAATCCTGCTTTTGAAGTCTGGGTAGGAACAGGTAGGATTGACATCCATCCTCTTTTGTTGATCCTAGCTATGTTATTGGCCATAACATAAGGAATGGGGTCATAAATTTAGTGGAAGTTGGCACACTGTCCTGTTCATATTTCCACCTTTTTTATCTTTTCTGCTTTGAAAGATCCACTTAGCTATCAGTTAATGAAATAGTAGTAGAAATCTTCTGTTTGAAAAGTTACATTCTGATTCTGTACTAGTGTCATGATAACTGTAAAATAAATAGGAACTGTCTAAGCTTGTTGTAAAAAACCAAAACCAACACCAAACCCCCCCTCAAAAAACAAAACCCAAAACACCCCTCCCCCCGAAAAAAACACCGCACAAACCTGCTAGAAAATATTTTCCATTTAGAGAAATCCTTATGCACAAATGTGAAATTCGAAAGTCCTGGGCTTTACTGCAGCTGTCCATTCTTTCAGTGCCATTTGGAAGCCATGTATTGTGTCTCCATCTTAATTTACGCACCTACAAGGTGGAATGATAATAATCTTATAGGAGTACTTGTAAACTTTATCTAATTGTCAATGGATGCTTCTACATCCTTTGTTGAAAGATTTCATAGATGCTAAATGCATTATGGGAGAGGAAGCAGCTTCTCCAGTGTTAACAAGCAACTAGCTTCCTTTGTTATACCAATTTTAGCTCCAACATTAGTTTGGCATAAAAAAAGAAATAATCATTTGGCTTATTAGCTCTGACTTCTTTATTTTTTTTATCCGGTGGGGAAGGGGGTGGTTTATGAGACTCTCCAGGGAATTTGAAGGAAATTCAGGGGTTGGTTCATTTGTTTTAGTTTAAGGTTTTTTTTTTTTTTTAAGTTTTTTTTTTAAGTTTTTTTTTGTGTGTTTGTTTTTCTTTTGGCTGCTTAGTAAGTGCTTCTGTTTAGTTTCCCACTGGCTTGATTCAAACTACATTGGAAAACTTGATACCTACTACCTTGTGTGGACTCTAGTCTGGCTGTTAACTCATGTGGGAGCATCTTGAAGTTTTACTTCTTGAAAACAAGTCTTATACTGGCACTTTCAGTGGTATTCTCCTTTTGAAGGAGCTATAAAGTGAGAGATTATTTTAATTTGGCTCCTATAGTAATTGTGCTCTCATCTTGTTGCTTTTGATGTTAATGAAGTTTAAAAAACGGTGGTAGTGTTACTAGTTCTTGCACTTTCTTGAAGTCGGAGTCCAGTTACAATACAGGACAATTTCTGGAAGGTTAAACATATAAAGCTAAGCTGTTTTTAAAAATATCAGAGACTCATGACCGGCAAGGTATACTTTTGAAAATCCAATTATCAGACACACACATTCTTGAATGAAAAGGTAAGGTGTGATTAATTTCACATAATCATATATGCAGTGGTATTCCAATCAGATTTTAATATATATAGTTCAAGAAACAAGTTAGAGCTGGCATGCTCATAGTCATAAACAAAGTGAAGAAAAAGGAACATACGGGTTTGGCAGAGTAATGGGGAACTTCCATCCACACTATACTGTAGTACTTTGTCTCTGTTAATCCTCACTTAAAACAATAATTCCTCTTCTCTTCCTTTCCAGCTTATCAAGGCATGTAAGTAATTTCACATGTAATTTTTTTCTCCTAGCTAAAGTAATGTTTTATGCTTTCAGTTCTCAAGGTAACTGCTAATTACTAATTTTGATTTTCATCT
The DNA here is from genome assembly GCA_039720435.1 of Amazona ochrocephala. Lineage (NCBI taxonomy): Eukaryota > Metazoa > Chordata > Aves > Psittaciformes > Psittacidae > Amazona > Amazona ochrocephala. Next base: position 78,179,749 of record CM077881.1, on the reverse strand, counting down.
CTCCCCCCTGACCCTAACAGTAGGATTTTATTTCCTTCCTCTTTTTTCTTTACATATAGAAATCTGTGTTGTGGTTTACATCAGTGTTGTGGAGATACAGATTTTTTTTCTATGAAAAGTACAGTTTTTCTCAAGTGACTTAGATGCTCTTGTTCTGTTTGGTTTTTTGTTTTTGTTTTTTTAAGGTGGAGTCAAAAATGTTTGTGAGAATTCAGTAACAAGTAACAAGTCCTTCTTGTCTGCATGCCGTTAGTGAGCCAGTTGAGAGTGCACATCTATGTGCATATATATTCAGGCAATTTCAAAAGAATGAGCTTTGCTTGAGTCATCTTGCACAAGTTTCCCATTAAAACAGAATGAGTTTTGGAGAAGTGCAGAAAACTGTAGCTAAAGATGTGTGTTTGAGCAAGATTTTTATAGTGCTGGACTGTAATGACTATGCCCTGTTACAGAAATTCTCACAACTGCTGCATTTCTCAATTATTAATTTTGTGCTCATTTTTTTTTCACAAAATTTAAACTGCAATCAAAGCAAGACTGTTTAAGATTGGTAATTTCACACAAGCTTATTCTTTTTATGTACCAGCTATTTCTATTGAAATGAACTGAGAAATGCTTAAATACCAGTAAAGATGCTTTCTTGTATGGTGGTTTCTTTGATTGTATATCAATATATATAATATTGAATGTATAGCAACATTCAAGTGCTGTGGAAAAGCAGTATTCAAGAAGTGTTTGTGAAGTTCTGTTTGTATATGAATCCAAAACATTGAGTAATTTAATTTTCATGGGCAACCACCAGTATTATTTCTATGTGATTACTTAAGTTACTTTTAGGACAATCTGAATAGTTCTCAGTGGTTGATAAAATTGTCAACATCAATGTATGTTGTTGAGGGAAGGAGGAGGAGGGAGTAGCATGTAGTTTGGTGCAACAGTTAGATATGGGGTGGAATTTTATGTTGATGGCTCTGATTCTTTTTTTTCACCAGGTGACTTCTAGGTTTGGTTTTTGAAAGCAGCATGGTGTCAAGTGCATGAGTGCAGTAAAGAGTCATTTTATGTTCTGTGGTTTTGCTTTGGGTTCTTCTCTCAAAATAAGTAACTATCTAGGAGAAGATTCTCTATGGGTACGTGCTGCAAGAATCTCTCAAGAGTCCACACGCTGGTGTTTTCTCTTACTACAGGACAGCTGGTAGCCTCTGCAAGCTGTGCTTTCCAAGGAAGTCAGCCCTGGACATTCAGATGCTTGGTGCTGACTGGTAGAGACAGGTGTTAAATATATACGTTTATAGTTCAAGTGGAATTAACTTGCAGTCTTCAGCTGCACAAATGCATTTAAAAAGCATGTTTAAATGGAATAGTTTTTTATACACTGTGGATCTGTACACTGATTTCTTGAAACCTTGGTAGTGAAGCTTAAATTTCTGAAAGAACTGAGGTGCTGTGAGACAGTTTTGCTTCAGTGTTTGTGAATCTTGTTCCTGTATCCAAAGCCATAGACCAGAGTTGATAGCTCAGGTCTATATTGAAAGAAAGGGAAAAGAAATGCCTATCCTAGGTATTTAAGCCATTCAATAGAAACTTTCTGGCAAGGGCCCATTTCTAGTTTTTAACCACTGTTTTTCTGTGGTTTGCTTGTTTGGTTGGGTGATTTTGTTTGTTTGGGTTTTCCCCCCGTTTCCCCCCTAATTTTCAAGGAAAGTCTAAAAATGACTTCCTTTGAAAAGATGGCAGATATTGATACCTGCTTTTCACATACCTCTCCTTTTACATCCTATAGTTACATTATGGGCTCAGTCATTGAATCTGTTAATAGTAGCTGTCTGAATTTTCTCCATATACTCAGGAGGATGACTTCTATTTATTTCTCTCCTCTGGTTCTGGAGGTTCAGCACAGATTGGTACCTACCTGGGGAGTGAGTGAGCTATGGTACCTACCTGGCGAGTGAATGAGCTGTGAGCCTTAAATCACCAGGAGCTATGCGTTTCATAGTAGATTGTTCTAAAGGTATCATACACTTGTAAAGATCAGAAGACACTCCTTCCTCCCCAAATATTGGAGATGCCTAATTGAGAGTTTTTCTATGTAAAGCTGACAAAAAATGAGAACATGGTAGACTTGCAGCATATTTGAACTGCATGGAAATTAATCTGAGCCAGGGACTGCAATAATGTCTTCTCAGTCCCAAGTAGCCAGTACCATTCTGTGTGTGATACAGTGGATGTTTGAGTCTAACCTTGCTGATCTGCCATGCTTTTAAACACTTAAATGTTCTTCTTAGTCCTGACCATGTGAAAAGATACAGAGCACTCCTATCCAGGAAAGCTGAAGAAATTTAAGTCTTGCTAGCTTTGAATTTCTATTATATAATAGCCTATATCCTCATAATTTCTGCAAAATTACTCTAGGATGCTTTACTTACCAAAATCTCAAAAAAGATTTAGAATAACTGTAGTAGTGTGAAATACCTTAATATTTCTCCTTAATACAGATTGTAATGAACTACTTGAACACATACCTGATCTACAAGGTGGAGATGAGATTAGTTTGTCATAAATACGATTTTGGTTCCCATGCTATTGTGTTATTTTAATATCTGTGCTTTTAACATCATATCATGTCCTGGTTGAAATGTTGGGATTCCTCAGAATGCATTCAGAAGGACTGAAGAAGATAAGCTAAAGGAATGTAATATGATAAAGCCTAAAACCCAATATAATCTAGCTTTCAAGATACTCCGAGATTCATTTAAGTAGAAGTGACAAAAATGGGTATTACCAACTTTTTTCAATTTTGAAAATTGTTAAAATCACTTAAAGCCTATCTCATCTGTATAAATAAAACTTAGTGCTGTCTTTGAGGCTCACCAATTAAAGCAAAGATTCTGCATGTATTAACATTAATGAGAAATCTATTGACTTTAATAGTAAGGGAATGTGTGTTCAATATCACTGATTTTAAAAGTCTTTGTGAAATGAATGACACTTTAAACTTTAGTTAAATGAATGACATTTGTATCTCATTGTTTCAGAGGCATGCAATTTGTTAATAAATTGGCTATGAGAAAATCAGTTGTTAAAAAAAATCTCTGCCACACAGATTTCTAGCGTGACCTTTAGTGCAGGGAAGGAAATGGGCATAGGAACTGGACTGTAAAAGATAAGAAAGCAATTGTATATGCGCTCTGCATATACAGTCTCTACACCTTGAATTTTTACAGGATTCTGTTTCTCCTTTGAGGGAGAGTTGTGGAAAAAAGGTTCCCAAATTAAGGCACGTAGTATGGATTTGAGGTCCTGCAGGTAAATAGGTTTAATGATGTCATCCTTTTATTTCGTCTCCCTTTTGACATGGCTATAAGTTTTTAGCATGTAGTTCTAATTTCCATGAGAGGATGAACTTTGTTAATTTTTCATTGATCTTTTAAATTAAAAACCAAATAAATAACTGTCCTGGGTTCAGCAGTAGCAGTCATTTTTCTCCGTCTTGGTAGCTGGTGCAGTGCTGTGTTCTTGATTTTCAGCCTGGGAACAGTGATGATAACACCAGTGTTTTCAGTTACTGCTTTGTAATGTTTAGGCTGGCCAAGGACTTTCTGAGCCTCATGCTCTGCCAGGGGGAAGGGGAAGCCGGGAGGAAGCAGAGACAGGACACCTGACCCAAACTGACCAAAGAGGTTATTCCATACCACAGCACGTCATGTCCAGGATGTAAAAACTGGGGGCAGAGACCCGGAAGGGTGGGAGTGCACTGTGGGGAGTGCACTGCGGGGAGTGCACTGCTTGCTCGGGCTTGATATTGGGTGGTGAGCAATTGTATTCTTTTCCCTTGTATTTTCTCTTGTCATTATTATTATTGGTGGTAGCAGCAGTGGTTTGTGTTATACCTTAGTTACTAAACTGTTCTTATCTCAACCTGTGGGAGTTGCATTCTTTTGATTCTCCTCCCCATTCCCCTGGGACTGGGGGAAGAAAGAGTGGGGAGTGAGTGAGAGAGCGACTGCGTGAGTTTATAGAGGTTTAAACCATGACAATAACCCAAGGAAAAAAAAAACAAAACAACAAAACAAACACACACACACAAAAAAACCCAAAAAAACCACACAACGAAACAGAAAAATCCAAACAACAACAAAAACCAACCCACCACCACCTGCCCCAAAAACTGAAAAGTTTTTACAATTTAAAAACCCTCAAAGTGTGCCTACAAGTGATTACAAAACCATTTGTAGTGTCCCCATTCAGAGTTCTTTGGGAGAGGGTGATTATATCTTTCATTTTGTGTTCATAGTAAATTGGAGCAAGCCTGTTGAGCTCCTGAAGAGAGGATTGCAGCAGAGAAACATCCAGTGAAGTCCATACAGAAGCAAAGGTAATACAGAGGGGATCTGTATGGGGAGACACAGGCACATTTCTTCTCATTCTTCTCTTGCTGGTTGTTCTCTGGTATGTGCCCAGAAATTTTCTGGTGGTTCTGTCTAAAGAGACACCAGGGTCTCTTCCTCCTAATCACCTTTTACTTAGTATTTTAGAATACCTGAGTCTTTCAATCTCTGCCTTTTCTGTCAGTTGCACTTTTTACAATGTGATTGTGGAAATGCAATGAATGTAATAAATGTAGCCCTTTGGAAAGCCTAAAGATTTCAAGTAAATGCAATGAACGGTTTGAAAATAATCTGCCAGTAATTAAATAAATAGCTTCTCTAGATTGTGCATGGAGCAGTCAGCTCTTCCAGGGGAGAAAGGATGATGCCAACATAGAAGTACCCATATTCAGCATCAGGACATATCTTTACTTTTAATTGTATATAAACATCCAAACAAGGACTGGGTGTAAAGTTTTGGAGAATTATTCATGCTGTGTGTCAAAAGGTTGAGTCCAGTATTCCTTCTACTAGAACTGTTCTATTTTTAAGAGCTCATCTGTGTTTACCTGTTGTGATGGAGCCCCTTGCTGAATCCCACCCCATTGCTGTTAAAAACAAAACACTAACAAAGCTCCCCAGGCTCTCCATCATCCATCTGAAACTAGCGGAGTGGGCAAAAGTCTTGTTCAGATTCCATATGGATGATCAGATGGCTAATGGGATGTCAAATACAGAACCTTTTGTCTGCAAGTGAGCAAGATGCTTGCCATATGGCTTTTGGAAGCGGATGAAAGTAACCAAGTGCTTTGAGAGGAAACATGTATAAAGCCTTTCTATTGGCTCTGAGCATCTGACATCTGTAAGTTCTTGTGCAGCAAAGTAAAAATTAGGCTGAAACAACTGTAATCCTTCATGTTTCGCTAGACGCTTGTGGATTTGAGGAAGAAGGAAGCTCTTTTTGTATCCTGGATGTGATTATTCTGTCACAGTGAACAAAATAAGAGTATTTTTCAAGAAAAACTGATACATATAACATGTTTGGAAAGAAGGGAATATTCCTGGTTTTAAAAGTACTTGTTCGTACAGTATAAACTTCAGTTTGTTCCATGAGCAATGTAATCCACTAATACATACCGTCACGAGCATAATACAAGCAATTGCTTAAAAATAAATACGCTGAAAAATGCAAATTTTTAAGATTATTTTTTAATGCTTTAAAAGCCAGATCTAGAGAACTGGTTTTGTGGGAGAAAAAAAAAAAAAAAAAAAAAAAAAAAAAAATTTCGCATTTCTCTGTTTTGGTTTTTTTTTTTTTTTTTCTTAAGATTCTGCCATTAGCAACTTGTCTGAGGATTTATTGGTGCTCACAGCAGTTTAAAGCATATTTTCTTCAGAGTTGGACTTTTAATAGTGTAATTTATTCTTGTGGGTGGTGAGGCCCTGGAATGGGTTGCCCAGGGAGGTTGTGAATGCTTCATCCCTGGCGATGTTCAAGGTGGGGTTGGACATAGCCTTGGATGGCATGGTTTAGTGGGAGGTGTCCCTGCCCATGGCAGGGGGGTTGGAACTCGATGATCTTGAGGTCCTTTCCAACCCTTACTATGCTATGATTCTATGATATTTCCTGACGTTGATATTTCTTCTTGCTGAAACCAAAAACTAGTGGCGACCTTGCCTAATTGCTGATTAAAGTGATATCCCCTTGTCACCTGTTACTCATCTGTTTCCTTTTTTACTATTGAAAGGAGCAGATTATTTTTAGGAATTGGAAGAGTAAAAAGCCACTTACCAGAACTTTTTGGAAACTTGTATGAAAAACTTGTATGAAATGTGTGAGTTCCATATAGATTTTTCTGGTTCCTGGTATCTGTTTGATGTTGATACTTGTAGCAAAACACTGCTGTCTGCTTGTCCTTAGAGTTTATGTGAATACCTCTCTAGCTTTGACAGATCTACTGTATGAGAGAAATGGTTTTACCTGTGGTCTGAAAGACTCTTACTGTGTGGGGAAAAACACTTGCTACAATGGTACTGGGCTTATACTGGTTGAGAGAGGGAAAAAAAAATCAGTTGCATATGTGATTTTCCTGTACCTTTGAGCTGATTTCAGGAGCTTTGGGAGAACAGGGGTTGTGATGTCTGTCAGACCAGAGTAATGTTTTTAGCCTTTGGATAAGGGTGTTCCTGCCCACTCCTTTCACAGAAGGAGAGTGAGTGTATTGGAAGATGACCTATGTATTAGGGATGTGATTTTTAGAGGATTTGGTCTTTGTCAGACCACTTCTGTCTTCATTCTCACTTGGTTAGCCCCTTGGTGATGCCCCTGGTCCCTTCAGTCTCATGCTTCCTCACTGCAGGCTGACAGTCCAGCAGAGTTGTTGTTTGAGCTCTGCCCCATTCAAAATACCATCATCTCAACAGCAAGGTATACTTTAGTAGCGGGGAGTATGAGAATGTTAGATAAGAGGCCGGTTCATGACCAAATTTCCCCCCTCCTCTGTACATGTGAAAAAATACAAGAATTAATCTCAGATTTACTTCCTGCCAGAAACTAGGCCTGCCACTTGATTCTGGCTAATGAATGTTTCTGAAAACTCAGAGATTAATAAAACTTTAAAGCTTTGCAGTTACTGAATGTTCTCCTTTGTACTCCATTTGTGCTTCTGTGCAGTTACAAAGCCCAAGCACAGACTAAGAACTTTCAGCTGACAGAAAGTTGTTCATTTTTGGTGAGGCTGTTTTTGAGGATCTTGAAGACGTATTTTTTTTCTACATAATTTCATAGCACTAAGTTCTCTTTAAATGGTGTTTGTGGTTTATATTCATATGGACTATTATTACTTACAGACTCAAAAGAAACTCGTATTTTCATCACCAGGAATGGAACTGCTTGCTTCCTGAGCATTAAGAAAGGCTGCATGTGAGTGCAAGTTTGGGTCTGCACTGAATTTTGTTCATTGATATGTCAACATATTCTTCTGTTGATTTTACTGTTTCATAGGAGAAAGGGTTGGGGGAAGTTAGTGTTTCAGTTACTTGTCATGTAAAAGGGAGTACATTATATGACAGTGCTTATCTGGTTTTGTGTATCACTTCATATAGTCTTTTTAGTATCATAATTTTCCTTCAGTATGTCACATGTCAGATCAGGACAATAGTGTCCTGGTGTTTTGGTCTAATGCAGAAAAAGTAATTTCAAGTTTCTCATCCTACCTTCAGCAGTAACTTTATAAGCGTAAGTTTCATTGCAGGTCAATGAGTCACACATTCCTGTGTGCTGCAGCCCTTCTGAAAACAGGGTTTGAGACATTTTGTTCTTTGTTCTTTAAGAAATGTTATCCCGTATGCTTGAAAAGCTGGGGTCTGAGAGGGAAAAGAGTCTGAATCTCCAGGTCTTCTGAAGTTAAATTTGGCTTTATATGGAAACTGTGTGTGTGTTTGTGTGGGAAGGGACAGGCTGAAACTTAGATTATTATTAAAGAGAGTGTAAGGGTGCAAGTTGGGGGTTTCAGGGAGGTTTTGTTGGAAGAATTATTTGCTAAATGAAGAAGAAGTACACCAAAAAAAAGGTTCAGCCCAAGTAATTGTTATAGTCCATGCCATTTGATGGGACTGTCTGCAAGGAGGAATCCTGAGGAATACCCTATTTTTGAAAAGGAAATAAGAGCCAAATGAGAGCAGTTACTCTGGTGGTTTGTTTTATCCCCTTCAGAAGTGCCCCCTCTCTTGGCTTATCTGAGACAGCTCTAAATTTAGAAAATATGTCAAACCACAACATTGTGGAGGAGCACACAGGCACGTAAAGATGTCTGTGTAAGCCTCAGTGGTGTTTCAGTATCCAGGGAGCACTGCACCTGCTTATGCTGGAAGCTGGAAGACTGCCACTCTTCATCCTTTGTTCAGCTTCCTTTGCTGCATGAAGCATAGAAGACAGGAACTTACCTTATTGTTGACGTGAAGTAATTACAGAGGAGATGATTTCACCTTCAAAACTTACCACCCTTGCACTCACCAGCCCGAATGCCTGCAAACACCACTGTCACCAAACCCACTAATTTCATTGCGCCCCCTGCCATTTTGCAGTTTACTTCTCACTCCGAGAAGCACCTTGCCATGAACAGGAAGGGGTGAATAACAGTGAAGACAAAGGAGAAAGGAGGGGGTTTGCTTTCCCCACTGCTACTGTTTAAAGTTTGATATGGCAGCTTAAATAACTTTCCATGCTACATGCCCATTTCACTGTTCACACTGAGAATATTGTGTTTCCCCCCACCCAGGATATTTGGCTGTTAATTGTGTTGTTTTTTTATTGTTATTACTTTTCTAAGCCTTTTCTATCTTCTTTTCTTTTTTTATTTTTTTCCCTTTCAGTCTATTTTCCCTCTGCCCCCAATGAAATAACCTGATACAACCCCAAATTTCCCTGGTTTATACCTGTAAGAACTCTTCATGTTTTGTCAATTAACCATTTTGTGAAAACCACATGCAGGTTTGTATTTCCTAGCAGGGTTTGGTTTCTGAACAAAGCTGAAGAAAACTCCTAGGAGTAAGGTGGAGAAACATTCCTTACATAGGTGTGTCTTCCTAAGTGATGAGTAATGAAGTGGTTTGGTCCACATTCCTATTCCCTAATGTCTCTGATTGTTGTGACTGCTTTACCCTTTCAAAACAAATGGTGTCATAGGAAGACCTCCCCCCTTCTGTGCAGGGCTGTACCATAATGGGATTTTCAGACTTGCCTTCTTTTTGACTTCATTACAAGCTTCTAGCAGTCTGTTTTGTAACTCAGTTTCTTCCAGCAGCTTTTGTGTGTTGAGCATTGGCAGAAACAAAATCATATTCTAACAGAAAACCTGTCTAGCATCCATGATCAGGGAACAGCTTGCTTGCTCCTTAGAGCTTTGTTTGTTTGAATATTGTGAGCAATGATACCACAGGTATCGAAGCATAACTTTGCTTTCTTCTCCTGATAAGAAACTTATTAGTGCTGCTTACAAGTCTGGCATGACCCTCTTCTCCTGAGCCCAACTGAGGAATTTGAAATTAGCCTCATGGAATTTGGGTTGATATTTTTTTTTTCAATAGCAAAATTCTATGGTTATTTAAACTATCCAGATCCAGATGGAATCAGAATCCAGATTGGATTTCAGTAAAGAAATCCTTTTTCTGGATCTGGGGAATTGATAAAGTTGTTCATATTAGAATTGAAGGGAATTTTGAAAGCAGTTGTATGTAGCTAAGTGTTTCTTTCCTTGTTTAGTAACATTTTCTGTGATAAGTGTGACCTGGGTTCAGCAGTAGCAGTTATTTTTTTTCCTTCTTAGTAGCTGGTACAGCGCTGTGTTCTTGATTTTCGTCCTGGGAACAGCGCTGATAACACCACTGTTTTCAGTTACTGCTTGGTAATGTTTAGGCTGGCCAAGGACTTTGTGAGTCTCATGCTCTGCCAGGGAGGAGGGGAAGCTGGGAGGAAGCAGAGACAGGGCACCTGACCCAAACTGACCAAAGAGGTATTCCATATCACAGCACGTCATGCCCAGGATTGAAAAACAGGGGGCAGGGACCAGGAAGAGTGGGTTCACTGTTGGGTGGGACTGGGTATTGGTCAGCGGGTGGTGAGCGGTTGTATTCTCTTCCCTTCTTGTTTCCCTTATTATTATTATTATTATTATTATTGGTGGTAGCAGTAGAGGTTTGTGTTATACCTTAGTTACTGGACTGTTCTTTCTCAACCCGTGAGAGTTACATTCTTTCGATTCTCCTCCCCATCCCCCCATGAGCGCGGGGGAAGAAAAAGGGGGAGTGAGTGAGCGAACTGAGGAAGTTACGGCTGGCTTAAACGACGACAAAGTGGAAGTAAACTGATTAAGTGTTTTAATACTAATTGTTGCCTAATCCACTTCCGTATTTTGTTCTATTGATATTTCATTGGAACTGAAATTATGAACACACATTTGGCAAATACTGTCAGTTTTTAGGTATGCACTCAGTAAATTTTGGCCTTTATTAGGGCAAAGGTAGATTAATGGGAGCATGTCATTGTCCGTGCCAAAACCCCGCATGTTTAGTTATGCTGTCTTTTAAACAAAATTCTTCAGTGGTGTTCTTTAGAAATGTGGCTTAGTCAACAGCTTCATAATGTGCATGCAGTCTTTAGGAGATTTTCTACTCAGTAAGCCATCTCAAATATGCTACTTAGTAGTTTCTTGGATGAGGATAGGAATATACACACACAAAAAAAGGGGTTCTGAAGAAGGACATGTTACAATTCCATTGTGGAAAACTGAAGTGATTGCTCAAGTGCTGTGTAAAACAACTACTAGAGATATCTAAGAGCTCATTTTCCTCAAAACTGCTTTCTTCACTGACTGTAATAGTGCATGAAGAAGATGAACATCGTGAACAAAGTTCTTCCATTGCTTATATATCTGTAATGTATGTAATAGGCTGCCTGTGTTGCTTGTGAGGGTAAACCTCTAAGCCAAACACACTTATTAGTTGCTTGAATAGCCAAAATTCTGATGTTCTTTGCTGTTTGTTACTTCGTTTAAACTGAACTAATTATTATAATTTCAACTGTTGAAAGTCCGACTGTGCCTTCCCTGTGAGAACTACTCACTTATGCATTGGCAGCTTTTGATGAAACACCCTCATGGATGAGCTATTACTTACTGAAATTACTCCAGTAATGCTATTGCCCATTCCAGGGCGGCTGCTGAAATAATTCCTAGGATTTCGTAACCCTTAACAGTGTGTTTGGGTTTCACTGACCTCTGTCCACATCTTTCTGTGCAGCACTGATGATACAGTGTAAGCGGACAGCAGGAATGGTTATGGGTGTATGCAAGGCTTCTTCAGTTTTCCTGTTAAGATCTACTGTGTAGCGTACCTAATGCGTTTTCTTGACTTTGTATCAAAATGACAAGATGGAAAATATATCCTACTACCTTTGCTTATTTCATTGCATCCTCTTCTGAACTACTTAGCAAAATCTGTAAAAACCAAAATGATCTGGTAAATGTACTTTAAAGAGCTGATGTTGGTTGGTTGCACGTCTAGTGTACTACAGTTCAGGTAAAGAGGGATTATTCCTTCATTCTCACAGGATTATATTGAGAAGTAGTCCTACCACATCAGTGATTTTTTGAAAATAAAATGAAGGTGTCTTTCAGCTGCAGTTGCCCTTGTGTTCTAATCTGTAAAATATTAAGTGTTCACATGGAAATTGATACATATTTGCTTTAATCGGTATTGAACTCTAAATAAAGAGGGGGGCAAGCACCACAAAAAATGTTCATGAGCTGTATAAAGTATCTAAAACAAATTAGTCATCTTGATACTGACATTTGAAATGTTGGCTTAACTTTGCTTTTATTCAAAGCAAAGATAGTGTAACTGATTTCAAAAATAATCTGATACCAAGTGCTTTTATTTTCTGCTTTTCTTTTTATTTTTTTTTTTTTCTTTGTGTGGACTGCTTTGAGAGCAGAGAAGGGGCCCTGGGGCAGCTTTTGCCTCGAAGTTCTGAACAGAATGGAAAGGAGTGGTGGGGGTATTCTCACATATGACTGACAAAGGGAAATATACTAACAAATGGGATGGGTTTGAACAACATTGGATGTGTTGTATCTAATTTGTTTTGCTGAGAAATGTTGGTAAGGAATAAAATCTTGTGGATCAGAAGTTAAGATAAAAAATTGAGTTTATTGGTGATTTTAAGTGAAGAAAATGCAGCAATTACTGTGTGATCTGTTGTATTTGGAGCAAGGAGGTAGCTGCATTGAGAGGCGTTTTTTTCAGTATTGAATCCCTGAGTGAAGTCTTTATATCGTGATTTCTTTTTCAATGTCAAGCCCACATGAAGATGACAGCATAGCTTGAAATAATCTGACAGCCTAAATGACACAAAATAGGGTATTGCAAATGTGAACTGAATGTTTTTATGAGGTCTTGTAGTCAGCATTCATTTCAAAGCTTTCTTCCCAGCCTATTTGTGGGTAATATTTCTCTTCGCATATAATACCATATGCTCTGTGTCTCTGAAGTCTCGGTGAGAAGAGCTTCACAGATTTCTTTCTGTATGAAGTACCACTGGACATTTGAACATAAATCTTCTCAATTCTGCTGTTTCTTCGTCAGCAAAGCACATCTCACTTTTATTTCCCTGAATTTTTTAAGAATTCTTGAGTTTATTTGCATTGTCTCTAATATGAAGATAATGAGCTTACTTCAAATACAGTAATGAACTTTCCTATTTTCTTCTGTGTATTGTTCTGCAGGTTAAAGTGTGTGTGTGTGTGTGAAAAATCAACAAATCCAAGAACCATCTTTGACTGGATAGATTTTTCAACATGAATCGTGCTTTTAGCAGGAAGAAAGGTGAGCAATTTTGCTTATATTCCATGGGAGATGTAAATATCCTGTATAAATTCTTTAGAATATGAAGAATCATATAAGGAAGTGCTTATGAATAATCACACCTAATTAACTAGGTAAAACCAGGCAGCCTTCTCTAAGATGCACAGAGCAGAGCATTCGTGATTGATACTTTCAGAGCTTTGTGGATTGTAAGGCTTAGGTTGAATTTCATAACATTTTTTTGATTGAGGCATCTGCTTGTGTATGTGTGTATATATATATATGGAACACACACACTTTTTTTCCCCTGCACGATCCACAGGATGTGGTGTAGGATTTTAGAAGTTTTAGAAGAGTTAGTGACTTCTGTATTTATTATATGTATATTAATGGGTTCTTACTCTTGGGAAGCTATTTTAGAAAACTGTGTTTAATATACTTAAAGTGTGTCATGCAGCAGAATAATTCTTAGCTTTAAGTAGCTGTTCTGAGTTTGTAGCAATCTTCAAATTGTATGCTTTCCAGAAGAATATCAAACCACTAAATAATTATGTATGTTGCTCTTCTGGCTTGCTTTATTCTCTTTTCATGGTCTGTTTATGATTAAATATAAGTTGTTTTGTTTTTAGATGGAGCATTTAGCCCAACCAGAAAAAGGTGTTATAAAAAAAAGCTGTCAGGCGTGATGAAATGCAATTATTGCAGATCTTAAAAATGATCCAGATCTTGAGCAACCAGAAGAGTTAAATACTGTCATCCATTAATTTTACTCATGATATTTACTCATGAAATTTACTTATGTTACTTCCATTCTTGTATCCTAGGAAAAATGCAAATTTCAGTTAAGCACTTGTCAAGGATAGGTGAAAATTACGTATTTTTCATGCCAACTGAAGTTGAGAAAAACTTGGCAGTATCAGTGTGCATCTCTAATAACTGTATTTAAGAACAGGTTCACATTCATTTGGTGGACTTATTTTATTGTATTTCCTGGTTTTACTCCCAGAACTCAGGGATACCACCGTTTTCATGCCTGTGTTTGGTGGGGTGGTTTATGGGTTTCTTCTGTGCACAAGAGCATGGATATTTTGAGGGTAACTGAGTGCTGTGACTTCACTTAGCAGCTCTCTCTAAATCCAAATTAGTCTCTTGGTGACTGTGCTGGTAGGGTTTGTGGTAATTGCAAGTTTGCATCGGTCTGTTGCCTTGGAGCTTCATAAACAGCACTCTTAAGGATTGTGAGGGGAATTTAAACAAATACAAGTATTTTCATACAAGCCAAAGGTTATGTGAATTATACAGATTTCTAGAGTAGTGTCCAGTAATTTCCATGGTCGCAGTCAGTCTATACTAGACCTTTAATGTGATGCATACAGAGAAAATAGTAGTGCCGTATCTTCTTGAACCGGGTTATCTGGTGTCTGGAATGACTTGGACTGTGCCGTACTTGAAGAGCTCTGTACTTGAAGAGCTCTGTTCTTGCACCATCACCTGATTCAAGCAACAAAACTTTCCTTTTAATCGTTCAGGAAATTACTTCATCACTGACAGACATTGGTAGACAAAGCAAGAAGAGAAGCACTAAACTCAAGCTTTCTTGATTTTTTTTTATTATTTTTTCTTTAACTGTTGGAGGCTGGATAGCAACCTGTGCTTTCACGACCAAGTTGCAAAGGAAATGTGAGTTGCTAGGAGGGAAAGGAAGTGAGATCTTTTTTAAATTAACCCTGATTCTTTAAAGAAAAAAGTTCCTCATAGATGTGATGTGACATGGTTGTTTATGTGCATTGAGAGTCTGTGTTATGGGAACAGCAGGTTTGTCCTAAATCAGAGTAGAGCACAGACCCCATTTTGGATATTACCAATAATTCATTTTGCAGCAGAAGTTTGTGTTACAGGTGTCATATCTAGAGCAAGTACTCAGTGTAAATTCATTTTTGGGGGCCATGATTTGGGCATGAAACAGCCACTTCAACTGAGAAGGTATACTGAGTGCTCTGACCTTAAAAACAGCTGGTAGTCATTGTCTGTCTGACTGCCTGAGATTAAGCACAAATCAGAACTTCTAACCTGGATAGTTAATGTTTGTATTATACATGTAATTATTTTTATTTGTTTCATAGTAATTTTAGTTAATACACTTCAATCTCAAATTGAAAAAATTCAAGCTGTTCATCTTTCATCCTAATAATGACTATGAAAAATACAGGGAAATGAAGTTTAAGCAAAATCAGTTTGTTTCAGGATCTTTTAGCAGTTAAGAGTTCTAATATCTATTCTCATCAGTTAGCCATAAACTAATAAAACAAGGAAATGAACTTTATGAAGTAATAAATCTATTTAGCATATGCTAAAGTTGTATGTTTCAATGAAAAAGCTTAGTACCTGTTTGAAGTAAAATAGCCCTTGTCTTGACTTCAGTACAGGTTGATTGGACTACCCGTTACATGTGTTAAGAAGAAAAATCTCTGTTGCAGAAATATTATGTGACTATACAAATCCATTTGTTTCATTTAGCAATGAATGCAGTATACTCTGTTGATATAGCTTTTATATATATCTATATATTTTTTTTAAGGATCTCCCACAAAGCCAAATTGAAGAACAACAGTGTTGTTATGTATGTTCTTGCTGATTAGTTATTATGACAAAGCTTGTGAAAACATTAATGTATCTATCACAGTATCAGGAGCTTGTTTTTTTACGTGAACCATGTTGGGTCATGTTTTCTGAAGGGTCCTCTTAATTTTACCTTTAAAGTCAAGTGTGGCAGCATGTTCTTTGAAATGTTGTAGTGCAAAAATCTTAGTGCAGATCACAGTCTGTTCATCTTGAAATATGTTTGCATCTTGATAAATTCAGTCTCTTTTTTAAGCAATTTAGGGTTATTAATGTAATTCTCCTGTGAAAGATCTTTGTTAATGCTATATTTTAATGTAAATTTTTCTTATTATTAGTTTATTGACATCTAAACTGATTTAGATATTTGTCCTTAATTTGTACGTGACTGCGTGTATGGGTAATGTGTATACACAAAGCAGAAAGCATTAATCATGGGATTTTTGGTTTGGTTTGATTGTTTTATTTTAGGGAAGGGAGGTGCCTCTCCCAGATGAGTTTGGCATATTTTACTGATTCTGTGGCTTTGCATTCAAAACCATTAGTATTAAGAACTGGTGCATAAAAGTAAACAAAAATTAACTAGTGTTTATTGCTAGTATTTATTGGCTTTTCCTCATCAGAAATGGGTAAACCTACTGTTCCACTTAGGAAGAGACATTTCTAAATATGGAATGACTGTAATTCAAACCTGCTGGAGTTAAAAGAGTGAAACTACTGAAGTGTCTCAAAATAGAAAGAAAAATGTAGGTACGTAGGTCTACTTTGGGCTAACTTTAGTACTGAGTTACGATGTGTGAAATCCAGTGAACTTCAGTGAGGTTGTGGAGGGTGTGAATCACAGTTGAATTTAGTTCATTCTTTTTACATACTAATTGTCCTCCTTCAAAATAAATGTCAGCCTTAGTTTATGTATGGCATTAAGTTCAATGCCAAAGCTGCAGTTGTATCCAGGAATCTGAATTTTTTTGAATGCTTTTATTCCATATGATTTCAGCTTGTAAGGTTGGTAATTGGTGCCACATAATCCCCTCATGAGATGTAGATAGTATTCATGATGCTAAATGGAATATATTGAAATAATAGCTTGTCATAAATCATTAAATTTCAGCAATAACATTTCTGTGCAGTGGCTTTTCATGAGTCTCATTTAGGGAAGATGCATTTAATGGGCAGGGCCTGACAAAAAATCGCAATCAAAGGTTATAGGATGTTCTTTTATGTGTATGGACTGGCTATAATGCAATTTTCATTGTCAAGTTATGCTGCATTCCAGAGATTGCAAATGTTTTAGTTTATATTTATTTTTGAATTAGACAACAGACGGGTGAAGGGAGTAAGTTTAGTCCTTGAGCAAATACTTTCATTCTGTCAGAGAGAATATTTCACATTAGTGATGTAAACAGTCGCTCTCTCACTCACTACCCAGTCTTTCTTCCCTCTGCTCCTGGAGGGCTGGGAAGGAGAATCGAAAGAATGCAACTTCCACAGGTTGAGATAAGAACAGTTCAGTAACTAAGGTATAACACAAACCACTGCTGCTACCACCAATAATAATAATGACAAGGCAAATACAAGGAAAGAATACAATAGCTCACCATCCAGCCCGACCAAGCCGTGCACCCCCCACCGTGCACCCCCACCGTGCAGTGAACCCCCACCACCCTTCCGGGTCTCTGCTCTCTGTTTCTGCATCCTGCACATGACGTGCTGTGGTGTGGAATAACCTCTTTGGTTAGTCTGGGTCAGGTGTCCTGTCTCTCCTTCCTCCTGGCTTCCCCTCCTCCCTGGCAGAGCATGAGACTCACAAAGTCTTTGGCCAGCCTAAACATTACCAAGCAGTAACTGAAAACAGTGGTGTTATCAGCGCTGTTCCCAGGCCGAAAATTAAGAACACAGCGCTGCACCAGCTACCAAGAAGGAGAAAAAATGACTGCTACTGCTGAACCCAGGACAGAGAGGATCTGGTTCGAGACCATCTTAGGAACCTGAACGTACACAAGTCCATGGGACCTGATGAAATCCATCCACGGGTCCTGAAGGAGCTGGCAAATGAAGTTGCTAAGCCACTGTCCATCACGTTTGAAAAATCATGGCAGTCAGGTGAAGTTCCTGACAACTGGAGAAATGGAAATATAACCCCCATATTCAAGAAGGGGAAAATGGATGAACCGGGGAACTACAGACCAGTCAGCCTCACCTCTGTGCCTGGCAAGATCTTGGAGGGGATTCTTCTGGAAGGCATGCTAAGGCACATGAAAAACAAGGTGGTTGGTGACAGCCAGCATGGCTTCACTAAGGGGAAATCCTGCCTGACCAATTTGGTGGCCTTCTATGATGGGGCTATGGAACTGATGAACAGGGGTAGAGCAGTTGATGTCATCTACCTGGACCTGTGCAAAGCGTTTGACAATGTCTCACATTCTTGTCTCTAAGTTGGAGAGACATCAATTTGATAGGTGGACCACTCGGTGGATAAAGAACTGGCTGGATGGCCGCACACAAAGAGTAGTGCTCAATGGCTCAATGTCCAGCTGGAGACCAGTAACGAGTGGTGTCCCTTCAGGGATCAGTGTTGGGACCGGTCTTGTTCAACGTCTTTGTCTGTGACATGGACAGTGGGATTGAGTGCGCCCTCAGCAAGTTTGCCGATGACACCAAGCTGTGTGGCTCAGTTGATACGTTGCAGGGAAGGAATGCCATCCAGAGGGACCTAGACACGCTTGTGAGGTGGGCTGATGCCAGCCTGATGAAGTTTAACCATGCCAAGTGTAAGGTCTTACACCTGGGTCTGAGCAATGCCAGGCACAGCTACAGGTTGGGTGGGGAGGAGATTCAGGGCAGCCCTGCGGAGAAGGACTTGGGGGTGTGGGTTGATGAAAAAACGAACATGAGCCGGCAGTGTGCGCTTGCAGCCCAGAAAGCCAACCGTACCCTGGGCTGCATCAAAAGGAGCGCGATCAGCAGGTCGAGGGAGATGATCCTGCCCCTCTGCTCTCGTGAGACCTCACTTGGAGTACTGTGGGCAGTTCTGGTGTCCTCAACATAAAAAGGACATGGAACTGTTGGAGCAAGTCCAGGGGAGGGCCACAAGGATGATCAGGGGACTGGAGCACCTCCCGTATGAAGATAGGCTGAGAAAGTTGGGGCCGTTCAGTCTGGAGAAGAGAAGGCTGCGTGGAGACCTCCTAGCAGCCTTCCAATACCTGAAGGGGGCCTATAGGGATGCTGGGGAGGACTCTTCATTAGGGACTGTAGTGAGAGGACAAGGGGTAATGGGTTCAAACTGAAAGAGGGGAAGTTTAGATTGGATCTGAGGAAGAAATTCTTTACTGTGAGGGTGGCGAGTCACTGGAATGGGTTGCCCAGGGAAGTTGTGAATGCTTCATTGCTGGCGGTGTTCAAGGCCAGGCTGGATGTAGCCTTGGATGGCATGGTTTAATGCGAGATATCCCTGCCCATGGCAGGGGGCTTGGAACTAGATTATCTTAAGGTCCTTTCCAACCCTCTCCTATGATTCTATGTATTTATATTCTGAAAGCAAAAGGAACAGATCTCATTGTTTAGGAAAGAGATGATTACAGCATGTGTTTAGAGGATGCATAGTTACAAATTAGAAGTATGTTTTGGAAACTTTGTAGGATTCATATTGAGTCTGGCACAGATAATTTAGCCTGATACCAAATAATAAAGCCTAATTTTTCTTTCTGTTAACATAAGAATGGGAGGGTAATATCCTGTTGGCTGTTTTATCTGCATTATTTTTGAAAGGATATTGCAGATATAATGTTATCTGTTGCCTGCTTTGAATAATATTCTAGGCAAGTTAACAATCATATTTACCACAATAACTATTTGTTGCTTCTGCAAAACCTAAGGAGCTCCTTTTAAGAACATGTATGCACTGCTTAGCCATAAAGCACTGAAAACTGACTTTAGAATGGTAACAGCATTGAAGGAGCCTTAAGGTTTTTAGTTTCTACCCTATTAAAATTTATGCAGCCTAATTTACAGAATGTTAAATGATTTGCATGGCAGCTTGGCAAACATGTCGTTTGAGCTAATGAATTTTTAAAGTAAGTTGTTACATGTGTACAATGTAGGGTTCTTGTCCAAGTGTACTATTGCAGGTAACTTCACAAACTACAACCTAAATGCTTGGATTACCTAGGTACTCTGCGAGTTAACTGGATGAACGTCTACCTAATGACAACATGTGTTATTCTGTGTGAAATAAATTTGGATGTGTACCAGCCATACCTTGACTAGAATCACAATAACCGCTTTGTTTTAAAGCGCTTTCTCTTATAAAGTTGCTGAAAAATTGCAAAGAACATCCAGGATATATGGCTTGGGAAAATAGTATTTTGAGAAAGCAAATCCTTTAGGTACTTAAAAGGATGTACCGTAGCAAGAGGAAGCTACAGATATGCATGTTGTAGTTGTTCTGAGTTGTTGCTGCTGCTCCTTTCTTCTCTTCCCAGTTTATTGGCATTTGAAAAAAAAAAAAGTTCCAATTAAATTTTATATTACTTTATTTTAGTCTTCCTGAATTAGAAAAATAAAATTCTATTTTAACTGTACCAAGATTCTAATTTCCATTCCTTTTCCTTTGTTTTGCCCTACTGAAGTGACACATGTAATGTTCTTACTTTAACAGTTTGAAATTCTTCTTAAACTTCCTTTTTTAACAACTTTTAGAAGCCTAATTGATACTTTCCCAAACTTATTTATAGTTATACGGGAACAGCTGACTGAACTCTGACTCCAAATGTGAAAGGTGGGGTTGGAGGTTTTATCTGTACACACTTCTCAGTTGAAAACATTTGTAAATGTGGTCACTTAAATAAACTATGCTATACCGGTAGTCTCTTTTTCAACTTCAACTAGAACCTTTTATCAAAGACACAGTGTAGTTCTTCTTGCGACAAGAAGCGGTGCAGTTTAAATAGCTCAGATTTTATTTTTCTTCTTTTCCCCTTTGATTTAGGAAGCCAATGTTCTTAACACCAAGAAGTGCAAAAGCAAAGGTTCGCTAATCACTGGTTAGTTGCACTAATATATTATTTTGATCCTATCTCTCTTTCTTGTCAAAACTTATGTACTGGCATCCATATCTTAAAAATATATAGTATAAATGCATAGGTGATTCAGTGAGTGTTGCTATTAGAGGAATTGTGAACACTTTTATTTTTCTTAACTTTATGACCATGCCAACCCAGTATTCTGTGATGTCATTTTGCTATTTTAGTAATCAGCTGTTTAAAACCATTCATGAGGTCATAAATATTGTGAGAGAAGGACGCAGAAAGACAGAGCATTCTGCAAAGCTCAGTCTGTTCTAGGGAGATACAGTTTCGTTGTCTTGGCAAAGAATGAATATGCCTTCAAAGAATAAATATGCCTCCAAAGAACATTTTATGCTTACGGGTAAAAAACCCAACAAAAATACCCCCAAATTAATTCTTTTTTCATTATGTATATTGATGGGTATTTGCCTGTACATGCTTAGGGCAGAGTCTGATTCATAATTTTACTTGCTTAATCATAGTAACCTAGTGATAACTTTAATAAACTACTGCTGTTTAGACACGCAGATTGTACTCAGTCATTCCCCTAGAAGGTGAACAAATACTATAGCTGTATTACGAAAGAATATGGGTAGATTTATTTTTGCTAATAATGTTTAGGTATTATATTCAGCTGAAAACTTCGGTAACAAACATAAAGTCTCATGGCTTGGTGTATCAATTCATTCATTGCCTGTGGCAGTCAAGAAGACGGATTCTCCCTTGTTGTATGACTTAGCGTAAGTGAGGTTTGGGAGTACCTGCCTGTTTCTGTTGTAGTTAAGGGTAAAGGAAATTATTTGACGGATTCCCCATTGTGACGGTTTTCTTGATTTATACAAAAGCAGATAATCTAGAAAAAATAAAAGATGTAGACACATATGTGCACACACTGAAGCAGTTCCCTGAGGCATCAATACCTACACGTAGCACTGATCTCATGGGGTGCTCTCCTTGTCAGGAGACCATTACTACGCTGATTGTCACATAAGGTCTTCCTATAGCAGGAAGACATCCATTGATGTCAGAGGTACTCTGATTCAGTAAAGAATAAAGGTGTTAGTTTTTACCTTCAAGAAATTACTTTTCAGTTTCATTGTTTCATTTCATTTCAGTTTCCGAAGTTTCATTGTGGCACTAAAATAAATAAAAATAATGCGAGTGGGATTTAGGGAGGCAGTTAACTAAACTTGCACTGTTGAGAGTTGTTTTGCCATTTATAGAAAATAGTACATCAGTGCCTCTTTACTAAATCTGTTCTATAGCTGTGGGCAGTAACGTGTGGAGAAATTAATCTCAAAGAGAGAACAATTTCTTGGCACTGTTGTTGCTTTCCTTTTTGCAAGACAAGTGGTCAGCTGTGCTTTTATCTAACCTAGTGTCTTCCTCCACTAAGTGCATCACAGTTTTTCTGGATACTTTATAAAGTTCCTGAGTCTGTTGACTTCAGCGTGTGATTTGTCAGCACATTCCTCTTCCCTGGCTCTCCCCGCACTGCTGAGGCCTCTGAAATAACTCACACTGGTGCTCCAAGAGTGTGTGATGACCAAGCACTTGAAGTGACATGCAGATTGTAAAAGAATCTTTCTTTTAGAATGGAAGGGGTGATTCAAGGGAGACTGGAGAGAAGTGAAGTCTCAATACTGAGCACAATTAATCCTCTGACCGTGAAAATGCCCAACCCCTTGCCTCCTCCTCCCTTGCAATTCTGTCTGTCAAACCCCAGGTCTTCCGAATGCTAATTTTATGCAATTTTTTCTCTGCTCTTAGCAGACTGCTGTATGCTCGCAGGGCACTACACCTGAGAAGCTCTCACCCAAGCCACATTCTCTTAAAAACTGGTTGAGATGCTGTACTGCTGCTACTGGGGCTCTCAAAAAGCCTGTGCTGCACAGTTAGTATGCCATGCATGTGAAGAGGTGTTGAGGAGAGGCTACAGGATTACTGTCTTTAAGCAGGGCTGTGGCTTACCCTGTGCTCTGGAATCCTGAACAGTGATCCTTTTGCCCATCTTTTCTCCACACAGTGCCAACTCATACTTAGGCTGTTACCTCTTAGAATCTCTCATATCTTATTCAAGCTAAACTCTACATAGGTTTTAATGGATTCTGGATGTCTCAAACTCCTAAATCTACAAAAATAGCCAGACACTTAAACTTTAATGTAAATATGAAGGCAACCTAGATTAAGACTTTCAGACAAGATCTAAAATAACTGTAGTTTTCACCTGGTGTGATTGCATGAGTCTCTTTTCACTTTCTACTACTGTTATGTTAGATGCATGCAGTTGTCAGTTTTGGTTTTATCTTGGCTTTTAGTCCTTCAGGACATAGTGTTTTATTTATCAAGTGTCTAGAACTCTTGCTGCTCTATAATAAAATAATAATATCAACTGTGATTTTCATTGTAGGGTTTCATATTTTGTTTGTTGCTTCAGAATGAATAATTAAGTACTAAGCTGTGAAAACCCATTTAAAATTAATTTAAAAAGTGAGGGATCGTGCAAACCACAAGCCACATCTACCTCGGGTACTTGTGAATACTTTTTAAAATACTTTTAAACACTTTTAACTGAATTCCTGTTTTTCATGTTTTTCTAGTTTATTGGATGCAAAATGTCTGGAATTTGGTATTGCTCAACTGCTGTGAAATCAAACTAACTCTAAGCAGTATTTCAAACAGCTACTGAAAGTGACACTAATCCAAAATCAGAACTTGGAATTCGGAAGGAAACGCTTGTAACAAACTTCCCCATAGTAACTTGCATGATTTTTTGCATGTCTGTGCTATCAATATGAATTTGTCTATTGTAGATTTTGTTTAGCATTAAGAATTCTTTCAGAAGTGCCACCATTCTGTAATTATTACCTGCCTCTAGGAAGTGGGCTTCCAATGTCAATGGAAAACTTCAGTGTCTATGTCGCAGTGTATGCAGATCTGCATCTGGATGTTGGAAATGTAACATGCCAACTCACTGTTTTAATCAATGGCACAAGACTCATAGAATCCAGGCATCTTTTTGGTACTCTGCTAAGTTACTGATTTCCTTTTGAGCTGAGAGAACCCATCCATATTTCTAAATCTTCCCCCTAAATAGGGGTACCAACACTTAAACAGTTTCCTAGCAGCATAAAGTGTTTGCTGCAATCCCTGTAACATTGCAGATTGAAGTTGGTAGGCAAGTGAATGATTTCACAAAAACATTTGAAGTGAAGCTTTGTACCTAATAATAATATTTAAAAGATTTCCAGCTACTCAGTAATTATAATGGAAAGAATACCAACTGCTTAATTAAGACCAGAATTTCAAACTTGGCTCCAAAATAAAATCACCTTTTTTTCAGGTTTGAACTTACTCTGTTTGGGAATGGGAATAAGGAAGGAAGAAACATTTGCAAAGAGCAGTTGGTTTTACTGGTACCTGTGTAATCAGTTGTCT
Organism: Amazona ochrocephala; assembly: GCA_039720435.1. Classification (NCBI taxonomy): domain Eukaryota; kingdom Metazoa; phylum Chordata; class Aves; order Psittaciformes; family Psittacidae; genus Amazona; species Amazona ochrocephala. The sequence goes on along the minus strand of CM077881.1, from coordinate 78,155,895 downwards.
GCCTGTAAAATTGCTTTAGAAGACACAGCCTTGTCATTTGTTTGTGCTAGTACTAGGCAAGAAATGAATGGAGGAATGGTTTTGTTGTTGTTTTTTGTTTTTTTTTAAGAGGTTCAATGTTTTATTTTTACTAGATTTTCCTTTATGAATTTATAAATATGACAGTATGCTTGCTGAAGCTAGCGAAGAGTTAGTGTGTAGGAAATGGGTAAATAAAACATTGACATTAGTGATGTGAATGCACAGTTCAAAGTTGCAGTTTGCACTGTGCAGGTCTTTGCTCTGCTGCAGTAAGCATGATGGGGCAGACAGTAGTCCTGCCATATGTGCCAGCTTCCTCTGTGCCTCTTGCCATTAAGCCCAGTCACCAGTCTGCTTGTCTGGCCTTCAGCAGTGCACTGACCTGAAAAATAATGCTTAGGATTATGTTTTAGGTTGTCAGGCTTTATTCTAACATTCCTAATTCTTATTGATTGTTATTTTTTATTTGTAGACAACATCAGCTTTTGATATTGTACTGAAAATAGAGACCAAGTTTCAAGTCTTAAAATATTCTGGGAAATGAGTGTAGATCTTGGTTCCAGTATTCAGTCATGAGCAACAATTGAAAGGAGGAGCCACTTCAGTGCGTAATTGTACTCCTGGGTGATGCTGAATGGACAAATCATGCTTGCTTAATTAAGAAGTGATAATACCACTTTTAGTAAAAGAGCTGAACATTACTGTAATCTAGAATGAAATCTGCTTAAAAAAAAAATCCTCTGCTTTGCAGTTTTGAACCTGGTACTGTGGTGACTATGGCAAATATCTTGTTTAACAGTGTTTTTGCTTCTATATATTAAAAAATGTTTAGGTATTGGTTTATTGTCAATAAATGTCACACCTTTTGCTCTTGAGCAGTTTCAAGTGAACAGGATTTTATTGTTTTTACGTGTAACAAAAAAGTTAGTAATTGCTTTAACTGCAACTCCCATTAAAGGCAAGGGGAATTGTCTGTGATATCCAAGGGTAGAATTTTGCTTTAAGCTATTACTCTTTCTTATTTCAATAAAGTTACAGGTTTGTAACTTTAATTCATACTAATTAAAACAGGAGTGGTAAAAAATACTCATAGTAGAAAAGACTAAATATTGAATGTGTGGAATAGAAAATACTACTAAGTGTTACAGAATCTTTCAAGAGGTTGGTAATACAATTTAGTATTTTGGCACATCTTTTTTTCTTAAATTCTTTCAAATGATAAAACTTTCTAAACAAGGTTTGTAAACTTCTAATAAAAATTAGTATTTTCTAACATTTAGAATTGCATCTTAAATTATGTAGAACGTAAATGACCATTAAAAACAAGGTGGGAAGATGTATTTAAAAATAATCATAGAATCATGTCACCATATGAAACATGCAGTGGGAAAAGTCATACAGTAGTGCAGTCTTGTGATGTGACAATCATTAAAGGAAAATATGCACATTCATTTAGGATATATAAGGAAATACTAAAGAAGATCTAAACTTCTAAATCAGTTACCACAGTGTGACTTGCTTCTATTATCGTGTTGAAGGATTAGAGCTTTTTCCTATCAGTTATTGCTCTGATATTTTTCCCAAAATAGTATCCTTTGTCCTGTTTATGTCTTGATAATCCATGAAAAAGTACATAATTCATCAAAATCGAATCATTAGAAGCACGATATGCAGTCAGTGCTTTAAACAACATCAGGATGCAGCGAATACTGATCTGAGGCAGAAACTGCAAACAACCTTAGACCAATAAGTATATCTGGGGGGAGAGGAGTTGGAATTCTTATGGTAAATCTTGTTAGTTAAAATGTCCTTAAGAGAAGTAACCAGGTTCTTTCATGTAATGTTTTGGAAGTTGTGAGATATGCTGCATTTCCCTCAAGCCCCAATAACTACTTCGGACAGGTACTTCTCTGGGTAAAAGGAGAGTTCTTGATGTTTTCTATATAGATGCTGTCATAATTAACAAATGAATAACCTATTCAGTGCCTCTTTTATTTTGCTTTTCTGTAGATAAAACATGGATGCACACTCCTGAAGCCTTATCAAAGCATTATATTCCCTATAATGCAAAGGTAAGAAAATACGAACTTGTTTTATACTCTTACCTTACAACCACAGTGTGTTCTATCTTGCTTTTCAATTCAGAACTGCAGAGACATGTATTAGCCAAATGAAATAACAAAGAAAATCTTAGTAGATGTTTGTTTTGCAGATTAAAAACTCCTGTTTCTTAAATAGTGACCAACTGATTCTTTTTTCTGAGTTATTTGATGTTTTTCTAGAAAGCAGTGTTCCTTTTCTGCTTGATGCTCTGTTTTCTTTTAATGAATTGCTAAATGGATGGAAATTCTGAGTGCAAAGGAATTTAACATCAGGTTGCATGCTTACAGTAGTAGAAAAATTAATAGCACAAGCTTCTTTTGAGCAACAGCAAAGGCAATGAGTAATGATCCTATCTGCTGGATGTATTGAAATGTTAAATACTCTGGAAATATGGTAGAATAATAATGGATTTTTTGCACAGTAAAAAGAAAAGACTTACTTATGATTTCTTATTCCAGTTAAAACATAATTACACATTATTTCGATTAATGTAATGGCATCTGTTCACAGGAAATACATCATCCAAAAGAACAACTTAGAAAATGGTTTGCTAGCAGGAGGAAATACGTAGGAATCAGAATAACTCAGCTTAAACTGAGTAATTTGGTATTATTTGCCTAAACTAGGAGGATAATTCAGTAAGATTCCACTATGGTCTGTTCTGGATAAAGTTCTCATATGATTGGAATTTCTTAACATAAAAATAAGAATTGTTTCACAGGCTGGGACTCAGTTTCCTATACTGGTATTCCCTGCTGTTGTGTTTGCAAAGTTCTGTTTTAAGAGGAAGCTGAAGCTATGAATTATTCATGTACTGAAAAATGTCCTTTGGTTTGTGGTCTTCCAGAGAAAAAAGAAACCTCCCTCACCTTTCATGCCTCATAGTCTTTGTATCTTGTGAATATGTGTCAGTGCAGCTATGCAGAAAAAAAAAATAGAATAAAGAGAACAGTGATAGGCTGGTGATGACTGTAGAAACAGCAGCATCAACTGCTTCTGGAGTAAAAAAAAGGGATGGGTAATTCCTATCTGTCCTGGTTTTAGCTGGGATAGGATTAATTTTCTTCCCAGTAGCTGGTACAGTGAAGTGGTTTGGATTTAGTATGAGAATCACACTGATAACACTGATGTTTTAGTTGTAGCTTAGCAGCACTTGCCGTAAATCAAGGACTTTTCAGTCTCTCATGCTCTGCCAGTGAGGAGGGGTACAGGAAGCCAAGAGGAAGCAGGAAGAGGGCACCTGACGCAAACTAGCCAAAGGGTATTCCATACAGAGAATGCCATCCTCTGTACGGAAACCAGGGGGAGCTGCTGATCTCTGCTTGAAGCTGGGATGGGGATCAGTCAATAGGCGGTGGGCAATGGTATTGTGTATTGGGTTTCTTGAGTTTCGTTTCTCTCTCTCTTTACCCTATTATTGTTGCTATTATATTTACTTTATTTCAATTATTAAACTGTTCTTATCTCAACCCATAAGTCTTACCTTTTTTTCTGATAATCTTCTCCATTCCATCAGGGGGTTGGGGAGAGTGAATGAGTGTCTGCATGGTACTTAGTTGCCAGCTGTGCTTAAACTATGACACTATCCAAAGAAACTCTGTTCTCAGGCTAACAGAAAGACTCTTGGTCCAAGCAAGTCTCTCCTTTTATTTAGGCTAATATATGCCCAAGTGTCATTCCAGTTCTGCTCTTGTTCAGTGTGGGTTCTGACCTTACAGGGTCTTCTCAACTTGCTGTCTAAATACTGGCAGGAAGGTGCAGTGATGTCCTTGCTTATTGCAGGGGGTTGAGCTAGATGACCTTTGAAGGTCCCTTCCAGCTCAAACTATTCTATGATTCTGTGGTAATGTACTACAGCATATCTTAAAAAAAAAGGCAACAACAACAAAAAAAAAAAAAAAAAAACACAACAAAAACCCAACCAATTTTAAAAATTTGAATCAGCAGAAAATTATTATTTAGAACTGTCAGCTATTTGATTCATTATTCCAGGACAAGCAAACAATTGCTCTGCTCTGGAGTGTAAAGGATATGGGATTTTCACATTGTTTTTTTTTTTTTTATTGAGACCTGGCATAAATTTGCACAGCTTTCATAAGATTAGCTGGCATATGCAGACATAACAACATTTTTAAATCTATCACCTCAATTCTCAATTACCATTTCATTAAGTTTTGCGTTATTTTTAAGAGGGAAGCATGTTATCTATTAGTACCTCATTTAGGTTTTGTAATATTTTGATTTTTAGCTAACACAGAATCATAGAATCATAGAATAGTTAGGGTTGGAAAGGACCCTAAGATCATCGAGTTCCAACCCCCTGCCATGGGCAGGAACACCTCCCACTAAACCATGCCATCCAAGGCTATGTCCAACCCCACCTTTAACGCTGCCAGGGATGAAGCATTCACAACTTCCCTGGGCAACCCATATCTCATTGATTTCCTATCTTGTAACTACATTGTGAAATAATGATTAAAATAACTACAGAATGATCATGGGTTTGTATCAGTACAAATAATTAAAGCATATCGAAGGGAGAAGTGTATACAGATTTTTCAAGTAAATGATACTTGGCACACTATTAAAAAGTATACTTATATTTATGTGGTGAAGTTAGATATAGCAAAATAGTCCAAACAGAGCATGAAAATGTTGAAATCAAACTAATGAAATAGAAGAGAGTATTGTAGGAAATAATTCATTTTCCTACATTTAATTTATTATAATTAGAATTAATAACTTAATTGGACCTAACTTTTATTGGAGTATCAAAATGTCTTGGATGTAGTCATAGTTAATTTACTGTTTTAAGCACAAGAAAAATCAGCATTTTGAAAATATCCCAATGAAGTATGAAAGCAGAAAATTAAAATTTTTCAACAAAATGCTAATCTGAACTTCTTAGTTACTTCTGATACATGGCATTCATAAAACTTGGTACTCATGATACCAAAGATGAATAATCAGGTAAATAAAGCATAAAATATTTAGAATCTGCAAACGATGCTGTCAGGAGACTTCTCTGCTTCAGGAAAATGGACCTACCCATTACATCTTGCTTACAGGATTACGTACTTAAAATGCGAGAGGGGTAAGAGAAGATAGCATTCTATCTACAAATACACTACAAAACAAATGACTGTGCAGGATTGTTTCTAAACTTTCAACAGCAGCAATCATCATCTAAGTAGCTAATGGAGGGGAGCTGTATTTTAACTGTTCAGCATCAGGTAGTTTCAGTTTTTGTCATTTGTCTCTGTGAAAACTGGTGAATGTTTCTGCTTCCTGATAATCTGAATATTTACTAGTTCCTCAGAAAGCTCTTTGGGGTGTTGTGTTTTTGGAAAGCTGTCAGTCTGTTTTGCCTGAGGTTGCATAGCTTGTTTGTAAAGAGGCAAGAATTAGGTATGCACCTCCTGAGTGAATCTTGGTCCGGCTTTTTGAGCACAAACCCATCTCTCACTTTGTCAATAGTGTATCGCTATACAGTAATGGAAGTTGAGTTGTATTTGCAGGCAGTTGTTTATCTCATCTGCATATGAATGCATACACAAGTTCAAAGACTCTATGAATGCATGTTGCATATGCTTGAGTAGCCCACATGGGCCCCTACATGTCAAGATATCAAGATTGTTTTGCAAGAATTAGTAGGCATGTGGATCATGGTTTCTGTGTTCTTCTGCACCCATAGTTTTGTCTTTCATGTCCACTTACTGTTGCTTACCTGAAAGCTTTGAAAATGTCACTTCTTTATAATTGGAGTGCTGGTATCTTTTATGGCTGAACACTGGCTGAGAAGTTCAAAAAACTGTGCAGAATAGCAGTTTTCTTTTTCCAGGTGTCTATAGCCCTCTTTCAGTTATGTGTAAAATACCCAGATACAGAACTTCTGGAATTCATGTGACTTCTAGATTATGAAGCCCATGACTTAAATATATATGGGAAACTTCTTCCTGGGTCAAGGCTTTTGGTAGCCTTTTACTTTAAGGTTTGATCACCTATATGTTAAGGTTTGATCTCCTTTTGGTTAAGTTTGAAAATCTGCAGCAGGGAATTCCATCATACTGATTTATCTGGCATGGTCTGCAGTTTGGAAGACTTGTGTTATTGGCATGATTAACAGAGTACAGTGGTTTGGAACATCATACCTGAGACCCATCTGTGCCAGGTACATTCTTTAAATTATTTTTTTTGCATAAACTGTTATTCCTTCCAGTGGTCTTGGGGTAGAAGAGCTGTTTGTTGGAATGTAGGAGAGCCATATGTTAAAGTGTTAATCCAACAAGTTCTGAAAGTACATTCGTATATATATGTGATATACAGAAAAGACAAGTAGAAGCAGTAGTAATAGCAACTTGCTTGCAACAGCAGTTCTTGATAATATGGCATTTAGTATTGAACGCAGTATCTAAAGCATATTTCTAAGGTTACTGTGTTAACTGAAAGTTTTAAACTGAGTTTTAAACAGACACATCACTGCCCCAATATCTATCTCAAAAGAGCTGAGCAATGAGGCTGTTGAGACAAAAGACTCAAAATTATTAGAAGCTTTATAAACAACTTTTATAATGTCAATTTTTTTATTCAGAAAAAGAATAAATTAGTATTTGAATATAAATCTTCATTTAACTGTGAAAGGTACTCAGAATCATGAGTTCCTCAGCACCAGGCAAGAGAAAGCACCAATTGTTTAATAGGCAGTGAGTGATATGAACGTCCATTCGAGACAACTGAACAAAACTCAGAGGTTAGTCCAAACAGAATTAACAAAACGAAAAACAAAAAAGCATGCAAAGAATAAGGATGGAAGCTCCTAAGACCTTAAGATCAGCAAAGATTTTCTCAACTCTCCGCATCCCTTTCTGTTCCTTCTTTGTTGCTGGTATTTATTCCCACTTCTTCTTAAGTTTGCTTGAAACTAACAACTAGCCTCATTAGCATGCCCTCCAGAGATTCTTTCTGCACTAATTCCTTGTGAGCTGTAAGCTGTGAGAATGTGAGGTTTCTTTAAGCAGGCTTTTTAGCCTCAGGACTGTCAAGTGTCAAGTAGGTTGCATGCCGGGCCCTGGAAGTAATAGGCTGCAGAGTTCAAACATCTGTGGATTATTGTACTCATGGGCTAGGTGGCCAGCAGTGATTTATAGGCTATTCTTGTTTTAAATTAGAGCCAGGACTGCAGATGAATGAAGTCCTTCTTATCTCCTTTTTTTACTTTTGGAAAAAGCTAGGTGTTTCTTTTGCTCAGCCTTTTCTATTTTTATGGAGCTACTGCCACCACCTTACATCTACTGTTCACCAGAAATAATCAGGAAATTTCCAAAATAAACTAGGAAAAAACAAAACAAAACTGGGTCATAGAAAATAAGAGAATAGCACAACTTTTTGAACAGAAACTTTGACAAGAACATATTTTTCCAACACAGCCAAGACTATAGGAATCTGCCCAACAGCTAAGCTGTTCACCATTCAGAAGGGTTTCACATATACTCCATGATCTCCATAATGTTTCACATATACTCCATGATCTCCATAATCTTCAAGAAACCATCAGACAAGTTAGCAGCTGCAGTCTCTGACCTTAACAAAATAATAACATACACTAACCAGTTGTGGCTCCTGAACTGTAATGAATGTTTGTCTCGGAAATACTCAGATTACTCTGCTTCTGAAGGTGTCAAGGCAACCTTGGCCTATTTTAAAAAGTATTTTGAACTTAGAACCTGAGAATTTTAGCTGCAACTTACTGGAGTATTATTTCTGGTTTGGAACATAGCAAAGGAAAAATACTTACATGTGCTAATTTATAAAGCTTTGTTAAAATGTCTTGCATTTTCACTAGAAATTATTATTAGCCACTAAAAGGGAGAGAGTGATGGGTTTCATTGGTCTAAGCTTTATTTTTGTTTCCTACTGTATATTTTTGCATAAGTAATGTTTTCTTTATTCTGAATTCTTTAGGGGAATAAAATCTAGTCAGTTCCTGTAGTTTTACAAGTTGTTTTTCCATTTGTTGCTCTGGTATTACTGAAAGGAGGGAAAATGTGGAAACAAGGATATATATCAAATCTTAATGATATATGTGGAACTAAGGATTGCATTTGAAGGAACACATAATTTGAAGCATGTACTAAAAATGTCCCTAAACCATATAATCTACTAGTGCTGTAGCACTTATGTGCTTCTGAAGTGGGAGATAGTCAGGAGTCAGAGAGAAGTAACTCAGCAAATCACATTAATTATAGCGTTCTGTTAATAAGATTAGGTGGGAGGGAACTCTTGTCTACTCATGAATATAGGTTTATATCTGAAAAGCTATTGAAGTCAGGAATGTGTAGGTCTTTCTAACATCTGTTAGATATTCTGACACACCTCAGAATTAAGAGGCCACATCCTAACTTGCAGTTTATGAGGCTTTGAGGAACTGAAGCTATTAAAAGCAAGCCCATTCTCAAAATGAAAAAGCGTTCACTGAAATTGCATGTGCACGCTTAATGTTAAAATAATTTTTAAAAACTTTAAAACTAGGTACAGTTTTTGGGTTTGAGGTTTTGTTTGTTTGTTTTTTCTTAATGGATGTTTGAAATCATCTTACTTTGGTATGTGGGTACATGAATCTTCCTTATGCTCCTTAGAGATGTATTGCAGGGGCTTACCATCTTCCCCCTCTTGCCTTTGGGTAATCAGACAAGGTGGAGGTGGAAAAGTTGGACCTCTTCACATGTCTTTTATTTTCAAAATTGAAGAGCACTCTTAATTTTGTACTAGTTGTAACTTTTTACAACTACTTTACTTTTAGTAAAGTATTTTACAATACTTGTATTAGTATTTGCTGTTAGAGTGATCTGTACAAGGAAGAATGGTTGAGATGTTTTATACTGATTTTTATGAATAACACTCAGGCATACTAACTGAAATTATGCTGTGTGTTTCCAAGTGACTACTGTAATTTATCAGATTCATTAGATCATACATTCTTTGAAGCTAAGGGTGAGCTTTCCTATGTTTGTAGAGCCTGTAGAATAATGAGGCAGAGGCTCTAGGTGCTGCCCTGAAGCAATCAATCACAGGTCAAAGTTCAGAATAAGTGAGCAACAGAAAACCTTGGACTTGATTCTCATGAGCTTTTTTCTCACTTGGATTAATTAAATGATAATGCAGGCAAGAAATGGGTGAATTGTTATCCTCAAAGGTACTGAGGTAATACTGGAGATTTTCTGCATATCTGCCCCAAATCTGTTTTCAAATCAGATCCCAAATTTTGAATTCAACTTCAGTGCCTTGAGCTCGAGACTAAATGTGCTCTCAGTACGTGCTCTCTTAGTAAAAAGGATTATGTTTCTATTTAGAGAAGACTCTCAATCCTTACATGAAGGATTTTAAAATATGCTGTTTTCTTACTTTATGTTCACCTAACAATGCAAGTATCACTATAATGATCTAGACTAAATTAATTTTACTACTTTAGCACCAGAATATAGGTGTTTTATTGAAAAACATAGTATTTTTTTATAAAGTAAGAAGTGACAGCCAGCATTAGTGTTGGATTAATTGCCATTGGAAGATAATTTATGAATTACTTTCCAACACAGTTATGTTCTCTTAGAACAGTTCATCTGAGATGTTCATCTCATCTGCTGATAGATCTTACAGTCACAATACTAGCGGTTTCATTTCATACCTGATGTTGTCAAGTTGAAGTAGTCATTATTAAATATTTTTCCGCTTTGCTAAAATAATCTTTCTGATAAAAATTCTGATTCCCTAATTTATATTATTTAGAGGGAAAAATATCTCCAATGTTTAGGTAGTGCTCTGCAAATTTGATTTAAATATCTAAAGAATGGTAGCTTAAAGAGGCAGTTCTTTCTGTTCCTAGTATTATTTTAAAATAAATGACTCTCATCCTAGTTAGGTTTTTGGAAAACTCTGTTAGTGATGTTCTTGGAAGTATCTGAAGGCCAAGTGTTGAATTATGGTGATCACATATGTTTTATAGTTGGGTTTCATGTGAGATTATGTGAAGAAATGGCAGTCTCTTCTAAAAAAGCAGATGATGAGAGAGTATGAACAGGTTCATAAAACCATAATCATCACAGAGGATACACTTCTAGTTATATGCAGGCAAAGTGAAAGATCCAGCGCAACTAAACCAATATAAGAAGTGCTTTTCTTGTTAGCGTTCACTGCCTATGTAGTACTTGCTTCCAGAATCCATGCTGGAATTGAAGAAGAAAGATTCAGAGCAGGATTTGACTTTTTTTACAGGCAGGGCATTCTCAGATTATGACGTAGATGTATGTTAAAGATACATTCCATGTCTTTGAAAGCAAGTTTTCCAATATTTTTCTGTTATTCCATTAAAGTCTTAAATGTGATTCCTGAAGATTCTTTAACAAGTACAAGATAAAAACGTTAGTGTAGTCATGAATCTGTAATAGATGAAAATGTTATCTAACTGCTTTAAGTGTCACCCAGTTAGCCTTGAGCTTCTATATGTTCTGGTGCACTCCAGCCTCTGTTAACGCATTTGCTCTTTCAGCCTGCCTCCTAGGTGTGCTTTCTTTATGCTGTTACCCCTTTTCATTTCAAATAATCAAAGCACCCAGAACCAGTGCTGGTCTCCCTGTCCTTTTCCTGTAAGGTACTCACTTTAAATAGAGAGACTTTCTCAGAACTTCAAACATGATTCTGGTTTTGGTTCACAGTTACTGCTATGCTTCGTCCCCTGTGTTTTTCTTAGCTGCTGCATGGATCTTCTTTCTCTTTAACTTCCACAGATAACTAATCAAATTTTCACTTGGCTACCCCAGTCAAATATTCCCTGACAATTTTTGAGGATATTCTGTGAATGCAGTTACTCCCAAAGACATTTGCAGGTGTAATTTGTGCAAAACTAACTATACAATCAAAGTAGAAGGTGGAGCTTAGGAAGTAGTTTTTAGGATAAAAATAAAAATTTACATTTTTAGTTAGAAAACAGACATTTTCTTGACCACTTTCATGAAAATACTTCTCTTAATTTATGTGAGTATGGCACTTCTTTTAACAAGTTGTTGTAGATTATCCATGTGATTATGGGTTACACTTTTTATACAGTCTCAGCCTATTTCCCCCTGAAATTGCTTTACTAAGAAAATGTTATGTTCATTCTTTTTTTACAAATGTAGTGGTTCTCAGTATAGGAACTCAAAACTCTACACTTTAGCAAACAAAAAAATCAAAAAACCCAACAAAGGTAGTTCAAAGATTCAGAAGAGGTGCAACGTCCTTAATATAGACAATCTCATATTTAACATTAAACTGGAAAAGGGCTTTAATAAATTGAGAGTTACGGACAAGAGTTGTTTGTTCCTATTACTTAAGGCTATTTGTGTTTGTGAGGATTTTGTTCCTAACTATGACTTTTTCTGTTTTGTTTTGTTTGGGTTTTGTGGGGTTTTTTTTTGTTTGTTTTTTTTATTTGTTGCACAGGGAATTCATGTTTCTGTTTGTCATTGCATGTTGCCATGGCAAAAGAGTGTGATATGACAAGTTCAGCATTATCGTGTTAGTCAGAGGAGGCAGAAATCAGTTCAGAGAAAAATAAACATTTTTCAAAAAACGGAAAATTACTCTGGCATTGTATCTCTGTTTTTATAAGATAATGTTAGTATTTTCTAGTCCAAAAGAGTAACTTCAACACTTTTCCATTTGTCTGTATACATTTATATATATAAAAATCCATTGCAACTTCTTACACAGCTTGTAGAGTTTATTTGCATTGAACAGGGGAAGGCTTTAAAGATTTTGTGTCCAGCTTTAAGCCAAAGAAGTTATTGCAAGCTGAACACTCGGAATTGCACAAGCCCACCTTGAAACAGCACACGGAAACTCCTGGCTGTTCTTGTACATGTTGTTATGAAAAAGAGAATCTGAAGCCTGCTCTCGGATTCATGCCTAGCAATGAAGTCATCTGGGAAATATCTCTTTGAAGCAACAGCCGCGTTCTGAATGACGTTGTGGCCTGTTTACTCATGTGGCTCAGAGGTGCACCCCTTAATCCAGCTGCCTCACTGCATTAAAGAAGTTGTGAGTTAATCAAAATGCTTCCAGCTTGACAAAGCTTCATCTTACTGGCAAAGCAGAGTAGTTTTGCCAGTTTTGTGAGCTAAGCTTGGTTTTGTTACCAAATAATTGACAGCTTAGCTTGTTTCTTCATAACAGCAGTTTGTCATCTCAGTGCAGTTTTCATTGTTCTTGGGGACGTTCTGTTTGATAGGCTGAATGTTTGCAACAGAAAAAAAAAATGTAAGCAGGACAGATGGAGCCTGAGAACACTGAGTTCAAGCTTTAACTCAGTATATTTTGTGAAGAAAGCCAGATAACCTGCAGAGCGCTAACACAGAGCAGACCAGTACATGCTACAATTAAAGGAACAGTGGCATTATGAAAACCAGCGGGTTGATACAGCAGCCGGGCAAAACAGAGCCAAAAACTAGGACAGGTTTTGCATGTCTTATGCAGGGTGTTATGTGGTAATTCCTAAGGATGTTGTTGTGAGAATACTAGCACTTGGGATCTTGATCTTGCTATTCCTTTAATTGTAGTGTTGTAATGGAGTTTTTTGAGGAGGTGGAGGGCAGGGCTGTCCTTCAGCATTCATGAATGCTGAAGAAATGGAACTGTAACCTCAGTTCGGGTAGGCAGTGGGTTTATGCAAGTAGTAACAATGAAAACATTTTGTTCAGACTGCAGTGCAGTGAAGGTCCCTCTGGACTTGCCAGTGTTGCGAGCTGGCATTTGCAGAGATTAAGTGGGAATTAAAGCAGAGGTGGCCTCTGTGTTCTAAAGTTTTCCAACAGTTACATTTGACATCTTTGCAAAACAGTCTGTAGGTGCGGAGCTGTTTTGAGTGTACAGTACATTTGAGTGGAATGTAAGAATTGTTGAAGTTGTCTTAGCAGGTAGTATGAATTAAACCACTGTACTGGCGCCGGGTTTATGAAGATAAAAAAAATGCAAAGATAACATCAGCTTTCTTACATTAAGATATTTGAAAATATCTAGAGCTAGGTGAAAATATGTCAGCAAATTTGCAGGCTTAGTCTCTCTTTACTGTTTCCATTAAAAAAATGATCCTTGAGTTGAATCCAGTTCTGTGGTGCAGAGCTAAGTCGACTAATTATGGACTTGTAAAGCTGACAAACCTGTCCACTCTGTTGTTATGCACTTCCAAAGCTGAAAAGTCAATGTTTAAAATAGTGACATTGAATTATTTTTATGTGGACTCCCTTCAGTTCAGGTAAAGTAAGTATTTTTTTTACTGAGAACAGTCCCATCAGGAATACAGATCTTCAGAATTGAGGTATTCAAGCAGTGTGGTATGTCTTCAGTGAATGAGTATCAGAGTGGTTTCATGTTTGGAATATACCTTTCTAAAGGAAGGGTATTAATTAGTTCCATTTTCCATGTCTGGGTATGGAATGGTTTTGTGAATGTACAGGTTCACCCTTCCTTTGCACCTACATTATCAGAAGTATAACCTGAATAATCACCTTCATTGAATGTTGGCTCAATAATGAGAACTCTTACAGAATAAAGTGGTACTACATTTTAAGATAGAGCACTGAATTTAGAGTTGCCAGTGCTTGGAGGTGAGAGACTAAATAAAATCTAAATATGGGAGTAATGATAGAAGATTGCAGGATCTGGCAAGGATATTATTAGCATCTATAGCTGGATGGCTCAGTCATTTTCTAGCCAAGTCAGAAGCCATTCAGGCCATGAACATGGTCAAGCCAGGTCACAGTAATCAACAGCGTGCTCATTTGATGAGTTTTCGTTATTTATCTTGAAACTTCCAGGCAGTAACAATGATACACGACAGGAGGCTCTGCAGAGTTGATGAATAGGAGTGGAGAAACAGAAGGCAGTAATTTGATGCCATTGTTAGATGTTAGATGAATCTCTGTGTGAAGTGTTAATAGCTTTTGTACTGAAAGTGAAGGAGCTATAATAACTTGAAGATGGTGCCTTTGGATTACCCACAGACAGCTCCTGTTGTAGTAAAAGGAGCTGACAGATCCTGGGGAGGGGATCACACACCAGAAAAAAATCAAAACCACAACAAACCCAAACCTGTTCCCATGTGAAAAAGCCAAAACTGGAAATACTGAGATGTCCAAATTGAAACCAAGAGGATAAAGTCTGGGAAAGTGTTCTTTTTCTTACTATTTCATTTTATCCAGCCTCTCAAGAGATTCTTGCATGTGAGGCTAATGAACATTGCAGCACACATGAAGAAAGAATGATGTCAAAAGAATGTGTTTCCCTCAGTCACCAGGGAATGAGTAATTTTTCTCCAGTGATCAATTGGCTTTCACTGCCATCTTCCTTTGACCTTGTTTATTTTATGCTAAATATTACCTCTATTTTTTTTGTATATTTATCAGCTTTGGGAAGCGCACCTGGGCGTCCAAGAAAAGCAGGCCTTCAGTACGGTATTCTACTAATACTGGCGTTGTTGTCATTTGTGCATTCTTAAAATCTTCCTTTTTAAGTTCTTTTCCCATACAGCAGAAGTTTTTACAGAATTTTCTAAAAATTACTTCAGCTTGCTGATTTTTGCTCCAAGCTGGTATATCCCTAAGGGATATTCCTATTATCCTTCTGCTGCTGCCTCTGTACTTTCACTGGGTGGGAACATAATGCTCACTTAGACCAGCAGTGAACTGTTAGCTCCAGCCAACAGGTCTGCAGAGCATTGCCAAAGAACTGCTTTTCCTTATCCAGTTGTTAGAGATGGAAATAAGTCTGCATGTAGCTGTGTTTATTCTCAGCCTGTGGCTAAAATTTGGGTAGGTGTATGGTGGCTGGTGATGCTGCATGCAATGTACAACGCCCCCACACCCCCCATCATCCCAGATCCGTTACCCTCTTCAGATTCAGCCTGACAACATTTTCAGAGCATGATACAGTTGGAGATGTGCTTCTGAAGTGCTGTGGCGATTGGTGGACTGAAGAAATACTGAATGTTTTTTCTTGTACAACTGGTATTTTTTCTATAGTGACAGTCTTGACAAGATAAGGTTTTTACTTTCCCTGCTTTCTTTCTGTATTCCAGCCTGCTCTTATCTTTGTTGCAAAGGTACTAGCTTTATTTCTTAACATTATTTTATCTTTAGAATTAGACACTTTTATGCAGAGAACATCTTTGATAGCTGTGTTGCTATCTGATTTGGTTTTAAATATATCCTTGTTGATAGCCCCTTCAGCATATGACCACACTGATCTCTCTCGAGAAATACTAAGTTTTGGTCATTTACAAAGTGGTATCATAAATTCTTCTGAAGTTCTGCTTGGAAACAAACTGGTTATGTTAATGTAAATATATAATCCTATTGTATTTTCCTTTTTCTGTGACCTTTGTTTTTTCCCATTTGGCTGTGGATTCAAATGCAGTGGGACTTGAGGAAGAATATGACCTGATGTAATTGAATCTCATTCTTTTGCCTTTAAAATTGCACCAAGCTAGATTCAGCTTATTTGGACCACACTTCAGGTTTCTTCCCAGTGAGCAGCTATATAATTTGTCATCAAATCTAAACTTGGGTTACAAGACAGGTATAGGCAGGATTAGAACTGCCATATGTCCTCAGTTTTTCAGGCATCTTTACCAGAATATTTTTAGATATTCCTGCTTCCAGATATTTGGATTCCTGACAAGAACCACATCCAGAGCCTGGTGAGATGTCTGTAGACACAGACAAAGAAATGTCTGTGTTGTCTATGTCCATCAAATGTTCAAAGATATGTTAAGCTTTAGTTAACCACATTATGTTCTTTATTATTTATTCATAGCACCAAATTTAAAGACTGAGATGATTGTTTACATGACTGACATTGAAGAATTCTTAAGTTACTGCACTTCTGGAGAACAGAAGAAAATACAAATTAAACCAGTGTGGCTTGTTGAGAGATTGCTTAAAATCAAGCACAGTGTTTTTTTACTGCATCTGGAAGATTCTTCAGTTAGCCATTGCCTAATTATTTTGCAGTCCTTTGTCTAATGCTCTTCTCACCCACCCTCCATATTTCAGTAGCTTATTAAATAGATTTTTCTTTCCTTATATCTTAATTATTGTAAATATCTTCACCCCTGTGTTTCCTTCATGAATTTGGCTTAATTCTACTGATGGATGAAATACCTGGTAGTATTTGATTTCCATAAGATTTCTGTTAGAAGACCTTTCTTGGGAATTTTTTCTCTCTTTTTAATCATGCATTCCTTCTTTTATTGTCAGTAGTATTTGAGCACTCCCTCAGAAAAAGGCACAGAATTGTTTTCCTGTGTTAGAATCACTGTTTGTGTGGAGCATGACATGTTAGATGAGCAGGGGATATCCATGGAATGTGCTGATGTCTCTGGCACTTCTCTGTCTTGTCTTCCCAAGCGGTGAGTTTGATTTCTGCTCTCATTTGAGCAGCAGTCATGCCTAGGAGAGGCAGTTGTTTTTAAGGTGTTGCTGTTGAGAAGTGCTCCCCAAAAAAGAAAAAATCCAAATGTTTATGTACTCTGGCAAAACCATGGAAGCTGTTGCAAGTGGGGAACTGCATTGTGGGGTGGGGAATGAGGAAGAATCCAAACCAGAAAGAGATGGGTATTTACGCTGCTTAGTTGACAGAGAAGACTCACATATGCAAGGCTGAGCAAAAACTGCATAGACATTTGTTCATCTGTTTTCTGCATAGCTTCAAAACTGATCCCATGTCTCTTTCATTCTCATTTTTTATTATATACTCTTATTCTGATGTTATCAGAATGTGGATTCAGTTGTCTTCCTTTCAACAGTAAATCAACATCCTTTAATTTCTGCTGTAGAAGGAGCTAATTTGTCAAATTCTGGCAGCAGGTATCCAGTAATTTTGTATTGCTTTTTTCCTTTCTTTATTGTATTAGTTGGGTAAGTGCTTTTTTTCATATAATTGTGTTTAAATCTGCATACAAGGGAACTTTTGATGTTCAGGGATTTCAGAGTAATAAAGAAGTGTGGCACTGTGAAAGATGGATTTTTGAAAGATTGAAATGTGAAGACAAAACAGATGTTGTTTTAGTTTTGAAATGTCCTACACTGCTCTCTGCTGGAAGAGTGGAAGTCTACATTAACTATTCAAAAGTTCACCTTGAACTCTTAGTCAAGTTCTAGATGTAATGATTCTCTTTGACTCTGATAAAAATAACTTTTCCAAAGGATGGATAAGTTTTTATACTTCCCCTGAGTTTTGAAGGAAAGCATCTGGATATGCTTTGCATGTAAAGAAGTAGAATGTTGAGGACTGAAATGTAAGCAGACGGGGGTAGAATTACTGGAGGGCATCTTGTTAACGGCAAGGAAAAAAGTGAACTGTTAACCTTAATTCACCTGACCTGACTTGCAACTATTGGGCACGTGATAACAGCAGTAGACTTGTCAGAATTGTAAAGGATTTGGAGCACCTGTAGTCACCCTACATTTGAAATTGAGTTTTAATTAAGCCAGCAAATTAAAGGCAAAGAAAGACCTACCTTTTCTTTTAATAGTTTCTGCAGCCAAAGTACAACTATAAAAGCATTTTTAATTATTCCAGTATGGAATTGGACCGAAACATGTCTTGCTCAATTTAAATGTGTAGGAAAATTTTCATTTCAACTACATTCTGAGGGAAGATATATTCCCCACAAAAGGTCTGCATGCTAGTTTGTTGTGCAAGACAGCCCCCCTGGCCATTACTGGGAGAATAATTCAGCACTGAATTATTCTCCCAGTTGTTCTCAATGGTAAAACTTCTGTTGATTCTGGTATGTTGAAATAGTGCCTGTTAATTCTCTGCAGCTGCACTATCTTGCAAATCTTTGCGTGTGGAGTGAGCGCATCTGGTTGTCTGCTAATATTAAATTATAAACAGTTTGATCTGAGGTGTTTGTCTCTTATGTGGCTGGTCAGCAGTTTGCTTTCTTAATGGCAGACATCAGTGAGGAAAGAGCAACCCTTAATGTACTTTAAAGGAACAGTTAAATTGTTTTGGCTGATAAGATTCATTGGCCTCAAAAAAGCTTTTTTTCTGATAAGACAGCTGCAAGTGAGATCAGAATAAGAAATATATTAGAAAAATAACCTTTTGTCAGTTTTGTAGGGAATATGTTTGGAAGAATGAAAGACTGCGATGAAAAATGTATAGTAATTTATATAGGAAAAAGACTTCCTTAGCTTGCTTTATGTTAAACAAAATATTAAATGTCATCCTCTTCAAACTCCTTAAAGTATCTAACTGA
This sequence comes from Amazona ochrocephala, assembly GCA_039720435.1. Classification (NCBI taxonomy): domain Eukaryota; kingdom Metazoa; phylum Chordata; class Aves; order Psittaciformes; family Psittacidae; genus Amazona; species Amazona ochrocephala. The sequence continues at coordinate 78,137,477 of CM077881.1, read as the reverse complement.
AACACAGTATGATTGTGTTGAATTTGTCATTAGCACTCAACAATATATAAACATTTTAAAAGGTGAGTCTGGTGGCATGCCTGACTTACTGATCATTTTTGTTGGAATTAGCTTATCATGTATTATGTGCACCACATTCAAGAATAACTCTTTTACTAGTTGCAAACAGTAAATACATGTAACAATCATATATATAAACATTTTTTACCTATGTTACATATTGGATGTTAATGAACACTTAAAAATGCAATGCTTTTATTAATTTGCACATAGGTTTAATAGTGAATGATCTGAGGGGAACTGCTACATCATTTTCTGTTTTGCTCTTCTGCTGTTATGTGTAGTAGTAGTCTTAGCTTGTCTCTGCTCAACACCCAGGTCTGCAGAAGGTTCATAGCTGCAGAAGGGAACCTGGAGGTGGTCAGAGCAGTCACTGACTTTTCAAGTTCCCATCTAGAATTCTGCATCAGTATTGCTTTCTAAATGAGCCTGATCTTGAAAAAAGGAAATCTTATATTTACCAATTTTGCTTTGCAGTTGCTGTTGCAGAAACTCCTCCATGAGGAATATTTATACCATTCATGCCACAGCTGTACTGAACTGATATAACAAATATTTGTTCTCTGTGTTTGTGTAAGGTCTGTTGAGAAAAATCTGCTGTAAAGAGGATAATGACATGGCCATCTCCCCATTTCATGAGGATGGTGAATTAGTTGTTAGTTACTTTGGAAATCCCAGAGGTGGCAGCGCAATCCATTGTGTTAGGGATTATATAAACACAGAGGACTTTGTCACACTGAATTTGTCTTCTGAAGTCTCAGCTTTGCAAATACATGTGTTTGCAAAGCTTAACTATTGCAAGTAATGCCATAGTAATTGGTACCTAACATTAAGCAAAATGTGAGGATAGGACAAATCACACAGAAAAGGTACAGAGCAGAAAAAGCAAGCAGTTAAAAAGCCTTCAGTTAATGTATTAGGTGTATGTTAAACCTATATTACATAGTCATCGTTCTGTTGTAATTAGAAAATAACTTGTCTTGATTTGAAGTTCTGTTAATATTTACTTCCCAATTACATCAGTCTAATACAAATATTCAGAATATTTGCTCTTTATCACTGCTTTTCTCTTCATTACTCTTACCAAAAAAAAAAAAAAAAAAGATTAAAATGAAAAAGCTTAATGAAAGTTGGGGATGAAATCTGTAAGCAGGTATTATCTAAAATTTTAGCTTACCCGAATAAAAAAAAACAAACAAAAAAAAACCACCAAACAACTGCAGTTAACAGATGCAAATAGATATCAGATACAAACAACATAACCCATGGCACAGTCTGATTGATATTAACACTTAAGCTGCAGATATTCTTCGTAATTCTGGATTAAATGCATTTTAGGTTGTGAATGCTTCATCCCTGGCGGCGTTCAAGGACGGGTTGGACATAGCCTTGGATGGCATGGTTTAGTGGGAGGTGTCCCTGCCCATGGCAGGGGGGTTGGAACTCTGTGATCTTGAGGTCCTTTCCAACCCTTACTATTCTATGATTCTATAGTACATTTTCCTATGCTGAACAGTTTATTATGCATAAGCTCTAACTTCACATCCAGTTCAAAACTGTCAAGAGCAATAAGAATTTCAACAGTGATGCTTAATGTCAAAACAGATGCTCATCTGGAAGACAGACTATTGCGTATGAATGTTGGAATCCTGGTTGGTTAATTTATGTTCCATAGATAATGATATAATGCTTGTTGTGATGCTGTAGTGTAATTCTATGATGTTTCCACATATCTCAGATCTTGGTTGTTTATTTCTTGTATAACTTGTTGAACAAACCCAGTTAATATGTTTCTTCAGGTATTGTCCATCATTTAAACCTGCTCTTTCAGCAATTTGTCTTTCTAGTTAAGATGTCTCACTTCTCCCTCTCCTCCGTGACCAGAAATGGATTTGGGAACATTTCTTAAAAATTTAGTGACATTTACAGATTCCGCAGCTGTGGCAAAAGCTTAATATGGTGCTTACATTTTCTAAGGCAGTAATGCAAGTTAGTAGCTCAGCTGTCTTCCGCTTCACTATAGGCAGCAGTGACCTGTGCTCCCTGCTCCTTGAGCCTTGTCCGCACTTGCAGCTCTTCGTTCCTGTGGTTATGAAGGGTTCCTGTACTGTACATAGTGTGCCCTGGCCTGCTCACAAACTTTACAGCAGTTCTACTTATACCTCTTGTGTTGTGCCAAGTGTGTGGTGTATGAGTATCTTGTGTACAGATACTGGTATTATCAGCATTCCTCTTATCATCTGACGTTGTCTACTTTCTTGTCCATTTAAAGTTGTGGTAACTTTTTTTTGTTTCCCTCTCTGTCTCTGTCACATGTAGTATCCATAATGTCCAAGAATTATTCTTCTTTTTCTGTGTGCAAGTGTCACTTTCCCAAGGAAGCACACCCTCTATTTAAAGTTATTGGAGATGTTAGGTGAAAGACATGAAATCAATAATTGAGGTTGCTTTGTTACTACAAAACCTTGATCTCTTAGCTGGAGAACTGTTACAGAGAATATAGTCAGCAGATGTCCATGGTCTTTTGATTTACACACTGTTGTATTCAAGATGGCACATCATATTTCAGAGTCAGTAGCACATATCTAATGAGACTTAATCATTGGCTTCTTCTCAGGAGTAAAGCTTGAGGACATTGACTACAGTAAACATTTTTAAGTTTTAATAAAATTTTTCACTTCAGAGATACTGTGTTGAAAGTTATCTGTAGCTTGGCAAATTAAAGTTTCTTTTGAAAATGCTAAGTCTTAAAAGTTATACATGCCTCTGTGTGTCATGCTACGCAGAAAATTGTGTACTTTAGACAACAAAAAAGGGTTGTTGTTTCTTGATAACATTATTTTAGCATGTACAAGTACATGGTGTGACTTAAATCAACTGTACCTCAATATGAAATTCAGGCAATTCAAAATAATTATTACATAGGTGCATTTTGGGCAGAATTATTATACTTTGTATAACAGTTCAATAGAAGGCAAGCAAAACAGTACAGAAGAATGTAAAGGCATTTCAGTGTGCAAATGAATTGTAAGGTCCTTTTGAAGTATCATGCTTTCTATAATAACAAGTGTATGTTTTGTTTTCATTAAGGCCAAATCTTTACCAAGCAAGGTCTTTAATAGAAATTCTTTGAGCATGAGCCTTGTTTTTATGTAAGATTGGAACTCAGTTCCTTTAAATCTGTGAAATAACTGTACCAAGCAGCTTGGAGAGCAAAATCAGGCCTTTTTAATTTGTTTTGCATCACTGTATGAAAGTTCTAGTAACATAGTCCAAACCATTGGCTCATGTTGGTTCATGAGAAGTATCTTGCACAGGGGCTTTTTTACATTGTTTCACTATTCTCTGAAAGAGATTATATTACCAAAATGATAATTTCCTAGTGGGAAAAGGTACTTAACCTCTAATTTACAGGCTTGCAGAGGATCAAGACAAAATGTATTTTAAAAGCTGCTTTTGATAATTCTTGTATTTTCTTGATTAGAATTCGTGTTATTCTCTTGATTAGAAGTAGCTATATGAATATTTGTTGTTCGTCAAGTATTGAAACAGTTGTCTTCCCAAAATATTGTTTGGAAATTAAGATTCCTTGAGTTAATTAGGCCTTTCAAGGCATAATTTATTACTCACAAATTATAATCTTTTCAGTTTCTTGGCAGTACGGAAGTGGAGCAGCCCAAAGGCACAGAAGTTGTAAGAGATGCTGTTAGAAAATTAAAGGTAAGAAGGAATTTTTAATAAGATATAAATGGAATGTATTCTTAGCCTATTTTCAGAGATAAGACACTTTGTGCTTTTAGGTAAATTCATTGGCTCTAGAAGCCGTTACTTTTACTGATCTCTTCATCAGTGTGTAGGCACTTATGTCTCTATTTTTTGGTGTTCTTCTGTACAAATACTTTGTTCTAAATTATGCAACTATTTATAATACAAAGTTTATATACTTTAATGCATAATGTTTGTTCTTTGGAAACTTTGGGGCTTCATCAATACAAACTTAGGTAGCAACAATTTATTTTAGCTGCCATCCTCACTTTGGGGCTATTGAGTACCTCTCGTGATGGCCCTCCAAACAGTTTGCCAGAAAATTTAAGAAAATGAACTCTTCCTAATGACATCAGTAATGCCTGACCTGCGTTTCTCTGGGCTGTGTGTTGCTTTCTATGAGCCCCAGGTGGGTGAGTTGCCTCTTGCTGCAAAACATAGAGTACCCTCGCACTTAAGCTGTTCATGGCAGAGAACAGGAGTAAGAATATTAGACCATGCTGTAAGTGGGCTGTGATAGCTCTGTGAGTACTGGCTGTCCCTGACTGCTTTTCACCTTAAACTAACACATCTGATGGACTGTTAGACTGGAGGGGGATGTGTGTGACACTGGTATGAATGTTGTTCACCCTCCAGCTGTGATAATTGGTGATATGTCTGGAAATAAAGCTGTCGTGAGAGAATAGGGCTTGAAACAAGCCAAGGGGCATTACTGCCTTGTCCTTTAGGTTTTTGTGTTGTGTTGGAAGTGGTCTGTGCGCACAAACACCATGGTACTGGTACACATAGATGTGCTGCTACACATAGATGGCTGAGAAAACCAGACATTTAAAATTTCTTCTTGGTTACATTTCCTTGGGCAATGAGACAGCAGCCTACTCAAAAGTATCCTAGTGAAATGACTTGTTGAGGGTTGCTAACTGGTAACATGGCTTTGACTTGACTGTTTGAGCAAAAGCGCATATGCTTAAAACTACAAATGCTATGAGTTGTGGTAGGAAATGCTGATTTCATTTGTCTGCTAGCTCACATTGCTGTGGAATTGCATTATTTCATGCTTAGCTGCTTACAGCTATTGGAGCATTATTTAGATGTGATATTTAGATGTAAAAATTGTTCTGCCTATTATTGTACTTTCTATAACTTTTTGTGGGGTTTTCATTATTCATTTAAACAGAAGTTCCTTGGAAATGGACAGAAAAATTTGGGAATCAATACACAAAAGTTTGATTCTGTGTTATTACTATAATAAAGGAAGAAAGAAGTCATGAAACACTATTCACAGCTCAGCTTTTAAGACTGAAGTTTGCCTTAAAAAAGCCATCTTTACAAGATTGGTTAGTGCTTTTGCTCAGGTATTGAAACAGAAGTTCCTTGCCATTGTTTTTGCTCTACCAACGTAGTACAGCTGCTTGAGATTTGCTTAGTCAATTCATAGATCATTTTATGCCAAAAAGATTTACTCTTCTGCAGTTCATCTAACTGGAGAAACTCCAGGCTAAACTGAGATCTCGCTGATCACTGGAGGATTTTGGTGGGTTGAGTTTTATGATTTGGTACCTTGAAAGAGTTTGCTTTGAAAGCAAGTCCAAAAAATATTTCAAGTAGCTGTTCTGTTAAGTATAGGAAGAGGCAGAACTATTCTAGCTTATCTATCTTGGGGAGGGGACGGGACACGCAAACAGCATTTGCCAGCCTAGCACTAAAACATAAAAGTAGATATTTTTGGTACATACTTGTGCCATTGGAGTCTGTAGATACCTCTTATAACTTCTTACACGTTTCCTAAATAAGCCTTCTTGGAGAGATACATGTTTGAATTGTTGCTGCCAGAATTACACTACTTTCTTCAAGCTTGGAAGTTTGGAGCTTTGATTTCAAGTATTACATGGGATCTTATATAATCACAGGTTTATTGGAAAACTCGCAAAGTAATTAAAGGCAATTTTTGGAAAGACTCGGAAAATCTTTGAACAGAATCCAGAAAGCAATAAAGAGGTTTTATGTTTGAAACAATCCTCAATTAATTGAATACTCTTTTCAACATTGACTTATGTTGTGCATCTGGAGTCTTTGAAAAGAAGCCTAGAGGTACTGGGTTTTACTGCGAACCCACACATCGGTGGCTTGTTTTCAAAAATGTGAACTAAAAATTTGAAACCAGTGCAAACAGCTTGAAAACTGGTATCTTATATCGAAGAAAACATATATAGTGTTTTTTCGACTGGGAGTTTTTGAGATGTGTAGCTTGTGAAGCTATATTGTTTTGTGTTTTGTTTTTTTTTTTGTTCAATAGGTTTGGTTTGAATCACAGTGTTGTTAATCATAATTTGTTTTTAATGAAATTAATAGCTAGCAGAAAAGCAGACGACTTTCTTAATATTTGGAGCTATTTTTATGAGGGGCATGCATTGCACTAATACCTTTTGAAGTCGTGTGCTTACAGTGATTATAGACCATGAAATACTGTCACTGTAAACTATTTTTCTTAAGCCATCATGTCATCAAACTCTGTCAGAAGAGACATTTGATACACAGCTCTTCACTTCTTTTAAATCAAAAGCTCTTCTTAACAGCACAGAGACTCTTTTGCTAAACATAGGTTTGTGCAAAACTGTGTCATCTATGAACTTTTCCTCCATCCTGTGGACTTACTTTTACCAGCAGGTGGAGCTGATGTTCTACAGTCAAATACAATAACTTGGAGGAAATTTTTCTTGATGCTTCAATGTACTTGTTCTGTCTGAAATACTACTTCATTTTCTCAACACTCGATAATTTTGCTGGGTCAGTTGCAACTCGAATATAGAGGGATTTTTTGGACATCTACATTTAATTTTTCTAGAGAGTTATCCAGTGTTTTTTTTCTAGTTAGGATTTCCCCTCCTGTATTCAAATTTTTGGAGCTGTACTGTAGGAGAAAGAAGACAGTTGGACACGTGTGTTTTAAAGTGTTTCTTTTTAAGATAAGGTTAATGTTCTCATAATTCATTACATGCAGTTTTTTTCTACTCTAATTTATAGAGTGAAATAAAAACTAAGGAAAATGGTACCAAGGTGTATCAGAACTATCAGAACATGCCTACATTACTCACATGTGTGTATGTTGTCAGATCACACTTTATAAAGTGGAATGTTTACTTTCCTTGATTAATGAAGGATGTAGCAGCTAAATCAGAATGTAGGAATTCATTTGGTCCTTCTGAAAAAGTGCTCGAGGGGTTGCCAGGGGAGAAAACAGGTGAAAAGATCAGTATAACAGATGCAAAGGGCAGCATAGTAAGAAAATACACACTAATAAGAAGCTAGTGTGGAGGAGTGTTAGGGGTGTTGTGGTTTAAACCAAGCCAGTAACCAAGTACCATGCCGCCACTCACTCACTTAAATTTTGGGGTATCAGTCTCCTTTTCTCTTTTTTTCTGTGAATAGAGATAACTGAAGATAATGTAAATAGAGTTAATCACTGTGAAGCCACTTGAAATATTTTTATTCAGCCCCTTGGATAAGGATACAGAAAGTGAAGAGTGCACCTCCATGCAGGCTGTGATGCTGTCCTGCTGCTGCCCTTAATGGGCCATCATTGGATATTATTCTGTGGCTATAATGGTCCATAATGGATTATTATTCTGAGCTGCCTTTTTTATCAAAGCTGTGTTTCACTTGTTGTTGAAAGGACAGAGAAAGGTGAAGTACAGAAAATCTTGTAATATTGGGATGAAGACCTTTCCAGACAAGCCTTACAGCCATGGCTATTCTCTTTTAAAGTGTTGGATAAAGCAGAATGTGTGGTCTAGGACCAGCCAGGGACAGCCTGAAGACCAAAGCAGATCAAATGAGAAGAGTTGAAGAGAATACCTGTGGATCCTCTCTCTCAAAAAAAGCAGCCAAAACCAAAGATCAGTCCAACAAACCACAATCAAAAACACCCAACCATAAAAAAGAAACCACCAAAAACCACAAGAAATCTCCAAAATCCCATACCACCAAACAAAGCAACAAAACAGCAAACACTCCCCCCCCCCAAAAAAAAAAAAAAAAAAAAAAAATCAAAACCCACCAGATGTCTTTGGAAAATAAAATACAGCATGTTCCACAGAAATGGATTACTAAGATGGCTTTCTCCCTGCCCAGCTGAGAGATTCATATTTTCATATCTGTGGCTTCTTCATCTTTCTCCTCTTTTGCCAGCTATTTTTCAGAAGTCATAATTTCATTATACCAACATAAAATGTGCATGAGGGTTTAGACCATAATATGACCAAAAGGTGATACATAGAATCATAGAATAGTTAGGGTTGGAAAGGACCTTAAGATCATCCAGTTCCAACCCCCCTGCCATGGGCAGGGAAGCTCCCATTAAACCATGCCATCCAAGGCTATGTCCAACCCCACCTTGAATGCCGCCAGGGATGAAGCATTCGCAGCTTCCCTGGGCAACCCATTCCAGGGCCTCACCACCCTTACAGTAAAGAATTTCTTCCTCATATCCAATCTAAACTTCCCCTGTTTAAGTTCGAACCCATTACCCGTTGTCCTCTCACTACAGTCCCTAATGAAGAGTCCCTCCCCAGCATCCCTATAGGCCCCCTTCAGATATTGAAAGGCTGCTATGAGGTCTCCATGCAGCCTTCTCTTCTGCAGGCTGAACAGCCCCTATTTTCTCAGCCTATCAATCGTGCCTTTTGTTGTGTTTCAGGGATCTTTCCTTATACTGAATGTAGTTATGAGAAAAGAGGGGAAGCATCTTCTCAAAGGTATAAAGCTGTGTCTCAGTTCAGACAACTGTGTTGCCCTCAAACAGACATTTTTAAGGTGTCCACGTGAGGTGCAATGTCTGTCATCTCCCTGGAAGCTTGTGTAAAATGAGACATTGAAACTGTGTTCCCTGGGCTGAAGATTAGCACCCAAATTGCAGAAACATCTGCTTTTGATGTTTCAAGCTTTTTTTATAAACTCTCGAATTGTGCAGTGAGGTGTAAATATTAAGATAGAAACAAATAGTTTAGCTTGGCATCTCTTAAATAGATTTTGTTATAATTTATTTAGCCATTATTTCTTTAACTAAAGCCCTTGGCTGTTTTTAAAGTGTGATATCTTTTTTCTTCATGTTATTTTTGTTGATTAATCCTCTGATTGTGCTTTGCAAAGACTTAATGCACAAGCATTTCAAATACAATTTTAGTTAGAGTCTTAAGTATGCAATTTTCCCTGCTGCTGTAGTAAAAGTCAAGGAATATGGAAGTTTTTTATTATTAAAAAAATAATACATCAGCTGAACTAACCAATAGCAAATAGCTTTATTTGTATTTGTTCCTTTCCCTAAAATATTCAAGAGAAATATGATGTTAATTAAATAAAAGTTAGCCCATCCCACAGAGCTGCTCGCATTATTATTGGGACAAATCTGGGTGTCTTGCCTGAGAGGAATATATGTATAAACTAACAGCTTAAGAATTTGGCACATAATATCTCTTCCCAAGCCATGTTGTGATTCATTATAATTTTATATCATTGTCCATTTTGATGCCAATGGGAGGCTACAGATTTTTACCCTCTTAAATAATCTTGTTACTGTGTAAGCTACAAATGTGTGCTGAAAGGGGAAGAAGATGCATGTAAATCTCCTCTGTCCAGAGGTCCCTCACATTCTGTTTAGGTAGAAGTAGTAGAAAAAATAGAAGAAAAAGGAAGCAAATTGTCTGTACCTGACTAAGTTTAGGATTAGCTGTTCATACCCTGCACAAGTTTGGGAGGTAGCCGAACTTGGCATTCTCATGAGAAGGTCAGATACAAAAGAAATTACTGATCAGTGTCTCTGTTACCTGTTACTACACAGCACAGGGAGTGGGCAGGAAAAGCATAAAGTAAGTAACTGCACCCAATTTTCTAAATCTATCTAGGTGTACTTTTCAGTTACTGTATCCCAGTAAACCTTTGATTAAAAAGTTCATTTGTCTGTCTGTATGCCTCTGTTGAAGAGATTCTTCTGTGTTTTTCTTTGTTAACTTGGTTTTGATGTGACGGAGTTTTGTATAAAGTGAGCTTCCAGTCCTCTGCTAACACTTTACAAATATCCTGTAGTCTTTCTCCAATTTGTCAACATCCTTCTGCATTTAAAAACCTCAGAACATAAAGTTTGAGTCAATTCTCACAAACAGCCAATGCAGTGCAGCCATTGTTATCTTCTTGAGGATGCTTTCGAAATATCCAAGGATTGCATTAATCTTCCCAACTGTAGTTTCATGAAAAAGTCCACAGTTAGCAGAAAGCCTACCATGACATCAAGACTTTCTTAATTTCATCTTCACAGTGTAGTTTTCCAAGAAAACAAGTTTGTTCCCATATGTATGATTTGCAAAATTGGTATTGCAACAGAGGTGGTTTGTTTGCAATACAGGCAATTTGTGGTGTTCTGGCTGGTAAGGTATTCTCTCTGTTATTTGCCCCTCCATCAGCCTTCATGATCTGCAAGCTCCTTCTGTAATGGTTTTAGATTTCAGTTCTTTAGTTACTTTTCTTCTCATTTTTCCTCTAGTTTTTTCTGCCTGCAGATTTTATCCATAATTATTTTCCTCCTGGTCATTGTTCAGTAATGTCATGCTTAAGAAATAAACCCTGCTGGAATACATTAGAAACATATCTTCCCAGTGACAATTTCCTGTTTATAACTGCATCTGGAGGCTAATGTAACTAAGTTAACTAATACTTTATTTGTATTGCTTCATTTCCCAAATATAACAGCATTCAAAACTCAGACAAACGCTTTGCCTATTTTGACAAGCTGTTTTTTCTGTAAAACCCATATTGATCATCATTAATTACATCTCACTTGAATTCTCCAGTGATTGAACTGGATTTATGCCTTTTGAGAAAGGAGATGTGATAGGGCCATTTTGTTTACCCTTTTTTTTAGTATTGGTGCAGGAATATCTTCTGGAACTTCCTCAGTTGTAAGACTTCTTGGCTACTTGGAGCAAGGTTTGGCCAGCTGTTCTAAAACTCATGCAATTTATTCAGACCCACTTACTTTTAAAAGTTCTCATGGAGCTGTTGGGGACTCTGAGAAGACAATTACAGTTGAAAACCAAGCATCATTCTAAACATATACTATGTCTTTAAGTCAGTAAAATCAATATTTACTTATGCCTCCTCTTTGTTACTGCACAGAAATATTTGTGAGCTTCTGGTTTTAAAGGGGCACTGTAAAAAAGACAGGGTTCATTCAACTTGCAAGGCTGTTTCAAACTGAGATTTCCCCAGGGTTGTCTGTTGCATAGTTGTGTTTCTGTACACTGTAAAGTACATTGGAAATTGAGATGTCCAAACTGTCCAGGTGATCTGTGTTTTTTGTGGTCATTCCATTTAATGCATAGCAAAGTGAGCCAAGCACAGATCCCTGTTGTACTATGAAAAAGGACTATAGAAATCCTCGAAGTTTTATCCAATAAAAGGACATAATCAAATTACAAATCAGAAAGGAAAGCTGGCGGAGTGGGGATATTGAGAAAACATATGAAAATTATCTGAGAGACAATTTTAGGTTTATATTCATCTTGGAAAAAAAATATCTGCACTAATGAAACATTGATTGGCCTATTGTTTTCCTATTTTTTAAACTGGCGAGTTAAGAATAAAACAAGTTAAATTGCTGGTATAATGTTTAAGTCACATTTGAGGGATTTTTAATTAGTAATTTTTACTAAAGAAAAATTATGTTTTTCCTGTAGCAAATTTGAATTGTCTTTGGAAGGTCAAGAGAAGTTGTTAGCCAAAATGCCTGTAAACAAATGATAAAGTTTTTTAAATTTTATTTTCTATAATTATTTTTTTATTATAATAAGATGCTTATAAGATGACCCTCCTTAATTAAAATAAAGGGATCAGGATAGCCATTAAACTGTATTAAAAGTATACTCTGAATATGTGAGATATGTTCTTCAGGATAAATAGGAAAGGAAGAGGATGCAAGAACTGTATGCATGATACTGAAGTGAGGCAAAACTAGAAGTTGCATTACGAAAACATTAGAAAAACTGGAAGTTACGTTAGATTTGCTTGACTTTTAACTGATAGGTTTTTCACTAGTGAGTTGTCATGTCTGGCTAATGACTGTAGTGTTCTAGCTGTTGAAATTTAATATGGGTATTTAGATTTAAGTTGGTTTTGAGAATGGCATAGAGTGGTTTAGGTGGGCTACTTTGTTTGGGTTGGTTTGGTTGGTTTCTGTTTTAACTAACTTGTGAAGCCTGTGGTACTGTATGAGCTCACGTGATACATTAATTGGTAGTAAACTGTCTAGATAGGTTATGTTACTATATGAAGTTAATGGGATTAATTATAAATTAATGTTTAATTACTAAAATTTTCAAGAAGTGTGCTGTCAAAATTAGGAGTAAAACTGGGAGGAAGGGAAAACCAGGTTAATTATGTGCTTTTAGGGTGGTTCATAAAACCACTTAATAGTATGCCATGAATGGAGCTGCCTACAAGCAAACTGAAATAAAATAGATGGAGGCAGTCATATTCGGTAAAGCAATTGAGTTCCTGGAAAGTCTTTCCAAGCACTATGTTGGTATAGGAATGGGACACAGCAAAAACCCAAACCCTCTGTTATCACTTGAATAATCAATTAAAATAAGGGGTTTAGGCATTTGTGGGGGAGGTATCGGTTAGCTGCAGTCCAATACTTGAAAATTATAGAATCATAGAATAGTTAGGGTTGGAAAGGACCTTAAGATCATCTACTTCCAACCCCCCTGCCATGGGCGGGGACACCTCCCACTAAACCATGCCATCCAAGGCTATGTCCAACCTGGCCCTGAACACCACCAGGGATGGAGCATTCAAAGCTTCCCTGGGCAACCCATTCCAGTGCCTCACCACCCTTGCAGAAAAAAAAATTTCTTCCTCATATCCAATCTAAACTTCCCCTGTTTAAGTTTGAACCCATTACCCGTTGTCCTGTCACTACAGTCCCTGATGAAGAGTCCCTCCCCAGCATCCCTATAGGCCCGCCTCAGATACTGGAAGGCTGCTATGAGGTCTCCAAGCAGCCTTCTCTTCTGCAGGCTGACCAGCCCCAACTTTCTCAGCCTATCTTCATACGGGAGGTGCTCCAGTCCCCTGATCATTCTTGTGGCCCTCCTCTGGACTTGTTCCAACAGTTCCATTTCCTTTTTATGTTGAGGACACCAGAACTGCACACAGTACTCCAAGTGAGGTTGCAGGAGAGCAGAATAGAGGGGCAGGAGCACCTCCCTTGACCTGCTGGTCACGCTCCTTTTGATGCAGCCCAGGATACGGTTGGCTTTCTGGGCTGCAAGCGCACACTGCTGTCTCATGTTCATTTTCTCATCGACCAACACCCCCAAGTCCTTCTCTGCAGGGCTTCTCTGAATCTCTTCTCTGCCCAACCTGGAGCTGTGCCTGGCATTGCTCTGATCCAGGTGTAGGACCTTGCACTTGTCGTGGTTAAACTTCATCAGGTTGGCATCAGCCTATCTCACAAGCATGTCAAGGTCCCTCTGGATGGCATCCCTTCCCTCCAGCGTTATCAATCGAACCACACAGCTTGGTGTGATCGGCAAACTTGCTGAGGGCACATTCAATCCCACTGTCCATGTCGCTGACAAAGATGTTGAACAAGAAGACAGGCTGAGAAAATTGGGGCTGTTCAGCCTGGAGAAGAGAAGGCTGCGTGGAGACCTCATAGCAGCCTTCCAATACCTGAAGGGGGCCTATAGGGATGCTGGGGAGGGGCTCTTCATTAGGGACTGTAGTGAGAGGACAAGGGGTAACAGGTTCAGACTTAAACAGGTTATGTTTAGATTAGATATGAGGAAGAAATTCTTTACTGTGAGGGTGGTGAGGCACTGGAATGGGCTGCCCAGGGAAGTTGTGAATGCTTCATCCCTGGGGGTGTTCAAGGCGGGGTTGGACATAGCCTTGGATGGCATGGTTTAGTGGGAGGTGTCCCTGCCCATGGCAGGGGGGTTGGAACTGGATGATCTTAAGGTCCTTTCCAACCCTAACTATTCATGATTCTATGATTCTAAGACCGGTCCCAACACCGATCCCTGAGGGACAGCACTCGTTACTGGTCTCTAGCTGGACACTGAGCCATTGAGCACAACTCTTTGCGTGCGGCCATCCAGCCAGTTCTTTATCCACCGAGTGGTCCACCTATCAAATTGATGTCTCTCCAACTTAGAGACAAGGATGTCACTTGGACAGTGTCAAGCACTTTGCACATGTCCAGGTAGATGACATCAACTGCTCTACCCCTGTCCATCAGTTCCATAGCCCCATCACAGAAGGCCGCAAAATTGGTCTTGCAGGATTTCCCCCTAGTGAAGCCATGCTGGCTGTCACCAACCACCTTGTTGTTTTTCATGTGCCTTAGCATGCCTTCCAGGAGAATCTGCTCCACGGTCCTGCCAGGCACAGAGGTGAGACTGACTGGTCTGTAGTTCCCCGGCTCATCCATTTTCTCCTTCTTGAAAATAGGGGTTATATTTCCCTTTTTCCAGTCGTCTGGAACTTCACCTGACTGCCATGATTTTTCAGATATGATGGACAGTGACTTAGCAACTTCATTTGCAAACTCCTTCAGGACCCGCACATGGATCTCATCAGGTCTCATGGACTTGTGTATGTTCAGATTCCTAAGGTGGTCTCCAACCAGATCCTCTCCTACAGTGGGCCTAGTGTCTTCTTTCTCACAGTCCCTGCATCTGCCTTCCAAGACTTGGGTGGTGTGGTCAGAGCACTTGCCAGTGAAGATCAAGGCAAAGAAGTCATTAAGAACCTCAGCCTTTTCTAAATCCAGGATAGCCACTTCTCCTGATAGCTTCCGGCGAGGGCCCACATTGTCGCTAGTCTTTCTTTTTTTTGCAGTGTGCCTATAGAATCCCTTCCTGTTATCTTTAACATCCCTAGCCAAGTTTAATTCTAAGTGGGCCTTAGCTTTCCTAAACTGGTTACTAGCTTCCCAGACAACATCCCTTTATTCTTCCCAGGCTGCGCCCCCACCCCCCCCACCCCCCAATTAGGTAATTCAGTATTCTGTCTCAAGGATAGGTGAGCACCCTTGCTGACACCCTAGACTCTTTATACCACTAAAAGTCTTTGTATTCACTGGCTCTTTATATTCTTAACTTGTAGTGAATTAAGCACTCAAGTATATTTGAGTAGGAGGAAGTTTGTGGACAGTGTGTTCAAACATATAGCTGTGAAGCAGAGACCCCAACTCCTCTGGCCATCAGTGAGCCATCATCCTTATTCATGCTTTTAAAAATAACATTCTAGGCTGTCAAAGACTTTCAAAGAAAAGGGCTGGTAACAGAGCAAAATACAGAGGGATTCTGTTTCTCTCGTAAGAAAGTTCCCCAAATTCGTGACACTTAACTGTTATGCAGTAGCAAATGTTAGGTATTCTGCTTACTTTAGATGCAGTTGTTCCCGAGGGAAAGAGAGGTCAGCTCGAGCTGCTAGAAAAGGAGATGCAAAAGGACGTAAAATGCATTGAATAGAACACGTAACCTGACCCAGTCATGTGTCTAGCTGTGTAGTGAACTGTTATGAAATAAATCCTGAGAATATGATAGAAGAAATCAAATATTTTTTAGGTGTTGACAGCTGCAGCGCTTTCACCTGTTTAAAAGAACTGATTTCTTTTGAGAATGTGGGAAATTCCATATGGGAAGTACCCTGTATGCATGTGTACACAAGTGAGTGTAGAAACAGTGGGATGTGGAAAGCATAACAGTGTTCACTGCTCAGCAACCATGCAGTTGGCAAACTGTCTGAAGGTGCTCATGTTTCTTCTGTCCTCCTAGAAGTCTCAAGTGAAAGCTTAAATTAAGTACATAAACAGCAGATAAAAGTTTCAAGAGAATCAGCTAAGTAATTCTAATTTTTCTTTTCCTGAATTACAGAAATATTCGTTAGTGTGCAGTCAGAAATGCTGTTCTGTGCCTATGACTTTGGGAATGGTTGATGTTGTTTGTAAGAGCTTTCTGAAGGAAAGAAGAAACAATATGAGGTGGAAGGAGTTAAGAAGAAATGAGAAGTAATTAAAATTAAAATAAATCCCAACATAAGGAAAACAGTATTAATGTGATTGCTGTTCTATTTTTCATCTTACAGTTTGCAAGACATATCAAGAAATCTGAAGGCCAGAAGACACCCAAAGTGGAATTACAAATCTCAATCTATGGTGTAAAAATTCTAGATCCAAAAACAAAGGTGAGAGACTTCTATGTTTATTGTGCTAAACTAGTAATTAAATACTGTTTTAAAGGTTTTTAATGTTTTTATTGCTTTATGTTTTTGAAGAGTATTATAATGAAAACGATTGTGGGTTGGAACTAGATGACATCCTTTCCAACCTTAAGCGTACTATGCTTCTATGGAAAATTCTTCTAAAATACCAATTCTTGCTACAAGACATGGTGACATCCCAGTTACATGGTATTCCAAAATACAGACTGTAGCTAATGTGCGATTTAATTTTTTTAATCCTTCAGACAGTGATATTTTGAGAAAAGGTCAAGGAAATTTAGTTCAAGGCTATGTGTATATATATAGTTGTAATCCATTTTCAGTTCAGATTCTTGATACAACCACAGTTTCAACAGTTAAGCAACAAATATCCATGTCAGCTATTTGCAGGTTTTGCATCTTCCCTATGTCATAGGGCAGAAGGGGGTAGTGAACCCAAAAAACTATTTTAAAATAACAGTTTTAATTGCCAAAATATGTTAATCTCTTCCTAACTTCCTGCGGAGATTAACATAAAGCTGAGGGATGGAAGTTCCTGGGGCAGCAGGAGCATTCAAATCTCTTAGCAATGTTGTTATTACAACTCGAATAGTAATTAAGTATGAGTAGTCTTTTTATTTTCCCCACTTTATTTCTTAAAGCTACAATTCTTTTTTCACAATTTATAGATGCTTTAGGAAATGATTCAAATTCCATGTTATAATCGCTGGTTACAGCAATTTTTTCTATGTGTTTTTGAAACAGGTCAATATTATTACAGAGGAATACTGGTTTATGCAATGACTATTAATTGTGTTAGGAACAGATGGCTTGCTCATGTATCAGGACTTGATTTTATACCTGGCACTCAAAAAATGAGGATTGTGGAAAAGTGGTTCTGTCCTTAAATGAAATAATTACATGGATCTATAAATGTAAAAGAGCCAGAACAAGCATATGTTGTTGTATGTAACTTAAAGAGCTACTGTTAAAGAGAAAGAGGTTAAAACTGACATAGATGTGGGAACATGGGAGAAATAGGATGCGCAGAAGAATGGCTGTAAAGACTGAGAACAGGAATGCGAGGAGAAAAGGTTGTCTGTATGCTACATCTTTTTGCTAAATGGTTGCATGCAGAGAGGGCATGCCCTTGTTTATGAGTTTATAGCAGTCTGGGAACCCCAGTGCTGCACAGAAAGTTTCTTCTTTTTTTTTTTTTTTAAATAGATGATAGTTAACATCTAAACTGCATATTTTCCTTTAAAACAAATGCTGCTTTCCCATGTAATAAGCCAAATAAAATAAAATACCAAGAAGAGACTTGTTGAAGAAAAACAACGAAAAAAGTAGTTGAGATAGTTTATTTCAGTCTTATCAAGCTCTCTCAGCTGAAGAGCATTTCCACCACTTTTTAAGTGGTTGGAACATACTTTTTAATGCAAAGTGAAATATGGTATTGAAAATACGCAAATAATGTTTAGAAGCTGTTTGTGTTGCACCTTAAGTAAGCAGTTATTTAGGTGTCTAATTTATTTCTCTGTGTTCCTGTATTTGGATAACAAAAGTAATTTTATTTCTATATTAAAAATAGAAAGGCAAGCGCTTATTTCAGTGAAACCATTTTAACAACCCATGGGAGATGATGAAATCTAAAGATGGTGCACACCTGGAAAAAGAACAGGGTATTTTACATAATCAGTCCCTAAAATTAATTGCACAGAGACACAGATCAACAGTAGAACAAGTTTTCTGGAACAGAAATTACTGCCAAGTAAATACTTCCAGATAAATGCTGTCCAAATAAAAGCTTCCTGCTTACATTGAGTAAAAATGGGAACATTTGTTAGGAGATGAGTCTGTTAACTTCTGTTATACTCTAGGTCCATTCTTGGGCAATTTCATGTACAATGAGAGGCATTCAAAATCTCACTGCAGTTTGCCTTCTCTTCCGTACATCAGGAAATACCGAGATTTACTTTGGGCGTCTTTATCCTGAGCAAGTACAGTAATTTCTT
This sequence comes from Amazona ochrocephala, assembly GCA_039720435.1. Classification (NCBI taxonomy): domain Eukaryota; kingdom Metazoa; phylum Chordata; class Aves; order Psittaciformes; family Psittacidae; genus Amazona; species Amazona ochrocephala. The sequence goes on along the minus strand of CM077881.1, from coordinate 78,119,376 downwards.
GAAAACAAATTTTTGTTTTGTTTTGTTTTTTTTATTTTCAGGAAGTCCAGCACAACTGTCAACTCCATAGGATATCATTTTGTGCTGATGATAAAACTGACAAGAGGATATTTACTTTCATATGCAAAGACTCAGAATCAAATAAGCATCTTTGCTACGTATTTGACAGTGAAAAGTGTGTAAGTATTCAAGATGCTTTAAGAGAATTTGTGTGAGTGTTACAGACTTTGATTGCTCTGCTTTGAAATAAAACAGGAATGGTTAATAAAGGCAGGTAGCCTGCCTTTTGATTGGGGTCACTTTGATATAATCTTTCATGCCATTATAGTGTCTTGTTAACTTAGATGCATTTACTTAAAGGAGAGCCTTTTCTTCGTTCATCAAAGGTGGTTTTCTGGGACAGTTCTTACTACCCAGCTCAATATCCTAGGCCAAGCGTCTGCAGTGCTCTCAAGGAACAGGCTTCATCCCTCCAAGCTTAAAATGTTTGCACAGCTGTTTTGCAGAGATTGCTGCAATCCTGTGGCTGAGATACCCTCACGAGCTCTTCTGAGATAGAACTGGGCAACTGTTCAAAAATGTGCAATAGCAGGAAAAAAAGTAGGACAGGCAATGAAGAAAATGGTGTCTAGCTGAAACAGGGTCGTGTGTTTACTCTAGCAGAAAGTAATTAACAAATAAAAACGGTGGAATCAGCACCAAAAATGCACAGTTTAGGTTTTTTTGTAATCTGAAGCCTCTCTTTTTCTTCTATTATAAAGTAGCTTCATGCAAAGGAAATACTAAGGAAACTTTTTTTTTTTTTTAAGACGCATATTCACTTCTGTTTATATGCAGTTATGTAGTATTATGTGTTACTTCACAGTTTCTGGTCATTTTGTTGTTCACCTCCATTGCTTCAGTGCCTTCAGTAGATACTGTTCATAATTAGTGTACACATCTGTTCATTTCTCTGCAAATTTCTATCCTGTGCCTCTTTGCCACATATTCCCATGATTTTAAATTGCCCTTGCAATCTCTACCCACTACTGCTGTTTTTATTCCAGACTGGTGCACATTTTTTCTTCTCTCTAACCTCATACTTCACTAGTTGTACTTTTTCCTGTTTCATTCTTTGTTCATTAGTACTTTCAGATTTAAAAGAATTCCACCTCAATTGGTACTTTTTATATCAGCCAACTTTTGTCCTCACAAGAAGGCAGGACTGCATACTTCCAGTATCCGTTACACTTTGCTTTTACTAACATAAGCAATTGTTCTTTAAAGCAGTACTGGGTCAGTTTTTTTAGTCTAATTGGGTAAAAAGAATTTCTTGTGGTTTTATTTATTTTTATTTTTATTTTTTTTTTAACTAAAGTCGGCTGTGTGGCTTCCCCTCCCCCCCCCAAATAAAAATATGGAGGGGTTAACTCCTCATTCCTGTAGAACTCAGGTCTTCACAAAAGTCTACTGAATGACTTTGCTGTTGCACTGATGTATTAAAGGCTGAGAGCATCATGTTTTATACCAGTTTTGTGCTTCTAGCCCTTGATGTTCTTACAGATAGTAAAGCAAAAATGTTCTTGGCATTGAGCAAAATGCTCTGCTTTCATGAGAAACAATCATTTTCAGGTTTTCATTTGAATAAAGAAGAGAAAGTTCTAGTTTTGTGTTAGCCAAATTAATGTTTTCCAACATTTTTTGTTCCCCTGCCAAATTGTTTAAAACCACAAGTTATTACTGTGTTTACTTTGTCTACTAAAGTTCTAAGGCAAATGGCATAGGCATGCGTTCACCTTTTATTGGTGCCTCTTGTAAATCAGCATTTTCTTTCTGAAACCTTTGTGTGCTCAATGAACTTCCTATACTCTTATTTTTACCCCTGTTACTTTTAGATTTTCTGCACTGTTTTATATACAGATCATAATATATTATGTGAATCAGCATAGAACTACTAAATTATGCTATTTTGCATGTATAGATTCAAATACTGTTTGGTTAGATTTTTTTTATCAAAGATACATTTATCTACCGCGTACTGTTTGAGATTTTATAGGACTTGTAAAAGTAACTTGAAATCCAGATTTAAAAGCAGTAGGGAGTCAAAACATCCATTAAAATGAAAACATGAATCCATTAAAAGTAAAACTATTTATTTAATGATTGAAAAGCCTGTATTTGCTTCAGAAATCAACAGAAAATAACATACTGCAGCATGCTATCTGTATTTACAGAAGCTAGAGGCGTAATTTGTACTAAAAATTAGTTAATTATGTTCTGCCTATTCAGTCTCCCTTCTTTATCTGCATTTCTTTTAAGTTGCTTTTGTATCATTTTCTGTCAAGTTATTTTGCTGAAGAGTGTTTGCCATGCTTCTTTGTGGTGTTTACTTTAGGTTGGATGAAGCAAACCCTTTGAACATGATATGGTGTAAAGTATTTTGTGATCATCTGAAATAAAAGTAATTGTATAAAACATTCTTATTATACTAATTTCAATCTTATGTTTTATGTAAAGGCGGAAGAGATAACTTTAACAATTGGTCAAGCATTTGACTTAGCTTACAGGAAATTTCTGGAATCCGGAGGAAAAGATGTTGAAACAAGGAAACAAATTGCAGGTTTACAGAAAAGAGTAAGTTCTGAATTATGTTTCTTAAAGAGATAAAATAATATGCTACTGTATTATTTTGTTATTTGTTTTTTATGACAGCATAATTTCCAGCATTATTCTCAGATTGCTAAGAACTGCAACAGATAATAAAAAAAGAAAACTGAAAAAAGACCTGATAACTGTGAAACATATTTTATGTTTTGCCATCTTGCAAGGTCATTAAAGAGAACAGCAAGTTATAAATATGGAAGATAGCAAGATTTAATTCTCATTTGGTAATCAAATAACTAGTTCAACACTGCTTCTGAATCACCATATCTCAGATAAAACTGTTAGTAGATGCTGTTGTGAAATGAATGACTATCCCAATACCTGCTGCAGTAACCACTTGCTTTGTAGATTCAAGAATTAGAAACTGAAAACACAGAACTGAAAAATAAAGTTCAAGATTTGGAAAACCAGTTAAGAATAACAAAAGTACATGCATCTCCAGTAAGTACATGAACGTAACTGTTATATCTAAATTTATAATCGTTGTTATGGTAGTTATTAGCATCCATGCTATTTCCAGTGATTGTGATTAACATTTCAATCATGTAATGTGTATGTTGAAATGCAGTACTGAAGTAACAGTAGGATTGTGACAAGCCAACAAAAATGCAAACTGCAGACTTTCAAATTGTTATTCTTTAATCCCCTTGTCATACCTATTTGTTGCTGCCTAAATCCAGAGAATACTCATTCTAGTAGATGTCTGAGGATGAACTCTGTTTTGCACTTACAGGATCTGGTTTACAAAAGCTACTTGGGATTTTTCTAGGAATTTCTGTCACAAGCATATTGTTACTTACAACTGATATTGTCTAAGTGAGTTTTCAAAAATTTTGCCTGTCTTTTAGAAGGGTCATTAGATCTCAGGAACTAACATGGATAGGTAGGTAAAAAGGAGCAAGTGTGGCTTCCTCATAACTGGAAATTTCTAATGCTTTCTGCAGTTCCTGTAGGTGATTGTGACACGATATTTTTAAATGATTGCCTGACAGTTTCCTATATCTAGGTGGATAAGAAAAAATGGAGGTTTCATTGCAGACTGATCCTAATGACTACCCTCTTCTTAGAAGTGTATTCTATACAACATTAGGTAACTGAAACGAAATAAAATTTCTTAATGTGCATATAGAAAAATTTTAGAACAAGATGGACTGCTTTTAAGCTGTGCATTTTGGGCCACCTTGTCCCTGCCCTGCATGTACGCCATTTCACTTTAAATGGATGTTTAGAATTTTGGGCAACGTAAAACTATGTTTATAATGGTGAGGGCAATTTTTTCATGAATGTCTATACACTCTCTTGATACCGAGTAGAGGGTTGTTCCCATGAGGAACTGTGATTTTGTTTTACTAAAATCTAGAGGAGAGCACCATAAATTATAAATGCTACATAAGTGCCACAATGGAAGTGTAAATTATGAATGTCTTCTCAATTATAAAGCATTCAGTGATAGGTAGTCAACTTTAATGCTAGATTTAAAATCAGTCTAGTTAATTCTTTAATCTTTAACTTTCCTCAGTTGGGATGGCAGCCAGCTTGATTTTAATTATGAACACAATAACTAAATGTATCTTTGAATTCAGTTAAACAAGCTCTTAAGTCTCTTGTGATAGATGCATTTCTCTTTCATTTAAATTAATGAAGAATTTGGTAATTACATTTAGTGACAAACTTAAAGAATATTATTAATAATGATCTAAAATATCGTGTAGCTTGTGATTTATTTTGTCTTGTAAGACAGTGTTGTCTTATTCCTTATTAAGAAGGTGAGATCAAAAGTTGTAAGTTTGACAGTCATTTGTAAATTCTCTCCCTAGATGGTGTTTTATTGTTAAATACTACTGATACAATGAATATGCATATTGCTTAAATAGCACTTATGTTGCAACAAAATTATTTAATATTGAGAATTATTAATATTAAAATAATAATACATTATAGTAAATCACTACCAGCTGTTAGTTTTCACACATAATTTTATTGCTTTATTTACTTCTCAATGTTTAAAAAGAAAACCACAAGCATATCCTGTCACAGATTTGAGTTTCCTCATCATTAGAATTACAGTAAGAGCAATCTAACAGCCCATTTAATATCTAAATCAATTCTGCCACGAAATAGATTTATATAGATGAATAAATAATTGGAACAAGTTGCCCAATTTGTATGTACTCTTGGAGATAATCTGTTGAGCAGCCAACAATAAAACAAACAAAACCAAACACATTTCTAGGAACAAAACTGTGTCCAACAAATGCTATCAACTTTTGTACCAAGAGACATCATTCAAGTAGGTCTGTTTTAAGCATAATTGTGCACCTTGTAAATCAGTGCTCTTAAATGTAGTAGCATAAGAGTAAGTTCATATAAATGCAGCAATTAGGTTGAAAATAAGTGAAGAAATAGGACAGGCAGGTTATGAATTGACTTCAGTGTAGGGGAAAAGAAAGCATAAATATTTTTAAGTTCAATCTTGTGATCATTTTATCAGAAGTAAAACTTCTAAATCTGACAATAGTATTTTGTTAAATACTGAAATAAAATAGCTTGCATTAATGAAGCAGAGTACCCAGCATCAGCAGTAAGATCTCACCTGAGTCACTTCCTAAGTACTTTTCGTTAGGGGAAAACTTGCTTCCCTGCAGGTATTCCTTATGTTACATACTGTGAACATAACATAACCATTCCCATTATTTAAAGCAGATTTATTAAATGACAAATTTCAGGTTTGCTCACAGCTCTCATGTCCAGGCTATTGAATAATGAAGAGATGCCAATGCCATATGACAGCTTTCTGAAACTTTTTTAGGCAGAATTAGTGATTTATTTATATTTAATTAATTTGATACAGCTGTTATTCTTTATCTGTCAGTCCATTTTTATGTTATTCTGTGTGCTGAGCTTTAGGAAGGGATCACTTAGTGACTGAGGGGAAGTTTAAGCCCTCATAGTTGATACCTAAATGTGATAAAAGTACATGTGCCGTCATTGCTAGCATCACAGTAATTTGTAAAGAAATACTCAGTTTCAGGAGCCAACTATGGATGGCTATAAGGTTGCTTCTGGTTTTGCTTAAATAGTACCTTGGATTTTCATATCTTACGTTTTCCTTTTTGTATTTGGTTGCTTGCATGCTCTTTGTACTTTCTCAGCATTTGCCAGCTGTGCTGAAATGGCTTTCCTGTCTGTTGTTGACTCTTCTCTTCCTTTAGTGATTAATGCATGGTCACAGACACACTTGGTAATCAGCAATTGATTTAACACTCAGAAGTCAACACTAGCAACTTGATTAAACAAATATATGCTTAAGGAAACAGAAGGTATTGCAAGGACCTGTGATGACAGTTCCCCGAATATGACAAATACAGACACAGAAACCGCATTCTGATCTGCACCCTCTTCTTCAATCCCCCATCACTATGGAATGCAGACCAGAGGCCATGTGGTCTAAGCAGGCACAGTGTCAGGCTGACAGTGGGTGTCTATTTTCCTTTCCTGTGAGAGAAGACTTAGGGCTTTCAATATTCAGTGCACCTGTAATATGAAATAGTGCTGTTGCAGACACCGAGTGATGTCACTGCCATGCTTTATTTGATAAAATACTTTCTAGTACAGAAAGTCTTTCCCACTTGTCAGTAACTGAAAAACCATAGTAAAACTTGTATGCAGTGCCAGTCTATCATTTATTTATTCCTGCTTCTTCCATCTGATATTGATTGATTTTTGTGTCTTTAATTGTTCTAGACACATTAGTCTTCCCATTAATGAAGTACGTAGAAAGTACCTTCAGAAATTTGAAGTTCAGTACTTTTTGCATTATTTCACTGAAACTTGATGCTGTTTTGTGTTTTAACAAAAGCCATTTCTTCTTTTTCTGACAGTAAAGCTAAAGCTAGATGATGATTTTCCCATGAACAGGACCACATTGCATCTCTGTTCTCACTTCAGTGTCGAGAGGACAATAGAATCTTTAAAGTGTGCATGGATAAACTTAATATGTATATAGTTTTAAATGTTTGGCTCATTGCACATTTAAAAAAAAAAGCAAACCTAATTTTGCCATGATTCCGTTGTAAGTAGCTCCATCCAGACTGTCATTTAAAATGAAATTATCTGACTTCCTGCTGTCATTTAAAATAGTCTTGCTAACTAAATATGAAGACATACATAAAGCCATTTGCTGGAATTCAAATGCAGGATTAAATGTAATACTATCAAGATTTAAAATTTAGATCACCTTTTGGTTCCAGAATGTTTAAAAAGTACTTTGTCTATAGTTTATCAGAGATGCTATTTTATATATGTGATGCTCAAGAATAAATCGGACTTAGCAGTCTGGACTGCAATATGTGACTTTACTGACAGATTTACTTTTCTAAAAGGAGTTGGTCGCGTGTTTGCATAATGAACTCTTGGGAAATAGTGTAGAACTCTTATTTGCAAAACATAGTGCTAAAACATCTTGATTTCCTGATCTCTGACATCAAAATGTACGCAAAGAATAGTACAAATGGTGACTTGTCCAAAATCTGTAAGTGGTCTAACCAAGAGAAAGAAAATGCAAATAAATCATTATCAATCTAATTTTGGCGCTTTTTCTATTAGTTCACAAACTGTATGGGAAAAATAAAATTTCTTTCTGAAACTATGAAAGAAGCATTATAAAAGCAATGAGATCAAAGTTGGAAATGAAAAAAAGAAATCTAGGTTGTATAATCAAATACTTTTGCATTAAAATGTATTGTTAAAGTTGAACTGTAAATTGTCAATCTTCTGCACAGTTTTTTTCTCAGGGTACTGTAACTATTTAGATTCAAGTTTTGTTCAGCACATTCGATAAATAATAGACTGCTTAGTGACCACTTCTCTGCTTTTGGGTAGAAGCTTTTAAGTACGCTAGTCTTGCTAAAGCTTAAAAAATTAGTCCCTAAAAAGTCTGTATTTGCCAATGCAGAAGTGTTATGCAACAGAAACTTATTTTTTCTTCTTTTTTCTAAATACATCTGTCAAGGACATACTATACCAAACGAGGAGTTTCTTTAGTGTGCCTTTATTGCTGTGTTTACATGTGCCATGGGAAACGTTGACATGGGATGTTTCTTTTGTCTCTCACTCCCTCGCATGTGCAACTTAAGTTTCCATTACTTTTATATCTGTGCTGTTTAATTTTCATCTGTTTTGGTCGCTTGGCAATACATTAATCTTTTTTGTGTTTGGTCTTGATTATGTGAAGACAATATGCTTTTCATTTTGTTGTTTGATTCTGATGCACTGTTCAGATTTGTATCACAGTAAGATTTTGGATGTTGCTCTGTATAAATCCAGGCTCTAAAGATCAGTGCATCCCTGGGAGCACTGTTTCACATGATTTCTTTGATTTACATGCTGTGGTATGGAATACCTCTTTGACTTGTTTGGGTCAGGTGTCCTGTCTCTGCTTCCTCCCGGCTTCCCCTCCTCCCTGGCAGAGCATGAGGCTCAGAAAGTCCTTGGTCAGAGTAAACATTACTAAGCAGCAGCTAAAAACATCGGTGTTATCAGCGCTGTTCCCAGGCTGAAAGTCAAAACCACAGCACTGCACCAGCTACTAAGAAGGAGAAAAATGGCTGCTACTGCTCAGCCCAGGACTACAGTAAACCATTGTAGGCCACTAGGGATCCTCTGATGAGGCAAGAGAGATTTTTAAGCTGTTTTGGGCTTGGCTGAAGTTTATCATGCATGCCTTTAAAGTTTTCTTTTTGATCAGCATGTTTTATAGAATCATAGAATAGTTCGGGTTGGAAGCAATCTTAAAGCTCATCTAATTCCAGCCCCACTGCCACAGGCAGGAACGTCTTCCATTTGACCAGGTTGCTTAAAGCCCCATCCAAACTGGCCTTCTGTTTAAGTCAGAGGAGAAAGTTGTGACATGTGCACAACCCTGAAGTTAGATGGAAGAAAACAGGATTATTCAGGAAAATAACATAAAAGAGAGAATGATGAAATATGAGAGAAGCAAAATTGAAAGGCAGCAGGAAAAGGTATTGGGACAAACAGCCCCAAAAAGAGCAATGTTCTTCCATTCACCATAAGTATTGTCAAAGAAGTAGTATTTAATGCATATTCCTATCATGGCAGTGTTACAAAAAACCTCCATTTAAAAATTAACAGAACATTAACCGTTTCCTGGGCTGCATCAAAAGGAGTGTGACCAGCAGGTCGAGGGGGGTGATCCTGCCCCTCTACTCTGCTCTTGTGAGACCTCACTTGGAGTATTGTGTGCAGTTCTGGTGTCCTCAACATAAAAAGGACATGGAACTGTTGGAGCAAGTGCAGAGGAGGGCCACAAGGACGATCAGGGGACTGGAGCACCTTTCATATGAAGGTAGGCTGAGAAAGTTGGGGCCTATAGGGATGCTGGGGAGGGACTCTAACCTCATAGCAGCCTTCCAGTATCTGAAGGGGGCCTATAGGGATGCTGGGGACGGACTCTTCATTAGGGACTGTAGTGATAGGACAAGGGGTAATGGGTTCAAACTTAAGCAGAGGAAGTTTAGGTTGGATATGAGGAAGAAATTCTTTACTGTAAGGGTGGTGAGGCCCTGGAATGGGTTGCCCAGGGAAGTTGTGAATGCTCCATCACTGGCGGTGTTCAAGGCGGGGTTGGACATAGCCTTGGGTGGCATGGTTTAGTGCGAGACGTCCCTGTCCCTGGCAGGGGGGATGGAACTAGATGATCTTAAGGTCCTTTCCAACCCTAACGATTCTGTGATTCTATGATTAATGGTACGTAGATGTTTTAACGGTCTTTAGATTTTTTTTTAAAGTTCTTTTAATTATGACTTAGGAGCGTAGGCCACCTGCATCTATTACCCTCATTAAAATGCCTTGCCATGCCCTTGAGAAAACTCCAAGGTAGACATTGAAACTGTGTGCATATTTAAAAAAATTTTCAATTTTTTTTTTTTTTTTTTTTTTTTTTAGGTTTTGGAATGTGTTTAGCATATCACTTGATTCATGTTTCCATTAAGACTGCCAAATGGGAAATTGTTAACTTTTTCTTCACCTATCTTCTGCTCTTTCAATTTTGTAATATTCTGTGTTCGGTTCAGTGGGCACCTTTTCATGAGGGTTTAAAATTCAATTTTGTTTTTGGTGTTAAAAAAAATAATTTTGAAATTGCCTATGACAGATTTCATGGTGTTGAAAAAGTGCTAAATGAACTGAAGGTGCCACAGTGAATTAATGAAACTTAATGCTTAACAGTAGTTTGTTAGTAAATTAATATATCATTAGTAGTCAAAAATCTCATGTAGCTTGTAGTCGCTGATTTTGTAATTAACTGCATAATGTCCAATTCAGTCACTCACGGTTCCCTAGAAGATTCACTGCAGTTATCCACTGTGACAGTTCTGTATCATAGAATCATAGAATGGTTGGGGTTGGAAAGGACCTAAAGGTCATCCAGTTCCAACCCCCTGCCATGGGCAAGGACACCTCACACTAGCTCATGTTGGCCGAGATTCTTTCCAACCTGGCCTTGAACACTGCAGGAGATGGAGCATTTACCACTTCTTTGGGTAGCCCATTCCAATGCCTCACCACCCTCAGAGTAAAAAACTTCTTCCTTATATCTAACCTGAACTTTCCCTGTTTAAGCTTAAACCCATTACCCCTTGGCTTGTCTCTGTGGTCCCTGGAGGCAAGTCCCTCTCCAGCAGCCTTATAGGCCCCCCTCAAATGCTGGAAGGCTGCTATGAGGTCTCCATGCAGCCTTCTCTTCTCCAGGCTGAACAGCCCCAACTTCCTCAGCCTATCTTCATACAGGAGGTGCTCCAGCCCCCGAATCATCCTTGTGGCCCTCTTATGGACTTGTTTCAACAGCTCCAGTACATTATCAACCTGAATGTTCTAAGGAAGGAAAACATTTTCTACTTCATTGATAAGCTTGTGTGATTCCTATGGGAGTATGACTCAAAGATTGCAATCAGTGTCTTGAGACACCTAGTAAAAGCAAAGAATTTTGAAATGATTTCTTGATCAACAAAAAGTCATGCTACATTTTCTAGTATGTTAGAGCCAAATAGTGCACATTTTCAGCATCATGATAAGTAGAATGAGTGAAAAATAAATCCTTTGACGGGCACATAATCACATCTACTCGTAATGGAGTCCAAGTCCACTGAACTGGTGTTCATTTCACTTAGGATGATATCATATTGTTTTCTTGTGTTGATGAAATAATGCTCAAATTAGAAAGTAATAGATTAACCTGATCAATACTACATGTTCAGTGTTACACAGTGGGAAGCTCAGGCAAAATACAATTGCCATATAAAATGGCAATTTAATGTATTTTTACTACATTTTTCTTCCTTTATGATTTGGTAAGGAAGTATTAAGTTTCAGAAGTTACACCCTTTTTATGCTATATACTTTTTAAAACCCTTCTTTTCAGTGCTTCTCTTTGGGACCTCCCAATATATTATTTTCCATTGTTGAATACATTTCCCTGCTGTACCTTTCCTGTCTGTGGGCTGCTTAAATACATAGGGCTGCAAGCAGAAGATAATCATTAGCTTCACAGTGGGCTGACAGTGTATCATGAGATGCAGCATTCAGAACAGTGTTTACAGCACAGGTCCCAGCACCCAGTGGTGGGCTTCTGTAGTACATTACAAATGTAGGATTGCAGATGAAAATGCATTCCAAGAACAAGACACATTCCCTAAACTGTCATGTGAAGCTTGACACCCTGTGTGGTGTGAAATGTCCTAAAATCATGGTTTATCAGATACGTGACTGCACAGCGTTCAGGGCTCGAATGATACAAATAGTGTACATTCCATTTTTGGCTTGAAACCTTTTATTGCCTGGATCTGATGCATGTTCTTATAGTTTTGCTGCTTTGCATCCTGTATGCATTTTGCTGGTTTGTGTATGATTCTTTTCATGTGATATACATGCTTTTTATGGACACTATTCATCCTTTGTCGTTTTGCATTTCAGGAAAATACTTTGCTTAAGTACTTTGTTTGTCTTTAGTGTCTTCCAGTGTTTGCTATTATGAGATCTGTTTTTTGTATATATATATGTATAGCATCAAGTATTGCATGGTAGTAATTACACAGTAGCGTTACAAGTCTTCTACCTCTAGTGATACTCTTGAAATAATAATGAAAATTCTGTCTTGCAGTTTTTTGCTTTCATTTGAATTGGTTACCATTCCAAACCCTCTGTTTCACAATTCCAGCTTGGCAACAGATTAATTCTTTGCAATTCTGAAAAGTTTTTTTCTTATGAATTACGAATCACAACTTTTGAATAGAGAGTTTTGGGATGCTTGTTGGTCTTCTCATAAATATGGCGTAGTTACTGAGTTTGGATACCTGGACCCTTAACCTAACTGATTTGTAAAGAAAGTGAAGAAAGGAACTAAGACTCAGGTTAAAAGGAGTTGAGATGTTTTATTTTCTGCATAACTCTGGAAAAAATAGTACAAAATAATTGATTAACTCCTGCTCTACTGGAGCTATGCAAGCTTCTGATGAAGTAGTCATGTCATATCAATTGTGTAACACTGTTTGAAGAGAGGAAAAGCAGGCTTAAAAATTTCTGCTGCAATTACCTACCACTGCTTCAGCCTGAGCAAGTCAAAGGGATTTTTAGGCAAGATACCTACAGCACAGATGAAATTCGTACCTTCTTAGTATATGAACTCTTCGCTCTAGCCAAGAACTGGCTGCACAAGTGTTCAATCCCTTCTGTTCAGATTCTAAGATCAATCTGTCCTCCAAAGCCTTGTTTTAACTGGCCAAAGCTGTTTTCCTCAGATTTTGAGATAGGAATACAACTTGGTCCCAACAGAAAGATTGGCTGAGCATGTTTCTTAAATATTTAAATACATTTCCTTTTTGCTTTTCTTTCCAGGATCAGTCCTACAGGCTCTTTGTTTCTAATTTCGCCTAGGCAAAATCCGTTTCTTTTGAAGCTTTTCAGGATTGCAGATATTTCCCATTCAGAAAAAAAAAACAAAGGTGTTTGTTTTTATCAAAGTGGACAAAACCCCAGTTTTGCTCTTGATATGCACTGAATCTTGCTGTAATATACAGTTAAATACTCCCCAGTCATAAGAGGCAGCTAGCTTGAGGTTCTTGTGTGCTTAATTCAGACCAGAACCTTGCAGTTACACGTTTGTCATCTTAGGTGAATGTTCTTACCATCTGTATTCTGGTGTGGATATTACTTATTTACCTCTGTTTAAAGCTGTTTTGTGGATTTGTGAAAGAGGCCCAGGGAATCTTGCAATCCTCAAAGTTTTATTTTGTCCTGCATCCTGTGCTTCTATTGTAGGGATAAAGAGATTGCTGTTGAAGCAAAGGAATCCTTTTGCTTTGCAACAGTGAGTCTCAGCTTTTGAGATACCTCCTGAAAATACCAAGTTCAAGTGGTTGTTCATCCACACAGAAAAGATGGCAGAAGTGTATTGCTGTCCATAAATGTTTAGGTTCTCAAATTCTGTAGATAGGGAAATGAAACAAATTCTAGTATTAATGTAAACATTAAAATTTGTGCACTGTGAGCTTCTACTGTAAGAAGATTTTTAAAATGTTCTTTAAATATCGGTGGGATATAAATGTGTTTCCTGGTTTGCAGAAAGAAAATTCTGACCTGCGCTTTAAGCACCAGAGTAACTCTTCCCCCTGGATATGCGCTTACCTGCTAACTTACATGTGCAGATATGAGATATTGCTGATATGTTACTGGATTTAGACATTTGTCAGTGCATCTGAGACACCCACTTTTGGAAAGATGTCTCTTTTTTTTGGTGTGATTATCAAGGAGCAAGTCATTTTTGTTTGAGTTTAATACTGGGTTACCTCTTACTGTGGTGTATTTTTAGGTTTTGTTTTAAAAAAATTTCAAATTCTTCATCTTGTAACTGTAGCAATGAACAGCAAGTTGCTGACAGACTTTTTTGAAGTATGAAATGTGCTTTGTTTTGTTTTTTCTTTTTTCTTTCTTATTTTCCTGACGTTTCCACTTTCTGTTCCTCAGATTTTTTTCTCTTTCTGTGATTCCTTTTCAGCTGCTTCACATAAAGTGTGATAATGATGAACATATGTTTCAAAGACCCTCTACTTTTTTCTGGTGTAACAGTGAGGATTCACCTCCTTGTTTAGATATCTCTTCCATTACACTTACTCCTAGGAGTTCTCCTGACTCTAGACTACCACCTGGATTATTAATACCACCACCTTCCAAAAGTGGTCTTCCAAAGCCAACCAGTGAATACAGCTGCCCAAGACCTCGTGTAATCCTGCCTGTGCAAAAGCTTTTCAATTTTTTTTTGCTTTCCTTTGTTCTCTGTTGTGTGTTACCTTGTATTAAAAATGTGCATTTTGTACAGTGGTTAAAGGACAGAGCAGATGTGTCTTAGATTCTTGAGTGAAACTCTTAAAATGAGGAATTTGTGAAAATTTGCTCTTATTTCTAGATAACTTTTTCTCTCTCATCCCCAAAACATAAATTCTTATTTTCCCAACATGTTTAAATTAGTCCATTAATTAATGACCTCTCTGTTACCTGTCAATCTTTCATTAAAATTCTTTTTATTAAGAATAGTTATTAAAAAATAACAAACCTAAAAATCCAACTTCAAGGACTTCTTTCTTCCCCCAATGAATTAATATAAAAGTAATCAGCCATTATATAGGTTTTAGCGTACGTTATAAAAACTCTGTGCCAAACTAAGGTTGAAAATTATTCTTATACAAAATGGGCATATTCCTTGCTTTTTCATATCAGTATGCTTATACTCAACTTTTTTTCCATTTGCAAGTAACATTTGGCTGTATTTGGCAAACATCCTGGCTTTCTGCATGTGTTCGCTAAATAAAAGTGCTTCTTATGCTTATATATATTCAAAATATGCATTTCTTAAAATAACTAAATTATAGCTTTACTTAAACTAGCTGTAGCAGTAGTACAAACATGGCCAGTAACTTCAGCAGAACGGCATATAGGCAGGAAATGAAAGTGTAAAGTTTGGTTTTGCCTTTTTTTTTGTTAAAAGACTCAAAACTAAGTGTAAATACTGCTTATTTATCTAGCTTCTAGATAAATAAGTTTAATAAACACTTAGCGAATAAGGAGAATCTACATTAGCATTTACTGTCTCCATGAGATTCTAGGATTATCTATCAATGTTGATGGGAAATGTAGGTTAATATATAGCATGTACTTATGCGTTAAACCTGATGCCACCTTCCTGATGGAGACGAAAAGCCTGTCTAGAATCAGAGAGTGTTTTGTTTGTATGAAGCAAGGGATGTGAGATTCATAATATGTTTCCTTTGGGTCAAGCACATCCATTGCCCTACTTTGAATGGGAGCAGATGACATCCAGTGATTGCCTTGACCTAAATTATACTGGTTCTCTGATTCTGCAGAGGTGCCAGGAGGTTAATGCAAGGTCCATGGCCATAGCAGTAAGAGCCTATTGTGTCTAAACACTATGCACGCAAATCTTTTCACAATATATGATCTTTCAAATTGCAATGGTAACTCGTGTGGAGGCCAGTAGGAGTTAATGTATATGTAAAAATCTTTGAAATTAATTATTTTATGAACTTAATGCAGCTGTGATCTTGCCACGGAATAACATGACTGAGAGAATACATTTTTAAATAGGAAAAAAAAGGCAGTATGTTAAATGTGATTCTTTTTTTTTTTTTTCCCTTCTCGGTATTAGGTAGAAATGCCCCAGGTTTTTTTAGATACTGAGCAGTTCTAGATCTTTCATATTGCAAATTTTAAATGTGAATTCAAAATTCCTTAGAAATAGGAAATGTAGGACTTGTGAGTCTATTTTTTTCTTTGAGCAGTGTATTCAGTGGAAGACTGTGGATCGATATCCTTTCTTTCTCAGCAACTACTGCAGCCTTCAGAGAGAAATAGAGGTAGTTAGGGCTATCTCTACACTTGGATTAGAAATCTGTGCTGTGAGAGGTCAGCTTCAGTTGTTGCAGGAGAGGCACTTTAAGTAGCATTCTAAAATAAGATTTGGGTCCATGAAACTGTCCCTCATGGGTCAGCAGTACTAAAGACTACGTGCTTGCCAGGTTGTTGTATTTGTGTATTCTGAAGAAGGATCCGTGTGACTAATTTAACTTCTTAATTTGCATGTGAATATTTTGGCCAAATTGGATCTTATTTAAAAGAAGTGGGCTTTCCTTGTGCCTGGCTGTGTAGTCTTTCTGATATACAGAACATAGGGGGTTTTGTGTTGTGGAAGTAATAACATTAATATGCAAACTAGTTTTGAACATATATTTTGCTTTCAGCTTGCAAATCTCAGTTTTAATCTATTTCCATCATCTGTTTTTAGTGTTCAGTTTATTCTGACTTAACTGTTCCTTATTTGTGTCTTGAAATAGTAGACTGATGTAGGAGGAATGAATCATTCAAACATAAATATGGCTATAGAGCCATAGTTATTGTTGGGTCTGGGGTTTCCTTGCTTTTGCTGAACCCTTCCAAATTCCTGGGCCTTCCTAATGAAATCTCTTCTGTTTCACATTCAAAAATGAGAGTTTTACTCTGTTGTATTCAGTGTATTGGATGCCCATATTGTTACTAATGGAAAAATACATTTGAAGCTTTAATCACAACAGGTTTTTAGGTTGCCAAGTAAATTATGATGTAGGGAAGAATTAGTGAACGAGAAGTGTTTAGATTGTATCTTTTAATTTTAACTGCTTGTCTGGAGCATAGCATGTTGTTGCAGTGTTACCTTAAATGGGTCTTGTGAAGATATCTGTATTCATATATCTGCAGTAGAGAGCTGCTTGTCACCAGCTTTCTCAGGTTTAACTGTGATACATTTCTGGCTGTACCAGATGGACTGAAAAAAGGAAAAATTACAATGCTGCTTATGTATTGGAGAGTTTTAGCATGTCTCAGACTCTGATCTGCAAATGCCATTTGCTTGGTGTCAGGAGCTGGTTTTTGCATGCTGATGGTTATTTTTAACATTTTTTGAAACTGTGGCTCTTACCTGCATGCTGAAGAATTCAGTATTGTGATCTTTTTCATGTGAATTATTGCCCTAATATTTATTGTCCTTATTGTAGGCAGGCAGTGTGACACCTAAATCACCCTCCACTGACATCTTTGATATGGTTCCCTTTTCTCCCATATCCCCTCAGTCATCAACACCCAGTCGCAATGGTACACAGCCTCCTCCAGTACCCAGTAGATCTACAGAGATCAGTAAGTTTTGTCACAACTGACCTAATTTTTGCTTACATTATATTTTTAGTAAAGCATATTTAAAAATTTACGTACATTTTGCATGAAAAGACAGATGCAGTTTTTGTAAATCATATTCAATGATGCCATTTCATTTTTATACCATCTTCCCAGAGTCATCGATGTTGCTGCCAAGTTACAAATTTATTTACTTGCTGAACTATTATATATACAGATTGAAGGAGTTTGGTTGGGGGTTTTAACTTGGCTTTTCTTTTACGATATCTTTTTTTGTACTTACTTCAAGAAATACTTTTACTTCGTCTTAGTTCTTTCCTTGTCAAGCCACAGTTGTAGCATCTAGCACCTACAATTCTGGGGAAGACAGAAGGTGGAGTAAGTATGGCAATGATGGTGCAGAAGGAGGAGTTGAAGAAATCCCTCAAGATGCAGACTGTCTTGGAATGCTATTTCTAATACTGCTTTTGATACCATCTACAGCTTTGTTTTTCAGTTATAGTTGATGAGCCTTTCCAGATCTATGAACCACTCCTAAAAGATCTTCAGAAAATGATTAATGATAGCAATTTTGTTTTCCAAAGGCTTGAAAGCAGCTAGGGTAAGGTTCTTGGCTTCACTGGAAATCTTTTAGGAGTCCACAATATTTTTTAAAAGCTTTGGAAATCCCTTGGGGAAGACGGGCGTGGAGCATGCACAAGCAATGTTAGAGGCAGTAGAAAAATCAGTCTGTGTGTAGTATCTTGTATTTCTGATTCATATTTTAGTATGGGTAAGGAACATTAGTGTTACTGCCTGACACCATGTAAAACCACATTTGGAGAGTTTCTGCATTTTTTAGGGAATGCTTCTGGTATGTAGAAGTTTCAGGTATGAATGAAAGCTGTGTGCAGTTATAAATGCATTGTAAAACTTAACTCAGTGAATGTCTTCCCCAGGACCATATCCTATGTACCTTTTGGTTCCATTGCTCAGAATGGCTGTCACCATTTAAAAGGAAAGTAGATGTCCAGGCTATTGATTCAGTAAAAACATCTGTTCCTTTTCAAGTGAAGATATTAGATTATATTAATTTCTATGGGTCTCTCAAAGGGTGTATTAACATCATTTAAAACCATTAAGAATAGTTAATATTAACTGTTCTTAAATAACATAAAAGAACATTAGATTAGAACTGTTAAGAGGAATTTCGTGGCTTTGTACAGAAAAAAAATGTTCAAAGACACCCCCCCCCCAAGAACTCCTTTTGTGTTTTCAAATTTATTCCTTGGAAACTACAGACAGTGCCATAAAATCAATCTCAGTTGTTCATATACAGCTTTGACACTAATTTCAAGTGAACTACATGGCAAGGGTTTTGCTTTGGGTTTGGGTTTTTTGGTGGGGTTGGTTGGGTTTTTTTGGGTGCTTTTAGTTTAGGATTTTTTAGGGGAGGGTGTTTTGGTTTTCTTTTCATTTTCGTTTAGTTTGGGTTTTGGTTTGGTTTGGGTTTTTTTTTGTTTGATTGCTTTTGTTTTTGTTTTGGTTTTTTTTTTTTTTTAAAGCTTTGTCCTAGCTCAGTTCCATTGAAATTGTGGCTAGAAATCGTGTGGGAGCCATCACTCAATGCTGAGGAAGCTTGAGAATTCCAGCTATATAAGTTTAGAATTACTTTATCAATGGGCTTTGTAATATAGAAATTACTAGAAATGAATTGCTTATTTAGTGATGAGTACTGTTTGAAATAGTTGTTTCTTCCGTACTTCATTCATTTGCATTAAAGTCAGATAACGTAGTTCAGAGATCTCGCAGGCAGTATCTGTGAATTCTCTGCTCCTCAGTGTGCTGTGCTTCAGAGAGAGGTTACGGAAGTACATCATAGTCTTATACTTTTGATTCCTGCTCTTTTAGTCTGTCATGGTACTTTATACATTGAAAATTGTTGTATTCATCAGCTATGAACACACTTCGGCATATTTCAGATATGACATATCTTCATATTACAGAAGGGGAACACTTTATAATCAAACAAGGACTTACTGTCTTATATGAGAAAGTTCAAATACCGTGAGAACCTCATTCAAGCTATGTAATGTTACAGTGCTGTAATAATCTACAATCGTACCTTGTTTTGTTTGGCGTTATTGCTGCCAGTGCAAGTAAGCTGGCATTTCTTTCTCCAGTATAAGTCAGATAGGTGGCACCCCAGAGGAACCAATGTTTGGAGTCTCCCATTTTCTGAGGTCATCTTTTATGTTCTTTATCTCTACTTTGTCACTTTGCTGCTTCTTCCTCATGGAGTAAGGGATTGCAAATGTTCTTGCAAGTTATCGTAAAGGATAGAAATAATTTATTAAATTTAATTAAAGGAGGAATTCTTTTATATGTTTCTTGTAGGCACAGCATTATTGTATCTCATGAAAGAACTGGAGAATAGCATTATTCAATTGTTCAACGTTTTTATCACTCAAATGCATCTTGAACAACCCAAGGTCACTACTGGCAGATGTAGAAATATGCTTCCAGATGCTATCTTTCCAGAGACATTTAAGAGTATGTTGTCAAAATAATGGTGGAACCATTTTTATGCTGTAATAATTGCAAAGTAAACAAGTATGGAGTAGCCTTCAGCTGAGGGAAAGGCTTCCTGGACTTTACTACCTCAGCTTATTCCAAATATTTTCATGGGTGCTTGTCTTCAGTGTGGTTAATTTTTATTTGTCATCACAGCTGCTCCAGGACTGGGGAAAGTCTATATAAACATAACTGTGCCTGGATGATAGCTAAGGTAAAGAAGATTGAGATGCAGAATGCCAAATATTTGTAGTTTTGTTTAGGAATTGTTAGGTTTTAGTTTATTACAGAGTCAGGTCACTACTCTCCAGTATTACATGTTTCTTGTCCTGAATGTCACAGAAACAAGAATGTATTAGGTGTTAATGGCTTTGTGATTTAAGTTGTGAATGTAAAACAAGCATTTCATGGCTTTTGAATTTGTTGGTTAATTTCCCACACTGTAAATTTTTTCCATTTAGAAAGAAATGGGAAAAGGAAAGGAAATTATGTGCTGTTTGAAAGGATCATTTTCAAAGGTTTACTGCTTGCTGTGTATTGGAGAAAGAAATGCCTGTATCTGCTACAATTATTTTGGGGAGTATGCTGGGCAAGATATTCTTGTTATACTTAATCTTCATGCCTGAAATAAAATATTAGTAGTTTATCCCACCTTTGCTAAAAAGGAGCCCCCCATAAATGGTGAACACTAGCAGATAAGCTTATGGAGATCCCATGCAGTAGAGCAACTCTGCAGTGACTAATTTTAGTATTCGTCCAGTTTCCACATGTTCTTCCGCTTCTGTTCAAAAGGGAAATACTGATGATGCTGTTGAAAATATTTCATGGAACTTCCCCTCTCCCTGACTCTTAGCAGTGCACTTTCATATAGCGTACAAATTTTAAATGCAAGGAAGCAGTTCTACTACGGACTTTATCAGCTGGTTTACTGAAATGGTTAGCAACTTACAATAGAGATAGCTCCCCAGATAATAATTTTTCATAGAAACCCAGCTAGGAAATATTCACAATTTTGAATTTGATTCTGTACAGGGTTTATTGGGTTCTGTCACTTAGAATAAATTATACACCGGTTAATTTTAGTCAGCTTTGAATAACAATATAAATGAAGTTATCCTTCACCTGAAGGCAGGAAACATTACCAGAGCTAAAGCTTCTGCCATTCTTCTGCTGATGAGCTCAGAAGTGCTGTCATTAATAAAAGCCTTATAATAAGGTATGAATGAGATAATATCCACAGTAGTATACAAAATACTTGCTTTCAAACTAGCAATGTCATACTTCAGTGCTAAGAAATGCAAGAGTTGTGTTCTTTAAAGGGTTTCTTTTTCCTAAATACATTCCTTGAATGTTTGCTATGGCTTGGTGCTAAAACCGGCTGCTTTTAGCTGTCTGAGAAGAAGAAAATGGACCTATATAGTGAACAAATAGACTTACAAGTAGCATAAGGCATAATCACTTTTTGCCCAGTATAGCCTAGAATGAAAGTCAAAGCTGCTACGCATCTGAACGTTACTTCATAGGAGCATCAGAGCATGTAAGGACAGTGGTTGTACTGGGGCAGACTCATTTTGGCTCTGAAAGAGGCAATGGACAAGATAGATCCTAATTTTTACATTAGATTGCCCTAGTCAAAGTCTCTTTTGCATGCAGGTGGTCTGCCTCTGCCAGGAAAAACTAGAATTTTCTTTTTTTGAGTAAGATAGGCTTTTGGAATAAAGCGCTCTGATCTGGGCCATCTCCTGGTCCCATGTGACAGTTCGGAACTGTTTAGCCACAGTTTTTGTAATATGTAATTAAGTTCCTTTTTGTTTCTGTAGTTTATTATGGGAGTAAATGCTGGTAGCTGCTAATAATTTAAAATGCTTATTGTGGAGCCTTGATAACACCTAATAAATCAGCTCAAAACCCATGAGAAGGCTGACATGCACAGTAACTGTTGAAGAGCTTGGACAACTACACATCTAAAATTCTGACAACAGGGATGCCAAAGTAAAGACTGTTAAGCTATATGCATGTGCTTCGGTATTGATAATGTGACTGGTAACACTGCAGTATGGATTTTGTGTCAAGTAGTCAGTTGTCAGGTTTTGTATCTTGGATGTAACGGATAAATTTTTGTTCTAAATCAGAAAATTAGCTAGTAATTTCAAAGTTACTAATAGCCCCTTTTATTCTCATGTTCTCAAGCTAGCATTATTTTAAGGTAGGTAGTATGGTTACCAGGTTTCTTGCTGGACACCTTTGAAAGTTAGGAGATAGATAGGATATGTTTTTAATTTTATTTCCACTAATGAAAAGACTCTGTTAACTTGGTTCTGTAAATTTTGCGATCAGTGTGGTTGAGTAGGGTTAGCAAAATAATTTTCTTACTGCTTTAGTTCAACCCAGTGTGGGATAGAAAAGCTCTGTATAGATGGAACGTTACATATAGAGGGAAAAATATTCCCGTTACTACGAAGGAATTAAAAAAATAATAATATTTGGGCTCTCAGATTTGAAGAACTATTCTTAAAAACCAAAAAAAGTATTGGAGGTGTTTCTTCTCATCCAGACAGAAAGAAAACAAAAATCCCCTGACCGCTACAAAGTGTACTACAGTTAAGAAAAGTGAGAAATAGTATGGTATTGAAAGAGAGAAATTTGCAGTCATTCTATTATGGATCCAGATTTAGTGGAATTTTAGTAAAGTGACTTTTCATGGTCCTATTTTTTTTTTTCATTCAGTCTTTCTTGACTTGATCTTATCTAACATTTTAAAACCCTAACAAATAGTGTTAGTTAATATCAGCTGTGCACTGAGGAACTCCATCAAATGAAGGCCTTCCCCTCCATGAGGAAGAGTAGATGTTGTCCTTATGAACATGTCCTTAACCCTGATGGTGGGAAGTGGCAGATGGGACATGAAGGCTAGTTTATTTGCAACAATATTTTTCTGACATAATGTTAGGGTGAAATTTGACAACTGATGTCCAGTTCCCTTACTGTTCATGAAACTCCTCATATACACGGAATCCAGAGCACGTGTAAGTGGAGATACCCTCTTCAGATTGCATCTTATCAGATCCCTAAAATTCCTTTCAGAGGCAGAAGTGTTAATGAAATCTAAGTGAGCCTTAAACAGAGGTTGATGGTGTTCTTGGAAAAATATTTGAACATTAAACTTAGGAAAACTAATCAAGACCTGGCTTTAAATTTGGATGTTGTGGTTAATCAGTTGTAGATCTGGAGGTGCTATTGTTCAGCTTTTAAGGAGATGTAAGCTGACTTTTTCAAAGAGCTGTTGTTGTAGCCCGTACCTTTTCTCTCAGTGACTCACTTTTATCTTGTTCCAGAGAGAGACCTTTTTGGAGCAGAACCTTTTGACCCTTTTAGCTGTGGAGCAGGAGATTTCCCTCCAGACATTCAGTCCAAACTAGATGAGATGCAGGTAACTACCAAGTTATCAATTATGCAGTTTTCTATGGCTGTATGACTCTTCTTGAAATATGTGTTTACAGTATTCTGAAAATGTATTCTAGATTGCATACAAATACATAGAAAAAAAACTGGTTTTGACTATTGTTTTTGTAAGTGTGTCTCATGGTCTTTGAGCTGGAGTTTGAATTTGCCTGAAGATCCTTACTTGGTATTAATATGGACACCTGCACTAATTTAGGGGTTCGCAGCAGTGTAATCAAATTGGATACTGCTGTTCCTATCTGGGAATGTTCTGAGGGAACTGAAAAAGAGAGCTGAGGCAAGAGCCCTACAGATCCTCTGATTTGTTACTCTTCAATTCTAGCAATCACCATCATCCCAGTTTACCTTCATCTTTCCATCAGTGGCATCAGTCTGGTTTTTCATCGCATTGGCACAGGCAAAGTATGTGCTTCAGGTGCCTTTAAAACCAGCTGTATTTGATTGTGGCACTCTGGAGCACTTAAACTGTTGAGAATTGATTCAAGAATTCTGAGTGCAGGTATTTGTTAGAAAATGTTTGCTGATTCTAAAACACTCAATTGTGTCTGTTCAGTTGCTGATCTGATTTTGAAGCAGTTCTGGGAGAAAGCCATCAAGTTTTTGGAATAACTCACTGTCTTCAGTCAGACTTTCCAAAGTGCTAGTTCCTTGCCAGCCTGCTTATCTGTGTGTTTTTCAGCAGCCTGCCAGCAAAACAGAAGGCTGAAAATACTAGAAACTTGAATTTCTAGGATCCTGGCTTCTCAGCAGAAAGTGTTCCCAGGGCTTCCAGTCCTCTTTTCTCTCAGGATCCCACAAGGTCCAAGAGAGCTAGCTCTCCGGCTCCTTCAGTTCCTTTTTTTCTGCCTGGAGAGCAGCAGAAACATTTCAGAATGGCTGAAATAAGATTTAAACACCATTTAGTTTTCCTGACTATAATCTTTCAATTCCTATTCACTGAAATTTCATTGTCCATGTCTGGTTAGGGTGGTGCCCCTGGCAAACTCCACTTACAGAGAAGTAACTGAGGTTTAGGTCACCTGTACTCTTGCCCATATAATTTCAGATAGCAGCTAAAAGCCAAAACTGGCTTCTTTACAATTCCAGTAAAAATGCTTGGGTTTTGTAAATGAAATAATGTTATTGCCAAACCCTTTAGCACAAAAAGCAAATCTTTTAGCACCTCACACTGATATATATCAATGTTTCCATTGTCTGTAGCCCACTTTAGGAAAAAGTATACTGTAGCATCTCTGGCTACTAGGAAGAATCCTCTGAAAATACCCAAGTGTCTCACACTAAGAGTTCTTATTACAGGTAATGTTAGTTTGATTGTTAGCATATAAGCCTGCAAAGTGCTATCACCTCATAAAGCATCAGTGAATAGAACAGTAGTAATCCTTATCAAAAATTTTCGAAGTCATAAAATGAGAAACTTGCATCACTGTTTGTACTCAACCTAAAAAAGCAGGCAAACAATAACAAAACCCCCAAACCTGATGCCATTATTATGCCCCATTGCAAAGAATGTTGCCTTGGTCCTGCATTCTCCTCTGCACATACAGGTTTTGTTTTTCCAGCTTTTTTTTGTATGCTTTGTCTCACAATTGGAGCATCTAGTGTATCAGTCTTAGCATACCCTGACACTCCACTGAAAATTAACTAGTGGGTCTATATGTAGGAACAAAACTTGTTCATATATAATCCAGTTGAGAACAAGTATAAAGTTAACAAGGTATGAAAACAAAAATAAAATTCTGACTTTATCCAAAACAACAGTTATGTACAGTATTATACTAGATGGTAAAATGCAGATTGAAACATGTTTTTCCTAATATCTCTTTTATCTTCTTGTGCTTTCCTGGGTGCCTAGCGTCAGAGATGGTTGGTATATCATATTTTAATAATGGTATTTAAAGCATTTACAATTGAAGTGTGCATGTGTTCATGTCTGGTGTCTTTATTTTTATGAATATGTGTGTAGATATGTAAAAACTTTTATGTAACTTTTAAAGCTTTTAGTGGCCTACAGTTTTTTAAGGTAGGAAAGCTGATTCTTTTTCTTATCAGCTGCTAATACTAAGCCTTCATTTTCACTGCTGTTTATTTTCCATGTGTACTAGTGAAATCTCCAGCTTTCATTATCAGATTGTCCTTAGTGAAATGGTTTAAGCAAAACCTGCGATACGTATATTTTTGTGTCAATACAGTCACATTTGTGAATGTTTTTTATTTGGAAATAATTACTTAAAAGCTTGACATGAGCAGAAGATAGCTGTACTAGAAGTCAATGGTTGTTAGATATACAGCTGATAAGAAGGAAGGTGAAATGGATGCTGCAAAAGGTAAAAGCACAGAATATGCAGTGTGCTCTGGAAAATGTAAAGAAACATGTAAGAAAAATACAGGCTTCTTTCCTTCTCTGGAATGCAAACTGAAGGAATCTGTTCACATTATGAAAGTACAGTCTGCCTTTCAGTAAATACATATTCCGTTAAATATACAAAGGTAAGTTGCATATGAGCACATCTAATAGTTCAAAATATAAGCTCATTCTGAGATGGTGTTAGACACAGCTTTTCCTGCACTGAGTGGTAAGCAAGCTGTCTCAGCAGCAGCCAGTGACAACCTGATTGGAGCAGTTCAGTCCAGACTCTTTCACCCTATTTCTCCTGTGAAGCTATGTCAGATGCCTTGTCAAACATACCCCTGTCTGCAGAAAAGCTGTTTCAGTGTACTTATGCATTGGAAGGTGATGTGTAAGCGAAGTGGGAGTGGAAAGTGCAGCACAGAAGAGGCTTTGGAGAATAAGCCCTTTAAATAGTGGGTGCTTTCCTTTGCATCCAGTATTCTGAATTTAAAGAGATCAGATAAATTTTCCTGACCTCTGGGAGAACACTTTTATATAGCCTCTCTCTGATGGCTATTCAACCTCCCATTTCCCCCACCTTTATGCTGAAATATATTTTAATTTCACTACTTTTACTGCATTCAGACATTAATAAATTTAATCTGTCTGTTTTCTCAGAAATCTTGCAGTTGAGGGGAAGTTTCCCTGGATCATGAATCGTACCAGCAACAGCTGTTATAATTTATTAAAATCTCAAGGTAGTTAATATCATAAAGCTTCCAGGAGCTGCAAGCCATTCCCTCTCATGCCCTGAAGCAGGCAATAGGATTGATGTCTTTCTATCTGAAATGAGTTACACTCAGCCCTTTAAATTATTTTCTCAAAGATGTGTAAATTTATCATTGGTTCGTAGTGTTTGCATTGACTTAAGCTCATGAAGCAAAGTTACTGTGAAGTGATGAGTTAACCTCAAAGCAGTAAGGTTTTGGCAAATATATCTTCTGGGAAAAATGAGTTCTTTGTCTTTTACTGTTTACTGTAAAACCAGAATACAGAGCTTATTTAACCAGAATAGCTCATGTTTTATTATCAGAGAAACAAAAAAGTGGGTGTTTTGGGAGAGGCTTTGTTTGCAGGTTGCTTTCACTAGTGAAAACAAGCTTTGCTACTCTCTTCAGGAGACCAGTCATATCCCTGAATACAATACCATTATTTATCTGGGTAACTAAGATGTTCAGTCCTTGTGTTAAATCACCTTGAAAGTAAAAAGTTACGTGACATAGCCATCATGAGGATATGAACAGAGAAGCAAGGCACAATATAGATGCATACTTTGTAGCCCTTCCACTCCTGTCCAGTAACAGAGAATGGCCTTTTCTGCATTCCCTAAAAATCAGCAGATTTGAGAGATTTTATGATCACATGAGGAGTTACTCTTTCATGCATCTTTAAAGTACAGGAAGCCATGGCACACGTGTTTTAATGAACAGGCAGTGTGTTATGCTAGGACATGTTACTTGAAGCTGAAGTGTCTGAATTTCACAAGGCAAAATACTTTAAATGCTGTGTATTAATATCACTTTTAATATATATAGTATGTAATGTGTATCAAGAGCTGACTATATATGTCATTTTAAAA
Organism: Amazona ochrocephala; assembly: GCA_039720435.1. Classification (NCBI taxonomy): domain Eukaryota; kingdom Metazoa; phylum Chordata; class Aves; order Psittaciformes; family Psittacidae; genus Amazona; species Amazona ochrocephala. The sequence continues at coordinate 78,092,500 of CM077881.1, read as the reverse complement.
GAAAAAATATTCTGCATTACACATTAAGTGAGTTTATTAGAAAAAGAGAAAAAAATCATAATTTGTAATCAGCTTGGTCATTCCAACTGACTTCATTATTATGACAGCTGCAAATGCTGGGTTTTGAAGTGGAGACTCTGAAGTAGACATATACTGTGTAACGGATACTATAATAATAATATAGCAGCTTCAAGTAGGAGCCAAAGGATTTGACAGAGGTGTATGCAGTTCAGATGTATGTATAAACTGTATTCCTGAAAACAAAGAGCTCAAAGAGTTCTGCATAGCTGTGAGAACTGCAACATAGGATACTTCTGTTATCTACATTAATTACACTTCAGCTGTCTGTGGACATAAAGGAGAATCCTTTTTTAAAACCTTATCTTCCCACAGCTTGCTTGACTACAGCTAATTGACATTTTTTAAAAAACACAATGTATATTTGCCAAAATACAGCTTTGAAGATTCCAAACACTATTTAAGAATTTGGAGTTATTTTGCAAAATTTGAAGGATTAGGAATAGAGATGGCTGGGGAGATCTGAAGTCCATGCTTTTGTGATCCTTGGAAATTTCATGGCAATCACTTTGCCAAGGAATCCGCAGACAAGGATGTTCTGATTTATATCCCCCCCCCCCCCCCCCCTTTGAAGACTGCATTTAATTTAATAGGAACATTGGTTAAGCTAATTCTTTGGTTTAAATTCCTACGCACTTCTTGTCCTTCACTTGTATTTTCATAAAAAAAAACAAACAAAAAAAAAAGCACAGAAAAACCCTGAACCTCTGGGGTTTACATTCTTTTAAAATCTGAAAAATGCCCAGCTGGCAATCTAGATTGCCTTGGTGTCCTCTTCATGTTGGTGGGCTTTTTTGATCATGGTTGGCATGGAACTTTGGACCGGCTAGTAACTGTGGTATCTGACATTTACTGACAGTCTGTTTTGTGTGATTTAACAGATGAATATTGAAAGGTCATGTTCCTTTTATAGATAGCTAAGTGCATGAGCCGTTTTAAAGTATGAATGTGTTAACACTGCAGTTCCTGATACTGGCGTAGTAGTTTTTACTTCCTTATCAGTTCTGCCTGTAATAGAAGCTGGGTTCTTAAGTACGCAACTGGTTACAGCACCTGGCTACCGCATCACTATTTTCTTTTACAACAGACAATAGTTATGGTAATAAAGTTAAAATGCTTTTAAAATAATTATGATACATATAGTGCAGCAGTCTCTTAATGGATTGACGTTGATCACATTGCAAATATATGAAAATATGATAATTTTAAATGCAGAATATCACATCTTAAAAGTGGAGGACTAAACAGGAGGTAAAGTGGTCTGAAGTTAAAGAAGGGAAGATAAGGAGAGTATTGTTCTTCAAGAAAGCAGAAATATTTCAAAGTAGTAATAAGCTAAGTGTTAAATGACAAAATACCATTTTGTATGGAATAAAAAATTAAAAAATCACGCATGATCAACATAAAAACAGTGGGATGGATGTGCTTCCAAAATGCGTAAGCTGATTTGCTTTTAGCTAGCTGGAGAAAGGGCATTGGAAGTGCAGCTTCTTAAGACAGCAACAAACAGTGCTTAAATGTATAGAAAGGTGAGAGCATGCCAAACATGAATGAGATGCGTGTTCTGTGAAGGCCTTTCTGGATTGCTAAAAATGAAGATTATTGTCCTTGCTAAAGTAGTTGCTGTAGCTGTGCTACTGTTGTACCTCTATCAAGCATCCTCAGGTTGAAGCACAAACTATCCCTTTTACAATCACAAAACTGGAAGCAGCCTTTAGATATGCTTCGAAGGGTACCTGAACTGCTTCAAAAGGTAAGCATTTCAGACGCAGCATAACTGCAGGGTTTACAATATGACAGGATAGACTGTAGGGCTAATTCTGACTTCCCCTTCTGTGACTGCAGTTACATCAATTAATAACATCCTTTTGGTAAATGAACAACAGGTGTTTGACTTGGAGCTTCAGATATCTTTTGCTTGAAATGTTTTTTGAAATCAGTGCTCTTCCTGTTGTCCCTTTGAGAAGTACGGAACGAATAAAGGGAAAAAATGTCAAATATGCTGGTGAGCTTTGGCAGCACCATGTCATCCAGGTAGGGCAAACTGGGTGACACAGTTGGAGCTACTGGCTCATCATCTCATAGAATGGATTTGCCTTTAAGAGTATTCAGATTTTACTTGGAAAATCTCAGACCATTTAATAACTATTGCCAGGAAGTTTATTCTGTTTCTCAGTATTACTCTTCTGATGGCAGTAGCTGGTGGGGTTATTAATTATTGATATGCTTTCAAAATCCTAGCCTGTGGTTTAAATCTGTTTGAACTTAAGCTGGTTTGATTTGGGATTTATCTTTCAAAACTAAAAGGCATGCTTCAGCTACTGCTTTACATTATGAGGAAAGGCTTGAGCTTATGTGTAATCCCAGTACAGGTTGCTTTGCAAGAAGGTTTATCTTGTTTACAGGATATTTGCTTCATGAAAGCACCTATTGCTGATTTCATACCATGCAATCAACGTTCTCTAAGTGAACTGTATGTTAAGACAGTGGTGAACTGAACATTATGGCAGCTGTCCCTGGAGATGATGTTCTCATAGCATTTCTATTCAGAGCCCTTGTTTCCAATGGTTTATAACTTTACAGTACTTTTACCTAATCCTAAAGTTAGGCTCAAATTCAGGTGTTTTTAGAAAGTTTGGTCCTCAAAAAGTCACTTTCCTCTTTGTTAACTATCATACTGTGTTTTGTTTCATTGCAGGAGGGGTTCAAAATGGGATTAACTCTTGAAGGCACAGTGTTTTGTCTTGACCCACTAGACAGCAGGTGCTGATGCCAAGAAACTAAATGTGAAAATCCTACACAGTGTTGTTTGTTTGGTTTTTTTTAATCCTGAACATGTATTCACAGATATTATCCATGTGCCAAAAATTGCTTTTTTCAACATGTAAACTCTTGTGAGGTTTGCTTCTGTAAAAATCCACCTTAGTTCTAGTCTTGCCCTGTACAAATGTAAAAAGTTATATTTGTTTATGAAATATGAATTAAATTACGCTGTTAGGTTTCTTTCTCTCACATTTTGCCCCAGATTACTATGTTTTATGACTATTAGCCTGGAGAAGTTCTTCAGAAAGCTCACGCGTACCTCTCTCTGTTTGCAGACGTGCAAGCCTGATTTACATGTAATACTTTACCTGGCTGCATTTTGAAATTATGCTTTTAAGCCATTATTTAATATTCAAGCAGTAAAATGTTTAATATTTAGTACAAAAAGTTCAAATTGCAGTGAAAAGGCAAAAATGCTAACCATTAATATATGCTTAAAAGGTAAATCTGGATGCCGTGTGATCGATCTCCTTTACTGTGTATCATTACTGTGCTGTATATATGTCATTACTAGTTTACAAAATCCGGAAGACTTTTATGCCCTTAATTCATATTTTATAAGCTAACAAATTGTTAGTATGCTAATCAGTGTTTAATGAGCATTGAAGAACTGTTAATTGCAGACTGGACAAAGTAACTGCCCTTTCTCTTGATATTTTATAGCTGAATTGTAAAGTATGTAATATGGAATTCATTATATGATAGCCGTAATTTAGAAAGAAGATTATGGTCTTGCATTTACTTAGGAGTTTATGTTATTTTGCATGTAAGCAGGCATTCCATTTACTGGGCTCAGTCCTATAAGTTACTTTCAACACCTGAGTGTTTACAGTCAGGCTCTGTTGAGTATTTTTTTCACTGTCTGCTTTAATGCTATATGTCTTACTATAATTTTAAAGCTTGCTGTAAGAATTCTGTATAAATTCATAAGTCTTTCATAGACACTGGTTGTTACAGAAGTAACTGCAGTTTTCAGCTGCTAGCAAGTTGGACACTGACCTGTCTATGCATACTCTTCATTAATCTTCAGCATAAGCAATAAAATACCATCTTAAACCTGTCTCAGAAAATTATCATTAGTGTTTTGATGCCCAAACTGCACATTAGTTCAATCCAAAAACATTGAAAACTAGTATTTTTCCCTCAAAACATACAGATGTGGAAAAAACCAAAATTTTGGATTTTTTTTTTGTTTTCAATCCTTTTCCATTAGAAGTTTTTTGTAGTACTTATGATTTTGTCTATAGCAGTTACAGTTCACAATGAAAAAACAGTTTGCAAATTTAGCACCACATGCTTATGTTTATGCCTTGTTCAACAACGTACTTCTGCATATACCTTTGAAATCCACAAAAATGAATTGGATTATTACTTTAGTCTTCCTCTTTTCTATTCTGTGTTCAACATTCATGTAGAGTATTATATATAAATATATATATTAAAATATATCAAATCACTAATAGTATATGTTTCATAAAGAGAAGTCTTTATAATTTTGTTTGTCATATAGTATTTTGGAATTTGTATAATGAGGATGTTTAGTAGCCATAGGAATGGCTTTTTTTAACAAATAGAATTTGTATTTTTATTGTACTTTAAAAAGCTTTACATAATGAGCATCTATTTAGTGGTCATTTATTACCAATGGTAACACTAAAATAATATTTGCACATTTTAAGAAACCTTTTTTGTTACTGATTTTTATTATAGTTGACTGCAAATGGCATGGTTAAATATTACATACCTGGTCAGTCCATGCAAAAACACTTATATCAACACAGCAGTGCATTTTTAATGAAAAGGTTATGTGATCCGATTGGAAATTGTATTTCTATGTAATCTCAAATGTCTGTTGAATTTTGCCTTAAATAAATGTTTTTAAATAAATTGCATCCCAGAACACAACTTTCATTCAGTAAAATGCCCAGTGAAGGGAGGGTGGAGAGGTGCTTGATTGTTGGGCAGAACCTGCCACAAAGAATGGTTTAGTGCTGAAGTGTGTGAAAGTTACCTTACTTGCTGGAACAAATGTGATCTCAGTCAGTGTAGAGAAACTCCAGTGGTTGACCTTTATTATTGAGTTTGGTCTAATCTGTTATCAGCAGAGAAAAATCATGTTCTGTATGCAGCTACCTAGTACTAGTAATTAGTGAGGAACTCTCTCCACAGTGTTTCGTGAATTTAATTGGCTCTTTTTATTTTCTTTTTCTTTTATATATGTAGCTGCTCAAATATAATTAGCAATTAAATGACTCTGATGGTTATTTAAGGAGTAAAGGAGGTAATTGAAGACTTTCAGAATCCTAGAAAGCAAGCTTTGTAAGTCAAGTCTGTTAATAGTACAGGCTGCTGCATACGGTGTTGATGCTTTTGAGAAAAGTAAACGTAAACCATCTGGTAATTACTTCCATTGCAAACTTTCTCTTTGAGCTAATGCTCAAAACCTGTTTAACCTTTTCCATTTGTGGAAATGGGGCTTGAACAGTTCATGGGAATGGATGCTGTCAGGGCTAGCAAGTAAGGGGTATATATAATCTCCTGTGAGTTATAAGCATGAGCTATTCTTTCTCAGAACGTCTCCCGCTTTTATCGATGTTCTTTTCCAGATAGTGCAATAATGTCATTTGCTAAATCTTCAGGCTGTTACTTTTAAAATAATATATTTGAGAGCAGTACAAGAAGTCTGGGTGATTGTTCTTGCTCTGTTTAGAGTAAATGGGAGTGCTCCTCGTGCTCAGAAAAAAAAAAAGTAGAAATCTCAGTAGCTGGTTTAGGTTGTGAATGTGAAGTGATTCTGCTAATTGCGTTGACTAGGCATTTCACTTGACAGAAGCCTGTAAAAAGGCAGTAACATCATCTATTAGTTTGGAGATACAGTGCTGAATCAGTTGTGAATGACTTTTTTTGACTTGTAAATTTATACTCCAACAGAAGGAAAATACCAGTGCGACTGGCTGCTCCCGGGTTTGTCCATGCTTTTTTCTTTCTGGTATCTTTTCTTCCCCCCCCCCCCCTTTCTTTTTTTCCTGAAACTTTTTCAAACTGGTGGATCACCCTGCTGATCATGATGATCATCCCTTTGTGGATGTGGAAAGCTAGATTTTAGTTTCACTTGTTGGCTGCCCAGCTACTGTGCTGGCATGACGCATGAAACTATATTAACAGCTTGAAGCAAGATTCATTCCTTTCTGTTCCTTTTCTTGTATATGAACTATTCTTCCTACCTGCTTATTACACCATACCTGAGTAACTGAGGTGCTTAGGTTAGAATTCTTCTTAAACAAGCTGATATATGGTTGGTGTCTTGTGTTTTATCTTTTTAGCCTTTGATTACTGAGCACAATTGCAGGATGTTCTTGGCTTAACCCATTGTCTTTACTTTGGATGGGTTTGTACGTGGCTGTATTTTGTCCTTCCACATGACTGGTGTGATTTGCACTAGAAGTTTAATCTATCAAATAACTCAAGTTGGCAAAGATCAAGTCCTTCATGTGGCAGAATGAATTTTGTTTCATTTTGGCTTCACTTATGGAAGAAAGGAAGAAGAAATTTCTCACACTTGCAGAAGTAAGCCTGGTTGTGTAATCCCAGAGGTAACTGAGCATGCCAAGAAATGGGGCTGGCTCTGAGGCTTCATTATGATGATTATTTTTCAATTTGTGAAACTAAGCACACAGTCTCAGTCTCACCGGGCAATTCTGCTTCACAAAAAGAGTCCCTTCTGCAGAGGAAGAGAGTGTCATTGCCTGTGGGAAATCTCTAGTTAAACATCCAGAGCTGCTGTTTTCATTCTATCCTATCAGTTACTAGGTGTTGTCCACCTTTGAACACCCTCTTGAGACAAGAAAAGTGTTAATGGCAGGCAAGCTCTCAATTGTCTTAATTTGTCACATTGGAGTTTTGTTGTTGCTTTTGAAATTAAAGGATGCAGAAGTCACAAAAGAAAAAAAAAAAGTCTGAATAACTGGACATATGTTTTAAAATGCAACCGAAAATGCCATTTCATAGGTGTTCTGTAACTCTCAGCTGAAAAACAACAAGTTAGCTCTGGTACATAATTAGCCTGCATCCCCTCCCACCCTTTAAGACATATTTTTAATGAGGGACTGAGAGATATGTTGCACTGTCATCAGCTGGTGATAAGGACATAGCAGTTCTTATCAACGAAGTAGAGAACAGGATTTCCAGTATATCCTTTTATTTAGTTATGACAGAATGGCAGGCAACTTTTTGTCAAAATAAGAATCTGACATTTGTCGGATATGTAGCCTTCTTGAGATGCTTCAGCATTCTGTAAGTGCTGGGGCATAGATTAAAAGAAACAGCACATTTATTTATTCATCAGACCAAACCTCTTCCTGGAACTACAAGACTACCTTTCACTGGATTTCATGACTGGGTACATAATTTTTGTGTGTGATGGGGGAAAGGTTTCCAGGTGCATGAATATGCAATTTGCCTTTTGAGAGATTTCTGGAGAGTCTAATTTATGTATCATTTCAGATAATAAACCCTGCGAGTTCAGTCTCCTACAGTGAGTTCTGGGATGGATTGCACCTATTCTAAGGCTCATATGAATGACAGCAACCAAAATCAGTATATTTGAGCCTTTGGAATTTTGTTTGTTTGTTTGTTTTTTGTCATTTTTTTTCTCCACGTTTTCCATTATTTAATTCAGCAAAACTTATGCCTTGCAATAAAGAAAAGAAAGAAACAGATTAGAAAGGAAGTATATAGAAGAAAAAGGGGGGAAAATGTCATCTTATGCCAACTTTCCACAATTTAGTAACACTACATTTTTCCAGTGAAACTTAACTGATTTGATAACTTCTCTGGTTCTGCCCCATCACTTTTTCTGCCTGAGGATTGTGTGGGGGATGCCAAGATGCAGATTTGCCATATGTGCAGTCCACAAGAACTGCTGTTGGAGCTGTTTGAGATTGCCAGAAACAAGGAATGTTTCTTCTGCCCCCTGTAGCTTCGTTACATAGAGTAGGTGACCCACACTGAGCCTCTTCCAAGATGCCTGCTTGCCACAAGCTCTGGTTTCCATCCATTTATCCTGATTTCTAGTAGATGGTACCATACTAAGGACCTAGCAAAGTTGTTTATCTGATGAAGGCTTCCAGGACTGTCTTCTGTATTACACCATTACAGAAGTGCTTAGCTAATTGTCCTTGTTGCAGTATTGACTGGAAAGCATGACAGTAAGAATAAATATCCTGATATTTTGTAAACCTATTAACGAATTGTTTATATAGATTAATCTTCTAATGATAGGAGCTTTCCCAAGACAGGAGTCTTGGAATAGACCCTAAAGAATTTTCAGCAGTTTCACTTCTTTTGCAGCTTCATCCTACATACAAGCTTTTCTGACTAAAATTCAACTCAGAAAGTCTGTTTAACTGAACATTCATAAAAGCTACTTGGGACTCTGCCATGTTTGGCATTTAAATTGTTGCAACTTTTATTTCTTGTGCGGTTGTAGTCTGTGAGCATTTTAGTCAGTAAAAACAAGATGCTTTTGAAGCTTTTGCACAGAAATTAGAATTGAAGTATTTTAGCCATATTTCACTGACTACTGCCCATAGCAGGGGGGTTGGAACTACGTGATCTTAAGGTCTTTTACAACCCTAACTGTTCTATGATTCTGTGAATATAACTAAATGAGTTCCCTGGGAATCTATACCGGTTCACTTTTGAAAGCTGTCGTGCTTTTTAAACATTTTGGTGTTCTTGAGTTTTTAAAGGAACTTCACTGTTTTCAAATAAAGTGATCCTTAACACTGTGGAAAGACTGACAAAATACTTAGTTTATGTGCTATGTTGGGATAAGATTCTATAGAAGATACGGTTTGGGGAGAGGGAGGCAACAACAATCTATTTGAAGGGCCTTGATCAACTGTAGAAATCTGGGATTTTTTTCTTCATTATCATCATTACTTTTTTGGGTATGTTAGAACAATAGTATCATTCACATACATACTTTGCAATTTTTTTGTAGTGGAAGAGAGCTGTTATAATGGCAGGTTAATGTCACCTACAGTTTAAAAGATGCAGGAATGGGTTCCTCATGTTTTTACAACCTTCTGGGTATTACAATACTATGAAGAAGCCAGAATAGATCTGAATTTCTGAGACACTTGAATCCTATAAGATAATGACATGATCAGGTATAATTTGTGACAGATAAACCTGGGATGCCAATCAAGCAACTACGTTTGGAAAGAAATGTGAGAGAGTTTTTGAGGTAAGTGAGAATTAGTGAGAAATTTCATGTGAGAATGAAAATGCTTTATGGGATTACTTGTCTGACTGGGCTTAGCCATGCTAAATATTCCCAAGTGAGGCAATATTTGTGTATTTTTACCTGATGATCTGACATTAAAAATGCTTGGTACTGTTTCCATATTATCGATAGAAGTGTCTAATGATCAAAAGTTTTAATATTGATTTTACCAGTTGTGTCTGTTTTCTCATTTTTAAGGTTGTGAGTCTGCACTAAAATCTGTCCCTCAGGGTGTTTCAGGGTTGTTAGCATTCACTCTATTTTGTTAGTACCTATAAATTGACATTATATTTGATGTACCTGGTAAAAAGGTTAGATGAGGCTGTGATCTGCGCCTTCACAATTGAATGCTGTTGTAACATTGCAATGGATTGATGTATGAAACTGAAGTAAAACAATGTCATAGAAGGTTCCATTATTTAATAGCCCTTTTAAATGTAGATATTTTAGAAGAACTGAGCATTATTTAAAAGTCAGGAATATCATAGAATACCAGGCTGGAAGGGACCTCAAGGATCATTTGCTCCTTCTTGGCAAAAGCACCCTGTCCAACTGAATCTTAAAATTATAGAAGGGTGGGGAATCCACCATTTCCCTGGAGATATTATTCCAGTGGCTGATTGTTCTTGTTGTGATAAATATTATTCTAGTGTCCAACTGGAATCTCCCCAAGAGCATCTTGTGCCCATTACCCTTTGTGCTTTCCATGCAGCTCCTTGTAAAAAGGGAGTCTCCATCTTCTCTGTAGCCACCCTTTAAATACTGGAACATGGTGACAAGTTCTACCCCTCTAAGCGTTCTTTTCTCAAGGCTGAACAAACCCAGCTCTCTTAGCCTTTCCTCATACAGCTTCCTGGTCCTTTGGTCATCTTTGCAACTCTTCTCTGGATGCTTTCCAGCCTCTCCACAGACTTTTTTTTGTATAGTGGGGACCAAAATGGAGCACAGTATTTCTGTTGTGGCCTGTCAAGGGCTGAGTAGAGTGGAACAATGACTTCTGTATCTGGCCTGGTGATGCCCTTGTTGATGTAACCCAACATCCTGTTGCCTTTCTTTGTCACAGCAGCACACTGTGTTGAGCTGCTTGTCCACAAAGACCCTGGGTACCTTTCCACAGAGCTGCTCCCCAGTTTTTGACATCTCTGGATATTCTAGGTGAATTTTTGCTTTTCTAACTGCATCTTTTCACACCGTGGCAATGCCCTTGTAGTTTTCATTGGGTAGTTATCTGCTTTTCCATCTCTGGTGTACTTCTCTTTTGGTTTTGAGCAGACTTAGAAGCTTGCAGTTAAGCCGAGGGGGTTTCTTGCTCCCCCTACTTCCTTACCTTTGAAAGGGGATGAACTGACTCTGTGCTTCCAGGAGAGCGCTTTTGAAGAACTTGCAGCATTTACTAACACCTTTGTCCTTCATGGAAGCTTCTTACAGAGTCCCTCCCAACTGAGCTCTGAGTGAGCTGAAGTTTGCTCTTCTAAAACCTGAAACATTTGTCTTTGTACTAATCTTCAGTGTGCTCAGCCAAATCCCAAACTCCACAACATTGTGATCACTGCAGCCAAGGCTGTCACCAACTGAGATATTGCCAAGCAGGGTTTCTTGGTTTGTGAGTAGCAAGCCCAGGAGTGCCTCATTCCTGGTTGGCACATCTTACATTTGTATGAGCACTCATTGCAACCTACTGCCTGTACTGAGTCTCCTTTCTTACCGGTTCCATCTGGGTGGAAGTGTCAGACATTCCAGGGGCTTTCTCTGAAGGAGCAGTGGTTTTAACTCTGAGGCGAGTGTACACCATCCTGACAGCGACCCAGAGCACTTCCCTGGGCTGTGGGCCTACAAGCAGGGCATAGGGTCCTTTTCATGCTCCCATCTTTGCAAACTCCTACTCCTTCCCAGGCAGTTTTACTCTCCTGCAGTTGCTCTGGCAATGCCCAAGCCATGTCAGCCTCTCGTGAGAGCTCCTGTCAGGGCTGTCAGCTCTTCCTCAGTTTCCGTGTCTCTGGGAACCTCCCTGTCCACCTCAGTCTAGCACAGACACAGAACTTACTGTTGCTGCCACTGTCTGCCTTGCTGACTGTGACTAGTGACTAGAGACCTAAGTAAACAAGATAAATTGCCTCTTGGCACTCTAATAAATAAAGCAGTAAGGCTACTAAAGGCGCATGAGTCATATAGCCATAATGAATTTACTTTAAACTTAGGAAAACAGGGATTTGTTTTCTTGAGACCACAGATTCAGTCTCTTGCAGACCTCTCCAGTTAAAAAGTTGAATGCCAAAGGGAAAAAAAAAAAACAACACGATATTCAAAACAATATTTGACTTTAATCCAATGCACAAGCATTACTTGTAAAAGGCATTCACTGCTGAAAAAGTGTACGAGATTATGACTTTAGCAATCTTTTTTAAAAATATGTATAGAGGGATCATCCTGATTCTCGCTGTGTTCATAAGCAGACTTTATGGTCGCAAAGGGTACTGGGAAGCAATGCGAAAGCTAATGTGAGAGTATCAAGAGGAAAATCCTGAATTTGCATGAGAACACATCACAGAAAACACTCATGATGTTTAACTGCTCTGAAAAGATAAATTTTTGAGCATTTGTGAATTTTTAACTGGTTCATAAATGCTACAGAGCAATATCTTTTAAGTGTGTAAATACTACTGTATCACTGTGCTATTGATAGGTACAGTTTTTCAGGGAAAAAAAAGGGACAAACTGTTTATCTAAAGTGACATTTTGCTTATTCATCTTATTCACATGTCCCGGGTTCAGCAGTAGCAGTCATTTTTTCTCCTTCTTAGTAGCTGGTGCAGTGCTGTGGTTTTGACTTTTGGCCTGGGAACAGTGCTGATAACACCGATGTTGTTAGTTACTGCTCAAATGTTTAGTCTGACCAAGGACTTTCTGAGCCTCATGCTCTGCCAGGGAGGAGGGGAAGCCAGGAGGAAGCAGAGACAGGACACCTGACCCAGACTAGCCGAAGAAGTGTTCCATCCCACAGCACGTCATACCCAGGGTGTAAAAACTGGGGGCAGGGACCCGGAAGAGTGGGATCACTGCTCGGATCGGGCTGGGTATCCGTCAGTGGGTGGTGAGCGGTTGTATTCTCTTCCCTTATATTTCCCTTATCATTATTATTATTGGTGGTAGCAGCAGTGGTTTGTGTTATACCTTAGTTACTGGACTGTTCTTAACCCGTGGGAGTTACATTATTCGATTCTCTTCCCCATCCCCCCGGGAGAAAGGGGGGTGGAGTGAGCGAGCGAACTGCGTGGCTGAGTTGCGGATGAGCTTAAACCACAATATCACATTAGAACAAGAAAGCTGGTATCTATTGCTGTACACATGACATTGTGTGGTGAGCAGACAGAAATGTGCAAATGAGTATCCTGAATGCTTTTCCTATGGAGGCTGATGCTTCAAAATGTAGCTCTGGATGTTTGTGGTGGTTAAATGGGGAGCTGCTTCATGCACAGCAGTTTCTGGATAAGAATACAGATTGCCAGAGCTGACAGAGTTTGTGGAAATGTCAAGTCGATCTCCATCAGGATTTCAAGCACAGTGTAAATAAGTGCAGACAGATGTCGGAGGCATTCCAGACATGGGCCCCTCTCTCAGCTGTTATAAAGCAGAGAACATTTAAAACTTACTTTTCCTCAGCCTGAGAGTAAACCCATGAGAAAATATACTTTCAGATACATTCCAGAAGAATTTAGATTGAATAGAGGCACATTCTGACTCCCCATAATTAATTAATTTTTTTAATTAAAAAAAAAGACAATAAGCAAGAGAGAGTTTAGAGGTATATATAAAAATGCTGCAGTCCTATGTTTTATAAATGAAAGCTTTGAAAACTTAGAGTAAGTATTTGTACACAGAGCCTTCTAGCTTCTGTTTGTTTGAATACTATTTATGTTTCTTCTAGTTACTTAGATTTTATTAATTCATTTTTGTTTTTTCATTATTTTAATTTTCCTAGAGAACTGTCTGGAAATGTGTGAAATATGTGAGCTGTGTATATTTCAATATTTAGACCTTTCTGCCTAGAAATAATGGTAAGACACCTTTCTTTCTTAAAATCTAAAATCCAGTCTTCTTCCTAGGAGTCGTAAGTTGCATGTTGATGTTTCAAAGGGTAAGCAAGCCTACCAAGGAAAGTTGGCAAAAGTATTCTGGTTGGCTCCAAAAAGCATGCTATCTTCCAGAAATACTGAATTAGTTTGTAGTCTCTGTGTCTACTTATGGTTGTGCTTTTTTTCCCCATACCTTATGCAGCTGAAAATGATCCAATGTTACATGCTTGTAAGTAGCATTTGTGGCTGCTTTCCAGGAGAGCACTGTTTTAAGCACAAGCTAATGGAGGGGTTGTACCTATTTAGGTGTGAGCATGTAGAGTAGCAAGTACTGTGCGTACTGAGACTTGCTGAAATGCAGGGCCAGTTCAAGGTTTTTGAAGTTTTAGAAACGGCCTGAAGACCTTTGCTCCATCTTTTTCTGACCAAAGATACCATAAGCAATAACTTCCATGACCAAGATCACCTGTGCAGGTTGACTCTGGCTGCATTTCCAGCTGGGACTCTGTGACAGGACAGTAAAACCTGGTAGATAGTGTCACTGCAAACACACATATTGAAGCAGCCACTTCTGAAACTATTTGGGTAGTATGTTTGAATTCTGCACAGTATGGACTCTTTCTGCAGTCCAAGTAATGTCTAATTCTCTTTTTAGGGCATCTTCATAGGGCAATGTTGCTACAACCTTATACTCTAGTTTGGATTTTTTTTTCATCCAGCCAGCTGTCGACTGTTAGTTTTATTCTGGTGTTACTGTTTATGTCCTCACAATGCATAAGGAATATATGCTAGAAAAACATTGCCAAATTCATAAGGCAGGAAAAGAGAACAGTGCCATGCTTTTGTTTTATAAAAATTATTTCTGACCAAAATTCTCATGTGCTGTTCTGGGGTTGTCTTCTGCATACTAGCTTTTAAAAGCTGATTCATTAGGGTGTGTTTACCTTCCAGTTGCATTGCCGTATTGAACATTTCCCAGTTTCTTTACCATTGTTGGTGTAGCAGGATAAAGTCAGAAAAATGTCCCTGCCTCTTTTTCTACATCTTAGTGCCATTGGATGGCAGGCTGTATATATAAACTCTGTCTTTTTATATTGTTCTACCACTGTGATCCTTATTCCTTTAAACTTAAAGAACTTCGGAAATTCAAGGGCATTAAAGCCCTCTACAGTGGAGCCAAATTCCAAGAGGCCACACCATTAAGGAGTGGGCTTCTGTCACAATAGATGTGTCTGTACACCTTGAGGTCAGCTATGGCATATGATGTCTGGACTTCTGTGTTCAGGTGACCCTCTGGTTCTCAGCATGTTGGTGTCCAGCAGCAGGCAAGCCAAGTTGCATGTGCCTTTACTATCACCAGTAACAGCCAACAGTTTCCTGCTTCTACTTCCATTATTCAGCGATATGCTTATGTACAATGGCACAAAAAAATCTGTTGCAGCCAGCAACTCTGTGCTGTTTTGCAAAGCCATCTGGCCCCTGCTGTACCTTAAGCAAGTCAGGCAGATGGAGAAAGTCGTAGAATCATGAATAGTTAGGGTTGGAAAGGACCTTAAGATCATTTAGTTTCAACCCACCTACCATGGGCAAGGGCACCTCCCACTAAGCCATGCCATCAAAGGCTATGTCCAACCCGGCCTTGAACACTGCCAGCGATGGAGCATTCACAGCTCCCCTGGGCAACCCATTCCAGTGCCTCACCACCCTCACAGTAAAGAATTTCTTCCTCATATCCAATCTAAACTTCCCCTGTTTAAGTTTGAACCCGTTACCCCTTGTCCTCTCACTACAGTTCCTCAAGAAGAGTCCATCCCCAGCATCCCTATAGGCCCCCCTTCAGATATTGGAAGGCTGCTATGAGGTCTCCACGCAGCCTTCTCTTCTCCAGGCTGAATGGCCCCAACTTTCTCAGCCTATCTTCATACAGGAGGTGCTCCAGTCCCCTGATCATCCTCGTGGCCCTTCTCTGGACTTGTTCTAACAGTTCCATTTCCTTTTTATGTTGAGGACACCAGAACTGCACACAATACTCCAAGTGAGGTCTCAGGAGAACAGAGTAGAGGGGCAGGATCACCTCCCTCGACCTGCTGGTCACGCTCCTTTTGATGCAGCCCAGAATACAGTTGGCTTTCTGGGCTGCAAGCGCACACTGCCGGCTCATGTTCATTTTCTCATCGACCAACACCCCCAAGTCCTTCTTCGCAGGGCTGCTCTGAATCTCTTCTCTGCCCAGCCTGTAGTTGTGCCTGGCATTGCTCTGACCCAGGTGTAGGACCTTGCACTTGGCATGGTTAAACTTCATCAGGTTGGCATCAGCCCACCTCACAAGCATGTCAAGGTCCCACTGGATGGCATGCCTTCCCTCCAACTTATCAACCAAACCACACAGCTTGGTGTCATCAGCAAACTTGCTGAGGGCACACTCAATCCCACTGTCCATGTCACCCACAAAGATGTTGAGCAAGACTGGTCCCAACACTGATCCCTGGGGGACACCACTCGTTACTGGTCTCCAGCTGGACACTGAGCCACTGAGCACTACTCTTTGCGTGCGGCCATCCTGCCAGTTCTTTATCCACCGAGTGGTCCACCTATCAAATTGATGTCTCTCCAACTTAGAGAGAAGGATGTCATGGGAGACAGTGTCAAAGGCTTTACACAAGTCCAGGTAGATGACATCAACTGCTCTGCCCCTGTCCATCAGTTCCATAGCCCCATCATAGAAGGCCACCAGATTGGTCAGGCAGGATTTCCCCTTAGTGAAGCCATGCTGGCTGTCACCAAGCACCTTGTTGGTTTTCATGTGCCTTAGCATGCCTTCCAGGAGAATCTGCTCCAAGATTTTGTCAGGCACAGAGGTGAGACTGACTGGTCTGTAATTCCCCTGCTCATCCATTTTCTCCTTCTTAAAAATGGGGGTTATATTTCCCTTTTTCCAGTCATCGGGAACATCACCTGACTGCCATGATTTTTCAAGTATGATGGACAGTGGCTTAGCAACTTCATTTGCCAGCTGCTTCAGGACCCACGGATGGATTTCATCTGGTCCCATGGACTTGTATACATTAAGGTTCCTGAGATGGTCTTGAACCAGATCCTCTCCTACAGTGGGCCCAGGGTCTTCATCCTCACTGTCCCTGCGTCTGCCTTCCAAGACTTGGGTGATGTGGTCAGAGCATTTGTCAGTGAAGACTGAGGCAAAGAAGTCATTAAGAACCTCAGCTTTCTCCAAATCCAGGGTAGCCAGTTCTCCTGATAGTTTCTGGAGAGGGCCCACGTTGTCCCTAGCATGCCTTTTATTTGGTGTGTACCTGTAGAATCCCTTCCTGTTATCTTTCACATCCCTAGCCAAGTTTAATTCTAAGTGGGCCTTAGCTTTCCTAACCTGGTCCCTAGCTTCCCGGACAACATCCCTGTATTCTTCCCAGGCTGCCTGTCCTTTCTTCCACCTTTTATAAGACTCTTTTTTCCTTTGAATTTTGCTCAGCAGCTCCTTATCCATCCAAGGAGGTCTCCTGGCCCTCCTGCTAAACTTCTTTCTAGTCGGGATGCATCGCTCCTGAGTTTGCAGCAGGTGATCCTTGAATATCAACCAACAGTCTTGGGCCCCCCTGCCCTCTAGGGCTGTATCCCATGGAACCTTACTGAGCAGGTTCCTGAAGAGGCCAAAGTCTGCTCTCTTGAAGTCCAGGGCAGTGAGCTTGCTGCACACTCTTCTCACTGTCCTGAGGATCTCAAACTCAACCATCTCATGATCGCTGCAATCAAGGCTGCCCTGGAGGGTCACATTTCCAACCAGCCCTTCACTGTTGGTGAGCGCGAGGTCGAGCATGGCACCTCTCCTTGTCGGCTCCTCTATTACTTGCAGAAGGAAGTTGTCTTCCACACAACCGAGGAACTTCCTGGATTGCTTGTGCCAGGCAGTACCGTCCCTCCAACAGATATCAGGGTGGTTGAAGTCCCCCATGAGAACATGGGCCTGCGTGCGTGAGGCTGTTCCTATCTGTCTATAGAGTGCTTCATCCACTGAGTCCTCTTGATCAGGCGGTCTATAACAGATCCCCACAATAATGTCTCCCATCGCTGTTCTCCCTTTAACCCTGACCCACAAACTCTCTGTCGACTGCTCACCTGTCCCCAGACAGTGTTCCATACTCTCCAGCCTATCCCTAACATAAATAGCAACTCCCCCTCCCTGCCTACTGGGCCTGTCTTTCCTAAAGAGCCTGTAACCTTCCATTCCAACACACAAGTCATAGGAGCCATGCCACTATGTTTCTGTGATGCCTATTATATCATACCCCCATAGACGTGCACACATCTCTAATTCCTCTTGTTTGTTCCCCATGCTACAGGCATTTGTATAGAGGCATCTGAGCCGAGCTCGATGATGCCAGGCAGAGATCACTGTTGCTATGAAGGTTCACCACACCCAAATACATAGGAGGGATTGTGTGGCCCAGCAGGCCCTTCTTGCACTAGCTCCATGGAGATGGTCACTGGTATAGTTGAAACTACTGGGGACAGTGAGGTTCTGTTCCAGTCAGAGTGGGAACAGAGGGACAAGGAAACCTAAGAGTCTCAGTGCTGGCTGCCCTTGTTGTCTCTGAAATAACCTATGTACTGCATAGGTATTTCAGAGTCAAGGATGTCTTGCATACCTTTTGTCCAGTATGTCTTGGTGGCTGTTTGTACCCTACTGTGAACTTAAATGAGCCTTTGATGCTTCAGCTATGGATTTCTCCTTACTCTTCCAGCTCCCCTCTTCCTCACCCCAGCAGTCCCTGTGCAGCCATGAGAATTGTGTTTGCATATTCACAGCCACATTCATCAGTCTGGTTTCTTGACTAAATTATACAGGACTTCCCTTTCTGCTCTTGAAAAGAAATCCAGTCTTGAACCTCACTTGAAAGGACTTGATTGTTTTTTTCTTCAAAGGCTTTAATTGCTTCCTGTGGAGCACCTGTGAAAAGAGAAACCAGGCTTCTAAGTGCCGCTGCTATAGGACTTGTTTGAAGCATAAGTATTTAAACCTTACGAAAGGCAGACCAGCTACTTCTTACTAGTCAGTACCAGCTTCCCCTTAAAGTCTGTCTGGAACTACTTTCTTCATGTGGTTACCATCATGGTCTTCAGTAGTTCATGTGGTGAGGAGATGCTGATTGAATGTCCTCTTCATTTCCACAGTGCTGTCTCAGGACTGGTCTGTGGCTATGGCAGATTAAATGCACACAGAAAAGTGAATTGTTGCCCCACAGATTTGGCTGCCTTGACTGTCCAAACTCTGCCACCCACACAGTTCTCCATGACCAGTATTCCTGCTAATAGTTTCATCCTGCTGTGTGTTGCTGAAGGCCCATGTGCTATTTGTTAGGAATTCCAAAAAAGGGACCTAAGGCAGTGCATCCTCCAAACTTGTGCATCAACTAAGGATAAGACCACACATCCAAGCAGACTGTAAAGCTTTCAGCTTCATCTTCACCACTGATCAATGGATTAATTCCCAAATGGGCCACTTCCTCTGGCTGTCATAATTAGCCATCTCAATTCCTGGGAACTCCAGGGCAGTTAGAATCCTGTGTGAGGGATTTCCTTGATGGTTGGAGGAAATGTGTCAAGCAGCAATGAAAAGGCAGCTCTTAGAAAGCTCTTGCTGTCAAAGTCTTCCCACAGACTTCTTTCCTCTTCAGCTGCATTAGATACAAGTAGCTTTTCTTCTGTGTCTTTGCCAGTATGTCCAGAGGCTTTCCTGACTTCTGCTGTGGATAAAACACTTTTTAGTCAGGAGTGGTTCTGGTGGAGAAAAGGGTGGTGTGTGCTACAGCCCAGCCTGAAGGGACTGTAGGATGCAGTCTGTCAATGCACAGACTGCCAAAACTTTGGCTTGTCCAGGCCAGGTTATGACGGCTTTATCAGTTTCCTTTGGTGTCTGGTCAGTCTGGCTGGGCAAATAAGCATAAGCAAAAAGGTTGGTGAGAGAGAACGTTTGAGCTGGAGACAAAACTGGTAAGTTTTCATATTAGCAGCCTGTTAGCGTAGTTAAAAGGGAGATTTATATTAGACCTCCTGTGAGACTTCTGGCATTCTCTTTGGCTTCTAAAGTACTTGCTGCCTGACTTCATACCCAATGACCAATGTGTGTGGAACCCATGATAATGCATGGAGCAAGCAGTCCTTCTCCAGTCAATGTGTGTTTCAAAATCATGGAACATATTAACTGCTAACAGCAAGGAATTCCTGAGTCAGAGGGATATATATTTATGTTGGTATGTGGGAGTATTTTTTAATGTGATCCTTTCATAGATTATTATACATTTAATTTATTTTATATTCTTTCATAATAGCCTTTGTTGACAGAGTATAACAAATTATTTCAAGCTGACAGTGGTTCTTCCATGGGTACCCTTAGACACTTGCCAGGTAACATAGGCACTTCTCTCTTCCAGGCTTGGCAGACATTTTTCCTCCCCTGTAACAATCAGAATAACATATTTCTAATCCTGTCTCTAGGGAGTCTAGTTAATTCTTGTTTTCTTCCTCTTCAGTAACGAAAAGTGTTTAAATATGAAGCTCATAATAATATAATTATCTTTGTTTATATGAAGTCAGCCTGCAGTCTAGAAAAGAATGCAAACTGTTTGCTTTTTAAGAACATGGCAAGAGCGGCTTAGCAGCAAACACTTTAAAGTCCAGCTCTTGACTTTAACTATGCAAATATTTATATATGTGTGTGTCTAAATGCAAATGCTTCTGTACAGGTCTATATATATATACATTCAAACAAAAAAACCCAAATATCCTCTGGAAAAACCCACAGTAAACACAGTAAGTAACCAGAACTCTGGTATTCATCACTGCCAGATGAATGCTGCTGTGAATTTTGAGAAATATTACTGTCCACCCAGACTTCTACTGCAATCCACAAGCTTACATACTCTAATGACTCTTGATTTAAATGATATATAGATAATGCCAACTTTGCTTTGCAGATCTGAAAAATGCAGGAGAAATGAGGAATATTTTTATTTACTTCAGCATTTTTAGTGAAGAGTAAAGGGGAATTTCAAAGAAAATGATCAAGAATGTAAAGTTGTTGCTAAACTAAAGAGTCTTGGGTGACATGGTCTAGTGTGAGACATCCCTGCCCATGGCAGAGGTGTGGGAACTAGATGATCTTAAGGTCTTTTCCAACCCAAACCATTCCATAATTCTATGATTCTATGTTGGTTTGCTACAGATTGAGGCATTTCATGAAACTGGATATGTGCATCATACACTGTTGTTATTCTAAAATGGCTAAGGCAGTCTTAAGTAGAAACAAAAAATATAACAATGTGTCAGAGAGTTAAAGTGGAAGGGCAGTTCTGTCAAAATAAACACCACATTTTGGTGAGGTTTTGTTAGAAGAAAAATCAGCTAATTTTCACAACTGAAGCAAAGATGGCTATAATTATGAGCAGAATGTGTTCTGTCTTCATGTCTGTGTTTTCAGATATATACATCCTAGTATTTGGTTTTATTAAACAAATTGTTATAAAGAGTTACTTGGTTAATTTTCTCTCTCAGCCAAATCAGCCTGTGGGTTGGAAGTGCTAACTGCCCTAGATTCTGGTAAAGCAATGGGGTGCAATAGAGAAGTAAGTACACTCTTCAGGAGTCCAGTCTTATTCCTTCCCTGTATCAGCTGATACTTCATAGTTCAAGACTGTCTTCTTTGTGGAAGAATTTTTACCCAGCATGGCTTTCAATGACTGGCTCTTAGATTTGCCAGAACCAGCTTCTAAAGGCACCATGTTGTAAGTGGTAGGCCTCCTTAACTAAGGTTGTTCTTTCCTATAAAAGCAGAGCTGCCGCTGAAAGGGCAGGATTATAGAACAAATTTTGACATGGAAAGTGGAGGAAGAGCTGCGTCTGGGAAGTGGAATGAAAACTGGGAAATAACTTGATTAATATGTTGTTCTTTCTTCAAACATTTACAGAACAACATCATCCTAAACCACCATAAAATCACAGAATTTTTTTGGCTGGAAGGGATCTTAAAGACCATTCAGTTCCAACCCCCTGCCATGGGCAGGGATGCACATAAAGGGTTAAAAATTGTTCAGAAGATTTTTGTTCTTTTTCTGGTGATTTTGTTTGTTTGTTTGTGTTTTTTGTTTGTTTGGGGTTGTTTTTTGTTTGTTTGTTTGTTTGAATGTAAGGACATTAACATGATTATAATTTTATCCTTGTGTGCTTACCAATAGCTTTGATCTATTCTCAAAGCCCAGAGCCTTCCTTCTAGCAAGAAAGGAAAGATAACACATAGTAAGAGACATTCTGATATGACCACCTTTCTAATATATGAACTTTTGAACCAGTCTGTGGTTGTCCATTCTGTGCTAAATAGAACTCTCGTTAGCTCAGAGATTGGGCCATAATGGGTCAGTCAGATTTTATCTCAGATCCTCAATACAATTTCAGAGGGATGGCTGCAGGCTTTTAAAGAAATGTATCACATTTCAAGAACAGATAATCCATAATCCTTGATGCAAAATTTAGCTAATTTTCTGGCCGTAATAGCATACAATAAAGTGGAAATAGAAAGTCCTGTTTATTTCATAAGGAAAAGAACTTTAAATATTTATTAATGTCATGGTTTAAGCCCAGCTGTAAATCAGCCACACAGTTTGCTTACTCACTCCCCCTTTTTTCTTCCCCCCAGCTCCTGGGGGAATGGGGAGGAGAATCGAAAGTATGTAACTCCCACGGATTGAGATAAGAACAATCCAGTAACTAAGGTATAACACAAACCACTGCTGCTACCACCAATAATAATAATGCCAAGGGAAATACAAGGGAAGAGAATACAACCGCTCACCACCGACTGACTGATACCCAGCCCGATCAGAGCAGCGATCTAGCCCTTCCGGGTAACTGCCCTCAGTTTATATAGTGGGCATGACGTGCTGTGGTATGGAACACTTCTTTGGCTTGTTTGGGTCAGGTGTCCTGTCTCTGCTTCCTCCCAGCTTCTCCTCCTCCCTGGCAGAGCATGAGGCTCAGAAAGTCCTTGGTCAGACTAAACATTTGAGCAGTAGCTAAAACACTGGTGTTATCAGCGCTGTTCCCAGGCCAAAAGTCAAAAATACAGCGCTGCACCGGCTACTAAGAAGTAGAAAAAATGACTGCTACTGCTGAACCCAGGATACCTAATAACCTAGATTGTTCTTCACAAATTTCATGTTTCTTAAGCCAAAAGATATCACACTTAGAATATTATAATAAAATTATAAATATACAGCCAGCATTTCCAAGGTAAAAAAAGCCCAAACCATTAAAAGCAATGAAAGACTTCTTGGTAAACTTCTTAGCAAACTTTAACTGAAGTTAATTTCATTAATATGGCTAGTCTGCAATGTTTTTAGGTCAAATATTAGTGAGGGTTTTCTTACTTCTTATGGAATCTTAACAGTAAAATTTATAGCACGGTCACTAGTAACCTGACCTTCTTTCACATGACATGGCCACAGCTGAACTCTGCAATGAAGATTTTAAATTCTTTGTTCTGTCCCTAATCTGAAGTGATACCAAGTTTCTGTTGTTCCTGGAAAAGCTCAAATCCAAGCTAAACACCAACATGCTCCATGGTTCTGATCCAAGTCTGAACATACAGTTTGCAGATCTTGGGCTGCTCTGTTAGGGAAACTTTGACAACCATATACTTTATTTTCACAGAATCACAAATACATTCACTGCTGTTGGCACAACAGGGGGGTTGAATCAGACCTGTCCCATTTTTGTTCTCTTTTAGCAGCTTGGCAGAGAAGCTCCTGTTGAATTGTTAATCATTTACAGCCATACTGTAACAGCAGTGATTCGTTAATTTTTCAGAATGTCCCACCCTATCTATGCATATAGCAAAAGGACAAAGAGGGCTGAGATACCTACATCTGAAAAAGCAGCCCACAGAAATCCTTCCAAACCCCACAGCTGCTGCAGCATCTGTGCCTTCAAATGTCTGCAAGACAGAAATAACCTTGCTGGAGCTGAGCAAGAAGGGTTTCATCTCATCCCATGTGGCATTCCCAAGCTGAGGAGGAAGACCTCTCAACACATGACCATGGCAAGTACATAAAACTGGGCAGCTTTCTGTTAGTCCAGAGCACAGCAATAGTGGTCAAAACTACAGGGGAATTTAGAGGAAGTAAACAGGGATGAGTAAATATGTTAGCATTAGTGGCTTTCATCCTTTGCATGCTACTATTGATTGTGTCACCCAGGAAGTGGCTTCAGTGTCCTGTGGTTCAGTATGACTGCTGTGAATGCCTTGTGGTATCTTGGGATGCAGTGATGCTGTTTGTTGTCATTCAGGTTTGCTAATGTTGGAGGGTGGGGTGGGGTGGAGGAGTTGGTTTTCTTGTTTGTTTGCTTTAACACATGAGGAAGAAGTACTTCCCATAGGATTAGGAGTGAAGCAGTCTGAAGGGAGAATGGTTGGGCAGGAATATGCCCTTAACAGGCAGAGAGGACAGAAATGATGAAAGATGAGAGTTGAAGAAGATCTTAAGGAGAGAGCTCATCTATACCTCTCTCTATAACTGTAACCAAGATAATTTAATGCACCTTTCTATTAAACAAGTCTTTAAATCTTTTTAAAGACAGCAGCTCATGGAGTTGAAAAGAAAGAAAAAAGGTAAAAAAAAGTGTCATAATACAATATTTGATTATTTTATGCATTTTTTAAAAAACTTGTGCTTCCTGTTATCTTCCTACAGATTGAACAGGAATTAGTATAAGAAATATCTCCTGTAAGACAAGTCTGCTATATTTTTGTAGTTCTTTCCAGACACTTTGTTGTACTACTTTAAACTGTGGGTATAAAATCCATTTAACATGTGAGCTGAGTGCAGCTTGTTTTCACACAGAAACTCTGTTGCAGGCTCAGTAGTAAGCTATACAGTTGTGAATGATAACATGGAAAAAGTGGACGGAGTAGTTATCAGACAGCTGGCAGTATTGCTTGCGAAGTCCAAGCAAAACCAGGACAAGCATCTTAATTTTGGTTGATTCTGTTTATTACTTTAGCCGTATTTCCCATTTAATTCCATTCCCGTACTTCTCTTCAGTAAAGCATATCGCATCTATGATTTTAAACAATTACAAGGGCCAAATATTTATAGAAACCGAATCCCAGCAGGAGCCTGCAATGTTTCATAACAGCCTTTTAAAATGATTGCCTGGTGAAATGCTGACCACAGTGTAGTCGATTTAATTTCTTTTACATGCAGATGGCTCCCTTTGTGTGGCTTGCTATGCTGCAACAGCATTGTGTGTCAAGGTGATACTGTACCAAATTACAGCAAGAATTAGCAAAAAAATTAGTAATGTGCTTATTAGACTGTTTTATTTGAGAGGTAGTTGATTTTGGTTTTATTGATGTCCTTGGGGAAAATCCAGTGTGTTTTTTTTCTCAGAATTCTTTGGATCTAAAACTAATATTGCCAGAAATTATTAAATAATGTGGGCCCGTCTCCTGTTTCTATCTGTTAATAGAAGGTGCAACTGCATGCCTTGTTCTTGGTGATGGACATTATGTGGTTCACTTTGAAAATTTTCTACTTGCAAGAGTCGTTGCGTTACAAACCTGAGACATTTGAATATCGAACATCATCAAAACTGCATTAAAAGTTACCCCATGTAGGTGTAACCTCGCTTAGCTATCCTCACTTATATGCAGATTGATTTTCCAACATTTTAAAAGTGGTTTTCTTAGGAACTAGAGGGAATTCAGTATCGAAATTTCACAGAAATTCAGTGAAAAATACAAGCTGATGCAACTCACTGAAAGTTTAGATAGCAGCAGTGGAGAGACAGTGCTGCAATTCAGAGGTCTATGAAGAAGTACCTGAGCACTTCTGGGCACTTTGAGCCACTTGAACCCAGTTAATCCTGGTCTGATCCCTGGATTTTATTTGACTGACTCAAAGGCCCCCTCCTATCATGCTCAGTCTTTTCCCTCAGTGGTCTGCACTTGGGATTTAACCACCATCCTCTTCTCCAGTGCTGGCTGCAAGTGCACATTCTGTGCCAGGCTTTCTGATTAAATACTTGCAATTAGGCTTTTTGGCCATCTCATTCCATGCCTGAACAGAGGAAATTGTCCTTTGATTTGCATGAAAGCCTTGAGGGTCGCTTTTAAAGATTCGGTATCTGTAGGCTCCCCTGAAACTGTTGGAGGTGATGTAAATTCTCCTGTGTCTGATGCATGCTTTCTCACTGGAAGAAACAAATTAGTTCCCATGTAGAGAATACAACTGAGAGTAGATAAAACTGGACACTTAGATTTTTGATTTTGGGTGAAAACTTCAGAACATATAGTCATCTGCAATAAAGAGCTTTCTGAGACACATTTGTGGGCCAGTCTTGTGAGGTGTCTTGGTGTCAAGCATTGAATTTTCCTAATTGTACCAAAAGACAGGTTGCTTCTTTCTTTCTTTCTTTCTTTCTTTCTTTCTTTCTTTCTTTCTTTCTTTCTTTATTGGCTTTTAATCCATGCCAAGGAATCTCCATCTACTGTGGAAAATAGCTGATTGTCCCTCTGTCATGAGGCAGAGATGGAATACTATGCCACGAATCTGAAGTGTAAGTGAAAATACAGCATTGCCACTTGTCTATACCTCTCATTACAACTGTAAACGAGACAATTTAAAGCACCTTGCTATTAAACAAGAGATTTAAGAATCTTTTCTGAAGGCAACAGCTCATGGAGTTAAAAAAAAAAAAAAAAAAAAAGAAGGGAAAAAATCCCAAACAACTTGCTTATGCTAGAGACACTTAACCAGGATTTTCTTGGTTTGCAGATCTGTAGAAGGATCCTTCATCATGGACTGCAGCAAGGGGACAAGGGGTAATGGGTTTAAACTTAACTCTCTTGCCTCTTCAAAAATTATGTTCATGAAAATCATAGAATCATAGAATAGTTTGGGTTGGAAAGGACCTTAAGATCATCTAGTTCCAACCCCCTGCCATGGGCAGGAACGTCTCACTCTAGAGCATGTAGCTTAAGGCACTGTCCAACCTGGCCTTGAACACTGCCAGGGATGGAGCATTCACAGCTTCTCTGGGCAACACATTCCAGTGCCTCACCACCCTCACAGTAAAGAACTACTTCATTATATCTCATGTGAACTTCCTCTGTTTAAGTTTAAATCATCTAGCTAACTCCGTATGAAAGCAACAATCTTCTTCCAGAAGAGGGACTTCCTTACTTAACAAATTAATCTGGCCCATTTTTCTTTTTGAGTAACTGTACTTTTATAGACTCTCTCCAAAGCATGCCTATACTGGTTTTTTGTGTGTGTTGTGCAAGAATTAAGTGATGTTGACCAAGGGAAGGGAAGAAGGAAAGGGAAGTTACGAAATACAGTCAGAGATTTCTGAAGACGATATGAGAAGATGGTGCTGAAAATCTAATAAAAGACAGGAACTGGGATGTAGGACAAAATTTTGTTGGAGACTACTGCAGGACCAGAACAAAACCCTGATAAAATAATTAGAAGTTGGCCAGCCAGTGCAATTCAGATGTAAGTTGTAGAAAGCAGATTATCTTCTCACATCCAGGAGATCATAGAGAATCAAAAATATTTTAGTTGAAGAATCATAGAATCATAGAATAGTAAGGGTTGGAAAGGACCTGAAGATCTTCTAGTTCCAACCCCCCTGCCATGGGCAGGGACACCTCTCACTAAACCATGCCACCCAAGGCTCTGTCCAACCTGGCCTAAAGAAACTTGAGTATACAACAAAAACATATCGTGTTGTCATGTTTGTCACTGCATATACAAACCAGAACAGTGGTCAGCCTCTGTGTGCTAATTTGGACCTGCCAGAGGAGTGATCAGTGCATTGGCAGACAGGGTGACAAGAGCACTATTTGTTTAGGAAGGATGACAGGATCCCAAGTCAGCCAAGATTTTGAGATCTGTCTGCACCCTTGTTCAAAGCAAACATACAAAAAAAAAACCACAAAACAACAAAACAAACAAACAAAAAAAAAACCAACTGTTTGCATAATATCTGGAACAAAGTAACTTATGAAACAGAGAAATCTCAAAAAAACAGATGAAAATAAAAGGATCTAAACACAACCTTTGCAAGCCCTCTTTGAAAGGCAGGATGTGTTCCCTTTTCTCGGTCTCAGTCAGGAAACTTTCTGTTGCTTTCTGCTTTGCAGCAAATTTTACATAATCCCCTCAGGGGAAAAGCTTCTTTTTATTTCCACGGAGGCCTTGCCATGGACCAGCATCCTGCCTTTGCCATGTGTCTCCTGACTTGCCCCAGCTGTGAGCTCACTCTCTGCCCAGCCTGTTCTGAGATGCTTCCCTGTGGCTCCAAGGATTTCCCTCGGCCAGTGGCAAGAGGTGAGCAGGCTACACCTACCTCCACACATCTGGAGGAACCAGGATCGCTGGAACAGGAGTATCTGTAGGCATCAATGGACACAAGAGCTCCAGAGCATAGTGAAGTTGTCATTCCAGGATCATCATCATAGAATCACAGAATGGTTTGGATTGGAAAGGACCTTAAAGCTGACCTAGTCCTATCCCCCTGCCACAGAGAGGGACACCTTCCACTAACCAGGTTGCTCAAAGCCCCGTCCACCTGACCTTGAACACACTGAACAGAGACTTGCAAGACCCAGGTGATGTCAGTGATGCTGGGAACAATGAAAAGCAAGGGGACAGCAGCAATCAGAAAACAGATGCAGGGGCTCTGTGGAACAGAATGACTAGGGACTTTAAATAGGACCTGGTAAGCAATGGCACCTGGCAAACAACTTTAAGAGTTTGCTTTTTAGCAACAATTCTGAAAATTTCAAGTTGAATACAAACACGAGATACCGATGCCTAAAGAAACACTGTTCTGGGTGTATGGCGAGAATGCACTGGTGTGAAGGCCAAGAAACTGCATATTTCCATTTAATACAAGAAACCATAAACCTGTCTAGACTCCAAAAGAGTGAGATTTGCAATTTGTGGAAGTCCTGTGAAAGATAAGACCCAGTAAAATGGATTGAATGTATTAGAGTAGCATAGTTGTTACAGCACAATATTAGTCCTTAGCAATCCAAGATGGATTTTTTGCCATTGACAGTACTGATTCTGAGAAAAATGTGTTTAAATTGGCATTTAAGGGTCAATTAAGGATTGGAATATATGATAGATGGTTTATATTTGCCCTAAATAAACATCAAACATCAAGGAAATTGTTAAGTCTGTTGCTTGTGTCAAAGATTATAAAAAATCTCAAAGGAGACCATGTCAGTAAAATAGAAAAATCAGCAAATCAAGTCCTTGGAGTATGTACAGATAAGCTTAGGCTAAAGGGGAAAATAAAATAACAAATAAAAGAAAGAGGTGTTTGGCTTAATCTCAGACAGTAAGAATACATCTGTGAGATCTCATTTAATCACATCTACTTTTGCTAGACATGGTGTATTTTTAAAGAGTGCCTGGCAGATGGTAATACTTTAGTGAACACCTCAAAAGTATTCTGTGTACTATGGTGTAAATTCTAAGTGTTCTTATCTTCAGCCTAGCAGGTTGGTAGGAAAAAGGTGTTGAAATAATTGTTTACCAAAAAAAAGCTGGCAAAGCAATGTAAATATTTTGGGTAGTACTGAGTCATGGTGCCAGTATTATTAATTCTGCTCAATCCCCAGGGAGTGCAGCAGCAAGAGAAAGATCAGGCAGAACACAAGAGACTGATGTCCAGGAACTGCTTCTATTTTATGAAAGTCGTAGCCTGTGTTAGCTGGGTGGGAAGCAGTTGTGCTTTGTCTCAAGTGCTAACCTGCATCCCTGCTGGATCCTTGGAATGATGATGTATCTCAAGAGCTCCCAGGGGTGGGAAGCAAAGGTGCTCTGCAGAGGCTGGCTGGTCTGAGCCAGGAGCACATGGATGTGGTGGGACCACAGCGTATGGCTCTCATGGGGCTAAGGGGATCCTGGCTGTCAAAAATGATATACGGAGGTCTTGTAGGAAGGGCATCAGGTAGTACTTCATGCTGTAGAGTATTCACAATTAATTGTGCATGAGTATTTAGCTTGTTTGCTCTGATAATTATGCTACACTTGTAACCCAGACATTTATGGTGACGTTTGGCAATGACCAGGGCATGTGGAATCTGGGCATTTTGAGTG
Source organism: Amazona ochrocephala (assembly GCA_039720435.1). Lineage (NCBI taxonomy): Eukaryota > Metazoa > Chordata > Aves > Psittaciformes > Psittacidae > Amazona > Amazona ochrocephala. The sequence continues at coordinate 78,063,053 of CM077881.1, read as the reverse complement.
GTACTGGAAAGAACCAGTTGGAAGCATCTCCTAATTTCCAGCATCTTCTGTGAGGTGGTGCAGGGTGACTGGATGCATGACAAAGTGCTGCAGGCTTCCTGGTGCAGGTGGCTGCTGATGGAATCAGAGAGCTTATGGGTGATGAAAGAGGAGGAGAACGGAAGAGCAATAAGAACATGAAGGTGTTCAGAGTTCTGGAAAACTTCCTCCAGACAAAACCAACCAAACAAAAAAACAAAAACCAAACATAGTTAACATATGAATGTGTGTAGCATTTCTCAAATGCAGATTCTCCTACGGTCTAATTTTTATTGTCTACACAGTGTGTTGCTTCTGCGTCTAACCTCCTTCCCTTCCTTCATGTCTTTTAGTGCTTTCATGTCTCTCTCTCCTTGCCTGGGTTACCCTTGTCCCAAATGGTCATGTTCCCCTCTCCCTTTCTTCCCTTTCCCAAACTCTCTCCACTTCTTCAGGACTTGTCATTTTCTCAAAGCCTTCAGCTTTGCACCATGGTAGTGGCTTTTAGGTCACTGGTGACTTTTTAATGCTATTAACCTCTTTTAAATAGGGCAGAGGAGAAAAATATAGTATTTAGGCTAATTTTATTCCTTTCTGGGAATTAAAATGGTATGTTCACCCACAATGGTGTGTGAAGTTCATGGACACAGTGCAAAATCAAACAGCTTAATGATTTCCCTGGCTAAATAACCTTGGATCATTTTTCCTGGATATGACTAGTTGATGTATTGCATATCCCTCTTTCCAAATTGAAAACAACATATTCACGGGCCAGATTTGCAGCTGATTTAAATTGTCACGGTTTTATTTTATTCAGCAGAGTTTTGAATCGGGTCTATCTCTGTGTCTAGAACTTTGTATCTCTCCATCCTGCTTCCTGCTATCAAAACACTTATCTATAAAAAATATATAGTTGCGTATTTTCCAATAGACCAAAAAAGATTAAGATGTGACATGTCATTTGTAATTCTGTCATTTGTATTGTATATTTTTATTGTTAGCTATTAGAAAAGAATATAATATTTTAAGAATAATTAAAATCTTTTTTAATAACAATATTTAAAACATAATTAATGAAAAACACTTCAAGAAATTCAGTTCTCAGAATTTTGTAACAAGTGATCTCTGCAACTGGGCAAAAAAAGGAGTATAATTTTATCATGTTGAAATAAATTCTACACTCATACAATTCTTTCAGTTAAAATCTAGACAAAGAGTTACATGGGGTTGTAGGAGAGGGTTGTGCCATTAGTGTAGCTGCTTCTGGATCATCTAAACTTTAAAATATCGTGCAGTTTCCTCCTCCTTCTCAGGGAGGTGCTGATGTCTCAAAGAAGTATCAGACAAAATTATATTGTTATATTTTGTCAGGATGCAGTTCTGGCCCTTTCAAAGGCTCAGCAACCCTTATTTTCATATAAGATTAGGGTCTGCTTTTGTAACTGTAGCTTTGTAACTGAATCAGTTGTTATTTTCTATTTCACCCCATAACTTTTCTTTTTGTGATTTCAAAATCAGAAATCAACTGCATGTTAAGATCTCTGTTGCTGAGGAAGAAGTGAGAGCACTAGGACTGGAAGGCAAGTATTTAAATAACAAGGACGGAGCTCTCTTTATGTAACATTTTTAGAGTGTGTTATTAGCTTTAGACAGTTCTTTAAAACCGACAAGATGGATTCCAAACTGTGGTGAATGAAACTGAGAAGTCTTGGAACAACCTCCCCTCTCCAATTGTTCTTACAAACCATTACAGTGTAAAGTACGTCTTCTACGAAATTTAAGCCATAGGAGCTAGGCATGCGGAAAGGGGGTGTGTGTGTGTGTGTGTGTGTGTGTGTGTGTGTGTGTGTGTGCGAAATCCTGGTTTACTGATTGGAACTTGATTTTCTTTTTTTTTTCTTTCCCTTTAGAACAACCCCAGCCCACAGAAAACAAAAGCAGTGATTATCTGTTCAGATGCAAAAACCCTGTCATTATTTGACATGAGAAAGTCAATATGCCCTGGAGAAGAGACTAAGCTAGGAAGGATTGCTGTCCTTCTTTACCACTACCACAGGAAAGCCATCATTAACAATCTGGATCAAATCCATAATTTCCAATCACATAAATCATATACCCTCCTGTTCATTTCTGGTAATACCAACCTCATAGTACGCATCATACACGTTCACCATGTCTACTGATGAAAAAAGTCATAGTAAAGACACGTGGATTTTCTTGTACATGTCAGTATTTAAGGCTCATTACATAAGCTGGCACCAATGCCTTGGCTTCTTAGTCTCTGAGAACTGTGGTGACCATCTGGAAGATCTGAATTTTGCAGCTGTATTCAATAAGACACTGTTGGACTAAATCTTGGAAAAAAGTGACTAATGCCAAACTGTCTATCACTGTCAATTTGGCTATGCTTTAAACTTAGACATATAAATTTCCGTGAACAGTTGGGAAAAAATAATAAAGTCAAATGTCTCATTAAACAATACATGTTTCATCCTAATTGAGCGAACCATGTTTGAGATAAAGGATGAATCATAATTAATGACAAGCATAATAGCACAGAGATTGTCTGGACCTTACTGGCCTATCTTTCAACTTTAACTCTTATGAGAAAGTAGTTGCTTTACATAAAAAGGGCGAGTTCATCTGGGGCTTGTCCAAACCAGTGTTGCCAAGTAAACTCAGTTACGACAGTGGTGTCATGCAGATAGCTGCTTACTGTAAGCTGGCCTTATGTAAGGTCACTAGACATGAGAAGGTTTCTAATCTACTTTGAAAGGCAGATAGGGGAACTGCAGTCACAATCAAATACAGCAAATAAGTTCCTTCAAATAATTCAGGCTTAAGTCAGTTCTTGACTCTCTGAAAGTAATAAAATGTAAGTATATAGATAATGAATCTTGTATATAGTCTTACTCGAGACCAATGAAATTTAAGGCTGTCAAATATCTACAAGAAGGTATGAATGGCACTGATTCTAAATAAGTGAATACCAATGACACTATTTCTGTTGACTTTCTGGCCTTATATTTAGATGTAGCAGTTTTTACTTTCTCCTGGTTAAAGTTAAAGCAATCAACTATAACAAAAATCCCCATAATATAGTAGATCTCATTGGTGGGGTGTGGGGGGGTGTGTGTGAAGGGAACCTGAGTGAAATGGTCTTGCTTAATAAAAAAACTTGTGCTGGCAAATATTTGCTGTTGCACCACTTACACTGCAAATCTGACTTTATATAGGGGGGAAATTAACATCTGTAGATGGAAACATATAAGCTAATGTCATACTGACATTATTACTTCCTTTCAATAGGTGCTTAGATTATATAGCATATTTTTTGAAGATGTTGTTACTATTGGAAATCAATTTGCAAGCTTAGCCTATAGTGAAACGTTAAATAAAATACAGAAATGCAAATTAATTCACATTATATTTATTTTCAGCATTAGATTTATTTATTCAATTACTGAAACATCCTATTCTTATTACAAAGCTCCTACAAAATGTTTCCTTTGTAGATGTGCCAAGTTCAGACAAAGCAAGTAATGTAACATTTTAAAAAAGAGAAATATAAGCTTTCCTAGCAGGAACTGCAGTTGTCACTAATCTGTGCTTTTGCATTGTTCAAGTTCTTCTAAAACATGCAGCTTGAGGTACAGTTCTGCCATTTTATAGTTTCATTTTATAGAAAAGATCAAACAAAAAACATTTTAAAACAGTTTGAGATATACATATGATCACACCTCAGATTTGTGATGAGTGGAGATTGTTTCTAACTGAGCCAAAACTGGACCTGGCATTAATGACAGTAAAATTTGCAGTACAGGCATTCTGACTCTGACTAATGCAGTGAAGGTATCTGTCATTATTCTCCAGTTTTCTCATTACAGTCTTTATATCCCTGGAGTTTTGATTCTAACAAGCAGTCCGATAGTCCCTGCAAGCCAGCCTGTGATTTCCTCTCCCTTCTGTGTAAGATCTGCTAATTGTTAATGTAAAGAAGTACTTTACTAGGGCTTTCATTTACTCTCCTAGGTCCCACTCCCCTGCCCCCTTTTTTTCCTTTTAGGCATGTGTAGCCCAAAGCACCCTTCCAGGCAAAGACGTGGCAGAGAAGCAGAAACAGTCTGTGCAGAGCATCTGTTTGGGAGCCTTCCTAAAGGCAGATCCCTGCCGACCGCTGATGGAAATCATCTGTGGAAAAGCGGAGGGCGTGAGTCATGTGACCTCTTGGGGCTTAATTACTGAGAAGTAAATTGCCTGTGTTCCTCTTGCTCACCAGCTGCTTTAGAAAACAACAGGCAAAATGTGAACAAAGGAGGCAGTTCTCAAATACCTAGTATGAACAAGCAGCTTCTGCTTCAAGTGTAAGCATCTCTGATTTGTATGGACCTTTGTGAATGCACACATCTGTCTGTGAACAGCGAGCATTTAAAATAACAAAGTAAACATCTGTGTTTTTACACAGCATGAAAACAGGTAGTACAAAAGAGAATATTCACAGTTTACAAACTAGAGCACAAGTATTGGATATAGCTGGTAGACAAAAGTTATTTATATCAAATCTTGTGGAGGAAGCTAGCGTGTTGCAAGACTTCTCTGAAGCAACATCAGCACATATGAGCATAGTACACATTTCTGTCAGTCTTTCCTAAGGTTCTTCATATTGACAAGGAAACAAACGTACCAGACTAAGGGAATTTCTGTGGTTTGCTGCCAGGATGAATATAGCAACTTGGTTACTGTTCAAGAGTATTAAAAATGAAGAGTTTAAAACTCTTTCATATGGCAATGTTTGAGATACCACAGCATTTCCTGTTCCTAATGCAGGAGGACTGTGTGGTAGCTGTTGACGAATAGTCTTTTCGTACCAGAAACACTTGTATTATGTCTGGATTTTGAACTAAGTTCTTCCATGCTTTAACACAAAGATGTGCTGTGTGGCCATAAAGCAAACACACCAGTAATTTATATCTTCTGGGCTACACAGTGTGACTACAAAATATGTGATGGAGCTAGGACCCTGTCAGATAGATGGAAGCTAAAGATGAGTTTAGTTAGGCAATGACTCCAGAAAGGACAGGCTAAGGGTCAGGCTGAAGGAAGAAGAAATGTCTGCAGGAGCCCAAAGGCAGGAAGCAAAAGAAAGGCTGAGAGCACAGAAGCTGGCCAGTGGCTCAGGCTGATTCCCACATCCTCCTGGGACCCTAAAATAAGCAGGCAACATTTGTAGCATGGACATAGCCAATGTACTTGTGGAGTCACATCTGGAGCACAGTGTCCCATTTTGGGCATCCTGGGACGAGAGGGATGCTAACAAATTATGAGGGTCCAGCAGAGGTCCACCAAGATGTTTGGAGTTGGACCATGTCAAGTACAGAGGTGCTGAGGTTTATTCAGCATGGCGAGCAGAAGGCAGAGAGCATCTCCTTGCTGCCTTTAGTTCCCTTGGAGGTGAATGTTACAGGAATGACAGAGGTAGACCCTTCTCAGAGGATGAAGACAAAAAGGATGAAGCAAAAGGATGAGACATAAAAGTCACAAATTGCAGCTAGGGGAACTCTGCTAGGTACAAATTCACAGCTGAACTGATTAAGCACTGTAGCAGGTAGCCCAGAGATTTTCTGGGCTTTCCATGCCTGTAGGCATTTGGTGCTGCATTAAACAAGGCCCTGAGCAGCTTGACCTGATTTTGAAGTTTGCTTTGCCCTGGTCTCAGATGGACATCCCAGCCTGAATTATTCTGGTTCCAATGTACGCATTTAGAAAGCAATGAAAGTTAACAACTTAGAAATACTCAGCTGAGAAATAGAGCATTCACTGAACACTTCGTATGTACCATAAACTCCAGTGCGTAAATGGTGAATGACTCTTACTGCACATCGTGTCCAAGTCACCTCTCAGCAGGTGAGGTGAGGTTTGCATTTGTCCTTGGTTCAGAGAGGAGCCACAAGGAGTAAAGTGCTTAGAAACTTGCCACATTTATTGGTCTTAGTCTTATTTTTACACTTCAACACCAGAAGTAAAACCTCCTTATCTTCAACTGACGATATTAGTTGCCAACTGCTTCAGCTTCTGGTTACATTTCAAATGGGGATCAGGCGGCTTTGAGGGGAGGGTCACCAGCTCTAGTCTAGCAAAAATGAAGGAATTTTTTTTTATCAAATTCATAATATTCAAACAATCTGAGTATTGATACTGCAGGTTGCTTGTTGCAGTATCTCTGCTGGTGGAAAGCCTGAATAGAATCTTGGCTCTACTCTGGATGTAAGTACAGATGTAGAAATTGTAGAAAATTTTTAATGTGTCCAGTGAATGGCAGCCACCTATGTATTCCATTATTTCATTGTTATTTAGTCTATTGTTTAGTAGAAATAGATAAGGGTATTACAACATTATGAACATTGTATGTTCACAAGTTATGGCCCTATATATAGATTATTTTTTAAGAGAAAACTGAGAAGGATCTTGAATGAGTTTCTTCCATTTTGTTTCTCAGTTGGATTTTGTTTGGGTTATTTTTATTTTTCATTTTTATTTTATTTTCCCCTCAACTGTACTTTTTTCTGGAAAATACTCATGAGACAGATGTTTTGAATGCTTTCCTTTATCCTTAGCTGACATGGTCATCTCGAGAACACATGCACACTTGCACGTTTATAGGCCTGGCATAGATGCTTTGAAAGACATATGTGTGACTTCCAGGCAGTAACTCAAAAAGCTTTTTGAGCTCTGCAGTGCTTTACTGACAGCCTGGCTTGATGTCTTATCCTTTACTTGTGTTTTCTTTAAAGAGTGATTTCTGTTCCTATCTTTTGTTTTACTCATTTCATAAGCCAGAGTATGCCTTCAGCTCAATTTATTCAATTTTCTTTCTTTGTTAACAGAAAAGATTTTAAACATGTATGTTTATTTGTAAAATAGGCTAATGTTTGCTGTCTTCAGTTACAGTATTCCATGTTGTGAACTGTAGCCCCTTGCAGCTTTGTCTCCGGCTTAGTCCAAACTTTAACTACTGACACAACTCACATCAACACTATTTGGAGGATTGAGGCAAACTGTTTTGGATTATGGGTCAGTTCGCAAACATACACTTGGCATTTTGCTGGTTTTCCGTTGAAGATTAGAATAAGCAAAAGGACTGTTCACTTGCAGGCATGCTGAACATAGTGAAAATGTGCTGCACATAGTAATTCCATGGTGTGTAGCTTTAATTAAACTTTATTAAAACCTTTAATTACCTTTATTAAGCTACATGAGGACTTAGAGGTAGAAAGCATTGGTCAGGAAAATCTTTTCCTCAAAGTTTGATAAAAGCAAAATGTTGATAAAGGAAATGTTTCTATGAGAAGTTGGATATATTCACAATAGCAGTTATTTCTGTCCACAGCTAAGTAAAATATGGAGTCTATTTTGTGAAAGACTTCATTATCAAGCAAAGCTATTATTTTCTACTTGAACATCCAACAGTGCTTGGATACATTAATGACTTGTACTGAATGCAAATCATTTAAATCCAGATCCTTTTGGTTTTTATAGAAAACTGGAAAATGAAGTAAATATAAAAAAAATTTCTGGCAACTAAACCTTGTTATGAGTAGATATGCATAAACATCCAAGAAGTTTCTCTTGATGGAGTTCCTCCCTAAACTTTCCAGCCTTGTGGAAGAGGGTCAGGTCCTAAGGAAAATGGGCAAAGAATGTGAAGCAACAAACACCATAATTCTCTACATGTAGGAGGCCAGATGTGATGATGGGAAAGACAAGTTACTTGGTGCCAGCTGGAGTTACTGACACCAAATGCAACATCCCCTGATAAGCAGAAAATCGTCCTTGTTACCAGAACCCTACGTATGTTGCAGCTTCCACTAAAAAGACTTCAAAGGTCAAATTCACAGCCTTGTAGAAAAAAACCCTATTGAAAGCTCAGGATATACATGGATCTCTTTTAGCAAAATATCCAGAAGTAGTGAATCCCATCTTTTTATTTTCCATTTAGGTTCATCTATATGATTTACTTAATTCACATTTTAAGTGAATGCATTGAATTTGGTAGGCATAAAAATACTCTCTTTTAACTGTATTTTACTACTAAACTGAATACTTCAGCTTTTTTTTTTTTTTTTTTTAACTTAAAAAAGCCCCAAACCCAAACTTACTATTTGGGACATGATTATTATTGTTTATACAATCTAAGTGGTTTACTGCAGTAAGTGCCAATTAGATTCCTCTTATGATTACATCCTGTTCTAGAGCTGAGTAAGGCCCAGCTACACACGCTATCTAAATCTATCTAAATCAGAATCTCCTTTAGTTAAATTCAGTTATGTATAAGAGATTTTCATGGTGATGAAATATATCTACATATTCATGATAAAATCCACATTTTCATCTCCTATTTGTTGTTTTGTTAAAAGGACAAAGAAATGTGAATGACAAACTAAAAAGATGTAAAATGGATAATCCCCCCATTGCTTCTATCACATGCTAGAGCAAGATGTCAGGATTTGTTTGCTTTTGGTCATGAAAAATAACATTTTGCTAATCCTGTGCATTACTTGTGATTAAATCACACTGCAAAACACTGACGCAAACACACTTACCAGCTTACATGCACACACTTTTCCACTGAGAGAAGAGATGAGGAAGTATTGCACACAGCAAATGCTAACTGGATCATCAAGGGCAATTTTAGGACCAGCTCGAGCACTATGGTGGGAGAACAGGTCATTTTTTCCTCTCTTATTTCAGATCTAATTCTGTCACAGATCAGTGACATACAACAGCAGAATCAGAAAGCTTTAAGAGAGAAAGAGATATTGTGATCTGTGGACCCATCTGTGTTCTGCAGTAGCCCACATTTCAGGAAATCTTCCATAGCTTATATCAAGTCCAAAGCATTTAGGAGATAAGGGGATTTGGAAAGGTAAAGTTTTTATAGCCAGAATTACAAGCTGATCCAAGGGAATTTTCTTTTTCGGAACTGGTGACATGGGATTGACTGCATCAGTGAGCAGATTACTGAGCGCTGAATATGTAACCAATAATGTGTGATAAAGTCATCTCCTTCCCTAGATAATCTGTACCAACCCAAATGAATAATAGTATAAGAACAATGGTTGTCATATTTATAGGAAATTTGGCTTGTGCTGCTCCTAACTCTCTGTTGTGTGTGACACACATTTTGCATTTTTGGGCTACAAAAATCAGACTTGAAAGTTCACATTGGAAGCCCCATACAGATGCTGTCTTTAGCCAGCATGAGAGATGCAGCATGAAATAGCAGAGCTGTCAGTGCTCCAGTGCTAGATGTCTGCTCCTGTTCCTCAGAGATGATTTGGGTTTATTCACCTAGTCACTCAGTGAGGCACTTGAATTTTCTGGATTGCAGTAGAGCGACTGCTAGCCTGAGGACAAATTTAAGTTCCTTGTGTTTGTAGGTCCCCTGTTTAGTGTTTAGGTATTACGCTTTCACCTATGAAACTTGTGCATGTTTTTCTGTTTGAACTGGTGCTTTAATATGGCCTGTTTAGCCTCAGGTGATCATCTCTGCCACCTCTGAGGTCCTATGGGATGGACAGATCACTGCATAGATCCTGAGTTTGTTCTCCATGATACTTTTCCATTATGCTCTGCATACTGAATTGCTGCTGGCAACACTGAACAACATTAAACCATTACAAATGCCATTGCAGAGCCTCTTTGGTAAAGCAGTGTTTTATCTGAGGACTTCAGCATCTTGTATGGCAAGGTTGCTATTTAAAAGGTAATCCATTATTCATTTGGGTGATACTTTGCTGAAAGACGTGCATAGAACAGCTAAATTCTGCATGGTCCTTGAATTTTTTACAGCAGTTCTGTTTTTATCAGGTGTCTAGCAGCCAAGAAGATTATCATGGACTAGCACATGCTGTTGCCTCATGTAACTGAGCAAGTCCTGATACTGGGATCATCTTGCTTTCCCTGAAACAAGATGATCACCTGGAAGGCAGTTTAATCATCCTGAATGTCTTTATTTAAATCAGTCAACAAAGTCTCACACAGGTAGGTGTGAAAGTATCCAGCAAAGAATTCTGTGCCAGACTGCTGGGAGCAATGGCTATGTTATCCACTGGATACAGGGGCAGCAGCTATGGACAGACATCAAAGAAGTCCTTCTCTGTTCATCTGCAGAGCACTAATTAGACATGATAGGTAGTGGGGGTTGTATCAGTAGCTGATTGTTCTTACATTTTCTCTCTGGGACAGAAATGCGCAGGCTACTGCCCCGTATCCCTATCACAGCATCCCCTCAGCAGTGCTAGAAGTAAAACACGGTATCTGCTGGTGAACTCCTTGTCCCAGGAATATGATCGCTTTCTGTGGGAGCACCCATCACAACTGCCAACAGATATTTTACTGAGTACATTTCACTATTCGTTTGCCTTATTAGATAAGAGAAATGACTTCACTCTGCTCCCTGGTGTAAATCTGTGGTAGGTTTATTGGAGTCATGTTGTTACCTGTAATGCTGTAATCAGCATAGAAGGGACAAAATGTTTCATTTTTATGTGCTGTTAGGTATATCATTCTCACAGTTTCCTCTCTAAATAACATTTCATTTAATTTATAGTTTCTTCAGATATTCTCCAGTTGCTAATGTGTGCTAATTTAATTAAAATACAATTATTTCCTAAGAGTGAGACAGTTAAATTCATTATCTAATATGTCAGAGATACTATTTGTTGACAGTTCTATACAAGTGTTAATCCTGAGAAATCTGTTCTCATTAAAGGATAAACAGTTTCAGTCTATGAGCTGTGGATTACGAGATCTATTTGTCTCCTGTGAACTTTTCACAATTAGAGGAACCCTTGCACTGTCCTATGTCCTGCTACCACAGTAAGAAAATGTTTCACAAAGCCCTTTAGCAGTAGATAGTTGGCTTCTCCAGTCTATAATTTCCTCTCAAAATGAACAGAGATCTTTCTTAGAGATCAGAGATTAATCTCAGAGATAAATCGTACCTATTAAAATCTATTCTATGAATTTCTTTTGTGTTGTTCAACTGCTTGAAGCACTTAAAACAGGTACCAAAACAGAATTCATGGTACTTGGTTTACATCTTTACTCCTTCTATCACTGGAGTTAAACCTAGTTTTCATTTTTACCTTTTATGGACAATTTTATTTATCCCTCGACTTTGTGAGATGAATACTAATACTTGGAGAATCAAACAGCTTATCCGATAAGCTTCCCCTTAGCCTTAACATCACTGCGTGTGCTTCCAAGCCTGGGTATCTTTCTGGCTGGGACTAGCACCTGTAGGCTTGTGTTGAGCTGAGCTTCTGACAGTATGGTAGCCTTCCACACAGGAAAAGGAAAATTTAATTTGGTTCAGTGTGACTCTTCTCATTTACTTGATTGTCTGGCAAGCTTCATAGATGCAGAGATTTGGCAAAATGAATACTCAACTCTGCCTCATATGTTTGATTGTCCAAGATCTGAATCCAAATGCTGAAAGACATAAATCCTTTCCCTACGTACCTATGTGACTTCCCATGAACAGTTATGGCACTGCTCTTAATACTATGAATGCAGCCAAGCAGCCAAGACAGAATCTATCAAAACCATCCAAGAGGATATATACAGGCAAGTAGGTAAGACAGAGACAATCTGTTATTTTGGGGGGAGGATGGTATGCTTGGGGTTTGGTGGGGTTTTTTTTTGTTTGTTTGTCTGGGTATTTGTCTTGTTGTTGTTTGTTTTGTGGCTTTTCACACTAATCAAAAGAGATGTATGTGTTTAAAAAACTGAAAAGTAGTTGCCAAATTAAGAAGTTAAAATTTGAAGTGCAATATACATAGTATACAAAATATATTACAGGTCTGAACTTGCTCCTCTCGTGTCTCAGCTTTACTGAAAATGTCTCTTTCTGCATATTAACCAGGCTGCCTCCATTAAAGCACAATCAGGTAAAATTCCATATCCAGAAGGAATCTTTGCATGAACCTTTCAGTGAGAACTACCTCAGTTAATTAAATAAAAACATATAAATACTTCATAAATCACTTCCCCTTCCGAATAAAGAAAAAAATTTTGAAGAAATCCATTACAAATTAATTTAATCCAGTAAAGTGGTCCATGGCTGAAGCACATTTCCCAGCACTCTTTGAAAGTAAAGTCAAAGAGCTCTTCTTTTTAGATGAATTAATTACTAACTCTGGGCATTCCATGAATGATGTGGCACAGATTTTGATATTGCTGGTATAGAGTTTTTCGATGATGCACTGAAAGATTATAAATTCAAATATTCATATTTTATTATCAGATAGGTCTTATTTTTTTCCCCTAATTCTTTATTTATTTCCCCATTCTAAAATTTCTTATAAAGGACTTGAAATTTCCTACAACTCCAAGACTTTTTTCCTTGAATATGTTTTCTACCAACTCTCTGTATCAAAACCTGCAAGTTCCAGGACTTTAATTCTCTTATCTCTTGCCTTATGTATACATACAAACAAAACCTCTTAACTAGCAGAAAGGGGGTCTGAAAAAAATAAAACATATTTCATACTTTTGTCTGCTTGGGTATTTTTCCTCCATATAAAAAGAGAAATATGAAAGACTCATTCCACGCATCTCTATTTGACTAAACAAAACATTCCCTGATTAAAATAATGAAACAGGCTTTCCCAAGGGACAAAACGTCAGTCTAAGAAAAGAAAAATACGAAAGAAATGTAGGGAATGCGCAACTAGTGTCAACACTACTCAACTATTTTAGGTCTCTGTTACAATATTTAAATATTTAAAATACTACAGTAGTAGCTTTAATTTAGTGTTCTTGGATTTTTGGAAACAGAAAATGCTCTCTGCCTAGCATAAAAGTGCCTCTCATTAATTCTGACTCATCTTATACAATGTGTTGAGTATAAGCGTGTCTGAAATAGATAGAATGAAACTATTCACCTGTGAATGTTAGTCCTTCTACACACAGATAAACTTACTTAAAAATAAAACCAAACAATTTTTCTATTATTACACATACAATAAGCAGTTACTATGAAAAATTAATGCATGTGGTCTTGTGAGTGCATATTACGAATGCCACGGCATTCATTCAAGCAAGGCAATATTTTCCTTTCTTCCCTCATTTCCAATGAAATTGCACATTGAACATATTCTGCCATTTGTAGGCAGATACAACAAAAAGAACTTAATGTATCTTTTAAACTTTCAAAATAGTTAGTTCCTTCCAGCTCCTGTATCAAAAATCAGCAGCACCATCTCTGTTTCTGAGAGCAGAAGAAAGAAGACTATCAGATGAAATTAGGTATAGCCATTAGATGTGCAAAACAGAAGAATAACTACGGTGTGAAAGTGAGAACCATTCACATCAATGTCTGCTTCTATTTTCAACATTCAGAAATCATAAACATCCTTGTGCTGCAAATTTCTCAAATAGAAAATCTAGTTACATGGCATTTGTTTTATTTCAGAAAAATGTACGTGATCTTTAGATAAAAAATACTGTTCTGTATTAGTTTATTATCCTTATAACTGATTTGGTAGTCTGTTATTTACAAGATGGCCCTAAATGCTTACCTAACACATTGTTAGCTGAAATGTCCTTTAAAGGAGAAAAAATGTGATGCATGGCAATGTCAAAAATCTTGACATATGCATACAATTTGTGTGTATTTGTCAGAGAGTAACACAGAAAAATATCCTCTCTTGACAATGCTCTAGCTTGTCTCTGAGTTTTGGGAAATTCAAGTCCTTCCCACACATTACCAGGATTTTCTTGAAAAGGAGAGATTAAGTAGAGACAACTTGTTGAGGTGAAATTAGGAAAATATGGCACAGGATCAAGTTCCAGGGATGTACTTTTAAAAATTGTACTCTTTTATCCTATTTTCTCTAATACTATTTCATGTCGGCTATGAATAAAAGACAAGTGCAATCTACACATATATACCATGATTTGTAGACGAGTTTATGTAAATGTCATAGGTCCTTAAAACAGCACTAGAATAATCTAGTAATTTACAGAACAAATAATATAGACTTTATTAACTAATGTTTTGCATTTATTGAAACATTGACTGAAAAATTGCATGCTATTTCAAAAACTGTTTGATCATGATGTCAGTTGTATTTGTCCTTTTGCAATTAATCACAGTACCTCATTAAGTAAGCAAAAAGGCATGCATTTGTTGGAAACCATCAATTATAGTCGTAGGGCTGATAGTTACAAATTAATGATGTTTGCTAAATTCAATTTCCACTTATTTATGTCTTTAGTGTGCCTTCATGTTTCCCCTGATCTCATTACACATTTCCTTGTAACTTTGTGAAAGTGGGCTCTTTTTTTTTCTGTCCTGTGTACAGCTCATCCTTTCTTAGCAATAGCAAATCAGCAGAAGATGATCACAGAGTGCACACAGCATTTTCTTCACAGTGTTGCTGCAGAGGTGGCAGCTGTTAAGATGGCTAGGTCCCCAGAGAAGCGTCCTGCATCCGTCCACCCTCACTGCAGGGGTGTCTGGATGGATTATACCCTTTCCATGGACAGGCATGTTACACTTCTACATTTCCAGTGAAGAGAGATCACATTATGGAGTTTAACAGACGAAGCAACTGCTCTGTCAGCATGCATGGTTACCTACTGTGGTCTGGAGTATCTCGCAAACCCAAAGCAATCCACCTGTCTTACCTCCAGCCTTAAAACTTAGCCTTTTAAAAAAACTAAGACTTAGACTCTTTAAAGTAACAAGGGAGCATGAAGCACCACTGTAGAGAATAAGCTGATTCAAGATAAAGAGGTAGAGAGCTTTTATAAAAAGACTGGTTTGTTGAATAAGGCGGACCTAACAGGATCATGAATGTAAATTTTTTTCAGTTTTGAAAAGTGAATAGGGTTAACGCTTCCTGGAAACCAGAAATGCCTCCAGACATGTTAAATTCCAACTCATCTTTATCTTATTAAATAACTAATATGATCCAACCATATGAACACATGAAGTGCTGAACACAAGCAAAATTACTCTTTGTACTCTGAATAGGACTTTGTTTTGGACTTAATGGCATCTTTCTCTGCAACAGCCTACAGAGGATGTGAACTCTGACAGCCTCTGTTCTCTAAAAAGTGCAACATACAGTTAATGTAAATGTTCTGCTTTTATTCTGGGGCTGTGCTACCCAGGCAGTGCCAGATGACACTTTATGGATACACTTGTGTCTGTCTCTTTTATATAAGGCATATACTTAAGGCATGCTTTGCCTGCAAAATAGGAAAGTGAGGCAATGGAGTTCAGACTTGCCCAGTTCTGTAATAAAAACAATGTTGTCCTGCCTCCCTGTCCTTCATGTGGTAATAGGGTTCAGAAGCTTCCACCTCAACTCAAATAGTAATAATAACAATTATGAGCATAATAACAATCATGCGAAGGACTCGTATCCTGATCACTAAATGCATAGCAATTGGTCTTCAGAGATTTAGGATGCAGCTTAAGTGAGAACACAGTGGTCTGTGTGGTGGTTCCAGACAAGCAAATAAAGTGCAGGGGGACAAAGCACAGCTTTGTCCTCCGGCAGCCAAAAGGCAGAGCTTGAGCACAGCACTGCATGAATTAAGCTTTATTGCTTCTGATCTGAGCTGGGACAGTTATCGTGCAATAGTGCTAGCATAAGTCCAAAAACCATGTAAGCCTTGTGCTGGGTTTCAGGTGGTACACATGGCTTGGCTTTGCTTTGCTTGGGCTGTGCAACTAATATGCACTTTTATGCTTGCTGCCAGTCAGTTACTGTTGAGTCAAGGGTGCTTCTAGCCTTTTAGCTCGAACTGCCCACTGCCAAGGAAGAAAATGTGACAGACATCTTCACTCAGATTAACTTGATCTATGCTACATTCTTTCCTCGTTGGAAAGGTTATTTCAACAT
Source organism: Amazona ochrocephala (assembly GCA_039720435.1). Classification (NCBI taxonomy): domain Eukaryota; kingdom Metazoa; phylum Chordata; class Aves; order Psittaciformes; family Psittacidae; genus Amazona; species Amazona ochrocephala. The sequence continues at coordinate 78,047,115 of CM077881.1, read as the reverse complement.
CTTGCTGATTTGTTGCATTTCCTTTCTCTTACTCATTGTGTATGCTCTTAGTCTGCCCAGGGAGAGCCCATTCTTTTGCTTCAACATTTACCGTAAGAAGGCTGAGGTCACTTTCCCAAGCTGTATGAGGTAGAAAGTACTGGCTGTGTTTTGTGTCCTGGTATTCATTCTCTGCTTTTATTTAAGGATAACTAAGTGGGGTAGTCATATATACACTAATTTCTTGTCCTATAGCCTCTTGCTAATGATTTATGCACCCTTTGCAAGTATGGTTAGAACACTTGTACTACAAAAACTTTTGTGTTTACCCAGGTATTCATTACTTATTTATCAAACATATACCTTATTTATTGCATTTTTCAGATAGCAAAGTTTCTGCAAGATAACAAATCATTTTAATGTCTGATTTGGTAGGATAAATCCTAAGAAATAACCTCTGCAACAATTTTATTGTCACAATTGTCAGTTTTTAAGGACTTTGCTTCTTTAAAATCTGAGATCAGGTTGCACAATGGTTTTGCAACCTGAGATCAGATTGCACAATTTTAACTCTGAATCCATATTTTCTCCAGTCCTATTCTCCCCTCTCCCACACTGCAACTGTAATGAATAGGTCTGATTTATAGATGAATAATGAGCAAGTAGAGGTCTTCCTCCTGTTGCTGTCTGCAACATACTGAACTTCACTTCAGAACTTCCACTTTCAGTCTTCAAAACAGAGCAAGCTGCAGAAAATGTGTTTCCATGAGAAAAAGAAAGGCAAATATCTGTCATGGAAAACAAGCAACACCAGTTAGTAAGATTCAGAAAAGAAGCTGGCTATCTTCTTTTATCAAAGATACAAAGAATATTTGCATCTCTTTGTAGTTAAGATAAATTGAAGAATATGCTTTTATAAAAACTTATCCAGTCTTATCTCTTTAGTCTTCCTCTTTCTGACCAAGGAAATAATGTTTTTTCTTAGTGTCCAGAAGTTTCAACTCTCATTCCACCGTGATTAAACTCAGAAATGTTTATATATGTATGCGATACTCCACTCCAGTTTTACCAATCCATTTTCTCAATGATTCTGTTTTTCACCCCAAGAAAGATGGAAAGATGTGATCCAAAGGAGTCAGAGCAAATAAAATCTGTGCAGCGCATATGATACATTGCAGAATACAGGTAGAAAAAAACTTCCTGCTCCTTTTTGGTTGCAATTTGTGAGGCTGCCAGAAGAGGAAATCTAATCATTCAGTTACATTTGCTGCATACGGAGGAGCTGTGTAGCTAATAGTTTTGCCAAATCAGCAGGCAGTTCTCTAGTGCTGTCACATCTGCTCCTCGTTTTAGTTTTGTTTTTTTTCAAGACAGGAGTTATAATTTATGTAAAAGGAAAGCAATCTGAAGTCACTAGATTTGTAGAAGTAACATGCTAAGGTGCATGAAGAAAAGTCTTAAGATCCCAGATCCAAACTAATGTGTATTGATTCTTAGTAAAAATTGGATGCAATGTTGTATTTCTATTCTTTGTTACTGTGTCTTCCTAAGGAGGCATATTTGAATTAAATGCAAAGATAATTCAGGTGGGTATTTCAGTTTTGGCTGCAGTAATCCAGTGTTTGAGAATATGATGCTTTGTTCTTTACTGAAATTTAAGTGTTTTTCTAACTGTCGTGGTGTGAACCTTACACACAAAGTATTTTTTTCATCTTACAAGGCAATACCAAAGCCAGCATGGATGTTTATATGTTGGAAATAACCTGTTTTTTTAAATGGAAACAATTACAGCAGAAATTGAGGTTTCCTCATGGGATTTTATGATTCAGAACAACAATTCATGCCATATAAACAAAATTGCTTCCAGCTGGAGAGCATGTATATCAGTTTTGTAGAATGCTGATCCCGAAATGCAATTGAAAATAAAGATTAATAATAGAAATCAATCTTATATTCTATTTTCATGTTAATAATCAGAAATTGTATATGTATGTAAATGTCATACATAATAAAATAAAACAAAACAGAATATAATAGGTTTTAGTAGCTGCCTTATGCCAGAACAATACAACTTACATAAATAGTTTGTCTCAACTAGAAAGAATTCAGTGGTGTTCTTACAAAAGTGTTTTTCTATGCAAACTAATTAGATATAGAGAACTATAGCATCGGTCTTATTTCCTAACACACTGAAGTCACGCAGCAATGTACGCGTCTGAAGCAATGTTCAGGCATGCTGGATCACTGGCAGATAGTCAAGGTACTGAGTCTGACATAGAATTTCTCAGTGACTGCACCCACTGGCAAGCTCTGTATAGCTAGGCTCCTTCTCATTGTCTTCTGCTAAGGTCACATGAGGCCAGAACGAGCTGGCTCAGAACTGGCTTCTGCCTCACTTGACTGCAATGGGAAAAAAGAGTGGAGAGGACCTCTGTATCTTGCTTGTGTAGGAGAAACCTGCTATCCTTTACTGGGACCTTGGGGCTTTGGGGGAAATGACCTATTTATATCCTTTCTTTAGCATCCTCATACCATTTGTTTGTCCCCGCCCTGACAATAGGCATCTCTTCTTTACCACATGTCTTAACACCTCATGAAAATAGAAGGGTAGGAATGGCCAATACCTGTCCTACTCCCTCTTACTGCTGTTCTTTATGGTGTGACCTTATCCTTTGTGTGTAGTGTTCCTTCCAGCTCATATAGTCCATCTGTTGGACAGACTGCATCTTGCTGTTTATGTGGGATTCACTGTCTATGCATAGAGTAAGGTCAGAAGTGAATAATGCAGTAATTCTGACTTGCAGTCTGTTCTGAGTGAGCTTACTAGCAAGTCACTGATTTGTGCTAGAGCTTTATCAGCTCTAAGAGATATTGAGCTTTGTTGGAAAGTGTCCAAGGACCTAAACATATGCCATAAAATGAAAAACAGTTCTAATAGCTAATTCGTAATATTAATTTTTGTTCTATTTTGGGTTTTGATTCTTTAACTGTCATTTATTAGATTTTATTTTGATAAAAGTTATCAGATAAATTAAACATGTTTTACTACTTTCTTACAAATCCCAATCTGTCTCCTGCTAAGCATATTTGACATGTCAACTCACTGGATCTCCATTAATATCCTGTAAGGTAGGTTTTCCAGTTACCGAAATGGTGGTGTAATTTTTTTATGAATCCTTTTAGAAGGATAAACACCAGAAATGCATGCAAAGTGGTATCATCACAGTGATAAACTATCATATCCAGCCACAGAAAGGGTCTCTTCTGATATTCCATACTTCCTTATATGCCTCTTTTTTTTTGCCATGACACTTTCTGAGTCATGCTTTTCCTAATGTAACTCCTAAGCCATAGGAGTGTCTTGCTCCTCCTGTTGATACTGAATTATGTACTTGGAGATTAGTCTTCAGGAAATTATGTGCTGTATAACTTTAAACAAGTTGCCTTCTGTTCCCGAAATGCAAATGAATAATCTGTTTGATAATCTGCATATAAAGTGGAGGGAGATTAATCTGGATATAAAGTGGTTGAAAGAGGGAGAGCATATGAGTGAGAAGTGCTGTTACAGAGAGATAAACACTAAAATGATCTTTAGGAGGGCAGATTCCTGCAGGATGTCAGCAGGATGAAGTATCATGTATAATCACTTTGGTTTTCAAGATGTTTTTCCTAAGCATGCTCACCAAATAGTGTTTATACCAGAAAGAGAAATCTGTAACATGGAAAATATAAGGACTATCATCTTTTAAAATAAGTTGACGCTTTCTTTAGAGAAATTTAGAAAATTGTTGGATCTGCCCATCTCTTTTGTTCTTATGGACTCTGTTACTGTCCTTTCTTTTTAATTACAGGAGTTGGCTGTTGCTGTTTGGCTTCAGGTGTGAGACACATATGAAACAAGTTCTTAAAAACGTTAACTTATTTACGCTATTCTCCTCAGAAGGTCACTAGAACTGGCAGGGTAAAATTTGTAGGAAAAAAAAAAAACAACAAACCTTTTAACTTCATAATTACATTTTGTGAAAACACAGACCTTCATGGCTCAGTCATTCAACCACTCTGAATGAAAAACGAAGTGAGCAATTTACAAGACTTCATTTTTGGGGGAAGCTGATGTTCAAACTGAAGACAAAATGGCAGTTGTTTCAAAAGTTTGTTTTGCGTAACCACCACTAAATAGGGTAACTGCCTTTGGAGAAGGGGATGTGTTTCTGAATACGCTTTTGCATCCCCGGGTCACCCAAAGCAGCATACCTGGGCAGGCTGGGTGAGCAATGGGTGCTGCTGACGCTGTGTAATCCTGTAAATATCTAAACAGCACTACAGTGAAAGTGCAGTATCTCTGTCTCCAGTGCAGATGTTTTCCATACAGGAAGCCTCTAATCCAGACTTCCCCTCCTCTCCTTTTGCTGGCCTCACATGGCCTCATCATGCTCTTGGCTCATTCTGAAACAATTATATACATTTGAATGGCAGCCAGACCAATTACAGCCTGTGTTTGTCAAAAATTAGCCAATCGTTCTGACGACTGCATTTAGCAGAACATTCACATCAACAGGGCTGCAGGTAGAAAGTAGTTTATTTTTTACTGTTAATGAGTTTGAGTAGGATGATCCACTAAACAAATCCTGTTTTTTCCTCAGCCATTTCCCATAATCAGGCACAAACCATAAATATGCACATGTCCGTAGTCATACTAAAAATGTCCATGACTTTTTGAAGATATTGAGAATTGCACAAAGGACGTATTTGTCAAAGCATTTCTCTGAAGCATTTCTACTTTTGAACAAAAATCAAGGTAAACACTGAAAGATGCTGTACAGCACTTTGCTTGTGTTATACCTTGCAAAGCCCAATTCAGGAAACTGTTCTTCCTGTGATGAATTGTTAAATTCTTGCTTTGAAGTGACAAGATGTCAAAATTACATAAATTGCTTAAAACATTTCATAGCAGATCTGAAGTAACTTGTTGTAAAGGAATGTATACTTCTCATGTTTGCAGAATTAGGAGGTTTTTTTCTATTGCCAAAACACACAGAAAAGCATGCATAATTTACTGGAATACAACAGGGTAAGGGAATCTTCCAATGTATTTTACTTAGATTCTTGTTCTGGTTTATATTTGCTGCTCTCTTATTGGTGTGTTTTTCTGGAAACTGGAATGGATTTGAGCTTGAGCTTTCCCAAAATTTGAGTCTGAGTGTTGTGTGGTGTGGGTGGCTTAGCAATACTTTCGGAATCCATAAAAATAAACTTTTGTATATATAATAAATTTCACAACTGCTTTGAAGGTGAGTAAGAATGATAAAAGACCTTCTTAGTATCCACTACCAACATGGGCTTTTCTTTGCAAATTTCTAATATGTTCATTGCATGGCTTAGCTAGAACATACTTCATGCAAACCAGTGATTTATTAAAAAGCCCAAACACCCCAAATTTTTTCCCTCCTTCCCATGTTAAACAAAGACAGAACAGAGCTGTTGTTTTTACTTATTCCCATGGAGATCCCGGACACCAGTAAAAGAGCATCTACACTACATATGGATCATAAACCACATCTCTAGTGCATGGGTCCCCCTGAAACACAGTTATACCTATGGGCTGTGTCTACATGACTGAATCCAAGCATGCCTGGGAACATTTCCAAGCGTGGGATTGTGAACATCTGTGCTAGTAAACAGAACTTTACCTGACATGAATTAATCCTTTTCCAAACAACGCTGTACTCAATTCCTGGGCACGTTTTTGTGTATTGGCAGTTAAATGGCTCTAGTGACTGTTCCCTGTAGACAGACCTTCAGGAACCTTCCTGTTGGAGACTGAAAGCAGTTGTCTAGCATTGACATAGACCATCCCAACCACTTGGCCTCAGGGCCCAAACATGTCCTCAGGCAAAATTTTTTACTGGAGCAGGCATAGCCAGAAGGACTACTATAAGAACCAGTAGCAACTGATATTTCCCCAGACCTTGTACTGCCATGGCAGGATATTTTGGACAAAAAACCCTAGTCCCTCAGAGAAGAAACATCTGCTAATATTTGATTTTTAAAATAAGAGGTATCATGCTGAACTAGCAAACTGATATATCTCTAATTTGGTTAAAACCAATCCTTCATTTTTGAGAGCAGATTTTAAATTGAAATATTTCCATCTCATCTCCTATTCCAGTTTATTTCAGTTTCTCTCAGTCCTGCTGAGCTGCTTTGTTGTTGCAAATGAGTAAGAGGTAAAACTACAATTATCCTGAAGTTTCAGGGCAAAATGTGTTTGAAAAAGAAACCTATTACTCTGGCTGTGCATTAGACCTCAAAGGGGTCATTTACAGAGTGCTGGAAATAATGAAAATCATCACATGAGGATTTTAGCAAAATTTTGGAGGTTGATGCAGTTATTAGAAATCCTCAGGAAGAAAGACATTGACTGATAGTTAATTTAGAACTTCTACTCCTGTTAAAAAATAGTTAAAAAAACAGACTTGGTACATACAAATTTATGTCATAAACTGAACAAGAAAAACCACACATAAAAATCAGCAAAGAATCTAGTCTTTGATATAATGAAGAAAAGTAGAGGTAGAAGATGGTGATTTAAGTAATACATTAATAATTTAAAATGTCTGTTATATACAAAATTGCTAACTAAAATCCAGTGCTGTGATGTGGAATAATTTGTGCTTCAGTGGCAAAAGCATTTTTGATAGTGGAAAAGCCAAAACATAAGCATCGTAAGAGGAAGAAACTGCAGAGCAAAACCAGTGTTGCTCATGGCAGGCTTCCTTCTAGAAAAGGCACAGCGAGCAAGGGTTTTAACCAGTTGCAAAAATTAAAAAATAAATCATAAGAAAAGTAGAAGTTTTGCTGTGCTGCTGGCTGGCTTCCAGACCAATGGGCAGTCAGATGCCTTCTCCTCCTACTCTCTCTCTTGGTCAGAAACTTTGGGGCTCAGAGTGGTATTAACAGCATAAAGGTCTTTTTGGGTCCTCTCAGCAGAGTTGTTTTTGATCCTTATTTTTTTTTACTTTGGACAGTTTTCTGCTAATTTGCCATGTCTGATTTTCAGGATATGTCAGGATTGCTGATTTCTTCCTTTCACTGTTTTCTCTCCTTCATGTCTTTCATTATTCCTGTTAACTGTAACTCTCTCTCCTCTTGGGAGAATTATTTCCTCCCTTCCTGATTGCTTTTCCGTGACTCCTTCCCCATCTTCCTCCTAATCTGGGCCTACCATGTCTGCTGCTCCTCACAGAGCTCTTTATCCAGGTTTCCTTTCACAGAAGTCAAAGAAATTTAAAAAATATCAATCTCTTATAATAATTTTAAAATCTTTTCATCTACTGTCTTCCTTGTTACCTCTTCCCTTGCACACACTCTTCAATGTTGTCTATTTAGTTTATAAGTGCTTTTGTATAATCTCTCTAAACCAAAGCAAAATCTCTTTTGAGGTCTTCACTAACAGAATGGTGTTTAATAACATCTTGGAAAAAGTCAGAAGGGACTCCATGAGTTTTGAAAAGGACCAATGCTATTGAATGTGTTCTTGGGCATGTAATATGACCTAGCATATCTGTTGCTTCTTAAAACTGGAATATGCCATTCACAGTACATAGCTTGCTCCAGTGCAATAGAGATGATGATCTTTCCTTTGTCTAAGGGGTCTGTCACAACAGTTATTGTGAACTGACTATTGCATTAGAGAAACAATTTCTTGGGCTTTGGCGTAATAGGCACGCTATATAGGTACCTGCATAGTTATCCTGTAAGTTTTGTTTTCAATAGAAAGGAGAAACTGAGGTAACTGAGCTTTATGATTGCAGTTTTCCAAATGGGAATTGCTTATTAAGAACAGCTCACATGTATATTGCCTAATGCAAGCTAAAATGTGACCTTCTTGAGTGGAAACCACAAACTGAAAAGCAGCCCTGTATGAGCGAATGTTGTTGAACCGTATTAAGTCCAGAGACACCAAGCACCTGGCATCTGGTATTTATCTGAGTCTTTGGCTTTGGCTACTGATCTTACCAAGATCCAGGAAAACTGCTGAGAGAGTTCAAACAGTTGTGACACACACCACAGTTCAGATGACAACTGGACAAAAATCTTCATCTAATTAAACCCTGAAGTTCTGCTGATTTTAGTCAATGCCAGTAACATTTCCCCTTCCATCCCAGTGAGAAGTATTTCCACTTCCAAGATGAAAGAGGTATCAAAAAGTACACGTGCTGTTAAATAGATTGATTGTCCAAAATGACCTAAAGTTCTACCAAGTCTTACTTAAATTTCAGGTTTGTGCTCCCTACCACCTTTCTGTTGGATGGTTTTAAGTAGTACAGAAATTTGCCCTCATGCATTTTTTTAATAATGGTATCAGGTCAAAGTAAACAGTGTTGCTATAACAGTAAAACAATTCACCATGTCTTATTAGAACAGCCTGAACCTGGTGTGTGTAATACTATTTCTGTACTCTTTATGAGTCCATGGCTGGAGTAATTACAACTGAAAGAAATGGAACTACAGAAAAAGCAATATCACATGAATGCTCACCTTACCATAAGTGAAACCATGATACATTTCAAAAAAACAGCTGGGCATCAGATGCAAAAAGCAATAATCCCACCTATGAAAAGGTCATAGGTCCCAAGTATTGACCAGATAGGGTACTGATACATTCCCTGTCTAGACATCTGTGTTCTGGCATCACTGAAACTGAAAAACCATCAGTTCTGGGGTTTCCCATGACAATGCACCTGTCCAGGAGGCAGTCAATCACCAGAAATGTTCCTAGACTAATAGAGAAAAAGCAAAATGTATATGTACCTTGAGATGTTCAAATGTGTCCTTAGAATTGTGAGGAGCTGGGCAGTAGTTACAGACAACTAAATGCTGCTGTAGTTTCTGCCAGGTCTCACGTTATCCCTCCATGGTAAACACAGGGGTCCAATCTGTACAGCTTTGCTTCTCCCAGTTGCCCTGCTTCAAACTGACTGTTACAATCAGATTTTTTTCTTCGTTCTTGAGCTCAGGTGATGTCACACTTCAGAGTGCTTGTATACTTGCTTAAAGTTGATTCTACTTTTGGAAGTGCAGGTGCCTGGAAGAACTTATACCTAAAAGCTTCCTGTTAAACATGCAAAATTGCACTGTATATGCTAGGATATGTACTTTTAGCAATAGTAATTATATTTTGTGGTTCTTCTGTTTAATGATTCTCTTGGCCTTTTTTAACCTGGACTTTTACTTTGTATAAAGAGTAAAAAAGTTGTATTTATATCTTAAAAAAGTAATACAGCCACATGTCTTTCAGCTGGTCAGTTTGGCACTAGCCAAGTTGCCAGGAGTGGTATTAAAAATCCCGGTGAGAAATCACTTATAGTCAGAAAGTTACCTTAGCAAGCAAAATTGCCATGTAGTTACCTATTTGACCCTGACCAGCCAGTATTGTTCATTCTTTCTAAGGCTGCATTATCTAAGGCTCAAAAGCAAATCTGAATGTTTCCCGTGCTGGCTTAGCCAGCAGAAGCAGTGAGAATGTTGTCAGCAGACTGATGGTGAAATTTCAGCCAGCTGAGATGCACAGGCAGAGCTTTATGCCAGCTGGACAATTCATGTTTTTCAGAGGTGGAAACTTGCTGGCGTAAGGGGATCTAGTAAGATAAATGCAAATTTTCTCTCATAAACTACCTCTTCTTAGGTAGTTTATGATTTTGAGTCTGAAAGGCAGATTCTTCAAAAAAAAATTTTTTTTATGTAAGCCAATTTATTCAGCTGCTTTAACGAGGCACCAAGGGTAAAGATGTTTAAGACAGATTGTTTGATGAATGCGGGTGAGATTTTGCTGAGGTTTTGGATTCACATGACAGGAGATTATAAACTAAGGTTATTGTATAGATTTAGAAACCTTTTAATTTCAGGGATGGTTCTTGCGTATGGCCTGTAGAGGACTAGTTAAAAAAAAAGCTTCAGGTTAGGGCTAGTGATCAATTTAGGGTCACTGCTTGAACAGACAAGGGGCCAGGATGGGATTACAGCTTTCACTCAGGACCCAAACAGTTTATTCTTTCTGTAGTGGTAGCAAGTGTTGGTCTGTGATTGAGGTTAGGGCTAAGGTTATTGTTAGGGTTAAGTTTAATGTAGACAAGAGTAAATAAGCAGCTCCATATGAAGCTGTTTCCCTGGTTTTAACAGTGTAAAAATGTTAGATTTAAAATTAGTTCTATTGCCCAGAAAGGATTCTCAGTCAGATTTGTGTTTTAGCTGGTGGTGTTTAAGGAGCTTGAACTACATTCAATTCAAATATGTTTCATCCTCACAGAAAAAAGGACTTCTGCCAACGGAAACACCCTAATTAGTTACTTTCAAGTTCAAATAATTTCAGATTAAAGGAAAATCAGTCTTTGCTGGGTTGAAATTGGGGTTCAGACAGGTTGAATGCTGCAGAACTATAACTCCATGCAAGAGTAAAGCTTTGTTCACAGATAAATCAGGCAAGGACCTCTTGATTGGATCCAGCCTCTCAAGCTTATGTTTAATGTGATGGTTAAAGACTCAATATAGCAATGACCTAGCTAGTATTGCGAAAGAGGTATTCAGAGCCCCTGAAGGTGGATTTGAGCCAGTGCTGAAACTGGGTCTCATGACAGACTGGATAACGGGTAAATGCAGGACAACTACAGGTCAGAATTTCACTTGACAGGGGAACTAAAAATGAAATTTTCAACATTGTGCTGCAGCTGATGAGTTTTAAAGTGGTAATGGATTTGTGTTGATATACAGTATCAGTAAGGGTTGATGCTATGGGGTTAGGTAGGGTGAAAAACATGTTCCTAATGCAGGCTTAGTCATAGCTCCTTGGCTTTTCTTTCTGGTCATTTCTGGCTGACCAGAGATCTTAACCTCAAGGCTAGAGCTAGTGCTGGCATGTAGCCTAGAAGGCCTTATGAATTAGTGTTATATACTAGGCAGCTAGCAGCTGGGATTTCATGCAGGAAGGACTTTCTGTGATTCACACTGGTCTCAGATAGCTCAAACCTATCTCAACTGAAATAAAGGGGATGACGGGAGCTAATGTTAGGCAATGGGCTAATATTGTTCTAAGGAAAATGGAGTTTTAAGAGTAGTGCTGAAAGGGCCAGGCATATTTGTGTCAGACTGGGCTAGCAGAAGCTGCCATTCTATGCATGTAACCACAGTGAATCTAGAATAAGTGTCAGTGGGATTTTTTTAGAAATATTGCTGGTTTGTGTATGTGATTTTGCTTACACAAACCAGTGATGTTTTCCCAACTGTTTACATTTGAGAAACCGACATTTTATAGCCATTAAGATTAAAAGTTGAATTGGCAGAAAAAGAATGAAAAAGTCATTAATATTTTGTAAATAAATTATTCTTTTCCTTCCCCACTGCCCCTCTCCTGTCTTTGCTTTTCCTTAAAACATATATCATAGAATCATAGATAGAATAGTTAGGGTTGGAAAGGACCTTAAGGTCATCTAGTTACAACCCCCCTGCCATGGGCAGGGACACCACATACTAAACCATGTCACCCAAGACTTCAGCCAGCCTGGCCTTGAACACTGCCAGGGATGGAGCATTCACAACTTCCTTGGGCAACCCATTCCAGTGCCTCATTACCCTCACAGTAAAGAACAGAAATAGTAGGAATTTAAGACTCCAAATCATTCATGCTCTGGATTGAATGGACTCAAGGAACTTCAGAGAGCAAACCGTTCATCCAAACTACCATGACAAATGTTTGTAACTTGTCCTGTAAGTCTTTCAGGGCAGGGTTAGACTATTGCCTCCCTGTGCTTATGTATCCTGAGGGGAACCCTTGATTTGTTAATTGTTATGCCTTGGTTTGAAGTACCAAAAGAGGAGTAATTTAGGAGATCATCTAGATTCTAGATGATTCAGCATGAGTATGGGAAGTAGGAGGCTTTCTTGTAGGTAAATAAATCTCTAAGAAGTGACTTCATGTGAAAAACCTATTAATCCTATGAAGCGCATGATGAAAAGAACTATACCAGAATTTCTGCCAAGTAAGGTCTGAAAGATCAGGGGTGTATAGTTTGGGGTTCATAAATATTGCCAAGCATCTCATCACTGCCTTATTGTATCCATTTTATTTAATCTTCGGGATGGGGTAGATGTAAGAAGGCCAAAACTGATATTAACTAGGCAATGTCAATTCAGGAAGCAGAGGGTGGAATACAGAGTATTCCAGTTTGACACAGGTTTTGGGATACAGTCTCTCTGCCTAGAAAAAAAACCAAACAAACACAAAAATTATTTCAGCTTCTGTAAACTCTTATGTATTTCATATTTCCTATTTCCACTGTGGCATTTCTGATTGTGTTCATTCTTAAATGTCCTCAAAACACTCACCTAACATTGGCTAACTCTGGCTTTTTATTTCAGAAAAATAGGAATGCATTATTCCCTAAGGTTTACATTTAATATGAAGCTTCTAACACTAAGGATGTCTGGAAAACACCTAACTACCTGTAGCCTCAGAGTTCAGAAAAATTTGAAGGATGGAAACAAATACTTTTTGCCATATCTATTATAATTTTATTCTGTTTCATTTAGCATAAAATCTTCCATCATTTTGAAGACATTATGGTAAAAATTAAAATTTTTGAGAGTGAAATGCAGAAGTAAATGATAATATTTTTAGACATACGCATGAATAATACTCATGTTGACAATAACAGTACTAGACTTGGGGGTGTTGGTCGATGAAAAAAGGAACATGAGCCAGCAGTGTGCGCTTGCAGCCCAGAAAGCCAACCGTATCCTGGGCTGCATCAAAAGGAGCGTGACCAGCAGGTTGAGGGAGGTGATCCTGCTCCTTTACTCTGCTCTTGTGAGACCTCACTTGGAGTATTGTGTGCAGTTCTGGTGTCCTCAACATCAAAAGGACATGGAACTGTTGGAACAAGTCCAAAGGAGGGCCACGAGGACGATCAGGGGGCTGGAGCACTTCCCATATGGAGATAGGATGAGAAAGCTGAGGCTGTTTAGCCTGGAGAAGAGAAGGCTGCGTGGAGACCTCCTAGCAGTCTTCCAGTATCTGAAGGGGGCCTATAGGGATGCTGGGGATGGACTCCTCACGAGGGACTGTGGTGAGAGGACAAGGGGTAATGGGTTCAAACTTAGACAGGGGAAGTTTAGATTGGATATGAGGAAGAAATTCTTTACTGTAAGGGTGGTGAGGCACTGGAATGGGTTGCCCAGGGAAGTTGTGAATGCTCCATTGCTGGCAGTGTTCAAGGCTGGGTTGGACATAGCCTTGGATGGCATGGTTTAGTGGGAGGTGTCCCTATCCATGGCAAGGGGGTTGGAAGTAGATGATCTTAAGGTCCTTTCCAACCCTATTCTGTGATTTTATTTATGTGTGTAAGGTTTTGGTCATAAAGTGTCAGGGTGGCTGCTAATCAACTGTAATTTTGCAAAAGTTCACATAGATGGTCATTACAAAATAAGCTCTATATGACACTAATTCCTCAAAATCAAACTATTTAGAATTTTCTGTGTTTTATTCTGGTGAAAAATAGTTCAGATGATGCTAAAACACTCTTGTCTTCCTTAGGATCTGACATTTTGTCTTACTTTCCCCCAAATCCATAAGCTCCCTGAATGCAGAGCTCCCTTAATTTCTGTACAATTTTGTGGCATTTGGCCTGCCTTTTTAGTTTTAATTGTGTGTTAAGATGATGGTATGGCTTTTCCACAGCTGGCCACAAAGATGATATTTTCAGTAAAGCATAGGGGAAGTAGACAGTCAAATCCCAACAAATTCACGTGGATGCTGGACGAATAACTGCTTCAGCTGCTTTGAAAACCCTAAAAGGCTTATGATTTTCTTTGCTTTTACTAAGCACACATAGTAGTCTGTTTAAGCAAAATGTTTAGAAGTAAACTGAAATACCTGTTCTGAATGGATCTAAATATTACAAAAATCTAGCAATATAGCTCTTTAAATAGTATACATACTCTCTTTTCCATCACTCCTCCCTTTGTAAACTTTGTAAACCTGAAGAGCCAGCAACTGAAGTCAATGGAAAGTGAAGCTGCTGAGCAACTCTGTAAACAAACTATCACTGCTCAGGGAGATATTCACAAAAATACATAAAAATATGTACTTTTTTTTGTATAGTGTCTAAAAGCTTGGTGACTGATACGAACTTTAAATGCAATTACAGTGCACCGTAGAAAGAAAGGATGTATGTTAGCCAAGTCCTTATAGTCTCTCGAAAATCACAAGTATATAGCAGAAAGAACTGTAATGTGAGTTGTGAGATGACAGCTTTAAAGGCAAAGGTGCAAATAGCTATGGGTGCTCATTACTTCCAAAGCAAAACTATAGCAGAACATGACAATGTTTGTAGCCATTTTCACTAATCATAGAATCATAGAATCATAGAATAGTTAGGGTTGGAAAGGACCTTAAGATCATCTAGTTCCAATCCCCCTGCCATGGGCAGGGACTATTTTTATAGTACTCACTGTATGCTGTAGGATATATTAATGTCAACTTGCATGTTATGTAAATTTTCAGAAGTGTTCTATTATTTCTGTAGCTTCAGTGTGGAGCATTGCTATGGGTTAACTAATTTGAAAATTTTTCAAATTAAGTACTGAACTAGTATTATTGTATTTAATTGAAAGTGGAATTTTAATACTGTTTTTATGTTAGAGAATGCATGTGACACATTCCGAATGTTTTATCCACCCTCATCAAGCAGTTATATGATGTTCACTTAGTAAGCAGAGATTTTATAGCCTTGATTTTAAAGGGTGGTTTCAGTCATCTTTTATAGCTGCAAACACTTAATTGCTTTAATGGAATAAAACTGGTTTCAAAGTACTTTAGGATCTCAGCACTGCAGAAATCAGTTTCCCTGTTCTGACTGTCATACAATGAAAAATCCTATTCCTCAGTAATTATCAGATCATGCATCTTTGAATAGATATGAACTAGTATCTGTGTGTGGGAAACTCTTATTATTTTTTCTTTTCACCTATTCCTGACTGATCGACTTACATCCCTCCAAAGGCTGAGAGATAAAGCAACATCCATGAAAGCAGCTGATCTGGCGAAGTGCTGGGACTTCTAAGACACAGCTGTGCATGGAAGCAAAATCTGAATAATCGGGGGGGGGGGGGGGGGGTGGAATATGCTGATAAAATGAATTACATATGTCCCTCTTCATAATTCCTGATCGTGTGAGGTGCCAGACAATTCTGAGAGGACTATTTTAGGGCAGAGATGAGATGGAAGTGTGGGTGGAAAAGCTGTTAAGACGCCAACTTCTCCCACCCTACTTTGGCTTCTGTGGCAAGCTAGTCAGCTACAGATCTAGCTCAAGCAGAAAAAGAATAGTACATTTATTTAGGCCAAGGTCCATGACTTAAAATGCTATGTTGTTTTCTATGTATTTGGGTAAACCTGATGATTTAACTTTGATTTAATGGCCCTACTGGTCTGACTCTCCACACCTGTTATGACTCAGCTAACTTAGGATACCAAAACCATTAAGATTATTCAAGTATTTTCTGTTTATTTGACTGTTTAAGTTGCTAAACATGTGCTGTGAAACTTTAATAGTTTGGATTGCAAAATATTTTCTATGAAATAAAATAGTTAAGGAATCTGATGTACGTTTTTGAAAATTCAAGGTCTAACATTCATGCTTATGTGGTTGTGTGAGCTATGGTGTATATAGGCTCTATTGAAGAGAAAACAGGTTTTATTTAGGGCATATGCAAATGGGAGGCAAACACAAGCCTTCTGGGAAATTGAGCAGTATGCCTGAAGCCATTTATTCTGGTATGAGCAGCTTGGTCAGTGGTGGTGACGAGCAACGTGCCTCCAGCGTGGTACCCATGGAATCAGTGCAGGATGCAGGGGACACCAGTTGAATAGCCTCCTAAGCAAAAGAGGGTAAAGCTCTTTTGCTTCTCTTTTTTTCGCTGAGACACCACTTTAAGAAGGAATGCAAGGTCTTGGGGAGAAAAGAGTAAGGCTGTCTAGCCATGCTTCTACAGCCCGCAAGTGATGGCGATACCGTCATGGTGAGAGGGGCAGCCTTCGGCTGGCTTCAGCCTCAGTGATGTTTTCTGCACTTTCTGCACTGTCATGCTTTCCTTTATCTCTTGCAATTCATCTCTCTTTAAAAAATAATGAATAAGAAAGGTATCATTAGGCTTGCCTATCTCACAGCTTGCCCATTTGAAAAGACCTTTCTGCTATTTTCCCTACCTATTACAGTTTTCACATTTCACTATTTCCTTCAGATAGCTGGTTCTCATAAACTATGCAATGAGAGTAGCACTCAAAATAAGTACAAGTGATAGCCTTCAAAGAATTAATTTGAGGCATCATAGAATAGTTAGGGTTGGAAAGGACCTTAAGATCATCTACTTCCAACCCCCTTGCCATGGACAGGGACACCTCCCACTAAACCGTGCCATCCAAGGCTATGTCCAACCCAGCCTTGAACACCGCCAGCGATGGAGCATTCACAACTTCCCTGGGCAACCCATTCCAGTGCCTCACCACCCTTACAGTAAAGAATTTCTTCCTCGTATCCAATGTAAACTTCCCCTGTTTAAGTCTGAACCCATTCAACTAGATCATTCCTTTCTGAAGCCATATAGAACATAATTTTTAACATGCTCCAGCAAAAACAGCCATGCTGCAGAAAGTCTAGGGAAATGAAGAAAATTTTGAGAATCTGGTGGACATACTTAGTACTGGAAAAATCACAGAAATTCATTGAGGAGGAAGCTATACTAGGAAAAAAAAAGAAAAAGCACAAAAGAAATCTAACAGCTGAGAAGATGAAAGAGTCAGCTTTCAGAAACCAATAAGGTGGAATTCTTCAGTTCTGTTCTGCACATCTCAGAATGTAATCTTGCCAGCCTCTCTCTGGGAAGGTATAAGAGGAAAGGAGGAGGAAGAAAAGGAAGTACTCTATCTACAGGTAGCAGAAACAAATGCACTAATTCTTTTTACATTAGTTTTCCAGAGTTCGAGCTGAAAAGAAGAAAAAAAGGTAATTTTAAAGCTCAGTGAATACTTCATTCCTTTATTATTTTAATGTTCCAAAATGATTTAGAAGAAGGCGGCATAAGTGCTATCTACATAGTAAACTGTGTATACCAAATTGACTTGGACCCATGCTGTTCACAAATACAGTTTAGAAGTCCAAAAAAGACCCCAACTCAGTGTTAATTGCAGTGTGCTAAAAATCAGAGGAAAACAACATATATATATATCTGAAAGCAAAATTTAATTCAAAGAATTTAGGTACCATTTTATGCATGTGTTTTCTATTTTACTTTTTTTTTTTTTATGTCTGCGGAAGGATATTCTGTCATTAAAATTTGCTAATTAATCACTACTCTTCAACAGCTTTCTTTAGTAACAGATACAGCACTGTATATTTTACAGCTGATGCAGGAACTTTGGCCTGGGAAGCCATAAGCATTGCTCAATGAATACTTCCAGTATGGGTTTGATTCAATTTCTCTGTGCTGACTCAACAATCTATCAAACAAAACATTTCATTATGTAGGCTCTGTGGGACATGTGGGATACAGAATAGAGAGCATGGAAGGATAAGAACACTTCACTATTATTTTCTTATTATTTTGGAGTTGCAGAACACTAGGCAAATGATGGCACACAGAGTTGTAAGGCAGATGCTATAAATTGGGTCAATATGATATATATGGCTGCCAAGGAGCTGTTTAAGTATATTTTCACAGTTTCCAGCAAAAATAACAAAAGTAAAGACATCCTGAAGTAATTATGTCATCTGAAAGAAAAAATATAGCAGGGATTTTTAAAACATTCATGCAAAAAGAAGAACAAATTGAACTCGTATCATACTTGAAAACTTAATGGAAAAGGATTAACTGATAAACATGAAGCTAAACTCATTATCTTACCCTCAGTGCAGTCTGAAATTCAAATTACATCTATATCCTACGTAGGGTTAGTGACAAAGTGAAACTGCTGTATTTAGTTTGGCTAATATTTTCAATTTCTGCTCAAAGACTAAGGAGGTTTATATTGACAAATGTGTCACAAAATAGGAATTAGTTAAAGAGTAAAGCATTGAAGAGAAAGCTAGCTAATCAATTAAGCTATTAGCATAGACCATTTATTGTTTCTGAAATACATTTTAAAATCATCAAAGGCTTCCACGTTAAATCAAATCACACTTTAAAAGCTATAGATTTTTCTAAAGCAATAGACAATAAAAGGCAAACTGTTTGACTGGACAGCTAGGTTACTGTTCACTGTAATTTCAATTCTGAACAGATGAATTTTGGGCTTTCATTCTCAGATCTATCAATAAAAACTTTTGAGAGCTGCAACCAAAAGGCATATGAGGCAGACTGAAAGGCTCACATGTTGTTCACTGTAAGTAGTTACCTTCAAAATTTCAGCCTTTAAACATCACCAGTGTGGAGATAGATTTTGTATTGCTGCTCACTGGTATATTATTCTTCTTTTTAGCACTTGTGCATCAGCGTTATCCTGATGACTCAGCCAGGGTCAAGCTCCAGATGTAGCCCAGATTTTGGAAAACTTGCTACATTCAGCAATAATTCGCAAACTATCTGTTAATGAGTGTCTTTCTACACCATCCATTCCAGACCATTATATAAGTGTAAGACTTCGATATCCAGATTTTAAGGACTTGTTGGCAATTTTTATTCCTTAAAGAGAAAAAACATTGAGGTATTGGAATGATCTCCTCTAGATCTCCCTGTTTATGTAAAGAGACACTTTTCTCCACCAAGGGCCTCAGCTTCCCTGTTCCCTGTAAGACAGAGATATCCTCATTGCCTAGTAGAGTCTCAAGCAGCTACAGAAAAATTATAACACCAGAGGGTACTTTTTGGTATTCCCAATCAGTATCTGTCCACAAGAGGGAAAGTGTTACATTGTTAACGAATCTACCAATAAAAGCAGAAGTGAAGTTGCATTAAGTAAGATAACATTTTTCATAGATGAAGCCATGCAGAAGAAAGTAAGGGACAATGGGTCAATGTCAAAGAATAGAAAGAAGAGAAAGGAGACTCAATTCTAAATCTCAGGGGAATTCCCCTATTATGAGCGTTAGAAGACAGTAACATGGGGAAATATAGCAAGAACTAAGGCCACTTGATAATGGGCTGAACTCAAGACCATGCCTGTGACTAAGTTAGTTCTAAATGACTAAATCAGTCCTTTCCATCTCCAGTGCCTCCAAAAAAACCCTCTGCCCTAAAATAATAAATAAATATGTACTGAGAAGCCAAAAATGAAAAAGACGTTTCCTCTAGAAAGAACTCAAGGGCCTTGAGGGGAATGGAAATGAAATCATTTTGGTTTGCAAGTAATCAATATTATTATGGGCTGTGGAGACGATCAACATCCCATAATTAAATCTAGTAATAGTAAATGCTTATTTGCCCTAAAATTAAGGGAGGGAGGTTAGCTGCATAATGCAGAAACACTTCTGAGGCATCTCTTTAAAGACTCATGTACCTTTATGAACGCAATGCTTTGTTATCAGGCCCCATGCTGCAAGTCATTGAGGAGACACTACACCTTTTTTTAACAAAGTGGTTGATATTTTTAAGGATTTCCCAGCAGGTTTGTGTTACCAAGCTCCTAACCATCTTTTCTAATATGCAAAATTTGCCATATTACTTTCCATATGCCCCTCTAGCTTGTTACTTCACAGTGTGGATAGTGTTAACTTCATAACGAGCTGATTGAAGTGTTAAGTATTTATATGTCTATGGCTAGCACGTGCTGCCTAACCCACCAAGGAAGAATATTTACTATTTGACTTTCTTTGCATTCCTATTTGCTTATAAGTAGCTACTTTTGAGAGCTTTGCCGCCAACTATCCACAACATGCCACTTTTCATGCTATTCCTTTTTTGATCTGGATTTTTTTTTTTTAATACCATATTCTACAATGCAGAATTACTCACTGCATTTTTTCACATTTAACCATTTTATGGCACCGTTCAATGGCTTGGCTTATGCTTAGAACTTGCAAAGTCACAGGTTACCAGTGTAAAATAATCCAGTTTCTTCTACTCATACTGGGATCATGTTTGCTACAGATCATTCCACTTATTTTAAGCCATGTAGATCTTTGAAAGTCAACACTTCCTATAATATGGGCTCTTCTTTCTTGAGCTTTGTTTTGAACATCCCTTCCCTCACAACACCATCTGAAGAAAATTTGAGCAAATGTAGAAATAAAACTTCAAGATGACCCAGAAAATAGGAAAAAGCTTTCTGAAGTTGAAAGTTTCATGTCCTTCTTATGTTGAGGACACCATAACTGCACACAATACTTCAAGTGAGATCTCACGAGGGCAGAGTAGAGGGGCAGGATCACCTCCCTCAACCTGCTGGTCACACTCCTTTTGATGCAGCCCAGGATACGGGTTGCTTTCTGGGCTATGAGCGCACACTGCCAACTCATGTTCATTTTCTCGTCAACCAACATCCCCAAGTCCTTCTCTGCAGGACTCCTCTGAATCTCTTCTCTGCCCAACCAGCAGCTGTGCCTGGGATTGCTCTGATCCAGGTATAGGATCTTGAACTTGGCTTGGCTAAACTTCATCAGGTAGGCATCAGCCCATCTCACAGGTGTGTCAAGATGCTTCTGGATGGCATTCCTTCCCTCCAGTGCATCAACCAAACCACACAGCTTGGTGTCATTAGCAAACTTGCTGAGGGCGCACTCAATCCCACTGTCCATGTCACCGACAAAGATGTTGAACAGAACTGGTCCCAGTACTGATCCCTTAGGAACACCACTCGTTACTGTTTTCCAACTGGACATTGAGCCATTGAGCACAACTGTTTGTGTGCAGTCATCCAGCCAGTTCTTTATTCACCGACCAGTCCACCTATCAAATTGATGTCTCTCCAATTTAGAGACAAGGATGTCATGCAAAGTGTCAAACACTTTGCACAAGTCCTTGTAGATGATGTCAACTGCTCTGCGCCTGTCCATCAGTTCCATAGCCCCATCATAGAAGGCCACCAAATTGGTCAGGCAGGATTTCCCCTTAGTGAAGCCATGCTGGCTGTCACCAACCACCTTGTTACTTTTCATGTGCCTTAGCATGCCTTCCAAGAGAATCCGCTCCAAGATTTTGCCAGACACAGAGGTGAGACTGACTGGTCTGCAGTTCCCCGGCTCATCCATTTTCTCCGTCTTAAAAATGGGGGGTATAGTTCCCTTGTTCCAGTCTTCAGGAACTTCGCCTGACTGCCATGAATTTTCAAATATAATGGACAGTGTCTTAGCAACTTCATTTGCCAGCTGCTTCAGGACCCGCGCATGGATTTCATCACGTCCCATGGCCTTGTGCACGTTCAGGTTCTTAAGACGGTCTCGAACCTGACACTCTCCTACAGTGGGCCTAAGGTCTTCATTCTTACAGTCCCTGTATCTGCCTTCCAAGACAGGCATGTTGTGATGGGAGCATTTGCCAGTGAAGACTGAGGCAAAGAAGTCATTAAGAACCTCAGCCTTCTCCAAATCCAGGGTAGCCTGTTCTCCTTGATAGCTTCCATAGAGGGCCCATGTTCCTAGTCTGTCTTTTATTTGCTACATACCTATATAATCCCTTCCTGTTATCTTTCAATTCCCTTGCCAAATTTAATTCTAAGTGGGCCTTAGCTTTCCTAACTGGGTCCCTAGCTTCCCAGACAACACCCCTGTATTCTTCCCAGGCCGCCTGTCCTTGCTTCCACCTTTTATAAGCCTCTTTTTTCCACTCTAAGTTTCCTCAGCAGCTCCTTATCCATCCATGGAGGTCTCCTGGCCCTCCTGCTGCACTTCCTTCTAGTCGAGATGGAACACTCCTGAGTTTGTAGCAGGTGAACTCTGAATATCAGCCAACAGCCTTGGACCCCCCTGCCCTCTAGGGCTATATCCAGTGGAACCTCACTCTGCAGGCTCCTGAAGAGGCCAAAGTCTGCTCTCTTGAAGTCCAGGGCAGTGAGCTTGTTGCACGCTCTTCTCACTGTACTGAGGATCTCGAACTCGACCATCTCATGATCGCTGCAATCAAGGCTGCCCTGGAACATCACATTTCCAACCAGCCCTTCCCTGTTGGTGAGCATGAGGTCAAGCATGGCACCTCTCCTTGTTGGCTCCTCTATTACTTGCAGAAGGAAGTTGTCTTCCACACAACCGAGGAACTTCCTGGATTGCTTGTGCCAGGCTGTACCGCCCCTCTAACAGACATCAGGATGGTTAAAGTCACCCATGAGGACAAGGGCCTGAGAGCGTGACGCTATTCCTATCTGTCTATAGAGCGCTTCATCCACAGAGGCCTCTTGATCAGGCGATCTGTAATGGATCCTCACAGTAATGTTCCCCATTGCTGTTCTCCCTCTGACCCTGACCCACAAACTCTGTTAACTGCTCACCTGTCCCCAGACAGAGTTCCATACTCTCCAGCCTATCACTGGCATAAATAGCAACTCCCCCTCCCCGTCTGATGAATCTGTTTTTTCTAAAGAGCCTATAACCTTCCATTCCAACGTTCCAGTCACAGGAGCCATCCCATCATGTTTCTGTGATACCAGTTATATCATATCCCCATAGACATGCACACATCTCTAATTCCTCTTGTTTGTTCCCCTTACTATGAGTGTTTGTATAGAGGCATCTGAGTCAAGCTCCAAATGATGCCAGCTCATTGGCTGGAGCAGCTGGAATATCTCTACATTGCTCCAAGCATTTATTATAGGTGCTGGCAACTGACTGGGTGTGTTGGGGTAGAATGATGTCCTCCTCCCCTCAACACATCTAGTTTAAAGCTTTTCTGACCAGCCAGGCAAGCCTCTTACCAAAACAGCTCTTCTTCTTCCTTGTCAGGGCAACTCCAGCAGCCTCAAGTAGACCTGGCCTCCCAAATTGAGTCCCATGTTCTAAATACCCAAACCCCTGACTATGGCACCACTGTCCTAACCATTTATTAGCCTGGCAAATCTGCCTGACCTTTTTAAGGTCCTCCCCTGTATCCTGGAGAATTGAGGAAAATACTGTCTGAGTTCCAGAGCCCCCCCACCAAGGCTCTGTAGTCCTTCTTAATGTTCTCTGGGATGCTGCTATCTATATCACATAGACCACTAGAAGTGGGCAATTGTCAGTTAGACTTAGACTGGGCAGCCTCTCTGTAACATCCCTGATCTGAGCCCCTGGCAGGCAATGCACCTCCCATGAGCCTGGGTCAGGCCGGCAAACAGGTGCCTCTGTGCCTTTCAAAGTACAGTCCCTTACTACTATGACCCACTGCTTTTTTTTGGCAGCACCAGTAGTGATCCTCTTTACCAGTGCATCAGCTGGTTGTTCATGTTGTGACGTGTTTCCTCATCAGCCCCCTGCAGAAATGTGAAGTGGTTCCGGATGGGGATGTCACATTTAGAAGGAAGCCCCTTGTTTTTAATGGTCCTCTTCCTCCTTTCTTTGTTGATTTTTTTTTTTTTTTGTTACTAGCTCCCAGATTCCTGGGTTAACGCCCTCCTTCTTGTCTGCATGAGCTAGGATGGACACTTGAGGCCACTGTACAGTTTGGGCCTGGGATAAGCAGTCCTGCTTCCTCTCAGCTTCCCTGACTCCTTTCAGCTTACCGACAGGGTCCCTCAGCTCAGGCCCCTGCTGCAGGAGGACCTCCAGCAGGGCGCACCCTCTCCTCAAGAGGCACTTTGTACATTCCCGAGGACTGCACTGCAGTCTCCCCTCTCATCGGTTCTGTGTGTGGGCCTACACTGGCCACCCCTAGGGCAGCCAGAGCACAGCTCCCAGGCCGGGTCCTCTTCATGAGGCCTGTACACACCAACTCGCCCACCCTGCCTGCGCAAACTGCACCCCATGCTGCACCTACCCACCATGTTCACTGAGCAGCGGAGTACTCGTGTTCCCTGGGGCCAGTTTTTAACCAGTCAGGGCTGGTGCCGCTCCTCCTGGCACCGCTCCCTGTGAGTCAGCTGCTCCCATCAGCTGAGCTGCCGCCTTCTGATCAAGCCCTGTTGAGGAGTTAATGGCTCCGTCGTTGGCTGTTGCCGCTTTGAGTTGAGGCTCCTGGACGCTGAGCTTCCCCCCGCTCTGGTGTTGAAGGCGTCCTCTCTGGAGCTACTCATCTCAGCAATTTCTAGACCCTTATGATTGCCTGGGGTCGTTTCAAACTGCAGTAACTGTCTGGATTTGCACATTGTGGATCTGAACGAAAGCAATTAGGATTTTCAGATCCTGTATTGAATAGGGATGTCGTTAGGGAGTGGCACTTCATCTTCACGGAGGTTTAGGAACAACGAAACACAGATCAATGTGATCCACGCTGAACAATTTATTGTGCGCAATCGTGCCTTTTATAGGAAAGTTTCAGAACAGTAGAACATTCGATAACACTTGATTGGTTAACTTCACTTAGCCGAGTGCTAGCAACAGTTTACTGATTGGTTAACTATTACAGCATATGTTTCAAGGTTGCAGTTAACATTCCTCCTCTGCGTATCTCTCTCAGTAGTTTTCCGTGCTAACTTTTCCCAAGGCTTCTGCACGTACACGAACTTTAGTAACCCTCAGGCGAGGCCTCAATGCCTGCGGGTCACTACCTTACAATTGTCAAGCAATTGTCTGGATTGCTCACATGCCCGTTCACAGCCAAATAGCTCTCCACACTTCATCTTTCTGTTTACTGCGGCAGTCTTCCACCCAGGCTTTGGCAGCCATTTACATCTCTTGCTTCCACTCCCTACCCTATTTCATCCTATGACAGCAGGTACCTTCCAGAAAAGAGAAATGCTGGTAGTTTGAGACCTAGGTCCAGTCAAGAGTTTTTATACTCTTATTCTATCAGAAAATTGTCTTATGTTCATCTCTGCCCTGTTTCTTTACATCTTCCTCATTACCACACAAAGCTGCTGTTTCACACAAGCACAAGTTGTGGAGGCCCAGGGGATTAACCCTGTATTGTGATATTCCTCCACATTTCTACTTTGGTGCCAGTATCAGCAGAACTTGATCTGGAATTCTGTTTTGATCTGAAATGCTGAATGTCTCCTGGAAGGCATAAATTTTTCTCATTCTCAGTACCTTCCTTCCCTTATTTGACACAAAAAGCAATTGGAAGAGGAATCCTAAATTCCTTAGAAATTAAGACACAGGTGAGGAATAATTTTCGCAGAAGCTATGGCTTGAAGCTTTTTATGCATTTCAACTATGCAGAACTGCGCAGTTCAAAAACCTGTAAAGATATTACAAAGACTAAAAATAGATCTCTGAATTTAACAGGAAAAAGGAAAAAAGAAAAGCAGTTTTAACACAGTGGAAATACTGTGATTTTGAAAATTACGTGGCTTGAATTGACAGGATAGACAGAAATTGTGTTTATCCTCTTTTCTGTACCTTTGCCTTCTTCCATAAAAGTATTGGGAAAACTGGAAAGGTGATAACAGGACAGGAACGGTGTCTGTCCTAAGCAGCACAATCTCTACGGCCACCATAAAGTCCTCTAAAAAATGACCTGTTGTTGATGTGATGAACACATTGTTAGATAAAAAGGCAGTGTTACATTTCACAAAGTAATAGATTGCTCTTGTTTGCATTGTATAAAATTGCAGTATTCCTCACTGATGTTATTTTCTTTTCTGGTATGTCACAAAAAAAGTCCCAAACCAACAATTATTTGCTATGCTTTTACACAGGATGTTCCCAGGGCCTTTTAAGTTTTTCTTTGACGTTGAAAAGCAAATCCTACAGCCAGCAACAGTGCACCCTTCACAACAGGATAAAGCTTAAACCTTCAGGGATTTGTTTGAGTGCAAGTTAGTGCAGCAGTCTCTGCCAGGCACTGGCAGTGTGGAAGCTGGGACACAGGGCAGCAGCGGTGTCTCAGGCTGGAGGCAGTGTGGTCCCTGCTACTGGTGAGCTGCCCTCCTGGGCTTGCATCGCTACCGCTGGAAGGAAGTGAGATGTCCCAGGCCTCTGAATTCTGTGTTCATAGAATCATAGAATAGTTAGGGTTGGAAAGGACCTTAAGATCATGTCAATAACCCCTAATTTTAGCTAAATTTGAGCTAAATTAGAACTCCACTGTTGTTGCTGCCTGGCAAAAGGGTTGCTGTCACAGCCCACAGGAGGTGAATGGGATTCTTATTTTTTCTTGTGAATTAATCTCATTGTTTTATTGCCTGAATAACCAAGTACAGCTGAGCTTCATTTTAAATCTGCATAGAGTCATTATGATTCTATGATTCTATGATTATGTGTCCAAAACAGACAAAGGGAAGAAAAACCCAAACCACAGAAAGATGAGAATGGTGGTCAGATAATAAGTTATTAAAAATGAGCATCTTGTGTCCTGAAATGACATGCTGCCTTATGCTGACCACCGTGGAGCAGGCAGCTTCTCCTGTGTGTGGCGGCTGCCACCTTGCATCCAGCATCTGTCTTGGGTGGGAAACACAACTACTGGCTACGCTGCTGCCCCAAGCTTTCCCAGTTTCTTACATTGAAAACTGGAGCTGCCCAGAAAGGCTGGAAGCGCCTGCCCAGCTCTGAGGCTGCACAGCATCTCCACAGAACTTAAAGAGGCTGCTCTGTCAGAGGGTACAGGTGGAATAAAACTATGAGAAGCAGCTTGGGCTGCTGGGAATAACCAACAGTTTCTTATCTGGATAAACTGATGAGAAGACCTAGTTGGAGGCTTACTTTGCTTTCTGCAAAAGCTATAGGTGGTTATTATTTTTTTTTAATTGTTCATAGAGAAATGGGGAAGAGATCTGAGAATGTGTCGGAGTAGTGTTATGCCCTGCTTCTAGAATTTCCTGGCATCCAGGACTGTTGCAGAGAAAGCATGTGCTAGGAGCAGCTGGAAATTCAGGTACATAAATGCATATACTCCTGTATTAGAGGTGTAATAGGATTTCAGGGAGGAATAGGGAGCCAAAGAAGTGGGGGAATCAAGTACTTTATAGTGCTGGCATGCTTGGAGGCATTTTACAACTTGCTCCATTTGTGAACCAGTATTTGCAGGAATCACACTACTAGCCAGTAGTGTGGTGTCTCTGCTGGCAATGCTTTTAAGTCTAATGCAAAAAACATCACTGCCTAGCGGCATTGCAGAGCACCACTTGGCAACCTGCAGGATCAGTTTGAGCTCCCAGACTATTGTTATCAGCGACCAATATCCAAAAGTAAGCCTAAATACTGCTACTCATAGTGCATCCCAGCCTCTAAACATAATATATGGGAGGAAGCAGTTTGGTTCATTTTCTCAAGACAGGAAAAACATACTTTCTAACATCTTTTAGCACAGCTTGTTCATTCTGCCCAAAATAGGTTTCCAAAAAAGCTGCATCATGACATGTGCTCCTGGACTCAAAGCAAAAGCCATAGACTTGTAATATTATCCTCTCTCAGAAGTAAACACTGTAGAAAGGGACAGGTGTAAGACAAACTGCATTGCAGAATTTTGCTTTTACTTTCTTGAATAATGCCCACAAAGGTGGCAAGGAGGGATAAAATAAATCATTCATAACAGCCGTGTGATATTTGTCTTGGATTGTCAGCATGAAAAATGTGGAAAACTACTTTCAAAAGTATATACACTGAAATGATTCTGTTACTCTCAGCCCTCATTCATGGGATTTACGGAAGAATCCCTCACAAGCATGTAATTTGAAGACAGTGAATACCTAGTGAACTATCTTTCCTTGAAACTAATGCTGATACTGAAACTGGAACCAGGCAGGGGTTTTTACAAGCCTTAGATTAAAAGGAAACAAGTTCATCACTTCTTTATCAGATTGATTAGTAGATTTTGTATCGAATGTCTCAGGTATCAGTGAAAATACTGGGCTTCAGGGGTGGGAATAATCAGACATTTCTTCTGGGCCCTTCCATTGCTGCTTGATGGAATTATGTAGGTGCCTTGTTTTCTCAAGGAGATTTAAGGCCGTAGGGGAACATACTTTGGAAGTTTGGAATTTGGAGGAAATATTTTATTCTGTTTCCAGGAAAAGTACACTGGAACAGGAGTCTTTGAGAAACACAGTGAAAAAGGAGCTGTATTACTGTGTCAGAACTGGAGTCCGACCTGCAATACTTCTCTCACAGGAATTCATAGTGAGAAGTCCATGTTAGTCACTCTACAGCATGTATTTTACGGTTTTTGTTTTGGTTTCTTCTATAAGGAATGCCATCCAGAGGGACCTTGACACGCTTGTGAGGTGGGCTGATGCCAACCTGATGAAGTTTAACCATGCCAAATGCAAGGCCCTACACCTGGGTCGGAGAAATCCCAGGCGCAGCTACAGGTTGGGCAGAGAAGAGATTCAGAGCAGCCCTGCGGAGAAGGACTTAGGGGTGTTGGTCGATGAAAAAAGGAACATGAACCGGCAGCGTGCACTTGCAGCCCAGAAAGCCAACTGTATCCTGGGCTGCATCAAAAGGAGTGTGACCAGCAGGTCGAGGGAGGTGATCCTGCCCCTTTACTCTGCTCTTGTGAGACCTCACTTGGAGTATTGTGTGCAGTTCTGGTGCCCTTAACATAAAAAGGATGTGGAACTGTTGGAGCAAGTCCAGAGGAGGGCCACGAGGACGATCAGGGGGCTGGAGCACTTCCCATATGGAGATAGAATGAGAAAGCTGAGGCTGTTTAGCCTGGAGAAGAGAAGGCTGCATGGAGACCTCCTAGCAGTCTTCCAGTATCTGAAGGGGGCCTATAGGGATGCTGGGGATGGACTCCTCACGAGGGACTGTGGTGAGAGAACAAGGGGTAATGGGTTCAAACTTAAACAGGGGAAGTTTAGATTGGATATGAGGAAGAAATTCTTTACTGTAAGGGTGGTGAGGCACTGGAATGGGTTGCCCAGGGAAGTTGTGGATGCTCCATCCCTGGCGGCATTCAAGGTGGGGTTGGACAGAGCCTTGGGTGGTATGGTTTAGTGGGAGGTGTCCCTGCCCCTGGCAGGGGGGTTGGAACTAGATGATCTTGAGGTCCTTTCCAACCCTGACTATTCTATGATTCTATGATTCTATAAAAAGGTGCCCGTGCTTTTGTTACTTCCTAAATAGCATGAAATATAGCCAGTGAAAATGATGTATGCTTTCTTTTATTCTTTTTTATTTTACAACTATAAGCAGCTTAAGAATGTAGGGAATGGTCTTGGGCACAGCAACAAGAAAAATGCAGGAATTGAAGTTGTGGAGGAGAGCCCAATCACTTTGCACTTTTTATATACCAAAGAATGACAATTGGTCTATTTAGAAAAGAAAGGTGCATCTGTAAAGTTATTCTATTAGGCAAGATCATTAATGTTTTAGTGAAGTAATGAAATGTTATATTAGCTTGGTTGTCCCTACTCGTGTGTGTCTGTACAATGTTCTGTTGTGTGATATGAATAAACACATTACTTTGCAGTCTAGAGTAGTCATTGCACTGGTATTTTTTAAGCCTCTTGATAACTGATATTCCTTACAGCATTTTGTCTTACCATGGAAAAGAAAATAGGAAAATACTAGGGAAGCTGTCCAAGTAATCTGTGATTTATACGATGTGCTTTCATCGCTATTACTCTGTATATTACCATGGTTGCGGCAGAAATAAAGAAAAAAATCCACTTTTCTGTAATTAATAGTTATATATAGTTATACTGCATCTAGGATGTCATTCATATAGAGTATTCTTTGGTCTCTATACTCAGTGCTATAGTCTCTACCAATCTTTCAAACTATAGCAAGAGGCAACACCTGGAAAGGACATTTAGAGAGAAAACTGCACAGGAAATAGTACTGACTGTTCAATATGTATCAATCAACTTTCCAAGTCAGAGCTAAAATGTTACCCTTTAGTATAGTATTAAGGGAAACTTAATTGCTGTTAGAGTGGCTGAGAAATATCCCCAAGCCTCCAGTATCTTTCTACCAAGTAGAAGGCTGAAGATGCATAAGGTATTCTCAAAGTTTGCTTCCTGCTGAAAGGATATTGCCTTGGCAAGAGATCTCTGCTGGACAGCTGCACAATGCTCCCTGGAGAACCCCTCCTAGGCTCCTGCACAGCAACAGAGAGTGGAGCCAAGGATGAAGGCTGAAGGACCATCCTAAGAACACAGCTTTTGCATTACCACAGCACAGATGTTTGCAGCGGCACTATAATCCACTTGCACAGGCTGAAATGTGGCCTGGGCTTTTGAACTGTCTGAATTACATTACAGTTGTGAGACAGACATCATCAGGTAGACAGGAGAACATTTCAATATTACCTTTAGCTACTGCTTTCTCTCCCCTCCCCCTTATAACCTGATTCTATGGGCTCCATGTTGAATCTCTGTGCTGTATACTCATGGGCTGTGTTCAAAAGAGAAAGCTGGGCAGAGATCTCCGAGTTGAAAATAACTAAAAATGGTCAAGATGCATGGTTGTGACACTGCTTGCAAGCTTATTAGCTTTGCTGAAAAGCACCCATTTTAGGTTTTGGTATCACCCTTCTTGAAAGAAGCCATGTTTTGGAACCTCTGCAATCCTGCTGTGCTGCATGGTTGATACTAGTCAATTTTTGTTGGTGTTAGTTTAAAGACCTATGAATTCTCTCAGTAGGGATCTAATTTAAGAGGATGCTTAATCTTCTGTGCCTAACTCCTCTCATTTGGCTCATATGCTCAGGCACTGAGTTGCACTTCTATACCAGGGCATTATGATCCTAAAAGTTACCACCAATTCAATAGAGATCTGAACGGGCAGGTGCAGACTTCTGATCTGTTGGCTAAAAATCTGGACAGGCTCTGGATACCTCTGAAGTGCTTGAGGGGAATAAGAGATAAAGTTTTTATGTGATTCATAAGGTAAGCGGCTGGCTATCTCACACCATAAGTAACACAATACTAGACTCGAGATTTTAGAAAGGTAGCGCTCTATGTAGGACTAGTGTTTTCTTTGTTCATTTTTCTGTTTTGACAGTGTATCCATCTTAATTGCAAGTTCAAGGCTCTTTTCATGTTTACATTTCTGGGTTTAATTCCTGCTCTTTTTTGTTATTGTTGTTATTGTTGCCTTGATACAAGTAACCTGGCACAGCTAGCTCTGTCTGTGTATGAGACAGGTAGGTGAGATTTTTCAAATAGGTGAGATTCTTCAAAAGCGGAATACAGAATACTGGTATCTATTCTCTTCCTCCCCCTGAACTTCTGATGCTATTCTTTTTATTTGCTTTGAGGAAGATGTTGGTGTTCAGCATGTGATTGATACCTCTCTAGCTCTTTTTTTTTTTTTTCCCTGTAAACCTATGACAGCCATACATCTGATAGAACAGACAGAAATTTCATCAACAAGTGTACTCAGTTTTAAAGAAAATGTGGAATCAGTTGAAGTCTTCAGCTGAGATGAAAAGTAAAGATTGGGAAGCATTACAACTTGCTTGCAAAATGTGGAGAAATATTGGACAATCTGGAAAAAATGAGTGTTTGAAAGATCTGTTCTAGAGTTAGAAATGCCATATAGAATAATAAGACCAGATTAGATCCTGCTGTTAGGATGAGATTTTGTGGCAAGTGAAAAGCTGTGCTCATTCAGCCAAGTAGTTTGGTAGCAGAGGTAGGTGACAATAGAATTGCCCTTCATTTGATCTGAAGTTGTTATTTTTCAACACTTGACTGAAACAGTCCTTGGACTCCTCAATTTGTGACTACCCACTTGAGAATAAATTGCTTCTTTTATCTTCTAAAAGCCTTGAGTCAGACATAATGAAAGAATAAAAACCAGACTACAGGGTATTTCAAAGCAGAACTCAAGAACTCAATTTCGAAAGAACCAGCAAAATCATAATGTTCATGTGGAGGAAAAATCAAACAAGATGAAGTTTGTGGCTGAGGAATGGCCAAGTCCTTCACATTCAAAGAAAGACATGGCCTTTGTCCAAAATATATCTGTGCATGTTATATCCTATAGAATAGAATCTTTATGCCTGAATGCTCTTTCTTTCCTTTCAGAAAAAAATATGACATGACATCCAATAAATTAGGCATACAGAGAATTTCTCAAGAACCTGCACTCAGCCAGCCAAGAAGACTGATATTGCTTGAGTAAGCCCCCAAGAGCAAAATGGGTCTAATTCTTTACAAGCGAGTGCCTGGCCAAGTTCTAGTACACGTGACTGCTGAACATAGAGGGTTTATG
The DNA here is from genome assembly GCA_039720435.1 of Amazona ochrocephala. Lineage (NCBI taxonomy): Eukaryota > Metazoa > Chordata > Aves > Psittaciformes > Psittacidae > Amazona > Amazona ochrocephala. The sequence goes on along the minus strand of CM077881.1, from coordinate 78,014,917 downwards.
TCACAAAAACCATAATCACTGTTTGAAAAGGAGCTCTATAATATACCACATTATGCATTCCTTCTGTGAAAATACGAGTACAGTACTCCTGAAACTGTGAACACATTTTGGGAGAGTCTTTTTCATTACTGGATGCAGAAGTGCCTAATTGCTTGGAAATCTGTCCACTCAGCTACAAAGACTAGTAACAGCAACATCAAGCTTTCCACAAGGAAAATCTTCTTTCTCTTTCCAAAATCTCAAAGTCCCTTCCTTGAAGCAGGGAGACATCCCAGAAGTCAATAATTTGAAAGTGAAGAGATCCGTAGAGAAATACTCAGCTTTACTTTTCTTGTTCTCAGAGGAAGAAGAGATGTGACAGCTTAAAGATCTCATTAACCATTACTGTTGCTTGAAAAAGCTAAAATCTGTATGTGGTATTTCAGGCTAGTTACCCTAATAAATCTTGACTAATCCCAGTCACTAGAAAATCAAACTTTTATGTCAAGTATTAAATATTGACTATTATTTATGACAACTGTCACATTGAAACAATTATGCATTGTTTCTTTTTATTGGGAAGTTGCTGGTTTAATTCTTTTCCATCACTAAAACTCTGTATTAGCTTAATCTGAAATCTGGCAGATGTAGACGGTGCAGAGCAGTTTCGGTGTAGAAGTAAGGTTCCTGACATAAAAAATATTTCTGGTTTGTGGAGGAGACAATATATGCAACCACATGGCTTTCATGCAGTAAAGGTTAATATTCATGGACTTTAGTTTATATCTTTGAGATTCAATGTAATTAATGATAAATTCATCTATTTAGTAATGGAGAATTTATAACTTGTGTCATTTTGGGAGAAGCACCAGGAGAAAAATGTGACTTGAGCACAATACTTTTGCTGTTTCTCAGTTGTCAGAACAGCAGAATAATTTATTCCAGCTTTCTTGTAAGTTTAGCATACTCTCCATCATAAGCCTGGCCATATCTGTTGGCTGACACACAGGGACTTAGTGCCAGCCTGAAAATCTCAGCTTCTTTTATGCAGGTATGGAGCACATGGTCTGTTCTCTGTTCTGCTGTTCTTGTTTTCACAACCCAGAGGGGTCAGCAAATTGGACTATGTTTCTTGCTGCTTTTATTCATGGACATGTGTGACTTGAAGAAATAATTGAACTTTCCTAGTACTTTTCTACCAAAATACACTGATGTCTTTCAAGTTTTAAATGCTGTGATTTGGGCAATGTGTCTGGGACAATAGATAATGGTCGTTGGTGACACACACAAAGATAGAAAAGTACTGTTTGTCCGCTTTGGCTCCTGCTTGGAAGGTCCCACTTTGACTCCTCCCCGGATAGTCCTGCTTTGGCTGCTCCCAGGAAAGTCCAGCTTTAGCTCCTCCTCAGAAAGTTCCGCTTTAGAACTCCCCTGAAAAGTCCTGACCGTTGGAGACCTTCCTAGATATTGCTGGCCACTTCTGATGTAGGCTGGTCCCCTGCATCAGTGTGCATTTTTGTTAGTATAAAAGGCTAAGCCTCATGAGATGCAGGGAGGCAGAACCTCATACCACCCAGGTCATCGTTGACTCTGTGGGGACTCTCACTAAGGTTGAGCCTGACACCTCTCACTGCAATGATGTTTCTCAGAGCTGGTTTCCTGATCATCATTACCTGATGGTCTTTGGGCTGGATAAGATAACCGAACATCAGAAGTATCCTTTGCTGTGTCTGTTAGTATCTCTATATGCTCCTATATTAATAAACTAGTTGTGAGTTCTCTATTTGTGTCTCGTTTCTCTCACCTGGAATCCTCGAACTCCAGAACAGGCAACTACACTGTCATCTTTCTTCCCTAATTTGAAAGAGTAATTTTTGCAACTATAAAATGGTATTTGAAAAGAGTTACGAATAGCAGCCATTAACAGTGCTCATCCTTCTGCTTCAAGTGGGAATAGAGCTATTCTCCAGGTTGTGACTGAATTTTGTTTCCTATCTCCAGTGATTTCAACTTCTGAAACATGATTTTGTCAGAAGAAGACTTAATTTGCTAAATCAATTTGTACTACTATGCATCTATCTGGAATATTGTCTAAATGGGCAGCATTATTATATTCATTCTCAAGTGCTTAGCAGACAGGATAGCATGAAGGCTATCACATTTAAAAAGAAAAAATACAGGAATTTGTCCTTAATTAATTAATGGATTAATTACAATTAATGATAGGGTTTTTTTCTCTAAGTAATGGAGGATCACAGTCATGATGTTCCTTTGGTTTTTATTGTCTGCTCTTGTACACATGCATGTTCTTTAGAAGAGAATAGTGATGTATGAGATAGGAAAGAAGTAATTTTAAAATTATACATTGTATGTTAAAGGTATATTGGAATGAGGTTGTGAGGTGGCAAAGTTAAGAACTTAAATTACAGGTGAAGCAGCTGCCTTTCTAATTCTTAGTTCTCCTTGCATATATATTTTAATATAGTCTCTGATTACAACATCATATGCTTTGATTGCTGTTTCATTCTGTTTAGGGGATTGAACTTGCTCATTAGAAAGCAATTTTCCATGTGTGACCTGTACTTAATTTACTGTGATCTTGTCAGATGCTACCTAAAATATGGAATTGTTATTTGTGCACTGCCTTCTGTGAAGCCAGTGGAATGTAGAAGTGTTACCCAGAATTCCACAAATGAGCTGAAGTTTAACATCAGAGCACCTAATTGTCTTAGATGGCACAGGGTTTTTTCACAGCGTAGATTTGCATTTTCAAAATATGGCTTTCAGCGCTTCCTTGCCTGCAGTTCTGCGAGGTTGATTTTCAACTTGGTGATCTTAAAGGTTTTTTCCCAACCTAAATGATTCTATGATATGCTCATGCCCTGATAGACACCTGGAATAAGATGACTAGAACACCAGCCCTGTGGCTTTACATTTGGTGAGTTACATATTTTTTTTCAGGGCAGCATTGTACCATTTTACCTGACATCTTTCTGATTTTTATCCAGGAGATACGTAATCTTATGCTTCACCCACTAGATGCTGTACAACTTCTGTCAGAGTGAGACAAGCATAAACAAGTAGCGTTTTCCTTATGGATTTCACAGAACACAGAATGATGCAAGAGTCTTCGACGGCAGGGGAATTGTGTCAGGTGAAAAAAGTTTTGTATTGCAATATAGAAAGGAAAAGTAGACTAGCACCAGCAAAATGAGTTCTGAGATTTCTAACCTTTTGAAGTTTAATTCTGAAACTGTAATAAGCAAGACAGCTTTTATAACTTTCACTGGAAAAGAAAGGATTCTTGAGCAACTGCCTTTTACAGGAGCAGAATATAATAAAATACAATCAAAGACATTTTTTAGGGTTTTTTGCATGAATTTTTGTAAATATGCAAGACAAAATGAGATCTTTTATTACACAGAGCAGTTTTGATGCTCTGTCATCAACTACATTGTGGATTACGCTGATTTCTACAGGCAGCAACTAAACTAATATTGACATTCGTGTCTAAGGCAGATAGATAGCGTTTGCATTGTAAAACATCCATTTTCTCAAGCAATGGAAATGTATGCAGTGGGGTTATGCTATTTGTATTTAGTGTCCGTGAGAGCCCAGTTCTGCCTGCTGATTAACATTGATTGGTCCTTTTCTCCCAAATATTGTTGTTGAGCTCCTCTGGAATATGTAGCTAAGGTCTCTGTCACACAATAAGAGAAGAGTCCTTCCATGACCTTCATAATCCTGGGGACATACTAGAGTTTCCCAAACTGCACAGGTATAATGGTTTTAATAGATTTCTAAAGTGCAAGTACTTGGTTCATAGGCTGAGAATCACATGGCAGGATTTTCTGCAACCTTCAAGTTCCTTAGGCACAGAAAAGCAGCCAGGCAAGATGACTCTGTAGGATCCCTGGCCTTTAAGGCATTTCAGAAGATGTACACAGCTATTCAGCAAAAGCATCTACTGGGAGCACAACAAGCTCCAATAGTTTGGCTTTATGTTCTATTTTCATATCCAACATATATCTGAGGTGTCTTTGGCCAAAAATAATAACCCTAATACGAAATTCTGAACTTTCAGAAGCAGATTTGATATGGAGCAAAATTTTTTTGTTTCCTTTTCCCCCCATAGCAGAACCATTGGCCCAGGTTTTGGGTCCTGAATGAGAAAATAATTTCCTGTTGCTCATGGGACAGTGATGTTCTATAGCATGACAGGGCAAAAGGAAATAGGAACAGGTGAAGAAACAAATCCTTGTGGAAGAGGAGAATAGGTAACCCTGAAAAAAACAAATCTTCCTTATAGCTAAGAGATGAACATGTATTTTGGTGTCATTGCAAGAATTAAGGCAAAATCCAATTAAATTAGTGGAAGGCACCTCTTTCTTTCTCTGTTTAAACAGAGATATCTTTAAAGAAGCATAACTCCTTTAAATCAACCAATACACCCTCTCAACAGCAAGGAGTTAATCATGCATCTACACATTCCAGGGTTTTGCTCAGTCTGACTTTGAAGGTATTATGTCATGTGGCTTCTTTCCAGCTGATGAAATGGGGCAGATATAAGGGGGGATGAAGTGGAGGGGTAGAAGGAATTTCTATGCCTTAACAGAATCACAAAGTCTAATGCAGTCAATTGTATACCAGGAATAAATGAAATTGTGCTGGAATAACTTGATTGTTTAAAAAGTAGTTACAGTAATACTAGATAAAGAAACACGAAATAAATTAATCATATGCCCACTTACCTCTGTGCTGAGCATGATGCATCAGAATGAATTTATATATGCTTATTATAGGCATAATATAGTGATATTACTCATTACAGAGTTACTGGTTTTGTAATCTATTTGATACTGTACCTTTTAAAATTCTACTCCCAGTCTAAATTGTCTGGATTATAAAAATCACAAGGCCAATAGATAATAATAAATAGGACTAAACTAGAATGTGTGGGGGGAGCTCATTGAGTGACTATTCAGAAACAAAGGAACTTAATATTTTGCCTCCACTAACAACTTCATACATCACCTGAAACTGGAAGTAAACAGCATCTTAGTAATAAATTGCAAAAATGTTACCGGCATAGAAAGTTTGGTGTGCCACAGACAGTAGCACACTGGAAATGTGAAACAGAGGAATATGAGCACAAAATAGCAGGTGTTTTGCGACAGCTCCTATGCGGCATGCTGGTACATAGATTTTTAAAATACCACATTCTGAATGTGGCCTGTAGTGAAATGACCATTCATAAGATATTCCTAGGGTGTCTAGTTATCATTTGAGCTCTCACGTATCAGGCAGCATCACTGACTAGTCCTAGCAGGGGCTCTGCCTCCCCTCCACAGACTTTGGCAATTTCTTAAGGCGTATTTCAAATTTGAAAAGGTTTGAAAGCAAGCCTAGCTCTCAAATCCATATGAAGTATCAGTTTATCCCTGTGACGTGGTGTTTTCCTTCATGACTACAGTACTCTTAATGAAACCATGTACAAAAGAGTTCTTCACTCATTGTTCTTGGTAGTAAAGACTATGTTGTACTGGGACTTTAATTTCACTGATTCCTTGTTAATTTTCAGAATGTGGTTATAAAGTTTTTTAAAAACCTTGCTATATATATATATTATATATATATATGGCTTAAATTGGCAGATTCCCTTAATTTCTTCTGATCGTTACAGAAACTGCATTCATCTGAAATGCCTGAACTGAGTTACTCACAACTTGTGGGAAATAAATACTATATTATGAAAAGCAGAGATACATGAAGTTCTACAGTTACACTGAGAAAAACTCTTTGAGCAAATGTAATATTTCCGCTTGTCATTTTTTCCAATGATATGAAATAGTACATTCAAATCCCTGTAAAGTCCTGTCAGAGAGAGAACTGGATTTCTGCAGTGCTGTGGGCTTTCACTGCATGTTGTCTCTATCCCATTGACAGATCAATTGGACCATGTACTGCATTTTGTTTCAAACCAACATAAAAGTTAATGAGAGATCGTAGCCTTTAATTTTCAGGAGGCTGGTATAGTTTTTGGAATATCCCTGTATCACCATATACATATCCATACAGGGTGTAAACAAGGTTTTTTTGCAAAGGTCTGTGATACAGCTGTTTCTCATTTTCATCTTGCAGATGCTATCTTGCTTACAGAGCAGCTTAGTTGAAAACTGTGTTGTCTCATAAGACCAACAATATGCAGTTTTGATTGAAAAGTGCATAATTGTTTTATTGTTCACAGGGCAAAAAGCTTGATGTAGAACTGTGTTTTACTAAGAGCAGAAGACTGTAGGTGCAGAAGTAGTATCAAAGCTCCCTTCTTCTCTGAAGAGTAGTTATCTATAAAAGCATAAAAATATGCTTATTCATCTTATTATTATGGAAAGTCCCGGTGACTCACTGCATGGGTGAGAGGAGATGGTTTAGTTATTACTGTTTGTAATTGTGTTTTCTGTTAAGATGGAAACAAAACAGAACCAATATGGAAGATTCCCATAGCATATGTGAACATGCCTGCCGTCTTTTGTGTTCACATGCCCTTTGAGTTAAGGGTTAGGGTTCTACAAGCACATCAATAAAACAATTCTTAATAGCGAATAAACGTGCCAAAGACAAGAAGAAAGACAGAAAAAAAAGAAAAAAGGAAGAAAAATGAGGAAGTCTTAGTCTTACCCCATCCCCTCCAGAGCCAGGACTTGGAATGATGGAATTTCCCTAGTGAGGAAACAAAGACATAATGTCTAATTGCTAGGACATAAAGAATCAGAGGGAGAGTGCAGAGTGGCCAGGGGTGCAGAAGAACACTGAGCCCAAAGGTCATAGAGAGAAAAAGAAACTCAGTTCAGAGAATGTGCAAAACATTCAAGAGCAACCATAGCCAAAAGAATGCTTGGGAGTATTGAGGCAAAAGAAGAGGATTAGGTGTTAGTCTGGTTTTCATACATTTGTCTGCGAATGCACACACACACACAGGTATTCTCCAAGTAACTAAGACAAAATTAATTAGTCTAATTTCCTTCTGTGTTCAACCAATGTGTACTTCTATAAACGCTGCAGCTAATGACATCGGAAAGGACATTTGCTCAAGCTTCTGGGGAATGAGGAGAAGTAGTCTGGGTAATGCAAATCTAGGACAGGGGGTGCACTTCCAATGACTGTAATAAACAGGGAACTCATTTCCCTTAGTGCATGCCACAGGAAAAAGAGAAGCTGAAAGCTATTATTGAGAAAGCACTTGGCTGTTTTACTGGCTTTTATACATAGCAAGACTCATATGTTCAGCCAGTGGGAACTCTACTGAGGTTGTGAAAGAGAACAGCATTTGTATTAGAAGACAAGAAAGGGAGTTTTTCTCAGTAAAGAACTCACTGCAGTTCAGCTTTTTCTGTTATTACCAAAACTGACTTCTGAAACTTGAGAGCTATTTATTCAAGTCAATAATCTCTAAATCAGTTGCCAGTTCCTTCCCAGAAGGATGCAAGTCAGTTCTCAGGGAGTCAAAAACCTTGTGCTATCAGCACTTTCACTTCATATCACTCAATCCAAGCTTCTTTTCTCCTTGATAAATAAATGTTGTACATAGGACTAAAAACAGATATTTTTTTTTCTCTCTGAATACCCTGATACGTATGCTGAGACTTCAGCATTTAAAGGAATAATGCAGGTTGTCACCTTCATTTTATGTTTTTACAGGCCAGATTACAATACAACATAGAGAATAAGAAGCCTCAGAGAAAACAGAGGAGTAAAGATGTTTAGTAAAGCAAAACAAGCTGTCTAGAAATGTGAACAAGTAAGTCTTTGAGTTAGAAGGACACACAAAGGTACTGGTGGTATACAGAATCATAGAATCATAGACTAGTTAGGGTTGGAAAGGACCTTAAGATCATCAAACAAATCATTCAGATTTTTAATGAGGAATGTTTAATGTTTTTTTCAAAGTGCTATATGAACACTAAATATGTCTTGCTGCTCAGTTTTCCATGTGACTAAACAGAACTAGGAACAGATTAAGGAGCTTGCAAAACTCCACAAGTGAGTCAGCAGCAAGCTTAGCATCAGGACTTTCAAATTTTGAATCTTTATTGATTATTACCCTGCTTCAAACCTTATTCTTTGTGGACAAGACTAAATACCTATGTTCACATAAAACGGAACAAAAGAAAGTTACATAAAAAGACATATTGGAAAGGTACTGACCAGTTTAGGTAAGAGTGCAAGACTTCTGTACATCGAGTTGTTTTTAGTTTTTTTGTTTTTTTTGCAATTGCCCCTTCACTCTCTTGAAGCAAAAATTATGTTGGACTCAGATTTATTGGGAAACAGGAGATTTCTCAGATATGTTTGCACATCATTAGTGGTTGCATCTGGGAGGTAAGTTACCCTTGGCTTTCTTCATCTGGCCCCAGTGTAAGTAGATAAAGACGAATGCTTTCTCAGTGCCAGGATTCCACAAGCACACGGTCCAGCCCTCCACTCCTCTTACATTTCTCCCTTCCTTGCAATCTCTTCAAAAGATCCTGCGCGTTGAATGAGCCAAGTTAATTATTTTAAAGGTTCCAATAGTTTATTTTTCAGTAAGATTCTCAGACATATGAATCACCAGGAATAACTGTAGTTCAGGAAAAACTTCTGGGACTTGGACGTAACTGCTAACACTTGGTCAGAATCAATTATATGGGACCTAGATACAAAGACAAAGCGAAAAGCAAAGATCTTTGAGCACATAGGGAAGCCAAGGAGGCATTTTAGCTCAGTTTAGTGTCACAAATGAACAAGAAAACCAAGATAAAAGTTTGTGACCCTGATTTCATTATCCCTTTGTGTTAAAATAGAGCACTGGTATGCACTTCTGCTGAACTCTGTTTTGAACAATAAGGGCTTTGCCGAAAGGGGAAAAAAGTTTGGTTATTTTGTTGCATTTTTCTATTTCTACTCCATATTCTTCAAATATCTTCAAATTAATTGGTACACCCTCAAATATCCAGTGTTGTAGAGCTTCTTGAAAAGTGGCTGTCAGTTCATAAAGCCAAGTTCACATTTGTTTTTCAAACTAACGAAACCTGGGCAGACAAAAATGACAAGGCAGCTGCTGTGATTTTGTCAAGCTTTTATAGTGGTAAAAGCTAAGCTTTCATCTTAGTCATATAAACCCAGAGCCTCTAATAAAAGTTCAAGAAACAAAGTAGTTTTAATATTGGGTAGAACCAGTACAACTGGAGCACAGAATATCTGCACCAGCAAAGTATGTTTCTGCACAGAACAGAGTATTCACAGGATTTGTGGTAACAGTATATGGAATCAATTTATGCCTGGCAAGGAATATCAAAGTATAACATTTCTTGTGTGAAGTTTTTTCCACATTCACTCCAACAGTGTGTGTCATTAGTTACATCTGTGACAAAAACATCACTTAAAGCAGGCTAGGAAAGAGAAACCTTGGCTAGCTTACCCTATTACTTCATCTCTAGGGTTTGCCCTGGTGCACTTTTCCAGTAACATGATATTTGGATAGAGTCTGTATTGTCTTATGTAAAAGAAGTTACTATAATCACCATCTCCCTATACTGTATGAAGTATTTATAATTCTTTCATTTGGCTTAAAAAGTTATATCCAGTAATTTTAATATGGAGGTTAGTCTCTTTAAAGTCAGTCGTACTTGCTCATATATCAGATTAACTAGCAACTTTTCTTAGTTTAGGATGTAAACTGTGGTCTGTCACTGTCTTTGTGGACTGAAGATTGCGTGTTGAGGGTTGTCATTTGTAGTTTTATGGTAAATTGTAAATATATTCCTAATGTACCTGTATAAATTCATCTATAATTGTTTATGAAAACTCCAATCACAACTGTAATGTGACTATAAAAATTTTAACTGCTATAATGTTATTTCATGTTCGTGTCATAGAATCATAGAATCATAGAATAGTAAGGGTTGGAAAGGACCTCAAGATCATCGAGTTCCAACCCCCCCGCCATGGGCAGGGACACCTCCCCCTAAACCATGCCATCCAAGGCTATGTCCAAACCCAACTTGAACGCCGCCAGGGATGAAGCATTCACAACTTCCCTGGGCAACCCATTCCAGGGCCCCACCACCCTCACAGTAAAGAATTTCTTCCTCAGATCCAATCTAAACCTCCCCTGTTTAAGTTTAAACCCATTACCCCTTGTCATCTCACCACAGTCCCTAATGAAGAGTCCCTCCCCAGCATCCCTATAGGCCCCCTTCAGGTATTGGAAGGCTGCTAGGAGGTCTCCGCACAGCCTTCTCTTCTCCAGGCTGAACAGCCCCAATTTTCGTAGCCTGTCTTCATGCGAGAGGTGCTCCAGTCCCCTGATCATCTTCGTGGCCCTTCTCTGCACTTGTTCTAACACTTCCATGTCCTTTTTATGTTGAGGACACCAGAACTGCACACAATACTCCAAGTGAGGTCTCACAAGAGCAGAGTAAAGGGGCAGGAGCACCTCCCTCGACCTGCTGGTCACACTCCTTTTGATGCAGCCCAGGGTGCGGTTGGCCTTCTGGGCTGCAAGTGCACACTGCCGGCTCATGTTCATTTTTTCATCAACCCACACCCCCAAGTCCTTCTCCGCAGGGCTGCTCTCAATCTCCTCCCCGCCCAATCTGTAGCTGTGCCTGGCATTGCTCCGACCCAGGTGGAGGACCTTGCACTTGGCATGGTTAAACTTCATCAGGTTGGCATCAGCCCACCTCACAAGCTTGTCAAGGTCCCTCTGGATGGCATTCTTTCCCTCCGATGTATCAACCGAACCACACAGCTTGGTGTCATCGGCAAACTTGCTGACGGCGCACTCAATCCCACTGTCCATGTCACCCACAAAGATGTTGAACAAGACCGGTCCCAACACCGATCCCTGAGGGACACCACTCGTTACTGGTCTCCAGCTGGACACTGAGCCACTGAGCACTACTCTTTGCGTGTGGCCATCCAGCCAGTTCTTTATCCACCGAGTGGTCCACCTATCAAATTGATGTCTCTCCAACTTAGAGAGAAGGATGTCATGGGAGACAGTGTCAAACGCTTTACACAAGTCCAGGTAGATGACATCAACTGCTCTGCCCCTGTCCATCAGTTCCGTAGCCCCTTCATAGAAGGTCACCAGATTGGTCAGGCAGGATTTCCCCTTAGTGAAGCCATGCTGGCTGTCACCAAGCACCTTGTTGGTTTTCATGTGTCTTAGCATGCCTTCCAGGATAATCCGCTCCAAGATTTTGCCAGGCACAGAGGTGAGACTGACTGGTCTGTAATTCCCTGGGTCATCCATTTTCCCCTTCTTAAAAATGAGGGTTATATTTCCCTTTTTCCAGTCATCGGGAACATCACCTGACTGCCATGATTTTTCAAATATGATGGACAGTGGCTTAGCAACTTCATTTGCCAGCTCCTTCAGGACCCGCAGATGGATTTCATCAGGTCCCATTGACTTGTATACATTCAGGTTCCTAAGGTGGTCCCAAACAAGATCCTCCCCCACAGTGGGCCCAGGGTCCCCACCCTCACCGTCCCCGCGTCTCCCTTCCAAGACTTGGGTGGTGTGCTCAGAGCATTTGCCCATAAAGACTGAGGCAAAGAAGTCATTAAGAACCTCAGCCTTCTCCAAATCCAGGGTAGCCTGTTCTCCCGAGAGCTTCTGGAGAGGGCCCACGGTGTCCCTAACCTGTCTCTTATCGGCAATGTACCTGTAAAATCCCTTCCTGTTATCCTTAACATCCCTAGCCAAGTTTAATTCTAAGTGGGCCTTAGCTTTCCTAACCTGGTCCCTAGCTTCCCGGACAACATCCCTGTATTCTTCCCAGGCCGCCTGACCTTGCTTCCACCTTTTATAAGCCTCTTGTTTCCTTCGAATTTTGCTCAGCAGCTCCTTATCCATCCAAGGAGGTCTCCTGACCCTCCTGCTGAACTTCCTTCTAGTTGGGATGCATCGCTCCTGAGCTTGCAGCAGGTGATCCTTGAATATCAACCAACAGTCTTGGGCCCCCCTGCCCTGTAGGGCTGTATCCCATGGAACCTTACTGAGCAGGTTCCTGAAGAGGCCAAAGTCTGCTCTCAATCTTAAGGTTTTTCAAAACAAAAAATAAGTCAATTTTGTGTATTTCAAAACACGCAAAATAGATGTCCTTAAGCCCCGCCCACCTATTCCAATGTTTTCTCCCAAAGAGCAGCAGCCAGTGCCATATGTCACTGAAATACACTATAAACCTGTGAGTTATTTGCTGTTGTATTTAATACAGTAAGGAGGAAATGCAGAATCTTATTTGAGAGAGGGAATAGGTTTCCAAGCATTTTGTACAGCAATACTTAATCTCATGTTAGATGACACCCTTGAGAGGCCTCTCATCTGTGAATCTTTAGAGAGATGAGGAACTTAATAGTAGGATTTCAGACATTTATTACTTCCTGTGCTTAATTTTATGTAACTCCCTGCTCAGGATGCTGATGTAAGTCCTGTTTTTACATGCCTTTCTTAATTTCAGTTTGTATTTCTAAATTCTGCAGTTACTGTGTAATGGAGGAGAAAGTGTGCAGAACCCTAATTCTGCAGGGAGGTCAGGCACTTGCAGTCATCACTCAAGTTCGGCTGAGGAAGTGCTAAATTGTCTCTCAACAGCAGACTTGTATACTGGCAAAGTGTGAAGGTCATTTTAGCTTATTTCATGTATAGCAAGATGGCTATCTATCTTTTTCCACCCGCTCCTTGTTCTTGTTTATATTCTCTGGTGCTAGCTGAACTATTTTTCCTTGAAAGTTTCTACTGCAGGAAATAATTTATTGTCATGCAGATTTCCTTACTTTCAAATGAAACCCTGCGGTTCAAGGTGCCACTTTTCAGTTGGCATCAAGGTTTACTGTACTAAGCTGTGTAGCAAGAAGTTCATAATACTATAATGGTACAAGAGCTGATCCAATAAATCTGGCTATTCTGAAACTGCCTTGCCCTACAGTATGTAGGCCAATATGTCACATCCCTATTGAAAAACATCTGTTGGCCTCCTGTAAGGGAGAAATTAGATATTTTGATTCTATATGCCTTTATAACTTGCTACCAGAACAAAAGGGGAAAAAAAGCATAATTTTAATTTTAATCCAGATTCTATACAATAGAATCAGTAAGATATACAATAGATAACAATAAGACATACTAATAGTAAAGAAACAAACCGCAAATGAAAAATAGTAGAATCCAAAGATAATTAAAATAATAGTTTTGTAGTAGGCAGTTGAACTTCTAAGTCTATCCTATTGCAAATTATGTAACCATACGTAACTATATTATACTACGTTAGAGGGAAGCACTGATCTATCAGGTTCCCTATTCATAAGCACAAATGCTTGTATGTCATATATTGAGGAAACATTAGAATTATGCTACTTTGAGATGTCATGATCATTTAAATTCAAACATTATCATCTTTAAAAATCTTGTAGTTTCTTGGTAACTATCCTTCACAGTGAAAATTTTGACCTCTCTGGAATTTCTCCCAGAAATGAGCACTTGATATAAATGGAAGGGCATGTACTGCTCTATATACTGGTCCTATTCAGAATTCTGCTAATGCTATTGATGATCTTTTGTGTGGGTACAGACTTTGATAATATCAGTGTTTCTAGAATCTACTGTTTCTTATACCAGGACTGATGACAGAGTCAAACAGCAAAGTCAATTAAATTTTCACTGACTGCATTTTCTTCTCCATTTCTATGCTTCTAAGCAAGACTCTAGTCCTTTAAAGAACCCTTTCCCATGGTATTCCAAAGTGTCTCTAGATAATTGAAGAAATCTTGGCAAAATATTATAGGTTTTGTGCACAGGTAGTTCTAATCCTTCCATTGCCTTGAACGGTCCACTTTAGAGTTCACAGGAGGACACTGGTGTAATACCAGTCTCATAACAGACAGGGGGAAATATTTGTTATTGATAGGCACTGCATGTGTCATATGCATTTCAAATCTTTCTAAGGATCCGGTTCCCATGACTTGAGTTTAAGAGGTAATATGACACATGAATTTTAATAACTAACTCCTCAATATGGTATGATTTCCAGGAATTCAGTATACTTGTCACTTTCAATACAGGTTTTCAGAAGAAAATTAAATCTCATGGTAAAAACAAACAAACAAGCAACAACAACAAATTTCAAAGGAAAAAATATGGCATAGAAAAAAATAGAAGATGTAAAGCCAGCATGTATTTCTGCGTGGGTTACCCAGTACTGAGCTCTACTCAGTGATTTATGTAATAATGAGGCTTGTTCAAAATGCTCTTTTCAGGCAGCAGCAGAACTAGAAGCTGCCAAAGGCTGGTGTAATTAATGCCTTGCTCATGCCCAAATAGCTGTCTTTCAACTCTTTGTAACTCCGCTATAGTCAGTAGGACTTTATGGCACATAGTTCTGCAGTAAATAGGAAACGTTGACTGTGATACAGACTTATTCATCCCAAGGACAATAATCCACTGGCATATCTAAATAAACTAGAATGCAATTTGTATCATGTGCTGCTTTTCCACATGAACATACTGTGGAAACCCTTGTCTTAAATACAGAGTCTGTTAGTTTGTATGTAATTTGTTGGGTTTTGTCTATGTTGCTCTGAATCTCAAACTACATGTTAAACTGTGAAAACAGTAATAAGAAAATCCTCCACTGCATTTTGCCTCCCTTTATGCCTCTCATAATTGCTACAGGAGGGACAATGAAGTAGGAGGGGGCTAGACAAGTCATCTCTGCTATTAATAATGCTTGGGAGGGGAGGGATGTGCTGGGGAAAAAGAAGAGAAAATAGCTTCTCTAGAAACTTCTGACTGCTGGATTAAGTGTGCTTCCTCTATGCACTTTTATGTGAAATGCAGCTTTTCAGAGATTTTGATCTCTCAGAGTTTAGAGGGGTCCAATTACGATAAAATGTTCTGAAAGTTTTCCTGCATTCTTTTGCTATGACATTTATCTATCTTCTGCCTATTGAAAGTATACATGGAACCAGTTTTGCCAGATGTAGGAACAACAAACCCTTCCCACTTGTATTACTGCTGCACTGCTGGGGAGGAATGAGTTAAGACTAGAAAAGATCAAAGCAGCTGGGATCTATCAAGCAATCAGGGCTCACGGCCAAGGGAGGAGAAGGAACTAGGGCTAAGACAATGGCTTTGATCCCAGGAAGAGAGGATTGGGGGTCAGGAAGCATGAAGTAAGGCTGAATCTGTTTATTTTGGCCCTGTTTTTGAATAGGCTCCTCACTCTTAGAGGTAAATGTTTCTCTTTCAATGGATATTATAACTTGCAGTGTGATTTTGCTGTGGTCTTGATTCAAATTTACCTGTGTGACAACAAACATGAACAAAATGGCTGAGAGAAGCTGTGATGCACAGTGGTGTTTGAGCTATGTAGGGTGATGTTATCTGGAGTGTAGTCTCCTGCTAGGTTGTGTGCTGGTCTAAGTCAGTGAGAGGCTGTCCAGTCTGAGTTGAAAGTCAGGGGTTAATGATGTCCATGTGGACTGCAAGATGTTTGAAATCTCACCAGTTAATCCTCAGTAAACACTATGATGTAAATGCTAAGGCTTTCAGTTGGTTTCTGTAGGCTGAAATCCATCTACCTCCAATTTACTGTCATTAAGCTCTTAAAATGTGGTGATTTTCTGCCTTTGTATCTGAGTAAGCAAGCAAGTTAATTTGGCTAGCAGAAGCTTTTCTTGTTTGTTTGGCTTTTGTTTAGGTTTTGTTGCTGCTGTTCAGGTCTGCTTGATAGCATTGTTGGGGTTTTCGTTATGGCAAGCTACTTAATGGTTGAAACATCAGCATCAGTTTTCTCCAGTGATGTAACTCTGGGTTTAATGTGCTTGATGTGTTTTAGGTAGACAAAGCTCCAATAAGCAGGATACAGTATTTCTTATACTTGTGTAGGATCCTGGCTCCTTGATGTTGCTGTTCATGTTGGATCTTACAGAGCTGCAAAAAGCTGTAGGTGCTGAATAGGGTCTGAGTAAAAGCTCTCATGAACAGTTGTAATTAAAACTTTTTTTTATAAGCTATACAGAATTCATCTGTGTTCATTGTACGGGAACTCAGTTCCTTAATAGTGTGAAAAGTAGTGCTGTAGGGCAAAAAAATTGAATTATACTGTGGTTTTAGTGACCAGGTCTACATTGACAGCATGGTAGATAATAAACACTGTATTTCTTCAATTTTCTGTTTTTCACCTTATTAAAAGTGGGGCTTACTTTTGAAAGAACGTCTCCAATCGTTATGCAGTTTTAATAATTATCTTTGTTTAAACATTAAATAGTTACTAATGCAAGTTTTTTAACTATGATAATACAATTAAAAAATAATTGGTTATTACATAGCTTTTTTTCTTACAAGTAATTCAAAGCTGCTTTTTTTTTTTTCATTATAGTATCTTCAGAGGCTGTATCTCTAGTTTGTCTTGATCCCATGCTTCAATCTTTTTTTCTTTTATATTAGACAGTTTTGGGTAACTTAAGGGGGAAAAAAACAACAAACAAACAAAGGAATTCCATTAAATGAAATGGAGGTGTAAATGTCCCAACACCAGTGTAGATATTTCACCAGTAGAGCTGCAGAGAGTAGGTCTACTCTATCAGGATAAACATAAGGTGGAATTTACAGTACTCTTGGAATGAAGAGCCAGATTCTTGTAACAGAAGATTCATTTTTTCATAGTTGTCCTTCCTTTTTAATATTTTCGTGTGAAAACAAAATTATCAATTTAACTCATGTGTGATGTGAATGTATTGCTGTTGATATATTCCAGAATAAGTGTTTTCCCCTGGGGAGCAGTGTATGCTCTGGTGAGATAAAATGAGACATTAACTTGACCTTTGCCTTGAATTAACCCTATTCTACATCACAGCTTTCACAGAGATTAAAAAGCACATGATTCTTAATCTGACACTTCTCACTTCAGGCTTCTTCTGCATTGCTGCTTGAAAGAGATGGAATTCAGGTTCTTTCCTACAATTTTTCTGTGTACAAATTGCATAAACCAACAATTACCATGATGTTTCTGGCACAGCCCGGATTCTGCAAGCTTCTCAGCTCTTAAAGGTCTTCCATCAATAATTTTAACCCCTAGAATTAGGAAGTTTTCCCTGTGCACAACCACATCTTTGCATTGTATCAGGTTACACAATGTCCTCCTGTGCAGGAAAAAAATGTAACTGTAGCTGTTAAATCATATTTTATATTCCTATTTATGGCCATGTAGCAATCAGGTAATACGTGCCAGGTTCTCTATAGATTTTTGTACCTATGTTGGTGCCTAGAGGGCTGTGGTTTAAATCAGAGCACAAGAATGTTGTGCACAAGATGGAGGCATTCTGGGAGTGTGCATGCATGCATGTGAGTAAGTTAGTGCAGAAGTTAGTGTTGTAGCATATGCTACAATCCCCAGTGGAAAATTTTGGCACAGGGATGACTGTTCATCTGTTGAGCATAACACTGGGACAGTCATTAGTGAGAATTAGTGTTGAGGCAATGAAGTCAAAAGCATAAATGATGAACTTTGCTCTTAAGGCTCTGAGCTCTGGAAAGTAACAGACTTTCTGTTTCTTCATGAGAATACATTGGGATCAATCATGTATGACTTCTTCAGTTACAATTTTCTATTATTTTCTGAATTATCTGACTATATATATATATATAAAAGCACCTTTATGGGTTTTTTTATCCTTCTTTCTTGATACCAACTCTGAGAAGGCTTTAAGCCAGAAACAGTGAATATTGTACTGCTTGTTAAAAAGGACTGTAAGCATAAGAAGAGCTTTAAAAAATATTTGATTTCTCAGTCAATAAAAATGAAAGGCTTTTTATGTCAGTGGAAGAAATATTTTCTGGTTTTATCCCAACCATTCCCTCTGTACATTCAGTAGTGTCTGTAAAATTTACATCTGAAACTGGAAATGGAGGACTGAGTCCCCATTGCAAACCCAGTCTATTTAAAGACCTGATGGAGAAGGGCAGGGGAAAGGAAATCTGCTTCATTAATAAGTAAGAAGGCTAATGCCTTGTCTAGAGTCAGAGACCTATTTATCATAAATGTTTGAGAATACGTGAAAACTGCAGCTGATGGTGAAGTTGACTTTGACTTTGCAGTAACTATCAAGTGCAATTATGCACAGTCTTCTGAATGTCCAATTGGCACTGACTCATCTTGGTGTGAACTAGGATTTACTCTATCAACTATGAATTGACATCTTCTCATCAATAGATCAGAGATCAAAATATGAGGGAAGGACTAAAATACTCTGGCATATATTTTGCTGCAGATCTGGGAGATTTCTAAAGTGAAGTCAGCCTTAGTAGTTTAAGGAGATTTCCTCAAAGGGAAAAATCATACTTTCATATGTACAGTCGTATGATTAAAAAAATCCCAACTTCCTTAATTTGAGCAAATGGAAACCATTTGCTAGATTCCTGGGTAGAATAGGGTAATACACTATGTAGTCTACATTACACTTCACCAGTAGGAAAATGAACTGGGAGAAAAAAACACCGATTTTCTTTCACTCACTGTTGTGACTTTAGGGTCCACTGTTAAGAATTACAGAACAAGTGATTTCTCTTTCTGAAAACAATAGAAAATTGAATGCTTTTAAAAATGTTTATTACTGCATCCAAAATACACATGGAGTTTGAAATGGATATAAAATCAACTATTTTGCTCTTCCAAGATAATGAAAGAATAGCATTGCATAATGCTGACACTGAAATAGCCTGACATTATTTGTTTTCTTATGATGCCAGCTTAAGGATTTGATTCTCCCATTAACTTGGGCCATTTGTAGTACTGGGAGATTAATATTAGAGGCTAAAGTACTTTCTGCTGCAAGGACATAAAATACCAGAGTGATATTTCAGTTATCAGAAGTTTAAATTAGTCCCAGTCTTGAAGTATTGACCCTTCTCCCATAAGATTTCATCTGCATTGGTCTGCTTGTGTAACTTTTGTGGCAAAACCTAATAGTTTTTTTCTCAACATTGTCATCGGGATAAAAATGACTGATACCTGTTTCCCTTCTTTCTACCACAGGCTAAGTCAGATGTAGATTTGAACTTAAAATTTCTAGGTACTGTGCACAATTTACATGAAAAATGCTACATTTTAGGTAAAATGTATTCTTTTATCTATGTTTCCTATCCTTCCCAATGGTGCGTGGGATGAATTTTGTGCTTTACTTCCTTTTAGGACTTAGAGGGCATCTCTGCTTCAAGAAAAAGCTAACAGCTTAATGTCAATATCTCTGCTACTAATACGGTGTGTAGCTACAGACTGGTAGAAGAGCTGCTGGTTAGAAGTTCGGTATTTTGGTTTTTAGACACTGTTTGCAACCCTATGTCTTCATGACAGACATTTATAGTAAAATTAAATCTTGACATATTTATGAAAGATGTAAACCAAATAAATATGAGTTAACCTAAAAATGCACCAAAGAAATCCTCATCTGGTATCAAAGCAGAATGGCTGTTTCTAAGCAGTCCCTGCAGGTTCTTTGGAAGCCATAATTTAATGATTTTCGAAAGACCTAATGACTTTCAAATTTAGAAGTCAGCATGTATTTTATTCTAGATTTCATTCCTAAAAACATATGGAATTGCTTTTAGCCTTTGTTAATGCCAAAGAAGTGTTTTTCTTGCACAGCACTTAAAAATAGTGCCTGTTTTGCAGGAGTGCTAAGAGACATTCCCTCTTTTTCATAATCCCCTTAAACTCTTTTGTTGACAGGTAAATTCTCTTTCTAAATGCTGCCAAATCCCACCACCTACTTCCATTTTGACGTTCAATGTTGTCACTGTGATATTTTTAGCTTCCAGCACAATTAAGAATTGGCTAAATGGAGAGCCTGAGAGTAGGAAGGAGGTTCCCAGATCCTCACTAAAAAAGTTTTTTTTCCCAGTGCCTTCTCCCGAATGGAGCTGGTTCCAAACAGCACTTAAGAGACTACATAAAATATTTAGCTTTTTATACCCTGCATGACCATTCAGTTTATGGTTGGAAGACTCTAGCTCTAAGGAATTAGAATATATGTTGGGTGTTCATATGTTGAGTGATTGATTTTTTTATAAATTGCTGGTGTGCTTGTAGAATCTACTCGAAGTTTGTTAGCATTTGACATAATTTTCAGTACATTTAAAGGGGAAAATTAAACCCTTGAAGGTTTGTTGGCATGTATACTTTTAATACGCTGAGGTTTGGTCATTGTTGTGATATTTCTGTTGCCTCTGTTTTAGTAGCTAAATAAATCCAATAGCTAAACCGCTTTTCATTCTAAAGTACTTTTGGTGTTATAGGTTTATGTTCTCATCCAGCTTAATTAATTTATAAAATATGATTAAGTGTCCCTAACAATCCTTTCTTAGAATCCTAGGAAAATAACAGAAAGACACTTTACAGAATACCTAACTTTTCTGAGCCAAAGCATACCTAGGTCATCACTGACAGTTTTGGTTTTGTTTTTCCCTAGCCTCTTTGCAAAGACTTCAAATGTTGATGACTACATCAGTTTTCAAGCAATCTATTCCATGACTTTGCTATCTTTATTGTTAGGAACAGTTGCTAGCACAATTTCTTCCTCTCCCCTGCCTTTTTCTACTTTAGACCTGCCATTTCTTGCTGTATCCATGGTGACCACAGAATATATGCTATTTCATCTGTATGTATTTGAAGATAACTTCTGTATGCTGTGTGCTTTAAACAATTTTTCTCTCTTTTAAGCATCTCAATTTCTTTCAGCTTTATTTTCTACCTTGAGTACTCTGTGAAGTACAGTTCCTGTCCTGATGTCCTGAAGCCATTGATTAAAAATCTACTTATATTTAATCTCTCCCTTTAACTTTTTTCTGAAATATATACTACTATTTGGTGAAGTACAGTGCCAAGAATTCAAATAATGCTGTTGAGTTGACCATGGCAAGTGCAAGGTCGTACACCTGGGTCAGAGCAATCCCAGGCAGAGCTGCAGGTTGGGCCGAGAAGAGATTCAGAGAAGCCCTGCAGAGAAGGACTTGGGGGTGTTGGTCGATGAGAAAATGAATATGAGCCAACAGTGTACGCTCACAGCCCAGAAAACCAGCCATATCCTGGGCTGCATGAAAAGGAACGTGATCAGCAGGTCGAAGGAGGTGGTCCTGCCCCTCTGCTGTGCTCTCGTGAGACCTCACTTGGAGTACTGTGTGCAATTCTGGTGTCCTCAACATAAAAAGGACATGGAACTGTTAGAACAAGTGCAGAGGAGGTCCACGGGGATCATCAGGGGACTGGAGCACCTCCCGTATGAAGACAGGCTGAGAAAGTTGGGGGTGTTCAGCATGGAGAAGGCTGTGTGCAGACCTCATAGCAGCCTTCCAATACCTGAAGGGGGCCTATAGGGATGCTGGGGGTGGACTCTTCATTAGGGACTGTCATGATAGGACAAGGGGTAATGGGTTCAAACTTAAACAGGGGAAGTTTAGATTGGATATGAGAAAGAAGTTCTTTACTGTGGGGGTGGCGATGTGCTGGAATGGGTTGCCCAGGGAAGTTGTGAATGCTTGTCCTGGGTTCAGCAGTAGCAGACATTTGTTCTTCTTCTTAGCAGCTGGTGCAGTTTTGTGTTTTAGGCTTTTGGCCTGGGAACAGCGTTGATAACACCAGTGTTTTTAGCTACTGCTCAAATGTTTAGTCTGACCAAGGACTTTCTGAGTCTCATTCTCTGCCAGGGATGAGGGGAAACAGGGAGGAAGCAGAGACAGGACACCTGACCCAAACTAGCCAAAGAAGTTTTACATACCACAAGTCATGCCCAGGATGTAAAAACTGGGGGCAGGGACCCGGAAGGGTTGGATCACTGCTGGGTTGGGCTGTTTAACAGTCAGTGAGCGGTGATCAGTTTTATTCTCTTCCCTTGTTGTTGTTACTACTGGTGGTAGCAGCAGTGGTTTGTGTTATACCTTAGTTACTAAACTGTTCTTATATTAATCCATGGGAGCTACATTCTTTCAATTCTCCTCCCCGGAGTTACTCTCTGAGCTTAAACTGCGACAGCTCAAAACAGTACCCTCTCACCCGAAGGACTTCAGGCTATGTGCCTGCTCTTGCCTATTTTAAGAGAAGATTGACAGAGGTGAAATATTGGACAAGACTTGAATGGTCTTCCTGTAACTGACTCCTGGGAGGTTTGTTTCCCCAGTTTGTTACTTGGTGTCTCGGTTATCTCAACCTTTTGTTTTCTTCTCTGACACACCATTGAAAGATAGCCAATTCTGTTTCTTTCTGGTTTTTTATTTACTTTCTGTAAGAGATCACACACCAATTTTCTGGGCTTTCTGAAGCCTGCCTCCTAGACATCCATGATATTTATTTTGGGGCCTATCTTTTCCCTTTCCTCTTTTTGAATTTTGTAACTTATGACCATTATCACCCAAGTTGCTATCCATTAGCATTCTCTAAAAGTTCTCACCAAGATGCTCTCAGAATGTGTAGACCAGTCGCTACTCAAATTTCAGGTCTGATCCCCTTTAATTTCTGAATGTTTGACAAGTGTATATGGTTTTGTAGCATACACAAATTTGCCTTTTCATTCATTCTCTTTTCTCTGTACTTGATATTAGATATCGGAGATATAAATATGCTACAAATTAGAAATACAGCCAGCTCTTTAATGAGCCTCCCTCCTTTGGAAAACAGTGAAGCATCTAAACAGCAAACATTGTTTTTAAATACCTCCTGGAAACAGTTCTATACAATGCAAGACATGACTGCCAGGGGTGTTTTGCTCATGTGGAGGCCTACACCCCTGCCCTCTGTTGCAGTTTGAGTCCCTAAAACCTTTACCGACCTTGGCTTTCCACCACATAGGTGTCCAAGACAGCCCTGTGACATCCTTTTCTGCCCAAAATTTGAGATAGCAGGCATCAACTTGCAAAAAAAAAAAAGAACAGGCTCAAACTTTTGAAGGCTTTTGACTTTTGTACTAGTTTTGGAAGCAGAAAAATATTTCACTCCTGCTTAATTCTGCTTTTGGCCTCAGAGGCAGAGCATCAACAAAATTCTAACTAAACAGTTTTGCCAAATGCAGAGAACCCCTGACTACACAATAAAGAAGTTTTTCTTCAAAATATATTAGATAAAATTTGTAACAAAGCTAAGAAACTTCCCACAAAAATGATGTATCTTGCAGTTTAGGTATTTTGTTCATTCAGCATTTTATCATTGTCTTAGTTATAGCTAAAGTTATAGCAAAAGGAGAGCTATAAAATCCTTTACAAACCCATTTTGTCTGCTGACATGCCAGTTCTGAAAAGCACCTGATTCAAACCATCTCAGTTTTGGAAGGAAAAATATTGTCAAATCTTGTTCTTTACACAAACAGATTTGACACATTTTTACTTTTGAGAAACAAATGTCTTCCCAGGTTGTTTAGGGTAATCTGTTAGAACAAATCTGTTCTGCATTAGGAGGGTAAACTGACATCCCAAGAGATGGTTCTCTTTTTGGAAAAAAGTACTTTTTTTTTTTTTTTCTCCTTTTTTTCCTCCCCTCTATTTCCAAACACATGGGCCATGACCAAAAGTACGTGCTGACTTAAGTTTGTTGTAGCTCAGCATCCTTCAGCTGACAGGAACTAAAGGCTACTTACCTTCAAAACAAGTGTCTCCACAGCAGTGTTGGACAGATTTAAACACAATGTTTAACTACTTAGCAGTTCACCTGTACTTTGCAAGTGCTCCTATTTAGGCAAGGTCTGCATGTAAGAGACAGGACATTGGTAATGGTGATTTAGAAGCATCCATATCATGTTTGTGCTAGGGAGCATCCACCATTTCACATGCTTTCATAGACTGATATACTTCAATGCAGACTTTGAAATTAAAAAGATGCATTCTCTGGAGTTTCTGAAGCCAGTAATAAAGCTTCCACTGAACTGAAATGAAAATATTGTTTCACACATGTAATTTGTTTTTACTTTAGAGGTCTATTTTATCCCTTTGAGAAACTCCTGTGAAAATATGTTCAGAACTCAATGCCAAGATTTAAAGCACAGTTGTTGCCATTCTGATATTGCTTTAAGGAACAACTGCTTTCATTTATCATCTACCATGCATAATCTCTTTTGCCTAGAGTATATATTAAGTGGAATTAGTAGCGTAAGATGAATACAGGTGTCATTTCCTTGGAAAGCAGGAAGTTGATACTAGGGTATCCGCACATGTAGTCCTTCTATAGCTGTAATGCAAGATTAAGAAGACATAACAGGAATAATTTGCCTACGTTTTTTCTTAAAACAAAAATACCCCACCACTTCATCTTTAAAGAAGGTGAATATGCTCTTTTAGGGCTACCATACTTGTCTTCCTTTTGCAGAACATCAGCTGGTGTATGTAAGAATTTTTGCTTGTTTGCTTTGGATTGTTTGTTTTTTAATTTTATTTTATCTTTAATATTTATCTTCAGTATAAGGAATGCATAAGTGAAAAGAAAATAAAAAACCCTGTGTTCCTCATTAGTGCTTGTAATTTCTTTGTGAAATCTTTTTATGTGCCATTGTGTCACTACCCAATAATAATCATGCTGGTGAAATTGCATTATGTCTTAAGTATTAAAGGTATCTCTAGATTTACACAGTAAGAAGAAACCAAAGGTACATTTAATTCCTTATGACACACAGAAGATATTTTGTATTAAGTCCATACTGTCTTGCTATATGCACTGAGCACAACTGTCCCAGATGAATTTGGAGTGTTTAGGTGGGGAAGTAAGGGTGGAAAGAACAAGGGCTACAAGAGGATGATACTCTTTCCCTCAGCTCAGCTAATGCTTCTGTCTGGAAGCGGAGCTGAGGTATTGTGCTTCCTCCTCCACCTCCTGCTCTTATGTAGGGCACAGCCACTGCAGTCATACTGTGAGCTTGTGAACAACAGGGCTTCATGGAGTTGAACAAGTGGTGGTGTAAAAAGTAATGACCTAGGACATTGGTGCCCTGACATCATTTTGACACAGGCCTTACAGAAAAAAGGAAAAGTAACTGCAGTGAATGATTATCAAGTTGTTCAGTGGCCCTGGAAGAGTCTAGAAGACCTTGGTTTGCTTTAGCTGGGAAGTTGAAGACAGGAAGTCTCTGCTATTGTAGACAGCTATTAGGGGACTCATAGCCTCAGTAAAGGTTGGCACAAGAACTAATGTGTATAAACCGAGTCAAAGTTATTTCTTTTAACCTGAAGAGTAGAAGGAAGCTTTAAAACCTTTCTGAAGCAGTCTTTCAATATACTAGAAGTCAAAGCATAAAAGCTGGTAGTTTTTAAAATAAAAAATTTATTCGAGTTTACAGATGTTTATTCTAAAAAAGCAGACTTAAGGTGATCTTATCCTTAAAATCGAAGGAGAACTGAGTCTGAGGGTTGCTTCTGTAGCATTGAGTTCTTTATCTGAATCTTCTGCTGTATCCACACAGTTGGTTTTGGTTTTTGTTTGTTTTTTTTTTTTTTCATAATTTATAAATGACATTTAATTCTAGCATTTCTGAGAAGAAGCTCAACAAATTAATTATGTGCAGAAACGCTTGGCCATAAATTTATCTAAAAGAAACTTTGGCATTGTCTTTGTTTAAGAATGCACCTGACCTTTTCTGTTCCTTTGTACAATGCAAGTATGTGTGTCAGTAGAAGTTTAACAAGACCCAGACTGTAGAAAGGTTGCCAAATTCTCTTTACAGTATATTTATTTACTCCAGCCTCAAGACCCCCCTTTTTTTTTTTCATAGGACACTAGCTGTTGAAAAATATGTGCTTTCCAGATAAATTTAAAAGGCTTGGGTGGGGAGGGAAAGAGGGAGTTTGGAAGTCCAGGAACATGAAGCGATTCACACCCTGCTTTTAATCTGGGAGCCCAAACTGGAGCAACCTCACTTGAACTGTGTATTTTCATGGGAATACTGTCTATGTAATCTATATTCATGTTAACACTTATGCTTCAAGTCTTTGCAAGTGTTTCTTTAAGCTTTTCTGTATTTCTCCAGAGCTTACCTACTTCTGGTTTATCCACACTGGCTTAAAAATGAGGCAGCAAATCAGTATGCTTTGAAGCATAGGTTCAGAAAATACTTTATCTGCTTTGGAACCCCCAGAAGAGAATAAACGGGCATGCCTGAGCATTAGAAAAGTATTATCCTGTAAATCAGAAAAGAGATAGATGGAATATTCCTAGAATTTCTTGCTCAGTGGATTTCTCTTTCCTTCCATTAGCCATTGGGCTCTTATAATCTTATTTGTATCTCCAATGTGAGACGATGTGAGTCATTTGGGCATATGTTCTGGATTTGAGTGCCTTTGCATTATGGTCTGCTGTATTTTCAAAGAAGAATTCAATTTATAGTCATGATTTGGTTCTAGCTTATCCCAGTCATCACTTTTCTTTGTTACACAGCTTGTGTTTGCTTTTGCTCTCTCATTCAAATGGAGATGTCCCACATGCAAACCCAGATGACTTTCATGGAACCCTCCACCAAGAGTCCTTGAGAGAGGAATGTACTTTCTACTCGGGTCTGCTGTAGTGCTGACATGTTAACGTTATGGCCATGCTGCAAATAACACCCACTTACAGAAGCCTTTGAATCTACAGTTTCAGTTTGCATCTACATTACAACGGTATTTGACCTCTCCTACGTACAAACCCCTCTGCCACTGCAGCCCCTACCACCACCCCCACCCCCCGATAGACAGTGGAAGGTTAGTTTGGTTAGTTTTTAAATATAACAAATATCAGCCAAATTCAATCAATCTTTAAAGAGAAGCCTATGAAAAGCAGCATTTCAAAGATGCTTTTATGAGTTGCACACGGAGCTTAAAAGACAGATTCCTTAGAGTTTCACAGCAAAATCTTCTTGCTTGAGATGATATGGCTACCTTTTTACAAGTCAGCCAATTTACCAGTTCCTATTGCAGTACGGAAGATCTTTACCTGTGAGTTCATTCCTAAGAAATTCCCCTTCTCTCACTGGCTCCTTCACTAACAGTGACATAAACCTGCAGGAACATTGACCAATTTTACCAGTAACTCAAGCTCTTTAACCCCAGATGCAAGTAGCACTGCTGTATTTGTCAGTTTAAGTATCTTGTATTTGTTTCCCAGCACAGTTCTGAAACAGAGTGCAAGACTAGCTCCCAGCTGGTTTTGTCTGTTAGGCTATGTTAAATAAAATTAATGTCTTGGTTTAAGCTACAATGTTTTGAAATAATTTTAATGTGGCCTTAAGGCAGTGTTTAGGTGATCCTCTTAAGTGCCTAAAGCTTGCTGCTATTGGCAGTTCTGTATTTCACGATTTCTTCCTATACTTGAAATTTCCTGGGTAAATACGTTTTTCAACTGGGTCTAAACCTAATGTCAGTCTTTTGCATAACCATGCAACAATCCAGGTCAAAATGCCTGTACTATCCTTGACCTCAAGCATGCTGTGGATCTCTAAGAAGTGAGGTAATTCAATTTCTAGGCCAGATGAGAGTCGATTGATGTATGAATTGGTGCAGATGCATGAATTATTGTCTCATGCATTAAATACTCTAGAAGTTTGAATAATTTGAAATCAGGAGGTGACACTGAACTTATTTCCCTGCAATATTCTTTTAAGAGAGCAATAAATTAGACTTCCATTGTCTGATTTTTTTTTTCGTTGGGCAGCACTAGTATAATCTCTACTTTTAAATAAAATCTCCCTCTTTATTATAGACATTAAAGAGCAATGCACAAGTAGACTGAATTTTTTTCTTCTGTGTTATGCTAAGTCTGTTTTACATAATTCTTCATGAATTGGCTGCATTTGATAAGCATCCTTACATGAACTGTGATAAGCTTGTCTTGTCACTTGAGAAACTGGCAGTGCAACACTATTAAACAAAAGCATACTTTATGCACTTGTATTTATTTCAAGCAACACTTCAAAAAAAAAAAAAGTACAAAAGGAAGGTATGACATGATTTTTTTTTTTTTTAAGAGACTTTGTTCAAAGTTTTATTTCAGACATGCATTTGAGCAAGTAGATGGCCTCTGGTGGTCTCTTCCGAAGTCTACCATCCTGTGATACTGTGATTTTTGCCCAAGAAAGGTGGAGACATGCTCTGTGTAACAATACTGTGACTCCTGCTTTGCCTGTCTCTTTCTTCAGTGGGGGAAAAACTCACTCTAGGGTATATTTCATATCCAGCTCATGGTAAATTCTGTTGCAAAAACTGTTTTTTGACTGTTGGTGTTTAGCCATTAGTTAAACATCACACAACTGTCATGCTGACATAGTAAATTTTATGAGTGTTGCTCTGTTCTGCTTTATAAAGTGTGATTTCCAGTTTCCACACTGAAGAAATACAGCAATGGCAAATACAAAGGAATGAAAAATATACTTATTTTCCATTTAAACCAACTCTGCATTTACACCTTCAGGAGCTGCATTTCTTCTGTCTCCTGGTTGCAACACTGAAAGCAAAATACTTGTGATTGTCTGCTACAATAAAGAAAAAAAAATAAAATAAGGCTGTTATCCTCAGGCATCAAGAAATTACCAAATCTTAATTTATCTTTATGAATCAGATGACTAAAGCAAGCACCATGAGCCCAGATGTCTTAGCAAGGTATTTCCAAGCAAGGAAAATACCAAGGGACAGAAGGCTATATGTAGGCAATCCTAGTAATGAAGCATTGCTAGGTATAGCTAACATAGCTTATTTAGTTAAGAGAAATTAAATTTAAAATACAATGTTTACATAACATTCTGGGTGAGTTAGTTGCATGAAAATGAGTAGAACTAGAATTAAAATAAAAAAGCCAATTCTGTTTTAATATGCCTAAATAAATATTGCTGTAAACACGGAAGATAATATGTGGCAAAATTCTGGTATGCAATTTTCATATGTTTGAAAGGTAAGGTTTAATAATTACTCAAACAGCATAGTTATCCTCTTCTAGTTCACTTGTTAGAAAGGCGGCATTTAGAGTACTTGGGTCTGATTTTTTGGTTGCTGATACAACCTGGATCCTAACTATAATAGTAAGTGTGTTTTGCTTTATACTCAGAGTTTCTGCTATGTTAAAAACTCAGAAGTGAAGTGGTTGTTTTAGACCTAATCATAGAAACATAGAATAGTTAGGGTTGGAAAGGACCTTAAGTTCATCTAGTTCCAACCCCCCTGCCATGGGCAGGGACACCTCACACTTAAACCATGTCACCAAAGACTCCATCCAACCCAGCCTTTGATACTGCCAGAGATGGAGCGTTCACAACTTCCCTGGGCAACCCATTCCAGTGCCTCACCACCATCACAGTAAAGAACTTCCTCATATCCAACCTAAACTTCCCCTGTTTAAGTTTTAACCCATTACCCCTTGTCCTGTCATTGCAGTCCCTCATGAGAAGTCCCTCCCCAGCATCCCTATAGGCCCCCTTCAGATACTGGAAGGCTGCTAGGAGGTCTCCATGCAGCCTTCTCTTCTGCAGGCTGAACAGCCCCAACTTTCTCAGCCTACCTTCATACAGGAGGTGCTCCAGTCCCCTGATCATCCTCGTGGCCCTCCTCTGGACTTGCTCCAACAGTTCCATGTCATTTTTATGTTGAGGACACCAGAACTGTACACAATTATTAACAATAAATATGAATGGCATCTCTTATTTCCACATAATATGCCAGGGAGTTACTAAATATGCAAAAATGTCGAACTATATCTGAACAGAGGTCAGAACTGTGCTGTAAGATAAATAAGGTGCTGTAGTGCTGACCTCTTAATAAAACATCAGATCATCAGAATATAAGGAAAATAATGTGGGAATATGGCATGACATTTTGGGAAGAGATTGATAAAAGAATGAAGGAAAACAAGTGGGAGACTACTGAACTCTGTAAGTAAATTACAGGAAGTTACCATTTGTTGTGTGGATTATGGCTTTTACTGGTTTGTTTGTTATTTTGTTTTGTAAAATGTAAGAGCTGAAGCAAAATATAACTTAACCATAGTGCATGTCATTTTGCTTTTTGGTGTGAAGTGTTTTTAAACTGGGAGAAGCAAAGCAAATATCCACTGCCCATATGACACCTAGATTTTGTGATAAGAAAGTACTGTACTCCCCATGAATGTGGTTCAGTGTCTTGAAAACATGAAGTAATTTGACTGAACCAGTCTAAGGAATAAAATTATGGTTGACAGATAAGATGAATGTGAGGAGAGACTGACCATTTTAAAAATTAATTGAAAGATTTAATGGTAAAATCCAAAGTGAATTTGATAAAAATATGAATAAGTAGTAAGTATCTCGATTCCCCCTAAGTGTTAAGGATAGTTTCTTACTCCAACCTACTTTACCTCTTTCTTATATTCCATCTCTTTAGTCAGCTCTATGCTAAATCCAAAATCTGGTGCTAAGGTGATTAAGGAAGAAATGGTATAAAATTTCCTTACTTCATCATTCTGTTTTGTTGTGCTGGTTTTAATACCTATACCTAGTTTTCCCCTGTAAGATTCTGTTATCTGTGAATGGTTTAGTTATGGAAGAGAACTGGGCAGACAGACTTGTTGGGAACTTTCTCTTTATGTGCAAACATCTTCTGGGTCTGGCCCAAGCATGTAGCCTGGATAATGGAAGAAGTGACTTGCTTCTAAGAATGAGACGAACTTATTTTCCAGTTGTAAATTTTTTACAGTCAAAAGATCTATTGACTAAGTTAAAAGGCTCTGGAAACTCTGTGAGAGTTTACAAAAGGCTTATAGATATTACTCTATGCTATTTAGAGGTGTTCATTTTAATCACAGATTAACTATTTTCACTGCAGAAATGTTGAATCTGTCATTAAAATTTGGGTTTAATTCAGACTTTTACTGCATTAAAATACTGCGCTGACTCATCCTGTCTCTCAAATGCATAACCGGGATTATATGGGTATTTTCCTATATATTTAATTTCTAAAGCTACTATTTCCATCCCCAAGGTACAGTTCTCAAACTTAATAGTTTTCTTACTGTAGCTCCAAGAAGAGTAATGCGAAGTTGTGTATGGTCCTAAGTGAAACAGTTCTAATATGTAATTTTTTCTTTCATAAGTGCTCGTTATTGTCAGTATTGTAGGTTTTTTAGGTTTGCCACGCTCCAGGTTTTGTTCAGTTGTTTATTCAAGTGAGGTTGCTCCTTGGTCTATATAACTGAAAAAGCAATTGAAAGACCAGGTACCAAGGCTGAGATTTTGGCAGCAGCAAATATTTGGTTATTCCAGAGAAAACTGGAGAGCAAACTTTGAGGAGTCACTGCTGGTTCCTAGAGCTGGGCCTATCAGAGCTCTGCACTTATTTCCATATACGTTAATATAACCTCAGCTCTTGCACATGTAGCAGGGAACATTCCCCCCAGATCATCTGGCAGTTTCAGACAGTCTGAAAGCAGCATACTAAGCTTGCTGTTCTCCCAAGGGCTGTGGCATGGCACTGGCATTTTATAAGAATTTTCCAGAGGCAGCATCAGGAAATCCTTGTTAAAGAAAATGGTCTTGGTGCCTCACAGTGGCACAAAAACTGGGGAAGAAAAAGTTGCTAGATGTTTCAAAACTTCGACCGCTCTTTGCATTGTGGGCACCGCATATCATCTACATCAAGTTTGCAGTGCTGTTTCTACAGTGCAATGTTTCAGGCTTGCAAAACATTTCTGGATGCTGCCAGCCGAAGTTTGGATTCTGTAATGCCTTTGGCCAGGGCTTGTATACACAGGGAAGATGTTTTTGGAACTCGAAACACATGAGTTGAGCTCCACCAAGATGAATCAGCAGCTCAGGAAACTTAGCACATTCTTCTGGAGCCAATTTTCTCTTTTTCCTTTTTAATTTTATTTCTTTTTAACAAGTGGAGGCTTAGTGCTGAACTTGTTCCAAAGATCAAATTCTTGCCCTGCCAAAACTTTGACCATCTCTGAACAAACTTCTGGGATGGTCAGGATGGTGGTGATGCCAAGTGTCCGTTCTGACCAAAATGCAGTACTGAATTCAGTCTCAGCGTAGCAAAAAAATACTGAACATCATAACATTACAATATTCTAAGGAAGTGGTATGAATGCTCTTTACAGTGTATGAGAGAAGGAATATTATAAGAGAAACCTGCAATCATTGTATTCAAGATATCTTTCTGCCACTCTCTTATTTGTCTTACTAATGGATTTCAAACTGTAGATAAATCTTGATCAGTATGCTTGCTTTTTAAGATAAGCAGAATTATGGCATGGATGTGTTTCATTTTTTCACCAACAGTTATTTCTATATGTATTTCAGCTAAACTGTCATAGGTTTTCACTAAGGGTCATATTGGGGCAGAGTGTCTGTGTGCATTAATTTCACAGGAATGAGTGGTACACATAACCAGTACCTGATTATTTAACTGCTTCAGTGTGTTTATTATTCCCTGAAGAAAGAAATCTTCTTTGATGCTGCAGTATATTACACAGTTATACTTTCATCTGCAAATCCAGAGGTCTATTTCATATCCCATGCTTTTGGGTTTTAATATAGAATATTTTCATTGCTCTTCTGATGGATATTTTTCTTGAAATGAAAACTCAAGTGTGTTCAGGTGAAGAAAAAATACAGTAGTCACACTTTGGTAGGCTTTGCTGTGTAAGAGGATGGCTTTTTCCAGGGAAGAGGAACAGCAACACAAAAAAAATCACAAAGTTTCATGCTTGAGCAGATTCTGCTACCTAGACTACTGAATAAAAAGAGATAAGCTAATGAATGGATTGTTCTTTGAAAGTTTTCATAAGCTGTGAGCCTTAATTGAAATTTTTGTGGGTTTTGGTTGGTTGGTTTATTTTGTTTGTTTGGGTTTGGGGTTTGTTTGTTGGGTTTAATTTTTTTCATAGTGCTGATTTCCACGTACCATAGTCTTCTCCATTTGTTTCTCTTTCTAATGCTCTTTCCTCTGTTTGTGTCACCTTAGTTGCTGTAATAATACATCAATAAAATAAGGTAACTGTAGTCTAAAAAAAAATAAGGCATATGACCATTGGAATACTGTCTCTTCCCCTGTTTTCACTGTTCCATCATTTTGGAGTTTTTTGACATCTTTGATCACCACACAGTTACAGATGTCCTTCAATACTGCAACATTTGGACATCCATTTGTCCAATGACGAAACATAGAATCTTTTAGATATGAAGAGCTGTGTAATCAATCCGAAAGGGGCAGACTTCCTACTCGCACCCCAAAAGTTTTCTGTGATAACAAAGTAACAGTGAAAGGGGACAAGTAAAAAGTCTTCATAGGGAAGAAGTAGTGAAATTCTTTTATCTTGTCTGTTGCTAATGGAATTCTCTTGGTTATGGACTCAAATTGGTAAGGAAAAAGCCCTATTCAAAAAGGGTGAAGATAGAATGGAGCAAAAAAATATTATTTTTAGATAGTAAATGCATCAGTGTTGTTTGTCTTGCTTTCATTAAGCGTTTCCTGCCCAAGAGAGGAGAAATTAAAATCTGTCCAAATCAGCAGTTTTACTGAAAATGAACTGGGTTTCCCTTCTATCCCATATCCCCTGCTTTCAGTGCCAAATGACACATATCAGTACATTATAAAGGATCTGGAAGAAGAGGCTATCAGAGAAGTTGCCCTTTTTCTGCAGGAAATTCTTCCTTATCTTCCAATGACATATTTCAAATGTGAAAATTGATAATCTTTAATTTGTTCCTACAATGCCAGTAGAAACCATTCTTACAAGAACAGGCAACACTGGGTGTTTTGTAATTATCACTAGAATGGGTGAACATTCAACTAAACCCTACCTCAAAACCCACCAGTCTTAAGAGGAAGTTGAGCCATTTGTCCTTGCAAAGTCAGTAGACGAGTGAGCAATGAAAGTGGTGAGATGTGAGCTAGCACCTGCCTTTATTTTCATTCACAAAATGGAAAGGCCACTCATAAGAAGATTGTTTACTCCTCCAAAAACCAGAAGTAAGTGAACTCTTTTCTTGTACCCACCTCTGACTTCAAATAATCCAGAATTCTAAATTCAAAGGGGAAATTCTGTCTCTGCCAGAAGTTAACTATGATTTGGTGGACAAAGTTAGGTTTTTTTACTTTAAATTATAATATAAAAATGTAGGACAAACTGGAACTGCACTGAACAGCAATTACTTTGTTCATTCATGTCAAGACTGCATGCTCCGTTGACTTTTCTTTCTTAGTACAGGAAAGTATTTGTACCCAGAATTGCAAAGCTGAGAGCACTTTGAGAGCAGCCCAAGTACATTAACACAAAATAGCACTGTAGAGTACCCACTGTAACGTCTTCATGCCATATCAGTCAGTTATCTTGGAGTAATAGAGTTATCCATATTGGGGCTGATCACCATTTGCCACAGGCTCACTCAGTCCTTTGAGAGAGACTGTCCTGGGTTCAGCAGTAGCAGTCATTTTCCTCCTTCTTAGTAGCTGATGCAGTGCTATGTTTTTGGCTTTCAGCATGGGAACAGCGCTGATAACACCAATGTTTTTAGTTGTTGCTCAGTAATGTTTACTCTGACTTTTGAGTCTCATGCTCTGCCAGGAAGGAGGGGAAGCCAGGAGGAAGCAGAGACAGGATATGTGACCCAGGCTAACTAAAGAGGTATTCCATAGCACAGCATGTCATGCCTAGTGTGTACACTGGGGGGAGTTACCCAGAAGGCCCAGGTCGCCGCTTGGGTCAGACTGGGTATTTGTAGGTGGGTGGTGAGTGGTTGTATTCTCTTCCCTTGTTATTTCCCTCATCATTATCATTATTGGTGGTAGCAGTAGAGGTTTGTGTTATACCTTAGTTACTGTACTGTTCTTATCTCAACCCATGGGAGTTACACTCTTTTGATTCTCCTCCTCATCCCTCCAGGAGCCAGTGGAGGAAAAAGGAGGGGAGTGAGCAAGTGGCAATGTGGTTCTGAGTTACCGGCTGGGCTTAAGCCACTACAGAGACATACAAAGTTCCCACACCAGCTTCCCTGGTGTTCCGCAAAGGGGTATGAAACATGAAAATGCTTTAGATTTTCTTGCAGATTCACATGATCATAGTAGCACTCTACTTAGTACAGATGTTATGGAGAAGCAAAGCAGTAACACAAAGAGGTTTGAGGTTGAGAAGACTATGGGGATACACTTTTTTAGCCTAAAATTATTTCTTTTCAAAACAATCTGGTGGCCTTCTATGATGGGGCTATGGAACTGATGGACAGGGGTAGAACAGTTGATGTCATCTACCTGGACTTGTGCAAAGCGTTCGACACTGTCCCACAAGACATCCTTGTCTCTAAATTGAAGAGACATCAATTTGGTAGATGGACCACTCAGTAGATAAAGAACTGGCTGATGGCCACACACAAACAGTTGTGCTCAATGGCTCAATGTCCAGCTGGAGACCAATAACGAGTGGTATCCCGCAGGGATTGGTGTTGGGATCAGTCTTGTTCAACATCTTTGTTGGTGACATGGACAGTGGGATTGAGTGTGCCCTCAGCAAGTTTGCTGATGACACCAAGCTGTGTGGTTCGGTTGATGCACTAGAGGGAAGGAATGTCATCCAGAGGGACCTAGACACGCTTGTGAGATGGGCTGATGCCAACCTGATGAAGTTTAACCATGCCAAGTGCAAGGTCCTCCACCTGGGTCGGAGCAATCCCAGGCACAGCTATAGGTTAGGCAGAGAAGAGATTCAGAGCAGCCCTATGGAGAAGGACTTGGGGGTGTTGGTTGATGAGAAACTGAACATGAGCTGGTAGTGTACACTTGCAGCCCAGAAAGCCAACCGTATCCTGGGCTGCATCAAAAGGAGCGTGACCTGCTTGAGGTCGAAGGAGGTGCTCCTGCCCCTCTACTCTGCTCTCATGAGACCTCACTTGGAGTATTATGTGCAGTTCTGGTGTCCTCAGCATCAAAAGGACATGGAACTGTTAGAACAAGTGCAGAGGAGGGCCACGAGGACGATCAGGGGACTGAAGCACTTCCCATATGAAGGTAGGCTGAGAAAATTGGGGCTGTTCAGCCTGGAGAAGAGAAGGCTGCGTGGAGACCTCCTAGCAGCCTTCCAATATCTGTAGGGGACCTATAGGGATGCTGGGGAGGGACTCTTCATGAGGGACTGTCGTGATAGGAAAAGGGGCAATGGGTTCAAACTTAAACAGGGGAAGTTTAGGTTGGATATGAGGAAGAAATTCTTTACTGCGAGGATGGTGAGGCACTGGAATGGGCTGACCAGGGAAGTTGTGAATTGCTCCATCCCTGGTGGTGCTCAAGGCGGGGTTGGACAGAGCCTTGGATGGCATGGTTTAGTGGGAGGTGTCCCTGCCCATGTCAGGGGGGTTGGAACTAGATGATCTTGAGGTCCTTTCCAACCCTAACTATTCTGATTCTATGATTCTGTGTAGAAATGAGTGAACGGATAGTCCATCATTTTTAAAACAGGCATGCATCTAATAACAAGCCATTGTAAACCTCTGTAGGACCTTTTCCAAAGGCAGCTTATCTAAAAGCCGTACCTTAAGGCCTGGCCTGCAGGTCTTAATGGGAGGTTTGAATAGGCTTCTCTTTTTTTTTTTTTTTTTTTTTTTTTTTTTCTTTCTTTTCTTTAGCTCCTTTGAGGGTAGTTTATCCTTTATTGTCATAGTCCTTATCCCTTAATCTTGATTTAGGAAGTGATTTGGAATGGCTAAGTAGGCCACATGCTCTTCTGCTAGAGTTCAGTGTTCGTGTGAAACTGATTGGGATTTTCTCAGCTGTTTAATTTATCTGGTAGAGTGCCTGTAAAAATATTATCAAAACAGTATCAAAACAGGCTCATATTAGTGCCCTTAGCCAAAGCCTTTCCAAAGAAAATCTTACTAGCCTGTCTACTAACTAAGGAGGGCAAGGCATGTGCTGGAACCTCTCTTTCCAAGGCATTTACTGCCTCTGGGTCCTGCCTGCTGGCTCTTGTGCCTTCTCAGGGGCAGGGGTGGACCTGCGTGGCATGCTGTCGGCTCAGAGATCTAAACTGCAGCTCACTTTCCATCCAGTATTACAGAGCAGTCATGGATAGCAGTTCAAGGGAGACAAGTACTTTATGTAAGTGGACTGTTGTATGGTTCTGGAAGCACTTGTGGGGATGCCTTAAGGGTGGATAGAATAACTAGAATACATCTAATTGCCCACAGGAAAAAAAAAAAAGTGGGGGAAGGATGTTTTGAAAGCTGTTAGAATGCCTCTGATGTGGGTGTAGATAAAGTAATTGTAGCAGGACAGTATACATTTAGCCAGGAAGAATCAGGCATCATCAACACTGAAAAGGTGTCTTGTTAATGATGACAGATTTCCTTTGGGTTTCCCCCATGGAAATAATTATATGAAAATGGAAATTACCGTATGTACGAGCACTTCTGCCAGCCCAGGTACATTAATTAGAGGTTTGTTGGTGTGGTTTTGTTTTAATTTTTTTCTCTTCTGTGTTTCTAGTGCATTTAAATGAATACAACTTTGCTTATGTGACGTGCTTAGAGTCATAAACGGAAATACGTAGGGGAGCAGGACACTGAATGGAGCTTTTGCCAGTCCAAAGAATTTCTCATAGTGTCACACAAGTGAAATTTGCTTTCAGCAACATTTACTCTTGTCCCTCTCACTCCCAGATGTTATTACTGAGCATATTACGTGGTATGGAATCTCTCTTCAGTCGGTTGGGGTCAGCTGTCCTGGCGCTTCCCCCCCTTCCAACCTGCTGCTCACCCTCAGCCTACTTGCTGGTGCAGCAGAGTCAGAAACGGAGCAATTCTTGATGCTGTGCAAGTACTGTTCAGCAAGAACTAAAACACTGGTGTGTTGCTAACACTGTTTTGGTCACAGAACTAAACCACAGCACCCTACAGTCTGTTACGATTATAATTAACTCCATCCCAAGTAGACCCAGTACTGAAAGACAACAAAAATGTCTGTGTTGTGTGCAAACTCAGTGGTTGTTTTCAGGTTCTAAACTTGGTAAGAAAACCTGGGTACTTAAGATTCCAGGCATCTGTAGCTGTTGCTCAATAAGGATGTTTCCTGAAGGACTAAGTAGCCAGGGTAGGCTTTTTATTGTTGCTTTTAAAGAAGAGGAACTATTTTCTCTTAGTCTCTCACAATTTATGCTTCTCCTTGACTGCCAGAACTGTGCCTGTATTGCTGCAAACTGTGGTCCTTTGTGGCCTTTTCTAAAGACTCTGTAACACTTAAACCTCCACTGCAATCATAGCTTTTGTTTATTTGAACATCACAGAACTGTTTTCAGATGAGTCTTCCCCTAAGGCCTTCTTATACACTGATAAACATTGGGCCTTTTTTTAATGACAGTCATGGAATATAGCTAGTTTCTGATAGCTGTACAACTGAAAATGATAAAAACAAGTGAAGCCAAACTGAAACTTGAAGCAAATTTGTAAAAAACAAAGACATAACATGGTTTATAACAAACATAACATGGTTTAATAACAAAAGCGTAAAATGGTTTCTCACAGTGGGATTTAGGGAGAAGCCAGAGACACCGATATTCCTGTGGTCACAGCCACACCTCCACCTTCTAAAAGAGCTGCTCTCTTCTACTGAACACTGTTCTCTACATTAGGGACCAGCTGTAAACCAACCATTAAAATACCTCCGTCACTATTACAACAACTGAAATTTGCAGAAGTGATTTCTCTCAATGCAGTTGCAAATAAAACTACTCCAACACAGTATCTGGAATGAGTCAGTATCAGAAAAATCTATAAATACTGCTGTCATATTATAATTATGCAGCTCATCCCTCTACTTCTGATGCTGAAATACCTTTCTCGTTGCTTTCTGCCTTTGGCATCTTCCATCTTACTTGGGCATTTCTTATTGCTGTAAAATAGAGGTGTGCTATAAACTGTACCTCCTAGGGGAAAAAAACCTGTTTTGCAAACTACTGGAACTTGACTGTGTTTTAAGTATTGTGCATCCTGGACAACCGCTATTCAAAGTGCTGTGTAGGTTACTTGCTCAGTAGGTGGATGGCCAAGACAAAGCAGCTTTCTCTTCTATGGTGTCATGGGTTCAGCAGTAGGAGTCATTTTTCTCCTTCTTGGTAGCTGGTGCAGCTCTGTGTTTTTGATTTTGGGCCTGAGAACAGTGCTGATAACACCAGTGTTTTCAGTTACTGCTTGACGATGTTTAGGCTGACCAAGGACCTTGTGAGCCTCATGCTCTGCTAGGGAGGAGGGGAAGCCAGGAGGAAGGAGAGACAGGACACCTGACCCAGACTGACCAAAGAGATTATTCCATACCACAGCACGTCATGTCCAGGATGTAGAAACGGAGAGCAGAGACCCGTAAGGGTGGTGAGGGTGCACGGTGGGGGATGCACTGTGGGGGTGCACTGTGGGGGGGTGCACTGCTTGATACTGGGTGGTGAGCAATTGTATCCTTCCCTTGTATTTGCCTTGTCATTATTGTTACTGGTGGGGGTGCACTGGGTGGTCGGGCTTGATATTTGCTGGTGAGCTACTGTATTCTCCTTTTCCTTGCATCTGCCTTGTCATTATTATTATTGGTGGTAGCAGTAGTGGTTTGTGTTATACCTTAGTTACTAAACTGTTCTTATCTCAACCTGTGGGAGTTGCATTCTTTCGATTCTCCTTCCCATCCCTCCAGGAGCGGAGGGAAGAAAGAGTGGGGAGTGAGTGAGAGAGCGACTGTATGGGTTTACAGACTTAAACCACGACATATGGTGATTTGATGACCAGTTTTCTTTCTCCTGACTGCCCAAAGAGAATAAAAAAAAATGGAAAAATGACTTCACAGAGAAATGTTTACATGTTTGGGAAATCTTAATTTTTGTTACCAAGTGCAGCACAGTCTTGTAAATCACTTCCAGGTGACAATGAACTCTTTTTTTCCCCCTTGTTTCTTCCACCCAGCATGCATTTTCAATCAATCTCAGTGGATTTATGAATGTATCACAATGTGATTTTGTCAGAGGCGCCTCTCATATGTTCCACTGTGGAGACATTGCTACTTCCCAAAGTTTGTGGTTCACTGTTGGGACACAAATAGAATCTCTCCTAGGATGTGGCAGAAATCAGGCCCGGAGCTGCTGGGTGGATGTAGACAAAATACAGCCAGAGACTTCTGGCAACAGGAGAGACACTAGAGGGTACAGGCATAGCAGATTTGCCAGGATTTTGCGAGACCAAGCCTTACTAGAAGAGATGCTTTTGTCCAGTGACTAACCTTTGAGCTTGCAGCAAGTGTCTTTTTTGTGTTCGCGTGTTGTCATTGCAAAGTGAACCCCTAGTTAATATATGCTTCATTAAGCTCTGAGGAAGACTGACACAAATATTGAGCTGTGCTATTTTCATCTGTCCCAAGATTGAAGATAAATTGTTTCTTCATTAACATATTTCAAATGATAAAAACAGTGGTTTACATTCTGGAGTTATTTTTATTTTGAAAATTGACTTTGAAAGAGTCAGTTGATAGTATATCATTATTATTTCTATTGCAATATCAGCTAAGGACATCACCCCTTAGTCACTGTCCTAGTGTCCTAGCTTCTGTAACATACTCTGCTAGATTCTGTAATACTAAAGGCTCTTACTAACAGCTAAAGGAATTAGGTCAGTGTGTATAATATTGAATCGTCCTTTTAGGAATGTTTGGTATTTTCGAGATTCATAATATAATTTTTTTTTTATGTGGATGCAAAAATATTTGGCGACTAAAAGGCTCATTATCAGAAAGAATTTACACTTATTGTTTCCAAAAAAAGTAAGCTACAGTGAATAAGCTGAAGTTTCTCTCTTATCAAGATCATTTTTTATAATACAAAATGAGATCTTATAGGTGATTTGACATGGACCTTCAGCAATATACAATTCCATTTAGAACCTAAAAAAGTGGTAACGATTGTCTAAATAGTCATATAAAATGATGATAAACAGCGTTATTGTACTTACAGAGATTACAAATGCGCATTTGTGTGTCAGTCATGGAAGAACTGCTATCTTGATGTAAGTCTAAAAGACTTCAGAATCTTTTACCACGAACTCTGGAGAAGGATGATTACGCTACATGGTTGTTTTGGAATTGTTCTGATGAGCATCTATTAATTCCATAACACTGCTTTTTTAAGTGTTTTTCCTTTTCTCAGTGTTTTTTCAGTGTCAGTCCTTCCCCTCACTAGCCTTACCAAATTCCTGTTGACTTCTGTGGGGCTGTGTGTGCAATACAGGAAAAGATACCTCGAGAATCAGAATAAAGTCCTTTAGACTCTTCCTTGGGGCAATAATAGCATTCTGTTGCAAATGACAAGGCTGTTTAATCAGTGATTTCACTATATTTACTGAATACTGCCTTATTAGGCATTTCAATGCCTGACTAACCCTGAGTGCTGGGCTGCTTTAATGAGTGCGCAAGAGCTGAAATTGTCAGCTGGGGTTGAAAGAGAGCCAGCATTTGGTTACTGGTGGGAATCCCTTATGATTTGAAGCCTTCCTTATACATACAATCAAATCCATATTAAAAAGAAACATCCTGTTTTGAATTTTAATATAATCAGAATGCCTGTAGCTTGAGTGGGAGTTTGATTGCTTACCTCACTTGAACCCAGTTGTGCTGTTGTCTTCCATGGCATTAGTCTTGACTGGTACAGCTTTGAGACCAGAATTTGTCCTTTTGTCAAAAGAGACTGTTATGAGGCACAACAATGAAATGCCATGGCCACAAGATGGCCTTCAAAACTGCCAGAAAAAGAATTCCATTCAGAAAGCTAACATTCCTATGCAAGAACTGGTTTTGGAAAAGAAAAGGGAAAAAAAAGAAAGAAAACCAAAAAGCAAAACCTAACCAAATCGTATACACTGTCCCATTGTAAAGACTGATATGCTTATGTTTACCTT
The DNA here is from genome assembly GCA_039720435.1 of Amazona ochrocephala. Taxonomy (NCBI): domain Eukaryota; kingdom Metazoa; phylum Chordata; class Aves; order Psittaciformes; family Psittacidae; genus Amazona; species Amazona ochrocephala. Next base: position 77,973,016 of record CM077881.1, on the reverse strand, counting down.
GGAGAGCTTGAAACCTTCCACAAGGTCATCTTTTGTTTCTTCTTCCTCTTTTATGTTTTTGTGAAGGACGACCTATTCAAAATGAGCAGTACTGAGTCCTAGTACATTTTTTATTTTTTTTTGGAAGGACTCTGTTGTCTTTATAATGCTGTTTATCCTGAATAAATCCATCTGAGCTGTCCCACAGGGATGAGAAATGAAGATGTCCTGATAAAGAACTGGTACATTTCTTGTTGCATTTGAAAGATGTCTCTTCAGTAACTCAAAAAAAAAAAAGGATATCGGATAGCATGAGTCATTATGCTGCCAATCTACCATCATGCTCAGTGCCATCCTTGTGCCACGTTCCACAGTTGTATTCAGCTCTGATTTGCATTGCCCCATCACAGAGGTGCCTTTCCCTCTTCTGCAGGTAGTGGAAGAAGAGAGACATCAGCCACATCACTTCAAAATTCAGCTTTTTTATTTTCCAAACATTTTAATAGTATTGCATTATTTGATATTAGCATGTTAGAAATCATTCATAAGTTCAAAGGCTTTGTTAACAAAACTAACTAAAACTTTATTCAACATGGTTCCAATGGGTTTTGCTATCTAGCTTTAAATCCTGCATACTTCAGAGCTGACAAAATAATCTAAATGGCAAAATTCATCTTTTGCCTCAAAAATCGTGGAGAAAACCTTTTCTCACAGTACCTAGTTCACTCTAACTGGAAAACCCTGCATGTTCACTTCTTTTCTCTCAAGCAAACTAAATCTGATTAAATTAAAGTTGTGAAAAAGACAGCATTTTTAAACTTTCTGGTAGTTCAGTTGCGTGAAAAGTATCCTTCCACTTCCGTTCAGGTAGCATTTATGTGGAACAGGTAGTCTACAGATAGTAGACAAACTTTTAAAATAATACCACGAGTTTTGAGGCATTACAGCATCAAGTTAACCTAAAAAAATTCACAAAATGAACTAAATTATTTCAATAGTACCATTCTAGTAATTCACTACAAATTAGGAGCATAAACCAGCACTAATCCATTTTATTCAGCACCTATGAAAGTTGACATGCGAGTAGTAAGGAATACATGACCAAATATCATCATGCATAAACATCTGGTGTGATGTGAGCTCCTGTTATGCATGCATTTCTCTGAAATTACTTATGTGAGCTATTTTAGGAAATACAGTAGGAATTCTTCCACTGCAATTAATCACGGCATAGAATATGTACTTTTTATCTGTTAACGAAGACATCCAGAAATATTTCAGTGAATCTTACATATATTTGTTAAAATTCTTTACTTTGGCTGGATAGCTTCAGAGAGTTTTCTTTGTGGACATCCATGCTACGATGATATATGCTTTTGGAGGAATCTGATACATCAGTATGGATCAATAGGTTTATTTTTCTCTTTTCTCTGAGGGAAGGGGGGAAACCCCAAAGGAACCAGTCTCACTGAGGTGATGAGAACAAAAAATATTTTGCTGGTTTGCTTTGATTTGGTTTTTAAATTAACCCCTGTAAAAAATACATTATACAGAAAAAGATGTTCTTCCATTTTACCAAACTACTTAGTGAGATTTTTGTATGGTTAATACTAACATGAAGATGTTGCTGCTGAACTCACAGAATTCTCAAATGTGTATTGGTATGTAAACTACTTTGCTTATCCCCAATAATGTTTTATTTTTAATATTTCTGTACACTTTCCTTAATAATCTGGTCCTTATTTCTACTGAAGGTGAAGTACCTTAGTCTTTTGTACATAATAATATTTATGGGTTCAGTGATATATTGATAAGCTGCAGTAATACTGTGTTAACTCAGTTCACCTTCTTCTCCTACAAACTTTAAATATTCTTTTTTTTTTTCCCCTATGATCTCAAATATTTCTTTATTCAGTTTCTTATCACAGTTTTTTTCTTATGCTTTCCAAAATTAATAGCAGCTGAAGTAACAACATAAATATTGTATCATGACAAGTCAGCTATATTTATGGTTCAAAAAAACCCAAACAAACAAAAACAACAGGCAAACACAACAAAAAAGCAGATGATAATTCTAGTTTGTCTTATACGTTACTTCCTGCATTAAAGATAATGGTGTCTCAAGCAACTTGAATTACTTAGGATTTGCACTGGTCCAAATGAAACCAGATTCAAATTTTTAGTGTGTGTCTTTAAATCATCCTTTAAAGATTTTGTAATTGGAAATTTAGTAATTTAGAAATCTAGTAGAGAACCAAGTTGAAGGATTTTCTCTTAATAGAAAATGACACAATCTTGTACTAGCAACGGGTCAAGGGATATTAACCTTACTGCTTCCACTCCACCCCACCACCCCCCTCCCCTAAACCAAAACAAAACCTGTATTATATTGCATCAATAGGGAGGCCAGCTTTGTCCAGGTCACTTTCTAAAGATACAGAAATAACTTGTTATATGCTCCGGAATTTTTGTCCTTTTATTTATTTATTTATTTAATTTTTATTTTCTTTATTTTTAATAAAAATCGAGTATGAGTGCAACTGTAAATCAACACTACTCATACAAATAAGACTGGCTCTTCCAGCAACTTTATAGCTGAACAAGAAAAGAATCACAACAGCTTTTTTAGTCACACACATTAAAGAAAGAAGGAAAATTAGCTTGCATGTCGCCTAATTTTATGCTTGTTCTCACTCTTCCATTTTTGTTTATGTTGTTAGAATGATAATTGACAATTAATTATCATTCTAAGTTTTTTAATAATAGATCATTCTTTCGTTGCCATCCATTCTCTTCAGGAGTTCAAATAGTTCAAACCTTTTTTTTTTTTTTTCTTTTTTTGTGCTTTATCAGACTTCTTGTCTCTTCAATTAGTTTCTCTCTATGCATTAAGATTACTGTGGTGGTTTAAATCCAGCTATAACTCACCCAGTTAGCTCACTCACTCCCCCCTCTTTCTTCCCCTCCTCCCCACTCTCCCAGAGGGGATGGTGAGGAGAATCAAAAGAATGTAACTCCCGTGGTTTGAGATAAGAACAGTCCAGTAACTAAGGTATAACACAAACCACTACTGCTATCACCAGTGATAACAATGACAAGGGAAATACAAGGGAAGAGAATACAACTGGTCACCACCTGATGACCGAGCCGTGAGCCAACTCTTCTGGATTCCTGCCCCCAGTTTTTACATCCTGGGCATGACATGCTGTGGTATGGAATACCTCTTTGGTCAGTTTGGGTCAGGTGTCCTGTCTCTGTTTCCTCCCAGCTTCCACTCCTCCCTGGCAGAACATGAGACTCAGAAAGTTCTTGGTCAGACTAAACATTATTGCAACAACTAAAAATATCGGTGTTATCAGCACTGTTCCCAGGCTTAAAGACAAAAACAGAACTGCACCAGCTACTAAGAAGGACAAAAAATTACTGCTACTGCTGAACCCATGACAATTACTTTTCTTGTTCTTGAGGGAATGTGTTTTTAAATAAACAGGGTTATTCAAACTGACAAAGTCTCAGTAATGCTAGATATTGAGTGTCATTTTGGATACATGATAAATAATGAATTCTAGGCTATGTATTCATAATTATAAAAGTGGGAAGAAAAGTGATGAGGAGACAACCTGTTCATCAATCATCATTTTAGTGCAGGGTATGAATCTCCACATCAAGGGAAGAAACATTCAGTATTTTAATATGCCAGAACTTTAATTTCAGATTATAACCAGGCAGGAAACATTTTTTCTGAAGTAGCAACATAATGGTTGTAGCTATGAGGACTCAGCACCTTGATTAACGAAATTCCATTATCATATGAGTAATATTACCAAAAATACAACATGTATAAACTCTATGAATTCTGTTTAGGCTTCATTTTATCCCTGTTAATTCTCTAGTCTACCATTTAGTTCTGAATTGCATCATAGTATCTTAGTCCACTCTACTGGCAAATGTTCAAGAAACACTTATTAAGCAGACTTACAGGAACCCCAAAAGATTATGGAATATGAACATATATAGTAGAGGAATAATATATAATAAAGGAACCTTTTATTGTAATTAAGGCATTGTATGAAAGCAGAGTTCTGGATCAGTGGCCAACATATTTTCTTTGCTTAGAAAGTGGTGCGCTGTTTAAGCACCCCAGAAGTATACAGCTGTCTCTTAACTATGAGTAATGAGAATTTCTTAAGCCTCACTCATCTCTCTGTTCTAAGGCTAACATTTTCTAATGCTTTGAAACTTCAGTCATGTTCTTGTTGACGTGGCATTTTCTTGCACATCCACTAGCAGCTGCAGGATAACATTAATGCAGTTGTTTCCATTAATGGCTCAATAATATATAAATTATATGTGAATGCTGTCCTCACATGAAGTCTTCGATAATGGCTGACTGTTTATAGAAATAAATGATTGCATATTATTAGTTCCAAGAGCGCTAGTAAATAAGGAATGGTGCAATCACTTTGAATTTACTTCATTCCACAGCATTAAACATTTGGTTTGTTTTATGCCATGTAACTGTAGTTTTGAAACAATCCATGGACAGAACTCTAGCTGTCCTAGAATCTCTATAGTCACTTTTTCTCATGTCATTACCTTTGTAGAGTTATCTTGCCTGCACCAAAACTTGGACCCAATGGTACTATGGTTCTAAGCAACCAAAACTATTGGTGTTAACTGAAGCAAAACTTGGGTGCTGGTTTGTCTAAAATTCCTTCATATATGCTGTGCAAAACTGTTAACATGACTAGCATAAATGAAGTTATCTATTTCTGGCTTTGAATTTTTCCCCTTAAATTAACCATTATGAGAAAAGCTCATCTTCCATTCCTAGTTAGTGTTTTCATGCCCAAATGCAGCTTCAGTGCTCTTGCACAAAATTTACATGAAGTCCCCAAGTCAGGAGACTTCTTAAGGCATGAACCAAGTCAATTAACCTTAAGAACAGTACGTTGGAAAACTTTGCTAGGTTGGGCTAGCGCTATCACCTCTCGGCCATAGCTTCTTCACTCTGGCTGTGCTGTCCTCAGGTTCAGTACCAAAATACACTGCTCAATCTTTTTACAAACAAAGCAGATGCACCACTTTCATGGTACAAAATGCTATATACTTCCTTCATTGCTTCAGGAATTTAACTTTATAGTAGTACTGATCCTTATCAAGTTTTGTTTAGGGAAGTAAAATTCTTTTTAGGGTAGTCAAAAGATAAGACTGAGGAGAGGGAATTCTTTGAAGCGAGTGCAGTCATAGTTCTCACGCTTTTAGGATTGGAAGATACCACAAAGTAAATCGTCACTATAACTGAGTGGTGCTGTAGGATAAATGCAGAAAGAATAGACACCTCTGTGTTATCATTCAGTGTAAAGTCTTACAATAGAAGCATTTGCTATGGGTTTAGTTTGACTTCAGGGAAGTCATTGTCCTCAAATGTTTTCTGATGGGAGAAGAGTTAAGTCAACATTAAGAGCTTGGGGAATTGCTGTTTTGTTAATAGATACGGTTAGCCATTTTGGTTTCCATTTATGGCTTTGTGAAGTTCAGCCTCATAATGAAAATTGTGTTTGGTTTTCACCCATCATCCAAAGCAGAAAATCTTCAGTTTTTCCATGTAAACAGAAGAAAATAGTAAGACTAAAAATAAAGAGGATAGGCAATCAACACTGTGAGACAGAAAGTGGGAAGGAGAGAACAAATGTGAATAGCTTACTCTGAAAAAGCAGCTTGATGTTCTATAATTATATCCATTACTCTTTTTTTTTTTCTTATAATGTCATGATTAGATCTTTGTTTAGTTTAACACCAGTTTATTGGCTTCATTGTATCAATGGTGATATATAAGAACCAGTGGGAGGTGTCCCTTCCCATGGCAGGGGGTTGGAACTAGGTGATCTTAAGGTCGTTTTAAACACTAACCATTCTATGATTCTATAATAATGAGGAATCTGGCAAATAATAGTCAACATAATGTCTCAAAGTTTCTTCAGCCTCCCAAATAAAAAATGAAGCATTTGCTTTCCTATATCCTTTGCCCTTCTGAGATAATTAACCAATTAATTAATTAACAAATTAATTGTGGTCACTTTGTGAACCAGCATTATTTTCTTGTTATTTGATTAGTCAAGTATGTGTAACTTTTTTTAGCTGAAACCAGTGAAAATGCAGATTCTGTAAACTAACAAGCTCAGCTTCTTGTAACCACAAAGAATGATCAATATAATAACCACAATTTTTCCATCTTGCCAATCCAAATGTAGAGCAGATTGTGTGAAAGTTGTTAAACTGTTTGTAAGACATCATTTCGCGGTTTGATCCTGATGGCTATCATAAGTTCTGAGATGTGCTCAGCCTTTATATTTAGATGTTGGACTAATAAAGCAAAAGAAAAATAGTAAAACACTCTCCTTTAGTCAAAACCTGGTGTTCTGCAAAGAGATCTGGTTTTTATTAACGATTTGTTTTAGAAGATACTTAGTCCAGGAAATGCAAAATTTCCTCTGGAGATGCATGATTTGGCATGCAAAAAAGTGATCTAGAACCTGAGAGCCGCAGACTGAAGCATTTACCAACACTGGAAAAAGAACCGAAGGATCTTTCCTGATCAAAGAAAATTATCTGATCTTCCCTATTCCTGTAGGTAGGACCTGTTCCCAATTTGAAAACTCACATTGTTGTTTTGAAATTGTGCATTCCTATGTGCTGCTGTTTGCACGTAGTGAAGGACTGGAAAAGCACACCAGAGTCAGCAAATGCAGTATTAACGCTTTTCTTCAACCCTTATGAATAAAATGCAACAAATGGTTCACAAATGGATCAAATCTCTCCCTCCTCTCTCCCCCCAGTAATTGTAAATCTTCAAGAATACATAGGCTAATTTTTTTCATGGCAATTTGCATCTATTTCCTCTTGCTTTAGCTGTAACATGTACTTCATAGGTAAACAGCTGTTATACTTTTTTTTTTCTTTTTTGCCATTTAATTCTTTTGACAAATTTCTAGGTGAAATTACAGCCTTTCTATAATAATACCAAAAATCTTTCAGTCTATATTTGAACTCTACTTCCTTAAACAAGAACAATCCACAATCTGCCTGTCCAATATTACAGAAAAGTTAACACTGCATCAGCTGGCATTATGGTTCGTATTGTTACTGTGATTGCCTATTGCATCCAGGTTTTAATTCTCCTCTGGTTTTAATTAACAAGCTTGTTATTTCTTGTGAAGTGTATGGGTTTATATTTTCTTACACTTAGCTTAGTTTCATTTCTGTCATGCCTATTGTTGAGATATCAAATTTGATAGGTCACTTTGCATATTTGCTGACAATATTCCCAGCTTTAACTCACCCTGTTCCACAGTTTACTTACTGATAATATCATTAAAATATGTCTCATACCTAACTATTTAAGGGGCTGTGTTTTCTCCTTGGCAGTACCTTTAGTTACCTCCCATTTAGCCAGACTTCCCTCCTCCTAACTACTTTTGCATAAGAATTCCAAGACAACTAGCAGCATGCTATGTAATGCAATATTAAATACTTCAGTAGAATATAGAAAGAGTAGCTCTATCTAATTTAATTCATTCTGAATACCATCTAAAAGATACCAACTTAATCTGTTGCAATTTATCTTTGTGAGGTCTATGTTTTATTCTACCTCACTCTCCAGTCATGTCAGTGTTTTAAAATCCTCTCTTAAAACGTGGTCTGAATCTCACACACTGCTGAGGTCAGTCTAATAAGACTGCAGGTGTCTGTTGAAGCAATCACTTTTCCATTCCAGTATGGAAGAGTAACGCTAGATTTGGAAATTATTCTTGTTGTATGTCTGGTGCAAAACTCTGAAAAGTTTAGTCATGCTGGTTTATTTAGTTTTTGTCATGCATGTTTTATTTTGGTTTTGTTCTGGTTTTCTGGGCTTTGTTTTGGTTTTGTTTTTTGTTTTTTTCTTTTTTAAAGTGCGACTCACCTTTTGTGGACTTACCATCACAACTTGGGAAAACTGAGCAGCAGCTTTTGGAAAAATATGTGGAGGGTTTCATCATCTTTGTCATTTTTCATGTCAAATATTTTATTTTCTAGTCGCTGTGCTGGTACTCCTCATATCATCACATACAGAGACACAGCATTGCTCGTTGGTACTTTAACTTTTTCTACATCTGGTTAGACAAAACCAGCTATTGGTAAGGGAATGTGCATTTCTCTTCCCAGACAGAGTAAGCATATATTTCCAAGATCCCATTCATTTCAGATAGGTAGACCTCAGAGGCTTATTTATCCTTCTTCTTTTCTCAAACTTTACTATAGTTAGATGAAGCATAGACTTTGAAAAATATTTTCATTAAAATGATACAAGCAAGAGGTTTATTAAATGCAGAAATGAAAATTACATACCTACCTGAAAATACAATAGAAGAAGATGTAAGAAAAGCAATAACTGAAGTTTAAAAAGTTACATACCTTTGATTTGTGTTGGTGGTTTTGGTTTTGCCTTTTTTTTTTTTTGGTTGGTTTGTTGGGTTTTTTGGGTTTTTTTTTGATTGTTGTTGTTATTTTTTTTTTGTGGATAGAGAGTCCTTGAAGCCACCACACCTTCTTTCTAAGAACCTGAAAGTCTGTCACCTGTAAGAGAGATTTTATTTATTGGGACTGGGATTTCTTTCACGTGTTGTGAGAGATGTTTCTATCTCTGTAAAACCAAAATTCATTGTTAAGTGATCAGGTATGACTTTTTCCATTGCTGTATAACATTGTGATACTACCTTTTGGTTTTCTTTCTGCCCCTGAAAAAAACAAGACATGTTTCAGTGCAGCCTGTTGAACCCAGCTTGTTGGGATGGCTGTGCTGAGAAAAATATGAAGAGAAAAATGCCCATAAAGCAATAAAAATGCAGACCAACAAGCCAGGAGTTTGAGTGGTTTTGGATATGTATTTTTCTTTTGTTAAACAGTTGTTTCGTATAAGTAAATGCTGTTCTGTCCCCTATTTTGGAAGTTTAGCTTCACTTGGAGAAAATGTAAAGTGGTTTTGATGTGGGTGATGACTAGTTATAGTAGCGTAACAATTAATATCTTGTTACTCACTTTCTGATAGTATTATGCAGACTTTTGGTGAATCATCTTTTGTTTACAGAAGAGGGAAAAGTAAGTCTTTCCAGTGTAAAAAAGTGAAATTCTGTGGTTTGAATAGTGCAGTTAATGAGATTTTAGCTCTTGTTTTGCGAAAATCAGTAGAATCCAAAGGGGGAATACAGGAAGGATTCTTCTTAATGTAGCTAGCTCTGTTTGGAAATGTAGGGCAACTATGGATGACTCAATGATTGGTGGAGGACTAGTGGTCATGACTGCAGCATCTTATACCCCCTTGCCAATGATCCTATTCGGATTTTGAATGTGCTTTAATTTATGCTCATTAGCTTCACACAGCTAATTGAGTCTTTCCTGAACATCCCTACATAAGCAAACCCAGATGTTCTTTCAAAAGATCATGAGAAAATTCTTTCAAAAGACAATGATGAATTCTTTGCAGTCCTTGATGATACTAACATGTAGCAGTCATCCAATGTCTGTCCTAACCGCAGTTTTGACACCCACGGCAAAATGCAGCTATTGCAAATGGCACCTCTGCCAAAAACAGATATCATGCGTCACTTTATATATATTTGTAAAAGCCATTGATTTTACTATTTCATTTTAACTGATTTTTAGCTGTTACTTTGCAGTACTAATTAAGTAGATTTGTAACTAAGCTTTATGAGCTGTATATAAGATTTGGTATATATATTCTGGGCAGAAAATATGATTTGGTGTTATCATTGAAAGGAAAATACATCATAGTCATGCTGCCCAGTCAATTTAAAATGTGGGTTATACATCAGAGTTGGGACAATGGTAGAGACAAAAGGAAAAAAATAGAAGACAGGGTATTCAGTATGTGGATATACCTTAAACTGAACGCTGACATTCTTATTGCCAGAATGCTTCAGGTCACCTTACTGAGAAGCAACCCAGCATGGTTTTAGGTACCCGTTCAAATAATAATTTATATATTCTGAACCGCCTTTGAAAATTCTGCACAGAGAAATAAAGATAGAAGTATTCCACAGATTAAAAAAGTTTTAGATTTGTTATGCCAAGCACAGGGATGTCAGCACTGACAAACACAGACATGAACTCTTCTGTCCTTAATTGAACTGGCTGTCAGAGCTCGGCTTTGGGTAGAAGCTGTCTGGTGTTGTGTGATGCTCCTGGCAGGGGTCTTCACTACAGCATTATGCTAATGCAGATAAGAGCTTCTGTATGGGAAGTTTGTTACAAAAGATCAGACTGCTTGCTGTGCAGATTAACATGCACATGTAGGACAAGAGAATAACTCAGTACCAGTGGCTTTCCTTGCAGTGCTTACGACAGTGTGATTTGTTCCATGATATTAACACACCATACTGATGATTTTCTGCAAACAGCCCCAACACAGTGGGAAGTGAGGATAACAGTTTCACCATTTAAACAGATTTCTGGTATGGAATTGCTGCTGTGTGAGACAGACTTGAAATCAATATAAAGATAGTATTTCAAGGTTGTTGCGTAAGTCATGTTGTAGCACAACTTACATGCTTTTCTAATACTTGTTGATTCAGGGTAACAGGTTCTCTGTATCTGTTTTTCCAATGACCTAGAGGGTGGGCACAGCGTTTTTATTATTAGTGTAGGATTCAGGACTTCTAGAAATTCCATCACTGATATTTTGTGCCAAATGTTTGCTTGGAATGGTTGAATAAGTTATAGTTTGGCCTGTTAGTCAGCTCCATGTTGAAAGTACCAAATATGTGTTTCTTCTTTTTCCTCTGTTTCTTGGGAAAGAAAAGGGTCAGCTGAGAGTTTTGCTGCAGATACTTTATTTACTTTTCTGTAGTAGCATTGTCTTTAACATCAAGCAAACTATGGCTTTAACATCAAGCAAACTATGGCTTTAACATCAAGCAAACTATGGCTTTAACATCAAGCAAATTATGGCTTTAACATCAAGCAAACTATGGCAAACTATGGCTCTCTTGACCATATGGTCAAGAAAGCAAGCAGCTGTAGACTACAAATTAGTTGAAGTATTGGGGAAAGAGCAAACTCACCTTCAGGTTTTTTAATGCATCTAAATTTTAGTCACCTGTTCTGGTAGTAGCTATTCATAAGGAATGGCTGCCAAGACTGTAGACTTTTTAGACTTTCTTTGTATAAATCTGAAATTATGTTCTACAGCACTAAAATAAGATCCAAGTTCAATACTCAGTGCTCAGGATTTAGGCTTTTAAATACAGATTTTAACAAACTGAACATAGTAATAAAAAAAAGCATAATCAAGTACTGCTGATGTTTTTCTGTGAAGCTGCTACACAATTGCTCAAGTAAGATCTGTGGTATGTAATTAAAGATCTATACGGTATTATTCTGCTTGTTCCCATGAAAAACATGCATATTCCAAATAGCAAGCTGCTATTACTATCATCAGTTGGGCATTTTAAAACCACATTATTCTTTCATAGTTAGGAAAATATCTCAGTGATTAACTGTGGTTGTCTTCATTAGGGGACACCTCATTCTTTCTGTCAGATAGTGCCTTTCTGGCAGTGGAAAGCACTGCAAAACCTCTCATATTCCAAATGGATATATGACTAGCTCTTGTGTTTTCCATTAATTCTTTGGAGCTGCTTTTTTCAGACTTTCCAATTTGATGTAAGGGGTTGTCAGCAATTTGGTAACTACATTGTACATATATATGATTAAAAAACTGTTTTCCGACAGTTCTTGAAGGCACCTTCTAATTGTGCTGTTACTGTGGGAATTCTTTATCCTCCAATAAAAGATAAAACAGAGAACTTCAGGGGGAAAAATAGATGTAAGTATTTGGGGAAGTGTGAGTATCTTAACTGTTTTGGATTGTGCAGACTGGGAACTGAAGTATTTTGTCTAAAACTGATACTGTTCACATAGATTTAAATTCTCCAATACATGAATCTATGTTGTGAGTTCTTCAAGGCAGTATCTTAGGGTTTGTCTAGTGCGTGGCATAAGACATTAGTCTTGCCTGAGGTTCTTTCATGTTATGTTCTTATATTGTTATTCTTCCTTTCATGTTCTATCTGTGCCAGCAAAAACTTTATTTGTGTTAAATTTCTGTACATGTATTTTTTCCTTTTTTCTTTATTTTTTTTTTTAATAAGGACTTTAAATATCCTATAATATTATCTGGTCTGCCTTGTCATCACCCTTTTTTTTCTTCCAAGACCTCTACCTGGTCCATTTTGCAAATTGACACAGCAGTGTGATCTTAACTAATCTAATGACCTGGAGTCCTAAATACAAACAAAATTATAGAGGAAAATGTGTACACTCATACATTTCCTTTCCACATGAATTTACAAGTGTTTTATTTTTATTTTTAAACATCCAGTTTTGGAACTAAATTATAGGATTTCTGTATTCCTGAATTTCTTAGGGGACAGACTTAAAGCCTCTTTACCCCCCAAATAACACTTTTGTTCCTAAGCCACAAAATCTGCATCCCTACATAAAATGTCCAAATAGAATTTATTTCTATTTCTTCAGTGGGATAGGCATTGGATGATAGGAGCTGGCATTTACATTGACCAAAATGAACTTGATGTTCTGTTCTATGAACAGAATAACAGCATTAAGAGAAGATCATTTTGTCTATCTGTGGTGATAACAGTGCGGTGATGTAGATTTTGCCTGAAGTGGATATAGACCTATAAATGAGTGTCTGCAAAGTTTCACGGCTCTGGAAATGACAAGCACAAATAACGAACAAATAGACTAGTGCATGATTTCTTGTGTTCAAGTAAAATGAGAAGATTTAAGCAATGCTGATAACAGTCACAAATACATTTAAGGTGGTTTAATTTAGATGCTTTCTCAAACATTCTCATACAATACTGAGGTAATTGTTTGAAGATTAATGCAATTATGCAGCCTTTGTGACTATTTACTGCAGGCATCAAGTAATGGTGGTCTGCAGTTGTTAAGGACACACTGGATGAGTGGGATGCAACTTGCAGGATATGATCAGGATTGACTAGCCACATTGACTGACTCTTATCCATAAGAGCAGCACCCTGTCCAAAGAGGACACTCACCAATGGATTATCTGGTCCAATTCTGAAACATATTCTGAATCTCTGAAGACTATTTTGTGAACCTCTTGTTTCAAACCATTGCAAATTTGTCAGATACTTGCCTGAGGCCTCTAGGATTTATGTCTGTGGGATTAAGAACTGCTCTGCTACAGAGCCTGCACTTAAAACAGTGCCACAAAATGTTGCGGAGGATCTGTTGGCATGAAGCTCACAGCTAGTAAAACATAGTGTCTTCCCTGTAATGTGAGCGAGTACATGGAGTACAGTAATTTCATCCTGACAGTGATCTTACATGATTACACTGGTAACTCATGATTCCACTGTACTATAGTTCTTCCCCTTGGGAGCTATTCAACAATGAATCATTACCAGGAATGAAAGCAGCTGTATTTTATGTTTCAGAGTCAAGAGACTTTGCGGTGGTTCTAATCAGGAATATATACACAGAGAGGCACCTAAATTATCATAATTTATTGCGACTTAAATTATTTAGTACACTTTTATGGAAAAGGTTATGTCAGTACTTAATAAAATTAAAGCTTCCTTTATGCTGGCTGGTCAGTCAGATGGAATGGTGGCTTTTTAATGAGTCAATATGTGAACAGAGAATCACTGAAACCCTTTAACGCAGAGTTCTTGCTCAAAGGCCAAACAAATTCTCCTTCTTTGTGAAGCCACTCTCTGTCAAAAACATTTCTCTTGTATGTACATATTAAATGTTTTACTACTATATCTGGCATGGTTAGACAAAGTAAGATTCACTTATTATTCTTTTTTGTTTACTTACCTTGAAAATCAATAGCATACTGTAGCAAATAGCAAGTAGCATACCTTCCAAAACCTTTCTGAAAATAACATTTGTTAAAGGAAGAAATTACCTTACTGTAACGCTTTGTGTCAAAATATTCCTCACAAAGGAGCCAAAGGCAAGGGAAACAAATTGAAAATAGAAAAAAAAGTTGCATGTAAGTTGTACAATTTTGAAAAGAATATGTAATCATGGGTCATTTAAAATTGTGCTTAAATTTTGGAGTTTCTAAACATGACAAATCTAATCATGATTTTTCTACAGAGCAATAGTACATGTAATAAAAAATCTGTCCAAAAGGAGGGGTGTGTGTGTGAGAGTTCAATTTGGAGAGAGAAGACAAAAGTCAGAAGTATAAAAGATGGGCTACTGGGAGAAAACAAAATAATTCACCCATGCCTGTGCATTGTCCACTTGGGCACCAGGGTGACTAAGCAATACTGATACTTTTCATTACACACGCAGCTTGAATTCTGATCTTCTAATAATACCGAAGATGAATTCTGTGTGTGTATAAACACACATGCGGCATGTACATGCCTTCATAACAGCACAGAGAGGCCTCAATTGGAAGCTCTATACAAATGGAATTGCACAAAATTGGTTTTTTGCCTGACAAACTTTGTACATTTCTAACCAAATTTTGCAAAAGTCAAACATGAATTTTTACTGAAACAAGGGAATTTGTCTGGAGCCAATGTTTTATAGGCATCAGCCAAACTGAGGACTATTTTCCTTCTCTATGATTGCAGTAAAAGAAGTGTTCTGAAGCCAGCTGTGGTATACTAGGCCAGAGTCCGGATTAAAAAAATATGTGCTGTGACCCCGGCAGAGTCATCACGCAGCTGATAAAGAATAACAAGTCATTCCTAGGAACAGCTGCTTTGCTGAGCAAGGGCTCCAACCTCTCCAGTGTAAGTGAGCATTGTTAGATCCTAATGATTTAAAGAGACCATATCACAAAAACTGCAACACTTTTTCCCCTCTGACCAAAATTTTACCGTGCAGCCCGCTTTGCCTGCAAACCACTAGTCTCCAAAACTGCCTTCAGAGACCTACTCCCAGCAGAGGCATCAGTTTAGTCCCAGCAGGCTGTTTCACCATTTTTAGTGTTGGTTTTTTTTTTCAGGGATGGTGTACTGTGTGTATAAACAGTGAACTTAGGGTGTTTCAAATTTCTGTGGTACAGGTAACATAGCCTTTGCAGAGATGCCAGCTCTTCAGGAGTTTCCAATACATGGTCACAATACATACTACACAGTCCAAGCAGAATGAGGCCCTGGCAGTGGCCCCGTGCAGGCATTACGGAGGTTCAGGCAAGCATGGTCAGTGCCAGGCAGAGGTCTTCCCAGGTGTAGAAGTTGTAATCGCGTAGGATATTTGTCAACTGTAGATACAGCCTGTTCCTTTTGTCTGCCTACTCACAAGTCTGTTGTTAAGTTATTGCCATCTATTAGTTGGAAACTCCTTTTAGAAGCATAAGCAGGCTAACTACAGGAGCATCTGGCTTAAGAGAATTCTACTTCACCTTGCAAAGTTATTTGTTCTCATAATGTACTAGACTTGCATGTATCACAGAGTAAACAGCACAGTAATAGCAGTAGGAAATGTTGAAATAACTGATCTAGGTTTTGTTTGCTCAGTGGGCTGGTTATTAATTTTATAATGGTTTTGGATATTTCCATCCTTCTTTCTAACCATCCCAAAAAGTATTCTATATATTTGCAACAGTGACACAAACAACCTAAGAAGAAAGATATGTGGGAGACTGTCCAGGACTCTAGGTCACGGGATGGCAGAGGGACAATTTATGCTAAGTACTGGTCATTCTGAGGAATGAGTAGACCATGACTTGGATTTTACCCAAAGCCAGCCAAAATCTAATTCTGTATAGATGATCATTTACATTATCTGCTTATGCTTGCACAGTGTTTATGGCTGAACACTTCCAGACAAATATGTACATTTAGGACCATAAAAGGTCTTTAGTCCAACCTTTTTCTCAAAGTAGGTTCAGCTCTGAGGTCACACCAAATCACTAGTATGTTCTCATATATCCTGCAAAATGGGAAATCCTAGGTTTGTAGAAGATGCAAGCAAATAATGCCAAGTAATTTGTGAATAAATGCTTCATAATTCAACAACTTCTAGCAAACTGTTCTTACCAAAGCTACTAGTGCATTAGCCACTTTATGAACAGTTAGAAAGACATTAATTTTCAAACTTTCTAGCTCAAATGGCTTGGCTTAGTTCCAGTTTTCTTCAAAACAGTTCCATGTCTGCTGCAAAGCATACAGGATGTTGTGTGTGTGTTTGTGTGTGTGTGTGTTTGTGTGTGTGTGTGCTTGTGTGTGTGTGTGTTTGTGTGTGTGTGTGTTTGTGTGTGTGTGTGTTTGTGTGTGTGTGTGTTTGTGTGTGTGTGTGTTTGTGTGTGTGTGTGTTTGTGTGTGTGTGTGTTTGTGTGTGTGTGTGTTTGTGTGTGTGTGTGTTTGTGTGTGTGTGTGTTTGTGTGTGTGTGTGTTTGTGTGTGAAAATACATTTCCATGGGAAACTCAAAACAAGATAAAAATACAAGATTAGGCTGGAATGGAAATCATAGTGTCGTATCTGTGATTCTATACTGAGAAATAAAGGTGGTAGAAATAGAGCCCAAGTGTACTGGGGCTTTAGCATGTGTGGAGCTTCTTTTCTCTAGTGTTAATATTAGGAACTTATACACTTAAAAAAAAAAAAACCTAACAAACAAACAAAAAAAACCCTAACAAACAAACAAAAATATAAAAGAAGGTTCTAAGTAAAGGTCAGTCCATCTTAAGTAACTTTGCTTGACCTATTTCTGTCCCTGAATGATCTCTTTGGCTTTTGAAACCTAGGCAAATTTAGAATTAAATGAAGGCGTTTTGAAATACCCGGTATTAAAACAGTGAGGCTTCTTGCATGAAACATACAAAGCTGGAGTTGCAATTAAGCTCTTCCTTCCACCTTCCCTGCTCCACCTCCCCCCTACTGGTGTTCTGCTCAATGGAAACTCATTTTGGCAAGGACAAAAAGCTGTGGCTAAGTGACTCATCCACTAATGTTGTTTAAAGAGAGCTGGACAGAGAGGGGGAAAAAAACCCAACATCCACTAAACCCTCTGCTGCTTGATAAGAACCAAAATAGGTCCAGATGGTCTCTGTAAATCTTCCCATACTTGCCTGAAGAGCAGCGGACAGAAACATCCAGAGCTATGCTTACATTTTCAGTAGTTCTTGTTTTCTTGGTGCAACAGGAATGTTCTGGCACATGGGAATGCTCTTTGACAGGTTTCTGCACAAGTTAAGATTAATTGGGCCAAGATGAGCACCACATTGCTCACTGTTGAACTGTTATTAGAAATAACAGCTCAATGACTGAAGACTGATATAAATAACTGAAAATACAGGAGCAAAAGAACTTCCGTTCCAGTGCCATGACTTTGCCGAGACCAGTGCAACACTGAGTTCCAGTTGCAGAGGATCCTTGCTGATTCCAGGATAGATGGAATCTCTGGAGTAAAGACGATGAGGCAAATCCCAGTAAGAAAGTGCAGGCTTAGTGGTTGAAATGTTTATGTGTTGGGCAGCTTTTGGTGGGTTTCCACAAGAAAAGTGAAATATGTTAGGCTATGTCCTGTTGAATTTCAACACTTTTCTCCCTAGCTTGGAAATGCGAAAGGTTTTGAAACAAAAAGCATTTTTCTTCTCCTTTGCATCATTTTTGGCATGACAGAACTGTTTTGTCTGAGATTCTTCCTTCTCCTTCCACTGCTTCCACATCAGTGTGAAATAGTTTGGTCTTGGATAACGTCAGCGTAAGAAGCTAGACCTGTACTAAGCTCCAAAAGTGGAATTACATGATGACATATTTGGGACAAACGTGGTAATGATGTTGCAATCAATATGGTCTACAGTGTGCCTATACGTGTGAATCTGTGTTCAGAGCAGTGTGTATATTTCCGCATCAGCATTGTAAATGCATCATGTTTTCCACTATTTTATTATTTTGTCAGGAAAATACCCTTGGCCTAAGGAGTTAAGAAACTGTGCAGTAGTGAGTATATAATTCTAATTTATGTAGATTAGAGTTTTTGAGAGCTGTTGGCTGATAAAAATTGTCAAACAAGACCCTTCAATTTTAGCTTTCAGTTCCATGTAGCCACTGGCTGCTGTGGTGGCCAGTCATCATTTGCTGCTTCCTAATCAGTCTATTGAAATTCAGTGCTAAGGCAACACAGGCTGGAATATATTTTTGCAGAACAGTAATGTTAGGAAGCACAACTCTTTTGTGGAAGCCATGGTGTAAACACAAGAGTGAATCGCCTTTGAACTAGCTCAAGTCAACAGGTTTGGGCCTGAAATATTTGGCTGAAATATTTCTTGGAGATTGGAATGAAGAAGTGATTAGATGGGGGCTGGAATTAAGTAAAACCACTCACAGCTGCTCTTCAAATTCATCCCACTGAGGATGAAAGCTGAAAACTGATCTTGTAAGTCATAGTTTTTAGCTCATCAGAAAAAAAAAAAAGAAAAAGGAAAAAGGCCTACTGACAAGGGAAGGTGTGGATATGAGCACAGCTGCCTAACCTTTGCCAAGTAAACTGAATAAAATGCCTTTGAATTCACATCACATTGTGGTGAACTCTGGATTCTAACCTTTGGCCACCCATTTTCTTCTCACCACACACGCTAGAAGCTGCCTTTCTCCAGCTTTGCAAGGGGAGTGGGCAGAGCTGTGACCTGGATGACACAATATGAGGGTTTGCAGAGAGCCTCTGGTGGTCTCCTGTGCTTCCTCCTTATGTATCTGAACTCACAGGTGGGAGCAGTGTAGTTAAGCTTACTTCTGCTTAAAAGAGGTCAGCCTGTAAATGTTCTTTAGTAGTCAGCACAGCAGGCTTCAGTTTTGCAAAGGGCAGTACAATAACAGTGTTACTTGCTGCAACGGTTATTCTGGCAGATTTTTTATGGGATTTAGTCAGGCCTTTTGTTTTTAAAATGCAAAGCAAATTCCATATAGACATAGACTGAAATAGGAGAAAAGTAGCTCCAGACACCCTTAGAAATTGAAGCATCAGTGTTTCATTCAACTCACAGTGTGAGGAGCACCACAAAGAGGAATGTGTTTTAAAATTGCCTTTAAAGCTCACTTTAGATGTAGATATCTGGCATTTGATGTTGTTTTGATTTTTATTGTAACTTGATAAAGGAGATGCAAAAGAACCTTTGCTTAAAAAAAGCTTTCTTGTTCTAGGAGAAAATGTGCAAGGGAAAAAATCAATCAGACTGTCAACAAAATGAAACATACCTGTCTGACACTAATCAAGTTCATGTTATATGCTGCATAGAAGCTAAGTTTCTTTAGTATTCACTTCCAGATTAGCTGTTTTTGTGTATGTTTTAAAAAATTCTACCATACTTTCTTGACTGCTTCATTAGAGTTATTACAGCATTGCTGTGCTTTTTGGAATGCAGTTTGTCAAAAGAAAGGCAAAAGGAAAAATGGGCTAGACTTTCAAACTTAACAAGGTCAGCCAAAACCCACAATCTGTAAGTTCTTGTTTAGTTGCTTAAAGAATGAAATGGGTGTTATGCAGATGTTGTGAGCATTCATAATTAATTATTTGATCTCAGGATGAAATAAAATCATGAATTACAAGCTGATTTTTTTGAAATACAGATTTGGGCTGTTTTTTTGATGGTGGAATAGTCATCAGAAAGTGGCAGAAGGATCATCATTTGAGGTGTTTGATGAATAAAAAAAGAAGGAAAAAGCTATTTAAAATACTGCTGAGAATAATCCAGCCATGGATTTAGTTACCTACAGTATTCTATCACTAATAATCAGTTTCCTGATCAAGAGAAAGTGATCTTTGCATCTACTGGCCCTTTGTAATGTAGTCCACCAAGGAAGCAGAAAGGCATTCTTTACATAACTCAAATGCTGCTGAGAAGCAACATAAAGTCATCAATGTTAGTGTGGATTGCAAATGCCACAAGCAGCAAAATCTTCTCTTGCTTAACATTCTTTCTCAAGAGTTTTGTTGCAACATGTTATAAATGGTAGGAGCAATATTTATGGGATACAGGCCACATTAGGTTCAGAAATATAAATTAAAAACCATGAGTGACTTAAACTGAGTCACCCTCATTTTATGCAGAAGTAGAAATGGAACATGCACAGGATCTGTCCACACTGGGGATAGATGGTTTATTTCCAGATGACAGTCAGCATACAGCTGAACTCACACAGCCTCTCCACATGTAAAAGGCAAGCTTTTTAAGGCTAGGTCAGTCTGACTGCTGGCTGCTGTGCTTTTGATCTCATCCCTATTTCCAAGAAATCCCTCTTCTGAGATTTCTCACAAGCTAGTTGGATCTTGTACTATGTCAATAAAGGCTCTCACCTTGTCAGCAAGGATCTGGAAATTTGAGAGAACTGTACAGCCATGAGCAGGACAACAGTCAGAAAACACTGGACATAGCTGACTGTAGACTCATGTCTTCTGTGTGTACCTGTGTCACTCAGTGAGACTCCTGTCTCAGAATTCATCAGATGTGATTAAAATAAATCGAAAACTTTTAACATCACCAAAGAACTTCAAAATGAGCTGATGTCATTGTCCTGACATTAAGACTTGGCAAGAGATTGCCAAGCATCACAACCTTTCTACACCTGTAGACTACAGACAATGCAATGACAGTACAGTACAGACAAACAAATATAGAGGGAGGAGAAAGTGGATGTAAAAACCAGTAAATAACGCTGGAATGACAATTTGTAGAAACCTCTTATAGAGGTTGATCAAAAGATAGGATACCAGAGTGGAAGAATGGGTCAGGTTTTCAAAATTTACCACTATTTAAGTTTGTAAAAAATTATCAAAATCACACAGCAACATGTATTTTCCAAAGGATGAACAAACTGACATAGTTTCTACAAAAAAGAAAGTTATGTCACATTGATCAGACAGAAAGTCTAATGGGAGTTTAAGATCAAATACTAATTTCAAAGCAAACATACACAGATCTTCCAAAAAGAAAAAAACTATTAATGACAGCTGGGGAAGGTATTGTGTAAAACTGAGTCATAAATTCCATTTACTTGGCACCCAATAAAGGACAAATAATGCAAACATGATGGGTATGTGACATCTGTGTAAAGAACCAGAGCATAACTGAAAAAAGCTTAGGAGAGTTTATCTTGTGCCTAGCAGTGGCTGGAAGCAAGTAGCAACTCATTTGTTCCAACTAAGCATGAAACACTGGTGCGGGTGATGATTGCAGTCACCTTTTCAGAACTATCTTAACTTAGCCACATGTAGTCACCACTCTGGATCATTTCTGCCTAAAGCAAAAGCAGCTGGAGTAGTTTTGTGATGAGCAATTTTCAGATAATGGACCATTAGCAATTTTGAGTATTTCTAAAGGATAGGTCTTACACATGCATATGCATTAGTATGGTTTAAGTTACCACTCTACTGAAGTGCAGTGCAAGCATGAACCAAGGATAATGAGATGTTTAAAACCTCTGTCTCCAATTTATTTGTTGTGGTATGTGTCTGTAGAATTCAGTGCTTCATCCCTCAGATAGCTCTGGTTTTTTATCTGCAGGCATTTAGATAAACAGCAATCTCCTCATACCCACAGTTGCAAGTTGCTATGAAAAAAAAACTAGTAAAAGAAAGTAAAAGAAAGTTATAGTAGCAATGACAGAGCATTAAATTTTTTCATCAGAAACTACAGTATAACAATGTAGAATCTGAAAGTTTTGAATGGAATGAGTGGGCCAAAACAGCCAGATGTATGCAAACAAAGAAAGCAAAGTACTTGAGCAAAACTGGAGGCTGATCCTAGTTTCTTTAACCACTGAAGCTAATGAGTGATGCTTACAAACTAAGTAAAGGAGAAGAAAAATTAAACCTCAGCTGCCTACAGGGCAACTTGAATCACATAAATATCTACAAGTTCAAGAAGCAACTACCACTCTGCATAAGTACAGATATAGAGTGCAAAAGATCTAATAGGCAGTTGTTTATTTTTATCATACCTGATAGGATTTCACTGATCTTAGTAATCATGTATGTGGTACAATGATATTCTTCTCCAGCACACGAGTTGGAATTTGGAGAACAAAAACCACCTGTGCAAGTGTTGATATGCCAGTGTTAAGCATTTAAATGCAACTTGTCCAGACTATTATTATTATTTTATTCTGTGTTAATTTATTTCTCTGTATTATAGAATACAAGCACTGTTTATTTTTAAACAGCTATAAAAATAGTTAAGTCCTAAAAGAGACAGAGCAAAACAAAGTTAAATGGGAATTCTTGGTTAATGCAATCATGCATTCTAATTCTTATTTTGTTCTAGGGGCTATTACACAACCTGTTGTAGGGTGCATGAGCATTCCTATTGATGCATGTTAATCATGAAAACCTACTTCACTTAAAAGGTTTCTCTGAAAAAAAAAATAATGCCACAAAGGGTGGTTTTATTTTACAAATGTAAAATTATAAATATTAGGAATTATTTTGAGAGCATAGTTATATAGAATGCTTATGTTTAAATCCTAACAGTTTGGGATGTCATAATATGGTCTTAAAATGTGAATTGTACCTGTATTTTCTAAAAGAGAAAGCGAAGGTGGAGAGCATATGGGAGGGGAAGGGATAAAAATGCCAGATGAGAATAAGGCATACAATTTAGCAACGGCTCACCCTGATAAGAAAATGCTACTATACCAGACATGCAGATGAGTTTTCTATGAAGAGTGTTTTGAGAGATTCAGGAGAGTGTGAATATTAAACAATAGGAAACAAGAGAAGAGGCATCTTGCATTTAGTATCGCTAAGAATCACAAAAGGAAGAAGAGGAATGGAGGCTGAGTCTCTCCAATCACTGTGATGCATACCGACTGCCTCTCAGGATACCATGGTAAAAGCATAGACTTAGGTGACCCATCACTATGAATCTTTCTTTCTGGTGTGCTTCTACATTCCCTGCGTCTCCAGACGTTTTCATTACAACTCCATTTTAGCCTAAACAGTGTGGCAAAAAATGTAGAGCCCAGCTCAGAATATCAGGAGAGAGATGATTTATAGCATTTTAGTATTCAGGAAAAAAAAACACCTTGATTTGGTGGGTGACAATTAACAATACAAAAATTACCTAATCACAGAAAATAAAGGCCACAACAGCTGGACAGAAAGAAACATGATACTCTATAGAAAATTGTAAAACCAGACATGTAACATTTTATTCTATCTGGTTTTGTTGAAAGAAAAACTAAGTAGCACTCAGATTCCTATGCTAAGAGCTTCTGAGCTTCACAATAACTGCAGCTAACCATTATGCCATTGCAGTAAGTCACCTCCTCCCCTTAATATTCATCTACAACTACTTCAGATTATTTAGATTTCTTTCTGAATGAAAATCCCTTAGAAATTTAATGATTATTTTTTTGCGTTAAAAAAATAATAATGTTTTGAAATACAATCTGCAAGAAAGTCAAGTTCTCATTGCACTGCGCATCTTTAGGAATGTGTCAGTCCATACATTTGTGTAGCTTTCAACAGTTCTAAGCAGTAGGGTGCATGTGGGTCTGATCCAGATCTGGAATTCAGGGTGATTTACCTTTGCGGTCTACAGTTCTGCAAGAGGATATTCTACAGTGAATATTATACCCTTTCCATTCTCTACTATCATATTACCTGCCTGTTATGTGTGTCCTTAGCCCAAATGTTCCTATGTCAAAACTGATGGTATAAATTCTTCTGGATCAGGAATCTGCTTGAAAGATCCAGATCTATAATCTGGATAGCCTCCATAGGTTCCATTGAATAGTTAACTGTGAAAGTAAATTAATTCAGTTCAGTGTGTGTTGCACTGTTAAATACAAAGGTAGATATGCACCGATGTACTCTGCAATAATTAATTTCAATTTCTTTTCATCCTTTCCTTCGGTATGTAAATTTCCCTTTATTTAATGCAGGTGGAAGAAGAGATATAATAGTAAAAGAGAAGCAGTTGAAAGAGGGAGACCTGGGAGTTTCAGTGGGTTGTTTAATGTTACGTTATCATAAAGAATTGTCTGATATATTTGCAAAAATAAAAATATTTATATTCTCATATTTTCTAGTGTTAAATACATTCTAGAAACACAAGTAAAGGATGATTGCATATAGAGTACTTCGAAGTAAGCTTAGTGAATGAATTGCTTTCCTTGATGTAGCTTCAGGCAATACTTGAAGTGGAAGTCAGGAGCACCCACATCCATGCTGTTCAGCTATATATGCATGATATGCAGAGCCACTAATGGCATTTTGCCACAGACAATTTCCAACATCCTGAATTTATATTTTTTATTTACTTCCCAAAATATTCCACTTCAAATTTCAATTAAAATGCATACTAAAGAATCATAAACTTTTTACAGATTTCAATTTGATAGTCTCAGAAGTAAATTACAGACATAAAAATATTTATATTACAGCACAAAAAAGAAACAAGGTTTGGAAGGAATTATATACAGTTGTATATAAACAAATCTTTGGCAATGACAGATTGGGAGAAAGATTAATTTTAAGGTTTATTATTCTGTAGCTGCTCTGTGAGAATGCCATATGCTTTTCTTGGAAGCATGTGATATCAGCTACTATGGGAGATGGAAGTCAGAATAATTGGAGTTCTAATCCAGTACAGCAGTTTCATTGACTGAATGAAATGTTCTTGTCCGTTTTTTCACATCATGGGTGCTTAGCTGTGACCCTTGGCAAAATGTACATTTCTGCGATAGTACAGCAAGAGTGCAATATATCTTCATGAATGAAACATAAAAGTTAGATTACTCAAAAAGCACTTAACCCAAATTATTTAGGTGAATGAAAATTGAGAAATCTTAAGCTTGTTTAATTTTTGTAATTAAGAAACCTCCAAAGAGCTTCCCGAACATGCACATTTCTGGACTGATAGAAGATCCCCTTATGGTAGGTGACTGATCCATAGGCTAATTCATTGCATAATGAAAAGTAAATGCAATCTAAGTTTGGAATTTCTTCTGTTATTGCAATTTCATGTTTGCAGAAGTTTCCTGAAAAAAGAAAGGCAGTCCTGAGATAGAGGAAGAAAAAATCCTTTCTACTAGGCCATGTAAGATTAAATCCTAAAAGGTAACAGCATACTTAACATTTGCCTGCCAAGCCATAAGGCTGGGTTATAGGCTTACATTACAAAGTACGGGCCAGGAAAGACTGAAGAGTAATATCATATTAAATCCTTTTTTCTGAAAATTACCTTGAGTGTTCACGGGCTCCATCTTAGTCTGTAAAATATGTAATTCTTAATTATTCTTCCTAATGTTTTCAAAGGATGGCACATTTTATGCAAAGTCTCTGGGTGTGATATAGGCTGGTCTTCCCAGTTACTGCCCTTCTTCATTAGCTTCTTATTTTTAAAATGTTTAAATTAAAATTAAGGTCCATGTGGAAATAGGATGGATAATCTCTTTGAATGCCTGAGGGACATGTGGGGTTTTGCTAGTCGGGATTTTCTTAACTTATAATTGAGCAAACTATATGTGAATAAATTGTATGAATTACGCTGTCCACAGTTTGGACAGATCCAGTGTTGAGCACTATTCAAACAATTGTTCTGTTAAAATCCTTTTTCTTTAAGAGTATAGTTTTCTTTTGTTTAGTTAAAGCAAAATCGAGGGACTTCATACAGTCGATTTTAGCGTTTTATGGGTAACTGCATTGTTTAAATGACCAGCACTTATAATATTAGCACTGTTAAAGTAAGCAAAAAATAGGATCATAATAAGGTAGGGTAGATTGCCTCTGAAGCTGAAAATTGTTAGATCACTCAAATTATATTCTTTTTATTTTACAGAAGTATTAAATAAGTTCATTAATTGGCCTCTTTTACTGAGGAGCTTGGGTAATTTTAGTTGTGGGTTTGGATATTTTTTCCATTATCATGCACTTATGAGTTGGGTTTCAGCTGGGGTTTCAGCATATTGTTCACTAATCCGTAGTTAAGATACCATATGTATGTAACTCAGGTTCTTCATGATGTCTGAGTTACTGTCTCTCCGAAATAGTATGTGGTATTACCATTATCTTACACGCTTTCCACATCCCTGCTGATTGTATCAGCCATTCGAGTCCTTCCTGAGAGTAATACTGGTCTTTCACATTTGTGGCGAGTGCTATGCTTGACATCGCCCACAGCATCTTTAGCCTCCAGGTGTCGTTAACTCCTACCTTTCCCTCACTTGGAACAGCTGAAGGAACATCTGTTGCATTGTACACATTGCTCACATTTGTACATAATTGAAGGTGATAACCTGTGGCAGGTTTTCACTTTTCAGAACCATTTTGAAGCATTACTCAAATTTCTTAGCCTATAGCTACTGTCCTTGGCAAGAGATTGAAAGTGTACCTTTATGCCCCTTTGTTTAAATGAAAGGTCTTTGATACCTGGGTGGAACTGCTTGATCTCAAGGTTGCATTTCCCAATAGGTGTCTACCAGACCACAGGAAAAAGCCAGTATATCCTGACGTATAGCTGCTATGCTATACCTACTGAGTCTGAGATTCCTGGTATACTGTGGAAAAATTGACACTGTCTAGCCAAAATCCCCTTTTTTTCAGGCTTCAGGATATACATTATGGTGTTTATGGAGCTTCTTTTGCAACCTACTCTGGCCTGTTCTGGGCCTCCATCCCCTCCTGAAATTGCATGAACATGTACTGTATGAAATAGAATGAAAATTGCATTTTGTCTTGAGCCACAGGGAAGTTTTCCGTGGTATTGTGCCCATCTCACAGAGAGCTTTGTGTGTTGTTTGAGTCCTGACTCTGCTGGAAGGTGGGAAAATGCTTTTGAGGCAGCTTAGAGCCAGACCTGCCACCTTTAACAGTGGGATGAGGTGGAGGGCAAGCAAGTCCAGTGTGCATTTGGGAGGTGCAGCAAAGCACCTCCAAATTCCCAGCTGGAAAGAGTGTCTTTCCTATCAGATAGGCTTTCAGATAGTTAAGACTATCTGTGGTGGTTGCTGTTTTACAGATGATATGCAGTATCTTGAACCTTGAGGCTCTGGAAGTTTTAGATAATATCCATAGAAGCGGATTCTTTCTGTGCCTTCTGGAACAGCTGCAGCTCACACTGCACATCACTTCCCATTATGCATGTTTTAATGTTGATGTTGGGTTCTGTAGTCTGCCTTCTCAGAACTGTTCTTGAAGCATCATTTTCAAAATTCTATTCCTTTTATGTCTTTCATTGCTGTAATGTTGATCCCCTGATACTTACAAGTGGAAGCACAGAAACCTTACAAAACCCCTGACAGTTAAGATCAATCTCTATCACCCAATCATACATACCAACGCCATGTTATGCACAAATCCCTATGAATTCATTCAGGTTTTCTAATTTACCTGAGGTCTTTTTTACTTCAAGTAGACATTGATTAAACACAGGCTGAATCAAAACCAAATAATAGCAGGGGGTAGGGGTAGTATTTACTTTTACTTTGAGCTGAAGCCCTAGTTTTGTTCAAAACCATACTAAAAATTATCTCAAGCTATTGATATCAACACATTATGCTGTAGAAGTAACAGGAGGTACTAAAAACATTTACAAACATGTCCCCGGTGTTCTAATGGATATAGGGAATTCAACTTAATAGGCAAAGTTTGATTTAGCTTTTAAACTTATTTCACTGCTAATTCTGCTCTTGTTCCATCGTTACACTAAGCTTTTGGCAAAAGAAGCAAAACCAAAATACTCCTCCACCCAGTGTATTCTATGTTCTTGAGGTAAGAGAAAGGAAATAGCCTTGTTGTTTGCACAGTGATAGTAAAGGCTGTGCAGGGTAACACACCTAAATATTTAACAGCAAATATGCCACAGTGGTGTTAGACATATACATAAACAGCATTATTAGTGTCATTATTAGTACCTTTAAATGAAGTACAGTTAGGTTAGGCATGCTGAGAAAGTCATCTCTGTAACCCCTTGAACCCCTTAGAAACATGAGTAATCTTCCGTTCTTTTCCATAAAATGTACTGTGGACATGGTATTCTGCTCATCTAAATGTGCAGCTTGACTCATTGAAAGAAAGTAATGTAAATGAAATCTGAATTACAGCTGTGTCCTGTTATAATGAATAACGTCTGCTTACTAAGACACTGAGTCAAGGACCTAGTTCTCTGTGGAAGGAAAGTATTTGTGTTTTGCCCTGGAAAAGCTGACAGGCATACATCTGTGTGCTGTGTTTCACATGCTGAGCACTAGAAGTAATGCAAATTGTTGATTTGGCTAGGAGTAGTAAAAACATGGTTCGAGAATCATACCATTTTGCGTGACTAATTCTGAGAAGCAAATGCAAAGCCTTGAGTGTCTTTTTTTTGGGGGTGGTAAAGTCTGTTTAGTTTGTCTTTCATATTTTTGTACTAGTTGTGGTATTAGCTTCAGTCTGGAATGTCTTAAGCAAAGTTCAACAAGTAAATCAACACTTACTTTTATCCAAGATTGATAAGTGATTAGCAAAACAGGATATAAAATAGGTTATCTTATTATGATCTGAATTTTTCGTGTATGTGCATGCAGCTTTAAATAAATACTTCAGCTTCCTGAACAAGCAACTCTTGCTACAGTTTGAGAGCTTTGTATGATTTATATGAGGACTGTTAAAAGAGAAACTTATCTGTTTTCCATTTTCACTGCAAGGTCAGCTCTGGATATGAGCAAACTTTAAGCATGACACTGGACTTTCTTCTGTTCATGTGTTCCAGTTGCATAACCTATTTGGAGTATGTGCAAGAGTTCTTTCAGAGTCATATGATAATAGCACATCAAAATTTATAAAGTCATCTAGTAAATACAGACCATTTCATCTTGTTAATTTATGCATTATATATGCTCTTATATCTAATACTAATTTTAAAATTGGAAGTGCAGTTTAGAAGGCATTTGAAGAAATGCAGAAATGTTGAAAACCTGTAACAGACAGTGATGCATTAATTTTTCCAGTGCTCAGAGTAAAAATTAGAGTTTTGTATCAAATAGGAAAGAAACAGCTATTCATTAGGAACAGTTGCACAGTACCACTGCCAGGAGGAAGATGAAAGACTTTGGGGTGCTGAATCTTGCTGGTTGGAAGGATCAGAGGAGGCCAAACTTCCAGCAAATTAGCAAAATAAAACAGTGCCAAAAATTCAAATTGATGCAGCTTCTCCCCTTGCTATGCTTCTCTCAAGCATTGCTTGAGAGACTGTGCTGATGGCTTAGGATCATGTGCATCAGGATGTACATCTCAGCTAGAGTTTAGCACCCCAAGAAAGACTGAGGTAAACTGAGCCTTCTAAGACCAAAACTCCATTAAGAAAGAAAAAAGAGTGAAAGCTGCTGCCAGTTATCACCTAGGCACCTTCTTGCTTGACATTACAATTCCTTATGCACCTAGGGCATTTCTTCCATGCATGCCCAGAACTGCTTTTATCTGGGTAACTCAGAGCCTGTTTTCTACTCAGACTTGATTTTGATCCAAGAACTAGACAGCTGAACAACTAAACACAAGGCAGCACCAAAGCAGTACGTGCTCTATGAGCATATATAGTGCATTCTTTAGAAGTTGAGAACTCTCCAGTTGTAATAGTTGTGGTAATTTAAACAAGACATTGCTGTATGGAACACGTATGCAGAAGTACACCTACATACTGCAGGGGACTGCTTTTGACTTCTATTCATACAGATTTATTTTTGAAATCTCTAAAGAAACCTCTGCTATAGATGCTAGGTAGGCCATTGCGGATGTGACTTCCACTTCCTTATGAGCCTGGCAGTACTTAGGTTTAGATTTTCCTGGGAAGGCACTTTCACCATTGATTTCCTTGGTCCTTTTCAGTTCTTTCATCATTACCGCTACATACCAAAGGTTCTTGGTTTATTCCTGCTGCAGTCTGCACACCTTTGCTATTTGCACAAGCAGGAGGACACTTTAGCAGAAATGTCCACTTTTATGTCACAATTTTTATTTCAAGTCCTTTTTGCATAGGGCATCTGAAAATGTAATGAGCTATATATATAACATTTATAGAAAGAACATTAAGTTGCTGTAATGACATCCTAAGTTATATAAGTCATTATTTAAAATAAAAATACTAAAATTGTTATGGTTCACCTGTGGAGCATTTAAAATGATGATAGCCCAAATAAGCCTGAATAAAAATATAGAGCTTTGTCACAATTCAGTTTTCAGAAAATTTTGTTGATTTAAAGAATTATGGATGCAGTACATATATATGGGCAAGCATCCTTTTTGTAATCAATATTGCCATCCAAGCTCAATTTTCATACTTTGATACAGTTCTCAGGCTTTGAGATGGACTTTTTTTTTGCACACAATGCCTTTAGACCAATTTTGGCTTCAGAGGTGTCAGTGGGTGCCAATGAAGTCTTTTGCATGGCTGAAGTAAAATTTATGTCAAAACAAGACTCAAAGTGCCTAGGACCTGGTTTTCTGCTGCAATATGCAAACAATTTCAATGAGAGTTTTTGTTACCCAGCAGTGAGGGAAGTGACTGCCTAGTTCCTTTGCAGTTTTTTATGCTACTTCATCTGAGTTAGAGCATCAGTTCATTTCCCTCAAGCAATACATGTTCTGTTTCTGCTTTTTCTAATGATTTTACCTGTTTGGGTTTTTTTGTTTGTTTTTTGCTTGTTTGTTTGGTTTTTTTTGTTTGTTTGTTTTTTTTTGTTTTGTTGGGGTTTTTGTGTGTGCTTTTTTGTTTGTTTGTTTGGTTTTTTCCCTGAAGTCTATGTTAAGCAAATCAACTCATGATTAAAAAGCACCACTTCTTTGTATGCTTACCTTGGGAAAGATCTCTTTGGGGCAGAAAATAAAATGCCAGTATTTATTCTTGCAACTAGTAATGCTTTAAATCTGTTTAGGTTGTTTGCTTATTTATTCCCTTTGAAATGAAGTATCTTTGTTGTAAGTATGTCTTTCAAAGCTGCCATATATAGGAGGCAAAGATTCATTCTCACAATCTGCAAACTTTTAATAAATCAGAATAATTAAATATTTAACAGCTTTCTACTTGAAACAGAAGTTAATTTTACTATATTTTAAGTGTACTTCAATATTAATAGGGGTTTATAATTTCAGACATAGAACAGGCATAACTACCTTTTCATTTAGGCCACTGTCTAAGTGCAGTTGGCTTCCCTCCTCTCTACAGTTTTCTTACATTTTTTTTCTTTTCATCTTGTCTGTTTACAATATGGTGATTACAGTTAAATTGTTTCAGTAATTTTATTAAATGCTTTTGATTTTTAGCATACATAATGGTCTATTTGGACACAATGATCAAGCTTTTCTCTTATTTTTGCTTCTCAAATGTGCCATACAAGTCATTCCTTCCAGAGCTTGAACAGATTCACATGTCTGTTCCGTTTTACCCTCTCTTTTCTTCAGAGGTACTTGAGAAAGGAATAAAAGGACTTTGATTCACACTCTGTCAGTACTTCAGTCTCATGTATGTGGCCAAATTTGACTGTAATCAACTTCATGTCCTAGATAGTCAGAGCTTATATCCATTGAAAACCAATATACAATTTTCTTTGAGAACTTGGAGTTTTTTTCGTGCACACCAACAACTGTACTTTCATGCAATAGTCAGTCTCCCTTGGTATTACACTTTGAAATGATGCTTCTTGATTTATGTTGGCTCTAGGCAGGCCCTATGAAATTCCTCTGAAACAAGATGGAAGATAGTAAAGGCAAAGCAGCAATCTTAAAATATTTGAACGACAATAGAAATCTAGGAAGAAGAAATATTAGTCTGAGGTTCCACCACTTTAAATAC
The DNA here is from genome assembly GCA_039720435.1 of Amazona ochrocephala. Lineage (NCBI taxonomy): Eukaryota > Metazoa > Chordata > Aves > Psittaciformes > Psittacidae > Amazona > Amazona ochrocephala. The sequence continues at coordinate 77,941,193 of CM077881.1, read as the reverse complement.
ATTATTTGCTCTGAGAATATGCCAAACAAATATCACATATTTCTCTCAGGATTTCATATTACTCTGCTTTCAGTTACTACCATCCCCAGCACCTCCCATCAGAAGTGAACATCAGGGGAAACAAGGCTGAAACTACAGCTGCTGCTTTGATATACTGCCTCCTGAAAACATAGTTCTGTCAGATCTGATGTTCTGAGGCAGTTCTTCACTTTCACATTAATGGGAAGGGAGGGGGAACAGACACTAATTTCAGCTTTCACAATGCTCCATGCTCCAGTACCACTTTAATTTACATTAGCTTTTTTACTGCAAAGGAGGTCAACTCCTTGTTTTCATCTTTGTATGGACTGTTGTATTGTCAGCTGAGAGTTATGGTTCTCCTTTGCTTCACCATGAGCTGAATCACAGAGCTTAACATTCTCAAATTTGTATGGGAAGGAATTGAAATATAACACAGGTGTGAATCCTTTGGTCTGAGTTCATCTCTGCATGTGATTTCCCTGTCACTGCTTTTATTGCTTTTTTGCTATTAAAAGTGAACATTGCAAAGATATAGGAAAGCTCTTACGTCAACCAAGTAAAACCATCAGTTCTATTCTCTGTTTTTTCAACCTTTAACAGTTATCTTGGCTGAAGAATGACAGACATATTTGGCCAAGATCCCTTAATGTAAAAAACACACTTTTACAGCACAGAGTTGTAATCATGCAAGCTGAGTCTCTGTAACTTGTAGGCCAAATGGTAGTGAGACAGAAACTGCAGCAGAAGAGCAGTCACCCAGGTCTATGCCAGAAGAAGGGCGCTACCAGGGCAGGCATGCATTATTTCAGCAGCCCTCGCAGCTATGGTCATAGGAAGCATGAATCTCATTCGAAGTCATGCACCCAGAATGCTCTGGATACAGTCCAGAGCAAGAAGATCTTTAGGTATTGTTTGCTCTATTTCCAAGAGTCAATCTCCAGCTCTTGCGCAGGAGCCCTTCCTGCTTCAAAGTGATCTAAACAGCATAATACTTGACAGACTGTAAAGAATCAGTCAAGGTAACCGTGAATGCTAAAAGTGCCATAGTTTATAGCAAATATTTGCATTGACCTGGGTCATTCAAGAAATGCACAAGGATGTGTGCTACAATATCAGATTCTGATTGTCTCGTAGTGTTTTTCATTAGTCTTACTAAAAGTGCAGCCATAATGGAAATGTATCATTAGTTTCACTACTCACTAATTTCCCATTTAAAAATACAATTCTCATAATGAGAAACTGGAAACACTCTGTGGTGATATTCCACTAGAGTAGAAATGAAGCATTTGGAAAATGATTTGGAAGCATCCTACCCTCTGGAATCATAAATCAATATCAAATGTAAGATGCTCAGTAATGTAAAAGTGGTCAGATCTTCGAAGGCAAACATTTTCATTCTCTTTTCTCACTTCTCTCATTAGGACACTGCCTGCGAGTAATAGAAGTAACCATGCCTAAAGAGTGGTTTTTAATGGGGGATTTTGGCTGTCTTTTTTTTTTACGGTTAAATGAAATACAAGGTTTCTTGGTGCATTATTTTGTCATTTAGGAGACTACTTTCCAAATTTATGAAAATCACAATAAATTCTTATTTTAAAAGACCTTTTCCTTCTAGTACTAGTTATAGTTACCATGTATCATGGCATGAATCTTAAGTACTTAAATACATTGCATAATTAAAGTATGAGCCAAATCTCTGTAAATGACATCAAATAACCTGGACTTCTATAACTTACTTTCCAAGTAGCATATTTTGATTTACTGCTTTGCTGGAAACACAGGAAGGAACAATAGAACTAGAATTTCTTTCAAGGATGCCTTTTAACAGAGGTATTGAAGCAGTCTTTGTAGCATTTATAATCTCTCTCCAATATTGTTTTTAAGCTTAAATCTGAATTTAGTTCTTTGTGATCATGTATTTGTCTTCCCTTATATATATGTAGCAAGGTTTCAGTGGGCATAAGATAGGGAAGTCAAAGTCTTGCTGCACAAAGCTTTTCTTTCAGAAATCTTGTTCTCTTTGTCATTTTCCATCCCAATAATTCAACAGTCAGTTGGAGAAAGGAATAAGGGAAAATTTCTTGAGGCTGAGCAGCAAAGTTTAATATCCAAAACTGAAAAGATTCACAGATGAATAGAGCAAACCAGACAATCCAGCAGACACGAACTCTGGCCCACAACCTGCAGATAAATCTGTTTGGTGGGCAATTACCTACACAGTCCAATGATGTCCATAGAAAACCATGCCGAGGTGAGGACTTGTGGGCAGAAGCTTGGCTCTGCTTAGGTTAGGGAAGCTGTTCAGGCATTTCATTTCTTTGTAGAGTGAGGCAGATGTTAGATGGTTGCTGCCATTATATTTACAGTAGACCATGAGTCAGCTCAAACACTCAGAATTGCTGGCTTTCAAGCTGAGCTGGGTACTGCATTCATCCTTCATTGCTGGGAATTTAGCTTCATATCTTAGACAAGGGCATGAGTGAAAATAAGATTTTTCATCCTATTATGATTTTCTTTTTCTTGCCACACAAAAAAATCTGAATTTAATTCTGCCCAGGTTTTGGTCATGCACGAGGAGGTGCAGTCTAAGAAAAGGTGAAATTGAGCTTCTAGCAGAGTTTCACAGGACTGTTGATTATTATGAAACTAACCCAAAAAATGTTATTTTTGTACGTTCATAGCAAAATACTTTCCATGACTAAATTCTTTATTCCAATTTATAAATATTAAAGTTATCTTCTATACATACCTTGTATTTGTTAAAATCCACTTATCACTTATGAAATACAAAAGAAATGTGTTTTATTCTTTTATTCCACAGTATTATTATTCCAAACTTAGGTACATCTGTCATAAATATTTTTAGTCCTGTTTCCTCTTACTGTGTCTACTAGCTTTCTCCTGTCCTGAATTTGTATACTCTCAGCCAAAAACTAGCAGATGTCCCATTGACTACTAACACAGGAGATAAAATTTACTCTTGGAAGCCTTTAGAGGAAAAAAAAAGGAGTCATCTGAATAATTCAGACTTCTTTGTCTCTGTCTTTTCTTCTGGTTTTGTTGTGTTGTTTTGGTTGTTTGGTTTTTTGGTGGTTTTTTTGTTTTTTTTTTTTTTTTTTTTTTCTTTTTTTTTTGAGACCACAGTACTCCTTAAAATAGTTTTTTTTTCCTCATGATGCTCAAAATGCCTTCGGAAAGTGTTTTCTCTCAGGAATCTAAGCTAGGTTAGACTAGCTTTTGATGGCCCAAATCTTAAAGATACTGAACACATAAAGTTGCTAATTTCAGGAGTTAATTCTTTGGTAAATGTAATCCTAACAGAGTCTTGAACAGAGTTCTAGCTAAGAAAACTGACAAAACTTAATAAAGATTGGAAAGAATGGCCTGTTTTTCCAAAATAAATTATTTTTTAAAAAATCTATTTTAAGTACCCTGTGGAAATTCTGAAGTTGTTCAAGAGGTACGTAAGCTTTGTTCTTCAAATACCTGAAGAAGGGGGCCTACAAAGATGCTGGGGAAGGACTCTTCATTGGGGACTGTAGTGAGAGGACAAGGGGTAACGGGTTCAAACTTAAACAGGGGAAGTTTAGATTGAATATGAGGAAGAAGTTCTTTACTGTAAGGGTGGTGAGGCACTGGAATGGATTGCCCAGGGAAGTTGTGAATGCTCTATCCAACCTCTCCTTGAACACCACCAGGAATAGAGTCTTAGGTGACATGGTTTAGTGCGAGATGTCCCTGCCCATGCTACTACTGCTACTGCTGAACCCATGACAGTTATCATAGATGTGCCATTTAAAACCTGCTTCTTCCATTAGCACACCTCTAACAGATGTTTGGAAGAATTGTGTATATATATATTGCTTTGAGATATGGTAGTGAAGGCACATGGAAAGATCACTATGTCAGGGTAGTCACTTGTCAGTGTAGTCACTATGTCAGTAGTAATCACTGTGTCATCTTTCCACTTTAACTTCTAATAAGACAGAATCATAGAATGGTGTGTGTTGGAAGGGACCTTAAAGATCACCTAGTTCCAATCCCCTTGCCATGCAGAGTTAATGACACTTCAAAGCTTGCAATTCACTATTAAAATATAGTTTTGAGTTGATTAATTTTAGCTGTTATCTGCACTGAAAAAAAATCATGCAAGGAGCATCTCTAAAGGGAATACAGATCAATATCACTCGAAGCACAGCTAAAGCCTCCAGTATCACAGTCTTGCAGTTCTGTATGAACAAGGCTATGAAATGCTCTTTGCCTCTCTAATAAGTATATCCACTTTAAAAAATAGACTCTTCTGATTTTGGCTATTACTTTTCTCTGGCGTAGCTGAATTATTTCATGGAACACAAACCTTCCCACACTGTAGCTCACGTCTCTGGCAAGTTAACCAACCCCTGTTCCTATGGAGCCAGAATGTATGGAAGGCAGCCATGCAGCTGACCTAGGTTGATTTAAAAGGCTGTGACTGGAGAGAGCAAAGTAACAAGTCCTCCAAAACAGGAGGCTCTCGGAAGAAACTATTGCTGCTGCACATGCCTGACCTTTCCATTTATTCCTTCTGGTCTCCGCTAATAGCATCTCAGCCTTCATAAAGCATAGTTCCAAAAAAACCTTGGACTAAGTGGAGAGGAAAAACATTTTGTCTCTGTATGCAAACTTTATACTTCATTTGCCATTCAGAAATCCATAATGTTTAATTTCTTCTTTGATACAAATTCTTTCTCTCTTTCAAGTACTTACCAAACTGGGATACCAGGCAAATCTTCAAGACCCTTAACCATGCTATCTGCTGCACATTTTTGAACTACCATGCTGATAGTTATGGCAGTCCTTTATACTAGCCCCCTTTTTAGTCAGGATACACAATAAATAAAAATGTGAAAGGACACATTTTACTCGTTAGATTACATGCTTATATTTTACTGCTGATTGTGTCATACAAGTGAACAATGTTTGCATGAGCCCAAAGGGATGACTTTCTTGATAATCTGTAGTGTTGTCCAGCGCTGTTGCCTGTAAGTACTATCTTCTCACAAAAAACTCCAGAGTATTCCTGTAAAATACAGTATTTCTTCTTGCAGGTTTTGTCACTGATATGTCTAACAAATTATGTAATGAAACTACATCTCGCTGACAGTACTTTAATCCCTTTGTTTCAGTAGACCTTTTTTAATTTGTGTAGAACTCCTAACATCCTAATAATGATTCAATGTATTTAATTTAAAGTATTAAGTTTAGCTTGATAGATTATGTTAGATTTATCCCAAATAGGTAAGGTGAAAATCCAGAAGGTTGGGCTTTAGACCACGCACAGCTCTTCTGTGAAATGTTTTTGTGACCTAACTGGGATTATTCAGGTATTTAATAGGAAGTGTAAAAGCTTTGCTGAACCTGAGCCCTGATTAACAGTAATACCTTTCTTGCTTTTACAGAATTATGGGAAAATATGGGAAAGCTAAACAAAACAACCTCAAACAAGATCTGTGCAACTTCCCTGGTACATTAATCTGTAGACAGAGAAGAGAAACAAAACCAGAAGAAGCACCTGAGAAATTGAATTCAATGTAAATATGAGTAGAAGACTTCTCTTGAAAGATAACACAGAAAAGTTTTGGATATGTTTAAGCCAGAGACATTTTTCATATTTCTCGTTAACATTAAATCCCAGTACCTCATATAGAACAGAGACTGGGTTTTTGTTTGGCTGATATTTTTTTTTATTGATTTTAGCATTATGAGCTTCAAAAATCTCTCTGCCCCTATTTGCCCACCTTTCAACTAAGGCTTAAGCGTATAAGGTTAAACTCCTTTGCAGCCACAGGGTAAGACTCTAAAAAAAAAAAGGAGTTAAGGTTGCCACTGTATCCCCCAGCGACAGGTTCATAATTTTCATATAATAGATGGCAATATTGAATGCATTTTTGCCTCTGCAAATAAACTCCCAGTGTTTAAGACACATGAAACTGGATGGTTGATGTTATGATGTCTTTCCTATGTGGGACATATATATTTTCTTTCCTATACCACTTTTATAGCTTTTTAGTCTTTTATTTCCAGTTTCAGAAATCAAGGCTTAAGTCTTTGGTAATCTATTAAACTCCCATAGCATCTTTTCCTAATCCCAGCCATAAATAATTTGCTATCTTTATATTTCAGTTTTGAGAACAATAAGCATAGTTTTCTGTTGTATTTAGTGTAGCAATCTCCATAAAAGATGCAGGAGCACTGGTTTACTTAAACAAATTTGTACTTTTGACAGTCTTGGAAGGACAAGTAATACTAAAGCTACACATCTCCTAGTGTTTAAGTTATAATAAAACAAAACTATGTATGAACAGGTAATTGATCCTGATTATTCAATCAGCATTTTGAAATCCTTATTTTTCCTTTATGTTACAATTTCTAATTTGCCAAATGTATAAAAATACAGGTCAACCAAGGTGGGGCTGACTGACTTGTTTGTGATAAGTTGTGCTTTTTCAGCCTATGTTGATTCTCTGTTTCCTTAAAACTGGCCATTTTTTTCATTAACTATCATATTGGTGTTTAAACCTCCCAGAAAAGAGTTATCCATGATGTGCAACAGAGCCTGAAATGGAGAACTGAGTTGAAACAGATAAGGCTTAGATCTGAAATATCCCTTTATTTGCATGGCATTTTAAAGGGCGAGGCATAGCTGAGGCAGTGCATCAAGGGAAGCAGTGATACCTCAGTTTTTTATTTTGGTATGAAAGAAGTTTGCAGAAGCTCTAGCTGTAGCCTGAAGTTTAAATGTTGATTAATAAATGAGAAGTTGGGAAGTATTTTGAAAGAGCAGAGTGAAAAAATCAGTAGTAGGATGCTGAAATACACAGCAGGCAACAATGAAATGCATCTAATTAGGTTTTCTTTCCAAAAAATTGCTGTTTGTGTATTGGTATCTTCTGATGAGTAGGTCAGATGGTTCCTTTTTAACCCGATAATTTCCAACACCCATAACTAAAACAGTTATTTTGACTTTCTAGTGAACTTCTCACTTAGGCTTTTTTAAAGCTTTCAAACCTTTATATGACATAAAGATTATGAACAGTCATGTGACCTTTATGGCTATGCAATCTTACATTATAACTTTTCAAGATTAAAAAATACAAACCAACCAAATACACAAACGAACAAAAGACAAGCCACAAGGAACAACTGAAATAAATCTGAAAAGAGCAAGTTAAGGTACAGTTTACATTAAATATTCTGGCACTTCTCTGCCCGTTTCTGACCCAGCCCTCACTGTTGCTTTGGAAAGGTCTAAGTTTATTTCAAGTAATTCTCTTCTGACATAATTTTTGTCTAAACAGAAAACGTAACCATAACCATACAGGTGACAAGCTGAACTGTTTCTGGGGGGAGAAAAGGAAGAAAAACATTTAGTTTCTGGTCCAGGACCCTGTTGCCTGAGCACAGAGCAATTTCATACCTTTGCCTCCCCATTGCCAGAGGAGGCTATGAGATGGCATAATGTCTACAGGACAATGATTTGATCAACACTCCGTGACCTGAAAGGCAAAAGGCTGGATAAAGCTTTTGTAGTGGTTTATGAAATAATGAGAAGAATGAAAGAGATAAAGAAGATGTAATTCTATGTTGCCCTGATCTAGAGGGCTTTGAATAAAACTTGGAAGTGTCACTATCACACTGCATAAACGGATTATTTCTTCACACAACAGAGTTCAGATTACTAAGGCCATGGGCATTGCCATGGGATGTTCTGAATGCTGCTTGTACAAGTTTAGAATGCTCCTGGAGAACTCAAGGGGAAAAAAAAAAAAAGAAGAAGAAAAAAGAAAATAATATTTGGAAGCCATTAAGCACAAAACACCACTCGTGGCTTAGGAAATCCCATAGCTGTAAATCGCTAGAAGCATTTTTACTCTGAGAGATTATTGGTTTGTAATTGCCCTGCTCTAGCACTCTCCCTGAGGGGATATGCTGTTAGTCACTGCTCAAACTCAAATATGGGGTTAAAGCGGACATTAGTCAGACCCAATATAGGGAAAATCATGTTCTTGTTCTAAGTGATGCATACTGTATTTCACTGAAACAGCCCTAGTATGTAGTGGTTCATCATTATAAGAGCAGTGTTAAGTGAATTTAAATATGTGTCCGACCATGTGGCACATTCACTGAAGGAAAGAACATGGCATATAAAGAACCAGCAGTCAGACTAACTCAGTGCTAAATTGCAGCTGTCTGATAAATCTGTAGAAATGTCCCTTAACATAACACATAAGCTGGACATACCACATCACATATTTACAAAGATGTCTAGCTTTGGAGAGTGACAGTTTCCTTATCTGTGACCTAGATTCCCAGTTATGTTTGCTTTTCATAAATAAGGCCACACTGAGAATGCTAATCTTCATGTTAGTCTTACATAGCCAGAAATATTTCTGAGCCAGGTGATTTGTAAATCTCCAGGTAGGAGTGTTAATAACCTCATTGAGCAACTACAGTACTACATGAAAATATAAATAAATCAGCAATAGTTTTTAGAACAAAAGCCATTCAGTATTTTGGATACCTGTCTGGAGCACAGTGAATCAGTCCCTCTCACTACTGAGCTCTTAAATTTGAAATTGAAGTCTTATGACAGTGGATTATTCCAGGGAATACTGGAACAGAAATAAAGAGAGAATAAAGGAAAATATTTATATACTATAGAGGATATGTAAGTATATAATGTAATAAACATATATATGTGATTGCAGAAATAAAGCATGCAGTAAGTTCATAGGTTTTGTAGGGTTCTGTATGTATCACAGTTAATGGTGACAAGAACAAGACCAGGACATTCAAAAGGCTGCTGTATCAGTGTGCTTAGATTGGAATAACAGATATTATTGTTTTTCAAAATTACTGGAATTTGCAGAAATCAATATATGTAAAAATAGAATAAAATTGAAACTCTCTTAAAGAGCAGACTTATTTTTAACAATGACTTTGTTAAGTCGTTGCTAAAATGACACCAGCTTAAGAGATGAAGAAGCAGTTTACCTGTATAGAAGCCACAAGCAGAAGAAATTTGCTATCGAGACAGAGAGAGCAAGAGGCAGACCACATAAATATACACAGTATGTTATTTAAATTCATTCCAAAGGCTGTAATTCAGAAATTTTTTCAGCCTGTTCTTATAATTTACTGTATAGACACATTTCACACTCTTCTTCATTCTGTACAAGGCTAAGGGGCTAATGATGATTTGATTTGTTTTCTTTGATTCTAACTAAGTCTTTGGGTAAGTGCTGTGCAGTTGAGGATCTGGAAGCATAAAGACCCTGCAACTTTCACGGTACAGTAATCCTGGTCCAAAAAGAAGTTAATCTAATAGTCAGTCACTCCCAGATCTCATACCCTTTTTAAGTTAGAGTCCTATTTTGTTTCCTTACCAATTACCTGATGGGCGCATTTTAATTTAAAACTTTTATCTAATCGGCCTGAGGAGAAGATACAGAATTTGCTATTTTTGCTGTTTCTCACAGGTTTGTGTTCTAAAACTAGGTCCATTTCTTTAGATAGACTGACATAACACTGAGTTATGACAACATCTGCTTTTTTAAGGGAATAGGTTTTGCACAGTCTGACATTCTCTGCTGGTTGTATATTCTCTTCTCCCATTGTCAGGTCATTATTTTGCCATCACCTGTAGCTTAGAGTTGCTTAAATCTACTCCTAACCTAATCACATATACTTTAAGGCTGCATGGGGTCAAGCATCAGAGGTGAGACAAGGTATCTCCTTTCATTTTCTTTTATACTGATACTCCGTTTAATGCTTTGAATATCACCCACTGGATTACTTCATGTCTTTTTGCCCTATTATGGAGACTTGGATACATAATTACATGTGTAATAATGTGCAACAGCGTTTATTTACTTTAAATTCCTGATACATGGACTGTTAAGTGTGGATATGAAGATACACAGTGAATACCTGTGTGTTTCATAAACAACTCGTACATCATGAGTGATGATAGATAAATACTCAGGTGGTTTCTGGTGTAAAACATACATTTATTAAAATCCTACTCCTTGACCGTCCTTGTGGGGAATTGTTCTCTAGCAAAGAAAGCAACACCAATTCAAGGAGAAGTACTACCTAACAAAGCTAAGAATTGTAGGTATTTTACTGGCTTTTAGGACAGAGTTTTACAAAAGTTTCAATATAAAATCTAATGCTACCCACATCATCAGGAAATATGCTTTCCCTTGGGCAGCATCTTACATCCCCTAAGAAAACATGTGGTATAAGAACTGCAATCCTTTAAGACCACATCATATTGCCTTAAATTCATAAAAAACAGCCTTAATTTAACTGTTTATAGGATACATGAATTCATAATGTAAACCTATTACTTTGAAACATTGAATCTTGAGCTCTAAATCAACATTTGTTAGAAATCTTTTAAGTTGGTAAACATGTTTCTTACCAAACCAAGCAGCAGCAGCTGCTTCCTTTGTGGCATTAAATGCTGAAACCCCACCCCTTAGTCTGTATAGGCGATGCTTCCACATTGTGCATTATCATTATTTGCAGCTGTGAGCAGCTGCAGAATGGCCCCATCTGAGAAGGCTGGCTTTACATAGACATCTTCCAATTCAGAATCTGTTCCATAGGTCCCAGTGATGTTACAGAAATCCAAACAAAACAAAAGCAAAACCAAAAAACTCTCAAAATCCCCAAAACAAATGAATAACACCCCACAATAACAACAAAAAGAAAGAAAATAGGTAGTTTTGTGTCAGGATCTGAGGGTGGGGAGGAAAGAACGCAGTCATTGTCTCAGGTGAAGATAATTGCTCTTGCCAGCAACATAGGGTGTTGTAATTGAATGTCATAAAATTTGTATGTGAAAAATGCTACCAGAGTTTTGGTTTACAGTACTGTGAAAAAATAGAAGAAAATAGGTACCGGAAATTGTAATGCTTAATAATTTATTCGCTCCTTTTGAGTCAAAACGTGCAGAATGAACTCTAGCATATCCTAATATTAGTAGCTCTTTTCTTGCCCAGGCTTTAAGGAAAGACTTCTGACTGTTATACTTTGGAGTACCATTACATTCAGTTCATATTTCAAGTATTACACAGGCAGTAGAGAGGGGAATTATTATCAGTGGAACATACTGGACACAGTTTTTAAGGATCTCATTTTAGTAAAACTACGGACATTTGGAACAAATACTGTTGCATTATTTCCTCAATTACCATGCAGTCCAGGTGGGAAACAGGTAGGAAGTCTTCAGGAAAACAAAACATCTATGGCACAAATTCTGACTGAATTAGAGAATGTTACTTATAAAATTCTTGGTGTTCTTAGAGTATGGTAGAACTGTTCATATCTTTCTATGGCCTGCTCATGTCCATCAGACTTCCACTCTTTTCACTCAAGTGCTCTGATTTCACTTCACATAGAGATATGTGCCACGCAGACCTTTCCTTGAGTGTTACCTGCTCATATCAACATATAGTAGTGTTTTGCATGTACTCAGAAATTGGGGAGCACACAGACTGAAAGAATTTTATCTTAGAAAATCTCAAAATCACTTAAAGATTTCTATGTCACTTATATGTAATGAAAACCATCCAAACTAAACATTAGCCAATTTCCTGGGAAGGCATATTTCTTTTGAGAAGCAGATGAGAGACCATGAGAATGCAACCAGCAGCCATCCTGAATAGACATGTCAGTCAGAATACTACGGTAGCTCAAGCACTCCAATAAAACAGTTAAGCTGAATGTAGCCAGATAGTTTAACTTGGTTTTACACTCCAAATCTAAATAGTCCACCAATCCCTGTAAGGTCCCTTTTTTCATTTTCATCTTATTAGCGTGCTACAAAGAAGAGGTGCAGAAAGAAATATTTTGATTGAATTTGTCAAGAAGGTAGCAAAGGATTATTTTAAATGGTCTCCCTCTGAAATAGTATGCTAAAAGTCCAAATTTCTAATAAAAGCAGAAAAGTGTAAGGCATTTCATTTATATCAAATAGAATGCGTTACACAACGTTACCCAGGTTACTGAAAACTGAAAATGTTGATGTGTCATGCAGTTCTCCATCCCTGGCATATAAAGGGGAAATATTTATAAGGTTTGCTAAATGCTCTAGTCAAAACATCTTCCTGGTTTGGCCTGCCTGGAGATATTGCCTACTACTCTGGATGCCATCAAATGCTGTGTCAACAGCTCATAAGCCCGCATGGAGAATTATTCCTCTCTTTTACAGAAATTGATAATTTTCCAAACAATTTCATCTTCAGTTGGCGTCTTACTAAAAAACTACTCTCTTGAGTACACTCACATAATCTTGGAGGCTAGAAGTGGAAAGGGCTTATTAGGTCATCTAGTTTACCTGTCTGCCAGTGTGTAACTGTGCACTACAGGGTAGTTTTTAATTCTTTGGCTCTTGCCATTTTGTGCTATATACAAAGTGAAGCAGGATTTACCAGTTTAGACAAAATTTCTGTGGTAAAAGGCCTCTCAAAGGTTCCACATGTCTTGTTCATCTTAGCTAATGGCAAGACAAGGAGATTTTACATGTTCTCCTTTCAGACTGACACCACAACCAATATTTTTTGTTTAAAATTACATTAAATTGATTTTTGAAAAAAAAAAAAAAAGAAAAAAGAAAAAAGCTTGTTCTGCAATTGTTCATCAAATTCATTTGCACTAGAAAGGAGACTTGGCTCAAATCATGCGACTGGATCAAGAAAGTAATTTTAAACTTTGATCTTCTTATACTTCAGTTATAATAATAAAATGTCTGATATTTGAGATAGGACATATATCTAGGACATCAAATTGAAAATTCTCGTCCATTTTTTTCAGGCTCTGGGGAAAGGGGTGGGAAATCTTAGGATGTTAGTACTGTCCTGGGTTCAGCAGTAGCAGACATTTTTCTCTTTCTTAGTAGCTGGTGCAGTGCTGTGTTTTTGACTTTCAGCCTGGAAACAGCACAGATAACACTGTTTTTAGCTGCTGCTCGGTAATGTTTACTCTGACAAAGGACTTTCTGAGTCACATGCTCTGCCAGGGAGCAGGGGAAGCCGGGAGGAAGCAGAGACAGGGCACCTGACTCAAACTGACCAAAGAGGTATTCCATACCATAGCATGTCTTGCCCACTATATAAACTGGGGGCAGTTACCCAGAAGGGTTATATCACTGATCGGGCCGGGCTGGGTATCGGTCAGCGGATGGTGAGCAGTTGTATTTTCTTCCCTCATTACTTCCCTTATCATTATTACTATTGGTGGTAGCAGTAGTGGTTTGTGTTATACCTTAGTTACTGGACTTTTCTTATCTCAACCCGTGGGAGTTACATTCTTTCAATCCTCCTTCCCATCCCTCTGGGAGCGGGAGAGAGGAAGGGGGGGAGTGAGAAGGCGACCGCATGGCTGACTGGGCTTGAACCACCACAGTGCCTTGAAAAGAATGCCATACAGATTAAAAATACCCCAAACCACAAAACCCCTGAAGTGCTTCATTCTAAACCAATTTATTTTGTTCAGCAGCTGAAACTTGTTTGTCTCACCTTATTTATAACATTACATTTGTAATGACAGTAGTCATTACAGTATCAAAAGTTACTGACAATTGAAGTGTTTTCTAGAAAAAACAAGTCAACTGTTCATTTTTTCCCAGGCTTTTACAGATCTTATTGCTATCTAATATCATGTCCGCAAACCCATTGTAAACACAGGCTGATGTAAAGCAAACACTGAAGCCCGAGTATCAGATAAACAGAGCACAAGATTCAGTTTTTTCCTACACAAGTCTTTCCAACATAATTTACAGCAAAATTTCCATATGTATCAATTTTCATGGGATTTTTATAAACTTCACATTGTTTCCTTTGACAAAGTCTGCAGTTTTGCTGACAATACAGGGGCTTTGATGATGCTTTTAGTAGATATTTATTCATAAAATAAAGGAGGTGCTGTGTGCAACAACAAAATGTGTATTTTTTAGTACTGAGGTCATGTAAAAATGCAGAAAGTTTTGTGTCTATACAATGCTCTTTTGCTTAATTTCACAGAAGCTAGGGAAAAAAAAAAACTGAAAAATGCTTTTACTGAGCTAGGTAAGGGTACTGAAAGGATGTTTAATAATTAACACTGTAAAGGAAGACAGTGAAACATTTTATAAGAAAAAAGATGCTTGGCCAGTTGAAGATTTTGGTATCAGGGAAGACCAGAGTGACAAAATATGAAATAAAAAACTGAGGAGTTACAACTAATTTCATGTCAGGATGCATAAAGTGGGTGGTTTTAGGAAAAAAACCATAGAAAACAAAATAATAATTTTATATATACCAACATAGGCAGAAGATAATTTTACAGCTGCAACAGAAAGATCTAGTTACCTGGATTTTTTAACTCAGAAAACTCAGTTATCTGCAGTCTGAAATTCTCTAATTAGAAAATAATGGAGCTATTTTTATTGAAAAGGTTGCAGGAAATGTTGCATTAGTAGTATTTGCCTGAAAACTATCAGTTGCATTTATGCTTGGTTTATCTGAATGGAAAATATAAAATAGGAACACTGAAGATGGAAATAAAACAGTGCAGGACAATGAACAGGGCAGAGGTGTAAAACTCAGTCCAGAATAGATAAGGCAGATGTTGCCAGGATAAAGGAGCTACAATCCAAGCATTCCAGAGAAATGCACAACAGCTTTTACGAACACTCCCCTACATAATTAGAGCTCAGTTTTGTGTCTTCCAATTATCAGAGGGATTTTGAATGTTGAGAATTCAAAGGCATTCAACCCTGATGTAAATTCCTAACCTGCTTTCATCTTGATTTTAGTTAGACACTCAATAACTGATCAGTCATTGTCTTAATTTAAAATTTTTAGATAAACTAATATCCACCCATTGTGTAACATTAAACTTTCTCCACATTACAGCATATGCATGTGTCTGCAGTACTAACAATATACATTTATCAAGGTGAGTTAGAATAATCCCTGAATTTGCACACATTATTTCTGCTTTTGCTAAGTTTATGAACATTGCAAAAAATGCATGCCCTGTGAAAGAAATCCAGGCAGTTTTTCAGTCAGGACATTTGACATAAATTTTCCAAAAACATCAAATCAGCTTTCAAATAAACATGTGTCCTTCTGGAAGATGATACTTAGGAAAACAGATTCACTGTCAAGCCATTTATTCCTAAAGATGCCAGAAATTCGCTTGTATGAGGGGACTGGTGAAAAGTTAGCAGACAGATCAATACCTTTCTGCTTATTCGGCAGCAGTGTCTGAAGTAACTGGCTGGTCATTCTGTGGGTGGTTCTTTTGCTTTTCAAAATGTCAGCCGAAAAGCTATGACTCTGTCCAGGCCCTGGGCTTCCAAAAGTACACAGAGACTGGGGAATGGATAACTACCAACTGTGAAAATAACTTGGACATCCAAATACGCTTTCTGAGGAAGTCATCTCATGAGACAGACTAAATCTTTGAAAAGCAAGGCTGGTCTATAATAAAATATATTATGTAAAACCGCATTGGTTTGAAATATATTATATATAGACATATTTTTTAAAAGCAGGAAGGACAGGTACACCTTAAAGAAGCTATGCTTTCTGAAGATGATTTGTGTCATTAAGATAGACAGGGTGGGAGAGAAAAGGCTCCAAGGGTCTGGCAGGGCTGAAGTGTCAGGCCTTCTGCATTTCTGCTCTGTCCTAGTATGATCTCTAGTCGTAGTATTCTTTGATTCAGAGACTCTGTGGCTCAAAAATCAACTTCTGCCTGCGTAACTGCCTGGTCTGGTTCTTACCAAAACCCAGCAGTCTCTTAGAGTCTGTGTCCCTTTTCCTGGTTACTCCAGCAATACCCATGCCATGTACCTTGATAGTTCACTGCTTGAATAGCTGACGCTCACTATGCAGTTTTAAAGTTATCTGTTTTGACAGGTAATTGTTTTGATGATTATCAAAGCATCCTGTTTGAAGGGAGAACAAAAAGCTGTTCAGTTAACCTGCCAGGTTAACTCAACAGTGGTTGAACGGTAACTCACTGCAGACAAACATGTTTTCATAGAAATAGAGCTGTTTAAAAACAAAGATCATTAGTGAAAATACTCAAAATATTTGGATTAATTTGTGAGTATGTTGCATGTGAAAGGAGCATTTTACAATACCTGTTTTACAATCTCACATATGTGAAGACTGTTTTACAATACTTGTGGCTTAAAAATTACAAGGTCTCCTTAAAAACATCTTAAAAACGCTAAAACCGTGAAATTTGTAGTTAATTTGAATTTGACCCAATAGTCAAAACAAAAAGCGAAGAAGAAATACTGTAAGCACTTTGGGTCAAACTTTTCTGTTCATGCTACAAATAGACTGAAATAGCAGCACACAAGGAAGCACCAACTTAATGTCCTTAAATTTTTGTTAAGAGGTTAAAAACAACAACAAAAAAAATCATTAGTGCGATGACTGTGAAACTGTAATGTCCAAAGAAACAACAGCTTCAAGCTCTTGATTCCCTGAAGATAGCTGAGAGACTGCAGGGTCAGCCAAGTAGTGACTTGTTGACGCAAAGTGTCTAGATTGTGCCTCGCTGGCTAACTGTGCAGTTGCTTATTAGTGCTCTGGGGACAAGGGGTGAAGAGTTTGAAGAGCAGGCTCTTCAGCTATCACAGGTCTGAATAGCTCATCTTAAACCTTATTTCCTTATTTTGTGTGTTTTTCCTTTTGTCCAAGTTGACTCCAGATGCTAGTGGTGCTCTTTGTTAATCAAATGATGTGCAATTACAGTGAGAACCAGATCAGAAGCTCCGAAACAGGAAAATGCAGGATGTGTAAATGGCAAGTATATACACCATCCAAATACTGTTGTGAGCCTTGTCTTTCAGAGGTGGCCAAAGACTCCTACTGTTGGAAATCAGGCAATATGTATAGGGATCCTATTTTACCTCCTAGTGTTCTCTTGAGAAACATCAATAGTAATTTAAAAAATATCTTATTCGTGCCTGTTTGAATGGGTTTTCACCTGGATTCCCAAGGAGATCAAGCCAGCCTAGATACGACAAGCGTCACTTCTGGGAAGTCAAAAGTGCTTCAGTGGTAAGGAGTGTAGTAAATCTCTTTGTGTTGACATGATAGGGCTGTGATGTTTATACTGTTTGATGTATTCAGGCATCTGGCTTATGTGTTACTCAGCTCATTGAAAAGAAGACACTGCATTTAAAAATTGTAGGGCAGTTTCTTCTCATTTTCTTCTACATCTGACATAAATTCCCACAGCCATTCCTGAAGAGTAGGAATAACTCTAGTGAAAGATTATGTCTTTCATGTGTCATTTTTGCCTGACTTTTCCACAGAAACAGAAAATAAAACAAGGTTCTTGATGCTTTTTTTCCATATTAAGTTTGTTAAAAAGATCTGGATGTGCTTATGAATGTAATTCATACCTACTTTAACACTTACATAATGATAATCTGTGTGTTTTGGACTTCTGATTTATTCTAAAAATAATATTCAAAATTTCCTTTCAGCTTGAAACCTATCAGAATATGAGATCTCAATGTCAGTTCCAGAAAGAACCAGTTGCAATGTTTCTGGGGAGGACTGATAGCTGGTTTTCCTTTTTGAGGGTATGTTAGCTCTGCATTAATAGATTAAAACTAGCTTCCTCATTGCATTCCAAAATAGCCAATGCATATTCCAAAAAAAAAACTAGTGCACATTGCTAGATTGATAACATTAGAAGTTATTCAGGGTCAAATTCTTTGAATTCTTATGGTTTGAATTATATTTTACTCTTTGCCCAGCAGAAATTTCAATCCATGCTACTTGCGTACTTTTACAAGTACAACATTAGAAACATCTCATGAATATTGAAGTATTGCTGCTGACAGCTTTGCAATTTTCCAAAGATAGTAATGAGGTGAATTTTCCTAACTGTCATGTATTTGAAAACAGTATTTCCATAAGTTTTGGTGTCTTCTTTTTTTTTTTTAGAGAGCTCTATAAAGGCACCTCATTCTAACTTTGAAAAGGTTTTAAAAAAAGTTAATAGAAAAGACTTCATTCCCCATCTTCCCACACTTGCATATAGGACATGTTTGATTTAAATACATGTGTTTTTCACCTTTGTGACACTTTATTCACAAGTTAACAACAACAACAAAAAATAATCAAAATGCTTTGACAATTTTTTTAATGCCGTCCATTCATTAGAATGCTCCTTTAAGCTAAAATTCAAAAATGCTCCTCTGATCACAAAAAAAAAATTGTGTCATAAGTTTGCACTTAACATATACACACTTTGTTAGGTCATAGCTAAGTAAGCTTGGTCATACTTTATCATGAGCCTATGGCAAGTATGTTTTTAATAAAGCCTGTATGCTTCAACTCTATTTGCAACATCATGCTCAGATTGTACTTCACTTTATATAGCTTGCCATTTTACCAGATAGCAAGTTCTCTGGGATCTGGGTAGCTACCTCAAAGCAAACAAAAGTAATGCTCAAACTAGCATTGTTTGTATCACAGTATCATCTGCACTGAGGGGTAGGTACGCTCGGGCTTTACTGTGACATAGTTTGTGAGATTTTAAGTGGGAGCCACTGACATTCAAAACTCTTTATGATAACATCCTCAGACTTACCATGCAGCTTTCCTTTTCCTGATGTTTCTTGAGGAGGTGCCTTTGCAGTTGGTTCTGTCAAAGCCACGCGGCACCAGGAACCTGGTGTGGCAGAAGAGGGTATCTGCTTTGGAAGCAACTGCTGATACAGGAAGCAGAGGCAGCTCCAACTTTGAGGATAGTCAGGTTCTATCCCAGTAGAAGCTCATAAATCTTCCAGTGAGCTTTCTTTGTCACTAAGTTTTAACAGTGACATGCACTAGTGGCATTTAATACACACATACTTTTTACCATTTTACGAGAGAAGGTGGCTATAAAATAATACAAATGTCTTGTAACAATGTTCTATCATGTGATGACCTGTTGCAACATGTGGCAACGCTGCTGCTTTTTCTGCTGACATTTCAAGGTGCAGTTGTGCATTCCTGCATGGGTGCAGCAGCCCTCAGTAGGTCTTTCACTTTCCGGCCCCCAGGTCCCAGAGCCAGGCACCTTGCCACTTGGCTGTGCCTCTGAAGGGTGTGTAAGAGCAAGCTGTGAGGCTGCTTAAAAGGGAATGATCTTTTACACTGTTTTGAGATGTGGAACAAATAAATATGTTTCTCAGTATTTTTTCATAATTAGTAGCCTACAGGATGCTTGCTTTGTGTCATACTGTTCTCCAAAGAGAGCTGCATCCAGGCAAATGTGCACGCACATGCCAACAGAAGGCTACAATAAATCTTCATCTTGAGGTTGCCCCAAGCTAAAAAGCTAAAGAGGCGACTCTTTAAAGCACTAGGCAGGATCCTAATATTTTTGTTATTTCTCCAAGACAGGGACCTTGAATCATGAAAATGGAAAGAATTCTGCTTACTGAGAACAGGCGTGGGGCAAAAAAAAAATCAATTTCCAGTTGTACAGAAATGTTTTGTATCAGCCCGTGAAATCTGTTACTATGTTGATAGCTTTTGCATTGCAACACCTGATTTAGCTCAGAATGTAAACATCAACCGCAGTGGTCTGTAGATTGTGCTCTTGCAGATTTGTAGAGATGTTAACCATTATAAGAATGTTAATTAAATGCACCCTCAGAAATTTGTTCTACACTGTGCCTGTATTTAAGAAATGCTTTTTTTTCTTTTTCTTTTTTTTTTTTTTAGTTAAGTGCAGGCAAAAATATAGAAAGTTTGCATGTGATGATCTGCACTGTCTGGACATTGTTAGTGGGCTAACAGAAGAGCAGCATAAAGCTACAAAAGGATTTACTGTTTCACCCACTGGTGGCACAGCTGACTCCAAAGGTACCAAGAGTTTGACAGGAATGCCAGTTACACTTCTGGGCAATAATGGTGTCATTTGGCTAGTGAGGACCAAATTTGAGGTGCATGACAGCATGCATAAACTGTAATCCATTAAATATGGTGCTGGATCAGGACAAGGATTCTCCTCATATCTTCATTTCTTTATTCTTTATTTTTAGAAAATATTCTCTTTTATGTTGTAGTTTCCTATTTGCTTAACACAAAATGACACTTGATGAAGTTCTCGGTGATCTAGAGACGGTATACGTAAAGCAGTTAGTAATTTTGAAATTTCATTGTTTTTCCAAAGAAAAATCTTTCTTTCACATTTTGAGAAGTTAAAATGGTCATGGGTGGTATCTTGGGAGCTGGAAAAATAACAGTATGCAGTGGTTTTGTTCACAATGGCAAAACATAAAGCAGGACAGTAAGGCAGCTTATGGGAAAGATAGTAAAACGACACTGACCTCCTGACCATTATAAATTAGGAAGTGCAATTCTAAATCAAAAACAGCACCAGAAGCTCTGGGAATGGGAACAGGCTTAATTCTCTGTTGTTCAAAGAACCCAAGATTTCCGTGGCAGCAGATCAGATTTTCAGCCCTGTGTACGTGTCTGCTTGTTTCATAAATTCCTGACTGTGTGTTTTGGTGTCCTTGGGAACAAGCAGAAGCCAGTGGGGGGAAATTCAGGGTGGGTGGCTGGAGATTGGTACTCTTTCCATGCCAATGAAACGCAGGTTTTCCTGGGAGCAGGGAGATTTGAATAGTCCTTGGTTCCCACTGAGGAATCTCTTTGCATTTGGGAGCCTCCTTCTCTCTATGTCTACTGGACAGGCTGAACACTGCCATTGCATTAAAAAACATGCTCTTACTATCAGGAAAGAATGACCCAGACCAGATTTCTAATCTTAAAATAAATACTAATCAGATATAGTAGCACTCACTGGGAGATTCTTTCTGCATCTGCTTATTTTAATTTTCTGCATGCAAGATTTCTTTGATAGTGTGGGTACTGGAGCATGACTGATATCTAGCAGGAGTGTGGTAGAATATGCCTTTGAGCAAAGGGAATTCAGCTGGGGCAGGGAAGGTGAGGTTATATGTATTTTCATTTAAAAACAGACTCTTACTTCTTTACTCTCAAAATCAAGACTATGGTACTTTGTTTTTCAGTATATTCATACCTGGCTATTCACTGTTCTGCTGTTTGAAAAAAAGGATCTCTAATACCTTCAAATACTCATTTAATTGATTGAAGTAGACACCTAAATTTCCCATGCGTGTAGAAAAAAAATCTGCTGAACAGAACCCGTTCTTACATTGAGAATATTTTAACCCTCAAAACTGTGTATTAAAAAACCCCATCGTTGTTATATTCTTCTAATAGAATATTATTTTCTATTATATTCATTTCCACTACTCCATGAGACACAATTTTTAGGAAGGCATCCCTTGTCTTTAGGAAAACAAAGAGTAAATGAATCTCTAGTGAGACATGATATTTTTATTCATAGAATAGTTTAAGTCCAATTCATTAACATAAGTGTTTCAGGTAAATATATAAAAATAATTATATTATTGCCACTCTTCATAGAATCATAGAATCATAGAATACTTAGGGTTGGAAAGGACCTTAAGATCATCTACTTCCAACCCCCCTGACATGGGCACGGACACCTCCCACTAAACCATGCCATCCAAGGCTATGTCCAACCTGGCCTTGAACACCACCAGGGATGCAGCATTCACAACTTCCCTGGGCAATCCATCCCAGGGCCTCACCACCCTTACAGTAAAGAATTTCTTCCTCATATCCAATGTAAACTTCCCCTGTTTAAGTTTGAACCTGTTATCCCTTGTCCTCTCACTACAGTCCCTAGTGAAGAGTCCCTCCCCAGCATCCCTGTAGGCCCCCTTCAGATACTGGAAGGCTGCTATGAGGTCTCCAAGCAGCCTTCTTTTCTTCAGGCTGAACAGCCCCAATTTTCTCAGCCTGTCTTCATACAGGAGGTGCTCCAGTCTTCATGACATAGAGTTGGTAGAGAAGAAAAAAAAAAAAAAGGAAAAAGAAAAATAAAGTGTGGTATTTTCACTCTGTTTTCCAGGTGATTCTTTCTAAATATTTAACTTGGTCACCAGAGACCACCACAACTTTGTTGCTACTACTTTGAGGTGGTTTTGTGGTATCTTCTTTAACCCCGAGTATCTAACAAAACTTTCCCAAACTTGATGTCATAGCCCAAACGGTTCTTGCCAACATGCAGTTGATGTTTGAACTAGGGTTTTCTGTACTGTAATATTAAAAAAAAAAAACCAACTGCAAGCCCGTATAGAACTTAGCCATGAAATGAGTTCAGATCAACAGTGTAACTGCATACCTATTTATGATTTTCTTTTTTAATATCTTTGTCAGCCATTATACCTAATGTTATTAGTACAGACTTTAAAGGGATCAAATACAGATAGCAATTACAGGTCGCAATTTAATGTTCTTAGGGCAGAAAGGAAAGGAAAGCTACCTTTGAAAAGCAGAACAGATTAATCCATGTATCCAAGCTAGGGTCCCACATTGTTCTTGTATGCATGACACTGGACAGATTAAGTGCCACCACTTTACAACAGCAGATGTATGATGGGCTCTGTGGCAATATAGAGCCAACAGCAAAGAAAAGAATGGGACAAGAGGTCATGGATCAGAAGAAATCCCATTAAATAGAGGTAGAGAGAATCCTTGCAGTTCTCCTCCCAGGCCACCCACCCGCCAGCGTGAGCAGCAGCAGGGCTGAACCCAGTGTCATACACTTCTTGCAGAAAAGCAGCTGGATGCTGTTTCTCCATTCTAGGAAAACAGTGTACTCTTTGGGACACACAGAGCCCTTACAGTCCAGAAGAGAACGTCATACCTGCTTCACACTGTTGGCCAGTGCAAGACTTTTATTGCCTTGTTCTTTGACCTACTTGCACATCTCCAGTGCCTTCATTTAGGATTGTTTTTTCTTTGCTTCCAATCATGTTAATACTGAACAGCTCAAGAGTTAAAACATTTAATCTCTGTTCTTCTGTTTTCTGTTTTTTCTGAAGAATGAGTCATATGAGTATGGATGGCCTTTTGTTATTCTTTAGTAAATTCAAACAAGAATATTTATACCCTCATTAGAAAAACAATAAATCAGCAAACAGAAATATGTGAAACAATAATTTTAAAAAAATCTTTTCTGTATCTTACAGTAATTGTTCCTTCTTTTTATTTTAGAAAGTCAAACACGAAAGAGTGTTCATTAAATGTGCTGGATTGCCAGTGCTGAAGCCTAAAACCTGGAACCTTTTAATGATGAGGACCAGTAGCTGAAGTACAGTACACTTGAGTCCTTCTGGGAACTACATGTACTGTTTGGAGCAACAGTTATTTGAGCAGAGACAACAGAGACAGCAACCGGTCCCTGAGCAGAGCCGACAGAGTAACTGCTTGATTTGCATGATGCACCCTCACCTTCTACACAAACCTCGTGGTATAAAGGATAACCTACTTTTTAAGATAACTCATTCTTAGACTGCTCTTCTGATGGATTCAACAGGTTTTTCGTTACTTTAAGATACACAATGATTTTCTTGTGATTGTGTAAAACTAAACATAGGCCCAAATTCATGACAAAATTTGTTCTTACATTTATAAATCTTTTCTGCCATTTTATGTTATTTTGATGTCCAACAAGCAGAAGTTGTAGAGTACAAAAGCCTTAACAAGATATTCTTCTGCTACAAAATCTTGTAACTATTTCATGAAGTACTTCCTTAGGTGGATAGGACTGTATTTCTTTAAAAAAGTGAAGGTCTGAGATTATTTCAGTTGTACGGTAGAAATAGTTTTGACACCTTGCTGAAAAGGATGAGCATCTTCACAAAGGCATGGGGCCAGTGTTCCAACTTAACAGATTCCTTTGCTGGCAACAAGAGTAAGTACGTGTTCAGTGCAGAAAAACCACACCCTGGCCATAGATTTTTAATTCCCTAGCATTCAGTACACCCAAAGGTCATTAAATTAGCTTGGCTTGTGTCCCTCCTGCTATGAAGAAAAATTGCTGTGGGTGCCGTCTGCTTTACCCGTATGCAGTCATAATGTTGGCTCTGCCTTAAGAACCTTCACAGCTGTGCTGTAACCCAGTTAGCTCCCAGCTTGACTCAGATTTAATTTCATCTGCATAGGACTTTTGAAAAAGCTTCAATTTGTGAAAAAGTTTTTATTTGTAAAAAACGCTGAAGCTGTGCAAAGCTGAGAACAGAGTATGTGTGAACAAGAGGCTGTGTCTAAAAAGCTGATTTCCCATTGTCTTAGGGAATAATTTCAGTGAAAATGGAAGATGGGAGAAAGATGAAACAATTTCGTCGACTTGGCTACCTTAATTCCTGTAGTTGTCCATCAGTAACAATTTGTATTACTTTAGCCAATAAATAGGAATCATTAAAGAAGCACATGGTTTTTTTTTTTATTTAGTGGCTCTAGATTCAGCTTTTCTTGTAGGTGAAATGTTTTTTAAAAGAGGGCTTTGAGAGGAAAAATAATGCATTTTGGTATTTGTATTGATTCACTAAATACAATTTGAGCAAAACCAAAAGCTTCTTTACACTTACGTACCTTCTTTTTTGTTTTTGTTTTTGTTTTTTTAATTTCCTTTATCACCCTCTGCTTTTGGTTGCTATTTGCAATGCTTTATTTCTGTGAAACTGCACACTGCTTTTTAAATTTTGATCATTAAAATCCACGGAGAACAAAAAATATCTATCTTATTCCTGACATTAGGATAATTACAATGGCAAAAACTGAAGATTCTCAGTTCAAATTGAGCTCTTTTGCAAAAAAAGGGATAGCTGCCAGCCTGTTCTGCCGGTCAGAACTTCATGAACTTTGAAAGTAACACTTAGATCATATGCTTAAGGACGATCTTTTGGGGAGGTGGACCTGAGGTCACCTGATAAATATGTAAAATCATGTCTCTCATTTGCCTTTTGGAGGCAGCATGTTATTATCCACAAGACACAAACATGCACAAGGAATCCCAAATTGCAGAAGTAGCATGAATGCTCCAGTCGTTTGACATAGAGGTTGGTCAGTAGTTTTGGTCTACACATTTTTTATGGAATCTGCAGTAGAGCACAAATCAGTTTAATAATGTAAGTATTTCAGATTCCCCCATGCAAATTCTCCAGTTCTGATATAAGTACCCTTTCCTGTTTATTCCAGATGCCAAGACATTACATCCCTGGGAATGTGAGTGTTAATCAAGGGCTACTTACTCAATATTCCAACACTGTCTGTAGGTCTCAAGAAAAAAAGGTGGGTGGATTTATAGAGGGCCTGTTTCTGTGCAGAGTATGTGAAAAAGAAACCTTTGTTTATAGTGTCCATGGTACTCAAGGAAAGCTGTTGTGCCACAGTCTATTCAGGCCAGGTAATGAAAACAAAACAAAATGGGAATGCTCAGTTAAAAGGAATTGACTTATGACTTATGACTGCAAATGGCAATTGCCTCGTGGTTTTACACTAGAATTATAAAATCAATTCTACAACCACTGTTATGTAAAGGTAGCACTAATGAGAAATTCCAGTGTAGCCGAGCATTGTCATTCATTACTTGCTGAACTACAGCAAATATACTGCAGAACCAAAGAAGATAAGGTCCTTAGGTTATTTTGGGGTTTTATGGGATGTAATCATTAGGTGATATTTATTATGCTTCTATACAGAAACCACAATATTCATTCCTGTACCAATTCAAGCCCACAAATTCCATGTCCAAAAACCCAATGTCCATGGGAAATAGTAGGCATCATGGATAAATCTGGATTCCTAATCTAGAGAATAATTCAATTTCCAAGGTGAACAATACAGAACTGTTCTTAGAATTTTAACATTACTGCAACAATCAAGTGTTTTTCTGTAAAAATTGAAGCTTTGGTGAAATGGTGCAAATAAGGGTGTCATTAAGGGTGTTCTCTCTTTTTGAAAGGATAAACTTAAGAAATGTAGAGAAATCTTTACTATGGTCAAATACGCTGAAAAAATGTAAAATTGAGTATGAAATTGGCTCTCAGTCAAACACTGTGATCAAAGTTCTTTTATTTTTTCCTTAGTCATTTATATGTGAACACTTACAATATAACAGTCATCAAGTTTTGTGTAAATTAAAGAATCACTGTGATGAACATGTGGGCATTAATACAGAAAACAGAATGGCAATAAACTGATCTGCATGCAATTTTGATAAATAGTTTAATTCTGATTCTATACTTGAGAATGCTTTGGATCCAGTGTTTAGTCTGTACACTCATATTGAAGAGAGCTAAATGAATCAATCCAGGTATTATTAAATATTATGGTTCTAATTTATGTCCTGAGCATAACTCCAAAAGAGAAGAAAACCTTGCAGGCCTGTGCATAAAAACTTGACGCATTTTGTCTTAATTTCCAAGATCACTCAACAGGACATGGTTAGCTTTGTTGATTGTTATAAACCTGATGTTTATAAATGAAATAGCCCAACCTGTTAAGTAATATGATACTGGATATGAAATTGCTCTAAATGATTCCACCATCGCAACAGAGTCAGTGAGGAAAACTGGGAAGTATTTAATTCATGCCCAAAAGGTATGTTGAAAGTAACATCAAATTGTTTAAGATCTCTTCACATTCACTTCAACCTCTTCCACCTCAGGTGACCCCAGCAGGAAAGACTACCCAGTTTAAGTGCAAATGTATTTCAGATGATTGAGAACCAATACCTTTCAGGTTAAAATGCAACATCAAGATGCTGTTCTTTTGTAGTGCATACAGAGATATGAGTCACTTTTTTTGGGATGACAATTCATGACATTAATGAATTATTGACAGGAGGGATGGTTCCCTGGGTCACTGTAATCTCAGCAACACTTAAGAACAAATGAATGAGCACTGCTGCAGTTAATGACCTGTATCAGATTAATCTACTGGAGTAGCAATTAGTTTGGTAATTGTTTTAGCAGAGATGCACACTGTGACAGCTTCCTGCATTCGCTTTGTAGTCTCCCAAACTTCATAACAAAATTACATTCATAACAAAACCTGCTTAAGCCAGTTTATTTGAAAATACAAGGTTTTGTGTTCTTATCCCATTCTCAGTCAAGTTTTGCATGGAATGAAGAAAGAACTAGGTTTGAAAGGGACTAGTAGTCATAAATTTACTTTTATTTTTTCTTTTTCTTGGGCGAGGGGTCCACTGTATCTTCTTGTTTGAGGAGCAAACAGTAAAGAAAAAGGTGGTACTTGTTCTACATTCCTGTCAAGTGTCTTAATGAGAGAATCAAACTGAATTATTTGAAAAGTTTAGGTTACACAATTGCTGCTTCTATTTGAGATCTTATTTTCTTCATGTATTTTTTTTATGTTTGCTTTCTCCCCAGATCATCCAAAATCGTGGCGTGAGGCAGAGATAGTGAAAAAAAACACTGGAACAGAAGTGTTGCAATATTCAGGCCTCCCTTTCATTAACACTGACTGCTCATCAACAGAAACATCCACTTCTGGGAATCTTTCAGTTTGTGCATCCACATCAGGTAGTTACCTTTTTTCTTTGGTAGGGAGCACTAAGAATTAAAAATCCTCTTTGGGCTGTACCCATTGACTCTAATTAACATGAGAAAATGCTTCCCCACAGAGGCTTTACCACAGGACTTCTTTTTTTTCACATGCATATATATCACACGCAGCGCACACTGACTGTTCATATACAGTCTCAGTGTGTATTCTGTACACACACAAAAGTTCCAGATGTGCTGTGTATCTTGTTAGTTGACTTTGTTCTTCTGTAAAGCCAAGGGAAATATTAATCATTCATTTACTGTTAGGGGATGGGTCTTCTTCTCATGTTTCAGTAAAGGGGGTGGAAAAGCAAAGTAAGCCAATTTTTTTCCTATTTAAGGCCAAAGCTGGGGAATGCTTGTGGCTGAGTTCTGTACATGGCCCGGTGCTGGAAGGGCAGGGAACAACCGATGTTGCTATTTTGAATAGATTTTTCTTCCCCCCCCATTTTTATTTTTGCACAGAGAGTCTCATGTCTAATATTTAGACATGATGAGCTTTGTGCAAAAAGTAACTTTGCTCATTCTTGCCGTGTTTCAACCCTCAGTTATTTTGGCACAACAAGACGGTGAGTAATTCAAGCTTCTTAAGATTTAATGTTTTTATTTTATTTTTATTTTCACCAACGATTTTAATAGCTTATAAGAAATATGTATTCACAAACCTCACAAGAACACTCTTCCTTCACTAATTCAGCAGTCAGATATTTAATGCTAAAGCTGAAAACTGCAGGAGTTTGCATTACAATTCCCAAAGGTTTTTCTTCACTCTGTTTTCTTCTGTGATTACAACGACTGTATAGTTCTGTCTGCCTTAGCTGCATTTGTTCTTGTTCTTACTTGTTTCCCTATTACAGACAGTGGAGAGTTTTTAAGCTATTTCCTTTAACTCTTGGAATAACATTTTAACTGTTTAACTCTGTGCTGCCATGAAGTTATTTGTCACAAGCAATAAGTCTTTGCTTCCAGCTTTTTTATTTGAAGTTCTCCTTTGTGCTTGTGTGTTTTCCACTGGCAGTGTGGGGGTTTCTTTAAACAATTTGCATGCAAAAAAAGGCCTTAAAATTTAACCAGCTTTAACGAAACAGTTTTTAAGAGCGTATATGAAAATATGTCAGCTTATGGGACTTTCACTTAGTCATAAAGCAGGAGGGTAAATTAATTCCCTCAGCTGCAATAGTTTGAATTGTGCATCTGCAGGCTGTTTCAGTCCCTCAGGAGAGTGACTAGCAGCTGATTGTATCTGAGTCCGTGGGAGTATGTGTGTGCATGTTTACAGAGAACGGGAACACCAAAACCCAAATGTACATGGGATTTAGAGGGGAAAAAAGTACTTTGTATACAATAATTCAACTTAGAGTGAAGATAAGTTTGGTATTAGTATTTAAGTTAAACAGATGACATTCCACAAGTACAGCTGACCTTTTTTGGATGTGCTTTGCTCCTACTTGTGGGACATTGTAAACCAGAGCTTCCTCAAGATAACACATTTTTCTTTCTCATAAATATAAAAGATCTGCAATGTATTTATTCCTGCATCGAGGCAATGAATAACTTTACAGATAACTCAGTAAGCAGCTGCCAAATAAACTGTAGTGCAGTAAAGGAAAGCCAAAAGCCTTTAAAACAACACCCTACCCAACTTTATGATACAAATCATGAAAACGATTACATTAGCCGTTCCATGGTAAATCTATCTGCCGCAGCATACCTGGAAAGGTACCTCTGCCAAGGAGGGTGACTGTGAGTCCACCAGCAGGCTGTTGGCAGTGTAACAGTTTGAGCTCTGGAGGCTCTGTGCATGAGCAAATCAGGTAACATCTGCAACAGCAGCATGCCCAAACACCAGCCTCCCTCGTCAAGCAGCATAGACATAGGCTAAGCCTTGCAAGGGCTCTTAAAAAAACAAAAAGAGAATATAAAGATGCTCCGTAGAGGAGAAACTTAATATACTGTGAACTGGTGTTTTTCTGTTTCTGTTTTCCCAGTACATAAGCTGTTCCTTCAGTAACCCTCGGTGAAGAAAATGCTATAAAATTTGAGCAAATATATGCTGTAAGTTTTCTCTGCTTATAGCATAAATAACATAGTGCATATAATTAATATGCATTATGTAATTTTATATTCATATATAAATATATATATCTATGTTCAGAGGGACAAGGACTAATGGACTAGCCAATATAAAAAGAAGGAACATCAGTTTTATTTCTCCCAATAAACAAATCCCCTCTGAATGTCAGGTCTCTCACCCTCACTGTGGTAGTACCCCTGGACACTTCTGAGGTGCAACAGATATTTGACTCAAGAAATGGTAAATTTTGGGTAGAAGAACAATATAGAAATGCAATGTGAGGGAGTATTCTCATTTCTTTGCCACATTCCTGTTTCATGGTGTAATAACATTTCCTTAATGGGCTAACTTCCATACTACTTACAGGGGTGTGGTGTCACAGAGACACTGATAAAACACTAGTTATCCCTTAAAATATCTGACTCTGTCTTCTCTTTGGAATATTCCTTTCCACATATTTGGATATGCTTTTCTCACAGAAAGTAATAATTGAAGGAGTAGATTATTAGTATCACTAATTCACATGCAGGGCAGCGATGGACTGAGAAACCAAATTTTCCACAATTCATAAGAGAATTTCCAGACATGCTAAAATGTTCTCTCTTGTCAAGAAAAATGTTTTTTATGGTTAGTATCATATGTAAGTCAATATAAAATTTTCCTTGGAAAAGCCTGCCAGGAGACAAGACTTGGCAAGATATTAAGGAAACTGCTCTGTATACACTAAGTTTAGGATAGTCAGATGTACCTCTGGGCTATATGTTGTCTTGCTGTAATAGCTAGGAAATACTAGGATTTGAGTATGCCCTCAGGCTGAACCTCTTCAAAAGCTCAGGAGCTAGATATTGTGGAATAAGGAATTTTCTGTGACTTCTATCCTGGTAACCTACTGGGATGCTTTTACCCTGCATATGAAATCACCTCGACACAATTCAGGTTTCCTGATGTGTGTCAAATTAGCATGAGGCATTTGCAAGCCATGACTGTTCGAGATAAAATGCCTCCTAGTGGCTGATGTGAAATAAAGCTGATGCTTCAGACATGACAGATAATTCATATTCCAGCCAGGAATATCCACTTCCATCTTTATATCCTACATATTAAACTAACAAAAAGTGTAAGAATTTGGAATGGCTCTTTAGGAAAGAAATCCATACTCTAAAAGCAAGCACAATTCGTGCAAGTATATGCTAGCCTTGCAGCTTACATTCATCCTATTTATCTTGAGCTTGTAGAGTCAATTAAGGCAGCTAATTCCAGAAAACAGCATAAATTCTAGCATGTTAGCTAGATTAGAGGTACTTGGCAGGTTCCACCAGCTACAAAGGAAGCACGTGCACAGCCCTGCTCCCATTGGTGCCAAAAGGGAGTCGGACGTATTTGGCCTGTCTCAGCTGTATCTATGATTAATGGACATCTCAGTCACCTGAAGTGTGACACTTCCCATACATACACCCCGTAGTCCTTAAGGAGCTTAACAGAGGTGATCAAGAAATCTCTATTGTTCTAAAAAGCAGTGAGAGTAGAGCCAGAAACCCTTCATTATTACTCCAAATATTGTTTTGCTCTAATGTAATTAGAGCATTTTCCTTGTAATGTAAATATTATCTTGGATGTTCGGTCAGGAAGCTGATTTCTGAGGTAATGACTGAATCCTAAAATATCTCCAAGAAGGCTTATTGACCTTTCAAATTACTTTCAGTCATGAATTGCAGTTTTAAAATTAAATACGACCACTCCATACAGGTTTCAGGAGGCAGAGAACTTTTTATGCTGAGTGTCCACTTCTGAGCCCCTAGAAAAGAAGATTGATGTTTAGGAAAACTTGTGAACACCTTGGCGTAGCCATTTTACTTTCTTCTTTCATTAATTTATAAAGATTTGATAGGTAATTAAGTAGACAGTTACTGCACAGATGCAGTGCATCTGCGAGACTGCCAGACTGACATTATTAGCACTTACCTATATGCAACAATGCACATTGGCATTCTTTGTTGATAAATTAACTAGTTTAAGGGTAATGACTATCTTTAATTAGTGAAAAAATTTTCCTCGAAGGTTTTGGTAATACAGAAAAATCCCCCTCCAGAGTCTGGAAGGTAAAACCAGATGAAGCATGTCTGCATGCCAACAGATAATTACACCAGCATAAGTAACCGGGGCTATGTGAAGGTATGAAAGATCAGGGGTTTACTGCTGTTCTTCCATTTTTCTTAACAGTTTTTTACTAAACACATGCAGGCAAGGTTACACTTAGGAAAACTGCAACATTCCTTTCTGGTCTGGAAAAGTCATGCTAAATGAAAGCCTGGGGAATCCACCCCCTCTAAACATTATATATATGTTCTTGGAAATATGACAAATTTCATAAAGGCATTTTAAATCACACATCCCTGGAAGACATTAGCTTTAGGAAAATGAGACCATTATATATCCTTTCCATTATTTTCCAGATTTGTTTTTGATTTGAGGCCAAATCTATGTAGATTGATTTTTTAAAAGAGGAGGTGGAGTTGGAAACATCCACTCCTTTATCACATGGGGAAGAAGGAGAGGTAGAAGGGTGTTGTCTCTGGCATGAATATCACTGTTGATGCCTCAGAGTCAATATATTTGCTCCAGCCTTAGTGCTGCAGATTACAAGCAGATTCTATTTCCTCTTCCAGCTTCTGCCAAAGTTTTGAGGTTTGAAATAGGCAGCCAGGTGTCACATGCAAAATCTTAGCTGATGCCAGCCTTATACGACAGATGTGTTCGCTGGATGCTAGGTTTAATAGATACCATTCAAGAAAAGGAAAGGAGTGAATTACTGTCACTTTTTGTTTCACACACCGGCTGATAAACCAGACTGACATGGGTCCATTAGCCATTGTTCCAGTTATGTGCTAATATTGTTCTAACCTTGTTTTAATCAGAAATGTGCAGAAAATGGGAAACACCTGACTTTATAATTAGGAAGGTATGCTGTAAGTCACTAATGGAAATGATGCAGTCTGTCATTTAGCTATTCGGATTAAAAGCAATCTCCTCAGAGTTAAAAAGTGCAGCCTAACTATAAGGGGAAAAAAAGTGTGTTTTCCCAGGCCAGTGGGCACCATGAAGATTATATCACTTTTGATGTTTTTGTGGTAGGTTAGTAGTCTGGAGAAGAGCACAAGCCCCAGCTGCTGTAACAGTTGCAAATTTTAATTTGTTGGTTTGAAGCAATAATTCACCAAAACCCACAGAAATGGAAATTAGTTCAAAGGTCATGTACATTAATACTCAGATTATGCTGGCCTTTAGTCATGCTTGCTTAAGAAACTAGGCAAAGTTCTCAGCTGAGAAAAGGAAACCTGTTGGTCATGGCAAAGATGAGATATTAACAAAATTGGGGGTGAGGGGGGGTCGTGTGGTGTGGAAGTAACTGGGTTAGATTCCCACATCACTGCAGAAATTCTAAGTGATGGAGCAAAATTCACTTTATTTTTGGCAACACCCAAAAAAATGAAGCTCATACTTGAAAAGGGTATATATAATCTTCTGATTCAACAGAACAACCGTAACAGTATTCTCCTTGTGGTAGCTTGGTGAATTGCACAACTTTAACATGGTTTAGGGTTCAGTACCTACCGCCTGTACATCTTCAGTTTTGTGATGTTGTGATTTTAGGTTGAAAAATAACCTTCAACCCAAAAAGGAACAAAAATTTTAGTGACATCATTTTACCTGCTGCAATTCTACCCCCAGCCTACCCCTCCTTTGACATATTTAAGATAATATACCCTGTGCAAAAGGAGGACTGGGCATATATGCAATTCCTTCTCCAGGAATGGTGCAGGAAGTGGAAGTGTATTTTGCTTCTATACCTTCAGGTCATGGTGTTGAGGGGTGCATGGATGGATGCAGAAGAATGCTACAGCCCCTGGCCCTTGGCTTGCTGCCCATCTCCAGTCTAGGGGAATCTAATGATTCCTTTTGGAGAGGAGGCTGTTTGGGGCTGTGCAGCTAATGGTGATGTTATCTTTTTTATAGAGATGTTGTATCATGACTCACTGCATTTGGCTTCCCATGGCCATGCTACTGCTCGATACCAGAGCCAGTGCCCTGGCTTAGTTACTGCTGCAGCACACCGACTTCTCCATAGATTTTCTTTCTTCCTTTGAATCTTTTGATCTGTACAGGTTTTGTGAAGCTTTACTGTCAGTCCTCTCTCCAGCTTCCCTGACAAGAGGTGTTTTGCCCCTGGAAAAATCTGTAAGGAATTCCCAGAGAATTTCCTGATCCTTCTCCATTCAGCACAGTCAGAAACTTTGCGTTTCCGGGAAATTCACGTATTTATGTATAGGGACCATGCCATTAATATTTCTCACTTTGCTTTGAGACTCTATTAAGAGTTTCAGAGATTAACAGTCACCGCGTTCCTGGCTGTGGCTAATGAACTGATCTCTGAATCTTTGCAGGCAGTAAAAAATTACATATTACAGGAGTCAGAAAGTCTCTTCTGGAAGTATAAGAGAGATAGAGATGTGTGCTTATCCTGTCTTAAATGCTGGAAGTGTGCAAGCAGGAATGAGTTCCAACATTGACTGTTGGAGCAATGCATCTTTCATGCAGAGGCACAGTAAATGATATTTTTCATTTACACTTTCAAGCAGTCTTTATTTTTTCTCACCTTGTGTTTTGTAAAGGTAGTTTCTCTCCATTTTGCTTTTAGAAAACTTATCCTACTTCCAACCACTGCTTTTATTTATTTATTTTCACTTCAGAGGCAATCTTCCTGTCTACAAGTTTGTGAACTGGAAGCCTCTGCCTGTTTCATGTCAAAATGACAATGGAAAACATGATATAACCCCCTCCAACAACAACCATTTGTTGGCTTTTGTTTGGATAAACTTCAGCTCTGGGACTTCTCGCTTTGTTTAGTTTAGCAGAAGAGATTCCTTTCAGATTAGCTAAGAGACTGCTTCCATTTTCCCTTATTTACATCAAACCCTTCATTTAAGCATGAACTCTCAGAATGAGAATGAAAAAGGTACCTCCTGTAACAGTGTCTGCATATTTTTTCTTTGCTTTAATTCCCACAAGTACCCCATGAAGAGATGTCTGCTAGGGAGGAGAAAGCATGCACAAAATATTAAACAGTAAGAATGTGATGATCGTGATGGAAAGATATATAAAGCTGAACATGTTTTGCTCTTTTGAAAGCCTTGGCCTTCTATTACAGCTAAAGAAGCACCCATATGATTCTCAAGAAATGGGGGATGTGACTTGCAGATTTCAGACTCTGAGTTTGTACCAGGATGGCCTTCAGTGTAACACAAAGCTATTCCATGCCACAGGAAACCCATTCTTTTCTCCTGCTGGTTTCTCCTCCAGTCACTGTGAATTCCATCTTGGAGGGTGGCACAAACACCTCTCCCACCCTGCCAGGCAGCAAAAGATTTCCTTCCACGTGCAAAACCTCTGTGGGCTGCAATGGTGCCTTCAGGCTCTGCTTTAGCTCCAGCCGCAGCACCGTGAAGGACAGCAGAAACACAGGAACATCCTGTGCACGTTTGCAGCAGTAGATATGAAAGGATGATCTGTGTCTGGAGCCGATTTCCCATAGCAATTCAACACTGCCAGTTCTTGGAAAACTTCTGGACATAATTAGTTCCCACTGCAATTCCCTGCAGTTCACGCCCAGTGAGCAGTGGGTGTCTGCTGCAAATATCTACTTTCCTTTATTCTTTCCCTTTGTGCTTCTTCTCTTTTCCTTCCTTCCACTTTCTTTTAGGAAAAGAGGCAAGAGCAAAATTGCAGTTCCTTTTTCAAACAGACATGAGAGAAACAATTGCTCACCCAAACCAAGTTGATGGAAAATACGGGAAGCATTGCTGGTTGTTCTTTTGATGTTCAGTGTGAAATCCACTCTGAGCATCGAAGGAGAATGAACTACATCTCCCATGCTTTCCTTCAGCTATAAGCAGCGAAAATAGAATTCATATTATCTTGAAAAACACTTCTATGTTCCTGAGAGGCTCTCTTTAAAAAATTATATTTTTTCTCTGTTTGGCTTTAAATCTGCTGTATGGCGTTGGCTTGTTTTCCTACAGAGCAGTAGTCATTCTGTGCCAGCTGTTTAAGAGAAGAATGTCCCAGAGAAAACAAACAATGGGCTGCGTAGTGGGAATTGCAGATCTTTGAAAAGAGCAATTGAAATCTGTTCAGACATTTTGAAGATTCTTTGCACAATATTCAAAGGCTGTTGGTGGCTTAGCCATTGGCAGGGTGGTCCTCTTTGTTGATCCCTCTTTTTTGTAAGAACAGAACAGCATAAATATGGAGGCAGGGGGACAGAAAAAGAAAGAAGAGAGGCATTCAAGTCCAACTGATTCTTCTCCTGTAAGTGCAGCTGAAGAAAGAGTGTTGTAAACTTCTTTCATGGGAGAACCAAAAAAAAGTACAGAGCCTCTTCAGGGATAAGGTGTCCTGTGTCTCAGGCTCTTCCACTCATACCTTTTAAGGGGTCCAGCACATAAACCCTGGTTCTAGCCCTCTTCTGCTACACAGCACTGTTTATTCTCACCCTATGCCAGCAGGCATTGTTGCTGCGCAGAGCAGGGAGAGCTAAATGTGTGCCAGGCTTCAGGCTGCCATTTCAGTAGCAATGACTCTGACCTCTGATAGTAATAAAAAGTCAGCTCTGTGTTTGAAGGCTTTTCAGCGGACCAAAAGTGTGTATTTTCACCTAATGAGGGAGTTGGTTAGGAAAATCCTTAGCTCTTCACACTTGAAAAATAGGCATAAAACTGCATGCTTTAAAGTGACCTCAAAATTAAGAAAGTTGTCATTTGTACCCTGAGAAAACCCTCACAATACTGACTTTGGTAGCCTTAGGAAAGTGACAATAAGAACATTGTATCTGGTATACAAATAGCTATTTAATATCCTCTATGAGGCAGATAAAGAAGAATTTCAAATACTGCCATCTGTATCCAACAAAGAGTCCAAAATGGATGTGGGGTGAATTAGTATAAATTGGAGTAAATAATGAATGAACACAAACAGATACAAACAGATACAAGCAGATGCAACTAGGTTAATGATACTTTATGCACTCAAGCTCCCCTGCCCCCAGCCTTCTGAATTACAAATATCTTTCATTTATTGGCAGCCAAAGATGCGATTCTTTTCTTTAGACAAGACGCCAGGGTTCTTTCATCCATCACTGGAATATGAAATAGAAGAACCAAACTCTTCATTTACTTCCAACTTCTGAAATTACAGAGAAATCAATAAGATAGTGTGGGGGGTTATATTACTGTAGAATTTGACCCCCTGCTGCTGTTCTCATCTCTGATGTAAATTCACTATGGCCATGGAGATATACTGGGGCTGACATTGTCCAGTGCATCTGAAAATACAAATGATATTACCATACATGCTATACTGCACTGTTAGATTTCCCATCTGTTTCAGTCTCAGGAGAGAAGCATTGAATCAAGCTGATTTCTTCCAAGGCAAACCACACAAACAGTATTGCACAAAGTTAGCCCTCTCATTGAGCAAATGAGAAAGAGAAGATCATGTCCCACTTGGAAGTTTAATCACCTGATAAAAATTGTTTCGATTACAAAGTTAGGAAATGAAAAACAAATATCATACTTCCCCCACCCACCCACCCGAGCCTTTGGCCCCCCCATGCACCCAAGCCTTTGAGTTTTATCTTGAGAGATGCTTAAAGTATCGTGAATGAAGTAGTTACATTAAGTGTTTTACAAGAGGTGCTATGTAAAGCAAGCTGTAATGGTTATCAGTTTCCAGTGGTTCCTTCTCACTTAGCAGCTCAGAAGCTGAATCTCTCTTTTGTGGTGCTTTGGATCTGTCAGAGAGGTTGTACAGTCTGGGAAACCTGCTTGTGCACAATGACTTTTCCAGTTTTTCTTTATTCATGCCAGGACAGACTTATTGCAAGAAATGCTGCAAAGAACCCTCCAGTATTATAAAATATTCCTTGTCCTAGGGAAAATCAGAAATGCAGAAGTATGTCTTTGAGGTATACTGCGGGGGTGATTATTTTTTTAAAGTTCTGGAAAAATGTTTCGCTGGATTTTGGTAAATTTTTCCACTTCATTGATACTAGTAATGTTGAGCTTGAAACTATTACTTTTCTTTAGAAATATGTTAGGCCAGCTTCTTATGGAATAAAATTAGAAGTATACATGTGTTCAAGTGTTCAAAATTCAGATTACCTTGATACTTGGACTCTGACTGTAGAAATCTTTATTGACTGCCCAAGAAGTGGGCAGGATATATGTTAAAGAAACTAATATATCGATAAAATCATAAGTAATCACATAAGACCTGGAATTTATGTCAGTTACTGTTTGGTTTCAGACACCAGTCTTGCTGACATTTGGCATCATTCATTCTAAAGACAAGCGTATTAAAATCAGATTACTGCAGAGTAGTGAGAATTTATGCCAGCATTACAACTAAATAGCCACAAAAAAAGCAATTGCAGATTACTGCTTATTTTTAGAGTGACATCAAATGGCACAAAATTTCATGTGCCAAAAAAATATTGTAATAACAGAGAGGATGGAAAAATCTCATAGGCATTTTACCAATAGTTGGAAG
Source organism: Amazona ochrocephala (assembly GCA_039720435.1). NCBI lineage: Eukaryota > Metazoa > Chordata > Aves > Psittaciformes > Psittacidae > Amazona > Amazona ochrocephala. The sequence goes on along the minus strand of CM077881.1, from coordinate 77,902,962 downwards.
AGTGACTGAAAAAAATGTGCAAAGTCCAGTAAAATCAAGGGAGATTCTGATCAGGCAGTGTTCACCCTTAATCAGGAAGGAGTGATACACATTCTGCAGAGTATAGCAAAAGAGGTCTATTGCTGCTAAAAACACAGGAGTATAAATATAACTAATTAACAGAGTCGACTTGTTGAGAGAGGACTTTGGAGAGGAAATCCCAGAATAACATCTCAATATAGATGGTCATTCAGGAATATCTTCCTCCCTTACAAACAAAACCCAAACAATTTAGGCCATGATGTCAAGGAATAGCTAACAACAAAGGAAATATAACCACCTCCTACATCTATAAGATGTTTTTCTCAGCGTTTAGAACCAGGTATAACGATTTTCTGGGCAGTCACAAAGAAAGCAGCAAGGTGATACACATAGCAATCTGCTCAACGCTGCCCCTTGTACCCCAGTTTGAAGTGACTGTTCTGCCAAAGACAACCCCCACCAACTAAACAAACAGAAAACCTTCCTTGCACTGTGTTTTCCTATTAGCTATTTTGAAACAAGAAAACTTTTCTTCCATTGTTTTTCATGCTCAACACCAGCTGAAGCTAGTGGGGCTGTTGTGTAACAATACTGCTGATGGGATATCACTGGTCCCCATTTCAAAGCACTGCTTATGGGGCCGGATGACCTTTAAAAGTTGCATGAAGAACATAATTTGAGGATGTCAACATGCATGCCTGAATAGAACAATTTGTGAAACATAAATGTTGAGGCAGAACAATGTGACAGCTTCAACTGCTTTAGACCACATTACGTTTGAGAAGAACAACAGCCCTCTGAAGATAAAGGAGAAAAATTAGAGTCCTTTCATAAGTCGCTCTTTGAAAGATTAGGAAAACCCCAGTAATCTTCAAGGAAAATAGAGGCATTTTGTGTTTTACTTGTTAGCAAATATGCCATAAGCGTATTTTTATAATCCTGATATTTCTAAGATTTCTAAAAGCTGCAGAATAGTTGCAGCATTTGGAGCCTATAAAGACAAATGAATGGAACAAGCAATGACTTGTTTAAAATGCAAACACTTGTTTGTACCAGTGCAGGCCTGATTTCTTGGGGGTGTGTGTTCCACTTTGTAATCTGAAAGATTGGGTAGGTCCAAGAGCAAGGACAGTTTGGCTATATGACATAATGGTCATTTGCCTGAGAATCCAGCCTCCTCTATATATTGCCAGTGAAACAGTGCATGTCTCCATTCTGCAATACTTCTGACAGACAAGTGCAGTATTATGATTAACCAGCATTCTTTTTTGCTGCTTTCTCTTTCTTGCACTGTGTTTGGGTAAAGAGGAAAACATCTGGGACTGGCATAGTGGCGGAAATGTTCGAACACCAGCTTTTTTGGCAGGCAAGCATCCCTAGAAGTAAGAAAGCTCTGGTTTCAGAGTGAAAGCACAGGATGTAACCATCCTTTTATTGGTTATAAAACTTGGGAAATCTGTGAACCTTTCATTCATACTCCTTTTCCATTCCACCCGACAGCAGTTCTTCCTCCTAAAGGACATGGAGCAGGAAAGGATTTTTAAGATGGACCTGCTCTGATTTTTCATCGCCTGAGTTTAAGTGTTTCATCAAGGTTTCATTCCTGATATCTCCATTCAAATGGAGGACAAGCCTTACAAAATACTGCATCAGCACCATTAATTCTGCAAATATCTAACAGATAGGTACACCTGAATTGGCCTTCATGCACTATGTGAATGGATTCAATTAGTTAGCTGGTTAAGACAATTCCAGCTGAGAGAATGTCTGTAGGCCCTACAATTGAAAAAAAAATAATCTTATTAGACCATTTATTTTCTTATATTTCTGCCTCTTTTCCTGGCTCCTCTCTGAAACTGACACTCTCAGTACTTGGCACTTACCTGACAGGAGAACATGTCGACAAAACAGGCCATTCTGGCTCAGCAAGCCACTTAGTTCATTATGAGTCTCTTTGTTTCCATTACTGACCACAGGATGGAACAAGTATGTTTGATTTTATTATAAATATCATCATAATACCAGACAGGGAGCCGAAACCAGTTGCTTTGAGGTAGACGCTGTGGCATTCTTTTCTGCTCAGTAAATGGAAAGCTGCTATACTGCAGACACTGAGGTGGATTCCTCTCTGTACTCCAGTGTAGGAGAGGATTAGAGCATTTTCATTGAAAAAGAACAATATATCTCCTAAACAGTGCTGGAATACACAATAAATGGATGTATTTATTACAGAAGAAATTTAAAAACATATTTTGAAGTAGTCGTCCCATAAAGCAAATCACCAAAACCGGGTCGGAGTAAGGTAGCACAGGCTTTGGACAATTAAAAGTCCACAAAAAGCAACAGGAAGACACTTCTTAGCTTCAACAGAATTTATATTTAGTCAAAGTTAGAGGCAAGGCCCTCCTTCATCTCAGTGCTTTAGCCTTTGCCAGATTCCCTTTAAATAACAGCAAAATCTGTTTGCTTGACTCATTGTGTTTGTGATCAGATTCTCACAGATCAAAGCTCCTCAGTTTTGTTTCCCAAGCCACCATCCAGCGGCTGCTGGAGGATAGTGAATCACCCCTTGTGGACTATGGCTTTTTCTGAGACACAACCAGACAAGTTCAAGATGTTCTTTAATTTCTAACCACTTAGTCATATCTCTGCAAATGGGATCTGTGAGTCTGCTATTAAGGCAATAAATGGACATTTGCTTTGTCCAAAGTGGAAAGGCTGTGGTTTTTGAGGATACTATTAGGAGATTTTTCCCTTTTGCCATATAAATGTAGTTGTCATGATCATGGCACTTGCACTAATGCAAAGCCAAAAGCAACTATAAAACAGGTCATCTCCTCAGGTCGTAGCACTAGATAACAAATTCCCATTCACCTCCCTGGGAATCAGAATTATAATCCATATGGCATCTGTCACCCTTCAGGCCTACCACAATCGTATTTGTTTTCCCCTGTGCACATTTGGGCTCTTTTTATGTACCACACAGGTACATTGAGACTAAATGGGGATTTTCCTTTCAGTTTTTGCAATTGGTCTGCTTACATATGGCTGCTACTTAGAAAAACATTACACTATTGGTCTTACATATGGCTACTTAGAAAATAGGAAATAATTCAAAATCAGCATATGACAAAGCTTATGTTGCCTTTTCTTCTTTTTCTCACTTTTTACGCTGGCCCAGGGAAATGCTACTCACAGCAAAATCTTTAAAGACATGAATGTTCAGTAAACAGCATAAATGCAAAGTTAGCCAGGCTTTCAAATATTAAACTTAGTTTTGTACAAAATCTCCAACAAACCTTTGCAGTAACTGCAGAGAAGTGAAGTGCTGTATAGCTAAAATATTTAGGGCTTTGGGAAGAATAATAGGATTTTGCATTGCCATAGATGAATACTGTTGAGTTCTAATATGTTTTTAAATTTTAAGCTAATATATATGCTTAGGGAACAATAAGAAAAGCTGGCTAAGACAAGTATGTGACTGTTTAACCGCAAGTCTAGAAGTAGTTAAGTCAGCGTTTTTATAACCTTGTTATTTCTATATGTTACTTGCCAGTGCTTTAGCGCAAATCAGCTTTCCTTTTCCAAAGGATTTTGGAGCTAGCAGTTAATCTTTACGAGAAATGCAAAATGCATTATGTCATAACATGCTGACACACAGATCTACATCTGAGCACAGAGGGGGTGTCTTGAACAGACTAAGTCTTCCCAGATGTAAGTTTCCTTTGGAAACCTATCTAATACTTTCATGCTGCCAAAGGCCACAGTGATTTTCATTGCAGCTCTCCTAGCTTATTTCTTAATTCATTTAACAATGTCCAGAAAGTTAGAAGCAAATATAAATGTCATTGTATCCATATGTCTTAAATTTTTTGTCTCTTTTCCTTCTGTTAAATAATGCCATCTACTGTAGAATAATTGAATGACAACCTTTTACAAATGTAGAAATCCACTTTATTTTCTTATTACTGTAAAATTATGTCATTTTGTGACACATTTCAAATTTCCATGATTTCCATCAATATTGTTGACTGAAATGTGGAAAAGTGAGTATTTCCAGTGTGAAAAATTAGTGAATGAGAAAAGCCTCTGTCTCAGAAGAGGGTAGTTGTCTTGAAAACAATCTTTTCCAACCAGTAGGTCAAAAATATGGAAAAGATGGCCCTTTTCTGCTCCCTGTTCAAGGAGCTGTCCTCTTAACTTTGAGTCAGCAGGAACACATCTGTGGAAATAACAAAACAAAACAAAAACAAAAAACCCCAACAACTAAAACAAATCAATGAAAATTAAGTAAGGATGAAGAAAATTGATGTGAAAACACAAATTCTTTGATATAAATTTACTAGTGAATAAGCAAATTGCTGTCTTAAAAACATAGTTAAAAACAAGTTGTGGTTTTGAAAGCATAAGAAAGTGCTGAGAGATGAAAATGTGAATTTTAAATTTAATGAAACACATCTTATGGGTACAGAAGTGTGTACACTATGCATTTTTTATATGTATATGCAGTTCATATAACTGTACATTACATGTGCACACAGTATTATGTTCTTTTAGATCTATATAATGGTGTTTTTATTGAATAATTATGTACAAACTATGTTTTGCCTAAACTAAAGAAAAATCATCTCTTCCCTTCCTCATTACATTTGTAAATGAGAAGGATGTTTTAACCTGTGGAGCTGAGAAGTACTTAAGTGGAATGACAGCTGAGTACATAGCTCTTGGGTGAAGTGGATCTATGCCCACCTGTGTTCCCCAGGGTGTATCCAACCAGCTCCTTTTAAAAGGATAGCAAGCTCTAACCTCCCCTGTATCTTTGTTGGTACTCTGCATCCCACGGTATACTGCTGTTGAGGTCTTCCTTTGTGCCGTAAACCACTTATACACCGAGCTACTCAGCTTTTGATAATTCAGGTTTTTCCCTGTGCCATTAGAGAGATCACAAACAACATTTCATTTGTAATGCTGCACTTGCATTTATTTTTGAGGCTTTTTGTATCTTGTTGTTCCAATCAAGCTGGCGGTAAAAACCAAGTCTTCACCATAAGACAGTCAATGTTTTGCTGTTTGCTTCTTTTAAAACTGAAGGGCATAAATAACCTAAGTCGGTGTATGGAGAAAGCCCGTACTAGGGTTGATATTGGGAAAAGAAACCTTCTGTACCAGGCAGTGTCCTGCTCCAAGACTCCCACTCTGGTTCTCCACAGCGTGAGCCAAGAGGTCTTGGCTGTATTCTCCATTGCCCTTCCAGAGCTCATACAAGGAAGTGATGCATTTCATGGGTGACAGAGGAAAAAGGTTAACATGGATGAGAAAAAGCAGCTCAGTGAGACACTGGGAGGGAGTAGAGTCTGAAAATCTAAGCTCAGTTGAGCACATGGCAATAAAGGAGGTAAACTGTTCAGGTACAAAAGGCAAGAGGATTCAGGGAAGATGAAAGGAAAGTTACATGTTATGGGAAAGATGAAACCAAATAGAGAATAAAGGGACTGAAGCAGAAGCAGAATGAGAAGAGAGGAAACACATTCAAGTGTGTACCATGCCAAGTAGCATGAAGAGAAAAAGGAGACCAGTGTGCTAATGCAGTAGTGGAAAAGAGAAAAAACATGATGAAAGACGCCTCATGGGAAAAAAGAAAAAGAGACTGCATAACCCATAGGAATGGACTGCATTATAAGTTTGGACTCAACTTTGTACTACATGATTATGACCATTACAACTCTTTGATGGTATTCAGAATTTTATGTCTGGAGCCAGTGGCAATTTTAATGTCAGGGCTTTGAATTACATCTTTTGGTATTTTTTCTCCTTTTCAAGGGTGATGTGTAGTCGGTAACTTACTTGATATAAAATTTTTAAGTACAATGTAGGTACACAGATAGCCCTTTCACCAGAACTTTTTGTTTGTGAAATAAATTATTTTGAATTATGAATGGAAATAAAATCTTATTCCATTATATAATATATTCACTAATACTTATATTTGCAATCTGATACTTCCAATAATTTCTACAAACTTACAGGGAGGTTATCTAAATTTGTAGTGTTATTTTCATATTGGTTTCCTAAACTTTCTGGATGTTGTTTCTCTGAGAAAATACAAACCCACAATTTAATGCTTGAAGCTGGTTTTCACCAGTATCTTCAAATTCATTATCGACAATAAATTTGATCAGTAGAATATCTGTAGGAAGAAATTCACAAATCCATGGGTATTAGAGATGAACACTTTTTTCTGAGTATGCAGACCCTTGTAACATTTGAATGGGGCAGATGACACAATAATTGTAAACCATTTGGGCACTTAATGTGAACATTCTTTTACATATATCACATAGCTGGCTTTCAAAAACACTTTGAAAACACTTGGCTCTAGCTCTTGATGCAAGATGCTAGCAACAAGAGCGCACGCTGGACAGATGTCTCATTCTGCTCCCATGTGTAAGTGATCATGTTGGTACATGGGGCCAATGATACACTTGTTTGAGAGATCTGGCACACTTCCATTTTAGCTGCAGCAGAGAATTCAATTGCTAATTACATAGTAATTCAGTTTGACATTAAAATTACTCAAGACAGAAAATTATCACAGATTTAATTGGGCTTTGGATCAGCTCCAGGAGGTTTCTATTGATACCTATTTATAGACTCAGAGCAGACTGCAGTTAATGTAACAGATCCTCCCAGTGCTTGAGGAGAAGCATTTTGCCTTTTACTTCACATGCGGAAACCATACGACTGTAGAAAATAAACAGAGTATCCAATAGCTTTCATGTTATACATCTTTGATTTGGAAAACACGTTCGAAATAAAATTGAACACTATTTTGTCTGTATTTCTAGTTGCAGGATGTACCCATCTTGGGCAGGTTTATGCTGACAGGGATGTTTGGAAACCAGAGCCATGCCAAATCTGTGTGTGCGACTCAGGATCTGTCCTCTGTGATGACATTATCTGTGACGATCAAGAGCTGGACTGCCCCAACCCAGAAATTCCTTTTGGAGAGTGCTGTCCAGTTTGCCCGCAAACAACACCTCAGCCTACAAGAGTAAGTTTGTTCTCAATGCTGTCACATTGATGTTGCCACCTTCTTGACCCATGTCAATCTCATTGTCATTTAGATGCTGTTAAACGCTTTTAAGTGTTAAGCTTGCCACTTTCTGACTGTAGGCAAATACTTAGAATGAGCAAATTTTGCCAAAACAAATCTAGAAAAACAGCTTGAACTTTCACAGTTTTATCATTTTTGTTAAATTCAAGAATAATTCTGTATTCTATCAGAGACTTGGTACCAGATCTGATAGAAAACTTTTTAGTAATTTGGGCTATGCAGCTGAAAGCATGGAGTCCTTCAACCCAGTTTTGCATAGACCACAGGCACAGATGAATAGTAGAAAGGGATGGAGGGTATCTATTAGCCATTACATTTTTAACTTTATGGAGAAGCATAGAAATAGTGCAAACAGCTTATTTGAGGACTGCATGCTCAATCTATATCCATGAAACTAATGCCAACAGAGAGTTCAATTTAGAAAATTGTCACAGGATACTGCAAATCTGCATTTCTTATCAACTGAATTCAACATTATCCGAGAATAAATTTCCTTTTGCAGTTATTGCTGACTTAATGCCCACTAAAGAAAAAGTGATTCAAGGCCTACATCCCTAATTTATCACATCTTGTTTATAGACCAACATTATGTAAATCATTTGCAGCAGCTTAAGTCCAGGAAAATCAAGATTGCTAGTGCGTGCAAGTCCTCTGCCTAAACCCTTTCAGTAAGTGAGCCAGCTATAATGAGCTCCAAGGTTACCTGAACATTTCATCCTTCTTTAAGATCCATGAGATTCTGTTAAAGTACATAGATTTCCACAGGCAGACTGAAGATTCTTATCCAGAAGATAAAAGAGTGAAAGAAATGCGTGTATGGAAAAGAAAGAGAGATTTGTTTCTGAGCTGTACAGTATATCTACTTAAACATAAAATGTCGTGTACAAATACATCACCTAGTGTTAGTTGCCCCATGTTAGTGCAACTGTACTGCATCCACAATTACCTGAGCTATTTCACTGAACAGTTTTAAAGGTGTAAACAAATAATACATATAAGCATGCTGTAGATTTAAGCACAGCTCCCTCTCTTGTTGAGTCTAGAGACTTTTATTAGTTCTGTGGTTCCTGACCCTAAAGAACACGTGGGCTACTTCCTCCAGCCTGTGTTTGATATGTAAGAGTTTGGTCAGCCTACTGGAAGCTGTCCTGCTGACTTTGGATGGTATATTGGGAAATGTCATCTTGAAAGTTGCTACCACTAGCAGCTGAATACATAAAAACTGTTCTGAACTGTTGAGAATCCAGACAGTGATGTGTAATTGAATTATCAATTGAAAAACAAATTGAAGAAGTAAATCTGACAAATTAAAATTATCTGCATTGTCGCGCTTAGCATACTGGACTGACAAGGATACAAGAAAACTGTCACTTACAGTTTTCCACAGTGGACTTCTGTCCCCATCAGACACAGTGGCAAAGCCCTACTGACTTTGTAAGTGCCACATTTTTGCCTAGAGGAGAGGTGTAGCTTTAAGGATGATCTGTGAAAATGCAGATAGACTGAACAAAAATCCCACAGCTTTTAATATACTGAATAAGAATAAATGGAATTAATTTGATGAAACTATATTCCAGTGTTCAAGTGTGTTTGCCTCTTGTTTATCTACGTATATATATTCAGGGCTTCATTTTAGTTTTGTTTTCTTTCTTATTTTAATTCTTTCTCCTTTCTTTCCAGGCTCCTGAAGTAATCAGCCGAGGCCCCAAAGGAGACCCTGTAAGTGTAGTTTTTTCCAAGGAAACTAGCTAAATCAAGAGCAAATTCCTATAGTTCTATATATCCCATTCAAGCTGCTGGGATATTCAGCTTTCACTGATATCTGCACTATCTGCAGGACTGTGCCATAAAGTTATTTTGAAGTAGCCCTTTAACTTCAACAAAACTCTAAAGAAATTAAACTGGAAAAAGAGAAAGAGAGTTTAGACCAAAGTAATTTGGTCTAACTTTAGAGAGAGCTTAGTCCAAATTCTATCAGGTTTTTGTTGTTGTTGTATTTCTTCCTAGTAGGGGAAAAAAATGAATTAAGATCTATGGACTGCACTGTCGGTATTGATTTTAGATTTAGGAATTGATCTGTTTAATATTTCTAGTGTGTTTGATCAGCTGCAATAACGCTCCAGCAACTACAAAGTGTTTCCATGTGTGAATTTTGTCTACTGTCCGTCTTTCCTTAATGTTCAGTTGTGGCCTTAGTTTTATGTAATAGAGAAAGCTTCCTACCACAACTGCACAGACTTAGTTACAAATGGAAGGATTTGTCCTGTGATGCCCTTGCAGTTGGAGTCAAGTGACAATATTTGTATCTGCTCTGTGTCTTTGCAGGGTTCTCCTGGAGCTCCAGGCAGAAATGGTGCCCCTGGCCCACCAGGAGCACCAGGGAGTCCTGGTGCCCCTGGCCCCCCTGGGATCTGCCAGTCGTGTCCCAGTATAAGCGGAGGCGTAAGTCATCATTGCATTCAGCTTCTACCTTGTTTCCCATAAGCATACAAAGCAATACTGTGGGTATCTATCCCTTCCACCTTCATGCATATTTTACTTTCAGTGGCATCTGTCTCTTATTTGTGCCTTTGAAAAACACAGCTGAGTGGTAGGTGATGTTTTCTTGGGTTTGAGTCTTGTCCACAAAATTTTTCTGGAGTGCAATTAAATCTCTGCCTTATCTTATTTTTTTTTTAATCTTTTGGAGCCAGATCTGTCGAAGGACTTATCTAATTCAGAAATAACCTGACAAGAAAGCGTGTAGGAGGAAGGATGTCCCCTCAAACTTAATAGTTAGGGAACTCTCTTACTTTCCTATGGTTTATCCAATGCATGTTTAATAAAGAAACATTTCTAGGAAACTAGACTGAAACACAAGTCGTCTCCTTGCAGGGTAGTGCCTTGCAAGTGCTGTTTGTCATGCTCCCTCTTCGTTTCTGGCCCACTTGAATTCTCTTCTGAAGAGCTGGGCAGAGCAAGCAAGGAGCTAATTTTAACTAAATGTTCTGTGCAGCTGGATTTGTTAAGTAAGCTGAGCCACAGCTAACACTTTTTGTCTCCTGTCCAATGGAGCAAGCCTAGCTTTTCAAGATAAGATTGCTCCAGCACTAAACTGCTAAAACTCGTATGTTAAAGCAGTTGCTACTTTTGAATATAGACCGATGTTTATAGCTTCCATGTATGCTTCCCACTCCCAGGTAAGCCAAAAACTGAGAAGAGATGTCTTGCTTTAATTAATTCTGAAAGGATTTGCATCTAAAGGACTAAGCTTCTGGAAGAGGTACCCCTGGGATCAGTTAACCAGTCTCAATAGATGTCACAGTAATATACCAAGAGAGCTACTGGTTTTGGGTTGACAGATGCAGACAAAAGAGAGGGTGATAGGCTAAATTAGTCCCCCATTCCAATGCTGCATCAAAGATGCGTGGCTGAATCTTGATGAAAGGGTGTTCCAGTAGCACAGGAGTCTTCATGTACCTGGTCAGCAATGGGGCTGGGGCCACAGTGGTTTTGGTTATTAGGTAGAGCACTACATGTATTCAACTTTTCCTGCTCAACCACTTATACACCATGCACACATAAACTGTGTTAATGGCATATTATTCAACTGAGTTTGCTAGTATCTGCATAATAAAATCAACATATTAGGAGACTTACATGGGAATTCCTCGAAAAACTAACTGTAGAATTTGAAGTTATCCTTTTCTAAGCAGTATTTTATGTAAATGGATGCATCAGAGGTGCTATCTGCTCTCAGGCCCACAGAACACATTTTTGCTCCATGCCTTAGACTGGAGCTTCCACTTGTTTCAAGAAAAAGTGTCCAAAGCATTGAGGCTTGGCTGATTAGCCTCAAAATTGATGATTGTATTTGAATTATTTGGAATGACATATTGAACGGAAAGGTAGAAATGGAAAGGTGGCAAATGGCATTAGGAAAAAAGCATAAAACTCAGTTTTCTGAGATGTGTAAGTTCCCACACATGACGTAAACTAAATTATTTGTAATTCAGCAAAGGACAGACTTATACATAGGTAAGAGATTTTTTTCCTACAAAATACTCTGAAATGAGACATTTTCTAGTCACAAGTAGAAGAAATTAGGAAAATAATTAAGTGTTATAGTCTTTAGTGCAACACAAAATACTTCTTCAGAAAACAGACTAATAAAGAAAATGGGGGAAAAACTTAATTAAAAGGAGTCAAACAAGAATAAGAGGAGAGACAATGGTGATTTTGAAGCCCAGCTGCCAAGATGAAAAGGGGATGCATACAACGTAGGGAGCTAACATCACCATGACCTCGAAAGAAAGCAATTGGCTGGGTTTCTCTTATGGATTATTTACATACATGGCAGCTGTATGTCAAACAAGTATTGCTCAATAGATAATTATTTCCATGTGTTTGCCATACCAGTGTAAGAAAAGACTTATTTGATTCATAGCAATCAACCTTTTTTCCTTTTTCTTTCTTTTCTTTTTTTTTTTCCTTTTTTTTTTTTTCTTTCTGTTTTTCTTTATTTCTTTTACAGAGTTTTTCTCCACAGTATGACTCCTATGATGTGAAGGCTGGTTCAGCTGGTATCGGCTACCCACAGCCCATTGTAAGATGATATAGCTTTTTTTCTGTCTGTTTTTTTGTTTGTTTGTTTTTTTTTTTTAAAGAACAAATTTTCTGCTTGTAGATTATACCTTGGATGTATGTATCCTGTTTTTAATATAACAAGATAAGTTTTAATATAATTGTTGCCTGCAAGTGGATTGCAATGCAAAGAAGCAGTATGTTTGACAATATCATTGTATTAAGCAACTGTAGGTCATCTGGGGTTCTTGCCTTTTCTATTTCTTCCTTTCTTTACCATCTTTTTCTTCTTCTCTCTCTCTGTTTCAATTTCTCATGCTATCTAAATATCTATCCCTTTCTCCCTTGCATATATTCCTTGTTTATCTGCTTTGGTATTCTACAAATTTCTTCCCTCCCATCACTTTATAACCTCTTCCATTGTCCCTAATCTTCCTTTACCCACTCAGCAGCATTGTCTGTACTCAGTATGATACTTCATACTTGTTTACTTTCCCACAGCTCAAGTTTGTCTGATAACAAGTGAGTAAACCCCTCATATAATCTTTTTTTTTCCATGCCAGAAACAGCCAAAAGCTTTTAACTTTTTCTTTTTACAGTTACAATTTCTTTACCCACAGCTATTCAGGCTGTGCACTAAGGATGATGCATCTGCCTGCTAGGCCTAGCACAAGTTTTTTTTTAGTGAGATAAAGCATGGATTGACTAAAAGAGTTATGCATGAGCCATGTAAAATACAGCTGTATTTTATACAGAAAATGTATGAGTGTTGTACCTTATGATTTTCTTTTTAGGCACTGGGATTTAGAGATATTCATCACCAATTACATGAATTGTTCTTGATTTAGGCGATCTGCTACATAGAGGATGTGGTGCATTGCTACTATTTGAAATTGGCTGCTGCTTCATTAAGCATAATCATTTTCAGTCCAATGCCGCATAACTAGGTTTGGGTATTGTGTTGTAACAGACCAAAGCAATTCCAAGGAAAAGTCTTATTTCTCAGTGTTCCATCAGATCATCTTGTGAAATAAATTTTACTAGTAATGACGACTGTTTCTCCTGAAATAGAGTTCTTTATTTTCTCACCTTTATTTTAATCTCTTCATTTTTACTTTGTTCATTTGTTAATATGATCATCCATGTGTTGGTCTTCCATCAATTTTTGTGTTTGTTTATTCATTTATTAATATTCAGCTCCTCACAGTTTTTGACCACAGCTTATATATCATCAACATTTTACTACTTGGTGTCTTAACATAGGATGTGCTGAACTAGGCAGATAACCAAGATACATTTCAGTTAACAATTATGGCTATTCCTCTCCATTTTGGCATTTTTTTCCTAGAGGTTCTTAGTGATTTTTCTGTGCTCTGTGCCCTGGACTTGGGTTTAATAAAGAGCCCTAGAATGCCTTCAGCCAGGATTGCCTGTATACTCTCAGCTCATATGGCCTTTTATATGGCAGCATACAATACATGGCTGCAAAGTAAGTAACAGAGCAGTTACAGGCAGATGTGACTAAAATTGCTAGAGCAAAATAATGTTTGTCTTTAACAGTAAATAGACTAATTTATTAATTTATAAATTTAATTTATCAATTTTCAACTTATACAGTTTGAATAAATATCCAAACTAAAATAATTTGGAAGAGTAATAAAATTAAAAATGTCAGCTATAGCACCAGCATTACTCCATGAGTGATTACCATGCCTGGTATTTCCTTGGTCACATATCTCTCCATTACTGTCTTCCTGGTGCCTTCCCACTGCTTACAGACTGATTTGTATTTTACATCACAGTTTCTCTTTACTTGCTTGTACAATCTCCACATATGTCTTTCTTCTTCCACCAGTGAACATATTCTAATTGAAATATGCACATTTGTTCACAGTCTGGAGATGCTGCAGCAAGCAAAAGTCATACGTATCAGTTTATCTCCTCAGTGTGCACCTTGAAAAAAATAATGCCTTGCTTGTTTATAGCTGTATATCTAATCAATTTATTGCAGTTGGTGAGTTGATGGCTCCAATTCATGTTCAATCGAACTTTAAACAGTTAACAGCAAGGGACTGCTCATTGTATTCACACATTGAAGGCAACCTGATTTACCCAGAAACTAACTGCTGTGCCACTTGGTATGCTTCTTGTCCTAGAAAATAGCAAACATTACAACGATTCTCTTTTTTTTAGACAAAAGACAATCTGTGAACTAGTATTAACATAATATATTTGTAGTATAGCAGTATTCTATACCAGATATACCAGTATAGCATAGCAATACTATTAATCTTGTATTATGAAAATTAGGTTCACATAACATATATAATACATGACCTATTCTGATAAAATCTAAAAATATCCCATGAAACACATTATGTGCAATATTAAGCTATGGAATATACTGCCAGTACTGCAGCACACATTGGTTCTCATGTAATTTGTATACTTCAATTGTTTTGGCTGTGTCGAATCCATGAACAGTGTAACAAAACTTTTTTTAAAGAACCACATATAGCTGCAGTAAGCCACTGTGTTAATTTTCAAATGTTTTCTGTTTTGCAGTATCAAATGCTTTCATGATTGTTGCTACAGGAATTAAAAATATTAGCACTCTTCCCAAAATGAGAATTTCCTCAATATTTTACTTCCTTGCTACTCATTAAAATAAGGAAGAGTATTACTGATTTGAATTAGACTATATGAATTATTGAGGTTTCATCCTCCAAGTCCTTTAGTTAGTCCAGACATCATTTCTTTCTTATGGCTTAGTACTTTTAAAGCTCAGAAGCGATTTCATTGGTGAAAATGCCTTACTGACAATAACAAAAGTATGACCTTATTCCAATATACTTGTAAGTCCTAAGAAGTCTAGGGTCATAAACAGAGTTTATCGTACAAAGTTCTTCAAATGGTTTGTTTATGTATATGTAATATAGCTTCTGAATGCAGGTGAGAAATTTCAAAAATCGTTTTAGAAAGCAAAATCTGGCTTCAGTAGACTTGCAAGCAAGGACATTAGTACACTTTGGCTCTGCCACTGAAGATGTAGGGTTAGGCTAACAAAGCTCAGTTACATGACAGAGAAGCTGAAGCTCATCTACTGCCTAACAAATTAAGAGTTCAGTTATCTATTCTTCCACTATAGGTAGCTAAAAAGCGGAGCTGTGGGCATCCTTCTGGGTGTCTAAGGAAGGGGAAGAGTGACTTAAATGAAAACAAGACAGCCTGGAAAATATCTTGTGGAATAAGTTAGCTAAGGCTGCAAAGAGAAACCCAGTGATCCCTTTTCTGAAGACGCTATAGGTACTAGACAATGTGTTTAACAATATGTGTATATATTGCTGCTTCTTTTTTACTGTACCAAGCGCATGTCACCATGGAATTTTCTCTGTACTAATACGTAAAAATTTATTTCACAGTTATCGGCAACTATTGCAACTACATTAATCTTTATAGTTGTATTACATTAATATAATGACCACCTTTTAATCTACACTACAGAGTGGCTTTCCAGGACCCCCTGGTCCCAGTGGCCCTCCTGGTCCACCTGGTCATGCAGGTCCCCCTGTAAGTAAAATCAACCTTTCCTTAATTATCTCATATTTATTCCTTTTAATTCAGCTTCTTCTTTTCTCTGTCATACATATTAGGTAATTTTCAACTGATAAATTTAGATACTATACTGAAGAATTTTTTTCTGTGGGGTGTCAGCTAAAATTGCCTTAAGACATGCCACTGCCTCTGTCAGTATTCCCAAATGTTTATTTTTCCAAATATTTAATAGATAAAGGAAAGTCAGAATCGTAATATATATTCAGGGAGCACACAAAGGGTCTGTGGTTTTTGAGGTACAGCTCTTTTTAGAGTTGAAGTTTTAATTCTTCTTTCATGGAAGCATATTCTGTTTGGTTCTGCTCATTTCTTCACATTTCTGGCTACTATTTTCCTTACAGTCAAGATATTATTACAAAATATAGAAGCACCATGGAATGATGCATGTAATTGTTCACATCTTAACCATTTTCTGCTGTATTAAAGGGCTCTGCTGGATACCAAGGCTCCCCTGGAGAACCAGGACAACCCGGCCCTCCTGTACGTATACATTATCTATGACTGTATATATTACAGGCATGATTCTACAAGGAACATCATAATTGGAGTGGGTTGAAATTTTAGAGATAGTTCTGTCTATTTACTACTATGTATGTCAAATGTACAAGTGTTCTATAAAACCTAATCTTTAATTTGAAGGAGACAATGTTTTTTCTTATCATAGTTAATATTAATTATTTTTCTACAGGGACCTCCCGGCCCTGTTGGAATGATAGGCCCAGTTGGTCCACCAGGAAAAGACGTAAGTTCACAATTATTCATCCACTGATTAATAAATGGGAAGAAAGAAAATTCATTAAATAGTAAAACAGCAGAGCATATTGATACCATTGCATCTAAGAACTTTTATCATCTTCCTACTTCTTAATTTGACAACATGACTGTAAAAATGTAGATTTGGCTTACATTAGCTGTAAATGTCCTTTCCAAAAAAGTTTCAATTTCAGTGGGCAACTTATTGACACAATTTAAAAAAAATAAAATTAAAAAAAAAAAAAACACATTAAATATGTTATTTTGCTCTGGTGCAAAATAAATTAGTAGTTATAAAGATAATCAGACGGTAGTGGTAGTTGTCTGATTCCGTCAAATTTTGCTTTGGGAGTTAAAGCTGTTAAAACCATCTTTATGTTCCTAAAAGTTGGCCTGAAATAAACTCAATTTTAATAAAATCTTGTTAAAAATTGAGTTTATAAATACTGGCAAGCGTTTTTCAGAAGGCAGTAATTTAGTGAACCATCACGCTGCTGTAATTTTCCCCATTATCTTTGGTGGGAGTTTCATCTGCTTATTCCACCTCAGCTTGATCTACTAGCGTTGGACCTTTGCCAGAAACTGAAACAGTAGCAAAACAGCAAAAAAAAAATTACTTTCTTTGAACAGGGAGAACCAGGAAGGCCAGGCAGAAACGGAGACCGTGGAATCCCTGGATTGCCGGTATGGAAAAGCCCCCAATAATAGTAGTCTTCTAATCAAGGCTTTGTTCTCCCAATTTACGTTAGTTGTGTGAACATGACACACAATGAACATTTGCTTGTGCCCTTAATACAGTAGGTATGCGATTTATTAATCTATATTTGTGTGTTTAGGGTCACAAAGGACACCCTGGAATGCCTGGAATGCCTGGGTTGAAAGGTCAACGAGTAAGTACTGAGTGTATTGAGTATAGCTGAGTTTGTTACTCTACTATGGTGTTGCACTGTTGTGCTCTTTCAGTCGTCAATTCCCAGCTAAAGAGACTCAATCATAGAATTAAAGGCCAATTTCTGGACAATGCAACCTGACATTCCATAACAAAAACCTTAAATTTTATCTAGTTACCTCAACTGTAAAGCTTCATCCCAAATGCTGGACTGAAGCATGCTTTCCAGAAAAACATCTGCTCTTTGCTAATAACCGCGGAGAGAAGGAGGATTCAGAATTGTCTTTTCAAAAAGTGTTCCAATAGCAGGTAGCACTCACCATTAAAAATATGCCCCTTTATATGAGTTTGTCTTGAAGCTTAATATTTTGCTGAGAGGAATTAAGTTTTCCAGAATGTAAGAAGAATACTATTAATAACTATATATATATTTTCACAGTTTTATATGCATATATTCACAGTTAACCTTTCCCACAGGGTTTTGATGGAAAAGATGGTGCCAAAGGTGACAGCGGTGCTCCTGGTCCAAAGGTAAAAACTATAGTGTCATCTTTGTAATAGGTAGAGTAATACCCTCTACCATTTGTTCTATAGATATGTTTTGCATATTACACAATTCTAAAAATCCATCAGACGTTGAAGAAACTCATATAATATCTCTATGAAAAGAATTGAGAATCATTCCAAAGAGTAAAACATTCTGAACTACATCATGTCCTGATTTCGTAGCTGTATTAAAGATGAGATTCCAAAATGAAAGGACATGCCTGGACCAGCTGACTTTATTGCATAATATTGAAGGACCAGGACTTCCTGCCTTTTTTTTCTATTTAAATGTTTTGTTCTGGCACTTCTTTAGACTTCTCAGACCCCACAGTCCTCAGTTCATGCTGAGGACACTCAGCATCACGCAGAGAGGAGCTGTCTCATTTTTATGTTTCTTCCCCTTGAATAAACCAAAAAATGTCTTCACCAAAGCTCAGTCTGCCATTAGTGTTTTCTTTCCATAACAGGGTGAAACTGGTCTTCCTGGAGCAAATGGAGCACCGGGCCAACCGGTAAATATGTGTATCCTATAATATTTAAATGGAAGTGCTACTGGCACTTCCTGGTTAACAGAGTGACTCGTCTTTCTTTCAACTATAATTACCCCACCGCATTCATTGAGTAACACTGAGATATGCAAATAAGAGCAATGTCTCATTGCTTCACCGTATTATTTTGGAAGCCATCTAACTGACTCGCTTTCTATGTTTTCTAGGGACCAAGAGGCCCAGCTGGTGAAAGAGGAAGACCTGGGAATCCTGGTGGCCCTGTAAGTAATTGCTGCTGTGTACCTTATCAGGAAGCAGCACATATTTTGTTTCAATATGTTGAGAATTTCTGACATCATAGTTTTACTTTAAAACAGTTGTAATGCAAAGGATTAGAAAACTATATAGTGTCTGTAAAATCTTGCATGAAAATCATACATTCTGTGTCCTGGGTAGTTCTCAGCACCCAACACCCCTCTTCTTTCTGTAGGGTGCCCATGGCAAAGACGGATCTCCAGGAGCAGCAGGCCCACCTGTAAGATGACTTAAAAATGTTTAAGTGTTCGTGTTACTCAAGTCTTGTTACTTCTAGCTGATGTTCTGCAATGCTAGCAAACCTGAGACTGGGGTTGCAGTGGTTATAGCATGAGCATTTTAATTAATTATATTTCATAACTGTGCTGGATGGGATACTTGAAATGTGCAGTGCAATAGGAGAGCTTTAGCACTGTAAATTAGAAAATGCATAAATCCAAAACCAGATTATTGTTAGAGAACAAATAGATTAATAGAATTGCTGTTCTCTATGCTGATCAAACTGTCTTATCAAATACATCATTTAGCTGTCTAAGTTGGGCAAAAATTTTTCTTTCCCATCTGCCTAGAAATCCGATCATGTTCACTTGTATATGTGACAGCTATATTGGCTTTTTTTCCCTCCTATACCTTTCTATGATTAGAACAATTTTGAACATTTTTTTATAACTTAATCTCTGTAGTGATAGTTTTCATGTTTTTTTTTTTTAACTTGCACACAGAAATTTAGCTGAACATGTAAAAGTCAGCGTAAGTAAGATGCAGATGTGATATTTTAGGACTAGCCAGACTTCACCTTCTACAGCATGAACTATATGTGCTATATTTTGCCAGGTGTTTCCTTCCTCAGAGAAAAATCCTGTAATCAGACATTTTTTTTTAATTTAAGGTTAATTCCATATGGCTTTTACCTTTTGCATGAATAATATTTCTTTCACTTTTAAGGGTCCCCCAGGTCCCCCTGGAACTGCAGGATTTCCAGGCTCTCCAGGTTTTAAGGTATTCCACTAACAATGCATACTAATATAGCATTTGGTCCTTTCTCTTGTTAGCCAGCTTATGCCGCTATACAACTTTATTGTCTAAGTCCTCCATTTCCTGGCTGCTATTACACTGGTTGCAAGCCTAGAACTGATGTGTTTTCATATGCATCACAAGAGACAAACCCTATCCTCATCATCTTCATTAATACCCACCCTAAAATACCATTAGGTGGTAGACCTAATGCTTTATGTTGCGTAATGGGAGGGGCTCAATTGAACTTCCCACAGCTAGAGGAGCTGTGCAGTATGTGCTGGCTGGAGTGCAATGGGTACTTTGTGCCTCAGCACAGTGCTGGTTTGGCTTTTGCACTCAGGTGATAATGGTAATTTTTCCCAAATTATGAAGATACAACAGTAGAGGAAGAAACCATGAAGCCAACACTGATTGGCCTGGAGACAAGGCTAAAATGCACTCATTTTCTCCTTTTACTGTTTTTCCATAGGGTGAAGCTGGTCCTCCTGGTCCTGCTGGTTCTAGTGGTAGTCCTGGAGAGAGAGGAGAACCTGGTCCTCAAGGTCATGCTGGGCCACCAGGGCCTCAGGTACATGGGAACTGAGAAGCGATGTGCCAACCTGCACTTCAGAAAGCCCTGCATGTCCTTTGGTATAGTTCTAGGTTACCAGCACTGGTTATTTATACATTTGGTTTTCTCAGGGCCCTCCTGGAAGAGCTGGAAGCCCTGGCAACAAGGGTGAAATGGTGGGTACTCTTCATATCACTGTCTTTGGACTGGGCAGAGTCCAGAAATGCCATGGTCTCTTCACCCCCACCTGCTGTTCATTCTCTGCAGGGACCTTCTGGTATTCCTGGCGCTCCTGGTCTACCAGGGGGTCGTGGTCTTCCTGGTCCTCCAGGTACAAGTGGAAACCCTGGAGCAAAAGGCTCTCCGGTGAGTTACTAATATTCATCACACTGGGTTTATAAGCAAATATGGTACAAGTAATTCTGACACTATTAAAAGAAAACCCAAACATTCAATTTGTCCCATTCACTTGAGATGGTCTAATAATTATTTTATAATAATAGGCAATTAGTTTAATAAATATATAGAATATTTATCTTTCAGGCATGTATATATTACTATATATATAAAAATTATACATAAATGGTAACATTTACTTGCTTTCCTAAATTATCTATCAATTCAGAAACACACAACAAAAAATAGCTTGTCTAAAACAGCTACATTAGAAAAAAATCTGTTGCTTTAAAATCCCAATTAAATGTGTTGAAATTTACATCAGCTGAGTTCACAGTCCACTATAGCTAGAAAATTGTACCTACTCTTATACTGTCACTTGCTCCGGCAGGCTCTTTTCTGACAGCCTAACAATGCATGTAATTCTTTATCAGAGAAAATACTCAGGGACTTCAAGTATCCCACTGATATGAGAAATAGATCAGAAACAGTCATATCATTTTACTCAGTGGTGTTTAAGATCATATCAGTTCTTTATTGGATTTTTAAGGAGACCCGTGCATCCCACATTCAGGTTCAACCAGTGCATATTAATTCCTTTGCAAAGTGTGAAATAATAAAAATGAGTCCATAATTTGCAAGATACTATGTCTAGTTCTTAGTATTTTACTACATCTGGCAGCTCTGGAATAATAGCCTGCTGCAACCCATAATTCAAATGGGATTTTTTCCTGTCTAGGGAGAACCTGGTAAGAATGGTGCAAAAGGAGATCCAGGCCCGAAAGGCGAGCGTGTAAGTGATATTAAAATGCATGCAGACTTATTCCAAGGAAATCTGAACCCTGAATCATTCCTCATACAAAACCCAAGTGTGTGTTGTGTGTTGAGACTTTTCACTTCACTGGTTTCTTTGTTGTTGCTAGGGTGACAATGGCACCCCAGGTGCTCCTGGACCTCCTGGTGAAGAAGGCAAAAGAGGTGCAAATGGTGAACCTGGCCAGAATGGCGTACCTGGTACACCTGGAGAAAGGGTAAGCTTCTGTGGATGGACCTGTACATTTTGAGTTCGTACAGAGGCATCACACTCTAGTTTTCAAAATAGTTTGAGGAGAAATTTGGATCCATATCTATTCTCAGCAAAATCCAGACATGAAACTAGGTTACAAAACTGGAAGGAATTCATATCTAGTTCTCCGTATGGATCACAGCACTTGTCTCTATCCCACTCTGAAATACATTAAATTATTTGGGGTTTTAATATCAAAGCCGCAGGAATCTTACATACCTGGAAGTTGTATTGAAGGATTTGTGCTGAAAAGCAACAACAGACTGTGAGAATTACATGGGGAAAAAAATAAATACAAATTTCCAAATTACTTCTTAGTTAACAAAAACATACAATCACAAAATTTCAGCTCTGGAAAGTGAAATTAATGCAAATTTTTTCTACATTCAGGATATGACCTTTTGTCAACATTGTCAATAGGTGTGAAATGTCAATAATGTCAATAACAAAGTTGTTGTCAGGTTGTCTGTGTTCAAGTATCTACTGCCAGCAAGTTTTTTTGGCTAGTAGATTCAATAACTTTCAAAAGAGCATTCTCACAAAGGAATTTCTGAATTGATTTATTCAGCAAAATAAATAGCAACATCCTTACAAATTCTAGATTTCCATTCCCAAGGAAATTATGCTGATCTATTTATAACTCCTAATTTAATAATTGATTCTAGTATTTCCTGAAGTTATGGTGAAACCAAAGATGCACAGTGAACAAATTAATCATACATTTTATCATTTTTTATAA
This sequence comes from Amazona ochrocephala, assembly GCA_039720435.1. NCBI lineage: Eukaryota > Metazoa > Chordata > Aves > Psittaciformes > Psittacidae > Amazona > Amazona ochrocephala. Next base: position 77,880,890 of record CM077881.1, on the reverse strand, counting down.
TTCAAATTTCTTGTAAGAAGTGAAGATAGTAGTAAATGTAAATATTAAAATACAATAGAGCTCTTTTCAGTATGGAAATACAAAAAAATAACTGTTCAAGATGGAATGTGTTATTTTTGGTATGAATTTCGATAACTCATGAAATAACTAACACAGAGCAGGCTAAAAATAATGGAGGACAGGCTATGATTTAAACAGGAGGGTTATATCCAAAGAGACAATAATTTTGTAGAGTTTCTTACTAGAGTGAAAGGTCATTTCCATCTATTTATTTAATAAATTTTCATAATAATATGTCTACTGTTAAATACTGTACAAAAAGTAACAGTTGCCATTACTAAGTCACATTGCCTATAATACATATTTTGTTCTTTTGTTCGGCAGGGATCCCCTGGTTTCCGTGGCTTACCCGGTAGCAACGGACTTCCAGGTGAAAAGGTATAAGTCTTTCTCTAAAAACCAACAAAACTTCTGGAAAATCCATTGAATTTGAATGTCCAATTTAATGTTCAATATGATACTGATTTCCTTGCCGTGAATTTCAACATCTTTTTTAGGGGCCTGCAGGTGAACGTGGAAGCCCAGGTCCTCCTGGCCCCAGTGGACCTGCAGGAGAACGTGGACAAGACGGAGGCCCAGGACTTCCCGGAATGAGAGTAAGACAAGATGTCTCCAAGAAAAGGAGATGAACTCTAATAGAGATGCCTTATCTAAGCTGATGCAATAGACGAGGCCCATTAGAACTTTTTTTCTGTTAATTCCTTTAGGTAGAGTACATATATTCATAGTGCAATAAATAACCATGCAGAGACATGGAGAATTCAGATAACATCTGTCACGAGTGTGGAAGCTTAGATGAACCTGAACATGATCCCCTCTTCTCAGAGTATGCCATGCACTATCATGAGATTACTTTAATGTGAATTAGCATTGGAAGAGTTTCTGTATTACCTATTTACATTTTAGCAAATTTCATCATTTCGTATAAATACACTATGATTATTATAATATTTAATACTTATTTATCCTATTGTGACTATATATATTTCTATTTAAATTATTATTTAATAGGCTTAAATTTAATATTTAAATTATACATTAATAGCTATATTTTAATACACTTAAGTATTATGTTTATTGCTTATTTGCAATTGAAATAAATAAGCTTTTGGTCAGGTTTTCATAGTACCTATCAAGATTTTCAGGGATAACATATAGCACAGTATGTACAGGATGTAACAACATCGTGAACTATACTAAAAACTAGAAACTGCTGCCAATAGATTTAAATTAAAAAGTCAGCTTGGCTGCAGGCTTCTGGGAGCTAACAAGATTTTATTGGAAATGTTAATTAATTACTTAAATTATAACACAAAGAATATTTAAAACCAAAAGAAGTTAACTAAACTATGTTATAAATTATGTTGCTTTTAAGTAAAGGTACATAGTCAAAATTGTTTCATTCCTTGATTTTATTATCTGAAATTAGTTTTCTTCCCAAATAATGTGAGAACACAGTGGTTTTGTATGTTAATATCTGGTGTTTTGATTATATACAATGATTTTCAGAGAAAGCAGTGGACTTCCAACAAAATAATTTGTTTGTTTTCTCTTATTTTTCCCTTTAATGGTATGGGGGGAGAATGGGAAGAGATTTGACCTTTATTAAAGAGGTTAAAATTAAGCAAGTAGTTTAAAATGTATTTTTATATATTTATATATTGTAAACCAATAATGCACTTTTTAAACTGAAGAATAACAATTTTCTTTTTTTTTCGATTGTAGGGTTTGCCTGGAATTCCTGGAAGCCCTGGAAGTGATGGGAAACCTGGCCCTCCAGTATGTACATTGCACAGATATTTTATACTAGTCCTCCTAGTGACCTTACTCTCACCCGACAGTATCCACATGACAGGTTGTTATCACAGTCAGATTAATTTTCTCTTTTTTTGTTAATTTTAATCATCAGAGCACTTTACATGCTGTCTCATTGTAATAACCTTCTGCAAATCTTGCCATTTCATACTGTTTAAAATACAGAGTAGATAGAAGCTCAGTTGAAACACAAAACACTTAAGTTTTGAATGATGTCTCTAGCCTGATCTTGCCCTCAATCACTATTTAATTCCATGGGCATTCATTTATTTCAGATTCATTTATATCAGATGTCATGTCTTAATTACTTTTTTGCTTATCCCAGGGCAGTCAGGGTGAATCTGGACGCTCTGGTCCCCCTGGCCCAGCAGGCCCACGTGGTCAACCAGGTGTAATGGGCTTCCCTGGTCCTAAGGGCAATGAGGTGAGTGGGATTTCTCCATTTCTCCTGTGTTTATGCTTGATCAGTCACATATTAAAATAAGTTGCTCCATATAGGGGCGATCTCATACTGCAGCTTTACGTTATTGTATGCAGTATTTCAAGTGTGATCTTCCTCTTTTGTAAGGGTGCACCAGGTAAGAATGGAGAAAGAGGCCCCGGTGGACCACCTGGAACACCTGTAAGTTTCATTAACATTTTGTTTAATTATATAATAATTTAATAATGACATAACATTGATAATTCGGTGAGTCTTATAAAAATTATATTGGCCCATAACCATAGCCTAATTCTGTCTTTGTGTAGGGTCCTGCTGGGAAGAATGGTGATGTTGGCCTCCCAGGTCCTCCTGGACCTACTGTAAGTGTTGCAGTCCTATTAGAGGCAAATACCAGTTATTGTCAAGGTGATCTGGCATCTACATATAGGGACTGTAAATTTAAGGGAAGGAAAATATTTTCATTGGTATAAAGAAATTTCCTTTTGTGAAGACAAATAAAAGAGCTCTTCTTTGCCTTTAATAAATTGATACTCAAAAGTTATCAAGGATAAACCTGATTCAGGCAAACATGGTGTAAGCTGAAATGCAAAGTTAATTGAAGTCCTGGGAATCAACCACCTATTCAAATTGAAGCACATTATTGTTCCATTTAGCATGTAGAATCATAGAACCGTAGAATCATAGAACCATAGAATCATAGAATAGTTAGGGTTGGAAAGGACCTTAAGATCATCCAGTTCCAACCCCCCTGCCATGGGCAGGGACACCTCCCACTAAACCATGCCACCCAAGGCTTTGTCTAACCTGGCCTTGAACACTGCCAGTGAAGGAGCATCCACAACTTCCCTGGGCAACCCATTCCAGTGCCTCACCACCCTTACAGTAAAGAATTTCTTCCTCATATCCAATCTAAACTTCCCCTGTTTAAGTTTGAACTCGTTACCCGTTGTCCTATCACCACAGTCCCTAATGAAGAGTCCCTCCCCAGCATCCCTGTAGGCCCCCTTCAGATATTGGAAGGCTGCTATGAGGTCTCCATGCAGTCTTCTCTTCTCCAGGCTGAACAGCCCAAACTTTCTCAGCCTGTCTTCATACGGGAGGTGCTCCAGTCCCCTGATCATCCTCGTGGCCCTCCTCTGCACTTGTTCTAACAGTTCCATGTCCTTTTTATGTTGAGGACACCAGAACTGCAAACAATACTCCAAGTGAGGTCTCACTAGAGCAGAGCAGAGGGGCAGGATCACCGCCCTCGACCTGCTGGTCACACTCCTTTTGATGCAGCCCAGGATTCAGTTGCATTTCAGACTATTATCAAGTATAAATGCTTCTGCTGAATTACATTTAACAGTTGGAGTGAAAAGAGCAAACACTAGAATACAAAGATATATTGGTCTTTGGGATTGTGCAACGTCATCATAAAATCACAATAAGAAGGCATAGATTAGAGGTGGCGTTAAGGTGTTTATAAGTTGAAATGTTCTAATTCCTTTTTGTCTTTTGTTTGATTCCAGGGTGCTTCAGGGGAGAGAGGAGAACCAGGACCATCAGGTCCACCCGGCCTCCAGGTGCTGTGTGCTTTTTGTTTATTAATTTCTGATTTTAGTCTTTTTAATAGACTAAAAAAAAAAGAAACAGAAACAAAGAAGAGAGAGGGGAATAAAGGGGCATCTAAACAATTACATTGGGGTGCATGTCATCATCTTTTGAAGTAAGACAGATCAACCAAACTTACACTTTAAACATTTCATAATTGCAAACCAGCTGGCTAGTTTAGTAGATTATGTCACATAGAACTTCCAGCTATCAAATTAACACCTTCTCCTTTGTAACAGATTGTAATGAGTTGAGTACACACTTTTTTCTGTCAAAAAAAAAGTCTGCAAGATAAGGAAACGAATGATTTATCTATGCAACTTGGATGATAATACGGTTCCTTCCAATAGGGATTGCCTGGTGGACCAGGACCAGCTGGAGAGAATGGAAAGCCTGGAGAACCAGTAAGTAGTTATTCTTTCCTTTTTTTCTCCTTTTTTTTTCAAAGTAACAAAAATACATTATTTCATTTTCTAGATTACATTTCCAAATTCAGACAGCTTTCAGCACTTTGCAGAGCAGAGAAGTCTGATTTTAGGAATAATAGAAGAGAGAAACAGGGTGCCAACCACAATGCAGATTTATGAAACAAAGTGCACAGATAACTTGCATTTATTTTCTCATAAACAGGGGCCAAAAGGTGATATCGGAGGACCTGGGTTCCCAGGCCCTAAGGTAAATCATACAGCAAAGTTTCTTTAATGACTAGAATAAGTTAAAGAACTATGAACCTGGAAACAGACAATGATGCATTTCTTTGTCACAGGGTGAAAATGGTGTCCCAGGTGAACGTGGTGCACAGGGTCCTCCAGGACCTCCTGGAACAAGAGGTGGGCCAGGTCCTGCTGGTTCAGAAGGTGCCAAGGTACCCACAGAGTTGCTTGTTTTCCTGCTGTTATGTCTAGCATTCAGGTGTATTTTTTATTTTCCTAATAATTTTTTGTTTCTCTTCAGGGTCCTCCTGGACCTCCTGGTGCCCCTGGAGGCACAGGGCTGCCTGGCTTACAGGGAATGCCTGGAGAAAGAGGAGCTTCTGGAAGTCCTGGACCAAAAGGGGATAAGGTAACACACCCACCCTCTGCTAATTTTATGCTAATTTGGTGTTAGCTTCCCACATGACACTGGGTTTCTTCACGTATTCACTTTTGTCCCCGTTTCAAAGGTGCTGACTATGTAGCAGTACTGTGGTGCAGGCTGTGTAGCAGTGTTATATGGGACCTATATGTTGAAAATATGTAGGGTTTTTCAACTATTTCAATATATGCTAGATATTTTGCTGTTCTAGCTCTCTTGGTGGAGGGGTACATCAAAACAGTTCTAATGAAGCAAATTAAGAATAAAAATAGTTCATGCCAGGGGTAAACAGTTTGGAATAGACTTCATTTTGAATCAATTTGGGTCTTTTTTCCAACAAATTATTCAGTATCTGATGCTGAATACTGGTCAGAATGTCATCCCCAGTTTTAGATTTGTATGAATACAATAAGGAAATCTGGTCATTGAGATACCATCAGTATCAGATCCTCTCCTCTGTAGTGCTTTAATTCTTCTCTCCCCATCCCATGCTTGTCTTATGCTTGCTTTTTTGCTTATGCTTCTTGTTTGTCTTATGCTTGCTAGGGAGAACCTGGTGGCAAAGGTGCTGACGGCATTCCTGGTGCAAGAGGAGAGAGGGTGAGTAGTCTTTAAACATGTAGCAGTTACTCGATTAGCTTCACACAATCTATGCTTAGAAAATGATTAAATTTAACAGTGAATACCGTCTAGGAGAGGTAAAGTAGTAATACCATTATATTTCGTGCATGTGGCACAAATCTTGTTTCATAAGCTAAACTTAATACTAGTATTTTGTGATTACACCTTCTTGGGTAGATATAATAAATTTTTTTTTAACAAAAAAATACAATTAATTGGGACAATGCTTTGGAGAGAAAGCAGCAATACCAAAGTAGAGAAAATGTTACTAGCTTCCTAAATCTAGCTGATTGATGGGGAAAATGCTGGTTATAATGAAGCACAAATGACATTATGATAGAAGTATTCTCTATGAGAATACTTACTCTACAGGTTACTATATGCGACATATTTATAAATCTATATAGCATATGAACAAAATAGACACTTGAAACATATACATGTATCTGATGAGTATGTGCAAGCAGTATATGCATCAAAACAATGAGGGATGACAAATACAGAAATGCAGCTTGCATGAGCTGAAGGAAATATAAAAAATGAATTTTGAAACGTAAAGTACACATTAAATTCTCAAAGAAAAAAATTCAGGGAGCCTGTCAAGAGATGTTGAGCATATACTGAAGAAACATGTACCAATTATGTATATGAAAAGTTAGGGCAAGGGATAACTTTTATTGCCTAGCATTGAAAAGACCTACTAACTTCAGGTAGGTTTGGATTAGGTTTATGTGGTGGGGAAAAAGAAAAAAAAGAGAGTGTCAATTAATTGGAGTTCTCTGGTGCTGCAAAATGATGTGATCTTGGAGTATCGTTCCAAAATGTAGTGTGCAACAACACCCTGGCATTGTAGACTTACTTCCATTAAAATATTTTAAGCTGTATTTTAAACTGAAACATACATGGAACAGAACAGAGGAATTAACATTGTCATATTTTGATACAAAATATATTATTTTCTAATTGTTTAGGGTAATGTAGGTCCCATTGGTCCTCCTGGTCCTGCCGGCCCACCTGGAGATAAGGTAAAGCATCTTCCATAATGGTGTTTGATACTGTAAAGAGTCACACAGGTGGCTGTCTCAAGGAAAGAAGAAAAACACCTAGTAATCATTATTGTTCCTTACAGGGAGAGACTGGCCCAGCAGGTGCCCCAGGTCCAATGGGTTCCCGTGGTGGTCCTGTAAGTGATAATAATTTTCCTCCACTGTGACTTTACTATGGCATAGATATTTGTGTTGTACCTGTCCTGTGAGGAACACATGTGTCTCGAGTTCAAAATAAAGTAAGAACATTTGGCTCTTGTTGACTCAGGATTTACAGGCACTAAGGATTTCAGAAAATCAGTGCTCTTAACATTGTGAAGGGGTTTGAGGGCTGCACTGATAGGTCAAGGCAAGTATGCAGAAATAGCTGTTTCCATCTTGTCTTCCAGTTAAGCAAACTTTAAAAATACTTGTATTTAGCTTTTAGATTGATAAGACAGCACTTTTGGATCTCAGTTGCATCTGGGCAACACCTTGGATTGTGCTAAGGGTTTTGCAGGTGTGACCGAGATCAGTTTGTCACATTTTAGACGAATTACTGGATAATTCCTGAACAGCTCTTTTTAGAGCTCAGGAGCTCAGGTTAAGTTGTTTTTTTTCTTCCAGAAGCTGATAAGATAAAGAAACTAAATTGCTGTTTATGGGAGTGTTCTCTAACTTATAAACTGAAGCCTATCTTTCTAATGTCTTCCATTGCTGACATTGTTTTCTACAGGGTGAACGTGGAGAACAAGGTCTTCCTGGACCTGCTGGCTTCCCTGGAGCTCCAGTAAGTACAAATCAAAAGTAATTGAATGTGATTGTCAGTGTTTAGTTTCTCTAAATTCATCTTCATCTCAGAAAGGCTTGCTGAACTCCTTTAATATACATACTTGTTACACACATCTGATTCACTTGATACTCTTTCTGTACTCAGTCACACATAGAGCAACATTTCTTTATGCTTCCCTTCCTGTACTGGTAGACCAATAGAGTTCAACTGCATTCACATTTAATTTTGTACTTAAATTCCCGTCAGAAAAGTAGGGGTTTTTTTATGACAATGATATCATCTGTATTTTTGAGCTGTAATGTAATGGCATAAATTTTCTACAGGGACAAAATGGGGAACCTGGTGGTAAAGGAGAAAGAGGCCCACCTGGTCTAAGAGGAGAGGCTGGACCCCCAGGAGCTGCAGGTCCACAAGGTGGTCCTGGTGCACCAGTAAGTTTTTCCTGTTCCTCATTGCTAAAGGAGAGGTTTCTTCAGTTCTCCCTCAGCCTCAAGGTGGTTGGGCCTAAGTGTAAGCACTTGAACTGCTGGAACCTAATGACACTTCTTATAATTTTAATCAACTTAACAAATCTTTTGCATTATCTGTTTTCTTCCATGTAGGGTCCACCTGGTCCCCAAGGAACAAAAGGAGAACGTGGATCTCCTGGAGGCCCTGTGGGTATTTCCTTGACTTAATCACTGATAAATGACTTTATCTATTACAAAACCCGTCAGGTCAATGAAAAATAAGACCTTCAGTGGCTTTAAAATCTACATAAATAAAGAATAATTATAAGCGTTCCAGAAAGAGTAATTAAAGTTGAGGTGTTTAGTGATTTGGATTACATTGATTTTAATATAAGTAAGGTGCCAAAACAGCTTTTGCTGAATGACACAAATCTCTAAAACAGTTTATCTCAACTGTAATTAGATTTATATGCTGCCCCTGCCAAGTTTCTCAGAGCCTATTAGTTTACCTTTGAGGAACATGTTTCCCTTAAAGGGAAAATAAAAATTAAAATATTTTTAACTTCTTGTTCAGTTCCAGGACATTTAATTCATGTTTTAAGCAAAACATCTAAATATAATTCAAAGTCAGTTGTATAAAAATCAATTTGTTCACATTTTTCCTATCTTAAGAAAAATGACACCTGAAAATATTGATCTCTTATAGGGTGCTGCTGGTTTCCCTGGTGCTCGTGGTCTACCTGGTCCCCCTGGTAGCAGTGTAAGTTGTCTTATCACCCTTTTCTTTTATTCTTATCTTGTGGATATATTTAGACATAAATTAATACATTAAACTGTATTAAGTTGTAGGTACCTTGACATGAATGTAACATAATCAAAAGCACCCTGAATATGATGTTTGGACTTGGAGGAAAAAAATTCTGCAAAAGAGAGTTTTTCTGCTCTTATTTCATATGGAATAGCAATTCATTCACTTACTGTCTTGATACTCCTTCCTGTACTATGGTTTGCTTTCCAAAGCCCATTAGAGTTAGTGGAGTCCTTCTCCTGGATCAGGTTCTTGAGTACTGCTGTTGGTGGTATGTCGTCCGCTATTTTATGATGAAAGAAATATTCAGTTCAGGATCTTGAATTGGTATGCATTTTCAAAACCACGTTTTATAGATCACTGTTGAGGTTTTTATTTTATTTTTAGTTGCCTGTAGCACTGAATGGCATTAAGATTTCATTATGTTTGTTTAGAGGAATTTAGAAAGATTCTTGTAGCAAAAGATTCTGTCTTATGATATGGCCTTCATCTGAAGTTTAATCTACCAGTGTGTAGCCCTATTATAAAAATGTATGCTGATGCATCAGCTAATTCCAATATTTTGTACAATATCTTTGAAGAAAAGCTGTTTTATAATATCCTTGTTTATGCAACATGCACCTACTTTTGACTCTTATAGTAAAAATTAGATTCTGATTTGTGATTTTTTAAAAATTAAGACAGTACAAAGAATACAGTGGATTTTACTATTTTAAAGTTAAAATTATAAGTTATCCTTTGTATGCTGAGATATAAAGTAAAAAAATCTTTATTTCAATAAACAGAATTTTATTTTCTATCTTTAAATTACAGATAGATGCAAATTAGAATATTGCTGAATAAAAAGAAAAAATAGGATTTAATTTAAGGTACATTAAAGTCATCATAATTCTTTCCATTCATTGGCTATGCTGAGTTTTAATGAAAGACACTTCATTCTGCACGTGTATGAGACACCACCTTAAAGGTATCTGGCACGAGTGACTCAACAAAAAAGCAAGGTCTGCTACTATTCCAAATTTCTGTGGCAGAGCCATGGGTAAGGAATGTGTATCCTGTGCTGGATGCATTACAGCCACTGGGCATCCAAAAGGTGCAGGTGTTGCATTATGCAAACTGTAAGTCCAGACAGCAGGGAGAAAAAAAAGTTCTGAAAGTGGTAGGTGGAAAGATTCTCTTTATAAGACCAGATCAGATTTGGGTGAATAGAGGTTGGGCCCAAAATCTGCCTTCAGGTAATGACTCAAGTCTGGCTGGCTTTCATAAGGAAAGACCAGTGCCAGTAAGCACATGCTACTGGTTCAGATAACACAGCTCACGCTTTTCTTTTTAAAACTCTTTTTAGGGCAGCCCAGGTCCCCCTGGTAATGCAGGGCCTGCAGGCAAGGATGGGCCTCCTGGACCCCCCGGTAATGCTGGTTCTCCTGGCGGTCCAGGACCTGCTGGAACAAGAGGTGAGCCAGGTGCACCAGGTGAAAAAGGGCCACCAGGCGCACGAGGAGAAAGGGTAAGTGCATGTCCAGCCAGGGACTGTTACACCAATAGACAAGGATTATGTCTGTCAAGAATAAGAAGCTCCCTACTGAATGTTAAAGATGCTCAGTACTGACTGCTCTCACCTTTTCTTAAACAGGGTGCACCAGGTGAACCAGGTCCTCAAGGCATTGTTGGTGGCCGAGGTAACACGGGTTTGCCAGGTCTGCGTGGCCCGAGTGGTCCACCTGGTATCGCAGGTGCCAAGGTGAGAGTGCATTCACTGCAGCAAAAACGTCAAAGTTAACACCACAGTTGTAATTCAGCTGCTAAAAATAGCTTAGAGATATAACAAGTAATGAACATGTTGGTTTGGGGAGGGGAGTTAAATGCTTTTCAGTCCAGAGACAATAGAATATACAGTTGTGTTTACATCCACAAGATCAGGCTTTAAAATGTCCAGTAACCAGCAGCTGTGGGATGTGAGATTGTCTTCCATCTCTATTACCAAAAGTCCTGGATCAGATTGTCTAGAAGCAAATAACCAGCTTTACACACTTAAGGCAGTCATGGATGAAAAACCACCCTTGAGATGAGATTTGAGTCATAGTCTCACTTGCAAGTTATTTATCTTTGTTTGATTCTCAGTATGTTTCTCTCTTAAATATTATGACTCAAATAGAAAAAATACTTTCAACTACCTCCAGAAAAAGTTGTGTGAGGCTTGGTTTGTATTTTATCACTAATATAGTGATTGACTTGCATTTTTTTTCCTTTGGCTATTGTTTTGGGGCACATAAGAAGAAACATACTCATTTATTATCTCTTATTTGATAAACAATAAGGAACATTCCTTGGGTTCAATGACCTTGTGTGAATATTACAAGCAATGAAAAGAAACCAGTTTGGCCAGGTTTTTATCTTTCTTATTTGAGTATTCACAACCACCAGTCTCATTGGCCCTTCATGATAACAGGTACATTATTTGGCAATAAAATCCTTTCCTTTTTTGTTCAGGGTGAAGATGGTAGACCTGGCACCAACGGTGTCCCAGGAGAGCGCGGTGCTCCTGGTCCACAAGGTCCTGTTGGACAAAGAGGTCTACCTGGAGAGCCTGGCAGAGATGTGAGTGGATGTGTTAGACCTTCGTGCTAGCTTGTGCATTACAAATGGGAAGCTCTGGGAGTAAATATGCTTTAAGGTTCCCTCAAGTGCCTGTCACACAGGGGTCCAGGCAGATTGCATTCTCATGTAACTTAGTGTAGCCTGTTGTCTCTGCTACACCTTTTGCTACCTGTGGGCCACATCTAAGTCTCACTGGGATATGAACATGAGACTACACTGCCTACATGCCTACAAAATAATGCAGGTCTTAGGGATCCTTTATGGGCCACTCTACCTGCAGGAATTCTTCCTTCTTGAGAACTCTCTCTTTCTTCAATAAATATTCTTAAAGTTTACTGGAAAACAATCTGTGTGTTCATCATCTGGTTTATGAACAAACTGTACCATTCTTTTTTCCAGGGTAACCCTGGCTCAGATGGCTCACCTGGACGTGATGGATCACCAGGAGGCAAAGTAAGGAATCACCAATATCTTTAGATTGCCAAATAAATGTTACCTAAAGATGACAGTACAGGTAGTTCTGTACTATGTAACTTGTGCCTCGAATCTCTTCTGCTCCACTGAGTATAGTCTTTACATTGTAGTTCTGTAAAACATTAAATTTATTATCCTGTCAACTGTCACTATCTCCAGGGTGACCGTGGTGAAAGTGGCTCTCCTGGCCCTCCAGGACCTCCTGGTCACCCCGGACCCGCAGGTACCAGTGGTGCACCTGGAAAAGCTGGTGAAAGAGGATTTCAGGTAAGACTAATGTAAATAGCTTACTGCTTATTTACATATCTTTTCTATGCAAAGTCTATTTCATGCAGTGAAGTGGAAGCTTGGAAGAGTCATACATTTGTCAGTCAGAGTTTCTTGGCCTCTTTTATAAGCAAGCATATCATGGGAAAAGACATCACTTTATGTTCTTGATGACTTTATAGAAATTAGCTCTAAATCCATGTACTCTTCAGGATGCCAAAAAGCAGATAGGGCCCACCAAGCCCTATCTAAATTTCCATTCAGTCTGGTGCTCATGCAGCATAAACAGCGTTATTTAAAATAAGGGAATAACTTCGGAAGTCTTCAAGTTATTTGAGAAGCGCTGACACCAGCACAGCTTAAGGACTGAGCACCTCACAAAATAAGGAAGGGGTCTAACGCATATGGTATGTATCAGTGCCTACAAGCAATTGAGTAAAAATTACATTGGTAGAAAAAGGAACTGGCCAAAATTCTTGCTGATTATATGTAGTGTGTGTGTAGCTTCCCCATGTTTCCAAACAGCTGCTAGCTTTGAACATATTGTTTATCTGTAAATAAAAAGGTGGACGAGTTAACTCCAAGTGATCCATACCATCATCTCCTTATTGTGTCACAGGGTCCACCTGGTCCTCCTGGCTCTGCTGGTCCTGCTGGTGCTCGTGGTCCTGCTGTAAGTCATATTGAAAGCATTTGTGGTATCATACATTCACTATTTCCTATTATTTGGCCATTTCTGTTATTTCTTTTGTAAATTCCTTTTATTGCAAACCTGCTCTTAAAGGGTCCTCAAGGTCCTCGTGGTGACAAAGGTGAAACTGGTGAACGAGGCAGCAGTGGCATAAAGGGTCATAGAGGATTTCCTGGTAGCCCCGGTCTCCCTGGTCCTCCTGTGAGTATTTTGCATTGGATTTTGCTGTTCTTAGCTTCTGTGGCTTAGGTCCCAGGCAGCTAGTTAGATTTAATTAATTTACTGAAGACAGACAAAATTAAAAAGAACCTGTATAATATGACAGTCAAATGTGTTCAAAAGTCCAGATTCCCTGAATCAACTTGAAATAATTAACAGTAAAGCAGTAGAAGAAGCTGCTAGTAGCTAAAGATGGGTTAGGTATAATCCCTTTCAGGTTCTGACCCCTTTCAGGTCTGACTTTGTCTGGAACAAGCACTTCTTGCATTTATTTCTATAGGCTATTCCTGATTAAATTATTAAAGATAAAAGCAAGGGTTTAAATTTCTATGTCTATTAGAAATATATGATAGACAAGCAACTAAATCCATGAAAAAGCTACTTGGAGTCCAAATACCTCTCTTCTGTCATGCATCTTTTGTGCTAATTAATATTAGGGCAAAATGGGCATGAAATAGTAAATTGCTGAATTGTAAACATACATTACCATGTTGAATAGTTCTTAACAGCTAAAAAAATTGAAGGGTGATAGACAGGCATGTCCTAGATATTTAAGACAAGTAAAAATTTAAAAAGGTATTTATACTGAAAAGAATATTATTAATAGCGTTTATGATGTGAGAATCGAGAAACCAAAACTCACTCTATTAATTTACCAATGATGGAAGTGTTAAGTGTAAATGCCACCGATACCAACCTATTTAACAACACAGTATGACCTGTTGTCTAACATATGAGTAAAATATCCAAACACCCAATAAATTCTCATTTACAATATGACAGTAAACAATCAGTTTTAAACATGCATTTGACAAGAAGAGTTTGTCAAATTATTTAAATAACTTTACTGGTAATATGATTGAAACTGCAGCATTTTGAGCCTACAGCTATGCATTCTTATGAATACAGGATTTCATCCAGAGTTCACTGATGGCTGTTGGCTTTCTTGCATTTTGGATATCACATCATTAATATTTTTCATATAGAGAATATCCAGGGTTGTTTTTCTGGTTAAAGGATGACAACAATTCTCTCTCATATCTGACATAGTCTTCTTATAAGGTTGTTTCATATAACCCAAAAGATGTTTTCAACGTCTCTATATAAGGCACATCCAGCTAGTTCAAAATATTACTGAGAGGTACCTGATTTTTCTTTTCTTCATAGGGTCCCCTGGGTCCACAAGGTGCAATTGGAAGTCCAGGAGCTTCAGGCGCAAGGGTAAGAAAAACGCCCTACTTAATGCAACTGGAAGGAAGATTCAGAGTGTTTGTTTTGAAACAAATAGAATCTATTTATTAAAGTTTGTCATCTTAACAAGCAACAGTTGAAGAAAGAGAAAATGCCTGATAAATCATACAGAAATGTCCGAAATATCTCTCAAAGACTTTCTGAATTTGAGATTATCTGGTAAACTCTTTTGACCATGTTATTTGTGTTCAACATTGTCCTAGGGTCCCCCAGGACCAGCTGGGCCACCTGGAAAAGATGGTAGAAGCGGCTATCCAGGTCCAATTGGTCCTCCTGGCCCCCGTGGTACCAGAGGTGAAAGTGGCCCCGCAGTAAGTAAATCGTGCACACTCAAACAAACAAATCTTTAGGGATTATTCATAAAACATAAGGCTCTCCCCTATCTGATTATCTCCCTCAGAAAAATCTGTATTTCATGAACAGATTTTGTTACAGGGTGTACGTAGCTCTCAAGGCTAAATCCAAAAAAACTACAGGTTGTTTGTACTTGAGTGTAACTATTGATGCACTGGGGATTATGTTAGTCTCAGATAATCACTGAATTTTCTGCGTACAAAGGGAAGACAGGATCTCCACTTCAGATCACGGACTCCCTTTGTGTCTTGGAAGCTACGAAATGAGTTTCCTAGAGTACTCCAAAGAGGCCAGTGCTGCAGTGGTCACTAGCATAGTCACTTCTCCTAAAGCCAAGAAATGGTTATTCCCTGGATTTTGGTGCAAAGGATTCCATCTCCTTCTTAAAGCCCAGACAGAAGGAGGACAGACACAGCTTAACAAGATTAGGAAAAGAAAATTCCAATTTTAAGAAAATAAAGGCCTGGAAAGTCTAACAGACATTTATGCATAGCAACTGCCATTATTTAATGAGTAAGTAAATTGAATGTGAGAATTCCATTTTTTTTTTAAGATTGAGGGGCATGCCGGCACAGGTTTTAACTTGTGATCTCTGCTCAGCACTGTATTCATTATTTTTTAGGGTCCACCAGGCCAGCCTGGTCTTCCTGGCCCTTCTGGTCCTCCTGGTCCATGTTGTGGTGGTGGTGTGGCTGCCCTGGGTGCTGGTGAGAAAGGCCCAGTGGGCTATGGGTATGAATATCGAGATGAGCCAAAAGAAAATGATATCAGTCTGGGTGACATCGTATCTTCAATGAAATCAATTAACAACCAGATTGAAAACATCATTAGTCCTGATGGGTCACGGAAGAATCCAGCTCGTAACTGCAGAGATCTGAAATTCTGCCATCCTGAGCTCAAGAGTGGTATGTTAGGTTTTAATTTCCACCAGAAATCTTGATCTAGCAAATGTAGCAGATCTTGAGGTAGTTTTTTTTTTCTTTACATCAAGACTGTTGTCTCTGAGTATTTAAATGCAGAGATCTGTAATTAAAAAATTGTTTTTTTTTTTTTTTAAATGTCATGATAAAGATGATAAATGAAATAATAATTTCAAACTGTAATTAACTGTGCATTTGCACAGTATATACACTGACTTCAGCTTCATTCCTTACATGCTTATAAGTGAATATTTATTTAAAAAATTGTATGGAAAAAACCCTTGACAAGTATAAATTGTATATATGTTTCAAAGGTCAGTCATATTACAGTATGCAGATGCACTCAGGATAGTTTTATATCGTCTTATATTCTGTGGCATCTCTTCTTGTCAAAATTAATATGCTACCTAATTTGACTCAGGAATCTGGCATAGAGATAAGCTCCACCATCATACAGTCAGACTGTCCTCCAAATATATTAAGTCCCTTAACATTTTACTTATTTTTACCTCTAGGAGAGTACTGGATTGATCCTAACCAAGGCTGCAAGATGGATGCTATTAAAGTGTACTGTAATATGGAAACTGGTGAGACATGTGTCAGTGCTAACCCCAGCGCTGTACCAAGGAAAAACTGGTGGACCAGTGAAAGCAGTGGAAGGAAACACGTTTGGTTTGGAGAATCTATGAATGGAGGCTTCCAGGTAAGAAATTACCTCAGTTATCAGCCCAAAAGGTAATGTACATATTGTACTCATGCACATCACAGTGTACTAAAAATAGTACTGAAATTAAACTAGGTTAAACATTTAGTGGGTGAAATAATAGTTATATGGACTGTCCTTAGACAAGATTAAACAAAAACTCTTGCTTATGTGTTGTACTCTGCAGTTCAGCTATGGAGATCCTGAACTTCCAGAGGATGTCTCGGAAGTCCAGCTGGCCTTCCTCCGCATCCTCTCCAGCCGTGCCTCCCAGAACATCACTTACCACTGCAAGAACAGCATTGCCTACATGGACCAAGCCAGTGGAAATGTTAAAAAAGCTCTGAAATTGATGAGCTCTGTGGAAAGTGAGATCAAGGCTGAAGGAAACAGCAAATTCACATATGCTGTTCTGGAAGATGGCTGTACTGTAAGTAAACATGACTTTAGTATTGTAGTTTAATAAATAATTCCCTCTAGAAGACTAGACCCAAGATCAAGGAGGAGAGAGCTTTGCATGACTTGGTAATGAAAGGACACAGCTTCATCTAATCGTGGAAATTCAGATTCTGTGCAATGTCACTCCTGTAGCAACTGTAGAAAGTTTAAATCTATGCTTTACAGGTATCTCCTTGCTTTAGAATCAATGTCAGTGAAGTCACAGTGACCAAGTTTTGATCCATCCCATGTCAACTCTAAAACTCAGAGTAGTAGGAATCAGCTTAGTCATACAAAAAAATCAATGCTAGCTGATTCAAGCCATGATCTATGGTTATGGGAAGGGGCAAACACAGCCATCTATCTCACTGAAGAAACATTGCTCACTGTGCCTTGCTCACCGTGGCAGGAAGTACTGGAAAGCAGCAATAATTTATGAGCATGCTGCTCTAAGTGCCTTTTAAGGAACAAATACCAAACACCGTAACACCATCCACAATTACTCCCTCTTGCTGCTTAAGGTCCCAGAAGTACCACAGCAAACTCAGACATATGGCAAACCTGCTATTTAAGGATGCATGAACACATCTACATTGCAACATGAAGAGCAACCTCATTTCTGCTGTCACTTTTTCCTGAATCCAAAACTTACTTTCCAAACAGAATAACCATTTGTACCATCTCCCAGAATGCAGAGCATATTTCAGTCCTAAGTCAGGGCACCAGCACTACTCCAGAGTGTTCTACATTCCACCATGGATCCTATCCCTTATGAGCTGCAAGGTCTACAACCCCATAAGACCTTGCATAAAAGGTCTAGAAATGAAGAATGTCTATCTATCTACAAGCTTGCACTTCTACTGAGACTGCAACAGTTTTCATGGTGTTGAGAGGGACACATTGGTATGGAAATAGAAAGTATGAAGTCCAGTAAACTGTATGATAACTTTGACCTAGACCAGCACCAATTTCTCTAACATGTTTGGTTTTGTCTTGTTTTTTAACTTCACAGAAACACACTGGCGAATGGGGTAAAACAGTCTTTGAATACAGAACGCGCAAGACAATGAGGTTGCCCGTGGTTGATATTGCACCCATGGATATCGGTGGTCCTGATCAGGAATTTGGTGTGGACGTTGGCCCTGTCTGCTTCTTATAAACCAAAAATCCTACTCTTTCTGAAACCCCAGCAAACAGATTCACACTCCAACTGTGCTCCCTTGTTTTAGCCTTGTCAGCTAGTACAGGTGACCATCTGTATCCCAGTTATTTATTAACAAAATTTCTGGGGGAAAAATCAATTTGATATCAAGGGTTATCTTTTTTGCTATTACACAAAGTACAGTAAAAATGCTTTTTTGCTCTATTTTTTTTTTACCAAATTCCATTTTCAAAACGTCTCCGTGGTGCTATAATACAACTTCAACACTTAATAAAACAACACTGTGTTCTATTAGTTGAATGTTAGCCAATTTACAAAGCACTGATTGCTCCCAGTACCAAAGTTTACCCTTCTTTCAAAGATACAGTCCATAAAGCTAGAAAGACCTCCTTGTTTCAACTACCTCAACATGGACAGAAACTGGGATGTGTCTAATGAGTCACACCAAAAAACAATCAAACCAATCAAAACACATTGAATCCATGGTCAATTCTGTGTAATTATTAGGTACAAAATTGTCTGTTTCTGTACTGATTAGCTGTGAAGAAGTACAGTGTATTTTAAGAGTTTAATACCTTAATGTCAGTAGTCACCATAATTTTATTGTTGGATTGTATTCTGTTATCAAAGGTGCTTCTCTACTTTCCTGTCATTGCTGGTCAAGACCACTAAAATTAGGGAAGTGTAAAAAACTAATATGATGGTGCTAATGTATTTTTCACTCCTAACTCTGCAAGTCAGGGTTATTGACTTGCTTAAAAAAATAAAAAGGGATTTAAAGCAATGGTTAAATGTCTCCTGTCAAAGATTGTCATTGGCATGTCATTGTTGAGAACTTTCTCCCTTCACTCTGTAAAAGTCAATAAAGATGCAAAATTGTGAACTTCTTCTGTCACATTAACACATTTATAGTGTTGAAGGTTATCCATCTTTGTAAGCTTTTATATGGTTGTTGGTCTATTCCTTACAGGGACACATAATATATCTTAATAAAACTCCTTGTTTCATAAAACTCACTTTTTAAAATTTATTTTACTATCTGAATCTCTAAAGAATTTAAAAAGGCAGGCCACAACTCTGGTACTAATTTAAATGATTTTTCTAAGATAATTTGTTTGAAGGAAAACTCAGTAGCCCTGAGCGATGCAAGTTATGGCATCATACTATGACATTTCCTTTCTTACTTTTTTCACTATTATCCATCCAGTGGCTCAGTTTTTGAAGCATGATAAGCTTCTTTGACTATCAGCATGGATTCAGCTCTGACAGCAAGATCCAAAATAGGGCTCATACACCAAGGCAGGTAAGTTTGGAGGAAATACAAGAGCTTAATCTTCCCTTCCTTTACAAAAACCTACCTTAGTCTAAGTAAATAGCCAGTCATAGGCTACCACTATCCTTTCAGATTGCAGCTTAAATAAATGGTCTAAGGGTCTCCAGAGTGCAGGCTGGAGCCAATAGCAGTTTGATGAAGCTGACAATCTAAGCATCTTGGTATTTTTTATGGCCATTGAAGCTGCACAGCTGAGTCATCCCTTGAGCATAGCAAAAATTCAAGGATATGCAGTTACCACAGTAGTTGAGCCATACCTCAGTCTCAGGCCAGAAGAAGGAAGTTTAGCTGTACACCAGTATTGGGGCTGTGAAACTGCTCCCAAAGGTAGATGCTGATAGATGCTACTGAGTCTTTCCTGTGAAGGAAGATACAGAGCCTGCCCCCACATCATTACTGCACTGCCACACATTGCCCTACAGCCCAGCATCATTAACAAGGTCAGACAACAAAAAGTAGAAAGAAAAAAATCCCCAGGTTCTTAAAGGCTCTCACTGATGATTATGGATTGTGCATCCTCTGAGGATACTTTCAGGATTGTACCAAGCAGGGCAAATGGACAGAGAGATGCTGGTTTCTAAGAAACCAAATTTGTTATTGAGCCACCATGATTCTGTTACATGTGTACTGATATAGAAAACTTTGACATAATAGACATATGAAACAGATTAGCTTCATAAATAAGAATTAGATTAGAAAATAAGGAAGATTTAGATTCTAATCCTTTGGAATTCTTTAGATTCTAATATTATGGGTTTTTTTTACTCTGATTTCCTATGTCAGCCTGCAAAAGGCTTTTATTTTACATGGGAATACAATTAAAAAGAAATAAATCTTACTGTACACTTTCAGGTTAGCAACACCCTTACTCACTGTTACAGAGCAGCACATTAAGTTCATAAACTATAGAACTTCTGGGACTAACCTATTTTCATGCAGGTAACTAATAGAGACCTCTCAAAGCTGTCTAGAAACATCACCTGCTTTCAAGCTATAAGATAAGTTGGGGTTTAGGCATATATTTAAGTAAGAAAGTGCACCTTTCTTTGGCATGTAAATTTAAAGTCGTATTGAATAAATTAAAAAAACAAATAATACCATTGGCTACGCGGTTCGTAAAAGAGGCATGAAGGTGAATGAGAGGCTTGAAGTAATAAGGAAAGAAGCTGCTCACACAATAATAAGACTGATATAAGAACTTTCTCATTCTGATCCACAGTTTCTTATTCAGTCATATGATGCTACACCAGCTAATATGCAAACACTTCGTAGCACCATTTACTATGGTTCTTTGGGGAAAACAAGAAAAGAAATTAAATTAAAAAAAAAGGCAAACACACACATGCAAAATAAAAATGAAACAACCACAAAACCATCACCAAACCAAAGCCAAAGCACACCGAAACTGCCTCAGTTTCCCAGATGATACCAACAGTTTTAACATACCATTAATTTAGGTTTTAATATTTGGTTTGAATGTCACCTTTCCAGCTAATTGCAGGTTATCACCTAAAAGGGTAACTCTTTTGCAGGACACCAGATTTTTTTCTTGTGGTGAAACTGGACCCCCTGACTATTGTCTGTGGCAGTGGTCTATTGCAACAGCTTCCTTCTACATTCTTTATGGAAAACATGTTTGAAAAAAACCCAAAACGACCTGACAAGAAGCCAGCAACCCCTTCTCTCACTGGAAAACTTGACTAGGCTGTAATTTGAAACAATTTAGAAACACCTGTGAATCACTTGCAGAAGTTTACCTCCCTTTGGGTGATAGGCAGGGGCCTCCCACCTAGCAGCTGTGTGGCTTGAGGCACTGCTTTAAAAACCCCACAAGCCCCTTTCACAACTCTTGGTGGGTAGAGCGTGAGATATCACTGCAGAGGCAGCTTGGCTTTAACGCTCCTCCCTGCTGGAGGTAACCACCTAGCAGACTGCTACCAGCAAGAGAGGAGGCCTTCAGTAAGTTTGTGTCTGCAGCCCTTCACCTCAGTGGTAAGTTTACTGTTAGAACCAGGCTAGGGCAAATAGTCACTTCTAATAGGGTTGTGATGGTTTCTGAATTTGAGCTACTAAGAATTTTTTTTGGAAGCTGACTAATTACCCACAACTTTCCTTGCTAGAAAAGTGAAGTCAGACATTTACATGAGCAGCAATGTAATTTGTAATCCTCACTGTGTTGCTACACCAGTTAAAGAGTCTGAAGCCTCTGTTTGCAGGCAGTAACTTGGAGGAAAAACTGTCTGTAAGAATTTTGAATTTGTAAGGGGAAAGATCTTCCCAACACACATCTTGTCATTCTATGACTGTCCTCATAGCATTAGTACAGAATTCTCATTTCCAGTGTTCCTTGTCAGCTGCATGTTGATTATATAAGCTAGAAAATGAGTTCTGCTGGAGAACTGGTTGTTATTTAAGGTTAACACATCTTCATTGTAGCCACCAAATTAGAATATATTTATTACAGATAACATACCCGTTTCAACCAAGACTGAAACCCTAATGGTTCTTTGAAAACTCATTTCTTATCACCAGGATGAAAGTCAGGTCTGTCAAGCTCTTATTTTTAAACCAAGTGCCTCTCTCCTGGACATGTGAGTAATGAGGCACTAGTTGCAGAGATCTTAACCTATAGTAATACATGAAACATTTTTAATTATTTACTATTTTAATACAGTATGTGCTCATAATCAGAAGTCCTTGATTATATCTTTGTATGTTTTAAAAGAAAATATGTAGAAATCTGAAGTAACGGAACAGAAAAGTATTTGGGAGATGGAGAAATGCTTTCTGTGTTTCTACTTCCCTGTTTACTGACAGGAGGCGAGGTTCACCTTACACTGAGGGATTGCTGTTCAGGATGAATTAAGTCCACCAGAACAAAATGTAGGTGCTCTGGTCTTCAAACCTACTCTTTGTCCTGAAATGGCTTCAGGCTACAGGTTATCTTCTGGAAGTATTTACTTCAATCTATACTGCTGATTTCCCACCACAGCAGCCACTCCTGCTTGTGACATCTCCTTCATAGAAGGCCGTTGGTCATTGTATTTTCTTTTTTATTTTTGCCATAAGTTCTACCTGGCAAAGCTATGCTTATCCAGAAATTTTCTCTCCCAGAGGAGGTTCATGAGATAGATACATTACTCCCTTTCAGTACACCTTTAGCTATGGACATCTCTGGATTGGAAGTCAAAACTTCAGTTTTGTTGCTGAATCCATACTCACTGAGAGCACACAAAAATGTGCCATAAATTAATCTGACGGATGGAGGAAAAATTGAGTCTACTAGCATCCTGCTCAAACTACTGCTGCCTGCTACCTTAGTACTTTTCCAGATCTCCCAGCAAATTGTAAAACTTACAATGCAGATAGATAGCACATTAGATGCATTAGCAATCAAGCTCTCTGAGTTTTCTCCTATGTTCTGTAAATCTCTGAAGCATTTCAGTCTAAATTTTTGCATCACTCTGCTCAGGTACTCCTGAACACTGTCCAATCCATTGACTCTACTACAGTGTATCATGTTTCTCATCTCTGACATTGTGTCCTTTCTTCTTTGGCTTGTGGAAAAAAAGGATTTCTTTTACTAATCTTGTAGAGATACTGTGCAATAATTGCCTCACAGTGATGAGCAGCAACTTCAAAAGAGAGCTAGTCTTTTGTACCTTTTGTGACATATGGTCTCATGGGGTGAACAGGGTTTAATACAGGTGATTCTCAATTGTAGTTCGTCATATTCTTCATAATGTTTCCCACAATCTCTGATACATTAATAAACATTACCTCTAATCTTCAAATTAGCTAAATTTCTGAATAACATCACAGCAGGTAAAATAGGCTGGCTAAAAACACTCTACCTTTGAAGAAATTGAATTTAAGTCTCTGGTACCCATCTAGCAATTTTGCTCAAGAAGGCTCCTTTATGGATGTTTCAAACTCTGCAGATATGCCTGAAATTGTACACTTCAACAAAACCTTAAACTTCAAGCAAACTCTAGTGCACTGGATGCAAATAATCCAAAATCAAAACTTTGTAATTTTTCTAGCATAAACACAACATTTGGCCAACTGGATCTACAGCTCCACAGTTTCTTTGGCATTTCTATTTCACCTGTTGAACTGATGATTTGGGGGGGGGGGTGGTCAGGTGGTGGGGTTTTGTGTTTTTGTTTGGGTTTGTTTTTTTGTTTTTTTTTTTAATGTTAATACCATCATTGCCTACTGTAAGTTTTACCTTGGTTTCTGTATGGTATTTGCCTGCTTGAAGGGAATCTTTTTGCTGCCATCACCATTTCTACATTTCCAGTTAGTTATGCTTTTCCTTTGCTAACTGTTTTACTCTGTTACTTCCTGCTCTCCTATTATTTTCATAAACATCCTCTCAGTGACACCAACTACTTAGCAAGTGTTACATCTTCAGGATAGCCTTTATTTCCTAAAAATAGATTGTAATAATGTTTAGCAGACCAATAACTACACTGCTCAATCTCAAGCAGCTACATGAGATAAAAGAAACCTATGGGCTCTTACCCTACAGTAATAAGAAAAATAATGCTTTTTGATCTTAACCCATCTTTAGACTTTTTTCGTGACTTGAGGAAAAGAAATTTCCCTCATTCTCCTCTATTTGCTTGCTATGTTTGTAGACATTGACTGTGTTGGGTTTAGTTATAGATTGTGCCATTTTCTTTATTTGCGTTGCTTGATGCATTCTTCTACTGCACATAATACTCTACAGAATCTTTCTAGTTTAAAAAACTTTGAGCTAAGTATTTATAATAGCTACAAGGAGGGTAACAGGCAATGAAGGAATTCACGAGGGAGAGGCTAGGACATTTGAACTTATGCTCTCATGCACCCAGAAACAACAAAATAACCACTGAGCTAGAGGGCAGCACCAAAACAGAAGAGAAAGGAAAATGTCTGGATGGCAGGAGAGTGGAGGAGATACGTCTTCAGCTGCTCCACCAGCCTAAAAGAGCAAACACTCAGACAAAATGCAAATTCTCTTCATAGTTACTCTAAAACAGGTTCAAAAATCCAAAGCTGTGATTTAAAAAAAAAAAACAAAACAACCCTGTTGTTCAGGGAGGACTTAAACTATCAATTCCTTGTTGGTCTTTCATTTTAAGCATCCAGAACTACCAAAGAGCTCTCTGCAAGAAGGTCCTGATGCAGTAGGAAGGAAATGACATCTGATGTACACATTCAGAGCTGGGCTCCTCTAGGATATGCAAAAGGAACAAGAACATTTCATTATAACATCAATATTACTTAAACTATACAGTATATAAATCAATATTAATACTTCTCACTTAAGCCACTAGGCATGTTAGCTGATGTATCCAATAAACTGTAGCACAGTGATCAGTTCTGTCCTCTGTATTTCTTTCTGCTCAAAATAAATTAAGGAAATATTGAGCAGAAGTAAGAAAAAAAGCCTTGGAGATGGCATTATTGAACTCTTTTCAAAATATATATTTAATATAAATATGAGAGATCACTAAAACTAGTCAATAGCAAAAGCAGAATATGCTCACTAATACCTGAATCTCAATTCTTTGTTCATTGTGCTTGCAGATGAACTTTGCTCTGTAAAAATTTATCATAATCTCTAAAGTCCACTGAGCATATCTGAAAGATTTTACTTTTTTTCTCCTCTCTAATCAAGAATTCATTCTCTCAAAAATTTCACTTGAAATAAATCCAGAAGTAAAATACATTGTAAAAAGTAGTCAGTGGTCAGCGTTAGGAAACACTGCTTGCAAAAAGAAATCCAACATGGATTCTGCCATGTAGCAGCATAAAATCTAAGCTGTGAAGGTGAAAAAATTGTGTTAAAAAATCTCAATAGGCCTATAAACCAAACCTGTTGCTTTTCATCTTTGGATGCTTTTTTTTGCTCTCTGTGAAACACTAGAAAGTATAGGCTCCCATTCCACTGACAGGGCCCCTCGCAAAAAGTAAGCTCTGCTTAGTCCCAAGTCTGTAATCAGCTGTATGATTACATACAAAGTCTGGTATTTTATACCTAGAGTTCAGTGGCACAGGGATAAAAACATGACAGTGATAATACAAACACCTTCAGAACAGACAACTGCAAATCCAGATGATTTGGTTAAAATCAAATTATAAAAGAATCCATACGTCTTTCTTTAAATATTGAAGATAACTACCACACTGACTCCACCACTTATGTAAACATAGAGTAAGTGCCAAATTATGAGCAGCAAACAACACAACTTTACCTTCTAAATAAGATTATAGTGAATTGTTGCCACACAACTATTGCACTACTGGTTTTGAGAGACCATGTAAGCTATTAGAAGTCTTGGGGCTCATTGCTCAATGAGGACAAGGCAGTTAGGGAAAACAATAACAATGACCATATAATATATGATAATTTAAATTTAATTTAAATGTATTCTCTAAAATTATATTATCATAACCTTTCTAAACTCCCTTTTCTACCATTTCTGAGGCCATCTGCAACAAAGACAACTGCACTATATGTTATAGCTGGTATTTATTTAATGCTACTTTATAAACTAATCAACTTTTTGCAAATTGTCAGCTCATTCATTCTAGGTTCATGAAATTAAAGCTGTATTTACAAGCAGCTGTGCCACACTGCCTGCACAAGAGATGAAGTAGTTTAGAGCAGTGAAATTTCCCCCACCATGCTTTTTAACTTTTTTGTCTGCTTAAAATGATTCTGCAGTACTTTAAGGAATGCTAAAGCAGGGAAAGAGATGTAATATGCATGTATGCAATAAACATACTCAAGAGACAAAAAACAACAAAAAAAAAAAGGCATGTCTGACAACTTGCATTGCAAAAGTTCGTTAGCCAACTACTTTGATTTCCCAAGAGCTCACGCTTCAAGTGAGACTTTGCCTCTGTGATTCTCCAGTGGTGATCTTTACAGAATATTATCTTCGGACTGCACTCTAGTTAAAGCTCTTTTTCAGTGCCCAACTCACCTGAGGAAATACTGCGTGCATCATAAGGAGAGATGCAAAGAGAGGCTTGAAAAGAAAATAAAATATTCCTCAAAATTAAATACCTCTTGTCTTCAACAGCCTCACAACATATTTATAATTACTCATGGGCTATAATAGTCTGCTGATGAAAATCGGAGATTAAAAACAACTTTCAAACTAGCATCTATACTCTGAATGTTATTTTGTGCATCTGGATAAACATCCTGTAGAGGTATGATCACAGCCACTGGACAGCTGTCTTTGCATCAACATGTTGAAGCAAGCCATTACACCTCAGATTACCCAGTGAAATCAATGTTATCTAAAACTTCTCAAGGATTCAGTATCATAAACTCACACCTGAGACACATTTATAGAAATTATTTCATGCTAGTAAAAAGAAATTACTGAGTTCCAGCTTGGGTAATAAAACCAAAGAGATAAAATCAGTGTGAACTTCTTAACTTCCCTGTTCCCCGTCCCTACTCACGTGTATGGACAACCTTGAAAATTTCAAAGCTCCTACTCTTTCAGAAGGAAAGGAATATAAATTTTTGCCTACAACGCAAACTTTTGTCTTGCTCAGAAACTTTTCTATCAGCGATAACTTACATTGAAAAAGGAAATTGGCTAAGTCACATTGTATTCAGTCTTGAATAAAAATTCTTTTTTCTCTGGAGTCTCAAACAATACTAGTCAGAGGCAGCTTTAACAGAACTGCTGGCAATTACTTCACACAAACTGATGTCCCTCTCTTAAGAACTAGCCCAGAGGGCATTATTTAAAATGCCCTCTTATTCCTATGTGCAAATTACTTCAGAAGAATGTATTGCAAATTAGTCATTCAAACAGCAACAAAGCAAAAGTTAAATACTTCTATCTTTAATTTCCTGGAAATAATCTCATATGGGATACACTGGAAGGAATTCTACAAAAGGAAAGCACTTGCATAACGAGAAGCATGTATTTAATTAAATGCTTTGCAAAGATACATGAATAAAGCTATGTGCATGACTTTCTTTAGGGATGGCCCCAGCTGTTTATTTTTTATTTTTTTATTTTTTAAGGAATGAAGAAAAAAAAAAAGTGGAGAGCAGAGATGCAAAAAAGAAACAAAAAACCTAAATAAGTTTGTACCCACATACTTTACAAAATAAAGCATGCTAGTGGTACAAAACATTCTATATACTGTATGACCAACAAATAAATGCACTGTAACATTATTCTCTCAAACACCATAAGCCTAACAGCTAAGCTCTGAAAATGACATTGACAGTAGGCATCTTTCATTTCATCAGCCTTCTAGAGAGTCATTTAGCACCATCACTTTTTTGTTGATTTTGCCCTGCCTATCTCCTTTCTTGAAATAACAACAGAAGCATAGCACCTTTTAATATCTAAAATAGAAACAGGAATATTAAATGCATCCCAACTTCCAGAGATGAGGTAGCTCATGCTAAGAAATGATGGAACTTTCTTGCCTTGACAACTCAAGGTCAGTAAGTCAAATTACTGGGGATGCATGTCTGGATGTCAGCTAAACCCAATGAATTTCTGAACTTACTTTCTTTTTATTAGCAATTGGTCTGGTATACATGTGAAAGACTTGCAACATACATAATTGTAAGACATCTGTATCATTTGATATGTAATGGCTTTTTAGATGGGCAAGTATTGGAAAATCAACAAGTATTGGGTTTAAGAAGTGTTCTGAAGATTAAGGGTAATTTAATGGAACTACACAGATACGCTGTGAGAAGTGAAGTCTGGCCTTAAAATTTCAGATATGGGACACCCCTACTGAAAACTCATATTAACCCCAGTAGTATTTTTACTTCATAAATTAATCATGGCTATGGAATACTCTTCTGAGCAGTCTATTACATAGAAAGTGCAGGAAAGACAATGCCAAATTAAGATGATCTTGTATGAAGACATTTTTTTCTACAAAAGTCAGATTTCTGTGAACAGCTATTATACTGGCAACCACAGGAAGACAAACTGGGGTAGAAGGAGTAGGTATGATTGAAATGTAGCCAACAGGTCACAAAAGTGCTCTACTCTTCTGTTATTCAGTATGCATTCTAGCAAAAGAAATAATCCTTAGAGCTTTACATAGTTCCACATTAAAACTATCTATTTTGAATACCTGTAAATTTCAAAATAATTTGAAAAAAAAAGTGAGGAAAAAGATTCGTATTTACTTTTAAAATGTGGTCATCAATCCTCTTCAAATTGTACTGCTGTACTAAACAGTTTCAATCATTTAAAACAGAAGGTTTGAAAGTAAAATAAATATTCAAAAGGAGGCCGGGCATTTAAAAAGAACCATATATACAGTGCTGATCCAATATCAGCCATTACTTCAAGAGTCTCAGGATTAACTTCAATCAGTCTAAGTTCATGTGTTTAATTGCTGCTGTTGCTGGGTAGTGTGTTAATTTTCCCCCTTCCTCCTACACAAAGCAAACTGGCCCAATTTCAATTCCAAATTCCTGGTCTGTACTGCCAATGTCCACCGGTGCCAAATCTATGATAGGTAAGCGTGCCACATTCTGCGTTCTGTACTCAAAAACAGTCTTGCCCACGTTCCCATTACGTTTCTGGAGGGGAAAAAAAAAAAAAGAGAGAAAAACATAGCCAGAGCTCATGTCAGAAACAGCTCAAATTCCAGCTGATGAGTCAGAAGAAACAACAATAAAGGTTGTTTCTTTTGCTAAGCAACAACCCCTGCCCTGTAGTGCACCTTGGTTATTTTAAAATGTATGTATCTTGCTCTTACAGCAAAGAACAGACACATCAGATTGACACACCAGGATTTCTGCCTCAAGCTGGACTGATTTTTCTCTCTGTTATGAAATTCTTCTCTATGTTTTAATATGCACCTGCACACATAACCTTGGGCCATATTACTTTAAAGCACAGAGAGTACTCTAATTTTTCAAGTGCCAAACTAATTTTAGAAAACTTTGCCAGTATCTTGGACTTGGCTGACAATGCTTCTGAACATGAAAAAAATTACTAGTTGATGGTTTTCATGCCCACTAAGTATATGGGGGACATTTTCCTTTCCAACTCAGTCGCTCACAGTACCAGCGAGTTTTCTCCAGTGTATTGCTGCAATAAGCTTACCCATCTGGCAGACAAATGCCTGTGGTTATCTGACCAATTTGCGTGATTACACACAATTAAACAAATACTAGGAAATGCAAAATGCTCACTGATAAGTAGTAATTTGTAAAAATCCTCTAAATACTGCAGACTTCATAGAATCATAGAATAGTTAGGATTGGAAAGGACCTTAACATCATCTACTTCCAACCCCCTGCCATGAGCAGGGACACCTCCCACTAAACCATGCCCCCCAAGGTTATGTCCAACCCCGCCTTCTATTATGTGAAGAATTTTAGTAAAAACTGATTTGATCAGTTACTTCTACAATTCATAACAAAATTCTGCAGCATTTTAATTACTTCATTCTATGGATTTTTTTCTAAATACAAATGACAAAAAGGCCAAACTTACAGAACAGCTGTCATGAAGAACAGTGTATCTGAATCGGCTGTTGCCCTCTGCTTTTATCTCCAGGTCATTGGCCCCTTTCAGAATCACAGCTTTTTTAAGGTTCTTTGTCTGGTCATCCATGTACCCAACACTGTTCTGACAGATGTAAGTGATATTCTGGGAAGCTTCCTTTGATAGGAGGCGCAGGAATGTCATCTGAGTAACAGCTGTATCCCCATACACAAACTGTGAAGACAAATAAATAGATCAACATATATTTCATAAAAATTAATTAAGAGTTCATGAATTTTAGAAACATCTATCATTACCGTAACCCTTTCCAGACATGACTAGCAGAAGCCCCATTACATGGTTTCTTTTGTAATATGCTACCAGTTAAGGACAAAGAAATGTAGACATCCTGTAACAGGGGTCATTGTGGAGAATTTTGACCATAAAACTCTGCAGCTGAACAACTCAAAGGCAGCTGGGCTCCCACAAACACATCAAGTTTCGGAACGAATTCTGCCTTGTTTCAAAAAGGGATTCAGTAGAAGTTTAACCTTACATATGAAATAATAGTGCATTAGGGCCACCTCAAAGTAGGTAAGAAACACCAAGCATGGAAAACCTTTTATAATGTATCTGCTATATTGCAACTTTAGCAACTTGTTTTCTATAGGCCTTGTAATGAATTTTGAAGTATCACAAACAGCCAAAGTTTAACAACATAAAAAATAACTATACATTTGCATATGGGCTTTAGTAGCTAATTAACTTTCACAGAAGTTTGACAAATGCTTTACAAAGAGCCAATGTTTCTGAAAAAAAACAGAAGCTATTTTTCTACTAATAACAAAAAATCTAAAATTCACAAATGTCTTTTTTTCTCCCTGTGCTGGTTTTATTTTATTCATGCTTTATGAATCATTGCAACATAAAAATCAACAGTCAAGACTTATTAAAAATGTATACATTTCACTGAAATTGGCGAAGAAAAGAGAAAATCTCATACATTGACACTGCCATTTTATACAAGATGTTTATCTCTGCTTAGCAGTCTCAGACATACTTATTATTTAGAATCCATAAGGAGAGAATCTGACTATTACACAAATACTACTGTTGGTTATAAAACCTGACAGCGTTTTCAAAAATGAAATACTCCTTTATAGTATTCCTCAAGATATTTTCTTCCTCCAAAAAGCATCTGACTTACAAAACCCTATGTGTAGCTCTGCAGGCAGACGAACACCAGCTCCGACATCTTCATAGTAAGTTCTGCTGAATTTAGTAATAAGTGAAAACTTCTCAAGAAAGCAGTCCATATCACATCTGTTCTCAATATCACATGTTCTCATTTGTTCAAGTTCTGAATTGTTTTCAGGAATCCGGCTGATAACAAGATTGGTTTTTACTCTCCAAATACTAATTTTAAAGATATTTAATTACTCCTTAATGAAATAACTGAAAATACTTTCTGTGGTTTTGATAGGGTAAACTAGGAATAAAAATAGCAAAAGCTAGTTATTTAATTATGTATTTTGCATATCATAAACTTCTGTTATTTGTCAGGATCATAAAGCTGCCTTTGAGAAGTTGCCACAACAGGAAAATGCAACAGAAATCCAAGTGGAATTTTTGTCTGGCTGGAGACTGATGTATTCAGCATGAAGCATCTTGACACATGTGGTAATACTCACACTTTCTTTAAAAACTGATTTCTAAAGTAAGTTTTGGTTTTTAGGAGTAAAGAGTTTTCCAAAAGAGAGACTAGAATCCAACTAAAATGGCAGTGACTTAAACATTGTATTTGGGTAAAAGTCCATTTGTTTTTTTAAGGACAAGGATAGCAAGTTACTGCAATAGATTGCTAGAAATGTTGATATTTTTGTATCAAGAGAAATAAATCTCTTCCAGCAGTGGTCTACTTGCAGCCAACCCTGCCTTAGATGCACTTTCATTGTTTTTCCAAGCTCTTCCTCTACTTACTGTATCATAATAATAACCAATTGAATATAAGCCAATCAATAGTTATAACATTCTGACTGCAGTAGAATCCATCAGAATAGTAGATGAAGTTCAAAACCAGAAAGAATCAAGTTTCATAGAAGTTTTATATATTTAATTACCTGTGATCCCCTGTTCATATCAAGGCCATACCA
Organism: Amazona ochrocephala; assembly: GCA_039720435.1. Lineage (NCBI taxonomy): Eukaryota > Metazoa > Chordata > Aves > Psittaciformes > Psittacidae > Amazona > Amazona ochrocephala. Next base: position 77,849,151 of record CM077881.1, on the reverse strand, counting down.
AACGGGCTTTAAGTCAGATGACCTGCTGGCCCACCATGTTTTACGTGGTATAGTAGATGGGTTTGCAGAAATACAGGTCTCTCCAGTTGCCATGTTGCAGTATACTTTTATAGCATCTTCAACACATCCTTGGTTAGGATCAATCCAATATTCACCTACAAAGAACATAAAAAGTTTCAGAAAATGGGGCAAAAAGCTGGTAAGGCCTGCCCCAAATTATCTCTACCTTTGTTCTGATTTATCTGCATACAATCCATATAAATTAGGAAAGCTCCTAAATGGCATGTTAGTGCATTAGCACCTATAAACTGCTAGTATGGAGCAGCAGCAGCAGAAGAGAATTCTGGACAGAAAACATTCACAGGTTGTCAGCCCACAGGTAATATTTTGAGCTAATAGCAATTAAGCAAATGTTCACAACTGGTGTGCTAATCTATCTTTGTCACAATATAAGTAGCATTCCATGGTGATAACCCTTCCCGAAGCAGCATTTCATGGAAGTCTAAAATATTTCAGATTTTAAAATACATCCCAATAAAATACCTGAATAAGTAAATATGGGATTCATCAGCATATATAATTTATTGGCAAGAAGGAATACATTTTTGTGAGACATTTCCAAGCTCCCAGTGTGACTGTTGACTTAGGCCATCAAAAATCTGTATTACATATTTTTTCCAATGTACAAGTATATACTGGAAACAAGACAGCATCATTTATACACACCACTCTTCTTGGATGGGTGGCACAGCTTTAGGTCATCACAAGTCCGTGCTGGGTGTTTCTTTGAACCATCTGGGCTGCGCATAGTCTCAATCTGGCTGCTCAGTGACTTCAGTGTGGCATGGACTCCTGGGTCTGTTTTGTTATGGTCATCTGGGGCTGCTTCATCTTCAGTAAACTCTGGTAGCGGATCTGCCATAGCGTCATCGTAGTGTCCCATAATGTCACCAATGGCAGCAGTGAGGTGGCCTGGAGGTCCTGGGGGACCAGGGGGGCCAGGATCACCTGGAGGACCCTAAAGTTAATAAAAAGAAAAGGGGCAATAAAGGCAACAGCAGAGTAAATACTACACAAAATGATAGTGAAGACAGCCACTAAAAAAAGCAAAACTTCAGGACCAGTCACCCTAATGCACAAGGAATATTCAGATACAGTTAAACAATTCCCATTTCCAGGAACAAGGGTAAGAGATTAGAACCACATGTGACGTACTCGCTCTCCGCTTCATGCCTTTTCTGCCTTTCTTAATACCTTGCTCAACTTCATATCACCCATCATTTCAGACTTAACAGCTAGAAGAAGTCACCAAGGAATGGCCTCATTCCATTTTTTGTTAAGCCATCTGTCCTTCCTTGTTCAAATCCCTACCCAGTAACTTAACTTCTTAAAGTAGAAGTGATTTTTAGAGCAATAGAAAATTCTTTCTTCCCCTGAGTCACCTCAGGCACATTTTCAATTAGTAAAGCTTAGATAGAAAATTTGGCACTAGAAACATCTTTACATTTATCCTTCACAGTGCTGAGATTTCTGGCGACAGATACGTGAGATAGAATCTACATCATCCTAACTTGATAGAGCAGGTGTTTTCCTGACTTAGTAGATTTTCCCAAATGATGGGTTGTGAGGTCCTTCTGTCAACCCAAATTGTGACACTTGGGGAGCTGAGTCTTGACATGGAAGATACCTGTTAATAAAACATTATCTCCACATGCAGGCTCTGCCAGCTCTTCTTTGGCAGCAGAAAGTCTGTAACGTACCTCCATTGGAAATTTAATGCTCTGGTGAATCAGACAATGTATCAGGATGTGGCATTTGCTTTGAGAGTAATTACTTCACAATTTAAAACTAGTTGTCCAAATGCTTACCACAGAGCACACACCCAAGCTTACACACTCTGTGTGTGACAAATGAAATCTTAAACTTTTATTTCTTGCTTTTTGGTTCCAATTTATAGTTGCATGCAATTCACCCTGGAAAGCAACACTAAAAATACTGGTACATGCTATTTCTTGTACTGTCTCATGACACAGATGAAGTAACTGGACACACATAATCTTGCGTTCTACCACAGACTTTTCATTCAAGTCTTGGTGCCTTGGCAGAAGTGGAGATACTGATAATTGGCAGAAATTGAAATGAAAAAGGGTGACTATAAGCACACAGGAAACCTTATGTCTCATGAGACAGAATAGCAGCAGAAACTGCCTTCTTTTTCTCACTCGTTTATTCTACCTTTTCAACTTTTCTCCCAAAAGAAGCATTCATGCGATCATTCTGATCACGCTTTTCTCAAACCCTTCTGATTTTCTAGTTTATCTCCCTTGGCATAGCCTACCTAATGTTCTACGGCTCAGGGTTTTGTGAATTGGATGTGCAATAGAGCTGGAGTATTTAGCAAAGGTTTAGGACTTTTTCCAAAACAGCCAAAATATTTTTAACTGTCATGGTTGGTATCTGTAAATCCCAGATCAGCCTGAAGGTCAGCTAATATGTGTGCTAGAGTTCAGGCTGTTTGTTTGGACTGAAGGATTTCTTTAATGCATGAGGGAGTATGCTGCTGGCAATCAGTCACATAGGTGCTCTAATTCAGTGTCACCTTTGTGGGACTACTGGCTTTGAACTACTCCAGATTCCAGATACACCAACTGACCTATGCTTAGGCCTGAGGTTTTAGAACCCAACCTGCCAAACAGCCATGCTGAACTGAGGATCCATCTGGATCCAGTGAGCTAACTGCACAAGTAGCCCCAGGCTGGCCTAAGGAGAGCATAGGTAGATGAGGCTGGGACTGTCACAGATCTGGCAGATGAAAATGAGTAAGAAACAAGCCCTCTCAATACACAGTTACTCTGGCTATTTGTTGGAGAAATTGTATCAAATCTTACCATTTGTCTTGAGCTCACAGATGTTTGAGAAAGTGATGCAATGGACTGTAAAAATATCTCATTATGAAAAGGTAACCTTTTCCCGCATATTCCCATCAACTTACCTCAGGTCCTGCTTCTCCTACACTTCCTCTAACACCAGGAGGCCCAATTGGTCCAAGTGGACCAGGACTTCCATCTTTGCCAGAAGGACCAACTGGACCTGGAGGACCCTAGAAAGTATAAGAGAAAGAAGGAATGTATTTTAGCATTTAATAACAAAAAAGCAGTTTACAAGCAATATCTTTTCAGGAAGCAAGAAATTATTTGTGTCTATTATGAAACTTTTAAAAATCACCCTTTTACTTCTTCTCTAAAAGTAAGAAGGCAGTTTCAATACTGGTGTTCGGAAGTGAATCACCTCAGTGTACATACGTTGGATCAACTGTATATTTTTTTCCTGTAACAGTTACATGGGTTCAATTCCAGGTGCTACATACACTGGAGAAGCTGTTGTACACCCACATGGGTATGGACTAAGAGACGGCCATTTGGGAAAACCAAGGGAAGTCATAGTTCTCCTTTAATTTTGGATGAATGACATACGTGGGGGTATGATAGACAAGAGCAGCAATTAGCAGAGCTGCCACATATATGGCTTTGCATCTGCTGCAACAAAATTGTCTGTAAGAAGAGACTGTAGCCCTGTAGTTATTCTGAAATAACTTTTCTTTTTTCTAGCTATAAACTACACCAATGTCAAAACTTTACTACATTAAATGAAGTAATGACTCTCAGCAAAAGAGAGTGATCACTACATGGTACTGAAGTCAATAAAATGTAGTCAACAAAGAATAAAAGTGAAGAGAAATAGAAATCTGACTTGGGCAAAAACAAGCAAGAAAAACCTTAAACAATACTCACCCGAGGACCAAATGGGCCTGGAATGCCAGGACTGCCCTGTTCACCAATAGGACCCTAAAAAGAAGAAATTATCATATCATTGTAACATTTAAAGCATATTCCTTTAGTTTTAAAGAATTAATGTGTGATATACACAATTCTGTAGAAATAGGATTATAATATACATAAGCTATCAGTAGCTCCTTTCCCTCTTACAATTAATTCTCATCCTACTGTCCTCTTTTGTCACAAAGTAACAACTAATCACAATTTAGATTAATAAAATTCACTGGTGCTTGGCTATATCTAAGGTTGTTTCTGCAGAAAGACCTCACTTTCACAACATTTAGAATCAGATTGGCTTACAGAAGAGTAACTGAGAGCACTACTGTGAAGTGGAAAGATGCTTTGGATGTGGGGTTTTCTTGTCGACTCTTTTCTTGCATGTTTAAACTTCCAGTTCTTGCACAGAATCAGTGAACAAATGTAAAAAAAATAAAAAAGTTTTCCACAGCATTTCCATTTAATTGCCACTGAAATAATGAAATACTTGAAAATACTAGTGAGATACTGTCACAGTACTCCTAGGATTTTGCATTTGATTCCTTGACTGTAAAGAGTTCAAACACTGGCAAAAAGCCTTTCACATTCTAATGAATTATCTGAAACTATCAACTTTTGTTATCAACTTGTGTTGACAGGTTGTAGACTCAGTGACTGGCATAAATGGAACAAGAGTAGGAGAACACATATTTTGAAAAGCACAGGTTTACTTCATGCGACAGTGTTGCAAAATTACATTAAAAATATCAACAAGTACAGACAGGCTACTCACAAACACCTTGTTGGGGGAAAAATAGCTCATGTTTGCCTTTTTAATTTTAAATAACTATGTTCCTGATGCATTATTTAACTATCAAGGAAATAAAATTATAGTAAAAATAGAGCCACTTACAGGAGGACCTGGAAGACCTTGAAGCCCAGTGAAACCCCTGTGTCCTTTCTGGCCCCTGTCACCTCGATCTCCATTGTCACCTTTGTCACCACGAGGTCCTTGGGGACCCTGTAAAGATCAGTGTTGAAATGTAAAATTCTGAACTGAAAAAAGTCCACAGCCTAAAAAACCTCTCACTTGCTTTTAGACACTGCATTCAGACCCCCTTTACTTCTAAAGCTACAAAGAAGGTCATGCTGGGGCAGCTCCAAGAACTAATTTTTTACCAAAAAACAAGTAAATAATCACAGAAAACAGTACTGTGTTTAATTATAGTTTAGCTGTGGCAAATTTAGTCTATTTAGCTTCATAATACAGTCACAAAAAGCTTGCAATAAAGATACTAAATCATTTACCTAAAATTCGTAAGATTGAGAATTTTTTTTTGTCTTACTGGATATGGCAAACAATTTTTGTAGATGAGACTGAAATATTGTGGATCTCTCACAGACTCATAATGATAAAACATATTTTCAGTATGAAATCCTCCATCTTGCATCTTTAGTTCTGACAGCTCCTTTCACCTTCACTATGATTAAAATACAGCTGAAGTTACATTCCCTACCTACAGACAATAATGTTCAGGCTCCCCAGTACAAATAGCTTGGTTCTATTACCATCGCAATTTCACTCTTTCTATTTTTGATAGTTTTAAACTTTTTATACTAATTCAAGAATCACTGGAAAATATGGCTTCTGCTCTCAATTCTGTATTTCTCAGCCCAAACTGCACGCTAAATCTCTCAATGCCAGATTCCAAATAGCTTATCAATGGCATCATTATTACTAACTACTCAATAAACCTTTCTTGTCTCTCATATGACATCTGCTTAGGAACAGGACAACATTCTTTTGAATTTCCCAAGATTCAAATTAATTTTTTCTTCCAAGCTTGGATTATAAAAGAGTTATGTAATGCAAAAAGATGGGTTTTGTTTGTTTTTCCATTTGGACTGAAGTCAATCTCCTGAGTTGCATTAAGGCAGTTTCATGGGAACAGGTAATTTTGTTATATTTCTGCCATTTTTGTCCAAAAACGTGCCTTTTTGTTCAGTATTCATTTCCTTATCCCTTATTTGAATTGTCAAACACAGACTTCAACAATTTGCTAACTGAATTGCTACCATCATCTGGACAGAAATAAACTCCAAATAAATAGGCTTCCAAAGCATTCATTATTTCTTTGTAGTGTTGCTAAAGATAGTCTAGAAATACTACTGTATCCAAATAGATTTGTACAGCTTTGCAGCTCAGAAAACTACCTGTATCCACTTGCAATGGGAACTGTAGAAGTTGAAGCCCTCACTAAAAGTTGAAGCCCTGTTTAGCATTCTCATTTGGGTTTAACTTTTCATGTATTTTCCTTTAAAAAGTAACTCTGATCAAACCACAGTGATCATGGAGTACTTACAGGCAAGCCTCTTTTTCCTGCACGACCTGGGGGACCCATCGGACCTCGAGAACCCTACAAAGATTGCATACAGAAGATATGTGAAGCAATGCACAACAGCAAACACAAGTTTGTTGTTCTGTTGTTTGAGTTTTTTGTGGTTTTATTTATTTTTTTTTTTTTTTAATTTAGAAAGTATTAAAGAAAAAATCTCACTTACAGTTTCACCTCTTTGACCCGCATCTCCTGGAGGGCCAACAGGACCTGGAGTTCCTGGGCCCCCTGGGGAACCTGGTAAGCCTGCAGGGCCAGGTTCACCACGATCACCCTGCAAAATATAATTTGAATATTATTGATCTAAAGAAGAACAGACTAGACCAATGCAAAAAGACTAGCATTGCTAATCTATTTTGTATCAATTAGAACCCACAAAGATATTAATTCTTTAAGAACTCAAGTCTGAGTTTGTGGAGACAGGTCTTCTTAGCCAGATTTCCTCAACTTTGAAAGGCACTACTTATTCAAAGCTGTGATACAATTTCAGAACAAGTTCTCCATTCAAGTTAACTGAATGAAGAGAAAATCTACAGTAAGTCAATAACGAAATGGAGATTTCCAGAAGTGGCTTAAGAAAACAATATATTCTTACACGTTCTCCAACTGCTCCATCTCGTCCAGGAGTACCATCATTGCCAGCAGGTCCCTAGAGTTACGGAACAAAAACAGAGAGTATTGATCAACTCTGTAATCTTGAATTCCATAAGAACTAGAAAGTTCTCCACCTCTAGCTTCAAGTCAAGGAGAATAACCACTGGACTGTTTTTTTTTTTGTTTGCTTGGGGTTTGTTTTTTTGGTTTTTTTTTTTGCATATTATGCGGTTCTAATACTTACCTCTGGACCAGCTTCACCTACAGGCCCAGTGGCACCTGACTGGCCAATAGGTCCTGGGGGACCTTTATCGCCAGGCGGCCCTGTGGGACCTTGTTTCCCTGGTGTCCCCTGAAAAAGGTGAGAAATATATCAAAATTCTAATCACAAAACAAAGAAAGAACAAAAAAACCCTTGCTGCCTGCAAAACACTACTCATTAATTCAGTCTGAAGTACCATTTGTAACTTCAAACCTGACAATTAAGGAAAATGTTCTTCTAGATTTTGGATATATATTTAATTCACTGTGTATTTTCAAGCAGTTTAATTGTGTTATATGCTTTTGAATAGGCTTTTATTGACTAGACTTGAAATTGGTCGATCTAGCAGTAACTCTCTTACACACAAACTCTCCTGATACATCAGTATGTCTGATGGCATTACATGCAATAGGTAATGTCTTTCACCTGGAACAATATAATGTAGTTTGAAATAAGTAACATGACTTTTTTGTTGCTGTTGTTGGGGTTTTTTGGGGTTTTTTGCTTGTTTTTTTGTTGTTTTTTTTTTTTCCCTCCATCTCAACACCAACAAACCTTGTTAGCCTGGAATAATTTCTGGCCAACTTTATCTATGAATTGATTTCATTGATCCAGTGGTAACGGCAGATCCTCCATACCATTCCTTTTAATAGTCCATTTAATGATTTGATCTCCTGGATCATAAGACTATCCAATAAATATCTATAAATCCTACCTTAAAGCAAAGAGAGCACAAATGGCAATTTTGAAGACCATAATTCACAATTTATGAAATAGCAGTTACAGACTATTTACTTATATTCACTGACCTTTGGGAACCTAAATGAAAAGTCTGGGGTTAGTTTTTTTTTTTTCCAAGTTTTTAGTTTTAGTCAAATAGGAACATTCTGGCCAGAAGTCTTAATGCCATTAACCACTTACTCTTGATCCAAGCTGAGACCTTCCCTTATGGCAGAAACAAAATCTTCCACCTCATGCACCTGCCTGGGATTCAACTATTTACTGTTCTCTCTATATTCTCTCCTACAATTGGAGTTTTCCAACTTTCTCCTCGTGCTATGGGGCACTATGTTCTGAATCCCACAAAGATTATGAGAATGCCCCAGCTGGTGGCATATTGACTTGGTTGTTACTTACTGCAGGACCCGGCAGCCCTGGCATGCCTCTTTCCCCTCGTTGTCCTGGCATACCAACAATACCTCTTTGACCAGTAGTTCCTGCTGGACCAGGGGGTCCATCTGGGCCCTGAAATCCACAAAGGATAAAACATTACAGTAGCAATAAGGGTAAGTATCAATGAGACCAAGCCTAGAGCTGGCTGAGGAAGAGTTAGTAACATCAACCAGGACTTACCGGCTGCCCATCTTCCCCTGCATCACCCTTGTCCCCAGGACCACCAGCAGGCCCAGCTGGCCCTCTATCTCCCACACGGCCATGAGAACCGGGATCACCACGAAGACCTGGGGGACCTTCTTTTCCTGGCTCACCAATAGGCCCAGCAGGCCCTGGAGCTCCCTAGAAAAATTAAAACACCCCATTACATTATACCTTTTTTCTGATCAGGACAACCAAATTCTAAGGATTGTGTTTTGATTAACTAGAAATACGCATACGCTAAAGGAAGGCCCAAAGTGTGACTGAGCTAAAAGCTTATTAAAAGCTTATTAAAAGCTTATTAGTTCATAAACAAGATGAAACAAACATCAAATTATGTCCAAGCTCCCCTCCAATTTGCAATTCCAAACACCTTCCTTATATATATTTTTTTTTTTAACTTCAGGTGTACAACGACTGCTAAAAAACTCGCCTTTGCCCATTCTTCCCAATATCATCAAGCTAAAGTCCACATTCAAACTTTTAGTTTATATAGCACAAATTAGCATTTTTAAATGGACCTTTGTTAATTTTTAAAATACTTTTAAAAGACTTCACATGTATAATATGCTTTCCATAAATGTCACCTTTTGATAAACTCACAGTGAATGCAATCAAAACATTAAAAGGCATAGGAAGAGAGTGATAGTTTTCTGTGTGAAGTTGGATCATCACTTGTTGATTGATAGATAATTTTTTTGTGTGTGTTTCTGAAAATGTTTAGATAGAAGAAATTTTGTGGGGTTTTTTTAACTATTTATTATTATTATTTATTTTAATGGATTTTATGATCCACCAATGAAATAGCCTGGCAGGAGCCCCATCCTTTCCCAAAAACTCTAACTTCAGCTACCACTGAAGGGGCATAAAAAGTATAAAGTGCAAGACAATATAGGTTCTTGTTTTGTTCCTGTAAGCAGTTAAGTCATTAGAGCAGCTCAAACAACTCGAAGCCTACTTAACCCAGTGCAAAATCTTGCACTAGTTTGGACACGCTGACACTGGATCAAGCCCAAGACTGATAAGTTTTATTTAATACAGTCGGGTGGGGCTGTTCAGCCTGGAGAAGAGAAGGCTGCGTGGAGACCTCATAGCAGCCTTCCAATATCTGAAGGGGGCCTATAGTGATGCTGGGCAGGGACTCTTCATTAGGGACTGTAGTGAGAGGACAAGGGGTAACGGGTTCAAACTGAAACAGAGGAAGTTTAGATTGGATATGAGGAAGATATTCTTTACTGTGAGGGTGGTGAGGCCCTGGAATGGGTTGCCCAGGGAAGTTGTGAATGCTCCATCGCTGGCGGTGTTCAAGGCTGGGTTGGACATAGCCTTGGGTGGCATGGTTTAGTGGGAGGTGTCCCTGCCCATGGCAGGGGGGTCGGAACTAGATGATCTCAAGGTCTTTTCCAACCCTAACTATTCTATGATTCTATGTAAGCATGCAGTCACAGAAGTCAGTGCTGACAAGCTGCTATCTATAGCATCAGGCCATAAGCCACTTCTTCACCTTTCCTGCTTTATTCAGTCTTACAGTTTTTAACAAGGAATTTACAAAACACACTTATTAGGAATACAAAACTTGACTTACAGTAGGTCCTGGAGGCCCAACTCTTCCAGCAGATCCTGGGAATCCAGTAGCGCCCTAAAAAACCAAACATCTTAATGCCAACTTTACTGCAAGAAATACAGCACTGGGTACCTCAGATGTCCTCAGTTGAATTAGTTAGCAAATAATATATATTATAATTAACTAAGTTAATATGTAATATAGAATATAGTATGCATTATTATATCTAATGTTATTATATGTATTAAATACTGTATGTCATACATAATAAATATATACTATTGCATATTACATGTTATGTAAGTAATTGCAGACTGAAAACCAAGGTGAGATGAGGAATGATACACACATTGCATAAAACTTCAGGATTAGATTATCTGCAGCCAGGTCACAAAAAGTAAAATTTACTTACAGGTGGACCCTGAGTTCCTCTACCACCTTTCAGACCAGGAACACCTGAAGGACCCTGAGAGGAAAGGAGAATAAGAGGGGTGATAGTGAACACCCAGAACATTTTTTAAATAAGCAAGATCAGCCTATGCCACTGGTTATCCGATTATGTTACTTATACTTACTGGTGGACCAGGAGACCCAGCAAGACCCTGTGGTCCTGGAGATCCAGCATCTCCTTTCTGTCCAGGTTCTCCCGGCTCACCTTTCACACCTGGCTGACCATCAGGGCCCTATAAGAAGTAATATTTAGGAGAGAAATAATATATAGGAGAGACATTAGGTCAGAGAACAGCAAATATTTCCAGCCTAAAAATGTAATTTTGTAGGGAATTTCTAGAAGGCAAAAGGTAACAGGAGAATAAGTCAGCCCACAAAACACATTAAGCATTTGCTTAATAGTTCCGTTCAAGAGAATCGTAACAGTTTGCCACAGTCTTTAGAAGATCACAGATGAGATTTTCTGAACAGCCTGTGAAGTCAGCATTTCCATTTAAAATATTCTCTCATCTAGCTCACATTTTTCTTTTCTTTAGATTTTCTATTTTCCTCAGCAACTATTACATACTTAAAAGTAAAAGGGACTAAAAAGGCATTGTCTTTTCTAGTCTTGTTTTTTCCCTCCAAAGGAAGCAGGTGCCTGACTTTTTTTGAAAGGTCTGAAACAGAGTATTTAGGCTGTGGGAATGTTTAGGGTATTCAGGGGAAAACTCATAAACCTTCCATTTGGTCCATCAGCTCATTCCAGACTTCACTACTCATGGCACAAATCTTTGCTGCCTTCAGTAGATGACACTTTATAACTTGTATAATTTTAATCTCAAAGGAGCAACATAGCATATTCATGAAAATACGAAATCTGGTGAGCAATTACATTATTTTATCAAGAAAATCACTTTTTAACTGTCTAGGGTATTTGTTGGCCCTTTACCTGAAAAAGAAACAGCTCTTTCTGCAACAAAAATGTGACTCACATTCCAGAACACTGCAGTATTACTCATAATGAAGGAAACTAAGCATGTCAAAGCATGACTAAAGGAAACTCATTAGTGTCACAAAACACATACCGGGGGACCAGCAAAACCAACAGCACCAGTTGGGCCATTTTCTCCTCTGGAACCCTGGCCAAAAAAAATAGAGTAATTGTATTTAACAATTGTCTGTCTATATACAGAATAATTCACAGAAAAATGTTAACCATTTACTGTCATAAACCTGCTTACACTTTTGCTCTATTAATCAGAATTAATGTAATTTCAATCATGAAATAAACAATGCTAGCTGTGATGTTAACATCTGCCTTATGTTCAAGACTATATTTAAACTTTCAGAATTTAGAGATGGAAGGCATAAGCAAGCACTAAAAACCCAGTAGGTGTAATTCTGCTCACAACTACTTCCAGAGATGGCACAATTAGCTGAAGAGCACATATTTTATGCATATTCCAATGAGATAGATTGATTAAAAAACACAGTAGTTCAAAGATGTATTCTTCTACAAGATCAGAATGGCTATGAGCTGCTTCAATTGAGCATTCCACACAACATTTGTTTGGAATAGAAGGAGCTGAAGGCTGCCAAGATCCAGCACTCCCTAGAGGGGTGGAAGCTGTTCCAATTTATACTGGAAATAAGATTGCTCTGATTTATGACACAGACATAATCAATTCCAAGCAGTATGAAGGATCTAGAAGGGCTGAGCCTCTAATTCCCTAATCAAAGTCAACCCTCAAAATCACAAATTAACAGACTATGACAAGAGTTAACATAACTAGAGGAACTCAGGTATACCTCTGCGCTTTATCCATTTAGACAGTTGCATGTTTACAGTTGTATCTGGTATGAACATGCTTTAAACAATTAAAAGTGGTGCTGCACTTTCAGGAGCGAGGTAAACGAGGGTGAACGTCTGCAAATTTTGCCCTAACACAAGAATAGGGCCAAGGAAAAAAATCTGCTAATTGTTTTTGCAAGAGCACAGCATCAAGAAAGAACTTCAGATTTTATCTACAGAGGAAGGGGAGTAAAAAGATGAAAATATACGAGCAAATGAGACAAATGGCTAGAGTCCGGATAAGTGTTACATATTGTCAACTTATGTCAGTCAAAAACAAAGCATGTTTACTCACAGGGTTTCCACGGGAGCCAGGAGGACCAACTAGACCTCTAGGACCTGGTTCACCCTTAAAATTAAATTAAAGGTTATTATTTCCCAAGTAACTTATTTGACAAGTAGCAAAAGTGCCAATAAAGTGTGATAACATTGAGAAACTCCAGTAGGGAATTGAATAAAAATCTGTTTACCTTTTCACCAGTGGGACCTGCTGGACCCATTGGGCCTATTGGACCAGGAAGACCCTTTTGAAAAATTAAGATGAAAAGAAGTTGGAGAAGTTGTGCTTCAAAACAGTTAGTTTGAATCTTTTCATACGTTAGTATATCCATACGTTTTTTCATTCCTTTAAAGTCTTCTCCTTTATCTCAGAAAACTTGTTGGGCCTTCTTTATCTAAAACTGACCTGAATTTCCTCTCCCAGTGACCAAAATCCCACATCTCCGAGGACCTGCTTTCTTTCGTTCTCTTTTTTCACTAACTTCATCTCTTTTATGCAGTGTTTATGCATGAGGCCAGTGATTAAAAAAAAAAAACAACACCCAAACACACCGACATTATTTTGCTCTCTCAGGAGAAAATTGAGTCCTTTTCCCCCACTTGCACTGAAGCTCCTTCTCTTATGCTAGTATTTAACTGTTCCAAATAACTTAAAAGTGTCCATCACTACTTCTGAAGGTTCAATGATATCTTGCAAACTCCTCAAGTTTCCTTTGTCTCTTCAGGGGCAGTTAAGCTGCAGATTTTCGATTCAGACCCATCAACTCCACACAATGATCCCACAGCATTAATTATATTACCTTCCTGAATATTTAGATATCCCAATTACAGTTCTCTTTAATTAGAAGCAGAATACCAAAACTTGCACCAAGTTTGTCTTGAACGAAATTCCCCCTCCCACAAAAGAACTGCTCTGGAACTTAGTTCAAACTGTAAAGAAATATATAAAAAGAAGGCATTAACAAGGGATACTGTAATGCCATTAATGTTCAAGTGGTCATTAGCAGAAATATCTGCAGATACCTGACTTTAGAACAGGGATGTACATTTAGCTCACTGCTACTTTACCTGCTCACCAGTTGAAGTAAGCTAAGAACACACCTTACAATGACTAAGAACTGTTTTGTATCTTTGAATAATACCTGACTTGTACAACTCATTCCAGCTCAAAGCTGATAGTTTTAAATTAGTGCTTCTGTATACTAAGATTTCTCCAAAGACCTTTTGCTCCTTTAACAATAAATTTAGGCCAGGCAGAATCCTTATCTTTTGAATGTACCTCAGCTTTGCAAACACCTAGCAGTTAGTACTCCAACTGGTTTGCAAAACCCAAGATCCTCAAATACGTGAGATTCATGTAAAAAGTATCTCAACTTCTGGGAAGAAAATATGGTCAGTGTATACACAGCAAACCCAGTGCTTTTGGGATTATTGCACAGCTGGTCTATGCAGAAGAGCATATGTAACATGACTTGAACAGTTTCAACATGTTATTTACGCATAGGAGATTCAAAGCTTTACAGCAGAGTCAGTGACTTTCTGCTCATATGGGGCTTAGTACATTTACTGGAATTTTCACCTGTGAAAACTCAGGACAGACCATGGGGAGCTCAGTGCAAACAATAGGGTGGCATCTGCCTTAGTCCAAGAGTCAGAGCTGGAAGGGCTGCTTTTTCATTATATATATATTCTGCCTGTCCCTTTTTCCACTTTTTTTACTATAGTCAGCTTAGGTGAATCCGAAATCAACACGCTACTTCTGGGAATCCTTTCCTTGGATATCTTAACCCCCATTATTGATGATACAAAACAGGGGTTTGGGACACAGACAACCCACACCACTCTGCACATGGTATCACCAGGCTGAATAGTGTTTAACTCCATGAGTTGAGTACCCTAGCAAAATAAACAATCTGGTGAGTGAAGAACAGGTCTAAATAGGGTGACGGTTTTACTTACTCTTGCCCCGTCATTGCCAGCTGTACCTTCAGCACCCTTCTCACCTACGCCGCCCTATGGAAAATACCCAGAAAGTCTCAGTTATGACATTAGATGCTGAATACCCTGGAATAGTTGCAGTATTAAGAGACTGGTGACTTGAGTCAAGACAACAGAAATAAATGCTTACTCTATCACCCTTGGGGCCAGGTGTTCCAGCGATCCCTCTTTCTCCAGGCATACCTTGAAGTCCTGGTGGGCCTGCATCACCAGGTGTCCCACTAGGACCTGGGCTTCCCTGAAGCAAATAAAGAACAGGTTGCTGTCTATTCATCTGTGTATTGTCTTTGTCTCCAGTCTACAGAACACGCTGTGTCTGTGTTAAAGTCTCTAGGGTACTGTTTTAAGTAATAATTTTCCCTTAAATTTGGACTTTATTCATGTCCAAATACTTTTCCCACTGTGTTACTCAGGAAGTTCAGTTATAATACTGAACTGTAATACTGTAGCCCCTCCAAAGACATTAGTATTTACTTAGTGCATGAGAACAGGTGAAAAAAGAAACTCAAGCATCTTTCTACCTTGATGCCACATTGTTCTTTACACAAAGTAGCTGCAGGTAGAAGTTACCAGGAGCAGAGTTGCTGTATTTATGCTTTGCTTCTCACAGCTCATGTCTCACATTACTAGAGACAATCCCTACTTGGGGTGACCTTCCTAAGCCTAAATAAGTAGATTGTAGGTGAAAGAAATGCATGGTGTTTTCAGCATTTTCTTTTAAACATTCATCCCTGCCAAATTTCTTTGTGTAAACTGAAATGGCTCTTAAAACAATGCTAGAAGGTTTTCTGCAGTTCAGAAATGGATTTGCCCAGTTTTACATAGAAGCACAAAAGCCATCCTAAACTTCAGACCTATATAAATTAATACAAAATGTGATTTCTCAACATTTAAGTATCTTGCAGTTTATTAATATTCTATACTGGTATAAAAATGGATTTTATGTCCCCCTAAAGCCCTTTTCATGAAAGAGATCTTGTTTATATGAGCTATCCCTTTCATAATTAAAAAAAACCCCTCTTCTATGTTTGTGGGCATGAGCAGTATCATACATTACATCACTGCAGCAACACAAATCTCCATTCAGCTTACCTTTGGACCATCAGGACCATGGCCTCCAGCCATACCCTTTTCACCCTGGAGTCCTGATGCACCTGGTTCTCCCCTCTCTCCTGGATTGCCACGTTCTCCCTACAAAATTGAAAATTATTACTTATTTGGAAATCAGGGTACAGTTCTGGTAGACAAAATCCTAAATACACTATAAGTGCAGCTCTGTTATTTGACCAAAGAGCCTGTGAACAAGTTCTAGGAGAACTGATCAAATAAAAAAACAGCTTTATGCTTTTATTGTTAAAGGTAGGGGAAATAGCATGTTCAGCCTGGAGAAGAGAAGGCAGTGCGGAGACCTCATAGCAGCCTTCCAATATCTCTAGGGGGCCTATAGGAATGTTGGGGAGGGACTCTTCATGAGGGACTGTAATGATAAGACAAGGGGTAACGGGTTCAAACTTAAACAGGGGAAGATTAGATTAGATATAGGGAAGAACTTTACTGTGAGGGTGGTGAGGCACTGGAATGGGCTGCCCAAGGAAGCTGTGTTGTCCCTGGCGATGTTCAAGGCCTGGCTGGACAGAGCCTTGGGTGACACGGTTCATTGCAAGCTGGCCCTGCCCATGGCACAGGGGTTGGAACTAGATGACCTTAAAGTCCTTCCCAACCCTACCTATTCTATGATTCTATGTTGCTCAGCAAACTAAAAACTGCCATTTCACAGGTATAAACCAAATCATTTAGCAGCTAGTACTCAACAGCACTTCATGAGCTACAAAACCATTAAAGGTGGAAGGTTTTACAGAAGACATCTTAAAACGTATACATGTTTACAACCATTTTGTTAGTGGGGAAAAAGTAAAATACTCACTTTAGCTATTGAAGTCCACAATCTATATCGACTTTCAACCTCATAGAACTGTTACAAATGTTTAAACTCTGATAGAGAACACTTACCCTAGGGCCCAATGGACCAATTGCTCCAGGATCTCCAGGCACACCCTAAGCAAAACAGAACTCACCATTAGAACAAAAGCATTATTTATGAACAATGCCTTATAGTTATGCAAGTTGGAGATAAAAAATTAATTTCCAAAGTACTATGAATATAGATGGCTAGTTCTGACTATTATTTGTCCAAGACAAGAGCAGAGTCCAAATCAGTCCAAAAAGTCGGTCAGATTCTAGAAATTATTTTATGCAAAAAGCAGTCCTCAGACAGCTTTCAGACTACATCAGTACATATTTTGAAATAGAGTGGGAAATTAAATTGCAGAGAGAAAAAAATGGTAAAAGTACTTCATTAAATGAATTCTTGTAACATTACACAGAAATTACCTGATCACCCGGCTTTCCTCCCTCACCTGGAGGACCTGGCGGCCCAGGCAAACCCTGTAAAAAAAGTAAATAAAATGGTGACTAAGATGGTAGAAAATTATGCAAATCCAGGTTTAACTAATACACCAAGAATATCAATGTAGCATTATACCCCATACTAGAGTACGCCATCAGAGATCCCTAAGAAAAAGTTACATGAATACTTCACCAAAGTGTTTTCCCTGCTCTAAATGGCAGCCTTTCTTTGATGTTAATTTGTAGGACAAAGGCATATCAGCCCTAAAAATAAAGATCTCTATCAATAGAGGTTGACTTGATTAATATTTTATTATCAAAACAATTCTTTGGCTCTATATTGGGCACATGTTTGGAAAATCTCCAAATTAAAACTGAAAAACAACAAAGGTTCTCTTAAGGGATACAGAGCTGGTATTTAAGCCTTTGCCAGTTCAGTTTAGTGCACAGCTGATGTGAAAGCTAAGTATCTCTCATTATTCTTAAGGTTACTGCCTTAGTTCTGAAGTTGTGTTTTGTTATACATCACTTGTTTGAATTTCTCCAATTTAAGTTGACATCATTTTTTACTCTTGCTCTAAAAAAACAGGAATACAAATACCTGAAACCCCGTAGGACCTGGAGGGCCTTGTTCTCCTCTTTCTCCTGCTAGACCCTACACAAAAGAAAGTAGTAAGTATACAGCAGAGGAATATAGAGTAGGCTCCACAATTTTTTTCTCTCTGAATATGTGAAACGCTCAGTTCCATTGAAGCTAAGGAAGCTAGAAGTATGAGCTAGGAGGAAATTTTGCTCCTTGCCCTTTTTTTTGTAATGGTCAGTAAAAGGAATTAAACTACTAATATATTATTCAAGACAAAGCTTCACATTTTCTAGGAAAAAAAAATTCTTTAAATGTTCTTGCAATTTTTTGTTTGGAATCAACAACTGGCATGAAGATAGATAAAAACAGAAGCAGAAGAGTAATGAATGGATGGAGTGAGTGGCAGCTAGGCAGAGTGGTAAATCTGACTTACGGGGGGGCCAACAGGACCAGAAGGACCAACTTCGCCATCTTTACCAGGAGCTCCCTGAATTAAAAATGGCATAGGAAGTATTGTATAGTGAATATATAACAGAAATGCATCATATTTTGTTATCGCTGCAAATAGCAGTCACACTCACTCTCTGTCCTGGGACACCTGCATTGCCTGCTTCTCCGGGTTTTCCAGGATCACCCTGATTTGCAAAGTTAAAAATTACTGGGTTTAGATACTGTTTTAAGATATATGCAAATGTTTAAAGTTAAACAGACTTTGGGTACCAGGTGTCATACTCACACTACTACCCTTTGGGCCAGGAAGGCCCATGCTGCCTGGCTGACCTCTGATTCCAATTGAACCTGCAGGACCTGGACGTCCATCTTCTCCAGGAGCACCCTGTAGAGAGAAAGCATTTTCCACATTCAATTTTAAATGTATTTATTCTTATGAACTTATTTACCCCTGTAAAATGTTTATATATATATATAAACATTAATCTAGTTTGGTGCTACAGTTATCAATCAACATGTTTTTAAGGCAGACACAGCTGTAGCCATACTGCTGGATTTAACTAAATATTATGCAATTTTTATAATAGAGCCGCAATGTACAGACACTATAGTGTTTTCTTGAAGAGACAGTTAGAAAAGATACTGAGTTCAAGATGGCTTAAAAATACTGCAGCAGCTGCTAAACAACAGATACTGCTACAGAGGCAAAACTAAATGTACAGTATCTGCACTAATTTTGGAGCCAGGAATCTAAGGCAAACAGTTAGAAGATGAACCTTCAGAAATCAAGAAAACTGAAATTAATAACTCTCAGTGAGTTGGGACCCTTGAATTAATCTGGCATTAATTGAAAGTACTAAGTTTTTGTGTCACTTACCAGGGGGCCAAGTTTTCCTTCAGGGCCTTGAACACCTGGATTTCCTGTCAAACCCTAAAATTGGGAGTAACATTGGTGTTAAGGTTCTGCATATAATTCTAGAATACAGAAATGCAAATAAATGCAAAAGACATGCTCAGTTACTACCATAGTACAAACTTTCCTGTATCAAAGGTGTTCATCTTTGTCTTCACTTTACAGCTTCATCCCCCACTGTCTTTGATCTTCCTTTTTCCTATTATTTTTTCCCTATTCTTGTTTTCACACCTCTCAAGCTTCTCACAGGCTCATCTTATTTCTCTTAACATTACCTGGTGATCTGTAACACCCCTTTCTCTCCTTTTGTGATATTTCAAATTCTCCTAAAATATTTTTTTTGAAAAATTCTCTAGGTGACATGCGCTACTCAACTACGTAAGATATCAATCACCAGTTTAATGAAGGTTGGACTTCAATTAACTTGGCCCTTAGTTCATGTTATCTGTGGCAACTATGCGCTTTACAAGCACACCCCCTTCAATTCCACTGTCTGGTCTCAATTAAGGTTATTTCTCCTTCTTCAGAGGCAAGTGGAACACGTGCTTACCAATATCAGCAGGAAGACAGACAGACGTTTTGGCCTTTACCCTTTAAATAGCTCCACTGAAACAAGTCTGTCCTTTTACAACAGCTTCTTAATTCTGCAAAGTTCGTTGTTGCTTTCAGAAAAAGAAAAATGCTGTGGTTTATAGCGTACTGCTATTAGTTCCTTACCCTTGCACCTGGGAGGCCAGGTTCACCAGGACGCCCAGGATCTCCCTGACCTCCTTTAGGACCAGAAGAACCTGCAGGACCACGCTCTCCTTGGGCACCCTAGAAAGATGCCATTAGGCTACAAGTTAAGAGGTGGAACAGCAACAGCAAGGGAAGGTTAAATAAAACAGGTATCTTCTATTAAGGATCTATTTTTTTTTTGCAGAATTACAAATAATTAATGCTTATTATTACTACTACTACTATTTTCCCAAATTATTATTTAAAAGTTGTCTCTTCAATTAAAAAAAAATAAAAATTCAGAATTTTAGAATCCCTGTATTTTTACTAAGAAATCGGGTATTTACAGAAACACTAGACCAATAATTATGTGAGTCAGTTTCCTGGAAGTGTTAAAGCAGTTAGGAGAGCCAAAGACAGATAAGCATGTCTGTTCAAGGGACAAGTCTAGGAAAAACAATCCACACACAAAGAAAAGGCTTTCATATAGTTACCTACTACAGAGCAATACATAAAGAAAAAAACCAGTAGAACAGGTCAAATCTATCCATATTTCAGCATGAGGGAGCATTAAGTCAGGGACAAGCAAGCAAAGCTGAACATCACAGGAACTGAAAGTGAATTTTCCCCAAAAACTTTTAGCCTCAAAACATTCAAATCCCTTTTTGGCACCCATCAACTCCTTTTGATCCTGCTTCCAGGGATTTTGAGGATCTGCCTATTTGCCTAGAAGCAGGCGTTTTTAATGGAACTCTTTCTTTCTATATATCTCCATGTATGAAAATGTAACAAATGACCCAATAAAAGATGGACACTTTAATTTCATTACCTTTGGTCCAGGCAAGCCATCAGAACCTGGAAAACCACGGTTTCCAGGAGCACCCTAGGAAAAGCCATAGATATAGGATGATTACCTTAATTTTTACACACCTTACAGAAAGTAAAGTACTAGATTTAGGGCTTGGAGTTTCAGTTTATTTCCTTACAAATTCCTTACTTCAATACTTTAAACTTGCCTTTTCTACCACTTGGAGTGGTAAAAATGTCAGTGCTTCATTTATGCATGCTGAACAGCTCCTTCTATGTGAACAGCCTCATTGAAAGCAAGATGATCATTTGCATGGGGTTAAGCAAGAAATCTGAGATTTGCCTGTCATATCTCCATCATTTTTCCTACCATACTATCCTAGGCACTGAATCCAGAAATGAAAGTATCCAGTATAAGAATAAAAAAGAAATAACGGTGTTCTGGGTTCAGCAGTAGCAGTCATTTTTCTCCTTCTTAGTAGCTGGTGCAGTGCTCTGTGTTTGACTTTCAGACTGGGAACAATGCTGATAACACCGATGTTTTTAGTTGTTGTTAAGTAATGTTCACTCTGACCAAGGACTTTCTGAGTCTCATGCTCTGCCAGGGAGGAGGGGAAGCTGGGAGGAAGCAGAAACAGGACACCTGACCCAAACTGACCAAAGAGGTATTCCATACCACAGCACATCATGCCCACTATATAAACTGGGGGCAGTTACCCAGAAGGGTTAAATCACTGCTCGGGTCAGGCTGGGTATTGGTCGGCGGGCAGTGAATGGTTGTATTCTCTTCCCTTGTTATTTCCCTTATCATTATTATTATTGGTGGTAGCAGAAGTGGTTTGTGTTATACCTTAGTTACTGGACTGTTCTTAACCCGTGGGAGTTACGTTCTTTTGATTCTCCTCCCCATCCCTCCAGGAGCAGGAGGAGTAAGAAGGTGGGGAGTGAGTAAGCAGCTGCGTGGTTCTGAGTTGCTGGCTGGGCTTAAACCACAACAAACGGTATGAAACTACTGTTAGGAAAATAAAGTTTGACTATACCCAGAATAAACTTGTGAGAAACTTGTAGTTACATCAACAGGTTTTTTGGCTTAGCATTGCATTTCTCAAGACATATTATTCCTTTGAATTGCTTACCCTCTCTCCAACAGGACCTGGTGGACCTACTGACCCTGGATCACCTCGAGGACCTCTTTTCCCTTCTTCACCTATAGGGCCAATGGGACCCTGAGGACCTTGTGGGCCCTAGGGAAAGTAAAATGTTTAAAAAAGACAAAATTACTGTTAGCTCACCACTTCTCAGGTACATTGAAAAGGAGCGTCTTCTAAACATGATAAACATTTTTCCAAATAAAAGAGGAAAAAAATTAGGGTTTGAAATACTTATAAAGTGCAGCTTTTCAGCATTAGTTTTTCTCTTTTACAATGTTTATAATTTTTCAGTAAGTGCACTTCGAATGAACTAAATCTGCAGTTCAGCTGTATAGCGCTTGTAATAGTCACCTATTTGGTCAGACACAATAATATATATTTATTATTCTCAACTGGCCAAGCTGCAAAGGATTCAAAATTCAGTGAGACTCTAGTAGCAATTCTTACAGGAGAAGACAGTCAGTGGAAAGGAAACCATTACTTTGTCCACATGTTTCTGGCAGTTATTACATGATCATTCAACTAGTGAGAAAGAAAAACCAAAGACTGGTTGACAAGTCAAACTGATTCTAACTCTGCAGAGTCACTTTTCTTCCAAAATTCACATGCTTACAGCATGGAATTAGCCATTTCTCAAATAATCTTTCACAAATATTAGCTATGTGCTACACAGCTCTTCATACCATAAGTGTATAAATATTTGTATTATTTTAATGTATGAAGAAAATATAATGAATATATGCATAACTGCATAAGTATAAATGTATTAAATACCACTGTAAAATAAAAAGGACACTTTTATTATGATTAGCATACAGACCTGGGTGCTCTTAAATGTCCAGGATCACATGAATCCATTTCATATGAGATTGGGAAATCGCAATACAATCATTCTGAGTGCTACAGAAACCTCAGCAGATGCACTAATAGCGTTTTCTGTCCTTGAGTCTTGTTAAGGCCTATGCTGAGTAGGCGATTTATAACATTGAAGGACCTGCTTTGTCATTCATTGTTAGTACCATCTAGTGAGGTTCACTCTGGTTTATTCCACTATAATTACTCTCATGATTACAAGCATCAGAAGCGTCTTGAAAAATTTAAGAACCTACAAAATACTCATACAAGCCTTTGTGATTTCTTTTCATCTTACACAATGGAGACTTACAGGTTCACCTTTGGGTCCTGCTTCTCCTTTGAAACCTGGGACACCTGGGTCTCCCTGGTAACACACAAATAACATCCATAAGGTTAAAACTCTGCATAACTTTTCTGACAATTTTGTATTATGCTATGAAACAGAAAAACAGTTTCTAGTTTAGTGACTAGCTGTAGGCAACATAATAGATGCTTATAATGTTTTGTCTTCCCCCTTAATGTGCTTGTTTATTTATATATTATATGTATATATTTGTTATCAAAATGAACTTAAATTTGACAATTCCAGAAGATAACAGTTTCTGTTTGTCCAAGGTTATACAGACATTCTTTTTTTAGACCTGTAAGAAAGCAATCCAGTACTTTGGACACACAGAAGATTCACAAGATACAAGTTTTGGCATACTCACTAGCATGCTATTAACTTATTTAAAGGAACCCCACTGTTAATCATACAATCACAGTATGGCTTGGGATTGAGTTGGAATGGAAGTTAGAGATCACCTAGTTCCAACCCTGTCATGGGCAGGGATACCTTCCACTAGACCAGATTGCTCAAAGCCCTATCCAGCCTGGCCTTAAATGCTTCCAGGGATGGTGCAGCCAGTTTCTCTAGGCAACCTGTTCTAGTGTCTCACCACCCTCACAGTAAAGAATTTCTTCCTTATATCTAATCTAAATCTACCCTCTTTCAGTTTAAAGCCATCCCCTGTCACCCTATCCCTACACACCCTTGTAAAAAGTTCCTCTCTGGATTTCTTGTAGGCCCCCTTTAGGTCTGCTATAGGTCTCCCCAAAGCCTTCTCTTCTCGAGGCTGAACAAGCCCAACTCTCTCAGTCTGTCTTCATAGGAAAGGTGCTGCAGCCCTCTGGTCATCTTCGTGGCCCTCCTCTGGACTCACTCCAACAGGTCCCTCTTGTACTGGGGACCCCAGGGCTAGACACAGTACTCAGGGTTGTGTCTCACAAGAGCTAAGTTGACAGGGAGAATCACCTCCTTCCACCTGCTGGCCACTCTCCTCCTGATGCAGCCCAGGATACGGGTCACTGTTTTAGTTTCATAGACTGACACATTTGCTAGACATGATAATTTTGACGAAGACATCATTACCGGCTGTCCTCGAATGCCCGGTGGGCCAGTACTGCCTTGTGGTCCTGGGGAACCAGGTGGACCTGATAAACCAAGGGGGCCTCCAGTCCCTGGAGATCCCTATAGATAGAAAGAAAAGCAAGTACAGTAAAGAAACATAGTAAAAATAAGAAAATAAAGTGAATTCACTTACTTGATTTCTTCAACAGTGACAGGATTACTTACAGTAGGGCCCTTAGCACCTGGAGAACCGTCTGTCCCTTCAGTACCCTGCAGATAACATACCAATCATTAAAATTAATTCTAATGAGAAGGATATTGATAACAAAAGCAGATAATGATAATTATTTTATCCACTTTAGAAGATCAATAAAGTCTGGTCTTACAAGACAATAAATTAAATAAATACAGTAACACATATGATCTACTTGTGCAAATGCCAACTGGAGTAACAACGCAAGCAAGTTAATGATCTTTAAGACCTGAAGTTTAAAGTACTTCTAGGATTGAGACTATATAAAGCTGTGCACCTTTCAGTTTTCCAAGTTGTTTTAATTAATCAATGAAGAGTTATTTTCAACAAAATAAGCACAAAACAAATGGATGAGACCTTTCCGTCCCTGAGAAAAAAAACTAATTTGAGTACAACTCAATGTCTATCAAGTTGGGTTGGGTGTTAGAGCTCCTTACAAGCAAGCAACATGCACAAACTAAGAACTGAGAAACTCAATTTAATATACTTACAGGAAGACCTTGCGATCCAGCTGGGCCCTGTGGACCTGTTTCACCTCTTTGTCCTTGAGGACCTTCAGGACCACGAGGTCCTGTTGGACCTGCTTCACCCTAAGATTTTGTGCAAGAAAACAACTGGATATTATTTTGCTCTACAAAGTAGTGCTATGAAGTAACTAAGGAGGAATACTGACTTTATAAAAAAAACAATTCAAAATTTTAAATACTCATTATCCTTAAAATTTATTTTTACTTACCTAGTTCTGCTTGTACTGCTTTTATGTGAATGTAAACTTTAAGAGGACAAACAGAATTTTTCCTCAATGTATACAAGGACAAGGAAACTTTCTACACAGAAGCAGCACTATAACACCCGTGACCCAGATCAGATTAAATAGTTTAGATAGACATCTCTCTCTAAAATCCCAGTATGTATCCATGACTTGGCAACTTCTTTAGCTTCAGTAACAACTAAAGCTTAAGATTTGGAAATCGTAACCCATCTGGGGTTTTTTTGCACAGTACAGATTAACTGACTTTTGCACCACTGTATTAAATATAAAATCCCTGTAAGATTGGACCAGGTGCTCATATAAAAAAATTCCTCCTGGTACCCCCTTTGAAGCCTCTTTATATAGCAAATTTGCCTTTTGGAACTGGTGGCTGTTAATATCACATCTTCATAGCTGAAATACACACATTCATTGTATAGTCTGCTTAGCTTCTTAGAGCTCAACACAGATCTTCCAATTTTACGTCATCCGATGATCAAACTTGAAGACGCCTCCTCCTTTCCAAAGTTTCTACTGATTCATCATATGGCAGCTTCTCCAAACATTTATTTAGGTATTAACTAGTGCCTAGCCATACCAAAACATTGATGACATGCACTAAAAGGCCTATCATTTAATTGTATACGTTATATTAATCCTCTTATTAAGACTTGTTCTCAAAAAACCCTTTTGTGAATGTTGCCAGCTTCAGAACACAAAACATATGCTGAACTTGGCTATCTGACTAATTGAGAGTTTCTTCTAACATAATTTTTTCCTATCATGTTTCAGGAGTCTAAAGGAACAAAGAGGAGCAACCGGGTGGAGGACAAGTATAAGAAGTGTAAGGAAGCTGTATGAGCCATAAAAGGTGGTAATCATCATGTGCTCTGTCATTGTGAACTGCAGTACATCTCTGAGTGGGTTCAGGCATTTGTCGTACCAGTCTAAGTCATCTCAAAAAGTGTCCTACACTATAAGGTACTGCTTAAATACTGTCTTAGACTAGTTCTCGTAACTTAACTTGTAATAATGCATCTTGTTATTCTTGAATGCACTGGACAAGATTCCTGAGGCACTGCATGACAATCATCTTCTAATCACCCCTTAGCTCAAGCAAAAGTGAAAGCAAAGACAGCATCCTAACTGTGGTAAATTGCAACTGTTTCATTTGGCCTCTGATTTCTACCTTCTGTCTCAATGTCTTGACTAAAATTGATTTCACAGCAACTCTTAATGACCTGTATGCATGTCAGTCTGAACTCTGTGTAGTCTAGTACACAGTTTCTATTCTATGGACTTAAGACATATTAACAAGGTATTTTATTTTTTACCTTTGCACCTGGAGCACCTGGAAAACCTGGAGAACCAGTTATGCCAAGTGGGCCCTATAAAAGACAGACACAAAGCTGTAATTCTGCAGTTTAGATCACAGATTAGTATCTAATAGCTGGGTGAATACGGTTCTGGGATTAAGTGTATTTTTTAGTTATAAAACATTTGTTTATAACAAAACAAAAATAACAATCATTTTTCTAAGTGATACAGATACATTTTATAGAATTGTAGTGCAGTATTTTAATAATGTATTTGCTGACTTCAGCAGTTACATCTCTTTATTCAGTTATTAATGCACAAATTGCAATGTGTACAGTTGACAATTACAGCAACTGTTTTTCAACTTCAGTTTTTAACAAACTATTATATCCTCTTTTTAGATCTATGGTATTGTGGTATGGAAATAAAAAGATCAGATATTTGTTAAAGGATCATAATTTGTCCTACAGAATGTAGCAGAGGAGGGTTTCAATTCTTTCAGACTTAAAACAGTAATCTAGAAAAAAAGAGAAATACAAGCCACATCTACATTAAAACAACCAGATTGCTAGACAAGATTTCTGTAGTAAGCAACAAGTGAAAATGACAAGTGAAAATATAATTAGAGACTATGCAACTTTATGCCCTGCTTCCTACTCTTCTGCCCCACTGTTTCCAAAATTCACAGCAAAATTCATTCACAAGCTTTAAAACACAGATTTTGTATTAAATTTTCAAGGCTGTATAGACACATACTGCAGAGACTTTACTGCTTGGATCTTTGTTCAGAGATAGGCAGGTATTTCTGGAAAAGGAAGTGGAATAGAGGATTCCACACCATGAAACAGTGTTGTGCAGAGGTACACCTTCAGCGCCTGAAAGCAGTGTAGCTCTTCCCAAATAGCATTATATCTTGAGACAGTCAATGCTGTGTCTAAGAAGAGAGAGGTTGAGCAGAGTGTAATATTGAAGTGGCTACACAATTGCGGTTTCTAGAGCAGAATTCTTGGCAGTACTGCAGAGTGCAGGTGAACCTCATGTGGCTGCAAGGACATGAAGTATGGGGCTGGGATGAAAACAGCTGGGGCTGCATTGCATGGCAGACTGTCCAAACTCACTAGAAAGCAAACTTTCAGTGTATACACTTGAATATACCTGTACAATATAATGCAAACCTTGTTTTGCTAAACAGAAAACTTCCAATTAAGGGCTTTTCAGTAAATCTGTTCTTTTCATTTTCATAATGCTTTTTGTGCCGAACAAGACATTCAACAGATCTTTCTACTGTATTATAAACTCTCTGGATGGCGGCACACAGTGGTTATTAATATTCACTACAACACTGTTCCCAGATGGTTCTTCTTTATCTTTTCCTGATTTTCCTTTCTGTAAAATATGAGGCATACTGTAAAAAAACATTCCATGTAACAAAGCTCCACTGAAAAACTTAATAAGAACAATCTGTCCCCCGGAGCACTCATTACAGACATTTCTGCCACGACCTTGCATGGATTTCTACAGAACTGGTGTAAGAGCTCACTAAGTATATTTTTGAAAACCTATGTCCCAGTTTACTGCACCACAAATGCATGTCTGCCAAATCTCTTTCACTGCAGGAAGAATTCCAGAATTATGCCGTACCACCTCACTGACCTAAATAACAATGCATTTCATTAACACTTCCTCCAATGAGAAACATATGTGTTAAGTACCACTATCTCCCTTGTGACACTACATGGAATTTTACCAAAAATGTTAGTCAAGAAGATAACAAGTCCAGTGAAGCTGAGCTCATGTATTATGCCAAAGGAAAAAAATCAAGTTTCAGATAGAATTTCATAGCTCAGGACCCAGTTGGGTTTTTTGTTTGTTTGTTTGTTTTTTGTGTGTGTGTTTTTTTTGTAAAAAACCCAAACAAACAAAAAACTAAACAGTTTCAGATACTGAAAAATCTCTTAATTGAAAGTTTCTTCTAATGAATTACCTTTCATTCCTGATACACTAAATAGTTTTACAGCTTCTAGACATTTATTGTGTTTTGTTTCTATTACAGTTAATTATTTCTCAATGAAGATTTTAATAAAAGAGTCTTTTGATTAAGATGACACATGAAAATGAATTTTTCTCAGGACTTGTATCACTTCTAAGTAAAGAGTATGCAGGGAACGAAATTCTCATTGCAGACAGCATGCAGGTGTTTGGAGGTTTGGGGGTGGTGTGGTGGTTTTAGTGTGGGGCTTTTTTTGTTCTTTTTTTTTTTGTTCTGGTTTGTTTTTTGGGGTGGGATGTTTTGGGGCTTTCGGTTGGTTTGTTTTTCCACAGAGTGGGAAAGGTTCAGGCTGTCTGCATAAATGGACAGAGACTGTCAACCACATCCCAAAAGTAATGCTTTGAAAAAAAAGGAAATAAAAAAGAATACCACATTTTTTAAAGTGGAAGCTGACTTTGCACAAATAGTACAAAACCATCAGAAGCCTTCATTTGCAAAAGCGATACGTAATTAACTGTTTGCATGTGAATAATCACACTGGCTTTCTAACAGTCATGTGAATTCACTCAAACACATTTTGCAAATGCACTGTGAGACCAAATTGTAGGATTGAAACCATCACCCTTTGATACACTGACATCCACAGTTTAAACAGCCCTGTTGCAGTTGTGTCAGATCTTCTGCAGTCATGCAGACTTTCTCAGTTTGGCAGATATTCAGACATAGGCTTCTGTTTCTTCAGTTCAGTGTGTGCTCTCCATATTCAAAAGGCTACCGTTAACACATTTTTTACTATCAATTGCAGGAAATGCAGTAAAATGCATTTTTCTTGCCGAGAATGGGTACAATCTCATTTGCCGACTTTGTATGTGAAGGAAGATAACAGGTAATTATAAACTGTTGCAGTGTGTATCTTTAAGACACTTTTCTCCCTACAGTATGGGCCTCATTTTATGAAAGCAGCAAAGTATTACTCCTCCAATGAAGATGCTAAAGCCTACTCCTCTGCAAATTAAAACCTTTAGATGAAGCAAACTACAGAGTATTATTTCTCAGAGGATATCACTAGAGCTAAAGTAAGTAGAGCTAGGAACTATTCATAGATAATTCCAGGTGCCCTTGACTGTCACCAGAAACTGCCAACTATTTTCTCATGCTTCTTCGGGTAGCATGAGAAGGAAAGTGATTATCATATAAGGTGATCACCATTATAAGGTAAATAAAAATAAAAAAAGAAAAGAAAAGAAACTTACCATTGGCCCTGGCTTCCCAGGCATACCATGCTGGCCACGTCCACCCTAGATATGAAAATAGACAAGACTGAATATTTATAACATGCTTCCCTTCAAGTTAATAGATTTCTCTTTTCAGAGAGGCCAGTAGTTAGACAGTCTCACTGTATGAGCACATAACATAAGTGGAGCACATAAGTGTCATAGGGAGAAATTCCATAAAAAACAATACCTGACACTGGATGTACAGGAACAGAAAGAAATTTCAGCTCAACTATGGACTCCTGTCAAAGCTAATCCCACTTTTTATTGAAAATCAAAATATTTTTAAGATGGTTTTATTACCAGCAATTAAATTATAAGACTTAATTTAAATTGAAAGTCTAAACTTTTATTTTAAACTTTCTCCAGAAAAATTAATACATATTATTTCTGGTTCAGTAATTTTTGGTGGAAATAGCCTTTGACAAGAAATTTCACAGAAATGACAATTTTGTGTCACAAAAATGTCAAGTGCTGTGAGGTACTTGGCCCTACGGGCAGCTCTGTTATAAGAAAGCACCATGTAGCATTCTTCTTTCAAAACTGTCAACTTCTAAAATTTAGAGTAAAAGCCTCACCCCACAAAATCCTGCTCAGCCCTAACTTTCTTAAGCTAGAGCAGAACTCCCCGTGGAATTGACTAGCAGTTACATGAATAAACACTTCCAGGCTCAGGGATTTAAATTTCAGTAAAACAAGGAAAGAGAAGGAAGATCCTACTTACAGGGGCACCCTGTGGTCCAATTCGACCTCTTTCTCCTGGCATTCCTCTAGGCCCCTTGAAGAGAGAACAAAAAGCACATTATTTAGGAACTTGTCATAGAAGAACATAAAAAAGGGGGAAACAGTTCAGTTGATTTCCTCCTGCCACACACACACCCCCCCATAGAGAACACGTCACCCCTCTTGTTTTTCTCCTCTTTGCTTTTTACTTTTTTAACATACTTCCTTTTCTTTTGTGTTGTTTTACACTGCATCACTCTCCAGTGGTTTTCTGCTCAGTCTCCTTCATTTACTTTTATCAACATGAATAGGTTTACTGAGGCGACAAGCACATCACAGATGATGTGAATAACAGTTACATAACCAAGCTGTATTTTTTCCCTCCTGCAAGTAGCTCATCTTGTCCTATAGCAGGAAAAAAGTAGCAGTTTACCTAAACCACTGCAGCCTCACAGGCTTGCCCAGCGGAAATACAACAGAGTGTGATTTCTCTTTTCCTATTCAACAGTATTCCAATTTTAAACGCATTAGAATTCTGTATATACTCACCAAGGAGATGAATGCAATCTCATTATTTACTATGTCTCATTCACAAACTACATTCCACTTCAGGGATATTACATTCTGCGTGACACCAGATAGTGCTTCGCAGAGAGATCTCGTTATCAGAAAGGTGCTTTACTTCCAGAAGCACCACTGAGAGTCTATTTTTGCCATGTTATGCTGATCACAAGTATTAAATTGTCCAAAACAACATCTGAATGAAAATTACTCATTAAAATTCCTATTGGCAGTAGCATTTACAATCTTACAGCCATTTCTGTAATAGCCAATGCACATGCCACTCACTAGGGGACCTGTCGCACCCATGGCACCTGTTGGTCCAGATTCTCCCTAGAAACGCAAATGAAATTACACAATTAGAGGAAACAAGTTAGAGAAAAATGGAGTTATATGTTTCATCCCTGTGCTCCATGCTTATGTTAGACCTAAGAGGCAGATTTGCATAGTGACCTATGCACATCACACGCATTAAGGGCACTGTTCACCATGCTGGTGGGAAATGCCATATTTTCAGTTAAGTAGATTTAACTCCTACCTGTTGCAGTTAACTTCCTGCACCACCTACTGCACTGCTTCTACCAAGTCTTCTGCTGTTGCCTCCACAGAAAGTAGCAGGCAATGTCAAGAAAGAAATTTCTTATACAAGCTCCCCTTAACTACTGATTTCACATTGAAATTTGGATTTTTGGAAGATACATTTCATTTAGCACATCTTTAATCTTAAGGAATACTTCTATCCCACCCTTAATTGTCACCTAATGTTTCAGCCTTGAGCCCATCTTGAAAGGACTGACTCCAGCTGGCTATCCTGTGTTACCAGTGCTTTGAGTTGATGCTGTAAAGGTGCTGCAGTACCAGCGAGAGTCAAAAAATCTAGGAGAATAACATTGCTAGGTGAGAAATAGTCAGTTTGAGAAAATATATTCTCTCACTTCCCCAGTGCCTTTTAAGGCACAGTTTCTTTTAAGCCAACTTCTAGTATTGTAATCTGAAAGAGGAGAGCCAGGTTTTAGTTAGGCATTGTGATATGATAGGATTTGATTTGATGTGATGTTATGTTTTGCATATTATATTATCATATTACATTACATTAAAAAATGTTTAAAAACTTTTTGTCTCTCAACTTAGTCACATAAAGCCAACAAGAACCACAAACTGGTCAAGTTTGTACAAAATTACAAGATCATAGAATCATAGAATAGTAAGGGTTGGAAAGGACCTCAAGATCATCGAGTTCCAACCCCCCTGCCATGGGCAGGGACACCTCCCACTAAACCATGCCATCCAAGGCTATGTCCAACCCCACCTTGAACGCCATCAGGGATGAAGCATTCACAACTTCCCTGGGCAACCCATTCCAGGGCCCCACCACCCTCACAGTAAAGAACTTCTTCCTCAGATCCAATCTAAACCTCCCCTGTTTAAGTTTAAACCCATTACCCCTTGTCCTCTCACCACAGTCC
The DNA here is from genome assembly GCA_039720435.1 of Amazona ochrocephala. Lineage (NCBI taxonomy): Eukaryota > Metazoa > Chordata > Aves > Psittaciformes > Psittacidae > Amazona > Amazona ochrocephala. The sequence continues at coordinate 77,816,981 of CM077881.1, read as the reverse complement.
CTAATGAAGAGTCCCTCCCCAGCATCCCTATAGGCCCCCTTCAGGTATTGGAAGGCTGCTATGAGGTCTCCACGCAGCCTTCTCTTCTCCAGGCTGAACAGCCCCAATTTTCTCAGCCTATATTCATACAAGAGCGCATGTACTCTTAGTTAACAGGCTTTGCTGTCTGTAGTATTACATATGTGTCACAGATGACAACTGTCATTTGTGTGTCAGTTCACCCAATGATATCTTACAGGCCTAAAACTGAGCTCCAGCTGAAACTGACTGGCATTGTTGAACAATCTTCTTTATAAAGCCCAGATATGTCATTGTATAGCACTTTATATGAATAAAAGGCACAGTAATAAGGTGCAATTCCACTCAGCCTCTTCACTTCATATAAGTAGCGCTGACAGGAAAGGCTTCAAAGCCTTGTCCAAAACATCTACTATCTTTCATCATTTTGGCATTACAGAAAACGTGCTTAAGCATTTAGTTCTTTGGGCCATGAAAATACCTTTGCTCCAGCTGCTCCAATTTCACCTTTTGGACCGTCAAGTCCTTTTAATCCCTGTAAGTTATAAAAATATCGGAAAATTACATTTATATATGTACAGACTGAGAGCATTCTTACTATTGTTGTTAAAATAAGTCAATATTGGTGTCAAGAATGGATCTGAGGTGGCAAGAGTAAGAAAGGAAAAAAATAAAAAAGAAAAAAAACCAGATGGAATAAAGTTTTTAAACATTTCCTAAATGGAAACCATTTGTACAAGGTACATTTCCTTGGATTTGGTTTCCTTTTTAAAACAAGAACATTAAAAAAAAATATCCTAAAACAACAAGGAGGTGGCTCCGAGCCATAGGAAACCTATTTATTGCTCTCCAAAGTAAAATTCTGGCCAGAAAACTTGGTAATTTGTAATCACTCCATGTTGCAAACATAACCACATCTCAAGTTCCCCACCCTAATGCAAGACTTGCCAACAAAATGAGAGAACTGTCAGATTTGTGCCTTCTGAAGCTTGGCAAGGCTCAAGCAAGCTCCTTCCAGATTCCCAGAACATTTGAAAATAGAGTGAAGAAAGGGATAGAGAATATAACACAGAGGTCAGCTTAAAGCGGAATAGCATGGCTTTTCTGCAAGGCCCTCTCTCGACTGCCTGTAATTCAGCTACAACTGGCAAGTCTAGTACCTTTATACTGAAATATCATTTATAAGGAGAGGGAAAACCTTGTCTCTTACCCTGTGCCCCTTGAGACCTGGGAGACCAGGAGCACCAGGAAAGCCTCGAGGCCCCTAAATAGATAAAAGGAAAAACAAATAAAATCCTGACCTGTTCAGACAAACCTAACACAGGAAAGAGGATAGCAGCATTACTATTCATACTCCTAACATTCCTTCACGTTGGTGACATTACATAGCAAGGCGTAGCATTTGAGCAGTTCACAGATGATGCAGCCTAACATACTATGAAGGTAGACAGTCTTAGCATTATGCACATTCTCACTGATAACAAAAGCTTTATCACTTACATCAGTGTATGACCCAACCTCAAATTTCAATAGAAGTAATGAAATAAAACCAGTGGTAGATTAAGTTTTGAGGCCCAATATGGAGAAACCTTAATTAAACAGAGACCAAAACTATCATTCGAAATAATTAGAAACTGAGACCAAACTGCAAACTGTACATACGAGTTCTTTCAGAATATGTTAGTCAAGTAGCATGACAAGCAACTGCTATTTAAACACATTTAACAATAAAACCAAAGTTGCTTTACACTTAGTTTTCTATCAAGTTTCCAGATCTCTCTTTCAGGAAAGACTAAGTAACAGGGGGGAGCTAGGTGCCTCATGTTCGACTGTTGGTCAAGTGAATTTATAATAAAAATCCCATTAACATCTTCATACTCTCAGATAACAATTCAATGAACTGTTTAAACGTATAATTTCTTCCTTTGTTGTACCTCTGAAGCAAAGGTCATAGTTTGTACCTTTCGGCTTAGCAAAAAATATCACAAAGCTATACAGCAGAAAATGAAGCATCATGAAGCAACACTGAAATTCAGAGAAGCAAAAAATAACATCTGAGATCTCAGCATTAGAGAACATATAGGCAAGCTGTTTCCTGATTAGCATGCATGTAAGAAAGGTCTTTGCCTTCCCACAGTCAATTATACAGACAATGTTTGATCATAAAATTCACTGAGAAGTTACTTCAGATTTTGCAGATTCCTAAAGAAAAAAATAATTCATGAGGGTATGAAATTTCTGAAATTAATAGATTAGATTGTTTGAAACTATACCTAATGAGTTTCTCAGTGAAGAATGATCTCTGTTGTCATACAAGATCATGCATGTAAATTTGAAATTGTACTATTTATACTTGTTTAGACTGAATGTAGCCCACAAAAAGGATTTATTTGGCTTGTGCTCAGTGGTACATGTGTATTAGTTTATAAAACCAGGGCAACTGATGATGAAACACACATATGGGACGAGTCATACAGCAAGAAGGTAAATTATGTACAAGGGGAACCAGCCATTGGGTGTCTCTGTAGCAGTCTACGAGCTTGTCCTTGATCAAGACATGGCAGTAGTCTGATAAAATATCAGGGTACCCAGTGGTATTCTCTCTAGTGTTATCCAACTGCAGCAAATCTTAATGACATTTTGTGTGTATGGGTGCAGTTGTAGTACTTCTTTCCTTCATTAAAAAGTCTTCTAAAAGATCATTTTATTGAGCAAAACAGCTTGATCTGAACAGGTAACTACTCCACAGATTACATTTTGCCTCATGCAGTTTAAAAAACATTGCCTTTGACCCATAAAACTTAGGAGGAAAGTTTAGGAAATAACATTGCCTTGTTAAAAAATTGTTTCTCTCTCCAAAAGATCACATCTCCAGCTGCTAAAAAAAAAAAAAAAAAAAAAAAAAAAAAAAAAAAAAAGAAGTTCCACGCAATCACTGGATGCTTAAAAAGAAAATGAGACAGCTTAAGAGATGATACACATCAGATGGCTTCAGCTCTGCAATTTCTCCATTCCCTTTCCAGCCACACTACAGCTCCCTTCCAGGTACAGAAACTCGACTGATGAGGGTAGAACACTTAATATGAGTCAAAATGATCAATCTGTTTTATTTCTAGACTGAACCATGACAAGTATCCTCTGCAGTACAAGCACATATTATTTGGAAATCCTTTATTCACTTTTGCATACTGAAAATAGATATAAAAATAAAATATATATGCCTGTGATCTAATCCTCTCTTCCCCTGCTCTCAGACTGACCCTTATGAAGTGCCACCCCAGCCTGACATCATGCTAGAGTCTCTGAGCACTTCCTGCACATGATTGTGAACGACCATGCGAAACACTGGGTACGTACTGGTATGTATGTACATACAGCTTGTATGTACTATCATCTATTCTATGCATATTTGATCAATGAAGCAGTTGAAATGTGCACCTGGGAAAGAACTCTCAGGATTAACTCAAGGACCTCTGAATGACCTGTCTGGTTCCAAGCTATCACTCTGATCTGGATTATTAAAGCAAGCTAACACAAAGTGTTTCAGAAATTGAATGGCAGAGCTTGACACTTGTTATTAACAGAGATAGTGATGATGTAAGTATGATCATTTTGTTAAAATGTAAATAAGGTCTTACTGGAGATCCTGGAAATCCAGGCTCACCGGACTGTCCTGGTCTGCCAGGTTCACCCTAAGGAAAGTAAAAAAGGAACATATGAAAATAGCAAATGTGAAATTAACTTATAATTCTGCCATTCAAACGAATGAGGACATTCACATAAGCATTACATACCTTCTCTTTACTTTAACAATTTCAATGATAAAAATCAACTACACATACGCATCACTAAACAATGCGCATTGGACACAGCTTTAAATGGTTTTTAACAAAGAATTTGCCGGAACAGAAGACTGGGTCCAAAGTGCATCTCAGCATCACAAGATGGCGCTGCAAGGTAGTTTTCCTGTGAATTAGTTGAAGCAGCTGTTCGTCGTCCTTACACAGAGTCAAATTACTTTAATTTTCCATAGAAACAGCAATCTAAAACTGCCTGCATTGTAGCATGTTACTTCTTCTGTTCAAATGTTTTAAAATGTGTATAATTTCATTCCAAATAGGTGACTATTTTCTGTGTGATGCAACAGAAAATATGGTAGAACCAAATAAGAATGCTTTGAAGACTATTTAAAGTCCTCCAGAGTCAGAACCAACCATTCTTTTACTTGCATCAACCAGGACTCTGGGCTGCAGGAATATGTAAGGCTTCAGAAAAATAGTTTCTGGACAGAGAGAAGGTAAAGTGCTTCAAAAATGCAATTAAAGAAACCCATACATATACTGGAAATGGAGAATGTTCTTAGAGAAGTATCAAAATTTGGCTTCAGTCTTCCAAAGTTCCCATTAAACTCCTTATACACTTTAATGGGAAAGTAGCTGTTACAAAAGTAATGGTAATTTTTGTACTAAAATATCTGCAGTTTTCAACTGATTTCAAAGTTATAAATTACAATTCAGATGGATTTACTGTACTTTACAAACACATAATATATATTGACCAGTAAATTCTTAAGCTATTGTTGTGCAGTACATACATACTTACATAACATGTATATTACTTATATTTTACATATATGTGTACAATCATGGAAAGAGTAATAAAATCAGTAATGACTATCATAAATTATAAAGAACTTTAAAGAATTTACATACTAAAATTTTATTGTCCAATTCCAGGTGTGTGTTACCATTACAGTTCTTCTAACTCATCATGTGATTCCAAAGACACACCTCCAATTGCCCCCTTGTATGCCTGGTATATTATTATGCCTGATTTCAAGAAAGACATCTCAGTTGAAGAACTGGCTAAAGCAAGAAATAATAGAGACAGTGCTTAAGCCTTAGGTATGATGGTGACATGTAAGGAAAACAAAGGACTGTTTTGAAAAGGGGTGCTAAGATTTACAAATAGGACAATGCACTTAATGAGGAGTAGGATTACAAAGAAAAGTGAATGATAAAAGTAGTTACAACAGGCATATCTGCAGGTTAGACACTGTCTCAAAGATGCCAATATTTGCTTTATTAAAAATAAAACAAGATACAAAGAATAACAAACTTACATCTTCACCAGGTTTGCCTGGAGGTCCCTCTGGTCCACGAGAACCAACTGGACCCTAAGAAATAAATTTGTTGACAAGTCAATTTAGCCATCACTAAAATATTTATTTCCTCCATTTCAAAGTCTGGTTTTATAAAAACAGATGCAGAAAAATGAAGATTTTATGCTTAAGCACATTTGCTTAATTTTGTGGTGCTCTTTCTAATCACCCTGCCCCTAAGAAACCTGCATTACATTATATAAAAATACAGGATGGATTCTTTAGGAGAGAAACAATACATTAAAAATCACAGTTACTGTTGTTTTAAAGCTCTGGCTCTTGCCTTTACTTTTGAATAATTTTGTTGCCTCCAAAACATGAATATTCTCAACCTCTGTGTGCGTTACGTTACCAAGTATAATTTTACCAGTGCTTAACCATCCTCAGGTCCGTGCTGGGAAAGTAACAGTGTTTATAATCATTATTATGCACATTCAAAACAATTCAAATTCATTGATTCAGGACAACACACTTCAAACACAACTCTTGACTGAAGTTACTTAATGCCTTCAGCTGCAACAACACAGGAAAAAAAAAAACCCTGTTCTGAAGTAAGGTTATATAATATATTGTTTGCAATCCTATTGTAGAAGTGTCTTACCATAGGTCCTGGATCCCCAGGTTCACCAGGTGGGCCTGTGGGGCCAGCACCACCCTAAAATTAAGCAAAGATGAATACAAATACAAATTCGAGAACTAAAAATAAAAGGATATAAATGAAAATCCATGATCAGGACAATCACAGCCCATGGGACAGTCTGGATTCTAATTCAGAACCAGCTCACATTTCCAAATGAGTGGAAGTTGGACACTAAAATCCCTCAGGCTTTAGATAAATCCTGTGCCATATACAAATCCAAGTGGTAACTTGACACCATGCTAATACTGAAAGCAGAACAGTCACCATTTTGATTGCTGTTCCTTCATTAAAACATGTGTGTTGGGTTAAAACCTTGTTACAGGTCTGACACATTTTTCTTTTTGAGTTAATTTTTGTTTATAGAGTACATCTAGAGCGGAGCTCTTCAGAGCAGCATGTTTAAATTCACCTCAAAAGGAATATGCTCTCCTCCATTTGTCACTGAAGATGGACATTGCCTCAGAGATGAACACTGACCACATACACACACACACACACACACACACACACACACACACACACACACACACACACACACACACACCAGTTACTGTGTGCTTTGCCTTCATCTCTAGCCTGAGGTGAAGTACTTACTTGTTTTCCTTGGAGACCTTGAGGACCTCTTGGACCCACTGGACCCTAACGAAAACAAAACCTGTTAAGCACTAGAAAATACCCTTCCCCAAGTAACACTCATCCTAAAAAGACAGCAAAATTGCCTGCAAGTGGCCTCCCAGATAACATTTCTATGGTCAAATCCTCAGAAAGGCTTTTACTTGGGAGACTGATGTTATGAAATACAAAATGATACAGAATGGAAATCTTCAAACTCAAAAAGCCACAGGACTGTAAATTAATTAGCATCTGAAAATATGGGCTTGCTTGCTTTCCGGAACCTCACAGACTCTGGAATCATAGATCCTAGAATCAATCAGAATAACCAGGTTGCCTGTATAGCTCCACTGAAAAAAATTGTAGTAACAGAACAGAGTTGGTTAGGGGGAACTGCCTGCCCTTGAAGGGAACTCCCATTACTCAGATTAATCTCATAATGGAATCAATGGCAAAATAAATGAATGCTGCTGTTCTCAGCCGTGGGCTGATGAGCAGCAATAGAGGGATGCATTTTCATGAAGCATACAAACCACCAAAACAGCTTCCAAACGGTTGTGGTTTGTTACAGAAAATCCAGATTTCCCTTGTAAAAAGTTTCATGAGATTTTTAACAAAAATCTCATACTTAATTGTGACTTGTAACGCAAGGTAAACATAATCTTGTCCGAATGTAACATTCTTTTTTCTAGCAATACAAAATCATCTATAGCAGACAATAACTTGCATCCTGACAGGGGCTTAAGATTTATTTTTCACACCCACAATTTATTAATATTTACTAACTTTTACAAAGCAAACGCAGAAGAGTTAGGAATAGGCCTTTTAAAAATTCTAATTAACATTAAAATCAAACCAAAATACAACAGTTCCACTGTCTCAGTTACTCAGTTTACAAGGAAAGGAAAACAGGATATCACAGAAAATGATGAATCAATACAAAGACAGTAAGTGAGTGCCAACTGACTATGTAGACTTTGTGTAAGGCCTCAGAGAGTCCTAGACAGATTAATATTGAAATGAGTCACATTTACGAATTACAAAAGAAGAGGCCACACAAGAAACACAATGTCTTGGGACAGATTGAGTGAAAGGATTAAGCAAAACGGTGGAGGGCAGCCTCGTTGAACAAACCACTGTGTGCACACAGCAAACTCACTGAAGAGAGACATTCATAAAAAAGGAGAGTTACTTGAAGAAATCACCACAAAAGTTAAGCAAAACATCAGATTCCCTTTAGAACCTTTCAAATTGTATTGAAAGTGAGTTTGAAGGTTACTAGTAGGGACTTGGAGGAATAAGATCCAGGTACACAAACTCCTGGACAATGCAATCCCTAAAGGATGGTTTCATTATGGATGAATGTCAAAAGTAACAGCAAAAAGTGAAACAGTGTTTCCAAGATATCACAAACTGATAGATACATGTAGGGAAAAGAGATAATGTTCAAAAACAACACAAAGTTCTAGCAGAGACATCTTATGGTGGCTAAACAGCTTTCATGGTAAAAAAAATTCAGTGTTACCATTAAATACCCAGTCTACTAAAAGTGAAGAGGATATCCGAGTAGTGAGAGATGCTAATTGTGAAACTGGACCCGGTAGAGAAATAGAATGTCTGTCTTAAAACAGTACAGCAAACTTCCAGTTAAGCACTGTTTTCAGAAATGCTTTTTTAAATTACTACCAAAGATAACTATCTTTACGTCACTATGTGAAAAGAAGCCTTCCCAGTCACATATTTATTCTGCTTTGTGTTATAGATGACACTTTTCAGTTACTCTGCAATGAATCAAAAAAAAAATCAGGAGCTGTTTCTTTTCCTGTACCTTAATGTTAGTAGCTGCTATACTGCAGGAGGGAAGGAAGACAGCAAGTAGGCTAGAGGTAGAAAAAGAAGTGCTTTCATTTAACAGAATGCGTTTTTCACTTTAGTCCAGGTACTGCGCAAAGCTGCACTACAATGTACTTTTCTAGAGGTTCTAGAGGCATAGGAAGTTGAAGAGGATTGACTCCTCTTTGGGTTTTTGCATATGCACTCCACTTCCATGCTGTCCTACAGCACAGGACTAATCTGGTCTTACCACTGCACCAGGCATCAGTCCCATCTGACTGCCCAATCCAGATTTCTCATCCAGTCCTGCCATCTGAGCTGAAAATGGCTGGAGAAACAAACAAACAAACAAAAAACCAAAACCAAACCAAAACAAAAACCAAAAGCATGATTTTAGCTGTCAATCATCGTGATGGTTCACCCAGCAAAAAAACCATGTAACTGTATCTTCATTGTTTACATTGGCTTTGCAGTGCTAACAACTAAATTCTTGTTTTAATCACTAAAAGTTGTATTTCCTATAAATTTGAGGTGGTTTAAGGCTTCAAAGACCAGTTGAATGTCTGCTTACTATTCTGACTCTATCTCCACTTTAATATTAAACAAATGGGAAAACTGCCTAAAAAGAGAAAAACGTCCCATGTAATCAATTCGCTTTCTTTCACAACCTTCAAATTTAAATTACACCTTAATTTCACCTGCAATATTCATGCATGTCTTCTAAGTTTTTCTTTTGTTTTCTACTGCTGTGCTTCAAGTTCAGAAAGACTTCCAGGTAAATGAAAATGTAGCTGATTTCATGATTGCAAATTGTAATTTTTAAGCATGCTGCCCTTATCCACCAAAACTGAAGGCACTGTGGTTCATGCCAATTCACAGAGCCAAATGTGCTAAAGCAGGGAGAACCTCCAGTGTCCTCCTTCTTCTGTAAGCACATAGTTGAAATCAACTTCATTTTGCTTTGTTCAGAGCCAAACCTTCACTCATGGCAGGCTGAGAAGGACAAACAGCAAATGTGCATTCAAGTGTTTTATGAGTCAGGGTTTGTTTCACATCAGATTGGCCAACAAACACATTTTCCGCAAGGCTGACTAACATCAGAGACTAGAATACAAACCAAAAGTGTTTTAGATCTCTGGCCACACCTATTATTTCATATTTTCTGTGGAAATATATAATGGATGGTGCTCTAACACCCATCCCTGGTGCTACTGTGATTCTAAGGGATTCCTCTGTGCTGAAGATACTCACTTGGGCTGAACCTGACGAATTCAGTTTGGAAATGTGGTTCAGTCAAGAAACGCTGCCTAAATTTGCAAGCCATTGGAATAGCATGAATATTTCAGGTTATTGCCAATGTAACTCAACCATTTTCAGTAACACTGCAGGAACAATAGAGTGGTAAATCATAACAGCTATATTCCAAACAGCAGTAAACACATAAAAGAATATGTATTTGATAAATTCAAACATGTACTTCATTATCAATCATGATTAGTGTTCCATAGTATTGAGGAAGTGGGGAGGAGTCCTGCAGAACACTGTGCCTGTATCTAGGGTTGGTTAATCCTTCCTTTCACAATTACTTACCTTATTTAACCTTCTCAATGTTCGTCTGAACAATTCCAGCAGGAAATATACTTAGCCACATTTTAATTTCTGTCATTAATTATTCTGTCATTTATAATTAATCTTATTTTTGCTTGTCTATATTCCTAACTTGATACTCCAGTTTCCGTCTGCTATTGCTCAGAACCATTGGGTTTAATCAGGTGGAACTAAGAGAACCCTACTAACGATTTTAGATTTGGGCACATTGGCTTTTCTAGATGCTAAAACTCACTGCAAAAGGGGTACGCTACCAAGACTTCTCACATTCACTTGTCCCAATTTTTGGCAGAACTTGCACTGCCGCTAGCTGCTGTCTCTCTTGACCTGGAGACAGGAACTGTGTTCCACGTTCACTGCAGCAAAGAGAAGTTACTTTTTCTATCATGTGGGTCTGGCCTAACACTCACTCCACTTTCTGCTAAAGCAAGTCTAACACTTACCCTGCTTATTCCATCTGGTCCTGTGTGGGTTGGATGCCCTGGAGGACCAGGGTCACCAGGCTGGCCGGGGATACCAGGTTCACCATCAATCCCTTGAGGACCACGAGGACCCTAGAAAAAAAAAAAAATCAGAAATTACAACAGTGCAAGGATGTTCATTAAAGTCATTGTAACTGGCAAATCACTGCCACGTTTGTGATAAATCTGCCTTTCTACAGAAAGATCTTCAAAGAAACAACATCCCTCAAGACCTGATCCTACCTTCAGATCAGAATCACTGGCTAAAATTAGTCACAAATCACACAAACACAAGTAAACTGCAGTAATTTCTATCACAAATCACACAAACACAAGTAAACTGCAGTAATTTCTATCACAAATCACACAAACACAGGTAAACTGCAGTAATTTCTATCACAAATCACACAAACACAGGTAAACTGCAGTAATTTCTATCACAAATCACACAAACACAGGTAAACTGCAGTAATTTCTATCACAAATCACACAAACACAAGTGAAAACTGCAGTAATTTCTATCACAGGCTCCTTAGGCAACTCAAGTTTCCTACCATTCCATACTAGACTATATATTATTGCTGAAAAACTATTTTGCTTCGCACACAGAACAGAGTATCACAAATTTACTTCCAAAAGACATATAGCTCAGATCAGTGCATACAGATACACATATTAAGGGAACTCCAGCATACGGCTGGACTTCTAAAGCCTCCTGACATCATGAGTGGTTCAGACAGCTCATACTTTTGCTGAGTCTCAACGTAGTTACACTGACAAAAATGCAGAGTGAAGTGTTGATGTTATCTCTGGCTAGTATTTGCAGAATGAGCTAGGAAACCATGCAATTGCTCCCCACTTTTGATCCCTAAACAGCATTCATCTTGTATCAAAACTAAAATTAGATATGGAAGCAGCTAATAAACAATAGCAACAGGGCCAATAAAGATATACTTCAATCATAAATACAGAGTTTAAACTGCTTGTCACTACTGCTTTCTTCATTAGAATAAAATGCTTGACTATGGCAAGGAAAATTTTACACTGTAGAAAAAGCTCTTCTATTTTAAGGATCCTTAAAGGATCCTTAAACATAAAACTTTGAAAGCCTGTTTCAGTGAGTCATCTTTACAAACACAGTTAGAATCAGACAGACTGCTTATATTTCCATGTGATGAGACTTGTGTTTCCTTGCAGTCTGTGGCACATTTCATGGAATTTATGTCTGAACTAATACTGTGAATTAGTATGGTTCACATGTTAAAGAAAAAGCTTTCTCTTGGGAAAGGGCGACACTGAGATAGCAGTGGCAATATGAGTCCTGAAAACTCCCAGCAAATCAGCTAATTCTCTTAATTCTCTGTCTGTCTTGATGGTCTGGAATTCCTGTCAGCCTAGCAATGAGGGGAAAAAATCTCTTTCTTATCAGACATACATGTACACACACACACACCCCTACTTGCAGAATGAGTTATAAATAGATGGTATTCTGAAACAAGCTAGAAGATTCATGCATGTTGGTTGGAAAAAGAAGGTTCTAGCAGAAAACTTTATTGTTTGATATTTCTATTATAAACAGAAGTACACACCGCCAAACCTAAAAGTACATACTGTCCAGAGGAAAAGAATGAGCTACCTTCTTTTGTTAGCTCTCGAAATAAAACAGAACAGAACATTACAAAAAAAATACAATTGCCTATAAAGAATTAAGCAAGCTCCCATACAACTACTGATTTTCAATATCCATACCAAGGCACCTTAACAAAATCCAATATAGAAAGGTCTTTCTTTTGTTTCTTTTTAGAAAAGGACATACTTTTTAGTCACGAAAATCAATCTGCTTCAAGAGCAACACTGTAATCCCCTCACATCAGAAACCAAAAAGTCACCAAATGTATTTGCAGGTGGCAACTAAGCAATGGTATATAACCAATGCTTTTTATAAAAATCATGATTATAGCTTTATTTATTTTACATTATTTATCTATGTGTATGTGTATTAAAAAAGCTCTTCCATGTTCTTCCACCAGCTTAAGGTCAGTGAGTTAAAAAGGAAAAAAGAAAAAAAAAGGAAAAAAAAAAGAAAAAAAAGGAAAAAAAAAAAGAAAAAAAAAAGAAAAAAAAAAGAAAAAAGAAAGAAAAAAAGGAAAAAAAGGAAAAAAGAAAAAAAAGAAAAAAGAAGAAAAAAGAAAAAAGGAAAAAAAAAAGAAAAAAGAAAAAGGAAAAAGGAAAAAAAAGGAAAAAGGAAAAAGGAAAAAGGAAAAAGGAAAAAGGAAAAAGGAAAAAGGAAAAAGGAAAAAGGAAAAAGGAAAAAGGAAAAAGGAAAAAGGAAAAAGGAAAAAGGAAAAAGGAAAAAGGAAAAAAAAAGAAAAAGAAAAAGAAAAAGAAAAAAGGAAAAAAAAAAGAAAAAGAAAAAGAAAAAGAAAAAGAAGAAAAAGAAAAAGAAGAAAAAGAAAAAGAAAAAGAAAAAGAAAAAGAAAAAGAAGAAGAAAAAGAAGAAAAAGAAGAAAAAGAAGAAAAAGAAGAAAAAGAAAAAGAAAAAGAAAAAGAAAAAGAAAAAGAAAAAGAAAAAGAAAAAGAAAAAGAAAAAGAAAAAGAAAAAGAAAAAGAAAAAGAAAAAGAAAAAGAAAAAGAAAAAGAAAAAGAAAAAGAAAAAGAAAAAGAAGAAAAAGAAAAAGAAAAAGAAAAAGAAAAAGAAAAAGAAAAAGAAAAAGAAGAAAAAGAAAAAGAAAAAGAAAAAGAAGAAAAAGAAAAAGAAAAAGAAAAAGAAGAAAAAGAAAAAGAAAAAGAAAAAGAAAAAGAAAAAGAAAAAGAAAAAGAAAAAAGAAAGGGAAAAAAAGGAAAAAAAAAAAAAAAAACAAAAACAAAAGAAAGAAAGAAAGAAAAAAGAAAAAAGAAAAATAAAAAAGAAAAAGAAAAAAAATGCTCACAACAGGCCACGAGGTGGCAGAGTTTAAACACGCAATTGACTCATTCTGGCCCATTGCTGCTGCTGCTCAGAAAACTATTACAGGTTTTGCCTGTAACAGAACAAAAGGAAATGCAGATCATGGTAGAACACTCTCAAGCTACTGTCTATTTTAACTGCTACAGCAATTACAACCGAGTGTAAGCCTATACTGAAACAGAATATATCAATGGTTCTGAGGATGCTCAAGCTTATTTTCTGTCTTCAAAAGATCATTTGTAAAGACCTAAAATACTACCATGCTCCAAATGCATTTTGGAAATGCCAACATGCGATTCTCTAGCTATTTCTCTCTCACTGTTACACTACAAAAGAATTTGAAGTGAAAAACAGGCTAACACTCCAGGTTTCATTTTACACCCAAGAATCCTGATACTGTAAAAGGTAGGGACCCCTAGCAAAATAGAGCTCCTACTCACTAGTCAGTAGAAGTTCAATTAAGGAGCAAACAAACAAAAATATCCAAAGACACACAAACAGCTTGGAAATGTGCTTAGTGGTTTTGTAATAGCACCTGTCAGTAATGAATTTAGCCAGATTAATTTTATACAGGGTGTCTGTACAAGGTTAGCTGCTCCACGAGGTATTTTAAACAAGTTGCAAACAATGTGCAGAGAGGTTTTATATAACTGCAGCTGTGAGATAACATTTTTTTCCCACCAGTAAAAATACAAAATCCTGCACTAACAGTCACTCTGTATTCAAAAGCAGTGTTCTCTGGCCTCACACCTACATTCTGACATATATACAGCTCACCGGAACCTTTGACATGACATTTTCAGAGGAGCCGATGGGTTCCTAACCCCTTGCTATTCCTTGAAAGCAGCATAATAACCTGTGTCAAAGGAACTCAAAAGTGTTTACAGACTTTTGGTATTTTAGGTGCTTCTACTCACCACTCTGTAGAGACATACAAGGGATGTATGGCACAGAATCAGAAATTACTTACATCTGATTGATAATACTGCACATTACCAGAGCATTTCAGACGTCTGCACAAACACAGTCAAGATTCCTCTGTGTGCCACAAGACTTCGCAATTACTCCCAGAATTCTTTTAAGACCTTGATAGCTATTCATCAGAGAAACATCTAATGGCGATCTAGAGAGCTGCAGCTTGGCATCCATCTCAAAGAGGCTACACGCTTACTCCACTGCTTTAGAAGAAGTGTCATTACCATCTATGGACAACAGGCACACACTGGAGAGCAGCACAAAGGAGTCACTTTTGGGCCTATGCCTAAACTCAGTATTGGCTTGTTCCCTTCTGAGAGATAGAAAAATATCTGCACAGAAATTACAATTATACAACTCTTTAAAAATTGCTTTTTGCATCACTGAAGCTCTTTGACATAGCTTTTTCAACTGGAATGTGTTGTCTTTGGTATTTTCAGCACTCCCTTTTGGCTTTTCTGTGGTTCTCCACATGCAGACAGTGAAATTCTCTTCTAAAGTCTTTATTTCCACTGAGCAATCTTGATCACATTCACCAGCATACCAACATACATAGTCACAAATAAACTCCTGCTAATTTCCTGAGCTTTGCCTTTACTCTGAGCCACACAGCTCACTCTGCTTCTGATGCACAGTAGTAACCAGCAGAAAGTCAGCGAGCTCTTAAAAAGGAGAACGTGATGTTCCAGTTTTGTTCTTTAACTTCCTTTTTTTTTATATCCTGAAGAAAGTCATACTGTCAGACACTACTTTGGGGAAGTTTTTTAAAAAGTATGGCTTTCAGTGTAAATACTGCTAAAACTCTGTCAATTGTCTCAGGGCAGACAGGTTTCAATCCACCCAGGGAATGGGGAAATATGAACATTTTCTGTTTGTTACCTAATTCTTGGAAAATATGAGGAAAGTTCTGTTAACTCTGGAAGACATGGAGACTGCTCAAAGCCATCTAACCTTGAGAGGTTAGTCCAGTATTTGATTTCTGAGACACTTCATAACTTACAGGTCTTCCCTTTGGTCCTCGTTCACCTCGTGGTCCTTGTGAGCCTGGAGGTCCCTAAAAGAAAGATTAGAAATAGTAAGTACCATTTAAACTAGCTAATGATTAATAAAGCTCTGAAAATAAAAAATGCAATGCTTATTTGAAAATTAATTTGTGGGTTTGGGTTTTTTTCATATTATCATGAAGAAAACAGCTGCAATCACCAAATAGTCAATATTTATTCTCAATTGTACATTGCCTGAAATGAGTAGAACCAGGATGCAGAGATCTACAAAATGCTTTCATCTCTCATATGCTCTGCAGGTTAATTTAGCAAAGGTTTTCTGCGTGCTGGAGGCTCTTAATGTGAAGATGTACAAGTCTAAGATACCCCTCCTGCTAGTCCAAAACTCCTCTCTGAGAATGCTGCATCTCCTGCTCCTGCTAGATCCTTGCCAGAGAAGCGTTCCCCAGCATCAACTTCACACAAGGTCCTCAGATATGCATGTACGAGAAGCACATATTCATTCACTTAGGGCATGGGCTGACCTGAGACTAGTAAAACGTCTCATAATCTTGTCTCCTCAAATCCAGCGTGGAAAAGTCCTCCTCCACATCATCCCCACAATACGAAACAGAAATGGCAGAAAGTGAAAAATGCCATCATCGGAGAAACAGATTGGAAAATACTCACGGCTGGTCCCGGGCGGCCTCGTATTCCTGAAACCTAAAGAAGGCAACATAAATCAAAGTTACCACACAACATTATGGCTATATTTGTCACGACTACCCTACAGAAAATTAATTATTGAAAAGTAAATACTAAAACAGAAAGTTAAAGAACCAGTGAAGTTGTAAGGCTTTTCTGGGGGGACGAAATAAATAAAGTTCCACTGGTTATCTCTTTCCATTCTGTAGTCTTTTGATCAGCAATATGAGCAAAATCTTGGAAGTATCATTGTTATTCTAAAAAAAGATTAAATAAATGTGCATTTCAGTTATTTAGTCTCGAGTTAGTGATTCTTTTGTCTGTTTTCGTGCTAGAAAGGTATAATAAAGATAGAAAACAATAATTTATTTCACCATCTTCTTCAAGTGTCTCTACACTTCCAAAGTACTAATTTACCATTACACCTCTACAAAATTCTAACTACATAAGTAAAGATTATGACAGGTTTAACTCAATAAATTTTTTTCCCCACAATGCAATTGACAGGGATTGCTAATGTTACGTATGTGAAACAGCAACAATAATTTCTTTCATTTCTAGGCTGTAAATTTTTGCTGTATTTCTTAATTACTGCAATTCTGCTTTAAAGCAGTAAAATACACTCTTCTAGGGTGTGCTGATACCTGAAGAAAAAAATGGACTTACAGGTGGTACTATTCCAGGTTCCCCTTTTTGCCCCTGTAAGAAAGAGATGCAAAAATGTCAGATGGCAGAAAACACGTACAATTAACACCACCAGTTTCACCAATACCATCCCTGTGACTGTGACAAATGCTAAGAATTCTCTAAGGAGACTCAATTAAAGTACTTGCGATTGCTAATCCATATGATTTTTTAATGACTATGGACACTTATTAAATGAAGGCTATAAATTCACAGACTTTTTCTAACTGTGTAACATACTGGATGAAAGAAGAGTCAAAGTAAAGAAAAATACCATGATATGTAAGTACTGAAAACATGGTGTAGTTCTGGTTATTGGATGATTTGATTTATATGAAATCCAGTGTCCAGAGCAGCATTCAGATTCAATTTCTTCAAGGTATTCAATTAAAATTCATATCACTAAATCCATGGACAGAAAAAACATGTATATCCATCTATAGCATAGAGACAGAATACAAAGCGATAGCACATAGCTTCAGAGGGAAGGGCATGGCATTTGCCAACTGACTTTTCTTTGAGCTTAATGTGTTGATGATCACGTTACATAAAATAACTAGGTTTATACTTATTGGTGGTAACTGCTTTATTAAGGGAAAAAAGACTTTGTAACAATAAAAAATTTCCCACCTTGTTTATCAATTAATAATAAGCTGGTTCCAGTCCATTTATTTCCATTACCTACCTCTGCATAGACAGCTACTCAGTTTTAGTGTGTGTATACTTGATCACCTAAAACTTACTTCAATTATTTTTTGTAGCTGCTTACTATCTTCGAATCTCATTTATCAGAATGTATCTTAATTTCTTGTGCAGGAATAGATCTGCTCTTTAATTGCATACTATGAGAAATGCTGCCCACAGAACCATGGCTTTGTGCAAGAATGCATTGCCCCAGCGCTACCTACTGCACACTGCGCAGCCATGTCTCAGCAAAATAACCCAGTTTGGCTTCTAATGACCTACTTCTAATGACCCACTGCTAGAGATGAAACAACCAAACTACTCAAACTGGAATTTCTTTGATGCAAACAGCAGGGATTTTCAGCCAGAGGATTCTCTATATTTAGACCTAGATATTTGCCTGCATCCCAGCATTTTTTCCATGTTGACTGCCGTCAGGGAATCACAGAATACCAGGTTGGAAGTGACCTCAAGGATCATCTGGTCAGACGTTCTTTGAGAAAAACACAGTCTAGACAATATGGCCCAGCACCCTGCCCAGCTGAATCCTGAAAGTATCCAATGCTGGGGAATCCAATCTCCCCAGCCATCAAAGATGACCAAGAGGAAAGAATTAGGTGTTTTAGCAGAGCCTGAATTTAAATTCTGTGCTACAAGTAGACTCTTTAAACAGTTGTAATACAGTCAAAAAAAAAAAAAATAAAATAAAAAAAAGGAAATCTTACCTTTCTTCCTCTACCTATTAAAAAGGACAAGAAAAGAAAAGAGGAGATTAATGGTTTTACTCTGACAGAACATGTTAAGAATCAAGTGAAGGTGTTGCAGCTAGGGCCATCCCTGATCATGGATGCACAGAACGCGGCAAATTACAGAATCACAGAATCACAGAATAGTAAGGGCTGGAAAGGACCTCAAGATCATCGAGTTCCAACCCCCCTGCCATGGGCAGGGACACCTCACACTAAACCATGCCATCCAAGGCTATGTCCAGCCCCACCTTGAACGCCGCCAGGGATGGAGCATTCACAGCTTCCCTGGGCAACCCATTCCATGGCCTCACCACCCTTACAGTAAAGAATTTCTTCCTCAGATCCAATCTAAACCTCCCCTGTTTAAGTTTAAACCCATTACCCCTTGTCCTCTCACCACAGTCCCTCATGAAGAGTCCCTCCCCAGCATCCCTATAGGCCCCCTTCAGGTATTGGAAGGCTGCTATGAGGTCTCCACGCAGCCTTCTCTTCTCCAGGCTGAACAGCCCCAACTTTCTCAGCTTATCTTCATACGAGAGGTGCTCCAGTCCCCTGATCATTTTCGTGGCCCTCCTCTGGACTTGTTCTAACACTTCCATGTCCTTTTTATGTTGAGGACACCAGAACTGCACACAATACTCCAAGTGAGGTCTCACGAGAGCAGAGTAGAGGGGCAGGATCACCTCCCTCGACCTGCTGGTCACACTCCTTTTGATGCAGCCCAGGATACGGTTGGCCTTCTGGGCTGCAAGCGCACACTGCCGGCTCATGTTCATTTTTTCATCAACCCACACCCCCAAGTCCTTCTCTGCAGGGCTGCTCTCAATCTCCTCCCCGCCCAACCTGTAGCCTAGAAGGGAGCTGGGGAAGTTGCCAGAGACATGCATTCTCCCTTGGTCAGCTGTGAGGGATCAGAACAGTTTGCAGTGGTGTCTCAGTCTTTTCCTTGACTGCACAGAATAAGAAAAAGCATTTTAGGAAAGTAGAATATCTTATAGGGAACTGTCAGAAGCTGACCTAATGACTGATTGTGAAGTCAAAGGAAGCTTTATTACTGACTTCAGTACAAGTGATGTTGATAGATCCACAACATATTACATGGTATTTTCAAAAGAGTTAACTGAGGGACTTCTGACCTTTTCTTGTTTGAAAAGCATTTGCAATATCATGTGTCTGCAGTCAGAGCCATATATCCACTCATATATCCACTAAAATCCTTCAGGGGAATATTTTAATAATACCTTGAATAACAATAAGGAATTCAGGAATTTATTCATTCTGCTTTTATATTTTCTGAGTGCACTTTGTTGCCATTGGCCTAATGCCTCCCAAAACACAGCAAGATGCACCGTCTATTTATTGCTTGCCACTTCTTGCTCCACTG
This sequence comes from Amazona ochrocephala, assembly GCA_039720435.1. Taxonomy (NCBI): domain Eukaryota; kingdom Metazoa; phylum Chordata; class Aves; order Psittaciformes; family Psittacidae; genus Amazona; species Amazona ochrocephala. The sequence continues at coordinate 77,797,537 of CM077881.1, read as the reverse complement.
CTCAATGACATAGGTCCCTGCTATGTGCTCTTTATCACTACTTTGTTCTATAGTAAGTTTATAACAGCAACTCTATCTCCTGAAGAAACTGCTTTAATTACTATATATAGAATGTAGTTCAATACACGATATTAATGAGCATTACTTGCAAGTTAAGATTTTCTTTTAGGAGAAATGAGAGGAGATAGCTTTAGCCAAGTCTCTCCAAGAAGAAGAAAGGGACTGGAAAAGACGTATCTTTAAGGTATATAGCAGAAAGTACGCAAAACCAGGGACTTAACAATACTTCATGCTAATTCTGATTCACATGTCTCACAAAAGGATCCCACTTCGTGAAATACTTCACACTGTTTACATTTTACTGTTTACATATTATGTTGACATTTATACATCAACTGGAGGGGCCTCCAGTTGAGCATTTTAGTAAAGCATGCGCTTCTTTTACCATGTATATTTATATAATAAATGTATCTTTACCTTAATACGTTTATTATACATGTTTCTTTTAATATATTTACCTTTCAGTTTGAGATGAACCAAAAAAGAAGACAGAATTGAACCTCCTTGAAATATCAAGGTGGAATTTGGATCAAGGTTTTAGTTATAAAGGCATTTGGGCTTATATCAGACTCATAGTCCGGAGAAAACTGTTTCCAGAGCCAGCTCGAGTGCAACCCAAAATGGAAGATAACTGCCAAGTATCTTCTATTTTCAGATTCAAACTTCCACCATGGAAATACTATTAGAAATTTCAGTACCACAAGGTTCCTACTTCTTTGGGCTGTCCCTCTTTTCAAAAAAGCAAACTGGAAAACAAACTTACCAACGGTAGTGTCAAAATCACGTGCTGTATGGGGACACACAGGACAGCATTCTCCTGGGGGCACCTGTGGGTTCTCACACTCCAGCACATCTTGACACTGTATTTCATCACAAAGAATGGCTCCATTGTCACAGACGCAAATCTGGCATGGTGAGGGCTTCCAAATATCCCTATTCAGGTACATCTGGCCATTCTGAGTGCAAGCTATTTCTTCAACATCTCCTGTGAGAGAGAGAATATACAACACATTTTCCAAATGTGAAATCAAAGGAGTTCTAGACTAGCAAAGAGCACATCTAAATATGAGAAGCAGCATCACATACATGAAGAAAACAGTCCACCAGCATGGCTGAAGTTGATACTGAGAGCTTTAAAATATCAGTCATCTTAAATGTCTTTCTTATTTTGCCACCTTATTTCTTGATCAGAAAGCAATAAAATAGCGTCATCATGGAATGCACAAACCCATCACAGTGTCAAATGAGCACTGACTCACAAGTCATTCTGGTATGGATGTCATTCTAGAACTAACTGCGTTGAGGAACTCCTACCGTTTTCCCACTGTTTGTAACTGCTGCGCACAGGGCATTGGAGACGTCCAATTGGGGAGACTTTTACAGCACATACTACATGCTCCCTCCTGCATGCAGCTTATACAGCCAGATTTACAACTGCATTGAACAGACATGGCAGAGTTTGTTGATGAGAAAAAACCTCATTCATTAGGGTCTTCCTGTAAGGTAGTACCAACACAGAGAATCAAACAGGACAGACAACCAGTCACTGTCTATTGACAATAGCAGTCTCCATTGCAAGGGTATTTGCAGCAGCATCTCCAATTGAATGAAGAGAGGCTCAAATCACTTATTTTGTTTAAGTTTTTATAATCCACTTGGGCATGGCCCTATATGATTACCCCAGCAGCCACATAAATTATTGCTATGAATATATATGAATTGCATACAAAATACTAAATATTTTAATTATACATGAAAGACAATCCTATGTGGAGATTGCATTGACTGACTACATGCATATGTCCTATCTATGAACATATCCACACATTTGTATGAAGGTAATTTTATTTTACTGATCTTGTACATATCATTTTTAACTTAATCCACTTCATTTACAAGAAGTTTACTTTCTTTCTTAACACTTATTTCTTTTCTTTCTTTACACTATTTCTTTTCTTTCTTTTCTCTGAATTACAATTAAGAATTAATTTCTTACTAATTTTTAGAAATCTATTCAATATAGCTTTTGCTCTCTCCTCTCCAAACAATGTGCTGTCACCAAGGCAGAACAAATTCTCTGTGCTGAGCTAATAACTCAGAAATTGTGACAATTTCCCCATTTGACTGACAGCAGCATTTAAGGGGACATAAGCATCTGTTTCAGTACTGTTCTATTCATACCCAAATCACACACCTGCAAGCCAAGAGCCCCAGTTCCAAGACACAAGTCACACACAGCAAACCTGTTATGCACCATCCAAAATTATTCTCCTGCCCCCTAGGACGCTTCAGAGAAGATTAATCTTACCCATCTAGGAGCTCCATCTGACCACAGACACATTCCTATCAAAAATGCCTTTGAAACCAGACAATCCTGTTAAAAACTTTATCTGAACCTTCTCAAATTTCTGATATAAGAATAGGAATAGAGACAATTCTATTTACCATATGTGACACGTTTCACTAGTCAAAAATCATGACCATTATTTTTTAGGAAAACCTGTTATTAGTATAAAAATTAAGAGCTCTAAGCACATAGACAGTTACACTGTTTTATGCATTTCTACCCTAATTTAAACCAGATGTAATCAGAAAATCACAAAGTAATAAATACGAACAGATTTGGAATTTCAGCTTCATCCCTCAACTCAAGTCTAGTTACTCCATCAATGTCAGAGCTTGGAGAAATGGAGCAGATGTCTCATTAACTGTTGCCTGCCATCACTTCTGAAGTTTCCAACAGAAACCGAAATCTAAATTTATACCAGATCAGCTCCTCTCTTCAATTAGTTTAACCAACTGACAAAATGACTTGAAAGGGGGGTGCTGCAGAAGCTCAGGAGGAAATGTTTTTAGTGTGAAGTAAAGACATCAACTAAGTGTGCTCTACAGTCCATTTATGACACTGTGAGAATCATTTTCCGAACTGCAGATCATATTTTGGAAAGCAGTCTTCTCGCCTCCCCCTTGTGTGCATGACATAACGCACTGTCTGACATATTTAGCCTTTTCCCCCCAGATGTCTGGCATATGGTCTACGTCTTCCTTAATGTATTACCCACAAAACTCTTTGGGCTGTTCAGAAGACCAGCAGTTTGCATAAATGAAATTTCTAAGTTACTGAGCCCAAAGTAGAGCATTCTGTCATAACTTCAAATAAACCACATAACAACTGCTTTGGCAAATCAGAACTGGGCCAGATGGTGACTAGCTTCTGCCTAGGTCACCCGCTCAGCAGCTGAGAAAGAGGTAGACAAAGGCAGAAGGAAAAAAGCACACACCAACTTCTGGAAGTGCTCCCAGAGTCTGTTTTACTCTCAGATTGCAGATACATTGATAATAAGGGAAAATAAAAACACCACCACCACCAAAAAAAAAAACCCCACACAAAACCCCAAAAGCAAAACCACCAAAAAACCCCGTAATCCCAAAATACTGCCAGAAAAGGCATTTTTTATATTATATCTTTTAATTATGGTTGGTGCTTTTAGTTTTCCTTTCTGCTGTAACTGCATTACACAGAGAGCAATCTGGAAAGCGCAGCTATTTCAAAGCCAACTCATCCCACAAGCACAGTTAGATATTTTACTCTCAGGCCTGAATTACAGGCATGTTATCCATCACACCCAGGCCAGGAGGGGCAGTAAATTGTTCTACTATTTCCAGCCTGGTCTAGAAATCTGTGAGGGTTTTTATTAGAGAGACAAATCCACAAACTCTTTATGTCACACATTCTTTCTACTTCTGAAGTTGCAACACAAGGCACTGAACGGCTTGAGAAGCAGTTTGGAAATTCTTAATGTGGCAAAAGGATCTGCTAACCCATTATCAAGTACAACTCTAACTGGTATTGGGCCTGACTAGACAATCTACAGGGTTGTAAATCCATTGAAGTCAGTGAAAGTGAGTTTCAAAGTAGTCTGCAAATATAAAAGGCAAGGTAGAAGAAAAATGCTATGACATATTTAAGGACTCATTCACTCATGAGCTCAGCACAAACGACCTTTGTGAAAGAAGATTTCAATGAAAAGCACAGTAAGTATAGTGCAAATATATTACTGACAATATTGGTCTGTTGGAGTATCAGTTTTGCTTTAAAGAACTATTTGATCAGAAGACAAACAGTCAGTTATAGCTAATATGCTAAATCATCATACTGGAGACTACGCACATCAACAGTTTGAAAGTAAAGATCACATCATGCACTGATATACCCAGGCCCAGTTTGGTGACACCACTGAACTTGTACTAATTACCGGGGAAGAAACTCCATATAAGCCACTAGATGGCTGTCAAAGCCCATCACTCATCACGAGCAAGTGTCAAAGAAGTTTATCCACAGTCAAGGCGTGCAAGGCACACCCTGCTTGGGCAAGTTATACTGAGCGCGTTTTAATTTCAGGTAGATTTCTCTCGAGGTTAACTCCACTGCTTAATAAAAGCCAACAATAGGACAAGTGTTTTAAATGACAGCATAGGAAACCATTCTAATCTCACACCACCAGATACACATAATTTCAAAGCAACACCTGTAAATTCTCTGCGGCTCAGTTTGCTGTTGAAAGTCACCCCACATTATTATACCTTATTGTTTTCATTAACATCTGGTTCACATCATAAATGTGTAAAAGACAAGTAAAGTCTGGACATGGAACCAGATTAAAAAAAAAAAGGACAGAAAACACCACCAGAAAAAATTAGCAGGGGGGGACGCGGCATAACAACACAACACAGTGTCTGGAGCAAAAGTACTGTAAGAGAAAAGGCTAAGGAGAAGAAAAAAAAGACCACTCCACACATACAAACAGGGAGCCTTGCTGAAGCTGTCCTTCTAAGGTCTTATTTTTCCTTGCAGAAATATCCCCAAAGCTGCAACCTATACTCTCCCTTTACCTGCCTCTGCTTATACACAATCTAATGTAGGAGCAGTCAACCACCATTACCTCAGCTGAGGAGATGGCAGGTGTATGATGGAAGGGAATACAGCTCTCAGTACTCTACTTGGGGAAAAAAAAAGAAATGGCCTGAGCAAAACTTGCAGATACGTAGGTTTTCTGCAGACATTAACAACCCTGTTTCACAGATGAAATGCTAAGGGACAGAAAATGATTTCATGAGAAAACAGCTCCATTACACTGCATTTTTACTAGTCCTACCAATGCAATAATTAAAGGAGCCTAAGGGCTGATAGACCTACAACAGTAGAAAACATAGTTTGACAAAAGCAGGAAAGATGATGATTGGTATTGAACACACAGTCTGACAGTTTTATGCCTTCTTTTGCCAAGAGGGACTTCTTGACACATCCTGTATGCAAACCTCAATACTTTTACACTTCTTAACATAAAAAGACTGGAACAGAGGAGCTATGGTTATTTAATGAAAAAGGGATAGAAACAAAATGACTTTAAGCTAAAAAAAGGGTAGATTTAGATTAGACATAAGGAAGAAATTCTTCCCTGTGCATGCGGTGAGGCACTGGCACAAGTTGCCCAGAGAAGCTGTGGCTGCCACATCCCTGGCAGTGTTCAAGGGCAGGTTGGACGGGGCTTGGAGCAACCTGGTCTAGTGGAAGGTGGCATAGGGGCTGGAACTGGATGAGCTTTAAGGTCACTTCCAACCCAAACCATTCTATGATGATGAAAACAGCTGGTGCATGTAGCTTTTCAACCTCTACTTGATGTCTCGATGCCAGTTTGTGAAAAGCATAAGGAAATAAAAGATTGCATAGATACAGTAATTTTGAAGTTTGAAAAAATTTCTAGAATATGAAAAGCCAAGTTATGAATTCAAGTTACGAATTACGAAGTTTAATCCTGCTGACTCACAAAGCAGAGGAGCAGAAGTAAATCAAAGTGAAAGATGATACGTGCTAACAACCATTTTGCAGATGTACTGTTGTGAGTATGTGCAGATTGCCAAGAGAGGGACAAGAGGGGGTTGGTGTTAATAATCTTTGACTGTCAGCCTGTTGCAACAATAATGTAGGGCTTGATCCAGTTCTCATTAAACCAGTGGAGAAAACCCTCTCATTTACTCCAGTAAGAATCAGCCTGCTTTTGTTTATCTTTTGATAACATCTTTTGTGAGCAGTAATAAACAAAGCATTATCCAAATTACCATGCCATGCAAATTATAATGTAAACATCAATTATTTTGAAAATCAGATACTTTTCAAGAGCACTGATAAACACAAAACCTATTTTGCATTTCCTGCGCAGATATAATTTATGTTAATAATGATTACTACAACACAGTTTACCTAAGTATTTTATAGTTACAAACACAAGGATGGATCTGGAATCCCTTACTAATAAAAGGCTAAACTGATCCACAGTTCACTTAATATGAAATATTTGATGCTCAAGATAAAGTCAAATTTGCATTCAGGCATTTAAATTACGGGTACAGCATGCATCTCAGTGAACTTTAGATAACAGCTACTGTACAGCAATGCACTTAAATACAAATAACTCAGCGTTCTCTTGGAAACACTGACCACTAACAAAGTCTGTGGCACATTGCTAGTACTAAGAGATACAGAAAATGAATGTGCTCTTGGTGGCTTTAAATTCAGTTTAAGTCTCTCTGCATACCCAAGAGAATAAGCAATGAATGACACACACAGATTCAAGAGCATCATGCAGAGGGTTTATTCGTTACAGGACTGTGTAAAAGAATAACTAGCACAGATGTTCATTGAAAACTGACTTTCTCAAAGTCTGTGGCTCTGTGTTGGTGTATGCCAGCTGAAGGTCTGTTTGAATGTTTCATTTTGAAATTCCCCTGTGGTTTCCCAAGGAAATTAGCCTTATGAGACCCAACTGGCTGTACTGTGACATCTGTGTCCCCAGGCCCATTTGATTTCAGTGGCTAATTTCAGCCAAGTTTGACAGAGACCTTGTGAGAGAACAGGTCACTAAGACAACTGTGCTCTGGCAAATTTTGTGAGAGTACACAGTTAGGAAGAAAAGGGAATTCCGCATTAGTGCCCCACAAAGGCTTCCTTGCAAAATAAGTGGATATTAACAAATCCCTTTCACTACGCTTTTTGGAATGCATGTGTACGGGCACACAGTTTAAAACCAACCCTGAGTAGGAAACCAGTGTCATCAGAACTGTCTCTTAGGAAAAGAGGTGAGCTTTTTCATCCGTTCTGTTCAGTTCCTACTTAAAAAAATCCTAGAGGATAATTTTCAAAGCTGGCAATAAATGTTTTTAAAAGCATTCTACATATTGAAAGTTCCTGAGTGGTTTTAATTCCAAATGAGTTTTCAATGTGATTTAGGAGGTCACCCCTCTAGACAAGGAGCTTCGACCCTCTGTGCCTTGTTTAAGAAGCAGGAAAGTCCCAGGGTGTTCTCCTAAATGATATGGGCAATTTTGAAACATGTGTTTTGGGACTGGAAAGTTAGACTCAACTGTTTTTACTGCAGAGTCCACAAACAATGTTAAGTATGAATAAATATTGCTAAGTACCAAGATGCCAGTCAGCTCCCAGGAAGAGACTTAATTAATTGTTAAAATTGCTATAGCAGTTAACCAAAGTCTTACTAAAGGACATACCCTTCGTGGCTGGCAAGTCACTTCTGGCTGGCACTAACGGGAGGAAGTTCACCCTCTGACACTTATCAAGCAAGAAAATCCAACCTCCAAGCTCTAAACAACAGTCCAGAGGCAGAAAGCAACAGCAAAACAATATACTCTGACTCAACAGAAGAAGTAATCTCCCAGGTGAAGGGCTCCGAATGTGATCTGGCAACTGTGTTTTATCTCTTCCAGAAAACTGAGTCAAAATAAGTAATTCTGTTTTCCAGTCAGCATTGTGACTCCAGATTTGGCTGTACAGGGAAAACTGAAAAGGAAAAACTGTGCTTAGGATATCGTGAGACACCTCTGAACGAATTTTAAATTAACAGTTTATTTGCAGTTTACTACTGCTGCTCCACTATATCCTTAACTGGGTGGAAACAATACTATCCTATATTTGGTTTGCTAGTCTGTATTTTCCCAACTCATAGGTTCATGTGTTTATATCTCCATCAGTGCAAACAGGAATTTTGCTAGCCTTTTTATGGATAAAGTTTATTTCCAATACAGAATAATCAATAACAATGGTTTTATTACAAGACTCAACACATGCTGGATATTGCCACAAAGGCAGAATATTGTGGGATCCCTTCCAGTAAAAAGGATATCTCTTGCTGGTCCCACAGTGCTATCCAATATTTATCACTGTACTACTCAATTCCAGAAAAGCATCTGATGATGTTGCATCTGCATATGAACCACACTGGTCCTGAGCTACTGAGCAAGACTCAACCCTTCTAAACATCCTGTTTTATACTACAGACAGGACAGGGAACTATGGAGCAGCAACAGTTTGCTGAGAGATGGGTCAGGCAAGTCCTTTTCTGTTGGTTATTCCACAGTCTTACATCTGAATACTTCAAAAGCAGTTAAACTCACTAGAGTTATCCCATGAATAGGTTACATGTAGACATGTAATTACTTTTTCTCTCCACTCTGGTTCACAGACAGGATGGCCGGACACATTGCTCATTGCCTGTAGGAGGATATGGTGAAGGAGGGAGTCTGAAGAGCCTGATCTGCCAGCAGTGCTCATACAAATTCTCTCAGATGACAGCAATTAAGCCTCAAGCATACAGCAGGAAATAGAATTACTTCCAAATGTCTGCTGCACATAGATTGTTATGGGGAGGCAATGCAGGGCATGCCTGAGAAAACGCTGCAGATCTCAGCACTTGGAGCAAATCAGTCAAAAGCTGAAGGCAGTAGTGGGGTGCCTGGTCTCTGCTGGAGCCCACATGGCCCCAGACACCCTGCTTGGACTTTGTCATACAAGGGAGTTATAGTGAAGTCAGTTCAGCTACAGCTGCCTGTACCACAGTCTTCATCCTGACTGAGCGCAGAAAAAGCCTAAAAGGAGTGCTTATCATAGCCAATCGTTACATTTCATTATTTCAAGAGGCTTGAGGCAACAGAGATCATTTTTTTTTCTAAGCCAATTGCTGAAGCACATTCTTGACTCTGGGATGACATTTTTAAGCTGAATCACTTTCATTTGCATGAGGAAAGGCTGGTCCCACAGAAACAGCAGATTCTTTTGGAAGGAAGCTTACAAAAAGAACGTGCAGGAAGAGACCTTGTCAGTGGAGGCAGAACAGGGCCAGGGCTCAGCACTGCTGAACGCTCACAAGTCTGGCAATACAGACACTGTCTATACGATTAAAGCAGAATTAAAACTGCAATTAGCACATTTCCTAAAATGTAAGTGGTTTCACTGTGGAAGCAAACATGCCCCAGCAGTGGGAATTCTGATCAACCTGATGCTACTGCTAATTAAAGCAAATCTTATCAGGATGCAAGGAACTGTGGCTGAATATTTAAACCTAAGTCTGAACCAGCAAGATTACACTGAAAATGTAGTATTCTTCTACTGCCTACTTTGGCTCACTGTTCTGGAATCTATGAACACTTGGCTTTTGGTCTTTCAAAATCCAGTCTTGGACTGCTGTGCATCAGTAAAAAACAATGCATTTTGGCTGTGAAGAACATTCTTTCAGCTGCTTCCTGTGCCAGTATCAGCGAGGCATGGTTTCCACTCACAGTACATTTGGATTCCTGTAGTAAATCTATCAGCGATTCACAAGAAGACATCTTGGCTGTCCAGCCAGAAACTGACTGCCCAAGTAACTAGCTATGCAGGGTAAGACTGCACCATGTCATCTAGGTTCTGAAATTACCATTTCTTGATGGTCCCAAAACTGATCCTCGAGTGGTTTAGAGGTGGACTTTGCAGTACTATGTTAACAGTTGGACTTGATCTTAAAGGTCTGGTCCAACCTAAATGATTCTATGATTGTCTAACCCCAGCTGGACTTTGAACTCCCAGTCATTACTCTTCGAACTCGGTAGCCCCACCAGGTTTTCATTCACTTCGCTGTACAAGCAGCCCCATACTGAATACTGGACTGAATACTTGCCCAATTTGCATATGGACGCTGTAAGAGACAGCATCAAAAGCCTTTCTAAACTAAAAGTGAACAGTAATCACTGCTCTTTCTTTGTGCACCAAACCAGTTACCTCATTGTAGAAGGCAATCAGATTTAACCAGTTCAACGGCAAAAAGGAAAATCCATTAAATAGACAGCCCCTAACTGCAGTGTGATCTTCTCTGCGCCCATCTATACAAACTCTTAACAAGTACCACTGTTTCAGTTTCACCTATGCTATAATACTCAAAGTCTAACTGATAAAATAACCATGCAAAAGAACTGGTTTGCCTTCCTTGTTTTGTAGCATTTAGCACCTTTGAAGTTACACGAAATGAGTACGGATGTCTCGCCTTATTACATCTAAAAGAAACACACTTGCTGCTGCCCAAACATCCTCATTCTTTGAAGCTATATACATCAAAGTTCAATAGAAACATATCCTTACACATTGCTTTTTCCACAAAGCTTTTCTACGTTGTGATTTGTAAAGTGGACTCATGGAATCCCATAAATGTATCCTTGCTGCTAATATCACCCTCTTTTTCACCTAAAAATAAAGATTTGCAATTAGTAAGAAAAATCAGTTCCATAATTAAAAATCCTTGCATTCCAACAGGCTCAGCATTTCAAACTGAAGCGAAAACTACCCTGTGTTTGGGTGGAGTAGGAAGGTATTGCCGGAAAGCTATACTTACAATATGCTGTTTGTACAGCAAAGCTATTAATTTGCTGAAACTCTGGGCTCCTGAGAAATCAAAGAATAGCAAGCAAGAAAGTCTGCAAAAATTCAGGAACAAACTCTCTTTTCTGCTACCACTACCTTTACCACACTTCAGACAGCTCGGTCAGCAAGTTCTGGTTTCAAGATGACACGGAACAAATTTTGGCAGCCCTGAGGGCTGCTTTCTATGCAGCATAAAAGGATGAAGGTTACAAATAAGCAGCCTAGTTTTAAGTGCAACCTAAAGTCAATCACACACATGTGCATGAGGAAGAGACAGTGATTTAGGTGCATCTCATGCCCAAGACAGACCTTAACTTTTACGCCAGTTAAACTTATTTTTTACAGATACAGGAGCAGCTTCCTTCTTTCAGTGCATAAATGTAACAATGCCAGTAAATAACTGAATCGACCTCAGTTCAGTTAAATGAACAGGTTAGGGATGAGAAAATCTTCGAGGCTGAATGTGAAAGTAAGGCAATTAGCACTGGTTGGGCATTTTTCTGCTTTTTTTTTTAATATTGTTGGAAAGCACTGAATTACTGAAATACCACGGAAGGTACCTTTATTAGATACATCCACTTGAAAACCTTTCCTTTCACTTCCAGGAAGTTTGGAATGACTTATTTCAGTCAAGAAAACATCAGGGTTTGTTAAAAAGAGCTTTATACCACAAAAAAAGCCTTGTAAAAAACATCCCAGTCAAGCTGAGGAAAAATGTTTTCATTGACCTGACCCCATTTTATCTTTTTCATCATTACTGAGTCATGAGACACTTTCCAGGTTGCCTCAATTCATCTGATATTTACAAGCAGAACCCCCTCCTACCAGAGGGTGGTGGTTGCATATTGCAACTTCCAGCATGTCTTAAAGTAGACTATCACATTTGCACACCAACATACTTCAATGCCTACTAGGAGAAGAATAGAGCTAGGGCAGGGGAAGAATATCCTTACTCCATTTTGAGAGTATTACATAACTTCATTAAATTTAAGAAGGAAGTTTAAAGAAAACCCCATTTCTTGTTTTGCCTTTATGCAATGGTAGAAAATAGCAGCACTAACCTCGTTAATGTTAGTACGGCATTAATGTTACTAAGGTATCATAAGAAAAATCCAGTGTGAAAGAAGAATTAGAGGTATCTTGGCCTCTCTGGAGAATCTCTGTTACTGTATTATGCATTTGAATACAGTTACATATTTCTATTTCAATTTTATTTTTAACTGCACTTTGGTACTGTCCCAATTCTTGGTGCATGTATATGAAAAATCAGCATAAAAAACCCTCACAGTGAATGTTAAAAAAAAAAACAAAAAACAGAAAGGTCAGCAAAGGAAAAATCCTATCCACCCTGTCATTTAGATGGGTAATGTTGAGAGAGGTTTTTTTAAAAGACATACCAGCCATTACTTTGCTCTCCTGCAGGATTATGGTTTCTGGGACAGAGGAAATTAAAGGCTTTCCTGCAGGTTCTCTTGCTCTTATTCCGTACTTCAGGGATAAAGCATTATGAACTTCTGTCAGGCAAACAGACCATACTAAAAAGTTTTTGAATGAATTGAAATTCAAGTAGGGATGTGCAGTTTAAAGCAATCCAGCTGTCATCACCTCCAGCTACTGCTTGCTTTGAACTTGATCTACTTTTTATTTCCATTAGTTCCTCCTTTCAAAATTACTTTATCATTTTCCAGATCTTTTTAATTTTATCCTACTATTGTTTCTTTGATATGAGCCTTTAAAAGCCCAGGAAGGCAGCATCCAAGTTACAAGAACTTGTATGTTCCAAAGCAAAGTTCTACAAATACTGACATCTTTTTGCACCAGTTCACTCTCACAGAAGAGTTACAAGCTCCAACCAGGCACACGTAAATGCATAAAATACATTTTTTTTTTTTTTTGGCTGTTTATTTTCCCTTTTGTAAAAGAATGAAAGTCTGTGTGGGGTTGAGAGAAGCATCCATGCTTGAGGGATGCAGTGTAGATATTAGACTCAAGAAAACTTTTCAGGAACAACTCAGAGTATGAAGATAGGCTGAGAAAGTTGAGGCTGTTCTGCCTGGAGAAGAGAAGGCTGCATGGAGACCTCATAGCAGCTTTCCAGTATCTGAAGGGGGCTTATAGGGATGCTGGGGAGTGACTCTTCATTAGGGACTGTGGTAATAGGACAAGGGGTAATGGGTTCAAACTTAAAGAGGGGAAAAGTTTAGATTGGATATGAGGAAGAAATTCTTTACTGTAAGGGTGGTGAGGCACTGGAATGGGTTGCCCAGGGAAGTTGTAAATGCTTCATTGCTGTCCATGGCAGGGGGGTTGGAACTAGATGATCTTAAGGTCCTTTCCAACCCTAATTATTCTATGATTCTGTGTGGGCACTCTAGGATGCGACTATGCCCCATTGCTAGTATAAACAGTCTTTTCATTGCACTCAGAAATCTGCATAAACAACATAGGGAATCCTGAGTTACAACTGGGCTTATATGTGACCAAACTCCATTTGGTCTTTGAAGTGGAAGTTACCAGCTGGAAGCTGGAATCCTGCACATCATCTTCAACTCAGTTTAACAATGAAAATATGTCTTAGTCTACCTATCTCCAAAATTACATTATAGTAATACATACCCAGCTGAAAGCAAAACAAAAAAAGGATTGCCCTTTTTTCACAATTACTTAGTCTTCTGTGCTGTTAAATGATAAGCTTTTGGGGACAGTCATCAGTCAATCAAAAGACACATTAATGTCAATAGGCTTTAATCTCACACAAAGCACTACTGTGTTACATTTAGAGGCACTGAAATTTCATGATGCATAGCATCACTTCAGCTCCTTATAAACACCTTTCAGTGTAGCTTTTTTCTCTCTAATGCAGTAGATCAGTATTATAACTCAAAAGAAAAGTGTATGTGTGTTGGACAGTAGGTGTCAGAGAAACTGCTACACTTCTCATTCATTTCTTTGTGAACAAGCCCATTCCAGCATTTGCAGTGCTAGAAAATGTTTGTGTCCTGATACTTTCAATCTGTAAAGGACTTTTTCAAAGACGGTCTAGGTACAAACATTAGTGACTTTAATGTTAGTTCTGTTACAGAGCTTAATTTGGGCTTGAAAGACTAGGAAACTCTGTATGAAATAACCAAAATGCAGACCCAGGTTTAAAAAAAAAAAAAAAGAAAAAAAAAGAAAAAAAAGAATAACAAGAAAAAGCAGCAGCAGCTAATGAAGACGAAGTGCAAAAAAGCAGATGTATCATTTACGGGTCAGAGTGTCATCGACAAGGATGCACTTGGACCAATGATGCTTGAGGTGAAGAGCACAAAATTCCTACATTTCCACCAGTTCTGCCCCCCCTAGAATGAAGGGCAGTGCAATGAAATGAAAAAGTGCAGACAGAGGTCGTTGTAAAGAAATGTTGAAGGGAAACAAGCCATCCTGGCTGCTGAGGATTATCTCATTTAAGAGCAGGCAGCATATTTCTATTGGATTCAGTGATGAAACTCTCCATAACTTGGGGTGGGGAGAGGCAAAGAAAGAGGTAATTCTGCTTCTGTGTAATGCAGATGATGTGGGGGGCTTCAGCTGGTTGCAAGTCTTGGGTGTCTGCATGAGCATATTTTATTTGTTCTAAGTCACAGATGTGGAAGACGTATTTTACCTAAACACTGACCTACATATACAGTAGTACAGACATGAATAATCCTTCCTCTAAAATTGCATATCATAGCTACACTCTTTTAATGGTTTATCATTTCAGCACTTACAGCATGTCTCTTTTCCTCTAGAATATGGAAGTAATTTAGGAAAGCTTTTCAAGACATGCATCTCCTCTTGCATGGAGACCTCATAGCAGCCTTCCAGTATCTGAAGGAGGCCTATAGGGGTGCTGGGCAGGGACTCTTCATTAGGGACTGTACTGAGAGGACAAGGGGTAACAGGTTCAAATTTAAACAGGGGAAGTTTAGATTGGATCTGAGGAAGAAATTCTTTACTGTGAGGGTGGTGAGTCACTGGAATGGGCTGCCCAGGGAAGTTGTGAATGCTCCATTGCTGGCGGTGTTCAAGGCCGGGTTGGACAGAGCCTTGGATGGCATGGTTTAGTGGGAGGTGTCCCCATGGCAGGGGGGTTGGAACTCGATGATCTTAAGGTCTTTTCCAACCGTAACTATTCTATGATTCTATGATTATGTGACTATCCATGGTACAGGAAATGTATCACCAGTCACATCTTTCACACAGTATTTTAAGAGTGCAATGCAAGCAACAAATAAGAACAGCTGAATTACTTCTTTCAACCTTACAGTTTAGGACTTTTCATAAAGGACCTGAAGATCCTCTTCAGGGCCCTGTGGGTAGAGAATTATCGCAGGGTTTGCGTTTAAAGAATATTCTGTGATTGAAGAAGCTTGACATATAAACATGACACAAGTCCATTCAGCAGCTCTCTGATATTTTTCAAGTGACTCCCTGGAGAAGCTCAGATAATGTTTTGCTTGCTTCAGATAAACTCCAACTTACCACAAGCTCACCCGAGCCTTTCAAGGTCTTACTATTTTTTCCTCAAAGAGCACCTTCATTTCCTATATTTTTATGTTCCTAATTGCATTTTCTGAATCCAAATACACTTCCACTTCATCTTTTTCCTCCAATCCCAAAAATCCCCCTCTGTTTCTCTCCCTAAGAGAACAAACCATATTTTTTCCTTTACTTCACTGCCTTACATATCTTTCAGTGTCACATCAAGAAGATGCCTTAACATTACAACTTCCTATTCAAGAACTGTTCAATAAAATTTTGTAAGCATAAATATAAGAATATTATAATCTCTAATAGCACTGACAAAGGTACTCACGTTTCTTACACTTGAAGAAAAAGAACGGAAATATGGCGTTGCATCCTCAGCTGATTCGGAGAGCCACAGGTTTGAAAAACTCAGTAACCATCAGTCAACGGGATCTTCTCCACTCTACATCAGCTAAAGATTTTGACTTTCAATCCATCAATTAGCAACTGTTTTTTTTTACTTAAGTATCTCACTCTGTTCCAAGAATGTTCCCAGAGGATTAGAAATAGCTGTCATCTATCCACAAAGTGCTCAAGAGGTCTGTGATAATTTCCAGAGTAGCGTTCTACTTTATTCACATTAGTGAAGAAATGTAATATTGCCAGTGTCCTTTCTCACTAACTCCTTTCTCCAGCAGTGGCCTGTGATAATGTAGCCTCCTGCAGCTACTCCCAACAACCTTTTGTGCAAATAAGGCCAAATATGTCAAATAATGAATCAAATTCATTAAAGGGTTGTTAAATATATTTTCTAAAATACAATGCACTACAAGAAATAAGAAGTGACTATTTCAGTCATTAAAGATGCACACCAACGGTTATTTAAGACTGACAGGACACCCCCAGGGTTGAGTATCCAACAGTGGGTGTACAAAGTATGGGACACACAACTGATCTGCACATACACAGAGGCAAGATATGAACAAGCAAGGCTGCATCATATATGCAGCAAGACCAAGCTCATTATGTCATGCCAGGCAGGATTGTCATGCGTGTGTGCTGTACCCAGATTTTCCAACACTTAGTGAATGACCAGTACTCAAAAGCAGCTTCCTAACTGTCTCCAAGCAGAACTGCTAATACAACAATGCATACCTCCTTGGTAGAGAGCTTTGCTGCCTAGTTCTTTCCAAAAAATCATGTGAGTTCAGCCTTTTTAATGGTGCAACATATACTAGATGTAATAATAGTAATGAAAATATTTTCTACTCCTAGACCACCCACAAGACTTTTTGCATACCTTCAGCAGGCCTTTATCCCTGAGCTGGCAACGGCATGTGAATGAATTCTTCTCTACTTTTATTCACCAGGGCCATATTCAGAGTTTAAAGCAAAATCCTTCAAGGCTTACGGTCCCCTAACATCTACCTGTTGTCATGAATCTGACTGTCATAGGTGGCAAAGACAACAGACAACTGCATTAAACAAGCAAAAGCCAAAAGCAGACAGATTTTTCACAGATCAAACACACATAAAACTCACCATGTTTGTTCAAACTTTGTATGAACAGGTACAGTTGCACTTAATCTAACAGATCAACATCACCACTGACAGACTCCCACTGTTTATAATCACTCTTCAGCAGAGTCATCTGCAGTAGCATTTTTTAAAGAGCTGCAGAATGCTGCATGCCTGAGTGCGATCCTCTGTGTTGTAACCCTGAAGAACTACCAAAATTGATGAACAGGGGGGAATATAAAAAGGAATATAGCTTTTTGCCTCTGGCAACAAGATATGCATGAATTAAAGTATTAATGGCATGGCATCAAAAGGGAAAACTATGCTCCATAAACCATTCTTACCATGTCCATAACTGCACTCTTGTATGTTACAGGCATTGAAGAGAGGAGACTATTTTTGTAGTAATAAGTTTGACAAGCAAAGATAAGAATCACTTTACTGGAAACAGATGGTTTACACTGCTATGCTATAGATAAAAGTTGCATCAGCATTTCCATAAAAGGCCTCCTGTTTACAGCAGTTTCCAAACTGGCAGGCATCATTTCTACCTCAACTAACAAAATATAATCCCAAGAATAACCTGGAGAAACTGGAGAAAAAGTCATTCTTGAGCCAGCCCTGGAAAAGTGAGAAGGGAAGTGTTTGTGGGGGCAGACTGACAGCAAAAGTGGCAATATCACAGCAGTTTACCGATTTCTACCAGAAAGCCGCCACTATGCAAGGCCATATCTTAGTCTGCTTCTGTGGATGTTCATGGCACAACTGCAGTGGTTCCACTGACTCAGAATCATAATGCAAGTCATCTCTATAACAGATGTACAGATAGGCATAAGTAATATATATATTTTACGAATAGCAGTAAACCAAGCATAACACCTGCTAGAAACTGAAAATAATGCAGATAAAATAGACGGAAAAGGTTAGGTCCTACAAATTTTAGAATCTTTGTCTGTTGGATGATCTGACAGAGATTTCATTACTGCTGAAACAAACCCCAAATTAAAAAAACAACATTCAGGTACATTTCAGAAAACATTAATTCAGCTTTGTCCTTCCTAAAGCACATAACTGCTTTGATCTGGAACTGATGATTATCTAGGATAATGTAGTGCATGTATATTAACTGCATCTATTGAAAAATGAATGATTTTTTTTTTTAAGACCTATATAAAAAGTAAATATAACAATGCTTCTCTTGCTACTCAGTTCTGGATCCAACACAGAATTTAACATTACAGTTTAGATTCCTCTAATTTAACAATCACAAAAATATTTTTTTTAACTTCATTAAATTTGGGTCAGGTTCTCCTTTATACATGTACACACTTCACTTTACATTGACTAGTGCTCTGTTCTTGTGCTAGAAACTTTGAGGTATTTGAATTTCCTCCTATATTTGGACCACAAATCCTTTCTTCACAAGGAATTTGCTCACTGCTTGACAGGGGATTTTCTGACAGGGTTTATTTGCGGTTGATGGGGTGTTTGGAGTTTTTTACTGTTGTGGAAGGCACTGAAAATGAAATAAACACTGTCAATGTGACATATTAAATTTGTATCAGATGCTGTGAGCTACTGCAGTTATTCATATATAAAACACGCTAATGTACAAAGTGCAACAAAGGTTACACTCACCTAAAGCTTGGTAAAAGCAATTTTATACCTATAAAAACATAAATATAAAAATATTAAATTAGATAAGATGTAAATTATATAGCTGTACACACATACATATAGAATTATAGAAAACCCAGATCAATTCAATAATTGGAAATCCCCTAAAAAGACTGTTGCTTTGGTTTTGAGTGAATGAGTAATCAGACTGAGCATTGAGCTCTGTAGCATTTTGGCATAGGTTTGGCATCCTGTACAGTTCTATATTAGCAAGCATGAACACAATAAATTGACATAAATCGATATGTTTGTGCTCACTTTGGGGCACAGGGTGAATCTTCCCTGCTGATATACTGTAGGACAATGGTGGAAAAGCTTATGCCCAGGATAAGATGCACCCTACTGAGCACAGCTGATAAACTGATATATTACATTAAAAAACACGCTTATTTGATTTTCATAGAATCATAGAATAGTTAGGGTTGGAAACGACCTTAAGATCATCTAGTTCCAACCCCCCTGCCATGGGCAGGGAGACCTCCCACTAAACCATGTCACCCAAGGCTATGTCCTACCCAGCCTTGAACACCGCCAGCAATGGAGCATTCACAACTTCCCTGGGCAGCCCATTCCAGGGCCTCCCCACCCTTACAGTAAAGAATTTCTTCCTCATATCTAATCTAAACTTCCCCTCTTTAAGTCTGAACCCGTTATCCCTTGTCCTCTCACCACAGTCCCTAATGAAGAGTCCCTCCCCAGCATCCCTATAGGTCCCCCTCAGATATTGGAAGGCTGCTATGAGGTCTCCACGTAGCCTTCTCTTCTCCAGGCAGAACAGCCCCAAGTTTCTCATCCTATCTTCATCTAAACTTCCCCTGTTTAAGTTTGAACCCATTACTCATCACTTAAGAAATACAGTAATTTGAAACTACTATGAAGTATGTTTTGCAGGTTTTCTCATTTAAATTTCTTCTACCAGGAGCAAATGCATGAGGTGAAAATGTGCCTTTCTTCAACATCAGGAGTAAGTCTGATTTAGTGCTAAAAATACATTATGCCAAAATAGAGACTAATCCTTGGGCACTACAACTCCCTTTTTAAAAAAAAAAATAAAAAAATATTTAGTCATATTTCATAAGACAGTGATAAGATAGACCTGTATCAACAAGGTTTGGAGATGCAAAATATCTTTTCAACATATTAGAAGAACAATGGAAGTTATATGGTGTCAAGGCTGATCCACATGGCACAGTTCCCAGTGTTTGACTACACCTTTTCAACAAACGGTTATAAATAAATTGTGTTCAGAAGCAAACCTCACTCTGAAGCATTCCTTGGATATGAACAACCTTGTTGTTTCAGGGCTCCTTACGCTTCTGATGTTAAGCAGAGCAACATAGTTTACACACAGTGCAGGTTATAATTCAAATACAACAACTTAGAAAAGCACATAGTTCAGAGATTGCTTGTTGTACGCTTCATAGAATCTTTCCAATAAATCAGAAAGGTGACTGCCAAGTGAGATGCAGTTATGGCATTAGTAAAGGAGTAACAATAAATAAGTCAATGCTAAGAAATTATCTTGACAAGCTGTTGAGTATCTGGCCATTGAAACTAGTTAAAAGTCTTAATATTCTTCAATTTCAAATAAAAAAACCCAAAATACCTCTACTCATTAGTTTCTGTTTGTTCACCAGAAAAACACAGTATCTCTAAATAAATAAATATATATATATAAAAAGAATAAATTACTTCATGGTTGCTAAAGATCAAGCTGAAATTATAACACTGTTAAACCATTCTTAGATGCTGGCATTCATTGATTCTACTCTACAACCTGCCACATGGATTAAAAGTTTTTGTTTGGTATATATCAGCTCTGTACTGCATTAGAAATATCCATAGAAATCATGTTCTCCACAATGACTATGACTATTCAGCATTTGTTAATTACATTTCTAGATCTGATTCAAACAATATCTCAGTTAATGTGTTAGCCTAATCTTTTCTTAGCTATTATGTCTGTGGGCCACGAATTGCTCAGTTTTTAAAGAAACAATATTAAATCTGTAATGTAAAACTAAGCACACTGATTGGATTCTGAACATAGTAAATTATTTGCCTCAAAAATAATTTTAATTCTTTATAATTTCTTAGTTGTCTTGTTTACCAAACTTTAGTACTTTTATGTCTGGCATCTACAACATTATGTCATTTACTTGACATACAAAACTCTTCTACAAATCTTGCCTGGAGACTTGTTTGCCCCACTGGAAGTTATCTTCCATGCAATTAGAACTTGAAGAAACAAGTTACAAAAATGACAGAAGGCAGGAGCAGTGGAAGATCACTGGAGGTAGATGCCTTATGTGAGACCTACGTGTTCAAGCCTCATTGCACTTGTCTTAGCAGCAGTTCCAAGACACTTACACAGGCAAAGAATGTTTTTTATAATAGGGCTGATCTGTGTACAAGAAACAAAAAAGAAAAGAGAAACCAAACCACCAAAACCCACTAAAAAAACCACCAACAATCTGACCACCATTACAGATACAATCATTTTCCCAGACCCAGCTAAGTATCACTGAAAGACATTCACTAAATCTCACTCAAATTAATTTGGAATCCTGTCATCCTCTGTAGGAGTCACTGCAACCTGCTAAGCTGCAATGGGGTCAGCACCAGATCTCTAGACAATACTATGTAATAATCACATTTTAGTCAGCCTTCAAAAGTAAACACCAAACCATCCTAGGGCAAGATTTTTAGTATATATGAATATTGATAAAATGTAACAATTTTCAAACTCTAAGTAACTCTGACAAATCGCTGTTGACCTTTAATGCTTTTATTGAGGCACAAAAGAGTAATAAAGATTATGTCATGTTAGGAATGGAACCATGGATAACAGAGATGATATGTTTCACTATACATCTCTCTAAATGCTAAGCAAATGATGAGGTTCCAAGACTTCAAACAGCATGCAAATAGACCAGACATTAGATCCCACTAACATTATTAAGAAGTACAGGTGAAAACCAAACGTCCACAAGAACATCACCTGCATCTGAGAGACTTCATTTTCCAATTAGATAGAAGGGGAAACCATCAAGAAAACTAAAAGGTACCTTAACAAGTCTTGAGAAACTAGAAGAAAGAAGCACACTAAGTTTTTTAATAATGATGTAATCAATAAAAACATAGTTTGGTCAAACACAGAATATGGGGCTCAAGGGAAAAGTGGTGAGAATGAATGAAGTGTGATATACAAAGAGCCAGAGATGGTCTAACAGTCAATTCCATCTCCAAATACAAGAATCCAGTGAATGATCTTTCACAAACTTTACAAGGTGCTAAAGAAACTATTATTCTATATATCTCCTTATTTAAATCTGGACAATGTGATTGATTTATTTTTATTCCAAACTATATAATTTTAGGGGCCTATACTGGTGCTAGGAACAAACAGTTCACTTAATACTTTGGAAGAATTATTCTTTAAAAATTGGAGAAAAGTTCTCGGGTAAAATATGCGGCTCACAGATGAACATCATACAGCCTTCTTCATAGTGGTGGAATTCCCTCTTCAAGACAGATCAACCACTTAGGTTTAGAAGTTGCAAAACATAGAATCGTAGAACAGTTAGGGTTGGAAAAGACCTTAAGATCATCTAGTTCCAACCCCCCTGCCATGGGCAGGGACACCTCCCACTAAACCATGTCACCCAAGGCTATGTCCAACCCCACCTTGAACACTGCCAGGGATGGAGCATTCACAACTTCCCTGGGCAACCCATTCCAGTGCCTCACCACCATCACAGTAAAGAACTTCTTCTTCATATCCAATCTAAACTTTCTTTGTTTAAGTTTTAACCCATTACCCCTTGTCCTCTCACTACAGTCCTTAATGAACAGTCCCTCCCCAGCATCCTTAGAGGCCCCAATAAAAATACCCAAGGACTTCCAATTGTTTGCATTCAGCGTGTATCTTTATTACAGTACATAAGAAAACAAGGAGGGTTTATTCTGTGTTCGACGTCTGAAACCCCTGCTTCACCCTGAACTCTTTGATACTAACCAATATACAGCACAGTCTTTGATATTAAACAATCATTCAAATAGCGTGACATTCAGCCTTGAAACATCCATGTTATAATGCTCCTTTCAACATGTGGGAACTTTCCAGCCTCCACAAAGGGGGAAATTATTTTAACTCAGCACCAGAGATCCACCTCAGGTAACAACAAAGGGAAGCAAAACTTCACTAAATCACAATAAACTGTGAGAACACATCCACCAAGATTTGAAATCGAGAAAAGGTTTGGAGACCTTACAGGATTTTGAAAAGGCCACCAATGATACTCCTCCACTCATTCATAACTTGTGATTTCTATTAATTTCTTCGCACGCAGGATGCCACAAGATACTTAACTTGAACCTAATTCACAGTGGCTAGCAAACCAGCCCTAAACAATAAATTCTCTTCTCCTGGTGAGTCAATAGAGAACAGCAGAGAAAGATATTTCAAGGACTGTAAAAGTTCTTCCTGCTCGGGCAGATGGGGTTTCTCCATGGACATCTTCAGACAGACCTGCACTGTGCTCACAGGGTGACTTCTTGAGTCTGGGGGCAGTTCAAGCATGGATCCTACCACAATGCCAGAATGGGTCAAAGCCAGCAGGATGCTGAGCCCTGCACTAGCACAAGCCACTAGGAGCTGCTGAGGCCAGCAGTCACTCTGGGAACTGCCTGAATGCCCGCACCAACAGAGCAGTTTGAAAAGTCAGCTCACTAAGCTTTATAATTAACCAGTCTTTAATAACTGAACTACACGGATTACCTTTCCCCTCCCCCTGCTCCCCACTACAGATGCTTATTGCCACTTTGGTATGTAAAAGCTTTCTTGTATGTAAACTGGTTATTTTCAAGAATAGTTACCTTTATTAGACTATCTGTCACCATACGCTTTGCAGAGTGCTTTCATCTCAAAAGTGTGCATTAATGAAACTCTGAAACATAGAAGTTCACAGAAATCTATTTTAAACAAATGCAGAAACGAAAACATTGTCCTGTGGTTACTAACACCTATCAGGAATTTCAGTTCTTACAAAGCAGTCCCGAAGAAACTTGACAACAATGGGAGATGTAACTAATGACTTTTCCAATACAAAACAAAGCCATGTATTTTCCTCTAAATTGCTCTATTGCTGCCGGTGCTGAAATAACAAATGAGTCCATTTCCAACACAAACCCTAACATTTGGCTTAATTATCCTTCAGTGATTCTCTCCTCCTTCATGAAGATATGTTCTAAAAGCTTTAAAACTAAAACCAAATCCTCTTAGCAAAGTATTTCTGAGAGTAAATAAGTTTTAAAATAGCATAATTGTGTCTGCTTAAGGTAAGATTAACTCAAATCACAGCGTGACTGGAGTTCTGTTCAATTATTGCAGATAATAAGTTTTGATTCCCAAATCCCTCCCATCAAAAGTCACTGTAGAGCTAACATTATGTTTTCCTCCAGTGAATGACTAGTCAACCTCTGCTCGATACCTCCAATAAGCACTTTCACATGAATAGCCATCCTCACAGAAAGCTTGCCAATCTCAAGAGACAAAACAACTTCAGTGCCACGTTGTATATCTATTTTTATATCATAGCAGCTCCCTTTTTTCTAGGCTGTAAGTGGTAGTTTCCTGCTAGATCCACGCACTCATACTGCAGCTTCTCATGGTGAACCTTGTTCAAAACACCCAGAGAAGGAATTCTGGTTTAACAAAGACCAAAGCTCTCTACCCAGAAAAAACACTGATCTAAGTTTTGCAACCCAAGTTGGAGCTTGAGATCCATTTTCTGCTTCTACATCAGCTGTTCATATCAGCATACATGAAAGTACACCTCTGGACCATTATTGACGTTCAGTCTTCGATTTTCCCTTTTTTTTAACAAAAAAAAAAAGAGAATTCCTCATAAGGGCATATTGCCAGAAGCTGATATTAAGAAACCAAACTACTGACACCACTTTTAGTCGCCATTTCCCTTGCTCTGCCCATAGGTTTAGATCGCGTCAGTTACCTCATCACTAAGTGTAACAAATACACCCAGCAAAACCCTCACACTGTTACCACAATATTTTGAGTAAAAATAAAGACGTTGACTGTAGCAAGCGACACTTCCTCCTCCCCCCGCATGAAGGAGCTTGAAATATCACTTTGAAAAAGACTTACCCTGAGAGATAAATGACTTTTACATTAGAGTAATCCTTCGTCAGAAGTAGCCAGTAGCTTAGGGTTAAGAAGGAAGCAGCATTTATCAGCTTTTTTGTGCAGCAAACAGATGGTGAATGCTTAAAATCTACACACATTCCTCAAATTCCCTGTCTACAGCACATAGCATATTTCTTAATGGTTTATTTAAGTTTATTTGCAATCTTTGTGTCTGTGGAAAGCATAATGAATGCATACTGAGGCACCTAACAACAACAAACCAAACTGTTGCTTGCCAGAACAACTTCGAAGCTCTCAGATGCATAGCAAAAATCAAAATAATGCTGCAGAAATTTACCTTCCAGCATCTTCTATTTACCACTTACTAGCCGTACTGCCTTTAAAGCATTATCTCGCATATGGTGAGGAGAAATGCGTCCTGCTGCTGTTTACTATCTTCTGGCACTGGATGTTAATCACAACCAGGCCACAGTTCTGTCATTACATCCCAAGGACTCCAGTCAGCCCCCAGGCAATGGTGAAAATCCTACTTCAGGGAACTGGACACTTGACCCTATAGCACTCCTTTCCATTGCTGAATGGTTTTGAAACCTGAAGCAGCTGAATGAGACACACGTACTTGCACTTAACAAGCACATTGTTCAAGGTCTATTCTCTGTTAGGAATTTTTCTTTCAACTGCTTTTTAAAAGTCATTTTAGTACTTCAGGCATTGTCTTTAATGGCAACAGCATAAAGTAACAGGAGATTTCTTCCTAATTTAAAATAAAACAAGTATCACCTCACATTTACAAAGATTTTGAAAATAGGGATCTGAGCCTAAACCAGAATTTTTTAACAAACCAAAATAACAACTTCTGTTGGCAAGACAACAACACTGATAAATTACTGATATAGTAACATTATTTAACTGTTTACCAAAAGATGTAGAAATGGACAGATATACAAAGCTGCAAAGTCTTTTCTAGGAACTTACTCATTTGGAGTAGCCCTTTACCACCAAATTACAACAAATGTTGGTGTTCCGGTTGTCCTCAGGTAAGGATTCAGTTTCTTTGCATGTTCAGGAGTCAAGGAATATGAGCCACAGTCTGAAATACCGGCTTCCCTTTTTCTTTCCACTAATTAAAATCCCCCACAACATTTTAGCTTATGGCTTATGCATTACATTATAATATCTTGCTCCGTGCTGGACAGCATATATAATAAATGGAAAACAGACACAATCACTCGGGGTTTCACTCATTCTGAATTTTGGATGGATTTATATGCATGGCATTTTTTCCTGTCTTTCAAACAGTCCAGTATGGAAAAGTACCAGACTCAACATACATTTAGTATGTGTATAATAGACATTTAGTGGATGTTCTTGCCAGTTATAAAGAAAAAAAAGAAAGGACATTGTAACAAAATTGCAGCTTGGGATGGTAGGTTTACATTTAAGAAATTCAAACTCATTTGAGAGTAGGCATCAAAATGTTTGTACTGGAAGCATACGATATTATCATTCATTGTCCTACTGTCCTTTTATTTACCAAAGTGTAGCAACACAAAGAGGCATTAAAGATAGAAGCAATTCATTTAGCTGAGTGAAACCAGCTGTTCGTATGTCATAAAGATAAAACATATCTGAGACTGCTGTACAAAGAAAAATATCAGGGTCACATGGTGATCAATGTACTGTAGACTGGGAACTTCCCTCCCAGAAAGAACAAAATAAGCAGGTCGTGGGGATTCTTGCAAAAAATATTTTCCTGTATGTGGATGGTGTTGCAATCATGGCCAACAAGTTCTAGAAATAATGAATTCAAACACACTTCTTTAAATTAATCACGCAAATAGCTTTACAATCAGTTTTCCATTGAAACCTTTACAGCCATTCTAAATGTGCCTACCAAACTTCAATTCATAAAATCACCCATATAGCACTGCAGGCTATAACAAATGAACTGCATATCACAGTGCACATTAAATCGATATAATAAATAACATATAAATAGATAATAAGATACTTAAACCCAAATTACTTGCATCATTACTTAAATATATTTCCAGATGTTTTGTGTAATCACTATTAATGTACAGAGCACAGAAATAATACATACCCACTCAAGGTAACATCACTAAATTGCATAGTAATCATAGACTACCTCTACATGAGTAGTAATGGTAAATATTATCTTATAAAAGTCTCCATTTCTATTGTGTCTCAGTATCAATTTTCTCAGCCAGGTAGCTGCAGCTTGCTTATAAGGACAGATATACTTCGAATTATTACCTTCATGCCAGGAGGTATCCATCCGTTCATCTGAAACACGGGCAAATATTTGGTCCTACTTTCTCAATGAGACAAGAGGTGTAAGGGTCTAATGCTCAAAATACAGTATTCCTTTGAGTTATCTGCAGTTAACCAGGCACCTACATAGAGCTAAGCAATGAAAACAGCTTGTGAGGATGCAAGAGGTTCTAGAAATACGTATTCCTCACAGAAGACTGTGTATGATGCCCAAACTTAGATTTTAATATTTTAGTATGGCTTTAGCCAACCTCCTCCATTAATTGTCTTTCTTTGAGTATTAACCTCTTTTAATGAGAGTTATAGGCTTTCTCTCAGTTTACTTGGTAGAGATGTTGGCAATACTCTCAAAGCAGCCGTGAACATAACTACAGCTGCATATGGAATGCATAAACAGCAGATGCAGTAGTGTGCCCTGGCTGCCCTAGATGTCCTGATATTCCAAACCTGAGCCCTGACCACAGGGTATCAAAGTCCCCTTCTAGGCATCCCCCAATGTTTCTTCTTGAATAAAAACCAGGACACAAATGGAAACAACCAAGCCGGTAATGTGGAAATTGGTGGTTTGCTCCCAACATGGAACTGGGATGTAGTTAGGACATGGACCTCAGCCCCTCAGTTTAAAGAAAGCTGGAGAACAAGCAAGTATGTTGTTAGTAGAGTTAGGTTGCTCTACAGTCCTCTACACCCCAACATTTTTAAGGGCCCACATATTAAAAAATGCTGAAAAGCTGTTATCCCAGGGATCGGCTGCTTTTAGCAAATCTCTGGATTCCCTTGCCTGCTACCCTGCAGTTCCCATATATTTTGTACCCTATATATATTTCATACTCAGAGAACTAGATAAACATAATGAAAGATTGGTAAGGCAAAATTCGTATTAGTAATAGCTACTAGCCCAAACATGGAGGTGTGCGTGTGAAATGAAAATCTACATTTCATGTGTCTCTAAAATTGATTATATCCCACCATAGTACAGAAGAACAAAAGTACATTTTCCAGTATTTTAATACACATGGGAAACTGAGATGTAGCCAGACAGGCTATTTCATTCAGAAATAGCTTCAGTCTTCCAGAGTTCAGACAACTATTCCATTTCTTTAAAAATATCTCTCAGATCCAAAGGCAGATTAAATCCAAAAAACGTGGAATAAAAATCAGTCTGAAAGCCCAGGTTAGCACAAAGCTTTATGAGATTTATTTTCAGTCCTTGGCTGGAGTTTATTTTCCTTCCCATTTATACTCAACGAATCACTGCTTCTGCATTTTCTCTCACTCTGTTTAATATTATTGCCCTGACTTACTCAAAATAAAGTCCTGATCAGGTTATGGCACCTGAAATGGTGTCATTCATAGCAGGAGAAAAGCATAATCCAGTGGAGACACATCATTCAGCTCAACAATACTCTACTGCTTTCTTGGCACCATCCTTTTTTAATCTGAAATGAATCACCAAAGTGGAGTTTATGAGGAGCAGTTTATGGCTAGCAAGCACTACCAAGCAGATAGTGAGAGGACGCCATTTTCACAGGCACACAGAACATTAACTGACACCTAATTTATAAAGCAAATTAAATGTGCATCACAGGAAAAGGCACATAAGTGCCAGATATCTGTAGAAATACATGCAGAAGTATAAAAAGGCCACAAGCTGGTTCTGTGGAAGCTCCAAACACCCTTTAATTAAGAATACTCCAGTGTTTCCTAAATGTGGTGTCTGCATGCTCACCACACAGTGTGTTTGGAATATGAAAAGCAGGCATACATGGAGCATTTTCTTTTCATTAAAGCAATGCCCTCTAAAGCAAAGCTGCCTGTTAAACTTTAACTATTTCAGGTTTTCAAATGTTAAAAATGTTTAAGAGGGATGCTGGGGAGGGATTCTTCATGAGGGACTGTAATGAGAGGACAAGGCGTAACGGGTTCAAACTTAAACAGGGGAAGTTTAGATTGGATATGAGGAAGAAATTCTTTACTGTAAGAAGAATTACTTACAGTAACTAAAGGGTGGTGAGGCACTGGAATGGGTTGCCCAGGGAGATTGTGAATGCTCCATCACTGGCGGTGTTCAAGGCCAGGCTGGACAGAGCATTGGGTGGTACGGTTTAGTGGGAGGTGTCCCTGCCCCTGGCAGGTGGGTTGGAACTAGATGATCTTAAGGTCCTTTCCAACCCTAACTATTCTATGGTTCTATGATATTCACACATATTGAGCCTTCCAGTCACTAATCACTATACACCACACAAGTAAAATGCTCACGAGTTCATTGATATGTGGCACTTACTGATATAGAATTGTACACATTACTACTCACAGAGCTTTATTTAAGTAGTGGGTCATGGGTGGCAAAATTCTCTAGAAAGGTCCCTTGCTGATTTGAGGTCTTTCTGAAGAAAATTTTATATACAAGTAATTCCACTGGAGATGAAACAGCACAACTACCGATCATATCAGTTCCCTCCCCTTCTTCAGCATATGACAGTTAAGTGCATTATATTTGGAGCTATGAATAACGAATTTACATTTTCCACCCAGCTTGCATTAAAGCACAAATCAGTGTATCAGTAGCAATGACAATAAAAAGAGATGGATTCACACAGCTGTAGTAGCTGGGTGTCTGTACACTGTTTTGGAGACCACTACAGAGTTTCATATTAGTGAACCAGAACAGCGCCCAAGAATCCCAACACCATCAGACACAGACACATGAGCTGAAAAATTCTAAGCCCATTGGGGCAAACCAGAATTAATCACCTATGGACTTAGTTCATATATAAAGGATGTCATAGTTTATAAAATACTATCAGAAATCATAGTTCCAATGTTTATTGTTCTATGCCTTCTTATCTGCATTAGCTTTACACAGTATCACCTCTATACCGCTAACTGAAGTTTCAAGCCCTGGCAGCAGTTTTCAGAAATCACCATGTTACCAAAAACTAAAAGGCAGCTAAATTGTTTTAGCTATTGTGATATGAGCATATAAGCAGGAAATAGCTTGCAGAAAAAACTCTTTCATCTGATCTATGACAGGAGTGAGAAACCTCAGGCAAGCTTACTTCTGAAACAGAAGCCACGCATTTAAGAATAGTTTCCTGCAATTCATTTATACAAATATCCATTAGACTGTCCCACTCTCACAGACACAAAATAAAACCAAGGTATAGCGCAGCACCAAATACCTTTTTCAGGCAATGTTTCAGACCAGTTATCTTAAAACTCTTGAACCTTATTTCTTAGCTGTCATTTAGCTCTGAATTCAGGTCAATATAATCTTTTCTTACAGAACAGCATAACTGATCAGATTTGGAAAATTTGAAGAGCAATGGTATGAAAACTCATTTAGAAAATGTATTATACCATGTTCTATTCAGTTTCAGTCTCGTTAGACCTTTCCAGGTATTTCAAATCCTTCCTATTTAAATACACATCTAGTCTAATTCAAAAAAACACAAAGTGTGTACATTACAAATAAAATCCAAAGTTAAATCTTACTTTGAATTAAAGCTTAATTTACATAGAATAAATAAATTACTATAAATTGACTAGTTTAACATTCATGGCTTTCACCAAGACTCAGGAAATCATCTTTATCTTCCGCCATTCATGAACATATTTATCAGACCTGTAACAATAAAACTCCTTCCAAATATTATCAAGCATAATTATTCAATTATTGAATGGAATATTAATATGAAGTACAATTGTACCTATTTCTACTTTACATATGATTCAAATATAATCACATCTGTCAGTAACAAGGAGTAACAGGATATGTTCCCCTATCTATTCCCATGATTTCATGATGGGTCTGAAGATGTATGGCATTCTTCTTAAAACTACAGATTCTGGTTCCTTCAATTCTGAGGGTATAAGCTGTCATGAAAAGAAGAAGTCAATTCTAGCCCCAAGCTTGTGGAAGACAGCTTTAAAATTGAAACTAACTTTAACAAAATAAGAGGGGAAAGAGGGGCAGAACACTAAAAACCTAAACCAACACAGAAGGCAACTGGAAAGCTAAATTGCTTTTTTTGGTTTTAACGTGACTCATTATTTTATCAGCTTTTGGACTGGAAATTCTGACACATTTCTTTTCCAGTAATTCCTTTAGAAGCATGTATTCAGTACTGCATATTCTTTTTTACTAAACCTCAGCATATTCTTCTGTCTGTTTAAATTCAGTCCCATTCATTCCCTAAAATATTCCTTCACCATCACTTAAAATTCCCTATTGTTCTTTCAGAAAAGAAGGAATCACCGTGAGCACTGCCATTTTCTCCCTCCCTGTCTGGGCTACCAGGTTTCAAATTAGGCCTATCCTATTGATTTTCCGTACCTGATATAACTGTGGTTGGTTGGAAAGGAATAAATATAGATTAAGAAGTAATCTTACAAAAAGAAAACACATTTGTATAGATACAAATTTGGTTTCCTTGACAGGGAATGGGACAGTTTTTGTTTCGGTGGGGTTTTTGGTTTGTTTTTCACAGTGAGAAAACTAGGATTAGAAAATGCACTGTAATGTCCCAAGGGAGGCAAGATCAACCATCACTGTAGTAACACAATCTCACACAGTTACTTTACAATAAAATACAGGCTGTTTCTCTACATTGGCATGAGTAAATGCATGTTAATTATCTAGTGGTGAAAATACATCTTCTTGGCACTGAGGACAAAGATATCTTTTTGCTCGCTTTGGCACAAAATCAATTTCCAGATTTATTTCATCTCCTATTATTGAAACAATTCATAGATTCATTTAGAATATGCAAACTCTCATTTTGGTGGCTGGTGATAATCCAAAGGCACCTTTGGTGCTTAGTACTTAATTGGTGCTTAGTTATTTAATTATCAATACACCCGCTAACCGTTAAAGCACCACAGTTTTAAGTGGGTGGAAGGAAATAGGCAAAGGATACCCATAAAAATAGCCTCACTACCATTACATACAGGTTTATTCATAAATTTCCTGTTGCAGAATTTCATTTTATGCCAAAGACTGAATCAGAGAAGAATATCAATCTAAACATCTATAAATTAAAGAAATCTAAGAGTGCAATTGTTCATAGGCAAGCACAGATTTGCCTTTTTCCATAAACCGAACAGGGTTCCACAAAAATCTGAAGTCTAGAAAAAGGTCATCTCAATTTTAAAACTTTCAGGTGGATTTGTAGAAAAGGTATACTAAAGTTGAAATAATTCAGGAACACTTGGATAGATTATGTTATGGCTTACTAGAAGTTTGTCCTTAACTCTGTATTTCTTGATTTCCTAACATTCAGGAAGACTCTGCTTTGGTTTATTATCTCGATGTTCTGAAAGAGACCTTTCTTATGTTCTCATCACTGCAACCCCACTCACTGACCATTTCTGTGCAAAGAAAAAAATTAATGCATGAGGCAAACTGTAACCAACATATTCTATACCTTATTACTGTAGTAAAACAGTAGTCTACGCAGACACTAACACTGCAGTTAGCTGGTTGCATGTGCTAACAACCTGCAAGGAAGACCAAATCCACTGGCCTACTGCCATCACAGTGGCAGCCACGTTGAGCAGAATGAAGCACTGGGTAAAAGTTTTACAATTCAAAATTCCTTCTCCTTACCATCACAGAAGACCTCCCTTTTTATGGCTGTGGTGGCTGGATCACACCTCCCAGCCAGGTCTGAGCCACATAGAGGATGAGACTTGCATCTGAAAAAGGCATGACATGGCTGGATACCCTGTCTCAGTAGATACAGGCTCACTCCATAGCTCGCAGGAGAGGAAGTCAGACCACCAAGACTCAAGCGAGCTCCCACCGAGTTTCACTTGCTGAAAGGTATGATACAATGCCATTTCATTTGTGAATCTAGTGAGTACAGGATGACTCTACTTCAGTGACAGGGTTTCACTATGTCACTGAATGACAGCCATGGCCTTGCTGCAATCATTTCAGAGTACAAGTATATCTGCAAGCTACAGAGTAGCAAGTAAATCTTAAAAGTCCCTCTAAACCTTCAACACAAAACCAATAAAAAGCAAGTGGAGGCATCACAAGATATTATTATATATAATAATATAAACAATATAATAATATTGCATTCTACTTCAAACATAACTGGTACAGGTAAATCCTCACAGATTTCAGTACTCTACCATTTTCAGCATACTGGGAGAACCCAGCTAATCAACCCTGCACATGTAAACAAGGCCTTGCAGAACAGTTTTTCATATGGACTTGTATATTTTCCCTCTGTAAAGCTGCACACATATCCCTTTTGGGAACACACAGCCTCAGTGGTTTATACGTATTTGGTCTGGTTTGAACAATGTGGCTGAGGGAAGGTCTCAGCTGTATGCTCAAACACTGCTTTTGCACAGAGAAGAAAGCAGTCAATGCAGTAACTGCAAACCTGTGTTTATAAACCAATCTGCTTATCTCCCCTGCACATAAGCAGAAAATGTCCTCCCACATTTTGGCTGCATTTCACCTATTATCTCTGAGAGGCTATGGTCTCCTACCTATAAAATATGGGCTTAACAGCACGCACCTTTGGCAATAAGTGTCCTATCCAGTCACATTTTAGATCTGTAACAGCTAACTTTTCATCAAATTAAATGAGATCCTCATGAGCCACACAGCATTAACTGTATTTTGGCTCCATGACATTTACCTCATCTACTACTATCAGCATCAGGCTGTTCTTTCTTTCTGTTTAGTTCCAATGTTCTATTTCAAAGTGTTTCATTAGTAACCAAGCTTAAATTAACTACATGTTTCCCCAGTTTCCAGGAAAAGCCTATCAGCATTGTATGTATCAGAAGCACGTAAACATTTTCTAAAGTTTATCTTTGCTCCTACAACCTCCTCCTACAAAACGTCTACATACTCACACAAAACAACATAAAGGTATCCCATAGCTAATAAATTCACATTTACTCAACTTCAGGAGTACCAAGCATTCACCGTATAATTTGATGGAAAAAACATCAAAGGGGACACTCCCTTTTGGCATTACCAAGCAGTTTGAACTTGGTTTACCTTCCCACATTGTAGAAAACAAGTCAATTAAAAATAAAAGGGAGTGCAGGTATTTTGCTTTAAAACCCTTTCCAGGTCACGAGAACAGGAAAAGCACAATTATGAGTCCTGGCCTGCCACCGGTCTCATGTTTACTGTCAGGTTCTGGCAGGTCTGCACTATTCACAGTCAATTTTCCTCAAAATGAAATCATGACACGTGAGATATGCTATTTATAAAAGGGAAGGCTATTGGGTTGATATACATCCTGCTGCAGCTGAACTCTGGATTCCGCTCCTGCTCTGTCTTCTTACTCTCCAGCTCTAGATTTTTACCTCGTAACCTGGATTCCTTGACTTCCTTGAATGACTGACCTTCACTGTCAGAAACCATGGTGCCTTGCTCTGGGCTGCACTTCTCATAACACATTATACAACCTTCTATTTGTTCACAGTAATCCTCTCAGTATAGATTAAGCGTATGCAAGCATTAATGTGCTTGTTGTTTTTATTCTGTAACTGCACCAGTGATTAGTTGTCTAATTTTCTAGTTAACTCTTTACACTCAAACTAAAATTTCAGGTAAAACACATGCTTCAGTCAAGGAGTTTTGTTTTGGTTTTTTTTACATTTTATAAAGTTCAAAATACTGCAATAAAATCCATTAATAAGTTCAATAAGTCTGTAAATTACCCACAGAAAAAAAACAATTGCAGGCTTGCACATGACAAAAAAAGGTCTTCAAGTACAAGGCAGCCAGAAAAACATACAGACACTGCAGAAGAAAAACTGAGCACAGGCACACACATTCATCAATACATTGGGCTTGATTCAGTTGCTTTAATATAGGACATCTAGTGATATTTTAGATGCCAAAGTGTGCAAGACCTCTAAGTAAGGCTAGCAGATGCAACACAGGATGCACAGGAGGACCCATGCTCTTCTGGTCTAGCAGATGAAGGCAAAGCAAGACATATTATAGCTTCTCAAATGGCGTGAGATGCCTACATTTAGGCAATTGTTATGTCCCAGATCCAGCATAGCATGTCAGTACGACTCTGAAACAAAGCATATACTTGAATATTTTCCCAGATGGAATAAAAGTAAGTAGGCTGCACTGACTGGGAAAACCTATTTAGTGCTTCTGCAACAAAGTCCTTACACAGCAATTTATCTCAGTGTCCATAGTCCCAGCATATTTGAAGTGAATAATGTCCCCATTTAATTTTACGTACTAATGTTCATTAATTGTTCCAGCTTGCAACTCGTATTTGTTTTCTGCATCCACAAAATAATAAGGTAATGAGAATTAAACTTGCCATTTATTGTAAATCTACTGAACAGTCATAAAAGTCAAGATAACTGAAGTGAGATAAACCCACTATAAACAGATAAATATATACTGTTTGCATAACCACTTTGACTATGGTAAGAGTAGCAGCAATTCACCAGTGGCTGTATTTACTGACCCTCAATTTACTTATATACTTAGAGTTCTGGCTTGACTTACAGAAAATGTCTTTTATAAAAGGAGTGCAAATGCCTGTCTGCATCCAACAGCCTGTCGCATGGTTTCACTAGCAGGTTTGGTCATGCTGTTGTACTCAGGGTAACAGTTGGCACCCCTTTGCAAGCTTCATGCTACTTTGGAATAACCTACGTGCAGGGCTGGAGGTTTTTTTTATATATCTGTAGAATAGCTTGTGCTTTTGTTTGACTCAACTCCAGTTTCAGCTTGCACATGCCTGGCTTTGCAAGAACCTAATGTCTGAATTCAAATAGAATTATTAGGTAATCTTCTAGTTGTAATATTATTTACAGCCTTAAGCCATGCTTTGTATTTTGTTGTGTTAGGAGCATGAAAATCATTTACTGGGTATTTAGTTTGCATAATTAACATAAACCATTTGCTTCAAGTTTTAACTATGTGGGAAATATTTTGCTGGTATGTAGTGCCTTCAGGAGAAAGAGCAGAGTTTATCAGCTAATCCTGAAGTACTTATTACTTCTGATGTAGCATCACACATAATTTAACTGGGGACACATTTTTGCAGTTACTATGCCTAAAAACGACTAACAACACTCAGAAACCTCTTTCGAAACTTATTTTTTCCTGCTGATTTCTTTTTCTGTTCACCGAATGAATTCAGAGAAGACAGACTCTGCTAAGTTTCCTGCACAACCTCTTCCTAAGGAGACTGGGATGCTTACTTTTGTATTACATAAAGTCTATACTATACACATTGTGTATATATTGTAAAGTATTTAAAATGTGTAAATACAATTTGATCATGCTATATGTTTAGGTATGATTAATATTCTGAGAGAAAACTATTTGTGAAATTCATAACTTAAGATCTTTTTCCACTGTACCATGAAACAGCAATATTTTAAGATGTCATCCATTTACATAAAAAAAAATAAAAGATGTAATTAATTCCATCAAAGCATATTACATCCTTGGACTTTTAAAAAAAAGCACACAAAAAAACAGGTTATATAATATTACTTTGTTCCTGTTTTCAGTTGAGGAATGTGTAATATTTGAAAGTTGCTCTTTGTTTCTGGCTGTTCAGCTGAAAGACTGCTTTTATTGTTGTTTTCTAATGACATGATGAACAACTACCATTCAACCTGAAGTAAAGGGGGCAAATAAATTGCTTCTTTCAAATTCAGGCCCAAAAGCCTCCCAATTTAGAACACTGAAATCTTTACCTCTCTGAAACAGTAAAATAGTAGGCCTATTTACCTTAAGAACTTTGAGGGCAGCTACTCACCAAGTACGTTCCTTCCTCTTTAGCTGGCCAAATAAAGGTCACTTTTCAGAAATCTGACCTTAGTCTGCAGTAAGTTTGAAAGATAAAAATCACCTTTTCCTTTTATTTTTTAGATCTAGGTTCTCTTTAACACCTGATTTGTGCAAATAAATAGCTTTTACAAAACTGGGAGGCATTTTCATTATCAAACTGAAATCTACAGCTTTGTTCAATTTACTCACTTCTGGATGGCATTACTAATTTTGGTGCTAATATGTTAACATGGAGTTGGACTCAGCAATGTTTATAAGTCCCTCTCAACTCAAGATATTCTATGATTATTTCAACATTGCTTGGCTAATCATATATTGTAAAAAGTCATGTAGTTCTGTTCCATAAAAAGAAATTTGTTCCCAAAATTAGCCAAGGGTGATGCTGTACTTCATCTGCTTCTCTGGTCATGTCTGTTTTTAAGATCCAGGAACTGGACTTACTTTCGTTACTTTGAAGTAAAGCAAATCCATCTGAGATAGCAAGCTGAATAGAGCCCGCTCCTATACCCATCAGAAGAGTCTCTCCTACTCTACTGAAGATGCAGAAAACAAAGCAAAGGCACAGCAAAGAGTATTACCAGAAGACCAAATTTATTTTTCAGGTTTATATCATCTGGCCATTTTATATTCACACTCTTTAGTTTCCGGTTGTATTGTATACAAATTAAACTTTATGTCACTTTTTACTTAAAAAATTAAAAAATATATATTGAAGGAAATGGAATATAAAAAGATTAATTGTATTGCAAGAATGAATGACAGCAATTTATATTTTCTGAGTTATTAGCATTTTGCTAATAATTTTTAGAAGCATTTTAGAGATTGAGGTATCTGTTACTTACAAATAGCTACATCACACACAACAGTAACAACACTAGTACTGAAAGTCCAAATGCCTACCTTTCATCTGAGACACTCCACAAGTATGTGAGGTGGTTTTGTTTCAGTTTCTAGAAAGTACCCAGTCCATGCTTTTCACAGCCAAAAGTCTCTGTAACACACTGCAGGTCATATTTTGTCACATTCAGTGAACTAAAGCTGAGACTGCTGGAAGACAACAGCTAAGCAAATAATACTGCTTCAGTCTGATTTCTTCTCATGAGCTGGCAATGCCATTATCAACTCCATATAAAGATATCTAGTCCTCATGGATTCAGCACCTTGTCTTTTATTTAAAGCAGTTCTTTTACAAGGATTTTTCACCCTTTGGTGTGTTTCAGTTGAAAAAAGGGCTTCTTGATGGCTTAAAGTGACTTAGCTTTAGTCTAGGCGTAAATCACTGTGTTCATACTTGAGCACTTGCTCAAGTGGTTTTAAAACTCACTATGCACACTTTTGGCACAGGTTTTACTTTTAAACACTACATCATAAATTTTACTTATTTCTTTCATCTATAAACATTTTCTGATTATAATTAGAGTCCTTCATAGCTCTTAAGAGAAATGTGTTTTCCCCACATTAAAGCTTTGTCAACATAATCATGAAAATGGAACAACTGCTCCACAGTTACTTACACTGCCTTGATCACAACCAAGGCCACCTATAATGGGAAAGCACAACTTCTTTCAAGCATTTTTCTTGACTTTCTAGCAATAAAAGCCAGAACCTATAGTCTCTTCCTTATACCACCGTGACAAACATACCTAAATCCAGGGATGTTATGTTCCTTGTATTCAGATTAAGAATTCCAAGTTCTCACGCTTCTAGCACTAGAGTCAGAGAATGTCCTAATTAGCTATAACAATAAATAAGCAAAACAAAAGTAATTTTACTTTTAATTTCTTTATAAAGACACAAAGTGAAATACAAGTTGGGTGCTTGGTTGGGGGTTTTTTGGAAGTGACTTGCCACCATTACAGCCACAGTAGAGATACTTAACACAATGCAATAGTCCCATCTCCTCAAGTAATTGAGAGCACAGTATCTGCTTCATTGGAAAAGAAAAAGCAGCAGCATAATAGATGAAAAGGTAATTATGCAAACTGATGCGATGTCAAGCTATTAGGTATTATCAAATAGAATCACAGAATCATAGAAAAGGGTTGGAAAGGACCTGAAGATCATCTAGTTCCAACCCCCTTGCCATGGGCAGGGACACCTCCCACTAAACCATGTCACCCAAGGCTCTGTTCAACCTGGCCTTGAACACCACCAGCAATGGAGCATTCACAACTTCCCTGGGCAGCCCATTCCAGGGCCTCACCACCTTTACAGTAACGAACTTCTTCCTCATATTCAATCTAAACTTCCCCTCTTTCAGTTTGAACCCATTACCCCTTGTCCTCTCACTATCGTCCCTCATGAAGAGTCCATCTCCAGCATCCCTATAGGCCCCCTTCAGATACTGGAAGGCTGCTATGAGGTCTCCATGCAGCCTTCTCTTCTCCAGGCTGAACAGCCCCAACTTTCTCAG
This sequence comes from Amazona ochrocephala, assembly GCA_039720435.1. Taxonomy (NCBI): domain Eukaryota; kingdom Metazoa; phylum Chordata; class Aves; order Psittaciformes; family Psittacidae; genus Amazona; species Amazona ochrocephala. The sequence goes on along the minus strand of CM077881.1, from coordinate 77,758,359 downwards.
CCTATCTTCACAAGGGAGGTGCTCCAGTCCCCTGATCATCCTCGTGGCCCTCCTCTGCACTTGTTCCAACATTTCCATGTCTTTTTTATGTTGAGGACACCAGAACTGCACACAATACTCCAAGTGAGGTCTCATGAGAGCAGAGTAGAGGGGCAGGAGCACCTCCCTCGAGCTGCTGGTCACGCTCCTTTTGATGCGGTCCAAGATATGGTTGGCTTTCTGGGCTGTGAGTGCACACTGCTCACTAATGTTCATTTTGTCATCAACTAACACCCCTAAGTCCTTCTCTGCAGGGCTGCTCTGAATCTCTTCCCTGCCCAACCTGTAGCTGCACCTGGGATTGCTCTGACCCAGGTGGAGGACCTTGCACTTGGCATGGTTAAACTTCATCAGGTTGGCATCAGCCCACCTCACAAGCGTGTCAAGGTCCCTCTGGATGGCATTCCTTCCCTCCAATGTATCAACCGAACCACACAGCTTGGTGCCATCGGCAAACTTGCTGAGGGCGCACTCAATCCCACCACCCATGTCACCCACAAAGATGTTGAATAAGACCGGTCCCAACACCGATCCCTGGGGGACACCACTCGTTACTGGTCTTCAGGTGGACATTGAGCCATTGACCACAACTCTGTGTGTTGCCATCCAGCCAGTTCTTTATCCACCGAGTGGTCCACCTATCAAATTGATGTCTCTCCAATTTAGAGACAAGGATGTTGTGTGTGACAGTGTCGAATGCTTTGCACAAGTCCAGGTAGATGACATCAACTGCTCTACCCCGTCCATCAGTTCTGTAGCCCCATCATAGGAGGTCACCAAATTTTCCCCTTAGTGAAGCCATGCTGGCTGTCAGATGTCTTCTCAGCTTCAACACACTAAATATACAAGACTGCTTTAATCCATAGCTTTAAAAACAAAACCACAGACCACAAAGCTTAACGGCCTTCCCTGCTTCTCCATACAGGCTACAAAATATTTCCATTGCACTTGTGTCCAGATAAATGCAACTAAAGGAACTGCTTGTTGGAATGGAATTTTTGAAGCTGATGTCAGTATCATACTTCATATTTCCATTTTCCCAAACTGCCATGGCCTTTTTCAGTTGTGCTTATCAACTGGGGAGAAAACCCCAAACAAACCAAGGCAAAACAAAAATAAAAATCTAAAAAGAATTAGAGGAAAAAAAAGAAAATCATACCTCATCTCATTATGATAATCCATTAAATGTAAAAGTAGGTCATTCTCTTTCTTTATGCACATTTCCTTGGTTATTCTTGTTCTGAACATAAGGTGTTTTACTAACTAATATTTAATTTTAAACAATAACTTACATTCAAACACATTACTTAGTGTTGAGCCAATTCTACAGAACACTAAATAGCACAGAAATTGAAGATCTGAAGCCAACAACCCCCTAACCTTTAAGGGAAATATGTGCCGATTTATAGCAAAGATGAAAGAAAGGTGTAATTTCTCTTCTCCCTTCAAACGTCATTTCAGTGCTGGCCCATGATCCTGCAAAGCAAGGAACTGGCGAAACAACAAATGTCTCTTCCCAACATGGGATACGACTCTTGCTCCACTCCAGTTTCATGGTTTGTGAATTCTCTGACCCTGTGTCAAAGTCAGCAATACTGGGAACATCCACGGCAGTGCTCTAGCAAGGACAGTGATCTTCCTGGATATGGGAACAGCAGTTACAGGCTCTGCAGAAGAGACGGGGATTGTTTACCTCATTGCTTTGAGGAATATTTCGACATGGAAATCAGTCAAGAAATTTCCCAATAGTAAAGTACCTGATGTCCAAGTATATTTTTTCTAGTAATTAAAGTTTGCTGAAATTAAAAGCTTATTTTTTCAAAACAAGATAAATTCATTTTTTCACTGTTTTCTGCCTCTTGTTTGGAAATACAGCAATTTTGCCATTGGAAAAAGAATTTTTAATCTTTAAGTTTTTCCTAAATGTTCCCATAAAAGCTGGGAAAGAAAAGAAACAATATCTCACTATGCAAACATTCACAATGTCTTGTTTTTCTTTTTGAGACACACCCTAATATTCACTCATCAAAATAATAAATATGTTTTACTTTTTTCCCCACATACACATACACAGATTCCTTTCTAAGTGCTTTATAGCTTGCCCCATTCTGTTAGGAACTGACAGAAAATACGGGAAAGACCAATATGGCTATTTGTGGACATACGTAATTTGCTTAACTTTGTTCACTTTACTGAACCACAAGCTTGACAATATCCCAATGCTTTATTTAAATAAGATGACATTTCAGTCAGGAGGAGACAAACCAGCCTCCTATGGCTACCTTTAAGTAACATTATTAGTAGTTTTGTTAGTGCCATTAGAATCTATTTTATGGCAACACTTGGAGCTCCAATAGCGACTTAGCCAGCTCCTGAGGGATCAGGCAAAAAGATCTGCTCCTCTCTCAGAAAGTTTACAGTGGTACCAGTGAAAATACAAAGAAATCTGCTACAGACTGGGAATTAATACACTGAAACCTGCCTTTTTCATTGCCCATAATCTTCGACTCTGATGCAAGTTTCCCAGGGCTCCAAATGCAGTCATTTTCATGCATAACATTAAACAATACCTGAAACAGCATCGACTGACCACTCATATGAGGTCAAAACTGAGTCCAGCTTCTCACCCAGGAGGGAAGAAAAGGTCTCTTTCACATTCTCCAATTAGGACTTAAAGACTGTGAAACTGCTCAGTAACAACATCCCAACAACTGAATGAGGCCCTAATCCAAGCCTTAATTCAGGCATTTCAGGGCTGTGTTGGATGATGGCCCAAAAAGCAGCAAACAACGAATTGTTAATTTTTATTTGTTGTTTTTCCAGCTTAAAAGTGTGTGCATTATGGGAGTTTTGTCTGCCCCCAAATTACAGCCTGGCAGTTGGGGAATATTTCCCGAGTTATGGATGTATTTTATATGCAAGGTAAGCATTAGTAAGGATAATATTTTAATTGCACGACTGCTAGCTGTGGTTAGCATTAGCTACACACACTGCAACAAACAGATTAGCACCACACTGGAAACCCTCCAATCATTATACATACATTACGATTTTACAGACAATGGGGGGAAAAAAGAAACCAAAACATGTGGCACACCTGGTCTCTGCATAGTGTTGCAGACCTTTGGCTTGTGTAAGTTATTCCACTGAAGTAATGGAAGTACTGTAATTTACACCAGATGAAGATCCGTTCCAAGATCTGCCTCTTCCAAACAGAAATATCATGACACTATCTCAAATGATCTGACTTAACAGTGCATTTTTTCATGCATTAGTTACCAGAGCATGACACTGCACAGGAAAAATATACCACAAATATTCTGCGTTGAAAAATAACCCCAAAGAATCCTCTACCGACGTAACCAGTTTCCCTACTGCTCAACTAAGCCTGTCAGAAAGTGCTGGTTGGGAGTTGGCTTCAAACACAGCATCAAGAAAATCAGAAAACCCGGATTGGTGTTGGCTTTTCTGGGGGGTGGAGGGCTGGGTGTGTTAGTTTTTAGTGTAGGTTTTGCAGGGGGTGGTTTTTTTAAGGCAATAAGGTCAACTCGTCTCCACTAGAAGCATCATGTTCCAATCTCCCCGATTAATGTGTACTAGGAGTCCCATTTTTACGTCTCCATCTACCCTGTCAATAGCCAACAATCCCTGGGTTAATCTAGTGCCAAAAACAATGTTACTGTATTTTCTCTTAGCCAGAAGACAGTAGTCTGGAGAGAACCAGGGAGACAGAAGCAGGACTGAAATTAGATATCATACCATCCTGTCCCCCAAATTAATAATCATACCAAATACATTATAACTTTATATTATCACAATTCAAATATAGCCTTCGATAGATGTTTAATTACTAGAAAAATTCTACCAAGGGACAGTAGCTGAGAATGTAAGTTTTAAACATTTTTTCCAAATGAACCAAGATGATCCTAAACCGCCAGTTCTGATCTCAGAAAGTTCAATGTAGCCTATTCCCTTGCCTATTACATAGATGGATAAAAGCAGACCCCTCCATAGGTTTTTAATCCTAGCTATACTTGGAGAAGGTTTTGCACTCAGAGCACACAGTGAATTGTTTGCAGTGCGCACTGATGACATTTTCCAACTGAGTTCTGATTTAGAAAAGGGACTTCTCAACTGTCCCAGCATGTTCAACTGTGGGGCTTTGGTCAAGATCCAAAACTCCAGGATTGTTTAATAAGAAGATTCCAGGCAGTCCAGAGCTGACCCTGGCCAGTCACACTGGAGCTCCAGCTTGCTGACGTGGAGGAGGAATACAGTGCAGGGGACTGAGTAGGTCCAGATGCTTCTTCTCTCTTCAGAAAGAAAATTACAATCCATAGAAGAGGAGCGTGGCACAGCCAGCTTTGTAAGCTAGGAACTTTCATGATCTGTTGGAATATATTAACATGCACATTTTTAACTCTAACCGAGATGTAGCTTGTTTCTGGAACATATGCTTGATAGAGGCCGAGTTGCAGGGCCTAAGGGAATGCAAGGGGCTGGATGATTTCATTTCCCCTAAGCTAAGGCAGTTGGCAAACACGGGTATGGCTTGCTGCTTTTTTTGCTTTTATTGTTGTGAATTGTGCGGCTAATTGATGACAGGTTGCCTAGAGCCTGGGACAGACCTCCTGCATGAAAGATGGAGTAAATAAATGGTGGCTTGCCCTTTATTTCACTGGTTCTGTGCTGATTCCTGGAATAGCAGATTGGCTTAGCATTTAAAAGGTACCAGGCAAAAAGAAGGGAGCAGGCTCATTACACAGAGGCAGCCTGGATGCCACTCTTGAATCACTTACTGTTCCTGGATCTCAACACGGGCTCCAGGCACAATCTTTTCAGGTGAAAGGGGTTTTGACTTCCAACAAATTTTACCAAGACCATTCCCAAGCTCTGAATTTACATCATATACTGCAGACAGGAGGAAAAAAAAATAAAAACATGTAAGCCTCCTGAATTAAAAAAAAAAAATCAGTCCTCATTTTCTCAGCCAAAATTTTTCTTGTGCAAACAAACCTGTTAGCATCTTGTTCAAATAAAGTGTTTATTATCCCAGTTATACAGAAAACCTGCACTGGTGTCTCTCCCTCAAACTGTTTCAATGCCTACTGCATGAAAAGTATTTCCACTACATGCAGAATATCTAAGGTTGTTAGTTCAGAGCCAAGTTGCACAAGAATAAAATGGAATTAAGTTTCCATTTCACAATCAGCTTGGTTGTGAGAGTAAGATTCCATGGTGCAAAGCAGTCTAACAAGAAAACTGGTCATGTTTATTCAGTATGGAAATGTACTCAATCTTAATTAGGACCATTAATCAATCATGCATCTCCTAATTGTTTGTTTTACAAATGGGAATCAGTATGTATTAAATAAACCAATTCTCCCTTTTTACTACTGAAGCAATACACCTACAAAGAAAATAACTGTGGAGCAAATTAGAAATTAAGAATTTGGGAATTCCCAGTTTGAATCAATGCTGGAAGGTGACAACCAGGGACGGAGCTGAGGCACAGAGGGGTGGGTGCAAGGAAGGAGCGAGAACACAATGGTCCCTGTTCATCTTGCTCGGAGCAAGGAAAGCTGGCAGTGAAATTAAGAAATTAAATGTCTTAAGTCAAATAAAAGTGAATTCCCTGCCCAAAACATGTTGCTCACCCTGAGATGGGTGCAGCTCAGCAGCAGGGCTGTGCAGCTGAATGCTGCTCCACTGTCCTAAGTAAATGTCATGTTGCCAAAGTGAAGTTACCTCCATCCTCCTACCCATGCCCAGGAGAGAAACTGCACCTTCTGAAGTCTCCTATTGCCCTGCCCTTAACCAAGGGATGAGCACCAGGCTCACAATCAAGCCTGGAGCAGGCAGGTGATGTTTACAGATACAGAGCAATGAATTTCTTGACTGACAGAATGAAAGATATCGAAGAAAAAATTCATTTTGTGCTAAAATTCCTTAATTGGAAAATGAACATTATTGTAAAGATATCAAAGAGCTCCATAAGGTCATTCCTATTGTTAAGATTATTTCTAACTAAAATATAGAAACAGTCAACCTATCAGCAGATGCAGATTGGATGTTTCCTCCATTACACACAATTCAGGGAAGGCACAGCAGAGGGTATAACTAACCATACATTTCCCATAAATAGCTATGTAATTTCAATTTAACTGCACTGTAAGCACTATTAAAATCTTTCCATGAAGTATATTTTCTATGCACATCTCATTGCTATGGTTGGCTAGATTTATGTAATTATGTACAGTTTGAGGTCAATATGGAAAACAGGCCTCGTTCATTACTGACAAGATATTTCCAAAAAGAATAAACACTAAGGAGTCCAGTGATCAGGCACAGAGGCAGAAAAGCCAACTAGAAAGGTACAAAGCTTGTGATGCCTTCATTAAGAACATAATTACTCTTCAGAATATCTCAAGGGCAATAAATTAAATCCCACATGAACATCTGGTAATAATCAATGAAAGAGCACAATAGCATCCGTGTAAACCTGTTAAGAGAAGCATCTTTTTCCAAAGAGCACTGCATATCAAAATGTGCAACAGTCTTCTGTAAGACATCCTTTTGCTATACAATTAAACATTCCTGTTGTAAAGAAAGTATCTACAGCTCACTGTGAAACATCCTTATCCAGGATAAGGTGGTCACTGTGTGAATAAATCAGTAGGCTAATTGCTGCCTACCCTGTGAACAAATCAGTAGGCTGATTACTGAGCACTCTCCATCAGTATCCAAAGCGAATATTCAGAATCAGCAGACAACTGGAAATAGATGCCTCACCACTCTGCTTCCATCATCCTACCTATAAGCAGTGCAACACCCTCTAACCCGTGAAGAACTTCGGCATAATGCATTGGTATGTAGACTCTTTCGGAAGTTGATGCTTTTTTACTATGGTGTAGCAATATTATATTTTCAAAATAATATAGACATAAAATCCATTTCAAAGACCACCTAATACAGTAATATCAAATATAATTAATGGGGCATTTTAATAGACCTCGAGAAAAATTTCTCTACAACTTTGTTTCCTCTTTTAAAGCTCTGTTAGTGCTTGAAGAACAAAAAGGTTATTGCTGCCTTGAAATTGAGAGTCGCACAGATCAGAAGAGCTTGTAATACTGACCCAGAAATGCACTGTACAGGAGCTAAGACTATGCTTCACAAAGGCTCCAAAACTTGGACCTCAAACACCTGGAAGTCCTGGTATTTTCTTCTTTAATTTCTCATGAACATAGGCAACACACAACACTGAGTGGAAAACTTTCCTACACAACCAACAACTAATTAATTTCAGGAAATTTATGGACTATTCACAGGTTACAGAAGTAGAGAATTCAAACGGATGGTAAATTGGAGGAATACTCCTTAGTCAAAAATCAAACTCAATTTGGATCAAAGGCAGTTGTAATATGTTAAGTGTTTTGTACTCTCTGTTCTGTTGTTCTTATACAATATTCTTACACAGCCTAGCATATGTAACAGCCTATTCAAAGCTTCACCAAGTCTTTCCTTTTTACTAGATAAGGTATGCACATGCTCAGACCAAACAGTACATGTTAGCGTAGGGACTAGTCATGTTTCATTCTGCAGAAAGTTTCTCTTAGTAAGAATCATCTATAGCACTGGTGCAACATATGACTTGAGCTTTAATTTGTATATGACACACCAGAAACATCACAGGCTACAAAAAACTGGATTTTCCAAGTCTGTCAGACTCTTCATAATACAGCAGTGCTCTATTATTATTATTATTATCATAATACATATTAACACAAGTGCTGGAAAACTCAGTATGAATTTAGTTGGACCAAAAGCAAAACACGGCCCTTCGGGCATTTTACACGAAGACAATTCCGTTTCCAAGACTGGAGCTGCCTGGTGGCAGGCTCCTACATGTTTCCCACAGGATGAGAAGAGAAAGGGGAAAATGAAAGAAAAAAGAAAGAAATAGCATAGGCTAGAACAGATGAAAAAAGGCATTTTGAGGTTACACTTTGTGTTCTTCAGTAGTACATCTATCAGTAGGGATAACAGCTAGATCTGCAGTCTCTCCCAACCTCAAATCTACTACTGGTCCACAAAAATGTATAGCAGAACTATACACAAAGAATGGCACACACCTACATCACCCTTAGGAACAGGAGCTATGTTTAGTTCATTAAGACTTGAAAGAAACATTTAAGATGCCTCGACTGTGCTGCATGGCACAAAAATATAAATATAATAGCTGTAATTGTATAGCATCTGTAATGACCTAACAGTTATAGAGCAGTTGCTTTTTCTTTTCAGTATCTGTACTCCTGAACTTTGCTCTTCCTAATTAAAGAGAACATACTAGCTAAGTTTTTCAGTGTGACAGAGGCTATCGTCTGCCACACCATATGCAATTTCTGTTAGTAAACTTGCCTTAACCAGAGTTCTGTGACACCATCTGATGTTGCTTTCTCAGAGTAAGGCTAGCGGTACTAGAAGCACTGGTTTTATGGGACACACAAAGGGACAAGAGAAGCTTCTCCTCCATCAGCTCTGAAATCATTTGCCAAATCCCCACCTTGCTTATACTAGATAACTCCAGGGGAAAGGAACAAAACAAAACCCACAAATCCCAACAAAACCTATCAAAAATGTACACACACACACAAAAAATCCCCTCACCTTTTACCTACTGAGACAAGTACTAAGAAAACCAGGCCTAGGTAAGATCTAGCCTCAAATTTCAGGTTTTTATATATCAAAAGGGCTGACAGTGATTAGCTATTTGTCCTGCCTGTGACAAAATGTCCTAAAGCTCACTCTGCTACTTTAATAAACAGTTATAAATCAATGCTGTCTGCAAAAGCAGTAACAGCAGAGTCCTGGTATTTCCATTTCATTATGAACTGCAATACACTGTAAAAATGGAAATTCTAATTCTTGCAAACTTCAAGGAGGAATTTCAGTCTTTCAGTCTCCATAAGGGAGGTGATAAAAGAAAAAGAATGCGTGCACACGTGCATACACATGAACAAGATGGGGAGTTAATTTAGCCATCGTATAAAGAAATAAAATCCAATTCAGGGGGTTGGGGGTGTGGGATAATTCTGATTTCTATCTTCTTGTGACCAAAAGTATATGGTGGTAGTTATAATAAACAAACTCGCTTTTTTGAAAGTATACCCTTTTGTTAAACCAGCCCCAAATCTGTGGTTTTAAAGTAAACAACTGAAAGTCAGAAGATGAACCATTCCATTAATCCTAACCAGATTCAATTTTATATGTTTATACTGGGAGATAACAGGGATCCATTAAAACCATACCTTTTTTCTTGTGTGAGGGAGGAAATGAGAGGACAAACTAGAGAATGGCTTTTACACATGGGCTTAAGACAGCTTATACTTACACTGTAATTCATTCCAACTGCTGCACAGTGTCTCACAGCTCTCCCCAAGAAAAATGCCCTTCAGTAACTATTTGATGATGCTATACTCCTGGATCCTAAGAGTGTCTCAGTAATCTGAGTATCAGTGGCTAGTAAGTGCGGATAAAAATACTATTCAGCACCACATACTTTCACTTCAATTTGTCATCTTTCAGCCTATAGACCACCTTTATCTCAAAAGCAATGATGTGTTTTAGCTTTTTCAGAAGTTGTACCATTTAGCTCATGGGTTAAGTAGACTTCAAAGTAAACTGCAAACAATAAAACAAGCAAAATGTGTTACTCCTTTTCACAAGAGAACTCTACTTGCTGAGCAGTACCAATGAAGAAATTTGGGCTTTGAAAGCAGGGGTTTTGGATGCAGACATGAAAAGCAGCAGGATCTTGCTCTCTCACATGGCATTTTAAAATGGATGCATGCCATCAATTGCTCAGTTGTGATTTCTGTCCCAGTAAGAGAAAGGTAGGGAACTGTGATGCCAGAAAGTTTCTTCCCATGGCATTGAGTCAACACTCACTGACATTTATAGGACTTAAACTAAGCCACAGCTGTGTCCTGTTACAAAACAGGACCATAGAAGCCTTCCAGGCACAGACACATTCCCTCCTACTACCATCGCTTCAGCACAGGGCTCCTGAAGCCTTACTCCAGGCAGAGCTACAGGTTAGGATGTTACACACACCAAACCTCAAGTCACTATCCAGATTAGGCATGCTTAATTCAGTCCCAAACTTAAGTGTTTACTGAATATTTTGTAGCTTCACCTAAGGTTTATCAGGAGTTCGTCTATCACCCTAAGCACACAGACTGCCTTTAGAACCCAGAAAGCCTTATGTTGCTGCCTCTTCTGTACTGGGATGCAACAACCTTTTCTGCATTAGAACTGAGCTCAGAGCAAGCTCAAACCAAAGCCACTGAGATTCCCCTGACCTGTCCTGAAACCAGAAACTGGGCTGTGTTTGTGTACTGACGTGTACTCACGACTGGAAGCAGCCTTCAGTCAAAACCTCATGAATTTGTGTAAAATGACAGCACAACTCAGCATGGCTTCATCTGGGGGATGACTACAAGAAGTCTGCATAGCTCCAGTATTCCAGTGATGATAGATTTTTAAAAACACTGCTTATATGAAAATAATCTCTACCTGCACTTAATATTTTTCAGTATAATTGAGACATGATTTCTAAGGTAACTACTATTATTACATATAACTCACTGCTACATCATTTTTCTTCATTCTTCAGATTAATAGACCCTGAGTTTTCTTACCTTTTTAAAAATGAAAAGGTGAAATAATTAGTTTTCTTTCATGAAGGGGCAAACAAACTACGTATAAGTCATCTCATTACAAGAAATAAGGCTATTCACATGCTTAAAGTCAGGTTCTAAAGTACTCTCTTGAATGGAAGACTTAAATCACCAAATATTTACTTTCTGTGTTCATTACTTTCAAACACAAACAAAATAAACTGCCCATCTTGCACAGTGCCTGTAAAACAGGCAAATTCCATCCTGCAGAAGTTTCCTAGGAAACCAGAGAAGGCTCAAAGAAACACAGAACAGCTGGAAAAAGAAAAAAAAATACTTAAGTGCTCCATATCCCTCAATTTTAAAACCATGAGAAACATACTACTAACAAAAATTAGAGCAGTACAATTCACACTGGCTGGACCTTAATTCTTTGTAAAGGCAAACATGTGCAGCCTGAATAGATCAAGATTTAACTCTTCTCTCCCCATCATCCCACCCTGCCCCAAAAAATACAATTGAAAAAGGCAAGAAATGCGAACATTTTGATAGAATGTAGTAAAGCTGCAGAGTTTTGGTCTGTACACATAAAGGATGGCCAACCCCTCAGAGAGGTGGGCTTACTGAAACCTAACAGCAAGCAACAGTTTATGTGATTTATTGCCTGCAGATTTCTTTGCAGAGGAGCTAGATTCCACTTCGGAAACTTCTGAAGCTATTCAACATGAAAACCCATGCAACTCAAGAAATGTATTATTAGCACAATGACTCAGTATGTATATTACAGTAGTACCCTAAGGCTTCGTTTGAGATCAAGGATGCTTTGTGCTCAGCACTGCACAAATTCATAGGAAGGCCCTGTGCTTTACAGTAACAATGTAAAATCAAAGCAGGCCCAAGCCACTCAATCTCAGTATCCAGGTTTAGATAAAATTTTCTAACACCACAGCAAGCGTTTCAACAAATTAAAAAAAGGAAAAAAAAAAAAAAAAAGAAAAAAAAAAAAAAGGAAAAACAGGTAAAGAACAATTTACCTAACTTCAGTCCTAATTTCTGAAGTAGGCTTCCAACACTCTGCCAGTCATCAGTATAATTCCAAGATTCAGTGCTGTCACAGCAGCCATAATGTTGTGTTGGCTCTTCCTTCCCCACATGGCTCCATTTTCCATGTTATGCTTTGCTTGTTGCCAGGCTTGATGCTTTTTACATCCAGTTCTTGCCTTCCTTTGTTACCAACACATGTTCCAGTATTTTCTGACTTGCCAAAGCAAGCGTTGAAACATCTGGAAATCATCCTCCATTACTTTCACCAGTGAGATGCATCTGCCTTGCAATGCATTTCCCATACAGTGGGAATGTCTGATGTCTTAAAACATCACATTCTATATATATGTGCGTATATATCTTTTAAAATGCACTACATATACCTAACACTCTATATATTACACTACTCTAAAATTTAACATGCAGTAAGTTACAAACACACATGAATTTCTTTCAGAAATTTAAGCATGCATACTTTACAGCCCAAAAGATTCCTGATTTGGGAGTGCTCTAAATTACAGATATTTAAAATCAATATGGTGCAATATATTATATTCAGCATTTATTATTTTTCTAGTGCATGGAATTTGAAATAGAAATATATTACTTTTTCCCCCAAAGTTTCCTCAGCTAGGGGAACAAAAAAGCACCTTTAATGAACAAAATGACATTTCAGATGTAAAACTGGGAGTCTTTTGTATGATCTGCCTGTAATGATGGCATCGAAGTGCTAGGATTTGAATACAAGGTCTATCAGAGTCTTAGCTGTGTCTTCAGCAGCTGTTGCCATATGCCTTCCCCTTCACTACTCAGAACAACCCAAGTGTTTTTTAAAGGTTCAGTTTTATATAATGTAGGATGGGGAACAAATTAGATGCTGTGTGTTGGAAGATACAAAGTATGCATAATGCAACAACTCTGTCTTGTAAGACCTTTGTCAAAACTTTTGTTTTAATGCCTCACAAGCCTAAGGGAACCCCATCAAGGCTGATATATAGTATGTGAAAATCTCTTGCATGTTGCACAGAGCCAAGGGCTCCTCAAGAGGTACAAGCTCCCCCTCCCACCCAATGCCGCTCTGGAAGTTCCTGCCTCTCTTGCTTCCCTTCCTCTTCCTGTATATTTCTTTACAAAGTCCTACTACATGAAAAAAAATAGCATCCTTAGTTTTAGCTCTGTCTCTGTTGTTACCACCACTTCAGCCTACGATTTTTAAAGATAATTCTCTTCCTGGTACTTCTTACCCATATTTTTACATAGATGACAAGTACTTAATTCCTCACTTTCATCTGCAAATTTCATTAAGAACTTGTTTCTTTCCTGAACTAGATTACAGAAGACTGACTGTGAAACTATGAGATTTCATCCACAATAAGGATTCATTACTCCTAATCATGTTCCTGTATTTTATTTTTCCCACCACTTATAACAGCCACATTCAAGCCAATACTAACTTAAAGATTTCATGAGACAGTGAACCAAATGCTTTACTAGCAGTCAAATGCTTTTACATCAATAGAGCATTAAGCCATCAAACAACAGCCTTTCAAAATTACTGGTGGGGGAACTCTGCAATGCTTTTTCTTTGTAACAACTGCTATGTAATTTATAATTCAACAATATACACAATGATTGATGCTGAAATTCTCCCTTAAATGACACAGAGATGCTACCATTGGCAAGTCTGATCCCCAATATATATTTGAAAGATCTGTTCATATCTCCAAAGACCTGAAGTTTAATAGATTTTCAAACTTCTTGATGAATAAATCCTGAATCATTTATTACAATAAATAACCTTTCCTTGTAGAAATAATACCTGACCACTAAAAACACCTTCAGCCAGATCAGTATCAGCAGCCATGCTGTTAGGCAATATTAAGCCAGGACAACCCCAGAACCATGCCATGTTTTGCTAGCTAGAGCCCTCAACGGTTAATCTCAGCTTTGCTTGATTTAGTTGGCAGGCTTCTATATGCCTAATCACAGCCACACAGCAAATGCTCTCCTTTCTTGACATTCATTTCTTGTGCAAAGCATCACCACCATCAGGACAGAGACATGTGAACATAAGTGATGTTTTGGGATGGGAAGAGAAATTTTATTTAGGGTAGCTAGCTACCACTACAAGTAGCACTGATGGCTTAAACTTAATCATATATTCTATCCATATTCCAAGAGATTTCAACTACTTAACAATGTGCCATGGGATGCTGTTGTCCAACCACTGAACCTGTGAGGCTCAGTGTTTGGAAAACTTAAGACACAGCAGCTGAGGGGAAAAATCACAACACTTTAAGATAGGCAGAAAATGAGACAAAAATAATTATCATAGGATAGCAATCATTATGGTATTACATCACATTTTCATTAGATCAAAAGATTTGGTAGAACCCTGTAAAGAAAATATTAGTGGAACAGCTGAGTGGAAAACAAGCCATCAAGCACACACAGCTTCTGTTCACTGCTTCTGCTTTCATATTTTCCTTAAACACTTTTTCTGGACTACTGGGACATTTAACAAGACAGAAAATTATTAAATACCAATCAAGGTCTCCCATGATTTCCTGGAAGAGAGAGGACTGCTTTAAACAAAACACTCAGCACAACCTCTGAGGTTTATTCTTGTAATACAGCTAACCAAGAAGAGGTAACAGTTTTCAAATGAGGAATAATTTATTCCTGGCTTTGAGCTTGTATTTTGTCAACATTTTAACACGCTGTATTAATCTTGGAACAATTGGGCCAGGACAGACTCATGATGATACCTTTTACCTCCCCCCTTACTCTTTCTCGCACTACAATTGTGTCTTTAATCCTTCACTTCAGATGGTCAGCATGCAGGAGGATGCTGGCAAGCATTTCATGACCAAAGAGTATTTGGAGAAGATACTGTATGGACCTTCTCAGCCAGACATCTACTGCACAGCAGGGAACAGGCCTCAGTGAGACAGTTTACTCTTCTGTTCCTACTCTAAATGAGTTCATGTCCAAAACTCTGAATTCCTGCCAGCAGTATCAGAGTCGCTGCTTGTGTTTCTGTTCAGCCACATTATCCAAAGAACAGGGGCACAGAGATTCAAATTAATTCTTTAGTCTTCCCATGCTACCATTACATAGTCCAAAGGCTATAAATGAAAACAAGTGAAGACACAAAACACTGTGGAATTTTTCCAGTATAAACCCAACTCCATTTTATCATTCTCCCAACTGTATTATTCACACAAAGCTGCAGAAAAATACAAATTCCCCAAAACTCCAATTGACTTTCAGCTGGCAGCAGCATGGCCAAGGAACAGCCTTAGACCAGCTCTCCAAAGACAAGACCTGTCTTCAGCAGCTAATAAAACCAGAATCCCAAGGGTCTGCATTAAATAGAGATTCCCTGAACAGAGAGCATCCCACCGCTGGCCCTCTGACAATCGTTCTTAGTCTTCGTGCTTATATAACACATGACCTTCCCGCAGCAAAAGCGGGTGAGATAGTGGGATAATGGAATTGGTTCTCACTACAAGAATAAAAGCCAGCACAGCAGGCTATGAAAAATGTATGTTGCTTACTAAGAAGATAATTGTAAGCTGCAGTTTGGATATTTTAATTGCCACAGCACCAAGGGCTTATCAGCATCCAGAGCTTCCTACATGCTATTCTTTTCATAACCATAAAGCAACCTAGAAAATAAGAATTTATAGGAACAAATTGGTGTGACCCTTCCTTTGGACAGTATCACTCTTTTGTTCTTTCTGGTAGCTCAGCAACAGCCCTAACTCTTCAAATTTCTCAGAATTTAAGTCAGGAAACGCACAAGCTGCAGAACACAATCTGTGATAAAAACTATAGAGAAAAGGTGTAAACTGTGCACAAATACATTGATTAAAGATGTAAACAGTACACAGTGTTACCTGTGTACCTCTCAAAGTGTTGTGTGACTCATAAGCCATTTTTCTCCAGCTTTAAAGTACCTTCTTTCTTAAGTAACTGAAGACTTACTTATACTACTAGAAGAAGCACATTTTCCTCACTCCCTTCTCATTATGCTTTCAATTAATGCATCAGACATTCCAGTTCAAATTACACCCAACCTTCCTCATGAGATGGATTCAGCAAAGCTTTCAAAGGGCAGTTTAACAAGGTAGGTATGTCACAGCCTGAAATTTGAGACAGCAAGCACAACAATCTTTCCTCGTGCTCTGAAAGTTCTTACTTCAAGTAGCCTTTGTCAAAAAAATTCAATTCCAAGTTAATCTGATTTATTCATTTTACTCTAAAAGTCACTTGGTTTTGCCCTGTGCATTAGATTAAGAATAGGTTCTATTGTCTATAAATTGAAGTGCAAACACAGCCTCTCATCTCCAATCCAAGTGAGAATCCATTGGATTGGCACTTTGATTTACTCTAAGAATAAATTTTGAGGAAAAAACCCAACTATATCACCAGGAGTGTACACAAAAACATACATGGTCACAAAGACAAATATGGGTGAAACAATCACTGTACATATAAGGACAGACCACGTGTCTCCAGCTGGAATTTCGACTATTTTTTCATTATTACTTTATTGGTTTTTGGCATTGAGTTCATTGCCTTTCTCTGTATATGGAAAAATACTTGCACACAGGCCATGAACATCTGCTCAGTTTTTCTAAAGGATCATAGTGTTACGTGAAGGTCTGCCTTTGGAATTTCTGCCTCCCCACACGTACACACAAGAATCCCTGCATTTCTTTTCTCACAAAACACCAAAAACTGAATAATGTGGCAAGATGACCAGTTCTAATTCTAACCACAGAAAAGTCATATAACTTCCTTTTAACCCAGATAGAAATAGTAAATACCACTTAAACAGCAGGAGCTGTTCCTAAGCAGGGTTTTGGTGGACAGTTGTTTTTAATGAAAACGTCCTAAGAGTTAAACAAATTAAAAAGGCCTATTTTTATGTCAATATACACTACTGTTAAACAGGACCAGTCCTGCAATGTTTTATATGAACAAATCAACCCAATAGAACGCTATAATACTGAAAAAAGTTGCAAAGATGAAAGGACTTCACCAAGAAATGCAGTGTGAGCATGCCAAAACGTGAATGAGAGCATGAAATGACCATTTGGTTTCTATGGGAATAATCTATATTTGTAAACATTGTGGGGAAAAAATGCCTGCACTAACAACCACAGCATGCAATTATTCTTGAACCACAAAGTATGTTCTAAAAAAGACCAAGCTCATGTGGACAGTTTAACATGACCCTCAGTTCTACGGATTCCATGATTTTGTGCAGAAGTTTGCTCAATCTGAGCAGGAGAATTCTTCTTGAGAGCTGTTCTTGTGGAAATTTCTGTATGGAGTCTCCTTCCCACACTTTTACAGGCAGGAAAGGCAACCACAAATATTCTAAAGTAATGAGTCAGTTCCCAAAGAACTGTGATATGTTTTCTCATAAATAACCGATTCTCATTTTCTGCTTGTTTAGAGCTATAATCATTTCTCCTTTCAAGTTATTTGCTACAAATAGACACATAAACTGACACCTACATGCATGCACGCACACGTTCATGTTTTCTCACTAAGAAAACTGAGGTAGACATGCAAGTGAATTACGCTGAGATCTGGAACTTTGTGGGGAACAATCAAATACAGGAGAACCAGCTGCTCAGGCCCAGTCAGCATCAGTTTATGAAAGGCAGGTTACTGCCTGACTTAACCCAATCTTCTCTAGCAAGGTGATCCGCTTAGTGGATGAGGGGAAGGCTATAGATTTTGTCTACCTAGACTTTAGTAAAGGCCTTGACACCATTTTCCACACCAATATCCTGGAGAAAACAGCTGCTCATGGCTTGGATGGGAACACTCTTCACTGGGTAAAAAACTGGCTGGATGGCCAGGCCTAAAGAGTGGTGGTGAGTGGAGTTAGATCCAGCTGATAGCCAGTCACAGGTAATGCTCCCCAGGGCTCAGTACTGGGACCAGTTCTATTTAATATCGTTATCAGTGATCTGGAGAGGGGATTAAGCGCACCCTTAGTAAGTTTGCAGATGACACCAAGGTGGCTGGAAGTTTTGATCTGCCAAAGGACAGAAAGGCTCTGCACAGGGATCTGAATGGGGTAGATCAATGGGCTGAGGTCAGTTGTAGGAATTTCAACAAGGCTAAGGGCCAGGTCCTTCACTTGGACCACAACAACCCCATGCAACCCTTCAGGCTTGGGAAGAGTGGCTGGAAAGCTGCCCAGTAGCAAAGGACCTGGGAGTCTTAGTCAACAGCCTGCAGAACATGAGCCATTACGTTTAGCTGGAACATGAGTGCTCAAAGGTGGGTAAGAAGGCCAGCAGCACCCAGGCTTGTATGAGACATAGTGTGGCCAGCAGGACTAGTGAAGTGATCATCCCCCTGTACCCAGCACTGGCGAGGCTCCAGCTTGAATACTGTGTTACATTCTGGGCCCCTCACTACAAGAGAGAAATTGAGATGCTGGAGTGCATCCAGAGGAAGAACAGGAAGCTAGTAAAGGGTCTAGAGAACAAGTCTTGTGAGGAGCAGCTGAAGGAACTGTGGTTGTTTCACTGGAAAAAAGGAGGCTCAGGGAAGACCTTATCACTCTCCAAAACTGCCCAAAAGGAGGTTGTAGTGAGGCAGGTGTTGGTCTCTTCTCCCAAGAAATGAGCAATGGGACAAAAGGAAACAGCCTCAAGTTGCTCCAGGGGAGGTTTACATTGGGTGTTAGGAAAAACTTCACTGAGAAGGTTGTCAAGCACAGGAACAGGCTGCCCAGAGAGATGGCTGAATTACCATCCCTGGAGGTACTTAAAAGACATGTAGATATGGTGCTTCGGGACATGGTTTGGTGGTGGATTTGGCAATGCTACATTAATGGTTAAACTCAATTTTAAAAGGTGTTTTCCAACCTAAACTTCCCCTCAATAATTCCCTTACCTCCTCATAGCTACAGAGGACTTTCCCATGCCATCATATTCCCCACAGTGACAAAACTGCAATGTAGTAACCTCTTTTCTCCCTAAAGATACTGTCTCTAATATTAGTGAGAGATAACGGACATATTTAATACTCCCCATGCAATCACATGAGCTGTTTCTGTCTCCTTTAAGGCCAGTTAATTCTCCTCCCTTTGCATGGTCTCCAGACAAAATGAAAGACCTCAAGAAATCAAAGGTGGCAAAGAGGATCATCAATTCAAATTGAATGACTGTTGCTTGGTTTTGTTTGCTTACGCTGTCAAACAAGGCAAATTAGATACTTTTAAATCAATACCAGAGTTCACACCAATCTCAGCTAAAGTAAGGCTAACATCACAGGAGTGGAACAGGGAAGGATAAATCACCACAAAATTCAGAGACAAGGATGTGTTGCAGAAACTGATGAGAACCTAAAGGTAAGTATAGGATTGCAGTGAGAAATACAGGAGATGGTGGCAAAAGACCATTGCTGCCATGCCCATGTAGAATTTGCACAGACAAATCCTCTCAAATGAGACGGCTCCCACAATTTCAGCTTTGATTCAAGTTCTCCACCGAAGGTGTGTGTCTAAGTTTTCTTTAACTTTTTTGAAGAATCACATTTACACTCACAAGTGGATGGTAAAGTGGATCCAGAAGCATGCACTGCTTCTACTAGTACTTTTCCTCTACCGTGAATCCTAAGGAAAGAAGAAAGATTATACACTGTGTGGAAATCCCTACACCAAAGGTTCGGGGCTTCCAAGCATTACATGCTTATACAGCACAATTTCAGCCATCTCCTGGGCACTTTTTGGCCCTACTGCATTTCTAAACTAGTCTGGGCCTCTACACAGAAATTAAAACCAGGATCTTTTAGTCTAAGACTTTGCAGTGCTGACTTTACTCCTAAATAGCTTTTAAATAGGCACATTCTAAGCAGCTAGTCTCAAAATGACCAATTCTGTTGCGCTAGGTTTGAAAGCGTCTGGTTTTTCCACAGTTTTATGTGCATTTTAAGTGCGAATACTACATAGCACTACCAGCCAAGTGCTCTTGAGCAAAACAGAACAATGTGCAAAGGTTCCAAGAGAAAGAAAGAAAATGAATACAGAAATGGCATTACTTAAAAGCACAACAATGGTAAGTGCCAAAAAAAAAAAAGTTGAAGTATCACATTTCTTTCATTAATTTTTTTTAAACCATTTTGCCTGATTATAGTCAACTTATCAATATCACTCACCCTCAATGTGAAAAATTCTGTAACATACTTCCGCAAACACTATCTGAGGTTAGCAATCAGTATTTAACCTTTCTGCTTTTTATCAGCCATGAGAAACGGCTGGTAAAACATCGTTCCCCTAGATACCTCCAGTGTTTGTTTACCACAGCACCTCTACTCAAGTGACAAATTTGACCAACTGAATCAACCAAGAGAGGCAGCTGTACAGGCAGAATCACCTGCACAGTGATACAGTGTGACAAACCTGCGCACAAGTACTAAACCCAAGACAAACTAAGGGCAAAACACCGCCCATTCTGCAGCACTTGTGGGCTTTAATCAGGACCTAAAAAACCAGAAACCCCTTTTTCCTGCAATTAAACCAGACCAATGTACAGGATGTACCCCCTCCTCCTACCTCACTGTGCACCATCCCTCACAACTCCCTCGAGTAGCTTTGGGATTTGGTGGGGGGTTTTAACACAATGAACACTGGAGAAAGGAGCCTCATCATATGCATGGTAGACAAAAGCTATTACACTCTGAAACAGCAACATGAGTTAAGTGAAGTAAGTGCAAACAGATGTCACTAATTTATTACAATGTATTTTGCTCTCTGCCTTACCACGTACTTCTCAGTTTCCTCAGCCAGCAGCATATGGGGAGTACATCCCAGAAGGTGTTGCTACGTTATTGGCTCATCCCATAATGTCCATAATAGCACAAACTAATAAATGACACTTCATAATCCCACTGAAATATCACTTGTTTTTTTAACAAAAGTGATCATTTTTATGAAATGGATACAAAAAAATGAAGTCAATGTTTTCTCAACTGTTGTCTTTGGTAGTACATGTAACTGAAAAATACATAATATATGCTTCCCTTTACGGCAAGTGTATGAATTACACTCCCAAGATTACACGAAGTGCCCCTCCTCTGTGGGACTCCTTACACAGCTGTGCACAGTCCAGACACAAGTAGAACACGAGTTCCAGAGTTATTGCACTGGTTTATTCATCAGGCTTTGACTCCTCCTCACTTGCTGCTTACTGCCAGAGAAGTTCAGTCACCAAAAAAAAACCAACCATCCAAACTCTTGAAAATACGCGATAATTGCAAACTGTATTGCAGGGTAAAGCACTAGCGTCTCTGTTGAGCATTATTTGCAGAAGCAGGCAGCGTTACACAGGAGAAGCCTAGGAAGTATGTTGGGAGCACAACAGCCACCGCCCGTCCCGCAGCCAGGCTGCTCGCACTGCGAGAAGGCGACAGACCCCGAGCATTCTTCTCACCATCACTCTCAATCCACCAAATGATGTTAAATCAAAGCGGCTCTCAAGCAGCCACAGAGAGCTCAGGTTGCGGGGACAGGTACACCGCTAGCCAGCACTCCTGCCCTCCCCGAGCAAGATGAAGACAGCCGCGGCCCCAGGGAGCCCGCCCAGCACCCCACGCCCCGGGGCATCCGGCAGCTCCACCAACACGGGGCGGGGGGGGGGGGGGGGGAGACAGAGAGGGAACGGGACAAGGAGGGAAAGGGGGAAATAACACTAAAGTTAGAAAAGAAGAAGAAAGGGAAATGCACGTTTCCGTACTTCTCTAAAACAAAGAATGTGATAAAGCAGATGTAGTTAAGCGCAAACGGCTCCGCCCTGCGAGGCTTCTGCGTTCAGTCCTCCCCGGCTCTCCCAGCCATCCCGCAGCCCGCCCTCAGGCCCGTCCCGAGAGCCTTCTTTTGTTGCGAAAGTCCCGATGGCCCCGGCCCCCATCCGCGCACCAAACCCGGCTCCCAAAGCCTGCCTTTGCCTCCGGTCAGAAGCACTACGCACAAACCTCTCTGCCCCATGCTCAGTCTTGTTACTCCTGTATAGCACAGGTTTTCCATTTCACCTATTATCCACATCTCACATGAAGCACACTCCGTGCTAACAGTGGGAATTATCATCGGGTTTTTTTTTTTAGAAGGGGGAGTGAAACTCACCACCGTCGTATTCTTCCTCTTCTTGCGCTTTTACAGTTACAAATCGGCCTAACAAAGCAGCCAGGATGAAAAAAGTTCTCGTTTGTACCCAGACTGCCATCATGCCTTGGTATCAGGCATGTATCCTCCTGGGCAGCAAAAAGTGGAGAAACGTGAGGTTATTTTAGCACCATGAAGCCAGCCGGGGAGTCTTTCTGCCGCTCAGCATCAGTTCCAGAACAAAGTCTGCGAGCACTCTTTTTCAGCACCAGCTCCAGCGCAGTCTGCAAGCACTCCTTTCAGGGGATGCAGCTTTAAATACGAAGAATGCTGCCTCCACTCCTCTTCCTGCCCCTTTTCAGGCTCGTTCAGGCTCCTAATCATCCACTCCCTGACAAGCAGCAGCCTGATTGATGGTAAAGAACCGAATCAGAGCTGACTTCGCTCTTCCTTGGACTTTTCTCTTTACGAGTACACTTGCAGGGTACTTTCCTGCTGCTGTGTAGTGCATGTGCTGTGTCAGGACCACTTAGTAAGAAAGCAAAAGCATAGTTCCGTAAGAAGCTGTCAGGAAGAGAAAGCCTGGCTTTTAACACACCCAGTCCGCATCTCCTGGGAAGGGAGGGTATCACCCCGTTTGGAGCCGGCTGCCTTATTAGGAACGTGATCCCTTCCAGCTTGCCGAGAGGAGGATTTCCTCCTCTGCTTTGATAACTGCCCCCTTCCTCGCTGTAACTGCATTATCAAATGGACTCCAGACCCTTTAGAGGGGCCGCAGAGCCACCCAGGCAGTTTGTTTCAGGAACCTGTGGGTAACCTCCTCTGCCTTCCAAAGGGAAGGTTTGACTCAAGTTTATTCTTTCCCGAATACTCTTTCCTTAAATGTTTAGTGTGCTCAGTGTTCACTGTTCTGCCAGTTGGGAAGACTACTGCAAATCTGTGGAAGATGCTTTACACTTCTAACACCAGAATGACAATCTAAACTGTCCAATTACCTGCTTTTCTCCGAGGCTGTCCGCCCTTGTTCCCTGAAAACTGGAAACCTACCTAGGGCCCAGACTAGCATTTAGCCCTTAACAGTGTTCCTTAATTAGCATTCCAGTGTTGCCACTAAGTTGATCTCTCTTTTGTGGATCATTTGCAACAGGGAGCAGGATGCTACCCTTTTTTTCTTTCCATGGTGTTTATGGTCGGCAGAAAGGAAGCTCAATCACTAATCCCCGTATTTGCTAAGAATGGGGTTGCCTATACCTGCTGCAGGGAAATACAGATTCATCTGCTGGAAGGTTTTCTAACGTTCAACTGTTTCAGCTTGAGAACAGTCCCATTCGAAGTGGGTATGGTGAGAAGTAAACCTCTTTGCCTGGATTTAGGCACATTGGAAACAGTTATCTCAGCACAATTTAGCACTTCTCAGTGATGCAAAATGCTAAAGCCTGTGAAATTTTTTCCTGTCTCTTCAAAACAGTAGCATGCGCAGAAGAAAGGTAACCCAGAAAATGCACTGCAATGCTAAACCAAGACCACCTTAATAGCAAAACCAAAGATTAATGTAAATGCTGAAAAAAGGAAAAAAACAAAATTCCCTGCTCTCTTGCACCGTGCAGTCTTCACTCAGCAATCTTAAACTCATGCAGGGTTTCATTGCAGGAGTGTAGTATCCGACAGTCCCTGTTGCTTGAGAGTGATAACTTTCTGAAGGAGTAATTTTGAAGCTCTGCAAGCCACTACAAATGAGTAACAATCATAATCATTGGTAAGTATCACTTGAGAAACTCAGAACTGGAAATCAGAAGTTAATATTTGTTCACCTGCCCAGTCACAGCTGAAGTTCTGTTTTGACAGATTCATGAGTACTTGCACTGGTTTGCTAGACTCCTAAGCCTAATGTTTTAGATGCCGTGCTTCAGCAGAACCGCAGGAAATCTCCCTTGGATAGGTGATGTTATGTGATGCTGGCTAGAAACATCGGGTGCTTTGGATGATATATCTAGTTTAGAACCAGATCTGACCTTTGCACTGTTCCACGTGCTCATTAGTTATGAGAGAGCAGCAAACAAGAAAGCTTACAGCCATAACCCAGCGCACTGCACTAAATCACCATATGAAACTATACTATGCAAAATCACTGCATACATTAGAAAAGGAAAATGACACATTTTTAAAACCCACACTACTCAAGGTTTCTCACAGTGGGAGGTAACCTGTCACAGTAATATGTACAGAAATCAGTTATTTAAGATGAGATAGGATGAGAATATGGTCAATGTTCTGAAAAGTCTCCTCTGCTCCTTGATGAAGAACCATTACAACAGGTATGTAGGTGTTTCTGAACTGTATGCTACTAACTGAGGGGATTTATGTGAAACTTCTTACAATAAAGTTGACAACTGCTCAGAGAACTCGCAGCAGAAAGTCCTCTATGGAGCCTTGGGGAAGCTACAGTGAAACCACGGGGGATTCAGACTACCACAGAATCATAGGAATGGGCACACACTGGTAAAACTTGCCTTTATAGTTGCTAACTTTGTCCTCAAAATTAGATAACAAGTGCTGATACTTATTTCCCCACATCTTATATCTGCAGCAGGTTGGTAAATTCTTACTGTATTCACAGCAAGAACGAGTTTTACAATCATCATCTCTTACAGCCTCCAAGACAAACACCAGAACAAGAACAGTATAGAATTATGGTGACACATTTTTTCCCCCAACAGCTCTTTGAGATAAAAATCAGAACCATCCCTTTTACCATTTTCAATGGAACTTCTGTTCTGAGAACTCAGAATTTCAAAGGTACCTTCTGCCATTTCAAGCCTAGTCTCTCCTTTGGAGAGATTCCTACAGCTCTATTTAAAAGTTGCCTTTCAAATCTATTTCTGCCTTGGTCTCACCAACAAATTATGCCACATAATAACCAGATGCGCAACAGAATAGAAAAGGATGTTAAATCGCTTAGTGAATCCATCTCCTTTTGCCTCCTTATAAATACTTCTTTTCATCATGGATCTACAATTAAAGAGCTTTTCAATTTTATTGCGAGCATCATAAGTAGTCTTTGAGTCCATCATTTTTCATTTAAACAAATTCACTTCTAGGCCTAAGCTATTTGATAGCATCACATTGGATATGAGTGATAGAAATTCTTTAGTTAGCACAACTGTAAACAGGGTCAGGCTAAACAATTAAGAGTGGGCAGATAAATAATTCCAAGTATGCTCAGTGTCACCTCCCCCCTCCTCCTCTCAACAGGAGAGAAACCAACATTGCATAGAATACTACTGTATATTTATGCAGCAAATTTTCTCCACTTTTGCCATAGATTTTAGGATTCCGTAAGAATAGAGGAATGTGGAATATAGCAAACTAGCCTAAGGTCATACATTCAGTAGAAGTAAAGCCAGATAAAGTCTTTTTGGAGCTCATTTCTCTTCTGTGCCAAGGAAAACTTATACAAGCTGAAAATACTTTGGGAGGAGAATCCAGGGCTGTGACTTCTGGAGTTGATTCCCTTCCAATGCACCTTCAATCCACAATTGTTATACATTATGTTTAGATTATGTAAGAAACCCAAATTTAGTAGGAGTGGTAGGACCAAATACTGTCGTCTTTGTCTAGTACATCTCAGTAGAGCAACAGATCTGGAAATGCAGAACACAAAACCAGTCTCTTTCTACCAGGAGGAGATACTTTGAAACTGGGACAGTCCCAGTTACCAGTTTGTGACTGATTTCTGACTCCCAGGAGTTGAAAAAGTGATACGATGAAAAGAACACTTTCTAATAGAATCGTAGAATAGTTTGGGTTGAAAGTGACCTTTAAAAGTCATCTCATCTCATCCAAACCAAGCCCCTGCCTTCAATAAAACAGGGCCATCTTCAACTAGATCAGGTTGCTCACAGCCCTATGCAACCTGACCTTGAATATTTCCAGGAATGGGGCATCTATCAAGTGTTTCACCACCCTCACTGTAAAACATTTCTTCCTTCTACCTAGTCTGGATCCCACCTCTTTTAGTTTAAAAGCATTACCACTTGTCCTATCACAACAGGCCCTGCTAAAAAGTCTTTTTTACAAGCCCTCTTTAAGTACTGAAAGGCCACAAAAAGGTCTCCCTGGAGCCTTCTCTTCTCCAGGCTGAACAACCCCAACTCTCTCAGCCTTTCCTCATAGGATAAGTGTTTCATGGTTCATACTAAATCAATCAGATGCTTTCAAGTTTGAAAGGTCTTTTTATCAAATGAAGAGAAAGAATAAAACAAAAGCAAAATCTTCACACAAAAGCAGTGTGTGCTCCTTTATGATATGCTCTAAAAACTCTTCATGAAACAGCAGCTGTCCCCAAAGCTAGGACACTCCAAGAAATGTGAAGCTACAGTATTTTGGAAACAACTAATATCCAGTCTGTTGATATCAATTCCTATATTTTAGCCAATAAGTAGGGACTGTATGTTACCTGACCTAAAAATCACATGTGAAATTCAAAGTTATTCAGAAGTCAAAGTGTAATATATAAAGCTAGGGAACGCTATCGGGTAATTGTGGGGACTCAGAAATATATTTAAATATAATTCACAGGCTTACACCTTTCAAAATCTTCAAGACAGGCCAGAAAACGCAAAGAATTACTAGACAAGGATGCTTCAGAGCATGCATACATATGTGTAATTAAAATTCCTATATCCATGAGGGTTTCTCTTTGATAGAGTTTAGTGACCTTTCACACTGTTATATACAGTGTGACAGTGCTCCTGTTTCGAATTAGCATGTACCAAGCTGACAAAAAAATGCCGTCATATACATGACCACGCTATCTGCTACAAGTAAGATCCTGGTCTGGTCTTTCAGCAGCAATAGGAAGTCAGTGGGATCACAGAAACTGAGAAGAAGCTGTACTTGAATTCAAAAAGTATCTGTTCAAAAACAAGCAAGATTTTTAAAAGCAATGATGTTTCACCAGAATGAGCTTAAGTCATTCTGAGAGCTGCTATCAAATTTTATATAGGCAGTTAAATCCGTGGTGAGTGCTGTTTGAAATCTCCACCTTGTATAAGTTCTTCGATCACACAGTTTTAAAAAATAATAATGAAAAAGCAGCAAATTGACATATCACATTTTTTAGTCACAAGAATATAGTCCACATAAAATGTTTGACTCTAATTTCTTAGAATTAAACACCAAAATGAATACAATTGAAATCATATATGAGAGAAAAATAGTTCTTTTCCTTTGAAGTGTGCTCACTTTGCACTTTTAAGACCCTTTACTGCGGAAGGTATCAGTTTTCTTGTTTTATACAGGTCTTTCATGTAGTAAAAGGACAGAAAAATTCTGTTATGTAAAATAAGAAAATTTAATAGGAAACTCAGAAATTGGCAAGAATATAAACAGAAGACCTTTTAAATCAGACCTTTACATTGACTAGATTCCAAACCATATCCCTTCAAAATCCTATTCTGCTGAAAAATCCACCAAAAATCTAGTATCAGCTAGAAATATTAACAATTATACATTTATATTATAGTATTTTATATTATATATATAGCTATATGTACATAGAATTTTTATATATATAGTATTATATATTATAGTAGCAATGCAAATGTTACTGCCCTTTTGCAGGAGAATTTTCCCATCAACTTTTGGGTAGGAAGGCTGAATAAATGAATTTAAGTCAAGTCCTTAACCAGAAGAGGGAGGAACTGTATTTTTCTTGCTTAACATTCAAACTTTGTAATGCTGTTTCAGTCAGTTTTAATTTGGGGAAGCAGAATGATACTTTGCTTCTAAATTGTTAGTGTGGGGTCTTGGATTATGTCAGTCACCATAAGTCTGCTTTTGCTATGAACAATTCCAAACCCAGTAAGCTCAGTAAAGTTATTAGCACTGGCAGCCTTCCCTCCAGAATGCCCCAATTAAATTAAGCTCACCATTAGTCTAAGCAAAAAATCAAGAATAATTAGGGAAAGTCTTGCATGAAGTCCTTCTGTAAGTTACAATTATTCTTAACGTAGAACAGGAAAACAGCAGCATTATTTCATTGTTTATTACAAATTCATTGCCAAGTTAGTTTTTGTCTGTCTAAGAACTTAAACTGATTAAGTGAAAACAAAAGGGCCACAGCAAGCTACCCACTTAAATAGCAAGGGCAAATGCTAATCTATAATTCAAATAGACCTCAACAGATGACAGGCCTCCACTATCATTTTTTTATATATTATATTCATTTCATATTACATTCATTTACCTCAGAACCCTGAGATAGTTTGGACTTTTTTCATTAACTGAAGGTCCATGCAAAACTGAAGTTCTATCCAACAAGGAGATTCACAACTCCAGTCATTTTTCTGGGCCAGGGAATCAGTGAAATCAAGGGGACTGTAAACAAGGAATTTGGCTGAAAGTTCATTTCCAGCCCTCTTCAGGAATAGATTTGTTAGAAGCACTGTTGAGACTCAGGGTTACTTAATCACCACCTCAAAGCTTTATCCACAGTTTTAAAAGAATACTGCAGTGATTGTTTTATACTCATTTCAATGGTACTCCCTTATTTAAGCATCTCTGTCTAAGACTATGTAGAACTATTTTGTCTTATTGTCACATATATCAGAGCACTGAACAGTGTTTTAATATGCTCAGTGCAGCTCCAGGCATAAAATCAGCCCTTTGGTAACTTGTCTTCTTGTCCTAGTATAACAGATCATGTCATTAAGAAACAAAATCACATATTATCTGTCATTTAGAGTTTAAACTGTGTTAAGTAATCGCATGATTAAAATCTTGCATGCTTATCCATCATTGTTGAAGGTTTTTGTCTGCTGCTGTTACTTAAGTGGATGCAATTACTGCAGGTTTCACACATTCAAAAATACTACAGAATTTATTCTCACAAAGCTAAGGAGCACTAATGACCCCACTGAGAGGACAGTAAGATAATGCGGAGATCGATTAAACCTTTATTGCCCATTTCCTTACCAAAAGCCACATGCAGATGGAACTCTAGTATATATTTGCAAGCTAAGGACCCAAGAGTATGAGTCCTAAACTATCAGAAGCAAAATAGCTGTATTATCACAACCTGCTGCTTGGATTTATGTTCAGCTCTCCCGGCTGTATAATCATTTCAGTTTGGGTAACAGAAGAGCACATGGGTTCTATTTTTGGTCTCATGGGCTAACATCAGCTGCAAATAAAACTACATAATATTTGACCAAAGCATTGTAAATACACTGGCCAATTTGTTTTCTTTTCCTATCATCACACTTTAAAACAAACAAACAAACAAAAACATAATTGTAAGGGTGGTGAGGCACTGGAATGGGTTGCCCAGGGAAGTTGTGAATGCTCCATCCCTGGCAGTGTTCAAGTCCAGGTTGGACAGAGCCTTAGGTGACATGGTTTAGTGGGAGGTGTCCCTGCTCATGGCAGGGGGGTTGGAACTGGATGATCTTAAGGTCCTTTCCAACCCTAACTAGTCTATGATTCTATGATACACAAAATCAACCAAACACCGTTGATCTGCAGCCTTACACTTAATTCTGTAGAATATCCAAAGCTTCCAGATCATTTACATGAGACAGGCATGGGGAATAGAATTTAACTCTCTAGCAAAATTCCTACCAACCATAACAAAAGAAGTTCAGGATACAGTCTTACATAGCACATTGCTCCTAAGTTACAGCTTATTTCCTAGCAAAATAAAAATGCTGAAAAAAAACCTGTCCATGCTCTATGCCAATTAACAGAGTAGCCTACAGATTTGCATTGAGAATAGCTAAAGCAGCAGCAGCACTCCAGGGGGGCCTTTAGACTCACCAGGTTACTCACAGGAAATTTACAGTAAGATTAGAGGGGAAAAATGCAATAAAGAAAGGAAGGGGAAGGGGAAGGGGGAGGGGGAGGGGGAGGGGAGGGGAGGGGAGGGAAGGGAAGGGAAGGGAAGGGAAGGGAAGGGAAGGGAAGGGAAGGGAAGGGAAGGGAAGGGAAGGGAAGGGAAGGGAAGGGAAGGGAAGGGAAGGGAAGGGAAGGGAAGGGAAGGGAAGGGAAGGGAAGGGAAGGGAAGGGAAGGGAAGGGAAGGGAAGGGAAGGGAAGGGAAGGGAGCTGGAGAGGAGGGGGTGAGGAGGGGGAAGGTGAGGGAAGGGGAGGGGAGGGGAGGGGGAAGTAAACCTCTACGTGGAGTTAGGTTGAACATGAGGCTTTTTCAGTGGTTGCTGTCAGCCTCAGCCTGCTGGCTGCCAGGGAGCTATGGGGGAACCACCCTGGGTGGTCTGCAGAAGGGAGTATCTTGAGCAGATGAGGCACTGTGCAAGCCAAAACTGAAGATGGGCCCAAGAATTCCCCCCCTTAGGAGGGAAACACTGAAAGGGCCACTGAACTTCCCCCCTGCCCGCAACCCATATTCCTTACTACAACCATGTGAAACAAAGTACCTGTAGCTTTACACACACTATAAAGTAGGACTGAAGGGTTCCATTTACACAGGACATTGTTTCCCATGTAAAAAAACCTCAGTGGATGTTTTGTGAATGTTTGATATAATGTCACACATTAAACTTACATTTGCCAGAAAATCTCCATTTCTAATCATACCGATTGTGCCCTGGACAGTCAAAAAGCATTTGATATCTGAAGGGGGCCTATAGGGAGGGACTCTTCATGAGGGACTGTAGTGAGAGGACAAGGGGTAACTGGTTCAAACTTAAACAGGGGAAGTTTAGATTGGATATGAGGAAGAAATTCTTTACTGTAAGGGTGGTGAGGCACTGGAATGGGTTGCCCAGGGAAGTTGTGAATGCTTCATCCCTGGCAGCGTTCAAGGTGGGGTTGGACATAGCCTTGGATGGCATGGTTTAGTGGGAGGTGTCCCTGCTCATGGCAGGGGGGCTGGAACTAGATGATCTTAAGGTCCTTTCCAACCCTTTTCTATGACTCTGTGATTTCATATCTTTAATATTTTATAAGAACAGAGAGAAGAAACAGATTTAATAACTTTTAAATACCTGCCCAGAATAATGGGGCTAGTGTTTATCCTGCTTTAAAGGATGGGGATAGTCTAGATTATCTTTTTCAATTTTTTACAGCATTATTTTCTTTCAGCAGGGAAATGTTATTTATATACCAATTATGCTCTCTCAAAAGTGAGTCCTCTCATGAAATCAGAAAACTTGACATGGTTTTAGTATTTTCCATGTTGACACAAACATTTCCTTTCTCTTTGAAGCAGCAAGGAAAAAAGCTGTGTCAACATTTACTAATTAGTGATGATGAATAGAAGAAGGGGGAAGAGCAACAACAGCAGAAGGAAGTAATAGAGAAGAAGGAGCAACAAAGGAAACAGCATTTGTGTAATTCAAGGCTATATGATTGGAAATTATGCATGACACTCACACAAAGCTAAAACAAGAAAAAAATTCTCTAAGAGAGCTATAACTAGCACTGTGAGTGCTGGTGTCACTATTAGAACTGTAAGCCCAGGGCAACATTAGATATATGTCAGTACAGCTGCATGGTTACTAATGCTAGATTCAAATACAGAATGCAAAACAGGTTTATTAAGGAGAAAGGTTCATTCTGCCCCCTTTACTTTTCCATTTCTTTTCCATGCTGTCTTCTTTCCAGTATTGTATAGCTTTTATGAGCTTTATTGCAGTATGATTTGAATACATCTGTGGAGCACATTTCCCACTGCCTCTAAAGATGAAGTGCTAACTAAAAACATAGGGTATTCCAAAACAATCCATCAAGTTTACATTTAATTTTTGCTGAGAAAAAAAACTTGTTAACTGAGCCTTTTAAAAAATTCTATTTCAGACCTCTTTGTGCAGTAGGCTTATTTTCAAAGCTATGGCCCATCAGCAAGTGGATTTTCATCTGGTTAAAGGGCTGAAATATGTTGTTCAGAGGAATACCCATCCTCCATTTCACCAACATGTTTTGGTTTTGCCTCAACTGATTGCTTTCATGATATATTTCAGGAAATCAACCTCATACCCTTTCTAAAGAATGATAGCTTAAATGAGCCTCAGATATTCTATGAAATAGTTATTAATGCTTAAAGGATTGTTTTACATTTCTTTGGTAGCATAACTTCTTTGTTTCTCAAAGATCCCTATGCCCTAAATTCCCGTGGTAGCTAAAACAGTCTCCTATCTCCTGTTAGCTATGTCATTTCTGACAGCAACTGGAAAACTTGGTGGCGCTGCAGCAAGTGAACGCAGCTTCACCTTGTAATCCTTGATTCAGTAATGGGTTGGTTTAAAACATAGTCAGAGGTAAGTAATAGCCACAGTGGGTGACTGGACTTCTGTTTTTCACTCAGCTAATGACTGTTTCATACCTGGGAAAGCTTTAGAGTTCTTGTTAGAAAGCAAGGGTTTGTATAAAGGATATATAGTTAAGTACTTTAAAAGTACCATACCATGTCACCTATAATCTCCTTCAAATCTACCAGGACATTCATTTACATGCGTCTTAGTTCAGCATGTAAATCAAGTCCAAATGCCACTACATAGAGCACAGACCACACAGACTGAGCTACATATAAAAAAGACCAAGAGAAAATGTGGGTAAAACTCTCAGATCTCTTTCACTGTGCCTATTTCCATCACCTAGTATGTTCTCCATATGGACCCCCTGACCAAACCTCCAGCACTGTATCCCACAGCAGACTGGTGAGTAGACTATGCACTGAGCCTTCTGCAGGTCAGCAAGTGACACAGCCCTGGCACTACAGGCTGCGCTGCAAGAGCGTGATAGAAAGTCATATTTTAACACTTTTCTGTGCTCACTTTATTCCATGTCTGCCACTAACTAGTTCTTACTGTCACTTATATTCAAACTTTATTGGGCTAAGCTTTAGTCACTTAATCCAAGCAAAAACACATCCACAAAAAGTATTATATATACTTTTTGTTCATTGCAACTTGCATTTCTTGTAATCATGATTGTTGGTTAGAGACATCTCATACTGTGCTACCACTTTGATTATGGTATTCCCAACAATCTTTCAGGTTATTTTCAAACGGATTATTTGGCTTGCTTTATTTAATGTGACCTCACATGGTATTGTCTCTTAGATACGCTCCCAACAACATGTTTTTTAAAGAAGAGGCCTAATAAAAGATACTTGATGTTCCACAGATTTTAGGATACCAGGAATTAAATATAGGCATAAAAATAGTCAATTACAACTAATATTTAAACATCTCATATACTGGGTAGAAAACAAAGATGAAAATTCTCTTTCAACTTCTTCCACATACTTCCAGCATTCTACACTGCAGTAATTCTCCTATGAAAAGCAAGGTTTAAATTGCATGAATGATACTTTCAAGCAGGATGAAACAGATGCTTTTGCTTAATGTTAATAAAAACTTATCTTTTGCGACTGGAATACAATCTTTAAATATCTGTTGATATTATGATTTCATATACACTTATGAAACTTGCAATAGAAAATGCGGCAATTCGTATGCAATTTTAGTGAATGTGGAAGAATTTTCCATGTTTTTTGTCTGCTTTTTGCAACTCCTTTTAGAATCACACCTAAGATGGGAGACTGGCATGAAAGCCCTAGTCTACTGAGGGTAAAGGAAAAAAAGTAATGTAAAATCTTGACCTCATTTATTTGCATTCAAGAAGCCTGTGACAATATCCCACTGAAGAGAAAGCAAACACTTACATGTCGGAGGTAAAGTCCCGTCATGAACTAGGCATTAATCCCAGCCTTATCTTGCAGCACTCCCTTAGGAATAGTTGTCAAAACTGACACAAGCCCCATTGAAGTCAGTAGGGCTCCACGCAGATGTTGACTCAAGGATGTGGCAAAGTCTTTAAAAGTCACCAGCACTTAGTAAAATATTCCTAGGGCTTGGATGTTCTCCAGACCTTGCTTAATTTACTTAATATATCTTCTATTTTTCTTTCTTTAGCCTTTTCAAAATCTTAGACTTGTTGGGCTTGTCGTACTGCAGCTTCAGTATAAATACCAAGAGAAACTCAGCCCACTGACCTGCTAAACCATGTCCTTGAAAAGGACTTCCACCATGGTCAAAGGCAAACAACCTGCATGTCAACAGTGAAATAAAGAAAAACAGATTTCGTGGACAAAAAATAAGGCAGATAGAGGTTTCTGCATTCTCCGTAACCACTGACTGAGGTTATGAGACCACAACACACTGAGTCTTGTACCAGCCATTTGAATCTTCGCAGCTAAACTTAAACCAAAGAATTTTAAAAGCCCACCATTTTACACACAGGCTACAACAGACCATCAGAACACCAACCTGAACTTAAAACACACTTAGACTACAGGAAGTACTTACTTAGGGTGGCAGAAAGAAGAACATTTTCTTTGGCATAGAACAAGTCTTCATAAACAGGAACACAGCTGAACCCAACACTTTTTACATGATCTAAAGTACCTGAACTGAAAAAAACCAAATCAAACCCAAAACTACCCAAAGTTATACTGCATAGGAAAGAAAAGAAGAGATACTTAATTTAGAATGATTCCTCTATTTTAATAAAGCTGGATCATTTTCAACAGCATACTCTTTCAGTTTTTATTGGAATGTTTTTGAAACACTGCGTATCGTGTTGTACCCAAAGGACCATTAGTTTCTGCAAGAGTAGATGTTCCAGTAAAATCCCTCAATCCATCTAAAGACCATTTGTAGTTGTTTATTCCCAAGCTTTATTTAGTGCCACATTGTCACAGTCAGATTTAAGCCAGCACTAAATGTCCTTTCTGAACACAGAGGTCGGCAAAAGCCAAGAAGGCCAAAGACAAATGCTGCTTTTCTACTGATGGTGGGACATGATAAAAATAAACTGCAGAAACAGTTACTTTAATTGAAATACTAGAATACACATCTCTGACACTTATCAGCCTTCATGGAAATCACTCTCCACTGTTTATACTGATATTCCAGAAATAGTTGTGTCTTGTTCACTCACATTCATGCAACGGCTACTGAAAGGCTTTAATCCTGTAGCTTGGCTTATCTACATTATTGCTGCCTAAGCATACATGTGCCCAGTATTCACCCTGACAAGGGATCTCTCAATTTTTAGTCCTATTTTCACTTGAGAGTATCTGTATTATTGAGGACAGACATGACTAAAGTTTAATCTTCCACTGCTTCTTTAGCAAGCATTCATGACCTACACCAGGCCTATGAAACTTAGTCTTTCTGCCAGTTAACTCTGTTGGTCCTGGAATTCTCAATATCAATCTATTTCTTCTATCTCTGAAAGCAAAATTTATGCCTAAAACACTTCCGTAATCTGTCGTTTGCTTGAAGTTCTCAGTGAATTCCTTTTTATATCCTTGTAGTATTGTCGCAGTATCCCTTTAAAAGCAAATGTACTTTTAAAGGAAGACCTAGCAATTATTAGTTTTTCACATTTAAACTGATGAATGCAGGACTGCTGTGAAATGGGTCAGCAATATAATTACATGTATATTCAGGAACTTAAGGACTAATTACAGAACTTGTTTGCATAAATCAGGTAAAATCAATTTAATTCTTCACCTATGTAATACTCTGTTTCTGTTATGAAAGTGAGGAAGGGTTTAAATTAACTGAAAATACATATTTTTGTAAGAAAACCAGCTGTGTGCCAGGCTTGGAAAATTCAGCCATTAGTGTTCAAATAAAAACCGTAAAGTATTTTGAAGTCCCAAGGTCATCAATGCACCTGTGTAAGCCTCATTAAACTTAACAGACATATATATATGTTGAGGGCAAAGCACTCTCCCACAGCTGCATCTCTTCTTGAATGTCTGTTCATTTTCATGGCTTTTTATGACTGTAGGCCAGATTATGTTGTAAAATGGGCAAAACTGTAGTATGTTTCAGCATATTAATCAACTCTTTTTACTTTGGGGCTCACCTTAGCCTGAGGCGTAGCTCCAAGCAGGAGATATGGGGCTGCAAACAGCTGTGGCTCACAGTGCCCATCTCCTCCAATTGTCTACACACTGCCAGGGGAACAAGGTTCTCAGGCTGGCAGTTTAAGGGAAGATGCATTCGAGTGGCTCAGCTCTGGCCCTTTGAGCTTTCCCTCTTGCTCAGAAAGAGATCTGGGCATGAGCATAGCTGCTCCCCCATCTGTAACGAAAGCCAGGAAGGCTCATGCAGCAGCATAAGGGGCTGGACACAACCGATTCCTTGTTTGGCAGATGTTCCTTAGGACTCATTTTTACCTCTTGCTAAGGTTTCGAATGAATCATTTTAAATCACTGTGAAAGCTGCTAGGGCTTTCATAGCAGGTCAGGGCTAGGACAGAGCCAAGCAGAGGATGAGGGGAACCATGACTTCTTCTGCACAGCCCTGGAATCAGTCACAGGCTGATCTCAGACACAAAATACATCACTGCCACGAGGCTGAGGAGTGAACTACTAAAGAATCAGTAATCCCTCTCCTGACAGTTGGTCCACGCTGCTGTACTGTCCTGCCCAACTGCATATCATGCATTACATATTCAGCCATAATATTTCTGTTCACATTCCTTTATCACCTTCCCCATCTCGCAGTATTTGAACATTTGCCAAAAGTGAGCTATATCATTATTTTATAAAGGAAATAGATGTTGAATGTGTGGTATTGCTTCCTTTATACCATTTGTTAACAACACAGTAGTTGGAATAATTTCAAGTCACATTAAGTCATGCCTAAATTTTCTGTCACAGTGAAACCTGAATAAGAAATGTGTTCCATTTTATGAATTGGGTAGCTGAGAGGATCTTTGGGGTTATGAGTGTATGGACAGCTTAGCAACTTTAATGAATAGCAATTAACATCAGCCTTTTCTCTAGTAAGCAGTGTTGTATCATGCAGTATTTTGAAAGTCATCACTTGAACAGAAAATTGAATTTCAGAACTTTGTGCTAATTTATTTCTGCAAAGGCAAAAATTGAATCTCAAGACATTTTGTTTTAACAACATATGGGATGATGGTGTGTACCTACCAAGTACCTGCAGTCCCTATTTGCCATACACATACCTTATTTTCCACTGTTGACCTCCTTTTCACTCTCCACTCTCCATTCACTCCTTTCTGGCTTACAGCAATGGTCACAGCTAAAAAGAGGGGCAGAAATGTGTCGCATTTTGTGGCTAGTCAGGCACTGAAGAGTACTGCAGTTGCGAAAGGAGGCAGTGGCACAGAAACACAACTTCCTGGCTTTGCCAGGGGTAATTCCTAAACCATGGGGATTTTATTTCTATAACTAATGCTGTACAAATGGCTCCAGCATGGTAAAAGACCTGTGATATAGCAGGACATGGGTTAAAATCCTGGCTAAGAAGGCTGCTCCCCTGTGCAAGTACCTAAGTGCAAGTACCCAGTTTAGGACATTCGAAGGTCTGCAGATTCCAAGGAAGACAATTGTGGTCATGTTAGGGCAGGTGAGAAACATGAAATAAATCACCCCACTTCAGCATCCTGTCTTCTTCAAGCAACAGACATGCCTGAGGTTTCCCCTTTTCACAAGACAGCCAAGCATTCTTCCCCTTCCTTTTCCCTTCAGGCTATCCCTCAGCAGCCTGCCACCTCGTTTAGATAGTCCTACTTCCATGAATCCCTAACCAAATGCATGATGCACTTCACAGTGGTGTCCCAAAAGCCAGTTTTATTTCACAGGTTTGTAATTCCCTCTCACCTGTTAATCTATTTGTTCCTTCCTCCTTTTCCCCTTTTCCCATTAGAACGTGAAAGTTGGTTTTCCCAGCAAGGTTAATAAGACAATAAAGCGAGCAAAGAGATTGTGAGCTTTATTTTGGAACCAAAGAAATAATAACTTTTAAAAAATGAACTTCCTTTGTATTTCTTAAACAATGCAACATTCAAAATACTTTTTTTCTAATATTCCTTAACCAAGTTCCCCAGAAAACACAGGGGGAGGTTGGAAATCCAGCATTATGCT
Organism: Amazona ochrocephala; assembly: GCA_039720435.1. Lineage (NCBI taxonomy): Eukaryota > Metazoa > Chordata > Aves > Psittaciformes > Psittacidae > Amazona > Amazona ochrocephala. Next base: position 77,720,527 of record CM077881.1, on the reverse strand, counting down.
AAGCTGAATCTTCCTTTGCCCTGAACAATGGGGTTACTACAGCTGCACAGTCGTCTGCTAGGAATCCCTCTTGATGAAGCACAGAAGCCACTGTTTTACTTGAAAATTCCCCACTGGCTTTGGAAGTTCTAATAAGAGGTTCATGTGGCATGCGGGACTGAAGGACTGATTTGGGGAGTGCTCAGAATTTACTTAATAATAGGAGGACTGAAACAGTAATAAGTAATTCCTATGAAAACTATTTTAAGAGTATCAAGATTTGATTTAGTTGAATAGAAACATAATATCAACTTAGACTAGCTGTAACTATTGCCAGGGTTTGGCTATAGAAAGAGAAATTACATCAGCAAACCTACTGAAAGTAGGATGAGTCACATTTCAGTCTGTCTTCACTTAAATAGATTTTTGACATTTGCGGGGTAAAACATTCCAGTTGTAACCACTGCAACTGGAAAATGATGAAAAGGTGAAATGTGAAGAGGTTCTGACTCACTGGCTAGGTTTTCCTGATTTCAACAAAGCTCTGAAGAAATAATGGTACCTTTTGTGATTTGCAGAAATAATGACACAAGCCTTGTGAAAGGATGCCCAACATATTTCCCAAATTTAATGCACAGTCTATTACTTGCCCAGAAAAGGAATCCTTATTTTTAATTAACCTGGTAGATATATGTTATGTGAAAAGAAAAAGTGACAGAGTGAAAATCAGGCACTAACAAGTGACACCAAGAGCCTTGCATCCTGCTCTCCAGTTTTGCAATTGACAGATTTTCATCTCCCTAAAATTACTATTGAAAATATTTGCATACGTGGGCCAATCCCGTAACTTGCTTTACAATACTGTGCAATGGTATTTATTCTATGCAGCGGTCAAGGAGGTGATCCTGCCCCTATACTCTGCTCTCCTGAGACCTCACTTGGGAGTATTGTGCACAATTCTGGTGTCCTCAACATAAAAAAGGACATGGAACTGTTGGAACAAGTCCAAAGGAGGGCCACGAGGATGATCAGGGGGCTGGAGCACCTCCTGTATGAAGATAGGATGAGAAAGTTGGGGCTGTTCAGCCTGGAGAAGAGAAGGCTGCGTGGAGACCTCATAGCAGCCTTCCAATACCTGAAGGGGGCCTATAGGGATGCTGGGGAGGGAATCTTCATTAGGGACTGTAGTGAGAGGACAAGGGGTAGCGGGTTCAAACTTAAACAGGGGAAGTTCAGACTGGATATGAGGAAGAAGTTCGTTACTGTAAGGGTGGTGAGGCACTGGAATGGGTTGCCCAGGGAAGTTGTTAATGCTCCATCGTTGGCAGTGTTCAAGGCCTGGTTCGACAGAGCCTTGGATGGCATAGTTTAGTGGGAGGTGTCCCTGCCCATGGCAGGGGGGTTGGAACTAGATGACCTCAAGGTCCTTTCCAGCCCTCACTATTCTATGATTCTATGATTTATTCCCTAATTACCTTATTCCCCAACTGCCATGCTGTGGTATCTCTGGGTTAAGTCTAGGATAAAAGTATTCCAGCATCTCCCGCCACACATGCACAAACCAGTAGAACAGCCTGCGAAATGGGCAGAGACTTCTTGTTTTCTGCCCGCAGCTGATAAACTGATGCACACTAAAAACTCCAGCTTTCCAAGCCCAACGCTTTTTCCTTGATTTTTTTATCTTTCCTAAAAGTCTCAACCCCGTGCAGTGAACTGGTGTTCATATACCAGATTACCACATAGCTGTGCACCAAAGTGCTACAGTTTAAGATCACTAGGACACAAGGACAGGGGAAAGGGACCAAAAGTTAGCATAATCTCACCTTGGTTTAGACAAGAAAGGAAGATAATGAAGAGAGAAAATCATGACCAAAACTGAAATCAATAGCAATGGCTTTGTTATGCCAGCGTTTTCACCTAATGTTACAGAATAGAGCATACATGAATGTCACAAAAAAAGCATACATCTACCCTCATAACCAGGATTTCCAAGCAATGCTTTGTATTTCCACACTGTACAGTTTTAATCTACTTTTACCTCCTCTTCCTCCTTTTATCTCCCTACTGCATTGTGTCTTGCCAAAGAGATGTTAGTCATAACTTCCAGAGAAAAGTGAGGAGAAAGGGCCTCACTTCACTGAAGATGGTATGGTGAATGCACAGGAAGCTTCAAACTTTGCTACATCTTTTTCTTTTCTTTTTTTAATTTCAAAAATGGAAGGGAGGAAGAGGAGGGAAAAAGGAGACAATTCAGAAGTTGTCTTGCATTCCCATTCTCATTACTGCTCTCCTGGAAGTATTGCATCAGTAGAGAAAACCGCTTAACAAGCGTACTGATTGAAATACTACTTTATTCTATTTGTACAGTGCCCAGAACTAGTCACTTTGCTCATTTATGGGACAATTTCCACAGAAGCTTTTTCCCAGCAATTTTGTAACCTCGAATCCATCTGTGACTGAAAATCCCAGGAACAGTACCATGCTGTTACTAATCTGTGTGGACTAGTCAGCCACCTACTGTAGAGAACTTGGACACACATTAGCAAAGATATGCTTCTCTCTCCCTTTGATCCCAATTCAGTTTTGTTAATTGAGCCCATAATCTATAGTTGATGCTCAGTAACAGCTTCCTTTCAGCCTCCTCTTTGTGTCTAAGTTCTTAATTATCACCCCACTGCCATACAAATCAAGTAAGCTATTACTATAACCTCAATTAATTCTAGTAAAACTGGGTCACAAAACATGTAAAAATGAAACTTCCTTTTCAAAAGCCAAAGTTTCTTTGGAATAAAAAGCTTTTCAAGAAATAAACAGATTTACAACAATTCACTTATCGATATCCACAATAAAATATGCCTTAGAGTCAAAAGATTCCCAGGTCATATCCAGTGATATCCATAACTATCCTCAACCTTTTAGAATTATTTTAGTTACAATGTGAAGATGGCTTCTAGTATAACATCCAAAAATCTGAAGTGAACTGATTAGCAATTAATTGAAAAAAGCAAGTAATAATTGCATATAAAAAGTCACAGACGATTATGCTGAAAACCAGTGGAAAAATGCTCATTATGGGATGTCAGGACAGGTCACAACAATCCAGGTGGAATATCAGCAATACCTTAACTGAAATTTGCCAGTGTCCACAGGTGATATAAGAGTTTAATCAGTTTGCCTGTGTAGAAAACTTCAAATACTTAATTTGCATGGTAAATGCAGTTGATAGTCCAGAAGTGAAGTCAAACCATTACACTAAAAAGATAAAAAGCCCACATACCATCCTCTAGACATGAGTATTCCTGCCCTCAATACTGCTTGGGGCTTCTATTTGAATTACTTTTGTAATGCAGAAGTAATTTACTTTTATTTGACCCAGCGATGTAAGAAGTGGATTTGGAGTCAAGAAGCTCGGCATCCAACACCATTCCTCAGTAATCAGATGAGGCTACAGGCACTAAGGAAGACATCCTGAGTTAGATGTAAGTAAAAGAATAAGCAGGAAGGTGCAAAAGAAGAACAGGGAGGAAAGAAGAGACAAGGAAAAAGTATTTAATTGTGTGCCTAAAAATCTCCATGTGACCATATTATATTCATACTCCCAGAGTGGGAAGGAATGACCAGACTCTTGATGTCTTAGAGTGCATCAAGTCCATAGGGAAAGGTGCTATGATTCGCCAGTGTGCAGGACACCCACAAATTACAGAAGAAGGCTGAAGATGGAAACTAGTTAGTTTCTTCTATGAGCCAGTTTTAGCTGTGGAGTGGTAAACCTATCAGTCTAGACTGTGTCCAAGTCCTGCCAACTCTGTAGTACAAAAATGAAGCAAGCTTGACATAACAATATGAGCAGGCATCTGAGAACTAATAAGCACACTTATCACAGGTCTTTAATTAAATGCGACTCCCTGAATAAATCTCTTGGGCATCACATACTTCATCAAACCATCTGGGAACACCTGACAGTGAAATACCTATCCAGCCCAACAGGAAAATGCTGCATCCCTGCTTGCAGCTAACACAAGTGGGTAAGTACAGCTGCCATAGAGGGTTGGATGTAAGTAGATGACACACAGAGTGAGAGTTCCCCAGTGCTATTGCTCCTCTGCTGCTCTGAAAGCCCATGTGCCAGATCCATGAGGTTAAGAATCAGAGAACAGCTACAGTGCCAGGAGCATGTAGGCGGCTGTCAGACAAGCAGTAAGAGAGCAATCAAGTTTCATAGATGAAATTTCATAGGTTTACCTAAAGTATCATTCAATACAGAGTGTAAAAGCTTCCAATTAAAAAAGAATTAGTGCCTACATTAATGGTGATACTTCTCATTTCAATAAAAGACCAAAGAGGTAAACATAAAATTAGCATTTATTAATGCAAAGTAAAAACATACAAATCATTTTAGAAAGTCTGTCTGCTTGTTCAACTTCCATTTGAATTCCACAGCCTCTATTTGATAGCTTCTTTCTGATCACACATAACTTTAAACTTACAGTAGTGAAATCGGTGACCTTGCAGCAATGATTTATGCATCGCTTTCTGCATCGCCACACTCACTTCTGTGGATGCTCTCTGGTGAGCAGGGAACCCACATGGGTTGAGGAACTGCATAAACCAAGTAAGTTACTTTTTCACTTTGGAAGTCCTTCCACATTCCATGCCTGCTGTTATAATGGGTTTCAGTCACTGCAAGTCTAATAAACCAAATCTTTTTCAAGCAGCTCTCAGTTTTACCTCATCATACTTGGTGTCCTAATGTGGAAGGAGAAATGCAATTTAGTCATATCCTTGCTCTTTAAAAGCAGTGATGAATGATTCTGCCCTGCCACCATGATATAAGAGGATGCAGTGTGGGCCTCTCTTCCATCAGCATGCCCAGATTTGCCTGTGGACACTTTCCTTTTATGTCTATTTGCTAGACATGTCACCTGAATGGCACACACAGAGGAAGCAGTAATATTATACACATTTCCAGGCAGAGAATTCAGTCCATCATGTAAATACAAAAGGCAGCAATTGTGCAGTGCTCTTTTCTACATTGTCATTTCACTGAATTTGTGTCCTGCTGTATGGCTGTGTCACATGAAATCATTCTGCAAAAGAAGATGACAAATATATAATGGATTTTTAATATATTACTCATATTTACTTTTATTCCTTTCATTTTACATTTTTTAATAGATCATCATCTTGTTCCCCAATACTACAATAAATTGCTCTTAAATTGACTATCACTTCAATCTGCCTTTTCTTTTTTCTTAACTTGGAAAGCTAATTTGACTTTTCCACAGCCCCAAGCGTTCTGATCTTAACAAGAATATGATTTATACTCATCACTGGGTGATTATGGCACAAAACTGTACTTGCAAGATTTTGTCTAAGATACACAGGTTGAAAAAAATTCATCGCCTGATGGAATTTCTTTCCACCTAGAGCTGCAGAAGAAAGGCCTTTTCACATTTGCAGCCATGCATAATAAAAGGAAAGAGCTGTATGCCACCTAACAGGAGACTCCAAATGATCTAATATTTTGCTTCCACAGCAGACAGCAGGTTGATGCTCTGACTGTAGTGGCACAGTTGACAAGCATTCGTGGGACTTAAACCGTGTCACTTCAGACATGGCCTGGGGCCAATGCAAACCTGCCTGCTTTCATCCTCAGGAGTGACAGCTGAATTTTCACTTCAGGGAAAGAAGAAACTGCCCATTACACCTACTGGTAAATGGGTTGCCAGAAATTTGACCATACAGCTAGCCAGATGTGGAACACCACAAGACTAAGGAGAACCAGAAAATTAAACGAATCAGGTATGATTCATCTTTATTGCTCCTTGTGAAGTATTTTAGAATTCTTACTAATTTCTGCATAGTCAGCATTTTATTTCAGCAAAGTTCAGGGAGGGGAGGGACCACGGTACATTTTTTGTGACTGTTCTCACAGATTTAGGAATGGCCATACTAGTTTAATTAAAAACGAGTATCTCAGAGATCACATCGTGACACCAAGGATAGAGTTTAAAAGGTGAAAGCCATTATTTGTAGTTCCTGCAACTTTTTCCCAGGAACTAGCTATGAACATTTGATCCAAGTCATTAAGTGGCAATTAAAGAAACTAAGATAAAAATCCAAGCTTCTTCTTGTTGTTATTGGTACAGCTATAATGTGGGCATCTCTATGTAATCACAGTACTGGGAACAGAGCACTATTCACAATCAGAACACAAGCATTTATCTTGGGTTGTTCTGTGGGTTCACTACACTTTGGCAAGTCACTAACTTTATGTCTTAGTTTGCACAGACTGGAACAATACAATCAAAGAGAAAATATCCTTCACGGCTGTAAATTTCTAGTCAGGCAGAAAGTTGAATTCCTTCTATTCAAGCAAAGTAAAATGAGAATTTCCAAATGTTCTACCAAAAAATACCCCAAACCTCCAAACTTCTGAACTTTCATTTTGCAGAAAAACAGAAGACACTTAATTTAGATCTTTGTATGTGTTTCTGGAGTTCATGAAGCTATCTGAATCACTGATAGCCTACCTCTCAGGCTGTCATGAAATCCAGAGCCCCCTTAGACAGCAGCATAAATTGTTGCTAGTAATATGCTGGAGTAGTTTGTAAACATCCTTATCCTTATAGACAAAATAAGGAAGTTGGGCACACTTAACCCTTACTAATGACTTTACCAAACATTTATAATCCAGCTGCAAGGGAAACTAACAGAGCAGAAATGCAGGGCTGCCACCAAACAGCAATTAAGCAAATTAAAACAGACTGCAAAGGAGCTGGGAGGGTCTGAGGATGGAAAACTCACAGAGTTGGCTGCAGAGCATCTTATGATGTTTTCCAAAGTTGTTAGTTGTGTTTAAAGACATAGAAAAAGCTTTCAAGAAAAACAGAAGAATGACTTAACCACTGAGCTTTCTGCTTGAAACAGGCTATTTGGAAGGGTGTTTTTTTAGTGGGTTTTTGTTGTTGGTTTTAACTATAACTAATCTAACGCCAGCATAAACTCTGTTTCTCTCTTACTGCTAAGGTTTTTTCCATCATCCAAGGTACCATTGACACATGTCTGCTTTGGAAAAGGAAGAAAAGGAAGGTAAGGCAGCAAAAAGAAAATAGATTTAAAAGCCTGAAAGCTTGAATACCATCCACACTGCTCTCCCCTCATTGACCGATCTTGGCATGTCATCGTAGAAGGCTAATAGATTGGTCAAGCAAGATTTACCCCTGGTGAATCCATGCTGACTTCTCCTGATGACCACCTTCTCTTCTGCATGCTTGGCAATGGCCTCCAGAATGACCTGACCATTCTTAGTGATAAAGACTGGTGCAAAGAAGGCATTCAGTAATTCCACATTCTCTGTGTCTTCTGTTACCAGGACACCCATCTGATTTAGCAGTGGCCCCACATTTTCCCTCATCTTCCTTTTGCTGCTGATATACTAGTAGAAGCCCTTCTTGTTGTCCTTGATGTCCTTTGCCAGACTCAATTCTAAGTGGGCCTTAGACTCAATTCTAAGTGGGCCTTAGCCTTCCTTGTCACATCCCTGCATACCTTGATGGTGTTCCTATAGTCCTCCCTCTTGGCCTGTCCCTTTTTCCACATCCCATAACTTTCTTTCTTAAGATATACTGGGAGCCCCTCACTCATCCGTGAAGGTCTCCTGCCCCCATTGCCTGATTTCAGAAGTCTTGAAGTAATATCAAATGAAGGTTTGAAGCTGAGAGGAAAAAAAAAGACCAACCAAAAGCTAGAAACTACCTTATGCCAAGTGCAGAATCTGCGGCAAGTTATATGGAAACTCACAGTAATTCACCAACATCTCAATTGTCCTTTTTTAGCAAGCAGTAGTTCTACACAGCAACTGAGGAATGGTAACCAGCAGAGCCACTTTATATGTCCAAGTTTCCCACTCAAGTCAAGATACTTTCTCTGGTGCAGAATCAAAAGTTGTCAAATAGCTATAAATCACATACTGATGCTTCTGTGCTTGCATTTGAAAAAGTTAGGCCAAACTAGTTCATCTGGGTCATACAGGTTTTCTTTGCACCTCAGGAAACATGTTTTCTATTTGCAACCCTTAAGAAAGATGTGACAAAACGGACTTCACAGACCGGATTTAAGTGCTCTGTTTTGGGGGTGCCATGCTTTCCTGGGAGATCTAGATGCCCTGAGTTCTTAAGATTAAGCTCAAAGACAATCACAAGTGAACAATTAAACATATTCATTTTAGTGTACAAAAATGCCATTATTGAGTTTCATATGTTTTTACAGTGACAGGGATTAGCAGTTCCCATTTCCCAAAATAGTTGCATCTGTCATCATTTATGTTCCTACCAAAGTAGCCTGGTATTTCAGAATGGTTATGCCTCTCCACAACTATGTGGAAGCGAGGAACTTAAGAAGAAACAGATGAGAGAACAACTCTATTTTGACTATTTGAAAGTGGCCCCAATTAAAAAGGCACAAAGCTTTCTAAAAAACAGCCTTTCCCCCAGTTTCCTGGGGAAGCAAAGCTCATTCATTTTGTCTTCTCTTTTTATTATGTGTTCAAGAATGTTCTTTAATATGTTTTCAGTGCAACTGCTGCCTTTGGAAATCTGCTTTCCACCTCAGACATGTCAATTTTCAAGATTTATAAATTTGTTTTACAAATTCAGATAATATTAATAATAAAAGAACTGGAATAGGTACTTTTGCATGCTACTTAAGGAGTATATACAAAATGGGGTAGTCATATTTCATAGCCTAATTAATAAAATACCTTTGCTAAGCAAACAAGAGCAAAAGGCAAATCTCACACATCTTTGAAAAGCAGATTAAGTGGACTTTCAAAGCTATCACTGGCAACTATTCATTTATGCACCAGACAGAAACTTATTTGTAATCAACCAAATATTATTAACTATGAAATACATCAAAACAACTTGTGTAATTAAAAAAGTGTTATTCTTCATTCCAGTCTTTCTGTTTGCCTCCAAGTTCTTTTTCTTAGGCTCCTCTAGAAACCTAACACTCATTTCAGGCTTTTCTACAATTACTAGAAGATGTTTATGGATATTTCACCTATTGACTTATGTCTCCTCACCTTAGTAACTTATTTCATCAGTGTGACAATAAAAAGTAGCCTGCTGGAAGAAGCATGTACTAATTTCACATTTGAGCAGTAAGCCCGTATGTTCTACTCTACAGCAAGATACTACGAGGTGTTACTTCCTTCTGACTTTATCACAGTCAATAATGGGTAATATTTGCATCATTGGTATAAACTCAAAACTATGTGTCCAAAGGCTCCACGCTGTTGAAAAAATGATTATAGAAATAGATACAAAACTCATTCAAGTGGCAAAATTTGAACCCCGAAGGAAATACTTCCCTATGACTAGAAGGAAAGATTTGGAACAAACATCTGGGCACAGCTCCTTTCTCTGGAGAAGCTAGAGAGCATTCTCCTGCAACAAGAAGGGAAGCAAAGCAGTGTCACCTCCTGCCTTGCCAGCTGCCATATGCTGGGCACTCCTGTTGAATGTTTCTCCTGCACTTCTGGAGCAGACTTTTCCAAGTGATTAACAGTTTAGCTAAAACAAGGGAGCATCCCTCCACCTTCCAGTCATCTCTCACCAAATTCCCTAAAACCACACTTCTCTCCCAGTTTTCTTTTCTTTTTTCATTCGAGGTCTCCTTTTATCAGCATAAATCTATCATAAACAACTCACTTCACAGACTACTTCAACATTAACATTTCCCACTTGTAATGCTCTGTTTCACAGAATCATAGAATCATAGAATAGTTAGGGTTGGAAAGGACCTTAAGATCATGTAGTTCCAATCCCCCTGCCATGGGCAGGGATACGTCACATTAAACCATGCCACCCAAGGCTCTGTCCAGCCCGGCCTTGAACACCACCAGGGATGAAGCATTCACAACTTCCCCGGGCAACCCATTCCAGGGCCTCACCACCCTCACAGTAAAGAATTTCTTCCTCATATCCAATCTAAACTTCCCCTCTTTCAGTTTGAACCCATCACCCCTTGTCCTATCACTGCAGTCCCTAATGAAGAGTCCCTCCCCAGCATCCCTATAGGCTCTATTCAGATATTGGAAGGCTGCTATGAGGTCTCCACGCAGCCTTCTCTTCTCCAGGCTGAAGAGCCCCAATTTTCTCATCCTATCTTCATACAGGAGGTGCTCCAGTCCCCTGATCATCCTCGTGGCCTCCTCTGCACTTGTTCTAACAGTTCCATGTCCTTTTTATGTTGAGGACACCAGAACTGCACACAATACTCCAAGTGAGGTCTCACGAGAGCAGAGGGGCAGGAGCACCTGCTTTGACCTGCTGGTCACGCTCCTTTTGATGCAGCCCAGGATACGGTTGGCTTTGAGGCAGACAATTGTGTTACAATGTTATCTCATTCTTTTCTTGGCTATTAGTAACATTGTACCCCATGTAATAAAAAGTGAATTGAAATCTCAAAGCAGTCATGGAACCATTCAGGAGTTTAAGTAGAAGTCATCTTACAAAGCGCCATTTTGGTCCGGTCAATGACAAAAATTATTAGCTCTGTCTCAAAAAAAAAAAAAAAAAAAAAAAAAAAAAAAAAAAAAAAAAGGTATTTGCAGAATAATATGCACAAAGATTATATGTATATTAAATTTCTGTCTCATATTCCTACAGAACCTAATTACCAATGCCAATAAAATAAAATGACACTACAATAATTTGTTTTGAGCTCTCTTTTAATAATAATCTCCTATATTCAGGCATTAATGAATTCATACTATCTTGCCTAGCTACCATAAACAGCTAAGGGCAGAAATTATGGATATCTTCATCTAGAGTAGACAATTAAAAACTATTGTGTTTCCTAAACACATTGTTACCGCATTAGGAAGGTTATATTTTACCCTTTATGAACACAGTTTTGCTCTCCAAGATGAAATACCACTAGTGCCACTGAAATCAGTGCAAAATCATCATGAGCAAGAAAATAAGGTCTATTAGGGCCAAGTGTTTCACATTAAACATACAATTGCTGGCATAAAAACTAACTTCTCTCATGTTCATTTCCCTTAAGAAAGAACAGGATGTGACTCAACAGAATGCATAAGTCATTTAGCAGTGCTTTGAAGCACTCTATTGCTAGTTTGATTCTAAAAAGCATTTGAGGGACAAACTAAGACTTGATCTTAATTAATGTATTAGTAGTAAAAATGTTTAATTTTGGTCCACTGCAAATGCTCTCCACTGTTCAAAACACGTATGCTGTGCCCCTTTAACACTCACAGACCTGTTGCTATTTTATGGTGCTAAGAGCAAAACTTCCATTCAGCAACCCCTGAATTCTGTACAAAACTGTTTCAAAGCCCAAACCTGCTGCAAGCCCTGACTTTCAACAGAGAGAAATATGCCAAAAAAAGTTTGAGCAATGCTGTTCTCAAAACCACTGCATGGCCTAAATATAGATAATTCAAAACTTGGCATATCATGGACATGTCCAAAACTGAAATGCAAAGTTAATTATGCAGTAATATAGCACATGGTAGTAAAGCTATATGGCAAATGACTCAACGTGTCTTAATTTCCCCAGAATAAAGAACTTACATATGAGGGATCAACCCTATCTGCTTCAACTAGCAAAGCACTCATCATTCTGTGATAATTTTCAGAGAACTTAAGAACCTTATGCTTGGAGACCACCATGCGTTTCTTTGATGCAGTTCTGCTAAGAGTGACTCATCAACAGTGGCACAGAAAGATGCATTTGGAGAGCCTTAGGAGGACAGAGCCCATTTTCTGTCCCAGAAGCAAGATTAGGTGCAAATGCAGGAAAGGATGCCAAGGAATACCATGCTGGAACCAGAACAGGTTTAGGAATCCACAGAGGCTTACCCTGCTACTACCTTATTTGCCCCAGATCTAAGAAAAGGAAGCGCTTAATCAACAGAACACTGCACATCAGACATCTTCTCACAAATTATTGTTTTATAATTATTATATAAACATTAATTGTATTATAATTATTATAATCACAAATTAAATATTCTCAGGATTCTCAGTATTAAAAGAAGTACAAAGATTGCTTTCTGGCAATGCACAGATTTTGAATTTCACATCATGCACTGCTCACTATGAGAAAAATAGGACAATCCTGCAGTTTGCAGAGCATCTATCTAGTACACCCAGGTGCATGGGGAGTAGCTGCAGTGTATACACAGACGTAACAAGTGCAAGGTCCTACACCTGGGTTGAAGCAATCCCAAGCACAGCTACAGGTTGGGCAGAGAAGAGGTTCAGAGCAGCCCTGCAGAGAAGGACTTGGGGGCGTTGGTCGATGAGAAAATGAACATGAGCCGGCAGTGTGTGCTTGCAGCCCAGAAGGCCAACCGTATCCTGGGCTGCATCAAAAGGAGCGTGACCAGCAGGTCGAGGGAGGTGCTCCTGCCCCTTTACTCTGCTCTCGTGAGACCTCACTTGGAGTATTGTGTGCAGTTCTGGTGTCCCCAGCTTAAAAAGGATATGGAATTGTAGGAACAAGTCCAGAGGAGGACATGAGGATGATCAGGGGACTGGAGCACCTCCCGCATGAAGATAGGATGAGAAAGTTGGGGCTGTTCAGCCTGGAGAAGAGAAAGCTGCGTGGACACCTCCTAGCAGCCTTCAAATATCTGAACAGAGTTTATAAGGATGCTGGGGAGGGAATCTTCATTTATGACTGTAGTGATAGGACAAGGGGTGATGGGTTCAAACTTAAACAGGGGAAGTTTAGATTGGATATAAGGAAGAAGTTCGTTACTGTAAGGGTGGTGAGGCCCTGGAATGGGTTGCTCAGGGAAGTTGTGAATGCTCCATCCCTGGTGGTGTTCAAGTCCAGGTTGGACATAGCCTTGGATGGCATGGTTTAGTGGGAGATGTCTCTGCCCATGGCAGGGGGGTTAGAACTAGATGATCTTGAGGTCCTTTCCAACCCTAAATATTCTATGGTTCTACATAGAATAGTTATTAACACCATCTAAATTAATTTAGGGGATACTGAAAAAAACTGAGTATCCTTTTCACTGTGCACCCCTTTTACTGTGACATTTGAAGTTTTTGATTCAGAAATATTGTAATCTTGGCATCATTTCACCTAATGACTGCCTTTCACGTGCATCTGACTGCCAGTTAGGTCATTCCAGACAAGGCTGGTTGTTGCTGGCCAGATGACTCATCATCAGCTGTTAGGTTTTCCACTGTAAAAAATAAATACTGTAACCATTCAAAAGGGTGGGAAGATGGACAAATTCTAATGTTAAGAGAAGTGACTTAGAATTGAAAATTTTATTAAATCTTTTTACAGCAAATATGAGGCCTATATGTTACCGTGGTGTCTGTATAATTCAGCTGAAAATGACAGTAATCAAAATCAGCCTATTTACTTGCACTGCAGAAGACACACCTGCAACCTGACTGAGTTTTTAAGGTCACATGAATTTTTCATGGTATGCTGTTCAATGCATTTACACTATATTATAAAAGCCACCCACCTGGTGCACACCAGCTTGACTCTCCAGTTCTCAACCCTTCACAAGATTATTTACATTTTCCAAGTTACTAAAATAGAAAGCCATCTTACTCACTTACTTAAAGCAGCTCTGGGGAAGCAAGTTGATTCCGAGGTTTGATAATGAAATGTAAACATTTTGACTGGTAGGCTTCTAATTAAAATGCAATCCACTCCAACAATAACTGAGAGGTAAATTACAGGATGACTACACAGGTGATCTCTGGTTTCATAATTATTTCCTAGTGAACAAGTGCTGTTAGTACATAAACTGTCATAACCATCCATCAAGAGATGCCCTGGAGGCTGAGACATGCTTTAAAGTTGCCTCCCCGAATTAGGATGAGTACATTAGCAGCTTGACCTACACCTGTCCGTATCAAGTCTGTTCTAAGATAAATTTAGTTTTTTAGCATTATCAACATGACATACCTCACAAGTATTACATCTGATTAAAAAAAAATAAATATGAGGCCTAACAGTTTTAACAGAATCCCTTTAATCCTCAATCATTTTGCGAATACACTGCCAAATGAGAATTCTCCCATCTCAAAACTCATTTATTTTACACTAATAGGTACACTGTAAACATACTTCATTCAGTATATATGTATTTATGCATGTGTGTATAAATATGTATCAGGGCAGTATACCTCAACAGGGAAACAGTTACAACCTCCTGATCCCCTAAATGTGCCTATGGCCACAAGAATTTCACAGGCACAAAATTCCACCCCTGTACCAAAAACCATTGCTGTGCTACTAATCATTTACAGCACTGCAAACTGCTCACCCTGTGATCTCCATAACAAGAATAATTGTTCAAACAAAGGTCCAGGGCATATGAGGAATCAAACAATCACCCAACTGAAAGAAGACGACCCATCAAGCCACTTAGTGCCATCATCTGTCAAAATACCATACTATACAGCTCCCCAGACATGTATGGCATGTTCCCCCACCCTATATTTTAACATTAAGTTTTAATTGCTTTTATTTTCTGCTAAAACCCTCATCCACAGCCTGCTATATCTACAGGCTTGCAGAAGAGTGCCTGGAAAGCTGTTTGGTGGAAAAAGACCTGGGAGTCCTAAGTGACAGAGCTGAACATGAGCCAGCTTGTGCCCAGGCACCCAAGAAGGCCAACAGCATCCTGGCCTGTATCGGCAACAGGGTGATCAGCCGGACCAGGGCAGTGAGCATCCCCTTGTACTGGGTACTGATAAGGCTATGGCTCAAATCCTGTGTTCAGTTCTGGGCTCCTCACTACCAAGAGAGACATTGAGGTGATGGAGCGAGTCCAGAGAAGGGCAACAGAGCTGGTGCAGGGCCTGGAGCACAAGTGTGATGAGGAATGGCTGAGGGACCTGGGGGGGTTTAGTCTGGAGAAGAGAAGGCTTGGCGGGGACACGTTATTGCTCTCTACAACTACTGAAAGGAGGATGGAGCCAGGAGGTGGTTGGTCTTTTCTCCCAAGTAACAAGATATAGAACAAGAGGAAATGGCCTCAAGCTGCACCAGGGGATGTTCTGATTGGATTTTAGGAGAAATTTCTTCATTATTAGAACAGGGTACCCAGGGAAGTGATGGAATCACTGTTCCTGGAAATGTTCAATAATCATATAGACGAGGCCCTTAGTGACATGATTTAGTGGTGGACTTGGCAGTGCTGAGGTAAAAGCTGGACTTGATGATCTTAAAGGTCTTTTCCAAACAAGCTGATTCTATGATTCTATCTCACAAAGCCTGAAGATTAAGCTGATACATTTTAGAGTAAGTTTTTTCTTCATATTTTGACCTTGTGGCTGTTGCTTAGAAGACACCCCTTGTATGTCCTTTCCCTCTCTCCACCACAAAATCAAACTTCAGAATGTAAACCCAACCTATGTGTTCTTCCCAATTATTTTACTGAGCATTCAAAATATAAACCATTCATCTTATCAGTTGATATCTACTGCATCACAAGACTGACCATTTCTCCAGATTTTCTAATGAAACGCCACAATATTCTATCAGCAATATGATACAATGCAGAAAAGGGCACATATTGTATTTTTCATTTTCCAAATAAACTAAGAGCTATTGATTCTTACAAAAGAAGCTTGAAAATACAGATCCCAGGAAAATTGCTTTCACTCACTTTTCTCCACAAGTAGCTAAAGGTGTACAAATATAGGAGTGGCAAATTCCAGAGGAACTTCAAATAGATTATTCTATTTAATCATACTTATCATAAGATGGTACTAATCCTTCCTTGTGGCCATGTATATTAAAGCTATATTTAGACACTGAGAAGTGCAGGCAGCTTGCAGGGAGCACAAACTATCATTGGCCTCATTTTTGATTTACAGTGATTTTGGAACTTGCCTTCTTCCACAGCCACTTAGATGGATTCTGACATAAGTCTGAAATGACTTCTTATTTCCCAAGAGAAAAGTAATAAATTGCTGAAGCTTCCAGGCATCCCTTGAGTGGGAACTCTCAGCATAATCCAAGGTTGAAATCCTATCACTGTGAAAGTCAAAAGTCCTACTTGCATCTGAGACGCCTAGATTTCAAGCCAGTCTCCATTTCCCTGACAACTAGCAAAAGCTTGTAAAACACTGCATTCTGCAACACTTCCAAACATAAATTTGGGGTTAGGGTACAAATATACATACTGAATAACTATGTCAATTATCAAGGAAATATTAAATCACTATCAGCTATTTCTTAATCAATTTCACAACAGGATAAGAATATGAACTTACAGCTGCACCAAAAGGGTATTTGCCAAAGAAATCTGCTTGCAAACATGACTTCTAAAGAGCAATTGCTTTTTTAAACCTTAGGAAAACAAAAACTATTAGAAATTAGAGATTAAGAACTTTATTTTCCCCCACATCCAACCGAACAGAGACAGTAGGAAGCAGCAGCATGGTGATGGTTCTAGAATTGTAAGATTCCTGTTGTGGTAGATATACATATTTAAACAGTAAGCTTAAATGTACTTTTAGTTTCAAGTACAGATGTTTGTTACTTATTTAGGTATAAGAAAATGCTTATATGTACCCTATATGTAACACTAAGATAACTTGGGTTTTATTCTATGGTTTATGTAACAGACAGCAAAAATTAAAAGGTAAAACAACTGTTGGCCCAGGATATTCACCATGTCAGATTAACATTGCCTCACAAAACCTTCTGCAAACATCTTTCAAATGAAAAGTATTGAAGTATTTCCCTTTTTATCTTTTCACAGAGAAAAACATATTCTTGGGATTCTTTCTAAAAATAATAAACATTTTCCAGGAGGCTGCCGTATAGCTTCTTTCTTTTTTATTTTTGTTCAAACGAGCCAGTATAAAAGAAGCAAAGACAAGATCCTGGTCTGGAAATAATGCTCAGAAACATCCTGCTGAAGACACATGTCTTGGTTTCTGCATGAGAAGCAATATAAAGATTTCCTGTAGGCAAAATTACAAAGAATGATTCTTTAAAGCATGTCTTCAAAAGTCAGTCTGCTGCAAAACCTAAATACTACTCTTGGATGGAGAGGGAAGTTTCCCTCCTTCCAGTATCCTCAGGCTTAGAGATATCAGGCCTTCTCCTCTCTGTTTCCTCTCACAGAGACTGCCAGCTCACACATTGCAATACTTCATATTGCAGTGCTAGACATTATTACAAAAGTAATTTCTGGCAATTTCCTCCTCAGTATTGGACATTGGAGGGAGTAAATGTTGTCTTCACAGCCAAATACCTGTTGACCCATTGTCCCTCAGGTACGTACCTGATCAATTCCCCTGCAACTGCTAAAACAAAAAATAAACCTGATAAAAGACAAGGAGGAGGGAAAAGAAAAAGGAAAAGGAAAAGGAAAAGGAAAAGGAAAAGGAAAAGGAAAAGGAAAAGGAAAAGGAAAAGGAAAAGGAAAAGGAAAAGGAAAAGGAAAAGGAAAAGGAAAAGGAAAAGGAAAAAAAGAAAAAAAAACTGTCCCAGTTTATATACTGGGCATGACGTGCTGTGGTATGGAATACCTCTTTGGTCAGTCAGAGTCAGGTGTCCTGTCTCTGCTTCCTCCCAGCTTCCCCTCCTCCCTGGCAGAGAATGAGACTCAGAAAGTCCTTGGTCAGAGTAAACATCACTTTGCAACAATTAAAAACATCTGTGTTATCAGCATTGTACCCAGGCTAAAAGTCAAAAACACAGCACTGCACCAGCTACTAAGAAGGAGAAAAATGACTGCTACTGCTGAACCCAGGACAAAGTCTCATTACTACCTTCAAATAAAGAACATCTTACAGAATTAATATTTCTTTAAAATTTTTAAGAATTGTAATGCTAAAATCTCTCAACATCTAAAACTAGAAACTAAAATAAACCAATATCAAAAAGATCAAAAAGTGGCAGTCTGACACTGACAAAATTTATGTTTCTAATTAAATATTATCCACCAAGGTGTTTTAGTGGTATATAAATAGACAATAGGAAACATTTCACAAAAGGAAAGCACTTAGAAGTTCACTTCTTAGGCTTTGCTCCTGCCAGGTTACACACGTGTCTCTAAGTACAGAACACAGACAGAGGGTACTTGGATTCCCTGCCTTTTCATGGTCATGTTACTCAAGTGAAAGGGTGTTCAGCCTGATTCCTGTGCATACAGCACTTCTCTGCAAATACCAAAGCGCAGCATACACTGCTGCCACCTCCGCTGCTCATGCACATCTTTTGTTTCACACAGAAACTGTTTGGAAAAGATAAAAGTTTGCAGTCCAAGTAGTGAATTTATTTCTCATTCATTGGAGACTAAAAGCAGATTGTTTTGCAACCCAGCTTTGAAACGGCAAGAAAGTAATAGGTGTAAAGCTAACTTACTCTTTTCATTTCACATGGAAAACTTCTACAGAGTAAATGGTTGTTTCATGAGCTCCCCAGATTGCAAAGGAAGACATCCTGAGTTGGAGTTAGCTTAGAGAAAAAGACTACTTTCTCCCTTGGCTGCTAAGCAGAGGTTATGAAATATGTTGATACGTTCCTTCAGAAGTACATGTTTTCCTGCTCATACAATCTGAACCGCCCTGGCTTGTTCTGTTAAGACGTACAGTTTTTCTGCCTTCTGCTTTTCAGTTGAAGAAGAGAATCTACCTGATTGCATAGGATACCATCGTCACAAAATGGTTTGGTTTGGAAAGGACCTTAAGATCCTCTAGTTCCAACCCCCTTGCCATGGGCAGGGACACTTCACACTAGACCACGTCACTCAAGGCTCTGTCCAAACTGGCCTTGAACACCGCCTGCGATGGAGCATTCACAACTTCCTTGGGCAACCCATTCCAGTGCCTCACCACCCTCACAGTAAAGAACTTCTTCCTTGTATATAACCTGAACTTCCCCTTTTTAAGCTTAAACCGATTACCCCTTGTCCAATTGCTACAGTCCCTGATGCAGAGTCACTCTCCAGAACCCTTGTAGCACCCTTCAGAAACTGGAAGGCTGCTATGAGTCTCCACAAAGCTTCTCTTTTCCCGCTGCTGAACAGCCCCAACTTTCTCAGCCTATCTTCATATAAGAGGTGCTCGAGCCTCCTGATCATCCTGTTGGCCTCCTCTGCACTTGGTCCAACAGCTCCACATCCGTCTTGTTAGGGACACCAGAACCAGACACAGTGTTCCAGGTGGGGTCTCACAAGAGAGAGAGCCACCTCCCTCGACCTGCTGGTCACGCTCCTTTTGATGCAGCCCATGATACGGTTGGCTTTCTGGGCTGCAAGCACACACTGCCTGCTCATGTTAAGATTCTCATCAACCAATACCTGCAAGTCCTTCTCCGCAGGGCTCTGAATCATTTCCCCACCTGATCTGTAGTTGTGCCTGGGATTGCTCTAACAAAGGCATAGGATCTTGCACTTGGCTTTCTCAGTGGAGGAAGACTTCCACCTGAAAGCAGTTTATTCAGAGGGCCACCTCACTCCACATTGTGCCCAGAGCACTTGCACTGCCTGCAGGTTACTTTCCCCACAGCAGCCCCAGACAAACACCATGCCTGCCCCAGCCACCTGAGGCTTGGCTGTCCCCACTGCAGGGCCAACTGCAGCGCCAGTCATCTCCTCAGTTGGCACAATTCACACAGCAGTATTTTCAGGCAATGCAAACACTCCACTTCCCTATAAAAACTGCAAGGGAAATTGCAGTGGATTTAAATTCCGTTCAGGAGCTGGTCAGACAATGTGTAGCTAAGAATAATAACCTTATCAGCTACTCCAAGCAAGACACATCTTTTTCTTATATTATAAATGTAATTTAGAAAACAAAGCTTTAAAGAAAGCATCTACTCTTTACAGTCTGGTTACAAAAGATGTCACCATTGGGTGTGGATGGATGCTTGTAGGTAGATTTGCACAAACTGCTTGCAAATGTTGTTTTACCCTGTCGTGGTTTAGGCCCAGCTGCAACTCACCCAGTTCGCTCACTCACTCCCCCCTCTTCTTCCCCCAGCTCCCTGAGGGATGGGGAGGAGAATTGAAAGAATGTAACTCCCATGGGCTGAGATAAGAACAGCCCAGTAACTAAGGTATAACACAAACCACTACTGCTACCACCAATGACAATAATGATAAGGGAAATAACAAGGGAAGAGAATACAACCGCTCACACCCCCTGACCGATACCCAGCCCGACCCAAGCAGTGATCTAACCATTCCGGGTAACCGCCCCCAGTTTATGTACTGGGCATGACGTGCTGTGGTATGGAACACTTCTTTGGCTTGTTTGGGTCAGGTGTCCTGTCTCTGCTTCCTCCCAGCTTCCCCTCCTCCCTGGCAGAGCATGAGGCTCAGAAAGTCCTTGGTCAGAGTAAATACTACTAAGCAGTAGCTAAAAACATCGGTGTTATCAGCATTGTTCCCAGGCTGAAAGTCAAAAACAGAGCACTGCACCAGCTACTAAGAAAGGGGAAAATGACTGCTATTGCTGAACCCAGAACATACCCACAAAGTGTTAAGCCTCATGGAGTGGAAAGCATTTCCCAAACCAAAAAGCCGTTATAGTGTACTGTATATGATGCAGGGGCTCTTAAAATTGCTTTCAGACAGTGCTATTTTTATAATTCCATCACAAAAGCAAAGCCTGTCCTACAGATCCATTACCTCAGTACAGCTTTAGACAAGAAATTCATGTCTTGTAAGTCAACTGATGGCCAAACTGCTGAAGGAAAATTTGGATGCAAGTTCAGATAAAACATTGAGGAGGTAAGGCCAGGAATTCTGAAAGTCCTCTCAGATACTCACTTTTACTGTCTGTGGGAACTGTGCGTCTTGACTTCTGGCAGTTATTTGTTAATACTTTTTCTCAGCAGGCTGACCAAAAGTGACTCTCAGTGCAGCAGTTGCACAAATGAAACAAAACCAAAAAGCACTGACTTCTACTTGGATGCATAGAAGGGCAAGTGAAGTGTGCCAAGAGAGGACCAGGCAGGCAAACACGGCAAGTGGTTTTGTTGTTCTTAGAATCATAGCATAATAGAATGCCAGGATGGAAGAGACCTCAAGCATCATCTGGTCCAACCTTTCTAGGCAGGCATGACATAGATTACATGTCCCAGCACCCTGTCAAGTCAAATCTTAAAATGTCCAGTGTTGGAGAGCCCAAAACTTCCCTGGGGAGACTATTCCATGGCTCATTGTTCTCATGGTGAGAAATTTCCCTCTTGATTAGCCAGAGGCAGAATGAAAGCCAATGGCACCCACATGTATGACCCATACAGCCTGTAAGTCCTTACAGTTTGTTTTTTGCAGAGTTGAACTCTCTCAAGCTGTTCCCTGTGTTTGAGAAAAGAATGACCAGAAAAATTTCTTTTAGTGAGGTTGGGAAGTCCTACATTCTTTGAAGGGAGGGAAAGAGTTCCCAACCTTGTTATTGTCCCTTCGTTACTGTTTAACTTGGTCTGAGGTGACTGAATTTTCCTGCTGTTTTTTATAAAGCAATACTCCAGATCTGCATGGGAGCCTTGAAGTTCCCCTTCCACCAGCCTCTCAGAACTCCATCTGGTGCTACCACTAAGCAGTAACATACGGCATTTCTGCACAGCAATAACCTGGAACTACTGCTGAGACCTGGCAGCAGGGGAGTCGTACTCACAATATTAATTTCCTTCCATACAGTTTCCACTACATAATACATAGATAGGCCTTTGTCTAGCACACCAAAGCGATGCTCCATGCAGCTTTTCATAGACCAAGCAAAAGGAGACCTTTTACTCATCACTAGAGTATATATGGGAACACAAGCTAGGGCAAAATGCCAGGCATCACAAAAAACTGAGACCACTACCCATATGGGTTTTCAATGTGTTAGATCAAAGGCACATAATATACAGTTTGAGAGGTAAATTGCTAATACCTAGTATATAAGCAGGGAACTAAAGTAGTTTGTAAGTGCCTTTTTCAACTTTCTGCTGGTGGCTATAAAGTTAGCTGTCAACAAATTTCACACAGTAAGTGAATAAGCATTACAAGGCTACAACAGTTCCCATACCCCTGTCAAGAAGAGTGGGGGAAGCACTGCTTCGGTGGGATTTGACGCTGAGTTCACCACTGCATTCCCCTCTGTGGTCTCCACATTTCTAATTTTGCAGTATGAACGCTTCTCATTCTACAAGTGTGGAGTATTCATTAAAAGTTTCCAAGCTAAAAAATATATATAAAAATATCTACTAATTTCATTTTACCAGGGATGTTCGAAGAAATATATCGCTTATAGTTCAACCCACTGTGAAACTGGAACTCTAAATACAGGCAAAATTGTTGATTTCTTAACTTGATCTAAAAAGAGCAATTGCATCTCAGACTCTAAGGAAGTGTACTTTTTTATAAGTATATTGAAGGTCTGACATGGGGAAACAAGATTCAGCCACCATAAACTTTCAGATTCTTATTCAAAACAGCATAACATGGGTTTCCAACACTGTAAAACTTCAGGTTTTGGTTTGTGGTTCTTTGGGGGGTTTTGTTTGGTTGAAGTTTTTTGGGGGTGTTTGTATTTATTTATTAAAACTATAGAACAATCGTGTCAATATTTCAGGTGGTTTGGAGGTTTTTGGCTATTGGCAGTGGGATTTTACCTACACCTCTCGTACAAATTCTTTCATACTTTTTCATCAGCGTAATTCTCTAAATAGTTTTAGATCCCTCACCACATTTTATTACACATTTTCATGCCTAATGCTTTAAGAATCCACAAACGAAGCTGCATTCCTAATGCAGCAGTCATTGCACAAGCATGCAGGGAGCCACGCAGCCCTTTCCCAATACTCAGAAGTACTCCAGGAAGTTTTCAAAGAATAGGATTTCAGTGTTCGACTACAGTTGAGTATGAATGGGAATACCTCACTATACAGCTGTGAAAAATCTTCCTCATAAAAAGCAGCAGAATTCAGAAGCACTGTAGAAATAATAGTCACCTATTTCCAAAGAACACCATTTATTTTTTAGAACAAAATTTCCTAAAACCAAACTTGATTTCCATCATATTTTATCGTACTTTCTCATAAAACATTAGAGAATGCAAAAATAACTTTTCTAGCCTAACAAATAAGAGGGAAATGGTTAAGTGAAAAAAATACACTTTTCTCCTCTGCTACTTAACTTAGTAAAGAGTCCAAACTACTTGATGAGAATCACAGCTAAGAAGAAACCCACACATCTGTATGGCATGGATAAACATCAATCCCACAGTGACAAACTGCAATGCTTTAAGTGCCTGTTAGGTAGAATTCCAAAGAGAGGAGAGGGGGAATAAAAGAACATGAATTCAGAATTCATAAGCATAACATTTGAAATTTTCTGTTTCATACAGAAGAAACACAGAACTAATTCATACAGGTCCAACCCCACAAACTTTTTAGCAGGCAGACATAGCAAGCACCAAAAAAACATTGTTACTAGTTACTGATTATATACAGTTTTTACCACTGATTCTTCCATGTTCTTTCAAATTACCAAGTGATTTAGCAGCCCCAGAGGCATGAATTCACCTATGGGGTTTTTGTGTGTCATGCTCCTGATTCACGAGCTTCAGAGGTTGTCCTGCAACAGTTTCTATTTCCCAAACTTTAATAGAAAAAAACAAAACACAACAAAGATTTATCAAGCCCTTAGAGGACTATGTGCAAAGAAAAAGCCCATCTAATCACGTCCTTGCTGGATGCCTGAATGTTCTAAAACCAGTACATTAAAGGGTGGTAACTGACACCTCCAATGAGGTTTAGTGTAGAGCAGGGAAGCAAGCTCACATTTTATCCCTTTGCCTTGTAATTGTTGCACTGTACAATCCCATAGTACCATAGCAGCTGGATCAGTATCTCTGGGTCAGAGCTGACTACTATGAGAATGATGGAGGGGAAACATTTTGAGATATCTTTGAGATTTAAAAAAATTGCGATGGCATTTTGTCCACAAGAAGAAAGTTTATTCTTTCATGACTCCAGTAGATCAAAATCTTAAAACTTAAAGGCTCAGTGTTACTTATGATCAGTACATTTCTACAAACAGCCCCATACGTTCACTCATACAGAGGAGGATGAAGGACTCCTGGCTAACGCATAAATAATAGCAGAAATGTCATTAGCTGCAAATATAAAGCCACTTTCTTCTTAAAATTGTGCTATAATGGGTTGCTGTATCTTTTTAAAGTTTTCTGTTCTTACCATTGTCAGTTATTCTTAAGACACACCACTCAGGCAGAGGCTTGCTAAGAAACTGGCCTATTTAAAACAAAAACAATCTCTCAAGTAACTACAGTTCCTCTAGTGTTTAAAAGACAGCAAATTTTAACAGGGTGAGATTGAGTATAAAAAGGCTTATTTAACAGTGGACTAATGAAATTCAATGCTGGCTGTGATACTGAAATGCATGTTTTTAATTTTAAGATAAGATATACATATTTATTTTAAACCAACTTTGAGCACTGGTTTTGTTTAGCAGTGCTCCAGATCAGTGACTCTTCTTTCACCCACCTCGTGGAAGCAAAAGCTAGAAGAATGTTGTAGGTACTGTAAATACAGAAAGGCATCAGTGCCCTTGGATCTACTCAGTGAAGTATTCATTAAATGTGTTAAAATATTCAATTTTAACTGGAAAAAGTAAAAAAAAATAAAAAAGCCGAATTAATTTTAGCAATGTAAGGCAGGTAACCCTCTACAGAAACTGAGTTCTAGACATTCCAGAAGCTGGTAGTACTAAGCATCAGTAACTCAGCCTCTATAACAGCATTTCTATTGCACTCACTGATGGAGTCTGAAATATTCTGGCCAACCTGATCTAGATGAAGATGTCCCTGCTCATTGCAGTGGGGTTGGATTAGATGACCTTTGGGAGTCCCTTCCAACCCAAAATATTCTATGATTCTATGGTTTTAAGAATAAAATAAGAAACACAAAGTATTTCTGCTAGTTACTGCATATCATCCCTCCTTCCGAATACTGCACCTAAAGACTCTCAGATCCAGCCTTTTTCATTAAAAAAGTTCTTTCTTGCCAAGATGATCAAATCTGTTGCTAAAAATGAAACTTCCAGTTACATTATTTCTAAAAAATCATATATTTTGTCTCCAAACAAGTGAGGCTTTCCTTCTGTAATGACTGTTGCATAGACATGCGTATGCACAGAGGACAACTTCCAGAACTTGGATCTAGAGACCTGCTGCATTTACACCACACAATGTAACCATCATTGCGATCGGTAAACCTTTATCATAGCAGATGGGAATTCTGTTTTACATGAAATGTGGTTTCATTTCACTGGATTTTGGATGTGGGAAGGACAGCGCAGCAACTAGGGCTCAGCTATGACCAGAAATGGTGAAGGGACTAAAACACAAAACTGCTGGGAAACTCTGGCCAAACACTCAGCTACAGCCTGGCTGCCCACACAGACCCAGGCAGATTTTACAAAAGACCGGGTGACTGGTCCAGCCTGAACAACTACACACAGTGCAGTGGCACTCTGGTGTTCAAAACCAGAACAAAGCTAAAATCAACAGTTCTCATGCTATAAACTCTTTCAGAAGGGAAAACAAAACAAAACAACATTCAACAAACAGGTTTTTGTTGTTTAAACATTGTTAAGATCTGCCCTTAGGCATCTTACATGAATATTAAGATGGATAAATACCTCGAATAATCTGGATTTAACCATCCTATGATTGTAAATCTCAGGTAATGACTTTGCTTATTTGTCTGCCAAGGTATGAAAATTATGAAAAATATAAAAATTTTGAAAAATAATAAAAAAAAATCATCATAGAATCATAGAATCATAGAATAGTAAGGGTTGGAAAGGACCTCAAGATCATCGAGTTCCAACCCCCCCGCCATGGGCAGGGACACCTCCTACTAAACCATGCCATCCAAGGCTATGTCCAAACCCACCTTGAACACCGCCAGGGATGAAGCATTCACAACTTCCCTGAGCAACCCATTCCAGGGCCCCACCACCCTCACAGTAAAGAATTTCTTCCTCATATCCAATCTAAACTTCCCCTGTTTAAGTTTAAACCCATTACCCCTTGTCCTCTCACTACAGTCCCTAATGAAGAGTCCCTCCCCAGCATCCCTATAGGCCCCCTTCAGGTATTGGAAGGCTGCTAGGAGGTCTCCACGCAGCCTTCTCTTCTCCAGGCTGAACAGCCCCAACTTTCTCAGCCGATCTTCATACGAGAGGTGCTCCAGTCCCCTGATCATCTTCGTGGCCCTCCTCTGCACTTGTTCTAACAGTTCCATGTCCTTTTTATGTTGAGGACACCAGAACTGCACGCAATACTCCAAGTGAGGTCTCACGAGAGCAGAGTAAAGGGGCAGGAGCACCTCCCTCGACCTGCTGGTCACACTCCTTTTGATGCAGCCCAGGATACAGTTGGCTTTCTGGGCTGCAAGCGCACACTGCCGGCTCATGTTCATTTTTTCATCAACCCACACCCCCAAGTCCTTCTCCGCAGGGCTGCTCTCAATCTCTTCTCTGCCCAATCTGTAGCTGTGCCTGGCATTGCTCCCACCCAGGTGGAGGACTTTGCATTTAGCATGGTTAAACTTCATTAGGTTGGCATCAGCCCACCTCACAAGCTTGTCAAGGTCCCTCTGGATGGCATTCCTTCCCTCCAATGTATCAACCGAACCACACAGCTTGGTGTCATCGGCAAACTTGCTGAGGGCGCACTCAATCCCACTGTCCATGTCACCCACAAAGATGTTGAACAAGACCGGTCCCAACACCGACCCCTGGGGGACACCACTCGTTACTGGTCTCCAGCTGGACACTGAGCCATTGAGCACTACTCTTTGCGTGCGGCCATCCAGCCAGTTCTTTATCCACCGAGTGGTCCACCTATCAAATTGATGTCTCTCCAACTTAGAGAGAAGGATGTCATGGGAGACAGTGTCAAAGGCTTTACACAAGTCCAGGTAGATGACATCAACCGCTCTGCCCCTGTCCATCAGTTCCGTAGCCCCTTCATAGAAGGTCACCAGATTGGTCAGGCAGGATTTCCCCTTAGTGAAGCCATGCTGGGTGTCCCCAAGCACCTTGTTGGTTTTCATGTGCCTTAGCATCAATCATAAAATAACACAAGATTCAGATTTACTTTTGCAAGAAATCATGTTCTTAGAGTAACTTAAAAAGTATTTTAAGCTGAGATACAGTTTATGGAAGCTCTGAATAGGAACATGATACTGGATGAACTGGACAAAGCTGTCTTACAGAAGCCTGTTACTGAAACTCATTAGCTTCCCCAAAATACGGGAAGCTAATGCTGATGCTACAGCTTCCTAGCTACACCTAGTTACCAGAGGTCTGGTAGGGATGGACCCACAGCCCATAGATTAATGGATGTTCTTGTGTGGAGAAATCTACTTGTTCCAGTTCTGAGCACCACAGCTTTGGCTAGTCATGTTATCTGCACTGAGGTAGTAAACATAACAAAACATTAATTTCTGTAACTGGTTTTCAGCTAAGAGTTATTATCAGAAACGCTGTATGAAAATTAACTCTCCACCTACTGTCTACTATATTCCTGGTGGTTTTCTGGACCTGTGAAAACCTCACATACTGGCTGTATACTTTAGTCAGACTTTTTTTTTTGCAAACAGACCACTATCTTCCCACTGCGTAACAAATGGGTTTTGTGATCAAACAGTTCCACATATCAGTGTGGCCACATTTCTTTTCCAAAGTACAATCTGTGCAAGCTGATAAATTAAATCTGGCTGAACATGAGAGCAATTTACGGAGTGCCAGACAAACATCACACTGCATAGCCTGGGGTATGCAGAGACAAGTGATATCCAGGAGGTACCTTGCTCTGTTTGCTAGCAGCTCCAAGCACCAACTTGTGAAACACAATTTCCTAGCAGGGGCAAGGAAATTAACTGCCACATGAAGAACCCAGTAAGAAGCACAGATTTAGTCAACTAACTTAATTTATGTTAAACAGAATTCTCTCATGTTCTTGAAGCTGAATTGCAAAAAAATCACTCTCTGCAACTGAAGGAATGGAAAAATGTTAAGAAAGACAGGATTGGACAAGACTTGTGAGTCATTACAGAGCTATCCAAAAGGATACAGAGGTCATCCACTCGCTAGAACGTGGGCTGAAACAGTCACTGATTTATTTTCCAAGAATCCAAATAAGAGGCACTCTCAGGGGAGAACAAGACAAGAGACATTGCCATGACTGCAGCTACAAAGAGATAACTACAGTTAAGAAATTCTGGCAGATGTTAGCGGTTACAGTAGTAAGACAGTGCTGTACTCAGAAACCTTTGAGAATGCAAGCACTGATAGGCAAGCAAGACATTGCAATAGCATAACTGGTTTATGTTACTAAATTTATTAATTGATTTATTCATATACATTCTTATCAAAAATCTAGTCTTAGTGTCCTGAGTTCATTTTCTGACTGTTAGAAAGTAGCCTTGAACATCCCCCTCAATTACAGAGTTAGTGGATATTCCTTGCTAGGAAGAACTATAAGTCACGTTATGTTTACTGCTATTTACCTCCTCCTCTCATCCCACAGAAGTGATGAACTCCAATTACTGTTTTCAGACTAGTGATAAAGACAAACATGTAGGACTACCTGATCAAATAAAAAATTAAGAATATAACATTCGATGATATTATAAACCAACCTTTCTGCTTTAGGTTATGGATCAGCCTGAACTAGGTCAAATACAAGAAGTTACAATTTTATTAAATATATTATTAATCTAAAATTAAACCAATAAAATCCCTAATTCTAGTGGTCTAGATTAACTGAATTGTACAATATGCTAAAATAAAGACAAGCTAAACCACAAAACCTTGGCTAGCTACAACTTTCCTCTTCTTTGATTTAAAATGGAAGCATTTAATCTGCCTGGCAGAGGCAGGTTTTCTTTACCAGTGTCCCTAGAAGGCACAAATTCAGGCTGTTTCTGTGTAAGTCATGCAGAACTAATGGCCTTTCAGCCTTTGCAAGATGACTTTATGTGCAGTTCAGCCACTTCAATAATAGGGAGATACAGCTCTGGCAGCTGTACTAATTATCTCTGTAGCACATGGAACTACACATTAAAGAAACTCGGATATTAACTGGTTAGAAGTAGTAGAAATTACCTGACATGACATCAGAAAGCACTGGTCCCATGTAAAACTAAGAAATACAGTTTTAAATGAGAAACTGATAAAGGCAACAGAAATACATGACCTCAATCTTATAGAACCATAGAATTATAGAATCATTTGGGTTGGAAAGGACCTTAAGATCATCGAGTTCCAACCCCCTTGCCGGGGGCAGGGACACCTCCCACTAAACCATGCCACCCAAGGCTCTGTTCAACCCCACCTTGAACACTGCCAGCGATGGAGCATTCACAACTTCCCTGAGCAACCCATTCCAGGGCCTCACCACCCTTACAGTAACGAACTTCTTCCTCATATCCAATCTAAACTTCCCCTCTTTCAGTTTGAACCCATTACCCCTTGTCCTCTCACCACAATCCCTAATGAAGAGTCCCTCCCCAGCATACTTATAAGCTCTGTTCAGATACTGGAAGGCTGCTATGAGGTCTCCACGCAGCCTTCTCTTCTCCAGGCTGAACAGCCCCAACTTTCTCAGCCTATCTTCATGCGGGAGGTGCTCCAGTCCCCTGATCATCCTCGTGGCCCTCCTCTGCACTTGTTCCAACAGTTCCATGTCCTTTTTATGTTGAGGACACCAGAACTGCACACAATACTCCAAGTGAGGTCTCACAAGAGCAGAGTAGAGGGGCAGGATCACCTCCCTCAACCTGCTGGTCATGCTCCTTTTGATTCAGCCCAGAATACAGTTGGCTTTCTGGGCTGCAAGCGCACACTGCCGGCTCATGTTCATTTTTTCATCAACCCACACCCCCAAGTCCTTCTCCGCAGGGCTGCTCTCAATCTCCTCCCCGCCCAACCTGGAGCTGTGCCTGGCATTGCTCCCACCCAGGTGGAGGACCTTGCACTTGGCATGGTTAAACTTCATCAGGTTGGCATCAGCCCACCTCACAAGCGTGTCAAGGTCCCTCTGGATGGCATTCCTTCCCTCCAATGTATCAACCGAACCACACAGCTTGGTGTCATCAGCAAACTTGTTGAGGGTGCCCTCAATCCCACTGTCCATGTCACCCACAAAGATGTTGAATAAGACCAGTCCCAACACCGATCCCTGGGGGACACCACTCGTTACTGGTCTCCAGCTGGACATTGAGCCATTGAGCACTACTCTTTGCGTGCGACCATCCACCTAGTTCCTTATCCACCCAGTGGTCCACCTATCAAATTGATGTCTTTCCAACTTAGAGACAAGGATGTCGTGTGGGACAGCGTCGAATGCTTTGCACAAGTCCAGGTAGGTGACATCAACTGCTCTACCCCTGTCCATCAGTTCCATAGCCCCATCATAGAAGGCCACCAGATTGGTCAGGCAGGTTTTCCCCTTAGTGAAGCCATGCTGGCTGTCACCAACCACCTCATTGTTTTTCATGTGCCTCAGCATGCCTTCCAGGAGAATCCGCTCCAAGATTTTGCCAGGCACAGGGGTGAGGCTGACTGGTCTGTAGTTCTCCAGCTCATCCATTTTCCCCTTCTTAAAAATGGGGTTATATTTCCCTTTTTCCAGTCATCGGGAACTTCACCTGACTGCCATGATTTCTCAAATATGATGGACAGTGGCTTAGCAACTTCATTTGCCAGCTCCTTCAGGACCCGCAGATGGATTTCATCAGGTCTCATGGACTTGTGCATGTTCAGGTTCTTCAGACCGTCTCAAACCAGATCCTCTGCTACAGTAAGCCCAGGGTCTTCTTTCTCACAGTCCCTGCGTTTGCCTTCCAAGACTTGGGTGGTGTGGTCAGAGTATTTGCTGGTGAAAACTGAGGCAAAGAAGTTATTAAGGACCTCAGCCTTCTCCAAATCCAGGGTAGCCAGTTCTCCTGATAGCTTCTGGAGAGGGCCGACGCTGTCCCTACCCTGTCTTTTAATTTGCAATGAAACTATAGAATTCCATCCTGTTATCTTTCACACCCCCAGCCAAGTTTAATTCTAAGTGGGCCTTAGCTTTCCTAACCTGCTAGCTTCCCGGACAACGTCTCTGTATTCTTCCCAGGCCACCTGTCCTTGCTTCCATCTTTTATAAGCCTCTTTTTTCCTTCGAATTTTCCTCAGCAGCTCCTTATCCATCCAAGGAGGTCTCCTGGCCCTCCTGCTAAACTTCCTTCTAGTCAGGATGCAGCACTCCTGAGCTTGTTGTAGGTGATCCTTGAATATCAACCAACAGTCTTGGGCCCCCCTGCCCTCTAGGGCTGTATCCCATGGAACCTTACTAAGCAGGTTCCTGAAGAGGCCAAAGTGTGATCTCTTGAAGTCCAGGGCAGTGAGCTTGCCGTGTGCCATTCTCAATGTCCTGAGGATCCTGAACTCGACCATCTCATGATCACTATAGCCAATGCTGCCCTGAAGTGTCACATTTCCAACCATAAATCTTTTTTGATTTATGAGTGATATAAGGCTGAAAAAAAACCTAAAAGCCAAACCTGCAATTTGGGTGGCACAAGCGGATGACATACAAAAGTACAGTTAAAAAGTGATGAAGTCTACCATTCCATGAAGTGACCTTCTGTCAGCTGATTTTGTCACAATCCTGTCTGCCCCAAACTCACCATGGACATTATTTTCATGCTCAAAACTCAGTTTTCCGCAACAAATGGGTTATTTACCTGTTTTACAGTTATTTATCTGTAAGTAGAAAGAACAAGCACCATCTTTTGCTTTTGCTTACTGCTCTGAAACCCTTCTGATCTCAGTAGCATTTTCCAGGTGTTGCTAAAGGAAGGGCTGGGCCACAGAAGCCATGCTAAAGGTGACCAAGCTTTGAGAGGTTTCTTGGTGCTTCCATTGCTTCATAGACTGCTTCCTCTCTGCTTGCTTCAGATGCCTGTCTTACCACTGATTATTGTTTGATGCAGGTTTTGACACAAGAGTAAGGAAAAAAAAAATCAAAGTTATGACTAGGCTCTCTAACCACCCATGAATAAAACCTCATGTTGAACCATTAAAGCAGAGGTAGCATTTTGCAGCCACAACCATTTTTTCCTTTGGAAGATAACATATGTCACTACCTTTTAACATTTTTAATGGAGTATGCATTTTAAATGGGGAAGCTAATCACAAAACCATGTAAAATCACTATGCCAGATGTCAATATAGTAGAAGAGGAATCCCAGAGATATAACAGGCTGGAAGCCACAGTTCATCTAGGAAGCCAACCTGGAAAACATGACAAGTGCTGTGAGTAATGCCGGAGTTCAAACATCTGCCTTTTCTCCCAGAAAAGAAAAAACCCACACCCTGGAATTTTTTAGAGCTACATATATCAATGCATGCTCTGAAAATGCTGAGAACTTTCATGTGCCATTTTCTGTCTGCATTTTAAGTAACCTCACTCTGAGTGTAGACACGACCCTTCATTTTTTGTCTAGAAAAGATGACTAATATGATTTTAGATAGCAATGTGCAGTTTTGAAAATATTATCCTGCGTTTTGCATCAACTGTCCACACCAAGATGGGAAATATTAATCTTTGCAGCAGTCTGCTGCACACAAATAGATTCATTAAACAGATGTAAGATTTAA
This sequence comes from Amazona ochrocephala, assembly GCA_039720435.1. NCBI lineage: Eukaryota > Metazoa > Chordata > Aves > Psittaciformes > Psittacidae > Amazona > Amazona ochrocephala. Next base: position 77,687,847 of record CM077881.1, on the reverse strand, counting down.
GTATAACTCCATGCTCATGATGAATGATTTGGAGCAAATCTAGTACAAGGAAAATAAAGCACAACATTTATTAAAGGAGGAAATGTGAGAAAGAACATCCTTCTCATTCTTGCCTTCTTAGAAGGACACCATGCTGGGCAACTCCGAGGAAGGACAAAAAACTCGGCACGCTGACCCAAAAATGGGCAAGAAGCGAGTCATCAGCCCTCACGTTCAGAAAGCTGAGTCCTGCCCAGTCATTACTTGCAATGCAAGAAAGTGTGTGTGTTAAAATCCTAGAAAACAACACAATGCTTATAAAGGGGCATTCTTCTGTCTGACTTCCACCAGTGATTAGATTTATGATCTGAGAGACAAGTTGTTTACTTGCATGAAAGTCAAAAGGATACGGAAATAGCTAGAAAGTTCTTAAGCTGCAACAGGATTTGGATTGGTGTCACTGAATTAGAGGATGACAAAATAAATTGTGCTCTGCACTTTTTTCCCTGGACAAAGTGCACAAAGAAAACCCATGCAAATGAGAGGTCTTCAGGGTTTTTTAGTAAAGCAAGACAATCCTTACTGAAAGACAAATCCTTTCAGTGATCAAAGTATAACCTCATCTCTCAAAGCATTATTAAAATACCATTCCCATAACATCAGTTGGTCCTACTACCACCAACCAGGAAAATTTGAGTAAATGGAGGATTTAATTTGCAGGCTTACTACACAGCTAGAAATACACTATCAGGTTGCAATTCTTCAAGGATAATAAGCTCTAATGTGTGCTGTGGCTACTTCTTGGCTTCTACATATTTCTAAAATAGACCAGTATTTCCATTTTTTAACCAAGTTATTACTGCTTTAACATATGTTATGTTACTGCTGTCAGAATATACTTAAACAACTGATAACTTATTTTGTGGAAGGACTTGGAAGCACCAGTCAAAGAATATGCCATAACAGCATTATGGTCAGAATAGGAAATAGCAACAGCGAGTGCATGCAGCACATGAGACAGCAAATCACAGACAGGACTACAAGGTAATAAGCAGATATGATAAAAAGAAATGTAAAATCAGAGTTAATCCCCTGTCTAAATACTGTTAGGTATTTGGAGGTATCTCTGGGTTGACAAGAGCGATAAAATGGCCAGCAGGTGGGGCTTGGGGCTCAGTGTGCAGGGTTTTTGTGTGTTTTTTTGTGTATTGAGTTTGGGGTATTTTAAACAGAAAACAGGCTTCAGGAAAAGCAGAGAGCTTGCTGCAAACGCAGATGTGGTCAAGTTGTACATAACTGGTAACAAAAAGATGCTGGTGAGCTAGAAATACGTTAAAAAATAAGTAAGGGATTGGATCATCAGACACATTTAAGATGTTATTAATAATCCCAAATATAAAATTTAGAGCTTATTTTAATTTTTCTTTCATTAATAAAATTTAGTTGAGATAAAAATTCTGTTCAGGAGAAGCATCTGAACTACAAGTAAAATAGTGGAAGCTGGAAGCTAATCTACTGAAACCACAAGCCCTATATTGAATGATATTGAACAGGTTTGTAATTGTACTGGGGGCAAGAAGTATATAATGGTAACAGTAGTCAGAGTGCTCTGAGTATTTAAAAAGAGCATTGACATTAAAGATGATTACAGGTATAAACACACGAAAAGTCTTCTCTGTTTAACATATTTACTTTATGTAATTGTATATAGTAGAATAAAAATCATAGAAAGGTTTGGGTTGGAAGAGACCTTAAAGATCATCTAGCTCCAACCCAATAAACAATATCAGCTTATTAATATGGCTTTTTCAAACAGCTGATCTAAACAAATCTACAGCTTTGTAGAAATTAACACACCTTTAAACTTAATTACTAGAATCAAAAGAGTGACTATCTAAGGGGAAGCCTGTAAGAAGTTGAGGATAATCACATTCAGAAGAGTACAAAACCCATCCCAGTTTCTCTTTGTGCTCCCAGTACTCTATACAGCCAGATATCACTTTCTAATCCAAGTTTGGTTCATAAATTTATTGTAATGATCGCATTTTGATAGTGCTTTTATCAATAGTTCACTAGCAGGTGATGTCAAGTCACAGGTAGGTTATCACCATGTTGAACTCTTCAGGCACTTGCTCAGCCTCTGGTGCAGAGCGGGACACACAGATGTTCCATTCTAAGCTTGCCAGCACAGACCAACACTGACATCTGGTGCCAGCAGAGCCATTTTACACTGGGGCAAAGACAACTTTACATACAGCTCACTGAAGAGTTGCTAGTTTGACACGAAGATAAATCAGTACCACCCACTCAGCACCAAATCACATCAAAGTTTGACTATAGGGTAAAGAAAGGGACAAGTGAAAATACAAAGGATATACTGAAAGCCAGGAAAAGAAAGCAAGAGTACCTTCACAGTATTGTTTCTGCAATGCACTTTTCCAAAAATGGTGGTATTGGCTGTCACAGCCCAAAATAAGTTCAACTGCTGCTAAAATAGGGAGCTCACAATTTCTGTGAGAACAGCATTAGGGTTATCTTTGCCAGGACGTGCAGAACTTGCACACTAGAAAAGCACAGGAGTTGTTTGTATTCTGAATATAAGTGCTCGAATGGTGGCTGGCATGAGCTTACCTAGCTTGAGCTGCTACAACCACTATCTGCTGCATTTTGCGGGGCTGGGAATCACCCTGTACCAGGACTTTTGGCTACTTGCCCCCAACAATCTGCCCCTAGGCAATGGGGCATTTAGCCCAATCCCTATCAATAGTTGAGCACAGGTTGAGTTTGGGATACCAGTTTTGTATAGTGACTGTCTGAACTAATAAGGAACTAAACTTTTACACTGCACTTGGTTCTGCTAACAGCTACGAGCTCATGTCTGTAAAAGATGCACAAACCTGCCACAACTACAAGCCAAACTCACTATTCTCTCATGCAACTAGCCAACAGAGAACTATATCCAACAGAGAACTGTTTCCAAAGTATAGCTGTTCTGTGCATTGAAACACTTTGCAACATGTTCTCATTCCCATAAGGCTCTCAGCAGCCAGCAGACTGTTGTAATAATATTATTTGCAAGAACAGATTTGGAAAAAAGTCTTTTTATTATTCATCTTTGTGCCAGTGCAGACAGGATCCTAACGCACCAGATGTTCCTTATTTCTTTTTTCTACACTGCACTTGGGGTTTTGGCATTTCTAAAATTTGAGGGTTTCAAACAAAGAGGTTTCTGTTACCTTAAGAAATCCAATTTAACACTGCCTCAAAAATCTGAGATTACACGAGTAAAGCTTGCTTGCAAGAAACACACCAAGCCTCCATCCAAAGCGAACACTTTGGGTACCTCTTGGAACCCCACCTTCCTAAAAAACATGAAAACAGTAATAAGCTCTGCAAGTTCCACGAATGGAAAAGCATTCATTATGTGAAGTTTTGTGGTTTTGGGAGGGAGAGTTGTGCTTGTGGGTTGGGTGCGTTTTCTTGCCTTTTTTGTTTTGTTTTGTTTAAACGGAGATGGTGAAAAATACTGAAATACCAGAACTATGTAGAGCCCTGCATTTTGCAGGGGAAATACAGGAAAGTATTGAGGATTTTGAATGCATGTGCAGGGAAGGGGGTGAAATAGCATGTCAACTAATAAAATGACATATGGTTTGTCCAGTTAGTGCAAAGTGTTACAGATCAGTTTTCAGTTCATCTTAACTAAGAACAGAAGATCTTTTTTAAGTACCACAGCTACTCCAGCAGATGTGCGACTGAAGTTTTAGGTTTTCCTGCTTGAAAGAGGTGCCAGTACATTTCAGTTCTCTAATCCCTATCAAGCGGCTTCTGCTATAACACAATATGAGCGCGTATAGAAGGAAAACAGTTTACAGCACCTTATTTTATTGACTGCATTCAGAATTCAGTGTTTGGCCACTAGAAGAATCACACTTGAATTATGAATGGTCTCTAAGCCCTACATTAGAAGTCTGCATTACTTTTGTAAAATAACTAACTGAAAGAATGTGCAAAACAAAATGTTACTCTCATTTTCTGGATAATAGATAAGGCAGAAGGAATTCACTGGGGAGGGGAATTAAAGCAGTTCAAGCACAGTAGCGGACAGTTGGGCAAGAAGCAATGGCAAATGAAAGTCCCCACAGCTACTGCAAAAGATCACCATGCAGTTTACAATTTCAAGTACCATTACACTGCAATGAAGACTCAATCTGTCCTCTGATTTCTTTTCTGCCTCACATCCTGATTTTCATCATCAGACCAACAGCTTATTAAACAAGGATGGATCATTTGTTCTCTCTCCTAATGACCTGCAGTAAAATCAGGCAGATACAGCTGGCTGCTTTACCACTAGCTTAACTACAGTGGTAGACTATAATGTTGCAGTTGCATGCTCAGTGCCAAAAAAAATCACCTTTTTGAATTATGCCTTTACTAACAGCTTATTGACTTTCATATCTTTAAATCTACTACTAAGTATAAACAAAGAGAAATCAACAGGGGTAGCCAGGTTCCCTGTGATACAATCTGCTGGCATAGTGAAACAAAGCCTCCCTATGCTTTCAAAGCATTGCGTGACAATGAGTAATAAAACACTGAACTACAAAATCACCTTTTTTTTAATATTCTTGCAATCTGACACTTTACTTTTTTTTTCTCCTGACAGTATGTGTGGAAATTCAGGCCCCATCATTACACAGTTTTAGGTTTGGACACAGTCTCTCTGAAGGAAATAGTATTATGTATGACTGTAAGACTTCCACATCTTATTTAAGGTCTCATTTGCGTTGCCTTCTTTTTCTCCTTTTTCCCACCCTTCCCACACTCAGGACAAAGGGGATTCCTGGTTGGTCCTTACAAACCCAGGTCTCTGGAAAAAACTGTCAGAAGTAGGCAGGGGCTTGCATTTCCAAAACATTTCAAGTTTTGGGGCCTGTCAGCGACTAATACGCAAATGTCTTCAGATTTCAAATAAACCAACTAGGAAAAACGTACAGTCTCAACTACAAGAGCTAAAAATGTAATGAATACTAAGTTGATCCTCTGTGCAACGTTAGCAAACATCGGTGTCTTTGAAGATTTTCCATTCACAGAAGCTGTCCAAGCTTGCTTCTACTCCAAGCCTTTCCCATCATGGTAACTGTAACACACGCTGAACTACCATCATAAATACTTGTTCAGTCATTTCCCTCTTAAGTATGCTACAATGCAAAAGGCTTATTTCTATTTAAAAAATATTATTTATTTTTATAAAAAAACCTTATTTTTATTAAAAACCTTATTTTTATTTAAAAAAAATGATTTTTATTTTTATAAAAAAAAAACAACTTATTTTTATAAAAATTGTTTTTATAAAAAAAACAATGTTTTTTGCACAAAACCTTCACTTCTGTGCAACCTTTCCTATCCAACACAACTAGGAACCACCAAGCATCCTTCGCAGGCTGTGCTGGCACTCTCTGGTGCCCACCATAGAGCCACTCTCCCAGCTGGCACCCTCACCAACAGCTACAGCAAAGGCAGCAGGCATGGGGATAGCCCCAGGAAACTCCATGTTCACCAACACAGCTTTGCTCCCTCGGCAAAGGCACCAGGACAGAGTGAAACTGTCATCCTTCCTGTTAGTCAATGGCATGAGGGTCTCGCTAAGGTGAGGTTCAAGTTTCCGCTAACATCAAACAGAACTCTTCACAGGCACTATGTAAGTGAGACAGGCATTGCACTATGTAAGTGAGACAGGCATTGCTGATCACTGCAGTTTCTGCAGAGGAAAGGCTGAGTTCTGAATAAAAAGTTATTAAACAAGATATGCAAGTAATGTCTAAAAAAGTTTATAGGAACCATAATAACAATTATTAATAATTACCATAATTGGACTCTTCATGAGGGACTGTAGTGATAGGACAAGGGGTAATGGGTTCAAACTTCAACAGGGGAAGTTTAGGTTAGATATGAGGAACAAGCTCTTTAGTGTGAGGGTGGTGAGGCACTGGAATGGGTTGCCCAAGGAAATTGTGAATGCTCCATCGCTGGCGGTGTTCAAGGCCACGTTGGATGGAGTCTTAAGCGACATGGTTTAGTGTGAGGCGTTCCTGCCCATGGCAGGGGGGTTGGAACTACATGATCTTAAGCTTCTTTCCAACCTTTGCTATTCTATGATTCTATGAATAAGCATCCTGAGACCAACTCCAGTATAGTGTGCTTATTTTTTAAGCACAGTTTAACCAATTTCAGTTAAACCTCAATATAAACAATAAAATTGCTGGGTTTCATACAGATTTCATTGGGATATGATTTTAGCCTAAGATGTAACACTTCAGTATCAACTGTTCCATACATTAACATGTGTGAAAAGCCACAAACAGATTTCTCTGCATTGTACATTAGTTTTAGAAGAAGAACTGCTCCATTTCACTATAGAGGAGGCTTGCCACCTCTCAGGCTGCAAGAAGTGTTTGGAGTGCTTTTAAACCAGCATTGTATGCATTTGCAGAAGCCTCAAGCTGGCTTATGACCCTGTGTCGTGGTTTAAGTCTATAAACCCATACAGTCGCTCTCTCACTCACTCCCCACCCTTTCTTCCCCCAGTCCTGGGGGGATGGGGAGGAGAATTGAAAGAATGCAACTCCCACAGGTTGAGATAAGAACAGTTTAGTAACTAAGGTATAACACAAACCACTACTGCTACCACCAATAATAATAATGACAAGAGAAATACAAGGAAAAGGAGAATACAATAGCTCACCATCAAATATCAAGCCCGACCACCCAGTGCACCCCCACCAGTAACAATAATGACAAGGCAAATACAAGGGAAGGATACAATTGTTCACCACCCAGTATCAAGCAGTGCACACCCCCACAGTGCACCCCCACAGTGCATCCCCCACCGTGCACCCTCACCACCCTTCCGGGTCTCTGCCCTCCGTTTATACATCCTGGACATGATGTGCTGTGGTATGGAATAATCTCTTTGGTCAGTCTGGGTCAGGTGTCCTGTCTCTCCTTCCTCCAGGCTTCCCCTCCTCCCTAGCAGAGCACGAGGCTCACAAAGTCCTTGGCCAGCCTAAACATCACCAAGCAGTAACTGAAAACACTGGTGTTATCAGCACTGTTCCCAGGCCCAAAATCAAAAACACAGCGCTGCACCAGCTACTATGAAGGAGAAAAATGACTGCTGTTGCTGAACCCAGGACACCCTGTCTGAAGTTTTTGCCCTGGGCATACCAGAATCTGGTACCAGGCCTCCAAATGTTACCATGGGGACCATAAAGAGCCCAACTCAAACCCAGCTTACAGTTACATTACCTTCAGAAGTTGACTGTATGCAGAGAAATTGCTCTCTTACCTATACAATCTATATCACCTACCTTGCTCAGCCTTATTTAATAGCTAGGTTCTCAAAATTCGTTTCTAGAGCTCTGCTGATGCCCTCAGCAGCTGAGCAGCCACATATCAGCAGCTGTTTTCACTTTGGCTACTTACTCAGAACAGATCCTAAAAATGCAGAGACATACACCTCCAAAACCTTCTCTCAACACACCTATGTGTTCCCTGATGCACACTAGTTCAAGGGCAGTTTCTTGCCAGTGCATGTAAATCTACAAGAGATTACCAGGAGAAGCAAGGAGTCTGCAGCCCTTGCAGGCTCTGCACCCATGTCACAGGCAAAGCATGCTCACTAATGTACACTTTATTTTCTTTTTTAGAAAAGCACCTTCACATTTGCAAGAAAAAACAGGGGAGAAACAGATTTTGCTGTGAGAGAGGTATATTGATTAGTAAGCTGCAGAATGGGGATGAAAGTCTGGAGCATATCCATGCCTGGAAAGCTTTATTACATCTGTGTGACCACAGTGACATTCAGAGAATAGCTGGGATTGTCCTAGGTTTGACTTCCTAGATGGTCAGAGAAAGTATTACTTTCCTTGCCTCTTTATAGCTGCCCTTTCTGAAAACAAACAGATTTCTAGCATACTTCAAGAAATAAGATATACAACACTGGATTTTCTGCCACTGCCATGCATGCATTCCTCCAGCTTTACTCGCTGACATTTGACACAGAAGTCTGAAAAAAGGGACAGAGTTTCATGCGGTTGCAGAATATAAAAATATAGTAAACAATGGATTTTTTTCCCTTTATTTGAACCATGTGTCTTCTGCTCTGTAATTTACTACAGATGGTACTTTTCTTGTTACATACAAGTAGCATACACTACTTTAAAGGAGTTATATGTGTGTGTTTTATGATGGAACAATATCATACCATGAATTTGAGCAAACATCTTTAAAGCCAATTTGAAATGTAGTTTATAAATTCTAGGGGAGCACAAAGCTACCCAGCACTGATGTACATGTAGAAGGGCCAGTAAGGACAACAGAGTAACTGTCTGACTACAGCAAGACAAGGACAGATGAGTTCAGTTGCAGGTTCTTTTTAAGCATATTCAACAGTTGTAAGAATTCAGAGACGGTTTCACTTCTGTTTTCCACGTTAGTTACCAGGCTGTTGATGATTTCTTTGGTTTCAATTTACGGCTTGAAAAAAAAAAAAAAAGGCAAAATAAAAATCAAGCATACCATTTAACATGTGTAAAAATAGTGCTATTAATGGATACCTAGGAGGGGTCAGGAGAGAAAATCTGAACACAGACAAAAGACATTTCCTTTGGCCATAACAGATTTTTTTCATTAGATACATATATGAGGTCCTTCATACAAATCCTGCAAAGAATTTGAAAGAGGCTTTAGAATAAAAACTGGTCAGCCAGTTGTTAGGAGATTGTCCTGGGTTCAGCAGTAGCAGTCATTTTTTCTCCTTCTTAGTAGCTGGTCCAGCGCTGTGTTTTTGACTTTCGGCCTGGGAACAGCGCTGGTAACACCGATGTTGCTAGTTACGGCTTAGAATGTTTGGTTTGACCAAGGACTTTCTGAGTCTCATGCTCTGCCAGGGAGGAGGGGAGGCTGGGAGGAAGCAGAGACAGGACACCTGACCCAAACTGACCAAAGGGGTATTCCACACCACAGCACGTCATGCCCAGGATGTATAAACGGAGGGCAGAGATCCGGAAGGTTGGGGGGTTCGCTGCTGGGTTGGGCTGGGTATCGGTGGTGAGCAGTTGTATCCTCTTTCCTTGTATTTCCCTGGTCATTATTATTATTGGTGGTAGCAGTAGTGATTTGTGTTATACCTTAGTTACTAAACTGTTCTTATCTCAACCTGTGGGAGTTGCATTCTTTCAATTCTCCTCCCCATCCCCCCAGGACTGGGGGAAGAAAGAGGGGGGAGTGAGTGAGCGAACTGCGTGAGGGGCTTAAACCACAACAGAGATCTATGTGGTTCCTCTGATGTAGGATTAAATGAATTAAGCGTGTACATATACTTCAGAGAGGTACTACTTAGAAGTGTGTTGTTCAAAAATTGGTTTGATTAATAAATAGAAAAGAATTTTGAGAACTGGATTAAATTTATATAGCCATCAGATAATAGAAAGCAACAAGAACCATAGAAAACCCTGCCTATTACAACAGCAGTCACCAATAACATGTGTTCTGAAGGAATTTTTAAGGTGTGTGCCTTTCTGTAAGGAATTTGTCATGGTGTAAGCCCAGGTGGTAACTTAGAACCATGCAGTCTCTCGCTTGCTCCCCCTCTTCTTCCCCCCCAGCTCCTGGAGGGATGGAGAGAACTGAAAGAATGTAACTCCCACGGGTTGACATAAGAACAGTCCAGTAACTAAGGCATAACACAAACCACTGCTGCTACCTCCAATAATAATAATGATAAGGGAAATAACAAGGGGAGAGAACACAACTGCTCACCACCCCCTGACCGATACCCAGCCCGACTCGAGCAGCAATCTGGGCCTTCCGGGTAACTGCCCCAGTTTATATACTGGGCATGATGTGCTGTGGTATGGAATACCTCTTTGGTCAGTCTGAGTCAGGTGTCCTGTCTCTGCTTCCTCCCAGCTTCCCCTCCTCCCTGGCAGAGAATGAGACTCAGAAAGTCCTTGGTCAGAGTAAACATCACTTTGCAACAATTAAAAACATCTGTGTTATCAGCACTGTACCCAGGCTAAAAGTCAAAAACACAGCACTGCACCAGCTACTAAGAAAGAGAAAAATTACTGCTATAGCTGAACTCAGGACAGTATCCGCCCCTTTTTCCATACCATTCACGTCATGCTCAGATCCCACATTTTTCAATATACTTCATCCAGTCCATTGATGTCAGGCTCCATCCCTTGTAACAGTCTTTCAGAGCCGGACAGACGGTGTGTAGTGTTGGACTGCTGCCTGCTGATGACACTGCCGAACTTGTATGGTCACTGCTGAGCTTGTCTGGTTTCATCAAAGTTCATTCTTTGTTGGGGTGATGATCAGAGGGAAGTTAGGATCAGTCGCCGGTGACCTGAAACATTTAGCTGAATTTAAAATCCAATATGCAACACAAGCACATATACATTTTGATAGAAGAGAAAACATAATTAACAGTACATTTTCATGCACTCAAGTGACGATTTGATTAACTTAATTTTTAAAAATCTAAACATATCTCTGTATGTTTAACATTTTTACTTGCCAGTTGTCAGAGAAAGAATATTGATGTTGGTGCTTGCAGACAAGGGAGAATTTTGAGACTTCTCTTGCTGCTCCTCAATCTGTGTAGTTGGGTAGATAGTGATCGAAGTCCAATTAATGAATTACATCAGTCATTCTTCTCTCTGAATATACAATTACTTCACTGGTCTCCTACAAACAATGGAGGGTTTCAAACATGTGGATGAACTGTGCCATCACCGGAAGTTAAACAAAGAGTTAAGTTTGCTTTGATATTGCAGTCCAGGCTGTGAAAAATAGGCAAGCTCTACTACCTTACATTACAAGTAGGCAAAACTATCTCTGTTTCCCATATCTTACATACACGTGCTTTCTCAAATGCGTATCAGAAGACTGTCACTTCGGAAGTGAAAAATGAAGATTAGAACAAAGTTTTACCACCACATCATTTTAGGCTGCCTTGAAAAGCACCTGCAGAACAAGCTGAAATATACAAATGTCTTTTAACCAAAACAACAGAAGTGATTTGTCAGTCAGGTAAACAGATCCAATATAAAGCTCTGATATAAGCAAAATATGTCTACACAAATCCTCTTGTAGATTACTGAGCTGCTTGTAAAATCAAAACATAAAAGAGATTCAGCATGTGATTTGCAGATCAGATAGTTTTCACAACTTCATAGTTAGGTTTTCTGGTCTGGTTTTAAGAAACAACTTGTACTTCATGTACCACATTTATCAATGAGCATACCATTTTCCTGTTGTTAATTTCTGCAGCTTTCATTAAAATGTCAATCCTTCACGTAACTAACAAAGCCTGAGGCAGGAGGGGAATTCTACAAAGTGAGGTCTTGAAAAAATCTGTAGTTACTGTACTCATGGTAGTGACTGCTCTGGAACAAGTTCACAAAAGCCCGTTAGTTATTTGCATTCTTTTCATGCATGTGCAAATCCTGAGTTACAACTGAGAGGGAACGCTCTAGTGCTTGAAAACTTAGGGTATCACAAGAGTGGAGCACAGGGGGAGAATCCACTCCCTTGACCTGCTGCTCATGCTGCTGGGGATGCAGTCCAGGACACGGTTGGTTTATGGGCTGCAAGTGCCCATGGAAGCCGGCTCACGTTGAGCTTCTCGTCAACCAACACCTCCAAGTCCTTCTCCTCATTGTCCAGGGCTGTCCAGCCTGTAGCTGTGCTTGGGATTGCCTCAACCCAGGCGTGGGACCTTGCACTTGGCCTTGTTGAACTGCATGGGGTTTGCACTGGCTCACCTCTCAAGAGTGTCCAGGTTCCTCTGAATAGCATCCCTTCCCTCCAGCATGTCAGATGCACCACACAGCTTAATGTCATCAGCAAACCTGCTGAGGGTACACTTAATCCCATAATAATATGATTCATATTTCTTCTTGGCTAAGACAAGAGCTAAGTGCTATTAACTACTGACTTTCTTGGACTAGCTTGCAGCAAGACTTAAAACCAAACTCCTACTAAATTTCAAAGCTCCATATCTTCTCCAGAGGTGGCTTCTTAGTGCAATTAATATTTCAGAAATATATTTTCTCTGTCTGAAATTCCCTACTTAGTACCAGAAATACAGGCTTTGCCAGAAGGTTTTGTCATGGAAAATCCCATCATGAGAGTGCTATGTGTGGTTTCATTGTCCAAAAGGGCTATAAGCATAACCAGATGGGAAGATCTACTAAAACCCCCTTATTTTTCTTTCTCAAGAAAGCATTTATTGCTGTGGTAGTTTAGCATTTAGTTAGCCAGTGATTCTGGTAATCAATGTATTTTTGTGAGGAAACGATCCTGCAATATGCTTTTGTGAAGTGCCAGCACCAGCTATCACTGTAACTCTGAGCTCAATTGCACACCTATCATAAGCAAGGGTAAAATGTTGTGTTAACACCAAGCATGCAATAAAACTACTTACTGAAGTCCTCAAACTCAGAATTACAGTCATAATATGGCAAAGAGAGATAGTGTAGAAGGTGATATGTGAAGAAATATAAGCACCTCTGTAAGCATAGCTTAGTGTTGGCATAACAGAGAAAGATTTACAGGAGGACAAACGTAAGCCCATGAAAATGGTTTCCCCATTGATTCAGATATGAACTTTAATAAATACTTGAAATCAAGTGGTAAATAAAGTTCTTACTGATCTACAAAGCACTGTCAGCTACTATGCTATACATATAGCCAATGCAACTCCAAGGATTATCAATTAAGTTCATCTTCAGATTGTTCCTGAATTACTTTTTACAGCGTCAAAACCAGTTTGACATAATCTCTGGAATATATGTGACTTTTTATCCAGTTTTATTCTCCTCCTGTAGCTTTACAGCCCCCATTAAGAGGGAAAAAAAATCTCAACTTCCTGTTCCTTCACAAAGCTATTCCAAATTTTGTCTTGCTCTGCTTCAAATCTATTCACATGATTTGTGAAGCAACAGGGAGAAACTGTGCCTCAGCACTAAGTCATTGCTACTTGCAGTAAGGTAAATGCACTCCAGTTTGAAGACAAACCCTCAGCAGAGCCAAGAGGCTGGAACAACAACCAAAAAGGAAAAACACTTTGTAACACCCATTAAACAGTTTCAAAAGCTTGTTTCAGTTTAATATCTGCTGGTATGTCTCCAATCAAGTTTTGCTTCTATATATATGAAGCTGATGAAAGTTAAATCTACAGTCAATAAACACTTAAAATAGGTTCATTGTTTGGAAACAGGCTCTAAAAATCTGTATAATAAAAGCAGACTTAACTAATTGTATTTCTGAATTAAAAAATACAAATCAACTGAATAATAAGAAAATAAAAGAAAGCCTGAAACTACAGTACATAGTTGAAGCACAAATTTCACATGTTTGCTCAAAAAGGTATCACTAGTTCTATCATAAAAGGCATTTAAAGAAAAGCTAAGGATCGAAGGCCTCTTCTCTTCAGTGATGTACAGGATGACCTGCAATTTCTCCTGCACGATTGCTCCTGCAATTTTGCAACAAATGAATGTACTAATATTTAGGGGGCAGGGAAATTTCATAACATGCCCTATGGGTCCCACCAGCTGGGGTCACAAACATCAGTCACACGGTGACAAGAGCCAGCAAAGATGCCATCCAGGGAGGGTCAGTCTCCTCCAGTAATGAGATTTGCTGCTGCAAGTTAGAAACCCTCCAGCAGCACCCAGGGCATTGCAGCGTCCCTGCCAGAGCTGTCCCACAGCCTTTCATGGCCCTGCTCCCTGCAGCGCCTTGCTTTGCTCACGGCTAGGGGCACACGAATCTCACAGCTTCCCTTCCCCAACAGCGAGATAGAGACAGAGCTCTGGCCCACATCAGAGAGGGGGGAGGACAAGAACCTAAAAGTACCACAAGACCCCTTCCCACCACCACTACTGCAAAATATGGGGAAGTGCACACATCAGCATTGCAGGGCCAGCGGTGTCAGCCCCATCCCTTCCCCTTGGACACAAAACCCCAAGAAACATCATTGGGATGGGAAACCATCGTGGGCATGAGAAACCATGATTTAGGACAGGGAATCGCCAGCAGGGGAGGAAACCATTGCAGTGGGAAGCTGTTGGTGCCCATTGGCCGCAAGGCTGCTGGAGCAGCCAGGACTGGTGGAACGTTGGATGGAACCTGTTGAAGAGAGGCAGTTGGCCCACACCCAGCCAATACTGACCAACAGTCACAGCAGTTACAGCAGCAGCTCCTGACTCACACCCATGAGCTGATCCACAGACTGAAGAGCAAAAGAGTGATCAGCAGAACCTGCTCACCCTTTAATAGCCCCATAATGCCGGTGTGAAAGTCTGATGGAGAGCAGAGACGAACAGTAGACTATTGTGGCTTGAATGAATCATAGAATAATAGAATGGTTGGGATTGGAAAAGACCTTAAGATCATCTAGTTCCAACCTCTCTGCCACAGGCAGGGACGCCTCACACTAGACCACATCACCCAACGCTCTGTCCAACCTAGAGTCCAACGTGGTCTTGAACAATGCCAGGGATGAAGCGTTTACCACTTTTTTAGGCAACCGGTTCCAGTGCCTCACCACCCTTGCAGTAAAGAACTTCCTTATTCTAATCTGAACTTCCCGTGTTTCATTTGAACCCATTACCCCTTGTCCTATTGCTACAGTCCCTGATCAAGAGCCCATCCCCAGCATCCTTGCAGGCCCACTTCACATACTGTAAGGCTCCTATAGGGTCTCCACACAGCTTCTCTTCTCCAGGCTGAAAAGCCCCAACTTTCTCAGCCTGTCTACATAAAGGAGGTGCTCCAGCCCCTGATCATCCGCATGGGCCTCCCATGATCCTCATGGCCCTCCTCTGAAGTCACACCACCAAGTGCTGCCACACCAGATATGCTAGAACTTCAATATGAAATGCAGTCAAAGGCAGCCAAGTGGTATGCCACAATTGATATTGCCAGTGCATTTTTCTCAATCCCTTTGGCAGCAGAGTGCAGGACACAGTTCATTTTTACTTGGAGGGGCTTCCCATACACTTGGAATTGGCTGTGCCAGGGGTGGAAACACAGCCCTGGACTGATCCAGACTGCACTGGAACAGCGGCAAGCTCCAGAACACCTGCAATACATTGATGACATTATCGTGTGGGGCGATACAGCGGAAGAAGTCTTTGAGAAAGGGAAGAAAATAACCCAAATCCTGCTGAAAGCCATTTTTGCCATTAAACAGAGAAAGACCAAGGGACCTGCACAGGAAAAACAGTATTTTGGAATAAAATGGAAAGACGGACGTCACCAGATCCCCACAGATGCGATCAACAAGATAACAGCAATGTCTCCACCAACTAATAAAAAGAAATACAAGCTTTCTTAGATGTTGTGGGTTCTGAAGAATGCACATCCCGAATTACAGTCTGATTGTAAGTCCTATCACATGACCTGGAAGAAGTATTATTTCAAATGGGGCCCTGAGCAACAATGAGCCTTTGAGCAAATTAAATGAGAAATGGCTCATGCAGTAGCCCTCGTGCCAGTCTGGACCAGGGCAGATGTGAAAAATGTGCTCTACACTGCAGCCGAGGAGAATGGTCCTACCTTGAGCTTCTGGAAGAAAGCTCCATGGGAGACTAGAGGTCAACCCCTCAGCTTCTGGAGTCAGGGATACAGAGGATCTGAGGCCGGTTGTGCTCTAACTGAAAAAGAGATACTTGCAGGCTATGAAGGGCTTCTAGCTGCTTCGGAAGGGACTGGCATGAAGCACAGCTCGTCCTGGCACTCTGGTGGCCTGTGCTGGGCTGGATGTTCAAAGGCAGGGTCTCCTCTACACATCATGTAACTGACACTATGTGAATTGGCAAACAACAAGCTCGAACAGCAAACCCAGTCACCCAGGAATCCTAGAAGTCATCATGGACTGGCCAGAGGGCAAAGAGTTTGGAATATCATCATCAGAGGAGGTGACAGGTGCTGAGGAGGCCCCACTATACAACAAACTACCAAAGAATCTATCTGCTGGAGAAAACAGCCTGTGTTATTCCCGCCTCGGACAAAGGCAAACCCACTTATGGGACTGTGCACTTGGTGGGTAATGTGGGAGGATGGGAAAGTCCAGTGTGTACCTCAAGGGGATCTAATCTTTGGTGAGAACAGCCACTGAACTGAACTGTATGATGCTGTATACATGGGATATTATCGCTTCCATGGAGGCCATACACCCATCAGCATGCAACAATCCAACACCACACACCATCCATCTTTCCTGCCCGGAGAGACTCACGACAGATGGAGCCCCAAGTCGTACGAAGATAGGATGAGAAAGTTGGGGCTGTTCAGCCTGGAGAAGAGAAGGCTGCGCGGAGACCTCATAGCAGCCTTCCAATACCTGAAGGGGGCCTATAGGGATGCTGGGGAGGGACTCTTCATTAGGGACTGTAGTGAGAGGACAAGGGGTAACGGATTCAAACTTAAACAGGGGAAGTTTAGATTGGGTACGAGGAAGAAATTCTTTACTGTAAGGGTGGTGAGGCCCTGGAATTGGTTGCCCAAGGAAGTTGTGAATGCTCCATCCCTGACGGTGTTCAAGGCGAGGATGGACATGGCCTTGGGTGGCATCGTTTAGTGGGAGGTGTTCCTGCTCATGTCAGGGGGGTTGGAACTAGATGACCCTAAGGTCCTTTCCAACCCTAACTATTCTATGATTCTATGATTCCATGATTCTATGGACTGAATGAACTCAATGAACCTTTGTAGGGATGGTCCACAGACTACGGGAATGATATCTCTGTGTGTGTGTATATATAAGTATATATGCATATATATACATGTATGTATATATATACACATACATAAATACATATCTCTGAAAGGACAGAAAAGGTGATGGTGGAAAGTGTGAGACCTGGTATGACGTGAATGTTTTGAAATAAGGGGTGGATAGTGTCCTGGTTTCAACTGGGACAAAGCTATTTTTTTCCCTAGTAGCTGGTGCAGCGCTGCGTTTTGGCTTCACTCTGAGAACACTACTGATAACACACTGATGGTTTAGCTGTTGCTCAGGAGCACCTACCCTGATCAATGACTTTTCAGTCTCTCTTGCTCTGCCATGAGGAGGGGCACAGGAAGCTGGGAAGGAGCAGAGGCAGGACACCTGACTCAAACTACCCAAAGGAGTACTCCATACCACAGCATATCATGCCCAGTATATAAACTATGGGGAGCTAACCCCAAAGGGAAGGAATAGCACTAGGGTCAGGCTGGGTACTGGTCAGCAGGTGGTGAGCAATTGTATTGTGCATCACTTGTGTTTATTGGGTTTTTCCTCTTCCCTTTCTCTTTTAGTTTTACATTCTATATAAATCTATTATATTGTACTTTAGTTATTAAACTGTTCTTATCTCAACCGGCAGGTTTTACATTCCTTTGATTCTCCTCCCCTCCCATCTGGGGAGGGGGGACAAGAGGGGTTAGTGAGCTGCTGCATAGTGCTGAGTTACCAGCTAGGGGTAAAACACAACAGTGGCTTATGGACAGAATCGTTCCATTGCTATGACTCAGACTGTCATCACAACCTGCAATTGACCCTCAAAGGCCACACACAAACATTCTCAGTGCTAAACTTGATATTTATGATCAAAACAATAAAACTGCCATCACAACCAAACCCCATCCTAAGTGTTACTTCTGATTTCTGGAGACAGCTTGACCATGAAATAAGGAACAGAGGGGGTTGGGAGTTCCACTTACCTGTTCGTACTGCACCCACGTAAAACAGTTCTCTATGCCTTTCCTATCACCTTCTCAGAAAATGAACATGCAAAATCCTTAACTAAGGATGCACTCAATTCCCAAACACCACCATGGGGAGAAACAAAACAATATCCACCTGCCTTACGTGTGATATCCAGCACGAGCAGCCTCTGAGAGGACCCCAAAGCTGGGACCCAGAACATCAGAGTTATGCTTGAAGACAAAGCCCCAGACAAGCTCCCACCTTTGCCCAGTAACTCTGACCCTTCTCCAATTCTAGCATCTGGCAGCCTCGCATTATTCTCCTTCATGAGCTGGCACCATTGCTCACCTTTGCTGGCAGTAGCTAGTTCCCTCAATGAGATATATAGCTAGTTCCCTCAATGAGATATACAGGGCATTATGAAAACAGGCTGTGTCAGACCTTCAGCACATGGCCTCAGAGATGGGATCCTGGGACAAGAACATCAACCACAAGGCTGCCTGCCTGGCCTCTTCTCATAATTTAGACATAGGAGCCAGAAGCAGCCCTCAGACTGCTGCAGAGCCCCTTTGGAGCTGCCTATTGATGCAAACGCTGGGACCTCGGCAGCTATTTGTATTACATTGAGAATGGATGCGTTCAACAGCATTGTCAACATGCTGGGAGAGCTGGAATGTGCCACATCTGGCAATGTATCTGTACTCCCTTGCTCCACAAACAAGAGGCCCAGAAGCAGCTTTGCCATTTAAGTTTTTTTTTATTCTTGTGCTCATCCTCATTCCAGTGAGCTCACTGACAGCAGTGTCTTTGTTCAAGCACAGCCCAAAACAGCCAGCATGGAGAGCCAGGGAGGAGGCAGGATGGCACTGACACCCAAAAAGCTCTCAGCAGTCAGAAGCTGGCAAGTCAGAAGCCAGGTCTGCCCAGAAACAAGACACTGAAGAAAGTGGGCCAGCTGAAAGCAGGCAAGCAACAGCAGAAGGTATTCATACAGGTATTTGATCCAGTATTGTACAAATACATAGCTCTCAAAGGTCACATCTCACTGAAAACTTCTCAGAGGGTCAAAAACCCCATGAAATGACATCTCAGAAGGATACGTACACACAGCTTAGTCCCCAACCTCACAAAGTGCTTGAAAATGTCACTAGAAATCCTGCACCAAGACAAGAACACTGTTTAAGGGACTATCACAAACATCTGGTGGCAAACAGGACTGCTGCCAAGTTTACTCTTTGCATTTCAGTTGCTTTAGAAAGCTAGAATCTACCAGGAGAGAAACCAGGGATGTGGCTCTAACTAAAACCTGCATTCAGCCCTATTGAGGAAAGTTTCTCTTTGTTTTTAAATACTGTCCCAAGCAAATCAAGTCATTGAAGACTGAAAAACAAACCACTATGGAACAGCTCATTTGCATCTAGGAAGGATCAGACCAAATGATACAAGCAGAGTCACCTCAAAGAAGAGGCTTCTGCAAGCAGAAGAGGTGAAGCAGGCCAGAGGAACATTTTGGAAACCATCTCCATTCCTCTACTTGCTACAGAGCCATTGCCACAAAAAGTAGAGGAGAGTAGTGCAGAACATGCCGTTAGCTCACCACTCTCTGCTCACAGAGTGCCAGCACACATCCTCCCGGTTGTCCCTGACATGTCTGTCAGAGGCAGAGATTCCTATACAGGCAGAGGAGGTGCTCAGACCTGCGTTAGACTTCTCCATTTCCTTCTTCACCCTCATACTGGGGAATTGTCTCAGCTGGTGGGAGAAACAAAGCAGAAGTGGAGAATCACTCGTGGCCTACATGTTATCGCAAAAGTCACAGGAGGCATCCTGCCTGCACTCCTGATGCTGGTTATCCCAGACATCCAGCATTGGAGCAAGAGACACTCCGTGCTGGCAGCAGGACACTCCAGGCTCCTCAGCCTGGCCACTGCCTGCACCGAACAGGAGCTAGTAAGGACATTTCTGAAATTGAAAGTCAAGGGATACAAATTTAGCTCCTTTGGAAACCTCCAATCCTGGTCAAATCCAGACAGTTATGTCATGCTGCCAGGTTTTGATACATGCTCAGGTAAGACTGCCCACAAAATGGAGACAACGAGAGCACAGAGAGGGAGCGCTGCAGCCCAGACCCAAGCAGAAAAACTAGAGGGTCCTATGAACCTCAGCCACCTTTCCCCAGAGCAGCTCCATGCAACAGGCACGTGGCTCTACAAGCTACATTCTCTCCACAGCAAAGCGTTAAGAGGAAGGTCTGCCCCTTTGTGTGACAGGGACCACCATTTCCCTGGCTGTCTGCCAGCAGAAGAAAACACAGGCAGGAAAAAAGAACCCACCAATCTTGCTCTGTCTGTCATGATGCTGCTCCAAGTCTGCAGGAGAAAGCAAGGAGAAAGGGCTAAAGACAAGTCAGTGACGAAAAAGGCTTTAGACAGAAGAGGACAAGGGGAATAAAGAAACAAGAGTCCCACATGAGACTTGGAAGTAACATGGAAAAATAAAGATATAAGAGCTATCTTAAGGTTACATGATCCACAGAAAAGAATCCGAAATCCTCTAATGCTATAATCCACATTTTTATCTTGAGGCTCTGAAATATTCCCAAATCCTATAATTAGAGAGTTCTCTTTCTATGGATCAAAGACAGTGCACAATTGCAGTTCTTACTTTCTTGAAGTAACCTTCCTCCACACTGCAAGAGGGCAGGCAAGAGGAGCAGAGTCCAGATGCATGGACTGCATATCTGCTCTTGACCAGGGCATGCTCATAGCAGTGCAGCCACCAAGCCATTAAAATGGAGCTGCTGAAACCTTCTGCATGTCACATCACAGGCAAAGTAAGGACAGAAAGCCTGCAAGCCCCTGCCCAGACACACCAGATGTGGACTGAGGCCACATCTGTCAGAGGCAGCATCCCTGCCATCAGCTGAGGAAAGACACCCCAGATCAGCAGTTGTCCTGCATCTGCAATTCCAGACACATGCAGGAAGCCAAGTCTTCAATACTTGGAAGTTTTATCTGCAATGTTAGGACTCTGTTACTTCTGTTTTCATTACCTGATAGCATTGTCTGAGATGACACAGATTTTCCAACTCTCTTCAAGGAGGCTTAAAAAATAAGTTCCCCAGCGCTTGTTTCAAGGGCAGACTGACAAGAAAGTGTGCCCCATGCTGCAGTTACTGTGATTCTAAAAACAATTACATATATAGAAATTATACATATATATGAATAAAAACTCCATTAATAAGATAAAACTTGGATTGTGTATTTCTGCCTCTGCAGTAGTGCCTCTAAAGCAGACACTGTAACTAGAAGATTAGAGGAGCTATGGAAAACCTGACCTTTCAGCTGAAAAAAATTCACCGTCTTATTTTAGGAATCATTTAACTGGCAGTTGCTGCACTTGGCCTTTCATCTGTTCCACAGCATAAACTCTGACAGTCTAACATACTCTTTCTTTCCCTCACTGCTGGCCAGTTCAAAGCGTGCATTTTCCAGTGAGTATGTAATCTGGGTTTGGGCTGATGTCATAGCTGCCACTCCAGCAGACCTACTAAAAACATAAAACAAATGCATCCACAACTTCAGCTGCTCTCCAAACCAAAAACATGTCATTGCAGGAGGAAGCTACACCACCTTATAAACGGGGATTGCTGTACAGCATCTGTTTTACTCAGAAATGCTGGAGATTCTTAACAACTAAAAGTACACACAGTTTAAAGCATTTAAACTCCAGAGAACAACACTGTGCAGCATTACAAGAATACCAGATTCTCCCCCGCAGACTTTCTCCAGTTGAAATTGTAGCCATAAAAACTAAATGATGCAACTGTAGCACTCAGCAAAAGCACAATTCAACAGACATTCTCTCATGCAGTTCTGTTTTAATTCACCGTAACACAAGATTAAAGAGTGATGAGGCTGCTGCTTGAAAAAAAGCTGACTTAAGGTATCAAACTAGGCCTAAAATACAGAAGAAAATTCAGTGTCCCTTCAAAATAGAATCTCTAATGGAATGCTGAACAAACGGGGAAGGAAGATTAGAAGCTTTTAAAATGTGTAGTTGATGATGCTGATGTGAAGACAAGTTGCCAAAAATCCATTTTCATGCGCAAAACACTCATTTCCCAGCACATACGTATTTGAGAAGAGATGGACAGAAATAACTCAGAGGCATGCTTTGGCAAGTGCTTAATGAATGAGCTTGTTTTCCTCTTAACTTTAAAAAAAAACATGCTACAGACATGAGGTTCTGCACTTTGTCATAGCAAGGCCAGGTAACAGATAACAGTAAAGTCTTAGTTTAGATTTATGAATCAGATCAGTAGACTTTCTGGAGAAAAGGATTGCATAAGTGGTACTAAAACTGTCAGTAAGAAGCAATTGATAAGGATTCTAGAAAAAACAGCTATGAAGGCTATTTCTGCCAGTGGTCTTGCCCAAATATACACAGGCCGGAACTATTGCCATCAAGAGCATTAAACATTCCAACACCATAATGCAAACTACGTAACGTGTTACTTCGTTTTCCTTCAGCCTCTCATCTCCTTTTCCTCCATCTTCTTCCTTCATGAAGGAAGGAGATGATCATTAAAGTGTGCTCTGAGTTACTTAGGGTTGAAGTATTTCATTTTCTTTGCTTTGGTTGCTTCCTGGAGAGAAAAAAAACCACACTGATGTACAAAGCTTGTGACCTGACAAAGGCAGAACACACACAAATCAAAAAGTGATCTAGTTATACTTTTAAAGCTACACATTTCAAAGCAAGCAAATTCCTTGAACTCTGATGACTCCATTTACGCTGCTGTTGATTTCTTCATCCTAAAACTGTAATGATATCTTTCTTAAAAAAAGAAACTTTCACACAGCAATTCTTAAGAAATGCTAAAATATCACTATGATTTTTCTTCTGCTTTTGTGGGTGGGGTTTTGCGTTTTGGCATGAATAATTTAACCATGCCACAATGTCTTGGAGTTGAAAAAGTTTACTGAATAGCCTTCAATAATAATCTTATTTCTGCATATTCTGAAAGAAAGTATCTGTAAAGAATCTATAAACCAAATGAAGCTTCAGTTTCCTGATGCAGAAGTTTACTACCTAGCTGCCACATGCCAGTGACTAGCAGAGCATGACACTGACTTTTCCAGCTGTCTCTGGACAGATGCTGCTGGAAGACTTTTTTATTCATCTCATCAGCGATTTTCATATATTAGGTGAAAGAACACCTCTGAAACAGGAATTTTGAGTAACTCAAAGCACAGTTTAAGCTGAAAACATCGTGTGCGTAACATGACAAATTCCATCCTTAATGCTATTAACCAGGGACTATCCAATATTTTGTGCAGAAAGGAAAGTGACACACTTTTAAAAGAGTGCCAAATAAAAATGAGGGAAGATTTGGCCGTCAGTAATGTCTATGCTGTCCTTCTGCTCCTGAAAAATGCTGTTACTTCTTCTTCTCCAAAGCAGTAGAACTTCTTCCAGCAGTTCCTGTCAGCAAAGAATAAAGTGAAGTTCCTGCTGGGCTGTTGTTCCTACTCAGGGGGTACGCACTGACCAGGTACACCAGAGTTACAGTATGATAAATAAATATTTTACTGATTGCAAAGTTGCCCATTAAAGGTCATATGGGTAGAGCCTGAGGAGAACACAGGCTCTAACTGGATAATGCATCACAAAGACCTTAGTTATCTTTGTTAACCTACCAGCTATTTATTAAATAAATATTAATTTAATATTTAAATGTTACTTACTAATTATAAATAATTATTTAAATATTATTAAATAATGGGCCTTAAAACACAAAGCTAGACCCTGCTGGTCCTATTAGCCAAAGGCACAGAGAAGAGCCAATATAGCACAGATTTTTTTAGATATTAAGCTCAAGTGACCACATAGATGTCTGCTTTTCAGTTTTGATTTTGGTTTTTTTTTGAGCAGTACTAGCTAAGTTTGCATGAAATGACAACAAAATAAATCAGAAAACTAAAAAGAATGTACTGTGAAGACAAGGAGGTGAATTCCATCAGCACATTCAGCATCTCCTGACTCCTTAGCTTGCAGTTAGAAGGAAGGCTTTCAATATAAAAATATTACTACCCTTATGAACACTGAAAATGTTAAAAAAAGAGAAAATGTGTTTAGTTTACTAAATCCAGACAAGAATGAAGAAACAAAAATTATTTTTAATCTCACATTTAAAAACCCAACCTGAAAATAGTGACATGTACATTCACATTTTGTACTGTTTGGACAGCTTTAAAACAAGAAGAATTTCATATTAGCTGTAATGGTCACTCTTACATGCCAAATAAGACTGATGTATTTTAATTCACGTTGAATGTCTCAGGAATACGAAATAAAGCCATTCTTTAAGTTAGCTACTACTTCAGCACCCTTTTTAGAATGCCACATTTTCAGAAAGCAGCATAGGGGACTGAGAGAGCAATGGAAGCCAGATAGAAGCAAGAATGCAACATATTTGTGTTAAGAGCATTTTGCTAGAAAACCCCAAACTTCTCTACAAAAAGCAAGATATTTGGTGCCCATACATGGAGTTTGTGAACTGCAAAGTGAAGAGTAATAGTGAAGTAAATACCAAAGAGAGAAATACAGCATGAAAAACATCAAGAATGGCTGTGCAGTGTACTGCCTTGCTCCTTTTAAAATGTCTATACTTTTTCCGTGTGTTTGCTTGCAAGCATATCCCATAAAACTGCCTTACAACCATTTGTACATTTGCAATGTACAAATAACTTTTGTTTTCAGTTTGCCTCTTAAATCCATGTATTCCTGCACTGCTGCTGTTATTCTGCAGGTGTAAATCCAGATTAGAGAATTCTTGTTTCTCCCATCTCCACCTTTTATGGCATCATGTGTAGTATTAATGCCAGCTATAGATCATAATTTAGACTGCTAAATGCTATATAGTGCAGTAAAGTCAAAAGAGCTATGTGGGGGATCAACAATATATATGAGTACTAAGCCCCCATACCAAAGCTGAACACAAAAGAACCAAAATGATTACCATTTAGATCATCATTTATAACCTTAAATTTTAAAGCCTGGTTCTCATAATAGGTGGATCGTGTATTTCTCAGGGAAGACAGGTAGTTGTGAACAAACTCAGAATTGGGAAGAAAGGTGTCACTTGATACGGCATTACATTAAGTGTTTGGAAGATGCTGGCTTTGCCCTGTTCAATACAGGAAGGTATTCTATAGATGTCTGGATTACGCAAAATGAGCAGAAAACTTTGTTTTCTAAAAATGTTCTGGTATTTGCACTGATTTTCAAATAAGACCTCAGGAAAAAAAAAAAAAGGGCAACAATCAAATTCCCCCCTATTGTTACAGTTACTAATACAAATGCCTATTTTGTGATATAGCCACACTACAAGGACCGCTCCTGCAGTAAGAATACGTCTTCTCTTTTCCTACTAAAAGCCATATATTATTTTGATGAATAACACGTCAGATGTTTGTTTGGCTGGTCTAACAGCATGATGGAATGCTTTTCCACTGTAACTAGAAAAGTTATTCCTATTCAGCAGATGAATTACGACTTTGCTTTCCTCTAAAGAATTGGCTTTGAAACAGGTTTAGGCAACACCTTAAAAATAACAAGACCTGGATTCTTCTACTCTCTGGGAGGGTCAGTCCTACTGAACTTCATGCTGAGTAAATCCTGGAAACAGAACCAGGCCTTAAGATGCTTAAAATAACTAAAGCTAAAATATTAAAGAATAGTTTATATGCCTGAGTAATCTATATGTAGAATATTGGTAAAACACAAGTTCCACCACTCAGAGAAGGTGGGATATGTAATGACTGGTGTAGGTAAAAAATACCTTTGCAGAATACATGTTGTTAATTATCTACATTAGCCTCTAGGCTCCTAATGTATTCTCACATCAAAAGTTTACCTGCAAGTTAAACATAGCAGTCTCATGTTTCTTTTTTTCAACCCACAAACAGTTCATTACCATTTGCAAAATAACAAAAGGAACAGAAGAGATCCACTCCTACAGAACTACCAACTACTGAATGCCATTCGTGTTAACAACTGTATTTCTTTCGCCTCAGAAGGACTTAATCTTTTTCATACAGAGAGTAATGCCCACCTGAAAGGAGCTAGTTTATTTAGGATGAGATACAAGCTTTGCTGTTCTCCCACCTGAGCACCATACACTTTAAAGTTCAAATATTTTGACACTTGTGTCTCGGTACAGAACAAGAAGTTATATACTTCAAGCAAAATGTTTGGTCTGGGAGAAGTAATCTTTCCAAGCCACAGCTGTATTCCTAAAGGCTGAACGGAAACATGCACAATTCAGGCTTCTTCATAGATTTTGGCCAGTGCTTCAGCTTTTAGGGCATTTTTTACTTTCCTAAAATTAGATTCTTAGTCTCATGACTCTTAACTACACAATGTCTGCAGACTCCCCTCAAATTTGCTGGAGAGGACTAAAAGGAATTTATTCAGGAAAACTGTTTTGAAGACCTCTTGCTTGAGCATTAGTAATTATTTCTTCTAAAAAATATGAGGCCACATTCTGGAAAGCAAATCCCATGTTTGCCAGGGTACAGGCTTAAAGGAAAAGTTAAGCCTTTAGGCAAAGGCCAAGTTATTCACAATATTCTCCTTATTTATGGTAAGGTCTCCTGGAACTAAAGAACACAGCTGAAACAAGTTGAAGGACACTTATTTTCATGAAAGTGAAGTAGAAGCCTCTAGTTCATTCAAAACAAAAATGTCACTATTTTGTTCCCAGTTAACTGATCAACAAAAATCCTGCTTACCAGCTGGGTAATGACTCATTAGGCTCCAGCCACTCCTCCGTGCCAGAGCATCTTCCGAAGTGTGGGGAGAATGACTTAAAGGCTGACTTCAGGTAAACTAATTCAATCAGGGCTGGCTCCTGAATCAAAAAAATAGGAATTTTGGCACAAAGAAAGTAGAGGAATGGATTTTGAAATGGTGTAAACAGATAAAGGTGAACTAATAAACAAGAGGGAACATTACGACCTGATGCAGGTTCTCTAATATGTATCATAGGTGTACTCTTCCTTAAGCTCATACAAAGGGGGATATCATTTAGTACTTGCTATGTTGACTATTTATTAAGCAGCTACCAGTATCTACACAGTGTATATTTAAATATATACCCTACTGCTGTACATGAATTATGACTTGCTCACACCCATGCTCCGAGAGCTGATTTATTAAATGCCAGTGTGTAGCATTAGGTGCTCAATGGTTAGCTCAGTGGAAAACATGACCAAACTGTTCCTCTGCCTGCTTCTCACTCAGCCCGCTGCCAGAACACTGGGCAGCTGCCAAGGGGAAAGATACAGCAGTCACATAAGTTGATCATATTCTACAGTTCCTTCAGGGATCACAGGAGACTGTCTCAGAGAAAGTCGTAAGTGAGCAAAAATGAAGCTGCACACTCTTGACATTGCAGAGGTGTTAAACTATCATCTAGCCCACCTAGGTTCCTTGTTTTAGCTACTCCATACCTTTAACAGTTTAAACAGGAACTAGGATTTCTAAGGCTAAACAAGACAAAAATGACCCCCAAAACTGTGCAGAAGTTATTCTTATACACCCTTTCTGTCATGGCAGTCGCCTGGTGATTCACCACTTCCAGCTCCTACAAGACAATCATCACTTCCCCAGACTGTTCACATATGCTTCTACTAACAATATTTTCTGTCTGTGACAGAAATATGCATTACTTGACTTAACCCTTTTGACGCAGAGATCCAGAGTTTCACATGAAATAATTTAAACTAAGAAAAATGCTCATCACATGACATTTTTACATCATAATTGAAGATGCAACTATCAAGTTCACTTATAGCTTGATCTTCATACTTTAAAACTTGCTTCACATGCTTAGTAGCCTACATTTTATGTAAACTTCTCTGTTTGGATTACAAGGAGCTATCATAGATAAAATACAACCACATTCTTTTTTCAGTGCATAATTCCCAGTCAAAACATCCAGCATTTCCGCTTCTAATGGAATGATCAAATGCAAGTGTCTGAAAACGGATGCTTTCTATATTATCCTCAGACAAAAAGGACTGGTATCCTCCCAGACTGCATGACACTGCCAGAGGCAAGGTCTTTTCCTTTAAAGGATTATCACCAAGCTCTCCCTCAGGTACTTTCACTATACTCTATGTAAATTGCATCATCCACAGGCGATACAAAATAAACCTCTATAAACCTCCTTCTGTTCTCCTACTGAGGGTAAACAGTGCCTACATTATAAGCGATTTTTCCATTGTGATGGAATTGCAGCATGGCTGCGAACTGAAAAGCTGGATGTTCACACTTCATGCTGTAGTAGGATTGCAAGTGAAAAACCTTTGGGAGGGATACAAAAA
Source organism: Amazona ochrocephala (assembly GCA_039720435.1). Lineage (NCBI taxonomy): Eukaryota > Metazoa > Chordata > Aves > Psittaciformes > Psittacidae > Amazona > Amazona ochrocephala. The sequence continues at coordinate 77,659,704 of CM077881.1, read as the reverse complement.
GCGTGATAAAAGAAGCCTGTCTTTGTTTCCAGAAACACGTTCATTTTATTATCTGTGAAAGGTTAGGCTGCAGTTTCCACTGTTTAATTTAGAAGTTCTCCTTTTTCTCCATCTATATGTAACTTAATGGTTAATGAAGTGAGAGACAATGGTGAAAACCAGAAACTCTGATTTCACCTGCACAGCACAGGGAGCCAGCAGTACAGTACCTCTTTAACTTTCTCAACAGATTCTCAAAACTTTAGATTAGTTACCATACCTAGAAAAAAGTCAAATCAAAGTAATTCAGCTTCATGCCCTTCTAGTCCTTTTTACTTCTGCTGATCCTCTGCTCCAAGTATAAACTGGTTCTTGGTGTGCTGATGACATTCCATAAACACCATTTGTGATCTTAACCTTCTCAGATCCTCTCACAAGGGACACAAAGGGAAAATCATTCCTCATTGTTAAGTCCTGAAAGTTTCAGCCTAAGGCCTTCCTTTTCAGACTATAATAACAGTTTACAACATTCAGTTCTGAATATTGTCTCTCCCTCTTTTCCAAAAGCCTCACATTTTCCCCCAAAATGTGCTGTTCTGTTCAGGATCTTCTAAGAATTCCTGGTGTGCTTAATGAGTCAGGAAGCTAAATGACCACATGGAGACTTGTTCCCTCACTTGTTATATGCTCTGTTCAATACTGTCAAAAGAAAAGACTGTTCATATTTCTATCTTCAACACTATCTTGCTTTGCTGTCTTGACTCATCTCTCCTTTTTCATACATTTCTTCTTTCATGCTAGAAAACTCAGCTGTCCTCTAGCTTTCAAAATCACGAGACAAAAAACCTACTCTATTCACACAAAAGATTTTCCTCTTGTGCTTGAAGGAAGGGAATTTTCATCCCTCTGTAGCTAACATTAACGTGCCTCTTTGGAATCTAGCATAAAACACAAAATACATTTGAAAGAAATGCTTGACAGATACCAAGAGCTATTTTTCAGCTTGAAGTTTTGAAGCAAAATTATTATAACAAATGCATCCACAAACAGGAAATTGAAGCTTTAGGTTTGGTTTTGTTTGGTTTGTATTTTGATTTGGTTGGTTGGCGTTTTTTTCCAAGATTATTCCATTTTAGTTTCAGGTGACTGTGTTTTTGACATGTAGACATTGTGGGTCACAGCAGGCTCTGTACTGGAAGCCTGTGCAATCCAAAGCATGACAAGCATAGGACTTTTTCCTTTTGGACTTACAAGGCAGCAAACAGACTGGTTTGCACTTGAGAGGGTAGTATGTTTCAAAAAAAGAAAACATTTATATTTATTTCAGCCCATATCAGAAGGGTTTCTTACAGAACTTTCATATTTATTCCATTTTACTTTGGCTTATGTTTTAGTTTTTTCCACACACCTATAAATCAAACACTCCTCCGGCACACACCCAGAACAGACTTACCACCACAATTTCTCTTATGACATGGAGACAGGTAGCCAAAAAAGAGAAAAACAAGAATTACCCAACTAACCAGTTTGTGCCAGATACCTGCCTACCAGATACAACCAGCAAGGTCTGCTAGTGTGATGGAAACAAAAATGCTTCTATTACAACTCTACACGAGAGTGACACTGAGAAATAACATTTCATCAGTTAATGCTCAGGTTCAAGTAACAGAGAATTGGGAAAACCTGCAGCACTGCCCATGGAAATAGTTTAGAAATACAGAAGTATTACAGTTCTTTTGCTTGTAAGCTCTTGGTAATGAAGACCAGCATCCAAGTAAAAGTGCATTAAATCCCACTCAGATCATCTAACATGGCACTCTTGTACACCAGTCGTCTTTCTCTTTTACCTCTATTGAAAACTTGTAATCCACAAAGTAAGCAGTTGGTCAGTTCCATGGGTAAAGCAGGGGTGCAGCACACCCATTGAGACAAAGTGCAGATGTAAGCACATGTCAGCACTTGCCATGCGGCTGAGGTCCAGCTCTCCAGCTTTGCACAGGAAAGCTTTGTTGTATTTGGCGGTCGCTCTCTTGCGCAGCTCTCGGGATCTTTCTTTCGTCTACAGACATAATTGCTCAACAGAGGAAGAAAATGTAGCCAAAAAGTCAGTTGCAGATACCTTTGCTATTTTACTTTGACAACCTAGATTATTTTGGATATTTAACAAGCTACACATCCTCTAGGACAAGATTATTTAACCTTCGCCCTGCTCTTCAGACCCGACAGTTACTTAAGAGCACAGATTCCACAACAGTCATCATGTGGCTACCAAACAATATATTTTATACAGAAACTGAGCACTTATCAAACTCTCTGCCTTGCCAGCCAGGTACTTCAGCTCTTCTTACACTGCCATGGGAGAGACTAAACATTGCTGATTCCTTTTCCTGGTCCACACAGAAGTGTCTGCAAGCACTGCAGTGACAATATACTTAAGTCTCTTGAGTAAGGGAGGGCCTCACATTGCTCAAGAGCTCGTCTGCTAGCTAACCAAATTGGAGATTTTGACGGCTCTGGCAGGGGCTATGTCTGGCCTTTCACAGCCAGTAACCACGAGTTCTCCTAAAGGATAACAGCTGCAAGTTTTGGGGAAGAGTGGAGGCAAAATATTTATCCACAGATGTCACATATAATCTTATTTAATCATCTTAGAAATAGGAAATGCCTGCATGCTATGTCAATAAAACTGATAAAAGTAGGCACACAGCAGATTCTTACAGTAGTTAAAGGACATTAGCTACATACACACCTACTGAGGCAGCAAGACAGCAGGATACACCATCCACTAGTCTGTGGAATATGTTGGGGACATTTTTCCTCAGAGATAGAGGAAGTTGTTGGGGAGCATCAGGCTCTTTACCACTGATATTCTCCAAAAAGCTATTCAAAATTTTCTTGCATTACTTCAGTGGTGTGTGAGAGGAAAAAAGCAGGTAAACCCTACCAGTTGTCATATATAGTGGGTCACAACCTTACATTACCTGGGACAGGATACCCACAAGTTCTGAAGCGTCACTCCCATTGATCAGACCTAAGAACATTTGAGGCCCCTCTGAGACTTCTCTCCCATTAAAGATGACCACCTCCCTTCAGGAATATTTATAAAGCAGTTAATGAAAATAATGAAAAAATAAGAGTCTGTGCTTGCTTTCTAAACTGCTTCTTGAAATATTGTGCAGACAGTTAATCATAATGAAACCATGCAAGAAAAGTGCCATTTTTCTCCATGAATTTCAAGTTTTACAATGAGGCTTTTCCCAAGGACACTAAACGCCACATCAAGACCCCAGTCTCGTTGGCCTGCTTCCTCCCAGTCCCTCAGTACATCGTCCACTGCTAGGCCCTATTCTTGCTGGTTTCAACAGGGATAGCATGTAAAATCTCAGTGATTCTCAGTACCAGGGAAATAACACAGGTCAAACGAAAACAGAACAGTAAAGTCTACAATCTGTTGCTCTGTGGTTGAGAGCGCTAAGAGCAGAACACTGTTTACACATGCAGTAATGCACAGTTACAGCTGGGTTGTATCAGAGGAAAGGCTGTGAAAATTTGATAGGCTACAAGAAGGGAGTTTCTAAAGAACTAAGAGTCTCTCATTTTTAATCCAGGACCTTTCTGTAAACATTACAGTACTTGCTTCCCCAGCAGGGACAAAGCTTGGCCTCCTTTGCTAGTGGTAAGCATATAAACAAATAGAAATCTTCAAAGATATTATGGAACAAGAAACACCAGAGATTCAGTAGCTGCTTGAGGTAAATATGCTCACAAGGCTCATTTAATCTGCACTCCTCTCACACCATATCCTCTGTATCCTCGCTTGCTGACACTATTCAAAGAGAACAAAAACTTGAAGCAAGATCTTGACACAAAATAATATATTCTTCAAGTATGTCAGTCTCCTTACAGCAGACTCTCTGCACAGAACAGTTTTGGCTCAGAAAGAAGTTGAAGATGCAAGCACTGTTTTACTTACCTGGATGTTATTAGAATACTCAGCATCTGTTCAGGAAGTTCCAAGTTGCTCTGTTTCTATTTTTGTAGAAAGGAAAAAATGTCCAGCAGAGCCAATGCCTTATTGATAACGTAACTTACAGTCATTTAGTGCCATGGCTGATTATAAAAGTCTTACTCTCATTTTTAGCAGAACTTCTTTTCGTTGCTGGATTAGTGGAGAAATGCCAGAACCTAAAGGCAGCACTGCACTTCTACAGCCAGCTGGTAGGAATAAGCATTTAATAGCAACGGCATTTGACTGCCATTGCCATCACAGAAGCGTACAGTACATAGCATCTATTTGTCAATGAGCAAAACCCAAGCTGTAAAATGCATGTGCATTAACACTCTAGCTCCACTCTCTCTATTGGGTCAATCTAGAAGATACTCCCAGCACTTTATCTACCACGTACTTGCTTGCCCAGCTGAAGCCCTGACTCCTCTATGATTGCACTGGTACAAGGCACATACAGATGCATAAAATACAGACGCATAAAATGCAGATGCACAGCTTTTAAAAATTGCCTTGTGGAACAACATATACATAGGATTATATACAGGTGGCATACGTGGGCTAAAAGACTATTCAAAACCTGCAGACAAAAGCACAGCTGTACTTATATGGAGTTCAGTAAGCACCACGTCTTCCACAGAACATCCTTTCCAAAGGGAAAGGCACAATCCAGTGCACGAAGAAAAGGCCAAGCATATCTGCAGCACCATAAAGTGAGCTTCTGCTTGCCTTTTATATTACAGTTCACTCTATTTCCATAAAGGGAAGAGATGATTAACTAGTAGAAAGAGCCATAATACAAAGCTTATTCCCTTGTTTCTCATTAAAAAAAGGAAAACACAGAAATTCATAAAATAGGAAGAAACTTCAGTGAAATCCATGTTGCATCTAACATGAATTCTCCATTTTGTTTACCTGCAAAGCTTCTCACCATGTCATTGCCTCCCTCCTCGGTAACTGACATCCACTTATCATAAAATATTATCATAAAATACTTATCATAAAATATTTCTGTTGGCAACAGAAATTCCAAACAGCTCTACTGACAAACTAAATATACTTCAAAAACGTGAGTACTTCCTGGCCAGTATTTTCAAGATACTTAACTTCTAAATCAAACTATCATGTGGTGACTTTATGACAAAACCCCATAATATTATATATTCTTATAACTTTCAAGAGAACAGTGCATTCGAAATTAACTATTCAAAATTAAACTGAAAGTGTACTAATTACTCTGTTTCACAATTTACCAGAGACAGGAGCATACAAAGAGATTAAACTATTTAAAAGATATAAGGAAGAAATTCTTTACTGTGAGGGTGGTGAGGGTTGCCCAGAGAAGCTGTGGCTGCCCCATCCTTGGCAGTGTCCAAGGCCAGGTTGGATGGGGCTTTGAGCAACCTGGTCTAGCGGAAGGTGGCCCTGCCTATGGCAGAGGGTTGGAACTAGATGATCTTTAGGGTTCTTTCCAACCCAAACCATTCTCTGTTTCTTAAATGCCAGGCCAGACCCAAAGGGAGCTGCCTGCAGGCTCCTCCATTACACACCACCAGTCAGGTTTATCCTGCAGCCATGGGGCTTGTGCGGCACACACGGGCTCTGGGCCCAGCAGCACAGCACAGGCCCGACATGCTCAAGGTAGTCCCACCTACCATGTCATGAACTCCTCCAGGTACAAAATGATCTTCCCATCAAGACTGGACATAGCCTTGGATGGCATGGTTTAGTGGGAGGTGTCCCAGCCCATGGCAGGGGGGTTGGAACTAGATGATCTTAAGGTCCTTTCCAACCCTAACTATTCTATGATTCTAAGACCACTACTATACATGGTAACAGCTATTAGGATGAGCATTTACAGTTTAATTCATTGTATGCTTTTGCCTTTGGATGACATGTTTCCATGGTGTCAGATGAGACAGTACTATCTGTTGAGCACCACAAAGGAGAGAACAGGTCATATACATCAGAGTCACCATGGGTCACTGCCTTCCCCTCAACTGTAGCAGATACAGAAGTAGAACACAGGCCTGCAGTTGACAGCAAGGCTAGGCTGCAGAGACATCTAAGGGACATCTCGGCTTAAGCAACCTCTGCTTTTCCGGGATACGAGGGTCTAAATACCGACTTTTCCATGGCGCAGCCATTCCTCTAGCACTCTCTGGTGTTCAGAGCAGCTACGGATCATCGTCGCAACGGGGACAGGGCAGCATTACAAACCAACCTTCCTCTCAGCGAAGAACTGCTTTCCCAGCTGGAAAAAGAAAACTGCTAAAGTGCTCCACTGTAGAAGCTCCCCAAACAACATGTGTTCCTCTTATATACTCAACTGTAACCTCTGCCATGTTAAACTTGCTTTCAGCAAATGAAATGCTAGTTTTGTTTACCACAGAAAGGAAAATTTTGTAATTTCCCTTCAAATGAATACATTTCCCAAACTGGAAATTAACATGTGAATTCACTACCTTTGCGTTAAGCAGTTTATACAGGCAAATCAGTAACTGATCATTTGAGCCAGTCACATCACCTCCTAAATGACTGAGTTATTAAAACAAGCAGCCTTTCTCGTCTCTTATTTCATTAGATAAGATTACAGAGCATAAATTTCAGAGCCTGTTCTATTCTTTGCAATCTACGAGCTGGTTAGGAAAAAGAAAAAACCCACCACAAAATGGATGACCTATAACTACAGCAACTTTTTCAATTACTTTGATTTATGATGACAAAAAAACAGTCAAGGCCAACACTGGAGCTTACAAACAGACTGAAATTTGAAAAGTACCAGACATGCTTGCTGAAATCTCGGCCAACAGGGATTTGAATGTCAGAGCAGGGTGCAGGGGACAGCAAGGGAGCTGACCATAGCTCGCTTTGAGCAGTCTTCAGAACAGACAATGACACATAGCTGGGGGGGGGGTACTCTGTTAAGGTATAAGGGTGAGATGAAATAAGTCCAAGAAAGTAAGAAATCTGCATGAAAAGAAAGTCAAACGTAAACCAGAATTATCATTTTAAAACAGTTTGTGTCCTCAACTGTATTCCTGACTTCATGAATTACAATGGCACAGCATCATGTCGTGCCCTGCTTTACAGGACTGTCATTCTGCTCCCTTGAAGCCAGAGCTGTGGTCTTCTCCTGATTGCTTTTACATTCTGTCATTTATACAGGCTTTCACAAGGGTTTGAACAGGAAAGAAATTTACAACCTAGATACTGTACATAAATCCAACTAGTAACACTTGTTTAGAAAGAACTTCCTTCTTTTAGACCATTTTTTACATAGCTTTGAAACTCTGGGAAAACAGTAACATGAGGTGAGACCTGATCATAAGTTGTATACATAACCTCACATTCATTAAAAATGAGACAAGGTTTTTAGGATCAAATTCAAATAAGCCATATGCCAGCAGTACCAGTGCAGAACACTGTTTCCCCCACAGCACAGTCACAGCTTTCAGCACTGGTTTCTCTGCTTCCAGCAGCACAGTTAGTTTGTATTTCCCTTCCTTAAGCATTAGAACCCAGTAATGCAGCTACAGTTAACATGATTTCAGTAGCAAAAAACATTTGATAGTTATGATAAAGAGGGTTTCTTTCCTATGTGCAGGTGTACTGAGTATTTGTTCTAAGTAATGCTGTTCAAAGACATTAATCATACTATTCCAAATGGAATTGGATTGTCTCACTATAGTAGGCCTGGTATTTGCCCTCCTAGTTTGAGGGTAGTCTTGAGTTCTACATGGCTTATTATCTTCAAAGCTTATGACAGGCTTCTTAAAATTATAAAATTAAATGTGTATTACAGTGGCATAATAAAAAACATATGTATTAAGACACACAAGGTATTTGCCTTTCTCCATCAAGGAAAGTTGAACAGGCCAAGTTTCTGGGTTTTAACTAGATTTAGTGTAGACTCAGACTAAAGAGACAATTAAACTCCAATTAATGAGGATTAAATTAAAGGGGCTGTCTTTTCCTAGAGACTTTGCTTCTTCCCCCATGATAGAACTCTGGCTTTACTCAGGCTCTGTGGCTCAGAGCTCAGTCACGTCCTACTGTCCCACACAGGAAGAGCATTAGAGTGTCTCTGCCTTCACATCATAAAATACTCACCAGATGAGAGAGCGACAAAGCTGCAAAAACCAACAACTGCTGTCAGTCAGAAATTGTAAATCCCGCTCTCAGCTCCAGAAGACACACACTGTTTAACTGTGAAGTCCTTGGAGATTAGGAGCCATGTTTCTGGCTACATATGCTCTCCCACAGCCATACCCATTTCCCTACAACCACAATACTCCAACACATGCACTACTTTCCCTGTAGGGGCCTACAGCAGATAACCACAAGTAGCCCCCCTGAATGCACCTGTTATTGTTATTTGAAGTGGGACTGTTTAACAATTACAAACATACCAGAGATTGTTTCAATAGCATCAACAGCAGCCCAAAATACACACCTGCACAAGAATCCCAACTACCATCCCAGAGCTGAAGTGAAGGGCCCAGACACCCTATATCATGACTTATTCCTGACATTCTTACAGGAGCTTTCCTCCAGACATGAGAACATTCATGCTTTGATTCAGCAAACTCACACTTCATCCCAGTCGATGAATAGAGTAACAGAATGACAGAATCCTTAGTTAGGGTTGAAGGGATCTCTGGAGACCATCCAATCCAACCCCCTGCCAAGGCAGGGCCACCCAGAGCAGGTTACACAGGAATATATCCAGGCAGGTTTGGAACATCACCAGGAGATGCCACAATCAACCCCTGGGCAGCCTGTTCCAGTGCCCTGCACCCTCAGTGTAAAGAGGCTCTTCCTCATGTTGAGGTGAAACTTGTGCTTTAGTTTATGGCCATTGCCGGGAACCACTGAAGAGTCTGGCACCATCCTCCTGGCACTTGCCTTCGTGATATTTACATGCATTAATGAGATTCCCTTTCAGTCTTCTCTAGGCTAAACAGGCCCAGCCCCCTCAGTTTCTCCTCATTAAGAAAAGCTCCAGATCCCTCACTGTGGCCAGGGTTTTAATAAAACATATCTATTTTTCGGCTCAGCCTTTCTGCCTGCTCAAACGAGTTTCACACTTCTCCCCTCAGACCACCATGCCTGCGCCATTCCCGATGCGTGCAGAGGGCTTTCCCTCACAGTGGCACGGGTCCAGCCGCTGAGGCCCATGCAGGAGCACTGTCCTTGGCACACGACCGGGCTCTCCCCGAGACACAAGGGACGCCCGGCGATGGAGCCACCGATTCCACACGGCGGACAAGCCTGCGGCGGCGGGCCTCCGCAAGAGCAGCCCGCCACGTACACGTCATAGCCAAGGAGCCAATCGGCGGCTGCGCGGCATCACCCCGGCCGCCATGCCGGTGTCGGGCGGAACTCGGTGTCGCGGCCGGGCACCGGAGGAAGACGGGACGGGGGGAAAGGTCGGAATTGTGTCCGGCCAAGATGGTGGCGCCGGCGGCGCTCCGCGTGGTGCGTTGTGGTGGTGGCACCATCCACGGCGTCAGGGCCGTGTTCTCCGCCGATTCCAAGTAAGTGGGGCTGGGTTCTTCCCTTGGGGGCGGGGGATGTGCTCCTAGGCTGTGCCGCGGAGACGGCTGCCCGCTGGTGTCACTGCGGCCTGACCGCTCCCGGGGTTGCGGGTTAACGGCGTTGCTTCCCCCCCTTCCACACTTCAGGTACCTGCTATGTGCCTCCGGCGACTTCGTGAAGATGTACAGCGTGGCTACCGAGGAGACGCTGCGGTTGATGGGCGGCCACGCAGACCTGGTGACGGGCATACAGCTCAACCCGCACAACCACATGCAGGTCTGGGGGGGAAGGAGGGTTTGGCTGGGGGGTGCTTGGGTGTTCCTGCCCCTTGGCCGAACTTAAGTGCCGCTGCGGGGTGCCTGGGGGCTGGCTGGAGTTTGAGGAGGGGTTGGGAGTGATTAGAGCGTTGTTCAGCTAATGTTCATGGCTGGAAGGGCAAGCCTTACGGCTGTTTTCTACAAACAGAAAAGTGTAACATCGTATAGGTTACGCTGGTTGAAAGGAGCAATGGCAAAATGGAAGTACCGGCAAAATTTCCCGGTTTTCATTTTGTTGATTGAAGGAGGAAAAGAGGCATGCAAGAAAATCAGTAACATTTACTGTGGTTGGTGTTTGACCCTTTCCATCTGCCGATACAGATGCAGGTTGAACTTAATCCCTTTAATTTGCCCAGTGGTTCTCTGTCTACCGGCAGCCTGCATTCCCTGCGCACTGTTGCTCCTGCCCTGGCTCTCAGTGTGCTTGGGGTTTTTTGATGTTATACACAGAAAAAGATACAGTTGCCCAGTTGGATTGCATCTGCATATTATGTATGTAAAATCTGATGTAACGATTAGTACATGTTCACTTAATGGATATCTGGGCGTACACTACTAGTCTCAAGTGTTTAAGCACAAGTATTTCTGGTTCATTCACATTTGGTGAAAATATATGTTGCAAACTGGAATAATAGTGTTGCATTTGCATTGTGCTTTCTTTGAAGGCAGGACAGAGCTGGTTTGTGTCCTGTGTTCCTGTATTTTTGGTGATTCAGTCACTTGGAATCAGTTCCATTGATCAACTTTTAAGCTGTGATTTTATGTAAAAGCTGGCTTTGATATATTTAATATCTGTTTTTTTTTCCCTCAGCTCTATTCTTCTTCTCTTGATGGCAACATTAAGCTGTGGGACTTCATGGATGGCATTCCCATTAAAGTATGTTCAGTCATTCTTGTTGAGCACATGTCAGACCCAGAATAAGGATTTCTGCAGCTGTTACTACAAATGGGCACAAATCAGTCTGAGGTGTGCTGTTCTGCTATTAAAACAGCCTGAAAACTGTCTGTCTATAGCATGATAGAATGTGGCGATTGTGTGTGTCACTGCAGAAATTCATGATGATGCAGAATCTTTTTTGGGAGAAAAGGTGGAATATGTACTGAAATGTAATTTTGCTCCTTGCTGCAGTTCAGAGTCCAGTGTAGCTCTTGGGGAGTGCACTGTGGTTTGCTATATGCCAGTAGGAATTGATATGATGGCTTGAAAATGTGGGCTGCTGACTGTTCCTTTGCTCATGTTTTCTGCTAAAGAAAGGTACTTTCCTATAGGTGGACCTTCTGCCTTGTATTAGGCAGAAGGTACCTTCAAGTTTTTCAGTAAATCTGATGTCTTGTACTTTTAGTACTGTTTCAGCATTTGTATTAGTCCTTCTTAGAATAAAGGTCTTCTCATTTATTGTAGAATTGAAAATTTTAGTACATCAGTTTCATTAAAGAACATGTATTTTCAGTATTGAAAACAGTACACAGGTGTAGTAATTGTTGATCTCCTCATCTTCTTTTCCTTCAGACTTTCAGTGTAGGATCCAAACTTCTGGCACTGTATGCACTTGCTAGTTCCGAGGATTCAGTATTTGTAGTAATTCCAAAGAGTGGTGAAAGAGGTACAGTATGATTAGCACCATCCTTGTCATTCTGTGTCTAAGCTGCAATCATGTCAGTGAATGGTATGCTGCAAGAATATGCTTTAATATCTTAGTTTTGAAAATACTTCTTAGGTTCTGTGCCAGGTGTCTGCAGTCCTGCATTTTGTACCTTTTTTTCTGTGTTCATTCTGTGATACCTGCTTTCTAATATTTGTCTAGATATATTTTATCTAGTCTATATTTTATCTTCACTTTGACACATAATACTGCATGTATATGTTGTAGGTGCAGTAAATCTTTAAGCAATAATTACCATGATACAGCATATGCTGCAGTGCTTGTGACTGCTCACCCACCTTAAGCAGCATTAACGTAGATAACATGTCATATATAACAGCATGCCCGGATAATTTATTCCTTAAATTTTGTCTAACATAAATATGAATATAGCCTGACTTTACTCTTAACTGTATTGCTACAAATGTTACTTCAAACTGAGAGCAAATTCTATCTAACTTTGCTTGGATTTTGCTTACAGTTGCACTGGTATCCACTGACTAGTCCTCAATCTTTGATATTATTGTTTCAACCAAAATACCTGAAAGTTATTTTTTCAAAGGTATTAAAAACTTTTTTGCACTTATAAAAAATGTTGGCAGGTACTATCATAGAATCATAGAATGGTTTGAGTAGGAAAGGACCTTAAGCTGATCCAGTTCCAACACCCTGCCGTGGACAGGAGCGCCTCACCCTAGGTGATGTTGCCCAAGGGTCTGTCTAACTTGGCCTTGAACACTGACAGGGGTGGAGCATTTACCTCTTCATGTTAGTTTTAAGATAGGAAGGGTGTAAAGCTCCTTGGTAAGGGACATACATAAACTTGTTCATAAAAGCCTTTTGATAACAGATTTTTCTTTGTTCAGATACATTCCAGCTGGTCTCAGTTAAGCTGACAAAAACAGCAGGCCAAGATGTGGAAGCCAAGGATTTGTCAGTGGTTTTGGATGGTGTGGGTGCGTCACCGAAGCATATTGCATTTGGAAGAGAAGTATATTCACCTTTTGGGATTTTTTCCTTCTCTTGGGTTTGGTTGGGTTTGGGTTTTTTTGCCTCTCGAACTATATGCCGTTATGCTTTTATACAAGCACAGCAGCACAGAAACAAAACTGAAGTTAAATGAATCTGTCAGACCTATGCTTTCTATTAGTAAAATAAAAGAACAACACTTAAAATAGGAAAATATTTACTTAACATCAGCTCATATGTTATCTTCAATTATAAATATTTTGTAATGAAATACAATTTTTTTTCTTTCATGTGCAAGAACACGAACTATGTCCTAAGTTGTTGTTTTACTATAACAGGGTCAATATGTGGCATCAGTGAAGGAGGCTAATCTCCAAGTTTATTTTTTTAAACAGAAGCAGTTGAACAGGTAAGAATGAAAGCATCAGGTATTGATTCAGTCAAATATATTGTAAATGCCTCTTAAACTGGTGTTGTGTGCACACATCCATAGAATCGTAGAATCGTAGAACAGTTAGGGTTGGAAAGGACCTTAAGATCATCTAGTTCCACCCCCCTTGCCATGGGCAGGGACACACATTAGTTTGCATTTGTTAGCCATTTGATTTTATGCTGGGGGGTGTAGTCACTATATAAGAAGCCTCCTGTAGAGGCAGGCAGTGAGGTGCTACAATAGCAGCTTAGCTTTTTAGCTCAGGCATGTATTTTTTTTCAGATAAATGCTTAGGCTGATGCTGGACTGAAACAAGTGACATAGTTTGGTCAGGGAGAAAGGGAGGGTGGGGATGGAGAAGGAGATAAAAGGAAAGACAAATCTTTCAGCTTGACTGAAAGCAAAAGACTAATGAAATAGAATAATATGTCACTTCTTTTGAGAGTGCATGTAACGATAACTAGGAGATGTGTAATTTTGCTAGTCAGAATTATTTGTATGTGCATTAGGTAATCCTTTTGAAGCTTTGTTTACCCTAATATAATTAAAGTTATTTTCTAAACTCTTGAAGGTTTTCTGTAAATACAACAAAGACAAAAAATAGAAACAGTCAGTTCACTTGCATAGCATGTCATCCTACAGAGGATTGTATCGCAACGGGCCATGCTGATGGAAAGATTCGCCTCTGGTATGCATGTTTTCGTTCAACTATGTACCCCATAAACCGATGTGATCATAGGAATTAAGTGAAACCTGAGCAAAGCAGTCTGATTCATACATAGCATTGCCATTTTCAGAGGTCATAATGAGCACTGAATGGCAAAGCCCTGTGAAGCTGCAGTACTGACACACTGACTTCAAGGTACAGCTTCAGTTTAATATTATATGGGAAAATACTCCTGTGCTCCATGAATCTAAACTGTATTTGAGAAAGGTAATGCAGAAACAGCTGAAATAACTCTTTATGGGCACATAGAGGCCTGGGGACAGCACACTAGCAGAATTGCACAGATAAGAACAATATGCTTGCCAAGTTTCTCCCCACTGCTGAATTGTTGAGTATGTCTAAGATGTGCAGTGTGCACCAGGAAGGTGCTGAAAACCTGCTAGCACGGTTCTTTCCCTCCCTTTGCATCACTTAAGCATACAAGAAACCCTAGTCTAGAAGTTAGAGGAGAGGGTGGCATACTTAAGTATTTCCTTTAATTTGCTCTGTTGATATTGTGCTTAAAGAACTGTTCTGTTCCTCCCCACATAGGAGGAATTTCTACCACAAGAAAGAGTACACATTTTCCACACTGCACTGGCATCATGATATTGTCATGGATCTAGCTTATTCTGTGGAGGGTGAGTAAAAAAAAAAACCAAGCAAACAAATGCTCTTGAAGTCAGAGTTGCAGCAGGGAGGGAAAAATCAATAGAAGTTCAAGTTTGTCTATTAACAAAGTAGTATCTAGAACTTCAAATATGTCCAGGAAGGATCTGAAACAAAAAAGGAGGCAGTTGTTATATATTTTGCCTGGCATTCATAATATCAAATATCTGCCTTCTGTGGTAGAATGTAAAATCCAACCCCTCCTCCTATCTCTTTTCACCCCACCACCCCTTCCTTTCCCTCACTTCCATCAGTAATAGTGATGAGTTCTTGCCAGAGTCTTATTTGCCTCCAAATAAAAGAAGCCAGTCTTGTCTGAGCTCAAACCTAGTGCCAGAAATGCAGTTAACTTTTATCTGAATTGTGTGACCTGAGCTATTCTCCTTAGAGAATTTCTTACTGCTAAGTACTTCTGTTAGAAGAAGGACAATTCAGCTATGTTCTAACACAAATAATTCAGCTGATTCAGACAGCAATGGGATCTGCTACTCCCAAAGCAGATTAAATTTTGTGTTAGCACAAATTCTTGCTGCTTCTTCCAAGTTTCTGTAGCAATTTAACATGGGATGATGAGAAACTTATCTTTGTGCCAGGCTCAATATGAGGAATAATTGCTTTGTTCGTGACAGGTTAGGAAAGGTTTTTAGAAGCTTGTTTGTCATTGCAAGCATGTATGCTGATGATACTTTTTTTAACCAAAACCTGTAACTGTATTTTTCTTTCTGGAAAAGGAACCAGCTTGCTGAGTGGTGGAGTTGAATCTGTTTTAGTTCTGTGGCATAATGAATCAGACTGTCGGAAGGATTTCCTTCCTCGTTTGGGGTCTCCTATTGAGTACATCTCCATGTCATCTGATGGCTCGCTCTGCTGCACCTTGCATAAGGACAACAGTAAGCCGAAACATATTTTATGTATTGCTTAATGCAAAATGGAATGCAAATCTTTGAGCTTTGTTTTGTTAATTTTAGATAATTAACTAGATACTACATAAAAATTCAATATTGATCTGAAAGAACAAATGCTTTAAGTGATCTTTTGCTCTTTCATTAGTCTTGTGAATGTGCCTGGTGACTGCTGTAACTTGGCTGTCCACCTTGGTGTAGGGTTGTCATAGGTATAGAAAAGACGAATTTATAGGCTTAAGTACAGCTGGTTAAGGTCCCTGCCCTACCATGAGATGTGGTTATATTGCAGAAGCCTGTCACCACACTTTATATGCTTTTCTTTTCAGGAATTACAATTATCAACAGCAACCTCAGATTTTCCAAAAGTATTCAAGGGCTAATCAAAAGTAAGTGCAGTAAAATTTGTCTTCCACTTTGGGGGCAGAATGTCTCACTTTCCATCTTGGGTAACTTGTCATCTGATTTTTTGTTTCTAGGTATAGATGTGAAAACTGGTCTAGTGGTTGATCCTAGAACCAAAGCTCTGGTGCTGAATGGAGAGCCTGGCCACTTGCAGTTCTATTCTCTCCAAAGTGATCAGCAGCTGTTCAGTGTAAGTGGCATGGGCTTATACTATAACTTAAATAAGTCATGCATCAGAACTTATTTGGAGACTTAATATGGCAAACGGGGCAAAAGCCAGCAGCTACACTGTGAGACTGGATTCCAAGCTGAGATGTTTTCAGCTCTGTCACAAAATTCTTTTACATGTGAAGCATAGCTAAATGTTGATAGTTGAATAAATACGGTGTGTTAAATGTCAAGAAATTCTAGGTTAAATCCCCCCTAATTTTTTTTTTTCATGCTTTCCTACAAGGAAATTCCACAAGAATCCATAGAATTCTTGTGGAATATTACATGCCCTAATTATACTTTCGCCACATTATTTTTGTATGCCAGAGCCAGTCAGTTCTAATCGGTGCTTTCAGAACATCCTTTTTCCATGGTTTTATAAATGATATCTTTAAATCTATACTTGAATTCTGAAATTTAATTTTGGCCTTTTTGTTTTGCAGTTGGATATTGTGCAGCGCCAATACATTCACCAGGCAGGTTTAAAGCAAGCTGACTTGGTCAAGGTTGCATTTAGTGCCCGAGGCAAGTGGCTGGCAACAGTGGAAGAGAGAGAAGAAGCAACTGACCCCGAGTTACAGTTGAAGCTGTGGTTCTATGATGAAGAAACACAAAGGTAATGATAATAGAACTGGCCTTCTAGGTGTCAAAATCTTAAGTATCACACAAATTCTGCACAGGCTTTATCTTGCAAAGGCAATTTTTCCAGATAAAATCCCTAGGGAATACCCTAGGGAGAGTTTACCATGCATGCTACATGCAGCTGAAACAACACAGAGTTGAAATAAATGCAGATCAAAAATTATTGCTCTCAATCTGATTCACTTACAGTAATCAGACAGGCTGTTTTAACCATGGGACTTATATTCACATATTTTCTTGGTATTAGAAATCATGGCCTTGAAGGAAAGGTTTCTATAGCTTGTTCAGTTTTCCAGCCTCTCTCTAATTCATCATGAATTGATTAGTCCTTCTAGGGTACAGATTATGATTTTATAGTTGATTTTTTTCTTTAGCTGACATATGCATCTGGTTCATAGACTTTCCCTTATTTTCTTATTTAAAAAATACATATTTTTACTGTAAGTCGTTATTTTCTTAAGAAGCAAAGCAAACCAAAATTGATTTGTGTAGTAGCTATGTGACTGATTTTCTAAGTACTGGAAAGACTGCCCAGAGCTCAGGCTGAATATTTGAGAACTATGCTTGCTTAGTGATAATCCCTTCTTAGTGCTGGGCCACAACCTCCCTCACTGTATGGAGGTGATTAGGGAAGAAATGTGATATGTGAATGCAATACCATTTAGCTGCCTACTTAGACAGAAGTTGCTTTGATTCCTTTTTCCCCTGCCCCTTTCAGAATCACCTTAAACTGAAATCTTTCCCACGTTCCAAAATGAAGTAAAATGACAGCTTCTGTTTTGTTTTCCTATAGCTTTAAGCTGAATACTAGGGTAAATACGCCCCATGAGGACCACATAACAGACATGTGCTTTCGTGACATGGGTGAATTGGAAGATGACTCTCCAGTACTGGTAACAGCTGGCAGAGACTGTGTGTTTAAAGTCTGGGTGATTGTAGAAGACACTGATCCAGAGGGTAAGTATGGTCACTTGCTTGTCATCTTGTGACATGCTATAGAAATTCTTACCCTAACTTCATCCTGTCAGAACTAGGCCCATGCTTTTACCTGTTTCTACAGTCGCATGAAGTATTGTGTTTTCCTGAACATCCTATGTGACGGAAGTTCTGTCACAGTTTTGTAGTTCTATGGATTGATGCGGAGGTTCCTGAAATAGCAAAGGCCTTGCTGAACTTGCTGCAGAAGGGAAAGGCAGCCTCTGCTGATTGTTTAAAAGTGTAAAAATAGAAATCAGTGCTGACTTCTGTGGTGTGTTTGCCTAGCAGGGACAGAGCAGGGAATGCTCAGGTAGAAAGAGTCAGTGTGCTGCAGCTTCTGTTAATAAACTCATCTCTTCATCAGTAGAACACGCTGGAATGTTTTTAACTGCAGCAGATCTCTCAGTCTGCCTGTAGATGGTGCCATGCAGTTAAAAGTAGTGAATTGTTTCTGGCTCTTTTTTTACAGGCAGGTCTTTTAATCATCAACTCGTAGCCATTATATAAAGGGTATCTTAGCATAGGGTGAACTTATTTTCCTTTCTTTCCTCATCCTACTCATATTTGAAAAGCATGCTGTATGAATTGATTTATACTCAGAAGTGTATGTTATGTGGTAAGTACATCACTTTGCTGTTTATTTGATGGTTATTATCAGCGTTGGGGCAGGTATCCCAGTAGAGTACACTGGTAGGTTAACCAACACAGTTGACCATGCTGATGGGCCACTGTGATCCTCAGACTTCATATAAATGAACTGTGAGCTTTACTGGCCTCAAATGCATCCTGTATTCAGATTTTTAGTAATGCCTGTGTTCTTGCTACAGTTTAAAAGAGCAATGTTTCAGAACACTGAATGTTGAATCTCCTTCAGTATCTTTTTTTTTTTTTTATCTAACATCTGCCTGTTTGAGAGCACAGTTAATGTAGTTGCCAAGTAAATATGAATATTGTACCATGCCAGTCTCGGGATTCATTGTTTGAATGCAAAACTGAGGACAAATGAAAAACCTACTAGATGTTTCGTGCACTAGAACAGTACAGGATCTCTGTGCTCTTCAAAAATGTAAGACTTCTGAAACAAATCTATCTTCCTCTTGAGCTTATTTTGCAGCTCTAATACTTGAATTCTTCTTTCTTCATGTATAAACTTGAATTAACTACCTTGTTTGCTCAATGCAGCACAACAGAGTGTGAGCTGGAGCTGTGACTTTGTAGGCAGCTACCACAACTACCAAGCCACAAACTGCTGTTTCTCAGAAGATGGCTCTTTGCTTGCTGTTAGCTTTGAAGAAATTGTCACTGTATGGGATTCAGTTACTTGGGAACTTAAGTGTACATTTTGCCATCCACCTGGAAAAATAAGGTGTGTTTATCATCTATTTTTTTTATATCTTGAACTCTCAGAACAGAAAGAATCAATTCATAGCAGCCCAAGACCTCCTGTATGTTCATCTTAACATCGAATTTAACAGTCTTAAATTCATCTATAGAAAAGACTCTACAATGGCTTCTAGGTGGCAGGTAACATAGTGTCAAAAAATAGTAAGATCAAGTTTTGCAGTTTCATCTTCTTACTTTCTTGTGACTTCTGTACCTCCCGTACTCAAATATGTGTCACTGCGCACATAACAGGAGTGTGTTAATAGCTCTTTTCTTTTTCCCTGTTAATCTAGGGATGAATCAAAGTACTGAAAAAGTATGAGAAATCTGTTTTTTATTCATGCATGCGTGCATAAAACCAGCAATTATATCAATAAACCATAAAGATATATTGACCTGGTTATCCGTATTATAAAATACACTTCTTGATCCTTTCTAACCTCTTGGGAAAAGCCATGTTTGCCTGGCAGACTATCTCAGCATGTTCCATTGTGTGCTGTCATGATAAAAGACATCCTGAAGGTCTAGATGCTATTCTATTGTGTAAGGATAATGAGGAATAGCACAGGTTGATGGTAGAGATAAAAGACAGACTTGAAGAATAGGATGACCTTAATATTGAGCTTCCTGGACTGTAATAAAATACAGCAGTTTCTGATCCAGGTAAAGTACCATTTTTCTTAAAATACCCTTGAAATAATAGGGCAGTAGGTGACCTCGTGGGTTCATCTACTTAATCTCTCTGCTAGATCTCTGTATCCAAACAATTCCTGGAACAGGAAGATGCTACAAACCTCCTGTAGCATTCTCCTTTAGTGCCGAGGTTTTTTTCTAACTGCTTCTCAAATTTGCTTCACATAATCATTTCTGCAGTAATGTCAGAGGTATTTTATATACCAGCTTCCAGGAACCACTTAAAATGGAAAGCAAAACGTGTGGTCACAATGTTTTAAAGACTGTGACACAAAGAATCATATAGAGATTTCTCACTTTCATGTTTGTGTGTGTATGCTTGTAATCTTTTCTTTTGCATGATCAAGTGTGTTTTGTTTCTACTGGCCCTCTAAGATTTGAAATCGAGAATCATGATTCTGAAACTGGTGTGCAGGAAAATTGTGGGAGGCATGTAAGTCACACCTTTACTGCATGTGTGGTAGAAACTTCTCTTGACAGCTTGGTACAGTGGCAAGGTTTTCCCAGGCCAGCTGCTCCTTTTGTTGTAGCCTTTACTATATGCTGTATTAAAAAGAAATTAATTACTCTGGGACTATATTGATTGCATAACTTCAAAGCGTTATGTTTTAATACATAAATTACAACCCTTATCAGTGTTTTTGAAAACACTCTATAGCATTAGGAATCAGAAGGCTGCTCTATTGCTGTCAAACAAGAGAATGAGAAATTAAAACAAGTGAAAACAAATCACTTTCTTCAGTTGGAGCAGCCTATAAGAATAACTTTTCTTTTACTGCTTCTCTTCTCTAGTGCTTAGAGCAATAGTAGGAATTCTTTAAACACGGAATTTATTTTCCAGTCCCAGTGTGAACACTTACTATTACTTACGGATTTGAAACTTATTTAAGAGCTTAAAATCACTCCTTGAGTTTGGAATGTTGTAGGAATATGTAATTGTTGTAGATTTATGCATACTTTTAAGTCTTCCAGACCTATCTGGTTGGCTTTGTGTGAAGTTTTATGCCAGTAGAGGTGAAAGCAAAAAGCAAACTTCTAATTTAAATATCAGAACTAAATCTTAATGGAATGTTTATGACTTGTGAATCATCACTACATAGAGAAACTGATGAAGTCTGAAGGTCACTAACTTGTTTTGGCTTTTTACTTCTGTAGGAGCATCTGCTTTGGGAGACTAACGTGTTCCAAGTACCTTATTGGTGCCACTGATCATGGCTTTCTGTGTTGCTGGAACCTGCTCACTTGTGCATGTAAGATCAGCTTAAATGTTTGTTAGTGTGGTAACATTTAACACCTGAATTTACTATAAAACCTTGAAACAATTCTAGTTTGATTCCAGATTGACCCCCTACAAAGTGTCCTATGGAAATACAGTAATTTTCATACTGAAGGCAAGATAGTATCCTGTCCAGCATATGTGCGCCTTGTGCGATGTGCGGAGTAAATTCTAAGTCAGGTGAACAATAGGTGGTATTTCATGGTAGTGTAGATGTTGGTAGTATTTGTGTATTTTCAATCCACCTGGGAATAAGTGAAGTTGCATGCCTTTTCCAGAGGTAAGGACCCTGCGTCTCATTCCTGTTTGACCTTTTGTGTGGCAAAGTAGTGGGATAGAACTGAATGCCGCCTCTTCATTTCTGCCTGTTGCTGTGTTTGCTTTTCAGTGGAATGGAGTGCCCACCTCAACGTCTTAGTTCTGCAACCTGATCCCCTGTCAGAACATATTGCTGCTGTCTCATGGCTCTCCAAAGAATCCAGCTGTAAGTACAAGGGCTTCTTTGACAAGTAAGAGCCAGTGGAATTTAAAGCTGTGAAAGCATAATTTCTAGGAAAGGTTTTCCTGGAATTCAGCCCTATGAAAGCCATAAGACAAACTTGAGTCTGTGTTTGCACCTGGGGGAAGCTGAGCCATGTCTGACAGCAGCAGTCAAGTCAAGCCTCTTGGCTCTCCATCTTTTCTTCTAACAGTTAGTTCCTGGTGCAGGATATAGCACATGATCAACCATGCTCTCTGGGTGAGGATCTGGAATGTTCTTGACCGTCTCCTATAAATAGAAAACTGGTTGCATTTTAGAAAACAGCTACATTTTAGAGCTTTAACGCTAAATTATGATTATGCTTCCTAGGGCTACTGTTCTACAGAAATGTTAATTTCCAGATATGTTTTCTGGGTTGGAATACTGTGAAAGGCACCTTCTATTATGCAGTAAGGTTATCCAGTTATAATTCCTGCAAACTCGTGCTTAAAGGCAATCCTGCCCAGCCTTTACAGGCAGTGATACACAGGGCTTTCACAGCTATTCAGGAAGGCAAAATGCCATGATTTAAAGAGAAGATGTTCTTGGTTTTTTACAGTGTTTGTGTTTAAACCTAATGAGCCACGGCCAGTCTATATCCAGAGAAACCTTTGTAAAGAGAAGATCCTACTTGCTGCCTTTGTTCCAAGAGATGAACCTGAAATGACTGGCTCAGAAAAATACCTTTGGCTAAGAAGTTCCCAACTATTTTTCCTTACGGATACGCAAGTAAGAAATAGTGATGGGCAGATAGTTCCTGGGGAAGAAGTATTTTCCTGAATGTGGATTGATGCAGATTCAGAGTTCTGCTCTGTTGAGTGTAAGGATTTCTTTTTGTGATTTCAGGGCAGTGTAAGCCATGCTTTTCTCGCTATTAAAAGCTTTCAACTGTTTTTCTACTGTGCCATTCATCCAAGAAACTAGATATTTTGCAAACATTGCCTATGCTGTGTAACTTCAACAGCCACTTAGAAGCTGTATTGCCGATTATAGAATCATAGAATCATAGAATAGTAAGGGTTGGAAAGGACCTCAAGATCATTGAGTTCCAATTATACAAATGTTTCATATGATACTCAATTTTTCCTGTAATTTTTGGATGGGTGGGGAATTTTTTATTTGTTTTCCTAAAAAATGAATACAGAGCCTTTATGCCCATTCCTGCTTCCTTTCCATTTCTTTATAAAATAAAGGAGAGACCTGTTGGCCTCTTCCACTTGACTGACAAAAGCTTTTGAACCAGTTGGAAGCTTCCACAGGCAATGTATGGGAATATGAAAAGCAGTTTCACACACTATAACTCTGGTACTTTTTTGTGTATTTTAGGAGCTTTTGACACTTAGCGCAAGGTCTCTAGAAGAAAGGCTCACACCATCCAGCAAACAGGTACCTCTTACAGAAGCTCTGACAGAGATGTACAGAGCAGTTCAGAATTCTGCTGGTTTGTTTGTCAGATTCAAATTCCCTTCTGTCACCAAAATGCGTACCAGATCCTTAAATGGGGGTAATAGGCACTTAGCTGAAGGGGCAGTCATCTGTGTTTATTTTTTGACAGAATTGCTGTTCTTTAAAAAGG
The DNA here is from genome assembly GCA_039720435.1 of Amazona ochrocephala. Classification (NCBI taxonomy): domain Eukaryota; kingdom Metazoa; phylum Chordata; class Aves; order Psittaciformes; family Psittacidae; genus Amazona; species Amazona ochrocephala. The sequence continues at coordinate 77,636,856 of CM077881.1, read as the reverse complement.
TAAAAGCCTTTTTAAACAGTAAAAGAAGTATTAGCGAGCTGCTCTTGCCTTCCCTTGTTTTCCCTGAGCAAAAAAGTTAAACTTTCCTAAGGGGATTCACAGAAACGAAGCAAAACCACTTGATATTTGAATAAGCTCTTCACTTATCTTGGTTTCTTTAACACTTGGAGCCTTGAGTGTGGCCTGAGCTGCACAGTCTGATGAGGATGAACAGTTGTCAGTATCAGTGAGAAGGAATTTCAAAATTACATTCCAGTTTGTACTTCTGTGGAGAAGTATCATGGGAAATTCAGTCCTTGAAATTCACGTGGAAGAAAAGTGTTTCATACCCATTGAACAGAATAAACCAGCAGCACTTGATTGAGTTGCTTGGGTAGATAAAATAGGTTAATGTATAAGTTAATATCTTTCTATATTATATATCTATCTATATCTTATTACTGGTGCAAGCAATCAGTTTCTTTGGAGGGTGGGGAAGTAACTCAGTACTCAAGTTAAGGTTTACTGAGCCAGGAAAATGCCATGTTTTGCTTCCATTTACATAATTGAGTTGCTCAGCAGATGATGCTGGGGTGTAAATGATCTTTCAGTCATAAGTGGAATCTGAAAGCCATACTTAGTGTTTCTGGCACGCTCACCAGTTTCTGTATTTGGAAGTTAATTTGTACGTCAACCAACTAAATCTGGTGTTCTTGAACCCCAAATCCTGGAAAGTTTTACTGCCTTTGTGTAGGATTCTCTCAGGATGTCTGCCAGAGAATGAGTACAAAGAGCCATATGGCTCAGTTGAGTTAAATTTTGTCACCTCAGTTGATTCTGAACTTTGATAACTCAAAATGAGATAGATTTATGACACTAAAAGTCTAATTAAAACTTTCACCTTTTTCAAGCTGGCAATAGAAGAAAGTCTCCCTGTGACCCCATTTAGTTTGCTACTGGGAAAGCACAGACATCAGCAATCACAAGAAGATACAGACCTTGGAAAACTAGTTGTTCATAACAAGCATGAGCAAGATTCACCTGCTGTCAAAGAGGTAAGAGTAATTACAGTAAGTGTACAAGCAGAATCATGACGAAAGCTTTCATAAAGCTTCTGTTTTATTTTGCAGCTTTTGCACACTCCAGCGCATGTTCTGCCATCTGCTTCCTTTCTGTGTCCTATATTTATTAATTCATTGCTCATCTCCAAAGAGAACAAAAGGTAAGAAAAATGGAAGAACTCTCCTTAGTTATTGAAGTTATTTTAAATTATGTACATCTTTGTTTAAAGCTTAAAAGCAGTTTTCCAACGCTCTTCATTCTTCTGCTGACGTAAGTTAGTGTATCACTTGATTGTGGCAAGATGTTTTTTAAAATAACTTAGATTTGGGGAGAGATGCAGAGTGGCTGTTTAATCTATTGGCTCTTGTGCTGGTTTTTTTGCTGTTCTTTGGCATAATGTTCTTATTCTCTTTATACACATCTTAATGTGTCAAATTGTCCCTAAGAAAAAAGCCTGAAGTCCTCCAAGATCAAAGCAAACCTCATGTAGGAAAACAGCCTATTTACGTTGCTGTCCTAGGTTCAGGGGCATTAAGATGTATATGTCAAAACTGAACTAGTATAATGTATGCTAAGCAAAAATAAGCTAGTTACTTCATTAAAGTACCCATGTCAGCCAAACAGTTCAGTTACAGTTCAGTACCAAAACATAATTGTTTGAACTAGTCTATTATTCCAATATCTCAAGGGGGCCGATAGGGATGCTGGGGAGGGACTCTTCATGAGGGACTGTAGTGAGAGGACAAGGGGTAACGGGTTCAAACTTAAACAGGGGAAGTTTAGATTGGATATGAGGAAGAAATTCTCTACTGTGAGGGTGGTGAGGCACTGGAATGGGTTGTCCAGGGAAGCTGTGAATGCTTCATCCCTGGTAGTGTTCAAGTCCAGGTTGGACATAGCCTTGGATGGCATGGTTGAGTGTGTGGTGTCCCTTCCCATGGCAGGGGGGTTGGAACTAGATGATCTTAAGGTCCTTTCCAACCCTAAATATTCTATGATTCTATGTGCTTGTATGCAAAATGTTGCCTTTGATACTCAAATGTTCTTTATGAATTTAACATTATTCCAGGGATTTAATGTTTTTAGTGCCATTTTGGGATAAATGTCAGATTCTCAACTTTGATATGATAACTTCCTGCATGATTCTTAGTTTTGGTTTCTAGATACAGCAAGGGGTTAGTCCTTAAATTTAATCTTAACAAATTTCACAAATTTCATTCCTGATCTCAAATTTCACTCCTAATCAAAATCATAGAATCAACTCAGTTGGAAAAACCTTTACATCATCAAGTCCAACCATTACCCCAGGACTGCCAAGGCCACCACTAAACCATATCACCGAGGGCCTTGTCTATGCCTTTTTTGAGCACTTCCAGGGATGGTGATTACACCACTGCCCTGGACAGCGTGTTTCAATGCCTCATCACTACAAAATCAACAAACACCGCAGTCTGAGTGCGTACTGTGTAGTGTACGCTCCACTTCATAGTGTATACTATGAATACAGCTAAGATTGTCTTACAGTGCAGTAATCCCAACTGAATGGAGAAGTTTGATAGGTGCTTAAAATGTATTCCAGCTTGCTCCTCTGAGATTTATGCATGCTGCTAAAAAATGAATGCTGGCACAAGGGTTATGACTATAGTCTTGTGTTAGGATTAATATCTTGTCACTTACACTGAAGCCAATTAAATGCTTGCATTCTTTGTGCAATCTATTAAAGTCTTTAATGAAACTCTGCTGAGTCAGAGATGAAAATGTGTCACTATGTTAGCGGCCATCCTGAATTTGGAGAGACCAGAGAGAAGATGGTTTACACTGCCAAGGCTTATCCAGAAAAAAAACGTTGTTTGCATCAGTTTTGATGCATGTTATATTCTGTCATAACAACAGTGTAGTCAATTCTGCTATGTTGTGTCGGCCAGTATTGCTAGCTTTCTTACTGGGTGGCGCAAGTAAAGTCTTTTTGCCACATCAGCAAAACACTGGCAAAAGTCTAATACAAGGAATATATGGAAACTTGCATGTAGTTTCAATACTGAAGAATTTGGGAGTTCAGGGGCCTGTGTAAATATTTGCACATGTAGATCTTGTACTTTGACATGGGTAACTAGCATGAGTGCGCATTTAAATTACTTATAAGGGCTGTAGGATTGGGCTCTTGAAGAACGACAAGAATGTCACTGTATAGGTATAAGGCAGTATAATATCAATGTTTGGCCATTTACACTTTGTGAGTGATAAATAGTTTGTATTAGAACAGATGATTTGGGGAGTACTGTTCTGCCATGCAGGTCATTCCTAACAAGATTAAAAATATATACACACATTTGAATTAATACTGTTAGCATTGATGTTCTAAATGGCAACTGTTCTATATAATTCTTTGCAGGCATGCTTTCTAGTTCAGCACAAGTCTAACTCTTGAGGTCAGAAGGGAGCAGTCACTGCAAGCACCTCCCTGTGTTTAAAAAACAACTTTTTTCTTTTCTAGTAACACTAGATCTTGTAGCAGTTTTGAAGACCAATTAATCCTTTTCCGATTTGAAAGAGAAAAATGGCCTTCTTGAATATTATCTCCTCTACCAGTGTATCCAGTGTTTCTGATCCTGTGAGATTATAACTTCTTACATAATGATCTGTCTGTTCTGACATTATGCATAATATTTGGAGAAAGAAAAATAAGCTTACTTGAAACAGAGGACAGCTATTTGGAAAATGGCTTGTAACTGAGATGGCAAGAAAAGTATAGCAGTTTGCTAGTAGCATGAGATTAAATACTAAAATCTAATGTTTACTTAGTTATTTGCATGATAATGTACCTCTCCTATAGTATGTGAGACTATCCATTAATTAGGTTGTTTCCAATTATCTTCTTCCAGTGCTGAGGAAGTTGCTGATGAAGTGGAAATGGAAAGTGAAAAAACAGATGATGATTCGGATGAGGAAGGAGATGCTACTGAAATGGAACAAGAAGATGCAACTCCTATGGAATTATTAGGAGAGATGACATGTAAACTGTCTAAATCTCAGGAAAGAGAGCTACGGAAGTTAAGAAAAATGGACTACAGTTGGATATCAGCTTTCTAAATGGACATATTTGGGGTTTTATACTGTAAACTGAAGCTTTTGTGGATTAAATATTCATTAAAAAAAAAAAATCAAGTCCTTTGGCCATAAGTCTTAGCAGCCTCTACTTCCATAAGCAAGGAAAACGGGGGGAAGGGGTTAAAGTTCAAAAAGCTGGTTCTGCTCCTAGTTTATTACTGGTTCTTTGTGACCTTAGAAAACATTTAACCTGTGGGGCTTTTTTCCCTTACAAGTGTATTTAAAAGGCAAAACAGTTCATTATCTGACTTATGATCAGTTAGCAAAGTGACAGCTAAGCTCCTGAAAATCTCCCCCACTGAGGCTGGCCTACTGCTGCCAAAGCAACAGGAGCAAAGAACTTCAGTTAAAAGACTGCTTAATTCCAAGATCTGGTGGGGGAAATCAGGATAGTTTTAGTAGTGTTGTATACAAGTGAGTAACAAATCTCCTCCTCCTAGAAAGTTCCTTTCTAGCTGTTGATGCTGATAACAAATGGTTTAATATGCCTGACTGTAGAAAGTAGTTACCTACATATTTGCTAGTGGTCATAGACTATGGAGATTCTTGGCCAATAGAGTACTTATGTAAGCACAGTCTCTCAAATTTACAGGGAGAAGAAAAACACATCAATGTCATAACTACAGCAGTTTTCTGCTTCTGGATTTTTCTCCCTGTTCAGATAACCTTCTGGTATGTGTAGCTGAAAAAATCACAGCTCCCCAGATATTATGCAATTTGTATTTCCATCCCTCTTATCTACAGATCTAGAACTGATAAAGCCTTTTCAGAACCTTGGACCCAATGGATTTTTCCCTAAATGAAAAGTTTCAATAGAACACATAGGGAACGTGTTAAGATTGTAACTGACAATTGACAGCTTTTGGAAACTCAGAGGTTTATAAAACAAAGTAGAGGGAGAAAAAAAGGCTTAGTAAACAGATCCCCCCCAGTATGAACTAATTTAGGAAAGACACCAAAAAGTTTGGCTTTCTTCTTAAGTAACGTCGGACTTCAGCTCTGTGGAAAAACAAATGCAAGTTGAATAGAGATCCAGGCTCATGTATCAGAAAACGCTGGCTGCATTGAAGCATGGTATTGTGTTATTGTGTCAGCAACACTTAAATGTGCCTGTAAAGGTCGGAAGGAAATCTCACTATTTGTTAATGTGGGGTTTTTTAAACTCCGCATGTTGTGAAAGTAAAGTGCTTTGCTGGAAAACAAGCAGGTATGAACAAGAGACAATTTAGGTGCAATTCAGCTCCTAAAGATGCAATTTCATTTTATGTTCAGGTGGTAAAGCTATGTTTAGGAATCTTCATCAATGAAAAATAGAGTTGTTAGACTTACGTTTTCTAACCTTTGCATTTACTAAATTCATTTTGCTTTGCACAGTCAATTATATGTACTAGGTTAACAAAGAGAGTCCTCACTTTGTAGTTTTGTGTGTATGTTTTTTTCTGCTCAAGCAGGAAATACAGTTGTGGTTAGAGTTTTGCTGCATTTAGTAGGCACGTGCTGACCAACCTTTTTGAAAAGGCCTTCTGGGAGATACTGCAATTACAGCAATGAGTTCAGAGGGCTGCAACTCATCTGTCTGTGCCTGCTTTGGAATGCTTTATTTTTAAAACTTATTTTTTTCCTGTGCTTCCTCAATATTTGTTTTTTTTTTTTTTTTTAAAAAAACAGGAATTTTTTTTCCTATCTCAGTGGCCATGAAAGTTCTCTGCATTTACTGCAATGCGCTAAGTCAACTCTTACTTTGATTTTTTGGCTTCTGCTTCTTCCTTCTAAAGGCTACCTTGGTAAAGAATAATAAAATCCTTAGAGAAAGATTTGACACAAAAAAGCATAGAGAAATACATTAAACCTAATCTCATGATTCCAGTTCCATGATAAAGTCACTAGGTATTAAATACCTCTGCAACAATTAGAGGTCAGTGTTCAATAATTGGAGGTGCCTTCTGCATCAGCCCAGGACACTGATTTTTCACAGAAGCAGTCCATCTTTCTTTAGGTCTGAGGGACAAGACCACACAGGCCTGTCCGAGGCAGGAGCCTAGAAAGGGAATTGCTTACTTCCCAAATCCTCCACTCAGGACAAGTGGTCAGATAAGCAAGAGGACCTGAAACGTCAGCAGCTATGGAAGGCATTATAAAAACCAAATAGGTAAGGCCTTATGGAAATGGATCATGGCAATGGGATTTGACTGAGATGGTGCTTCTCTGTGACGTTGCTCTAAAAGTATTGGAGAGGTGACCAGTGATTTTAACCTCCTGGTTCCAGTTAAGCTTAGTTCCACAGAGACTGGAAATCACTGCTGTGCATTGGTATTTTTCAGCCCTGGACTGGTTGGTTCTTAGTAAACAGCAGTTCCAACACACAGTCTGGTCTTTGGTGGGCAGACTTGACAGGAAAACTATTAGAAAGGCTGATATTACTACAGCCAGTGGCTTTATTTCCTCTGTTGCTGAAGAACAGGGAAACCATAAGAACTCCACATTGTAAAGTATGCTTTAGGATCACCTGGATCTATGTATTTCACGTGTATTTCTGTCTAACAGTCATTTGGATGTCTAACCTTGGGGGAGCCTCTCTTAGGTACCTCAATCTGCCAAATCCCAGTCCTCAATGAACCTTTCAAAGCGTGCAGTAACAGCCAGAATTGGAATCAGCAGAGAATAGGACAGATGTAAATAACAACTTGAAATACAATTCAGGGGGACTTCAACAGACATTCTAGTCCAGGTATACTTAATCCTGACAGATACTTGTCTGATTTTGCGAACCTCTGATAGAAGTCATGCTGTTAAACTATGTGATCTGCTCAAAGCTTACCTATTTTGACAGTCACAGCTTTTCCTAATAAAAGTAACCTTTCTTTTGAGCAAAACTTCCCTTCTTCCATGTTTGTTGGAAACAAATACTACTTCAGATGCAGACTCTTTGCAGGGCACCATTCTCTCTGGATGCACCAGCTGGATCAAACGGCATTGGCATTAGTTTTGACCTCTACACAGCAGTTCTTTGGGGAGTTAAGTAGTAGATTATAATTACATAAACTGGAATTTAGCCGGTGCAGCAGGGTCACTCACCTCTAGGGTTGCAAAAGACATTTAAATAATACTCTGAACAGCTCAGGATTTTAACTGCTTTCCTAACTTAGTGTGTAAAGGGGAGAACTTGTCACAAGGGTATCTTCACGAGAAGAAATCATTACTGGATGGCAGAAATCATAAGTGAAATTTGTGTTACTGTAAAGCAATTCAGCATGAAACCCCGACTTTTCAAAAACCATTGACAAAGTACCCTTTGAGTTTTTAGTGTGGGGACAGAAAGACATGTACCAACAAGATAAAGTAGTGAATCTTAAATACTGCTATAAGCAGTGTTTTTAGTGTTATGTTTGGTTTGAAAGTAAATGTAGTCCAAGCTACATAAAGAACTTCTTAATATCATTCATACTACACCAAATGAAGCCCTTTAGGTAAATAAGACGATGTGGCTATAAGGAAGAGTTACCACACAGCTCTGGGAACGTGCGTACCAGCAGTTTCAGAGGTTGCAGGTTTCTCAAATGCTTTGAACACATAAGCAGCCCCCATGGAATGAAGCATTCCCACCTTCCAGCTGACATCAGCTGCTTACTTCTGCATCCCCGCTGCCAACACAAGCTGTCATTGCCCTCACTGGAAACTAAGCGGAGGAAAGAATTCTGCTTACAATGAAACCAGAGCATACGTACACAAAAATAGTTTAAGATCTTCACTGAACAACAGCCAAATTCCACCAAAAGAGGGAAGGACTTGTCTTCAAGAGGTTCATGTATGCTCAGGAGATGAGGTTTTAACATTACACACCCAAAATCTCCCTCTTTTGTCTCAGAGCCTGTCCCTTGTGCTGGGAGAGCTGCAACCACACCTAGAGCCTTCCTGAGAGGTGTTTGTTTGATGTGAGACACCTCAGCTCCAATGCAGCAGTTCCTGGTTTCCCCTTACATCCTTTTCCTCCTGAGCTAATGGGCTAAACAAACAAACTTCAAATAAAGCAGTGGCTTGCAGCTTAAACAGAATGAGACCGGCATGGCATTAAACTGTTGAGGGGGGATCTTTTCTTAGCTTCTAAAGTGAAATCAGTTAAAGAATAATGAAGTTTTTAACATGTAATGAAGTGTCATTATTGGAGCCATGACCTTTGCCCTCTGTTGACCTTCACAGATACAGCTGTGCTGTTAAGAAAGAGGCTTATCTTTCAGGAGCAGACACTGCAGCCATAAACTCATCAAACTTCTTCATAAAAGCAGGAACAAAAGGATAGGATTTGAGATAGAAGGGATTGTCCAGAAAAGCAAGGGGGTTTTTTGCCAATTTTTCAAAATGGCTTTTTCGTATTTCTAACCCCTTCATTTTAAAATAGCACAGAATTTAAATTACCTCAGCCATAAAGCTGATTATGAGTTTCTGTTATGGATGCCTCAACTTATGTTTGTTTGCAGTGCTTCTTAGTTTATTCTATTTTTGGATTTGAGGCTGTGATCAAAGCTTGGCTATTTCATTTCCTTTGGTGACCAAAGGAGTTTTCCTTTCTTCCTCAAAACGGTAAAATAAGCCAACAAACAAATTCTCAATCATTGTCCGGGATGTCATCTCTTTCATATTTTTAGCCACCTACTTTACAAACAACGAAGAAAAAGTACCTCGTCACTCTTGTAAATCAAAGGCAATATGCAATTTTCACCAAAGTTGGATGCTTCTGCAATAAAAGGTTTTGTACACATTAAATTTCTGCTGTGCTTTGGGCTTCCCCCGGCCCTGCTCTTCTCTTGCATTCAGTCCTAGCCCATCTGAGAATGAAATACAGGGGAAAGCAGAGAGATCTTCCACAGTCCTCTTTCTTTTCCACTTCAAAAATTTAACTTAATGTAGCAAAAAGTTCAGGGGATTCATTAACATTCTGTTAAAGGTGACCTTTCAGTATAAAAGACAACTAAAAACAAATCAAAGGTCTGACTGGGAAGAAAAATCAGAGTGGGTTTATCCCCGTCTGCAGTGTGCACTGTGCCCGATGAGGAGCTCACACGCTCTGTTGTGCTCATGCCTGCAAAGACGAAGAAGTGCAAGTCCCAAAGTGCATCGCTTCAGTCTTCTTATTCGTCACATGAACCAGCAGAGGCTGCAGATTGCTCTATTTCCCATGTCACTGCAAAGTCTTGGGAGGAAGAGTACTGAAACTATAAACAAAAGTAAAAAGGCAGCGCATATACTCTTAGCACAAAGAGACTATTTAAGCCCTGAAATATCCCACAGATGAAAGGAGCCCTTTTTCACTTGGCATAGTGCGGATGAAAGCTGGATTTCTGAGAACTATCACACATGCTAGGAAAGGAAAACATTCACAGTGCTCGCTCAGTCAGTACACTGCTATTTCTGGACTGCATCTTCTGTGAGTAGACTCAGGATACAGGGACAGTTTATCTTTCCTTTTCTTTATGAAATCCACTACCTGATCTCAAGCATTGCATGGAAAGAAAAACCCACATCACTTGCAAAATATAAAACCACTTTTAAATTAACTGTTTTAGATGAAGCCAAAAAACCACCCAAAATGCCTATCAACGCAAACCACCTGGAAGCAATAAAATCCAGGTTTCCAGTTAACCAGCAAAGAATGTTCCAGAAACATTTCCACTTTCAATAATGCATTGTAAGCAGAAGTACTTGCAAAACAAAGATGGGCTGGGATATACAAATGGTGGAGGTTTCCTGCTGCCCTTCTCAGCTCAATGATAAATCAAGCCACTGATGTAGCTGAGGCAAAACAACCCGATAGATCCCATGGAAATACTGCAAAGACGTATACTACATAGATACATATATATCACAACCATCCTTGAGACCTCAACTTGAAGATGTGCGCCAGTTCAAACAGGGTCATTTCAGCAAAAAAAAAAATAAACATAAAAAACCAAAGAGAGCTGCCTATTTAAAGTAAAAAGTAGTATTCAGAGGTTCTCAAGCAGTATTTCAGACTAAATACAGCCATGTGATGAATAACACAGAAATCCTACATCCAGAGAAATACGTTTTAAGCATTCTTAGCTCTTGGTTACCCAAGAATGCATGAATCTGCAGAGACTCACAGGTGTCTGCTCAGATTGCAAGAATTGTCTCAGCAGGAGAAGGAGCAAAAAAGGAAAACTCACAAAAAGAGAGAAATATGCCTTAAGGCTTCAGGAAAAATAAAATCAAAAAGGTTCCATGCACAGCACGCTGTTGCTAGTTTCCCCATCATTTTGTGGCTTTGGTTTTTGCTTGATGTCCGATGGCTACTTTTCATCTACCTGGAGCATTCACGTCTCTTCCACAGGAATTCTCTAGTGCCAAGTCACAGACTCCTCTTCAGCGAGATGCTCCTCTTACCTCAATTAACTTTCTGCAGCATAACCCCTTGGTCCAACAGGATTGAAACTGACCAAAGGGTTCAAAAGTTATTTAGAAGGGGAGGGGACAGGAGTCAGACGCACACACAGAAATTGCAGGAGGCTTCATTTTTTTGATGGAACCACCCTAGAAATCAATTCTCTTCTTTCATGTAACTCTCTCCTAGTCAGTCATGCCAAGCTGAGAGGCAGCTGCTCCGCCTGTCCCCTGTACTCACGTACTTGGCCGCCAGTGGTGCTAGGCAATGGGAAGTGGTCATCCTGATCACGCACTAATGCACAGGGACCAGAACCTCACATCTAGACCCCAGTGACCTGTGGACTTGAAAATATATTCAACAAGGAGAAGTGTAACAAATTCAGATCATAGTTTCTAAGTAAGAATAGTCTGGAAAAGCAGACAGGGGGCTTCCTGCAGCCATTGCCAAACAGACTTGAAAAGTTGTAATTATTTTCTTACAGTAATTCAGATTACCATCAAGATGTTCAAAGACAACCCAAAAACTTAACGAGTGTGACCCTGAAAATCACGCAATAGCAAACAACACCATAGAACTGATAGGTTTGACTCTGAGCAGCAACTTCTTTCTCTTATTTTTTTAAGGGAGGTTTCTATTGCTGTAAGGCTCTAGGTTCTGTGAACTTGGAGCAAGCTACTAAGAAGATAAGTAAAACAACAGCAGCAGAGATCAAAACAGATTAAAGTAACTGGGTAGCAGATGCTAAAGAGCATGCCTGCAGAAGAAGTTGATGAGACTTCAATAAACCTGCAGGAAATAACTCTCAGGTCTATAATGCCCCAATTGATAGTAATACAAATTAAAATTGACACAAACAGCATCTTCAGAAAAAAAGAAGAGCATTACTGAGAAGTAAAGTTTCTCTAAGGAAGATACAGATGTCATCTGGTAACCTTTGGGGTTTGTTTCTATTTCAATATCCACATATAATTAAAGATCTGGCTATCGTGTCTGCGGTACTCTTACACAAAGTGCAGTTTTGCTTTTGCAAAAGCAAAGCCCTGGCAGGAATAGTGAACTCTGTTGTTTTCAAAGCACGCACATTTTTCCCATTCACAAGTATTTGCTGATCAAACAAAATGCTATAGACATGAAGCATTCTCAGGTACTTGGTACTGGATATCATCATGAAATGTGGAGCAAGCCATTGTGCTCTGTTTGATGTGCTAAAGAACACAGAATTGAGCTGTGGAAGTAGGCTACTTTCATTGAGGAATCTAAACCACACAATTGATTTAGACATAGTTTTAAAAGAGTTTCAAGAGTTACTAAGAAAACACATCTAGACTAATGCAAACACTGCCGTGACTTAAATGAAGTTTAAAATATTAACTGCTTGACAAACCTCAGAGAACCAACTCATTTGTTACATTTTTTTCCTCCATAGGAGAAAAAAAACCAAATATGTCCTCTTAACAATAGGGATTAGGTTAATTTTCTGAACATCTTACTGAAATAATCACTTTAATTGCCATTTTCTTTCAAGTTTCATAATAGCTGTTGCTCAGACCTATAGAATTTAGTAAGAATGACATCAGCAGGGTTCCACAGAAATGACCTCAGAACCTTTAGTTGTTGTTGTTCCTCAGGAAATTTGGAGAATAAGGTATGTCATAGTGTCCTGAACCCAGGACACATGGTAAAAATTCAATTTAAAATGCTAAATTAAAAACCCTACCTTTTTATTAGATCCAGTCAGCTTGAATTACATCTGAAGTGGAATGTGAGAAGTACAAAGCAGCTTTTTTTTTACCCTGTGTTCATTTCCGAAATTCAATTTGACTATTCATTAATGAGATCACACTGCAAAGAAAGAAATGTGAACCAACCCATTGTGCAAGTTTGCTAATCCTGTGTTTACTACTTGCCCAAACGACCAAGAAGGTTAGGAGTTTCATTTCCATAAAGAAAAAATATCGTGAAATGAAGTAAATATATATATTTAAAGAAAGAGAAACTAGAATACTAGAAATCCTTGGAAAAACCTGAGTAATTGGGAAACACTCACTAAATAAAACCTGTAAGGAGGTAGCTTTGAGAGAGATTTGAAGGGCGCGGGTATTTGCAGTGTTGTTTTCTGTAAAGTAATAAGGAAATAGGACTACACTGTGCATGTTTTGGATCAGAGGGATTGAAAGGCACAAAAAATACTACCTATCTTGGTCCAGGATTTTTGACGGGAAAAGGTTACTATTGCTTAGGGGGGGTGGCTGCTGCTTAAATACAGCCCAAATATCACCCAGGGCAAAGGGGTGCCTGTGTGTGATCACTGATACAAGTAGAGATGAGAGCCAAGAGCAAATGTGTTGTTTTTTTATATTCAGGGCTTGTAAGGCCAAATACATATTCCAGATATGGCACAGAGGGACCCCCAAGGACATACTTCTCTGCACATTTTGCTGTCACACTAACAGAGACAAGAACCGTCTTAAAAGCAGTTACTGGAAGCTCAGTTTCATTCATTTTATGGCTTTGAGGGTGAGTTGCAAACCAGAAGAAATAAGTTTTGTCAACCCAATGTGTTTTGTTTGCTCACTTTGTGAGTCCCTCATGAGAGGATTAAAAACCAAACAAACACACATAAAAGAGCTGTTTGCATTTAAAGAAACATTAATTAATTGAAGTAATAAGTAACCTCAAAAATAGTTTAGGAAATTTATAGCATCCTTCAAACATTCGTAGATTAGAAGAATTTAGCTACTTTAATTGTGTCTGTAGTCTTTTATTACAACAGAATCTGGAAACAAGGGGAAGGCACACTGCAGTTGTACATCTAAGTATAATGGGCAGAAATAAAACGTGAAATGTGAGTTAAATACTTGAGAAAGTGTTCTTGACAGTAAATCTACCTTCAGCTTCAAGTTTCTAGAGGACGCAGCTCAGTTACACTTCTGCTCTTTCAAGAGAAAATTGAGGAAACCTATTGTATAAGAAACCTGACAGCTGTGTCTCTGGCTTACTCCAGCAGTCCACCTCCCACAACTCTACTGATGCATCCAATAGATAAACGAGCATTTACATTATTAGTATTTACAGTGTATTCTTTCTAGAGAAACATGACCAATAGGTTAGGGAAGGTATAGGAGCCCCAGGAATGGTTGGGAAGGAAACACAGCACCTGTATACCATCCCATGGCTGTGCTCAACTGGGGAAAATGAAAAGATGAAAGAAAGGAAGAACACATTATGGACATGCATAGTACATCTTTGAAGGAATTTGACATACGGTAAATTCCATAAAACAAGACAAGAATTTCTCACCATGTTCTTTATCAAGTGTGATTCCTAGGTTGTCAGAAATCACTGCTTAGACAGATTTTACTAGCCACTTGTTCCATTAAACTCTTTCAATCATATATGTTGTCGCAGTCTGAAAACAACTGGTCATTTTGAAAGAGAAAATGCAACTTTCAGGACTACTTTGTTTTTAATAAATATACTTTTCGAACACCTTAGCCAAAAAAGTTACTAGGAAACTGTCTTCTCTGTATTTACCTTCAATTTCATGCCTAGAATTGATTTACATTCCTGATACATTTGACCCACTTATTTCTGGCTTTCTTCTGTGGAAATCAAAATCGATGCAAAAGGATCTGTTAAGCACCCTGTAACTACAATACAGGGCACTGTTCCATAGCAAAGAATCTATTTCCTTTCAGTTTTTTGCCTTGCCTGTAGGTTAAGCAACATCAACTCAGAGCTGTGTGCTAACAATAGAAATCAGGGAACACTCTGCAATGCACTAATATGCCTGGAAACCAATGACCTATACAGCAGGCAAGTCCAAAACATGTATCTCATTAATCCATACCAGATTTCTGGACGGTACACTTGCTTGCTAAATAAGTCTCACTGCCATTCAGACAATAAAGCAGGTAATCAGAACAAGATGATAGACACAGAACATTTACTATTTGTTTGGTTTAATTTTTCTGAAACTCTGGAGCAGACACTGGTTTAAAGGAAAAAAAAGAAAGGAATTCTAATCGAATTTAGATAGCCATGATGGTAGTTTAGCACACTAAATGAAAAATTCCCCCTAAATCAAGCCTTCACAGTGGACGCATGAAGCTGTATGTGCAGTGAATGCACAGCAATAGACCAAGGGGCACCACTAAGTAATTAAATCTAGTCAGAGAATCTGTTCAATTCACCAGACATTTAAAGTTGTTCAATACTAGATGCAGTTCTAGTGTTTGATTTTTGCTGATCTGAATCTCTCAGTCTTTCTCTGTTCAGAACCTTAATGTCATTAAAGTTACAAACAGACCCAGTCCTTCCACGAGTTAGAGCACATGAAGTTAGAGTATTTTATTGGAACAATTAAGATGCATTAGAAATTACTTACATAAAACTTAGCAAAAATCAAAGACTTCTGGAGCCCTTCAGAGCGTGAGAAATGGGGATAGGAGGCAGAAATTTCATGTCAAGGAGGTAGGCACCACATGTTCTTAATGAGCTTCTGTCAGTCTTGCCTCGATGCTCAGCAAGACCATGGAGCAGAGCCACCTGGAAACTATGCTAAGGGACATGGAAAAAAAGGAGGCGATTAGTGACAGCCAATATGGCTTCATTAAGGGCAAATCGTGCCTGATGTTTGGTAGCCTTCTGTGATGGGGTTACAGCTTTAATGGATATGGGAAGAGCAAGTAACACCATCTACTGTGTCTTCTGCAAGGCATTTGACACTGTCCCACATGACATCCTTGTCTCTAAACTTGAGAGGCACAGATTTGACGGATGGACAACTCAACAGATAAGGAGTGGCTGGATGGTCACACTCCAAGTGTTGCATTCAACTGCTTTACATTCAAGCAGAGACCAGTGACAAGTGCTGTTTCTCATGGGTCAGTATTGGGACTGGCACCGTAGATTTAGATTAGGTATTAAGAAGAAGTTCTTCCCCGTGAGAGTGCTGAGGCGCTGGCACAGGGTGCCCAGAGAAGCTGTGGCTGCCCCATCCCTGGCAGTGTTCAAGGCCAGGTTGGACGGGGCTTGGAACAACCTGGTCTAGCAGGAGGCACCCCTGCCCATAGCAGGGGGTTGGAAGTGGATGACCTTTAAGTTCCCTTTCAACTCAAACCATTCTGTGATTCTGGTTTTCCAGCACCACAGAAGTTGAAGAGGTTCCAAAAGGTTAAGCATGTCCTACATGTCCATTGAATTTAATGACATTCTCTATCTCCCCAAAGACCCAAGTTCCTAGATCTACCAAAACAAAAAAAGCAAGCTTACTTGAACAGCAATTCAGCTACGTGTACATACACCCATGTTTAAGAGTCCAAAGAAACCCCACTGAAGCCAACCTATAAGTCAATCAGACGGAAAAGTTGGACAGAAAGCAAAAGTCTCAAGTGAACAACCATATGCATGATCTCTCAGTTCCTACTTGTAGTGTGCAATAAAGATTCAAGGTAATCAAGCATGTAATTATATTTGTACTTTGTGTCTTTGTTTTCCTAAGGTTGCGTGGCCTAAAAGAATTTACAGCTTTGAAATAACAGTGCATATCTATAGATGCTTTTTCATATTTTCCATTACAAGTATACCTCTCTATCTCTATGCATATGGAATGAATCCCGGTGTGGTAACTTCTCAGAGTCATGAAAAATATAGATTACTTCATGTCCTTAAGCTGCACTGTCTCTGAATAACACACATTATCTAACACGCTCAGCATAAGCATTTGGCTACTGCAGTAATTACTAAACCAAAGCTAAGACCTGTCAATGCAGTGGGGAAACCCAAACCATTTAACTCTAACAGAAGGCTCTTGCTCCGTGGCGCTGAAATTGTGTATTTTGGTATTAACTTTCTGCATTCTTAGGGAAGATAGACAAAGATGTCACTAGACTGTATTTCAGTAGTCAAGAAACTTCTGAAATCTGTAGTTGTGAATGATTAGGGGAAAAAACCCCAACAAACCAACCAAGCACACACCAAAGAATCCCCCAACAAAAGCCCTCTCTGAAAAGCCTCTGTGTCAGGGACTTACTAAAGGCTCATTTCTTGGGATCATTTGGGAAACTATCAGCATTACTGCAAATTTGAGGCTTCCCTGCTAGAGAAGTTCAGGATCCTGCTGAGGAACTTGTTTCATGTGTCATACTGTTGAAAACCTTTTAAACATACAGCCCTTTTAGGAAATTGGGGAAAAAATTATAAGGTATTTATGTAAAGGATTAGGGAAATGTGTAATGAAAAAGGCATCTTGTACTGGGTAATGAAGGCCTCCTAGCGCATATCCAGTTGGAGGTACCTGTGCTCAAAGGAGCAGCAATATTACCAAGTACATTGGTAATATTTCGGTATATATAGTACACTGGCAACCTACGCCAGTATCTCACTACCCTCACAAGGAAGAATTTCTTCCTAATGTCTAGTCTGAATCTCCCCCCTTTCAGTTTAAAGCCATTCCCCATTGTCCTGTCAGTACATGCCCTGGTAAAAATTCCCTCTCCAGATTTCTTGTAGGACCCTTTTAGGTATTTGAAGACTGTTTTAAGGCCTCCCCTGAGCCTTCTCTTCTCTAAAACCCCCAATATTCTCAGCCTGTGTTCATAGGAGAGGTTTTGAGGCCACAGACCCTCAAGACTAAAGCTAAAAGCATGAACCACAACCATTTACACTACCAAGGATGCTGATCTCACATGGGAACAATGTTACTACTGTGGACAGTATACCTAAGCAGTTTAGAGTCTAGTTTAATATTCTGTAGTTTTTAATTTCTCACACATGGTTTCTTAATTTGTATTTTGCCATATTTAATATTTTTCTTTTAGGAAACCAAAAGCTGAAAGCCATTCCTAACTTCTCCTTAATCCCAATCTTATATTCTCCAGACCAAAATCATATGATGTAAGGGTCATTGTTATTTCTTAACCATTACTTCAGCCATGTCTGGCCATTGAACCAGTCACAAGTCATGGTGCTTCTCTCCAGCTACAAGCACCTAAACCGAGGAGACAGCTGACACAGCAAATACGCTGCGGCTTGGATCGTTTACAAAAGGGGCTCTTTTGTGCTTAGCAATCCTCATAGTCGCACAGAGAAAGGGCAGTTTGGCTAACCACAAAAAACAAAACAACTATTGAGTAATGTGCTGTCTTCATTTCACTGTTCTCATGTCCGTTTTTTAACGTGTTTTTCCTATAAGTTTTCCTACACCATTTACTTATTTTAATCATTCTGCTGAAGAACAAACCACCCAGTAGATTGGTTTTGTAGTTTCACTGGAACATGTTCCCACAAAGACCTCCAGGGCCACAGAAAGGACCAAAAGAAGAAACAGAGACAATCCTTCATCATTTACTTCCCACACAGCACACCTTGTGCTGTGTGGCCTCTTTCTGCTGAAGTGTCTTTCAGACTGTCTCAAAGTGCACTTTTTTTCCTAGAAGAAAAATCCTGCATAATAAGTGAGATAGAGAAAGCATGAAGTATGCCTCTCACCAAGTGCGTTCATCTCCAGTTTGTGGTCCAGCTATAGAACTGAAAGAAAAATACACTGTTTTTCCTATTAAAAAATGTGCCTATACCGAGGATTTTATATCATGTTTGAATTCCAAAAAGGAAAGATATTCAGAAATTAGCAACATACACATCTCTTTTCATATCAACAAACTACAACTTGGTTAGATGATTAATCACAAAAGTAACTTTAAAGCCTTCCGGGCTGCTATGAAACAGGAAAAGTGTTTCCTTCCTCTAGCTCCTGTGAGCTGACTTCCTTCATGAGACTACATGTATTTCATATGGCCAAGCATGGAAGCAGCTTTCCTGCCCTCAGCTGCACCGGATTGCCATCCTGACAGAAAATACACTGTGGAGCAACAGAATAATAGAAGCAAAGCAGAGCATGCAAATTCACCCTGTCCGCTGCTGAAGGACGAAAAGGGCACGATGACTTCCATTAGGCTCTGTGTTGCTAGAAACAATTGTAATTTTCAAGTTTTTCTGACCCCTATGATGCAAATTAGCCTTTAGACAGGTAGAGCCACTAAGGAGTCAGACACGTGGGAGAATCGGACTATGCCTTGGGGTTAATGGAGTTCATGTTCTTCCCCTTGGATTTGACTCCAGCAAGTCTGGCAGTCTGAACAAATAGGCAGTCTGAGGGCAGGCAGAGATGTCTAAGGGCAACTGTAGAGGTAAGAAGAAAGCACAATGTCTAAATTGGACTCTTTAGACACTTCATTTTTATTTCTTTTCCTAAGACTCCTCTCTTGGGCTGGCCTGGAAAAAAAAATACCTCTTTCTGAAGAATTTAGGGTCTGTAAGCAGGAAAAGAAAACATGGAGGTTTAGAGTAAGAATGACAAAACAGAAACGTTAACAGCTCTGCCTAACAAGTAGTTGGACACTAAGAAGAGACGTTTAGTTGTTACTCTTGACCATGACTCTACACAAGATAGAGGTTTGGGGCTGAGGGGTGATATTTCCCTGTTCCAAGAGGAGTGTTTGCCCATCTAAGCCACACAGTCAGGAAGACAAAGTTATTTATCTGCAGTAACACACGTCTCCACTGTTACCAGTGTAATGGCACACGTTACCAGTGCAATGTACAGACAAGGTCCTTTCCAACCCTAACTATTCTGTGATTCTATAATGGCTCTAATGGATAGTTTAGTATGAATGCATTACAAAACCGAAGCCATTTGAACCTTTTCAGGAAACACAAACAACAGCCAGCACACACAAGTTTAGGCCTGAGTGTGAATTTCAAAAACAAAACATTCAGAACTGGCTTTCTGCAAGTAACCTGCAGATCAGCAGAAGAAGAATCCTGCAGTATGGGGTGGTCCCATAACCACAGTGGCAAATGTACAGTTACACCAAGTGATCACAGACAAGGGTTTGAGTTATTCGATGATTCAGTCAGCACAAATGTATTAACATTACTGTCCACATTTTTAATCAGTGAACACTGAACTTTGATTTTGAGGATGAAATAATTTGTCTACTGCTTGGATAAAACAAAAAAATGGGGTTATCATGGAACTCTGGTCCGTGGTCATCAATATTGATAGACTCTTACAGTACAATATGCAGAACATGTAGATATTTATAGTATGAGTAATCCCATTCCTGGTTTAAATTGATTTTTCCCCAAGTACTTTAGTTGCATCAGAGTGATGTTAAACAACCTGTTTAGGCAGCAGGTTAATCCATGAAGCATAAGACAACAGGCCTGTTTTGGGGTTCTTTTAAACTCTTACCCATAGGAACAATTCAAGCAGCGAAAAGGGTACGATGCCAAGAGGGAAATTATACTATACAGGACTAGACCACCCAGATACTTAAAACTGAAACACTTTGGGATAAATCATTTGTAATCACACTACAATCACACAGCAGCTAAGGGGTGGAGATGCCTACTTTTATTATTCTTTCCAAAAGCAGAAAGAATTAGCAATAATTAGCAGTGGTTGTTATTAAAAAAGAGCAAAAATGTATTTTCTTTCAGGCAAGCAACAGAATTATTAGTGTTTGTAAAGTGTTACAAGATCAATAGGAAACATGCCAGGAGTGACAAACACATCACTACCCACGTGTTACAGGGATCTGTATTAATTTTACCCCTTTGAAACCCAGTTTGAATAAAGAACTACATAAAACTTTGATGTAAAGCAAATAATTGTTCTGCTCAAAATACAAGCTGGTTTTGTGCTTTGAAGATGTGTGGCAGTAAAGAGAGGGAAGTCACGAATAATTTCCATGGGAAACACACGACTCCACAGTACTCCTATCATTGCTCAGACATCTACTTCTGAGTCTCCTGATTACATTGTGGAAGGATGTGAAACCTCAGAAGTATTATTTCTTGTATATTTTCATATGTCATGAGCACAATGAATGTGGCTGCTCCCAGGAGCAAATCACAGAGCATGCTTATTACTGGAATCAGAATGCACTAAACTCAGGGTTTGATCTATTTAAATAGACTATTTACAGCTAAGGTTTTCTTTATGAAGGAACTTCCTTTTCTGAAATCTCCAATTTTTTTTGTTGGTACATTTACAGTTTGATAGTCCATGTACTCTTACATGAGGATGCACCATTATGCATGGTGCACATATTACGGGTTTGGTACTACACAGCAAAAGCTGATATACCATAACTGGTTTTCCTTTCAATGTGTAGCTCTCCAGCAGGGAGAACCACCAAAACTTAGCAGAGAAATCCACCTTCCGTGTTTGCAGAGGCCTGAGTATTTTCAGGACTTTAAAAGAAAGAAATTGCATTTCTGATGCCACAGTAAATAAATTGAATGGAAAGTAACTTTCTCCAAAAGGCAGATACACCCAAATGGCTAACTTTAGCAGACTACATGTAAGAAAATGTATTCTTATAGCTTTATAGGCAGACAGATTATATGATTTTTACATACCTTACTGGGTTTTATCCTGCTCTAAGTAAGTTTCTACTATGTACCTCTCAAAGTGTCTGAATATTGTCACAATTTCTTCCTGCCCAGTGCTTCTTAGCAATATGCAGCCATTCTTCACTTGCTGCCTGTCATCCCTGTGTTTCTGGCAAGTGTCTCTACAATGTGACAAATGACTTTTGGCCCATGATACCAATTCTACAAAAACACTTTTTAATTACACTGTTATTTGAGAATCCCTTCTTATCCTAGCTTCCAAAATGACTTGAAACTAATATTATAAATGTTTTATAACTCATAAAATATTTACCTTCAGTTGTAAGCCTATCTTTTGTTGTTATTATTATTATTATTGTTATTCTTTTTATTTCTAGCTTGTGTCAGAAAAAAAATAAGTAACTTCTCTGAAAGAGTGCAAACAGGGTCTAGGGGTTCATGGGTTCATTGCAGAGCATATGCAAGGTGAAAGAGGACATTGGCTCTTTTCAAGGCAAAAATAAAGATCATGTGAGAAATGTGTCAACTCTCCACAGATAACCAATAGACAGCAATTTGACTTCCTAATTGCATTTCTGTTTTTCCAAGGGCAGAGGAAAGAGAAGAGTTTCAAGGAAATGAAACTCCCCAATTACAAGTATCAGCATAATTGCATTTGCTATATCTGTGCTGAGAAACATGAAATTTTCCTTCTAAGTAGAGAAATAGCCACAAATATTCTAATAAGTGATCCTAAGGCAAAGGGCACCACATGAGTTTTCTGATTCACATAGACATGATGTTTTGGAATTCACGGATCCTTGTACAAAAAATCACAGCAAGCCCTCCTGATATTGAATAGGCACTGGAGCAGGCTGTTCAAGAGCTAGTGCATCCTTGTTATTCACAGCCTCTGAACAAGCAGAAGAGTCTGTTCCCCAGCATAACCTTTTCTTCCCTCTCAATGGCTGCATGGAAGACATATTTCATGGCTGAGGTGAAGTTCATTGTATTAAATTAACCGTAAACTTGGTACACTGCAGATGATGCTTTATACATCACTGACCTCATAACCACATCTTTTTGATTTGCATAGACATATTTTACTGTACCCGGCATCTCTCTTAGTACTTCCTTGAAAGGAAGTACTTCCACTATTTTATTCATAAGTTTGTATTTGAAGCCTAACAACATATAATGATGACTACTAATGTTCCATCAAAAGTAGCTTAAAAATTTCCAGTAATAGATACACTACGACAGGACTGTAGCATAAGAACCGAGCCCTATGTCACGCTGTGCTAGAGATGCAGTGCTCCAGGAAGGATGAAGGGGAAAATGGTGAAGGTGCAGGCAGGAGCTCTGAGCCATTTCTGAATGAATCCTTTTAAAGTGCTACTGCTTACTTGGAAGCTCAGGGGAAGACCAAGTTAAAGCTACGGTATCAAGCTAAAGATGATCACCAGGTCTGAATGTTAAAGGAATGTTTAAAGTTGGTTAACTGCCAGTTCATAGAGAACCTTTGTGTCCTCTCTGTTAGAGAGCAGAACAGGTGAAATTTCCACCTTGTTGGTAGTTGCTAAGCAGAAGTCCTCCAAAATCTAGCAATTCTTTGTTGCTTTTCTGCAACGGGCGATGAATAACAATCTGTTCTCAAAACACGAGAGCTTCTTTCAGGTTGCTGGTTACTGCTGATAATGTTTTTCTTGTGTCCTCCACCAGTCAACAGAACCCAAGCTGTTTTGAAAAACTCCTATTTTTCAGTTGCAGCCTCTCCACATTAGCTGTGTTTTTTCCTGGCTTCTGGTTAACTCAGGAAACAGAACCAATAACGAGCACTATTACAGGCAAAAGGAGAAACAATTGAGTTGAAGCATCATTAGGTTCATAAAGCTTAAACCATTCTCATGATTGTTCCCCATCATTTCTTTTATGTGAAGCCTAACTTCAATTCGCAAACACTTCAAAAATCCTAACAACCCAATTGTTATTATTTTGCCTCAAAGCAAGAAATTGTTTCCTATTCAAGGAGATACAAAACAGCTCTTGCAGAACACAGTAACGTGACTTGATAATTAGAATTCAGGTTTGTGTTTTAATGTAACTCAAGATACACATTAGTAGTAATAAACCTGTCTTATAGGAGGTAAGATGCATTTCCTCACCCTGTGAGTAGGTCTTCTACTTGTGTCAATAAAGTATCAAAGTCTGCAAAAGGAAAAGTGGGCTGCTCTCTGTGATCAGATGAAATTGTTATTCTAATACTCCAGTAGTAAGATAGGCAATGCTTTTAATTCCTTCTCATTCCTCAAGGCAATAGTCCATGCAGGGAATCTGCATAAAGCGCTTGCTGCAATAGTTTAAAATTGAAGTTTACATGATAAATGTTTAGGCCTCGAATCAATAGCCTTATCAGATTTGTGGCATTTGACCTTTATGCTTACAATCCTTCTCATTCCAATAATAAACATTTTCAGAATCTGAAATGAAATATGAGTGGTAAAGGCAATATCGTTTTGTCTTTTAAATGGTGGAAGGTCCTGTACTGACTTCCCTCTGTTTTCATTAAACAGGGTTATGCAGGTAAAGTGACTTCAGAGCCTGCTTTGAAAGGGTGTTTCGTTTTCCAAAATGACTGGCATGTACAGTTTGAATAGCATGATGTTTTACGTAGAAGAATAAAGTTAAAGCAGGTAATAGCAAGTCACATCTCCAGCCAGAAGCACAATGTGAGCTGTAAGGGTCTTTCTTACACGGAGATAAAAAAGCACAAACCAAAAAACACTGAAAGAAAAGGCTGTCACCACCTCGGAATGTCACAAGAACCTTTGCTACAAGAATCTAAAATAAATGCAAGACACTGTAAAATTTTTACTTTTACCAGTGCTCTGGATTGCCACAGATTTATGTTTAATAGAAGGATCTGTTTGAAGTGTTTGGAACTTTCAAGACTTTTTAGCCATTTCTCTAGGATTTAACACAGCATTTTCAAGAGCCAATTTTAGTTTTTCCCCCCACGAAAAAGATACAGTTATAACGTCAACTGTTCTCTGTCAGCTTCCCAGGGACTGAAATAGGGAGACATTCAAAACAGCCGTGGCAAGGCTCCAGCAGTGGTAGGAGGAAAGCTTTGTCGCGCCTGCCAAGAATCCCAGCAATGGAGGGCAGAGAGCTGAACTTTGCCTCACATAGTGGCTGTCAAGCCCTGAGGCCTGTACTGCTTTCATTTGGGGTTACTTGCTTACAAAAATGTAAATGCTGTGGGAATCCAGGGAAGAAAATAGCTTTAATTGTAAATTACTAATTCATACTGCATTAAGCCAGTAGTTACAGGTCAGCTTTCTCTATGGTATCCAGCTACTAGACTTCTTTAAACATACCTTCTCATAAACACTTCCCTCCCAGTCATATTGACTGACAGGGTGGCTTTGACCATCTCTTGAGCTAAAGGGCCCTTCTTTGCCAGAAATAGGCAAGAGAAAACCTCCCGTGACATACCTCACATTTGCATTTCACTGCCAAAGTGCTTTATCTTGCCCATGAACAGCTGAGTGAACACAGGAGCCACAAAACTTTCAACAGACATTTTCTTAAGTTACCTTCGCCAAAGGACGAGTGATTTATTCTTGGAGGGTTTCATTTCTTAATTCTTTGGTTTGCTGCTATTCCTGTGCTGTGATGTGACATAACGTTAATTCTCACCATTTCATTCTCATACATCTTGTACACCCCCCGATATACAAATCAGCGGGCTGGGACTACAGTGTTAAGGAAGTTTTGTTGTGAATTCGATTTAAATCACAGAACAGCTACAACCAAAACAAGCAGGTTTTTCTTATCACTTGAGTAAAAAGTCAAATAAATTGTTTGGGGGGTTGACATTTAAAAGCATTTTAACATTCTACTTTGCAGAGTTACTTTTGTGCAGAGAATGATGCTTTTTAAATCATGCTTTGGATCAGGCTTAATATTCTGGCTTTCCCAAAATATTTTTTGGAGTGTGGGTTCTTTTGTTGTTAATTTTTTTGTTGGCTTTGACAAGAACATTCAAGCGTTTGAGGCTTAGTGAGACCCCTTCCCTCCCTCCTCCCAGTTCAGTCACTGAACCAACATCTAGTTTTATAGCCTAGGTGGAAGCCTTACTTTAGTTCTAGATCATGGACTGAATCTGCAAAGGCATTTAGGCGCCTAACTCCCATATGAACAACAGGAACCACTAACCTCCACTGAGAGCTGTGATTATTCTTCCTTTTCTCAGTGAGCACTGTGCTATCACATCAGATTCTTTCCACCTCTCGTTCTCTGCCCCTCCCTGCAAAGGAAATACCATGAAATCTTTCTCTGGAGGAACGTGTTTGATTCCAAGGGTACTGGAAGTTGCCCTTTACAATCCCACTAATCTTAATGCCCCACAGAAGACAAATAGTCTGGGCAGTCCCTGGCATGGTCACTTCTGCGGGGAGCTGGAAGGCCACTTGTTGGGCTCGGGCCGTCTCACAAACCTGTAGATTGCAGAGGCTCCCAGGGGCAGCACCCTGCACCCAGGCTTTTCTTCTCTGTGCAATGAATGTGGTGGATGTGCCAAGGGGCATCAGATGTGCTGCATCCTATTTTCTGGCTGCAAATTGAGGGGGAGCTATGAAAGCTCAAAGCTTATGAGACAAGCGGGCTATTGTAGCGAGGAGGCCAAAGTGCTTTCCCATAGGAAAGCACTATGTCAGGATTCTTCCCCAGGAAACTGAAAGAGAAGGTGCCCCTGCACATGCTATTAGCCAGCTACCCAGCGAGATGGCAGGGGCAGTGTGGAGAGGGGATCTGTGCAAAGCATTCCTGTGTGAATAAAGAAAGGGGACTTGCAAACTGCTGAAGTGTCCATCACATGAGTTTTGTTTCCTTTTTAGCTCTTCTCAAGATTTTTATGGCAAAGGCATTGCTTGCTGGTAATGATGCTGCATTTCTGCTATACAGCATGAGCCCTCAACACATGACAGTAATGCGCACCTGACTGCAGATTAAAGAGCACCTCACTCCCACATCCCACATTTTAAGATAGTCGAATCCTGTCCTTCTCATCACTATCTGATTTCCTGTCAGTTCATATTTCCAGCCTTACAGCTGACCTCTCTGATCACTGTATTTTTCTCTCGTCAATGTTAAAGGAGTAAATGCAACCAGAACTCCAATCCAGGAAATACGTAAAAGTTGCTTCCTTTCTATTAGTAGCCTTAAGAAGATTACTAATCCTCCTACCTGTGTGCCAAGTGACATAAGAGTAGTATGGTACAATGCAAAAGAGTTGACCTTGCCATGGTTATATTTCATTGCAGGTCTCTTTAGATGAAACTGAATTTTCTCATAAGAATTAAAATATCTTTAAGAGTGCCATAAATAATTCTATTCAATGAGAATACCTTTAATGATCACTGTATCTATTTGACTGAGCCCTCTCACTATACTGTGCGACTCAGCGTGCTCCCATACTTATTAATGAGTAATACATTAATAGATTCACCATATAATCACAGATAAAGTAGGATAGGAAAACTCTAACCAGGAAACACGTGATAGTGAGTCTTAAAATACTCTGGGTTTGAACTACTTGCTGGATAGGAAACTGCTGAATCATGCCCTTAACCTCATACCAAAAATAGCATTGCATTTGGCAAAGCACATACAAGGTACTAATGTTCCCTATTGTTGAAAGCCTGCTGAAACAGTTGCTGATCACAAACGATGAACAAGCATTCTCCTAACCTCTATGCCTCCTTGAGAGGAAGAGAATAGCAAGTATGTTTTCTCCTGCAGTAGTTCCCCCTTTCACAACATCAGCTTTTAACAGAACAAGGAAGTGCCCCAAACATTTTCAAAGCATTCTATGAGTTCTCTAAATTTGAGGCACCTTAGAAGAAACTTTAGTTGTCTTTTTACACTCACACATCAATGACACATAGTACACATCTCACCTCTCAGTTGCAGTCCTCTCTGGTGAGACTGTGATAACTTGCGTGGCCTGTAAGTTATTTTTTAAACCCAAAAGGAGAAAAGAGCCTTTCTTTACCATTTAAATAAGGTTGAATTAATAAGAGGAGAGTGGTTCTCTCTGAGCCTGTAGAAAAGGTGGCTGCTTAATGCCAGTAACAAGGAGGAAGACAACTTAAGAAGCTGAGTTCAAAAGTTCCAGCTGGAGTTAATTACATTCTCTAATAGGCTTTGTAATGACTCTGTTTCCTGGCCTTTGGCATCCCATAGGTGGAAGGAGAGACAAGAGTTGCTCTCTGAGTTTCTCTGGGTGCCTCTTTACCTTCTCCCTTATTCCTTCTGCCCTGGTGTGATGGAGCCGTAGACTGAAGTCCTGGGTTTATCAGCAGAAAGGGTGCCATGCAGGCTGCTGGCATGAACTTGGCAAAGTCTAGCTAAGGTGTCCAGGCACTTGGCACAGCATAAGGTTCATTCTTCCTGGCCTGTTCTTGTTGAAAGCCTGCTAAAACAGCTGCTGATCACAAAGGATGAACAAGCATTCTCCTAACCTCTCTGCCTACTTGACAGACAGAGAGTAACAAGTATGGTTTCTCCTACAGTAGTTCTCCCTTTCACAACATCAGCTTGCCAGTGTGCTGGGCCTCTTGCGTTGGCTCAGACTTACCAAGGCTGCTGCTGGCATCACCCAGTGAGTGTCAGCTCTGCTGGAGGGATGCCATGCCAAGAAGCCCCTTCGTCAGAGCTGCCAGTGAAAAGGCACTGGGGCACTGTTAAGACTAAGATGGGAAGAAAGATCATTGCCATTTTCTCTGCTCAGTCTGGGAGTGCTACTTCCCACCCCTTTGCTTGACTTGGCCTCTCCACAAGTGACTGACTTCCATCCATGCAATATCTGACCATTTGAAAGAACAGAAAGTATATTACCCTTTAACCATCTGCCCTGTAACCTTTATACAAGAGTTTGGGTGTCACAGAATGAAACATTCTCAAGCACTTTTTATTACAGGAGTGGTAAGAAAAATGCCCGCGGTGACGCAGCCACCTGAAGTTGCAGCTCTTGCATTTTGTCTGTAGCTTACATACAATCGTCATTTTTCTTGCAAATAAAACCTGTCTTTGGAAAGACAAATAATCTCTAGGCAGGAAGCACGGGCAGCGTGGCTCTCCAGTCTCCATGGAGGGCAGTTTACTCAGAAAGCAGAGGATGGTATTTCCAGTTTCCTTTATGGAACTTTAAGCTGCGGTAGGTTGGACACATGACGTCTGTTGAAGAGCTGTGCTGAGTTAATTTGCTGTTTTAGCAAAGCTGCCTGGCACAGGCCATCTGCCATATCCACACTATATAGGGGGTTATAGGTACTTTGTGCTATATATTTCTGCCATACAGAATGAACCCTTAACACATGGTAATTACAGTTACCTTTGTGCTATGTATTTCTCACAAGTTCATGAGTAATTCACTGAACTCTTTAGCACAGCTGTAATTAGTCAATTCCTTTTGGTCTCTGCCCAATAGTTTACTCATTCTTTTCCTGAAATCCACAAACACATTTTTCTTCTTGTCCTGCTTCTTTAAGATTTCAACAGCAGATGACTGAGACTATCAGAATCCAGAAATCTGGATGCATTCATCAAGCACAAGACCCAAAGAACCTGTATTAATGAACCTTCAGTCAGTATCCTTAGGATGGCACAAAACTGTCTCACTCCAGGTAGCTTCAGAGGCAGGAAAAGCCTAGAAACAGTTTAGTGCAGTGTGACAAGTGATGCTTCAGGGTAAGAGAGCAGGAAAAGATGGGAACATGCACTAAATAAATGAAGCATCTGAAGATTGCAGGAATTTAAACAATGACTAGGAGAGAGGTTATCACATGGAAACCAATGAATCTCATTCGGCAGTATCTGCGTCCTCTGTCACATGCTCCTGGTGGTCTGCCATACCTCCCACTTCATTAACGTTTTATACACTTTGATCATTCCAGTCTGAGCTCTCCAATACGCATTTCTACAGGCACTGGACAAATATTCCTTTACAGAAACTGCCTTCTCCCAATCCTCTCTTGCTATCAGCCATACTTTGCTGCTCTGTAAAACCCACTCAGAACTGCCTTTTCCATTTCTAACCAATGTTTGTACTTAAGGCTCCCAAGGATTGGTTTACTATTGTTTTGTGAGCATAGCCAAACTCCTTATATAATTTATTTAGCATGATGTAACATAAGAACTGCTGACTTATCCTCAAGCACACCTAATAATGCCTTGTATCACTTCCTCAGGATGCTCTTGCAAAACTGGTCTTTCCCTTTTGTTAAGCTGTGTTATTTGTAGCTGTAAGCAAAGTTAACTGAATAAAAATGCACTCTAGAAATCACAGTCAATACTACTGAGGTGAGTCATTCCTATTTTATTGTTTAAATTTTACTCAGTGACAGTTTTCACAAGCAGCAATATGTAATAACTACATTGTTTTTAACGTGCCTGATACCCTTCTATTCTGAAGTGTTAACAAGGAGTATTAGAACTGTACTTGTTCATTCACAATTTTGTCTTTTAATGAAGAGAATTAGAAGACCAAATGGTAATAATCATTCCCTGAAAGTGCTTTTTTTATTAATTCAGTACAAAATTGTCTTGATATCCTTTCCAAAGGTGAAGGTTCTTGGAATTTATAATAGCAGTGCATGGATGTCTGCAGAGAACGACCTGAAGTAACACTGAAGTGTGAACCCAATGCTGCACACATTCAGCGAGCTACAACAGTGAAAGTTGTTGCTGCCTTGGTCATCCTGTTCAGGTCCAGGCTACAAGTAAAGCCTGCACCTTGAAGCTTAGTCCATGAAAACCACTAATAACCCTGGCGAAGTGCCACTGATTGGATAGCTCCTCTACATCCTCCTTTTCCGATGTCAAATTTGTCAATGAATACAAAACAATCTTCAGCAAATAGGTAATGCATGGGGAATGTACAAACCCAGAAATCAGCACCTATCCTGAACACACCAGTGCAATCTCCTTGGTTTGGGGCTCTGCGTAGGTGGCTAGGGTTGAGGAGAATGCTGATGTGTACTTCAATTCCTTTATCACATTTAAGAGGACATATTATTGCCAGAAAGCACTGAGGTTATTA
The DNA here is from genome assembly GCA_039720435.1 of Amazona ochrocephala. NCBI lineage: Eukaryota > Metazoa > Chordata > Aves > Psittaciformes > Psittacidae > Amazona > Amazona ochrocephala. Next base: position 77,606,800 of record CM077881.1, on the reverse strand, counting down.
ATATGGTCTTCGGTTTCCATGCTCTGATACTCATCTAACCTATGTCCCCCGTGGCCAAGTGGGGAATGCCAACCAGACAGCAGATACAACATGGGAAAGAAGTACAAAACCAGTCTTAAGCTACAGTTTTCTGCTCAACATCCAGCTATCATCAGCCTTGTTCTCTTCTGTTTGCTCTGTTCTATTTAGATAAGCCAACATTTAGAGTTTAACACAGCTTAGCAGATAAAATGAAACCATATGTTTCTCTATAGCCCTGAACTTGAACTGGTTCCTATGTTAATAACCCAAGTCAAGTTACCATTTTGTTACTGAAAATCTAGTTTTAGTTAGCAAGGCAGCACTGGAAACGAATTCATTATCTATCTGTGGAGGGAGGACATACCTAAGCATTCATCTTAAGGAAAACATACCTCTGCTATTGTCTAATCAGGCTGTCTTTGCTGTGAATCCTAAGATCAGACATATTCAGGTCTGATTCCTCTCTTTGCCGCATTCCCCTAATCAGAAAATGTTCCTCCTTATGTCCAGTCATGCAAAATTAAAGAAACAGAGGAAACAAACAGTGGTAGAACAGTTTATTTTCCCTCTTTTGGCTAAGCATGAGCCAAATGACACAGATTCAGGGGAAGGAATTAAAGGGGAATTAAAGGCATTTTCTTTTTTGCTAGACATTGTGGATTTTGCACTGAGGTGATACCTGCCAGATTCAGGCACTAATTCGAGCAAGCAAGACAGTAGAAAACAAAAGAACCAGAGCATGACTCTACTTCTTTGACAACTGAAAATCCCTGGAAAGGCTATCCTGGGATGCTGAAGGCAGTAAAAAGGATGTAAAGTTAAAGGTCTTTGAAGTGTGCGTGACAAAAATGGCTGTCCCTCTATAATAAGACATATAATAAGGAAAACACTCTGCCGTAAAAATAATTAAATAAAGGCTTCCTGACACATGTAAAGCTTCTTGGTATTTCAGAGGGCAAAGAAACTATTCAAAGGCATTCAGGAGACTTTTGTATGGAAAACAGTTCTCCTGAGAGAAACATTTAATTGTTTTCAGGTGTCTTCCATGGACACATACCACTCCTAGTGATATTTTGTGTGTTTCTCTCCAGGAATTGGTTGTATTCCAACTGCCCCACAGTGTGCAGCGGTTGTGGGAGAGTTTGTTCCTGATTCCGTCCACTTGGTCCACTGATACCTTGAGATTATGCTACCGAAATCTGCAGGAGGTTACCGCAAAGCAGCTCTGGCTGTGCTCAGATATCCACCAAGGAAGCTCTGCAGCCCAGATGGGCTGTTTAGTGTTCTTTGGCCCCCAGCTGTGTCAGTTTGCCCCTTCTGGGCATGGCTGAACAATGCCAAGGTCAGTACAGGATGACAGGGAACAGTATATCTATCCCAGCCAAGTAAATAAATGAGAAAAAAGCTCCTAACATTTCAAGTAAGTAAATTTCATTCCTCTGAAACTTTTGTCAAAACTGTCCCAAAAGAACGGATCCTTTATCTTGTTTTGTTATCTTTAGCAGATAAATGGACTGCAGCGCACTTCATACTGTAAACAGTAACTGGCCTTACTCCAGTAGCAGCTGAACAAATATTTCTAACACAGACAACTCCTCCTCCCTCTTTCTCAGCTGGACAGACCACATATTTTTATAACTCCCTGTAAATTCTTATGTCTAATGTGGTCTGCCAAGGGAAAGAAGCTCCAAGAAATAAAGGGATTCAAACGCTGTGTTTACCTTTTCAGCAGTCTTAGAACCAAAATGTGCCTTTCTAGGAGCAGCCCCAGGAAACCCACTGTCCAAGTTAAGGCCTGCAGCTCTTGAATGAGCAGGCTTCAGACAGCTAAAAGAGCTCAAAGCAGCAGACTAGCAGTGTAGGACATGCATACATACAACGCAAGCAGGCTCTACATAGGAGTATTACATACGAGTGTTTTGGAAAACAGCTTTGGCAAGCCTGCTGAATGAAAACAGGAACATTTGTACCGTTGTACCAAAAATCTAATATTCCTCACTGTCATGCTAAGTAATTCAGAAGACCTTGTTTAGTTATAGAAGATTCCCTGCTGAAATTATATGAATATTAATCAAGAGGCACAAGTTTCAGTCCTTTAGGTCAAGATAAAATATCTGAAATGGTTTGAACTGTATTGAAAATGGTAGTGTGAAGAATGTGTGTTTTCTTCACTTTAGGTGTCCTACTCACAAAGGTCCTTAGATGAAAAGGTGTTTCATGAAGCTGCTCACTTGTATGTTCTAAGCAAAAGAGGATTTTCGCACTGTTTTGTCCTTTCAACCAGGTATTTCAGCTCTGCCTTCAGCAGCATCCATCCCTTTGAAGATCCGCTGTATCACTGCTCTATGAAATCTGACTGTGGTAATTGTGGAGTTTTGACAGTACTCATGAAGAAAAGCTTTCATTCTTACAAAAGATGCCTGAAAGCTTTACTAATCCTGCATAACAGCTTGTTATAGTGAATTCAGAGATTGCTTATAAACTGAAAGCAAACATTAAGACATGAAATTAAAAGATGTATTTATTGATGGACAAGCTATCCATTTGACAGATCTCTGGAGGGCAATTAACTGGTCGTAAACTAGTGTGAAAAGTCAATGTGAAATAGGCTTCCCAGTTCTAGAGGAAATACTGAACTGGAAGAACTGTAGGAACATATGACATAAAACTGGATGAAAAGAGAGCTGGAAAAATGGTAACTGCCCTTCAAGACATTCAGGATAAGAGATTTCACAACTTCCAGAGTTCCAAGCATGCTGTAATCTGAACAGCCAGCTTGTCCTGCCTAAATGTAGTGCCTTGCACTTGTCTACACTGGATTTCATCTTACGTTTTTTTCTGGACCACTTTATCAGTTTGTTAAGCTATTAGTGCTGGCAACAGACATGCAGCCATAACACACATCACACTCCAGGCACAACACAGTTTGACCCATTTTTTCAAAGGACACAGGACTTCAGCAATTACACTGCTCTCTGTCACCTCCCTTACTTCCTGACAAGCAGCTTTTGAACCACTTGGTTAATTCCATCTAAACGTGATGGCATTGGAGCAAGTCCAGAGAAGGGCCATGAAGATGACCAGAGGGCCGGAGCACCTCTGCTATGAAGACCAGAGGCTTGTTCAGCCTGGAGAAAGCTCTGGAGAGACCTTAGAGCAGCTTGCAGTGCCTAAAGGGGCTACAAGAAATATGGAAAAGGACTTTTTACAAGAGACAAGGGGAAATTACTTCAAATTGACAGAGGGTAGAATTAGAATAGACATTAGAAGAGAATTCTTCCCTATGCAGGCGGTGAGGCCTTGGCACAGGTTGCCCAGAGCAGCTGTGGCTGCCCCATCCCTGGCAGTGCTCAAGGCCAGGTTGGACAGGGCTTGGAGCAACCTGGTCTAGTGAAAGGTGTCTCTGCCCATGGCAGGGGGCTGGAACTGGATGGGGTTGTTTAGCCTGGAGAAGAAAAGGCTCTGGGGAACCTTATAGCTCTGTTCTAATACCTGAAAGGAGGATGGATTAAGGACGTGGCTGGTCTTTTTTCTCCAGTAATCAGTGACAGGACAAGAGGAAGCAGTCTCAAGCTGCACCAGGGGGGGTTTAGACCGGGTATTTGGAAAAGATTCTTTACCAAGAGGGTGGTCAGACAGTGGAACATGCTGCCCAGGGCAGTGGTGGAATCACCATGCGCGTAAGTGTTCACAAACTGCGTAGATGAGGTCCTTAGTGACATGATTTAGTGGTGGTCTTGGCAGCCCTGGGGCTATAGTTGGACATGATCTTAAAGGTCTTTTTCACCTAGTTGATTCTATGGTTCTATGATCTTTAAGGTCCCTTTCAACCCCAACCATTCTATTACATGGTTCTGTGACATGATGAAAGAGAAAGTCTCAAAGATTGACTTTAACAACTTTATTAGAATCAGCAGCGGAGTAGAAGAGAAGTCTGAAATTGTTTCCTTTCTGTGAGGGAAAAGCCATGAGCACAAGACCCCACATGTGCTGTTTGTCCTGTGAGCTGGCTAATCAGTCCCTGAGCACTCATGGGCCCGTTGCATATACATCGATCCTGAGGATTAGTCAGAGCACATGCTCTACTTTGCTCTGCTGATAAAACAGGGGAGAGGGGAGCACTGTGAGGAGACCTCATGGAAGAGTGAGGATTACACAAGACAGGGGAAGGAGCCACAGTTATTGCAGCTGTGGGCGTGTAGGGACTGAGGACACAGATAGAGAAACCCATGCTTCGTTAGCTCTGCTGCTCAAGGTAAAACTTGCTTTCAGACTCTGGTACGCTGTCATTGGGATGCAGAAATCTTCTATACTGTCTTTCCCCGGACTGAAGTGGACAATGGGTTACTATGAACAAAGCGGGTGTGTTTTCTGAGCCAGTCTGTACAGTTTAACAAGTGTTTTGCTGACTTGCAGGTTTGCTTTTGGTCTTACCGAGTTATGCTTTGACACCCACTGAAGCTCTAACAGCAGTGTCGACTGTGTGTTCTCTTTCCCTCATCTGCCAAGGGAGGAGAATCAGATTTTCTAAACATAAGTAACTTCCCATGCACTTACAAAGGATTAAGAACTCTTAACTCTGCATGTGTGAAAACAGATTGCTCCATCCCTCTACACCTAGAATAAGGGTGGAAAGCACATGTTTGCATGCTTCTCTTGTGACCAAATGCAATAAAGTTTAACTAGAAAGAAATATTGACCCACACAAGGACAGGCTGAAGTATTTGAAAAAGCATTATTGAACAGTGTGCACTTTGTCCATGCACTTTGCAAGCATTTCAGCAAACATCCTTGTTCAGGTTTTTGTGCCCTTCAAAGTTGCAAAATATAGCCTGTTATTTAAACCAGAAGTTAAAGACATAGTCTAACTCCAGGAATAAAATTACAATGATTTTTACTCCATGCAGTTAACAGTACTCACAAGCAGGAAAAAGAACGTGTGAGAGGGCAAAACATTAAGGACTATTACTCTAATATTTACTACTAGCTTCTCTAGCACTAAGTACTTGAGAAAGACGCAAATGTGGAGTACAACAAAATACCCCTTGAGGACCTGAAAACAGGCCAATCTTGAGGCAGACAAAAAACATTTATCACCTTCATAGTGCTAGATTTAGGAAAGCTAGATCTATTAGTTACACTCATCCCTAGCAGAAACAGTCCATACTCTGAATTACTCGGGTTTGCTTGTAATCTTGTACTGTTTCAAAGTTAGGAAGAGCTTATGACTTGCCATTGACGCAGAATCATCTGCTAGTTTTTAATACTAAAAAGAAATAATTATTTCAAATTACTCTGGAATTGCCTGTTCGTTTCTATCATAAAATGTTTGGTTTCTTTTCTCTGGTGTCCCTGCCCATAGAATGGGGGCTGCAACTACACAACCTTTCAGGTCCCTTCTAAACCAAACCAGTCTGTGATTTATGAGGCTTTACCTGCAAATTGCGATCCTTTGTAGCCTATGAGTTTAAATAAATGCTTCGCTAAATTAGTTGTGTAGGAGGCTGTGAAAGAAGCCTCTGCCCAGTGGGAAAGAAGCGTAACACTGTGACATGAAAAGATGTGATCTTTGTCAGTGATCACTGAGGGAACACAGCCGACTTAGAAAGGCAATGAGCTAGCTCTGCTAATGCAGGACGTACACACCATATACTCTGTAGAAGCAAAGACAACAGTAACTGTAGCATTTTTGAACTACTAGACATGAACTTACTTACCCTTTTGGAATCTCTAAGAGACAGTTTTCTCATTAAAGAAACAGAAGATAGTTTAAATTGAAGGGACTAAGCTCACTATATCCTTTTTTCCTTTAATAAGATTCAATTTTCAGTCCCCATATCATCAGAACTCAGTTTAAGAAACTCCATTTGAAAATAGAAGCAGCTGAATATTCCAGAACAAACTAATAAAACATGTAATATGCAACACACATTGCCTTCCACAGGAAGGGTTGGTATCTCAACTACCCAGTAAGTGACCTAGTGTAACAAGCAAGTAATCAGAGTAATAGGTATCTTCAATCACTCTACCTTTGGTTGCTGAGCACTGAATACCACATGGTGTTAGAAAACTCAGAAAGCTCCATAATGTGAACACCTGAGTACAGGAAAACAGTGAAACCACTAAATAGTAAATCGCAAAGGGCCTTCTTCAGTCAGAAAAAGTGTTCTTTATCCATTAAGTATATTACACAATACCATTGACAAATCTTCTTTGTACCTACAGGGGTGGATCTGCGCAACTACACTTTCAAGTCAGTATTCTAATACTGTTCTTATTTTGTAAGTGACAGTGAAGGAAATTACTGATTTCAAGTTTTTGGAATATTTATCTGTCTTTAACACTAACATTTTCATAGCTCCTATTAAAGAGGTACACCACTTACCCTAATACTACTAGGTCTGATACATGCAGCAAAGCCCATAGTTTCAACTCCCCACATTCCAATTCCCACATGGGAATAAGTAATTATTACTAATAATAATTCTAATTCACATAGGGGAATATCATAGTAATAATGTAACTGGGCACAACCCATAGAGGTATTTTTCTAGGAAAACCTCTAGTTCAAAGGAAATCCTTGTGAATGAGCACAGCATCCTTCCAAAGATGGGATTTATCACACAAGTATATCCTAAATACATATAACAAGAAGCAGCGTTGTATAAAATACTCAACTGAAGTACTTTTCAAGACTAAAACCAGATTATTATGCCTAATGGTTTCACCTAAAGGTTGCTGCTACAGAAGCAGTCATATCAAATTGAGTATGGCAAAAGATGACTGGGAAGCTAAAATCATTTACTTTCTGTTGCTCAGCAAGTCAATACACAAAACTGCTGCATCACCTGTGGTGGTCCTGGGTTGTAAGAGCACAACTTCACCTTCAGCTGTTGTGTCTTAAGTTACATCTGTGAGCAGTAAATTAAAAACCAGTTCAATAAAGACAGAGCTATAGGGTCACAAGAAGGTTTTACTATATGTGTTGCTTGCTTTCTCAATATTATTTGTGCTTCATGACTGTTTCCATCCTATCACTATGGAAAACCTGCATCTACCAGGTCCATGCTAAATATTGCATGGCAAGATACCCACAAACTCAGTAAACAGGACAAATAAATTTTATGTAAATTTATTCAACAGCTTTAACAATAGTAATACATAAATCAATGCTATGTCCAGCATAATGTTGTATAATAAAATATGCTATTTTGTAAGACTGATTTCTAGTGCGTACATTTTAAGGGCAGTTTTCATCCAAATTGGACACATTTTTTTAAAAAAATAAATAAATACAAGGCCAAAAATGCTTCCTTAATGAAAGTCCTGCTAAGTAAGACTTCAGGCTCCACATTGCTTCAAAGTACTGATCAGTACAGGTGCCTGTGTGCATCAGACTTACACAAATGGGGTGGGCTCAAGCAGCATACATTTTTTGACATCTGACACAGACCAATAGATTCAAGATTTCAGTTTAGACCTTATTATTCCCCTAAAAGCTAGCATCCACCTTTCTTCTTTCTCTTTTAGGATTGTCTCGCCTTCCAGGTGTGTATCTGCTCATATGAATCCCAGCAACATCATGTGTACAAAATACAAAGGTCCAGTCCCCTTCCAATACTACTTTTCTTGGCTTGAGATCCAGACTGCACTACCTAGTGGAACTATTTATGGAATAAACTGCTACTCACCTCAAATAAGACTACATTGCTTTTGGAGGAGAAAAAAATAAAAGACAGACTTTGGAAACAGATGGGAGCATAGTACTCTCCCACCTCTATTTGTCATGTTTTTGGAGCTCTACAGACTTCAGAAATACATCCTCTCTGGGATGCCTGGTGCTCAGTGAGTGCTACAGCATAAAACTTTAGGCACACTGGGTTCTGTAGGCTACAAACAGCCCACAAGAAGCTGCACTTTCAGCTTTGTTTCCCTGATGGCCAGTGAGTCTAACAAGTACAATGGCATCCAGATGTTCAAAGTGCAGTAGGGAGGCATTCATTCACATTTGGGCTACCTTTATTTATATTCAGCAATACTAAAATCTGGTCCCAGTTCAGATTAGATACTTGTGAGAAAACATATTTGGCAAATCAGAGGTATTTTATTCACTTGTGTACTTATCACATACTGTACAGGCTATTCTTTGGGCATATTTATTCTATAAATCTAGAAAAGTTTATTTGTTTTCTGACTTTTAAATCCTGCTGATGGAGAAATTCCCTTTTCCTTAAGAACTTACACTCAGGATTGAGTCACAAATTTTTGAAACTACTCTAATTTGCATATTTTGCTTTATTGAAAACCTAAAGCTTGGTCAAAGTATAAACACTTATAAACCTAGTGAAAACATCCCTGAGACACTTTCAGTAACATAGCGGTAAGGGGTAGTTTTGGTCCATTAGAGGAGAAGAATTATTACATCCAGTTATTGAATACTGAGGGCAACAAGTAACACTGGCTGTACATTCACTTCCCCTCCTCTTACAAGCTACTGTATCTGAGAGAAAAGCCACATTCTATTTAGTTTGATACATAATGTAATCATTAAACATTTTATGATGAATGGCCTAGATTCAGCCCTGGTGTAATGCCTTTAATGTCAATGGAGCTCACACACTTACATTCCAGGGTTGAACTCTAGCAACACAGATGACCGTGAAGGACACTACTTAAAATACAAAATGGCTTAGAAGTTGCAGAGCACACCCTTCACAAGTTGCTGACATATGCTTTTGCATACCAATTATTTTGCAAACAAACATTTTTACAAAGATTTAAGTTTAGAAGTCATACTGTCATGCCATAGGAAAATTCAGTTCACCACCAGGTTCAACTCTACTGCGAGAGCAAAGTGTGTAGTTTCCACAGAAGTGCACATACAGTTACTGACTATGGAAGTACTGTGTTAGTAGACATGCAGGGTAAAAAAAACAAAGGCAAGAACTCCCTGAAAATCAGAGGGATATATCATTCTTCATTGCTTCAAAGTTGCTTCAGAGGGCCACACAGTCCAACATCTCGCCGTCTTAGCAGTATTTGAGAACAAAATGAGTCAAAATTCACATACATGTAGAACAGATACATGCAAGTAATCCACTTTTTTTTACTTCTTTTGCCTGGAATACTAATAATACACCAATACATGGGGCTTTAGTAGGGTTTCTGAAAACAACAGCAAAAATAACTAAAGCTGCTTGCACTCTGAGGCAAAAACTAAGTTAGCCCTAGACTTTATCTTCCTGTACCAGTACTCCTGACCTTAGCACTTTCTGCTACATTAAACCTGAGCAGACCTGTCATTTGCAATTAAAAAAAGCCATGCTTTATAATGTTACATCAACAGCTTCTGCTAAGATGAGGCTATATTTTACTTTACCAAGTGCAACAAAAGTGTAATACAATACCTTTTACCTAGCACTCGTCTAATTTGTAAGGAAACATGCAAAAAAACCCTACAAAGGTGTTTCTGTAAAGTTAAACCAAAACAGCATACTAAAAACGTATTTTGGGAAAACATCAGAGCTTAAGAGTCTACTTCAGGAATCCAAGAATGATGCATTGTTCATGGTAAGGGGGAAAACAGAGGAAAAACTCCACAAAAATCAAATTATATATATCAGGTTATTCTGAAGCAACTAAAAAACCCACCTTGGTTTGCTCAATAGACACAAGAATTGTTCAGAATTCATGAACAAATTGAGCTAGTATAGCCACTGAAAAGTATCACTGTAGGGGTCAGCAACAGAAAGTCAATATAACTTTTGAGATCAAGTACTAGATGTAGGGATCCTTTGAAACACCAGCTGTCAAAATCCAATTAGGTTGTCCTCTACCAAACATGAAGCGTTTTTACAGGGTCGCTGTAAGAAGAATTTTAGCTCTCTTTGAACAGCTTCCTCAAACAGCTAAGTTATGCGTTCGACTCTAGAGAAACACCTTAGGGTCACGAAAACAGTATATGTCTTTAACCACTATATTTGTGCAGCAAGTTAGTAAGAGAAGTGGGTCCTTTCAGACAGTAGATGTATTACCAGTTGGTGAACTGTCAGAGACTTTGGGATCAGGAGTGCGGCATGAAAAAAGTTGTTTCCCCAAGGTCTTCTGCGCAAATCTGAAGTACATTATGTGGCCCATAGCAACAAAAGACACAGAAATAAGCACCAGTAAGCCAAAAGCTTCAGGATTTGGGGCCAAGATGACCATGATGAAGTGCAGCAAATCAAGAAGATAATTCATGGAGTTTTGGACACCGTTTATGATGCCTCTTTCAGATTCTACCACATTTTCTTGGAGCAACTGTGTGACAGTCAAATCAAAGGACCAAAGGCCTATGGAGAGAAAAGACAGTTATCAATACAGCTGGACTTCTTATGATGCACTTTCATTGCTGGCAAAATTCAATTTGTGCTTTCAAATTTTCCACTTTTGCCAGAAATGCACAGGACAAGGCTAGCTTCCTGTCAGCCTGGAATGGATTTCACACTGACAGTCAAGGAATTTACTTTCCCTTTACTAATATATCCTGAAATAATACATACAGCTTGACGCATTAACATGCCTGTCACATCTTGCTTCAACACACCTATCAACTTAATGTTTTGTCCATCTGTTCCCTATTTAAACAGCTGGTTTGCATCTATATACAGTGTATTCACGCTAGCTACAATTGCTAAGTTTTGGGTTAAATGGTTGCAATGAAAAAAAAAAATCAAGTACATTTTAAACTACACAGAATACGTAATTTACACCTAGTCACTGTTAACACTATCTTCTACACTATTTTAGTCCATTAATGATTCAGTTTTAAAAGTTTATCTTGCAAACAAACTTAATACATGTGAATCAATTATTTTACTCCTCGAAATTCTACAGATGAGAATCACTGTTTATTACATTCATGCATTTGATTGCTTCTTCTTTTAGCAGATACTGATATGACACTAACCAGCAATGCCTCAGTAAATTAAGCATCATCCAAATAAAAGTTTCTGTTCTAAAACTCCTTTGCTGGTCAAAAGTTTAAAGGTTAGACATTTTTTTTTAATGAATGGATTAATTTACTGAACCCCTAAAGTTTGAAGGTTTTCTTAGCAGATGTGTTTTGTATTGTTTCCAATTAATGAATGGTTTTATACAGTAATGAAGATGCCTAGAAATGAGCAAAGAAACAAGTCACATTCACCTCCAAATGTTGTAACTTCTCTGCTATTAGTGATATATGATATGCAATAAATTAGTATGGCAGTCTCTGCACTGGCAATACTATTGCAAGATCATTTTATTTTTATGCAAAGTGTAATGAATTAGCCTTAGAAATGTGATACAATGGTTCAAATGTGGCCTACAAGTATAAACTCAAATTTGTATTTAGTTGATAGGCACTGTACTTTTATAATTAAAAGCAGTCAATAGACCACATTTTAACAGAAACATAATACTTACCAACTCTAGCAGCAATGACTCCTGCAAACAGGAGACTAACAGAGAGCAAAGGCACAGGCTCAGGACTCATCTCTGGGTCGCTGTTAGCCGGAGTAGTAGACCCGTTTAACAAGTTGGGCATTCCAGTTGCAAAAAACACTTCAGGCTTATCTTCTGGAGATGCTATAGCAGGTAACGGCTCACTTTCAAACAGCCTAGCACTGATGTCAGCAAACGGGGAGACAGTCAAATCCATAGGACTTCCAGGCATAAACACAGAGACAGCACATAAGACCAGGCAAGCAAATTGAGCAACTCCAGAAATGAGGCCTGTGCGAACCAGGCCACATTTGCGACGAAGCCAAGTGAAAGCTACTGTTCCCATGATTCCGGTGACGGCTGAGGCACCCATCAGGAGACTTAGCACTGAGCCACTCAAACCCTGAGTGTAGGCATAGCCTGTAGTAATACAATCAAAGCCCAGAACAGTCATATACAGAAAGGCAAGACCCATGCCTGCAAGAAACACTGGCTGGTTGTAGTATGCAACCCATCCATCACGGAATGTGATGAAAGGCTCAGCAATCCGGGCACCGCAGCTTATTTCCTTCTCCTGTTGGGGCTCAAAGCCAGTTACATCTTTTTCAACAATTAACTGCACTCCTTCAGCAGGTTTCACGTCACTCTCTGTAAACAGAAATGTAACTGTTAGATACAGTCTTGCCTGGAAAGTGCAGAGTGCAAACTAAGATAATTGTTCGCAGTTAGGAAGCTCACTGCTGCAGAAATGCATCAGTTAAATTTTGCAATCAACCTCTGATTATTTAAATGTTTTAAAGTGTCCTCAAATCCCACCTGTCAAGTAAGATTAAGTAAAGTTTATCCCCATCAATTGAAACTCCTACTTATTTCATTAAGCTGCGGTAGGAAAAAGCATGGATTGCTTCTTCTCAATAGACTTGAGACTGTATGCTCTATTTCCATAAAGAAATTATTTGCTTAATGAATGCTAATGTTAGTTGGCATTTTAGCATAGGCTTCTATTTAAATGCACTAATCACAGAGAGGAGGAAATACTTAAACAATATCTCAAGTTGCAGCAGAAGAACCAAGGCAGAAACTCTTGCTGAAGCCTACCAAAGCCAAAAGCTTTCAAAACTTGCCTTAAAAAATAAACAAACAAAACAGAACTCAGATCATGCTTTTCCACAATTCCATTTTCACCCCAATATCGAATGGCACTGACACTGATGACAAACAATAATCAAAACCCCCACAGCAGTTTTTAGATTAGCAGAGTAGACAGAAACGATACAAGTGTTTGGATGCCTGAGCAGTGTTTTCACACTGTCAAGTTTGAAACAAACTCCACATACAGCAAGTGAGACATGAAGCTTGTCGGCAACTTTTAAAAATGCAAGTCCTCTGCTGAAATCAGAATACTGCAATGGCAGACTGAGAGTTCCGTTACATACTGACATTAGCTAATGCTTCATTCTACAGAAGCATTCAAGAGCCAGCTCCAAATCTATAGAGCCTTCTATGCTCTTTATCTTGCTTCCCTATCCCAGGCTGAGATCAGCCTAGTCCAATAGCTCACTGGACCAGCTATTACCACAATGGATCTGCTGGCTATATTGGGCAAAGAATAGATTGCTTACTAGCATTTAAAGAAAAAAACCCAGCAATTCTTCATAATATTTCTTTTTAAAAAACAAAACCCACAGCATGTCATAGTTGGGAGCCCATAGCTTGAGCTTCCAGCAGTATTCACATACTGCTACCTTAAAAATGGGAAAATGCTTGTTTTGTATTCAAGTATGTGATGTTTCCAATACTTCATAATTAACAGTCTGCTTCTGAGGCAATTTTATTTTCTGACATGAAAACTATCTAAAGAAATGTTAATACCAATTTTAAGGTTGCTTATAGTCATAGCCGTCTACATTGCAAATCACAGTTACCACGCTTCTTTGGCCAAGATGAGCAAAAGGCCCAAGTAGATTTCTTTTTTCTCCACCATTTCCTGCAGCATGTGGAACTCACTGAAGCCCACCAGACTAGAAATATTACTACCTATACTACATCCTCCTGAAAGCCTGTTAGTACTAAGTAGAGCTGAGTTAGCAAGTAGGAGCCCTACCTACACAGGCTGTTTTGCTTATAGACACTACAGAGCAAAGGGTCCAGCATATTAGTTTTGGTATAGATGGATAAAAGCATTTCTTGCAATCAGCCCTAAGTAACAGGGCAGACTTACTCTAAAAAATTAATTTAAAAGGACAGAATTCATTCTCTGGCTGCATTTCATGGGATTCCTCAAATGGCTCTAAAGTACTGTTACTTAAGAGTCTCTGTACCCACAACCTGAAACCTCCAAGCTGTGAGCAAAAAGCTACACAGGCCTCAAAGCAGTGCCTGCAGAAGACGAGAGTCAACACTTTGACTGATTCAGGGATTATACTGTGAATTTGAACAGTAACTTTTCTGTTTTCAGTACCTGTCTTCACATTCAGCTGCTTCAGTTCCGATTCTTCAACTTTTGCAGATTTGAGAGCCAGAGTAGGGGTTTTCTGGTAAACCTTCCAGAGCAGCAGATATTCCACACACATCGACATCAGGTTCCAACCAGAAATGAATCCACAGCCAATCATTGGGGAGCCAAATGTCATTATCTGACCAACTGCCACTGGGGCCAAGATATTGGTCAACTGATCAATTCTTCTTATTGTGGCATTCATATCTGTCAAAAACCAGTTGATAATATGAAGCAATTGCTGAACACTTACAGTGAAATACTGACAAATGTAACTGAGGATTGCACATGTATACACATCATGCTATGAAGTCTTACTCTAACTGTAAGTGGTTCCAGCAGGAGCAGGAGTTAGACTGCTGACCACAGACACCTTTCAAATATGTTAATGTTAAAGTTTACTGTGACCAACCAATAGGTTTGCAAGCTAAAACCCTACTCCCCAGTTTTGCCTGAGCGAGGTCTACCAGGTTTAGCATGCTGGATTCACAGTGGAAGTGTACTACCGCAGGTAAAACTGTTCGTGATGGGATAAGATTACTCTTACATCCTAGTGACATTATGGACACTTAAGCCTATTTCTGTAACATTCAAACCTTGCATGTACAACTCCAGACATTAAAAGGTACCTCATACGGCAGAATTCTTTCCTATAAAGATTACTTTAGCAACTACTATCTCCCAGTACTGGACCATATATTTCTTAATCTCTTCCATTTACTTCTAATATATGATGACCACAGTACCCACCACGATAGCAGCAGACCTTTGAAATGGCTTTAAATTTCCTTATCGAGTCACACTGGTTGATGGTAGTTGCAGGCATTTTCAGAACCTAGTGAGCAAAGTCCTCACTCCTTTCTGTTCCACACTTTGATGTTTACAGTCAAAATAAGCAGTCCATTCTTAGCATGAATGCCTCTTCTATTTCCTGGTAGGCGATGTCTCACCCTCCCCAGTCTTATCTGCTGGAGTGGCACTACACTGTCTGGGTTCCTGTAAGCTTCCAATTAGTGGTGCCATTGTTCTGGCCTAGAAATTGCCAGATGTTCAATGGTTCTGCACATCAGGGCTTCAGGCTGCTTAGAAGTTTATCTCAAACCCATTTTACAATCCTATTATGGAATTGGAGCTTTTGAAAGGCAAGTGAAATTGTCTGTAAGTATGAAGCTGCTTTTCCGAATCTAGAATTACTTCTTGCCATTCAAAGAAATGTTTAGGTTATTCTATTTAGAATTCAAAGTCAATGTAATGTTAATTATTTGACTGATGTTAACTGAGTAAGCTAGATACTTGCATAACATTTGGCTTTAGAAATTCTCAGAACTAAGCTTTGGGGTTTTGAGTTATTTGAGGAAAGCTAGTATTTCCACAAAGGAAAGAAAAAAAAGTAAGAGTCAATGGAAAAATTAAATCAAGGACAATGAAGAAGGGGAAGCCAAAGCAACCTTTTATTTCCCTATTTCACTAAGTTACCTTTCCTCAAAGAGGAACCTTAGTTAACAGTGCAAAGAGGCACAACAGTATTTGCAAACATGTCAATGCTGGCGTTTGGTTTTTTATGTTAAGAAATTTCAACAGTCTCCAAATTATATTATGATTAAACACATAACAACCCTATTTAGCCTGGAAAAGATCCTTTAGATAGATCTGTTGAACTAAGGTGCTTGGTTCAATGGATTTTCCTGGCTTTAAATTAAGTTGCATGAGGATTCAGAGTAACCTCTTGCCTGAGTTTTCAGTACACGGTGTAAGTGGTCATACAATTCTGTCTGACATGAAGTAGCACAGAGGCAGGGCTGCCTTCCACACAGGTGTGGTCTGTACCTTATCTCATGTGTAGTAAGTAGTACAGGGACTGGGGAGACAATTTGCTGAGTAAGATCTGACACAAGCAGAAAGGTTAATGAGAACCACTAGAACTTTAAGGCTTTTATGGAGAGATAACTTTTCTACTCATGATTCACATGCATAAAGAAGTTAACCTGCACTGCTGCTCTACAAAAGGCATAACCTAGAAAGGCACTGCAAGGTCAAAAATAAAAGGCTATGGCCACATATGTGTATACTGGGAAACAAAAGCAGGACACTCAATGCATCTAATTAAGAACTAGCCTCTCCTGGATGAGACGGGCAAGTAAGACTCCTTTCACTGGAGATAAGCATTAAGAATAAATCTACAATATAGGATTCACATCCCTAAAAGGACTCTGGCATGTAAACTCAACTCTGGGCAATTTAGGCAACTTCAAACAAACTTAAGAGCCCAGAAACTGAAATACTGTCTAGTCCTGGAGGTATCTAAACTCTGCTTAAAGTCAGGCTTAGAACTTTAGTCACAGAGTTACTTTACTGAGCTATTAACGACTTGGCAATGTTAGGCTGTCCTGTGTCTTGTTTGCACTTCAGTATCAATTCCTCTTTCTGGGGAGGCTTAAGTTCCCTTATAGGAATGATTCAGAGCCCATATAACCTGCCCAAGTTCATTGCAAAAAAATGCTGCTTCTCATACACTGCCACAATCAAAGCAGCAGCACAGCTAAGATAAATCATACATCCTTGGTTTGAATGGCCTTGGGACCAGCAAAAGAGAGTCAGGTTTAACATGTCCTTGGGGAGGATCCCAAACAGTCTCTCACATTCAAATAAATAGTGTCATAATGCCAAGCTGCAGTAAAATTTGACTGGAAACTCATTCTCTCTCCCAAAAAGAGAAAATAAATGAGGGAAAGGAGGAAAAATAAGATTAAGTCTGTAGTCTAATAACAAAGGTATCAGATGTCAGAGGAACACAAAGCTCTCAGCTCCAACTGAAGAGTGTTCACAGCTCTGAGTTAAGACACCCAATGCTACAGAAGCGCAAGATTTTAAACAGATCTGCATGAACAGCATTTGCAACTAACAGTTTCCCGATCTGCCTCCTTTACTGTTCTGGACTTCATTCTCATGTACCTCTTTCTTTGATCCCTATGCGAGGAACCCAGTTACGCAACAGTTTTCTGTTTCATTCCACAGACCTAAAAATAAAGTGTTGCAACACTTGGCTTTAAGTGCCTGAAGTTAAATAGCTTTTCTATTAAACACTGGTTATTTGATTTAAGTGTGGTGCATGTTTATTTGTCTGGCAAGAATTAAGTTCTGACAAAGCTGCAGTAGGACTAAAAGGAGGACAAAACAAGTTTAGGGATGCCTAACTGAATTATGGTCACAACAGTAATTTCTAATCTCAGTAAGTGTAATCCAAAGCAGGAAAGAGGAAAATAAATGCTGCCCTTTTTACCTGCTGTTTTCTCATAATCATAGAATCATAGAATAGTATGGAACTCAAAGATGTGCTGACCTCTGTAAAACTCTAGTCTCAAAAATGCTTGGAAAGTAACACATTGAAGGCATTAGAAAAGCAACATATTTCACCTGCCAGTTTGCTTCTGTCTTCCCCTGCAATCACAACAATCCAGTCCCTCTGAATCGTGATCGCTGTGGCAGTGCTGGCCAAATTGGCAATATTTGCTATTGTGATAACCAGGATATAGCACATCGTCTAGAGAAACGGAGGGGAAAGAGTTACAATGTGAGAAAATTGATGAAGGGAGATCTCCACTCGTACCCTGTAAAACCAGAAAAGGCACTTTAGCATTTGAATTCATGCATTTCAGTGTTATTCTTCAGACAAAATAAGAGCAGGTCTACTTCACAATGCCTGACAGAAAACAACCACCTCTGTTTACCCAACTAGCTCAAAGTTCCCTTTTCCAGCTTTAGCTCCCAGGAATGTCTAAACAGACTAGAGAAAAAAAAAATAATGTCTCCCATGCACCCCAAAATTTCTTTGTAAGTTAATTCCTTATTAACAAGTTCAAGCACTCACAAGAAGCCATCCATGGTATAAGGTCAAAAGCTGCATCTTAAACAAGAAGATAACCATCAGGATAATACCACACAGGATGACGGATGCATTCTGTACAACCAGGGATGTCTGGGCCACTGTTTTAAACCAAAACAGAGAGCAACAGTCACAATCATAAGAATGAGCTAACTACAAGCTTAAGGAGGTTACAAGTAAGGAACACGCACAGATTCCTTAAAACATTTTATTTTCCCATTTCCCCCTTTAAATACAAGTGGTAAAACTACACTTCGTTTCAGATGTTGAATCTTCCATTGTCTTAGAGAAACAAGTATCTGTCATAACTTCACAGCTCTGAACAATTCGTTGCTCTTAATTTCCAGTCCAAGTAGTTCTTTTCTCACTCAAAACCCAAACTGTACCTGTTTAAATGCTGACACTATTTTGAAGTGGGTAAAAACACCACCTGATGCTCTAAAATTCTTCTTCAGCATACCATGGAATGATATTGCAAACTTTTGGAAAATAAAAATGTGCAAGAAGAACTTGATGCCATGTTATTTAAAAATGACTACAGACAACAGCAACAAGTAATTTGAGAGTATCTTAGTATTAGATGGTAAAGGATTTGGTCTGTAGCCCTTGAAGTTTTGTGCTTTTTACCTTTTACATTTCTGTGCATCTCTATACATCATACAGGTTTAGCCTGAGTAGCAGACATAGCATGATGTAAACTGTTTTGCTCCTGTCCTTAACGCTACCTCTGTATAATCATTACCACTCTGAAAAACAACCCTTCTGAAAAAAATAAACCTGTGCAAGCCCCATTCTCGTATTTGACTTGAGGAGTTAACTCTATTAGCTTTATCTTCCGCCATTAATTTGATCCATCCTTAAGTAAATAACCTGCCCGGGGCATCTAACCTTTGAGCCTGGAGTTCTTGTCCACCCAGTCTCCAATAATGGCTCCCAGAAGAAGAACTGA
The DNA here is from genome assembly GCA_039720435.1 of Amazona ochrocephala. Lineage (NCBI taxonomy): Eukaryota > Metazoa > Chordata > Aves > Psittaciformes > Psittacidae > Amazona > Amazona ochrocephala. Next base: position 77,587,987 of record CM077881.1, on the reverse strand, counting down.
TCCCGCCACAACCAGTCCATAGACTGCAGTCAGAAGCAAGCTGTTTCCATAAAGTTCAACCAGGAACACAGACACAGCAAAATGCCACATACGATCTCCCTTTAAGAGTAACAGAGAGTACATACACAACATTACAATTTGTACTTTCCAAGCACATGGGTTGACTATTTTATTAATGCCCTGATGAAAATTTGTATGAAAATAAAGGTTTGTTACACATCCAGTGGTGTGCAGGGGGGGAGCTGGGTTTTTGTTGGTTTTTTTGATGACTGCATTGACCACCCTTGTTTTTATCCCACTACCATCTGTTCTAATCAAGTGCAACATAACTTGCAACACCACATCAAAAATCCCAGCTATTTTCCATTATAATATTAAAGGACAAAGTCTGTTAGCAGCCACATGCAACAAATCTCAGAAAGCTTATATAGACTCTTCAGCACAAATCAAGTATTACCAACAGATTTATTGATTAGTGTTATTATTTATATAACTTTTCAAGATGACAGTTTGCTCTTAGATGATCAAAACTTGTATGCTGCTTTAAAACATAAGAGCAACACAAGCCAAAGCTTGCTATAGCACAATTCAGGATAGCCATGGTAAATCAAGAAAGGTGGTGTCCTAAATGTTAGCTAAAGTTTCTACAGTCAATGGCTTAAGCTCTTTCTAATAATGTTAATGGCATATTACTAAGAGACAGAATATCAGAGCCCATTTAATCAACTGTAAACTCATTGCTAGTTCAACCTACTTTGCCTATTGCTAGTTTACCTAGTGCTTAGAATACAAGATTTTCATGTTGTGAGACCACTTACTATGGATAAAAAAGAAGCCCAAAATGGTAAACACATTCAAGCAATTTTCATACTATACACAATATTTTTAGGTTTGCTACCAAAAGTCCTGTATCTTGCTAATGCAGACATCAAGGTTTTTCTGTTGTCACACGATGGGAGTCACATCTCATTTTGCTTTTAAACATATTGCAAGAAAGGCCCTACAGAAAATGCTTTATGCAGTCTGTAACAAAAGCAGATTAATAGAAACAACTTGTACTATTCTAGGGCACACAGTACGTTTACTAAGGGTCCCTAATGTTAGTCTTTTATAAACCAGCCTTTCTTCTGCTGCCTTAAATAAGCAATTGCTATGTGATACAGCAACAGTAAAGATTTCTAAGGGCCTCCAATATTCTACAGGACAGGGGGAGGTGTAACATAAAAGCACTTCTAAAAAGCAAAGTCTGCCAAATCTAACATACGATGTAACACAGCAATCAAGAGATACACAAAAAGCATACTATTTGGAGGATCAAAGTAACTGTGAAGTTTGATTGAAGTTTTCAGTGCAGCACAGACAAAGAGAATTTGCCTTTTAATGGCACTGAAGTTGTCTAAATGAGGTTTCTTCAAACATTCTCATGTGTAAACATTCATATGTGCTTCCTTAAGCACTGTCAGAAAAAAAATTTACAACCCAATCATGTGGGAAAAAAGAAAATTACCTGTTCAAAGAAAAACTCGGGGGGGGGTTGTATTTTTTTTATTTAAATTGATTAAAAAAAAACCCAAACCAAACAAAGAAAAAAATAAAGGCAAACATAAGCATACCCAGAATATTTTGAACAGGCCAATCCACACAGATAATTCTGAGGTAACTGAAGCTGTACCAACCTGGAAGAATGAGCTTCTTTCAAGAATTCAAAACAAAAGCAAACAAAACAAACAAAAACAAAACCAGAACATAAAGAGCAATCAGAGATAAATTAGTGTTACAGAAGAATGATATTAGTGAATTGCAGGGGTTTGAAGCAGTATGCAATTTCAAGCTAGGACCTACTGAAATTTAAACAGTAAATACTGCCTTCAGAAATCAGTAAACCACTGATTATATATCCTTAATCCCCCTTTAAGATGCCTCAGATGGGGATATTTCAACACTTCAAAATAAATACAGCTGTTTAGCCTCACCAGCCTTTTAAAGATGGTTCTTGCTCTTCTGTCATTATAATTATCCTAATAATCATCTCAGACTGAATGTATACACTGTCCACTGAGGCCAACATGTGAAGCAGCACAGGCTAATACCTACTGACAGGCCTCCCAAGGCCTGAGTAGCACAGATATGGCTGGGAAGTTGCAGATGACTTCCCAGAAAGCATTAGGCCTGGTATCAGCAAGTCAAAGCTGGTTTCATTCTGCTCTTTCTTTACTGATGAGTGATAGACAGCAGTGAACTAAAAACACATAGGCAACAGCATCAGGTCTGAGACTGCAGTTCAGCAGCACAGTCCAGCCTGTTAAGATCAAGACCAAGGACACATTCAAATGCTTTACTGAACAAGAACCTAAGACATAGTCTAGATTTCGTTAAAGTCTGAACATATGTGGAGATGTGACATGTATAATGATTTACAGCTCTTGGTATTTGGGAATGGCTTAGTAACACAAACCGAATTAGCTCTCAATACCAGCAAACCCACATTTCTAACAGGTTTTGTATAGTAGATATGGCCATTTTAGAACAAGATGATCCATTTCTTAGAGTCTTGAAGATTAAGGTGCTTGTTTATTACTCCTGTTAGAGAAAACACTCAGACTACAGGACCACTAAAGCTTAGGAAATACAAAAGGTGCTGTCCTGTGCCCAGTTTTGTCAAAGTCAGCTGTATTTCTTTATTTCTGCTTCAGCAGGTTTGGTTGATTTGAGTCAAGATATTCAGCACAAAAGAAAGCACACTGGAACAAGGAGTACACTATTAATACTGCTAAGCAGCTGAACTGACATCTCGCAGCCTAATGTTTGTAATGGTGCGTGGCATTGTTTTCAAACTCTGCTTTGTCACCTTTACTCATGTGCTCAGAGAGCAGTCTCGCTCCTGAGCTCTGAAGCGCTCATCAGAGAGGAGTAAGCCGGGCTGGCCAAATTGCCAGGTACAGGCACTGTGGGCATGGCTGAAACTGCTGTAGGGAACAACCTGGCCTCCGAACAGCAGTGAGACAAATATCACCTCTCAGCGACCATTAATAATAGCTAAAACACTGCACTTGCTTAAACAAGTTTGATGCCACTCTGAGCCTCCTTCCATTAATAGAAGCATCAATATGACCTTTCAGGTTAGTGAAAGTGAGGAGCTGCCAGAGTTTGTAGTGCAATGTTGTAACAACTGTACCAGCCATTTGTTCAATGCTGTACAAAGCACACATTAAACCAGTCCAGATCCAGGACTACAGACAAAACAGGGAGTATCAGGGAGAAAACTTCCCACTTCTTTTGAATCAAGCCATCGGATGGAGACTTGAGATTGTATTATGAGATACCAGTGTTCTTCATTGCATTATATGGAATAGAAGCACATAACCTATTTTTAGAGCACGTTTTAAAGATTTTTAGTATCTTTCAAGTGAGTAAAAACTGGTGTAGCAAGTTACTTTAGTAGGGAAGGAAGCACTTCAGAAGGCAAGCATTTTGACAGAAAGAGAGACGACATCTGGCACTCTCAACAATGGGTCCATCCAAAACACTGTATTTCCACTAGTAAGTACCCTTAAGCATACAAGTCCTTCAGATACATGCTGCAATGGACCATCTTCCATTCTGCTATGGACTATGCTTAATCTCTTTCACTTGGAACTTTATAAAGAATCTCAGAGGTTCTGTAGTTACATAAAACCATAAAAAGGTACAGAACCAGGCCTTCAGGAAACCTGAAAACTACTGAAAACTGGATCTAGTGCAGCACCATACCATGTAAAGATTATGAAGGTCTCTAACAGCTAAGTGTTGTAACAAGAACTCTGTATTCGTGGTGGTGTCCTATTTTATGAGTTATTTTTTTGGAAAGTGCCAATAATGTCTATTGGCAGATTAATAAAAACCTACTTCCACCAGGCCGGTATTTTACTTACCCAAGTGGACAGTGCATGCCCAAGGTAAAGGAGAAACTTTGCCGAGGTAAAATAGGCAACCACAGATCCTAAACGAGAAACAAGAAACAAACGCTAAAGGCGTTTCGGGGACAGGCACCGAACCGCTGGAGGGACCCAACGCCGCTTCCAGCGCCAAGCCGCCCGCGTCGGAGCCCCCCGTGCCGGCCCCACCACCGTCGCCCGACGAGCGGCCCCGACCGCCGCCGCCCCGGCCGCGCACTGACCGCAGCGCCGCCGCTCGCCCGCCGGCTCCGCTCCCCGCGCCATACTGGCCCGCTCAGCCGACAGGAGGCGGGGGGACGCGCGGCTTCGCTCCGTGTTGCCTTCCCCGACTTAGCTAGCACTGTAGCTGAAGTCGGAAAGCCTTTGCCTTATGCGGCGCGGGCGGCCGGGGACGCTCCGCCGCGGAGGGGCCGAGCGCCGTGCGACGCTCGGCGCGGTACACAAGACCGCAGCTGGCCGACGCGCGGACGCTTTGGCGTCGGGGGAGCGCCGCGCACCGCCCTTTGTAAGCCGCGGAGGGACCGCCCCACACGGGCCGCCCAGGGGCGGCCCCGGCTCTCCATCGGCCCTGCCCCGGCCCGCCAGAGCTGCGCTCCGCCGGTTACGGCCGTCGCTCCCCGCTTGGGCTAGGCGGGCCGGGTTTGAGTGCCCGGCGGCTTCCCCCGCGATGGACCCCAAGACCCGCTCCAAAAGTGTCACAGTGTGCTTTGTGAAAGCACGGGGGGCCGCCAGTGTTCTTCGCTTGGGTTTGCTCTTTCCTTTTGCCTTTCTCTTTTCTGACATATTAAAACCTGTGAAATTCTTGACTATTCAAATGCATCTGGAAGCTGGGTTGTAAGACAGGCGTCAAATATCACAAGGCTGCAGCTGAAACACTGGAAATGACAGCTCTCCCTATCGAATATCACAAGGCTGCAGCTGAAACACTGGAAATGACAGCTCTCCCAATTCATACCTTTCAAAAAGAGCCCCCAACAAACTAACAAGGTACCAAAATTCAAGCTGTTTAACTGAGAAATAACCTTGTGTTCTCAGGAAGATGATGCAGAATTCACTCATTTGACTCTGGCCCAGAATCCGCTTCAGATGAAGTATCCCGGTTCCTACCATAAACACTGGGTTTTGCACCCTATGTGACCTACTTTTGGTACTGACCACCAGCAAAACCTGCATCTCCACAGAACGCACAAAGTCACAACGTTCAACAAGCTAGGGTTTTTTCCAGGTACTACGAAAACAACTATGTCCTCATGCGTCAGAAAACAGAAAGCTCCTGACTGCCAGAGCTGAGATAATTTTTTCACTGTGTAAAACTGCCAAGATCCCTCCTATATGTGTAAACTTGCTTTTGGTTTGTTTTGTTTTCTGGTGGTTTGTTTTTTTTCCCCCAAGAATATAGGCCATCCCAGAAGCAAATGTCTGATGTAACAGACCAATAAGCTGTTCCGGTTTTGCCACTCCTGTGATCTTGTTCAAAGTATTTCTTGTATTAATTAGATGACTTTCTATGCATGAATCACAGTTTACCCTTTGCATAAAGAGAACTATACCTGGGGAGAAATAATACAGAAATAAAAATCCATATAAACATAGGAAGCCTGAAATTACTCTTTGGTTATCCTTAGAAAATGCACAAAATCTTTTCCCAGATTGGCATCAAAAGCAGGGGAAATTTTCCGGATGGCTCATCTTGTAAAGCCTCACTGCTTAAACTGTGGTTTTTCCTAACAGACTAAAAGAGAACGACTTTTCTTAAAGCTGAACATTTTTAGTATTATTAGCCCATATTAAATAAATGACCTACAGGTTTGGATGGACAAGGAGCTGATGAGCAAACTTGGGATGAAAAAAGATGCTTACAAAAGGTGGAAGTGAGGGGAGATGGCCTGGGAAGAATACAAGGACACTGTCTGGGAAGCTAGGGACCAGGCGAGAGAAGCTAAGGCCTAGCCAGAATTGAGTCTGACCAGAGATGTCAAGGAGAACAGGAAGGGCTTCTATAGTTACGTTGCCACCAAAAGAAGCACCAGGGATAATGTGGGCCCTCTCCAGAAGGAAACAGGAAAACTGGCTACATTGGATTTGGAGAAGGCTGAGGTTCTCAATGACTTGTTTGCCGCAGTATTCACTGGCAAATGCTCTGACCACACCGCTCAAGTCACAAAAGACATATGCAGGGACTAGAAGAATGAAAACCTTTCAAACCCACTGTAGGAGAGGATCGGGTTCTAGATCATCTTAAGAACCTGAATATGCACAAGTCCATGGGACCAGATGAAATCCATCTGTGGTCCTGAAGGAGCTGGCAAATGAAGTTGCTAAGCGACTGTCCATCATATGTGAAAATTCATGGCAGTCAGGTGAGGTTCCCGATGACTGGAAAAAGGGAAATATAACCCCCATTTTCAAGAAGGGGAAAAGGGATGAGCCGGGGAATTACAGACCAGTCAGCCTCACCCCTGTGCCTGGCAGGACCGTGGAGCAGATTCTCCTGGAAAGCATGCTGAAGCACAACTGAACTGAGGAGACAGCCAACACAGCTTCACTAAGGGGAAATCCTGCCTGACCAATCTGGTGGCCTTCTATGATGGGGCTACGGAACTGATGGACAGGGGCAGAGCAGTTGATGTCATCTACCTGGACTTGTGCAAAGCGTTTGACACTGTCTCACATGACATCCTTGTCTCTAAGTTGGAGAGACATCAATTTGATAGGTGGACCACTTTGTGGATAAAGAACTGGCTGGATGGCCGCACGCAAAGAGTAGTGCTCAGTGGCTCAATGTCCAGCTGGAGACCAGTAACGAGTGGTGTCCCTCAGGGATCGGTGTTGGGACCAGTCCTGTTCAGCATCTTTGTTGGTGACAGGGACAGTGGGATTGAGGGCACCCTCAGCAAGTTTGCCGATGACACCAAGCTGTGTGGTTTGGTTGATACACTCGAGGAAAGGAATGCCATCCAGAGGGACCTTGACACACTTGTGAGGTGGCCAATGCCAACCTCATGAAGTGCATGGTCCTCCACCTGGGTCAGGGCAATCCCAGGCACAGCTACAGGTTGGGCAGGGAAGAGATTCAGAGCAGCCCTGCGGAGAAGGACTTGGGGGTGTTGGTCGATAAGAAAATGAACATGAGCCGGCAGTGTGGGCTTGTAGCCCAGAAAGCCAACCGTATCCTGGGCTGCATCAAAAGGAGCGTGACCAGCAGGTCGAGGGAGGTGATCCTGCCCCTCTACTCTGCTCTTGTGAGACCTCACTTGGAGTATTGTGTGCAGTTCTGGTGTCCTCAATATAAAAAGGACATGGAACTGTTGGAGCAAGTCCAGAGGAGGGCCACGAGGATGATCAGGGGACTGGAGCACCTCCCATATGAAGATAGGATCAGAAAGTTGGGGCTGTTCAGCCTGGAGAACAGAAGGCTGCGTGGAGACCTCATTAATATCTGAAGGGGGCCTACAGGCATGCCAGAGAGTGGCTTTTCATCAGGGACTGTAGTGACAGGACAAGGGCAATTTAGGCTGGATATAAGGAAGAAGTTCTTTATTGTGAGGGTGGTGAAGCACTGGAACAAGTTGCCCAAAGAAGCTGTGAATGTTCCATCCCTGGCAGTGTTCAAGGCCAGGTTGGATCGAGCCTTGGGTGACATGGTCTAGTGTGAGACGTCCCTGCCCATGGCAGGGGGGTTGGAACTAGATGTTCTTAAGGTCCTTTCCAACCCAAACCATTCTATGATTCTGTATCACAATCAACTTCTGCTTAATTGGTTCAAATCTATTAACTGTCAGTGCTTTCACCTTCACTGACAATCTTGCTGTAGTCCACAAGTAGACACACTAAATTAATTCAGGTTTCTTCTGAAATGAGGCCCTGATTGGTGTCTGAGTTATCAGTACCTTAGGCACGAAGGCAACACACAACCTGGAGAAGCACTGGGGGATACCTGTGGTGGGCCCTACAGACCAACACATTTGACTTTATCTTTTCATACCCTGTCCCTGCTGGCACTTCGAGCCACTGGCACATTTGGTTACTGGACTAGATGGATCCAGTGCCTGATCTGGTCTGTCAGGTACCACATGCAATATAGCAGCAGCAGAACTGGATCGTAAAGAGAGAGATTCTCTATACAGTAAGACTAGGTAGGAACGCTGCCAGAAAAGCACTGCTGGTTGGACTTTTTTTGCTACTTGAGAACAATTTGGATGAATTAAGAGTTTAAATAAACATTTCTGGTCAAATGCTCACTGTACTTTATACATGTTCATTGGATTATATAGGTGAAATCACAGAATCATAGAATAGTTAGGGTTGGAAAGGACCTTAAGGTCATCCAGTTCCAACCCCCCTGCCATGGGCAGGGACATCTCACACTAAACCATGCCATCCAAGGCTATGTCCAACCTGGACTTGAACACCACCAGTGATGAAGCATTCACAACTTCCCTGGGCAACCCATTCGAGTGCCTCACCACCCTCACAGTAAAGAATTTCTTCCTTATATCCAGTCTAAACTTCCCTGTGTAAGTTTAACCTGTTACCCCTTGTCCTATCATTATCATCTTCATTATTTTTTCCTACTGGGTAAAGAATCTTTTTTCTTCCTTTTTTTTTTTCCTGATACTTAATGCATGAGAAAAGACCAAGAAAGCACACCTACCATCCTTTGATGCCTCATCCCTGGCAGTGTTAAAAGACAGGCTGGGTGGAGCCTTGAGCAACCTGGTCTAGTGGAAGGTGTCCCTGCCCATGGCAGGGGGGTTGGAGCTAGATGAGCTTTAGGGTCCTTTCCAACCCAAACCATTCTGTGATTCTATAATCCTTTGCAATTTAAAAAGCAATGGCTCCTATACCTCTCTGTCATTTCTTTTGCAGAAGTATGTCTAGTCTGTCCAGTATGTACATGGGTGAATCCACTGTGCCTATGATATACTGACTGTACTGGATGTTGGTGAAAGTTTGTATTCCTTGCATCCAAGCAACCTAGAGCTGATCTGCGCATGAGGACGTCAGCCTGTCCACAGTGCACAATGTGTGATGCATAGATTTGCATAGTGCAGATAAACAGTGCAGGTCACACACCACAGGTCATGCATGTCCCAGACACATCAGTCACTGCACATGGAACACAGGGTACCTACTTCCAATAGGTCTTGTAGGTATCATCCAGAATTTGTTGCAGCTGAAGGCAGTAACAGCACCTTTTCTAACAATTTGCCTGTTCAGAGATCCTAGGCACATAATACAGCTAAAAGGCCAGAGCTGCTTCATGAAGCATGTGTCTACTTTCAAAAGCAGTGGAGCTGGCAGGTAGGGGAATCCATAGTTTTTCTCCTGAATTTGCCACCACTTTGCTGCATGATCTTTCCCCAGATGCTTACTGAAGGAAGTCTGTGGTCAGGTTTCTTTCTCTGTCAAACAGGGAATAACAGAACATTCCTTACAAGACTGATGTTAATCCTAACACAGCAGCTTGAGCACTTTGATTTTTAAATATAAAATGCTGCTAGGAAACTCCCAAACATTCTTATTAATACTCCAGTAAATCCAGATTTTATGAGATTGCTTTGTGAAGCCCTTGTGAATATTTTTAAAGCTGCAGCTCTTGTTTCAGGTTGGCTGCTCACCGGAGTCTTTTCACCACAATATGTACAGATTCCTGATGTACTTAGGGAGGTGTTTAATAGCTGGAAGCTGTATGAGAGGAGTTACCAGTTTTACTTGGTACAGACCTGACCCAGCAGTCTTACAGCAATTATTTACCTAATGAGACAACATGCCAGCTGGGGATTTGAGCCCAGGTCTGACTGATTGTTACTGGCAGAGTGGAAGTGGAGAGAAAAAAGTGGGATTTTGGAGACACAAGGTACTTCTTTTGTCTGAACATAGGTGCCAAAAGATGTCTTTAGACATTCCTTTACAATAAGAGCAATCAGTGTGTGCAGAAGCCTTGGATTATGTTAGCAAGAGCTGAGCAAAATAGTAAAACAATCTTGTTACGCAGATAATCCTGGCTTTCCACCACTCTTTGGAATACACATGGTTGTGGGCAGTCTTATGGCCTCCTCTATTGCAAGGCAAGAACTGGCATCCAACTGGTGGTGTTTCCTGTTTTCACCTACATCTCTGCTGTTCCTATAGAAAGGCTTAATCATTTCTTTCATTACTACTTTTTGAGATTATTAGATAGCACAATTTATCTTTCTTTTGTTTATTTTCATGCAAGGAAAACCTTTTCAGACTGTATATTTACTGCTTTTTGTAGCTGTCACAAAAGCATTTTCCTCTCAATAATCTCTTAATCCTTTACAGCACATCACTGGAGATGCACAGGAATTAACAAAACAAGTATTTATGTTACCATCTTCCTAGCTAAAGTTTTTCAGTGGATTAATTCCTTAATGCTTTAAGAAAAATGTATGACTGATGTCATTTCTCTAGTTACTGAGTGAAGAGATGTAGCTACTAGTTAATTTTTAGTACTTGCTTCAGATTAATATATAAGAATAATTTCATTCAAAAGCCAGAAACATTCTTCAAACTGTTCTAATGAGACAGTAGATCAGAAGGGAGAAAAGTTACAGTGCATTTAACTTGTCTGGCAACAATACAGCTAAAAGATGTAAACAACTTAAAATGTTTTCGTTATTGGTAAGCGCATAACTATGATGCCAAGAATATTCAAAGATACACTTTCAGGAAAGACATGTCTTGAAAAATAATTGGCTTTAAACAACTGCCCACATCAGTGGCAGCTGCTTTATGCACTGTGCTTGTAATAGAGCTCCTGAATCTAGAGCAGTGGCAATTTTACAAAATAATACCCACAAATGTCATCATGGTTTCACCAAAGAGGCATGAATAATAGTGAGAGACCTCATGTACGCTCAGATCTTACACTTAGCTGAGAGGTTTCATGACGTTTAATTATCATGACCTTACTATCCTTCATTAAGGCACCCCTCTTGGTGTGCAAAGTTTTTTTACTCATTTAGCGTACACGAGGCCCAGCAAAACTTGAAAATATATATACAAGCTGTGTCTTTTGAAGGTGAAGTGCAGAAGCCTTTACTGAACTGACTCCTGCTATGATTTAGGCATGGAAAACTGTGGCTCTTTTGCTCATAACCCCATACATTCAACTGCAAACAACTGTTTTTCACTGAGTTTGTAATGCACTTGCAGAAGGAAACACAGAGACACAGGTTTTTCAGGATTCCAGCTTCCTTTCAGAAGAGATAATTTTTGCTCCAAAACTGTGAATTTCACTGACATGTAATCTAAATATCTATACTTATTAATCTTTATTAAGTAAATGGCCACTCCCTTCCAGTTTCTCTGAGATCCAGAGTGTGATGCTTCTCTTGGATTTGTTTTTCTCGGACTTCAAAGTGGCAGCTCCTGTCTCTCAGGGCTAGGTGACAGACTACCTTCATTTTAACTCAAAACAATCATCATTTCCATGACCACAGCTAGACTCCTGTGACAGACTCTTGTGGGAAAACCATTCAGAAGCTCTAGCAAATTCAGGATTCAGAAGCTGATTTGGAGAGGCTAGAATTAATCTAGCTTATAGAAAACTCCAGCTCAGAGACTTGAACCATTTCAGTGCTCACATGCTCAAATTAGGATGCTTGTGATTGGAAAGTGATAATCTAACTTATGATCAAAAGATCTTGCTTAAAATCCTACATGATATGTAATAACTTGTTTTGGTAAGAGACTTCTTTTGCCCAATCCTTCAGTCATGAGAAAACACTCTACAAAAAACACCAAAAAGGAACACAGCTTGTACCAAATGAGAAAAAAGTAATTAAAAGAAAGACACAACATCTATGAGGAATAAGTGGAAGTTTCACATCTAAATGTCAGTAGCAGCATTTTTGCAAACTCCCAGTGTCATACTCAACATTCACTCTCAAGGGTGGGAATTAGTGACTTGAACTGGAACACTGTGTTCAGGAAGAGACTGAAACGAGTCTGGAGGGGAGGATAACAACCTATTGGTGAGTTACGCTCACTTTGCTTGTTTTCTTCATTAGAACTTAACTGCAGTTTGTCTCCTACAGGGTGTCATTGTTCTGTGACTAGACAATACAACAACACTTCATAAACACTATTTTGTTTCCTCTTTGTGTTTTAGAATGAAATATGAAAATATTGGGATTTGTTATTTTCCCCACAGCCTTCTAATACCGATGATTTTTGCCTTTATTTATTAATTCAGCGTTTCGGAGTTTTGATACATACAATAAAATCAAATGCGAAAGCAAGTAAGACAGGATTTATATCCCTTATAAAATGAAACCCTGTTATAAGTAGAGAGCATACTTCTTTTGAACAACTCCCATTGAAGGATATGGTTGACCTCTTTAAGACAGTCAGATTTTGACATCTCTGCTCACCTTTCTGCAATATTTTATTCTGATCCTATGCCAAGACAATACTTTCAGACACATTTTTAACTTCAGGCCCATGTTCAGTTTCCATGAATTTCAATGAAATTATAAAAAAAAAATCATAAATTTAAGACTTTTAGGAACAGAAGTGAACCAGGAAACTTTCTTGTGACCTGCCATTAGTTTGAGCTGAACAATCTGTAGTATTGGTGATCCCACAGCAGGAAAAAGGAGATCCCTCGGAAGAGCTTCAGTTGCATTATCAAATTCTCTTCCCGGGTGTCTCCCAGAACAGTCTTTATGAAAACGTTTGTCTTTGGAGACCAATATTACCTTATGTTCGAATTAGCCACAATTTCAAAGTGGATTTTTGGAAGGCAAAGCATGAAGTAGAAGTGCTTGGAATTACATGATGAGGTAACCATATATCAGCAAATAAAATCATTAATTTAACTGTTCTGCAGTTACACAAATAACATCCTCCTCACATCAGTTCTGCAGGTGAGTGAATATGCGTGGAGCCTTTCGCCCATATATAGCACCTTATGTGACTAGGGCTTTGCACTGGGACATGAGACTTCACCAGATAAATCTTCACCAAAACCTGCACAGATCAGTCTGGCATGCATTTATAGGAATGAGAAGAACCTCATACTACCGTCTGACTATACCTGATGCTAGACAGTGATTAACTAAGTTGCCATATCTTACTAAGAATTAATAAGACAGTCTTTTCCCCTTTTGCAACACCATTAATATAATCCTTTGGTGTTCACACTGTATTGATTATTCATAATAACCCATGTAGTAATTAGCCATCATTCTACAATTACTTAGCCTTCAATTCTCATAAATTCTAGCCTTAGGTTTCAAAGAGTAGTTTACCCATCAGACTCAACCTGATACCTTCTTGTCACTGGCGTATGACTTCATTAACACTAGTAAACATCAACTAACTATTGGTTCAGTCAGATAAAGCTGTTCCCATAGAAAGCTTTGCCCACCTTTTTTCTTAAAAGATCTTCAGCGTTAATAAGCGATTGAAAAATCAAAAAGAAAACCTGAAAAAATAAGTTTGCTCTAAAATTTCTTTTAAAGTAGCTTTAACAAGACTATTCATATTGTTACTTACATTTTCTAATTTATCTGAAGTGAAAGTTAATATAATACCAAGGGAAGGACTCCTCTCTGTTCCATTAATGATACCTGTGTCTTGACTTACGCTGCAGAGGTACTGCTGGGTAGACCCCCACTCCAATATCCAATATGGCATGTCGAGTCTTCTGGCATCAGTATATTTATGTAGCTGTTCTCAGGGACAAGATACAAACCCCTCTCAATCAGAGTGTTTTTGAAAGAGATAGTCTTTGGCCACAATGGTGGTCTTAGCCCTCACTTTTAGCTTTGTGCAAGTACTGCTGTATCACAGCTGAAAATGTGGCTTACAGTAGCTCTTTCTTTTTTTTGTTTCAACATCTTAAGCACAAATCTACTTCTTAGCTTAAATGAAGCCAACAAGAAAAAGCAAATATGACTGATAGCTTGCTGTTATCTTGCTATAATACTTCTCCACCCTATTATTATGGCTAGCACTCCTAAGTGGATGGAATGACCTGTTATTCTAACCCAGATAACTGGATAAAGTACAATTTTTCATGGAACATTTATGCCCAATGGCCCAAATTGTGATACATTTAAATAAGGGAAATAAAATCTCTATATAAGTGCCCATTGAAAATTTGAAAAACAAGGGTGGTCAACGTTTCAATAGAAGGCTCATCAGAAGCAAACACAAAGTCTTATGCCTGCGATGGAATAACTCCACTCAACAGTACAAGCCAGGGAGCAACTGTATAAGCAGCTTTGAAGAAATGGATGGGGGAGGCCTGGTGGACAAGTGAACATGAATTGGCTGAACATGAAGCAGTGTGTACTTTCAGCAAAGAAAGAAGACCAACTGTATTTTGAGCTGGTTTAACAACAGCGTAGTCAGCAGGAGCTGGGAATTCATCCTTTCCCCTGTTTGGAACTTGTCAGGCTGCATCTGGAGCACTGCAACCAGTTTTTGGTTCCTCTGGACATTAAAGACATTGACATATTGGAGTGAGTTCAGCAAGAACTGGAGCATGCCCCATAAGAGCAGAGGCTGAGGGAGTAGGGTCTGTCACAGTAGAGAAGACTGAAGGCACATCTATTGTCAGAAGATACAGAGAAGATGGAGCCAGACTCTTCTCCAAGGTGCACAGTAATAGCACAAAAGGCAACAGATACAAGTTGGAACATGAGGAATTCCAATAGCTACGATAATACTGTTTTTACCACAGAAGTGATCAGATACTAGAATGGAGTACCCAGAAAGGCTAGGGAATTCCCATCCTGTGGGTGTCCAGCACACAAGTGGACAAGTCCCTGAGTAATATGCTCTGGGACCTACTATGAACAGGGTATTGGCCTAGATCTCCAGAGGTTGCTTCCAACCTAAATGATTCTATGACCATGGCAAATTTATCACCTTCAGGACTCAATTTCTCAAACTGTGGGCTGTGGAACTGCCTTTTTGGGGAAACTGTAAATAAAGCCCAATACAGATCCACCAAGTAGTCAGTGTATGTGAAGAAGAAATAATCAAAACCTGATCCTGCTTGTTTGAAAAGGCGATGTAGATTTGAATTTGGGGGTTATATATAGCTAGACATTACAGAAGTAATTATGAAAAAGAAGTCTGTATTCAATGCTCCTGAGACAACTCAATTTAAATCAAGGTTAAATTAATGTAATAAACACAAGCAGATCTTTGACATTTTGCACATCTAACAAACATTATCAAACATTAATAAATGGAAAGTTAGTAATATCATGGGGGTACTGATTATACGAAGCCTAGCATGTAGTCATGACTTAGCAAGAATCCTTTCCTGCCATATCAGCGTCAGGAAAAAGAGCAAATATTTTCAAACAACTGTGAGAGAAGAAAAAAAACCTAACAAAGTATATTACTGGTACTGCAAAGAACAGCCGTATGTTAGCTATATTCTTAAACTACATTGCATGGGTTCATACATGAAAAAGTAAAGATTTCGGATTGTCTCTCAATACAGTATATTGGTATTTTTTTTCTGACCTCAACCTGGGCTGAGGCAAGGCTCTTGCTTCACTGCAAAGGAGATTGACTAAAGTTGCTTTTCAAGGTAAGTTTCAAGTAAGTAGGCTTTTAAATCTATGAGCTGCTCACTAATTATGTCTTCAGTCCTATAAAAACACATAATTGCTCATTAAAGTACTCAGTAGAAATGGTCAGGTATTTATTATGCACGTGCTTCCAGGTGTTTTCAGGATGAGAGTCCATGCCAAAGTCAATTAAGCACAGGGTTCCAAAGTGGTTGGGAAATTATGCGGGATAAACAGGCAGAGGATGTGTCTTAAGTGAAGGTGCAATTGGATGTCTGGATGTCAGACATGGTCAGTGTTCTGCATTGTTGTGATGCATTTAACCTTGCAAACAAACAGAAGAATTGCTGTAATACAATTATTAAAGAAAACATTGACACAATTAAACCTCTAACTAATGCCTATTTACACAGTATTCCATCTTGAGAAGCATGGGTTTTTCATTTATGAATTCCTTTATTCCATAGTCTTTCTGTTTTGACCACATCCTTATTGTCAGCAATCGATTTCATACTTCCCGTTGCAAAACAGGTATTTTGTTTATGTTGTTGCACATAACAAGTTTCAGAGTAGTCATTAATTTAGCTGAAAGACTGCACTGTGACCACATGCTATGTAGGGCCAAAATAATCTGCCTAAACATGAGCATCTCGTTTGAGAGACCCCTGTGTATTGGAAATACACAAACAGCAAATACAACATAGGTCCTGCAGTATTGCTGTGCTCTCCTAGTGTATTGACTGAGTGGCAGACAGGATAGACTCTGTCATCTCAGATGATAATAGGTGTCTAAATTTAGAAAACTAGATCAAACTTTTCCTCTCTAAAAACCTTACAGAGGCTGCTGGAGAAACACCATATCTTTAGGACAGCATGTGTTTATTAATATGGCAAGTTTTAGGTTTCTATGTTATACTCGGAGTACTTTGTCAGTATTTCTACGTTGAGACAGCCAGCAGTTCTGCACTAGGTATTACAACTACTCTGCAGAAGAACTGAGGTTCAGGGAGATGAAGAGCCACATTCAGTTTTCTCAAATTCTACTTCAGTCTGTGTCCAGCATTTTCCACTGGAATATCCTACAGCCAACCATCTGAAACACCATAACTTAGCTGCTGCAATTTGGATGGCATGAGTCGGGCGTTACATAACTTCCTCCGGAATGATCTCTTGGAGACATCATAACCCTTGAATGGAACCTTAAGGGGGAACTTGTCCTGACTGATTTTTAGAACACAGCCTGAAAGGAGAATATGAGGACTGTACCTGAGCTTCTGCTGTTGGGTGGAACAGTAGGTTGTAGTAACTGAAGAAGGTAGTTACTAAGAATGTGGGAATCATTCCATATTGTCCGGGGGCACATGTGTGTCTTCCCATTTATTATTTCTTAGATAACTAAATACATGGAAATTGTCTGTGGGTGTCACTGTTTGGGATAAAATGGTTCACTTCCTTAACGTTTTTTATAGGTGTCTAGACATGGAGATTTAAAGGAAGCTCTCAAAAGAATGATAGAATTGTAGAATAGTAAGGAAGTATTTAATTAACTAATTCAAGACATGAGATTTATTCTTGTGATTCAGCTTTGTTACATATAGCCATTTAATTAGTAAAAATAATTAATAATGCATTGATATATTGAATTAACAATGCAAGTTACATTCAATTCAAGGTTTATTATTTTCTCTAAAATGCACGGGCCAAAGACGGGACCTAAGAGAACAAAAAGGCTGAACAGTTACTTAAGTAGGAAGGAGTCATGGAAGAAAGAAAATTCAGAACTACCTGCCAGTGTGGACATGATCTGATCTCCAGTGGGGCCTGTGGGAAGTAGAGGGCAAATGGGAAGAAAGCAAGGAAATTGAAAAAACCAGCTTTGACACACAGGAAAAGACAGGACTGAAAAAGAGACTAAATCCAGTAACTGACCAACAGGCACTTCTGGATTCTGATCTTAGATTCACTGCTGACTCACCATGTGGCCGCAAACAAATTACTCCACCTTTATGTTTCAGTTTCTCATCAGCAGGGTGATATTTATCTACTAGTCTCATGGAATGTTGTAAAGATAATTAATAAATGTTTGGAAGGTACTTTGAAGATGAAAGGCCAAATTCACAGTAATGGGGTAATGGCTAGGAGGGCAGAAAACTGACTTGTTCATTTCTTTTCCACAAAAACTGTCTATACGTAGAGAAAGCATGCAAAAAATCACCAACATGATTTGTCACTGCTGTCTACTCTCTCCCCTACCTATTTTCACCTCTGCTTGCACTCAGTATTTAGCTAATCTTTGATTCAAGCAAATCATATAGATTGTAGAACTATTCATCAGCTCATCGTGTGCCTAACTGATAGTCAGATTAGATTCCAGGATTAAATGGTGTGTAGAGGGCTGTCTTATCGTATATCTACAGAAACAGCTGATAAACACTTTTTCAAATGCAAATAATCATAGCTGGTAAGTTATAAAAGGGTGACAAATACATTTAGGATTGGTCATCAGCTCTATGAAGTCAAGACCATTTTTTGTGCATTAGCATTGAAGTATACTATTGATTAGAATTTTATGTTATTAAAAATATATTTTAAAAAATCACCACACACTATAGGGTACATTTACTATTTCATGTAATGTGAAAAGCCTGCTACATCTTAGGCAGCACTGTGTTTGTTTGGTCACAATCAGACCAGAAGCAGATTGGCATTCTGGACTGGCAAAATTCTGGTTACTTAATGATTCCTTGGCTCAAGGCTGAAGTCTTTCAGGGAGGCAAAACAGTCTTAGCTGTTAGGCCATTAGTGTCTTATGGGTGCCTTAAGTCAACTGTAATTTCTACCCAACTTAATATGCCTGACCTTTCTATGAATCTATTTAAGGTTTTGTGTGTCAGGTTTTATATATGCAACTATCTATGAAATCACAACAACTTGACCTGATTTGGTAATGTTGAGAAAGTTCACTAGCCAGCCCTAAGTAAAGTCTGTTTATAAACTATTCAAATAAGTAATTAATTAAATATTTTTAAACTAGATATTTAGGTTTTTTGCCAATTATGATTTGCTGTGCTTGGGTCAGGTACTACTGCTGACCTAAGTAAATTATCATGATCTAAGATGGCAACAGAAAAGACTGCTATTCAGTGTGAATTAGTACATGAAATACCAGACATGATATAGAATTAAGTGGTTAGTCCACTTCTGCTTCTCCTGTACCTAACCAGTGAGTAAACCGTTTGTTCAGTTCAAGGAGAACAAGAAAACCTGCTGAAATATTGAAGTATTATTAAATGCTGAGGCAAAACTTACTTTTATTGCCTAATGCATTTTTAGTTTTGGGCAACCCAATGAAAAATAAAGTATCTTGGCTGCAAGGTAGGAGGCAGGGCTCTGTACTTTATTTGTCAAACAAAAAGAAAACTGAGTGGTTTATCCCATTTTTAAATGTGAACACAACCAAGCACTAACATAGGCTTTGCACAAAAAGATAGCAAGTTGTAATTATTTAGCAAACAAATTAGTTTTAAAAAAGCCACAGGCTGTATCTCTGAGCCATAGCACACAATCACTAGTTTTCAATACTGCATAAAACATCACTTGAGAAGTTGCAGAAAGTGACATGGCAGGGCGGTTGGAACTCGATGATCTTGAGGTCCTTTCCAACCCTTACTATTCTATGATTCTATGATTCTATGATTCTATGACATTACACCTAAATAGTCACATCTGAATATGAAAGAAAAACAGTATTTTTGTGGCTTAAGCGACTTAAGTGACAACTGGGTGCAACTCCTGACAACTCACTGCTTGCTTTTTCACTACTGATACGAAAACGAAATTGTACAGCAGCTTGTTGATCAGTAGTCTTGGATTCATCCCATCCTGGGTTTTGTCACTGATGCAGGGTGCAGTCTCTAATACCAATCTAGTTATGGCAGCACTGAGCTGAGCAGAGGCTACTTGGTCTGTCTCTAGGATATGGGGTATGTGCTCAGACAGTCCATGTCAAGCTTTATGCTGCATATCTATTGGTGCTGATACTGAACTAATACCACACATGCTACTAACTCCAGGAAAATCATTAATAGTGCGTCACAATTTCCTTTATGCTTTATCAGCAGCTTGATAGCAGTAGAGTGACAATCCACTGGTCAGAGTCTAGATTTGGTTCTGTCACAGCTCTTTTGTATATTCCTAAACAAGTGCATAATTTTAGTTTCCTGTGCTTAAAAAGAGATTTTCTGAAGTCTTTCTTTCAAAACTTGTGGGTGAATAGTGTCCTGCAGAGTAAATTCAGAGTGCTGTCATATGCAGTCATGTCTAGTTTTATATCCTTCAATTCTCTCATCTATAGAATGAGGATTATTTTCTGTGTTACAATTAACATGTCACTAAGAGGTTAAATTCATGAATGTCAGTCAAGCATTGTGAAAACCTGAAAACGGAGGCAGCATTCAAAGAATATTATTATTAGTTTCACCACATGCATATTACATAAAGCTCTGCAGAGAGGCCAGGGAGCGGAAGAGGGGGAACAGTGATGTTATTGTGCCCAGACTGATATTAGAACAATGACCACTATAAGCTGATGATACTTTATCAACCAAACAGAACAATGGCTAAGGCTTAGCACCTAGTACTCTATTAGTTGTGACATTATATATCAGAGAGATCACAAAAATGAGGTCAGTTCTCTGGGCTAATTGTTTGACCTATTGTTTGGCTATTTGTTGAGAATTGTTTGTATAGGAAAAAATGTGTACTTAAATTTACACATCTGCTGTACTAAAAAAATAGGAAATTCAAAAGAGCTAAAACTCAGCTGAGCTCCTCCCCTGGTGATACCAGTCAGGCTCCTGTGCGGCAAAGGTGCCAGTCACTTTGAAAAATCCCGGTGGAAAGTGTGCAGTTTGCAGGATTCATAGGTCATGATTTGTTCTTTGTGAGGAAAAGTCACACTGTTAACACCTAAAACATATGTTTATACACTGTCTGCAGTACTGGTGCTCCTCAGGGAACAAAGCAGTTGGAAAAAGCTACATGTTAGGCCTACCACTGTATTTCTCCTCACCTAGTTGGTTACTAGATACACATATACGTAATACACTAGATGTTTGGTTAATTAAGGTTGGACCAGATGATCCTTGAGAGACAGATGATTCAACCTGCATCCTGATTCTATGAATTTGACCACCGCTATATGTATAAATATAGCTAACAGCACTGGACTTGTTACACTGAAAACTACTGACCAGCTAACACCCAGTATGTCTAACCTTATAATTCTCCCAATGAAAGAAAATCCTTATGTAGTCAGTGAAGAGGTACCAAAGTTCAGACAGACATCACTTTCTTTGAAGGTCTTCAGAGCCCTCTTACTACTGCATGCCTTCCCACTGTTTGCCATGTGCTTTCTGATATGAAACAGCTTTTTGGTGACCAACCTGCACAAGAATTGTGGGATAAAGTACAGCCATTACAACAGTAACTATACAGCAGTACAGCAAGGAATGTAGCTGCGGCAGGAAAGAATGCTTATCTGTTGAACAGAGGGGACAAGAGGGGACGTGGAATTAGTAAAAGTCAAATCTGAAATGCAAGACGAGATTCATATTTTAGGTGTTACAAAAAACATGGGAATTAAAGAACAGCTGGAAAAAAAGGATGAAAGTGGCTTGACTTATCAGGTCAAAACATTTATTTTACTGCAAACAGTGTGATAAAAGCATGAAAGGTAGGAAAACCAGGGTAATTGTTCATATATAGTACTATTACCAGCAAGAAAGCTGTAAGGAATTAACCTCAGTAACTGAGTACCCAAAAGAAAATAAGACTTCCTGCAAATATAATTAATTCAGTACATACTGTCCTTGTCCTCTCCTCTCTCCGGTATAATTTCATGGAAGTTAAACTGCAATTTTGTTGCAGCCTTGGGAACAACTGGTTAGTATAATCTTTGCAGCGGAGTCTGAGACAGATCAGTGGATATGGGAAATGGGACTTTGGTAGCAGCAGGAGTAGTGAACAGCCTCACTGGAAAGAAGGGGAATCAATTAAAGCAGGATGTTGCAGGTAAACATCAAGCCAGATTGTGGCAGGTTTTATGGTCCTTGTGAGATGCTGGACACCTTCAAGATTTTCTTGATCTCAAAGACTTGAATAATAAGACAGTTCAGGGTGGAAAGGACCTCAGAAGGTCTGTTGTCTGATCTCTGGTTCCAAGAAGGGTCAGATACGAGATCAGGTTAGTCAAAGCTTTATCTGGTTTGGTCTTGAAAACCTCCAAGTTTGTAGACTGAAAATCCTCCCTGGACAACCTGTTCTACTGCTTCACTGTCCTCATCTGCATCTTTTATCTCATCTGAGAAATTAATTAATGCTTCCAGTTGCCAAATATCTCCTGTATCTGTTCCTCCTTCATCCTCATTGACATTGGCACCCTGGAACTGCTCTTATTCTGCTAAGGGGGCCTAACTACCTGAATTTATGTTTTTATTTTTCACAGCGTTCATATTATATGAGCTGTGGTTGTGTGATGAGAATAAAATACAAGGGAGATGGTGCTGTGCTATAAACTTAAAACCTTTGTTCAGGCTATTTTAAAGCATTAACAGAGGGCACTGCCATGTTATGAACAGTCTCACAGCTGGTCTGGTTAAATTCTATGAGCAAAAATGCTCTAGTGTAGAGATTTTAGGAGCTCAGTATGAGCTGAAAACATTCTCAACTGTCACAAAAACAAGCATTTCATCCCCAGGGATGTCTTGTGAAAGAAGAGCAGCAGCTGTGCAAGCATTCTGGCCAAAATTATCAACAAAACAGTAAGTAACAGTAACTGGAGTAAGTGGCTGTATACTTTGTATCCTGAGAACTGCAGGGAGGAAAACTGAGAGCAACAGCTGCGGCAGTAATAGTTAGGGAAATAGAAGAAGACAGCAAGGTATTCCAAAGTACAGTGGTTTTTATGCATTTGTGCCTTCTGAGATAGGGGCCAGTGTACTCACCACCTCAGAAAATTAAATATCAGCAATGTCCTTTGTGTCCCAGACAAAGCAATGATAAATGTTTTTCCCACACCTATGCACAGAGGTGTGGCACTCTGGTCTTTCATCAGATCTCTGTTTGCAGGAAAGCAGCTTGCTAGATAAAGCTCCTGCATAGTAAGAGCGTTTCATAATGCACACACTAAACATGGCTGGTTTCCCCAGGAGATTTCCTCCAATTAATAATCCTTCCTGTTTGAAGATGGCTTTTCTGGATAAATCTGTAGAGACCACAGTGTGCTCAAGGGCAGAGTATCGGCCCAATCACACCACACACACCGCCCCTCAGACAGAATGCAGGACTTTGAGTCAGGATGTTGCAGCTGTTTCAGCACAGAGGTGCTATGCAATGATTAAGGCCAGGAAACGGAGATTGCTTCATCCTAATGCAGAGCTGGGGATGGTTTTTAAAAATACTCTGAGGTGAAGTTTTATTTCACAATAAAACAATAAGTAAATAAATAGATGAAGCAATGGCACCAAAGTCAAGCAGGAAGCCTGTTTAATAACTTTCGAATACAAAGGGCTAAAAGTACAGTAACATAAAATGACAGTAACACATGGAGTGAATAAAAATATCCTCAACCTCGTCACCTCAACTGCTGAGTTTACCAAAAATATTGAGCCTGCTATTGGATCATACAGAAGGAAGCTGCTCCATAGGCAGCAAGAACTATTTGATCCAAGCACACACTATTCTGATGAGAAAAAACTATTAAGAATTAAATAATTAAATGCTGCTAAATCATTTTTCTATGCATGAGGTCATTATTACTTGAAAATAACAGCCATCTATTCTGCTAATCAGAAACTGATAGGGAATGTGATAAACCCTTACAAAAAGACCTGCTTACCACCTAAAGCTATATTATAAAGTCTCATTTTTAAAAGTTAATTAGAAAAATAATTAAAAGTCAATCATTCTAATGCCTAAGCAGATTCCCCAGAATCTCTCAGTAAAAGCCATAGAAGAAGCAGACTTAAGAGCTTAAACCAATTCCTTTCTGACACCTGCTTATACACACTGACGCATGAGATTTGGTTCTCCTTGCTCTACCGTACACTATGACTAAAAATATCATTAGTTTCAATAAAATCAATCTACTTATAACAAAAAGCATTTTAAACTAGGAATTTCTGTGGTATTACCTTTTACTGGCAAACTGTGTGCAACATGAGTATTTTCAGTTCTAACTATATTACAACCCCACCACTCATCGGTGCTTGTCTGTTATAAAATTAAATTAAAAAGAGGCAACAATCCCTACTACTTGGATACATAATTCAACCATTTTTCCAGTTCTACCTAATACAATTGTAAATAAATTCTCTCACATGTCAACCGTACAGTACCAGTGAAATGTCAGATCATAGAGTTAATGTCACCACTGTTAGCAATCATGCTGCCAATCATCTA
Source organism: Amazona ochrocephala (assembly GCA_039720435.1). NCBI lineage: Eukaryota > Metazoa > Chordata > Aves > Psittaciformes > Psittacidae > Amazona > Amazona ochrocephala. Next base: position 77,564,031 of record CM077881.1, on the reverse strand, counting down.
GCAAGTATTTCCTGCAAGGCCAGATGCATAGGCAGAATAGATGGCACAACCTCTCTTTAGACGCTCTGCTGGGAAGAGGCTGAATACTACAACACTCCTCTTTCCCCACACCCCCAAATCACTTCCCCATCTACACATTAGGACAGAAAATCTTTACCATCAATATCCTCAGCTTTGACCTCAGCATCAGAATGAGACACACTCACAATTTTGCAATGGCTAGAAACTGAATTGTCTGGTAACCAGAGTCAAATCTTCAGCTTTCTTCATCAGCCCTGTGCATGATGGAGCCTTGTCAAGCAAAAATACCTTCAGCTTCGAAAATCTAAAAGCAGCTTGAATAAGCTTATATATATTATCAAGATAAGGTGTTGAGGTATATATTGAAACCCAAATATGTTTATCAAGATAAATACTAAAACATTCTGCATAGTTTTGGAAGAGAGCAGTGTCTGAAAAAAATAGTAAACTGCAGTGATCTTAGATACATATTTAGGTCTGATTCATTACATGGTTTTTATTTCTGATTCATGACATGTTCCCTTTGCTGCATTTTAATTCACCTGAGTTTAGGTTTTAATGACTTCTCTAAACTCCAGAAAAACATTAGTTGAGTTACCCATGATGATTTACGAATCCTTTTCAAAACACCATCTGGCAGTTTTCATGAGGGACTGTAGCAATAGGACAAGGGGCAGTGGATTTAAACTTACACATGGAATGTTCAGTTTAGGTACAAGGAAGAAGTTCTTTACTGTGAGAGTGGTGAGGCACTGGAAAAGGTTACCCAGAGAAGTGGTAAACATTCCATCCCTGGCAATGTTCAAGGCCAGACTGGATAGAGCCTTGGGCAACACGGTCTAGTGTGAAGCTCCCTGCCCATAGCAGTGAGTTGGAATCAGATGGTCTTAAGGTCCTTTCCAATGCAAACCATTCTATGATTCTATGACACTCAGAGGTCACCAAGCCTACAAAATTTTTTTATTGGTAGACTGCTATTCTTGTGATTTAAGGCGAATTTATGCTCTAGGATAAGTCTGGCCTTGCCCACTACACAGAGCACCAATGATTCTGATATATCCCAGTACCCATAAAATGTTTTCCAAATAGCCTACAGTAGTCTGGCTTTTTATACATAATGTACCAACAGAATCTGATCAAATCCAAATTTAATTCAGGAACTAGCATGGGTTTCAAAACAAGAGCTTGCTGAAACTTGTGGGCACTTTTCTACAGATTCCTTGTGATTTATATCTGGACCTAACTGAAAGTTCACTGAAGCCTAGAACTATTTAAGTAGGGAAGCTGGTTTACAAACCAAATCAGAATCTTATTGCACCATCGTCTCTGCTTTGCTATCTAAAGAGTCTCATCATCTTTTCTTAGTGTATAATTTTAATGCACAGTTCTCAACTTCCATACTCTTTTCTCCAAGATGCTTCAGCCCTTGCCAATTTTTCCACATTCTTATTTTCTGATTTCCGCTAACATTTTCTTGAGCTTTTCTGTCTACATTTCCAATGACACTAACTTGGAAATTGATTTTTTTTTGAGTTTATCTACAAACTCCTTATTTCATACCATACATACATATGAGCCATAGATTTCTGCAATTTAAAGAAATGCTACTAACAATAATTAAAACATATAGGAAGAATATTTAATACAGCATGCTTATGTACATGTATATACACTTGCATTTCTGTACTCACATATAAACTTGCACACACTTAAATTTATACAAATGAGACATGAAAACCCTCCAGCAGCATTTTCAAGACTGTGTTGCTTACTTTCCCTACAAAAAGAATGCAGTCACCCAGATAGTTCTTTATCAGCTAAATGTTGCTCATCTTGCTTTGTAATCAACATTCATTCAATTCAAATTACCTAAAAGAGGAAGGCAGCAGAATTTGGCTTTGCAGACTGCTATTCATTCAAACAAGTAAGATGAAGATCCTATGTTCGTGTTCTCATACAATGAGATAATGACTTTTACTTCAGTTAAAAATACCAAATGTGATTGCAAGCTAAAAATAAATCAATTTTCTAATTATTACTTAGAACAAGAGATGCTTTTTATTTCCCAATATCATGTATGAATAAAATTTTCCAATTTTTCAGCCATACAAACATGTATTTTATTCTCCAAGTTGTTAGCTGTTAGCTCTTTCATGGAAAAAATATGGTATGGCACTAAAGGAAGAAGATTACAGTCTGCAGAAGTCTATTTTAGTGCATGATTGAAAATCAGCATGGCAAAGTCTCCTGGCAACACTTTGTGTAAAGACACAGTAAGCAACTAAGTCTAAGTTACATGCACAGCAACTGAATGCTCAGGCTTTAATTTCTTATCCAATAATATTTTCCATGGTGCTATGTACTCTTAAGGAGCTGTTGCACTCGTTTCAGTAGCAGACAATCCATGTAAGACTGTAATTAGTGAACTTATTTAATAGAAGATTAGAAGTCAATTAAATACTTCAGATAAAAAGTAAAATGTGAAAAGAAGGACTAATAGTCATCTTCCAGCCATCTTCCTCTGATCTTTGAAATGATCATGACCTCCTAGTTAATATAATTTTTAATCAGAGATCTTAATGTAATTTCTGCAGTAGCTGTTTAACTAATAGAGTAAATCTGATAGTTGCAAGGGCTGGCGATGAGCAGGTATTTGCCAAATCTGTCTCTACAGCTTTAATTGTGCTGAATACTGTATAAATACTTTAACAGTTGTGACAAACTGATCACTTACTCAACAGAGGATTATCACAATGTTATCACAGACTCTGCTCACCAATAGGCCAGGCACAGCCTGTGACACTACTGTTCAGGGGCTTGGGAGTGGGTTTATTTTTCCCCACTGTGACAGATACCTCAAGAAGCCCTGCAGTCCAACGGTCGGCATCTTAACTATACTCTTTATGCCTAAGGATTGCTTTAAATTTTTAATTGCCTTTTGAGTTTTGAACACCATTCATAAGAGGATTTTGACCACAGTTACAGACCACAAGATATGAAGTTCCTCAAGAAGAAGCAGCAGTCTTGTGCATTCTACATAGCAATAAACCAGGGACTAAATTATAATCCTGGCATTGACATAAACAGCGAGAACAGAGCAGATCAATTCTCCACCATCCCCTATTTAACCTACGTATGGTTCCAACAGCCAGTTTGGGGATTAATTACTTACGATTTATTACCTTCTGCATGCTATAACCACACCTTATTACTGTAATGTAACTTCTTTTGCAGATTGTTACTGAAAGAAAATGTGGCTTGCTTTTCCTTCTTACCATGCAGTTGCACTTGAAAACTCTAGTTCTCCTGGTCTATTGAGTGAAAAAGCAAAGAAACACTTATTTCACCTGTGACAACTGAGAAACAAGTGCCGAAGAGATATTGTTACACACTGCACTTTCTCTGCTCTGAGCGAGTACACACCCAGCTCATTGGCCAGCAAACAGCAGCAGACCAATCCACCTCTTTGTGTTAAAGACAAGAGCATGATTTCATAAGAACAAAAGAAATTCTTCCACATACCTTTCTTAGTGTAATAAGCATTTGAAACAAATTTTTTTTTCTTGTTGCTACTTCTTTGCATGTTTTTTCCTGGGCTTCATTTATCAAATACAGATGGAGACAGCTCACAGAGCTAGAGGGACCTTTGACCTGACTTCATGCAGCCACTTGTGTTATCCTACATTCTAACCTACTTTTTACACACACACACACACACACACACACACACACACACACACACACACACACACACAGAGTACCATGTATCAAAACAGAATATTCATTGTACCAATTTGGTCCTGTAATTCAGATATAAGTATACTGACATATAAGTATACTGACATTACAAGGAAGAGTTATATCCATATAACATACACATAGACCACACTATAGAAATCTACCATATTCCTCAAGTACCTATTCTCAGCTTCCATATCAATGACTGAAATTCATCATCTCCCTGATAAACACTTTTCAACATTTCTTTGAGGATGGAAATCAGCTAAGAAGGCTAAGATGATACAAGAAGTGGAAAAAACAGTTGCCAGAGAGAACTTTCATCCTTTTGGACTAGAACAATTCTAGATATGTATGTTCCTTCATTACAATTCATTGCCATGCCTCTTTTTTCATTCTGCTCTGGATACAATCAGATGTAGTCACATCTTGCTCACATTATTTGCAATTCTACCAAGAAAAGGTAGCTCCACAGTTTAATTTCCTATGCTACTACTGCTAGGCCACTCTAAATTTGACTCCTTTTCCCATGTAAACTGATACTGACATCACTGTCACCTTCTACCTATTGAGACTATAAGCAAAATTTGGCAAAGATATATTCTAAATTCACTATTCTTATTTCTGACTCCCACTGCTAACCACGCTTACTACTACGTCCATCTGCCAAATTCCACTGATACTTTCTTATGCTTTTTGAAAGGTTTTAAAAGTTTGGTGTAGCAGCATTAACTGAATTTAAAATGTGTGGATGCTGAAATTTTAACTTACACGTATCTTGTGTTAGTTTTGGACTGTGGGTTTTTCTCTAGAAAGCTACCTACTGTCTTGACTTCAACGTGCTAAATACTGGTATCTTTCATTAAGGAAATGTTGGAATATTTATAAAAATGAGATGTTACTCAAATGTTCAATGTTGCAAAATGATACCATTTATCTAGGCTACCTCTGACACATATGTCAATGTATGTCACTGGCACTCAGACCTCTTTTAAGCTTTCCATTTCCTTCACTACTGTTAAATTCTGAGCCATGGTCAATATTTTCCTAAATATCCACCAGCTGAAATACAGGACTTACTTAATGATGCCTCTCCCTTGTGATTACTCTTGCTCCAAATGTTGAGTTATCATATTAAAAAATCAGCACTGTGAATACTAGGAACTCAGTCAACATTACTGCATTTCAAGTAACTGTATCAGCTACAAATAATGCTATTATCATTCAAAGCTTACAAACGTTTAAATTGCTGTTTTCTTAGCTTCTAGTGATTCTACCTCAGAAGAGAATGAAACTTTTGAGTGTTTATTGTACTACATAAACGATGAGGTTCTTATGTCTCACAGACTTTTGTAGTACTATAGGTCCTTCTTCCTTGATTGTAATGGCTGTAATTACTCCAAAAATTGTGGCAAAAGTGGGAAAGAGTGTAGGATCAGTGATGGTGTTTCACAGGAGAATAGTTGCGGAGAACACTTAAATCTCAGCAATGCTCAGACTTTAAATAAGATAACATTCATAGTCATGCACAGGACACAACAACTTGCAACTAGTGAATTTTGTCTTTCTTCAGGTTTTATGTCAAAGTGACAAATGGAAGATGCTTTTGTCCTGTGATATTCCAAAATATGTTTCAGGAGATCTATTCTGCTGCCGTATGTGAATTTGATCAGAATATTTTCCTTTCAGCTGTTGAGATGAAGTGTCTTGGCTGCCAAGCAAACATGATGGTTGAAAAGTCAACATAAAAACTGTGATAAAAATAAAATAGATAAAAAGTCACCATTCAGTGCAGTGATTTTTTTTTTTTTTTTTACAGACTAGTTTTCTGACTGTGACTTCATAAAGAAAAAATAGCTTTATTTTAAATATGGAAATAGTCATTTAAACATGGAAATAGCAATGCTCATGGGTAGAACACACGAAGAAAAACCAGGACCTCAAAGTTCTGTTCATCACTCTGCCAACTCGCACAATTTTGATTTACATTTTCTCTCTGTATTCACCCATTCAAGTCAGGCATTTTGACTTCTACGGACCCTTAAAGCATTCAGAGCATTCAGTATCATTTTCATCATAAAATGATGGTGAACAAGTACACTTCAAGACTGAAAGCTCTAGTAAGATTTCAGTTATTTTGGTCCCAGTTTTGCAGTGTGTGCAGGACTTCAAGTAGACTGGAAAAAAGAAGGGGAAACAAAAAAAGCTAGAGAGGAATAAGGACAATGGATAAATGGGAAGTCCTTAGTATAGCCTAAGATAAAAAAAAAAATAAGTATAAAAATATGTGAAGCCAAGTAAACTGTGTGATAACATGGCCTGTGGCACAGTACAATTTGAAAACTTTTCATATAACTCAAAACCTGCAAAACCTGTGTTTTCTCTCCTCACTGTCCCAGCAGCTAAATTTGCTCACTAGCAAGCAGTAAGCCCAAATGTCTGCAACAATGAGAATGAAGGGACAAAAAGCACTTGAGAGCAACATACTTACAATGCAATTTAGGTAAAATCTTAATCCAGCTGGGCGTCTTAGGACAAACAGCCTTACCTTCACTCTTGCCTCAGAAAGCTCCAAAGGCTTCAGGCATTTCCCCCTTTCTCCAGCCTACTCAGAAATGCCCTGGTCTGCACAAGCTCACACTTGGGCAGGTCCATTTTGTGCCGATGAGAACATGCTTTATGGGACTGTAACCTCTCTCAGCTGAAATGACCAAGTCCCTGATTCTAGGAGACTTGTATTAGAGTAACACAAGCAGGCTGCTGCTTCCATATCTGCAGCCCATCCTGCTCAGGCCTGCCTAATCCTTCAAAGCAATCTGATCTCTGTGTTTTATCTTCAAGAAAATATCAGTTGTATATAATCTTAAACACAGTACTTACTGTCAGAGAGGCACTCCCAACAAGAAATAGAAGCAAGCACCTAATTATCCCTCTAGTCTTCTCCAGGCTTCCCAGCTCAGCTCACAAAAAGCAGCCTTGCTGGGTAGGCTGACTCTGAGTGTATTTGGCACAGTTTTCTTCTACTTTTCTCATCAGACAGAAATATTAGCACTGATTTTGCATCAAGATGCCCTGATCCAAGGTAACACAAATAAGGCAAAGGTCCACCTGTGTTCACAAGCAGTTCTAAGCCACGCATAGTTCAGCTCCTTAGCGGCATCAATAGAAGAGCTTCCAGCATCTGGCCACCAGGCTTCCAGCCTCATACTACAGACAAAACATTTGTGGCTGTAAGACAAAGCACTTGATTTTTAAGATCCCTGAAAGTTCACTGCTGAAAATGTATATCTGGAAATCTGATCAACTATTCAAGCTACACTGTTAACTATAGTAAAGCTGTGTGTTGGTTATTCAAAGCATATAAGGAACTGTTGTGCCTGGTTATGAACTCTCCATAAAAAAGAGATTACGTAAACAAGAGACAAACCAAATCTTTTAGTTCTAGCTTTCTAAGTCAAACTGCCACTCACATGAACTTCTCAACTTTCTTTAAACTCCAGCAAAATGCATAACAAGGTATTCTGCATGAAGAAGGAAAGATTAGGAGAATATGACTGCGTAACAGTCTGGAGAAACAGACTGTAGTAACAGAACAATTGGAGAAAGGCCCTTGTATTCATTACAGTTACTTTAGTTTTACACTAGAGAGCACAGGTTGGACTTGTAATAGTCAATTTTTAAATCCTTTTTTATTTAAATCATCAGACGAAAGAGTACACTGGGTGTATTTTACAAACAAGCTGCTTGGTCCAGCACTTTCAGAAACTTTAAGGAATGCAATCAGACTGTAAAAACTAGTGATTGATGCAATGCACATTCTTAGCTATGTATTTTCACAACAGCCTTAAAATCTGAAAGCAATGAAATTGTTTTTAATTGGAAAATTAAGATTTTTATGCATCTGACCTACACAGAAGTTTTGCATAAAGGAGTTCTCAGATTGCTTTAACAGTGTATCAAAAGTAAATACTGAAAATCTGACTGTCCCTCAAGCCCATAAAGGTACTCATAGACTTCTTTTGTTTGTAGTAATGGAACGATTAGAGAGTTTTCAGGGTTTCTTGTGCAATTGATAACCTAGATACTTAACCTAAGAAAACAAACCATTACTTTACCTAGATTCTGGTACACAGATCCAGATCCCTGGTTGTGTAAACTCACTTTACTTCTTTCAAATCCTAATGCCTCAATCAAATTAGCAGAAGAATTACCATAAAAAAAAAAAAACTAAAAAAAAAAAAAAAAAAAAAACAAAAACAACAAAAAACCAACTAACTTCAACAACTCAAATTTTTTTTAGATCAGTATAAATTACTAAAATGAAGGTTCAGCTGAGGAGTTAATGTATAGATCAATGTTACACCTCAGAATTTACTTACATGGATTCTGGTATTATATTTGAACACAAAGTAACTCAGAATCAGAATTGAAAATGTTCCAAAAAAACCCCCACCAAAACCAAAAAGCCTTTGACCATGTTCTCCCTTTCTAGAGACCTCATCTACCTGTCTTATACCCCAGGCTCCATTCTTTAACTATCTCTGGATTCACCTAACAGCCAGTACAGTTTCAGCTTGCTCTCTTGTGGCCAACATGAGAGCTACAATTCTCCCAGCACTGATGTTCCACAGATCATCACGAGTGGTTCTTCTAAAGCATTACAAGTTTCCTCAGCTAACAGACACTTACAGCTGAACCTAGTAAATGACTCAAGTTTGAACTCATAATCAAGTTATTGTGGCTTACCAACCACGATGTTTGTTACCAAGCATCAACTTACTTAGCTACAGAACCGAGGACATGAGGATTTCTAGCCCCCAGCAAAGCATGGTAACTTGGCACAGGTGAGTCATAAACACATTATCAATGTACTTCTCACATCTGTAAAATGACACATTTTACAAATGTAAGATGTATTGCCAACATCTTGAAAAGAGATTTTCAGGACGGCCTAACATTTCCAGCATGCTTTCAACAGTAGTCTGTCAGATCTTGGGCTTGGTTTTTGAGGATACTGGTGTGGTCTTGTGCCTGCAAACAGCTGATGGCAACTTCAAATATTTTCCAGCATCAGTATCTACCTGCCTGGTTTGTAACTGTTTACACTGTTTGTTGGATATTGTGTTATTTTGTATATTTTTAAAGATCACAGATGCTGAAAAAGTGAGGACTTCAAAAAACTCTGAAATATTTCTTGCTACTTTATTAACATTGCATCAGGCATTATTAACTTCTTCTAGTGTTACCCTAGAAACAGATCAGGTTGACCAGAGATGTACCACTAAACTACACTGTCGACTCAGTTGTCAGCCAGATCAGCTCCTGAGCCACCTCACCACCTCTCAAGAACAGTGCAAGCACATGGCAAACAATAGAACTACAGAAGCCCTGAAATAAGGTTGAATTAAGATGTCACAGCTCTGCACAGGGAGATTAAAGGTGCCGACCTTTTCCTTTGTTGAGTTTTACACACAGGAATGAATGTAATTTCTGCAGTAATCACATTGCAGGAATCCATTAATTTTAAAAAGGACTTATCAAAAAGCACATTCCATATCAGTAGAAGAATCAGCAATTTATGGTAAGACCAGAAGCTGAACACATTCCACATTTGCTGTTATGCCTCAAGACCATTATCATAACTCTTATGAATCAACAGATGAAACATTCTCAGGAGCAGAGTGATGAATTAAACATTAACTGCATTTATTACTGAACATGGAAAGGATCATCAGTACAGAAATTATACTTTGACTACTGGGTTACTCAATTGTCAACCTTTGTAACATATCAGCAGCAGATAAAACACTCGGGCAGCAGAAGGTTAGGAGGTACTCAGATTAAACAAATTACTCTGCAGAACAAGAGTGTGAAACTAGAAAGCACCCTGAGCAATAGCATCAGAACTGTTGAACGTGACCCTGGCATGTGTATTTCTAACAGAATTGGAAGGACAAGTTCCAGAGCCTTTCCAACCCCTACAGTTCCCCAGCAACTTCAGTTGATGTGCTTTGGGACTGCCAGAAGCACATCTGGAAGTGAAGCACATCGGTATACTGGAGAAAGCTGGGTCAACCACTTAACCAGTCCCACCACACAATTCCACAGGCAGCCATGGCAATGCAAGGGTGGAAGCAGCAGTGTGTGGTCAAAGGTCGAGGGAAGAATAAGACTGACCTTTCATGAAACTGGAGCCTCAGTTTCTCTTTGTTTTATCTTCTAAAGGCAAATAAGCATACCTGCAGGTTATCTGTATTGTTAAATATCCTTATAGCCAAACTGTCCTTTTTTTAAATGTTTCTACCAGGAGCCAAATCCCTCATTCTCCCTATACCCTATGCCAAAAATTCCAATCAACATCATGGACATTCCAACCAAGCTCACGAATACCACAAAAACAAGGCGTAATCTTACTCACAAGCTCTGTGTACATAACACATATGATGATGCGAGCCACAAATCACAAAGCATCAAAGAACAACACACCCACCTCACTTATTAAAGCAGCAAATACTTGAAAATTCATGAAGATTCGCACAATATTTGCAGTGCAGTCAGTAGCACATGGACCTGTAGGATTTTGAGATTTGCATCCCAACTGAGCTACTGGTAGCAGCCTGTAAGTTTGGAATGACTCTTGAGTCTTTAAAAGTATTACACAATATTTAAAAACCTCACTTGGAGTATTGCATACAGTTCTGGTGTCCTCAACATAAAAAAGACATGGAACTGTTGGAACAAGTCCAGAGGAGGGCCACAGGGATGATCAGGGGACTGGAGCACCTCCTGTATGAGGACAGGGTGAGAAACTTGGGGCTGTTCAGCCTGGAGAAGAGAAGGCTGCGTGGAGACCTCAGAGCAGTCTTCCAGTATCTGAAGGGGGCCTATAGGGATGCTGGGGAGGGACTCTTCATGAGGGACTGTGGTGAGAGGACAAGGGGTAATGGGTTTAAACTTAAACAGGGGAAGTTTAGATTGGATATAAGGAAGAAATTCTTTCCTGTAAGGGTGGTGAGGCACTGGAATGGGTTGCCCAGGGAAGTTGTGAATGCTCCATCCCTGGCAGTGTTCAAGGCCAGGTTGGACAGAGCCTTGGATGACATGGTTTAGTGTGAGGTGTCCCTGCCCACGGCAGGGGGGTTGGAACTAGATGATCTTAAGGTCCTTTCCAATCCTAACTGTTCTATGATTCTATGACTCTAAAAAGAGGGATTCCTGCATCAGTCTTACTCAAAGTCCCCACTCATACTCACTAATAAATATCTAGTATCTTCTCCATGAATATCGGCAGGCTGTCAGAGATACACAGTTCATCTACCCATTAACTCAGTGATCAGAGAATGCAACTCCTTTCATAAGTAAATCAAACTCAACATTTTGTTCTTCATTGGTACTACTGGGAAACACCTTCAAAACCTTCTTGTCACAGTAATTGGCTCTAACATTTATCAGCCTAAATTTATTTACGATACCAAATGAGGGTAATGTCATTTGTCCTTGTGCTATCATCATCCTCCTGACACTTACCCAACTTCTTCCCTTACATATTTATGAAGGCAGGTGCATTGCTGCAATTACCTACAGTAGAACGAAAGAGACGGCAATATTAAGACCCTTCTACCAAAGAGGAACATGTATAATCTGTAAATACTATATAACCCGTGTCTCCTCCAGATTACCACTAAGGAAACTGCTTAGACCTGTTTCAGAACAAGCTGACTCTAGTCCAGGGTGTCCCCCACACCCAGCAGCTTCGAGGTAAACCCCTTCCTTTTTTCTTCACGTTTTTTCCCTTCACGCCCTACAAGGCCCAGTTTCCAGCCCTCATTCCCAACAGCTTTTTCGCCTTGGCCTTACCAAGGCCCCCGCACAGAACATCGACAGATCGCTGCGCGCGTTGCGCCTCCCAAGAGCCCTTTGCCGGGACCAGCTCGGCAGTGGCCACCCGCGCGGACACCACGCAGGGCGGCCGCAGGGCGCCCTCTCACGCCTGACCGCCAAAACAGCACCGCACAGCCCGCGCATGCGTGTTCAACGGCGCCCGCTGATTGGCCGTCCTCCTGGGCCGGCCGCACGCATGCGCGCTCCGCCGCCGGTGGGCTGTCTGCGCGTGCTCTGTGGCCGCTGTGGGGTGCTCTGTGTGTGAGGGGCATGGCGGGCCGTGAGCTGCGGCTCGAGGAGAGGGAGGAACTGAGCCGGAAGGTGAGCCGGGGCCGACATCGGGGCCTCGGGCTGCGGCCCCTCGTTTTCCCCGCGCTGCTGTCGGGAGCGTGTGGCGGGCTGAGCCGCGTCCAGGGCTGTGCTGCCGCGGGGAGAGAGGAGGGAGCGGCGGCCCAGGGAATCCTGTAACTTCAGGCGTGATCAGTGAAGATGAGGGCGAGGGCTGTGAGGAATCTGGGGTCCTGTGGCGCTGAGTTTTCATTGTAGGGCTCATTGTTCTTGTCGGCGTCGCTGTTGGCTCTCTGGTCAAATTTGGACGATTTTTGTTTATTACCGCTCCAAGTAGAGCTGGAGATGTCAGCGAGGCTTTTCTTTGCAGTATCTAATTGAGCTGTATCTACTCAAAAAGTGCCACGGGTTTTCAGTTACAAAGGGTGGCACTCCTCATAAATCTGCTCTGTGTCCCGTGGTAGCAGTAGGTTTGTTTAGTATGAAATCTGTCAAGTCTTATGGAACTGCTTTCCCGTAGAAAAATACTTCCTTTCCATGTGGCCATGTTGTATAAAGTCAGTGGTGGTTTTGATTGCCTGGGAGGCTGTAAAGCTATGGCATGTATTTCATGTTGTCATTCCTGCTATGCCTAAGTGGCTGCTTTAGCCTGTAGCAAAAGATGACACTGCCGTTCTGTCTTTTGGGATTATAAGATATTGATACAGCTCCTGGAAAACTTGTCCTTTCTGTATGCCATGGTCAGTTTGGCTAACCTAGCAACTTTCTGCAGTTGCACCCATTCCAGGAGACACAAAGGAAGAACAAATTAAAACATGTTGTTTGTTTCTAGTGAAAAAAAAAAAGGCATTAAGTTCCCTCTGACCAGATCTTGTAATTTTTATGGCTTTTATAACTGTCCTCCTGATTGCTCTTTACCTTTCTGTCATTGTGAAAGAAAATGGGAATACCTGCCACCTCTGCCAGTGCAGTTGAACAGAGTGGTAAATCCTAAGGAAGTTCCTACAAAACTCCAGAGCAATAGAAAGGCTTCTGTTGCTATTAATACCATTTTAAGATTTTTGACTGTTTGCTGGTTTCATTTTGAATCTGGAGGATACCTGTGATTATAAAGTGTAATGTAGATAATATGCTAAATTTTTGAGTTAAAATTATTTGATGTTTAATTAGTTGTTTGCATGTTTTCTTTACTTCTTGGGGGAAAATGTGATATCTGATTGTAAATAGCTAAGGTACTCTGGCTTCTCAATAGTGATTGCTTTTGAGGGTAGGAGAAATATTAATCTCTGCAAGATAACCCGTTTCTGTGCTTTTTGTATCTACTTGCACTTTGTCTTCAGTGGTCCATTTGGAGAACAGCAACTATATATGCATGTAGCTGTCCTAAAAGAAATCAGTAAGCGTGTTCACCAGCTGGATTATAATACAGTGGTTTACTTTTAATAATTAAATTGAAGTGCATCTTTTGACTTTCAGATTAAAGAGCAGAAGGTTGTAGTTGATGAACTGTCAAATTTGAAGAAGAACCGGGTAAGTATTTACAAATTTGCTTTTGACTGTTTCATTTTAGCATCAGAGAAATAAATATAGAGACAAGAGGGGAAACAAAATTGGAGCACAGTCTTTAAATTTGTTTCAATACAGATTTTAATGCAGATGTGGTCTGAGGTAGTCAGAATAATTTGTCCTTCACTTGTACTGTAACACAGTATGTTGGATTTTTTTGCCTGTCTTATCTGAGTTCTTTCATTAAGATGCTTGAGTTGGTCAGAAGACTTCATGAAGTATTTTTACTTTTCATATGCCTGTGTTTTAAAACAGAATGGTAGCCCTCATGTATGAAGAAAAGCAAAATGCAGACTAGTCATGGGTTGATAATGAAATGTTTTTGATGACATGGCAGGGGGGTTGGAACTCGATGATCTTGAGGTCCTTTCCAGCCCTTACTATTCTATACTATTCTATGATATAACATTAGAATGCTGGTGTTGTCAGGGCAGAAATTGTTCTTCTGGCATAAAAATGAAGGGATGTATCAGTGGACCTACATCAGTTTCTCTTGCAGGATGGTTGCCAGAGTTTCTTGCTCCCATCTAATGCAGTGTTGGTTTTGTTCTACAGAAAGTTTATAAGCAGCAACCCAATAGCAACATATACTTTCTCGTAGACCGAACAGAAATGCTATCTCAATGCAAAAGTAAGTTTGCAGTCTAAACATTGTTCAAATAGTTAACTATTTAAAAGCTGTATTTATAGCTGTTAATGATTGCAAAGGTGTGTTAAAATTAAAAGCTGGCAACTGTGTATATCAAATACGAAATAGACTTCAGACATGCTTGTTTTTCTGGATTGGATAAATGTGAAAGTGTTGTTGTATGGATGCAATAAAAGAGCAAGTGCTGCAGATGTAGGAAGAGGGAGCATGCCTGCCCCACAGAGGAGCTGCTACTCTCAGTGCCCTTTGGGAAGCTGTATACTGGTTTGTCCTTTAAATAAAAATAAAGAAGCCTAAAAATTGCTTGGGATGAGTAGGAAGAAAACAATATTAGTTTAACTGGAGGTTAGGTTAGAAATCTTTAGGTATTTGAAAGAATGGATCTGTGAAATAAAGAAGATAGTCGAATGGATGATAAAGAGAGTTCATGGTTGAACAAATGTTAGAAATGTGTAATTTTAGGTGTATGAATTTGTTTCTGGAATGCACAATTTCTACTTTCACTTTTCTTTCCCTGCCAACTTACCAGTTTATGAAACTGATTGTTCATGTATTTCTTACACAGATACATTAGATGAATTAAAGAAGGCACATCAGGAGATGGAAAATTCAGAAAAGACTAAAATCAAGAAATAGTTCATCTGAATTCAAAGTCACCATGTGTGGTATTTGTTGCATTGTTACCTTGTGTAGCCAGCATGCTATTCATGATTTCTTTAACGAAGACATACTCTGCCATCTTAGAAGAAGAGGACCAGATAGTAGCCAGCAGTTGATAAAGACTGTGCCTGATCTGCCTTACCAGTGTCTGTTTTCTGGCCATGTACTTCACTTGAGAGGACTGGTGACTCCTCAGCCTCTGCAAAATGCCAATAGCAATATTTTTCTTTGGAATGGAGAAATTTTCAATGGAGTGCATGTAGGAGATCTGGAGAATGACACTGAAGTTATGTTTCATCATCTTGCATTATGCAGTAGTGAAGAGGACATGTTATCACTATTTTCATCAGTTCGGGGTCCATGGTCTTTTATTTATTATCAAGCATCTAGACACAGTTTATGGTTTGGTAGAGATTATTTTGGTCGCCGTAGTTTGCTTTGGCAATGTAATAATGAGGTCAACAGCGCTTTCTGTCTTACATCTGTAAGTGCTTATTCTGAATCAGATCACCAATGGCAAGAAGTCCCAGCATCTGGAATTTTCAAAATCGATCTCAAAGCTTGCACAGCAACTAAATCTTGGTCTTTAACATTGTTTCCATGGAAGTACAGCTGCACAGAGAAAGCAGTAGAAGAAATATTCATTAATGTTCTGGACCAAGTTTCAAAAGACTTACCAAACCACATGCGTGTTGTGATGAATGAATCAAAACTATGTCTCAGAGCACCAGTTATCCCCTTAAATAAAACAATTTCTGAAGCGTCAGGTCAATGTCCAGGCACTAATATTAGCAATATTACTCATATGGTTTCTGTAGAAACCCTTCAAGCATTTCTTGCAGAGGAGCACAAGAAAAAGTTAGTTTGTCAGTTTATTGATGTTTTAAATGAAGCAGTAAAGAGACGGGTTTTATATCTCTATAGAGCTGAAGATCGGGAAACAAGAGAAGTTCCAAGCATGTCTAGCAGGAAAGCACATATTGCAGTGCTGTTTTCTGGTGGCATTGATTCCATGGTTATTGCAGCCCTTGCTGATAAACATGTACCTTTGGAGGAACCAATAGATCTTCTCAATGTAGCTTTCATGCTGAAAGAACAAGCTAAGCAAAAGGGTACCTCTAAAAACCATACCAGCAGGGAAGTACAGTTTGATCTGCTTTGTTCTCAAGAAAGTTGTCAAGATCTTGATGCTAAAACTCCTGCTTGTTTCTCTTGCTTTGATGTTCCTGACAGAATCACTAGTAGGGCAGGACTGAAAGAATTAGAGGCCATTAATCCTTCAAGAATCTGGAACTTCGTGGAGATCAATGTTACACCAGAAGAGTTGAAAAAAATGCGACAACAACGCATTAATCACTTAATTTATCCACTGAATACAGTCTTGGATGACAGCATTGGCTGTGCAATTTGGTTTGCTTCCAGAGGGGAGGGTTTTATTAGTAACCAAGGAGAACCGAAACCGTATAGAAGTCCTGCAAAGGTACTGATCTGTTGTTATTTTCTGCCTTGCGCTTGACCTGTGAATGTAAAACCAGTTCTATTGTTTCAGAAGTCAGCAAAGGTCTAATATTCAATAGGCTTCTGAAATTGAGTGGCAGAATGTACAGTAGTTCAGTAATTACAATCTTTGTGTAATTCTGGAGTTAAAAACTGCATTCAGTTCTTTTATGATGTAGTGTGAATGGCTTTTAATTGAGCTTGAATAAGCAGCAGTGTGATTAGGAAAAATAATAACCATCATCTATCATCTTCGGTGTTTCCACCCCAGTAGTGGGTAAGAGTTGTTCAGTCCAAATTGAGCAGCTTAACAAATTTAGAGTTAAATGTTAGTGAATTTTTAAATAATTTTGGTTTGTGCCAGCATTCCAGCCCTTGTAAAATTATTACCTTCTTCTTTAGGCATGCTATTTATATGACAAAATAGCAAAGAGTAATGGCAGAAAAGATGACTATTTGGAAGTGTTTGTAATTAGTGTCTGATCGAATGGCAGAACTACAAAAAAGTAGCTCTTTCCCTGTTGTAACTTACTTTCATGTGTTTAGTATGAAGTAAAATCTTTTTAGCTACTAGAGGATTTTATTGGGATTTTGACACTTGTTTCTCACTTCCTCATTTCCTGATGTTTGCACAGGAAAGAATAAAGTGATTAATTTCAGGAATTTGCAGTCCATCACTGAGACTCCTGTTTCTTTCCTACTAATTGCTAGACTCTAAAACCACAAAAAAAAACCAAAACCCAACAGCAGTAAGCCCCCCAACAAATGCAGTAGTGTGCTTAAAAACTGCTACAGAACACAGCTGATTTAGTTCACTGATCTACTTCAGAATGTGTGTTCATCTCAAGATTTGCAAACATCAAAATTCATCTTAGGTTCAGGATATGTTGACATAGGTCATGAGTTAATAAAACATAAAGTGAAAGTGTCATTTTCCCCATCAGGTACCTACTGCTATGCATAGGTAAAAAAGCAGTTGACCACTGGCTGGTGTCAAATGAGTAAAACACACTTGACATCCACTTTATAGTTAACTGCTGTTGAAAGCGTAGCAGTGGACCAGCCATAGTAATGTTTTTTCCCTTCATAACATTTTATGTGCTTGCTGAGTTGACAATGATTATAAGACATTTTTACATTGTGTAATGCAGTTACTAACCCAGTATTGTAAATTAGTAGTAATCTGGGTGTAACTATTTAGAACATATGATATACTGCATAATCTTCAGTGGCACTTTTTTATAAAGGCTGGTGTTTAGCAAATGCTCTTCATTGTAATAGAAACTAACAAAGACATTCTTCAAAGATAACTGGTGTATTTTTGATGCATAGAACATTATTTTGTGGGTTTTTCCTTGCATCAGTAGAAATATGTTTGTGTACTTTTAGGCCTGATTGTGAACCTGTTTCAAATTCCAGTGACTTTGTTTGGAACTTTTTCAGGCTCTGTAAATGTGTAAGGCACGTCCCATCAGGATAGATGATACTTAGATGATGCTTATTGAAGTTACTCTCTTTAAGATATAGTTAAACATTTAAGATGTTACATATTATTTTCTTGCATAGAAACTAAGAAATATTTCTTTTATTCTGGTTTCTTAGGTTGTGCTTACAGGCATTGGAGCAGATGAACAGCTTGCTGGCTATTCTCGACACCGTGTTTGCTTCAGAAAATATGGCTTCAAGGGTCTGAATGAAGAACTTGAAATGGAGTTAGATCGCATTTCTTCCAGAAATCTTGGTAGAGATGATAGGATTATTGGTGACCACGGAAAAGAAGCCAGGTATTACTGCTGTAACTTGAAGCAAAACTGGTTTTGCTCATTAGATTCTGCTTTAACACTAGCAACAGAGCTTAATTGAAACTTCTCTACATTTTGTCTCAAGTTCTGTTGCAGTTTTGTTAACATATTGTGGATGTTCGTTTTTTAAAAGAAGTGGTCTCTAGTACTATGGAAGAGTTACCTAAGGAAATGCAGCCGTGTGGGATTCCATCTAGAACTTTTAAAAAGCACCAACACATGTTGAAATAGGCAAAATGAAGTTGATTTTATTATTTTAGGTGGAACAGTCTTTCTGCACACCTTTGAAGTGTCCTGGAGTGGTCATTTAGGGAGTGACTCTGGAGACTGGCAACATAATGCGGAAGCCACATATTCCTGTCCATGCAGTAAAGGCATCATCAGTATCTATTGTATTTCCTGGTTGCTAAGTCAGAATAGTTAAAGCAGCATTTTTTTTGTCGTTACTTCCTGCCTGCTACCAGTTGCTACTTGCAAAAAATTCCTTAGGCGTTGCCTAGTAGCATAGGCCACTCAGGTGCATGAAAGGTCTTTTTGTGTGATCTTTGTTGCCAGTGTTTTAACAAGTTTGTTCTTGGTTGCACATTTTCAGTTTAGCAAAAAGAAAACCCGTTGGAGTAGAGAACAGGCAGTGCTGTTAATCATGCATGTGGTTAGATCTGAATGCCTGCAGTTCAGGATGTTGTCAGAATTTGTTGTGTAAATATTTTTGTGTCAGTTACAGTGTAGCTTCCTACAATATATGGTAATACTTAGAAATTACCTTGAAGCATTAGTTTAATATTTGTCTCGCTCTTCCATTGTTTTTTTCTGATTTTCTCCATAGTTTTTGTTTTGTATCAACCCAGTGTTTCTGATGCTTGTTCTTACTCTTTTCTTTGCTTCACTTCTGAAAACTTCCAGACTTCTGAATTTAAACGTTTTCTTTCTCCAAGACAGTGTAACTGCTTTGGAGATGTGCGTTACTGGGACACTAACATTAATGGTACATCTATAGTTAAGAATTGGCACAGATTCTGAAGTCTTTGCATGTGGTAAAGGGGAAAACCAAAACTGTTTGACGTATTTAAAAGGTCTTTCCCCATGTGTATCTTTCCTTCAGGTTTCCTTTTCTTGATGAAGATGTTGTTTCATTCCTCAATTCTCTGCCCATCTTGGAAAAAGCTGACTTGACTTTACCTCGAGGAATTGGTGAGAAGTTGCTTCTGCGTCTTGCAGCCAAGGAGTTTGGCCTCACAGCCTCAGCCGTTTTGCCAAAAAGGGCTGTACAGTTTGGATCTCGGATTGCAAAGCTAGAAAGCAACAGTGAGAAAGCATCTGACACATGCAGCAGACTGAAGTCATTTTCAGTAGATGAACTATAAAGCTGCATCTTGAGACGTTGTGTTTATTCTGTATGCAATTTCAGTAAATCTTTAGGAGTTTTCTTAAAATGTTTGGTCTGTTTTTTTACACACTGAGTTTAGGCATTATTATTAAGCATCAAAGTAGCGCACATAGATGTGAACTTGTACTAGAGACTTATTATGAACACGTTCATGGAGGGGAAGAGAGGATAGCTGAAGATTG
This sequence comes from Amazona ochrocephala, assembly GCA_039720435.1. NCBI lineage: Eukaryota > Metazoa > Chordata > Aves > Psittaciformes > Psittacidae > Amazona > Amazona ochrocephala. The sequence goes on along the minus strand of CM077881.1, from coordinate 77,544,360 downwards.
GCTTTCCCACCCTTCCTTACTGATGTCAGTGGTGCAAAAAGCATGGATCTGTCTGGTCTGTCATGTACATTGAATTCAGTACAGGACATCTTCTGTTGTCTTTAGGAGAGGGTTTAGACTGTGGTTTTAGAAGGAAAGGTGCAGTAAGGACCTGGCCTGGGATACCAGAGCCAAAAAGAGCTGAGTGTCTTAAGCCTTGTTGCCTCTTAGGAGATCTGCGCTTTAAGCATCATGCTTGGCCACTTACCCCCTGGGTGCCTTGGGGCATCCTGTGCAGCTTTGCAGTCCTTGACCAGTTCTGCAGGGCTGCCTTGGTTGGTGGTCTGCAGCACAGGGCTCCCTCTGCTCCTGGAGAAACTGGGAAGTGTCCTCCAAACTGTTCTTTGTCCCTCCTTGGCTCCCTAGCTTACTACCTCTTCTTGTAACTTTAGCTTGGTTACTTCTAAAGTTGCAAAGCATCCATTGTGTACTTCAATTGATACACGAATGGACTTCCTCTGAAGAAAACCATGAGTTAGCTTGTCTTCCTAAATGTGTACCGGAAGGATTGCAAAGTTAATGTAAGAAAGACTGTATATGAGCTGTCCAGTGTTTTTTTAAGTTTGGAGTTCAGTACTCAACATGCTATGTTACAGTTCTAGTTTTTGTTTGTCCAATCAAGTAGAGAAAGGAAAAATACCAAAAAAAAAAAAAAGGCTGGGATCGTTACTTGTAAAACACAGATCATTGGATCTCATGCAAAATTGTAAGATGATAGGAATACTGTAGATGAACACATTTCTAAAAGAGCTCATCTTCCACTGTGGTATTGATGGGCCAGATTTTCAAAAGTCCACTGTACTTGTAAGCTCCCTCTAAAGATAACAAGAGCTGCACTGTTTTAGCCAACCTCTTCCTGCAGCAAAGAAACCCAACCCCATTTCTTTTTTCTCATGTGTTACGCCTATAATAAAGACCAAATGTAGGCCTCTCTTAGCGCTACATTATTGACTCAGGTTTGATTCCATTAGTTCTACAAATCTCATTGAGTACAGATTTTTGGACAACTGTGTGATCTGTTTCATTTGATTTGTCATTCATTTGAGATAGGCCAGGAAATTGGTATGACAGCATTTCTAAATCCTTGATACAAGACATCTCCACTTCAATATTTAAAGAAGTCCTTGATACAATTACTTGGGCCATTGTTCCCATGTACATGTTTTGGAACAGCTTTAAGTATTCTTTTAATTAAAAAGAAATAATTTTTGCTGTGTAAACTCTCAGTTGAGATACACGTAACAGTGACCCATTAACTGTATTTACAGTATCATGCAAGAAAGTATGGTGTTAGAATCAAGCTCTCTGATTCCAACAACAGTAGTTTTGGTAGGCTTGGAACACACTGGAATCACTCCACCTCCAGAAGGCTGCGTCCTTCATGGGAAATCTGAATTGCATTTTATCAGTATTTATTGTCTCACAAAACAGCTTTTTAGGGATTTCTTCCTCCTCATTGTTCAGAAAGTTTGGAAGCAGTGAGACTTCTGAGCAGCAAGACTGAATGGCTTGTTGAGCCCAAGGAAGGTACAACCAGTACTAAAAGCTGGGCTGAGAGATTACATGTAATATGGAGGGGAAAAGGGTTTGCTCACTGGTTGTTTCACAAATTCCTGTCTGTCATCTATGTTGAAATCAGTGAGCCACATGTATAAATGTACCGCTGGATAGGACCTATGAAATGTGGCAGTGCTGAAGGCCAGGTTGGGCAGGGTCTTGGATGGCATGGTTTAGTGTGTGGTGTCCCTGCCCATGGCAGGGGGGTTGGAACTAGATGATCTTAAGGTCCTTTCCAACTAACTATTCTATGAGTCTATGATTAAATGATATATTGCTGTGCCAAGAAGATAAACTACTTAACACTACAGATAAAATACCAAAAGGTAAATTACTTGCAGTTGAATCCCATGAAAACACCACTCCAGAAATGCTACGTAACAAAATGCAGATACTACATACTCTTCCAATGCTTTTTTTCTTCCAAAAATTAAGTTTTGGAGAAAAAATAATGCATGTTCTTGATTTGTTACATCTTGCCCTCAAATTAAAAATAATAATAAAAAAAATACAAAAACTAGGCAAGTCTGACTGTTCATAACTGTCCCACAAATCCCAGTTACTTGTTTGTATTTAAATGAAGGCAGTTTTCAACATATGCACTATCAATTAGAAAACTCTTAATGAAGAGGTACTTACTTGAAGTATTTATTCCAGTGAATACCACTGCCATGAATAAATCTAGTGATTATCAAAAGGCAAGGTCAAATAACCCATTATTCACATCAAAACTGAGAACCTGCATCTTAACAGCTGACTTACACTATGATCAGCTTTACTAAGCAGTTTATAAAAAAGGGAGAGAATTAAAAGGCACAGATCCCATACCCTAAAATGATTATTTTGTATAAACAAAAATAGGCTTCTGGCATGACCAACAGAAAATGAGGTATTGTTGAAATTCAGTTGGACTGGCACAGCTAATACACGCTGAGATCTTGAAAATCTGTGCTCTCTCATGTTCACTTCTTGTAACTTTCCAGTTGTAGAAGGTATGTTTTTAATATGTAAATTACAAACGTTACATAAATTATATATTATACTATTAAATTACAAACCTCACATGAATTATATATTACATTGTTAAAGTAGAATATAGTAGGTATTAAATATATAAAGCTTATTAATGAGTTACAAAGTGTAAACAATGGAGATCTTTTCATTTGTGTAAGTTTATATTAATTAGAAGTACACTTAATTTTTAGTTGTGTTAATCCCTAGAACTCTTAGACATCTATGGAACAGTAACTGGAATCATTCTGGTGATACCACACAGCATTTATTTCTCTGATAGGTGGTTTACAACACTTGTAAACCAACTGCTGTCAGTAAATGTAACATCATTGAAGAAGTTTTTAGTGAACACCTTATAGCTGCATTTACTTTACCAAGCTACTTTTTAAGATGCCAACTGTATTATCTTTTTCAGTCTTGGCACCTTGATGGAATCTTCTGCAACTCTTTTTGAAATATCAATTCCAAGGGGAGCTCTGGAAAACAAAAATATTTGCTGAAAATAAATAACATTATTGCTGAATCCCACAGATGTGCACAGTCACAGACTTTAATACAATGAGCATGGGAATCATGGTAGTTTTGCAGATTGCCTGCACTGTAAGACTGTATGACCATTAAAATGGTCAATCTGAAGCTGCACCTAGAAACATCTTTTACACTGAGAACATGTTTGCATCTGCAGACATTCCACAGTTGTGATTTCAAAGCTATTTTGGGGGGATGATTTTTTTAGACTCTGATTTTAGTTGATAATTCAGTTTGCATCTCACTGATGAATGCAAGATACACTAGACATTCACAAGTATCTTCTGTTATAATCTTAAACAGTGTATATAGCAAATAAAACTTAGTATTTTATTCACTGAGACAGAAAAAGCGAGTTATTTTTCAGGAGGAGTATTTTATCAATTTTTCACCTGAAAATTACAAAACAAGGGATTTTTTTTAAAACAGATCCGAGGCTGTTTTCCTGGAAATGAAAGGGAGGGAAAAAAAAAAAAAGTCAAAGTCAAAACCAGCCAGTACTTTGAAATACTAGTGTTTTGTTTGGCCTTAGCCTAGGATCTACTTCAATCCATAGAACAAACCTTAACTAACAAGTTATCAAAATAATCAGTATTATCAATAAAAAGAAAAAAGTATGATCAGATGCTATATGTTAATTTTATTTTTTTAATTGATTCCTCATTATAAATACACAGTTTGACTTGGAGCACCTTGAATTTATGTCTACAGTGATTGAGAAGCTTAACTTGCTCCAGTTTTCCCAGCCCACAATAGTAATGGGAAGATACATGGAACTGATTTAATGGTAACTGACATTTCTGATCCAAAACACACAAATGCCAGACACCATCATCTGCATTTCATACATTGAAAAGGGAGTGCTGGTAACTTTTAAAGCTTACCTGCACTGCAACGACACTCCTCATCAACTTCTGCTACTCTTTATAGTCTGCACCTCCTTCCACTTTCATTGGCCATAGTAAGTGAAGAAATAGACTTGAACAAATTGAGTCACTTACTTTGGTTCATAGCGGATGCCTTCAGTACTATGTAAAACACCAAGTCCTACACGTAACCTTTCAATGCCATTCCTAAGCAAGAAAACAATTATGTAAAAACGTTATGTCATAAATATGCATACGTTGTTCAGTCACTGACGTGGTTTAAGCCTCTCAGGCAGTTCGCTCACTCACTCCCCCCTCTTTCTTCCCCCAGCTCCCAGGGGGAGGAGAATCGAAAGAACGCAACTCCCACAGGTTGAGATAAGAACGGTTTAGTAACTAAGGTATAACACAAACCACTACTGCTACCACCAATAATAATGACAAGAGAAATACAAGGGAAAAGAATACAATTGCTCACCACCTACACCCAGCCCGATCAAGCAGTGCACCCCCACCCTTCCGAGTCTCTGCCCTCCGTTTTTACATCCTGGGCATGACGTGCTGTGGTATGGAATAATCTCTTTGGTCAGTTTGGGTCAGGTGTCCTGTTTCTGCTTCCTCCCGGCTTCCCCTCCTCCCTGGCAGAGCATGAGACTCAGAAAGTCCTTGGTCAGACCAAAACATTACCAAGCAGTAACTGAGAACACTGGTGTTATCAGCACAGTTCCCAGGCCGAAAGTCAAAAACACAGCGCTACACCAGCTACCAAGAAGGAGAAAAATGACTGCTACTGCTGAACCCAGGACAGTCACTACGAACAGAAGTTCTCGCCTCTGTCAGCTTATAAAGAGCATTAGAGAAATACACATAAAGACAAACAACTCTTACCATGCAATCATAACACCATTATCAGTGCACAGCCTTGGAGAAGGACACAGAAAAGCAAAACCATTTACATCTGCCAAAGTCTTCAGACCTTTTCGGATATACTGGTTACTTGCAACGCCTCCTGATACAACCTGAGAGCAGTTGCAAAAAGAAAGAAGGCATTACCTCAAAAGTACTGATTGGTTACTCTCAACATCCTATTTAAAAAAAATAAATGTTATCAGATGAAGTTCTGAAGACAGCAATAAATAACGTTTGAAGATTAAAACATCTTCGCAGATGAAAACGTACCAGAAAAGGGTGTGATAACTGAGCTTTACTATACTAAAAGAAGTTAACAGAGTCATAGAATAGTCACGGTTGGAAAGGATCTTAAGATCATCTAGTTCCAACCCACTTGCTATGGGCAGGGACACCTCCCACTAGACCATGTTGCCAAAGGCTCTGTCCAACCTGGCCTTGAACACTGCCAGGGATGGAGCATTTATCACTTCTTTGGGCAACCTGTGCCAGTGCTTCACCACCCTCACAGTAAAGAACTTCTTCCTTATATCCAACCTGAACTTTCCCCTATCTAAGTTTGAAACCATTACCTCTTGTCCTATCACTACAATAATATGAACAAAATGAATGAATAAAAACATAACTAGAACAGCTATCAAGTACTGGAGAGGACCAGGACAAATTACATAGCCTAAATTATTATGAAAGGTCAAATTACACAGTAAAAAAAAATATATCTCAAAAACAAACCATGAAAGACTTTACTGTAAATATTTATATAACTATTACTTTAACCCTGATATTTTATCAATACATACTGACACCTTCCTCACTTGTCAATGGAAAAAGTACAGCAAGGCATCTCTATCTTCAAATGATGTTATAGAGACAAATATAAACAGGGAAAAATAAAAATAAAAAATACACCCACCAAAGTTGCATTTTTTGATGACAATATGCTATTTTTCATGCAGAACACCATGGCTCGGTACGTCCTCTGCATAATATGCACAGTCACTGTGTGCTGCACAGCAGCAGCAATATCCTTAACACAGGAAAGGATCTCACCTTCTTGAATACCTATGGAAATGCATGATCAAATGGGTTTTCCTGAGTATGTATCATCAAAAACATGGTTTACATCTGACTTTGTTTAAAAATACCTTCTTCTTTTTCTTTTCGTGTAATGGTGTTATTGACAATGTTCTGAAGTCCAGAGAAAGAAAAGTCACAGCTACGATACTGTTGCATGGGAAATCTTAACATGATCTGCTGTCGGTTTCCAGTCTGAGCCAAGTGCTCTATCGCCTGCCCCCCAGCCATGCTGTGGCACTCGGGGTGCTTTCTTAAGGAGAGTCTTCTTGCTACCTAGGGAGATAATAAACAACAGATTTGGAACAGAGCACTACATTAACTCCTCCTGTAACTGCATCACTGTATTGTAGTCAAGTGGAGTAAAATTCAAAACCACAAAACCCAATCAACATGCAATTACAAACAGAGTGCGATAAGGATGAGGCATACACCAGATGGATTTTAATTAGAAATGCAATTCTAGAACAATTTGGGCAGACATGAGGTCAACAAATTTTGCAGGAAACATTAATTACCTAATTTTTATGCTACAGAAAAAACACACACGGACTGTCACCTTGTGTTACCAGATAAACAGGAATAAAGCTGGTTTCAACCTTCAACTACCCCCCCTCTGACTCTACTTGCTCCCCCACTTTTTCAATTAATACAGTCAGCTACTGTTTAAAACCTCTGCTTCTGTTGGATCACTTACAGTTCTCAATTTTACAGATCGTACCCAAGACCCAGAAACCTTTGATTCTGAAAGCCAAAACAGGCTTTTCAAACTGTACAAGAAACCTGGTAAGAATTGTTTAATATGTATTGTTTTCCACCTGACAGCATCCTTTAAAACACCCCTATCCATCTTCTCAAATTTATACTAATCCTTCGTATAGTGCGTGTCCATGAAACGTCCAACACCAGTTTTGGTTACGTTGTCTATTTGCTAAAAATCAATTTGCATATGTCACAACTGATGCTGTATGTAGATTTTTAAGGGCTTGTTGCGTATTAAATGTACAGCATTTCAAAATGGAAAAAAGAAAAAAAGAGAGTTAAGTAAAGCTTATACTGCACTGTATTCCTGTGCATGTGCTGATGACAGTACTGCTATATTCTAGTGTAAAAGCAATAAAAAAGAAAAAGCTAGATTTGCTTACGTGAAGAAGCACTACCTTATCCAGCATGTCCCCTGGTGCTATATCTATGGTCTGTCCAAGCAGAAGGAAATCTGAAACTCCCTGTGCTACTGCCAAGAGACAGTGGCCCCCGGAGAGCAAAAGCACCAGGAAGGGAAACTCCAGCTGATAGGTCAGCCTGACGGTCAGGGCGTGAGCCTCCATGTGATGGATGGGTATGAACGGCTTCTGGTACTTGTTCACTAAGCCCAGGCTGTACTGCAGCCCCACACCAAGGCTCAGCGCAAGTCCTGGCTTGACTGTGGTGGCGACAGCGGTGAGGTCAGGTATGGAAACGCCGCTGGTACCAAGCGCCTCTTTTACCACTCGCTCAATGTTTTCTCTGTGAAGCTGCTGGGCCACCACAGGAATTATTCCACCTGCTCTGGTAAAAACAAAGAACTACCATATATTTGTATTTCCTAAAAGAACTACCACATTTCCCAAAGAACTACCATATATTTGTATTTCCTAACAGACAGAATGGCACAAAGCCAGATTTCAAAACCTCTTCACCTTGTCAAACCTTGCTTGTCTCCTCAGTACATTCTCAAATGCCAAGGGCATTTCTGCACTGAAGAGAGCATAGTTATCTCTGGGAGATCAGAAAAGGCTGTAACTTGCCCTTTTGGGGCACACATAACTCTTAGACTGATCTCAATACTGTTCCAAAACAATGTCTGCTTAATATTCACAACCCCTCACTTGTCAGTCCACATACTTAGCCACCAATGCCTACATTGAATTCATTATCACTTTAGAAAATTGAGACATTTGGTGGTTTTACCAGTAATAATGATTTCGCCTTTAACTCAAGCTATATCAGTCTCTTTTTGAAAGAAAATACTGGAGCAAACTTGTTAAATGCACTGCATTTCTTTCCTCACCCACAGTGCTGTCCCTGGCAGGATGTGTTTTGGCCCAACGTAGTCTTTACACCTACTCATTTACTGGAGAAGACTTTCATATGGAAGATACTACAAGTAAGCATGACAACAAAATCATTAATAAGGCAAAAGCCCCCAGAGAAGTACATTCTTACTGTAAATGGACTTCCTTCTGACAGTGCAGTGCCTCTCCCAGAACGCAGCCGGCATCATCCACCACGGCAGCACCGGTGTCATCGCAGCTCGTCTCGATTCCCAGAACCAGCTTCCGAGGATGCCGTTTCCCAGAGGTATCAGATCTGCTCCTCAACCACGTAGCTCGGCCGTGTTTAGCTGACTTCAGAAGGCTTTTGGCAATGCTGTTCATTGGTGGTGCTTAGGTCTAGAAAAAGAACTGAACAGTTTATTATCGCTGGAGGGTTTTCAAGCATGTGCTCTGATTTCCTTAAGAGGTGGCACTGCTTTTCACGTTGTGAATGATCGCACACGATATTTAAGACCCCACAAAAAGTTATGCGCTACCGTCTTCACCTCAACCATGCTACAGGAGGAGCTCTTCGCCCGCATCTGCTGTGCACGGTGCTTCTGGAGCCCTGCGGCAGGGCACCAACCACAGCGTTAACTCCCGCCCCGCGGTCCTCGATGCCGAGCTCAGCAGATTTACCTCCAAGGCTCCTCTTTCCTGCCCCACCTTCAAGAGCTCATTTCCACCCGCAGCGGGCCGGAGGCACAGGTAGTGGGTACAGGCGGAAGGTGCGGCCCGGCTCGGCCCCCGCTCCGCGGCGGCAGCGTAGATCTCCTACAGCCCCCGCTCACCCACGCCGTACCCTTGTGTCGCGATAAATCGCCACCTCCCGCCTTCCCCTCTTCGCAGCAAGGTTCCGGTGCACCGGCGGGTCACGGGGCGGAGCCCGGTGCCGGAGGCGCTGGATGCGGCGCTGCCGCCTCCCCGCGGGGCCGAGCGGCACGGCAGCCGGCGCGGCCAGGCGCGTCAGCTCCGCCCGTCGAGAGCTTACCACAGCCCCCAACCGGCGGAGCCCTGCCCCACAGCCGGGGCCCCGGCGCCGCTCAACGCCCGTCATCACCGCCCGGTGGCGGCAAACCTCCGTCCGTGCCTCAGAGCCGCGGCACTGGTACACTGAACAGTGACTGCCAAAGGGCTGGCACTGACCCGCCGGGGTCAGTATGCAAGAATTAGACAGGTATCACTGTACACACACACAACACACAGAATTAACTACTTCCAACTCATCACCTCTTTTTTAACAGCATCTTTACCAAGAAAGTAAACAGCCAGCAAATTATCCTTGCAAGAACACAAGAATGCCACTGTGGACTTTATTTTTAACTTTTTTTCCAGCTCACTGGCTGTCACCGCAACCCAAATGCAAATGAAGTCTTAAATAGAGCCCTCTGTCAAACCTGAGCTGGTTTTGATTGGCAGATTTCAACATTCATCCTTTTCCAAGACAGAGAAATTGAGTGCCCAGAGCTTTACACGTACCTCCCTTCACTCTAATTCCAGAGCTGATTAAACACAAGATTACTCCATACCCTAACACAGCATCCCCCACATTTCCAAGACATGCAAATCACCTATAACTTTTTCTGCAAAATCATACAGTTAGTCCATGTGGTTTGCCTATTCACCTACTTCTAGTTTGGCTTCTATTCTAACTTAGGATCTACACAGAGTTTCTCTTTTGTATTCCAACTTGGTTGCTCTATAATGGAGCTGCTTCTCCTCCACCAGCGGCAGCAACCCTTTCCCCCCCACCACACATCTCTCAGCTACTGAAAAATAACCGATCAGCCAGAAAACAGTCAAAAATCCACACCATGAAAGAAATTTCAGGTTCTCAGAATGTGCCATTTAAGTCGGTATCCTGGCAAGCAAATGAGATCAACACAACAGCGGCAACTTCTAAACTGAGCTATTGAGTTGATGCAGAAATCCCCTGAGCTGACATTTAAGGACTTCCTTCGGTCGTTGTGGCAAAAGAATAATCACAAGAACAGGTAAGGCATGACTGATCCCATTAGCTTATGCTGGCTATCACAGTACGTACTGCAAGACAAACTTTTACAATGCAGGAACAAGTACAACCACCTACAATCCGCACAGCAGAAACCAGGTACTCTCACTCAACCTAAGACTACAGCCTCACCAGTCCTTGTGTGGAGAATCCTGGATTTACATGCAAAGTTACCATTTGCATTATGGTTGACTGGGTGTTTGTGAAACACTGCTCTCTATTTCCAGCTGATACTCGCTGTTACTTCCTTACAGGTCACTTGCATCAAGCAGGCATACATACAGTCTCAGTGGGGATTTCACTTTAGAGCTGGGCCTGCCAAGCTCTTCATGGAAATCTTTCTTCTAAAGGTTTCCGATTCACATTTAGGTGTCTGAAGGCATCTTCTTACAAACTCAACTTTCATCCCAGACAATGCCGCAGGACGTAGGAACTGTACCTCAGCTGTAAAAGCATCTTTCATTGAATACGATTAGGCACTAGGCACAGCAGATTACTCAATTCCTTCTCCCAGGGAGCAGCAGCAGCCGTGTCAGGGGCGGTCAGTGTCAAACCTTCTGCTTAGTATTTATTGATGCCAAAGATTCGAACACCATGCAACTGTGGCAGCTTGGGGATGAGCACAGTCAGGAGGGAGGTAGTGTTGAGAATAAAGTGTGTTGAATCATACTTTGTGTAGAAACTCGCCAGGAAGTACCTGTGGTAGAAAAGGGAGCAAACTTAGCTGATGACACCCTTGTCTGAAAAACAAACAAAGCTAAGTAGAAGAAAGTGCTTTAGTAATCAGTACTAATTTACTGGTTAATCACTTTTCTATTCCAGTTTTGATTTTTCCCCAGCAAACCAGAGATGTTGATTCAGCTACTTAGGCGTTATTAGTACATGAAGAGAACCATATACAAGTGTTACTAATACAAAACCAACTTCCTAGACACAATGCAGGATCTTCCCCCCTGCCTCCCTGCCATGCAGGTGGACAACTTCCTTCAGGTAAAAACAGAAAGACTTTTAAAAGTTGGATATTAAATAGGTGGTGTTACACACCATGCCTTTGTAAACAGAGACAGGCAGGGTAGAATTTCTCATCTATTTACACAACTAGTTTAAACAGAAGACAATCTGTACAAAGCAGAACTGACATGCAAAATCCTGGACCCCATTCAGTGAACGCTGCCACATTTCTCAGCGCCCACAAGTCACTAAAGTGTTAATAAATGCTGTCATGTGCAAAGATACAGTTTGGATTGTCAATATTTATGACTTCATGATCTCTTAACTTCGAGAGTTAACAGTAAGTTTTCCTCATTTCTTATCTTTAAAACCTGCCCCATTAATGACTGTACAAACTTTGACTTCAGTATGTGAACTGGAGTGTCAAAAGCTGCAGGAAGAAAGATTGTTGATAACCTGTAAACATGTGCTCCCTACCCCTATGATGTAGAAACAAACAAGTAAAAAAAAAAAAAAAAAAGAAATAAAATGCTTTTACAATGTATATTGCAACCCATTTGCAGCTTTTGAAATCAAGATTTTATGATTCAATTAATCCAGAACACAGTTTTGAACTCACAGAATTATAGGAGAGATTGTGAAGAATTTTCTTGAAGATGTGAATTGTACTCCATAATCCAGTTGTTCCCAGTGTGTCAGTAGCCTAGCTTTCCCCTGATCCGGTGTTTCAAAAGGAGTTCCCTTTACTGCATGCAAAAACACATACATTCCCTGGGGAAAATGAAAAGGGAACACAGTGGCATGGGTTTCTTCAGTAATTTCTACATTGTTGAATGCATTGGAAAATCAGAGTAAATGCATTCTCAGCCTGGTCTCAGCATTCTCAAAGCCGCTCGCCTGTAATGATAAATTATCACAGAGGAGGGAAGAGACATGAAGTGATTTGCCCCACATTGTGCAGTCAGTGGCACAGTCAGAATTAAAGCCAAAGTCTGTGTGACATCCAATCCACTGCCTTGTCTTTGACATGAGATGACAAAAAAATTGCATGAAATGAAGGCAATTTTAACCAGTACTGCCACAAGCTCAGGGCTGCTCCTGTGTATTACCACTTACCTTACACAGTGTGAACTGAGTTAGGAGGTAGTCTCCACAAAGCAAAATCTAGCTAACTATAATTAATTAGCCAACATTACAAGAACTTTAAAGTTTTCTTAGCCCCAAACCAGCTTCAAACACTTGGAAGCTGACTACCAGCAAGCTGTTGAGTATCCTCTGTCCATCTCTTCTTCTTTACCACATTGGACTTCACTTGTGATTGTTTCTATCTGATGGAAACATGCCATGTGTGCACTGTTCCAAGAGATCAGTGTGGGCCTACTGATTTCAGACAGGGGAGTCTAGCCTCTTCTAGATTTAACAAACATTCGTTTTCTATCAAAGCGAGCACACCAACTCCAAGCAAGAGTCTCTATCAGATAATATCAAAGACTTCCTTTTCTTTCTTTCAGGTCCTTTCTTATGCACACACAGAAATTGTTATAGAAAGCTTTATATAGAAAAAATATGTTTCTTTTGAATTCTTACAAGTGAAGTGAAATCTGAGCAAGCCACTTCAAATTATTTTCCCTTTTTCTTTTTTGGACCCCCCTGCCTGTTAACCTAAGAAAATTCATTAATTTGCTTAATGATGTTTGCAGCTTCTCATTTTTAATAACTAAACCAAGAAGGCACTTTTAAGACAGATCCACATGCTTACTTCATATTTTATTTTGCACTGGTAGTTGCAGAAAAGAGCACCAGAAATGCTTTCAACATTAGCTAAGAGTTTTCCAGTAATGGAAATCCAAGATTTTGTTGTTTGTCAAACCATTCAAAGATTTGTTTCCCAAGAAGTATTATTTAAATGCTGAAATATGCAAAAGAGCAATTTTTACTAATCTTCTAAGGTTCCACTAGTACTTGCCAGTGGATGTTCTCATCCCTGTTGTCATTATCGTGAGTTATAGTAGCTGTAATGAAACTATAATCAAAGTAGCTATAATGAATTCGGTATGGCATTTGGGAAATATTTAGTAATACTTCTCCCTGCCAAGCACCATCTTCCCAAGACAGGCATGTCTGATGCTGAAGATACCGTACACAATGCTCTACTGATGCTTACAATTTGTTTTAAACCTATCTACAAAAATAAAAAGCTTGAATAAAAATCACTTTATTTTTCACAGGATTCAAGAGGATATTATTCCACCTCAGCCTTTGAAGTGAATGGATCATCTTCCTAAATACAGAAGAAGCTATCATTTTGTTAAGGCTTCTTTGCTGTTAATCTTAGAAAGCTGAATTAGCAAACCTCAAGTATGACATAAAATGCGGGATTATGGCCTTCTTTTCATATATCACTCGTCCTCCCCAGACCAGCCAGCTCATTTGTGGATAAGCCAAGCAGAGGTGGGATTTCATTATCCATACAACTTGGCTATTTTTCTCTTCTCCTGCCACTAAAAATAAGTACGTATGAACAACTTCTCAAACACTGTTACAAGAGAGGGTACTTACCAGGTTGTGAATCACATTTGTTAAAGTCCAGGCGACAGGCACACTAAAGAAAGGAATGCTGAGCAAGACAATGTGCAGCAGGCCAACTCCAAGCGCATACGTCAGCCACATTCCACGACTGTTCATCACCCGCGTGTTTGGATTTACCTCGCTGTGGGCAACGCCTACGTTCATTTTTACCCTATAAAACAAATCTGTCTGAAGACTGAGACTACTGTTACAGACAGTACTTAACATGTACAGGTTTCAGATTTGATAATGGCTGTTTAAATCAGCAGGTCTGGCAGCAAAACAGTGCATAAGCCAAGATGTACCTCAAAATCTTCAAAGTATGCTTTATAGAAAAGTCATAACAAAAAGGGCTGTTAGGAACTGTTTGTTTAAAAAAAGCCCAAACAAATAAAACCCACAAGCTTGCTACAGAAGGGACATTTTAAAAAGAATAGTAAGCTGTGCTCTTGTTAGCTGAAGTTGCAAACCTGTAAGAAATCAAGCTTTGTAACTCTTGTCCTCTAAATTCTTTTCTCCATCCATAACGATATCTGCAGTTCTTACCCGCCTCCCATACAAATTTTCCTCCTGTTTCTTGCTCAGCTAATGGCTAGTGAAGAGTTTTGTTTGTATCAATTGCCCAGCTACCTACTGCTATAAAGGACAAGGACTGATTGATGCTTTTCTCGCAGCAGAGTGAAGATTTCAGATTTCCTCCTCTCCCCACCTGTTAGTTTTCAGACAGACATTTTCATCTTTCAAATCTGGATGAAATTAGCCAATGGATTTTCTAAGTGTCAGTCATACATAGAGATATAGAGGACAATTTCTTAACACTGATTTCATCAGGAGATTGACAACTTACGGCAGATAACATTGTATTAAAATCTGCACTGATAATTATAAAAAAAAATTGCATATTTCATACTCACATGATCTGTAAGACTATTTATATTGTTATGGGCCTGGGATGGCAACTTTTTAACTTCCTTCTAAATCAGTTTACAAAGCACTGTTTAACCAACAAAAATAGCTTGCTTTTGGTAGGAAGTTTGTTTCTTACACTGGCTCAGCGCCACAAAGCGCTGGTATTACACCAATATTTTGCAATATTAACAGTGGACTGTAAAAATAGACGCGATGAACCTGAAAATGAACCGTGACAGTGCTGATTTTAATCAATACTTATCACGAAGTATTTCAAACCGTGCACTTGCAGGGGAACACATTACCTGAGATGGTGAAGCGAGGTTGTTCCTCCCTCCCTAAGGATACAGCACCGCCGCTGAGCGACGTACCTGCACACACACCTTCACGTTACCTTCCACCTTTTCCTATCTTTCCTCTTTTCTTATCTAACCACACGGACCGCCCGCCTCATCCAGCCCGCCAGACCCGTGTTTTCCCACACAGCGGCACGGAAGAAGCGGGACCCGTGGCCTCCCTGCACAGCCGCCTCCCTTCCGGCCCCGCACCATGAGGGCTCCTCTCAACCCATCCTCCCGCGGTTCCAGCCCACCGGGCCCCGATGTGCGCCTCAGGGCCGGGCCCGGCTGCAGCCGCCGAGCGCCCCGGGGCCTGCTCGCAAGCACTAGCAACGAACCGGCCCACCTTCCTGCCCTCCGCCTCCCGAGCGCAGCCCCACCTTTCCAGGCACCCGCGGGCCACGCTGCGACCGCGGCCGCTGAGGACCAGGAGCAGAACGCTAGCCGCGGGCCGCAGGTAGAACCCGCCTGCCGCCCCGTGGGCAGGGCTGCCGCGGAGGGGAGGGGCTCGGCCACCCGCCCGCACCGCCCACCGGAGCGGCGGTGGCGGCAGCGGCCGCAAGGGAGTGGGTCAACAGAGACGCGTAGGTAGCGCAGTTCCGGAGCCTGCAGGGGGGCGGGCTTCGGAGAAAGGCCGAAGGGCGCGGGGCTGCTGCCTCCCTTTGGGTCCTGGCCGGGCGAGGACGCTTTTTGCCTCTGGCAGCTGGATTCACCTCAGCGGGAACCGCTGCCGCCCAGGGACGGGCTAGGGCCTAGGGCTAGGCCTGGGCCTGGGCCTGGGCCTGGCTGGGCGCGGCGTCCCGCTCCCCTCTCCGTGGGGGGCAGGCGCCGTGAGCACCGAAGCCCGCAAGCCGGGCCCTCCCCTCACCTCTCCGCTTCGTCGACGCGAGCTTAGTCCCCCGTGCTTTTTGTAATGAAAAGCGGAACCGGGAGCTGGGGACTGTTGGTGTGGTTTTAGGTAAACTCAAGGGTGGCCGCCGCGGGTTTCATCTGCAGCTTTTGTCCCTTTCGTTTCCGTCATAAACTGAAGGATTACCCGAGCCTCTGGACTCCTGAGGAAGGTGGCTGTTGGAGTGGGGTTGGGCTGCTGCCCTACAAGTCTGTGAGGCTGCGACTGTGAAGTGTAAGGAGGTTTTGTCTGCAGTTTATCTGCTGTTGTGTAGTATTACAGCTGTCTACAGAGAGCCTCTGTTGCAGGGGGGGGTCTGACTTTGCTTACAGGTGTAAACGGCATTCAGTGATGATGCTCAAGGACAGAAACTGCTGCCTTCCCACTGAGCACAGATTATAGTATGTCTGCCTTGCGAAGGGTTATAATAGTAACATTGCTTGAGCTAAAGTATGTATCTTTTAGATTAAATATGAGGCAGAAATTCTTCCCTGTAAGGGTGCTGAGGCACTGGCACAGGGTGCCCAGAGCAGCTGTGGCTGCCCCATACCTGGCAGTGTTCAAGCCCATGTCGGACAGGGCGTGGAGCAACCTGGTCTAATGGAAGGTGCCCCTGTCCATGGCAGGGGGTTGGAACTTAATGAGCTTTAAGACCCCTTCTAAGTCAAGCCATTCTATGTTCTTTTAGCTGAAAGTAATCAAGGGTTGGATGTATTTGTATAGGTAGCAAGTACCAGCAGGTGCCCCCAAGATGTGGCCAGCATATCTTTATGTCCTCCCTTTGCCATCCAGTGCGCAGTCGGCACAGGGCCCTACATGGGGTGGTTTGGGTCCAGGGGAGGGCACTCCAGGAGCTGGTTTCTTTCCCAAACCATCTACATCAGTAGCACCTCATAGAAAATTTGTCTTTGGGATCTGTAACGTTTCTGTTTTAAGACTCACACTTGTCTAAGTCAGTGTCTTTTGGTAAAGGTATCCAGCTCTGATCTGGTACTTGTCATTACTAAGTCATGAAGCACTTGACATGGGTGGCCTGTGTAATATGTGACAGTGTGAGGAAATCTGCCTCACTGAGTGTGTGTACATGATTAATATTGGTCTGTCTTCAATAGCCCTATTCGGTGCTCCTTTTCCAGTTTGTTTGCTGGAGCACTTGATTTGTCAGATCTGAAAGGCAAACTCCCTTTGGAATATAACAAGGATAAATAGAAAATATCTTTGTAGCAGTTCTTAAAAAGCTTTAACTCTGCTTCCTCTTCAAAACACTGTGCCATTTTTTTTCCCAAGTAACCATGTGTTTACTTTGTCTTTATGTTTAAAGAGTGGCAGCCTTTAGAAGGACATCAAGGCAGAGAGAAGTGTCCTGTAATTGTTGTATCAGCTGCATACACCCTGCAGGATAGTGGTCCTCTGGGGTGTTGGTTGCAGTCCCCCGCTGTGACCTGATTGTGCTGGGAGGAAATCTGGGTTTGTTCCATTCCTCCACATATGCTCGTATCCTTCGGATGGGTGCTGAGTGTGCTGTGTTGTCCAGCAGATAGCTTGGACTGAATCAGTGAGAAAGCCAGGACTGCTGGGATAGTTTCCCCCTCAATGTAAATAACATAACCTAGTAAAGAGTGCTGCTGTGGAGAGAAGAAACCCAAGTCTGAACTGTTCTTGGGGTGCAGAGAGCTATCTAGCAATGCTCTTTGTCACCCCTTCCTCATACACATGAAAAAGTGGTTGAGTTTTTTGTGTCAGTCTAGAAGGGTCACCAGAGATTTTTCCTGTGTCTACTTGGGTACTTAAACAGAAATGGATGCAAAAATTTGAAGAACCATTTACAGTCTTTTCATACTTGAGTATCTCTGTAATGATGCAGGAATTTTACAAACTTTTGTAAGTGTTTTCAATGATAAAAACCAGGTATCTCCACTGGCTTTTGATACGAGGCATCTTCATTTTCAAGTAAAAGATACAGAGGCACAGAAATACGCTGGCTCATTTCGGGACGCAGAGTAAGTCAAATCAGAAAGGCAAGGTTATAATTCAGAAGGTTTTTTTGTTCCTTTCTTCATTATTGCTAATAGATCTCATTGTCACTGAATATGACTTCTGCATCAGCATCACTGTGCTTCCTCCCTGCTTCTTTCCCACCTCTAAAACAGTTACCTTCAGGTCGTATTTCTTCCATGTTTTTTTATATACTGGGAATTTTATTTATCAGTGCTGGAATCAGGCCTGGCACTGGGTAAATATCTTAGCTGAAGACATTTCTGGCTAGCGCTCTGCATTACCGTCTGGTCTGTCTACTTTTGGAATTGCAGGATCTCAGCCACGTTACAGTAATTTAGTGGGGATGAGTACATAAATGGGAGATAATACACTGTTTTGCTCAATATTTCTCTGAATTCGTTAAAGTTTTTCATTAGAAGTTTAATCTACTTTGAACAGTGGATTTTAATCTAGACCTGTGTTCTGTTTCTTCTACAAGTCAAACTTCTATTGACTGCTCCCACTGACTGCTGCTACTGTATATTGAAAATTGTACTCTTCAGCTGTTTATGCTTCACCCACATTTTAAAGATGCTGTGAAACAATTAGAAGTGTGTATTTATAATGTGGCTCATATTCTTGTTCTTCTCTTACCTTTCTACACAGTGTCTCTGAATCTTATTCCATGATGAAACAGCTTTCAGCAGAGACTATTCGTCTCCTCTCAAGTTCTCAGGTGATTACGTCAGTTGTCAGCGTGGTGAAGGAGCTGATAGAAAATTCCTTGGATGCTGGTGCCACAAATATTGATATTAAACTGGTAAGTCACCTTTCTTTCTCTTACAAAGAATTGGATGTAAAATAACAGGCAAGGGAAGCTATTCCACTGCAAATGTATTTTTTAGGCTATGAAGATTTGAGGAATGGAAGGGATTAATAGTATTTATACGTATATATTTTAACCTCAACTACAAATGGTCCACAATCAGTTTCCATTAATGTTTTTGAGGCCACACTGAAACAGTAAGGCATATTTGTGCTCCTGAGTGTATCTTGGGGTAAACCCAGAAACTTCTTTAGTACTTCTTTTTCTACTTACAAATTACCTTTCCTGACGAATAGCTTGTTCTAGAAGATGATGGGCTTAAGTTTCACTGCTAGATTGATGTATTCAATGCTCGCTACAAAATATTGTCAGGAAGGTGAAAATGGAAACACTAGAAAATATTGATGGCCATGTTAGATATTTTTGTAATATAAATTGCCACATGGTGAACTCTGGCTACTGCTAACATCTTATTTTTGCAAGATGTTAAAAAAAAGTTGGCATATTTCTCAAGGATAGTTGGGGGGATGGGGGGGTGGGTGGAGAGGGAATCTTGCTTGTAGTGAAGAGCTTGTGCTTTTTTCCCCAGATTGGAGTAAATGGCAAACTGATCAGTTTCTCTCGCTGCCATGAGTATTTCTGGTTTTGTGGTGTTTTGTCAACGGCTGCTTAGTATCAGTATCTCCTACTTTGTAAGAAAGTGTGTTGCTACAATCTGTATAAATGGATGTATCCAGAATTGCATCCAGTTTCCTTTCCTGCAAATAACAGTGAATGAATAAGCTATTCTTGAATCAAGTGTTAGACAA
Organism: Amazona ochrocephala; assembly: GCA_039720435.1. Taxonomy (NCBI): domain Eukaryota; kingdom Metazoa; phylum Chordata; class Aves; order Psittaciformes; family Psittacidae; genus Amazona; species Amazona ochrocephala. The sequence continues at coordinate 77,525,020 of CM077881.1, read as the reverse complement.
ATGCTCTTAATTAGGAGGGAAATCAATTTTCTGCTTGTTTCTCTGTCCATGTCACTGCTTTCTTTTCTGGATGAGTCTCAGGTGCTTTCCATCTGAGTCTCCTGCATATGCAAAAGAACATGCTTATTTGCTATTCGCCTAAAGTGAATTTAAGGTACTTCTGTGATGACATCTGTCATCTCAATATGTAGACTGAATAGTATCTTGTTTAATGAGTAACTCCAAAGTGAGCAGTTTGTGCACAGTTCTGGGGATGAGATATTAGAGTCAGATCCTGTGAGCTGATCAGTAACTGCAGGAAGTCAACAGAAGGTTTTAGAACCTTCAAAAATTTTAGAACAATCCTTGTCTCTTTTCCTGGAGTGCCAATATAGACCCATGCAGATAGTGGGGGAAAAGCCCTCTAATAGCTGTGGGTTTCATGCTGCAATAACCAGCTGTTTCCATCATGAGAAGTCCCAGATCAATTAAAAAGAGTATTTTCAACCATTTCTAGTGCATGAGTCATCTCCGCTATTCTTAGATTCTTTGTCAGTCCTGACTAATGTAAATTACTTTATTTCTAGACCAAACAAACCTGGCTTTACAGAGGTTGTCAGTTTTCAGTGGGTAAACGAGATTTCCTGATCGTTCTTCTGTGGGTTCTGGAGGAGAAGAAAAAACCTGTGCTTTGCACAACTGTAGAACAGTAATCTTGTAAAACAGTGGATTTTTTTTTTTTCCAGGATTTTTTGTAATACTATTTTTATATCAAAGTGCTATTTTAATTGCATGAAATTTAAATAAGGTCAATCACATAATGACATCCACTCAATGACCACCTAACTCTGGATTAGTTCAAAAGCATCAGGGAGAATGGAAAATTTGAAATCTAATTTTACAGCTTGATTTTTTTGATTTATTTTATTTATTTTTTTTTGCCTGAAACTTGCGGAATTTTCGTTGTTTTAACCTCTTCTAAGTGGATTAGGAAGGCTAGCTGATTCATGCAGACTGATTCCATTTGCCTGAACAAAGACAGGAATGTTTTTTTTGGAGATAGACAGACGAGAGTTAGCCTGCAGGTGGAATGGTTCTCAGGTAGAAACCATGGCATGGTCTGTTGTGGTGGGAAGCTTTGGCTAGTGCTTCAGTTTTGTTAACTCGTTTGACCAAACTGTAATAGGTGGTGTTATTGAGCATCTTTGCACTGTGTATCAGTCAGCTTTTACACAACGCTGGGAAAACATCAGCTTGTTTTGTTGTTTTAGATAACGTGATATTTAATTTCAATTAAAAGCCAATCATATGGCTAGAAATTGAACTGTGGCCTTCCTGTTGAGTGTTGAGTGGCATCTATTAATTTGAACCTCAACTTTGTTATTTTTAGGAATATGAACGTGGTGGAGCTTGCCTTGTTGTTAGCAGCGCAATCAACTGCCTCTGTAGTATGACTGTGCATTAAGCATATATAGAATGATGGTTTTATTCTTGATATGATGTCCTGGCTTCAGGTTAAAATATACCAAAAAAACATTGATGCAGGAATGTAATTGCTTGTGTATGGATAAAGCGACTTTGTGGACATTAGGCTGTCAGTTTTCGTGACTGAGATCTAACAGCAGGAATTTATGAGGATAATCTGCGCAGTCTGATGGAGACCTGCATAATTTTAATAGAGACAATGGGCAATAGCCTGTGTTAGTAGTTGGAGCAAAGTTAGGATTTGGGAACTATGAATCGTAGCTACAGGTTTTCTACTGTTGTCTGAAATGGCCGTTGTAAAAAAGGCAGACACTTGTTTCTGCACCTTTTTTTCCAATGCATGAAGTGGGAGATTTAAGCCTTAGAATATTCTCAGAGGAAATTTAGCCCAGGATTAGGTTCCACTGTGCACCTAATAGATCACATCGCCTATAAAACAAAGTTCTGCATTCATTTGCGCAGCATTGCTAAACATTTCTGTTTCTTGTAATCCATTCATCTTGCTAATGCAAAAGAAAAGTAACCCAGCAAGAGAAGTGGATTATTTGTGTCAGTTTGAGCTGAATTGACCGTAGAGCTCTCATGAGTTACAGAACTGTAGCTGAAACAAAGATGGGACCATGTCGCTGTGAATGAAAGAGAAGGGAGTTAAATCATATGGCAATCTGGTAGAGCAACTTATACATGCCATGAGATCACAACCTCAGTAGTATTTAAGTCATGTAACGTGATGGAGGGTGTTATGAAGAATACAAAGTTCAAGCACTGTAATATTTTGAGTGAAATGTGTAAGTAAAAATAGGTAATATTAGAAAAGAAATAGACTCATTATTGTAACATTCTGATGAAATCTGGATAGGATAAATCTTGCTTTTCCTAAGTAGTTAAGTGGTTTGGAGGTAAAAATTAGAATGGAAACAGGGATTTGTTGTAAAATGCTCAAAGCCTTCAATAGTGCACGCAGCAGCAGGATAGGTTTCCTGTTTATATCCCCTAATGCGTTCTTATGTTCAGCTAAGTCGTAACAGCTTTAGGTTCTGTTTTGCTTTCCAGTGGGAGGATTGTTTTTCACCTGGAGATAGCTTTAGCATCGTTCGTTAATGTGGAAAGTGAAAGGTACCCACGTTTCTATTTTGTATCAATTAAATATACATAGTTTTATGCCTACCTCAGAGAATTGTGATGTTTCCGGAGGCAGATCATATTTGCACACAGATAATGCCTTTAGATACCTTCCTTTTGTTTTTGTGTTATTTTTTTACTTCAAGAAATAACCCTGGGAGCACACTGTATTTTTTCATAACTGTTTTCAGTGTATGTCCAGATAGGACAACAAGGTTAGTTGTGTTTAATCAGTCAGCTTTCTGTGAGCAGCCATCGTGTGCTCTGCACAGCATCAGTGGTGGCGGCCACTCATTCAAGATATTCTTTCTAAGCAAAACCAGTTTTAGGGTCGCCTGGATGTATTACACAGTACAGCACATTTTTCTGTATGTTGCATCATTATATTTCAAAGAGCCAGGCATGCTTCTGTGAAAGAAATTTAGTGATCCTGCAGCTCTAATTACTTTCTCTTCCTGGCCTGTGGTTCTTTCGAGTGTGATTTATGGGTGTAAGTTATAATGTAGCTGGAAGGAAGCATTTGTTTGCTGCACCTTTTTGAGATGTTATAGAACCTGGATTCCATCTTCCATTTAGCTCCCTTCATGTGGCTTTTCAGAGTTTGGCCCTGCTTATGCTGGTGCTTATTGAAATGACACAGTTAAATTAGAATTCAGGAATATATGTATTACATGTATGTAAAGGTAAATCACAAAGACTGAACTTTGCTTCCTTGAAAGCTGTTTTTAAAAGATTCTCTAGGAGCCTTTACTTCTTCCTGTAAAGTGTTGTACGTCTTTACAAATTTTTATTTCTGCCCCCGTTAGAATTTCAGCCTCTGTATACTGAGACATGGTAGAGAGAACAGAAAACTACTGAAGTCACATAAATCAACACTGAAATTCAAAAGAGTTGTGAGGACCCAGTGATGGATGTGGGGCTGTTTGTGGTGATTTAAAAACAAAAAAGATACCAAGTAGGTGAGAGAGGGGAAAAGAGGTCAAAAAGTCCTTAGCTTTCCAGCTGTAGATATCTTTCTGAGCTTAGGGTTTGCAGATTTCATCAGAATATTTTTTTTAATTACTCAATTAGTGTTTTGATTTTAGTGTATTTATATTAGTGTGGTGTTTCCAAACTGTAGGGTATGAACGGCATTGATTAGAGAAACCATAAAATGGGGAAGTTCAAGTTAGGTATAAGGAAGTTCTTTACTGTGAGGGTGGTAAAAGAAGTAGTAAATGCTCCACCCCTGGCAGTGTTCAAAGCCAGGCTGGCCAGAACCTTGGGCAGCATGGTCTAGTGCAAGGTGTTCCTGTCTGTCAGGGGATTGGAACTAGATGATCTTAAGGTCCTTTCCAACCCTAACTATTCTATGATTCCATGGTCATAACATGTAGTAGGTTGTTTTTTAACATTTATTTATTTATTCATTCATTCACTCTATTTATTTTTAAGCAGAGACATTAAATGGTTGCTCAGTTTCTACAAATAAGCAAGCTAGAAGCTGTAACCTTAACTGCTTCAAACTTGTCTTTTTATTCATTCAGTTGTTCTAGTGCTCAGTTATGCTTTGTTCTTCTTCTAGGAGAATTATGGGTTTAACAAAATAGAAGTAAGAGACAATGGCAATGGAATCAAGGTTGCTGATGTTCCAGTTATGGCAATTAAACACTATACCTCAAAAATAAATTCTTCTGAGGATCTTGAAAGGTTGACAACATACGGTTTCCGTGGGGAAGCTTTGGGATCAATTTGCAGCATATCAGAGGTAAGCAGTTGCTATAAATGTGTTGAGTCTCTTGTGTCGTGATTTTTTTGTGTGTGCTTGTTAAAATATCAGTGCAAAGACTTTTAATTTGTTCCAGCAGCTTGCCAGTGGTATGTTTTCTGAATAGTCTGAGTTGTGTATGCTGTGTTTGCCCTGCTCACGGAAGTCATGTCATACAGTTAAGAAGCAGTATGGATTTCTTGTTGATGTCAGTCCTGCCTTTCTGTCATACTCCAGCACTCCGTTTATTTTCCTAGTCAGAAAAGGCTGGAGATAGGTTGCTTAGTGTTTTTTGTTTGTTTTTTTTTTTTTTCTTAATCAGGGTAGAGGTAATGATTCCTTATATATTCACATATAGATACATGATTCCTTAAAACACTGGCTTATCCTTCTTAGTGTTTAGTAGCAAATATAATGTCAAAGGGTATGGCTGAGTTTGCTCCTTGAATTAGGGTAAATAAAAATGAGATGGTGGCCAGGAGAAATAATTTTAGGGAACTGATGGCCCACATAGCTACCATTCCAGTAATGATTTCTGCCTTGATGTTATCTAGGTGATTGGCAGTCACAGGATGTTGCTGGGCTCCATATTGCTCTTCGACATGTATATGACTGCAGTTGCACAAACTTTGTTTTCTGTATGAGTAAACAGGAACCTGTACCCTGACCTGAGTCTGATCCATATGTTTGTGTTAAGAGGACTGACAGTGTACTGATATTTGGGATTTAACTCGTTGTCTGAAACTAAGTACATTTGTTTGAAGCCATCTGAAAAATGTTCAGTGTTAAGGGCACAGCATCTACCTGTTCCATTGTGCTCTGCCTTTCTGTATTCATGTTGTGCAAAGGTCAAGCTTTAGATTCTTCTGTCTGCCAAGCATTAGATGCTGTATGACAATACTAATAACTGTGTCTGATTAGAGCCAGCAGCTGTCAAGGTCAGGAGAGATGTTACTGCTTGACTCCTTACTACCTTGGGCTACATTCATTTTATAGTAAGCAGAAGTGGGTTGTGTTTTGGATGGAGATTTCCAAAGATGCTTTCAAAAGTGTTGGTGTTTTCACAGATTATGATGGACCTCAATCATTGGCTCTTTCCAATGAGTCATCAGAGCAGAATGCCATCTGTTCTGTCTTTATAATCAGCTCTATGGTACATTTCATAAGAGATGGGAGGTGGCCTGAGCATATCAAGTACTTTGATAGGTATTACTTTAACTTTGAATCAGTAATTATGTTTATTAAATGCTCCTGGCATTAATTACATTCTGCCTACCCAAACTGCCCCCTGAAGTTTCAGTTAAGAGGTACTTTACTGTAGGCCCTTAAGTAGGTCTGTAATACTGTCAGTTCCATGTAATAAAGTACTGTTTATTCTCTCTCTGAGAGGCATGGCTGAACTCCGAATGATTCATAGGAGACACTAAAGTAAACCATAATATCCTGAAGCTCTGTGTGCATGATAACCTTTATGTCTTTCAGGTGGTTAAAGTGCACTGATTCTGTTGTTCAAAATGTTGATACCTCAACTTGGGGAACTGTAATTTTATTTAACTTCTGGTTTATGACTGGTCTTGCTAAAGTTGATCTGTTTATTACCTTAATAGCTTACAAAACATGCTACCGCTGATTGCTAGATATGTTTGGGTGCGGAAAGATAATGTACTGTTTGTTTAATAGTAGTTATGTTTGTGAAATCTCACATGAATTTAAGAAGCTGTCATAATGTGCCTTCTCTCATAAATGATGAAGAGGCAAAATTATCAATAGATTTAGTTGTTTGCTTAACCTGTGTTAGAATAGAAGTTATAGGAGTGTGTGTTGTAGGTAGTAGGAATTGCTATGTGTGGTAGAAATGCATGGCTTTTAGTTAAATGGATGGGAAAATGAGTCATAGTGCAGGATATGACGGAGAAACACCCATAGAAAAATATTTTATAAACTAATTAAATGTAACTGTAGTGACTGAACTAATGCAGTGATAAGCGTGACAGTAAAGCTCGTCTGAGCTCCTGCTGAACTTTGTGAATTCTTCATTAACATATTTTTCTTAAAATCACTCTTTTCAGGTTTTGATCACAACAAAGACAGATGCTGATGATATCAGCACTCAGTATGCTTTAGATAGCAATGGGCATGTAGCTTCTCAAAAGCCTTCTCACCTTGGACAAGGTAGGATGTTCTGGTATTGCACTGTGACAGAAATATTTTATGTTTCTCTGAGGCTCTATTCAATGTTGAAATACCTGTTCTGTTCTTGAAAGCTGAGAATGAAATCTTTGCAGCTGCAAACCTGTCTTGTCTTGTGTCTTGTCAACAGAGGATGTGTTATTGTAAGAAATAATATCTTGTAAGTTGCTTTAGATAGTAATTATAAACTAGCCTCTCCTTCTCTGACTCACTTCTTAAAGTTGTCTGCGGAAATAAAAGCTGTAAAAATTCAATGCCCCAGGTGCAGGCAGACTTACTATGTAAGTATATGAAAGATTTGTTCAGGACTAAAATAACGTTTCTGTATTTAGCAAAATCCTCGCTTGAAAGGAGGAAGAGTTGCCCTGCTGCTATGTCAATGAGTTGCAGGAAGCAGCGTGGCTGCAGGACTAGGCAAAGTCCCAGTTCTTTCTAACCTGCAGGATGTGTATGGTGCTGGCAATTTTCCCTGCGTGTTTGTGTGAAAGATTAAAGGTTGCCCTTGCCTCAGAGGTGGCCTTGGTGGTTCAGGCATGGTGCAGGTTTGGGGCAGCGTGTCTTCTACCTTGTGTTCTGCACAGCCACTTGTTGCTCAGCAAGGACTGTTAAGATCACGCTGTGTCCTCACATTCACAGTGTGTTTTCCTAGAAGAGGTATGCACTTTTCTTGTGACAAGGGTGTGCTCCTGGGGAAGCACTTGCAGCTTTTCCCAGCTGAGCTGCAGTGGCTGCTTGTCAGTATTGTGCCCACAAGCTGCCCCCCAGCTGCTTGCAGTGCTCGTACCCCAACAAGGACCTGACTGCAGTCTGGCACCTCTCCTCAGCACCAACTGGCCACAGGGAGCCATTAAGCCGGGAGAAGCTGCTGAGATCCTGTACACGGGCAAATACTGAAGAAAGCTGAGAGCTCTAATTTTAGCTAATATCAGTCATTTTTAGGATTTAGACTGTAGTATTTTCCATGCCTGAGAAGCCTGTGGGTTGCATTGCCGTGTCTTTGTCAAAATTGTTGAAGGATTAACTGAATTCTGTGACATATTTAATACTTTGCAATATCGTTATGGGCAAGGATTTTGTGATAGTGTTGGTAGATGGCTATTCCACCACTTACTGTGTGTATTGAACAGAGCTATCTGGCTCTTCAGGTACTATCCTAAAGCAAATGCTTGCGAAAGGCCTTAATGTCGCACAGTGTTCCTTTGCTTCCAGATATGTCTGATTAGATTCTAGTGTGTTAACTGTTTTACTAATGAAAGTTAGCTTAATATGCACTGAAAGTGTCTTCAGCTTTATTTAGTGCTGATTCTCACCATTGTCAGTGTGTATGAAAGAAAGATTAATGCTGCAGTCATAACTCTGAATAAAGGAGGGGAATCACAGCTCTTGAAGTACTTTTTGGGGGAGGATGACTGCTGATTTGGTATATTTCTTCTCATGCTAATGTACTCTAATTTAGTGTTACTAGGGTTTATTTTGTATGTAGCAGCATACAGATAGGTCTCTTCAATATCCACTCAGTGATATCCTTTCATAGTAACTTCTATTTTTTTTGGTCACCTGCTTGCAGGTACTACAGTTACAGTTCTAAAGCTGTTTAAGAATCTTCCTGTAAGAAAGCAGTTTTATTCAACAAATAGAAAATGTAAGGAAGAACTGAAGAAAGTCCAAGATCTACTGACAGCGTATGGTATCATAAAACCAGACCTGAGGATAACCTTAACACATAATAAGGTAATAAAGAGTTTTTCTGTCAGCTGTCTTGAGGATCAGTTTCTGATGAGTTTATGCGGTTCATCTAATACTTGCATAAAATCTTTCCTCCTTAGGAATTTTCTTTCATCATAGGTTTGTTTCAGACTTCCACTTCTTTTTTCCCTGCAGAGAGGTGTATTTATGCTGGTTACAGATTTAGATGCTAAACTTCTGAAACTCAGGTTCAGATGGTTTTGGTCTCCTCCAACAGATACCTGGTTAGATATATATAAAAATTATTTTACATGATAGTAGTATAAGGATGATTTCACATGTTAGTGGTCAGTAACAGTGGCGGTGGTCTGCAGAACACAGAAGTGAGACCTTACTCGGCCGTGGGGCGTGATCAAGTGTTAACCCAAGCCAACCGAAAAAGCTCTCCAAACTGAATTGGTCAGGGTTATCTTGCTGTATGCTGAGTCATAAAAGCTCAATACATAATGATGGTTCTGTTCAAAAAAGCAGAAAAATTCAGTACAATTTGTTACATGGATGTAAGTAAGAGTAATGTATGTTGTACCAACAGACTTTAGTTGAGATAGTGGTTCTTTGTTTAGACTTGGAATAGGTGCAGAGGCTGCTTGGAGGCTACTTTATCTTCACAGCATATTGAACATAGCTAATTTTATTGGCTGTACTCCTGCTTGCTTTCCTTTTTTTGAGGAAAACTCTGCTAATGAATTTCCAAGTCGCCACGAAGTAGAGAGGGACATCTTGTGGCAAGATCCCTCAGCAATTCTTTTTCTGTTCTAATTTTGTTTGTTTGATCTTGCTACTGGGCCTGTTCATTGAGCAGTTTTGATCAGTTACTCTTTATCAACCAAACATTCACACTTCAGTTCCTTTTCAGTGGGACTGATGAATGACACTGCTTTCTTGAAATAGCAACAGATTGCCCATTCTTTTCTGGCATTATAAAACATGCTTTGACTATATTTATGTGTGCATTTATAAATAGCAAAGAGTAGAAACTGTGAAAAAGAAAAGCCATCCTTGTGGCTATAGAATTGGTATTGCAAAGCTGAGAGTGTAGCTACTTTCAGTCTTACTTCATTGGGACTGCAGAAGGTTCAAAACCAGAGGTTTCAGGGGTGTGCACTTGTTAGGTTGTGTTAAGCTCCTTGATATACCTAGCAGCGGTTCACAGTACTGGTCTTAAATGTTGGTTAATAAAACTAGTTTTGTCTTTTATTGATGGTTTGGTTTTGCTCTCTCTGAAAAGTTGCAGTTTTTATTTTTTTGTTATGGTATTTTGATTTCATCCACTTTGATTAGGACTGTTACATTTTTTTTCTCTGCTTGTCCTAGTACAATAATGTGCAATAAGTTGATCACATCTCTGTGTCACAATACTTGCTGCAAAAATGGCGTGGAGAGCAGCACAATAGCCATTACATGTTGGTTTTGACAAACTACCCTATCAGCTTCAGAGATTAATTCCTCAGTACACAGTTTGATTAAGTAATATAAATCAGTACAGATGCTATCTGCAGGCAGTGTCATTCATTGTTATGATGGAGATGATGCTGAGCTTTTGGGCTCTCCATTTTGCACTGCTGGCCTTAGGTTCATTTTGATTTGTTTTGGAAAAGAAAGTGAGTAAGAAACTGCTCAAACGTTTTAACACAAGAGGTCGCTCGGTAGCTATTGCTGAGAAGGGAAGATGAAATCATACAAAACGTGTAGTCAGTCTCTTTGCATGTGTAAATTCTTTACAATAGTTTGAAAATGCTAATCTTTGAATGCAGATTCCTGCTTTTCTACTGCTGTTGTCATTCCTTGTGAAATGAAACATTGCCTACTCCATCACGCCTTTTAAGACATTTGAAATTCTTAAATTCTACTGAATTGGGTTCTCTGGGTTTGAGTTTTTTTTTTTGGCTGGGGGAGGGTTGAGGGGTTGGGGGTTGGTTTTGTTCTTGGTTTGTGGGGGGTTTTGTGGTGGTGGCTGTTATTTCTGTTTGAAATGTATTCAGAGAAAGAATCAACTTCTTAGAATGGCTTTGTCTTTCACGTAGCTCATAGATTATGCATTAGCTTAAGGAAAATGTATATGCATTTATTCAGGGGAGTTCCTAGAATCCCAAATTCTTGAAGCTGAGCCAATACTTTCTGTTGCAATGGAAGAAGATACATGTCAGGAGTAAGATCGGGCTCCGAGGTTGAAGAGAGTATGAAGGTAGCAGAGATGAGGTATTACAGAAGGAGATGAGGAAAGATGGATTGAAAGAGAAGAGGCAGTAAGTGAAAAAAGTGTAAATGAAAGTGTATTTCAGAGAAATCTTCCAAATAAATGACAGCACCAGGACAGGAAAAACAAAACAAAACAAACCAACAAAATGACAACCAAACAGTCTTTGAAGTTCTGTACTTTGTAAGAAACTAAAGGGGGATGGAAGAAAGCATAGCCCTAGCTTTACTAAGGAAGACTGTAATGAGGTTGAAGCTTTCATAGAGGTGTCTGAAGTTGGGCATCTGAAATGGCTGCCTAATAGATTCTAGCAGAAACTTATTTTGCAAGTCAGGCTCTTATGGAGCTGTTGAATATATATATATGTTTTATATATATATATATATATACATACACATATATATGTGTTGTTAGGATGCACCATTTGTTGCATGTTTTTTTTCCACCATGGCTTTTTTGTAAAGGTGTATCTTCTGCTTCTGAATGAGATTTCCAGAATTTTTTTCTTCTTGTTGTGCCACATTTTATCTCTGTATTGGTTAGGGAAATATCACCATTAAGTGTCTGATCTCTTTTCTGTGAAGAGCCACAATGCTTTTCCTGCCTTTGGGTTGTTTTTTTTTTAATAAGTGAGAAGATAGATATCCTTTTATTAGTCATTCTAAGGTTCATTTATTGTGTATTCTCTATCAGTGGATTTTCAAGATAGAAAATACTCGATTCCTCTTTCTGCTCAGAATGTTTTGTTTGCATTAGCAATAAATAATGAATCACTTTGCAGATCAACCTTTGAAGTACTATTGCTATTTTGACAACTTGGATTAGCTAGTGCTCCTTCTTTTTATGAAGGTTTATCCTGCCAAGACATTCTTTGAATACTGATAATGTTGATCCTCTTGCCAGTATGGTTATGTTAGAAAGAGGTATTTTTCTTCTTTCATCACCATGTTCCTTGAAAGCATATTGAATAATGAGGCAGCCAAATGGAAATAATTTACACGAGTATTCGGCAAGTATATTTAATGTTATCTGAAGGCATGCTAAGAACATTAGAGAGTTAGCTACCGCTTGAACTGCATCAAACTCTTCAGCTCCAAATGCCATGTTCTGGCCACCTATGAGCTCTGGCTATAATTTGCCCAAGGTGGTGGAGGATTTGTCCCCTTAACTCAGTCTTGCAGGCCACTTACAAGTTCAAGAAATGCCTTTGTGTGTTGAAAGACCGATGAGATGGAATACTTTAATTCTGGTCTAGTTGCCTATATTCCACAAATGCTGAAACAAGAGAGGACACCCAATAACTATACCTGATTTAACAATTTCAGATATGATGGGGCTGAACAAATTATGGCAACAGGTGGTTGAGATGGTGCCTATCAGCAGGTCATACTATACGCAAGTGGTGCCATGTCTTGTGCAAAGCACAGGTGGGCCATAAGGAGACTCAATAAATTTTGCAGCTCCTCTTGAGGAAAAACATGCATACAGCAGTATTTTTTATCTGGTGTTTTTCATGCATAATATTTTGAAGCCTTGCTCACATGCAGTTCTGCCTCCAACTAGGTCCTGTTTGCTTCTTAAGAGAATCATGGGTCAGAACTTCTGGATGCAAGGGGTCCATTTTAAATCTGTTATAATAAGTGTGGATAGTATTTTTCCCCAGACCTCTTTTGTGATTGGTGTTGACCTAAAGGATACCATCTTCATTCTTTTTTCTTTGCAGTAAGTCTCCTCTTATTTCCAAAGTTGGATAATCTCAACCTACAGTCTGTATCCAATAGTCCAAAACCAGTTTGGTTTTTGTGTCTGAGTTCTCTGTAATGAGTGGGGGAGTTTTGAAACAGAGTAAGTGCATTAGAGTAAATTTGCTATTTTTAATAATGCCATTATACTTCGCATTCATTCATTGTGCTTCCAAACTCTACTGCAGCTGTATGTTAAAAAGAAATCTGCATTAAGCAGAAACAGCAGCATGTAAGCTCTTTCCTGAGTTGGAAAGGCCACTTTGTTTAATGTAATGATGATAAATTAAGTCCCTCCCTAATGTCTGTGTTTTAAAATATAAAGAGGAATTATGATTAAGAATCTGCAGTGCTGTGCTTTCGTGCTGACCTGGAATACAGCTCAGTCTTTACTCCCATTCGTTGTTCAGTGGCTTTGCTGAGAAAGCCAAACAGAGAGTTAATTATGATGTTTTTTGTGCTGGGGACACCTGTCCACTAGGAAATGCGCTGAGACCCTCAACTCAATTTACATCAGGCAGAGAACAGCTGCCAGATGGTAACTACTTTTGGTCACCACCAACCTGGTTGAATTTGAACTGGTGACCCAGAGGTGAAATGCTTTATATCCTATTACTAATTCCTTGAGGTTTCCGGTTTCTCATCCATCACTTTTTTCAAATGACAGCGCAGTATATGTCTGAAATCTCAACACAATTACTGTTTCAGATACGTGGAGATTGTTGCAGAATCTGAGAGGTACCCGTAGCTCTTGCAAGGCTTTCACACTCTGTACACTTAAAAAAGGTTAGCAGAAAAAGGATGTTTCTAAAGGTGCCTGGGAGTTTTCCATCTTCCTTACCAACATACTTTTATTTTTAACTGCTATTTTACAAAAGGCTTTTAAACCTCCCTTTATTTAATGGAATTTACTGTGATGATGTGCATCCTCTGAATGACAGTTTAGGATTAGAAACTGTGGGGTTTTGACAGTAGTTTAATTGTTTGTGAGGTTTTACTTATTTTTTTTTCTCCCTTCTGCTATGGAAGTCAATTTCTGTAAACACTCATAGTTGAACATGTGTGATTAAAGCAGCCAAAAAACTTACAGCTCTCTATAGTCTTTGTAATTCTTGAAAGGCTCTGAAGACGTGTTACCAGATAAAGGTCCTTGGTTCCTTGTAATAATGTTAGCTCCTCTCCTAACTTTCCTCCTGGCTCCCAAATCCATGCATGTCTCCACTGCATCATGCTCAAGAAAGCCTTTTCATTGAGTAGTATCACAAAAGGGACATCTAGGCAGGAAACACATGGGAGTTTGTAGGATGAATGGTGCTGTGGAACATTACTGTCTTTCAACAAGTCTCCTTGATAGCTGTAATGCTGATGCCCATGGGATAACGAGGTGTGTCAGCTGCATCTGATGAGGGGAAAAATGGTGCCTTGAGTTTCTCTTTTGCATACCTCTACTAATAGTTGTCCCACCATCGCTTCTGAAATGGATGGGACACCTGATTCCTTGCAGCAAGAATAAAATATATGGGGAAAATAATTAAAATAATTATGATTGTGTAAAGAGTCATGTTACTTTAAGCTAAATTGAAATGCTGCTGTGATCTCTGTGTTCAAGGAAAGATCACACAAGAGCTCTCTTTTAGTAAGATAATTTACCATTGGTTTTAAAACAAGACATCAGTTATAGCATGGAGCTGATAAACAACATCAATGCTTTTCAAGGCTGTGATTTTAAAGAGTGAGGTTAGGACTTTATCCTGATCTTTTCTTGATTTTAGCTGATAGGCTTTCTTCCACTGCTGAGAATGTGCCAGCCCTTGCAGCTAGGTATAAGGTGATGTCTTGTTTTGGATATTGCTGCCTGGCTTTGTTCCTGTTTATAAAAACAGATAGGCAGTGATGTTTTCAGTTATGTTGGAGCCTAATAAACTATCGGGTTTTAAGTCAAGAAAGCTAAGGACAGGATTTTAAAGCAAGTAAAAGACAATTAGACTGTGAAATACAGTTCTCTTTTACAGAGCTAACTCATGTTACGTTACGAACCTACTGTTCATGTGCCATGAACATAGAGGTACACAGAGGTACTGTTCAAGTACCATGAACAGTACCTCTACTAGACTTTTACACCCTTGAGCATTATTATAGAATAAATAACACAAGGATCATCACAAAACAAATGAAGAAATTAGGGGGTTTCTGGGCAGTAAAAGTCCATTTCATTACGCTACTGCCATTATGTAGTAATAACTTTGTAGCATCATGGTTGCACTGAAGTAGTCACAGCCAGCAGCACCATCCAATCCCCAGCTCTAATTGAGGTTTTTCTTTTGTCTGTGATTGCAAATCATTGTGGCTGCTGATAGAAGTTCTGAAATATAAAGGATGGTTAAGGATGAGGAGTGACCGCATTTTTTCCTCTGTCCTTCCTTGGTATCTGAGGAGGCAAATATGAGCAGCTCTTACCTACTGCCATGTCCCAGCGACCCCAGGGGAAAGAGGTTGCATATTCTTTTTCCACTCTTTATCAAGAAATCCTTCTGGGCTATGTCTGTGTGTCTCTAAATAAGCAATGTCTTCATGTGTGCATGTATATTGTCATCTGCAAAAGTATGCACATATCCTAGGGCTGGATGGAGTGGAGAAATACATGCACGTACACACGCATACTTATCTTCTGTATATGTGCAATAGATTTTATATACGTTATGACATTTTGAGGACCTAGGTCAGGTAATCCCTCTCAATGAAGCAAGGAGGGAGGTGGGATATATTTGGCTAGCTGTAGCAAAACCTAAGACAGGCCATATGTAATAATATATCTTTGAGTAGGCTGTTTCTGCAGTGTCATCATACTTACTAGAGTCATATTCTTCCTTGGCTCATCCTGGACACCCGCTTTATATGACCTAGAAAAAAAATATAGAGGGGAGTGTGGGGGTGTATTTTTAGCTAAACTAAAGGGTATCAGCAAGGTTAAAAAGATAGGGTATTGCAGGAACCTCATGGAGATAGGCATTTGCTGAAATAAAGGAATGGGCATTGTTTCTATGTGGATTTGTTAATGCCTGTTGATACATCTGGAGAGTGTAGAGAAACAGTTTTCTTTAAATTGTTATCTATTTCTGTGTTATTGCTTCATAACGTGCAGTCAGGGCTGAAAATTAACATACCATCTAATTGTACTTACAGTATAGTAGTATATAAATTTATATATATAAAATACTAGTATATATTTATAGTAGTATGGAAATTTAGGAGTTGTCTGGCCTTTTTAGTAAGTAGGCTTTAATTTAATTTGCAGTGGCAGCCAGCTCCTAAAACTTTGTCTGTAGTTCTGAGCATTACTATCTGAATAAATATGAGTAGTTAAAAAAAAACCCTTGAACTTATTAACAGTATCTACTTTAGCAAGTTTGCATTTAATAAGTTCTTGTTCTCCAGAGCTTTCTTACAACCACCTTACTGAAGTGATCTTTTTACAGTCCTGAGTATCAGCCATCCAACAGGTCAAGCAGTGTAATAACCTTGCGTTAATCAGCAGTTAAGATTTATATCTGTACCTGCCGCATCACACTAGTATAACCTAAAATAAACAGCATGATGTTTATGTTAGTCATGGAACAAGTGTCTTTCTCAGTTTGGTCGCATGCATTGAATTTAAAGTATATCCAGTAAAGAAAAAAAGGCTTGGCACTCTGTGTTTCCATTTTAAGTAATCAATTTTAAAATAGAAGCAGTACAGGATATGTTTTATAAGAGGAGCTGTAGAGAAGAGGGCAAATTCTTTCATCACTCCAAAATGTCTTTGAGGAGATTTAAAGCAGGTGCTAAGGAGAGAGGCTGAGAGGCAGCGTGCTTTGGGCAGCCCTGGGCTGTCCTTAGCTGCTGCCTGCTGCCAAAGCACAGCAGGGACTCCCTGCCAGAGCTGTGGACACCCGGCCTGTGACTCTGCCTGCTTGCTTCAGCTTCTCCTCTGCCCTCCCTGAAGTAAATTGTCCTTTATGTTTGAACCCTTTATGGGTTCATGCTTCCTGTAGGATGGCTGAGCTGTGATCCAGCATGTGACAGGCTTGTGTCTAGGAGGTTTGTTAGATTCAGGCAGACTGAAAAGCCCCACTTTGCAAATGCTGCAGAATGTAAGTAGAAATGGAAAATTAAAGATTTGGGGAATAGCTTTAGGATCAACAGTCTCAAAGCTTTACAATTCCACCTGTCCTGTAGGAAAGGAATATCATTTTACAGGAGCACTGGGTGCTTCTATGGAATTCACCCCTGAAGGGCAGCAAATATCCCACTGGACAGGTGGAATTTTAAGGCTGTGTATTGCATTTCTTGAGATGAGTGCATGTATATTCTTTGCTCACTCACCATGCTTTCACATAACATCCTATACCAGTATACTGTGAACTCATTTTGAATTTGGTGGACACCTAGCACCTAGTGAAAGCATCCATTTTAAACAGCACTAATAATTACTAAACAGTAATATCAGGCTTAAATTGCAACTTGCTGCAGTTTTTTTTCTTCTGTGTTTTAATGTTGCAGATTGAAATACACTCAGTCAGTTAATAGTGGCAGACATAAGTGGATCTGAATTCAGCCGTGTCAGTTGCCTAGAAGCAGAAAGGCAACTAAGGAATTTTTCTTAATAGTTGATACACACCAGTAAAAGTCAGCAGATTTGGAGTTAAATTCATGGCTATTTAGTATAGGACTTCTCATTAGTGAGAGACAAAATTTCAAGCCCCAAAGTAGCTAATATTTACTGTATTTGTAAGAGGACCTGAGAGGTAACTTCTGATGCAAGTTGCAGTTCATACTGCCTTACTGTATTTAGTAAATCTTTGCAATAGTATTGCAACATGTGTAGCTAATAGAGGAGATATCCTTTTATCCTTTTAATATTAATAAGTTTTTTGTTAGACAACCACTTTCCTTATGCTTCCTTAGATACTGCCTCCCTTTCTAAATAGCAGGTTTGTCATAGACTTAGAGTATCCAGATGAGAGCTAAGAATGGCCATCCAGTAGCCAGATGTCTACCAAAACAGCCTATATCTTGAGTATAGGTACCATAAGCATTGCAGTCGGCTTCAAATGCTGACCACTGTACCAGAGACATGTCATAAACCCTCAATGTATATGCTTGGTGAAAACACAAAGCCTACTGCTGTACATCTAAGCAAAGTAGTATTTTTATTGATTTGTTTCTAATGATTGTTTCCTGTGCAGAAGACCAGATAAGCCATGTAGCATCCATAAATACAAGCTTGCTTAATTTTCCAATCAGTAGGAGTCTAAATAAGTAATACAATATGAGAAGACATGCCAAAAAGTACCATATCATGTGTTAACACTGAAAGCTGTGATCGTAAGAGGGTCAAAGTACAGAATGTTACATATACAGTATGTGGGCAGTTGCATATGCATGTTCACAGACATGACTTGAGTTCAACAAATATAATGTCAAAAATTTGACTCTGTGCCATTTGTTTCAGGCAGTTATTTGGCAGAAGACCAGGGTGTCAGATCACAAAATGGCCTGTATGTCAGTTCTGGGAACAGCCGTTATGGGCAGTATGGTACCTTTTCAACACTGCTGTGAAGATCCTGAGGTGAGTTTAAACTTCCTTATCCCAAATCCACTTAAAGCGTCAGTGAAGACACCTCAATCAGTATTCAAAAAAAAGGAAACTTTGAAAAAGAGACTGTTATCTTCAGGTTGATACGTGGTTAATGCATTTGATTTTATTACTGTCCTCTCTGTAAAATTAATTGGTTTGGTGATTGAAAATCCACACCCAAGAATTATCTAGTCAGGACTCATGTGGCACTGATCAAATGGCAGTAAAAACAGTTGTGATGACAAATGCAGAATTGCTGATTGCTCAGAGATGTCTAAGTGGGTGCATTCAGCATGTTAAGTTGTATTTAATGGGATTATTCAGACTTTAATATACATATGTATTACAATTTAATAGTATTATTTAGACTTGCATCTTGAGTTTGTCAGAATGCTTGTAGTATACAGGGTAATGAGGGGAAAAAAAGTAAAGTTGCTTCTTGTAGTTTACAATGTTTTAGTTGTTCATGTCTGAGCAGAACATCCAGAGTCATTCTTACCTGAATGCAGGTTGGATGTGTCCCACAGGGCAAGTGCAGGGAGTTCCAAAAGGAAGACATGGGGGTATTTAGAAGGGCTTGAAGGAGTCACTCAGGTTCTCACATTACGTCTCTGCTATATCATGAGGCACCCATATTCCTTGAATAGAAGTGGGGGAACATTCCAGCTCTCCCTCTCTCTCTCTAAATAGTGTGTAGAATACCATGTGCATCATTTATAGGTATATAAGCGATCCATACATATTGCTTATGCACTAATCTACATTCAGAAACCATGGGCACTTCTAAATAAAGCATCCAAACACTGTGAAATGACAGAATTAAGGTTGCCTGCGTAACTCTTTCTTTCTCTGCTGTGTGCAGGTATTGGGATAGGTATTTAATGACAAGCCATATGCTGCCTTTCTCCTTCCCATTAGGTCCATGCCTCATTCAGTACACAAACCAGAGAGCAGCTTTTTTCTTTTTTTTCCTTTCCTACTTATTCATTGTGTAGTTTCATACTTGTTTGCTGCAAAATTTACTCCAAAGGCAAAATTAATCTTTCTATAAACTTTCTGTAAGCTGTACCTTGCCAACTGCAGAGTTAAAACTTCTGTGATCCAGGGGTTTCAAAGACTGGCCTTCTTCAAAACATCTCCATGAAACAAGAACACATTTCAAGCTGATTCCAAAGCATGCACATGAAAACTTGGTAGCTACATGTAAAATAAAAAAGAAAACTAAGCAAATAAAAAACTGACACAATTTTTTACATGTGTAAAACAGCATCTGTGCTTCTCACATCCCCAGCTTTTTAAATGGGTGGACCTATTTTAGCTGAAAACTCACAGGAAATTTTCCTTGTCCTTCCTTCTGCGGAGGTTAAGTTTAGCAGATACAAGTGAAACTGGGACAAAGATAAGTACTTAAGAAAGACAGTGTATTGTCAACACAGATCTATTTTAATACTTGTATAAATTGATTTTTATTGAAGTTATTAATTTTGAAAAGTTGAAAGCAAAAATGTTGTAACACTTTCTACTCTATGATTTTGTCTCTGTGCTTCGTATCTTTTTAATGTGAAAATTCTAATAATTAAGCACTAGCTGTAGAAATTGTTGCTGACTTCAATGAGCACACTGATATTCTGCATGGCTTTAAATAGTAATAGCAGTCAGCCCCTTCTAAATCTGGCAACTTCTTAAATGAGTTATTTAGAGACTTTCAGTTTTGCTTTAATGTTGTCTGTATGTAAAAAATGTTGCTTGGGGGGAAAGACTTTTTGCACAAATATTTGGGAATTAGAAAAGGAGCTTGAAACATAGAGGAGAAACATTCAGGGAGGACGTGGTGAAGTTGCGGAATAAAATCTAAAAGTGATGCATGTTGTTTTCTGATAATCATCCAACAGATATTTGACACCTCTTTAACTTGACCAGTGGTGTTTGGTTATGTGCGACGTTGCTGACCAGAACACTCCAGCTTTAGCACAGAATGCTTATTACAAGGTCAAGAGGGAATAGGGGAATACATGAGCAGATAGCTGGTGTGACGTAGATGAATGGGAAGGGGAAGGATAGGCCAAATCCCAGGGATTTTAAATTCCGTTTCAAATGTATAATTTGGATTTTAGTAAATACAAGTGGTTCTGCCAAAAGCAAAGCTAACGAAGTCTGATTTTTGTGTTCAGTGATCCACCCTGCTACCAGAACATTCTACAGTCTTTCCCATATCTCCAAAATCTCCATCCCTACCATGCCCCAATGTTCCTTCACCTATTAGTTGGTGCCAGTGGCAGTGGGGTGATGCATGGTGCAATATGTGGGTTGATGGAAACATCAGTTCTTACATGCTGATGGGTCCTGGCTTTTGAAAAGTTACAATTGCCTTTCCCTCAGTAAGGTCTTGAGGCTGTCCTCTCCAAGCAGCTGTCAGTTATCACAGAAATTGTGGAAATATGATATCTTTGGGATTTCTGCTTCTTCATCAGATTGAATTGAAATCGATCCAGCAATTTCAAAGTTGCTTGGTAGGGGAGAGGGGGAGGTGATGGGACAGGCAGCACAGGTCATCGGCCTCATTTTGACCTGAAAAAGCTAAGCTGAAGAACCAAAACAGAAAAATCTTAAAACTTGGAGTTTGTTAGGGACTCAAATCGTGTGAGTTTTTGAGGCTCCTTGGCAGTGCTGTGTGCTCAGAGATTCTGCTGGGGTCGTGGGTGCTCAGCACTCTCAAGAGTCAGATGATTTGGATACAGGTGGCGTAGGTAAATTTAGGTGCCCTGAATAAATGCCCTATGACAGGCTATTTAAAGTGCCCTGCATGTAGAAAGGAAAGGACTGTGTGTTTTGGGCTTTCCCCACAGGGGTAACTAACTTACAGCCTTCACCAGGTTGGGCAGCAGTGCGTGCCTTTAGCTTGTACAGGGGTTAAGTTGGAAATCCCACAGTCAGCAAGCCTAACGCTGGCCAGTGTTGTTCTCTGCGGTCTTTGGCTGCAGACAGCAATGTGATGCAAGTGGTAGCCCAAATGGAGAAATTTCTCAATAATTTCATCAAGAAAAATAGATACAAAGCCATCCTTCTTAACCTCATAATTTTTTTAATTGCTTTTACTATTTTTTATCTTAACTTTCATGAAACAATGCATGCATTTGACTTGGACTGCTGTACAATTTCATCTTAATATTTCACCTCTAAAAAGAACTCCAAAACTGTTTAAAATACTTTTCACTGTATCTGTTTTATCATTGCAGATAAATCTCTCTGGATTTCTCCCAAAAGCTGAGTCAGACAGTTCTTTGACAAGCCTTTCAAGTTCAGAAAGGAGTTTTGTTTTTATAAATAATCGTCCAGTTCATCAGAAGGAAATACTGAAGGTAATGTGTCCCTTCCCATGGCAGGGGGGTTGAAACTAGATGATCTTAAGGTCCTTTCCAACCCTAACTATTCTATGATTCTATAGCCTTTGGCTTTTTATTCAATTAATGGAAACATTACTTGTTTGAGGACAGACACCTATGTAATCTACAACCTTTTTCCCACACAATATAACTAGAGTATTACAGGCAAAGACACTAGCATTGTAGTTTCTTGTAAGAGAATTCTTATAGAAGTAGTTCTGATTTTGTCTACTTCTTGTTGTGGGCTTGTCAAGCGAATACACACACTTTCCCTTTAAATTTCTGTAGGCATTGGATAAAAATGAAAGTGATAGTGCAGCAGCATTGGCTGCAGCTAGGCATTGTGCAGGCAGAATTTGATACTCTTGGGTTTCTCACGCTACTGAACCTTACAACACCTCATTTGGAGCAGCCTTGCTGTCCTAATCCTTGCCCTCCCCAGAAAAGAATATCATGTTCATGCCAAAGTGTACATGTAAAAAAAGGTAGAGTGAGTGAAGAGTTTTCAGCTGCAGGCAAAGCGTTATAGATGTAACCCTGAACCTGTGTTGGTATGTTAAGTGCTAAATAATGCTAATCCATCTCCATGCAGTATTTGATGTGCCTGATTCTTCTGGGAGTTTAAAGCTCAGCTTGAGTCCCGCAATAAAATCAACTGTTAACCACAACACAGAGGCCTAGATTCAAAGTGAGGTTCTCATGTAGGGTTGTTCTTGTAGCAGTGCAAATAACAGTGTTCCACTGACTCTTTGTGTGTGCGTGTCCAGATTTTTAATCATTTGTTTTTTCTGGAGGAGGGTGGTTGAGGTTTTATTCAGCCAGGTGAGGATGGCTGCACATCCATAGGAACTCGTCTTGGTGGGCTTGGAAAACAAGCTATAGATCACTTTTATCTCTGTGAAGTGTATAGGGAAGAAGTGCTGGTGGACCTCTTATTACTACAGTTTTGTGCCAGCTGAGAACAGACTGTGGGAAGATTAAGGTTAAAATAACTTGAAAATATTTAAAGAATTTTAATGTCATTTAAAAAATATTTAAGAATTAAAAAAAACCCAAACAATTAAAAAATTAAAATTTAATCTGCTGTGGCTCTTAGGTTTTTACAATCAATTTATGATTTCTTTGTCTCGTTAATGGATTCTTTTCTCCAGGATGTACATCTGTGGAAGGATCCCTGATATTAGAAGGAAATTCAGGGATCTTTATTTGACCCTTCTAGTTAAAGAGACCAAAATTCTGAAACAACTAAATAATTCTGTAGACTTTTGGCAGAGTGAGGAGTTTTTTTGGGAGGATTATAGAGAAAATAGTAAGGGCAAGTAGAGCTTGAGGAAAGCTGTAAATATATCGTTGGGTCAAAAAAAAAGGACAAAATCCTGTTCTAGAAAAGGGGCAAATGTGTAGTGCAAGTGGTACCTTCTCAAACAGACTTTGGTTTGGATAAAAGAGACAGCAGTGAAGTTACATGCTATATAGGTAGATTTTCTTTAAAAACCAACCAACCAAATAATAGTATTTGTGCTGATGAGGAAGTAAGTACTGGAGTTGCAGTCCAATTTGGACATAGGGAAGGAATGCTATCCAGAGGTACCTAGACACGCTTGTGAGGTGGGCTGATGCCAACCTGATGAAGTTTAACCATGCCAAGTGCAAGGTCCTCCACCTGGGTCGGAGCAAGCCCAGGCACAGCTACAGGTTGGGCAGGGAAGAGATTCAGAGCAGCCCTGCAGAGAAGGACTTGGGGCTGTTGGTCGATGAGAAAATGAACATGAGCCGGCAGTGTGCGCTTGCAGCCCAGAAAGCCAACCGTATCCTGGGCTGCATCAAAAGGAGCGTGACAAGCAGGTCGAGGGAGGTGATCCTGCCCCTCTACTCTGCTCTTGTGAGACCTCACTTGGAGCACTGCATACAGTTCTGGTGTCCTCAACATAAAAAGGACATGGAAGTGTTAGAACAAGTCCAGAGGAGGGCCACGAGGATGATCAGGGGACTGGAGCACCTCCCGTATGAAGATAGGCTGAGAAAATTGGGGCTGTTCAGCCTGGAGAAGAGAAGGCTGCGTGGAGACCTCATAGCAGCCTTCCAATACCTGAAGGGGGCCTATAGGGATGCTGGGGAGGGACTCTTCATGAGGGACTGTGGTGAGAGGACAAGGGGTAATGGGTTTAAACTTAAACAGGGGAAGTTTAGATTGGATATGAGGAAGAAATTCTTTACTGTAAGGGTGGTGAGGCCATGGAATGGGTTGCCCAGGGAAGCTGTGAATGCTCCATCCCTGGCGGCGTTCAAGGTGGGGTTGGACATAGCCTTGGATGGCATGGTTTAGTGGGAGGTGTCCCTGCCCATGGCAGGGGGGTTGGAACTCAATGATCTTAAGGTCCTTTCCAACCCTAACTATTCTATGATTCTTCGAAGTGTGATCAGTACATTCATTCAGACAGTCAAAATAGCAACCATTATTATCTTGAAATTGGTTCCAGCCAAAACTCCAACAAGTCTTTTGTGCTTTTATAATGTCAAAATTTGTTTCTGTGCCTTTGTGTCTATTTTATTGCCTTTACTGACATCTCTTTATTAAATCAATCTGTAGTTAATTCGACAGTACTACAGTCTGGTGACACACAAGGACTGTACTCGTTTATATCCTGTCTTCTTTTTGAATATTACTGTACCTGCCTCTACTGTGGATGTGAATTTAACACCTGATAAAACTCAAGTTTTACTGCATTATAAGGTAATTAAGGTCTTAATCTGGTTTTGAGTTGTCAACCTTTTACTTATGTAAGCAGAACAAGGGCTTCTGGGATTATGGAAATGTTTGAATGTAAGCAGTGCCACTTTTTTTTTTGTTGTTTTATTGGTGTTTTTTTGTTTGCTTTAGTTACGTGATAGCTTGCCTTTATCACAGGACTGTTTTGTTTGAGAAGTATTCAATAGGTTAAGTAGAGTGTTATTCCAAATTCATTTCCCAGTTGATGTCAAGGATTTTTACACTGTCAGATATATGCGTGTATCACTTGGTTTTCAGATGGCTTTATAGTGAGAGAAGCTAAATGGAACTATGTTGTGTCCCTACATAAAACCCATGCTTACCTTGATAACTGCACAAAGTAATCGCTTCTTAAACACCTCATACGTGAAGGGAGAATGTGGGGGTGAATTGACTTCTGGTCAAAGCAATATTTTGCCATTATGTGTATAAATTATTGACATAAGTGAAATTTCAGGACATCCTTTTCATGACATCAAGACCTGAAATTTAGACCATATATACCTTTGTTTTAGAGGCTGTGTAGTGATAAATGTCCATAAAGTTGCTTCCACTTATGAGCACTTCATATGGAAAACAGTGCCACAGAAATTAAGAAGGCAAATAGGTAAGGTTATTCAAAGTAAATACAGATAGTCACACCAGTATGTTGATGATCTTCTTCACTGAAAGCTTTTGTATTTGTGTTAATGTTGTAAAAGTACTACCTGTCAAATGTCACTTATATGAAAATTAACACAGCATTCTTGCATTTGATCCAGTTAAAATCTTTCCTTTGGTGTTAGAAAAAAAGTTGGGTTTTTTTGGTTTGGGGTTGTTTCTTTTTTGTTTCCATCATTTGGTGCAAAGCTGTCTTGGAAACATGCAGCATAATACACCACCTACACAAACATGCTTACATTAAAAGGGTCGGTGCATCTGTCTTGACTATAGGGTTCTAACTCCATGTTAGGTGGGAATAGCTGTATGTAATACTGGTTTAGGCAGTCAGTACCCTGTTATAAAGAAAGCAGTTAATTGTTTTTGTGATGTGCTAGGTATTCTGCTTCCCTGGTTTACTCTGACAAGATATTTGAGGTATCCAGTTCAAAGTCTTTTTGAGCGTATGTGAACAACTGCACTGCAATAATCTGTCCAGATTTGCTTGAAAAATATTCTGGATAAGATTACTTTGCTTATTCTTCTATATCCTTAATATCTGTCAGTCAGATTTTCAGGTGTGCTTGTGCGTGTGGCTTTTCTGTTTTGTTTTATTTATTTCTTTCTTTTTTTTTTCTTTTTTTTTTTTCCCCAGGAATCTGTCTTACTTGCTGTTGAAAATGTGTTGAAATCACTGTATGGGCCACTACCTGCTACAGTCCCTGGTGAAATTGATAAAACAGATGTTAACTCAGAAGACATGTTTGTTCATAGAACAGAACAAACAGATGTGGTTGTTAATGAGATGGGACCATCTGGAAACGATGATCGACATGCTCATACTTCATTTCTTTCATTCAGCAGTGATGTGCAAAACTGTCAAGCAGGAAAAAACATGGAGATCTGCTTAAATCATCAGATGTTTTGTGGTGATGATGTACATAGTTGCCTGGACAAAAAAGAGGTTTCTAAGAGTGACGCCTTTCCAGACAGTTCCTTAAATTTATTGTGTGAGGATGAACAGAACGGACAGAATATGACTGATATTCAAAGTAACAGTGTTCCTGTGGACTCCAGTTCTAAAAAAGCTGATGGGTGTCTTTTGAATTCTGGTAATATTAATGAAATAGAAAAAAATGGGGAAGGTTTAGTCTCTGAAGACTTACCTGAAATCTCTGCTGATAGTTGGAGTATGGGAAGTGGATTTAAAAACTTTCTAGGAGACAACCTGGAACCTGTTAAGATTTTGATTCCTGAAGTTGGAGGAACAATTAATAAGCAAAATGGACATCCCAGTGAACAAAGCAGTGATCCGCAAATCTCAAATCAAAGCATAGAGAAAAGAAATCTGATAAGTGATAAGTTTGGACATGTGACAGCTTATGACTTAGTTAGTAGTAGAATAATAAAGAAACCAAAGTCTGCTATTGGATTTTTCACTCAAGAATGTCGTCCAAAATTGATAACTGATAACCCAAAGACCAGCATGGAGGATATTCTGCTGCAAATTGAAGAGCAGTGGGATAATTTGAATGAAGAGGAAAAAAAGAAGTAAGTTTTCAGGCTGTGACTTGCTTCTGTAGCTGGTAGTTACCAGTAAGTCACATGTAGTGAATTAACAAAAAAAAAAATAATACACAAAACAAACAAACAAACAAAAAAAAAACCAACAAAACCCACTTCCCAGTTATTTATGGAAAAATAGAGCAGAAAATGGGTTTTGACTTTTTAAGATCAGCATCAGTATTGTGAGTTGTCACATTTTGCTCTGTAAAGACGTGCACTGCTGAATTGAGTTACTCATTTTGCCACTGTGTCATGCAGCAGTTAGGTAGGGATGGTTTTGCTGAATTGTTATTTACAGACAACAGGCAAGTAAATGTACTGTTTGAATCCTGCAAACTTCTGTTAAATAAGGGCTGCCTGTGTGTTGTCACTCCCGATGCACTGTCAGTGAAAACCAGCGGGTTGATGGATGAGGCACTGTATAGTTCCTCCAAAGTTTTTCCAGTGTGCAGTTCTTTTTTATTGTTACGAAGTGAGGATTCTTTTTCAGAATCTTTAGTACTTGAACATTTGGTAAATTCCATTCCTGTAAATTCAGGAAGTGTCCCAACCAGGGTACCTCAGAATTATGTTTGTAAAACCCAACCAGATGACACAAGGAATTTCTTTTTTCCCTAAACAGCTATTCCAGTGCTATTCGCACTATACTACAATTTGAATTTTAATCTCCTTCAGTCGGAACCAAATCTCTTCTTAGATTGCAGACTGAAACAAATTGTCACTGTTTTTTGGTTTTTTTTTAATCCATCTGCAAGTAGAGGAAATATTTAAGCCTAATTTGGGGTGGAGGTTCAATCAGTTAAAATATTAGGTATATTTTGTACTTTATGTGGAACTTATAGTAAAAGATGAATTGGAATAACAGTTTTTGAGACATTCTGAGACAGGGAAAAGAAACACCAAACCTTTGACATCTTATTTGTAATTTTATAAAATGTAAAACACTGTAGGGCATCACACAAATAAGGAAAATAGTTCTTTAGTAGTTTTACGTGTGATGATTTGAATGCATATTGTGATTTGTAGCAGAAAATTTGGGAGGTGAAATTTGGGTTCTGAAAAACAAAACTCATTGGAAGTGTTATGAAAATGTGTTTTCTTAATGTGATGGAAGCTAGGAGAGGCAATTAAGAAAGACCACTGAAGAGGAAATTATACTGGCAGTGTAATTTTAACACTAATGAAAGAGAAGATTAGCAGTGTGATAAGAAAGAGAAACTACACCTATTGAATTATTGTAATATATGTGTTTTCCTTGACATTTTACTTTGAAAACATCTACCTTGTTCTGAATACCAGCTGTATCAGAGTTAAGTAAAACCTTTTTTATCTAGGTTCCGATTTACCTCATTTAAAGCTCACTAAGCAAGCAGCGTTCTGTGATCACAAAACCATATGTGTGAGAAAGTGTTTTGTCCATCTCTGCATTAGCAGAAATATTAATGTAATAGTAAAAATCTACTCCAATTATATTCACACTTTTAATGAAATGAAACAAAAGGTTCTGCCAGCTGTTTCAGAAAATTTTAATTTGCTCTGCTTTAGCTTTTCAGATTTCATGGTTGCTTTCCTGGTACAACTGATATGTTAAAGAGTGTGCCTACAGATTAACTTTGTATTAGTTCAGGAAGAAGACCTCTCTGGTAATGAAGTTTTTCTTACATGTAGGGTTGAATGCAGCATATTGTATATGCTGTATGCATTTTCCCTATACATAGGATTGAATCAAATGGATGCTGAAGTGAACCACTAGTTTTATCCATATGTTTCAGCTTCAGTGTACCTCTTTTTGGCTTTAAATCTTGTAAAATTGCCTCAGAAAATAACAAACATGAAGAGGTGCACAGACATGTTTCCCTCAAGTGCAGCAATTCACAAGAACTGTGGTTCATCTGGCAAAGAACATAGTCTTGCCTATCAGGTACTCTGGATAAATTGGGCCACCTAGAGGTAACAACAAATGTATATGCAGCAGGGCAGCCAAAGTGCCACAGTTCTGCTGGGCACACTATACCCTCAGCTTCATGGCAAGCCTTGCTGGAAATACACCACTTTTCCTAGTTCTCCATCCTTCTCTGATAAAGTCACACATTTATTACAATGGATGCGCTTGGCTTCAGCATCTCTGTTTCTCTCTGTGGTTCCATCAGCAGGTCTAAATGAGTTTAAATCCCTTTTTGGAGCAGTACAACCAACAGATGTCTCGTAGTGACATAGGATGGCCTTTTCAAAACAAGCCAGCATTTATTACTCAACCGGAATGTAAAATGTTACGGTCTTTAGGTTATAATAGAAGAGGAAAGCTTCCATGCATGTCTCTGTTGGCAGCATCACATATCCCCCTGCTTTGCAAAGCCAGGATTTAATTTATTGCACTTACTCTGCTCTTACTTAATACAGCTTGTGTATGTTTCTGGCCTTAACATTTCTTGCATATCAGGCTGAGGTAGAAGTGGGAGAAATCCCTCCAAGTGCCATGGCAGTGGCAGCAGTAGTTATCCTGAAGACGTAGGAAAGGTTCAGAGCTACATGCACATCATCGTGGGACTAACAAATTACCTTGTCAGCACTCTAAGGTTAATCTTCATGAGTATATTTGTACCTTGGGAGAAACATCATTTCAGGTAGTGTGATGGCCTTTGGTGTCTGTTGACAGGTAAGAGCATGCACATAGTCACTAGTGGCTAGTAGTAACTCCGTCATGTGTGGTAGTTTTTAATTGCCTGTTAACTTTCCATGCATCACATAGCTTGTGTGTATATGCATTATTTGCAACTGTTTCACACTGGGGTAAATATGCTCGCTTAGGAATTCCAGAATAATTGTTTATTTACTGTTATTTTAACCTTTTAGTTAACATGTTCTCTTTCCTTTGGATGGAGATCATTTTGTGGTACCTTCTAGTCGTTGGCCATCCATTGTATCTCTAGCCATCTCCATTTATGTACTGCCAGATATTAATAACAAATAATGGTATTAGTAATTGCTATCAGGCCTTCCACGCTGTTGCCTGTCCCTAGCATCTGTTCAGTTATAATAGTAGGTCCATATTGTCCGCTCCTAGAAAACAGGCCTAGTCCCCTGAAACCTGTGCATTTGAGAAGGGAACTGAAAAGCTTATATGGGCAATTAAAAGCTTCTGTTTTATGATTCTTTTATTTGCCTCTTCACAAAGCAAGGAAAGACAGAAGCTGAATATTATACTCGTAGTGACAGCTTGAATTGGTTGGGTTCATTTTGTGAAGAGGCTGATGCTGACGTGTTACATTCAGCATGGGAGGCCTCTTTATTCTGGGCACATACGAATCTACACAAGGAGCTCTTTCCATTCAGAGTTTACTCCAAATAGTCAAATTCAGATTATTTGACTTATAAGGTCTTTATATGAAAAGGTTTATGTTATATGCTAAATATTTAATTTGGGTTTAAGATGCAAGGGGAAAATAATAAATTGTGGATCCGTTTTTCTAGTTAAACCAAAGCTGCCTTAGAAACTAGACTTGATTCTAGTTTTCCACTCCCTCTTTACACCCAGTTTTGAAATTTCCTTGTCTTTAGGTTTTGAAGCTTCAGGAAAGGATCCTGAATTTAGTGTCTTGATTCACCAAGCAGAGAAGAAACTGGTCTTGTAGCACTTGTTGATTATACTTGCCCCTGTGGAAGGATTTTTGAAAAGGCAAAGGTGTTCGCTTGTAGTTTGTGCACCTGTTTGATGCTGAGCGAATCACTGATCATGATGTATATGAATTTACAAAACTCACAATAAAAGCTTGTAAGGCTAGAATTTTCCTGGTGGTAGTCTTAAGATGTCAGGCAAGTTGGACTTTCTTTTGAGGTGCTTTTGTTTGCGTTGTCGGTGTATCACTCAAAGCTCAGTTCTCATATAGTTTTGTCCTGCATTATAGTTGGTTCTATTCAAAACAAAGTATTTATTGATCTGGTTAAAGCTACAAATGTATTTGGGATAAAAAAATAAAAATCTGTTGAAGTGATTTCACCCATTCATTTTAAAGGGAGCAGATGTTTTTTATCTTAACGTTCACTCCATATTTTCTAGGACATGATTTATTGCAAGAAACTATTTAAGCTGACTTTTTTAGTTAACTAAATATTGGTACCATATGTGAATGCTAGCACATCATAATTAATTGCAAATGGTGACCCTTTTGTTGACCTTAATTTTCCAGCATGCATACACATAATTGAATCAAACTGTTCCAGCAAGTAGCAATAAATAAATACGACCAGCTAAAATACTTATTTCTAATACTTACATATGATAGTACTGCTTTTTTTTCTAGTTGAAGTTTGGATTACCTACTAGAATTCAGAATATCAAATAAAAGCAAAAAGAGGGAGTTCAGGAAATCATCTTTTTGGCCTTCAAAAAAGAAAGATTCATATGCAGTAGGCAAGCATAAACCTGGCATCTATAAAAGTTTAGCTGTCTTCCCGACATTTGTAAACTCATTAAGAATCCATTCAGGTTGCAGAAATTTAGTATGTAGTAATGTTTTAACCATTGAGACAGAATTTAGGAGTAGTTCATTCTTGAGTACTTTTTGAAAAATCTAAGTCTATTATTTACAGAATTCTGTGACAGTCGTATCTGTTCTGTATTCTCACACTTTTTATTTCTGTGGGTAATCTTAGGCCATTTGAAATCAAATGTATTTCTTTGTATTAAGTAAAGCCTGAGGCTTATGAAGTTAGGCACCAGACTCCTACCTAACCACATGGACTCCCCTTGAAGTCTGTAGAGCTCTAGAAGCTTATATGACTTTGTGACAGAACTACTTGCAAAATTTGTATGAGCATGAATTAGGGTTAAATACAGTCTTTGGGACTGAGGTCAAAAACAACTTGCTGTAGTTCTTTATATGAGGCAGTCTACTCCTTCCACTTCTGTAATTCAGGTCTTGCTGGCTGTCATGATGAAGGAAAATTTCCAACTCATCATCTTCAGAGGGTAATGTAATAGGGGCACAGTCCCCTCTATCCTTCTCTTTTCCATCATAGTGGAAAGCATATTGATGTGCCTACTTGAATGAACCATGGACATTGCTCTTGTCTGTTGAAATAGTTACCTTACCTTTTGGTTTAGTTTGTTAGGAGTTGGGGTTTGGGATTTTTAATCTGATTATGCTGCTGCTTTGTTTTCTCTTTTAAGTTATGAAATAAAAGCTGATAAAGACCTGGAACGATACAACAGAGAGGTCAAGAAAGCTATGGAGCAGAAAGTACACCGGCCAACAAAGGAGGTAGGAAAACAGAAACCCAAGCTGAAGACTTCCCTCTCCGACCAGCAGAAGCTTGACAAGATATTTCATGCTCAAATTGAAAAGAAGCGGCAACGTGAACAGTCTGTGAAAATTGTGACAGTGCCGTTTTCTTTGAGTTCCTGTAGACATCAGCATCAGAGACATGAGAAAAATTACTCAGATCAACATGAGCTTTTCCTCATCCGTCACCAAAGTTTTCCTGATATCTGGATATTTGCCACTGAAAAAAAGCTAAGGTTACTTAATCCATACAGATTGGAAGAAGCCCTGCTATGTAAAAGATTACTTATGAATCATAAGCTTCCAGTAGAGACACTGGACAAGCCAATTATGTTAACAGACAGGTATAGTACAACTGAGCCAAAATTTGTATGTTATTTCGAGTATTGGTTGGTAATTATTTACAGTAAATTCTGGTAAGGTCCTGTTTGCTAATTCTGTGATTATTTGTATATTCCTTTATCTGTAAGAACAGACTTTTATGTTTTGTATAGTTTTACCTTACAGTAGTGAGCAGGCCTGGTCATACTCCAGTTGAAGTAAGTATAAGTTTTGACCAGTTTATCAGTAATGCAGCGATGACTAATTTCTTCCTGCAGAGAAAAATTAAGTGTTCCACATTGTAACGACTTCAGTGTTGCTAACTTTCCCTCATAGGTTAGGGAATAACTGATGTAATTATTATTATATGCCTAAACTTGGTCACTCTAAGATATGTGAATACTTGTGATTTTGTTCCTTTAAACAAATTGCTTTCTCAGAATACTTTTCAAAGTCTTGATCACTCCTCACCACTTACTACTTCTTTTCTGTGTTTATCTCACAGTTTTAATTTTCATATTTTGGTTTGTAACACTTTGGGGATATTTTTTTTTCCTAGTCTGATTGGTGGATCTCAGTATATGGCTGCTCTTCATAAAATGCAGAAGGATTACCCCAGTTTCAATGGACCAGGTTATTTGTCAGATCCAAGGCTTGTAGCAAATGGATTCCAGATAAAAGTGATAGAAGGTATGATGCTTTTAAAATCTTTCAGTTATATTGGGGCTTGTTTCTTCTGATTCAAGGATTTAAATGATTGTTAAATGTAGATCACATTATTCTACATCACCTTATCATTTAGAGCACTAACATCCTGCTTTTATTAACACTGAGATTTTTTTGGCAAAGAATGTAATCTTCTTAGAACACTGAGTAATGGAAACTGGTAACTGAACAGAAAATTTCAATAGTATTTCAAATAATGCTTCATGTATTTCAAAGGAATACATGTTTTCTTTTATGTTTTCTTTTTTTCTCAAAATCCTGGGTGCTGATATCCTTAATTGCCATTCTCACAGAATTTAGATTAAACTGATTAGAATTCTTTGGTCTTGGCAGCTACTTCCAAGGTGATACTTACAGAAGCCTCTGAAAGTATGTGCTTTATGTGACAACTACTCTGCTTTGAGCAGTTGAAGAGGTCTGGTAAGGAGCTGGATCTGATTATTGGCTTACTTTCATATCAGACATGAAATCCTAAGCCCAAAAGGGCTGGTAAAGACAAGATCACCACACCTTTTTTTAGGGTTCAACTTGAACTTTATTTTGAAGCAGCCTTCTTCTCAGTGCCTCTACGTTCATCACAGTATAAATGTTTCATATACCTTAGCAAGAGAGAGCAAATGTGTATGCATTTTCCTGAAGAGTAGTTCATAGGGATGCTGTTGGAAACCCAGGGGCTGCCTACCCAGTGTCAGTTCTGTAGATAGGATTTCTCTAGCAGAATTTCAAGAAAAGCAAAAGTCTCTGGGGGTAGTACCTAGCTGACAGCTCAGAGGAAAGATTCACTATAAGAGCTGTAAGAAATGCTATAGCTTCATGTGTTACAGATCCCCACATATGTACAGTGATGACAGATGTACTGTAACATATGGGATCTTTTAAGGGTATGTACAAAAATGGGATGTAGAGCAACTTCTTCACTTGGTGGCTGGCTCTTGGGAAGAACAGAGCCTAAGCTGTTTTCTTTGCTAATCATGCACAGCAAAAAAAAAGGCAACTTTTTTCTGACTGGCTAAATCCCTACATAAATAACACACTTTGTAGGAGAGGTGTTCATGGTAAGCTTGGATTGAATGATTAGGGGAATAAAACATGTATTATAAGAGGGAGCTCTTGAAAGTTTTATTCAGCCTAGTAAATCAAAAGCTGAGGAGGTCTATGGTAAGTCTCTAGACAAATATGGGAGAAAGGAATTGTTGCTTAGCCTTTCTGCTCACATACGGGGTTTTTTCCCCACTTCCTGATGTTATAAGTTTGCTCAAAATCTAATTAGTGTAAACTGGGTGTGAATAAATTGAATGTGAAAATTTGAAGAGACTTTCTAGGCAACACTGGAGGAGAGTTGTTGATTGATCTTGTGGTACTGGAGATGTGTTGTGGTTTAACCCCAGCCAGCAATTAAGTTCCACACAGCAGCTCATTCTTTTCCCCTTGGGTGGGATGGGGCAGAGGATATGAAGAGTAAAAGTGAGAAAACTCATGGGCTGATATAAAGGCTGTTTAACATATAAAGCAAAAGCCATGCTCACAAGCAAATCAGAACAAGGAATTTATTCCCCAGTTCCCATGGTCAGGCAGGTGTTCAGCCATCCCCAGACAAACAGGGCTCCATCACATGTAATGCTTACTTGGAAAGACAAATGCCATCAGTCCGAACATCGCCCCCTTACTTCTTCCCGCAGCTCTATATGCTGAGCATGACCTCATACGGTCTGGAACATCCCTTTGGTCCGTTGGGGTCAGCTGTGCCACCTGTGTCCCCTCCCAGGTCCTTGTGCCCCCCATCCTGCTTGCTGCTGGGGTGAGGTAAGGAGCGGAAAATGCCTTGACTCTCAGCAGTAACTGAAACATCCCTGTGTTATCAACACTGCTTCCAGCACAAATCCAAAACACAGCCCCATTCTAGCTACTACGACGAAAATTATTTCAGCCAAAACCAGCACAAGATGGGGAAATGAGTTTTAAGATAGCCTGATTAGTTCAAGAGCTGAATTATACAGTGTAACAGCAAGAGGCTCAATAAGTAGCTGGGAAGTATAACCATCTTCCAAACCTGTGTTCCTAAGTACGTAAAATTAGGGAAATGAAATCTGATGAGGAAAGTGTTCTCATTTGGTTTACAATTAGTGGAAATAAAAGTGCTTTATATGCACTATACAGTTCAACAAACCATGGTCGCGGAGTTGATCCATGCGGATAACCCAGATGAAGAATGGGAATCTAATTCAGTTCTTTGTCCCAGTCTCATATTTTACCTACTTGAATGAAATGCTAATAACATCTGAGGCTTGTCAGTCATGTTTATAAGCTTCTGCTCTTGACATTATAGGAGTTACAGCCTCTCTTATTAAGAGAGCATACCATTTGTAGATGAAGCTAGAAATACCAGCAAACAAATGGAATTTCTCACAGCCTTTTTTCCAGCTGACCCAAGAAGTTTTACTCAATACTTCATCAGTCCCTCCTTCTTTTTTTTTTCCTTTAAACTTATCCCTGAAATATACTATCTTCTACAGATATGCTACTGTCTGCCACAAATACTTACTAAAACTGAGTTTTAGAAGCACAGGTATTAATTACAGATGCTTGTTATGTGTTCTTTGGGAATTTCACTGTGCAGTCAAGTACTTTGTAGATTCTTGTTATATAATAATTATGTAAAGTAACCAGGAGTGATTTGTGCCACTTAGACCTAAGTATTCGATAGAATTACTCAACTTTGAGAGAACAGGTTTGTCTCATAAAACATTTTTCACTATCCTTGTGGAAACATTTTGTTGTTGTTTGATGTCTGAATTCAGTGTCTATTTTTGTGGCTTATTTGAAACTCAGGCAGAGCCGGAAAGGGAGGCATTGAAATGTTGAACTAGAGGTTGCCTCAGAAAAGTTTTGTTTCTTCAGGAATATCGTTAACTTTTGGGAACAGGGGTTGCCACTTTGCGTGGCTTGCTGCAGAGAGGTTTCAGGAATACAAGCATGCGCTTAACCCATGGTAGCTGGAAAGTTTCACCTTAGCAGCATCCATAGAAGCATACCTGGACCCTAATTCTCTGTGCATGTACCTTTTTAAGTAATCTTTCCCATTTTTGGGTGTGAATTGGATCAGTCCTAGTATTTGCTGTTTCTCAACTGAACTATCAATTCTTTCTTGCTGTTAGGTTCCACTGTAGAATATTTAAAGGTCTGTACTTTCCTTCGGGACTTCAGCCTTGACATGATCATATTAGATGTCCTTTTCTGACTGCTGGTTGATTAATAGCCGCTAGTGCATGGCTTCCTTTTTCATCCTGGGTTAAGAGTTCTACTTTCTGTAGTAGTAGAATATTTCTCTTTGATGTCACAAGCGAAGGTTCAATTTCTTTAGCTTTGAATTTGAATGTGAAAGTGGTATTTTAGTAATTTCTTCTTGCAGAATAACAAGACTGTCGATTGATCCATGCGGATAAGTCTGTTATGACATCAGTGGCTCTAAGATACCTTCCAAAACAAGAACAAAAGAAATTTAGCTGCTCCAATTTGATATTTAGCAGCTTTGGCTGCAGAATAAGGGGCTTTCCTTGACCCATAGTGATCTCTGAAGAGGACTGTCAGTCTACTAGCTATCATTGGTTATTTGTTTAGGTCTCAAAACATATTCTGCCAAAAAGAAGGACCCTGAATTTTGCTGCACATTAATGTGTATTGAGTCTCAAATATTAATTTGGAATGCAAGACCTCTTGCTTTGGTATTGAGCGCCTCACTAGGGCTGTTTCCTAGATAAGTGTAATGAGTGTAGGACTCTAGATGCATTCCTTACTTCCTCTTGGTGTGGGGAATGTTTTACAGGACTGACTTTAATTAATAACAAGAAAATCTGAGCAGCTGCATTAATTTGGAAGGTGTCTTTGGTAATTCCTTTGTTGCATTGGGCTTTCACCTCAACTGGTCTTTTCGTTAAAGATGTCTCTTCTTAGGTTAAGTCCCTACCTTTTGGCAACTTACAGCACAGAGAATACCGATTCTTTCTCAATAAAAAACAAAACAAAACCAACCCAAAACCAACCATCACATAAACTGTTTTTTCCTTATTTGGATGACTTGTCTGTAGGGGACAAATTCTTTCATAGGATTAAAAAAAAATAGTTAGTCTTGCACTAAATTTGGCACAACTTGGGGTTAATACTTGGGAATTGAACCTTACTCCCTCACGGTGCTTGGCATTTGTAGAAGTACAACTATACTCTTTAATGGCAAAGACCTTTTAGCTAGTGGAGTGGTTCTGACCTTTAGTCACCCTAATAACCTATCAGGTGCCTTTCTCACAGGCACAGCATGGAACATGCCTCACTCTGAACAGCATGGCGCCATGTGACACCAGATACACTACTCCTAGTAGGTTTCTGAAAGGTCTAATTAGATCTTCCTAACAGGGACTTAATTCCAAATGGAGTTTTGTTCTTGTTCTGTCATTTAGTGGAAAAACTTTGAACTTCTGGCATTGTTTTCCTTTTTTGCAAATAACTTTGGGTAGTTACAAGAGCACAAGAGTTTCAGGCCTTACTTCTTGTTGTTCCATTTGAGGATAAGTCCATCCTTTGAATGCTCTCTCGTTGTAAGACAGGAGTGTGGTTCACCTTTGCTCCATACTGTTCAAAAACTCTGTACGACTGCAGCCAAAGCTGTTCCAGTTGATCCTGGATCTTGGGTGTGCCCTATCTTCTTGTTTTGGTAGACTAAGATCTTTTGTAATGTCTCCTCTTTCTCTTTATATTGATTCCTCAGCAGTCTAAGGAGTTTTCAGCTAGATATTTCTCTGGATAGCTGACAGTGAAAAACATGTTGTGAAACAGCTCAGAAAATGCTTCTTACTGTAAGTATGTCTGGCAAAATCAATGGTTTCTTTGTGGAACGTGCCAGTTGTTGTGATTTGCAAAGCTGTGACGCTGAGCTTCAGTCTGCGCTGCCCTCCCACCCCCTCATGTTCTGGCATTACTGAGGCTTCAAGTGATGCTACCTTTGGGAAAGCGATCTGTTTGCTTTTACTTAAGTCAGTGTTATTGAATCTGCCAGGCATTTGTTTGCTGGGTATAGCTTGCAATGACCCCTACGTACAGAGAGCATTTCAAGAAGTAAAATGGATTACTTTCTGTCCAGTTCTTCTTAAGATGTGTTTGTTATATGAACTTTCACTGCACATCTGTATGCCTTTGTGAAAGTCCTAGAGAGAGATGTGAATTCTTGGCTGGAAAGGAACTGAGAGCAAGGAACACATCTTACTTACCTGGTTTTGTAACAATGGTGGGCCTCGGGCCATGCTTCAAGGCAGGCTTTTAAGGTAGAATTGTCTACCTGATAGAATACATGTATCCAACATATGTATATACAAAGAATGTGCTTAGGCCTTAAAGAGCTGTAATAGATAAATTACCCATCTTCCTTGGTAGTGTAACCTGCTTCGGCTCTTGTGACCGACAGTGGAAAGTCATGCTGCTACTTAATTTCATTTGATTTTGACTGTAGACTTGAAGATAGTCTTATAATGTCACCTAATTGAGGTGGCATCTGGAAGAGAACAGTTTTTCCTGGCCATCAAGAAGGAATTATCCAAAGATGATTGCGAATGCTTTGTTTGGAAAGAGAAAGGGGAAATCTGTAGCAATGAGAAATCCACATTTTTAGTCGATTGAAAGATAGTTTATTTGTTCACAGAGATATTTTCCTTGGAAGTTGCAAGGCATTTCATAGACACTACCATGGAAACTGCTTGAAGACTGCTGTTTGAATACTCAAAAATCTTAAAGTATATATTATCAAAAATTTACAAGTACACTGAGGCTTGGACATCTGCTTATTTCATCAAATGTTGCCAATAACAGAATTCCTGCAAAGACTTGCAGAGATAAATATATGTTCATCAGCATGCAATGGGCTAATTTGCAGTCTAAAAAATCTAAGCAGAAAAGGAGAATTACACACAAACAGAAATACCAAAGAAGAAAACTTCTCTAAGCCAGTTTTTTTGTGATTTTTTTCTTAGCTTAGACTCCTTAAATCCCCATTTGTCTTTCAAATTAATGGTGAGTCAAATCTGGCTGTCAAAATTTGCGGACAGGAAAATTGGTATTGATAGAACTGAAGAGTATCAAGCAGTAAACATCTTGATAGCAAGCTGTACCCAGATATGATTGGTTTACTGAATTGGGGGGGGGAGGGGGGGGAAAGGGGGAAGTTTTGCAAATCAGAACCTCACTGTCATGAACTGCTCATAGGATGCACTGGAAATGCAAGTTTTTAAACTGAAAATCTAAGTACTTGAAACTTCACGAAATTTTGTTTCCCATCTTTGCTAGCACACATTTTTTTTTTTTTTTAATTATTGAAAGCTTGTTAAATAAACCGAGTTCTCATTTTAGAGAGAAAGTGGCATAATCAACTGTCCCAGAATCGTCACTCAAATCTAGTCTTTCATTAAAGCAAAATTGGGATAAAAATGAAACGAAAGAAATGGAGAAGATTAAAACCGGACTTTATCTTTTGCTCCTGTCTCTTTACTGGCAGCCTTTCCCATAGGGAAATATTGGCATAGCACATCATCTTATCTCACCTTTAATAACTGGCGAACTTTCACATAGTTTAACATTTTGCTTTAAGCTGAATCTGATCACAGGCTTACAGCAGTACATAAAAATTGTCTGGGTTTGCTGGCCACGATTAGGGAAAGACAGCTTGAAAAAGAGAACAAAGACAATGCTGGATGAAAAAGGAAATAAAGTTTCAAATCTGAAGCAGTGTTAAATACATAACTGGAAAGAGGTCATGTGATTTGGGGGTGGGGGTGTTCACTATATCAAATTCCTACTCTGCTCGAAGTATTTCTTGCCATGAGGCATAAAAAGGCCCAACAGTGTTATTTACTTGGTGACACCCCCATATTTAGAAAAATTTACAACCTGCACAGTCTTTGTAACATTTATTTAATGACTGTCAAATAAGCAGCGCCTGGTCATGAATAACAACCTCCTTCTACTGGCTAATGAAAGTACATTGTGGTGACTTATATTGCATATGCCATTTCTCTCACTTCTGAAATCTTCCACGTTGTTTGGATTGGGAACCTGAATGATCCCTTATCACTGTTTCTTAGTTTAATCCACTTTGTAGCCATCTATTTGTCTCTAGCTCTTTTGACCATGCATGACTCAGGCTGAATGTAATTTTTCCTACCTGGAACCATTAAACAAGAGTGGATTTGTTTGCGTTATGAATTGTATTCTTCCATGCTCACCTTGCAAAGCTCTTTACTTCTTAGACTTGTAGTGGAAGAAAAGGGAAGTTGGCTATGTGGGTTGGGTTGAGATCTCTGTGCACCCAGCATGAATGAGAGCAGCAGCTCTGAAGGACTGTACAAGAATATGTGAGCCTGACCCTTACAGAAATTGCTTCTGACTGGTATTGGAAGGAAAACTAACTGTAGAGTAGCAACTACATTCAAATTCTTTGCAAGTAGTGTGAATAAGAACTGAAATCTCTTATACCTCAAAGATTTAACAGATACTTTGTTGAGAAGGTTGTTTAAATGTTTTATTCATCATTTTTATTCAGAGTGATACCTGCTGCAGCAGATATCATATGAATGATAATACGAACCCTGTCACAGAGCCTTTAGTTATATGGCATGTGTTCTTCCTCTGCTATGGTAGGAGAAAAAATGCTTTTTGTTTCAGTGGAATCTGAATTTGTTATTGTAACATTTGAACTCTACAGATGTTAAAACCAATTACATAGGAAATAGTGCCAACACTCTGTTTTCTTTTTTTTTTCAAATTCTATTTTATTACTAGCTTCTACTTCAATTTCAGAAGTTTCCTAATTGTGTTTGATTTGTGAGACTAATTTACTAAGTGATTTTACATCGTTTAATTTTCTCTGAATTACTCCAGAATAGAAGTGAAAGCAGCATATAAATTACTGTTTTGGTTTTATATTTTCAGGTGTTTCAGCTACAGAAAGTCATCTGGAAATAGAAGGGATGGCAAATTGTCTGCCATATTATGGTATTTCTGATTTGAAAGAAATTCTGAATGCAGTAGTTAATGGAAATGCAAAGGAAGTATATGAATGTAGACCCCTCAAAGTGACGAATTACTTGGAGGTAAGACAGAAGTTTGCTTCTAAGTACTGGCCAGCTAACAATAAATCCTTAAGCAGCCTGAAAATCTTTCTGCAGCTTTCTGTTTTAACTAATGTAGTTCTGTTCGAAACAGAAGTTACTTCTGAAAAGGAGAATATCCTGTCCTCTCTGAGGTGTACGGGTTCTGCACTGCTTGCCAGGATACTTCGTCAGACACATCTAGAAGCAGTTGTCCAATGTGATACAATACGTGCTGAAAGCTCATGTTCACAAAGGGTTTCTACATAGGCAGTTTTCAGACTAGAAAGACATTTCTCATGTTTGAATACAGAACTACCATAAAATTGCTTTGCAAAGTCTAGAAGGTAGTTGAATCCAGAACAGCCATAAAGATTTAACACCTTTGTAAGTAAATCTACGAAGAAGTTACAGGTAATTTAA
Source organism: Amazona ochrocephala (assembly GCA_039720435.1). Classification (NCBI taxonomy): domain Eukaryota; kingdom Metazoa; phylum Chordata; class Aves; order Psittaciformes; family Psittacidae; genus Amazona; species Amazona ochrocephala. The sequence goes on along the minus strand of CM077881.1, from coordinate 77,483,959 downwards.
AATAATAGTTTGAAAAGTAGGTGCAAGTTGAACCTTAATTTTCATGTAAACCTCAATGAGATGCGCATCATGAAAATCACAGTACAGAGTTTTCACTTAAAGAAGAAAAATTCCTGATTCTTTCAAAGAAATGGAAACTTTTTTTTTGCTGGAAAAGCAAGCTATCAACTTGTGTTAAGACTTTGAACTAAAAATGAAGTCTCACATATCATGAAACCCATATGCCTCTGCAAATGCTTGTGTTTAGTTAGCACCAATAACTTCTACAGTTAAAGGAAGCAACCAGCTGACAGCCAACGCTTTTGTAAGTCCACTGTGTTTGATGCAGTAGTGACTAAGTTCTGCAGTACACTGACAGAGGGGATGCCATGTGTTTGTTCCGCACAAGCAGCCAGCATTATTAGTTACCAGAAATACGGTGCTTGAGTAATAGAATCTTTAATCTGTTTTCTTGCAGAAGTTACTATGCAACAGTTGGAACTGGAATGACTCTTGTTAATATTTGATATGCAAATAGATAAAATCATCCATCCAGAGACAATAATGAACATGAAGTTTCAGAAACAACTAATATATGTGGTACTGGTTAACACTGAAGTAACTAACAGTAGTAGTTTTCTATCACTTCTTGCCTAGGTGTTTCACTAATGCTATCTTATAAATCCCAGTTTTTAAGATCTCAGTTCAAAAATGTTACCAAAACATATCTTCAGTCTCTTCTTACACATTTGCTGACATGCTTTCCTTCAAAATGGGGACTAGGCATTTACACAGAATATGTTTTATCTTTTAAATATGTGTTACACAAATCTTTCCCTGTCTTTTTGGGGCAGTAAGTTTACAGCTGCCTTTGGAGCAAGTGATTCTGTTGTGTACTACTGAACCATTCTTGTGCATTCATGAAAAAAGCTTAAAGAAGGGGTAAGTTAACTGTTGAGACAGGAATGGTTTGTAACTCAGTGATCAACTTACAAACTTGGTTATTAACTTGGGAAATCGCAGACAAACAAGATTCTGATTAAAACGTTATGAACACTGCTTCAGGTTTGTACCACATGAGGTGAGATTGTATGTCACATCCATTTCTGTCTAGGCAACATTACTGAAGTACAGAAGAGAAGGCAATAGCAGGAAGGCCTATCTTGGAGGAGGAAACCAAAAGACCTGACAACTTCTTTTCAAAGTTGCTAGATTCTTTGAGGATGGATACTTTAGTAATTGTGTTTAGCAGTCACTTCTGCTTTCTAGTGTTGAGAGATAGCTGGATGCAATAGACAGTAGTCTATTAGTACAACATTAATCTACAATTTCACTATAGTGTTTTTAAAACTTTATTTAGCTGGCTTGATTTCATTTTAGTTCTAAAATGTGTCCTGTGAGCTGGTAAACACTTCAGCTGATACTGGTGCCAACAGGAAGTAAGATATTCAGAAACACAAAGCATCTTGCTAAAGTGGACCCTAAAAGAAAGAGTGCAGGCATGACCAGGAGACTGACTCTGTATGACTCCATTGGTGAACTGCCATGAAATGACAGATAAGATATGTTGGGAGTTACGTTTGGGTTGCTGGGATTCAAAATATTTATCAGCAGAAAAGAGTGACCTTTAACAGTGAGTGCTTAATTCCTGCTTTTTGGTAGCTCCAGGTTGATGTGTTAAAAAGTAGTACTTTAAAACCATTGGGGTTTTGTTTTTGTTTTTCCTTTCCACAGGGAGAAGCAGTACGCTTAGCTCGGCAGCTGCCCCTACATTTGTCAAAGGAAGATGTGCAAAAAACAATTTACAGGATGAAGCAACAGCTTGGAAAGGAAAATAAAGGCTGTGTTCATGGTCGTCCTTTCTTTCATCACTTAACAGATATTCCAGAAGTTGACAAGCACAACTCCACGGAAATTATTTAGTAAATGGAACATTTTGTTTGGGATCATATTTCTCTTGCTTAATCTTCATCATTACTCTGTAATTTCAGTATGTTTTGTGCAAGGCTTTTGTATAATGACTTTTCATTATCATATGTTCGTCTTCTAGAGACTTATTTAAATTCAAATGTTACTTGAAAAACTGGAAATAAATACTGTAGATAAACAACTCATCACTATTTTTAAAAAGAATTTATTAAATGAGTGTTCTCAAATGGTTTGATTCTTATCTTTCTGTTGCAGGTTTAGAAAATGCCAGTACGTCACGATTTTTTAGATGTGAAGTGGTTAGAAATTGCTTTCGACAGAGCCTGACAAAGTTCATTGTACTGAGGACGTGAGATGTTAATTTTCAAAGGAATGCCAGATAGCTGTAGGTAATGTGGCAGGACAAGGGGGGAATGGCTTTAAATTGAAAGAGAGGGTAAATTTAGTTCAGATATTGAGAAGAAGTTCTTCCCTGTGCGGGTGCTGAGGCACTGGCACAGGTTGCCCAGAGAAGCTGTGGCTGCCTCATCACTGGCAGTGTTCAAGGCCAGGTTGGACAGGGCTTGGAGCAACCTGCTCTAGTGGAAGGCGTCCCTGCCTGTGGAAGGCGGTTGGAGCTGGATGAGCTTTGAGGCCTCTTCCAACCCAAGTCGTTCTATCGTTCTATGATTTGAATGTAGCGTTGCGATATGCAGTTATTATAGTTAAGGCTTCTGTGGTGGTGTAGTTCTATTTGGAAACTGTTAGCTTGTGTAAGTGAGAGTTGAAGTCCTAGTGTCCAATCTCTAAAAAGCTTTTCTACACACAGAAGTGTTGTTCTTAAAAGTATCCTCTTAAAATTGTAGAGCAACAAAAACTAGGCAATGTCTTGAAAGGTAAAAGAATCAGAGTCACAGGAGTGCAGGTCAGCACTGGGAGCAGATAATACCTGTGTGTTGATGCAGTGCTATACACAAACTGGGGGGTGAAAAACATAACCTGCCCTCCCTCAAGGAGAATATGACATAACTAGAGGAAGATCTGCTGTATGGAGAGCAAATTGCTCTGGTAAACTTATTCACTCTCTTTCTACCAGAAAGTTTTTAAAAATTTCAAGGAAGATCACTTGGAAAATCCTGTCCATCCCTAGCAAATCTTGGCACTATGAAAATGTGGTGATAAGACCTAGATTTGTTGCAGCTGTTTGGTACGTGGTTGAAGGTTGCTGGAAAACCTAAAGTGCAAGCTAGTTTGTGGACAGGAGTATTTGACCAGACAAGCAGATGTACAATCTGAAAATGTAAATTACTGATCTATTGCTCTGTATCAATGCTGGGCTGGTGAACTAAGTTAAGAAACCGTGTCATAGCAATACATGACAACATCTACATTCTAAACAGAAGGGTTTTATGCTGTTAAAGTAAATTTATCCTTTTCATAAGTAGCAAGGATGATCAAAGGACACAAGCAGGATGTCTTTCCAAACTTAACTGGTGAGCAGGGAACAAGATGAGAATGTCACAGCAAAACTGGACACTTGTTGGCTGTAAATGTCACTTGGTGCAGAAGATGTGAATTTTTAGAATGGAAGTGAGAAGGTGGATGGAGACACAGGAAGGAGACTTGGCTCTTGGCTCTGAGGGGGAAATAGGATCCCAGCCTTGTGGTGGATGCAGAAGGTTATAGTTTGTTTATTTTTATTCTCGTTCGGATACAAACTGTGAGAGTTTAGAGAGTAGCCATTGCAGTGAGAAAAACCAAATGCAAGCTGGAGAATGGAAATCTATCTCCAAACCAAGTTTGTTGGAACTTAATATGTGCACCAATTTCAGACAGTTGGGAATATAATATGTAGTGTTTAATGAGATTAATAATCGCTAGTTCCTTTTGAAAAGGAAAAATAGCTGTATCGCAATTATACTGGAGCAAATATTGATATGTTTGATGAGACCAGCATCAACATCAAGTGCTTAATAGGTATTCAGGCCCTAGGTTGACGATGAAAAGTGACAGGTAAATTGGTATTCACAGAAGCCGTGGAAGCAAACAGTGTCAGGTGTTCCTGTGGGTGCAGCAGTACCAGGTTAGGCAATTTGGAGATGGGCCTTCCCTCCTTCCCTGGTTCCTTCACTCCTTTCTGGTTGGGTTTGCCTTTACCTCAGATGGCTGCTGTGGATTTCTTCCTTAGATCACACGTATGTACAGCTTGTTTTCTGTCTCGATGGGATACTGGATTGTTGGGTGGCTGGGTGTCAGCAAGCAGTGTAGCACAGATTCAGAACTGTAAGTCTGGGTGTCTCCCCACTGTGTACTCATGGTTGGGGGTGAAGCTTGAATCTGTGGGTTGATCTGGTACTGCACTGGTGGGCAATGGCTTCAAAGAGGGTGGGTGTCCTTGTTTTATCTGGTGTGAGAAGAGGGGCATGTTGCTTTTTGTTTTCAGATGTGCTCTTACTGATGGCTCTGTTGATATATCCATTTTATGTTCCTCATTCAAACAACAAAAATATCCCAGTTCTAGATTTACAAGTTTAAAAGCAGTAAAATGGTGTGCTTGATTTAATGGCTCTCAAAATGGGAGGCATGTTAATTTATTGCCATTGCATCAGTACTTGGTAACTCTCAAGATGTTCTGTTAAGTGATAAACACCATGATGCTCCCTGGAGTGCATGCAAAGGCTGCCTGTCTTTGCAGTCAGCCAGTCAGTCCCCAGCTGTATGGACTGTTTGAAAAGAAGAAAACGACCTGAAATGTGTAATAATGAGTAGACTAGGTTATTATTGTCCTTGACCTCGAGTCAAAACCAGGAAGGCAGGACCCGGTGGGTGCATGTCGCAGCAGCGAGCGGACAGGCTGCCACATTGTGCATCACACCATGGACCCATGGGAGACTTCTGGTGTTTGCAGTGCCCTCTGCTGGCATTTTATTTTTGTACAATTTTGACCACTTGAAATGATGGGTGGGCAGTTTGGAGTTGACCATGAACCAGTATTGTTCCTTCCTTACTTTCAGGTCAAAGTGTTATTGCTTATGGTGCTTTTCATGGTGTCCATGTTTGCCTTCCCAATGTATGCTTAGTGCAGGCAGCAGTGTTCTCTTAAGTGATAATCAAGCTTCACAGGCTAAAGCGTGATCTCGTAATAAAACACAGAAATCCTTTTGGTTGTTCATACCTTTGTATTTTTTGGAGGGTCATTTGTAAGGTCGGTTTGGACAGGTTCAGTTCTAGTGATGTATCTGTGGCTCGGGTGACCACCTCCCCCAAATTTTGAAACTTTATGGGTTATTTTAATGGAAGACCATTGAATATCAATTTTCTGTTCAAGTACAGGGAAACCTCGTTGCAAAAATAATTATTTTTCCCTGCATGTAAATATGGGCACAAACATAAAATGGAGGTAGCACCTTTTGCATGTTTCTTTTCTGAATGTATTTAGGAATCTTAATAATGAAGTTCTTGTGTCCTCTCAGTTAAGAAATGTGTGTGTGTGTGTGTGTGAAGGGATTTGGAGGATTTCTGGGGATTTTTTTTTTCCTTTAGTATGAATAGTAGAAGTTCAGGGAATAATACCAAAACAGAGGAAAGTTTCACTTATGTCAGGAGCACTTAGCAGTTGCAACAGTAAAATCTGGATGATGTAATTCGTGATTTGTTAAAATAGATTCTTCTTCCTCTATATTTCCCATGTTCTAATATGGAGTGTTTAAAATATCGCACAATAGAATCAATACTCATAAGGAGCACTCTATTTAGTTGAACAAGCACCCATTCCTTGGTCTCTATTTATGCAAGATGGTTGGGGTTTTGGAGTTTATTTTTACCCACTTCTCCCATGCATATATACTGGTATTACCTTCATGAAACTAATCATCAAAGAGCAGCTTTCTGGTCTTCGGAGCTTCTTTTACCTTCTGTAAAGCAGGTCTAGTATTGGTTTGGTAGGGTGTTTGGTTGGGTATTGTTTTGCAAAACGATCTTATGATTCTGAATTAATTTTGTTGTCTGCAGTAGCAATATTAAATGATTCTTGAATGTTTTGGTTCTTTTGTACTTTTAACAGGGTTAGAAATAGCAAGAAACTTGTGGTACATCTATTTAATTTTGCAGATGGAAGGCTACCAGAAATAGCTTTTATTTTTTTCCCTCACTCTCTCAAAGTATGGAGTATCATATTTGAAATTATGGAGAGTATAAATGTGGAAATATTAAATGTTTTGTTAATGGCTTCGAATTAAGCACACATTGTTGCAGATGATTTGGAGGACTTATTTAAAGTAAATATACAATTTCAAGCTCAATTATCATCCATACTTTAACTGAACATAGTGAGATATTAGGTCTGTGAATTTGATACAGTGTTACTTCATAATTACAATGCTTTTTTACAGTAAATTTGATATAGAACATTTGCTAAAGGAAAGCTGCTGAATAGTGTGACCAACCATTTTATGGGACACATCTGGTGCATTAGTTCAGGATGTGCACTGCAGAAGAACAGAGCCTTTTGCACAAAATGAGAAGGAAGCTAACTCCACATGTATACATTTTGTGGACATGCGGAGAGGTTAAACAATTATGAGTTAATTGTGTAAGCTAATAGGAGGAGTGTTTGTAATGTCATTTCAAAATAGCTAAGGAGGAAATGGAGGGGAATTATTGTTTTAAAATCTCAAATGAATGGTTTACACCTGTTAATGTTATGTTTAGAACAGCTGTTTCTTTTATTATCAGTAAACAGATGCAGAAAGTAATGGAATGTTTTAAAGCAATATGTTAATCCTGTCTTCCACTACTGAACATTCTCACAATATCATGATAAAATATTGACTGTAATGCTGCTATCATCTGCAGTTACAGAGTTCTTACTTATTTTGTTAATCACTTTTGTAAACGTTTATCCAAAGTTATTGCAGTCTTTTATCAACCCATCACAAGTCTTTCTGCACATCAGTAATTTAATAAAACAGTGATTTCATTGAGCTGAATTACTTAGCCAAAGCAACCCTTGCTTTGGTTGTGTTCAAGGGTATTTTCTGTATTTGTAATTTCACCCTGAAATGAAAGAAGCTATATTTGTAACGTGAGCAAAAATTGCTCGAGGGCGCAAGCTAACCCATTTTGTATGAACTCCATGTGGAGTTGGTTGGTATTATAGGTAACATTTTGCCAGAGCATGCTCAGTGAAGTCCGGCACTGTGTATTGGGATAGTACTGATCAAGTGATACAGAGAGAGTCTTGTTTAGAGCATGGAATTCCTTGTTTTCTCTGAAAAAAATTTTAATCCTTGTTCATTAATGTTATAAATGTCTTATAACAAATGTATTGTGCTACTACTGTTTTGAAATGAAGAGCAGCAATGGTTCTGAAAGCCTCTTGGAAAAAATGCCTCAGAACTGCAGATGAAATACCATGTGTACCTAAAAAAAAAACCAAACAAACAAAAAAAGACCCAAACAAAAACCTGAAGACAAACCCCAAGTATTTAAAAGTATTAAAAAATCAGTGCCTAAACTGCCCTGAAGTTTCCTAGTACCTGCTACTCAGATGCTCAAAGGTGGCAGTAGTAGTTCTTCAACTGGAAAATATATCAGTCTTAGTTTTAGAATTATAGTATCTGTAAATGTTCCAAAAAATGTAGCATTCGAATGAAATAACGTGTGATTGTGGAGCATTACTAACGCAGCACTCCAAGAACGGAAGCACAGAAGATTAATACTGTGTAACTTGTTTGGCAGATTAGTTTTCAGGAAATGTAGAGACCAATGAATATGGCAGCTGCATTATGAAAATACTGTATTCAAGCCCAGGTCAAATTGTTCATTCATGCATGGAGTAACTCAGCATTAATTGAATCATTACATTTTTTAGATGTTTTAGATCACCGATATTTTTTGCTTCAGCACTTGAAATGCCTGTTTAAATGACAATATTCACAAGAAGCAAGCGTTCTGACAGAGGAGTGCTGTATAGGGCATTTATATGCGAGTCACTGCAGTGATAAGACTGCGTTGGTAGAACTAAGATTTCAACTTATTTCTAATGTCAGAACAGCCTATTTTTTGAGGACTTTAAGATGCTTAGGTAAAATTATCTAAGTGGATATAAAATAAACTCTTCCCTGGTATTTGTTAGCCTGGTACTATTTATGCTAGACAAATTAGAGTGTTCCTGATGAAAGGTAGAAGAATTTTTCTCAGTTAAAAAGATAAAAAAGTGGGAGTGGAGGGACAGACCTTGTAGCGTTCTTTAAGTATCTTTTAAACAGTCCTGTCATCTCACTTGGATAGAATAAGACAGAAAAGTCTTTTTGAAATAATTTGAGTTCATTTCATATAAATAGTTATTGAAAGGCAAATGCTCTGAGGAGCAAATCTAGGTATTATTCTTGTCAGACTTGGCCAATACTGACTAGTAGTAATTAGATTCATTCAAAGCGATGTGATGTTGGATTTCTGTTCTTCACTTAAGTAGGCAGACTTTGATATTCAACATTCATTCATTCTTGATGTTCTCTGACAGTTTAGGTGTATATAGTTAAGAACAAGATACTGTTAATAGTTACTAACGTGTGAAACTATGTATGTATAGTTCTAGAGAAATGTTCCCTCATGGGAGGAATTCATACAGTTGCTTCTCTCAAAAGTTAGCTTCTATTACAGAATATCTCCTTAACTGCTGCACTTATAGTTTCATATTCAGCTTCAAAACCCCCTTTTTCAAAACTGCTTGCCCAAGATCCCTTTGCCATTTTGAAGAGCCATACCTTCTATGCTTTATTTACAATTAGCTTTGAGCAGCTGAAAATGCTGCCAAGTCCTTTAAGAAGTGTGGATCTGAAATTCAATTTTGGTCTATGTCTGCAAATAAGTAAATGTGATTATGTGTCAACTGTAACAGCAATAAAATAGATACTGGCCTTTTAGAGTAGTTATTTTATACTATTAGCGAGCTTCACCGTAGAACATGAAAGCACTTCATAGTGCACCAACCACTTGTAGATTATGGAAGCTGAAGAAACAGCTAAATCAGTCGGGGTGGGGGGGGGGGGGTGGGGGGGGGATATGAACCCCAAACTGCAATTCAGCTTGCAGTGTTGCATTTTACTGTGATGAGCATGAATCTAATAGTTAATGGGTAGTGCAGTTTAGTCTTGAGGACTTGTGGAGTCCTCAGGGCTGTGTAATTCCTGATTCTTTGCTACTCTGAGTCATCAAAAGTTGTGCATTTTTTCATTATTACTCTACTGTGATTCTTCTGAATTATTTGGGTGTTATATAGCAATACTGTTGTGCTGAATTCTCTAATCATGTAGAATAATGAGGGTTTCAAGCACCACTACAATTTTTTTCTTTAAACCCTGTGTAGATGCATACTTACTAAAACTAAAATCAAGTCAGTTTAAGGAAAGGTTTTAATGATAGAATACACTGTCATCATAACTGTCTCACCAGTTTTCATCTAGTTGTCAGTCTAAGTCTTTTAACTGTAGCTCAAAAATCTGAAGCAAGTATTCTGGCGTAGCACAGTTTGTTGTAAGGAAGATTTAATAGCTTGTTATGTCCTATTTCTATAAACAGAAGTCATTTAGAGTTCAGCAGATATATTTGGAATCAGCATTTGTGCTGGTAGTTACAAGCTGAATAAAATAATCTTTCAAAAGCTCAATATACAGATGGGAATATGCAAGTTCAAATCTGCTTCACAACCAATTTTCTCTCCAGAGATTAAGGCATATTCACAAATACCAACCTACAAAATTGTGAATTACATTTGTTATTTTATTTACAAATATTTTTAATAATGAGTTGAAGTGTTGTGTGCAAAGTTTAATAGTTATAAAAAAAAGTTTTATGATTACTGCTGTACAAGAGGTCTGCTCCTGCACTCTTTACCCTAACAAAAGTCACTAGTCTTCATAGAAGAGGATTCCTGTCTCAAGAAGTGCAGTGCCCAATAAAATGGACAGCTGTGAAAGCTATGGAGAGATCTGTATTCTGGGCTGGTTTGGGTTGAAATATTAATAGGAATTTACATTGAGTGACTTGTAATCTAGCCTGTGATTTGTTGACTTCAGGGTATGCATAATGCCTGAAAAACTTATGTGAAGTTAGTTTAAGATACAAGTTTTATAGCAAATAGTAAATTAAAACCATAGTGACCTTTTAGTCTTGCTGATCATGTGCATAAAGATGTTCATCTGTTGGTCTGTGCTAATCACAGTAACAGAGCTCTTGCTAAGGGAATAGCAGGAATTGCTTGAGTAATACTCTTGTTTATTTGTTCCTCTACTGTGGTTTTTATTAAGAAAATTTTGTGATTAAAATCTTTATAATCACATCTCCATGCAATTTTTATATTGGAAAATATAAGTAGGTTTTTCTTATGAAAATGGGTTTGCTTAGTGGTGCAAATTGACATCACTGCCCTATTTTAAATATCAGTTGACGTTTTTGTGCTGACTGCTGGCTCTGGCTGCAGTGGTGTAAAGTCTAATAATTTCTGTTATATAATTTCTGGTATAGAATTTGACAAGCGCTCAGGAGTTTGAAGACTACTAATTAAAAGCATATTAAAGGTTGCACTTAAATATCTTCTCCTTCATATGTTTTAACACAATAATTACTGTTGTCTTTTATATTAAGTGTCCATGCTTTCAGCATCATGAAAAGTGCCACCCATGTGATCACCTCATCATTAAAAAGTTGACCTTGCAGGATTGTTTTGCAAATAACTAAAACCTTCATTTTATATTCTCATCTCTAAACAGGCCATTTTTCAGTTTTTACCATGTTTGAATTTTGATTTTTAGTGAGGATCAAAGAAATGTTCGTGTAGTTGGTTTTTTTTCAATGTCATTACTGAAAAGAGAAAACATGAGTACTGCTATTTTTTTTCCTTGTGTTACAGAGATTATAAAATGATACTTTAGAGTGCTCATTGCTCTTCATCCAAGTGTCAGAAACTTGAAGTTGTATACACAAATCAGAGTCATGCACTCATTAAATTGGCATGTTGAAAAGAGGACTGACCACATAGCTGGCTATTGGCAAACCTGGGAACAGAGCCTAACATGCTTATTGTGTTTCCCCACTTTAACTACATTGGAAGCCTACTTGTTGGGGAAAATGATATGCTGGTACCAAATGATATATATATAATGTGCAACACAAAAGAGTTCCTGTTTTCAGTTTATATGACATGACCTGTGGGCTAACTGAAGAAAACATCACTGAGAAAATGCTATATCTACAAGTGTTCCTATTGATACGTTATTTTTCTAAGATTTTGCTGAGTAAAGCTATTTCCATACATAAGCGGTTTGGCCATCTGCAACTGCTTGTCAGTGAGCCTGGTTTGAGAACACTGGTCGTAATTGTAACCTCAGGAATGTGTGACCAGCTCGCGGCCAGCTGTGCCTGCCCTGACTTTTCCCAGGTGTTAAGATACATGGCCACTTTTGTTCATTTTAACCAATGGGGCAAAATACAGTCCTTGTTTTTCCCCACCTTGCATTAAACCTTGAAACTGCTGGGGTTTATTATTTTTTAATATGCCATTGCAAAGAACTGAAGTTGTCCATGTTGTTTCATTATTGTGCATGTGACACAGTATGCTGCATCTGTGTGATAGTATGCATTTAGAGAAATCCAAAGAGGGTCCTCAGTGTGCCATGGTCTTGCTATAAGTTTGTAGTGCTGTCCCTAAAAATCATAGACATGCTCTTTTTTGTTTGTTTGTTCAAAAAAGATTTTACTCGGTTTACAATAGAATAGCTATTTCTGCAGTTTAAGCCTCTTCAACTTGAGTTTCAGTGTGTTTTGGGTACATTTTCTAATCAGTTTATTTTAATGATCCATTTCATGATCATAGGAACACTAAATAGCTGTCTTCTGCATGGGAGCCAAATTGGAAGTCCTCCTAAATCCAGTCTGGAGTTGTCTGCACATGGTGGTTTGTGTTTTGTCTTTACTTGTGAGCACTTTCCTTACTTGTGGAGCATTTTCCATATTCAAGGTGAGGCATAACTTGCTTGACAGCAATACATATGAGCACAGGTCTCCTCCTTACAGGTGGTGTAGGGAGAAAGAACTTCTAGTAACCACCAGGACAAAATCTGCTCCATGGGCTGTGGCATTTTTTAGTCAAGTAAAAAAGTGAAAGCATGAGAAGAACTTATAGGCATGATGTGTCTATAAGTTAAACAGTGTAATTGTTATAAAGGAATGAGTCCACTTCTCAAGTCACAGCTGCTGTCTCTTATTTGCCAGCAGGCTGACATGATCTCTCCATAGTTGATACGGACAAGAAACGAGTTTGTAACTTAGACCGATTCTTTATAGGGGTCAAAAGACACTTTATCTTTAAAAGTAATCTACCTATTTGGATCAGTTTCCATGGAATGAACTCAGATCTTCAAGCAGAGCAGGTCTGTGTCTTCTGCAACAAGTTCTAAGTTCATGAAGCGTCAATTTCTGCCTTTTATGGCCTTTCAAAGACTGTTGGTTTTGATCAACTTTGAATATAGTGAGGACACACATATTCTAACCCAGTGCTGAGGTTTTCCTAAACATTCAGAAGTCAGTGAAGGATGAGCACATGTGAAAAACTTACATGTGCCTAAATGCCTATCAAAATCTAGTTCTTAGGGACTCAGAAAAGCTTATTTAGTCTTGGAAGTCAGTGAAAAAATAGGCTCCTAAACACTTGCTTAGTCCTTTGAAAACATATCAGAGCTATCTGGGGGGGAGGAGAGGACCACACCAATCCAGTACTGAGATCTGCTTAAACGTAAACTTGTCTTCTTACAAGTTCTCCCTTACAGCTGCAGTGATATGGAGCACTCTTGCATGATGGTCTTCCATAAAAGTCTGACTGGAACTAGGTATCTTGAGGGTCCTTTCCAACCCTAACTCTATTCTAGGTATCTTAAGATCCTTTCCAACCCTAACTCTATTCTATGTGCATTTTCAGGGGTGGTTTTTTTAGTTGAAGTACTGGTTTTTGAATTCTGTTTAAAAATCATGGACTAGCAATTCTTCACCAGAGCACACAGAGAAAAAGTTGCATGATACAAATCACTTGTGATTTGTGCCTCTGACTGACGTCTCTTCAGTGAAGACTCCCAGATACGTCCCAGTGTTGTGAGATTCCTGTAACTACTGGTCTTCGGTATTTCATCTGAAACTTAAACCTAATGTTCAAAATCTGCATCAGCACTGAACTATTCTGTCCTTTGTTTTCTGTTCGTCAAGGTGGCTTTTTTCATTAGTATAAATCACAATGCTCCTGCAGCAGTAGTGTTGTCCACATGATATACAGCATCTCTGCTGTGGCCAGGGAATATTTACAACCCAAAATGCTTCGCTTTGCTTGATTTGGAGAAGCCTTTCATTGTTTCTTCTTTCACAGTTTCTTGCACCCTAATGAGTAATTCTGGTTATAGGATGGAACAAATAAGAGTCTTTAAGAGAAAACTGTATAGAATATTGTGATACTTCCATTATTATTATTATGCATGTCTGATGTGAACAAAATATATCAGCCAAAGGCAAATAAAATGCCCCCCTCAGGACAGACAGAAGTTTAACAACAACAAAACAGAAATATCTGTGGTGCATTTCATTAGACTATGGTAAAGAAGTTAAATGGTTCAAAATCTTGTGTAGCAAGTCGAAGAAATGACATACATATGTGCAGTATGGACACACAATGTAAACAGTTCCGAAGAGTGTTTGGCAGTCTTTCGGAATTTCCTCCAAATGCTTTTGGTTCAATATGAGTGCAAAGTTATGTTCCATTATAGTCTAAATGGATATTTTATTTTGGAGGAAGGAAACTTGGAAGTAAGTCTATTTTTTTTCTAAACTGCTTAAAGGTGACAGCAGAAAAAAAGATGAGCTGCATGTTTGTATTTCTTCCTACCTGCTCATCTTTCTTACTTTCATTGTTGCCTTTAACTTTCAGTCTCACTTAAACAAAAGGAATTAAAATGCACACACATAAGATCTAGTAATAAGAGTAATTGGTGACAACTGCTTACTTCATATGTGAAAGAAACTGATCTGTACACATGCTTTAGTTTCCTGCCCTTTCTCAGAAGTTGCTCTTTGAAAGGGAATAGGTATTTCTGGTGCTATCTTCCTATCTGTGTATCTTTATAGTAATTCTTTCTTGCTATACCTGCTGAGATGGTCCTGAATGCTTGCTTTATGTGAACTTGTCCCTGCTCATTGCAGGGGGGTTGGACTAGGTGACCTTTGAAGGTCCCCTCCAACCCAAACTGTTCTATGATTTTATGACTTAGGGCTCATGGGAATAGCAAACATTTTCTTCCTGTATGGTTTTTAAAAGATAGTAAGAATTGCTCTGATTCAGAGTAGCTTTCAATCATGTGGCCTTCTGCTGCATTTTCATCACATACTGCAGAATAAGTAGTATTAATCTGCTTAGTAGTTGGGTGTAAACCACAAGGAACAACTAGAAGTGGATTTTTCCCTGTTTCCTGTCGCAGCATACAAAACCAGTTGAGCAGAGCTGTTAGCCTTGCTCCTGAGAGCTCATATAAATTAAAGGTCCTGAGCACTAGGGGTTGTTAAAATTCTCATAGGACTCTTTGTAAGATGTTAACCCCCGTGGTCTGGCCAGGCTCCAAATGGGGTAATTACATTCTTCCTACCTAAATTCCCCCTGCAATTGCAATTCGATGTGCTGGTATTCCTCACTTCCTCTCCTCTGCTGTGCTCTGTGGAACAGTTGTTACATTTCATCCCAGAGGTACTTGCTTTGGGTGACGGATGTGATCTGTGGGTAGAGTCTATAAAGCATCTTAAGATCCTTTTGGATTAAATGTAATTTGTGATGCTTAATTTGTTTTAATTATCTGCTGTTTAAAATGGACTAGGTTAATCTGAGCCTTGTATGTGGGCAAACTGTGTGCAATGGACTTGGAATGAGACAGCATCAACAACTGTTCTCATTCCTCGTCGAACTCTCATTCCAACTTTGAACCCTCTTACGAGGGGTTTTTAGATAGAAGTAACAGACTGAGCTGAAAATAAAAGAGCTTTTCTAAAGGGTTCATTACAAAATTGGAAGAGTACAAACACTGTACTAAGGCTTACATGATTTTTGCTTCAATTGAATTACATATTGATGTTTGTGTGTACACACATACACACACACACACACATGTATACATGTAATATTCCCTCTGCTTAAGGATTCTGTTGTAACCTTAAAAGCAGCATCTAAATATTCATGTTCTAAAAGTTAAGGGGTTTTCTACCATATCTTATACTAGAAATGTCTTTTATTACAAACCCTGTATTTTTAATTAAAAATATTGCATACTAATTGGAAGTAGACTATATCTAAATTCAAATGTTGCCTATAAGCAGACAGATATGAGTTACTACTCAATGTTTAACAAAATAGTAAGGGATATCTGTATGTGCCAAATACAGACACTTCAAATCTAATGTTCTCTAAATATAGGATTTGCTTACCATGTGTCTGCAATACAAACAGGATGAAGGGGACACCTCTGTGTTTAGTTCAACGTTAGTTTCTGTCTTCACTGGTGGAGTTACTCATACTAAGCCTAACTGTACTACATGGGATATCTTTGTTCAGACTAACTGGAATGAACTGAACTTGTGTTTCATGAGATCACCTAATCTGGTCTGTTGTACATAACACTCCACTGCATTTCACCTGGTGTTAATGTCAAGCCTAAATATTTGTTTAGGTATCCTGGGTTCAGCTGTTACAGTTATTTTTCTCCTTCTTAGTAGCTAGTGCAGTGCTTTTGTATTTTTGTCTATGCAGCACATAGGCTACAGGTGAAAAAAGATCATTGGTCATCTGTGCTGTAATGTCTTCACTAATGAATTGAGATCTTTCAAGGTGTCCTAAGCAGGTGGACTACTCACGGTGCTGCTGGGAAGTTGGCTATTTTGCAGGTGACTTGTCTGGTAGCACGAGAAATGTATTTCCAGTCCCAGATGGCAAAAATCAATATCTGACCTTACACAAGTGAATATGATGCACTGCCTGAGCTTGTGAGGGGATTCTTGGTGTTACTTTCTGAGTCAGTGCAGATCTCCAAGCGTCTCGACCCCTGCATCAGTCGATCACTGTCTGGTGCTTCTAAGGAAGGTTAAAAAAGGAATCAGTCAACAAACTGAGGAATCTTTGTGTGAAAAACCCCAAGAACACGTCAAAAAACCGAATCAAACAAAACCCTGTGTATTCTGATACGGTAAGTTTGAAAGACTGAAGCTTAAAATGTCCTTGCAGGTCTTTCATTGTGTTTCACTACACTATTATGAACATATCTTTCTCTTTGACCTGTGATGAAAGCTGAAATAAATTTACTCTAAATATTTGACACCAGATTTAGCTCAATTTGTTCTATTGCTTGTTGCTTAGAAAGGAGTATATGCTAACTACATACTCAGGTGTTAATATGAGTTATACCCATACAATCACACTCAATGTGGCTTTAATAGATTTTAACTTGGAATAGGAAATTTAGTTCTCTTGCCTATGACCAATTCAGACACATTCTCACTTAAGAACAGTTTGCTGTTTAAAATTGAAATAACCATTTATATAGTTTTAGTAATATTTAAGAATATGCTTTTTTAATTACAATATATAATAGTAAATATTTGCATAAGATGTGGCTGTGAAATGAAGCATTTTCTTGTGATCGTTTATAAATAACATTACTATTAACAGTTTAAAAATACATTCAGTTTGTAATTCTATTACAGAAAGGAACATAGTTTGTAATTAGTTTATGAGGAGATAAACAGAAATAGCTTTATTCATGCTGATAATCTCCTGACAGGCACAAGCACAATGTACTCTCTTGCCATCAACTCTCACATGCACTTGTGTCTTCTAAGCATCCTAGTTTTATTTGTTTGAGCTTTGGCAAATCAGCATCCTTTTACATCTTGTACAAGCTTCTGTTTCCAGGATGAGACACAAGTTCCCGGAAACATTCATGCAGGAAAAAACCAAATGTGTATACATGGAACATTTCTGTTATGGAATAATGTTTCTAGGTAAAGATAATCATAGAATCATAGAATAGTTGGGCTGGAAAGGACCTATCTGATAGAAGAAGGCAGCAAAGGATTTATTTAAATGGAAGATGATTCATATCTAGATATTGTGGAAAGGCATATCCCATGATTTTGTGCATCTGTGGTCATTCTTGGCTTTCTTGGTTTGTATCTTTTTCTTTACCCAACACTGTGGTGTAATTTTTTGAGTAACTTTACTATAAGGATAGAATTTAATTTTTCAGAAATTAATTTCAAAGAAGAATGCATTAAAATTATCTGTACTTTGAATTCTTTTTAATTCGGATTGTCTGTTCTTTCAAATAGTCTCTGCTGTTTGTGCTTGCCTCCCCCCCCGCCAGCTCTCAGGCTTTATTCTTCTCCAGTCGATTTTCTCCATTACTGTTTTTTTACGGCTCCTTCTTCTTGCATCCTCTCCTTTTGGAAAGAAGGAATGTGCTCATCTTCTCATGCATGAATTTTTCGCTGTTTCTTGCCTTTCCTTTTTTATTGTACAAACCATCTCCTTTGTTTGCTTTCTTTTAAGCTCTCCATCGACTTCTTTCCCCCCACTGGCACTCACCGCTCTCATGAGCAGAAATGCCTTTTAGTCGCACTATAAATTCAACTGCATAAAATTCAATAGAAATGTTCATATGTAAAGTTCAAAGAAAAAAGTTTTTTTTCTCTTCCATGCAGTTTTCTACCTCTTTCTTCTTGGTTTTTTCCTCAGTGATACAATTTATCTTCTTTCTCAACCTCTTTAGCATTCCAGACTCCAAAATTGCCTTCTGTGGTTGAATGTGATTAAAGACACAGTCTGAAAATGAAATATCATGAAAGTTCAGTGGATTTGCATTAAACTTTTTGAGGGGGAAATAATTTTCAGGGCCAGTGTCTTAGTCAGTGTGGGAAACATACCTCAGAAATTCCAAAAACAGCAGCAAAGCATTTTTTCCTGAGACCCCTCAACCTCATATTTAGGAGATTGTGTAGTCTACCCAGAAGAGTAGGTCATTATCACCATTCATTGGAGTGAAACCATAGCAGTATCTGTTCGTACTCCAAAAATTCATCATCATTATGAGATGCTGTCTTTAACGACTGTTCTAAATTCCATTGATATTTTTTTACAACCATTTTGTTAACGTGGTTGTGGGGACAGGTGGATATTCACACAAGAATTTCCTTGTGCTCTTGGGGAAACCCGCCATACCAGGGATACTCACTTGAACTGAAATCGAGATAAATAATTTGAGGGTGGCTTACATAAGTTCTGAAACAGTGAACGCTCTCTTAGGAGGAGATGAGGGGTAGATAAATGGTGAACAACTGGGAAGCTGGCTCTGAAGCACGTGCTCATGAATTTGGATGCTGACTAATCTACTTTGGCTGTTGCTGGCACTGCAAATAACAGCATAAAGCACAACCTTCCTGTTTCTCCCCACTCTGTCATTTTAACTTTCCAGAGAGGGCAAGCAGCGGCCATGAGCTGAGCCCTCAGTGGCAGAAGTGGGAGCAGCAGCATGGCCAGAGCTTCTCATATGGCCGTGTCCGCACCTCCCCTCCTCCCTGCTGTGGCTCCTGTGGTCCCTGTGCTGATCAATGCACAGCAGAGCATGACTTTGGGAGGGTTTTTCCTCTGCTTGCCCAGCCTGAAGTCAACCTGTGCCATCAAGTGAAGCATATGGTGATGAAGGGGTCTCAACTGCAGCTGTGTGGCCAGTGTGCGCCCAGGAGCAAAATGAGACACCCGTGATTCTTACATTGTGCCATCTTCCCTGGCAGACGCTAGACTGAGAAAATCACCTAAAAGACGATTGCTAGTATGGCGATGTTACCATTCAGGGTTATCTCATGCTGTTTTCCTATTAACTTCTCACACTATGAAGTGTTATCAGATCTGTTTGGTCTGGTTTTGTTTGTTTGGGTTTTTTTTTCTTCCTTTCAATTGTTTATAAAGATGATGAACTGTATATGTGACTTCTCAAAAAGTTCTCATATTATTTTTGTTGGTTCCCTTAGAAACCCAATCCTTTGCCTTGTCTTGAAGTCATGCTCTTCAGAAGTTATCACAAACTTAGTGGTATCAAGTGTGCCTACTGTTTCATCATCTTGTTCAGAAATCATTCTTGTACTTTATCTCTTGTAGAGTATCTGTCTTTTTTTTTCCTTAATTGATGACCCAGTAATTTAAATTTGTTATTTTTTATAGTCTAAATAGATTTTTTTTATATATAGCACCAGTAAAATGGAATTTATCCTCTGCTTGCTCCTCTCAGGTACTTCAATTGTCCATTTTGCTTTGACTTAGGTTGTAGGTGTGTGGTAAATCACTTGGTTACTGAAGTGTTCTCTGGAGCCTCTTTGTTTAGTTCCTGAAACACGAACAGTGGTTTGTTGTTGGGGTATGTATCTAAAGGTAAAACCACCCTGTTCCTTTCATCTGTTTTAAAGCTCTATGTAAAATATCTTTGAGTCACATAAATGAGAGTCTGCGTGGGGAATTGCTTGGGGAACAAATTTAATTTATCCTGAAATATGTACATACCTTCAAAGTAAATGTGTGTAGTTGCAGTGATCATTCTGAGGTGCCCCTCGGCCCCCTGCTACTATCCCAATTAGCTGAAGAAATATAGATTCAAAACTCTGAAGTCTGGGTTAAAATAAGAAACAAACCCAACCAAACAGTCCTGCTGAAGTGCATTTAAGGCTCTGCTACCCTCTGAAAGCAATAATGGGAGAAAAAAAAGTATAGTCACACCTAAAGGAGCATCTATGCCAAGAAAATCTGATTGCAGGCGCATAGCAAAGATGCAGCTTATGCAGATCTCTGTGGGCACAACATCTTCAAGATCGATTTGTCTGTAATTGTTTATCGCATTTCTTAAGAACAGGAGACAGTGACAAAATACAGGAAAATACATGGACCATAGCTGGTCTGGAATTAATAGAAGTGACTGGAATTAATCAGAGTCTTGGTCTGGTGAAATTCTTGTATCTTCCTTATGGTCCTATTTGCTCCTCAAATAACCTCCTACATATTTTGGTTCTAATAGTTATGTCAGTATGTTGGACAAAGTTCAGCAAAGGAACTACATTAGTTTTAAATTTTCCCAGTAGTTCCTTACATCATATTGCTGCTCCAAAATAACTTAATAGCATCATCATGTTTGGTTCGTGCCTTTGATTTCAATTCCCAAGTTGTGCAACTCTTTCAAAACCGTTTAAGCCTGATTCAAACTTTTAGAGCAACTGTAATACTGAAAATGGGAAGAGGGACTGGTTCATGTTTGTATAAATAAAGACGCCATTCGCCTCTGTGCCTGTGCTTGGGCTGATGTTTGTCCAACTTACTGAGGCTGATGAATAAGATCAGTAGCGAATGACAATCTTGAGTGATGTAGTTTCTGATGGAAGGGGTCTATCTAAGAGAAGTTTGTTTATGTTTGACGTAGGTTGGCAGACGAGTGGTTTCACAGATCTTCACTGAAATGTTGGATGAGCACATATCAGGATTTCTTTAAACCACGGGTGATGGGGTTTACATGGCAGGGTTTTGGTAGCAGGGGGGCTGTAGGAGTGTTTCAGTGAGAAGCTGCTGAAAGCTTCCCCTGTGTCTGACAGAGCCAATGCCAGATGGCTCCAAGATGGACCCATTGCTGGCCAAGGCTGAGCCCATCTGCGAAACCTCTGGGATAACATAGTTAGAAGGGAGCAGAAAACCTGTGTGTTTTGCACGCTGAGAGAGGAGAGAGAATATGAGAGGCACCAAAGTCAGTGAAGGAGGGAGGAGGTGCTCCAGGCACCAAAGCAGAGATGCCCATGCAGACCATGGTGAGGCAGGATGTGCCCTGCAGACCATGAAGGTCCATGTGGAGCAGATACCACCTGCAGCCCATGGAGGACCCCATGCAAGAGCAGGAGGATGCATGTATTTAATCAGATGTACAGCCAAGGTAATGATGAATAATTACTAAATACATTTGTAAGCAGGTGCAAACCATGTTTTTCTTTCCCTGCCTGGAGAGCTGCCACTGTTATGTGATAGCTTAATATTTCAGCTAGAACTACAGCTGGAAAGGCAATGGTATTGAATGATTTTCAGTATCCTTTCTGTGCTGCCGAAATGCATGTAGCCACATAAAATAATACTAAAATAAGCTCACTAAATAGTCTTTGCAAAAAGCTGTACACAAAAAAGGGATTATCTTTCTTTGTAAATTAGTGTACGTTTTGGAAACCCTTCAGAAGAGCTCTGGGCTGCTGATTGAGTTTTCAGGTAATTTCTTTAAATCTGTATCACTTGAAGTCCTGAGCTACAGTTGCAGAAGGCCTTACCCCTGAACTTGTCACTGCTGCTGCTCTCTGATGTGGCAAGTGGCCTTGGAAAATGGACCACTCACTGGGACAGACTGGTATTAACCTGTAACTGTTTTCCAGTAACACTGCAAAAGCACTAGGACTCTTGCAGATGCTGCATACACCTGCAGCAGAGCTGCAGTACCCAACCCAGGACTATGAGTGACAGTTGCTAGACTAATGCTAATTAGAAAATTAGCAGTAATTTGTTTCCAAATTTCATTTCTTGGCTTCACTAGGTTCGTGCTACAGGTGCCTGGAAGCATGTTCAATATCGATGCAATCATAATGTTCACTTAGCTTCTTGCTGTCCTACCTTTTATTCAGAGCATCTGTTTTTATGCATCTAATGTCTGTATGTCTTATGAAAACCTGCACAGCAAAGATTGTAATACTCCTGAGGCTAGAATGAGATCAAAAAAGCAAAAGGATCACTACCTAGATGCAGATTATTATTTTTAATTCAGTATGCCACAAATAGGACCACTTAATTTAAAAGTCTAATTAGGGAGAGGTTCTCAATCATAGTTCTTCTAGCCTTGGACTTTTTTTGGACTTGGGAAATAGATGAATGTGCAAGTACTAATGTATAAGGTAGTTCAGCTTCCCACCGATGTTTCAGTTCCCCAGCTGTTTCACAATGTATAATAATGTGAACATATCAAGTGTAGCCATCATCTTTTTCACACAGTATATTGTGTTGCTTTGTTTGAGTTGTATTTCAGCTTCGACAGTATAATGTCAATACTGAGAAAGCAGTATACCAAAGTAGATGGTAGTGATCAGTTATCCAGGTACTTAGAAAGCTCTAGTTAATTTTGCAACGACAAATATGTCCAAAAAATCTTATGTTAATAATAGATATAATTTATTACCTTGGAAAATCCATTCTGTATCTTAAATTGGTTTACCGCTGGATTCAGAAGGATGAAAAGCACTGCTGAAGTGTATCAGATTATTCATGGCCCATAAAGGAACTGTGCGCTACAGAAAAGCGGGTGTCTCCTTTCACTAGGAAGGCTTTCCATTACAGGAATAGGATTCAGAAGGACATATGGATGCCTGCAGAATCCTAAAAATCTCTGCTTCCTGCTGCTCTATATCCTTCTTCAACAGCCTTTTGGCAAGATGAGGCAAAATCGTGTTTACTTGAGTATTCAACTGACATAGCAAAATTGCCATCGCTTTCAAGGGATTTTGTTTTGTGAGACTGCAACTTTTTGGTGATAATTTAAAAATTCACAAGTCCATTGGAAAGGCAAGAATTACCAAAAACTGCATTAAGGAAGGCTAAGCAGCTGGCAGCCATACAAATAATATCCTGTGTTGTTTGGCTGCTCTTTGCATAGGTCATAGGATTGATCCATTCTTGTCCTATCAAGGAATGATTCCTAACTTCTGGATATTTTCGCCTTCTGTATGTTACATTTGGAAGCAGGAGTTCTTCCGGAATTAAAGTGCATTTTGTCCCAAAAACAGATGTCCACCTTCGGCTCTTTGGTAATGTTATATTCTGAAGGGGTATTTGCAGTTTGTTGTCTTGATGTCTTAATAGCATTAAGTGTCAGCTATTAGTAGGCCACTTGTTGACAGTGTTCTTGAAGCAATGGAGGGTTTTTTAATCACCTGACAGTTTTTTAGCTCTAGATTTAGCATTTCTTTTGGGTGATGTGAAGTCTTGGAGAAAACACCCTGGCAGGTTTGTATCTAAATTGCAAAGTAGCATTTAGGGACAATGAAAATCCGGGGGGAATCTTTCCCCTGGTGTGCTCAGACTAGATGTTCCACTTCGACATAGAGTACTGGGCTTGCCCCTGTTGTAATTTAGTTCAGGTTACTTGATCTGAAATTGAACTCCCACAGAAGGGGTCCCTATTGCACACTGATACATTGCTCCTACAGGATAGATTACGCTGTTGTAAACAATATTGATGGTGGAGGAAGAGGAGAAGAAAAAAAAGAATGTTTTAGGGTGTTGTAGTTTCCTACTGCTCTTGGAGCCTGTTCATCTCCTGGAATAGAGCAAACATTGTATTTCTGTTATTGGTGTATCCTCACTGAAATGCTTAATATATTCCAAGTCCTGAAAATAGGAATGGAAAATCAATAAGACCATTTCAGTGACTGTGCCACTGGTATTGGCTTGTCATAATTTAATTGTGAAGTCTCAAGTTGGAAACAGAAGCTCTTTTACACTGCAGTTTCTCGTTAAGGTTATTTTTATTAATGCCATCTTATATTGACAATAAGCGTTTAAAACATCCAACTAAAAATTTAACTTTGAGCAGCTGAATTATGTTATCTTCCTAACAGTGAGGGTGAGTGCAACTTCACTTTTGTTAACAGATATACCAAAAGGCAAAGGAAAGGTGGGTAAGAACAGATATACAAAGAACCCAAACCAGAAATCTCCTGGTTTCTAAATAGCAGGTCAAAAAAATGTTTGTGTGTTTCCATCCATTTGCTTATGTAGCTTTCCTGGTATTCCCAACTAAATTCCTCAGATGAAATACATCCATTCGTAGTGATTTCTGTAGTGCGCTAAAGCAAGCCACCGTAATGCCAATATTATCTTACATTCTTTCCACATGTATAGGATAAAGATTACTTGAGTATTTTAGCACAACTGAAATCTGGAATTGAAGACTTTTGTCTCACTTATGGAATTCAGATTCCAACCCAGGATTTTGCTATTGAGTCCAAGGGGATTTTATTCATTGTTTTACTGTTTTTTGCTTAAATACGACCATCTGGACAAAGAAAAGAAAGACTCTTTCTGTGACTCTTTCTTTTTAAATAGTAATGCAAATAACTCTTCCAGTTATTCATGCTGGCCAAGCACTTTTGGAAAATATATATATATATGTAATTGCTAAAAACCATAATTAGACTTCAAAAATTTAACTTAAAGGGTTCAAACTTTTTTAATTACAAAACATGCTTTATTTTCTCAAGCCCACGCAGCTCATGGCATGCAGGGCTTCTTGGAAGTCTCATGCAAATAATATCCCTCCTCCTACCTGTCTATATCACAAGGCTATACCAGTCTCTCATTACCACAAGTTATGCGTGATTACTTATTCCAGACTAAGTAGCAGGAAAGTTATCCCATAGCTTGAGAGTGCATTTATCCAGGAGAAAAGTAACGCACAATTTAGAAGGTTTCCCCATCTGTTCAAAAAAGATGGAAGCACAGACAAAAAAGAAAAACCCAACCAAATAAGAAACCCAAAAAGCCAGGAGCACAACACAGTTAGGCAGAAGAGAAGAAGGATCAGAGGAATTTTGTGTTGTATAGTTGTACCTTTGCTGGGCAGATTTGGTGATCAGGATAATAAGACTTAGGCTCCTGCCCCTTTACTCTGCTCTCGTGAGACCTCACTTGGAGTATTGCATACAGTTCTGGTGTCCTCAACATAAAAAGGACATGGAACTGTCAGAACAAGTGCAGAGGAGGGCCACGAGGATGATCAGGGGACTGGAGCACCTCCCGTATGAAGATGGGCTGAGAAAATTGGGGCTGTTCAGCCTGGAGAAGAGAAGGCTGCGTGGAGACCTCAGAGCAGCCTTCCAGTATCTGAAGGGGGCCTATAGGGATGCTAGGGAGGGACTCTTCATTAGGGACTGTGGTGAGAGGACAAGGGGTAATGGGTTCAAACTTAAACAGGGGAAGTTTAGATTGGATATGAAGAAGAAATTCTTTACTGTAAGGGTGGTGAGGCCCTGGAATGGGTTGCCCAGGGAAGTTGTGAATGCTTCATCCCTGGCAGCATTCAAGGTGGGGTTGGACATAGCCTTGGATGGCATGGTTTAGTGGGAGGTGTCCCTGCCCATGGCAGGGGGGTTGGAACTAGATGACCCTAAGGTCCTTTCCAACCCTAACTATTCTATGATTCTATGATTCTATGATTTGGGGATCCTGACACAGTGGTGTAGGTGCTCATGAGTGGCACCTGTGTATTAGACTTACCTATCTAAAAATGTCTGTTTTGAGCTTACTCTTCAAATTTTGTCAGGTTGTCAAGGTTTGGGTTGAAAAAGGTATTTTGGTGATGTCCTTTGGAAAATGCTTCTATGATTCTAAATATTATTCCATTGTATCCTTCTCCTGTAATTTATAGTAAAGAGAGAATTTCAGAGATGCTGATCCATGATTATGTCACCTACTCAAGTCCCAGAGGAGAAGTTACCATGCTACTTATTCTTTAAAAGTTCATCATGTTTGAGATAGTATTTTCCTGATTTTAGAGAAAATAGAATTTTGGGCGCAAGATGGAGATAGGTTATCCATTAGTTTATTACACTTTTTTTTCACACCATCTTCTGGATATTATCTGTGGGATAATTGAAAACTTATATTTTTTTGTAGAATGTAAAATGCATTGCTCTATTGAATACAAGCTAAGCCAGACGCCTCAGTGCAGTAGGAGGATCAGTGGAGCCGGGGCTTTTCGGACAGAGTAAACACTTACTTTTCTGTCATCATTTCAGTAGTAATCAAAACCATTGGCAATTCAAGGTGCTCGATTCTGATTTCTATGTGAATGCCAAACACCTCGATCTTGCTGAAGTTTCACAAGCTTTTAGGAAAGCAAGGGTAGTTGAAGTTATGCTTTGGTTTAGGTTTTCCTGTGGGTTTGTCTGGATTTTTTTCTCTTGTTATGATAACTATTAGGCTACTATAGAAGAAAATTTGGCCTTTATTTTTCCATGAAGCTGGCTGTAAGTGCCTACCTATCTTGTGATTTGTGAAATAAAAGGCCCGATCGCATTAAAGGTTATAAAGGCAATACAGTGAAGTGCAAGAGATGCTTTTACAGAATGACAACTCTTTGATTTGGCTTTTTATTACTGTCATGTCATACTTCTATGGATGTATGGGAACTGCTCTGGATATGAAAACTTTATGCTCTGGCTCAAGAAGGACACAAAAGGTAACTCCTGAAATGATTCCCCTTGAGCTTTCTGTTTCAGTTTTCCAGTTTTGTGCTTCTTTCAATTTGTTTAGCGCTCTCGCATGGGTGAAGCACATAGAAAAAATATTCTGAAAGAGGTTTTAAATCATTTCACTGACTCCATCAGTTCTGCCTCCTTGAGTTTGCAAGAAAGAACCCAGAACTTTGGCAGCTAAAGGAACAGCTGTCCAAATATTGAGTGTTTATTGTTATTATTGGGGGGGGGGGGGGGGGTGCTATCCATAATGATAGTAGTAACTTCTACTTAATAGAAACTTCTCTTTCCACACACCAGGCAAGACCATTCACAGGTTCTTTGGAGGTTGTCCTCAGGGGTCAGGAGGTTCTTCTGGGCCCCTTCACCTTTCAGGGCAGCTTTCTCCTATGATCCTACCAGCCAGCTGCTGAAACAAGCCAGAAGCCCAGGGCCACTGTTCTGTTATTTTGCCTCCCTCATTTCCCTTGCCCCACTCTTTCATAGCTGCTACAAGTTACCCTCGATCATCACATTCCTTTCTAGGTGGGAGTAGCAGAGCCCTTGGAAGGTCTTTCTCTTGCAGCACATCCCACACACACCCCCAACATCCCCTAGAAACCTCTGGAATTGCTGGTGCCTTGCTGTGTTGCCCTTCCAGCAGGTGATGGGGCGTTTGAGGTCCCCTTGTTAACGTGAGACCATGAAATTTCGTCGATGTTCTTTAAGGAAGGCTTCCTCATTTCCTGGTTAGGTGTTGCATAGCAGACACCCACCATGATGCCTCCCTTGTTGGGGGACAATTTGTTCTCAGTGGCTCTGCTAGCGCCTGGAGAATGCTGATTCCAGCTGCATGTTCCCCACTACACATGATGATGCATATAGGAACTGGAGATGGGCCTGACAGACTTGCAACTTGTTCAGGGGCAGTGCCACCCCTCCATCCATGCTTACTTCCCCTAACCCCTCACTCCACACCTCAAATAACCTAGTTAGAACTCTACTCACTGTTTTGCAAGCCTGCTGGCAAAGATGCTTTTGGCTACTCAGTTTAAATGAGACTTTAATACCTTTTTTTTAATAAACCATGTATGGGTCAGTGCTGCTTCTAGAACTATGCAGAAACTAGGTGGGTCAAATATCTATGGAGCACTCAGGTCCTTGTGTGCACATGGTGGCACATTTGGGCATGAATGAGACCTGTCTTCCTTGCTGCTGAAGTACTAACCACATTGTCTCGTCTTTGATGCGTGCCTTACACAGCAGGGTAGTTTTGTCTCTCTCTGGATGACTAGAAAGAACAAACTGTGAGGCTTGTGGGGAGGTGTGAGACCAGCCTCAGCTGATTCAGTGCTCTAGTGAGAGGAGCTCAGCTGCTCGGTCCAGCTGACTCACAAGTATACATCCAACTCTTTGCTGGTGCATCTTGACTATTGCTCTTGCACCAAGTAGATTTTGCTTAGCTCATATGTCTGTCTAGTCTATAACTGCATATTCTACTTACAGTAAGCTTTAACTTTTTACTGTGGAAAAACAGTCTCAGATACAGTTAGAAGAGCTCAATCTCAACTGACACAGCATTCCACCCTTCCTGTCATTGTAATGGGCAGGTTCTAATACAGGTAACTTGCAAACTGTGGTATAAGTAAGCTGTGGGTGTACTGGAGATGTTGGTGTTTGCTGTTAGCTGGTGGCGAATGTATTGCTAAATCTCTGAGTGAGATCCATGGCAACGCTGCCAAGGAACAATTGGCTTCCAAACCAGAATTACGGTCCGTGGGAGCGGATCTGGAAGAGCCTCGTCAGGGCTGCATGGCCAAAACTGAGTAATCGCATTTTGTTCTAACTAAGCTCCTTCTTAATCACAGCGGACAGAAACTTGTGGAACCAATTTTTGGTTGTTTTTCAGCTAAAGATCTGAAGTTCAGCTGTATCTAATCCAAACAACAGATACCGAGGATTGCGTTGTACCTTCTAGGGGCGTGATTTGAGATACACTCAAAACCAGAAACAAAGAAAGAAAGTTGTCATATGTGATTATGCGATAGTAACAATCAATGGAGCTCTAGTCAGATGAGATCTGATGCTGCGGCTGCGTGTTGGGATGTGACTTCGGAAGAATGCTTTTGCATTGGAGAATAGCCCAACTTCAGTGCCCTCTTAGTTTAGTTTCTGTCCAGAAGGACAATACTGAATTATGATAAAGTTATGCTGCTGTAAGTTGGAGAGCCTCTGGTACTCTGAGTATACAATAATCATTACTGGAAGCTTATGGGATTTGTCATTCCCCACTGCAACACAACTGAACAGAAACCTCTGGTCAGGTGAAGCTTCAGCGTATTGCAGTAAGTATCACCTATGGCAGTGAAGCAACAGGCTGCTTTTCCCCTGGAAGAGCACCTAGGCTGCCCTATCTCACACGACAGCAGCATACAGTAGGCAGCTGAGCTCAGCCTGAAGGCATGTGTTTGACGTGCCTCCAGCTCTGACCGCCTGGCACTGCACGCGAGGAGAAGCTGCAACCTGATGCTATAATGCATGACAGCCAGGTGTTCAGTTTTGCTGTTTCATATGTCAGCCTTACCAATCCTGATGAATAGCATGAAAAAGGATGAGGAAAAAGCAGGAGAGCAGATTGCTGTGATTGCTGTTTTACTAAAATCAGAACAAACCTCTGATTCAAAGGTGCAGATGCTAAAGCATAAAGTCTTTGCTCTGCATGCTGTTGCGTATGATACTCAAGAAAAAGCATGATTTCAGAGTGATTTATGGTCTTGAATTTGCAGTGCTAGCTCCCTAATACTGTTGCTAGGTTGGGAAGGTAATTGCTTCTCTCCCAGGGAAAAAAAGAGTTCTGACTGCATTTCCACAGGAAGAGTTCATGAATCAAATAATCATAGAATCATAGCATAGTAAGGGTTGGAAAGGACCTCAAGATCATCGAGTTCCAACCCGCCTGCCATGGGCAGGGACACCTCCCACTAAACCATGCCATCTGAACTGCAAGCTATTAGCTATGTCATGAGTAATTACATTTTGGATTGATACCTATTCAGATTTTGATGCAGCAGATTTTAAGATAGATTTGCTTTAGAATGTCTTTTAATCTTGCAAAGAAGAGATCTTTTCTGTTTAAGCATTCTTATGGCAGAGGAAGTCAGGGTTTAGCAAATGCCTCCAGTATTATCCTGAATTTGGGAAGATAAAAATCTTTCTTGCTGATTCGATTTACACCCCATCAAATTATTTAACTCCTTTAAATTGCATCTTTTATATTATGCTCAGTTCCTTGAAGTACCTAGCAGCAGACCATCCTTTGCACACAACTGCTTTGCAATGAATATTACACCTTATATGATTTCAGTATGTTGTTCTGTTACACTTGTTTCCCAAATGGCCTTTCTTCATTTTTGTGGAAGCTGCCTACCAAGTAATGCCTCCATAATGCTGTCCCAGATACTCTTCCCATACAATCATAAACTTTAAGGGCTCTTGTTAAACTTATTGGTGAAATATGGAACATAAGATGCATCGAAGAGGGATTGTCTTTACTTTTATGGACTCAAGGAAAAATCAGAAATATAATGGTAAAGCAGCAGTTTTGAAATTAAACTTGGTTACTGACTTACAAGTAAAAGATATTTTATTGGTGAGAAATGTGTGAAAGGTGAGAAAAGGTAATAGCTTTTAGGGCCTATGCATCCTTTTTGGATGCATAGTTAGATTTAGAGCACAAATAGCCTCTTGATTAAAAACTGATACATCTCAGGTTGACTTGAGGCCACTAACATTTGTTAATTTGAGAATTGGCCCTTTAGTGTTTCCAGAGCTTGTTAACGTCTTATTTTGATGGATGCAAACATGCTACACATGCATTTGAAGGGAGACTTATAGTCTTAGTGCTTGCCAGGGAAGATTGCATAGAGAAGCAGATGCAGTTGCATTAATAATTTCCTGAGTAGTTCTTTGCTGTGTCTTTTAGTGTTAAATCATTGTACAGATATCTACTTTCTGCTGATAACGTTGTAGGGGTGAAGCTCAAGTGCAAGCCCACAGCTGACTTAAGCGAGTTAAAATGATAACTAAGGTTCTTAATGATTTTTTTCTGAATTGCATAGGTAGAGTGTTGTTTTGAAATAAAGCCGTCATGTAAAGCTTCTGGTTAGTGCCTTCTGGAACCTATTTCCTAATTTTTGTGAGTTATTATTCACTATATTTGTAAGTGGAGGTGGGCTCATTTGGTTAGCACATTTGTCCATCCAGGACTTGTAATACCCTGCTTTATCTTGGCGTAACTTTAACAAAACGTAACTGCTTGGACTGAACTGTCCAAGCCCAGTCTCGGGCTCATTTCTTTTAAAGGCTCGTAGCCAAAAGAACTCACTCGCATCCAAGAATGAGCCAATTCAACAGTGTCCCTGATTTAAAAAGAAACCACCCAAAAAAACCTACAAAAAACCCCAAATCCCAAAACACCAATGAACAACCGCAGAAAACAATCCTAGGCAGCAGAGAATTGAGGAAAAGCTACCTAAAGCTGCGAATGGATTTGGCCTTTAGTTGTTCTTTTGAAATCTGCTCATATTGAGCGAAACAGTGCATCTGTGAAAAATTGCAGTTCACATATGCTTAGTAGTGATAACTTGTGTCAGCTGGTAAATTCCCTCAAGGCTCCATTGGAGCATACTGGAAGGTTTTCCCCCAAACCACAGCGTTCAGCAGAAGCAGGATGCACCGGAGTTGGATAATAGGAGGGCAAAACTGCAGGGTTCCCATTGCCAAAAGGGGCTGTGGGGCAAAGCATGGCGTGTGCTTTGAGCTGGGGATGGACATGGGCTGGGGTGCGGTGGGAGATGCTGTGTAAAAGTGGGGGGGGGAAGCATTACTTGAACCACAGTGTAACTGTAACTGGGTAAGAGCTAGGGGTGAAATAGCACTGGCAAAGGACTGGCTCATGCTCAAAGGGGAGGAGCTGGATGGTAGAGCCTAGGGGAAGATCTGAAACAGAATCCTGATGACAGGAGGAACTGCCCCAATGCAGGTGTGCACACATGTATTGGGGCACTTGAGCACTGCCTTGGAAGGCTGGCTTCTACCTGTGTAATTCCTATGGGTTCTTAAAAGGCCAGGCAAGCAAATTAGGCTGTTTATTTCTCTGAAGTTAACCCTCATTCCCTATTTTGGTCTTTCTGGGTACGCAGCTTAACAGTGAAGTTTGGGGGACACATAAAACACAGATACTGCTGAAGTCTTTAGGACCAGAGCCTTGGAAATACAAGGATGTAGCAATAAGAGCTAAATGAATCATTGACATCTCAAATTCATTGCTAATAAACATATTAATTATAAATAATTCATCAGCTAAAATCAACAGGATCAAAGCCCAGTGCATGTTCCTTGGGTAGCCACTTGTATGTGAGATCAATATTGAAAACATGGGAGCCAGCCCTGCTCAATGATAATTTCAAGTTTGGCAAAATATGAAAGGCACATACCGCATGAAACTTCTATGGAATGAAATTTACCTGAATGCCAAGATGGAATGCTGCTTGGAGTAGATGATTTGGGAAATTCATATTGTTTCTTTTCTTACTTTTGTTTATTTTTGTGTTCAATAATCCAGTCAAAAAAAAATCCATCACTTCTGCACCACATTTACGCAGGTTATCACAGTTATTACAGGGCAGCCAATGATGTCACTTACATGATGGGATAACTGAATTTGCATTAGCTTTAGTTTAGCTGTCATGGGGAAAAATAATCATGCAGGTGTTGTAGCAGGATTCTGGTGCAGGCTGGGGGCTTATTTTGTTTGTGATCATCTCCAAAACCCACACTGATGCATCTCTGGCTGTTGCTTTACGAACTGACCCCATTCAAGCTACTGAAGGTATACAATGGAAGCTAATTTTCAATCTCTGAACAGTATAAGAGGCTTTTGGTATGCCCTGTGCTGAGAGATACTATTCATAGCTTATATGAGCAGGATGGTGCCTGAATGTCACGAGTTAAAAGTCAAAGGTCAAAATGTTGTTCTCCCTTAAAGCCAGTGGAAGTTTTGTTGTTAACTTCAACAAAGCTAGGATTTCTCCCTTGATTTTGTAATGTTTTTTTGAGAGGCAGGAATTGTGGTGTTCTTTTACCTCTCGTGGCTTCACCAAGACTCTGTATTGTAAAAGCTTTGAAACTATCTTTTATTTACTCTGATCGTGTTTTGTGGGAAACTAAATTGAGAATGTATTTAAGGGCCCCAGAGACCTGCTCTGATGAACTACATCAGGAGAAGCTGAGCATCTGCTCCGACACAGCTTTAGCAGAACCCCTAATTGTTCAAAAGAAACTGTAGAAAATCTGTCAGCTTTTAAGTTTCAAACCTCATCGCTTAAATGTTAAATTTTAATGTCCTTACATACAAATGAAGTAAAAAAGTAGAAAACTCAGTACAAAATATTTACCACCTAGGCAGAAAATATAGAAAAGAAAGAAAAAGAAAGAAAATTGAGCATTTTTGCAGTTTTAGGGTGATTTTACACAAAGGAGAATTCAAAACTGAATTCTAGAACATAACAGAAATGCGTATCGCACTAACATGAAGATGTTTTAACAGTGATTGTGTTGTCTTAACAGACACCTGTTTTATCAGTTATATTTCACATGTGAAATAAACTGGACTTTATAGTAAATAGATTTTGGTTTTAATTTCAAGTAATAATTTTTCTACCATAGGAAAATGTACAGAATTATTGTGGAAATCTGTGTAGTACGTTTGCTCAAATAAAGATAATGCTTTGCTGCACACTTTTAAATATAATAAAATGCATTTAATAGCAATCTTTTGTGGTATTATCATTATTTATGGACATAACATTCAAAGTATGGAAATTCAGTTGTGGATCAAAATGACCATAAAAACAGTAACCCGAAGAACCTTATAAACATGTCAACACCCATCATTTATCACAGATGGCTCATATCAATGTAAAAAACATATAAAATGTAGTATAATTCTCAACATGTGGTTTACTTTGTTGCATTGTTCCTACATATTATTTGTGTTAAAAGCCAGGAAATTATATTATGAAGAGAATATTGGCTTTTGTTTATTAAACTAAAGTACAGATTAAAGTTATTCTTTTCCTGCGATGAACATATACCAACAGTGATTAAAAAATAAACATTTATTTACAAAATATTGATGCATACATATTACACAAGTCAGTTATATCAAAGTGGTTTTTTTAAACAGTATCTGTAGCAACCAACTATTTGCATTGGTTTATCATAGTGCAAATGGTAATGTTGCAAAGGCAGGTTATAATGTGGGATTGCGATTTGAATGTTAAACTTCTCTGCTGCCTTTTCTTTTACTACATCTAGAAAACTATTCCTTTTCATTTAAAAAATATCTATTTCTTGCGAATGTTGAATAGTGTACCTGAGGATAGGGCAAATTCATTATTAATCTAAATTCTTTCACTTAGATAACTATCTATTTACTCAACCTGCTTACGTAGCACCATTGCCATTGATTACTAACATACTAATGAGAAGAAGGAATGGAAACACGCTAAATACACTATGCCATCCCTAATTTCAGGATTTGTCCATTTATGTGGAATTTCATCTGATACATTTCACAATTCTGCACTACATATTCAAGTGTTTAAGGATGATTCTGGTGGTATTGTGTAGTGGTGTACATGTAGCCAGTATATATTTTCCTGTAAATACAATATTAAGTGAAGCTGTGAAGAAATGGACTTAAAAGCCCGCTCCTTCTGTCCTCAGGTGAGAAGGAGCTTGCTTTTGACTACCGAAGTGTACTGAAACCTGCATATAAATTTGCATCTGAATGACTGAATATTGATTCCCTCACAATGTAAGAACTTTGTGTGTTAAATCCGGTGATTTTGGTTGTAGTTTTTCTGTTTCACTGGTTCAAAGTCAGCCAGGTCAGGTAACTGCATCGTCCTTTAGTTCACATTCTGTAGCTGGTGCTGCACTAAGTCCGTATGATAGCCTATCATACAGTATGTAGGATGTCAGCATTGCCTTGCGTACGTAACTTCACAGTTTCAAAGACTGTTTGGTGAGGGGGTATAACTTTTTCTTTCGGTAGCTTCCACAATATATGAAGTGGTGGATCTAATGACGGCCTCATGAGCACCCACAGCGATCTACAACCATGGCTGGGATCTTGCCGTATATTATTTGTTCCTTTCCGTTGAAGTACAGCATGTTGATGGGGGACATCTTGGTGGGTGTGCAGCAAGGGCCCGCCGAACCCCTGGGGTTGGCTTGGTGCACGAGGTGAGTGTGCGGGTACTTCTGTAAAAACACAAACTCGCATTCTCCAGAGCAGTAATTTGCTTTGTATCTTTTAGGGGCGATAATCCAGTCCCAGCCGAAAGCTTCAAAATCCACTGTCAGCGGGTAGCGACAACATCGGGATTCTGTCGAGTGCTCGTCACAGTCGAGGCCAAAATCTCTGCGGGACCGTTTCGGTGTGTCTGTAACTCTGACCTCTAGAAATGGGTTCTGTGAGGAGAGGAGAGTGAATCAGAAGCGTTAATCAGGTACGCCTAAGTTCACTAAAAACATGCAAGTAAGTATTTCAGACATAGGTGTATCAAATTAACACTTTCAAATCATTTTTTCTAAACAAAACTGAGTCCTCCTGCACATCTCTGCTACGGCTGATCTCTGCTCGAGGATTATTCCTATTTTTCATGCTGAGGACCAGCATTTCCCTTCTGTTCCTCTATAAAGAGCTTTAATTCCTGGGTATCTGCTCCTGAAATCATCATTACCTCAGTGCTAGCACTGTTTTTGTTAACTGCTACAGGAACGTTTCAGAAACTTTGGAGGATGCTGGGTTTTATTTTTATGTGGGGTTTGTTTTAAACTCCAAAATAAGAACAGAAGTCCCAAAACCTCTAAAGGACAGAACTAAGTGTTGTTGGTCTCCCTTTTCTGAATCCCTCTGAAATTCCCTCCATTTACAATAATACTGAGCTCAGGCTTTCTGGATATCAGAAAGGCTTCTTGTCCAGACCAAATGTTTGAATGACTGCATTGGCAGTAGAAATGAGTGTTTCCCCTACTAGTTCAGGTTACTTGTACTTCACAGCTTTCCCCTCCACCAAAGGGCTGGATTTGCTGTCCTGAATTTGGAGGGGCAGCTCGTACTTTGACTCTTGAAAGAGCCCTGTGGCCAGGAATGTACTTCTGGCAGATCTCCGAGCCACGTGTCTCCTGCTGAAGGTGTGTTTCCACGGTCACCAACTGAGAATAGAACGAAATCACAATCTTCACAATCACGAGTTTGAAAAAGCTCCCGAAGTTTCCTCCTGTCCACGCACTGATTTCAGTCCTGTGTGCCGCTTGGGCACTGACTGAGCTGCCCCACGAAGGAAGACCATTCCTTATGAGTAAATAGCAGCCCAGCTAACTTTGTTACATGGGTTTGTCCCTTCCCAGATACCCATCTTTATAGCTGCACGTTGTCCAGCTGCTGGATACGCTCCTCCCAAAGGTAAATGATATGGGGAGGGGCTTGGTGAGAGGATTGTCCCTGTACTGGGAGCTGCTGGAGAGGAGCCAGAGGGAAGAGGAGAAACTTCCTCTGCCATTATCAGCCATGCATCTAACCCTGCCCTGCTGCTGAATCACGTTGTTTTTATCGATGATCATAACCATGCGTTATCCACATGGGTTGTCATTTGAATGGATGGAGGTGGTGAGGACGTTTCTTATCATGATATCCAGCTTGCCTATTTCAAGTATGGGAGATCCACACCTATACTGGATCTACAATTAAGATATCACAGCATTTTCCCTTTAAGTTCTTTTAAACTGCATTATACTGTTATGAAGTTAAATGTTACACAGCTACATAAATATGGTTGGACTCAATGACCTTAAAGGTCTTTTCCAAACAAAATGATTCCATGATAAACTGATTGACCTACTGCATAGAAGAGTAAAATATCCTTTTTCATTCAAAAGGAGGGATTTCTTGGTTGTGATAAGCTCACGAATTTTTACGGGTTGTGATTTGCAGAAACAGATAACAAGGAAAGTGCTCTATTTTAACTGGTATTTTTCAGGCTTAATTTGTTAATTTGTACTTACAAAAAGAAACCAGATAGTTATTTTATGCTCTTTCTTACAATAATAACAACTCACTTATTGTATCGAGCAGAATTTCTCAATTCAAACATTTGTAGTAGGTAGAACAATGCACTTTATCACATACTGAAAGGTACAGAGTTTAACATTATGAAGATCTGTTCTCACCTTCATAAACGTAGATAATTATTGCTATTGTTAATATAAACTATATGCATACAGAGTAGGGAGAAACCCCTTCACTTTCTCAGCAATATCGGAGGCATCTTTCCTATCAGTGAAAGGATTTAACCACTGTTCTTTTAGTTATGTAAAATAACTGCTTATTAAGCAGTATTTGCTCTCAAATTTGAAAACAGTGTTGCTTTGATCATACCATCCATCAGCACCAAAACATTTTCCAGTTAATGCCTCTCAACATTGCTCTGAAGTACTACAATTTGACTCAAATTTTCAAACAGGGAAACAGAGGCACAGGAATGCTATTGGTTTTGACATAATCAGACAGCAAAGAACAGAAGATTTAGATATGTAGAGCTTCTATTCCCTGAACAATGCTTCCATTTTATACTTCAAACACAATTTAAATGCTTCTCAATAAAATGCAAGATGTTTAAATTGGATTTTTCTTAAGAAACTTACCAGTCCATCTTCACCTGGTCTTGGGAAAGTTACAGCAAGGTCTTGTCCATTCTCATCAAAGGCTTTTATTTCGATGCCTAAATTGGATTCCGGCTGTTTGAGCCAGTTTTGCAACACTGTCTTCACATCGATACTCTGCCAAATACCAGTGCCGGGGTTCATGTCAAGTTTCAAAGATCGAATTCCAGTATATCTTGTACCGTCTTTCATGGGTTTAATGAGTCTCAGGATCTGCACAAACACTGTTGTAGGCTTTTGGACTTGCCTCAAGTATATCCACAATTGTGCCTTTACTACTTTGTTATATTGTATTTTAGAGCTAAACTTAAAGAAGCAACATTTTGGTTTTCCTTCCATTTGGACAAGAAAATCAGCTATAAATGAATGGAAAGAACAGATTACTGAACAGGGAACAAAAAGAAACATTCATATATAAACCCCATTTTTATTTTTTTCTTCCATGTAGGAAGACTTACAATATGTTATAAACAGTACCAGTAACAAAGTGGATTTAACTTAACTCATTTTCTGTGGTTTTTGCTTTGCAGCAAATGTAATGAATGTCAATGAATCATTATGCTATCACCTAAAAGTAATATTATGTGACAAGGAACCTATGATTGTTTTGAAAACAGGCTAAAATGAAGTTTGGCTAATCATTTTCTAACTCTAGATGGTGCCTTGTGCTCCATAGGCTAAGCAGAGTGGAGGTATGCTCAGGCTGAATCTTGGAAATGATAGGCAATCACAAGAAGGTAAACACTGTAGAAGAGCTCTGTGGTCCTTTGCATGGTCGTGGCTCTGACCAGTGGTATCAGTGCTGTGGGCTGACCTGCACAACTAGAAAAAAGCCTCTTTCCAAAGCAAAAACTACTTGGGGAGAGGACACAGCCTATTCGACTTTGCAGTGACTACTATCAACTCACTTCTGCTAGTCATCATCTGAGGACCTTCATAAAGCATGCAGAATAGCAACTTTGCATAAGCCGATCCAACATGTGTTAATAGCTATCATATAGCTATTCCTAATTTACCAAATAACCTTAGTGTGCTACACACATAATCAGAGGCAGCCATGGGCAAACTACACAATTGCTCTAATTTCTTTTCTGAATGGGGAAAAAAAAATAACTGAGTGTTAATCTAAGGATCATTTTGTTTTCATTCGATTAATATTATAGGAAAGTCACATGCAGTGCTGCGTTCCTCCTTCCTGTAGCCTATGAAGCAGCTGTCATACTTAGTCATGGCAATGTCTTTCCATGCCAGGATAAAATGGGTAATACTAATCTTAAATGGTACAGGGCTTTAACATTCATAAATCTCACCACTTAAGATACCTGTCTCTTTAGTGCATTTAAAATAGTTCCAGGGCTTTTTATAAAGAGTAGGAAATGAGCTTGGATCAATGAAGCACAATGACTTTTCTTCAGTCACTGTAATTATGTAACATTTTAGTTAAAAACTGTTTAAAGCCTTGAGCATAATAACCTCGAATAAAACTGATGGCAGACCTCAACTTTGTGATAAGGCTGCAGTAATACACTGCCATTAAGTACATGCTAATTAATGAGTTGAAAAAGTTTACAGATAAAGTTCCTTCTTCATCGATAAGTACATTTCCAGCTGGCTAGAGCAGCTGATATTATTCTAGTATGCATATTGTAATGATATCTATAACTGCTAACATGCCATATATGTCCTGTCATCTTTTTAATTTTCAACATCATATTCGTGTTATTTAAAAAACCAGCTGCCATAGCCAAATACTTTAGCTGATGAAGAACATAAGATACTGCAGTATTAGCCATGCAAAAGATACTTGATAGGAGCCATAGCAGATGTTTAGCACTCAGAAGATAACTCAGAATCTGCTCATTCAGTAAATGCCTTCATTCTTCCTTGGCATGACTACTGGAGCTGATTGCTATAGCCTGGACATTTTAACAGTTAAATCTGTCACACACGTATTTGCTTTAAATATATAGTTTTAACTCAGAGGTGGGTGGTGCTAGTTTATGGTATCAGCAAAGAAGCAAGAATTTAACTCTATGCTTGCACTTGCTGTAACATGTTGCAGTTAGGTAGGTCTGGGGCTCTAAGCTGTATTTCTGCTGATTTCTATTGCTTCTAAAAATGCCGGCCAGTGAAACCTCCCTCAGAAATACATAGTTATCTCATTAGCTGCACTTGTTCTTTATTTTTGTGATAGGAAATGCCCTGAGCACTGCAGATAACGAAGTCAACTAAACTGCAGATCTCCCTTTGCTCTCTGAGGCAATGGGCAAATCCTAAGTGCTACGGGGCATACACGTTACAAGGAGCCGAAAACGGAACAGTAAAACAAAGGATCACAACACGGTCATCTGAACCTGGCTCACATTCTTTAGTAATAATGCTCTCCTCCCTCCCTCTAGCAGACTTCAGCCAGCAGCCTGTTGGGAGAGCCCGAGGAGGAGTTGAGTGGCTCTACAGCAGAGAGAGAACTCTCTCGGAGGAGTGGTGGGAGGCGAAAGCAGCAGGGTTACTTACACTCTGTAGGCATTGTGATAATCGTTTCGGTGGTGGCATGATAGTCATCGTCTTCCAAAGAGCCATCACTACTGTCATCTCTCTGGACGTCATACTGATCAATCAGTTCCTGGAGTGGAGGAGCTTTGGGTAAAAGTTGTTTAATAACATCCCTGCTAATGTTAGGAGCTTGTTCCAGGCGCAGTTTGCTGAGGATTTGAATTTTTATGGCTTCTATTCTGGAGGATTTTGTATTCTGTCTCCACGTACAAGCATTGCACAGTCCGTCTTTTTCAGTGTTCTCTGTGGGCTGACTACCGTCATCAAGAGCCACTGGATCAACTGAAATCAGCATGAACAGGTAAATATAAACATAGATTGCTAGCTTTTGCATGATCTCACATCCAGTGCAGCGCTTTTCCCTTTTTTTTTTCTTTCCCCTCCCCCTTTCCCTTTCAGTACTAAACAGATCCGTGAAAGCAAATGCAATCTGAGAGACAGCTTGCCACACTGGTGTACCTTATATATTCCAAGGGGGCTTTTTATACTCCAACTTTGATTAGGCTCATGTCGTCAAACCCGACGATTGGTTGCTGTCCCAACAATGAATCTGGCTGTCAGAGGGTAAAGCCCTGTCGATCACAAGTCACTAGACAGCATTTAGTTACAGCCAAGGGTGAACTGATTTATCTGGGTGCTTCATAGAGGATATGTCTTTGCATACTGAAAGGATATATTTCCAAGTATTGTAGGCAGCAGTACTGAAAGACAGCACTGTCATTCTTAAATATATACCAACCATGTACTTGTGCTGTGAATCAAGACAGACCTCTCTCTAAACTTGCTCCAGGCTTCTACAGTCTTTTTGACTTGAAAGTTTGTGCTATTTAAATGAAAAACCCTGAGGAATTGCTGTTAGCAGGCAGGGAAAAAATACTTTAGAAATGCACTGCAAACTACTGATTCATGTTGTTCAACAACTCAAATGTATTCATAAATGGATATACATTTAAATCTCTACTATATCTTCTTTTTCCATGTAATCTTCTATTTCTGCTCAAAATGTCTCTGTATGACACCAGCTTAAGCGATACCTTTCTGTGTTTTCTTTTGCTTTCTACTCAAGCACTTGCAAGTTCTCTGATTTCTGCTTATATTTTTTTAAATAACAGTTTTAATATGTTTTCTGCATTAAAGATACATCTAAATGTGATCTTATGCTTACAGGTTATGGCTTATAAAATCTTACAGTGATGTAGTTCATATTTGATGTGCTGTTAGCAAGAATTATGGAACTCACAGTTGGGGGAGCTGCGGGTTACCGGTCAGCACAGGCTGTATATTATAGCAAACAGAAACCCTGGAATTTGTATATATTTGTATATTTGGGATCTGTATGTCACAGCAAAGGGAAATCCTACAATTTCATGCAATATGCTGAAGTTGGCTTATCTAACTTAGGACTGAATTGTCAGTTTCTCACTGAGTTTCTCTTCCCATTCTAAGTGCAACTAAAAAATGTGGCAAATGGGGGTTTTTTTTGCACATGTGTATGTAAGAAAAACATTGGTATATGGAAAAATACTTTCAAAGAGTTCCTTTCTGCCTGGTCATTCATATTGTTTTGTATCACCTCTCCAGGGCATGCAAATTCATTGCATAGCACAGAACTGAGCCTAATATTCAGCTCATGACCAGTGACGTAAATCATGAGTACTCAATTAAAATTGATTGTCCTACCCTGGTGTAAAGTTGATGCAAGCGATAGATGTATCACACTCACATATTCCAGGCCTATGGCTGGAGGGTCAGACCCTCATATTCTGATTTCAGCCCAAATATGCATTTACAGCAAGCAGTTTTACTCCTGGGCATTTGCTTTTTATACAAGAGTATGCTGCAGCTACTTTTCACATGTGGCAACATAAATTGGCTCATGGTTCACTGGAACTAGAAGTCAGGATAGATTTGAGTTGCAGCGGAGACTCCCTGCTGTGCCTATGACATACTTTAAACAGACTTCTAATGTATTTCAAGTGCTGAAAATGTATTTTTATGGAAGATGCATAGGATGATTCACAGTATGAATCTTTTTGAAAAGCACTGATCTTGCTCGTGATTTTGGGGGGCTTTAGGTCGGGGGTTTTTTATTATTTGTATATTATTATGACAGTGAATGTCACAATAAAGCTATTTTTTATCATTTTGTATTTTAAACCAGAATGAGTTAACAAGTTGGGCATGGAAGGGAATCTGCTCCCAGGTAGAAACAGGTACCAGGTTTCACACCAGCAACAGCTTTAAAGACAACAATGATCTATCCTTAAACAGGTGGAAACGATGATGCAGTCATTAATATCAGTGTAACTAAATGCTCTGGCAGACCATGGCTTTAAGCCATTCGTGTTGGAGAGGGGACAAGAGAAATTCTCTGCAAAGCAATGCCTCCAGCACCATGACTCCTCGTTGAATGTGTTCTGCATCAGCTTACCCGGTGCTCAGCAGCCATGCTGGTACCTGGCCTGCTCCTTCTCCTTCAAGCTCTTTCCCCTCTGACTATGGCTCACCATGGGCACGCAGAACTTCTTGGTTTGTTTTCCTATCTTCTGCAACAGTTATATTAGTCTGCAAAAAAGGGCCCCCCTCCATTTGTTTAGCAAGACCAAAGTCATCTTCTGTAAGGCAAACCCCCCTGTGAGCTCTGAGCAAGAGCTGAGCTTGGTCT
The DNA here is from genome assembly GCA_039720435.1 of Amazona ochrocephala. Classification (NCBI taxonomy): domain Eukaryota; kingdom Metazoa; phylum Chordata; class Aves; order Psittaciformes; family Psittacidae; genus Amazona; species Amazona ochrocephala. Next base: position 77,441,694 of record CM077881.1, on the reverse strand, counting down.
TGGCCACCAAGGTGACACATGGTGGCAAAGAGAGTCTACTGAGCACCATGCCTCCGCTGGCTAGCTAGAAGTAGGAGGCAGCAATAGCAGCTGGAGTGGTGACATAGGGACTATTGATTGACCAGGATGGCAAAAGTGCCCCAGGATTCACCAGCAGCTGCATAACAAAAAGCAGTATTTTATTCCATTTCCCTCATAAAAAGCACTTCATATCCACATGCCCTGAATAACTCTAGGCTGTTAGTGGAATACCTTTCTCTTCATCTTCTGTTGTTGCCAGCTTTTTCTTCTCTATGAAACTGCAAGAATTTGGAAGGGAGCTTAAAGAGTTGCACTTGATCAGGAGCTATTGAAGGATCTAATTTCATTGATAATAATAACACAATATGCAATTTGGTTCTCCATCTGACTTTCATTGTAGTGGGATTGGGAAGCAATGACTACAGAAGTAGGTGACAGAGGCGGGAAAAGTGATAAAATGACAAAGTTAAAGTTGCTCCAAATATCTATTTGGGAAAAAATAAGTAAAAAAACCCAAATCCCAGAAAAACCCAGCACATTACCACCAGCAAAAGTAAAGAAGAGTTAAAACTGAAATGCAAATCTTACTGAACTTTATGGCATTTTAATATTATCTTTGGGATTTGTGTCATTCTACCCGCCGTGCCTGCCAATAGTGAATAGTATTCCCAGTCCTAGCTATTCAAAGATCATGGCTCAGGCCCCCAAAATCAAGCAATGTAAGATTGTTCCTTTCTAAGGGAAAAAGACACTTATCTGTCTACCTGTCAACTTCTCCCCTCCTTCCCCCTTCCACCAGGAGCTTTTGTAGTCATTGAAAAACCTAAAAAGAAAAAAAGGGAAAAAACCACAAACCTATCCCCAACAAATCTGAGCAATAGAGAGGTTTCAAAGACACTGTGTTACCGTGAGTTTTATGGAAAAACAGTGACTGTGGAGGAAAAGGAGATTACTAATGCCCTCCCTGAGGAGAAGGCAAACAGAGCCCAACCATTACCCATCCTTTTTGGCAGCCTCTAATTAGCCAATCAGCTTGTGCTTTTTCATCATTACTCAGCATGCTGATAGCTCTGGACCACTACAGTGTGTCATCCCTTGCTGGGCCAGCAATCCAGAAACCATAGGGAGCAAGATGGGATTTGAGCTTGCTCTGGGGGTGGATCAAGTGGACATGGAAAGGAACCAGGACATTTCTGAGAAAAGGGAGAGTTACAGGGGTATGAAGGAGCTGCTCTCGTGGCAAGGAAGGAGAGGGACATGGGTTATAATCCTGCCAGAAATCAGACAACTTCATCCTGTTGTAGGCTAGATTTCCAAACACTTCCTTGCAGCCTGCAGGACCAGAAATTCACTATCACTTTTTCTGTTGTTGAAGTTAGATGAAACAGTCCCTATAACTGACTGACTTCAGAAAGTCGAAGGAACAAAAAAATCAGGAGTTGTGAAATGCACTGTAAATCTGCGATTGCTGCTTACATTGATGTCAAGTCCTACATCTTGAATTGGCTTCTCTCCCTGGTTTGTCTTTTAAGGAAGACAAAACGTTCCTTCTGAGCAGCTGAGGAAGATACTCTCTGAGTCCCCTTTTCTCTCACTTTCGTCAGCATAAAGCCTGATTTCTAGAATAGCATATTGAAATGGGCAGAAAATCCCATTTAAAGTATTTTTGGACCAGATTCATCTCTTGCTTAGCTGCAGTAAGCTGGGGATAATGTTTCTGAAGTATTTTTGGTTGGAACAGTTAAATTTGAATAGAAAAACTCAGACACATAATTAAATACAGTGGAGGTGGGGTGTTTTAAGTGGTTAACTATGAGCCCAGCTGTCTTAACTCACCAGGTGCTTGCTCTTAGCCACCTGAATCACAAGATAAATGCATTACTTTGACCTCAAAGCAGATATAAGGTCAAGTCTATAAAACACTCAGAAACAAATCTTGCAATAGCAAAAAGCTGATGAAAACATCATCCCAATCACATTACGTAAACTAAAGCTGCAGCTACTATCAACTTACTTATATTACTTGTAGTAATAAGTGAATTGAAATATGAAAGCTGTAACTGGTATGAATTCTTGCTCTGTAACAAATGCCCTGAAACAGTTTGCCCTCTGCTATACCTTTTTCTCCTGCAAAAGTAGTGATATACAACCTTCAAAACATTCTGCTGTATCAGCTACTGGAAGTCAGCTTTATTTCTTTATTTTGATGGTATGGGCATTTAACTCCTTCAACTTACCAAAAAAGAAATAAATTCATCTTCTTTTTCACCAGTTTTGGGTGCCGGGTGTAAGAAAGTGTATTTCACATAGAAGAGCATGCATGGTGCAGGGTATGAATGCCCTGGTACACTGGCATCTGGGTGGAGTATGGCACAACTCCTTCTCAACCCCTCCAGTTGGGTTGTTTCCCTAGGAAAACTACAGTGTTCAGGGATCTGCGACTTTGAGTGGTCTCCCCCAGCGTGTACTTGGGTCTGTGACTGCAGTTTGAGTACCAGGGCGAATCATGACTGTCTGGTCAATGATTTCCTTGACTTGGGAGCTAGGGGAGATAGCAGTGTATCCTACCTGCTATGGACTTTCTCACAAGCCATGGTATGTAAGTATGCAAAGGATAAAATGGGGGAAACATGTAAAACTGGCATCCATAGCAAAAAAAAAGCAAAACAAACCCATAGCAAATGGGTGCTGTGGCCCATGATGCACCTCTTAGCTTATCCAAGAGATGCTGCTGAATGTAGGCTTCTGCCTTCTTCTTGCCCTTCTGGCCATCTCCTTCATGCCTGCAGCTTTTGTGCTGCTGTGCATAACTGTATGTGTGGAATGGGCCAACAATGCCCTATTGCTTTTTTCTCTCCTACATGTTCCAGTACATGTTGCTCCAGAACCAACCAGATACACTAATGGAAATGAACTTTAGAAACAGTCAAGTAAATATGTTCCCATTAGACTTATTGAAAAGATTTAAGGAAGAATGCAATTATAGTGAAAGCTGACAGTTTCTGAGTTCTTTTGTCTTCAGGACTTTATTCTGCAACCTTCATTATGGTGTCTGTGTATCTTACAAAAAGCTCTCTTGAATACCGGTTTAATTCTAAGGGCTCTACCCTTTAGAGTTGTAGCTTTTATGTTTTTACCAGAATTCCTGACATTGATCCTGACATTCATCTTCAGTGTCTTTTAAAAGAGCTGCATCAGGCACCACGGCACTGATGAGAAAACTTGAATTCCTTTATAGATCTGTTACCATACTTGGAGAGGTTTCATTTCTGCACTCGCACAATCGGCGTGTTCGAAATACCCCAAAACCTCGGCTCGGTATTACTGGCTGCAAGAATGCTTGCGTTTTCTTTAAAGCACAACTCTTTGAAGGGGATTTTCGGCCCCGGAGGTCAGCGATTTGGTGTGAGTGGCCTGTCCTCTGCTGGGTTGTTCGGGAATGGCATCCGCTGGGAAGTGAGGGCCGCAGCTCAAACGTTTTACTTTTTCCTCCTCTTTTTTTATTTTCCTCCTTTTTTCTTCATATATATATATATATATATATGTAGAGATGGTGTTTAAAGCTAACAGAAATTCTTGACAGCACCAGAAAAATGCGCTTTTACAAAATGCAGTGATTTCACTCCGAGTAAGCTTTCCCAGTGCCATAATGGACTGAATTAATTAAATCTTTTCATCAGAAGATGGCTATGTGTGGGATAGATTTGGCTCTTCATCTCAAACTATCCCTCTGCTGCCCTCCCTGTGTGCCTGTGTGTCTCCTTTGCTTTGCCACACTCTGTGGTTTTGCCCCTACTGAATATTGACACAAGCTGAATGAGAACAACCTGTATCACCTGGTACCCACTTGTCTGTAAGTGACATCATGATATACAGGGGTAAGAATAGCTTTATTTATTTATTTACTTTTTGTAAGCAGAGGAGCTGGCTTTGAAGTTAAAGTCTTCTAAAACTCTTAGCATCTGGGACAGTGAATTCATAGAGTCATAAAATAGTTTGGGTTGGCAGGGGCTTTTAAAGGTTATGTCGTCCATTCCTGCAATGAGCAGGGACATCTTCAACTAGACCAGGTTGCTCAAAGCCCCATCCAACCTGACCTTGAACATTTCCAGTGATGGGGCATCTACCACCTCTCTGAGCAACCTGTTCTGGTGTCTCACCACCCTCATAGTAAAATATTTCTTCCTTGTATCTAGTCTAAATCTGCCCTCTTTTAGTTTAAAACCATTACCCCTTGACCTATTGCAACAGGCCCTGCTGAAAAGTTTGTCCCCGTCTTTCCTGTAGGCCGCTGTTAAGTACTGAAAGCTGCAGTAAGGTCTCCCTGCAGCCTTCTCCAGGCTGAATAATCCCAACTCCCTCAGCCTGTCCCCACAGCAGAGGTGCATCTGCCCTCAGAGCATCTTTGTGGCTCTCCTCTGGACCCCATCAGGTCCATGTCTTTCCTATGTGGAGAGCCCCAGGGCTGTACACAGCACTCCAAGTGGGGTCTCATGAGAGCAGAGCAGAGGGGCAGGATCACCTCCTTTGACCTGCTGGTCACGATCCTTTTGATGCAGCCCAGGATACAGTTGGCTTCCTGGGCTGTGAGTGCACTTTGGTGGCTCATGTTCAGCTTTTCATCCACCAGTACCCTAAGTCCTTCTCAGCAGGGCTGCTCTCAATCCACTTGTGCCCTAGCCTGTATTAAGCCTGATACAGGGGGTTGCCCTGACCCAGGTTCAGGGCCATGCACTTGGCCTTTTTCAATCTCATGAGCTTCATGTGTGCCCGCTTCTTGAGCTTGTCCAGGTCCCTCTGGATGGTATCCCCTCCCTCAGGTGTGTCAACTGCATCACTCAGCTTGGTGTCATCTGCAAACTTAGCAAGGGTGGCACTCAATCCCACTGTCTATGTCATTGATGAAGATACTAAACAATTCCATTTGTTTATATTCCAAGAGACTGAAGTCTCTTTTGATTGCCCCTGGACTACGCCTTGTGCCTTCATCTCCATCTACACAGAAGACCAGTAATGGGTAATAGGCCAAGGGCTGTAGCAGGCTAGAAGCTGGTAGTGATGTCTTTTCAAAAGAAATTTCTAAAGTCAAGGCAGTTCCAGAAGTTGTAAGAGATTTCTTGCAAATACTCTAAATATTGACTACTCCATTTAAGTGTAATTTTTAAGCCACACTACATTGTTTAGATGGCTTTCAGAATATACTTTAAACCTGAAATGAAAAGGAAGATTATCTTACAGACTTTGTGGCAGAGAGTTTAAAATGCATGCCAGGAGAAAGGGAGGCAATGAGAAACATAACAACATGGTTTTGCCCATGAAACTTCTGTCAGAAATGTTCAGTAATAAAAGCGCAGTAACGAGCTGTAATATCAACTTTTTCCTTTACAAGGTGCTAGTTTATACCTCATAGTGGTTCCGGACTGATAGGGAGGATAATGATTGTTCCTGCTTGCAAAGTTTATTTAGGAATACATGGCTCACAGCTCTTGCCCAAAGGTGCGCACTTTAGTTGCCTCCTGTCATAGCTCCAAGCAAGCAGAAAGAATAAGATTAAATTATGGTACAGCTCCTCCTTTCCTTTCCGCCACGTGCTGATCTATGGACAGTTTTAGACATGCTAATTTGAAGCAGGAGCCTCTACAAGTGAATGAAAAGCAGTGGTAATGTTCTCAAAGAAATCAAAGGGCAATATGCAGTTCTGCAGTCAATCCAAGACAGCCTTTGAATCTGGCATATTCATCAGCAAAGGAGTTGTTTAGTTGACAACCTAGAGCTACAAACCCTGGTGTTTAAAATGCTGCTAATGTATATTTTTTTATGATAAAATGTAACGTACTGAAGCCTTCAAAATCATTTAATAACAAAAGTGTGTGATGTCAAAAAGCAGGCACACAAGGCCGTAACTTCTGATCAAGCTGCTTCAATTAAAGTGAGACCCCCAAAGAATCAGGTGGTTTCTGTGAAAACCCTGTCCAAAATAATGCAGAGACAGGAAATCATATAAGGTGCTTTAGGGTTTTAGAAGACAGAGTACGTCGGAGACTGAGTAAAGCTTCTTGATGATTTCGATTCTCATTTGGAGGAGAAGAATGTAAATGATAACTTTTGTAATGAGTGAGGCACCTTCAGAGGATGTCCGTGTAACCTGTGTTCGGTGGTGCTGGGGCATCCAAGAGAAGCAGCAGTGGAGCTTTCACTCACTCTCTTTTTTTATATCTTTCCTTATTTGTTGTTCGCTCCCTGTTGATGTAGTAAAGATGTTTTGTATTTGTGAGCTCCATTATGAAGCATCGTATATGAGCATCAACTGAAGGAAAACTGCCTGTACCAGCTAAAGCATTAGCTTTACTGCCCTTTCGCCTTGGGAATTGTCTCTGGCTCCTTCAGCAGATGCTTCAAATTCCCCACAATTTAAAGGCTGGTGCTTTAAAAATTTACAAGTTTGCTTTTGTTTAGTTGGTTTTGGTTTTTTTTTTAGCTTGGGACTTGGAAGCTTTTCTCTCCCATCAACCTGCTAACTGGTAGCATCAGCCAACAGGTTGATGAGAAACAAGGATAAAACACAAATGAATTGACTGAGTTGTTTTACCTTCAGCAACGGACTTTCAAACCCCCTCTATCATTCTGCAGATACATCAAGCCACTTAGTAATTAACTCTTCATAATCTTGTAGCAAAGAGCTTGACTCTCACTGTATCAATGGGTACATGCCTTATGCTCATGGAGACCATGTGAAGATTTCATATTTTTTACTTGACTATGCAAGTAATTGAAAGGATGCTTGCAAAACGTGATTCATAGATCTGAAGTATTACAGTGGCTGTTGCTTCGAAGTTTAGTTTTGAGGCATACTAACATAATGCTAGCTGGAATGGGCACACACCTGCTAATGAAGGCTAAAGAATGGTTCTCTGTGAGTAGATTTGGAAAAGTTGATAGGAAAAAAAGTATTCCTAGGATACCCAGATTAATAGCTATAGAGCCATTTAACTTTGTGATAATGACACAGAGCAGTTTTTTGTCATGTGAGCTGTGTACCAGGGTATTTTGAGTACACAAATTGAGGAAATTCGAGCAGTAGTTCATGACTGTTTATGAAGTTTTAACAAGTAAGGAAAAAATTTATCTTGCTGCATACAAAAGCCAAGCTTGTGATCAATTAAAAATGTGAGAGTTTGACCAAACCTTTAAGGCATCCTGGCACATATTGATTAAAAGAGATGGATGGTACAAGAAGGAATGCAATACAAAATTGAAATAAAATTGGCTATATCAAATTACTTTGTTATACTTTCTACAGATTATCAAAGTAGCTCAGCATTAAGAAATTGAAGCATTTTGTCCAAAGCCTCTATAATAGAGGAAAATCAATTAATAAGTAATGAATTGTGCAGTTGGCTGCTTTGCTAATTCTTGAGTTTGACTGATGTATCTAATGATTTGTATCAATAACTCTGTCAAAGTAGAGTCCCGATAATAACTTGATAGAGAGAAATTGCTTCACTAGATCCTAAACTGTGTTAAAAATATTATATTTCTATACACGTAGTTTTAGGGGTGGAGGTGTACATATATATACACACACGCATATATATACGTACACATACGTATGTTTTAATTAGACTTTTAACCAAAAGAGCAGCTTCTGTGCTCAAAGAGTTGCTCATTGATACTTACTACAGTGGTTGGCTTAAAGAAAGAGACTGCCTTTCAGTATAGCCCTTCCCTTATATCAGTCAATCAGGCATTAGCTAGGAGGACCATAATGTCACTAAATGCTTTCCAGAATTTTCCTACACATTTCTTACAATAAATAAGGTTTATCAAAATAATAAGGAACTACTTATTTCAGCGTGTATTTGGAATTGTATGAAATGTGTATTTGCTGTTAATATAAGAAGAATGTTGTACTTAGAAATGATAATTACTGAAAGGCACATCTTCTTACACCTTGGGCTAAGGTTTGGTGTCATCTGATATCAATGTAAATTAATTATCTGATTATTAATCATCAGTCCAATTAATGGCTCATCTGAGTATTACCATATAGGGTCAAATTCAGTTTTCTCTTTCAGCCATTCAGCACTACTAAAGTGTAATAAAAAAGAGGAAAGCTGATAGCCAATTTTGTAACCCCTACTGTGAGTAATATTGAACATACATTGAAGCATGCTATAATGGAAAGGATGTTATTTTTGCATTACGATATGCTGCATTTCAAGAAACTCTTTGAATAGCCTCAAGCTGTGTTACCCTAGACTGAAAGAGGACAATGCAGAAAGTACAAATTCAACTATAACACTAGAATCATAGAATCATAGACTAGTCAGGGTTGGAAAGGACCTACCTTTCCAACCTATAGGACCTATACTAGCAACTACCACTGCATAACACAGAATATAATTTTTATCTTCTAGAAGGAATTCAATCAAAAAGTGTTTTCCAGTATAGTAGTGTCATCCATGGTTTATAGATAGTGAGAAAATCACCACTGTCAGTGATTTCTCCATACAGCTAGGTATGCTGTGTGTTCTTTTTTGTTAGGTTATATAGAAGAAGGGTCCTAAAATGCTCTGAGTCTTTGTAGCATTTACAGAGAGGGTATTGCTTCCTAAAAAATAGCCATTTTTCTAAGCTGATGCATTAAAGCCAGTTGTTGGGGTAGAGTCGCTCTTTGAGAAGCAGTATTAATATGCAGTTCCTTCAAGACGTCCATCAAGCTTTGTGAACCTCTTTCTTCTTAAAGGACTGTGTTTGCCATGCACAGAATATAAGTGACAGTAAACCCTTCCCATATACCCTTTCTGTTAGGAAACCTCTCATTTCCAGCAGCGGACTGAGCTTCAAGTGTGTTATTTAAACTTTAATTTGGGGGAGGTCAGATTTCTGCTTCGGACAAGGTATGTATCCGAGCTTTGCCTTGGGAGCAACTTTCCTCACCATGTTTTTTCTGGTACAAAGCAGGTACCAGGGGCAGTGAAAATGTGAGCATCTGCAGCCAGCTTGCCCCCACTGACACTGCCCCATTTCAGCTGGTTTTGAAGGCTGGTTTTGAGACGCGGCTGAAGAACTGAGTTGGCTTTATCTATACTACTGGATAATTTGCCTTCCACAGCAAAGTTGAAATATCTGTCACAGTTTGCATCCAGATACTCTGTTTGCAAATTTCTATGGCAGCAGCCGCAGCCACTACAAAATAGTGTGGGTTTGGAGGTTTGTTTTGGGGTTTTTCTGGAAAACCTTTTTTGGCATTTTACAAATGATCAGAGGAAGAGAAGGTGTTTAAATAGAAAACCACAATAAAACACAAATCTGGTTAACAAGTAGTAATCAATAGGAAAGCTAATGGGGCTCAGGACAATTCTTGTGTCAGAGAAGTCACATGCCTCCAGAGCAGGTTTTGCATCTGTATGACAAAATCAGCCAGGGCCCAAGAATTCGAGTTATTTTCATTCCAGTTCAAACAAGCCTGGTAAGCTTTTGTAAAGATACAGTGTAAATATCCTATAAATATTATTTTTAACTCTCAGGGTTATATTCTTAGATCTGATTCAGCCATTCAGCATCCTAAGCATTAACATGCAGTTAATTTATTTTCCTCTGCTTACTAATAGCTAGTTCCTTAATATTTATGGATATCTTTTTCATCACATTCACATGGCTACACCTAGAGGTGTAAAGGGAAACATGGCTGCAGGGAACGCAAACTGTACTTCCTGAATCCCTGTTCCATCTCTTGCATTTCCAGTCTCTGTTTTTCACCAATTTCTTTTGTTTTCCAGTGAAATTGTCTTTAAGCTTTGTATTGTGTTAAATGTGTGCTTTTCTGTTTTCTGCTGTTTGATTAATAATCCACTAATTTTGGCTAAGGCTGTGGAATCAGAGATAACGTGCATGTATTTAACATATAACCAGGTCCTTTAAGTCTGCTGTAAAATTTCTTTTCTTTACCAAAATCACGAGCGCTAGGATAATTGTATAACCTTCAAGAAATCCCATTAAACCTGCAAAATAATCTGCCATCTCACAGATATTCCCTTTCAGCTCTGCAAGGACTGGCTTCGGCATCAAAGCATGAGATAAAAACCCTCTCCAAAGTTGACAGTGCACATTGCAGTAAATCTATGCATTCTGAATCTGCTTATAATGGTAGCATCTCCTGTGGGCTGATTATGTGTTAGGTAAAGAGATTTCTCTTTTTATCACTATGGAATTTCCTTCCTTTCCATTATATATGGTCTATCATACTTTTTCTGTGAGAAATAGAAAACAGCAATTTCTTATCTGCCTCTTTTGCTCCATGCATAACTTTAGGTAATTCATCACATTCTTTCTTTCCTACAGTAAACAGCTCCACTTTCTCAGTACCATTTTTGTTTCCCTTCTCTCGTGCTACTCTGTGAGGAGTTTGATCTTCTTGAGATGGAGTAATCAACAATATTCTGCAAATGTCTACAGTATTTCAGGCAAGGTAATACATTGATTATGCAGCTGAAGATGAACTACAGTTGTCTTACATTTTTACCCATTCTGCACACCAGAATTTGGAAGTTACAAAAACCACCTGCATGTTGAACAGAAGTTTTTGAGCTATTCACAGTGGTGTTCTCTTTTAATAATAGCTTGAAAAATGTACAATAAGCATAGAGCCGTGTGAGCTTTGCAAGTAATTCAGTTCTTCCTTCTGGCTGAGTGTGTATTCAGTAATCCCGACTGAATTTGCTCTATACGCCTGTTTGACTGGAAGGCAGACTGAGAGTGCTTTTCCCAAAGTGCTTCCAGTTTAGCTAGAGTCAAACCGCATGAGAACTCTGGCTCTTAAAAGCAATGCTAAATTGTTCCACTTTTGGGTGGTTCTGGCTACTTCCATGACACGGAAGTTTCTTGCCTCTGAAAAGAAATTTCGCAGGTTAAATTTGCCTAAACGAGATACTATTAAGTTTTTAAAAATCATGGAATAACTTTAAACACTTCTCTTGAATTTACTGGGGTGATAATTACAATACTAAATACTTTCATCAGTGACATCCCTCAAGCGCAACTTAACAGTGAATAAGAACCTAAAATTTATCAACTGTGAGATTGTATCACATCTTTGATTTTCACATTCTATTTGCTATATGAAATCTACCTTTCCTTAGAAGGTAAAAGCTAACATTATTTTTACTACTACCCAGTGGTATAGTATATACCCAGTGTATGCATGATCATCTATGATATTGCTGGCTGCATAGCTCAGCATTCAGGAGCTAAGCTAGAATAAATTTACTTTCCATCTGCTATATGTATGAGTGTAGGAGTAGCACAAGTATATTTAAAGAAAAAGAGGGTGAATAAAAGAAGCTTCTGAGCTTGAATAAACAGACTTTATTCACTTGACTAACACTCAGTGACAACTTTGAGAAGTGGCTGAGAATCTTCCAAAATGTCCTTTCGTAACTGCTGTAGCACTAAGTCTTTGGGGTCTTGATTTTGGGGATGAGAATAGGGAATGGATACTATTGCAGTGAGATGCTCATCAACGTGCCTATGTAAACATTTCTAACACCATGAGATCCACTGGTGGGGGAGAAGTACATAATCTTACTTGTAGTTTTCTGCTAGTGAGAACAAATAAGTTGTATCGATATCCAAAGAGATGTAAGCACTTTATTGACAAAATTCTTTATTCGTGCCTGTAATACTGTCAGAGTCAAATGCAGAGATTTTATAGCATGAAGTGATTTTCTTCTTTCATAGGATAAAATAATAATACTAAATTTGAAGCATAATAAAGATTCAAAAAGGTCCCAGTACTGGTTGAAGAGACCAAATCTTCGGTGCAATTCCATTCTCTAAAAAGCACATAATGTAAAGCCATGAGCAAATACTAATAAAACCTGGCAAAATATCACTAACAATAAAATATTCCAAAGGCAGTTTTATTGAAATCCTTTGAAACTGAATTAAAAGATCATATGGACTTCCAAAGACTGTGTGGATCAAGGCCTAAAAGAAGTCAATTCTCGCCTTTAAATCCCAGTGGCCTTTACCCTTTTGCATCTAGCAGGAGCTTGTCCAAAAATAATATCCTGAATGCAAATGACCTGTTATAGCACTTATTACTTAGGGTATAATGTTCAAAGCAGAAGAGTAGTGAACTTAAATTAGTTGAAGAACTCATATGAAACCCAACTTCTAATAATAGTGAAGCAAGTCTTCCATATGTTGTTATAAATTTCAGTCCGAGATGATTAACGTGGCTCACAGGCTACCCTTGTAAGATGATAGAAGTGATATTTTTGCTGCCTCTCTTGAGAGGGTTAGTGTTTCAAACTTATTTCCAAACAAGCATCTTCCAAGCAAGGGATGTTTCTCATTTTTCCCTCACCTTAATAAAAAGATGTTGAACACTCTTCCTAACTGTTGTCATTATGGGATCATTAAACAAATATGACGACGGTATGATGTGATCACAGTGTGTATGTGGTATCCATGAAATTATATGTTATATTCACTAGTACAAGTTTAATTTATTGTTGCTGTCACTACGTTTGAAATAGAAAGCTTGGATTGTAAGCATGCGGGGAATCTCAGAAGTAAATTCAACAGATCCATTTTTAGTCAATGTTATTTGTACTTCCAGTAGGTTTCTATCTAGCATTTAAAATCAATTCTGTTGAAAGAATTTCTTAAAAAAGCTATCTTACAAACTTCTTTATTAATTAAAATCATGCCAATATTAGTTTAGATAGTAAGTTGTTTACAGCCATAAGTATTACCGGCCTGGAATCTTTCTTATGGCATAGATAAATGTGACCGGCAAAGCTCAAAAGATTGGTTTGGGCAATGAAACAAGGTTATTTGGGTTCAAAATCTTAGAACTTGGGTCTTGGCTCTACTGAAATCATTGACAATGCTGGCACTCAGTTATGCAAATTTTAAGTCATCTCTTCATTATATGAGATCTTGCCCTAAGGAGTGACTATGACAAACTGAAGGGGCAATTCTCTGGTTCTGTTCCTCAAGTTGTTTGGGTGACCTTGGACAAATCAGTTTAGTATTTCCCATCCAATGCCCATTGCTGTAAGAGGACTAATTGTTACACAGAGCCTTATCTTTTCTATGGATACAAGCAGCTCTCTGCTGGCTTGGTTCCTGGGCATGCCTGCAGCCCACAAAGCAAGACTGAGTTAAAACACTGGAGCCAGCTCCAAATGAGCTGACGCATCCTTGTTGTCAGTGCAGCACACAGCCATACAGCACAATATAATTACATGTGCCCAGTGCTCTACCTCAGCTTGTTCAGAGCCAGCTCTCTGCATAGCCTTTCACTGCAGGCACATGTTAAACCTACCCATTTTTCAAACTTCCCCACCCATTTCCCTTGTTATCCCTTATTTCCCCACTGTTAAAAAGCAAATATAAATTTCCACTTGCATCATAGTTGTGAGAACAAAATGAGTGATGTTTCAAGATACTGCCCTGATAAAACCCCTGTAAGCATACAGGTGGCTAGGTAAGGAGACGGCAGGAGGTACAAGTTGCAGACATCAAACAGTTATTTAGTTACTGATAGTATGTGATGCTGTTCATAGATGACATAGATAAAAATGACACATACTCTTGTTTGGCTGAAACTATTCATCCTGATTCCTCCTCTCTGATTCAGAAGAACTGAGGCTTGAAATGTGTGTCTGTGTGTACTATTGACGCCTGGTGAACAGAATCTGTCAGACTGTATGTGTTTGTGAGCTCTTGCCCAAGCCACTGAATGACTCTTTCAGTTCGCTAAATGCATGCCTGTTTTATAGCTAAGTGACCCAAGTTTTGCTGTGGAAATGGCACCCAGTTATTGGCCTCTCATCACAGAGTCTCTATCTGACTAGATTTTTCCAGCTAGTAAGAAGCCATGCTACATACAAGTAGGATCGTGAACTTTGAACTATGTGAGATGAATAGTGTTTAATTCAGACATCAAAGACCAGACTTCTCGCTTCGGGGTGAGAGGGTGAAAGGAGAGCCAGGAAAAGAGTGAAAAGTTAATAGGAGCAAAATTCCATTATCAAACTGTAGGGTTGTTGGCAGGCCACCCTAGATAGGATGGTTTTCCTGGATTATTTGTGATCCATTTGTCTATCGGAGATTATATTACTTTGCCCATATTAACTACTTTATCGAAACTTAATCATATAACTTTATGCTAAAACTCAGTTCAAGACCTCTCTTAGGTTTATGAGCTATTGGATCGTAGTAGATTATTGATGTTCAAAACAATATGTCTGTGTGTATGGTTCCTTGTCAAAACCTGGGACAACATCCCAAACTGACATGTTACAGATGTCTGATGCTACTTGACAGATGTGTTCTTCAACAGCCAAAGGCTGATCCTTGTAGGCTTAACTCTCATATACTACTTTATGGCATCTTTCTCATGTACATTTCTGCTTAGAGAGCACAGACAGCATCAGTTAATGCCAACAAAAGTGTGTTCTTTCATAAGCCAAAGCTTACTGGAAAATGGATGGAGATTGGAACCACCACCATTAAACTTTCAGTGGTAAGTTTTGTAGCTCTGGGGGCTTTGGCAGGCCCCTGTAAACCTCATTTTGCTTTAAATCCTGTTTTTCTCAACCCTGTTTTGTAGGCCAGTGCTTAGGTACCACCTGAGTGCATTCTGACAGTGTACTTCTGGATGTTTATTTTTGCTTCAGCATCTGACTCTCCCCAGCTCATGGTAGCCTAGCACAGCAGCCCCTGCCAGCCCCAAACCGACAAGTGTCTCAAATCTGTCAAAGGTGAACACTAGATCTCAATTAACAATGACCACTAAACCCCAGATCTTAATCCTGGCTTTATCTTGTCCCCAAGCTTATCCCACAAAACCTTTATTAACTCAAATCAGATGCTAGTGGCAAGCCAGCTCAATTCTTAATTTTTTTAGCAGCATCATAAGCTTCAATGGGTTGTTTAGAATCATGCATATTATCAGACAGAATATTTTGAGTCTTTTTGGTCATAAATACTTCTCTACCTGCAATCAAAATTACTTTTTCTTCAAAGCCCTGCTTTAATGAAATAAATGTGTAGCAAGCTTATGCTGTCTACCTTGGTCTTCCTTTCCACTGCTATATTTAAGGTAGGAATGGATGCCATAACATTAATTAGAAATTGGGAAAACTGAGACATGGAAGCAGAACACCAATCTGTATCTGTATCCTGAAAGAGTATACTCATGCTCTGTTGAATCCCTGTGTAGAGCAACTGTTACACAGACCATCCATAACTAACATTTGTTTTAACAGAATTGCTCTGTGATGCACACGGTGTCCTCAAGACAGCTTTTTCCCCCCCAACAGAAATCACTTGTACCATGTTAAAAGTTAATTTTTCCTCCTGAAATTAAACTGCAAAGTTGGGGATATCAGGGTCTATGTATACCGTAAACGAAATCCATCTTACCTTCTTCTTTGTCATAATGTGACAATAGATATTTCTATGTATAATCTCTAAAAAGATGTATTGCCTCTTGCTGTTTGCTGTATGTACTGCCATAAATTTCACTGTGTTCAAGAGTTCTGATTTTGACATTATGCAACTGAAAACTTCATACGGTGGAAAGGTTATCTAATAATAATTAGATAATTAGATCATTTGGATATTGGGTAATGTCTGTAGTTATCAAAGTATTTATCATGTGAGGCAATCATGATGACAGTTCTTTGTAACTTAGACTCTTATGAAAATTATTTTTTCATTTACCTTCTCATTTCAGTGACAGTTTAAGTAATTTTGTCTTTATAAGGGAATCTGTCTGACATTCGTGCTGCAAAAGGGGATGTTGGTGTATGGGAGAAAGTACATAGGGTTTGATCTCAGCCAGCAAGGTAATTTAGGGAAATGAAAGTCTTCAGTGGCAATAGTTCTTATTCAGTCACCCATAAATCTCCCCGAAGGATGTGCATCCTTCAGCCCCCTGTCTTTGCCCTATTAGCATCCTCATCCTTCAGTTCCCGGTCTCTGCCCTAGTGTAGCCTCTGAGGGAATCTCTACCCCAGCTTCTTTTTAAGGCATCTTCTGTCTCATTTCCTATTTGAAAATCCATTTGTTCTGTGCTCAAAAGGAGCCGGTTTTTCTGCCCTCTTCATTAGTGCAGTGACCAGTTCAGATTGCACTGCAGGGTAAATGTTTGGTGGGCTCCGCATGGGCTGCCTGTGCCGGGCAGGCAGCTGGTCAACAAATGAAATAAAAGAGATTGCTTAAAGTACGGGGGGATGCATGCCTGCCCTCAAGGAAAATTAAGAGAAGTGGGCCAAGCCCTTAAAATAGCAAGAGACCTTACAGCTGCCCTAATGGCAGCAGGAGCCCACCCTTTCACAAGTCTGTCTGCATGGCTTCATTTCTGAGAATTGAGAAACTGATCTTCTAGCAAAGGTGGTTTTGGGAGTTACTACAGGCACTAGTTAAAAATCTCTGTCTCATACCCGTTCAGCATCTTTATCCTTGTCCGTAAGACACATAGAGAGCGTGTTTCAGGGAACACGTTAGTTCTTAGGGGCAGGCTGACTGAACAAAGCTGGGATGAAATAATGTGGTGGGTTGACTCCTGGTCAACAGCCAAACACCCTTCCCCTCTCCTGTTGGCTCTGGAGAAAGGAAGGTGAGAATACTTATGGATGGGAGATGAAAGTTTACCAGGTGAAGCCAAAGCTAGGCGTGCAAGGAAAGCTACTCCATATCATCAGGCAGATGTTTAGCAGCTTCCTAGGAAGCAGGCCTTCAGCATGCACAACCAGTAATTACTTAGGAAGACCAACAGCATAAACACTCCTCCTTTTCCCAAGCTTGTATTGCTGAGCATATCGTGGGGTATAGGATGTCCCTTTGGCCAGCTCAGGTCAGCTCTGCTGGTCACGTCCCTCCAAACCTACCCACTGTGGGGACAGAGTGGGAAAGAGAGAAAGCCTTGATGCTGTGCAAACACTGCTTGGCAGTAGCCAAAATACTGGTGAGTTATCGACACCTTCCTAGCCACAAATCCAAACACCCTACAGGCCACTGTGGAGAAAGTTCACTACATCCCTGCCAGACCAAAGGCAAATACAAAGCCTTGTTTCATATATGTTAACCTTCTTCAGTTGTTGCTTGTAATGATGTTGATCTCGGTGTGAAAATGTGAAGGTACAGATGTCGGTACAGCATTCCTCTGAAACACGAGACTTCTCCACGTAAGTACACAAGATTGGGAAGAACAAGCTCTCATCATGCCACTGTTCTGCTTATCCATGGCTTTGTCTACAGCAAAGAGTGTTTTAATTTCTTCTTCGAAGCAATTTCTTCTCTAATATTTTATTTTAGTGTCTTTTTGGATTGGGAACCTGAGAGTGACATATTTGGGAAAAGGGACTGTTGCAGGACGATTGGGTCCTTATATTGCTCTTATTTCTCTGTATTATTTCCCTTTGTATGGCAGTTTTGGTACAGCTGCTGCTTTGTTGCTATCCTCAGGGCTCTTAGATTTCGGTGTGCCAGTGACCATATTCAGTGCGATTTTTGCTGTTTCCCCAGATAATATTTGACAATCACAAAGCTATAATTTTCAGTGTGGAAAGAAGATGGCGTTGTTTGCAGCCTCATGTCACAGAGAAGCCTGATGTGATGTATTGCAGTGAACATCCCAGAGTTCGAGACAATTCTAGGAGAGATCTAAACTTAAACGATTTACCCACTTTTTGCCTGTCCGGCTTCTCAGCTGACTGTAATTCTGGTGGGTGGCTTTGGAGACACAAATCTCTTTTGATCCTCTTTGCAATATTCTAATGCTCCATGTTTGGTTAATCCCCTGGCTGTGCTGCTGCCTGGAGTTTTCAGGGCTGTGCTTTGTGTGTCCTCCCATGCTTCATGTTTTAGTGCTGTCAGCTATTGATAAAAATTAAGAGGACTTGCATATAAATTAAGGCTATTTCTCTGGGTGGTGTTTCACCTCTTTATTCATCTCTGCCTTATTAGCACAAATGTAAATAATATTTGGGGTTTGCTATTCTCCTGGTTTATGTTTTCCAGTACTGCTCATGGGATAAGCATGGTCTCCATTCACAAAGAGGTAAGTGCCTGGCTGCACAGGCTGTATGCAGACTGCACCCAAGCTGTTGCTGGGCAGTGGGGTGCCTGAAGCCACATGTCCCCATTGCTTCTCATAGGCAACTTATGTACAGACTCACTGTTAACCTTCTGCAAAACGCAATCTCCACTTTCCTATGTAGACTGAAGCAAAAGGTGCAGCTGCCTCTTTCCACAAAGCTCCTGGGAAGTTTTTACTGCTGGTGTTTCTGTTTTCCTTTGCGATGGATGTGCAGTGCTGCTTTGGTGATTTAGTGCTCGGTTCCTGTATACACCATAGAAGGAGCTATCATTTAGCAAGGTTTCTTAAAAGGCCACTAGCCGCTGCCGTGGCACCAAGATGAGCCATAGACTTGAGGCCAGTGTTTGGGGAACACTTTTTACTCCTCTATTAGCAAGACTCCTCTATTAGCAAGACTCCTCTATTAGAGCCCAAGGCAGGACTCGCTGCCAGTGAATCTTGGTTAGTTGAAATGCTCAGCCTCCTCCACTGGACAGAATTCCACTACTCTGGAAAACTGTTCTCTTTAATGAGAATTAACACTCCATTTTATTTTTATTTGTAAGGTTTCTTGTCTCCTTCTGAATTCCGCAGGTGTCTTTGCTTTGTGTTTACTCGAAAACACCGACTACAGTGCCCTTGGCGAGTGGGGGTAATTTAGAGAGTCCCAGGGAGTCAGCAGCGCTCCCCACTGTAGGACACACAATCTGAAAAGCCCCAAGAGCATTAGGAAAGCATTAGGATTTGGTAATATTATAATCTTCAAGCTTTCAGAGAAACCCCAGGGAACCTGGTATGGATGAAACGACTTCATATCAGTCACCACATACTTACAAATTCCTTAAATATTTAGTAGTTTGTTTAGCCTAAACCACTATTTTCTTCCAGTTACACATGTAGAGTACATGGTGCTTATAAAACAAGGCTTTACATTACAAAAGCATCTCAATTTTCTGAAAGAAGGAAGGGCACACTTGTATCTGGTGTATCCAAATGTTGATTAACCCCATTCTTTCTCTTACAGATATAATGTTCCATACGGTGTCCTTCTTCAGTCCTAAAGTTTATTTCCTCTATATCCTTAGTCCTGTTTTTACCTCACTATTTGTAGGCTATGATGGAAGTGTCTTTTTGCACTGTAACAGTGCCACAAAAGCTATAACCTGTACTAGATAACTATGGTTTTCAGTGTTTGATATTTACTTTGTCTTATTAGTGTTTCTTGATAAATACAAGAGGTACAGAAATGATGGAGAATGGACAAGAGGAGATTTATTACAAACAGATGCCAGGTTTCTGACTAAAAAGCAGAAATAAGGAAAGCGTTTCAGGCCCTACCTTGCAGAAAACAGAGGAAAAAAGCTTTCATGGGCTTGCTCTGACTCAATGCTTTCTTATAAACTTTGTCTTGTCTGTTCTACAAGCCCCAACCTATTTTCTTAATGGCCCCCTTTCAACAGTATTTCAACCTGATGCAGTATGATGTAAGTTCTTGAAGATATTATGGGTTTTATCAAACAATCAAGACCCATTTTGTGAATCAACTTTTGTTTTAAAGATTCCTAAAATTGTCCAAATAGACTTCCACTACAAGCTTTCTATTATATTTTGGATTAATTGCTAACACACATTGAAACAAAAGCACCTAACAGCTATTACATGCAGGTAGCCAAACATTTGTGCTGTATAGATACATACAATTTATTTTCTAACCTCTTTTCTGATTTCTTCTTTTTTATTACTGGTAAGTATATTTGTTCTATGGGACAAAAGAATAAGACCCCCACCTTACATCATTTGGGCAGAGCGCCTTTTTATAGTAGAACACATTGTCATAATTATCTTTTTAGCACATTTGTAAGCATCTAGACAAGTTCAGTGTTGTTTCTTGACAGAAAGGTTTGCAAATATGGTGGCTTACGTAGTTTCAAATGTCTTCACAGGCGTTGGTGACTGGCTGAAATGAATTACTGCATCTCAGCCCCTGTCCACTGAAATACTGCAGCACAACGCTGAAGTGTAAGTACATGAGTAAAACTGAGCAAGTGCTCCAAGTTCAGTGCTAAATGGGGTATTTCACCCATTTTTGGGAAAAAGGAGGTCTGTCCCCAAATATCTCAATTGCATTTCATGATGAAGACTTATGATAACAGTCACCTACCTATTCTTACGTAGCGTGGGGATTCATTAATGTGTATGAAGTTCAGTGAACATGCTGATGGTTCATGATGGTTTTCTCCTTCGAGCTATAGCAATATAAGCACATCCCAAGTAACAAATCAAGATCAAGTCAATACCAATGGGTTAAACACTATTTTAAATACTCAGGATATCTTCATACAAGAAGGTGGAAATAGGGTCTACATTCATATACTAAAAGTTAAAACTATCAAGCCCTTTTTTGAGAGCAGGAGGATGGGGATGTTCCAAAAATAATTGTGACCTAGAAATCAATGTTGTGCCCTAAGCTTTGGAGCAAACATGCAATCACCACTGTCATGCACTTTGGGTAGTACCAGAGTTGAAAAATAGGGCATCACGAAGTGATTTCTATGGTGTATGCTTGGACATACTCTAATCATACTTGTCCTTTTAATCAACCTGGTTGCAAACATTAAGGAAATACGTTAAGAAATTATGAGCTCTGAGGAAAGGCATTAGTAAATCTCAGTTGTGTGCAGAATACAAGAGCAGTACACAATGAAACATAAATTAGGGAGAAAAGAGAAAATAGCTGAGCCAAAGAACGTCTTTCCCATCAAGAAGCTTTTGAAAACAAGAGCACTTATTTAAAAGTCTATATCTAAAGTCTATAAAGCTCTTTGTTGCAGTGATGATCACCTCCTTTGCATTGTGGTTTTGATATTGAACCTCTACCAAAGCACCTTATTGCATGGCGGTCAGAGCATGTTGGGCAAAACTTCCAAGGCTTTTGGATTATTAGGAGATTTTCGTCAAGATCACAAGGAGATATTTAGCTCTTCACACTCTATATTGATTCTTTTCAGGCTGCGTAACATTTTCCAACCCATACAGTTAGTGGATTTCTGCATCTAGCAATAGATTTTGTAAAGTCACCACATGACCATGGGCTTGCTGGGGGGAAGCTACCAGGGCAGAGAATACTTGTCCCAGCTTCCATTCTTTAACTCTTCAACTGTGTTAGAAACACATGTCTCCATAAAGCCCTCCTTAATACAGGTGTATGCATGGATGTTAAAATGAATTGAGAAACAGAGCAAGAATGAAGTGGTTCAGCCTCAACTAATGACTAGGGACTCAGCTGGCTTTTGGATTTGCACAGATCCAGTTCTTCTCCATGGCGTTTTGAATAACACATCCCATGTCAATGGGTTCTTAACTTAAGTACTGCTTGGGAAAAAGAGTTATTTTTTCTCTCCTTTCTGAAAAGAATGGCAGGGAGAATCTGCTGCAGCATTTGGCTGTGTGCAGGACTTGTGGACTGGCCATCCGGGCAGTACCTAGTCAAAACACATGCTGCTTCTTGCCCACCTGGCCAACCACATAGCATTGGCACAGGTGAAACAGGAGGGAGCTGAGAAATTGCCAAGCAGAAGAAGAGATTAATAGTACAGAAATGGGTGTAGGATACTGTGGGTTTATGGGGCATATAGGAGGAGTTGAAGGCTTGAATGGGGAAGGGTTTGCAGATGAGCAGAAGCCGTGAAGGGCAGCAGGTGGAAAGATGAGGACAAAACGTGAAATTGCATCAGAGGGAGGAAGAAACCAGGTTTCATTTATTGTTATCCTTGGACAAACTCTTTGAAAGTTTGGCACCTGGTACAGAGGTTGGGAGGGGACAAATTTTACACCAAAGTAAATTTAAAAAGTAAATTGAACAGTAAATTTACTAAAATTATAAATAGACTAAAATTAAAAAGTAAAAAAAAAAAAACACTACTACTTTTTAACCAAAAGTAGCAGGCTAGCAATTTCTTACCAAAGCTCCTCTGAAACCTCAGCATCGCTGTCATCTGGTTTGGCAGCTAATTACCATTCCAGCAACGCCAGAACTAGCAGTATTCAGCAGCTTCCAGGGTTCAGTCTGCTCCGTTCTCCTCCCACTGCATGCACCTTATTATCAGAAAGTGCTTGTATTGCTCTGGGGACATCCAAGCAGTTGTGCCCCACTGGGATGAACATGAGCACACAAAGCAGGGCATGCTTTGGAGAGTTTGGACTGTATTATAGAAAGATCTAGCAAGCTCTAATAAGTAAATAACTACAAAAAAATAGCTAAAAAAAATAAATACCAGATCTTCTGACAACAAAACCATCAAACTTTGTTCAAAATGATTTCTTATGGAGGGAGGGTACCACAATCTGGGAAACTGAGTCCCAGAAAGGCTTTGGTGCCCGTGTCCCCCCAAACCAGCACATGCATAGCTCAGGCTCTGTGTCCGGGCTCTCTGAATGACTGTGCACCTCTGAGGCCTCCGTGCTGGGGCTGGGATAACTCCGATTCGTGCATTGTGGTTTTCAACATCACAGCACCTGCATCTGGCCCCAACCTTTCACAGTGAAATGCTTTATGAGCTAAATACTTCATTGAGCGCATGGTCCGTGCCTGGTGGCAGTCATTTCAGATGGATGCGCTGTATGTAAGAAGACTGACTGCTTAGTTTGAGCCAAACATAATAAGCTGTCTGCATACTCCACACCTAATAAAATATTAAATATGTTTTGGCACCCAGAAATAAATACTGGCTCGAAATTCCCATCACACATATCTCACTCTCCTTACCTCCCAGTTCCTCCCCCCTGCTTTATACTGAAGTGCTGCTGCTCAGACTAAACAGTCTGTTGTCAGGTTGTGACACTGGAGGCAAGCAGTGCACAGTGCCGTAGGGTTATTATCTGTTGGGATGTAACAAAGTGATCAAATCTGGTGCTAGTGATGTACTTGCAGCCTATGCCATGCAGGGGCAGGCAGCTTGTGAAATGTCTGCCCTGTGTCTCAAAGTTGCTTAGTGGGAACTGATTGGGACTCAGTGGGAACAATGGGAACTCACTTAAAGCTGAAGTTAAAAGTGGAGCCTTGTGTTAAAACCCAGGGTAAATAGAATATTATAAATAGAATAGAAACCATAAACTGCTACAATATTCATAATTCAGTTATCTCATTCTTATTTAAAAACTGTGTATTGCTTAAAAATCACTGTCATAATAATACCCATGTGTTAATGCAAGGCAACGATGCTTTTCCAGTACTCTCTCTTTTAATCCTCAGCACTATGAATTTATTTGGTGTGCTCCTCCAGCACCCAGAGGGAACCTAAAACAGCAGTAAAAATATCTGACCAGTATCTACCCACATGAGGGGGTCCCAAGTCAAAGCTCCTTGAAATCAGAGGGTAAAGTGCCACCAGCTTTACCTTGGCTTTGGGTCAAGCTTCTCAAACCTGCTCCTAAAACCCAGAGGGACACAGGGGGTGTTTGTGCCTCTCCAGCCCATGGCTCTCCCGGCCTCCCTGTGACCCAGTGCTACATGTACAATAGCGTTTTTCCTGATCAATATTACCACAGTGCAGTGTTTTCCTTGGCTTTGATAACGTTGTGATGTATTCCTTGGCTGGCCAGCACCTAACTGGAATACATTAGAAACATACTTGGCAGTGAAACTGTTGCCTAAGTGCATAGGAGGGCTTAGCCACAGGTCAACATCAGCGCGCACAGCAAGTGCTGCCTGCACCGAGGCACTGCTCAGCCCCTTCATTCAGGAGCTGCCTTTTGGGGTGGGGGCATTTTTCACATAGCTTTGGTATGATGATATTTGTCTGCGGTTGCACCTGACTTGATGCTGCCTGACAGGATAGAACAGCAGGAGCACCACCCGGGCCTCACCCTTTGCCTTCCCCACGCTTTACTTCACTTCAGCATTCACCGGGGCTGCAACACGCACTGCTCCCTGGCGCGTTTGCGTTCACCCGGGGCCCGAGTTGAGCATGTGATGAGCTATGTGACACGGTAGCTCCGTCCTTTACCGGCGCTCCCCCCCCATTTCACAGCATGAGAAGCTGCCGAGAGGCTTTTTTCCTGGGCGCGCGTGTTTTTCTTTCCCCCTTTCCCCCCATTGTAACTCTCAGGCCCCATCCCAGCCCTGCGTCAGCCCTCGATGGGGACCGGCGTACCCCGGGAGGGGAACGGGGCGGAGGTACGGGGCGGAGGTGCGGGGCGGTGCTGCCCGGCGGGCGGGTCGGGGCCGCGGCGCTGCTGAAGGGCACGGCGGGGCGGTGGCACCTCCCTTCCCCGCTCCGCTCCGCCCCGCCCCGGCGGCAGCCCCAGCGCCGTCGGTGCCGCGGGGAGGGCGGAGGGCGCCCGGCGGAGTGGAGCGGAGCGGAGCGGTGTGAGTGGCGGTGCGGGCGGGCAGGGGCCCCTCCCCGGCGCTACCTGTGCGAGCGCTGCGGGGCCGAACTGGACCGAACCGGGCCGGCTCCCGCTGGGGGGAGCGGGGCGGCGGGGGCTCGGTGGCGGAGCCCCGGGGGTGTGGGGCGGAGGCCGGTCGGGGCCCTCCCGGAGCCGCGCGGTGCCGGGTGCGCTTACCGGTAGTGTTCCGAAAGTGGTGTGGGAATGACTTCATGGAGGCTTTGCATCTCTGTCGTTCGCGAGCAGGAATCGGGAGGACGCAGCGTTGGTGGGACGAGGGCCTGATCCTGCGGGCTCCGGCGAGGACGGGGCAGCCCTCTCCCGCCTGGCTGGGCCCGGAGCTGCTGCTCGATGGACAGAGGCGTGCTGGTGGGACCACGTTTACAACATGCTCTTGGCACTTCAGCCATCCCCACTGTGCTGGTATGTCAGGCTTTTCTCGCATCTCATCGTCTCGCCTTGCTCAGGTCCTGCCGGGGCTGGGGTAGCCTGGTGCTGTTTTATGGGAGGGATGGGCTGTGTCCCTTCGCTACCATCACAGTGTGTGGTGACCCATGGGGCAAGCCGTGGGCAGGACTGGCCTTCAGCATGTGGAGGAAAGGAAGAGCCAGGCTACGAGGTGGGGTTTGCAGGACAGGTGGTGGTAACACCTTACTCCTCCCATCGTTACAATGAGGTTGCTAGCAGCAAAGTCCCCCAAACTGGGCAGAGCAGAGGTGCAGTCCTTTGGGGTTGCTGGGAAGAGGTGATGCTACGTACAGCCAGGAAAGCATTGCAGAGTGGGAAGGTAAATGGCCTGGCTGCTCCTCTCTTAGTGGCTGGGGTGGTGTGAGGGTTTCTTGTCGGCCCCTGCTGTGCCATGAGTACCTTTTCCAAGCTTTGGCCCAAACCTGGACGGGGCAGGTTACCTTCATCCAGTACATCATCAAATATAGATTTGGTAGCGTAAGCTCTGCCATGGCAAAAATTGTAGAGCGTTTAGAAACATCTTATTCTTTCTCATGGTTCAGGAAGAAGGACTTCAAATAATGTTTCTAAATATAGTCATTAAAAAGGAAAAATACAGGGATTTGTACTGTAGCTTTAACAAAGTGGCATTTTTGACCTTCGAGTACATACAAATTAGTTTTCATAACATTATGTTCTGCTGAGAATTGTTTCTCTAAAAGCCCTTTGGTTTGTACAAGCAGCACTGGGGGCTGTGCAGAGCCTGGCGATGCTCATGTCTCAGGGGGCAAGGTGGTTCCACGGGCAGGGTCCTAGGGGAGAGCCGGCAGTGCTGCTGGGCTCTGCGGGCGCCGCTGCCTTGCCTGGCTGCTGGCCACCCTGCTGCTTGGGCCCAGAGGCGGCAGCTCCCTTAGAAGTAGAAGCTGGCACATTGGGAGTGATGAAATTCAAGGAAAATACTTGGGGAGAGCTGTGAGACAGTGATATTTAAGGCTGGCATAGTTATTTATTGCAATTCTGGGCAGCTTTTGTACAGCTGGAGCATCTGGTCTCCTCGCTTTGTCCTCGGCTGATTTCTGCCACTCGTTAGTAACAGAGTTCTGATTTTAAAACATGGGGCTGTGTTTTCCTGAGTGTTCCTATGCGAGACATGGACAAACAGGTCTTCTGTTGCATTCCTGAATCCCAGTTTTACATTTGCCTTCTGCATAAGGAGATTAAAGAGCAGAATGGGGTTGTGCGCTGCTTTTCTTGTACTACTCTATCCTGGTGGACAGATCCTGGCCATCTCCTTCCTCTGACTTTCACTTTTGCTAATCTAGTGGGACCTTGCCTTTGTAAGGGCGTCACAAAGCCAAACAACACACCTCATTCATACCTTGCGGTCTGCAGCTCCATATGCTCGTAGTTGAATCTTGTGACTACAAGATACTACAATAAAACACGACTGTCAGACTGAGATACCGATCCAGTGTTCTACCTGCTGCTGCTCATCAGTTCCCGTTGGCAGGATCCCCAGGCTGGGCAGCAGCCAGGGATAATGGCAGGAGGGGCTTTCTTGCTTGTGAAGATTTGTGCATCCCTGCTTGCTGTCTGCAGCAGCCTGTCTGCAGCTGGACCTGGGAAGGACAGTAATGCACCTTTACAGACCAGCCTAGATCCTAAGCTTTAGCAGGAGTGTAGGTAGCTTGATGTTTTAATGTGTTCCTGAAGGAGGGTCATTAATCGGTAGGCTGTGATGCCACGATCGGCTTGTTGGCATGGAAGTTTTGTGGTGTTTCTAGGAAAATACCAGTTTCTGCTCTAGTTTGTCCAAAAGAGTATTACATTGCAATAAACCACAGGTTGCTTTGTTTGGAGCCAGTGCCATGCTTTAGAGCAGTCTAACTTGGCCAATGTCTCTGATACCCTTTGGTGTTACACGTTGTGTTTTCCGTTGCTGTGGGGAAGATGGTTTTGGGGGTCTTCAGGTTATAGATTTGCAGCTAATCCCTGTGGGGGGTGGGCTGATAACTGCAACATCTGTGGGCTTTGCTGAACACTGTGTTGAACCCGTATCTTCCTCAGGGCAAGGAAACAGCTTGATATCCATTTCTTATGTTTTGGTTTTGTGCACTCACCAATTTCAAGCGTTATTTTGTATTTGGGTTCTTGGAGAGTTTCAGGTCTCCTCTATGACATTAGCTTTTCCTCCCTCTGAACCAAGGCGTTCCTCTATAATTTCTGTAGTTGGGTTCCTTAAATCTTAGCTAAACTTCCTGCAGATGGACTTTCTGGGAAGCTCTGCATCTTCCTCATGCCTTTTTTTCTACAGTCTTGCTCAGAGGCCTCGCTTGCTAAGGAAATCCATTGGTCCACTCTTACTCATATAGAAAACAGGCTTTAATCAACAGAGGGCATCTCACTCTTGTTTGTACAAGGGTAGGTTAAGCTGGTTTTCTCCCTTGTCTGTGGTCTGGCAGAGTCTGTGCTGATAATGTCTGCTCACTTGTATGCTGAGACACTGGGGGGAAAAAACCACCAGGCATTGAAAAATCAAGTAGAATTAATATGTTGTATGTATTCCTGTCCAAATTTGGTGAAAACAGTAGTACGTGCAGGTGCTTGGGCAAGCAGCTGGGTTATGAGAGCAGAACTGATAAGAAGTTTTCAGCATCCTCTTGCCTTCAGGCTGCTCTCTGCTGCATGTGGTTCTGGTAAATAAAGCCCTGTACTGGAGGGAGGAAGGATTTCAGGAAAGGCTGGCTAGATACAGCTTTACTTTCATGGAATCAGGCAGCTACCGAGCACACAGTGCTCTTTGCTTTCATCAAGACTGGTTTTTCCTGGGCGAAAACTAACCGTGTGGCTACCGAGGACTGTACCGACTGGCGCTGCTGTTTTCTGAACTGGTGGTATTTTTGCCTGAAGGCTCCCAGCTGTACTTCAGCCTTGCTTGCTACTTCCAAAAGCATGGGTGAGACTGCTAGAGCAGTAAGGAAAGCACTTGGGTTTGTTCCTGTCTTCTGTGGTCGCATGCCTGTTGCGTGTGTGTATGGGGCTTGGTTGGTTTTTGTTGTAGGTCGGTGTTTTGTTTGCTTGTTTATTTCTAAGTCAGTACTGGCTTTGGATCCAGAAGCTTTCGATTTCCAGAGCATGTCAGCATAAAAACTCACATCAACACAGGTATACTGTGCAAAACCACCTGATTCCCCCACTCCCACTGTGCACGTAAAGCATGAATTGAGGCTAAGAAACATTTTCCTCTCTGCTGTTTTTCCCTCTAATTTTCTTTAAGATTTTCGTGTTCCTTAACTGCACTGCTGAAGTGGTTGAGAGTTGAAATTTGACATGGAAATTGCCTCCATTAAGTAACTCGGTGTTCTGACTGAGAAAGAAGCTCATAGGAAGGTGGATATCTGTCTCTTTGTCCAAGTAAAAAGTGACAGGACAAAAGGAAACAGCCTCACGTAGCACCAGGGGATGTTTAGACTGGATATTAGGAACAATTTCTTCACCAAAAGGGATGTCAAGCATTGGAACAGGCTGCCCAGGGCAGTGGTGGAGTCCCCATCCCTGGAGGTATTTAAAAGACATGTAGATGGGGCACTTAGACATGATTTAGTGGGGGACTTGGCAGTGCTGGGTTAACGGTTGGACTTGATGATCTTAAAGGTCCTTTCTAACCTAAACAATGTGATGAACAGCTGTTGTCTTACCGAAAACCCTTTTTAAAGTAAGCTAGAGGTCAGGCCTGGTTCTGAAAAGTGGTGCTGTTCCCCCATTCAGTTACAATAAACTGGCTTAGAAGCCTGCAAAAGTTTTATCAATTCTGGCCATGGGGGGTGGAGGGACCCTTGAAATTCCAGCATGTACCCTGAGGCAGATAACCAGAAGACTCACACTGACATGCTAATCCTGCACAGCAGTTGTCTGCGGTTCCTGCATCCAGCCCTTTCCAATCCGTAGCTCTTATCTCTTGCTGGCAGTAAGCAACATGAGGGAGACGATGGCTCTGCGAGGAGTGAGGGCTCCATTTTTGCTCTCTGTTGCCCAAGTTGTTTCAGGGTATTTAGGTAAATCAGTGATTGCCTGAGGTAGCTGGATCTTGGGAATCATGCTTGTCTTAAAATAACTCCAGCTTTTTAAAACCTCCTTTCCCTATGATGAAAAGGACTCTAGAATAAATGTTACCACAGTGCACTGCCTCTGTAGGATTTGCAGAAAACTGGATGTGAACGAGAGGCAGACATTAAAACTGGTGGATTGGACGGCTCTGAGAGCCCCTGCCTGGGCTGTTCTGGATGGGAGCCTTCGAGACCTGAGCGAGAGAGGCGATGCTGTGCACTAAGGGAATGATTTGTTCCTCTACCATCCATGTGCTGGTGCTCTGTTTGAAACTGCAGAGCACCCAGAGGCATAATATCATGTATCCTCCTGAATAGCATCCCACCTTGTTAGGGAGAGGAAAGGCAGATGTAGAATGTTCCGGGTTTCTGTTTCTCTCCATTATTGCATGGAGGATGTAAGTATTTAATGCAATTAGATGCAGTTCAGAGGTCTGGATGCCTGAATGCTGTTTGGTTTACCTCTGCTGATACCTCAGCTGCATCACTTGCCTCAAGTTTGAATGTTTTTGTTACAAAGAGTAATGTTTATTGTTTCCATGATAATGACAGCACTATGATTATCTGAAAACTCTCCCTATGCACTTGGATGATAAAGGCCTCAGCAGAAGCTCTGAGAGGGAGAAGGGTAAACAGGAACTTTTAAGCTTTGGCAAAAGATGGGGTACTCCACGTGCTGGCATATGACCCTTTCTATACCCACACTGAAACTGTCCTTAACTGGACATGTGGAGGATGGAGGTTGGCATCCTGCAAATAGGATGGGAGGCACTTGCCCAAGCAGTGGCCCCCTGTACACTGGGATTAGGTGCTGTATATAAATTGTTGCAGCCTACCATTCAATGTAATTTCTGAAGTGCTGTATCATCACCTTGTCAAAGTCAAATCCTGTGGGTGAGCAAGCAGGCAGACTTCTGCAAGGCCAGCGCTACGGATTTCATCTAACCTTGTGATAATACATAACTTTGACACATCCACCAGTGCTAACTTCCATTTATTGGTTCCCTTTGCAGAGTCCCAGTTGTGAAGCTGTCTGTGCTGTGCTGAGGACAAGTGGGACAACTTGTTAAAAGCAGATGTGGTTTTGGTAAGTAGCACACTGAGCTTCTGTTGTGGATACCAAGATAAAAACCTAATCTCCTGGCTGGAGGAGGGTTACAGAGTCATATTTGAATCTAAGGTTTGGAAACTGAGGAGCTTGGCTCTGTCACAGCAGAACTGCTCACTGTCTTCAACTGGACAAAGCTGCACTAAGCTGTTTTGAAAAGTATGACTTCTTTGTTAATCCAATGACAACTGTAACAGAAACTGTTACTGAAAGCAGTTCCTTGCAGTATAGCATTGAACTTCAAGGAGAGGTTTTTTCCAAAGGTCTTATGCATGAAACTGTTTAAATGATAGCAGGAACTTACTTGCCTGTGATAGCTAGAGATGTTGTGTAAGAGCAGAACTCTTGCTCTTAATGCCTGTCTTCATCATATGACGATGTATTCCAGAGAGGCAGGTGAAACTTCTTTTTGGATAGCTTGCATTTATCCTTTTGTAATTATTTCTTACTGATGATTTTAATACCTTAAAAACTCTTGTCTAAAGGAAACGGCAGTTATGCTATTAATGCTTTTTTTCTGTAATGTGTACTGTATAATAGTGAATTGCAGGCATCCTTTTACCATTGTTTTGTTTCCTTCAGTATTTCGAAATGAACCTACCTTGGCAGGAAACACCTAGCCAGGCTGGCAAAGAGACTGCTTAGCCCTTTCACGCAAGGTGAGTTCAGCTATGTGGTATGACTTCCTCAATGTTTTACTACAGGGCACGTGTGTAGTAAATAACATCATAGGTGAAGCAACAACTGAACTTCCAATTCCAGGGGTATGGAAGGGAATCGATTGTTTTCAGGACTCTTAAAATAATACATAGTTTTATAGTATTGAAGTTAAATGAGGTATTTATTTAAAAGCATATTGACTACATGTCCCCTGAAATTGAGCACAACTAGGAACCTGTATTTCTCAGATTAATTAAATCAGCATTTCAGTTACTGTAAAATTGGTCTTTAAAAAGGGAAGATATGTTAAGGTTTGTTCTGGTGCTGCTTTAACTCCTGGCTGACAGTGTAGCAGAGCAGATTGCAGCTCCCTAACCTCTGCCTCCAGCTAAGCACAGTAGCTTGTCACGTGAACGACTGTGTCTGCAGAGGTTTTGGCCTGAGCCTCGAACCATCTATGCAGTGGTTTCTGAGACAAATCTGGCAACAGATCAGAGCTTGGGCATTAAAACAGACTTGTGTGCAGTTACTGAATGAAACATCGTGCTGGGGGTAAAATGAGTATTCTCTCTGCTGCTCCCTGAGGGAGTGAGCATTGTGAGGAAAACCAGAGATACTGAAATCCCCATCAGAACTTACCACTCTGGAGATGAGTTAGGTGGAGAGTGTTTTAACAGCACTGTACCATGTACATGCAAGCAATGGTTGTCAGAAAAACAGGCAAGCAGTCAGAAGATTGAGGGCAGCTTCATTTGCGATCATTCATGTGCCAACAATTATTAACCCAAGTAGAATGAGCAAACTATAAAACTTACTGCAGTGACTGGGAAAGTACCGCACTCCATAAATAATGAAATGAGCAACAGTCAAGAATTTAAAGTAGGGTCAATAACTTTGCTTTTAAGCTCAACTAGTAATCAATTTGGAACAATTTAGTTGTCTTGGATGTCTTACTATCTAGAAGCTTTATAGCCTGCCCCTTCCAATGTGCAGGGCAGTCACACAGACATTTGATTTAGCCCAGAAGAAAAGGCAGAGGTAAGAAGGTGGGAACAGAGGTAAATCCTGCAGATGAAGATGCTGAAGATTATTTTCTTCCTACTTGTTTTAGGAGATGTTTAACCTATTTCCTCCTTTCTGCTAGACTCTAACTCATCTGCTGGTGTCCCCTCACAAAAGAGGAAAGGAAATCTCCAGTTTTAGGATGGAAACATCTTAAACCAGTGATAAAATACTAACTAAAACTGGCTGCCATTTAACACACCTCCTTTTAAAAACACACACACACACAAAAGAGTAACATCTAAAAGAATATGGGTCCAAACTTAGAGCAGAAAATTCAAATCTGAATAGTCATTAAATAAAATATCAGGGATGAAAATCTAATAAAATACTGTATCAACTGTGGCATAGAGCATTTGTATGGTTGGGGAATATGAGGTTTAAATTTATGGTATTTACAGTTCTGGCTTAGCCTAAGGAGGAAATGATACCTAATCAAAAACTTCCAAATGCTACCAGTAGTATAGTGAGAGGGAGGTACACAGATGCGCTGTGCACCTCCCACGAAGCTTGTGTATTACCTTGGCTGGATGAAGACTGCAGTGTTCAGGTATTAGCTATGCTGGGTTATAGATGCTGTTAGTGATTCTTTGCCATGTCAGATACTTTGAGCTACATATTCATTCAGAAAAGCCAGTGGAAATTATTTTTATTAATATTTTATTAATGATAAATACTGAAATTAGACATGCACAAGATACTACTATTAGAAAGGTCTGAATTATTCAGATGTCTTAATTGCTTTCAGACATGTCCTTGGCCTCTGGTCTGTAAGCATGTTCTGAAAGCGTTTTAAGTTTCGTCAGTTAATAGACATGGGTATGAAGCTCATAGGGGTTTTTTAATAAACCACTACAGGGATCAGCATAGTTTCTTGTGCGGTGAAGGGAAATCCAGCCATTTACTCATTTAATAACAAGTTATTACAATAAAAATCTGTCTGATAGCTTAGTTCTCCTCTGTGTTGGGTAAAACTACAAATGCTCACAGCAGGGCTTATGTTACAGGCTTGTTCACTCTGCTGCCTGCTCTGAAATACACTGGCACATGCTGCAGGAAAGAAACTTACTGAATTTTATTAGAGGGATTTACAAACACTTCTCTAAATTGCTGAAATGTTCTGACACAAAGCTAAAGGTGCGAAAACATCTGTATGCACTTTGTGGTTTCAGAAGCCACAGCTCTGACTTTCTGCCAGAAACACCAACCACCACTTCCAAGTACTGGCACTTGAGTCCTACAGTCTGTTTCCTAAACAGGTAATGATGTTTTTAGTGAAGCTTGTCACCATGAACCTGGTCCTCATGAGTCAGCTGCTAGGGTGGGGAAGTCTTGTCCTACCTGTGAAGCAGTTTGCCTGCAAATGGGATTGATTTCCCCTGCAAATATTTGCCTGTGATCAGGTTACTGGATTGGAGTCCCTGTTTCCCCCAGTGTATAAAGCAAATAAATAAGGTTTAATGTCTTTGTCATGATTATGTTTTCAAAGGCTATTTACAAAAAAATCTTTAACTTTGGCTGACCTTAGTACAGCGTCATCGGGTGAAGCTGTAGGGAACAGTTGGTTTCTGTGCACAGTCTTTATTTTGGCTGGCAGTCTGTTAACTCCGATAAGTGGGTAAGCTCATGCCAAGCAAAGTCAGGCATATCATGAGATTCTGCTTTGTCTGTACTGAGAAAGTAGCCTGAGAAGCAGCCTTGAAGGCTAATAAACAAAAAACCATACACCAGAATTTGGGGCTGAACAATTGTGATTCTTGAGGAGTTTGAAAAAAGGACCCTGTCAGGTGTTGCATTCACCACTCTCCCTCCTCTAGATGTGGAGCTGTCCTGCTTTAGCAAGAATGGTGCTCCAGCTCTGTAAGAACTGCCTTGAACACAGCAGTGTGCTGCTGCTTTCCCTGACGTCTCAAGGGAAAAGAAAAACAGCTCTTGTGTCTCATGAATATGTGTTCAAGCCTCCTTGAGCAACAGCAGAATGACACTGGGAATTACTGTCACTGCTGCCCAAAGGGCATACAACAGCCATGACACAAGGCTCTTATGCGATGGTGGTTGCGTGGTGCCTCTTGGGGTGTTTTGGGGGTTTATTTTCTTTAGCAGCAGCAGTCACTGTAGTTAAACAGTATTTGTTGACAGATTCAGGAAAAGAGCACTGCATTGTCAGTTGGAAAGAAATGATTATTTTTATTGTTTTCCCCCAGACCTTTGCATTCCTAGATGGCTTACATCATGTACTGTGAACTGCATGCAGAGGCAGTTTGAATTCAGGTCAAGCTTTGCCTATTTCTAGTAGATGTGTGTTACTGATAAAAACATTTTTCACACACCATGCAAACATTTATTAAAGTTGCTTCTACAAGCAGCTGTACTGAATTTATCTTTCCTCTGGGCTCTCTGGGAATGGCAGACTATTTATTGTGCTTATATGAAACACTTGTTTTGACAGATTTCTTCAGAAGTAAAGCAGCACAAAAGGAGACGTTCTGCTCTTTGAAAACAACTGGAACCACTGGCAAGAAGCAGCAACACTGTGCACTGAACAAGGGCACCTTTTCCAGGTTATCAAAACATGCTGTTAAACTGAATTTTGCAGCTGCATTTTCAAATGTACCATGGGATGCATCAAATCCAAGGCTGCCTTTCAAGGTTCAAATGCTATCCAGGATGAACAGATCAGGGAAGGTAATGAAGGATGCACTGGAGAGAAATCATCACTAATAGCAGCGAAGGTGGATGAGAAAGGTCCATCAAGCACTATAGTGCTAGACTATGCACACCGTCTCTCCCATGAGATCCTTGATCAGGCAGTAAAACAGTGGGCAGTGACTGAAAGCAAATACAGCGACATCCCTTTTATTGAAAGTGATGTGCCCTGAGCCCTGACTGGCAAAGGCTGTCTTCACCATGAGTGTCCTGTCTGTGAAGCAGTTTGTATTTGGTACTAGTGCAAATACAGTAAAATCAGCTGTGATTTGAGCATAATGCCACTATATAAATGTGTTTGCAAGAAGAGGCAAAAAAAAAATTGCCTTTTCATCTATATTGCTAAGAAATTAATTGGATTACAGTACAATCTATTAAGCAAGTGTCATTTGTCATCAGCCGTATGTTGAGTATGTTCTGTCTTTGTATGTGCTGAATGTGATCAGAAATAGTGTTAAAAGGATGAGAGGAATGTGGCTGCCCTGCAACTGTACAAGCGCTGCCTCAGAGGCCCCAAAGATGCTTGAAAACAAAGTGTGGATTATTTTTATGTACTGCAAAAAAAAATCGGTGGCTTGGTGGTAGGTGAAAAGAGGGGAACTCTCCACACTTGGTAAATTTGTCTGCATTTTGCTGAAGTGAAACCAAGGTCTGCAGGCAGCAAAGATAGCTGCTGTCATAAATTTTACCTTGATTCTTTGACTGGGCTAAATCCGTAAACCACAAAATAATGAAGGTGATGAGAAGCATTTTATAAACCCCAGCAGTATTCAGGGACCTGTATGGATTATGATACTAATCGACTTCTGTTCTTAAGTGAAACAGTGAGGAACATTACTGTGTTGACAAACAGTGCATTATAATTAACAATGCTCCGGCTTCCGTAAATGCATGAAGGCTATTCTCTAAAACCCTGCAGTAAGGTAGTTTAATGACGTCTTATCACTGTGTTCAGACCAAAGCTGTTTGGATTTTTGGTTTGGTTTTGTTTTTATGTTAGGATGCTGTTTTTGTAGGGGGGATTGGGTTTAGTTTTTTACTGTAACCCAGACAGGTGTGCAAAAACTACTGATGCAAACTAGTGAAACAAACTTTCAACAGCGTGACAGTGTTTTAGGACTATATGGGAACTATGGCTGATTTACACTAAAATTTCACACAAAGGTTAACGCCCTTGGGACAGTACCTTCCTTCAGCTCCTGTAGGCTCATCCTGACCCATTGGTAAAACTGCACATGGTGATGCAAATACAAGCTACAGAAACCCAAAGCCTGAGCAGTGCACTGATTTGTAAATAAGCCTTAGGCCCACAGCTTAAGGGGCTCAATTCTTTACCAATTTTACGTAGCCTGCCTCCTCACACTGCACCCTGCTTCTCCAGGACTTGCAGCCTGACCTACAGTACTTGTAACTAGCATTTAAGATATGAAGAAAGGGAGGCATTAATCACTGTCATCTTAGAGCTACAGTTTTGCTGACATTTTATACGAAGTGAATGCCTTGTAAAAGCTTGGGTTTTAGCACCAGTTTGTTCCTTTTTCTGTTATGGCCAGTTTAAAAGACATAGGTTTGGGTTTTTTCCTAGATCAAACTGTTTTCATTTTATGTTTTTGTTTTACAGAAAAAGGCTTTCCATACTGGCAAAAACTGTTACTATTTTTAAAACATACACATAGTTGTAGTAAATTATATAAAAGCGTGATTTTTCAAGCAGCGGGAAGCAAGCAGAAAGAGGACCATGTAAGTTGTTATTTTTAGACTGCCTTAAGTCTGAGAATAAGCTATGAATTGAGCTGTTTTGAAAACTCCGCCACACAAACTTAGTTACTTTAAATCCACCTGTATGGGGAAGTGGTTTTATCAAGAGTAAAGGGTGAAAAATGGTTCTTTGTAACACAGCACAAGACTGTATTAATTCACAGCGACCAGACTAGACTCTGCTATTAAGACTCTTCTGAGGCTTTTGCTGAAAAGAAGGGGGGCAAAATCTGCTTGTGTTGGGTTGTTTTCTTCTTTGAAGCAACGAATCTTCGAAGCCATATGTAAAGTGGGACCAAAGCCCACTTAAATTCTACTACCAACAGTGATGTACCTTGAAAGCTCTAAAGCATGTAAAACATTAGACCATACCCTACATTTGCTCAGTCTAAAGAAACGTCCATGCCATATATTAGGATGATTTAAAAAGCAAAACCAAAACATTGATATTAATTTGACATTGCTTAACCACAGTATTAAAAAAGATTCCTATTCGTATTATAGCTAAAGTAAAGCTTTATTACAAAAAAAGTGAACCTTTCTGTAATGTTAGTCTTTACTTAAAGATGTTAACACTGTCAAAGACAGTAATTAAAGAAAAAAAATAGCAGACACCCCAAATCAAACAAAAGACAAACATCCCCCCCAAAAAAACCACAAAAACAAGGGGGAAAAAAGACCACCCCCCAAAAAGCTCCAGAGACTTTATTTGCCAGATAAGGTGACTAGCAGATAGATAGAAAACTGCATCACTTTAGGTAGATCTGTCTTTGACCCTTGTACAAGTAACCTTCGTGGCTGTCAGGGGGAGTTAGGTGTTGCAATGTCTCAAATCCTTTCTTTGGATGTAGCCTTAGCATCTGACAATCTTCTGGGAGTCAGAACATCAGATGTGCTTTTGAAAGCAGCTTCTCCATTGGCAGGATGCCACTGCATAGTCCAACAGCAGGCAGAATTATAAAATAAGATATAATAGTCTGTATCATGGCATCCATATGGATAAATACTCAAAATTTCCCCAAAGGAGAAAGTCACCTAGGTATAATTAAACATGCATCACAGTGTGATTCCACTTGGAGTACTTGCTGTGTGGGCTACCTTCGCTGCTTCCTCAGAAAGTCATCATAACATGATAGTAACTGGATCACCCACTGTCTGACCAGTTACCTACCTCCAACCACAAAGCTTGTCTTCTCTCATTAATGCTGGAAGATTACAGCAGCTTCAATATGGCCTGAAGTGCAATTCCAGCTCTTTGTGATGCTTTCTAGGACACTGGAACTTCAGGGAAAGCATGAAGCAAACGGAAGGCAAACAAGCTTACAAACAACAGGGAGACAACTTCTCACCTAGGAAATTAATCTCTTTTACAAGACACTGTCCTTAATAAATAATGCACTTACCCTTAATAAAATAAAAACATAAATAAAAGCTGCTCAATACTACAGTCTGGTGAGGAATCGAAGGAGACTTCTTTCCAGAATTACACTGTATTTCTAGTAGGCACAATACTAATGTATAATAAAAATCAAGATGGCTTTACCTAAATAAAATTACATCTCTTATTAGATTACTCTAAACTGTGCCACCTCTAATGGCTTTCCAGCTAAGTTGCCACTGATTCTTTGACTTGATTTTGTGTAATAAAGGCACTCCAGTATGGGACTGGCATACTCCACAAAACCATTTACTTCTATTTAGGAGTTAAAAATACTCTTGCTTTATATTTTCTCCAGGAAACATAACTGTTGTCTGAGTGGATACAATGTGACTGACTTGATATTCTAATAATAATTCAAAGCATATTAACTACAGCACAACTTCATAAAATTGACATTTCTGGACTAAGACACATCAGTAGTCCAAAATAAAACACAGTACAATCTATTTTTTACAGTATCTTTTGTGGAAAATATTTTCTTGTGGACCAAATAAAATTGAACTTACCATCTGTTTGTATGACTTTTATTTTATAGAAATGCACAGATTGGACAGGATCTTGCTACCACGAGTTTGGGATAATTTCTGTTCACATAAATTTTGGAAGCAACTGACCATGCAAGTCAAAGCTTACTGATTCAGAAGTACTCTTGCTAAAGCACCTTAAATCCTTTTCAGTCAGAGAAGGCATGATCCCTGCTCCCTGAGAATTACCATGTTTTTCATTAAATGGTTGCTGAAGATTGCCCCTTTTGTACAAAAACAATGGAATGAACCAATTTAAAATAAAAATAACCACTGTTTAAGAATCTAAAGCATACAAAAATTTCAAAAAATAAGGAGGGAAGATTTAAATTTCTTACAGATCAGAATGAGGTAGAAATTCAAGTCTTATTTTCCGAATTATCCTAAAAGTATTAATGAAATCTCTTAATTGCTTTTGAAACTAAGCTCAAGGACTGCCTCATAACCAATACATACATGGTAAGATTAACTTGCAGGTGAAATTTGGACAGTTTTATCTAGTGACAAATCAAGGTGCCATTTTTTCATGATTTTGCTCTCCATTTTGCTCGCCTCTCGTTCTTTGAAAGTCACTTTAGTAGTTCACCCTGATGCCTGAATTTCCCGGGCTTTGTTTCCAATCAACAGCTTCTAGGAAGGAAGGAGCCTTAAGCCATTGTAGACCCATACTGTCAATAATAAACTCTGCCCAATGTCGAAAACTCTGTAATAGTACTGCTGGAGCTCTGACTTTTTGATTCTCCAGTGCTGATTACTGACAGAATATGGGACAGAAGTTTTCTTCCTTTAGTCTCAGTGATTCAACTTCACAGAAGCCAAAATTCGGTTTTGTGACCTGCCTATAACTGTAGAAACAAGTAGGAAAAGATTCTGATACATGATTTGATTAACCATGCAGTCTTAATGTTGCAGAAAGATTATTAGTTACGTGTTGTTGCAAACACTATAGAAAAATTAATATTACCCCCAAAAAAGATTATACTTTTATCAAGGAGCTCTGATTATGTCATATAACCAAGTATTATTAGTATCAGAACCAAGCAACCTTTAATGCATACACAACAATCTTAATCTGTTTTTTGATGTATATTTAAATTTTTATCCCAACAAATACATTCGTTAGGATGTGTTGTCTTAAAAAATCTATAAAATCCATGCACGGCAGATATTTAATATTTTCTCCTGTTCAAGATCTTCAGTACACATTGCTGCATTCCCTTACTTTTCACAGGTTTTCCATCCAACAGATGGGATGTTCATGGGCACAAGCAAATGGGAACCCAGACTAGTGGTATAAACTCCAGCCACTTGCAGTACTAGGGCTGGGCTGACCTCTACCACAAAAATCATTTGACAGTCACTAACATCACTGCTTAGTGTTCAGAGGAAGGTATGAGCCAGTTATTTCTTCACCCCTGTAAGACCAGGAAAAACTCACTATTTTTTAAATCAAGAAAAACTAATTGTGTAGTTCAGTTTAATGGCTTTTTTTAAAAGGTCTTTCTTACAACAAATAGAAGCATGCTCTAGGCTCTGACAATATTATAACATTTGAAACAATGTCTACATCACATAGCAAAACTGAATACTGACAAAATGTTAAATCAATGGAACAATTTCTCTCAGACTAATAATGTGTCAGTCTAACCCTTTATTTAAAAGGCTACTTAATACCATGGATTTCTCATGTCCTGCATTTTCCTTTGTATATTTTATTTTCATTGTATAAATAATAAGCTGAGGCACAACCCAAACTTAATAGATCAGTGACAGAGCCAAGAACACAAAGGTCTCCTAACTTCTTGCTTATTAGGGTCATCCCTTAAGTCAGCTCTGTCCCCCAAAGGCTCCTCCTAAACTAAGAGTTGATGTAAAAAATTAAATGTTAATAATTGCATAAAGCATTAAAAATAACAATTTGCCTTTTCCCCTTATTAACTAGAGATATGATTATTTGCCATTATGGCAGCATAACAAAAGAGAATGTTCCTGAATACAAAAAATTACTTATGAATTTCAGGCTAGCTGAGTCTTACCAAACTTTATCACACTACCATTGATTTTTATATCATAGATTTAAGCAGATGTTAAGTCAATAGGCTTGATTTTTATAGCTTGAGATCATTGCTTCCCAATGGCTTAAAACAATCATCCACAAACTCATCACTGACTTCTTCTAGAGCAGCTGGCTTCCATCTGGGGGACTGGTCTCTGTCAATCAGCACTGTCAGGTGGAGTACAAAAACACAAAAGTCACTTGCAAGCTTTCTCTAATTAAGATGACTTTAGATTGCATCCAGACAGATAACTACAGTGAATACCATAGGGAAGAAAAATCAGTATGTTCTCAAGAAGACAGACTTTTCGTAACATACGTATTTCTACTTAATAAAAAGTCTTGAGTTGTGATCTGCCTGGAGGTGTATCTGGGAGTTGCCTGATGATACAAGGAACAGTGGGTAACTTCAGAAGAAGCCCAAGTTTTGACAGAATAGACCTCAAATTAGTGCTTTCTGTTAGACCTGCTACTCCTGCCTGACTTACATTTTTTCATGTGAAACTGGGAACAGTATGCATGATTCTCCTTTTGGATAAGGGCTTTCACATCTCTCCAAAATCTGATTGTAGACTATAGGAGATGACTCAAAGGAGGTGTTTAATGCCTAAAGCTGATTTAAACACATCATATAAACTAATAATGAAATAACTTATGAGGAAAGAGTAAAGCAGAGTATCTTTGTGGGCAAATACAAGAATATTTATTTGTAAGTACTGACAGATACTGCAGACCTATGTAAATTTAACTATGGAGATTTGTATAAGCTTAATATGTGTACTTTACATGTGTACTAGTACGTTACTGAAGATAAAATCATCGGTGAATGAATTTCATGTATAGCAAGAAAATACAAAAAACATTCCATGTACTGCAGGAATGTTGAAGGCATGTCAGCAAGAACAGCTGCATTAGTGAACAGTGGTTAAGACAAGAGAGAATTTATTTGTGTATAAAATTATCAGTTTGAATGGAATTCCAGAGCATCCTTCCAAGCACCTTTTTGGCTCCAAGAAAACCCATAGAGGCGCTATTCAAAAATGTGATTTTTTTATAATTTAACAGCTATAGTAACTATGGCTTTCTAGGATGCACCAACATCCCTCCTCAACACACATTCCCTTCAGGTGTGTGGTATCAGGAAATGATTTGCAGATGGGGCTGTTTGTGTCATGGGAGATCTCTTGACCAACACCACCCACAGCATATAAGGGAGGATGGGCAGGGAACACCTCTCAACACTCAGTGTGCTGAGAACAGGGGGGTCAGTCTGCCTGGTTGGTTGATTGATTCATTTTTCTGAAGAAGAGTAGGATGGCTCTAAAGGTATGCAGACAGAAGATACTTACAGAGCATAGATATTCTGAAGAATAACAGACGGTGGTTTTGGTAAGTTGTCATGTCTTTCTAAAGAGATTTTATGCTTGGTGACTAAACTAAAACCACCTAGGATGTGAAGTATACAGAGGAGTTGGATTTTAAGTTTAGTGGAAGGAATGTCTACCTAAAGACTGTGTCATATCGGAAGACAAGGCATTATGGCAGTTTGTGGTAAAAAAACCCAAGTGATTTCAAAATGTCTTTTTAACTTTTCCCTCTATAACCAACACTTGGAAAGTGTCTAGAAAATAAATACCATTCAAATAGCAGCTGCATTAATTAATATTTCTGAATATAGCTGAAGACAAACAGGCATCACAACCCTTTGTCATACACCTCCAAAGTGAAAGGAGAATCAGAGCCCTGCATCCATTTAATTGCAAACAGAGGACTAAGGACTCCTTGGCTACAAATAGGAACTAATGTTTAAAAGAAAACCCCTATATAGATCAAAGCTGTACTTCTACAGGGAGTAGAATCCACGTAGTCAATTCTTAAAAAAAAATGTGCTATAAAACAGTAATTTTATTATGTCATTCACTGGATAACCCGGTGAAAAGTTATGACCTTCCAAGTTAAACACTGTGATGTGAAGCCATTGACTGGTTTGGGTCAAAATATATAACTGTCCTGAATCAAGTACATTTATTCCACTGGAGTATGACTTACCTAATGATTTTATTCACCTTTAGTTGAAGTTTACAGTCTGACCAAAATAATCTTAATGGTCATCCACAAAAGCCAATACTGACTAGAGCTGCTTTAGAAGGAAAAAAAAAATGAAAGTCCATGTGTATACTGCTACAGCTCCAACTCTGAAATACAGTAGGAATTGCTGATAATTCTTCATTCTATAGTACTACTGTGTAATCAAGTTAATCTTTCTGTTTGGATCTGTGGCCAGTTTAGTGGATAAGTGAATGCTTATTATGTTCTCTCCAATGAAGTCTTTAATATTGTAGGAGTTAAAATATTTGTTTTCTAATAGTGTCTTGAAAATAGTTCATTTCTGTATTAACGTCTGTATATTCTGTGTTTCTCCAGCTTGAGATTGATCACTACAAGAACAGAACCAAAATTCTGAAGACTTCTAAGGCAGGGTAAGGGATCTTCATTAAGATAAAACTAATTGAACATTCGCATTGTGTTAAGGGTTTGTTCTTGTGGTCTACCTTGTCACCCGACTTCAGTGAGTGTTCTATTTTACCTTCAATTAGCACAGTCACAACGCTGATATTTCTAAGCAGCTGAAATTCTGCTAGTTGCAATGTAATCTCTCTACCTACTCACTGGCTGCAGGGGGTTTGTGTGTCCGGGGTTAGGCTCACACCTGCCAGCTGCTAGCACTGCAGGAGAGAGGGCAGAAGCCGTACAGAAATAACATCTTTGCAGGATCAGCAATACGTAGAAGGCCTTTACAAATTCTATTTGAACTGTACGTTCCTGCACAAATAGTTAGGCTAATTTAGCAGATTTTTGTCCCCTCAGGCTGCTGAGATTGTAGTCCACCTGGATGTGTTTGAGCACTGACACTAAAAAGACTGCTTTGCTTATCCAGTAAGAATAGAAAACCAATGTTCTTAGAAATTATGCAGAGCTATGCATTTCATAATTTATGTATTATCCTATAAATCAAGGTGAAAAATTGATACCTCAAGTGTTCAAAGACCACATTTACCATTATATGGAAAAATGTTGCTGAAAAATGATCTGTATATTTTATGCTTTAAAGGGTTTGGCTTTTCTTTAGTAGCCAAATCACAAGTATCAGAGAGGAATACTGCTTGCCAGCCTATTTTCAGTCTGGCTGAAAGAAAACTGGATAAAAGAACAATGAAATTCTGACCTCAGGTCAAAACAAGTTTAAAAAGCTTTTTAACAAACTATTTCCCTAGCATGCCTATTAAAATTACAGTTTGAAGCAAATAAAAGCCGTTATTAGAACCTGACCTATGGCTGCTGAAAAACAACCTTTGAAAACTAAAATCTGATCATTATATCTTAACTTCACTTTGTGCTAGATCCTCTGTGGACAGGGTCAAAAGCTGGCTCTTAAATGGTTGGAATGTAATGTTTTAATAAATAAAAAGAGAGTATTTTATTTATAATTTTCATTTTTTTTTCACTGGTTGATCCAGTAAAATCTTACTTCCTATTAAAAATTATGTTCAGTATGTTGGGGGGTTGTTTTTTAATTCCTGATATAGTTGAGCCTTTGCTACATCATCCTGTGTAAAAAGAGAATCTTTCCCAACTGCTGTTCTTGCAGCTTCTTTCTTTATGAGCAGTTTGTGTAATTTACTGGGCATACTGATAAGTGATTTGTTTCTGTCCTCTACTTCATCACCATATGGTTTAATAACCTTAGGCATTACAAGTGAGAATTTGGCTTGGTGTTCATCTGACTCTCAGACTTCGAGTTTGTCACTTCAAAGGCTTATATGGTGATTTAGAATATATCCTAGGAATAATCTTTGTAAAATATCCTTGTCTTCATTATCAACACAATGAAAACCATGTACTTCTCAAAAGTATTTGATAAGAACAGAATTCAACAGAATTTACCAAGCAATGGGGTAAATTCTTCAAAGGATTCTCTGCCAGTAAGAACTAAAGATTAAAATCAGAAGCCTTTTCCATGCTCTACAAACTTTGCATCTCTCACCACAAGCTAAATACACTAAATACAGTATTACTAATAGTGAACACTCAAACTAATATCTGTTACTCAAGTGGATTTAAACTACTTTATTAAGACAGATATTAAAAAATGAGAAGGAGGTAATAATATATACTTGAGTTTGAATTCAAAGTCAGACTCCCTCAACCCCAAAGTGTTACTCATCCAAGTGTCTTGTACTTTAAGCTCCTAGGAAAAGGAAGTATTTGTGTATTGTTTCACCTCCTGCTGTACAGTACATAAATAATTATGGTAGTTTCTAACAGATGTGACATTGGGTTTGACAAACTGCATAGTGAATCAGCAGTAGAATCAAGGACAAAATCTAAGTCTGTCCCCTAGATGAACTTCCTGAGCCACTGCTCTACTTGTACCCTTACCTACATTCACCAATGCTTTAAAATGCTGAAATATTTAAGCTTACATATATATATTTTGATAGTAAGACACCTCTATACAGATGCACCTTGGACATGGGAGTAGCCGCTGTTCTAAAAAATTTTCATGTTCTTCAAGTCTTACACCATCTTCTAGGAGGCTGAACCA
Organism: Amazona ochrocephala; assembly: GCA_039720435.1. NCBI lineage: Eukaryota > Metazoa > Chordata > Aves > Psittaciformes > Psittacidae > Amazona > Amazona ochrocephala. The sequence goes on along the minus strand of CM077881.1, from coordinate 77,396,712 downwards.
GCTATGTGGCAGCACTAAATCTGGACACAGAAATTATACCCATAGCTACTCACTACTGCTAGCATTAAATACATTTGACGTTTCCCAATGAATTGGTGCAACCTTTTCATGGTGCTGCATTAGCAAGTGAATAAATTACATTAGGAAACAGATTACACAAAGGAAACATGGCTGTTACACTCTGGAAAAATAATAAGGTTTTGGCCATACAGGAGTCCAGTAAGTAAAAACTGGAGCATGTTTGGAAGTTTTCTCTGGGCTGTTGCTGGACGCACTTTTCTTAACCTCCACAGAAGCAACACAACAGTGAGTTTGCATATTACTAAGTTTGAGAAACGTTTCTGGTGTGCATGCTTACCTGCTCGAACCCCTTCATAGAAGTCGGGGCCTCTCTGAAAGATTAAAAGGAGGAAAAAAGCTGTAACATGACAGATTCTATTTAGCACATCTTTCCCTATCCCACCTCTGCTGGAAACGCAAATTCTCAAGATTCAGTTAAATCTCACTTGTACTGTTCTTGTATCATCCTACTTGCTCCTTACTTATTACAGCTCTATGATCTCCTGCTTAAATGCAGCCACAACTCTCCAAATCACCAGTCAACTCTTATGCAATGCACCTTCTCTCTGTTACATGTCAGATTCCAAAGAGCTCTGCGTGATGGGGACTGAGGCATATAGAATCAGAAATTCATCAGAGAGAGGACAGTCATTAGGGATTATGATGTACTTTGCATAACTGGAACACTTTGCAGTTCAATCGAATCCTGGAAACATCCAGAGATTTTTTTATAAAGGTAAATGTAACATTTAAATCTGTAAGGATGCTTCGCTAGCAATGGAACAACAATACTAGTTTCAGGAAAGCTATGGCAAGGATACTGGCAGACACTACACCATATCAGAAATGGATATATTTTGCCTTTTTTCAAGTATTCACATTATCACAATCCAATACATAAAAATCTTACCTTAAAATGTCACAAAACTAGTAATAAGGGTGCCATGGGGACGCTTTATGAGGAGTTTGTTCAGATAATTCATTTAGCAACTATGTTCCACTGAAAGGATCATTTCCTTATACGTTACCTAAGTACTCAGCCCTTACTACAAATAGTACTAAAATCTCCTGGGTTTTTTTAATAAACTTATCACAGCACTCCTGAAAGGCAGTGATATACAACTATTCCCATCCTGCTAATGGGAACTGAGAACTAAGTAATTTAAATAGGAAATCTCTTTGAGAACACCAAGGGTTTAAAACTAGTCCAAATGTAAAATTTCTTATATTACAGCATTACCACACTTTTCTTAACAAAAAGCCCTCTACCATTCCCGTTAATGTAGCCTCCTTCAAGCTTCATATAAATGGAAAAAAAGCAACAGCCTAACAAACGCACAAAAACTATTGAGAATTAAAACCTAAAAATTGTGAGTCCTTCATGTAATCTGTATATAACTTAGTCTCTGATAAATGTGCTACCCCTCCATTGCTGGAAAGGGGCAAGGGGCTCAGCTGCTTGCTTACCATGCACGCTTGACTCAGTCTGTATTCCATCATGAGTACATCTTGTAAGCTCATGGAAGCGCCTTCTCTGAGCTGCCTGAGAGTCAGCTTTAAGGATGTAGGTGACATCTTATTAATAGTCTGGGGAAGACAACAACAATTACTTTTATTCTCTTAAATTCAGACATACTTGCAAGTCTGCCTTTGTTGCATTTTAAACTTTGTGAAGTAAATGATGGCACTGAGCTCACTTATGTTATACCTACTCCTCCTGCTCCCTCCCACTATGCTGTCAAACTAAAAGGACTTACTTGCATAAACTTTTATTGGCAAGATCCCTGGGATGTTTGCTACCACTTGTGGAAAGCCTAGAACTCCTAAGATCACATAATTTATGATCAAATTACTACTAGCCTGGGAATCTTATGCAGCTGGAAAGCCATTTCCAAACAGATGCTTTTGAGAAGTGAAGGTGTGTGACAAGCAATGTTACTCTATTTTCTAATATCATACACATATAGTCTTAAGTGCTCTTACAAGTTACTGATGTTGTAGGTGATATTGTACAGGATTTAAGTTTTATTTGGTACAGTAGGGTAGTAAGGTAACAGTAGCAAGATTAGCAAGATAGTTAAGGTGGTTGCTTTAGGATCATCTGCAGAGATTAGATAACATGAAGAAAACTGTGGAAGAAAAATGTTAAAAAAATGAAACGTAAATGCATATTTATCTAAGCTTTTTGCCTGGGATCAACAGATGCTGCAGTAATTTAGTCCTACATTGCTCTTCTGATAGGAAGCCTGGAGGTCTTGCTTTCCCTCTTTCGACAGTTACAGGCTATAAATATTATGCTACAGACAGGATCTGTTTAAGGCACACAAACGAATGCTGTAACTCTGGCTTTCATGACTATCCTTGAATTAACAGCATGCCAATAAACAGTAGGGAGAGGTGGGGAGAAAGACAAAAACCTGGTTAAGAAAACAGAAATGAGCTTTAAAGCTTTCAGGCTTGTGGGGGAAAAGAGCTATATCTTACTGTTGCCCATCTTTGTTTTCTTACTTCAAACAAGACTCTTTCCCTGTAAATCCAACTACAAGCTGTTATTCACAGTACAATAGACATTTCCTATTAAGTAGGGCTTTTTAACCCCTACTGAAAAGTGGCAGATGGTAAAATTTGCCTCTTTACATTATTTTCACTGCAGACATCAGAGTCCTTACCCAGAGACTGAAATGGCAGGTTTCCAGACATCAACATTAACATTTTTTCTGGCTCCCAATTACTCTTATTACTCTTCATCCCTTTCCAGACACCAGCTGATACAGCAGTGACCCATTTTGCCTGGTTAAGCTGGAAAACATGCAATTGCGTACCTTAAAAGCACTGGTTCTGTCATTCTGTTACTTGCATGTTGACCACTGTGCTTAAGAGTGAATCTGGTTTAGAAAGAAGGAATTCTGGCTCAAACTGTAAACATTTCCTGAGTTCTGGTAAAGCTCTCTAACAATGAGCTGCCTTTCAGCAGACAAAGAAATCAGCTACACCTCTAGTTACATCACCATGTAGGTCTGGTATGGATAGCAACTCTTAACTGGACCCCTTACGTCCTGTAATACACTTGCTGGCTTTACCTTTGAACTGGACCTTTTCTGCTTTGAGTTTCACATTCTGTCATCTGGATTGCCCAGGGAGGTTGTGAATGCTTCATCCCTGGCGGCGTTCAAGGTGGGGCTGGACATAGCCTTGGATGGCATGGTTTAGTGGGAGGTGTCCCTGCCCATGGCAGGGGGGTTGGAACTCGGTGATCTTGAGGTCCTTTCCAACCCTTACTATTCTATGATTCTATGATTAGAAAGTTTTTACTTAGACCAGGTGAAATTGTATGCACAGTGCAACCAGATTGTTCCATAGGTGAAATTATAAGTTCTTTCTGGTTAGAAAGCATTAAAATGGGGAAGATACAAAATGCACACCTAGCTAGCCTAGTGCATCAAGCAGCTGCCTTATCTTGGTATATCAATGAGACTGAAGGTGGAAGAGGCATTGCCATAAATCAAGCTGAAGGAAGAGAAACAAGGGAAGAAAATGGGTAGGTGTAATTGCAGAAAAATGAATCACCAGTATATCTATAAATAAATTCTCTGTACAAAGAGGAGGGCATTGGTGCTAGGGAACAAGCCTGAAAGGAGATAGGATAGGCTGAAGTAAGGAGTACTAAAATGCAAATAAGTCTTCTTAGAAGTATTTGACATCTATTCCAGCATTTTGAGACCATACTGATTTCAACATAATGATCCTGAAAGCTACAAGCTGAAGTTGCAATACACCTGAATTCCAGTAAGATAATATCAGAAGGTGACTGAGTTAAGCGGCACTGACTCAATGGAGTTCCTTACAAGAATCAACAGCTGGAATAGTGGCTGTATCCTTTGCCTCCAAGGCCCACTAAAGTTTCTGATTTGAGCTGCTGAGGGCTCTTGAGGGAAGTTTTCTTTAACTTAACAAACAATCAACAAAACAAAGCCCTGCCAGAGGTCGAGTGTATCACTTTCCTTGCAATAGATGAAGACACCCATGACTTTCTGAGATAACAAACCATTTGTTTGAACAATGAACAATGGATGAGTTTTGCCATGAGAGTCTAGCCAAAGTACCACAGGAAAGCTGCTTAAAGACAGATATATCACACTGTCTGTTAAGAGTTTCAGAATCCTTCTTTACTTGAGTTCAATGCTACAAAGATACCATCCTGCTTCATACCTGTAATGTCTCTCACCCACTGCTGCACCCTCATTTAAAATTTCAGGAACTAGTGTCTGCATCCCAACCTGACTAGCAGATCTGGACAAGGTACCTTATAATTTTCAGCCCTGCACCCTATGCTGGAATTCATTCAGTAACGATTAAGGCTATAAACTCACGAAGTATCAGCACTCAGAAGGTGTACTGACCTGCCAAAAAAGTTCTCAGAAAGCATCATGTAAAAACAAAGTTAAACAACTGATGCTTTTTAGGTTTTGATCCCACATGCTTACTTCATCCAATTAGAAGTGATACTTCTGTCACTCAGATCAAAGCTTTTTGGCTCATATAAATCTTAAAAACAAAGTAATGCTACAAACAATTTTTAAAATATGCTAGTAGTACGAGTTCAGACAGTACGTTAGTATTCTAGCTTTCTACTTATTTGTAACTGGGTTTGCAATGTGATTTAAGTCATGAAGCCACTCCCAAGCAGAATTTTAACATCTTTACAATCTTCTATTAATGCAAACCACTTATCAGATATGTGAAGGCCTGCCAAGCAGACACGTTTTGAAAGTAAAAAGCAGGAGTACTGTAGATCAAAAAGAACAGGATACCAGAGATAGAACAGCCAACAGCATCCTTGGATTATAGTAGAACTAATAGTTCCATTTTGTTAAAAGGTATCTGTACATCCAAGGTGTGGCTGTACCAAGGTGTACTTCCAAATTAGGGTATTAGACTTTCAATTAGGGTTTATTCCATAAGCTTACTAATATATATCATAAGAAGTATACAGGAAATAAAGAAAATAAGCATACACATTGCTGTTATTGAATCTTTTACAGTCTATGTATTTATTATTTGAATGTGCTGTTGTTCCTGTACCCAGACACTAACATGAAATCTTGTTTTCACAAAGTAACATAAGGGAAACTACTACCTGTGGAAATATTCTTGGTATTGTTACTCCTAATGAGGAAAATTACTTGCTTCACACAAGTCAGCAAACTGCTACCACAGATAATGTCTGATAATCTCAGACTGTTATGGTTTTGCTATGTGTTCCCTGCTCTAACCAGTTCTTTGAACTCTGCTCTTCTGAGCAATGTGACAGCAGGCCAGTGCCCTGTTTGCAGGTGTAAAATGCTCAAGTGCCAGGGTGCACGCTACTATTCTTCCTCCAGCTACAATTAAGTTCAATTACAGTTCTGCCTCCCTAGTAAAACACAATCTCCAGTTTAACTGGCAAACATTTCCTGGAGAAAGCCAGATTTATACTTGAATTCCTTTTCAACTTTTTTCACCCACAAATGCATTTTCCTTCTCTGGTTTTGTAAATCTTTCACAGAAGAAATTAAGTTATCTGATCCTACAAGCTTACTTAATCCTACTGCTTAGCATAGAATGTTTGCTTTTAGAAACTTGTCTGAAACTTGTGTACTTGTTCACGCTAATAAGCCTTAAACTTGATAGAAAATGTGGGGTTTAGGGTCTCCCTCCACAAATTTATGTATGGACAGAATCAATTCTTATTAACAGTCTCATCTCTTGAACAGAACAGGCAACAGACAATTTCTCAGGAACTCCAAGGACACTCATTCATTTTCAAATCATATGAAAGAAAAAACCTGTTATAAAGTACTATTAAAGATAGGAAATAAAACAAGAAACAACAAAAGAGGGTTTTTTTGTTTGCTCGTTTAAAGTAAAAAAAAATTACACAATCATACCCTTGAAGTAGGTGATATAGTTTTAAGTTCTAGATTAAAAAGATGAAACAAATATACACTTCTAAACAACCAGGAACAAAGCCATCTTTTTAATAGGGGAGATCTGAGTTACAGGGCTGCAGATGAAGGGAATGAGTCAAGCCAGTCTGGATAACCAGAGCAAATGTGGCAGAACAAACTAGCTAGTTAACACATTTCAGTAACAAAGTGTTTTCAGACTCCTTGCATGTTTTGTAATAGGAATTGTATTTTGAACTAAGCACCTTTTAAAGGCTATATTCCTCTAGGTCTGATTATGTTTTGAAGTGCCACAAAATTCTATGACATTAACTTAGGAAAAGCTATCTTCAACTAATCTTGGGACAGGATGCCTAATGTTAATGACACTACACTATAAAATTATATTACACTGCTCAAATGAAAGTCCAAAGATGATGGGTGTTGTTTTATTACAAGAGGAGGATTTCTTCCGTAAGCTGGAACTAAAGTTAAAACAAAGTGTTTGTTGGAGAAATGCTTGTGTTCTATCCAGTTGTAATATTTCATTAGTTCCAAGGAAAACTTTAGCAAGGCACTTGAATACAGATACCGCAAAGGAAAAAGAGAAAATATGAACATTACTTATAAATGAATAAAAGCTGCTTCTTGATTTTTGAGGTCAAAGTGTGTATTAAGTGTGTAGTATTACAGTAGACAAAGTAGTGATTAGAGAGCTCAGAAATGCATTAAAAAGATCAAAAAAACCTTTGTGATAAATTGCTTGCTGTTTACCAAAATGAGATATCTGGAATGGAAGAAAGAACAACATTGTTCTGGCACTGTTTTATTCCAAACCTTGGCAATAAAATGAGAAGCTATAAAAGGAACCTTAGCCACCAAGAGCTCCCTGATCGTGGGAAGGGAAAAAAGAAAGGGAGTGAGTTCGGGTTTTTTTACTAGATGACAATTTTATGCAACATATGATGGTATTCGCATTCTACAGAGGAATATTCTTGTCTGAGTAGACCTACTGACAGGCCCACAGGATTACATGTGAGAACTTGAGGATCTCAGTCCAATGGCCTACAGATGTTATGTAGTACTAGTTGTGTTAGTAAGGTGACTAAAGTCAGCCCCATGGAAAAAAACAGGACAGAACCAGACTTAAAAACCTCTAACAAAAATAGTATAGATGTTACCTCTAGCTGCTTAATGGCAAAAGGAGAACCATCTTGCTTTAAATTTTTAACAATTTCTTCCATGCTATCTCCTGAAAAAAGACTGAAAGAAAAAGTTAATGAGCGAACTGCTTTAACCTTCCTCTTCCCTGTGAAGTGCTAGTAACACAGAACTTAGGAACAGAGAGTAACAAGCTTACTTGGCTTTTCTTAGCAATGTGTTCCCTGCTGTTCAGTTTTACATAACTCTTCCTTTACAAACCTCTAGCATTTCAATAAGCCTCACTTACAAACTCTGTTTATCCAGAAACTTCAGTTACTACCATAAGTTTTATCTGTATTTTTGTAACACATCAAATGTTTAGCTATCAGCTTCATTCTACTGGTTTGGTGTCAACATATTTTGTCTCTATGCTGCCATGCTTCAAGAGTTTTAGCTGCTTCTTATGACTCATTTCTCCTTCCCTTTCTGAGAACACAGAAGTTCCAAACAATCATAGAAATTACCTTATATCAATGAGTATTAATGTACTACATATAATTCCCTGTCCAACTAAACAATTATTCTCTTAAATGCCCATCCAATTTCTATGGCAAAATGTTCATTTTAAAGTGCATCAGGGCAGTTGCTTAATATAATGGTGTATAAGTCTGGCAAATATGCTTGAGTATTTAGTATACCGCTGAGTGAAATATTTTATGAGATTCAGATAAAGTTCTCTAAAGACAAAAAATTTCCAATTACTAACTTGAATGCCATTTCTATCACCTTATCTGTGGAACACTGATGCTGTTAGTGGATTTAACTTATGCTCTCTATCCAAAAGGTGAAAAAGAACAAAGATTGCTGAATACCTGTTGATCTTATCCATATGTTCATCAAGTACAAAATCCTTTTCTTGATCAGCTTGGCTCTATTGAAAAAGCAAATACATATTTTAATTGGTTACTTTAGACCAAAAGCTTATTAGTACTGAAAAATTTCAATTACTTGTGTTACAAATATATCATAATAAATGAACATTTAATATTCATAACACACTGACATTTTTAATGGATTGCAATTTCACAGTGTGTATAAATGAACTTATTGCTTATCTTGTAAATGTTAAAGATGTCACCTCAATACAGTGCTTGGTCTGAGCTCCTATGTATGCCTATTTGGGTGGTTATCTTGAACACAATCATGTTTATTCTATCAATACTTTTCTATCAAATACAATAAGAAAGCTAGTGTAGAAACATCTATTAAAAAACTGAGGGGTTTTAGATATTATTATTAAAAATATACAAGCATGCATGTATGTATTTAAAAAAATGACCAAACAAAACCACCACAAGCAAAACAATACAACCTGCATTTCTCTTCCTTATCTTTTCTCTGTAGTTTTACAAAACTTTAGTTAGACAAATAGAGTGTAATAGATCTGTTTGCCTCATGTAGGAAGGCTGTCAAATGTTTCATACCTTTTGGCATTAAGGGATTTAGGACATAAGCAGATTTTTTCAGTAACAGGAGCTGAAACTGAGAAAGATTCCCTGTCACTTCAGCTCTGATAACTAAAAATACACTGCTTCCTTTTCCATGCAGTGACATTTTGTAAAGTAGTATACTGTAACATATAATCATTCCTATTTCACAGCTTTCTATTTTGCCAAAATAAGCTAATACCCACAGTACTACTCATTATCCCATTTATTTTTCTAATTAGTCTTAGCATATTAACTTAGTAGTGCCAAAACATAAATGATAAGAGTAGACATTGCTTGCTTCAGAGCTAAACAACTAGCAATACTGTTTGATTGAATACATTGAATCCTGATTTGATTCCAGAAGTTTCCTTTCACTTGAAATAAAATTACATCACACATCTAAACTGAGTTAACTAAATAGCCACTAAATAAACTTATTATAAAGCAAAACCCTTTTCATGCCCATCATTACACAGGCCTTATACAAACACTAATTACGTATTATCAATACAGTCACATTCACTTGAAAAATCAAACAGAGATCTACAGGTTTGTCCAATGGGAAAACAGCATCTTTCTCCCATTGGAAATATTGCTTTAAGACTTCAGATGCTTTCCCTACAATATGTCTGCACTCTTGTAATACTTATCCTATTGATAACTCCTGTGCTTATTCAGTCTTTCCATTATCTCAAGTTTACAAACATATAAAATATTTGAGAAACTAAAGGAACAACTTGAGTCTTTAAATTCAGGCTTCAAATCTGGACTGCAGATGGTCTGCATCAAAATAATGCTAAAATTTGTCAACTGCATCAAGCTAGAAAATCATTTCTTCAGGTTTATAAAAAGAAAGTTTCTGGGATGAAAATATACCACCACTTCCAAGTGAGCAGTGTACCATTTAATAACTGGCATTATAACTTCTGCAGCCTTTGAATTAGGCCAGTAGTTCCACTCCTGTCATTTGTGTTTGTCAGAATCCCTGAATTTTAGGCCAGCTCCCCAGACTGTACTTGCTATCATGAACAAGTCCCAGTCTGCTAGTGGCTATCTATTCTGCCTTCTGCACAGCATGCTAGAAATCTAAGGATAACGGAGGGTGGATGGAAATGAAGCAGCAATGCATTTTCTGCATCATCATGCTCCTGACTGGAAACTTTCTTACACTCATAGAAAGAGAGTGAAATGATCACAGCAGGAATTTGAGAGGCATCCAAAATGAATAAAACATGAAGAAGGACTTCTAAATTTTAATTTTGACTACTGTTGGCATTAGGGCTACAAATTGGTATTTTATAGTGTGAAGAGTTTGTAAACTCATTTTTTAACCATAAAACAAATGACTGCAGATAAAAAAGAATTCCTATTTACATATATTTAACAATTCTACTTGATTTTTGATAACTGATGAGATTTACCTTCATGTGGTAAGAGTTCAGTAAGTCTGCAATATTTTCTTTTGAAGAAGATTTCAGGGCTATCAGGTCTTTCTCTAAGGCAGGTAGCTATTAAAAAGAAGATTCAATTAAAAATGAGTAAACTAAAATGCACTACTTAGAGTATTAGTGCTATGGTAAGAGTACTATATAGTATATATGGACATAAACACACCTTCAACCCTCCCAACTTTGACAGACATCTCAAAGAAGTACCAACTGAACAATACATGCAGCCAGATTTCACTTTTCAGTGTTGAACCACATGGATTTAATGATGTCTGCAGTGATCAGCACTCTGCTTCCAAAGCAGAGTCCTAATGCAGTGCTACAGCTGCAGCACGTAAAGCAAGCCTACAAGAGTCTGAGACAGAAGAGCAGGAGCCTGGCAACCATGCTATGCTCAAAATAGTACCTAGCCAGCTGCACAATGAGAGCCATGAGAGTTTACATAGAGGACGAAAGCAAGTCATTGTTTCTCCTTCACTTATGTCCTTGCAAATTACATTATGACTCTGACTATCAAATATACTAATTTCTATAATTTGTTACAACCACGTAAGAACAAATAGGATATATGTTAAGGAGACCAATTATGACCACGTAATAGGTGTTACCTAGATTAAAAACTTTGTAGTTGTATAAATAATCTCTACTTTCAGACACTGTTGTCTAAATTGTACATATTTCTAAGCACCCTCAGTTATGCTCAGTAAATCATGCCAGTAATTCATGCCCTTCAACAGAATAATCACGAAGACAGCAACATTTGCTCCCTCTTCCAAGCAAAGCTGTCACTAGCTGGCAAGTGTTATAATGACAGATTGAGAGTATCTTATGATCCCCGTTCACAGTTCATGCCCAGCTAATATAATTGTGCCTCTGCATACACTCAAGTTAGCGTAAGTATACCGGTGTGCTACACAATTCAGACTTGTCATTATGGTTGTAGACTGCACCCTCGCTAGCACTGGTTAGCAGCTTACCTTCTCAGAGTCAACAAAATGTGTAGCAATGCCAGCTTTCAGTACATCTCTTCCTTTCAGCCGGAATCCTGTTAGCGCAAGGTAGTAGCCAATCTTTCCTGATAGTCTTGGCAAGAAATATCCTCCACCTACATCAGGAAAAAGGCCTGTAATAAACAAAACAAAAATGTGAGGGGAGAAGAACTTGTCCAATCATGCATGTAACTTAGTAGCTATTTCTTCTTGTCTCACTTTCACCTCTCTGACTTAGGCAGAGCTCTCTCACCCGTTTCCCCTTGCCTTGGTTTGACATTTTTCTGTCATCAAAACCCTTTCTGCAAGCAAACTCTTGAACACCTTCCAAACTGTATCCTCTCCACTGGCACATAATTTACAAACATATACCGAACAACAGTGTTAATTCTATTTGCCAACAATTTTTGAGCCATTTTCAAATGCCTGAACAACCAAGGTTGCTCTCAGCAAAAACCAGAATTATGAACTAATTTGTACAAACTCAAACATGATGCTGCTTTCTCTCTGAAATCTTTTATTACAAGACAAATGTCAAACAATGATAAAATGTCTCTTGCACAGCTGAGTTTGAACAATTTTGGGGGCTGAGAATTCATTAATAGATCAACAATATTGCCATGGTGCCTTCAGGGTGGAGGCAGAAGATGCTGACCTAAAATCTGGCTCTTTGACAGGACTATGACTAACCTGCAATTTTAAAAAATCATAAAACTTCCCAACTTAGTGACTGAAATTCGTATTTTTAAATCTATATAATAGGGTCACCTTAACCATTTAAAGCTGTGAATAAAATTTAAAAGACTTTTAAAAGTTGTAATTGAAAAATACGACTTTCATCAAAGTTTAAATATTTCAAATCATCACTCTGTCAATATCTACCTTATTCTACTAGCTACAATAATAGCCTACAAAATGAAGTCAACCACTTCTTGTAACTTTTAACAAACTTAAGGAAACTTAAGCTTAGCTCTATCAATATCAGAAACTGAAATGGAAAGAAGCAGTGTCCAGTTACTACTTGGAAATAACCACCGATAGCGCATTCATGAAACTGAAAGTCTTTTGAGGAAATTAAGTGTGGTGGTGTGTTTTTCACTATGGGAGAATAAATGAGACATAAATGAAAAAGAATACAAGTGATCAGTAAGAAACTCAGAAAACACTTGCCAAAGCAGAGATATTAACTGAGAAGATTAAGATGTACATAAGGACTTTAAATGGGGTTCTGACGGAAGGTGGTAAATTTTCACTCACATGTAACTGCTTTCCGTCACAAGAGAAAAAAGTAAACGTTATGTACTACAGAAAGACCCTGAGACAAGTATTTTAAGATGTGCGAAATTAGCAGTCCCTGAATATTTCTCCCTCTTGGAAGGAAACAAGTGGAGGTTTCTTTCAGACAGCTTCTCTTTGAAGTTTTATCACTGCCTTAGGTCCTCACCCATCTCTCAGCTCCTCCCCTGGTTCCCTCTTTGTCCTCCCTTAGTTCTGCTGCCTCTAATACATCACAAAGTTGGTTTTAGGCACCACTTCCTATTTGTTGTAGTATTCTGTTCCTGTTCCTGCTGATTAAGTGTGCTGCCATTAGCTGACTTATTCCTCATACCACAGGCTACTGAGACATACAGCTCGTCTAAAATGCTGAATGTTTCGTCCTTTAAAAGCCCTAAAACGCCAATTAATCACCTACATTCTCCATCTGTACTCACTTTCCAAATAGTCTACCCCACATTTTACCATCTCAGTTTGAGGCATCATATCCAGAATATTGATGCCAAGACTGTAATTTGGCTTTATGTTTCTATTCATCTGTCTCCCCTTGGATATCCTACTACTGAAAAAAAGTTATCCTCATTTCAAAACCAAACTTATAAATGCCCTCCAAAATAAAAAGGCAATTTATTATTATAACATTATTCTCCCCATTCATCAGGACTGAACAGCCTTTTCCTCTTTACTGTAATTAACATACTGATGCTGAAGTACTATTCTCCCCATGCTCTGCTAAGTTTCCAGAGGAACAGCCATCTTCCTACTGGGATCTATAGGGTCCCCCTACATGGCTATACACAAGGAAATTAGTTTTAAATAAGCCCTACAGCAACTTAAGCCGATTACCTTAAGTTGCTTTAGAGGCAAATAAAACTAAACTGAATGAAAGTTTCTTTTAATTATTAAGGAATTTACAAGCAGAATTAGTGAAGGTGTAACTAATCCACTTTACACTTACTTAGCTTTGTAAACATAGTTCCCTATAGCTTCTACTGTATCCTTTGCAAGGTCCCTGTATACCTTTCTTCTTATAATTTCACTTCTCTTGTCCGTTCTACATATTCCTCTCAATTTTCTCAGTAATGCTTCCCATATGTTTCTGCTTGCTACTGGGTTTTTCATAACATATTCTATATACCTGATTTTTTTTTTTCCTTTTGATAGCATTTACCAATTATTTCTCAAATCCCTACTTAAATAAGAGAAGAACTGAATGTCGGTTGGGCTGACAAGGCTAAAAGCCTATGCCTGTAATGCTGACTTGCAGTCTGTACTCTGATACAGATATAACTGTTACCAAATGTGAACCTCTGCAGTTGCCAAGTAGAAGATAAAGGTAGCACTGCTACATTCCTACCTTATCTTGCAGAGGTGGTTGGAGATTTATTAGTAAATAACTTACAGAACACTAAAACCTTCAGAGAGATCTACAGGAAAAGTGTCCACTATTATTATAACATCACTTTAAAGCCCACCTCCTACAATGTACTTTCATCTTCTGTTCTCCTCACCAGTGTTTTTTCCACACCCTCCTACATCTAAGCTGGTTTCCAATGCTTTACCTTATCTATGTCAAAATCCTGCAACCTAGAATTGCCTTTTGTTTCTATTTGCAAAGTGGCATATCTATCTATATCCTTTTATTTACGGTGGTGTATAAATGCAGAGCAATTGTGTGAAAATGTAGCAGCTGAATGAACACTTTGTTTTCATTTCACAGAAAAGGGGTAATGCCTACTGAAATAAGTGAACATATGAAAAAAATCAATTAATACAATATCTAGGCAGCTAGACACTTCAAACATACACCACAGAGATCAAATCAGCTTAGCCTTTAAATCCAAACAGCTCTCAGCGGTTTTATTTCTAACTGATCCTAAAAGGCTTTTAATTACTTTCTTTCCCAAGCAAGTTTTAAGCTTTTCCCTTACATGTCTTCACCGTCTGATTTTAAGTAAGCCCTTGTCAACACAAGAAATGTATGCAAATATTTTTTGAATATAACACTACTCACATCTTTACCTTTGAAAAAGAAAACAGTGGAGGTATCTTTTATTATTAGAATAATTTCATATGCCAAAGAACCTCTCTGTTTAAAAAACAAACAAACCCACACTGTTTCCTGCAAATGGTTTTATTGTACAACTGGTTATGAACTTCAGGAGTTTAGCAAATCCATGTTGTATTAGTGCTGGAGCTATTTAGTTTACTACATTGTCCTTTAGCAGAGAAAATATTTGAAGGGCTTCAACAGTTCTTATTTTTTCTCATCCCAAACTTATTTGACCAGAGAAATTACAGCTAGCAGGAACTGCTCTACTGTTTTTTGCAGGAGTTAAAATGATAGTCAGCTCGCTTATGTTTGGGGGTTTATTATGTTTTGACTTGACACAGCTCAGTATCTTAAGAATTTCAGATTATTTCCTGTGAAATGTTTCATACAGGCTGGATAGCAATAAACATTAGAGAACATGTAAGACACCCTTTAAAAATATGAAAAATGCTAGACCTTTTAAGCATTACTAACAGGGCACACTACAAAAATCCTATCAGCTAAGCATACATTTTAACATTAGCTGTAATGACATCACTGTACTTAAAATATTCTCAACAAAAGCAGAATGTTACAACTTTTATTCTCTTTTCAGAACTTAGTCCTGATATAAAGATCACTACTTCTTACAATTAATTCTTTGAGGTAAAACTAAGGCTAAACCTAATAGCACCACCATATCTGGTGCCATTTAAGCTGTATAACCACCAGGTAATTCTATATTCTCCATAAAGTGCTGAACAGGGCCACGTATTTCAGACTATTCTCTTTCTCCTGCTTGAGGACACAAAGATAAGAACAATGGTAATCATTCTTCAGCTGCCTTGCTTTGGAAAGATGCAGAAACTAAAAATTTTGCAGAGGAATGCAGGATAGGTTACAGACTTTGAGCACTCTTCATGAACGTTGTCGATAAGCAGGGAAAAGGGACTTCAACACTGATGAAAGCGTTAATGGAGTATATTTGCCAGGCTGTAACAGTTCAATGCGGATACCCTGTTGGTGCCAGGATTGTCTTGAAGGAAAATGTGAATGATTTCAAAATGATTTCACTGTTATCTGACTGACTTTTCTTCAGCCATACCACCATCTTCATATAGCTCTCAGACATGTTTTATTTTGTACATCTCAGCTGACAAAGAAGCTGCAGGATCAAACATTAGAAAACACAAAGTACATGTTGCTATTAAAACAGATGACACTGCAATCTCGCCTAGACACAATCTGTATGCAACTGTAATGGGTCTACATTAATAACCTACAAGAAAAGCTAGAATTTCAAAATCTGTCTCATTAACATAGCAGATCAGCTTGTAGTACAGTGAGTTTGACTCACACTGAATTCCTAATGTAGAACTGACATGCTTGCACTAGGATCGTCAGAATTCATCTGCCTACATCTGTAGCAAAGACTTAGCTCCTCAGATCTACTTCCACTTTTTACAGATTGTATCTTGATAGTCTTCATGCTGTCTAGACAGTAAACCCCAGGTATAAGAGCCTCAAGATCAGCTTGCCAGAACATAGATAAGTTGCTACTAATTTAATAGATAATACTTTCCATACATGGTCACCTCCAATTCCTTTTTAAAATTTATTCATTACCCCAACTATTTTCAGTCAAAGACATTTCATCCTCATTACACAAACAGCGAAACTTTAAACATGTTAGCATGTCATGATCTGTTAAAATACTTACCTATTGCTGTTTCTGGCATTGCAAAAACTGTCTTTTCTGTGGCAACTCGGAAATGTCCGTGGACTGAAAGGCCAACTCCCTATGCAAAGGACACAGTTATAAAATGATCAGTAAAAATAATCATAACCGTAATCCCATGTAGCACACCTCTCACTTTCCTCTAAAATCAAATATTTAATTTACCATGCACATCTCAACAAAATGTTAAAAGGCCTTTTACGGTTCAAATGCTAATAAAGCATCAGATTACCTTTATACTTTGGCTGAAATAGCATTCTATGCTTTAAAAAATTGTCATCACCCTTTTCAAACATTACCCCATCTGTAATTTTTGCACATCAAACCACCAACAAAACCCACCCCAATACTTTTGGAATATATATGAATTGCACAAAGTTTTAATTATAATACTTTAGAGAGAAATAATAATTATTCTTATATGCAATAATTACCTACTCTATCAATACAGAAATATTTTAAGCAGGAAAAGCCTTCACCGTTATTGATTAAAATTCAAAGTATGGCGTTAGAAACTCACTTATTTAAACTGGGGACATTTGTTCTCCAAAGCAGAAATAGATCTAGTATACAATAGCTAGTATTTAGCCCCCTTCTCTAGCAGTCCTTCCTGATGAGACGTTTCCTTCAAGACCAGAAGAGCTCCTGGTGTTATCACATATTTTCTGATTAGACACTGAGCGCAGCAAGGCCCAACGAAAAATGTATATTTTCAGTTCACACGAACTGAATTTATTTAGATAAATGTTCAGGAGACAAACTCCAATTTAAAGAAAAATGGTTATCTGATGAAGTTACTATTATTTAGCAATAATATTTGAAGTAATCCGAAAGAATTTGGGTTACTAAGTACAACCACAAAGGAGTCTCACTTCTCAAAAGGCTCAATGTCCAGCTGGAGACCAGTAACGAGTGGTGTCCCTCAGGGATCGGTGTTGGGACCGGTCTTGTTCAACATCTTTGTCGGTGACATGGACAGTGGGATTGACTGCTCCCTCAGCAAGCGTGCCAATGACACCAAGCTGTGTGGTTCGGTTGATACATTGGAGGGAAGGAATGCCATCCAGAGGGACCTTGACATGCTTGTGAGGTGGGCAGATGCCAACCTGATGAAGTTTAACCATGCCAAGTGCAAGGTCCTACACCTGGGTCGGAGCAATGCCAGGCACAGCTACAGGTTGGGCAGAGAAGAGATTCAGAGCAGTCCTGCGGAGAAGGACTTGGGGGTGTTGGTCGATGAGAAAATGAACATGAGCCGGCAGTGTGCGCTTGCAGCCCAGAAAGCCAACTGTATCCTGGGCTGCATCAAAAGGAGTGTGACCAGCAGGTCGAGGGAGGTGATCCTGCCCCTTTACTCTGCCCTCGTGAGACCTCACTTGGAGTATTGTGTGCAGTTCTGGTGTCCTCAACATAAAAAGGACATGGAACTGTTGGAGCAAGTCCAAAGAAGGGCCACGAGGATGATTAGGGGGCTGGAGCACCTCCTGTATGAAGATAGGCTGAGAAAGTTGGGGCTGTTCAGCCTGGAGAAGAGAAGGCTGCGTGGAGACCTCAGAGCAGCCTTCCAATATCTGAAGGGGGCCTATAGGGATGCTGGGGGAGGGACTCTTCATTAGGGACTGTGGTGAGAGGACAAGGGGTAATAGGTTCAAACTTAAACAGAGGAAGTTTAGATTGGATATGAGGAAGAAATTCTTTATGTAAGGGTGGTGAGGCCATGGAATGGGTTGCCCAGGGAAGTTGTGAATGCTTCATCCCTGGCGGCATTCAAGGCAGGGTTGGACATAGCCTTGGATGGCATGGTTTAGTGGGAGGTGTCCCTGCCCATGGCAGGGGGGTTGGAACTAGATGATCTTAAGGCCCTTTCCAACCCTAACTATTCTATGATTCTATGATACATGTGCACAGAAATGTTGTTCATATCCTACCTGGAGAGAAAACCCTCTACTGAGTATTTCTCAAAAAGTTACTTCATACAAATATTTTCTCTCTCTTCCTTCCCACTATTCCAGTTTACTTTCTTTCCTCACCATTAAATTTCCCTTTGCTTAGTCCTTCTATCCATCCAATTCTAGTATTAAAACTAAGACATGTTAAATATCATTTGCGAAAAGAAGTCAGTGTCTAACAAAGGTGTATTAGATCAAGAAGCACTTGTAATTGCTTAGATACTAAAAAATGTCATTTTATCCAACTAAAGGTGGTAGTCTTCATAGTGTTTTATACTTCCCAACAAAACCAGTGGAATTAATTGAATGATACTTGTTTGGACCAGCATTATATATTTGATAGGCTTTTGAGGAGAGAGTAGAACATCTTTCTGCTTATCTACAGAGATCTTTGGGTGGTTTTACATTAAAATTTTGAGAAGCTATCTCAATAAAAATCATATCCATTTCCTCGCACCAGTCTCATGTATTCTTCCCTGGCCTCTCTTATGATTCTGCCCAGCAAGAAATTGTCACTGCTTCCATCAGGGCGATACCTGACTAAATTTTAAAACATCTTCAAGTTTTTTCCGTAAAAAAATATCTGCCAGTCAAGGGTTTTAATACAGATGTATGAAATTTTTAAGATTCCAGTCTAATTTCCTGAGAAATGGGCACTTAAGATAACTAGTTATCATACTTGATTTTATATCCACAGACTAAGCCAAATCTATACACATGAAGTACTGCTGTTTCAAGGAGGCAAATGGGATTTGAGCAAAAAATTGCAATCTTATTTGCAAAGGGTACAACCTGTGGTTCGTTACTTATCTGTCCTTCAGCCCTTCCACTTGAGGACTGGTGAGAGGCTGAAGATCTCATCTGAGCAAAGGCAAAGGCCCTGTCTTCAGTTCTCTTGCAAACGTAAAGCTACATTCACTCCTAAAACAGCTCTAGAACTCTTAAATGAAATGGGAATATGACTTCATCATTTCCAGCTCTTCTTTTTGCTTAGCATAACAGCATATTTTCACTGCATTTGGTAAAGCCTGCTGTTATTTTTATGCATGTTCAGCAATAATGATGACCTTGTTATAACAAAAATTAAAAAAAAAAAAATTACCCATTTTGCCCTTTCCAATGCTTTAATTTTTTCTAATCCAGTAACTAAGAATACAAATATTATCCATTATAAAGCATTTTTCCTGGCTATTTTCTAGAGGATTGGAAGTTTGTATAAAGACTCAAATTTTCAGCTTGAGTATTAAGTAACAAAGACTAGACTGTGAACTCCATGAAGAAAACTCCTCTTCCAAGGTTGTTCATTTTACAGTGATAAAAATAATGGTAGAGTTTCAATAATAAAATGTTAAAAGAGGTAATTTTCTTTTGAGACAAGTAATTAAATCAGGTTTCACTATTTCAAGTGTGTAAGCCCTAACTGGATTTGTTTTCTGGATAGCTTTCAGTTTTGTAGTTCAGATAAGACCATAATTTTAGATGTATATTTAAAAGACTAAAACTTTATTTTTCTTCTTATCCACTATATAGAAAATGGTACACATATGCCCTTACTTCTTTGAAGATCATTTCTAAGTAATCCTACATTAAGATAAAATTAGGTGAGAGAAACGAGTACATGCTTTGGGGATACAAACCCCAGTAATTTATTAAACTGGTGATCATATGCTTTCATATGTTTATTTGCAACTTCCCAAATGTTTTTTTTTTTTTAACCTGTATGTGTTTAGCCTTCACCATCTAATGCAAAGGACAGATGCTTATTAGTTTAATAGTATCCCATGTAAAGAACAAACTCTTCAAGTCTGAAGTCTAAATGCCTTCTCTACTTCTGGATTATGTAATTTTATGTTCTTCTTCAATTTAAATGGAATCTTACCCAGATAGAGTCCCACCTAGGAGGCCCTTTGGTACACTATTCAAGTTCCTGCTGTGTTCACTTCACCAAATACTCCCAACATTTACACATACAAGTTTTGGTGCTGCAACATCTTTATTAAAATACCTTATATCCTGCACTGTCAGCATCCTACCTTTAGTGATCTTAAAATATATACTAAAACTAATGTCTTCCTTCAGACTTTACCAAGATAATTGATTCCTATGGTGTATCAAGGCTTGTTTTTTAATCCAGACAGTTTATCTTAATACTGGCATGACACTTTATTTTCCACTGGTAGCTGAATGTTTGAATTTAGTAAAAAATACTTAACGTGAGTAGAAGTTAGGGAGTTGAGAAATTCACAAGCACTCAACTTAAATAGTCTTTTTGTAAGGTTTATATGAGAATTAATCAAGACCAGGTAACAGCAGAAATGGTGGTCTGACAACATATTACTGGAGATAGATTGTCTAGGAAGGCATTTGGTTACAAATTACAGATTACTACATGGATACTAATCTTAAAAGCAGTGTGTTACAACTTGACTGCCAGATGTCCTCAAGGAGGAGCATAATATTACAGGAAGTTTGGTCTGAATTCCCCAACAAGCTTCTGAAAAAAACAGAGTATGTGAATTTTACTTCCTATACACGATTTCCTACTCAATGCTGCATTTAAAAAGTCATTATGTGATTGCATATAGAAAATTTATCATTGATTTCCATTTTTTTCTCATGATGAATACAGAACCTTATTAGTAGTAGTTTTCTAACGAAAACAAGGTGCAAATTACTCATAGATGGAAAAATGGAATACAGCTACTATAAATCTTAAAAGTCATAAGTTTTAAGTTATAGCCAGAAGTCTCCATTATCTTAAATTGAGAATGACCCATACTAGTAAATCAGAGAACTCATCATGTCTGAAGAACTTAAGAAATTAAGGGCCACCACAACAGAGCAGAATAAATAAGCCCTTCCTGAATTACATACGTAAACTTCTGTTCACATACAGAAAAGTAGATCTGTGTCACAGCAGAACCATAAATAACACTTGTTTATTTACTAAATAACCTAACTCAGACTGCAAAGGAAGTACTGCCTAAGAAAGCATAAGTTAACAGAACAAAAGAAATACAAACAGAAAAGGCCTTTCAGAATGTTGTTTGTATCATTTTCACTGGGCTGATAAAGAATTTTTAGCCATGAAAGCAAACAACTTTATGACAATACCAATATCAACATTGTGAAAATCCTGCTTGAGTTGGAAACACAATGTAACAGTTCACATCCAATGCTAACATCCATTTTGAACTGCATTAAAATACAGTTACTGGTACGGCCAGTGCCACAAAAGAAATGTGGCAATCAACAAGCAAACTGAATATAACACAGCAAATATATCTGAATACAGATGTGCAGAAACAGCTAAGGCGCAGCAAAAATGTTTTCAAAAGCATTAGTTGGCAAAGCGAGTGGAACTGATTCAGGAAGCAGGAGGAGCTTATAGCTATGTCAGGTCAAAAATCACTAATGTAAGAGCATTACCACCTGCATCCAGACATAGCAAGGCTTAAACTGAATCAAAATTAATCTCTGTTCATCATTAATGTTATGGACTACTCCAAAGAGTATAATCCATTTTTATCTGTAGATACTAACAGACAAAATGACTTGGTGAACCAAAGCAATGCAACACAATAGATCAGTCTGGACCAGGAATATCACTTTCTTTGGCTGCTGACATATAATCAACTTTATATAAGTATTTTAAAAATATCATTAAAAACAGGTTTTTTGTAAACTTTTCAATCACTTGGTGTGGTATTTTAAAACATAAAATAGTAATGTAACACAAATATATTAATTTACACATAATGATTATGTATTAGAGATTCTCAGTCCAAATTCCTACAGAAATAGAGGCACAACCATTTGAATGGAGATGGATTATCTGTAATGATATCTGATGTTTCAGTTGTGTTACTCTGACCTCTAATTATTTAAACAAATTTGATCCAACTACATTAACAGTAATAATGTAGGTCAGGTTCTTCTTACAGTGAAACTTGGGGAAAAAAACACATGGGCCATTCTGTGCACCAATGCTGCTACAAGCGCCCCTTACCCACAGAATTTAGACTGAATTTTTAAAAGCCATCTTTTGATTTTTCTGCTACCAGCAAAAGCTTACAAATGGTTTCAAACTGTTTTTATTCGGGTGGTTAGCTGCAATAGCCATGTTTTTTCCCCTTTGTAATCTGCAAGGACTGATCCAGTCTTCTCCTGGTGAGCACCCATACTAGTATGCAGTCCCACATGGCAGCCCATACAGACGCCGTGGTGGCAGTTAAACCCATGGTTCCACAGCAGGAATTGAGTGTCTGAGGTTTCATATCCACCCTGGCAAATTATGTTGGATCCTCCAAGACAAAAAGAAGCAGGTTGAACAGTGTGGTCTCATGGTCCAGTCTGGCCCACAGACACTGCAGCTCCACAACCATGATGCAAACACAATAACTTCTACAGAGAATTCCTTCTGATTATTCAGAATTTTCAGGAATAACTTATTTCCAGCATTAAGACTGTTTTGCTTCATTCTTTCTCACTACTGTGTAGTATTTTCTAAGATTTATATATAGTAAGCCTACAAAACTTCCTGGCATCAAGTCAGCAATGTCTATTAAAAAACACTCATGTTAGAGGAAGCTGAACTTTTTATGAACACAAGACTTCTGCTGCAACAGAAAGAGAAGACATAATAAGGCTTAGCTCTGACAGTCTACAACAAAAGTAATTAATTACTAGCGAATGAAACTTTTTCTAGCGTTAAATTTGACAGCATTCTTTTTTCCCCCCAATGCTGTTCTCCAGTCTTTCCCTACACTGGCCATGTACATTGAGCAAAAGATACTATGGGCTTTTTTTATTACTTACAAAATCCTGGAAGCCAAGCTCATTCCCTTTGGCCTTCTGTATCACCTAAAACTGTAGCTACTGCAAGAAATTTGTACATCCAACTCGCCACATCTTGATGTCTGAAGGGAGGGCAGAGATGCGGGAGAGAACCTGTTTCAGCAACCTGCATCAATGCATAACTAGATAACTAAGTTTTATCTTAAAATTCCAGAAACACTTTGTATTCTTAAACAGGCCCATGCAACAGAACTTTTTTTAAACAGGGGCATAGGTTTCTTTGGGATGACAGGAGTGAATTGTGGGGATTTTGTAATGATGTTCAGTTTCTCAGGAAAAAGTGCTTACAAAGTTTAAGACATTAAAACTAACTCAAGGAGAAAAAAAGCATTCAAATTCTTCTGCAAATGAGAAAAAAAATAGAAATATGAAATGATGGAAAAGCAAGCAAAGATAATTCTCTTCAGAACTTTTTTTGTTGATCTACAATAATGGGAAGGAAAGGAAAATAATGAGAAAACTCTCAATATAAGACTACGCATCAACAAGAAGGGCGAGAAATAGAGAAAAACAGTAGAATTTTTAGCAAGAGAGAGTCTGGTGTTAAATGGAAAGAACAAATCTGTGCAGAAGCTTGCAAAAACCCCTGCAACGACTGTCAACAGCAGAGGTAGGAAAGCTTTCCATGAAGCCACAAATAAAACCTCCTTTAAACATAGAGAGGTTTCAGGAAGAAAAATAGTAATAATTATCTAGAAAAGTACAGCTTAAAGCTTCAACTTCAGTCTCGGAGTAGACAAGTGGTGCCTGCTCTATGATATGATCTACATGTCATTATATTGAACAGGAATGCAAACATTCTGTAATTCTAAAATACCAAGTGCAGTATGATTGCATAATACTAGCACCTGTACAATGTATGTTCAGGAAGTCTGCCTTTCTTTTCTTGGTGTAAAATAGTAGCATCCATTCCTTTTCATAGTGTACATTAAACTCTGCCATTGTAGAGTAGGGAGAGGGAGGAGAGAGGAGTTTTACTTACTGTACCAATACTGACCTGCAATTTAAAATACTTGTTTTTGAGACTGTGCTTTATGATAAGCCCTTTGGGGAGTAACATCACAGACCAGTCAAACATCCAGTGGTTATTTTTTGATGATGTCAAGAGCTGCTGATATTATAGTCCGATTAGCTACAAAATCAAGTGCACCATTTGTCCCTAGGATCACACACAGGAGCTTAGGAGGCAGACCGATGTGCCAGATGGTAAATATACTGTTGTGTCAGCAAAGAGCAAATCCTGCCTTAGTACCGCCTCAGCATTGTTTTCAATATCCTATATTATAGAAGCTAAGAGACACTCAAGTCAATCTCACAAAGATTTGTTTCAAAGTACAACAAATAACTACTTGCAAACTCTGTATTCTCCTTTACAGTAAAAGCTGCCTTCCACTTTGAAGAACTGGCAAGAAAACAAGCCACAAGCTTCTGTGTGATATACATGCATGAGTTTCCAGAAGGAGGGGGAGAGGAAGAGAGAGAACTGGAAAGCAGCTTATCTAGGTTTAGTATGACAATTACTTTTACTTCAGGGCAGATTTTAGAGCATAAATTAAGACAAAACCAAAGATGTTCAAGTTTCAGCACACGGTAACTGACAAGAGGCATGACATAACTGTAAAAAGGAAGAAAAAGAAGAATCAGGGGAAATCTCAAGAAGCACTGACATTTCTCAGTTCCAGTTTCCTAGCTGTAAAAAAAGGCTTAAAGGGGTAATAATATCCATTACAGTATAGAAGCACTGTGATATGTAAAATAATTTTTCATGAACTTTCATATGCTGCAATTAATCACCCAAAGCACACAGTATGTATATACATATATATGTACATTAGTAAGTCAGGTGTTATTTACACAGTGATTTTGTTTCACTAGTCTGCAAGAAAAAAAAAATAGACAGCAACACCAGGCTACTTGCTCAGAAGGAAAGACTGCATAGACATCTGTATCCACAAATGGCACAGAGTGACGGCAGAGCCTTCTGTCTCACTTTTACTTCACTGGGAACTGGATTTGGTAGTGGGCATATTCATAGGTCTCAAAGATTCAGTGGTCTATAGCCCCCCCTTTCCTCCTCCCACCTTCTGCAGCTGCCTGGTAGTTAATCTGTGTAACTCAGAGGTTAACTCGTGAAGCCTGGGAGTAAGAAATTTCAATTGTGTTTTTTACATACAGCAGTAAGAAAGTTTTGGTTTTTTCTGATGCTGCTCTGGTCCTGACTACAGAACATCAGGCAATCAAAAAACAATTCCACTTTACAAATACATATCTTAAATTCAACATTGATGCTTACTTTCGTAAACAATTTGTGAAGAAACAAGGAAAACAGGCTATTTGCAGATGCATGCCAAAAATTTTATAGATATGTTTGGAGTGAAAGGAACCTTCCTAAAGAGTTACGGCCACACAACCTGGATAAAAATGGGACAGGATAAGGACAGGTATTGCTCTGCTCCAGCTCCTTTGGGTACTGGAATTCTGCTGACTTAAATGCATAACATACAAGTTGCTTATGACGTACATCATTACAGATTTACTTCATAAGAAATATCACTGTAATAATAACTGTTGACCAAATTCTCGTAAAGTGTAAGTAACTATATTGGTAGAATCCCCATGGTACCTGTAGCAAGTGCCTAACAACATTGTTCAAGAAAACATTAATTCAGCTGTTCACTGTAAATTACATTTCCAGTCTCAGTAAATGCTCTTAAACCTGTACTGTACATCCAAACCCTTGTTTCCTTTGATGAATGAGGCCCAGATGTGTCAGAGCACTCATACGCAGGCAGTGTTACATAAGGTAACATACAGACATGGTAGTAAATAACCAGTATATTAAGTATAACAAGATACTGACTGAATGTCTTCCCCTCCAGATAACATTTCAGGTAGTTTAGAAAAGTGCAAGATGCAGCTGATATCTTGAATATTGAACTGGAAAACTTTTTAGATGTTTTTTCTATTAAGCATTAGAAAAACAAAAACCAAAAATAAAGTTCCAGCTTAAATTACATGTAAGCATTGCAAAGCATAAAAACACTTTCAAAAATACTCCTGAAAATTGACTTCACCTCTCCTTGTGATAAATTCCTGTATTTTAGGAACTGGTCTTCTTTTCACATAAATCTTCTGATTTCGGTGACTGAGAATGATTTCTATTGGAAATACCAAGTCCTGAGAAAAAGACAACTATATATGATACATTTGGCGCAAATTCCTCCACAGCTTTCAGTTATTTATTCAATGCAAGAACCTCAAACAGCTAAGTAAGCAAATATGTTTTCTCCCATACAGGGCAACCACGGGAAGTAGGCCAATTGCTATTGTGACACACCAATATGCATTTTTTGGCAGCAAACATCTATAAACACACAGAAGAGCACAGGGGACTAATTTTTTTTCAGCTATTTTTAAAGCCTGCTACTTGATTTCACCAGCACTTGCAGTTAGTGCATTATTTTGCATATCAGGCATTTACTTACACTTACTAAGTAACTTTGCTACCATGAAAAATTACCCATCTGATGTAAATCTCTGTCAAGTCTTTCCCCTCAGGTCTCAGAACATTATTATAGAGAGTTAACATTAGGAACTTACAAAGCACTACTGAACAAACTTTTATCATTATAAAACCCTTTCAGAAAGTTGTGAGGCAAAATTTCACAAATATGCCTGGCTAAAATGAAGTAAAACACTGGAAATTCCCTCTAAAAATTGTTAATTCAAATTTAGACAGTCTTTATTGATTAAAGCAGAGTAGAAGCTTAAAACAGAGAAGTGTTCTACTTTTTCCTGAAGAAGGTTAACACATCACCCTTCCCCACAAGACAATGATTTATTAAACCCTTTCTAAGACAAATGGACCTTACATGATGCAACATCAAATAGTTACAAAGATGCAAACTTCAACTAAGCAAATTTCTGCCTTAAAGATTACAGATCAGGTCTGATCTACAGGAAAGTTGGATTCCTCTAACAATGTCAGGCTCTGGAATCTTTTGCTGAAAATGAAGTGGCACTAACATGAAGAAGTAAAGCTGATTATTAGGTACTCAGTTCATTCTTCTACTGCAACATAAAAATACACAGTAGTTCTGAATCGGTAGTCCAGAAGGGAAGCACATTTAGCTGCACAATAGTATTTCCAAATCATAGAATAGGTTCAGGGCTTTGGCTGCATCTGTTCTCTGAACTCCTACATAACCCCTTGATTAAAATGAGACTGTCACTCAGTAAGCAGCAGTCTGACAATTTTCATACTGTGAACTGCGATGTTTCCGATGCTTTCCCATGCACAGCATAGTTACCTCTCATAAACAAACTAGGGGAACACAGCCTAGACGATATCGCTATGAAATGGAGGGCACAATCACCTGAAAGTATATTAAGAGTTACCAGCAGTCTACAATCAAACTGAGAGGGCACCCTAGCTGAGGTCGTACAGAAGCCAATCAGTAATGAAGTCATATTTGATATTTTCATTATCTGCTTGGATAATGAAAACAAGGTTTTCTAGAATTTACAGATTACTTCTTGGGAAGGTAAACACTTTGAATCAGAATTCAAAACCATCTAACTTTGGAGACCAGGTAGAAGCTAACGAAATAAAAACTACACTTAACAAAGCAAAATAAAGTATAGAGATTGCAAGTATGTTTTCTATGGAACAAATGCCTAGACATTTTTCAGGGGTTTACAGTAACCATTAACTTAATATACATAATATTGCAATGCTGTTGAAAAAAGAACTACTGAAGGTATCAGGCTGGCAGGCACCAAAGGGCTGAAGTATACCCACACAGCCTAGATTCAATGTACTTGGGAAGCCTAGTCAGATTGATGAGGTGGAGCTGTCAAAGCCAATGCTAGCTGAGATGGCACTCCGGCTTCTCAGGGAGAAAATTAGTACTATTCCTTTTTTGTCTTTGAGGAAAAGGCTAGCTCCACAAGACTGACGCTTCAACAAACAAGTTCTGTTCAAGGAAGAAGATTCAAAACTTGGTCAAAGTTTAGCAGTTAAGAAAGGTACCGTCATGGCATGTTACGCAAGAAGGAAAGAGGTAAGAGTAATAGCTTTAAGGAAAACTAGAAGTGGTGGCCTCCTAGATTCTGATGCTTTGAGAAGCTGCTATTTAGCTATTTGTGACAGAACACCTCTGCAATATATAGAGAATAATTTTTCTGCTCTACTTGGTGCTGATGAATCCTCCAGCTGCAATATTGTCTGGTCTCTGGTAATGAACTGTAAAGTACAAAAATTGGAAAGATTCCAGAGGACTGTAAGAAGACTTAATCTATAGAAAAGGCTGAGTAACTATCTTTATCCCTATTAAAAAGAGCTGGCTAGAAGCAAGGAATGCAAGTATCTCAAAACGTTCATAGAGAGCTGTGACTAAGACAAGAATATGTTGATTACACATGCTAAAGACTTAAATTAGACACT
This sequence comes from Amazona ochrocephala, assembly GCA_039720435.1. NCBI lineage: Eukaryota > Metazoa > Chordata > Aves > Psittaciformes > Psittacidae > Amazona > Amazona ochrocephala. Next base: position 77,368,361 of record CM077881.1, on the reverse strand, counting down.
AGGGAACCTTAAAAGAATAACTAAGCACTTGGGTAGGACATCAGCAGAAAACAGAACTCTTGCTGTTGGAGACTTCTGAAGACTTTAGGTGAAAATCTGCTACGTAATCATCTAGCTATATTTAACACTACTTCAGGGGCAAAAGAACAATCCCGAGGCTCCTCTCAGATCTGTACTTCTGCGTAGTCTAAAACTTCACATACTCAGCATTACTACCTGAGTGACTAACACAGACTTAAACAGTTCCTTAAAAAATTCTACTCTGTAACAGAACCTTAAAGATGCTCCATGTAAGTAACTTAGATGTAGACAGACTCTCAGTTTAAATAAAATACCTTGCTTAGAAAAACCTCTACTGCTACGTGTGTTGACAAAATGAATGGAAAGCTACTCATGAACCCAAACACTCTACTGATAGGTTGTCTTCTAATGCTCCAGTACACCTGAGGTCCTTCCCTACTGAGGATAGAATAAAAGTCAGCACTGCGTACCGCTATTGCCCTTGAAAACTGGGCCCTAGAATATGAGGGAATTGGAGATAGCAATCTCTTTAAATTGTGAGCTACATTAAAGTTTTAGCTTCCTACTACTCTCCCTAAACCTAAATCAAGATTAGAAAATAAAATTCTCAGAATAATTCCAAACACAGAGCTTTGCAAAGGATTTAGAAGAGCTGGTAACTCTATCCAACTTCATTTCTATACTGAAAACGTTGCACATTGCCATAGAAGTTAAAATCTATTTGCCCCACAAGATGTTTTCTCATCCTAAAACTCAAAGCATTAATTGTTAAAGCAAGAAGCGTAACATAAAGGTATAGCCTTTATACATCCCTTAACTCGGCAAAATAAACTTAGCAAATCCATCATGCAAGAGGTCAGACTAAAGGGTTAAATACTGTACATGATTTCCAAAGCAAAAAATCCTATGTCTGAGCAACAGTCTTTACTCATCAGTAGAAAAGCAAATACTGGGGGGCCTATTTTGGCCTTATTAACAACTAAACACATAAGTATTCAGTAATATCAGATGACAGGCCTGAAACAGCAGCAAATTGCTTTTCACAAAGCACAAAATTGAACTGTGAAGCCTATTGCCACAGGCCTTTCTGAAGACCAAACCTACTTTATGTCAAAAAGTACCATATGAATAGAGAGGCGAGTGTGACTACTGATAGTTATTCAGCACCACGGTTCTGAAACACAGTCTAGCTCTGGAAGTTTCTAAATTATGCATGCTCTGAACATGATACTAAGGAGGAGGGTGCTTTGTAGACACTGCTGCAGACTCCTCCCTAAACTAAAAGCAGTGGCCTTTGCTCCTGAATATATGTACTTCTGGTTTGGCAATATGCCAGAGATTTAAGTAGGCTTTATGTAAAGTTAAAACCACCAATCAAATCTGTCCAGTGTACTTTATGTAGCTCTGAAACAGGTATAAAATACACTGTTATTAAGCCTTCTAGTCTGTTAGAGAGAGCAATGACACAGTGATGCATTTTGTGCCAAAGCCCTATTTAAAACCACAGAGTTACACTGAACTTACACAGCACACTTTTGCTCACTGAAGTCAGGAAAAGATTGGAAGTTTTTTTACAACCAAGAAACACAAACTTAGAACCTCATTTAGAAACAATAATATTAAAAAAAAAAAACAAACAAAACAACAAACGTACATTTAAATACTCTGCTTTTTTTTTGTCTACTGTTCAGGTATTTCATTTCAAGGAAATAAAAGTGTACAGACAGAAGTCAACTAAAATAATCTGAATAGATTTTCAGCATCTGATAACTATCATAATCTGATAGTTTTCAGTACCATGAGAGTATACACCCAGTGTTCCCTTCCACTGTATACGCCCTTTAGCAATAAATGTGGTATCTATAACTTGTTTCACTGTTGCTTAGTAAAATGCAGTCACCTTTGCTTCATCAAACATACTTGTGACTTGAACCCATTGTTCCAAGTACAAAAAAAAAAAAAGAAAAGATACATTTATACTGAATATCCATTTTTGATGAACTCCAGGAGCATAGACAAGAACTGCAGAAATCAAGCTCCACAGCCCCATCTGTTGGACAATTAAGTTCTCGAGAAAGCCCTCTACCAGCCTCTGGCCAACAACGCTGAAGTGGAACTAGTTTACTTTGACACAATTTCAAGTTTTACCATGACAAATTTATGATACCTGTGCATCAGTAGCAACTTTTACTACCTAAGCACATAATAACTGAGTTTCTAACACATTCTGATTTTCAATTTATTTTAAATTAGAACAACAGGGCACTCCATGTACAGTGCTGCTTTTGTGAGCAAGTTTGAGATTGACCTGTTTGTCTTTTTGTTCATTGACTACAGTGAAATTGCAGTTTTTAAGAGGTGTCCCTTGAATTTTAAGCCCAAGCTAAAATCACTGGCTTCTAAAGCCAACGGTTTCAATGTAAATTTGTTTTAAAGGCATTTACTGTAATTCATAAGTGACAAATGTTTCTAGCTCCCACTCACTTGTAGGGACTAAGCCAGATCTTGGGCATATGAAAGGGATGAAATATGAACTTACTGTGTTAAAAACATAGAACCAAACATCTGAGTGATTTAAAACAGAGCATCTAATTATACCATGAACAGAATAACTCCTTTGTATGGATGCAGTTCTGATGAATAATTACAGTAGGACAGAGCATTCCCACACAGGAAGTAGAACAAGATAACAGTACAACCACACCAAGTTCAAGGGCCGTTCTAGAGGTCTGAGATCTGAGGCTTGGTAGCAGAGCAGTAAAGGCGAAAAGAGGAATCACATGTTTAGATCACAAGCTGGAAAGACCACAGCCAGAATACACAAAAAGAAATGTGCAAGGGAAGTTGGAAAGGGAGGAGTGACGACCAGTGATGGATCATGTAGTGTTACACTTGTATCATCCTGTCTTTGACAAAGTTAAACAGATTATACGCCCATATCATACTGATGTGCAAGAATATAAATTTAAGCAACAATATGGCAGGCAGACTTTACTGTCAAACTCACTGTTCAAAATAACTTAAGATTATTATATTCTACTCCCAGCCACAGTGCAAATGCATCCAGCAGATGTCAAGCTGAAGAGAATAGCATTTCACCACGTAGAAAAGTACAGTACTGGTCTCTTAACTACCTACTCATAGTGTTCAGAGCCACCAGCTGCTGAAGCAATTATTAACACTGAGTATAACTAGCAATATTATGGAGTCTTTCTATGTTGCTTTAGTAATAAGGTATGGCCTTGGAAGGGGTAAGGGAGAAGAATCAGGATCTTGTAATTCATGTTTTAAGAGTACTACAAAGGTGAGAAAGTAGATGCATTTCCAGATAATTTGTTGGAAAAATACAGATCTCACAAATGTCTGTTAAAGTACAACTTAAAATATAATTTTTACAAGCTTTCATGGAGTTGTCCTTTAATTGTATATTTATATAGTTCAATTTCTTAATACATTTTGAGTGGAAAACTCAGTTCTTGTATGATCTACAAACTCACACTTCAGTATTCTGAAAACCTTTGCAAAGGGCATTTCCTACAGTGACATGATTCTGCTCTTAACGCAACTGCCAGATCCTCAGAGAAGCAGTTGCACTAGGTATGAAAGAACAGCAGAAGCACTAGAAGAGCAAGAAGCTGCCCTAACAAGCAAGAGACAAAGGTTCACATTACAATCCTTATTCTTGAACTGCAATCTTTGAAATGCCATGTGTGCACTTCATTTAACTCTAGCACAGAATATTACATTACTTTAAAACAAACAATGTCAGATACCACGCCAAGGTGCTTAACTTACCCCTCCCATTGTAATGCCATCGATAAGTGCCACATACGGCTTCTTGCAAGTGCCTGTAAGGAATGTAAATTAAAAAAAAATTGTACAATTTTTTTCAAGACAATGCTCCTGTGACATCAGCTGAACTGATGAATCTGACTGAACTTTAAAAGTCTGACCTGAAAACACTGAATATTAGACAGTGGTTTTATTCAGAGTGAACTTCTGAATCCTTCTACGCATGGTAACTGAAAACATCTTTACTCGGTGTCTTCGCTGGTAGTTATTTTAAGACCACATACTCCTAGGTTCTTTTCAATAAACTAAGGCGTTTAACTCCTAGCTTAATTTATGCAGTTTATTTAAACGGAAAGCTTTAACATAATTTGATCTTCTGCCTTCTGACTGAAGGCTAATGATTTTCCATGCATCTATTTTTATCTCAAGTCTTCTTTGAAGTAGATCAATGGTACTGAGTGCAGAACTGCACTGTCTGCATCAACAACATAATTAATCTGTAGCTGAATTGTAACTACCCAGAACAACAGGATGCAATAAGCTATCACAGTAGCTTAAACAAAAGAAACAAATTCTGCATGCATGATGTAAAAATGAGATATGTTACACTAGCGGTATTACAAAAAAAAAAAAACTAACATAAAACTACTTCTATTATCTCAGTTTTTTATAGATTAGCAAAGAGAGAAACCGAATTTACATTCAAAGCCACAACTCTGAAAACTGTACTGCTTCAGAATTTGCTATTAAACATACCAATGGCATTGTTCAGGGTATATTCTTCTTTGAAGAAATCTTGCGCCAGCTTATTTCCAACTTTTCCTGCATCTGTGATGGCTTAAGAGAAATAAAAATTCTAAAGATAACTGTAAGTTTAAAAGAAAATGCAAGTAAGAATATTGCATGAAAACAATTTCTTCCAACTGCAATCAAGCAGCAACTTAATCCTGCTTTGAGAAAATTTGCTTAAAATTAAATATGAATGACAAGTTTCAAATATGAGTCAATTCTATTATGCTGGAAACTGTCACATACATGTGAGCATGCAGTTCATCTTCTACACCATGGAACCCCTCCTAATGTATGGTAGTCTTGTTTGTGGTATTTCGTATCAATATATAGAACAGTTACTTAAAACTGATTATACTGAAAACTCTGAATACTAAAACTGAGAAGCCAATGAGAGCAGGACATATTTTGACAATAAACTGTGCTGCTTGTTCACCTAAAATTTAAAACAACTCCTAATTTTCACAGTCTGGAGGTTTCCTACAGTTCTTAGTTACAAAATAATCACAGATACACTGATAACCATTGTCAGCTCTTTCTATAGACAACTAAAACATCAGACACAAATCATCTTATAGTAAAAGTTACTTATTAAGACTCTTCAAATTTCTCATAAAGAAGCTGTCAGTAATGAAAATCTGGGAAGAAAAACGGAGAGACAAGGACCCTCTTTTCCCACGAATGACTGACTGCTATTACCAGTTATTCATAAAAGTGCAATTTTTACTCTTTTATACAATGTTCTGACACCTGTCTCCTGACAAGTAACTTAAATAGCATCCGTGCATCAAGGCATCATAAGAATAATCTCTCTTACTTTTGTGTAGCAAGGCTGTGCTTACCCAAGTCACAGTAAATAAACAATGCAAAATAGTAACTGGCAAATACATGTTAAATGTTCAAGTGACTCTACTCCTTACCTCTGATGTCACCCCCAGCACAAAAAGCTTTTCCTCCAGTTCCCTTTATAATTATTAGAAAAGTTTCAGGATCTTTCTCCCAGGTCTAAAAAGAAGTAAATGTTTCCATGTAAGATTAAAGTCTGCGCAAAAAAAAAAAAAACACGCTTTCGCTGTGTGCTGTAATGCTTTACTTTCTCAAAAAGCAAATCAAACTATACTTAAAATAGTTCGTCTTACACTGAGAGCTAAATGTCTTTTTGCCACTCCTGTGTCCTATTTAACCTTGACATCAGAGATCAGCAGAGTTGCCTCATGTATTTCAGAAAATGCCTGTGTAGAGATCCCAACTTGAAGAAAGGTAGCGCTTCCTAAAACAGGGTCTAGCATAAATCCCAACTGGAACACAATGCTGGGGCATAAAGCTAGGAATACGGAAGATATAATCATGAAAGTCATGTAAACTTAAAATGCATAGGCAAGGAAAACAGGGATTAAATTATTGATGGATTTTGTCAAAATGACTGTGATCAATGCTCATCAGGAACTTTTTTCTGAAATAAGTCAATTTGTGCACAGATGTTTTGCTAGGTACAATGACCATATTGTTGTTTGGTTGTTTTTTTTTCCCCTGAATTAAATACAGTGGTATATGACTTCAGTAGTGGCGCAACCATGTTGAGAAAAAGATGCCATTTACAGGTTTTCCCTCCTCCTGCCCTTTAAACTACCCTTACATATCCCTTATTCAAGTAAGTACCCAGACAAAAAAGACAGGACATTTCTGTATACCAGCAAATGTACTTAAAATTATGCCACCTTTTAAGGTTGTGCTTCAAATATAACCCAGTACTCAGCACTACAGATTAAGCATGTCTGTAAACGTTCTTCAAAGAATGCATAAACTTGCAATACATCTGCCCACCAAAATACCAAAAGGTAGGCAACTATCCAACAAATACTGGTATCTAGTAAGTCTGACTTTGTGCATATCATAAACAGCATCATTAAATTAAAAAGAACTATCTGCATGCCTAAAATTCCACATTACTTCACTAGCTTGTAAAAAGTGCCTGTAAATCCATAAAGTTCTTCTCAAAGGAATGACACTGACAGCACCTTGCTTCCAAATGGCTTACATCTTTATTTCAGAGATGCAGCCTCCCCACAAAACATGCACCCAACCAAAAGGCAACACAGCTGTACATCCTGGAATTCATGCATGCTGACTGACCAGCTGGGTGCTGCCAAAAGGAATATATAAACCATGAGCCCTTCTTGCTTTTAATTCAGTTCTACTTCTAATATGGGCATCTCTATCTACCCAGATGCTAAATTTAACTTTGTCTGACAGCTTGTTTCTTTGACATGGTTTCTCTTTTTAACTTATTTAAAACTGTCTGTTCTTTCCCATACTATAAATGGCTCATTGGCCAATGCATTCACACAAACTTTCATTCTTTTAATCAGTACACTAAGAAGTGTCAGACTGAATTTTAAAATTGGTTTTGGATACATATGCATAGTGGATGGGTAGCGGTGGAGCTACTAACCTTTATTTGTGGATAAATTTGTCGGATCATCGAAAGATTTACCGCATTGAGAGCCTTGGGTCTATTCAAAGTTATTATTCCTGCACCTCCTTTCTTTTCCAACAAGACTTCCGCTGTTGAATCTGTTTGCTTAGAAATCTTCTGTACATGCAAATATAAATAAATAAACCAAATGTCATCAGCTAGATACCTTGAGTAACATCCATACAAGAGTGTTTATGGAAATATTCCCATAACATTTAAGATCCTAAAGCATGCATTTTGGAAATGTACGCTAAGGCTTTCTCACTGTACTTCAAGTTTTATTTGCAATTCCTGAACAGTTTTTTTCAAAACCACCTTATATTCCTAAGTCCATGACAATAATAAACCTCAGACAAGTTTTCGAGCTACACACTGACAACTGAATTCGTTCAAAACCACACCACCAAAACTGCCACAATAAAACACAAAACCATGGTTCCTTAAGACTGGCATTCTGAAAATACCTGCAACAATTAAAACAATGATAGTTCTATGTGTCCCTACTGGCAGATTGACACTGGAAACCCAAATGTATGCATTGCTTCGTCTGTAGGTAACTTTTAACAGTAAAGAACAAATCACTGAACTATTTTCACAATTGATTTCAAACTCACAGTTGAATTCTATTTAAGGAATATACAGAGGCTAACATAGAAAATAGCTATAAAAGTAAGCAATGCCAAAATAATTAAGTTTTAATTTACAGTGTAACAGAAACTTGTAACAAAGTGCTCAAAGTGGGCAGCCTTATGCCTAGCAATAAGTGATGGCATTCAGAACCACTGTGAACAGACACAAGCTGCATGTCTGCCTTGGGGAGTTAAAAGTCTTAAAAAACCCAGCTCAAACAAGATGCTGCTCTTACCAAATGCTGTAGTATTATTTGCAGTCTGTTGTATGGCTTTGGCCTGAAAGAAATATTAAAAAGATAGCTAAAACCATAAACCAGCTACTCAATCCCAAATATATAACTGCTGAGTTAAGCAAGGCTTTGTCAGAGAAAATATCTGAATGCAAAGTTGGTTTACATTCTTTTTAAAATCAATTAAATTAGCCTACAATTTTGAAATTAAAAACAGTTGGAAACTTCTTTGCTTCCTAGTAAATAGATGGCAGATACCAATGTCAACTACTAATTCTTTTGATGTGTTCAATTTCAAGTTAGGGGAACCTGTAAATAGTAAGACAAGCAGTTTGGGGGATACGATTGTTACTTAGCAGTCTGCAGGGTTTTTAAGATTTACAGCCTTTTCCTGGGTGTTTAAATACTTTTTTTTCTTTAATAGTCTTGTCAAAGACTTGTCTGTTTCCAAAGCTTTCATTACAAGAAACCTGCCCTCACATACATTTAGGTAGGGTTTATGAACAGCTTGAACTCATGCTTCTGATGTTGACAGGAAATACCAATGCTGGGACAGTTTGTGAACATGTTTCTCAATCTAAGTGATGAGGCTGTGTTGTCAGTGTATTCTGTTAAGGAGGAGAGTTAACAGCAGCATTTACTGGGCTTCAGGTGTTACACCTGGCTTGCATCAGCATTCACAAACTCATCTTTCAGCTTCTTAAGAGCGCAAAACACGGCCAATTAACATGTTACATTCTAACGTTCCGGCATCCTAAACTACATACTCATTTTAGAATAGGAAAGTTAATTTGGGTCTAAACTATCCTTTATCCTAGGTCAGAGGATTTCAACCCCCGGCATTAGAGGCCTTCCCAGGCCACCGCCTCCCGCCACCAGCTGCGGGCGCGGCCGGCCCGGCGCCATTTACATCTCTCCTCGGCGGGGAGAAAGGGGGGCGTGAGAGCAGCTTCACCGTGCCTCAGTGCGGCCATAGCCACCTCCCCGTTACCTGGGCAGCGGCCTCAGCACCCGAGCCGCCATGGCGACAGCCGGCGCGGTCGATCGTCGTCATCGGGTAACCGATACTATCCGCCGGGAGAGAGGTAGGAGGCATGCGCGGGGCCGGGCTCCGTTTTCCTCACGCCACTTCGGGTAAGCGAGTGTCTCTGAAGTACGGCTGCCCGCTTTAGGACCCCTTCTTCCCCACCCCGTATATGAGCAGCCCTCTTCCAGTCAGTGTAGTGCCTGACAAAGGACAGGCGGGCAGCGGCATGGGGTCTGTAAGCGGGCCCCTTGCTCGGTAGTTCTGTGAAAGGTTTTCCCTTACCTCGATGGAATCTGGGTTGAAGGAGTGCTGCTCCGCGTCCTGGATTAACCCAGGAGGTATGAGGGCATGAGGTGAGGCTGTTTCTTCAGTCAGTGAAGCAAACGTAACGTAAACCATGGCGGTATCTGCCCAAAGCGGAGAAAGCCGGCATTGCTAAATTACCTTCAGAGCCGAGCTTTGTAGACTGAACCTTGCATTTTGGTGATGCGGTATTTCAAACAGCAAAACTGATTTCTTAATATCTGATTTCCAGCTCTCTCCTTTTATCCCTTACACTTGCAGCCACACCTGTGCTGCCTCTTAGTGACTGATACACAGATTCGTGAGCTGGGGTTAAGGAGCTGCTTTGATGTAACATCCCACTAAAAACTGCTTATCCTGGAAGGTAAATACAGGGATTAGGCAGCTGGCATGATTGCTGCCCCAACAGTAGCTGCAGACAACTGTGAGTTCAAACACAACATGTGTTCAGCCCAAACAGACTCAGAAATTGCAACCAGGAAAAGGGCTTTTTTTGCCTTTTTCATTTTAATAGAAGATTAAGGCACCTGAGAATATATGACCGTCGCACCAGGAGAACTAAATTCACTTTTATTTCAGTAACTGAGACCATTCCATGGGTTAATTCTTTAGGCTGACACATGGTCAGCATGAGATTGATATGAAAAGTGAGATGAACCATGGAGTAAAGGCCGATACAGTGCATTAGATAGAGCCGTAGCTTCATCGTCACTCGATGTAGCAAGCTTTTAGCACTGGCTGTCTTGATTCACGTTTATATTTTTAAAAAATAAAACCCTTGCAGTAAAATTATTTTGCTGGAACAAAAAAACTCCCAGCTCTGGGAAGCACTTCTAGTGAAGTCCCCAGAGGGCAACCTTGCTCTTCATTTCAAGAACTGATTCAGACCCTGCTTAGAGCATCGTCATCTGTATTGGCATTTCCGCTGCAGTAACTTTTGGGTTATATTAAATTTGGTTGTAAAAAATCTTAAACTAAACAGGCACAGAACGTGTCTGTATTATGCAGTCTCAGTCGTCAGCCCTGCACACTGAACAAAAAAGAACAGGACATGAGGTGCTTTTGCAGGCATTGGGAGACTGCCTACTGCAAATTAATTGAGTGCAGAATTCATTAGACAATCCAGGTTATCTGAACTTTTCCCTACAGATTACATGATCATTAAAGATGTAGCCTTCTAGTCTCATCTTGAGCATGTATATACAGCCTTATATGCTGTTTTACAGCAAGTACCATGCAACTGAATCTAAGCCAGCCTAAATGACACCAAATTACCATAGTTGCAAAATCTGAACCCTTACTTAGATTTTTATTTTTTAAACTATTTTTGAGGATAACTGCATCTCTGATCCAGGCGTAGGCAAATCAGGAGGAGTTTGATAAGCAGATAACATTTTTGTACTTCTTCATATCCTGTGTCTGAAAGTCTGTATATTTCACAGACAAATATGAACAGAGCCTTTTTGTCAGATACTCTTTGGTTGTGGTGTGGAAATGAAGAAATCAGCGTGTGTAAGCTAACCTTGGGTACGAGCAGGTGGAGGCTGCTTGAAACCCTGGAAATCTCTTAATAAATTCCACCTGCACATGGGCAAAGCTGTGATCAGGACATGATTGCATACTATGTCTGTTTCTAGAATCCAAAATAGAAGTCAATGATCTGATTCATCTTTTACTATGCTGATTTTAATCTATTCCCCTCATGGCTTCAGTATAAATATAAAGACCCTTTCTTTGTTGTCTTCAAGCTGCATGTCTGATTCAGAATAAGAGTGGGGCCTACTCATTTGTAAACAATGAAGTATCAGCAGGCATCGTGACAGCTTCTGATTTCTATGGTTCTGACACTGAGTTTAAGCTTAATGTTTTCCTTAAATTCTTCTTCTTCTTTTAAATTGGTTTCAAGAAGAATGGGTGGTGACAGAAGAACGATCTTCCTTGAGACTAGTGTCCTGCATGTTAAAACATGCTGGTGATGGCTTGAATTTATCTATAGTGTTTTTTTTTTTCAGGTAGAGGGGTGGTGTGTGTTACCAAGTTGCAGTTTTCTTACCGGCAGCCATTTAGTGACTGCAAGCCAGTCCAAAAAGTAACTCGGATATCATCCTGGGTTTAATAGTCCTCCTGCACACCTTTTTCTCCCCCCCCCCCCCCACCCCCCCCCGAGTGGATTATCAAAGTAAAAATGTTTTCTGAAAAGTAAATAAAATACTTCTATAAGTAGAATTAGTAAAAAGAGTGAAAACAGTGGAGTCACATAAGTGGAATGAGATGACCTTTAACCTGTGAGTTTATGGATGATAGTACTATTAACAGAAAGGGATTCAGGAGTCTGCATATACTGGGGTGAGCAGCACCCCTAATAATCAAACAAGTAACTCGGGGAATGTAAGTGCAGTAGCCAGAAGGATCGGCAGGTTGTAATTCCTCACTGTGGAGAAATTTCCTAGCACTGTGGTCAGCAGGTTTGGAAAGAGAAAACAAACTGCAGACTGTAGGAGGACTTCAGAGTTGAGCAGATGCTTTAGAGTTTTGTTTCTGGGAGTTTTTGATTTCTTTTTCCAGAAAAACATATAACTTAAGAATGCAGGAGTTCTTGTTCCTAAGGAGGATTCCAAGAGCAGCTCAGCTGTATGCCACCTATATATCCCTAATGAATCATTAATTTGTACGTCTCGCTTACTTGCCTCTGAGAGCTCCCAGTGTAGTTCACCAAGACCAGATAATAAACAGTACAAGTGCTTCCTCATGTCCCATGCTCCTGCATCGAGCCTTGCTGTAAATTTAATCTTTTCCTCTGCTGGCTTAACAGCTGGCATCTAATTTCTCTATGTGTGGGTAGTAAGTCCATCCTTACTGTGTATGAAGGTAAGGAAAAATGAGCCTGTGAAGGCTTGAGGAACAAAACAGAATCATAGAATGCTTGGGTTGGAAAGGACCTTAAGATCACCTAGTTCCAGCCCTCCTGCCATGGTCAGGGATGCCTTACACTAGACCATGTCGACCAAAGCTCTGTCCAACCTGGCCTTGAACACTGCCAGAGATGGAGCATTTATGACTTCTTTAGGCAACCTGTTCCAGTGCCTCACCACCCTCACAGTAAAGAACAGGAAAATTTCCAGTTCATCCTTGCTAACTGGTTATTGCTGTGCTGACAAGCAATCCTCAAATTGTTTTTTCTCAGCCCAGTTTCAGTTGACAACACTCTGAAACATCTCCACATGATACAGGTTTAAATTTCCTTGTGCCAGCACAGACACCTAAGTCCTAAAGGCTCAGGTCTGCAGTGGAGAGTTTTCCCTTGATGTCACTGAGAGTAAGTTAGACGTAAGTGAAAAACAATGTGTGTCTCCGCCCTCTAAAACCAGCCCAGCCCAGGGAAGGACTGAAACACATATATGTAATATGGAGAAGCAAATATCTACTTTTGGCTGTTACATGAGTAATCCCGTGGGAACAGAGTGCCTTTCCCAGGGCTTTTGGTCAGAGACTTTGCAGATAATGCATCCATACAACCTCTGAAGTCACAGATTTGGGATGGGGGCACAACTAATGGCATGCAGTAGTGAATTCCTCCTGGCACAAGAAAGTGTGTGAGAGGGTAAAAATAATCCAAACAAACATCTCCCCCCTTCGCCCCCCCCAACCACTTAATTTGCATTTTATCAGTAGGGAACTGGAAGTGTTTGGAAAAGTATGAAAGCAAATCCATCATGAAATTGTGAGTGAAGTAGTTTCCATTTTCTTTTGGCCTCGCAGGGCACCAGCAGATGCTGTGTTGATAGGGCGGAGAAAGAGCCCCCAGGCAAGGTCCATCCGCCAGCGGGTTCCTCCCCTCTCAGCTTAGACATAGCACTCGTGCTGCCTCCACCCTGCCAGTATCCCCTGGGCTACACGGGACCCTGGGCAGACACCCTCCTACATCTTTCTTCCCTGCTGCCACGAGCAATCTGTCACTCCTCTCCTCGAACCACCCTCCACCTACGTACAAAGCCAGAACTGTAAGGAACGCCTTCTTCCCTTCCCCCTTCCCTCCCCACGGGTCTGTGCTTCTTCGTGGGTGAAAACTGCTGTCTGCCAAGAGATCTGGTCACCCCTGAGCTTGGCGTTGAGACCCAAGTTGTTTGATACCTTTTAGGACCACATCTTGGAAAGCTCTGCTTTCAGATCTGTTATGTTTTTCATTTGCATATAATTGCACATGTGCAGGTGGGAAGGGGCTATTTGCTTCCCACTTGCTTTGATATGCCTCCCTTCCTAAGAGGACTGCTTCCTTCCCTTCCTGCTCCCGGCCTCCCACACATCTAGCAATGAGAAATGCTGCGGAAAACTGACCAGCTACCAACACGCCCACCTGAGGAGGAGGAGGAGGAGCAGCAGCAGCAGCACATTTCTCTCTCAGCTTTTTCAACACAGTTAAAAAGAGCTGTAGTGTGGGTGGAAATAGCAGTAGGGAGTGTGTGTGTGTGGAGGGGGAATGGGGCCAGAGGAAAGTGCATTTTCCGTTCATAGGGCAGTTAACCTCTAGAGGACAAAAAAAAAAAAAAAAAGATCCCCCAAGGATATGTTACTGCTGAAGGTCTCTTTGGGTATATAAATCAGTTCTTGAGGTTGAATTTCCCAGGTCTGGAAGGAATGAAACTGAGTTCCTTTTTCCCTGGCAGTGCAAGTGATGCTACAGTACAGCCAGCACTCCTCGCTCAGGGATGCTTGCCTACAAGACTTCAGGAGTCTGCTTAGCAAATGGTATTTGTATTGCATCCTGTTGTGTCATGATGTATGAGCTTGATTTTGTGAGAGTCAGAGCTGCCTCTATGTAGGAAGAGAAAAAGGCATGTGGTTTTCACACAGTGTGGCTCTCTATTTCAAAATACCATCCCTGTTGGACTTCTTGAAATAGCACTATCCCAGAATATCAGTTAATTTGAGATTTACTCTAAATTTGTGCTTCTATAAGAAATTAAATTCAAGCTTATTTATGTTAACAGGATGTTATTTGAGGTGCTTTGCTTGTATTACATGAAAATAGCAGTGAAACTAGTATAGGAAAACAGAACTTGTAAGACTAGTGGTATAGAGTGCAAAGTGGTACTCCTATTTCTTAAGAAATCTCTGATAGACTTCAAGAACCAAGGGCACAGAACAGCTCTACCCATAAATTTCACTATTTCTCACCATCTGACTTTATATATATTACTGATGCAGAATCATCTATCAGGATGTGAATGATTTGAAGAGATGCAGTCATAGCCAATTAATGAAATTTGACTCTTAAAAGTATAGGAGATCTTTTAAAAAGTACCACATAGGGCATGTAACTTTCTCCTAGTGAGCAGAAACGTCAAACCTGATACTTGAATGATTTTAGCCCTGTGAAGTAACTTTCTTCATGGAAAAGGAGTACACACTGGAGTGTGAAATCCCAGCACAAGGCTATTTACTTTCCAGTCAAGACATAGCAGTTTGCCAGACCCATTTCACAGACCAGGACTGCATAGTTACAATGCAGTAGGGAACTGGGCTCACTGCCTTTAGTGCTTCCCCCCTGCCAGCCTATCTTCTGGAGCTCTGGAGATTTTACCCTAGAGTTGGAATAAAAACGTAGCCATAATTCCTTACGATCAGCTCAGAAACAAAGGAAGTTCTGAATGAGCCTAATTAACACATTTGCATATGACATAACAGAAAGATCAGCTGATGGACTTATGCTATCAAGAGCTAGAGCAGTTTCAATGGAGATGTACCCTTAATGGAACTAATTACACTGATGTTTTAAAAGTCTTATTTCTGAATGGGGATTAATATTTTACATATATATATCTGTATGACCCTCCACTGAATCTTATGGAACTTGTTATTGTAATCTACTGGAACCACATACCTACCCTGGCAAGGAACAATATTCTAAATGGAAGTTCATGTCACTTGACTGATTTACTTTGAGACGTTGCAGTAACTCCTTTGTCAGTATCATTTTGAAGCACTATTAGCCCACTTGTAATTCTATCTCACATTTAGCATCAATTCAGTTAACTTTAAAGGTAGTGCTTTTCATATATTTTGTATCAATGAATGTACATTACATTTAAAATGCAGATTATATGCTTATCTTGCCAACTACTGTTAGCCTGAAATTTTCCTCGTATGATCTATTGTGGTGGAATGGTATTATTCAAGAGACAGTAAAAAACAAAACAAAAACAAACAAAACCCCAAACATTTAAAATCATAGAATCATAGAATAGTTAGGGTTGGAAAGGATCTTAAGATCATCTAGTTCCAGCCCCCCTGCCATGGGCACGGACACCTCCCACTAAACCATGCCATCCAAGGCTCTGTTCAACCCTGCCTTGAGCACTGCCAGGGATGTAGCATTCACAACTTCCCTGGGCAACCCATTCCAGTGCCTCACCACCCTTACAGTAAAGAATTTCTTCCTCATATCCAATCTAAACTTCCCCTGTTTAAGTTTGAACCCATTACCCCTTGTCCTCTCACTACAGTCCCTCATGAAGAGTCCCTCCCCAGCATCCCTATAGGCCCCCTTCATTACAAATCTATTGTAGGAGCTCAGTTCTGTATGTAAGATTCCTGTGGCCTCCCTATTTTATCTGTTGTTCAGCTGCAGTGTCATACGCTTTGGTGTTGAACCATCTGGTACCAAACCATTACTTCTCAGAGGTTGTAGTGAATGCTTATTTACCTCATCTTGTTTCAGTCAGAATCATAGTGAATTAAGCACAAAAGCATTTGATGCTAATTAGTAGATTTCTGACAGTTCAGGGATGTGATGACTAGAGAGAACACCTCAGATGCTTGTTTGAAGAGTTTGTTGCTCTAAATTCAAGCAAAGCTCTGCAGCAGGGCAGTTTGGCTGACAGCATGACAGTATCTTATTAAATGGATGTGTGTATTCAAGCCTTTCCACATTACTCATCTGACACTTCACACGGGTATTCATTTTCACTGGAAAAGATGTACATTTGATTTTAAAAGTCAATATTAAGAATATTTTTCCAAATTTCTTTCTATTTTATTTAATTCTAGAGTACAGCTAAAATTGTTCAGAATGTCTTTGCAGAACATTGCCTCGGCAAAGATATCTCATTTAATGCCATGAATGATGCATAGGACAGAATATCAGATTAGAAAACTTAAAAAGGTGTGTGGGGGGGAAGGTCAGCAGAATAAATAGAGGCCTTCAGGCTATTAAAAACTAAGTATATGTCATTCATTGTTGCAGATATATTCTGTTTGTAAGTATAAGTTGCCACTCTCCAATATGGGGTAATCATAAGCAAATGCTTCAGTGAAACTCAGTTTACCAGCTCTGTGTACAATGATTAACCTGGTGGAAAGAATGTATAGCAAGCTAGAATGGAACGTGTTTGGGCTTTTTTGGGTGGTTGTTTTTGTTTGTTTGTTTTTTTTTTTAATATTGCCATCCTGGATCATAAACAAACAATGGAAGTGACAGGGATGGAGTACTTGGTACCTGGAGCCCTCATTCGGTGGGTATACTGCCCCAGGGATATATATACACTGCTTGGCGAAGAAAAAGAGTGCCAGCTGCGGCAAGGCACAATATGTATGTAAGCTGCTCACAAGGAAATGCATGGTCTGTAGTATCATTGGTTCCTCTCTGTACATTCAATCTTCATCTGCCCTGTGGATCTCATGATGCCACTGGTTCTCCTGTCCAGACATTGACAGTCCCTCCTTCTCTCTTGCTCTCCATCTGCCTCTGCCATAGCAGGCTGGAATGGAAGTTCATGCTGCCAAGAACAGTATACGGGAATATATAATTATTTCAGAAATAACATGCAACTCAGTGTGATTTAGTCATACTTTGACACACCTCTGTCTGCCAAGAAAAATGCAGGCACTACCTTACAAAACTGTTGCTAAGAGCGCTTCTTCAGGCTCTGGGAGTGAGAAGGTGCTTTATTGTATGGTTAACTGCAGGAGTTAACAGCAGGGTTTCAATCTGGGACCTGCCAAGATATTAAAGCACACAAATCTGTTGCTTGAATTGAAAGCCGTGCTTCTGCCTAGGAGATGTGGCATCGTGCAGAATTAGCCTGGGACATTATTTCATAAATTTAAGATACTATGAAAAGTGATTTTTATTGACATTTATAGCCTGAAAAAAAAAAAATTATAAAAGAAAGTTCTGGTCAGCAACAAAAAGCAACATCTTTTGCTTTATGGTAAAATTAAACAATTTTGTGAGAAAGAAGAGACTTTGTTAAAAAAAATAGGAAAGAAAAAAGAAACAAAAGAAAAATCCATTTTCCATCTGAAATGTTAATGGCAGTTGTCCCCTCCCATCCCACCCTGGCTGAACAGGAGAATCATGCAACACATTTGATCTGTGCCTTCTTCCTCCTGTGCCACCACTAATATCACTGTAGCACTTGTGAGCCTTTTGGAACATTCACCATCAATCAGTTACTTCCTAGTAAGGGACCAGCTGAATTTTGCTGTCTGTCATCCTAATTACAGTAGCAACATACCATTTTCAACATATTTTAACTAGTCAGAAGAAGCAGACATTAAGAAAGAAGTAGTTTTTTCACTGTTCTGCTTCAGTTTTCACTTCTGTAAACAAAGTAACTTTTACCATCTCATTGTGGTATCAACATTAGCTTCATAGTTGAAAGTATCAGATGCTATACACTAGCGATAACAAATAGCATCTTGTCATCACACTAAAGATAGCTCCTATTATTGACGTAAAGCATATATAGCTTATCTATATGTTTGCAGTGCGTATACCAAAAAATGCGACATAGCACAATGACCCAGGATTATGGGATCCCCAGAAATAAGATTCAGATACCACATGTTTAAATTTCTGTGTTGCTTTACAAATCAATACATGGAATATATTTTTTGCTTCTTTCAGAAAGAAAAGAAAAGCTGCTCTGTAAACTGTTATAAATAGATTTCTAAATAAGGTCTTCTATGTATGTTAGAAGGGATGCATGCTTCTTCTTCCTAAACAAATAATCTGACCACTGCTTCACATGCAAGCCTGTAATATTACCATCTATCAGCTATTACCCAGCTCTGCAGAAGGCAGTGAGGACATTTTTTTAACACAGGACAAAAAGCCTGTATTAAAATGCACTCAGTCACTCTCCTCAGGAGAATTTAACTTCTCTTCTGAGCTAATTCCCACCTATCTGAGAATTTCTCACCTTCTTCACTTTTTAAATACAAAAAAAGAGGAAAAAAAAAGAAAAAAGCCTAGTATTTACAGAAGAAAAAAGCCAAAATTCTGTCTTGTCATCCCGTGTGCAATTTCAGGAAGTTGTAAGGTATTTGCACAAGCAGTTGGCACTCTCTTTCACAGTAATTCATTTGATTTTCTTAGTTATCCACAATAAGCAGTTGTAATGCTTGTAGGTAACATAATTACTCACTACAAAGTGACTGCACCAATGTGAATTGTGAATTTGTCACTGCATAGTAATGACCAGAAACAGATCTCTCAGGCATATGTGGAGTTATTTCTAGAAGGTGAAGGAAAACATCCTCCCTAGAAGATGTCACTTTGTCTTAAATACCTGGAAGCTTCTTTTGCCAAAGGTTTTGGTGACTCATGCTGTATAACCTTTATCTCTCCTATCCAGGAAGGGGAACTGTTTGCAGGTCCCTGTTAATCTTTCACACCTATCTAGCATGTAGAATGAGGGCAGTATTTACCTATCTCATAAAAATGCTATACCTCATCCATGTTTTAAAGTGCTTCAGCTCAATAGGTAGCTAAATAAAAGTTCAACTCTGGTGTTATGACTGTAGTGCAGTTCACTTTCTGTCTCCATTTCCCAGATAGGCTCAAGTTAATTAGCAGCCAACCTTCCAATACCTATTTCCTCCTTTTAAGCCTTTTGTGTATAAACCATTAATATTTGTTCAGCCACTGTTGTTGGAAGGAGATCACCCCCACTCAGCTCAGAGTCCAAAGGTTTACCAGTTTTGATTAGCTAATACATCTAACGGTAGGTAAGATAAGACAGGGTTTGTAAACCAATTACTGCATTCTCTTTTAGTGATACTGCATTGACTTACTATTTGGTGCAGTTGGATCAAAATTTAAAATATATTGCAATTTAAGGTCTTTAAAATTCTTCTCCAGTATTACCATTTGGATTGGTATTTGTCCTGGGTTCAGCAGTAGCAGTCATTTTTCTCTTTATTAGTAGCTGGTGCAGTGCTGTGTTTTTGACTTTCAGCCTGGGTACAATGCTGATAACACTGATGTTTTCAGTTGTTGCTAAGTAATGTTTACTCTGACCAAGGACTTTGAGTCTCGTGCTCTGTCAGGTTGGAGGGAAAGCCAGGAGGAAGCAGAGACAGGGCACCTGACCCAAACTGACCAAAGAGGTATTCCATACCACGGCACGTTATGCCCACTATATAAACTGAGGGCAGTTACCTGGAAGGGTTAGATCGCTGCTCAGGTTGGGTTGGGTATCAGTCAGCGGGTGGTGAGGGGTTGTATTCTCTTCCCTTGTTATTTCCCTTATCATTATTATTATTGGTGGTAGCAGCAGTGGTTTGTGTTATACCTTAGTTACTGGACTGTTCTTATCTCAACCCATGGGAGTTACATTCTTTCGATTCTTCTCCCCATCCCTCTGGGAGTGGGGGGGGGGGGGGGGGGGAAGGGGAAGGGGGGGAGTGAGAGAGCATCTGCGTGGCTGACTGGGCTTAAACCATGACAGTTCTTTTTGGTGGCCAGTGTGGGGCACAAAGGGTTGAGATAACGACACATCTGACCAGAGTGTGTCTAATCGTATGTGTGATAAGCATTCATTGTTTTGGATAAACAGTCATTCATCACAATGCTGATTTATTGACTCTTGAAGTTGTTGCTCTTGATCTCACCGTTTCAGCGTGTTGTACCTTACTTACAGCCAGTATTTGCTGTGTTAGTGTTTATCAGCTGGGGGCCTTGGGCTAAGGTTCTTGTTTCATTGTACTTTATGGTAATGACTCCTAATACAATAGACTCATTGATCATGGAACTGATCTGGCTTGCATTCCCAGTGGGGTCAACACCTCTATACTTTGGGAGGTATATAATAGAAGTGTTTAGCAATTACACATCTTTTTTTTCCCCTCCTCGGGTGGCCAACCCATGAAGGAGACATTTCCTTACACTCCCCCCCCCCCCCAACTGTTTACAGCATCATTTGAGAGTTCTAAAGGTTTTGAATGGCCTTTAGGTATCCTTGAGACCTGCCTGCTGATTGTGATGGGGATCACAGTGTTGGCACACATACAGAGTGTGTTTTACCCATGACCATTTAATCTGATCTTGAGAGCTCAGCAGAGTTGGGTTGGGGCCTTGTCTAGGGTTAGACAACGATACAGGAGGACCAAGAGATTTTCCCCGAGGCTGGACAGTCATGAGTGACAGGGTGTGTGGAATAGTATGGGCCAGTATCTAGGACAGTGGGCCCCTCCAGTGCTTTGGAATTTCACCACTGAACAAGTGCAAAATCCAGAAAAATTAGTAAAACACTTAAATGAGGTGTGTTGTCATTCTGGTCACACCAGAGGGACAGATCATGGCAATGTGCTGGGGCTTGGCCTGTGCTTACAGAGCACTGCTCAACACTATCCAGCACCTTCAAAAGGAAAAAAATGTCCCTGGATCTGATGGCAAAGCATCAGACAGCGCAGCTACTGCAGCTCCAAGCACAGCAGCTACACCAGCCCCAACAACAAGTACAGTAGCTACTCAAACTTCGACAGCAACAGACAGCGCAGCTAATCCAACTCCAAGTACAGCAGCTACAATAGAGAATCAATTTGTGCCAATATCGGTTGCCCCTGTACGCAAGGGGAAAAGCAGAAAAGAGGCAAGAAAGATGAAGCAAGATGAAGAAACAATGTACTCACCACTCGGGGCAGCATCTGACCAGGAGTTATTAGTATGTGAATCAGAGGAAGAAGAGGAAGAAGAGGTGATGCCTCAACCCCGGACCTCAACCAAGCTATGGAATATGCAAAAAGATTTTACCTATCAACCAGGGAAGCACATCATCACCTGGTTGCTCCGATGCTTGGACAATGGGGCCGACAGTCACGAACTAGAAGGTAGGGTAGCCAAGCAGTTGGGATCACTTGCTAGGGAAGGGGGAATTGACAAAGCAATTGCAAGAGAGAAAAAGTCCCTCAGCCTTTGGAAGTGGCTCTTGGCAGCTGTGTAAGAAAGGTTTCCATACAAGGACGATGTTATGAGTATTTCGGCCAAGCGGACTACTCTAGAGAAAGGCATCCAGTCTCTGAGGAAATCAGCCATTGTAGAGATGATCTATCACATCAAGCCGAATGCCAGGGATGTACCCATAGATCCAGATGAAGTCGAATGTACACGACCCATGTGGCGGAAATTTACATGGAATGCACCATCATCATATGCTCATTCATTGGCAACAGTAACCTGGAATGACATAGTACCACTAACAGTGGACGAAATTATTCATAAACTCTGAGAGTTCGAAGACAATCTCACCCCTTCCATCATTTCAGCTGTGGCAAAACTGTCCCAGGAGCTCAAACAATTGAGACACGAGCTATCTGATCTATCCAGCTCCTCACGTGTACCAACCCACATCTCAGCTATTAACAAAAGGCGTCCTACTGCTCGAGAGAGAAGATAGAGAAGGTATACGCCACGGGCCATCCTATGGTTTTACCTGCGGGATCACAGAGAAGACATGGTGAAGTGGGATGGAAAACCTACCTCACCTCTGGAGGAATGGATGCGTGAATTGAAGAGGAGAACAAATGTCAAGGATGATCATCCCATGAAAGCTGCGGCTTCAGTCTCTGCTGAGCAGGTTCCCAGATGGAGTGGAAGAGCTGATTTTACTCCAGCTCCTGTGATCAAGAAGACTAATCCCTTTCTACAAGACTTGAATGTCCAACATTGTGATGACTATTAGAGGGGCCCTGCCTCCAGCCAGGTGGAGGTAAGAAACAATCAGATTTACTGGACTGTGTGGATCAGATGGGCTGGCACATCAGTTCCACAGAAGTGTAAGGCTGCAGTAGATACCGGTGCACAGTGTACCCTGATGCCATCAAGCTGTCAAGGGGTGTAAGCCATTTATATTTCTGGAGTGACACGAGGATCCCAAGAGTTGACTGTACTGGAGGCTGAAATCAGCCTGACTGGGAGGGAATGGCAAAAACACCCCATTGTGACTGGTCCAAAGGCTCCATGTATCCTTGGCATAGACTACCTCAGGAGAGGGTACTTCAAAGACCCAAAAGGGTACCAATGGTCTTTTTGTATTGCTGCTTTGGCGACAGAGGAAATTGAGAGCTGTACACCTTGCCTGGTCTCTCAGAGGATCCTTCTTTTTGTGGTGTTGCTGAAGGTCGAAGAACAACAAGTGCCAATCATGACCACAACAGTGCCCCAGCGGCAATATTGCACCAACCACGACTCTCTGATTCCCATCCATAAGCTAATCCGTAGACTGGAGAGTCAAGGAGTGATCAGGAGGACCCGCTCACCCTTTAATGGCCCCATATGGCCAGAGCGAAAGTCTAACGGAGAGTGGAGACTAACGGTAGACTATTGTGGCCTGAATGAAGTCACACCACCCTTGAGTGCTGCTGTACCGGACATGCTAGAACTTCAGTATGAACTGGAGTCAAAGTCAGCCAAGTGGGATGCCATGATTGATATTGCCAATGCATTTTTCTCAATTCCTTTGGCAGCAGTGTGCAGGCCACAGTTTGTTCTTACTTGCAGGGGCATCCAGTACACTTGGCACCGACTGCCCCAGGGGTGGAAACACAGCCCTTCCATCTGCCGTGGACTGACCCAGACTGCCCTGGAACAGGGGCAAGCTCCAGAACACCTGCAGTACACTGATGACATTATCGTGTGGGGCAGTACAGTGGAAGAAGTCTTTGAGAAATGGAGGAAAATAATCCAAATCCTGCTAAAAGCCGGTTTTGCCATTAAATGGAGTAAGGTCAAGGGACCTGCATAGGAGATTCAATTTTTGGGAATAAGATGGCAAGATGGATGTCACCAGATCCCCACAGATGTGATCAACAAGATAACAGCAATGTCTCCACCAACTAATAAGAAAGAAACACAAGCTTTCTTGGGTGCTGTGGGGTTCTGGAGGATGCACATCCTAAATAACAGTTTGATTGTAAGCTCTCTCTATCATGTGACCTGGAAGAAAAATGGTTTTAAATGGGGCCCTGAGCAACAACAATCCTTTGAGCAAATTAAACGAGAGACAGTTCATGCAGTAGCCCTTGGACCAGATGTTAAAAATGTACTGTACACCGCAGCCAGGGAGAATGGTCCTACCTGGAGCCTCTGTCAGAAAGCTCCAGGGGAGACTCGAGGTCGACCCCTTGGCTTTTGGAGTCAGGGATACAGAGGATCTGTGGCCAGCTCTACCCCAACTGAAAAAGAGATACTGGCAGCCTGTGAGGGGGTTCGAGCTGCTTCACAAGTGATTGGCACTGAAACACAGCTCCTCCTGGCACCCCAGTTACTCGTGCTGGGCTGGATGTTCAAAGGCAGGGTCTCCTCTACACATCATGCAACCGATGCTACATGGAGTAAGTGGGCTGCAGTAATTACACAACAAGCTCAAACAGGAAATCCCAGTAGTCCAGGAATTCTAGAAGTCATCATGGACTGGCCAGAGAGCAAAGATTTTGGAATGTCACCAGAGGAGGAGATGATGTGTGCTGAAGAGGCCCCACCATATAATGAACTGTCAGAAAGTGAAAAGCAGTATGCCCTGTTTACTGATGGGTCCTGCCATATTGTGGGAAAGCATCGGAGATGGAAGACATCTGTATGGAGTCCTCAATGACAAGTTGCAGAAACTGCTGAAGGAGAGGGTGAATCGAGTCAGTTTGCTGAGGTGAAAGCAATCCAGCTGGCCTTGGACATTGCTGAACGAGAAAAGTGGCCAGTACTTTATACTGACTCACGGATGGTGGCAAATGCCCTGTGGGGGTGGCTGCAGCAATGGAAGCAGAGCAACTGGCAAATGCAGAGGTAAACCCATCTGGGCTGCGGCACTGTGGCAGGATATTGCTGCCAGGGTGCAGAATCTGGTGGTGAAGGTAAGCCATGTAGATGCTCATGAACCCAAGAGTTGGGCCACTGAGGAACACCAGAACAACCAACAAGTGGATAGAGCTGCTAAGATTGAAGTGCCTCAGATGGGCTTAGATTGGCAACATAAGGGTGAATTATTTTTGGCCCGGTAGGCCCATGACGCTTCAGGCCATCAGGGCAGAGATGTAACATACAAATGGGTTCGTGATCGAGGGGAGGACTTAACAATAGACACTATTGCCCAGGCTATTCATGAGTGTCAAACACGTGCTGCAATTAAGCAAGCTAAACAGTTAAAGCCTCTTTGGTACGGAGGACGATGGCTGAAATTCAAATATGGGGAGGCCTGGCAGATTGATTATATCACACTCCCACCAACCTGCCAAGGCAAGCGCCATGTGCTTACCATGGTGGGAGCAACCACTGGATGGCTGGAAACATACGCTGTGCCCCATGCCAGTGCCTGGAACACTATCCTGGGCCTTGAGAAACAGATTTTGTGGTGACACGGCACCCCAGAGAGAATTGAGTCAGATAATGGGACACATTTCCATAACAGCCTTATAGACATTTGGGCCAAAGAGCATGGCATTAAGTGGGTATATCACATCCCCTACCCTGCACCAGCCTCTGGGAAAATCGAACAGTACAATGGGCTGTTAAAAACTACACTGAGAGCAATGGGTGGTGGGACTTTCAAACATTGGGATACACATTTACCTAAAGCCACCTGGTTGGTCAACACGAGAGGATCTGCCAACAGGGCTGGCCCAGCCCAGTCAGAACTTTTACATGCTGTAGAAGGGGATAAAGCTCCTGTGGTGCACATAAAGAATTTTCTGGGGAACACAGTCTGGGTTATTCCTGCTTCAGGTAAAGGCAAACCTACTCGTGGGATTACTTTTGCCCAGGGACCCAGATATACTTGGTGAGTAATGCGGGAAGATGGGGAAGTCCAATGTATAGCTCAAGGGGATTTGATTTTAGGGGAAAACAGCCAATGAACTCAATTGTAGACTGTTGCCTGCTATGTAGCACTTTTATAGCCCACCAACTAGATGTCTTCAGGTCACCAGTGACTGGCCCTGACTTCCCTCCAACCATCATCCCAACAAAGAGTGAACTTGGATGAAACCAGATGAGTTCTGCGGTAAAGGAACAATCAGCATCAGCAGGCAATGATCCAACACTGCACACAGCCTCTCCTGCTCTGAAAGACTGTTACAAGAGATGGAGCCGGACATCATGGACCGGATGGACTCAGCAGCTTTATAGGGATTGGTCCGTGCACTAAGGAATTTTCTCTCTCTCTTTCTCTTTCTCTCTCTCTGTGGATGTATATGTATATATATAAGAGTGATGGTATATTGAAAATGTGGGATCT
The DNA here is from genome assembly GCA_039720435.1 of Amazona ochrocephala. Lineage (NCBI taxonomy): Eukaryota > Metazoa > Chordata > Aves > Psittaciformes > Psittacidae > Amazona > Amazona ochrocephala. The sequence continues at coordinate 77,342,580 of CM077881.1, read as the reverse complement.
GAGCATGACGTGAATGGTATGGAATAAGGGGTGGGTACTGTCCTGGGTTCAGCAGTAGCAGTCATTTTTCTCCTTCTTGGTAGCTGGTGCAGCACTGTTTTTGACTTTCAGCCTGGGAACAGCGCTGATAACACTGATGTTTTCAGTTGTTGCTAAGTAATGTTTACTCTGACCAAGGACTTTCTGAGCCTCATGCTCTGTCAGGTTGGAGGGAAAGCCGGGAGGAAGCACAGACAGGACACCTGACCCAAACTGACCAAAGAGGTATTCCATACCACAGCACGTCATGCCTAGTATATAAACTGGGGCAGTTACCCAGAAGGGCTAGATCACTGCTCAGGTTGGGCTGGGTGTTGGTCGGTGTATGGTGAGCAGTTGTATTCTCTTCCCTTGTTATTTCCCTTTTCATTATTATTATTGGTGGTAGCAGCAGTGGTTTGTGTTATACCTTAGTTACTGGACTGTTCTTATCTCAACCCGTGGGAGTTACATTCTTTCGATTCTCCTCCCCATCCCTCTGGTGGGGGCGAGTGAAAGAGCAACTGCATGGCTGACTGGGCTTAAACCACGACAGTATTTGATGCTTAAATTCTTAATTTAGGAAGTAAGGGAGACATACAAGGTAGACAGGCAACCTATGTGTCTTGTACATTTATGTCCTTACGCATTTTCATCTTTGTCAGTGGAAATTATAAATAACTCAGTTTCCTGGAGAAGGTTCAAGACTACAAGTCTTACTTATGAGAGCGCTGTCTGAAGGGGTTTTAGGCATCAGGAGGGCTGATTCACAATTGTCCTCCAGTGTTTAGAGTAACAGTTCAGCTTCTTGTTCCACTACAACCTGGATAACAAAACATCTACAGTCTGGAGCTGATGGCATTTGCTCTCTTTGTACTGATGTTATTCAGCATGCAAGCTGCAGAGAAGAAAGAAACTGAGACCTCAGGCTTCCCATAACACTCGCTGCTGCTACTGATATCAGTGGCCAAGGCTATGGAAGACATGAGGAACATCTGACTACAGCTTTTCTAACTTAGATGGGACTAATGTCAAGAAGGAGCCAGCTGCTGCTAGCTTGCTCTGGCTTCTCCTTTTGTCACTCATATACTGATGGACCTGCACTGGTAGGAAATGCTACTGGTTTAAGTACATTAGAATGGCTCTACATGAATGACAAAAATGCGTTCCTAACTTGCAACATCTAGAAGCTCTTGTTTTAAGCAAAGCATGAGGGTTAGCAGTACTTATTACATGGTGGCCTAAGGAACTCAAGAGTTCATGGAACCACCAGTGGTCCAGAGGTGATCTGCAAAACCAAATATAGTGTTTACTTGAAACAAGGACAAGAATGCACAACATTTTTAAAAACTGAAGGGAAAATAAACTGTGATACAAGATGTTTGAGAACTATTGATTTACTGTTATTCTAATCTCTTTTAGTTGTTCCCCCGAAGATTACAGCTCTTTGGAAAAAAGAGATAAAAATAACCATGCTGAGTCAGACTGAATGACTCTATAGCCTAGGAGAGTCTCCCAGAAATGGCCCCGAGGGGCTGTATGGGCAAGAGTAAGAGCAGGGTGAACATGGCTTATGTTCTGTAATCTGGGGCTTTCTCTTCCATCTGTTTGTCCAGCCTCCCCTGGAACTTGATGAATTTTTAGCACTTACAGCATCTTTGCGAGCTTTGGACATGTTTCTGCTAACCTCATTTGATGTTTCCTAATCCATGTATGAGAATAAAGAGTAAATGAATCCGCTTTCTCCAATTCATAACTTTGTAAATCTGCTATATTCCTGCTAAATTGCCTCTTTTCCTGACTGGTGAATACTAAACTACTCAGCTGTTCCAGGTCATTCCAAACTTTTGAGCATCCTTCTTTGAACCTTTTCCAGCTCTAATATAGTCTTTTTGAAATTAAATGAGGAGACCATACTGATTTGTTCCTGTAATTCAGATGGGATTCATGTCTGAATTTCTCTGTGTGAAAAAAATGCATATATTATGCTAAAATAGAATTCTTTCTTTCTTTGCAATTGGTTTTGCACTTACAGTCTTTCTTCCCCCTACACATAAGTACTTTGACAGTTTTGAACCTTCTGGTAATAAACAGTTAACAGCACACTGCAGCAATGTAAGAAATCCTCAGGGAGCTGGGTTGTACCTCCTAAAAGCAGATAAAATTGTCCAACCCTGCAGGCAACAGACCTTTTCTCAACTATTAATAGAACAGAGGGAAGAGAGGGGAAAGAAGAAAAGGAATTAGTAAATTACTTTAAAAAGCAGAGGTACCAAGAATTCATAGTTGATGTGCTGATTTAGGAAGTTATGAGGAATGCCATAGAAAAAAGGTAAGAAATGTTAATACTGTTACATAGACAAAGACTAATTTTTCCGCTTTTGTCACCTTCCTGTATTTTTCTTTTCCCACCCAACCATTTCAAAGGCATATCCTTATAATGACACATCAATTTTCTGTCTGCTTGAGGTTCAGAAATAGCTGAGCTGTTATAAATAGATCACAATCTGCAAGAGACAAAGAGAATGGAAATATTGTAAAAGGTTGGCTGAAAAATTTAGCTGTGGATTGAGATTTCAGGTGTCTCCAAGAGTGGAAGGACTCAGTTTGAAATGCTTTATTAACCTCACTGGAGGAACCCACGCTCCTTGTGAAGCCAAGGTGGAATCAGGTGGCACTTCTGGTCACAGTGCCAAGCAAAGAATGACGTCCAGTCCCATCTCTGGGAACTCAAAAGTTCAATGACATGAGAAGGCAGCACCTTGCAGTTTCTTCACAGTTCCTTATGTGAAGCTAAAACACAAAAGGCAATTACTCTCTTATACTCTGTAGAGCCACTAAATCAGAATGTGTGACTGGTACATTGGAATTTTTCTGCCAGTACTCACATACTCTGAATTGGTAGCATTCAAGTTTGCTCCGTTTTTCCACTTTGCCTCAAAATGTCTTAACTTTAGCCACGTATCTTAGCATCTGGTTGAAACCTTGTCCTTGTCCAACAGGGCAGTGAAAAAATCGAAACTGGGGAACAGTCCAATATCCCTTTGTTTCTGTTTGAGGTCATTTAGATCCCACTGACACTTCCAGGGAGACTTTGGAAGAACAAGTATTTATCCTGCACTGAAACCTGATTCCTAGGAGTATTTCTGCAGCCATATATGCATAGCTGAGGTTGATTTTCTTCCCACTATCTAATTCTGTTAGAGTGACTGTCGAGAAAGATGATTTGGTGACTGTGGGTAAAATGAGACATTAAATGGAAGGGACAGGGTTTCTCTAGGATGTTTCTGTTTTGAAGAGAAGCTGCTTCCTGAAACGAGGCTGAGTTTCACAGTAGCTATATCATGGCAACTCGCTTGACATGAGATATCCTTGCTCAAACTTTGCCAGATACAATGTCATTCCACTAATGCAAAACTTGATCTTTGCTTGAAGTATGTCTCTGACTGTCGCTGGCTTTAATACAAGTTTAGGCCAATACACACTGCAGAATCAGGTTCTTAAAACCTAAATTAACATTCTGTTGAAAACCAAACATATGTTGTTGATTTTTTTCACTGTCAACAATTTAGTTTCCAGGTTTGGAAAAGAAACACTGCTGGGGAGGAATCCAATGAATTTATTAGTGAGCACGGTAGGTGTGGAACTATTAATATCTACTCAAAATATGAGATTTTGTTTGTCTTATTTTTATCCTCAACTTCAAACTCTGAAATAAACAGATGTTCTGAAGCTTTCCATTGAGAATTCTACAGTATGCTAAGTCCTAAATTAAATACACTGTGATGATTGGGATATTGTAAGAAACAGGTGAAGAGCTCTATACAATATTTCTGAAGCAATTTGTACCTTTGCATGAAGTCTTTATCTCAGATTGCACTGATAGTCCTAAAAAGAAAACATCTAAAACATTTCTTATGTGTTACTAATAATTTTTATTTCCTGCCAGAAATCTGAATACAAAAATGGAAACATTACTTTATTCACTAATATTACCAGAGAATATTAAGCTGCTGCTACTGTTCTGTGGCATGACTGACAACATAGTTTGCTTGTCCTAAACACATTTTAAACAGATGAGTGCTTCTATTTGTCTAAAAAGGTTCTATTTATTTCACGCTCAGTTTTTATCAGAATCTCACGCAACTGAAGTCTATGGCAATCCTCCTACTGACACTTAAGTACTAAGAGCCTTTGTTCTTGCAGGGAGAAATATTATCTTGAGGATTTGAGAAGGGCATCAGTAAATTGCTCATTGTTTTCATCAAAAATCACATTTGCATGTACTAAATAAAAATACCGAGTTTAGTTTTGGTTTAGGTTTGCAAAGCTGCACTGTAGAAGCCTGAATTAAATTCCTGAATTTAATCAGGAAGACAAGATATGGCTGTACTTGTATCTGATTCAGAAAAACCAGTTCAGTTAAAAGCTGCTTTGAGCTATCACCATTTTTTTAGCCATGTAAATAGTGAGAGCTAGTCCTTGGATTGAAGTAGAAGAATCTATAATGCTCTGTAAAATCAGCAGTCATTTTCTTGATTAATCTTTCATTATGTAGATTACTGACCCTCAATTGAAATTTGCTTTGGTCAGGGAATATTTTGCTGTGCAGTGGTATTGTATTTCCTTTAAAAGCTATTCTCACGAAACTTAATTTAGTCAAAAGTTGAGAACTCAAATTCCCATTGACCTCAAGTCATTGACTAATAAGTAGGAAAACAGAGATATCTGTCCCTATATCCCTGTTGGTTTGTTGTTTGGTTTTGGGGTTTTCTTTGTGGGTGTAAATGGCAATAATAGAAAATAATTTCTTATTTCACTGCCAGTATTTCATAGAATCATAGAATCATAGAATAGTAAGGGTTGGAAAGGACCTCAAGATCATTGAGTTCCAACCCCCCTGCCATGGGCACGGACACCTCCCACTAAACCATGCCATCCAAGGCTGTGTCCAACCCCACCTTGAACGCCGCCAGGGATGAAGCATCCACAGCCTCCCTGGGCAACCCATTCCAGGGCCCCACCACCCTCACAGTAAAGAATTTCTTCCTCATATCCAATCTAAACTTCCCCTGTTTAAGTTTAAACCCGTTACCCCTTGTCCTCTCACCACAGTCCCTAATGAAGAGTCCCTCCCCAGCATCCCTATAGGCCCCCTTCAGGTATTGGAAGGCTGCTCTGAGGTCTCCACGCAGCCTTCTCTTCTCCAGGCTGAACAGCCCCAATTTTCTCAGCCTATCTTCATACGAGAGGTGCTCCAGTCCCCTGATCATCCTCACGGCCCTCCTCTGCACTTGTTCCAACAGTTCCATGTCCTTTTTATGTTGAGGACACCAGAACTGCACACAATACTCCAAGTGAGGTCTCACGAGAGCAGAGTAAAGGGGCAGGAGCACCTCCCTCGACCTGCTGGTCACACTCCTTTTGATGCAGCCCAGGATACAGTTGGCTTTCTGGGCTGCAAGTGCACACTGCCGGCTCATGTTCATTTTTTCATCAACCCACACCCACAAGTCCTTCTCCGCAGGGCTGCTTTTGCTCAACCCCTTGCTCTCACAAGGGATAGAAGGAACTTCCTAGGGATCAGAGAAAACTGATCAGTTTGCTATCCCTCGGTCATATACCTGCAGTTATTAAAAACATGTTAGGCTCAATAGTTAGTACGCTCAATGCAATGGAGAAGGCATGTACTTGCGTTATTGAGGCCAAGTGTGGAAGTAAGGACCCGTCCTGCCAAGACATCATGGGCAGAGGAGGTAAATGTATGTCATGTTTCTAACTATTCTACTTACCCTAGTAATTTGCATTTTTTAAACTTAAGTTTTCTAGTGTTTATTTAGAATAAAGTCTCTGTTCATTGTTTTAAGTTTGGTCTTTTCTGAGACCCTGCTATAACAGAAGGTCTAAGCAGATCTGTTTCAAAGCTGTGGCCAGTTAAGCTTCTTTCCCTCCATGAAGACAGGCCAAAGCAGAATTCATTGCAGGTTCAGTAGCTACGTTGCATAAATTGTCTCTAGCTCCTGCCTGGGCTACAGAGTCAGTGGAGCTCTGCACATTCTGTAGCAGTGGAGCTTATGAGAGGATCAAAGTCATCATGATTTTGCATATATTTGATGGCACCAATATTAGCAGCAGCCCAATGGAAACAATTTGCTGTGTGGACAGCAAAACTATTGAAGCTTGATTTCCTACGAGTATTATACTTCTAGGATCTGTTCCCTTGTCTCCACCAGTTTAAAAGCATTGGCTATCTCTTCTCTTTTCCCTTCAGTACCCTCACCTGACCCCCAGTTTTTCATACAACCATGGAATAGTTAGGGTTGGGAAGAACCTTAAGACTATCCGGTTTCAACCCCCCTGCCATGGGCAGGGACACCACAGGGTAACTGAACTGCGGCTCACGCAGTTCAGTGAATCACGGCCAGTGATTCACTGGACAAATGGGAGCCCGCTGTGGAGTTCATGCCATGCTCTTTCCTCCTGTGGAGGGCACTGTCTTGCATTTCTTCTCTTTATCAGTCTGATGTTCACACAACCTTGTAGGAATTTAGTATTTGTGAGACTGTCACCACACATCAAGTTTGATACCTGCTAGTAGGTCAAAGGTTCTTGGGGTGAGGAAGGGTTGACTACTGTATAAGCAGATACTATGCAAACATAAATCTAACTTGGGGGGCAGGGAAGGACCTAACCTCTAGGAAAATGTATGCATACATACACACAGTAAACACAGTCAAAGTAAATGCAGTTTCTGTAACTAGTATTTGGGTTTGTGCATTGCTTTGCCTTCTCTTTGCTAATGAATGTAATCCTTCTGAAAGTATTAGATTAAAAATCAAAGAGAATCCTCTGCTTCCCTGCGAAACCAGACAGACCACTGCAATGGTAGCTTGTTGTCTTACTAGTTGTGAATATTTTGTCCTCGGTTGCCATTACCATTGCTTGCAGCTGGGTATGATTTGCTGATTCACTGGATGACTATTTCTCAGTTCCTCTGTTGGGATTTTTTCTCTTGCTGGTAATATAGTTTAGTGTCAGAAACAGTAGGGAAAAGCCACTTTATTCTTCATAGCCTGAGGAACAAGAAGACTTGACTTCTTCCCAGATTTACACTGGGATAAGTACGAACTGTGTTATGAAGAACTTCTTAAAGAGGAAGAAACAAATACCATAATTGCCTTAATGCAGTACCTCTCCTAGCAAAGGACTGACTAAAAAAGTAGTTTATTTCATGCTATGCAAAATATATTAAAGGTCTGAAGGTAATGAAAGCTTTTCTGATGTCTTCATTGTACTCTAGAGCAAGTCCTACCAGCACAAATCTCACCTTCAACTTATCTTTCTAATCTGGCTGATATAAATGGTTTTTTTTAGAGCTCAGAGTTAAAAGCTGCTGAAGGACAGCAGAATATTTTGTGCCAGCCAGAAATTCTTGATTTCAAAGCACAGTTCTAGCTCATGAAAGAAACCAGTTAGTTTTTCTATACACTAAAATTTAGCCTCTAGAAACCATTTCCATAAGATGGGGTGCAGATACTTCATCTTTACCATTACTGGAAAATACCAGATGCACAAGATGCATATCTCATGCATATAACATACCAGATGCTTTCCATGGAAGTTTGTGTGTTATGCGGTATTCATTTTCCACTGAGTCTTTTCAAGCAAAATCTACCATGGTTAGTAATGTGCAGTTTTATTTATTTTAATTTTATTTAATGTGTAATTTTACGTACTTTTCAAAGATAACTGCTTTGCTTTAATTTTTCAATTTATTTGGGGCTTTCCTTTAGACATTAATTTTGTTTGTTTCTTTTTTAAGTAGTGAGGCATTTGTAACTCCTTTTTACAAGTGTTCTCACCATGATAGATGGTGAAGTGATGCAGGACACATAAATTGAAATCTTTTTAAAGTGACATATGCCTTGAACCAAAAGCCCACAGAAATCCAGAGGCATTCTTTCTATTTCATGGGCAAGTTTAACCCAGTGTGAGTTTGTAGTACAGAGTTTGTTATATAGCATGTATATGTGTGAATTCAAGTTATTTTATAAAGTATTATTTCTGAATATTCTAATATGCAGTGGTTGGGTACATATTTATTACTGTCACTGTATTAGCTAAGAGAAAGATTGTTGTTTGGTATATCACATTGATGTATCACATTAACTGTGATTCAGAGGCCTTTTGAAAAGATCTTTTAATTCATAGAATCATAGAATCAAAGAATAGCTAGGGTTAGAAAGGACCTTAAGACCTGACTCAGATTTTTATTTTCTGTAATGTTTTACACTAGCAACTACTTTAATAGAAAACTTTGTACTTTAAGTAGGGTACAACTACATTTCCTTTCTCTGAACACTGCTTTGGCTATAAATGTGTTACCCTTTGTGATAAGGATACATTCGGACAGTTTGTGTGCAGTGCAGCAGTTTCTCCATTTTTGCTAATCCTCATTTTCATAACTAAAAAAACAGCAAAAGAAGTCTCTGAGCAAGTCTAACAGGCTGTAATCCATATCTTCACACAGAGTCTCACTGAAAGAGGCTTTTTGCAGGGGTTACCTCACACCGGTTGCAGGCCATGGACCCCAGGCTGAGCCATGTCAGCAAACTCGCTCGGTACTGGATTTGGTTTTTAAACTCACTAAGAAACCATTTATGTATATAGATAAAGAGATACATATACGTATTTATGCATGCCATTGTACCACCATTCCTTTCTGTCTGCCTCAGTTATGCAAACTTGCAGTTTTCTCTCAATTTCTTACCTTGGGCAAAGAAAACATTGTAAATTACTCTGTATTAGTCATATTCTATATTTTGGTCCTCAGCTGCAACCCCTTTGTTCACATACCAGGTTATGTAACAGCCTGCAGAGAAATTTTTTTACACATTTTGTCTTGATTCCTCTATTCAGAAAGCATTTATTTGTTTGTTTGTTTAGGGGATATCCCTGGCACCAATGAAACCAAGTAGAAGGAAGGGGGATGATCAGGGTGTAGCTTCTCAAAAACGCAGCTCCAAGAAAAGGAAATGCAAGCAAAGCCACAGAACATGGTCACATTCTTTGTGTGTGTGTGTGGTGGGCAATGTCGAGTTACCAGAGTTCAGAGAAAGACTGCTTTTATGGCTCCAGTAAATGTAGTCTGTGGCTACAAAGATCAGCTTTCTCTTGTCAGTTCATAAACAGTGACTGGAAATGATCTGAAATAGATGTTCTCTCTAAAAGCATTTGTAGTCATTTGCCAGAAAGTCTCCATCAAGATTAAATCATTTCATGGGGAGCTGACATCTGGTTTATTACAGTGATATTTTGTAATTAACCCCCCACTATATGAGCTGGTAGTTCTCCATCTCTGAATTCAGCACGATGACTGGAGGCCTGCACCCCTGGTCTCCTCAGACATGGTTTCTCTCTGTGGTTAACTACCCCTAGGGCAGATTCTCAAAGATGAAGTGTTGAAAATCCTTCCAGAGACAGATGATAAACAAGCCTTCTCCTGCCCCAGGTCATCTCCCATATGATATCCAGCTTTTGTCTCCTGCCGCCTCCAGGAGCAGCCTTTACTGTAGGGGATGATAGTGACCTCAATGGCCTTCATATCCACATATGCAGGTCACACTGCATTAGTACCTTAACATGGGAGGGGAATGATCTTAAGAAAGCACTGCCTTTCACAGGCACTGGTGACTCTTCCACTTCTGTGAGGACTCAAATTAAATGGGTCAAACACCCATGGTGCCCCCATTCTTTACTGTCCTTAATTATGCAAACTTGTAGTTTATTCTTAATTTCTTCCCTTGGGCAAAATAATGCCTTTTTCTTTTTGTTTGTTTTGTTTTTTTTTTCCTTGAGGAATGAAGGATCCTCCCTCAGAAAAGGGAGGTACATGTCAGAAGATGCAAGGAATAACGTGCTTGTCTTGTGATACCCAGTTAATGTCAGTGGCCTGGGCAGAACCAGCCCATGTGTGCTGCAGGGAGGGATAGCCCCTGGAAGCTGCTTGTGTTACTGGCTCTGCTTGGACTGCAGCCCAGTGTGAGCTCCTGTGTACAGAGCACCCTCACCCCAGCGCTTGAGCTTAGTCCTCAGACAACTCCACTGCCTCCGGGTCAGTTCAGGGCTGATAGGCACCCCACATCCTAGGCCAGCCTTTCACTTTCTGCCTTGATTACTACCCTTCCCTTAGCTTAACACTGCTGACCTTTAGATAGTGCAACACTGCTCAGTTGTTGCTCAGGAAGTTATTCTCCCTGCCTTCGTTTTTCTGCCTCAGTAATTACTGCGGGGAGTTGGGGGGGGGAAGGCGGGTAAGTTTATGTTGTTAAGCATTTACGCAATTTAATTCGTATATACTTCCAGAACTGGTGATACTGAAGGGATGATGCGAGTGGCTGCGGCAGGCACTACAGGTAATAATTTAATTCCTTGTGCTGCAATACGTGTTTGGAACTTCAGAGGAGCAGGAAGCACTATGACTGTTGAGTTATTTGGTTGTTTAGGGTCCACGAATGCTCCCCAAACGCTATTCTTAAGCCAGACGCCCAGCCCGTGGCCCAGCGGAGGTGCAGACCTTCCATCCGCAGCCTCAGCAGACCACGTAAGTAAACCGACTGCCATCCCGTCCCGCCCGGAGCCCCGTCCGCCTCTGGGGCACTGGCCGGGCCCCGGGAGCGCGACGGCGGCACCGGGCGGGCGGTGGTGGTGCCCGCTCCATTCCTCCCCGCAGCGCCTCTGCTCGGCGGCGGCGCCGCGACGGGGCCTGGCCGGGGGGGGGGGGCGGGCGGTGGAGGGTGCGCGGAAGCACCGCCCCCAGCAGCCGCGGCGGCAGGAGGCGGCGGCGGGAGGGGGCTGCGATGCTCCCGGCTGCGCACCCCCCCGGAGCCGCCCCCGGGCGAGGTGAGTCAGCGGGGCTCCGCGGTGCGCAGGGGGCCGGGCCGACAGCCGGGCCCGCGGCAGCCCGGCCGCCGCCGCTTCCCTTGACTGCGCTCCGCGGAGCGCTGGCAGCGGGCGGGCCTGGCGGCGGGCCGGCGGGTACTGACCCGGGGGTGGCTGCGGGCCGCGCTGCGCCGCGGGGTTGCCGGCTGGCGAGGCGGCTGGCGGGCCGGCTGTGGCGCACCTCAGCGCTGCCGGCCGCCTCCGAACCGGTGAGGCCGTTCCCCTCCCAGTCTGCGACCCGGCTCCGGCTTCCTCATCGCTGGAGTGACGGGCCTTGTCCCACAGCCGCCCAGGATGCTGCCGTTGGGCCCTTGCCTCAGCCTTTTCCTTCCCATCATAACGGCTGCTGCGTTCAGCGCTTCCTTCCCGAGGTGTTCGTTGCCTGCGCCGCTCCGAGGCCAATCAGCTGCTCCTCGGCTGAGCCGGGTGGTCGGTGTACGCTGCTTCGGCCTTGTCGAGGTCCCCCGCATTAGCTGTGGCTAAGCAGTGACCTCATTAGGGTGCCGGCCGTCATCCTCGGAGCTCGGCGTTGTGGTTGAGGCGTTACCACCTTACCTGTGTCTGAGCCATCCGAAGCCGAATGCCCCGTGCCCTCCTGTGTGACCTCCATCACCAGAGGTGGCCTCGGGCTGGGCTGTGTCATATGGGAGCTCGTGGACTGGCGCCGTGCTTTGTCCCTGCTGCTAATACCCAGCTGTAGCCTTATGTGTGGCTGGCACTCTGTTTCTGAACCCTTAAATCCTTAAAGTACGAGGTTTTATTAGTAAGTGGGTTGTCAGTGTCTCCTCTGTTTATTAAAATAAGCATAGGAATAGATGCTTGTTTAAGGAACTGGTGCTGGATAGGTGTTACGGATGCCTGTTAGATCCTAAGTTAGATGGAGTTTAAAGCCCATGTTCGGTCAGCAGCTCTAAAGTTTTAACAACAGGCTCTTTTCAAATGCTGTGTTAATGAGAAGTACAGCGTTGAAGAGTGATAAACTTGTAGTTTAGGGGAGAGGAGAGTGTCTGTATGAACATAATACTGAAGTATCCCAGTAAAAACTTGCCCAAAACATTTATTACGTTACTGAGATACACAGGGTCTAGTTGTCCTAGTATTTAGTAATACCGGAGGAAAAAGATAGTAAAATGCTAGTTTTCCAGCTTGGTTATATTTTGTATTTGTTTCCCTGGTTATAATTAGTGGACAAGGGTGAAATTTATTGTTTGTATTCTCTGGAGACCCACTGGGGAATAGGGGAAGAGGAAACAATTGTCTTTTTAAGGATGGTGCTCATGGTAGCAGTCATAAAAGTGGTAAAAATCACAAGCAGATTTCAACAAAAGGGTTCAAACAGGTGAAGTGAGACTATGAGAGCAAAAGCTGATGAAGTCAGGAAGCTGTGGGTCATTGCTAATGTAGCTGGTGCTAGGGCACAACTGAAATACAACCTAAGATTCATCGTAGCCTTAGTTACAGCGCGGCGGGCCCAAGTGTATACAGCAGTGCGGGAGAGCGTGACGTGTGACGCAGCCCGGCCGCAGCAGCATGTGTTTGCCCCACAGCTGGGTTTGCTCGGTGCTGGCACAGCCCTGCTGCTCCTGCCGCAGCCAGGCTCCGGCCGTGGTGCAGCCGGTGCCTGCCTCCCTCCCCAGCACTGGCAGCAGCTTTGCTTCTGGAGCATGACGGGCCTGACGCCGGGTGTTTTCCTGGCCCATAGTTGGGGGCACGCTTGTTTGCTGTCACTAATGAAGTGTAAACCTTGGTGGTGTAGGTATGTCTTTGGTAGATTAAAAACTGGCTAAAAAAATGGAGTCTAATGCTGACTGAAACCAAGCTGATTAGGGAATAGAGTCTGCTAGGACACCTTAACTTGCACATATTTAATAGAAAACATACTTGGAAAGCAGGAGTCCTAAGATGTGAGTTTAATGGTTTTTCTCTAACAGATGAGGATCTGATAGTGTTCTTCTCATCTTTAATGTTAATGCAAAGCACTGCTGTATCAACTTAGCAACTTCAGACCTATCATAAAGTGCATTAAACCTATTATAAACTTGATCTTGACATATCTCAGGCATACTTTTGTTTCTCAATCTAGTTGACTAGATGTGTCAAAGTATGTGGGGTTTTATATGCAAATTGAATTAAGTAGGAAAGCGTATCGACCAACACATTAAGTGAGTGTATGTCAGCAACACAAAATAAAGCCATTTTAAGACTTAAGTGGTTTAGAATGAGGTGGTTTCACTTCATGGAAGCCCTAATTGTGGTGGTTAATGTTGCAGCACTAGTATTTCACTTCAGACTTGAAAGAAATATATTTCCCAGCACTGAGTTAATTCACTAAATGTGATTAATTCCTGATTTTATAAATTCAGAGCAAGGTGTCAGTGCAAGGGCCTCACAGGAGGACTGCTTGCCTTTAGAGAGCAGGAGATGGTGATGTGGGGCAGATGGGTCAGCCTGTGTGAGTTGGTCATATGGCTTGGCAGGGAACAGCTCTTCCAAGGGCTCTGCCTGGAGGTTGACCTACATGGGAGAGGTTTGGGAACGTTATGCAAGAGTAAATTAAGCCTATGTACTCCTCTGTCATGAAGTAAGTTGTTTGCATAGAATTCTACTCCTTTTTGGCATGGATGCAGGCGACAGTGCCGGGCTGCTCCTTAGGGGTGAAACTTCCTTGGAGAAGGAAAACATGGTCTATTATTCATGTTTGTTACAGCGATGCCTTGTTGGCTTGCTGGATGCAGGGCTTAATTCTGAGAGATGCTGCACAGATCCTGTAGCAGAAAGTCTTTGATCCAAAGGTTTTGTAGTTTAGGTCAATGAGACAAGGGGGGGCTGAGGAGGAGATGCTGTGCTTGAGCAATATGACGGATGCACTTGTGGCAGTTGCACCAGCTGGGGGATGAGTGAGGTGAGCTTTCTTTAGAAGATGGAGGGTTTTTAAGTCTGCTTCTCTAGCACAGACCTATTCTGAATCAAACAATAACTAGTGACTTTAGAAAAAAGGGTTATTCAAGAAACATGTTTCCTATGAGCAGATTTAAAACTCTTCGCATGAAAACTTCTTGTGTTGGCTACAACATCAGCTTTGCTAGTCTGTGAAAGCCTGAGAGGGAAAAATATGTGATGCCGTGTTGGGTGGCATTGATTTACCCACACAGTGCAAACAGCAAGCTAGTCTGCTCTGTTTTTACAGGTGCATGTTGCTTCAGAGATTAATTAATGATTGCTGGTTTGAAATTCTATTCTTGGAGTATGTTTTCTGAGACTGTATAAAGACAAATCTACAGAGATTTTGCTAGGGATTTGATGTGTTAAGCTACTTTTGATTATTCTCACTGTCTTCTGATTAACTGTCCTGGGTTTTGTTTTTTGTTTGGTTGGTTGGTTTGGGTTTTTTTGCATTCATTGTATACCAAAGCCTGATTTCAAGGCTCTGCTTTGTGACTCTTAATTGTACTTCAATTCTCAAAGCCTAATGAATGGAATATTCATGCTGAATTAAACTTTGTTTAAAAACAGCAGTGTTCCTTCCCCTCAAATCTAACTTTCTGCTGGTCTGCAAGTGAAGTTTTAATGCCATGATGTTTTCCCTGAGAGGTTTAGGGATTTCCTAACCCACTCTGATCTGTTGATTAGCTTTATTTTCTCCCCTGAGATGTGGTGCAAAGGAGGTGTTCTGAGATGTTTTGTTTTTTTCCCCAGGTTTTGGGAAGAGTGGCTCCAAGGGGAGAGCTGAGTTTTAGTTACTATATTTTTCCTTATAATTTTCTTTTGTTTTATAGTTAACTTCTTATAGCATCAGATTGTCTTGAACAGATTAGCTTTTTATCCTTTCTGAGCTTGAAATCCTCTTAATTACTAGGAGAGCCAGAGTAAATGAAGATCAGTTTAAGAAATTAAAATGCCAAGAAGATCCTTAACTATATGTAGAATACCTGTACTTGCCCCTTCCACATACATGTGTAAGAGCTTTGTTAAAATAACCATTGCATTGTCATCACTGAATTCCTTGGGACAAATGATTTTTCCTCTGTTTGTCAAATAGTTGCTCAAAGGTACAAGTCTGCAGGAAAGTTGCTGTAACTGTTAGCAGAAGATGGTTGGGCAGAAGATGTATTGATGTGAGGGTTTGAAAGTGTATTTTGGCTTGGCTGGAGGTAAGATGTAAACCAAGCTGCAGCAATCAGTATCAGGAAAAATAATGGATTCTAGTATTTGCATATCTGTGCAAAGCCTGAAGGAGGAATAGTCTTGTGGTTGAAAAGTATATTCTTTATCTCTCAGAAGTGCCTGCCCTTGTGCATGAGCTGCTCAGAGCATCAGTGATGTTGCAGAATTAATCCTCAGCCTGAGAAAGCCAGGTTGGCCACAAGCTTCCTAGGCAGCTCTGAGCAACTCCTGGGCAGCTCCTGGGCTGGTAGAGTCATGGGCTGGGGGCAAGTGGGCAGTTCAGGTTGTAATGAAGACTTTTTCCACTGTAGCCATGTCAGGGGTGATGGGATGGTGAGGGAACAAGGACTTGGGTCCCTGTTGTGAGTTCTGTACTGGTTTGGAAACATAAACCTGTGGGAGGACAAAAGCTTGCTTGTCTGCTGGAAGACCGAGGTGCTTTCCTGTGATGTGTAACTGCTGCACTGTCTGCCTTCTATGCCTCTTCTCTTGCCCTTTGAGGGTCTTTCTCAGCATCTTTGCAGAACTTTCTTCTTAGGGCTTTGTTGTATGTGTGCACTTGCCTGATTTAGGGAAGATACCTTCCAAACTGTTACTCCTGTTTTTCAGAGTGATGTTACCACTCTGCAGCCTCTCTGGTCTCACTTGGCCTGGCTGAACTGATGACAATCAACAGGCCTCTGCCTGATCTTCATGCTTCATTCTGCCTCAATGAGTTAAAATCTATTTTCACGCTGAAATCCATTCTGTTTACTGTCTAAACGTTTCTTCCTTTGCTCATACTCTCTTGTTCATTTTAAACTTGCCAGTAGTGCTGTCTTCTATCCTCCTATTGTCTTGTGGATTGGAAAAAGGTTTTGCAAAGTGAAGATACAGTATTTGAAGGCTATGGTTAAAATAACTGGTAGATAGCTAGTCTCACTTAAAAGGACATCAGTTTTCCATTTGCTGCATGTTCAGTCCCTGAATGGCACAGGTATTTTTGTCAGTATAAGGAGAGCCCTGTAGATTACTTTTCTGTGGATTTTTCAGTAACAATACCGCTAGTTTGGTGTTCTCATTTTCATCATTTATTTTTAGTCTTTAAAAAGTTGCTAAATAAAATCACTTTCAAAAGCCTGACTCCTAAAGAAACTAGTGATCAAAACATTAGAGAGTGCCATATGGCTTCTACTAGTCTTGATGCTGTTACATTTCTGAAGAGTATATTCTGTGTTATTAATAATATTCAATGAAACACTCTTAGGGTGGGAAAATATTTACTAAAATTCTTGTGAAATAAACTTTTCATAGCATTCTAACCCAAGATGTTCTAGTCAAAATACTAGGATGGATCTTTTGGAGTAATCCTTTCGCACAACAGATTAGAAGAAGACGGATGCTGGGGCAGATATGAGTTATGGAGGGATGGAGGAAGAAGATGCAGAAGCTGAAGTGTTTAAAGATGAGCAATATAGCAATTTTTAACACACCCCCTATTCATACAATGTACAGAATTGAAGCCCCATTACAATGGAAAAGGGAAATGGAATTTAAAAAGATTGAATGCTATTTTCTCTAAAAGCCTTCAGTATAATTTATATGGAATCAGATGGTTTGGAGCTCATATACAGGGATAAAGAACACGGCTGTGTTGTTTAAATCAGGGTAAATTAAGTTACAAAGAAGTTGGCCTAATACACAGGTGGTTAAAATATGAGTTCTATTTTGTCACATCATAGGGACAGGGGAGGAAGTTTATTCTTCGCAATTAAATGCTGTAAAGCTCTGATACAGCTACTAAGCAAGTTCTGCAAACGGATGAGTGTATACTGGTTTTGATAGGACACAGGAACAGCGCTGAAACCACAGTTACATCCCCTTGACATAAGTGGGGCCCTGCACAACTTCTGCAGTCTTTGTTGTGGAAGCAGGCAAGGCGTAAAGAAAATGAAAGCACAGATGATGACTGATCTGATTTACTCGTTAGAAGGACTTGTTTTATGAATATAGAAGTGGAAAATGAGCAAATATAGGAGCAAAAACCCCACAGTCCTTCCAGCTGTCAGGTGGAAATGGCTGCCTGAATCAAAAATTGCTAGAGCTAGCTAGACGGCTGCTGGGTTTTGGTTCATGTGGCTTTTGATGGTAGCAGGTAAGGATAAGAAAATTGGTTTCACATTGGACTGTTCT
Source organism: Amazona ochrocephala (assembly GCA_039720435.1). NCBI lineage: Eukaryota > Metazoa > Chordata > Aves > Psittaciformes > Psittacidae > Amazona > Amazona ochrocephala. The sequence goes on along the minus strand of CM077881.1, from coordinate 77,325,285 downwards.
AACAACTTCATTAGGACTTTTTCTAATCTTTTGATACTTGAAATACTTTTTTTAATTGGGTTGTCTCTGAAGGAACTGGAGAAAAAAGCATTTTCTGTGTGTGCTGGCGTTGTTTTTACTTCTGACCTTGAATACATGAATATTTAAGGTTCCAAGATTTTTATGCAACCTTTTCTCCCAAAGTGAAACCAGAGATCCTCATAGGTAGTATCCCATTGAAATCACATTGAGAAATGAAGAACACAAACCTCATGACTGTTTGGGATTTTAATGGTGGTATTTTTAGACTTGCCTATCACTGAACTTTGTAAGGTTTTGATTCTTTTAATGGACTGTTGCTTTCAGAAGTATCCATGTTCGTTACATCAGTTGATATGTGTTGGATGAGTAAGAAACAGTTAAATTGACATGCTTGCCAACATTAGGGTCTCTTTTCTGTTGATAGCCTTGCATTGGTTTGCAAATCCATTGTCAGTATTTAAATTAATTCTGAATAATAATTAATTTAAAGGCACTGACTGTGTCAATGCATGACTAATTTCAAGGGGATGATACTGTGCTTACAGTTGAGTTTTGAAGGACTGCAATTTCACTGGGGTGTTTCTCATGGAACTGAAGCGCAGACCTGCAAAAAAATACTTGAAATTCCTGGAGAAGGTATTCCTGATCATAACTCGAATGCTCTTGGAGAGATTTCAGGTTCTTTTGGAATGAAATGCTCTTTACCTTGATCCTTGGAGAAGTTCCTGTGTGATAGGAACACTAATCCAAACCACAAAGGGATAACAAAACCAAAAATAGATGAAATATTCTGCTTGCTCATAATGAACATAAGCTAATAGTAGGTTAAATTTACAGGTACTAATATAGCAGAAATAGTTGCCTAATAGAATGATTCTGAGCTGGTAGTCTGCTGGCAGAGCTTTTCTTTTTTATTCCTTGAAAGGAAAGCTGCTGTTAGCTAGCTTACCTTATTAGTTTGTTGTTCTCAAATGTGAGAGCTGGTTGGTCAAATCAAAGGCTAAGTAGTGGTGAATGTATTCTTAATTGTTGCTTGTCCAGTCTTATAGTTTTCTGCAAAGGATAAATGTGGGCAGCTACAGTGCAGTTACCTCCTAATCCACCTTTCTTCATTTCACATTTGGACTTGAAGAGGTCATTGTAGGGTCTGTACTTTGTCCTTGTGTTTCACTGCTCCTAAGTCTTTGATGCCTTTGAGGTTGTTATCCTAATTTTGAGAGTTCCTTGTTTTAACCTTAAAGCCCTATCCTGATTCCCATCTCTCTTCCGATTCAGCCAAGAAGCTTAAGCCTTCTACCAGTTTCTGCTGGAGTGTTTAAGAAATTGTGTTTCAAGAGGAGATTGATGAACTTTTGAAAGCCATCATGAAGCTTTGGATAATAATTTGTTTTGATAATTAAAAAACACAGGTATATATGTGGCTGCATTACTTAATTACAAAATCTTGGCTATCCTTTGGTATAGTAGGGAATACTGGGAATAAAGCAGTTAGCCTTGGGGGAGAAAAGACAACTTGAAAGAAAAGACTTGCAAATTTTAGCACGTGATTGCCACAGTAACTTTGGATATATAAATTATTCCCTGTCCTAAACATGAAATATGTCTTACTGCACTATATTAAAGCTGCTGTTGGGAGAGCTTCACAGAATTGGTCATAAACCACATTTTTACTGATGCTATCACATACCACTAGTCTAGACAAATGGTCTTCCACACCCTGATGGTGCATTTATTGCCCAGGGATGTCACTTATAAAATAGAAGCTGGCTTTGTCCTTGATGACTGCCATTGCAGGTCATTTCCTGTGTGGTACCTTAACTGTGTTGCGTTTCATTTGTTCACAGGGTAGCCTTACTTCCTTGAGAGAATATACAGATACTGGATGCTTGTGGTAAACCATGGCAGCCGATGATAAGGTTGCCATTTTGACCGACGACGAAGAGGAACAGAAGAGAAAGTATGTGCTTGCTGATCCTTTCAATGGCGTTTCCAAGGATCAAGACTTGCCACCCCATAACGAGTCTCCTTCAACAGAGACAACCACTGTCCCGGACGAGGAGCTAGATTGGTTAGAAAAGCACTGTGTCAAAATAAACAATGATCTCCTCATCTCAAAGGTCTTCTATTTTTTCTTCTATTCTGCATATGGCTCCCTCTACCCCTTGCTGCCTGTGTATTATAAGCAGCTGGGTATGTCACCCAGTCAGAGTGGACTTCTGGTGGGCATTAGGTACTTCATTGAGTTTTGCAGTGCTCCCTTCTGGGGAGTGGTGGCAGATCGCTTCAAGAAAGGGAAGATTGTCCTCCTGTTTTCGCTTTTATGCTGGGTTTTATTTAACTTAGGGATTGGATTTGTTAGACCAGCCACCTTAAGATGCGTACCAAGGGGCCTCCCCCCAGCACACCCCACCAATGCAAGCAGCCTTTTCACAACAGCTTCGCAAAACAACTCTATGTCTTCTCCGCTGGCCACAGCCAGTACTGTATCCCCAAAAGCTCGTGGGAAGAGAGACCTGCTCACTTCCAGCCCAGTCACTTTGGAAACGACAGGAACAGCTAATCCTGAAGTAACATTCCTGTTACCTACACAGAGCAATGATGTGGAGTTTGTCTTGGAAAACAGTACCCATCTGACTTTGAAAAATACCACCATTAGCCCAATCTCACCAGGGAACATGACTCCGAGTGCCCTGCCAGCTGCTGTCACCACAAAGCCAATGCCTTCTGATCAAGCTGTGCTCGTTTATGATCAACAAGAAGTAGAAGCCATCTTTCTACTCATTCTGCTGGTTGTCATCATAGGAGAATTTTTCAGTGCTTCCTCTGTTACTATTGTGGACACTGTAACTCTGCAGTACCTCGGCAAACACAGGGACCGGTATGGGTTGCAGCGTATGTGGGGGTCTCTGGGATGGGGGCTAGCCATGCTTTCTGTGGGAATTGGCATTGACTATACCCATACAGAAGTTAGCATTGAAGGTCAAGGATGTAAAGCTCCTGAGTACAAGAACTACAGGATAGTATTCATTGTTTTTGGTGTTCTGATGACAATGGCGTTGATCGTGGCCACTCAGTTTCGATTCCATTATGCGCACTTCAAGCAAGATGAAAGTAAGAGAAAAGAGGTAGAAATCTCACAGGTGGACAGAAATGCCTCCAACGAATCCTCTGATAACACTCCTACCAGTATGACCCAGTCACAGTCATTCAGTTTTTGGGACCTGATAAAACTGCTGTGTAGTATCCAGTACGGCTCAGTGCTCTTCGTGGCATGGTTCATGGGGTTTGGATATGGCTTTGTGTTCACCTTTCTGTACTGGCACTTGGAAGACCTGAATGGTACCACCACACTCTTTGGAGTTTGTTCTGTGCTCAGTCATGTGTCTGAGCTGACTGCCTACTTCTTCAGCCACAAATTGATTGAATTGGTTGGTCATATCAGGTAAGATGTTATCAGTCATTAAAGAGCTATACAAAAGACGCTGAATTTCAGGCTTAGCCTTATGTTATGAAGTGAAATTCAGGCTGATTTTTATTTTCAGATTCCAAGTCCTGCTCAGTTACGTAGCTTGCCTGATGGAGTTTTTTATTGTTATTTTAGGAGCTGAAAATGCTCTGAAAAGCTTCCTTTGTGTTTGAGTTGAACATTAGTACGTGCATTGTGCCTGGCACCGTACCTTTTTGCAGATATTTCGGAAGACATCCTAGTTCAGTAATGCAAAGCTCTGTTAGAGTTCTTTGCAAATCGCCGCCCACTCAAAGATTGTCTGTTTTGACACACAAATACCTTTAATTTTACTTTTTTATAACCTGTGCGTAGCAGCGTTTTGGAAAACTCCTGCTTTTGCCAGTTTTAGTGTGCTCCATCCCTGGCAGTGTTCAAGGCCTGGTTGGACGGAGCCTTGGATGACATAGTCTAGGGTGAGGCATCCCTGCTCATGGTAGGGGTTGGAACTGGATGGTCTTAAGGTCCCTTCCACTCCCAACCATTCTGTGATTCTTTGATTCTCCTTGTGGGGCAGTCCTTTGCCCCCCAGTAGCCTGGAAGGGTGTCGCTTGCATGCTGAGAGGAGGATGATGAGATGAAGAAGTGAGGGGAGCACCTCCTGTGCACATGTCCTGTTGATCAGACTCTGGGTGTTGGCAGAATGAGGCTGCAGCCTGGTGGTGTCGCTTACCAGTTCAGTTCCTTGCAGCTGCTTGTTTCAGCTACTGAAGGGAGATGGCTGTGCGGGCTTCTCCCATAGTTTTTGCCCTGCATAAGTGAAACTGACTTCTTCCAACATGTTATTTAATGTGTGGTGTTTTCTGCTAAACTCATAATTGACTTAATTTTGCATATTCTAAATCCCTTCACTGCTCTTTAAGAAAAGCTTGGGGGGAATCTGAGTTAATGAAGTCATAAAGGGGTGGTTTTGTATTTACCCAGGTACTCTGTGCAACTGAGCACAGAGCTCTGTGCCATTAGCATCATGTCCTTTCCGAAGGCCCTGTTTATAATCAGACAGTCATTGAGATGTATTTTTAAGCTCTCTGTGCTGTTCTTTTTGTGCATTTTCTGTTCTGTGGGTTTGCTTTCTTTGTTTTCCTGGGATGAATTTTTTGATTCATTTGACCTCTACTAAAAATGTTTGAGATGCTTAGTGTGGTAATTTGAGGGATTACTTAAAAGATGCTCTTTTTCTTCCTCTGAACTGAGGAGTATCCGTTGACTTTGAGTCACTCTTTTAATCTCTGAATTTGACAATAATCAGTATATGTGACACCTTGCATGCAAAGACTGGAGGAAGGATATGGTGATGGAGTGGCGAGAACAGATCACAATCTTGATACCTAAAAATAGCTTGGGTATGCTTTTTCTGTGTATGTTGTTATAGCACAGAATTCAGGCTTAGACTTCAACTAGAGAAAGAACAAAAACCAAAAGAATGGTAGGCTTGTGAATAAGATGAAATAGAAGGGGGTATGAGCATTGGCCAGTGAAAAGAAAGATAATGTGCAGGATTAAATCCTATTCTTTTTGCTTCTTCTTTGCACTGTTAAGCCTATGAAGACAGGACTGGATCAAGATTAAGTTATTTAAACACTAGCTCCTATTTGCAGTGAACAAGATTCTTTATACCTACACCTGGGAAATGCACATTAGTCATCCTTTAATGTTATCTAATGCTTACTTGTATTTAGTCATCACAGTTTATGAGGTGTCTTCTGGTTGCCTGCCTTCCTGTACTGTTTGAGCTGTGTTCAATGTATAGTTTGTTCAAGAGGAGGCAACCTTTTTTTAAAGAGAAAAGTATAGGAGTTCATAGCTCATATTTGTTGGTAGTTCTGTATACCTGTCTGCTGCCTTTTAGTACAGATCTTAATTCTTCCATTAGTAAGAACCAACTATATATCCTCTTTGGGACCATCTTAGCCAGAAGCACTCAGGAATGGCACTTTATATATATTTTTTCCTATATTTATATAATTTTTTTGAGCTATAATAGCTCAAAATTGCCTTGTTCTGGTTTATTAAGACTCCTGGATATAGGCAATCTTTCTGTACTATTAATTTGAACGTTATCATTCAATCTTTTCTTCCTGTCCCAATTCTCTGGAGAAAGGCATGAATACCAGAATTGCAGGTGCTGTCACAGTAGCAGGAAAAAATGCTATTGACTGTCCTTTGTAGAACTACAAGAAAAAGGCTTTACACCCTTGTCAGATAGAAGTTCAGTTTTCCTTTTCTTGCCTTGTGAAACTTTGTTTCTACCATTGTATGGGGTGGCATAGAAGACCCATACAGTGTTTTGAAACCTATTCTGTTTTCACTGACCTTTTTTTTAACTAATATTCAAATTATTGTCCAAGCATTTTAAACATGACCATGCTAAACAGGAGGTGATTAAAATGCCTGATTTCTGGCTTCATTAGCTTTACTCTTCATCCACATGTGCACGGCATGTGTATGTATGTTATACATGCTACTAGTGTTTCTAACAGTGTATATTAGCAGGTCACTAGATTAATCTGGAGTAATGATAGTGATGGGTTCACCTCGAAAGCTGTTCTGACATAGTATGGAGGGGGGTGTATTGCAGATGTTAGAAGGGTATTTTTGCCTTCTCTGCTCCAGACGTCTTCTGAGTGATGACAGAGTAGAGTTTTATTAGAAAATAAGGAGTTAAATACATCCTCAGAAAGTGTGGTGAAAGCCACAAGTTCTTTGAAAGGATATTGCAATGGAAAAGTGTACAAAACCAGCTGTCTAATATTTAGACACCACTGTTGAGTGGTATCCTCTGTAGAAGCATCCAAAACTGCTACCGAGTTTAGGAAGATGATGTTACTCTCTGAAAATAACCTCCTGCTTGAGGTTAAGCTTGAACGTGTTTGTCTGACCACAATTCCAGCGTGTGAGTTTTTATAGGAAGCAGAGACTGGTAGCAATGCCTGTAAACAGCTTACTCTCCTTAACATAAATATAGATTCAGTGCTGTAAGTGTTTAACCTTTGTCTCTGTGGATATTGCATATGGGGTTCATAAGGAACATCTGTTTGCATTTTCCATCTAGTTCTGATAAAGAGGCCAAGTGATCATTATAAATACATTTTTGAAGCAACTCTAACTACACACAGAAGCTCTCGTGTGATGTGCCACTCCAAAACCGTAATTGTAGAAAACTTCATAAACTGCAGTTTACCTGAAACTCTGTACATATTCTAACAAATGAAAAGGTAGAACCTGGCTAAGTTGCTTGTCTGTAACTGAATCCAAATCATTCTGCAAGTGTAGCATAACAGAAAAGCCCAGGTAGCTGAGTGTGTTAGTGGTGATGCTATGGAGCAGTAGTCCTCTTTGCATCTCTGGCCTGTCTGTGACAGGGGGTAGCTGAGGTGGGAAAAAATCTATTGAGGCACAGGTGAAGATTTTGCTAGGCAGAAGTGAAATTAAGCCGGCAAGGACTGGTCCTAAACAGTTCTGGGCACATCTGTGCTGCTGATGGGGAAACCAAATATATGGTGTGGCAGTTCTTTTGTATCCGCAATAGTGTGCAACACCCTGGTCTATACTAGTAAGGGAATGAAGAAAGGAGCCTGCAGACTTTGCATGTTTGCTTACCTTTTGTGGCAAATGTGTCCAATATACTTCAGAAATGTGATTGTAAATAATTACATCAAGTTGTGGCTGTGAAAGGAACTAGCAGAAGGCATTAATTAAAGGGAAAGATGAAATTTATGATGTGTGGCTCAAAGAACAAGTTTTTTCTCTTTACTGTATCATAACGAACATTTTCATGGCTTCCCATGTTTTCTTCAATGAATGCTTGGGCTTGCATTGCCTAAAGGCAGCTTAAACAAGCTATTAATGTACCTCACATGTGTCTGGAAGCAACACAGCTTGGTCTGATGCGTGTTTTGGGGTGGGGGGAGCTTCCTGTAAGCTTGCCCAACTTGCTGAAAGTAAAACAAATTGTCTACTGTAAATCCATGTTGTTGTGAAATGCATAGTCCTGAACGCTTTTTGGTGTCACTGACATGATGAAAACTATGGTACTGATTTTGTAGCTGTCAACATGTATGTTTGGAGACCTCAGATGCTGACAAGATGCTGCGTCTTTTTGATTGCATCTCACTCTAGATTTTTCAGTGGCTATGTACCACTTAATGAAATCTTGCTCTGCTTTTGCAGAATAATTAAAGAGGCAGCACAAAGCTTGCCCTTTCACAGTGTCTATGCTTACACCTTAATTGCATTTATTTCACTTGTGCCAAGCCAGGGGTCCACCAAGAAGCCATGTTTGGACAATAAATTATCCTTGTCCCTGTGAAAAAAATATAAATCTTGAAAGTTAGCTATAGCATCTTTTCTTAAGCTAAAAACGTTTTCAATTAGTTCTCTCTTTCCTAAGATCTATCTAAAAATAAGGGAAAGATAGCTAGATGAGTAAGCATCCTAGAGGTAAACTAAGCTGAATCTGAGAACTGGAAGGGAAAAGTAATCAGGTTAAACATGCAGTGGGAAATGTGCTGTACAAATAGTCTTTGTGCTTCATTGTTTAAAGACTGTTACAAGAGCTTCTTTTTCCTCTTCATTCTGAGATGCAGCATCTGCTGCTTTTCAACAGGATCATCCTGAGGCATGTTGTTATAAACCATATTGCTTCTGTGGGATGTGTTTTTAGAGTAGTTCTGAGCAGTTTGCAGATACTGGGACTATAAACTTATATTAATTGGGGTAATTCATCTAATATAAGCCTGCACCAGGCTTACATTAAAGTGGTAAAATGAATCTCTGAATGATTAGAAGATTGTTTGGAAGGGATGTTGAATGTGCTTTGAAATGGTGTCTCTGAGATATAATCCAGTGTAGAGCATGGCATAGAACTACCGAGCGTAGTTAAAGGCTCAGTGGATTTGCTGTCCCTTTGAATTTTTTTATTTCTAATCCTTTTTTTCCCATTAGGATTTTGAAGAGACTCTTAACTTCAGCCTCAGCTTGAATACATTTGGAGTGGGCAAGAGGAGAGTTTATGTTTGGTTATAGGACTTCAAGACTGTATTTTGTGTTGATCCTATGCTCTAGACTGGCAAACTGTTTTGTACATGTACAAATAGCTTCTGAAGCAGTAAGGTATATTATAACATATCAAAAAAAAAGGAAGTGCAAACTATCCTAACTTCTCTTTTCCTTGCTTCCTTTAGAGTGCTTTACATTGGTCTTGCCTGTAATACAGCTCGATACATTTACATCTCGTATCTGGAAAATGCTTGGACTGTTCTCCCAATGGAGGTACTTCAAGGTAAGGCAGCGCAGTAATGCCCTTCCAACGTAAGATCAGGTTCTTACATTTAGCTTGTTTTCAGGTGAACTGTGATAAAGTAAAAATCATGTATTTCCCTGTTTTTGTTGACCACAAATACTCCATAGGACCCAGGTTCATAAAACATCGCTGTTTGTCTTGGGAAATACTTGACGTCAAAAGGGTGGCTTTGCATTTTGTTGTGCACTGTTCTCTGTTTATTCAAACAGAACTGCAGGAGACCAACACACCCTCTAACTAAACAAAGAGGCAGAAGCATGAGCCAGGTACACACCTACTGCAAATCCTGTTTGGTGGAAAATGTGAACTTCATTAAATGCAAAAGGTCACAGCTCTTGAAAGGACTCTGGGTCATTCTGCCTTGGTTAAAATATTTTGTCGTTTTTCGTCGATATTGTTTGATCAAAACCTTTTGACTGCAGAATTATTTGCTTTTAATAGCTACAGTAGAATTTCTTTCAATAGCTTTGTGCTAAAGAGCTTCTTTAAGATTAATTAATTTAATTAAAAGGGCAGAGGTGTGGTCTGTGAAAAGTAGGTTGAGCCCTGTTTTCAAGTCCTGTTGTTGCAGAAGTCTGTAAGACCTTTGTGATGTTAAAATATAAATTGTCCTAACTTAGATTTTACAACATGTTTTGTGTGTTTGTAGTAGGTATCACTTCTCAAACCCAGGAAAAATCTGAACTCTTTTACTCTTTGTTTCTTCAGTGTTTGAAGAATACTGAAGCATTTGGCTTTGTAAGCTTGCAAGAGAATGGTTAATTTAAATGCAGAAAATGTTTTCCCTGCCTTTAAAAATAATTGCACTGTCTTCGTTAAAGCCAGGGGTTTGGGTTTCTACAATGCCACCTAGACTATTTTCCATAGGTTACACTTAGAAGTTTTAGTCCTCTATATGCATAATTTGAATTTGCATTAACTTTTTCTACTCTATTTACAGAAATCCTTTTAAGGTAGATTTTAACTTGAGTTATGAAATGCCATTGGAGAGCACTGTGTAAATCTCTAAGCATAGAAAAAGATCTGTTTGTGTCCTGGCTCCTACCTCCCTGCTAACAAAACCAATTTATTGGATTGAAACTGCCACAGCAGCAAGCTTCTGAATTTTGTTATTAAAAAACCTCCAAACCAAAGTTGTTGAATTGATACTTCATCATTCATACCAAGTGTTAAAATATGAGAATGTTGCAAAGAACCTGAAGGATGTGTATGCGTTACACTCTTGCTTGCTTAAACGTCTAGGGGGAGCAAAGTATGAATACAAAGCTTTGGATATTGCCTTCTAGGGAATTCTGTTTTAAAGATACCCCAACTTAAATTATAGGAAAAAAAAACCTGTGTCATGACAACACAGTCATAAGTTTGTGCCTGGAAGCATCCTATAGTCATGACTGAGAAAAAAGTTTCTTTTACTTTCAATCTCGTTTTTAGTCTCCTGAAATCTTAATATGAATTGCATAATATGTAAGTTTGCCTTTAGAGCAAGGCTGTGAGGGATCTGTTTTGGTTGGGTTTCTTGTGTGGTATAATCTTGAGTAATTTAAAGAAAAAGCTAAGGACCTTCAAAATAATACTTCTTCATGAATTCATCTGCCAGACTGCATCTAGCCACAGCTGAATCATGTATGCTTCAGTTATTGTTGCTATTTGCAGTTGTTTATAGTCAGCAAATGAGAAAGTTAAAACCAAAACAAACACATAGAACTCCCCCCCAGCCCCAAGTGTTGAGTTTTATGTGCGCTTTTCAGCCTGCCTCTATCATCGTTTGTTACTGTCCATGAAGTCTATAGGTACACTGTATGTGTGTCGAATTGCTGCCACTACATTTGTTACGTTCCAGTAATCTCACTCATTTGTTCCTGAATGGAAGATCGAGTTTTCTCTTTTTAGAAGTACTGCTGGCTCCCCCTCCCCACTTTATTCTTTTCCTCTCCTCACTCTTACTGATTTTAATCTCTTATTGATTCATTATTTCTTTTGCAGTGGCTACCAAATCCTATTTCTTTGGGCTCTGCTTTTTTCCCCACATATCCATTGAATCTGTCCGTAGGGATAACAGGTATAACCTTAATGAAGTTTGGTAAGGTGGAAGCTCTTGTTTTTGTTAAATGAGTTTGTTGACAGAGGGAGGTAGGAGTTGTAGCTCCTTTGCATAGATAGGGATTAGAAGTATTTAAAAGCAATGAAAGAGTAGATTGTGCAGGACATGTGGGTACCATGTGGGACACATGACTGCACCAAGTTGGTAGGACCTTTAAATCCCTTAGGGAAGTCCTTGTTATTCTTTTAGACAACTTTTTCCCAGGAAGCTGTCAAATTCAATGTAAATTCCAGTTCTGTGAGCTGGAGGGGTTTTAAGTTTCAGCCGAATTTTGCATAGAATTCATTGTAAAGAATTTATTTTCTTTTAATATATTTCTGCAATATAAGGATTATCCCCATGTGCTGTGCTAAAGGGCATGGAGAGATTTCTGGAAGATTACTCCCCAGACTGCATCTGTTGATTGTAATAAGAACTATGCTGTGTTACAATTGCTGTCTGTAACTGGAATGGGGAGGACTCTTTTAAGTGCCTTTCACTGTCAGAGAAGTAAACGAGGAGATTTAACCTTGCTTCTTAATTTAGAGTTTTGAATAGGTATGCTGCATCGACTCTCACGTGCAGTGTATGAAAAGAAGAGCTTAGGCTGAATCTTTGATAACTGAAAATGTCAAGACATCCTCATAGGGAAATGGTAAAATGTGTGTGAGTATATATATACATATACATATATATATACATATATATATCTGCCTGCAAACACACAGGCAATCGTGTTCGTTTTGCAATTAACAGATTAAGTTTTGATCCACTAGTTAGCTTGCAACTTATTGTTACAAAGCAATGGTCCAAATTCTCTGATAACAGCTATGCTAGCTCACCAATTTACATAACAGGGATTTTGTAAATCACAAAACTATATTGATAACCTGAAAATTAGCTATTTTCATTTGGCAGTTATCCAGCAAGCTCCAAAACAAGTATTGTTCTACAAAGTGACTCCTACTGATGCTCCAGCAGCACAGTTATATCTAGAGAGCAAAATGCTTGAGTTTTTAACTGGCAGTAATGAGGAGATATATATATATCTATCTATATGTATACGTGTGTGTGTATGTGTATATATATATATATATATGTATCTCCTGAAATAAATTTAGCTCCCTAAATCTTCAGCTCTTGGTTTATATGTAAATTACCCGAACTTTGCTAAACATTGTTATTCTAAGCATAACACTGGGGTTGTTCCGTTTGTTGGAACGATAGTCCAGATGTTGAAATGATGGTTAGTGGTTTTGCAAATAATGTCACAATATATACATTGTACACAACTTCTTCTTTAAAGAATCATGGTTAGCAGTAATCCAGACCAGACTTCTTATAGAAGTTGTTGTAAAAATTGGTCTGGATTTGCTTTCAGAGGACCTGGGAACACTATGTTCTGTCTGGATTGCCTCGTGAAGATGAAAGCATCCAAGAACCTGTTGGTTAAGTTATGGCCTTTTGTTTTCAAACAAATACAGTGGTATTGTGCTTCATGGTTCAAATAATTTCTGATGTGTTTTTGATTTGCAAGGCTTTAAAATGGGACTGAACTCTTTAATAGCTGATAAAACTGAATGTTTTACATTAGTTGATAGCTTGTCTAAAACAAAAACACATTAGATGAGATTAGCTTTGCTTTGTTATTGGGGCAGTTCTTGGTTGCTATTTTCAGTGCATACATGGGTCTGCATTTAAAAAAAGTAGATATTCAGTGAGTTTTAAAACACTGAGCTTCTTGCGTAGAAAAGAAAATCTGAGTTTTAAAGCCTTAAACTGTAAATGGTAAGGTAAAATGCACTGATCCTATTGTAAGCTTTTTGTTTTTCACCAAGGTGATGTATTATTGCCAAAACCACCTCTGCAGTGTATAAAGGTGAAAGGTGGCCTTTACAAACCCAAAGCTTGAGAAATTCTTGTTTAGCTTTGGAATGAAGTTGGACTGTACAGCCTCATGGACATGTAACATGACTATACCTGAACTGTACCCATTCCAGTCAGTGCTATTTATCATTTTACGCTTAAGCAAAATCTAAGCTACTCTGTATGTTACAAAATCCTGTATTTTCTTGCTCTTACCTGTCTTCAGCCTAAAGGGCTAAGTAATTACTGAGTGTCCAACTATTCATTAATAAGTCAAGTGTAGAGGACAGAAACATGTTGACTGAATCATCAGTGGTGCCAGCGTTCTTTTAAACTAAGGCAGTAGAGCTGAGGCATTGGTAAGCTGTGATGACTATTTTTAATACCACTCAAATAAGAAGAAAGTATTCCCACTCAGTCTGAGGGTGGCAAAATAGTTCAGGCTTATTCAGTGTGTGATGAGCTAATAAACTGTTTTGCTTTTCCAACTTCTCCACAACTCTGCCTTTTCCTGTCCTGTCCTCCAAGCTCCACAAACCCCCACCAAGCCGGTGCTCAAAGATGAGGGCTTCATCTGCAGCCTGTTTCTGTGTGCTGATGACGGTCATTCACAGGTCATTTGTGCACAGGTCATTTCCCCCTAGAATCATGGAATCATAGAATGATTTGGGTTGGAAAGGGTCTAAAACCTCATCTAGTTCAAGACCCTGCCAAGGGCAGGGACACCTTCCACTAGACCAGGTTGCTCCAAGCCCTGGCCAGCCTGGCCTTGAACACTGCCAGCGATAGGGCATTAGCCATCCTTCTGCTGCAGTAGGAAGAAATATTATAACCCTCAATCTACAAGACATGTGCCAGCAGGAGACTTCCAAAACCTCTCCTGTGGCACTGGGGCTGTCTTCGAGCTGTGGCTGTTGTTTATAGCAGCAAGGCCCTTGGCTGCGCCGGTCCCCAGAGCGGGAGTGGGTGAAGTGGGAGGCGGCAGCAGCGTGCGGCAGCTCCTACGCAGGATGCAGTCATCGCGGGAGGAAGGGCATGCTGACTCTGCCTCTCAACAGCAGGCGTGAAAATCTGCATCTTTGGCCTACCCTGAGGAGCCTGAGTGCTTTTTTTGTCCGGACCATTCAGTGCTAAATGCAGAGTGTGTTGGTGTTGAGTTCAGAAAGAGTTTGCTTGGGGGTGGTTGGTGTAGGGGGGAGTGAGATGGGCGGGAGGGAATTAATTCTTGCCTCTGGAATGACATGGATATCTTTGATACCGTTTGGATTTTATGACCTTGCACTGCCTTCATGGTGGCGGTAAGGAGTCTGTTAAGAGGCATCAGTGCTTAATTGCTTGCAGTTAATGAAATTAGAACTGTATTTCACATGCCCAGGGTTGCTCTCAAAGGGACAGGGAATCTGGTAGAGAGACATCTAAGGCACTTTACTTAATCTTCCGAGGGACTGTGTCTCAAGAAGAGAAGTGAGGTCATCTTAGATGGAGAAAGAGCTATTGACAGACTGCAGGAGTCATCATGTCTCCCTGTGGCTTGGTTGCCAGTACCACATTACCAAAAGCTGATCCGTATTTCATAGAGAGCTGTCAGTAAAGGGATTCTGTTGTTCTCCAACATGTGCTCCAGATGAGGAGTGCAGTTGCTCTGATGTTGTGTTGAGACACTGTGGACCCTTTACTCACGATGTTTCATCTCTCTAGGTGTCACTCATGCAGCTATATGGGCAGCCTGTATTTCATACCTTAGTGCGGCAGTGCCTCCGGAGCTGAGAACGTCAGCCCAAGGAATCCTGCAAGGTCTCCACTTAGGTCTAGGCAGAGGATGCGGGGCCATGGTTGGAGGGGTTTTGGTCAATTACTTCGGTAAGCAAAAATCGCTTTGAAAACTTTCATTTTATTTATTGAAGTTGCAGTTTTACTGAACTACCAGCTTTAAACTTATTTATGCTCAAGGTCGTCTTGTGCTTTAGAGGGTAATAATGCACTTCATATAAATTGTGGAATCATAGAACTGCTGAGGCTAGGAGGGACCTCAGATGTCCACTCCAGGCTCCTGATCAAAACAAGGTCAGCACTGAATGCAGACCAGATTGCTTATGGCTTTGTCCTGTGAGCATTAGAGATTGATTAAATATGTTGTGCCTAGATATTTTTAGTACTGTGTGAGCAAATCTCCAACCTGATCCGTAAGTGAGATGAATGAATCCTTTGTGAGTGAATAGGTTGACACTATGCAGCCTTTCCATGAGCAAATGAGAATCTAATTACTTGGTTAAAAATCCTTTGCAAAGCCTGCTCAAGAGCTGGAGGGAGGAAAATGTAATGAAACAGGCTAATAAGAGCCTACATGGGACAGTATGTACCCAAGGAGTGCATAATACTGACTCATTTTAAGTACATTCTCAATTTAGAAAACAAATCTCATTACAGGTCCTGCTGCCACATTCAGAGGAATAGGGATGGCTTGTTTAGTGATTCTTCTTCTATTTGCCCTGATCCAGTGGCTGTTGGTTCCTGATGAAGAAGAAGGTAAATATTAATGTCTCTGAGACCCTGCAAAATTAGAACTAGAGCAGAAGGGTATCTCTGAAGTTTCTCCCTGCAGTTTTAATTCTCTGTGTTTGGTGTCTTTACTCAGATTTTGACAGAACAGTTTGTTTTCAAGTGGGAAGTCTTTTCCTGAGCAATGACAGAAATTGAAGGGGTGTGCTGCTGCTGTAAGAAGGGCAGCACTGAGTTTTTGGATGTCAGTAGGAGGAAAGTATAACATATTTTACCACCAGTATGTCCTCTTAGTTCTGGGAATCCCTTGGGTTAGTCCGAACATACAGCGAGTCATGTCAGTTGCATCAGTTCTTTATGGTCACCCTTGCCACTGCATGCTGTCATATTCTACCAGCCCAAGCCACCACCTCTGCCAGAAACTGTAGAGATGGCTTCAGAGGACCCAAACTTTTATAGCTTCCTGAGTTCTGATACGGCACCTGAGAAATCTGTCCTCAGGTGGAACTTGAACTTTTTCATCTACATCTTTTTCGATGTAAACGCTAGCCAGAAAATGAAAGACTTGGTGCAAAGTTAAGAATTTAGCATAAATCTAATAATTACAATAGAACTGTAGTGAATTCTGCAAAGTCGTGGATTTTTGAGCTTTTTACCCAAATGTTACTTTGCAATATGAGCTTTGAATATGAAAGGAAAATGAAAGTTAGTTTTCTTTAGTTGGGCTATTAAATGAATTGTCCTTGACTAGTTGTCAAGTTGCCTGTAATAAGGTGTTCAAATACCTATTTTGCTAGAATTTTCTTCTCCTCTATTCAAATGAGAACACCAAAAACTGGAAAGGTAAAAAGGATATTTGCTGCTTCAGTTTCCCATCAACTTTTGGTTAATTACACATGAACCTATGAAAGAATAGTTTATTCTTAGTGGCCTTATTGTATTTGGTTTGTTTCAGTCTTTGGTTTTCACTTAATATGCTCTGCCCATCTTAACAGTGTGTATCTTCATTTCAAGCATGGCACTAATCAAATTGCTTTCAACCAGACCAGTTGGATGAGTAAGACTAAGTATGTGGTCAAGTGTGTGCAGGATTAGCTTCTTCATTTCTTCAGTGCTAGAAAACATCCAGTCATTGCTTAAAATATCCAGAGCTAAAAGTCTGTAAACAAAATACAATTTTATAGTTTTGGAAAAAAAAAGATCTTTTTAATTGCAAAACTGCTTCTACTCAGAAAAAAATATTTTCTCAAAATTTACAGTGTTGTTTACAGACTCACAGAGAACACAGAGCTCTTACTTAAAATATCTTCACAGTTCCTAACAATGTTTAATTACTTTTCATATATAACTACTCTGGCTTTGCAAGGTTGTAAGGCACCTTGTGTTGGGCCCTAACAGTTTTCTGTGGGTGACATTTCAAGACAGTTGTGAAAACCATTTCAGATTATCAGAGACCTTAGGTGTAAAGATCTGCTGGGAGGAGTTCTTCCTTTGGCTGAAACTCTGTTACAGATATTTGGTCTCCTCCGGTGTGTCACTAGCCTTGGTTTTTTCTCGCTAACTGCTTAACTCCACAGTAACTATGGAGGGATGGTTTGTTTCTCAAGTAAAAAAAAACAAGTGGTGAAGACGTAGAACAGCTTCTTTAAGTCAAGTGAGTAGGTTTAGAAGTCTTAATATCCGAAAGGGCTGTTCTGATGATGCAGGCCATGTGCCTTCACCAAGTGTTTCCTATCTGAAGCCAGTATTTAGTTACCTAGAGGGTGAGTGAGTTGTAAGATGCGGGCTTTACGCAGAGAAAGAAGTTTGCAACAAGTTTAAAAGACTTATTTCCAGTTCGCATGTAACATGAAAATGACTTCTTCCACGTAACATGAAAACAGGGATCTCTACTACCTCGAAACAATGGACTGCTTCATGCCCATTAGCCCTTCCTGTCTGTGCAGACATCTAGAATACCTTGTTGCAGTTCCAGAACAGTCCTGCTTGTAAAGCACCATCCACAGCTTATTTCCCTAACTAGACTGGCGTGTCTGGCTCCTGGCTGTTTGTGCCAGTGTTCTGCTTTCAGTGCCGTGATAACTGGTCTGTTAAAGCCGGAAATACTTAGTGTTCTTTGTCTGCTTCACTGTTCTGGGGTGGGTTTTTTTTAAGCTTGTTGGCTTTGCCAGTGATTATTTTGTTTTAAACTTCAGAAAAGGCAATGCTGGCGGAAAGGATCCCAGTGCCTTCCAGTCCTGTTCCCATAGCAACTATTGACCTTGTACAGCAGCAGTCAGAAGATACCATGCCTCGGACTGAGCCCAGACTTCCTGTAAAGAAAACTAAACACCAAGAAGATCAAGAGGATGTGAACAAACCTGCCTGGGGCATCAGCTCTTCTCCTTGGGTCACCTTAGCTTATGCTGTCTACCAGATCAAAGAGATGGTTAAACTATCCAAAACCCATCCAACTCCCGAGAATCAGCCTTTGCAGGTAATATTCTGATGTACAGGAAGTTCTTGTGCATTTGTTAGATGCTTGAAACCTTTACAGCTGTGTAAATCTGTTAGTACCTGGCAGGTGTTCTCTGTCAGCTTGTGATAGCTTTGGTGTTCTGACAGGGTAGTTGAAATATTGCATGAAATGGAGCTGTTCTCCAGGTATAGTACAGAAGGAGTAACTATTTTTTGCAGGTATTGTTTTCCCAAAATTGGAAGGAGAGGGAGAGACATAGGAAGAGACTCTGGTTTACAGGCTTGGATATACTTGAATTCCCTTTAAGTTCATATTTGGTTTGGTATTAGTTGGAATGCGCAGGTCATACATGTTTCAAAATGTACAAGGTAATAACTGAACATGACGATACACAGCTGCTTAACAGTGTAAAATGAGGTTTTATTTCATTTTGCTTCCTTGGGTGATGCTGTCAAACATCTACATGGTTGCAGAAGTAGGTGTTACAGATAACTACTGATGGAATACAAACCTTCTGTTTTACAGAAGTTACAGTTACACCAGATAAGAGCCATTCTGTGACTTAAAATGTCTGATTGCTGCTGATTACTTTCCACCATTTCCCTTCTGTCCAGTCTCCCTCCAAGATACCTTTTAATAGCTTCATCAGTGGTTGGGTGGGCCTGGATCTTGAACTATCTTCTAATGGTTTGGACATGCCTTTCAGAAGGGAGCTGCTTATGCAGCGGTGTCAATGCAGGTTTTAGGACAGCATGGTTAACGTTAAAACCACTGTGTTTACCTGTCTGGAAGGAGTGGGTGAGATTCTTATGCACCCAGTAGGCGTAAACACAGAAATGCTTTTTCCACGACTGCTGTCTTTAGAAATGGGTAATTTGGGAGATGAGTGTGAATCAGCAGAGCAGAGTGTGTAGGAATGTCACGCGGTCAGCGATCTCCTGACTTTCTTACTTGTCTTTATTCCTGAAAATACACTGCAGGCATGTCTGTTTTAGGTTGATGGGGGCTTGTTTGGTTTTCTTTTGATCTTCACCGAGTCCAAGAACATCTCTTTTTATAGTGACACTGAAGATATCACAGGGTCTCTGACATCAAAGTAGTTTGTCCAGACAAACCGCTCTGTTTCTCACTGGTAAATACCCTCAAGGTCTTGGTTAGTATAAGCTGTCCCCTTTTAAATCAGAGAAGAGCAGTCACACAGACCTTACGCCATGAACATGGCAAGAAAAGAATGTTTTTGCAGTTGTGTGGTGTCTGAGATGGACTAGTCCAGCGCTGCTGTTCACCACCAGCTGCTTCATTGAGAATTGTGGAGAGGCAAGAAAGGCTTTTGTGCCTGTTCCCTATGGGATGTAATCTCTTCATTATTCTTTCCTTCCTGTAAAAATACAGTGCTGATAAAAAAGTAGTTCTTGTTGATGTGCCAAAATTCCGTGCGCACCACTGTATTATTTCCGTCATCGTCTTTATTTTCCAAAATCTCTCATCCGTGTTTCAGTGCTCCCAAAGGACAAACGTGCCCCAAAACACTTCAGGCTTTTTTTGCTCAGTCGTTTATTTTAGGCTGGTGGTAAAAGACTGAAACTAGGAAAACGCTGCCCGGCTCTCTGAGAGAATTTTTTAAATAGCCTCCTTAAAACAAAAACAGATCATTTGGAAGAAGGGTCAGTACACAGAAAATGGAATTGGTGACAAAAAGTATTCCTTCTTACTAAGACTTTGGTTTGATTTTGCTACTGCCTGCTTATACTCCTTCAAGCAAAGAGACATACTTGCCGTATTCTCTATTCTTCAATGCAAAGCATTCATAGTGTGGTATCTTCTAAGTGGAATGTATTGGTGTTAAGGTTTGCTATTTCAGCCCTCGGGAATGTAACCAGTATTTAAATGTGCTTTCATGTTCCTTAGCCAGACCACTTGAGCAGACTGGCTGGAATCATACATCAGTATTGCAGAAGTTCTGCCATTCAGAAAGTCTGAGGAATATCTTGGGCAAGGGGAAGGATTTAGGAAACAAGCTATTGAGTTGCAAGAGAATTTATATATTTAAGGAGCATGGAAAACAATCTATAGAATTGCTTGGTCAAAAGAATGATCTTGTCTGAACACTTTGAAGTCCAGTTAATTGTGTATTTTTTCCCTTGAAACACAACAAGTTTGTTTTTTGCATGCTTCTTGGGAAAGTGCAGTTAGGAAAAGAGATGGAAGGTAAGCTACTGTCTGCTTGCTATTAGTGTCATCTGGATTTAAATGTACTGCTTTTGCTTTGCTTCTTTAAGTTTGATTTGTTCTGTTGCCGGCATTGAAAGTAAGTGCTTTGTGAATTTCCAGAAGTGCCTGAATGCATCTGGGGTGTACCGCTGGGGATAGCGTTATGAGTGTTCATACTTACTTTTTTGTATGCAATCCTTTCCTCTCTCTTTAGAAAATCAATGAGAATTGCAGTGCTTCATCAGCCAGCTCAGCAAGACAGCCCCAAAATCCGACAGATTCTGGGCAGTCCAGCAATTGTTCAGCACCAACACTTACAGCAACATCAGATTCCCAAGTAGATGGCGACCGCATTGTGTCAGATCATGATGCTCAGCCTGCTGCTGCAGGGCCCTGAGATGCGCTCATCTTACCAAATCCAGTGCATGGAATTCTGCTTCTCACCTGGGAAATGCTGGAGTAGGAGCTCAAAAGTAGGACTTCTTTCATCTTAATGATCATAATGTGACGCAGTGCAAGCTTTTAACTATATAAAGAATATTCATATGACTACACAGAGCAACACGGGCAGGGAAGCCAAAGTTTGGAATTCTTGAGGGAAGTGATGTGGCCGGATCTAACGGTAGGAAGAATTCTTGGCTGCTTAGCTAAAGCTGAGTCAAGTGCTATGTAGAAAAAGGGAGTTCACTCCTCACTCGTTGAGGCACAGAGTGTCTGACTTGGTTGGATAGTTTTCTTCTTTGAGTTTGTTCCCAAGACAAAACGAGAGAAGACTTTTTAGGAGAGAAACTTGAGTTTCCCTGCAGATTCTATTAAAAAATACCCGATAAATATAGGAACAGCATGAAACTGTCTCTGTAAAGATTTCTCAGAAACAGAATAGCTTTAGGAAGTGTATCTTCGTGTTACGGTGGTGGATTAAGTAAAACACACGCATATTCAAAGAATGTTTTTGAATCTAATGTTATCTTATTTGAGATAAAGGTTTAGTTCTGCAAAGCAAAGATTTTTGAACTGGGTTTTTAGTGAAACAAGAGAGCTGGAGGAAGGCTTCTGAAGAAGTTAACCTCTGCGCTTGCAGCCCTTCAGTTGGGCGTTGGCTGTGTGTGTTTGGGTAACTTTTTGTTTGATGTTATATCAAGACAAAAATCTTTGGTCAAGATTGCACAACCTGAGATTGATCAAGGGTTTAAATGGACACGCTTTCTTCTTGGGTTTTTTATTTTATCACCTATACAATGGTTTATTTAATGCAGTGTAGTTACTGTGGTTATTTATTAAGAAAAGAGTAAGCTTTAAGTGCCTAGGGAAGGTGGGGGATAAGGAGGAATTACCTGCAAATCTTAACAGTTAGGATTATGGGGCAAAGTTGTTGATGCAGAAGTCAAGTAGAGTGAGAGATTTTCAGGAGGAAGCAAATGTAATTAAATTGCAGTGTGTTTAGGAAATGACTTTGCCCAGTGTCAAGACACTGGATGACTTTGGATTATGTTTTGTTACGCTTTTCAATATTAACTGCAGCAGTTGATGCATTCACTTAGTGCATAGTGAAAATTGCTGCTGGAGGGGAATCCTTGGGCTCAGGGAGGAGCCTGGGGGTTTGGTCAGGACAGTGGTTTGGCCCATTTGCTTGTATTAACAGCTTGTTCCTGGGAGATTCTGAGCACTCGGCTTCTAGGGAACTGAGTGAGTATTGGTCAGCCCTCCTTGAGACCAGCTGTCTGTGATGTGTCAGGCCTTCTGTGGGGAAGACGTGTGCTGTGGGACTGTGAAGTGATCCAGAGGCAGACCAACAGGATCACAGGGTTAGGGAGAGGAAGATGGCAGCAGCTAAGCAGAGGAGATGTGCAGTTTTACTTGCTTTTACTGAAGGGGCGTCCCGTAGCTGTGCTTTAGCTGTGCTTTTGGAATAACCCATGTTCTGGTGGTGCCTGGGACCAACACCATAGACAATAAAAAGAAACATCGATGACTAACCACTAGTTACTTTTTTTGCACTTGAACTTAAATGTACTGTACTCACGTAAATCCTCATGACTTGTCTAAGTGTCCTTTAAAATCAGAAATGTATTTATTGTATGTTTGTATAACTCAGAGGAGAGCTAAAGACAGAACAGGTGACAGAAGGATGCTGAAAACCATCTTGAGGCAAACCAACCATTTGCTGAGTTCATGCTGTATGTACGGTGTTACCTCAGCTGCTACTGCATAGCACCGGGTTGTGAGGTGAAGAGCTTGTACACTGTGTTTACACTTCAGAATCGTGTATTTGAAATGCCTGCTCTTTTTGGAATCGTATAGTCATTCTATGTTGCAAAATGGACGTGTACACCTGGGTTTTTATATTTGTGAAACTGTAAAAACCGTGGTAAGAAATATAAAATATCCATAATGTATTCAGTAGTATTGATCTGAACCTTCTTTACATTTGCTCACGTTACGGTGCCAGCAGTGAACATAATCACCAGAATTGGGAAGAATTCACTGATACTGACCTTTTTTCCTAGGTTCAGTGAAGAGCAGCGCCCCGAGCGTGCTGAACCTAGAGCCTGGGACGTGCTCTTCCACAGTGTTATAATGTGTTTCATGATAAAATCTGACTGTAGGCACGAATTCCCTTCTGTGGGCTGAGGGGAATATAAGGGATGCAGAGCGATGTGCTTCATAAACAGGTTGATATGAAGCATGCAGGACACAGAACCATAGAATCAATGAGGTTGGAAATGACCTTTAAGATCATCAAATACAACCTTTACATGGTGAGTGAAAGTCAGAATTGGATTCTGTTTGTTACCTGGCAGTTTTGAGATAGAGGCTGCTCTGAGGGCAGGTCATGTCAGCTTGTACGGAGATACTTCCAGTTTCTGTTTCTGATTAATGATACACATTTGCACCTACCCTAACAAGGGCACATTTGTGTGGAATTTATTCTTACCTTGGGTGTAGGATAGTTAAATTTTTACTTTCAACTGCTCAACTTGCAGGAGTACAGAAGTGCTGATGGGGAGAGATCTTTGTTTCCTTGTTTGCACATGTATAGCGTATATGTGCCAGACCATGTCACTATGAATCTGGCTTTGTTGGTGGTTTGGATGTGTCAGGACAGGAGAATGGGAATGGCAAGCTCCTTCAGGGAGGTGCATCTGAGGTAGAGGGGACACTGTGTTTGAGCAAACACAGCTAATGCAACAAATCTGCATCAAGGAAAAAACCTCAAGACATAAACACACCCAATTAGCTTGGCTCCTTCTCGTCATATGTCCTGCTGCTCTGAAGACAGTAAATGCATACGGGAGGAGAAGGATAAAGTTGAAAAATACTTTAATTTAAAAAAATCTTGAAAGTATAGACAGGATATCAAATGTGCTATACCATAATACAAAATAAATACAAAATTCTAACTTCTTTAAAAACATCATGAAACAGAAGACACATGCCACTCATCCTTTCTTAAAGAGGAAAGGCCTTTATAACAGTTAAGGCAATAGATCAACATTGAGATTCTGTTCCCAGATTTTGTGGCTGAACACTGGACAGCACTTAACAGTTGTGTTTCAGTAAACCTGTGTAGTATCTCCATATATCACAGGAGCACTGCGCAAGGAAACTCACTGTTGGCAAAGGGCTCAAATAACAGCACTTGGTTTTGTTGGGTTTTGTTTGGGAAGTGCTTCCATTGTTGCAACAGCCTTGGGAGCATTGTTAACGTCAAGTATCAGCTATCTGCTAAACTAGTCATTGTCTTTCTCATGTTGCTGCACCTACCTTGGATGTACTTGGTTGTTTCCTGCTCTGAATAGTATTTACGCATCCTTGGCAAATGATGGACCTCACAGCTACAGAGAACATGGGTTGGGGTTTTATTGGCTTGTTTGAGAGGTTTTTGGTGGTGGTTTTTTTCTGTGTTGGTGTAGCTGGTATTGCCCTAAATAATTCAGTGAAAGGAACAGTGTCTGAAAAATGTAACTGCCTGTTTTGGGGGGCTTTTATGTTTAACATATTGCTTAGGTAGAATATTATCTTCAGGTATTATCTGGGCATATAAATACATGTTACGTACTTATGGAGGGATAATCGTTAACCTCAGTAAAGTGGAAATCCAGAAAAGCTCTGGGTTTGAACCAGGGCAAGTCTGATTCTTCCCCCTGGCCTCAGATCACATGGATGGGAGTTCTTAGCTAACTACAAAGTACACTGAAATAAACCTGCGTACTTTACAACAGCAAAACCCACCAGGCATCTCTTCCAATAGCCTTTTCTGACTAATCTGTAATAATTTTAAGTACTTCATGTTCATGGTGGCAACACAGGCAAAGGTAAAATATATCTTCAGTCTACAAAGGATCATTGTTTGGGGGCAGTTTCCATCGCTCTCCCAAACCATCAAAGCTAATGAGGCTTTCCTCCATTTTCACAACAGCTAATACTTCCAGCCTCCTGCTAGTGACAGAACCCCCCAAAGCCAAGCCCCACTTCCAGGGCATGGTGGTATTAGCTGTGAATTTGGTTTTCAGAAGTGAATCTTACTGCTAGTGGCCTTCCTCATCAGGACTCTCTTGCTGTTTTGAATGCTGTGGACTTGACAGTAAGTGTATCTTGGATCACCTGCTAGAAAGGGCTTCTCTCTGCTAAACATGCTGTAGATTCTGCATATGTGTTTATAAATTTATGGCACAAAAGGCTGCTAAGTGTCTCTTCCTTTTAAAATGAAGCGAAGTTGAATCATTATAAAGTAGGAAGAGACACAAAAGGCTTCCAAGCACCTACTCTTGACTCCTGTTTTAGACAGAGAAGCTCCTGGAATGTGGTAAAGCAGCACCTCTTAGCACTGTTAGAGGTAATGTATTTTCTCCCTTGCCCAGCAGTGGACAATGAGAAACCATGGTCATGCATGCACCGCTGAAGTCATGCTGCATCATTAGGCATGTTACAAAGAAAAGTCCCTTTTAAAGCAAATACATCCTGGTTGGACATGCTCTTCTGGAGAGCTGACTGCTTTACCACCACCACTGGCAACTTTTTGGGTTTGGCAGATCAGATGGTGACAGATCAATGGTCTTTTTGTTTTCCACACTTTGGGAGACAGTAAAGTAAAACAGTAAAGTGAGGACAGAATACAGAGATAGCTTAAAGAACAAAAGAAGGAAACGACCTCTGCAGGTGGGTGAACTGAGGGGACATGACCTACTCCCTGGCCTGGGATTGTGTAATATATAACTTGAGAGATACTTGACAGTCTGAATTTTTCTGCTTGTTCTTTACTTTTCCCCCACACACACCTCCTGTGTTAAGTCCCAAACTGAAGGCTGAAGAAGGGGAGGTAGAAGCCAGGTATCCCTCCATCCTGTTTTGCCAGGGATTACTTTCTGCTTTTTACTGAACGAGTAAACAGCTGCATATTCCAAGGACAGCGGAGCTCTGTGTGGGTTATCTGTATTCCTAGTTACATGGTTACAGCATCTCCCCAGCTGTGCTGACAGCAGTTCCTTCAAGCAGCTGAAAACAGCCTCAGCCTTTGTTATCTTTTCTGTGCCACTGAGAGGTCTGGAATGGACATCAGCACCCGTCCGAGGTAAGGCAACAGTAAAAATACATCTAGGGATGGAAACCCTCTCCTAAGTCACCTGCAGTTGTCAGATGGAGAAGCAGGAGTGAAGAAAGGTTCTGCAGAGGGACCTGTTGAAGAGGGAGGAATGTTACATGAAGAAGCAAAGACATGGAAAGTATAACGTAAGCAGAGCAGAGACCAAGAACAGAACAGTACAAGCAGAGGGTGAAAAGTCAGGCAGGGTTCTGAAGAGTAGGGGGAGTTTAAAACAAATGCGGA
Organism: Amazona ochrocephala; assembly: GCA_039720435.1. Classification (NCBI taxonomy): domain Eukaryota; kingdom Metazoa; phylum Chordata; class Aves; order Psittaciformes; family Psittacidae; genus Amazona; species Amazona ochrocephala. The sequence continues at coordinate 77,299,516 of CM077881.1, read as the reverse complement.
GAGGAAAATGAAGCTAATGTGCAGTAAGCCTAGCCAGAAGAGCAAACAAACGTTGTTCAGCTGTGTTAACTTTTTCTTCATCTTTAGCACTGAAAAGCCTCAGAAGCAATAAACAGTTTATCAGCACATTGACAGCATTATGAAAATTGTTGACACATAGGGTACTTAATGGAGTATTAATAATGGCTTCTCCCTGTAGTGCTCAGCACAGAGGACTTGACAAGGAAAAGGACCAAAACAGGTATCGTTTTCTAGAGGTAGTAGCCTTGGCACAACAAGGCATCCTGCTGGGATAGGCTGCTGCCAGTACTCACTTTGGAAGTAAGCAATGTTTACTTCCCCAGTTAAAGTACCAGCAGCATGAGAATCCTCTTCCCTTGAACAGCCCCTATGGTTTCCTTCTATTGCTCTGATCATGCAACATCAGTGATATGGGAAACAGCGTTTCCAGAAAATCCCTGTGTCCACCAGCAACCACAAGAAATCACCAAGGCTGAGTTCTCACTGTGTATTCTTCCTCTCTAGGATGAACACATTTTTCATCCTGATGTTTCCCAAAGCTCAGAGCAACTCAGTAGCATATGGAAATGAAATCTGTTTATGCATTTCATCTTCATCCGCCTCATCTCCTTCATGGATGGAATTGGCTGGATCATCTTGCTCAGATTCTGTCCCTGTCTCAAAGAGCTGCTCTTCCAGGAAGAAGCTCCCAATGCCATATTCCTCCTCGTGCGCCCTTGTTTCTGCAGGTGAGATGTGGGGAGATCCCAGAACAAAGTCTGCAAACCTGCCAGATTTTTAAAGGGAGAAGTGATCAACTGAGAAATAGAAAAACCCCGTAAATGCAGGGGCTACTACCAATTAAGCAGGGATGTTGTAAGGATGTGCCCGCAGGCAGCACTGATGAAGGGAAGTTGCAGCATGAGCTAGGGAGTCCTGAAAAACAGAGTAAATCACAACAGATGGCAACACCCTGAAGATTTGTTTTCCCACCTCATTTTTTCAGCCTTTTCTATATAAGTAACTTTTGGTGTTCTAGAGGCCATCTGCAAGGTCTTGTGACTAAGCAAGAAGATCTGACTTCATTTTCACATCTTGTCAGTGCTCATGGCGTAATCCAGAGTAAGCATTTGTACAGTTGGATAGATGGCACTTCAGCTTCTAAAAATAAATCAAAGCTGTAGCGTATCTGACGAAAGGCTGTAAGAATTCAGGTGTTGACATTGCTAATGAAAGGAAAAATGGTGAGGACATCATACTCGTACACTGCTGCAATGTCACCTCACTTCTGTGCTGCACACACACTCTGGGCAAGCTGAGCTAAAGTCAAAACACCAAACTGTAGGTTTGTGTTTCAGCTAAGCATGAACTTAGCACTGTCCCTACCTTTCAGTTTGCCACAAATCTTACTTTCAGTGGACAACCACACTGGAGAGCTAGAATGGAGCTGGAGGTTTCTGGCAGGCACGTGGAAACAGACGGCCGTTCTGACACCTGGTAAGTGTCGACAGCATCAGAGAAATGTAAGAGAAAGGAAATGCAGCTACATTCTGGGGTTCTGGTAAACTGATCAATAATTTACATTTTTGACTTAACATTTCTGTAAGATGAATGCTGTCGCCTCGCTCTTCTTGGAAGCACTGTTAGGCTAAATGGGGAACTGGCTGTTGGCCAGGCTGTTTTACAGGTTTGCCTTGTGTTGAACTATCTTCTGATGTTTAATGGAAGCCTGAAGGGGTACTCAACTTTAAATCAGGCTTCTGTTGGTTCTCCTTTTTATTTTTGTGTTTTCATAGGAACTGTTTTTGAGATGGCTAGCAAATACATGTGTCTCCATTGTTTGTTTTGTGTACTTGGCACTATTCTGTTTTACAATACTGCAGTGAGTTTTCACTTTTGTATCTTTGAATCATGCTACAGAGTGCAACTAGCTTAGAAAATAAGATGCTTTCAATCTATAAAACCTGGCAGAGAGGCTGCCTGTGTGCCCATCCAAGGAAGATGAAGCTTCTATAACTAGTCTGAAAATGTGACACTTGGTTCTGAAGCAAGGGCCAAGTCTTTGTGGCTGGCTACTATGTGAAACTCTGCTTCTGAACTCCTGAAGTCTTAGTCTGGACAGAAATACACTGCCATTATGATTAATTTTATATTCTGCAAGGTTTTCTGGCTGCGCTTATCTAATCCTTCCCATCCCGTATTTGTCTTAAGTTGGTCTCTTAAGCTACACCTGGAGTAGTTCTTCTACTTATTACACTTCCTAGGTGCAGGCACTGATTTCTTTCTCCGTATTCTTAGTCCCAGCTATTGGTTGATACTTGAAGTAATAGGATTCTTTGGCTGTGCAGGCTTGCAGCTGGGAGAGCTTAACACAGGTAATATTTGAACATGTATCTTTAGCCTGCCCCAATTTTACACAATGCAAAAGTGTACTGCTTTGAAAACTGAAGAACGGGGCATTTTGCTGGTTAGCCAGCCACCTGGGTCACTGTGTGGGAACTCAGAGCAGCATTAGTAGGCTTTCCTTTTGTGATTACCGTGAATTAACTCAGAGTAATTCATGGTCAGGGAGGAGAAAAGAGGGGGCTTAATACCACCACCAATACCCTTGAGAGGTCTGGCTGTGGGATCCCAGTCATCTCTGTTGGGATTACTCAGGAAGATGAAGCTACCCACATGCACATCTGACTACATGCAAGGTAAACACACCTGGAACAGCGCCTAAAGTGGCATTTGGGTCTGCTCTGTAAGTGTCTGTACAATGTGCTTCCTGTTTTAGAGAAGCCAGATTTTATTACCTGTGTGGGGACTGGAGTTTGGATATAGCTAACCATGATGGGAAATCAGGGTTTCTGCAGAAGAAGCGTAGCTCCTCCAGAGCTCTGATAGTTTCTGTTTCACCTTGTTCTCGATACTCCTCTTCAGTAAGGTGTTTAAACACTAACTTTTTTGATATAAAGTGGTTCTTCATTTTTCTGCAATGAGAAGAAAACTATTAGTATTTCTAAGGTATTCTGGCACGTGACTGTTTGTCCTTTTTCTCTACCACTTGCTATTAACATGCAATTCATCGCTTTTATCCTTTTAAGAGGACAAGCTACATTTTTGCATTAAAATTTTAGGACAAGGTGTCTAATGTTTGCTAGCATGTTTCCCCCAGGTCCCAACTGACGTTGCAGCATTCCACAGAATGGCATCTAATGAACTTCAGATAAGCTCTGGAAGAGGTCCTCATTGTGTACGCATGGACTGAAATCTCATAGAATTAAATAGATGGCTGCTTGCTCAGCCATTTATAGGTGCAAAATGCAAAATGTGTCTGTGCAGAGGCACAGGCTGAATCAAAACCCAGTCTGCATATGTAACTTTGAAGATGAGCAGTGCTCTGTTATGAGCTGTTCATGATGTTTGCTAGATCACTTCTCTTAAATCTTGCTTTAAATTACAAAGCTGAGTACTGTGAGGCCAAAATGTTTACAGTCTGATGTTTTTTTAGCTGCTGTGTAGCGCTGTATAATATAATTAGATATCAATTAGAAAGTGTGCCATGTTCGGTTCCCTTCTGTCGACTGCCTTCAATTTAAATGTTGTGATGAGTTAAGATAAGCAAGGGCTGGATGCCCATAAAACTTTCAGCTCTGTATAAAACACCTGCTCCAACCAGCAGTATTTAGCTTGCCTCCTTATTTCCCTGTAAAGCAAGAATGAGCTGTAACCCTTGTTCAGATCAAATGGTAAAAGTCTTGCTGGCTTAGTGGGGCCTACTGATCCTAACAACAAATAATGCAAGGTTCTTGGTTTATCAGCTGCTCTGAACTGTGATCACTGGAAACTCATTTTTGTGGATATGGGTTTTTAGTCTCTGAACTCCATCTAACCTACAAGGACTGTCACTTGTTAACATCTGCTTCCCTGGTGACAGTATGCTGTTCTATCCCGTAAGATTCAGCAGTTACCTGCAGATTCTCTCCCTAAACATGAAAGCAAGGCAGTATTGCTTCAGTCTAATCAAATAACCAAACAGAAATGTTTTGGTTACAATATGCCGCAGACTGTAAGGTGCTGTGTTTGTACTTAAGAACAGTCACATTTCTCCATTATTCATAGAACAAAACTCATGCTTAAACTTGCCAAATGGAAAATAATTAGATTCCTGTGTCTTGGGGCTTTGAACCTTTTCTGTTGCAGCTTTACATTTGATGGCAATATGAACTAGTTAGAAACTCATAAATCATTACTGAAGCATATGGGTTTTTTCATTATCAGCCTCTGCATTTCCTGGCAATGCAGGGCCCTGGACATTCACAGATACATATGTACCTGCCTATGTGACACGCAGCACCCAGGGGGTAACACAGGCCCTTTGAACAGAGGCTGACTGCTATTACTGCGTATGCAACTTGAGGTATGGTGACTCCACAATAAATCAAGACAAAGGCTGTTAACTGCAGCGTCCATGCAAACAAGGATATGCTCAGCTCAGTGGCAGGAGGTCCGTGCTGATAGCAAGCAGCAAAGCTGGTCATTCCAACAGCCAGAAAATACCCTGTAGAAACAGAAGAGGTGGATATGGGGGAAAAGATGTAAACTACTCATACAAATGTCATTAGTTTGCTTCACAAAACTTACAGCTGCTGTGAAGTACAGCCTGCTGTTTCTTGTGTTGTCTTACAGGTACCTGCTTTCTGTTGCGTGGGCTTTTTATTTCAAAAGCGTGCAGAGAGGTGATCTGTGCACAACCTTTAGCTAATGCTCTGAGCTGCACATGAATTCTCCCCATGCTAGAATGTTGAGGCAGATGCCAGATCAATACACTGATCAGCCCTTGCAGCCACATTCAGTTCCCAAATCCCAGCAAAATCCAAGCCAGCATAGCCACCATTTTTCTGTTACAGGGAAAGTATGTAATGGCAGATCACTGGACAAATAATACAGGTGAAATCTGCTCTTAATGCTGCTACTGGCCACTATATCCAACTCCTATTTAATGAGTAAATGCTTATTTGAATGGATTAGGAACCTTTGGAATATCCCAACATCTATGGCTTAGGAGGAAAAAGTACACCATAATAAGTCTCACTTGATTTTGCTTTTTTTGGCAGGTATTCATCCGACCACTAAATGAAACTAAAATCTGAAGCACGTTTCTTGGTAATTTTCTTACCCAACAAGTAGTTTCTGTGTTCAGACCACAACCACTGCATATTCTCTTTGAAGCAGTAAATAAAATAGAGAGAGGACATCCAGCAGCCACTCATTAAGATCCAGAAGGTGCTGTGCTGGAAATTAAAAAAATAATAACAATTAAAAAATATTTTAAAACCCTTTAAAATATATTTTTAAAAATAAAACCTTCAAAATAATTTCAAATCAAGCCCACAACTATTTTGTGCAAAGGAACTCGCAGGCGAAACCACATGACTTGTTAGACTTCTATGGTACAGTGCTCCAGTGTCATGGTGTAAGTCTGTTGCAGTGTATTCCCAATTGACATCCTAGGGTTGTGGGAATGTATGGACTTTGCAGAAGGAAAGATTCACATCTCCCTTTCAATGAATTCTCTCTGTTGAATGAAGGAGAATCTGTCCCCGTTGCCACTAACACTACATTTTGATTTAGATAGATTCAGAGATTCAGAAGTAGGCTTAGCTCCAGTATAGTAAAAATAATTTATGTTTCAGAATATATTATTCTTGTACATCAACAATCTCCTGTTCTGTTTAGACTCAAGAGCGAGCTAACTAGAACTTGATTCTGACCTAATTGTATTTACTTGACACAGGCAATCTTGCAGTCATTAAAACAGAGCCATAAGGACAGAGCATGGTCAGCATCTGGCTCTGTACTCTTCATTTCTACATTATGATGCTTATTACTGTTTTAGAAATATAGATTTACCCTTGGAATAAACCTTTTAAGCATCAACAGGACAAAGACTAGCAGAGCAAGAACACCCAGTATTATTCCACAGAGGTAAAAGAACTTGGTACTCCTGTAAAAGAACAAGAAAGAATAGGGTGAGAAGTGCAATTTGTAATTGGTTACGATGCCAATGTTTCTAGAAACAGCAGCAGTGATCTTCAGTAAGAACTTAGCACAGCTGTTAAGTTAGAGTTGTAGTTACGTGGTTGACAGGCCCAGTTCAGATATTAAATTGATGTAAGGAAAAAGTCCCAGCAGAGACTTAAGGTCATTGGAGGTGTTCCAGGCTAGCAGATTGTGGTTTGGTTTTTTTAATGCTCACACTACTCCTCATTTCCTTGACCCTCTAATTTCCAGTAAACCCATTTTCTTCTGTGTACCAATATGGCTCTGTACTGCAAGAAAAGTGGGTGTTTTGTTGCTCCTTTGGTTGGTTGGTTTTGGTTTTAAATGTAAAAAAACCTCCACAAACCCACAAGTAGATTTTTCCTAAACTTATTAATTTACAAAATCTGACTTTTTAATTCAGTTAACTCCATAAAACCTACTGCTGCTCTGCTTGTTTTAGAGGTGCCTCCTGACAATTAATGTGTGACTCATTTTGCTTTGAAGTCCTGGGCCGCTGTTTTGCTATAACAATTAACTATCCTCCCTTACATGCTGTCCAAAATGTGCATCGAAAGAACGATGGGGAAAGGCTGGTACAGAGGTGGAGGCACACAAGGCTCCAGGTGACCTCATCCTGAACATTTCTCTCTGCAAGAAAGCATCACTGATAATACATGCTAGCAGCATTTAACATCCAGCGAACCTCACTGGTCTACAACAGGGAGAGAGATTTTGTCTGAATTCCCACACTTGCTCACTGAGTGAGTCTTGGTGTTGCCCAGTGAAGGAAGCTTGGATAGAAGAACCCTAACACAGCTAAGTGATTAACAGAGTACTCCAGCCTATGTCACAGTCTGTCCAAATACAAATGGTATGGAGGAGGTGTAAATATACGTAGTTTCCTTATTTCACCGCCCCTTTAGCTTAGAAAACAGATCGAAGACGCACAGGCTTTGGGAAAGAAGGTCAAACCCCAGCAGCGAGTACTCACCGGCTCAGGCTGGTTGCAAAATGGAACAGAAAAATTCCAGCAATAAACAAAAACAAGAGCTTTCCATCTAGCACTAAAAAAAAGGTGGACAAAAATAGAAAAGGACTTTAGACTAATTCAGTTTGAAATGCTGATTATATAAAATATCAACAGAAAAGTCCCCCAAGCTTCTTAGAGAAGAGATGGTACATTCAGAAACAGTGGCAATACCAAGCTATCTGTAATGCAAAGGGAAAGGGTTTTTACTTACTTTCTCGTCTCACACTGACAATGTACAGTTCGGTTTTCAGGGGCTGTATTTTGAAGCAAATATCCTCTCCGTATTGTTTTAAGCTTACTCTGGTTTCTGTAGCTGTCTCTGGTTTCCAGAAGACTTGAACAGCACATGCAGCGAACTCAAAAACAGTTTCTGAATTACGACAGTTGCTTTTCTCTGAAATGGGCTCAAACCTGAACATTTCTCTGCTGTTAACTTTTACCTACAAACAAACCACAGAATACATAGAGAAGCAGCTCAGAAGCACTGGGGGGTGGGGTTTGCTCTACTGAAGTACACAGCATATAATGAAAATCTGTACAGAGAGTTTGAGTGCAAGTCTCAGTTGTTTCATATTGGTTATTAATATTATGTAAAGATAGAACCATAGAATAGTTAGGGTTGGAAAGGACCTTAAGATCATCCAGTTCCAACCCCCCTGCCATGGGCAGGGACACCTCCCACTAAACCATGCCATCCAAGGCTATGTCCAACCTGGCCTTGAACACCACCAGCAATGGAGCATTCACAACTTCCCTGGGCAACCCATTCCAGTGCCTCACCACCCTTACAGTAAAGAACTTCCTCCTTATATCCAATCTAAACTTCCCCTGTTTAAGTTTGAACCCATTACCCCTTGTCCTATCACTACAGTCCCTAATGAAGAGTCCCTGCCCAGCATCCCTATAGGCCCCCTTCAGGTATTGGAAGGCTGCTCTGAGGTCTCCACGCAGCCTTCTCTTCTCCAGGCTGAACAGCCCCAACTTTCTCATCCTATCTTCATACAGGAGGTGCTCCAGTCCCCTGATCATCCTCGTGGCCCTCCTCTGCACTTGTTCTAACAGTTCCATGTCCTTTTTATGTTGAGGACACCAGAACTGCACACAATACTCCAAGTGAGGTCTCACGAGAGCAGAGCAGATCCGTTGTTTAGGCCTTAGAAGGTGATTCAGAGAACTCTGTGTCAGCAAAGTTCAATGGAGGGACCTCAATCGCTCCAGAAACTTGGTGGGTTTGGATTTACCACGACACTTGCCCACACACACATTTCTAACAAAACCAGTAATCTTCGACTGACAACAGTTTCTTCTGTGAATGATCGTAGACTTCCCTGTTCCCTGCCTGAACCGTAAGAATTTGGACTTGCTTTTCTTGTAATTAATAATGCAGTTTTCATGTTAGGGACAGAAGAGGGATAAGGAAAATGAAAGCTAATACCAGAAATTTAAATATAAACACATTCCTGTTGGGTATTTCAGGATTTGTCCCTAGCACACATCCCCCCATGAAACTGGTAGAAGATCTTGTCTATCTTCTGAAATGGGGTGACCTGCTTGAAGACTGTGATTCATTGTGAGCTCTTGATCAGAGCCTATTAGACAACAAAGACCCATCTATAAAAAGTGAGGCAACAGGTAATAAACCAGGCTTCTACTGGGAGAAGAGACAACACATCAACAGCCCATTTGCTGTGGGAAACATCTGAACTTCCTGCTTTTAAACATCTACTCCAGGAAAGTGTGTGTGACTGCCAGAGGATTTTACCACCTGAAGTTTGCTGCCATTCATAAAAGCATCTGCACCATGTTCCTGAGGAAAGCAGTCCTGGGAACAACAGACAAAGAGACGTTTCACTTCCTTATACCTGACAGGAAATTCGTTCAACAGAGATGAAGTGAAACTGTTTCCTTCCTTTGTCCAGGGACATGTTTCCCAGGAAAAACAAAAGAACCACACAGATAGTCAGCTTGTTCCTTCAGCTGTTACTTCTTCCACTGTTAGGAGGTTTTTGTATTATTTTGAGTGAATCTCTGAACATGTTTCTTATAAGATGACCTTTTGTTACTCAGGAAAAGATATGCACTGCTACTGCTGTCTTTTCATTAGTCACAACCTAATACACCTTTGGTTTCTGTACTGGGGCCTGGTATGCTACAGTGAGTGAGTCAGAACTGCATTGTATCCTCAAATTTAAAAGCTTTATGAAGGCGTTTGGTGATAAGCAAAAACATTTGGTGCAGAGGTTGAGTGGTCCATCAATAGAAAAGGTGTGCAACAAAATAACAGGCAACTCTACGTTTATGTTAGTGTGGCATCATACTATAAGCCTGGTTATCATCTTTCTAATAAGAGAAACCAAACCTCACTGCACCTGAAGAGGATGATCGCAGTGCTGCATTTTTGTCATGGTACTGCCTATACACTGTCCAAACTACCAATTGCAGAGAGCTACTGTTTTGATCATAAACTTTGCTGACACATGTTTATGTGAAAAGTATTGCATATCAGAATAATCCCCAAACCAGCCTCTTACCTGAAGAGTTGACCAAACGTACTGTAAGTGAATGGTTCTGTTCTGCACATAGCAGTAACAGCTTTCATCCTGTTTCTGGATGACATCCATTTCCTGCAAAAAACTACAGTTTCTACCTGGGGGGGGGGGGAGGACAGAAACGTTAATTTTAAGCATGCATCAAATATAAATCCATTTCATTATTGCACATGCTGAGGGAATCACAAGCATTTGCAGATAATCAGAAAAGCTGTGCCGCAGGGTAGCATGTTGGGCATGGTCTAGATGAAAATTCGAATTAGGCTCCTCATCAAGTCATTTGAGCTCCAGAGTAAACTTCGACACCTTTGTAAAAGGTGGTATTTTTAAACAGATGTAGTCCATGGAAGTCTGGCTTTGGTATTGGTGTTTTCATGGCACTGGAATGGGGCCTCTGAGCCAAACTCACTGCTGGCTCGAGTGGGTGTAATTCCACTGGAGTCGGTGCTGACACCAATGGTGAATACCACTGTGGGAGTCTGAGCAGGTAAACAGCTTACGTATTAAATAGTCATTTAGCACATGACACGGCTGCTGATCGCAGAAAGCAGACTCCTCTCCCTCAGAAATGTTTCTCATGTTAAATAACACAACTCTTCTCTTCCTGACATAGTCCAGCCACGACATGCAGTAAGGGAACTGCACTGATTCCTTGTGTTAGAGGTTAAGTCATTTTATTAGGGATGCTAATTGCTGTAACTCCCCTGCAATGCTAGTGAGCACCCTGCAGTCCTCAAAATCAGACTGCACTGTTGAGCAGAAATCATAGAATCATAGAATCATAGAATAGTAAGGGTTGGAAAGGACCTCAAGATCATCAAGTTCCAACCCCCCTGCCATGGGCAGGGACACCTCCCACTAAACCATGCCATCCACGGCTATGTCCAACCCCACCTTGAATGAGGCCAGGGATGAAGCATCCACAACCTCCCTGGGCAACCCATTCCAGGGCCCCACCACCCTCACAGTAAAGAACTTCCTCCTTATATCCAATCTAAACTTCCCCTGTTTAAGTTTGAACCCGTTACCCCTTGTCCTCTCACCACAGTCCCTAATGAAGAGTCCCTCCCCAGCATCCCTATAGGCCCCCTTCAGGTATTGGAAGGCTGCTATGAGGTCTCCACGCAGCCTTCTCTTCTCCAGGCTGAACAGCCCCAATTTTCTCAGAAATGCACCTAAAGATTTATCGAGCAAACTCTGAAGAGTAACATACGTTCCAATCTATATGCATGTGTAAAGCATACCCTACAGTGCATTGCTGCAGTGTTCCAGGAGCACAATTAAAGACAAGAATAAAGGAAATAATTATAGATCTGAACAGAGGGAATCATCTGGCTCACCAAGCAGAAAATGTAGGTCTAAGCCTCAGTAATAACTGCTAAAGCACTGTCATAAACTCAGAACAGCAAAATGAGTATGGGCAAAGCAGTCCCAATCTCAACAAGGAGATGCTGTTTGCAGGTCAAAACCTGCCCTGTCTGCCCAAGGAAGCTGAACTTTGGCTACATTCTTTTTTAACCAATTTGATTAAGCCAATAAAGAATCCCCGTGTGGATATTCTTACACAAGTTTATGATGTCATTCCAGAATTGAAGTGTCCACAGATGATCCTGCTGAAGTAAACTGGTTTGAAATTTGGGCAATTTTATCGTGAAAAATTAACCCTGTGGTTAATTTCCACCCATGGCAAATGCAGCGGGAAGGGCTGAGCCAGGCGAGGACTGGATGTACCTCTTGACAGGCACTTCCATAAGAGCCATCAGATGAAGTGTGAAGGGTTCCATTGTTCCCTGAAGCAAGCAGGGGAGGCTGGGCACTACCCAGGGTTGAGACCAAGACAGTCCAGTGATGGGGAATCCAACAGCCCTGCAGGACCAGAATGCAGCAGAGTGCCCACACCTTCCCTGCAGGGTGTGTTGGGATGAACTAAGTAATGTCCTCCATATACAACACTAGCAAGTATTTTCTTACTCCCCCCTCATTTTAAGCTGTTCTCTTGAGGAAAATGATTTGCTTCAAATACATCAGCTCCATAGAGTGAAATAACCGCGTTCCAAAAGAAAAGATGCTTCTGAACAGGTAATCATGAGTTGGAGGAGGATTTTAACTACTATGAGGACACACAGAGAGGGCAGCTCTCGAGTTTTGAGATGATGAGCAGTGGAAAGCATCAGCATCTGCTGCAGAACCCGGAGGGAACATCTCTCCAGTTATGTATCACTGCTGCAGCTCAGAATAACCTGCAGGGCTTTAGCTGCCCTCACTAATAAAAGCTCTGCTCTGCACCCCAGGGTCGTGAGCCAAGCGAACGAGCAAGCCAGCAGGGGTAACGCAGGCAACCAGCGCCAGCGGCACCAGCCCCTGCCACAACCACTTGTCCTGCGAGCACCTGCGGTCACGGGCCAGCCCCGGCGCCCGGGAGCCCCTGTGCCGCAGGCTACCACGCACAGTGCTCTTGTGGAGACCGAGCTGACACGGCACAAGCAGAACACCAGCAAAACGCCTCCGGGCCGCGCCTGGCCCCGGACACAACTTCGGGCAGGACGGCGGCCGCGGCCTTCCCGCAGGGCAGCGCCATTTTGGGCGGTAGCAGGTCGCGCTCTACCGGCGGCCATGGAAACCGAGGGAAGCCGGGGGGAGGACAACGTGTTCTCCTGCTCCCGACGGGACGGGGGCTGAGGAACCCCCGCATGTGCGACCACCCGAGAAGGGGAACGGGACCCCCCCAGCCCCACACCGCGGCACCGCCCGCCCCGCGCAGTCCCCTCGGGACGAGAGAGGCAGGCCCGTACCTGCTGCCGGCGCCTCCCCGGTGCCCCCGGGCAGCGCCAGGAGGAGAGGCAGGAGCTGCCCCAGCAGCCCCGGCCGGGCCCGGGGGCGCCGCCCCGCCGGGTTCATGTGGCGGCCGCCGGCTCCCGCCTCGGCCCCGCCGGTCGCGGCGAGGGCGGGCCCCGGCACGGAGAGGGGCGGTGCGGCCCTGCGCTGCTCGCCTGCCCCCGCGGGGCGGCTGGGGGTGACCGGGCCCGGGCAAGGGCTGAGCGCGGTTCGGACTAATCCCGCTGTGAGGAGCGGCCTGGCAGCAGGCAGGGGCAGTCCCTCGCGGCGGGAGGCACCGCTTCTGGCCGGTCTTACCCCATCGCGTGTCTCTAGGTTGTGCTTTAGAGCTTTGCGGGGTTCAGAGGGTGCGTTTGGGGGGAGTAAAAAACAGAGGCATAGCAGTGAGGGAAAAGCGTTTCCTTCGAAGGCTGGGGCTGTTCAGCATGGAGAAGAGAAGGCTGTTTGGAGACCTCAGAGCAGCCTTCCAGTATCTGAAGTGGGGCTATAGGGATGCCCGGGAGGGACTCTTCATTAGGGACTGTAGTGATAGGACAAGGGGTAATGGGTTAAAACAGGGGAGACTGAGGTTAGATCTTAGGCAGAAGTTCTTCCCTGTGAGGGTGCTGAGGCACTGGCACAGGGTGCCCAGGGCAGCTATGGCTGTCCCAACCCTGGCAGTGTTCAAGGCCAGGTTGGACACAGGGGCTTGGAGCAACCTGGTCTAGTGGAAAGTGTCCCTGTCCATGGCAGGGGGCTGGAACTGGATGAGCTTTAAGGTCTCTTCCAACCCAAACCATTCATGATTATGGTCCCATCTCTGCCTGGCAGACCCACAGTGTTGACTGCCCTTACCAGTCAGGGTATGAATTGGTCGAAACCCAAAGGCTCAGGTGAACCGCTTGCGACACTTCCACACAGGGAGGAATTCCCTGAATGAGATGTTATTAGATGCTATGATGGAGGTGGACATCCGCCACCTTCCTGCGTTTCCAAGGCAGCCAGAGGAAGAGCCTGGAACAGGACACGCCGTTCCCGCTGGCGCAGGGAGTAGGTGAGCTAGGTCCAGCACTGTTCAGTCCCTGCTTGCTCACTGCACTCATTTTAGGTGGCGTGTGAGTCACAGTCAGCACTCAGGGGTGGAAAGGGCTGCCGCTTTCTTCCTGTTCTATGAAAATCAGTAAACACAATTTTGCCAAGGCATTCTGGCATCATCATATATTTTTACACTGAGCCCAACGTTTGACCTTCCCAACCTACTTGCTTTGCTACAGCGTCTTCCCTTCCTTGTTCTCAACGCACTTTCTCTACGTGAAGGTTGCTTTTGGGTTTATTTTTCATTGTTTAGGGCCGGATCCAACTCCTGCGGGTGCCAGGATGAGGTTTTTTAACACCTGGAGGGGCTGCCCACTGCCTTGCACTGTGTCTTGGCGCTCGCCTCTGCAGGGAGTGGGTGCTGCGGGGCTGCGCTCTCCTCGCCTCACCTCCTACACCCTCTCCGCGCTGGCTGGGCTCGCATCTAACTGTGGATTATTCCTTGCAAGTACTGAGGAAGTGGAGGATAAGGGCAAAAATAGTTGGGATTTGATAGCGTGTGCAACATCTGACAAACTGCAGTCGCCAAAGGAAGCAGCGATTGATTTTTATCTTTATTTGTCTTTATGTAATTTGGGTGTTGCCTTTATATAACTTTTTGGGTGCTTTCTCCAGCAAATGCAGTGAAGAAAGAAATGCTGGATTTTGTGCTTACCTGCTTCCCTCAGAAATACGTTATCTCTCAGTTGCATGTCTAAACAGCGAGCGACAATTGTAGCCAAGTTATTAGCGGAATCCCGCTCGCATTTGCAGTATTCTTTTGGTTATGTTCACCTTCTTGACAGCATTTTCTCTGGGAAAGGAGACAATCCACGTTCAGTTCTCACTTGTATTTTCATTCCTAGAGCTCTTTGCACTTCCCCGTTAATTAACTTTCAATAACTGCCGTGGGGTTACAGGCAGTCAGCATGAATCAGATGGAAAATGTAGCTTTAGGGGACCGCACTCTGTCACAAACGATTAGGAACCTTTGCTTGATTTCCGAGAACGCACTCACTCGCTCAAGCAGGATACAGCAGCTATTAGGCAGCGTTCTACCACAGCGAGAAATGCCTCATGGAAGAGACTCGGTGCTCTCGCTGCAGCCCTCCTCTCAGGGTGGCTCTGAGTAACTATGTGACATTTTCCTTGCTTGTTTGTTTGTCTTCCTAACTGGTGGAATTGCTTAGGGCAGAGCTTGGGTTCTGATCTTAAAGGTGGTATTTTTAACTGTTCGCTCACAAGCATAGTTTGAAATGGGGAGGTTGCTTACAGGCACAGCTCTGCCCTTCCTGGGTCTTGTAAGATGGGAGAGCTGAGTGAGGCTAGCTTTTGGCTGGGAGAGCTCGAGGGACAACAATAGCTGTGGCAGGCAGCAATGCGGGTACTGTTGGAAACGGGTCACATTCCTGGGAAGTAGCATGCAGGGCTCTAAGCTCATGCTTTTGACAAGTTGCCACTTCAGTAATTGGGAAGGAGGCAGGTGAGCTGTGTCCCCACCGTGTCAGGCTTTTGGAGCTCTGGGTTTTGCTACCCAATGCATTTCTGGCCTGTGAAGCACTCCTTAATATACCTGCAATGCCTTTGTGTAGCTGCCTAAAAGCTGTCTGCAGCCTTAGATGTAATACTAAATCCTCTTTGTACTGCTGAATCCTGTTTCTTCCACAGAGAATCGGCCACTCCCTGCTGATGACTTATTTGGCCTATGCAGCCATAAATATGGGCTACAGCTGTGCAGGGCACGATGGGGATGTCCTCTATACTCCTCAAAGCTTTACCTATCTCAGGCCCTACTGCTGTCGGAGACGGCCCCTGTTCCCTGCAGCATCTTCAGGTCCAAGCTGGGGACAAGGCACTCGGGGTTCCAGTTCCCACTCTGCGACGTGATGCTCATTACGCAGTTGCAGCCTGCTGTTTACTTTCTAGCTAGAGCTAATGGAGGCTTTTCATTTCCAGGTGTGCTTTTAAAAACCTCAACACATACTCCGTATGACTAAGGATGCTGCCTCTGATATTATTCCTTCCCCCGCCTTTGCTCTCCCTTCCGCCTCCTTACATCAGCAATGGGTATAATTTGTTTGCACAGTTGCAGGGTGCTTTATCTTTCTTTGGCCAGCCCTGAGTGGATGGGGGTTTGTTGAAGCCATAGCATTCCTGCTTTCTTAGAGCTGGCGTGTGGGTGTTGGATTGTGTCATTCGTAGGAGGGGAACGTCAAAGGAAGTGGGATCAACTGCTGGAGGAGGTTTGTAAGCCAGGTACTTAATATTTGGTTTCCTGGAAAAGCAAGAGAAATGTAGCAACACTGGCAGCCTTTGTGTCTTTATTTTCCCCATGTAATCAGAACAACACAATTCCAAAACATGCTTGAACACAGTTTGGTTTGGGGTTTTTTTGTTGTTTGGGATCGGTTTTCTTTTTCACTTGGTTTATTCAGGATGGAGGGCTACTGTATTTTCCTTTAAATAATTCCACATGTTTTGGTGGATTCTGTTGAATGTTTATTCCAGTAACACAAATAATTCATGTTCCATAAGTGCCTTTGCAAATAATGCAATTTATTATCAGGTTCATTATGTTGTCTCTTTATTTGATGTAAAACGGTCTCTTAAAGTTAAAATTAGACAGAAGAGCCATTTGAGACTATTTTGTTCATCTCCAACTGTTTTTTCAGGAGTGCATTAGTCTGAAGTATTTCCCTGGCAAAATACTGAGTTATTCTGGGGGGAGAAAAAGGATCTACCAAGGAAAAGTACAGCTACTTATTTTTAAAGTAGTTTCATGGTAATCAGTTTTATTTGACGTGTGTAGATCCTGAGATAGATACTGCTCTGCTAGGAATATTTACTTCTAAACTGCTCCAGGTAGTGGATACCTTACAGCCCTTTTTCAGGATAAACTTAAAAAATAAGAAGAGTTATTTTTTGTACAGATTACCTTTCTTATCATATGGATTAGGCAAAAGAACCATATTTTTTCATTATGCTGCTCTTTCTTAAGCCTTTGCCTATTTATCTAAGTGAAAGATGCTTATTCTAGCTGCTTTTGAAAATCTGTGTGCCATCACACACATTTCCCTGTTGTTTTGTTGGGGGTCAGGCATGTCTGAGATGGGCTCAATCTGAGTGGTTTTAGATAAACCCCTCTGAAAAAAGCAGCTTTTGCCTTCTTGTGTGGCTTCTGAGTCACACAGCTTTCTTGGCGCTTAACCCTATGCTTGCTTTCCCATTGCTATCAAAGGGGCCTGTAGGTCAGGAGGAAGGAAAGCTCTGCTGATGGTAAAGCGTTCATGGGAGGATGCGTCTGCAATTGCTGGGAACACAGGCCCTCCCTCTGGCTTCAGCAGAGGATTCTGGTGTAAATTCATTGATCTCACTGATATTATTCCTGATTTACACAACAGTAAGCAGTAGGTAAGCATGACAAGAAGTTAAATAGCACTGGGCCTTAAATATTTATCTGGTTTATTTTTAGCATGTCAATTGCAGCTATTTATATAGCAAGGAAGCAGTGACACAAATCTGTCTGGATTCCTTCTTTGCTTGGAATCTGCAATAGGCAGGCAGGGGGGTTGGTTTTTAAAATTTGTATTTATTATGTTAGATTCGCTCTGATAACGTGTTACAGACATCATTTTTCAAGGCCCTCTTAACCCCCACTTTTAAGCATAAGTGAACTCGTTACTTATCTTAAAGAGCATTGATGCAGCCCTGGAGCAGCTGTGAGATTACCCTGTGCAGTCACTAGTACCTTTACATGGATTTATCTGTGGGGAAAGGTCCGAGAATTGTGGGAAGGACATTTCCTCTAAAAGAAGCATGAAGGGTGAGCTAGGCTGGTGGATGGAGATGCAAGAAAACAGCACGTGGTTGTGCATGCTGGCTCTGAAATAAGCACCTTTGGCTCGTAAGCCACTAGTTTGTACGTAGCTTTGCTTAGTATTTACCAAAATCTATTGTTTTCTTTTGAGGCCCTTGGTGACATGGTTCAGTGGTGGTGTTGGCAGTGCTGGAGGGAATGGTTGGACTTCATAGAATCATAGAATAGTAAGGGTTGGAAAGGACTTAAAGGCCTTTTCCAACCTAGCTGATTCTATGATTATGGATGGTCTGTGGTAATTAGATTGGTGATCCTGGCCCGGTCTTTAGTTGGCAGAGAAGCACATCACAAAAGCCAAGCCCTACCTCTAATGTTAGCATCCCGACCGGTAGTCTGACACGTACCCAGGGCTTCACTGGCAGCTGAACAGCCCTCACTGCTTGCAGACAGGCAGGTCATTACCTTGCAGGACCAGTTTTGTTGCTGCATCCCTCCTGTGGAGAAACTGAGGACTTGCCCACTGTCTTGAGCTTCAAAACATCATTCTATGGTTTAAAACCAATAGAAGTTTGTTGAAGAATAGAAGAAGTTGAGAGCCTGGGAATGAAAGAGAACTAACGGATCAAGTAGGTGTGTTCCCCCTCATGTCTGCTCTGGGAAACCGCCGGAGGTGGTATGGTTTTATAAAGAGGCCACGGGAACAAAGTCTTGTTTATGGATAAGTGTGTTATCCATAAACAAGACCTTGTTCCCGTGGCCTCTTTTTACCACGTGTGTCTTGTGCCTTCAGATTTACACTCATATTAACCATTGCTGCTTTTCACTGCCTTTATACAGCGGCCTCCAGTAGTTGTCCTGGGATTTGACCCTCTTGGAAGAATGAATTGCTAACGGTGTTGAACAAATGTGAAAAAATTACTCTCTTTCCAGTGGTTCTGGAAATTAAATTTTAGCCCTGATGTGCTAGCTACCTTCATGGTTAATCTCCATACTCAGAGATTAGAGGGGCCTGTTAAGCTCTTTTAGATCAAAGGAGGCTGTTCTGTATTAAGAAGGCTCTGGTAATGTCTTCCAATTACTTTGTAATCGCACTTTCGCATGAATGCCGCCGCAGTTGCTGGTGTGCCATTACACTGGCCAGGGAAAATCATGGATTTTGATCAGCCAGATGTGTGTTTGGTGGGCACCTCTTCCAAACCATGCCTATCTGCAAGCCAGGGACAGAGTTAAATTGGCTCAAGACCTAGTCCTTCGTGTTGATGCTCTGAGCTTGAATAATAGGAAGTTGTTTTATGGAAACCTTCCTGTGAGGCTTCACGAGAAAATGCTCCTCAGGAATATGAGAGAGGCGATAGCTCCCTCTTAACAAAGGTATGGGGACAGGGGAATTGAAGGAACCCACTGCCTTAGCCCCACAGTCCATGGCCAGCATGGTCATTGCCCCACACAGTACCCAGGAGAGCCTCGGCAGAGCCAGCCCTGCTTGTGCTTGAAACGGTTGTCATTGGCTTTAACCAAGTAAATGGTGAGGAAGACGGGGCAGCCTAAGCCATCCTGACTGGGAAGGCCTGGGAAGGGCAGTCACTCTTGCAGCTCTTGGGTACAACACAGAGGTGTCCTGTGGCTCTCCACTGCTGTTCAACCCATTAAGTTTTTGGGTGTTTTGCTGCTTTCTGTTTTCTTCTGTATGTGTGCTCTGACAGGTCCAGCTCAGGCTGGCAGCTGTTAGCACACCCCTAACTGAGCACTTCCAGACTACCTACAACATCTCCTTGCTGTCAGAGCCTTCACTCTGCACACATGTGAATTCCACTGGTGTGCAATCCCTGTTACTGGCACAGTGTGCCAGCTTGGCATGCATCCTCTCCCTTCCCAGCATGCCTGGTGTTTTGAGATGTCTGCTTTCCCTGCTTTCCGACACAGCCCTTCTTCATTATCAAGTTTCTGTACATCTCCAAACAGGCTGCTTGATGACCTTTTTTTGTGTGTTTTCCTTATCAACTCAGAATTTTTTGGCTGCTGTTTTTTCCTATCTAAATATAAAAATGGGAGTGACTAGGAAGTAAGTGCTGTTGAATGATTAGGCAGAGATACACCAGTAGCTTTGCTTGATTAATGCATTTAGATTGTACATTACCTATTAGGCAGCTTTCTGGTGTATTTCCCTAAACCAAGATAATTTGCTTATAGGGCTATCTTTTGTAAAATACCAACAAGCAAGAGATGCTGGGTGCGTGTGTGAATGCCTAGGTGGGGAGAGCCAGGATGTACAGTCATTTTGCCCTTGCTAGTCACAGCCGTCCTGCAGGCACTTGAGGAATGCAGGATGTGCCCCAAATAGGTCTTTACAACTATTCCCCGCTGCATTCATTTCAGCCTTTCCCAGCACTCATATTTGCTGTTGCTGACAACAACAGGATTTCGTGATGGTAACTCCAGCAGAGTACAAGTGGGTTTTTTTTTCCCCTTTCATGCCAGCTGGAAACCAAAGGTAAAGTCTTGCAGTACTGACTCAGATGAATGGTTGGACAAGCCTGGGCTCCTGTCTCTGGCAGTGGCCAGAGAAGCTTCATGAGAGTCAAAGAACAAAAGAATTATAGAGTAATACTTTTTCCCACTCCATCCTCCTTGCAAATTGAGTGTTTCCAGCTTTGTAATCTATTCTGACAGGACAAGAAAGAATAACTTAAAGAAGTAGGGTGGTGAACTGAGGAGAGAGGCATTCTCTTCAAAGTGCTATCAGGGTTTAGGTTTCTGATGCAGTGAAGGTACTTGCCAGATGTCCTGGTGATGGGACTTGTCCTGGGGCTTTACAGCATCACCCCTTGCTGCCTGTGTCCTGCTGCTCTGCTTCTGTTGGAGCTGGTGGGTTCCTCTGCTGCTGAGCCTGTGTGACAATCCTGCTGCTCCTAACTACAGGGCATGTCTTTGGTTCATACTGTCTGCTCATGACAGACCTTGTATCATACTCCCATTTCCTCAGCGTGTGGAACCAGGTACAGTCTGGTTATAAGTCTTCTAAAGGTTGTAGCATCAGTGCCAGGATCCTCTGAGGCACACGTGTCTGGACAGCCCCACCTCAGGATATAGCCTGGTGGACTATATATACAATTACTGCAGAAAATGCATGAGAGATGAAGGCACAAGAGTGATTCCAGATTGAAAGCTGAAACTTTCCATGAGATATCAGCTTTTGTAACTGTACGGTGCTCTTCTGGCCATACCGGTTGTATAACGCAGGTATTCTAGCAAAGGGATATTTAGTATGTCTGTCCATTTTGATGTCAAAGGGTTAAAGTTAACTGGGGAGTGAGCTTCTGACTTGGACGTTTTCTTTCACTGCCTAAAAAATATACTTTTTAACTTTTAATCTCAGAAACAGCATAGTCTGGAAGCATCAGCTTTTCTTTTATGTCATTAACCCTCAAGTCTGAATTCCCAGAACTGTGTTTCCAAAGGAAAGCATCTATAGGTAGGTGTTATTTGCCAGCTGCCTTGGACCTCTGGCAATTCCTAACTCCAAACAAGCTCCCTCGGCGTGGAGACACACCACAGCACTGGTAACCTGGCAAACACCATTCCCTGCTTCAAAGAAGTTACGAGTTCCAGACACACCAGGAGATCCTGCCAGCTCCATAACCCAAACAGACTGCAGGCTAAGGAGGTCAGAAACAGCTCACGCACACCTGGAAATACTCATAAGGCACTTGAGTCTCATCAGTGTTGCTCAAGGTGCAAACATTCAACCTATGCCTGAGCCTGGTGTGGCTTGGGCAGTTTGATTGCCTCAAAGCACTCAGCAGGCTTGAATCACACAGCTAACACTTGTCCATTTCTCTGTATCTATGTATCTATAGCCCTTGTGTAGGGAGAGAAGATCCCAGCTTTACCTGGACGCAACAGCATCTTCCAGCTCAAAATGCCCACCTTCTCTGTACTGAACTTGCATGGCCATGGGACACCTTTAGAAGAATGTTAATATTGGACAAAAATGGGGTACTGCCATTTATTAGGCAATTTTAACATGTCCCTAAGTGACCAAAACTTGCAATGCTCAAAATCACTGACCAGTGTTATATAGGCATATACTGTAAACATTTCCCATTGTTGGTTTTACTTCCTAGCTTGTTACAGTAGTTTCTTTTGCTGTTGAGTCATAGCACTACAACCCTGACAGAGACTATTGCTACATCCACTGGAAATGGAGGCTTCAAACCTTTGAAGAATAGCAGAGATCAGAAGGTTGTAAAGAGGTTGTCTGTTGTATGCACAGAAATAAGCATCTGGAGGGAACAGCAATAGGGAGACTGCACAGGAGCAGCAGCTGAAGTGCTCCTCAGCCTCTTGTAGCATAAGGCTGGGACATGTTTGGGTTCACTGCACTCCCTTTATTTGAAGGATGAATTAACTGCTGAGCTTTGAAGTCTCACCTACAAGACTAATGTGCAGTTAGGATGCTCAGAAACGGAGCCAAGTGCTGAGACACCCCCCAGCACTTGGGGTTTCCACTGTTGTGCTGCAGCTGGGAACAGCTTTCAGCACCCATAAACAGAATTTCCTCCTTCACTGGTGAGACTTATATTGCTTTGTTGGTTTTGATGCAGAACAATGGCATCTCAGACATCATGGTATTACTGATTTAGTAGGATTTATGTTCAGCATGGCTAACAGGTAGCCAGCGCAAACTTCACCATGCATTGCTTGATGCTCCTCAGAAGCAGATGTTCTTTGGACGCTTTCTTGTTCCCTTATGCTGCAAACCATCATTCTCCTTCCAGTACAAAGACAGCATCCCTCCTTTATTCTCTACTGGCATCTGCAGGAAAGAAAATCTTTGGTTCCTGGCTGAAATAATTCCTCTCCTGTGGTAGCTATATGCCTTCTCTACAATGGGAGCAGAAGATCGGACCAAAACAAGGCCTTCTGCTAAACTGGCTTTAGAACCGCATTTTTAACCACATTTTTAAGCAATCATGGGCAAGTTGAATCGTGTGTGACAAGTGAATTATTTCACATTTAGGACTTGTACTTTTGCAACTGGTTCTCTGTGGTGCCACATCCTGCACTTGGGCTTACTGGTACTGTGCAGGGCATGGCACATGGATCTGCAGGACCCTGTTTGGCTTCTGGTACTTCTTTTAAGTGTCAGCATCATACTGGAAATGAAACAGTACTTGTAACAAAACCAGGCGACCTTGTTCTGATGTCCTGTTACCAGCGCTGCTGGAAGAGGCACTAGAGCACCTCAAAGGAGCTAGCTGGGGCAGAGGGAAGGTGATGCCAGGACTAGGCAGAGTGACAGTAAAGCAGGACAATACCACCATGGATGGGATACAAGTGAGCTGGGCTTAAAGAGTCTTGGTTTGGCTGCCAGTCCTCATCTCAAGTGAAGCTTGACTAGGAAATTGTGAACCTCAGGCAGCTAGGAGCTGATTTCTTGCTTAACGCTGGTATATTCCCTGCCACATAAACTGCATTAACTCCTTTAGTGACAGTTTGTGGCACAAATTCTGGCTGTTTAATTGGATTTATCATGGCTATTGGGAGCATAAATGTGTTTACAGATTTGTTGTGAAAGCTTTTTTGTGTGTTTTTCTCATAGCAAGTCAACTTCCATGTGGTGCAATTATGTTCAAGATGTTCCCTGTAGCACTGGAATAATGTCAGTTTATACTGTGTGTGCATGTTGTTCTTCAGAAGGATTTTATCTGAGGCACAATGCACTGTCGGAAGTAGAAAAGGAGCTTAGTCTTTTATTAGGAAATGCACACAAAGCTTAAAACACAAAAACTTCTGTCAAATCCTTTCCTTATTATAGGGAAATGCTTGTCTCTGTCTACTGAAATGTGAAACTTTTTCCCCATTAACTTCCTTCCTGCTCCATCCAGCTCTGCCAGAACTAAGCCTATCCATCTATATCCAGCTACTTCTGTGCTGCCTCCTTTTCAGCATTAAAAGGCTGAAGCAAACACAGCAAAGCACTTCAGAGACAAGAGTCTGGAGAGGGGGCAAGAGATGACTGTCATTTGGTTTGGAAAGCTGCTTAGGTTTTGTTTGGTTTGTCATTCCGCATAGTTTGGCCTAGGAACTTGCAGCGTGTTGGATGCAGTCTTACAGGAGCCCCGCGTGAAGCCTGCTCACATTCCCAGCCATGGGGCTGCTGCTAAAGGGATGCTGTGGAAGGGGAGCCAGAATGGGTGTTGTGGGCTACAGCAAACAGGGATGTGCTAGGGATGAACTGGCCCTTAGCGCTCACTGTCAAATGCATCTTCCTTTCTTATTTATCTTTTTGAATTAACTTGGGTAACAATGTGATTTAACAATTCAATTTCCTGTCTGATGGCAGTTCAGACATTAAATGTCACATCTGCTTAATACTTTCATTCTTAACTATGACAAGTTTTCCCAGCACTTCTAAAAGAGACATTTGTGATCTGTTTCGTTCCCTGCTGAATGACAGTCATAAACCCAAATTTGCTCTGTAACCCGTTATTGTTATTGCTACATGTTGTTTTTAATAAGCCTCGTAGGGAAGTTACTTGGAACAGCAGCACAGCAGTTCTCCCCATCGTGGGAAAGGTCAGGATTTTCAGATGCTGCCACTCAGAGCCTGTAACCTTTTACTCTGTGTGTCAGCCACGGGTTTCCCTTTTTCACAGTCACACTGAAGGACAATTTCCAGGCATGTGCCTCTGCTCTCTTGCTGCCCATTTAGTCCATCCCTTCCTTACAATGTCTCCCTGTCTTACTTGCCCTTCTGTTATAAGCAGTAGTGGTAAAGGAGCAGGAGAAAGGACACAAGCACATCGGAGCTAAGTGGAAAGGAAAATCCATATGACAATTGCTCACTAAAATCAAGGTGGGTGATCTCTGGCAATAAGTTTTGTGGTGGCCCTATGCAGATTCACGCCAGAGTATGAGAATCTGGCCCCAGAAACTGAAAGCGAGAGCGGAGCTGAGAGTGGAGTAACTGTGTATGCAAGCTGCTGGTAATATTTCTCATTGTCTGATAAACTCAGATCTGCAGATGTACTTTGCTGATTGAAAATTTGGCCTTGGTTTTAAAGAATTAAAAAAAAAAAGGCAAAAAAAAAAAGCCTGTAGCTCTGTGCAGGTATGTAAGAATGTACCCAAGAATGTAGAAACACTGCTCTGTGGGCTTAATCAGGTAGGTATTTGCCAAATTTTCCATAAGAGTTTGCATGTTCAGAAGAAAATCACCTTTGAAAGGCACCAATGGATGCTCAGTGTCTGAGCCATTTTGCAGAATTTGGGTTTTTACTCGGCTTCAATGTGGTTAAAAAGCCTCAAAGATGAGCCATTTCAAAGTACTTCACAAGACCCATGAGTCATGGCAAATCTTATCACGTTTTCCCCCCTGGTTGAAAATGCTGAAGTTATGAATGGTAAAAAGCTATTAAATCACAAATAAAGGATGCTGCGCAATGGGTTGGTGAAAATAAATAACCCCCCTTAGTTTTCCTCCAGCTTCTAATTCCCCAGGCACAAATTCAGGTATGATAGCTTACCCTTGAAAAGGAGTGGTGTGCAGCTGTATCCCTTGCAGAGCTGCTATTCCTTCTCTTGGTTTCTTTACTGCTGCAGGCAAATAGAGATTTTGAAACCTCTCCTTTATCTAGCACAGTTAATTTCCCCACCCTGTACCAGCTCAGCTTCTCGGGCAGGTATGTTGGGGGATGGTGGACCCAAGCTTTCATCTGCTCTCAAGTCTCCTGCTAACAAAAATGCCCGTTTGTGATCCCACAGAGCCTGCTCCATGCCCAGAGCGATCCAGCCAGGCAGGTAGGAGGTGACGTTGTGTCCATATAACTTGGCTCTACCAGCGCTGCTACTCCTGTGTTGTTACGGTACCTGTATCCCACAGCTATTTTTATTGCTAGAGTAAATCCTGCCTGGAACTACTGCTGGGGTCTGTGGGTAAGTATTATGCTGGCCTTTCAACTTCTTACTTCCATATCTATTTCTTAAGCTGTTATAATTGTTGAAATGCGTCTCCTTTTCATATCTTTTCCCTGAAATGCTGTGGTCAGGTTGGCCAAGAGTTCCTAATTGCAGGAAAGCACTAGGCAGGGGGTCTTAGTTGACCATAAACCATAACAACATTTAGTCAGAGGCAAGGTCTTACTTTCTGTTCTCAGTCACCATTTTTGGAGCATGTATTGGAGGTCATAAATTACTTTTGGCACAAATAAAAGTGAATTCCAATAGTAAGAGAAATGTGCCAATTTTGCCTCTATTCTGTGAAAGAAATTGATGGGGAACAATTATTTTTCATTGCTTTCATGGTTAAAATCTATATTATGAAACTGGCTTTTAGCTGAGGGAAAACAGTGTGGCTCAACTTTGCTCGTGACATTGAGAGTAGTCCTGTTCTCAACAAACCTGAAATGCCCTCATATTAAAGGGATTTCTAATGACTTCTCATTGCTACTTTTTATCAGGTTCCCACTTCCACACATTTTTTTCCTTTCCCACAGGTACTTCATCCTCTCTAACCAGTTCCTTCTGCAGAAAAGACAATGCAAAAAGGGAAAAGAAGCCCAAATCACTGTGCTCATGAAATTAGAATTGCACACGTTTTTGGTGGCATCCCTCAGAGCCTGATCATTGCCACCAGTCATACAACAGAAAGCAGGGAACCCCAAATGCTGGTCCTCAGTTAATGTGGTGGGGAGAAAGCAGGGCTCACCAAGCATGGCTGGTGGAGTCCTCTTCTAGCATCTTGTAGCAGTTGATCTAGAGCCTAATCCACTTCTCTGTGCAATGTGAGGGGGGAGAGCAGCAACCTTTGGGCTTTCAGTTTCTGCCTTATCCCCCACCACTGTGTAGGATCTGCCATCTGACCTTCCATTTACCAGTACATGTGAAGGGTCAGTAACGCCCTTGAAACATCCTTCCGTGTAAAATTAAACTCGTCCTGCTTTCAGATGGTTGCAGAATTCCACACATTGTAATGAACTTGTGGTACTAATTTATTGTAAAATATCTTTCTGTGTATGTTAACTTAATGAGCTGTGTCTTGCCAATGCTAAAAATAAGTCAATGTAAAAAAGGCTTATGGAATGAACAGAATTGCTCCTTCCCACAAAAACTTAATCTGTTGTCAAAAACATCTGATCATTTAATATCTCCAGTTCTCTGTTCCTTGTGGAATAACACTGGACCTCCTTACCCCTGCTCCTGCAGGTAGTGGGCCTAGCGAGCAATTTTAATGTCACGTGTAGTGAGGATTCTGATGTAAGACTCATGAAAACAGGCAGAAAGATGTGTGGATTTGGAAAAAAAAATCCACTTGAGGTAAATACCTGGTATGGAAAAAATTTAGTCCAAATTATTGAAGTTTAGGAAGATCAAAGCATCTTAAAACAGGTCTTCATTACAGGAAGTGTTAGGTAAGAGATGAAACTCTTGTCCCTGCTGGTAATCGTCACCTTAAGTAATCAGCTCCTTAAGAAGGTCACATGCTGTTCTGTCTTTGAAAAGCTGGCAGCTAATTTTGAACACAAAAAGGCCTGCACAGTGATTACTGGAGTGAACCTTGCAGCTACCCACATATAATTCAACTGCATCCGTGTCTTTCTGCTTTGTTCCTTGGCAAACCCCTTGGAAGAGGTTCTGTGTGTTTTCAGTTGTGTTCAGTACTTGAATGTGACTTCTCTCACTGATGTCAGACTTGCACGGAGGAAAGCAAGACACAGCCTTTGCTTTTGTTTATGGCTAAACCCTGGGCCTCGTGTGTGTTGGCCACCATTGTGTCTGACACATCACAAGGCTCGTCTTTGTTCCAGTTCATCCAACTGCCACTGGTGCTCTCTGAAGCACCACCGCCTGGGTCACACAGCAGGAAAAGACTAAACTTGCTGCTCCACATCAAGGTAGCAGCTAGCAGAAGGAAGTGATGGGGATCCTTACTCTAGATCCAGTGGCAGTGGCCATGAGACTGGTCAGAGCCAGCGATGCTCTGATGCATGCTTCCATGTCTCAGAGGGGACTGCTTTGATGCAAGGACATGAGGTGACCTTTGTGGGTTAGGGGAAGAAACACTGTTGTTTATTATGTGTGTCAGTAGCACTGTAGGATATCCCAAGCATAGGTCAGAACCTTGTGTGCTGGATCCCATTTACAAGACAACCCCAGTTTTAGGAGATGGGAGTGTGCTGTGTGGATTCAGCGGGTACAGATGGTGGGGATCAGTTTGACGAACAGATACAGAGTTTAGCAGGAAAAATACAGTCCCCCTTTTCTAAGGAGAGTGACTTGCAGGCATTGTGAAAGACAGCAAAATGCTCACTTTATACCTTTGGGCAGATGTTTTGCCACATGAAGAGCACTCTCTCTGAAATGCAAAGTGCGTGTTTCTTGGTTATTGTGCATTTTCCCTATGCTGGCTTGTCACCATGGTGTTGGACTGCGGAAGCTGCAAGTCAAAAGCTTTACAGAGCTGCTTGGCTGAATGGCTGCTGCTTTTCATTGTCCATTAAAAACAATCTAAATGGAAGATGAGAACCTGCCTGCTTTAGGCTCGTATGCAAGTAACTGTAGGATCAGACCACAGCAAGTTGAGTGAATGGTTTGGCCTCTTCAGGAAATCTGCAACAAACAGGGCATTCCCACAAAAACTTTTTGAGGCAATGGGAAGTTGGTGAAAAGAAATCCTAACGCAGAAAATACTGATGAAAGGAAGTGTTTTATGATATCTGAAACAGTCGGTTTTCATCCTGATCCTGTTGGGGTTTTTGTATCTAGCTTTTAGAGTGCCCTTAAGGCTTCTCACAAGGTTATTACTTTTCCAGTGGCATTAGAAAGGCTGAAGTTATATTTGCAGTGAGGGTAAGTGACTCTCTCTGAGGTTTTGGCATCCACAGCTCAAGATTAACTAGAAATGCAGCATTTAGTAAATCTGAAATTCAGTCCCTTTTGGCTCTGCATGCTCCAGAGAAGCCAACCTAGGTTTTGTGAGCAGGACCAGAGCAGCATCACAGTATACACCATGCAAGGGACATGTATCTGGAAAAATTAGGCCACACAGAATGAATTCCTGCTCATAAGGTGGTGGCCTCTGTTCTTTTTGTTCAGACTATCTCACCCATGGAAGCCAGGGAAGCTCAGATGTTAGTTGCATTGATGGAAACAGCAAGACTTCCCTTTCTGGTATGAGGTTTGGCTCACCAGAGATGTTATTCTTACAAGTTTCTGTAATTTACAATCACCTCAGGTTTCCAGTTCCCAAAGTAAAAGAGCTCCATTCAGGGTCTGGAGTAAATTAAAGTATGGACTGCTAATCCAGAACTGGTTCTTGAGATGCTCCACAAGTAGGGAGGTGGCTTCAACCACGATGAGGTGAAAGGCCAAGGAGGACCTGGCAATGAAAAGCCAGGGGACAATAGGGGGTAACTGATGGGCTACGTGTGTATACATACTACCATATACACA
Organism: Amazona ochrocephala; assembly: GCA_039720435.1. NCBI lineage: Eukaryota > Metazoa > Chordata > Aves > Psittaciformes > Psittacidae > Amazona > Amazona ochrocephala. The sequence continues at coordinate 77,270,748 of CM077881.1, read as the reverse complement.
GCTATATCTCAATTGTACAGGAATGTTCCCTGCTTCACCAGCAGCTACTAACTTCCCTTCAAGAAAGAAAACCCTTGACAGACTTGAAGTGATGAATAACGGCTCCACTTTCTTTGATTCCAGCTGCCACACAGGCACATTGGTCCCTTGTTGGCCCAGCAAATTTGAATGTCTTAACCCTTTCTTCTTGTCTCATGCCTCCCCTCCCACCTATCGATCATTTGCTGTTGTGGCATGGCAGGGTCATCTGTCAGCAGACACTGCAATTGCTTTTACAAGGAGAAAGAAAATGCCCATGAACAGTGGTACACACCTAGGGAAATGTCAGCACTTAAACCCGAGTCTTCCTTTTCCATCTGAGCCGTCATTGCTGGATCCTCTGCCCTGCCTTACAAGTGGGATTGAGGAGGTGGTTGTTTTGGCTGGAATTGGAGAGGCACAGGTGGTACCACCAGCTGTAAATTGGAGGAGGCACTTCCTGATTATGACCACTGCCTACACGCGGATCATTGCCAAGAGAGGAGCTGGAAGGCGCAGAAGCCTTCTCCTTACTTGGAAAAAGGGCCCCAGGGAACCATCGCTCCCCTTTCCCTCTGCAGGCTTCCACCTGTAGACTTTGGGCTTCTTTGCAAATGCTTGGATTCCCATAATGTTGTGATGTGAATAACCCTCAGCTGCCTTCAAGAGATGGATAAACCGAGGCACTAAGTGTCTAAATCTGTGCATCTAACATTTAGGCAATGGGGTCTGTATAAAGGCACTGGGAGATACAAATGCACAGCACTCTGGAGAGCCAGCTTACTTCAAGGGAATTCAGCATGGATTAAGCACAGTAAAGTAAGTGGTGAATAACTCCTTGATCCCTGCAAGGTCAAGATTCTGCCCTCCAGCTTTCAATGTCAGTGGCGAGAGGCTTGTACCAAGCTGCAGAGCAAGCATGCATCAGGCTTTCCTGCGGGGAGTTTGGGATGTTATTCCTGGGGGGTGTTCTTGGAGGGCACTGCCCTCCTGCATAAGCAAGACCACCCTGGTCTCCACTGTGAGCACACACCACCATTTGCAGTTATGTGTTTTTATTGCCAGGTCTTGTGCTCGTGTCTCTGCCTTCCCAGGGTGGAGGCCTCTGTTGCTGGCTCTGGCTTGCCTTGCCTTCAGAAAACTCGGGGTGCCTTGAATCCTGGGTTGCCGAAAGCCCTTTCCCTGAGATGACCCCTCGTCCCATTGCCTTGGTTTTCATCTCGAGTGCTGAGCATGGGTGCGCTGTCAGAGAGGAGAGGCATCGGAGGGTTAACCCACCACGTGTGCTCCAAACCCACGCATTCGAGGAAAGCGCTGCATTCAGAGATTGAAGTCACAAACCAACCTCCCCCAGGGCTATTGATGAGATCCCAGCGCGAGGGGCTGCCAAGCCAAATTCCCACTGTGGAGGTGCGGTGCCACGCGTGCTGCCATCCTTCCCTGGCTCCAGCTCCGGCTATTTTGACAGGCTGGAAACTAAATAATGAACCAGATTTGCCCTGAGGGAGGTCCCGAGCGGTACCCGGCGGCTCGAGGAGGTGTTCTTTCTCTCCCCCTCATTGCATTCCCTAGCTGCTGGGGTTTGCAGCCTCCGCTGGCGCCTCATGTTGCAGTTCTGGATTGGTTCAGTTGGGATAAGGGCCAGGGCTGGGGCGGCAGGGGTGGTAATAGGCAGCCGCTGATGGTGGTAACTGCACAGGGAGAGTTGCAAGTCCTTTGGTGCTTCATAGAGGTCTCATACAAACCTGGCCCTAGCAAACCTAGCATGAGATAGATACACTCACGGTGTGATTTCTTGCTTGCCCCCCACCCCTGTATCTTCATTAGGACTAGGCAAAGAATGGCCTTTTCAGTATTATGGCTGAAAGACGTAGAAGTAAAACTACAAGCAGTATTGCTGTGCCTACATTTTCTTATTTGACCAAGGCAGTGAGTCTGAGCCAAGATGATGATTCCATCGCCGTCACAATACTGGGCATACTGAGCTCTAAAAAGTAATTTTTCTTCCAATATTCTTTTTTTCTGTTGTTTCTACCCCTGTTTTGGGGTGCTTTTCATCAGAAACGGGGTGCTTAAAGGCAAAAGAGTTCAGCCCTGCTATTCTGCAAATGTCGAAATGGTGTATTTTGACATCTCAGCAGTTGCTCCTCCTCCTCCTCCTCCCTGCGATTTTCAGATGAGGCTCTTTGTCAGATACAGACTGAACCTGTGAAGATGTTCAGCTCCTCCAGGGCTCCATGTTTCATCACATTTCCATTCAGATGTTTTGCCCAGCTCTTCCCAAGGGCTTAGGTGATGCCGGTGTGCAGTGAGCAGCAGTACCTTCTTGCCCTTGCAAGAAACGCTGTGGTGGTGTGTGTGGTGGTCAGACAAGGAGTTGCTAGTTTGATTATCAATTGCCCATGACGCAGCCCTTCTGGCTGTAGAAGCATATGCTGGTTGGGGCTCTGCCCAGAGGGAGGCAGACCTGTGTTTCCCAAGGGCATGGCTCAAATACCATGCAGGAACAACTCTGAAATGGACTCAGTTCCAGGTTTCTGTGAGTCTGGATGAGAACTAACTGAGAAGTTTTAGCAAAGTCTTGTTTTACAAGCCTTATGCTTGCACATGTCTTTGTGATGAATCTGTATCCTCCAACTGATCATAATTAGCACGCTATTTTATTTACATAGGATTAATCTAATTCAAATAGCTAGATGAAATTCTTTGATCTGCAGGGTACAAGAGGTGAGACGATGATGATTTTAAGCAGCTGCTCCTGGCCATAAAATCTATTCACTTGAAGATCAATAGAAGGATACCACTTTGATGAGATAATCTCCTCTGCTACTCAGTCCTGACCCTACTCTCCTGGTTTTCACCCTGCAGCCAAGTGTAAATATCTTTTATTGGAAGCTCCACTCCAGCCCATCCTGCACAGCTTTCTATGTGTGTGGGGTACTGTCCTTTTCATCTGAAGCTATACCTTCTGATTTACGTGCACCAAGCACACAAACTCTTCTTCAAAACTCTTTTACCAACCATGCATTCAGTCAGGTGTTGTAGCTGCCAAAAATACACCCTGCTTCGTATCTGTTCTTTGTTGCATTGGATTAACTTATAGGTATAGGCTTTTGGAGACTGTAAACTTTCTGGGGCATGGTCTCTAGCAAAGTGCTGTTGTCTGTTCAGCAAGTCCTGCCCACTGCACAACAGTATGAATATTAATAATGCTAAATAATAATCCAATCCTTGCCTCTGACCCATCAACAAATCTGGAATTGGTTCATGAGGAAGCAGTCAAATCATTATCCTAATTTCCAGATTGGGAAACTGAGGTGCTGCAAGGTGAAATAATTTACCCAACATCAGCAGAGGAGATAGAAAGTGAGTGCAGCCATCTCTGGCCCTGGATACACAGTCCAGCCAGTAGACCCTGCAGCCTCCCCAGTGGCAGCTAATAACATTTGTGTTTATGCAATGCATTTTTCTCCATTAGCAGTGAACAATCTGTGTTCTCTTTCTTCACAGTCATTAATATGCATTTTCAGCGGTACCTCTGCCTGTGTTGCAGCTACACAGCAGCTATGACTGCTAGAAGGGGGCACAGCGGGGTGAGGTGGCACCTACACCCCTGTGCTCCACTCCTCCTCCTCCTCCGGTGGCAGTAGGGAAGGCTGGGGACCGACCACAGAGACATTCTGCTTGGAGCTCCTTGGGGAGCTGTACCAGCTGCTGTGTTGGCAGCCATGGAGCTGCCTCTGGGTCTGCCTTGCTGTCTTGTCTCCTTGAATAGAATTGCTCGCTACGGGTTCATTTTCTTTCTCCTTTCCCTTTGATTCTGTGGCACTTGTTTCCTACTCGGATTCCTCATCAACCATGCAATCTGGGGAGCCTGAGGAGGTAAAAGATCTGATAATCTGCATATGTCTTCTGTATATTATGGACGTGTCCCTATGCCATGTGTGATTCCAGTTTTTTCATGTGTAATCAGAACATCAGAGTCAGACTATACCGGCAAGGTTTGTGTTTTGAACGGGGAAGGAAGGAGCCATTTCTACAGAGACACTCCCTGCTCCACAGAGGTGATAGCACATCTGTATGTCCCCCTTTCTAACCCTGTGCTTCACCTCTCCATGCCCCACACTGCTCCTCAGCCTTGCAAATTTTCCATGACAGAGAATGTTCTCCCTCTTGCAGAGCTGGGCAGGACTGTTTGAACAGCAATGGCTATGGGGAGTCCTTGAAGAGCATGAACATGTCTGCCTGGAAATCTGCATGTGCCATGGATGAACCTGCTTCTCATTCTTTGGACGTCTTGAGGAAACAAATCACTTCATGCAATTGGCCGGAATTTTAATGATATCCATCCAGGCACCTTAGCACAGTGGTAGGAAAAACATGTCTAAATGGTTGGGTTTTTTGTTCAAGGGCATGTGTGCTTTTTATGCATTACATTGAATGTTCATCATGAGCTTTTTGGCACTCAGCAGGGCCTGTGTCATGGAGGTCAGATTAGCTAGTCCTCACACTGACTAAGGGGCTTAAAATTTGGCATTTATTCTTTAGCTTGCAAGCATTTTAGGAAAGAAACGAGGTCTGAAGTAGAGGCTGTCTTCTGAGCTGAAGTTCCGCTACCTCCATCACTGGATTCACCCGATTTATTCACTTCCTTAGTGTTATTACTTCTTGCTTTCACCTGTCTACTTTTGGTACACTACAACCATTTCAAAATCAAAATAGAAGAGCATAAAACCAGCCATAAAATTACCAGAACTCTTCCTATCCCTTCCTTACCACTTGTGCTGGGCAGATGTCTTCTGAAGGACACTTCTACCTCCAGATGTCAGGACGTTTGGGAAAGGGATCGGACTAGGCGCTGGTTTGTCCTCTGTGGGATGTAAGCAGAAACAGTACCCGGGCAATGAAAGTATTTGAATTTAATGATAGGACAGTGTGAAAAAACACTGTAAAAACACTTCCCTGCTTTTTGCTGGGGAAGTCTCAATTTGTCTCTTCGGCTGCCTCTGGCTTTTTGCCCGACATTCTCAGATCTGCTGGTGAAGGGAGACAGCAGAGCACGTTTGTCCTATTCCTCTTCCCCAGCACGAGATGCCAGACTGGAACAGATACGCCACCGCTCCTGGTCTAAGCTACAGAGGGCTACAGTCTACCCAGCTCTCTCCTATATCTGCCCCGATATATTCAGTAGGATGGGCCTGAGTTATGCCTCATTCGCTGGCAGCATCTCTGCAAATCCATTGGAATGCTCCCGAAGCACTGAGATTAGTGCCTGTTTTGCCAGGATTGGCACACACGCTCCCAGGTGTGCAGGATCTCTGCCCGAGTCCCAGCACAGGATCGCCCTGGGTGGACTTCAGAGGTGGCCTGGGAGCATTGAGCATCCCTGTGAAGATTTGACCTCCCATCTTGATGCACACTTACCCTGCTCCTTTTCCCCATTTGGAAGGGCTGCGTTCCTGTTGCCCTGGGTGCATGGTATAGAAAGCATTTAGGACAGAAAGTCTATAGAAGTGTGATACTAATAATATTTTACAGCTTTAATTACCATGATTGTAGTGCCTAGAGGCGTATGCAAAAACATTCTGAGTGGGAGGAGAGGAGGCAGCGCTGTGAACATTTTTGTGGTTTTGCTGGGCAATGCGCAATTGAGTTTTCTCATGGGAACCACAGCATGCCAGAGAGGAAAGCTGCCTCTGCCTCCTCATCTGCTCCGCCGGCAGGCTGGATCACACCCCAGAGCCCAGGAGACAACCACAGTCACTCCAGTTTCAGGTGAAGGCTGGGCTGCCCCTGCCCCTGCTCCGCAGAGGGGCGCCGGGTGCTGCCCCTTTCTGCAAGGAAGGGGCATTTTTCCTCGGGCAATGTCCCTTCTGTAGGATGGGCAGCAGTTTCACCTGCAGGATGATTTTAGGATTGGGCAATTGGCATGGGTTTGCCAGCAGCCTCAAAAGCAGTGCTGCCGGTTCCTTGGTTGGGGCACACAACGCAGCCAGACCTCTCGCTCCTGTCAGCCGTGTCCATGCCATGTGTGTCCATGCCATGCGTGTCCATGCCTGGGCATGGGCAGAGGCGAGGGGACAGACAGAGGGGCCATGGGTGGCTGGGCAAACCAACCCCTCCTGCACCTTTCCTAATGAAAAGTGACCAGCTTAATGGTCACCACTGACTGAAAAGCAGGAGAATACCCCAAGCGGGAACGCAAGTTTTCAGAGTTTGGCTGTTACCAAATTAAAATTATGCGAAATAAAGGCGCTTGCATTTCCCTAGCTATAGAAACAAAACCTTTTACACTTTGTTCCGAAATCAAATAGTAATTTTTAGGCGTATCCATGTAGTTTCTGCACCAGTGACTTGATGTTGGTTCATTATTACGATGCTACAAAGCCAGTAGCCTTCTATTTGACAAACTGAAAGACACGTTCAGTTTTATCTGTATGTGGTTACCAAAGAGCCAGTCTGCAACTCAGCTTTCCAGACGGTCCCTACTCAGATGAACAGCCGTGAGTTGCAACACAGCCTCCTGATAGCCAAGGGATTGATTGGAAGGCAATGAAGACTGGAAAGAAACCCTGTGTGATAAGTATTCCTGGCTGTGGGAAGAGCTGGATGTCGCCTACAAGACAAGCATATTTTATGGAGGCTTTTTTCCCCCTCACTTTCTTCTTCTCCCCCCCCCATCTCTTTTTTATCTGCACTATGATTTACGTTATTAAAACCTCATATTTTAATCACTCTCCTTCTGTTAAATACATGTATGGTATCGTTTCTCCTCACTTGATTTGACACTTTGTATTTGATACAGACTTTTGTACATCTGTGTTTTGCACAGACTTAAAAACCTAGAATAAGAAATTTGAATGAAATCCCAGTACCTTAGTAACGGGGCCGAGTTTTGACCCTAGGCTCACCAGGACTCCCATGAGGAGCAAGAACGGGATCTCCTATTGCTGCGTTACATGTTGTACATCAAGATTTTACAAAGAGGAAAACTCTACCATTGGGTAATCTTGCGACAAATGGACATCAGCTCATAATGCTGCAGGTGGACATCCTCCCCTAAGTACCCCAAGCTGTGGCCATCACTTGGTGTCCCTGCTGCACCCTGGAAAGATGGGCTAAGAGTTAGATTAATCTCGTTAGTGGCCGGTAGTTTGAGTTCTGTCCCTTGCCGCACCACCCAAACCCCAGTCTTGAAGACAGCAGTGTTGTGGCCACTCCTCACCAGGCATAAGGATGTCCTTCCCACACAGCGGGCACCTCAGGCCTGAGTGGCCACTGTGCCTATTCCCAGGGCTGGTGTGTTCTGGTGTGCTGGGTGGGGAGCAGGAGGAAGGTTTTCATCCCATGATGTGACGCATGGCATCCTTCCACCTGAGGGATGGGTGACGGGGGTGGTCCAGCCCTGGCTGGAGGGTGTCACCTCCCTGCGGATCCCAGCCGGGGGGGCAGTTGTGTCAGTGGCAGGCCAGTCCTAGCCGCGGGCCGAGCTGGCGAGGTCCTGCTGCCACACCCAGGGCCTTGTCCTGACTTCCACCCTCACTTTATCAAAGCCGTGCTCTACCAGAGCTGCTGTCATTAGGCACGGTGCCCACCACGATACCACCGCGGCCGCACTCACCACCTCCCTCACACGTGGCCTTGCGCCTAGCGGCCCGAGCCCTTAGGCTCCCGGTGCCCGGCCCAGGACAGCCGGCACCAGCCGCAGGACAACGCGGCAGCTCCTCCCGTGCGAGCGGGAAGCTCGAAGCCGCGTTTCGCAGCGGGGGTGCCCCGGTCCCCGCGCGGGGCGGGGGGCGCTGCCCGGGTGCCGGTGCGCGGCGCGGCCGCGGGGGGGCGCTCTGCCAGACAGCGGGTGCCGGTGCCGGTGCCGCCCCCGCGCGGCGGCCAACCCCGCCGAGGCGCTGCGTCACGCGGCGGCCCGCGCGTGGGCGGGCGGGCGGGCGGCGGTAGCGCGCGCGGGATCTCCCCATGTGACCGCGCGCGGGAGGGGGCGGTGTGTGGTGTGCGGGGCGGGAGGGGGAGAGGGGGGCGGAGGCGCCGGAGGCTGTTCCCTCTTTCCCTCCCTCCCTCCCGCTCGCTCAGCCTCCGCTGCACGGCAGGAGCAGCCGCGACGAGGCGAGCTGTGCCGGGCGACCCCCCCACCCCCCCGCCCGGCGGCAGCGGCAGCGGCAGCAGCAGCAGCAGCAGCAGCGAGGCGGTGGCGGAGACCGGCTCGCCCACCCGCCCCGTCGATGGGAAAGGAGGAGCCTGGGCCGGCGGCGCGCAGGCGGGGGGGGCGCTGGCAGCAACTTCGGCGGGGCTGAGTCTGTGGCCCCGGGACGGCGTCGAGGGAAGCGCCGGGCAGCCGGCGGCGGCAGCCTACTGCAGAGTACGTGCGGGACGGCCCGGGGAGGGGGTGCGGGCAGCTGGGGCAGCGCGGCCCCGGCCCCGCGGGGTACGGCCGGAAGGAGCGGGCGGGTCGTGCGTGGGTGATTCCCGGAGAACGCAGCGCGGAGGGTACGGGGGGTGGGCGGAAAGTACCGGAACGTCCCCGCCGCGCCTGCTGCCGCGGGGGGGCGGCGGGGCGGGACTGACGGGACGGGACAGACGGGGGCGGTGCCCCACCGGCCCCGCGCGGGGGTACCCGGGAGGGGGGGGAACGGCGCTGTGGTACGGACCGCCCCCTCGTCCCGTGCAGCGTGGCGCCTTGCCTCTCCGCGGCCTCTGCCCCCCGCCGTCCCCCGCGCGGTGGTTCGCCCCCTCCTCCTGCCCCGCGGCCCTTGGTGGGACGTGCCGGGTTGTACGGGCCCGGCGGCTCCGGGCGCCGCCGGCCGGGCCGTGGGGAGATCCTCCCGCAGCCTGGCACCCGCGCACCTCCGTGCAGCCTTCGCGGGGAAGGGGCGCCGGGGAGTCTTCCTGCGGGCGGTCGCCGCCTCCAGAGGGGTGCCGGGCCGCTGCTCGGGGCCGTTCCCGTCAGCGGGCTCGGCGGATGCGAACTTGGTGTCGGGACCGTAGCGCTCCCCCGTGCTGGCTGCGTCGGTTTCCTTCGGTTCGGCTCCCTTCCGCGGCCCGGCTGGCACATGGGGCTGCAGGTAACCCCCCGGGCCGGGCTCCGGTGGGACCCGACGGCGCGCACCGGGCTGGCGGGAGTGGCGAAGTACTCGGGTTCTTTCTGTCCTTACGAGTTTAGGGGTGGTTTTTTGCACGTTTCAAGTTTCTTATTAGTTGCGGCGAGATACGCATCTGTATTTGGATGTGAAACTCACTTAATAGCTTGTATTTTGGCACATCTCAGAGCTAGACAAGACTATTTAATTTGCGAAGTCTCGCTTCTGCAGCTACATGTAATTTTCTTCTCCTGCTAAAAGTCCTTTGGAAACGCTGCAGAAATGTGATGAATATGCAAAGCAGCCAGTTCTCAAATCCGAATCCGGTTTGTCTTCAGAGACTTTTCAAAACGCCCAAAGTGATCAAGATACATTATGAAATAATCACTTTTGCCTAAAATACAGGGATGTGATGTTTCGCGCTTTCTCCTTGTGCGTATTCCTAATTGAATTGGTGACAGCTCAAATATAATTTCACCTCAAATAAAAGCCTCTAAAAATCAGTTAGGGTTGCTCAGTCGGTTTCACTTCTAGTGCAGCCTTGAAAAGCAGGAAAACTGCTTGTGGAGCCCTTGCCCCGTGCTTGCATCCCACAACTCCCGCGTTTTCCTTCTCCCAGTCCTTCACCCACGTCCACCACCTGCTCCCTGCAGCCGCGTATCTTCCTGCCACCTCCGGGAAATGTGCGGCTTTGATCTCGGACCAGGCAGACTGGGAAGAATTGAGTGTTTTCCCGTGGTTGAAGATACTGAGCCGGGTGGCTTCCGCTGCCGGCTATCTTGATAGAGGGAGCCGGTTGCAGGAATAGGTTGTGATTCCTGCCCTGGTTGTTTACAAACACTTAGTCCTGCTCTGTGGTGCTCTCGTGGTTTTTGTTTTCCTTTTTCCTAGGAGTTATGTTTGTGGTCAGAGTTAAGGTGACATCCAGCGTTTGGAGAGGAGGGCTCGGCATGTGGGGTGATAGGCTGTGGATGTGAATGAGGTAATGTGGAAAATCAGAATGCACGGTTGTGGGTTGCAAAAGGCCGAGTGAAAATCTAACTTGTGATTTCCTGACTCTTCTGTGGCTGTGACAGTATGCAACCTTGCATGCATTTTAGACAGCTTTGTCTGTGATGGGGACTTTCCTAGCATCTTCGTTTGTTCTATATGTAAAACAGTGCAAAGGACAGCTGTTCTTACGTGTGTGTTCCTGCACTCCTTACTGTTACGGACAACAAGCAAAGAAGGGGGACAAGTTGCAGCTCCACTGCCATTACTGCATTCATTTATTCCTGCAGGCCTTTCCATGCCAGCTCTGTGTTCCTGCCTTTTGCCCTAAAGCGGTTTGCAATTGGCTGTGCCTTGGAAAATCTACTTGCTCTCTCCTGAGGCAGCCGATCGTTCTGGTTAGCTTCTTAGGGTTTGCCAGAGGACAATTGCAGGCTGTTATTCCTGAACCAGACTAGAAAGCCTAAGACTTACCGAGAAGGCAGTGGAAGAGGGGGAGCACACGTGATGCCCTAGAGTCCTACCTGAGGTATTCTTCCCGCTGAGGAGCGTACACAAGTCTGCTGGCCACGAGCTTGCCCCATGCCTTCCCATTGTGTAACCTCTTCTCGTGCTCACCCTTTGTCCCAGAAGCACGGCCCCTGCTGCGCTAAAAATGAGAGCAGCAGTGGTGGAAAGCAGTACTTTAGGTCTCTTAGATGTAGCTTAAAGGTCACCCAAAAGATGTATGGCGCTGAGACTTGAGTGGGTGTGCTAAGGCTTTGCCATACCCAGGTAGGTAAGCAGAGCCAGGCAGCAGCAGCAATGCCTTTGAGTTAACGGTCTCTTTCCATCCAGGTAGTGCTGCGCTGCTGTCTCAGCTAACCTTGTTTGTTGCTTGTCCTGTCCCTAAGCCCCATCTTACTCCTCCAGGTCAGCTAGCTTACCTCCTTTCCCAGCTCTGTTGGCTGTGAGCTGAGCAGAGCCAGTGGAGCGGACTGGTAATGTCTAGAAAAGCAGCGGAGCTGGTGGTGTGGTGGGGCTGCCTCGGAAAGGGAAGGGAGCCTTCCTCTTGTGAAGGTCTAGAAATACTTGGGATGTCATTGAGGTGAGCGCAGAAGGAGCTCCGTTTAAGCGAGGGGAGAAAAGAGGTCAGAAGGAGGAGTGTTTGAAAATGCCTTTTCTGCAGAAATTGGTGGCAATCATAAATGGAAAATTTGCGTGGCCCTCTCAGGAGTTCCTGTGCTAAATTTGGAAAGCAGAATTTGAAGTACAAAACACAGGGATTTCAGTCTTGCTTTAAATTCAAATCTCAATGCAGTCTGAACCGTGGACTCAACACTGACGCATCCATGGTGCCTATTAATCCAGTTTTATCTGTCAAGGGGAGATCTGTGATTAGAAGCCTCCAGGTAAAGGCTGCTCATGGACTGTTGCTGCTCTTCCAGCCTGCGGGCTGGAAAAATGAGCTCTGTGCCTTGCCTGGAGCTCCTGAGCTGTGTATAATCTCACTGCCATTGTCCTCCCAGGATTCAGTTTAGCTCTTTGCACAAAGTCCATTTGTGAAGATTTTGTGCTAAGAAGAATGACTTTCAGAGCAAATGGTTATTCTTTTATAGCAGTTGTAGAAGTTTAATTGTGGTATTGATGGTAGAAAGTCAACATCATTTGAAATGGGAGGATAGGGATTGTTCACTGAACTGCCAGTAAGCCGTAAGCTGTTAGTTTTGTTTGCCTTGTCAAAGCCGGTATGGAATGGGAGGATTTTTCTGAGAGATCTCTGAAATTCTGTGAAGTAATGTCAGTTTTTTGAATCACAGAGTTATGTACTGTTTGAAAGATTACCTTATGGGATTTTCCTCACTGCCCTTAGTTGCCTCTCACATCTTTGGGTTAAACAGTACTTAATTGTCCTTCTGCAACTGATTATGATTTTGGAAAGCTAAGTTGTATTCCTAACATATGTAGCTCTTAGATGTTTCCCATTCCACCCCGAGTTCCAGAGCGTGCAGTTCATTTGCTCTTGAGCTCTCCAGCAGCTCCATGAGGTGGCTGCTCTGCTCTGAACTGCTCTTGCTGTGCATTCTGTTTTACAAGCACCAGCCTACAAAGAACAATGCATACAGCTGGTGGGTCTGGATTTTTGTATTTCTGGGCTTTTTCTGGGGCTCCGTCCCTTTTCCTGAAGAGATTGTTGGGAGGTATCTGGTGCTGCCATATTCATCTTTGTGCAGTTTCTGTTGGCCTCCTCGTTTTCGTTTCTTCTACTAGAGTTTAATCAAAGACTTGCGGCAAAAGCCTGATCCTTCAGATGCTCCTTGAACAGAAGTTGAGTTCCATTGGTTACGGCTCTACATTTGCTTTGAGTTGCTGAAGAAAAAATGCATATTGTAAAAGAAAAATACGCCAAAGTGCATATTGTAATTTCTGCCTTAATTTTACTGTTGGTTACCAGGCTCCCAGTGCCCCTAAGCATGGCTATATTCTTGCATCACGGTTTTGGGGTGAGGCATGTTGCACGTTGTCAAAATAGTTTCCCCCCAGTGTGTGCAAATCGTTCTGTAAGTGCTGTTTTTTAGGTTACTCGTGTGTGTTTTTTCACGTGCAGTGTGGTAGTAGAGCCAGAGTAGTGTTAGCAGACCAGCTCCATGCTTCAGTTCTGTTACTTGCCTGACCAACTAGAAATTACGTGCTTTAGACCTTATTGATTGGTGGTTTAGCTTAACGCGGTAATACTGGGAATTATCCGCTTGTAGTTGTGAAAGCCATTGTAGAGTGAAGAGGTGTGTGTGAGATCCCGCAATTCTCTGGAGAGTTAATTTGTTGCAGGATCAGTGGATAACGGGTTTTATGAAGTTGAAACTCTGCAAATGTTTTTCTGAAGCCATAAGGGGAGAATACTGCTGCAATTTGTCCCTTGGGAGCCCTTAGAGCACAATTGTTATATTGCTGTATGGTATTTCATGTCCTAAGTATCAATGAAGTGTGGGCCTGTTAGCAGATGGGACAGGCGGGTGAACTCAGAATACCTTTTCTAAACTGTATGTGTTGTAATCTGTCAGTGCTTTTGCTTCGTCTGTGGATGTTGCTCCCGTAGTTGAGATCAGTGGAGGCATTAGGTCCTTTTTACGTGAAATGGGGAAAACTGTAGAAATACTTTGTTCTGAAACACCCTTTTATTGATCCAGCTTCATTAATTCTCTGGGGTTCTGTGAAGCACTTTTCTTCTTCACCTTCCTTTTGCAGTGCTCCACACTGCTGTGGGGGAAAATGATGTGAGAGTTAAGAAGAATTGAAACTGATGAGCTTTTTTTTTTCTTCTTCGGGGGATCAAGTGTTCAGTAATTCTTCAGGGTGTTTTGTGATCATTTTGATCTGAAGATATAAGAGTCAAGTAGAAGCAGTGAGCAGTACTGAATGACATTCTTGGGAGCAAACATGAAGAGGGAATGCTGAAAACAAGCTGGCTTCATGTTTGAATCATCTTTTTTTTGTAGCTGCATCACAACTATCTGCTGATTTGTTTTTTCACAAACGTTTCCATTAAGTTAGCTATTAAAAAATGGAGCTTTTGCCCCTTTTTTCCATACCTGGTTTTATAACAAAAGAAAGAAGTCCTGTCCTCAGAGTTGACAGCCTTATGGAAGGATGGGTGGTGGAATGCACCTGGACGTCAGCATTCTGGTGCTCATATTCTCTCTGTTCTTACTGTTTGCAGGTTCTGTTGTCCGTGATGGCGTCAGCTCTACCCAGAACCCTTGGGGAGTTGCAGCTGTATCGAATACTACAAAAAGCAAATCTCCTATTCTACTTCGATGCCTTCATTCAGCAGGGTGGTGATGACGTCCAGCAGCTATGTGAAGCAGGTGAAGAGGAGTTCTTGGAGATAATGGCTCTCGTGGGCATGGCTAGCAAGCCTCTTCATGTCCGAAGGCTGCAGAAGGCTTTGAGGGACTGGGTCACAAACCCTGGTCTTTTTAACCAGCCTCTCACCTCCTTACCGGTCAGCAGCATTCCAATCTATAAGTTGCCTGAAGGGTCTCCTGCGTGGCTGGGGATATCCTGCAGCAGCTACGAAAGGAACAGCAGCACCAGGGAGCCTCACCTGAAGATTCCTAAGTGTGCTGCCACGACGTGTGTACAAAGTGTGGGTGCAAGCAAATCTGATGTGGTGGGGAACTTACCACTGCAGAGCGGCAGCGAGCCGAGGCTCTGGCAGGGACACCACACCACAGAGAGTGAACATAGTCTTTCTCCTGCTGACCTTGGCTCTCCAGCTTCACCAAAGGAAAACAGTGAGACCCTGGATGCTGCTGCTGCTCTGTCAGTTGCTGAATGCGTAGAACGTATGGTTCCTTCCCTGCCCAAAAGTGACTCAAATGAAGTCAAGGAGTTACTGAAAACAAATAAGAAACTGGCAAAGATGATTGGTCACATCTTTGAGATGAGTGACGAGGACCCTCACAAAGAGGAGGAGATCAGGAAGTACAGTGCAATATATGGCAGATTTGACTCGAAAAGAAAGGATGGCAAGCATCTCACCCTCCACGAGGTAAAAACCTTGAGCGGCAGGGGGCTTCCTCCCTTTTTCCTACACCTTTTATGAGCTGCTGTTCGCAGGGTACACTTTTTGTACGGGCACTTCTCACTGGGTTACAAGAGCTGTGTGTCTTACTGGAGCTGTAGGCAGTCCTGCCCTGGGATAGAAATCTTGAGTGCAGCAGAAGTCCCCTTTGTTGTATGGGCGTGTGCATGTGTGCACTGATGACTTCAGCTGGGTGTCATCAGATGGCTTGGTCACTGGTACAGCCTGTCAGACAGAGGGTTTAAACGGTTTGGCACTGAAATAGCAAACCAGTGTTGCAGTGAGAGTGGCCCTTGGGATTCCAAGCACTTGGCATGCTTTTAAAGCAGTCCTGGCTGCGTTTTCCCTTTCAGCTTTGAGAGTAGACTGGTTGTTTGGAAGATTAGTAACTAAAACTGCTTGTGTCTGGGAAGAGGATCACCTGGCTTGGTTATTACCCTGTGCTGTCTTCGCTTACCTCGAGATTCTGCTGTGTAGCTTGTGCCCTCAAGATAAAAAGGATTTTGCTGATGAGGTCCCTAAACCCAGTGGGATGGGAATTTTTGTGTTTGAATTGGGATGATGCTTAACTATACAACTTGTGGGTTGTTTTGGGCAGTCTTAAGCTGGGCAAGTAAAGTGCAGACTGTGTGAGGAGAAAGGGAAAGGTCTGTCTCCAGTATTGATGGGTAGCTGTAATTTGAAGGTTTGTCCTTTAATGCCTGCATGGCATCTGTTCCCTCTTGTCCTTAAAAGACCATGTGGACCTCCTTTGCTTCTCTTCTGGCATTCTTGAGGCTCGCACTACGTATGTTGTAACGCAGTAGGTGTGTCTGTGTGGGGAAGAGTTCGCCAGAGCCAAAGTACAGTACAAGAGGAGAACAAACATTAATTCAAAGCAGTGCCAAAACACTGTTGATCTGAATGCTGCATCAGCATTTTCACGGTTAACAGGGATTGCAAAATTTCAGTTGGATTTAAAATTTGGCATGTAGGGCTTAGCTCCCGAAAGGAAAGGCAATGTTTATGTTACAGGAGTGCCAAAAAAGCTGTACTGGCTTAGCCTTTTTTAACTTCAAGAAGAAGTTTTATAAGTGTGTGATCTGCGGTGTAAGACTAGGTTCTCTTTATGCTTCTGAGTAGAAGGGAAGAAGGAAACAAGGTATGCTTTACGTTTTGGTTTATGTATTTGCATTTATAAGGCAACTGCACATCAGCAGCAGTGACTTACCAAGGGCTTTTAGTACAGACGCTTCCAAAAGACTTTTCTACCGCAGTTTTAGCCGTGCAGCTTTTACTTACGTGCATTGTGGCTTAGGTGGAGCACTTACAATCTATGAATTCATCCAGTGTGCAAGAACAGATCTCATCTTACTCCCCTGACCTTGTGGAGAACAAGTTGTGTGTGAGATGGAGGCAGGACTTGAAAGGATTAATTGTGTAGATACCCTGTATGTGTTGCTTCAGGGTTCAGAGAAAGGGGGTTCTCCCCACCCAGGCATGGAGGCAGTCAGGGATGTACAGTGTGTGAAGCTGTGCTCTTTCAGTCTCTGGGGCTGCAGAATATACTCTGAAATCTGGGCAGACTTGTAGGGTAATTCCCTGGCAATGGGAGGTGGGCACCAGGGGCAGATGTTGTGCCAGGCATGTAGTAGGCTCCAGAGTGGCTCTTCAAAGCTGGAGCGAGTAGTGTGGTGGTGGTTTGAAGGAGCAGGGTAGCAAAGAACCAGAGGAAAGGATGGCTGCTCTGCCTCGTTAATTATATTTTTTAGTACTGCACTAAAGATCTTTACTACATCATTGTAAAACCATGTTTAAAAATGGAATGAGAGCATGGTTTGGCTTTAGGAAATGTTTCTATCGCTATTATGATTAAGGGCATGAGATCAAAGGAGTATGTGGCTGACTTATGCCTCACGCATGTGGGGCCTCACTGAACTTGATGGGAACTGCACACATGCAAGCAGGAAGAATTTGCTCATAATTGGTTTACTGTTTGCTTAAAGAGCCCGGATTTCACAAAGTTTTGTCTTGAATGGTCTTCATTTTAAAGCAGAAAATATACAAATAGTAGCAATGAGACCATCTCTTTTTTTTGTTTGTTTGTTTGTTTAAAATCTGCTAAACCAGGGTTTGCCTTTTGTAAACTCAACTTCAGTGGATTTTTGGTTTTGATGGCTTAATTTGCTGCTCAGAAGGAAGGACCTTAAACAACCAGGGAGGTAAGTTTCTACTTGTCCAGAGACTGTGTTTCTGCACGTGTTAATACATTCCAAGACTGTCATTCTGCCTCACAGTTCAAGATCTCTCCTTGCAGCTGGCAGTGAACAGCTGAATAAACTTCACTGTGAATTTAAAAAGCTTAAGTAGTGGTTAACTTCCTAATGTAAAGATCAGGCTATGTCTTGCTGCTCAAGCTGAGTGGAGATGCATGCAAATGAAAATCAAATCTGATGGAATTATTATTGGCAAATTAGTGAGAATGTTCTCTGTTTCAGTAGGAACATTGGAGTGTCTCAGAGGGCTTGGGCAGCCATTAGAGGCCAGTGGGAGCTATAGACACTGAGCTGGTCTGGAAGAGTGTGTTATTGATAGGATTATCTCTATAAGGCACTGATTAGCATAAAATCTGATGCAGAATCTTTCAGAGATATTCCAGAACTAATAAACGTACTGTCTGTAATCCATCCCACTGTCTTGGTATTACGCAGCTTTTCAAGCATGGAGAGCCCTTAATGTTTAAAGTTGGACTGGAAAAGTGATGAGTACGAGCCATGCCCTTGAACTTGGTGACCTGTGCATGTTTGAGTCAGATTTGTAATTTGTCTTAATATTTCAGTGCTTGTCTAGGTACGTGTAAAACAAACACACAAATCCTGTTTAATAGTGTGAGAATCAGGAATAAGAAATGCAGGTAATAAATTTTGTCTAACTCGGTCTCTTCCTTTTCTTTTGCTGACTCGCCAAAACAGTAGGGCTTGTATTTATTTGTGTTTTGTAGTGAGGGAATCCATGAGCCCCCTCAGGTGGGAATGTACCCATCCCTCTCCATACAGCCTGTGTGGTTATGTGCTCCTCCATATCATTCAGGCTTCCAGCAACCAGAATAATTATTTTTAGGCATGCAACACTTTCTACCTGCGGTATTGTGCCTCCTGAAAAGGCAGGATGCCATAATGCACTTCAATTCAGTAAGTCTGGATGCGACCTGAAAGAAGAAACCAGGAAAAACAAACATTTGGCTTTTCTCATATATTAGGATAAACAGCGCTTGCCTACCACCACCCAAAGCATTTTCAGTGATTTCAGCTCCTTGCAGCCTTTCAACACTTTGACGGATAAAAACCATCTCAGATTATTTTGTAAGCATTGGCCATGTTATTTATCCTTGGCAAAGTGCTAGCTATCACTGTTACAGAAGTTAATGCCTGCTTTGGATGGGAATACTTTCCATCAGTGTTACAGTTATCTTTAATTTTTGTATCTTTCATTTTTTCCCTGTGTTTTTTTGCCGAGACCATAGACATTGTAGAACAACTGTTCCTAAGGGGTAGCAGTTACTTCAGTACATTGTGGGAGCATAGTTTCACAGATTAAATCTAAACTTCCCACCCTTGTGCGTCTGATCTCTGAGGGGTTTTTTTGGTCTGTACAGAGACCGAAGGATCAGGCAGCATATCTAGTTTACCTGTTAGAGACACGTCTGCACTCTGGTTAGTATTCGGGTATCGCAGGAAGTGCCCTACTCGGATCTGAGGCTTTTATGCTAAATACAGGAAGAAATGCTTAAGAAATATTAGGAACAGCAGTTCTGTTTGAGGTTTTGCTAAAAATGCTGCATGGGCTCAGGTCGCTGAGAGAGCCTCCGGTCTTCTGATACATATGTTTGGTTTTTTTCAACCTCCTGGAGGACAAGTGTTGCATTAGGCAAAATACATCTATTCCAATTAAAATGACATTGAGCACTGCAGCGAAGGACAGCAGGGTTGTGTGTTGTTCATATCTTATGACAGCTTCCATCCTTCAGGGATGGAGTGCGTGATGTTTTGGGTGTGTTGCTGTGATTTAATTCACAAGTAACATTGTGCAGTGTGGTAGACAACAGGGTAAAGGAGCATGATTCTTAGCCTTCTCTCAAGAGACACCATTTAACTGCAGACCTGCTGGCCTCTCCTCAGCTTCATCTTCTGTTCTCTTCCATGAAAAGCACCTCTTGTAGCAGCAGTGTTTTCAGTGGCTGAGGTCGCACATGTGTGGTCCTGTGAGTCCTCGGCCACGCAACCCTGTGCTCTGCACTGCAGCTGTGCTTTGCACTGCCAGATCAGGGGCATCTCACTCCGTCATGAATATGCTGACTGTGCTGTGGAAGACCTGTCTGCTTTGTAATATTCACTAGCCTGAGACAGATACAGAACATACTGTTGACAGGAGCAGCAAAGCAGCTGTGCTCATTTGCAAGAAGCCAGGCCCATTCAAAACAGCTTTATTTCTAGAAATAAAGAGTAGAAAAGTTGTGGGCACTCTGGGGAAAAACACACCTGCAGTGCTCTGGCCTCTGGCTTTTATGCGTCATTACAAGTGCTGGCTGCTCTTCAGCTGAGGAAGAAATGAAAATGTCTCTTCTGCCTCTGCTGGCTGTGGAAGGAGCAGAGAATCTCCTCTCCAACATCTCAGTTTCAGTATCTCTCATTGTGTTAATAGTGTTGTTGTTTGTCCATACTGTTGACCATAGGCTTTTCAGACCGCAGTGTTGTATATGGTGTAATCATGACAGTATTGCCACTTTCTGTAGGCTTCCAAGCACTGTGAAACCATTTTGAGCCTTAACTTTGGGCTTATTTTCTCCTCCCCTCTTTATGAAGCTATGCCAGCAGCAGAGGCACTAGAAATGTGTCCTGGCAGGCTCAGGAAAACATCCTTGAAACAAGTCACATTTGATTCATGTCTGAAGATAGTCTTCACAAACACGAGGGTGAGAAACACAGCTAAAAAAAGTTTAATCGTTTCTTAAACCATCACCTTCTACAGAATCTGTGCTGTATTCACCAGGGAAAGCCATCTGTACCCACACTGTCATTTTTTTTCCCCCAAGTCATGGGCATATTGCATTTATAAAAATAGTATTCCCTGTAAACCAGGCTTTGGGAGCCGAACGCTGTGAACGTTCAGAGCTACTGTTTTATACTGAGATTTAATTAATGCTGGGATGAGGCACAGGCAGCGCACACCGAGAGAGTCTTACAATAATATTTTTACTTTAAAGGACATTAAATGCCCCAGCTACACGTTTTTCTTCCCAGAGGCTTACCTGGCTTAGTAAGGGTATAAATGAATGGAAGAAGCCCTGCAGGGTTTGCTGTACATTTGTGGGTAATTTTACTTGCTGCTGAAATGTTTCATTATTTCAGAAGAACGGGTACTTTTACGAGCACAGTGGGTGAACGTATGCAAAATCATGAATCCCTGGTTTTGTGTTTGATTTCCAGCTAACAGTTAATGAAGCAGCCGCTCAGCTGTGTGTAAAAGATAACGCCTTGTTGACCAGGAGAGATGAACTCTTCGCGCTAGCTCGGCAAATCTCTCGAGAAGTTACATACAAGTATACTTACAGGACCACCAAGTAAGGTTTTAATTAACTCAAAGGACCTTCATTTTCAGGGAGTGAATCAGTCAAATAGCATTTCTTTTGAAGTACTAGAGACACTTCCCTCTTGCTCTTTAGCTAGCAAAGTGCTCTTCTGAGGAAGGTAGAAAGATGCTATTTAAGTCGTGAAGCTTTCAAACTGCTAAGATTTAGCTGCCTTGAATTACCTTTTATTTACTCTCTCGTTTTCAAAGTTTTCGATGATAGTGCATGCTGAGAGGCATCTGAGGGGCTGGTATTTCAAGTATTTGAGGCATTTGTGTATTTCAAGGTTAATGTAAATAGGCAAAGTAGCCAAAGCTGCTCAATGTGTCAGTTGGGTTTTTTTACATACACAGATTTAGCTCGTTAGTTTTCAGGGAATGAGAAAGGTAAGGTTGTGGGGAGTAGCTTACAAACCTGCTTTAAAGGGACTGAAGCTGACCCCTAATTTCAGTTGTTACTGTTCTGTTAAATGAACTGCTGTTATGAAACAGTAACAAGGGCTTAATAGCTTTCAAATACAATTAAAACTTTAGAATTTGTAAGTGTTACTGAAAGTCTCGGTACTTTCTATATATTGTTTTTAAGTGTTAACTCCTTCACGTGTAATGCAGCGTCCTTTCAAAATACGTTTTCCTACGCTTGTAGGATCTTCTTATGATTTTCCTTTGCTCCCCTTCCTTCTATAGTGATTTATGTAAAAATACATCCATTCTGGGTAAGCAGTGCCAAAGGCATTCTGTAATTCTCTGTGCTCAGGTAGCTTTCTGTTCTGTTCAGAGGAATGTCTCTGACATTTTGAAAACCACACAAGGCACTTGTATTCCTCTATACTTGAGTGACACATACTGCCATGTCCAAGTGAATTAGAGGCTTTTCTGTGCATCTCACTCGTTCTTGCCTGGTGTTTTGGGTTTTTTTATCTTGACTCTGTTTTTCATTATTATTTGTGCTGGTCGGTTCATGTGCTGTTTACTGATAGTCTGTGTGTCTTCTTTTCTAGATCTAAGTGTGGAGAAAGGGATGAGCTGTCACCAAAGAGAATCAAGATAGAGGTAAAGTATTATGACTCCTGTATTTTGACCTATGCATGCTCAAACTCACTGTTGTTTTGAAGTGAGCTATCTTAAGGAAATGTGTCAGAAAAACACTTGAGAGACGGGGTCAAAAAAAATTCTAAGTGTGTATACCTATATACCTCATAAGAATAGCAGATCTTCCTTTCTGACTTATTTTTTTAAACAAATTACTGTTTCTCTGATTCATCCTTAGCATTGTGTGTTTTGGGGTTTTTTTACTGTCTACTCCAAAAGGTGTGGGCTAAATGTGCATTTGAGTATAAGCTAGGCCTGAGTTAGATCTGTATGTGACACAGATATGAGACATTCTGTAACTATAGAGGGAAGTTGGAGCATATTCTGGAATGCATTTCTCATGTAACTCATATTGTGACAAATGATGCACTGAATGCAAGGCTTTCATAGTTTTTCATCAGTGTGATGCTGTTGCCTGTACAAAGGCTTTTCCCATGAGGCAGACCTCAGTGAGAGCAGTTAGTTTTGAAAAGGCAGTTATGAATAGGTATAGAGGAGTTAATCTTTTTTATTTATTAAGTTCCATCAGTCTGTGTACAGTTGTAGTTTGTTTATGTAATATAAAACATACACATGCATTGAGGATTTACTTGTACCTTAGATGGTAAATCAATAATGTCATTTACATGTGTTAGGATTTGCTTTGACATATGCTTGTTCTTCAGTCCATGAAAGAGCACAGAAAAGGTGCATTAAATCTTCTTATCCACCTTCACAATTATCTCCCTTGACCAGCACGTTGCAGGATGGTTGCTTGTGTCTCCCCTTTTTTGTCCAGTCTAATCCTGATTCATAAGAGCTGGTGGGGAGCTGCTGCTCCTCTGCTTGGAATAGTATTTCATTGACATAGATTGCAGCATTAGAAAGTTTTTCCTTCATTCAGTAATAATTGATGATGAGCAAGTATCTAAAGTGACACACTGCAAAGGAGGTGCTTTTTTATTCATTGAAAGAAGAAGAAAGATTAAAATCCTGGAAAAATACAGGCTGAAACTTTAGGGGTTTTGGAGAGCAGGAAATTTGGACAGCATTAGGGAAACTGTATACTCTTATTTTCGTGCATGGTGAAATCCTGAGTCTGGAAGGCCTGCTTTCTCTAGACGCCTTTCAGTTCAGTAATTCTGAGAAAGGGTGTTTGCTTGGTTTTGTTTCTGTCCAAAATTACCAGTCACGTTTTAAAAAGCTGGTGAAAAATTCATGTCCTAGCTGTACAAATGGCTGTTTCAGAAATAGGACTCTTTTTCCACAGTAAGAAATTCAAATTAAACTGCACGAAATATTCTTTCATTTGATAGCATTATAGCATATGATTAATTATGAGGTAACCAGTGTTGTCATTAGTGTACACTTTTTTTCTCCCTTTGGGAGTCTTCTAAGAGTAATTTCTGCAGTATGTTATAATGGAGGCACACTGTAAGTCATGGACTTTTCTTCCAAGGGATTTTAAAAGGGTGCATTATTCCATGGTAACTTCTACATGTGGCGGTTTGGGTTATTGGGGCTTAGAGTTCCAAAAAAGAAGGCGGCCTTTTTCTAGTAGTGTGTGGGGATTCTTGAGGAGGCTCGTTCTTGAGTGGAGGTAAAAATGAACATGGTAGCAAATGCTGCAGCCTTTTCCTTCTGCTCTGGGTGGGAATTCTTTATCCTGTTTTTAAAGTTGTGATGCTTCATTGTGGCCCTATTAGCTCACTGTCATGCTAGTATTTTATGCAGAGGATCTGAATGAGAAGGTGGTGGTGGTGTAACTAGCTCTTTTTTCTGTTTGTAAAGGTCATTTTGCCTGTCTGTTTTAAGGCTGAACCCTGTGTTTTGATTCACCATTCCTTTACCCATTAGTCATTAACGTCTCTGCAAAGCGTGGCCTAGAATACTAGGGCTTCAATTTGGAGAGACTTCACAACTGTTTGCATAGTGCCAAAGATTACTTAAAAAAGAGTTAATATCCTGAAATGTAATAACACTAAACCCCCTCACCCCCCCGCAAACTCCAGAGAGACTCTGAAGGTCATCCTGGAGCAGAGCTAGCAGAGCTGTGTGTGCAGGCTGAATATTGCTGGGTTGCAGCCACCATTGTGAATTTATCCTCTTCACGAATATGAAACTCACAAAAGCATTACAAAGAAACAATATGCCATGAATTACATCAAATTACCTGTAAAAGCCTTTCTCTTCCCCTGCGAGCTCTCCCCCTCTTATTCGTAGAGTGGGTGGGCGAGCTGTGGGAGTGAAGTGTAAGGAG
Organism: Amazona ochrocephala; assembly: GCA_039720435.1. NCBI lineage: Eukaryota > Metazoa > Chordata > Aves > Psittaciformes > Psittacidae > Amazona > Amazona ochrocephala. The sequence continues at coordinate 77,247,149 of CM077881.1, read as the reverse complement.
GAGAAGGGGAAAAATTCCATGCAAATGACAGACTAAAGGTGTGGAGGGAGTGAAAAAGGGAATGGAATGAATTGGGATTTGGAAGCAGATTGTAAGGAAAGGGTTGTAGTTCCTAAACCTGCTCTGGCCAAAGAGCAGGACAGGCAAATAGGGATGTGCTGTTTGCAACTGGGCAAATAGCACATCCCCCTGGAGGGCAAGACTGTCTCCTGCATAGGTGTTATGGGGTGGGGGCACCCCTTGTTTTGTCATCTTCCATGAGCCAGTGCCAGCACTGCTCCAGGCGATGAGCTGTTGTGGCACCAGCTTGGAAAGCAAAACAAGTCACAGGTATATCATGCAGAAGGCATGGAGGGAGAGGCTACTTATCGCTGCTGCTTCTTTGTGTTGGGGTTGGCGAGGTTCCCCCTCAGTTAGTGTGAGCAGCCAAGAGAGTGAAGAAAGAGAGTTTTAAAAATACTCTTTCTGTCTGTGGTGTGGAGAAATTGTTCTGTGTGTCAGTGTCTTCATTCAGCCGAACAGGAGGGGTGGGGAGAGCTTGCAAAAGCTAATTTCACAAAGCTGAGTGGGAGTCAGGGGGCACAGGCAGGAAGACCTGAGTGGGGGCTGTGAGGAAGCATCTTCCCTTGGTGCTGGTATGGGTGGAGGGAGAGGGGAGAAAAGGCCCACCTCCACCATTGCTGAGAAGGTTGAAAAGAAAACCAAAGTGTGGGATTTGTGTTTTTCACAAAAACAGCAAAAGCTACTGTTTTCATAGGAAAAATGTCATTAGAGGGAGCGAAAAAGCACATGTGGGACTGAGAACATCTGCTGCATGAAGCTGCTTGGAAAAACAACTGAGCAGCAGCATGGGCAAAACAAAAATGCTGCACTGCATACAGCAGGCCCTTCTGACCACAGAGGGAAAAGGAGCCTCTAGGCAAACGTGGTGCAGAGCAGGTTGTCACCTGGCCCAGCCTGCATCTCATCAGCCCTTTGATGAGGCAGCAGGGCAGAGAACAGCCAGCGGTGGGGAATGGCGCCGAGAAAGGTGATCCAGAAGGGCATCATCATCCAAGTTATCTGCATGACTGACGGGTGACAGTCACAGCAACGGGCAGCTGGCCCTGCTTTTGGGAAGCAGTCTGGTTTTGTATTGGCAAGTGATCGCATATACGGTATAAAGAGCCATGTTACCTGTTTTGTTGCAAAAATAGGATCCTGAGTGATAGGGGGTTTTGTGTATTCAGTTTCTCATCTTCCTACACACAGTCGTTTTCTCCAAAGCAAATTCAGTTCTAAATATGAAAATGGTCAGTGCTCATGGAGATGTGCTGCAAAGCCTTTGTTTCTAGGGGATGGGTGTTGTGGTAGTTTATCTGGTTATGAAATTTTGCATACCTATATGTTTGCTTTTTCCCTGAGGGAGTATGATGGGTGGATAAAAGCAATATGCAGTGTTCAGACAGATACTTCTATTTATTTTTTTTCCCCTGAGCATAAAGAATAGCCTTATTGGCATTGGGTTGCACTGAGGGTCTGGCCACCATGCTGCAGGTCAGTGGGGAGCCTGCCAGCGGCACGGACCTTGTAATCCTTCCCTTGTGTTTTTTCGCAAGATTGCTGTTCCTATTCTTGGACTGTAACTCATTTGTCCAGCTAGTGTAAAAGATGTTGTTGTTTGCATGCATGAGCCTCTAGAATCCACAAGGAAAATGTGTCTAATTTGGCATATTTGATACGTGGACGTACGGATCCTCAGTGTCACTGTTTTCAGGTGTTGGTCTGTTTTAGATCTCTTGCTTCCTCCCACGTTTTAACAGTCACCTATACTGTGCTTTTGTAAACATTTATGGATGTTCCTCTTTTTTACATGAGCTTTCCTTTTATAATGCCAAGCAGGATAAATTTCTCATCTTGAACCTTTGCTTCGATGATTAATTTATTTTAATGGAGTCTGGCACGTTTTCACAGGAACTTTATTTGCTTTATGGGTACATATGCAAGCTGCAAAAGATTTGCATGTCATAAGCATTTCAGACTGAAAAAATTGAATGATGCTTTCCCATAGTATATAAAGCCTTAGCTACCCTGCTTTTAAAGTGGTGATATTTCACTTTGTGATGCTACTGTAGGTTCTGTGTAAAACACCTTGAATTTCAAGAGGCTTTGCTCGGTTTCTCAAGGTTAGTATATGCAGCTGCTGTGCCTTAATCTTGACTAGATATAAGCTTGATTTCTTCAGAATCTCCAAAGCTGCTGTATGTAACAAGTGACAGAAACCACGGGCCTAAATCTGCCTGGCAAGGCTGAGTGTAAACTAGTTTAATGTCAGTGGCAACAGTAGTCTGGATTCACCTGAAACTGTGAGAGATGACTTTCTGTGTATGCCATTTTAGATATGTAGCAGTTGGTGTAGAGGGGTTGTCTGTGTTTTATGCACAAACCTAAATGATGCGAATAGCGTGAACACGTAAATTGCAGACCAGAATTTTCACAGAAGTTCAGGAATGTGTTTTGTTGGCTCTTTTCTTTTTTTTTGAATATAGGAGGTGAAGAAAAATCAATAATATGTCCCTCTCGCTGTTTGGTTTCTTTTTATGCTCAATAGGATGGTTATCCTGATTTCCAGGACACAGTCCAGACGCTCTATCAGCAAGACAAAATGCCGCTTGCTTTGGCTAAAGGGAAGAATGAAGACTCAACAGCTCTTAATTCCCAGGTAAGCCAACTGGATTACACTGTGAATAATACAGGCATGTCTTTGTACATTGATTTTGGTGTATTGTTTTGATGACTAAAGTAATTACCATTGGTTTTCAAAGGCTGCCGAGCTTAGCTGTGATTGCATCACTCTTAATTGGGGTTTACTTCTGGAAGTGTTCTGTCACAGTACTACAGCTTTAGCCTTGTTAGTTCCAAGGAGGTAAGATGTAGCGTAGTAGGCTTGAAAAATACGTGACTGCCTGTTGAGAGCAAGTGGGGTACTATTGGTACAGTATGTGCTGTGGTACTTGCGTTATTAGCTATAAATGGAAAGTTCAAGTTACTGAGTCTAGAGGAATAGAGTAGGCGATCTTGGAGTCCTCAGTTCTGACGTTTCTTACAAGAAGAAAGGCCAGTATAATTAGGAAATAGAGAACCTCTGGCTCTGAGAGGATAAATTGCCTAAATAACATCTACCCTGGTGGCAGTGCGTTGTTTTTAAGTACCCAGAAAGCTTTCTATAAATGAAGACAGGTTTCAGATGCTTTGTCTTTTCTGTTGTGTATCCCAGCCTTGAGGCAAAATACGCATCTCCTGCTGCCAGTTGTTGCCAAGGGAGGATTTCATGCTAAGTTGCAACAAATTGTATAGCTGATTTGAGCAACTGTAATCACCAAATTTTCATGTAAGATTACGGAGTTACGTCCCTGTTTCCTGAGAATGGATGTGTTACCCTATCTTTTACCTTCTTCTGTTGCAAAGTAGTGTGCAGTGATACAAATGTGTTCATTGTGATACATCAAAAAGCAATCATGCTGCATGTTCTGGTGCCACATAATGATTACCTGAACTTGATCTTTGCAAGCTTATTTTCATCGGGTATATGCTTTAAAGCTTTCATTGGTCACTGCTGTGTAACAGTGGACTAGGAATTTATTTTAAGCTTAAAGGTATCTGCGGCTCTACAGGGTTTTCTGTGGTAATTAGAAGGTCAAAGTTTGGGGATTGTCCCAATTAAATAACAAAAATGGCGTGAGCGAGAAATGTTTTACTCCTTTAGCAAACTATTGTAAAGTTCAGAAGTTGCAAGAGGAGTGATGAATAGCAACAAGCACACTTGAAAGTGAACTATTTGAACAGTTTCTTCTTTTACTTGCCTCCCAAGACCAAGCTTGAGCTATCAATGTTCTTCTGCAGAACCTGATGAGCTCTAAGCCAGAGTAAGTAAATATTGGTCATGTCATTACCCTGCTATCAGGGTCATCACTGTGCTGCAGAAGCTCAGAGTTTGCTGGTCCGCTTTGCTTCCATTGTATTTGTAAATTGTTGAACTGTGCTGGGTAAGCAGACCTTCATGGGAAGTCAGGGCTTTCATCATCTCCCAAGAAGAGTCCTCTGCAGTTAATGGGCCTCTGTACCAGTTGAAACGATTACTACATTACCTGGTAGAGAAATGCCTTTTTCCCGATCAATTGTCGATGTTCAGATTGTACACTTTCTGTTCCTGTGTTCATCGTGGCTCTTCTAAATCAACTTTCTTGACTTGTGGTTTTATTTTTGCAAGATGCTTATTTACATTCTCAGGAACAAGATTATAGTGAAATTAGAATTCTCTTGGCATTAAAGTCAATGACAAACATTCAGACGCCATTTCCTCCCACGTTGCACTGCATTGTTTAGTTTCACTCTCGAGAGGTGTATAGGTCTTGTTCTTCTTCTAGACAGACATTTCACACCTTTATCCCCCACAAACATACTGTGATCCTACACTTTCAGAATGGCAGATTTTTGAGCTTGTGTAGTGCTGTTGCCTAAAATAAAGATTCCAAGATGTCTGGTGAAATCTTGGCATAAGTTTTTAGCAGATGTTGCCATTGCTCTTGGAATACTTTTTGGAATACTTTGTGAAGACATATACTTGAACAGAGCTAACTGATAATTAAGACATTATTTCCTGCTTTTCTTGAGGTTCTCTCGACCTAACCTGCAGTCCTAAAGTGCAGAAAGTGATTTTTGTGTTTGCAAAGAGTAGAATTTAATGTTACATTTCTCTGTGGATGAGCTACGGCAGCTTGCATTTTAAGTACATTAAAAGTGAGTGACTCAGAAGAACAGTATGAAAATCTCTATGGGTGCAAAAATATTTTGTTTGCTTGGTAGTTGTGAAGAAACCGTAAAGCACACATCTGTACATATGAGTCAACAAAAACCTATATCTAGGCTGTTAGTCTTATCATTTGATAGTGTTTCTTTCTCCTGTGTTTTGACTCACTGTGTGTATGTATATAGAGAGATATCTTTTTTCCTTTATTTGCAGTCAGAAAAGGTGATGGCAAAACAGATGGAATTTCTTTGCAACCAGGCTGCATTAGAGAGACGTCTTTCCACAGGGTGTTACAGGCAAAACTCGGAAGAGCACAGCCCAAATGGCATGTCATTAGATAACACTGATGGACAAGGTATGGTAGCTTCCAGGCATGGCGTTGCTGCCAGCAAATACATTTCATATTATGCAACTTTTGTCGGTAGTGTTATTTATCTAGTATAGAACACTGAGCGTTGAATGGACAAGTCAGGATCTCTGCCCTGGAGTGCTTAGAGTCTAAGTAATGCAATCAGATGTACAGTCACATTCTTCTCTGTTACTCTAATGTAGCCAGGCAAACTGCTTTCTCTATGGATAACCCTATGGGGAGGGAAAAAGATAGGGTGCACTAGTGTTATTGAGGGCAAACCTTGGCTCTAGCTTTATCCTAAGTTTTCAAAATAGAGCAGGATGTTGCATTTCGTTTGTGTTCTTGCTTTGTGGAAATTGAAAGTAAAGTAGATAATGTAGTTGGTACCCCTTTTTGTTTACTTGCTTGTGCAGTCTAAGAACAAAGCCTGAGGAGCCAGCTATGTAAATAACTTAGAATTAAGTAGATTCTAATGGTGTCCTTAGTAGCTTGTTATTCTTCAAAAAGCTTACAGTTTAGTGGTTCTGTCTTTGATTTACCAACTGGCTATTCCTTAGCTTGAATTAATTGTGGGAGTGTTTGTTTTGTTTGAGTGTTTTCTGTGTAGCTTTCTTTTTTACTGTTGTGAAGGGAGATAAAATGTTTTAAGCACAAGAGATACAACCAGAAGTTTTTGTATCTGGTGTGTTTTTAGAGCTAGTTTAAGGGGGAGAGAAGCAATAGAGAAGGCAGCTAAAGGAATCAATAAAAGTAAGCATTAAAACGGGTTTTCGTGTGTGTGTATTGGTCGGGCAAAGCGGTGCACAATTATACAGGAAGAACTGGGGTTTGTGGCTCCAGCTCTTCTTGATAGTGTTAGCTTCTTTATGCCATTTATCCACTGTGCAGTGGAAGCAGGAATTCTTAGGATCTCAAAGGGGTTTTTGAGCAGAATGAGAGTTTTAATTTTACTTTAGGTATGGCTTGAGTGTCCCTTTGCAGCAATGCCTGTGTCTGCAAAGCAGCGGGAAATTAGGATGCAATTTTGCTGATAGAATTAGTATGTCTTTAAGTCCCTACCTGTTTAATTTCTAGTATTGCTTTGCTTTTAATGGATCAATGTTTCACTGTGACCACCTTCCAGGTGAAAGACCACTGAATCTCCGAATGTCCAATCTGCCAAGTAGACAGTTGCAGCACATTTCACTTGATGGAGAGCAGCATGTTGGAAAACCTCTGTGCAGTGATTTGATCCGGCTTTACCCCAGTGGTGAGGCGAAGTCCCAGTCTTCGGGTTAGTGCTGCCTCTTGTAAATTACCCACCGTTTCTTACAAAGGCTGTGATGAGCTAACACATGATGTCTCCAAGTGAAGAAGCTTGTAGCTCAGCCTGGCATGCTTTGTGTGTAACCTTTTAATCAAGGCTTTGGACAAAACTGCCAGAGGAGTGTTACTTGTTGATCTAGAATCAGGTTGAATATTGTTTGGGAAAAGCTCACAAAGTGCAGATAAGCAAGTTCTGGCACGTGTCTGTCCTCAGAAAGTGGTATTGACCCAAACTACAGCTTTTAAATGCTTAGGTTGCTGTTGTACTGCAGTTTGGTTATAACATGGTTTCACCCTTTATAAAGGAATCAGGCTTTTTTATATAAAGACTTTTTATTCTGGTTTATAAGGACCTAGTGATGTTCAGTTTTAACCCAGCTGGGCTAAAGGAGGAGGCAGAATTCATTGCTTCAACTGTTAGTATCCATATGGTTCATGGTTCTTTTTCTTGAATTAAGAACGCAATATATTTGTTTCCAAGCAGTGTTTTTAACATTATTCTTTTTTCTTTCTTAATGCAGAAGGCCTTGGTATTTTAAAGGATTTTCCTCATTCGGCTTTTAACAACTTAGAAAGGAAGGTCATAAAAACAGAACCTGAAGACACAAGATAGTCATTCTGCTCTGGAAAATGGTGTCGTAATAACGAATGAAACTTCACAAGAGAAAAAAACCAGCCTTAATAACCAGTGTTGCCTCATACAAATAAGAGATTTCAATAGCCAAAGCCTAAGAACTGGTACAGTAATGTGTGGAAACAGGAAAGCAAGAGACACTGCAAACTAAAACAGTAATACAGGTGGATAAACATTCCTGTAAAAGTGGTTTTATAACATGGGAAGATTCACAAATTAATATTGTGGGTCTTCGTTATTTAAGAATGTATTATGTATTTGTATAACTTATCAAAGTAAATCTAGATGTCGGGACGTGTATTGAGTCCAGTAGATGTGGCTACAGTTCATTTTACTTGAAATTTCAATGTCTACTTTAAGTGTACCTAGCGTAGATATGGTTGTTAAACATTTGAATTAAAATTCATTGGAGAATTAGGAATGCGAACCTTGTGACACAATTAACAGCAAGTTTGCAACAATATTTGTAGAAAAAGGAAAATGCATAAAATATTTCATGGTTTAAAATGTTACGTGGATATAGCATTTGGTAGACCTAGACCCTGATTCTGTATTATAGCGGACGTACTTGACACTTAACTATTGTTACATCACTTTCAATGGTTTCAGCAGCCTTTGTGTAATACACTTACAGCGTAATACCTACCTACAGTTCAGGAGTGTAGAGAATGCCAGTTGGAAGAGGCCATATGATTGGCTCCCATTTCCTTGGGGGAAAAAAACTATGGTTTGATAATACTGTGCAATTACTGAAATCTCAGCTGGCGGGAAACCCAAGAGACCATGTAGCATGGACAGGGCTGCAAAAATTGTGATTCAGACCATTATAACTTTTTGGACTTCTCTGTGGATCTTTCAAAAACAAAACCAAAAAGCATCCTAGGTGTGGCAGAGATGAAGTATGGGTGCACGATTTATGCATCGATGTAAAAGGTTGCACTTGATACCCAGAAACCATAAGATCTTTTGGAGGAGATGACGAGGAGTTACGTTTTTAGCATGTGACTCCTAATTAAGTGCTGTCGAGCCCACATGATTCTATGAATATACCGTATACTGCATACAGTATGCCAATACGTTTCTTTATATATGTGATTAATTAACATCTGTATTCTTTATTTATTTGACAGTTTTTATTTTTTTGTACATTTTCACTTTTGCAGATGTCATTTTATCTGAGGAGAAATAGTTGGCATGTAACTTTGGAATTTACCATGGTGTGTTTGTGTGCATCCGTTTTTCCTCTGTGCAACTCCCTCAATAAGAGTTGCTTTCCAGCAGTCAAAACAGTTATATGCCTCAGTTTCTGAATACAGTTTTTGCTTACAACATGTTCTGGAGGAGAAAGGGAGGGCTGAAGACAGTAAGTTACCATGCCAGTGAGTAAACTTCCATATTCAGGTGTGCACTTCATGTCTGCAGTTTGCTCTGTGTCATAGATGTGTATTAACGATTCAGTCACAGTCTGTGTTGTACTGAAACAGTCAGCGAAATGTGAGCTGAAATGTCTACACTGCAGTCTCTTATCACTGTAAACGTATCTAATTATTTTATCACTTTTGATTTGTGGAACAAAGCTTTATAGTAGAAACACCAGTAAACAACTTTTTATACTATTAAAATGTTTGGTTTTTAAAAAACTGTTTCTTGAACTGTATGGTACTGTTTCACTTACTGAAGTATCTTTAAGCAATGGAGTTCGCAGCTTTGCTGTTAGAAATAAGAGATTGAATGTGTAGTTATATTTCCTCTTTCCTGTTGTGTGAGCTAGTGATGCGGATAAGATTGTAACGTTAGCCAGTGCCCTGGTTAGTATCTGAGTAGCTTTCATGAGACATGTATGGAACTTGTTAAAGGACAGCTTAAGGTTTGAACTGTACAGCTGGTGTGGTAGAAGGTACCCAGCAACCAAACTTTAGAGATGCAGGAAATGTTCTGGTTTTTCAACATCTGGCACGATCAACAGTTGTTGCGTGGATCACAGAAGAAGCTCTTAATCTTGCTGGTCTCTTCGATTGAAGCGAGAGGAAGGAAAAAGAACTTGCTGAGCAGCACGCTGTTTCAGTGGAGTCCAGGATTTATTTTGTAAACACTAATGTATTAAATTTGCTATAAATTAAAGTATATAACGGTTATATTTTTGAGTTGTAAATACAGTACTTTGTGTCACGACCAGTTGGTTCTCTCTAGGATGATATTTCAGTCTATAGTCCAACAGGCCATTTCAGTCTCAATAAGCTGGAAGCAATTTTTTTTACTGGTTTGCAGCTGTATGATAATGACTTTTTTTTAACCTGGGGGGGAGGCGGGAGGTGCATTCCGAGTTTGCACATACATTTGGTAATAGCATATACTCAAGCATTGGTCTTTCCATGACAGAGGTCTTGGACTGCGACTTGGCTTAGCCTCTGGAGCCGCAGGTGAAGGCTTGCCCTCATCTGCTCTGGAGGGGTTGGTGGATTCAGGGTACCCTGGATCAAAGGCCGGCCCTGCAGATGATGCCTGTTCTTATTCACATGTTTATATTGTTGCTTACAAAATAAACTTCACCGTGAGAACTCTGTAGTTTCCCCAGGGTTTTTTCCTTCTCTTTATTTTAATGGTGTGCTCGGAAAGGAGATGTTAATTTTCTGGGGATGGGGGAGGAGGGAGCAGCTCTCTCCGGAGGCAGACCTTTTCCTGCTCTTGTGGTTGAGCCCTCATTTATGGGTGGCTGTGTGTGCACAGCCTGCAGGGCTGTCGTGGACCAAGGCAGAGAGGGAGGAACTGAAACCCAGGAAGGGTCTCTGCAGCGTGGCAGTCTTATTTCATGCTCTTTCCACCTCCTGCTTTTGTGTGCATTTACATTGGCGCAAAAACGCAAGCAGCAGATCTGCTAGGAGGTGGTATGAGGCGGTTAGAGGTGGTCTTTGAGGCTTCAAGTGACAAAGCATCGCTGCCCAGCCTGCCCTCAACAAGTGTCTTGGTCGTCCACCCTGTTTCAATTACTTTACAAATGGTGGCTCTCATCTCAGCTAAAGTGTTGTTGGAGGACAGAAACCAAATGGGAGATGGGGTATAAAAAGGGAAGAGAAACAGACCAAGGAGCAAAAACGTCCAGAAGAAGTGGGGGAGGGCCCCACCAAAACCCTTCAGAAACATCCAGGTTGCTGAGTTGGTGTGAAAGTCAGGTGTGATTCAAAGCAGAGGGGCTCAGCATGATGGAGTCAAGAGTAAAAGCACAATCCCCCTGACTTCTCCCAGCTCAGAAGAGGTTAAATGTGGGAAATCAGAACCAATGGGTTAATGTTTGCTGGGTTTTGTCTGTGCTTCCAATGTCATCTTGCCCTTTTCTGGGAAAGGGAGGAGGAGGAAGGGAGGAGCTAGGTACTGTTGTCTTGAAGGTGCAAGGATGGGACAGAATATGCCACAAAGTTAGTTATTGATCTTGCAGGCTGCACGCAAGTATAACTGGAAAACCTTTAGAAGTTGTTTTTAGCTTGATCTGGGCTGAGCAGTGGCTGCCTGCAGTGCAGTAGAGCCACAGTGTGCTGGACAGGCATGGTCCTATTAGGGCCTACAGGCTTGTGGCAGCCTCACTAGGTTCCGTGTCTCAGCAAGGTGCTGTGAGGTCCTCCGTTGGAAAATGCTGTTGGATTAAGCAGCCATTACAGAAGGGTCATTCATGTTCATCTGAAACGTCAGGAGGTGCCTGTTTCTCATGCAGCTGTTTAAACTTTCATTGCTGGCTACCTGCCTAAAGCTCCTGTGTTTTCTTCTAAATAAGCAAGTTATATGAAGGTCAGCAGGGAAAACATCTGCTCACGGCTGTGCCTTCACTCATCGCCATCGCTTTGTCCATCATAACTCATGCCCTCTGCATTTTCTCTTCAAAACGCAGAAAATGACAAATACCGGGTTCAGACATGGTGGGGAAAGGTCTTCCATTGGGCCATAGTTAGAGCACAAACACTCGTTACTGCAGTCATTGGGATTTGGTGAAGCTTTGGCTTGGATCTGGGCTCCTGAGGTGATGGGAAGAGCACTCTGTGCTCAGGGTGCCTTGCTCTGCTCCTTCCCTTGAGCATCCCTGGCCGCAGGGCTGCGGTTTGGGGGTGCCAGCTAGCAGGAGGGGGCTTGTCTGCTCCCTCAGGCATCCCCCCACTGGCGTTAGGAAAGGGCCTGCTGCTTTCCAGCCTTGCTTGGGCTGGGGTGCGCCTGGGTCACGCTGAGGAGCTCGCTGGCTGCTTCCTGAAGCAGGAAAATGAGGAGAAATGCCATGAGGCTCTTTTCTGCTGTACAGAAGGGTTGAAAAGATGTTGTGCTGCAGTGATTCAGTGGGGAAAGGATAAATCCCTCACATACACCTACGCACCACCACGAGAAAGAACTCCGTGGGCAGGCAAGGAGCAGAACATGAAATATGAATTTCCTCGAGCTGCTCAGGGATGGCTTCCAGAGCCCTTCCTCCTCCAGCTCCTGCTGCCCGGCCATGCTGGGATGGAGCTCTGCCCCGGATCCAGGAAGGTCCCCAGGCTGGGCGGTTCACCCTGCCCCATCACTCGCACCTGCAGCCTTAATTAAGGGCAAGTCCCCTTCTCACATGATTTTGGGCTGCAGCTGGGTCAAATCTGGCTGCCTATCCCTGTGTAAGCTGGCAGCTCCAGCAGGCAGCAGCTCCAGAGCTGGGGAAGCAGTAGAGGTGGCTCCCACTATGGCAAAGCTTGGGAAGACCTAATGTAAGCGATAGCCAAGTCCTTGGGTCAACAGATGGTGCCCAAAAATGCTTCCCCCAAAACCACCACCCCCAGCCAAATCTGGGTTGCTCCTGTTTTCTAGGTAGGTCCACAATGAACGAGGCTCTCATGCAGGGGGGAGGTGGTTGGAGATGTTGAAAGAGTTGATGAATGCTTTTCCCCATTGACAGGATATTCAGAGTTCCTTAAGGTGCGTTCATCTGAGGCATGCACCATCTGCTGTGGTCTCTGCTGGAGTAAGGGCCTTGCAGAGCCCGGTGCTCATGTGGAGTCCCCCAGAGGAGCTGCTGCAGCCAAGGTAGTTACTGCTGGTTCAGGTAGATTTACTTTACATGGGGGGGGGGGGGGGGGGCTCAATTTTGTTTGCTTTCTTAACTATTTTATAGTATTTCTCAGTCAATTTGGATTCTCCTGTGTCTGTAGAGCGCGTGTGGCTGCAGTGATTTCCTGGGGATTTTAGACAGCTTCATTCAGAGCCATTCAGAAAATTATTTAATCACCTTGGAAAATCCTATGGAGCCAAAAAATCTTGTGTTTACTTAATGACTCGGTTGTAAACTGGTAGTGCTCAACATAGCAGCACCGGGTTGTAAAACTGCACATAAGCCTCCACTGAAACCCAGTGCCAAAAGAAAAAGCAAACCGAAGAATTGGCTCTGTGCGTGCAGCGACACGAACACAAATGCATTTTGTCATCGCGAGGCTGGGCAGGAGTTTCCGAGGCTGCTGCAGAGCCGAGTAACCCCAGGTCCAGGGTAGCTCCTGGGTGACACACTGACTGAGGATGTGATCCTATTGACGCAGTTTGAAACCCCTTAATGACTCATCCGTGTGCCATTAGAGGCTTGTGCTTGTTCAGTGTGTGTTTGACTGATGAAGAGGGGCCGTGCTGAGCACCCTTGGGCAGACAGCCCTTCCTACTGCTGCTGATGGGCAGGGCATGGACGCACAGGCACCGGGGTGCTGTAGGCACTGGGATGGAGCTCAGTGGAGGGTGCCTGCCTGCGACCTCAGCCCCCCTCCTGCTTGTCCTCAGAATGGGATTTTCATAGACACAAAGTCACCACCTTTAGGTTCAGCACTGCCCTGCTGTGAAAAGAAGCATGAGCTGGTCCCCTCTTTCATAGAAGCACAGAATGGTTTGGTTTGGAAGGGCCCTTAAAGCTCACCCAGCTCCAACCCCTGCCATGGGCAGGGACACCTTTCACTAGAGCAGGGTGCTCCAAGCCCCTGTGTCCAACCTGGCCTTGAGCACTGCCAGGGATGGGGCAGCCACAGCTGCTCTGGGCACTCTGTGCCAGCACCTCAGCACCCTCACAGGGAAAAGCTTCTGCCTAAGAGCTCATCTCAGTCTCCCCTCTGGCAGGTTAAAGCCATTCCCTTGTCCTGTCCCTACAGACCCTTGTCCAAAGCCCCTCTCCAGGTTTCTTGTAGCCCCTTTAGGCACTGGAGCTGCTCTGAGGTCTCCCCTTAAGGAGCCTTCTCTTCTCCAGGCCGACCCAGCCCAGCTCTCTCAGCCTGGCTCCAGAGCAGAGCTGCTCCAGCCCTCGCAGCATCTCTGTGGCCTCCTCTGGACTTGCTCAAGCAGCTTCACATCCCTCTTGTGTTATTGCCCTCAAGGGCTGGATGCAGGACTGCAGGCTGGGTCTCATGAGAGCAGAGGAGATAGGGAGAATCCCCTTCCTCAACCTGCTGGCCAAAATACAGCTATATTGTGGGACACATTCCATGTTCTTATGTTTCTTGAGCTGGAGTCACTCGTCTCTCTGCTTGGCAGCGCAGGGTGCTGGACCCAGTATGTGTGTAAGGACTGCTTCATATTAAGAGACAAAATCCCGCCTTTTCCCCGCACACAGGATGAGTGTCCCGGGTGCCTGGCGAGGGGACACAGCCCTGGCAGAGTGCTCCCGCTGGTTCCAGGGAGTGGTGTCATCCTTCTTCTCATGCGGCAGCCTCAGGATCCGCCTCCCGCTCATTCAGGAGCTGCAGCATCACAGCCACCCATAGTCTGATCTCAGCAGCATCTCTCTTGTATCTCCCCTCCCTGGCCCGCTTCCAGCCTCTCCCGCGTGCACCCGGTTATTACTGTAGCATCCAGCATGTTTTACTTCATATTCATCTCCCTTGCACATACCGGCCCACTCACGTATTAGATCCAACTCTTTTTATCCATTTCTTTTTGCTGTATCTCGTCAAAGCGGTGATGCACGACACGCCGCGTGTTGGGACGCATCCTGACGGCACAGCGTGGAGCAGCTGTCTGCACTGCTCCTGGATGTGTCGCTGGATGGACCTGCTGGCTCTCGCAGCAGCCCACCTTTGGAGGAGGATGCTGGATGCAGTAAATGGTGATGGCACCAAAGGTGTCTGGGCTTTTAATGTATATATATATATGCATATACACCTCTTGCAACGCAGGGAAAACTGCAGCCGTTTGGTGTGCTCAGAGGTTGCTCCACTCCTCTTAGATAATATTTGCCTTTTCTTTCTCGTGGGTGGTGGCGGCCACATTAGCTGAAGATGACTCCATAGGGTAGGTTGGAGCCACATAAGGCTCCCTGCTGTGTTGCTAGCATTGAAAGTCGAAGTGCCAGAAACTGTGTGAATACTGTTTTCAGCATGTTAAGCGTGTGGCCAGTTTTAAAGGGCTATCACTCCTCATAAAGATAGAGAAGCTTTTCAAGCTTGATAGGAACAATGGATTGCAAATGGTAGAGAGAGTGAATCGTATCTTCCTGATGAGGAGATGTCATGAGAGGCTGGGGAAGGCAGATCCAGTGCACGGCTTCAGCAGGAGTGGCATCCCTATGGCTGGATTGCTCTCTTTCCTGCATCTTCTGCAATCTCATTCTTCTATTTGCTGATTTTCGCCTCCTGTAATGACCTACTCAAGAGGCTAACAATGACTCCTGCTGGCTGGTGAGCCTGGGTTTATTTAAACTTGCGGACGAAGAAGAGCTGGGATGATATTCAAAGTGGCCATTTGAAAGCAGGCACCCGGCACAGGGGATCTCTGATGTAACTGCAGATGTTTTAGTTATGAGATACAGAAGAATTCATGTCAGTGCTTGAAACCAAGTTTGAATCTCATCATCATGCAAATGTCATTCTCCTGGTGTCTGAAACAATCCCCTGGGTGCCCACAGTGCAGGGTCCCGTCTCATTTCAAAGGCAGCTTGTTTCCTCCCTCAGATAGAGATTAGCTGGCTTGAACTGAAGCTGTCACCCTGCAAACACCTTGCTGGCTCCCCACTCACTTGGAGCCATTGGATTCCACCTTTTGTTGCACCAAGCAGCGGCTGAACAGTGGTGCGTCTCAGGTTGGATGCTTGCTGTGGTGGCTTTGGGTTCTTGTCTATCCATTTCCATGGATTTGGGGGCAATCAAAGAGGTTTGATGTGAACCCCACAGCCGAGACGGAGCCAATGGAGCAAGTGGCAAGCCTGCGTTCAGTGCAGGGAGGAAAAAACCTGCAAACCAAACTGAAAGGCCCTTAATTAAAACAGAAGATTAGATCAACGGAGTGTTACAACAGGTGGTTAAATCCCGTGGCTAAACAGCCCCTGCTTTGTTCTCCCAGTCTGGGGCACGAAGAGAAACTTTCTACAGGGCAAGCAAGGGATCCTGAATACGTGGCATTAGGAGATTACTGCTGGTAACACAGCAGAGCTGGCACTCGCGTTTTGCAGGGAGAAGGCAGAGGCATGCAAATGCACGGCTCACACTGACGGGGCCTCTCGAGCGATGTCAGAAGTTTGCATTCCCATGGGATGGAAGAAGGCTGATGTGGTTTGCTCCTCACTGCAAATGGCTGCGTGAGGAGGTGCTGGCAGCCCCGTGCCCCCAGGAGGAGTGTGTTGCTGGCAGGGGATACAGGGGGACGTGGTCCGAACCTGACGGGGTTCCCTGCGGTGTGTCCCTGCCGTACACCCTGCTTGTTAAATTAGGGCAAAGTATTTCACTGTGATATTTGCAAAGCACTTTGTTGTTGGCAAGGGCTTCTGGGCAGTTCTGCAGCCGCACTGGGGAGGAGGTAGGATGTGTTATGTGCTGCTGCTTACCCAGCTCCTGACCCCACAAGGTGCTGCTAAGCTGCCTATCAGAGGTACCTGGTTCTTAGTGGATGAGCTGCCCCTTGACTATGAGAACTGTTGAGCAGTATTTCGGTCTCCTGATCCTGGAAACTTAACCTCACGTACCTAGAGGGGGATGATGATGAAGCTGTGTGCACTCAATGGTGTGCGCATCCAGTCTTCCGACATTCATGTAGGCATCCGCTACCGCTCGAAATGCGAAGTCTAGTGGATCATGCTGGGAAACATGGTCTGTGTGACAGGGGACACCCAGGCCACCAGCATGCTGCTTCTTGATCATGCCAGTAGGTTGGCACCCTCTGACGGACCTGTCCGGACCATGTCCTCCCTGCTGCAGGTCATCCCCATGGCTCAGTGCACCCGTACCTGCCGCAGCGCCCCAAGGGGAAGGCAGATGAGCCGGAGGGTGTTGGCAGCTCCAGTGAATGAAGTCAGTGCAATTGGGCTGTGCCCTCGCTGCAGCTGAGCAGCACAGACAAGCCTGAAGTTATTCCCAGCACTGCTTATGAGTCCTCCTCTGGTGGTGCCCAAGTGTCAGGACTCAGGGAAAGGGGTGAATGCTGTGCGTGCTCACACAGAGATGGTACCAGGAAAAAGAATCACTGTTCAGCATTGTTGAATTTTCCTTTGAATTAAGGCTGAGTGGGGGAGAAAGAAAGTGATCCACCACTAAACTGTTTGGTGGCTTTACCTTATAGTCTGTGCTCAACAGAATTTGGGGGAATGTCTGTCGTTCTGAAAGACAACCTTCCACCAGAAAACAACCCAATCCCAAACTCTCTTTAAGATGCTCCAAAGGGAGGAGTTGGATTAGCAATGGCAGTGTGCAGAGGAAGAAAATATCAGAGCTATTGTCTGATGCTTTTCAAGCACCTGCTGAGGCACCATTTTAGGAGGCAGTTAGCGGGTCCCAGAGGAAGGATGCTGCTCTCCCCTGGAGTGGGTACCAGCCGGCACTGCCCCATCTCAGAGCCGAGCTGCCGGGGCACAGCCATGGGGAGCAGTGCTGTGCCGGGGCTCCGCGCCGCCTCCTGTTTTTCACGGGATGAGGAAAGCGCTCTCGCCTGACCCGGGGGCTCCTTTCCCCTGGGAGAGGACAGATGGTCTCCCAGTGAAGGTGTGGGACTGGGAATTGGGAGCTCTGGATGCCTTTCCGGCTACATCAGAAACTTGCTATGTGGCACCACCTACTTCTGTGCCCACGTTTCCTCCTACTCCTTCCCTCGCGCCCGCCGCTTTTCCCAGACCTTTCCCCTCACTGCTCGAGTGTTTTCTTTCCTTTTGCAGAGTGCTTTTCACACTCGAAAGCCTCCCAGCAGCTGTCACCAGTACCTGGACCAGACACCCCCTCCTGCCTCGGCTTCTCCCCCCTCCTCGCTCTCCCCATCAATCTCTCCCATCTTCTCACGAAGCTGCTGCTGTTCGACATCTCCTCCGGATCCTGCTTGTGGCCAAAACTTGTCCTTGCTCTACTTTCGGAGCACTGCTCTTGGATGGGTTTGCTGCAGGCAGTGTGCTTGGGGCATGGGTGATTTGGGTGCAGAGCAGGGTTTATCCCCCGCTCAGGCAAGCCTGCTGGCAGGATATCATGATATCAGTGGATGTGACTCACAGCAGAGCAGCCTGACTCAGCTGATGGGTTTTCTCCTCTGGACTGAGCAAAACCGTCAGAGCTGGGTCCTCCTGTGCCCATTGTCCCGAGGCTCTGGGTTTTGCTGTCCTTTGCTGCTTCAAAGTGATGCTCTCATTTTTGGGCTAGACGTGCGTGCTCTGTGGAGCAAGCACTGCCTAGCTGACAAGCTTAGGGCACAGTTTTGTACTCCCCAAAGATGATCTGTGTGACACGACACTCTGCCTCCCCTTTCCCAGGGCTCCTTCCCTTTCCATGCTCCATCCATGTGGCTGTCAAAGTCAGTTGATTTTAAGTGACTAGTCACAACATTCAGGTTATTCACTGGTGCCTCAAAAGGATGAGATGCGCACTCCAAAGCAAAAACATCTACAGGACTTCCAAAGCCGGGTCCAGCCTGGGCTGCCCAGTGCTCAGCACCCTTGGTCACCCAAAGGACAGATCAAGGCGAAAGTGCCAAAACATCAAACCCTTCAGCGGCATCCTTTGCAGTTGCTGTTACTACTCACTTCCCAGAGCGAGCACCATTTGAGGCATTTCACTGCAGTTCCTACTCAAGATTAGACTGGGACTCAGTCCTGCTCCATGTCCCTCGTGGGCAGAGTGCAGGCCCTCAGGGACCTCTATCCTGGCAGCCACATCTCTCAAGGTCCTACTTGGTCAGTTTCTACCTTGGGCATATGCAGAAGTGACTCCATGTCTTCAAATCTCGGTGGATGCCTCCCCTCGATAGACTGAGCATAGGGCACAGATGACACCCAATTAATTGGGTTTCTTCAGTGGTGATGTGTGGGGATGCAATAGATGCTGTAGTCCTTGTCTTCAGCAAGGCTTTTGGTGGAGCCCTAATTGGCAGGCTCATGAACGGAGCTGTGAGACTGTCTTATGGATGCAAACGCCCAGTGAGTCTGAAAACATCGGAGGTCCACATCCAGGTAGGAGAATGCTTAAAGAGAAGACCAGAAGCATCTCCTAAGGCCACCGATCCTTCTTCCAAACCACAAGGGTAAGGAAAACTGGCTCATCTAGCCTGCAGAGAAAAGCTGGGGATGAGGGAGAGGAGTGATGCCAGCGGGATAAGGGGATGCCAGTATACAGAACCTTGAACCCACAGCTCGAAGGTTTAGGTTTTCAGGAGCACCTCAAAGGTGGTATGAGCCCTGTGGTGCTGAGCACAGGGTCTGAGGCTGGTGACATCCCCTTGTTCTGTGGAAGAGCGCGTGGAGTGGAGCAGCTTGTGAGCACGTGGCAGAGCAAAAGGTGAACTGCAGGACTGGTTGAAAATATCTCTGCTTTCCATAACCCAGTAACACGTCTTGCATGTAAATTGGGCGTCTGATGTGTTCCCACCACCATCAGCAGGATTTTTATCTGCCTGCAAGAAAGGGAGCTGGGTAAGAACCTTGTGCTGCTGAATAATCCTGCAAGAGAGGAGAATATAAGAACTAATTAAATTAAATCTTATTTAATACTTGGCTCAGGGTTAGGATGGCAATAAAAGGAGAGAAACTGTTTCCTAGCTGTAATATGGTAGTGTTAATTAAAAAAAAGCAGCCTCAAACTGGTTGTGATGCCAAGTTGCATTAATATATTAACATCCAGCTGTTGTGCTTTGCATCTGCTGGACGCCTTTCAAATGTACGGCTTTAAGTTTGCAGAATAGAAGCAACAATCAAGGCTGAGGGGCAGCAAACAAAGGGAAAGCAGAGGTACTCTGCGGTGTTGGGGCAGGAGTCCGGGCTACTCGAGGAGCTTTGTTCTATAGGGGAAAACATGAGCCTGTGGTCCTTGGTGCCTCTCCCGCTGCAGCCTCCAGTGAGGAAGCATTTCTGCACAGCGGAGATAATGGGGCTCTTCCTTTCCCTCTTCAGCAAGAGAGATGGCCAGAAAAGCTGGTGAGAAAACCACGGGAAGGTTACTTCATTCCGAAACTTATAATCTTCTAATCTAAAAATTAAGAATCCCAAAATGCCTTTTGACAGTCTTAAAACTTTATTTTATGCAATTCATATAACAATACATCACTTGAACATTTTAATCAAAGTGTTTTTTATTTTAGTTTGCTATTTTTGTCTATAAATGCATCATAAATTTAAGGAAAAATCTCAGGTTATTTATCCAGGGATCTCCGTGATGAAACTGAAAGAGCCTTTGAAGTATTCCAGGTTCACTGTATCTGATTTTTTTTCCCTATGGAGATCTGCTGGTTCTGACAGAATTCAGCAGTTCACGTGATAACACATTCCCAAACAAATCAGGCTGTAGCAGAAGTCACTCGAAGATGACGTTTTGGGGAGTCAGTAACTGATGGAGTTGAATTTCAGGATTCTTATGAAATGTCACAAAGCAAAGTAATCTATAGCTGCTCAATTAGAACGAACCCAAATATTTTCTGTTTTCCTTAAATTGGAGTTTTGGAAAAATCTATTTTATTTAGAATTTTGGGGAAATCTGTTTGGATATCTCAGAATTTGCTTAGTGCAGGGGGATGTTTTGCCATTCTGACTTTTCATGTCACACCTACGAAGGCAGCGCATTATGTGCCTTGCAATTACTGACACATCATCGGATGACATAAGAGATGCAAAACTTTTTCCTTTTTACTTTTTAATTGAGAGGTTTGGGCTCGATACTGACTGAGCTGCCTTGCCTTTGTTTCCAGATCAAAGTGGCTCCTGCTCATGTCATAACGAAACAGTTTGATGGCTTCGCTAGGGCACAAAAGGGAGCCACTTTGATCTGGAGCAAAGAAAGGATGTCTCAAGTAGTACCAGATAACAGCTGCTCTTTGTGGTTGTAAAGGAAAATAAAATGAGAATATTTCAACTATTGTCACAATATGGCATGATACAATAATGACTTCTGATATGCAACTTAATAGGGGAAAATAGTATTATTAGAAGGGAACTCCAAAAAATAAGAATGATTTTTTTTTGCCATGGGGAATCCTGCGTTTACTGAGTGGCAATTTTCATTAATACGCGTTTCATCAACAACTGAATTCTGTTGCAAGTGTCTTTGGGATGGAAAATACTTAGTTTGACCAAAAAATTAAGGAATGGCTCTCATTAGCTTGGAGTCCTTGGTGCTCAGCTCTCTGGAATGAAGGGATATTCTTGCAGATGTGCCCTGTGTCAGGGGACAGCATAAGAGTTTTACTGTGCTGGACTAGCAGGGGAATGCTGACAACCATTAGAAAGTGGGGAAGCTGCAGAATTTCTTCCCAACAGAGACTTTCTTGCTCAGGCTTTTCCCAAACCGGCATGCAAACATCCTTTATGGTCTGAATTTATGCCTCAGCGATCTTACTTTGTGGCTTTGACCGATGTCTCTCTGTGCTGAAGAACGCCAGTACCGGAGGGCAGGTTTCCTTAGTGCGCCGGAGCTGGGGTCTCACTATCCTCCCTCCAAACTCCAAGGCTCCAGGTTGATGACAGGTTGTGTAGCCATAACCCACGGAACATCTCCCATCATCCCCTCGCAGGCTGCTGGGGCAGGCAGGGACCCGACATGGCCCTTCCCCATGCCCTGCAGCATCCCACTCCTTCAGCCTAGCTGCCAGCACACTCGGAGACATAGCCAGGACCAGAGAAGCTTCCTGGGGTTTGGGGAAGGAGCCAAAAGTTGCAGCCTGCTGCCAGCCAGCCGGTGAAGTTAGCTGAAACTTCAGGAGCAGTCAGTGGGATTTCTGGCCAGCCTTAGCCTCGGGTGCTCTGGTGAGGAGCAGCAAATAAAACCTTAATTATTTTGTGTATGTAAATTGTCTCCTGAAACAGGCGTTTGGCAACCCTAATGGTTTTCTTCATGCCGGGGTGTAGCTAGGCACTAAAATAAGTCAGTCTGTAGGAGGGATGTGAGGTGGGAGATAGGGAAAACTCTTTTTATATTACTCCCCTTGCTATATTAAGAGGCACTGTTCCCTTTCCTGGCTTGAGAAAAAGCTCTTCCTTGCCTTGCAGACGGTCTCTTGCCCTGGTTTAACTGCTGAGAAACCACGATTTAGAAATCCTTGGTTTTGGCATTGCCACTCGTGTCCCTGCGACCCGCAGGGATGTGAAGAGGTCTTAGTTAAGTCCAGCAGCAGAGTAAGGCCGTGGCAATGCCATTAGCTGATGCTGAGGTTTGGGGTCTGCCTTGCGTCCTGACTTGGCAGCTGGCTACAGATGGAGAGCGTATGGGGAGCTGGTGCTATAAAGAGGTTATAGGGAGGTTTGATGGCTGAGGGGGACCTCAGACACCTGAATTACTTCTTCCTATTCTCCCCTTTGTTTTTGCTTCTCTCTTATTTCCCCCTTGAAGCTCGCAGCTGGGTGTTGCCGGGGGTGAGGCTGCTGGGGGTGGATGACTTTGGATGGACATGTTTTAAGTAATGGCACCAAGCCCAAAGCTTTTTGGATGGGCGTTGCCTTAGTATTGCAGAAACCAAGGGAAATAAACAGCAAATAGGTGACTGTTACAGGTGAACACCACCCTGTAACGGTGGCGGTCTGCAACCCCCTCCAGCTCTCCTTGGAAATGAATCATGAGATTCTTAACCTGTGACCTCCTCATGGTGTGCTACTGGGCTGACATGACTTCCCTACCTCGCTGGCAGCCTGGCGTGCTGCTGGAAGCCAACACGAGCGAGGAGGAACCAGGCTGTTTTCTTCCTGAAGTGAGTGGGAGCAGGCAGCAGGCGATGCTGCGCCCCCGCTTGTCACGGCTGTTGTTTTCCACCAGAGAGGGGGGAAGAGATGCAGACGTCGCAAAAGCTGGAGCGCACCGAACCGCTGTTCCTCCTCTTAAACACATCCCAATCCATCACACTGCCCCGCGCAGTGATTAATGGGTGTAGGGTGTTCCCAAATACAAAAGCTTGCTGAAGAGCAGAGGCTGTGCCAAGGCCAGGGGATGTTGGATAATGCCCCCCTCAAAAGCCACTCCACTGCATGTAAAGATCTATTGTTGTTTTTCCACAAAGCCTAAATATTGATTTGCAGTGGAGGTGAGAGTACCTTTTATTTCAGCAGGGTTTAAGATAACAAGTGAGTCAGGGGAGTGATCCCACAGAGGCATATGCATATTTATTCACCCTACTCAGGAGTGTAGATGTTTGTGGGATACAGCCTTAACACAGCATCTGAAATCACACTGTTTGTCTAGGTATTGCTATTAACACCTACCCATAGCGAAAGTGTCATCGCTTCTGCACAAACCTACTTCAACAGAGCAAATGCAGAGGAGACCCTGTGGTAAAGACTGCTTGGCTCGTGAGAAAGATGCTCTGCCAGAGCCCAACTCTTCATCCCAAAACTGACCTCCTTCCTTCAGTCGTGAAAGTGAATAAACTGTGAGGGTCAGGAGGCTCTGCAGTTCAGCCTTGTACTGGGATGAAGCCGGGATACCTACTGTGTTTTGGCTGGGGTAGGGATGTCATGCCAAGGACCCACTGGGAGGAGGAGGAGGAGGGAGTGGGATAATTCAGCTCTTCCCTGCAGGAGCGATAGCTGTTTGCTGGGGCTGTCTACTACAATACATTGCACCTGGGGCTGGTAGATACCCAGTCCCTGTTAATACACTTTCAGGAGCGCAAGATATACATAGAATCATAGAATGGTTTGGGTTGGAAGGGACCTTAAAGCTCATCCAGTTACAACCCCCTGCCACTAAAGTAGGGTGCTCCAAGCCCATGTGTCCAGCCTGGCCTTGAACACTGCCAGGGATGGGGCAGCCACAGCTGCTCTGGGCACCCTGTGCCAGCGCCTCAGCACCCTCACAGGGAAGAGTTTTTTCCTAATATCAAATCTCCTTCTCCCCTCTGGCAGGTTAAAGCCATTCCCCTTGTCCTGTCCCTGCAGACCCTTGTCCCAAGCCCCTCTCCAGGTTTCCTGGAGACCCTTTGGGCACTGGAGCTGCTCTGAGGTCTCCCCTTCAGGAGCCTTCCCTTCTCCAGGCTGACCCAGCCCAGCTCTCTCAGCCTGGCTCCAGAGCAGAGCTGCTCCAGCCCTCAGAGCATCTTCATGGCCTCTTCTGGGCAGTTCCATGTTCCTCTTGTGTTGGGAGCCCCAGAGCTGGATGCAGGACTGCCAGAGGATTTCATGAGATCAAAGAGCTTCAGTCAAGACCACCTTATAATGACAAATAGATTGTGTAAAATGGGGCTTTTCCAGTGAGCTGATCCCTCAGTGGTGTTTAGAGAACTTCCCCCTTTGCTCTCATTGTGTAAATGCTGATTTACTGAGAACACGGAATGTATATTTTATAGTCTAATATAGCATTATATTGACTTTCAGTATTAATTCTAGAAATGATCCATTTCTATTGTTGGAACCAAACCCCACCAATTTTTCCGCCATGAGGACCATATTTACCTTATAAGAATAAGGTGTCCATCCTCCAACACTGGGAGACAACTGACCTAGTATTTTTCAACAGGCATGTTTCTACAAGTACCAAGTAAGCCGTTTGTTAACCATTGCGTCTATATAAGCGCCATCCTATATTTTATTCCCTTTTTTTCTCTCTTTCCCCAATCGCTCACTTTTTCTCTTTAGAAAGTGCTCCTGATGCTACGTGGAGCCCCAATCTGACAGTATGAACACTGAGTACATGCAAGACTTCTTCCTACAGTATCAGGTGTGCTTTGTGGATTAGACAGCAGAGTTCTCACCAGACGACTTTGCTATAAAGCCTCACGAAACCTGTTCTGACAGGGGCAGGCAATCTCTGCGCAGAGCCTGCTCACAGCGCTGCCTGCCTTGTGATGCTCAGGTTTATTTTTGGAGCGCTTGGAGTCTTGAACGTGTTAGGCTCTGAGATGCCATTTTGCTTTCTCCCAAAATAAATTCGCAGTCTTCGTGGCTGAGGGCAAAAATGGCAAGTTTATGTTTTTCTCGTCATTGTTTAGCTTTAAACAAGAACCATCTTTTAAACCTTTTCTTTTCATGTATTTCAAAGAAGGACGATGAGGCCCTTTTTGCTCTGCGGATCACCTCGAGTTCCCATTTGCATACCCACACCAGCCGTTTGTTGCTTGGTGAGTGGAACCAAAGACGTGAATTTTTTGTCTTTTTTCTTTTTTACATTAAAAGTGAAATGAGCTGAAATCAAATGGGTGGTGCTGGCACAGCTGGGAGAGGGACAGCAGCTGATTACATTCCCTTTGGTCTTCTGATCACATTTCCTCTGGGCAGGATGGGATACAGCTTATCCCTCCTTGGGCTCCCGCCTCAGGGTCTTTGCTAAGCGTTCTGAAAAGAAGGCGCAAAGCATATTTAAGCAGTTACTACATTTTGACCTGTTTTCTTCATTGCTATGTTTAGGACTTTCCTCAGGAAGAATGGAAAAGGAAGGATGCAAGAGGATGGATGCTATCACACACTGCCTAAGGCATTGGTGAGATTGAACTCTTCCTTGCTGTTACAGGCAGTCATTAGTAGAAGGTAAAGGTGGGTCAGACCAGCTTTTGCTTTGCTGCTTCTGTGAGCTTTGCCTGTTGTCAGCTTCCCCTGTGTGAGGTTGATTTTCACATCAGCAGTCCTGTAATACCAGTGTGGGCTCTGTTTGTGGCAGAGGGTACCCAATGAAGGAGTTGTTCTGCCTGCTGAGCTAAAAAGCTGTGTAACTCACTGTGGACACAGCTGGGTCATGTATCCCATGAAAAAGAGATGTTACGGGTTTCCTTGTTGTTGTAACTAGATGGGGTGTAAGAGGATATGTGGTACTTAGGGACATGGTTTAGTGGTGGGCTTGGCAGTGCTAGGTTTATGGTTGGACTCAATGACAGTAAGGGTCTTTCCAACCTAAATGATTCTATGATTCTGAGATAAATAAGAAGTAACATTCAGGTATTACAGAGGTGGGATAACACCCTGTGTGGTGTACACTGCCACTGGGGTTTAAACTAAAGGACTAACTACCAGGTGTTGCTATGCAGAGATTAACTGAGATATTTAATTTAGGGGCATTTAATCAGGCTGACTGTGATTGGGTTTACTAGTATTGGTGCAAAAGCCTTTCTGGCTGCCTTTGTTTGTTTAGAAATGGTATTCATCAGTGTTAAATAGACTGGGACCACATTCACAGTGAAATTAGCTGCTGTCAAGCTAAACAAATGCTCAATATAGGGTCTGACCTGGTTTAAGAGTCAGTGGCTGGGGGAACACAGGCAGCTGGCGGTGGGGGAAACCTGTCCTGTGTAGCAAAGGGTGTCTGTGGGCCGCCTCTCTCTGCAGCGCGATGCCGTGGCTCTTGTACCGTGGTTCTTCCCAAGCCTATTTTCAGTCCTCTAAATTGATTTCATTCCTGCCATGAGCCATGCTAGCCATGCCCGTGCTTACGCGCCCGCATTGTTAAAGGCAATGTTGAGTGCATTTTTGAGTGCTGTATCGATGTTATTTCTTGACATCCAGCTTTCTCCCTGTGCCACAGCAAGTGGGAACAAATTTTCTCCTGTTCAGACATGGCCAAGGTGCTTTCGGTGGCTATGAACGGAGAGGGAGGGCGTGTGGTGAGAGCGCTCAAGTGCCGAGGTTCTATAGCCACAGTGCAGTGCAAGCCTGAAAATAGGTGTTCAAAGACCACAGATGTGTGAGCCTCCACCAAAGAGAAACAAACATTGTGCCTTATCCCCAGAGACATTCATCCCCAAACCCTGACAGTGTGCATCTTGTCACAAACAAAATCTGTACAGAAAAGATATTTTTAAAGAAATAGCACAAATAGTCAGGGAGTGCTGAGATAGACCCCGGGAATGCTCTGAATTTCAGCATTCATGTTGGCTTGCTCCAAACCTCTGCTCCAACAGGCAAACACCCACCTCCGTGCCTGCCCACGTGCGCGGCTGTCACGTTCCTTCCACCTCCCGCATCCCTGGCAGCCTGGGATGCGGGAGATGATTAATGCCAGCAGAGCAGGCTCCTATTTGTCTTGATCTTCAATAAAGACGATGCGTATGGAAATAAATGGATAAACAACCATGGTTTAACTGCAGCTCCTCTGGGGTGTATAATTTGGATTGTGTGTGTTAGGAGTAAGAGGGGAAAACAGTCAGTTTACATGTTTGTTTGTGATTCTCTTCCACTCTACTAATACACTGCATGTCACTTACAGACTGGAAGACTAACGCTCTCCCTCTTGAGCTTTGACTGCTTTACTGCTTCCCACTTGGAAGCACTGCAAGGGACCAGGAAGGGCTGAGTGCCGCTTTGAGTGTGATGCTCAGCAGTGCTGACAGCCATCAAAAATACTTGAGGCTGTTGAGACCTAGGTTGCCGTATAATATCTTTTTTTCCTTAACCCCCCTGGTATCACAGACTGCAGCTCTGGCTATTCAAAAGGCTTGATCCAGCTTCCAGTGAAGCTGGAGAAAGCTTGGGTTCTGCCCAAGGCAATGTGTTTTAGGCTGGTGTGATGTGCTGTTCTCTCTGGCTTGCACATATTGCTCCCATTGAGCGCAAAAAAGCATGGGGAAAGTGCAAAGTGATTAAAATCAAATCATGCGATGTTTTTTCTACCCCTTTCTCTTCCTACTCCCCCAGTTCTCCTGAAAACAAACAAAAACAAAAGGAAATGAACGAAAACAAGCAGGGGGGAAAAAGGGGAGAGGGGTTATTCAGTACCGCCGTGCCACATTATATAGGTTGCCTGGAAGAAAGCCTGGTGGCTGCTGAGCCCTGCTGTGCTCCCTAGGCTGCTCAGTCCATTTCTTTCACTTTTGGGGTGTTCAGGACTGGGGGACCGCTGTGTGTTGCGGTAAGGGCTGGTCACTCTCCTGGTGCAGATGTTTTTCCTGTGAAAGTCTACCTGGTTGAAACTCGTGCTTCACTAGTCCGAGGTGTTTGAAATAACAGTCATCGCACTCCACCCGGCAGAGCATTCCCCGTGATGCATCCCCATGATATATGGCCTGGAGATGCAGCGCTACCTCTCTTGCCAGCAGCAGGGTAGAGCTGAGGCCAGCCACACAGGGTGGAGTGAGCCCCTGCTGACTTGGTTTAAATAAACCTCCAGCTCCCAGAGCTCCTTTACAACCGGGCTGCGCTTTGCAGGGGGAGATGGATGTGTGCGGGTACCCTCCACCCGCTAGTGCAGGTGTGATGGCAATGCTGAGAGACCCATTAGGAGAATGGATGGTTGAGTAGGGAAAATAAAATGGTGAGCCTAAGCCTTAGCCAGCGGGAAGCTTTGAATCTAGCATCAAGGTTTGGCTTTCAGTTACTAATCTGCTGTGCAGAAGGGAGTTAAGCTGGATTTATACCCAGGGAGCAAGAGGAAGCAATTTAGCCTTGGGTTTCCCATCTCTAATTGCATGCCTGCAGCCTCTGCTCCCAGGGAGATGATGGGAGCTTTGCCAATGAGCTCAGTAAGCTCAGGTGTAGACTTCCAGATTCACAGTTTTTTTCCTTAATATTTCGCATTTTAGGCATGCCTTGGAATGATCCTTGTGACAACTTCATGAAACCCATCTGGCTTCTCTTATTTTTTAAATTATCTTTCAAATGCATCTGTGCAAGTCTAAATAAGCCATCGATAGTGCTATAACCTACACTCTGTAAAAGCATGAACCCCGTGTGCTCAGTGCTTGTTACCACCAAGTGCAAATCCACCAAGAAAGGTGTTTGTAACTGGGCCTTCTGTCCTCGATAATTCAGGTGGTATTTGTACAGAGGAATCAGGGCACCAAAGCATTTATTTGCTTTCAGTGACAGGCACCATCTGCTACATGCCTGCAACGCATTCAAGAAGGGATCCTGCCCGCCTGCTGCACGCAGGGAGGCTGTGGCAATGAGAATAGTAACAGTGGATTTGGGAGCAATGTTTGCAGAGAGTATATATGCAATGCCAAGTGCAGGCATGGCCAGTGGTCCTGCCTGCTGGGAGTGGAGGGGCAATGGGGCTAGTTCATGCCCCGGCTGGTGTGGCAGCAAACAGCCTCCAGGTAGGAATGAGCATCCTCTGAGTGTCCACACTTACCCATGTCAGTGGCCCCAAAAAACACATCATGGCTTAAAGTGATGTCAGACTTGGAGATGTTCCCCGATGGCTTTCATGGATTCAGTCACAACTGCTGCATGTAGATACATTGCCGGGTGAAAATACCCACTCAGAAGGAATTTGGATACCCCCTGGGGCATAGCTTCAGAATTTGGGATAATGAGGGGCCACAAATGTGCCAGGTAGTAGGTATGAAATCTTAGATGAGCACAGCATCTCAGTGGTAGCCTGGGTGTCATTATTGCCTTCCTCTGTGCCAGCAGCCAAATTGCACAGCCCTTGAGGTGTTCGGGGCTAGTCATCCCTGATGCCTTTATTAAGCTGTACTGCTAGTGGCAGGCTGGCTTCTGCTGGAATGGGCATGTTAAGGTTTGGCACCACCATGGAGCCATCTGCAAAGTGAGGGAGAGGGTATTGGGCTGGTAGGGGTGGGAAAAGGCTGCATGATACAGTGCTTGCTGCAAAGTGGGTTTGGAAAGGGTTTCTGAGTGTCACTGACACCCATATCTCAGAATAATGTTATCCCTGTTGTGTGTGTGTGTATATATATATGTATATATAATTTTTTTTTACAGTACAATAGGGATTTTTAATAGGAAATAATTGCTCTTCTTTTTGGATAGGTAAGCAATTCACTCCTAGAAGTTCCCATGAATCTTCTGCTCTCGCATGCCCATGCGTTACAGCGGGGTCAGCCTTCTGTGAGAGTCAAATTGATGCGAAACAACATACATGTAGGCTCTAGTCTACTGGGTTTAGATCAGAGACGGATCGGATGACTCACAGGAATCTATGGAAATAGATCAAAGTGGCAGCACACGTTTGAAGGGAGCGCTTGCGTTCGGCGCGGAGCAGGGTTTTTTGACAGCGGCTGGGCGCGTGAGTCAGAGCGTGGGCTGGCGTGGGAGCATCTGCGGGAGTCGGACCGAGACAGACGCAGAGGGATGGCTGCAATTAAGTGCTTAGTGAAATGGCTGTAATAGTAAAATTAATTTAAAGGCACAGGTTGCAAACGCGGCGTTCCCAAATAGCTGCTTCCCAGCAGCTCGGGGGCTGTCGGGCGTTTCCCGTCGGATGCTCAGCTCCAGGAGCCAGCTATCCCCGCTGATGTGGGAGGTATGTCAGGAAGCTGCTTGCTGGAAACTGGATGTTTTCCAGCTGCCATGCACACCACGAGGAGCTCACGGGATGGGTGGTGGAGCCCTGCCCTGGGCCGCGGGCACTGACCTGCAGACTCCTGCCAGGGAAGGAGAGCCGAGGGGAGGAAGGGATGCCAAGCAGAGATGTTAAGGGAACAGGGAGTGGAGAACAGATCTACATTTACTGGGAATAGTTGCAGAACACCCACACACTTCTGTGGGACTAGGATCATGCCCAGAGCTCACAGAAAAGCTCAAGTTGGTGGGGGTTTTTCTATGGTGCCCAATGCTATCGTTTCTAAAGATTGGCACTGGATCCCACTCATGACGTGACTTCAGTATTCCAATCCAGAAAGCCCACTCTTGGGCTGTACCTCTGCCTTTGCAGCGAATGCCAACCACTCACAGTTAACTGCCTCCAAGGGACCTGGATTTGGCTCCTTTGTTACTGGTCTCAGTGCCCCTGTGATGGCACCAGGGCCCGTATTACCTGGGTTTACGGGCTCCATCCCTGCAGGACCCCACCTGTGGGCAGCCCCATATAGGACCTTTCAGGGGGAAGCAGTGAGACTCTCTTCCTCACTGCAATTTTTAGACATTGCTATTTCGTGCCCTGTTATCCAGATTTGATAAGTCTGCATGACATGTAGAAATCTGATTAAAATGAATAAATCAATAAGCTCTTATTCAACAAGTGATGGAGGAAACATCTTGTAGCCACAAACCTGCATAACCGGCTAAATCTCTGTGCATGACCTGGGCAAGCGATTGGCAGCACCAGATACCTGCCTGTGACTGACGTCTGTGCTTTTGATGTTTAAGCCTCATTTCCATGTAACGGTGCTGCTGGCTTAATTGATCATATCACTTTACTCGGGTCTGTTAGTAATTTTTATGTGCTTTAAGGGGAAAAAATGAAAAAAGTCATCCCCCAAAGCCAGCTTTGCCATTATGTAAAAGTGAGATGAGAGGGAAACAGTTCCCTATGTATTTTCCTGCTGCATTTAATGATGAATTGTAATTAGATTTCCTGCCAACCAGGGTAAATGGCTCAGGCACCTCATAAGCCATGAAAACTCATGTGCTGAAACACAGCTCCCAGAAGAGAGGTCCTCCTGGGGTCCTACAAGTGGGTTCCTGCATGTTCCCAGCCTGCCAGTCCAGGATTACCCATGTGCTTCAGAGAAACCCATAGCTTCTAGTGGAAACAGCGTGTGTTTGTTGGCGGTATTTTAATAGAGAATTTCCATGGATCTATTTTAAGATATTGCTTGGTAAATACCTGTTATTTCCCTGCATCCCCCTTGCTGGCCCTGCAAGGAGATGAGCATAGTGGGGATTTCCTTCCCCAAGCAGATGGCTGTGGAAGGAAGGTTTTATAACTTATTGGTATTTTTCTGTTTTGGGGATGTTCTGCACAGGCGAGGGACCAAAGGATTGCTCTTCGCCCTGATTGCTACACAGAGCACATTTTAGCAGGGAGAAAGGGTGATGTTTTGAATAATTAAAGAAAAAAATAATGAAGGCATCCCTCTCGAAGTAATAGATGTGTAAAATTAATGTACTTTCTGAAGTGTCAGTGCAAGTGCTTCTAAACGTGTCCACTGCAGCATGAGCAGCCCACACAGCATTTCCCAGCGTGCGTGAGCAGCGCTGTCCTCTGCTGAGTGCAGTCAGAGGCCACCGCCAACACGGCCATCGCCGGCTCCAACCCCGAACGTCCCTTCACTTCTGGACAAGTCCTGGTCTGCTCTTTGTAGCTAAAGAAGGCTGCGCTGAAATGATCACCCAGTCCAATACCTTACAGCCAGTTATCCCTGCCAGCAGGATGGACAGACACCCGGTGATGAGCTGGGATCACCAGCTGCGTGATGGCTATCCTGGATGGATTTGAGGAACTGAATGGAGGGCAGCTGAAACTCTGGCAGTTTCGGCTACCCTGGTGCTCACCTTATTTGCTGCAGTTCCTGGGTCACTGTCTGCAAGATGTTTCATGGAATATAAGTTACTGAAGGTAGCCCAGGTTTACTTGTTACATAGCTTTTAATTTTGCCCTTTCATTTTCATCAATATCAGGTTTACAGGTTTACCCACTGTAATTTCAAATACTTATATTTCAACTCAAGTGTTAAGAAAGGGAGAGAAATTTAACTGCAACATGGGTTTTTTGGAGGAAAATTTCTATTCCTGTCAGTTCTCAGATCAGGGTACAATTACAGTGTATGGGAGCTCAGAGCTCCATTTACAAATGTGATTGTCAGGCAGTCAGATGTATGCCTTTGCCCACCTCTGAGACCTGTAATTTAGCTGCTGCCCTGCCATGACACTTGACTCTGGTTTAATTACAATGATCTCTCAATCTGGAAAGCTATTTCAACGGGACCAAAGGCTGGGCTTGTGGAGCCCTCTCCTGCTTGGA
The DNA here is from genome assembly GCA_039720435.1 of Amazona ochrocephala. Taxonomy (NCBI): domain Eukaryota; kingdom Metazoa; phylum Chordata; class Aves; order Psittaciformes; family Psittacidae; genus Amazona; species Amazona ochrocephala. The sequence goes on along the minus strand of CM077881.1, from coordinate 77,215,077 downwards.
GGCTCTCCCCAGAGCCAGGGCTGCTCTCAAAACCCCTCACCCTGCAGGTCGGGCTGTGGTGGCTCTGCAGCCAGGCACGAGCATTTTATATCTGATGGTAGAAGCGTTGTAGGTTTAAAACCAGGTTGAGATGACCGCCCGAGGTCTGGGATGTAGGAGAGAGCCCAGAGCCATTAACTAGTGGAGCTTTCTGCTTTCTACTTTTGTGTAAAACCAGGCATTAGTATAATTACTATTATCATTATTATTTATTGGTTTTCCCCATGGCAACTGGAGCAGATGTGTTTTGCAAGGACTCCAAGCCCCCCTGACCCATGGGGCTGTGCCTGTACCAGGCCATGTCCACCCATGTCCCTGCTCCAGCCTGCTTGCACTTGACTCAGCCTCCTGCCGCCCCACCTTTGCACCAAAGCTGCCGTTTGCTGTTTCTCCACTCACTGCATCTGCGTTCTTTTTCCCTTTTTCTGTCTTTTCCTGTAAGGCTCTTGGAGCAGTTATAAATCAACACCATTCGTCCCGCTGCCCTCTGCCACCTGGGATGACCTTTTGCCATGCTGGTTTTTCACCTCCCCACATGTGGTTCAGTCACGACGTCTGCTGGCTTGTGGATCTGTCCAGATGCCCCAGGGGATGGTGCCAAGATCCTGGCAATCTTTAAAAACTTGGGCCCCCTTAGTCCTGGGATCCCACAGCCCAGCAGGACCAGCACCTCCCTTGACTGTCATTGTCCTGAACAAGGAGGTGAGGCACCAGGTAGCAGCCGGACAGGCTGCAAAGCTCAATGGCGATGAGCCCTGTGACTGGTTTTAAGTCACAAAAAGGGGGAGTGTATCACCTCACCCCTCTCATTCCCAGTGCGGGGGGGATATTTCCCAATGGAACAGGGGAAGGGGTTGCTCCTGCTGTGCCCCCAGGGGTGGACCAGATGCAGTCAGCAGCCAGGGAGGAACAAAAGAGAGTGTTTTTCCTTTGTGAACTCGCACAAATAATGTTCCATTAAAAAAACCCCAAAACACTGATTTATTTTTAAGTCTGTTTCAGACAATGTAAACAAGCATTATCTTTACGTTGCTTCTGCTAAATGTCATAATTGCATAATTGCTAAAGCATTCGACTTCTCATGTTTTGGAAATTGTTGATTCCAAACCGTCTCTTTTCCTAGATCAACAGTTCTGCTGCTGGGGCTTCCCTGGTGCTACACTGCCAAGTAGCTGCAGAAGGATGTGGTGATGGTGAAACTCTCATCACCCCTCACTACCTGTGCTGCGCAGGTTGGGGAAAAATAAGTAAATCCAATTTAACCAAAGGCCTTCGGGATGGGGAGAAAATTAAATAATTCCAATTCAAACACCTTCAATCAAAGGGAGCATAGAGATGAAGAACAGAAGCAGGATGGGTGAGATGCTATGGGTGCAGGAGGCTAATCTGTTCCCACCAGACACTGTCCTCGTCCCAGCAGAGCTCTGATACAGCTAAGCAATTTGGCTGTGGCTGCTCCGGGCTCCCAGCAAATGCTGAGCATGTGAAGAGGTCAGTGGGGCTAATGGTCTGTAAATGTGTTTAATGCACAGGGGTTTGGCTGTGCTGGGACTCGAGACTGTGGGAGCAAACCAGCTGCGGGAGAAAGACAAGAGAAGCTCTGAAACATGCAGCTAAAACTTAAGAATAACAATCCTCTTTCTCCATCCAAATAGATACACTCAAAGAAGCACCCCTTCTTAATGATAACAGTTCCCCTCCTGTAAAGGAGGAAGGGTTGAGTCATGTTATATGCAGCAGCCAGAGACACATTTCTTGCAGGTCCTGCTTTGGTCAGTAAAGACTCATATTGAGAAAATCATGATCTATGTGCTTGTAACCTGGTCTTTCTGCAGGAGAAGAGACACGAGGAGCAAAACACAACTGTGCTCCTCCTGGTGCCTTTGAGCTGTGATTCATATGCATGAATCTGGTGTAACACCTGACCAGGGTCCACCAGCCCGGCTGCCTGCCCACAGCTCTGCCTTAGGAGCAAGGGGTACATGAGCTGCCCTGACCCTGTGGGGCTCTTCTCTGCCTCCCCTTCTGCTCACTCACCCTCTGAGCAAGCAGAGAGGGGTCCTCTGGGCCCCATGCAGGGTTAAATGCCAGTCCCTTCGCTGATGGTGCTGCCCTTGATGAAGAAGTCACAGGGAAACAGTCATTGCAAAACTACGTCAGAGCACAGGGTAAGTGACAAATTCAAGGCAAAATCTGGTTTGTTTTTCAGTGTAGTATTAGCCTTCCCTCAATGACCATTAATATGTGGTTGAAAAGACGACATTTAATTTTCTTCTGATTTTTCCTTTTTTCCTCCTTTTCAGTTCCAATCACTTCTATCTCTGCCCTGTCACAAGGCTTGGCCTTTGCTCCCCAGAGCTGTTATCTCTGAGCAAATACCCTTCAGCAGTATGCTTTGTACCAGCTGAGCAACAGCTCCGTGTGCTTTGTAAGATCCAGTTTGGCCACACATGGCATTTATAGGGTGAATTTGTTTACTTAAATAGGTTTCTTACTTCATCTCTACTTGAACATTGGTAGATGTTGGGGTGTCAAAGTCAGTTATCCTCCAGAGAGGAAGATGGGAACAGTTGGGTCTTTGCTTGCTGCTTGTAGCCATTGAACTGGACTTGCACGAGATGCGTTCCCTGCCGTGAGCCTCTTGGAGCTGCTGGTCCCAGGATAAATGAGGCCTGGGAAGGGAGAGCTGGTGCAGAAACAGTTGGATGGTGAGATGGGGGAATGATGCTGCATCAGCCCTTGAGCAAAGCCACCAGGGTCAAGTGAATGTTTCTGCATGTGTGTTTCCTGCCTGCTCCTCTCCCCTGTGTGCGCATTGTGTGTGCATGGGAAATCCCACCCTGCATCCCTGACAGAGTGTATCCATCCTGAGATGACTTCACTTGTGAGCTTGCTTCTTCCCTGGCAAAAATGAGTGTGGGTCACTTCAGTCCCAGTGCTTCAGTGTTTTGGTGCTGCTTTGTGCTACTCAAGCTGTGCTGCCTGCTTACTCCAAGTCAACAAAGCACAAATCTCCTGTGCTTTCCTTTCCTGAGGTCTGTACTGGAAACCTGCCCACCAAATGGAGAAGGAGAGGGAGGGAGCAAAAGCTGTTCCGTAGTGGAAGCACAGACAGAAGGACCATCTCATGCTGAGCAGAGGAGGAGTGGCAACGCAAACCTCAGCTGAAGCAAGTGCTGGGGCACGCCTGAACTGGCCCAGCTGCTGCTGCAGAGCTGTTCAGCCACAAGCAAGAGGTGCTATGAACCAGAAACAGCAGTGCATGACAAGTCCATGTGAAGTGTCGGCCGTGCCTAGTGAAGGTTGGGAAAGGCAGACAAATTCTGTGACCAACAAGGAGAGCATTGGGCAGAGACTTCAACGTCCTCTTTCTGTTTTTCCCTTCCCCCCAGCCGCAGTATGTTAGTCACCCTAATGTTTCATTTTTAAGTTTTAAAGCTTTGTGGAACATTTCATTTCAGTAAAACTCGTGCTTTTGTTGGTCTTTTTTTCGTTTTTATATTGAAAGGCTCTTCTCTTGCTTACGGAAGGTGGATGAAAGAAACGCTAGCTACCAGTTCGTACGAATGAATCATTTCTATTTCAAGGTATTTCAGGTTAGCATAGGCTGGTGGAGCCTGCAAGCAGTAGATGGGGCTGAGGATGCTTGTAGCTATGCAGGGGGATGTCAGACATTCATACTCCCACACTTTCACAGGGCTGTTGAAAACTGATATCTGTGAAGCATCTATCTTCCCCTTTGTATTTGTTCCAGGAGGGGAACAGGATACAAGGCTGTATGGATTCTGGAATGGATGCCCACTTTTCTGGAAGCAAAGTTAGAAGCAAAACCTCTCTCTAAAGCAAGATAACGTGGCATAATTCTAGAAGACTTCTGACTTAGTGAATCATGCTAATCAATGTTTATATTTAATAGAGTTGTAATTGTCATGATTTGCTTCCCTCCTAGACATCTCCTAGACTTTGTGGTGCAGCAGCTGCTTACATGGAGAGTTCCCTCAGGTAGCACGTACTTTCTGGGTATTAATGAACTTAAAGTTCGGGTCTCTCCTTTTGGGCAAAGAAATGGTTGTCACTCCCTCTTACCAGTGGTCCAGCAGAGCTGAAGGCACTTATCCAAGGCCAAATTCCCTTCATCCCAGTGTCCAACAGAGGGTTTCTCCTGCAGAGCTGAGGTCCTATGGCGTGGCTGCCACCAAGATGCCCCGGCCCATGATGCGCTCAGGGACACCTTTCTCAGGCCTCCTGTGCAAAGTCCTCAGGAGCAGGGGAGTCTGCAGTGTGAGTGGTGGTAGAGGTGTGGGTGAGTTCCTGGCATACACCCGTGCAGGTTTCCTTCCAGGAGGTGATGCCCTGAGGGAGGTGGGAATTAGTGCAGCTGCTCTGCAGCCATGCTCATGGTGTTTGTGGCAGCCTGCTTGAGAAGAGATTCTGGCTCCATAGGACTCCACCGAGTGAGAGAAGTTGTTGAAGTGCTTTAGAAAATGACCTAGATGGTGTTTACTCGAAGCTTAGAAATTGCCATGAGATGAGAAATCATTATTTGCCTGTATTTCTTTTGCTTACCATTCACAACTCACATCTCAGAAAGGGAATCTCAGTGCTTCCAAAAAGAAACACACTTGCTCTCACATGTCCTGCTAAAATCCCCCATCCATGCATGTACACTGTTACTTGTCAGACATCTTTGCCCTTATCAGTCGTTATTCATATGAGAAAGAAGGCTGGTGTGTCCCGTTAGAGAACTGCCTAGTGAGAGGTGGCTTCTGAAACGCTATCCAGGACCCCTATGGGGAACATAATGTGTTTGTAAATGATGAGGATCATAGCTGACACAAGTCAGGACCACCTTGAGGTGGGGACAGGCTCGTTGCCCCCGGGGAAGGGGACAATGCAATGTCAGCTGAGACATCTTATTTCCATCTGACACCTGCTGGTGAAGCAAAGGCATGGCTGCCCTTCAGGAAACAGACCTGCTTTGTGGCTTTTCATTTCTTCAAAAAGCATGCATCTCTTACCGCTTGCCTCTGCAGGGGTTCTTGGTGCTCTGATTTGGTATCCTCGGTACTCTGACTCATTTTGGCAGGTTGGAATGTACTTGTTCAAAGCACCTATGTGTACAGGACGTATCTATAGACATCAGATCTCTTTGCTTCTGCAAAAGATGAGCTTTCTAAAGAACCCAACCCTTAAACTCATCACATTTGAACATGTTTCAGTGGCAACAGAAACTGCTCTGAATGTGAGCCAGTGCAATGCAGCTTAATGCCATTTCCATGAAGAAAGGTGACCGCATTTTCACATTGAAGCATGGCTTTTGAACATGACCAGATTTTGTTTTATGCTTTGTCATTTTGCTGTTAAGATGTTGTCAGTGTTGTGCAGCCTTTGCCCTCTGTGTTACCTGAACTGCCTGCTGCATTTGTGGAGGAAGGCAGTAGTGATGGAGAGGAGAAGCATGGAGACCCCGTGACTGCAAGCTTGCTAACCTCTATGGATCCCAGCAGAAATCTGGTGCAGGAGGGACCTGCTTGGTCCAAGGGCGCTTGAATGGCTTTTTGTAGAGCCTGGCAGGACCATGGAGCTGCCAGGCATGTTCACACATCGATGTTATGCTCCAGCTGGAGCAGTGAGGCTGGAGTTGAGCAGGCTGCTGGACCTGACCTAAAACTGGTGAGCACCTTGTCCATGGAGGTTGGCTTTGTGTCTGTCTCCATTTGATGGAAAAAACTATTTTGTGTACCATACCTGATGATATTTGCAGTGAGGCCTGTTTTTTGGCTACAGAGCAACTACTGACATGCTGAAGGCCTCTCTCTGCTTATGCAAATCCCCCTAAGCTTATTCTTAAATCCAGTATCGTATTGCCTTGAGTGCGCTGGCAGGTTTCAGACGGGGTCCTGAAAGCTGCAAACCCTTGATTTACAGTGTCGCTATATTCTTTGGCTGGCTGTTTAAGAGGGATATCATTCAACAAACAGTAGTTGAATGCATTCATGTCGAAGTCAAATCATTCATTTAAAAGGTTTAGTTGTCAGGTATTCATTAAAGCGGGTTTCACATCAAAATGATAGTCACTAATACAGTGAAAACATCTTTTACAGCTTTCAGGATTTTTATGTTGCATCGTAAAAATGCCAGATCTCCACTGGTACAGAAATGACTTCCTGGACCTACGCGGTAGATATGGGACTGCATTTCTCTGGTCCCCTTCAAAACAAAATGAAATGGTTTATCAGTGTGGTACGAACAAAGATATTCCTGAAAGTCTTTTGTGTAAATAGGGCACAAGGGACTGTAGCTGCCGAGTTAGTATAGCATTCCCATTGCTTGTGCGCACTGTTTTTTACCTTGTAAACACTAAAAGCGGAGTTTGTCTTTTATTTTCTCCATGAAGTGAAAATTACCATTCTAACTTCGTGGTTTTTAAAGTAACTGAGCTGAAAAGTAGTTCTGGTTTAAGACACGGAAAGTCAGTAGTAATCTGGTCACTTCAAGCTTTGGTGCTCTAGATGCTCTGGAGAATTTCACTCATCTGGGAGACTGCTAAATCAGCATTTAGTACAAACCAGTCCTTTTGTCCCAGTCTTCAGGCTGGAGAATCCCAGAGGGCACAACCAAGGCTGCAGTGGCAGAAGGAACCGAATCCAGGTTAATGGAGCTGCAGCACGCTCAGCTGTCCCTGAAAGCCAGGCAGGTGCCTAAATACGGATAGAGGCATCTCACTTTAGACTAGCTATTTTTGCAGCTCCTGGCCCTGGTGTGTGAATTGATGGCATTTCAGTTGCAAAGAGCAGATGGTGCTCGCTAGTGATCCAGGACAGCTTTTTTGCATTAGTGTCAAAAACAGATCAAATGCCAGCTGTAGCTCTTTTGGGTCAGTGGAGGTGAACTCACAGATTGATGTGCACAATATTACAATGGCAGGGAAAAACCTGGAGTTCCTATTAGCAGCACGAAGCGCTTTTAAACAGCTTTTCAAATTCTATTTCTCCTGTCCTTTTGCACAGCTCAATCCTTTGTGTGTCCCAGCAGTAAACTAAATTGCCTGGTACTATTAAAGGTATTATTTTGCATGGATTTAGCTTTCAGTGTGGTGCAATTTGGTCTTTGCATCCAGTTCCTGGCTTTGGCTGTGCTGCTGATGGGGCACTTCCAGGAGGCATGGTCCCTTCTTAACCCCTTGAGCTGGAGAAGTCACTAAATTTAGTGGTGCTAAGCAGGGTCTGGCAGGACCAGGGTGGAAGAAGGAGCTGCAGTGCCCTCATTTGCCTTCCCAGGAAGTCTGGTTTTAGAGGTCCTTGTGGGAAGGCGGCCAAGCTGATCCGCCTAAGAGCAGGCAGCATAAAGAGGAGGTTGAGAGTATTTTGTGTTCATTGGGAAACCAGAGGTGGTTTCCATTTCTCGGCTCACTGCTCATTTTACGCATTGAAGTTTAGTTGCACCCTTCGTGAGAGGCTACGGAGAGGTGGTTTAGTGTCAGCAAGGGTGATCCTTTTTTGTGAGTTTAACTGGGGGCATAGCCTCTTCTTTGTATTGGCTGAAAAAAGCCATGATGCATACAGAAGAGAGTTTGCATCATTTAAGGCAAAACATGAGTTGTTTATGTATAAGAAAGCTGGTCTGCAGGCACACCCTGCTGGATTGTAAGGAGAGTGCAAACGAAATACATACATACATACATACACACATAGCTTTCCTGCCTTTTATAATCTACATTAACTCTTTCTGCCATTACAGAAAACAAGAGCTGCTAAGGAGGGATCTGCAGGAGCTGGGGAGTTTGCCTGACTGGGTGGACTCCTGCCCCAGATCCCAATGCTTTTGGAAATCTCTAACAGATCTGTGCGCCTGCTGAATGCCTTCATCACGTGTGTAGCTGAAATGCTAAGATCTGAAGCAGGTCATGTGTGACACTTCTCCGTGCCCTAAGAGAGGTAAGCAGCACAGTGAGCTTGACCATTGTCAGTGTTTTTCCACATGAAGAAAATTACTGGAATAGCAACAGAGAAAAAACTGTTCTTTGCTTCTGCTCTGGAATCTCTCCCCGATGCCCACGTGATGATTGCCTCCATACGACTCTCCACCAAAAGAAAGGAAAAAAGAAAGAAAAGGAATCAAGGAAATAATGCTCCCTTCATCACCAAATGTCTGCAGTGATTCAGAAATAGCTTTTCCAGTCAATTTCCACACACAGATCTACTGCTGTTCACAGCAAGACTGAATTACCTGCGAGCAATTGTATTTGGCCTTCACAGGGCGAGTACAAAGGCTGACACTCTGAAGAGCTGTAGGCAATTGTTGGCCGTCCCACTTGAAACCTCTCAAGTGGAGCCAATTTTGAAGAATTGCAGCTGAAAGCCAGGCTTTTATTAGAGCTGTCAGACCAGAGACACCCTTGTTCACTAGTTCTGGAGTGGCTGAACACCTGCGGGATTTGAGACCCATATGCACTGTGAATGTATTTAGGAGTCATAAGACTAGTGTAGAGGTAGTCATGATGTAGAAACAGCTGCCTGGGGAGAGAGGAATTGAAAGGACCCCTTATTCCTGGTGTATGACCACAGGGAGCGCAGCTGTCTGAGCATTAGCACCCAACAGGGTCTCTCCTCTTCTTCTCCCACCCATGATTTGGATAACCACAGCAACCTGGTACCACCATCGTCCTGCTCATGATAGATGGGTTGCCCTACAGCCCCTGGTCCCTTGGCTGTAGCTGCTTGCTAGGGTTGTGCAAAAGCTTGCTGGACCTGGGTATGCTGGTGGGACTGGAGTAAAGCCTTTGGGGTGTTCCTGGTGTTGCCTGGTAATAGAAGTGGTGTCCTTGGGATGTAGGAATACGGGGTTTGAACTTTTCCCTGTGAAATCACTGTGGCACAGGGGATGGAGATGGAAGGGGTAGCTGGCAGGCTGTATGCAGAGCTACTCGTGGAGAAACCTGAAGACCAGGACCCTCACCTGGAGGTAAGCCATGTTTCCTTTTGCTGTTTATCTTCTCCATATCAGGTGTAAATGATGCTTGCATGGACTCCAAGTCTTCCTGACTTGTTGGAGAAGGAAGTGATATTACAAATTGCGGTGCCTAATTCACTTCAAGGGAAGAACTTAAAGGGAAAATCATCATTAATATGATGATTCAACCTTCATTCACTCTTTTTTCCCATTACTTTGTGCTGCGTTCATAACTGGTTTGGAAATCCTCTTTCGGATCCTTCCCTGGGAAGGGTGAGTGGCAGGCTTTGCTCGTGCGAGGGTGCGTTTGGATCCTATGCTCTGGAAATTTATGTCTCTTTTGCACCCATAACTCGTTTTTATCCTGTAAATCGGGGGTTGGCTTTGCCTTCTGAACTGGTTTTCCCTAAGCGTAAGCTCAGCGTGAGCCCTGAGGCCTGAAGTGCAGTATCACTTTACACCTGTAGGTTGTGCTTCTGGACAGCTTTTCTCATCAGCCCTAGTTGCTCTCATAGACCCTGCCTGCAAAGTGATGCACTTTGTATTTCACGTCTCGCAGATTATTTTTGCTGGGGGAATTATTAATCGCTTGCATTTGCTAGATTACCCTTGCATGTCTATAAACCCATAATGAGTTTATAACAAATCACAGTGACGTAGCCACTGCAGGGTAAAATAACAGCAAATGTAGCAGCAGCCTGAATAGTAATCATCTATGCAGATATATGCCTGTGTATTCTTTATGATACTTTTATATGACGCCAACAGTGTGCTGAGCACTTCAAAGCCTTGGAAGACAGATCTTTGCCCTGCAGCACTTGCAAAGGGAACAGTCATTCAGGGGAAGGGCTGCAAGGAAGTGCCTAATGTAGTTGGGATGTTTGCGCTTGCATAATGAACGTCAATGGCATGAGGAAAACGCTGGGATTGATAAGGTTTTTTTATGGTTGAGAGTGTTTGTTTGTTTGTTTTTCATGATGAAATATCCCTGTCATTTGCCATGCCTGGTAATGTACCAGCTCTCAAGCTTTGTGAATAGCTTGGGCTGATCTTGCTGTTACATTAGGGAGGGGCTATGCTGCTAAATGGAGAAGTAACTTGGACGTGGTGAGCACAGGAGGCGATAGGGAAATGGGATAAAACTGAAATTAGTTACAACAGGTTTTATTTTGGTTTACTTACTGACTTCGTAGAAAAAACACAAGTATCCCTCATTTCTGTATATCCGGTTTGCGTTGTTTTTGCAGCGTGTTCCTCTCTCAGTTCTCCTCTCACACACAAAAATAATGTTATTTTGGGTTAAGTAGTCGCTGCGGTATGCATGGTGGTAGTACTCAAGGAAGTAAACACAACACACTACAAACCTACCAATCAAAATATTTGTGTTGTCCTCCAGTAGCTTTTATGACCTCTTGCCTTTGTTCTTATTGCTGCAATAGTATTTGTAAGATAACACATGAAAGCAATGGGTGATACTACTTGCCCCACCTAATAGACAAGCCTCCTGTAGCACAGTAGCCCTGGTTGTTGTCTAAAGCAAAGCGGATGCTCGTGTACACATAGCTTTGATTATGATGAGATTAATTTTGGGTGGAGCAGTAAATCCCCCGTTGGCTCTGCACATGTCCAGGCACTCATTCAGCAGGGCTCACATGTGCACAGAGGCAGCCCTTCTAATCCAAGAGCATGGCTAGTTTGCTAGGGAGGAAAAAGGACCCTGCAGGGAGAGCCTCTTACGCACTGGTTTCGCAAAGGGCTCATGAAGTGTCCCTTCAAACAGGGAACAACATGTAGTAAGGTGATGTCCTACCAGACAGGTAACAAATAAAGCAGGCAGCAGCTGCAAGGTGATGAATTTCAGCTTGTCCCTTTAGCTAACATGACTTTTTCTCTCCCCTATGACGTTATTCCAGCTGAATGCTCTTTGGGCTTGAGAAACCACCACGTAGCTAATTGCATTTCAGCTTTGAAAGTGAGTCATCTCCAAGTCAAGGAGCACACAATGACTCCTTTCAATTGCCTTGCAGAGTAGGGTGACTTGCATTTGTAGCTCCAGTCATCAAGCTTTAAGCAGACCCGTGACAGGCATATAGGAAGATCAATGGGGCTATTGCTAATCATTTACAAATAGACTTTCTTATTTTCTATCCCAGAATAATTGCTGTTCCTTAGGCAGAGGAGGCTGAAGCTAAAGATACGCTTGCCACTGGCTTGCTATCCTCAGCTGCCCTGTCTCCTGCAGATTATCATCTTCCCTGTCACCTTGACTATGTAGTTCATTGGCTCTGTGGCCGAAACTGGATCTGAGCCATAGATTTTCTTAAGAAAAGCACGTTTTTTGGTAAATGCTTAATCCACTTAATGCAGCAGTGAGGTGTTAATTGTGAAGACTTTATGGGTTAGGATGATTGACACAGAATAACTTTACCCAGGGCACCACAATCATGTGCAGAACTAAGTAAAAACTTGCATCTCTGCAGCTCCTTGGAAAATTTAGGAATTGAGATCTGGGCTGAGCCTTATGAGAATGAACATGGTTGGGCTTAAACCTGGCTTCCAACTTGAGCGCAGTATAAACATAAATGTAGCCATGTACATGTATTCTATCTCTTCCACTTGCTTCTCAGGATTGGTGCTGCAGTAACTGAAGTGTTTGTCGTCTTCAAACTGTGCTGCAGCCCCTGGCTTTGTGACAGTAGTTGGTTTTGGCTAAAGGCCCAAAAGGGAGTTAGCTGGGCTGGTGCGTGTGTTATTACTGATTATCTGGTGCCCTTTGTGAGAGGGCTTCTTGGAGGGATGAGTAAGGGCCCAGCCCAACCTCCTCGTAACACAAGTCATCACAGGGCATTGTCTGATGGGTCTTTCCCTGCGTCCTGTAATGATCACATGGCTGTAATGCCCAGGGATCAGGGATGAGGGGCAGAGCTCTGTCGAGTCAAGTGCTCCATGGGCGTGTGGTCGAGAGACAGGCGCTGAAGAGTTCACAAGCTGTTGTTGGTGGGCAAAGCTAATGGTACAGTCATGACACATTCTCTGCGCTGTTTGTTTTGGGGGGGTGAAGTGACTATTTATTTATTTATTTTCAGTTGGTGAAGTCAGGTGGTGTTTAGCCAAGGGAAAAAGAGGAATTGTGTTCTTTCCAGTTTGACACTGGTACAATGGACACCAGTGCGTGGGTCTGTTTTTGCAATGAAGACTAAAGATTAAGAGAATAGCTAAGCCCAGCTGAGCCCAGAGCTTTGCCTTGTAAGGGAGCTGCCAGAAAGTGCAGTTCTCCAACAAGCCTGTCCTTGGCAGAGAAATCCATAAAGCAATGCCGTGATGTGTCAGATAGGAGGCTGCAGGGATGGCCAGAAAAACAGCCCTCCTTTAAATGACTTCAGTGTGAAGGAGGCCACCAGCTTCCTTCTGAAGAGCAGTGTGTGCAGACATGCCAAAGAAACATCTACAAGTTTGCCTGAACAGTAGCCTCCTTTGTAACAGCCAGCGCAGAGCATCTTTATTGCAGACTGGTACTACTGACTCCTCCTCAGCTGGAAGCTATAAACGCCTTCTGGACTACCAGGCACTTTCAGCTGGTTGGAGAGTTCCTTCCCTGGTTTAGGAAACATTGCTGGCTTAGCTCCTGGCTCTCACCCTGTCCCCCAGTCTGAGCTGTCCTCTCTGGTTTTGGGGGCAGATCATTCATGCTGCAGTCTCTAAAAGCCTTATCCATCTGAAGATGTGCCAAAGCAGTGCACTGGTTTTGAGAGGGGAAATTGGGCCAGCAGGTCCTTTTCATGTGCCACAGGTCCCTTCTAGAGTTAACACAGTGTTAGGAGACAGCAAAGACGCTTTGCAAGAACTGCTGCCTCAGCGACAGAGGTAACACATGGTTTTAATTAAAAGGATAAGTGGTAATGAATTGTTCCTGAAACCTCGATAAAAATAGATGTTGACAGCACCAGTTTTGTTTGAAGTATAATCAATTTAAATAGATCTGCTAATGTCTGCCACACAGCCACGTCACTCCCCTGGGTTTCAGCATCTCAGCTGCGAGGCAGCGGTTGCAGAGGGCTTGCTGGGATGGGGCGGGATGAAACACAGCCTTAGTGGTAGAGTATAAGGTTGCCTTTGTATGGAAGGCAGCTTCCCAAAGCAGAGTATTGTGGCAGTACTCCAGCCCCTGGCTCTGCCTGTGCTTCCTCCAGTGCTGCTATCGCAGGCTGCTGTAGTGTACTGTCAGACAGAAACTGCATTTGCAAATCAGCAGATGTGGGGAAGTTCCCTTGTTCATTCTAGAAGATAAGGGCCAGAACTGAGAAACCACTGCCAGCTTGCTGTGTGCTGTCATCCAGCAGAAGAGCTTCACCTGATCTTACCTGGTGTTGGGCACAGCTTTGAAGGCCACAGCATGTGGGGCAGAGACCTCCACACTTCAGGGATTCAGCTTGATCAGCCTCCTCCTGCTTTTGAGTTAAACAGATCTTCCCTGAAGGGGAGAGGTACCTCTGAGGAAGGTGTTTAGTACAGGTCATCAGAGGTGCTCTGAACCTGGGTATGACTTTTGGGGAGCAGGTCTAGCTCCAGAATACACCCCAAGGGCAACTGGCTGTGTAACATGTGAAACCCACTTGTGAGAGCACTCATGTACCAGACGCTGCCACTGGTCTTAGTAGGCATGGGTGATGTTGCTCTGTCACATAGCTGTAAAGCCGGGTTGATTTTTAGGTGGCAAGGATAAAAAGCTGGTGTTATTAAATTAAAGCAACAATTCCCCTCACAGAAGGATAGACAGAATAAAATGGTAAAAATACATATATGTGCCTGTGCATGGAAAAACAGTATTTGTGCAGAAACACCTGATACTCGAAAGCTCTGCCAGGTCTGATGGATGAGCCTAGAGTTAACCATGCTAAGTGCAAAGTCCTACACCTGGGTCAGAGCAATGCCAGGCACAGCTACAGGTTGGGCGGGGAGGAGATTGAGAGCAGCCCTGAGGAGAAGGACTTGGGGGTGTGGGTTGATGAAAAAATGAACATGAGCCAGCAGTGTGCACTTGCAGCCCAGAAGGCCAACCGTATCCTGGGCTGCATCAAAAGGAGTGTGACCAGCAGGTCGAGGGAGGTGCTCCTGCCCCTTTACTCTGCTCTTGTGAGACCTCACTTGGAGTATTGTGTGCAGTTCTGGTGTCCTCAACATAAAAAGGACATGGAACTGTTGGAACAAGTCCAAAGGAGGGCCACGAAGATGATCAGGGGACTGGAGCACCTCCCGTATGAAGATAGGCTGAGAAAGTTGGGGCTGTTCAGCCTGGAGAAGAGAAGACTGCGTGGAGACCTCATAGCAGCCTTCCAATACCTGAAGGGGGCCTATAGGGATGCTGGGGAGGGACTATTCATTAGGGACTGTGGTGAGAGGACAAGGGGTAATGGGTTTAAACTTAAACAGGGGAGGTTTAGATTGGATATGAGGAAGAAATTCTTTACTGTGAGGGTGGTGAGGCCCTGGAATGGGTTGCCCAAGGAGGTTGTGAATGCTTCATCCCTGGCGGCATTCAAGGTGGGGTTGGACATAGCCTTGGATGGCATGGTTTAGTGGGAGGTGTCCCTGCCCATGGCAGGGGGGTTGGAACTAGATGATCTTAAGGTCCTTTCCAACCCTTACTATTCTATGATTCTATGATTCTATAGTTACACTTCAAGAGCAGTCTTCAGAGGTGCAAGGACGTTTTCCCACATTAAATGCACGTGTACCTAAGTGGCTCTCTAGAAGACTGAAACACCACCCAGGAAGCACAGGTGCAGAACATTGCACCTTGACAAAAACCCTTTAACAGGTTTTAGCAAAACCAAAGCCTGAGGATTAATGAGGAAGAACAAAGTCTTTTTTTCCCCACAGCGTTGTTTCTGTTAACCCTATAAAAATTGAGTTTACATTAAATCGATGCATATCTTGTCCCATTAGTACTTACTGTGGCGTCCTTTCTCCCAGTGGGACCGTTTCACTGTTTGCTGAGATCTAGTGACCTGTGTGGGAGCAAGCCACAACAGAACCCGTCCAATCCAGAAACATGATGTCCCTAAGGAAAGTTAAACCTGTACACTTCCACCTCAGGCTGGAGTTAATAATTGATCTTCCTCAGATGTAAGATGCATGCTTCTGAGGAAATAAAAACTAACATACATTCCTGCCCTGACTAACCATCCCTCTGTCTGACTGAGAACTACTAATGAGTAACTTTAACACATAGTTTGGGAAACAGAGTGTAAGTTCTTTTGTATGAGCCTTGGTTAAAACCCCCAGCTTTGCCTCTTGAAAGTATTTCAGCATCTAGAAAAGTATTCTTGAGCATCTTTTTTCTAACCTGTGATTTTAGTTCGTGCTTTCTCTAACCACTCTTCTCCTGGTGTCTATCCCTAAATGCATAATGTAGCTTTTTGGAGTAGACATTTGTGCAGGTAACGTTGTTTCGGGTGCATAGTATGGCTTGCCTTTGGCTTAAAGGCTGGCCTGGGCTCATTTGCCACTCAACTCGTGCTCTGTTAAACAGCAGTGTCTGCCATGATGGTGGTGGCAGCTGCTCACTTGTCCTCTTGAGCATCACAGCTATGCAGGCTGAGATGCACTACCCGCATTGCTGGTAACAAGCAACAGACAATGTGCCTCTAGTGTCCACCAGAGATGTTAAACCCCTCAGGCTGTGAGCTCCTTGGAGTGGTGGTCTCTAAACACCTGGAAAGCACACAGCAGTAGACCTTGCAGCAGGTCCAGGGCAGTCACTGCACTGGCTGCAGTACTAACATGGCAATGAGGATGGTCAAAGGCAGATGCTGAGGGGCTGCTGTTAGCACAGCTCTTGTAACAGGTCTGAAAACTGACCAGGGCTGGTGTGGCACATGCTGAGGCTATGTCCAGTAGCCTCATGGCTTAGCATCTGTCTTGGCTTAGCACAGCCTTCAAAGGCATGAATCATCTCCGCAATAGTACAAAACAGCCTTGGTGTTTTGCAGCACTTTATCCAGCATTTCGGGATGACAGCTTTTAGCTAAGGATTGAAATGTATGATATACTTTCTTTCACTGCCGAAGAAAAATGCCAGCTGTTCTCGAGCTGATGGCCATCAGACCTAATGCGGAAAACCAGCACCTTACCCGGACAGAAAAAACACAAGACTCACTTGCTCTGCTCTTCATGGAAAAAAACGTGGTTTTAAGCACCCACCTCAAACATCTGTCTGTATGGTCAATAGACTGCTCAGTCACCATGGCCACTCCTTCTTGCATCTGAAAAGATGTACTGTGTGTGATCTGTGTCACTATTCTCATTATAGCTACCTGCCTATTAACATAGTCCTTTTGTTGTCATTAAAGTGACAAATTACATGCCAGGTGCTGTTGCACACTCCAGTGAGGCAGTTTTCCTTCCACATGTAGCATCTGTTCCTCCAGGTTAGCCGGCAGTACCTGTCTAGAATGGATGGAGTCACATCTGGCAAGCTGGGAGGACTCCTGCCTTGCCTTGCTTCTGCTTCTCTCGTTTATTAGTTCCATGTCCTTTTTCCTGAAACAGCGTCTTTCCTCTGATGCACGTGACTTTTTTAATGTTTAAGTTTAGCCAAAACTCAGGGGGCTCAGGCCTGAGGTTACTCTGAGGACTGTAATTTTCACATGTGCTTGCATGATTTCTTTGTTTGTTGTCATTTTCTTCCCTTGCTCATGAACCCCTCTGCTCCATGGCCTGCAAGAAGACCCACTGCATCTGAGCTTTCTGCCTGCCTGTCTCTGTGATTAATGTACCCAGTCACATTTATGTTCATCTTTCCTGGTTGACTCCAGCCAGCTGCTGCAGGCTGTGGCTTTAGCTCCTGTACCTGCCAGCCCAAGCAGAAAGGGTGGTTTTGTGGAAGAATGGTGGCTTTGACTGAGCGTACTCTGATGGAGTGACAGTTGGCAATGTCCTAGTGGACATTGTCAGGATGCCATTCATGTCCCAATGCTTTGACTGTCTGGTTAGGGAGTAGATTCAGAGGGCATAATGATGCAAACCATGAATAAAGTCTGTATGCCCTGATGGGCCTGACTTCGCAGTGCTGTGCAGACCAATTATCCATCTTAGTGTTTTGTGAATGTCTGTTGTTTGCGTTTGGTTAAGATCTGTATGCATTCTGGTATTTAAGCAGGAACTTCAGAGAGTCGAAGTCTATTAGTCAACCTAGGCTGTAAACCTTTATTTTTGGTGTAGGTGGGTGTATTTTGGCTGTGCTGATACATATTTCTCCATCGAGACAGCTTTGCAAGTAACGTTTGTGGTATGAATCCTGTCTGGTGCTGCTAGTCGTCATCTGGAAGGTGATGATGACTAGCAAGATGGTCAAGTTGCTGTATATATGTCTTCCGGTGCTTTACTCCTTTATATGTTCTATAGGTCAACACTGACTCTGGACAGCAAGAAAGGAGAAGGAACCTCTCTCGGTGCTGCCAAACCACATGAATTGTGCTGGACACACACAGTATCAGGGGATGACTCACAGGATGATATGCCAGCTATGTGACTTTCTGAGCTGGGGCTTGGAGCCAGTTGAATAGCACGGACTAGCTTGCTCGAGATAACTTGTGTTCTCTTTGTTAGTGTCATGCCACCTCTTTAATGCTGTGGCTGATGTTGCCTGCATGTCCCCAAGTAGCTGACGAAGCCCTTGACCGCCAGTAGTCCTGTCAGCAGGGCTCATGTATTGAAATAAACACAAGGTGAGGGTGTGTTTCATCTCCAGATGAACAAAAAAGGATCTCTTCCACTTGCCCTGCGTCAGAGCTCTTGTGATGATTTAGCATATCTAAGATGCAGGTGGTTAATAACACCATCCATATTATTGCAAGCATTTGTGTTGCTATGGCTATAGTATTATAGCCTCTTTCATCATGCACCTTTCTTTGAGCCAGGAAAGCGTTCTTTGTGCAGTTGCTATCATATTGCAGCACTATCAGATTGCTGAAAGCCCTCACTTCGTTTATCTTCAGCTCCTTGGAAGCGCTGACAGCCATCAGCCAGGCTGCAGAAGATGGCTGCGAGGTGATGGCAATCGCAGCACTCTTTTCTGGCAGCAGCTAGGAAAGAGGTTTTTGTGGTGAGGAGGAGCTGAGCACACAGCACAGGTACATGGATCCTGGCTGTACACACCTGAGAACATCAAGGGGAAGCCTCACATAGGTCTGTTTTAATCCTTAGGGTTCTGAGCCAAATAGCTGCATGGGTTCATATGAGCGTGTCGGTCCTGTAGGCAGGAAGGCTGCCCAGAAATGTAGAAATGTGCCAGTAACTCTTATTTCAAGTGCTTGGATAGACCATGTCTGTAGTGTAACTGACTGAGCTGTACTCAGGCTCACTTGCATATCCTCCCTGTGTCTGACCAAGCACTGCCTTGGGCATCCAGGAAATCCTTTCCTCTGAGTCAGAGAAGGGAACTTGTGTAATATGGAGTTTGCACTCTCTCGCGGCTTCCATGTGGGATTAGGAAAGCGTCTGTGCTTTCCCTAAACTAATCTTCAAGTATGCTAGTGGGGCTGTGGCAGCCAGCCTCCGCAGGGGTGTCCCTGACAGTGTAAAATGAATTAAAGGGACATCGAAGCCCTGCTTTGCAGGGCAGAGCGATGGCCGCAGACCATGCCAAGGAGAGTCAGCAGGCTCCAGTTTACAGCTGCTTCCAATCATTTTCATTTCCTGGATAATGGTGTTCATTTCCTTCCAGATTTTACTTGCCTGGGAACACAGTAACATCTGTTTCTCCAGGTTTCATGAAAGATGAACTTCCTCACAGCTGAAAAGGGGTGGTTTTGTTTGTTCTTGTGTTTTGTGCTCAGAACAGTGGCTTTAAGCAAGGTTTAGATCTAAAAGACACTCATAAAAACAATAAGCTTCTGTTTCGCTATTTGCTAAGCAATTTCTGCTCCCATTTGCTTGCAACACCAGCCCCAGCTCAAAAGAAACATCTTCTCCATGTTCAGGGCAGCACACAGAGCACTGATGGCTGGGCCTCTGCCAGGAGCAGCGCTCCCGTGTGCTGCCTCATGTCACAAAAGCTGAACAGATTGGCCCTGCTGCTAAAATGTACTGTGTTGTAGCCAATTTTACTGAGGATGAATAAAATGCTACAGAAAGAAACCTTTCCCATGCAAAGGTATGTTCAATCTGCTGCATTAATATGAGTAAAAACTGAAATGGTTCACAACAGTGAGAAGTGAACAGATTATGGTTGCTCTTCTGTGTAAACTGCCACTTAGAGATCTGGATTTTGTTTTTTAGTAGAATATGGCATAGTTCATCCTCAGAGGATCACTTACAGAACACAGTGTTGTGGGTTAGTGGGTTTTTTTGTATTTTTAAATCAAAACTAGTTAGCTTTGTTAAAAATACTACATATGTCAGTATCATCATTCCTCACCTCTTCTCTCATCACTTTATTATTACAAAGTAAAAATGTATGTCCTCTTCTCTCATCTATAAAGTAATAATAAAGTATTTCACAGCAAAAATGTATGTAACTCTTTAGGGAGGAAAAGTGAAGTGTGTGTGAATGACTTCATTTTCATGCAGCCCAATTCTAAGGAATTTCAGGCACTGAGCCCCCCAGCTGCCTTTGGTGGAAGCCTAGCATCTCCTACAGCTTCTTGACACCTTTGAGGAAGTCACTTATACAAATGGCCTCCCTCTTGGGGCATTGCATGGCCTTTTAACAAACTTGCCTGAACTTACACACACATAAGCTGTGACCCAGTGGGCTGTATCCTAGAGCATCCTTTTCTGCTGGGACAGAGGGCCCTGACATCCCTCTGCCCACTCCATTTCAAAATAATGTGTAACAGGCTGCCAGACTGTTTGGAAACAATCTTCTCCATGCATTTGCAGCTCTGACCTGAAAGATGCTGAGATTGAAGGTTAAGCAGTTCGAGTTCCAGCTGGAATAGACAGGCTGACTTTATAGGTGAACTCTGAAATATGCATTTAAAGGTTACACTTGTAACTTTCTCAGCACAGCTGCCTCTTCTCATGCCTTTGAACTGAGCAGACCAGTAACAGAGGTACAGAGAAACCAGCTTTGTCCTGCTATAGGCAAGCAGAAGCTGGTCTGTTCTGCTTTGTCTTTTTTTTTTTGGGAGCACAAAATTCCCAATGTTGAGTTTCAGCAGTACTTAGGATTGTTCACAAGTGTCCATCTGAGTGACAGCTATCCAGTGACTATGCTACTTCTGCCCTTCATCTTACTCATGCAATGCCTGTCCAATGCTGAAGTTGCAAGTCTCAGCATGCCAATAAATGTTGCCTAAACATTAGAAATGCACAAAGGACAGGAATAAGCAGGTGAGAAAGCACAGCTCTAATGCTATTAAAGGTGCTCATGCTTTTTCTCCTCCCTGTAATGTTTAATGGACGGTGTTGGAGCCAATTGTGCGCAATCTATTCAGGGATGCAAAAAAATGCCAGCAGCCTTTTTTCAGAACTACTGTGTGGGAAGAGCACCGTTCCTCATGGTTTTCTTTTTCCAGACAACTGCCTATCCTGAGCACAGCTGAATGCTATTCACCAGGCTCTCAGAACCCAGCCAAATCCTCAGGAAATGGTCAGCAGCGTTACACCGCACACATCCTTCAGCTTTTCCCAAAGTACAGGGTCATTGGACTGAGCTGGTGGATGTATCGGTTCATTAACTTCATAAGTTAATGGTTCTCATTAGGCAAATTAGTATTGAGATGTAAATTCACCTTTTCTTTGTTAGCTGTTAAAATAAGGTATAATCTCTGTATGCAGGATGTTTCTAGAAGATTATTACTCACTAGCATGTGAATGTTGATTGATTATTTCCAGTTCTAGTAATCATTAACAAATACTGGTAGTTTAAGAATTACTTTTTATTTCAGAGAGTGAAATTTATTTGGCTTTACACCAAGGTAGATTAAGTAAACCACACTGGGCAGTTATTACCTTTCTCTTCAATCACACTGCTGTGTAAAGAGCCAGTACATTCTACTTGAGTTTTATTCAACTCTGAATTTCACCTTTAATGCTAATAAAACTTGTTGACATATCAAACAATGTAACTAACAGGTAAAACAAAACTGAGTCACTATGTACTTTTCTAGACCATGCTCTCTCTATTAAAGTATATCAATCAAAAGACAAAGAGATACAACTTAGAAAATAGCTAACTAGAAGAAAACACTGCAGAAAGGCACAAGGTGAGATAAACTGAATAAAAGAACTGCATCAGAATACACATAATGAAAGTCCAAGAAATGAACCAAACGTAACTTCTTGATCAACCATGACTAATAGGAAAAACAGTGCCTATCTTTAAACTTTGTAATTCTGTTGCAGACACGATGCAGTAAGTCAAAGCTGGGGAGGAAACAGAAAGGTGACTGGATGATGTTTTCCTAACCATAAATATGTGAATAATTACGTGTGTCTGTTCTGCATGCCTTCTGGCCCAAAATACTCAACATAGTTCCTTTTTCATTTGTTGTGTTAAAGTCCATTTAGCCCAAAATACCCACAAAAATAGCACAGCCTGCTTCTGGTCTTGATGCTCAGCTATGCCACTGTTCTTCTGACTCTGTTTTAGCAGGGCTGATCCTCAAGTATCTAATGAGGGTTTAGTCTAACATAGCATATATGGTAAAGAGCCCGAAGGGAAATAAAATCATTATCAAATGAACTGCTGGTAGGCTTTATTAGATTTGTGCTCAAATTAGGCCTGCGATGGCTTGGGTGATTATTGTATTAAAGGTTACTTTGTGTGCAAGTATGTGACAGAATAAGGGATGTTCTAGTAATTCCGGAACTGCTTTTATCTCCTCCTAAAATCAATATAAATGTATTATCCAGACAGACAACTGGTTTGGCTTCATGATTTATTATAAGGATATCTAATTGCACAAAGCTCTGTTCATTGATCAAGCAACCAGGTGAAACTTTAAATATTCAGAATATCCAAGCACTTGGTCATCGTTTAAAAATTGCCTGTGACAGGAAGGCTGTGAACACTGTTGTCTGACAACATCCCTTTCCTGCAGTGCAAGGCCAAGTATACAGGGAGAAACAAAATTATCAATGCTTCTTGGCTAATGCTATTCCTATAGCATGTCTAATTCAAAGCTCTTCAAGGCATCTTCCACAGATTTATTGTATGAAACTCCTCTTTCTCAAAGAGGAGAATTATCACACATCAGGTTTTGACCCAGGTTGTCTCACACTGTTTAGAGTGTGACCCAATTCAATAGTTGTGTCAGACCAACTTGTGGGTGACAAGCCATGGCATGTGCATGGAAATGAGTGACTTTGACACCAGAGATCATGTAATCACGTAATGATAGAAATGCTCTGAATTGCAACAGCACAAGCCAGTCAGTTGAGGCAAAATCCTAAATAGTTTGGTTTAATACTGCTGAAGGCTAAAAAATACTATATAAAAATAGGGTTGTTTTTTTTTTACTTGTGTGTTTTTCCATCAACTCTTGACTTCTGTGAGAGTTGTTTCAAGCCCTGTCTGAACAGTTGTTGCAATATGGAGCAGTTGAAGAAGATGTGAAGATCTTCTGTGACAGCAATTTGCTTTAACGAAGCACAAATCTTGTGCTTTCACAAATGTTTCAAATGCACCAAAAATACCTTAATTACAAATATTTTGAATGTGTATAGTCTTGGAAGTTAGGAGGAACACATACACATTTAAGAACTGGTTATTAGCAAAGCCACATGCTTAATCCAGGCTAATTCACAACCTTGATTGCTCTATTATTTTTATTATTATTATTTTTTAATCCATTAATCCGGTTTTGCAAATCTTCAGTCCCCACTGGCCTACTGTTGTGAAACAGCCCATAAGTGTTTGTTTAAATACTAAATATCCTTGGAGTGTGATGGTACATTGCGTGCTACTGGAAGTGCTGCTGGTAGCATGTCCACAATCACTGGGAGCAGGTAGGCTCGCCCACGGGTACAAAGAGTATCTGCTTTGTTACGCTTCTTGCCTTCTCCCTATCACCTCCTTAAAAAAGTTAGGTGTTTACAAAGAGAGGATTAGATGAGGTGGGGGGGCAAATCTTCTTTCAAGGTTACATCCTTCAAGAATTAAAAACATCGGATGTTTTGCCATTAGCCTTTTGGAACTGTTTGTTTTTAAGTCAACAGGAGGCTTAAACAGTCTTGCAGCTTGCAAGGAGACTCGTAACTCATGGTGGTTGCAAAGGAAGGCTGAGAAATGAGAAGGTGCCAAAAAATGAGGGAAGAAAGAAATGTGTGGTTTTGCTGATTAGTTTTCCATTTCAGAGGTAGCAGGGTTTTGTTGGTGCTACAGTTATTCCCTGCGCTCAGGGTGGTTTCTGTGTACTCCAGAGGAGCTTCTGGAGGCGGGAAACAAACTATTTGGATTACCACTTACAATGAGACAGTTTCCATTGCAGTTTGACTGCTTGTTTTGCTTGCTTGATTTTACCTTGCTTTGTTTTTCTCCAGGATGGGTAGCTCTGCTACTAAGCCCGAGTGTCCTTGTAAGCTTAAGCTTCTACGTACCCACAAATAATTTCAACCTCAATTTGTGAAGGGGCAAAACCAAACATGTGAGAGAGGGTTTTTCCTACATGGAACCATTATATGGGGTTCACTTGCATGTCTTTGCTGGAAAGACTGCATCTGTCCAAGTACCTTTTTGTAAGGTGCTGGAAGTCAGATCAGAAAGCAATCAGCTCAGGATGAGGTGTGGCCACAGAACACTTGTCATCTCCATCACTGTCATCTCCATCACTTAAGGACTGGGGTGGCAACATGCAGATGTCAATATCAGCCAGCCATTGCTGTCAGAGCCTTGGGTGGCATGATCTAGTATGAGGCGTCCCTGCCCACAGCAAGGGGGTTAGAACGAGATGACCTTAAGGTCCTTTCCAACCCCTACCATTCTATGATGAGCCAGCCTAAGTGCTCTGAACTTTGCTTAAATGCAGGCAGCAGTTTTACGTGTCCATTCTCAAAAGCAGCTACATGCATTCACAGGCTCACTTCCCTGAGCTCCCAGGCTCTCTCATGCGTGCTCAGCTTAGACATCTGGATACAATGGAGCAGCAGATGATGTTGTCCCTTGTTTCTGTTTGTTAGCACAAGGTTACCAAGGCTAGTATTTGAGGATTTGGAACACGAACAGAAGATTCAGGCTTACTTCCACTCCCTGGCCTTCTGTAGGATCGAAACATGGACTACAGTTTGACAGATGTTATCAGAATTAAGCATTAAATATGATTGTGGGTGGAATGCACGGAGTTTGGAATGCTATGATTTAGGTATATTATAGCACAGATAACATGCAGTGTTCTGGATGAAGCAGAAAATACATCTTGGGTAGGTAAATTGTTGTTTTCTGAAGGTGAATGTTCTGATGTGTGAAGAATTTTGTAGTACCTGAAACGTGTTATAACTGATAATGTGCAGGAGGAGCAATGGTGCTGTCTCACTGGTGAAGATGAAAGGAAGCAAGTTAACAAATAAGAGTAATAGAAAAAAATTATGCCAGTCTTTGCAGATCATCTTCAATAAACCTACTTCTATTGTTTGCTTGCTCTTGAAAACAGCATGTATTTTTTGTTAATCATGCTAGGAATGTCCCAGGCCCTTGTAGTCTCTCTTTTCAGTCTCAGCAAATCATCCACATATTTTTGTTGCCTTTCTTTGAATTACTTCCTCACTGCCTCTATTTGCCTGGAATGAGAGTGATGAGAAATGAGCTGTGGTCTCATTGACGCGCTACACAGGGAAGATGATTTTGATGTTTTTTCTATTGCTTGTCACTTGAGGGTCACTCCCTCAACTATCACCTTCCGGGTAAATTTCTCCTCTGAATATTTTCCTCCTTGTTAGCTTTCTGAGCTATTATGCCTAAACATTCACAGAATCACAGAATCACAGAATAGTAAGGGCTGGAAAGGACCTCAAGATCATCGAGTTCCAACCCCCCCGCCATGGGCAGGGACACCTCCCACTAAACCATGCCATCCAAGGTTATGTCCAACCCCACCTTGAACGCCACCAGGGATGAAGCATTCACAACTTCCCTGGGCAACCCATTCCAGGGCCCCACCACCCTCACAGTAAAGAATTTCTTCCTCAGATCCAATCTAAACCTCCCCTGTTTAAGTTTAAACCCATTACCCCTTGTCCTCTCACCACAGTCCCTAATGAAGAGTCCCTCCCCAGCATTCATTTTTTTAGATGAAACAGTAACTTTATTTACTGCTTATGTTTCTATACTCGGAGAAGCTACACTGTATCCTTGATACAATCCAACAGGGAAAGCTTCTGGTCACTGAGCACTTTTCATTTGAACCAATATCAGAATGTAACCCAAATGTGCAGCAAGTTAGCCTCACAAAAGAAAAAGTTATTTTTAGGAGCTGCTGCTAGAGTCGGTAGGATTACTCTGAATAGAGTATAAATTGTGGTGTCTGGTCCTCAGTCCTCTTTTGGAAAGCATTACCCAGCAACAAATGAAATGGAGCCAACACAACCATTTAAAATAGCAAAGTAAACAGTTCGTGTTGTAGTCAAGATAATCCTTAATTTCTGCTGCTTATCTGAGATCTGCCCTGCCTATCTGATGGGAGGATTTAACCTCCCTGAAAGCTGTTACCAGTGTATGTGCTTGAACTGGGAAGACCTCTTTCCACCTGCTTTTCAGAGCCCTTTCTCCTAGAAGATTAGTACTACTGTGCCCCTTTTAGAAAGAATATCCTCTGAAATATGGATTATTTTTAGAGGTATGTACTAGGAATATTTCGCTACAA
The DNA here is from genome assembly GCA_039720435.1 of Amazona ochrocephala. Lineage (NCBI taxonomy): Eukaryota > Metazoa > Chordata > Aves > Psittaciformes > Psittacidae > Amazona > Amazona ochrocephala. The sequence goes on along the minus strand of CM077881.1, from coordinate 77,189,281 downwards.
TACAGCTTAGGGGAAATACTTAATAATGCCTGTTTAAAGGATCCATTTTTTTCTTCTTTACAGAAGAACCACAATGTCTTAAATTCTCATTTTTTTCTTACAAAACGTACATGTATAGTTGTAGGAATTAAAAAGAGAATCATCAGCTTATGGTAACTGCCAGTTGTGTAACTAACTCAAAAGAAAAGCTACATGGAATTTTAATTTCAAATTTCTTTGCATTATGTTGGAAACCATTTTTGTGATTTTCTGTTTCCTTGGGATACTGTGTGGAACACAGAATGGCAGAGCAGATGGCCTGTCTTCTCTTTCCAAAGAGACAACCAATATCACCCTGTGTGAGAGGGAAGTCAAAAGAGAGTTTCACAGAGGAATGGGAAAGTCTGGTCCAACATCTGGATCAAAACAAAAATAAGAGTCAGTTTAAAGGGAAAAAATAAATTAATCTTTAATTTAAGACCCTCTAGTATACCTGCATCTTTGGGAGGAGGGGAGAGAATCACTGGATGAAATTTCTCAGGCTTAGTCATAATAGGAGCAGGGAGTGATGGCCTGAAATATGCAGTAAAAGTTCTCAGAATAGGGAGTGAGTCACTGCTGCCCTTGAACTTCGTGAATCTGAAACTATATTTATCATTTTGCATTGTTCCTGAGCTGTGTATTTGCAGTTCCACTCAGAGAGCAACTTGCCTTTTTTGCCCTCAAGAGCTAAAACACACACAAGGGAATTTCCAGGGAAAGAAGTTGAGGATTAATTTCTTGAAGTGAGTTTTAAGAAAAGCTTAATTGAAAAATGTTTGTGTTGAGAGATTACTGATGTGAAGATGCTACTGAAAGGTTAAACAAAGAAACTAGGCAGTAGCATTCAAGGGGGGGGGGAGGGGGGGAAAGAAAGGAAATGAGTAAAATTGAAGAGTTCATGTAGGGTCATGAATGTAACAGGGGGTGCTGCCATGAGAGACAAGTGGTTTTGTTAATGTAGTACTTTTTTCCTTTCCTTCCCACAACCTTATCTGCACTGTTTTGAACAGAAGCCAGAGTGCTGAAAGGAAAGATCCAGATCTTTATGTTTTACATTCTTCCTCTTCTGCCCCTGCCCCTACAGTATAAGAAACTAGACAAGTTTTTGAATCAGGTCATTGCTAAACAGCTGGCTTGTGAAAGAGCACAGCTGTCACACCAAAAATATCACCTTGGCACTAAAAGTCAGCAGGATGTCTTGTGTCTGCAGAACTGCGTTCAGTTAGTAACCAAATGCACAGACTGGAAGCATACTTGCTGTCTCTGGTCTTCAGCAGTAGCCCCTGTAGAGAGAATGGAAAAGGTTCTATCTTTGGACAAAGTTCTATCTTTCTTTTATGTAACAAAACTTAAAAGATGAGAAATATTGTTATTGTTATTGGGTGGCGGGACAAAGGAGGCAGTTACTGGCTTGCCAAAAAAGACTTGGCAAATGGAAATCCAGAATTAGTTCCAGGAAATATAATAGGTAATGTAATAAGTATGTGAGAACTGTAGGTACTTTGCATTTCTGTATGTGAAGTAAGTGCAGTACAGGATTACACATCCCACACTGATATTTCAAGTTTCCTTATTCAGTGGGAAGGAAAGCCATCAGTGCGCTAAAGCTCGTTTTATAGGCATAGATTATCAGCTATCTTTAAATCTGCTTCCAAAAACCCTCGTGGCTGTTGTGACAATTTATTAGCATAGGGAACTCCTGTGGACATTTGTGCTGCTGTGTAAGCATAAGCAAGGGCTATTCTTGATGTCTATTAGTAGTGATTGTCTCGAACTTGGAGTGTGTGGAAAACGGGTAACAAAAACCCCTCTGTGTTTTGTTTAAGAGCAATTAAATATGCCCAGACAGCTGAAACATTCAATCTGGGAGGGGGGTGTGTGGTGGAAACTAAAATATCAGTGTCTTTGGAGTAAAAGATTTCCAATAAAATGTGCAGCAAGACCATTTTAACTCAGAACTACAACTTCTCCACCTCCAACCTCTCCCATAATAAGCATACTGAAAGAAATAAACCACCATGCACAGGGAAAAAATTGTTCACAAGGAAATTTCGCAGTAATAGGCTCAGAACTCCAGATGTATTTACATTTTTTCTCACAAAATGATGGCTCCTGAAGTGAGAAAACTAGCGACAATTTCAATACTGGTTTCCATGTTGGCATTACTGATGAATTAGGATGGCAGCAGGGCTCCTCTTCTACTGTTACCCATAATGGGTACAATTTACTAATATAGACTTGCACTCATCTAGGACAAATTTAGCAATTGGTTATGTGAGCAAAGAATTTCACCGAGTAACTGCGAAATCCATCACTTCAAGATACTGTATACTGGCAAGCAGCACGCTGAGATGCTGTGACAGAACTTAACTATATGCAAGGAGTGACGTTTACACCCTGTGCTGAAGCCTCACAGCTATTTTCTGCCAGTCTTCCCACTTTGGCCTTTGGTGCTGCATCACTATGGGTCGGTGGTTCCCACACTGAGACCTGTAGATGAGCAGGAGCAGAATTTTCACACTCTGATGAATGTTTGATGATGTGAACACAGAGAGCAGCTGCACCCAGTTTAGCCAGGTGCTTTGCTTCTTGTTTTGCTTTTGAAGTTGTATGCTTTGGCCTCCACCAAGTTTCGACATCTAGCTACACCGTTCCACTTCTGTTGCAAGTGCATGGAAACCCATTACCGGGCTTAAATTTGTCCCAAGAGCTTGGAAACTCCTAGTCCCCTTAAGGGCATTTCTAATGAGCTCCAGCCCTTCCCTATAGGGCCTGACAGTGGGGCCGAGGTGCCTGCCGGCCCGCTCCTCAGGACCGGGAGGGGCGATGCGCTTCGTAGTGAAAAAAAATGAAATTCGGGGAAAAAAGTAAATCGCCCGTTTCCATGGCAACCTAAACCTGACCCCGCAGGAGCCCAGCCTGTTTCTAACCGCCCCCCCACCCCCCTTACACGTTCCAGAGGGCGGGAAGCGCCTCCCCTAGGCCCGCGGGGGTCCCCGGGCGCGCCCGGCGCCTCGCAGGTGCCGGCGTCACCCAGCTCGCCTTCCCCGCCGCCACTGGGCCGCGGCCCGGGCACTCCCGCGCTTGCCGGGGTGGCGGGTACTCAAATTCCCACCCCCTCAGGAGCTGGGGGTGGTGAAAAATGGAGGCAGCGGAGCAGGGCGCGGTGACCGCGGCGCAGAGCCCGCCACGCCCCGCCGGTCCCCTCAGCGGGACCGCCCGCTAGAGGGCGCTGTTCCCGCCCCGCCGGCGGCACCGGCCCCCCTCGTCCTTGCCCGCCCACGGGCCCCCGCGCGCCTCTCCCGCCTCCTCCCAACCCCCCGCGCTGCGCCGCCGGCCTCGCGCGCCGGGACCCGGACTGCCCGCGGGAGGCTCGTCCTGCGCCGGAGGCGTGGCCTCCGCTGGAGTGGCGTCCCTGCCTGCCAATGAGCGCGCAGTGTGCCTGACAGTTACGCGGCCTCCGCCAATGGGATGAGCGGGGGGGCGGGCGCAGCGGGGCGCGAGAGGCGCCGCAGGCCGGCGCTTCGGAGCACTCGGTGGAGGGAAGTGGCGCAGCATGATGCGGCTGTGGCGCTCGGCGCTGCTGCGGGAGCTGCTGCTGCTCGGGCCGCCGGGGCCGGCCGGCGGCAGCGGCTCGGGTACCGCTGCTGGCACTAGGCGCTGCCCGCCGCCGCTGGCCGCCTTTGGAGCGAGCCCGCCCGTCTCCCGCCGCGGCGGCCCAGGGCTGCTGCCGCCGCCTTCGGCGAGGGGTTTGTGCACTCGCTCCGAGGGAGCCTTGGAGGAGCCGGGGAAGGGAGCGCAGGCGCCGTCGCCGACCCCCGGCAAGCCCCCCGCCGACAGCGGCCACAACAATAACCACGGCGGCGGCAAGGAGCTGGCCGGAGGCGGCGGCGGGGGGGAGAAGTGAGTGCGAGGGGAGCGGCAGGGCCGGGCCGGGCGGCGGGATGCGGAGGCGCCATGTGAGCGCAGCCTTCCAGTCGCACGCGTGGTGCTTGCGGGAGGGGGCCGGGCGGGACGCGGGGGCCGCTGTCCCGGCAGGTGCGAGGGCGCAGGCATCGCCTCTCCGTCGGCTCTAGCTGCGGCGGGCGGGGGGTCTGTGGGCAGCTCGTGGGGCTCGGTGCGGAGCTGTCTGGCCCGGTGGGGTCCCGCGGGGCACAGAGGGCGGGCTCGGCGAGGGGAGGAAGCGCGGGCAGACGTGTGGCCTGAGGAGCGTGTGTGCCTCTCGGCGCTGCCCTTGCCGCTGCCCGTGTCCTGCCGCACCTTGGGCTTCCACCGGGCTTGGGGTCCCTTCCGCATACGGCCGTGCCCGGGTCTTGGCTCGGAGCTCGGAGCCAGCGTGCGTTAGTGTGTTTTTTTTCTAGCGCTGTTACTTACATAAAAGGTATTTTCCTGTGGAAGTGAAAGCTGTGTCATCTCACGTTAATAATTAAAGGCGGTGTACATGGTGTGTAGTTCTGGCCGGGAAGTTTAGCAGCGCTGTCTTCATGTCTGCATTTAGTGCAGCTAGGGATGGATAACACCAGAAATGTTCATAGGTGCTACAGAATGTGACCGTGCTAGGAGGCACTGATTTGTCCCTGCGTGACAAAGGCACATGCAGGTAATAGAATATGACTGTATATATTTGCGAAGTTAATATTCCTTTGTTAGGAACCTGAAATAAGCTATACAAAATTGGTCAGGGGACAGGTGTGTCAGGTCCAGTTTGTGATGACCAGTGGTTTAAAATAGGGACAGAGTATAATGACAAGGTAGATGGATTGATGGTTCTCTGGCATTCTGCTCTGGTAGTCCTCAGCATCATGCAGCTCTTTAAGAAGCCTTGTTCCTTTCTCGCCTCCCCATCTGACAGTTTGTCCATTGCTTGTTTGAACCTGGGTATACTTAGTAGCTGATAACAAGAAGTTTGACAGCTTAACGGCAATCCTCATGAAGACCCATCTCCTTTGTGTGTGTTTAGAACTTGCCCCTTGGCTTTCCTGTAGGCAGCCTGTGTGTCGTCTTTGTGCTGCTTATGGGGCAGCCTAATTAAAATCTAAACTGAAGTCACTTTCCCAGGCTTTGCTATTCTTATTGCCTAGATATAAAAAGCAAAGGACAGAGGAAAAAAGGACAATAAGGTAATACCTTGTTTTAACAGTGGGCAAAGTCTCTGTTACCCTGATGCTGAGAGGAAGTCTCAAAAAGATTCCACAAAGCCAGCTGGAAAGGCTGCAGCCCTTAGCTCATCGATAGTTCTGCTTTTGAGTTGTGGTTTTGGGTTGGTTTTCTTTTAGCATGAACTTCTACTTCAGCATGGCAGGCAGGAAAAGCAGCTGGCTTCTTGCTCTTCTCTCCACTAAGTGTCTTGGCTGCTCAGCTTGGTTCAAGCCTTTTGTTTCAATGGGATATAGTCTTTAAAGGTATCACTTACATTTTCTGTTGCCCAAATCCTTAAAAAAAATACATGCAAGTCAGGTTACGTAACTATGTACTATGTTATACACAATTATATGTGTATTATTATTGTATACAATTGTTCAAAGTATTTGAAGTCTTTGAATTAGTTCTCTATATAATATTTTGAAACAAAAACTGTTCAGCTGTGTCTGAAGCAGGTGTGGTTTATAAAGGTTGTACTTATATTTTCAATAAGAAATACAGAAAGTACCATTAAAAACAAGTGTGCCAACTGTGAGGGGGTTCTGAGAATGGTGAAAAGGTAATATATTAAAGGGGTAACATGATCTTAACCTGAGCTTTTATAACAGCTTCCTACAGCTAGCATCAGTTAGGGAAATCCTGTCATTTCTAGTGTGTCTGGTAAAGCTATGTGGTCACAACCAGTTATACACTTTTAAGTAATTTTTGGCTTTTGGCAAAAGGATGTATTTGAAAGTCAAATGCTCATTCTTTGAGCCTTACTGCAAAATGAACAAGGAAATATGCCATATAGCATGTAGTTGTGAACAAGTAAAAAACTGGAAACAATTTCTTTTCAGTTCCGGCTATGCAGGAATTCCTGGTGACATGTTAGCCAGGCTGCTGGATACCTTTGTTTTTAGTTTTCTTGATGCAGAATTATGACAATCTTCCTTAAACATTTGTAAATGGTGCATTGCATGTGGAAATCACTGCTGTATTAAGAGAGGGTTTGGAAGAAAAGTTCTAAACTGACAGCTGAGCTAAGTTAGAGCGGTCTGTGTTCTGCTGATTCCAGCGCTTTGCCATCCAGAAGTATATAACATTTGAGCTGTGTTTGGCAGATGGTTTGTGGGCCCAACTGGGAAGACAATAGTCCTTTTTAGGCTTTCCTTTTTTTTGTTTGTTTTTGGGGTTTACTTTTTTTTCCTTTCTCCTATTTGTGTGTAAGGTTGTGGTTCTAGGATACTGGAATAACCCACAGTGTCAAAAGGCAGCACTAAGATTTTCTTGCTTCTTTGCTTGCCTGACAGCCCTCATCTACAGAGAGTGGGAGTTACAAGTGAAAACCTAAAATGTTTTGTGCAAAAAAAGTATTCAGAAACGTAGAACAGTTTAACTCCTCATAGAGAGAGTGAATGATGAGGCCTGTGGCTGATGAAATAACTAGTATCCCATTACATAACCAGATCCTTCTGTGTATTTTTTTTTCCTGAACATTTTCCACCACCTCCTAATCCCTGCTGTCCAGTCTCCATTCTGTGCATCCACCTGAAACTGGAAATTTCCTTTCCTTTTGGAAAGGAAAAATATTTGAGCTTAAACTGAGAGTGGTCACACACTGGTAATTTTGATTAGTGAAGGCTGTGGGTTAAAATGCAATCATTTCTGTATGTCCATGCCTAAATAATTACAACAGAATAACATATTACAGTCCTAAATTATAGACTTGTATAATGTTTATTAGTGTTTACTTTTGCTTTCAATATAACTGTGTGTTGTTCACTTTGTTCACTTTTGCTTTCAGTGTAAGTATGCATTGTTCTTGCATCCTATGCTGGACAGTAGTAGGATGAAACATAGTTTATCTTAGTGTAAGGTATTTCTAAATTATAAAGGCCTTATTAGGGTGAGAGAGAGGAGCAAAACGTGAGTGACCCTGATCTTTAAAGCATAGCTAAATTGCAATACTGATGAGTCCTAGTATATGGAATATAGCGAAATGGTTGATGGAAGTGTGTTGGTCTGGGTTTGGGATGGGGTTTTTCACTTGTTTCTCTTTCCTTAGAATGGCAAGGAAGTGGTAGCACTCCTTTTTAAGGACAGAGGTGAATTCTGGAGATGTCTTTTAAATTTAATATTGCTTTTGCATCTGATCCAGATTCAACTGTAAAGGAACCAGTTGTATAGGAACTGTATAGGCAGCGGTTCATGTCACTATTACTCCTGTCAGAGTGTGGCTGCAGATGCACAAAACTGCACTTTCAGTAGACCTTTCATAACTTCCTTAGAGGCTAAGGTTTTGAAGCAACAGTTCTTGTTTTTACTGTTAACGCTTTGACATCTGCTAAAACATGTCTGTCTTTGGTCTAGGTTTATAAATACATAGTTTTGTCTGAATCTTGATAAGTTCTCAGGTAAAGAAATGGTTACCCACCAGTGTTAATGGGATCAGTGTCTAATTATGCAAGTGGACAGAAGATAGTTATTTAGTGACTTGATGGGTGTTCGTATCTCTTAGTTGGAGATGGTTATCTGTAGTATGGTGACAACTTCTTTAAGATGCCTGTTTTAGATAGAGTGACTAACAACTGTGGGTTGCAGCCCTTGCAGCTTTCGTAGAATCATAGGATAGTTTGGGTTGGAAGGGACCTTTAAAGGTCATCTCATCCACCCCTCCTCCAGTGAGCAAGGACATCTTCGACTAGGTCAGGTTGCTTGAAGCCCTGTCCAGCCTGACCTTGAACATTTCCAGGGATGGGTCATCTACCACCTCTCTGAGCAACCTGTTCTGGTGTCTCACCACCCTCATAGTAAAACATTTCTTCCTTGTATCTAGTCTAAGTCTGCCCTCTTAGTTTAAAACCATTACCCCTTGACCTATTGCAACAGGCCCTGCTGAAAAGTTTGTCCCCATCTTTCCTGTAGGCTGCTGTTAAATACTGAAAGGCTGCAGTAAGGTCTCCGTGGGGCCTGCTGTACTTCGGGCTGAACAATTCCAGCTCTCTCAGCCTGTCTTCATAAAAGAAGTGCTTCATCCCTCTGATCATCTTTGTGGCCCACCTTTGGACTCACTCCAACCGGCCCATGTCCTTTGTATGCTGGGGCTCCCACACCTGGAGGCAGTTTTCCAGGTGGAGTCTCACAGGAGCATAGTTGAGGGGCAGAATCTCCTCCCTCAACCTACTGATCACACTTCTTTCAATGCAGCCCATGATACAGTTGGCCTTTTGGGCTCTGAGTGCACTTTGCTGGCTCATGTTCAGCTTTTCATCCGCCAGTACCCCATGTCATTCTCAGCAGGGCTGCTCTTGATCTCTTTGTCCCCCAGCCTGTATTGATGCAGGGGGTTGTGCTGACCCAGGTTCAGTACCTTGCACTTGGCCTTGTTGAATTTTACCAGGTTCATCTGTGCTCACTTCATGAGCTTGTCCCGTTCACTCTGGGTGGCATCCCTTCCTTCAGCTGTGTCAGCTGCCTTGCTCAGCTTGGTGTCAACTGCAGACTTGCTGAGGGTGGCACTCAAATCCCACTGTCCATGTCACTGGTGAAGATACTAAACAGTACTGGTCCCAGTATGTACCCATGAGGGACTGTTGTTGGGGACAGTTGTGACCTCATATTTTAATGACTGGTGCCTTAATAATGAACCTGAGACTATTGTTAGCAGTATCATATCTTTATATGTTTTGTTGTTCCATAAATCATTTTCTGCATTTTAGCAGTTGCATCTCGAAGTACAAGGTAGGAATTTAATCTCTTTTGTATTGTAGTGATTCTAATTCAGTTTTTGTAAAAATGAAATCCTCCGTGGAATCTGGTATAAGTATTGTACTGATGCAAAAAGAGGAGCTGAAGGAGGGAACAATACAAATTGCAAAGTCCTTTTGCTTGGAATTCCTGCTTTTTTTTATATATATATATATATAATATATACACATATATAATATATATATATATATTCAAAAAGCAATGTGGAGTGTCTGCCAGAATTCTAGTCCACAGCTTGGATTACCACTGAAGAAGCCTGGTTGTGTAATACTCTGGTGATTAATTATCCTCATTTTTTTAGGCAGGGAAATAAGTATCAAAAGCCGTAATTCATGAAGTGAAATAGACTGGATTTTTTCCACTTTAATTCAGCTGTGGAAATTGCAAGTTCCCTGACTTGAAAAACATCTGTTGAACAGCACTATCATGCTAAGTGTGCTCGTGGTGCCAAAACATAGCTTTTAGGTTAGGCAAACATTAGTTACTGACATCACTGACCTGATAAACTGCAGAGCAAGCCTTTCCACCTCTATTTAACTGATAAACTTTATCAAAAGATGGACTATGTGACAAAGAGCAATTTTCTGTAAATATATTGAATGCCATCCTCTTTGCTTTGGCAGACAGTGCAGATCCATTGTTTAATTAGGCTGACTGACCCAGTATTGAACAGCAGCAGATGTGAAAGATACAGAAACTGCGTCAAGAGATAATTTATGCTGCAAAAGGTGCACATCTCTTTAATAGATTAAAATCTCATGAAGAAGCAGGTAAAAATCTTGGTTTAGTGTCTGGCATTTTTTGTTCTGCACCCTCCCAGATAAAACCTCCGCATTTGGAACAGCTGTTAAATTCTGAGTAATCACTCAGGAACTTCTAATTAAGTAGGTTGTCAGTTAAAATTACTCCATGTGTTCCTCGGGTTGTCTTGTCAAAGTGAAATATGAAAGTTTTCTCTGTCAGACCTTCAGCAATCCAGTAAGGAGTCTTGTAGCAGAGACATTGCTTAAAACACGAAATGTCAACATTTTGGGTAACTTCGTTAAATGCTATGTGTAGGGGTGTAGACTGTGCTACTCAGCATAGCTGTAAAAAAGTCCGTAGCTGCAGTTTTAGGCTGCAGGGACAGGCTGAAGTTATAATTGGTATGTTGGTAGTTCTGGTTCTGCTGGCTTGACTGGATGTACTGTTCTCAAAAGATTGAAAGTGCAATGTGCTTCATGGAAGACATGAATTTTCTTTAGGAAAAAGGTGGTTTAGTGATTTGCTTGAGGTAGTTGCAAGTATTCATCTTGCTTGAATTGCCAGCCTGTCTGTGCAGTAGTCAGCTAGCATCATTTAAAAAAATAACAAAAAAAACCAGACTGGAAGACAAGGAAAGTTCTGTTGGCTTACAAAGCTGTCTACTGTTCTTAGTATGTAAGTACAGTGTTTTAAATAAATCGGAAAATGAGAAGGGAGATTTTTACTGCTGGTTTTCATTGCTAGTTACGAGGAAAGGAGGGAGGCAAGTGCAATCTAGAGTTTGTCTTTAAAAGGGTACATGGATGTAATCAGATTTTCATCAAAACCAATCATAAATCTGGCCTGTTGCTGAGATAGAATAAGCTAGTTTTGGGTGGGGAGGGAGGATTAAATGTCAGTCTTTGATTGCACTGCCTTACCTAGGGTCTGTGCTTAGTTGTAGTATTTTATTTTTGTAGTTTTAACCCTGAGTACTGATCTTCAAAGATTTACTAGTCTTGTGAAAACTTGAGACCTGCTTTTTGTAGGCACATGCATGCGTGTATAAAAATAGATAAATTGCCACTGAACATTTTAGTTTGGGGCAATAAATATTATTTAATTCTTTATGTATGTATAGTAATAGATACTAAATTTATGAAAATAGAAAATTTATTCATCTAAAGATATTTAAATATTTTATATATTATTTAAATAACAAAGTGTATATACGCTATAGTAACAAAGTATATATACACTACAGTAACAAAGTATATATACACTATAGTAACAAAGTATTGCCAGTGTTACGAGATTATAAGATTGAACTTGAAAACTGACGCTAAAATAATGTAGGACTGCATACTCCGCTTTTCAATTAGTTTATGTTTACTAGAGAACTGTTTTGGTTTTGTTTATTTTTTGTTTGTTAAATATTGGAACGCTGGCTTTCTCTAAACTGACTTTGTCTAGAAACAAATCTAATCACTTCAAAGGACTAAAACAGTTGCTCCGAAGCCCTTTGCTGTCATTGCCCCTAGCAGTTTGGAAGTGTACATTTTGGAAGCCTATGCTATGGCACTGTATTTAACAGGGGAAGTGTGAACAACTGAGTGCAGTCTTGTGCTCCTGCCTGCTGCAGGGTGCTTTGGAGTATCAAGGAAAGGGGAAACTCCAAGGTTATTAAACCAATAGAGAGCGTCGAAAGGCTTTGAGGGAAAGCTGTCAGCATTAAAGGGTTTCTCTCTTGGAAGGAATCTTGATGCTTGATCTGGTAGGTTTCCTTCCCATTTCACTTAAAATGGAGATGTAAGTTATGATAAAGAGGCATACAGTAAGCGTGTTTTGGAGTAGAATAGCTAACACATAGACTATTTGGAAAGCCAGTGTATTTCCTTTGATAAACATGGTGACCATTGAAGATGTATCTACGCTGCATGTTAACCTTGATAAATATGCATGATGTGAGTTACTGCTGCTGCCTGAGCTGGTTCAGGTTACTGCATTATGCAGATAGCTTTACTTGCTTTCACTGTAACTGATGTGGCTTACATAAGCTTCTAGAAGGGCTTTAGGACTGCTATTAAGAGTTCCTAAAAGCAGGACTAGTTTGGTGAAAATAATACACATTTATCACCTCTTGCATATAGAATCATTGAGTCAGTCTGCTCTTACAGCTTTATTATGAGGCATGTAGGTCTTTGAGGCTTATAAATACTTTATCTTCTGTGTGAGATACACGTCTATCCTTGGCGACATCAAGAAGAGGGAAAAGTTATGAATCTGCTCCAAAAAAATTCTAAATCTGAGCAATAAATCCATGTTAGTAAACATATGACTACGTTGCAGTTAAGAATGCTTGCCACTGTAAAGTATATGTATGCTACTTGTAATATTACCATTTTTTTCCTATTTAAAGCTAAATTAAGCTTTGTGTACACTAATAAGAGTGCTCGTTGAAATTAGTGGTAGCAGTTATATTGGTAGTGGAAATGTGCTTCTTCCTTGTGAGTAAAGCAAAAATGCGTATAAATAAAAATGTGCACTAATTTTTCTTGTCTTTTTTTTTTTCCTTCTTTTTTTCCAGTAAAGTGAAGCAAGGGCTCCTTCCTAGCTTGGAAGATCTACTTTTCTATACTATTGCAGAAGGACAAGAAAAAATACCAGTTCATAAATTCATAACTGTAAGTTTACTGTTCTGCGGTGCTATATGTAAGCCTACTGCAAGGGTTTTTTTTAACATTCTAAATGCAAGGATACAAAGCAAAGAATTTATTATACATGGATAGCTGCAGCAAGGAATGTAACTAATTTTCCCCCACCCCCAATGTTTGTGTGTTTAAGAGAATGAGTATACTCGTATTGTTACTTCTTGACCGTGCAAGAGTATGCTTGAAAGCATCTGTGTCTGTGACAGGGCTGGGTAGTGTTTGCACACGTGTAAAATACAGTTGGGCCACTGTGGATTTCAGTGACTAATCCTTTTACATAAGACGCAGCCAAAATGGCAAAAGGAAATGGCGAAAGGATCAAAAAACTGTCAAAATGTCTCTGTGTTGAGAGCGCAGTAGCAGATGTCTCTCATCTTGATAAATGAGACTGAGCAATAGAGAACTTGATTGTAGAAACTTCTATTTTCGTTTTAGTAATTACTGTTTTATTGTAATAGGCACTCAAATCTACAGGATTGCGTACATCTGATCCCCGATTGAAAGAATGCATGGATATGTTAAGATTGACCCTTCAAACAACTTCAGATGGTGTTATGCTGGACAAAGACCTTTTTAAAAAGTAAACTTTCTGTCAATAATCTAATTGTTATAACTCTGGATGAATGTTGTGTGTGTGTTACTGACTGCTCTCTTGGGAGAGGCGTATATAAATCTATGCATAACTAGAAGGGGTGTCAAACGCACACTCCTACTGATGCTATTTGCATATGAATTTGTTCTCTGGTTTGAGGATTGTGTGACCTCCACAGGAGTTTTATGTATCAGTGTTGCTTGTATGTGTATCTGACCCCATCCTTCAGCTCTTGGTCAGATGCCAAATAAATTGGTTGAGGCAGCAGGGAGTATTTAGTATGAGTACATAAGACTTCTCTCTTGCTGCATCACGAGTTTTTAATCTAGAGTTTAGGATGCTGCCTCTGTGTAGTGAGATGTTGGGAGTACAGATACAGTGTATATATCTGCATATACTGTTTCTGTATGTATACACAGTTATAGTATCTATCTGTACTCCCATAGTTAATTCTGAAAGTGAGTATATGAAAAACAGAGTGATGTAAAATTTCAGGGTATGTAGATGAGAGCAGTTAGGACTGTAGTCTGCTCTGGTTTGTTTTGGAAAAGATCTATGTGCCATATGTTAGTGGTGCTTTTTGTTTGTTTTTTTTTTTTTTTTTTTAAGAAAAGTCTGTGGTTAGTCAGCTGAACAATATAAGCACTGTTCAGGTTGTCTTCAGTTCCTTCCAAGCACACTCCTTTGCTCCCCTGCTTACAGTCTCTGTGGGCTGAAAGACTGGAAGTTTAGAGGCTCTTCAATCTTGACATTAGATTTGTAGAATATTTTTGAGCCTCTATCTTTATTCCATTTGCAGGGTAAATGACATAATATCTAAAACTCATTTCTTTTGTGAAAAGTATACTTTTCTCAAAATGGTACATTTTTGTTGCGCTATATAATTTTTTTGAATTTGTTGATGGATGCTGTTTAGTGCTGTTTCCTCTGTTACACGTTGAAATAAGTACATGTATAAAAAAGTGTTTATGTATAAAATTGTGTATATATATTGCATATATGTATATATTAGTGTATATATGCTTATTAAGTGAAGTATATAGTATGCAGCATATACTTTATATATTTACATCACTTATGTAAATATAAAGTATATATGTCATGTGGTTTATATATATATATATATATAAACATTTTTGGAAGTATGTTGAGGAAAAAATTGTGTGACAAGATAAGAAACCAGTCAACTCCTTAATCAAATGTGGGATACTCCTTAAAAGTACATCAAAGATTAACTGTATTCATGTTTTTAAGTCCAAGACCAGGTCTTCAGTGGTTGTTTGTCAGTGCAGTGAAAACTCTAATTTGTTACAGACACCTTCCTGGGTTTGCGGTTGGACTGGGAAGAAAATGCGTTTGCTATTATGCATTACACGTATACTAGAAGGCTTGTTTGCAGTAGTAAACTATGGATTATGTTTTAGGCAAAGGCTCTACATTAAAAAAAAGACACATGATTGCAATTTAGCAAGATTAGCATATTTTTATGTCACAGCTCTAGGATTTGATCCACTTTGTTAGAGGAGTGCTTGTTACTATGATAATTTTTAGACATCTTACATGCGTTGTTTCTTGTGTAGGAAGAGTTCTGAGCGAAGATATACAGAGGGTAGAGAAGCAAATCTCTTTCCACATAGCAGATTTTCCTTCACAGCAGCAAGTGTTAACCTTTTTTATATAGGGATGCTGGGGAGGGACTCTTCATTAGGGACTGTAGTGAGAGGACAAGGGGTAACGGGTTCAAACTGAAACAGGGGAAGTTTAGATTGGATATAAGGAATAAATTCTTTACTGTAAGGATGGTGAGGCCCTGGAATGGGTTGCCCAGGGAAGTTGTGAATGCTTCATCCCTGGCGGCGTTCAAGGTGGGGTTGGACATAGCCTTGGATGGCATGGTTTAGTGGGAGGTGACCGTGCCCATGGGAGGGGGGTTGGAACTCGATGATCTTAAGGTCCTTTCCAACCCTAACTGTTCTATGATTCTATGATTCTATAAATTATCCGCCCAAACTTCAGTTTTATGTTCTTTCCAGACACTGCATTTCCTATGTAGAGACTTGTACAAGGTTTCTGTGTGTTTTATTCTTCTCTATTTAAGGTGTGAAATATAATTATGTATCTACTCAGTTGTACTTACCTCAGGACTCTGAAGCTTCAGTTCCCTAAACTTAAAAGTCTGTAGTATAGTTCTGTTGAATTTGAACCCAAAGTTGCTAAATTCTGTAAAGCATGAAGGATAAATGATGAGGAGTAGTGATAGCATAAGGTTGACTGAGTCAATGAAGTCCATTAGAAATTACCTGTAAAATACGTTACCTCACTCATCTGTCCCTCTAACAGAAGTTTCAAGACCTTTTTAGTGATTCTAAACAATTGGCTCCAATTTGGCTAAAATTGCTATATTTTGAAGATTTTTGGCTTTACAGTGCTGTCCACCTGAAATAAACTTTGGGGGGAAAAAAAAAAAAAGATAAAATCCATGTTACAGGCACAACACTTGGGGTTTTAATCTTTTATCTCCGGAGTTTCTCGAGTTGAAGGGTTCAGTGGTGCACATTTCGGAGAGAGTGATTAAACTGTTCATGTTGCATCTATTTAACATAACATGGTCTTTGTAGAATGAGTGATGCCTCACTGAGAGCAGCATATTTACTGGAAGCGGAACAGCAGGCTAGTTAGTCTGCTCTGTGAATTGTTTTCTCTTATTTTGGTACCTTATGTTACTACTTAATATAGTAGTAGTACTATCTAACTGTTGTTAGATGAGACTCAGGCAGCTCAACAAATATGAAAGATTGTACACGCTAATCTTCAAAAATCTAACAGAAAAATAGAGGACTTGCAAAAAGCCCTATTTCTTACCTGACAATATTAGGGTGAGAAGGCATGAGGCCATCAGAACTGCGCTATTTTGAAAATGGCTTACACTTGGATAAGATGATAGCTACTGAGTAACAGTTACAACTTGGGTTTAAACCCAATTCTTTCTCATATTGATTTACTTGGCTTTGTGGGCTTATGCTTTGTCACGAGGTGATGCCTATCCTACTTTGTTGACCTGGAACTATGGTCTTGCTATCCAAATTTCCTATGATCTGTGGGTAGGAAGCAGCACTCTGGGTATGTTTTGTGTTCTAAGCTAGACAATCTGTTGCTGGATCTCAGACATGGTTATCTATTTGTTGCTTAGGCGCTGTGCTGCTCTCAGTCTAGGTAGCAAATCCTGAGGAAAACCTTAATTTGAGCTGTGCTTAACCCAGATATTAATAAATGTTTTCATCCTCTTAGAGCAATTAGAAAAGTTTTGACTGAAGATGCAGAGGACTTCTGCTATAACATTAATACTTCATTTGTCAAAATGACATCGCTTTTCCTTCTAAAATGTGTAATAGATATACTGAACACTTCTACAGACCTAATCTCGCTAGTTGGAAATAAAGTTTTACGTTCCTTTCCATAATGCTTGTGCTGTAGCTCTTAGAACAGGAGGAAAGGTTTCCATTCAGTTATATAGATAGCTGAACAGTTCTTCAGAATTGATGGGAGTTCAGGCTGTTGTGTTTTGTTTTCGTTTTAGCAAGTATCTACTTGTGTAGGGAGGCAATAATCAGCAGTGTGAGACAGAACTTGAAAAAGAATAGTAAATGTAACAAGTTGTATGATAAAAGAAACAGAATGATTCTATCTTTATGCTAGATCCCAAAGATTCAGTTTCAAAAAAAACCCCAAAACCAAACATCAAACAGCCCAACCAAACCCCAAATTTATGTTCAGGGCATACAAGTTGCTGAAAGTTGTTATAGGTGATAAGACTCACATCCTCATCCTCATAAAGCAAATGTATTGAGGAAGTTTTGTAGTTTGAAAGACGTGTTTTCAAACAGAGAAAGAAATGCTTGGATTGGGATTTGACAAGGCAGATTTTATATTTTAGGGTGAGATCATAAAGTTTGGAGAAATGGAAGAATTTAAGATTGGGAGGTTTTTAGTCTACCGATCTTGAACACCACTGAAGAATGTGGGAGATAAGGCCTAAGCTGTTTGTCAAGTTTGAGTGTAGAAAAATCTTTATTTATCAATATATACTTTTATTTAAATTTCTCCCTGATCTTTTCCTGCTGCTGCACTTACCCTCAGCCTGAGACCATTCATCTCTGACGGGTTACCTGGAACATAAACTGGTTGGAAATTCTGGTGGGGAGGATATGTCAGTTGCAGAGTATTAGAGGCTGCCAAGGCTGGTGTTGTGTTGACTGAAAGTATTACTGCCCCATTAATTGGAGTTTTCTAGGACCTCTGTTATTTTGTCTATGCAGTAGTAGTTTTGAATACCCATCTAGATTAGTTAAACACCTGTATTCAGTTTAGTCTGTGAATTCATATAGTTTGCCTGGGTTAAGGATAAGTATCCATGATAAATACCCATGCACTGACCTTGGCGGAAGTCTGGGAGCAACAGCTGCTTGCAAAAATAGGTAATGTGCTTAACCAGCATAGCAGTTTCTGCAGTGATTTTCAGTCTGGGAAGTGAGCATCCTAGACTTGCTGTAAGTTAGTACATGCATAAATGCTCTTCCTGTTTCAGAAATGTAATGTGGTTCCAGAGGGTTGTATTTCAGTGCATACTGCATTCTTATTCTTTTCCACGCTTTTTACTGACTTGTTGTAATAGGCTTAGGTGACCCAAGAGGAGTGCTTAATGCTGTCCGGGTGGTGCAGACAATGTAGGACTGCATCTGAATTTTAAACATAGAGCATGTGATGTTGTTACTCCTTCTGCACATCTAGCTGCCTTAACTGTTACTGATTACTGCTGAAAAAGGGTTGTTGCGCCTGGAGTAAGTAACTGCAATTGGAGGCTGCTGGGAACAAAAATTAACAGGAGTTTTTGCAAGACCACTAAAAAAAGGAGTGGATAAACATAACAAATTGCAACAAAACCAGCTCAACTGCAGTATTGAAACAGACTATGGAAATGGAAGATTCTCTAATGTTTCTTGTTCCTTCTTGGAAAGTAGTGCCTACCAGCATTTGAAATTGCTGTCAGTTGAATTTGAGATAAAATCTCCTAAGTCCTTTGAAGGGTTTTAGACGGAAGGTTTAAGAAAAGAGAAGGGTTCAAACGGAAGATCATTCTATCTGTTCATTGGTGTTCATGCATCTTAATTTCAAACTGATAATGACTTTTAATAATAAGATTATTGGAAGTATTTATTCCAAGTGGAAACATTTCCCTAAAAATTAGTGTGTTATTTCATTGGAAGGCTTACATGTTCTTAATTTTCCATTTGTCTGTATTAACAGTTTGTTTCTTTTGTCAGTGCTGCCAGAAAGCAGAGTATGAATGTGTAACAAAACTGTTTGGTGTTAAACCTCCCTTTCTCTTCCTTGCACTGGGATGGGGCTGTTAATACCCTTTATCTGGTCATATTTTAACTGATGTGATAATGGCTTCCAGTTCCCGCCCCTGCTCCTGCTCAGCCCCCACCCACAGACACCACTTCCAGCAGCATGCCTCAGCTTGTGTTTCTATCCTCCCTTTCATCTGTTTCTTCTGGATAAGTCCTTTCCCTTTTACTTCTTCATTTTTTCAGACGTACCAGATGGGGTGATGTTTGGAGCGCGTGGGTGATAATGTAACTATGTTCTGGGCTAAAAGGCAGCAAAGATGCCTTAACTGGCAGTAGTTTGAAGCAAGAGACTTGTAGTACTGCTCGCTGTTAACTTTTGCTTAGCTTAGAAGATGTTATCGAGTAACTCCACAGGTTTTGCTGTTACTAGAGTGGAACCTTGTTCCAGTTTGGTTTGTTGGCAAGGTTCTCGCTGCATTTGTGGTGAAACTAGTTGGAAATGAGACAGACCAACCCTGAACCTTGGAAGTTTACCTGACTCTGAAATCGGCACTTACTTGGGCAAGGGCTGGGTTAGATGACCTTCATGTCTTGATCTTAAGAAAGGGGTTGGTTGGATCCCTCAGGCAAGCTTAGATACTACTTGAAGGCAAATTGATAGTATCTAGCAGGACAGCCTCACAGTTGAAGCTTTAAAGAGTTTTAAGTAAAAAGGCATAAGAATAAATGCAATGACACATTTGTAAATAATTTAAAAACAAACTTGCATAGTAGAAAATACCTGTTCTTGTGGGCATATAACTTCAGGGGACTGATGGTCCTTATTTAAATAGCATGTAATTGCTACTTAAGTAGGCTTTTTGGCAGTGCTTTGTCAAAAATACTAATAAACTTTTAACTTCTTGCAGGTGTGTACAAAGTAATATTGTGTTGCTTACTCAAGCTTTCAGAAGGAAGTTTGTCATTCCAGATTTTATGTCGTTTACTTCACATATTGATGAGCTCTATGAAAGTGCTAAAAAGCAATCTGGAGGCAAGGTAACCTCTTTGTAAATTCAACTTCAGACTTCTGTAGATTTTTTTGATATTAACCAAATACATTGTTAAAGTGGACAGGTTTTTCTCAACGTTTTAGCAAAATGTTAAACTGATACCTTACTTAAATAGTTCTGGAAGTTCAGTTATGTCTGCAACTTCTAAAATGTGTTCGAAATACAGCTTCTTACATCTAACAATCTTTACAGTTTTGAGGTCGGAATGAGAAAATAGCATTGTTCTTTATTTTACATGAGCTATACATAAATTATGAAACTGCTGTACAATTTGTCAAATGAAGCAGTATATAAAAAAGATTATGCTACCCTACACAACCGCTAGGTTGCGTGTCAAATAATTTCCAACACCTTACCCGTGTTAATAGTTAAAATTCATTCTAGTGGACATTTCTAATAATTTAGTTGAATACCCTTGAACTTTGTCACACGCTAAAGTTTTATATGCTTTGAAAAAGTGAACATGCTGTAACACAGAAGGGATTCCTTGGAGAAGGTGCTGAAGTTTGCACTTTGAAAAAATTGGTTTGGTAATGATCTATATAATACACTATGAATACAATAATTTGTAATGACATTTTAGGTACACTGGGTGGTTATTAGTGGAATAATGCAGTTGTATGTTGTGTATCCTTTCCATTGACATTTATTTTAATTAATGTCTATTAACATGTAGTTAAACGTTTTGGATGTTGTAATGTCTCTCTATTTATTCACGTAATAGGTTGCTGACTATATTCCACAACTGGCCAAGTTCAGCCCTGATTTGTGGGGTGTGTCACTTTGTACAGTGGACGGACAGAGGTATATTCTAACTTTTACATTTTGCTGTTTCAGTTACTTGAACTATTTGACATACAGCACTTCATGATATCTCATGGCTTAATAAAGAAAAAGCTTTATTGGAGTTGTTTAAGAAAAAAAATACACTTGGTCATCTTTCTTAACTTTTTTCAACTTTTCTGTTTAAGCTCAATTATTTTGCTGTTATAAAATCTTGTTTAAATAGTAGTCGTAAATACCGTATTTAAAGCTGGATTATGGTGTGCTTACGATCCAAACAGTAATGAAGCTGTATGTAATTAAGATCATTATGAAAGGACAGGATAGAGACAGTGCTTGTGTAGTATTAATCTTTGGAGGTTAAAGATTCGTCTAACAGTATGTAAGCCTCAAGCTGTGTTACTTTTTCTGTAGGTCATGATGTACTTGAAAGTTAATACCTTTTCTGCATTTTAATGTTCTTACTGTACCGTTTTTATATGATTGCTGTATGTCACAAACCAGAAGAAAAACGATCCATATTTAAAAAGAAAGCAAAGGGAAACTATACAGAACTTAAGATGATTTTGCTTTTCAGTTTCATGGAACTTTGTCCTGTAAGGGTGTATGTAGGTCTTCGATCTTACTAGATCGAAGTGATCTTACTTTTATTTTTCCTTTATTCGTGACTTGGTGTATCAGAGACAGTTATGAGCTGGTGTAAAGGGCTGTCTCACACCGTCTAGCTGAGAAGTAAGGTAAACTATTCCATGTCTGCCTCTGTGACTAGACAATATGAGATACTCATCAGCTTACATGTCTCTGCTGGCCTGCAGTTTCATAGGTCATACTGCATATTCTGACTAACGTAATTTAGGTGTTGAGTACTTACTAGGTGAATGAGGCATTCCTGAAAAGAGCATCAGACTTGCTTATGGTGATTGTAGATTGGTGTTCATTTTAATGTTATCTTTTATATTCTGTATGTTTGTTTCTTGTAGAGCATATGGCTAATAATCTGTAGGGGAAGAGCTGTACAAGTGAGCTGAAGTCTTTTTCAGCTCCCTGCTTAACTGTCTGAATTAGTGGTAAAACAGCTTTAAAAGTAAAAATATTCTCCCTTTTCAGAATTTTAAATTGGCACTTTGCTTTGTTTTGGACACTCTAACATGTACTAATGAAAGTTTTTATAATGTTAATTTTTATAACGTTTAATGGTGTGTAATGTTAGTTTTTATAATGACAAAATGGTTTTGTGAGTTTTCTGCAAAAAAAAGAAGAAAGTACACTTTGGATTTTTGCCATCACACAAGTGGTTGCTTGGAGCCTTTTGCTCTAAATTGGGCATATGCTGCCTGTATGAGTCATTCTTTGATGCAGTCTTAGATGTTGAAAGTAAATTGTCCAAAAGATAGCATTTAATAATTGCTATAAAATACCTATGCCATTATCAAAGGGAATGTAAATACAGCTATTTAATTATTGCCCTCAAGTTCTAAACCAGAATTGAATCTCATCTTTGTTTATATAAGCATGGGTTTGTGTAGGGGCTATATTCATGCCAGCTGTTGAGTATGTGTTTGCCATTGAGTAGGGTGTGGTACTAGAGGTCTGAGATGATTTTGTTTTCTCTGGTACAGACCCATTTCTGAACATTGTTTATTTTGTTATATTTGAAGTAATCATCAGCACCTGACTTTGTTAAGCTTAGCTTATGGAGGCAATTGTTAAAGCCTTTAAAGCTTTTTGATATACTTAAAATGAGACCTAGTAGTAATATGCATTTGGTTTTGTGTGTCTTTTTGTTAATAGTCCTAATATACTAAAGAATAGAATGAAGCATTTACCACTCTACTTGCTACAGCTGGCAAACAAGAAATTCAAAATCTCTTCGTTTTGTTTTTCCCAGGCATTCTGTTGGCGATACCAAAGTTCCATTTTGTCTCCAGTCCTGTGTAAAGCCTTTGAAATATGCTATTGCTGTTAATGATCTTGGCACAGAGTATGTGCACAGATATGTTGGTAAAGAGCCTAGTGGATTAAGATTCAACAAATTGTTCCTGAATGAAGATGGTAAGAGATATGTAATAATAATGCAGATAATTTTAGAAAATTATGAAATAAGCTATGCAGGGTTTTTTTTTTGTTTGTCTGTTCATTTTACCATATCCTCTTGAGTCTTACTATTAGAAAATGTCCCAAAATATTTTGCCATCGGCAAGGTAGGCTTATCCTTTGTCATTTGCTTTAGCCTAATTGAGAATACTAGTAAAAGATGTTTTATTACTTCTGTTCTAACTGCTAGTTATCCAGCCGTAGGGGAAAAAACAACGAATTTTGATAGTGCAAGTATTTGAAATATATATTTATTTAGATGAATTGACAGCATGTGTTCCTTAATAGTGTCTTCTGTAAAAATGATGGTGAAAGAACCAAAGGCGTTAAACTGATCTTAAGAAACATCTATATTCCTTCCTTTCTCAGCTGTCTGAGAAGCAGGTGCTAGTACCAAAGGCCAGCGCTGGGCAGTTTCCAGAAGGCAAAACTGAACACATCTTCCCACAGATTATTCTAAACTGAATTTGACTGCTGTATTTTTCCCCTGTGGCAGGTGTGCTTTAGCATGAAATTTTCATACA
This sequence comes from Amazona ochrocephala, assembly GCA_039720435.1. Taxonomy (NCBI): domain Eukaryota; kingdom Metazoa; phylum Chordata; class Aves; order Psittaciformes; family Psittacidae; genus Amazona; species Amazona ochrocephala. Next base: position 77,166,538 of record CM077881.1, on the reverse strand, counting down.
TTGCTTACCTAGATTATTTCTTTTTCATGTTATACTAATTCTCAAGCATGAAAATGTGATTTTTACAAACATTGTGGCAGAAATCTGCGTTGGGTGACTCATGGAGCCTTAGAGGAAATACTGGGTGTTATCTCTGAAACACAAATGTTTCTTCTAGCGGAGAACAGACAGTGTTTCCGTTGCCATGGTATTGAAATTAATATTTAATTAACAGCGTAGGGCTTGGTTTGTATTTGGGCAAGGACTCTATTGAATTCTGACTTAAATATCTATATTATTAATATATTAATAGTACATAACTATATTTAGTGCATACCTTACAATCATCTTTCCAAAATTAAAATAGATCATGACAATTTTTTCCTTCCTTTTTGTTGTGTTAGTAAGCGGTAATGAAATACCAACATGCATATATATGGCCAAGAGGGAATGAAGCATTTTGTCAAGCTTTGCTGTCTTGTTTTTGCTTTCCCAGTCTTTCCAAATACAATGTCATAGAGTGTGAAGATGACTACCCTTCATGTCCTAAGAAAACTTTCACTTAAAAAAAGCAGCTTTGGTGCTGAAAATTGCTCATTTTTTCTTTGGCTCAATATAGAATCATAGAATAGTTAGGGTTGGAAAGGACCTTAAGATCATCTAGTTCCAACCCCCCTGCCATAGGCAGAGACACCTCCCACTAAACCATGCCATCCAAGGCTATGTCCAAGCCCACCTTGAACGCCGCCAGGGATGAAGCATTCACAACTTCCCTGGGCAACCTATTCCAGGGCCTCACCACCCTCACAGTAAAGAATTTCTTCCTTATATCCAGTCTAAACTTCCCCTGTTAAAGTTTAAACCCGTTACCCCTTGTCCTCTCACCACAGTCCCTAATGAAGAGTCCCTCCCCAGCATCCCTATAGGCCCCCTTCAGGTATTGGAAGGCTGCTATGAGGTCTCCACGCAGCCTTCTCTTCTGCAGGCTGAACAGCCCCAACTTTCTCAGCCTATCTTCATACGGGAGGTGCTCCAGTCCCCTGATAGGTGTTCTTTGGTTTTGTTTGTGTGTTTGTTGTAGTTTATTTTTTTTTTTTTTTTTTTTTTAATTTTTAATGGAATTATAGACAGCATTATAATTTCTTTTTCGTTGCTACTTTTAAAATTGAACTATGAGTAGGTGAATTGTTAGGCTGGGGTATTTGATATTACGGTTTGACTTCAAGAGTGCTTATAAGACTTACGTAATAAGAGAGTTGAGATTATTGGAAGTTTGACCAGTGAGAATAAAAATGAATAGAGAAGACTAATTCACGTGGTAAAAGTTGTAATTTTTAAGTGTGTGTTTGTGTGGCTGATATAATTGACATGAGAAAAATGTTAGAATATAATCTGAAAAGCTTCTTAAACAACAGATTTAAAGCAGGAGTCTAATAAATAGGAACATTTCAGTTATAGGGAGATAGAGAATTTGAGTTTCTGTGAGTGAAGGAAGAGGAGGGAGGAATGGATTACACTTAGTGTATGAAGATTTGAATTGATGTATGGAGTTTGTATATGTGGAGTATTTAGCAGTTTGAACATACGTAACTACTTTGAAGATCAGATTTGAAAGTAGAAAATTATCTTTAATCTGTTTGCTTTCTGACTCTGATACAGTTGAATTTCATGTTTGTAATTAGGATTTTATGAAGTGATATATGGGTATTTGAAAACTGGTTAGCTATGTTTTTATACTTACTGCATTGAAGATTCCTAAACCAGGATGTTCTTTGATTTCTATGTTTACTAATATTGAGATTCAAGCAAGACTATTACAAGGCAATTTTAAATCATAGCTAGAAATGTCACCTTAGGCGATTCTTAGTAACATTGTTTTGTTATAAGTTTTGAATAAAAATCTGTGCTGCACAATGGAAATTTGGGAATTTCTGCAGCTTTATGAATATTAAATTTTGAAACTTTCCTTTAATCAAAAGGAGCAAATAGCCCATCAAACAGTTCAGAGTTCTGGAGGAATAAAGCAATTCACATGTTAATTAAAACAAGATTATTATAGTTGATTAAAGTAGATCAAGAATCTTAGTAAAATGTGTCTGAAGTAGGTATCATTAGGAATAATTTCCCTGGTTATGGCCATTGAGCAGTTTGCAGTTTTTTTCATGCCTATTGAGTTTATGATGCAACATGTCTGACAATACCTGTATGCATGTATGTTTAATATCTCTTATCCTACGGTTAATATCTCTTATCCATGCACATGACCTTCTCTTGCTGATAATCTGTAAAATTACTGCTGTAATATAATTCTGCGGAATTTAGTCCAGTAGTAAATGTTGCATTGTAATTAAATGAGGGATCACTAGGAAACTGTTTATTCTGCTGAAGGAGTTTAACTGAAGATGTCATTCTTTCTTTAAGTTATTTTCTTAGACAAATGCATTTTGAAGTCATATCAGGAAGAACTTGCCATGGTGGGCATTAAAAATGTCTGGATTGTGTATGTGTGGTAACCTTGGCCTTCTGTGGTCAAAGACTGTGAGTCAGTTGTACAAGAAAGGCCTAAGGCAAATGATGGACAAAAAATGTCAGAAGAACTGGCAGAGGAAAAGCACTGTAACTTGAGCTTATTAGAGGAAAGGTCTGGTTTGCCTATGGCATAATTGCCTGGCAGGTTGCTAGAGCAGTTGTGTGAACTGGCGAACAGTTTTGAGATATTAAAAATTATGCGTTTTTCACCATTTCAGTAGTGATGTTCAGTGGGGAGATTTTCAGGTAACTAAGTGTATTATATTTTCTCTTATTTTGAATTTAGATGTACCTATTAAATATGTTACAGCTGTCTAGGTAAAAGGCTGTTTCAGACAATTATCTCCTTCCCACAGGCAATACAGTGCTGTATTGGTGAAGAATGCATTTGTTATTCAGAGGCTATTAGGTGGGTGGTTTATGCAAGAGGCAAATAGTTGAATCAGTGGTAAACTTAATCAGGGCACCCCAGATAAAGGCAAACGGTTATTAAGACTTGTGCTTTTCATTAAGGCTAAAACTGCGAATTTACTCCAGAGTGTAATGATAAAGTAATACCCAGCTTCTCTGCAAGTCTCATAAAAGATTTTTTTCACTCTGAGCAGATCATTGCCTTTGTTATTTGATTATATATAATGTATGTGTGCGTGTTTATAATGTGTGTCAGTTAGCTTTGCAGAGTTTGATATCTCCTTCTAACAATTAATGGATGCATTTGTTCACCTTTTTGTTGCAATTATGGTATCAACCTTAATTCCTTGTTGTACGATGTGAAATCCCCTTGCTGATGGTGCTTCATCCCTGGCGGCGTTCAAGGTGGGGTTGGACATAGCCTTGGATGGCATGGTTTAGTGGGAGGTGTCCCTGCCCATGGCAGGGGGGTTGGAACTCGATGATCTTAAGGTCCTTTCCAACCCTTACTATTCTATGATTCTATGATTCTATGGTACCCATTGTGCAGTAAGTCAGTAGTTGCTGCCACTTCAGAAAGAGACCTATGTATGAGTTTGCTTAAACATTAATGTAGTGTCAGAACCTATATATCCCTAAAAGGTGAAAAAATATCTGGGAATGGAAGTGTTATTGATGGGAGTGGAAGACAGCTCTTCTTTGAAATGAGCAGGAATCTTTCAGAAGATTTTATTTAGGCATCCTGGCCCTTAGAAAAGGCCAGTATATAGTAAGTCTGTGGAGAGTTTCTTCATTGTAGAATAGAATAGAATATTTCTGTTGGGAGTGACCTACAACAGTCATCTAGTTCAACTGCCTGACTGTTTCAGGGCTGGCCAAAAGTTAAAGCATATTATTAAAGGTGTTGTCCAAATGCCTTTTAAAGGCTGCCAGGCTTAGAGTCTCTCTAGGATGCCTGTGTAGCTACTGTGGCAAGATAGAAGGGTTATCTGTCAATTACAGTTATCTATGTAGGGGAGGTGTTAAATGGTATTATCTGGTGCTTTCACTATCACTATCTAGGGATAATAGTGAAAATTGCTTTCCTGGGACCTAGATACCCTGACAGGGTTTATTCTGCTTAGAAGAGGCAGCAGTGAATTAATGGAGGTGTCTTACTCAGAGCTGTGATGTGCTGGTGTTAGGCAGCAGTAGAAGACCCCCAGAGAAGAGCTTTTGTTAGTGTGTGGTAAGCCAGACTACTGTATATCCCTGTAGCTGTGAAGGCTTCCACAATGATTTTTCCCTGCTGATTTATCCAGGTGGGAACAAAATACAACATCAGAATTTCAGAAGCACATTCAGAAAAGCCCATGTTTAATTTCATCAGAAGCTTCTTGTCATTCTTGTGTGAGGGCAGCACACAGAGGTGTGTCAGTTGTAAAGGGGCCAGAACTGGTACATGTAGTTTGAGATTCTAAGCAGTGAGAGGTGGGAATCTGCAGAGTAGAGGAAAAGGTAACCAAGAATGCCTTGTGACACTGAGGGTAAGTGGAGATGTCTTGAAGGAAATGAGATGCAGGAGAATTTCTGAGGACATGTGCTCTGTGTGGACATACCGCATTGATAAGTTTTTGAGTTGCTGAATGCTAAACAAATGTTACACATCCTTTTTAATAAAATATTCACGTGATGTGTAGGGGTATTTTTTTTTCTTTGCTTTATACTGTGTGGCGAATTAAAACCATGAAGATATGCAGAAGAATCAAGAGCAAAATAGTCATACAAATGCTTTTATGGGTTGTGTGTGATTTATGTCATTGATGTATTTATGGATTGGAATGATACCTAATGTTGATTCGAGGAAGTGGTATACCCTAAGTGTAGCTAGAGCAAGAAATGCACAAAGCCAGTGTTGTGTTGGGCTGTGTGTCTGGAGTTGGGATCTCCGGTTGAAAAACTGGAGAGGGCTTCAGTGAAGGACTGCCAAAGTGCTATGCAGTTCTGGGCACATAACTCCCAAGGAGCAGTTGAAAGGGGAGATTAGGGGCTCCCCTGGCTGCCACTTTGAACTCTTGAGGAGCAATTGCAAAGGTGAAGGTTTGTGTAACTCGTCTTGGTGGTGGCAGGTGGTATAAAAAGGGCCAGTGGCCTCCACACTGTGGCTTGTGATGTGCAGGCTGGATGTTAGGGTAAACTCTAGGAGGAGCAGGATTGCTGGAGAGTTAGAGGATTTGCCATGTTTGGTGGTTTTCAAGACTTGAATAAAGGCATGACTGACCTGATGAAACCTTGGCAATAGCTTGGCTTTGAGTCGGAGAGTGGAGAGGATGACCTCCAGATGTCCCTTCTGACCAGCAGTCTGTGATGCTGGGGTTTGTCATTTGACTTGAAATGCCTTTGACTGGTGTTCGCTTTTATAGTCCCTAAGGAGAGAGAGAGCTAGGAAGCTATGGAAATGCTAAGTTTTTCCTACTCAAAATATGTTTTTAATCAAAAGTCAAATATATCTGACTCAAGGTATTGGTCTTGTCTTTTCACTAATAGAATAACTTGGTTTTTTTCTTTTTAAAAAGTTCCTTTTAATACTGGTTTTCTGAAAAATATTAAAAGGAACTTGAGATGATTAGTTTTTTAAGATTATCTGATAGTCGTATATGGCTAAGTGCTATTGACCATGACCAGTGTAATTTTCATGGCAAAATACCTGTCTGTGTATATACTGTGAATATCAGACTAATCTCCAAAAAGCAATCATCTCAAGTTCCTTTTAAAATGTGTGTGTGTTATATAGGAATAGTGAACTCTGTGTGTGTTTTTAAAATGAGTATTTTGGAGACAAAGTAGTGACAAATAAAAGGAAGAATTCGAACTTGTCACAATATTAATGCATTGAGAATTGGTTGAGGTTTTCAGACACCAGACCTCTCAAGAATCAACATCCTAATGTAAAGGCACAGCAAAAATGTTAGTTAATATAACAACAACAAAAGAAGATAATTAGGAGGTAGATGTTAATGAATGAAAGTATTTTGGAAAATGACTGATAAGGAAAGCTTCTTTTGGAAAAGAAAGATTCATTCACATGAGCAGGTAGAATGACTGGGAATGCAAAAATACTGTTAATAGGGAGATTAGTGATAAGAAACTTCAGTGTAGTAGGTACATGCAAGCCAATTATAAAGTGAGTTCTAGTGAGGATGAGTAAATTGTTAGTTGTATTTCAGGAACTGCCAATAGGAACCTCTTGATTTTTAAAAAGAAACAGGTTTTTATATTCATGTACAGCAATAAAGAAATTCCAGAACTGGAATTCTTTTTTTTAAGGACCTGTCTGTACGCTTAAAATCACTGAGGCTTGGTTAACTTGCAGGAAAAATTGGAAAGTCCTTTAGGGATTGTTCCACTTGGATGTGTGTGTTGCATTGATCAAATCTTGAAACACTGAGGAGGATTCAAAATGTTCAAGAAAAGAAATGACAACAAACAGATGAATTTACTGGCCTGTTAATCAGTGTAAAGCTAAGTGTGTTCTAAAGTGTACAAATACTTTGCTCACAATTACAAAACTTCTGTATGATGTTGGACTAAAAATTTTTGAATTTAGGATGATGTTCCATAATCTTAACTGTAAGTCATACATTAATACTAGTTTTTACCTTAATATTTTTAATTTTTCTCTTAAACACTAGTTAATACTTTACAATTTTTCTCTTAATCACTTTTCTAGTTTTGTTTGACAAACGTGTCTTGAAATACATTTGTAATTGAAAGCTTTATTTCACAGACAGGCCTCATAACCCTATGGTGAATGCTGGAGCAATTGTGATCACGTCTTTAATCAAGGTAAAAAGTTAATTTGTAGTTTCTCTCAGAGTACTTTAATAGAAGGTAGAAAAAGTATTTTGTGCAGATTATGAACTGTTTTCGTTTTGTGTGTGCGTTATTGGATGGCAGTTTACTCATGAGCAGGTAGACAAGCTCTGATGTTTTGGAAACAATAGCACTTCCAAACAAATGCAGCATTAGATTAGTAGTTTTTTAAAAGTAACAGTGCAGCTGAAAGACTCTCTTTTCCTTGGAGTTTTTAGTTTTGTTTCCTTCTTCAACTGCACAGTACTTGATACTCTCTTGAGAGAATTGCCTCAAACTTGTTAAATGCTAAGAATATATCCTCAGGAGTGTACTCTATAGTGCTCAGAAACATGTTTCTGAACATCTAATGCTCTTATATAGTATAAAGTTACAAGAATATTTCTTGCTGTGCTAAAGAAATGCAAGAGACTATAATCCATGCAGGAGCAATGCAGCTATATGTCAGTTTTAATACTGAATTTGTCTGCTATTAGTATACTCTACAACTAAATCATGTTTAAATTAGATGCTACATAGTTTCTGTTGGGATGTTAAATGTGCTTTCTTAAATAAGTATGTTTAGAAACAGTTACCTGTGTTTTATGAAATAAAGCATAACTGAATAATGGCATAACATCTTTAGTCCATGATCTTGAGATTTCTAGAAACCTGTATTTGATTTTTCCTTAGTATAGCTATATGTATCTCTTGAGGTTGTAAGTGGCACAAATTCCATGTAATGCTAATGTTTACCAGATACTTTACTTGTGTTTTCTGCCTTTTTTTGGTAGCCACTGGTACAATAAAAATACTATTTGTTTTTATTTTTTGTGAGGGTACCTGCATAAGATTGTAGGGAACATGTCAGTCCCCTGGGGTTTTGGAGTGGAAAACTTAATGCTGTTACTTCAGAGGTCTAAAAATCCTGTTTTTCTTTTTATGTTTCAAGGTCCATCAGTGTGTTTCCTACTTCCTATTTCCAAATTGTTGATTTTAAAATTACTTAGATCATGATTTTCTGTTATTTTATATTTAAAGAAGGTGTAAGAGCTCCTGCTTAAAGACATTTATCTTTAATAGCTGTAGGTGAAAGAAAATGGCCTTAAGTATGACAGGTAAATTTATTCATGTTTAATATCTTTTTAAAGGTTGACTGAGCATTGAAATTCACTTTGGTTAATAGTGAATTTTAAAAACCTGACTGAACACATTTGTCTGAAATGTTAGTCCTACTACAACATGCCCTACTGGTCAGAAGGCAAGACGCAAGCATGTGCCTCTTGAAGGCACATAGATATTGATAAATGGTGTACTTCTGAATAGATAACATGGATTTGTTTACTGCATGCAATTGTGGTATTTGTTAGAAGGTCGGGGGATTGTTTTTTGCTGGGTGTTTGTTATTTTTAGTTTCTTTTTTTCTGTTATGTTCTTATGAAGAGTGTTGCATTGCACTAACATTTTTTGCATGTCTAACTGCACGTCTAATGGACGCATATCTTATCACACTCCATTATTTGTTTCCAGTGTGATTAAAATGTAGATTATATTATGTACTGCTTACACTAAGATACCATTTATCATTTGAATAACTAACCAAAGTAAACATATTCTGAGGAAAATTACATAGAGGGTCACAGGTACAAAGTTACTTAATAGTTGCATTTATTGTGAAATAACTTCTCAGTCTTCAACTTAACAAAATTCCTACTAACTATTTGGCAATTTAAATAATTGGCATCTATATTTGATCTAATCAAGTCTTTATTTATTTTTTTTTTCTGGAAAAGCTGGCTTCATTAACCCATGTTTTGCCCTCTGTTCCTCTGCATTCATTCTGTCTATTAAGGTGTTACTTGTACATCTTGAAGACTCTGTATGATGCTTAGAGTCCAAGAAAATTAAGAGATTCTTATACATGATTGCATTCAGCATGTGTGACATTTGTCTAATGGTAACACGTTGATAGCTACAGAGAGATTGTTGCTGTATTTCACTGTTAAGAATACTTTTACCTCCTTCGATATTCATTATTTTGCCTTTCTGCGAAATTGATTCAAGAAGTCTTCCAAAATTTGCATACATTGCACTGAATTTAGCAGCTGTTAGTATGCATACTGTTGCACACAACTGCTCTTAGTATCTGACACAAATTATGATTACTTGTGGATAAGAGATGATGCTTTTTGTCAGAATATGTATTATATTAAAATTGGGGGGGGGAGGGGGGGAAGAAGGGTTCTTAACATCGTATCCCCAGTGCCAAATTTAAGAATTTGGTATACGCACTTCGGAACAGAGCATAGACCTAAACTGTAACATTACGTTTAGTCCTTGTTATTAATAAGAAAGTGTGTGTGCATGTTTAGGACAACATTTGTTTGGCTTACTTAGGCATGACTATATCATACTTTTACCAGCTCACATGATTCTTCTGTTGTCATGTGCTTGGAACTACAATACATTTACATTTTGATGCTTTAACTCATGGCTCTGTTCTAACTGTACTTGCATTGCACTCCACAGACTTTACAGCAATTTAAAGCATGTATCTACAATAAAAATGCTTTAGCAAAAGGACCTAAAAAAGCGGGCCAGTTTTAAGGAAATAAAATTTTCAAAACCCCAAAGAACCTTTTCCTTTGTTTGTAATTGTACAGCCATTTGCCTTTATTACTACTTACATAAATTGCATAGTTACAACAATTTTCAAATAACTCTTATCCAAAAAGAAAATTGTAGTGGCAATTACCGAAGTTTGTGGAAAAGTGGTATTTGATAAAGTGGTAAATTCTTCCATGTCTTCAAGGAAATACAGGTGCTTTGGAATCGGAAGATACAGATTTAGTACACATTCAGTGCTCTGTAACCACTCAGCTTTCTGTACATCACACTGACTAGGAAAAGTCTTCATTGCCTGTAGTATGAGTAGGTATTTAGTGTTTGAGCTGTTGTTTTTTTCTTAAACCTCAAACGCAATTCTCAAAGCCTGATAACTCCAGAAATATCAGTGTTTGTGTCAGCAGTTGCCCACTTACATGTGTCTTTTCTGACTGGGGAGGATAGCGCATTAGAGGTGCAAATGAGATGAAGAGAAAAGGGTTCAGAGTGAAATACGTAGAGGCAAATGGCTGTGGAAGGAATCACCAGAGAGTCAAGATTCCATCTGTAGATAGAAGTTTTCCTAGTAAAACAGCAAGTATAGTGTATATAAATCCTCCAAGTGCTGACAGCCACATGCACAATCTTACACAGACTGTGATAGACTAGAATGCTCAGTGAAGGGGGAGGTATTCTATGGTGGCAAATTAATGTGGGAAGCATTTAGACATGTTGGGGCGGCATAGCAATAATCATAGTCCTTACAGAAAAGGTGGTGTACAAGAAAATGAAAATGCTGATCTTACTGACCCTGAAGAAACTTTATTCAATGAAAGCTTTTTGTTGGTTGTTTTGGGGTGTTTGTTTTGGTTTTTTTTTTTTGTATGAAACATAGAGGTGTATCTGGTATAACAGTTGGACGTGATCTTAAACATCTTTTCCAACCTGGTTGATTCTGTGATATATTTAAGAGCTTTCTGAATGTGCTGATAAGTCATAAAATGAATGAGGCAAAGTGTGGTGGAAAAACCTGTCCAGCTGTGCCAAGGGTCTGTTTGCTGTCAGGATAGTTACTGGGAAACTATACAGTTATGGTCTAATACATGAGGAGTGGGAAAAATACATGGTTTATCGGGTTTATTTGACAATATAGTTACAATAAATAGTACAGATTGAGCTTAATTGCTGTATGCTACCCATTGCAATTATCCTTCCTGATAGACTGAGTGTAAATGTACATATATACTACCGTAAAACGTGTTGGCTTTGTGATCTTCTCTGCCAGATACTTGTCTTCATTTTGGTGAAGTTTCCTCTCTTCCTGAGTTATTAATTTTCCTGTAGTAACTATTTTTGGATAGAATATACTTTCATGTTATTTTGCACTTGCTTTTTATTATAACTTCAGTGTATTGAACATTATTTGACATAGAATATGTAGTAGTGATGTTTAAAATGATGTATGTTCAATGGTCACCTGCAAGTATTTTTATACCTGAAGGGTACAAATAATTCCTACTTGTATTTCAAATAGTAATAGTACTCATCTTAGTGGGTCAAATGCTGTCGGTGACAGTGTGCTCTCAAGTATTTCAGAGCTGCAATGGCACGCTAAGCAGTCAAGACACCAGTTCTCACAGAAAAGGCCCAGATTAACACATATAATTAAAAACATATGTAAGTACAGAAAACTAAGCACATTATTAGTTAATTTAATGTAAAATGCACAAATGTAAAAAATAAATGTTTTCTTGCATCCTTGACATAGTATTATTTTTTTTCCCCTGGATGTTTTTCATACAGTGATAGGTTATAAATTTGGCTTAAAAAAACCCACAACCCTAGAAATTATGTTTTAAATAATCTTATGTTATTAGAAGATTATAAACTTCTTATGATCCAGATGTTTTTATTAGCTTGGCTTAGATTCAAAATTGAAAACTTACTTAAACAAGAGACACATGGTAAGAACTTATGTGGTCTAATTGTGTAAACTCTGAATGTTGATCAATGAAAAGTGGCTAGTATTAACTACTTTTCTAATAAATATTGGCTAATTTTGTTGTTGCATGCTCTGGTGAGTATCCGTGGGTCTCTTCTTTCCTATGCACATGTAGGCATGCAACCTATGCAACTGCTAATATTTTTCTAGTAGAAATACAAATAACGGAGGTACCTTGTTTAAAATGGAAAAAGAGAAGATCACTAGAACCTGACACAGTCAAAAAATTCAAATTTATGAATGACAGCTGTAGTGTCCCTTGTGGCTTTAAGTATTTGCAAAGTTGTATTGAGCTGTCTTCTGCAAGTTTGAATTTTCTGCCTCTCAAACCGCTTCAATCTTAACATTTTCAATTTCATTTTGTATTTATTTAGAAGTGTTTTTTCCATATGCGTATACACACGAGCATGTGTACATAAGTGTGTATATGAACATATGTTCCAGTAAGTGTACTAAGTGTTTGTGGAGTTAGTGCATGGAATGTTTCCTTTGATGTTCTAGACAGATGTATTGCATCTGAACTTAAAAAAAATGCTTTTTGAGAAATGTTGTCACAGTGCCCCCAACCTTATAGAATCAAGCTAAAAATAAGAAGCACTTGTGCAAGAATAGAGGTTTTCTTGTCTCTTGTTTAAATTATGATGGAAACGTTGCTCAGTACTCTGAATATTAGGTTTTCATATTTGCAATTGAATTTTAATCATAGAATATGTGTTGCCTCTGTGTCTCTTCAGCTTTTTAGGAGGAGCAGCGTACCTCTGTCAGCTGCTGAAAGAGGGAAGCTAGTATGTTGGGTTTTTTAGTCATTATGTGTATGGAAGCAAAGTTTCCTGGCTTAGTTCTGCATTATGTTAAATCACTACCAAGGTCTTGGTCATATCATTACTTAGGCAAATATTTTAGCTGTACGAGCAATCTCATGTTGGTAACGATGCTTTTGTGTTTGATACAGAGTTTGTATACAAGTGTGTGGAACTTCAGAGACTAAAAATGCATCATCTGAGTTAGCATAAAGAAGATTTTCTTCCCAAAATACAAGATGAGATGTAAATTTTGAAAGGGAAACTTTTTTTATAACAAGTTGATGTGGAAAAAGTTTGCACTGAGTCTTTTGCCCACCAGTTTTGTGTGCTGCTGGGAAAGCCAGGTTTTTGTTGAAGGGATAGGATTTTTTTTTCAGCTACCTACAAAAGTGAAGCATTATGTGTTTATATTTTTGCAGAAAGCATGATCCCTTTCTCCCTCTTTCTTTTTTTTTTTTCTTTTTTAACAAAAAGAACTTGTTTCAATTTATTATGTGTCTAACCATACAGTTATCAATGCAGCATCCCATGACTAATGCTGACCCACTTTCCCAGAGAAAAGATGTTCATTGTGCATTTGAAAGGTTGAAAAGGTTTTTGTGGTTTAAATGTTGTTACATATTTTACAGCATTAGGATCTATGGAATATTTTGACAACTGCAACAGTTCAATGAAGTTGGTAATTTCTTCTTTTAATTATTTTTCATTGAACAGATTTGGAGATAAATTTTTAAGACTTGTGTTCTGGTATATTATGCAGAAACATTTTGATGAAATGTATCATGATTTTTTTTTTCTATTTTATTGCAATTTAGTATTGCCTTTAAGAGTAAGGTTATTAGCCTTTAAGCATAAGGCAACCACTGGTGTATAATTTTGACCAAACAGTGTGGTGTTCCTTTCAGCTAGTGATCGTACATGTATGACTGCACATCCTCTTGTAGCTGAGCTGATGCATGGTCTTCAAAGATTATCTGCAACACCATAATCCACATACAGAGTGGGAAATGAGACTGACTTTATGTGTTTCATTAAGTAAAATACTGGTCTATACAAAGCTTCAGTTTTTTTCCACGTCCTTCCCCATTCCCGTACCAAACACAGTGCAAATAGCGTCTTGAGTTGCTTGAGATGTGTGAAACAGAATTGTGTTATCTAAATAGCGTATCTTCAATGTTAAAAATATTTATAAAAGCATCTTCTCCACATATATTGTTTCCATTTGTGGATGTGGTGCCATTGTTTTTTAAACTTAAAAATTCTAGTTGGCTCTTTCAAAAAGTTAAAAACTCCCCCTGGTACACACCATGTGCTGTTATTTACCTCCCACCACTCTTTAACCATCTTGCTACAGAAATTTGTGACAGGTCACCTATCAGCGACCTGTAAAGAATAAATACAGTCTTTTAACTAGCAGCTATTAAATTGTTAATAAACTGGGGGGAAGCCCCAGAATAACACCCCTCCTCCTCCATGAAAAACCAAACCAACCAACCCTGAGAGTTAAGTTTCATTGTCATCCTTAAGCGGCATTTAAATTTTTTTTTTCCTCATATGATATAAACTTATATTTTTCTAGCTGTTTAATTTTAAATAGGTAGGACATTAATCAGATATTAATCAAATCAGATTTTTTTGATTCAATGCGAATATTTTCGTAGTAAGGGGTAACACTTTATTTTAAGTCTTTCATCTAAATTCTTAGAATGAGTGCTAGCCATGGAAATACTTTAACTTCAGTAACCTGAACTTTTCCTATGCTCAGCTCTGTTGGTAATACATAAATACCTTTGGATTACTAATCTATAGAAAGTTAGTGTTTTCATTATAATTATTCTAGTTGTAGTTACTTTGGTACTTACATACATTTACTTTGTGCTAAACACGTAAAGTTGCATAGAGAGCACTTAAAATAAAGCATACCTTTTTCAGTTTAAATTCATTTTCAACATACAGGTTGTTTGATAAGACTGTCATAGTATTTTGTAATTTAAATGATAATTAAAGCTTTACTTATCTAACACTTTAATTTTTTCATTAATATATGAAATGATTGTAGTACCTTATTCTTAATTAGCCTCATACCTTAGTTATATGCATTAAAATTCCTAATACTGTTAAGTGAACTAACTTCTTTCTTATGTTAACAATTTTTGTAAATTATTTTTTCTTTTCTTGCAGCAAGGAGCAAATAATGCAGAAAAATTTGACTACGTAAGTTAATGTTATAACATTCCTTTTTTAACTAAACTCAGTGGTAAACCTTTCAAGATGGTAAAGGGATTGCAAGTGACATTTTAGTAATTTCAGATGTTTTGTCTTTTTGTCTGCACTGGGTTGTTTACATGTATAGTGATGTGAACGGCATTTGTGAATGTGTGTGACAAGATTTTAGGGTAAAGCTGGATTAAAAGTTCGACAGTTACAGGTTTTTTGATGCCTGAAAATGGTAGCATGCTTTTCCCCCATCCTCTCTGTCTCTAACAGGTAATGCAGTTCATGAATAAAATGGCTGGTAATGAGTATGTTGGATTCAGTAATGCTACGTAAGTATTTTCATTTATTTAATGAAGTTAGGTGGAAAGTGCCTCAACTGATAGTTAATCTATTGATCTTATGGCAAAGTTAGATATTTACACTAAAGCTATCACTTAATCTCTAATATTAGAGGGCGTCTTTGGCTTAAAATTTACAAGAACTAAAGTTGTGCATGTTTCTGACATCACTGTGGCTAAATGTCACATAAAAGTGTTGGTTGTCTCTTCAAGATTGCATTACTCTTAGTGCTATGTCAGTGAGAGCTGTAAGTGCAGCTCTTCCTGGCATTCGTATTAAAAATTAAACGCTGCAAGCTGAAAGCTGCATATCAAATGTTTAGCAAGCACACTTTTTACAACTGGGACTCTTCATGCTTGAAAACAGATGATCTTAAGGTCTTTTCCAACCCTACTCATTCTATAATTCTTTTTTGCACATTATAATTATTTTCTAAAACAGTTCCCCTCATTGACTCAATTGTATAGCATTCCAAAAATCTTGAGATCATTTTGAGACAGCAGTAGGAAAATCATTAAGATTCCGTATAGCAGAATTGCTTCCAGATTGCAGAGAAGTAGAATGAGATCAACTAGTGTTTTTCCTGAGCTTTGTTAATGTAAAAATCCTTACCATGGAAAGAAACAGATGGGAGAGAATTACCTATGCTTGTATCAGACAGATTCCTCCTTCAGGTTTCATCCTTAATTAATCATCATGATAAACTGTGCAGCTACCAGTCGATTGTTACCTGACCTGCAACTTGATCCTCAGGTTCCCCTCTCGTTTGGTCAGTGTTGTAAGTGGATGACCCGTTGTCTGCAGCTCTTGAGGAATGTTTTATTTCACTGTGGCCTTTTTAGATAATGCTTCAAACATCAGGATCTTAATGCTGCTTTGCCTTATCCCAAAGTCAGCTATGTATGTGTATATAACCAGTACTGTGTGTATTCAGGTGTCAAAGCTAATTCACTCCTATCGGGTATACTGGGATGAGCGTCTAAGGCGGCATCTGTCCCGTTAGTGGAATGTTTGTGTTCAGCAGTAGTGTATCTTTTACGTGCAGTTACAGTGAATTACATGATGTGTCTCTGAAGTTCACTGGTTTTCTTTGAAAGTTTGCCGTGTTGCCCTTTTTCATTTTTTATTTCTTTATTTTAAGGTTCCAGTCCGAAAGAGAGAGTGGAGATAGAAATTTTGCAATCGGCTATTACTTGAAAGAAAAAAAGGTTGATCTCTTTTGTTCACTGTCTTTTGAAGACTGTGTGGTGGGGTTCTTGTCACAGTCAGTGAAGGCTTTTTTTATTTATTTAATGTACAGTATGGCATAAATTATTCCAATATTGTATATGCTTTACACTGCTACTCAAAATGCGGTCATTCTAATGGAACGCCAGTTATCTTTTTTTCTGTATCATAGCCATGATCATTTGTTTTATTTGTCTTAAAATGCATAATCTGTGCTGTACAGATGGCTTCATAAAACTCTTAAATGCAGTTTTCTGATTTAAAGATGTTGAAAGCTGTACTGAAAATATTTTAATACCCAGTGTATTGACCTCACTGCACTGTTATTTTTAAATCTGATGAGACTTAATATTTCTACTGTTACATTGAAATAAATATTTAATTTAAAATCTGCCTAGTGCTTAATGTGCTGACAAGAATATAGATTAATTTGTTTCCCTAAAAGTCTTATTTAAAAATAATAATCGTAATTTTACCTAAAGACTCTTTTATTTTTCTTCCTTAGTGCTTTCCTGAAGGCACGGATATGGTTGCTATACTAGACTTCTATTTTCAGGTAACTGACTTGAAAACTGAGACTCATTATAGACTTAGAATTATTATTATTACAAGCATTAGAAGCTGATTTGTTCGTAGATGTGAAGGCTTTAATGGCTTATAGTTAAAACTTGTCAGGTTCTGTTAAACTTGGGAAATGAATGGTGTACACTTGATATATCCAGATTTGGTTTTGTTTATGTGATGTAATTGTGTCTTTACTACTAATGCAAAGTAGCAATAATCTTGAAGCTCCTAACTACTACTGTTTTAAGCCATCTTGTATTCAGTGAGTTTGACAAAATATTTTTGTTTCTTGGGGGTGCTGCTCTTTAATGTATTGTGAAGTACTTTAAACTCTGTGTGTAACTAGAATAGTATATGCATGCTCTATTGTAAGCTCAAGGGTAGTGTTATAAATGAAATAATATGAGTATCTCCTCTTTTTTGTTTAATTCAGTGCTTAGGAGTAAAATGAAGAATCTAGTCATATATATTCCCCCTCCCCATTTTTTTTCCTTTTTGACTTTCATCAAGTTACTTGCAACTGTCACAAAGTGAGAACTTGGCAAGTGTGAGGCCTTTCCTCAGGGTTTCCTAATGTTAAAACATTCCCAGATCAGGTCTGCTGCATATATTGATCAAGAGGCAGTTCAAGTTGTGGTACTGATTGAGTCTGGGATAGTTCTCAAAAACCCCAAAACCAGAACAAACTAACAAAAAAACTCCAAATCCTCCCCCAGAAAACCCCAAACCCACCCGAATTTAGTTATCAAATGAATCTGGTTTTGGTTCATGAGCCTTGCTCGCACTTATGCAAATTGCAAACAGTATTTTTTAAATGCGAGTTTTATCTGAGGTTTTTGTATCGGGATGCATCTTTAGATGGAATGACTGCTTATGAAATAAGGTGCATGTGATTAGCCTTAATTGACCTTTTATTGAATTGGAAACTAGGTGCTAAGTTAATAGTCTACTGTGAGCTTCTGTTCCTACAGAGCAAAACAGATAATTTATTTGAATTTACTGCTTAACATGCTTTTTAAATGTTTCCTATCCCACTGCCTCAAGTCCTGATGGGCTTCTGAATGTAAAGCTTATTAATAAGTTACAAAATGCCAAAACTAACTCTTCTGTGTATTTTAATGTGACCTCATTTAGTGCATTATAACCTTTAATTTTGTGACTGTGTCATTTATGTTTTTTTTTTCAACCCTTGCAAAATCCCCTTTTTGCTCCATCCTCAGAAAAAGGACAGCTCATACATGAGCAGCGGTTCTGTTTTCTTCTCCCTGTGCAATGCTTGCTTTCCAACACTTTACTCAGATGCTACTTAAAAGGCTAGTTATTCCTTTTCTTTGGGATTTATGTGATGCTCCTTCCTCCCTTGTGTAAGTTGTGACCTTTCTGAGCAGGAATAAACTTTTTTTTCCCCTATTATCTCTGTAAAGTGAGGATGGATAATTCTCATTTTAGAGAACCGAGGTACGAAATGCAGGTGCTTAAACTGAGAACCTAGAAACACTTTTTTTTCAAAGTAGGTGATATTATGTAATACTTCATATGTTTAAAACACAGTTGCCATTTTAGATGCGTCTCTGACAATCTCTTGATTTGCAACTCCAGTTGATTGGACTAGGATGTATTGAGTTTGGCACCCGGAAAATAAGAATTCCAGGTAGTAACTACTCATGCAAACTTGGCTTAGGTAACTTCATGAAGTATCATGTAATGTCTGTTTGGCAAAAGCAAGAATAGGAGCACTAGATTGTTTACTTTTCAGAGTAGCATTTCAGCTTCAGGTTGAAACCAGCTTATCTTTTGGTTTCTGCAGAAATGAGGCAGCATCAGGTGATGGCATCATATCACATTTCCTGATCTGTCACCAAAGTATGTATAGTCTGTACTGAAGCAGGGATCCTGGGAGAAACTATCGTGTGGTTGTATCATTAACATATCATTAAGTATATATGAGAGAAAGGTGAAATGAGGCTGCATCAGCAGGAAGTGCTGGCATTAAGATTTGCATGTGCTAGAGTTTGCAGCTTTAAAATGTGCTTTTAATAATGTGTGGGGTCTTCTGAGGCTTAAAAAAAATGAAATAAAACACCAAACCGCACAAAACAAACTCAAACTGAAAAACAACCAAACCCAGTCATTCTGTGGCTTTGCCATTCAAGCAGATGCAAAATGCTGAGATTGTTTTCCACACCTCTTCCTGTTGAAGGAACATAAGGGGGGTGGGGGGAGGAATTGAACAAAATACTAACCTATGAAAAATGCTGTCCCAGACTGTTAAGAGGGCTTACAGACACTGTTGCTGGGATCTTTATAGTAGGAAGATTCATACTATATTAATTGGTGCGGCTAGCATAATCTGTAATGATTGTTAAGCTACATGTTATTTTGAGATGTTATTTCTGTAGAGACATATAGTTGATCCTGCTATAGTTGGCCTTGCTGTGCTAGAAGTGTCAGTTCTTATAATCTCTCTTTCTTTTTCATAAGCTTTGCTCAATAGAGGTAACATGTGAATCAGCAAGTGTGATGGCAGCAACTCTGGCTAATGGTGGCTTTTGCCCAATCACTGGTGAAAGAGTACTGAGTCCTGAAGCAGTCCGGAATACCTTGAGTTTAATGCATTCCTGTGGCATGTATGACTTCTCAGGGCAGTTTGCCTTCCATGTAAGTAGTTTTCAGATACGTGTTACAGCTGGCCAGGAAGGTTAATCTGTGCTGGTGTTTTCCATGTTCCAGGGCTTGTTTGTTTGCTTGCTTGCTTCTGGGGAAGAAGAGAGGGTGTTGCATAAATTGTTTAGAAATTAAACACTCCATATAGGAAAATCTCACCTAGTATTCATGGCACTTCTAGTACAACTATCTTATGGCACTTGCTATTCTCTGCCGCTTCACACTTGGGCATACTTTTCATGTTGAAACATAAATACAGTCCCTTAAGGCTGTTCCTGAGAGAAAGCTCAAGATACAGAAGTAACTGGAAACAACTTAACTGAAGAAATCCTGTTACATGGGAGTAAAGAATAGCAGAAAGCCTTTGCAGATAGTTGCTTTTTCTTCACTAACTTGGGCTCATGAATTATCCTCATGTTGCAAAAGTGGCTGTCTTACGCAGCATATATACCATCCTGTTTTCCAGCAGTATGTTTCTTACGTGTAAGTATTTTGAGATATAATGCATCTTACTTGTTTTCAGCATTTTGTTTTGAGCATTTTTAAATTCTTCTTTACTGTATATACATAAACTTGATTATGATGCTTTTTGTGACCTAAAAGCTACTGCTCACAGAGCTGTGAGGATATGTGACATGTTAATTCCTAGTTGAAAAAGCATTATCTTTATCTGGATTATAAATGAATAGGTTATTGTGTGATTTCCTGGACAGACTTTTTTGGTTTCTTGAGGTCTTGTTTTTTCCCAGTCAGTATTTTTTTATTTGTGTAGCTTTGTATTATTACCTTCTTGCGAACTGTTCATGACAGATATACTTGTGTACTGCTGCTTAGTCGTAATTGCTTTTTAATAAGGATTTAATTCTCTTTTTCACTGTATTACTGACTCTGTGCTACTCAGAGAGAATAATTTTTATGATCATGTACTTTGGATTGCCACAAACTGTGCTTCAGGTTGTTGTCTATCTAAAAAGAGATAAGTAATAATGCTTTCCTAGCTTCACGTGCTTTCCAGATCTCCATATTATAATGCTGCATCATTGTGTTACAATAGTGAAGAATGTTCGCAGAAGACAGCAATTCTCTGATTATTCTGTAGGTTGGTCTTCCCGCAAAATCTGGAGTTGCTGGTGGGATCCTTCTGGTTGTTCCTAATGTCATGGGCTTGATGTGCTGGTCACCTCCTTTGGACAAGATGGGCAACAGTGTTAAAGGAATTCACTTTTGTCATGTAAGCTGCATTGTTTTTAGTGCCTTTTGGGTGTGTGTGTGTGGGGGGGGTGATGTTTATGTGTGTTTTTTTGTTCTTTCCTTTTGCAGCTGATGCTTACTGAGCTTCAGTTAGTGTAGCTGAGATCTGAGTGAATTAAATACTGATTTGTTACTCTTCCTTGCATAGCAAGTTTCATCTGATCCAAGGGGGAAAGTCCAAGAAGAGGCTTTTCATTTTAGTAATAAACAGCACTTTTAATTCAGTGGGCAGAAAGAAAATATGATGTGAGAAACATTGGAGAAACTTACTGTGGAAAAGCTTTTAAAAGGAGCACTGCATGAAGTAATGAAAGAGCTGGTCTTTGTGTACTGCACGAGAAGGCGTAGACCTCTATTTACAGACTCATTTTCCTTTGCAGTCATAAAGTAAACAATTTTCGAAACATTGGAAATGCAACTGTCATTACAATAAAAGGAAAAGTTTCTAATGAAACACTGTCGTTCTAATGTATTTTTCAGTGATTTTTACAAACAATCTGACATGAAACATGTCTTCATAGATCTGACCCAGTTGGACAAGCTGTTCCTAGCTTCATTTCTTGCTTTAGAACGGGCTGTGGACGGTCTGTTTATAGCAGCATTAGATGCAGGAAAGATTTTGTCGAGTGCTTTGTAATGATAAATAAAGATGTTTTGTGGGAGAGAAGAATGTAAAAAATTGTCTTTATTTTCTCCCCTAAAATTACCTTTTAATGCCAGTTAAGAGATTATAAACTGGGGAAAGAATCTCAAAAAAGAGAATAGTAGGCTATTTGGAGCCCTATAGGAAACATAAGATTTGAACATAAGCTAATGTTCAAACTAGGCTCTTCAAGGGTGTCGTTTACGTGGAGAAGCAGCAGTTAACTGTTAATACTTCTGTTTCTCTAACTGTACAGGTGCCAGTTAAGATTACTAAGGAGTCACTGATTTTAGTTTAAATATTTTAAAGGTTCCTATGAAATAGTGTTGATAATTTAATATAAAATTTAATACAAAATCTAATTTAATATAAAATCCTAGAACAATAGGTAAGCAAAGGACTTACTGCTTTTATTTGTGTTGTAATGAGACCTAAAAACTGATGATCATGGCATGCAAGTAACATGAATATAACATTCACATTTAAAAAATACAACAGCATTGTAAAGTCCTATAATTGTAATGCTTAATGTTGTAATTCAAACTGAATTAGCATCCATTATGTCACATATTTTCTTGTTTCATCCTTTTGATTAAAATTTTATAAACTGGGCTTGCCCGGACTATTCTTCCTGTTCCTGAAGTGTTTGGTAAAGCTGGAATAGAAATATATTAAAATGGGTACTCTGCAAATTACTACTTGCTTGGTAATTCTTTAGAAATGAGTTTAATGGTTTTGTTAGAAGTTAATCATATCATTGTATCATGTTCGAGGGGCTTGTAGACATTGGTATTGACTTATTAAATAAGCTTCTTATTAATGGCTTAAGTTACTAGGTTATGATGTAAAATGTAAGTGGTGGTAGTATTATAATCTTAACATGCATTTGGCTGTCATGTGGATAATAATACATGTTCTTTAAATATTTGCAGGATCTGGTTTCTCTGTGCAATTTCCATAACTACGATAACTTGAGACACTTTGCAAAAAAGCTTGATCCTCGCAGAGAAGGTGGTGATCAGCGGGTAAGTTAATGTGTGTTTAGTGAGCGTGCTTGTAGGCATTAGAAGAAATATGGAAAGTTCTTCTCTAAATGCAAAACTGCTCAATGACATGTATTGCATCAAAGCTTTCAGGTAACCTACCTAGTCTACATTATTAGGGGACACTTACCTGGGTGGACCACACTATCACGGGGTTTTGTATAGTAGAATTTCACACTAGATTTGTAACTCCATATCATGCAGTT
The DNA here is from genome assembly GCA_039720435.1 of Amazona ochrocephala. Lineage (NCBI taxonomy): Eukaryota > Metazoa > Chordata > Aves > Psittaciformes > Psittacidae > Amazona > Amazona ochrocephala. The sequence continues at coordinate 77,144,225 of CM077881.1, read as the reverse complement.
CATCTCCCTTGCTAGACTAAGTATGTGGCATCTGATAAAAGTTGCAGAGTCTTACTGTACTGATTGCCTTTAATAAAGATTTGACCAGCTGGTGGGCTTAACCTTTCCGTGCTGTGCTGCAGTGCATGAGATGAGTGTTCAGCATTTTTTTTGCAGTGACATCTCTGAGACCACAAATCTTGCTGAGAGCTGCACAGGCAGTGAATTCAGGTGTTACAGTGCTGTAGATAAGTGCCTGTTTCTAAGGAAGCGGTATAAGCAGTCTCTGGGAATGAACTGAATCCACTCCAGCTACAGTACAAAAGATGAGAGTGTGAGGGTGCTTGAGATAAGGAAAAGCTTTGCTTTTATTATCATTAATGTTTTAACTAAGGCATGAAGATTTCAATGGGAGAAGACACGGTAAAATGATTTTTAAAGTGCTTCTATTTGCATGTGTACATCTAAAAAATAGCCGATTTGGAATTTGAGTTTTTTATAACTGGAAAAGAGAAAATAGGAGCTTTATGTGAAGAGGTGAGAAACTCGAGTCTGTTAGCATTGACTGCAAGTATGGATTTTTTTTCCTTCAAATACACTAATAAATAATGTATGTTGCTTGAACAACTAGCATTCCTTTGGACCAATGGACTATGAGAATCTCCAGCAAGAACTTGCTTTAAAAGAAACAGTATGGAAAAAAGTGTCTCCTGAATCAAACGAGGACATCTCCAGAACCATAGTGTATAGAATGGAAAGTCGGGGAGAGCAAAACTAAACGAATGGGTTCTAGTTTCACTCAAATCTTCATTTTAAAAACCCTCAAGCATCTCTAGATTTAACTTTGATTTGAATATTGTTTGCCTGGTGTTTCATTTATATATACATTTTGTGTAAATTCTGTATGCTATACCAAAAAGACTGTCAAAGCTTAAGCGTGGGGGGAAGCACGTACAAACAACAAAACCCAAAGCTGTTAACTGACTGTTGTAGTTACGTAAAACACATTTGCTTAAAAAAAAAAAAGAAGAAAAGAAAGACAATAAAAAGGTAAATCTGAATGTTTTCGAAGATATACCACTTTTGTGTATATCTGTTTATTTTTGTTTATATCTGAGAATTTTAAGTAAATTAACTTTAAAGGATAAGCAAGAACTTGTGATGTGTCCTGCGATCAGGGTCAGCATGTACAGAGAGAAGAATTTGAATTAAAATATAAAATAAAATAGTGTCAGCAACATACAGGAAGTCCATGGATCTCTAAATAATTGTATATTAAGTGGAGATAGATTCTGAGTCATGATATTACCTTTTTTTTTAAATATGAGCTTTCAAATTGTTATGATCAGAAGTGGATCCTTTGGTAGGCCATGCTACTGAGGTTAATGTCTTGTTTGTTTTGGGTTTTTTTATCAAACCTATAATAATTCTTAATGCTAAAACTTCAATAAAAAGAACAAAAATGGCTGGGGAGGACTGTGAGAAGAGGGAAGAAAAGCCCTGCCTTGTTTGCAAGTTGGCTAATGCAGCAGAAAGGTTTCTGACCAGACTATTTTGAGTGGCTTGCTAGCTGCTTGTGCTGCCAGCTGGTAGCTATGACTCAGAAGTCTGCCTTACTAATAATGCTGTGCTCCACCCTAGAGAGGAATGTCAGCAATCTTGGGTTTAGAGCAGCAACCAATGAGTAGTGAACAGGAAGGATAATCAGAGTAAAGCTGATAGGTAGATATTATTAAAATTGTTTACAATTAAGTTATTTTTCAACTGCTTATGTGTGTGTATGTTCATATATGACAGCAATATTTTTGAAAGTTATCACATGAGCAAATTTTTTGAAAGTTATCCATAATTGCTACTTTTTAAAGTGTTAGTGAGTCTGCACCTCTGTCAGCTTGCTGAGAAACAGGACTTGCATTCTTCTACAAGCAACGCATCTGTTCATCTGCACTTGATAATCATTTTTAGTCTCCTGAGTAGGGTGTAGCTTGACATGGTGTATGTAAGCTTCAGATAGGCTCAATAGGCAATGCTGGACAGAGGGCACAGACTTGCTAAATTCTTGACATTCTTGATGATGCTTAAAATCTTAGGAAGTTATTTTTTGTAAAGCTTTCCCCTTTGTAAGTTTGCAGATAACTTGATAGACACCTCCCCCGGTACACATCATGCAGAGTCCTGGTTTATGCAACTGCAGAAAACTCATCCAAGTAATGATAAATGATATTCATTGAGGATTTTAAAAGACAAAGACAAATAATTCCTTAATAACGCCTCCACCCCTTCTCCCTGCCTCCTCGCCCTTTTTAGTTATCTAAAACTTCAGAGTGCGTTCATATAAGTTTTGTGTAAGGGGAGAGTTTTTTTCCTGCCCTTTTTTGACCCATCTGAATGTTTATTAATTCAGAAAGATGCATAAAGCAAAGCTAATGTTCTCTGAGAAAGCAAGCTGTTCTTAATTGCTCTGTTTAGGTATTGTTAGTCCTGCATAAACATTTGAAATGAGCTCTGACTAAACCCTGAATAGCCTTCATCTAGTAGTGTGTTGTAAAAGGATGGACTTCCTGTCTTTGAAGCCTAGGATTAAAATGTTTAAGCAAAACAATACAGAACATCAATTTTCAGTGAATTTGAAGTCTTACTGAGATGAAGAGGTAAATCTGCGGTGCAGATGTCAGTAATATTGTCAGTAATAAATTGCTGAGTAATAGCTGTTTTATAATCTTATCACTGATGATAAGGTCAGGTTTGTCAGTGCTTATCTGGAAAATAAACTGAAGTAAAGATGAAGTCTTAAATTACAAAAATGTCTCATGTTTGAAGATTTTACAGTAAGCTAGTAGTTACAGGGACAGAACAAGTATACAGATCCTACAAAACAGCATATCTTTACCTGAAAATACCCTCAATTGCAAGAGGGAAAATAAGGTGTCTGCTGATACTGGAAAGTATTTACAGTGATTACATGTTGCTAGTTAAATTACTGATTTGGTTAAAAAAGGAAAGTGTATGATGCACGACTTGCTTGGTCTAATTCTACACGCATCATTTTCTGATTTTTAGTACTATTTGAAGCTAATTCTAAAAACGTGGTTGAAACCCAGATGGAATAATTTTCCATCTTCAACTTAAAAATCTTTACCGTATTTATGCTTATCAGTTATATACAAAACTTTTGGTAGAGACAAGTCCTGCATGGGAGATCTAAAATTAAGGAAACTACTAGCTCTTTAATATGCATAATAATATTTAGGGTACACCTTACACAATCTTTACTTTAGAGATAGATATGTGTGTATATATATATATTACAGTTCTGTAATACATGCTTTTGAAGCCTGCCTCAGAATTTAAGCCAGCCTCTAGCCAGGAGGGGTCAGGAGGAGGTTCCTTATTGTGTAACTTGCCCACATGCAGTGTCTTGTTCTGGCCTGCCATGCCTGCAGATGGCTCGTACTGATGGCAGGCTACACAGGAAGTGGGGGACCATGGTTAGGCCTGCCATGACAACTTACCCATGTCTACGTTGTGTTTGGTGAGCGGGTCTGAAAGAATGTGGTGATAGAGGCTAGTCATTGAATGTTTGAAGTCTGCAATGGTTTTAGTGTTCACCTGTGCTACAGTAATAGCAATTCTTGATATTCAAGCATTTTAGCTGTATGTTTGTTTTTCTTTGTCAGCATCATTAACATTTCATTAGAAATGTAAATGCTTTTTAAAATTTTACTTTAGCATTTGTGTTGTACCTTTTGGCTCAGTTGTTAAGTTACCTGTCTGGTTTTCCATTTTTCATTTGCATTGTACGTTATTTATGTATCTCAATTTCCAGCATGCTTATTTTTTGTATTGTTTAATAAATTTATTTTAAGCTGATTTTTATTGTATTTTTTTTCTCTCAATGGAGAACTGATTTGCTCAAACACATTTTTGAGACTGGAGGTGGTGAGATAGTGAGCACTCCGTTCTAAGAAAGATAAAGCTCTGGAGAAGTAGGTGGAATAAGCAGATTTGGTTAAACCAGCCATTGAAAACCTTCCTAAGATTTCTTCAACATCTTGTACAATAATCTAATTATTTTTCTCTTTGAAAAATTTGGACTATTATCTTAGAAAGTTGAAAGCAAAAATCAAAGTAGGAGAACTTTCTCACCATTACTTTTCTGATTATAAATGTCATGGTGCAGTAGGATATTAATGTCACTGTGTATTTGTGTGGTTTTGAAGATACTAATTCAGTCACTGGGAGAATATGTGGTTCATGGTATCAGTGGCATGGTAGTAACTTCATCCTGAGCATCATGACTTGAAAAATATAGCTTGTAGTAAGTCACGCTTAGCAAGAATGGTCCAAAATCACAGCCTTGTAGTAGCAACAGTGGGGTCTGAACAACAGTTAGTCGAATCTGGGTTCCTGACAAAGCACTTGCCCTTTGTCACAGGCTTTCTTTTTTTTTTTTCCCATGAAAATTTATTTGAGATACTAAATAGTAGACATATTTATAATGTGATGGTTTCACTAGAATCGTGCCTATACTGAGAGTGGCCATAACTATTAATTTAGCTTTTCTGGTAGGTTGGTTTATAAACTGCAGTTACTTGTACGACATTTTTAAAGGTAGCTGTATGTTTTATTGTACGTGAATTATCACATATCAGAAGAGTTTATTCTCTAAAAGCCATAAAGAAAAGGAAAAGTAAAAGAGTAGTAAGTACAAAGAGAGAACCACGGGTGATTTACTGTAGAATTAGTTTGGCTCTTACTGGTTTTCATTGTGCATTTGTGTCAAAAGACCAGTGGGATGGGTAGACAAATAAAAGGCAATGGAGACAGAAGGGGGTGGGTGGGAGGGGGATAGAGAATGTTGGGTTTCCATTTGTTCTTATTTATCTCCGTCTTGATACATACATGTCATTGATGCATAGTAGTTAGCTGTGAGCAAAGCAGTAAATTGAGTCATCATTTATTATAATTTATAGCTATTGTTTTAGTATCCAAAACGTTTGTAGGCTTTTGCTATTTTGTTTTTCTAATTTTCTTTAAATATTTCTGTAGTTTTCTGGCGGGAGTTCAGAAGCAGTTATTCCAGTGAAAATAGACATTTTTCCAGCAGCGTTCTTCCTGGGTTGACTGAATACAGCTAATGATTTATCTTTAGTGCAGGGTCTCTTAAGGAATTTGAATGTCACAAATGTCTGTAGTAGTTGCAGGGATGGTAAGCAGCTTTTAATCAGGTAGAAATCTAATGTAATCTGAAGTTTAGTTAGTTTTTTTTTATCATGCTAATATCTTGTCCGTTCCTCACCTCTTATCCAATCTAGAAAATGCATGACTAAGTAGTATGTATAATGATGTGCTTTTAAAGGGTTGGTCATGAACAACCCTATTTTTTTTCTGCTATTTGTCCTGGTGTGTTGAGTAGTTGGTTGCAATCTAAATTGCCTACTTTGAATCAAGTGTGCTTCTCGAATTACCATTTCCTCATTCTAGAGACTATTGCGTGCAAAACAGAAATGCCCTGTTTCCCTCTGAGTTTTCATCCAAGTAGAAGTTATTTTATTACTAGTATCTAATATTGCTTTATGCAGATGTTATTATCACTTGAACACTTATAATTTGGAAGTTGGTTGTGGTTTTTCTTTCAAGACCTTCAGTTCAGTTAATTCTGAGAATTCACATGCGTTTCTTCTGCGCATAGCAGAGGCGTAATGGTTACATCTGAAGCTGCAGTTTAACTAGATAAAGGCCTACAATAGAGTTTAGGATGGCAGAAGTGTGGTGGTGGCAAGTTTGTTGTTGTGTTTCTGTGGGGTTTTGGGAGGGTTTTTTCAGTGTGATGGTTTTGTTTGCTTGCTTGTTTTCTCACGCTGGTTGAACTAGTTTAAACAGAGCTTATTTGGGTAATGAAGCTGACATGGATGCAGGACCTAGAGCTAGAGCAAGGCTGTTAGTTAACTGGACCATGCAGATTTTCCAAAAGGAAGAGACAGGCGTGTTTACATGTTGGGAGAATAACAGGCATTTTGACACCTCTGCACTAAGGCTGATGGGGAAAACAGGGTTGGAGGAAGGACAAGTGGAAAAGGAAATAATTCTGAATGCTTTTCTACCCTCAGAAATGTTCCAGCCCCAGCCATACTTTCATGTATTGCATTTATGCAGCGAGCATGTGAGGGAGCAGATCTCCTGTAAAGTAATGCTTCCTGTGTTAGCTGCTGCTCTGCTCTGGTTTTGACCCAGCTGGCACATAGCTGGTGCTTTCCGTGCTGTCATCCGCATGCTTTGCTGATACCAGTTACGCTTGCAGAAGGCCAAAGCTGTCTTCTGCGTATCTTCCTTCCAGATTTCCTTTGACCCCCTTATCTGATTAGTTACAGCGGATGTTCATCAGTCAAGTAGCACTGTTATTTTGTGAATTTGGGGCAGCAGGTAGTGCTTCTCCCCTTAGAGGTCAGTGTGCATTCGTTTCATTGTTATTTGGTCAGATTTGGAAGAAAGTCTGACGTGCCCTCTCACTCCACCCCATATTTACACTTCTGTTAATCTGGCATGATTTTTCAGTGAAATTGCTTGAACTTGATTCTTATTTTTACATTGTTGAATGTTCTGGAAATTTGAAGTAATTGTTTTGCTGATACAGTCAACAAATACCTGTTGTTTTCTTTGGAATGTTCTTCAATAGCAAAGTGCTATTGTTAATTAGGCTTTTTACTTTGGTTGCCAAAGAGCTGGTATGGAGAATTTGAAGTATTCAGGTGTTATTGCAAGATTATTGTACACACTGTAAATTGAGGTTTTATCTTCATGCTTTATCTTAAATCAGGTCAGTTGCACTTCACTTGGTGCAATCATCATGACCCAGTGCAGGAGATTCTACTGACTATCATCAGCTTAAGAATGAAACCATAAGGTTGTAGAGCTTGAAAGGGGCTACTGGAAATCATCTACTCCAACCTCATGCTTACAGCAGGATCTAGTCGGTTATATCGTGTTGCTCAGGGACTTTGCTGGTCAAGTGTTGAATGCCCCCAAGGATGGGGTTTCTGTAATCTCACTAGGTAATGTTCACAGTGCTTTACCACTTTCAGCACAGAATTTTTTCCCTGACCTCCAGCTGAAATTTTCTCTTTCCGCAGTTTGTGACGATGACTCCCATCTTTTCACTGTGCATGATGAGCTTACCATCATGTGGAAATCTGATGGCTTTTAGGGAGTCCTAAAAATGGCATAGCTGAAAACGGCTTTTGGTCAGTAATAACTAGCATTTTCACCTCCTGCTGTGTTTTTCTACTGTATCCTAATTATTTTTATTTGCTTTATATCACTGGAAATACAGTGATTTAAGGATTTGAAAAGCCCAGCTTCCCTTTTTATTTTTCTACTAAAGTGTTACAGGCTAAGTGCAAGCATGGAAGTATGTTATTTGCTGAGGGACAGTGTGTTACTGTTAGGACCCCTTGTGATCAGAGCGCTTATCAAAACAATGAACTGAGAACATGAGTGATAGGAAGAGATAATGTTGCTTGCTTCCTGTTGATGTAATTCACTAGTCCAGCTTTTTCCTTGAGGCAGGCAACTTTATTGTTTGTTCAGGAATTCATTCAATATCTGTCTTTTGGCCTGATAGACGTGGTTTTGCTTTTATGTGCAGCTTAGGCTTTCTGTATGGGAAGTGCATTTCACACTTTTAAAGGATTATTCAACTTCTCCAGCATCTAATTATTGCAAGACAACTAATTAAAATGTCTTCTCTGAGACTAAACTGTTGAGATCAAGCGTGTTCAAAATAACCCCACCTATGCCATTGCAAAAAAGAATTAAGAGTTACAGTTGAGCGCATAGAGAAGCAGCTAAAACAGCCCAGTACCTTTTGCCCCATATACCAAAGGCTGATGGGGAGTAACACGACCTGGAGATGAAACCATGGAGGCAGAACATCTGTTTAAACTAATGAATATGTCTGATGCAACAAAAGTAGATACTGAATAAATAGTCTAAAAGTTCTAGAAACTTGTTCCTAATAGTTTAGAAACAGCCCTGCCAACAAGAATAGAGTGAATTTCTGGTGAGATTCCCCCTGTTCTGCTGTCAGCCTGTAGGGTGTAGTCAGTCTCTTGCTAGTAAAGTTCCAGTAAGTATCTTTTGAGAACATCTTCCTTTATTTGGGGAATAATTCCAGCTCCAGGACCCACAGCTAGGAGTAAACTGTTGTCCATAAATTGCAAAATACCTATAGCCTGGGAAGCGGGAGCACTGCTCTACTGGGTCGTGTGTGTATCAGTTGTAGTCAATAGGGCCTTGGAAAGGCAGACGTTCTTTTGTCCTATCAGCTTAATACAACTAGTGTCACTAAAGCACCCGTCACTGTTCTGCTTTATTCATGTGATTATCGTTGATCCAGTCCTTTGGTTCCAAATCTTCGAAATCTTGCAGTGTAAGTAATGTCTGTATCCACTACTTCAAAGGCTCTTGGGTTTTGTTTTCCTGCATCCCGAGTTAACTAGTCTGTCCTCATTCCCACTGCTACGGTTTCTGTATGTATTTTGTGTGCTTTTTGTTGCAGAATTGTTTGCAGGGGTTAGCCCATGAGAAAGGACTGAATAGGAACTATCAAAGTCTGTATCAGGAGATGATGATGACCATAAGATTCCTGTAATAGCTTACTGCAAAAATTATTATTCTACCATTTTGAAACTACCATTCGTCATAATTTACTGACAAAACATTATTTCATTGTGATGAGAAGTGCTGAAAAAGTTTGTCAGCAAAGTAAGTTAAAGCCTTTGAGAGGATCATTCATTTTCTTCCACATGAGTGTGATGCTTTAGACATGGCAGCAAGATTCATATATTCCCATCCAAGCTAGTGATGGTGAATGCAGACCACCTAAACCTGAACATTTGCCTGCTCTTCATCTTCTGTCTTGGAGGGTGGAAAGTCTTTATGCCTCTTTATGCCTTAAATGTTTCATTTGATCTAGTAAAATTTTTTGTTGAAATAATTTGTCTACCTACTATTCCTTTGTCGTGCCTATCATGGCAAACAGCACAGCAGTGCTGCACTAACATCAGGATAGGAGCCAGGTTGGATTTTTCTGTACTTCCTCTTGTTAAGTCATGGTTCTCTGGAACTGCCTATTGACTGCAGCTACTCTAACTTGGTTTTCCTTACTAGGTTTTATTTTGCTCGCTGGTATGATTTATGAGTTTATTATAATGTTCATGGAATTTTGGTTTGGCGTGGTTTTGTTTGGGTTTTTTTAAGCGGAATCAGCCAACTTTAGGTCTTCAGTCTGGTGAAAGATCATTACATTTTTACTTCATCTTTTTGGGAGTTTTGTCAGTAATATGCTGAATTCTGTTGTCTCCAAGTGTAAAAGGTGTGTTAATTCATTTATACCAGAAGAAATCAGAAACAGCAGGTGGAGCCAAGCGTGGCCATGATAATTGTAATCTAGTCAGAGCAGTTTTGATACTCCAGTTTCTTTCCTCTTCGCAGTATTCAAACCTTTTGAAATCAACATAATCATCCCAAAGCAAAGGTCATGCATATAAAACAAAGGATAGCACATCTGAAAGTAATTGTCAGTGGGTAGCCCTTGAGATAAGCTGCTCATCTACCAGACTTGTCTAATTGTCTGAGCGCGCATGTGCCTGAAGAAGGAAGCTCTCTAGTCAGCACATCATCATCTAGTCCCTGATGAAGCTTCATTAGTTACTGAAGTCCTCCAGTGTTGAAAAATTTAGGACCAGCTATCAGTTTTTCAGGGCTATCTGTGACAGAGCAATATTGGCCTTGTCCACCCTAGTACCTGTTCTTAATACTGTGTACCATAGTTGTGTGTAGGGGAATCTTGAAGCTTTTTTGCAGGAATCGTTTCTGTTCCTGGGATCTTGCGGTCTAATACTGATGGAGTCAGTGGCTCTTAATCTTAAGCTCTGACTTGTGTGGGTTTTCTGTGTACCCCGTGAAGCAGTTCATCTTTAATGGTGGTTCTGTCTGCTAGAAGGGGGACAGACAAACCAGTCATGCATTGGTCTTACCGCAGCATTTCCTGCTGTCATGCTGAGTTCCCCCTGCCTCTGTACAGTACAGGAGAAACTGCCTCATCCATGCACCTTGGATGTTCTCACAATATTATGTAAGATTTTCTAGCTCAGTATTAGTTTGAATGCCCTGATTCTTGTGGGAAGGGCTTGTGTGCAGGGGTTCAACTAAACTTTGGTTCTTGTGACCCACTGTCCACCTCTGGAGTCACTATTGGTGAAGGATCGACTTCTTCTGCCTCCACTGGGGGAGGCAGGGGTGGGAGTGCATGAGCTGAGAACCGTGGCTGGCCAAAACAGCCTTGGGCTCACCCCATCAGGTTTACACATCTCAGGAATGGAATAGATGGGCATGGTCTTTTTGAAAGAATGTCAGTTCCTGAAGGTAAGTAGATGTTTTGCTTAATCTAGTAAACATTTTGTTAAATCGTGTAACTCAGTTTGTTTTAATTAGTCTTATCTGTAATTTAAACAATCGGCTTGCTAGTACTTTAGAATCAATCGATAGCTATAACTATAAATAATAAGTCATTGCAAATTCACCGTGTTTGTTGTGATGAAATTAGGTCTCTACTTCTGTAGCTTGACATCTTCAAGGACAGTTCAATCAGTACTGTTGTTACTGTCTTTCAAGCGCTTGAGCTAAACCAGTCATGTTATAAAGTAGACTATTACTTATGGATTCAAAAACTATATTGGAAGTGTATTTTAAACTTCATTTACAAGTTACTAAATCTGCTTTATTGCTTAAAATTATGAGAATTAAATGTAATGACCTGAGTATGCTGTTAGTTGTAGAACTGAGCTCAGTCCTGTCTATGATTCTTGCTTTTTTCCTGTCTGAGTTAAAGGGTATTTTTTTTGACTCTTCAAAGAGCTCGCATCTCCTGCCTGTTAGTATTTAAGATTAATTAGTCTTTTCGCAGATAGAGAGATGTTCTTTTGAGCAATACAAGTGAAAGAGACTCTTTTCAGAAATACGTGTCCACTTGATGGCCCCTTAGGAGCAAGAGGTTTGTATTGGAAGAGCTGAACTCTAGTTTAGTCTGTCTTTCATGGCTCCAGATGTGACTGGAAGAAAAGGTACCTTTTGCTCCCAATTACTGCTTCCTCTGAACTTGTTAGGCTTTTAACATTTTATGCAGACTAGCGCAGTAACAGACCAGAAAAGATGCACAAACAGGGTACTGGGCCAGTTTGTAGGAAGTATCATTTTTAGATGCTTCTAAATACCTAGAGTAAATTAAAGTATTCTGACAAAAAGGACTTCAGGCAGAGAAGAAGCTCTGTTCACTGTAAAATCATAGAATGGTTAGGATTGGAAGGGAGGAAGGTGCCTTAAAGACCAAAATGTGGCATCGTTTTGCAATTTTGGGTGTCATAATGTAGCACTCTAAACTTTCTGACCCATGTCTGAAAGGTTTGGTTCTGAAGGAAGTATGAATGGTGGAAATCCAATTTGAAACCAGTAGGTGAGTAGGAAGGTGAGAGGGAAACCATCGCTGCTCAGCCTGCAACTGCAGGAAGGCTGCCCTTTTCCTTTGTGACTTCAGCCTCTATGTTTTCCAGTAAAGGAGATGAACAGTTGTTCTTAGGTTGAAGGAAGGAATTTATGACTTTTTTAAAATTTTTTTAGTTTGTTTTTGCCTTTTTTTTTTTTTTTTTTCAGGTATTGAGAGAAATCTTCGATGTAGATATTTGATTTAATTAAATGTTTCTTGCATTCAGCTGCATACACAGCTTCTGCAACAAGTACTAAGGTTGAGCTAGCAGTACAAGGTTGTTGGTACGTTAGGGCTCCTGTGTCTGAATTGAACTTAGTCAATACTCCTTACTCTGTTCTCAGACTTTAAGCAGACACTTTTAGGATGATAGAAATCTTTTTGTCAGTGTGTACCAGCCAGTTCAGAAACGTATGAAGTCAGAAGAAGAAAATGACCAACTTCATTCTGAAAGATTGAATTTGGATTTGAAACAGTTTCAAAAGCAGAATTTGCAGTAAGACATTTCAAATCCTATGGGATTTTTCCCAGCTTGATACTTGATTAAAAAAAGATGAATCTCGGGATCACAGTTTTCCTGCTGAATAGATCTGTTTGTTAGCAAAAGTACCTGTCTTATAACTTTTCCCACCTTCTTCTTGCTCTATCCAAAGTGTGCTCTGATGCCGAGGGCAGAGGTGGTAGCTGCAGTGCTAGCCCTTTGAATTCTGTTCTCGGGAAGTTCTCCCACATGCTCTTACTTGCTGCGGGCTAATTGGGCATCAGTTCATTTCCCATAACCTGCTTAGCTGCTTTTAGCAGCTGCTGCCTGCTGCCATCCTGATCTGTCATTGGTCAGTACTTTAAAGGTCAAAAAACCCTTTCGACTTAAAAAGTGATCCAGCACATTGTATTATTTTTAATAAAGTATAAATTCACAAAAAAGCAGGAATATTATCTAAACAATGTGTTCCTTCTGTTTCTGTTTGATCAGCTCAACTCTCCAGACGCAGTAAGGGTCCGTATGTAGGTTACGGAGCACTGTAACAGGTCTTGCAGTCATAAATGCAATTACTGCATCTAAGTGATGCCACACTGGAAGCTGCTAGTGCTGTTCTGCCATCTGATATGGGCACGGGGAGACAAGAAAGCTCTTCTGTGAGCCCTGTGAATTCAGGGGAATTAATACCTGGCTCGCTGGCTTGCATGAGGTTTTTGCAGCTGTTGCAGCGGGCTTAGCTTAAAGCTACTTCGGGTACATTCATGTGAAAACACAGCCTCTTGTGTGGCTGCAGTTTAGATGTAACTCATGGGACGTGAAGCTTTCAGTGTATACACGGATGGTGTTTGAACATGGCTGCTGGGAACTAAGGCAATTACCAAGGAATAAATGTGTTATGAGTCTTAGTTTTCTACAAGCAGCACAAGCTATGTGGGTAATTGCTGTGCAAGTGGCATTTCAAGTTAATTCCACCAGGGACTCCAAAAATAAACTCCGTGGTAGCAACTTTGAAAGTCACTGTTGCAGCTTTGGCTCCAAAAATAAGCGCAGCACCCGCAGCTTGTAAAACTAAAGGAGCTGGGTGTCATCAGCATCCTCTGTCCTGAGTTGTGAGGAGGAGCTTGCACCACCTAGAGGAAAAGAAATGATGGTTGAGGTGTTACGAAATGGGCTGGAATAAAAAAATGACAGAATCTTGTTTCTGAGGTAGTTTCAAAGCCCAGAGGAGTAAATATTTGCAGATTCTGGAGTTATTTTTGCACTTCCCTCACATTGCATGAGGAAGCAAGGATCAGTAGTGTGGAAAATGGGCTAAAGAGTTGTGGGGGAGAAAGTCCTGAAGGTGAAAGGGAAGTTTTATGGAACAGCTAGCCTTGTTTGTATTTTCAAGTATTTCTGTATATCATTAATGTATATATGTATATGCATTAATTTATTCACATTTATCCTCTAATTACTTATACTGTAATGGGATCAGAGATTTTTCCCAAGGAATTCTGGCTTTAGAAACTTGTTACAATGCTCATGTTGGTTTAAAGTCGGAGCAAGAGGCTGTGTTGAGATAGTTGGCATTAGGTTGCTGTAGAGCCAGGCGGGGTCTGTTGACCACCTTTACTCAAGCTGGAAGACTTATTTTTGCATGCTTCAGAAAGTCAGAGAAATCTCCTTACCCAACTTAGTTTTCTGTAGAATCAGGTACTGTTGTGGCTTAATGCAGAGACTGCTGAGAGTGCCTTCATCAACTGCCCAGCCTTGGAAATACTCGGTGGCAGAACCCCCCCACGCACCCTCTCAGGATGCTTCAGAGCTGGCCCTCGCCTGGGTGGCACCTAAACTAGTCTAGGTTTGGGTGAATAAAGCACAGCACATAGGTTTGGGTGTTGTATCCTGGCAGGATGCTGGCACTGGAGTGGGGCGTGCAATAAGTATGGTGTTTGCATCTCAGCTGTGGAGTGGAGGTGATGCTTAGCTGTGCTGGGAGACCTCTGTTGAGAGCTGTTATGCCTGCGCTCCTCCGGCGCACCGTGGACGTCTAAGTACCAGTATCAGTTCTTCAAATATGCTGAATGTTAGAGATCTGTTCATGCCAGACTGAAAACTGTCTGTTTTAAAACCTGTAAGAGACTTCAGTGGGAGGATAGAGTAATACTTAAGTGGTTTTGACAAACCCATACTGTTTTGCTTTGACACTTCTTTACCATTCAGCCGTACTTTTTACTTTCAAAAGTAAATGTTTTGCCCTTAAGTAGTAACTCTCACTTTATTTCATGGGCAGCAAAGCAGAAGCTCAGTTGCAGAGATACTGACTTACAATTGAGCTTTCTTTCCCTACAAAACACAGCTTACCTTCATGTTGAGGAATAGTGTTTTAAAGGAGAACTGTGGCTGTCTCCTCTGGACTTGAATGGTGATTTACTTTTTCACCAGCACAGAAGAGTAAATATTTGCAGATTCTGGAGTTATTTTTGCACTGTCCTCAAATTGCATGAGGAAACAAGGATCAGTAGTGCGGAAAATAGGCTAAAGAGGTGGGGGAGAAAGTCCTGAAGAAGAAATGGATCTGCCTTGTTAGCAGATCCTGGAGAGCAGATGCCAGCTTACTGCACGTTAATTGTAAATACAGAAGTGGTCAATTGCTTTAAAGTAAGTGGTCCTATCTAGTATCTGAATGTGCAGACACTCTGAGATTCATCCCTCGTTTATTTTTGTCCTTTCAGGGATTATTTGGATTCCAGGTTTAATTTCGACGTTGAAGCTTCAGAATTCATTTTGGGAAGGTTTGGCTTTTGGTTTTTTACAGTTCTATTTTGAAACCTTACGTGGAGGGAGAAAGTAATCTAATGGCTGTGCTTCAGTGTTGCTGAATTATAAGTTCAGGGTGAAGAACTGGGTGACCGAGTTGTTTAATTTGTGCTCTAGAGTTACTTTTTCAGTTTGTTTATGTAGATCACCACTTCTGTTCCAGAATTGATGGTGGCCTCTTGGATTTCAGGAATCTTTTTCCTTTCGATAAGTTCTGAAAAGCTGTATTTTTTCTGGAGAGCGGGAGGAATGTGATTGCTTTCTGCTGCATACCCAGATGGCCATCATCAGGAGATTATCTGTAGGAAAAGTAGCAGAGCAGTGACTGTGAAGTTGAATTTCTGTTGATTTTGGAGCTTTTGCTCTATGCAAACCCTTTTGTCTAATGTAAACCCTTTGCTCCTGCCTTACTTGTTGGTACTTGGTCATTTGCACGGGTAAGGAGAACAGGAAGAGTTTATAGCAGTCCGTCTCTTCCCAGTATGAAACATTAATCCTTGTTCACTGGATGAACGCACACCTTGGACAGCTTAAAAATCTATTTTCTGCCTTTCAGCATTAATCTGGCACTGAGCTGGATTAGTGATGCTGTGTGCTGATAACAATGGGTGTGAGAGCTCAGCACGCACAGCAGCAGCTGTGGCTGTGGGTGCAGGGGCACCTCAAGGTCTCCTGGCAAGCAGGGTCTTCACTGATGTGTCCACTGTGTCAGTATGACCCAGCTGTCAAATGGAGTGGGAGAGAAGAGACTGTGTAAGAGAAGTTACTGAGCACTTGGTGCTCTTGTCTTTCTCCTTGTGGTCACAGTGTGCTGCCAGGATCTGCAGTTTTGGAATACCATAGAATCATAGGATGGTTTGGGTTGGAGGGGACTTCAAAGCTCAACCAGTTCCAACCCCGTGCCACTGGCCCGGACACCTTCCACTAGAGCCAGCTGCTCCAAGCCCCGTCCAACCTGGCCTTGAACACTGGCAGGGATGGGGCAGCCACAGCTTCTCTGGGCAACCTGTGCACCACCCTTACAGTGAAGAATAATTGTGGACGGGCTTCTCATATAGTTTATATGAGAAGCAAATCGTGCTCTATCATCCTTGGTTGTTGGTGCAGGTGCCAGAGGAAGATAACCACGGTATCTGAAACGCAGACTGTGTGCTGCAGCGTTGGTAGGTTTTAGTGGTGTGGAGAACTGTGCCTCAGACACATCCAGACCATTCAGTCTTGTTTCTCTGGTGCATTGTGCACTGATGAAGAGCTGCAGAACTTTATTCAATGGGTATTCCACCTCTCCTACAGCTGGAAGCATTTGTCAGGGTCTGGGTGGTGGGCTGTTGTGCTTATCTGGGACCTGCTCTGAGGTCTCAGGGCATCAGGACCTGGGGTCAGTATGACAGTTGCTTGTCATTAGGAAAGTCCTGAGCTACAACAGCTGAAGCTTATATCCTGATTTATCTCCACACCTTTGTGCTGTGCAGGGGAATGTTTAAAACTGCTCTTCAAGCCATTTAGCGAGGAGGACAAGGTTCCCAAAAGGAAACACTGCATCCCAATTTAAGCACAAAAAATAAGACAAGAAAATGGTGGCTTTTTATCTTAACTAGCTCTACTATCTCTCTTTTACCTCCCCTTGTTGTATTTGAACCTGTCGGCACACTGGGTCAGGCGCATAGTAAAGTTCCGATATGGCAAAGTTCTTGAGAAACAATATGCATTCAAACAACCTGTTTTCTCCAGTATTTTGGACATCTTTTTTGATGGCTAACCTGTGGCATTATCCCTAAACCTTATGGAAAGCGCACTGGAAAGATATGGGGCGGTTGTTTGTTTATTCCTGTCTGTATTACCTTTAGCAGCACTGCCTGTAAACCATTGGGCTCGGCTGTATTTGCTTGCCCCTCGAATCCTCTTTTAGGCTGTAAGCTCTGTGATGTTTTCAAAGGAATTGTGTGTGTGTGCGTGTGAGCTCTCTCAGGAAGTGGGACATGGTAGGAAATTAAACCCCAGATTCCGTGACCTTTTTAGGTAAGAGCTTCTCATGGACATAGTCCTGCTCTAAGCTAAATTAATTTTTCTGAAGGATTTGTGTTCTTTGCGTGCGCAGCTGTCTGGATTTTCCCTCTCCTGACCCAAGCAGCATATGGAGCTGTGGCTCGCTGGAGCCATGGCAGCGATAGCAGTGCAGGATGGGTGGCCCTGTAGCAGCAGGGATGCACGGGCAGGTGCAGAGCATGGGCTGGTGGGGTCAGCTTGCTTGGGTTTGGTTCCTGCTCAGGGCTTGGTTGGTTTATAGCAGCACCGAAGCATTTGAGCCAGTGGGCAGAAGGTGCCAGGTCGCTGTTTGTTTGCAGCAGGACCCTAGCAGTTCAGTTCCATCTCTGGGCCTCTGTTTCCTGTTCCAGTGCCGTTAGCAGTAGCAGGTTGTTCTCTTGTGAAGTGTTTGGAGAGATCTTGTGTTGGTAGCGTTAGAGTAGGCAGTGATAACATGTTCTGTGCTTGTACATTTCAAGTCCTCTGAACCGGTGTGTGTTGAGAGAAGTGGGTCTCATCTCAGCCTTGTACGGGGGTTTGCTGTTAGCCATCATGAGACTGAGACTATTGAAGTAAGTCATCTTGCGTGGGCTGGATTTGGGTGTGCAGCTCAGCTAGGAAGGACTAATTTGTTACAATTACTCCACCAAGGCTGTTCCTACGTATCAGTCAAGCCTTTCAGGCCAGTTAATGTATTGAAATTTCACTTGTTGTAAGTAACCTCAGCACAGTAATGCTGAAGTTAAACTGATGTTTCCACTAGGGTTTTCAGGTTGGTACCCTGAGAATTGAAAACCAAAGGCTGTCGTGTCCTACTGAAGTACTTTGATAATGTGCTCACAGAGAACGGGGGACAGCAATGCAGTTGCTGGGCACGTGCTCCCTGAAGCCCTGAGCCACCCCGCGTGTTTTGGTGCTCTTCTTCCAGTGCTGTGCAGTTGGCTTCACATTGGAATCCTGCTGCTTGAAGGAGAATAGTTTGAGACTTTTAGCAGAGTCAGGCTCAGGAGATACTTAACTGCAGTATGAGAGCTTTGGACTAGGAGTCACTGTAACACTGGGTTATCCTTTGTATCTTTCAGTGCTGTATCTCACTTGGTTTGGGGTTTGGGTTGAGTGTTTTACTTTTGTTTCCTTTTACCTTGCATGTGTTTATCTGAGCTGTCTGTGACTTCCTGCTGGTCCGAACCCCGAGTGTCGCCTTCCTTTAACTTGGCCTCGGTTCTTCGGCAACAGCAGTCCTGGTTTTTCTTTCTTGTGCTGCTCTCATTCTTGCCCATGGACTCACAGAGCTGTTTGTTGGAAAGGACCTCTGGAGGTCATGGTCACTTGGCCACTTCCAGCGTGAAGCAGGACTGTTGCTAGCATTAGCTTGAGTCCATCATAGCTTCATCCAGCTGAGCCTGAGACCTCTAGCACCTGACCTGAAGGTGTGTGGTCTGGGACTTCCGATCTTAGTGTTGATATCCCTGAGGAAGAGCTTTCCTTGCTGGTTTCACCACTTGGATAACAAGGATTATGCCCAGCACTTGGGAAAGAGTGTTGTGCAGAGGGTTTCATTGTAGTTGAGTTAGTAGTGCTGTGCGTGTCTGGCACAACGACAGGAGATCTGTTAACTTCCTGTGGCATGGTGCATGCAGGTTATTTCCCATTTGACGAAAGGTGGAACAGTTTTTGCTCTGGGTTTGATACTACTGTGTATCTGTTTGGTAACGTTTGACCCAACTCATATATAGCAAAGGGACCACATGCCTTTTCCTGTTACTAAATTTTCATAGTTAAGGAATTCAGCATGGTAGAAACTGTAATTTATGGCTGTTAGGTTGAAGGTAAACTCTTTGTTCTTGTTTCTGGAGATGAGGAAAAACCTGTACTCATCAGTGCAGTTGACAGGAACACCAGCACTGAATGTGGCATATAGAAGATAACGAACCACTCAGTGAGAAACTCCTTGACAGTCCCTGAACACTTAAATGAGTTGCTTGTCTCTTGCGCCCTACTTAGTTTGAATGGATACGGCTCATCTGTTGTCTTCGATCTTGTTTTTTCCTCCTCTACAGTAGAAAACCCCAAAACACAGTCATATGTTTGTTGCTGCCACTCTGAGTTTCTTTGGCTCCTGATTTTTGCAATGGGCCTGTTATTTCAGGCTCGTGGGCTGTGAGTTTGGGGGTAGAGAACTTTTACTTGCGTTTTTGAAGCCTTGATTGTGTGTGACTTCATGGCGGCTCAAGTGAGACTTGGTGCAGACACAAAGCTTCTGGCAGCAAGTTGTCTTCAAAGGATAACTTCTCAATGTAAATAGCCTCTTACATGATGGCTTAATTTATCTGCTACTTAGGTTAATGTTCTCTTGGAAAATAAGAGAGATTCTAGAGACAGTGAGTGGGAACTGTATATTCCCACTTGGAATTCAGAATGGATTTTGTGTTTGCAGTTATTTAAGTTTTATTCTTGAATTCGCTTTTTACATCCATCTTTGCTGTTTATGCTGCCTCTTGAACAGTTTCATTTTGGTCCTTGTCAAATATGTCCAGGCCAAAAAGTGACTTTGCTGTTGGTAGGGCAGGGTGCAGTTACAGAGTTGGGGTGTGTTTTGTTGCTAGCAAACCCAACCTGAGTCTCCCATAAAATCATTGAAGTCTCACTTGAAACACAGGCAGGTAGCCCTGTGGGGGGCTCTTTCAGTTATGATGTCTGAACTCTGTTTTTCTTTCCAGCTTGAGTTCATTCCTGATCAGTTTTGGATAATCATTCTGCTAATAATGGTCCTCCTAAATTAGTGTCCTGCCTTTTGTGTCCCGCTGCCTTTACTGTTATACAGACAGCAGTCATATTTCCTCTCAAATTTTCTTTTTCTGAACTAAAGAAGCAGAGATTTATGGTTTTTCTTTTTGTCTGGACTTGTGTTTCCTTTCAATCTGTCAAGAACTTCAGTTTCATCAGATGTGACCTTGGATTTTACATTTACACTTTAATGCTTCCCAGATTGCTGAAAGATCTGGCCCAAGGTTGTGTTAGAAAGCCTCAGGAATCTTCAAACTGCGCTTTGTCACATCGTTCTAGGGAATGAATATGTCTTGTTAGCAAAATGCTCGGCTGAATCCAGAGGGATTCTTGGTCCCAGCTGCACTTGAAAAGTTATTTTTTGTGAGGAAGGAATGTGTGTTATTTTTATGTTGTTATTTTAATACAGATTTGCATTTCCCAGAAACAAGGAAGCCCAGCCAAAATTATCATTTACCTCTGAAATGGTTTTTTATTAAGGACAGAATGTCCTTTGCTCATCCTCGATCCTGAAAAGGGAGAGTGTTCACACCCGATGAACCTGCAGTGTCTGAGCTCAACCAGCCTTGTCCTGTCTGCATGGCACCAGCAGCAGGGCGATGCTCAACTTCTTTCTCAGCAAGGAGAACTCCTGAATTATATTGGTGAAACCTAGAGATGATCAGACTAAATTCCCCTTTCATGCCTGTGTGTAAATACAGTTTGCAGCCCAATGGCTGTGAAAGATGGACTTTCTTTTAGGAGGCTTTAATACTGGTGTAAGTGTGGTATTTTCTACTGAAGCCCAAGAAGAGCACTGTTGGGTATTTGCTGCCCTTAACCAGCCTTGGTGGTGTAAGTCTCCACATCCCTGCCACTGAAAGGATGAGACACAGCAGCCCTGAAGGGTGCTTGTAGTGGTTTGTTCCTGTAACTCCTGTGCTGAGCCAGGGGTTGGGAGAAGGCAGGGACAGCCTGGGAGGAGCTGCCTGTGTCGGGGGGAGAAGAAAGGCCATAGGGGTGAGTGAACTCAGGCAGGGATGGTTGGCTCTGCATCCAGAGCGAAGCCCATGCTGATGGGCTGTGGTGTTGTCACTGGGTTTGGGTTTGTCTTTTTCAGAAGCTTTAAACTAAAAGAGCCTTCATAGGAGGAGCAGAATTGCTCCAGGCCTGTCCTCTGCAGTGCTTGGTGGGGGAGTCTGGGACATGATGTCAGGGTTGCCGCAGTTAAAGGTGACATGGGTGCTTTTGGGTCAGTGCTGAGATAGAGCCCAGGGCCCAGCCTTTGGAGCCAGTCAGGTTTGGGAGCCTCCTGGGGGATCCTGAGCCTCCTGAGGAGGGATGGGGACCTGCGGATCTTGCCCAGCAGGTCTCACACTCGCTGTGCAGGGCTGGTAAGCCTGAGGAGCCCCAGAGTGCAAGCTGAAAGGAGCTGCAGGAGTTAATGGAAACCAGAGTAAGGAGAGTGGCTCCATTTCCCGCCGTGTATCCATCCAGGCCTTTGTGCCTCCATCTCCTTTTGCTTCAGTCCGTCTTTGCGTCAGTGCACATTTGAGGTGTCAAGAATAACAAGCAGTTCCTCTGCTTGGGTTTACAGGAGGCGCAGATGTTGGCTCATCTGTGGCCCTGTGAAGATATGCCCGTGTTTCTGCAGGAATCTGTGGGAGGTTTGTTTATGGGTCGTGGTTCTTCTTGGTTTGTTTCTCCTCCTCATTGTGGAAGGTCAACGCAGCGTCAGTTTTCTCCTTTATCTCTGTTACTTGGCTCGTACCGGCGACAGACCTCTGCAGCCTCGACAAGTAGTGCATGTGGAAAGGTTCCTGGAAACGACTGTGAAATGGTGCCTGGAAGTGGCTGTATCTGTTTATGAAAGACGCTAATGTGGGATGCTTAAAACCATCTTTTTGTGTCAGTTTGGGTTCTTAAAGCTTGCGGAGTTGTTACAGCCAAGGCGTGTTAAAAATGTGTGAGAGACAAAGTTGGGGTACCTGAACAGTGGCGTTTCCTATCAGAGTAGTCGATACAGCTGAAAAAACAACTACTTTGCCTGAGACTTTACCCGTGTTACTTGATCTAGGAAGATTCTACCTTTATCTGCCTCTAAACCTTGCTGTTCTTGCAGCAGCTCATTATGTGATAGAATTGCTTTAACTGGTTTATTTGAAGGAAGCCTCTATGCTAGATGTATGTAAAGAAAACCTGTAATATAAAGCAAGCCCAGTACCATTCTTCCCCTCTGCTAACACAGATTTCTTCTAGCATTGAGAGTCTTCTCTGGAAAAACAAACCCACACACGAAAAGAAAAACCAAACCAAAAAACCCTCCAAAAAGCCCAAACCCAATTTATTTTCTGGAATGAGTTTGTCTCATGAGTTATTTATGCTTTTTTGCATTATGCAAAGTGACACTGTCTTTGTGATTCAGTACTCAGTGTCATTGGGTAATCAGAGTGAAATCGGGTTTGTTTGTACTGCAAGGCTCATACTTTTTACCACAACAGGGTAAAAATGCACGTTTTATAGTTCTTTTACTGTCCTTATGGCGTCAACCTTGGGAAGACAGACCTGACAGCACTGGTAGCAAAGCAAGCTGAAACGAATTCTTCTGGTGTTTTACACTGTACTGCAAAATACGGCCAGGATAAAATTAACAAGTTCGTAAGCGCTGGACCAGCTCTGGCCATGCTGGAGTTTTTTGGGTTTTCCATCAGTTTTCTTTTTGAGGAAAGAAGCTAAATAAACAGGATCTCATCTCTCTTTGTAGGTGAAGTCTGTGATAAATCTGCTGTTTGCTGCCTACACAGGGGATGTGTCTGCACTCCGGAGGTAAAAATCAGTGTGGGGCTGGGAATAGGAATGCTGCTTGTTTGGTACCTGCTGTTATTGTTTATGGATATGCATATGCGCTGTGTCTATGTTGGGAGCATCTCAGCTGTGCCGGAGGCTGACTATGTTCACCCAAACGCCAACCAAACAAACCCAACTCAAACTGTCACAAAGGTATCCTCATGCTATGCTGCAACCCCATTGCTTTATGTTTCTTTGGATCATGGTGAAGTAAGTTTCCTTAACCGTTTTTTTCGGTAGTCATGGCAGAAAACCCTAGCTATTCTCCCCCTGCTTTATAATTCAGTTCTGAAACTGACACAAAGGTTTGGGCATTGTTGTTGCAGAGGTTAGAATATCTAGTTTTGCTTTTTAAATCTGGCAACGTTTAAAGGAATGATGGTAAGAGACAATGAATGTATTAATTTGGCTAGAATATACCTGAATATAGCTAGTGTATAGTACATGTATAACGTGTGTAGTAACATGTATAGTTTAACTCTGCTGTCCCAGAGCACTGTCGTGTGATGAAAGAACCCTGCTGATAGCTTGACTCTGGATTTGGGGTTTTCAGACTTGGGAGCCTTCCCTGGATTTCCTCAGGTGGCATAAATGGAATTTGCCTTGTATGATTTAGCTTGTCCATGTAAGAGTTTAAATCAGATGTATTAACTGTGAAGTTTCCTGTAAAGACACTTCATGTTTCTTTTTAACAACTAGAACATGGAAAGTTAAAGCCAAAGCAGTGAGGGCCCCTTTCTTTATAACTGAAGGTAGGATGGGCTCTTGATAGCGCTTATATCCTCTTGCAGTGGAAGTTTCATTGCTGTAGCTTAGGGGTATTGTTCCGTGCTCGTTCTGTAGCTTGGTTTAGTTGTAACTTGTTGTAGACTTTTTCTGTAATAAATGTTTGTTTTTCTAGATTTGCTCTGTCAGGAATGGATATGGAACAAAGAGACTATGACTCACGAACAGCCCTGCATGTAGCAGCTGCAGAAGGTAATGTCTCCTCTGATGTTGGTTGCCATCTGTTAATGGAGCGTAGTCAGCTTTCGTTAGATATCTTCACTCTATGTGCATACCTGCTTTTAAAAACTTTGTATATACATAGATACGCATATATAAAATATATACGCTCACAAGCCTGTTTTCCTCACAGGACATGTGGATGTTGTTAAATTCCTATTGGAAGCATGCAAAGTGAATCCTTTCCCCAAAGACAGGTGAGTGGTTTTAATGAAAGCTTGGAGGAAAGACACTGATAGCATCTCTCTGAGATGCTTTAGCACCCCTGAGGAGAAGTGTCTGTCAAGTCAGATTAGATTGTACTCAGAATTACTAGCACAGTATGTAAAGAAATAGATTGTTGGTGCTTTTGGCTCTGTGCTTAGGTGCTGATCTTGGAAATACTGTGCTCCTTCTTGTAGGTGGAATAACACTCCTATGGATGAAGCTTTACATTTCGGACACCATGATGTGTTTAAAATTCTTCAAGAATATCAGGTCCAATACACGCCATCAGAGGATTCCAACAACGGGAAGGAGAACGGAACGGTTCATAAAAACCTAGATGGCTTACTATAATCATCTTCAGCTAGATCCTAAGAATCAAATCACCTATTTAATTGTGGTATACATAAGTAATGAAGAGCGTGTGTGTTTCTATCTGATAGTGGTATATATTTTACAGAAGTCTCTGTTACTTCAGTGTTATGTTACAGGAGTTTCTATACGCACAGGACAAATCCAATCTCTCTCTAAAGAAACAAAACCAACTAAGAATCTCCCTCCATAATGTGAGCAATATTACCTCATGCTGCATATAATTGATGTATAAAAATATTTAGCTGTTGTTGGCTTTACTGTGCACTACTTAATTTATTTTTGTGTTCTATGTGAACTCTAGTCTGTGGTCAGGATTTTTTCTGCTGAGTTTTTGTTTCCTATAGCCTCTGTTTCCAGTATGGCCAAGGTGAGCCAGAGTACTGTCAGGTCTGAGCGTCAGTGAGGTTTTTCACAAGCTGAGGATGCTGATGTAGATTTAGGCTGGGTGTGTTAAGTAAGGATCTGCACTTACTGCTGGGAAAATAAACCTAAGTAAAAAAGTCCACCTTGTTTACATTATATAAATAGCAGCAGAGTATATAGATGACAGTTGTCAATGGTCTAGACTTGTTCTTAGGTAGTCTTGTCACGGAATTTGTTTTAAGGTTTTTTTGACCAAATGGCATAGGGGAATGGGACATCAAAGAGTGTTTAGTGAGGTTTTTGTTTTGGAAGAGTTTCAGTTCCCTTTGTCTCGCCTCCCTCCTCTCTCTCCATGTTCAGCTGCTAAAGTACTTCCCCTGTCACTGGGGAAAGTGGGTGCTTCCACTCTATGCAGTTGTGTTCCTAGCAGGTAAACTTGCACTGCAGCAAGCCTTGGCAAGCTGCAGAACCCCCCAGTGGGGCTCATGTGTGCTGTTCTTGGCGCTTGCACCAGGAACCAGAGAGGGGTACGGAAATACGTGAAACGCCAAGTACTAAACCAAATATTGCATGTAGATCTGACTTACTGTAGGCTTGCGATAAGGAACACGGATGGACTCAAACAGCTTTAAGGAGCATAGAGCCAATCAAAGCGTGAGCAGAGCAGGAGATAAGCCAAATTTTTGGGTATGTTCTCTTCTTGCACTACCGTCAACCAGGGAGCAGGATATTGCACCAGTGGGGTTCCGCTGGTGCAGAACACGTTGTTCAGCATCAGGAGCACAAGTAGGTGATGCCTTTTGTGGTGAACGGTGGCACTTCCTGCCTTGCCACTGGAGCCAGCTCAGCATGTGCCCCATCATGGGAAATGTTGCTGCAGATACTTGTTGTTTGCAGAAGTATGTTACTTGTTCCCTATCTCACGTGCAGTTGCTTCTGCTGATACCATGGCACAGAACCTCTGAAGTGAGCAGTTGCTGAAGAGTTGGATAGTCACAAACCACCACAGGTGTGCACATAGGCAAGAGTTTTAGCACAAGAATTATAGGCATGAATTGTTTAGCACATGGAAAAGGAGATTGTGTTTAAGAGTTGTGTGTGCGGCTATTTTTATTCTAGCACATAGTGTACAAGCCAGCAGTAGATCTCAAAGTCAAAATTTTCTGTGTTGAGGCACCAAAATCCTCCTGAAATAATGCCTAAATCCTTTCTGGAATGGCCCAAGCACTTTATAGAGATGATCTGAACCACATTATCCTCCTTTTGCAAATGAGTACACTAAGGCATAGAGAGACGTAACTTGTCCAGAGTGACCCAGCAGGTCAGCGTGGCTGAGAGTGAATCCTCCCGAGTTCCTGTGCAGGCTCTGGTTGGGATATGCCATACTGCCTCCCGGCAGGGAAAAGTGCTTGATACTCATCACGAGCAGCGACTGTCCTCGACGGTGGAATCTTGGAAGAGTCTGAAAGTCTTAAGGCCCAACATAGCATTTTGAAGCTGACTGGTATGGTTATCAAACACTTCTCATCAATCTTACTGTTCTTAAGCTGGGTTTTTTGGTGGTTTTCTTCTTTTTTTTTTCTGGAGATCAGCTATTTTTCTGAAGGCTTTTAACCCATTCTTTTCACATCCTGAATCACAGCCCCCCCACGTCTAACCAAGAACTACATGAAATGGCCTCCAGCTCTTTGAGCCACATCAGTCACGCAGTAGCACAAGGCCTGTGCCCTCCTGCGCCCTGAACTAAATCCCAACATTTCTCCGTCAAATTTAGTGTAGAGGAATATTTTCAGATGGATTCTAGTAAAGTATTCTGTATCTCAGTGCTAATCTGACTTCTTCCACGTTTTAGTTCCTGTTAAGACATAATCCTTTAGCTTCTCAGAAAAATACCTGATTCAGCTTTATTTAACTGAAATTTGCATTGCTTGAACTGGCATTTTAAAAATAGAGGTATATTATAGAATACACGTGTATTAAAAACCAAACACACACAAACTAAACCAACCAAAAAGAAGGATTTTAACTGAGTTAACATTTAAGGATCATGGCTGTCCCTAAGCTTAATGCTTTCCTGAATCATACTGAGTGCTTTTAGCCGGTCCTTGCTTCAGTGCATTTTTGCTGGTTAGCTTTAGTATTTTCTCATTGTGAGAAGATGGATTATTTTGTAATGTCCAATTCAGCGATGCAGCTATTTAGACATGGCGTTATATTTATAAATATCAGTAGATGCAGTACATTGGTTTGGCTGTTTAGCATTCATGACACTGACATGTAGATTTTATCGTAAACAGCTTTTGGTTATCTTATCAACCGCTGACTTCCTTATGCTCCAAAGAGGATTCCCCCACTCCTTTGTTTTTATGTCATGTATGTTTCTTCTGTATCACAACCTAAAAATCGTCAAGCTAACTTAATGCTTTGTACTCAGAAATATTGTGATAGTCTTAGCATTAATTAGGCCTCTCTTTGTGAACAAAATGTATTGTACCAGATTGTTTTGCTTCAGAGCTGGACTATCGGTGACTATACTTATTGGCAGTGTACTTCTGGTCATTGTAACTGACTGGGCTGGTCTTGACTCTTAGATTCGGTATTGTGGGGAATTAGACAGTGATGAATGTATTTCTAGCAGTTTCCCATGAATGAATCTAAACTTGAGCTGTACTGGTTCTGAAAATGAAAGTTATTTATTTTAAGAAATGAAATCCAGATAGTGTTGCTTTTTACAGCATAATAAATGGAAATACCAAGATGATGGTTGCGGTGGGTTTTACTGCTTTATCTGTGTGGCTAATGTTGAAATAAAGCCTTCTGTCATGGGGAAGGCTGTCCAGGAAAACCTCCTTTGGCCATTTCTGTTGTGCAAAGCTTACAGGAAGTCAGAATGAGTTTATCTGATCTAGTTCTGCTTTGTTTTCCTATGCCTTTCACTGGTTGCTTTTCATTAATGGGATTCTTACACGGATTGGCCCAGTGCCCTCAACAGCTCTACCTTTCTCATGCCTACTCTTCACCCCTGCTGTCCTTCACTGCGCTGATTCTTTCCTTTATTATACTTCTGGCTGTGCCATTAATATAAGAGCCTGACAAGTGTGAGACACTCAATAGCCCCAGAGAAAAGTGGTGCAGGAGGGGCCAGCTTGGCAGCTCACCAAGTTTAGCTGTGGGTCAGTTATCCTACTGACGAACTCAAGTTGGAAATTCAGATTTGGTTTATTAAAGTTTGCTTGGGGAGGAAGAGTAAGAATAATAAATTATTCCAACAGCCACCTTTCAAGAACGCTGTAATGCAGATGGGCAGAACAGTGCAGTGATTTAAAAGCATCTGTACCGCCTTGGACTTCGCATCTCTAACTGTTGCATTGCACAAACAAGTTTAAAATAAGTACATTTTAAACATAAATACATTAATCTACTGGCAGACACATCAGCGTTGGCAATAGAAGTAGCCAAAACACAAGAGAAAGGACAAAAGTGTCAACTGTGACAGTTCCATTTATTTAAATTGGCAAAAGGCTATTCCAGCAGGGGGAAAAAACATGGGGTTTAGAACTATTGGCTGTGTAAAGACAAAGCCATGAATAAGGCTGTGGCTTTAAATCTCACCAGAAAATTTCACCCTGGTTGATGAAGTATGAAAACAAACTGCTGCATCTAGGACGTGAGTACAAGTGTAGCTCAAGAAACAAGTGTTTGATTTTTGTATTACAATAAAAGATACACATCCAGCTAGTTACAGAAAGATAAAGGCATTTGGTCACCATGTGATACTCTGCAGCACTGTAACCTCTGTAACACAAGGCACCAAAACCAAGTCCGTGTAGCAGTGCTTTCCATTTAAATATGTATGTTACGTGCTCTAGGTCCTTTCACTTTTCTTTCTCTGGAGTGTTGCAGGGGGCACGTCAGTCTTCCTGGGCACAACACTAAACTGAACCAGTTGTTTAACGCGTAAGCAGCAGGTGATCAGTCTAGCACTTCTGAGTGATGGAGAAGCAGCTCTGCCACCCCTGAGCCTCACTGGCCACTGCTGCCCTCCCCAGCATGGGGAATAGACAGCCGCGGGGTGAGAAGCTGCAGTAGCAACTGTGGCACAGAGGGGCTGAGATTGGAGGGCTGCTGGAGGTAATCTTGTCCAACCCCAAGCTCAAGCAGGGCCTGCACCTGAACATACGGGATCCAGTACCAGGGCTCTGGAGTCCCTCTGCTCAGCTGTGTGCTAGTTAGCAGTCTGGACTAATACATGCCCTTAGTCCAAGAGATAGCTACTTAAGACAACCTTGCCTCTTAACTATGAGTTGTTAATTATCTTCAAGCATGCAGAGAAAAACCTGTTCCTCCTCTGGTGGAAGCACAACTTCATCTTTCAAGTACTAAGGACTGCATATCCTGCAGCCATTACTCCATTTAAATTGAACTTCCTTCACTTTCCTGTGCCTTATCCCTAACTGCAAAACCACTTCAGTATCAAAGCCTGTAGGGTCTTGCAGCTGTTCAACAGTTAAATAAATGCCTTGGTTCATAGTGCATGAGAAAATTAAGTTCCATTCCACTTGTTATAACCTAATGGAGCACATAGTACTGTAAAAGATACAAGTTGACCAGATGCTCACCTTGGTAGATTAAGCACCTTTTTGCACTCTTTAAGAGTAGTTTCTCATTTTGTCTGGTACTGCAAGTGCAAGACAGCACGACTGCAGACTAGAGGCTTTAGTCTTGATTGTACACGTGGGGTTGCAGTCTCAGCATGTGACAATGCAGCTTTAAGGTGGTGTCCTAAGAAGTGCTTTTTCTAGGGAAGATTGTGCTGAACATCCTATGCAAGATGACCTTCCCTTAAGAAGCAAACAAAAATGAAACCTCACTCTCATGAGGCACCCCTCTCTTCCCCCCCCCCCCCCCCCCAATCCTGTGTTCAGCTCTGGATCTCCAAGGGATCGAGGGATGTGAAGCTGTTGGACCAAGTCCAGAGGAAGCCACAGAGATGCTGCAAGGGCTGGGGCATCTCTGCTCTGGAGCCAGGCTGAGAGAGCTGGGCTGGTTCAGCCTGGAGAAAAATAGGCTCCTTAAGGGACCTTAGAGCAGCCCCAGTGCCTAAAGGGGACCTACAAGGATATGCTGGAGATAGGCTTTTTACAAGGGCATGTAGTGACAGGACAAGGGGGAATGGCTGTAACCTGAAACAGGGAAGATTTAGGTTAGGTATTAGGAAGAAATTCTTTATTGTGACGGTGATGAGACACCAGAGCCTGTCGCCCAGAGAAGCTGTGGCTGCCCCATCCCTGGCAGTGTTCAAGGCCAGGTTGGATGGGGCTTTGTGCAGCCTGGTCTAGTGGAAGGCGTCCCTGCTGGTGGCAGGGAGGTTGGAACTGAGCTTTAAGGTCCCTTCCAACCCAAACCAGTCTGGGATTCTATAATGATCTGGCTTACGTTTTTTTCAGTATGCCATGCCTCAGAAGAGGTAAAACCAGGACAAACTCCAGCAGGATGGATTCAGTGTGGCATACACCTGCAGAGCGTTTCTCTCCTCCTTTCTGTGACACAGAGGAAAATTCAAAGCTATGAAAGATCTTCAGACGCAGTTACGCAAACGGTGCAGGCTCTCTGAACAGAATCTCTGCAAAAGAACTAGCTTTCCTTTGAAGCCTTCTATGTACAGCCAGCTGTTTTAAACACTATATTTAATTCTATTAAACAAAAAATGCACGTTACTCATCACTCTTGCTGAGGACCTCCCATTCCTATTGTCACTTTGGTACAGTATCTCACTAACTGGAAATTCTTTAACAGAGAACTTCTAAACAAAAGAAGTGTATGGAAGGAGGCTACTCAGACTGCTGTTTATATTCCCATTAATTAGCAATTGCTACTGGACCTTCAGGTGAAGAAACCAAAGAACTGAAGGGAAGCATGTCACCAAGTCATTGGCTGCAAAGCAGGACACATAAGCTAATCAGCGATGTTAATGATGCAGTAAGAAGCTCAACCTTTAACTTGAATACGCTGAACACATCTGCAACAAGAAAAGTAAATGTCAACTGAACTAGCCAAGTAAAGCCCTAATGCTCTGGGGTTTGCTAACCACAGAGCACAACCAGGTCTTCACCAAGCAGCACCACGTTTGTATCTTAGGATCAAACTACCACAGAGGGAGGAAGCTTTGATTTGGATTTTTTCTGAAGTACACCCCCAAGGGATGGCTCTGCTCTGTTAACAGGCAGTACCTTGCCACCCTTGGCAAGGCAACACTGCCAAGCTGCACACCTCCTCCAGCTTTCCTCCTCACTCAGATCCCACAAGAAGGACCACAGCATTATTCCTTCGTCCCTTCCTGCCTTCCCTCCCCCTGCAAGATACATACTGGTTGCTTTGTTCTCTCGTCCTTCATCCCTATTCCCATTCTCACAAACAAGTGGAAACAGTAACTGATAGTAATCCCAGTCTAACTCTGGATTCCCAGCTTTTCCCATGCATTTGAAAGGTAAACAAAAGGAAAAACGCAAATTCTGGCTCAGCCCTCCTGCAAAAGGCTGGATTATGATACATACCACAGTGTCAATCTCTGCTGGGTCCACCATCCGAGACACCTCATCAAATTCTTCAGGAGACATGGGGAGCAGATTTTCTGGAGACTGGAGCCTGGAAGGGTGGCTAACAGAAGGAGAAGAGTAAGGACAAACCTTCACTAAAGAAGTGAGGCACAGCTGGGCTATCATGTCTAGCTCTAAGTCCAGAAGGGCAACCAATGAGGTCTCCTGTGAAGAAGACCTAGCCCGTGAGGAATACACCATGGTTTGCAAAGCCAGCATGGATTTAAATGAAACCTGAGACTACTCAGTGATCTACATTCTAATCAAACA
Source organism: Amazona ochrocephala (assembly GCA_039720435.1). NCBI lineage: Eukaryota > Metazoa > Chordata > Aves > Psittaciformes > Psittacidae > Amazona > Amazona ochrocephala. The sequence continues at coordinate 77,112,970 of CM077881.1, read as the reverse complement.
AATCTAACAAGTCTTTAAGAACTTGCTTTTCATGAAATTATTTACCAGTACAACTACCTGTAAGTTTCTTGGGGTTTTACCTAAAAATGGTCTTTCAAACACAGCACTGCATGAATACAGTGTGATCAGATCCTCAAAGGGAAAGAGGACAGATTTGACAGGGGCACCTTCACTTTAAATACAGTGAAGAGACATAAACTATAGCAAAAAAGTTATGATCAGCTCCTAGAAACCCAGTGTTTCTGTAGAAACTTACACTTCAGATACAGAGATTAACTCAGTCTTGATGTAGCCGTTTCCCTTGGGACTATCCAAATCCATAGGCTCTGGGGCTTCAAGGAGGGGAAAAAGAAGAAAAGCTTGGGTTTGGGTGGAGTTTTTTTAGCAAGTTTACTTCACATTGCCATCTTTGTTGTACCAAACATAAAGCCTGTGACCCAGATAATGTGCAAGTCTCTCTCTTATGCATTTTACAGCACTAAGATTACTTTACTCCATTTTTCAGTCTGCTTTTTGTTTCTGCTTTTCCCCTATAGTCTCCTTAAGTTCGATGTAGCTGCATCAACACATCCTGCCAGGCCCACACAGCCAGGATCAGTCCTGTGTAACAGTCAAATATGAGTCATGGGTCCAGCTGTTAGTGGGAACCTGCATCTCTGAAGTGTCTCACAGGCTCATTTGAAAGCAGAATTAGAGGGCCAGTGACAGCAGTGTTTTCAGATTTTGATCTGACTAGATCTCATGTTGTGCCTCTTTAAAACCAGATCTTTTCTTAACCTACTGAAGCTTAGGTGCCTGCTCTCACCTTTCAGCTGAGCAGCACTCAAGCATGGGATAGGCTGCCAAGACATTCACTCTGATTGCTACCCTTTCTTTCTATTACACAGTGCACAAGTACCTCCAGAACAAACATCACACTTACACTGTGTGAGTCATTTATAGCACTTACCCTCCTTAGGCCTGGAGTAGTATTTGCCAAAGGCATTGTCTTTGGGTATATCCGGGTACAGAAATCTCAGCGGATTTTCAGGAATGTTTTCAGCTGCCATCACTTTGTAGTTGCGAATGATGTCAGGGAAAGTAACAGCAGAGAGCTCCTTCTTGGTGTATGGTTCCACTGAATGGAACTGGGGCTCTGCAGGTGAGAGAAGCACCAACTCTTGAAGGTGGTTTCAAAGCTGTTTTCTGTAACTGCCCAGTCAAGCTGCAGCTACTTCCACAAATTCATAGGTCTGTGCTGCAGATCAGTATTTAATAACCATTAAAGGAAGCAAAATTGTTCTGTGGGATAGGAAGGCACATGCAGGGATAGCATACAGTGATGGCTCTTGGTGTATTTTGTGTTCGGACTGACTGGGGTGACTTGTGGAAATGCATATTTCATTAACTAACCCCACTTGGAGTTCTTATGAATCATAAAGACAGATAAAGTCTCCCTGAATGCTCCAAATACTATCAATGATCCTTCTTTGCTTAATTTTTTGGATGTCTCAGGCGTGAAGGCAGGAAAAGGAAAGAAATCATTCAGGAGTGCCTTCTCTAGCTGTTGTAGGTGTTGGGCTCATGTAAGTGAAACATCAGCAACACCATCCTGGCAAGGGGGGTTGATTCAAGTAGTGTGATAAGGGAGGAACCCTGATTGGCTATGGGGGAGATTATGTTTCTTTGTAGATTTTATGTCTCTAGGCTTCCTTAAAAATGGATGGGAGGAGTTTAGGTAGTTGACAGAGGAGGCTCTTCATCAGCCCTTCTGGAAATGGGAAGAAGGAGAACTGCCTGGAAAAGCAAGTGAGTTTGTGGTTTATCTAGGGAGAATGTGTTGGTTCTGAGTAAAAGAAAGCTGTTTGAGAAAAGAGTGTTGCCCACAATGTGAAGTAGTGGAAGAGGACAATAATGCAGAGGGCTGAGCGCAGCTGTAGTGAACTTTTCCTACAAAAGAAATCTGAGAGATCAGGTGCTATGTGTTTGGAGGGAGATGCAGGTGCATATGTACTAAAGGTGTCTTGCTAAGAAAATACCTGTGGATGTAGGGGAGACTGCCTAGCCAGTATGTCCTCAACAGGCTTCCAGGCCAGAAGCAGTACCTGAGAAGTGGTACTAGTCCTAGGTGAAACCTTGAACAAACAACTGACAGTGTGTCTTATGAGCTATACTAAGGTATGCGTCTGCTGTTGCTTGCAGCTTGTTGCTTGTAAGGGTTGGGACTGGTAGGGTCATGTAGTGTATTGGTTTTCAGTATGAAAGAGAAGAGGATAAACATGACTTCTAATGTAAGCTTGTACTTTGAAGACAAAAATGTTCTCTGTTACTGACTTACCAATTTGAGATCCTTCTACCCAGGTAAATGTGATTGCTCCCTCTCTGCTGCTTTCACTGAACCTTAGTAAAAATGTTCCTGGACTCTGGTCCTTCAATAAAGTACGTTCTTTCTCTTTGCTGATGAAACCCATGATGCAACTGTAATGTTGAAAACAAAGCTGAGTTTACTCCTCAATGTAAAACCTGTGCCGGGGTAGCTAGGAGAACTAAAAAACTTTTGTCACTTTAAAGTGCTGAAGCACTTGTGAAAGCATCACAGAAGGCATTGTCTTGGGAATAGCTGGAAATCTAGCGGTAGGATTGAGAGCTTGAGCTGCTGTGTGGAAGCAATGGGTTGCCACAGCTTCCCCTCACACTGCTCCTTCAGTCTGGTGGCTTATACAGATGTTTTTCTGAGCTCAGAATAGAAGCTGGGAGGTAGAAGCAGAAGTAAAGCTATATGTGTGTAATATGGTCAGATCCCAGCCACCAGTTTTAACTTCACAAGTTGTTTCTCCTCTTTGGCTGATGAAACCTTTGCTAGCTATCAGACTGCATTCATACAGGTATGGGGTTTGTTTCATTCCTGGTGCACATTCGGTAGATGAGCTGTTGTTTGTGTGACTTCAACCCCCCAGAATTGCTATGGTCAGCAGATGTAATTGTGTGGGCAAGGCAGCCAGTGTGGTTACTGTGAGAAATGGATTGTTGGTCTGAACAGGTATGGGGGAGGGAGTTGTACAAGCCAGAACTAGGGCATAACCCTGCTCATACCCTACCTGCTTCTATAAACGGTCAGAATTTATTTGTAATGCTGCTTATTCCTCAAAATACTCTATCAATAATTAAGGTTTGAGCGCTAATGCTGGCCTCCTGTGCATTAGGGAAAGTGCTTTCTGCACAAAAACTACTAAATCATGGTTTTGCTTAGAACTTCAGAGGGCCTGTTCTATGAGGTCATGTTTGTTTTGGGTTTTAATGGTATGCTTTAGGTAATAAATGTGTTCAGTAGTAAATAGCCTATGTATAATGAAAGTCTCTTGCCTTCCCATCTTTCGAGTTCTTAAGGCTGTAGTACTTACTATTTTGTAAAGAAAGGGAGTCTCTATCCTAATTAATACTATGGATTTGTCTCTTTCCCATTAGAATATCTGTGCAGTTGACAAGTTTTCCCCTTAGTTTCCCTTTTTGCCTTTCTAGGCAATAAAGATCTCTATTCAACAAAGCCAGCTGAGAGAGGAAAAACAAATAGCATTAAATCTCTACTTTTGATTATATTCAGGATTTGACTTGCACCACCTCTTTCTGTGAAACCCTAAGCAGGGGATTGTCCTCACACCTGAGAGAAATGAGGTCTACTCAAAACTGTATGCTATGAGAGCCACATGCAAAAACAATCCTGTAGGCACGCAGCCATGCCGAGGCAGAACACTGAATAAGACAGAACTGCAACTCTGCTTCAGTAATGCTGACAAAAGCTCCTACTGCACTGGAGTCCACTTAGTTACGACATATGTAGGTTTTAGGCAGTGCAAAGAGGCTTTGACAAAACTAGAGGGTAATCATTTGCAGCCTGCTGCTGAACGTAGCCAGACAGAACTCTGCTGTTGTAGATCCTGAAGACTCTGGGATACAAGGATGCTCCACTGTGAGTGTGCTATTGACAGGGTTTCATAACGTGGCTAAAAATAAAATGCAGGGTGGTGACCTTGGCTTGCCCTGGTTTTGGCAGCAGATACTTCTAAAATCAGCAATACCAGAACTGAAAGTTTACTAAACCTGTAGTAAAGGGCAAATGGAACTCGTTTTCCTTCTGGCAGGGTCTTACTCATTAATAATACTCTATCAATAAAGACCACTTTCTGGACTCACTGCAGATACAGATGCTCAGTGTGGCTGCTGCCACCTACAGGACGCTCACAACAGACCTGTGGGTAGGGTTTTTTGTGTTTCGGTTTAAACGCGATCACTCTACAACTTTGTACTTCAGTCTTCCCCATCAGAGAACAGGGTTCTAGGGTGTGAAAAGAACCTACTTACAGTGGGAGCAGAGGCAAAAAAAATATCTAACATTCAAAGCCCTGCTCTGTAACTTAGATGGGACAGCTTGGTCATCGGCTGGTTTTGCTTTAAGCAGTTGCCTCGTTACAGCTTCCTCACTACTAGAATTCATTTGCCTCAGACTTTTCTAGTTCCAAGCTCCCCTTTACTGGATCTGCATAAACAACCTCAGGACCTGAGGATGCGATTTCTAGCCTAAATGGAGATAGGAGGCAATGACCAGATCTTTAACTTCAGTCAGGTCTTACCCGTCATTCCAGAGACACAGGAGGTGTTTCTTAATAAGCTCCAGGATTCCCTCAATCCACAGCCAAAAGGGGAAATTTTTATCATTTATATTTTCCTGAAATTCAGAATATGGCAAGACGGGGTGGGAGAACAAAGGTAACGAAACATGAGTGTTGGTAAGCAGAGAGGATGCAAGCTCTCAACCCAGCCAGCATCTACTTGTTCTAGCATTTTTCTTCCCTCTTTCTTCTGTTCCACCCTCCCCATATTCTCTTACAGTTTTTCCCCCCTTTCTGGTTTCCTGCTCCAGGGCAGAAATTATTGTGAATGAAGCATGTACTGAATCTTAAGGCAAGAGGCAGTGTGACAGAAATGCCTGTTTTACAGTACCCACAAACATGATCCATCGTTTCTCATGCAAAAACTCTGGTTTAAAAGCTTAGAAAAGGTGCTGGCTCCTGCCTGGGCCTTATCACAGCTCTTGGACATCCAAACCATCCCACTGGACTTTCAACCAGGCTGGCTAGCAGAACAGAGACACTTTCTGCTCAGACTCTTGATTTCAATTCCCCGTGAGACACCTGTATTAATGAATTTGAATGCTCGCAGGTCATAAGAGCTTTGCTCTTTCCCCAGAGTCTGCTCCTGCCTGCTGCCATCACCTGTTTATCTATACCACTTTAGGATTTAAAACCAAACAAAACGTAAAATGTCATCCTGTCTTGATGCAGCCAGGGTTATGAAATCTAATGATGTGTTTTTCTGTCATCATGCTGACCCCCCCGCCATCCTGTGCTAATTCTCACCCTAGTCCAGTTGTCCCTAGTCTCACAAGCATTCTTCCCTATGACCATCTTGCTGTTTGGTTTTGGTTTGGTTGGTTTTACATTTTCTGTAACAGCTAAAATGGAGAACTACTAACAGCAGCTGTATTAATAATTAAAATGTTGTGTTAGGAAAATGCAACTTTCAAGGTAGTTTACATGGCTCAAAAGCAATCTCAAAATCATCTACTCCTTGCTATTATGAGCCCCTTTTCCTCTCTCTGCTGCTACCTTAGCCTCACCACCAAAACCTCCCACAGCCATGTAAGCTCTAGAATAATTAGGGTACAGTACTGAGAGAGCACCCTGGAAAAAAACCCCAAACAAACCAACACAAAGCTCCCTCTTCCATCTCAATATTTAAATTGCATTCATACCTTGCAGAATCTTGTCCAAGGAATCAGGCAATCGTGAGATCCTCCACTTGTTGGCCCTGGACAGAATAAACTGACTTCAGTCATGTTCCATAGCTTAGTAAGGCTGAAGGGAAAGTACTTGGAGAGCCAAGTTCTGACTTTATTTACAACTCTGAGCTGTTGGACTGAAATGAAATGGAAGGCTACCGCATTTTCACAGCTCGTGCACGGAGAGCTTGCAAAGTCCCCCTCTGGAGTTCACTGCATCAGAATAATCAAATGTATGCATTCCAATACAAATGTATTGATTATGGGCACCAGTTCATTCTGACTTCCTACACTGCTACACCTAATACTCGCGACTTACAAAATGCTTCCATTTTGAAATGGAAAGGGGACTGATCTCTCCAGCAAAACAAGAAAACTGCAACCTGTAAGCTTTTCTGTAGGAGCTCAGCAGACCCTACAATAGCTTTATTAGATTAAGCACTCTACTGTCTCAGTTCCAGTGACTTGTAGGCTTTTGCCCCAGGAACTCTTGACTCCTAGGTCTGCACCACAACAGTCTCATCTCGCTCCTGTTGCAATCGTTTCCTCCCTGCCTTGTTTTTATGTCAACAGTGTTTCATAAACCACAGCCAAACCACAAAGAGAATAATATGCTGTGACTACAGTAGCTAAAGCTTTGCAGACCCCGATTGTATTCGGAGCCAAATTCCTTTCATTACAGATCATGCTATGGATTTCAATAAAGTCAGAAATATGCTGCTTTTTCCTCGCATCTCTCTAGAAGTAAATTGGGTTAGGGAAGCTTGTTTCTGATGCTGCTAATTTTAAGAGACCAAGATTCTGTCAACTTTCACATCACAAAAACAGCGAGTTGTATCCTGGCACCCTGTTAGTTTCTGTGTCCCTTTCCGTTAAGGAGTCCCAAATATGTCATGTTCAAATACCTGGATTTTTTTCAGTAGTTAAATACTTCTGGCTGTAGAGATACGATTTAAATAGCATCCCTACTGTTACCAGAGCTTGACAAAATCTCTGAAGCTCTGAAATGCAAGCTGACCACAAAATATGTCAGTGGTCACTTTGTCTTCATGATGGCTAATTAAACAAAAAAATTACTTTCCCTGTGGAATTTTGACAAGTAACCTATTAAATCAGTAAGCTTCTTGTCACATCTTGTGTCTTGGGGAAATCAGAGGAAGGGAATTAGACACTGGAATGCTGTGCTTGCCACCTAGACCCACTAATGTCAAATCTCTTTAAGTATAAGTGTTTCCTGAAACTTAAGGCTAGTGGAATATACCAAATCAACAGTATTTTTATCTAGAGTCTACTATGCACACTCAGTAGCAGCGTCAAGTGCCCTGCCTATAAGGCAAACTGACAAAGAGCTTGGAAACAACTCACGGACGGTTAGGCTTTTACTAAGGACTCTTATCTGGGAGATGATAAATTCCATATCCTTTAATAGTTCCATAGTGTTTGCATTTTGATACTGCAACTGTTTATGCAGAGAAAACCCCTACTGTAGCTGAAGGCATGCATGAAGTTAAAATTAATGGAGATCGAATTTATGTGGACCAGGTTGGATGGGCAATGGCCTGAAGGATTGCTAACTGTTAACAATACTCTGCAGTTCATTAGCCCATTGACTTACAATTACACTGGGACTTACATCTGTAAGGTGACTAATGCCCTTGGTCAAAGAAGTGATCAGAAGACAATCTACGTATTAGGTAAGTCTTACCTGCCAGCAAAGACAGTATGTTAACCTGGATTTATTTTTTTTTGGCCAGTGTTTGAAATAGCTAACTCAAGAGCCAGTTGATGTGTAAAATATTTACACCTTTTACTTGCATGAAAAGCTATTGAGAGGATGGATTTGAGTTGTTATAGTAGAACTTGGGATTAAACTGGCTCTTCCATAACAGCAACATAATAGTGGAAATCCTGAAGGTTGAGGTAGTTCACATAGTGTTTCTAAGATTACTACTTTATCTTGGTATGTGAACTTTGTGGGGTTTTTTTCCAGTGTTAACCTGTGTTTGGCAATGCATGCTGACCTGAATAAGCAGTAACTTGTTTGTAACAAATTGAAAACACAGATGTTAGTGGGAGGGGAGCAACTACAGTTAGAAAAAGTCGGAGGCTCTGCATTAAGGAGGGTGTTTTCTTATTGCTTATTTATTATGGCTATTTTTTCAAAGTGTGTAGCGTGCTACAGTTACTCATTGTCTCCTTTTCTGGGGGTGCAAATACCTATATTTAATCATACAATTGAGTATCTCATGTCGACTTCTTGGTGATTTACTTAACGTAAAATGTCAATTATGTGTGACTGTTTAGCACCACTGCTGCTGGAAAACATCCACATGTCTATTAACACTATGTAATTAATGTTTTACTATGACACCTTCTTTGTGAAAGAATGGCATAACTTAGGATGTATTTGAATAGTGCTGTGCAAGTGTGAAATAGCTCTCTGGATTTCATAATGGATTAGCTCAATTAGCTAATACCTAGCTTGATCAGTAAGTGCTAGCATATTATCATATTTTAGGGAGGATAAAAAACAGGAAAAGTACAATTTCATTCTACTGTATGATGTTGCTGCTCTTCAATAAGTTTTTGACATCAGTTATTCCACAGTGTGAGTTGTTAGAGTATATGTTGGCCAGTTACAGGATACAAAGGTCTAACTTTTTTGTAAGAACTTAAAACTAAACATGAACTCTTAAGGGTAGATATGAGAATGAAGACTTAAGACTAAAATGGAAAATTCAGGATGTGTGAAGCCACATCTGTCAGAATTCATATTTGGTAGGTTTTTTGCATCTTTAAAAACAAAAGATGGCATTTCAGGCAGACTGATATACCTACGCTGCAAGCCATCTTGGAAAACTCATCAGTTCGAATTAACTGACTAGTTAATGAGCTAGTTAACTGGGAACTTTTAATTAGTTTGAGACAGTGGAAATATTTATAACAAATCATGTAAAATTCCTGCTGTTAAGACTGTTACATGCTGCAAAGTAATACAAATGTCTCTTCTGCAAGAAGTTACTTTTGGATGTTTGGTTCTAATGCTTCCTGTATGGAGAAATCACGCCTGTGTAACTGTCACAAAACAATTAAAAAGGCTGTCATGTGATAAGAAGTATAAAGAAAAAAAATACGGTATCATCATGAAGTAAGTTGAAATTCTCCTGGAATGTAACATATAAATAAGGTTATACAGAAAGTAATGCTACAGCTTATAGCTGTGTTCTCAGCGTTATCTTAACTATCCTAATATAAGGAGGGGGATGGTTTTTTAAGTCCACCACTTCTCAAGTTGTGAGTTCTACGAATATGATGGGCTGTTAGAAACGCATGTAACTCATGCTTTTTGTGACTGTCATGCATGATAATAGAAGGCTATCATTTGAATTATGTTTGTGACTAACAGACTTAAATGGACTAACAGTGGAATCATATATGTTACTTCTTTGTAAAATGAATTGAGTTCTGAAAAAAGCAGAAGAGATATATATGCTAGTTGAGCTCTGGTGATGGCTTGTGTTCTGTGGCAAATGCGAGATAACTCACTGCAGAAATAGTTAAGCTGCAGTAGCTGGTCTTGGGTGTGGACTGGTAGATAGTGCTTGTGTGCTGCTTTTCAGTTGTTCAGCAACTTTGTTTTGCTGCTTCATTCTAAATATCAAAATTTAGCTGTTCTTAGGGAGTGCCAGAACAGACCCTCAGCTGGCTAGAGATTATGGAGGGTCATGATTCTAAAATATGTGTGCACCCACAAAAACAATTACTTTAGCTGACATTAGTTTAATCTTTTTACAATTTCTTGTTAATCTTGGGGTGTGATCAATGGCTAAGAAAAACACAGGTGCTCTTTGGGCAGCTTACAGTAATCTGGTGCTGTATCAAGTTATGCACATCAGGTTTAAGTCAAGAGAAGCATCCAGTGCTCTGCTCTAGATACCTTAGAGAAGGTAATACCAAAATGATTAAAAGCCCTGTGAATAACTTCTTAAGTTGATTAAAATGAAAGCGGTATGACAGTTCTAAAGTGTAATGCCTGTATCATTTCATACATGACTATTAAGCAAGCTTTATTGAGGATAACTTTTCAGTGTGACTACTTTTTTAACTGAAATGCCTAAAAATTATGTAGGTTGGAGTGACTACAGAACAGCAAGAATGCCTACATTCAAGGTGGGGTTGGACATAGCCTTGGATGGCATGGTTTAGTGGGAGGTGTCCCTACCCATGGCAGGGGGGTTGGAACTAGATGATCTTAAGGTCCTTTCCAGCCCTAACTATTCTATGATTCAAAAACAAAACCAAAAAATGAAGACATCAAACAGCCACCTCAAAGATTGACTAAACACATGCAGTAGCCCTTCCAAAGGCGAAAGTATCCCCAGTCTGCATTCCCTAATGAACAGAGCTCATGAGTTAGAACTGCAGATTTTGTCATGACCTGACCTTCCTTTACAAACTCTACCCATACTGAAAACACTTCAGTCCTATAAAGTGAGGGGGAAAAGGTATGAGAGGAAATGACAATTTAGAATAGATTGCAGAAAAGACATAGAACTAGCTTCAGTTCAAACAGGCCATCTGTGATGGAAGCAGACCATACCAAGTAGCTTCTCTCCCAACATGCTCAGCTGATCTGCATTAAGTCCTCTCTTTGTTACAGATGAAAACTGCCAACTCAGAACTTCAGAAAGTTTAGACCACTTTGCATAAGGTGGATTCAGAAAGAAGGACAAGTTCTGGAATGGAAGGGAAAAATACAATCTATAGTCAATAAACATTAATTTTGGAATGGCATTTGAATTTACAGAAAGCATAACGCTGAAACTAAATGCAGACTTAAGAATAGATGTCAGTCTGAGACAACTCTGCAAAAGCAAGTTGCTATTCTGCCTCTTTACCAGGAAAAGCAACCTCTGGGATGATGACTCTGCTTTGGAGTTGCCTTCTCACAGTGGGCAGAATTCCTAGATTACTCAAGTGTGCTATATTTGAATTCCTGGATGTTTATTTGGCTTCTCACTGTGTACTGTATATGCTGAATACAAAGTATAGTATCCTTATGTGGGTTTCAAACATTGCTCTGTTTAGCTTAGCGAAGTAAGTCACTGTGCTTCTCTCTATACCTAAAAGCCATTTCTGCATAGAAAAAAATGCAGCAGCCACTTGTATACAGACAATGCTCGGAAACAGCAAATAGTATTTCTCATACATTTTCTTCTTAAATACCTTGGGATCAGTAGACAGCATGTTGAACCATAAGATAGAAGCCCATCCACTTGGAAGCTGGCTCACATTTGAGATCACAACAATGGGGAGGGATGTAGTCTGAAAGGGACACAAAAGGAGACATGTTAGGCTATCCTGCACTGCTCCTGCAGTCCTCCTCTAGAGTACCTACAAACTCAATTCCATTGCAATTCCTCTCTTGCATCATCTTAATTTTTCAAAGTCTGTGTGTAGGGGTGAAAATGTTACTATGATGAATTAGAAAGACGTGGTTTTGTCTGATCAAGATTTTCACTTAGCGTCAGTTATGACAGCACTGATAGTAATGGTAAAGTTCATAGCATACTGCTTCTGAAATAAATTAGCACTGATACTTAGAGAGCTTAAGAGACAGGGTTGGTTATCAGACACTTTGCAAAGCACATCTACTCCTATTTACCCAGAGTTTTGACAGCATTCTCAGCGTATCTGTCTATGCAGAGATGTTGTGAAGGTGTCATTCAATATTTGAAATAACTGAAAGTGCTTGATACCCCAGTACTTCAAAACAAAACAAAAAAAAAAAAACAAAAGGAAAAGAAAGTTTAGATTGTCAGCATGAGTGACATACAGGAATTTAAGTCCATCTGCATCACCTAAGACATACCTCTAGGTCTATTACCAAGCCAGGCTGGCATAGCTGTGTCTCAAAACTCAGAGAATGAAGTTCTTCTGTTACAATGAGAGGACCCTTTAAAAGAAACAAAGCCAACAAACCTTTCAGGGACTGAAATTATTTATGGGGAAGGTAGGAGGATTTATCACAATGGAAAAACCTTTTCTGATGAAGATGACTTGCTCTAGACCTCAGAAACAGTTTACAGGTCAAAGATAAGTGACAATGCTGACTTCCTAAAACTGCTTGTTAGAATGGGTACTCTCCAGGCACTTCTTTACTCCTACCTGGAAGCCATAGAGAAATCTATCCTTGCCAGAAAGTCCTGTTAAACCTAGATGTCAGCTGAGGGAGAGCCCTGAGGTGACACCATCCTGGCAGCAGTTCTCATTTGTAGGCACCTTCTACACACACCATTTCTTAGATACTCAACTTGTCTCCTATTAATCTGTCATCCTGTGTGGTTCCTTGTGGGGTTGAGCAGAGCACTGTCGTAAATGCCTTTTTAGTTTCATGCAAAAGCTTTACAAACAAGGTGAGTGCTGCTTACCTCATTTGTTCTGCTTCCTGCATTTTTCTGTTCTTTCAGTTGCTGCAAACAGACAAAAAAACCCCTGTCATTTATGTCAGCCACAAATGAAAGTGGTAGAGGATGGGAATGTTTGCATACTCAGGTAGTTCAACTGTATGCAAACTTGCTGCACTAGTGTCTGACTCTATCTGGTTCTAAGCTGTGGAAGCCAAAAGATTAAATTGTAGGTAACTATTATTTTACAAACCATTCAGCTGTGAAAATAGATATTACACCATTATGATGTGATGTCTTTCTGTAAGAGGCCTTATAAGAACAGCAGTAGTGTGAAATTGGGAAGGATTATATGAAATACTGGTTTATCGGCGTACCCCTCTGAAATGGACAATAAGCTCCACACAGCGTCTGTTCAGGGCAATGAAGGGAGGAAGGGTAAATTCCATGTTCACTTGTCAGGACTTGCATTCTTCGTTTCATATTGTAATGGTGGAAACAATTTGACTTATCTCACAATACGCACATCAGAAGTGTTGTATAGTTTGCTGAAGGCACTGACTTTCTTGTAGCTGCCCACTTTCATCTTCCAGACCCAAAGCTCATTAAACTACTTCAAGCTTTCCTACCTATGACCCTTCCTCTTAAAGACCCAGAAAAGCATTTCTAGGCTTATTTTTCTTACTCCTCCAAAGAACTCATTGCAATATAAACTGTATGGCAGCCAACACTCTTGTTTCCATTTCTGGCCCTATTTCAGTGAAAAAAGCAGTAGCTTTTCAACTGAAACAGGCAAAAGATTTCAAAAAGAGAAGAACAAAAAGCAGAGATGACCACAGTTCCTCTAATACAAAAGGAAACCATGACTTCAATAATAAAAACAATTTGTCTCCTTCCTACCTCACCCTCTACCCACACAATTAAATGGATGTGTTAATAAAAGACAAAAAATCCCCTACCAAGTGCCTGAATTCTGCTGCTAGACTTCCATTAGTAGATTCTTCCATGTTCATTACTTTTGTGCTTGTTCCCAAAATGTTAAATTTCCTGAACCTTCACAAAGAGAGAAAAAAGATTTGAGTCTCAAATTCGTTGAAAGAACCCAACATGAATATACCAAACTGGTGCCACGTACCCTTTGACTGAGTTCTTCTCACTTACATCTCTGTCAAAAAGAAAAAAAGACAAAGTAACAATCTCTAAAAGGTTCTGCCACAGACAGAAAATGTGCGCATGTTTTAGTGACTGACAGAGCAGACTGAGAACTGGTAAATGCTTCTGTGAAGAGGGCACAAAGTGTAAAAGAAGCAGCAATTGGTTCATGCAGTCAACATAAATAATGTGCTACACAGCGTGTCTTTTACTGAGGCTTAAGTTTTGGTATGGGAGGTTTATAACCAAAGTCCTTTCTTTTCCTGCATAGGTTTTAACTCTTGGTCTGAGAACTCCTATAGTACTGTTATTCTAAATCTGCTTTCAAGCCATACAACTTATCGAATAAATTGCTAAGTCACTTCAATCTGTTTTCCCAACCCTTGGGATTTTACTGAGTTGCGTTTTATCTGCACTTCTCAAAGCCTCAGCCCCCACATCCACCCTCATGAGAATTTCTTTTTTGTTTCCTTTTCCCCATTCCATGCAAGTTTCTGGACCCCAAAGGTGTTTTGAATGAACAGAATGCCCCCAAAAGGCTTGAATGGCAAGACAAAACCCCACCAACTTTCCTAAAAGCAAGGCCACTGTCCTTATTTTGGATAGCCTATTACATTTCTTTCCCTGTCCTTACAGTAAGTGCTAAATTCATCTGAACTGTATTGCTTATAAAAAACTGAACTTGCTTACAAAACACTGGTAGTAGTCAGCTTAGATTGCTTTAAGTTTTTCAGTAACTGGCAACATATGATATGTTAATGGTAGACTGCTTATACCCTTAATTCAAAGAAAGCTTTAGAATAGCTATTCTTCACTAGGGACTACCCAAAAAGTAAGACTTTTAAAAGACATGACCGAATTCCATGCAACTGGAAACAGTTCTCTGCTTTCATCTAGTGCCAGCCCAAGTGAAACTCCCGTAACAGAGAAGGGCAGCATGTGCTCTGCAAAAGCACAAGTGCTGCTCTGTGCCTAGACTGATTTAGCAGTAGCGAGCTCTCCTTGGTGCACCTGACTGGAAATAGTGGTGAGAAGCTGAGGCTGTCTGTACTCTGCGACATGTCTCCAATGGCAGAGAGATTTTGAGCAAGGGCATGAATATAAAAAACGGAGGGTATACCTGCTGCCATGGAGAACCAGCCTGCTCCTGGTCAACTCAACGCTTAAAATATCACTGCCTTTTGGATGTCTGAAGATGGGGACTGCTTACCATTAATGTACACAGGGATGAGAAAAATGCAACGTACTTATCGAATAAGACTTTCACTTTCAAGTTGTAGTTCAATTCCTGCAATTTCACCAGCAATCTGGAAAGAAATTTTTTTTAAATGACTGCAACTGCAAAAGACAGGTTCTCTTCTATTATGTTACATATCACAGATATATATTTAAGCTGCACAACTCAGGGTTGCATACAAGCTCCAAGCTTGTTCCATACAAGATAGCATTTAGGGAGGAAAGTAGATGGAAAAGTTACTGGTTTTGCTGGCAAAGTTGTCTGCATGTAATTTCTTGTCTCTGGTTGTGTTTCCTGTATATTCAATTGTCGTGGTTTAAGCCCAGCTGTAACTCACACAGTCGCTCTCTCACTCCCCTCCTTTCCTCCCTGCCCCTCCCCCCCTCCCAGAGGGATGGGGAGAAGAATCAAAAGAATGTAACTCCCATGGGTTGAGATAAGAACAGTCCAGTAACTAAGGTATAACACAAACCACTGCTGCTACCACCAATAATAATAATGATAAGGGAAATACAAGGGAAGAGAACACAACCCCTCACCACCCACCAACCGACACCCAGCCTGACAGAGCAGCCATCCAACCCTTCCGGGTGACTGCCCCCAGTTTATATAGTGGGCATGATGTGCTGTGGTATGGAATACCTCTTTGGCTAAGTTTGGGTCAGATGTCCTGCCTCTGCTTCCTCCCAGCTTCCCCTCCTCCCTGGCAGAGCATGAGACTCAGAAAGTCCTTGGTCAGCTTAAATATTACTGAGCAGCAACTGAAAACATTGGTGTTATCAGTGCTGTTCCCAGGCTGAAAGTCAAAACCACAGCACTGCACCAGCTACTAGGAGGGAGAAAAATGACTGCTACTGCTGAACCCAGGACATCAATGTCCCTCAATTCTGTTAATGCAAGTTAAACTTTGCTAGAAGATAGACTCCCTGTCACATGGCACTTTCCTCCTCTTGACCATAGCACCTGGGCTACAGGGTAAGATATGCAAGCCTCTCAGCTGTAGGAAGCTGGTGACACGAAAGGCTTACCACAAAACAGGAAGGGGAAAGGGGAAAACATACCTTAGTTTTACAGTAAACTGTACTCCTGTCTTCAGGACTAGTGGCCTCTGAGGATGTGTTGGCATGCAAGGCTGCCTCTCTACCACAAAGGAGCTATGGGAAGAACAGATTAAAAGAACTCTTATTTATCAATGTTGTACTTAATGAATAAGAAGTTATAAAAAAAAGACCTTCAAAAGAACAGTGAATTACCAGTAGTACTACACACTCGTTGATTCAGTTTCAATCTACACAGAGGGGTGTGTGTTGGTTTCTTTCATTTGTATCAATGGGACTAGAAATAATTGCAAGCATAAAGTGATTTCATCAGGATTGGCTTTTCCTAAATATATTGATGACTTGTGGAAGGACAGCACTACCTCAAACTTCCTTAAAATCAAATGGCGTATAAACACTGTGATGTAACTTAGCACAATCCAAGTGAGGAGCATTGCTTTGATTACCAAACCCAGTGCCTGCTACACTTAGTTACGGTGCCCTGTAACAACATGCCCAAGAGCCAGATAAACTAGCTGGGGATTTGATAATGGCTAGCTAACCCCATGAAAGAAGCTCCTGAGGCTAACTGTTCTAATACTCCAAACTGTTGCTCTCTTGAGTGCCTTTTTGTGTAGCACTGTGCTGCATAGACCTAAAACCTGAAATTGTTACCTAGCCCTAAGCAGCATGGAGACCTTTCCTTCAACTATACTTACAGGCAAGATAACTAAACAGTAGCTTACAAGTAACTAAACAGCAGCTGAATTTCTACAGCTCTTCCTCATTGCCTTCACTTTGCTTAAAAAACAGTACCTATGTTTTCCAATTGAAGATTAGGGGTCAAAGCATCTGAATGGGACTCAGAAAACCTGGGTTCTAGCCCCCTATAACAGAGCGTTACCTACTGTATCAAAGCCCCTCTCTTATCTGCTAGATTCAAGTCTTCTGCAGCATCAATTTGTCTACTGTATGTTCACAGAATGGGACTCTGATCTTATGTGGGACAACTACCAGCTACAGTATTTTGCGTCATGGAGATGGTAGAAATAGGGCTGACCTTCCTATGCTGAAGAAAAAGATGTGCCCAGAGACAAAGGGTTGGAGAATCTAGTGTGCATTTACCTTGGGCAAAGGTTGGTGCAGATAGTTTCCTGCCTCCACTTACCTGAGCTTTGCAGGGCTGAAGCTTAAAGCACGAAAAGGACTAACAGCCTAGGAGTTTGATTCTGTATCAATGCATGTTGTAGCATAGCTCCTGCCAAGTTAAATGATGACTGATCACAAACCCTTTCTATGGGCCTAAACCTGTGGAAACCCTAGATGGAGTAAATCTCAAAAATGCTCATTCAGTTTAATGTTTGTGACAAACCTAGGAAAATCTCAGAAAATGCAAAGTTAGCATGCAGGAAATACTGAGGGAATGGAAGAGAAGGTGCTCTCTGTCCATTTACTCATGCAGAAAGACACTTTTTGTCTGTTACCTCTGGATGAGTTGTTTGAAAAGACTGTGTGTTCGGTCCTGCAGAACTTGTTTATTTTTTGTGATGGGATCGGGGTCATAGGTAAACTTCTGCTCCAGCTCCTCAAGCTTTTTGAGCTGCTGACGAACTTGCTGTAGACTTTCAGCAACAATGGTGAACCTACAATTACACAATCTTATTACTTTCAGCATGCTTTTGTAGTGTAGCAATGCTGAGACAGCAGGTGATTGTCCCTAAGGATGAGGCAGTGCACAGAGAACACTTCTTTCTCACTGAAAGTGTGGTAAGGTAAAAAAATCAATGATGTGTAGTTATACTGTGACAGAATGAAAACGTATAGTACAAATCACCAGGGTATTTCACAGATCTGGTGTTCTCGTAAAACATCACAAGTTCCCACCCAATGCAGTCCTTGACTACAGACTTACCAGTTCTGTAGCTGGTCAAGACAGGCGTTGGGTGGGCCACCAATGCATGCTGTCTGCTGTCTGCGCTTCCACTCCACCAGCTCCTCATTAATAAGAGCAGTCTGTGTGTGCTCTGTGGCATTCAGCAGCTGTACTATCTTGTTCACCACTTCCTACAGAGTATTAAATTACTCTGTTTATGAAAAATACTTCATACAGAAAAACTAAGTACTGTTTTAGCTAATGCTGTCTTGCAAAACTCTGCAAGCATCTCAAAGTACTAACTTCTGTCAACAGAGATTGTTTTTAGAAAACACCCACTTCATTTTAACTGGAGTAGTTGGTAGATTAAGTGAAGGAACAATGGAGAAACAAAGTATATTTAGTCCTGCTGAATTCTGAAGAGCCAATGTTTCATTGATGTCCCAGGTGTATATCGGGATTACCCAGTGTTTGCCGTAGTTTTGAGCATTACAAGGAGAGTGAGCACTTTTAACTCTGATGTTATTGACATGACACTTTTTCCCTCTTATTGTTTAGCTTTACATGAGAGTTTGATAAAGGTTCCTAGAAGAGAATTAGAATTGCTTACAGAGATTTTCAGTCAGGGTGGAAAGAATGAAATCTTAATCCAACTAATAGTAGTAGAAGAGTTTTCTTTTACATAATTTCTGTCAAGCCAATGAAAATCCAATGAAAATGCAGTCAAAACAAAGTGCTGTTGCCTCCTGAAAGAAAACTTGAGTGCTACCTTTCTCTTCAGGTCAAGTGATAAAAACATCTTATTGAGATGCATCTGTTCTTTCTTATATTCCTCCTGCGACGTACTGTTGGACTCATGCTCTGTAAAATAAGTCCAAATTGTGAAGGTGAGCCTGGTGGAGTGCTGAAGTATGAGTGGGAGAAACACTGAGGGGAGGAGGGGACCTGCCTGGTTAATGTCAAGTGAAGGTATATCTTTAAAGCTTAAGGGAGGAAACGTTTACTGCCTTCTAGGTTATTTTGATTCCTCCTTTCCTTCTTCTGAAAGACACTCTACACCTGAAGCACTAAATGCAAGGGAAAGCTGTTATCCTAGTGAAGTAGTTGAGATTTGAGTTGGCTTACTTCTTAAAGCAAGAAACTAATCTAAAATAATTACATTGCATAAAGATACATGCTGAGCAATTAGTTCTCATGCTGACTTCAGACATGAACAATTAATATTTAACCTTGCAACAGTAGCTAACTTACTTTAAGGGAGGATGTCTACAGTCTCCTGAGGATAGCTCAGGCTGACAGATCCTACAGTCACTCCAGTTATTACCGTTGCTGCCAATGACCTTAGGTTAGAGGTTCCCATCTGCCTCATGGAAGTGCTACCTGCCCCCAAACACAAAGAGCAAGATCGTGGCTCAGTGCTCCCCTTAATATCTTCTGAACACATCCCTGTTCTGAGGGACAGTCAACTGTCAATTTGTGTTGGAAACTGAAGCCTTTTCTAGAACAAAGTCAAAAAGACAGATCTGTATAATGAAACCAGTGTGGACTACAGCTGCATATGCTTCCCTTAGTAGACAAAAGCCTACAGAACTTGAAGCAGGAAGGCATTTGTGAAATACAAGATAGCAAAGAGAAGCCTAAACTTGAATATTCAGGTGTATGGTTGAATGATCACAGAGTCTATAGCGTTTGCTATTTCTAGTACGAAAAGGATGTAAAGGATGAAAGAGCACTGCATTAACAAAGAGGCTCTTTCACTTGTCAGGATAGATGCAGAGAATGCATTTTCAGGAATATAGGTTTCAGCATAAAGCAAAATTAATGAAGGAGGGACATTATCAAAGCAGAATTAATAACTGGACATCACCAATAAGTTTGGCTACATCTCATTAGGTTTAGAATCCTGACATAAGATAGCAGTTTACTGTGACAAAGTATATGCAATGGGTTATGTCCTTGATAAATTACTCACCTCTATTCTGCAAGGTTTTACATTTGAAGTCATATTCATCTTGCATATCCTCTAATGTCTTGATGTCTTGCTCCACATCCTACAAAGCACAAATTAAGGTGGCCATAATTATTCAATACCTTCATGTAATGCGTAACTTGTGATTAGGAACTGCATGGTATCAACCCTTTACAGAGATGAAGTCCAATTTTGTAGCAGTGCCTTTTCCTGGACCTCCCTAACAGGAAATATGCCTAAACTTAACAACCTTTTACTGACTCTCCGTTCCTCCTCTGTTTGACTAACTATAATTGTTATTAATAAAGCATGGAAAATAAGGAGTTTATGAGAACCTAAGCTACAGTGGAAAACCTTGAAACAGTACACAGCATTTTAAACAAAACCTCAAATTCTTAGAAATCTTTTCTCCAAGCAATATCTGTCATGACAAGACCATAAATACATACGCTAAATGAAAATCTATCTTCTAGTTAATACCAAAGCAGTCAGTATATCCCTTCTTCAGAGTTCTTCCCCAGTTGCTAGTATTTCAGATGGGTAAAATGTTATTGTTAAAATTTAGGCACAAGAAATTTGATCTTGCTAAACCAGTCAAATCCCAATCTGTATTATGGTGCTACTAACAAATAATTACTTTCTATTTTCAATCACCGGTTATAACTTTAAAACCAAACCATTTCTTCATTATTTTTATTTTAAAATAATTTCTCTACTGAAAGTCTTTCAACATCTTTGAATCAACAAACACTACTTTAGAAAGTTATACTATACTTACTATGACGTGATTTTTTACACCTTTAACTTCCGCATCAAGCTCCTTCTGTTTGTCCAGCATCCCAATCACAGTGTTCTGTATGCTCCCTACCTCCATCTGAGGAACAACCAGAACAATAACAGAAGTCAAACCAGAGTGACTGATGATAGCAAATACTTTTTCATTAATGTAAGTTAGTGGCTTTTGTTGACAGTCAACCTGATGAAGCTGGCTGGTTCTGATAGATCATACTAAGGCTTTATAATACAAAACTGGGTTCAGATGAATCTGCAGAAACAAGGGAGGATTAAAAATTGCCTGCTGTGTGGTGATGATGCATTTTCACCCCAGCAGTATAAAGCTATAAACATATTTTCCTTCTGAATGAACACATTCTTCTTATTTTCATGTGTCTTCTAAATGTATTTCAAGGAAACAGCAGCCCTGAAGGCTGGATGACATCTACATCAAGCATTAGATTCATCCATACAGCATACGGAGAGAAATGAGCTAAGAGTTAAGAACATGGTATGTCTGTGTACAGGCAAATCGGGTAACTTGGTATGTAATTTCTTTCCTATTGAGCATTCAAGCACATTTTAGATCTCTCTATAGTTTTTTTTGAAAGCCAACCCCAGTAACATTCAGGAAGTTTATTACATGACATCACTAGGAGAGAGCTGCAGTAATTTAAGAGGCAGGATTTTTTCGCTCTGCATGTTAACAGTACTATTGGTGCTAGAAACTTGCTCTTCCTCCACTGCAGGACAGTCAGGAATGCATTGTTGTTCTAACGCTTCAGCTTAAATACTTTAGACAACCTTATCTTACTTGGTAAACTGCCAAAGGTCCCCCATCATAGATTTAAGTCAGACTATGAAGGCAATCTGAGCATACTTGTGCATTTGGGATTCTCCTTTGTTTTTATGATGCTTATAATTGTGCTTGCTCTGCATTTTATCTTCTCAGCTTTGGGAAATGAGAACACTTACCAAAAAGCAGAGGTAGGGCATGGTGTTTTACCTAGTGCCAACAGTAAGTATAGGATGACTTATTTCGCTTTTTCAATACCCAAATGCATCACATGCAGTTGGTAGCTGTGAGTGCTATGTATCATGGGCCAAAACAGGAACCAAGCCAAACCAGGCTGTGTTGCAGCTACAAGGGCTCTGTAAGAGTCACATTTTTAGAGGAGCTGCTTTGGACACAGTTGCATTAGGTCCCTTGTTGAAACTCTATGCCTGAATGTCCTCACTCTACCAACATGCATTCAAAAACTTGCCCTAAGGGGAAGTATTTTGGTATCAGAACTTGGCATGCTCAGTCAGTCATCGCTTTATTACTACAGAAGTAGGCTACATCTAGCTATTGCTCACATGCCTTTCCCAACTGCAGAATTTTTTTATTGCAAAACAGTTCTCCTTGCAAAAATAAAAAAGATGAAAACTAAGAGAGCAGATGAGGAAGGAGAAGAATATGGCTTTACCCATAGTTCAGAGGAAAGAAATGGGCTTCATTTAAAAAAATAAAGTAACAAATAAACACGTGCAGGTAACTGGAAAGGGGAATGATGCATCATTTTCCCACAGCAACAGTCCAGAGAACACCAAGGCTCAGCTGCTTAATATGGAGTAAATACAGGAGTGAAATGCAGGAGAAAAAAGCTAGAATGTTGCTGGAGAAACATGGCAAACACCAATTATCAAATTGTAATAAAATCTGATGAGTACGTTAGACTATACAGAAGAATAAAGGAGAAAAAAAAAGCATAGCTTTTATATCACTCAAGGAATAGCAACTACTTCCTGGCCATTTCCCCTCCAAATGCTTCATACAGCACAAACAAGGCACACTGTCCAGCTGGTACGTGTCAGTGTTCACTCTTTCGTCTCTCAGAAGCATGTTGCTGTGCACAGAGCATAGCCTGTTTCTTCTTTCAGTTTTCTTCCACTCCCTCTGTCCCAAGCAACAGAAAAGGGTAGACACAACCGCAGTATGTTTCAAGACTGTTTACCTGATTTGACAGCCGGGCACTGCTTAGAATTTTTCTCTCTTCTTTCAGACAGCTACAGATGATCATTGCCATTTGTATGGGATCTTCTTGGAAATTATCCTGGCATTAGAGACTGTTGTTAAAAGTTCATACCTATAATTTCTTATACTTCAGCAAACGGACTGGCAAAAAGATTAGTGGGTGACTGTGTGTGTAAAGAAACACACTGGTCATAGCATAACATGCTCCAACATTACAGGGGGTATGACAGCTGCAATCATCTCAAAAAATGAGTTTCTATTTTAGTTCATCAGTGTATGAAGAGATGGAACTTGGCACAAAACAACATGAAAGGGTCAGAGATTATTACTGCAAGAAGTGAGATACTACCCCACAGTCCCAGAGAGAACGCATCTTCTCTTGAGAGCCACCTTCCCACACCTTTGAAGTATAGCTGCTGGTTTTGAAGGGCAGTGGTTCTAGTTTGGCAGGTACAGCTCTTGCTCAGTGATGTAAAGGACATGTATGTAGCTGCCATTTACAAATGCACAGTCAAGGCTGGATACAAATTCAACCTTATGGTTTTACATGCATACAAAGTTGAAACACGCTCTGGACTGAGTACTATCCTGCTCTGCTTGGGATGGTGTTGCTGAGCTGTACCAGCCTTCTTGACTGATCTTTCATTGGTGGTCTGTAGTTATTAGGTAAATACAGCCTGGTCGTGTTTTTTCAGAAAACAGTCCCTAGTCACCAATTTGTGGTGAGGAGAAGCTAGGTGCATGGGACTACAGGCTGTGGAGAAGGTGACTCTATGGAAGACCACCTGGCATAGAGCCCTACAGGGAGGAGAGGAGGACCAACCAACAGAAGTAGGAAAGTCACTAAGGATTAAGTTCTGCACTGCCACTCACTGCCAAATGCTTTGTCCCTTTTCTTTGTCAGTACAATACAAGGCACAGAAGTGCTGTCTAATGGCAAGTCATAGAATCATAGAATAGTTAGGGTTGGAAAGGACCTTAAGATCATCTGTGGTTATATTTGAAGGATTTCTTACGCTGTGTTTGTTTTGCATCAGATGCTTATTAGGATGCTGAGAAAGGGGTGTGAAAAGTGAAACTACATTCAGATAAGTGCTCCACATACATACAGTAAACACCGTAAAAACTAGAACTTTCCTTTTCCTCATGTTCTCAAACTGTAACTGTACTGGTAATGAAACTAACTTTCTAACTGTAGCAAGTTAAACCGAAATTAAGACAACATTTGGATTCTGGTTTTTAAATTAGGATTCCCATCTTGTCTGTAAAAATTCCTCATGGAACTGTAATTTGCCTAGAGGCATTCAACTGCACTACTGAAGCAATTCAAGCAAATGTACAGGCATATACCCCAGGCATACCTGAAGGTTACGTTTGCTTTTCCTTATGTTGTGTTGCAGCAGAAAGTTGTTTTCTATCAAGAATCTGCTAAATTGATCATCAAGCTGTGACAGCAGGTCATGGAATAACACCGTAGCAAAAGATACGTTGTTGGCTGCATGCTCCCTATAATAGTTTAAGGCATGCTTGTGTTAAATACACTTTTAATACAGCATTCAAGAAACATATACAGGAGTAAATTATTTTTAATCCCCAACTCCGGTTGTAGTACATGCAAGCAGTAACAATTACCTTCCAATATAAGCCAGTTTCATTGAGTTTCCTTAATACAAAATGCTGTCTGCTCTATTTCTGTCATGTCCTGTGCAACTTCATTTACTCATTCCATGCACATCTAAAGAGAAGACACCCCAAAGAATCTTGGCAAAAAGTTCAAAGTCTATGAACAGCGAGAGATTGAACTGCCAAGGTAGTAACTGACGGGTCTTAAAACAGCCACTTTTGTTACAGAACAACCAAGGGAAATATGAGATAGATAGTACACTTGTTATTCTAGGTGTCAGTCCCTTCTAGAAAGGTGGCCTGAAGAGGGGCAGGAACAGAAGCTATAGCACCCACACAGCTACGGAAGTGTTGTACCAGCAAAGGTTAACCTAGCAGCTTGCTTCCCCAGTATTCTGCTGCTGCCTGTAACTGAATGTATGAGAACACCGCTTAGCACATAAGCTGAAGGCCAGTTTCTATGCTTACCAATCCTGGTTTTCCAGCCACTGTGCCAGGTACTGCCTGATTTCCATGGGAAAGCTGTCATCGTATAGCTGGTGAACTTGCTCCAAAAACTTGGAATCAAGTTGCTGTAGCTGATACCACTGAGCCATCCTGAAGAGAGGTGGGAGTAAGAACAGTATAAACAGCTGTCTTCCCAAGTAACCATTACACATGATGGAGCCCTGCTTGCCTGGGGATAGCTGAACCCCTGCCTGACCATGGGAAGTGGGGAATGAATTCCTTATTCTGCTTTGCTTGTGAGCATGGCTTTTGCTTTACTTGTTAAATTGCCTTTATCCCAACCCATTAGTTTTCTTGTTTTCACTCTTTGGATTCTCCTCCCAATCCCACCAGGATCCTGCACACTGCCAGAGATCCTGTACATGGAATTTCACTTTCCATTGGTGCAGACGAACTCCCCATCACCAAGATTGTGAGTGGGGGAAAAAAAAAAACACAAAACCTCTATGGAGCCCTTTTTCAGGTGCTATTTGTGCCGCATTTGTTGCTCTGAATATGGACTAGATCTCAATTCACCTATAATAGAGAAGTACGGGGAAGATGTTTTTTCTGATACATAGTTCTCAAGATCAAATTTTCAGGTTAAATTCAAGTAATCTGTGCAGCAGACAAAGGTTACTTAATATCAATATGACTGACAGAAGCCATGCTGTACAATGACACTTCCATGATAGAGTGGCTTTATGTTCTGATGTAGCTCTCGATGTAGTCTCTAGCTGCAGATCAGTTACAGTCTTCTCACTGGGCTGTAGGTTAGCATCCTGTAGTAGAAATGGCATATAAAGATATGCCCAAGGAAAAGTCCAGGATAACATGGGTGGTGGGATGCAAATTCTCCCTAATCTGCAACTTTTTCTTAAAAGGGTGATAAGACCTATCCGAAGAACAGGGCAGCATGGGGTAAAGGGCCATCTTGCATGTGGCTTTCTGCCAGTCCGTGTTTCCATGCCAGTTCCCTCAGCTGCTGAGTGGCACATGCTAAGTGCGAGAAATAAATGAGAGTTTAAAATTCAGTTATGTTTAATGTGAGGGCTTTGAAGACTTCAATATGGGATTGAGACTGAGCATGGGATTCAGATTACAAGTAACACAGCATTTGATTATACCGTAGCAGCACCAAGGCAAACAGTTTATGTGACATTGGCAAGGAAAGCTAAGCTGGAAGATTTTGTATAAATGCATGAAGTTAATTATTTTTCCTCTAGTGCTTAAATGCAAATGTACTCCAATCTTCCTGTGTCTTAAAGCAATTAGACTGCGAAAGGACTCAGGGTTGGTGGCAGAAACCATTCAAAGAGGTGGTTACAGAGCAATATGATAATGCAAGCAAATGTGATCCTCGAAGACACAAGCAGAGAAACACTTAAAAAGCAGGAAGTTGGCACCTTTTGTACAGATGGCACTAGTGAGATCAGTACTGGGATACAGGGCTCAGCTTGTCACTAACAAGTGAGGTGGTGTAGGATGGACATCTTGCTGGTCTGCCTTCCCCTGGGTAAGGGCAATATAACTGTAGTCGCTGGAGAGAAGGGTCCCTGCTGGAAGCCCCTAAATGGGTGACTTATCTGTAGCTATGGGGGCCTCGGTAACACCCGCGCACCAAGCTCGCACTCCCTCCTGGCTGCCCTCTACATTTAACCCCGCAGCCTCCTACCAGCTCACGTCGTTCCCGGGTGCCCAGCCGCGCGATGGCAGTTCGGGAGCAAAGGCCAGGGGATGACTGGCCCCGCTGCCTGGCACCTCGCATGCCTTCCCCGCCCCGCCACCGCGGCTCGACGGCCCGAACAGCGCTCCACGTCCCGCTGAGGGCGGCCGGGCAGCGCCAGTCCGCCCTCGACAGCCCGCACTTACCCGTCAGACGAGGCTACAACCTAACTCCGCACCTCGACCCTCACCCCGGTCCAGAAATACCCGGGAAGCCGTGGATCGGCTGCTGGCCGCGGGGCCAATCAGAGCCCACCCCCCTGAGGCCTTCGGCCAATGAGTGCGCGGGGATGCCGGGACGCCCCGCCCCTTCGCGTTAAGGTGGTGATGTTGCCGGCGGGGGCTGTGCGCTGATCGCGGTTGAGCTGTGCCGAGGGGCTCCGCCGGGTCCCCGCTGGCCCGCCCGCAGAGCTGTGCGGAAGCGTGTGAGGGAACGTGCAGCCGCCGAGTGGCTACAGGGCGTTTAAGAAGCAGGAGTAACGGTGAAAAGAAAGCACGGGCCGCCGCCTGGGAGGGTGGCGATGCTGCTACGGTGTCCCCGCAGGAAGGAGGTGACCCTGTCTGGAGCGAAGACTCTCAGTAGATGGCTCCCGTTCCCCCAGGAGGAAAGACAGTGTAGCGTAAAGCTCAAAGGGCGATCCCTAGGCAGCACCAAGGACAGCGAGCTGGCCAGCGGCGGCTGGTCGCAGGGAGCCGCCGGTTGGTTACACCGGGCTTATCCCCTGAGGCGCAGTTCCTCGCCTCCCCTTCGCAGCCAGCGGCCCTGCCTCACCTCGCCGCCCGACTAACGGCGCCGGCCACCGCCGCCTCAGCCCGCCCACCGGGCCTAGTGCGCAGGCGCGGCGGAGGCGGGAGGGGAGTGCGACCGGGAACAGCCGCTCCACGTGACTTCTGGGAAGGCAGCAGAGTACCAGAAAGGGCCGGCTGAGGGGAAGGCGAAACCGAAAGCAGAGGCGGCCCATCCTGCCCCCGCTGCGGCCCCGGCCGCCACTTCCCTCTGTGGCAGTCAGACAATGGCCCGTTTCCAAGTGCTGCTGCTGGGATATTCGCTGGCGTAGCAGTGGTCTGGTTCTGGAAAGCAGGAGCTGGGGCAGAGGCCTGTGAGGGTGGCCATGGTTTCAACTGCACAGAAGGCCTGCCAGTGCAATAAGGGCTGTGCAAACACAGTTGAAACCGTTACGAGCCCAGACTTTCATCCAAGTTACAGAAACTAAGAATGCCTATAAACTGCAGGTGGCTGAGTGTCTTAACAGTTCCTAGCATTTCTCAGTTCAGAGTTTCCTTCCCAGGAAATAGCTTGATAAAGTAGTTTTGGTTTCCTTCATGTCACCTTTCTTGCAACTGTTGTTTGTTAGGACACTTGGTGCTACTTTGCTGTGACAAGTTTTGTCTTGTGTATGATGTGTCAACAAAGGCCGGAAGGAATTAAGCCAGGATTTGGTACAGGTCTGCAAGATACTTGGATCCTTTTTTGGTATCTTTTGTATGGTATGAAACCACCCCAGTAGTGGGTATAAATGTGGCTATAAACAAAAGCTGTAGCAGAAGGTAACTGGCTGTTTTCACATTTTTTTGATTGGAATCATTACTATGGTGTGACAAGACAAAACTACAGAACAATCACGTTTTTTTTAGTTTTCCTGTTATTTTTGACTCTTGCAAAACACAGTGAAAGCACAACCACGGTAAAAGTACTTAAAAGCAGATGTTTAATTTCTTCCAGCAGTGTCTGAGGCATCCCTTTCAGTATGATATTTTTTCTCCTCCCTCTCTCTCCCCCCATCGTTTTACTAGAGAACCCTGTTCTTACTCAAAGTGGTGTAAGGACAAAATTCTCACTTTTTAATGGAAGGAGGCTTGGACTATGTATATTTATCTTACAGAAAATGATCCCAGTGTTCCTTTAAAGCAGTGAACTGATTTAAAGTCACATGGCTTTCAATTAAATGTTAAACCTACCCCTTAGTGAAATCTGATTTTAAACAATAGCAGGAGTTGTAATGCCAAAACCTTATCCACAATGCTATTCAGTAACACAAAGTATATTGTGATAAAGTCAAGACTCAAGAGTCTTGAAGAGTTGCATTGCACAGGGAGCAGGGAAGGAGAGGGAAGATTGTTTCATGTGCCATAGCACATGAAACAGTGCTCACAGTACTCACCGTGAAGTTTAGATGGTCAAAAGGACAGGTTACCCCCCATTTCATTTGTATTGAGGTTAGAATTAAAAGGCATTCCATTAGCTGGTGTGAGGTAAACTTATGTTTGCTGCTTTAGAAGTCTGTTACTGCTTGTAGTTCAGACTTGAGATCAGCGCAAGGAAGGAGTGACTCTTTTTATTCTATCTGGAAAAAATTCCACAGAAGGCCAGGTATCCAACTTTAAACTAAAATCCATTTTTATTTATGCTGGTCATATAAATTACAGATGTTACCAAACTATATACACAATGGCTGTTTTGGAAAATTATTTATACATGATGCTTTCTGAGGGGAAAATGACTTCTTATCTGCAGCTTGCTTTAATTCACTCTGATGAACAGAGACATGTTCGTTCATGTTCGTATGTAGCACAGAAATACCTCATTACTCTGTTTCCATTCACTTGCTTTCAACTAACATTAATAGTATGCACGAGAGGAGTGAGTAAAAAAGGCAAAATGAAAGCAAAATTCAGGACTTACTGATTCAAGGAGGTTGTTTTCATCCCAGATGTCTAATTTGAACCTAATTTGCAGAAGATCGCAAGGTGCAAATGTGCAAGTGTTTGCATGTATTTTAAGAACATTGCGTGCATTAACCATGTGTTTTGCAGACAAGATTTAAATCTTGAATGAGACTGTACACATGAAATACAGCAGCCTTGGAACTGCATGTTTATTATTAATAGGGGTTTTAGGGATAATATTGGTAGGAAAATGAAAAAGCCCCAAACCACCATCAACAACCAAACAACCCAAACCCAGCACTAACAGTGCCTGAAATAATAAAAAAGGAGAATATTTTAAAAAGGCACTTCACCATTTATACAAAAACTAGTTATTCTGCTTATTAAATGAGTCTGACAGGCATGTAATAGTTTGTCATGTAGCACAAATTGCCAGTGATCAGCAAATGCTGCAGCTCTTCAGTAACTATTTCTTTAAAACTGCTTCCCAGTCCCCATTTACCAGCTAGCATCCAGACTCTGCCAGATCAGGGTTTTTCCATGTTAAACTCCGATAGTTCTTGCTGTAGTATCTGAGTGCTTTATGCACAAATAGATTTACTTCTGCACTTCAGCACCAAAATGGAGACAACGTTTTGACACCACAAGTTTTGTGTCCGGTTCCTTTCTGGAACAACCTTATCTTGCGGACCTTTTTTCTTCTGCAACTTGTGCTGTGGTGGCACGTAAAAATCTATGCTGAAGGTAGTTCATCTTTGGAGAAAGCAAATCCTGGACACCTGTGGGACATCTCGACTCAGGGGGATGAGAATCTTCTCTTTAAAATAGTAGGTAAACCAATAGTGTGCAAGGTGATGATTAAACAGAAACTACTTAGAACAATAAATCATCATTTCCTCACACGCATTAATGTCTTTAGTTATCCTTACATGCTATTTTCAGAAGCAAAACATTCTGTTCTTGTACTGTTATTTACAGCAATTCTATGGGTGCTAAATTTTACTTGCAGAATTATCTCTGCTGGACCTCGCTGAAGTCAAATGACCTTCAAGCCAGAAAGGATTTGGCTTTTTATCAGTGAGGAGAGCAATTCTGACTTGCAGGAGGCTATTTGTAATCCCTAGGAAGAAGATTCCTGGCTTACATGATATTGGTAACAGGGGCCCAAGAATAACATTCTAATGGTTTCTGGGAAATACTGATTTACAAAGATGATGGAGGGGGAAAACTATAAAAATTACTGCATAAAACCCCACACATGATTACTGATTTTTCTGGTTTGTGAACTTCAGTCAGTTGAGTAAGGAGAACTCAGCTGCAAGAAAAGAAGAAAAAGATTAGTCTTATGGCAATTACTGCTGTTCATTCAAAAGTAACTGCACATTAAACCTTCTTTGGTTCCATGTAATTGCAGTGTCATTTTGACAACATAATACAAACCAAGGATCCCATTTCTGGTTCTTCACAAAATATTGGAATGCTCATTAGAAAACACTGTGTGGTAGTTGCAATAAAAGAGACATTTTTATATGAACTTTTGTGATTCTTGAAGCATATGGATTATGTACTGCAGTGGTTTTGGTGGAGTCTTGTTTTCCTGATGTGTAGGGAAACCTGCAGAGGGGGGAACTAGAAAGGAATTCAGCAAGACTATAGAAAGTGTATCTTGCTAAGACTTGAGTTACTGAGTTATAGGATAATTTGTCCCACTGCAGACTGCACCCTTGTTCTCCATATCTCACACAGTGCTTTTTCACTGGCATCTTAGTGAGAGAAAGGATTGCTTTAATAATGCAGATCGTCTGCTTGCTCTACTTAGCCAGCTCTTCACTAGGGTAGGTTGTTGTGTGAATTTGGGATGATGAAGAAAAAACCTCCGTATTTTCCTCTTTTCTATTTATCAAGTTAAACAGAATGTTAAAAGTAAGAAGAGAATACTTAAAATCCTCTAAAACTATTTTCTTAACTAATTTCTAGAAAATATTTCTAGTTAAGAGCCTCTAGAAAATCACCTACCATTTAGCAGCGCTGAACCACTTCTTTAGTACCCTTAAAAACTGCAATGTGATTGTATTTGACTCTCCCAGTTCATTACCAAACACATGGGGGGTTTTGTACAGTTATGATTCCAAAAGATGGCAGTGGTCACAGCTCGTTTATAAGCTCTGGAAAGAGCTGGTTTGAGACTTGCTGTGAATGCTAAAAGAAACCAAAAACATTTGGAGCCTGATGATAAACAGAAGTGAAGCCAACTGTTATTTGCACTCCCTAAACTTTGGGAGTGGAAAATGCATACTAGTTCACTAGGTCAGAACTGTTTTCATATGGCACCAAACAACAAGCAAGTGGGGTCATGTCTTAAATTGGGTGTGTATGTTTTAACACAGAATTTCCATTCAGGGTAGTATTTCAGTTTTAGGTAAAGAACTAGTTTGCTGTCGGAGAAAAAGGTGAAGAAGCAAGAAAAAGATACTTTGCTCTTGAACAGATCTTCAGCTTGGTGTATATTAAAGAACTTCTCTATTTGTATATGAAGTTTAACTGTGCTTCAAATCATCAGCAGTGAGGATTCTTGTTTAGTTTTGGTCTGTGGGTGAGGAGGAGTGTTTACAGAGAGGCATTTGAAGGGGAACTGACAGGCATTTAAATGCATAACTGTTCTAAGATCATAAATCACTGAACACAGAGAAAAACAAGACCTAGTATTAAAAAAGGAGGTATTCTTTTAAAGCTGTTAAAGCCAAACCACTACTTTGTTTCCTGATAGAAGTCTTGCTGGGCAAATCTCCAGTGGCTACACATCAGTGCTCGAAGTATTCTAAACCACAATGATTCAGAACACAATTTCTAGTCAGTAAGTAGAAGAGGGAAATATTTCACATAGGACATTGGTACAGTATTTTCCCAATCCTTCTATATACTTATTGAATATTAGTTTTATTTGATAAGAGGATTTAGTTGACTTCTAATTTCTCGCTTTGGTACCCCAAGTAGAAACTTGCAGCACAGAAAAGTTGTGCAAGTTTGCTGATTTTTATATTCCTTGTGCAGCTTCCCTACACAAGTCAAGTCCTTTGTGCTATCTACAGAATTAGTGTAATCGTTATGTATTTGTCAGTGTAAAGGTTTCATTTGTGCAAGAACTCTGGGATCTTTGAATTATGACATTCACAATTCACTGGCCAGAGTGTCAGACAATTTCATATAATACAGTGATTCCAAATATGCTTGTACATCCTGTCCCATTTAGAATAAGAACTGTCTGCATTGAGTGATGAAAGACCACTGATTTTTCTAATAATTGTACAAGCAGCCTTTTTTTATATACAGGATCTGTGTTGTACATGTTCATCTTGCTTATGTATGTACAGTATTAACTTATGAATGGAAAAGTTTACAACATACAGCAGTTTCGATCACAGTGGGACTCAGGTGTTCTCTCAGGACAGCATAAACACTTGGAGACATTGGAAGAAGATCTGATGGAGAATGTGGATCTGTAGAATCATTTAAGCTTAAAAAAAAAAAAGGAAAAAGAACAAACCACAAAAATAATCTTAAAAGCAACCTAAATCCCTCTAACTTGATGCATAGCAGTGGAGTAGGGTGAATGCTTAAGTTAAGCTTATACTTGGGCTTGCTGGTGGCCCTGTAAGCACATGCTAACAAGCTGGTATACACTTAAATATGTAGGAGATAGGACCAAGGGAAGAGAAGATAAAGCTGACTCTAATATCAGCTGCTGGAAAGAAAAAGGAGGCAGTGAAAGATTAGTAGATCAGAGTACTGTAAAGCCTTCATTCAATTTTTACGAATGTTTTGCCACATGGATGGGAAAAGCACCATGAAAGTGAAGTTCTTTACCTCCCTTTCTTGTGCTTAGCAGCCCTTGGCCAAACAAAAACATGCAATGTGTTGCTTTCCTGCACTATTAGAATGGGAGAAGGGAGGCAGGGATAACTTTGAAGCAGTATGTAAATTTAATAAAGATAACATTTGAAATGTAATACATCCATAAGAATACTTACATTTTGGAGACTGGGATAAATACAGAAGGAACGTAACCTTTGCCGCCTCCATCTGAGGGCTTTGAGACTAAAAATAAATGTTAGAAATTAAATATTGCCTAGTAGTTTTATTATTAATTTGAAACTGGCATGGCAGGGGGGTTAGAACTAGATGATCTTAAGGTCCTTTCCAACCCTAACTGTTCTATGATTCTATGATCTGCTTTAAGTGCTGCAGACCATAATATATTAACACAGAAATGCTGCTGTTCATGTTTGAATAAACAGCCATAAAAATGAGGGGAATTCCTGAGACTGATCTTTGGGTTCAGGCTTTAGTCACATAATTGACTGTGCTCCCTTTATATGAATCGCCGTATCAGAATATAAGACCACAACTGGTGAAAGAGATCTTGGTATGGTTTCAAAAGCAAATATACCATAATTCTACAATTTGGTAATTTTAAGCCTCTGGATTTCAGTTCCACAAATGCTTGTGTGGAGCTCTCTCTCTACTGATACAGGTTCGGCAATGTCTTTTGCATGAAATTTAGCACACACATAAATTTCTAGAGGATTAGAGCATAAGGCAAAGACAACTGAATTAAAATGAAGAGGAAAACCACTTGTAGCCTCCAAATATTTTTGGGTAGAGTAGGAATTTGAACTCAGATGGAATTGTTACCTTTAACATTGGAAGTGTAGAAGAATGTGTATTATCTACTAAAAAGATCGAGGCTTTGAGGGCTTTTTGAGGCTGAGCAAGTTTGGCCTAAAAATGGCCTGACTTGTAATTTGGGGAAGAGTGGGTGTGGGCCTGAACATATTTGAAGCCATTCTTGTCTAGCCTTTTTGTATTTTCCAGTTCAATTGCCAGGGTTTTTCAAGAACATTGTCTGCCATAATAACTTTGTAATTGCAAAGTAGGTCAGCAAAAGGCAGTGTAGGTAAGTGACCTTTTGCTGTAAGGTTCCATGGAATGAAATGAAATAAAATGGGTCTTCCAAGCTGTTTGGAAAATACAGAATTCCCTTGAAATTGAAGAGACTGCATGCTACTGTAACATAATTACAAAGCCAATCAGCAGGATGACTTTTCAGTTTCATCTCCTTTGAACACTCGAGCACTGAATTTTGTAATGCATCAGTCAGGAAAATAAATAATCCTGATTTTTTTGACTCTTTGTACCCCAAGATCTATTCCCTTGCTTCTTTGAAATATTGTTGTTGTCTCCTCTAACATAACCTCTAAGACCAAGAATGTATTTACAAAATGAAGCTGTCTAAATCATAGACACATGTTAAAACACTTATCTTGATGCCAATTAAAGGAGGCATCTTAATCTGTTCTCTTTCTCCCCTCCCCACATTCCTCAAATTGCCTCTTGACTTTGCAGCTGCTTTGCAGGAAGGGTAAATAGAGAAATGGAGCCTAACCTTCATTTGGCTGACAGCTGTAGTGTTTGCCGAATGCCTTATCTTTGGGAATGTCTGGATACAGATACTTCAGAGGATTTTCAGGAACATTGTCTGCCATAATAACTTTGTAATCACGCAGTATGTCAGCAAAAGGCAGTGCAGATAAGCGACCTTTGTTATAGGGTTCCACCGAATGAAATGTAACGTCTCCTGTAAAAATACAAAAGCATCGTGACCACTGATAACTGGTAGATCAGCATCTACTGTTGGGATGTATTTTTGCCTTTCTCTTGCAATTTACACTGGTGTGGGTTTTACCTGTTCAGATCAGCTTTCAAGATATACCTTCTGCGCATGTGTACACAAATTTAAAGCCTGCAGTAAGGAAGTTCATTTCCTAATGAATTTAAGATAGTTAAGAACCGAGAGGTAGATTTTCAGAGTTTTATGTTTCAGTAAATATGATACTTGTATCTTGCCTAAAACCATACTAAGACATGATAGTCATGAGTTTTACTTTCAAACTGAAGAAACCATGGCTTCTGTATTGCAAGTGTATTGCAAAGTTTGAGGTTTAGCTTATTTTTTTTTAATTATACTTACCATTTTCTAACTGATCCACCCAAGTGAAGGTAATTCCACCGAGATTGCTTTCACTAAACCTTAACAAAAATGTTCCTGGTGTCTTGTCTTTGAGCAAAATTCGCTCCTTTTCTTTGCTTACAAATCCCATTATGTACCTGTAGTGTAACAAAAAAAATCATGGGTTTACTATTGGAAAAAAAGTACAGATTTCAGTCTGTTCAGTGCAACTGGCCAAACTTTATATAGATGTTCAAAGGCTGGTTACAAAAGCTTTACAAGGTCTTGAAACTATGACAAAAGCTTCATGCGATTTATAGGTGGAGCTCAACGGCATTGAGTGCAGAGTACTATGAAGCATGATGAAATTTATCTCAGCACTTGACTGTATGCTGACAGAACTGATAAATAGATAACCTGCTGTTTCTAAGAGATTCAGTGGTGTTCCCTGTTAGCAGAATATTCCAAAAGTTATAAATGGGAAGAGGGAGAAGTTTTAAACTCTTTGCAAATTCTCTTCTGCACAGGTAAAACAGATTAGTAAAGAGAAAAAAAGACAGAGCAGGGAGAGATCAATATAGAGCAGTCTCCTTGTTGCTCACCCATCAATCCAAAGAGGAAGAATGTGCTTTTTAATTAAGTCCAGGATAGCTTCAAGCCAAACCCAAAAGGTAAAAGACTTTCCAGGCAAATGTTCCTGATGGTAAAAAAAAACCAACCATGAGAGAAGTGAGAGGTGTTACCCAACCTCCATAAGACACGGCTGTCTCAGTATTTTAAGAATAATCTAGTTTGTTCAAACCAGAATTACAAATTCAAACTGCTGTTTTGAGTAATGTCTCTCTTTCAGCCTGACAAAAAACCAATTGATTTTTAAGGTATGCATTGGAAGCACCTCATTTTTCAAGAGAAAAAACCCAACATGGTCATTGTTTCTTCCTGGTTTTGAAATTCCATTTTGACAGAAATGATGACGGGAAAGTTGAGCTTTCTTCCAAGGTTCCATACTTATTTACATAATGTGGTTAATGAGAACAAAATTATTTTACCCTTCTTTCTCAACAATTTATCTGGGTTCCATCGAAGTTGCTGAATATATCACCTGACTTGAAATAATTTAGGTCACAGCTGACCATATGAAAAAAATTACTGTGTGCTTTATGAAAAATATATAGTGTGGTTATATACATGAAAAATATATTATGAAAATATAATGTATGGTTTGCCAGCACAATCTGTTGGCCATTTTCAGAAGTATATAGGCCATGCTATAATGACAGTTTCCAATATCTGTAGCAATGTAACTCTATATTGTAAGTATATCTCTTAGCCCAAACTTTAAACTTCTGGAAATACAATTTTCCTAGCTGAACTTTTACAAGGAATGTGATTGTGCTGGGCGGTAAATCCCCCATGAGGCAAGTGGGAATCTTATCAGTAGCATCTGGGAGACAGGCACACACATGAGCGGTAAGAGAAAGGAGAACTAAGTTTTACTTTTGGAACCCTACCTTGCAGAACTTTGCCCAGGATAGCTGATAATCGTTGTAACTAACTTGTTGTCCTGAGAGGGAAAAAACAAATGGTGAGCCTGTGTTTTTGAAGTCTTGAAATAGATAAAGCTTGATATTCTGTATAGTTGGGGGGGGAGAAGTACAGTACATCCAGACCTGGAGATGGATTGAGAGGGGTGTGCTAAGGGGATGTAGATCAGATTTTCTGTATTCTTTTGAGGCAGCTGATAATAGTAGTTTGGGGAATATTTGCCTGAAGTAGTGTGGGACTTCGTTTCTGTAACACTGTATGATTAGTGTCAGTTTTTAGCCCAAGTGTCACTTCTCTTGGCATTTGCTCTACCTTGAACTTCCACATTTTAAGACAATTTATTTTTTCTTAGGATTTCTGTGGATTTACATTGGCACCTCTCAACTCTGCTACTTCCAGTAAGCAAGGAATCTCCAAGAAACCAGCAGGGAAAGTGACTGTTACGCAGGGAAACCAGTCTTTGCTTCCAGCTTTGAAACAATACAAGTAAAGATTCCCCCTGGTCTTTGACAAATGCTTCTGTTCCTGCCTAACATTAGATGTATTCTTACACCCTCAGCGTGGAGTTTCTTACAGCTCACTACATATTTTATAACTGCTTTCTTTCCTTCTGCCAGCTTTCTTCTAAGCCCTCTCTTCTGGGGGACAGTCAGATCAAAGTGTTCAATAGCCCATTTCTCTGAAGCTACAGGGCCCCCTTGCTACGCAGTCACTGGTGAAGGATGGGGCCCCAGAACTAAGCAGACCCACACAGACAGGTACTAAAACTGAAACAAAACCTAAACCAGACCACATAAGCAAGCACAAGACTTCCTTTTGATTTCAGATGCATGAGATAATTACTTGCTAAGGAAAATAACATCACAGTTCAGCGTGATGCTGATGCCCTCTTCAGTTTAGCAGTCTGGAAGTTCAGAAGTTGAATCATTTTGTGGTGACAATAAGCTGACATGTGCTTTTCTTTAAAGAAAAGAATGTCTCTGTGGCATTTTTGATGTCAGCTCTGGAAGTGGAGGTCATGCTGTCTGGGCTGGCTGGGATCGTTTTCTTTGCAGTAGCTAGAATGGGGCTGTGTTTTGGATTTGTGTTGGAAGCAGTGTTGATAACACAGGGATGTTTCAGTTCTGGCTGAGCAGAGCTTACACAGAGCCAAGGCCTTTTCTGCTTCTCACCCCTCCCCAACAGTGAGTAGGATGGGGTGCGCAAGGAGCTGGGAGGGGACACAGCTGTGACAGCTGACCCCAACTGACCAAAGGGATGTTCCATTCCTTATGGTGTCATGCTCAGCATATAGAGCTGGAGGAGGAAGAAGGAAAGGAGGGGATGTTTGCACTGATGGTATTTGTCTTCCCAAGCAACCAGGGGTAATGGATTTAAACTTAAACAGGGGAAGTTTAGATTGGATATGAGGAAGAAGTTCTTTACTGTAAGGGTGGTGAGGCCCTGGAATGGGTTGCCCAGGGAAGTTGTGAATGCTTCATCCCTGGTGGCGTTCAAGGTGGGGTTGGACATAGCCTTGGGTGGCATGGTTTAGTGGGAGGTGTCCCTGCCCCTGGCAGGGGGGTTGGAACTAGATGATCTTGAGGTCCTTTCCAACCCTAACTATTCTATGATTCTATGATTCTATGTGTGACAGAGCCCTGCTTGCCTTCTTGGGATGGCTGAACACCTGCCTGACCATGGGAAGTGGTGAGCTTAGCTGCTGGCTGGCATTAAGCCATGACATATGCTTGAACTCATTACCTGCAACTGTCAAATACAAGAGCTCAAGAGCAAATAAAACCTGTGTGTTTCTACACTCTTACCTGTAAGTTTCTCTGCCAGCATGTTGAGCTGCTCAGAATTGAGTCCACGACCGACATACGAGGAAAATTGCCAGCTCAGTACTTCTAAAAGCTGACTTAAAGTGGCAGCAGGAGGATTATTGAAGAAAGACAAATTCTGCAACAGAATTAGTGCTTTGTTTAGACAGTTAGCAACCACAAATTACACTGCAGACTTTGAAAGAGGCTGCAAGTACTTGAGCAGAATCTGGAAGTGCTAAAAATTAGGTGTGCAGAGGGGATATATTGGGGCAAATTGGCCAAAAAGGCTGACCCTTCCCCCTGCAGCCACCCAGGAAGGTCCACTTGGGTGCCTGAGCAGAGCTGTAGTGGGAGACTCCTAGAGAGAGACAGAGTCCGCATGTGCATCTTGGATGATAAAATTTCTTGCTATGCTTCTGATAGCATTGTATATTAAGACAGTGAAAATATGCTTAAATCTTGTCCAATTAATGCAGATAGTGTCATACTTTAATATGTTTGGTGCGCGGAAATCTTAAACCATCATGTACTCATAGTGATATGTTGTTGAATCATTTGGCTCATCTTAGTTTTTCATTTGGTTTCTGGATTGTACATGCCATAAATATACTAAAGACTGTGCAGAAGCTCTTTGGGAGCGTCACAGAGTGATGATGAAGTCCAGGCTGCTGGTCAGCTGGCCTGCCATCATTCTTAGGTGCACTCCATGGTCAACTCTCGCCCCTTCTCTCCTCCAAGCACTCTCACTGCCACTAATCCCTGACTGAAAGCATGAGGGCTACTGACAGTACTATTCTACAGTCTGCAAACACTGTAGACTGAGTCTAGAGCCTGAGAAAGAATGACTCTGCTTTTGTTCACAGATAGAGTCCTTAGAAGGTGCTACTTGAGACTTATCTGCCCCACAGAAAGCTTCTATAAAAGGTATGCGGGAAAGCAGTACTTGAGTACATTGCAGACCCACCTATGCGCCTACTGTGACAGTTTTGAATTGTACTTGTACTAGTAGAATTGTTTTGTACCATCCACAGTTTTGGTCAATCACATTCAAAAAAGACAAATTGAAACTCTAAAAGTTGTGGAGAAAGGCTGTTGCCTTTCTTGAGTTTTAGAACTACTACTTTAGCCTATAAAAAGGAAGGCTAAGCATGCACATGGTTTTGTATCTGGGCAGGGAACAAAGGATAAAGCAAACATATGTTGATAACAGTGTATATGAAGAAGATAGGTCCAGTTTGAGGGAAACACAGCCCTTTTATAATGAATATATTTGGTAACTGACTAATAGGAATGTGAAAATGCAGCAAGTCAGTACTTGCGCACTGAAAACCTACCTGAGGATCGTTGGTTGACAGATTGTACCAAATAATAGAAGCCCATGCATTGGGTAGCTGGCTGACATTGGAAATCATCACCACAGGCAAGGAGCTGGTCTGGTGGAAAGAATGAGCACAGTATGTAAATGCTGCCAAGGAAAGTGTTAGTGTTGTGTTATACTTTGGTTTTTTAGCCTCCTCTTTCTTGCCTAAGCATACAGTTCTGTCCAGAAGTTCTGGAATATTATGTCTGCCTCTGCTCACTGCTGAAGATAACATCTAGGATAGAGACCTGTGGTCTGGCCCAACACAATTGTTCTTCTGTAAGCTGCTGGAAAAAGCCTTTTATTCTTGCCTCAAAAAATCTGGCTCGAATACTCACTTCCAAGTTTATAGTCAATCCATACAGGCAGACCTGCGTTTCAAAGCTGATGGAATGCAGCTCCTCAGTCACCATGTGAGGGCCCTGAGGGAGTAAATAGGTTATAAAACTGTGAATGCACAGATGGCATTTAACATTGTTTTAGTGATCTGACTGCTGACAGGACACAACTTTGCAAAAAACCACATATCCAAGATAAAAGTAGAATAGGAAAAGAAGGCAGTGAAGGAAATCATTTGTTTGTTAAACTTTGATGTTAAATTAGTCCAGAAGTCTGGTGTGTTTTTTCCTGATGAATCTAAAAAAACCCCTTGACATTGTTAAAGCAACACTTTTAAACTTTAAACTTTTGCCTTTAATTTTTTCTAAAAGGGTACTTTTAATCACAGATTTTCACACAAAATGTTAATGGATTATTTTTTGTGTCTGATAAAGAGTATCTCCAACTTTTCTTTTCCTAAAGTTTATTTACTGAATGACAATTCCAATTTAAAAAGAGAGGTTAAACTTCAAGGAGAAACAACCTAGAAATGAAACAATAAGCCACAACTTTAATGACATGCAGACAAGTAGGCTGCCTCTGGGAACACAGAGTAAGTATATATATATATATATATATATTATATATATATATATATACTGTCATAAGTATACTTAGATGGTACTAGCTGAAGGAGTAGAGCCCTAAATCACTAATCCAACGTAAATCTGATGTTAAAACCCCAAGCTTTTCCAGGTAGGGAATCTGTCTGTCATAGTTGATTAAAGTTTGTAATACAAGCATTTTGTTTTGGTTACAAACCAGCATAACTCTGTAAAGATCCAAATCTCTGCCCCTTGGGAAACAGGTCTTGTGAAATATATTTCCATCCGCGTAAGTAAAATCTCTCTGTCCTTTTCCTGTGTTGTTGTTTTTTCCCTCCCATCACATAATTGTTTTATCAGACTTGTAAAAACAATCAAAAATCCCAAATGAAGATGCTCCCATTTGCTGTACTATTCAGGTTTCAGACAATGTAAAATAAAACTATTCCTTGGGAAAGTGCCTTGTGGCCTTATCTTTCCCATGGAACACCTCCTCCAAGACACATGCAGGCCTACTGCAACCAAAGATACTGTATAAATAAGGGATTGAGACCACAGGAGATCCTCAGGTATCTGAATAATAAATCTGCCTTGCAAAGGGAAAATCCAGCTTAGAGCTGAGGGCTTTTACGTGAGATAATTATCCATCAAGTGAATTCAAATGTTTTAATACAGGCAGAATCAATCCAATGCTCATGTTAGCAATGACTTCACGGACTGCTTTTGACCAAGGAGAAGCTCTGGCTGAGGAAATCAGCAGTGTTGCAGCTCAGCTGTCCTAATTCTCCACAGCTCTGTGTTTTACATAGTTACAAAGGCACAGTATGTGAAAGTGGGAGTAAAATGCTACCAGAAGTAGAACACTAACAGTTTTACACCTACATTTTTGCATTTGCTTGTCTTGATGCAAATGACTTGGTCAAAGCAATTGGGAGGCCAGCTTTGAGTTTCAGTCTTGCTAATCAGGTTGCAAGTTATTCCATTCAGAAATATCATGTGAAGGATGCACAAGTATCTTCTGCTTTAGGTTCCTGCTTAAAATTCTCCGTTCTGATCGCACCTTTGCTTTGTATTTAAAGACTACTTGTAATAGCTTTTATGTTTGTACAGCTACATCTGTGATGAGTGATTTTAGTATTAAATATTTTTTTGAAACTTGCCAGCACAACTTTCCCCTCGGCTTCCACTCTGCAAAAAAAGTGTACAGAGATACCTTAAACCAGTAAAGGCTACTTTCCTTCCTACGTAAGCAGGTGGCATTCATAGAAGCATTTTATGACTGCCGTTGACCTTGGGAAACACAGTTGCAGCACTGACAGAGGCTGTAGCATTGGCTGCAAGCTTCTGACTCTTGCTTCAGTAGGAGATTTATGTGCGTATTTTCACTGTCAGATAGCAATGCTAAATTTACAGTGATGGGCCATGGCCACCCTAGTGCTTGCATGTACTTGTGCATTCTGCCTCCCAGCCTGCTGCCTCCAGCTGCTGGATGAGGTGAACCCTGCCTTCTCCCCTGCTGGGGTGGTTTTCCTTGCCCCTCCTGGCAGAGATGCAGAACGTGAATGAAGGCATGCAGTAACTGGGATTATGATTTTGTCTGTGACGCCTGAGGCACTTGGGAATCATAGAATCATAGAATAGTTGGGGTTGGAAAGGACCTTAAGATCATCTAGTTCCAATCCCAGAGCCAAGAAGAAGGATGCATAGTAGAGCTGTGCAGATGCTGAGGAAGTGGAAGGGGTTAGGAGCTGGGCAGGGGAAGAAGCATAGGGCAATGAGGGGTGCTAAAGGGTAACACAGGAATGGAAAGAGTGCTCTACGATACAGCTGATGGCAGGGACACAGTGTTCTGGGTGTGCCAATGTCAGTACTTCTGGTTTCTGCTCTCTGCAAAGCAAGAATGTGTGGATTTTAAACTCCCCAGCTAGAAAGCAAGCACTTGCAACACCTTTTCACCTTGCATTTCGGGTGGTACGTGCATATCTCTGAAATCTGGGTACTGCAAAGCATCTGCTGGCTTGTTAGGGCTGACATGTCATAGTGTAAGTGTCACCACAAGAGGGGAACCTACGATCAGAGTATTGGTAAACTAAGCACACTTTTGGTCCTGGTTGAGGCATGCAAACTTCTTTGATGCAAATATAATTATACCCTTACTTCAGCTGTAAACTTGGACAACAGAACAGAAAAAGAACCATTCCTATAGGTGAAATTGTTTCAACAAAAAACTCAAAAAGCTTCTTTCTTCCCAAAATGTAAGTGACCAAAAAGGAAGCCTAAAAGAGGAATGCATATATTCAGATTGTTACTTCTTACCTTCTATTGTAACTTTTAAAATATACGATACTAAGGCATGCAATTAAAATTTCTGAGTAGTTGTGAAAAGTTCTCATTATACTATCATATGACAATTGGGTCCTACACTTATTGTAAGGATAATATGTACTTCAAAACGTAACAACATAAGAATAGAACAGAATCACGGAATCAGCTAGGTTGCAAAAGACCTGTGGTTGATCTTTG
Source organism: Amazona ochrocephala (assembly GCA_039720435.1). Taxonomy (NCBI): domain Eukaryota; kingdom Metazoa; phylum Chordata; class Aves; order Psittaciformes; family Psittacidae; genus Amazona; species Amazona ochrocephala. Next base: position 77,070,025 of record CM077881.1, on the reverse strand, counting down.
ATTTAAATAAAATTCAAACTTAAATATTTGTGAGAGTAATCAAGAATAGCATTAAAAATCAATGCACAAACCTCATTTCCTTTGCTGCCAGCACTTGACTTCATTTCTTTGGGTTGCTGTATAAAGCAAAACAATGTTTATGTGCCAAAGAAACTATAGACAGAAATACATATAAAGGCCATATTTATATTTAATAAATTCTGATTAAATTTTAATATTTAACATATTTAACCATGATGTTCTTCTTATAATAAGGTTTTATTTACAATGTACACATACTCTGTGACAAAGGCTCTGACACTATGCCTTGGGAAGTCTATTCTGTGTCTTTTGATATTTTTAAAGAATTTTTTAAGCAATTAACTTAATGTAACAAAGTGTTAATTAGGGTGCTTGCAAAATGTATAATAGAAAAGGCACTAATATCTGTCACTTTCCATCTCCTGTTGTAAACCTACGCTGACGCACTGCATCTGTGGTTAAGCTCTAGAAAATACCACAGGGGAGTGAGTCCAGTCAGAAAGCATCGCTCAGTGGGATATTATAGAAGCTACAGAAGCAGTGCTGTAGTCTCTCAAAGACAGTTATTGCAGGTATGCATGAATTTCAACTAGATCTAGAGCATTCAATTGTAGATTTCCCCTAGACAATGGTGATGTTTGGTTTGGGTTTTTTTTCTTATAAATAAAACCCAGTTTCTGAGAAACTGTAGTTCAGCATAATTAGTCTTCTCCTTTTCTGGTATTAGGAACTGCTTTGTCATTTCAGTGAAAATATCCAGTCTTATTTTATGGAATGGATAAAGTATGGAATGTGATAAAGAGGTTCTAGGGGTAAACTTTCTGTATAAGGAAAAAGAAAATGAGTATGCATACTTGAAAGTAATACAGTTCTCCCTGCGTAGTCTTTAAAGACTCTTATTTCTATACCAAAGGTACACGACAGGAAAAGAAGTCAAACTTACCAAATGTCGAAATTCTACAGACAGGCTTCCATTTGCAGATTCATCCATGTTCATTGCTTTCATGTGTGTTCCACACAGAATGAATCTACGATTACTATGGGGGACATTACACTTATGTACTCCAATGATGTCGTATTGGTTAATCTAAGAAATATGATGCTTTATATTCTTACCTTACTGTTGAAACGTTCCTAAAATAGAAGAGGGGCAGGGGAAGAGGGGGGAACAGATTGTGAATCAGTAAACGTATAAGCCATAACTTGTACGGAGACATGTATCTTGAGGTGGTAGTTTTTGCCTTGTCAAAGTTAATTTGTAGTACCAGTACAACCAAGCAATAATTTCTGAACTAAAGAATTGAAATTTGCACCTGGCCAGATGCAAGTAGTATATTTTATCTAGCTTTTTACTCCTACTGGAATGATACGTGGGTATTCAAAGCTGCAGTACCATCTAATGACCTGCATGCCTGTGTTCTGGGACAATACAAGCCTAGGTAGTTAGCTCATGGTGTATGGGGAGCACATGTGCATAGCAGCAAACCGGACAATATACAGCTTTTGAGAGAAACAGTCCTGGCTTCTTCCTGCTGTTTTCTTTCCTTCTTTTCGGCCAACATCTATGTTCATGTGGTCAAGGTGGTTTTTAGTGGCCTTTTGGATCAGCTTTGCTCATTTTTGAAATCATACCTTGACAACAAGTCTTCTGCCCCGTGTTTTATCATGCTAGGGTGCTGTGACCTATTTGTCACCAAGCTTGTTCTACAGTACGTGGTATTGCTTAAAATAATACTCCTTGCTGAGAGAAGATGCATCAGCTCAAAGAGACACCAGGCAGCATTAACAGTGTTTTCACACAGTATAGACAGGCTCTGAGATGCTTTTTACTTAGGAAATTATAATCAAAGAAGCAGGGGATCCTGTTCATTTGGGTCTACTGTAAGAAATAATGGGAACACAAAGGAGAACCAAACACTTTAGGAAGGAGGAGTTTATGTAGCAGCCTTAATTTCAAGCAGGGGTAAAACTCTGTAAGCTGCCAGTTACTAATAACAGCATTAGCTTTTCAGCATGAGATTTGGGTGCTACTTGGAGTAGCTGCATCGAAGCTACTGGGCCTATTAACACAAGTAAAGTCGTATTTCAAAGCGAACTATGCAATATGGTTTAATTTAAAACTTTGATGCTACTATTTCAGACCAATGAATTTTATCAAAGTCTTGAAACAAATCTTAAATGACTTCTTGCCTCCAGTTTGAAAATACCAATTAGACATAGCAGCTTTTTGTAGAAAAGACAAGTCTTCCACATTAAGAATAGAAAAGCGTTACCTGGTGGTTTAACTATTTTGGGGGGGTGTTTTCGTTTTGTTTGGGGATTTTTTTGTTTTGCTTTTTCCCTTTTTAGAGCAACTTCTAAATCGGATCTAGTAGCAATTGAAAAACCTGTGTTTCCATATGGAGGGAGAGAATATCTTCACTTTTAAGTTCCTTACTTGTCAATAGTTGCTTTCACTCTGATCTGGTAGTTCAGCTCCGGCAATTTAATCAACAACCTTTGAACAGAAAATGTAAGAGTGAATATTAATAGAATGAATTTCTCACCAGAAGATATTGGAGACCAGTTGCTTCTCACTAAAGTGTTTGGAATTATTATAATCTGAAAACAGATCAGGCATATAGTATTACATCATGATTTACAGGGTTGTACACTCAGTAAGAGGAGCTGGGCTGTGCCAGTGGCAGGTGTTCTACCCTCCCTGCAAGTATGTGGGAAAGTTAGTATGTGTTTGAGGGAATGGCTAGAGAGACAACAAAGAAGTAATGATTAAGGGATGGATTTATCTAATTTGACTGCACTGTAGATGTACAAGTATTTTCCTTCATGTACCCTTTTCCACACCACCCAATCCTCCATTCATTCTTGCTGTGAGGTGGAAATGAGAGTTCTTCAGTCTTCACTCTTTTCACAAAGTCAGGCAAAGGAGATAGTGGGGGTGAATCAACTTGTCATTGATTCACCTGAGCCCCCCAAAATGCAGAAATTTCTCTGAAGTGGCTCTGAGTATTCTGATGTTGGCTTGTATGATGTGGATTGTTACTTACTGAGCTTGCAAAGTCATTAAAACAAGAATTCAGTGCCTACAGAACCCGGAGGGTGCTGACTTTTGGCCACAATCTGCCTTCCTTCCTCACTGATTTACTCTTTATTGCCACTTATTATGAGTGACAGGTCCGGTGGCCCTTATATCCCCACTCCAGAAAATCTCCAAGGAGTCAAAAGGGTCTCTAACACAAGTTGGTCTGCTTTGCTTTCTAGATCCAACTAGCATAAAATGCAGTATGCAAATGAAGGAGTTTATATCAGATTTCCCTTCCTTACCTTAACTTAACAGTGAACTGTATTAATGTTTTAAGAACCATTGGCCTCTGGGGATGTGTTGGCATGCAGGGCTGCCTTTCAACCACGAATGAACTGTGTGAAAAGAAGTGAAACAGCAGATCGTGAGGAATATGCATAAACATGGAGCTGTATTAGGCGGGGTGGAGAGGGAACTGCTTGTATCTCTTAGAGATTATTTCTCCACAGATGTGAAGTGGGAGGTATGTATTCCAGCTCTCAGCTCTCAAAACGATCCAGTGGTCTAACTTAGAGTTGACTTGTTCCATACATTAAAAAATAAGCCCCCAAACCAACAATTCCATAGTCCTAAAGTACCAGGCTGATAAATGTCTGGAAGACCAAGACTTTTAACAGAATCATAGAGCAGAGCATGAAAATACAGAGCCTGGCTCCAATGGAATTGAACAGTCATTTTTCTCTTTCTTCATGTTTTATAAAAAAAGTTGACCATGTTTTGCTTTCAGACAGTCATTTGTGGTGTATCTATCTCCAGTATAGCCAGTAAAAAAGGCGAGAGGGATGATGATAATTTACCTGTTAATAGAAGGGTGAATTGGGCAGGGAAGAATGTCTTGGTGGGGAAGAGGAAAGACAAGAAACAGATTGGCACCTGCCACTTTGAAAATCCACAGCCAACCACCACAGCTTTTCTCAGCAGTATGTACGTAACTCATACTGAAATAAGTGGATTTTGTGTGTTCACTTAGAGGCAGAACTTGATCACAAACCTTTTACTGCTACACGAGAAGCTGCCTAGCACCTTCAGCTTCTAGGAGTTTTGATGATGGTTGTACATACTTTTTATATGGGAAACTTGGTCTGCAGGATCCTCAGGGACTCAAACTTGTTTCATTTTTTTCCTTCTTAACAATATGCTCTCACTGTTGCCAATAAATCTGAGTCAGTTCAAATAAACTTATGTACATTGACAATAGCTTACGTACTTCCGGAAAAGATTGTACAGCAGAAAGTTGACTTTTTCCAGCAGCTGAGGTCTTTGCACTGGGATTGGGTCCCCATCGTAAGTCAGTCTGGTCAGCAGTTCATCCAGTTTTTCTAGCTGCCTTCTGACTTGAAAGAGACTCTCTGCCAACAGTGTGAAACTACAGCAAGACAAAGGATTAGTTTACAGTCTTCCATGTAAACCATTTCTTAGAACATAATGGCCACTGAAGTTCTTGCTTGGGGAAATCAGAATCAGTGCTGACTGGTGCTTTCTAGCTTTATCCAGACTCACGTCTGTTCATCTTTTGTTTATGGGAGTATATGAATAAATCAGGCAAAGTAACTACTCCATTCCAAAAGGAAATATTTATGCAATGGGTGTCATCAACAGCAATGCTATGCTGTGTGATAAATCCGGAATAAATCTATACATGTTGCTGATGTTTTACATGCCGGGAAACTGTGCCAATGTAATGCTTTCGTATAGCTCAGTAGTTTTGCAAAATGCACTCTTATTTAAAAGGATAATATTTATATAAAATGCGCAAGTTACCAAGACTGAGGAAATGTAGAAACAGTACGGGAAATCAAATGCAAACACACTTGCTAACAGTGTAGAAAATAGGTTATGTGTGTAGAAAATCACATTTTGAAATCTATTTTTAACATCTTAATTGGAAGGAAAAAAAAAAAACAAAACCTCAGTGGAAAAAAAAAGAGGCAAAAATTACATTTTTCTTCCAACCAAAAAGGTTTTTGGTTGTTTTCCTTCTTTTCTTTTTACCTCACCTTTGCCAGGAGAGAATTTTGATGGGAAAGCAATGATCAGGACATTGACATTCCCTGGCTGCATTATCTTTTTAAACATAATGCTATTTTTCTTTTGATTTGCAATCACCTCTAGAGTTGCCACCAGAAACTAATGCCATTCAATTCCTGCACAGCTTGAACTCTGGAGGAGTGATGTACCGAGTGAGTCAAAGCATTAAAGTGTCTACCCAGCTCCTGCCTAGACAAAACTCCCACTGTCCTCAGTGATAAAGTCAGTCAGCACAGTTCTTACTCAAGCAAAACCCCCAAGAGGGCACGTATCACTTATCTGGAACAACTATCAAGCCAAAAAATGAGTGATAGCTGCGGCTCAGCCTCAGCAGTTCACTAATAGTATTAATTCTGAATAGCGAATACTGTCCACCAAAACAAAATGTATTTTTAGCTATTTACTTTCTTAGCTACTCATGAATTTGCTGCTGTTGCAACTGATCTAAAGGAATGATCGTTTCACGTGCAGCAGACTTCCTGTGGTTTTCAGTGGAAACAAAAGCTCAAGGCGAGTTTACCAGTTCTGGAGCTGATCAAGCCCGCCATGGAGAGGACCCCCAATGCAGGCAATCTGCTGCCGTCTCTTCCAGTCCAGCAGCTCTTCAGTCAGCATGTTGCTCATAAGCATATCGATTTCATGAATCACACGCCCTATTTTACTGAGTACTTCCTGTAAAATAGGAGAGCTGTCACTAACTGACCACAGGGAGCAGCCACAAAATTCAGCTATTATCATAAATGCTGATTACATTTGTTTTCAATTATTTTGAAAGTAACTGTATTTGGTCTCACACTTCAGTCTGTAACTCAGAGGTGACTGGATTCATTACTCATTGTAACTGAAATGAATCCTGAATCTTCATGAACTCTTCCTCAGTAAACCGTCTTTTCTGGGGGGTGGGAGGGAGGATTGTTGCATTCTTTGTGGGCATAACACCTCCAAAAAGCTGACACTTACAAGCACTTTCAAGGTCAAAAAGTTCTCCTTTTGATCTGCATCACATCCAGTGCTTTGGGTTTTTTTGCTTGCTTGCTTTTAACCGTAAAAAGTACATGGACTTGCACAAATTGCCTAAATGTACAGTTTTCCATGCCAGCAAAGAAGAGGTCAGGGGAATATCTGTCCTATTTTCAAGTCTCAGTTGCTGAACAGAGCAAATACTGTCGGTGGGTTGTTGTTTTTCGGGTTTGTTTTTCTTGGCAATTATTAGATTACATTTACTTTGAATGTATTTTATTTACTTTAAAAGCTATGGATTGCCAGCTAAGTTATCCATTTAGTACAGCATGTACGAGATGCCCTTACCTTGCTTCTAAGGTGTGTAGAACCATATCCTTCATAGAGCCGTTACTAAATTGCCGGTTTCTTACCTGCTAGGTAAAATCACCCATACCCACCCAAACTTTATGTGGATTTTTAACTCCTGTGTTATTTGTTGTTCTGAGAGGAGAATCTAAAAAGGCACATGTACACATTTGAGTACTTGGCATGGGAATAAGGGGAGAAAGCTAAGGGACCATGTCACGAACCTTTCTCTTGTAGTCTAAAGTATTGAGCATCGCCTGCAATGCCAACATTTCCTGTTTAATGAGGGCGCTGTTTTTGTCACTCTGCTCTGCAGGGGATGAAAAAAAAGCAGTGTAAATGCATGTGTGGCTGCGTGTGTTTGTAACGAAAGGAGGGAAAGAAACCACGACCAGAGCGCAGCATGAGCTGGTGAAAAAATAAACTGCAGACATCAATAGGTTATGTAATAGCATACTTCATTTGAATGGACTAACTTCAGTACAAGTTTAAGATAAGGTTTTATGAGTCCACACTTTAGGTGTGTATGTGGAACAGGAAGAGGTAGAGAACATATGGATGATACCTAGAAATCTATAAATGTCTGATGTGCATCTGCATGTATATTATGTACGCCTGTCTTGGATCAGTGACGGGCCTGTACTCTAATGAAACATGCCTGTGGTATCAGCAGTCAGACTAAAGCTCTTTGGACTTGATGCGAATTATGTGTCTGGCTGAGAGAATGGAGGTTAGGCATTTGAAATGGAGATAGTGTTCATCACCGTGGGGATTTCAGCAGCCAGGAGTACTGATCTCACTGGGTATTTCCCCCTGTCTTTCCCTTCTCTGGATCATGCATTAGTTACAAGCTTCCCCAGGATTGCCCCATGCTCTTCATATGCAGGTCTTCCCCCACCCTCACCTTCCCCCACCTTTTGCTGCTCTGCATCTTTCATGCCACCTTCAAAAAAGAAATGGGTGTCAACTGTGCCTCTGCTAGGCTCCGGACTGACCTCTTCCTATTATGTTAGGGTAGATGCTTCAATAGAGGCAGACAAGTAAGTGACTGTCAGCTCAGCCACAGAAATTGCTCACACGTATTGTAAGGTACTACAAGCTGGCTGTGCTGGTGTAGAGCATTTGTTGACACACTGAAATTTTAAGCCCTGAAAGTCATTTACGTATGCATGTTTCATTTTGAAAGTGGGACAGGCTTCAATTATCTGTGGTCAATAATTATCATTGACCTGATGATTAACAACTCATTAAACCATATCAACTTGATCTCTTCTGATTGTCTGGCCACATCAGTCCTTAATCATAAGGGACTGACAAGTTTAAGAACTCAGACATTTCAAGCCCAATGTCTTTGCATGGTAAAAGGGAGATAATATGAAGATATCTGAGCAGACACAGGTGGACCTCAGTTTCTTTTCTGAAAGAGATCATGCAAGGACTGTTGCCATGCACAGATCTCAACCACCATAGGCTGATCAAACATGCATTGAGTGCTTACCAGCTGGTTATCACCACTGTAGTCAAAAAAAGAATACAAACCCAAGTTAGAGGCTAAAACTAGCCTTTAGAGGCTAAAAAATCAGTTTTTCACAACTCTACTAGGGTAAAGAAGAGGCTTTTCTTCATCCAAGTAAGTGCCTTATCAAAAGTGAGGAAAATGGAAAAGTTCTTTAAATTAAGAAAAGTACTACTGTTCATGCCATTATGCATCTTATCTATAGAAAACAGACTTTATAAACATCAAAAAAACCCAAACATTTTTATGTTTACATACATTATCTGAGTAACTGTGCTGGTTTTGGCTGGGGTAGGGTTAATTTTCTTCGTAGTAGCTAGAATGGGGCTGTGTTTTGGATTTGTGCTGGAAGCAGTGTTGATAACACAGGGATGTTTCAGTTATTGCTGAGAGTCAAGGCATTTTCTGCTCCTTACCCCACGCCATCAGCGAGCAGGATGGGGGGCACAAGGAGCTGGGAGGGGACACAGGTGGCACAGCTGACCCCAACTGACCAAAGGGATGTTCCAGACCGTATGAGGTCATGCTCAGCATATAGAGCTGCGGGAAGAAGTAAGGGGGCGATGTTCGGACTGATGGCATTTGTCTTTCCAAGTAAGCATTACATGTGATGGAGCCCTGTTTGCCTGGGAATGGCTGAACACCTGCCTGACCATGGGAATTGGCGAATAAATTCCTTGTTCTGCTTTGCTTGTGAGCATGGCTTTTGCTTTATATGTTAAACAGCCTTTATATCAGCCCATGAGTTTTCTCACTTTTACTCTTCTAATTCTCTTCCCCTTATTAAAGGGTGAGGAAGCGGGGGGGGAGGGGGAAGTGAGTAAGTAGCTGTGTGGTGCTTACTTGCTGGCTGTTGTTAAACCACAATAGTAATACACAAAAACTCCCTGATCCTGGGGTCTAGCTGCAGAATCAGCCGTTTCGTAGACAATCTAAAAGTTATCACAAAAACTCTTACCTAAGCTTTGTATTGTTTTATACCTGAAGTCAAATTCCTCTTGCAAGTCTTCCAAGTACTTGACATCTTGGTCAGTCATCTTTCCCAGGGAAAAGAAAGTAAAGTTATTTGGGTTTTCACAGTGACACAAAAAGGAATTTGTTTAGTAATGGGCAAATGCGTATGTAGTATTTTTCCTTTCCTACCGTTTGAAAAACCCTAATCAGTTCTGGGAACTTTCATTTACTATCTTGTAAACTCTAAAAAAGCTGTTTGAATTACAAATGCACATTTATAAATACAGATTCATTTTACTTGTTCAGAAAGCCAACTATTATTCTCTTGCCCTCAGTCAAAAAGTAGTTGATACAGCTTAACCACTTGTTTACTAGTTCAATGCCACAGTGAAAGTAGGAATGATTCTATTTAGCCTGAGCTAAATTAAAGTTGTTACGCCAATAACGTAACACTCTTCTTGGAGCTTTAAAATGGGGCACATGGATTATTTTGCATTGACTTCAATGCAACTGGAATGGGGTGTACAAGGCCAAGTAAGATGGAGACAGAGACAGGAGCAGAGCTCAGAGACTTCATTTGGAGAATTACTTAAGAATTTGGGTAAAGAACTGAAACACTTCTGCTGCTTTGGCTTTTTGTAAGGGTTTGTTTTCACATGTACTGCAAAGAGTTTAGAAGGTGTTTTCTAGTAACCAAACAACGATAACTCAAAAAAAAACACAGCAAAACAAGAAAAACCGTAGGCAATCATCTGTTTTACTTTGAAGGTCTTTTCTATGCTGTTTATAGGAAGCTTTGATTCTGCCAACAACTCATAAAAAACGCTGTTTAGTTCCCCAAGATGTGCAAGTGCCTGTCAAAGTACAAACACTTGTTTGCTAAATTAGGACACACAGAATTAGCCATTTTGGTTTCCTCTTTATTTTGGATACTAAACTTTCAAATTATATGTGTAAGGCATGAAATTATAGACACAGGAACTGGCTGATTTTTGTGTTGAACTTAATTACCTACTAAAAAAACCTCAGATCTAGAAACCCTTCTCATTCTCACTGGTCTTCAGGGCTGGCTGTGCATCCCCGCAGCAGGCAGAAGGAGCAGCATGGTAGCCTGCTGTGTTGCAGCTTTGCTTTTGCTCTGCAACTCTTTTAGCTTAATACATATATAGAGATCTAGTATCACATTCTTCTAAAACTAGCTTTATCCTTATAAGGGTTCAATTTCTCTAACACTTCTTCCCCATGTAGGAGGGACACTGATGAGAAAATGCTACTAAGACCTCTTTCTGCTATACAAGAAGTGTTGCTCTTGAATGGCGTAGACACAGGCATGTCAAATGTAACCTCCACATGAAGACTGCACAGCTGAAAGTGGGGCTGTAGTAGTAAAGAGACTGTAGGTAATCTGAATCCTTACCCTGCCTTAAACTGAACAGGCATGTATTCTGTGACTGAGCTTTCAAGGTCTTTATGGGACATTGCTACAGGTTTGGCTCAGCCCAGCTCTGCCCTGCAATGGTATGGGAAACTCCTGGAGAACTGTTAACCATCAGCTCCCAGTGTTCTCCCCTCATGTCTCCTAAACATGTAATTATGTCACGTAGCCTTCAGCATTACAAAGTCCTTGGTATGTGACTCAGAGGTCACAAAGGCTGGGTAGCGCAACCCGACTCAAAGAGGTGAAGCTGCAGAAATACATTTACTGAACCTCACGTCTTTTTAGAGACAGTAGGTATGTTCTTATTGCACTCAGTGGTCTGCCTGAACTCACATAGGGATGAGTGGGATGGCTTTAAAACAGGCTGGACCCAGAGCAGCCGTAAAAACCTTGGGATCCAGGTGTGTCCTGAGGTGTGAGTCTGGGCTGAGGTCCTCAGAATAACTGAAAATGGTTGGTGCAGCTTGTTAGCAAAAGCATTTGAGCTACCCAACTTAAAGATAGTTCAAGTATGTCTGTGTGAAAATCATGGCTGTGTAAACAAAAACCAGGAGAAATACCTGAGCGCTGTTCTTGATGGCTGAAACTTTGTGTTCCACATTTCTTTGCCGTTCTGAAACCACAGAGTTCTGCAGAGACTTTTCCAGCGGCCCCTGGAACACATTGAACCAGATAATGGGCGGATGAGTAATACTAACGAGTGACAGTAACTGTACTGCAAATCCTAGCATAGAGAGGGAATTCAGAAGCTGGTTTTCAACCAGCTGGAAACTGATGAAAACAGACAAATCTGTTGCTTTAACTTTGAAATCCAAAAGGTGAAAGGGTGTGGGTATACTGGAAACATTAAATACAGTCAATTAAAGAAACTGAAACATAGATGATTAGATTTCTTAAAAAGACCCGATACTCATATAAGAATACTTATTACATCCACAGGTGATTAAAAAGAATACATTTGACTAAAAAATTCTGGTTTTCAATCATGTAACAATTTCCCTGGATGGTTTTATGTTGTTTGAAGAAAAAACTTTAAAATTTTATATAAAACCTATCAATGCCTTTGCAACATCAGAGGGAATGTCTTTTACATTGCATAATTAATCTGAACTGATGCACTGCATAATTTAAAATATACACATCTGTTTTGCAAAGAATAATCTCTTTAAAGCCTTTACCACAGATTAGACTCTTTGAAGATTAGCAGTGACACAGAAGTCACTTATAGCAATGCTTGCAGCAGTAGAACCACTAATGAAGTACAAATATGAGTTTAAAGGGCAACCTTTGGCAACCCCCAGCACACACAAATCACTCTAGTGAAATGAAAGGACAGGATTTGGTCCTAAAAGCATGCAAGCAGATTAACATGGAGCAGATTAGTGAAATGTAATTCATTACCTGTACTGGCATGCTGGCTGCAGCCAGTATTCTTCTTTCTTCTCTTAAACAGTTCGAGATGATCACTGCTATATGCATGGGATTACCATGATATTTGCCCTGCAAGCACAAGTAAATACAACTTTTTACAACTCAGAATTCAAGGTGTCACTCTGAAATCACAATGTGCTTCAGTGTCTAGGAACTACGGTTTGGTTCGGGTGGAAAAGACTCTCCTACTGTTCTCGAGCTTTGTTAGTGCTGGTTCAGCCTTGCACCAGTTAGTGCTGTTGCCATAAAACATTCTTAATAATGTTCTACAGAGATTATAAAGATAAAACTCCAATGTACATCATCTGAAGATCAAATTGCTGCGCTGCTAACACAGCTATTTTAAAAGGGCTTTCCTGTCACCCTATTCTGTGCACGATTTTATCATGTCTTCCATTGTCAATAGGATGTTGCTGTTGGCATGTAGCACTTCTGCCAACAAAAAATGGTAAGCATATCAATACGGTAATGATGCAAGCAGAAAAGCTTCCTCAGCATAAAGCAGAAGACTTCAATTTTAATGTCTATGAACAATTTAGCGAGAGAACCAAAAAAAGCCTGTATTTTCACACCACCATAAAATAAGGTGTAGAATTGCTGATGCACTGAGAACTGAGCACAATTTGAACTAATACTGGTTTGCGCTGTATTTATCAAATTGGAATGACTGAGGACTCTCACGCAGCTTCTTGCATGGTGATGTATTCTTATAGCATTTCTCAATATTCTTCATGCCTTTTATTCAGTATTCACATATTCATTCAGATGCCCTTTATTCAGTGCTCATACAGTTTTTAGCCATTCATTGAATTAATCTTTTCCAGTTTTGGACTTGTTCTATTTTCCTCTCTTTCTGGTAAGTTTTTATTCTCATCATATTTTGCTTCCGCTCAGAACTTGATTTATTTTGGCTTTCTCTGAATGTGACAAAATAAGTTTACATGTACTTATATTGATGCTATATTTTCCTTTGGTTTCTCATACCAATTGTCGCATTAGAAACAAGGGTATGAACACATCTGATAGAAATGTGAATGCACTGCTTCTATATGCCAACTACTGTGATGACAGTGAACATGAATTTCTAACACTTTTTACTGGACAAACAGAACTGAGTCTTTTCCTGGATGCTTTTGTATGATATCTAAATAATCTGAAAGGCTTTTTCATAATATGTTTGGACTTAAATTATAAGGTAAAGAAATATTATATTAAAAATGGTAATTTTAATATTGGAGACTTGGTTTGAGCTGCATGGTGTTAAATACCATGCTGTTGGTTATACCGTGGTTCCAGGTAGAGACTAAGGTGAAAGGCATAGGACTCTTAAAACTAAATAATTAGTATACAAAATGTTTCCTTGTAAAGAAGCTTTGACTGCTGTGGAATTGTTGGCAATGAAACTTAGCGCTTTAATGTTTCTAGGCTTTCTGAAGTTTTCTCAAGACAAAGTACATTGCCCACAGTGCTGTTAACCACAGCTGTGCCTCCTTTGATCTCTTTAAAAGCAATGCAGGGTGGTGCTTACTTTACTAATCACCTGTTTCGGTTACCCTGAGGACAGGAGTGATGGACTAGACTGTGATTTTAGGACTTTCTCTGGAAAAAAGAGTGGTGAGTAATAAACACTACACCAAGACAGGCAGTCTCAGATGAAGCACGAAGCATGCCCTTGCTGGGCAGTGAGGGGGGACTTTAACATTAAGAATACACTGCTGATTTCCATGTCAGACAACAATGCCAACGATCTGCTGTTACTCATTGCTCCCTGCCAGCTTCTTGGTTATAGGGGTAGTAATTATGTTCCCACTGCACGCTTCCTTCAGCACAACCTAACTTCAGGTCCAGGAATATATCCATAGCCTGCTTTATTCATGTCAGGATGTAACTTCGGGAAGGGAACAGGAATGTGGGAGATGGCTATGCTTTTCCTGCAAAAGATTAAGAGCAGAGTGGAGCTTCATGCAGAAGTATGGTAAAGGTAGGGTCCAACAGCAACAGCCAGAGAAAAGTAACTGCTGCAAAGAATGGTTATGCTCCTGGCTGTGCAGTGCCAGCCCTTGTTTTGTGCCAGTCTGGTTCCTGTCTGGCTCCTTAACAAGCCAACCCAGATTGCTAACTGGGATGGAAACCACTTGTGCTTTTCTGCTGAATGGGTTTTCTGCTCCTCAGTGAGCAAAGGATGAGGTGCTTGTCAAGGATTAGCACACGAGGAGTCAGCAGAGGCTTGCTGGGAGAGGGGAGAACAGGCCTGCCTTGTTTCTGCAGTCGGTTGTATTGCTAAGCCTGTCTCCTCTGCACCTCGTTGAGGGGAAAAAAGTCACCTTTTTAGTGAGGCTTGGGATGAAAGCTGTGGTGAGACATCTGGTGTAAATCCATGGATGTGCATATTGATTCTTCAGTCAATGTCTGTTCATTTCTGCTTGTTTGCTGGTAAAACAGGGTCTCACCTTCCATACAGATGGCTACTATAGGAGGACTATACCTCACACTGGTACCTGTAGGCTATCTGAAGCTACAAAGCTTCAGAAGTATTTAGTCCTGGCTTACCACTGCCCGACAGAATTCAAGCCCTCAAAGGACTGATGGTTGACTTTTGGTTTTACCCTGTGCCAAAAAGGAGTCAAACCAAAGCTGTTTACCAAAGTCAAGAAGAAATACAAATTCTCTCTTGGAGCAGGAGAATGCGTTTATGTAGAAAAGGCAGTTAAATGAAGTCTTCTAACAGTGGGATGTTTTAAAACCCCCGACAAAAAATGCCAGGTATGCAGGACTTTCCTTGCATTTCCAGATACTGTCCATATGCAAAAACTCTCTCTGTTTCACTAAGAGAAAACCATCTGAACCCAGAGATGAAGTGAATATTCACTTGGGTTTTTTTTCTTATTTCTCCTCTAACTTGTAAAGCTCTAATAACAACTTGTGCCCAGAGTGATTCCCATACTTGTGCCTGTCCAGTGCTTGTTCAGCATGATTCAGTTTGAGCAGATACCAAGCAGGTCAATAGAGAACTGCCACCTGCTCTCCTGAAGCAGAAGTCTTTCAGACTGGAATAATGGTGGGCCTTATCAATAGCTTCATTTGCAATAATCTAGCAGTTGGATTGCAACTCCATTATAAAAACTGATAAATAATAAATTGTAATGTTAAATATGTCAATAATTGTAACTTATTAAATAACAATAATTACTAAAAGTCACAATAAGCAATGTTTTAGACTCCGTCAAAAGAATAATACTGAGTTTCTTCCCCCCATGATTTGTATTTCTCAAAGGTAATTACACTTCAGAACATGCCACTTGGTATTCCTTTATCTATCTTCTGCCAACTGCTGCTCTTCTGCACTTCTATTTTGTCTTTGGTGGAGGGCAGAATTTGTTTAAGGTGACCTTTACTTCTGAATTACTAACTGAAAATTATTTCCTATCATTGAAAGAGAGTATAATTTGGAATATAAAGGAAATTTAACAACAAAAAAGCTTGGGATGCAGGAATCATAACTTCATGTGACGTGAGCATTGACAGCCAGGAAAGGAGGGAAGGGCGTGAATTCTGCAGTTATGCAAAATTGTGTTACTAAGTTTACATATTCAGGCAGAAAACTTATAACTGTTTTGATAAACACCAATAAAGAGAAATTGAGGATTCACTTTTCACCTGAAGTTTCAGTTGGAAACATCAGTCTTATCTGCTAACAAACATGACTGTAATTCTGTGGTTCTTAGAAATTTTCCTTTTCCTCCCTTCAGTTTTCATGAGGTCTTTCGTACCACGATTCACAATAAACAACAATGCTCTTATTTTGGACTTGCTTCTTCTCAATAACTGCAGCACGATGCTGAATTCAAGCAACCGGGGAGGTTAAACTTTCGTTCTTAACAGCTGAACATTTTCTCTGAACGCTGATGACATTTCCTTGGGAGAAAACCTCCCTATCACCATGCAACATGCGCTCTCTCTACCCCAGAGACATCTGCTGCGGTAGTATCTTACTAGATTGTGAAGAACAACAAAGAGGCATTTCTGCATAAAATAACGTATACATTGTAAAGTGCCCAGTTTAGACCCTTTAGCCAAATTTTATAGCAGCTTGAACTATTTGGAATATGTTAAGATGCTTTAATGTAGAAGTATGTGCTGTGGAACCTTTAGAAAGTCAGTCAGGGGTTTACCTGGTTATCCCCTGCTTTTTAAGATGACCTAAAAAGAACTTGAGTAGGTTTTAGTGCTTTCTAATTCTGAAAAAACTCTTCAGAATTTGGTTATTTTCCCCGATTTTCTCTTTATTTGCCCCCCCCCCCCCCCCCATTTTTTTTAAACTGTGAAAAACATCAGCTGTATTTTTTTCTTGTTTCTGCTATAAACCCCCTGCTTGAGCCTTTTAATTGTATACAGTAAGAGCTTTACCTGGAGGCATGGAATTGTTAACTAGTATGGCTGTTGATGTATTTTTGTTGAAGTTGAACAAATATTTAAAGCAGCTGACAGAAGGGAGATGGCACATGGGGAGACAGGAAACAGGATTACAAAGTCAAGCAAAACTACATTTCCATCCCTGTTGCTCGGTTGTAATATGCTTGTTATTTTACTAAGTCTGATACTCTGCATCTTTCTAGAAAAGCAGATATTTCATCTTTCACGCGACTAAAAAAGGGGGGGGGGGGGGGAACCCTTTTATCTATTATTTCATTTTTGAAAGAAAAAAGCTTTTCTATAGTCGGGTATCTCCAAGAAAAGTGTGGGTGATAAGACATAACCATTCGTCATCACACTTATTTCTCAGATTCACCATCAAATATGACAAACAACATTTTGCCTTGATTTGTTTTCTACCTTTGTTTATGCATCCAGGCAGAAAGCCCAGTGAAGACAGTATTAGAATACAAAGAGTCTCTCCTTGTGTTACCCTGATATAGGTAAAGTGCTTGGGAGTTATTTGAAATCCTGTATTTAAACAGGATTAAATACTAAAAAATCTTTATTAAGAGATTTAATTCAGATTTATGAACAGTAATACTCTTGCTAAAAAATCTGTTTCTATTAGAAAGAGGACTGTTTTATCTAGGTCTTTAAGAGGAAGTACCTGTGACACTATCTGTTTAGACTGCTCTTGTTGACTTTTATTTTTAGATTTCCCCTTCCTCCTCTCAAAATACGTGAGAGAACTTAAAGGCATTAAACCTCATTGTTTTAGACAACTCCTGTGATGTGTGGGAAGTCCTAACACATAGGTCTGTAGTGTTGTACTTTTGCTTTTTTGGTATCGTATAATGCGTAATTTCCAAAAGTTCATACCTTTAGGGCATGTGCAACCAAATTGCAATAGGCAAAGCTATAAAAGCACAACGAATGAGCTGTGAAGACAGAGATCTTCTTCCCATCTCCCAGTTTGCCCCCAAATTCCACTGCTGAGTCCCTCCTAGCAGACACTAAACCCCGTCAGGGAACAGTCTATACAAACGGCAGATTTCTAAGCATAGGGTGAAACACAGCTATAGAAAATACACGCCTATAGGTGTCATCATCAGATAGTAGAGCTGCACTGCCAGGGGGGATGAATAATGCAGTGATGCTTCTTATTTAAATGAGATTTGTTTCAGAATAAATACACGTAGAGTGTTTCCTATGAAAAAGCATAACACAGCAGAAGAGACAGAGGACTGATTTCCCCCTCCCACTCCATCTTCTGGACACAAAGAGCTGGGTATTATAAACTAACCTCTCCGGCAGATGTTTGACTGCAACTGGGCCCTTAATACTCCACAATGAACAGAGCCCACAAGAGGTTGTTTAATTTGTCTGCTTGTGTTTTTACTCCTGTTTCAAAGTTAACACTTATTTGTTCTACAAAACCAAACTGAAATATTTATAAACTGTTAGAGTTGTGTTCTTTACGTAACAACTAGGAACTCAAATATACATTGCTTTTAATAAGTAACCTTTTCTTTGGTCTCGTAGCAATAATTTTTACAAACCCTTACTAGCTGATGTGCAGTTTCCAGCCCGTGATGGCAAACAGCCGATGGCTTTAGCACAGACTTCTGTGTGGAGTTTCCCATTTGTAGGCCAGAATTTTTTGTGAACAGTTTTGATGGTTGAACTGGAAAACTCACTGGGGGTGAGGAGCTAATATAAAAAATCAATCTGAATTGCATTAGACAACTGGTTCGAAACATTTCCTACTAGAAGTTGTTGCTTTGTTGATCTGGCAGGTTACCTGAGCACCAAGTACGTGTAAATAACATTTTGAAATGGATCTCCTGTGGTGCATTAGAAACTTTCTCTATTTTGTTCCATTCTCACCCTGTTGTAAGCTTTAACAGGAAACTGCAACTTAAACATCAATGGCTACGTTTCCATTCTTTGCAACTGTTTCTCAGCATAGTGCTTATTAGAATTGTTTGTTAAGTACCAGCTGGAATGTCCTGTTTCAGATCTAATGCTATTTTGTCCTTTTTGTTTTTGTACTTAAATATTAGGATCCCTCATGCATGCACCTTTCCAGTACAGTGACTTGTGTAAACAGCCACCTGAACTAAAAGCCTTTATATGTTTGTTTTAGATCTATCTGGAGAAGCACAAAGATGGTCTGTTCTCATTTCAGATGGAAACAAGCTGGGGAGTATAACTGGGAACCTGAAACAGAAACAGGAACACGCTAGTGTGTTAATGGTTTAAATAGCATTGTGTAAAGTAAGGTGCTATTTGTTTGCATTACTTCGAAACAGGGTAAATTTTATCTAGAAAGAAGTGCCATAATGTTAGTATATGTTGATTAAGATAACAGAAGATACTTTCAGATGCTATCCAGGATCTTTCCATAAAAGGGTTAGGGCTGTATAGGAGAAAGAAATATGACTAAAGTATTATTTCCTAACTTCATAGTGTAACTATAGTGCTTCCAAAAGCTTGTTATGATATAACTGGTGATGTGAATTGGCAAATTCAGTTATTCTGCCTCACTTTGTAAGGCAGAATAACCTCTCCCTTGTAAGCATACCCTGAGGTACTAATGGTGTGCATTCAGACCTGCTTGCTCAGGTAGAATCCCTCTTGTCCTCCCTCTCCTCATCCTAGGCTCTAGCAGGGCTGGTGAGTGGGTAAAGTTCACCAATACCTGAGAATCTGCTGTGAGTATTAAATGAATATCATGAATATACATCATTTACAGCAAATTGTTCCCCAGAGCACACAGTATACTCGTTAACTCAGGCTTCAATACGAAATGAGCAGAGCAGCCCTTCTTATTATTCCTGAAATCTGTTATTTCACTTTTATAAAAGAAGATTTATGTAATCAGATTTTCCCCTGAATACCGTAAGCAGTGATGTGACACGGAGGCATGTTGCCATTAATGAGAAGGGATTGCTTTCAAAAGCTGTCTTGAGGCCAGAGTATAAATGACAGCTTCAATTATGAGTAGGACGATTCTGGGAATTTCTGCTTTTTCCTGCTGTCATTGCCATGCACCCATCGGGGTGTGCAGAACAGCCCATGGCTCTTCAGCTCCTGGGAGCTCACCTGAGCCCTCGCACAGGCCAGGCTGCTTTCCACAGAGCTACATCTTCTCTAGCAGGAACCTGCAGAGTGCTCCAGATTCACAGCTTGGAGTGTGAAGGAGGGAGAACATCCTTGAGGTGAACATCCTGGATTACACAGAGACCGACAGCCCACTAGTACTGATCCTAAATGGAGCGGTGGGACACAGGGGTCTCGTGACTCTCTCTGATTCCCAGGCTACTCCAAACCTCCCCTGGTATGCTGCAGCCCAGCTGCTCTTCCCTAACCAAAGATCTTGGTATGTCTCTCAGGAAGATGGACAGTGCCCATCTTACATGCGTGTCTCTATATGTCACCAGTTGTCCATCAGTGCCAAACCTACTCCTGTATTGCACAGGGGCTTACATCAGGGACAGGTTAGCTGTCATTTAAAAACACTTCTTCTGAAAACTAAGATGTAGCTGTTCATGGGCTAAGGTTGAGCAACTGTTGCACCTGTAGTTTGGCTCCTAGAAGCAGTAGGCAGCTCATCTAAGCCTAACATTTGCCCTTCACGTTTTGTTGTCATGGCAGCAGCACAAACCATTGCCTTGCACAGCACTAAGCTGCTTTGCTTTTCTCCATCTAGGTTTTAAGCAGGAGAAAGAACCACAGACATAATTTCCTCCCTGTTTTCCCCACTGCCTCCAAACCTGTTCTATCCTCATAGCTTTCCAGAGCTGGTGCTAGGGGAGAGGCAGGAGCTCTGTAGGAAGATGGACAGAAAATTTAACCTTAGCAAGTGACCGTGCTGTACTGTTTCCCACTGAAGAGTACAGCAACAAAAGGCTGCTTGCTATAAAAATGAATCCAATCTACTAACTAAAGAAGGAATAGTAATTTAAGAAGTAAATATGAAGGATTTTAACCTAAAATGCTGGCCCTGATTTTAACAGAATATGTACATTTATTCCAGATTAATGTGAAGAAGCGATGTTTCAATGAAAGCAAGACATAGAGAAGCAAATTACTGAGAGCTAGCAGTAACCTCAGCTGCTCATCCAAGTTTCTCAGCACTGTTTCCAAGTTCTTGTAACTTTGTCAACTTGCATGTCTCCTGGTCAGTGATTCTTTTTGCCTCAAGACAATGTTGGAATGTCAGCAGCCTGAGCAGAAATGCCATGCTCCATAGTTACTCTTTAATGGTGAGAGAATAGAGATGCTCCCTGTGGTCTAGAAGCAAGGATGCCAGGCAAAGTAGTCTTCCTGCTAAGACTTCTACTTTTTGCCCTTCACAACACCTAAAATTGCCCAAAGCTGTATTGCAAGTATGAGCAGGCAAGTTCTCACTTCTTCCATTACTTCCATCATTATTTTCATGGAGTAACTAAGATGTTTATGTAAAGATGCCTCAGGTGAAGTTCAGAACAGAATGATGTTTTCTCCATTTTATAACAGAAATTAATCCCAGAGAGGTCTTTCAAATGGGGTGTCCTTGGCTGTGGTGCTGGTAACTCATAGGCATAATTCTTTCCAGATTCAGTAACAGCATCGGGAATGTTGCTTTCAATGAGTCCTTTGCTGCCCAGAAAAGAGCTGCACAAGCCATTTGTAAAGTGTGCATTGCTTCCTCTTCTAAGGCTGCTCTTAATAATCTAGCTATGTTTCTAATTAAACATTAGTCCCTCATTTTGCCTTTTGTAAAGAACTACAGATTGTGTGAATGGCTTTTGTGTATTCTCCTATTTTAATTATTGTATTATTGCTGTTGTCATCGTATTTAAGAACCTATACCAGAGCTCAACATACTGCTCTGCCATAGTGATAAACACTGATTTCCAGCATTATCTAATTTGACAAGTATTACTCAAAATGGTAACACAATTGGGCTCAAAACAACGAGCAAATACTGCGCTCAGGTCACGTATTGAGGTGAAACAGCTGTGTGTGTGTGTGCATGCTGTAGATGTGTCTGTATGCCTGTGTGTGTGGTACAGAGGGGAAGGAAGAGGAGTGAACTGTGAAATTTCAAAGAAGTGCTTGTGCTAGAGAGCAGAGATAAAGGTGGGCTCATGGTAATTCACCTTCAGAGAAAATCAAACCAACGCTGTTCGCAGAGCCACCAGAAAGGAAAAGGCGGTCACAAATGCAGCTGTCTTCCCTTCTTAGGAACTCAGTCTTCCCTCCGTCCAACACAATGAAATATCTCACTAGTTTTACAGCGTACCCTTCCAGTCTCCCTTTGTCTAGATGGCATGTTGGGACGAAAGGGACCATGGCACTGTACTGTGTGCATCAGTCACCTTTTAAAGGTGTGGTCTCGTGAAACAGTCACAAACTAGCTCAAATTGCAGGAGCTGGGCATCTGCAACTGCATCCAGCTGTGGGAGGGAGCCAAATGCCCGGTTCCAAATTCCCAGTTCCAGCAATAAAATACAATCAGTGATGCATTAAAAAAGTACATAATTTGCATACTCAAATTTGAGGACATTACAGCAGATACTGCCTCTATTATGTCATGTACAATTCATACATACTCCATTAATAATACTTGATAGTTAATAACAAGAATAGGATGTCAGCGGTTTACAACCACAATAGCATTTTTTTCCTGATGTACTTCCTAACCAATAAAGAAATAATTTTAACAGCTGAAGCTTAGGAGACTTCCTGTGCAACTCTGTAGAACACACAGCCCATACTTTGGCTGAAAATGCATTTATCCTCTATGCTCTACAAATTAGAAATCGTAACATAATATCTTACACAAAAATACCTGTGTCACAGATGTCTTACAACACAGTTAAAGTTATTTGTCTTATCTAAAATAACAATAAAAAAAACCAAATAAGGCCCTACTCCAGCTTATAGAAATTATTTGGAAATAAGAACAGACTGCGGGTGATAGCCTGAAAGGTCATAAGAAAGCAGGAAAAGCTCTAATAGTGAAAGTGCTGTTCAGTATCTGGTGGTTCACACCCTTATTTTGAAACTGAAGGACTAGCTTTTTATCTAAATACAGGTTATCTGCTATCTTGATCTAATGGAGAAAGGCCAACATTATTAGCGATGGAGAGAGCTGGTGTATTATTTTGCTCTCAAGACTGAGATCCTTTTTAATAAGTGGTGTAATTCCAGCGTAATACATGTCCTCTCAGGAAGTTCATCATGCTTTAGGTTGCAAAGCTACAGACCTGTGCAACCCAAGGGAGCAGAGAGACCTTGCTGCTCGAGAAAGCTTGCTAAGTCAGGGCTTTGCAGTGCTACAGGGTGATAGAACACATTGGTGTACATTGCAACTTGTGTGGCATTTCTTTTCAGAGTTGGGATTGAAATAGTTAACGAAATTGATTCAGGCGTTATTACCCTGGTCCAACTTAAGCCCTGGGAACAGTGAAGAAAACACCAGGTGCTATTGCCCTGGTCAGGCCAAAGCCTTGGGAACTGTAAAGAGAACAGTGAAGGGTAAAGATCAGTTAGCAAAACAAAGCAGACAGTTTGCAAGATAAAGCAGGATATTATCTCAAAGACATACCAAACAATGTGAATATTTGTAACCCTTAGTAGTTTTGCTAAATCGGGATGATAAGGAAGCAAGAGAGTGGAAAGTTACTGCTTAGCACCTAGTAGACTATAAAAGGGATGACAGATGTGAAATAAAGGTCTTCAGATTTCACCAGAACTAGAGTCTGGCTTTGATACGCCACATTAGGACACCCAATGTAGACCTTTTCCGTTGCTTTATCTAGAGAAGGAAAAGACTAGCTCTGTTGTATACTATAGCTGTACAGTTGTGATGGAGACACCTGAGTGTTTTGGCTTGTTTTGCACTCAGATCCTTGCCACCTGAGAAACCACTTAATCAGAAATCCCTTAAAACTCCCCTTCTTTTATTTTTCTGGAATAAGCCTGCTTTGCTTCATGCTCTTTGGGAAGCACATACAATACAACTTCCAAACATGCCAGGACTTAAAGGAAATGGTTTTCATTCTGTCCGTTTTCACACTGCCTGTTATGTGAACTTGGCCATGTGTGCCCAAGGCCTGATGACTTGCGTTGGTATGCCCCATTTCACAGGGCATGCAGAGCTGCCACTTCAAGATTTAGTAAAAGTTTTAGTATAAAATAAATGGTGTGAAGAAGGAACAGTGAGAAACCTTAGTTTTGATACAGCCTGTGTGTAAATACATACCAGTCCTTTCGCTCATGCGCATTGTGGTGGTATAATCATAGAGGCACAGGGTTTTAAACCAGGAATACACCAATGCAACTGCTTCAGTGCCCTGAAATGCTCTTTCCATGTATATGCTGCTGTGGGAAGATACCTCTCCTAAGGTGATACAGCTCTATCTTGGCCCTACTGTGGTAAAGTGTGCCAAGACCATGCTAGAAATAACAGGATAAACCTTTTTTGCGGTTAGCTCCAGAAGCAGTTAAGTAAATCTGGCACTTGAGCAGTATTGAAATCATGGATAGCGCTGCTACACAAACCAGAAAAAACACCAAAAACAACTTTAGTTTTAAGTTTCATGAGACTGCTTGCATAACACTGGAAGAAAAAAGTGGTAACAATGGAAATACTGTCACATTTTTAAGAGACCTCCATTAGGGATAAAGAATAGAAAGACACAGAGCCATAAAGAAAACAAAACAACTGGTAAGGTTATGCTAAGATTTTCCAGACCAGTATATATATATATATATATATCTCAAATAAAGAAAATATTTTGCAAGCAATATAATTGTCATTTAAGTACTTATGGAAAACACCATCAAAGGGGAGAAAAAACCCCAAACTTTCATTAAGCTTAGATGAATATCTGTTTTATGCAGAAGACAGATAGATGTCAGGAAGTAAGTGACTAATGAAGTGGAACTCTGAGAATCCTTGCCTTAGATGAACAATTATTAGAGAAACATTCAGCCAATCAAAACACATCATTTTGCAGAAGCCTAACGGAAAATCCTTTGAGCTATTCGTAACAAATGATCCTAGCTAAGCATAAACCAGCAAACATGCTAATGATTTACAGGGGTTCCTTCTCCAGGCTGCTGCTTTAAGCCCCAAATATGTGTTTTTATTCCATAGTTAAGTATCTGTGTCTGAAAGGTGGTAACTACATTGGTGATCACCATGAACATCCATAAGCACTGCAGAGCCTCATTGAAACACAGACACACAGAGCTAAGAAGCCACAGCACTTGCAATTGAGCAGCATGCATTAAAATGTGAATTATTGTTCCACAAAGTAACAGCCAGTGGAACTGCTATTTTGAATTATCTTGTTGAAGGCTTGGTCTTCCCATAGCTGCTGGGAGTCCATAGCAATCAGGACAGCTCTGAGCTGTGCACAGGAACAAACTGTTCGATAGAGGTTGGGCACTGCCTTTAGAAATCAGTGAGTAATTGGTCATCTGCAGTAATGACCCACCTGCAGCAGCTTCCTGATTCTTTTCAGGTTGTGTATTAAGAGAAGATTCTTCTCCTGTGAAACCCGGTCCAGCTGTTCATCCACTTGTATCAGCAAATTCTGCAACAGGATCGTTGCCATTGCTTCATTGTTGGATGCAGCCTCCCTAAAGAATCAACAATTGAGAACCATGCATGTTTAAAATGTCACTGAGTGTCAATCTATCTGTACAGAAAACTACAATCTATTCAGAAATCTAGGCAGGAAAAGAAAGGCTTTAAATGTATGGTGACTTACATGTAGTTAGAGGTTTGTGAATGATTGACTTTATGATCTTTTTATTTATATTCATGTAGATATGCAGGTATAAAGACAGGGTGAGGATGTTCTTAGCACAGCCTATGGAGTCAGCCAGAGGGGAGATAACCAGCGTTTTCTAGTCTCCGGTCCAGTGAATGTTTAATCATTTTTAGCCCACTTGTCAGAGGACATGGGGCTTATGCATGCTGTCCCTCTCCCTCTGCCAGTCACACAGATATCATTTCAAAGTTGACACTGGGCTCGAAGTCCAAAAGATAGTATGCTCTTACAGATTTCATGTGAAACTGGCAGGTTGGTAGAGAACAGGAATCCAAATTAGTGCCTCCACTGAGGAAAATGGCAGTAATAACTTGCTGCAGGAGGCAACAGCCAGATGGCCAGTCAGCAGATAGAGATCTTCACACCAGGCACCAGATGAGCCTTCGCCTGGCCAAAGTATTTGGAGATACAGGAAGACTCTGCAGCTACTGGTGAAGGGTGTGGAGGGGACAAAGGACACAAACACACACAGAATCAGGCTTTACTGGTTCTGCTGTTTATGGAACATGAAAGGCAATAACATTAGTGAGCTAAATAAAGGAAGATAGACTTTGGACTGCGTGGCATCCTTGTCCTTGGGATATTCTCTCTCCTTGCTCCACAAATGGCAGATGTCTGCTTTTGAGATAGGCATGCTAAATCTGTCGAGAAGGAGATTTTAATGTTTCCCATGTTTCTACAGCCTCATAAACACTGAGCTATAAACAGTAAGGAGGCTATATTTGTTTCGAGATTTTTCTCCTTTTTTGCAATAGTCCTCCAATAGTCTTGGGGATTTAGCATGAAAAATTAAGATGCCTCTTTCTGGCATGACTAAGACAAGCTTTGTTTTGACATGTAGTTCAGAATTTCCTCAAGATAACTATCCAATGAATTTGATCCAATGAATTTGATGCAAATTTGTGCATAAATTCATTTTCTAGAGAACAATTCCTGCGAATGGCTGGCTTGTTCTCCAAGATTATATATCCAGCTTTCAGCAGAGACAAGTGAGAAGTTTCATGTTGTAAGAGGTAAATATATAACATTTCCACTGAAAACCGACTTGAGTTGTTGGGTTTTTTTCTATGAAAAACCTGTAACGCCATTAATTTGCTAGACAATTAATCCATTGTACTGGATTTTGTTTAGGATTAAGTCCAAATGAAACCTCACCTCCAGACATTCCTTAAATTTAAACCTTGAGAGTTCAATGGGCTAAATCCATTACTAGTGGAATACTATTTTTGGGGTGCAGAGGCCTGCACAGTTCAAAATAAGCACCCTAAAGTCTGGCAGACAATGAAAGAATTGGTCTTGACTGAAATCATATGAGAGGGAATAAACTGAATCCTACCAGTCTTGGCTTTCTATCCATTGTGCTAGTAAGTGCCGGATTTCCATCGGGAAGTTATCGTCATAGAACTGGTCTACCTGCTCCAAAAACTTTATTTCCAGTTGCTGAACTTGACTCCATTGGGACATACTGCAAAAGAGAAGATAAAACATCTTTGCCATTGAAAGGTGAATATGAATTAATAATCCAAAGTGCATTAATCACTTTCATGGTAGTTCTTGTTATATATTTTAATGTTTCTGTTTATTCTGTCTTTCGAAACAGACAGTACTTGAGTAAAGTTACTCAGTTAAGGGAAGAGGGAGAAAAGATGGTAAAAAGAGAAGAGGGAGAGAAGAGGGGGAAGAAAGAGAGAAGAGGGAGTAAGACCATTAAAAGAAGTTCTAGCTTTTACACTTGAATGGGCACCTCTGCCAATTTCCTTCCTCAATGCGAATGTTTTGGGGTACTATATGATGCTCATAAAACAGAGATTTACACAGCACCTCTCACCAAGAGAAAAAGGTTAAGATTGTACTCCTCAAATCCAGGTAAAACTATTCTTATGGAAGAGTAGTAGAAAACAACAAATTTGCTCCCTTCCTAGTGAATTTATGTTACTCCATTTTTTCCTGAAGCCATAACAGTTATACGTTACTGTGCTGTTCCTCGACCCCCACAGATTCTGTTTGGAGAGTACTGTTTGTTTTGCAACGTAAATTGTTTACCTAATTGTTTACCTTTTCCATTTTTAATTGCCACAGAATTCTGAGATTTGATGTTACAGAATGAAAAAAAATGGGAAACAAAGTCATATGAAAACTATGAGAAAAGCAAGAGCAGCATTGTACTAAGCGTAGCAGAAATAGCCCAATGACAGGCTCTGAAATTCCACTGGAAAAACTATCCCAAACAAGTTTGGGCTGTTCACTGAGATACTGGAGTCAGGAGATTGTTTGCTCCACATATTAGCTGGGCTGAATTAAACCCTGCTTCTCCCCATGGAGTACACAGATTGTTTTGGGTGAGCAGGCTCTCCATATAGACACCTCAGCCTGAATGACATCTCCACTTAGGAGAACATTACCTTTCTGGTACCTGCAATCTAGGGTTGCACCGGGTCACCCATCATTAATCCTACAGGTGAAGACACAGCTTCCATTGTGATTTTTTTCAATGCAGGAAAGACTAAAGATAATACATTGCCTGAGGGCAGGCAACACCAGGTTGTAATTCTAGATGTGGCATGCAGATAAAAAGTCAGAGCTGAGAAGAGTCCATCATGGATGAGCAGAGGAGGAGGATGCCCTAAGGCCTGTGCCCTGGGATCTCAGTCCTCCAGTGGGCTCTGCCCACCCTGAACCCCATACCAGAGGTTGTATTCCCTTTAATTAGGGTGTTTGTGTTAACAAACTACACAGAACCCAGTTTGCACTGCAGTAGGTCAACATAGAATCATGGAATCATAGAATAGTTAGGGTTGGAAAGGACCTTAAGATCATCAAGTTCCAACCCCCCTGCCACGGACAGGGACACCTCA
Source organism: Amazona ochrocephala (assembly GCA_039720435.1). Lineage (NCBI taxonomy): Eukaryota > Metazoa > Chordata > Aves > Psittaciformes > Psittacidae > Amazona > Amazona ochrocephala. The sequence continues at coordinate 77,042,142 of CM077881.1, read as the reverse complement.
CACTAAACCATGTCACCTAAGGCTCTGCCCAAACATATTACATCTGTTTGAACACTTCTCATAGGAATTTTTCTGGAGGAAAAAAAGATGAGATTTCATCAAAATTGACATTTTTATGGAAAGCTGACCTTTCCATAAACAGCTTTTCTATTTCCAACTCTGAATCATAGTTTCAGAATGTCAACAGTTTGGAGTGGAGAATACATCGTATTTTTAATGCTGTGGTCTTTCATTTTGTGTTTCCTTAAGTCAGAGGGGAAAAAAAATAAAGTCATGAGATACGTCAAGGTGTAACAGTGCCCTGAGTACTTACTTATGCAAAAGTAAGCGTGACAGGTTTTAGTTTCTCCTTAACAAAGGCTGGATGGGATAACTCTGTGTGTGGTATGAAGGACACTGTATATAACATCAGTGGGAATGTGCCCAGTGACATTTCCCTCCTTTTTATTAGCTCCATTGAGAGAGGAAAATATATTGCCTAACATTTACCCCGTTTCTTTACATTGCTGAAAAGGATTAGTATATAGAAGTGTTTCACTGTCTGCCTTGCTATGCTGGGAGTTAAAGAACCACAGGCCTCATTTCTTGAGGTGCAAGGAACCAAGTCATGGTGCATTAATGACACTCAGAAATAAAATGAAGATCTGTAAGCCTGTTCACTTTTAGTGTGAATTTAATTGCAATTTCCGGTGATTGTGATATCCTAAAAAGAGTAGTAAGAAAACTCAATATTATTACCTAAAGAAAGGAAAAAAGGCAAGATTTTGTGCAGGCTGCAACCCGCTTCAGCCTTCTATGTACCAGCGTGCAGGGATGCTCACACGCATGGACACGTGGGGACAGTTTGTAAATGGGGGTTTTGTAACGGTGCTGGGTACAGCACATACAGGCATACATTTTCTATACACTGCACACAAGGAGTAGCACGAGAAGCTAAGAACCAGCCGTGATAGCTCCTGCTTGTTCTGGATCGCCCCCGAAGGCCGCTAGCAGAAGCGGGCGACATGTAACAGCGAGTAGCAAGCAGCAGGCGATGTCAATAGCGAGAGCGCAGCGGCTGCGCGCCCCGCTTCTGATGCGGCCGAGTGATGGTTTAACTGCATCCGGCTTAGCCTCCGCTAAACGTTACGCGAGCATCACCCCCGGCACAGAACCGCGCCGCCGCTCCCAGCCGGAGCAGCCCCTGCCCCGCCGCCCCCCGGTCCCCACTTGCCTGCGCCCGCGGGTCCCGGCCGAGCCCTGCTGCCGGCGGCGGCTGCTGCCTCCTGCCCGCTCCCCGCCCCGCCGCCAGCTTTATGCCGCGCCCGCCGCCGGCGGCAGCGAGCGGCCTTCCTGTGCGTCAGGGCGGGGTGCGCCCGCGAGGCCCCCAGCCCGCCTGTGTCCCCGTGGGGTTGTGGGGCGGCGCGGTGAGGCTGGGCATCACCCGCTCCTGCCCTGGTGAGCGCCGGTTCAAAGGCAAAGGGCAGGGTGAAAGCGGAGCGTGCCGTGGCTTCCTACAGCATCCCTCATTTCGGGCAGTACCTGGGATGCAGGAGCTTCTCTCCGAGGTTTGGTCCCTGCTCTGAGGAGTTAACGATCCAACATCGAACCTGTAAATAATATTCTTAAAGAGAGGGTTATGGCAGTAAAGACACGCTCCAAGTATTTTTTTCCCTAAAGAAGTATATTATTGTAAAGAGGATTTCTGTAACAGGAGGAACAGTGCTGCTAAAACCAAACTGAGTGGAAAATGCTAAATTATGACCATTTCAAATCCATCTTCCCTCAGCATAGAGCCTGAGTGTTAGGACTGTAGCTCTTGTGTGATGCGAAGCAGCCGCAATTTGCCTTAAGAAGGATCCTTTAGACTGACTATTGTTTTACTTCTCCTATTTTGTCTTACTAGAAACCGCAGTCACTAGCAAGGCTTTTCTGTGCCAGGCTGTGCAAACCTGGAATAAGAGGCATTCCTAGAGAACCTGCCAGGGAGCCAACCGAGTGCTACTACACTCTCTGTGCGCTGGGAGGAACGTGATACCTGGTTCAAGTGACAAGCCAGGTGCTGGAGATGCAGTCAGGAGGAAGGTGCATGTCCCTACTGAGGGGTAATTATATTTTCCAGTTAGAGTAGAGGGAGAATTGAAAGCGAGGGTAGAAGCTTTGACACGTAGCCAGCTTCTAGAAGATGGTATACAGGTTTCAGCAGCTGACCCGTGTCTGAACACCAGCTGGGTAGACATCATATTTACTGCATACATGCTTGAAATGAGATTTGGCTTTATCTTTCATAGCATCCAGCAGTTTTTCAGGTGCATTGCTATACAGAAAGCCAGGATCATGTAAGAAGTCTGCAAAACCCTGATTTATAGAGCTGTGTGGTCCGGTTCATGTTTCAGTATACTCTCTTTTAATTTGTTATTATTTTATGTTGTATCATTGCATATTTGTTCATTACCCTTTTCAAGTGAGATGGGACATAAGGTACTGGAGGATTTTCTTCACAATCTTATTTTTTTCCCTGAATGACCAGAGTGCAAAATCATGTTAGCTTTACAACTGTAGGTATGTAAGGCCAGAGGAATGCTGCTGTTGCTCTTCATTACCAGACACCCATTTAGTCCCAAATTGCATTTTGACATCTGTAAGTGGCTGCTCTTGGTTTTGATTTAACTGAGCCACCACTGGCTCAAAAGAGCTGATACTAGAGCAGAATGACAATATTTTCACTGCAGTTTGCTGGGAACTGGGGACCAGACTGAATGTCAGACTTGCTCTCTATCCGAAGATGTCAGCCCCCAAATACACCCAGAGCCTGGCAAGTCTCTGCTCAGACCTGCCATCTGTCCTCTATGTGTCGGCAATCATAGGGAGCAATACAGCTTCACTTCACTCACATTTCTGTTTTTGCTGATGGATACCCTGGCATTTCATTCAGAGTGCATACACTCACATACATTTTATAACATTCCCTTAGGACTGCATACTGTCCTTCTCTATATGTGATAAATCATCTTAGGGGTCAGCTGGAGCTTTGTCAGATTTTGTCCTCTGCCATTTGGCAAATCTTCATCGTTTTCTAAGGTAGCTGATTGTCACATGGTTTACTGTAAACCTCTGTAGGCTCCCCATTGGGACATTGAATTAGTAATTTGAGGACCCCCCAGGAAACAAAACTGATTAGTAATTCGATTTGGTGCTGTCAGTAGGGGGAACTATTGCACTGTACTTTTTCTTTAGTATTTAAATAAATATTGGTAGCCATTTATTTTTCTTTTTAGATTAAGCACTCATTCTCTGGGTATTCTTACATAACTGCTATCCATAATTACAAGAAGGCAGGTAGTTCATACTATCCCAATAAAATAAGACAGTAACTGGTTTCCAGTCCCCTTTGTGCTTGCTGTTTCTCTGCTTAACCTAGAAAAGAAGATGTACGGTGGAGTGGTTGCTATTAAGAAGATACTATGCTCTAATACAAATATCTATTCAGGCTTGCTTCAAAAGGCCATTAGAAAAAAGCTCAGCTAGGTGTCATTCCCAAAACCTCTGTCAGTCAGAGGTCATTCTTCATCCCAGAGATGAGCTTCTGGGAAGATGGTTCCTATTCCCCTCTTCCCTCCTTCCTGCCCCCATTTTCTGGCAGGTATGGCAGTAGAGGCAGGTCAATTGCTGGGATGGAGAGCAGCTCTGGAACAAGCTGTTTGGAATGCAGGATGATGGATATGAGCCATGGCTGTGGAGGCAGGAGGGGTGTGATCCTCACAGCAAGAGGCGCAGGAGAATGAGTGGAGTCGCTTGTGACATTACAGTGACTCAGGGGGAGCCCTGGGGCTTTACAGAAGCACACTGGAGACTGTGGAAGTGAAGTGCACTTTATTTGGAGGAGGGGAATAAAAGGGGCTTGTGGTTCTAGTGTGTTAGAGTTGGATTGACAAAGGGGTTGAGTTATGGCTGAATGTGAAAAGGCCTGAAGTATGCATGGGAATATAAGGCAGACTGGGGAAGAGGGGGGCTGTTTGAGAAGCACAGGTGGGAGAAAAGAGGATGTGGAGCAGCAGAGGACACTGTCAGGGTTGTGATGGCTGAGAGGTTCCCTTCTGAGGCTGAGGGATGGCTCAGCTCTGTTGTCTTGAAGGAAGAGTCAGTGGGGTGTGTTAGCATGCCATGAAAGATGTGATCATGCTTGGAGATGTGAGGGAAGGTGCTGTGGAGAAGGGCTGAGACGGGAAGAAAGAGATGGTCTAGGGCAACTATGAAGCTCTGGAGGAGAGCTGTGTGAATGGGATCCTGGAGGAGATGACTTAAGTCATGCAGTGATTACTGCTGAGCTAACACATGAGCAGGGTGTGAGGGAGGCAGCTGTGTGGGCTGAAAGGAGAAGTTCAGTGAGACACACTGGCAAGGCAGGGCTGGCTGAAATGATGCTTATGAAGTGTGGAAGTAAAGAGCCTAGACAGCCCATGGAGGGGAAGGAGTTTCTTCAGCTGCACTGAGTCACAGTGGCACAGTGAGGGTGCAGGTTGCAGCCCTGGAGAGTACAGATGTGCGCAAGTCATAAAAGGTTCAAACCACTGTTGAGTTTGGCAAGTCAAGGTTAATATTCGCTGTGTAGCATTTCACCCCACTAGTGTTTCAGCACCAGTTGAAGCAGAAGGGTAAGAAACAAGTGTCTAAATTGCATGGGCTGTTTAAAGGGAAGAAAAAGTCTCAAGTGATGGAGAAGGACATGGTAATATTCTCATCAAAAGTTCACAAAGTTGTTTCTAGGAACTTGGAGTCAATTTATTACTTTGAGCTGTCTGACCAACCTGTAATCAAGATTATCCTCTCATGTTTGGCCTCTAGTCATTATACTCATTGACTAACCTTTAATTAGAGTATGTCTCATCTATCTTTTACATAGAGGAGTCATTTAGCTAGTACATGCTATACATGCATCGTGTCTTGTACCTGAACTGTTCGTAGCTTCTCTTCTTACATTCAGAGCATGGACTTCTTGTCTCAGTGGGACTAGGAAACACTGTAATCATGAGAAATTGTCTTGCTGACAGTGTAGTTCCTCCTAGTCAGCACAGGATAAATCAGCAGTTGTGTGGGCAGGTCACATCCCTTACTGTCCTTTATTTGGAGAAAAGACAGGGACAGCAATATTGTCCTGAAGTTACATGTTGTCAGAAGCTGCTTATGAATACTGGAAAGAATTCTTAGCTCAGTGTTTGTGCGTAGCCAAATGAATGATTGTTATCCTAGAAAAGATGGGGGGGTTGGCTGTTTGGTTGTTCTCATTTGCTGAAAAATTTACTGTTTTCACCCTTCCAGCAATGAATGAACCTTGTGTGCAGATGTATAAATCCATGTGAAAATGCTTCTCACCCAATTCAAGATGATATCGGCTAGGAAACAAAGTAATTAACTTGCCACGTGGAGAATAATGAGAAATCAGGAGTTACAGAAAATGAAGGTATCTCCCGCTGAATTGGGCTTAGGTCTCTGCTTTTGTGGCAGTCTGACCTTTCGATGCTGCAGTATTGAAAAAAGCTTTGCTTTTTGGGGAGGTAGAGGTAAAGCAACCACTGAGCAGTGCAGGAGCAGGTCAGAACGAGTGCCCTGTAGGTAGAGGACTTCCCTCCTGAGGCTGTTTTGCTGTGGCTTGTGCCTGTGCCCAGACCTCTTTGGACCTAATGGAGGGTTCATGCCCACTGCTGCTGCTTGGGAGAGGAACTTCTGCACTGGTTCATAGCAAGGTCAAAGCCAGATGTTCTTCTGTCAACCTGGGACATCGGGAGTTCTCCTCAGGTATTGTTATCTTTGAAAAACAGGCTGCTGCGTGCCTTGTTTATTGTTTTACTTCTTGATGTCATATTTGCAGTTTTGCACTGGGTGGTTTAGTGTCTGCCCTGGGAAAACTCAGAGGAATTTGCTCTCAAGAGGAAAGATTTGGATATTCTGGTGAATTTTGTCTGTAAGGGAGGTAAGGAGAAATGTTAAGGAGAAAGAAGCCTGTGCATCTCTCTTGTAGAAGTTAAGGCCAATACCACTTGGGGTCCTACAGTCACCATACAAACTTATACACTAACAAAATTAAGGTAGAAAGTAATCACTTGAACGCTAATCTGTCATTGCTTAAGGAAAGGACACCGGTGGAGAAATGGAGGAAGCATGGAAAGAACTGAGGGCAAAGAAAGTAATTTGGAAGAGCAAGGAGAAGGAGAGGAACTCTGGGGGCCTTGTATTAATTACCTTGTATTGTAAATGAAACTTCCTTTTGATAATGACAGGCTGCATTGCGCAATATCATTGTATATCTGCTTTGCCTGGTTACCTCTTCCTGTGACTACTTTTTTCATCAGTTTTCATCGTGTGATAGATATGATTGATTTAATCTTCCACTTCCTCAGTGGTATTGTACAAATTTAAGTCATACTTTTCCTCATTTAGAGTCAGGTTTCCTTTGTTGTCTGTAGTTGGGTAGATTATTAGGAATGCTACTAGTGCTATTTTCATAGCCTTTTCCACTCAATGTAGTCTGTGGGGGCTCAGGAAACTTCTCTCTTATTTTATACAGCACCTTCCCTGTCAATTGGTAATGATCACTTTTCGTTTGCATGGAAACTGAAGACTGTGTGATTAGTGGTTTCCAAAGTAGAGTGTGAGAAAGGAATACAAAGTCAGTGTGATCTGGGGAATGCTGTGGTTTTGTGTAGGTGCTCCTGCGAGGTAAAGCTTGGAGGGCAAAATGGAGACCTTTGATGGTGCAATTTGATTAGTATGGAAGTCAATGTTGGCAGGACAAGAGAAAAGAGAATTTTCTCATAGTAAGCTCACCTGGGATTTGTGCTGTCAATAGCTGCTTCAATTCTTAGTGCCTGCTTTGCCTGGGATAAGATGACTGTGCATAATGGTTATTTCTGAGCATACTTAGGAATATTTTCATTTTGCAGTCTCTTGGGTCCTTAGAGGAGTCCTTGAGTTTTATAAGCTTGCTAGTGTATGCTAATTGCAAAATCCAGTGTGATGCCAAGCAATGACTTCCAAATGAAAAGGTCAATAATTTTAAAATTAGTGATGGGTTGTGCTCTGAGAAGATAACTTGGTTAATTAATTTAATAAAGTCTTTTCACAAAGGGAGCAATTAAACCAAAGTCTGATTATCTCTGCTTGATAATACTTGAAATATTCTATATTAAAGTTACAGGTTGTAGCTCTGATGGTACCAAAAGAACCTGTTCATTTCTGTTACCTTCTGAAACTCCTTGTCTTATTATATTGTTTATATTTGTATAACAAAGCACAGATCTTCAGAAATAATGTCAACTTTTTCCTTGTCTAGGCAATAAAATATCAACAAATCTCAAGCAGTTGCACAGTTCACCATAATTGCATTGCTGGATATCACAAGGAGGATGGCAGTCCCATGCCTGTTATGGACTCACTCCCTTCAAGGATGCACGAAAATGGTATGTGCTTGGATCCTTCTGTTCCTCTCCAGTCTCCTACAACAAATCCCAGTCAGATGAGATACTGTTTTTCCTCTGTAAACCTGCTTATTCCTGGATCTCAGCCCCTCTGCATGCTGTAGGTAATGGTTCTTGTGATTGGAAGGTTAGCTGCAAACTGTTATGTCCCTCACGCAGTGCAATTCCCAAGGCAGTGGGGTAAGAGGAGCAGTATGGATTAGTGTAATGATCCTGTATTTATTCTGGAAATCATAATTGTTTCTGAATTTTCCAAGTGGCTGTTCATAGTATGTTTCAAAGTTTTCAGTATGAATCAGTTTTTAGTATGATCAGTTCCCAGCAGAAATGAAAATGAGCTTGTTTTCACTGGGAGACAATTTGAGTGTCTGTAGGTGTAGGATGATGTGAAGAACTGAGATTGTATGTGAAAATTTAGCACTGGGAGTTGTTCTAATGGTGTGAATACAATTCATGTTGTTCTCTTGTCTTCTCAAGGAGAAATCAGTGATTTCTAGGGCTGGCTAGCTTGAGGTGAAATGCCAGTAGGGAAAAAAGCAGCTTGTGGCCGCAAAAGAACATGGGTAAAAGGAGAGAGCTTGCTGATTCACTGCAGCCTGGTCATTCAGGCAGTCCAGCATCAGAGTCCAAGGACTTTGCACTCGTATGAAGAAGTCATGATGTCTGGCATACATGTAGCGGGAATCAAAGCCCAGCCTTCTTCCCAGTAAAAGCTGAGGGCCTTTGCGATTGGGCATAATGATGTTTTCATTCCTGGTCTGATGAAGTGGCACAGCTTCAGCTGTGGGAGAAAGTACTCCGCACCCTTCCTCTATAACACTGTGAAGCAGCCTGCAGTTCTAGGACTGCAGGGGTCTGCTGGGAGAGGAAAAGAGACAGAATGTCTGGGCTCCTGCAGCAGCTTACACCAGGTCTTTGAGTCCTGGTGAATGCTAACTTATTTATTTGCAAAACGGTGCATGGATTTGAAGGGGAAGGTGATGTTTGCAGCAGGAATTCCATCCTGAGGCTGATGCCTGTTGTGTGTTGTTTGAGCTTGTGCTCTGGATTGGAGTATGCTTGGGCTCTTGCCAGATTGGAGAGTCCTGACTCAGAACTGGGCTAGGGCTGAAGTGGGAAGTAAGCTGCTGAACAAACCTAGGTATGGGCAGCACAACTTCGGTGGCATCACTCATCCACAAATTCTAGGTTTGTGAAAGACTGGGCAGCAATTCTTAAGATTGGGTTCCTCAGCTTGGCTCCTAAACACCATCTGGATTTCATTTAAAGCGTATTTAGGACTTCGTTTTTAATTAAAAATAAAGCTAAGATTTGCTTTGTTATGCTGCCTTGTGTTAGACAACAAACTGCTGTGTTGCTGCTGTTCTGTGCACGTGGCCACATTGTGTGAATGGGTCACAGCAAAGAACTACTTGGGTGTTTCGGCATCTGTCCTTGTCAGGCCTTTGTGTGCTGTAGGTCTTATGTTAGACTCACAGTGGTTAGCAAGAGTTAAACAAGGGCTTTTTCTCTTCCGTCCTAAGTGTCTACTAATGTAAATGTTGCCAAGATATTTAAATGGTGGGTACTATGAAGGTAGTCCTTTAAAACACAAGTCATCAATCACTTTTTCTCTCATGATCTTTGACTCATTTGTCATTTCTAATATTGAATAGTATTTTTCACACTAGTCAGCGCTTTGAGCACAGAATAAACTTTGTACGGCTTGCACCATTGATCCTAAAACCAACATGAGTGGAAACCTGTGATCTCTGTGTTCCTCTTCTCTAATTCAGAATCCCTAGCATCTGCCTGGTGAGTATCTGTGACTCAGGTTTTCAGAGAGGGAACCCTGATGGCTTGACCATCTAAACCAGTGGTGCTTAAATTTGGGGTTTTTTATTCTATGGCCTCCTAAAAGATCAGGAAAAATCTGAGAATTGCCCAACTTTTTTGGGGGAAAAGCTGAATCACACCTGCATTGTGGAGTGCTGCCACAGGAGTTACCATTTGCAGTCAAAAAAATGAGGCAGAGCTCTTGAATTATTATCGCTTTTCCAGAGCTGATTTTGTTGAGTTCTTTCCATACCTAGGAATGTACACACACCTCTCAAAAAAATCATCCTTTGTGTATAGCTGTTTTGCAAACTGCTGCATGAAGGTTTGTGACCTACTTGTGACCCAGAGACTGATAAGTGCTGCTCCAATAGCTACAGCGGTGCAGATAGCCTACACCACTGACATTATCTTTCGCCAGAAAAGAAACCACCGAGTTCTCTAAACTCCTGAGAACTGAGCAAAGGTTCTCAGTTAAACTGAAGCTAATATCGCTTGTGGTATTCATTTTTTTCAACTTTGTTTTACAAGCCATATGTTGTTGATTTTTAAAGTGTGTTTACTGTGAAGGAAATAACATAATGCTGTATTTGAATGCGCAGAGCACTGGGAGGTGCACTGAGCAATGCCAAAAGGCATCAATATTATTGAAGGTTGTAGTGTTTTGTAGTGTATGGCCCCATTTGTAACTTCTTTCCTTGAAGCCCTAGAAAGAAAACAGAACCTGGGGGATTTTGCCCAACCTCTTGTCATGCTTCCCTTTGGTGGAAGAGGCAGCTCTGCAATGGCTTTATGGCTGGTGCAGCCCATAGGGTGCTGAGCCCTGGGGCACCTCAGAAGGGACCTCCACAAACAAAGAAGGGAGGGAGGTACAGCTGGGTCTGTATGCTGTGTAACTGGAGGATGACATCTTGTAAAGTGCCATTCCCTTGTACACAAACTGCTTTTTTCTTAATTGAAATTAAAATGTACTTGGAGCCAGGACAGTTAGTGCAAATCTGGAAGCAGGGGTTCTCCACCCCTTGGTGGCTTCTAGGTCATCATCTACAACTCCAAGCCATACATACGAAAACATAAAAATACATTTCTTAGTATTAAAATAATATCCAGCAATAAGAATTAGCTATCTATGCAAACTTAAATGGCCTTACTCAGCTGATGAGAAGAACGATCTCCATGTGGGGTGTTAAGTTTTGTATTCTTCTGTAGCTCGATTTGTATCTTCTGTCTTGAGCTCACTACCAGTGTTGTGTAAATCATGCCATATGTTTTACATCTTCAAAAGAAAACTGAGCAAACCAGACAGTAATTAAAGTGTTTTTTCTAAATATCAGACTTTTTTTCTCATTTGGAGGTTTACTGATTTGCAGTTCTGCTGGGAATGAGCATCTTTACATTGCTTTGTGAACTGCCTATTTGTTTTCTCAAACAGAAGATCCCAATTCTGAATAAATGCGTGAATCTGCTCTTTGTGCCATGTCCATTAGTATAAAAGGGGCAACAACTGTGAAGGGATTCCAAAACTCAGTAGATTATAGCTAGATGACAGCAAAACGTGATGCTGTCTTGAAACTTCTCCTGTTTCACCAGTCTGAAGAGATACAAGCGTTGATAGGTTTAATGAGGTTCTCAAATGACAGGAGGCTGTGTGCTGATGTGAGAGTTGCGTGGTGACTCAGGGGCGGCCACATTTGAGTTGCATGCTAGCTGTTCTCAAGCAATGTGGTTATATTGACCGAGATCACCAAGGTAAAGACAGTGCTTTCCATGTGGCTTTCTTTACCAAAAGCTAATGTTGTACTAGGTAGCAAGTAATAAACAAGAAGATTGACTATTAAGAGATATTCTGATAAAATTACCAAAGTGTAAAGGACTGTATTGCCATACTAAAAGGTCTTGTTGAGAAAGATGGCACATAAAATTTGGCTTTACCTGATGTTACAGAAAGATAATACTGGTAGGACATAGAATCATGGAATGGGTTGGGTTGGAAGCAACCTAAAAGTTCATCCAGTTCCTACCCCCTGCTGTGGGCAGGGACCCCTTCCACTAGACCAGGTTGCTCCAAGCCCCGTCCAGCCTGGCCTTGAACACTGCCAGGTACAGGGCAGACACAGCTTCTCTGGGCACCCTGTGCCAGCGCCTCAGCACCCTCACAGGGAAGAATTTCTTTCCAATATCTAATCTCAACCTCCCCTCTGTCAGTTTAAAGCCGTTCCCTCTTGTCCTGTCCCTCCATTCCCTTGTGAAAAGCCCCCATCCAGATTTCCTGCAGGCACCCTTTAGGCACTGGAAGCTGTTTTGAGGTCTCCCTGAAGCCTTCTCTTATCCAGGCTGAACAAGCCCAGCTCTCTCAGCCTGTCTTCAAAAGAGAGCTGCTCCAGCCCTTTGATCATCTTCATGGCCCTCCTCTGGACCCACTCAATATAGCTTGTTTCCAAACCAGACTCCCATATCTCCCTATGTTACCCATAGCTACCTCTTCTGGCCTGAAGATTGTCTTGGCTTCATAGTCTGCCAGTTGGGTGGGACGTGGAGAACCTCTTGAAACTAAGCCAAAGTAGCGGGTGTTATGAGGTGTGTCTAATTCCAGTAAATTGGAAAGCAAGTTATGTCTCACACTGAGATTTAGATTATCCAAGAGCTGTTATCCATTAAAACATGAGATCAGTTCATTTTCTTCCATGAATTGTAAATGTTCGTTCTGCATATGGAAAACAGGCTAAAGAGAGTGCTGTTTGAAAAAGGCACTTCAAGCAGCCCAGGAGCAAAGCTCAGATTCAAACTGTAGAAGCCTATTTGCTCTTCCACCAATGTTCAGGTTTGTGTATGTCACGTATCTGCCAGATCATAGCAGTAAGCGTTTCTCAGTAATAAAATGTTTAATTTGTTGCAGCGTCTACTTTACTATTTTGGTATTGTCTTCAAAGGGATGTTTCTAATTATGGTTCCTTTTTTGTTCCTTCTTTTTTAGTGTTTATATCTTAATTGCTAACAGATATTCTTGTTTGACCTAGAGGAAAAGCATGATGATAACCACACAGATGCTTCAGAGTGGTGAGGTTGGGCATCAGTTATGCAAAACAGAAGTGTCGGATTAATATGATGAGCTTTATTACAATAAAAATTCCCTCTTGCAATCGTTCCTTCCAGTCCATCCTATAGGCAGGCTTAGGACTGTTATCACTCCAATTACATGTGTAGGGATGGTATTTAGAAGACCTGACTCAATTTTGTTAGACATTGTGTGCATCTCTCACCCAAAGTGCTTATTATTTAAAGGTAAATGGGTGTGCAGTTGAATGAGCAGTAGAAATGTAGGAGGGGGAATAAAAGGTGACAGCAGAGTATCAGTGTATCAGTGATCAGCATTTGAAGCAGTAGTCATGTCCCTTAGCTGCCTCTCTGATTCAAATTCTGAGGCAAAGCCCCCTAGGGTAACATGTTTGGCTTCAAGTGCCTCTGTTTCTCCATCTATGTGTAACATTCAAATGGCTATATCCATCTAGGAAGTTGGCTGTCCTGCTTGTATAGTTCTTGTTGGTTTTGCGTGAAAATGCTGTTTTGATGATACTGAGATTCTATTTGTTAATAGCAGTATAATTAGAACTGCCTTATCTATTTTCAAGTAGATGGTATTATTAAAATCATCCTGATATAGATGAATAAAGATTTTCAAGTACAGTATAGATGACTGTAAAGATCACCCAGTCATTATCTGTCAACTTTTGTTCTTTCTTCATTTTGTTGTCTTCATGTTACTCTTTTTTTTTGGGGGGGGGGGGGGAGCTGTGCAACTAGGAATGAGGGTACCATGACACCTGGATCCCAGGTAGTCAGTGTTCCTGTTGAAATTCACATGTAGGGATGTGATATGTAACAAACCAAGGAAATGCTGGTGAGATCACACCAGCAAGTGACTACGAGGGGTAATTTGGCAGGTTTAATACTAGAAATGCTTACAGGCATCTTGATAACTAAGAGAAAACTTTTTAGACTATTTGTTTTGCTGTTCGCAATGTAGTTTCTGCTCTGTGATTCTGTCTCTCATGGATCCCAACATTTCAAGCCTTAGAATACTAAACCATAACAAAAAATAACACCTTTCTTGTACGTAACTTCCTTTATCCTTCTGTGAAATTTGAACAATTCAGTTTTACTATTCTTCCCCATTGACCTTGACTATATGGAAAGTATGTCTGGAACACATGTTTAAAACAGGAGTTCAGAGACACCCACATATACTCATCGCCTGGAGTTAACTACTTTCATGACAAAGCAGGGTGTAGCATAAATCTGTTTGGATATATCACTTTAATTGAGCAAGAGGTGCTTGTAGAAACACTGGTCAAGTTATGTTGCTTTTGGTTTTTTTAATAAGGGAAAAGATGATGCAAGTGCAAATTGTTGCAACGCTGAAATACTGTAGGTGTAGTTTCAGTGGAAGAACAATACAGTCAGGACTAATGTGTCTGATACCTCATCCTGCTGGTTATTTGAAGATACCAAAATATCATTTCAATGCACATGCTAAAACTTGCCTCAATCTTGCTTAAGTGTAACCAGCATCATAGGAATATTTCCTTTAAAAGAAATACTAAAAAAACCCCAAAGGTTTATTTTTGGAGCTTCATCAGACTATGCTCACCTACAGATGGTGCCTGCTTTCCCTTTAAATTCTGTTGAAGTAAATTAAATGAGAGAAACCTTGTCAGGATTTTGAGGCTTGCTATGTATTTAAGCAATTCAGCTCCTAACTATCTGACTTTGAGACATCTTAAAGTCCATTATCTATCTTTGTGTCGTTCCCCAGCAAGAGTCAATCTAATCTAATATACTGGCAAAGCAAAACTTCATCTGCCTTTCAGTACCTTACTTGAATGTACATGCCTTTTTGTGAGGAAGTAGTTTTATTTGCAGTAAAATCCCTTCTTACAAAGCTGTGCAGTGAAATGATAATGTCACAAATTTGCAGCTATATCTAAACAAAGGTAGTAGCTCACCCTCTGCTATAGGCATATTTCCCATGTAATATTGAAATTATCGGTAGGGATTTCTGACCTGGGAAAACCAACGTGTACATTACTCTATTTATAAATCTGGGTGATGTCAGACTTTCTGCTGCAGAAGGGGAAGTGCTGGATTTACTAAACCATGTTATTTCTGTGAACCCTGCTAATCTCTCTTTCTTGTTTCATTTCTTTCATTGCAAAACTAAATGCCCTGAGCTATCTGTATAATGATTTCAGGCAGCAATACACATTGTTAGTTTATTTGCCCTGGGTATATTTGGTGTACTTCTGAAAGTCAATTTTAAAATTGCACGGATCCGTTTGGATGGAATATAGCAGTTTCTGTTCAATTTTTCCTTACAAGTACTTCTAGCAGGCTGAATTACCAGAGGCACACACTTCTTGGAAACCTAGCATGGAACGGGTAGAGCATAGTTCAACAGGAAAGGTAGTGTTGACACATCATGGCTCTGGTATTTGATGCTCTGGGTGAAGACTTGCAAGATGGGGAAAAGAAAATCATGTAGTGCAGCAATATCCATACAAGTCCATACAGGCAGATACCACTGCTTCCACTTAATGCATTTGCATGCAGTTGAGCAAGGCAATGAACACAGCTAGCTTTAGTCACTGATTTTTCTTTGCACTTTGAAGAGCTGAACTCACTGAAACCTTAGTTCAGACTGAACCTCTGATTTTTCTTGCCATTAAATAAAGCCACCTGGAGTTTAACAAGCTGAGTAAAAACAAATTTACCTTTTATTTTGTATTTTCCAGAGCAGATCTGACTAAAATGTTTGTCTCAAATCTGCAAGGATCAAGTTTGGTCAAGATGCTGAGCTCTACAAATGACAACTAAATGGAATGGGAGCTAGCGAGTCCATCCCCAACCTAGCTATTGCACTGCAGCATGATCACTCTGTCTGCCAAGCAGTCAGCATGACTTCCAGCCACAGAGAGGATCCCATACATTGTGCTTGAACTGGTATGCTGTGCCCAGTGGCTTGTGTCATAGCTGCATAGCTCTTTGCTCCCATCTAACACAAAGGCTTGGAGAGCAATATGTTAAAAACTGTGAGCACTTACATTCAGCCTTGCTGACAATTACAGCTACTGAGCTTAATGACGGCTGAGCTGCTTCCCTCCCACCCATCCTTCTTCCTCTCCCAGCTAGGCAGCTGCAAGTTTTGAATCCATAAATGTGGCAGCGTTAGAGATGGTCCTGCCAGAGCTACTGTCCCTTGGAGCTGTGCCATCCATAAGGACGATTCCTGCGCTGCTCAGGATTCAGAAGTCCACAGAAAAGCAGGCCTCAGCTAACCCATCCCCAAACATTTCTCCCAACATTAACTGCTCACCCAAAAGCTTCCCCCCACCAGTGCTGTCATATGCATTTCCATTTCGGGTTTCTGCTCTCCTGTGCTTGGCACTCATGTCACGTCTTGCTAAGGAATGAGTGCTGGTTTCTGTCTTCCCTCCCAATTCCGCAAGGGCTTGTGTTTAAATGCTACCAAAGTGGTACTGTTCAGGTGCTCTCCTCTGCCTTAAATGTCACTGCAGCTTGTGGATGATCTGTATTTCCAAATCTGGATTTCTAAAAGATTTTGCATATCTGTTTCACCAAGGTCTTAGTATTTAGTTTGGGTCTTACTCCAGAAGGAGTAAGGACTTTTTGTTATCATCTATCAGCAAAAAGTGATGGAATATCAGGCTTTTGATTTGTTAATGGCTCTCCTTGTGGTAACAGCTGTGGGAAATGCTTTTATGACTAAGCAGAAAAAGCAAATAAATAGATTTGCACACAGATGTGTGCTTTGCTGTTCTGCAGTTATTTTTGGAAGACTTCATTGAACTCAGTTTTAGAAGAAAATGTTTTACTATGATCTGTGATATAATTGTTGAAATAAGACATTGCCTCACGTGATAAACATGAGGTGGAATTCAGGTGCTCTTCCCACCATGTGTATTGCAACATGCCAAATGTAAGAAATCCTCCTCTTTACTAGGTTTACATTTCCTACAGAGACTTGAAGCGCAAACCAGTTTACCAGTTTATGAAATCAAGGCTAAAGATGATGTATCACTTGCCTTGACCAAGGAAAGGTGTAGTAATTATGAGGCTGTGCTTCAGAAAAAGATGCTGATCTGTTAATCTCAGGCTATAAACAGGCCTCCGGCTGGCCAAGTGTGAAGAATGCTGTAAAATGTTGGATTTGTTCACTTGTGTGTGTGTTGAGAGTGTTTCTGCCAAGATTGAGCTCCAGCTTTCTGCTAAGCTCCTGCACAGCTCTAGAAAAAGCCGTGCATATAGAGGCAGAGCTGATGGATTTTACAATTAAACTCTTAACTCTTGATCAAGACACAAGACAGCTCAGTTAATGTCACATGGTTTGCTGGTTGACAGTTGGATGAAGGCAGACTTCATGAAGATTACTGCTTGGTTTTCACAGTGCCTTGCATGTTTGACAGGCGTGCAGTCCAAGGACCTTAGGATGCTTTTGCAATTTGCCTTTTTAGTGGCCTGGGTTGATTTTGAGCTTCACAGAAAAGAGGTTTCCTTTGTGTTCAGGTGGTGTAACAATTTCATTGTTCGGTCCACTCGCAGGCTCTTATGTTTGGTGAAAACTGTAAGTTCTTCAGTTGTACAAGGATATCTCTTTTTAAGCCATTTCACAGAATCGAGAAAAAATCTGTGGGAAATTTAGTTTAATTGCAGTGACTGTGTTGAGGATGGACCAACTCCTAAGGGATAACATTTCGGATGGGTTTGATGAAGTGTAATTCACATAGAGTTGTAATCCAGGCTTAGGTGATCCTGTTGGGACAGAGGTGATGTGATTTCTCTTAGTAAATGAGACATCTAAATGGAGTCCCTTTTTAAGGAGACATAGCACCAGAGGACACTGCAGGTGTGAAGCACACACTCTTACAGCTCCTGCCAAGTAATAGTTCTTAAATGATACACTGGGGCACTATTTTATGTAACTTGCCATCAGATGACATAAATTCTCTGACAACTCTTAACTACATTGAAGCAAGCATTCTTGGAACAGGTTGTAGTACTGGAGCCAAGTAGTTAATCAGGTGTAACATGAGGCTTTGACATGATTTACTGCCTGCTGGTAGCTTGTACTGGGACTGTATTGTCCTTCTGTATGTACTGTATAATAGTTTTAAGCTGTCCGTGGACAGGGCCCTATTGTAAACAAGCTGTCTGGCTTAACTGGGATATCCTGTAAAAATACGTTAATAAAAACTGAAGTCATAGTAAAGGATCTTATTCCTGCTGTTTCTGTTTCCCATACTATTCCCACCAGTAAAGTACGTGCTCTTAACTCTTGCTATGCTGATGCTATTCTGACGCCTACTAGTGTTGTAATACTTGTTTCAAGACTGATAATCATTGCACGACATCTCAGTTGCCTGTGTGTGAATTCTCTCCTGCTTCAGCTTACACAATGAAAAAACTACCACCAAAAGAAAGCTTGTTCTCAAGGGGCCACATAATTTTATTAGCACTTACTGTATTTCATGTTTTGTTGTGTCTCAGCTTAGTCAGATCTATGGAGTGAGTTTGGAAGTAGTACTTTATTTAAGTTAAAGGAGTTTCTTAAATGAGGCAACTTGTGTTTCATATTAGTATACTATGTCGGGTCGTTGTAGCCTTGAACTAGCAGGTCAAGAAACGACAGTGAACCCTTCTTGGGTGTAACGTTCAGAAGGAGATTCTGAAAGACATCATCAGGCACCATTCACTGAGGGCAACCTCTACTAGACTTTCTGACTAGGGAGAGGTGCTGAAAAGGTGAGGTTTTGCAAAATGAGGTGTTGTTCCTCTAAATGCAGAGGAGTGCTGGGGTGGGTTTTGGACATGCTGAAATTCTTGAGGAAACAAGTGCTGAAAGGTGCACACTGAGAGTCTTCTCACAGAAATCACTGAGTTTTATAGGCAGGCTGAGACATTTAGGAGACCCTCAGAGGACCTGTGTGAAGGGCTCTTGTTTTACTAATGTCTATGAGGAACAACACCTCTGTTAGAGGTGGATTTTAGATTTGC
This sequence comes from Amazona ochrocephala, assembly GCA_039720435.1. Lineage (NCBI taxonomy): Eukaryota > Metazoa > Chordata > Aves > Psittaciformes > Psittacidae > Amazona > Amazona ochrocephala. The sequence continues at coordinate 77,023,804 of CM077881.1, read as the reverse complement.
CCTGGTCTGCAAAGAGTCGCACTAACCACTAAGCATAGCTTTGGAGAAATTTCTGGTTCCTTCCTTCTCCTCACCCTGGAGCTCTGCAAAGCGCAAGTCCTCTGGAATATGGGCACCAGGATTTTAGCTGGCTCTAGACAAATGCATCAATCCCAGTTTGAAATAGCCCCATCCCATTCCACTCATTTTTGTTAAAGACAAACTTGGGATATCCTGCCTCTTGTAAATTAATATGCCATTTTGAATGTAAACCAGGCATTGAATCTTTTTGGTAAGGATTTGAATTATCCCCGTAGTTGGAAACTAGTGTGTTGCATGCTGGTTTGGGGAGGGGAGGGTCATGCGTGTGCAGCTGTTGAAGTCCATTAAAAAGTGACCTGAGCCCCCCTGAGATCAAGCTTCGGATTAACTGTAAACTGATACAGCAGATCTCAAACACGGATTTCAGCTTTCTGCATGGCAGAGTTTTTCTGAATGCTCTTATTCCAGATAGTCTGGTTATACTAATCTTTCATGTACTTTTAAAAGAGGACTGCACAGCAAGTCATTGGCTCTTCATTCAGTTTAGTAATAGAAGAGTTAATCTTTCAAATCTGAATGAGAAGGATTAATACCACCCCCACCCCCCCCAAGTGTATTTCCTGAATGGTTATTAGTTTAAAGCTTACCTTGAAAAATAAGAAAGAAAAAAAACTAAGAAGAAGGATTGACAGTTTTGATTTTATATTACAACAGAAAATGTCATTTTCTTGGTTGGTTTTCAGATTTAGAAATGTATGGTTTTGCTCTAGTAAATGCTTGTCAGTGAATGCTACAGGACTTAGGGTCGTGATGGTACTGCTTAAAAGGTTCAGTAGAGCTTGGAAAAAAGATTGACAGGGTTGAGAGATCAAGATGGTGGGTCGTGATTTTGATTGGAAAGAAGTTTGCAAGGAAATCTCCTGTGATGCAAACACTGCTTCCTTAGTTTTGGCACCTCTCTCTTTATCTTTTTTTCCCTTGAATGCATTAATTTAAAGTTACCATGGTGAACTATAAAAGACGGTCTTGCTGGTTGTTTTCTAGGCATGAATAAGTAAGGTGAAATTAGTTGATCAAGACAATGAGGATGGGCATCTGAGGTAATGTGTTCACCAGAGAGGCAATGAGTGCTTTCTGGTGGAGTAGATATGTGTAGGGAGATACTTCCCACAGCCTCAATATTGCAGTGGAGAGAAAGCAGAGGCTTTTACTTCAGCTAACAGCATGAGACAGAAGTGATGCTTGCATGGGACTGAGGGGCCAGCAGCAGAGACCCAGTGCTGGTGCTGGCCTTGAGTGCTTCTGCTGAGGTGAAAGCCTTGTGTGACCTGTCTGTGAGGGTATGATGAAACAGCAGCTGTGTGAGTTGTGGTGTGGTTTGATGACGGTCATGAAGGCAGGGTTGATGAAAGGAATGAGTGTCTAGCCGGACTGGTTAACTCTTTGTAGATGGTAATGTGGCCCAGCCCAGTGAGCCCAGAGCAACTCCTTCCAGCTATGACGGCTCCTATGCCCTTGTCTTGATGGACAACCGTTCCCCCAGTAGCTCCTGGGTGTTTTGGAGACCTCTGGGTAAGCCCAGGTAGCATTTCATCAGGAAAGAGTGAATAACTTTGAGGGGGCAGAGAGCTAGAAGCAACTAAGCATTTTGAACAGCCTGGAGATAGCGGCAGTTGGCTTGCTGTTGGGCACAGCTGTATAGCTTGCCTGAATTGCAGCTGCCTGATTGCTACCACTTGAAAGGAGGCAGCCAGAAAGATTCAAGAGGTAGAAACCCATATCCTTAAGTTCAAGGAAGTGTTTCATTTTCAAAAGGCCACAGTTTACTATTTCTTCTGATTCCTGTGAGTAGGACCAGTCCTGACGGCTCTGGAAGCAGCTATGCAGGACAGCAATCACTGCTTTTCAGTAGTAAATATGGATCTCATCAGCTGGTATGTAACTTTGGTGTCTGCTCATGTGGTGGGGTTTTTTGTTGCTGTTTTTGTTAACTGTTAACTTAATGAAAACAATGGAATGGAACCTGGCTTTTATAATATAACTGTCTTCAGAGCAACAACAGCAACAGCAATCCCTTAACAATCCATGTAAATGAGCACCAATAGAGAGGGAGCTGGAGGGGGAATGCAGCAAAAATTGCTTGATTTTAATAGAATAAGTTGTTTCCCTCCCCTAACATACTTCTTCGGTTTTTCCTCAGCTCCTGTCTGCACCAGTTTGTACAGGGGTTGCACAACCTATTTTCAGCAGGGTAAAGCTGAATGATTTGCCATTCATATAAAAAGGTGATGAACCATGGCCTTCAGGATATCGTTTATTCAATCAAATGTAGCAGTCACGATAACCATATCTTGCAAAACGTTTTGCCCTACCTTGTCTCTAAATTTTCAATTGACGTAGTTCAGATTCATCATCCGCTTCCCTCCCTGAGCCAGGCAGATTCAGGAGGGAGCCACGGCAGAAGGTTAAAGCCTATTGTATAATTTGGTATTTAAGCTGCATGCCTTTTGCATACAGTAAAACATCAGGGATTAATGAAAGCATTTTAGTGGATTCCTATATTCGTGAATCATAGCAGAACCATGAGGTCACTACTACAGATAGCCTGACAACCAGATTTACAGGCTGGGTAGTGGTACTCTGTATGACCAAGTACAGTTTTCTTACCTGGTGTTTTTATTTTCCCCTTTGTACTGTTATACTGTATAAGATGCATAAGGCTACTCAAAATAATTTTGACATATAGAGAGTAAGATGTCTTAAATTTGATCACAAGACCAATAATCATCTGTTTATTCAAAGTTAAGAAGGCAAGTTAGATCTGCCTGTGGCACATAGGATATCTCTTAGCATGTGGAACAATTACTCTGTGTAACACCTAGAAACCAGACTGCTCAGTACACTGAAATGGCGATGTAAAAAATGATTGGAAGTGTACAGCAGGGGATGGTCTTGCCTGCAAGCAGTTTCTGATGCCTCTGGGCTCTGTGACTAGCAGAGCAGAGCTCAGTCAGCAGCCACTGAAGGGTTTTGGTGAAGCAATTTAGAATATCCTGGGACCAAAATAAGGGAATATTTCTAGTCATTCTTTTAGCAACCTTAACATATTGACCTGACTTATGGCCCCCCTCAGATTTCTCGAAGGAGAGGCTGTAGGAAGCTTCTTTTACCATTGGTTTTGAGGAGAGCAAGAACCATGTTGTACGATGGATAAAGGGTGTTTCTTTTATCTTGTGTCTTCTGTGCCATACCTGTATCTTATCTGCATGGACTTACTTAGCTTGACTGTAAAAATGTTGTGCTCTGAGTTACCCTAGTTCTGCCACCAAATTCCTAATGCCTATGCCTTGGAAGTCAAGGGTTCTTCTAACAACTTCCCTGTCATAAGTCTGCTGCAGCATTTTGATGGCTGCAGTAGGTGTGCCAATTCTGAACAAGAGACTACAAAGCTATTACTTAATATTGCTAAAAAATACGGAATTCATAGATGAAATGTCACCGTATGGATTATTGCCCTCCATGGAGAAAATAGAATCGATGCATATGGCTTGTACCTCACTTTTTCTTTAAATGCTTGGAAGCCTAACTTCTCCCATTCTAATGAAACCCCTCTACTTCATTCTGGCATTGACAATAGGACTTAGGCTGAATTTCATAAGGTTCCATGAAGGTTCTCTATACTGCTGGAGAGAGTCATAAGGAGTATTTAATACAGATGTAAATCAGACATAGCGCTTTATCCAGGGGACAATAGCCCTGTTCATAGCTCTGTTTACGAAGTCATTAAAAAATGAGGAGAGTGACCTTAAAATAGCAACGTGAACAGACACATCCAAACTCTATTAGAAACTGAAGAAGCTGGACAGAAAATCACGTTTCCTCACAAAGTGATAGTTATTTCCTATAGAGACCATATGGAGCTTGACAAGAATAGCTACGATGACCCCAATGGTTTTAGGCATGAGCTTTCCTTAACCAGTTATTAAATGGTTTAATGGTTTTTTTCCCCTCCACAATCAGGAAAAAGCCATTACAGTGAAGCACATATAGTGGGTAATGCTATGAACACTTTCCATGTAGTTAAAAATTTGCCTGTCTGAGCAATGACATCAAAATGTCCAACAGTGTTCTAAAGAAAATGGCAATGCACGAATTTAGCAGACCTTGGTTTATGGCTTACAATTCTTTGTAAAATCTTTGCATTTTGGGCTTGCAAAAATAAAGACCTATAGAATACAAGATTTAACACATAGCACTAGTGCTGACAATGGCTGTTTAAGGGTATGGGGGAGAATTCTCGTCTAGTTACTACCATAAGTAATTATTTTTTGTTTGTTTTTTCAATTTTCCTGATTTGGGTTCAAAACACAGAAATACAGTTTCCCCTTTTCCTGATGGCTCAAGACATTTTGATTGTTAAAATACATTTTGTATAATTTCTTCATTTAGCCTTTCAGGGCTGCTTTTGGACATCTGTTTTAATTATACTGAAGCAAGCTATGATCTTGCTGGCTTAAAATTTCCAAGACTGGATGCCAGCAGCAATGTGTTTGTCTACTGTGTTACACTAGTTCTGCCAAAGCAGAAACTCCCCAGGCTATTCGCTTCTGATTTCTTTTTTCTTTTAAATGTATTTTATTTTATTGGGGGGGCCAAATCTTAAAATGAGAGATGCATGATCCAGTATTAGTTTTGATTGGCTCTCAGACTCATTCGTCAACATAAGTCCCTTCGTTGCTGCAAAAATAGTGCCTGGGAGATCCATAATAATGAAACAATTCTGCTTGCTTTAGCAGTGAGAAGAGACGGGGATCAGAATAGCCCCAGCATAAAAACGTTATGGTGTAATATGAAGCCCTGCAGCTAGTATTTACAGCTGTAAAGGATGTTTTCTTGTAATCTCATTCTTGTCTTTATTGTTTTACTGAGTAACTTACTCTGTTTGCTCAGGGGATGTCTATGTTTGGCATCCTGTGGAACTAGAATATGTAATGCTTTCTTCTTTTTTTAGGAATACTATGCTGAAGAAAGAGAATAAGACAATACTTAATCCCTTGCGTAAATAAAATCAGTTACTATAGATTCCTGTTGTGTTTGAAATGAGCTATAGCTAATTGGTTGGCAAGGAAAGGGGAGGGGAGGAAGGAGATGCTGCTCAAGGTTTCTTCACACAGATCATGGAAGGACACAGGTGGATGAACAGGTTTTCTGTTAAAAAATCCCAAACAAACAAAACCAACTTGTTTTTTTTCTTTTGCTTTTTAAGTGCCAATTGAAAAAAAAAAAGACATCTAAGATCAGTAATTAGCCTTGCTGTTTAATTATTTTTAAGGCAAGACTATCGGTATGTGTGGTCTCCCTACTTAAAATTACAAACAGCTTAATACTAACTTAAAAGAGTGATTATGCCCCAAAACACTAAGGGAATGCCTGCAGTGAAGACTAAAGCATGACTTCAGATAGCGCAAGCAGTCCCTGTTGGCCCCATTCTGACATAACTACGCCCTCAACCATATCGAAGGACATTCAGAGGCAGCCTGGGGGCTCCCATCCGTGGGTTCCAGCTTCCGTAGCTGGTAGGTGTTCACTTATGTCCAAAAGGTCAGCTGGCATCTGGAGGCAGACTGTTTCTCTTTTTCTTTCTCATAGTGAGCTTAGCATTTCTGTGGATCTTTTAGGAAAATAGAAGTTGAGGGCAGCAATTTCCTCAGCTGTGCCATAGCTTTCTACTAATGAGGACACAGAAGCTGTGCATCCTAAAGGAAAAATTTCCTGTTTCAGTGACAATTGGGTGTTGTGTTGAGTATCATTGTGGTGGTAAATTTAGCGCTGTGTGAAGCAGTAGCATGACCCCATCCTGTGGTTGTGCTTCAGGATGTTTGTCTTGCCATATGATTTTTCTTCAGTGCAGAGTTAAAATTATTTTAAACAAAATTCCCTGTAACTGGTGTCTGTTTTGAAATATCCATGTAATGTGGACATGGGATGGTTAGGTTAACAATGACATTTCCATCACATCTTTACGTAAATAACTTCGAATCTAAACTTCATGCTGTGCTGTATTTAGATTGGTGGCAGATAAGAACTTTGGATCAAACCCAGACTTCCCAGAGGAAGTGTTAATGCAGCAGCAGGATCAAGCTAAAAGTTGAAGTCCTTCACCACCTGATATCTGTAAAGCTCCAGATTGAGGGCATGATTTTCAGAAAATTATTTATTTCCTGAATATAAATTTTACTACATTTCCTAATTGGTTGCAGCGTGGGCTGAAAAAGCAAGAGGGGTAAGAGGCTGCAGGAGTAGCTACAATCCTTTTTCCACTCCAGTTGGAAGGGATGCAGAGTACTAAATGAGTATCACTGGTGGTTTAAAGTGCACTTGCCCCATAATTAGTTGAATCTTGCTTGCAGAGGATAGGGCTTTGTTTCAGTGGGTGGCTGGATATACAAATTGGTATTTCATACCCGTTTCCTTGCGCATCTTTCTGTGGCAACTCTTTTCTTTAAAGACTTCAAAGACTGAGCTGCAACATTACTGAAAAAGTCAATAATACAGATGCTGTGTGAGCCAGAGCAGTAAGAAAGGAGTCTACCCTGAGGGAAGAAGTGGGAAGCCCCAGTGTAACACATTGAATGTTTCAGCAGCGATTAATAAATTCATGAGGAGCTGTTGTGCAACAGTACCCAGAGCAGATCAGTGAGTTAGCATTTGGAAAGCCTTGTTTTAGTAATAATTATGCAGGGCTATTCTAATTTCACAGGACATATTTTAGTGTATGATCTGAACCACTGTATATGAAAAGTGCAAGTTCAAAAGGCTTTATAAAAATCTAATATCAGTAAAAACAGTTTCATGATTAAAAAAGTCACACAAAAGCCTTTTTATTTTAAATTAAACACCTGTATGGTTTTTGCAGCAGTATTGCAGCTATAGACTACTGGCATAACCAAAACCAGTAAAAAGCTAAGTATAGGGTAAAATGAACCCATATAAATTCACCTCATAAATGAGGTGAAAAGGATAGTTTTTGGAGGGTTTGTTTTTAAAACCGATATAGTATTTAGTTTCTGGCCTTCAGGATGGTGTTTAATTTGGAATCCTCTTCTCCTAACATGCTCAAGGAATAACAAAACCATAGCTAACATTAGTACATCCAGTTGTGTTTGTGTTGTTGCTTTTGGCACAAAGATTCAGCATCTCTTTTTAGCTTTTAGATACAGAAGCACAAAGTAAAAGCCTTTTAGAGTGAGAATGTGCCTTTCTGTTTTACAGTAAGGCTCCAGGACAGTTTTCTTCAGTCTCTGGGTTTACAAAGACAGCTCAAAACTCCACATAGGTAGCTGGGGCAAAATTGCTTAAAATCCTGAATGTTTTGCCATCTAAAGTCCTGACTTAAGTCCAGCCATTGCCACTCAGGGTAAAGTCATTCCTTTTGGCTTGACCAATGCTTAGCAAATAAAATCTCACTGTTCAAAAGATTAAGGACATGATAAACTCAGAGACTTGCCCATATCAGAGTCTGTATGTTTAAAGAAGACCCAGTTGTTCATTAACATTGATAGCCTCCAAAAGAAATCCTTCCTCACATCTGAGCTTGATTAAGGCCTCATGCTTCTCAAACTGCACTGTCAGGAGGTGAGCAGCTGCAAGCTAATCGGGGTCGATATCCTCATTTCTGCTCTGAAAGAAACCAAACCCTTAACCCAATGCATTTTCCTCACAAGCTTTGAAATCTCAAAGAGGCAACAGTTGTGAGTGTTTGTATGAAACGTGCGGCGGTCTCTGCAGTGTGCTCCTTCATTCTTCTGAGCCCCTGTCTGCTGGAATTTCGCACATGGAGAAAGTTATCTGTTCTTTAAACAAGAACATGTAAATTAATGTCTTTTGTGGGAAACGTGCTGAATAAGGATCTGCTATGGACCTAGCTTTGTATGTAGGCAGAGGCAGTTGCTGGACTCAAGCCATTCATTTTTCTCCCTACAGTCAAAAACATTCATTATAGCCTACATAGTTTTACTTGAAGTCTACCAGCTTTGTTTGAAATAAAGGATCCAGCTTTTTGGAGACATTTTTGTCTTTTCTGGTATGCTATCTTGATAAAGTCCCTAATTCTTCCACCACAGCAAGGGTGTTTTATCCATCCTTTCATCAGATCACAGATGCTCCCTTGCCACGAGTGTTCTTTTCAAGGGCTAGAATAGCACACATATCCGCAGTACCTGCTTCTGTGTTGCCTTTTTATATTACTTGTCCTGTGTTTCAAGAGCCTGCTGGGTTCCATGGCCTTGTTGGCACATTGTTGATTTTGACAGCATGCTTAATGTGATACTAAGCCATTATGCAGAATGGTTCCCTGTAAAGTACATTCCTGTAACCCTCATCACATATCCTATAATGAAAGTTTTTCTGGCATTGTCCCTGCTGAGGTAGCTGCTAGATACAAGAGGCAGTGCAGCAAGGGACTTTGACCCATTTTTGTATAGGCACTAAGAAGCAGATGAGATGTAGAAGAGAGGCAGGCACCCTTTCCCTTACCAGATTCACAGTGTTTATAAGATTTACAGCAGGAACAATCCTTGTGCTGTACCAAGTATAACACATCTGACTCTCACTGGCTCTTGGGATGGGTGATGTGCTGGAGGAAATATTCCTTTTGTTTCTCTATTTCCCAGGACCCCCTCTGTCATTAATTTTTTAAGGCAAAAGAGTAATTCATCCCTTAAGCAGGTGCTTCAAAGCTCACAGGCAAATTATACAGATGAAACTGCAGCTTTCTAGCTTTTTTCTCTTTCTTGGTTGCTCTTTCCTAAAGAGAATAATCATAGAAACCATAGGGTCGTGTGTGAGCCCTCTCTAGTTGCGCTGTTATATTAAAACAGTAAATCACTTTCATGAACGTGCTTTTTCTGTGTGGCAGCTGTTGGGTTATTTAGTCCAAAGTCAACTGTACATCTTTAGTCACTTCAGAGATAACGTGTCCTACAGATGGTTTCAATTAATATTTGTTCAGGGCTGTCTAAAGCAAGTAGTGCTTGTTTAGTAAGTGTCAGTTAGAAATATCTCTGTTTATGCACATGAAATGTGACCTTCAGACCTGTTGTGGTCCGCTAGGTAAAAATCGGCTTGGCACAGGATTTTCATTTACATCCTCCTCTCTTTACTCTTTTTTACCTCATGTTGGAAGTGGGCACAATACCCAGGGCTTGTGGGGTAGTCGGCCCCAAGCCTGTGCCTCTGTTGGATGAACAAAAATAGTGATCTTTGTTAAGCAGTTATTATGGATTTTACAGAGCATTTTCAATGTTCAAAGCCTGGCTCAGCCCAGCTATTCTGCTTCAAACAAGCACACATTTAGGAACAGTACTTAAGGATGAACACAGTTTATGCACTTCACTGACTGCAGTCCTTCAAAAAGTAGCAAGGCCTTTTTAGCTAAACCGATAGTGGAGACAAAGATGGTTTATTGCTCATACGGTAAAAGTGTTTGTAATGACTGAATATGAAATGACAAAGTTGTTTTGAAGAAAAAACAGGCTGTGACTGTCTGTTGATGAGATCTAAGAAAGAAAATGGTTTGTAATACATATTATAGGGCAACACATACATAGAACCACACACCATAAATATATAGAATTTACATTTTGTTGATGTAAAAATGAGAATCTGTATATTACACAGAATAATAATCACAAAGAATAGCGAAATCAGTCGCTATCAGTGAATGCTGAAAGTGAAAATGTAAGTTACGTCCTGACAGACTAGTGATTAATCTGGTGACATTTAATTAAGTATATTCTCGGATTCAAACAGGTACTGGAATAGCTTGAGTAACTGCATTGATGAGGAGTTAACAGGGCAATGTAGAGGAAAGTTGCATTGATGTGTTTGCTCTGTTTCTATTTGGACAGAGTTAAAAGTTTGGCTGAGGCACCAGTTACGTCACTGTTGCCTTGCTTCTTCCAGTAGAATTGCAGTTGGTTCCAGCTGGTGTAGCTGGGGCTGGATTGCTTCAAGAAGGTTGCTAACAGCATCTCTTACAAGCGCTGCATTCACCTATGGTGGAAGCAGAAACACACCATATACAGATGTTATTCATTTGCTCCTTGTTGGCAAAAGGTTTCCCTCCTAAAGAGTTCACTGTGTTGTAATAAAGCTGGAGAACAAAGAAATTGCTATTTCCCTGCATATAAGACGTGCATAATCCCCAGTGAGTAGTTAACATTTGGGGAACACAGGAAGAACTGCGGTGCTGGCAACGTCTGTCTGGCATGTGCAGTCACATCCTTCACAGCTGGGTTACCTTCCACAGGCTTTTCTTGCAATCAAGTTGGAACAAAAATTGTCCTCATGTGCCCCAGAGAAGCTGATCTCTTTCCTTATGGTAGCGGGGGAAGTAGAAGGCTCTCAGGCTACAAAATTATTCAGATGGGACTTCCAGAAACATCTCATTCCTGAGTTCTTCAGCCATTGATTTTTCCACACTGCGCTTCTCTCCATTATTTATACTGCCTTCATTGTTGCTACCACCCATAGGCCGGTGGATAGCCAGCAAAGAGTTTGGCTGAATTGTCCATCTGTCTGCACTTTCAATTGCAGTCAAAATGGTTTTGAATCCACAGCCTAAAACTTTCATAGTAAGTTCCCCTTTTAACTCTTCTGTAAGAAAATCACAAAGGTGAGAGAATCATACATAACTAAAGGAATTGCATGCATAATGACTTCTTCATCTGTGACTGCCTGGATACCTTTCAGTATCAGCATTTAGGATGAGATCTTTTATAATGTTATTCTCTATTGAGCTTCTGTTGGCTTAAGTGGTGGAACTCCTTTTCTAACACTGTCTTCTGCATATTCCTTTTGTAAGAAATGGGCTTTCATTTTACAAGTTCTAGTAGCAATTGAAGACCACATTTGAAGAGTGGGAAAAATAATGATAAAGCACAATTCCTCATTAGAAATCTTGATAACTATTGTATGAATATGTATAAATACATATAAATACATAGAAATTTCACATGTTTCATACTACCACACAGGAATGGTGATTTCCAGTCTGCAGCAATTTGTTAAGCCTCAGTATGTGACATGTGGGATTTATTATTATAATACACATGGGTTTATTCTGAAAATAAGCTTGCACATACTACAGTTCAATTCCAACACTTTTTTGTTGGGTAATTTTGCTTGCAAGAATAGTTGTAGTCCAATATCCTTAATCCAGATGCAAGTTCTCTTTCTATGTGGAGTCCTAGATAATAGAGAACTATACAAAGCACAAGAACATGTCATTGCTATGTTCATATGCCTGTGGGAAGGAGGATCCCCACAAACAGATGCGACATGTGGCTAGAAATCTCAATATAAGTGCAAGTCTATCTTTAACACATCACATACTGTGTTTGGGAATCCACAAAAACACATACATTACAAAATCAAAGAGCTCTGTGAGAAGGATATAAAACGAGGAAAGAATATCCATAATTACCCTGCTGCAGAGATTTTCAGGCTGAATATCCCTGTATGCGTGGAGATTGCAAAGGAAATACTTGTGTTTGCCTTTTGCTCCACAAAGAGACTTCTCCCTAGTCCTACATGGTTTCAAACGGCACATTTTTCCCTTGCCACTAAATGTGAGGACTGATGTGAGATGAACTTTTCAATCTCACAGGACACGGGGCCTTTCCCTCCCCTAATTTTGGTTTTCACAGTTTGCTTGAGGGGGTGCTTGTGAACAGACGCAGGCAGCTGTGTCTCAAAAGCATTTGTTTTATAGAGGGAGGGGAAATGAATCTGTCCTATTAGGAAAAAAGGGACCTTCTCCTGTTCTGTAACATCGACAGTACAATACTTTGCGTGGGTGGGGAAGTATTATTTAAGAAGTCTGAAATGTCAAGTGCTACCTCTGATCAAATTCCTCCTTAAGCTCTTGAAATATATTAGAAGCTTGCAGAATTAAGATGTCATTTCAGAAGGCTCTTACATCACTCATGTTTTTAATTTTTTTCTGTGTTTCTCTTAATTTCAATGGATGTACTTACTCTTGAACTGAAAAGCAGAGTTACTGAGGCACTGTAGCATGAGGTTTGTTTAAAAATAGCGAGAGAACAAAACCTGTTTGAGGTCTGCTGGTTTCATGACTCAATGTGCTGATCCAGCAGCTGGTGTATCCATCAGACACTGCAGTGTCTGCTCCCCCGGGGAGTCCATTTTTCTGTGCAATGCATCGCAGGTACTTACAAAGAGAAACCAGAAAATGATTACCCAAGTATGTAAGAGGGAGATGCTCAGCCCTTCAGAGCAGATGAACCATGCTGAGGTCCATTCTGCCTGGTGGGTATTAGGTCCAGCTGCTGAGATCACTGGATCAGACTGAGGATGTTAGCATGGAATATACAGGTTAGGTTGGAGAACTTTGATGACTTGCATCAAGCACCAAACTGATGTCAAGCCTGAATTAGCCAGAAAAAAAGTGGATGCTGCTTCTCAGATCCTGTCCTGTGCTTTATGCCAACACACAATCTCCCCTAGGTGACCTCTTCTCTTGAATTCTAGGTCTAGACCCTCAGGCTGTCGTAGGTAGGTCTTTGCTGCAAAGGATAAAAATACCGTGCTAACTGAAGGCATACTGCTGCGCCTGGATAAAAAGGGGAAGTCCCTATTTAGCACAGTGAGGAGACATTATGGCAAAATGGAAAGCTGACAGTGTTTTGACAGGTGGGAATATAAATCCTGTATGAGATCCACAATTGGAGAAAGCAGATGATCTTGGTATTGAATTTAGTCAGTGCTTTCCAAAGCACTTGAGGAGCATTCTAGCAAGTGGCTGTACAGAGCCACTGCTTGTTCGTTATAACTTATATGCAGTTTAATTTGCCACAGGTGGGTGAAGGATGAGCTGTGTTCATGTACAGTCTTTGCTTTCTGGTTTTCCAGTCACGGAATTGGAATTCTCTGGACCACTGGCAGCTTGTTTGTGGAATCATTCACCTGGGTGCAGATAGAGTTCAAGCCTGTAGCCATTTTCCATGACAAAGAAGCCAGACACTTACTGTTTTTAAAGCCCTGTGCTGGGTCTTAGAGTAAGATTACCTGTGGTGGTATGAGTACTGGGTTTTATTTTGCTTTAAGTGGAAAAGTATTATAGCTACTGTAAGGGATATTCCCGTAACTTCTGGTATGTACTCAGTCCCACTGATTTAGAACAGAGGTATAGCTGCAACGTATGCAGAGGGCATGGAATCTTCTCACTTTTTTCTGGGTATAGGAAAAATGGCTAAGCTTGTACTGGTGGCTAAGTATGAGATTAGACACGTGAACGTCTAAATTGTGTTTTCAGCTCTGTGAAGGAATTGATGTATTTTTTATATTTTATTTCATTTTATTTTATTTCATTTTATTTTTTTTGTTGAGTTGTTCTTGGTGACTCAGTTTCCTCATTTATAAATAGGAATAATTTGAACTCACCTAGTTTGTCTCTCCGTGCATGAGAATTGTGTACCCAAACAATATGAAATAACAAATCACATCAATCAGTAACTATCTTTGGTGGATGAAAGAAATAGTAAGTAAAACAAGGATTGGTTTTATTTTTTTTCTCTTTTTTTTTTTTTAACTGTTGAAAGCAAATTTTAAGTTATAGATAAGAATATTTGTCTCAAGTATTGATTTTTTTAATTAAGGTATTCAAATTTAACCAAATTCATTTGAGAGTGCTTCTCTCTCCCATCCAATTTTATCTAGCAATGTCAGATGTTTCTGTATTTCTAGTGAGCTACTTCATCCTGGAGCCATGGACACAGCTGAAACTAGATTACTATCCTGCCTTGCTGTAGTTCTTGACAGGCAGTACAAATTACAGTTCATAGTAGTTCTGGTTTGGTTCTCTAAAGTGCCTGGCTCAGCTGTTCTTTGCCTGCTTTTCAAGGCAGGCTTGGCTAGGAGGTACTTCTAGCCATTAACTGATTGCCCTTGTAATTGCCAGGGACCCTCATAGACTAACGAAAGGGCTGTTTTGTGTTTGATTCGTGGGTTGTCAGTCTAAATGGGACCATGAAACGCCACAGTTTTGCACTTACAGTCTTAGCAACAGCTGGTTTTACAGTTGGGTTTGTATCTGACTTGCCCGGCTTGTGGAGCTGTAGGCTGTAATCAAGAAAGGGTAGTGTCCACCCTGTGGAAATGTCCAAAAAAAGAAAAGGAAAATAAAAAGGGGTCATCTGTAAATAAGCAGCTCCTAAACTGCTCTGATGGACACGGATGTCTGCCACAGCTTCTGGCGAGGCCGTGATTTGGGAGCTGCGAAACAGGGATGCAGCCCTGTCCAAATGAAGCCTCTGCCCTTTCAGAATGACGTATGTGTGTGCTAAAGAAAGCACATTTAATGGTTCAGTAGTTGGAAATTCCTCTTAAATATCCTCTAGGTTAACTGATGTTCAAAAGAGACCTGAATGTGTGTTGAATACTGATTATCCCTGATCACTTATATGCTGAGATATCATTTGGCTTCAAGAAATGTGATATTTCCAGAAGAAAAGAATTCTTGGTATCTGCCTGTACATCTTTTAGCTTATTTTAAATTTATTTTTTGTACATTTACTGCAGATTTGTGCCAGTGGTAATTAATGGTAGTCCAGTAGATGTAGTAAAAAGAATCATCGAATGGTTTGTGTTGGAAAGGACCTTAAACCCCCTGCTATGGACAGGGACACCTTCCACTAGACCAGGTTCCTCCAAGCCCCGTCCAACCTGGCCTTGAACACTGCCAGGTATGGGGCAGCCACAGCTGCTCTGGGCACCCTGTGCCAGGGCCTCACCACCCTCACAGGGAAGAATTTCTTCCTAGTATCTAATCTAAATGACCCTTCTTTCAGTTTAAAACCATTGCCCTGCATCCTACCCCTACATGCCTTGTATAAAGTTCCTCCCCAGATTTCTTGTTAGGCCCCTTTTAGGTAGTGGAAGGCAGCAATAAGGTCTTCCTGGAGCCTTCTCCAGGCAGAACAAGTCCAGCTTTCTCAGACTGTCTTTGTATGGGAGGTGCTTCAGTGATAGGCTTCTAATTCACATTGTATAAAGAGCAAGAATGGAAAACTGCCTCAGAATAAGAATGGGTAATGAGATATCTTCTTTCACACAGAGCTGAAACAAGGTGGGAACAAAGTGCTGGAAGACTAGGGAAAATCTCTGGATAGTTGTGGTTTGTTTCCTAGAGGACAAGGCACCTTCACAAGGCTGCTAACTATTATCTATGTTATAAATGCTACTAAATACCACCAGCTGTTAGAGATGGACATTGTTATTTCCATGAATCTAAGCATCAAATAGCCACAAAGAGTGCGGCTGAGAAGCAACCACCATTAACCCTTTTGAACCACAGCAGTAAGACTGGCAGGAAAGCTACACTGCTTTAGTCCTGTGCTGATGCTTCTCTTTGGATGAAACGGGGAATTTTAACTTCTGAGGTAGATGGTGTTGTATTTTCATGCCAATGAAATAACTTTTGATAATTTTAATGTGTAAAGTTGAAATAGATACTTTGTGCAATGTTTGCAGTGACCGCCTTGCGATGCTACTGAATGTTCTGGGTGCGGTTTTGGTAAATCGCATTGGCCGGGCAGTGACTGCTTTCCTTACAAAAACCTGAATTTAGTTTTCATTTAGATACGGAATAAAAATAAAGTACTGTTTTTCCTTCATTAATTGGGAAAGAATACAATAACTAAGTTGGAGAACAGTGAGCAAAGTCACGAGCAAAGCATTAGCCTGAATGAAGAACGGCGCGAAAGGATGGAGTCATGGTGCTGCTCAGGAATGGCTCTTGCCTCTTTCAGGCCACCCCAAACCTAAATTACCTTCCTGAGAATACCTGCATCACGCTGTCACTGTTTCTGAGTTTTAACCAAGCCTTAAGTTTCCAGGGAGGAAAGTATTGTGTTGAAGCAGTCTTTGACCACTTCTAGTGAAAGCAGTCATGAGTTTTACAGATTAAAAATGAGAGGGTGAGACAAATCTCAGGAGCAAAACATCTTCTCTGAAAATCTGCAGGTAATAAAATAGTGATGAGTTATGAATCAGCAGGGCTGCAGGGCTCTAGTTCCTGGGATTCACTGGAATGTTGTCTCCAACATTTGTATAGTTTCAGATTTGAAAACCTGTGTGAGCAAAATCCCTTCCTACACTCAGAAATATCACATGTAGCTGAGAATACAGTATTCACTTTGTAATAACTGAAGTGTTTTAACAAGAAGGGCTTTAAGAATGCTTTTTGCATCTTCAGTGTATGTTTCTTATCATATTGAACCTGGTGATGTACGCTGCATTTGTTCCACATACTGTGCAGAGTTCTGGTGTGTGTCTGCAGCTGAGATCCTCTTCACTGTTACCTGTCCAACGCTTGTAGTTGAGTTGAAGTTTACTGTTGTTTAAAAACAACCCAGCTTGAAAAAACCCCTACTTTTAAACATGAAAAAAATAACCATGAGGTGACACGGAAGTTGGTTCATTAGGAAGAAAGCACATGCAGTGAAACTTTTCATGGGGGGTATTTTGCCGGAAAGTGTGTGAGTGTGATCTGTATACCTAAATACAGCCCTGTTTCAACTGGGGAGGTTTTTTAGGGGTGGGGAGAAACTTCTGCTTACTGGCCCACAAACCCGTTTTCAAGCCACAGAGTATGAACCCAGCCCTTAGGGCTTTTCCTTTTTTCCCCTCTTTTTACAAAATGGGGCCCTACGTTGTTGATGGCTTATGTGCTTATCAGGGGCAGGGCTGGACAGATAAGATGTGTTACGCCAAAGGCTGCTGTAAATACTTTTGGGTGCTTACATTTAAAATGCTGGCATGTTTTCAGGAGGTGCTGAAAACGTTCTTGCAGGAGTCCGGCTGGGGATGCTGGGTTTTGTGCTGAGATAGAAACATAGAATCAACTAGGTTGGAAAAGACCTTTATGATCATCAAGTCCAACCGTTACCACGGGTCTGTCAAATCCACCACTAAAGTATATAAATGAGGGCCTCATCTACACGGTTTTTGAACACTCTCAGGTATAGTGATTCCACCGCTTTACCTGGGCAGCCTGTTCTGATGCCTGATCATCCTTTCTGTGAATAAATTGCTCCTAAAATCCAGTTTAAACCTCCACTGGTGCAGTTCGAGGCCGTTTCCTCTTGTCCTATCGCTTATTACTTGGGTCAGATTCTTTTCTTTCGTTAGTTTTTGAAGGCTGAGGATGAAGTGCGCAGGGGACAAGAATAACATAGGGGTAAGCCGCAGGTGGAGGGGGCCAAGCGTCCCTCACAGCTCACGGGACGAGAGGACTGTGCCTGGAGGGGACCGGCCCTGGCACCGGGTAGGGCTGCGGGGCTGGGCTCCATCTAGGGGGGCCAGGGCAGCCCCCGGCGTAGGGAGCGGTGCCCGCCGGGCGGCGCTGCGGAGCCGGGGCCGGGGCCGGGGCCAGGGCCGGGGCGGGCGGTGGCGCCTCCGCCCCTGCCGGGCGCGGGCGGGGAGGGGCCGGGGCTGTGCCCCGCTCCGCGCCGCCTCGTCAGGGCAGCGTCTGCCGGCGGCTTGGGGCGGGAGGCGGCTGCCGCGGCACGGCGGGCAGCGCCCTTGGGCGGCACAGGTACGGCTTCCCCGGCACCCCCCCCCCGCCCGCACCGCCGGACCGGACCCCTTTGTCCTGCGGGGCCGGCGGGTTGCGGGGCTGCGGAGGGGGACGGGACCCGCGGGGTGGGTCGGGTCGGTGCTGCAGAGGTCTTGGGGTAACGGGGTTCGTTGTCGGGTCCTTTGCAGTTAGGGGGCGGCGGTGCCGGGGTGCGGGTGCCGAACGCAAGAACCCCGACGCGTCCTGGCCGCCCCTTCCCGGGGCGAACTGCGGCTTTGGGACGATGTACGGGCGCTGTAGCTTCGCCCAGCATCTGATAGATGGCTGTGGGCTTTAGGCGGCTTATTGTAAGCATGAATGCTGGTGTGCACACGCAGAGATGGTCCGGATCTTACTCTTTAATATAAGGATGTGTGTGCGTGCTTTTTCTGCAAAGAAAGGGACTGTGGCATCTGTTTCTTCTTGTCTGAAATAATTACCGTGTGTGCGCGGCTTTGCTTAATTCAAAAGAGCGGGCTCTGGTATGGGGAGAGGGGAGGACCGTGGGAAGAATGCTGGTAGCTCGGAGCAGGATGGTGAATTCTGCCGTCGGGTAACTCTGGGAGGAGAGACTTGAGGAAGGGCTTTCCAGGGCAGGGTCGTTGTCCCAGAGAGCTTCCCTGAGGGGACACTTGCTGTAGCCTCCGAACTAAGACCGTCTGTGTGCGCTTATGGAGGCCGAGGCTGCCGGGATTCGGTGCAGGACATCTGCTGCCGCTGTGTTTTGGGAAGGGCATCCCTTTGTTCCTCGGAGCGGCCAGACTCCCTGTGCAACACAATGGCCATCCCGGCAGGGCCACAGCCAGCGGGGCTGGTGGTACTGTCACAAAATGCATATAGGTGCAGCATGCATTTCCCTTGCCCATAGTACCTGTATGCTCGTACCTCCGTGCACACGCACGGTGTTTGCTCTTTTGAGTAATTTAAACCTTTGCAATTTCAGAGGGTGTGATTGCATCAATTGCTATGTATTTAATCTGGACCGCCATCCTAAAGGACAAACATAATGTTAATGAAATAAAGGCTAACTACTCCTATACTGGAGAAACTAATTAAAACAAATCCTGATCAGAAATTACCTCTGGAAAATGTGTAAAGGTCAGGAAAAACGGCTGACTTTGCAATTTTTGTGTTGAATCATGAGTTTCCCATATCCGGCTGTCCTATTGTTAATTGTGAATTAAGGCTGGTAACAAGCTGCCCATCCTGGATGAATCATCACTTTGTCAAACCCTGTGTCAAAAACAAGGCTTTCCCCAAAAGCGTGCAGTGTTAGGGAACAGAAATAGTCTGACCCACCTGTTAAAGCAGAGTCCAGGGCTTGGCTGCTTTTTAATGTATTAAAGGTAACAACGTTCTTCTCTTCACAGGCTTTTATTTCCAGTTGTCCCATGCCTGAGTTTGAGAGTGTCTGTAATTTAGTGCTTAAATCAGCACACTGCCTCTGGCTTGATTCTGTGTGAAGGTGTAATGGTTGGAGCATTCCCGTTATTCCCAGAATAACATACAGTGGTCACCACTCATGTCAGCATTTACCATCGTGTAGCATTACTGGCAGGTTAGGTTACCACACGTTCCCTCCTGTCCTTAGGAAAGAAGATGTTCCTGAAAACACCAATGTGGTGTTAGGGAGTGTATTTTATGTGCATCTTAAAAGCTCCATGTGGGCGCTACAAACTGAGTGCTCGGCAAGGTGAAGATGAAAGAACTCCCCAAAGCATCTTAGATCACAGAAACTTGCCTTTTATTCTTTCCTTTTTTCGTAAGAGGCCTGTTACATTGTGCCTGTGGGGAGGATCTCAGTGAGGAAACAATGCCAGGGGACAAGTAGTTTAGTTTAGCTGTGTGTGTTGGCCCTCTCAAAAGTTGTGCAAGACTAGATGTGATTCCCTTTGGAAGGGAAATGTACATTGCAAGCTTACTAGTGCTAATGGGGGAAGGGAAAATTGAAGTCTGGCAAATGGGAGGAGGAAGTGGGAGAGAAAAATTGGAAAATAAGCAAAGCCATTAATTTTTCCCACTGTGCACTCTTAAGAAACTGCTGGCAATGTACTGGAGATGCTCTGCCTCATGGAAGTGTGATGGACTTGCTTCACATGATCCTCTGAGATCATCTGGTTTCTCTGAGCTCTGTGGGAACAGAAATTCCTCGTGTTGGAGTCTGAGCTCATCTTCCTTCGGCAGCAGTACTAGCAGTGGCTTGGGAATCTGGGAGGAAGGTGAAGAAAGCACACGTGGGATCATTTGGAGAACAGCTTAGTGCTTGTGTAGGCCAATCTGGACGCTGCGTTTCCTCCTTTTGCTTGCCCTATGTGGTCAGAGCTGGGACAAGGGCTAACATACGCGCCAAAGTTAAGTGCTCTGTCAGTCTGCAAAGTGTATTTAAGTGCAGCTAACGTGTCAGACCATCCTATAAATCTTGCCTTACATTTCATTCATCCTTTTTACCCTGCTAATGAAGACCAAACTGAAATGAAAAATGGTGGCTTGAGTGATGGTGTGCGTCAAGCCTGGGGAATTTCCTGAGTTTGATGAAAGACAAAAAGAAAGGCTTTTTTTTCCCCTCACTAATAGCTATGTACTTAGTCCTTTAAATTCTCAGAGCCTTCTAAGTGGCTTCTGCTGTTTGTTGGGGGAATACTGGCGCAGGATGTAGGCAGGCTGCAGTGGTGATGGTCAGCCCTCGAGTCTGTAACCTGATCCACGGCTTTTTCTCTTCAACTGGGAAAGGAAGTAACAGCTCCTGTTACACCCTTATGTAACCTCCCCATTCATGCCCTCCAAAAAGGAGGAAATCAGAGCGCGGTTTCTGGTGTATAAACTAACATCGAGGCATGCTTTGTCATACAGAAGCAGTAAAGAACAACATTGACCTTCTTCTGTTTTGCAGTTCCTTGGGGAAAAGAAAAAGGTGGAAGTAAAAGAATTGTCTTTCTGCTGGTGGGATAGTGGAAGGGGCTGCAACTCTTTGTCATATGCTGTCAAGAAGGATACGGAAACTGCAACAAGGGTCTTTTTACGACTCTTTCCTGGTGTGTTTGAGCGTTAGTCTCAAAACGTTCACCCTTTACAGCTGCGCCTCAGTTTGCTTGTAGATTGTGAAAGCTTTGATCATTTGGTTTGTATGAGTCCAGATTTTGGTGTCTGAACAAAGTGTGGAGGCCCGGATCTCCTCTTTTTTTGCTGTTGGACTTAAGCTCCCTCTCAGGGGTAGAATGGTGAGGGAAAGGGAGGTTCTCAACTCTTGCCCAGGTACTTTCACATATATAAACTATATAAAAGAAGTATGGTAGGTGTTTCCCCCTTTGAATAGGAGAAGTACCTCTGCTCAGTGAGCAAATAAAAGCCTTTCTGTGACCCTGTCTGGGCTTTCCAGCTTCCATACCTCAGTATGGAAGGACGCTAACTCATTTCTACAGTTTCTGATCATTTTTGCCTTTGGTTTCCTGCCAGGCTGTTTTTTTCTAACCAAGTGGCCTCTAGTTCTTCACTTACCTCTTAGACCTGCCCCTCATCCTCCAGGAACCACTGTATATCAATGCTTGTTGCAATCATACCCTGTACCTGGGAGGCAGATAACTGTGAAGTGTGTGGCTTGCTCCTCAGGGACCCACCTGGCCTGTGACAGGCTTTTCTGGAGCACAGATTTTATGTGTGACCCTTTCCAGTGATTCCTGCCATTTTTGGGCCTTTGCTCTTTCTTTGAAGAAACCTGTCATGAAACCGAGCAGTTTATGCTGCCTTTTGCTTCCCTTTCTTTGAAGTAACTGTAGAGTGTTTTGATTTCAGACAAATATATCATCCACCTGTAATCCTAGAACCATCCAAATTGTCTTTTGCCATGAGAAGAGCTAGTAGCATAGATTTTAGAGACAACTGTGCAGGGGTGGGTGTATCATGGGATTTGCCTTGTCCCCAACATTGTGCTGTACTGTCTCGGAATTGCTTTGGTGTGGGTGTACTAATAAACTTTGCCTTGTTCTCCCTGTCTTGTAGAGGCAGCAGTCCTTATGAGAGTCTTGTACTAGCAGAAATCCTTATGTTGTTGGCAAGAGGAAAACGGAAAGACACCAGGAAGAAAGAAAAGGCATATAGGAAGAGGAAAAAGTGGAGATACAAGGATTAGATGCTGAGTAACAGAAGGGTTGGTGGGTGCTCTCCTATCAGAAGTACATGCTGTAGATTTCTTTATTTTCTAAATACAGGCAGCAAGAAGAGACTAATTTTTCCCTACTGTCAGCAGAAAAGAGGTTTTAAAAGTCTGTGACCACAGCCTGGTCAGAGTTGGTACAAGTTTCCTGGGCCCACAAGTATGCTCTGTGTGCGAATTCTCCAGATTGTCACTTTCTGCTTATCTTTTTCTGTAATTCTCCATGATTTGCAGTTTGTGTGCTCTAATGTGCTACTAGGGGTGCTTTGAATTAGGATTGAGAGTAACTGAACTGCAGGATTTACTATAATAGAAAGAGGTAGAGAGCAGTCGCATACTGAAATGTTTCCACTCTTTCATATGTATTTTCTTTATGTCTGTTTTTCCTCATGTCTACAAGAGCATAGTGGTGTTTAGATATCTTTATAAAGACTTGGCCTTAAAGTAACCAGTTTTTATACACAGTGGAGCATATGTAAAGTCCTGATACTGTAGTTTAATCTTTTCCACTGGCCTTTGAAAACCTGCACCTCAGAAGTGAAACAAGGAAACTGCTGGGTGAGGAAGTGTTGAATTCTGTGTCTTGGGAAAGCACAAGCAAAGGAAGTTGCACTTACTCACTGTTTTTTAATGCCTTTGTGTTAACACCATTTGTAGGACAGTTAAGGGTGTCCTTTTAGATCAAAGAGGTATCCTCAAGGTCTTTATTGCATAAGGACTCTTTGGATGGCACTGTAATGAGAAATTAGTTCTTTTAAGAAGAGTTGTTGAAGGGAGTGAAGTTGGTATAAACCCTCTCCATTGTTCTTCTGCAGAAGCAAATAAGCAGCTTAACAGAGAAGCACTGGTGACCCTATGTGAGAGATGAAGAGATGCTATTTCTTCTGGAACAAGTTAACTGTCCACCAAATAGCTTTGCTGGAGATTTGTGTTTGAGGGTGGAAAAAAAAGCTTTTCCTAGCAGAGCTCATGCTTGCCTGATGTGAAAGGAGGGGTATGTGGGATGACTTGCAGCAGGAATACCAGCTGCTCTACCTTTTCATCAAGAGAGGCTTGGAGAGGTGAGAAGGAAGATGGAAGGGTTGAAAAGCAGATTATTTTTGGGAGTAATTAAACCTACAGCTAAACCAGTAACCAACTGGTTACTTGAGTGTCTGGAAACCCTTCCTAGTTTTTACACATGAGGATGGGTCTGCGACTGATGGACCAGTCAGGCTTAGTTGCACAGGGTAAGCTAGGGAAGTGCTGGTTCCAGGTGAAACTTTGGAGAAGGAAAAAGAGTAGTGGAGGGGGTGAAAAGGAAAATGAATCCCTTTCTTTCTGAAGGAATATTCCTGGCTGTGGTGAGGAAATATAGCTACCATGATGTACCAGAAATCATCTGGACAGCCTTGGTTAACCCTGCTCAGCACTATTTGGAGTGGGAGCAGAAAAGGACTATTGGGATGGTCAAGGGGATGGGCAAGCCGACAATGGGAAAAGGAGCAATACTGGCTGTGCTTTATTCAGAATGAGCACTATAAGATGATCTGCTCTAAATACTTTCCTGTGAGGGAGAAAACACATTTAAATTTAAAACCAAACCAAAACCTCAGCAGCAGTAGCACAAGGAACAAGAAGTGGATATTAGCTGACCATGAATAAATTTAGGATACACTGCCGGAACTATTTCTCATGAAACATTAGAAGGCTGAAAAATCTCACCCTGGAGTAGTGCAGTAAAGTAGTCATGAGCGCATGATGCAGTGGTTTTGGCTCCTGTCTGGGACATGCAGAACAGATATAGCTACTATTGCCATTGTTCAGTTCACAGACTGTGAGGCTGCGGGAGTTAAAAGGACTCTGGAGATTACCTTCAGTGATCAAAGAGTGCAAGGCTGTGTTAAAACAAAGTTCATTCCAGGAGAAAATTTTCTGGCAAGCAATGGTAGAGCTGGAGCTCCTCGTCCCTAACAGATTTCGGACACAGGGAAAGCTTGCCTGTATCTGATGTGAATAGATCTTTTTGCTTCTTAAACTGCCAGGTGATAGTTCTCACTGAAACAAAGTGAGGGAAACTCAGTACCTGTAAGCGTATGTTGAATTTGTCTGTGAGATGGGCTTTTTTCCTTCTGTGGGAGGGAGTGTTTTCTGCTGATGTTTTAGGAAGGTGTCCCTCCCTAAATGTGTGAAATGTTACCATTTCATTTGGAAATGCCTCTGTTTATCATGCTAGATGTTAATAAAAATATTGTCTGCTGGCTTCTAACTTTATGGACGTCTGGACAGGAGTGGCTTCTGTGCATTGAAATGCAGCTTCTTGAACTGCTCCCGTTATCTGAGATATCTCTTGATAAGAAACACATAAAACTAGCTGGAGATACCTTAAAAATTGATGACTTTAATCCTGTGATTTCAGGTGTCCTACTGAAAATGACTGTTAAGAATGGAAATGGCAAAACTGTGGATATAGCTCAACACTTGAGAGAAGCAAACATGTCTAAACAGAACATGTAATTTATCTAAGCCTCCTCTGCCCTTAATAGAGGCTTTTTTAGCTTGGGTTTAGGGCACATATTGCTTCCTCTTCCTGCAGCACTTCCATCCAATTTTTTTTCTCATCCCTCTCCTTCATTAAAAATGGCAGTGTTTTGCTGAATAGAAATTGATGTGCAGAATAGACAGTGGTGGCAAATGGTAGGGTGAAACCTTGCACTGTTCTGTTACCCTGGCAGCTAGTCGAGGGCGAAATGGGACTAATCAAATCTGACTTCCCACAGGTTTTCCTCTTGTGACAGATTGACTTGCAAAGGAGCAATAATTTCCATTTGAAGCTTTTCTGCAGCTGGGGAATTTTGTGGAGCTGTTCTTCTGCAATGGCTCTGTGGTACTTAATAACTGGTTTGCTCTCCTTGTAACCCATGTCTCTGATGGGATGCTTATGCTCAGATCTCTCCTGCCTGCTTTTACATGTGGAAAATTAGATAATCTGTTGTCCTTTACTCTGCTGTCCTTTGAATGAAATTCAGCATTAGGCATGTATGAGAGTGTAGACATGGAGGCCAAGACACGTACAGCCAGAACGATTTGTCTTGGTTTTATAAAACACTAGGCTGTAGGCATTCCAAAAATATGTACAGATATTACAGGGAGTCCATCAGTGAGATTTCCAGGAGAGGGAAATTGCAACAGGCACCATTCGGGTGGTCTTCGGGTGACTTCTTTTCCTTCTGTTTTAAATGGAAAAGGAAAGTGAAGGTGACAGTGCTTTCAGCCATGTAAATTTTGCTTTCACCCAGATTTTTAGTGCTTGGAACAGAATATGGGGTGCATGGAAACTTGGACCTTGGTCTGTGGGTAACTCCATGAGTGTGTTGATGGTGCCAGCTGCTCTAGGAATTGGAGGTATACTCAGTTATCATGGGTGGCTTGGTGGTGGGTAGATAGGGGCAACAATGCCTGTTCTGGGACCTGGATTTCCTGATGTTCTTGATTAGCTTTGTGTTGTCTGTGCCTGGTTTTAAGTCTGGTTCAGTGACTGCCATGGGGACATTCTGTGGCTGTTTTTCCTTCTGCTGTTGACAGCTGAGTGAATCTTCGGTGTTACCTGTTCTTTCATAGTCTGCATATCTTCAAGCTTATCACTGACTGCTTAACAGGCAATGCACAAGTATTTGAGGAGAAGATCAGCATGTACACTAGTATTTTAACCCTGTAGTATCAAGACATCTCTTCACACCCACCTTACTGATGCAATATAAATTGATGTTCAGCCCAGTTGCCCCGTTACAAGCAGGTTTCTTTCGCCTATGTCAGGAATATGTGGTTTACGTGCTGTCTGAAGGCAAGTGAGGCTTGCTCTCTGCCCACATGCTTGTGTGAATGGGAAGGTAAAAATCCTATTATAATAAAAGTATAACGAAAGATCTGGCTTACAGCTGATTGCTGGGTGGCTCCCAGAGGGGTGAAACCTCACTTGAAAGAAATGTTTAGACTTTGTGAGGGCTGGTTGTTTTTACGTGGTGTTTCGTGGGGATCTGCTTTTGAACGCAGGCTCTGGTGTGGTAGCAAGCTACTAGTGTGTGACATATAGCAAACAAAGAAGATCCCCCAAAACAAATAAGCGCTACCTTGGTTTTTGTGCCCCTGCTCTGCAAGAGCTATGCAAACAACCTTTGGATTGGGCTAGATCCCCAAAAATTGGCAGAAAACTTAAGCGGCAGCTTGAAAGATGAAGGTAATGAGTTTAAAAGGGCAACCCCTGCTTAGTGGAGTTGGGATATCCAGTAGTAAAAGCTAATTTTTGTGAGGATTTTGTTGTGGGTTTTTTTTTTTACTTTTATTTTTTTTGAAAGAATGAGGGTGTTTTCTTTGTGTTCTTGTTCTGTGCTGCCAAAAAATCATGTCTGAAGAGCACTCTCAGTCTGAAATCTAGTCTTTGGTTTGGGGGAACAAGGTAGGACCTTTGACAACTTCTGGTTTCGCAGTCACATTTTGCTCCTCATTTTGAAAAAGATTCCAGAGAATCTTAGCAAGGTATATTCCAAAAAGAGACCCCCCCCCTTACTGCTGTATGATTCATCTCTTTCTGTAAATGGGGACTTGGGATGGTTGTAAAGCTCTGTGGTTAGGTAATGACAAAGAAAAGCCTAAAAGTAAGAAACCACCGTGGATCCTGTTTCTGCTGAAGTCAGTGGGAATTTAACCAGAGTTTTGGATTGCAGACAGCCTTGTTAGTGAAGACCTATTGCCAGATGCATTGAGGCTGCCCAAGGTGTTCTCGCCATTAAACAGAAGTCATTTTTGAAACAGAAAAAAAAAGGGAAAAACCTAATCAGGCTCCATCAGAAAAGGCTTCTCCACATCTGTAATCTCTGAGGCCTGCCTATAGAATCCAAAATGTAAAAGAATTTTTGCAGCTAAAACATGGAGTATCAAACATCTTGTAATGATTTTAAGACCGTGTTTTAGCAGGTGCCTTAGCAATGGTGAAGGACCCAAATGTTTTTCCCCAGACCTAGTGAGACTGTATGACCAACCTAGATGAGGTAAAGCAAGGCTGCAGGTTGACTTAGGAAATAGATCAACCCCTCAGTGCAATTACTGGTGGCAGTTACTCTGTTGTGGTTGCAGAATAATTACTAGAAGTAATTTGAAAACCTGTACTGCTGGGATTATAAAGCAGAAACAGTAGAATATGTATACCCCACGGTGTCTTACAGCAGGTAATATCCGTGCTAATGTTATTCCAACTAGTATGCAAAAATAGCAGAAAATAGCCTTGGAGAAATGCAAACTCAACTCCTCACTCCTTTGCCTATGCTCATCAATTAGTCTTTTATTAGGGAGGAGAAGGAGGGTGAAGCCGTATCTCCTGTATGCATGGCTCAGGTCATTTTGGCTTTGGTGAGGTACCGTGCACCTTTTATGTGATATGAGAGTGGTGCATAGTCTTGTCTTGAAGGATATGAGCAGAGACACTTTTTGGGGCTTAATGATGATTAATTACTGCGTAATGTAGATTGTAACCAAGTTGATGTAAAAATAAGAAACCCAGCCAAAACTCCCAACAAAACCCTCCCAAACCAACCTAAAAATACTCTCCCCCTTCAGAAACCCCAAAATAACTCAAAAAACAACCACCAAAGCTCTCCCCTCTGCATTTATAAAGGCCTGAGTCCTGTTAATGAAGAAAACTTCAGCCACTGTTTATGTCAGTAGGAGATAATGTCCCAGAGAACAGTTTGTACACATCCTTGTGAAATCTAATTATTACGTTATCAGTTATTCCAAACTGCAGCTAAGCCTCTGCTGTTAAACTACTAAAAGATGACTTTGCTTCATGTGGTTGCAGCTGTTTGCTGAGCAGTACTTGAAGTGGACTGTCTCTTTCTTGAAAATTACCAATTTTTCAGCTAAATGTGTGGCACTGGGTAGCAAGAGCCAGCGGAGCGTTTGTTCCTGCCATGGAATTCTGCCAGACAAAACTTCTGTCATCTGAATTGCAGCCGGTGGTGCACATCTGTCCTAATCTGATGTTGCTAAAGGGCCCTTCCCATTTAGCTGATGCTGAATGCAAACATTTCTGCAGTCCAATACAAATATAGCCCATAATGCCACATTTTCATCTGAAATTCACTGAAGCTGTTTGTTGTGAAGTACTCAAGGAATCTAGTGCATGTTCAGTGCCTACAGAAAATAAAGAGAAGTTGCACAAGGCTCTCAAATAATACTGATTGCTTGGTAGGGAAGATGTGAGAAACATTAGCTAATTCAAAGCCTCAAATAATAAACCTTTTCGTATTGGAAAACACTGATTTGTTCAGTAGGACTGTTGGAGGAAAAGGAATTGAGAAGATATTCAGACATTGGCCTTTCCAAAGGGAAAGGTGGAGATTCAGAGGAAGCATTTTAGTTCTTTAAGCTGTTGCAGTATCTGTTAACATTCCTTCCTGCAGTCTGTCTCTCAGGTTTCTCAAGTCCACATTCTTGCAGGAAGAAATCGTGATCTGTAACACTGTGCTGTTTTATGGTGCTTGTTTCTTCACCACGTTGATGGTGACAGGGCAACATCTGTAAGCTGTGCAGGAGGCTGCAGGTGTTCCTAGCAGGCAGCAGATAGGAAATGCTGGGTACACTGCTCCCCTGTAGCATCTGAAGACTAAAATGTTAGGGGGTCTAGAGGGAAAGCAAAGATTTCGTTTGGATGATATCAATGTTTTTTCATACGTAGGGAAATCTAGCTGTGTGTGAAAAGGGCACTGTAATAGTTCAGCTGCACAAGGGTGTTTCCAATGAACTTGCACCTTCTGTGCATCACTCAGAGGCCAGGGATGTGTGCAGTTTGCTAGGCAGCAGAAGAGGATGAATCTAAACCCTGCCTCTTGTGAAATTTGTACTTAGGCTTGTCATAAGTGGTACAGGATGGCTGTAGTCCCTTTTGCTTTTGTTTGGTTCAGGTAATGACAGGCCCTTCCTAGCTGCTTTTTTGCAGCAGTGGCCTGACAGTGTCTCTGCTCTGTGTGGGTTGATTGCTCCCTGGCAGAGAAAAAAGGGAGTGAGCGGGCAAGCATAATTACAGCCTGTTGGGGGCTCAGGATCAGACCTAGAACATGGAATCAGTTTGAACTCTGCTATTGATTTACTGATGGTGCAGGTTGTCCTGTTAACTCTTAGCAAAGGGAAAGGTGGTTATTTTCTACAGCGAGTTGGTGGTAGTGAAACAAAAGGCTTTTTTGTTTGTTTCTTTTTAATAGAGCTCGAAGCATATATTTGGGTACATCTGTTGTGTCAATTTCGATGGTAGGGAAATTGCCCGTTTGCTACAATGCCACAAAAGAAAAACAAGCTCCCTCTGCAGTGAGTGGTAATTCCAATGCAGCAAATGCAAACGTGTGCTAAGGACTGCACATCTGTAGGAAGCTGCTGACAATTGTTGCTGTTTTACTGTATGAGGTTGTTGTGGAAAACCTTGGACAATTCTCTAACATGCTGTATGCCAATAATGGGGTATTACTTCATTTCCCCCTTAGAGAATGTGGGAACTTAATTATACAAGGCTTTTGGGGTTTTGACTATTCTTTGTATCACCTTCTATTTATAGTTTTGGTTAGCTCTTGTTTCAGGTTGGCCAGTGGTAAGACTGCTCTGGCTGTGGAATAGTGGAATTGTTAATTTACCATCCTTGTGGCTAAGAGGGACAAGAAGGTTTTAGATTTAACTGACCTATCTGGATGGCAATCCCGGGCCTTGCAAGTAGTGGATACAACTGTCTGTGTTTCAAAATGCTATGTGCAGTGTGGGAGTATGTGGATAAAAGCATTTTACAGACTTAGCATGCTCCTCCCAAGCGTGTTGTCCAACATAAAACAGATCAAGCTGTGAAGGATTGCTGAATAATATGCTTTAATTTTTCTGAGAATGGAAATGTGTTGAAAGTTTTCTCACTCCACTGAATTAATGCCTAGATAGGAGACCAAAGTGAGGAAGAACAGATTTGATGAATGGAGAGCAGGGAGATGTTCTGAAATGCTGCCGATGTTTGCTTTAGGGATAAAAAGGGTAAATGTGGGAGAAGGCTTAAGTGGGTGTGGGGGAGATCAGGGAATGTTTGAGGAAGAATATGACTTGCAGACTGCAAGCGTTACAAGAATTTTGGGATTTTTGCTGAGCTAATTTGTTGCTATATTGATAATTTGCAGCTGCAATCTTTATACAACACTCGTTTTCCTTGATGTCAACAGATGAGATGTAGCAGGCACAAAAGCAAGGTAGTAGGTAAATTGGGGGAGTACTACTTATGTTTTGAGGTTATTCTGTATTGACTTTCCAGTTTGAAATTACAGCAGAGTTCAAATGGAGCCTCACAGCAGTACCTCCATCCACCTTCACCTGTGCAGCAGTCTTCATTTGAAAATCACTAAAGTTGTCCTTGTTTTAAAGGACAAGGCCCATTCCGATTCTTTCCCCTAACCTACTTTCCTGTTTGCCAGTGTTTACTCTCTCACCAGCACAGCTGTGGTTTCAGTCATTACTAATCTCTCAGGCACTGGGAGCAAGTTTTGGTCCCATTCCTCTCATACTTCTGATTCTTGAAATGATTCTTGAGAAACATAAATCTTTTTAAAGGTGCGTGGATACAAGCATAGGTAGAAGCCACTTACTTTTATGTCCTGTTCTCCAAATGGTGGTGATGACGCTGCGACCAGCCCTGATGGGAAAGGATTTCCAGATGCAAGGCATCCTTGAATATTTGGCAAATACAAATACTTGGGCATGGATTCGGACTCAGTTTCTGAGCTTAGTGACATATTGCTAAAATCTTGACTGAAGTTCAGTCTTGCAATGCAGCAAGGGTTTGATTTTTATTTTTTTTCGGTAGTGCTGTTTTTTTGAGGGTTTTTTTAACAGCTACTTTTAAAATTGATCTTTGCTATTTTGAAAGTGCTGTATATGTTCATCTAATAATACTTCCAAGATATGGAATTTAATTATTGGTTAAGTTACATCTAGTTGTTTAATATATGTTTTAACATGGTTGCCTTTTCTTAACGGTGCTTTTTTTTCCACTTGTTGCCTCAGATAGACCTTCAAATTATCCCACAAGTTTGCTGGATTTTCCTTTGCTGTTTGCTAAGCCAGAGCAGGGTTTATGATTGCATTCAGAGCCCAAAGTGGGGGCTAACAACACTGGTATGGGAGAATACTCTTAAATCGCGCATCAGTGTATGAGGCAGTCTTTAATGAATATTTTGCAACGGCTAAGCTATTGCAAGTATCAGTGTTAAATGAGATGTCTAGGCACGTTGTCAGCTATGTTTCTAATATTTTCTAGCTTGCAAGTTAATGGAAATATTTCAACCATAGTATGATGTTTAATTATTGTGGAAAAAAAAAACAAGTTAAAAATTAAGCTTTGGCCATAAAATGGAACTTCTCAAATGTATTGGTAAATTAATATTTTTTTATACAACTTTCTGATCCAGCTTTTAATAGTAGCTATAGTGTCTTCGTGCACCTCTTCTGCAAAATGTGCCTCCGAGTTTTGGAATACGTGAATGATCTTGATGGGTTTGGCTGCTCTTGGTTTTGAAATTCCCAAGCAGTGATGCATGAAGTGTAGTAGGTGGTATGTAATTACACAGTGGTAGATGAGGTATACTACTTAGAACTTAAATTTTAGGTTGAAATTGCCCATATTAGGATTTTTATGTTGTCTCTTTTTTTGTTTGTTTGTTTTTGGCTACAAACTCAACATTTAATAAGTTCCATACTTAAGAAGGAGCCTTCAAAAATTTTTTGAGCATTAGTTGCTGTATAGGAAGTAATTAGGTCATTGAAACAAGACCGGTAGCTGAAAGAATGTGTCTTAATGTGATGCAGAGGTTGAAGATAACCTCTGAAAAGATTTTGTGAATGTTTAAATTTTTTTTGGTGATTGAGAGGTGAATTTTTAAGAATAAAAGTATTTTTCTCTACAAAAAAATATTTGTCCAGTGTTTTTGTTTAAAATAAAAGCTCTCTTGTTTGTTTAGCAGAGTTGACTCAGCTTTGGTTGGTTACCATAGTTCAGCACTGTTTTTACATTTCCATGTGAATTTCTAGTAATTCCCAGGCTTGGTTCAGGTTTGGGGGGTCTTGTTGCATCACTTCCATTAGCTGCCTGTGGAGCTGTGCTTCTCTTCGTTGAATTTGGAGAAACATCGAACACCACTTAAGTCTTGATCTCATATCCCTCAAATGCCACTTACTGCTCAAAAAATGAAATAACATGGCTGTGGACAGGAGCAAGAGATAAAAGGCTTTGCTTGTTTAAAATTAGTTATCTGACGGATAGCTACTATAGCAAGTTAAGGCTGATTGTATGAGGTATTTGTAAGGTGCTTTGAGAAACAAGAACAAATATTTAGAATTGAAATAATGCTGCAGTGATGGGGGAGAGAGGACAGGCTGATAGCATTTCATAGCTGAGAGTTTGCAGCTGACTGGTGAAGTTCTACTGTAGTTCTGTGTAGCTGCGCGGTAGCTGGTTCTTGGTTTTTGTTGTCAGCAAAGTTGTTCTCTCATCTGTGGTTCCCTGTTTGCAGGTCGCCAGTGCTAATACAGCCATTTTTCAGTCTTGTCAAGAAAGCTGAAAGCAGTAACTGTGTGCCTGGAGTTCTCCAGGAGCTTTGTTAATCCTCCCTAGCCTTTGGATTGGAGGATAAAAGGCTGGGAGGATCAAATAGGTGTTTAGTTTTGGCTTGACCTTGACTTCGTTGTCTGAATTACTTCCTTGGTGACTTTATTGGATCCTGGTCCCCTGTTTGAGCCCAGCTTCCGGCCTTTTGCCACTCCAGTTATAGTGATGCAGAGTCTCCACTTATCACTGGATTGTTGCTGCCCCACAGAAATGCTCCCTTAAGCAATAAAATTAAAAATAAATCCACAACTTAATTGTGTCTGGTTAGGAAATGAAGTAATTTGGTAGCCTCATAACCAAGAGCAGTAGTGTACTGGAATATAGGCACTCCGAGAGTACAGGGTTTATGAATTAAGATGAGAGTGTGGTTTTTGTCTCAGAGTGAGTTCACTTGGTTTCCACGTAAAAGTTGGTAGAGTTGGAGAAAAGGAAGTAAGGGTGAGAAAGAAATTCAGATTAGGACATTGAGAAATTTAGACCCTAATTTGATAAACTGGAGATGTTGATGAAGCTCTTGATAAAACTTGGGTTTGTGTACACTTGAACACTGTAATGACGTAGTCCAGAAAATCTGGATGTGGTGCCCACTGGAATCTTCATTCCTCTTTCTTGTGGTTTCATATTAAATGTATAATGGACCAGAAGGCATTGTTGACTCTTAGAAGTTAAAGTTTTGGAGTTTTGTGTACTACCTGGGTAGATAGAATGACTCAGAACATTCCTTGGAAAAATGATTTCAAAGTAGTGTCATTCGATGGGTTTTTCACTTGTATTCCTCAAATAATGTTACTGGATAATGCCTGTGAATAATTAGAATAATTTTGAGCTAACTTTGCTTTTTGTCTTTTTCTTGTTTCTTTCTTTGCAGGAGAAAATGGCCAAAATGGAGGTCAAGACTTCACTTTTAGATGACATGATAGGGGTGGGAGATATGGTTCTTTTAGAGCCACTTACTGAAGATTCGTTCATCAATAATCTGAAAAAGCGCTTCGACCACAGTGAAGTATATGTGAGTATATGTTAACAAATAGCATCCTATGAGCAGCTATGTTGTAATTATTAAAATATGTGTTTGTTTATAAGGATACACATAGACTGAATTCCTGAATGTAATCTATTATATTAGGGGCGTTTTTAACCTTTCTTTTGCTACAGTCTTTCCTGTATTGTATTGTTTGCATTTGATCTTTTCCATCTGGGATATTTTTCCTTTTTCCCCTTGCACAATGTGGTGCACCTCTGATTTTCATAAAAAACAGTTCCAGAACTGATGATAACAGTAACTTTGATAGTCCTGTTGTCAGGGGACATTGCAGTTACAAATAATTCACTTTGCAGGAAAGGCACTTCCAGGATGTTAGAGAAGGTTGATGTTGAAACAATACGTGCTTGGAATATGCTTGGGCTAGTTTATAAATTGCCTGCTACCTTGGACTTGCAAAAAACCCCCAAGTGTTTATTAAAATGGTTGGACTTTAAAGTGGAAACAGTGATCTTGGATATATGTGGAAGTGATCGAAATCTTCAGGCATATTAATCTAGGAGTGATGATAAGTAGGAGAGATGTTGTGAACTGGCAGTTGAAACACAGGCAGGGAATGAAGAGACAAACTAATTCCAGCGAAGCCTTTTATTTCCGCTTCATCTTGTTCCATTTTTGTTAAAATGTCCTCAGTATTGCATCTATTGTACTACTGAGGCTGTGAGAACTTAATGATTTGTAGAGACTTCCAAGACTACTGGTGAAAGATAAGTCTTTTAAGAGTAAAGTTGAAAGAGTTAAGCCAAAGCATAGCTACGATCTGCAAGTGATTGTCTGCAGCTTACTGCAATCAAATACATGTGTTCTGTACTTAATTATAACTTAGCCCTCCTCCCCTTTTAATTTTCAATGTGTCTATATTTTTCCTTCATGCTGAGCATTTGAACCTTCGTGGTTTCACTATACTTTTCCATCTTCCAGTATGGGAGATTGTTATTTTTGTTTACTACTTCTATCCCTTATAGTCTGTGTTTTTGTACCTCTGCTATTCATGGCTTGCTGTGTCTTTCTGCTAGAGTAATGTTCCCTTTTCTATAGGCATTAGCTTGGCAATGTGCAGGTATGTCTATCGGCTATTGTATCACCTCCACTTCCTTAAGTTTGGGCTGACAATTTAAAATAAGACAAAGACTCGCAGTATCCATTAAAACCTTGATGGAGAAGAAACCAAAATGATCCGTGTTTGTAGAAAGTTTGTTTTCATAATGGTTAAAAAACCCAACATATTGGTACCTTTGGGAGTTACGTTATCAAACATTTGTGTCTTAGATTTTCCTTGTGGCTTGAAGATGTAGTCTAATCCCTCTTAATAACCCCTGGATGTTCATACAGGCAGGTAGATACCAGGGTCCCCTACTGCTCTTTCGTCTTGCTTCTGGCAAGTCCTTCACCATCAGCAGCTGCGGTGGCTGCCTGTTCTGGGATTCAGAGGGTGTTTTTAGTCAGTGGCTTGTATGATTAACATGTTTCACATCAGTTTTAGGGTTAACTATACTCCTAATACCTACAGTAAAAGTGAGTGTTACTGAATCACCTCATTCCACTTCACTTCAAGAAAATATGAAGGAGAAGAAAAGGAAAGGGAAGTGTTTGCCCACAGTCTCTACTTTGCTCACTGTTTGGGTCATGTTTGAATGTTCTGTTTAAAGCATTAAGGATACAAACCTGTCTTGTGAGGTCACACTAGACTACACCGTCTCTTAGAAATATTGCTGTAAGTCATGTGGGAGTGGATTTCTCACAGTGGTGTTTTTTTTTCCACTGTAAAGTACTATGGATTGCAAAGTATTTAATTACATGTTTCTATTTAATTTAGACTGGATAGCTTTTTCTTGAAATAAATCAGTTTGAATGACAAATGGCTAATCTGTTTTATTTTTATCTGTTATTAAGTGCTAGGCTGACAACCATGCTCAAACACACAGTTCTTTGAGGCAGTGACAGTGAAGCATGTTATTCCCCCAGGTTCTGATTCAGCTGGGCCTGGCACTGACATGCAGTGTAATTAGCTGCATTATGTGCTTTGGCAGGTGATACAAGGTGTCACACTTCTCTTGCAGTGTAGGATCCCCTGCCTTGCAGGTGGGAAAGCGGAGTACTTAAAAGTGCTCTCTTGAGAGGTGTGAACTGTTGCCAGAACCAAAGGAGGTTTTCTTACTGTGTAGTTTTTGGTTAGTTTCATTTTCTTTTCTTTTGTTCCTGAATCATTCTGTTGTAGTTTGTTGCACCATCATTTACCCTTTTTATCTCCAGGGTTTTTTGATCAGGAGTTGTTTGTTTGGGGTTTTTTAAGGTCTTTCAAGTACTGTTTGTGAATTCACACTATGAAGGCAAAATATTGCAAATCTTTCCAAGTATGAAAACATTCACTACATCAATGGTGGAAAGAGATATTTATGTCTATGCCACATGCTGCTACTGAGTGTATGTTAGTTTATGACCCTGCGTGGTGTTATTTACTAAATCACTTGAGGAACATTATCTCCTTTTCCTACCAGTTGAGTTCTGCTGCCCTGCAAATTTCATGCCACTGTTGTGTATTGTAGAAAACTTTAAAAAAGTTGGAATGGTGCTCATGGCAACAACCACGTTAATCTTCAACTTCAAACTCTTCTCCTCATTGCAACCCACTCTCTTCTCCCCAGACTTCACCCATGAAAACTACACTTTCAATTTCTGTTTCTAGGCTCAGATGAGCACAATGAAGTCTTTGTTCCGTTTGAAGGTAACGTTTGTTTGACTGTGTAAAATCCATAGCTTGAATGCTATCTTGGGGAAACCAAATTGGACTGTTAAAGTGCTACTGTTAGTACGTAACAAAGGCTGCAGATTTCTTCAGCTCTAACAAGCTACATACACAAGCTGACCTCTCAGGATCCTTTTCGAGGGCAGTAGGAATGGGTTTGTCTTTTTATGGCTCAGTTGTTGGGTTAAGTTCAGCTCTTATGTCAATGCTCCATTGTAGGCATTGCCAAAAGTTGTGTCGAAGTTTAAAAAACTGCATCAAACTGAAGCCATATGAATGGATTGAAATGTTTCTACAGCAGTAAACCAGGGCTTACTCAACATCAAATTCTAAGCAGCTTCCTGTAGACTGCCAGCTGTATCTGTGCTACATATGTTAGTTTTAAAATGGAGTTGCAGTTATAACCTTCAAAAGGGTTTGTTGTGAGGAATGAGTTCTGTTAGCTTTGAAAATGCTGTAACATTGGCCAGACATTGCGTAATTGTGTAGCCTGTCTTTATGGGTAAACCAGCAAAGGGGGCTTATAAGAAAGATGGGGACAAACTTTTCAGTAGAGTGTGGACAAGGGGTAATAGCTTTAAACTAAAAGGGGGTGGATTTAGGCTAGGTACAAGGACAAAACTTTCACAATGAGGGTGGTAGAACACTGGAACAAGTTACCCAGAGAGGTGGTAGATTTCCCATCCCTGGAAACATTCAAGGTCAGGTTGGACAGGGCTCCGGGCAACCTGACCTAGTTAAAGATGGCCCTGCTCATTGCAGGGGGTTGTACTAGGTGGCCTTTGAAGGTCCCTTCCAACCCAAACCATTCAATGAGATGTGAGAGTCAGATCGAGCCATCAGTGAACGGTGCCAAATCTCCCCCTGTAGCCAAAGGTGACAAGATAAATAGGCTTGTTCCACTGGAAGAAAATACAATTTTTGTCTTTTCCAGTCTCTTTCACAGTAGTAACATTTGCTGCTGAATATTTGATGTTGGAGATCCTAATGCCAGGTCCATTTGCCCCTTTGAAATTCCAGGTCTTCTCTGTAGGAGCTCTTTTTTGTGTGAGCATTGAGATCTGGATCTCCTGACAGCCCTCTTGTACCATCTGAGGTATGGTCACTGTAAGTGCTTCAAGAAAAACAGCAGTTTCATGCCATGGTGCAAACAGGGCAATAAGTGTACTCCAAACAGTTAGAGAACAGACTACAGCTTGGTTACCTGTTGTTCAATTTCATGTATGTTTGATGGAAAGTTTAATGGACTTGGGTGTTGGGTTGCATACCAGAGCGCAAAGCTGGAGGCTGTGCCTATAAAAATAAGCATGAAGGCTGGTGGAGCTGGAGCTAGGCCAAATGTTCTACTAAAGACCATCAGATTCTGCAGTAATCTCATGCTGAGTGGCTTTGGGGGCAGGGCTCATTGAGTAACACGCACGTGTGAATTGGAAATGGGAATCTTGGAGTTTAGTCATGTCTGGAAATGTGTGGGGTTATGTCTGACCAAGAAAAATCTCATTAGAAAGCTGTGATTGTTTATTATATTCTTTTTGCAGCTCTTAAACTTTTCATTGATGAAATCTGCATCACTTTTTCACAGAAGTTCTGTAAATATCCCTTACAAGAGCGTGAGCTTTTCTGTAACGTGACAAAGCAAAACGTGGCTCATGGGCAGTGCAGTTAGCAAGCAGAAAACACCCACAAGGCTGATTATTTCAAGGCTCCAGGGAGCAGTTTGTGTGGTTAAAATGCGTGACCCAGAGACCGCATGGAAAACTTCAAATGCATTCATAAAATGCAGTTTGTGTGTGACTGATGAATTTTGACTCGTTCTGTTGAACTCCCCCCCTGAACTTCTTATTTTTTAATTATTTAGGGTTTTTTTTAAGTTGGCTGAAGTTTTGTGAGCCAATCCAGCTCAGCAGCTATTTCTCATTTGTATTTTGGGGTGCTGACAAATGGGAGGGGGCATCTGTGTCTATATGTGTATTTACAGCGACTCATGAGTGGTAGAGTTTCGGGATAAAGTGTAGTACATGTATCAGTCTGAAACTCATTTTGGTGTTGAGTTTGTTGCTTTGTGAGGTGTGTGGAAGCAGCAAGGGAGGCGTGAGGAGTCTGGAGGGAAGCGGGGCTGCGTAGGCTCACAGGAGTCAGCCTTTAAAGGCCAGATGCAGCTTTATTCTGCTGCCCTGCACATTTTTTCCCTGCAGTTATGTTGTTTCTTGAAGTCTTCCCAAATTTGCAGAGGTCAACAGTTTGTTCCCTACAACAAAATGTTTGTTTGCTTTTTTTGTTCTTACAACAAAACAGAATCTTTCTCTGATGTCAGCGTTTAATTTGTGCGTGGAGTTTGTGGGCTGCTTTGGGCAGAAACAGTCCTATGGTACTGAACACATGTTGTTTTATCACCGAGATGTTAAATATTTGGCATTCCAGTGTGATAAGTCAGTGTTATCTGTTTGAGGTAGCATCCTTGTGGCTGCCTTCTGGTGGCGTGGCTGTTTGTTGTGATGTGCTTGTTTCACAGACTGAGCTGCTTCCTGTTGATATCTGGTGCTTTAATATTTTAGGAGTAGCCTTTTTGTTTCTGACTTGACCTTATTCCACTATGTCTGTCTGTATTATTGATTTGCCCCTTTTTCAGCTACCTTTATAGTATTTAGGAGTTCACTCAATTGCTGTCAAGTGTAGCGGCTTTGTTCCTACTGCACTCACACCTGGTATTGCAGATGCTGCATTTGGAGGAAGAGGGTGGGGACAGAATTATGGTAAATGAAACCAATTGCCTTGGTTTGCATTAGCCTTGTGTGACTATCAGTCCATATAACTTCATTGCTGTTGTGAAGAACAGTGTTTTGTGATACTGGGAGGATGGAAATGGAGCATGCTGGGAAAATCATTTGTTGTAATATGATCAAATGATTGTGGAGGTTCAGTTTTATTCTCAACTTTATTACCTTCTCATGTCAGCATGATCATGTTGGTTGGTAGTATGTTGCTTTTGAGGACAGTTGGAGTCCTTTGTTGTGTTTTGAAGAGGGCTGTTGTCCCCTGCAGTTTTGGGCATGCCCTAGCTGCATGCATGCCTGCTGGTATCCGGTCTGTGCCTTTGCAGAAGAGTCTATCCCCCTGCAAGACCCAGCCCTGCTCTCTTGTACTTCAGTGTATTCACTTGTGTTTGTGCAGTGAGTCCAGCCTGGACTCCTGGTCTTCGTTTGGGAGCTTGACATGAGTTGCAGGTGTCTGAGCCATCTCTTAGAGGCAGGATGGTTTAAGAGCAGCCATCTGTCTGCCTGTGATGGGAGCCCAGGGGACCAGCGCTTCCTCCGATCTCCTTCTCATCCTCCGATCTCCTTCTCATCCTCCCTCGGGGATTGCCCATGTTGTTCTGAGCGATTTTCCCATCAGTGCCTCAACATTTTCCCTCTTTGAGGGAAGCTACTGAGTTGTAGTAATAATATTGTTGCAGCTGCCACAGGCTAGGACCTTGAAGCCTGCTGCTTCTCGTTCAGATGTGAAGAAGAGCTTGTGTGCCCAAGGCGCATCTTTTCCCGGGATAGCTTTGTGGTCTGAGAAGTGGTATTCTGCCTCCTTGTAAATCTTGCTTTGCTTGTTATCTAGGTAGAAATCCTGTTGCTCCTCTGGCCCTTCGCATCAGCCAGCTCTGGTAAAACAAACTTCTTGACTTGCTCGAAGTCAGGAGTAAAGATTTTTCACAGGCAGCAGGTTGGCTGCTATGCACCGTGAAGTGCCTTGTGGGAGGAGAGTTACTTATCTCGAGGCAGTGCTTTGTTTCCCTTCCTTTTTGTATGGCTCCCACAGTTCTGAGCTTAGTGTTTGAGACACTTGTTTGTAGGCTGTATACAGTATCTGTATAAGGGAGTAAGAAAACATTATGAGGTTCATAGAAAGTTGTATGCATACTGTGGGCTGCGTGTCGGGATCTTCTTCCTACACACTCTTTCTTTTTTGCCTGTGATGTGACACTTTGAAAGAAGAGAGGAGGTGATGTAGGAAATGCCTCCTGTAGGGGCCCCAGCGACCGTTACGGTGTTGGCTCTGCTGCAGAATGCTGTTAAGAAATCTTCGCTAAGATGATGATGACATTTTGGGCATTCACTGGGGGTTTCAGTGTATGTTACATGAAATAAAAACAGAAAAGGGAGATTAATGAAAAATTAGCAAATAACAGAAACAAAAGTGTCCAAGTGCTGTAAAAACATGGTTTTCACCCCGAAGAGCATAGGTTAATCTTGGCTGCAGGATGACAGGATCCTCTCTTCCCTGCTATCCTCCCCTTTTTATTCATGCAGAATAGTGAAACATTTCTGAATGAGTGCTCTTGCTAATGTTTTTACCCATCGGTTCTTGGCATAGATGCTATCCAGTCTCCAACTACTGTTTGCTTATGATAACAAGGCTTTATCTTTTGAGAAGTGAGCAAGTAGTGACGTTCTGGAGTATTTAAATGCCATCTTAGTCAAAGTGTCTACTTTGTGTTGACTTCCTCATCACTTACTTTATAGGTTTTCTATATAATTTCATCCTGTGTAGGAATTTTATTTGTATAAAAACATCCCAGTGTAGTCAGAGGGGCGGATGGCTGAGGTGATTAATCTGCTTCTTTAATAACAACATTAGAGTCTGTCATAATGATCTCGAGCTTAGCAGCAATATTCATTGAGCTGCGGAGATTTCTGTGCCCTCAAGAAACTTGGAAGAGAAACCTCATAACCTGTGCACATGCATCCCCTTTAAGTACTCG
Organism: Amazona ochrocephala; assembly: GCA_039720435.1. Taxonomy (NCBI): domain Eukaryota; kingdom Metazoa; phylum Chordata; class Aves; order Psittaciformes; family Psittacidae; genus Amazona; species Amazona ochrocephala. Next base: position 76,982,797 of record CM077881.1, on the reverse strand, counting down.
TTTCAACTTGCCATGTGAGTGTCTCTCTCTTGGAAATGATCTGCCCTTTCTTCAGGGCTTGGATCTAAAGCAGGTTACAGTGTGATTAAGGGCTTGATCATGGCCGGCATGAGTTACCTGTAGCTTGTTCAGACTGCTGCTGTTTGCACAGAGGCTTGCAGGATCAAGCCCATGTTGAAGAATAATTTAGCAGAGCACAGATTGCTCATGTCATGATTGTTTGCTTTGGGATACAGGTACACACTTCTGCCTTTGTTTTACCTGTTTGAGCTTTATTTCTTGTGTCATTACGTCAGCCGTCAACATATTTAGTAGAGGACTGAGACATACTAATGCTGAATTTTGTCCCCTCTAGCAGGAAGATGGTTTTGCTTGAACTGTGGATGCTGTTGCCTCAGTTTCTCTTTTCCTTGATTTCTTTCTTTTTTTTTTTTATTCCTTGATCTGTTCTTCCCTTCTGAGTTTCAGGAACTCATCCAGGGCTCTTCTATGTAGTGGTCTTTACTGTCTTGTGCAGGTTTTACAAGGCTGTCTATCATGATTAATAACTGCATTAAGCACATACAATAGCTTATCAGGATTTGGGTTATTTTAATTGCAACATACAGACTTTGCCCACTTTATTTCTGGGGCTTAAATACTACATGTGGGAGGGTGGTCTTGAGCAGAGAGTTTTAAGCATCATGGGGAACAGGCTCTGTTTGTTCAGACATTGAGTATTGTATTTGTTCACGTGGTGAGAAAAGACTCCATCCAAACTAGAGTGAAAAAGAGTACCAAGGAGAAGGAGAGGTTGCGCCATATATATATATGTATATATATATATATATATATATGGAGAGAGAAAGACTGCTTGTGAGAGTGTGGTTTGTATTTTCAGTTTACTGCAGACTAGCTTTTGGAAAAATAGCATTGGCCTCACAGTGAGGGGGTTGGAAACATGCTTTCTTGTCTGTACAACTCGCTGATTACTGTGGCCTCTTTAGAGCTGATCAGGAACTTTGCAGAGATGCTGTATTTGCTGGAAATTACGAATGAGAGGAGACAAAGCATGGAAGTTTCTTTTGCTAATTAAGGATTAGTGTTGTGATGCTGTGTTAATCCAACCTTTACTGGATATGGGAAAATCCACACAGAAGCTCCTGTTTGAGGAAACTTTGTTAGTTCCTGTTGTTTCCACTTGATCATTGCTCTTTGGGATCCTGGGCTTGTGTTGGGCCTGCATAGTTGCTTGCCGATGGTACCTAGAAGTTCTGCTTGTGCGTCCTGCTCACTGAAGCACAAGGAGCGTTAGCCCAGCATTGGCTCAAGGCAAAGTGCAGCTACACAGCTTGGATCACAGGTAGAGTCTATTTTGTATGTGCTGTCATGAATCAGTGCAGGCAAACCCTGGAGTACGGCAGGATAAAATCACAGAACCATAGAATCGCAGAATAGTTAGGGTTGGAAAGGACCTTAAGATCATCCAGTTCCAACCCCCCTGCCAGGGGCAGGGACACCTCCCACTAAACCATCAAGACTCTGTCCAACCTGGCCTTGAAAACTGCCAGCGATGGAGCATTCACAACTTCCTTGGGCAACCCACTCCAGTGCCTCACCACCCTCACAGTAAAGAACTTCTTCCTTATATCCAATCTAAACTTCCCCTGTTTAAATTTGAACCCATTACCCCTTGTCCTCTCACCACAGTCCCTAATGAAGAGTCCCTCCCCAGCATCCCTATAGGCCCCCTTTAGATACTGGAAGACTGCTATGAGGTCTCCACTCAGTCTTCTCTTCTGCAGGCTGAAGAGCCCCATTTTCTCAGCCTATCTTCATACAGGAGGTGCTCCAGTTCCCTGATCATCCTCATGGCCCTCCTCTGCACTTGTTCCAACACTTCCATGTCCTTTTGATTTTGAGGACACCAGAACTGCTCACAATACTCCAAGTGAGGTCTCAGGAGAGCAGAGTAGAGGGGCAGGAGCGCCTCCCTCGACCTGCTGGTCACGCTCCTTTTGATGCAGCCCAGGATACCGTTGGTTTTCTGGGCTGCAAGCGCGCACTGCCGGCTCATGTTCATTTTCTCATTTACCCACACCCCCAAGTCCTTCTCCGCAGGGCTGCTCTGAATCTCTTCCCCGCCCAACCTGTAGCTGTGCCTGGGATTGCTCCGACCCAGGTGGAGGACCTTGCACTTAGCATGGTTAAACTTCATCAGGCTGGCATCAGCCCACCTCACAAGCGTGTCAAGGTTCCTCTGGATGGCATTCCTTCCCTCCAATGTATCAACTGAACCACACAGCTTGGTGTCATCGGCAAACTTGCTGAGGGCACACTCAATCCCACTGTCCATGTCACCAACAAAGATGTTGAACAAGACCGGTCCCAGCACCGAACCCTGGGGGACACCACTCATTACTGGTCTCCAGGTGGACATTGGGCCATTAAGCACAACCCTTTGCGTACTGCCATCCAGCCAGTTCTTTATCCACCGAGTGGTCCATCTATCAAACTGATGTCTTTCCAGTTTGAAATCCTTGTTTGTTTGTCTTTTTCAAGTACTCAGCCCATCCCCCTCCACCTACATTGCTATGCACAGTAATGCAGTAAATCAAAGCCTCAAAAATAGTAATGGTCTAAGGCGGCTTTACTTTTAGTCTTGACGTTACTCTTTTCCTTATTCTTTTGGAACACAGCATCTTGCAACTTCACAAGTGTTGCCAACCTGAAAAAGACACAATGGACCAGAAGCAGGGTGCATTTAGCTATTTTATTGTGGCTAACCACAGTGAAAACCGAATTTGAGCACACAGCAGGATTGTTCAAATAATAGACAATATTTTAATGAGGTACTGATCTAGGTGCTACTGTTTATTAAAATGAGAGATTTCATTACAAAGTAACTTTGCAGTGTTAAATTTGCCCAGTTCTGTTTGAGTTTGAGATGGTTCAGAAAAGCAAGAACATGTAAGTACAGGTTTCCTCTGTGTCTGCTGTCTCCTTGGCCTCGGCTATTCTGAGCATGCAGCGGCACATGTTCTTATGAGCTGGCAGGATTCAGAACCGCAGTACTTCAGGCAAACACAAATGAAAATGAGTATTATATTAGAAATATAATTTTGCATATGTCACATTAGAAAAACTCACAAAACCAAAACGCAGCTCCCCCCAGCAAAGAAAACAGTGCTGCCGAAGCCATGGTTCTGGATTTGTGCCAATGAAGTCTAGTCATACTTCTCTTTGATCTGACTTTAATGTCTCTCATTTCAGTGAATTGTTTTAGTGGCATGATATAAAACAAAAGCCATAGGAACCCTGTATATTTCAGCATAAATCAATACTAACGAAACATGCATTATACGTATGTGGAGTATTAAAGTTACTCTGAATGAGAGAATAAAGTTACTCTGAATGAGAGAATCAGCATCCACACTAGCAATCTTATTTCACTAGAATTCTTTGTTTTCTATTTCTGTGTTCCAATAAAATGGAGCGCAGAAAAAAATAAAATAGTACAAAACCCCCCAAATAATAGGTTTAAAAAATAATAGGTTTAAAAAAATAGGACAACCTTTTTGGCCTTTGGGAATTGAGCACACTTGCAGGGTACATTAGCAGTTGGGCATTTTAAGGCTGGAGTGACTTGTGTGCAGTAGCAATATGTCTGGCCTGTTACTAGCTATCATGGGTAAGAAGCAGCAAGTTTCTTTTAAACAGAGCTGACAAAAGTGATGTAGCATACGCTTCCAGGTTTGCAGCAGATCTGTGTAGATGCTTAATGATTTTAAACTCTGCAGAAGGTTGCTTTTGCCACAAACGCAGTGGAGCTTTTAAAGATATGGAGCAGGCTGTACAATAACTCCTATGCTGCAGCTTCAACTGCTCTCAGTCATGTTTCCTGGCTTCTGCAGCTGCAGTCTTCTCTCTTCTGGGTCCTTGGGGTATTGCAAGACTAACTTTACTAGGAGGAAAAATAGCTTTATTAATATGCTGTATCCCAGGGTGTGAAATATTCTCCCATAAGCTCTACTCAGTGGTGTTCTAACAGCTCCCCTTCTTGAGTTGGCCTGTACTGCCTCTTCCTTGTGTATCAAATTTTACCATAGTTTGGGTAAGTCCTGGCTGCAGAGGTGTTTTGGGACCTTCTCCTGCGCTCTCTGTAAGGGTTTTGCAACCTCTCAACTAAAAGGTCCATAGGGGTTTTAGGCATTTTGCCAGTTTCTAGCAATAGTTTTCCCCAGTGCTTGTCTGGGAACAGGCTGCTTGCTGCCTGTAGGTTTCTCCTAAGCAATGGGTGCCTCCTATTGTCTTGCTATTTCAGGCTTCCTCTTCAGCCAGTCTTAAAGCTGCTTGGGTTAGAAAGGCACAGGCGGCTTTGCAAGGCACATACAAGCTTGAAGTAGCAGCAGTATCTTGCCCCAAGGGGTTATGTTGGCTTTCAGTCCTATGGGGAGAAAATCAGGCCTCAAAATGCCCTGATCATTGCATCTCCAACAGTACTTAGAAGTGATGTGTAACAGATATTATAATCTTTTCCAGTTGAATTGTGATTTGGAATTTTTGTCCTGCTTGGGGTGTTAAACCCTTTGCTGAACAGGAATGAGTTGTATGCGTTGTTTTGGTGGAGAATGCCGAATGTGCTGACATTTGACCTGATAGACACTTCAATGCTCTTTTGCTCAGATGAAATGTTAGCACATTACACTGTTGCAATACTACGTGACAGATGGACTGATAAACAATGAGTGAGAGTACTCTTGGTTTGAGTTCTGGACAAACATGGCAAGGAGGCAGAATTTTCCTTTGTGAGTTATTGCATTAAAGGAGAAATTTGGAGGAAGGAGTATGATCAAGAGTCTCTAGCTAGCAAAACTTGAGGAGACAGCAGATCTTGTCGAAACTTGCATAACGAGACCATGTCAAGAAAGAAACAGACCAAACGAGACCAAAGCCAAGAAAGAAACAAATCTCCTGCCTGCATTCTGTGTGTTCATCGTCATGAGGCCATTCCTCTGGGGTTTCATTTTTTTTCCTTAAACAGGGAAAATGAAGGATCTCTTTAGTCTCCGGAGTGCCACAGTATGGGCTCCCACTACTCTTGGCATTTTTCTTTCATCACTGGAATGTTTCTGTGCTTGTCCCTTGCTCAAGGATTTAAGCCATTTATGTTGTTTGTTTATAATAGAGTTCTGGTGGGAAGGCAGATGTTATGTGGGAAAGCTATTTTCCGGATCTGTTTATCCCTGTTATGTGGAATCTCACAGACCACCAGTAGCAAGTAGCTATTAAGCATCAGCTTTGAAATACTGGCATTTTTAGAAGAGGAAATACATTAGTTCTTGTAAGGAGCTTTGCAGCAAAAAACAATGATTGCTTGGCATGCTTTGACTTAGTGTTTAAAATGGACATGAGTATATCTTTGTTTCTATATAGCCATCTGACCTTTTGAAGTATTGGTATTTTAGGAAATGGTCTGTATTTGTTCATGTCTGACAATAAACAGCTGACTTTAATTCCCAAAATACATTGTCTAAGCAATACTTAGCCATGAAGAGATGGTTCTAAATAAATCTCATTTGGATGCCTGTATTCAAAATTAAAAATCAAAGGTTTTGCTTTCACTCATCTTTCTCTACCTTGGCATCTTGGGATGCTTCAGGGAACTTAGCAATTACATTGTATGCTATTATGGTGGCAGACAAGCTGAAAAGGGCAGGTCTTCAAGTTTCAAAGAATTTCTGTTTCAAAATACAATCGTAAAGGTCTGGTCTTTGTCTCTCTTCTGCTGATTCTTTCCAGCATGGATTTCACAACAGGCTGAATTCAGAAATTGTTAAGATTTAGGAGGAAACAAATCAACATATTAATGTTTTATCAGGAAAGAGTCTTAAGTGGAGGACTCATGCACTTGTGAAGGCTAGAGAGGTTCTTGCTCTTGATGTTACCTTTGGCTGTTACCTTTGACTATCTGTTACTCTTGACTATCTGTTACCCTTGACTATCTGTTACTCTTGACTGTTACTCTTGACTATCAAGAATGTGTAGACTTGCAAATGGCCAAAGCTGCATTTGTTGAAGAGAGCTAAGTAGATTCTGTATAAAGGTAGTTTTTGCATTTGCTTCTTGTTCAGCCAAAGACATTAGACATAGAGAGAAAATGTTTTCCTCCTTAGGGGGAGGATGACCACAAAACTAGAGCAACTTTTTTTTTTATCACTAGTTGAAGAAAATATATGTACATAAGCACACACCGTGGCATGTGTTTGAAATTAGCAGAAATCTGAATTATTTAGGGATTGTTCTCAACAGTCAGTATCTGAATACCTTTAGGGTCATTTTTGTCCTAGGTTGCAGTGCGAGGCAAATTGGAATTGTCCTGTTTTGAGTTGTAGCCTGGCTGCCAAGATGGGAGACAACTTCAGGCTTGCTCCCTGTCGCCAGGCTCTGCATGGGCTCTTGGGGTGAAACCAGCCTGTTTCTAGGGTATTTGGTCTGTTCTGGGCTTGGATACATGGGGTGAAATGTTCTGCAGAAGTTGTCTGGCCAGTTCTGAAGACGGGGGGAGGAAGTATATGTTTAGGAGTGGTGAGTTTTGAGCCCAGATAATCAGGTATTGTGTTTCATCGTAGCAGCAGTTGTACAATGAATTGTCAGCAGAGGCTGCTTCTGTTTCATCCGGTGGGTAGTAAACACTACAAGGGTTAATTACAAGAGTCCCTGGAAGCCTCATGCTACGTATTTTATCACTGCAGCCTAGTTTGCTCAACTCTGTTTTAAACGGGACAGAAAATGCCATTGGTTTTCACAGCTTGCTCGTGCATATGCACGCTATAGAAAATGGGAAATCTTGCCCTCCTAGCTTTCTGCTTAGGACCACATTTAGTTAGCACTTAGCAGGGAATTGCTTTAGACAGGAAAGTTAGATAGGGAAGGGTTGCAGCAATTAATATTATTAATTTGTGACTGTGGCTCTGGAGGTAATTCAGTGCTCTGCTGAACCTGTTGGTGAGTAACTTTGACTCCTCATGCCTCTGTTCCCCTTTCAAAATATATATTACAGCACATATTACTTCTCCTGTGACAAAAGTTGTGGGGAGAAGTCCAAATAGTGATTGCAAGGTGTCACTGCAAAGAATCATAGAATCATAGAATAGTTAGGGTTAGAAAGGACCTAAAGATCACCTAGTTCCAACCCCCCTGCCAGGGGCAGGGACACCTCCCACTAAACCATGACACCCAAGACTCTGTCCAACCTGGCCTTGAACACCGCCAGTGATGGAGCCTTCACAGCTTCCCTGGGCAACCCATTCCAGTGCCTTACCACCCTTACAGTAAAGAACTTCTTCCTCATATCCAATCTAAACTTCCCCTATTTAAGACTGAACCCGTTACCCCTTGTCCTATCACTACAGTCCCTAATGAAGAGTCCCTCCCCAGCATCCCTATAGCCCCCCTTCAGATACTGAAAGGCTGCTATGAGGTCTTATCCACGCAGCCTTATCTTCTCTAGGCTCAACAGGCCCAACTTTCTCATCCTATCTTCATACAGGAGGTGCTCCAGTCCCCTGATCATCCTCGTGGCCCTCCTCTGCACTTGTTCTAACAGTTCCATGTCCTTTTTATGTTGAGGACACCAGAACTGCACACAATACTCCAAGTGAGGTCTCAGGAGAGCAGAGTAGAGGGGCAGGATCACCTCCCTCGACCTGCTGGTCGTGCTTCTTTTGATGCAGCCCAGGATACGGTTGTATCTCTGTAAAAAACACTGTTTTACTTCTGTAGTTACTAGCAAATGTAATCCAAATAACGGGAACCTTTGGCTTTTGTGTGCAGCCCTTGCACCTCCCAAGATGCCCCTCGTTACTGGAAAATTGTGTTTCACCACCTGTTATTTATTTGTTTCATGGTTGTGGAAAGAGATACCAAACACTTGGGGTTTAATTAATCTTTGATCTGTACCTGCAGGCAGGGTGGAATGGGGGTTTGGCATTTTTTGCCACTCTGGTATATTCGTATGCAGCCTTTGCAGCTGGGAGGAGGTGTAGAAAGCTGCAGGGCACGTCCCAGTAGGCTTGATGAGTGGAGGTTAACTGTGTCATGTGCTGACATGGTAATCCTGGTGTATGGTATCAGCCTTCATTCCGCTCAGCAGAGAGTGGGACCTAACAGAGTAAAACGATGCGTTACTCCATCTGCTTTCCAAGTGCATGTAGAGTCTGGAATTAAAAATCATGCTTCATGTCTGCTAAGGAACTACAGCAGGACTTAGTCTGACTTGAATCCTAACAGTAAATGTCTTCGACAGAAACCGGTCAGAGGCTATTATCTTTCAGATTTCCTCTCTGTGAAGCTCTTCTGTGCCTGAGGCTTTGAAGAGGTAGGGTGAAGCTCCTCCCTGGGTGAGGGAGTGCAGTCCAACCCTGGCCTTGCTTTACATGGTTTTGTATGAGTGCCCGAGGGCTGCAGCAAACCTCGTGTGACATTTGCCATGCAGATGGAGCAGTTCTTCAGGGACATCTGTGTCCTTTTTCCTTTCCCTCCCCCAGCTGAGTTTGTCACAGAAATATGTAAGATTGGGATTTCTTTTAAAATATGTCCATGAGAGGCTGCTTGGTGATTGTTGAGAGAGATCTAAAGGGTGTTTCAGAGTGTATGTACCTATTTTATTCATTGCTACAATTAGGCTGCTTGGTTTTGCATGAGTATTAAATGGGACAATAATATATAAGCAGCAAAAGTATGTTAAAAAGTAAAATCCATGAAAACTTTTCTGTTTTCCTTCAACAGACATACATCGGTAGTGTGGTGATATCAATAAACCCCTACAGATCTCTACCCATTTATACTCCCGAGAAAGTGGAAGAGTACAGAAACCGAAACTTTTATGAACTCAGTCCTCACATGTAAGTACAGTGAAGCAAGTTTTAGTTTTCATTCTGCCCTGGAACAGACGGTGCCAGCTGTCTGTCTCTTCTAAAGGTCTGTGTTGATTAAAGCAAACGAAACAAATATCACACCACCACTCCCCCAAAATGAGTTTTTATTAGTTCATCCTTATTTTAAAGGAAGTCAAGATGAGCTGCTCTTTCTGTTTTGTCTATTAAGATCCTGGTATATGCATCTCGGAACATTTTCCTCTAATTGTTAGCAGTAGCCTTGATTACTGCATTGTAAAGTAGTCTGTTTTCAAGGAAATCTGTTTCTTACAAAGTCCAGATTGCCTTGTGAAGGCCTCTAAGCGTCAAATATGTTTGAGTCATATAGTGTTACTTTTGATATCTGAAACTCTTAATTTCTCTCTGCACAATGCAAAAAAACAAAAAAAACCCTTGTGATGAATGCAGAAACATATTGGATGTGTCTGAATGGTAACTGTAGGGAAATAAAAGCTTGGTCTCCTCTGCAGTGGGTGGAAATGAGCCCATTCTAAGAGGTCAGCCAAAGTGTCATGAATATATGATACAAATTTTAAGGCTAAAATATGCATCATATATGCAGACATACAATATTGCAAAGTATGATTTGCATAGATGTAAATTCCAAGTTGAAATTTAGGAATAGAAGACTGGGAAGTAGGTCTAAGCTCTTATTCTGACTTTCATTCACCTTCTGCAAGTCCTCTACAGGGGTGCATACTGCAGAGAAGTTAAAGGCCTTTTGTTGTGGTTATAGAGAACAGACACGACCCGTATTATTTGGTTGTAATTATTGAGAGTAATGGAATGTGGTTAAGTCCTGTCCATAATAGTACAAGACTCTCATCATGGGTATGGGCGGTATGGCTGAAAATGAGGTACCTGGTCTTCAAGGTCTGTATGTTGCAGTAATGGTTTTATCTTGTTCGACATCACAGTGATGAGATTAAAGCCAGCTGTTTCTCTCCTTGTTGTGACAACTAGGATAGAGAAGTGTTTCCAGTGTGCTGGGAGGCTGCCACCTGATTTTTCAGTCACATATTTAGGAGATGGACTTGAGTGATCAGTGATAGGTGCCTAAACATGGCCATACATTTATGCATCTTCCTTCAGCGTTAGCTTTTAGGTTAAAAGCAAATTATGTATGGAAAGAGTTCTGGAAGTTATTCTGTTCTGATTAACATTTTGCCTTCACACTTCATCTGTAACTTATCTAGATACATTGGCTAAAATGCAAACAGCAAAATCATCTGATCAAATAAGCTTCAAATAATTCTTGGCCCTCTTGGATCTGATCTCTGGCTATGTTCAGGTTTTCTTCGTGCTTTTGTTCAGCAAGCATAGTTGCTTGCTAAATTAACACAGTTGCTTGCTAAAAGAACTTTCTGCTCTGCTAACTTTGTTCAGCTGCATAACATTTGTTGTCATATGATGGAGGATTTTAAAAAGAAAATCTGAGAGTTAGTTTGACATTCTGAAAGTCAGTGCTATGTACTTGGTGTCCTGGGTTCAGCAGTAGCACTCATTTTTCTCAGTAGCTGGTGCAGTGCTGTGTTTTTGACTTTCAGCCTGGGAACAGCGCTGATAACACTGATGTTTTCAGTTGTTGCTGAGTAATGTCTACTCTGACCAAGGACTTTCTGAGCCTCATGTTCTGCCAGGGGGGAAGGGAAGCTGGAAGGAAGCAGAGACAGGACACCTGACCCAAACTGTCCAAAGGGGTATTCCATACCGCAGCATGTCATGCCCAGTATGTAAACTGGGGGCAGTCACCTGGAAGGGTTAGATCACTGCTTGGGTCGGGCTGGGTGTTGGTCGGTGTATGGTGAGCGGTTGTATTCTCTTCCCTCGTTATTCCCCTTATCATTATTATTATTGGTGGTAGCAGCAGTGGTTTGTGTTATACCTGAGTTACTAAACTGTTCTTATCTCAATCCGTGGGAGTTACATTCTTTCGATTCTCCTCCCCATCCCTGCAGGAGTGGGGGCGAAGAAGAAGGTGGGGGAGTGAGTGGGCAGCTGCGTGGTTCTGAGTTACCGGCTGGGCTTAAACCACAACAGTTGATTGCATGTTGAATCAAGTGCATAATAATATACTGACCTCCACATTTTTTTATCTCTGTTGAGAGTTGGTTTTCCAGAATAGAAATGGTCAACTCTCGTTCTTGTATGTATTTTGAGAGTCTTAACTTGGTAGAAAAACTTTTCATAAACTTCATGCATCGCTGTTGACAATAATTGTATGGTTGGGCTGCCGTCTTAAAGCAAGAACTTCTGGAGTCCAAAACCAGTAGAAAACTACTTTAAGACCAGTAGATGGAAGTGAGAAAATGTTGACTTTTTAACTTATGTCAGATCATCTCTACTGTGTGATGGATTTTGCATGCGAGTTTGGATAAAGTGCCAAGTCATTGAAAGTGTGAGACTAATTTGTCATGGACAGATATGATCTCTCCACTAATTTTCTTTATTTAATATTGCTACTGTATGAAAATTTTGTCTTCTGACACCTGCTAAGTAGGCAAAACTTCTTTAAACATACAGGATTAGGAAATAGTGTTTCTCATGGTTTCTTTTACGCAGTGTTTTCTTCTCAGACTGTAGAAGTATAAAATGATCCTACTTTATGGTCACCTTGCTTCTCTTCCCGCTTGTCTGTAGATTCTTAGGAGACCTGCAGAATCAAGATCACAAAGTGACTACTTTGTGCTAAAACTGGTAAACTTCCACCATCTTTAAAAGATACTTTTGAAATACTGTAGGTGTATGAAATAAGTGCAGTGTAGGCCACCGTGTGCCATCTCTGACAAGCCTAAACAACTTTTCATCCCTTTTAATGTATAGTGCCTTGTGCTGTAGCCTAAGGATTCGTGCCAGTCCAGTTGTTCACTCTGTGAACATAGAGGTGGTACTTGAATGCTGGCTAATAGACCATGAGGTGGGGTTACAGGGCGTCCATGTAGTCCTGCTGCAGCCAAGCCGTGGCTGTTCACCAGTGGGGCGCTTACTTACCATGCTGGCCAGTGCAAGCCAAGGACTGGGTTTGGGACAGAGCTGTCATCATCCCAGCCTTGGAGCTTGCAGCTAATTCCAGGGTTGACTGATTTGGCAGTAGCAGTACAGTTAAAAGCAGGGCTCAGGCATATCTGGGAAGGTTGCTACACTTCCGCAGAGACCTTGCAATCCTCAAGGTGGTTTTTTAGCTGCTCAGGAACTGTAATGAAGAGCTACTGAGACACAAATTGCAATTTGTGGTATTTCTTGTGACGTGGGGGTAAAAAACCCAACATTGATTTGTGGAGATGTATGCACTGATTTTTCTTTTATGTGTAAATCTCCATTGAGCCATGGCATCTTCAGAAGAATTGATTGTGGGTAAGCTCACTGTACCACGTAAGTGTGCTTTGGGAAAAGACTTCTGGTTTCTATTGTGTCACCCTCAGCAAAGCAAAAGTCTTGACCATTTATAAGAAAAGTAGTGCAAATGACCCAGAAATAAAATGATATTCAGTGTGTTTCATACTTCAGCATCTCCTTTCTACAAATAATCAAATTTTATTACTAGTGCTAGCTAGAAAAATGCAAACAATTTATTACAAGAAAATTCTAACAGTGGTTTGGTTTGAGATTCCTACAGAAACCAGGTCCATATGGCATCAAGTCTTCCATCAGAAATAAACATGCTGTCACCTGTTGGCATGATTGCTCATATTCCCCAAGGTCTGTGATGTTGGAGAGAATTCAGGTTTGGGAATCCCAGGTTTTAAGTGTCAGCTTCTCTAGATGAGACAGCCATGGGATATTCCCAGAGCTCTGGCTCTGTGTGGGAGCTCCTGGGAACCAAGGAATCTAAGTAATGTTTTGATTATTTACCAGCAGTGTTGTACGACCTTCTGTCTCTGCTTGAGGTACATGCAGGGGTTTCAGTGTGATGGATTGGTATAGGGAGGATATGTGTGAGAATACGAACTGTCTCAGTAAAATAGTGGGCTTGGTGAGCAAATGAAAACAGAAGGAAAAAGATAAGTGTATAATGACATGAAGGAATTCCATACCTTGAGAAATTTTTCCCATAGATCGTCACTGAAGGAAACATACCTACAGGAATGAAAAACCTATTCATGAGTTCCCTTAGCTGTAATCTGAAAGAGGAGGGGAGTGAACACCAAGTCATCTGCTCCGTGTTTCCTCAAGAGCGTCTGTGAGAGTGACCGACGCTTTCAGTGACGCCAGTTAATTCTTAATTGCAGGGTTTGAGCAGGGTTGGGTTTTGGTTTGTTTTTTTTTATTGCAATGATCTTTGGAGACTAGAGTAAGGCCATGGGCACACACTGCATGGGCAGCCAGACTGGACTTCTGTGAGAACGTTTCTGTTCAGGTGGTTCGGGATTTTATTATACCTGATAAAATTATACATAGTGTTGTATCTGATCAAGGAGATTTTATTTTAATAGGTCATTCCTCTCTAAATGCACCACTGTTGTTGTGACATCATGTAATAAGGTGTTATTTCTCTACGTCTCCTGGAATCATAGAATCATAGAATAGTTAGGGTTGGAAAGGACCTCAAGATCATCAAGTTCCAACCCCCCTGCCATGGGCAGGGACACCTCCCACTAAACCATGCCATCCAAGGCTATGTCCAACCCCACCTTGAACGCCTCCAGGGATGAAGCATTCACAACTTCCCCGGGCAACCCCTTCCAGGGCCTCACCACCCTTACAGTAAAGAATTTCTTCCTCATATCCAATCTAAACTTCCCCTGTTAAAGTTTAAACCCATTACCTCTTGTCCTCTCACCACAGTCCCTAATGAAGAGTCCTTCCCCAGTATCCCTATAGGCCCCTTTCAGATACTGGAAGGCTGCTCCGAGGTCTCCACGCAGCCTTCTCTTCTGCAGGCTGAACAGCCCCAATTTTCTCAGCTTGTTTTCATAGTCTGTGGCTGTTTTCTTAGCTGTAATAGGAAGTTTACCAAGCTCTTTAATTGTTGTTTGGAAACATTTTGTTAATCTTGCTGGCTTTGTCTTTATCTGCAAGGCAGGACCAAACTTGTCCCTACTTCACAGGGCAGAGTATGACATTTCAGCATTCAGTTTGCTGCTTGATTTGTGCTGTCGTTATATTTCTGTTCTGCTCTTCCAGTTGATGTAATTACTCTTTCAGTTGATGTAATTGCTACTTTGCTTACCTTGTTTGGTGAGCTAGACATGAGAGAGAACCGGGCTGTCTATCTTACTAATTTACATTGACTTTCACCAGTGACAAAGGCAACTGTTGGCATCTTTGAAGGGAAGGCAACAGACAATTAATAGCTTATCATACCATTTATTTGTAACCATCGTGCCCCATCACTTTCCTGCTAGCTACAGATTTGCTCTAAGGGATTGAAGAGTAGGTGCTTTCTTGCATTTCCTATCTTAGCATCAGCTCCTTGCTCCTGTCAGCTTTCTGTCTCTGGCAGGTTGGGTGTTTTTTTTTTGCTCCCCTTTATGTTCTGAAAAGCCTTTACCTGCTCACTTCAGAAGAATCACAGGTCATTTTAAGTGGAGGGACAAAATAGAAAGTAGCAACTGTACTGCTAACAGCAAGCTACAAGCAAATAAGAGTTCTGAGTGAGTGTTTTTTAGCTATGCATTGAAGCATTTATGGTGAATAACTGGGACAGCACGCAAAGAGCTGAAGACAGGCAAATAGCTTATCGGACATGTATTTAATTCCACTTACGTAATGTTGCTGTATATTTTGTTTACTTGTTGCTATTTTTGGATTAAAAGCTTTCAAATTCAGGCAATTAAAACTTTTGCAGGTCACTGATGAAAAGCAGCTTGCCTTTACATAAGATACAAGCACAAAGATATCAACCTGATGTTTATTACAATGCAAGAATGAGGAACTTATTGATGTCTCCCATTTCAGTAATCATCATATTAGTAATTATTGTGACAAATCATCACCCTGCAGGTATCTGCAATTACTCTGACAATGGATACAATTTGCTGTTTCCTTGACAAGGTTTGAGCCGGTGTAAGCAGTGAATACCAAAGTTACATTTTTGCTTCTGGCTTTTTTTGCTGGCATTCCAGGATTGCGTGTCTTTGGAAACACCAAGGTTACAGTAGCTCTTTTTCCTCCTTGATTTAAAGCAAATATTTTTGTCTAAAGGGCATGATAAAGCCCCAGCTGTGAAGGATAGGTTTTGCCTCTATGTAAAACTGAACTTTTCACTCTAAGTAGCGCAGTTTTAACAGGCACAGTAGCTATCTTTGTTTGCTGAAGAAGGGGATGGTAGGGTGAGAGCCTGTGCCATAGTTTAGTGTCCTTTTTTGTTCTAGTATTTTTTTTTTAAGTTTCCTTTCCAGCTTGCCCTTTTCCTATCTTCATTTGTTTTAATTTTGTTTTGGGCTTTTTTGGAGGGATTAATTTGTATTATTTATTACCGCTGTTGTTATTATTATTTAATTTTTATTTTTAAATCCCCACCATGGCTTTGTTCACCTCACAGCAATTATTAGCAATTATTATTTCTAATAGTTCCTGACTCCTTCAGAGGCTCAGTCTTTGAACTTGCTCATGTGGCTTAGCAGGGTGCCTCTTTCAGAGATTTATAGCCAAGGGAAAATGATCACTTCAATGGTTAGTTGGCAAAATTAACTGCTGGTCAGGGAGGGAACATCCAGGGCTGACAGAAATCATAAATAGCAATTAGGGAGGACTGCCAGGACCTAATTGTTAAACCCATGCTAGGAACGAGTTGAAAAAAGAAGGCGTAAAAAAAACCCTATGGAGAATCTTGGAGTCTTATTTTGGAAGGGGTCAAACTTATTACTCGCTTAACCTCTATTGAGAGGCAGTACTGGATATGATGTATCCATACATGTAAATCCCTCAAGTGTATAGATGAAAAGGGGATGAAGCATCAGACTTCCTTCAAGAGTCAGAAGGACTTCATGCCTGAGAAAAGCTTCTTCTATTGCAGGCTGCTGGCACACCACCCGTGGGATACACAGGTTCCTAAACTTTATACTTGGTAGGAGATTTCGGAAGTCCTTCTGAGAAAGCAGAGGAGTTTTGAGAAAAGCAGTTGTGGTGTGGCCATATTGGAATGACCATTTGATTCTCTGAAGAACATTTTGGAAGTGACCGGTGAGCTGGAAGGCTGAGGATATAAAGGAGGTTTCTCTCACATACAACAATGAATTTAGCTTTTTCCTGAAACCTGAGCAGAGCTGTTTTAGTTGGTTTGGATAACACATGGTGGTGCAGCCATCTCTCTCACCCCAGTGCTTCAGAGGTGGGTATGGTCTTATTGACAAGAACAGTAGTTGCTTGTTTGCTGCTGGTATTAGATTGCATGAAATTTTGTATAATGGATAATAATACAGGAACTGATTTATAGCAGGATGTGCAGTTGTAAAGAGGCTCAAAAAATGCAGCCAACACCCAAGAAATATAAGCAGCTTGGAAAAGCAGTGTTTAGATGAATGTTGTGCTCTATTTTAGCTTTTAAATGGTCTGGAGTGACATTTAGATGGGATTCCAAAGTTCACTGGTATGAGCCTTTCCACTGGTCCTCTAAGTAGTGCTGCCTAAATTAAGAAATGAAAAGGCCCTCCAAATTCTTTTTGTATGGCACTGGTGCTGCCATTCTTCTGTATGTGTCCAAGACCCAGGATTTAAAATGTGAAAACATATGATGCTATGTGTAGCTGCAGAGCTTTAGCACAGGTAGGATGGAGCTGCCAGAGCTGCCTGCACCCAAGCTCGCCCAGACATCAGACAATTTGGTGGTGTGGAGTCCAGGTGGATTTTTATGTTGCTGAGGCATTTAAACACTCCCTAAGCTAAGAAGGAGTGTCTATAGACTACATGGAATAGAAAAAGCATCAAGATAAAACTGTCACAGAATCATAGAATAGTTAGGGTTGGAAAGGATCATCTAGTTCCAGCACTCCTGCCATGGGCAGGGATGCCTCACACGAGACTATTGCTCAGGCTCCATCCAGCCTAGCCTTGAACACTGCCAAGGCTATGCTCCCAAATATCCCAGGAGGCAGAAAGGACTCTGCCTCTAATCTCATGCTCCAGCATCTCTTGGTCGCTCAGAAGTCACAGCAGCATACACTGCCATGACAAGGGTACTCAAAAACACCAGTTTCCCCAGCTCACGAACATTGTTGGTGTCACAGCCATGCCAGTTGGCAGTACTGTCAGCCCCACTGCCAGAGCCCCCCCTGTCTGGGCAGGAACCCCCTTGCTGTGGTGGAGCATGCTTCTCCATCAGTTTCTCATTTGGAGAGCTTTGTGTGGTCCTGGCCGACACTTATGTGTCCAGTGGGCTTCTTGAAGAAGCTTGCAAAAATGCAAGAATCGGGTACCTTTAACACATGTCAAGTTTGTAAGGGAACCACTTAACTCCAGATCTATTCCAGATGCTTCTGTAACTTTATAATTGGCTTCATGGCGTATGAAGGAAAATAATGTTGGGGCATCCTTCATGAATTAACTGCTGGCTTAGAGCCTCCACAAAATAACTTTGTTTTCAGAACTGTTTTCAAATATTTACTCATACCTCTATATACACAGCATACTTTCACATTTGACTTCAGTCCTGTTGGGGATCGAGAGTCAAATGTTTTCAGTTATCTGTGATGATGTCTCTTCTTTGGGTTGTTTTTTTTTTTGCATGTGAGTGTGTTTGGTATAGTCTGTGTTTATTTGTACGCATAAAAAAAGTTCGGGATTTGGCTAGATTGGCAGAGCAAAGATAGTTAGAAAGAAAGAATAAAAAGCCTTAACGTGTGTTGGATAGCTGGAGATGTGTGTTAATGCGCCAGTAGTCTAAACTAATGGTGACTTTTCTGCCAGATCCCATTTCTCTCATTTTCCTGGAACTGGAGTGTTCTGGCGCATGTTCACGTTATGCCATTGGTATTTTTAGGACATAAAATGCTGAGATTCTTTAAAAATTAATTGGCGTTTTCACCTGAAGTAGAATCCCTCTAATACACAAAAGGCTTGGGAACCTGCTCGGGATGACTGAATTAAGTGGGCACTTAAAAGGAAGGACCTGCAGTAATTTTTCAGTTTTATAATGCAGTTCTCCATATTGGGCAGACAAAGAACAGTTATGTTCTTTGTCTCTTCTCAACATTTCAAACAGTTCTCCTTCCAGCTCTGCATTTGTACATCTGGGCTAGAACTAAGGCTAGCCTTTTTTGTGTTGCTTAACGAAACGGAGTTCTGATTAGAAAATTGACTGATGTTATGGTAGGACATGGAAATAAAAGCATTTTTAAGCGCTTTATGCAGCTTTAAATGTAACCTGATTTTTAAAAAAGGATCCAACAGCTTCATTTTTCTTTTCATTAGAATTTTGGGACTTTTTGCATGCTGGAAAGAATGAGAAGTACTTATAAAGGAGGCACTGCTGTGTTTTGCTTCTTAAATGCAGACTGGAAAAATGAGAGCAGGTAGAAGCCCTGTCAGAAATGAGAGAAATCCGATTTTATATTTTCATTATGCCTTTCCTGAATGGGCAGCATGGTAGTCCCTTAAGATCTGGGATTTCAAATTGTAATTAAGAACATCTGTTGTCCTTTCATTGGAAGTGTCTCATTGTGTTTAATGGTTGTCTTTTCTTCTTCCCCCCCCCCCCCCCTTAGCAGTTTATAACACACCAGGAAATGCCCATCTGCTACGCTAGAAGCCTTTGTCATGGTTTTAGATGCAGCATAAACAAGGCTTAAAGAAACTTCAGTAAAATTCCAGCTCTTGTGCCACCTTTAGCCACAGAACATTTTCCATTCAATCCCTTCTTATTGGCAACTTCATGGAAAAGGCTCTGATTTCTTCAACTCTGGGTACATAAGACCTCATAGCAGCCTTCCAGAATCTGAAGGGGGGCTATAGGGATGCAGGGGATGGGCTCTTCATTAGTGACTGTAGTGAGAGGACAAGGGGTAATGGGTTCAAATTTAAACAGGGGAAGTTTAGATTGGATATAAGGAAGAAATTCTTTACTGTAAGGGTGGTGAGGCACTGGAATGGGTTGCCCAAGGAAGTTGTGAATGCTTCATCGCTGGTGGTGTTCAAGGCCAAGTTGGACATAGCCTTGGATGGCATGGTTAAGTGGGAGGTGTCCCTGCCCATGGCACGCGGGTTGGAAGTAGATGATCTTAAGGTCCTTTCCAACCCTAACTATTCTATGATTCTATGATTCTACATCATAATTACTCTAGTTTGGGTTATTAAAGATAAACTTTTTCATGTTATGAATCAGGAAATACACAGTCTTAATATTTACTGTCTAGCACAGTGAATAATCTTTTACTTATGTTTTGAATAGATAAGAGAGCTGGGACTGGGCTTTACAAACAAAGGTCTGAAGTACAAAGACAGTTTAATTGTGGTCATTTCAATAAATTAGTCCAAATTTGCATTTTTCTCATGTACAGCTTCCTTTTTATACACTACAGAAATGATTTTTAATTGCTAAACCTCGTAGAGTTCCAACTGCAACTGATCATAGTTACTCCAAGATGATTCTTAGTGAGGATGTATCCACAAGCCAAAAGAAAATGTGTGCAGTTGTCATTCTCCTTGAGTACCAGCAGACCGACCAAAGGCACAGATGAAATACATCGTCCCTGGAAATAGTCCATGGGGGCTAAACTGGAACTTAGTATTTGAGCAGTCTGAAGAAGGCTTTTCATTTCTTGCTTTAACTATTTGTGGAAAGATAATTTTGAACATATATATACACGCACAAATCTCATGCACAAACTTAAGCAAATGCCGTTTTATAGACTGAATAGACACTGTAGCTTGATGTTGTACCTGAGCAAACAAGCTCTCAAGCTCAGGTAAGCTTTAGTGCCTACTTTGTGCAGTGGTTCATGAGAGCTGTTTTATTTGGAAAAGAGAGCTGGGAGGGGAAAAAAGAAACAGCCTTGTCCAACTTAACAAACCAAGTAGCTTTGTTAAGAAGAGGACTTAAGAGTTACTTAACTCCACTCAGTAAAGTAGCAACATACCTACATAATTTCATAGTGTTGACGTTGCCCATCAGATGTTTTCCAGATAACTGCATTACTTTTATTGTCACTGTTGTCTCTGCTGAACTTGTGGGCAGCTGCATGCTAGCTTTTGCGTTACAGAGCCTAGGTTTCAAATCTGATGATTAGCAACTTACTTCAGCTTACAAAAGCTGTAAGGATGTGATAATACTCCTGTTTCTTCAGAATTGTAATGTGACTTTGGTGGAGTGCTTGGCATTTTTTTCTGATGGCAAAATGTTGCCTTCCATTGCAGTCTATGATACTAATGCATGGCTACCATTTCTTTACCCATCTCACCAGGCTGAACTAGGAAGTCACTCCAAAACATATCTTTTTATGTGAGGTGCTGTAGCTCTCAGGTATGTGCAGCATTCTGGAGTTGAGTCATGCTACAGTATGCTGTTGTCCTGTGAGATGAGACCTTTGAAAGCATGTCCCTTTCTGTAAAGTGACTATGTTAAACTGGACACTTTACTGGTTTTCTTCCCCTGCGTACTAGAGCATGTTTAATCACTTTAGAATAAAGGAATAAATTTGTTTTTCATTCCGCAGTTAGCAGAGCAGAGCAAACTTGTCTGAGAGTATTTTTACTTCTGCAATAAAGTTATTTGCAGAGAGAGAAGTCCCTGCATGAGCACGTGGTAGCAATGCATGCTTACTGCGGAAGCCAAAACTTGACTTGCTATACCTCTGCTCCCACTGCATCAGGAAGAAGTAACTCATTTCTACCTTCTGACTTGAGGGTGATGCTTCTTCGGGCTGCAGATAAAAGCAGGTGTTTCTTTTTGCTAAGCAGCATGGCACACTGCCTGTTTGCTAAACGTTTTTTCTCATGAAATCTGAAGAGCAGTGCTCCCCACTCCTCTGCCTCAGGAAGACCTCACAACCAGTACAGATCTATCGTGGTTTCATTTGCAAGATCCATTGCAAATTGATCAAAAGCTGTCATTTTTACGTGGAGCATCTGTGCTCTGCCACTGGTTTGAGCAAGCTCAAGCTATAAGGCCCAAAGATACTCCCTATTTAAAAAATAAAAAGGAAAAAAAGCAACTAGCAGTATATTCCCATCTGTGCAGGAAGAGCCAAGCTATAATGATCATTGTTCCTTTAATAGGATTGTAGAGTCTTTTCTTCTACATGTTTCACTTAACCTCAACTTTGGGCCTGGGTTTTTTCTTTCTGAAATAGCTATGGATAATTATAAGGACCTGCGTTTAGCCATAGTCTGTTTTAAAAATGAGGAGTGATTGCTTCTGAGTGTTTTGTTTTGGTGGAATATGTATTATGCTTCTTCATTTAAGTCAAGCTGAATTACGCTTTTATTGGGGAGTTTTAACGTACTGTTCACGCAGTGCAGGAGCGTACTCAAAGCGTGTCTTGTTCTACAGAAAAGGATTAATGTAAACTTTGGCCACAGCTGACATGAACGGAGCACATGTGTTTGACCAATAAACTTCCCTATTTTTCAGACATACTCTGTATTAAGGACAGAAACAAATTCGATTTTCTGTGCCGTATTGAGAGTCTGGCTATTTCAGCACAGAAGGGGAATGACTGTTTTCCCCTGCTGTCCCTTTAACTCCCTGTCCAGCCAACCCTTCATTTCCATATACATGCAAGAGCTCAGAGGTGCAATTCAAATCTGCTAGTATGCAGATGAAATAGCGAACTGGGAGTTTAAAGCATTTTGTGCCCTCTAGTTAAACTCTAGTAGAAGCCAGCACGGCAAATCAGTTTACACCTCTCTTTCCTTCATTTCCCGTTCAGCTGTCTGACCCCTTGCTACCCCATTTGAACTGGGGAATGTGCTTTGTAGTGGAATAAATCCTAATTTTTCACAAGCTCAACCTCAGGAACTGTAAAGCCCGAGGAGGCCCATAGAGAAGACCAAATCACTCACCACTGATATTTCTGGTGTGCCACCAACCTGCTCCCCTGGCAGGAAGCTGCAGGCTTGTGTAGTGCTGTCAGGCTGGCAGTTCATGGAGAAGTCTGGAGTTCCAAATGCAGAAATGGCTACCAAAAAGGCTCAGCATGCTTTTGCAATAAACCCACTGAATGTAAGGAGTTGGCTGGTTTAGGCAGTCATTAAACCAAGTGTGCAAGTGCTGATTATCTTAGGAAATAAACCATATCTAATTAAATATGGTTTTCAATAAAGCAGCAGAAAACACCTCCTGTACTTCTCTTCGAGGATATCATAGGCCAGTAAAATTATTGTTTTCATAAACAGAAACACCTTTTCTCTCCCAAGCAACTTACAATTATTGCAGTGCACATTACAGACTGATTTGCTGTAGGTCTGTAAGAGGCCCACCTGTGTCCTCCTGTGTGACTGTGTAGGAGCTGGTTGGTGCCTTGGGTAGCACAGCCTGATATGTGGGGTGAGAGGTTGTTTTGGTTCCAGACTCATCTGGTTAATGCTGTGCCTTGAAATGGGAGTTACTTGCTCATGTTAAACCCATGGGCTTCATTTATTTATTTGTATGGTTTACATGGCATCCAGCTGGCTGGTGTAACTTCAAGGAATGAGAGTAGCCTAGGGTGAATCCAAGCCAAGCTTCTCTTTTGAAAAGCTCATGACATGAAGATACTTGCTACCCCTCCTCTGCCACCTTGGTTTATGTATATGTTCAGCTGACAGCAGGAACCTGTTCTGAACAAGAGCTAAATATTTAAATTCCCTCCTTTAGGCAAATGAAGTCACGAGGTATACCTGTTGTTTGTCTGCAGCTGTTTATGGTTTGTACAGCTGGCACGGGGCCGTGTTAGTTCAGTTTGATATGCCCTAGTGGGCTTTCCATGGTTAACGTGTTACCAGGACAGGAGGCGGACCTGTCAGCTTGGTGCGCTGTCTCGTTGCCCTGGCACCACAGTACATTACTTTGGAGGACCCAATCTTGGACCCATGCCCAGGTCACTCTCCTACAGTCCACTGGATGTATTTCACTGACAGCTTACAAGGAGTGGGCTGTTGAATGTGATGTGGACATGCTCACTGGGGTTGGTAGTGTTTGCTGAAATGTAGAGGGAGAAATTGTTTTGTTGTCTGCATTAGACAGCTTCATAGATCCGGTTTTGCACTGGTTGAAGGAAAATAATGCCACAGCTGGGTCATAGGCTCCTGGCAAAAGGCCCTTCTTGTTTTCCATCATACTAATGTGCAGCTTTAAAGAAATGCCTTAGATGTTGTTGAAATAGGCAGAAAATCGTAGGCTGTGTTTTTGGCTTTTGTGTACAATGCTGGGGAAAGACCACTGCTGGCTTTCAAAAAACTACGTCTTTTTGGATTGTCAGTAAAAAGGAGGTTGTCAGCCTGAAGAAGAGAAGGCTGCATGGAGACCTCATAGCAGCCTTCCAGTATCTGAAGGGGGGCTATATGGATGCTGGGGAGGGACTCTTCATTAGGGACTGTAGTGATAGGACAAGGGGTAACAGGTTCAATCTTAAACAGGGGAAGTTTAGATTGTATATAAGGGAGAAGTTCTTTACTGTAAGGGTGGTGAGGCACTGGAATGGGTTGCCGAAGGAAGTTGTGAATGCTCCACCACTGGCGGTGTTCAAGGCCAGGTTGCACAGAGCCTTGGGTGACGTGGTTTAGTGTGAGGTGTCCCTGCCCATGGCAGGGGGCTTGGAACTAGGTGGTCTTAAGGACCTTTCCACCCCTAACTATTGTATGATTCTACAGTACTGATTGTGCCTTGTTTGGAGGGGAAATGTGTGGCATCCTGAGAGAGGGAAAAGGATCGGGGAAAGGGCAGGCTGTGGTGAGCTGTGAGGTTTTGCAAATGTGGTATCTGGGGAGGAGGCATTGTCTGGACCTCTCTGTAGGGACATTTTTGAGGTGAAGTCCATTGGCAATGTCAGAAATCTTCTTCATCCTGAGAAAGACAAGATTTTCAGAAAGAACATTTTCTTCTTGTCCAGACCTCAGAATACTGGCCGGAATCAATTCTCCTGCTAGACCTGCCATGTGTATATAAGAATTGGAGGGTGTTCCTAGGCTACTGGAGCAGAAAATAAATCTCTGTTTTAATATTAACCTGTGCTTCAAAGTGGTTTGCTTGTGAAAATCAAGAGTGGCTTTGTCTGTCCTCTTCACCTTCCCTTCCCCTCTCTCCTTTGCCTTCCATAAATTGCGTCTGCTTCTTACAAATCAAATGCTCTGATTAGCACAGCTTTGGGCTTTATTCTGCATCTACTAACATCACAGTTGCTAGTGTGAATAACAAAGAGGGAAGCGTATGCAGGAGGTACCTTTCTGCTGTGTATATTAGCCACATAGTATTGTTGATAAAACAGATTTTTCTGCTCACCAGGAGAATGAACTCGGAGAGTATGAATAGAAGAAAACGCTTTCCATCTGTCTTAGCACATCTCTTTATCCTGCTGTTTAAACTTGTTTTATTTTCTTCCTGATTGGCATTTTTCAAAGAGCAGCTGCTTGCCTGTGAAGGTCTCTCCTAGCTGATGCTCCGTCAATTTAGCTGTTACTTTATTCACTCCAATGGCAGACTAATCAACCTTTTCTTTTCAAGTGTGTCAAAGTGCTGAACATGAGAGAGTCTGTAATTATGGAAAATGGGAGTACACTTTTTGTCCTCAGGGCAATTAGATTAAATGATTCTGTGCTATGAGCTAATACTATAAATAATCTCTTACAGTTGTTTTTCCTGAATGGTGAATTTTCCACTGAGCTTCAATGGGCGTGGAGGAACATATATAGCAAATAGTGATGATTTACAATATAAAGCCTCAAAGCACTTTATAAAATGGGCTTCCATTGTTCCTAGCTCAGGTTATTAGGAGTTTTTGTAACCAAACAAACTCTGGTCCTGATGTTTTCCCACTGCATGTTGTGAGAGGAGGAAATAATTTGTTAGTCTGTTACTGGGCACTTCTATGCATCCAGGAAGAGAACTTAAATGATGCTTTTAATTAAACTTTAAAGAATTAATATGAATTACATTTTATGTAAAATTTACATGAAAAATGTATGTCTAGTTTACATTTTACTGCTGTTCTTTTTAGTCTAGCATGGTGTATAGTCTTTGGTAACCACTGACTTCTAGCATCCTGCCATTGTTTTTAGACACAGTTGAGCAGAAATGAAGTGGTACCAGGGGTCTGCTTCCTGAGGAACTGTCAAGAGAGAGCTTTTCTTAATTGCTTTTGAGAGTGGCAAATAAGTTGGCAGTGGCAAACCAAGACTAAGCAATAAGTGTTTTAAAATGGGGATTGAGACTTTCACAATCAAAGCACCAGCCAATGAAAATGGGATGAGGGAATTGACTCGGTGCATAAGAGAAAGCAATCAGTGAGAGTTTAAAAGAGTGTTAACTAATTACTGTTAATTGAGAATGCTAAGGGAAGTGAGAATAAGAGTGAAAATGATAGTGGAAAGAAGTACCAATAGCTGGCAAATTCTGATCCTTGTGATTCTAGTTGAAAGGGAAAAGGCGATAGAAGGGCTGCTCCTGTGAGCTGGATTTATGACAATAAGAGCAAGGTTTTTGCCCCTTGTGTAATTCTAGGTGCAATCTTGAGCATTCAACTGAAGTGCTAGCGGTTGATGCTTGTTTTGAGGTGAATGGGTGGGAACCTTGCTCCTGTCTCTTCCTGACCCTGGTGTTCTGTTAGAGCATGAAGATGCTGTTGTGCTGCTGAAAATTGACAGAGGTATTTTTGGTGTTTCGCTTTGTTAGACTTTTTGGTTTAGAACTTTGTGACAGATCTGGCCATCTGGAGCTATGTGGCTGAAAAAGCCGTGCTATAAAAAAGCAGAGCCTTCTTCCTGAGCTAGGTGTGGGTAGTGCTTCAATTTTGGCTTGCTTCTATACTTAAGACTTAGTTAAAAGAGAACTCTAGTAAATATTTCTGTGTGTTGTGGTAGGAGAATGTCATCTTCATTCATGGAAACCTAAAAATCAAAGGAGAGCTTATTATAAGGTATGCTAAATGACACTGCTGACACACTCACCAGCTAATTCAAAACACATGGTTTATAACTGCTTTTTAAACTAGAAACTATTCTCAGCTTTTACTTAGGTTCTGTAATAGTGAGGTAGCTCAAAGAGTGGTATGTGGTTTAAACCTATAGTTGAAAATGTTGACTTTACGAAGCCATTTCCCTTAATGTTGCTGAAAGGGAAAGAATAGAAGGATTCTTTGTGGTCTGTGGATGACTAAAATGTGTTAAACTGAAATGACCTTAAGTGAAATTACTTTATAAGTTTGTAACAAATAGGGAATAGCATGAAAATATATTTCTGGAACAGACAGAGTTTGAACCAGAAGACTCAAAGTTTGGGTCTTTCGTTTGTTGCTTTTTTTCTAATTGCAAAGACAGAAGGCGATAATAGCTAGGAAGGACTGTGGGGTGTAATGTTGTGCCATGAAAGTCAACATGACAAATGAGGAGATCTGTCTTTTACTTGGAGATAAAGATCTTTGTTCAGACTTTGACATGAGTGTGTCTAATGCTGTTTATGCCATGCCAGAAAACCAAAGAAATCTTATTTAAAAACAAGCTTGGTTATGTCTCCTCCAATGGGATTGTTGGAGCAGTGTTTGAAATGTCAGAGGTAGAATTTAGAACACTTCTATTAGGGAAATTCTGATAAGCGTATGCACAAAACTTCCTTTGAAATTACTTTCTTTTGTCTGCAGCAGATAATAGTTGATACACCTGTGAAATATTAGGCTTTGCTGGATTGTTTGGTTTGGAGGAAAAGCTAATGTATGCCAAGTATCTCTTGACTAGATTGGATAAAACCAGAACTGGATAAAATCCCACTCTCTCCTCCGTCTTGTTGCAGGATTAGACTCTCAGTTTCTCTGTGGAAGGAGAAAAACCGTGATTTTGTGCAGTGCAGGCAGAGTTAATAAATACATCAAACAGTAAAATATATTTTGTCAGGGGCTGTTGGGAAACTGAAATTCAGTGTATTGGAAAAGATGGAGGGTTACTAAGCTGATTAACTCATAACTCATTATATCAACAGAGAGAATACTTTCTCTGGGCTTGATGCTGACTTTGTTTTCCGGTGTGAGACTACTGCCAAGAAAGTTATTTCAACAGTGAGATACTAGTTGGTGGCTGAGATTGTTTGAAGCACAGCAGGCACAGAATGAGCCATCCAGTCTTTGAGTTTGAAAAGCATCTCAGCATCTCACCTTCCTGCTGAAAGACTGTTCCCTCAGTCAACCCATGGAAACCATGGCATTAGTATGTTCATTAGTTGTGTCAATTGGCCCGTGAATGCTTTGTGCAGATTAATTTCTTTCCTCTTCATCCTACTCCCTTTCTTTTTCTTGCAAAAAGAAACATAATGTGTGCTGGAACAAGTTTTTCTGTGTGCCACGCATTGTACTCTTGAATTTACAAATCTACCTGCAGCAGTGTTCAACAAATAGTAACTAATTCCCTAAATATGTCCTATAAGAGAGTCTGGTAAATTGTTACTGCTACTGTAGTTTGGATTCTGGACAGTAATGTGGATGCCAGAAATTGTGTCATGGTCTCTCAGCAGCAGTAGAACATTATTTTTTTGCTAGTTCTCCAGCATGTTGGCTGCATCACAAATTGACTTTGTTGTAATGCTAAAAGCATTATAGCCTGTTACTTTCTTGTAAACACGTTCTCGCCTCCAGTTGAGCTACTGAGTTCCAATGCTTCAATCACCATAGCAGTATTGAGTCTTAATTCAGGTTCAATGGTATATGTATCAAGAGGAGTTAATGATCCAGGTTGTTGAATGGATGGCCCAACCATCTGTGCAGAGAGAAGAACAGTAATTTAATGCCTTAGACAATGCAAGTGAGTGAGAAAAGCAGCGAGATAGATGAACCTCTGGCTTGGTCATGTCACTGGACAGGCTGCAGCAGAGAAGAGGACAGGAGAGGGACACAAAGAGTGAGTAATGAACGACAGAAGCATCATTGGCAAGAGCTAGAGAGGGAGGAAAAGGTGCGATTAGCAGTAAAGGAGCCATAAGGTATTTCATTTACCTGTTTTCCAATCTCTTCAGAATGCTACTCGCTTGGTTTGCTGGACTCTTGCAGGATTGCTGAACTGATAACATGGTGCAACCATAAAAATAAAAAACCCAAATGAGAAAATACGTGATGAATCTAATACTGATGAGGGATGAGGAAGTGTAAACAGTGTTGCATATGCACATGATGATAAACTGTGGACAATATGACATGCCCTCCGTAAACTTTTTTGGGGAGCAAAGCCAGGAAGAACTGCCTGAGCTAAGGGACAGTGGTAGCAATAGTATGAACTAACTATAGTATACTAGAAAAGGCTCTATAGGGCTCTCACTGCTTGCATTGTGTTATCCATGATGCCCCCAACTACTTTCATAAGAGAGAGCCTGCTTATCTTTGAAGGGGCTGTTGTTGCCCAAAAAAGCACTATATGGTTAGACTACTAAAAACAAATACTTGATCTATTTGAAGTTATCATAGAATCATAGAATAGTTAGGGTTGGAAAGGACCTTAAGATCATCTAGTTCCAACCCCCCTGCCATGGGCAGGGACACCTCCCACTTAACCATGTCACTCCAACCTGGACTTGAACACTGCCAGTGATGGAGCATTCACAGCTTCCCTGGGCAACCCATTCCAGTGCCTCACCCCCCTTACAGTAAAGAACTTCCTCGTTATATCCAATCTAAACTTCCCCTGTTTAAGTTTGAACCCATTGCGCCTTGTCTTATCACTACAGCTGAATGCAAAGCTGCTGAACTGTCACAGAACGAAGATCAGGTTTCTAAAATGTTGCACTGAACCTGCAATGATTACGCATTTCATGTTGACCTGAGTTTATTTCTGATTCTCATACATGGTTTGTTTATTCCAAGGAATAAATAATATCCGCTTTTACGTACATACAAACACTAAATATTTTACCAGGTGCAGTAATCTAGCAGAGCTCTTGGTCTGTGGAATGGATGTTTATTTCATGCAAAATATGCTGTGTCTGACTACCAGATTTTGTCTTTAAATTGTATAATGCAGGCGTGTCTTTAGATTTTATGTCCTCTTTCGTATACTACTTGTTTAAGCTTTTTCCAAGGGGAAATGCTCAGTTTCCAGAGTTCTTTATTCCATGAACTGAATATGGAATGCAGTTGAAACAAAAGCAGTATTACCCATTCTGTCTCAAAATTACTACCAAAGAAAACTAAATATAAGTAGCACATCTGCATTTCTCCAAAATATATGGTGCTGCATAGCAACAAAGCGCATCTGGATTCAAACTGCAGCCCAGTAGTTGCAGGGTCATGATGTTCAGAGCTCCATGAAAAGACATTTTTGGCACTGAAAAGCTGTTGATTCCTACTATAGTCTTTAATTTCACTACATGGTGTCACCCTCATTGAGTTAATACAGTTACTTGGAAACACTTCTGCACATTTATGCAAAAGTCCAGCAATACTTGAATGCTTAAAATGCTCAATATTTTATAAGGTTCTGAGATTTCTTCATACTTTCCAGAGTAGAAATTACATTTTAGGGAATTTTTAGTCCTCAGATTCTCCTGTTTCCTTCTTTGTAAATGTCCTTAGCCAGAACACATCCTATTGATGTGTTGTTCAATAAAGAATATGGCATTTTGTTCAAAATGTCCCTGAAATTTTGTGAATTTAATTTGAGTTTGCTATCTTCAGAAAAACTTTAGATTATGCTTCCTTGTTCCTGGAGAAAGTCTAAATAAGCCACTAAGAAAAGGTATCCATTTTGCTTCTGTGGATCTTTATATTCAGAAAAGTGAATGCGTCACCACTTAGAGAACATTGGCACTTGGGTTTTTGTTTGTGTTGATTTTAGTTTTGTTTTGTCATCCCCGTCCCCTTCCCCCCCCAGATGTGAAGGACAGATTGTAGATATTGCTGGTATTTATCTAATTCTCAACTGACTCTTTCTTTGCAGCTTTGCTCTGTCAGATGAAGCATATAGATCTTTAAGGGACCAGGACAAAGACCAGTGCATCCTTATTACAGGAGAGAGTGGAGCTGGGAAAACAGGTAATAAGCAGTTTTCATCTCTTTAGGAAACATTGAGAGCTGTTTAGAGTCTTGCAAAGTGATGCTAGAGTCTGCAAGAGTTGAGAGATGATACCTGTATCTTTTTGTGTCTACTAATTGCAGAAGATGAATGCTGTCAGGCTTGTTGGTGTAGATGTGAACTTAGATAAACTAGTGTTTTTCACATAGTCACCATGATGCCATCCTACTGCATGTTAGTACTGTGTCCTCACCTGCATGCAGAGTCCTACAAAAGTAATGCTGGTTTGTGATAAGTGTATTGCAAGGCCAGAAAACTTTCAGGCTCTCCCTGTGGGACACATGGAGAAAACAGAATGCTTGTGGCCTTCAAGACTGGAAGACAATCTTTGATACTTTTGCGTATCTTTTAATAAATACAGGCATTTAAACTGGATTATGCTATTTATCCAAGGAAAATAAATAATAGTAGCTGATTACTTTGGAAATTTCATCAGTGTTCAGCATGCTGTGCTCAGCTGCAATTCTGAGGTTGGGTTAGGTACCAGAACACTGTTTCTCAGGCAAAGCTGAAATTGCCTTGAAAATGACTGCTAATTTTTAAAATGGAATGGCAGAAATCAAGTAAGGATTGCATAAGTGCAGAGCATTTTAGGTAGGCCTTAAAAAAGAAAGGAGGCAGTTATTTTCTGAAATAACAGTTTAAAGCCGAGGTGACTTGCAAAAGAGACGGCGGGTGTGAACGCGTACATCTGTTCCATGTAATTTAAGAGATTTTTCCTTTGAATCTGAGAAATGTGAAGCTTTTTATGCTTATACCGAGGAAGACTTAAAGTGCATAACAAGAAGTTGCTTTCCAAGCCTTTTGTGAAAATGTAAAGCATAAGCTTCGTCTTTGTCTCATTAGTAGCATCCAATTGAGAAGGCTTGAACTATAATCTTGTAATATAATCTCTTTCTTTTCAGTTCAATAACATGAAAACACATGTGTGTTCAGTAAAAGTGTATATTAAAATAATCTAGCTCCTATAATATGATTGCTAGAGATTCTGTTTAGGAGTTCAGACTTTCGGAAGGAGTTCAGTACTGGTATTGCTGTGAGTTTCTGAACTTCTCTCCTTGCAGGGAACATTCTGGTAGATTTAGATTTGTATAGAAATTGTGACTCTTCTGTAATTTTCATAGCCATATGGGGCATAATATGATTTATTCTTTCTTTAGAAAGGTAAGTACGGAATAATACCTAGTCTGAAATTCAAGTCAGTCATCAACTCAGAATGTGTGCTATTCTGTGCCTGACATTTGATGTCACTACTGTTGCTGAAATGGGGCTATTGACTCAAAAGTCACATTTTCATTGAAATAAAAAA
The DNA here is from genome assembly GCA_039720435.1 of Amazona ochrocephala. NCBI lineage: Eukaryota > Metazoa > Chordata > Aves > Psittaciformes > Psittacidae > Amazona > Amazona ochrocephala. The sequence goes on along the minus strand of CM077881.1, from coordinate 76,951,453 downwards.
GAGGGTTAAAGGGACAGGGAAGAAGTTCCTGGAGCTGAGGAAACAAACTTCTTAGTATAGATCTATTTAACTCTGGTTTAGATTTTTGGAAGCAGAATGTTTGGTATATTTGGGCTGGAAGAATTGGGTTTTTTTAATAATTTATTTCTAATTTTGTTCTTGTTTTGCTACATGTTTCTATGCTACTTGATAGTACTGTTGTACAAGAAAACCTGGCACATTACCTGAATGAGTGGTGTCTTTACATGTTTTTCTATATTAAGGTGATGATTCCCTTCCTGGTGTCTTCACTGCACCAAACAGAGTTCTTAATGAAAGACTGGGCTATTATTTTCTCTCAGTGATGTTCAAAGTCTATCTCGAAATCACTGTGTGTTGCCCTAATCCATGTTGGTTTGCAATAGCTTATTGCTGCTTCAGTGTGTGCCTCTCTCAGTGGCTGAGTAGCTCTCCTTAAAGGTGTTGTCTGTTTTAGGAAATACTTCAAATAATTTGGTACTTCCAAATCTTAAAAATGAGAGCAGGATTTGAGGCACAATTACAGGAGATGGGAAGCCTTACGGGCACCTCTGTAGTTCTTGTTCTCTGCTTGCTCCCTGCGTTGCAAGCTTGCTCAGTTTCCACTGCAATGTGGGAAAGTAATTGAATGCTGGCAAACAAATTTCATTAAAAAGGAAAGAATCAAAGTCCAAGGCATAACTTCTTGTTTGTCAGTTCCTTCCTGAAATGAAACCCTTAAATTTGCAACAGATCTCTGAAGAACAAGTAACGGGTGTTTTTTATGACCACTGCCTTGAGTTTTTTGGGATTCCAGCTGTTGGTAATTACATTGTATATCATCTGATATTGCCTCAAATTTCACTCTTTTGCATCATACTAAACATTACAGACTGTTTATAAACAGAATCCATTCTCAGCTGCTCTTTGTCATGATGAGCAAAAAATGTAAAGGTTGGATTTATTATTTAGTATTTGTTTCTGGCTGTGTATGGGTGATTGATACCCATAGGAACCCAGCTTTGAGAGTCCAAAAATTGTTCCAGATTGTGTAAAAGCGTATGCCTTCAAATCAATTTCGTTGTCTAAGTGAATGCTTCACTTTCTCTACTTTGAGACAGACTGCATAGTGTTATGTGATGTTACTCAGTTACTTGTAGTGTACTTGTGCAGTTGTAATTACATTGTGTAGTGTTGTATGTTTACACTTGTGTTGTTGTGTATCTACTGATATAAACTGATTAAACTTTGTGACTAGAAACTGCTCAGGCCTATTTTCTTCAGGCTAGATTAAAACATCTCTCTCGTGAAGACAGACTGAAAGAGCTGGAGCTGTTCAGCCTGGAGAAGAGAAGGCTCTGGGGAGTCCTTAGAGCAGCTTCCAGTGCCTAAAGGGGCTGCAAGAAAACTGAAGAGGGACTTTTTACAATGGTGTGTAGGGGCAGGACAAAGGACACAGGGAATAACTTTAAACTGAAAGAGGGTAGATTTAGGTTAGGTATTAGGAAGAAATTCTTCCCTGTGAGGGTGATGAGGCCCTGGCACAGATTGCCCAGAGAAGCTGTGGCTGCCCCATCCCTGTCAGTGTTCAAGGCCAGGTTGGACAGGGCTTGGAGCAACCTGCTCTAGTGCAAGGTGTCTCTGCCCATGGCAGGGGGTTAGAATTGGATGATCTTTAAGGTCCCTTCCAACCCAAACCTTTCTGTGACTCTCTGATTTTCAACATGTCAGCTGCTGATAATGTTCGTTCTTTACTAAATGCCTCTTACAGAAGCTAAGTAAAAAAGCAGTAGGTAATGTGCCATATCCACTTGTGGCTTCTTTAGCTTGAGAAGGCTCTAGGTATTTACAATAGGGCTACTGATGTGATGGCATGGGTCGTATAGCAGGATGTGTTCCTTTCTCATTTCCAGATGGTACAATAATGTAGAAGAAAACAGAGATGAAATGTGCTTACAGTTCCTGTCTGGCATGGTGAAAATGTGACGGCGATCAAGTCTGCAAATCATTTTATGGCCTATTCACCAATGCTTACAACTGTTTATTTTGCTCTCTCCTCCACAGAGGCGAGCAAACTTGTCATGTCATATGTAGCTGCTGTGTGTGGAAAAGGGGCAGAGGTTAATCAAGTAAAAGAACAACTTTTGCAGTCAAATCCAGTTCTTGAAGGTAAGAATCTTATGGAACATGTAGGAGTGTATTGCCTCTGTGTGTACCAGCATTCCTGCTGAGCTGCTTTGGAAAACTGTGTTGGTTCTTGTTTTGTTATTTGGTGTCTAAAACCATAGGAAATGCTTTATGTGAACACAGCTACAGGATTTTGTTCAGTTATGGGAAGGTTTTCTTGAGAAGAAAACCAATTCCCTTACGATGGGAGAGCTTAGGAAGTTAGGTCATATTTCCCAGACTCCTCCCGCAGCTCTCCAAGGGCATACCCTTTCTTAACCCTGCCTTGATGATGCTTGGCTGTATCAAAAGACTTCAGCCCCTCTGATTCATTTCCTCCCAAACTATATTATTATTATTATAGAGTCTAGTAAATAAACAAGCTCTGTAAAGCATTATTTTTCTTTAGAAAAAAAAAAAAAGGGTGGAAAAAAATTAACCTTAGAAAAAAAGAAGCCAATCCATAAGCACTCCTGTTGTTCCCTGAGACTTATTGTTCCCTGGGTCTGGTGACTTTGTTGGCCTGTCTTCCTTTCCTGCCCTCCCATGAAAGACTTGCTTTTTCTTAGTTAATCATTTTAATTTAAAGACATTGGCTGCAAGAAACAGGATTTTAATTTTTCCTTGAGATAGGATATATCTCCCTCAAAGATTGCAGTTTTGTCCCATTGTCTAATAATTGCTTTCAGAAGTGCCTTGGTTAGCACTGACTTATTTGGGTCTTGATTCCTGGCTCAGTCCTTGGGCAGCTCTCTAAGCTATTGTGCTGAGGCAAATTCTCATGACCACTGTACCATAATTATGCATTATGGCCCAATGATACGCAGTGTTTGTAAGACTGTTGAGTGTCAGTATTGTATTTATTGCCCAGCTATCTGTACCATGATTTGAAGTTTATAGGGAACAAGCACTCCACAAGTGAGAACAGGGGGAAGGAAATAAAAAGGGAAGGGAATGCAAAAGTAGGCCGAGAGCAGTGGTGAACTGGATGGGTAAAATGTGGTCATTGACTGTTGACATGTCCTCACTGACAAAACAAACATTGTAACCAAAGACTTGGAAGGATGAAATGTTAAAATGTAAGATCAATGAAAATGCTAGATGAGCCTTTCTTTGATAATGAGATATGTTCCACTTAAAGCTTAATGGGGGATTGCAATCTTCCATTGTTTTGAATTCATAGAGAAAAGTGGTGCTGCTTTTGTCACTGTTCTGGAAGGCAGATTTGAGATGTAGACAGAAATAGTACAGGAAGTATGGAGGGGTTTTTTCCAAAGCTAGGTTGTTCCTTAGGGACTGCTGAATGTATTATATTTCTCATTGGTTTGTGAATATTTGTTCCCATGCAAGAAGAATAGACTAAGCTTACAGAAGACTGCCTTATCATTTTAAGGTATTGTTTGTTCTACGCGCTGCTCTGGTAGCTGACTATTTAGCTTGTTGGAAGGTAGGACACTGGACTATTCCACGAGGCTTCTGAGCAAGCCTGGCTGCTTATATATGCTTTAGACAGAAATAAAGCATTTGTGGTTAGATTTGTTTTTCTTTGGTTATGTAGATCTGTTTCAGTTGAGCTGCCATGCAAGAAAATGGCATAAATGTTATATATGCATAATTTATCTTTTGGGATTTTGATTTTTTAACTACAGTTGCTACTGCAAATTAACTTCCGGAAACAATGAACTAAAGGGAAAACTGAGGAATGCGTCTCATGCTTTATAATGGAATGTTTGTGCTTGATTCTGTGCAGTTATAAATGACTCTACTGTTCAACACTGTGTTTAAGAAAATGCAGCTCAGAGATTTGGTTGTTGAAAATATGATTTATTGCAGGGCATAAAGATTTTAAAAACAATTATTTCAGTTATCCTGGGCCTTTAGGAGCAAAGGCCTTTTCCTTTTGGCTTCAGTTCTTTGATCAAGAATAAGTCTACTCATGCAAGTTTGTTGAATCCTAAAAGTATGTATTTATTTCTGCCCAAAAATATTGACTTGACTTGATCTTTGAAAATATATATGCTATATAAATAAATACTGGGATAAATAAAGTCTCTTGTTAGAATGGGAGCACTATACTTAATAATGTAGGGCACACTCCTGTTTGACTCAACATGCTTTGAGAATGTGTGACGTTTAGAGCTTGAAGTGCCCTCCAGTCTGAGTTCTTGTTCCGCCTATGTTCAAAGTTGATGGCTGCCCCTAACTGAATGTAGGGGGGTCTGGGAAGCCCTTTCTCTGAGACTTTCATTGTCAGGAAACTTGAGCTAAAGCAATTAAAACTGAACTATTCAGAAAGTTAGTTTAGGTCAAGCTGAAGAAACTGTGTTAAACTTTCATTGTAAATCAGATTATTTCAGCTGATTAATGTTCAGCTTAAGCTAGGATAAATGTGTTGGAATAGCATAAATAAATCAGTTTCAAACCATTGATTGAACTGTCCCATACAAACCATTTTCAAGCATCATTCTGTAATTTCCTCCGTTCTGGCCTCAACCTTTTACCATCTTCTGTCGGAAACTAAGATTCTTTTCTTCGTCTAAATTGAAGAGAAAGAAGTATTTCTTATATTTAAAGTTATTTGGGCAATAACGCTTTAAATTTGATCCAAACCCCAAGGATATGTGCTCAGCCCAGGTGCAGCTTTGTCTTGGAACTATTTCCACTTGTATGTTTTCCTTTCACTTCTTTAAACAAACGAGGTGCTGAGACGAAACTTCCTAGGACTTCCATAGGTGTTTTCTCATCTGTGATCATGTCTGTCACGCTCTGTGTATCCCCGGTGACTGATACCCAGAAGTTTGATTCCTTTAATCTATAAACAGTCATAGATATCTTTTACATTAAATATTTGGTACTGATAGATTTCATTGTTATTTGTTTTTCTCTTTCTCCAGCTTTTGGAAATGCCAAAACTGTGAGGAATGACAACTCCTCTAGATTTGTAAGTATTTTCTTCAGGGCTGAACTTGAATTCCTGTTAGGGGGAGCATGTTACGTTGTTGGCTGTTTCTCTTTTACCTTATATCAGACATCAAGGCACCTGTAAGGAGGGAATGAAGAACTTAGGAAGTTTCTTACAGTTGTCTGAAGACTGTGATGTTTGGAGAAGGCAAACACCTTCAGCAGCAATCAATATTTCATTTTGTACATTCAAACACGTTCTTCTTCCGCAGTGTGTTAGTAGTGCATTATTAGCAGCCTTTTAAAACATGCTTCACCTCCTTGTCAGATATCCTGTTGGTTTCTGATGTGGGCACAAAGTTCTGCTGAGAATCAATGTTGAGGCTAAAAAAATAGGAAAGAAAAACTAAATAAATTAGGATGTGACAGTCTGTGACCGGATGAAAACATAATTGCAGCACAGCTGGAGTCTTTGGTTTTCTGGCACTGGTGGCTTTAATGTCAGTGGCCATGTCCCTAGCAACTGGTCTGCTTAGCAAATTGATCTTTGTGCGATCTCCTTTTGCATCAATACCTATATATTTTTTGTTAAAATTGCTACTTCAGGTTCTCATTTTCTCTCTGATGTTTCAAACTGTACTTGCAGCTTTAGTTTTAATGTGAACATTTGTAATGTTATGTCATGGTTTAAGCCATAAATCACAGTTTGTTCACTCACTCCCCCCTCTCTCTTCCCCCCACTCTCGGAGGAATGGGGAGGAGAATTGAAAAAAATGCAACTCCCACAGGTTGAGATAAGAACAGTTTAGTAACTAAGGTATAGCACAAACCACTGCTGCTACCACCAATAATAATACAAGGCAAATGCAAGGAAAGAGGATACAATCGCTCATCACCAATCCCCAGCCCGACCAAGCAGTGCACCCCCACCATTCTGGGTCTCTGCCCTCCATTTTTACATCCTGGGCATGACATGCTGTGGTGTGGAACACCTCTTTGGTCAGTCTGGGTCAGGTGTCCTGTCTCTGCTTCCTCCCGGCTTCCCCTCCTCCCTGGCAGAGCATGAGACTCAGAAAGTCCTTGGTCAAACCAAAACATCACCAAGCAGTAACTGAGAACACTAACAGTGTTATCAGCGCTGTTCCCAGGCTGAAAGTCAAAAACACAGCGCTACACCAGCTACCAAGAAGGAGAAAAATGACTGCTACTGATGAACCCAGGACATGATAGTTTTTTGTTTATATTCTTTATAATGAACTGGTTGAATTCAGGCTTTTTTTAGCATGCGGCTGAATGTGGAATTATAGGAATTGGCAATTGGCCAAAAGTGGAAACTGGAGTTGGGAGACTCAGATGTATGAGTACTCATCACAGTTTCTCCTGCTAAAATCAAAAGACTGAATGCGACTTTTTGATTTGCTCACTTGTGTGCAGAAGAGTAACACTGTGAGCTGTGTAAAGTAGACAACAGAAGACAAATTAATACACTGGGAAAATGCTGCATTGTGAGTAAAAACAAATGGATGAAAGCTGGGATATTGTGACACTGGAAAGTGTCTTTTTACCACATGGGAGATGTCTCTTTCCTTCCTTTCTTATTCTCAAGGGTTGATGATATTGTGAATGCTCTTTCTGCAGCTGTCATTGCCCCTTCTTGTGAGCAGAGCAAAGGGTCTTCATTGCAAGGTCAGGGAAAAAATGTGAGGCACTGTAGAAAATTTTTGGGGATAGAAAGGGTAGAAAAAATGCAACTATGAGACATGGTGTACTATGGAAAAGAGGAGGAGACAGCGAAGGGGAGAAGAGGTGCCGTTTGCAAACAGAAGTCTTTCCAGGACAAAGTGCAACCCACTACTATGCTGCCTTTCAAGTCCTTGCTTATAAACACAAAGCTAAAAATACTTTTGGAAACATCCAGCTGGCCCAGTCCTTGGGAAATTAAAATATAATTATCTGATTTAATTCTTATCTCAGAAATTTGAATCAGCTCAGAATTAACTTCAAACGAGAAAGTACAAGTAATGTCCTGTCTAGCCTGCCTCAGCGGCCAGCAAGGAAAAGAATTGAGTTTAAGTAGAGTCAAGCCAATCTTGACTCCATACCCAGTAAATTAGAAAGTATCATTGAGGGAGTCAGTGTAAAAGTGCTTGGTTTTATGTTCTGTAATTAAAAGAGAAAGAAAGAAAAGGAAGCTCTTCCTAAATGCAGTGAATAAGCAAGTATAAACACAAGGCTTCTCTTTTCAATGGGTTGGTTTTGTCCTCTGTTAAGTAAGCACCAGAGGGTGGTGAGATCATTTCTGTGCATGGTTTGTGGGATTTGGTTGAATTACTACCAGTAGTTTTTATCTTTCTAAACTTCCATGCCAATATAAGCTGCACTGCTTTTGCCTTTTCTACACAGTGTGGGTCTGTCCATTTTGTCACTCTTAAACGTAGCTGTTACTACATTAAACTCTTGTCATATACATTAGCATGATGCAAAGACAAGAGTGATCTTCTGCAGTGTGGAAAAGTCAAACAGAAGTGAGGAAAACGCACTGTGCCAGTACAGCTAGAAATGAAATCGCTTTTCTGGTGACAGTCTGCTAATTGTTGCCTCTGGTCTCCTGAGTTACGAGGGAAAGAGTTCAGTGGGAAAACCCATCACTTTTACAAGGCAGGCACATGCTTAGGGACAGACGCCCCACGATTAACTAACAGTAGTTGTTGCCAGCCAGTCCTTCATGCCAAACTGTGCGGCTATCCTTCAGTGGCCTTGATTCACACTCTGAAAACATTTTACGCTGAGAAAATAAGTCTTTATGGAAGACAATTTCTTCCTGCATTTTCCTGTTAATAAGCGTGACAATGCCTACACTGCCACAGTGTAGGCACAGTATTGTTTGGTGATCTTGGCGTTCTGGGGAAGGTTTATATACCATTTTCTTCATAGAACCTTAGAAACTGAGCGAATTACTGGCTCGCGTTACAAACCTGATGAAAGCTATTCTGATGAAAACCTCTGGCTGTGATAATGCAATTGTCTTAGAAGCTTTGAATCATTTTCTGTTCTTCAGAATTTGACAGAGTGTGCAGGAGGTGCCAGATTTCTCTTGTAAGCTGTAAAAATGACCAGCTAACTACCTTAAAAATGTCTTGAGCAGTTTTTCATAATCAGAACTTGCAGTCTTAAATTATGTTGCTTTCACAGGGAAAATACATGGATATTGAGTTTGATTTCAAGGGTGACCCACTTGGAGGAGTGATAAGCAACTGTGAGTATTACTCTTGGCGTTAGCGTATTAACAGCTTAAAGCGTTTTGTTCAAAAAGAAAGATGGTTAAATTATTGAAAAGATGAGCTGCATTTGTCTAATCAAATCTCTCCATTACATGATAAATTCTGCTTTTTAATTTCATTGTTTTGGTGCTGAATAGGGTACCTTCTAGTGAGTGAAAACAGACTTGAAAGCATGAATAATGAACTTACTGTATTGTGTAAAAGGTACTGAGTAATGGGTGGGGGTTCATATACTGTCTCTGAAGCAGATAGCAGATGGATAATGGTATCTGAGACTCTTTTCATACTTGAATCCCTGGGGTCAGTTGTGTGACTTTATTTGATGTGTCATGTATTTATGGTAGATGAAGTCTGAGATATGCCGTGTTGTAATGTTTAAAGTGATACAAAGTATGCTGGAGGGTCAGCAAGAGGTGAGTATGTTTGTTTGGAATCAAAGCATTCTGCAGTAGTTTTAACATACCTTACAGAGTAGGAAAAGGCTTATGAGAGAGGACAAATGGCTGTTGAGTTTAGGGTTAGGCAGAGGCGGCCTTGGAGTTGTCACTTGACATGAGGTTGCTCCTATAAAATATATAGCAATTCAGGAATTTTAACCAGCTCTGTGTTGGGAAGAAAGAGGCTAGGAGCTGAATTCCAGCCCAGGATGCTTTGGCTTTCTTTCCTTTCGAGAGTTTAAATGCAGCTTTTAAAATAAATTGCTCTTCTGTGCTATATAAAGCTATGTTTGTTTGCTTTTCTTATTTTTTAAGAAGGGATGGATGAGGGCAGTGAGTGACTATACTAGGTGTCACTGACCTAACATTGACCTCTCTTTGCACTCCGCCAAATTCATTGCTCTTTCTAAGGCTGGCTTTCTGACTCCATTGGCTTTTTACTGGTTGTGAAATAATGAGAATCATCCAAGGTGAACTGAGTGCTCCATGTGCAATACCAACATTTTAAAACATTGTGGAACATTTTATTCATAAATATAGAGTTTGTTTTTTTCAAAGGGCAAACATCTTTTCTGGACCAGATCACCTATTGGAACTGAAAGAACATGATTTTTGTGACCGAGTAAATCTGGAAACTCAAAGCAGTCGCTATTGAAGTGTTCACACCTATCTATTAACTTTGACATTTGGTAGTGAAACCAGAGGCTGGACATACTCAACGTGTTCACCGATAATTAAATGCGAACAAAAAGGTTGTAGCAGGCTAGCTGTGTTGTTTGTTCTCTTTTATTTCGTATTCAAAAGAGATACATAGGAAAAAAAACCCTCTTTTGTAGAGTGGACATTCAGCAGTTTGTAAGTGCAGTGCTGATTCATCTAATTAAAATATTGTGTCATATCAAAAGGGAATCCAAGTAGTTACTCTGTAGTATATCTGCCTTATAAATCTTTGCATGTTGTAATTATAACATTACATGTAATTATAATGATGTGATGACAAACGTAATCAAGGGCAGACATATTTTTAGATCTTCCTAAAAGCTGCCTATTTTAGGCATCCTCCTTGTCTTCTCACATTTAATAAATATCTAATCGCAAGAGGGTTAAATTTAAAAATAAAGCTCCTCTGTGTAAGCCCTGTTGTGGTAAAGATGTTACTTGTTGAACTATGAAACACTTCATTTAATGTGCATACAATTTGATACTCCATCTCTCCCGTTTTAAAAAAGGGTTTGAATTCTGTATAGTTTTAAAGCAAGTTTATTGTCCTGCTTCAGATCTTTTCCACACATCTGCAGCATTGATTTGCAACAGAAATGTTCCTGTTGTGAGGTGTGACGTTTCTGGAGATACTGGGGCTTAACGTTATTTTATACCACTTACAATTTACTCTGGTTTTAGTCAAATTTAGGATTTGTCTTCTTAATTCATCAAGTAGGAAGTAGTGCTGAAGTTTCCTATCCTTAAAGGGGAAGTATAATTATATTGGCCAAAGTTTTCTTTGATTTCTGACCGTCTGTCAGTATTGTGTTAATACGATGTGAAGATAACATAATATTTTGATTAAACTTTAATAATTGTATGTGATGAGCTTGATTTCCAGACATCAAAGAAGTTAGTAGGCTTTTCGGGTCACAGCCTATGTCACCAAGCTGTATTTCATATCATGAGTGACTGGAGGCAGACACCATGGACATCTAGTTTATTTTGATGGCAGGAAAGGTAATGAAGATAAGACATAAATTTTATCAGTCTGGTAAAGATAAGCAGAAACCCATTAGGCTGAAAGGTCTTGTTTGAAATGGTCTGGTCTGTCCTACTCTGAAATGCTGTGAAGCTCTGTGAAAGGCTAGCCAGTCTGTCCATGAGCCTTCATGTAGGGCTGAGCTACTGTGACCTTCCCTTGGGCCATTCTTCTGATGTCCTTCAATGAGCTTTTACTTCTTAATGGCAGTGGTTAACCTACAAGTGAACCTTTCATGGAATGGAGCTAGAGGGTAAAATTATCATGACAATGCATACTGTGTCTGTCCTGTCCAGATTGCAGTGAATGGAAATGTCCGTTTGCTTTAGTGGGAGCAAAGAGACCTGAAATTTTTAATGTGCCATAAATGGAAGGGTAACTCCTTTGAGTAAAATTAGAATGGGAATAATAAAGTGGAAAAGATTGTGATGGAAGGGGTTTGTGACACCTATTAAGTCAGAACTGGTATGTTCCCAAACTGAGGATAAAGTTATGTTTGAACAGTGTAAAATGCACATAGGCTGATTACATGTACATTACATGGCTGCTCAGAGCTTCCGGCTGCACTGATTTCCAAGGCATTTGACATATTGCTGTATGTGCAGTCATGAAAAGAAGCTGAGAGTGGAAAATTTGAGATGAGTGTGATTTTTGGAAACTTCAAGTTTATTCCTTCAGTCAGGATTCTTTTTCCTTTAAACTACAAACTAAAAACTATTTCAGGTAGTATGTGTTATATTTATTTGACCCTATGTTGGCAGCACGCAAGGGATGGGGGTGAGCAGGAGGGTGAAGAAGACTGAGTAAGATGAGGTATGTTATAAGCCAGAGTTGTTCAAGTCCTCCCTTTTTGTTAGTTTTATATGAAGGTTCCAACTTCTTTTCCTAATGGGTGGGAGATGCAGGAATCCCTGTAAGGTGAGGTGCATAGTCCTGGTGCTAGTTAACAAAAAACCCATCTATTCATAGGCTGACCTGTTTCCTGTGGGGGTGGGATTAGGTGGCCAAATTACTCCTGTGAGCATTTCTGAACACTGAACTCTCACTGTATTGTCACCTGTGGTTGTAGACATCCCATTACTGTTTTGTAATAAACACCAGTCCCCACTGAAAGATGTGCAGCTGCTTTAAAATGCATTGACAAACAGGTTAATTGCATTTATATTTTCTCTTACTGAATTGGGTACGACTGTGTCTGCTCTTTCTGTTCTCCTGTGGGGTGTTCACAGTTGCTGGTGTTGCAATGAACAGTCTTATCAGTGTTTATGTGCTCAGAGGGGTTTTTTTTCCCCAGAGCCCTTGTGAGGAAAGGCATTTGGAGAATTGGGTAATTAACTTGCTTTCACCTGAGTACAATATTGTGGCAATACATTACAGAAACCATTAATACTATTCTTAGTTTTCCATTTATTGTAGCTACTCTGTTAGTGGGGGTGAGAGCAGGAGAGAGTAGTAGTTTCTTTTCCACCTGTAATTATAGAATAATGTGTATTTTATGTAAAAACGGGCATGTTTGGCTTTGAAGTAATAGGTGCAATATCTTGTACAGCTCTAAAATATTACTCTGTCCACAGATGCTGCATCTGTTTCGTACTCAAGGCAATGTTTGTGTGCACTCTTGGTTTGTTAGTTTTGTGACTGTTGTGTACACTAAATTTTATGGTTGAAATGGTTTTGCATAGTACAGTCCAGAATATTTCATACTTGAAGTTGTTCAGACCTCTTCAAAAGTAGGGATTTTACCATATCTTTCCCAGAATATTTCTAAGTCTTAAATTTTCACATTTCACCTGGAATTTCCTGCTGAAAGATACCTAGCCTCTAGATTTAGGTGATCTTTCCTAATCTGCCTAAGCCCTTCAGTGATTTAATGATTAACCAGAAGACAGCAGTGGTGCAGGTGAAGTACAGTATATGTAATAGCTGCTTTTGAAAAAGCCATTTTCAACTAGCACAGTGTACCTAAAGTCAAAATAACAAGTGATTAAGAAAGGCCTCTGTTTTGCCCTGTTTTCCAACAGAACATAGAAGAAGCCTATGATGTTTATTTAAAGCAACAACTTTTTAAAGTTAGCGAAGTGATAGTGATAACTTTACAACATGTTCTTCTTTACAATTTGTTTGTTAATTCTAAAAGACAAAAGTAATTACCCACTTACTGAGAAATCAACAACTTGGGCTGTTGATTTTAGTTGTGTGATTGCTGTTAGTGAGCTCCTTTGCTTAGGGAAATACTACACAAATTTTAGTTAGACATTGTGGAAGGAGATACTCCTTGTTGATCTTTGTTTAATCTTGTTCCAACATCTCCCTTGGTGTCCCTGTTAGCGCAGTTGGCAGTGTTAAGGCCATTGCCTTGCCTAAATTAGAAAGTGTTTAAAAAACCAAACAATACCAAACATTTTGATCAGCTCATTTTTGAACATCACTTATCACCTGAGTCATCAGGATTTAGCACTCTTAAAATTGTGCAGTCATTGTATTTTCACTGTACATACTGCCCAAATGGTAGTTTTTGTTTGATACAGTTACAGATCATTTCATTCAAGAGAACATTAGTATAAACTTGGAGGGAATAATGGGAAAATGCTCCTGAGAAACCATTATTGGATTTTCTTTTTCATTAGTGGCTTTTTTTGGTGACAGCTGAAGAATCGAAGTAGGAAAACAGAAGAGAGAATTTAGCAAAACGTTCTGTAACCTTGGTTGAAGAGCTGTAAAGGTCCTTGGCCGTGGCCAGCTAAAGAGACTATGACTAAAATAAACTTTTCCTGGATTATTCAGAATGTACCAAGGTTTTTCGTGGTTTAGCATTTAATTTCTTTCACATTGAGTTCAGTTGAATCATTTAGCAGGATGCTCACACAGATCTCACTCATTTAAAACAGTATTATCTGGGAATAACAAATAATCTTTAGCACCTGCGGAATGTAGGTGGATTTTGAGTCATCTGAATGGAGGGATATTCAAACAATATGATTCAAGAAGTGTCTCCAGGGTGGACCTTTCCAAGGGAATTTAATTTTTACACTTGCTTTGATATAATCAACATGTTAAAATTTGTCTCAATTCAAGCAGAAGTATTGTTAGATAATGCGGAAGGAATCCATAAATACACCATATGTTGTTCTGTATGTCCTCTCCAGATAAATCCGTATAGTCACTATACATAATTTATATAGACTATATAACAAAATGTAACATGTATAGGGATTTGGGGTTTTTGCTTGTATGGGTTTTCGTATAGATATAAGCACCATCTGTCTGCATATGCCACTGTAAACAGAATTACAAAGTGGATGCATGCAGAAATCTTCTCTCTTGGATGCTTAATCCACAGAATTTGTAACCATGTGAGAGTTAACACAGAGGCTACAGGTTGTGCAGTAGCTGCTTTAAGGAAAATATATTTGGTTGATGTATTAAAATGCTAATCAGGGCAAACAAAGGGAAGATTTCCGAAGGGTAGGGCAGATGGTCTGGGTCTTTTCTACCAGACTGATTTCAGTCTGCATGTGAACAGAAAGAAAAGGGGAAAAAAAGAGAACGAATATAGCTTTAGAAAGAATTGGTAGCAGCTGCTTTGTTAACGTAAATACCTGATTTTCTGTCAGTAACTGCTTTCTGGAGCTTTTTCCCTCAATTACAAAGGCTGGCAGAATATGGAATATTGGGCATTGGGAAGCTGACTGTTCATTAGTTAACCTTGTTGCTTCTAAAGTATATAAATAAGATGAGCTGCGGTGAAAAATCCAAGACAGTTATCCTTCTAACATAGCTAATTTGGCATATGTTCAAGAAACTATTTGTTAAATCTGCTGAAGGCATGCATGTAATTAGAAGAAGGCTTACAATATGTAGCTGAGCTTTTATGACAGCCTTGGAGTAAATTTATATGTAGAATATTTTTAAACCCAAATAAGCCAAGCCACACTGCTTCAATATACTTTGGAAATACAGCCATTTCCTGAAGTGTGTGTAGCCACTGCGGGAGCTGAAGTTGTTTATTTCTTTGAGATTAAATTTGGCTGCAGTTCATTCCAGCACTTCACTGGAGAACCTTCACAGCCAGCGTGACTCTGAACTGCTTGGCCCTCACCTTGCCTTTCTCGGCCCAAGTATTTGCACTTGGATGGATGGTGGACCAACCTCTCCCTTTCAGTTATGCATTAAAAACTAGAAAGGATCAGGTATCCAATAGTTAGGTGAGCTAACTGGTTTGGCTAACTAGGATAACTGAGTTTGAACCACAGCTCAAGGAAAAGAGCCCCAAATGCAGGTGAAGTTAGAGTGGCTGCACACCAGGCTGCTGATGAGGACTACAGCTTCTGGTCTGTGCTTTTCCAACATACATCAACAGTCAGATGTTATTTTTGTGTGTTTAAGAAAAAAAAAGAAGGAAAAAAAAGATGTCAATGAAATGGAAAAAGCAAAAGTGGAAATCTGTAACATGCCCCAGCCTAATGTAGATGAGCTGCTGGCAATATGTGACAGCAACTTGTTTGTGTGTATCTTGGGTGTGCTTTGTCCTCAGGATGTGCAAAACTTCCAGATGCTGAAGCAGGGCCGCCTTTGGAAGGAAAAAGATGGTAGGGTTATTGAGTTATAAAAATACAAATGTCTCTTCAAACAGGCCAAAGTTCTCATATTGTCACACAGTGCATTAGGTGGGCAACGCAGGCAACAACATTCTGCCTGTAGCTAGAGAAAATATGAATGGACTCTATTGCACTGCTCTGCCCATGGCAGGCACTCCCTTTGGGCTAAGCAGTGGTGTGCCAGAAAGCCAGTGGAGCCCAGGGGCTGAAGCCTGACACAGAGGTACCTGCTCCCCAGTGGCATCCCATGGCAGGGATAGAGGGGGGGGTTTGCAGCACAAAGGGGGCTGCACTGAGCAGTGCCTCTGACTTTCCAGATTGCTAAGATGAAACAGGCTTAGTTTCACTGGATATTACAGTAGCCAGACAGGGGAAGTGTTTAGCAACCCCACATGTCCTTAAATGAATTGATTTTCCCTGTGTTTTACCATTGCTGAATGTCTCAACTTTGTGGGAGCTCTTCTGTAGATTGACATCCAAGCTGTGTTAACTTCCCTTTTGGAGCTTTCTTCTTGCATGAGCATAGCTTAGAGAGAGCTTATCCCCAATCTCAGAGAGCTGTGGTGGGTATGTGGTGGTAGGCGCACAGGGAGACTCCTTTGCTGTGTACTTGGAATGAGACACTGAATGTCTCTGTCTTCATGTCACTGAATATGTGTAGCTTAAGAGAAACTGTGTACTGGGAACTGTGGGTTTGCTCTCTGGAAAAATTGTATGGAGCCCTTGTTTGCCAGTGAGAAAAGAAGGAAAAACCAGAGAGTGACACTGATACCTCTCCGGGGTTCTCTTATTGCACCCCTTCCCTGGTCTGCTGGGAACCACAGCCTTTCCATGTAGTAAAGGCTGTGGTCTTCAGCTTTGTATTGTTACCTCCATGGTAAATATGGAGCGCCTGAAGTGTTTGCAGGGTGTTACAAGTCAGTCTGCTTCTGCTGTCTGCCTAGATTCCTGCCCTTATTGGTAAGGTTTAGAAACGTGCCCATCACTCGTGCGGGTGGTCGAAGTGATCTTGTCAGATTACTCAATGAGTGCAATGATGCTTTTCAAAGTGCTGCTTTTTCGTTTCACTTGAAGCGCCTTATGATGGAGTTTCTGTCAGTCTCATGGGGAGTTATTTCATAGTCTGATACACCTGAGGATCACAAAGTGCTACGTGATCATTCAGTTTGAATTCTTCATTTGACTTCCCCCTTTCATTTTTCCGTCTTCCCTGTGCTTAGCCTGCTGACATTTCAGTTCTTTTCAAACCTTTGCCCATATGATTATTCTCACCAAATCTTTATTTTGTGATGGTACTGTAAATTGGTTGACATCTTTTGAGCACCACATTGATTGTCTCCCTGACGGGAGTTTTCTTTGCAGCTCATAGACTGCAGCATTTATAACTGTACTGGATTTACAGCTCGCTCAAATAACTTATTTGAGAAATACGTACTGATGTGATACACTCTGATAAGGTTTGTGCCTGCCATTTATCACCTTCTAATTTGCTGATGATGATATAAAGCAATGAAGTAGAAAACTATGGGGGATTATGTTCACATTAAAGAGTTTTGCTCCAGCAGTCTTTCCCCGACATGTAAGATTTTGTCTGCTTGTTTAGATCTGCTGGAGAAGTCTCGTGTTGTTAAGCAGCCAAGAGGTGAAAGAAACTTTCACATTTTCTATCAGATACTGTCTGGTGCATCGGAAGACTTCCTCTGTAAGTGTTGCCCCTGTGCCATTTTCAGATACGGGGTTTCTTCATATTTAATGTGCTGTTCCACACCCATCATCTTTTGTTGGAAATGTGATATGGTGGTAGCAGCAATAGTAATACCTGAAGTAAATATATGGTTTGGTATTAGCTGGATATCTGAGTCAGAAATGGCTTTGCAGTGTATTATAAGCAAAGAAGAAAACCTATTCTTATTCAGAAGACTTATAATAAGGATCCTTGAAGAAAACTTAAGCCTGCCAGTAACAACAGGTCTTAGCAATCCTGATTCAGGGGTAAAAGAGCTATCAACAAGCATGCTGTTACTAATGATATTTTTATTTGATTTATTAGGCAAACTTAAACTGGAGCGGGACTTCAGCAGATACAACTACCTGGGCCTTGATTCTGCCAAAGTGAATGGAGTGGATGATGCTGCAAACTTCAGAACTGTTAGGGTAAGAAGAAACAGGGGTTGGGTGTAAACCCCAAAGGGCTCAACATGAATAAGAAGAAGAGTTCTTGTGCCCTAGGTCTGGCCGCTTGGGCTGGGCTGAGAGAGCCATCTTCTCTGAGTGCTAGCACCTTTCATACGAGAGTATAGCATATTTGTACAGGGAAGCTTAGGTGCAACTGGAAAATGCAAAGAACCAAGTTTCTGGAATATTCTAGTGGAAATACAAAAAGACCAAAAATAGAAAAGGAAGGCAAATAAAAAAGCAGCCCAGGCCCCTTGATGAGACCATGGAAAAGGTTGTATTGTGTAGCTGCTTATGATGGCAGTGACTGAGATTCACAAGCCCAGTGATGCTAACTAAGTCAAAAGAAAAGCAGGCTGGGATGATTCACAAGATGGTTTACTGTGGTGCTTTTTGCTTGATTGTACTCAGGGATATGGACCATACAGGACCCTATTACCCAGTGTATGCAAATTTAGATTCTGGAAGTTACTGGCTTTTAGAGCGACAGAGAGAACCAAGAAGACAGCAGTATCTGGTCATTTGACTGTGGAAAATTGGTTTGGGTTATAAACTTAATTAAGTGGCTTTAAGAAAAGAAATACTGTGTTTTAGAAACATAAACTGGAAGAATACTAGAAAGGGACTGGATTGACATTCACATCCATTGTTATTCAACCTTTTATATATATATGTGTAGATTCTTTTATCTCACAGTCTTATCTGTCCCCTTTCCAGAATGCAATGCAGATTGTTGGCTTTATGGATCATGAAACACAGTCTGTTTTTGAAGTGGTGGCAGCCGTTCTGAAATTGGGAAATATTGAATTTAAGCCTGAATCTCGAGTGAACGGATTAGATGAGAGTAAAATCAAAGATAAAAACGGTAAGATGAGACTAGTGATAGCAGGAAAAACACTGATTTGTCTGAAGTCATTACTAATTTTGTAATTTCTGTAGACGTACTATATCCTTACAGATGAATTAAATTAGATTGTTTCCAGAACTCACCCGCAGGCAAATATGGGTTGAATTCTGTGCAATGTCACTTGTCCTGTTTGAAATTCCACAAATGATTAGTTCCATTTTTTTTCCACTTTCTTAACACCTTTTTCTGAAATGTTAAATGGTGCTATGCATTTCTGTAAGGCCTTGGTTATTCTGCTGTGAAGGCTTTTTGTTTTTATAGTAGGGCATCTCTGCCTGTAATGTCAGATTCATTTGGTCACGTTTGTGCAGTTGATACCTTTTGAAAGTTCATTTATTTTCATTTGGAAGTTTTTCTTCGTGAAAAGCAGTTAGTGACAGAAAATCAGGTATTTACCTTCACAAAAATAACCAGATAGAAAGTGCTGTCAAAACTAATAACTCAGTTTCCTCGCGATGTGCCTATTTTTAAGAAGCTTTGCTTTGCAAGTGTGTAGCTGGCAGGAAGTGTTAAGGGGGGGACACTTCTGTTGAAGAGAACCTGATTTGGGAAAATACTGAACAACTTAAAAGCCAATAGTTTTGTGGAAGGAAAAGCAATGATACAAAAGGATTCGTTACATGTGCACTCTGCTTTTTCATGTTAGAACTCAAGGAAATCTGTGAGTTGACTGGTATAGATCAATCTGTATTGGAAAGAGCTTTCAGTTTCCGGACAGTTGAAGCCAAGCAAGAGAAAGTTTCAACAACACTGAATGTGGCTCAGGTAAAAAGAACACCTGAATTTAAAGGAAATAATTGTTTAAAATGGCAATTTATTCTACATGACTAAACCATGCCTGCCCAAATAAAAGCTACAACTAATAGGCTGTACTGAATAGCACATTCAACCAGTGTGTGTTTTTTCTTCAGCAGTTTCTAAGTGTTCAGGTGTACTGGATGTTTCGCTTGTGGGTTACCTCAAAAAGACGAGGGATAGGAAAAGGTTGCAGAGAATGAAAAGATGAAGCAGGTCTGCACAAAAGCATGTTGAAAGTGTTGTGCAGACTGTTTTCATTTAGAGCAACTGGTGTAATTTCACGTGAGCTGTACGCCCCGAAGTTCCTGAAAAACTGCTGCTGCCAGTGTGGACTTACCTTTCTGTAATGTTGTGTGATTGCCACCTGTGTCTCATCAGCTCAGGCTAGCAGGAATGTCGTTTCCCTATCTGCAGCTGCTCAACTCCCTTTGCCTAGGATTAGGATGGGGGATGTGAGTCTGAAGAGGATATCCCGGAAAGCAGAAAGGGAGCTGAAGTGCCCTCATTGTGGCTGCTGTGGAACAGCCAGCCCATGGCCAGAAAAGCAGAGGGGTACATCACCAGGCTACCAACACTGCCAAAGTGTCCTGACACCCCTGGACTGGCTTCGTTGCCTGATTGGGCAGAGGCGCTGCTGCCTGAGCCATTCCACTTAAAGGTTCATAGCACCTTTAAGATATGTCAGTAACAAAAATGTTGGAATTAGCCCAGCCTTTATAACATTTTTCTTCTTTCATCTGTTTAGGCTTACTATGCCCGTGATGCTTTGGCGAAGAATCTATACAGTCGACTGTTCTCTTGGCTTGTTACCAGAATCAATGAAAGCATTAAGGTATCATTGTTTTGTGCCGGTAAAAAAAAATCAATAGAAACCCCTTAAAGTGGTCGGTAGAATTCTATTTGCCAATTTCATTTTTCCTGGTTGTGCACTGTGAGACATGGTACAGGTGAATAACTGTATCACAGCTCAACAAATTGCTGTCTTCTCTGTTTTGAAGCTAATAAAATGATTCATGCCATGTGTATTTTGGGAAACCATACTTAACATTTTAGTTTACAGACTTTGACAGCCTACTCATGAGATACATTAGTTTTCTTGATTCCCAAGTATGAAATGTACAGATGACTGACTCAATGTTTAATTATTATCTTTTTAAGGCACAAACAAAAGTGAGAAAGAAGGTAATGGGGGTGCTGGACATCTATGGCTTTGAAATCTTTGAGGTAAGATCTTTATGATGGTAAACATTTAACATGAGAGCTGTTATTAAAGTTTAATAGCATAGACCATGAATCAGAATACATGTAATTTTGAATCAAGTGTGTCATTCCTCACTTAGAAAAGTAAGCCAAAGAAAGATGTCTTAGCACGTCTGGTAATTGAAACAGAAAGTTCTGAAAGCCGAACTTGTGTTTCTACACCGTAGGTAAATAAATACTTATAATGGGTAAACTAAATACGGTGATATACATTCTGAGCATAAGAGAAACTGCAGTGTCATTTCTGCCTTGAGGCATTTTGTGGATGTCTTTAAGCAAGCTTTGTATTCTTTAAAAAACACAACAATGATACGTTTTTTCCCTATCAAAATCAAAGGTGGGATTATATTCCTTTTCATCTCTATTCCCTTTGTTAAGTAGCCTGTACCGATTCTTAACTAATGATCTGTGGCTCACTGCTGTCTGTTTATGATAGTATTTTTAGACTGGTGCTATTTTGAAACAAAAATCAACGAGGGGTTTTTAATTAGGTTAGGGAACACTAGGGAGAGAGGGTTTTCATAAATCTTATTCTGACAGGGCTTTCTAAGAGATTTATGAATCTTGCTTGGAATCTGTGTAGTGTTTCAACTAGAAACTCAACTGAGGATAAAAATCAGTAGAAAGCACAGAATCCTTACCCACTTCCCTACATTCCTCTTTGAAAATCCCGGGAGTATGTTTAAACTATGTGGAAGATGGGAATAATCTATAAAAAGAGTAATTGTACATGGGAGGGTGCTGTAAGTTTTGTTTCAGAAGCATAACATCTGCAAATCAAAATACTTCCATGAAGAGGAAAAACTAAGCTGTTACTTGCTTCAAGGGTTTACTAACCTGGGTTGTATTGTTTGCATTAAACAGAAGAAAATATTTATGAAAATATATTGCAAGTGGTCAGGTGTCTGAATGGAGATCTCCGTGCTAGATCTCTTTGGAGCTGGTCCTTGGCATACCTTTAGAAAGCGGGACACTGGACTGGTACTGCTGGCATCTTTGGGCAGGACTCTTTGTTTTCTCTTGCTCTGTCTTTTATGTTTGATTAAGCATAAACATGTAGGCTGAAGTGGGAGACAAAAGCTTGCACTAACACACAAGCCAAATGAGCAATTGTGTTTGCGGGGTGGTGTTCTAGAGACAAGGTTGTTTCTCGTATGTAATTTTCTTTTTTTGTTGGAGATCAACATCTTAGAAGGTCATGAGTAAGTAGGTGAGTACAGGAGATGTAGTTCTGCAGAAGAAAAATGAAAGAGCAAGGCTCTCTTCACTTTCATACTGAATTACAATGCAGCTTTCCCAATTCATACAAACTCAAAAGCTTTAAAATAACACAGGTAGTGCTGTTCACTCTTCACTCCTATCTTGCATGTTGGTTTTGCTGGGAAAGGTGGGCAAGTTTTGCCTTGTGATTCCAGGATTGAATTCATTAGTACACTTGTGTAAGAGGTGCTCACGAGGCAAGAGCACTAGCCAAGCAACTTGGTTCAGCATCACAGAAATAATGGAGTTACATCTGAACATTGAAAATGGGAGTCAGGTAGTATGCTTCTGGCATACCACCTGCCTCCCATGACTCATACTATACCATACTTTAATTTAAGCATGTTTGAAAAAGCAGCTTGATTGGTTTAGGTTTCTGGAGGTCACTCCTACAGTATTAGTATTGGGACTGCGTATCAGTACTGTAATTCAAAGGCTGAATGATAGACAAATAGTCCATTAGCAACTCCTGAATCAGCTGTATTTCCAGTACTACCCACTTAGTTATCCTTGTGTTTCCAGACAGGTTAATTTTATAATCAGAAACCACTGACTTATTTTCAATTAAATCAAAAGCAAAGATTTTATTTTGAGGCAAAACAAAACCAATTTTCTATGCAGCTCCAGTTTGAACAAAAAATTGTGTTATGTCATAACCCTTAAATTGAGTAAAATAATTCTGTGATAAACGGTTGCTTGAATTAATGTCATGGAGTAAGGTCAAGCAAGAGAAGAGGATGCTTGCCACATATTTTTGTGTCAAGTTTTGAACAAATGCTCGAATCTCCCAAAACTTATTGAAGATCTTCAGAAAATGCTGACAAAAAAGCAATTATTGTTGAGAATTTAAGTAACCACTTCACAGAAATTATAGTGTTTAAAGTTAGTTATAGTAAAACAATAAGCAAATAAAATTTTAACAGTATACAATCCTGTAATCAAGGAAAATTCAATAATGTCCTATGATGTACAGCGTAAAAAGAATAGTGGTAATTAGGGTGGTTTACTGTGTGGTACAGTTGTTCCTGCCCATGCCAGGGGGTTGGAACTAGATGATCTTAAGGTCCTTTCCAACCCTAACCATTGTATGATTCTATGATTCTATGAAACATGATGGCTAAACGTTTGAAATGTTAGCTGAGGTGTAGCTAATGACAGTAACTATATCCATCTAATTGCAAATTACTTAACACCGTTGACTAAAACTATGCAGTTCCCTTCTGAACTTAATTCTTAAGTCAGATACTGACTTCCGTGTCTGTTCTTGAAGGTTTAAACTAACATCATTACTACAAAGAACGTTTTTTGTCAAAAATGTGTTTGAAAGACTTAATCTGTGAACTTGTGCATTTAAAACTTGTAAGCTATTTGATAAGCTGAAGGTAAAAAAGTTTAATCATGTTTGTAGTCAGGAAGCAGATAGGTTTATCATTAGTGCATGTGCTTTACCTGGATTGTTCTTGTACCTTGGAGACAGAACTCCTACTACACACTACGGAAGGGGTAGTAGGAAGTTTTTTATATGCATGCAAAATATTTACACATGAAGCTTAATACCATTGAAGTAAATAGCAAGATATGTGTTTACCGAAGGGTGCTTTTTATTCTATTTTATTTTTCCTTCAGTGTTACACTTGCCCATCAGGGTAAGAATAAACCGATGATATTCTAACTTAATGAAGATGGTAAGGAATACCCGATGGGCAGCCACGAATAAGAATAAACCAATGATATTCTAATTTACCTGTTTTGTCCTGCGATTCTCACTTGAACGTTATTGTAATATATTGTAGTCTGCTTCCACTGCAAAAACATTAGTTTGCTACAGATCATTGAGGGATTTGTTTTGATTCCTAATTCAGGGCAGAGAGTATTTCTTGGGCCTTATCCCTCTTCAGGAAGATTCCTTAGCTCATTGTACAATTCCTCCTGTAAGAAGAGTAAAGAAATCCAGATTTCCCATTCTGAAAGATCCAGCGCTTCACCTTCGGATGACAACAGCATTCTTGTTCTAATTCAATTTGCATTCAATAATGCAAATTGAAGCTTATATAAATGAGATTTTTTTTTTAATCTGTTTTTGAAAGTTTATTTGCTGTGCATTGTAATTTCAATATTTTTCTGTAATTTAAGATCAAGTTAATTGACAAAGTAGCTGGAGATTTCTTGAAACTGAACAATGGAAAGTTACTGAAGTATTGATAATGCTGGCGTATACTCTTTGGGAGTTGGTTTCTGTTAGTATTTTATCCAGGACAAACCCAAAAGCTATCCAAGAAAACAGATTTAAGGACATGGCTGTCCAAAAATTCAGATTAGGGAATTTAAATCTATTGATAATCCTCAGCCTCTGTGGGTTTGGCAGATGTCAACAGCAAGCTTGGCTAAACAATCCACAAAATAGGTGCTGTAAAGCTGTGTTTATTTCTGAATCCTGCCATGCCCTTTGTGATAAGCTGTATGCTGGGACTGAGTGTTTTGAAGGCAAAATGCTGAAATTTTAGGTGTCTGTGTGAGTTGTCTACAGGCAAGGATTTAAGGACCAGGATTAGTGTGAAAATGCAGGCTGCAGGGCTGGGTTGGTTGTGTGACATTGCTGGAGCTTGAGCAATAGACTGAAGCCTGACACTAATTGCTCCACAATTATGTTTATCCACATTCTTGAGTAGCAGCATATGTAGCCAGTCTGCAGTCTAGACTGTGATTTGAGATGGGCAGGGATGATGGTTGGTGGTGGCATGGGGAATTTCAGAACCAGCTCGATTGTGGACTTCTTGGGGTAGGTTTAAGACTGCTCCTGCATTATTCCATGTTTGTTTCTGTATTTTGGGGTAGAAGTGGTTTCCACATCTCTGCAAAATGTGGAAGGGGTGGGGTTTACAAAAAAGAAAGAGGGCTGAAGAAGGCAGATGACTGGGGGCCTGGCAGTTTTCCACAGAGATGAGCAGTGATTCTGTTCAGTTTGGGCATTTAATTTCTGTTGCGTACATTTACTATGTAGATGAGGGCTAGGGTGTATAAAAATGAATGTCATGCAGAAAGTGTGAATATTTCATCCTGCCAAGCCTTTAGAGATAAAAACGTGTCTGTGCTAGCTGGCCTAAAGGCTTTATTCTGAGATTTCAGGTGTCACTTATGCAGCTGGTCCATATGACGAAGGTAATGATTTGGAGTGCAGTTTTATGAAAGTTGAGGCTGCCAAACAAGGCTTATTCTTGAAATTTGACAGGCCCTGAGAAGACAATTTGGAAGTGTGAATGCTTTTCGCACAATCCCTTGGCAGAGCAGTTTGTTCCACGTGTTTTAGCCTGATGAGAAACGGGGATGTGCTGGGCATAGACCTGCAAAACTAAATGCTGCAGAAAGAGAGGGTCTGTTTCCACTTGGTCTTCAGACATCTGCTGAGGGTTGACCTGAGGTGATGTCAGTAGCTTGTCTCTGGGCCAGCATCTGACCAGCTCCTTTTGCTCCATGTACACAAGAACAGGCAAAGACATGGCAGCATCCACAGGCTGCATAAACTCCAGTAGTAAATAAAAATACCACCAACAAAACGTTCCCAACAAGCCACCCAGCAGTAAAACCGGGTCTGTTCCACACAGTCTCTCAGGCACTTTGATAGTACTACGTTTTATGGCAGTTAGCTTGTTTCTTGTGTGTAAAAGTCCCTTGTGGTGATGGAAAGAAGCTTGGTAATGTTGCGTGCACTATCATCTGGAATAAATGCCAATATCTTTATTGAGGGAATCTGTTAGAAATATGAAGAATGATGTTTCATTATATTAACATGTTCATAGTTGTGGTAATTTTCTAAGAAGGTGGTAACCAAATAAGAAAGGGGTAAACAATGAAAATTACTTGCTGAGAGGTTTAAGGCATCTTAAAAAATTGGGGAGATATTTCTACTTTTGCCAGAAACCTATACAGCAGCTTGGTCCACTTGCTGAATAGTTGCTTTGCCTTTTTCTATCCTGTTCATTACACGAAGGAAATTACAGCTGCAGAGCGTGCTGAGCTCCAAGAGATTGCTGCTGGCTCAGAGACTTCCCTTCCCACACCCCAAGGTTGATTGTAATGGAGAAGGTTCTAGTTATTTGCTAGCATGACTTATTAGAGAGGAAAAAAGGGGCATATGGAGAAAACTGGCACTTTTCGGGTTTTTTTCAGTCTTTCAGGCTCTGGGGACCCTCTCTTCATGTCTTTGGCTCTAACTGAGCCATGGGTATTGGTTGTTTTCCTAGTTGTCTTAATATCCAGACCGGAATTTCCAGCCTCCTTTTCTAGGCACTCTGTCTTACTACAGACTTACTCTTTGAAATTGTTCAACCCTTTTCTGATGCTCATCAGCATATCATATACTGGCAAGGGACAGTACTAAAATGTGTATACCTGGCCCTCTAATCAATCTAATTGCACATGGCAAAGCCCATGTAATATGAAAGAGAACTGTATTTTTGATCTGTAATTGATCAGCACCTCTCGTATGAAGATAGGCTGAGAAAGTTGGGGCTGTTCAGCCTGGAGAAGAGAAGGCTGCGTGGAGACCTCATAGCAGCCTTCCAATACCTGAAGGGGGCCTCTAGGGATGCTGGGGAGGGACTCTTCATTAGGGACTGTGGTGAGAGGACAAGGGGTAATGGGTTTAAACTTAAACAGGGGAGGTTTAGATTGGATCTGAGGAAGAAATTCTTTACTGTGAGGGCGGTGGGGCCCTGGAATGGGCTGCCCAGGGAAATTGTGAATGCTTCATCCCTGGCGGCGCTCAAGGTGGGGTTGGACATAGCCTTGGATGGCATGGTTTAGTGGGAGATGTCCCTGCCCGTGGCGGGGGGGTTGGAACTCGATGATCTTGAGGTCCTTTCCAGCCCTTACTATTCTGTGATTCTGTGATTCTGTGAACTACATCTGCTGGTAAGTGTTATGAAGGAGGGGGGCTTTACAGAGAGGGACCCTTGGTTGGATTCCTAGGTGCTGTGGAGGTTTCAAAATGCTGTTAAGGCGATAATTTCCTTAAGTGCTAGAATGCTTAGAAGCAAAGCTACATCCCAAGAAGTTAATCACCATTTAATTAATCATGTTATAATGTAAGCATTTAGAGAGGATTATTTCACAAAACACGGGTTTATGAAGTAAATCCCATTGGCTGGCTGTTTTTAACAGAGGAAATGTTTGAAATGCTGGAGCAATGCTGTCTTCAGGTTGCTTCAGCTCTGCTTCAGGTTGTGAGAATAATGTTTTGCCCTATAGCATCTGTTCTGTATTAATGGAGGAATGGGTATGATTAGGTAGTAGGCTCTTGCCTACCTGTGATTTCTGTTGTTCCAGGACTGTAATTTATCAGGTTGAGTTTGTTAAAATGATTGTACCTGGGTTTCCCCATGGATCATCTATACATTGTGTGCACTGGACTCACTGTAGTTGCTTCCCCTTTTAACTCCAAATTTGGTTTAAACATGCATGTCTGGACACCACAGCTGAGAGCAAGATGGATTTCAGAGTGCCTGGTTCTCTACCAGGGCCAGTAGTATCAATAAGAACTGAAGCTGGTTTGCTACACAAGTATGGAAAAGGGATAAGCCCTGAAGCTTCAGCATGTCTTTCTTGCTTCCTTTACACACACTGGAACATATATGTGGAATATTTATAGTTAAATGATATGCTTCCCTGGTTCTTTGCCTACAGAGATATTTACACAAAAGCACAGACAGTATTCTATTTCACATGAGATATATTTCAGTTACGTTTGATCACTCAAATGTTTGTATATATAAACAGAAACACAGGGGATGAATATTGTTAACGTATCTTCACTGACTTTGCAAAAACTAGAAAGAAAATGTTAGAGCTGAGTGCATGAAAAACGTGTAGCTTGCCTTTTCTAAGATAAAAATGTGTCTTTTTTCATTTTCTTCAAGTGCACTTTCCCCATTTTGCTGATTTTTCATTTTCTAGCATTTGTATTTCTTAGTTTCACTTCATAAACTCATATGCTTCTGTGGTCATACATAAAAATCCCTATCCCCAGACACCACAGTTGGATAGAAATTAAATTTGCTGGTTGGTTTCACCATTCATTCCACCATTCATCTCAGTGAAGTGAGTATGTTGGTCTTTTATCATCATTACTTTTGCCATCTGGCTTTTTCTTTACTACTCAGTCGCAGCCTAGGGGCCTAATGGAACTACCTGGGATCACTTGTCTATGTTAGGAGGAGGTCAGAGAATTCCAAGTCCTGGAGCTGCGTTGATGCTGAAATAAGTTACTTTCTGGGGTTATATTTGTTAGACCAAAAGCATCAGTCTCTGTATGCCTTCTCCCCTCCATATTGATCAAAAAATTCATTTTAATGACATTGGTTCTGTTCATTCCACAGTCTTGTCACTTGAAATGTTTAGATTTTGTTTTATATCATGCTTTTCCTTTAAATGCTTCTCATGTGTTATTTAGTTGCATATGTTCATATAAGGTACTTGAAAAGGTGTTGCCCAACACCTTTTTTGTTGGTGGTTATAGACTGAGTAATATATAGATTTTTGAATTTGCTATCAACAAGAACTGGTGTGATGAAAGATTAAGAAGGAAGAGGAAATATTGAGAAATACCTTGTATAGGTGTGATACTGATGATACAGCTGAGTGTAGATTTGGACAAACACACGTTTGATTTGGGGAAGACAGTGGAGAAAATGGAATATTTAAACTAGGACTTTATTAGGCAAGGGGGAAGATAAGAATTTATTCCTACCTACTACTAGTGTGGAAAAGTACCCAGTTTTCAGTTTTAAGTAGGTATCATCTTAGTTGCCTCAGTGTCTCTGGAAATGGCTGGAATCTGGGTACTCATGGGTGAATTTGAATTCTCTGTGGGTAGAGAAGGATAGGAGGTAGTTGGTTTTCATAAGAAAATACCCTCGATTACATATTTTGTGTTCTAAATCTAGTGCAAGAAATTACAATCATCATCAACATATGGAGATAATTTTTTTGGCATTTTACCAGTATAACAATTTTTAAGGTCAGGAACATCTATATATGTTTTTTTCAGATGATTTCATGATATGCATGACTGCAAACTTCCTAAGAAGAAATTAGGTAAAATATTAAGGAGCAAGAAATATTTTCCTTAGACTTTCAAGCACCTCTATGTAACTTATATAAGAGCAGTGGTTCAAAAGAAGAACTTTTCATCTTTCATGGCTGACTCTGAGCAACCTGAGCAAGTACAACATCATGATCTGCTTGTGTATATGAGACTGTATTTTTATCTGAAACAGAACTTTTTAGAGCTCACAAACTTGCTTTTCATGAAACGCCACCCTGATGCCTGGTGGTTTCAAGGTTGATAAAGAATAACGTTGTAGGAGCAAGACAACGTTATCTGTAAAGTGAAAAATATGGTGAAGTAGGCTCTGATTTTTGTCAATGAATTTTTCTACTTGTCTAAATGTATTGTTGCACCTTATGAAAGATTGAGGGGATAAGCTGAGGGTGGTTGGTTGCTCTATAAATTTGACATGACTTTAAGCTTATCTCAGGTGACATTATGTTTCCCAGCACTTTTAATTTAATTTGAGAGACTGAGTGGTGTTTTTCTTCCCCAAAGGTTATATTTTGTGTTCTACAGTGATTTCAAAGGGATAGTTTGAAATGCTGCTATCAAAATGCATGAATTGAAGTGATGCTCTCAACATTAAAGTAGTAGAATTACAGCCTGGAAGAGAAGCTGACACTTTAAGAAATGCTGCTCTTAAATTACCTTTTTTTTCCCTAAAATTTCATAAGAATATTTGAATTTATTAAATCTTCCTAAAGTTTTGGGTCTTTCTATGTCAGTCAAAACCTTTTTGTCGCTTAATGCAAATGGTCAGCGTAAGGAACAAGCGCAGTCTCTGGTGGCTGGATCCTACCAGTTCATTTCTCCTGAATGGGTTTAGTGATGTGTTATCTGGTATATTGGTAATAATCATTGTTGCCTTCCAAAAACCAATGTCAGAAGTCCTTTAGATCCCTTCTAGTTCGATCATAGTAATTTCAAGGAGCCTTCATTAAAAAACTGGGGGACAATTCATTTGTGAGAATTGGTCTATGCTTTGTGAAGCCTTCACATAATTAAAAATTACTGATACACAGTAAGAGAGAATAAATTCACAGTCTCTGTTGCCTTACTCAGATTTGCCCTGAGACAAACACTCTAATAGTTTTTTCATACAGCGTTTCTTAAAACCTGTAAAAGGAAATGCCTCTTTCTGAAGTGTATTTAATTTACCAAATGTCTTCTGGTGTGTTCAAAGTTAAGTGTTTTGAGAATTTCTGTAATTCCAAGCATTTTTCCTCATTTTGGTTGCTGTAAATTAACTGTTAGCCTTTTGCTCTGTATCATACATAAAGAACAAAATTGCTACTGCTCTTCAATGACTTTTCCTGGAATAGCAGTTTTCAGTGGCTTGGCAATATCAAATAGAATTTCATAGATTAAAGCGGGTGTTTTCTGAAGAAGACTGTGGATTTTGGTTCACCTTTCTTTGGTGAACCATAAATATTGCAGATACATAGCAAATCAGGAAAGCATTTAGCAATTACTTTAATATACTGTTAATGACCTTTAAGTTACATGGTTTAGCTGGATTTGCAGTTCAGTTTACAGCCTCTTTTGAAGATGAATACTGTGTATAATATGTGAGTAAAAAGTCCTGTAGTGCTTGCAATCAAAATAACATGTTCTTTTGGAGAAACAGTCTTTCTGTGTTGGGCGGCATGTGCCTGGCAGGAAGATGCAGAGTGTGTTTTACCCTTCCTCTTTGTCAAGGTGATGTGTCAGTTGGGGTCTTCTTTCTTCAAATTCAATATATCTAAAGTGATGGCCTTATCTGAATGTGTCCAATAAACTTTTACTCATCCTTCCTTCAGTACTCTCTCTTTCCTTCCCCATTCTCCTCACCCTTTGTTGATATTTGTCTACCAAAGGTTTTATATATATATATATATATATATATGGCTTTTTGAGACAAAACAAAATACATTGTGGTTTAGAGATGTGACAGTGCAAGAATGCTGTTCTGTGTTACACTCTGATGTGCCTCAGTCCCTTGATTTACTTGATAATCTTTGGGTAGTACTAGGTAGTACCTGGAGATACACTCATCTACAAGAAGTAATACATAACATTTTTGTAGTACTTTCAGTGATGTACGAACATGAGTCTGATAAAAAGACTGATCTACTTGGTACACTAAATAAATGCTAATAGAAATACTCTGTGTTGTTATGGAAGTATGAGTACTGACTGCAGTTTCTGTAATTTCTTTTTGCAACAGAATGCAGTAAGTATGACTTGTTTGCAGTGCTGATTTTGCTGCATGCCAAATTTTAACTGTCTTATCTAGAGCTGTGCAAGTTTTGCAATCTTTGATTGATAACTGCAGTTGGTGTGAGGGGCAATTTGATGTGGCTGAGAAAGTTTGGTGATCAGCTATGATTTCGCTTTACCTAAAACTCAAATGATAAAAGTAATCTGTGCTACCTCAATATTTTCTAATCTGCTTGCGTGTTCTTAATCTCAGTTGGCAACCAAATCCTTAATTTAAACATTGAAATGATTGCAGTTGCCCTTAATCATAAAAATTCTACCACCATAACTTGATCTTCACAGGTAATGTATAGCAGACTTATTTGATAGTGTATAAAGGCTTAGTGGTCTATTCTGCAAATTTGCCGGCTTCCTGAATAACCAAAATGTTCTTCATGACTATTAATTGAAAAAGAAAACAAAAAAAAAGAGTGGCAGAGGAGAAGGAACCCCACAACTCCAAAGCCAAGGAGAGAAGACCAGCAGCTGATACCCAAATTTACTCTTGGTTGCAGTTATTTCCGTATATACATGTATGGAATTCTTATAATACTAATGACTGACACAAGCTTTGGGAAAGTCAAATGGAGTTGCTGTTCCCCATTTCTTTGAAAGGAGCATTTTAAACCAGTCTGCAGAATGGGCAGCTGGCCTCCAAACTGCACTCATTTAAGATAATGGAGGTGAAGTGGTAAACCACAGCTTTTACACTGCAATCCTGGCCCTGGTGATGTCAGCAGTAAAACATCAGTTGACTTGAGTGCGCAAGGGCTTTACCAGTGGTATTTGGTTTCTGCAGAGAGTCACGCACATGCTTGCTCCCTAACCCCGTTTAATCTGAATTAGCCTTTTAGAGGATTTTTGGTTGATAAAGTTCTTTTAATTCCCATCATTTCGGGGGGAAATTGCATGAGCAGTTGGTTGGCAAGAAGGAGGTGGGTTGACCTCTGGAGCCAATAATCTCCAGGCGCAGCTGCATCCAGAATAGCAGCTTGGGCTGTGGATCTGTAGTGAAATATTGGCTACTAAGTTGAAAAGAGCTAATGCTACTGTCATAGTTCTGTTCATCAGAACCCACAGGAGATGACATTTTACATATGGGGACAGATTAGTGCAGGCAAAACTTCTGTTGTTTGTTCCCTGACACCACAGGAGCTTTTATGACTTGTCCCAAAAATATCAATAGAGGCATCACGAATATAGCCTACAGAGTTTTTGTCCCTCCCAATGGAGAAGGCCTCAGGGAAGGATTTGGTATAAAATTTCCAAACTAGTCTCAATAAAATATTGCTCCAACCATCATAATCACAAAGCTGGAAGGATTAGTTAATAAAGCAGCTTGTTGACTTGCAGTAACTTAACTCCAGCTGAGTTCCAGGGTGTTTATACAACAGCAAACACAAACATGTTTTGTCTGACAGGACAACAGCTTTGAGCAATTCATTATCAACTACTGTAATGAGAAGTTGCAGCAGATCTTCATTGAACTTACCCTAAAAGAAGAGCAGGAGGAATACATACGAGAGGTAATACTTGAATGGGTCTTTCCTTATCCCCTCCTCGTCCTGTTGTCCCTGTGAAGATACACAGGCATGCGTGCTGGAATCTTTTCTCAGGGAACAGTCATTTTTTGGCATGGAACATGTTTATGTCAGACTTTGTGGTGGTTACATTAAGCAAAAAAAGTTGGGTTTGGTCTTGTTTCGCATTATGAGTTCTCCAGGTAAAAAATAGACCCAACTCTCATTCATTGGCGATGACTGGCAGTTCTGAGCAAGGGCTCATTTATTAGAAGACTAATACCACTTTCTGTATTAGTGCCTCTACCCTACTGCCTGTGTTTTAGATGCAGTAGTGTCTGGGGTACACCCCAACAGTGGCCACAGCTAATCCTATTTCAAAAAGGACTTGGGTGGGTAAAACAAGAGCACACACTATGAAAGAAACTACAAATAGATTTTTGGTTCTAGTTTTTCTTCAGCTAAGTTTTGAAGGGAGCTGTGTCAGCTTTCTGGGTAAGTTTATGATGTGCTTTGGAGCCCGGACTCTGGTGTTTGATGTTATTCTGTGAGTAAACATCTAAGTTTTAATAGGTTTTAGCAGTACTCCCCATGATCTACAGAACTCAGACAAAATACCAGCTCGCAGCTGTGCAAGCTGGCATGCACTGTCCGTACTCAAGCTGGATGACACCATTTTGCTGTATAAACATTAAAAAATAAGTAACGTTCCTGCCTCATAATCCTGAGGATGATGATGAGGGAGTTCGGGAGTGTCTGTCTTCTTGTTTGCATTCAGTGGTGAAACTCTTGAAACGTCATTACGGCCATGGGGTTCTTGAATGATATTTAAAATGCCCTGAAAAAACGGAACTGTAAGAAGTACTGCAGAATGCAAATTAAGAATGGAATTAATATTTGTTTTTCCAGTCCTTTGCCCCACCAGTGTTACCTCCTGATAAGTTTTATTGCTGGTATTTGAAAAAATTAGGAATATCTGAACAACAGCCAGATTCTGCATTTTTCAGATGGCCACATCTAAATTTAGTTCTCTGTCTTCCTCCCGTTAATTAAAAAGAGAAAAAGAAGGAAACCAAACCACTAAGAGCTTAGAAATTTTGTTCTCAGATGCTTGCAGAGGAATGGGTTTACTTCCTTATTCCCTTATATCCAGTGGGATCATGGGCAGAGTGGTACTGGGCAGGCAGACACGGGAGGAGCCTGGCAGGGCGCCATGGGAGTGCATGGGAAGCTGACACGGGTGGGGGAAAGGAATGGAGAGAGGGCTTGGCAGCCACTCAAGGACAGTCATTTTGCACAGATAGTGTTAGTAGTAGATGATTGCATTTCTTTCTTAACAAATAAAATGTTATTAAGCATGCAGAATTAAATTTGGAAATAGTATCTTAGTTAACAGGAATATAATTTAACTGCCTAGAGGAAAAGCTGCCTCAGATGTTTTCCTGTTCATACATGTATTTCTTTTTCTTCTAGGGGATTGAATGGACTCATATTGAGTATTTCAACAATGCTATAATTTGTGACCTAATAGAAAATGTAAGTTATAGTCAAGAATCTCCCTGAATAATTTTTCAGTGCATAGATTGAATTTAGCTGTAAAGTCTGCATGCATCTTCACGCACTTTGATTTTGTAAACCAAGCCACTCATTGTATTAGTCATCTTATTTTGTATGGTAAAAGTTTATTTTACTAACATTTTTCTTATAAGGCCATATGTTACTTTGTTAGGAATGCTCAGCAGCATCTACACAAAAAAAGAAACCAAACCCAAACAGTTCTTAAATGTTTACATTTAGCGCTGTTTTCAATAGCAGATATCATGTGCTGCATTGTAAATAACATTTCTTTTTATATGGAAACTATAGAAAACTCAATGACTTGTTACTGATTGCTTGAGGTACAGAAAGTACTTGTATCTAATAAGAGGACTTCCTATGGCCTTAGCGAAGCAAGAAAGATAAAATTCCTTGGCAATTGGAAAAGAGCAGGTTTTTAACCATTAACATGAAATGTAGGATGGTTTTACCCGTAAACAGGCTACTTCCAGTTAAATTGGAGTCTGAGTAAGTTATGCAGAATTCCAAGATGAAGTTCAAGACTGCTTCCAATCTCAGAAGCAGACTTTCAAAACTGCAGATACTAGAAACTTGTTGGAAATGGGGATGAGGAAAAGAGCCTAACTTTGAGATGGCTTTAAGTACATTCTACTGGGTAGCAGAAGTCAAGCAGGAGAGAGCAGGGTCTTTTTTATGCATTGATTGAAACAAACACTAAACCTCTTGTCTTGAAACTTCAGAACCAAACTGGAATCCTGGCCATGCTAGATGAAGAATGCTTGAGACCAGGAACTGTTACTGATGACACCTTCTTAGAAAAGCTGAACCAAGTCTGTGCCACTCACCAGCATTTTGAGAGCAGGATGAGCAAGTGCTCCCGGTTCCTCAATGACACCTCCTTGCCTCACAGCTGCTTCAGGATCCAACATTACGCTGGCAAGGTACCTGGTGAAGCAGGGAGTATGTGGTGTGTGAAGGGTGCTGCGCACCTGGCTTTGGTAGAATAGGGAGGCTCTTTCTCCATTAAAGGATGTTACAGTAATGGAGAAAAACTGCTTGAGTCAACAGTTGATGGAAAAAGTCTTGATCTGCCTTAATCTTTTCTGTCTTAAGCCTAAATTCCGTGATTTGGGCTGGAAGGTTTTGAGAGATCATAGAATCATAGAAAGGTTTGGGTTCGAAGGGACCTTAAAGATCATCCAATTCTAACCCCCTGCCATGGGCAGAGACACCTTGCACTAGAGCAGGTTGCTCCAAGCCCTGTCCAACATGGCCTTGAACACTGACAGGGATAGGGCAGCCACAGCTTCTCTGGGCAATCTGTGCCAGGGCATCACCACTCTCACAGGGAAGAACTTCTGCCTAATGTCTAATCTAATTCTCCTCTCTGTCAGTTTAAAGCCATTATCCTGTTACTACATGCCCTTGTAAAAAGTCATGCTGCTCTAGCTGAAATCAACTGCAGTTCTCCATCAAAGGAGAAAGATGTCCCACATGTTTGATGGTGAACTGCTTGTGCTGCTAGGTTTCTGGAAATAAAACATTTAGAATGACAAGAATTCACACATTTGAAGGCAAGATACTTTGGAAAACGTGGCCTTTGTTGCTGAACTAGCTGAAGTCCTTAGTCATGTTGATGAGAAAGTGGAGGGTTTGTACATCTGACGAAACCGAGTTTATTTGGACAGTCTGCATGTTTAAACAGGTGGAAGAGAAAGCTGTATAGAGAGCTTGCAAATGTATTTGATTTTTACAACATAAGCAGCATGAATAAACACAAGTCTGACAGTTTTTGCTGTGTAATTCGGTATGACTTTTTATTAATTGAAATAAATCATGAAAAGGTATTTTATTTAAAAAAACAAAAAAGTAAAGCATAGGGGTTGAAACTACACTTCTTATTTGAATCTCCTGAACTCTTAATTTCACCCAGTGAAGAATATTTGGGAAGTGTTTCATTTTTCCATCACTGTTTAATACTTCCCTAATTTTTAACATTTTCTCTATCTTACCATTTTGAATAGGTCAATAATTTTCTCATTCAGAATAGTCTCGGAAATACCATTTTTTCAGCCTTTGAAGTGGCCATTTGTTAACTTTGCGTTGTGCGTTTACCAAGATTTTATAATTGCACATAACATATCAGGGATTAATACTTCGATATTTCTTTGGTTGTCAAAATTAGAAGCAAATTGAAAATACCCCAGTACTTTGAGAATGACTTCAAGCAGATTGTGTCTTAGCAGGCACTGAGGGTCTTCAATTGTTAGTGACATTTACGTACTCAGCAGAGCAGTCAGTGAATTCCTCCTATTTTGGGAGGAATGCTGTTTTTCCATCCTCAGCTGAGAACATTTTGTCCTAGTCACTGGACAACAAAAGTCTGACTCTCCTTTTGTGAAATACAAGCAAGTTCATATGAGCAGTTCTTGCAGTAGTAGTATTTACCACACCTGTCAGAAACAGAAGTGTGTACTCAGAAATGCTGCCTGAGTTCCCAGTCACTTGCTGTTGTGTAAAATACGGCTGTGTCTGGATCAGTTTTATTCAGTATTCTGTGTACATAGAACATACCTACACAGAACTGAGAAATTGTGAAGCTGAAGAACCTGTATTATTATCACAATTAAACTAAATTCCCTAGCCTCAAAAATTAAAAAGAACAGTAGCAATCTGGGATCTACATGAAGATCTCCTAGATGCCTCCTGGGTCTCCAGCTGCAGGTCAGAGCTTTGCATCTATGCTTGCTGTTGTTGGACTGTTTTCCTGGTAGAAGTCCTTCAAAAGAGCAGACCCCTGAGGACTGCAGGTAGCCGCTTACTGCTGTGATATCAAGAGGTGATATTTCATATCTTGTTTTAGTTAGGCAAATAATGTGACCATTAGTACTTTGAAGGGAAAGGGTATTTTTGCTGCTGTGATTCAAAAGAAAGAAAGAAAATCTTTTTTCAGTCAAAAAAAGCTTGTTTTGGAGTATTGGCAAGTGGCGGTGTATCACTGTCATGGGGGAAGGTTTTTTCCCATTTCAGATACCACAGTTGATCAGCACAAGGACCCATTAGCAGTGTGAGAAAATGCATCTATCTCAGGTAGCATGTTCCCAGCAATTTTATCCAACTAGAAGTCTTCCAAATGTCAAATTTAAAATGAAAGCTGAAATGTCTTTTGTGTTGGATAGTGAGGAAGAAGGAGAAACCGAGTTCCTGGGTCGGTTTTGAAGTGGCCTATGTGACGGTACAGAACATGCTCTGATGAGACTCTTCTGTATTGTTCAGGTTATGTACCAGGTGGAAGGATTTGTTGACAAAAATAACGATCTCCTGTACCGTGACCTCTCCCAGGCCATGTGGAAGGCCAGTCACTCTCTTATCAAAGCATTGTTCCCAGAAGGTAACCCTGCTAAGATCAATCTAAAGAGACCGCCAACAGCAGGTTCACAGTTCAAGGCTTCAGTGGCTACCCTGATGAAGAACCTTCAGACAAAAAATCCTAACTACATCAGGTAAATTACCCTGTGGCAAAGCTCTGGTTAACTTATGTTTGGCAAAGTTAACAAAAAATACCTTGATATCCAAGGATAAATTATTGAAACACATGGTTTAAACTCATATAACAGTTGTTGACACATACAGTGCTACAAAAAAGTATTTGTTTCCCTTCCAGATGCATCAAACCCAATGACAAAAAAGCTGCACACATTTTCAATGATGCTCTGGTTTGCCACCAGATCCGCTACCTTGGTCTTCTGGAGAACGTCCGGGTCAGAAGGGCAGGTTATGCATTCAGGCAGGCGTATGAGCCTTGCCTGGAGAGATACAAAATGCTGTGTAAGCAGACATGGCCCCACTGGAGAGGGCCAGCCAGGTAGGAAAACGTCAGTATTCTTGCCTGTCCACTTCCAGTGATTGAAATTACCATCTTCCATGTGTTCCGATTATTTTTTTCCTTTAATTTAATGAACTTTCAAGTATTTTTAAAGTAAATTAAAAAGTAGGCCAATGTGGCTCAAGTGTTTTACTTGTATGTTGTTCTTTAGCGTCTTGTTCCAGATTTTGGATTAATTCACTCACTGGGAAACTTTCATTAACTTTTCATTAGGCTAAAAATTAACAGTTCCTTGGCAAAGGAGATGATTTTAGTGATGAACTGGTCTACTAATAGAAACGGTTTTGCATATGAACAAGGAGACCATGCTAGCTTTACAATATATTGCAGCCTTTACTCATTTGGGCCTGAGAGAGAGTAGCGGGCTAGGGAGGAAAGAGAAAAGAGAGGCTGGAGTGGAATCAAAATGACTAGATGGTCTGGAATGATCAGAAGGACACTTTAATAACCAAAGCGTAAGAATACCCATTTCTTTGAAGACAAGCACTCAATCTTCAGCTGTCCTTTCAAGAATGATATTACATAATGGTTGGTGAACAACTATGAGATAATACCTTTTGCAAAAAAATTGTATTAAATGTACCGTTTTAAATTTCATGATATTCACGTATGTTTTTCAGATAATGTCCTATTTAGGCAAATGGGCTTCTCAATTCTTTTTACACATAGCCACCAATAGCATGATTTAAATTTCTTTCATAATAGTTTCATACCTTTAGCTACAATTTCAATCTTTACATTATTATGGTGGAGGTGCATTATTGATAACAATGGCATTGTTAGTCATCACTAAGATCAGTGCAATTCATAGAATCATGGAATGGTTTGGGTTGAAAGGGACCTTAAAGCTCATCCAGTTTCAACCCCCTGCTATGGACAGGGACACCTTCCACTAGAGCAGGTTGCTCCAAGCCCTGTCCAACCTGACCTTGAATACTGCCTGGGATTGGGCAGCCTCAGCTGCTCTGGGCAACGTGTTCTGTTTTCTATTTTTGTTGACACTTAGAAAATGCAGTTGGTAGAGTGTGGAACATGAGCATTTGTCAAATTCGTCAGTCTTTATCTCACATTTTGATGTTAATGTGAGATCCCTCCCTTTTTCCTTTATTTTTTAAATAAAATTATTACAGATACTAGAGGAAAAAATGGGCCATTGCTGATGCTGTTGCAAAATTGCTTTTTATTCTATCAAATTATTTTGAATCTTTACAGTGATTATGCTTGGCTTTAGCCAAGTAGCCACTGAGTAAATGATTTAGGTTTTCAATCTTCTTATGTCAAACACAGTTGAGAATTTAAAATATGCTTTCATATACTTTCCATAAATTATTCTGTGAATATGTAAACTAAAAAGTTTTAGAGCTGGAAGTCATGTTTGTTAAGCTCATTTGCTTCTTATTAGGGCTGGAGTAGAGGTCCTGTTTAATGAATTGGAAATCCCTGAAGAAGAATTTTCCTTTGGTAGATCAAAGATATTCATCCGCAACCCAAGAACAGTAAGTGAAAAATGCCTTCTGCAAAGTCAAGCCATCTTTCATAAGGGTAGCCTCTTGCAAACTGCATAATTCACTAGTTGGCTACTACAGATTTTTCTAGACACAGCGCTTTGGTACAGTGTTGTGAAGTTTAGCACTAAAAAAAAGGCACTTTTTTGATGTTAGACCTATTAAAATTGAAGCGAATCAAGACTCTACAATAGTTGTCAGCCTAAATTTAATGTTACTTTTGTGTGCCGACTTGTGACAGTGTATCTGGCACAAACTTTGTTGATGTATCTGCCTATAGCTCTGGAGGTAAATAAACCAAAAATGTCTGAAGGGGGATTTGAATAAAGGAGAGATTTCTCTTACAATAACTGTGCTTATGGGTTTTTTTCTGGTCTCTTCCCCCCTGCTGTTTTTCTTCCAATGTCAACCAAAACCCTAAAAAAACCCTCACCCCCAGCTCTTCAAGCTAGAAGATCTGAGAAAGCAGCGGTTGGAGGATTTGGCTACTCTAATTGAGAAGATTTATAGAGGTTGGAAGTGCCGTACACGCTTCTTGTTAATGAAGAAAAGCCAGATTGTGATCGCTTCCTGGTACAGGAGATATGCAGTAAGATACTATTCTTACTACATGGGGGGTTCTTTTCGTCGTTTAATACATTTTTTCGTATAACCTTGATAGTATATTTCATATCATATGTATGGGGAAGTGTTGGAAGAATTCAATTTTATGTTAATATTTAAGTACCAGTAATGTGAATAAGGACAATTTAGTTCCTGTAGGCCACTGTGAAGTGTTTACATTCTGCTTGTGCTTAAGTAATTAAAAAGCTCACCAGAGCTCCTTTAGCTTTGGGACAGCAGGATTTTGTGGCCCAGCTGGGAAGAGCCTTTCTCA
This sequence comes from Amazona ochrocephala, assembly GCA_039720435.1. Lineage (NCBI taxonomy): Eukaryota > Metazoa > Chordata > Aves > Psittaciformes > Psittacidae > Amazona > Amazona ochrocephala. The sequence continues at coordinate 76,911,238 of CM077881.1, read as the reverse complement.
TTCAGCTAAAATGGTGGCACTTGTGGTGCTTTCAAAACATATGGTTAATGAGTATAATATATTCAGTAATACACATGTGCAATTGTGTGGAATTCAGTCATTCCTAAGGCTTTTTGCATTTTTGCCTTATTTGGAACCCTTGCATTTGAGGCTTAAGAATGCTGCCTGGGAGGATCTCAGGGACTTATTTTAATTGTAGCTCATAAGCCTTGTAGTTCAGTATGGTTATTGATTCAGCTCTAAACTAGTTTCAGATGTTTGCACAGAATCTCTTGTACAGAACACTGGGTATTCTGTGTCATGAAGTGAACAGTACTGTTACGACTTTAATGTCTTTGGCAATAAATGAGATTAATATGATAAAAAATGTTTTATTGTTTTTAAGTTTTAAAACAATTCTTAAACATCTCAGCTGCATTTTGTTACTGTGTGCGTATCAGAAAACCTGCTAAACTATAGGATATGGAAAGAAAGCATTTTAAACTGCAAGTTGCAGAATTGACAGTCACTGGTTTTCATTTGACAAGCACTTCTGTTTATCACCTTGAAAGCCATTAGTGTTTGGTTCAGTTATCTTGGATAATTAGAGAGAAGTATAGATCATTTGGAAAAAATATGAATAAATGTTGGGGTTTTTTTGAACTTCTGTGGCAGAATGCACTATTTCTACAAACAGCATTATTACAGAATTGCGTTGTGCCCGTATGGCTTCATTATGATCTCATGCAATCTTATGAACTAAAAGTGGAGTTCCACAGCTAGATTGGTACAAATTTTAATATAAAGAAATGGACAAAGCCCTATGTGACCAAGTTCACATTGCTGTTGATTTCTTAACTGTAGACCTATATCAGTTCACTGGTGGAACGTGGCAGCAGTTGTCTCTGAATACAGGATGCAGACATAGCGAGACCCTCAATTACTTACAGATGACAATAGTGATATTTCCTCAGCCTCTTCAGGCAGATGTAGGGCACCATTCTCCTAACCCAACATGATTGTTAGGCACTGTGATTCATAAGGAATCCCCTGCGTGAACAAAGCTTTTTGACAACTCCTTGTGCTGGAGGCTTCACTAAAGGATCTGCAGACACTTGCCTGTCTGTTCCATTGCAAGGAATGACACGTCAGCCATGACATGAATGTGGCCTAGAGGGGATTCTCTCTAGCTTGCTCGCAGAGCTGTTCACTGTAATTGAGTGAGCTGAGTGTCACACTAAAAGCCTTGTTGCAAAGTCTGTCAATTACTGTTCACTTAGTGTTATACTAACCACTGGACTACGAGAGAACTGAGGTTTTTAGAAGGAAAATGCTCAGTTGTCCAGGAAATCTATTGTTCAAACTGGCATACTTGGATAATATTCCATCATGTCATTCAGGAGTCCGTGGGTTTTCTTTTTTCTGGTTCCTAAGTTATCATCAGCATTTGGTATTATAAACAGACTGTGGGTGATAGGAACAGCACAGGTCTATGAAAAGATGGTAAAAAGCTTAGCCAACAAACCTGAGCATTTATTTGCATGCAACTCTGCTGGTGAGGAAAACAAAGCTGTTACTGTTAGTATTTAATCCATGTCACTTCTGTGCTGCTGACCACGAACCTGGTGTTTCTGTAAATAGAGAGTGGCATTGTCCATGCAGCACTGTTGATGTGCTTTGTTTCCCCTCGAGTTGAACACAGAATCTACGCTCTGATCTGCTTGGACAAAAACTGTTGACTTTCTACATGCAGTGCTTGTGTCCTTAATTGTACTAGCAAGTGTTAGTAACGGAAGTTTTATTATGCAATATTTTGCAATTGCAATATTCTGTTCTAAGCATCACATATTTATTTCCAATACAGCAACAAAAAAAGTATCAGAAGATAAAGAGCTCAGCTATTATAGTACAGTCCTACATTAGAGGGTGGAAGGTGAGTCCCCTGTTGCTGTGGCTATGTCTGCATAGTGAGGTAAGGAGCAGGTCAGAAAACCCATTCCAAATGCACTGAGCTTTCTGACTTCAATCTCTTTTGTCCATTGAGCTGTGGCTGTGCCATGGCGGTTGTTAAATGGTCATGTTTGCCACAAAAGTGGTGAGTTTGGCACATCTGCGTGAGCCTGGGCTGTAAATCCCTGCAAACAGTGCGAGTGGAAGGCTGGGACCACACTGAACTACTCTTGTTAACCTTGGGGCATCCTCTGACATGATTTGGAGAGAGCTGCACTCTTTACATGGGCTGGAGTGTGCATGAGTGAATCGGGTGTTTAAAGCAGACCTAGGTACGTGCTACACTGCAGCAGCTCCAGAGTGGAGCGGTCTGGGACTCTGCCACTGGGCTTACAAGAACTATGACATTGGACTGTTTTGGTAGAAATAAGTTGTGGTTGGAGTGTATTTTACAGTTAACAGGATTGCCAGAATTAGCAAAATAAAAGCAGGCTGAAAATAAATAGCCTGGGTCACCTGCGCAGTATGTTACTTGGGTTAAGTCTTCAATTCTCTGTGTGCTATGTAGAGCGGTGAAAGTACTGTACTCAACTTGTGTTGAGCAAGTACTTTATTGCTGTTTTCTTGTCCTCTCCCTCAATGTGCTACAACTTTGCTTCTTTGAGAGGTTTGTGTTTCGTGAAGGTATAATCCCTCAGCCATTGTAGGGACTTAAGGAGTGACGCTGTAATAAGAGATAAAAACGAGGTTGACAGCTCACATGAAAGCAGCCGCAGTGCTTAAAGCAACTACTGCTGTCCGGTTCAGAAGAAATGTCCCTGGGCTCCTCTGTTTCCTTATTAACCTTTCTCCACCCCACTAAATCTGGCTTTCTCCTCTAGGGAAGAGAGAACTGCCTTTAATTCTGGAGTCAGTTCCCTTCCTGTCAGAGAGGGAAGGAAGGGGCTGCAGTTACTAGTTATAGGTGTAAACAGCCCTTTCCTGCCCAGAAGGTTTTAAAGTTTGCTAGCAATAAGCTAGTGTAATTTGATTTTACTATTTTTCTTGATTTTTACTTTGTCTTTATTATTTTGTTTAAATGAGTTAAAAATATCCTTTCAGTCCAGCTATTGACCTACTGTCTTTTCCCATGAGTATCATTTGAAGAAAAACTGGGTAAAAGCATCATCTCATCTGGAGTTATGGTTTTCTGTTTGCTATTGGAGAACATGCTCTTCTGCAGTAGCACTGCCATGGATAAAAGCCTGGTATGGCAGCAGCCTTTAGTGTGACCTAAAGCCAGGCAATTTACTCGTGATTTATTCTTTATTGCAGTCTAAATGGATAAGACATCTACTGTGTGGAGGAAAAGCATTGTTGCCATTGTACAGACAGACATACAGATATCTCAGATGATGCAACAAATCTGGGAGGAATCTAAACATTGAGCTAAGGTCCCCCGAACTGCCACTCCCAAACCCTCCCCTGTGAACAGAATCCTCTCTCGAACAGTGAATGTTAGGCTGCATAGCATTTATGAATCTATTTGCTTGGGGATTTGGAGGTGTTGTTTTTTGGCTTTGCTAAATTTACAAGTTGTAGTGCCTTAGTTTAAAATCATTATTTTTTTGAATAAAAGAACATTTTCAATTGCTTACAGGCTCGGAAACTTCTCCGGGAACTTAAGCATCAGAAGCGTTGTAACGAGGCTGCCACAATAATTGCTGCTTATTGGCATGGTACCCAGGTAAGAAAATGACAACAAATGATGCACTTAATTGTCTCTAGGTAGATAGAATGAAGAAGGCTCTTCAGGATAAAGTAATCTGGGAGTATTTTCAGTGGCTTAAACTGCTGATTTTTTACTTCTGCTTCTCTTTGCTCCTAACATGTTCTAGCTGGTGCAATCTGTGAAGCTGGGACATGCTTTAATATTTGCTGGTTTTAATGTCTGGTTTCTTTCTCTCTTTCTTGCACCATTGGGAACTTGCAGTAACCTTTTCTTTCCTAAGCTTCTCTATCTCCCATTTTCAAATGCATCACAGGCGCGAAGGGAACTGAGACGACTGAAGGAGGAGGCTAGAAATAAACATGCTATTGCTGTTATTTGGGCTTACTGGCTTGGATATAAGGTACTTCATGAACATATCACATGCCCCTCTCCATTACCAAACAATAGAAACATTAATCAGTAGTTGATAGTGAGAATTAATGACTAATACAGTTGTCTTGAATAGAGCATGATCATTGATTCCTTCCATTTCCATCCATGCCACACTTAATAAATCTGACCACATTTTGGATGTCAGTTTTTTGTAGAGTAGGAAATTCTTTGCATGGCAACCAGGTCGTGATTTGCACTAACAAGCCATAAAACTAGATTAAAAATTACTAGATTAGGTTATCCTCAAATTAGGAAACGCATTTAACTACCTGTAAATATGCAAAGCATGGTTTGGGGGAGGGGGGAGAAGGTTGTGTTTTTTGATGTGTTCCCCCTGCCCTTAACAAGTGCTTTCAGTGACGCTGTATTAGTGGTCCGATGGAGATTTTCACCAGGTTGTATATTCTGTGCCCTGGGCAGACTTCATTTGCAAGTTCAAACCAATACTATTAAGATCTACTAAATTTTAGTTTTAATTGGTTTAATTGATTCTCTGGTTGTGATTTGAACCAGTGGGAAAATTTCAGTCAGTACAAGTAAAGCACGGTTTTACGACCTGATCTTTTAGCAGCAAATTATGTTAGTTTGCAATTCTAAACTTACAGCTCCAGAAAAATCCCAGGAATTCCAGCATCAGCTGTTTGTTTTCAGAAGCAAAGTCCCACTGACAGATTCTTGCTAATCCCCGGCCTGCAGTTGTGGGTTATGTGAGCATTTGAAATGCTGTTCACTAGCGGTCAAAAATTCAGTGGTTTCAATTAATAAATTCATAATTTAGTTGAAAACTAGAAGCAGGAAACACATGAAGCTTAAAACATTTTCCAGATATTATTTAGGCTGGAGGGGGGATGTGTGCGGTGTGTGTGTTGTCAGAACACCTTGCCAGCTAGATAATGTGCTCAAGTTACTTCTGGAGTATAATGCTGAGTTTGACCTTTGCTATTTTGATATCAATCTAATCGATTTCTAATGAAATGGCAGCCCTGAGAATCCAAACAAACATACAGAATTTCCCTCATACCAGAAAGACTTTGAAACTTTTCAGTTCTAGCTTGTAATTAAGTAGCTATGTAATTGTACAGACATGCTGTTTCCACTATGTTTGTTTAAACGCAGTATATTGATAATTTACTTTACTCTTCACCAGAGTTCCTTCCACCAAAAAGCATTTGCTCAGTGCTGCAGAAGTGATACTTACTTTCATGGGTTTAAGGTTTTCTTTAGAATCAAAAGGGCTCATCCGGGAAGTGGATGCAATAGTGTTAGCTGTTCAAGCTTCTCATTTAAATAGTTAGTAGATCTGGATAATTTTAAACATGTTTTAGGAGCTATTTTTATTAATTGGCTCACATTAAAAATCGCTTCCTTATTCCTTAAATATCCCTTAAATAATTACATTGAATTAAGTTTAGGAAAATAATTACTTTGTCTGATAAGAGCTGAAACTTGCTCTTGGTGTGATGTTTTCTCTTTTCCCAGGGGAATAGTTAAAACAGCAGTTTCTGAAAGTTTTCATCAGAGATTGCTTGATTTACCAAAAACTTAATAAATAAACCAATACAACCAATCTACCAACCAAGCAAAAAAGCTGTGGACCTCAAGTCCTCAGTTTCCTTCCTTTTCACAGACAGACAAACACTTAGCTTGGCAGTGTCCTTGTTTTTACAGTACTGTATAGTAGGAGCTTTTGTTCCAAGCAGAGGAGTGAAAATATGTTCTTGGATATGATATTCTTTGGCCTACACCTAACGCCAATTAACCTTCCTAGCTGCATCAGAGAAAGGTAACTGGCACAGGCTGGAACTGCTGTTGCACAAGTCTGTCTGACAGCATAGAACTTGACAAGTGCAAATGCATGGCTAGAGCCTCTCTGACTGATCCTCTAATACTGGAACTCTTTGTTTTACTTGACTTTTATAATCAGATAACTGAATAACAAATGTACTGGTGTCTCCTAAAATGTGAGATAAAGTTAAGTTGTCCACACATGCCTTTGTGTTTAGAATACTTTGCAAACTGCTTTCCTAAAATGGGAATGATTCATAAAATGTAGGTAGGTGCCTATCTCTTTGTACATGCAGAAGGCACTAGGTTTGGGGAAGTTTACTCTTTCATTCCATAAAGACAGACATAATTTAAAGGGCTGGAGATACTTTTTTTAGCATACATAAAGATCAAAATAAAAGGTAACCTCCAGAATAAACGAGCACTGGTAATTCATCATCACATACATAGTTTCAGAGTTGATTCTTTTCTGCCCAGGCACTTGCCAGTGGAATTTACTAGATAGGGAGATTTTACTAAACCCTGATTCTTGTACACATCATTTTGGTCATGCCACTACAGGCAAAGGTCTCCATTAGAATCAAGTTAGAGCTACTTGCCATTGGTTGCGAGGTGTGCATAGAAGAGAAGATGGAAACACTGATAGCAAATAATGGGGCTGACAAAATTCTTATCTATACATGCCACTTAAACAGCAGTGGAGGCTTTTTAGACCTCCCGTGTGGCTTCATATCAATTCACACTGATACATTGGGTTTTAAGGGTTAAAAACTGTTCTTCCATCTTTCCATATCTTGATTGTAAGTTGGCTGTTCTATTTGGGAGAAGCCTTTTCCTGGTGGTTGTGCTATCTGCATCGGGCTGTCTCTTTTGTTCACTATCTAAACCTTTTAGGCTCGAAGGGAATTGAAACGCTTGAAGGAGGAGGCTAGGCGTAAGCATGCTGTTGCAGTCATTTGGGCTTACTGGCTTGGACTGAAGGTACTTTCTCGAACACTCTCATCTGTCAACTTGAACTCAATAAAGCGTGGCACCTTACTAACACTTAATAAACAAGCAATTATGTGGGCTCACTTGTAAGGATGGTTTTTACACAGGATGGCGTTGTTTAATTTTGTCATGGACTGTACCAAAAATGCGTAAGCTGAAAATGCCTCATTTACAGCAGTATTTGGGCATCTGGTTTTTAGAATCAGGAATTTAATCCAGAATCAGGAATTTCAGCTTTCAAGTGAAAGACAAATGGCAGATTAAAGGGGCTCTGTCACGGTTGTTGACTTATAAACCTGACCTATGTTGGCAAAGATCCTATGCGGAAAGATTACAAGGATGTATTTTCTTATTGTGACCTCTGCTTGTTTGAATGGGAAGTGAGGTGGAGCTGTCTGACTCTCACTGCTGCTCATGTTAGACCCCTGACCCCAGTGTCAAGGACATGGTGTAAAGCAGTTGATAATGGCCTGTTGCTTCTATCAACGTTTTTAGGGCATGGCATTGCATGCAGTTACCTATGGCTTGTGGCAGCCATGAATTCCCAGTAAAACTGATATGTACAAGAGTCTTTTGGTTTTTATCCCTTGCTTTCAAGGACTGGTTGGCAAAAGAAAACATGTTTGTAATCTGGAAAAGTGTAATTCTGGTCTGTAAATAGACTATGAAAATGGCATCTTGAGATGTTTCAGGTCTGCGCCCAGATGATTTACATAATACAGTTTTCAAACATAGCTTAACAGATGCAGTCTTGAAGAGCTGTGGAAATCTACATCAGTTCTGCTTGGCTGGGTGTCACTAATTAGGGATATTGTAGACTTCAGGAATATAAAAGGGAATAATTAATTTGATAATGCAAAGTCCAGCTCTCATATTTTCATACTTACTGTAACAATGCTGGAATGGGAAAAATAGTTATGAAACAATTATATGTATGTATATTATGTATATAAAAACATCCACTGCAATACATACATGGAAGCCAGAGCTGGAAATACAAAGGAGCCATTTTAAGAAGTCATTCTGCAGATCAGAATCACACTGTAGGTACTTCTGCCAAAGTGGGTCTGGTTTTATGATTCTAAAACAAGAATATGTCCCTGCTGAGAACTCAGAGGCTGTTTCATATCAAACAGCAGCATCTAAATGAAAACTGATGAATCCAAACCCTTTAAGGCACATTACAGCAGAAATATGTTTTTGCCTCTCTGTGGTGTGGTTTTTCAATGTGTTTTTTAATAGTGTAAGCAGCATTACCATCTCACCTGAAATACACCGATTTTTCTGAATGAGAACATAGTCTGTAATTACAATATATCACTGTTGCCACAGACAGTTCTTATTTGATGGCAAATTATTTTCAACCATGGCATATGGAACTGAAGATTTAAAGTTGATACAAGTGATCAAGACTAAACTATTAATTCTTGAGGGTTGGGGTTTTTTTTAATGGTACAATAAGTGTATTTTAATAGCACTTGTGGTACTTTCCAGATTTAGGCTTTTCTGGAACGGCTTGCATTTTTCAGTGCTTGCTTTGCAGCTTCCCTGCAGCGCCAATAGGACATGTGGGTGTAGGTTAGTCCCTTTGTTCCAAACTAATTTGCACACTTTGCAGCTCCTGAAGAATAATATAAAGCAACATCATTAAAAAGTCTACGGGAACACGGTGAGATTTGGGATGATTGTGGTTGGAGTGGCTTTAAGTGTGTTAATTTCCATCCCTGAATAAGTAGTAAAGGATGTACACTAATTATAGAGCACCAAACCTTACAGAAAATCAGTGAATAAGAACTCTAATTTTTCTTACAAAGTGAGGAGGAAAAATTGATGTGCTTTATTTGCATAGAATGATGACAGCTGAATGCTGCCAGTCGTGTTGGTGCATTTTAATGTGTAATTAAACAAAATCCATTTATCTGGGGGGGGGGGGGGTGGTAATCCCAGAACGGTGACAGATTCTTGCTTCCAAAATACTGGCTTATCTTAAAGTGCATGACACTCAGCATGGGGCAGAAGGTGTGCCAGGGGAAGCCAAGCAAATTTTTGCTTACAAGTTGATGTGGGTTTTTCTTCTATGGGTTTTCCTTTATTTTCTGGTTACAGTGAACTCGGCAACACACAGGAAGTAGCTAAAACCGCTAAATTTGCTGTGGGGCAAACGAAGTAAAACTACGATATTTTCCCTGGTTTTTGCTCTAAACTTGTAACAGGTGTGTTGTTGCTGTGCCAAAGTTTGGGGAAAGCTGGGGGATGTTTCAGCTGACTTTATGTGAGCTTGGGCTCCACATAAAACTGCAAACCAGTTGTGCTCAGGTTGCGTTTTCTGCAGGGAGGAATATAGGTACTCTGCTAAATAGCATTCTTAGGAATAAGAAGGGCAAAACAAGTGTTCTGAAACTTGGATTTACCAGCATGTATTAAAAATGGATGTCACCTGCAAAATGGTTCTCAGTGATTCCTTGTTCTAAGTAAATTTGAGTAGTAAATATCAAGCTTGCTGATACCAAGTAACCTTTGTGTTGATTCTTTGCCCTTACCTGGCACCAAAATCTTATTTTCCTTTTGGAACAAAGACTGCTTGCGTGAAAAGAGTTTTTTCATGCATAAGTCTGCTCTGGAAAAAAAACTCGCCCTCTTTTATTATAGAAACTCTGAGTATTAAGAATCTCAAAGGAGAAAAATCAGAAATATTTAATCAGTCAATCATGCAATTAACATCGTCTCAGTGTCACTTCAGACGCAGTAAAATATCTAGCACCGATGCTATCTCACTTTATCCAATCCAACTTCATGCAAAAGCCTATGAAAATAATTCATGCTGTAAATTCAACAATATTTTAATAGGTTACCTTTTAAGAGGAAAACATTTCACGTTCCCTGTTAAATGTGCAAATGGCTATGCTCAGCCGAGGTGATTTTCTGACCACTCAATCCATGGTCTGGTTCATGTATTCTAAGTGTACCCAGCCACTGTTCCTATCTCAGGGAACACTTTGCATGTTTATGTGTCTTTTTAGTATTTTCTGCCATAGAACTTTATAGTACAGTACCTGTGCAGATGAATTCATGTGTTGTATTCACTTGAAGGGTTTGTTTAATTTTTCAGGTCCGTAGAGAGTACAGGAAATTCTTCAGAGCCAATGCTGGAAGAAAAATCTATGAATTTACCCTTCAGAGACTCGTATGTATATATCCGCACAAAGCACATTACATTTTCTGTGTTTTAAAGCTGTGTTATGGCCTTAATAGTCTTTGTAAGGAAATGTCTAAGCTAAGCATATGGGAAATTGACAAATAGCTATTGTAAGGAAACGATAGTGGTAGTGTTTTGAAGTTACTAACTAAGCATTTGGTGGTATCTAAGTCTGCAGTTCTCAGTGTACCTGGCTTCTTAAATCCATATCCAGGTTTATGAAAGCTGAGAGTTGCAGTTTGGTAGCTGTGCTTTTAATCACAGAGCATCTGCTTTTCCTTGCTTATTTCAGTAACTCTGGTATTTGAGCATTATTAAAACATCTTGCTTTAATTTTGTCACAGATGCAAAAATACTTCCTGGAAATGAAGAATAAGATGCCTTCTTTATCACCAATAGATAAGAACTGGCCAGCAAGACCTTACCTTTTCTTGGATTCAACTCACAAGGAACTAAAGAGGATTTTCCATGTGTGGAGGGTAGGATACATCCTGGTCCAGTCTATACAGAACTTTGTAATGATTTTCAATAGTTTTTTTCATGAAGGGCCCATTTTTAGGATGCATTTTTTCGCATTCCAGACAGGATGATTTTATTTCTTTGGAAGATGTATGGGTTTTGATCATTATCTTTGGCCTGCAAAGGGTATAACTATCCTGCCTACTCCTTTCTGGGGCTGAGGAGAGGGGATTACTTCCTGCCATCAGCTTTTAACGTAACAGTAAAACAGTATGCCTGTTGCCTGTTAATTGGTAGCTTATGATTCTTGTGACCTTGGCCAGGACTGGGACTGGCTCTTAGACCAGCATTGGAAGTACTGGGTGGAATTTTTTACTGAAGAACTGTGGTTAGCTGAGATTTGGTTTGGATCTTTGGATAGAGAGAACGGTGAGAATGTGTAGAAGTGCCGATGATTCGTCTGACTGGTCTTGTGGGCTGTGTTTTCTGTGAATTGTCAAGGAACAGTTTTTCTTCCTGAGCCTGCAAAATTCATTCTCTCAGCTGTGTTTTGTTCTTTCTTACATAAACTTCCACAGTGGTGGAACTATGTATATATATGTGTGTGTGTGTGTGTATATGTATGTTTCTGCGAACCTTTTTAGCACAGTCTTCCAGTGACTGGTATCTGATATATTAAGCTTGTGTTTAAATGCAACATGCTTAAATTGAGACTCTTTAGATACTGGTTTTGGTGTAATTCAGAACTATCTAGAACGGGTGAGGAGAAAACCACCCCTGTTGCCTGTTACTGTGTTACAGTGGCATGTAGGATGGAGCTGAGTCACTTCAGAACTATACAAGGAATGTGCATCTTGAGCAATAAGCAAACATGAGTCTGTGGTGCTGCTGCTTCAGATCAGATTGGGAAGGGTAATTTTTTGCTTTGTTTAATATATTGTGTTTTGTAGTGTAAAAAGTACAGAGACCAGTTCACGGATCAGCAGAAGCTTATATATGAAGAGAAACTGGAAGCAAGTGAACTTTTCAAGGACAAGAAGGCCTTATATCCAGCCAGGTAATGACTTATTCTGCTGCTTCTAGTGTACAATAAATTCAATATCCATACATAGATTTAGGAAACCAAGCAAGATTCTGCTTTTTATCTTAAGCAGGAAAGCGCATTTTCCATGTTTGATGCCGTCCCTCCATCATTTTACTTTACAATCCTGCAAACTGACCTCAGTTTGTTTCTAACACAGATGTTGTTGCAGCCCACTAATGCTGTGATACTGAGGACTTCTGTCCAGAAGCCATGACGTTCTGTTGTTCTAACCCTCCATGACCTCTTCGCATCGTAAAAGCTTGGAGAACTTGCCGAAGAGAGTAACTCTCTCACCCTTTCCCCTAGTTTCCATCATGCTGGTTCCTGCAACCAATAAATGTAGAGTGAACTGGAAGGCTGTAAGTGACCATGTCACTCCCAGATGAGGCATGCCGGGGAGCTCTCTTAAGTTCAAACTCAGTACATTCACCATAATGCTGTAATGTGAAGACTAGGTAATTTAAGAGTTAGATCACTGATATATATCTCTTTGAAAGGATGCTTAAAAATATATATATAAAGTGCTTAGAAGTTCATTTCCATTTTAGTTTTTTTTTATTTATTTTATTGGAGGGATTTTTAAAAATGTGAACTCTTTTCAAACAAGTTTTTTGGTTTCTCAGATTCCTGAGTTCTTAAAAACTGATAAATTCTTGTCACTGCAATCTGCAGAGCTAACATTACTCAAAGTGCAGTAGTAGCTGATGTTACATAAGGAACGCACTTCTTTTGCATCGATAAAACTGACAAATATATGAGCATAGGAATTGTGCTTTTCTTAAACAAAAGTCCATCTCGGGAGAGTTTTCTTTCTGAAGCCATAGTTTGAGCTGAGCAGGAACAAGGTATTGTAAAGCCAGAAGCAGGAGTCAGTAGAGGGAGGATCAGGAATCTGCACGCATTGATGAGAGCAGTTCCATGCATGGACAAGCTCTGCTAAGTTGTGTGTCTGTAATTTACTGGTTTTGGTTTGTGTAACTGAGACATTTCCTTTTTTCCTCTTACAGGCTCAGTGTATGTTTCTCTTTCTTCCTTTCAGTAGATAACTTATTTAATGGCTGTGTATGTTAGCTTGTGGTTTGCCCCTTATTTCCTTTGGGATGTCTTTTATGCTGCTGAGAAAAGAGAAAGCTGCTGCCTTTGGAATTTTCTAGGAGCGAGGTTTTTTGGCTTTGAGTCAGTGTACATCTGATCAGCATAGAGCTCCTTGGGAAGGAAGAAATTTTATTTGTGTAACTGGTTTGGTACCTTTTACACCAAGACCAAACAGTGAAATATTATAAACCAAAACATATATCTGAGATCCTTTTACCCAAGACATTCTTAAGTGGTATATATGATAGCAACTGTTGATTCGTTTCAGGTTTAGCTTATAATTCATCATAGTTTGATTAGGAACAAAGTCCACAAGGAATCTACTGTTTTGGTGGCTATGGTTTCATAATGCTAATTAAATAAAACCAAAAAGCCCCTAAAGCTCCAATGTGGTAGAAAGTTAGAATGCTTTCGCCACCCGGCACTAATTTAGAAACATTTCCATCTCCTTTTGCCTTTTATTCAGAGCTGATTAGCTCTTGTTGGGGTTTTTATCAGCCTAAGGGTGGAGGAAATTAGTGTATAAGGCTTCTGAGTAGTTAGTATGATAATGATTCATAGGATGGGAATAATTTTGGTAAATAATATAATTATTTAAGAACAGAAAGGGACCTTTTATGAGTACTGAAATACCAGTAGCTTTCCTTTTCTCTCCCATCTTGCTGCATGCCAGAGATGCAATTACAAAGGTAGTGCTATTCCACATAATATATTGGTTCCTCTTGGGCTCTGGTTGTGGATTTTTTTGATTAAATTACAATCTGGAGTAATTTTGATTAAATTACAGTCAAAGCACTTTGCATGTAGTCCTTTGATTGTAATTTAATCAAAGTGATTAGTTAAAGTGACTTCCCAACAAAGCGAGCAGCAACTGCAGTCAGCAGTTCTTAACTGATAGCAAAGCTCTTGCTGAATAACCCTGAGGTAGATAAAGGTGAGGTGATCTGCAGGTGCAGCGAGTCTTGACGAAGAGCTGATACACATTTAACAAACAGTTCTTGAAGGCAAGTTCTTGTCTGTCACTCTGAAGTATTGTGAAGGGGCAAAGGTGTCAGTCCTACTATTTCCTGTTTTCACAGAGACAAGTTATTGGGTGTTTTTAAATCAAAATTGATTGCATATGCAAGGATGTACTTGTGTCTTACACTTGTAGCAATATGGCCCATTTCATTGGAAAATGTTTCCAAAGCAAAGGCAAAAAAAAATCCTATTACTGTCTCTGGTAATAAATTTCTCTTCATTCACTATCACTGCGCTGTAGATGTGTGCAGGATTCTGTGTCCAATACACATACTGTTTCTTACCCCTCCACCTCCTCCTTTCTCTTGTCCCCTGGGATGATGTGCTGGGAGATATATCCACACTACTCTGCAGCAATTCCCAAGTTATTTTCAGCTGATGTAGAATGGCTGCACAGCACAGACTAATGCCGACACCACCTCACTGAGTGAACAGTGGTACTGAACTGGAGAGTCTTGGGGCTCAGAAGGGCACTGCAGTTCTCAGCAAGATGGAGGACGATTACACTGCAAAAACAAACACCACGTTAGAAGCCCTGTTTGCATTCAGTTATGTATTCTTCTAATTACTCTATTAATAGCAAATTATTTTGCACTGCTGTTGTTTAAAACAGATAGAAATTGTGAGTAGGTTTCTGGGTTGTTCGCAGTATTCATTTGCTAAAACTGATGCAGAAAATTAGTTTCCCTGGCAGAGAGCGTATCAAAGCTTAAGTGAGCTGCCGACAGTACAGAGTCATGGAAAATGGTATTCGGTGCGTCTCCTGGCTCCATGAAGCCTGAAGCAGAACATGATGGTTTAATAAGGTTTGCTTCTTCCTGAGATTCATATTTAACTCGTGTTTCCCATGTTTTTTTGTTGGGCAGCGTTGGGCAGCCATTCCAAGGAGCTTACTTGGAAATCAGCAAGAACCCCAAGTACAAAAAACTTAAAGATGCTGTGGATGAAAAGATCATCATTGCTGAAGTTGTGAATAAGATCAATAGAGCTAATGGGAAGGTAATAAAATTGAACTGCTTTATCCAGAAGAGCAGATCATTTTTGTTATAAATTAACTTTGTTTCTGTCATGTAATAGCCTGAGGGTTTGTTTTAAATGCCTTTTTCTAAGGGCAAGATTGGAAATGTTGGATTTAGGTGTTAAATTTATGTAAATGTTACTAAAATTCTGTTTGGGTTTGTAGTTTTCAGTGACTTTTCCAATCAAAAAAGGCATCTCCTCAACTGGAAGCAGACTGGACCCATTCACAAACCTGGCTCTTCTATTTACCAATTGAAGGAAATAAATATTTAGAGAATATTGTTCTTGTTCAAGTATTTAGAGAATTTAACTTTTCAGAGTTCACGCTGTCATTCAAGCTCCTGATTATCACATTTTATTAGGTTTTAAACTTGTGAGTGGCATACTTTGCTAGCTTTGCCTGTCTTCTGATTGATAACTAAAGCTTTTTGGAATAAAGAGGCAAGTTTCTTGTGTCATTTGAATAAAGCTGTTAGATATGCTGGGTACTGTTTCATTTTGCCAACAAAGAACTTGTTTTGCATTTAAATTACACTCATTAAAACTAGAAGTATTATCCTCCTTGAGTAAATGTAATTGTTTTCCCCATATCTGTCTAAATATTAGAAGTAGTAGATCTCAACTTCTCAGATGTAGATGTCATATGGTTTTGTAGGAGTGAAATTAGGTTGTCTGTTGTTGATGCCAAGTTAATTTTCCGGTTTAGAAGAAACTAATTGAGTGGAGACTGTATCTTTCCTGTACTTGCATAGGCTATGGCATTCAAGATTAAAAAATTATAACAATAGTAATGAGCTATGGTTCTATGTGTTTAAGACAGCTACTTCTTATTATAAATAATTAAGATTTTATTATTGAAAATTTTAGAGGAGAAAAGGCCATGTTCTCTTTCCTCTTTCTTATACTTTCTAAACTAAATTTAAGAACTCACATTCATGCTTTACAAATATTTGTTGTTTGAAAATATGAATGATTATCCTCCTAAAGAGTAATTCCAATAGATAAAGGGAGGAGAACATAACACTGAAAATGCCTACATCTTTTGTGTTCTGCAGCAGAGTTTTGGTGAATAACAGTAAATAGTGAGGCTTAATCCTGAACTATCTATCGCTGAAAAGGTACAATTGGCTTTCCTGGTGACTGACAGAGCATGAGAAATGAGGTTATCCATCTTTTTTTACATATTTACATAGTTTCTGAGTTTCAGTTTCTGAATTCCATAACTATAAGCTATAAATTAAAGGAACTCTTTATAACTAAGCGTAGGTGCCAAAATGAGCTAAGCTTCTCAACCTGTCATTAGGCGCATAGGTAAATTGGACCTGATTTTAACTCATCTTCAGCTTTTACTGAACATCAAATGTCCATATTTATTCATGTGGTCCAAGCTTATTAACACTGTCGACTGCTTATAGTCTTAGTAGCTGCTCAATGAGGACTTGTTCTCTGTCTGTGTAGGTAATGGTTTGCATTTTCATATTTTCACAGGCTACATCCAGAATTTTCTTATTAACCAAAAATAACGTTCTTCTTGCGGATCAAAAATCTGGGAATATCAAGTCAGAGGTTCCACTGGGAGATGTTACCAAGGTGTCCATGAGCTCCCAAAATGATGGCTTCTTTGCAGTGCACCTCAAGGAGGTTGGTTATGACTGTATAATGCAATCATATGACTGGTTTACATGCAGCGGTGTAAAATATGTCTATCAATTGCCTTGTATCGTTAAATTTTAGTGGTTAGCCTGTAGGCTTAGAAATGTATTGAATTTTGGCATCTCTGCAAAAACTTTGATGTAAAACTACTGAAGCCAAATGAGAACAGTCACTACATCATGAACCATCATTCACTTGTGAAAATCAGACTTCGTGTTTCAGTGTAGCCTCTTCAGGACTGGAGCCTTCCATTGGTAATATGGGCCTTTAATCTGGCTCAGATTCTTTGTGGCAGTGTTTTCCTTTTTAGCTGCTCATATAATTCTTCCTGACACATTGGCAGAATATTTCTCTTTTCTTTATAGGATGCCAAGAAATCTATGTTATGGCACAGCTAATTCCGTTACTCAATTCTAAGGAACTTAGTTCAGTGCTATATTTGCTTCACTGCACTGTCAGCATTGCTCTGCTAAAATCATTAAGCTGGCATTTGTACTGTAGCTTAAATGGATTTGAAGAACATCATATGTAATGTCTTTTCATACTGACTGCCTTCATCCTAATACTGGTGGTGGTAGTTGCTTTCTGTTCCTTTCTGAAAATACTGTGAGCTTACTGGGGTGTAAGCAGAAGAGGGGTACAGAAGCACTACAGTTCTGTAGGACAAATGAAGGCTAACCTCCTTTAGGGCCAGAAGGGGATTTTAACTTCCTCGACAGGTTAGTGGTTTATTTGAGAGTGACTTGTGTTTTGATCCTATACACTGTAATGCATCCCTCTTTAATTTACAAGGCAAGAGGCTGTTGCTTCATTGTACTGGGGAGGGAACAGTCCTTGTAAAACGTCCTGGTTGGCTGGCATTTAATATTTCCCAGGTTCTACATTTTGGTAGTTCTAACTACTTCCCTTCCCGTTTCAGGGTTCAGAAGCAGCTGGTAAAGGAGATTTCCTGCTAAGCAGCGATCACCTTATTGAAATGGCCACTAAACTTTACCGCACTACTCTCAGCCAAACCAAACAGAAACTCAACATTGAGATATCTGATGAGTATGTTTCTTGTTTGCTTAAAAGTACATTTGCAACGTGCTAGAAAGTCAAGTATCTAATGTTAGAAAAACAAAGCTCTGTCATGTAACTTACAGTTGTTTTCTCTTGACAGAATAAGGATCCAATTTTCAATGTGTACTCATTTCCTTTAAAGCCCTTAGAGAAAATGCGCTTTTTTTTAAGGTAGTTTTGAATAGGGCTATGAAGCAGAATTGCATTTGAGATAAGTGTGTTGTGTGACTGAAAATTTCACGTATTTCTGTGAGGTGTTCGTTGGTTAGAATGGACATTAGGTGCCAAGGTCTAGAGAAAACAACATAAACAGAATGAAAAGCTCCTCCCCAAACACACGTATTGATGGTGGTAATGTAGGTCTATGAAGCTCTACCTTATCTTTCGTGAAGGTGAAAATGGTATTCTTAAAATTCCTGCTGATGGTGTTTGAACTGCCTACTGCTGGTTTGGGTTTTTGGCTGTTAAAAGGCTTTGTTTGAGAAAAAGTTTGCATCTCAAATTAGTATTTCTTTCTGCTTGGTGCAGTTTCATGTTCTGGCCTTAATAAAGGCTGCTCTTACAGTGTTTATAGCTACGGAATAAAAATGCTTGTGAATGTGTGAACTCCTAAAGCCTGCTGAGTAGGAGTATCTCACTCAGTCCACTATTGTTATGTGCTCAGTTTGTTGCGTGAATTGCCCCCTGGTTTCAGCAGTGTTGATTCGGTGGCTTTATTCATTATGAATAAAGAAGAAAATTTGGAACCTTTTAACAATACTGAAATAAGATTTCTATAGAAAAAGATTGAACCCTTTCTCTGGCTGCACCGCACTGCTTGCATTCTAGAGTCATGATGGCAAGTACAGTTTGTATCTGTTCAGATCTGAGGTTTTATTCAAAGGCTAATTTTGCTCTTTCCTTGAAAATGACATCTGCCATTTTCCTTTGTGCTGTCACCAGATGTGATTTAATTTGCTCAAGGGTGGTGTGTGTTTTTAACATCTAAAAGAGCGTGGCCGTCTCCAGGAAGTTTCTAGTTTAATGGTGGCTACAAAGGACTAAACTACTAAAACGAAGTTTAAGCATGTACTGTGCTAGTCTAGACTGACTGACTGCCTTAGGTCTGGAAAACAGTCTGCTTTCTGGGAGTCTTGCATTTTGGGATGTGGTTTCGTCTCTTGTCTTGCAGATTAAAAACATTCAAGTGCGTGTTGCTGCTGAGTTTATCCAGACTACAGTTCCATCTCTGTTAATGGTGAAGCAGTACTCTTTTTCTCCCTGCTAGAGTTTAGATACAAGCACAGCTAGGAACTGAGGAGAAAATGTGGCCTTATCTTGACAAATCTAAACTAGTTTTTGGGAAGACAGCTGATAGAACCAGAAATGCTGTTCAGTTAGGGTATGTCTAGTAAGAGGTATACCATTTATATATATAATGCTGGAACAATGGGTCTAGGAAAACGCAGCACTGGTGACAAGAGATGCTGGCCATAAGGCCTACTTATGTTTTCTGGATGCTTGCATGGCTGCGAACAAGTTAATCTTGGAGTGTCTGAGCTGTGCAGCAGGAAAGCAGGACTGGAGGGCAGCTCAGCACAGCAGAGGCCACTTCCTCCCCTGAGCTCTGCCATCAGCTTGATTTGTGGTTTCCGGCTGCAGAACACATTCTTTGAAGTTTTTGGCCTCTGCTTGAGGACTTTTTAAGGATGCTAAAAGGGAAAATCTGCTGTGTTACAGAGGACTTTTTAGGTCAGCAACTACTGCATGTGAGCTGAGGGGCAGCGCTGCCCTGTTCATTGCTTTTAATCCCTCTGTCCAGCTCAGTGAGTGGTTTGAGACTTCACAGGGGCCTCAGGGGGGAGTTTAAACAATTTTTGAAGCCATTCTCCACATTCAATGAAATTTCTCTCCCAGTAAAAAAAGTGAAGAGTCAAATCCAAATTAACTTATCCTAGACAGCAAGAAATACCGAAATTTGGACATTGCTGGGAAGGAAGTGTATTTTCCCAATTGCTGAGCAGGGGGCCGTAAATTAGAAATAGGAGAGCTGCTAAAATACCAGCTACGTAATAAATTAAGCACAGAACAGGAGGAGTGCTCCCAGTGTTGCTATAGAAGTACTTAACTTCTTTCTGTGAGAAAAGAAAAGTCTCTTTGGTTGATGGTGAAGCAGTTGGGAACAGTCTTTGCTGCATTTCGGGTACATTAGAAATTCTGTTTTAAACTGCCTTTTTTCTGAAGGAATAGCATACTAACTGTTGTACAAGGTCCACAGTTACAGGCAAAAAACAATAACTAAGGTATACTACCTAAAGGAGGCTCAAGCCATACCATAACATATAGCACTTCTTTTATTCCCCAACTCTTATTTATTAATGCAGACCTGAAAATGACATCTTTGGAGTGATGCTCAGAACCAACAGGAAAAGACTTCTCCTGTTTATGAGGGGTTTTTCCACCTTTAACAAAAACGTATCTTATTCCCTCTCCTAGGTTCCTGGTCCAGTTCAGACAAGATAAAGTGTGTGTGAAGTTCATACAAGGCAGCCAGAAAAACGGCAGCATCCCAACTTGCAAGAGAAAAAACAATCGGCTTCTTGAAGTGGCTGTCCCTTAACTGCAGCTGGTGGCTCTCCCTTTCACGGACTTGTTTCTTTGTAATAGTGCAATTTTAGTTGTTTGGTTTTACTGGTTTTACCCCTTTCTGGAGCTGTTGATGGCTAATAGCTTTAGGAAACCCTTGGCAAAACATTCGATCAATTGACTTTTTAATCCTTTTGTTCATGCCAGAGTCTTAACCCTCAAAATGCAGTTTTTTTTCCCCAGCGAGGTGTTTTTACCATCTGGCACATACCTGTCATACAGAAATCATTCTCTTTGTTTAGCAGTCATATTTTAGTGCAGCATACCATAAACCTACATATTAGTGCTAAATTACTCGTATTCCTTAGTCTAGAGGTCTGCTTAACAGGAACTATACATGGCCTTGATGCTTGGTGGCCATTTGTGCCCAGTGTCATAGAATCATAGAATGGTTAGGGTTGGAAAGGACCTTGAGATCATCTAGTTCCTATTGTGGTGGTGTGAAGGGCTCCTTGCTTGTCGCTGCTGGGGAGACTAGCAGGATGGAGACTGATACACCAACTCCTGTAGTTAACACTAGGACCTATGTAACTCGACCTTTTAGTCAGTACAGCACAGGAACATCTAATTCTGCAAAACTGAAGGAGTATATGATTATACAATCAGTTATATGCATAATTTTTTCATAAAATTGCAGAATTTTGAAACAGGAATTTTAATCAGGTCAGATGTTTTTAATGACTTTATACAGTAGAAATCA
Source organism: Amazona ochrocephala (assembly GCA_039720435.1). Taxonomy (NCBI): domain Eukaryota; kingdom Metazoa; phylum Chordata; class Aves; order Psittaciformes; family Psittacidae; genus Amazona; species Amazona ochrocephala. Next base: position 76,890,480 of record CM077881.1, on the reverse strand, counting down.
GTCAAATTATAAAAGCTTGCTCCTTTTACAAAGGCTATACAGTTCGAGGCACATTTTCTGTTCTGCTTTTTACTTTTAAATTATCAGTTAAGATTAGAGCCTGAAAAATGCAATAGTATTCATACCACAAGTAAATGCTAAGTATTTAAACAGTTAGTTATTAAGCGAAAGGTTTGAGCCTTTCTTTCAGATATTGGCATGTACAATGTGCAATAAAACATACGTGACATTTTGTGAAAGAATTATTTATAATACATTTTTGTGTGCAAGAGAGGATTGGTGCAGGCTGCATAGGCAGTGTAAGGGTTAAACGAGATTTGTGTTGTTAATTTGCAGTTTTTTAGGGTGTACACTACAGTTGTCAATTTGGGAAGAATACTCAATTGAAAAAATCGTTAATTTGGGGGTCTGTATATAAATTGGTGTTATGGTAATAAAACTGTTCTAATTCTGTGCGGTTTGGTACTCCTATGTTATAACCATATTTTTGTACTCCAAACTATTTTATATAACTTGTGTGCCAGATGTAAATGTGTGCACAGAAAATACAATCAAGAGCTGCATTATAAACTTTCAGTGTAACTGATTGCACTTAATCTTTTATAAGCCAGAAGCATTAGTTGAAATCCTTAAGAGGAGAGATGCGTTTTTGGATAGAAGTAACTAACTACTCAAGTGAAGGGTTTGTTGGATGTGTCTGATTTGTTGATGCAAGGACAGCTGAGAAAGCATCGTATTTTTGCAGTCTGATATAGGACAGATTAAGACCCTGAGTATCTGATGTGCAGTGCTGGAAGTCCAAGCATAAATAAAGGAAAGATAAAGAAAAGTTCAGAGTCTCATTACTCTCCTGGTGGTAAAGTGATGTAGTACTCACGGCTGTGAAGGCTCCTCTGGGTAGTTCAGCATTAACAGTGTCTCTCTGCGTTAAAATGGCACTTACTGCAGTAGATGTTGTGTAGTGCTAATGGTTATTGGGCAGAAAAAACAGCTGGGTTGGGTTATGCCATGTTTTGCTTTGGGATTAAATGACATATTTTTCTATGATTTGGATACAAAATAATTGTTTTCAACTGGTTGCTTTAATGTTGCTGTTGAAAGTCCATGTACATGACCTTCAAAGGTGGGAGTAAGCAAAAGATACATCTCCCTAACTATGATCAAAAGTTGCCTCTTCCTTGTGATCGTAGTTTGAGCCCTTCTTTTACTAATTGAGTTGGCTTAATAGTTTAATAAAATTTAAATGATTTTACATGTAATTAGAGATGCTTATGAAGGAAATCCTACTATCAATTTGTAATGCAAAATTAGGATACTTCAAAGCGATTACTCCTTTGCCTTAAGAAGACAGCACGCAATAACATGGCATTTGAAACTCCTAAATCCTGTATTAGAATCCCTGCTTGGTAAATGTTGGAAGGTTTGTAAAACTGTTCACTGTCTTGAAAACCTTTCAGTAAGGACCACAAGGAGCAAACTTTGAAAATCAATACAAAAGTAAGGAAAAATATTTGAAGTCTGACGTAATCCTGTAGTTGCTTGCAGGTAGGAAGTGGGAGAGTTTAGAGTTAAGTACATCTGGATTTGCGGCCCATGAAATTAGGGTACTGCCGGATAATGTTAGGATACTTAACCCATCCCAGCCAGACCCAGTACATATCCCTTTCATGTTCTGATCTTTGCATCAAGACATGATAGCCCTACTTGCAAAAGACTGGGAGAGGGATAAATCCTCACTTTGATTTCTGTTGTTTCTTTTCTTTTTCTGGACCTTTGCAATTTTTATCTTGCATATTAGCTGGCACTTTGTGGTAGTTATTATTAGACACTTAAATATTTCTCAGTGTACAAAGCAAGTTTTGCTGGACATGAATTATTTAGATATGCTAGAAGAGTCATGGTATCTTGATGTTTAGATTGAAGTATCTAGGATGTTGAAAATGAAAATGCGAGGTCACGTAACTTTCTTTTCCTCTGTTTTCCGTTATAACTGTCTATCAAATAGTCTTGTAAGGAGCAGACTATTCCTCCTATGGTGCTAACCTTACACATCCTTTTACTTGTGAATTTTAATTTATCATCTGAAAGCTCGGCAAGGATCATTAAAGAAAATGAGATTTGTTGCATGAATCTTTCAAGAATCAAATAAAATTCTGTTCTAGACCTATACTTTCTCTATATCTGTATCTTCCTTATTGCCATCAAATCTAAGAAGTGACTGGGTTTTAGGTTGAAGATGCATAACACTGGTGTGTGATGTGGAGAGAGAAGTTGTTTCTGGTTTTAAGAGGCAGCCCGTCTTCCTCAGTGATTCTCTATAGCCTTTTGCAGTGCAGTTCTCCAATGCAAATCTTTTACTCAACAGTTTTCAACTTTTCTAACATCACGATTTGGACTGATTCTGTAAGAACCATATTAAAAGCCAGATTAAACTGATTTTTCAAAAGTAGCTTTGAGCCCCAAACCTATCATATTCCCCATTTTGTCTCATGATCTTTTTCTCTCTTTTTATCCATAGCAGTTTTGCCCTGATTTATGTATCTTTTTTGTTCATTGTACAAATTATGGAAGAAAGAAACTAAAATGTAAAATCAGAAAAAGCATCTTTTGTTTTAATCCAGGTTTGTTTTCATTTCCAAAATGAGAGCCTTTTCCTACACAGTTCTGGGGAAAAAAACTGAAGAATTAATTCCAAATTTTGATACAAAATGTTTTCCCCACTTGGTGTGCATGTTAATTCTTAAGCTTTTAGAGCCTTAATCTTGAAGAACAACATATATTTCCATATTCTATGAGAAATGGTCATGGTCATTTTAAGGTTGCACTGTAGTGCGATGCTGATGGGCAGGAGGATACACAGGTCTATGCTTCTTTGGACATTAGAACTTCCCAAGAAGCACACATTTTAAAGACAGAACTGGAAGTGTTTTATAATGATGCTTCCAATTAACAACAATACAGAGAAGCATGAATTTTAAGTAATCTCTGGCATCACTAACAGATAAGGTCTGATTGTTCTCCTGTCAAGCTTCCATCCTTACTGGAGTGTTTTGGAGCTTACACAGGTGCACATGACTGTGAGTGGAAGAAGCAAATCTTTCCTAATGTTTGTAAAACCCCTCAGAGTGATCAGAATTCTCTGGAAACTGCTTTGAATTACGTGGTTTAAAATAATTGCATGTTATGTCAGTGCCCCATGACCTTCCGGTTAAATGTAACTAAAGGTTGTTGGCATAAACAAGGGAAGTTTAGATTAGATATTAGGAAGAAATTCTTTACTGTAAGGGTGGTGAGGTACTGGAATGGGCTGCTCAGGGAAGTTGTGAACTCTCCATTGCTGGCAGTGTTCAAGGCTGGGTTGGACAGAGCCTTGGATGGCACGGTTTAGTGTGAGGTGTCCCTGCCCATGGCAGGGGGGTTGGAACTTGATGATCTTAAGGTCCTTTCCAACCCTAACTATTCTATGGTTCTATGTAGCATGATCTTGTTGGACTTCCAGCACGATATTTGCTAATTTGCATTACAGACCTGTCTCTGAAATTGTGTGATCTGTTAAGTAGTTTCAGGAGACTTCAGGCAGTAGCATCCTCCCTCCAACACCTAGGGATGGGCAGCCACAGCTTCTTTGGGCAACCTGAGCCAGTGCCTCAGCACCTTCACAGGGAAGAATTTCTTCCTGATCTACATCTCCTCTCTGTCAGGTTAAAGCCATTCCCTTGTTCTGTCCCTACAGGCCCTTGTAGAAGTCTCTCTCCAGCTTTTTTGTAGGACCCCTTTAGGCACTGGGAGCTGCCCTAAGGTCTCCCTGGAACCTCCAGGCTGAACAAGCCCAACTCTGTCTGCCTGACATCTTAAGAGAGGCGCTCCAGCCCCCTGGCCATCCTTGTGGCCTCCTCTGGACCTGCTCCAACAGCTCAATGTTCTGTTGGAGGCTCCAGAGCTCGATGCAGTATTCCAGAGAGCAGAGTAGAGGGGCAGGGTCACCTCCCTCGACCTGCTGGTCGTTCTCCTCTAGATGCAGCCCAGGTCACGGTTGGCTTTGTGGCTTTGTGGCTGCCAGTGCACACTGTTGGCTCATCCAACAGCCTAAGTCCTTCTCAGGGCTGCTGTCAATCCAGTCTCTGCTCAGCCTGTATTCATGTTTGGAATTGCCCTGTCCCAGGTGCAGGACCTTGCACTTGACCTTGTTGAGCTTCATGAAGTTTGCACTAGCCCTCCTCTCAAGCTTGTCAAGGTCCCTCTGGATGTCATCCCTTCCCTCCAGCATGCTGACCACACCACACAGCTTGGTGTCATCAGCAAACTGGCTGAGGGTGCACTCAATCCCACTGTCCATGTCGCCAACAAAGGTTGGGCAGTGCCAGTCCCAATACCAACCCCTGAGGAACACTCATCACTGGTCTCCACTTGGAGCCATTGACCACATGTCTGAGTGTGACCTTCCAGCCAATTCCTTATCTGCTGCCTGGTCTATCTGTCAGATAAACTGACAGCACTGCTCATTCAGCAGCACTGAATCCCTCAGTTCTTCCCACTTTTGAAGCAAGAGGAAGATTATAGAGGGTGGAGGATTGTGGTGAATTCAAGGTTGCTGTTAATAATTGTTGTAAAAATGTATTTAGGTTGGGGCAGATTTGCATTGGCCAGTCTCACAAAATTAGCTGGAATGCAAGCAGGAAAAAGTGCTCCTGTTTGTTTGTTGTTTTTAAGGAAACACATCACTATTTCATGTCTGTCTATCTATAGTAAACTCGTGCTATTTAAAGGATTGGAGCTGTGAGAGGAATGTCAACTTCATCCAGTTACCAGCTAAAACCAGTTCTGCTCCTGTTCGCTTGTGCACATGGATGAGTTGGATATTCGGGCTTTTAAGTCAAAATGAGAGTTAGGACAGTTTGAGGCCACTGCAGTTAACTTTGATTATGATCAATTGCTGACATTGAGTCCTAAAAGATTTTTAGAGACAGATTCCCTCTCTCCTTCATCCTAAACTTCTAAGACATGGACACCTGATGATGAACTGACCAGGCAGCATTTTGAAGTAGGAAGCACAAAAAGCTTTATACATGGATGAAAAGAAAATCTGAAGAATCTGAATATCTCTTAATAATTCAACTGATTTCCAAAGCTGCACCCTGCATTACCCCAAGGTAAGGATCTCTTTGCTGTATAACGTTCTACTGTTTATGGTCTGTAATTACTAGAGAAAAGATAAAACCTGAGTATTCCTCTGGCCAGGGAATCTCCTTCCCTGGGAACATGGCAAAGTGGTGGGGATCTGCATGGAGTCCTTTTGTAGGAGTCCTTGCCCAGACCCCTGGGACTTTATTGCCCAGGCTCTCCTTCACCCTCTGAAACATCAGATGCCTTGTAGGATGTTCTCTGAAACTGGGAGGTGATGCTTTTTGCCACAAGGAATGGTGATTTTTACTGTCTTGGCAATGTCCCTTCTGGACATTATGAATCTTTTCCCCACCACTATCTTGATGCTGGGTGGTCTCAGAGATGCTGGGTGCCATTCCCCACTCTGGCTCTCATTACATTCCAGTTCCACCCTGCCTCTGATGCTCTCTGCAATGATAAAGGGAGGTGTATGTCTCCAGGGTAAAGCAGCAATGTATTCTTTTAGGGTTTTTTTCTTCCATTATCTACCACTGAGCCTTGGCACTTTGGTTTCAGCTGAACATACAGGAAATGTTTTGTTTCCCTTCTAAGCAAGAGCTGTTTTTAATGAAAGATGCTTTGTTCCCTGTTGAGTTAACTCACTAGCTGTATCAGTATCACCAGTGTTTCCCAAAACTCTGACAAAAAGCAAAACTGAAGCCTGAAACATGAAAAGCTGCTGTTGCTATGTGCTCTGTCTCTTCCTATTAGAATAGAAATCCACTTGAAGTGATGTTGCGATGAAGTCCCTGCTGGCTTGATTCATGCACACAGCCTTCGAAGTCGCTGTGTATGCTTCTTGTAGCCTGAAAAAAGGAATCCATCAGAATACGAAATAGGTAGTTTCAAACTGTGGTGCCAAAAAGAGGGAATTCATTTACATTCAGATGGAAAGGAGCATTAAATAGCTGTGAATACACTTACATATGCTTTTACTTGCCTGTGTGCTGCTATAGATATGGAGAAGAGAACTCGTCGTAAGTTTAACCACGAAGGCTCCAATTGGAGGTGTCCAAAGCAATGCTGTCTGATCAAAATCACCATAAGCTACTGATTATTGTTAAAAATAAAACGTTAAAGTCCAAAAGTTGTGGATGAGCTTGCAGTGGAAGATCCCAAATGCTGACTGCATCTTAAACTTCTTAATATCGCATGGAGTTTGTGGCCTTGTGACGGCAGGTGCCTGAGTTTTTGTGAGCTGTTCTGGGGATGATGCAAAAAATAACAACAAAGTTGGCCATTTCTGATACAGGAAAAAGGTGCTTGTTTCAAACCAACAGCAAACTCATTGCAATATAAATGTAGGGTTTTTCCTAACTCACAGTCAACCCATGACTGGCACAGAGATGCTCTTCCTGACCACCCTCTATTTGAATGCTCTATGTAGAAAACATTGCTCTATTGATAGCATGTGATGACCCACATGTACTTGGCTCCCGAGTGCTGCATGATTCTGGGATGCGGGTTTTGATCCTACATGGGTGGTTCTCTTCCTTCTGTTGAGGCAGAGGTAGGATTTCGCAGGGTAAAACCAGCAGACAAAAGAACAAAGTGGAAAGGAAGGATGGCTGAGAGCCAGATCCATGCTTCAAGTTTCAGTCCCTTTTTCAGGCTCTTCTCTACAAAGGGGGTGAGGAAACCCTTGCCAAAAAGAGGAGAGCATCTTCTTCAGCTGCCAGGCCTTGGGATGCTATGGGTGGGGATGCTATGCAGCGTTTTCCTCCAGGCAGGGTGGAGCAATGCCTGGGGCAGATTTGATCTATTCCTGTGTTACTGAGCTAATCCTGGTCCATGGTGTTACTTAGAGGCTTCCCTTAGTGTGGCTTTCTCCTTATATTCAGTTTTGCACAGCCAGATGTTCCCTTCTCTTGTATTACCCCAGCGCGTCCTTTTCCCAAGACCTCTCTGCCCGTCTCTGCAAGGGCTTGGTCACATTTGCAGGGAAATTTCTAGAGACTGGTGGGATTAAGGGGGAGCAGGAAGGGCAATCAAATCCAAAGCAGGGTATAGGTAAGAGGCATCCAGAAAAGGTGCTTGATTTACAAGACATCAGGAGTTTGTTAGTGATACCTAAATAGTAGGCTAGTGGTACCTAAAGGGGGCCTACAAGAAATCTGGAGAGGGACTTTTACCAGGGTGTGTAGTGACAGGACAAGGAGGAATGGCTTTAACTCTAAAAGAGAACAGATTTAGTTTAGCTATGAGGAAGAAGTTCTTCCCTGTGAGGGTGCTGAGGAGCTGGCACAGCGTGCCCAAAGAAGCTATGGCTGCCCCATCCCTAACTAATGTGACTGGATGGGGAAGGGGACATGGGGAGCTGTAACTCTAGCTCAGGCGTGATGCAAAACCATGCACTGGGATAGCAGTTGTGCTTTGGGTGGTCATACTGGGTTTCAAGGGCCTCATGAGCTCTCTTAAAAGACTCTGTGTGCCAATATCCCAGGTTTTCTACCATAAGACAGACAAATGTCCCCAAATTTTTCTGGCTGTTCTTTTAAAACACATAAAGGAGAACAAGGTAGATACAGATCCTGCTGCAATGTCACCAGCTCCTTACAAAGCGCAGTTCAAGATTTTCTCTCACTCCCAGCGCTGCCTTTATTGTCACAAAAGAGGACTTGTTTGAGGAGCATTGGTAGCACAACAGCATATGTCATAAAGAGCGCAGCTTTCGGAAGCCAGACATGCAAGGCAGAAGATGGTGTGAATGCCTACTACTGCATGCCTGCACCGCATGCGTGTGGATCATTCACAGAAATTAGAGATGAACACAAATCAACGACGGTGTGAAACCTTCACCCCCCTCTAGCTGATGATAACATTCTCATCAGCTCCACAGGAGCCAGACCCTCTCCTCCTTCTCATGCAGGTTTCTGCGCAGACACCAAGCAGATCATTACAGAGCTTCCAGCCGGGATCATAATGTCATTTCCTCTGCTACTTGCCTGGATTTCTTTTCTGTATGTTCCCATCCCCTCCTCCAGGCTTGCTGAAGAGCTCCTTTGTGAATGTGCAGTTTACCTGGCCAGATAGCTCCAGTGAAAAGGTGCTCACCCAATACAGAGCTTGTGCCTACAGCTGGTAGGGAGTAAATCACATGCCTCCTTTTCGGGTGTGTGGATGCAATATGCAGCGTGCATACTTTGGCATCAGTCCTCATGCTGGCTCGCCTCCAGGTCCCGAATCACATCACCCATCCTCGGGGGATGTGGTGTTCAATCACAGCAGCTCAGCAATGCGGGGAATGTGCCACCAACCACCCCTGACCATGCTCCTCCTCAAAGCAGGCCGCGGCTGCCCTCCCCGTGTGCTTACAGCAAACACAGAGTGACAGCCTATTTGCAGTGCCTCTGGTCTCAGCTCCTCAATCCCGCTTTCTATGCACAGTCTGACAATGGACGTGAAGACGGAAGGAAGGAGAAGAAATGTGGGGAGGCAGCGCAGTGCTGGCATGCTTTGAAAGCCGACTCCTTCGCTCCAGATGTTCTAAATCACATGTGGAGAAGTGTTTGTGGTCAGATGCTGCTTGAAACCGATTGTTGATAGTCTCCTGAGACAGCTCGTGACAAATTGAATAATAAAAATGCTGAAAATAGCATAGTTATTCCCTGGAAAAGCAAAGTTCCCACAATCCAATGAGCTGGGAAAAATGTTGAACTTTCTTTGGACACAACGTGCTCTTTTTTTTTGCGTGTATGTTCCTCAACCTTCCACGGGGCTCTTGGCATTTTTTCTTATGACTCTTCCTCCTCCTTCTAGCTCCAAGCAAACACATTTCCACCCTCCCCAACCCCTGAAGCAGCTGAGCTGACCACCAGCCATTGATGTGAAAAAGAGTCTCATGTGATCCTTCATCCTCATAGTTTGTTCCCCAGTGTTGCTGGTTGTTGTGAGCTTGTCTTTGTAGAACGTTCTGTTTTAAGCTGTGAGGAAAGCTAGCTCTGCAAGTCCCGCAGCAGTAACACCGTGATGTAACAGACCATCCTCAACAGCAGCAGTCCTCTGCTGACCATGCCCAGCCTAAGCCACCATTGAATTCTTCCCAATGTTGCCTGCTTGCGGCACTGCAAGGCACATCACTGATCTTCCCTAGGAGATGGGCAACCTCCACACAAGGGTTTGGTACACTGTGTCTTGTCCTCTAGGCAGTGCTTGGCGAGGCCAGGTCCCTGATGAGAATTTCATAGTTTAATGAGTGGAAGTGGGCTTTCTGGTAGCAAGAGGAGATTTGCTAGGCTGCTTATGCTGCAGTAGTGAATTACAAATCTAGCGGCAGACGTGGTAAAAGCCATGGGTAATGCCAAGCTATGGAAATGCTTGGTGCACCCAGGTTGAGATTGCATGTGCTCTACTAGATGGCAACAGCCCTTATCATTTGACAGACACTGAGTGCATGGAAGTGGCCTGAATCTGTCTATTACTGGAAAAAACGTCACCATGACAAAAACTACCCTTCTCTGTGCTATTGTTTTTACTTCTCTGATACTGGAATTAGCTATCGATTCTGATATTGGTATTAGCTATAGATTCTGTCCTGTTCTGGCGTGAACTGCAGCTCTGTAGGCATGTATATTTATTTCATATTTTCCTGCCAGTAAATCGAGGGGAAGATCTTGGAAACATGAGCTCAACTTCAGCAATGCATTGTGATGATCTTTTCTGTGCGTGATGATTTCAACCGTAACTCAGTATAACGATTTATCTGACCATTCATTCTGGAGAACAGCAATATTTAAGCTTTCAGCAGAGTTAATAATTGAGCCAGTCGGCATTTTAATGTATGTGCTTGGTTAAAGTCCTGGTCCTACATGCCAAAGTCTCCTCTGATGCTTTTTGCTCCATGGGAAATCTCACACACCCACCAGCCGCGTTACCAAAACCTCCGTTGCTTCCCTGCTGTCAGGTAGGTCATGAGCTGATGCCCATTTTGATGTCCTCTCTGAGTGCTGTGTGGCTGTGGAGTTTTGCTAGCAAAGCATTCGAGGTGCAGCTGCTCCTTCCCCATGTAAAAATCTGAGGCACGCAGCAAATGTAGGGGTAGGGTAAAACCAAAGAAATGGAGCAGGGTACAATGGAAAACACAGATGTTTTACAAGTGTTATAGATGAAATGCAAAAAGGCTCCAGTTTCATAATGAAATTAAGTTTCTGCTGAGCTGTTGGTCTGAAGTTCAAATCCTGCGTGATGTCTTGAGAATAGCATTTGTAATAGATTTAATCTGCTGACAGACTGACGCTCTGTCCCAAAACCACCGGCACAGCTGTCTCCATGAATGTCTTCCTGCCAGACACTGCCTGAAATAGTCTAACAAAAGACAGAAAACTGAAGTTTCTTTTTCTGCCGTGAAGATGAAATGAAATACGTGGTGGCAGCAGGAAAAGCTACAGTCACCACTGTGGATTTCCTCAAGGGAATGTCCTGGATGTTTTTCTGCTCTGGTAATGTCTCTCACTCACATCTTCATAGTTAACCATGCTGCTGAATCAGATACTCCTTGTCCCTACCTCCACCAGTGCCACCACTCCTCTCCTGCCTGCTGCTGCACTGCATCCCTGGGCACATCATTCCCCATCCTCCCCTCATGGGCTTGGGAGTTCTGCCCTCACTTGTGCCTGGGCCACCCCCCTTCATTCCTTCACCAGCAGTAGTTTCCTCCTACTTCATTGTGGTGGTTTGAAGACCTGCTGCTGCTGAGGACTTGCTTTTGATATTTCTCCCCTATTTATGAGAATACAAGTATTTACTTGAAGGCTATGTGTATTTATTTGAAGGTTGCTCCTAGTTCCAACTCTCCCGTGGGTCCTTCCTCCAGCAGTTCCCTGGATCCATCACTAGTAAATAAACAGAGAGCGCTCAGTATTGGAAAAGATAATTAGCTGTATGATGCAAAATTGCTTTCCTTAGGATTTATTCATCAATTACAGTTTGTCCTGGATGGCTCAGCTTGAAGGATTTTCTGGGCAAGGGAGAAATAATGTTAAATAGAAAAAGAGGAAGCTATTGTTATAGTAAATGATTGGGTACATATGTGCATGACTGTGTGTTTTAGGTCTTCCATAACAGGCATCCTATTGACAAGCTAATGAACATGCAAATGAGGAACCAAGGATTATCATTATATTTGAGGCAATAATGTGTATTTTGGGGTGTTTTGCTTCTAATTAATGTGAATGTTGTTTGGTTGGTTGCTGTCCCCTTGCTGAGGTTGCTTGGCTGCTGTGCTCTGCCAGGAGCAGCACAAACCTTGCCTCTCCGCTTTGCAACCTCCCCTTTGCCTTCACCCACCAAGCCCTACCTTGTGCTCATGGTGGAACTCCAACAGCTTACCCGCCTTCAGGCTAGGGATGCCAGCATCTGAGTTAAAGCTAAAGCCAAGTCAGCTGCAGTAAAAGCTCCTGCTGTATATTTAATTAAGGTTTTAATGAAAATGGCATATTTGTCCCTCTCTGGAGAACATGCTGATATGACAGTGCTGTGCAGAGCATTAGGAAAAAAATGACACTGCCAGTTACACTTCCAGTGGGTCAACACGGTACATGGAGAATAAGCAGAGTGACCATATGGAGAAGGAGTGGTCAGGGATTTCTGAAGGGCTTGTCTGGATGTGCTCAGTTCCCTCAGCTACTATCTACTTTGAAACCATTCAGTAGGACTTGAGAGCTCTCAGCATCTGGTGGGATCCAGACCCTTTGTAAATACACTCCTATGAGGGTGCAAGGTGATCTGTGAACCTGTCAGCTACCATGTGGACTCTGATGATGTCGCTATTGACCTTGTCTCATTTTTGGTGTTAAATTGGTTTGCTGAGAGGTATTTAATTAGTTCCCTATTTTTTTTGTTTTAGGAAATCACTTGTATTGTAAAGCAGACTGTGAGCTGTGCTGGCCAGGAACGTTTCTCTGATGTTAGGTAAGGCATGAGGCAAACCAGATCTCCATGGTGTCCTACTGCCTGTTCTTCGTGAGGCCACCTACAGATGGCATGGTCCAAGAGAAGGTCCTCTCCTGTGCGCAAGGTGTCTCTCATTTAAGAGGCGAGATCGTCTGAGGCAGAGATGATCAATAACAACATCTGTACGCAGGACCCTTCCCAATAGGGCTCCTGTGACATTTAGGTGCTACCTGAATATAATGAACATCTGTCAGCTGAGAGGAAGAAATAACACCACGTATGTCTTTCAAGGAATCTGTTGGTTGCTGCTGTGGCTGCTAATAACGTGAGAAGGCAGGAAGGAGAGCAGACGCCTCAACTATTGTTGTGCAGCTCTTCAAAGAGGAGCACCTAACAACCATGTGCACCCCTGTGTTCTGTCTTTTTCGGTGCTTATGTTGTTGTCACCTACAAGAGAAGTCAGTAATAACCAAAATGTAGTGTTAAATGCAGTGAAGAAATTTTGACCCCTTATTCAGAGCATGGAAAAGAAGTGTCATCCATCTGGTTTTTTTTGTAGTGAATTTCCTTTCATTCATTTATGAGAGGAGATCAGATTGATTTGGAAGCAGTTTTGGGAGAGGGAATTCACATGTCTTTCCAGGCCATCAAATATTGCTGAATTTATTATCACTTCAAGATAGAGTCATGATCTGACCAGAAGACTGGAGGCTAAGGAAGTTTTGAACTGTAATGTAAAATCAAATCCTCTTGGCTTGATGTAAGCCACTTACTTAGTCTGTTCTCTGTAACAGAGGGAGAATAATGTTTACTGCTTGGTGCTAGCGTGAGGAATAATGTTTGCTGGGTGCTGTGAAAATGAAAATATTCTTCATAGAAATCCTCTTGTCCACGAGGAAAGTGATGTGCACAAAGTGCCTTTGGATCCTGAGAACCTCTCATTAGCTTAATTATGCTTGATATAAACAAATGGCTCAAGAAAGGAATATGCTTGCCCCCTTCCTCCCTCCCTATCTCTTCCAACAGACAAGTAACTGTAGAGACCTGCAGAGGGATGGACTATAACAAGAGAAGAGGAGGAGATCTTGAACTGCAGAGAGGCTGAGATGCACACAAGAGCATGGAGGCCCATAGTGTGGGGTCTGAATAGAGAAAGGAGGATGGTAGGCGGCAGGATAAAAGGCTGCCAGCACTGAAGACTGCAGTTACGGTAAGGTTAATGTATTTAAGCAGAGTGAGGTCTGTTTATTTGCTAAATGGCCTGTTGAAAGCTTTGCCTTCCCAGCGAGGCAGGTCACCCGGGTGCGCACCTCACCCAACCTGCCCGTGCTGGCTTGGCCAAGGGTAATTGAAGCAGGTCATTAGCTGCAGGCTGGGTAGCCCTGCTTCACTGTAGGCAGGAATGTACAGCCCTGAGAGCACCAGCTTGAGAGTTAATGCAGGGATACATGAGGTGTTTGATTACCCAGCAGTGTTTTCCTACAATTCATGAATATACTTATCTCCAGAGTTTGGTAACATGTATGCTTCTAAATAGCTGTGTCCTAAAGCTTATCAGACACATCAGCTGTGACCTAACATCTTGAAAGCAAATTTTGCTCAGCTGAAGGGGGAGCAGATGTCAACGTGCATTGAATTATGTCCCATCCTTTAATTTGCCCGAAATAAATACTGTATTTCAGGCGAGATGATGCTGAATTTGGACAAAAGAACAGTGGGAGGAAAGCTATACTAAAAGTCTGGAAGATGTCTTTGAAATTTTTAATGCTTTTCTCAGATTAAATAAATAAAATTGATTCAAGATGTTTAGAAAATATCCTGAGAAAATACTAAACACTATATTCTGATTAATACCCTTATGAGAGTCCCTCTGATTTAAAAAATCTGGAAGACTTTCCAGTGAGCCTGCCGGGTGACATAGGGCATGACAATAGGGCTGTGGACAGGGTCATGCTCAGACCATGTAGTAAGCTAACAGGAGCTAGATGGTGGCGTACCACAGAGCTGCCTTGTATGGTGTCTGAATGCTCCCCTTCTTATCCTTGAAGAAGGATTAAATAAAATACAAATATAAAATATACTTACTGTGTATCTTGCGTGGCGATCAGCTCCCCCACTGAAAGTTACTTATTTGGTGCTGGGATTAGGACCCTTCATTTCCAGATCACACCGCACCAATACGTTATGAATAGCCTTAGGAGGGCAGTCACATTGCAGAGCAATGCCAGTGGGACTGATTCAGGTATTGATAACGCAGTGTGTCTGTTTATGCCTCCCATGGGTGCACAGTTCAAGGGCTCTCCCACAAATACAGGGTGCTGTGATTCATGGCTGGGATAGTAGGGCCCATCTGCCAGCATTAGGGAAGGGGTACATCCATTGACTGTGCGCCTCCAGGAAGGTTAAGAAGCATTTCTACCCTCCTGATAAGGAAATGAGCCCAGGGAAGTGGCCGGCTTAGCACACACAGTGAGTGCCTCTGGTGCAGAGAGAGGAGGGAAGGGATGCAGAGCATGCCTGGCTGCTGGGGCATGGCTGCTGGGGCATGGCCGAGGAGCCTTCTTGCCAGCAGGCTCTCACCCGCTTTGTTTCTGCTCTCCTCCAACACTGATTTCCCGTTGGTGCAAATTAGATAAGAATTGGTTCAGAGTCTTTAATTGTGACTTTAATTTTTAATCTGCATAATTAGATTTGTAATGGGCTATTTTCACAGTCTCGGGACTGCTCTGAGGTCATTAGTGCTGGGCCCTGTGAGATTACCATCTGCGTGGAGAAGGCAAGGGCTGCAGGGCAGCCTTACGAGCCTCCTGTGGCTCATTCAAATCACTTCCTACTTGAACCCCAGCTGCTTTCCCAAGCCACTTAAGGGGGTACATCCTCGCAAAACATTAGTCATCTATCCCTACTAATGTCCTCTTAACTGATGCAATAGTTTAGGAGAACATGGTGCTGAGGGGAGATTAATAGGATCTGGGGTTTAGAGCGACTCATTTTATAATAGCTTTGTTTCTAACAACAGAAAAACAACAGAAAGCAAAAGAAGAGACAATACAGTAGCACCAGGAGTGGCACCAGGTTTCTGCTTCCCAGGCTGTGGGGAGGTACTTGGAGGTAAGCAAGGGCTGGAGTGAGGCACGGCATGGAGGTGAGAAGCTGCCTGGAAATCCTGGGATATGGATAAGGGAGCTACCCCAGTGGAAGGTGGTGGCTTTGGGATGAGGCTGATGGGGTGGTTGGAAGGCTAGTAGGAAAAGAAGAGTTGAGCTTTGCTGAAAATCTCACTGCCCTGAAATCCGCCTCCTCACTTCCCACATCCTTATGAATTCTCTCCTACTTCTCCATCCCCAGAATCCTCCTGATCCCTCCCAAGCCTGTTTCCCCAGTCACGAATGGCCTCAAGATGCTCTTGCTATCCCTTATTCCTTCTACTTTGGACTTCATTGCTGCTATAAAGTCTTATTTTGCAGCTGCAAGGGGGAGAACAAAATAAATCTTCATTCTGGAGGTGGCAAAATTCACTGTAGCCTGCGTACTGGAAAGTCTGGGGCTGTCTCTGCTGCCACATCTTGTTCTACTTAAACTGCTGCTTTTAATAGACCCAGAATGTTTGCTTTGCCAAAGGTGTTTCCTTCTCTTCCATGTGCACTGGTGTGTTCATGTAAGACCGAGCCCGGCCACGGGAGCTGCTGCCAGGGCTGCCTTGTGTTACCTCACGTGGCACCAGCAACACAGTGGAGGCTGATGGACCACCCAGCAGGAGCTCTCCTGACTTCAGTTGCAGTGGGAGCTGGATCAGAGATTATCTAAATGGGGTTTGAAATGTCTCATGCCAGATGCCAGCCCCTACCTCCAATTAACCCCTTGAAAATAGGACTTACACTGGGGACCTGTAGTAGATTTTGGGTGTTGCATCTGGGGTCACTGGTAATTTCTATGTTGAAGCTGGACAGCGAGTGTTAGCAAAGCAGTTATCCTTTATATCTTTATCCCTTTCCCATTTCAGGTTCTCCATGGTCAGCAGCATTTCTTTCTCATCAGATATCTTTTGGCAGAGATTTCAAATGTTGGTAAGAGTCAATATCTGAAAGATATAGTTAAACTTAAGGTGTGGATCTCAAACCCACATGTTTGGCTTGGTAATGTTGTCCAGTTACCTGCAAAGACCCTGCTATGAATTCGGGCTACAAATACCACTGGCATACAAAATCTGTGAGATTTTCTCTGCAGTAGTGATTTGCAGGACCACTACTTCTCCCCTCCCACCCCCTAAATACAGTTCAGTGGCAAACATGGTTGAGGACAAGCCAAGACCCATGTGAGAACAGCTTTCCTCCTGCAGTGCAGGGCAGGGCCCTGTGCATACCACAGTAAAGGGTGGGAGCAGCAGAGAGGGGAGCTGCATGGGAGTTTCAGTGCTCATTACATGTACTAGGGAGCAAGCAACATAAAGGACTGATGCCGCCCATTGCATCTCACCACCCTGCCCTGGCCACGCTGGCTCCACCAGACAGCCCCAACCTATCTGGCAAAGGGTTCAGGTCCCCCCTCAATCAGGCTGGTGTAAGCAGCCCCACACTTTGCTCTTACTGCTAGCTCAGCGTGATCGTTGTATCTTGAAACCCAACCCACAGCAGGGTCATGTCTGCTCTGTGGAAGGACCTGACCACCTTCTGGAAGCACATGGTCTTGGCGGTGCTTGAAGTTCAATCAGCTCCACAGAGTGGCACCCCCAGGGCTCCAGATGATCAATAAACCACAGAAAGCTTTTCTACCACAGAAATGATTACACTAACATGTTACTGCTCTCCCCAGTCCTTGGGGAGAGCTTCCCCATTCAGATGCCCCCCTTCAACCAGCTGTTCTTGGCCAGCTGTCCCACACCAGGCCGGGAGGCTGGGCTGTACTGGAGCAGTTGAGTGATGAGGGCTCGGCAGGGCTCTGGCAGTGGGGACAGCCCCTCAGGGTACAGCACTCCTTTCTTCTGTTGCTGGAGTATATTGCAGACGTGGGTATTGTCAAAGGGCATGCAGCCCATCACCATCACGTAGAGCATCACCCCCAGGCTCCACATGTCATACTTCTTGGCGTCATAGGGGATGCCCATCAGCACCTCTGGGGAGCTGTAGGCTGCTGACCCACAGAACGTGGTACTCAGGTCTGGATAGCCGCCGGCCTCCTTGCTGAAGCCAAAGTCACTGAGTTTGGCCCGGTGGCCATCAGCCGTGAGCAGCACGTTCTCACACTTGAGGTCCCGGTGCACCAAGTTGCGGTCATGCAGGTAGCGCACAGCACTCACAACCTGTGCAAAGATGTCCCGGGCCTTGGGGACACAGGGCAGCTTCCCCAGCTGCTGCACCAGCTTCAACAGGTCAGTGACTGCCGCCTCCATCACTATGTAGAGCTTCCCATTGCAGACCTCGATGAGCTCCAAGACGCGCACAATGTTGGGGTGCCGGATCTTGCGCAGGATATCGAGCTCCCGGGGCAGAAACTTGTACACAAAGATGTGGGGTGCTCGTTGCTGGTCCACCACCTTGATGGCTAGGGGCCCCTTGTATTTGTTGGAGGTTGCCACCTTCACCTTGGAGAAGCTGCCTTCCCCAATTGTGTGACCCAGCCTGTAGCCCAGATCATGGAGTATCTTCTCTCCTCCATCGGTTTTTGGCATGATGTCTGATCTTGATGGTATTAATCGAAGCTGGTGTTTTGCTCCGGGATTTGAAAGCTTTGATGTAGGGTGTGCGGCAGCTGGGGACCTTCACTCTCCTCCATGGTCCAGTGGCTGCCCCTTTGGTCTCCAGGGCGCACCCAGGTATTGTGATGGGGTGAAGTTCTATGGCAGTGCCTTTGTGAGGTTAAAAAGGTGTTTGGTGTGTGCCCTCAGCTCATGGGTGTCCCAGGCATGCCCATGCCCATGCCAGGGGAGAACTCCCCCAGGTGATATTTTAGAGCTTTTACCTTTTTCACCTCTTCAAAAGAGGGCTTTTTGGATGATGAGAGATGAGGAACCCACTTGGGTACCTCTACCAGATTTCTGCAGGGTATTAGTTATATTAAAACCAAACTGCACAACGTGGTACAAAGGAGTGATTTCTACTCTCTCTGACTGCATACCACCTTGGCTGGCTGTAAATAGTTCTTTTTTCATTATGATGGTGCAGGGAGATATTCTACTAGGTAGGTTTTCTGATTTAGGGTGATGTGGATGGGGAACTTGAAATGCATCTTTCAGGAGAAACGCCTTTTCAGTTTCTTAACCTTGTAATTGCTTTCCCTCTGTTGTTATCAAAATGGTAGTTTGGAGATTCACAGAGAAGAAGTGAGACCGGAGATCCTTTGGAGAGCTTCTCTAATGTAGATTTTAAATGCTTTTATTCAGTTCTAGTTTCCATAAAAGCAACAGTCAGATTAAGCATGGGGGCAGGAGCTGGGCTGGGTCCACATCCACTCCAGAGCAAAGCATCCCACCTCTTGCATGCTGCATACTAAGCCAGCGTCAGCTCCTTCCTTCAAGTGCTGCATCCTTGGCTCTCACAAGCAGTTGTTTCTGGTTTGTTCTGGGCTTTTTAAGCTGCTCAAGGATCCTGTCCTTCCTGTGGAGCCCACATTCCCTTTACAGCTGTACAAAGGAGCCCAGGACCACAAAACAACCGTCTTCCAAAATACCAACCCAAATGCTATTTTTGAGTTTTGAATACATGTTTCATTCTGCTTCTGAAGAGGAATAAGATGCAGCTGAAGACAGAAGAAATCTTTCCTGTGAGTCCATCTTGTCAGTGCTCTGAAGTCACTTGAGGAAATAAAATTAACTCAAAATACTGAAAGCATAGGTCTATATGTGCTGTGGGGGGTGCTTTGCCCTGACTCCTAAGGACAAGTAATGTAATCATCATATTGAGTTTTATCTGCTGGAGAAGTTGTAGGTCAAAACCAAACCACTTTCCCACTTCAGATGCTATTTCTACAGGCCACTTGGAAGTGTGGGAATTCAATGTGCTGTGGAAGTGCAGTTGCCAGGCATGTATCATTGAGCATGTTGTCTAAAGGCCAGGCAGGAGGCAGGTATGTTGCATGGTGGAGGATTTGGTCCTATGCAGGGCTGCCCTGACTGGACCCCTTCAAGGCCAGGTTGGATGGAGGTTGGAGCAACCTGGTCTAACCAAAGATGTCCCTGCCCATGGCAGGGGTGTTGGAACTAGGTGATTTTTGAAGGTCACTTCCAACCCAAACCATTCTATGATTTTATGCTGGCCACTGAGGAATGTCCTTGGTCCATACTTATCTCCTCTGAAGAAAGCGGAGGCCTTATTTGATGGCAAGGAGCTGATGTCTGCATGGAGGTCGAGCACAAGGAATTCCACACACATACAGAAATGCAGGACGTGACCCAGCCAACGCTCCATTTCTGTTTGGGACATCAAACAAAGGCCCTCAGATTTCTTACTTCTGAGGTGGATCAGTAAGCCAGTTCCATAAGTTTCTGATCAGAAACTGCTGTTACTTAAACAGCTCCTGCCCAGCAGCCAGTAGGCCAGATGCAGAAAGCCAGTTTGCTGCACACATGTGATTTTCTGGCACTTCTGTTTAGCCCATGAGTCATAACCACAGTGACTTCAGCAGAGGTCTGAGCTGGACTTTTCACAGGAGCTGGGAACTCTAAGATGGCTCAGCATAACTGAACCAATGTGGGCACTTTTACAAGGGAAAATGCTTAGACCAGGAGTCCCTTTCCCACTCATTACCAGAGTACCTTCGGAAAATGCCATCGTTGCAAGCTCTGGGAGATCAAAATGTGTGTGTGCAGCTATCTGTAAGTGGCTTGGCTGATGCTCAGCTCATCTTTTAAAACAGGAACAGGAGTTCGCATTATAGACGTGTTCCCAAAGCATCCCAAAACCCTCATTTATGGGGAACCTCTTCAGAGCCCCCAGTAATCACATAACCACAAGAGGTGTTGACCAAGCTGCAGTACAAAAACCAAACTGGTGGCTACAAATCACACTGCGATGGTAAGGACTAATGTTGTGGAGTCCCATGCGGTTCGTAACTCCATCTGATTGAGGGAGCTTGCTGCTTTTGGGAAGTATTCAGCAAGCTTTGACGAGGAGGGCAGTTTCAGACTCACTAAGCATTCCCCAAAGCCCACAAACATCACACTGCAGTTCGATGCTGCAGCAGCATCCTGGGGGCTGGGGGGTTTGAGCAGCGCCTCGAATAAGATAGGGAAAAAAACCCTAGTGAAAACAGTTGCTTTGCTGGCTATGAAAACACCGTAGCAAACACTCCCCCTCCTGTACGCTCCAGGCTACATCTCTGCAAGCTGGCTTTGCAGGGATCGTCACTGCACATCTCCGTGCTCCTGACCCGCTGCTCACAGCATGGCCTGGGACTGCTGCAAAAAGCTCCAGAGACAAAGAGCAAGAGTATGAATGAAAGGTTTCAGCTTGGCAGGACACTGTCAGGCAGAGGAGGAGGAGAAGTGTCTGAGCTCAGCTTTTTGTGCCGTGCTTAAACCTCAAAGAAACAAGAGTTCTTGCCTCTTTAGCTGCTGGTTCAACATTTACTGGTATAAATATGTACAAAATACCTCTTTTGCTTTCAATCCCTCCACCTCATGTACTTGTATAAATATTTCGGTCACACCAACATATCCAATATAAGGTACTCAGTAGCAACATACAAACTGATGCTGGGCTGTTGAGCTTTCTGGTACCTTTTTTGCATCAAAGCCATGTTTGTAGATCTGACTTGTTCCATCTTGCTTATAAATGACAGCAATTAGAAATCAGGCAGCAACTACTGCTCTGTTCAATCTGGTACACGAGCAGGAGGAGCTGGTCTGCAGAGGTATAAATTACTAGAGCTCTCCATCAGGGTTTTCATTATGGAGATCTTTTCTGACTCTGGCAATGTGGTTGTGCATGAGCCTGACAAGCAGTTAGCTCCTCTGCCAGGGGATGATCAGCTCCTGAAGGACCATTCATGCTGCTCAGGAGTGCGGGGACACCAGAGAGCTATCAGATGCCCCCAGAGCAATTTGTTTGTTCCAAACTTATCATAAGCTAATGCACCTCTCTCAGTAAGTTCATCCAAGGTGAGTCCTGCATTGCCCAGGGATTGACTGCTCAGCAGAGACCAAGCTCTGCTGGGCATCACTTCACACCAAAACCAGGATGAGCTCTGATTTAACCTTGCCTGGGTCTTGGGTGCATTACAATTACATAGTATGGTGTTCCCTGAGGGTAACTCAACCTTGCTAAGAAGTAAATGCAAATGAAGGTCTCCAGCCTTGTACACAGCTGCCTTCGACCAGAGAAGAACAAACAAGCCAGGAGGTATAACCAAGTAGGATGTTTTTCTGTGTCATCCCATAGATAGAGATATATTATTTTTCACTAATGATTAGGTTTCACTAACAATTAGGCCTTCTCTTGCAGGAAAATCCTGGTAGTTGATAGCTGGGAAATCACCAGTCGGCTCTCTGAACACCAGCATTCATCAAACATGCCTGTGTGGTGCCTTTTGGGTGGCTGCCCTCTTGCCAAACCTCAGCAAGAGGCAGTACTAAATCAGTGTAATTACTGGACTGAGACACCAGCTGTCATGCAGCATGGCAAACAACTGAGCTAACAAGGGGGCCATTAGAGCATGCACGCTTCAGAAACTTCTCTCTCTCCCCTGCAATCCCTTCATAGTGCCCCATGCTGTGACCCGATCCATTGGAGCAGGGCTGTGGGAGACACACTGGCATTGGGGCAGAAGGGGCAGAGCAGCCACACAGGCTCCGAGTGCCTGTCATTGATCTGACGGCAGAGTGACACCTCTGGGCAGGGATTTCACCCACTGTTGAGTATAATGTGAGTCCTGCTGGCACAAGCATGCCAAAACACAACTCCTTTTAATGCAGACATCCTAGAAGCCAAAAGAAACTGTAGATTTATACCTTATGCCATGAAGCTGTAAGTTACAATGTGTAGAATGACCTCTGTACTGGCACAGAGCTCTTGAGATTTCTTTAAATACCTCTGTTTCTGTACAAGCAGAAACATTTTGCCCAGGAGCTGGAACTTTCACGACCAGTCAAGTAATTCCTTGGTGGCCCACTCTGGTCTGGCCAGACGTTATTGCTTAGCACCCTGTGAATGTGGGAATGGGCAAAGAGCTGCACAAGAAGTAAAAATAACTAATGCTACTATTTTTGCTGGACTACCTCATTATAGATAGTACAAAGGGTAACCACATTTTTACTAGCAGATACTGAAGTTAGCAAGATCTCGCTAACAATGAGTAACGAAAGCTCTTTGACTAACAGCTTCCCATGTTTCATCCTGTGTTTGATTATGTTCTTTTTAATATGATTGGTTTACTTTCAATCACCTTGAAATGACTGAAATGAAACCGAGAGCGCTGTTCTGAAAAGGAACCTGCTGCTTGTAGCACTATTTTCCATCCATCTGGATGCTGCAGGTACTGAAGGCTGGTGAAAATGTTGCAGACAAGAATTCTTCTGTAGTCCCATGGAGCCATACTACACTCTCTTGGTACAAGTACCAAAGGCAACAAGCCAAGGTGAGGAGGCACAGCCACTCATTGGGTAGGGCATAGCTAGTAAAGGAAATAACACTACTGGCAAGTACTCATTTTCCTGGTGATGTTATTTGCCCCTTACTTGCCAAGTACTGTTCAGTGAGCTATTCAAAGGTAATTGATCACCGGCCTGTGTGATATCTGAGCAGTCGGAAAAATGGGGCAGATGCCATGAAAAGCATATTGAACCCAAGCTGCCTCAGGAGCTGAATTGCTGTCACTGCCCCAGATCCTTTCCTGCAAAATCAAGCTGTCTGTGAGGACATTTTAGGCACTGGTTTTAACGGGACCTGGAAAGTCAAAGGTACAAAACTAGTTGCAAACCCTGTCTCTGAACATCTGATGAAAGCTCTGCATGCATGCATACAACTGCAGCCTAAATTTGGCCATGATCTTGTGGCTCCTTACTGGCAGCAACAGCAGCTTTGGCAATGGAGAAAGCCAAAGTCACAGGTAGTCACAAAAACTGTGCTTGGTAATCTGCTGCTGCTGCTCTCTTTCTTCTCACGTTGTAAGGATTGGCATTTGCTTAAAATACTCTGTCTACATTGGGTTTTCATCCCTTCGGCAGATAAGGGGATCTAGGACCTCACATTCCTGGTGTTCAGAAGCAGCTGCTTGTCATCAAATCTTGCCCTTAGTCTCTTGTTCAAACAGAATAAGCCATTGAAGCTGGCTGTGGGACTAGTAAGAGGTCTCTTAGAAGTTCAGCAGGATGAGAGGAATATCAAAGGGAAAACTCTGTGGATGTCCACTTGATTAACCAAAGTTGTTTGGACACCATAAGGAAACCTGAGACTGGCATGCCTTGTGTGCCAGAAATGTCTCTTCACGTAAATGAGAATTTAAGCTGTGTGAGGGACATAAAATGGGCTTGCAAGCCATCAGAGAGAATGGATGTATGGCAACAGGCCATACCATCACCTCTTGGAGCAGCTCGTGACTGCCTCGGTAGGTGCCAAAGAAGATGAAGGATGGAAAGGGCTAATGGATGGTCTGCAAACATGATTTTGCATCTGGCATTGCTGGGGTACACCTGCCAAGAATCTCAAACCTGAACGTAATAAACTAGAGCAGAGCAGGAGACAAAAGAGGCTAAACAGGGTTTGGCAGTCTGGCTGCTTGAGGAGCAGGAGGACTTCCCTGGTAGGTTTGTTACGGAGAGGCTTTGCACCAAAACCCCTTTGGAAAGGGGCGAAAAAGAGTGAAGTCTTGTTCTTCTGTCCTTGTGGTAAGTGGAAAGTCATGCCTGGCTTGTCAGAGCTGCGCAGCGAAGCAAGCTTTCCTTTCCGGTGCTGGAATACCCACTGAGCAGGGGGAGCCATGGCCTGGGGAGAGCTGGCAGCCGAGAGGGGGTCTCAGCCTCAGGAGCTCACCACACCCTTTCCCGGCCAGAGGTGTTGATCTCCCTGTCTTTTGCGCAGATGGCTCCTTCCCACCACCTCCCTTCCAAAAGCTGGGAAGCTCTTTGCTCCTTGGCCTCTGCTGCAGACAC
The DNA here is from genome assembly GCA_039720435.1 of Amazona ochrocephala. Lineage (NCBI taxonomy): Eukaryota > Metazoa > Chordata > Aves > Psittaciformes > Psittacidae > Amazona > Amazona ochrocephala. The sequence continues at coordinate 76,866,344 of CM077881.1, read as the reverse complement.
TTGTCTTGGCCTTCTAGGGGCTGATTCCTGTGCAGTCCCCAGGATGGACCTCACAAGCCAAAGGGAAGGGCTGTGCAGTGCTCACAGGCTGCCAGGTTGAGAGAAATGTCTAAGCTTGCTCTTCCTGCCCCTCCTTGAGGCTAAGGAAAGAGCCTAGCAAGCCTGCTGAGATACCCCCTTGGCACTGGGCAGCCAGTAAGAAAGATGTGGGTATGAACTAGGGCTCCATGCTGCACCTCTCCTGAGACCAAGGAACATTTCTCTGCTTTCCATGTTGCTTCAGCATCAACAAATCTTTTCACAGATGAAAGATTAAATGCCTGCCACAGCTGTTGACTTGCTTACTGTATCTGTGTGCCTGCTACCTATGTCCTTAGGCAGAGCCAGCCAGTGTTTTGTCATGGCTGGTTGTCAAACAGGAGGGAGAGGGCTTCAGGTGGGGCTTTAAGCAAGGCAGAGTTTCAAATGCTGCAGCAAGGGCCTTTTGGGTTCCCGGAAATGGAGCTGCATGGTGATGAGGGACAAGATGAAAGTTGGGAAGTTAAAAGCTTTTCTTAACACATCAAGTTATGTCCATCAAATCCAAACATATTAAGTTAGAAAATCAGGTGTTTTGTGGTTAACTACCCCAAATGAGCAATACTTAAATTTCTTCCTTACACTGATTTAGTTACCTGCCTGTGGAGAACCTCATTGCAAAGCATGATGTATTCAGAAAGAGATTTACTTGTCTAGCACCTATTGTAATTAATTTGTGGCCAGTTAAGGGCTGCAGAACTTGGCCTGTAATTAGGATATGACAGCCTATGTTACACAGATTTGGACAGCTGATGGCAAAGTGTTATGGCTATGGAGCAGGTGTTTAAATGCCTTAAAAAAGCACGGATGTTGTCAGAGCCGATTTAATGAGTTGCTTTTAGAGTCATGTGCTGAAACTCTTCCTGAAGGTGCCCAGCTAATCTTTGAGATGGCTTCTCCCCTCAAGTCTGGTTGGCCTTGGAAGAGGCAGCCCTGTATTAGAGCCTGGCAGGGTGGGGATTAAAGGAGAGAGCAGGCTAGACATGCAAACCAAAAAGCTTCAGAGCTGTCAAGATGGATGAGAAAGTTTAGATTGAGATTCGGAAGATAGCAAAGACAAATTCTAAGTGGCAGAAGGAGACACTCTTGGACCAGATAGTTGGTGTGGGTATACACGTATTAAAGAGGGAGGGTGGCAGGCGCTTTGGGAACAAGGCTGGAGGCACTAACAGGGTTTGAAGGTCTGTTTTGCTGAAGAGACTCCATCTGTGTGCTCCATCCAGCATCTAACTGGACAAGCTTTTGTGGGATCTGAAGAAACTGCTGAGAAACCAAGCAAGAAACTAGCCATGACCCTGAGAGGAAAACTGCCAAAGCAAGCTGAGGCATATCACATACAGAGACAAAAGGACGGGTGGTTTGTGTGGCAGTGAATATGGATCTGCTTACCAAAGTAGAACACTATGACTCTGCATTACATTTGTTGCTTTGCTTTCCAGAAAACTGAGCTTTTTGTTGCTTTCCTGCTTGTGTTTCCCTAAAAGGGAAATAAAAACGTTGAAAGCAGAAACCAGCCACTCCGTTTGATTCACCATCAGTCACCACAGAGCATGGAGACCAGGCCTGCCAGCCTGGGTTGGGATGGAGGGGTGGGCATGCCTGTGCCCCACTGCTTGGCCAGTGGGTGCTCACAAGCCATGAAGTATATACAATATCATAGTGCCCTCTTGGGGGCAGGTGTTCCTTGGAAATAAGTCTTTATGATTTATGTGCTGCAGATATCCTTGCCACTGTTTATTCTAAGAGTCCATGCTGTCTAGCTAAATCACGGGTTTTCCCACCAAACGCTGCCCTTTCTGAGGGAGTTTTGGACTTGGATTTTTATGTAATTATTATTTCCCTGTTGCTGATCTGTACTTCAAATGTAAAACCACAGAAGTGAGGGTGATGGCAGTCTGCGCTCAAAAATGAAACCTGCCTCATTTAAACACTTTCAGGTGACTCTGGCCCAGCAAGAAACAAATTGTTTTAACAATAGATTTAATTAGCTGGTGTTTGTATTCCTTCACAGAGTGCCTAAGTCCCAGTGCGCCTGCTGGTAGACCTGTCTGAAAGCCGTGGCATCTCCTGCAAAGGAGTGTGAAGAATGAGTGAAGAATTAAATAAGGACATGGGTAAGTATGGCAATTCCCTGCTGGCTGTGGGAACAGCCTGGAGAGGAGGGGAGCGTGACTGCTTTCTTCTCCTCTAGCTTTAGCACTGCCGTCTTTTGCTCAATGTTAAAAAGAAACGAATAAAAATGCAATTTCCAGCAAATATTTGGGAAGATCCTAAGGCACAGCAACTCTATCACAGCTAATATGGCTCCTGATGCCCTACTGTTGCTGTTAATGCTCTGAATATCGGATAGTTAAGACCAAACACTTTGCCTTCAGTAGCCACTCTGACTCTCAGAAATAAACAAACTAGTTAACAGCAAGTTTTGTTGTAAAATAGACCCATCATTTCCCTGTTTCCTTATGTTTGCAGGATTAGGAAAGATCCTTTGTTTAAAGGAAGATTCGAAATGACAAGCTTTTGATATTTGTGATTTTTTTCCTGCATTTATGCATACAAGATTGGATGTGGGGGTTTGGGGTTTGGTTTAGTTGTTTTATACAGGGGGTGATGTAGCGTTTTGTTTGTTTTGGGTTTTACCTGAATTGTTTAAAAGAAGGCCACCTGTGGTAAGGGATTCAGTTGAAAAAGAAGTGTCACCTGGCAGATGAGTCTATGACCCTAAAAGCTGGTTTCTCTTAAAAGCCAACCTCTTAAGACTGATGATGAGGGCTTACGTATCTTTTCTTTTTCTAGATCTAGTTTACTTCACATCAGAAATAGAGTTTTCCTAGATGCCAGGCCTGAAAACTTGTTCTGGGCTCTGACAGTCAGTCTTTCGTGTTGCTGCTTCTCCCTCTCCCTCCTCTTGTGTCGTTATCTCCCTGAACACAATGGTGCTGTTACAGGACAGCAGCCCTTGGACATCACCCAGCTATACCAGGCAGCACAATGAGTTGGGAAGACAGAGTGTGGGCAAAGAAATCACGGTGTGAAGAACACTTATCCAATGAGGTGCTGCTGGAAAATGTTAGAATAGATCTCCTATTTTCCTTGATCAGGTGCCCCTTTGTTACTCTGAGAGGGGTATTATACTCAGAAATCCCTGTATTTCTGAGCACACCTAGCTTTTTGTGCAGAAGCCTTTCTCCTTTCAAAGACAACTCTTGGCCTCTCCAACTCCCTGCTTTGCTTTCTAAGCTCCCGTGAGGTGGGAAGCAGCATTTCTTCTGTGTTGTCTTTGTTCCCATGGTTCTTGCTTGCCCCCAGTCTGTATAAAGGCATCAGCTGCTTTCATTTTGTTATTTAGTGGCTATGTTTTATGGGGCAAGTTGTTTGATTGCTACTTACTGGATCTGGCTCTCAGCTTGTTTTAAGTTCAACAAGGTTAACTGTGTGGCCTGAGCCGGTTTGTGCCAGGCAGGATTAAAGCTGAGTATTTAAGGAAAGTATCATTTCTGTGGACAAGGGAAGAGGAGGAAAAACCTATTATTTGAGAAGCTGTGATATTCTTACAGGGCAAGGCCTTGGCATCTGGAGGAATGATACCTTCTGCTAGGGACGTGGATTAGATCTGTTCAGTTTTTTCCAGCCTTAAGACCATAAGGTCAGCAAAGCCCAGCCAATGGCCTGCCCCGCAGGCAGTGGTTCCAGGCACAGGGACTGGGGTGAGTGAGAGCAGGATCTCCTCCTGCAGCACTGCCTCTGGCCAGCCAGCCTCTGCCACAGCATTCAAAGCCTCTGGTACATAGGTGCTCCACCTCAGGAGCAAGCTTTGAAGTTTGAATGGCAAAAGCCTTTTGCACATCTTCACACATACACCTCCATTGCTTTACTTATGCAGTTGAGCAGGTGTATTTAAAATTTATTCGGGGGGGTTGACAGAAAATATTTGCAGGTTCCCTCTTCAAACTCGCAGCTTTGAGAGAATAGTTTTTACTCTGTGTTTGAAAAGATAACGGGTTCAACCCATTTTGCTGTTCCATCAAGCCTCTATCAGCAGGACTGTAATGTTAGCATGGTGAGCAAGTGTCCTGGTTTCAGCTGGGATAGAGTTGATTTTCTTCCTAGTAGCTGGTGCAGTGCTGTGGTTTGGATTCACTCTGAGAACAATGCTGATAACACACTGATGGTTTAGTTGTTGCTCAGGAGCACCTACCCTGATCAATGACTTTTCAGTCTCTCACGCTCTGCCATGAGGAGGGACATGGGAAGCTGGGAGAGAGCAGCGACAGGACACCTGACCCAAACTAGCCAAAGGAGTACTCCATACCACAGCACATCATGCCCAGTGTATGAACTGGGGGAGTTGGCTGGGAGCTGGCAATCAGTGCTCTGGTTGGGCTGGGCATCGGTCAATGTGTAATGAGCAATCATATTGTGCATCACTTTTCTTTCTGGAGTTTTATTCCTGTCTTACACACACACACACACACACCCTTGTTATTATATTTTACTTTGTTTCAATTATTAAACTGCTCTTATCTCAACCCGTGGGTTTTACCTCTTCTGAGTCTCCTCCTTATCCTACTGCAGAGTGGGGGAAGTGAGCAAGCGGCTGCATGGTACTTAGTTGCTGTGACATGACAGCAGGAGTGCAATGATGGCATCTTTGGGCTTAGGGACTGCTATAATACTGGCAGTGGTGTGAATCAGTTTATCAAGATAGTAAACGTTTTATTCCTTACAGGTATTTGGATGGCAGGTAGGTGTGACAGCGAGAGGCATCAGTGTAATCATTAAGATGGTAATGTCTCCTGCAAGCTCTTCCTTCCTTCAGAGTCACTCCAGTGTCCTGAATGCACAGGGGGCATGGAGGAGCAATGAGGCAGGGCTTCATCAGTAGCTGTCAAAAGCAGAAATAAATAACTTCAAGTAACGTAACCTCACTCAATTTGTAACTGCTTGTGCTGGCCATACCTTGTATTTACGTGGTGCCACAGGAAACTTTTAAATGATAACATTTAAATGAGCACGCAGTCCTCCAGGCTGAATCTGTTACCAGTGATAACATTTCCACTGTAGCTTGTCTTGTTGCACCTCAAGAAAAGCAGCTGATTGGAGTGATTTATTTTCATTCCCAAGGGAAAAAATAGCTTTAGAGCCTTTGTGAGCTCTAGAGCAACAGCAACCACAGCGCTGGGAAGGCCCTATCTGCAGTCACGGAAACAACTGATAAAAACTTTCTCATCACTTCCCAGATAGGCTTTTGCTATAGGATGCAAACATGAAAGAGTCTCTAGGGTCTTTCTTCTCTACATGGGAACACTAGCAACAACCCTGGCACAGTTTGAGAAACAGGTTGTCTTAATCACTGTGTAAAGACTTGGTTGACTGAAGAGGTTCCTATAAGAAGCACAAGAGCATGGGAATGGGGGGGTTGGGGGGGATGAGAAGAACCTAGGACTTGAAAGGGGTATTATGTGGGGTGACCTACATCTGTGTCATGAAGGGTCCCCAAGCACCCCTGAATTTCATTTCACACAAGTGTGAAGTGAATTGTTACCGTGTGCACAACTCGTATGTCTGAGCCACACATAGGTCACGATTGTGGTGATCCTACATGGGTATGTGATTTTCATGGTATGGCGCTGAGCCTGGCATGGGTGTCCAGGCCCCAAGGTGATCTAGAGGCAGCAGTCTTAATGACCCTTGTGACTCCATCCAGACTGAGATTTGCATAACCCTGTCGTAGTCCAGTCGTGCTGGTCACTGTGGCACGAAGATCCAGGAGAGTATCAGGCTTCAACTGCCTCACCAGCCACATACCTCATAAGCCTCAGATTGCACCCTACAATAAGCAAAAGGGCATTTGGGAAAGTGGTGGAAAAGGTCCATCAAAAGGACCAGCATGATGTGTTTGCGATGTATGTAGAGCAGGGGAATTTTCTGCAAATACTGACTTGTGTTCTTGGAGGAGCAGGCTAGTGTGCAGGGATATTTCCAGGGCCTTATAGAATCATCTAGGTTGGAAAAGACCGTTAAGATCTTCAAGTCCAACCATTCCCCAGCACTGCCAAGTCCACCACTAAGCCATGTCACTAAGGGCCTCATCTATACGATTTTTGAATGCTTCCAGGGACAGTGATTCTACCACTGCCCTGGGCAGCCTGTTCTGATGCTTGGCCACCCTCTTGGTGAAGAAATTGTTCCTAATCTCCAGTCTAAACCTTCCCTGGCGCAGCTTGAGGCTGTTTTCTTTTTTCCCATCACTCTCTCTGATGTCTCTATTCCACTGTCATCAAATGCATAACCTGCTTGTCCCTGTGTCTTCCCAGATCCATATCCTGCCTTGCTGTGGTATGTTCATTTTCTTCAACAGTCCAGTTTTGGTGGACCAAACTAGAAATGGTGGCAGCAAAAGGAAGCAGCAAAGCCTAAAATAAGCCTCTGTCAAAATGACCCTTGTGTCTCTCCGGTGTCTTTCATCCAGTTTGCACCCAGTATATGCAGCCAGGTGCCAAGATGGGTGGGTTGGTTCACAAGGGACATATAGGCAACAGCAGTGCAGAGGCGCTTCCAATCTTGGCTATTGACCACTTCCTCGAGTGGCTTCCCATGTACATTGCACATCAGCAATGACACAATCAGACCACTGGTACAGTCAGATTCCTTTCCTGTGCGACATATCTACATGAGAAGTTGGTCTGACATTGGCTGCCAAAGCCCCTGAGGGCAAGTAAGTAGACACCACCAGTGACTAAGAGCTTCCTGAAAGATGTGGTCAGATTGGTATTGGAGCAGCACTGCACACCTCTAGGACTAGCTGCTGGGATGGGACCAACAGGGTGAGCCACAGGTGATGGATCCAGCCCCAGCAGAGAGAAAATGCTGCCCTCGGTGTGCGTTCATTGCACAGCACCAAAGCGTGCTGGCAAAGCGTGTGCTGAAGTGGGCTTGTATGCCTCTGCTTTTTGTGCTTTAATATTTAAGTGACACTTGTTTTTTGGTGTGTGGTAGTCAGCTTTTCATGAGGTGTAGACCTAATTCAAAATTAACCACTGACTTAACTGCGTAGCTATTACCTGAACAGATCAACATCACTAATATTGACGCTGGAATATAGCATTTTCTCTATCTGTCTCAGAAGACAAAGTTTTTTGCACTTTGGAGCTCCTCAGCACTCAAAGCCAACACAGAGCAAAGGGGACCTGTCAGATATGTCCTGTATTTCATGCCACTGGTGGTCAAAGGACCTCAGATCAGTCTCAAAGGGCGTTTTACTTACATGCTTCCTAACACAGGACTTGCGTGGGCACATTGGCATTTCCAGCCCTCTGCCATACATTTCAGAGGGAGGCTTCAGTTCCTCAAATCCTCAGATAAAATATTCTGGGGAAGTTTTGCTACGTGCTTTCCTAGCCTCTATGAGGCAGCTGCTGTCAGGGATGGAACAGCACTGTAAAGACCCCTCTTCTTCCTCTTGCATTTGTCTTTTCCTGGAAAAAAAAAGAAATAGCTCCTGGTTGTCGTCATGGTGTTGCCTCCTGCTTCCCATTACACTGTGCTCTGCGTGGGCAGATGTCACTTGTTTTCTTCTTTCTAAGGTGACTGCAGCCAGTGCCGTGATGCTCCGTTAATGCACAAGACCTGAAATGTTTCCATTTGCTAAGCCTAATGACTTAGACCTGATGCGAATGCAATCCCCAGCAGTGCTGCACCTGTCTGGAAAGCTACACCTTACAGCCAGCCTTTGCTTTTCTGCCTCTGCCCTTCACAAAACCAAGCATTAAAAGACAGAGCCTTTGAGTGAAGCCTGCCAGAAATGATGCCTGCTCCCCTCTGCCTGCCCGGGCCCATTTGTGCCAGCGTCTCCCTGGAGGTCTGCATCCAGTGCTGGTGCAGCACAGGGGCTCTGCAGAGAGGAGATGTACCCACACAATTCCAGCCCACCATTTCTACCTCCACAGAGCCTCCAGCCCGGCGAAAATGATGCTGCTGTAGACTTCAGCTCGGTTGTCTATCCAGGGGCTTGGGAGCAGCTTCTCTGTAACCAGTTAGCTAAAAGCGGCTTTCCATGGGGGGACATCATAGCTGTGGCAGGATGGGCTGGGGGAGGGCTCATCCCCATGTAGCAGCAGAAATGAAAGCTAGCTGAGCTGAGCCAGCAGCAAAGGCAAGGGAAGGGGCTGTAAAAAGAGTAAGAGAGCACCGCTGAGCATGTATGCTCGTGGCCATGAGTTACAGTGGGAGCCTGCATGGAGGGTTATCGTTTATCACCAGTCTTTAAGAACCTGCTCTAAGCCCCTCCTTTGGGGAATCAAAGCCGCTTCATAATTCGCACGTTTTTGCCTTTATAGGATTTATTTTCCTACCAAATCCTTGCAGGAAGCGAAAATCTAGAGCTGGCGGGTAGCTTTAAGAGGTATCAACCTACTGAACTGAAAACGAGTTCTCTTTATCTTCTATTCTAAATCTCTGCAACTCCTCCAGTGACCTCTCTGACAGATCCCCAGGAAGCAAAACAAACACTGGGTTTGGTCTGGTTTGTTCTGCAGAGCAACTACTTGCAAAATCAATGGTGGGTTGTTTTTCTTCTCCTTTGCTCAAGCCAGAAATAGGTCAAGCAGCAAACCAACGACATTTCTGAGGCAGCCATGAGTGACTCGTGTACGTAGGTGTACTTCAGAGGTGGCCTCTCTCTGGGGTTAATGTTCTCTTGCCTAAAATCCCGCAGTTTCCTTGTGCTGGAAGAAGGAAGTTGTTTGTTGCAGAGAAATGAAACCACTTAGATTTCCTTGAACAAAGAGGGCAGGTTTTTCAATAGAAAATATATCCGGTACATCTTCTTATGAAGCACTATGTCCATGATACCCAGTTTTGCTTTTTCGTGTTTGATGTCTGTGCTTGAACCCTCAGCCCTTCACTAAGACCCTCTCTCATTAGCATTGCGCCTTGCCTGTGGTAAGGCTGCATAAGGCAGAAAACCTTCTTAATGGAAGCGAATGAAAGATTTTGCATTGTATGAGGCTATTTCAGATCACATATGGCATTGTCAGATCTATTCTAAATCACAGAAAAGCTAATTTGGTCACAGCAAGACAGCAATATCCATGCTATTTAGGTCCGGTCTTCAGAAAGGTTGTCCCACTTATTTCCCTTGGAAAATCCCAGCCCTGGTGGTTAGCTTTATTTTCTGCACACCTTTCAGATCTTTGCTTGTCTCTTTTGAATGTTTGGCAACGTTTTCAGTGACGCAAGCTGTAACAAACCGCTGCAAGGGCTTTTGCAAGCAGTCACTGCCTTGGAAAAATATGGGGGTCTTTGTTTTCTCATGTGCCCTGTGTCCCCCTGAGCATGAAATCAACCCTTCAGAACACACACAGGGCATGAAGGGTGACAACCCACAGATTGTTTAGTACTGCTTTTAATTGTTAGGGCAGCAGAGGAGCAATAATTAGACACATGATGTTCTACTTCCTATCTATACTGTGATTTTTTTGTATCAAACTGGCTTGTTTGAAAGGCTGAGTTCTTGGAACTGAAACCTGGGAGACACCAGGGAGCTGCCATTGACATGCATGGGCTGAGAACCGCTGAAATGTTCCTCTCTGCTTCCTATGAGCAGTCAAGTCAAGTAACAGAAGTAATTTGTGGGCTTTCTCCAGCCAAGGTCATAGGAAAGAATTTTAAGAAAGCAATCAAACTATCAGGCTGCTTTGGAAAATGCAAATTAGAAATGTGCTTTATCGCAGTATCTGAACGGGAGCTGCTCACAGAGGAAAGCAAAGAAAGGCAGAGATGGGAAATGACCTTCCAAGAGCTCTCACCCTGGTGACACGTGGCTCTCTTTCACCGGGGGCTATTCACTAGCATAGTCACTGCAAGAAGCCCAGAGAGTCCTTTCCTTGCCAGCTTTCTCACCAGTTCTTAAGAAGAGATCAGAAAAGCCCCACAAGATAACGCCTATTGTGCTTGTGTTTGTTTTCTCTCCTTCCATGTAAAGGTCTCTTTCAACATCTCCTGTGTTGGCTGCTGCAGCCTCTTTCCCTCTTGCATCCTAGTATGCACAAGATCTCCCTCCAAACCAGTGAACGTACAACTAAGTTGAGCTTTCTCCAGTGTGACCTTGTAACTTCTCCTCTCTTTGAGTTCCTGTATGACCAAGGTCACGCTTCTTTTCACTGTCAAGATCTTTCCGGAGTCTACTAACCTTTGGATTTTTCTCTTACATGCTCTCCTGTGATCCAACAGTGTCCTTTCTATTCCAATACAGTATCTCTGACTTAGTCCCCTCCTGAACCTCCTCTCCTAGTCTGTCCTTAGGTACTTTGGTAGCAGTCACTTGTAACCTCCACCACCTAGAAGCATCTTGGCCTTCCTCAGAGAGGGCAGCTGGTTATGCCTTCAACACTTCAAGGGGTTTGGGGCCAGTCCAGCACTGAAGTAGAAGGCTGTTTGAGTAAAATAAAAATGAACTTACATTGTTGAATGTTGAACTAACTTACAGACTCATGGAACTGTGTTTAATTCCAAACCCTAGATAATATAGGTTATATGTATTTGCTAAAAATACTGAAAGCCTCATGATGGAGCATCTTCAAAACTAATTTGATCTATACATAGGTCTGACATCCAGGTTGAATTATCTGTGATGCTTAGAATTCACTGATCGCATACAGTGTCAGAGAGAAGCTCTTTTCTTAGGTCCATTCATGTTTGGTATGGCTCATATAATATCACTTTCTTATTAAGGAATACATAGACTGACTTTGTATAACATACACAAAGAAAAAAGCTTTTACCTGCTCTTGTTAGTGATGGTTATTAGGACAGGCACAAGGAACAGGCAACCGAGATCCCATTGTGATGCAGAGTATGAACACAGAGTGTTACACTGGCCCTGCTTTATATTAGTCTAACTACAGCCTGTCACACTCAACAAACCATTTTTTCTATAATGGAAACCACACATACTGTGTATCAGACAGTATGCTAAAAGATATTGTGAAAACTGAGGGGAAAAAAACCACCCTGATTTTTCATTTATAATGAATTTTTGTTGCTATGTATAATTAATCTATTCAATAAAGAGTAGTTATTGCCATATTGACCTATAGGATTTCAATAAAAGGTAACTGTGGACTGACAACCTTCTTCAAACTCCTACTTAAAGAGTAACAGATGTTAGCCTGTCATGAATAATATCCTATGAATGGGTGGGGGTTGTGTGTGGTTGGTTTTGTTTTTCTTTTTTTAGAAATAAGAGGTGGGTTGAGTCTTTTTAGAAATGGGTTAATTTACACCATTTTTCTTAGCGCTGCTATGTGTATTTTAGAGGCACAGCCCAGCACATGTGCAGAACAAGGTGTTAGGGCATGAAGGAACAACCGTAAGGCAGCAGGGTACCACAGCCAGCTCAGCAAAACAGGCTGGGTGTACCACCTTAGCCCACCCCAGCAGTGAAGGAAAAGCCCTTCACTTCAATAATTGTTAGAGTCTGGATGATAAAAGTGCTTGCCTTGCCCAGCTTCAGTGTCTTGATGGTGTCTGGTACTGCTTTGCTGTTTTCTGCCCTCAACATAGTACTGATCAAAGGTGTGCTCAAGGCCCTGGTTCCTCAGATGAGGAGTGCAAAATAATGCTGTTAAAGCTGGAGGGGGGGTGGGGGGGTGGTAAGAAACACATTGTGTTGTTTTATCCCTGGGTTTTCCCAGGGATAAAGGGATTTGCTCCTGTTTGTTGATAATTTGATATTCATATTGGTGTTGTGCTTTGTCCTTCATATCCTGGTATTCAGAGGGGGAACAACAAAAGATGGTGTGTGTTTGTCAGCCCAGAGTTTAAGGAAAGAGTCTGGCAGGAAGGCTATGACAGCAATGGAGTGGCTGGAGATAATGGGAAGGGAATGGACATATATTATTAGCAAGGGGATGCTCTTAAATGCTGAGGATTTGTGTGAGTTTGTAATTTGTTAACTGAAGTAACTCTGAAGCACAATCGCTTGGGCAAAATCAGATCATCAGTCTCCCCCTAACAGCAGCTTTCAACAAAAGCAAAACAACAAAAACTCTGGGAAACCCAGACCTTGTGTTTTCTGTAGCATCTGCAGCCTCAGGGGACTTGCTTGTAACTTGATGCACGAAAGAGATTTGTGCTACAGCTTCCTTTCTCAGCCTGTGCTGTGAGGCAAGCAGGTCAGCTATCAACTTGCTCTTCCCTTGGGACTTCATCCCTCTGAAGTCAAGGGGAGTCTTTGCATTACCACCAGCCTCACAGACTTTGGAGCAGGCTCTGAGGCTTGTCTTCAGCCAGCTGAACCCTATTCAAGTTCTAAAGTGTAGTATTTTTTTATCGGTTTCTTGTTTCTCAAGGCTGTGAACAGTCTTACGTGAAAGAGAGGGCTCAGGAACTTGAGTCCAATCTACTCACTGAGGTGCGGGGGGCTAAGAACAGAGGCAAGCTGTGGAAATGGCAGCGGCGGCTCCAGACATATCTGCCTGCCCATAGACCCTTGTGAGGAGATGGTAAATGAGGTGGCTTCAGCAGTAGCAGCAGGAGCTTATCATCATTGTCTCCTCAGCTGTCAGCCACCAGATAGGGAGAAGGTGACGATGCTGTTGGGCTGGTGTGGGGAAAATGCATCAGGCCAGGGTACATGATTGATGCTGTGCTCCATCCCCACAAAACCCTGTGCACTGCGCTGGGTCCAGGTGAGCGCTTCCTCCTCTCCCCATTGAGGAAGTGATGTTAGCCTTCACCTATGCCTGTGTGGGCTTTTAGTTCACGTCTCACTGAGGAGAAAAGAGGAAGCTGAGGTATCACTTCTAAGTATTGGCTGCTTCTGCTTTTTGCAAAATTATTTTTTAAGGGAGTAACCATCTTACCCAGAGCTAAATCTAGCTGAGCAACATTAAAAGGAAGACAGTATTTAACATGAAAACACAATCTCTGCAGAAAACAAAGAGTGTGATGCAAAAGACAGACACAGCAGTGGCTCTAGATCAGATCTTTCCACTCTGGCCCTAGTATCAGTCAAGAAGCACAGGCTGTTCTCTGCTAATAACCAAGTGAAGTCGAATGAACTGAGAATAATATGTGAATGTGACCATATAGTGAGAATGATTTCATCTTTTGGGATAGGAGCTATGAGATGGGAGCTGATGAATGTGCAGCTCTCACAGCCATAGCATTCAGCATATGGGTTGATGGTTTAGGTGCTAATTACTCTTCCACTGAGGCAAAAAAAGAGGAGATGATTGTTCTGAGTGGCCTTTAAAAGGAATGGCAAGGCTGTTAGGAAGCTAGTAGTCATCCCTGTAAGTCATATCTGATTCAGCTTTACTATCACTAGGAAGGAATGCTGAAGAACAGCCTTGTTTTCAGCAAAGGGTTGCATTTGCATTGCAGTGTAAATGAGCCAGCTTGGCCTCTCTGTGCGGCAGAGGAGGGCAGAGACCAGGAAGCCTGACCAGCTCCTGGCCCCTGAGGACTGCCATGATCTCACCCCAGGTTTTGGTGGCACCAAGACCTTAATCCACTCTGCAGCTGCTGCTTTCTTCAGGTCCCTTTGGTGCCTGTTCTATAAGCTCTGATGTCAGACAGATTAAGACATGCTCAGTGTGTTTAGCCCTTGTTTGGTCATAGAATGGTTTGGAAGGGACCTTAAAGCCATAGGCAGGGAAACCTTCCACTAGACCAGGTTGCTCCAAACCCTGTCCAGCCTGTCCTTGAACACTGCCAGGGATGAGGCAGCCACAGTTTCTCTCTCTGGGCAACCTGGGCCAGTGCCTCAGCACCCTCACAGGAAAGAATTTTTTCCTAATGTCTAATCTAAATCTCCCCTGTTTCAGCTTAAAACCAGGGTTTTCTTGTGGCTATCTGGTGAGTGTAGTTACCTCTGGTGAGGATATTTGCCTTGGTGTATTTATGTCTATGTCTGGGAATGGCTACTCTGTTTGCTGTTGGATGTAAAACACAAGAGCTACTGACCAAAAAAGCTTGATGGGAAGAAAAATTATAGTTCATTTATCTCAGAGGCCGCTCTCCCCTTCTTCCTATTCCCCGTTTTTGCGCTTCACAGTTGCTGTAACATTCCTGTTATATTAGATGCATTTGAAAATGTAGCATTTTGGCACAGTTCACATAGGAAAATTAACCCATCATGGGAAAACTGTGCACATACTGCAGGCGGTGAAAACGTTCGTGTGAATGGGATTTGGGTCACCGCCTCTGCATGACAGCGGCTCCCGATGGGCAGGATGCTTCCTTCTGCATCCCCAGGCTGCCAGGAGAGGGCAGGCGCGCCAAGCGCGGCCCTGCACCCGCTGGAGCATAGAGAACCCTCACATGCGGATGTGAAACGTAAACCCACAGTACAGATACAAGCAGAAAAGCATAATGTCGAATGACCTTGGAGCATGCCTAATGACTCCTCGTTGAAATTACGGAAGCAACACAATTTTGCTGCGTTTTCCAGGCGTGGACATGAACTATCAACTGATACCCAAATACCTGACAATAAGTGGGTTTTGAAAGATGAATCCAGCATCACAGCTTGAGCAAGCCTCTCTTTGTTTCTAAGTCATATTTCTTTCCTTGCTCCTAGGGACAACCTGCAGGCTCACGAGTGTGCACAGGCATCCAAAGAACACTGGTTAAGGACATTGGGTGGACATATGTATTCTTTCTGACTTCTGGGATGAACCCAGCCAGGTGAGCTGGGACTCCTTGGAGGTGGCCAAGCAGACTATATGGGTCAGGTTCTGCAGCCCTGGTATCATTTCCTAAAATCAGTAGTGGCTTCCTTCTTGCTTTCTCTTGCCTAGCTGCAGCCTGCCATGTAATCTGCTGCAGCAGAGGGGAGATCTGGTAAAGGGCTTGTAAGTCCTTCATGTCCCTGCTAGACTTAAGGCTGTGTGGAGCAGTGCAAGTTTTAAGTCCTCTTCTGTATTTAGATTTGAGGCATTTTCTTGTCAGGCTGATTTCTAATTCACCTGAACAAAATCACAGGTGAACACATAGAATCATAGAATAGTTAGGGTTGGAAAGGACCTTAAGATCATCTAGTTCCAATCGCCCTTCCATGGGCAGGGACACCTCACACTAAACCATGCCACCCAAGGCTCTGTCCAGCCTGGCCTTGAACACCATCAGGGATGGAGCATTCACAGCTTCCCTGGGCAGCCCATGCCAGTGCCTCACCACCCTCACAGTAAAGAATTTCTTCTTCATATCCAATCTAAACTTCCCCTGTTTGAGTTTGAACCCGTTACCCCTTGTCCTATCACCACAGTCCCTAATGCAGAGTCCCTCCCCAGCATCCTTATAAGCCCCCTTCAGATACTGGAAGGTTGCTCGGAGGTCTCCACGCAGCCTTCTCTTCTGCAGGCTGAACAGCCCCAACTTGCTCATCCTATCTTCATACGGGAGGTGCTCCAGTCCCCTGATCATCCTTCTGTTTGTATGCTGGCACATGCATACAGGCCCTTTGAATATTTAGCCCACAAATGCCAGGCTAGAGCTGCTGCAGATTCCTTTAGCATGCCTTTGCAGTGAACTTCAGCTGACTACCTGCTCCCATAAGTCAGCATTAGCAGGGGATCTGTTGATTGCATCCTGGTGTTTATATTCAAGGAAAGACAGTTTCTGTCAAAACATCTCAGTGAATCTCCCTCTGAGAAACTAATACAGCATATCCTACAGAACCAGTGTTTTCTGTTATTTTTGACATTCCCTAGTTCATTGGTTTATAAATATATACAGTGTGATGCCACAGGGTCTTCTGCTTCACAGAGGGTAGCTGCTAACAGGATGCATGCCGAGGAATTAGAAATAAAGTTATAACCTTATATTAGGATAAGCTTGATTAATGATTTAGCTCCCCTACCTGCTATAAGGCAAGGCAGTCAACTGGGATCCTCTGGGAATGCCACCTGCTGTACCAGGTTCAGGATAAGAGTACATTTAGCTTCTGGCAGAGCTTTTGATGGGGTTGAACTGACCTCAGAAACTGAGCAACACATTGCTCCTTTGCAATCAAGCCTTGTGTGCCTTGCTGCAACCTCAGGTGAGCTCACTGTATGATGAAAGAGGTGCACTGCTATTTGTGTGTCCCAGACCAGTATGATCTGTCACTTATCTGGAGTTATTGTCTCAGGACTGGTGTCATGTTTATATGACTACAGAGTGTCCAGGTGGCAGAGCAGAGCAAGTCCTCCTGTATCTGCCTGTCAAAGATAGTACAGGAGTGTTAAATGCAGAGACATATCCCAGGAGATTGGGCTCCTCACTCTCATGTCTCCCCTCTTGTGGGAATTGGAAGACCTGAGAGACAAGGATATAGTCTGCTGCAAAATGAGAGGATATCTGATGTAAGTTATTGACCTCAGGGCAAGGAAAAGGGTTTGAGAGGTCTCCAGAGCTGTGGGACCCAGGCTGCAGGGTGTACTGAATCGTTCCACTGCCCTGTAGGTATCTACCAGTACTAACTCTCCGGTGTGACTCTGCTGATGCAATCCAAATCTAAACAAGCCATCAAGTCCTGGTTACATGCAGAGGGGAGAGGCAGAAGAAATTAGATGTTTCATGGGGTTTTAGGAGCAGCTTTGGAAACTGAGGATCTAGCGGAGAGAGTGAGCAGGACTGAAGTGCAAATCTACTTAATAATAAAAATTATTAATACTAAGACATCATTCCAGTGCTTTGTGATAGAAAAAAATCATTAGCTTACAGCACAAACAAATGAAAGATCATGGATGATTAAAATTGTAATTAAAGCACGGGAATGACACTGGCACCACAGACGTCTCTGCAGACTATTTGAACAGTGCGTCAAGCAAAGTCAATCATTTCTTCATAATAATGGTATTTACAGTAACACAATGGGAATGCAAGGCATTTCACTGCAGGCAGCTTGCTGTTCTAAAATATCCTTACAGCATCAGCATCCATAAAGAATAGGTATGGTCTGCGTTGAAAACAATGGTGAACACCGCAGTTCAATTTTTAGATGTCAGGCTTTAGTATAATAAGCAGCAGCAAAGAAAATGAAAATGGGGGAGGACATCGAACAAGGGCTTTAAAAAGAGGATTTGCAATAGAGAGTTTAGAGTAGGATGACTTTGATTCTGTTGCTGTACCAGATAAAATGAAGCTGGGGATTCATAATTATAAACACCTATAATCCATGAAAAATAATTTAAAGATAAGGTAATAGAATATTATTAGCAACTTCAAGCGAAGGTTTCCTGTTTGTGGTCATTATTAGTTGCCTTCTTTGGATCTAATTAAAACCAAAAAAGACAAGATATAGCTCTGTTTCAGCACACAGCAGGAAAGAAAGGAAAGGAAAAACTGAAATTTACTTTTGCTTTCAAGGGCCAAACTCACTTTTAACTGGATGGTTTTGGGGTTTTGGTTTGTTTGGGGTTCTTTAAGGCTTCAAAATTGGGCTACAAGAGTGTTAGTAGCCCTGGGAAACTTTGAAAGGTAACAAGGAGTTACATGCCATGCCCTGTGATATTGTGAGGAGATAATCAGGTGCTCCATTTCGATTTTCTCTTTTAAGGATAAACAAGTGAAGCTCAAATATGTGAAAACCAAGAAGCCAGGTTGGAAGGGGCTTTGAGCAACCTGGTCTAGTGGAAGGTGTCCCTGCCCGTGGCAGGGGGTTGGAAATAGATGATCTTTAAGATGCCTTCCAGTGCAAACCATTCTATGATTCATTCTGTGATTCAGGGGTTAAAACAACCAAAGAAATGTTCAGAATTAATTTGTGTAAATCCTTGCTGCTACATACCGCTTTATCCAAGAGGTTGGTATGGGGCAGGAGAGAGCATAAAGTAAAGCTCTCAATCCTTGCTGTTGAGTTTTACCAGCCCCATGACATACATTAACTAACATATTTAAGAATTGCCTTTTCTGTTTGGTATTTTTCTGCAAGAACCTGTTACTTTTTTGTTTTATTCCAAACAGTTGTTACCATTCACAACTTCCCTCTTTCCAAGCTGGTCTCTGCAGGAGCCTCTGCACCCAGCTGAGAGCTTTCACGTCAGCAGCCTCTACTAAATAAGGACAGGTGGCCTCCAAAGCTGATATGGAGAGTGCTGGCAGATGTGGAGCAATGCCAGGATCAGCCCAACTCGCTGGCCACAGGAATAAATTCACTACAATATCTAGTATTCACCTCTCATTAGCAATGCATAGAGTGAAGGACTCTATACATTGAGGGCTATCCAACAGCATCAGCAGTCAGTATGTCCATGATAGCCCACACAGAGAGAAGCTCGAGCACTTTCTTGATATCAGGAAGGGTAAACTTCTTGAGTTTTGGGTGTATCAAACACTGCTTTGTGCAGGTTGTGGGGCCAGATGCTGAGCTCCATTATACCAGTGAAATGTGGATTTTGATTGAGTTATTCCAAGCTAGAACAGCAGGAGCAGACCAGAAAATAGTAAGGTTTTGGCCACGTTGCCAGGCAACAAACCAACCAGCCACTAAGAGGTCCTTTGCCTTGCATGCCAAGTTATCACAAAAATACTAGGCATACAGAAGACAAGGGCAACGGCCTTTAAGGAGGTTCCTTAAGGATGCTGGTACCTCCTTTAAATGTTCCGCTTGTGCCTTCAGAAGGCAGAACTTCCTTGGGGAAAAGAATAAATGCATCCCCTACTTAATCCTACTGGCTTTAATGCCCTTGAAATCTTTCAGCTGGAATTTTTTAAAGCGATGTTGAAAAACAGGTATGGTGCTGTACATAGAAAGTGGGAAAGACAGCATGAAACTGCTGTTAGGAAAGTCTTGAATAGCAGTGAAAGAAAATATAGGCAGGAGGAATCTTCAATTAAGATAGTGTAAGGAAGCAAATATTTGAGGAACCAGTAAATCAACTACATAAAGGTAGAACAAATGTAATTCAAAGACCAATTTCTTGTTGTAGTATGTTACAAACATCAGAGTGCAGGGATGCATTTGATGATGGGCTATACACTACAAAGCTGGAAAAGAGGCAGTAGCTCTCTTTAAAGCTCACTGAAAGATAAGTAAATCACAAAGGTTATTGTATCATACTGTCAGTGGGGTTTTTAATAAGTGGCTACAATTATTTTAGGCATGAAGAAAATATAACAAACATCTGCCCCCAAAGGCTGTTATTTTCTCTGGCAGAGAAAGTCAAGCAGACACATAAATATATCAGGATGGAAAACTATGTACTGGGAAAAAGGAGTCTGTGACCATGTTAAAAGTGCCCAGTACAGAGAAACAGACTTGGGAAAACCCCAAGTTTTACATACGGCAATGAAAATGGGATACAAAGCATATGGCAAGGTATCAATAAATTAATTCAAAACATCAGATTAACATGGCATTAGAAACATACTTAGGCCAATCTCTGCAATTGATCAGTACTGGGATGGGAGGTGTTAAGTCCCAGTGATATGTGAGGGCTGGTTTAGAAAGCTTTTTGTCTTACTTGTGAGTATTTAATGTTCATCTTGCTCCATCTGGGCTGAATGAAGGCTCCATCAGTTCAATTTCAGACCAAGTCTGATGATTCAAAAGAAGTTTTCCCAAGTAATGACTCCCTGAATATAATGACTGGAGGATTAGAAGCACTAGAGAATATTCCTATCAGCAACATGAGGGTATTTTAGTAGATTAACAAAGGAAGAATAACATTTATTTGTCTGTTAGGAAAAGTAAACATAAAAGCAATGGAGAAATGTCTGAAGTAAAGAAAGACAAATGAGACAGATCAAGCTTTCACACTTGGATACAATGGTATGGGTGTGAGGATAAATTAAATGTGCAACTTTGAACTTTAGAATAGTGACTTTAGAACAACTAACGATATACTGTAGAGGGCAGTCCATGCTTCTCATTTACAGGGTGCACAGCAATTTCCAGTCTCACACCTAGCTGGCTCCTGTCCTACCAATGAGAGCCCTAAACTCTCGTGGTTATTACTGTTCTACCTTTCTGTAACTATTTCAGCTACTTAGGTTTTAATTTGCAATTTTTAAAACCTGAGCACTGCATCTGGAGGGAGAATATTTGTGGATGGGGTTTGGAGGGTTTGTTTTTGTTTTATAATGCTGTTGGGAGAGCTGTGCTAAACTCAGTAGCAGCCCTGCAACATCGGGCGTAGGTACTGGGGGTACCACCACTGTCCATGCATGGATGATTATCTTTGTTTCAAAGCTACTTGATAGAGCCTGACAGAGACAGGCATTTAAGCATGTGAGTTGAGTGTACTTATAGTTCAAGGAAAGAAAATTCCCTCTCTATTCCTTGGAAAAATCGCTGTGGTTACTGTAGTAACCATGATCTCATCTGCCAGCAGACAATGACTTCTGAACAGTCAGTACTGCAGTTGTGAAGTGTTGCACGTGTATGTCTGTAGCAAATTGGGCTTGGATAACATTTTAGTCATCTAGCTTGCCCCTCTGCCCCAGGGCATGACTGGCTTTACTTCACCAGGCAGGTGTTTGTCTAACTTGGTTTTTAAAATCTCCGGTGATGGGAATGTTTTTCCTTGTCACAGCTGTCACATGTTTCATAGCCTGCAGGGTGAAATGGATGGATCTCCATACAATTTTTATATTCACTGGTGTAATTGCAGCTCATGTCTCTGGTTGTTTAATAGATTGCACTAATGACATCATTTGGGT
Organism: Amazona ochrocephala; assembly: GCA_039720435.1. Lineage (NCBI taxonomy): Eukaryota > Metazoa > Chordata > Aves > Psittaciformes > Psittacidae > Amazona > Amazona ochrocephala. The sequence continues at coordinate 76,845,617 of CM077881.1, read as the reverse complement.
AGCAGTGTTTGTCGTCTTCCTTTTATTGCTGTGGGAGTTGCAATGTCATACTTAGGAGGTGGTGAAGAGCAGAGCTACCTCTGACTTTCCATGGGTGGAGAGCAAATGGGTAGACTCAAAAGCTGTTTTTTCTATCTAGTCTGTTGGGCTGTATTCCTTATTTATAGAATTGACTCTCTCCCAGGCTTGAAGTAGTATCAAAGTAGTATCAAATTGTTCTTGTTTATGACTCAGTTCCTACACTTGATGAAGCTTTTAAATATGCTGTCACCACTAAGTAATAAACCCAGGATAACACCAGGCTATGAGGATATCTAGGTCTTAAGGAAGAAAGGAATTGCCATTGTACGTAATTGCTGACCAGAAGGTGTAACATGTTTGTCAGAGGTCATAATGTCTGAAGAAGAAAAGAGGATGCTTTTTTTTAACAGAGTTGATACCAGCAGCACAAGCAATTCATTCACTTGTTCAAACAGCTTAGCTTTCTGTTACTGGCATGCTTGGTTTTCAGCTAAGGCACTCCCAACTTTCAGGTATAACAGTAAGCAAACTAGTAACAGTAGAACAAATACCATTTTAATGAAAGCACTCCAGTCCTGAGATTTTCTTTTTTACCGTTTTATTTATTGGTTTGAGCTTGTGCATCCTCCTTTCACACCCCACTTCCAACAGTAACTCGGTCCATTGCTCCAAGGAGAAGGCTGGACACAGATGCCACCCTATCACATCCTGCATTAGGACAGAGACAAGGAGATTATTTGGCTGCTTCACAGCACTTTTCTATCTCATACTTTGCTCCATCCTTGTGGTTACAAATGCTTTGGCAGAGTTCTACCTTTTAATATACTAATAAAAAGTATGGAATATTTTATTTCTTTAGTTCTTAAAGTTGTTTCTTGGTTTCACTGATTTCCACTTCAGGTTTTTCCCACGTAAGTTTTGTTGTGCTGCTTTTGCCTGGGCTGTGCTTTCATTTCCTGATGGACAGGTATACAAGTTCAAAGCACTGTGTGAACTTTGCCATTTGGCCATAAGGCTCACCTCTCCCCTTCCTCCTCTTCTCTCCCTTCGCTCTCATTTCTGGATAGAAATGAGGTTGGCTTCAAGGCTCAGTATAATATCCTTGTAGTCTCCATCCTTGAGTTTAAGGATTTTAATGGTTGCATGGATGCCATTAAAAGATTCCTTCCTACCGCTGAAACTCTGCTTCTTCTCCTATGCTGACTATTTTTCTAGTCGTTATTGAAATTTTTGCTCCAGAAGCTAAGCTAATTCCTTCTTGAAGATATGGAAATGATCACTCAGTGACGGTAACTGGGTTTCTTCATGGATCCATTTCCATCTTCCAAGATGGATGTCATTTGAGACCTGGAGTTTGTGCAGCGCTTGGAAAAGCCCAGAGAGCCTGGAGGTACTTTCAGAAAAGAGATTCACTCATTAAAAGGCAGACAGGGGAAACAGCTGAAGCCATTGCCCCTAGGTATTTACAATGGAGAGGAAGGGACAGAGGAGGGAGGGAGGCAAGAAGTAAGGCCCACATCAGGCCCTGCAGCCCAAAATCAGCAGCCTGGTCAAGGAGATCCAGAACCAGAAAAGGTGTTTGAGTGCACAGCCCTTCGGCCCCGCACCAAGCCACTGCTCCCACCAGACACATAGCCTGTTATGACTTTGCCCACCTGGGAAGGATAGCCCTCTTCCCAAGGGGTGGCTGGGGAAACACAAGTCTTGACCAGCTGAAGCTTCCTACCCATGTTGAGGCGGGCCCTTTGCAAGGAAAGATCCTCGCTTGCAGATCAGACTCCCTCAGTCATGTGGCTGAGTGACACAATTCTCATGCTTAATTTCTGACCAGATCTTGACAAGATTTGAGTGACTTGATCAGTTCAATTCTCCAGAGACAAAAAAATACATGCCATTGTTCCTGCTTCCCGCTGTATTTGACTTTGAAAAAGCAGTAGATTAGCCATCACTGAGGTAAATGCATCAGCTGACAGGAGTTTTTGGCTGGACTATTGTGTATTTAAATGGTAATAGGGCTATGTGAACACACAGCACCTTTTTTGTTAAAGCTGTTCCCCCTACTTAATGAAGGGTTACATAAAAACTAAATTGTCCCCAGACAGTTTTAGTCAGGAGTACTTGGGTAATACACAAAGCAGCACCTTATTGAAATGGAAGAAGCAGGCAAAAATAATGACAAAAGGAATCCTTGATTCAAAATGATACTGCTTGTCTGCAGCACTGACATTTGTGTCAATACTGTATTAGTGGTAATCAAATTTCTCATTGTCTGCTGCAATGTAACCAGTTCCTAGGGTATAAAATTATTAATCATGGAGATGTGCTCCCTGTGTTTGTGTTGGTGGGAAGATAAATTAGGTGGTGCTTTGCAGATCTGCTCAAAGGGAGGAGGGCATGCATTGAGTATAGATGGAGAAGGATAAGCAAAAACTACTCCTAGATCTTTTTCTGTGACATTTTCTCAGTGCCAAGCCAAAGAATGGTTCAGAGACTGTGATTTTATTAACTGTCCTGCATCACTTTGTATCGTAGCTTTCATTTTAGAGCAAATGGAAGTGTATTTGTACACTGAAGGCAACAGGTTGCGGCGGGTGAGTTTCTGTAACTCTGCCCATCATACAAGCATTTTCACCAGCTTAAAATGGGAGTAACGCTGCTAGATTTCATAGTTGTCTTGGTCCTGATGAAACTGCAATGCTGTCAGCAGACTGCAGAGACCTACATCTGCCACTCTTCCACCATGGACCTCTTGCATGATGTTGAGTAGGTCACATCATTTTGGTCTACCTTGTTTTCCCTGTCTGAATGTAGGTAACAGTATTCCCCGCATCCAGGAGGCATAGTGTTAATAATGCCACATTATGTTAATGAGATAGATCCAAAGAAAGAACCTGTGGGTGTGTTTTTCTTAAATATTCAGGTTTCTGAAGCTGTGTGAGATCAGAATGCACGGCACATAGCCCGTGCTTCAGCCCTGTGTGGGTTATGTGAAGGGTCTGTATGTTTGAGGAGGCAATTTCAGGTATCAGAGCATTTAAATGGGTGTGGTTTACCTAAGGGATCATTTTTACCTAAAAGTCATGATAACTTTGGCATCTTCAGTTGTAAAGCAATGACAATATTTCTTACTTTCTGACATAAGAGTTCTTGGTAATAAAAATGCTGAGTGTTGTTGTTGTGTACAGTGTGATAGGGCTCTGCTCTGTAAGACAGTTTAGAAATCTCTGGTTGTCCGTAGCAACCTGAAGGCACTGAAATATCAGCTTGCATATATGTGGGGGTTTGAAATGTTGCTGTTACTGGAGGCTGCTAGGAAAAGATCCTCTGTCCCTGTGTTAATGTTCTCCTCATCGCTCCTACCCACTCCACAGAGAGTGCTACTCTTGTCAGCACAGTGGTATTTACCAGGCTGCTGGTCATCCTCTCTAGGAGATGTGCGTTTGTTGTGGGTGGTCAGAGAGAAACTGGTGCCAAGTCAACATGTGAGGAAGTCCTAACCAGACCTAGCCCCCATCCTGCAAAGACATCAGCGCTGTGATATCCACAACTATAGTGTGTGACAGAGCTGGAGCCATCACAGAAGGCTGTTGAGTTCACTGGTGGTGGATGCATTGCAAAAGACAGACATTCTTCTAGTTGGAGAGGAAGAGAGACCAGAACCACCGTGTCTCACACTCTTGGGTCTCTCAGGCCACAGTCTGGTCAAAGCCCTTCTTCCCTGTGCCACAGCTAACAAGAAGGAGGCAGGGCAGCATCCCTGGCTGTAGCCACATCATTGGCCCAATGTAGCGGCTGTGTGACATGACTCAACACTGCAGGGTTTCCTCTCTGCTGCCAAAGTCTCAAATTAAAACTCTGGGTCACGCTAACCCTGTTACTGACCTTGTAAAAGCTCGTACCCCTCGTGCTTTTAAAGACCCTCATGCCAGCCAGCTGGAGCATGCTCATTACTGGCACAGGGTGCTGTGACAGCCCAGAAAGTCTCACTGCCTCACTCCTTAATACACCTCTCTGCTGGGAGCCAGAGCCTGGCCTGACTGCTCAGCTTCACCAAGCCACTTTTGCAATATTAGGCTATGAAGATGTTTTCCATGCTTCTGACAGCACCCAGTCCTGCTGTAATCAGGATTGGGTGTCCTCCAAAATGGCAAAAACTTCAAAAGCTCCAAGCCTAAACTTGGGAGAATGTAGGTGGGGCTGTGATCTCCAGGCAACGTCATCCTGGGAGTCTTTCAGCTCCAGTGACCAGTTTACATAGTCAAGACCTGACATAGCAAAATAAAAGAGACTTTGAGTCTCTCTTTAAGAGACTGATGGCTTCAGTCTTTTAATCCCTATTTCTACCAGTAATCCTTTCCCTGTGAGTAGGTCCTACTCATGTAAGTAGGGCTCTTAGCTTCAGTGGAGTGCCTCTGACCTGTCTCTACTTAATGTAAACTAAGATTACTTTTGGCATCTGTGGAATCCTAAAAAAATAAAACAGCAGAGCAGGATCCAGGGCAACAGACTTTATAGACCCAGGAGGTCATGCTGGAGTTTACATTTGCTGCTGGCAACTCCAGGAGGTAGCTAGCACAGGCACAGCAGATGAATTCCCTTTCTGACTGCAGAATAAACACTGCATGGGGGGTAAATATTAAAGGAATTACTGTAACTGGAGTGGAAAGGAAGGAAGGCTCCTTTGTCAAAGGCAGAGTTAAAGGATGGCTGTTTACCTGGTTTCCCCACGTGGCAGACACTGCTTATTGGGGTGCTTTGTAAGTGAAGAGATAAAGCCTTAAATAGGGACAGCCAATGCACACAGAATATGAGTGCTCTTCCAGTTCTTCAAGTTTTGTGTAATTGTGGCCACTGTTAATTTTCATGCCATGAGGGTTTAACAGTTCTGTACCCGTGAATGCACAGCCCGATTCACATGGGAAATGCTTCTTGGAGCTTTGTAAGCACTAAGGTGCATAGCCTCTGTGCTGCCATGGCAACGGTGGGATGCAGAAGAGCTGGGAGGGCTGTCTGCCAGGAGCTACTGCACCTTGGCAAGAGAACTGCCATTAGGATGTCAAAATTGGTTTAATTACCTGCCCTAGTAACTACCTGGTGTCCAGTGACTGGTTCTTCAAATGAGTGGTACTTCCCTGAGCAGAATTAACCAGAATTAATTTAATGTGCTGGTTCAGGTGTGAGCTGGGTCACTTAGCACAGCTGTGTGCTGTGGGAGGCAGTCCTGGTGGGACTGCAGTGCTGTGCAGTCTGACAGCATTCATGCAAAACTGTCAGTCTTGATAAGGAAGCCCAGGGAAGCTTCACTGATGGTGTTCTGGCATCCAACGTCAGATTGTGGTTTGGGCTTTTTTTTACTCCACTTTCCCAGTCACTGCTGATCCCTGTCTCTATCAACTACTGGTAGGGTGCACGCAGGGCAGCCTTCACATGCCACTGACCTCCTCTGGGCAGGGCTGAGTGGCTCTGGGCTCCTGGCAGGAGAGCTAATAACAACAGATTTTGTCCCACAGAGAACTCTGCTACTTTGACACTCATTTTCCCCCAGGGGAGAGACAAAGAGTCATTTTCCTTGCTGAAAAAAGATCATGACTCTAAAATGCTGAAGCTGTGTTTGCAGGTCAGCCAGACAGAGAAGTCCCCTGCCTGAGCAGTGGCAGTGCCCACGGGAACTGCAGCTGGGATGCCCTGCATTTTCAATTCTCCTCCATGGCCCAGATTTCCAGCAGAGCAGCAAGCATCTCCTGTGCCGTGACCTGCTCTGGGAAACTACATGAGACTCTGTTGCTGCTGAGGGGGTACAATGGGATGGAAAATTAAATGGGGGGACATGGTCTATGTACGTGAATGGAGGCCAGAAATAATTTAACTGTAGTTCCTATGAAGTACTCTGGAACTTGGGTATATATCTGCTAATGCCAACTGGGTTTTTTTTACTCCTCTTAACAAACTGAAGCAGTTTGACTAAATTCCCAGTGATCTGAAACTGTTCTGTCATGTCTTTACTCTTGCTTTGGTAAAAATGAGTATTTCTTACTCTTAGGTCTTGACATTAAAGAAAGCAAGTGTTTAACACTCGCCACAACTGCTGATTTCAGCTGCTTGGTGCACCTTTAACAATAGTTCAAGCCACTGCTACACCTCTTGCTAGTGGGATGGGGGTGATGGTTGATAGAAAGCCTGGGGCTATTTATAAAGCCCTTAACCTAGTCTGTGATTTGCATACTGGATACCCCTGTGCCAAATCAACCCCATGAAATCAGAGGGTGGCTATGAAAATGATGTGTCTTGCACTTCTCTGCTGAGGTATCTAGTTACCTGTACCTAGAGAACTCTCCCAGGAAGAGCCCGTGTGTCTGTAATGCGAGCATGGAGTGGCTTGCATGACACACGCTCCACGTAAGCTCTCTGCACCCTCCCCTGGTGCATCACTTGGCTGAAAACAGACAACACTTATGGCTAATTACATATTGCTCTGCTACCTGCTAATTAAGGGGAGCTGCCAAGTTAAGATGTGTGTTCTCTGGTGCAGTGACCATCACATTCAGAGGATGTGGAGGAGGAAGAAAAAAAATTAATAGAGAATCTGGAATCGCTAATACACTAATACAACAGTGGTTGCTTGTTTGGTTGGTTGGGTTTTTTATCTTCGTCAGGATTTACTGATATTCCCGTTCAGAAATACAGCAATATTGATTGAGGCAACTGTATGTAAATGTCATGGTTCCTAAATCTAGGGAAGTGAGCACACTGAGGTAAGAAAAGCCATTTCTTCTTATCTGGCTGGAAAAGAAACACAGTTGTGCTGCAGCAGGGAGAGAAATGATGCCATACTGCTACGGGTATGCAGAAAGGCCGCCAGAGGAGGGAGCTCTTTTGCCCTCCAGGCTTCAGAGAAGGCCGAGGGGAACTGCAGGAGTGGCTCTGTGCTAGGAATTCAGCAGGGTTTTCTGTGGGTGAGCAGCCAGGGCAGGTAGAGGCTGTGCTGCCAGGGTTTCTGTCAGGCTAAACAAACCCCTCAGTCCCAGCAAGGTGGTCTTGGTATTGCTCGATGGTCCTTGTGCATTGCAGAAGGGCAGGGGTGATCAGCTCTGTCATGCTGGACTACCTGTGATCTCACCTTGGTAGCTAGGTTGACAAATGTCATGAGTTTTCTTAATATAATGTGTATATTGCAATTTCGTTATAATTACAATATAGGGCTGGCTTTCAAAGTTAGAAAGGTGCTATCAAGCTTCTGAAATTAACATCTGGTTAAAGCCCGGCTTTTTGTTTTTAAAACCCTTGCTGTACCTATCACGAGATAAAAATTAGCCTGAATATGGAAAACCTGTACAAAAATATTCATGTGTGTCATTACATATCTTCTTTCATGTGGCATCTGACAATGATCAGGATCTAGCTTACTTAGGGGTTACTAAACCCCCTGTGTTACTGAGGGGTTACCAAACCCCCTGTGTTACTGAGGGGTTAATGTCTCTCTCAATTCTGCATCACAGCAGCTGGAGCTCAGTCATAATAGATGGATAACTAAGTGACAACAAGCAGATGATGTGCCTCCTAATGACCCTATAGGAAGTAAGCAAACTGGACAAAATGGAAGACTTTCCATGGACAAACATAGGTCCCCATACTTTCCCAGTTAGACCATGTGTGAGCTGATGTGGGAGAGAGAGGCAGAATGACTTTACCCAGGCCTGAAAAATGCACTGAGGGTAACACAGGAAAATACTTTGTATCAGGGAATGAAGTACTGCTCCTACTTACGTCAGTGGTGAGATCATTTTGTTTGCTGTTTGCCCCCTTTGGAGAGAAATAGCAGACACTGCAATACAACTGCAGAAATACAGACTTTACTCCTAAATCTAGCAAGTCCCAAACTGAGAAGGTACCCACTTTCCTCTGTATCTCCTCATCTGTTATCCAAATATAATATACAGTAATTTACAATCATTTCAATGGGTTAAATTAATATATCATTGATAACATTCTTGGATTCTACCCAATAGAAAATGACAGAGAAGTACAAAATGCTATCATTTCATCTGAGGTTGCTCTTACAGGATTTTGTTCTAGTTTACCTGACACTTTTTAACAGTGTATGAAACAGCAGCCTAACAAACCTGTAGCGTAACTTACTGGAAAAACTCCTTCTTGGTAGAGGGAAAATCAGAGAACCCAGCAGAAGGTAAAAGACTGCTGTAGAAGGGGTAAAACAAAATTTTGCTAATACATGTGTACTGGCTTTAATCTTTCACACGGAACTCCAGGGTACAGACAAGCCCAACAGATTAAAGACTTTGATTACACTAAATCCTTCATAATAGGAAGTAAATCAACAGTCAGGAACCCTACTCTAGGCTCATGGCCATCTGCTCAGCAAAAGCTCTGATAGTTAGCCATTATCTAGAGTATTTTACAAGTTATCTTCAGGTAGCTGCCACTCTACTAACACCCTTTTTTCACTGTTGTCATTGACACTACTTTCTCCGTAGTGCTTCTTATTGCTCTAGAGATGTGAGAGAAAAAGATCAAGTTTCAAATTTGAAGTAGGGCCACTCAGATTTTTCTTGCCATCCAATTTAACCTTTGGAGCAGAGGCTAAGGGTATTTTTCTGTAATGGCTGGGTGGAATTTTTAAGGATCAGCTCCCTCCTGGAGTTCAAGACGTCAGACACAGCCTTCAGATTGTATCAGGTGGAGGTCAACATCCACATATAGTGAAGATGACTTATATAAAACAGTTGGACTGATACTCTTCTGTTTCTTTATAAATTATGTGAGAAGCTTGAAATATCTGTAATACTAAATAATTCTCCTGTCTGCCAAGATTTCAGTATTGTCTAACTTGACTGGAGAACTTAATGAAATTAAGCCATCACCAGCAAACTGAACAACCCGGAGGAATTTTTGGTCCTCTGGAAATATAAGACTTTTTATTCACATTTGGTTGTAAGCTTGATTCCAATAATTAAGTACCCTCTTGCAGAAAATTTAGTAAGTATTATTTAATACCACCCTGCAGCAAAGATGAGACTCTTAGAAATGCTTTAAATGTAACCTCAACAGGAAGATGTATACCTGGCAGCACCAGTGTCTTCATGGTTAAAAACACGGAAGAAATTGGTCCACACAAGAACTGAATTTTTAGCTCTCTTTTATATATATATATATATATATATATATATGAAAGTAACAGGAAGGGAACTGAATGACTTGCCTCAATATGAAGACAGTATCTGATACTTGACTATTATTATAGGCTTTCACCGGTCAAGGAGACCCAGCAGAACAGAAACTAATTATTTCATGGTAGTACAAGTCTTCCAGTAGCAGAAATTCACCCAGCTGGCAAACCTCTTTAAATAAAAGCAGTGAGGGCATCTGATACCTTGGGATAACCATTTTCCCAGCAGTGCCAGTAACGAATCACAATCCTCTTCCCTAAAGTGAAGCAGCATTCACTTAAGTCATCTGATATGGGTGACTGGTTTTTCACAGCCTGCATAGAATCCCCTTTTACTACGCCACTGGCATTGCCTTCTTGGAGGAGTTCCTAAAGGCTGCAGGGAGAACTAAATAAGCCTCTAAAGGTTAACCTTCTGGAGGGAATGATCACCCAGCTGGTCTGCAGCTGGTGACGTCAGGCTGGTAACCCGAGAGCCTGTTGCACAGCTTTTGTGCCCGGAGTTGCTGTAGGATCAGAAGGAGCTGGATGGCTCCGTCCCTGTTTGTGCTGTTATGCCAGAGCAGCTCAGCCCTCCCCTGAGTGTATGCCTTTCAGCTATGTCTGAATTCAAAATGCAACCTATGTCCAAGCAAATTGCAGGGTTGCTTGTCCATTCTGAACTGCCCTGCCTGGATTATTCGGGAATGTCCAGAAACGTGTGCTCCTGAGCTGTCAGCCTTCATTAAACCCAAGAGCTGGGGAACCCTAGGAAGCTTTCACTGCAGTCATTTATTTTTCCATTCCCTCCCATACCCTAACACAACACGGGCAACAACATAGACTGCAGTAAAATGGTTCCCACAAATATCCCAAACTCCAACTTTGTTTCAAACAGTACCTTCCCAGAAGTGCTCATCACAAAGGACCGCTTGGAGTGCCCGTTTGATATCACATACATTGGTGGCTTTCAGAAGGAACAATTTCCTTTGTTATCCCATCTGGACAGGTACATTGATGCTGTATATGGTCAGAAAATTAAAGTGGAACTGCAAAAGCTACGGCACAAAACTTCTTTGTGTTGCCAGTGGCACTTGAAACGTGCTGCAATGCCAGGTTTGATATTCTGAAAGAATATTTTTTAATCTGCTGACCCTTTCTGGCCCAGGTGATGATACTTAGGTCCTTTCCTGATGTTGTAAATAGCAGTGATAATGCGCAGCCTATGGACATCTGCAGCAACTGCTAAGTACTCATTAGTCACTGACACAAGCTTTGCACGTCAGAATCTATCTGGGTGCCACAGGGAGAAGGCAAGAAAGAAAAATGTGTCATACTCTGAAGTAAACAGCTTGATTCCCTATAAGTCTGCCAGAGGCTGAATTACTAATTTATGAAGCACTTTGCCACGGCAAGATTTGTTTAGTCCACTTAGGATTTGTTTTTTCTCTGTTAACACAGAGCTAAACAACTGAGACTGTGTCTACATGCTCTTCTGCAGATACGAGCTTGCTCCATGGCCTGCGCCTGCCAGCTATAAGCCACATCACCAGCAGCATGGTGTTTGCACAGCACGGAGGGTAAGGCTAATATTCCCACAGTTACTCATCCCAGCACCACACCCCTTTTTCCACCAGGTATTGCAGAACGGCAGGCATGCCGTCTGCCTAACAGGAATGCAGCGGTTACACGTGGAGCACTGCCGGGAGGTCAGGGAAGAGGGGTGGTGACTTCCCTGGGCAGAGTGAAGGTCATCACATCTTCATCCAGCTCTGTGGCAGTGCAGACAGAACGTGGCTTCTCTGCCTAGGGTAGACCTGTGGAAAGATTGAGACTTTCCCATCTTTAACACAACCTATCAAGATCTGAGAAAGATAGAAGTCTATATTGTTGAGATTACCAACAAACTTTCAGGAAAAAAGCAGACATTGCCACAGGAGGAGGAAAAAAAATGTAGAAAAGAAACCCAAATCCCCATTACAAAAAATAAATCCAAACCAAATTAAATTTTCAAAGCCTCCTTCCTGGACATAAATCCCCTATTTTTCCTTTGAAGGTCAGCATTAGCTGATGCAAGACCAACCCTGAACTTCCAGCCCATCAACCTCTGTGGAGCCAGCCGGCAGACGGGTGATGTGGTATGTCTGCATACCTCCTCCAGGCACTGGAGAAGAGAAGCAAAACCCTTCCTGGGGTAGAAAGCATTTAAAGAGATCCTCATCTCTAAGGGCGTATGTTGTTGCCATGGGGCTGTCATGGGACAAACTGGAGGGCTAGCCCATAGGGGTGGCAAAAGGAGATTGCAGTTGCAAAGCCATTTGAAATGTTGCCTCCTCTGGCTAACACCAGTAGGAAAGGGCTTGCCATGCTGGTATTTTAAGGGTTTCTGAGCCACTTTAGACAACTCCCTAGAGCTGACTGCTCTGCTCTGAGCCACATCTGTGTGAAACTAGTGACTCAGCTCACTTGGGGGAAAGGCAGAGGTCTGTGCAGACAGCTCTGTGCCCCACTGGAACTGCCTTCTTTCTCTGACTTGAAGCATTTGCCTCTCTTATCAGCCAACCAACCATGGCAGTGGGGCTAGGTCAAGGGATCACTCCACGTTTTTGCTGGGGTAAAGCTTGTATCTATTTTCCCCATGTAAACAGGAGCTACTGAACTGGTTTAGGCAACTGTGACTGGTGTCTTCATGATCACATTTGGGGGTTATTCTGGCACAGCTACAGTGGGAAAATGCTAATCCCTCCATTTGCACTTGTTAAACCTTTTAAGTAGAGATCAGTTGATGAAGGAGGAAAGCTGTGAGGTCTGTTTTCTGCCATAGCACTTGTTAGAGACCCAAATAACAGCATCTGTGAGTTTAGTTTTAAAGCCCACAGATTTCTGAAACTTCTTGTGCATAGTCATAGAATCATAGAATCAACTAGGTTGAAAGAGACCTTTAAGATCAGGAAGTCCAACCACTACCCAGGACTGCCAAGCCAACCACTAAACTGTGTCACTAAGGGCAAACTGACCTCCACTTATGGCTGCCCCTCAGGATTTCCACTTGCAGTCAGCCCTCATCTGCCTCCCATAGTGCCCACACTGTATAGCTGCTGCCCTACCCCTCATGGCCACCCCTTACCCCCTGTGGCTGCCCCTGCTCTCCCTTCATAATCTTCCCTCATGGCCGCCTCTCTTTTCCCCTCACAATCTCCCCTCACAATGGCTCCTCACCTCTCATGGCCACCCCTCCTCCCCCCTCACAATCTGCCCTCATGGCCGCCCCTCATCTCTCCTCACTATCTCCCCTCATGGCCACCCCTCCTCTCTCCTCATGATCTTGCCTCATGGCCACCCCTCCTGTCCCCTCACAGTCTCCCCTCACAGCCACCACTCCTCTCCCCTCACGATCTCCCCTCATGGCCATCCCTCCTCTCCCCTCACAATCTGCCCTCATGGCCACCCCTCTTCTCCCCTCATGATCTTTCCTCATGGCCACCCCTCCTGTCCCCTCACAGTCTCCCCTCATGGCCGCCCCTTGTCTCCCCTCATCATCTCCCCTCATGGCCATCTCTCCTCTTCTGTCACAATCTGCCCTCATGGCCGCCCCTCCTCTCTCATCACAATCTCCCCTCATGGCTGCCCCTCCTTTCCCCTCATGATCTCACTTCATGGCCGCCCCTTGTCTCCCCTCATGATCTCCCCTCATGGACACCCCTCATCTCCCCTTACAACTTCCCCTCACGGCCGCCCCTCCTCTCCCCTCATGACCACCCTTCACTCCTCATGGCCTTCCCTCCTTTCCCCTCATGATTTTCCATCACGGCTGCCCTCCTCTCCCCTCATGATCTCCCCTCATGATCTTCCCCATGGCCACCCCTCCTGCCCACTTATGATCCCCCCTCATGACTTCCCATCACCCCTCATGGCCACCCCTCATCTCCCCTCATGATCTTCCCTCAAGGCCGCCCTTCTTTCCCACTCCCTTCAACTCATGTCCCTGTGCTGTCCTTTGGATCTGTAATGGAAAAGATGAGGACACACCAACTCCTACGTCTCCATCTGTATGGAAGAAATTTAGATCCAAATTCCCCTGGTCCAAGCCTGGACTCACAGCTGAGCAGGGAAGTTGCCTCGAATTGCCCCACATCAGGGATTTCATGTAAGGCATCCTAAACATTGGCTCTAAGGTGCGGTGCCCAAGAAGAAAAGGCTACACTAGTGCTGCAGGACACACAGGTGGCTCCACTGGAAAGAATGTTGCAAATTCAGAACGTTTACTTTGCAGTTGCTTTTTCTCTCATTTTCAGTTGTTTGGTTTTCTCCCTTGTGGTACAGTGTGATGCCCTGGTACTCAGCTTACTCAGCTAACAGATAGGCAGGTGGTAGAGAAAGCTGCCTGAAATCCTGCAGTCAGACACCCGGCAGCCCTTCCTGCTCCAGGCATCTGACTTCTTGCTGAAGTTCCCCTCAAGCCAGTGTGGCTTCCCCTGGAGTCATTCATATTTCCTTGAGCGAAATCTTGACCCCAGTGGCTGAACACGGGGTGCTCAAGAGATGCTGAAGGAACCTAACCATTGTTTTCTGGGGTCTCCATAATGCTGGACTGGCTGTCACTGTGAAGTGTCATCAGGGAGCTGAAGCGTCATCAGTGTTAAAAACTGGCTGACCGAACCTGTAGCTTCATTAAGGAGCTTCTCAGGTGTACGGTAATGGCCTGGTAAAGCTTGGTTAAAGGTGGTGTTTGCAGGCCTCTGTACATTTTTAGTCTCTGTGTGCAATAAAATATTAAACATCAGCTCTTGCTCGCAGATTTCTTGTGGGAAGATCTACTCTGGGAGTCCAGCAGCACTGAATACTGAGCAACTGGCAGAAAAAAGGCAGTTTGGACCGATGTCTCTGCTGGAGTAACTGCATTACAGCCAGAGGGTGAAATCCCAGACCTGTTGAGGTGCATGGGACTTCTGCCAGACTTGCAACTGCAGAGAACTCTTTAAAAACTCAACCCTGATTTTGCTTTGGACTGAAACATTCTCTTGAGTCTTAGCCTACAAACACCTGCATCCTGCACACAGAAGGAAAATGTTCTCCAGCAAGCAAATGAGATTGGAAACAGATTTAATTTCATCAGTGGAACCCCCACTGTAGACATCCACTGCAGGCTAAATTTGGCTTGTGTGGTGAACACCAGGCAGCCTGGGCATGATGTGTTGCAGGGAAGTGGTCACGCTCCCTGATGCAGTTAGCTTGCCTGCCTGTTTGCAAGTATACTGAGTAGAACTGCAAGGTGGCTTGGTAGCCCACATCTGGTGTCCTTTGCACCTCTCCCAGCTCCTGTGTTGCACTGACACTTGTCTTCCTGGACAGATGTCCACCTGAAACTGTCTTACCAGTGACTTATGACTGACTACAAGTGTGTTTTGGTGAAGCATTCATTAGTGTCTCCTGCTTTTGAGCTAACCACCCTCACAGCTTCCTCTCTACCCAACATTTGCCATAAGGTATTATTTTCATTCGTACAAAATGAAGGATTCTTCTCAAATCTCCAATGAGATCTGCTCTATGATCCTTCTCCCTTTTTTCTCTCTTCCTGATAAGTCAGAATGCAAAAGCTGGGACCCGTTGTGGAGGTTTTCCATTGGGTTGTGCTCCCTAAAGCAGAGCAGGATATGGCCTTTGGCTGTCCTGTTCCAGACGTTTTGGTACTGAGAGTCATGTTTTGGTAGTGCCTAGAGGGATGCAGGACAGGGTCCTACTGTGCTTGCAGCTGAATACACAGGGTACAAAAATGATTTTCTCAAGGGCGCTAAATAGATGCGGCAGACAAAAGGTAGAGAGGAAGGCAGAAAAATCCCATCTGTATAGAAAATGTTTGCTATTTCTACAGCAATTTTTGTGCAGCCTTTGCCAGGGACACTGTTTTTGCTGCAGTTTGGTTTGAACTCTTTCTGAAGTGACTAAATTAAAGCCATTCATGCACTGACATACAGTTGATCACTCTGAAGGTTTTAGCGTTACCAGCTCAAATTTACAGAGCCAGGCAAGAGAGAGGCCACTGAGGGAGTCTGTCCTCCCATCTGCACCAACTGAATGATTCAGGGCAGATGTGGATTAAGCTCTTTGGGACTTTAAGCAAATTCTCCTGTGCCTCATGTTGCTTTCCTTTCAGATTCCTGCAAACACCACGTTTTATTCCAAGCACCGAATTGTACCCAGCAGCGCTGCTCCACTGCCTACAGATAAGCATTGCACAACATTTGTTGGACCAAAGCTCCAATGTGGCAGAATGCGCAGCCAAGAATTTCACAACTGCTGTCATCTATGGATTTCTGCTTACAGAAATAGAAGGTGAAAGCCCAACTAGCTAAGTCTGGTTCTGGAAAGGAGAAGCAAAGTGCAGACACACTGCTCTGCTACCTTTCCTAAGGGAGGAGCTGAATTTGTAATTCATCTGCATGTCTTTGGGCTGTTCTGTGGCAGGGAGCCATTTCCTCAGGACCTTCCAGCCAAGAACATCACAAGGGTGAGGGAGCTTGTCCACCATCTTACTGGCTTTCCCCTTGGAGATGTTGCCCACCCCTCATGGTTGACCCAGCCTCTAACCAAGGTCAGATTAAGTTGTCTCCCCAGAAGGCTCCTGTTAAGAGTTCAGGGTGCTTTGATAGTGTTTTCAGTGTTCAAGAGGGCTTTGGCACACATTTTCAGCACAAGAAACTTCTGCATACCCTTAGCTTTTCCTACATCCACTCAATATTTAGACCCAGTACTATTAGGTTGTGGCACAGCCCTGCAAAGCCCTGAGGTACCACAGCACCGCAGCCCTTCTGCTCCTCCCTTCAGCGCCTGCAACGGCCACTTCCGCTTGGTGGAGACCCGAATCACACTTCCCCTGAATAAAAACAAACCCGCCCCTAGCGGACACCCCAATAGACACAACCTCTTCCTCAGTGTGTATTTTCAGCGAGTGAGGCCGCAATCGTTGAGAAATCGGCCCCCTAGAAATCTCTGGAAGGCCTCTCTCGGTGTCACAACCAGGACTTAATATGGCGCGGCGAGCAGGCGAGTCGCTACTTAACAGTTCTCTGCCTTTCTGCCCGCGCTCGGGGTGCTGCTGGGCTGTTTCCCGGAAGAAATAAACTCAGTGAGCGAACGAGTGAGCCACGCCACAGCTGCCGGCGAGGAACGTTCACCTTAGCCCCTGCTCTGCCCTTCCCAGCTCAGCTGGCTCGACCCTCCTCAGCAAACACGACATCTCCCTCGTCAGCTTCCCGACCAACACAAGATGGCCGCGGCGCGGCCCAATCAGCGTGCGGCTCCAGCTCGCTCCCCAGTCCCGGCGCTCCGCGTGCCCCGGACGGTTCCATTCGGCACCGTCATCCCTTCCCCCCCCACCCGGCGTCTGGGGTGGTCCCGCCCTGTTTCTATAAATGAGAGCGCCGCGCACATGTGCTCCTCAGTGCCGGCGGGAGCGGGAGGGTGTGGGGTTGCTGTGTTGGTGGTGTTGGTCCGGACGGAGCCGTGGGGGTCGGGCGTGCCCTCACAGTTACCGCGCAGCTTCCTCGGTGCTCGTGTCCCCGTCCCCTGTGAGGGTTGCCGGTGCTCCCCTGCCCGGCTTTGCTCTGCTCCTGCTGTTCCCCTGCGGGATGCGGGCTCGGCCCGCCCCGTCAGCCCTGCCCCCCGTGCCGGCCGCATTATGAGCGCGGCGAGCGATACATATTTCCTTATAAAAGACATAAAACCCGGACTGAAAAACTTAAATGTCATCTTTATTGTGCTGGAGATCGGTAAGTGGCGTCCGGCACGCCCCACCCCCGGGCCGCCCATGCGTGTCACCCGGGGAACGGGGGGGCTGGCGGGGCCAGGCCGTGCTATGTGCCGTGCCTTGCCCCCCCGGCTCCCCTGATCCGCCGTTCTCCCCGCAGGGCGAGTCACCAAGACGAAGGACGGGCATGAGGTGAGGTCTTGCAAAGTGGCGGATAAGACGGGCAGCATCACCATCTCCGTGTGGGACGAGATCGGCGGCCTCATCCAGCCGGGGGACATCATCCGCCTGACTAAAGGGTGCGTACAGGGCAGGGCCCGCCGCCCCGCTTCCCAGACCGGCCGGGCGCTGCCTGCGCTCTGCTCCGGGGCACGCCGGGTCGGGGAGTCCTTTGTCACCGAGGTGGAAGTGCGGGGTTCTGAGCAGTTCGGCCGCCTCTTGAGAGGTGCGGAGGACAGAGCTGGACCCCCCTGGCCCGGCTCTCTCTATTACCCTGGTGGCACGCTGAGATCCCACCACCTTTTCCGCCCCAGAACGTGCCTGGCTTGAGCATACCGTCGGTAGACGGCTAGGAGGGGCTTGTATTTTTAATGAGGAGGTGGTGTTTAATAGGAGACCTGGTTTGGCTTTAAAAAAAGCTGTCAGGGAAAATATTTCTTTTGGGGTGGGGGGTGAATGCAGCAGTCAGTAAATCAAGCAGGGAGGTCAAAAGCATGTTTTTATTTTCACAGCCAATTCTTTACTCTAGCAGTCAGCTCCTTAATGGAAAAAGGGTGTGATTAATGCCTCTCATGCAGAAAAGTTGCTTTTCATTGCAGTGGGTTTAACAGAAATGACAGGCAGAGGAGAACCTTTTCAGTTTTACTGTAAACATTCATGCTATGGCTACGTTGTACAGCATTATTAGTTTGCTTAGGTGCAATTAGCTTATTCCAGAGCTAGTTTAATTGAAAAAAATCTCCAAAACAAACCCAAAACCTTATGTTGTGAGAAAGCATACTAGATTCAACTTGAAAATCCTTTGCCATGTCACTTAAATTGTCAATAGCAAAGTGTTAAGTCATTTTAATTTGAGTTCTTGATGCCAGTTAAGTTACACTTAGAAATGCATTACACTGGTCCTTTGGCCTACAGCACTCCAGGAGGTGGTGGAGCTACGCAATGTGTAAGGTCTTCTTAATTTGTTTTTGTGAAAAAGTAGGTAAAAGGTTGCTCAGTGCAGCTTATAACTGAGCTGCTCTTAAGGTGTTTATCTGGGTGTAATTTCTGGTTTTGACATGAAATCGGATAACCTTTGCCACCAAAGCTACAGCTGCTTCCTACTATGCTAATGTCCTTTTACAAGAGAGGGCCTGACTTCTCAGCAGAGGTGGTTCTGGGGAAGCCTGCTTGCGTGGAGAGCACGTGGAGTGCTGAGGCCCTGTGGGTGGAACTAAACCAGAGCTTGGGCCAGCACAAAGCCCTGTGTGTAGATGATGTTGAAACAAACTAATAATGACACTGTTCAGCCCTGTCACTGTACTCTGCTCTGTGGCTGGCTTGCTGTAGCTGCTCTGGTGTTTCAGAGCAACAAATGGGAGGGTCATTGCATCCCTTGTGTTGAAAAGTGAAGTTGGCTTGTGTGAATTAAATTCATGAGCTGACATCACTATTCTGGTGGGTGGCAAAGTCATGCCTTCATTTAAATGAATTGCATGTTCACTTAGGACTATGTAGTGAGTGAAATTGCAGAAGCTCAGAAAAATGCCCCCGTGCTGCCATGCAGGGTTCTCCAAACACAATCCTATAGTTAAATAGGGCTGAGCGCGTGATGTTGCCATTAAACGGCAGGTAAGTTTCAGCTCTGTAGGCTAATCTGACTTTTTAAGATGCACGCTATTACAAGTAGAAAAACTTAGTTAGACCCCACATGTAAACATGTCTTTTTTTTTTTTTTTTTCTGCTGAATTTCAAATTATAGATGTATTCCTCTGCAAAAGCAGACACTGTGGCTGATTTTTGTCGTTGGCTAATTAACGCATTTACAGGTAGCTGTTGCAGTTAAGATTTCTAAATTTGAAGTTAGTTCTGGAGTTTAGTGCTTTATAGCCAGCTCTTCCTCAAACAAAAACAAATGCTTGCATATGTGGAATAACTTTGTGCTGGAGGTTATCAGTCCCATGATGTGCTGGATCTTGTCCCAGTAAATGTATGTTTGGCTTAGTTGGTAGAGCTCTCTTCCCTTGTGCTCAGCCATGAGACTGTCCAACTAGCTGGTTATTAAAGGTTAAGCATAAAGGGAATCTTTAAAGTGAAAGGTAGCTTTATGAAGCACATTAATCCTGCTTCTGGATGGAAAACTCCCAAGATAGGCACTGTAACTGTACATACTATGCTTTACTGCTCATGGTGAAGTACAGAGAAGGTTATCATTGGATTGGCATTGCAGTCCTGTTCTGCTGGCCTGACTCCTCCCTGGTGCCTCTCTTTGAGGCTCCCTGTGCAGCTGGACGGCTCCCAGTTGCAGCAGATAAAGCAAAGGGCAAGAGGAAGGTTGGTTATCTATGTTCCAGAGGTAGACCTGGAGCGTAAGGAAGTGGTGCCTTGTCCAGATTATCTGTAACTCTGGAGAGTGCGGTTGCTGGGGCTCCCTATTCCTTTGCTAGAAGACACCCATGTTCCTGTTAACTCCCTTGCATTGCCACTGGGTTTCTGGTCTGTATTATTTTCTTCCTATACATGATGCCCCTCACCGAAAGGAATAATTATGCAGCAAGTTTTGCATCACTTAAATTCCAGTGCTTGAAGTCAAGTGCCGCTATAAAGACTAGTGCTCTCATGCTGTCTTGTAAGTGAATGTTTCTGCAATCAAAAAATGATTTCATTGCATTTCTACACTTCACTTGGAATATGATGGTCAAACTTGTGCCTTAAAAAACCCCAACATATATATCTGGTAAGGACCTATACTGAAAAAGTAAGCACTTCTTATCATATTCATTCTGTAGCAGTATCTGTATATACAGTGAACAAAGGTGGTTCTTTCTGGCTCTTACTGAGAGTTATCACTGAATGGTAACACAGATACTGCTATACTGCTTTTGGCAAAATGCCTTTCTTCTGCAGGACTAGTCATAAGGGTTGCTCCAGCCAAGGAAGGAGCATCCAATCTCATAATTGGCTGCTTTCCTGGAATTACCAAAGGAGTCATCTGAGCTTCCAGTACCTTTTGCTAGAAGTAAAATATCCATCAACTTCTAGCTCAGTGAAGTTGGAGTCCCTGGGAAGTTTTTTGATCCATTTATGTTGATATGTAATACTTATTAACTCATGGAAGACAGCATGCCTCCACTTTCTTCAACAGTGGTAATTCTTATTCACTAAGACTGCTTTGCTTCCCTTTTCTTTGGCCAGGTATGCATCTCTGTGGAAAGGGTGCCTGACGCTTTATACAGGACGAGGAGGGGAGCTGCATAAAATTGGGGAGTAAGTATTGTATGTTCATACTTGTGGTGGTGTGTCCACTTGGAGCGTCATGGTAAGTATGAGACATGGTGACTCTTAGTACATGGTCATGAATAGATACAGCACTGGCAACCGTGGTGCAAGTTTCCACGTGGTAATGAACTCTGACCCTCTCTGAATACTAGGTAGGTTGAGGAAAATCAGCCTCCATCACTGGCACAGGTCTGTTTTTTACCTAGAGGGAGGAGGCGTATAAATGACAAGGGACTTAATCTGCATTGCTTACCTAGGCCTCAGCTTTGTTAATCACTTTATTTTGGTGTGTGTATCATGCTTTAGAGACAGGCAGTGCAAAGAAGGAAGACAGAGGTAACTCCAGTGAATCATATCTAAACAGAAGCAAGCTTCATTAAACCTCCTTTAAACTGCCCACAAACTGAGGTGGTGAGTCCTGATTAAGAACAAGCATGAGTAACACACTTCACAAACAACAGGAAAAAAATAGCAACAGTTTTCTAGCCAGATGAGTGCTACTGTGGTTGCACTAAGAGCTGTGGAAGGCCTTGTTGTGATCAGGGAAGTGGGACTCTGGGGTGGCCACCTCTCTTCTTGGGTGGTTCAGAAATACCCCATATTCAGCTGGATTTTGTAAGTGATGACCTAGATTTCCTTTAGTATAAAACCATTGCTTCAGAAGCATCAGCCAGTTGGCTTACTCTCCAGCAGGCTGCAGAGAGGCAAGTCCTTATCTGGGTTGTGCCTCCCCGCAGAAGGTGAGTGCTCCACTTCTTAACCACTCCAAGCTGTGTAACGGTCCAGGTCTTTCTTCCCCACTGCGGTAATTTCCATGTAATGTGTTGGTGGGCCTGTTCCTTCATAGTCCCCTTGGGTGGAAAAGGATGCTTTCATTCCCTGTTTCAGATTCTTCTGTGCTATTATGTTAATGGGGCACTCCATCATGTGGGAGTGTGTGGGAGCATTTAAGTTTTCCCTAGAGATCTAATGGAGTCACAATCTGGGAGCAGACTGGATGACTCTGTCTCAGGTGACCTTGTGAGTGGGTGCTGGCCAAGATTGCGCAGCTGGAAGAGAGGTGGATGGAGTCCTTTCATCACCTTTTGTTTTCTTTAGGCCATTTTCCCTCCTAGATAACTGTGTACTTGTCTCTGCTTGACTGAAATACCCTCACCAGGAAGATGTGACAGCTTTACCACAAGCCTATAAAAGGTTCAAAGAGCCTTTTAGTACCTACGAATTCTTGCTGAATGGTGGGATCTGGCTTAGTTGTTTCTAGGTAATGGGAGATGTTAACATTTGAGTTGCAGATTTGAGAACCTTAGGCTTTAGAACTACCTCATCAACCTAATTTCTCCCCAGGTTCTGCATGGTATATTCAGAAGTGCCAAACTTCAGCGAGCCCAACACTGAACACATGGGGCAGAACAAACTGGTATGTTAAACTTGTTTGAGGTTTCTGGCATAAAGTGCTATTTGTTCTGAGTGTTTCACACCAGGCTGGGATCAGATGTGACTCTTCTGGAAAAATGGACTTGATAGATAAAAATGAGCGAATAATCAGTGGCAGATAAATTCCATATGGATTCACTATGAGAACACAGGAAAAATATCTCCTTCCTGTAAAAATGTGAAATTTCTCTGATCCATATCTTTTTTTCTTTTCTCTGAAGGCACAGGGTGAACAGAATAATAGTTCTGCATCAAGTAATATGAGTTCATGTACTTTTGGGCCATTGGGTAAGTTTTTTCATTTTGTGGAAGTGAAAGGATGAGAAACACTTAATAAAAAGAAATTTATCTTGCTAAGGGTTCCCCACTCTGGGGCAAAAGTGTACTGTGCTCTAAAACATCTCTTAGACTGGGGCCTGAACCTACAAGCACATAAGCATGAACATTTAATGGATAATGGTTTCAGGATTTCTTCCCTAGAAGAGGAAAAGATCAGAATGCTCAAGGTGCCTGTGTTACATAAAAGGACTTGACTGATCCTGAATTGTTTTGATGCTTTCAAAATCTTTTTGCAGTACTTGAATTTCTGGGGTTTTTTTTTTAAACTTTAATACTTCAGTCTTGCCAGTCACCATGGCTTTCCTACCAGTTTAGCTCCCCAGAACACAAGTGGTGGTAATCTGGATTCTGGTATTTGACCTGGCTGGATTATTTTGCGATTTATTTAAGCATTGAAGCCTAAATAAGAAAATGCTTCAAGAACTTGAGGTTCATTTTCAGCTTACAGCTATTCACGTCCAGACTCAGTACCTGAAGCTGTGTAGCTAAACCCTGCTGGTGACAGCAGACTGATTCCATAATTTGCCATTAAAAACAAGCTCTTTCTGTTCCCTTGAAAATAAATTATCCTGAGCAAAGGCGAGCAGTGCTTTCAGGCCAGTTTTTCCTTAGTGCCAGGAGGAGTCGAGTAGGCTTTCACTTTCAGCCCAATTAGTGTGTAGATGTTTCCTTGCTGCCCCTGCTTTGGGTGGTGGACAGCTGTTATACTGAACTTGAGCATATCTTCTGAAACTTCTTGTAGTTTATTCCTGCTTCTTATGTGGTTTTTAAATGCAATGATTTCCTTTTGTCTCTTCCTTCTCTCCCTGTGCTTCCTGTCATCATTCTGCCTTTTCAGCTGTGTCCCTCTTCCTACCAGCAAAACATGAGCAGTGATGCTTATAAGGCTTAAGTTCATGAGAACTTGGTGCTATCTGAGTTTCTTCTGTGGCTGGACTTCACAAGGCAACTTTCTGTGTCAGTGTTCCTGGTAGTGGGGAGTGACACAAGGAGCTTTGTGTAGTCTGCTTTTCTTTTGCTGATTTCTACTTGACTTCTGGCCTGCTGTCTCTCTGGAGCATCTTGGTGTGTTAGGTACAAGCCAATGCATGTTTCTGAAAGCACCAGTCTAGTTTCACGGGACCCCAGTCTCTCTTGGGCAAAGAATTGGTGTACAACTCTGACCTTTCTTGCTTCAGTTGGAAGTGGAGGTAGGGATGGTGGGGAGGTAGTTTAGGAGGGTGCAAAAGGTAAGCTTTTGCAGTACCAGAGGGGCTTTTTCTTCTGCTGCTTGGGGTTTGCTGGTTGCCACAAACTCCATGCATTCACTGTTGCTAAATTTATGTAAGGGAGCCATGATTTCAGTCCGTGGAACACCTGATAACCCTTTTTTCTGTCTTTTTAGGAAATAGTTTACAAACTGGACCTGAATCAAGTGGATTTCCATTTACATATAATCACGGCCACTCTTATGCAGGTAGTGGGAGAGGCAATGGACGAGGACCTGTAAATCCAGCACCAGCTAATAGTGTTCAGCCTTTTCTCCCTGTTGGTAATGGGAGGGACCCACGCAGAGCCTTTAAAAGATGACTATGCCAAATGTGGTTGTACAGCTTGCTTAAACTCTACACTCTACTTGAACACTTATTGCACTTTTATTTATAGTTAACTGTGAACCAGTTTGTCCTTTATTGTTGTTTTTTTTTTTACCTTTTGGTCTATGGAGCAAACTTGATGTGATCTATTTCTTATTTTGCTTAGGGAAGCACAGTGAAGTCTTCCCCACTCAATAAGGGGGAAGGGGGAGAAGGTGAATTTAAGAAAGTAAGGGTAACAGCTTGAAGTGTCTCAATTAAAAATTGGTACCTTTTGCTAAATGGAAGAAAATTTCAGTTACATGTATGTATTTTTCTGTTTCTGTTGGTCAGCCATATAGCCTTAAAAGGTCTGTGTCCTGTGCGTGCATATGTTGACTTCCATTAGGGTTGATGGGAGTTCTTTGTATTGAAAGAGAAATGAAGGGAAAGAGCAAAGATGCTCTAGTGAATTGGGTGTCCTTGGAATGAATATAGCTTGTAAAAGCAATAAGTGTAAGGAAATAGTGGCGCCAGCACCCAGAGACTGTGCTGAAGAATGGGTAACTCAGCTAAAAGTTGAAGACATGGTGTGAGTGTTTTGAAGCATGACTTCTGGTTCCAAGAAGGCGTATGCTACTTAAGAATTCTCCATTAACACCATCACTGTCAAGGAAAGTTGCAGTTATTTTTGCATAGAAGCTTGGTTATTCATTCTTGCTTTGCATGAAATAGCAGGAGAGTAGAATCTGAATTCAGACAGTATTGGAGGAATATGCTGTTTGTAGCCATTCCTTGTGTAAAATCCTAAGGCTACATTGTAGGAGTCTGAATTTCCAGGAAAGAACTGTTATCAAATGCTGCATTACCCATCTCTTCAATGAGGCTGCCTTCTCCTTCCTTCATTCACTTTTCCAAATGAATTATGGATGGATGGATATTTGGATTGCAGAGGTACTGGCCAAGCTCTCAGCTGCACTTCTGATGCTGTTAAGCTGCTAGGCTTTCCTTCATCTGTTTTATAAGAAATACGAATAATCCCTTAGAGAACCCCACTACCACCATCTCCTGGGGGAAATAGCTGTGGTTTTATTCTGCGATCACAAATGCCTTGACTGTAGATAAAAGTCCAGTGCCATATTTCAGATCAGGTTAAAAAACAACTTGGAAGCTGAGGTGTCATACTGGAGTCATATGTTTAATTCTTATAGCTGACCTCTCAAATAAAAAATTGCACTAACCATTTCAAAAATAAATCTAACTTTTCTTTCTGTCAAGCCATAAAGACTTCATGACAAAAGGCTATTTCTGAATTGTGAGTTGTCTCTGTGGTTGTTTATGTTAATTGAATCTACTACTATGTCACATATGTTTACATGTTATTTCCATTTGATACTTGTGCTTTTGGTACTCTTTGTGATGACTTGTTGAAAATTGCTTCTAATTGGCAGAAGTTCCTTGCTTAGTATGAATTACTGAACTTTCTTCTAAATGCAAGCAACAGCAGCAACAAAGGAGGTTTAGTAGAGACTGTGTGCTCAAACACCCGAGGGCTGTTTGCCTCTGGTCTAGTAAAATGCTGTCCTGATACCTGCTTTCAGGTGGAACTAGTGGAGCTTCTCTTGGACACAAGAGGGTGGCATGCCTCATGAGATCACCCATGGGTGCTGTTACAGAAGAGCAGTGTTAACTGGTGAAAGAAAAAGCACACAGTGACTTCTGGAGAAATGCTGTAAGGCGGTGATGTGTAACTCAGGGACTTTGGATTGCTTACTAAATGTATAGTCTGAATGCATGGACAACCTCTTATGCAGTGTCGCATTAAGACATTTGATATGCTTGTGACAAGGAAGCCAAGAGGATTTCAAACCTGTGAAGTATGTATGAGATGTTCCAGAGGTGGATGAGATAAAAGTATGGTGTGAGAGCTGTGCTTTCCGGTAGTAGCTGTAAAGGTAGCAAGTGATGGCATGATGGGCACTTCATACTCACTGGGGTATCTCTGCCATGGATCTCAATCCTGGTGATCTTGACTTCTCTGCAGCATAAGGAAGGTTGCTATAGAGGGGAGCCCTGTGTTGGTGTGTGCTAAGGTGCCTGATGTTCGTAGGTCTGTGCATTTGAGCTTTTATTAAGCTAATAGAATACTTGTTCATAAATTCTGAATAAAAAGTGGGATGATTACTGCTGATAAGTGCCGTAAGATTAAAAACTTTCTGCCAAGTGGATGATTGATTTGCAGTTGGGAGGAAAAAGGCAAGAGGCTGGTCTTCATGTTCTCAAGGTTAGTAGCATTCCTGCTTCCCTGTTCCCTATGTGAAAATATTTCCGTCTATTAATAAATTTTTACTTCTTTGCAGGGGAAATCTGTGCCCTGAAAAGTCGCATGGACTTAAAGTAAACATAATCGTAATAATTTCTCAAGGTCTTCTGATCTTCCAGTGAACCTAAGACAAAGTTGTTGCTCTCAGAGGTATCAGCCTCAAGATAGTTCTCAGCTTGCAGAGGAATCTGGGAGCCTGCCTTACATCTGTTTGGATCATACCACCTTGCTTCACAGAGACACACATTCCAATATGTAAACAAGCAGTTGTCATGAGCTACTCTGACACTATAAGGTAGTTCATAAGTGCCCAGTGGGTTAGGTCATTAGAGAGTCTTCCCAAGATATTGAAGGGTAAAGCTGCAGTTAGGGTAGTTTCACTGTAGATTGGCAAAGGCAAAAAACAACTCAAAGGTGTTCACATGTCCAGATGAACTGTGCAGTGCCTCAATGCAGCTCAGTGGCCCCTATACACTTGAGTCACAAGGCACCCAGCTTTCATCACCCCACAACAGCTCTCATCTCACCAACCTAGCAAAAGGACTGATGGCAGACTGTAGCAGTATGGCAGTGAAGAGTTTTCCTGTCTGCCTGCCACAGCCTTCCATGTGTTCCTTGATCTTTCACCTTGATCCCAAAAGTGGAAAAGCAGTCCTTACCATGAAATACTGCCCTGATCTTGGATGTGTGGTAGTCGTGCCTTCTATGTCCACAGTGAAAAGGGGAAGGTGCTGGAAGAGTTGACACATGCTGGAGCAAGGCATGATACGTCATCTGCCTCCATAACTCATTTAATTAGCTTTGGCCTTAACTTGTGACTGGCAGATTGCAGTCCTGTGCACTCCAATAATGTAGTTTTTCAGCATCACACGAATTCCAGTAAGGGTGTCTGCAGCTAGTGCTGCTTGTACAAAACTGCTGGAGGAGGTATGAAACCTCTGTTCCGCATCAGTTCTGTCTGTATAGATGATACCCTTAGCAGCATTTCAGGGATGTCATCTGCCTTCTGTTAGCACATGTGTGTCTTTGGACACAGGAACATTTAGTAGACCAGTTGCTGTTCCCGGTAGCCCATTGGGGTGTTGTGTTTTTCCTGGATGTTAATGTTTGTATTCTGCTAATGACCTGGCTGTGCTGTGGTCATCCTCTGCAACTCATATCTGTACACTCAGAAAAAAGGATCCTTTCCTGTTCTACAAGGCAGCCTCCATCAGCAGCTCCCCACGTGCTTTGTAAGGAATCAGGAAAACCAGTAGGGTTTGGAGTGTTTGGGGGAAATTTCCTGGGCTGCTTCATGGCCCATGTGGTCTCAGCTGCCAGGTTGTCCCCCTGCTTCTCTCAAATGTCCATACACTTCTCATTTCAGATATGCTGTTTATATTTAACCCTTGAGCTCGGCAATTACTTGTGCTGCTGAGTGCAGTCTCTGGGAGTTCTTTTACAGGGGATCACAGGAGGTGCCTTGCTTTCTCCCTGCAGCTTTTGCTAGCGCTA
This sequence comes from Amazona ochrocephala, assembly GCA_039720435.1. Taxonomy (NCBI): domain Eukaryota; kingdom Metazoa; phylum Chordata; class Aves; order Psittaciformes; family Psittacidae; genus Amazona; species Amazona ochrocephala. Next base: position 76,818,066 of record CM077881.1, on the reverse strand, counting down.
GCTCTTGAGTTAGAATTGGCTGATGGTGGGAGCTTTCCCTCAGTCCAGCAGTGGTGCATGTTGCTGAGAAGGTGACAGGGCTGTGACTCCTGTCCCGGGTCTAATGAGTCTCCATCACTGGTTGCAGCAGAGCTGTGTGGTACTGTGTCTGAGCCTAACGTTTCCCGTGCTGAACAATGCTGTGTGGGGAGCCTGGCCCTGGGGAGGCTGGGAGCACAGGGGTCCCAGGGAACCCCTAGGCTGGCTGCCCTGCTTGGGGTGGCCTGCAGCGCTCCATAGGGTAGAGCGGATTCTCCAGTGGCCCCAACCCCTCTGTGCTGCAGGTGGAGTGCGAGGCACGGTGGTGGGCTGAGGCTGCTGAGGGAGCTGCAGTGTTTGCTTGGCTGTTTACAGGGGCTCATGTCCTTTATCAGAGCGGTGGTCTGGGCGCTGCACAGAGGGGCTCTGCCTGCCTCAGTGGCTTGCCTGGTGCTTCAGCGCTGCTGGTGCTGCTCCGTGTCCCCAGTGCCTGCTCGGTTTCGTCGAGGGGGGAAGATGGTTGCTTGGGCCCACAGAAACACTCAGACCTCAGAGGGCTGTGCGCCTGGCTGGTTTAACAGCCGCTGTGCTGGTGTGCTTTTGTTTGCATCTGTGTGATTAGGGAGGTTGGAGCCGGCTGAATGGGAGAGCTGCTCATGCAGATATGGCTTCAATTAAAACAAACAAACACCAAAACAGGGGCAGTTGCCTGAAAACGCAGATGGAAGTTTTCAGCAAAGCCCTTTGGGAATTTATTCAGAGACACACTTTCTGACTTCAGCCTTACTCATGCCGCTAATTCCTTTATTCTTGATTCCAGAGAACTGGAAATTGTTATGGCTCCTTGTAAGGATTATGATTTTTAATTTATTCGGTGTTGGATGTTTATGTGTGTTTATAATGTGCATAAGCATACACAGTGTTTTGTTGGAAAAACTTAATCCTAAACAAACTCTGGATTAAACTACAGAAGATGGACTTCAAAGAGATTAGGGAAAAAAAGTTTGGAAGTGACTAGAGGGAACTCTTCAAAACTTCACATATCTGTTTAATGTCTCCAAATTGCTGGGGGGGGGGGGGGGGGGGGAGGTTGAGGAAGAAAGCAGTGTAGGGCTAGAAGCTTCATCTAGAACTGCCCTCCCACACCCTCAGCTGATAAAGGCTATTCAGACTTGTATGTTTCCTGCTTAGCAAGATTAGGGAAGGAGTAAAACATCAGGTTTTAGCTTAGAAAATTCTTGTGCTGTAGATAGATGTGCCTTCAGAGCTAAATGCTTCCTTACTACAAGCTTAAATGGGATGGTGTCTGCTCTGCAGGCCTGACTCACTGCTATGCGTTAGATAAACTGGCATAAAAAGCCACAGTCAATGTGTAGATTTTTCTTCCTAAATCCAGAAACGTTCAAGAATGTGTATTCCTAAGATCAGGTTCTTTATAGCTATATAGGTATTTGGGTTTGTTCTCTTTCCAGAGGTGCCAAGTGCTGCAGTTCTGTGCCTAAAAATGCAAGTGACCTGTCAGTCCTGGAGAGCCTGCTGGTGTGACCAGGAGAGGTTGCTGCTCCCTGGGACCTGCCTGCTGGTGCTGCTTCAAGGAGTGCTTTTTGCTGCGGCTGCACAGCTTGGGCTCTAGTAGTGCCGTTTCCTGGCGCAGGGACTCTGGGCACCTGTGTGGCCCCACGGCAGGTAGGGCAAGGCTGCCCCTTACACCCTAGTGCCAGTTACTGGTGCCTCTTAAAGGCATGGGTGAAAAGCTGTGGCTCTGGACATGGCAACGCAGCCAGGCACAGCATTCCAGCAGTGTAAAACCTGCTTGAGCAGGTGAAGCTTGCTTTTGTTTTTTGCTGAAGGAAAGGGAAAAATACGTCCTGCCGGGTGGGTGGTGCAGCTATTGGCAACTGACCTGTTAGAGCCGGTGCTTCTGCTGCGTCCTGCTGTGCATTCCCACCAGGGCAGGGATTTGGAGATAGCCCAGACCAGGACAGCTGGAGGATGCTGGCGCAAGGTCTGTAACAGAAGGGCTGGGGGGGGCCCTGGAGGGCTTGGGCTGGTAGCTTCTGGTGCCTGTGTTGTGAGTGAATTTTATGTTGAGAGGGCTGGGGGGAGTTGATTCTGGCATGGGACAAGCATGAAGATGCATTAAATGATCTGCTGTAGCTGTTTGCACCATTATTTTCCATGATTTATGCATTAGCTTAATTTTGTAATTTCCTTCTTTCTAGGTTGATTAATACTAAATTTAATTTTCTGTAATCAACTTGAGCATGCAACTTGGAGAGATGGGGTTTAGGCTGATTGCGATAAAAATCTACCTATCCAGCCTAGCTTGAATAAAGCAAAGCTATTTTTATCTCTAAATTATGCAATATTTTCATGGAGCTCTGCAGCCCACTTATATTTAACCTTTGAGTGGAGTGCTCTATTTTTTCAGATCACCTAATGCAAACTTTGCAAATGGGTTTTTTAATTAAGAGAAACCCACCTGCATGCCATCAACCCAATTATTAGCGAGGCAGAGAGGATAACCAATAGTGCTGTCAGACTTGGGCTGAATATGAAAAATGCTTAAATGCCAAGAACAGAAGTTGTGAAGAAGTAACTTTAAACACCAAGTGCTGGAGGAGCAAATTAATATGATTTATTTTACTTTTGGAAATAGTCAAGGCCTGATGCAGATAGATGTTTCTATGTGCAGCAGCAGCGCTTGGCCATGCGATAGGACCAATAAAACCAACACAACCTTCTCTTAAGAGAAAAAGTCTAATTTAGTTCTAAAAAGCCCTAGGTAAGGAGAGAAAGAGACCTTGATCTAGTCTATACTATTTGTAAGACTCCAGTGAGTTGCTGTTGTGCTGTTGCGTATCAGAACTGCCTGTGATGTGATTTGAGATGGCCTTGAAGCAAGAAAACCCTGTATAGAATCTACTCTTGAAAGCCTTTCCCTGGAACACGCAACCTAGTTTCATTTTGGCTGTGCTTTACTGATGGCAGGGCCCATTGCTAAGGACAGTGAGTCTAAATGTTCTTGCTGAACTAATTTTCCCCAGTAGAGCGGGGAATCAGAGGTAGTTTCTAGAGGAAGCGAGACCCAAAACGTTCAGTAAGTTAGTATCACGAAGCCAGTAAGAAGGATGTGTCAACTTGGGAGAATTGCTGCAATAAGCTTCCTGTAGCTTTTTTAGCAAAGTGGGTTTGCAGAAGCTTTCTGTGCAACTTCATCAGTGTGGTGGCTGAAGGCTTGAGTTACAAAAACCCGGGTCTTTCTAGTAGATGCAAATGGCTGAGAGCTGCATTGGAAAAAAGAGGTGCATTGATAATGGCTGTTCTATTGGATGTCTGGTGACTGTCAAACAGAAACTGGTAGTAGATCTGTAATTATCTTGTGGTTTTATGCATGTGCATGGGTGGTATGAGCCCATAGCTCCTTCTATGGCTGTGGCTGCTTTGATGTCTGAAGCTGGATGTCCAAACTTCTTATCACAGGCTACTTCTTCAGTCCAGGCACTGAGGTGGCCCCTTGGCAGTTAACTTCAGGGATTCAGGTGATGTGTGTACCCTGTAATCTGAAGTAACAGCCTGTCGGAGGGCCTGGCTGTCAGCAGGGTACTCTGTCAGTGATGCACAGGAGGACTTCTCCCTGGGACTGTATTTTTAGGTACTGCAGGTGTTTTCCTCCAGAAATATCTGGTTTATTCTGGCCCAGGATGTGTGTAATTTGGATTTTGGTTTTTAGTTCTTGTTTCGGGTGAACTTGAAGGATTCCTGCTGTGCAGCTTTGTGTTTTCCCTCACTACCCTCTCTTTTACCTGTCCTGAGGAGATCCTTGCTAGTGCCTGTTGTCCTGCTGAGCCTTCCCCTGCCTCTTGCTCACCTTGCCATGTGATTATTTGCGCTGCTACTTATGCCAACACTCAACTTCTTTAATGTCACTCTGATTTGCCTCTAATATGTTACTACTAATTGGGCATCTGCCAGGTCTGCCTCACTATTTTTGGTTGTTCCAGCTCATTTCTGTACTACCAAAGTAATTTGCAGGCCTGCTTAAATTGGAAGCCCCAGTTTCCCTCCCTGGTAGGTGTGACATTGCCTGCCCTCCAGGATAACAGCAGTTCTCCTGCAATCCCATTGAGCAAATCCACCTTGGCTGGAAGAAGGCATTTCATGCATCATCCTAACAAGTCGTTCACAGCTCCCTGTGTGCTGGGCTTCAAATTCAGCCTTTTAAAAGGCTTTGATAAAGAAGAAGGGATCATTTTTTTCCCCTGACTGCTGCAAATGAAAAAGCTTTTCACTTGGGAGTCGTGGGTCATATTTATGGAAATGGGGAGAGCACTTGCAATATTTATAGCAGTTACAGAAGCGCTCGAATCTATCCTTTATTGATATGTATTTACATGCCTACAAAAATCTTACTGCGCAGTAGCTGGAGAACTTTATTTAGATTTAGTATTTTGAAGTAATTTTTTAGTGCTTCTTTATTATCCGTGGAGTGCAAGATTCAATATTTCAAGTAGGACTGTCACCAAACAGCCGGAGGTTCTTAAAAGATTTTTATTTTACACAAAGATAAATGTTGAAGCCACATTTTTCAGAAGCACCATCTGTTCCGTGTTGACCTTAATTTTCTGGATGAGTGCTTTTCTTCAAACATTTTAAGTCCTGTCTACATTTCATTTGGTTGGGAGTGTTTAGGTTATTTGCTGAACAGGAAATCGGATATTCAAAATGCAAACACACCATTGCGTTGCAAATTATTCCCTTTGTATAAGTTTAGCAAACTGCTTCGTAAATACTCTGCAGACTTGCTGTGGTAGCTCTGCATCTCTGACATCTGCCAGGTTGGCCCTGTGTGGAGCTGTATTGCTTTTGAATGTCCCCGTTATGCCTTGCACTGGGAGATGGGGCGCAGAGCACTGACTGAGGACTGTGGAGTAGCCTCATAATGGGTAGTTTCTGGGGACAGGGATAGGATAAGGGTTTGTTGGTTGGCTTCATGGCCTTGGGAGGATTTGCTATTCAAGCTGCCTAAACAATACCTGCTCCTGCTAAAAAGGGATCTCTAAAATAGCTGTATGTCTACATATGCATCGGTCCCACTTCTTGCTCCCATGTCTTGAGCTGAAGTAGACTGATAGATGATGTTTTGCCTTCCTTTGTTCCCAGCCTTGCTTTGTGGCTTGTCCAAACTTGTGTGGCTCCAGCAGTTCAGCTGTTTGTTACCCTGCCACCTCCAAGGGCTTCCAGGACCCTGCCTGTGTCTTTCCTGCCCTGTATTGGCTTTGCACCTTGCCCCATCCTAAGCTTGTCCCTTGTCAGCCCTATACAAGCTTCTCAGCACTGCCTGTCACTGTCCCTGCCAGGAGGCTGCAGCTAAAACCTGTATAGGTATATGTTAGTTGTTCTCTATTGACATGTGGTGGATCTGGGCTAATGCTGGCCTGCAACTATTTTAGTGGCCAAATGTACTCTTGGCAGGAACAGGAGCAATTCGGATTGTAATTGGGACTGTAATCCTGCTGTTACTTTTCTTCTTGTAAAGTAATAGATCCTTTTGTCCCTGCAAAGTTTGTAGCCTGATGAAGAAAGGGTATTGAGACTTTTTTCCTGCCTCAGGATACAGATTTGGGAATAGAACTAATGATGTGGTAGAAAAAGTGATACAACTTACATTTTTTTGTGTGCTTCAAGAAATTCCCAGAGGGGAATGCTGTGAGGACTGCACTCTTAGAAATTAACTAGCTGATTTCTTTACAGCTTTGCCATGTAAGTGCCTAGTGAAGCCTATGCCTATGAGATACCAAGATGTGGGACAAAAGAGCTGAACAAACAACTAAATATCTGCTTAAACCAAGGCTGCTATGTTTCCAAATACCAAACCCAGAGTCTGTCACACCAGGCTGGCTGGCTGGGTTTGGAAATACCTATTGCTACATCAGTTTTTGAAGGAAGTGATGGAGGGGTGAGTGGCTGCTGGCTTGTGGCTCAGGCTAGTGGCTGTTTGCCATCCACAAAACCATGTAGTGCTCTGCTGCTGGATGTTTAGAGGGTTCTTAGATGTTCACATGGCACATATGGTGACCAAAGCTCCATGGAGTGAAGGCAGTGTGTGGCTAGGGTGGAGGAGGCAGTGGGTCAGGTCTCCTGCTGTTCTTTTTCCTCACTGTGCCTCTGCTGGGAAATGGGGATGTCAGTCTCTTGTTTTAATTCCAGGCTAGCTCAAGCTATTTACAAAGGATCTTTTCTAATCTGTGCTATAAAACAATGAAATTAAATCTAGAGTGGGTAAGTTTTGCCTCTCATCTAGCATCTATTTTGTGTCTCTATATGCAAGGACAGGAGTGATTAGTACAGGGGAAAATGAAATCTGCTTTCCTTCTGCCACTGAAATAGATGTTTTTATTCTTTCTGAAAAAGCACTGAGTCCTGCAAATGGAAAATGAGAGTGGTTTGGGCTGTTTTGGTCTTGTTTTGAGGCACTAATTCAGAAAATGAGGCAAATTGCACATCTGTAAATGGGTGAAGCATCAAAGCTGTCCTTTGCACCTGCAGGATGGGCTCTTTGAAGGCTAGATGTCTGGCTTAACTGCTGGAAGGTCAGCTTTTAATTATTGCTGTAATGAATCTCAACTTGATCCTTTTCTTTATTTACTCTGCAGTGACAGAAAGAACTGTTGTAGAAACTCATCAAAAGCAGGACTCTCGAGCAGAGAGCCGTTCCTGGGCTCTCTGGGGGGTGAGCCAGTGGGTGAGGGCACAGAAATAGCACACTGGGCTGACAACAACATTTAGGACCTCAAATACCACACTCCAGGACAGCTTGAAACCTCCAACTGACCGAAAAGTTGGACTCTGCATTTGATGTGGGAGTCTTGCGTGAGACAGTGGCAGCCCAGGTACTAAACACCTGGCAGCATGAAGCCCACTTCATGGGGGTTCCCATTCCAGGGTCCCAAACTAAATCTGAACATCTCAAGGCCGAATTTGCAGTAAGAGGCTGTTGGAGACAACGGCAGTAGTGGGTTAAGTGAGTGAACAGCAGCTGTGTCCTTTTCTAAAGAGATCTACATTAAAAATAGGATGCCTTTCTCTTCAGCAGAAAAATGTTTAGCTTTACAAGATAAAAATAATTTGTTTCCATGCATCTGCCTTTCTACAATTGCTTAAGAAAACAGCTTTAGTGGCATCGTTGGAGAATAAGTATTTGAAAATCACTTGGTGTATGTTTGTCACGTTTATGCGGATAATTCCATAGCATGAAGTTTGTTAGGGTTTGAACAAATGATTCTTTTGAGATAAAACATTATGCGATTTAAAGAAGGCATTCTGCAAATACTGCCTTTGATATGCTCACATCTGCACCATGTAAGTGTGTTAAAGATGATCAAAAGTGTTCTGGCCTGCTGGGATGCAAGTCAAATATGAAGTCACTCTAAAACTAATTGGAAGACCACAACTTTGTTTCTTAAGTTAGAAAGAGAGGGTTGAAAGGCCAAGTGCTTATCCATGGGAATGCCTGAAGCACCACTGCATGATTTCAGGTATAAAAACATAAGTGTTGTGAATCTGTGGGGCTGAGGAGGGGTTCTGCTTTCTACTGGCCCATAGAATAAATAGGTTTCCATTTACATTAACAAAAGCAACCCCATCCACTAAGACCTTCAAACGTGGTGTCACCCATCCCAAAATCTGTGCTCACTTTTATTGCTAGTAACTTTATGTTGATTTTGCGGTGAGACCCAGTGCCCTGCTGCCTGATTAATTTGTGAGGGAGACTGCTGTGCAGTCTGTCTCATGTGGTGAAACTCTGATGCTGAAAAATCTAGCAGGAAGCTGGCAGGTCAAATGGGAGAGCAGTGGAGATGTTGCTTTTGCTTGTCGGGGTGAAATGAGGTGTTGAATAATGGAAGGTTTTGTGTATTCCTTGAATTCTGTGTATACAACTAGGCTAACCCCAACATGCGGAACATGAATTGATAGGGAAGTGGGCAACTGAAGGTGATCAGTGGAGTGGTTCATAGCGAAGGTTATTAAGGGCTGTAGAGAAGGTGAGTGCAAACTAATGTCTGCAGCAGGAAAGGAAACCTTCATCTCTGCTGATCAGTTATGGCCCTGCCACCTTGCTTGCACTCTTGATGGGAAGATGAAGGCTCTGACCATGATTTGCCATACATTGTTGGCTGCCCAGGTCTGAATCTGTGTGCTACCAAAGCCCTGCCTCAGCAGGCTCCCCGCTGTCTCCCCAAAGGGCTATGGCTTCTCTCCTTCCTGGGCTGAGCAGCACAGGGCTCACACTACTCAGTGGAAATCCAAGCTTCAAAGTAACTACCCGATGTTTGAAAGAGAGTGGCCAAAGGAACAGCAAAGTTGGTTTCCTTCTGAGAACTGTTTTCATATTCAGTTCTCACAATAAAGAATTAAAATTGCTCTTTTGTTTGAATCCGTGGTTTTTATAAAGCATGCTCCCCTCTAAGGAAATTGCCACAAACCCACATGTTCAAAACCAGAACATCATTTTTCCTTATTAGAGCATGTTATTATCCCACATAATCTCTGGATTATAGCTAATTAATGTCACTACAGCTAATTATTGAGTTAGCTACAGGTGAGAAGGAGCTTATTTTAAGTGAGAGTTTTGTTTAACGGGAATGGATTCTCCAAATGGCATGTCTTTTCATCCAGAATTATTCACCAAGATCTGGATATTGTAGCAATGTAGGTCATGTTCTCTGTTGATTTGGTTTTGGGTTTTGTTTTATTCCAAATACAATGTGCAAAACCTAAACCTGGTTGACCAGGAGCAAAAAGTGCTATTTGGGTGTTTTACTAGGATTCTTAAATGTAAGAAACTTGCAGTGGTACACTCTCACAGTAACATTGGTGTCACAACTTGAAGCTGAGTTTAGTCATAAACATCCTTTATTGGTTCATCCAAATGCAGACAGATAGTTTTCCCACTTATTATGGGAACAATATTATTTACTTGCTATCTTCTTGTTATACATTCTGTCCTTTTTTTCCCCTCAAGATAAAATGAAGATCTTTTGGTTAGCAACTACAGTAAAATGTGAGTGATGTATTTGCGAGAGTTGCTGTTTGCCAAGTACATTGCTGTACCGAAAGTACTGTTTGTTATGACATTGTACTGAGTCACTTGTTGATGCTATTTGAGGGAGCGAACTTGGTTAAAGAAGCTGGAACAGGATGTTCATTTTATTTCAGTATTTATAATCCTGAGTCATCTCTTGATAACTGATGAAATACAGCAACTCGCATTTTAGACAGGGCTTCTCCTAACATAATTTGGGGACGCTGTAATTTGATAGAGGGTGGAAAAACACACAGAGCTGATTTTATGCAGAGGGGTTTATTTTAGTTGTCACTCTCTGCTGAAGCACTCTTAAACTTTGCACATCTGCAGCACTTCACCATGTCTTTAAATATATTGTAGTTGGGGTGAAATAAGAGCTGATGTGGAGACAGCGCATGGCTGGGCAGGTGTTGGGGCTTTGAGGACTCTGTTGCAAGCATCTGGAGATCAGTTACATTGCTTTTTGGTTCATCATTTTGGCTGCATCGTGGTTTGCTTCCACTGCAAAAATAGGAAGTCCAGAGGTGTCTGGTTGTGTGCATGGCAAGTAAGGAAGCAAAGGGAAAGTTATTTCTCATGTAAGAGGTTGAATTCAGATTTTAGGTGAAATTTTGGATGTGATTTTATTCAAGCCTGCTCAGCTATGGGACTGTGATTATTAAGGCAACTATTAGAGTAGTATGAACCATTGAATGTGTATTATTATTTCCTGTATGAAGTTATTAATGATGGTAGGATTCTGAATTTGAGCATATTTCTTCTTAGGAGCAGAAAGGCCTTTCAAAATAATTTGCATGTTTCACTTCAGCCTCACTTCAGCGTAGCAGGCAGCAAATCTCTGACAGCACAGAGTACTTATGGGCCGAAAATAAAGAATGCTGACTCTATTTAAAACTGTGGAAAGAATTTATGTTGGAAGAATGTAGTTATTAGATTTGGAATCTGACCAGGATGTACGATACTGCTTTAAGTGAGGGAAAACATAGGGTGAATATTGATCAGGGGCTATAAGGATGTATTTTCACTATTAATTTGGATACATGTCCAGCAGTGCAGTTAATATTTTCGGTACTAAGGTGACAAGCTGGCTTGGAAAGCAAAAAGATATACCTCATCTCATGCAGTTGTTGTTTTCCTTTTGGGATCCTGTGGATCCAGGTTTGGTCTGGCACTGGTACAGCAGTGTGCCTGTCCAAAGGCTTCTCCTTCCACCCTTTCACCTCCTGACATTCCCAGGAAACGCATATAAGCAGGCAGCAGAGCAGCAAAGAAGGCTCCTTCATCCCTTAATAGGAAAGTACAATGAATACAGAGAACATAGGTAAAACTGTACAATTAAATTAGCTGCAGTCAAGTAGTGAAATATATTCATTCCTTCTGGCACTATGGCTAATTTATATTTAAAGCAGTATGAATTTCATGAGCATTTTAAAAAATCATATTTTAAATTCAATTTCCTGTCAGCTCATTTGATGTTTTGTGTAAAGTCATTTCCTGTAAACAGGTTATTGAATATCAAAACACTTGTCTCATACATAATTTTTGGAAAGAAAGAATATTACAATAAAGATGAGAATCTGGCCCTCGTTGAGTTGCCAAGCACTTTCTGGATCACTGCAGTTCTTTGGCGCTTGCTTTGTCACAGTCAAGGGAGTGTCCTGGGCAAGGAACATTCAAAACTGGGCAACAATAGTAATTGTTTTCTAGCTACAGTAGGTTATTCTGCAATTATAGAACCACAGAATGGTTGGGGTCGGAAAGGACCTTAAGATCCTCAAGTTCCACCCCCCCTGCTGTGGGCAGGGACACCTCCCACTGAATCATGTCACCCAAGACTCCGTCCAACCTGGCCTTGAACACTGCCAGGGATGGAACCTTCGCAACTTCCTTGGGCAACCCATTCCAGTGCCTCACCACCCTCACAGTAAAGAGCTTCCTCCTTCTATCCAATCTGAACTTCCCCTGTTTAAGTTTGAACCCGTTACCCCTTGTCCTATCACTACAGTCTCTAATGAAGAGTCCCTCCCCAGCATCCTTGTAGGTCCCAAGGAACTACTGATATATAATGTATGAAGAAAGACTTCAGTGTATTTTTTTCCAAATATCAAAAAGAGAGTTGGAAGAAAATGGATTAAAATACCTCATCTGAGAGTTGTACAGCTCATGCAGAGTAATGGACTGGGTAATATTAATGGATATGTTGAAAAGCAAAGGCATGTTTGTTATGAACTGTTGAGGAAATAACTGCTGTATTTTAGCATGGGATTCTTACCTGTGCATGGAGATTGCTGTCATTTGGCAGATGCTGTGTGATGTAAAACTGAGCATCAAAGCTGGTATGAAGCTGAATCCTTTGCACGAAGAAATAAATTGGCTTCTGGATGCCACCACTTTCTCCTCCAAGTGTGAGTAATATACCCTGGGTGTAAGCACATAACATAAGCTGCTTGGGATCTCTGAAAGATTTGATGGATTCCTACCGCAGTAGATCATGCCAGTAAGACTGAAATAGCATTTTATTTATCCATTTATTTGAACAAGCCCTGTTGTGAAGGTGGGCTTCTCCCTCTGTCTTTGAAAGCTGCCTGAAAAAGCAGCTTCCAAATTGTGAATCCCTTGTATCCTAGTTGCACGTGGTGTATCAATGTAATATAAACACTGAAATAGTCTCTGTGATATTAGAGGACATTAGAGGTAACTGGGCATGGCACTGAGTGGAAATGAATTGTATTCTTGGCTTTCTCCAGCAAACTACCTCCTAATTGATACAGATGTGAAGCAGTTCCACACCTTAATAAAATCTGAAGCTAAACTTTGAAACCCCAAGCTCCCAATTTTTCCCAAATCAGTGTTTTTCTATTTTTACCCCAGCCGCTGTTTGCCCTGGAAGGATTTGTGTGTAATTTCCCTTAGGAAAGGAAACTCCACTTCAAAGCATCAAAATGCCCTAAAAAGTAGAATTTCTGAGCTTGAGGCAACTCAGCTGAAGCCACTGAAGCATTTTGAAAGCAGCACCATCATGTTCCACCTGTGAACCTGCCTGGGGACCTTCTCTGGTTGTCTCTGAGGTTTGCTGTGTGTGTCTTACAGCATTCAGAGATGTGAAGACTCTGGTACAGTGCTCAAACGAAGGAGTTATCCAGCCTTTCGCCTTCCCCATCACTTCTGGGCTGGCTCCAGATGTGGTACCTGAGGCTGGAGCTTTCTCCTAAGCCAGAGGTTTCCATCTGGGTCCTGCAAGCCCATGGGCTGCGCTGACAGCAGCAGTCCCCACATATGAATTTTAGCCTCCATCAGCTATGCATGTTTCAGTGTATTTTTAATGAGGTTAGGAAAGACTTGTGAGCCAAAGGGTTTGCAGATAAGGAGATCAAAGCAGACCCATGCTGCAGGGGAGGGAGGGAAGGATGAGTCCTGGCAGGGGCTGAAGGGAAACCCTGTTACTGCAGAAGGTTTTGAGTGGTGGCAGCTTGTTTTTGCACTCTGCGCTATGCATTTTATAGTTGCTGGGCAAATGCTCACCTGGTGGGTATTGCCTATTGCCTCTGCTTTTTTATCTTCAGTGGAACTGATCTGACTTGAAAGAGATGTGACTTAATGTGCATATCTGAGATACAGATTCATTATGAGGAACAGGGAGGTGCTCTACAAATCCTGAGTGTGGTAGCGCCTTCCCCTGTGTTTCTTTAATGAGCACAATAAGATGAGTCCCTGAGGGTCTCAGACATCTGTACCTGGTCTGAAAATGCTGACACCATTGCCTTGATTTGATTCTTGGGGAAAAAGTCATAGCGGATAGAAAGTGGAGCATGGGTGAGGGGGAATGGAGAAAATGGGAATAAAACCAGCTTTCCCCAGCAAGTACATGGCTTTGAAGGAGTAGAAGTATAATGTGTGCTGGTAATGCTGAAGCCTGCAAGTTAGAATTGTTACAATATGAAGCAAATCCACAATACCCACAGCAGGAAGCTCACTGCATTACAGTGGAATTAATACACTATTTCTGTGGTCAAAACATGGGGCATACTGAACAGCAGCTAAATTGGCTGGGAAGAGCCTTGCCAGAATCCCCATATTCCTTATGAGCGCTTGTTCTGGGAGTGTTTGACATCTCCTTTCTCACTCCAGGGAAAAGCAATAGCTTCCCAGCACCCCTGTGTGGGGCAGGGCTAATATCCATCTTGGTCATGCCACTGTGTCCTCAGCGTCACTGAGATGCCTCCTCCACAGAGACCATGGCCTGAGGGCGCTGGGTAGTGGTCAAAGGCGAGGAAGAAAGTGAATCCTTTGGTGCTGTGCTGGCTCTCCATCGTGTTCAGCACTCATAGCTGCAGCTGGTATTCAAGGTCACCACCAATGTCACCAGGTGGGACAGCCTCCCAACATATCTGTAGCTCTCTGCTGCACACAAAGGACAGATGATGCTGGGAGAAATCTCTGTATAATGTGGGATTTCTGACAACGATGCTGTCTGAGAGCCTGCTGTGAAGCGTGCAGAAAAGGCTCAGCAGTGTGGAGGTGCCAGAGATGTCTTCATCCTACAGGACCTGTGGAGTGTAAGGGTAAGCTGAGAGCTTCCTCTACGGTAAGAATAAATTGAACTGGAGAAGATGACTTTGAGTTCCTGAAATACATAGGAAAGTGAAAGAAAGTTCATTTCAAGTGAAGGAAGTTCTCTGTCACCAGGGCTTTTGTGACAAGGAATTCAGAAATGCCTAAGCCAGAGGTGAGGAGGCACAGAAGCTCCTCTGCAGTCACTCGTGAAGGGGCAGCAGCTTCCCTTAGCCACCTTGGGGCCTCCACACTCACCCACCATGCTCGGATGGGAGGACATGTAGGAGGGCAGAGGATGCTGTCAGTTCAGATGCACCCTGATGTCTGTCAAACAGCTGGTAAGATCACATGCTGCTTTATTGGGGCATGTTTTAATGCAAGATGTTGGCAGTACAAGGATTAGTTTCCATGCTAAGGAGCATTGCTGAACTGCATTACTGAATCGAGTCTGGTTTCTGGCCCCAAACCAATGGCTCTGTCGTGTCGATAGGTGGTGCAAGTTTGCTGCAGTTTCTGGAAAGCTGAGCATTTAGTCACAGATTCCAGTACGTGTGTCAGGCTAATAGTGGGATTGGAGAAAGAAAGGCTAAACGCTGTGCCTGCTGTAAGTAAAAGCTGAATCTTAACTATAACTACTGTCTATAGTCTGGGCAGTGCCAAACAGCAGAGGCGGTGTCGCCTCTTGTATGTTACTTCCATGTGCCTGGTGGATGGCGTTTGGACAGGTCTTGCAGCAGAGGGTCGGGGCAGACAGTGGTGAACTCTCAAGGGTAATGACCAGGTCGGTAGGAGCCCCGGGTCTGCTGCTGGGGGCTCCCCCAGCCATGCAGCGCAACCTGGCTGCTGCAGCTGAGAGGGGTGAGCCCTGCTTCCTCAATACACAGTGGAGGGAAGGGATGCATCCAGAGGGACCTTTACAGGCTGGAGAGGTCAGTGCCAACTTCATGAAGTTCAACAAGGCCAAGGGCAAGGTCCTGCAAGGTCCTGGGTCGGGGCAATCCCAAGCATGAATACAGGCTGAGTGGAGAATGGTTTGAGAGCAGCCCTGAGAAGAAGGACTTGGAGGTGTTGGCTGGCGAGGAGCTCAACATGAGCCAGCTTGAGTGTGCACTTGCAGCCCAGAATCCAACTGTGTGCTGGGCTGCATCCCCAGAACATGACCAGCAGGGTGAAGGAGGGCATTCCCCCCCTGTACTCTGCTCTCCTGAGACCCCCTCTGCAGTCCTGTGTCCAGCCCCGTGCAACAGCACAAAAGGGACGTGGAGCTGTTGGAGTGAGTCCAGAGGAGGCCACGGAGATGCTGCGAGGGCTGGAGCAGCTCTGCTCTGGAGCCAGGCTGAGAGAGCTGGGCTGGTTCAGCCTGGAGAAGAGAAGGCTCCTTAAGGGGAGACCTCAGAGCAGCTCCAGTACCTAAAGGGGCTACAGGAAACCTGGAAGGGGGGTTTGGACAAAGGCCTGTAGGGGAAGGACAAGGGAAATGGCTTTAACCTGACAGAGGGGAGACTGAGATTTGATATTAGGAAAAAACTCTTCCCTGTGAGGGTGCTGAGGTGCTGGCACAGGTTGCCCAGAGAAGCTGTGGCTGCCCCATCCCTGGCAGTGTTCAAGGCCAGGTTGGATGGGGCTTGGAGCAACCTGCTCTAGTGGAAGATGTCCCTGTCTATGGCCGGGGGTTGGAACGGGATGATCTTAAGGTCGCTTCCAGCCCAAACCAGGCTGTGGTTCTAAAATGAGGTCCTGGAGGAAAAATGCTGCAGCAGGGAGGACAAGGAAGAAATAAGACTCTCAGTCTCTGTGTTCTGTGTAGCATTAATTGGTTATGACAGAAAGTGAAAACCTTGCTGATGCTGAGCAGAAATGACAAAGCTCCTGGTGTCAGCTGCAGCAGTTATGCCTGCTAAGAGTATCTAAACCAAAGCTGGGTGTCTAACTAGTCCTTGCTCGCTGAACATGCAATTGCAGTTTGTTGATCAGATTCTAATCGTGTCCTATAAGGTTTACAAGTGGTTGTGTTGCAGGCCTAGGAAATCTGGTATGAATCAGAGAGGCAGAGTCAGCTGTCTGTAGGAACGTCAGGTTCCAGGCTCTGGCTCCACTGCCAGAGGAGCTGTGTTCTAGTGTTTGTTTCCAGCAGTTAACTGTGGGTTTGTGGAGTCTAAATTTATCATATGGAAATATTTAGTTCACCTTTTCCTTCCAAACAGATCCCAATGGATAGCTGTTTGCAGGTCCACTCCACGGCAGAAGAAATTGATGCTCAGGCCCTCCAGTGCTTAAGGAGACTATGAAGTCGAGGATGAAGATAAGCGGTGAAGCCTGGAATACTTACTAGAAGGGTTTGTTTCTGTGCCCTGTAGCTGGCAGCCATCCTGCTCACAGCTGTCCAGGGAATGATGACTTCTCTTTGCTGCGGCTTTCAAGGTTTTTAACTGTGTCCGTTTCATATTGGAACAAACAAAAAATTCTTTTGGAATGTTTTCATCAAAATGGAAACATCTGGTTTGGGTTTAAAAATTGCAGGTGTGTTCTCAACACTGTGCAGTTTGCTTCTGCTTGTCCTCATGCGCAAGGACATTAAATGCAACTATTGGGAGACTCGGGTCCCCTCCCGGTCACTGTGGCACCCAGCTGCAAACCCCGTGGTGTGTGTATGTGTGTGCCTGCACCCCGTCCAGCATCCCTGCCTGTTTTCCCAAGCAGATTTAGTTGGAAGCAGTCTATCTCCAAGCTGAAAGGTTTCTGGAAAGCAGTATGTTTCAGGAAAATACTGCATGGTTAACAACGCCTCAAACAGCAAGAACGCTGCGGGCTATAGGAACGCTGGAGATAACGGGGTTTGGACAGCTCTTCTACTACATTGTCACTTCGCTACGTTTGTGGATTAATCAAGGCCTCTGCCAGACAGGATGGAAGAGCAAAGTTAAGGCAGATCATGCTCTGGTATCTCTCATTCATTCTCTCCCTCCCCTTCCCGGCTGCCTCTGCTCACACAGCACAGTTTTGAATGGGGTGACAGCTTTCTCCTGCTGCTGTTGCAGTGAAGCTGCAGGGAGAAGCTGTAGTGATCTCCGGTCACTGCAGCTGAGGAGCAGAGCTTGCTGATGCCACCAATTCCCCTGCTTTGGCCCACCATGCAACCCACTCCACTTCATAGCGTATGATTCTCTTGTGGATGAATTCAGGGATGATGGCACTCTCCAGTGAGTTGTACACAGGATGTATGTGGAGTATATCCAAGATGGATGGGTGAAAATGCTGCATTAAGATTTCTTGCTAATAATCCTTGATTAATGTGGTTATGCTTTTTTTGTTAAAGGCTGTTGCTGGACAGGATTAAGGAAGAAAGACCTCTGAGAAGCAGGATTGGTTGTGGGTTATCTCCCTGTATCTTTTAATCTCTCATGTGGTACAGCCTGATGTTTTCAAGTCTCCCTTTTGAAATGGCAGATAGAAACATATTGCTGCTGTCTGGAGCCTTTAATCTTCAAATGGAAATAAGCTTTTCTTGCGGAAGTAGGCTGCTTTTCAGATGCTTTCAGAAATGCTGATGTTGTGCCTTGGTTGATCTGGCTAATTAAAAATGAGCTCCTGTCAATCAAAACTATTACTTTAATGGTAATTGCAAAAAATGCGAAGTGTAGCTCTGGTAAATCAGTGTTAGACAGAAATGTGCCTTGTTTCCTCTGTCTGAGGCACTCACAATTGAGGTTTTTATTGTGAGTTTTGATACTCACAGACCTTCCTGTTATGAATTTTACCCTGTTAATTCCTATTGGCTGCCCAGATAACCAATACTAGTTCATTCAATGCTTGCACAGAGTTTAGGAAGGGCATTGTGAGATCTCTCTTCAAGGTCTTCACTGGGCTGAGTCCCAGTGTCCGAGACACCTCCTCCTCCTCTGCCCCTTGGGAACACCTGGTTTTAACAGATATTACCATTTGCTCCCTGTAAAATGGGCAGAACTGAATTCCTAGCCCCACGTTTTCCACCCTGCTGTCAGTCCCCTGAGCTGTGCCATTCCCCAGGGTCTGTTTGCTGTCCTGAATGTCCTGATAATGCTGAATCATCCTCTGGAGGTTCCCATCTCACCAGCTATGACTGGCTGAGAAGGCACTTAATGTAGGCTCCCAGAGTAAGCACACACAGACAGGGAAGCATTTTTACTCCCTCCCTTATATTTTTTGTGTGTATTTGGCTTTAATAATCTATTTATGCACCAAATAGATAATTTTTGCAGTGAAAGGTATTCTGAGTATAGAATCTGACTTAGAAGCACGTGCAAAAAATGCTTGTAGATGTAGCTGATGGCCAAGGTTTGGAGGTTGTAAGCGTGCAGCATTAGGGTGGTGTCAGCTCTGTCCCTGGCTAGCAAAGACACAAACCGAAGCAAACCTGCCTTTATATATGGAATTTCTCAGACATTGGTAGGAAGACTCCAGGTGATTAATGACTAATTAGACTCAAAGTGGCAAATATGACCACCTAGGAGTAAAAACTAATTATATGCAAACAGTGAATTAACTCAACCTGAGTTAACTCAAAAGACCTCAAAGCAGTTCAAGGATTTAGAACAAAAAGTTCTTACCTCCACTCCCTGCCAAATGCAAGGAATGGACCCAGACCTTTCCTCAGAACAGCCTCACACGGGGAGACCCTCTTTTCCTGTATTTGCTAACCCTCAGTATCGCTTTGTCACTTAAGCTTTCCAGTGCAGTGCCTCCCTCCTCTCTTCCCCAAAGTCCTTCCCCTGCTGACTCCTGCTATCTCTGGCTCTGTTCCTGTCCCTCCTTTCTTTTTGAAATGCTGCTCTTTTGTTCTGCTCGCCTGCACATTCTTGCATCCAACTGCAGCAGCACTTCTCTGGTTCTTCAGTTGCTGCCTTCTTTACATTCTTGCCTTAAGCACTCTGGTGCATCCCATTTCTCCTGCCTGTCTGCAGCCCCACTGCAACCATGAGCTAAAAATCCTCACTCGAGAAGGTATAACTGGGGCAACTTAAATGCATGAGGACCTGAATGCATGAGGACAGGCTACCACAGGCCCTATATCTTTTCCCAAGTCAGTCTTCCCTATTGCTCAACTGTCCTTTACATTTAATTGCATGGTGGCAACAGTTTCTTCCATGAGGTCCTACTTTAGCGTGTCTCCTTGTAGGAGCCCTGGAGGTTAGCAGGGATCTGACAAAGAAGAGCTGACATAGATCCTGCATGCATTTAGAGCAGAGCCTCATGCCCTACCATGGTGGAGGCCTCAAAGAAAGCATCGGCTAGGGTATTCCAGTGCTCCTACACCCTTAATTACATTCTCATGACTTAATCATAAGCTGTCTTTTGCTCAGGTCTGCTTGTAACATCTTCCTCTTTTCTGCTTCTGACGTGTGGGCTTTCCCTTTAATGTAGCAGCTGTTCAGTTCCTGCCTGAGTGATGGGATTGAAATACCTGCAGACAAGCAGGGAATATTTCAGATTCCTTTTGAAATACACCTGGAAATTGCAAATTCGGTTCTCAGATGGAAAGCTCAAGTGCCTGACACCTGAGGGAAGAAACGGGGCATGGGCTTCCTGCACAAACAGGCAAGTGGCACAGATACAAAACACAGCCTCTGTGTTGAAAGACCTCTGCGCTTCACAATTCACTACTGTTCTTTTACTGGGGAGTCTCATGATAGTCAGTATTTTCCTTAGGGCTCAAGCTTCCAGTCTTGTGATCAGACTGCTTTCATTAAACCAAATTGGCCTGAAAGCATGAGCGTGCTCAATAGGGTGATGCAACTGGCTTGAAAACCACAAGGCAAAGATACAGAACCAAAATTGAAGCATTTTGGCTCCAGAGGTCATGATTTCTTTGGAGGAAACCAGGGTGATAGTTTTGGTGTGCTACTAGCAACTACTCACACATGGCTTTCATTTTTAATGTGGTACCTGAAAGAATGTTTTCCCCTGGTTTTGCTTCTTTGGGATATATCTCAGGGTGGAAAAGACTGGTTTGAAAAGTCTCTTTTGCTTTGTATGACTTTTACATTTGGATGTTGTTTTTTCTGACACTGGAAGATGCGTATTTTTAGCCAAGCTCTTTTGAACATGGCTGTTGATATGAGCACTTTGAAGAAAGCATATCTTGGTTAAAGATCCCTCACTACCAGTGAAGGTGGGGGCAGCCTTTTGTCTTTTCCTGGTCATGTCTCCAACATGTCTGTGTTGAAGAAATTTCCCCTTTGGATGATGTGAACATAGAATCATAGAATAGTTAGGGTTGGAAAGGGCCTTAAGATCATCAAGTTCCACCCCCCCTATGAACTAATTAAAATCTTGAGCATCCTTTGTGTTCTGTTGGGTGTCCCCTCCTCCCCTCCTTGATTTACTGATAATGAGAAAAGAGAATGTGTTCAAGGGGGGAAGTAAACAAACCTGTCTATAACAGCTCTAAGCTACATTGAGAAATGCATAAAATAAACATCCTTTATTTCCCACAGGTCCTGCAGCAAATCTGGGAGAGATCTGCCTTATCTTTCAAAGCAAAACACAACATTTACCTTTTAAAACATTTTCTTGAGCGTTTAAGTTAAACCCCAAACATTTGATTTGAGTTTCCAAAAAGTCATATACCGGTTCCCTTTATCATCTGTTTAATGAAAACTAAAGCAAATCTGTGGACTGTGTAAAACATTAAGGTCTAGCAGAAACTGGGCCGTGAGTTTGGGAACGCAAAAACCTTGAGAACTATGTATTTGGATCATGCTTCCATTCAGAGATGAGAAATCTCCAGAGTCACCTCCTCGACCCTTTGCTGTATGCGATACATTTATCATTGCACTGAATATTGTGAACTCACCTGGCTCAGATTTATGCACATATAAACATTATAATGAGAAGGAATTACTGCTGCCACCAGTGGATGTGCTGGCCGGCCGCCAGGGAGTTCACTGATTGCTGGGGAGATGCCAGGGTTTATGAAAAACAAGTGTTGTTTCGAATCACAGAATTGTGTTTGATGGAGGGGGCATTATGAATAGCTCCAGTGTCTGCGACGGCCAAATAAGTTTACTCTGAAATCAGTGCTTGATGCTCTGATTGGCAAATGCTTGGCAGCTATGAAGGGGTTTGGGCCTGATTTTATGATGCGCGGAGTGCTGCCAGTGGGGCCTCAGCTTGAGCAAAGGGGGTCTGGTCTACAGGAGACATTTTGCTGTTGACTGGCAGCCCCAGCAGGCTGTTTCCCTCTGCTGCTCTTTCCTAAGCTGGGCCCGCTGCTAATGAGCAGTGGAAACACGCTTTGGTCCGGAGGATGCATAGAAATGTACTGTATTTCCCGTGGCTGGCCCTGACATCTCCCCTTTACCAGAAGTGATCCTGCCTCGGTTGGGCTGCTTTACTGTGGTTTCTTTGGTTTGGCTAGGTTCGCTTTGCCCTCCTGTGGCTGACAGCGGATGTTCAAGAGGTCTGTACGGGTTGATCCTTCACATCAGTGTCATCCGAGGCTGGAGGTGCCCACAAGCCTGACTCTTCTGCTCCTTGATGGCTGTGCTCAGTGTTTAGTGCTTTCTATTAAGAGACTCTTCTGCTCGAAACAACTCCTTGATGACTGTGCTTGGTGTGTAGTACTTTCTATTAAGGGTAAATGAAAATGTCTATCATTTAATCAAGAGTTGTAAAATTGTGATTAGTATTCCCTATATTGTTACCAACATTTCTAACTGGAGTAGCTAATAGGTAAAATTGGTTTGGGATTTATTTACTCACCTTGAAATACAATGGAATTCTTATGCAAAGAAACCCACTGCCAGTTCTTCTTTCTCTGAACCCAAATAATTATAGTCTCAGACAAAAGAATTCATAATAACAAAAGCTTTCCTGGTAAGAGATGAAGCATTCAAAGTCACTTTAGGAATATGTATAATTCTACCCCAAAATAATGTTAATATTGTTAACCTCCTGCTGCTGCATCCTCAGCTCTTCAGATCCGTGGCTCCTTCAGGCACCTGTTGATGTTGACTCAGTTGGTTTGTTGTCTGTTGCCTGTTTGTTTTCAGAAGGTAATAAAATGTATTGAGAGGGATAAGAGTAGGGAATTGCTCACTGGCTCTGGGGGTTGTTGCCTTCTGGGATGCTGCAGAGGCGAGTTGTGTCATATGCATGGAAATACACCACCTTCCGTGGCCCCTGTGATGGTGGCACGTGGCTTTCTCCATCTGCCTCATGCAGGCACAGGGATGCCATCTCCTAGTTACTCTAATTAAGCAGCTGGGACTGCAGTGTGATGCTAGATTGACTTTCCCCTGAGAAACTGGAGATGTCACATGTGAGAGTGGGAAATGGCTTCCAAATTTATAGCTGCTGCATGTCAGGGTGACTTACTCACTGGAAGGATTTGGTTTTTTGTCATTGGCAGGTAGGATTTTTAATGTGAAGACACGAAAAATCTCGTGTTTCAATCGTGAGAAAATTACTGAAATAAGGGAAGCTGCTGATATTATTTGGCTAAGGAGGTTCTTGGCTGTGTTTACAGTTTCAGCACTGTTCAAAGATATCATTGGGATATTTTGATTTCTAGGTGGGAAAATGAGAGGGCAGCATGAACAAGCATAAAGCTTGCTTAAGAAATATGTCTTTAAAGTACTGCAAATGGATTGCTAATTAACTGGTACTTCATTTAAGATGGCTCAAATCTAAGCAGCTTAGGTCAGGTAACGGTTCTTATTCTCTGGTACAGGCGTAGTTCCCTATAAATCTCTTAACTGTAAGGTTTGTGAAGAGGAAAAAGAGAAAGTGAACTTTGAGATGTATGAATTGCAGCACTCTAAAATAAATATGAGCAACCGCTGAGGATAAATGCAGTAGACTAAAGCAAGCCAACTGATAATGCAAGGAAAGCAGTTACTGAAGCAAGCAGGAGCTCTTCCTTTCCCCACTGTGCAAATGCTGCTGCCCTGGGTAAGCTGATTTCATTTGATGCCACATGCTCGTTTCTTTGGTGCTAGTGCCAGCCAAGGGTGACTATGTCCCATGCAGAAGTCTGCCTTATAGATATCTGAAGTTAGGGGACAGTAATCCCACCACATATGTCATCTGCTCCACAGTAATAGGGAGAGATTTTAGTGGATCCCTTTCTCCTATTTCTGAGCTTTAATTATTGTTGCAAGCATCTGTTATTGGCTGTGCATCCTCCTGGCAAAACTCCTGAAACGTGTTCTTACAGTTTGTTGAAGAATTCTGGGAAAAGTTGGGAATTTCTGTTCAATGCTTACCCAAAATCACACTTGGTACATTTTACATAAAATATTCAGAGTTTGGGGGTAAAACTGTTTTTTCCTGTTCTACTATAATTGTAGGTAAGCGCAACTTCTTGTCCCTCCTACAGATACAGCATACTTATTCTATTGCTAAGCTCAAAAAAAACCCAGCATTATAACTTCTTTCAGAGTGACAGTAATGAAATCTCTCCATTTAGTGCTAGAACTGTATTCCTTTTTAGCATCTCTTTAATAAAGAGGGTGTTGAGGACTCTGCACCATATGGCTTTTGCAGCCAGAAGTCCAGATGCAGTAACTGGTGCATTCAAATGGTGAAGAACCAGTTTCTTGGCTCTGACAATGATGATTGCATATGGCTTAACCAACGATGGGTGCTGTGCACTGGAAGATATGTCCCTGCCTGTAGCCATGAAATTTCCAAAGCAGGACCAGGACCCAAATGTGATTATAATGTGAGTCAGAATGTAATTATGAATGCAGGAGGGGATGTGGGAGTGCAAACTGTGTTTGATATGGTAAAATCTTCAGTGTGCTGTAGTTCTCAGCCTGAAGTTCTGCATCCATTGAAGATTTCCACAGTTGGAGCTTTGGAGTTGCTTTAACGTGAAATATTTATTTTTACATTACAAAGAAAATAATGGGCTAGGAAAAAAAAAGTAGGGGGAAATGTTCACAAAACACGAGGATTAGAACCGTGAAAAATTGCATAGGAAATTACTTTCAGGTCCACATTTCAGAGCCAAAGTGGCACAAGTTCTCAGATGTGACAAGCAATCACCGGCTCCTTTTAGACTCTACAGGAGTTGCTTGAGTGCTCAGTGTGTGTTTGAAAATGAGGCCACTGATTTAGGCTTCTGTGTAGGGATTTAATGGCCTGATCTGAGGCATCCACTTCAGAAAGTTTTGACCGGATTCACATAAACCCTTCAAGTCAGAGTATATCATTTCATGTTTCCTGTGGCCAGTCAGAGACTTAACTCCAGTTTTACATTTCGTATGCACAGTTTCTTTATAGCCCTTGGAGGAAGGGAGGTATTTTAAGCAGTGTTGTTCCGAGGAATGGTCAACCACTTAAAACTAACTGGGTGTTTCTGCTCCTGCAGGCTGAGGGCAGCAAAAAGCTGAGTGGATGCTAGATGAAGACTTGAGGACAGGCTGACTCAGAAGCATCCTGGCTCCCATCCTTGCCACTGTACAGAACTGGGGGTGCAGTGCTGCAGAAGGTCTTGTCCCACCATCTTGCCCAGCTGCAGGTATGTCATTCCTGATTTGTTCAACCTGCTCTTGTCAGCATCTGATGATGGAGACTCTCAGCCTCTCCGAGGAATCATGCTATGCTTTTTGGTGACTACTGTTAAACATTCCCTCACCCCTTCTGATGTTCACTCTACCCCACTGACATCTTAAGTCACTACATTTCCCCTTCCTTTAGGGAGATAATACCTAGATGATTCCTTCCTAGTTTTGGAAAGTCCTCCTTGTATCCGACAGCTAGTTATGCTTTCCTCCAACCTTCTCTTTGTGCAGGAATGGTGAGAGAATTGTGACAAATGCATCACGTCATATTTTCTGTTCCTTTGACACACTTGGCTCTCTTCAGCTGGCCTGTAGCTTTCCAAATGTAGTATTTCAGCCAAGGTCTAAGGACTTGCTGGGTTTGCTGTTATTGTTACACCATGGGGATTTCTTACAGATACTGCATTTTATGACGTAAGTCTCTTTGCAGCAGTATAACTTTGACACGTGTTCTTTCGATGATTACTTACAAGCATCCCAGAAGCACTCCTGTGCCAGTGCCTTGCCCTTCCCTGTTTCATACAGGTGCTTATCCTCACTAAGTGTAGGCCACTGATTTTTTCTTCACTAGGTTGCAAACTGGGTTACGTTTTTAAGACTTCCATTTTTAAGACTGTTTGTTCTCCTGCTTTGTCACGATCATGTTCATTCTAGCTGTCTTCAAACCTCCTTAAAGCTTTTGTCATCTGCAGAATTAGTAAGCATGTTCTTTTCCATCATCCAAATTATTTATGAAAGTGTTCACGTCATCCAAGACAGATCATCATGGAAAATATCCTTCCAATCTGACAGTGAACCACTGATACTGCTCTCTGAGGACAGAGTGTCTTCTGCACTCTAAGTCATGTTTCCTTCTCTCTTTTTATGATTATGTCTGCAAAGAAAGCCTTGCTGAAGGCAAAATATGTATCATCGCTCTCTTGTCTAATAAGTGGAGCACAAGACCATCACTTCTTTTTGTCCAGGGAAGCTGTGTCTGCACATCCCTGGCAGTGTTCAAGGCCAGGTTGGATGGGGCTTGGAGCAACCTGCTCTAGTGGAAGGTGTCCCTGCCCATGGCAGGGGGTTGGAACTGGATGAGCTTTAAGTCCTTTCCAACCCAAACCATTCTATGATTCTATGGATGGTCACGCAAGTTTTGTCCTGTCCTACTATTTGATCCCATTCAGCCACGGACAAACTTGATGGGCAGGCCAAGGCAGAAGAAATGCGCACAAAGGATTTTCCTTTCCACATTTCCTCTGAGTCCTATGGGATTTGGATGGCCAACGCTAAGACAGAAGAACACATTCTCATGTTATCCAGCACGGAGGTGAGTCTGTTTCTCTTGGTTCCTTAGGTGTAATCCCATACCGTGTCCTGACCAGGCTGCCCTTACACAAACCCAAGGCACGACGTGCTGACTGGTCATGCTCTTGTGCAGCCCTGCCAGCCTTGACCTACTAAACAAGGCCTGGGACCTTGGGAGCTCAGCACCACACTAGCAGTTTTAATTGCTTTCAACCAGGACTTGAAACGCAGCCAGAACATACACCAACTCTGAAAGCTGCTGTCTCAGCAGGGCTGTATTGAAAGGAGATTTAATGAGGGGAACATGGATAGAAAGCCGCTGGAGGCTGCTGCCAGAGCACTGGTCAGTTTTAGCCCATTTTGTCACCAGTAAGGTGGGCCTTTGCCCTTGCCAGTCTGCTGTCTGTAGAGACCCAGAGAGATCTGAGGAAGACGATCCGGAGTGGAAGGCAGCCAGGTTATCTACCCCGGGCTCACTCCCGCCTACAGGTTTCTTGCAGGAGAGGCTTGGGCGAGGGGAGCGAGCAGCCTGATGGCATGGCGGGGCCGTGTTCCGGCTCCCATCGTGGCGGCGGCACGCAGGGAGCACCGGGCCCTGGGGCCGCATGAGGCTGGAGGAACCCCTGCCCGCTTCCAGGCGGGCTGTCAGGGCACTCTCACGGAGCGAGGCCGACCGCGGAAGCCGCAGCAGCGGGCGGAACACCGCCTGTAGCCGGCTCCGAGGACCCGCGGGCGCGGCTTGCCGGCGAGGCGCCAGGGGGCGCCGCAGTGCCGAGGCGGAGGGCGCTGCCCGCAGGGGGCAGTGCCGCGGCGGTTCCACCGCCCCGCGGCCTGGCGCGGTGTGTGACGGCCGAAGGGTTGGTAGGGGCCCGCGGGGGTCTCAGGCGGCCCGGCCGCTGTGGATGGTGCAGAGGGAGGGGGCTTCGGCCCTCAGGGCTGTCGGATCCCGGTGTCTGCCTGTCCGGGGTCAGGTCCTCAGGCTTTTCCGGCGCTGGGCGCTGTTTGCCCGCGCCATGGCTTCACCGGGATTTTGTGCTACACGACGTGCGATAAATATTATTTTTAATAAGGTTCCTGTACTGTGTTTTTAAGCACGGTATCTGTGGAAGGAAGGTGTATGAATATACACTGACCCATCCTAAATTTTGCAGGTCCAAAACCTCGCTGTCTTGAGGCATTGGCAGCTCAGCTGTCCCAGGGGCGCAGCGCCGACCGCCCTTAGCTGGGGTGAAACGTGGGGTTTCTCAAAGCGTTTCCGACCCCTGGTCCCTGTCGGATAAGCGACCTTGAAGGTCTCTGACGGTAGAGGAAGGGGAAATCCTGTGAACCGAGCCCCACCTATGAGCAGAAAGGAAAACGCAGAGGGTGAACTTGAGTGCGTCCTTGGGTTTTGCCTGTGCTGCGCAGCATCCCACGTAAATTAGTGGTGAATCATAGCGCAGTGACAAATTCCAGTCCCCGCGACTGCCCCTCTTCCCTTGCTGCTTATCTGCTGGCTGCCACTTTGCTTTGTGCTAAGTGGGCCACCAGACCATAATAGTGCAGTGGTTCTTGCATAGAGAGCTTGAAAGTACAGGCTGGGGAAGGAAAAAGAGAATAGTGTTAATAATTAGTGACAGCGTGGCGTAACTCTGGTGCTGTAGTAAGAGATTTCATACCATGGGCGTTAGTTGCTGCTAATGGGAAGCGTCACATCTAAATAACATTCCCATCTGGCTAAATATTTTCCACTGGAAGGTGATTCCTGACTGCACACTTTTTCGTGAAGCAGACTCTGTCTCCCGCTTTGGCCCCATGCTTTGCCATGCTGGCATGCGCTTCCTTGATAGCATGTAGTGAGGCATGTTAAGCATTTTGCGCCATATTCTTATCTTAATTGATATTCATAACCCTCCAACTCCTTCATGGGGAGGGGAGGAGAAGGCAGAGCCATGGTTTAAAAGCACCTGCATATGTGAGGAATACAAAGAATGTTGATTTCTAATAGCTTCATCTTGCCAAGATATAATATAAGCTAAGCTGGAGAGTGATGCTGGTTGTTTCATCTCCTGAGGCACTTGACTCACCTTTGTGCTATTGGAGGGCAGATTTTCAGTTGAAGTGCAATAGTGGAACTAGCAATAATAATAATTCTTACTTTTGTATTGTTTCAGTAAGTGGTGCTAAGGACCTGTTCCACAGTTCCCTCTCCTGTACTTTCAGGGTGAGTTAGATGGATCTGACATTCACAGCTTGTTAATCACCAGAACCCTGGGTAAAAATAACTGGATGCTTTAAGTGCTATAAGATTTTCTACTGATACTCAATAACACCCTGGATGTTTTTCTTAGCTCTTGTACTGTGTGTGCATTGTACTAGTTTCATCATTGCAGCAGAAACCTGTCTTCAGCCGCACTGAGATGGAGCAGGAAGTGGGGTTCATGTTTGAAGCTGCAACAATGGCTTCTGTTACTTTTGGCAATTTCATTCCAACCCTTTTTATTCGGCTTATTGTGAGTGGGGGGAAAAATACAGTCCTTAAAAGTACAGTGCTTTAAGCTATACAGACAGAAGATGTGCTTTAAGGAGCATTATGAACCTCAGTGCATCATACCACTGTTTCGCAGGGAAGGACAAGTGACGTGTAAATTTAACTTGTTTACTCTTAGATCATGTTCCTTTTTTTGACATCAGGGACATAGTTGCATTCACCTGATATTTTCATTTTGAGTTCCTGTCCTCACAGCAAGAAGAAAGATGTGTTTTGGGCATGGTGAATTTCAGATGGTAGAATTATTACAGATTGTAGGACTACTATGGTGAAGAAGAGGAAGATGGTTTTTAAGGGTTTTTTTAACATAACCGTTTTGACACTGCCATCAGAAATTGCATGGTCTGGTTTCTGCCATGTGTTTTCAGGGTACTCCTGTCTCTAATTAGAACAAAGCTAAGATAAAATAGCTAGGCTCTGTGGGCTGCCTTCTGGGGAGCAGCTAGGAAATGTCAATGGCTGTTACATTCTAAGATTCTTCAATGTGAGTTGGTGTTACAGGGCATTGGTTGTCAGGTGATATTCTCATTGTTATAGATGTGATAAGCCTCTGCCAGAATTTGGCTGGCATGCAGCTGCGTGGATCCAGCTCAAATTGAAAGGGTTTGTTAGTTAAACACTGGTTGGAGCTCCCACCTGGAAATTCAGGAAAAGTAAACCAAACTACCTGGTGCCTAATAAACTAATTTTCCTCACGTGCAAACACAAATCAATTGGCTTAACAAACAATATTTTATTAAAGGAAATTAAATTCCCCTAGCTGGTACTGCTTTCATCTGCCCACATGATCCCAGACAGCAGATGCTTGGCTCTAATCTTTCCATACATGTAGTGGCTTTGCTTGCCTGAAGCCCATGGAGCACTCGTAAATACCAATTTTCATCCAGTTCGAGGTTGTGCCCACTGTGATCATCCAGTGGGAGATCCACTACCAATGTGGGCAAGGGCTGCCTGATCGGAGCCTTGTGTTATCTGAGTTGAGGAAATTCATGATCTTTTTGGATCTCTCTACTAGGATCCACTTCCATATTGCATAGCTTCATTTACGCAAAGTGTTTGGCCAGTATTGCTGATGACAGCTGACTTGTAACTCCAAAGAATTGGAAAATACTGCAGGCCTTGTCAGCACATTGTTTATTGCATTCCTTACATTGATGCTGCATGACATAAATTTGTTCCTGGATATGCAAACTCTGCTGTAGTTGTACTTGCTTTAGTTCTGGGGAATGCATACATCGGAGGGAAAGATCTGCATGTCAGGCATGTCTCTGAATTGCAGAGCACTCCCTTATTAATAGTTCTAGGTTTTAATATTGCTGTGACAGTTTGCTGAGAAACAGATGTATACATCCTCACAAACAGCGATACATGAACATTTCCCTCTAAGCTGAGGGGAGAGGCTAATTTATTTTAGCTCTGTGTTCATGCCTTTCAGCATCGTGAGCAGCAGTGCTAGCCACAGCTGATGCCACCGACTCCATGGCTAACAAGCAGGAAAGAAAATCAGTGTTTTCATAGCCTCGTAATGCCCTGTTTATTTATGTAATAGATTGAATATCATGTAAAGTTTGAAACTGCACTTAGCTTTCCTCAGCTCCCTTGATCTGTCTCACAGCTGTGGTGGAGGTTCTCTCAGCTGCTGTTGCTGCCTCTCTAATCTGCACTTTGATTTTGCAGGCATTTCTTATCTGCTGGTTGTGGTCTGTTTGACACGTCCAGCTATGAAAGGAAAAGCAGACTGTTGAGAACTCGTGCGATAATACTTCTGCCCCAGTATAAAGGAACTTTATGTTCCTTGCAAACTTGCCATATGCGTGCAAAACTGTGTGTGTTAAAAAATCCTTATAAGCACCAAGTTTTAAATGCCAGTGTTACCCTAATTTATTTTGCACTTGATTTTCAGTGAATATGAGCTGATGTATCTCTGTTGGTGTCAGTGGAGCTGTATCTGCTGTCAGAGAAAATTTCAGAGCCATGTAATTCCTGGAGCTTTGTAATGACCAGGTTTTACTAAACCTTCTCATGGTGATGAATAGTTTTGCCTGTACATCTGTATCATGAGCCCAGGTTCCCTAAAGCTCAGGCTGACCCTAGAGACCAAGCCCTGGAGTGAGAAGCTGCATCGGACCATGTGGGATCCAGATGACTCAACACAGCCAGCAATTTACTGCACTGCCCCGGTTGCCATTGCCTGCCCACAGGCGACGTACAGGCTGTACCTGTGGCTGAATTGGGGTGGGTTACAGGGTGTGCTGTGAGTCATCTAAAGTTTGCATCACTACAGCTGTTTGTGCTGTTCATCCTGAGCACCAGTGCTGTCTGCATGATGTGGCCCTGGCACTGAAGCCTTGTGTAAGTGCATCGGAAGCTCATCTGTCCTGAAACACAGTCTTTCTGCAGCAACCCTGCGTCTTCAGCACAGAATCTGTTTTATATAAGCTTGTGTAGGTTTTTAGTATATAAGCTTATTATTTCGTGCAAGCACATTATAATTATTTTTATGTTCATAAGCAGGTTTAAAATTTGGCTTCTTTTGTTTGCTTCTAGATCTGTTTGGGGAAGCCAACTACCAAAGCCTGCTCTGACTATTACCTATTACTATTGTCTTCTGACCTGAAAAAGCTAGTGCAAAAGAAAGCAATCTGCTTCTGCTCTGCCTCCTGCTTTCCTGTGGTCTCAGTGACAGAAACCTGCTCCTTCAGTGGCATAAAGCTATGGGTAAGTGTTTTGCTGGAGCTGTGATATCCAGCTGTTCATCTTCTCTAAGTGGGGAAGAAAATGACCCAGAGGAGCAATGGCCCTCCCTGAGGCAGCATCTGACATGGATTTATGAGGCTGTAGCAGACATAATCAACCTAGTTAGTTTTCCCAAAGCAGGAAGTGAAGCTCTCCTGTGGGAGCAGACATTCTGTACCCTTAAGCAAAATAAATCTCACTTCCTGGGTGATTGTGCTGGATGGGAACCAAAAGCTGGGTGTTGTGCTTCAGCTGCACGAAGCTTATTTACCTGCTTGTGGAACAAGGTCTGCTGAGGAAGCTTAGGGCTCTATTTCACCTAGCAGTATTACAGTCTATCCTAAATCTTTGGAAATAGCTTTCTAATGGATGCTTGCCTGCCTGAGGAAAGGACAGTGCTCATCCCTTCTTTCTTGCTACTTTAGGCTCTAAGGTAGCGCTAGTTTTTCTGAAACAGAGTTCTGCTTTTCCATGAGAGGAGACCCTCATCAGCAATGACCTGTTTCAGCAATGCTCCCTGTGTAGACAGTAGTGCTCAGGTACAACCAATGCTGTTGAACCTGGGGGGCTGGTTAGAGAGCACACTAAATCTACAGCAAACAGCGCGCAAGTGAGCTGTGCTGCTTCCGATTCTGGCATTAACTCATTTGAATTGTTTGGAGAGCAGGGCAGGCTGAGCAGCGAGGGCCAGGGGTGAGCCAGGGCTCAGGAAACTATGTCTGCATGGCAGTGGCCCCTGAAAGGGAAATCTCCTTCACCTCTCCGGAGACTCGGGAACACAGGAACTATTCTGAGAGCAATGTCGTCTGCGTCTTTGATTGTTTGGATGCTCGCTTATCTCTGTGAGGCAAGTGCCTGGATGCAGTCCTCTTGGGGGGAAACCTGTTGTTGTTTCCTCTGTTTACGCTTTATTGTGGTAGTATCTGAGAGCCACAGTCATGGTTCAGAGTGCCCTTGTGCAGGGAATTGATGATGAATGGGACTAGGATGAAAGGGGGCAGTTCCTGAGGGGCGGACTGAAGTTTGGTATTTTCTGAAGTTTTATGGAAAAATATATTAGTGAGTGACAGAGCTGTTGGTATTTATGGCCAGTGTGAGCAACGTAACTCCTTTAAGCATTTCACTTCAGGTTGCGAGCAGCAGAAAGCTGAGTCCTGGAAAGAGGAGCTTGTAAGTGGAGCTCCACAAGTATTACTGCATTCGGACAGCACATTTCAATGGCAAATTCAGGCATTTTCAGCCTGTGCTGTGGTGTCTGGAAATACAGAGGTAAAACACAGGCTTAACAAGATGTGGAAATCAACTTCAAGGGGTGAAATATTTGCTATCTGTTGGAAGATCTAGTAAGAGTGTTTTTAAACATATGCACAGTGCAGGGTAAAGTAGTTGGTAAATGCTTGTGGAAGCTTTCATAGCTTTCTGTTATACGTGACCCTTTGTTACCCCTCTTTTTCAGTTTGTCTTCTTGGCTGATTTTGGTTTGTTGGGTTTGGGGTTTTTTGCTGTTGTTACTGGTTGGGGTTTTTTCAATCAGTTGGGAGTCAGTGTAGATCTACCTCAGAATTTCCTTGTAAAGCACAGGGGTTTTTTTTGCTTGTCTAATTCATGCTGAGAAGCAGCGTAGTCGAAAAGAAGCACCATTAATTTTAGAGAACCATTCAGCTTTAGTAAAGCTGATTAATTGGGAGTATGAGGTGAGAGTCTATGCAATATTGAAAGTGTCAAGCTTCTACCAAATTTCATATGGATTTTTACCGATTGTCACATTTTTTGACAAGTGTTTTAGCTGTTGACTGGCAAAGGAAATGACTATTCATGCTCCTTCTCTTGTTGCCTCTCTATTTTAGAGATGGGAGCAATTAATTAACTCACGGATAGAAAAAAATTAAAGTGACATGTCTTTCATAACTGCATGACAATGGAGTAACAAAATGGTGGCTCAGACCCAAAGTTCTTGTGAAGGAGAGGAGTAGTGTGTGGAGCTGAGCTTGCATAAGAAATGTCTCATTTGTCATGTGCTAGGAGGCGATTGAAATCTCCCTGTGAGATACTCTATTACATATGCTTATGCACTACTGGAGAAACATGCAGTCTGTAGAAGAAAAACACCATGGGAGGCAAAGCCTGAATATAGTAATACTTAACTTGTAGTCAGCGCTTCACTTATCTGGCTGAAAGCCAGCTTTTTTATGATACAGGCATCAGTGTTTGTTTAATGTGTCCCTTATCAAATCCAAAAGCTAATATTTGAGTTAGTCCTCCACAAAGATAAACAGGAACTGTTTGAGTGAGAATTAAGATATTGTGTATCGTATTCCTCAGAACAATATCTGGGTACTATACCTTGAATCCAAAGAAATGTCTCACAGATGTGTATTCGATCTGTGTTCAGAGAAAGTTATCTTAAAAGCTAGTTTATGTAGTGAAAGTATAAAAGGTGGAAGCAAGGGCAGGCGGCCTGGGAAGAATACAGGGATGTCGTCCGGGAAGCTAGGGACAAGGTTAGGAAAGCTAAGGCCCACTTAGAATTAAACTTGGCTAGGGATGTTAAGGGTAACAGGAAGGGATTCTATAGGTACATTGCAAATAAAAGACAGATTAGGGACAACGTGGGCCCTCTCCAGAAGCTATCGGGAGAACTGGCTACCCTGGATTTGGAGAAGGCTGAGGTTCTTAATGACTTCTTTGCCTCAGTCTTCACCGGCAGATGCTCTGACCATACCACCCAAGTCTTGGAAGGCAGACGCAGGGACTGTGAGAATGAAGACCCTGGGCCCACTACAGGAGAGGATCTGGTTCAAGACCATCTTAGGAACCTGAATGTATACAAGTCCATGGGACCGGATGAAATCCATCCACGGGTCCTGAAGGAGCTGCAAATGAAGTTGCTAAGCCACTGTCCATCATATCTGAAAAATCATGGCAGTCAGGTGAAGTTCCCGATGACTGGAAAAAGGGAAATATAACCCCCATTTTCAAGAAGGGGAAAATGGATGAGCCGGGGAATTACAGACCAGTCAGTCTCACCTCTGTGCCTGGCAAAATCTTGGAGTGGATTCTCCTGGAAGGCATGCTAAGGCACATGAAAACCAACAAGGTGCTTGGTAACAGCCAGCATGGCTTTACTAAGGGGAAATCCTGCCTGACCAATCTGGTGACCTTCTATGAAGGGGCTACGGAACTGATGGACAGGGGTAGAGCAGTTGATGTCATCTACCTGGACTTGTGTAAAGCCTTTGACACTGTCTCACATGACATCCTTGTCTCTAAGTTGGAGAGACATCAATTTGATAGGTGGAGCACTCAGTGGATAAAGAACTGGCTGGATGGCCACACGCCAAGACTTGTGCTCAATGGCTCAATGTCCAGCTGGAGACCAGTAACGAGTGGTGTCCCTCAGGGATTGCTGTTGGGACCGGTCTTGTTCAACATCTTTGTGGGTGACATGGACAGTGGGATTGAGTGCGCCCTCAGCAAGTTTGCCGATGACACCAAGCTGTGTGGTTTGGTTGATACGTTGGAGGGAAGGAATGCCATCCAGAGGGACCTTGACACGCTTGTGAGGTGGGCTGATGCCAACCTGATGAAGTTTAACCATGCCAAGTGCAAGGTCCTACACCTGGGTCGGAGCAATGCCAGGCACAGCTACAGGTTGGGCACAGAAGAGATTCAGAGCAGCCCTGAGGAGAAGGACTTGGGGGTGTTGGTAAATGAAAAAATGAGCATGAGCCGGCAGTGTGCTCTTGCAGCCCAGAAAGCCAACCGTATCCTGGGCTGCATCAGAAGGAGCGTGACCAGCAGGTCGAGGGAGGTGCTCCTGCCCCTCTACTCTGCTCTCGTGAGACCTCACTTGGAGTATTGTGTGCAGTTCTGGTGTCCTCAACATCAAAAGGACATGGAACTGTTGGAACAAGTGCAGAGGAGGGCCACGAGGATGATCAGGGGACTGGAGCACCTCCCTTGTGAAGACAGGCTGAGAAAGTTGGGGCTGTTGAGCCTGGAGAAGAGAAGGCTGCATGGAGACCTCATAGCAGCCTTCCAGTATCTGAAGGGGGCCTATAGGGATGCTGGGGAGGGACTCTTCATTAGGGACTGTGGTGAGAAGACAGGGGGTAATGGGTTCAAACTTAAACAGGGGAAGTTTAGATTGGATATGAGGCAGAAATTCTTTACTGTAAGGGTGGTGAGGCACTGGAATGGGTTGCCCAGGGAAG
This sequence comes from Amazona ochrocephala, assembly GCA_039720435.1. NCBI lineage: Eukaryota > Metazoa > Chordata > Aves > Psittaciformes > Psittacidae > Amazona > Amazona ochrocephala. The sequence continues at coordinate 76,783,089 of CM077881.1, read as the reverse complement.
TTGTTTATGCTCCATTGCTGGCGCTGTTCAAGTCCTGGTTGGACATAGCCTTGGATGGCATGGTTTAGTGGGAGGTGTGCCTGCCCATGGCAGGGGGGTTGGAACTGGATGATCTTAAGGTCCCTTCCAACCCTAACTATTCTATGATTCTGTGATTCTAAGTTAGAGCAAGAGGGGGATCTTGGTTTTAATCAAATGCAAAGCATGCTGGAGTTGATTTGAGTCCATCAGTTGGCTCTCAGGTGAGGCTTTTAGTCCTGAAGGTGATAAAAATACTGTCCTTTGAAGAAGCTCAAACAGGGCTTCTGTATTCCTGCAAACAGGAATTCTGCAATCGCAGCCTAGTTGTTCAAGGGGGTCTGGTTCATGACCAGCTTTTCTGCTACATGGCATAGACAGAGCTTACACAGCTCCATTGACTTCAGTGCATTCATTCCGAACCTGCATCCATGTATACAAGAGTAGAATTAAGCTCCCCATACTTACCCCTCACTCAATTTAACCACTGATGATTTTCTGTCTGAAATTAGCGCTTTTGGGTATTCTATATACAGCTCAGTCGGATTTGAAGGCAAGCATCAACATAATGACTCTTACTATATGGCTGGGATAAATGTAAGTAAATGTATGGTGCAGCGGATGATTCTAGCATGCCACTGCTAATGGATGTCAGGATCACATGTTGCTTATCACCACCACCAAAAAAAACATAGTTAGATGGCTGAAAATTTTAATGTGTGTCAGTAGGAACCTGGTGAAAACCAACCTGATAATGTAAATTGTGGTGGCAATGGTAGGTAAATATGGATGCAAAACAAACCAGAAACTTAAAAGGCAGAAGCCACAGCAGTGCAACTTGGGAAAGGAACAACTGCTTGTTGTTGAACAATAAGTACAAAATCCAGTTAAGAATGAAACTATAATATATATTAATTGTAGCAGGCTTTTCCTCACCAGGCAGTATTCACATAGCATTCAAAGCTGAACATGAAAATCTGAAAATCTCGTGATCCTGTACAAAGGGAATTATTGTGCAAAGAAATTTCAGGGAAAAAAGAACTACTTCTTACTGAGGGCAAGCTTTAACTATAGGTGTAAGTACAATAACAACGGTTAATGCTGATAATCATGAACATTTGGTGTCTTCAGGTTCTTGCCAGGCTTACCACGTGCTTTGTCAAGTTAAGTGCCGGGAGAAAGCACTGTAGCTGGAACTTGCTGGAATGCATTAGGTGGAGAAGAGGAAACCCTGTTTCCTCACAAATCATTTTTTCAGCCAATGCTTTTTTGCAGTATTTGGCCAGCTGCACTGTTGAGTGAAAATAATATTTGGAGAAAGTTGACAGAATTGACTGAATGATATATAAAGAATAAAATGGCTCCATCACAGTGGGGAGAGGGAAGTAGGCTAAAGCCTTGTCCTTACCTACACAAAGTAATTATTCTGTGTAGCCTTCTAGAATTCTGTAGATCACAGGAATGTCAGAAAAGCACCTTGCCTCTTCCTCCACCTCAAGTCCCTGTGGTCATCTGGATGGCAGAGCCATGGCAGGACAACTGCTGCTGGTGACAAATCTGACTGTGAGCTGTACCTAGAGGGTTTAGACCAGGAGACAATCACTGCAGTTTAGCTGATCCCAGCTTTCCTCTCTTACTGGACCCTGTACAAAGAAAATGAGAGCAAACACCAAGTGCTGTATTGAAGTGTGACGACTAAGATTTATAAAGCCAAAATAATCTTTCAGGTTGCTCCAGTAGGATGACATCAAAGAAGAATTTATGCCATGCTTCCTGCTATAGCCAAGCAAAGCAGAGGAGTTCTGAGTGGACAATTTTTTCTTGAATTTCAGTAGTTAACTGCAGGTAAAACGTTTACCAGATGTATTTTGCTGAAATCTATTTTGTTCTATAACTTGGGGTAGGTTAGGCATTAACGGAGCAACAGTGAAGCAAAACCCCCTACAACTGCATTGTTCATGCAGGCAAAACTCTCTGTGTTACCTAACAGTATTGCACAGGCAGAGATGATCTCACCCTGTCTGTGTTTTGTGCTGACCAGGCATCATATGGATGCAGTTAGTGCAGGGCCCCGTTTGAGCTAATAAGAGATGTGGCGTATTATCTTGGGGCAACGTTTGACATTTAACATGTCTTCCAGTTGGCTTGAAGCATGGGCAGAGTGAGCTTGCGTCTGTCTCAGTGTGAGCATTGCCTCTGCCTGACAAATATTGCACAAAACAGTCCGTGAAAGACTTGCAAAGTGATTTTGTGAAATCCTCATATAGTGAAACATTCTCTGTAATATGAAATTACTCCTATTAGAGCTGCAGTTTGAGTAAGGGTTATATATGATCAAGAACCACCAATTCAAGTTCTCGAGTCCCTGATTTTGTCTAAACACATTTGGATTTTGTTAAATATCCCACTGCTGGCATATATTTTTGACTACTGTCACATCATGCAAAAAGGGACTGCCTGAATTTGTGTGGTTTTTCAGGATGCATGCTGAATGTTGTGATAGCATAAACACTGTCAGAAACATCAGGTGGAAAACCTTTGAGGAACTTTGCCTTTACTACTTTATAGAATTAGTTATAGGTGTGCAGAGGTTTTCAAAATTAATGAGACTTGGATGCCAAATATTTCTTTTTTAGGGTTTAGAACATTAATCCTGTACTAAGTAGTATGGATGGCTATACAGGTGTACATATAGAGATAGATATGTGTCATGTGGGTATATAGATGTATGCATATATGTATGCATGTATGTCACTGTAGAGTTGTATGGCAAAGAAGCCATAGAACTGAGTTTCCACTGTCATTTTTATCTCTCAATACATCTCCCCCTTCCTGTCTTCTGTAGAAGGAGACCTTCTTTTCAGGCACTGAAATTTGACAGCAGCAAACAAGTAGGCAAGTAGAGTCCTACCAGGTTTCCCTTCCATTGGCTCCAAAGCTCTTCCATCATTTTTTCTGTATGTTTCCCTCTTCTGTGTAGGAAATGATCCAAGTATGGCAGGTGTGAAAAACCCTGTATCCATTAACCCGCATCCTACGAGCCAATAACAAGAATTCATAGTAGAGCCTTTCATTTTATGAAAGAGTTATGTAGTGAATCAGAGAGCTTCTGGAAAAGTATAAGAAAATGTCAGGAAACAACCTAGGACATGTTAGGAGTGGAGCAGGAGAAAGCTGCTTCCCATCTGAGGCGTGCCATGGTGAGAAGGGGACTTGGGCAGGTCTGTGCTGGCATCAGAGCAGAACCTGCTGTGCAGAGTGGCAGAAAGGCACCTCTAAAATAAGAAACTGAGGAAAGCCAGAAAGAACAAGCTGTTTCTCAGCAGATACGTGAGAATGGAGCAACTCCCACGGGAGGCCAAGCATGAAGGAGAAACGGCCCAGCCAGCACTGCTGCCTCGTATCTTAATTTAGCAGACTTCTTGGCAAAGTGAGGGGGTGAGGCCTAGTGGAGGAGGAGAGCTGGGTTTGCTTTCCCAAAAACCTGTTTGCAATAGCAGAGAAATCCTGCTGGTTCCGCTCCAGCAAACCGTTGGGATTCAGTGGTCTGGCAGTGAAATACAGCTGTTGGAGATGCATCCTTCAGTGCTTCTGGCAGGTCCTGCCTGTCCCTTGTCTGCAGGAGGTCTGTACTCAGTGGGGGATTAGGTAAATGTCTGGGTAAGAGGAGACCCCATCCTGCTGTTGGCTGCATCTATCCTCTTGCCCACTGACCCCCCCACACCAAGCCTTTTTGGAAGCAAGTAAGCATGGCAAATGTGTGGTGCTGTGTGAACTTGGGCTGTAGACCTGGGAAGGGGCTGATCCCAGCATGGGCTTCTGCAGGCTCAGGCTGAGCTATTTTGATGTGAATATGATGTTAATTTTGCCTATTCCTGACTAACTTTTCTCCCTCAAAACAAACTCCAAGCAAAACAAAAAGCACTGACAGAATTGCACAGTAAAATTCTGATTCCCTACTCTCCTCTCCATCCTTTTGAACCCTAGACCACACTGACTCTTGTTTTCCTTTGTTTTCCCTGATTTTTTGGTGCCTCTTAGTTCTGTCCCCTCCTTTGCTTTGAGGCCTTTGTCTCTGTTCTGGGTGCTCTGCTGGTGTTTCTTTCTCAGTAGCATTTCAGCTCCTTTCTCCAGTTCCCCACCCTTCCTACTGACTCCTTCCCTCACACGTTCCTTCTTTCACACACATCCCACTGTTCCATTTCTATCCATATTTTCCTATTCATAGCCTCCCACACACTTTTCCCTGTCTTGATGCCTCCCTCCAATCCCAGCTGGATGTTAGCTATTGTATCATGAAGAAATAACAGGAACTGACTATAAAACCCAGTCCGATGGATTGGTTTTTTTTTTTAGGATTGGATTTGTGGGATCCTGACAGTCTGTTTCCTTTTGAGTGAAAGAATCTACAACCACTCCAAAATCTAAGGAAATTTTTCCAGGTTCTCACCTTAGTTGAAACTGGATGTCATAGATATTACATATATAGTGTTTTAGAGTTACTGCATAATACAACCATGGTTTAATGGAGATCTTCATGCTGTGGAGCCTAACCTAGGAACGCATGCTTCCATGTACTACAGGCTTGCCTTTCATTCAGAGAGGTGTGCAGCTTAAAGGGCTTCTGCCTGGACGTGCAAACAGAAAGCTCCTGCTATTCAAATTTACATAGGACTATTTGCCCAGCTCTTACATGACATATCACCTCTTAATGTTTTCAGTCATAACCTGCTCAGTGACTTTCAGTCTCCAGAAGTCATCAGCAGCAAAATGATAAACCTTGTAAGGAAATGAAGGCTATTTAAAGAAGTCACAAAGTGCATATAGCCTTCCCTGTGATAGTGTGGAAGTGACAGTTGACTGCAAATGCAGACAACTTCTGTGTGTTCATACTTCGTTTACTGCTCGTCAGATGTTCTCACTGTCCCTTTTTCCATGTCTCTCTCAGCGCTGTGTTGAGCTGTAATGATTCAGGGACCAGGCAGCTGGTTAATGCAGCTCATGTTGTCACCCTCGTGGGGCTCATTTGCCTACAGGCATGTCAGAAGGAACAAGTAATATAAGGGCATACATAACTGTGTTTGGCGGGGTACTGGAAAGATGCTGAAGCTTGCTTTAATGAATAGCGTAGGACATCAGGACCTAAGTAGCTGAGAAATGAGATAAATTTGCTTGAATGGAGTGTCGTGTTTCTGTAGTTGGGCTGTGCCCAGTACTCGATCTAAATGAGGTATGTGTACATGGTGTGCAGTGTAGACATCCCCTGTGTGCTATTTGTTCCTAACGCTGTCTTGCACATTTCAATATCCAGCACAGTTCACATCACCTGTGCTTCTATGCAGCTTAAGCCTGATGGGAGGGAATAAAGAAGACTGAGCCAGACTCTCCCTGCTGGAGTTAATGGCGTAGGGTGTTACAACGACCTTCTGCTCCCTGCATTGAGGAATTTGAAGGATTGGGGTTATTTTTCCCCCTCAAACCTTTGGGGAGGAGTACACAAGTGTGTAGAGTGATTGATACTATGTTAGCTGGTGTTCTGGTCTTAGCTGTGTGCCTTCACAAGCCTGTGTGCCCTGCTTCATGCTGGCAAGGCAAGAGCAAACTACATATCCTTTGTGTTGGTGCAGTCTAGGTTTGGTTTAGCTGTTGGGGATCACACTGCAGAGCAGTGAGAGGCATAAGCATGTTCTGGCTCTCCATTCTGGATTCTGAATGTTGACTGAATGTGTGTGTCCTTGGGTTTGCTGATTGTCTTTCCTAATTCTTTTATTGCAGCAGGTACTATAGGTTTTCTGAGCACCTCACACCAGCATGCGGCAGACTGTGTTGTAAGGAAGTGTAAGAGACAGCCACACACGAAAGGTCTTACAATCTCTTGTGATGATCTGGTGTAATCATCTGTTCAGATATTCCAAGGAACTGTATGGACAAGTTTTTCCGTGGCCAGGTTTTCACTGAAGGGAGTAAAGAGAATCATGGTTACTACTGAATTTGGGCTGTGTTTTGCAGCTGTGTTCTGTGGGAGAGGAAATGTTGGAGAGTTTAAAGCTATTGAGTGGCAGAGGAGCGGTGTTACTGTGCAACCTTGCTGCCACCCAGTATAATACGGTTTCCAGTTTGGATCAATTCCAGCTGTCAGACCCCAATTTATTACCCATGTCGGGAAGGACATGAGTTTTCTTTTTAGAAGGTCAGTATCATTTAAGGTTATTGAAAGCAAGGAAACCTGTTCTGCCTTTATAAGGAAAACATTGCTGTGGAGTTCTTAGGAGCCACACGGTTATAATGAATAATGAATGTATGGTACTTTGTGTAGCGTTTAGCTCAGCCTGAGAAAGAGAAAATAATGGAAGTCTCTTCTTTCTGCCTGTGTGTTCAAACGAAGGAAAATCAAAGCTGTTACAGCAGAGCTATATATCAGCTAACATATTTTAGGAACTGTGGAATGATCATAATTACAAAAAAGTCCTCCAGAGAGAAATTATGACTCATAGTTTATGTTCTCTTTAGTGTTGCTATGGAAAAAGAGGTTAGTGCCAATGGTCATACAGCAGTATTAATCTCTGATCTGAAAGAAAAATAAATAACAATCTCTAGCTTAACCCAAAGCAGATTTATTCTCAGTTACTGCAGCACACTCCATTAAAGGGGATAACCATGTAAGAAAAATTAAAGATGACATTGATTATCAGTTCTCAACATGCAGTTAGAGTTCCTTATTTGAATTGGTGTGCACTTCAGACTCCTGCAAATGACTTTGCAGAGCGAGAGGAAGGGAAGAAAGGCGTTTTGATCAAAAGGAGGGCAGGAAAGATCAGCTACTACCGACAGCTGCAAGTATGCTGATTAGAATTTCTTTATGCATGCGGTTAGGCTCAGCCTGGGGTTGATCCTGGTTCAAACGCAGCTCCTGAAGCAGAACCCTGGCAAGGGTCAGTGTAAAGTGGTGGAAAGTGGCTATCAGCCTTTTTCCGTTAATTTGGGACAGCAAGGGCCGTGAGTCAGGCAACAGTGGATGCTTGGGTGCTGAGTCAGCACCCTCTGGGCTGCTCTGGCATTTGTTTCCTGCCAGTTGTTTAGTTGCCTAGGCAAAACTCTAACCAGGACCAGGGCCAAGCAGCTGCGTGCTTGCTTTGCTCCGAGTGGACAATCTATTTCTCTGCATGCAGGAAGTCTACCTAACACCTCTTGACACGCAGGGTGAGCGTGTGCATCTTAGTGGGTCACAGTAAAGCTATTCTGCCTGTGTACCTGACTCTGTTTTCAGTTGGAGCTATGCCTTCTCCTTTGTTACTAACAGCAAACACTTGAAGTCAGAACTTAGCTTGAGATTTTACTCACAGTGCACCCCACAAAGCAGGCTATAGCCTTCCTTTCTGCCACCCTGTTGCATCTGCCGTGCTGATGGCAGTAAGCCTTTTTATTCTGTTGATGAGCTAAGCAGATTGGATTGGGGAGATACACAGATCTCATGTCCTGCAGCTATGCACACAGCTCTCACTGGTGGTCACAGGAGTTGTGCATGTGGCCCAAAGCCATTGTATGGCTGAGAGAGCCAGCTGAAAGCTTTTCATTGACTTTCAGGGTTGGAGTGGTACCTTGGTGAACAGTTTGCCCTCTACTGAATTGCCATTACTTCATTAATTCTTCCAAGTTTACCTCTTTTGAGTGTGTGACTATAAGTCATCAGCTGCATAACTGTTCGGCATTACAGCCTGTAACAACAAATGGGTTTCCTTGCATCAGCGTAAAGGGCAAACAGGTATATTTTACCTTCTGATCCTTTTCTTCTTCACTTTCTTCTTTCTCTTTAATCATCAATGTGCTTCAGTCAGGCTTGTATGAGGGCTTTCACTGTACTCTTATTAGGCAGTAATATGTTTCAGAAAGCCCATATCTGCGCCTTTTCACAGAGACGCTGGTTCAGGGATCAGCGCGATGCTGTCTGCCCTTTTCCCCTAAAAGGGGACAGAAATGTCAGCTGGTTTTCTGGCATTGAAAATGGAAGTATCAGCAGCCACCAAGTGCTGCTGGTTTAAATATTTATTCCATAAGGACTTTATCACACCTTTCTTTGTGCAGAGCTCCCGCTGATTCCAGTGGAGGTCAAACTCTGAATCCCTGCAGCAGCCAACAGGTCGGGTCTTCTAAGAAGCGATGGTATGAGTGGAGCGCGCAGGCAGGGGCTGTACCCATGTTATCGTGTCAAGAAGAGTAAACAAGCTGTTTTTTTAACCAGTAATTATGTAGACAAACCTGTCAGCAGAAGCATGGAATACCCCTGCGTATGCTTGACATCTGCCAGCCTGACAAGATCCAGGCACATGCTTCAGATACTTGAAAGAATACAGTGCTGCTGGTGCTGCAGTCTGTCTCCTCCCTCAAACACTTAAGTGTTGCAAGACTAACGTTTCTAGTCGGGACTCAAGAATGGAAGGAAAGGGGAAGAAACAGCTTGGGGGACTTCTCAGGATCCTTCCAGCTTCTCTGGTTTGTAAGATAGCACAAAAGCAGACGTTCATGAGTTAACATCTTTTTTCTCTTGGAAAGCATGCTTTCTTATGCTTGTTGGAATTACAGGCCCGCTCCTCCTTGTAAATGTTATGATCATGGTGGAGAAAAAATTTAATTCAAGCCCCTCAACTGATGGTGGTGTGTGTAGTGTATCCTGAAGTGGGTATTTGAATTAATTCTCACAGATGCTCAGTATCTGTATTTCCAATGTTTTTTCTGGATAGCACTGTAATGCTCCTACAACACTGCGCATGGGATTCATTTCAGCATCTCTAAAACTGGGTAAAGCATGGCCAAGGGTATTGTTTGAATTAAAGCTTAGCAGGACAAACAAACCAGGCCTATCTGAAAGCAAAATGTAAACATGATGCTGGGGTTCCTGGTTAGCACTTGGTGGCTGTGGGAAGTTGACAGCTGTTACATAAAGGTTAAACATGCATTCTTTGATCTGTCAGTAAAATTAAGCCCGCTATAGACTTTGTGGCACTCTAGAAGACATGAGTTTATCTGTGTGCATAAACAGAATATACACTTCAGTATAAATACGCTTTTCAGGACTATTTAAAGTATTGAAGCATGCTGCAGTCTAATAAAAAATCCAGATGGAACTAGCAGATTTGGAAAGTGCCTGACTACATTCAGGCAGGTTAGAGAGCTGACAGGTATCTGGAAAGCAAAGCACTGGTGTTTGTGTTGTTAAAGAACAGCAGAGGATGAGAAAGAAAATGGTATAGGTACAGGAGAGGATGAGAGAGAAAATGGTATAGGTACAACAGGGACACAAACTGAAGTAATAAACGCTTAACCTTTAAATTTCATCTTCACCAACTTCTCAGACTGCTTACTCCAAAGACTGATGTGGCTGTTCTATGTTATGCTTTTATTTGTCATAGTTGTAGTTAGTTACAAGTAAAAATGATGAAAATCCATTGTAGTTAATACAAAATAAAAATATAGCTGCACGAGTTATGCCATGGTTTCTCTCACAAACAGTATCACCTATATGATACCACACACTTAAGAGCTTAACTCTTAATGTACTCACCTACACTAAGCTCTTAGTGACTAAGTTCCAGTGTGATTTACTGGTTACAGATATTAACCCTGTGGAGTAATACCTGCTAATCATTTCATAACGGTATTTTTGCTGTAGTTTTTATTTCCCCTGTAATTTGTGATTCTAAATACAAGTTGAATGAAGCAACCTCTTAGTGCAATGTTTAGTATCAGTAGAGTTTTATATGTATATATATAAAAAAAAATAATCCACTGCATAAACAACCAAGGATGTAAGGTAACTGTTGTGGGTATTGTGCTTCCCTTTCTTCCCTTTCCCCCTTACCTTTTGTTAAGTGACAGGAATGAACGTTCATAGCAAATAAGCTACCCTGTAACCCCTCATTTTCAATTAATTCTGAAAAATTACAGACTTGTAATTCTGAGAGCAGGTAGGTGGCTTTGATGAAAGTTATTAGCAGAGAACCAAATCCTGTGGCTTTGCAGACTCATCCTTATGTAAACTCATCCCTGCCATGAAGTTCAGTCCGTAACACATTGTTCCCTTTAGACATGCCTAAGTGAGTGTTTCACCTTTTGGAAAAAAATTGTCCTTACATCCCTGTAATTATCTAACTCTTCTGTGTAGATATAGCTCTATATAGGAAATACTTTGTAAAAAGATAAATTATGCTATTTTCAGAATACTCTGAGATACAAAGTTGTGCATGTGCAAAGTTTGATAGTATATCACTATAAAGACTAAGAATTAGTGTTATCTGAGTATATATTCTTTAAGCTAGGTGTATAGATTTAATGTTGTGGGGGGGTTCTTTTTGCTTTTTATACATTTCGTAGCATCTCATACTTTCTTCAGACTATCTCCATGTTTCCGTCAAATCCCTTCTGTTGTTTTTTTTCCTTTTCAATTTCTGATCCCGTAGAGGTACAGTAACTGATCATACATTCATGCTTGTCACTAGTGTACTTCCATAACTCTGGTAGATTGAAAAACAACTTTTCATTTCCACCTAAACACAGTCATTTCTTCTAAGTGAAATAGAGAGAGACTATTGGTAAAAAACCTTTCCCCTACTGAAATGGATGGAACCAACTTCTCGGCTTCTAAGCACTCTGCTCTTTTAGTCTTACAGCATTGTGGAGCAAAGCCCCAAACAAACTATACATATATGCACAGTTACTGAGGCTGTTAGTACTCATGGAGCATAGCAAGGAAACCGAAATCAAATGTTCTCATTGGTATTTCTACATTTACATGCAAAACTACTCACAGTGCTGTAAAATACTTAGAAAGAAGAAAACCAGAAATGTTTGGGTTTTGTCTACTCTCCACACATTTCTCTGACCTAACTATAAGAAATCCAGCTGACCAGCTTGCTTCTACTACCCATACTCTTTTCCTGCCAGTCTCTTACACCAGCTGGCAGCATCTCTAACTTAATAAACACCAGTGATTTGGCCTAAAACGGAGCATGTTGCAGCCTGTGTCATTGATCTTGTTCACTCTGCGTTCCAAAACAATGCAGTAATTACCACTGCAGAGAAAAGGAGGGAAAAAACTGAATCGCTACTATCGCCTGTGTAGCAGAAACTAGTTACTCGCCCAAGTATAACCGTGTGTATCTGGAAGGAGGAGGAAGGCTCAGGTTGATTACGCTGTTTGGTCTATCTGCAGGACAGCTGCTTGGGTTGTTTCTTCATCAGATTGATCCACTTCTGCGCCGACTGGGTTGTTTCTTTCATCATAGAGTTTCTGGCTAGAAACTTGTAGAGGCACCCTGTACTCTTCATCATCTTCAACAATGGACAGCTCGATGTTGTTGTTCATCATGGCATTCCCTTCCATTCTTGCTTCCTTCTCTAGAGAATCAGCTGCTGCTTTGCCCTCCTCGGTCAGTGAGGTGGTAGGGGTCATATCTGAGTGCATGCTGGCAAATGACGCTTCATCCTCATTCTCACCTTGGTCAATGCTTGCAGTTTCTGTGGGTCTGTCCTCAGCTTCAGCAGGGCTTTCTCCTTCACGGACTTTCTTCACGTTGAACATGAGGGGCGATACTTTGAAACCTGAACTCTTTGAAGAAGAGGACTTCTGATGATGTACAGTAAGCGATTTCTTGATCTTTTCTCTCCGTTCAGGGGAGACAATCTTTGTGCTGATCTTGTTCATCTTCTTCTCAATGTTTTGGCGAGAAAATGCTTTCTTGAGGCTGTCTACCTTCTTAAGGCTGGATCTTTTAAGTTTCTCAGCTCTTGATTCTTCTGTTTTCTCCTCTGCACTGTCATCCATATCATCTTCCTCGTGAAACGTTTCATCATCCGAGTGCAACTCCACTGTTTGCAAAGTTTCTTCCAGTGTTTTGTTCTCATCCACAGGTTCTTCTTTTCCTTCCGTAATGCTGGGAACAGGCTCTTTTGCAAAAACACTGGCAGGGATCTCATTTTCCTCCTGAAAGAATTGACAATATTTGAGTTTCATAGCTCACAGGACACTAAATTAATAAACAAAGCACAACCCTCAACAATTACCCCACACACCCTAATGAGGTGAAAACTGCTGAACATTTCTTCTTGTCTCAGTATATTTAACTGGTAACAAACCACTCAAAGCCCACTGAACCATTATCTGGGAAAGTTAAAGACTAATGAGCGCTGAGCTGTGAGATTTCTCTTTCAGAGTGACTTGGAATGTGTACAGAATGGGAATCCTGTTCCTTGTCATTTAAAATAGATGCTCTTTAATACAAGTTTAGCTGTAAAGTTTGTGTACCCATCCCTGGGGAAGAGGTGTTGTGGCTAAGGAGGTCGTACTGCAGACCCTACATAGACCTACAGAAGTCATGTAACCCCCACAGCTTTCACGTTCTCTAGCCAAAGACTGGGAATATCTCTGCAGAGATGTTAGTTGCATCTAACCTTAGATGGCAAATGCAGTTAGCACTTTCATTGTATTTCAGCAAAATGTATGTTGCTGTTAAAAACAGATTGTTGATACTGAGAAGCCATGCAGTCCATGATGTTCAGACTATGTGCTATTTTACAGCTATTTACAGGGAAAAAAATGCTGGTAAATCTGGTTGTTAAATATTAAAAATATGGACAGAACTCCTTGAAAAAGATGTTTATGGCACACAAAAATAAGCAGATATTATACCACAAACAGTAGTAGTCACTTCTAGCTAACACGAAAATGTTTGCTTTTTTAGAAACAAAACCAAGAAAGGGCATGAAAGGAGAGAAGGTGTCTGAAAACAAACCAGGCTGAATGAGGGCAGAAGCTGCAACTCGTAATGAAGGACCTCTGTGGCTGAAGCTCTGCAGCCCTGAGCAGTTCACTTCAGAGGCAGCACAATGAACACACTGTTCTGCAGTAGGATTTGCAGGCATCTGCCCTGCAAAGAAAATGAGACTCCTTGCACGCTCCCTTTTCCTCTTGGAATTGCTATGCCTTAGGTCTGCATAGTCTCCATTCATTACCTTTTTTATCACTCTCAGAGTGTATGCAGTATCACTTAGCTGCATGGATTGGAAGGATTTTCTCGCCTCCCCACTTCCCATTTATCTTTAGATACAAAAAGCAGTAAGTTCTGAGTGAAATGGTTGTAATAGTCTCACATCTGTCCCTAGTGGCCCTGAGTGTACAGTTAAGGGGAAGAAAGGCCACATACGCTTCGGAGCTCATGCTCATTATTTCAGGACTGAGCATGCAGTTGTGATCACTGGAGAGAACAGTGTCATGGGCTAAATTTGCTGTTGACACTCTGTAAGAATGCTTTTAAAACCAAAATAGTCCTGGCTACCTTGTAGTGCTTCTGGAACTCAAGAATATACATGTGGCCAGGCATCATTTTATACCGTACATACACAGTATACATCATATACACTGTGATTTAAGTGTGTTGATGAGTATCTCTGGTAAAACGAAAAGTATGGATGGCAATTTGGCAGTTTTACAGTTTGTATGTGCTTTATTTCTATGGTTTCTGCACACCTTCCTGGACCAGCAGCCTCAGCGACAATCACTGGCACAGACAAAGCTTTTCCAAGCCCTTTGCCTGCAGTGGAACATCTAATAGAGCCATCCCTCCTCTCCCAACACCTGTAACGTTATTGCAACTATCGGCAACAATGACCAAGATGATAGATAACAAAACAAAGGAAACCTGCACAAGCTTTAAGTGAAAGCAGCTGTAACTGCAGTACAAATATTTATATTTTCTCTCCACTGCAGTTAATGAAATATGGATTACATGAGTGGGTGCAGTGTAAAATTATTCCCCAGAGCATGACAACTCAGTATGAAGCATAATTTACATGTCTTGTGCATTCTTTCCAAATCTAGGTAATCACATACAGTTTTAAACAGCTGAACATTCAGGTGTAACTGTCTGAATGGCATAGAGAACTCCAATTTTAATGAGTAAAGATGGATTGTAACTTTTAAAGTATTTAATCTAGGAAAGTGGTGTTGTATGTAATGGATCACAGTACAATCTAAGCCAGAGATGTACCTGTGTGTCTCTTTTCAAGGTCAGTTTAGCTCTGTGTCTGCAGTATTCACATTAAACCAAAGTACTGCATGCAGTCTCTAGAAGAATATGGACATAGATCTTATTTCTACTTTTATCAAATTAGTGGCTGAGTAGAAGGGAGACTGTCAAGTGATCCATATTTATAAAGCAAAAAACAAATGATGATACACTACATAATAATGAGCTAATGATTCAATTGAAAGCAGTTTCTAGGTAGTCTTTAGCTATCAGTCAGTCAAGAAATCACTTCTCTGTCTAAACCTCCTGCATGGCCCTGGAAAACATAAGTCTCTGGGCATCTCTTGTAAAGTGTGAATGACATGCACTCCTATCTCACATTTCTAAAAGACCTTAGGATCACAGGTACTATTAAAATGCAAATGAAAATAAATCGAGTGTTTTGGAAATGCAAAGGTGGTATAGTAGGAACACTGATAGCAGAGACATTTCTATTTCAAATGTGGTTACCGATAACATATTCTAAGTGGGATATTGGTAACTTTTTGGTCTAACAAGTTTATATGACAGCTGTGTTTTGTTTTGATACATTTTTCAAGCAGTCTGGTATTTCATTTAGGAAGACTAGAACAATACACTGAAAAATGCCAGCTGTTACAAACTGCGTAACTATTTTCTGTGCCAAAAGAAAAAGTAGAACTTTGATCTTTTCTTCTTGATCTAACCTAAAGTTCTGAGAAAGCAATGCATCTTTTTATTTTCCACATCCGAGTTCAGAAACAGCACCTGCATTTTCTCAGATGAGCTTGACTGTAGGTAGCTGCCTCCTCTGAATTTCATTTGTCCGTGTAGGAGACAAATAGAATGATTCGAGTTCTTTGCGTAAAACAAGTCTTGCTAATACTACTTATACCTGCAGAGTTAAAATCAGTGCCTTCCCTATGGCTTTGATCAGCCATTCTCTGGAGCTTTCTGTAGGTCATAATCTCATCCCTATCTTTTACCAGAAAAGAAGGTAAGATCCATAATGGTGTACTACAAAACTGAGTGAGCAGGTAGTTAATTTATTCAGGAGGGCTGCATTTCTGATGCTGCATAAGGGCAATTGGTGTGCTTTGATTTCACTTTTTGTTGGATTTGTTGTGAGAGGCCATGGCCTTCAAGAAAGCAAGATGGCATTTCACCATGCTTACAGCGGTCCAGCCACCTCTGCACTCTGTAGATGCTGTTACATGCCTACATAATTGCAAGTCTAAAACTTGTTTTGCTACACAAAATAGCTCAAAAGATGACAAATCCTTCTAAAACCAGCAATATTTCCACCTACTTTCCTTTGGACAGGCTCTTCAGACCTGGATGTCACCACAGGAAGGGATGAGGGCAGGGAGCAGGCTGGGGCTGCGGTCAAGGAGGGGGAACTTGCTAGGTGCCTGTTTGCCCAGCCTGCACAGGCTGGGTATGGGCTGCACTGTCCCCTTGACCTCCTGCAGCACAGCTGGATAGAGTCCTAAGAGCCACGCAAGGTATTTTTGTCATTAATCAACATAAGAATATTCTCCCTGCAAGGCCCCAGTGGGACATTCAGCAGTGAGATGATAGCATTACCAGCCTATAATTCTTCTGCTTCCCTCACTTGTGCATTTCTGAGTTTGAAGTTGCTTATTTGAAAGATTATTACAATGACCCAAACAACAAGATACAATCAAGTGGCTGCTTTCCTGTGCCCTTCTCCTGCTTCATTTCAGTTTGAAGCATTTACCAAGAGCAGCATCTGACAGGAACTCAAGTATCAGTGTGCTTGACCCCATGCTATAATTTTGACTTATTTAATCTGTTCTATTTACCAGTAAATATGAGATTTTAATTTTCAAATTAACATGAGCCTTTTTTTATCTTGTGTTTTGCTTTTGCAGCTAAAAACAAGGGCAAACAAAGCCCCCACCAAACCAGAACCAAAAAGCTGGTCACATGGTGGGAACAAAATAGAGGGGAACAATGCCAAAGCTTAACAAGGATTTTTAAAACAGTCACTTCAGTGTTTTGCTGAATCGCTGTGTCACTTGTGGCATCTGTAATAACTTTTGCATCCCCAAATGCTGGGAACAGAGCGCCCTTAAAATATGTCACCAATTAAATAAATCTATGCAAAGTAGGAACAATGCAGACAGTTTAGGGGAGAGAAAACTAAGTGCATTTTAATGGCAAATATGTAAATAGGTGACCTTTTCTCAATGCAGTTCATTCTTAGCGTGTACGCTGAGGGAAAGCTGATGCTGGCAAGCGGCAACACAGCTTCATAAACGCAGAGCTGGAGCTCAGTCATGTATTTTGGCTATGCTCAGTGCCCCCACCAAGAATCAGAGAGTATGAGGTAGACAGTAAATGCAGAGCTGAATCACAAATGTGTATTTTGGTTTTCATGCCAAGCTGTCTTCCTAAGCTGGAAAAGCGGGTTCTAATGGGAAAAATGCAGTGTGAAGTTTGGGATGGGTTTGGAGATTTTTTTTTCTGTGGAAAAGAAGAACACCCCCCCCCCCCCCCAGCTGAAGTCTCTGACATCCAGATTTCCCTTTTGTTTTTACAGAAATCTGGCATCAGTATGGCTTCATTGTTGAGACTTCTCCTTCCTGCAATTGTTTTTCCATGGATTCCTGCTCAGGGCAGGACAGAAACCCAGCCAGCCTTCTGCTTTTCCCTCTGTATCCTAGTTATCCTAGCAAGGCAGTGCCCTCTTGGATACTGAATCATCCCACCTCCAGCTTGTAAGAGACCCCACAGGGTGATGCCATGGAGGTGGGCACACAGGTAAGGTGCCTCTCTGGGCTGGCAGCAGGAGTGTGGGCATGGCTTGGCAAGCACCCACCATCCTTCTGGGTGCGGCTGCTTCCCCAGTGGAAAATCCCAGCTCCTCCCATGCCCTGGGAAGCTCTTCTGGCCACCCGGGTTTTCCAGCCAGCAGCAGGGCAGTGCCAGGAGCAATTCCCAGTTGACAGCTGTTTTTTTAACTGAATTTAACTGCAGTGTTTCTTTTCCAAGGCTTGTGTGCCTGATCTCCATCCATCTGGGATCAGTTATGTTCATCTCCCCACACCACGGCAATGTATTTTCCAATGAGAGACAGAAATGAAGTCAACTAAATCCTTGCAAAAGCAATGAAAGACCTGCTGTCTGAAGGTACTGGCCTGGTGATGGGTGGTGGAGCAGCAATGGATTTTCCTTAGCTGTTGTTCTGAGACACAGACCTGTATCATTTTCTTTGGGTCTGTGCAGTTTAGGACTCAGTATTTAGGACTCCAAGGAAAGGCTTGGAGGTTTAAATAGGCTTTAGCTTTGCAATACTGTTCAGTGTAAGGAAGCAAGCAAGGCCAGCTCTCCGCTGTCAGGACGCTGCTTGCTTTACTCTCCAAACTCGTCTTGGTGAGTTTTACCGTTACTTCACCCAGTGTCTGCAGCATCACTGCCACTAGGTAGCAGCAATGGGGATCCTTGGCCAAGGTAACAAGACCTGCCCTGCACACATACAGCTGTGTTTTTGGCTTCACACTCCACATTATGTCATTTTAAAAGGCTCAAATATTAGTTCCGTGGAGGAAGACACTGTAGTTGCAATGGCCAGGCCTTAATTCTCATGCTTGGAGGTAGCATAAATGCAATAGAATTGCTTTCCCCCAGGCCACGCTGATGCACCCTCCCCATGGGAAGTGTTCAAGGTCTAGGTGGCAGCCAGCTAGCAGGGCCTGGGAGATGGCAGTGTCTAACTTACAGTAATGGATCACAGAGTCCTTGCAGAAGCACAGGGAACATGTGTCTTTTAGTTTACCCAGTCCCTGGAATAATTTCCACATTCCTTCTGGGGTGGAAACTACCACTCGGTACATGCCACAGCTCCTCCTCTTCTGGCTTGGCAAGCCAGGACTGCAGTTTGGGAGAACAATAAGCAGGAGGTGGGGGCTTCCTCTCTGGGGGAAGGGCCTCTGCAGTAACCAGGTCTGCCAGCTTTTAAAATCAAGCACTGCTCTGTTGTTTTGGGGTTGTTTAAATAGAAATAACGCGCAACAACACAAGGAGGGGAGTTACAGACTGACAGATATAACACCCAGACAACAAGTTTTGTGCGACAAGGTGGTGACATGCCTGAGCTGGGGCTACTCCAGCCCTGCATTTGCTTTCCTTTCTTCCCTCAGGGTGTTGCAGAGGTCTGGCTTTTTCTTTTCCCTTTGTCAAAGATGTGAAAGTCACATCCTGTGTTTAGTTAAAGCTCACGCCATTTTCTGTCCAGGCCATTGCTTAAAAAGGGGAAAATATGCAAACTGCTGCTATCGCTGGGTGGAATCCCAGGAAGCTGAGTTTTTTAGCTGGATTTTTAGCTCATCCCTGAATGGGCCACAACAGCTTGAGGAAGAAAGCAGGATGTGAGGCTGTGTGACAGGGAGCTGCAGCACTGCCCCTCTCCTCATCCGGAGGGCAGATGCAGTGGCAGTTTTAAGGGCACTGGTAAAAGTTACGGGCTCTTGTGTCAAGTTTGCTAATTAAAAGGAAAAAACCCCTTTCTTCAAGTTTACTTTAAAACCCCAAACCCCCCAACAAAACAGCTCCTTCCCCACATATGCTAAGAGTTAGCAAAAAATGGCTCTTTCCCAAATTTGTTGAGAATAAAAGGTGGCACTTTTCCCAAGTTTACTACTAGTTAGCAAAACAAGATCTCTTTCCTCAGGTTCGATAGCAGTTAGTAAAAGACAGCTCTTTCTCCAAGTTTGCCAAGAGTCAAAAGGCTCTTTCCCAAAGTCTGCAAAAAGTTAACCAAGAAAGGGCTTTCCCTCCCCAGACTCCCTAAGAGTTAGAAAAAAGGCATCTCCTTCCCCAGATTCACTAGGAGTTAGCAAAACAAGCTTTTCCCCTGAGTTTGCTAAGAGTAAAAGTGGGTGTTTCTCCTAAACTTGCTGAGAATTAAAGCTGACTCTTTCCCAAAGCTTGCCAAGACTAAAAGAACTTCTCCAAAGTTAGGAAGAAGACAGTTCTTTTGCCAAGTTTAAGAGTTAGTAAGAAGTCAGCTCTTTCCCCAGGTTTGCCCAGTACGAAAGGTAGCTCTTTCCTCTTTCCCTAAGCGTGCTAGGAGTTAGCAGCAGCGGTCTTTTCCAGTGTGGCCGGTGGGCCGTGTCTCACCTGGAAGATGAGCACCTTGAAGCGGTCCCGCCGGAGGAGCTGTGCGTGATGCTGCTCCAAGCGCCGCACCTGGTCGCACTGCCTCTCCAGCCGCTCCCGCACGGCGCGGGTATGCGCGCACACCTTCCGGGACTTCTCCAGCAGCTTCTCCACCGCTTCCCCGGTTGCCCCGTGGCTGCGGCACAGTTTCCCCAGGTCTCCCTGAATACCCCTCACCGCCCCTTCCAAGCCCCGCTGCCTCTGCTCCATCTGCCGCTGCTGCCCTTCCACCGCTTCCAGCATCGACACCAGCTTCTCCAGCAAGGCCAGCACGGTCAGGGCATTCACCTGCCCCCCGACCGCCTCCGACGGCGGTAGCGGAGGCACCGCGCTGCCTCCCGCTGCTTCCCCCATCTTCGCGCCGGGATAGGACGGCCGAAACCGCTGCTGCTCTTAAGGGCTGCGCCTTCCCCTCCCCTGGGGAGGTTTCGGACAGAGCCCGGCCCCGATCCCGGCCCGCCCCAGGCGGTCTCCGGGATCGGGGCCGGGCTCCCTGGGCCTTCCCGCATCCCGTCCCCCCCCGTGTATTTGAACAGCAAAAGGGGAGATTCTCGCCCCACACTTAGCAAAATGCAGTCTTCTCCTTCTCGCAAGCATCAGTAGATGGCAGGAGATACCGCGGAATGCCATTGCTGGAGGAGAAGCTGGGATTGGTGGTGCCGATGGTCCTGGGGAGTTCTTGGGAGTTTGAAGCCTGTCTCGTTGAATCGGAAGGAATTTAATAATAACAAAAATTAAAAAAATTAAGTAATTACTATATAAAACATAGCGATTATGGTAATAAATTAACATTAACGGGCCAAAGCATGCTAATATCTTAACATAATATTACCATAGTCATAGTTATAAAATATTAATATAATTATAGGCATATATAATTTCAGTACTTAAAAGGCGATTATAAGAAAGATGGGGAGAGGGCCTGTTGCAATAGAATGAGGGGCGATGGGTTTAAACTGAAAGAGGGGAGATTCAGGCTGGATGTGAGGACGAAATTATTTACAATGGCGGTGGTAAAATCCTGGCGCAGGTTACTCAGAGAGGTGGTGGATGCACCATCCCTGGAGACCTTCAAGCCAGGCTGTGTTTGGTTCTGGACAACCTGGTTGGGTGGGAGATGCCCCTGCTCACTGCAGGGGGGTTGGACTTGATGAGCTTTGAAGGTCCCTTCCAACCCAAACTGTTCTATGATTCTATGATTGTAATAATAATTAACATATTTGTATTTGCATGTGGTGAAACAAATCTCCAGGCACTCCTTTCACCAAGTAAGCACCCCATGCAATGCCAGACTGCTGGGGTTTTAATACCAATTTAATTCCTCCTTCTCCTCATTGCTATTATGACTATTATTATTTCAGATTAGGACTATTCTATTCTTAATTTAAAAAAAAACCAACAAACCCAACCAACCAGTCTGGTGTTGCATGGGGTGGTTGCTTGATGGACGGAGTACCAGGAGATTTCATTCACTGCCCGTGGTGTGGAGTTCAGCTAGGCATTCTGGTTGCCCAGACCGAATTCTCTAGTGTTTCATAGAATCATAGACTGGTTTGGGTTGGAAGGGACCCTAAAGCTCATCCAGTTCCAACCCCCTGCCACGGGCTAGGACACCTTCTGCTAGATCAAGTTGCTCCAAGCCCCTTCCAACGTGGCCTTGAACACTGCCAGGGATGGGGCAGACACAGCTTCTCCGGTGAAAAATCATAAGGGTCAGAACGGCTGTTTTGAGGGAATAGGGATGAACTGGGTGTGGCAGCAGAGGGACAGTGTTCTCAAGCTATTGCAAAGCTTGGCATGAAGAAGTGCCAAGCTGCTCATTTAGAATAATACATAACTGTTCCCAGGTCTGATCCAGAGCTGTTATCATCAGGGAAAATGTTACAGAGTTTCACAGACTTGGGTTGCTCATCTGTGTGCTGACATTCTCAAGCACAGCCAGTTTCTTTTTATCTTCTGTTCTTGACGTTTGCCTGGTAACAGGAATTCTTGCTGAAACACAGATGTTTCTAATACGTGGGTATATGGAATTCTAACACTTGGATAGCTGAAATATATTATTTCCTAATGCTTGGGTATATATAATTCCTCCATGGTTTTCCTGCAATCCTGTAGATTAAAAACATCTATTTGGAGTCCAAATAGCTGTGATCCTCACCCTTTTTCTTTTTTTTTTTGTACAAAATCATTTAATCATTTTACCATAAAAAGGAATAAAAACTAATGACTGAAAACCAATGCAGATGTGTTAGCCATGCCAAGCTCTGCATGTTTGAGCCCCTGAATGTTCCGCAACATTACCGGTTTTGGTCCTTGGTATTTTTTCAGGCTACAATTTCTATTCGCGAAGTTGTGGGAGCTTGTAAAATGCATTTGGTGAGTGCGTTCACTTAGGAAAAGAACAAAAATCACTGCGTCTGCCAGAGTTGTCAGCAAGGAAAGTATGCCAAGACTGTGAAATATGCAGGCTCAGAAAGGAGTGGACATATTTTAAAGGAGCAAACTAAACAAACCCCTTCTGTTTCCACGGGCTCTCCCCAGCAGCACTACCTGATACGCCCTTCCTATGACATTCCTGTTTCCAGAGGGCTGCCGGTGTCCGCCCCTCTTGGTAGCTTGCTTCCTTGTTCTCTCCCTTGTTTTTGGCTGGGATCTTGGAATCCGGACAAGCAGTTTAAATTGGTCACAGTTTATGGCAGAAGCAGCTCATGCTGCTGTGTGTGTATGTGAGATGCTGGCCTTGGCCATGGTGGTGCAGGGGAGAGATCAATTTGTTCCACATTAATTTTTCTTCAGGTTTGAGGAGCTGTGGCAAAACCCTGGCCTGGCCATGGTCCCTGCTGCTGGACAAGCTGGCTCTCCATCCCATCTCTAGTTTGCACTTTGGAGCCTATCTCCCTGAGACTTTCTGCATCAATCTGTATACATGGCACATATACATAATGGAGGAGATAGGTAAGCTGTCTTTTAATCCAAGTAAACACTCTCCTGACTCCTGTTATGAGCCTTCTGCAAAGGTTCTGCAAGTCTTGGAGTGTTTGAAACTCCTAGCCCTGTGCATCCTAGGGAAAAGCTGGACTACCCCATGGCAGCCAGCACAAAATCCAAAGTATGGTTTCCTTGTTAGTCCCCCGACCAGGCAAAGCCAAGCCAGGAACAGCAATGTTGATGTGGCTGCAAGGCCCATCAGCAGCCACTGCAGAGGTTTCCTTGCGATCCCAAAGGCTCAGGAGGTGAGTGTTGTCCCTGTGCTCCCTCTGTGACTTGGGTTACAGCCTGGACACAATGCCATGGGGAAAGGAGCACTAATGAGACGAGGCATAAGATGGCCCCAAACTGGTACCTCTCCCAGCCAGCTGCGGATTTTGACACCAGCTGTCAGCCCTGATTACCTGTCCTGTTTGTAACAATAATGTCATGCTGGTGGAGCCGCCAGTGCTTGGGGGAATCCGAGACCTTTTATACAGGTTTGGCTGTTATTTACTTCTATTGATTAGTTCGGCAAGGTATCAGAGGAGTGTTTTTGCCTAGTTCGGTGCTGGTTTTACCAGTGAGAAACTTTCCAAAGGAAAACATTTTACGTTTATTTAGAAAGAAGCGGCATTAAAGAGTTTAAATTTATCAGGGTCATCTGATGTAAGTCAAGAGTTCTTTTCATGTAAAATCAATGTGCGTGAATTATATGGACAGAAATTGGAGGTTAACTCACTCATTAGTCACATGGTGCTCAGGATAAGAAATGTTTGATGCTGGAGCATTACTCATAATTTATTGGGCATGGAGTAATAGGTAAAACAATATGACAGGAAAGGAAGGAGAAGGAAATTAATAGGGGAAGTAAGAACGGCAGGGACCACACAGGTCAACTTCAGCTCATTGGATTTCATGTCCAAGCTCCCACTGACTTTGAAGATGTGGCATGAGGCCATCTAACTGTGCAAATGCAGCTAGGTAAAGATCTGGTTAATGAGAAGAGCACAGGAGAGCCCAGCAAGGGAAGGCAGGTGTCTTGTGGGGCTGATGTCTGCTCCAGGGGGACAGGGGAGAAGAAATAATAGGCATGGGATGGGAGAAGTGATGCTGCCACTACTGGCACTGGGATCGAGTGTCTGCACCCAGCAAGTGAAGGCTGAAGACATGACACGTGGTTGCCTCTTGCTGGAGGGTTACTCTGAGGGCTTGTTCTGGGTCGCAGGAACCTTTGCATGCTGCTGGTCTGCTCCTTTTGCCACAGTGATGTTTGTTATACCATCAGAACCTCTGCCTTGCAGCTGGGGTGGTTTGAAACTGGCCCAAAGCTTCTGGGGAAGCAGAGGCCAGACTGGCTGATTTGTTAAACATGCGTGGTGAGTTTTGTGTTGTTGGGCAGTGAGGCTAGAAATGCTGATGGGATTTGTCCCAGCAGAAGGCATTCCTCCCCCTTGGCCATAGACTGCTCCTTCCACTGACACAGCACAATTAGTCCATCAGTCCTTAGTGGTGCCTTTTGATGTTTTATTAAAACAGAACTTTATGTCTGTTGTGAGCCAGTCTCACTGGCAGCACCCAATTTGTGGTGTGCTGTAAAAGCGTTAGAGAAGAAAGATAATGGATTAGAGAAACAGTGGCTGATTTACTGCATTGTCTTTGGCACTGAGCAGCCAGTTTGGACAAGTACTACGAAGCCCAACCCTGGCTGATAGATGCGATTTAGTGCAATGGATTATGGAGAGCCTCTCCTTTAGCAGTAGTTACTAGTACATTTTGAGAAGGTAACAGCATCTCAGATGTGATGTGGTGTTTTGTGTATAGGAGCAAGCACTGGTCTGTGGAGGAGAAATCTTTTACTGCTTCACAGCTCCCGGGGTGAGGGAGACAACCCAGGAGGCTGTACACAGCATGGTGGGTACACAGAATATTTAGCATGAGGTAAGCAACTGGAAATCCACTGCCTATATACAAGGTGGATTGAGATCTGTGCAGTGTGAGGGCTCTGGGGGGAGGGGGAAGTTGGTGGACGGGGAGCTGAAGAGGGAGGATGCAGCAGCAGCATCCTCAGTGCACTAGCAGCATGACCCTTTGGGAATCGGCTGTGGGTGAGGCAGTGGCTGGAGGATGCTGCAGGCAGAGACCACCCTCTCCTGCTGCACTGTCTCTGAGGGGAGCAGGGCATCGTACCCATCTGCAAAGGCTTTGCTTGTCCCAGTGACCATCAAGCCTGCTCCCTGAAGGAGGGAACTGCTCAGGGCCTGGCTCCTAGCTGGCAACTCCCTGCAAACATGAGTAACTGGCTTTGGAGAGCTAATGTGTGAGAATGGGAAATTTGGAGAGTCACTGCTGGGAGTAATTTTAATATTTGGGGGAAGAGCAAGATGAGACAGTCTGACGGGAAATGTATCATCGTAGGAGAACATGAAACTGCAGTTCTGCTCTCTTGTGCAAACGGTATCCAGCAGAACTTAATATGCAACGAAGAAATCCACTTCCACTTTATCGTCCAGACTAAATCATGTTATGCACAGGAGACTTCCTTTTTGCTCTGTGCCAAGGAGTAATAATTCTGCGCAGACTTGTAGACAAGGAGAAAAAAATAAGCCACATAAAAATACCATATGTGCCAGGCATTCTCTGTGTATTTCCTCAGACATTTGAGGAGCATAATAATAATAAACTGCTTTTCTTTTTTCTATTTGGAAAGCAAATTAAGTTTTGTGAAAGGGTGAGGAATAGTTTCCTTAGTTTCAGATAAAGGGGGATATTTCAGCCACTCAGTTGGACTTTTTAGCAGCTCGGACAAAAGCGAGGTCAGGACACCAGCAGATGCAAATTGAACAGCATATGGCCAGTCAGACCAGAGTTGCCAATGTATTGTATTCATCTAGTGAATATGTGGGGCACGGAGCAGGATGAGCAAGTCCATTAATGTCAGGATATAAAAAGATACGGAGGTGATATTAAAGGAACATGAAAAATGGCAGGATCTGCAGGATGGGCTGTGATTACCTACTGGGAACTAGTTCTGCTTTTGGAGCAGAGGAGCAGCTTCATCCTGGAGACCTGCTCCTGCAGCCAAGCCTTTGTAGCAGGTGTGAGGATCTGCAAGGTCACAGGGACCAGGGAACCAGAGCTCAAGGGAAGGTTTTTTTCTGGTTGTTTTTGATGAAACAAGAGTGGAAGATGGGCTTTTAGGAAGTGTGATTAAAATGTTCACCGACATTCTAAATTTCCTCCAAAGGTGCCAGCTTCTTTGGAAGAAAATGCTGGAGTTTTCCCCCAATTTCAGATCAGAAACTATGTATAGAAACAGAGCTACTTTTACCTTTAGTGTTTTATATTTCTGGAGAAAAGGGGAAGTAGTTTTCAGTGAAAGGCAGAGATCACCTGTCTGCTTTCTCTTTCCTCCTCCACTAAAAGACAGTAAAAACTAGAAAGCTTTTAATAGTTTGCAGCTGAATACACATGGATGCTTCTTCTTCCAGGATACTTTGTATTACAGTAGGTGCTCAATGATTTATTGTCTTTTGAAATTTCTCAAGGAACATCTAGGAGAGCAACCTTCTTGGAAAGGACGAGGACAGTCTGCTCCTGTGAAGACTGACAGAGAGTTCTGATGTTGCTCTATGAAGATTGCTCGAGCTGATGCCTCTTCCTAATGGAGGTGAGATTTTCCAGCAGTAAATCAGGGATTATAATCACTAAAAAGAAGCCTGCCTCTATCTGGCATGTTCCCTGTGATTGTTATTATTAGTAAAAAGCTGAAAGAAGAGCTTTGTAATCAGGTTGTTTGGAAGAAGAAGATAATGAAATCATACTTAATGGAAGTAAGTCGAGCATTAATTATGTGAAATGCAAGTGAATTGAGAAGATCTGTTTTCTGCAGATAATTGGGGAGACTCGAGTCACTTTCAGTCTGCAGGCACACTGTCATTTGTGTTCCTTGAATCTTTTATTTGGGACGAGCTATGATGGACCTGGAATCTAGAGAGTGTCTTTCACTGCTTGCTGAGGCATCTGTCATGTTGTGCCATGCGACTTCATGTTGTTCAAATGACATTGCAGGAGATAATAGTGCAATGCAAAGCCAAGCATGATAAATATGACATGGCATGTCCAAAACAATACTTGCTTTTAGTAGATCAGTTATCCTTTAAGAGCTAGTATTTAGGTTTGTCCTTAGATAATTCAATAGCTCCTGTCTCTGGTAGGAATGATGTCAACCTGAGTTACTGTTTGTGACGAACAGTGATGATGGGACAAGATGGCATGAAAAGGATGAAAGAACAGCAGGTGCCGGGTGTGCATCCCAGAGCTCTTCTCTGAGTACCTGGTCAAGGCGAGGTTTGTGGGGCTGAGCACGATAACGAAGTGAGAAATAGTCCAACGGGACCTGTCACGGGCCACCTGGCCTCAGTGGTAGCATATGCCCACTGCAGCACTCTTGATTTTTCTGTATCCTTTTTATCCTCATGTCCCCTCTAGTGTGCCTGTATTAAGGCAGCGGAAGAAGAAGGGAAGAAAAGCAAAGCACCAAACATCTGGTAAGTTGTGTGAATTGGGTAAATGGGGATCTGGTGAAATCAAGTGATTAAAAACCAATCTGGGACTGAAACATGGACCAGCCTGTTTGCCGCGAAACCTGCATCTGATGTGACCAGGGAGAAGCCAGCCCCTCAGCCCCCCAAGGGAGAGCTGGGGTTGGAGAGTCTCCAAAAAATGGGATGGGGGTGCTTCCCAGGCCTCCAGATTTACTTCATTTTCCATAGGAATAGGTTGAAATCTAGTTGTTCTTGCACATGAAAACCAGAAATCTAGGCTTGAAGGATTTGGGTATTTGACAGTATCCTCTCTCTTGGTCTCTCTCTTTCCTGCACTTTCCCCTTGCTGCCATATATATGGCATATGCATGCACTAGCTGTCTGTTCTGGACAGTAATTATTTTCAGTGATTGAAAACACTTATTAGATTTAAAAAAACTTGCATATTTTTCAGAGCCTCTATTGAGGTTAGGAGAGAAAAAGAAGGTTAAATCAGGTACCGAGCACCCGTGGCGCATGGTATTAATACCTTATTTATTACTGCACGGCTATTAAGTGTTTTCATTCAGAAGTATTGAATAGGCAGAAAGTCATCTACACAGGACACGGCTAAAATGTCAGGCTGCAAATTAGTTTGTTTACGCAGCAAGCACTGCTGATTTCAGCCCCGCTTCCTGGCATGCTGTCATGCTCTAGGTTAGTCAGTGAACCCACGTTCACATCAAAGCCATGAGCAGGGTGAGCTTAGTCTTTAACCCGAGCACAGTTCACCAGGAGTTATTTACATGTATTGGCTGCAGAACTGAACGCATGGTGCCGTTCAGTGTTTCAGATGACCTCTTACTTGTGCCCTGCAGCAGCCTGTAACTCACCCCGGTGACACGGACCTCCTCCGACTGTCATCTCAGAGGGTTTCCCATTGCCTGCTCCCATTGCACTGAGGGGCTGCTGCAGTGGTGAAGTGGGTGTATGTATTTCCCTGCAAATATCTTAGTTTTATTTTAGGTTGTGGATCTTAAATTACTAAGGCCTGACTCTGTTCACAGGCTCCCGGCTGTGTTGCCAGACTTTCTGGAGATCAGTCAGAGAGTAACCACTATTCGGGGTTGCAGCCACGTAAAGGTTACTCCTGCTGTGAGAAAGGATGGTGAAGCGGTTGCACTGGGTGCACTCTGTCATTAATGATCCTTTGCTGAAATCCATTGTGTTTTGCCACATCAAATGTGTTTGAACAAGATTGCGGAAGAATTTTCTGCTCTTTTGGTGGCCTCAGCAGTGATGTGGCAGGGAAGCTGGTGGGACAGCCTTCTTCAAGGCTGGCCTCTTCCTGTGCATCAAATCTGGATGTGTTCCCAAGCAGATCAGCCCTGAAATCTGTGTTCTTGCTGCCAACACAAAGATCAGTTAGACCCTGTCGTATGGGGCACTTTAAGGACGAGGCCAGTGCGCTACAAACTGGTCTGGGCCTGCAAAGCCATTTCATGTCTGTCACCAAGGAACTATCAAAGAGTAATGACTTTGTCGTTAGTATACAACTGAGATGGATGTGAAGTGGTGATCCAGATGTGTAAGACTCCACCCCATAATTAGTCCTCCAAACCAACCAGCTGCTGTGCCATAACTTTTCAACTGGCTCTCACCCCGATTGCATACCCACACAATGCTGCTTCCCTAAATCCACAAAAATCTCTCATACAAGTTAGTGGGAGCTATACCTATCCCATCTGCACAACACCAGCTGTAGGTAGGTCCCCAGGTCCCACAGCTTCCCCTGTGAATGGAGAACATACCTTCTCTTTGTCCCTTAGAACAGGGGGATGCTGGGGAGCTTGGGGATTTAGGGCACAGGAGAGTATGTGGGCATCTCATTTGACTTAAAGTTTTCTTCACCACAAGCAGTGCAGACCTGTTGTTATAAGGACATTTTCTCTCAAAAAAAGCCAACCCTCAAACCCCAAGCATTTTCCACTCTGAATCTTCTGACAGCATTGCAGGTTGCTGAAAGAAGGGTTGGGAAAATTCATCTTCATCTGGAGAGGGCTTTTTCTCTGAGCTTGTTTTCTCCACCGAATCTTGCTTTCCAGCTTCTTTGTTGCTTGCTGGGAGCAGTAGCCACAAATCCAGTATTGAATGGGAGCAAGGAAGACCATGGAAGGGAAAAGCTGTGATTGAAGAAATGGAGCATCAAGACTTTGTGTTTTGTTTTTTCCTCCAGATGACCTCCCTTTTATAAAACCTATAGGGCCAAAACCCCCAAAACCCCATTAAAATTCAGTTGGTTTTGTGCTTTAGTAAAGTGCATCCTAAAAAGTAGTACATTTTAAAGAACAATAAAAAAAGCCTGGTTCCTTGCTGCTAAACATATTTGCCCAACCTCAGAGTTCGCTAATAACTCTACTATGTTTCTTAGCACTAGGCATCATTGTAACTATTCTGCAGTTTATTGCTTTACAGTGCTATGTCAGGTTTGCTTTGTTTCTGAATGATCTCTGGCTGTCTGAGGATACCCCAATGGGTTAAAGCAAGAAAGATACTGTAGAATTATTCTCAAAGCTATTTAGCTTTTTACCCTCATGCACAGAAAGCAAAATAGCTGGATGGTGTAAATTAGCTACATGTGACTCCAAGAACTAATATGAACAGAGATACTGGCTTCTTTAGCTGACTTGTGATGAAAAATACCATTCAAGGGACTCAGAAAAATATCTTTGGCTCTTGGACAGCACCCAGCAGAATGGGAAGTGTAAGGGAGAAAAATCAAGCTAAATTCTGCCTTAAAGCATAGCACTTTTCCCATCCTTTCTGTCTTTTTTCTAAATGCTGATAAACATTTCCCTCCTGTTTATCACCACATCGATCCATAGTTTTGTGTAGTGCAGCAGCACATAGATTCAAGGTAGCACAATCTAAAGAAGCAGCATTCTTTAAAGCTGTTTATTTTCCCAGATTCAACAGTATTGGCCCAGACAGCAGGTCTGCACCTTCTGTGGCTGCAGTGAAGTTCAAGAAGACCAGGCAGACAGAGCAGAGTGTCACTGACCACGTGAAATCCTCTCTATGTCGTTTGCTACATCTGCATTTGTGAGTATCCTGCATTCAGGAGAGCTCTCCATCTTGAGCTGTTAGAGAGTGGTGTTAATAGAAATGAAGTGGTTTCAAAAGAAAAAAGGAAAAACCAAAGAGCTTCTGGCCAAGTTGCACTCAAAGGATGTGCCACAGGGATAGTGCAGGAGGTTTGTGGTGAGTTGTTGGGTGATTTGAGAAGTTAATATTCAAACTGAGAAGAAAATAATCAAGTTTTCTCCACCGAATACCTTCAGCAAATATTTGCACATCTTCTCCAGTTGCTAAATGTGGTAATGTTTAAAAAATTAAGAGGTGAATGTAGGAGCACATGAAATACCAGGTTGTAGGACATTAAAGAAGTCTTTTGATTTCCGGCTTCCCGAATAATTTTCTTCTTGCAAAAACTTGATTGCCTTTTGAATAGCCCCGTTTAGAATGTATTTACTGGTCGTTGTCTTGTGAGCTTACATCCTATAATGAAATATTTCCCATTTGGAGCATGGTCCTTCCGAAGCTGGAGGGCTCAATGTGGCTGTGGCGGTACCACAGCTCCATCTCACCCTCATCTCCTGACACCAGGCACTTCCCTTCCTCCTCTTCTGCTTTTAAAGGATAGCCAAAGTGTTTCAAGTGTTGAAATCCCCATCTCACTGAAATTGCTCTCAACTGGCTGATTTCCTTTGCCTTACAACTTGTAATTACTTAGAAAAAGGTTAATTCTGTCTCTTTGTGTTCTCTCCAATATTATCCAGACCATGGCTGTCCTTCTTTGTCTCCCTCTTTCCTCTGCCTTTTCTATAAAAATGGCTCTTCAGGATTAGTTAGTTTCTGATCTCGACATTTTTGCCTGATGCCTTACATGCTTCTATTTAAAAGCATATTACCGGTGTCACTTCCTGTGAAATCCATGTAATTATTTTTTAGGTTTGAAAGGTTTTTGCTTTTAAAGGGCAAACTACACCTTTTGGGAGCCTTTCCAGGTGCATTAAAACACATGAGAATTTCCAAACACAGTGGGAGGAGAGGTTTCACCATCAGTGGTGAAGAGCATCTGCAAGAGCTAGCTGGTGGTCCTTGACACTTTCTTTGTGGAGGATGATGGTCGTCTGCAGAGAATTCTCAGAGCCTAATTTTAAGAGCATTTTAAAGAAATCTCTGCTTTGATTACAAAGAGAGATAAGGATGATAGATGGATGGTGTCTAAAGGATGGGTGTCTAAAACCTATTGTGTGTGCCCTTCCAGGAAAATTCAAGGTAATAAAACCAAGTTTTAGAAGATATCAGAAGCTTTTTCAAAGTATTTATTTCTGGATCCAGCATTTTGTTTCTCATCAAAGTACTAATCAAAATCCGAGTGGCTTCACCATCTGGTTTTAGTTGTCATCAAAGATTATCCAGTGTCCCCTGGTTATGTCCAGCAAACTCAGGGGCCATGATGTGTCCTTCTTTTACAGATCCTTGCCCTACACTAGTTTAGTTTGTGCCAGGAGCAGCAGGGAGCAGTGTGGTGCAGTCAGTAAATGGCACACAGTCAGGGGAAAGCCACCAAATCCTGTCTGCTGCTGGTGCATTGTTGCAGCTTGCTCTCAGGAAAGATCTTCTGGCATGCGCTATTTGCTCTTTGAGACTGCTGCTCCAGGAGTTGGTGCCTTTCTGATCTCCCCTTCAGGGAATGACTACAAAAAGTGGCACAGGGGCAGGGATAATGTGTGTTTGAGACTATTCTGATGGGATCAGACGTTTAGTACAGTATGTCTTAGTTTGGTGAAGGATAGTGTTGTGTAACATTGTTGGTATTGCTACTCTATGAAGATTAACATTGTCTGTCATCAGAGAATGCCAACATGCACCAGGAAAAAAAAATCTCATCTAGAAACACTACATAAGTACATGGAGAAGCCAAAGGTGCGGGGATGTGGAAGGGGAGATCAAGCCAGTGAGAAGACCATATCTATCATGTGGGAGGGGCTTTGTACATGATGGATAGGCAATACTCTTTTCACTGATGTAGCTGAATCTTGGTGGAGCTCTGGCAGTGTAACACAGGGCACCTATGCAATAGACAATATACGAATACATCCTGCATCCATTGAACCAGCCTTTAATATTCTCACAGTCTGCTGTGTACAGCAAGCAAAGCTCCACCAACTTTCTGCTCCCTGGAGTTCTCACAAGAGTGAGGTAAGGGCATGGTCAAGAGGTTCCTTCACCATCTTTCTGTTTTTGAGGCAAGGGTTAGAAGTACTTCAGCTGTGCTGCTGAACTCCTGGTTCTGAGACAGCTTAGTATTTCATAGTATTCTGGTTTGTGCTTACTATATTGGAGTACTAATTATGGCAACATTAACATAGACAGATTTTAATACTGGACAGGCATGCACCAACATTTGTGAAGACACACTGCCATGTGATTTTGCAGTTGTCCTTGATAGAGGACAGGATGGAGGTGCACAGGGAGAAGAACTGGGAGGATTGGGAAGGGATTTAGGGAAAACCTTGAGTCTGAAATTTGAACAAATTAGACAGGGAGAAGCAAGAGAACTGTTGGCAGGAGCAGCAGGAGCAGGAGACGCTCCTGCTCCAGTGAATGCTTGGTTACAGGTGAGCAGAAGTCAGGAGGACATGGGAGAAAGAGAGGGGGAAGACAGGGTCCTTGCTCTTACTCTTATTGCTCAAAGCAGTAATGGATTGTTCAACGCAGGATCTATCCACCCCGAAGTCCCCAGGCTGCCTTTCCACGGTGTTGACCCTGAAGCACTGATGCGTGACTGCTGGAAACCAGCAGCAGTAAATGTTTGTCAGGGGAGAAGGTTCTTATCCTCTGCTATTCGCTGAGGTCAGGGGCGACGAAGTGGAGAGGGCTGTCTGGATCTTTGCCATGCCCCGGTATGGGGGGTCCTGTGTGCTTCGTGTAGCCTCTGGCACAGCAGCTGTGGCTGCCTCAGCGGGTTATGTGTGTCTGGATGAAGTGATTCAGTTCCCTGGGGGACAAATGACAATGGTCATTTGTAGCCAGGCTTTTAAGTGCCATTTGGTAGAGCAAATGTGTTTCGAAAAGGATCGTGTTGGAGCATCAGAGCTGTATATGGTGTATTCTTGTCCTTTGAGGATTGCCTTTCTCCCAGCTTTGAGGAGAGCAGAGCCAACTCATCAGGCTGTCCTGCAGGCATGACCCCAGCCCCATGTACCCCTCTGAGCAGCACATCCTAAACATCACTCACCCTCTTCTGAAATGACTTGGGCATGAAATTGGTTTTTGATCTTCAGGCTTCTACCTCCAGCACAAGACTTGTCAACTTCTTTGATCATAGAATAGTCGGGGTTGGAAAGGACCTTAAGATCATCTAGTTCCAGCTCTCTGCCATGGGCAGGGATGCTCCCTGGGCATGGGCTGTGGATAACTCCAAACTGAAAGGTTGCCACTTGTCTTTTGAGGTTGTGCCAGACTGTTCTTTAGCTTAGGACTGGGAGCCTGCAAGTGCAGCTCAAGAAACCCAAGTGGCTGCTGGTGTTTGCAGAGACCATGGGTCTCTTTTGGCGATGAAAGACATTGTAAGACTTGTCCTGTGCAAGCCTGAAAGACAAGGGGACAAAACTAACCTCCAAGGGTTATTTTCAACCAACTCCATGCTACCTTGGTTTTAATGCTGCCTGCAGCCTCAGGGGGAACCGGGAGCAGAGGGGATGTGAATAAGGGGGAAAGAGATGATTTGAGACCTACAGCCTTTGGTGGTGGAGGGGACAGAGGTCAATGTAGGTGAGTCATGAAGCAGCACTGCAGATAAGCACTGAGCACGTTCACCCTTCTGACCATGCTGTTCTTCTGCGTGTGTTTCTTCCACAGCAGCTTTTGCGATGACTGCTATCGTTGCAACACAGGTGGGGTCTCTGTCATTGTGACAGTCCCGCATGGGCTTAGCTCCCTTAAACTGCTGCGGCAGGCTGGCCCCCCACCGGCCCAGCGAGCTCCATCTGCCTAATTGGGGCTCCTGGCAAGGCTCTGCTGTGCAGAGCAGCTGGTGCAACCGGGGCACCCTCAGCAGCAATTGCTGCTCTTAATGAGTTCGTTGCCGTTTCATTAATGAGTGAGTGGCTGGGATTTCATTTCCCCCCTGCGCTGGTTTTGCAGACCCCTTCTTGAGAAAGCAGGCCAAATTCAGACAAAAGCGATGCTGCAGTTTTCTAGATAAAAGTACTTCTTTTTTTGTTTCCTTTTAACCAGAGCAGTCTCTGAAGGCATCAAAATCAATACTTTTTTTTTTTTTTTTTGCATATACAGTGCTACTGCATTTGAAACTTTGCCCTTATTAACTGACATAGGCATATCCCTAAAAGATGTTGCTATTCCTGGCTGAGTAGCATCACATAGTTCCAGGGAGAATTAGGATTTTGAGGAGGCTTTTTGTAGCCAAAACCTAGCACACACGCACAACCCCCACAACCTGAACCATGTGTGTTTCTTTGAATGCATTTTCCACAGGCTTCCACAAGGTCTTCTGTGAAGGGAGCAGCAGCCAGAGACCAGCTTCATGCACCACAAATGTCAGTAAGTGCATGAACAGCAGCAAAATATTTCTGCCTTTGAAAAGCGGGGTTGCTTTCCTCCCCAGCTCCGGAGAAGCACACACTGGCACAGTCAAGATAAGGGCGAACAAACTGCTGAGTTGGTCTGCAGAGCAAGGACTCGACCTGCAGTCCAAGGGAGCCTGGGGTCTGACAGGCTGGGGGATTAACCTGCTTATCTGCTTTTCTGGCTTTCAGTTAGGATTTAGTTAAGAACTTCCTGCATCTGCATCAGCAAGAAGAAATGGCCGTTCCTGAGATTCAGAAAGGTCAGCAATAGGCCAAAGATATTAAAGCACACAGTTTGAGACTTTTAAGGTGTTGGAAATTCATAGGCTTGAGTCAAAGCCTGAAAGTAGGTGCTTGGCATCAGAAAAGTAAGTACGGGAAAAACTCGTAGCTAGGACTGCCTCCCTGTTTATAAGTGCCTTTGTAAGCAGCAGGAGATGTGTGCAGTCCATTTTGTGCTGGCTGTTCACCTCTCCACACCAAACCCACCCCGTGTGCTGCTTCCTTTGAGACCATCAGCAAAGCCTCCACAGGTCGAGTGTTGCTGGGTCTCACTGGGTGCGCGGCATTGGGCAGACCATGCAACGCCTGGGATCATGACATTTTCAACCCCATCTGTGCTTTGCCCACCAGCAGTCATCTGGTAGGTGCCTGCTTTGGAGTGTTACTGCTCTGGAGGCAGAAAGAACTCCTCAGGTTAATGGTCTGCCTAAAAGCTAAAAAGGAAAAAAGAGGAAGAAATCACTTAAAACATCACATTAAAATGCCATTCCACATTGGACAGGATCCATTGAAACTTTTATAAAGCTTTTTATATTTGTTTCTCCTGTTTAACATTTAGTTTCAGATTCAGGCATATCTCTCCTGTATTTTTCCTTTGTAATAAACATTTTCGGCTTGGTTGGCTATGCACTAGCTGGGACTTTCCTATGCAGAAGGAGATTTGGGGCTCTTCCCTAGAATAGAGCTTTTCTTTCTGAAACCACTGTCTGCAGGGATCCAGCCTTGCTGGGAGCCACAGGCTCTCCCTGGGAGGTGTTCCTGCACATCTTTCATGAGAAATTCCTATTTTTGTGTGGGATTCAGAGAAGTGCATCTGGGCTTCATCCTCTGTTTCTCTGCCTGCAGCTTCTTCACCAAAAGCCTGTGTGTCTGTGTGTGTGTGCAGAGGGAAGCTGCAGCATCGTAGAATTGACCGGGTTGGAAAAGACCTTCAAGATCCTCTGGTCCAACTGTACCACCAAGACTGCCAGGATCGCCACTAAACCATGTCACTGAGGGCCTTTCTTTTCTACATGGTTTGTGAACGCTTCCAGGGACTGTGACTCCACCATGGCCCTGGGCAGCCTGTTCCAATGCCTGAACACCCTTTCAGGGAAGACATTGTTCCATCCTTTAACAGATGAGCACAGACCAAGTACCCCCTCCTGCAAAGTTGTTTCTCCCTGTGGCAACCATCCTTGGTCATGACTGCATTTCCATCTCTCCATCCCACTGTGCTGGTTCTGGTCCTGGTCCTGCCAATCCGTGCGTGTCCCTGCTGCAGCTGCCTGGCTGGAATCCCTGCTGCTTTCGCTTTCACCACCTCTTCCTGTGCATTCTCGATTTTCATGGCCTTTCCATTTAAAAGAACAAAACCAGCAATTAAAATCTGCTATGAGTGAAGGAAAAGCTTCTAAGGTTCAGCAGGAACTGAGCAGTTGTCTCCCTCCTCCTCTGGACTGTGGATGAAAAAACACTGCTTTCACCTTTTTAAGCTTTTTCTTTAGGAAAAGGCTTTAGCACATAGATATCAGAAGAGTGTCAATACAAGCCCTG
Source organism: Amazona ochrocephala (assembly GCA_039720435.1). Taxonomy (NCBI): domain Eukaryota; kingdom Metazoa; phylum Chordata; class Aves; order Psittaciformes; family Psittacidae; genus Amazona; species Amazona ochrocephala. The sequence continues at coordinate 76,746,882 of CM077881.1, read as the reverse complement.
CTGTCTGCAGTGGAAGGTGGGAGCAGTGAGATGTGTCCTGCATCCTGCCTTCACCTCTGGCAGGGCCTGGGGGAGCGAGAGGTGATCCTCAGCTTCTTCTCCTCCATATGTCACATTGTGCATGGGTCAATGGGTGATGCCAACTGTTCCACTGTTACTTCAGAACTAATTTTGTTTAAGACCTCACAATTGGACTAGTTGAGTGTCTGATAGGAAAATGCCAGCAGTTTACCTGGTTAGTCACAAGTGATCTAAGGGAGCATGTTGTGCCATGAATTATTGTTTCCTTGCCTTGCCTTTTCGTCCTCCTTATGTGTCCATGGCAGATGAAAACCCACTCGATGCTCACCTGTAATTCCCAACTATGAGATTTGACAGTGTTCTTCAGTCCTTCACCTTGTCTCTAGTCCTTTGCTCTACCCCTTAAATGGATATGTATTTCTGAAAGTTAAATGCTTGCAATGAAACCTCTGCCTATGGGTCAGAACAGTGGTTATGGGACAGGCATTCAGGATCAATAAGGGTTTAACACTGCTGTCATGGTTTAAGTCCAGCGGCAACACAGAACTACACAGCCACTCACTCACTCGCCCTCTTCTTCCCCCCTGGCTCCTGGAAGGATGGGGAGGAGGGTCAAAAGAATGTAACTCCCACAGGTTGAGATAAGAACAGTCCCGTAACTAAGGTATAACACAAACCACTGCTACTACCACCAATAATAATAATGATAAGGGAAATAACCAGGGAAGAGAATACAACCGCTCACCCCCTGCGGACCGATACCCAGCCTGACTGAGCAGTGATCTAGCCCTTCTGGGTAACTGCCCCCAGTCTATATACTGTTTATATACAGTTTATATATGACGTGCTGTGGTATGGAACACCTCTTTGGCTAGTTCGGGTCAGGTGCCCTGTCTCTGCTTCCTCCCGGCTTCCCCTCCTCCCTGGCAGAGCATGAGACTCAGAAAGTCCTTGGTCAGAGTAAACATTACCCAGCAACAACTAAAACCATCGGTGTTATCAGCGCTGTTCCCAGGCTGAAAGTCAAAAACACAGCACTGCACCAGCTACTAAGAAGGAGGAAAATGACTGCTACTGCTGAACCCAGGGCACACTGACACTGCTGCTCCTTGCACAGCTCCTCTTCCTACTGCATTGTCTTGCTGCAGTACCCACACCTGAGGCTTTCCTGCCCTTTCTCCAGCTGCTTGGCATCAGCACACCTGAGCCTTTCAAACTGGTGCCTGACTTCAGGAATGCAAATAATGTCCCCTGTGCATCCACACCATGTCTCTAAAACCCTTTTTATCTTGCTCCTTGCTGCCCTGGAGGATAATTACTTCAAAGAGCAGCCCCGTTGCCTGGTATTTCAGTTTATCCCGTTACCATTGTGTTTGCCAAGCCAACCAGCTTTGCCAAAAACAGAATCAAGGTTGCTGGCAGTGCTGGCTGGCTCACATGTTCACCCTCTCTGCTGGATGAGATGCTAATTTTTCCTTGATTGCAAACCCTGCATTCACCTTTTGTGAATTAACTGTGCCTACAGATATGGCATAATGGCTTTAAAACCTGGGCCTGAGCTTGTGGGCTCCTCTCCACGGACCATCAGAGGCAGGGCTAACGGATGCTCTTAGACTATTTACTTGCCACTTTTTTGGCCAAGGGGAGCAGCCGGCTGGTACCCGTGGCTGGCAAGGGGCAGGCAGGAGGGTCACGTCAGAAAGCTGCTTGGCAGGCAGTGCACCGAGAGGAGGAGGAGGAGCTGGAGGAGGCACAGCAATGCGGATGGATGGATGGATGGGCAGGCACGGGAATGTATGCACCATTGCAAAGGTGGTGTGTTTCAGTGGTAGCTAGTCACATCAATAGTGATGGGAGCTGACAGCTTCTGGGGGTGGGGGCTTCCCAGGCTTCAGGAAGACTAAAACAGCCTCAGGATTCCCTTAGGATGGTCTTAATACAATCTGATTTCCCTCTTCTAGTCTTGAGTTGATTGTAACAAAGTATGTGTAAATATTTTAAGTCTTCAGTGCAAAATGCTGAGCTGGCAGTAGCATAGCCACAGCCTGAACAAGCGTTCATGCTCACAGTGACTTGCACTTGCACTGCCATCATGGTCAGCATGGGGCACCAAGCTTTGGATTGCTGCTTAAAATTAATTTAATGGCCAAGGATTATTTTATTGTTGTTAAAATGCCTAAAATCAGGCACCCCTCAAAAAAAAACTATGGAAAATTAGCAAATGCTGGATCTGTTGACCCAGATCTGAGCAGCACTTGCAAAGATGGACGATATGGGGTGGATAGCCACTTCCCTGGGTTTTACGTTGCTGTTTAGGATAAACTTGCTGTAAGTGATGTTATGACTGTTGCTAAGCAACAAGTGATGTTTGCTATGGCAAATATTCCCTTCTTAAAGGTACGTTTCAAAGGAGTAATCTTTTGTGTGTATGAAATTAATTTGCAGATGTATGGATTTAGATTAGTTAATGGCAATAAACTTTGGTAATGCTTCAGTGCGGTGTTAAAATGGAATACAATGTGGCATGAAGATACTGCGTAGCAAAAACATTGAGCCCTCCTCTTTAATTAATTGGAACTTAAAGCAGGGATGTCTTAGCCACGAAAATAAATTAACAGTGAATCAGGTTATAGAATAAATTAACAAATTAAATTGGGTTAGTTGGGAAGTTTGAAAGAAGGAGCATCTGTGAGCTGCTTGCATGGCAAATAGAGTTCAAAAGTCTTGAGCTGGAAGGAGGGCTCACACAGGAAAACGTAACTGTTCAGGCAGTGACTGGAAGTGGCAGATTTTCAGTGTTCATCATTCAAGACTGGACTTGCTCTAAACATGGATTAAAAGTCAGCCATGGTGTAATGCCCACCAAAGTCAAAGCAGCCACACCAAGAAAGGACTTTGGCTGCTTATTTTCTTCTGCTTTTTGTGACTAGTTGCCATAGATTTGCAGAGGATAATGGTCCTTTCGCAGGCCATCACAAACCTCCCTTTTTCTTTGACTCTTTAAACTTCTTTTACTCCTTTCACTTTTCTGCACCAGCAGGGACTTTACATTGTCTCCTGTGCCTGCAGAAGATGCTCTCACCCCTCACTTGCTCCCCAGGGACTTAGCCCCCCATCCAATGGCTCTCATCACCCATTAACCTTGGCCAATGTGGTGACTTTTAGAGATGCACAGAGCCAATTTCAAGGTCTGGGCAGAGGTGCTGCTGGCTGTCAGTGTCTTCATGCTGCAAAACTTCCCTGTGCACCTTCACTTGCTCTGCTGCCTTGGCAGGGCTGGAAAAACACTCATCTGATGGCAGCAAGGATAAGAGGAGCTGTGGCAAGGTATTTTAACTGTATTACTTTCAGTTGGTTGCTACATCTTTTCTAATTAAAATAACATTGTCCTAGGACTCCTGAAATGAATATTTGGTGTAATAGATTCAGAAAGTGATGAAAATGTTTTCATTAAATAGTGAGAGCAGGAGAGAGACCCTGCAAGGCAAACCATTTTATCTCAACTCTCTAATAACAGTAATAAACTCTTTAATCTTTGTCATGTTTATGACTATGGCCATCCTTAAAGACATGACAGACAAGTAAGAGCTGCCAGGTTCCTTTAACCTGTGAGCATTCATATTCCTCTCAGGATTTTCATTAAGTGGAAAATCCCTCTGTGATGGGCTTTGTGTGTAAAACTGTGCTCTGTGGTCCATGCAAGTGGTGGAGGATGCTTGGCCCTGGCCAGGACCCAGTGGTGCCAGGGGATAGTGGTGGCATCTGCCTTTTCCCTGGCCAGGAACCAGGTTGGTGCTGGCTCCTTCTCTGCCACCAGCTGGGGATATTTAGTGTCAGCCCTGGTGTGACCAGCACATGCTATTTCTGTGCTGCGTACCCCTGTTGACCCTGCTGATGGGCTTCACTTCATTGGTCATCTGAAGGACTTCATCCCTCCTTTCCATGAAAAGAGTGCTTAAAGGGATGGGCAGTGAACTTTATGTTGTGTTCTTCATTTTCTCTGGGCTACAGAGCACTGAATAATGCCCACCCCTTTATCTTTGCCCACATACACATGTCCGTGGTGGTCTGTAATCTCAAACAAGTAATATTTTCTAAGAAGCAGCGTTAAGAGTGTCATTTGTTTGCATGGTCAAGCACTCCAGTTGTGGCTGCCAGAATGAGAGTTGCCGAGCCCAAACTTCACTCTGCCCCTGTACATCATTGTCCTGTGGTCCAAAAGAAGCAGGTGTCCAGGGGAAAAATAGTATGTGATCATGTAATTAGGGGCTGCACAACAAGAGAGGCACAGCTAGGAACTGACCCAGCCTTTGTGTTTCCTTTCTTTTCTTATTTTTTTTATCCTGACTCCCAGCAATCTGGCATTTTCTAATCTTTGAGTCCCTGACTATAAAACCTAATTAATGCTCTTTTAATGCAAGGTTTTTGCATCTAATCTCCTAGGGCTTTTTTTATGTTTTAATGTTCCATGGCAAGGGCAGCATTTTTTCCTCTATTGCCAGGGTTTGGACCCAGAATATCCATTGCTGCAGCGGCCATCCTGATGTTCCTCAGCTGGAAGCAGAAGGATGCTCCACTGACGGAGTGAGTCCAGAAAAGGGTTGTCAGAGGCAACTTGACCTTTTTGGTCCCTGTGGTGCCTCTGGAGGGCCAGGGCAGTCCCATCCATTCACTACCTCACTTAGGGGCATAGGAGCATCTCCTGTGCCCAAAAAGAAAGATGTGTGCAGATGGCATTTCATACAGATGTGGTTGGGTGTTATCTGCTGTGAACATAAATACCAGCTCAGTAGCTTCACTCTCGTAAATGATAAACTGAAACCTCTTTTGGTTGTTTCTTAGTCAAATGCCAGTAATAAAATGAAAAATCACCATTAACCCCCACCCCCTTTATTTGCATAGTTTTGATGCTGTCAAAAAAACAGACAACACTCATGTAGCATAAGGAGAATTTTTAAATAGAAGCATTACATTTTAAAACCCTAATAAAGATAAAAGCAAAATAAAGAGTGAAATTTGAATTTAGAGAATGGGAGAAGAAAGATTAGTCTGTGCTGGTGAAGTAATGAAGGTAGTGGCTGGTAACAATTTTTAATAGCACATTAATGCTGAATTACTTTGGAATTTCTGCAGGAGTCGAGATGACATCCACATAAACACCAAATGAATTCCAAATGATTGGTATTATCATAAAGAGCACCAAATGAATTAATAATGACGGAACACTTAAACTAAAATGTTATCTTCTCTAATCTGTTGTCTCTTTTATGCACTGCTCAATTCATTTTTAGCCAACTATGGCCCTTTCTTTTGTTTGTCTTTTAATTTAAAAAATATATATATATATTTATTTTTGCACAAATGTTCTGCTCCTGTACTGCATGAAGCAGGATGTGGACTAGTCCATCTTCATAACAGTTTTGTGTTGGCATCACAAAATGTAAGAGATAGATGGGAAGACATCTGGACGTGAGACATATCGCTGGGAAAATGACTATGACTAATAAGAACCATAATAATAACAATTCTGCCTTGATGGTCCCACATGTGCAGAGACCTCAGGGCACCCTTAACAGCGTTTAATAAACTAAATGGCTCACTTTACAGCAACGCAATATGTCTCCCCTTCCCATGGAGAAGCCCGACAGAAGAGGAGGTCTGAACTCACAGTCTGTGAAACTCAGATCAGTAAATAGGAGCCTGGGGCTTGTTTCAGGTGCTGGGCAGTGCTGCTCCAGGGGTGCCAAGGAGGAGCTGAGCCCCAGAGCTTCAGCTACATGCCGGAGGGCTCTTTGGGGACCCACATACCTGCCAGATGTGGGCTCCTTGGAGTGGTGGGTAAGCACAGACTGTAGAGGGGACACCAGCAGCAGCGTTACCTTCCCATGGGCAGTGTTGCCCTGGGTCGCGCTGGTCCCTTGCTTGGGTGTGCTCATGACATATTAGCAGTCAAATGACATTTGAGGAGCACAAGTCCCACTCTCTCCTGCAGGCCAAGTAAATATCATTAGTAATGATATTACATCTCAAATTGTGCTCCTGCACTATGGCAACCATTCAGCAAGCATTTGCTGTTGCTGCTTGTTTCTAACAATTACTTTCATAGACTTTATTTCTTAGAAAACTGTTACTGACTGTAATCCTCTATGTGGCATGCCATGAAAATAAAAAATAATGAAAGAAAAAGTCAGCCCAGCTTTTAGAGAGGTTGCAGAGCTGCCGAGAGGCTGCCAAGCTGCCAAGAGGCTGGCGTGGTGGGCTTTATTGTTGTTAGGAAGATGGTGATGCTGGGTGCTACACTGGGGAGCTGGACAGGGCAGCGCTTTCCTGGGCAGTTAGCCTGGATGCTTTAAAGCAAAGCAGGGCATGCTCCAAGGCAATCAGCTTGCTTTCCTGTATAGTATTCATCACCCCTATCTATATCTATATCATCTATATCTATATCTATATCTATATCTATATCTATATCTATATCTATATCTATATCTATATCTACATATCTGTATCTATATCTATATCTATATCTATATCATCTATATCTATATCTATATCTATATCTATATCTATATATCTATATCTATATCTATATCTATATCTATATCTGTATCTATATCATCTATATATCTATCCCTATATCATCTGTATCTATATCTATGTCTATATGTATTATCTACATATATCTATATGTATATTATCCATATCTACATCTATTATCTCTATCTATGTCTATATATCTATATATCTATACCTATCTATATCTCTCTGTATCTATCTCTATGGGTAGATACAGATATATACACTGACATATATATACACTTGTATTTTACGTATGTGTATTATATACGTGTGTATAGACATGTATATATGTGTGTATATATGTGTGTATATATAATACATATGTGTATACATATATATGTGTGTGTGTGTGTATAGACCCCCACAACCTCTTAGCTGTTGGCTGTTCTGTCTGCAGCAGTGTTTGCTGTGCTGTCGCAGGCTGTGGTGGCGGGCTGCTGGCCCATTGCACACACTGCGCTTCTGTGACAGAAGCAACATATAATTATATTGCAAATTAACTTGCAAATGCTGGTAGAGATGTACTCCACAGGAAAAGAAAGAAACTGGTTTCATCTTCTCTCGTGCCTTGTAGCTGGTCCCTCCAGCACAGTCTGCATCTGTCAGAATCCCTGCCCTGGGAGCACTAATCATTTTTATTAACCATTAAACAAGAAGATCCTTTTTATTTGAAAATGTAAAACATGCAGGAAGCGCTATCTATAGCCGCTGATTCAGGTCACATTAAATGGCTCTTCCTCACCTCTTGGCTCATCCCTGCTCTGCTGAGAGCTCCTTGCTGTAAAACCCGCCGCTGCCCCTCTTCCCTGGCGGCGCTGATGGTCTGTTGCGTGCATTTGCACTTAGAGGCTGGATTTCATCCTGAATAATGAGACTTCATTTCCGAGTGACCTGATGTAAAGCAAGCTGCTTTTAAAGCTTCTCACGTGGCAAGTTTATGAGGTGCTGCTACATTTTCTTAACACTTTTCACCTTCCAATTGTTTTTATTTCACATGGGGGAGGTGACAGGGGAAGGTGCTGTGATCCCTGGAAAGCAAGCTGGAGGATGGCAGTGGCTGGGGTCTCATCTGCATCTGTGAGGCTTGGTCACTGGTGGGTTGAAACCACACTCCTGTCCCCCTTGCGTTTGGTGAGGAACAGCCACACTGGCTAATGGCTCCCACAGCTCAGGGAAACTCAAATGGGAGTGGGACTGAAATCAAGGCTTCTACCTGGGGTCTGCCTTTCCTAAGCTGAGCAAAACAGGCCTCGCGTTTTATTTACAAAGCCACGGCTGGTGCCACCTAGTTAGCATTATAGAGCAGATTCCTCACATGATTTTTTATTATGCGGCTTGGTGGCTGCTTTGTGAGACTGCGGAATATTTTACTGCTTTGTGGCTCGCATTCAATACGGCAGAAGAAAAAAGGAAAAGTTGAGAAAAATCCAAAAAATCATGCTTTTTTTTTTTTTTTTCAAGTGCGTTTTTGTTTTAAGCATCGCTCTTGCTGTGACAAAACTGTTAATTAAAATGAAACAAAAATAAACTGTAAGCCCACCTAATATGAAAAGCGTTTGAAGACAAAGCATCAGCTTAAAGGCTGGCTGGGCTAGGAGCTGGCTGTGCCTGCCCCTGCTGCCCCTCCTGTTTCTCCTGCCCCTCCTGTCCATGGGTGCCGGCAGAAGCTGTTTTGATGGGTGCACTGTCATGTATGTGTGGGGCAAATAATGAGACTTTTGGCTCCTGTGTCAAACAGAGCACAATGTAATTGGCTCAGTCAGCCAGGTCGTGGTCTGTCCAGACCAGAACTGTAGATCAGGTGTTATTGTGATTAATAAAACGGCTCTAAAGACCTCATCATAATGGCTCAGCATATCTCCATCATGTCATCCAGAAGTCCAGTTGAGGTTACTCATCATTCAGGAGAGAAAACCCCACCAGCACTGCCAGGTATGGGCATTCCTGCCTCCAGCTTGGCATGCAAACCCATGGGGGCTGGCACCTGTAAACAGCCAGGCCCCCTATAAATAAAAGGAAGGGTAGGCCTGGCCACGCCTACTTTGATGTGTGGTAATGAACTTTGCTTTTAATTCCAAATTGTAACTTCCACCCTGACGCAAAAGTGGGAGCTGCGGGAAAGCTGCATGCATAATGAGGGGTGAAAGCAAGGATGTGGCACAAGATGTGTCTGATGTTGGAAGAGAGGGAAAATAGCCTTTAATCATGTTGTTTTCAAAGAAGCTTTAGAGCGCTCTTTGAAGATGAGGCTTTTTGAGAGCAGCTTCTGGAAAGATAGGAGGCAGCGATACACAGCACCCACCTTCTGCCTACATTCACCTGCCCCTTCGGTTAACCTGTGCATTGGGCATTCATATAAATGCAGTCATCCCTGCCTTCAGCATGTGGCCCTCCAGGCAGGCATCCAGTAAAGCTGAGCTGATCCAGTGCTGCCCAGGGAGGTGAGACCCTGATGGCTACAGCTACAGAGAAAAACTACCCCAGTGTCATTTCACTTGAGATAATCACAGTGCCTTAGTGCGCAGAGGCAGGTAATCTAGAGGCAGCAGCAGCTAGAATAAGATATCCAGCCTCCTTTTATTAATTATAATATTTTTGTAATGATAATGTTCTATAAATCATGCCTTACTCTCACTGGGTGAAAGTGGATGATGACCGTCTGATTAGACTTTATTTTAAGGTAAAGCCTCATGATGGAGAGGTGTGGAAGCTGTGCCTGTCCCGTAGGGCAGCATTAGGGGTGGGAGAAGGTGAGAGCTGTGTCACCCACCCGCTGCAGTCTGTATGAACTGTGCAGGCAATTTACTTACGGGCTGGCATCCAGCGCAGAACCCTTGTTTGTGTACATCTAAAGGCATCAAGGGGTTGAATATCATCTGAACATCCCAGGCTGGGGAAGGTGGGTGGGCTCTGCTCGCCAGCATGCCAACAGCACCCCGCTTTATTTTGAGGATTGAGGTCAGGATGCTGTTGTGTTAAATGCATCACAAACAAAATAATCACACAGCTTCTTGCTCCAAAAATGTTACAGGCTGACAGGAAAAGCCTTGGGGAATGGGTGTGCTAGCAGTCCTATTTTTACCTGTTTATACCAAGTGGTTTGGCCTCAGCAAGATAACAGCCAGGCCAGTAAGTGACTGCAGGCTGGCATGGTCCTGAAGCTGAGGGTGGCATTACTGGTGTTGTCAGTGGTTTTGTACACCTAGATCTTCTCTTGAGTGGTCTGTAAAGTGAGTGTGTGGTGGTATTTGAGGTTATTTACAGATGCCACAGTGGAATGAGAGAAAAAGCCTATCGAACATCCAAAAATAAATGAATTACTGCGTCCTCCAGGTAAGGAACAAGCCCACTCCCACTGGCATTGCAAGGGGCCTGGTGTCAGATAGTACTGGGAAGTGGACAAACAGCAACACGTCAGCACCCCTCCATGTGATTCCAGGTGGAGAAGCTGAGCTCTGCCTCTGTGCATGACACTGTCCCCATAACCACAGCTTCCCACGGCCAGGTCCTTATGTGCCAAGCCCGCCTCCCTGTGTTCTGTGAAGTTCAGCTGCACAAAGGTGTTCCACATCTTGAGTTCTGGCCAGCAGATAGCTCTAACAAATGCACTTAGCAGTCCCTTCTGGAAAGGAGAAAACAATCCCAAATCCATGTCTCCAAATTTGCTGCCTTGTTGCTGCTGCAAAGGTTTTCTCTGGAAATCTCCATTCCTGTACATACAGCCCCAAGACACTGTTATTGTCAGACTGCGGGCCCATATCAGCGTGTTGAAGGTTAAGTTTGAAAAGCCCAATGAGGTCTGCTGTTCAGTGGGAGCTGCCCTCTGTGCATTAAAACCGAAATCACTTTCCCCTCTCTGCCCTCCGGTCTGCAGCGAGTACTTAAAAACTGGCCTTGTTTTCAGAGGTGTGAAGGCTTTGTGACAGATGCTGCAGCTGGGGATGCAGCTAATAACAACTCACAAACGCAGGCTGTTTAGGGATTAAATGTGGCATTGCAAGGTAAAAGCACACCAAATAACTTTGGGAAGTTTAGAGACAGTGTGTCGTACTTCTATTTTAGCTTCTCAGCGATGTTCTGCTATTTTAGGCCAGGCCATTTTCTAATTAGGTTCACTGCTATCAGTACATGGCAGTGTGTATGTGTTAACATTTGATTTTTGTATCTAATGTAAGTGACTGAAATAAACAATCCAGATCTGATAGTCCCAGTGGGGGGCTGACATTTGGATTCAGCTCAAAATCTGTGGTTTTGATGCTTGTTAGACTTCAACACTTCACTCAGCACAAAGCATGGTGGTGGGGGCTGCAGAGTAGAGCTACGTTTTCCACCTCCAATCTAATCCTCAACCTCATGCTGAAGTGTTCCTCGGAGGTGCTCACTGACATTGCTGCCTCAGGTTTAGGTGATGGAGGGATGCCACTTGGTATCAGTGTAATTAACAGAGCTTGCAAAGTCTCCCTAGAAAGGGTCTTGTGTCACCAAACCTATATAACCCAGCAGAGCCTGGGTTCCCCTCCACATCACACTGAGCCTGTGTATGGGATACCAAAACCAGCAAGGCCTGGGACAAAGAGGAGCATCGTGCAGTGGGTTTGAGCATGGCAATGTCCCTGTGGTCCAGCGGGCCAGCATCACAACTGCTCGCTGCCCCTCTGCTGCGCTATCCAACCCCACGCCATCACACTTCTAATCCAAAACCAAGCCCTGATGATTGAGAGCTGGGTGAGGGCTGAGGAGCAGGGAGAACAGCCACCTTCTCCCTCTGCCTTGGCCCAGCCCACGGCACTGGGAAACAGATGGTCCCTGCAGGGCCAGCATCCCTGCACTGCAGAGCCGTCATGTGCGGTTGCCTGCCCGCTGCCTGCGAAAGCACCGCACTCCCACTCCCATCAATCAGCAAAGACCAGGTGCCTGGAAGCATCTCTTGCCAATTGCCTTTTATTACCTTTAAAAAGCCAAGAAACCCAGAACAAGACAAAAACTGAGACCGTGTGAACATCATGCAATGGATTCACTTTAAAGCAGGCTGTGGGTGGGAGGAGACCAGAAGCCATATTAAGAGTAGCAATACTGCTTCACCCATGCCTGATGGCTGGATTGGGTGGACTATCACTGGTGGGGTTGGTGGTGACTGTTGTGGGCAATCAGACAAGTGCTGAAGCAGGAAATGGAAACATACTCATGAGACATCATCCCAGGTAACCCCAGGTCTGATTCTGACCCAAATGCAACTTTTTACGCGGTGATGACAGTGAGAAATACTCCTAACTCTTGTCATGGGTACTTTCTGGCTCAGAAATGTCCTTTGGAAAGGAGCAGCACAAAGAATACTGTTACAAGGGGGTTTTAGTTCACTTATGTTAGTGTGACTAGTACTCCGGTAATCAATTAGTGGAGTGGGTTATCCAGCAGGAGTGAAGTTACCACACCCCGTCCTTCAGTCTCACTCTGTCTTCTTCAAAATTCATAGCACAAACTCGAGTAATGCTACCTTCTCGAGAGAATATGTTTTGGAGAGTTTCAGCTATCAGGAAATAACTTTGCATCTTGTCCATCATGTGCATGTGACAAAACACATGCCCTTATTTTCCTGAGATATAGCCAACATTTCACTTCATTACATTTAATGGACTAGGGTCACCCATAAAGTTATTCATAAGGCATTTTCTGAGTGGTTTTCACCTTCTCTTTGAAAAAATAAATTGTATCAGCATGTTCACGAGGTACAAACGGTGTTGGCATTTCAGCTGTTATTATGTTATTAACTTTGTTTAACCTAATAATTTTCAATCAACAGTAAGAAGCAATTTTCAGTCACTCCAGTGACCAGAGTTTGAGACTCTGCAAGGCGTTCTTGTAGGGTTCACCTTGACGGACACCTAATTCCCTCCCAAATCGAAACATTACCCTGACACTCTCATTGCGGTTACTGACAATTTCCATTTCCCCTTCGGTTAGGATTTAATTTAGAAGGCAAAAACTTCCTAAGCTACGGGACAGTAAAGATAGATGGTATGGGAGAAGAAGGCTGATGAAATGTAGTTGACTCCGGATCTGAAATATTTATCCCTTCTCAATGTAGGTTAAATTATTCTTCACCTTTCCCACATCCATAATTGTCGCTGATCTTGGACCAACTCAAAACCCTACTACTGAGTTCAGTAGACTCAAAATTGCCACTAGAACTGGAAAAAGAAAAAAAAAGAAGATTTGTTAGTGTCCATATACAATATCCCAAGACTATACACAGCTATGTATGAGATACAGCAAATTTAAGAAAGGCAATTTTTTTCTCATCACTGAGTATTTATTATATATAACAAATACATGAAAAAGAAAAAACTATATTGTGTGATATAAATAGTTTATTTACATTACAGAAAAACATCAAGACAATGTATACTATTTCAAATATATCCATACATAATCAAATATAGCTGTAGTACATGTTCTCATTGGTGTAGATTACCACAAATGCAAGGCAACATGTGTAGATCTTGTCTTAATCTTTTGTCTATAATACTGTATTTTGTAGTCCAAGCTCTCTGCAGTTAGTTTTGCCATTGTGGAAACATGCGCTCTTTAAATTAACCTTGTCGATGCTCTTGTTGTGTTGTCTGAACTGTAGTGCCCTGTGTTTTGCTTCTGTCTGTGGATTCTGTTGCTCCTGGGACATTTCCTGGAAAAGAGAGTTGTGAGAATACACAGCTCTAAACAATGGATCTGCTTGAGCAGCGGCACAAGCATCCTCTGCCCCGCAATATATTTCCTCTTCAGTTAAATGAAATGGGCTGGCTAATGGCAATGGTACCACAACAAAACCCCCAGAACACAAACCCCGCAAAACATTCTGTAAACAAAAATATGGCAAAGGAAATGCTACGGTTCCTGCTCCTTCCTGGTGAGCAGTGGTGACTCCGCAGCACTGTGACAGGACTGGCTGCACTGCATCACTCAACTTTAAATAACAGGTTTACTTTCAGCAAGGTGCAGATTGAGGATGGTCGCATGCTCACCTGCTCAGCATCCCAGGTCTGTGAAGCATTTACAAAGTGGAAGCGGGAGCTGCCTTTCCGAGGAGCTAAGCGTCTGCAATCCCTATTAGTCTCCATGGAAATGCTCCATGTTCAGCTCGTTAGCTAGCAACTACTTTACTTACGGGTGCCTGCACCCTGCTACACTCCTCACAAGGCTGCTTGGCTTAGTGAGGAAAGCAATTGCACTGGAAAGACCCAAATCTTATTTTCCTTTTGGATGGCTGCAAAAGCAAATCTCTTCTGCCCCAGGACCTCACAGTACTCCTCAGTAAGAGCACATTTCCACCATTCACCCACAGCAGCATCAGCTGTGGGGATGCTATGAAGCGTTTGTCCTTAATGGAAAGACAATACTGTGTTTCTGGTTTCCTCCCATGGAAAGGTGCCTTTAGACAGAAAGCTGTTTCTTCAGGTGAAGTTCAGTGTGAGTGTTTATCCTGGGTTTGTCTCATTCTGCCCTCTGCTCAGGCAGCTACACAAGAAAGACTGAAACACCCTCTTGGAGCGGCATGACAGAAAGCCCCATGATAACCCAATCCATACTAACAAGGAACATAATTCCCTTTGTATTGGGCTATGTTGTTTTTCTGTTTAGAGGAAGGCTTTCTGCAGCACTTTATGAAACCCTACAGGTTATGCACCGAGTAGAGCAGTGAGAGCTCAAAGCATTGGCTTTCAGCTCTGTGTCAAATAACTAACAGCAAAAGAGAGTGAAATAAGTTTTGACCAACCCCTTAAAACAAAAAAGGCCATTTTTTTCCCTGTTGAATGGGAGTGATGCTATAGTTCCGTGATGCCATAGTTCCGTGATGCCAACATAAAGGCTAAACAAGAACATAAGGACTTATGAAGCATTTCAAAATGCTGAAACACAATTATGTAAGTGTGCAACAAAATATGGGTCAGATTGTCCTGACCAACAGGACCACCCCCTCATGAGAAACTGCATGGCTGTGTATTACATTGTGCCTCATTCCTTTCTTGGAAGCAGCAAAGTAGGCTGCTATCTTTACTCCAGGAAAAATCAGCGCTCTTGGAGGTCACAGCAGAGCTTTCATTATGAAACTAACGCCGAGTTTAGCTGGTTTGTGATTTCATGACAAACTCATTATTCAGTGTGTGTTCCTAAAAAGGCGATCAAGCTCTCCGAGTGAGTCAGGGAGCCGCTGTTAGCAAACACAGGGCTGATTCACTGAGCCGCATGTCATGTCATGCACACGCTGACAGCCTCCCAGCCCCGTCTGTCCCCAGGCGTCCTCTCCTGCCCAGTCAGCTGGATACTGCACAGCAGGACCCTGCGGCGCTCCATGGGAGACAGCACTGACACCTTGACACAGTGCTCAGAGACAGCGCTGTAAATCCTCCTGCAGCCCCAAGCTACCAGAGGTTCCTCCTGAGTCCCAGAGGATGAGGATTTACAGCACGAAGTGCAGCCCTGCTTTGCCCAGCGCTCAGCCATGAGAAGCCGGGTTGGGGAACCAGGCACAGTGGGCACAGCCAGACTGGTGTTGTAAGAAACATGGAGGTACCAAGTGGCTGCTGACGACCAGGATGGTCAGAAAACCCAGGGGGTGAAGCCGTGCACTGCCAGAGAAGGGTGGATACCGACTGCTCCTGTTGGGAGCAAGGAGATGAGCATCTCACAGGTGCTTTCCCAAAACCAACACTGACAGCATCTATACAGTCACTTAGTCCAAGGTTGAAAGATCAATTCAAATGTAGAGATTACTCCAACTAAGATAGTAAAAAATCATCTTTGAACCAAAAATGCCCATGTTTTAATTGCATAATACACTATACTAGCAATTGATGGAAGGTTGGGAAGGCCCCAGCATCAAGTACCAACATCATGGCTACTGAAATGCAATGCTATTGCATTTGCAGGTAGGTTGTGTCGAAGTGCATTTGGGTTTCCTAAGAGGGGTGCTGGCACTTAACCAGCTTCTTAGACTTAGTCACCCGCTAAAACTGAGTGACAGCTTTTCCTTGGTCCTTAACTCTTTAATCAAAAGTTCTTTGTAGTGCTCTGTGTGTGGGATGTATTCATTTATGAACACAGCAGTTACATCAATGTAAACTAGGTACTGGAGCACAGGCTGCCTGCCCTTCCTCCACTGAAGCCTGCTTGCAAGCTCTAGTTACTCACAATGTGATTCATAGCAGGTAAAACAAATTCCGCATTCATTTTTAATCAAGTTATTTCTTCACATAAATAAGCTGCTGTGACTAAACATTAGGGAAGCACTAAAAATGCAAAGCTGTAAAGAAAACTGATGAGAATCATTATGACACTAGGCCATACCTATATTATTTGCCATCCTCCTTCACTTTTATCATTGCTTCTCTTTTGCCTTACCTCTAAGATAAAAGTCATTGGGTAGGAACTGTGCCTCACTGCTCCACCTCCTTCTCTCTGTATCTCTTGGCTTCTGGTCCCCTACTCCTCCACCCCAGCTGCTTATTCCCATCACTGGCACTAGCAATGAGCAGCTGGGTGGCCAACCTCATAAAGGAATTGAGCCACTTTAAAATAATGTTTGTTTGCTGAATCCATCCCCTGACTGGGTTCATTGTGTGGCTACAGGAATACCGATGCTGGCACAAGAACACTGGCAGGACCAGGTACCCAGGAGCAAGGGCAAACTACCCCTGTCAGCAGCACAGTTCATTTGTTCAAAGTGTCTGTGCAACAATGACCCTAAAGGTGCCCAGGAATTGTTCAGCCTTCCAGCAATGGAGGACGCCCTGTACATCTGTCCCACTATACAGCTGTGATTTTAAGAGCAACAACAGTAATGATACCTAGAAGATTAACAATGGTAGTCTTATGTGGCTCAAATGCAGAGTTTGGACACAATGCACCAAACTCATTTGATAAATTAATTAGGTGAAGCTGCACTGAAATCAGCAGCAAAGAATCTGGCTGCAGCATCCTCAATGTGAGTGAAGTTTCCCTTCTTTCTCTCAGGGACCTGGTAGGGTGGGTTTAGCACTTTTAAGAGTTCAGTGTGGAGTTCAAACCAGCACAGTCATGTTCTCCACTGCAGATGGCTTCAAAAACTCAATTACTTATGCATATAGTGCCACAATGTGCTCTTATCATGTGGATTTCTCTTAGGCTACTTAAGAGTACACTTTGGCAAATGTATCTCGAATTATTATGCTGGGACAGAGGATGTTCTGCAGCAATTACCTCCATTACAGAAAAAAAAGTCAAAAGATCATAAATTAACTTGGTCACAAAGTGGGTGGGAAAAGGTACCCTCCATGTATGAAAACAGTGTGATGGGTAATTTGCATTGCAGTATCAGATCACTGAAAGCACACTGTCTTCATTCTTCAGTGTAAAATACTCTGTGTTACTGCGTCAAGGTGACAAAACTAGAGTCACTTAACAAAATGATGCAGAGCATTTGTTCCATTATCAGTTACTACACCTTCTTTTTCTTATCACAAACTACTGCTTTGTTTGTTTGAATTACTTCTGTGAATGCCATCATAATCTATTGCTCGTTCAGCATTTACCATTGAGCTGATGGACTCAGCTTGGCCAAAAAAGCAGCTACCTTTCATCGGATGGTTTTGTTTCATGCCTTGAGGCCAGAGAATGATTTATGATTATTTTTCTTTTCATCTTTTCCAGGAACAAATTCTACACCAATCTTAGAGCCCAGTAACGCAACACAGGGACTGAAATACGTTTGAGATTTTATTTTCTGCACAGGTATGATACCTGGCCTTAATTTTTCTTTAATTTTAGAAATAAATTTGTTTCTAAATCTCATGATTTCTCATTCTTACTAGCTGAATCAATTTAACCTTGTGATTTCTGAGAGAAGCCTGAAGATATCTTAAGCTCGGAACCTACTCCAGCCCCTCCCAGATTGAGTAACACACTTCAGTGGGGAAGCAGAGCAGCACACGTAGCAGAGGGAGGATTGCATCTACTCCTCATGTTCTGAACTACCCTGGGGCTGTTGTTTGCATTACAGCCACCATTTCCAACTCATTAAAGAAACAAACAAAAAATCATATATGGCTTGGTGTGCCACCATCCAGAGAAGACTGTAAACATGTGCGTTACCTTCGAACATGCATACACGCCTAATGAAATCATTTAATCAATGGGATTGCAAACAGGCTTAAAAGTTTGTATGCTTTGCCTGATTAGGACTAAGGGAATGGGCCCTTGAGGAAACCAGATGGAGATATGATTGGTTTTATTAAGTGTTGATCCAGCTGCTGCATTTATATTCCCCTATTTATATGAACAATATTTGTCCAAGCATCTGAATGCAAAACAGGAACCTTCATTTGCTGTAGGCACTGTTGCTACCTAAGTTTGATTAAGATGAAAGTAAAAATTCAGTCGTAATTATGAGGCAGCACTGGCTGGCTGGACCAGACGGTATCTTCTGTTTGTGGGTGAATTAAACAGCATTTGTTATCAGCAGTGTCACTGCAGAAGCCCATATAATCAGCGCACAAAGTAGGCAAAACAAAAGTCTTTTCTTCTCCTATTGCAAAATACCAGAGATACTGACCTTGTAATACAGAGGACTACAACACAGATGATAGCAATCTGGATGGTTCCAATCACAGCTGCTATTAAGACATACTGAAATCGTACTGGGCCTGGAACCACATATAAAACGCTGTAGTCCTTTTTTTCACAGTGTTGTCCAGTATAGCCAGCATCACATCTGAAACGAAAGATGATTTTTATCCAGTTTTCTGGTGCTTTCAAAGAGTGCAAAACCCAAAAATTACATCTGAAAAAGAAAAAATCAGTTGCCTAAGCATGAGCTCATGTGTTTTCCTGCAGGATGGGCTCTCTAGAGAGGGCATCGGTGCCTCCTTGACCTCTCAGAAGGCAGACCTCAGGTCCTAGCATCACTGCAATTGTGCCAGGAGGTGCCCAGGGGGTTGGGACTTATCTAGCATCAAGTGGAACTGCTTGCATGTTGTGTTGAGAATCCATTTAGTTCCCTGCACAACATGTTTTACATTTCTCCCTTTCTTCGGGGAGGTGGGGGAGGGTGAAAAGCCATCTAGTTGTGGCTCCTTATGCAGATTACCCCGAAGGAGGTGATAAGCAATCATCCAAGCTCCATACGAAATGTGATTAGATGTTCCTGCAAGTGGATACATCATTTACATTTTGTCTGGTTGCTATAAAAAACCCTCTGTTGATACTGCAACCATCTACCCCAATGCTGCTTGCTGCGCTGCTCACCAGTTCCCATCTTGCAGCCTGACATCCCTCCTTTTGTGATTCTGCAGAAGAAACAGTGGGCTTCCCATTTTAACTCTTGCTAAAATCCCAAGAAAGAAGATGTAAAAATCCAGGTCAACGGCAGCAGCAACCATGAGAGACCGAGCCAGACTGCTTGGGTCCCTCTCAGAAGTGTTAGTGGCACACTAACCCTGATGGATTAAGCCTTGTGCTTTCACCCTTTTCCTCTCCTGCGTTCCCACAGCAGCCAGCAGCTTGAGAAAAGGTCATTTTACAGCTGAATGGAGAACCTAAAATGCAGCAGCTGCAAAGAGCAAAACTTGCCTTGGCTGTCTGTGGGAGCTGGGAGAAGCTGGCTTAAGGGATCTACCCTGTGGGAGAAGTCTGGTCCATATCTTATCTCTCCGAGTCCAATGTCCCAGGAATATGGTCCTTCATGCACAATAGTCCTTTTCTTTGCCACCAGGGTGCTGGTTGGACTTCAGAGGTAATATCCTCACCTCTGCAGGGAGGCATTCACTGAAGAAACATGTCCTTTCACTACTACTCCCCTTCGCTGCCCTAACCTCCTCCAAAGACTCCCGCATGGAGCCACCTTCACCCCAGCTCGCCTCCCCATGAGCATCCCTCCTGCCGCAGCAGGGACACACCCCTGGTGTCATGCCTTTCCCTCAGAATGAGAAGGCTATCTGGTTGCTGTCTGAGCCCTTTGTGAAGTGCTTTTAAAAATATACCTAAATATAACTGAAGGTTACTTAATGTTTTTACAATCAATTAACATTGTGCATAACTCAATACTCTTTCACCACACAAAATGGGGACTTTGTTGAATAATTTAAGTCTAATGGGTTTTGTAGCACAAAAGGCCACGGTTACCATTATTTTCCATAGTTTCTCTAGATTAAGTGTTTCTTCATGTGTGTAGCCTTTCTTCCTCGGTAGAAGGGTTACCTGCAAGACGGTTCCAGCATGTTAGTAGAGTGCTCACACTTGCCATGCATGCAGAAGCCATTGTAATGCTCTGGACAAGGGATGTAGATCCCTCTTGCACTTTCTTCCAGTTTATTTGCATTCTCTGTGAACACAGGTAAAGGGAACGTTAACCTGACAATGCAGAATAAGGTGGAATGACGGAAAGAACTCAGATGAAAGAAAGGAAACTCAGAAGAGCAAGATCTGAAAGATGCTGTTTATGGAAGCAAGAGCAAGGATTTGCACCTTGAAACAGGTCGGCTGATGTAGATGAAAAGCTTTGCAAGGTTTTCTGTCATTCTTTTGCATATCTAGTTCCCATCAAGTTACAGCAAATGAGACACCAGACAAAATAATTTGACTATTCAAACCTGATTACAGAATAGCGCATAAAAAATGCCTGATCATTCCTGTTATCCTCTGTGGGCTGTCTCCTCACACCCAGGCAAGGCTAGGAAGAAGACTCTGGACATTTGCATGCAATATACCATTAAAAATACACTTAATTATTCAATACAACATATTCAGAAAGATAACTCTATGACAAAAGTAGGGGAGCAGGAGGCCAGAGCTGGAGTTTATCATCAGAACTGCACACCCATGCCCCAGAGCCCTCTGGCTTCCTGCCTGTCCCACAGCACAGGTACCTTTAAACTGGTTTGTCTTTCTGTGCCTACTTCTGTAGCTGTTAATAGTCACTGGGATTGCAAATCCTGCAAAACACTTACCTCCATGTGGCCAGGAAAATGGAGACTTCAGTTGGTTTGAAACAGGTATGTGCTCCGCATTTACATCATGGGCTGAAATGCAGAGTGCTACTTGCAATAGACTCACGTGAATTTTTCAGACCACAGAGGTGTTAACTGTACTGGATAGTTTTGGCAAATTCTTCCATTTAAACAATGCTTATGACATCTCAAATGGTAAAAATCCCTTTTCTGTGAAAGTATCATCTAGCAACAACTAATTAAAACCAGAAGAAAAAAGTCTCAGGATAGATGTCTGAAGAAATACATTCCGTACACAAGCTGAAGCATTTGTATCTTCCAAAGGAAGTCCCTGAGTGTTATGAAACAATTACAGTTTGTGTTCTGCCTCCAAGCCAGTGATGCTGGCAGTAGGTATGCTTAAGTATTATCCCACCTTTGGGAAAAGCGTGTGTGGCAGATCCAAGGTTCATATTTTCATAATGAATTTATTTCCTGTTGCTGCTGTCCAAGGAGAGTTTTAAGAGTCTCTAACAACTTGCACTAATAAAGTTGGTTGTATTGTCCTTATGTTAAAACAGCAAATGAGAATGACAGGGCAACCTCTGCGTCCCTGTAGACAGCATTAACTTCTATCATTAGGACTTTCAGGACCTCTGCATTATGGACAATTATTGCATCTTAAAAAATGCACATATGTTGAACGCAAACCTGCCTGCCTCTCCTAGTTCCTGCTTACATTGAGATACCTGTGTGAGGCTACCATAAAGGCTTGGCGTTAATGACATGCAGCACAGAAGTGGGCATCATGGTGTGGGACCATTCCTGGGCTTGAGGCTGACAGCTATCCCTGGGATGGCACAGACAGGACGTGCTGGCAAGAAGCATGTTATAGGCATGGTATAATTTCCTCTGGGAGCTTGCTTGGGAATTTCTGCTACTGGAAAGAGGTGGGAGCAGAAGGTCCATGTGGTCTGATGCCAAACATTTTTGGCTACCTGTCACTGTCTAGGTAAGGCACTGCATACCAGCATGTAAGATATATGACAAAGAGTTATCATCCCACCAGGACTTCATGTATGTTCCTTTTTTTCCACTTGTAAATCTTTCCAGAACAGAAAAAGTAAGTGACATGTATTAGCTATCAACAGAGTTGCCTGGTGCACACCTCTGCTATAGATCACATTCAAATATATTCCTGTCTAGGAAACTGCATCAAGACATACACAATCCACATTAATATGTATGTTCTTTTCTATTGTGGAAAATATGCCATTTCCTTGAAGTTTTCCATTATCAAGAGGAAGTTCGCTTCCTTTCTGAAGAATAGGAGACTGCTGTGTGCGTATTTCTGATCCTTCCTTCTCAGGTACCAAGATATTTCTGTGGTATTTGTGTGCCACCACTAACCAGTGTGTTAGTGCCACCACTAATCACTCCCTCCCCTCTCAGATGAGCCAGCAGTGTTGCTAAAATGGTAGCATACCATTTGGTTTCCTTCTTTTAGAGGCATGCTTCAAGGTGGTGAGGGAAATTGTTCCTTTCAGGACAAACAAATCTGCTAGGACTCGAAAGGGGGATCAGGACCTCTCCCAGACTTACTCACTCTGTGTAGGCTGTAGGGCTGGTAAAAAGAGGAATGATTTTTCCTCCTCCTATAATCATGAGGGTAGAAACCATGTTTCTTTAAAAAGGTCACTAGCATACTTTAATGTAAATCTAGCATCTTGTAGAACTTGTAAGCACACCTCTAAGTGTAATTTTATGATGGAAAATGCTTTTGTGTATGAAAAATGAGATGGCCCAAGCTTTGTTAGCACTTCACTAGGATAAACACTTCATTCGGGAACACTTATTATCTCACTAGGAAGAGACTACAAAACTTACACACAGTAATGTCTGTAATTCCCCATTTTGACTGCTGACTCCTCTAAAAGAATTAGGGATTGAAAACAAAGGCAGAGAGGGGGACAAAAAGTTGTATTTAGCTTGATCTGCCATTTCAGCCATTTGAAAGACAGACATCAGTAAAAGCATCATTTAGTTCAGGGTAAGTTCCCCTCTTCCAGCCCATTTTGAATTCATACAAAATATTTTCCTCCCTCAAAACAGGTTATTTTTCTCATTACATAAAACATCTTTTCATATTCAAACTAGAGACCAAAACACCAAGATATGCTGTAAAAGTCCCTTCATGTTTAAACTGACTGCTCTCATTTCTGAAGGATCTGAGCCCTTTTCAGTAATCTAGCAGTCAATGCGATACTAACTCTCATTAGTTTTTTAGTTCATTGCAGGGTTTACATCACTATGAAATAAGAATTATAAATAATTTCTAAAAAGAGAGGATATGAATAAAAATATGCATAAATTATGACAAACAAGAGCTGTACAATTAAAAAAATAAACCAAAACGAAATAAATTTGGATTATTTATAAATTCAGTACTAGAGGCAATCTGCGCTGATCAGATTATAGCATCACTAAACTAAGGAGCCCCTTTACCACAATCTTACGCCTACAGAGAGTAAAGCTTAAATACAAAGTTTTCCACTCTTTTCTAACAGTAGATAGGTATTCATAAAACAATGACACAGACCAAAGTGTCTGTGGAGCGGCTTTGAAGTTAGCTAGGTTTCCGTAAAGATAATTCAGCAACTTCAAACACTGGAGTTGCTGTATTGTTATCAGTGACTATGTGTGAGTTTTATTTGCACCAAAACGACAGATTTGTGCCTTTTGGTAATGGCTAGAATTTGAGACAGAAGTTGTAAAGCCAAGATGAAATCTGGACTGACAGGGTCAGTCTCCTCTATCTTTGGACAAATGTAATTCCTGCCACATTTCTCAAAGTGCATATTTTACTGTAAAAAGAAGTACACCGTCTCCCTTCAGATCAACTGTATCCAGAAACCTTGAAGCATTTTTTCAGATAGAAAATGCCACTTCAAGGAAGCCAACATCTTTTGCATTTCTGCAATGTTTTTTGCATCTTTAGCCTAACATGACATTTCATATTGTTCACATCTTTTGTTAGTGCCAGAACATGACATGATAGCCTATCATATAAGATACACTAGTCAAAACAGATTATTTTTAAATGCATTGAAGCCAGATGCTACTTCGTGTAGACTGAAACAGCTTATCATCTTGCTTCCTAGAAAAGGCTCCCAGTTGAACACTTGCTCTCCAGACTTTCTGTGGATGGCAGGGACATGCAGAGACAACGAGCTATTTCACTAGGTAAATTTGATCCTGGAAAGCTATCCAGTGACTGACCATCCACTCAGTGATCTTGCTTTTCCTGATGGATTATCTTCTGAAATGTTAGATGAATTATTTAAATCTTGTCTAAATTCCTTTTTAGCTATGGCTGTTCCTGCCCCCCGTTAAGAAGGAGTGGAAGAATTATTTCAAATGTATTTTGTATTCTTTTTATTTTAATTTTTGGTTTAGCTTTTCTGTCAGCCTTTCCTTCAGTTTTTGGAAGCAGATCTTGCTCCCTTAGGATTCCCAGGTAAATATTTCAGTGAAGCTGAAATTCAAAAGCCAAAACAGCCTGCACAGTTGCAGGACCAAACTCTATATAAGTGATGAAAACAATGCAGTCAGTTTTTTCTATGGGCAGCCCTCACTGGTCCCCAGCTCCCATTTGAGCTCGTGTTGAGCTTCTGTTACACAATATGAACATGTGGAGGAGCGCTGCTGACAAACGAGTAAGCCCATTAGTGCCCTTGATGAGGATTATGTGAAGTACTGCCTGGAGTGCTCAGGAAACTCTTTCCAGACCTAAGTTCCTACAATCCACTTTGGAGAAATTAGATAAAAATCTAAGCAAAACCACAGGATTTTTATGCCCAAAAATGGACTGCCAGGCACTGAACAATCAGTTCTGCAAGGCTGATAATTCTGTTATTCTTTATGTTTGAATCAGCGAGACTTTCTCGGTGATTTCAGGCAAGCAAAGTGGAGGGCCATGTCTCTGAATTCTCATGTTAGCTCTTCACTGCTGTACAGGGTGTAATGTTGGAGCTCATGGAAACTGTAACTGATAGATAAGGCCCATCACAAAATATTGGCTCATGTACAGTGTAAATACTTAGTGTTCAACCACCACTGGACCAAGGCAGGTCCTGAAAATACATACATATATATATATATATATATATACACACACACGTATTTCATTAAATAAGGGATGAGATGGTGAATGATGTGCAGCAGAAGCTATTTTGACACCTGTCTCATTGGAAACAGTGGTTAAGGAGAATTGACTTACATAATAATTTAATCTTTTAATACTGCTGAAGTCAGTCAAATTTGCAGCTGAAAGCTCTTGCTGATATTGAGGTAGTGACTCCTTACACACCACTTTGTCAGAGGGTTTATGAAGGAAGAAAGGGATTCTTGGGTCAAATGTGTGTCCTTAACCTTCTCAACCCCTTTTGGAAGTGTGTCCCTCCACCTCCTTTTATCTCCTTGGCAGTTCTCCCAGCTCTATGCTGCAGAGCGTAGCATTGGGAAGTTACTTAAAAAAGATCTTCTGCTCTACATGATAGAGACTTGGTACACAGCTCTTATTTGAAATCAAAATAAAGGTCCAGAGAGTCAGAGGTCAACTTCTGGAGCAAATGTAGAGGATACCCTGAGCTTTGTGGAAGAGCTTCAGTGATTGACAAGGGGTAGGAATTTGAATCTTACAGATGAAACTAGGGATAGTTGTTTATGTTACTAAATAACAGTCTTCACAGAGCCAGAAACTGCTGCTTTTTTAGGGGTAAAAGGGAGATTCCTCAGCCCAGGAATGTTTGCAGGAACAGTTGAAGGCCCCTGTGCAGTCATGAGGAATGGGGCTGTAATGGTGTTGCTCCCTCTGAAATTGCAGAATTGCTTTAGCAGATTTCCTGATACTTTCCCGCCTCTCTAATAGCATCTAACAGGAATTGAGGTCCATAGCAACTTATGAGGATAAAGTCCTTAGGCTTCCTTCTTAGTTGTAATGAAGAACTGTGATGTTAAATCTCAGCTCAGAACCAGCTCTGATGAGAGAAAAGAGAGTTCTCCGGAACCTTTGCTCAACAGCTCCAGACACTCTGCCCTTGACAGAGCTGCCAGCAGCCACGCTGCCATCCACCAACACAGCCACACCTCACCACTAACAACTACTCAGATCTGACCTATTAATTATCTTGACACAGTATGTTCCCTTTTAAAACCTTGCTCTTGATCTTATGAATATATAGTGTCTCTTTACAATGAAGAAAATGTGTGCAAGCAACTTGCACGAAAATCACTGTTTGGGTGGGTGTTGGAGTGAACATTCAGAAGGAAGTGCTGCTGCTCAAGAGGGAGCTCACCAGCCCACTCTCCCCGAGAGCTAGTGGAAAGTGAGACACCAAATGTCAGCTGAAAACGTCTGGCACCACTATGCTGCAGCCCTAGCCTAAATTCATCCTGCAGCCATTCCAAGTACAAACCTCAAGCTTGTCTTTCCACATGAACTGCACAAAAAATACCCTCCCCATATAAGCTACTTTACCAAAGGCGGAAATAAAAAGGGAACTGGAACTTTGTGAATTAAATGACATTCGCTTATTTTCTCAGGCACAAAATAGGCTTGCTCAACACAGTAATTTATTAATTTTAAATGTCCCTATGCAAATGAGTTCCCTGGAATAAGATAACATCCATTTTCCTTTTTAAAAATAATCCAGTGCTGATTCTGTTTGAGATGATGGCAAGATGTCCTAGCACACTTGGAAAAAAATATTGAGCTCTGTCTTTTGCAGCAATGTATCATAATTATTCAGCATGCTGCCATAATTAATAATAGAAACGGATGAATTAAGACACTAATAATCCCCAGATGTTCAAACAGAGAACTTTCAGCTTGTCAGCATATAGATGTGGGCTATGCTATATGTGTTAAAGCTACCTCTGAACTTCTGAAATCAAAAAGCGCTTTTATTTACATCTGTGAGCAGATCTTCCTTATTTGAGAAGACTGCTTGAAATTAGGCAACTTGTTAATGATTTTCTTGCACATTACAAGACCATTTTTCTGCTCGAAACTAAATGTAGCCACCTTTTTTATCCTTCATTTGTTTTTTTCAGTGGCCACAGTCCACCTGGATTCACTGGCTAGGCAAAGACACCTTATCCCTTCCCCTAGAGACTGTATGTGGATCCCAAGCAGCCGAGGCTCCTATACACAAGGGTAGGTGCTAGCGAGTAGGTACTGCAATACGAGATGCAATACAACCCCAAAATAGCACAGGGTTACAAGTACACACTAGCAACCATTGCTCACATGGCTGAACAGGAACACCCAGCAATACTAACCAAGACAAAAGAGAAAAGAGAAAAACACCACATGGGATAAAGTGTTGTTCAAAACCAAGCGCTTTCTCAGTGTTTGGGTACTCACAATAGATACATTCCCCCTGGGGTGACTACTGCATTCATGGAGATAAAGCACCTTGTCTGCCTCCTCCACTTCCCCCCACCCCATTTCATCCACTCACCCCTATTGAGGCCATCGGTAAAAGCAGCAGTCACCACTGTGGATGCTGCACAAGTGCCTCCATGCTTGGTTTGAGGATATGAAGAGATGATGGACTGATCTCTTCTTTTAGCAGCCTCCCGAAGCGATTCATCGCTGCGTGTGAAGAGCACCTGCCTGCTTCCCAGTCCAATAGACTGGAAAGGTCTTCAGATCCCCATGTGGTCTCTCTGTTAGCTGTCACCAAGTCATCTCAACACTTTTGCAGATAAACTACACAGATGGAGCTCTTTAAGACCATTGCTACAGGCACCAATTTCAAGGCCTGCAATCATTGCTACAGATGGGATTTCATGATGAGGGGCTGTACTGTGGATTTATCAAAGCCCTGGGTAAAGGGGCCCTTACAGTTTGTGCTTCCTTCTTTTGTGCCAGGATTGAATAAATCTGCATCAACCCCATTGCTAGAATAGATTATATCCTTCCTTGTGCTAACTCAGCTAGTCTTCGTTTTTAACATGCTGATGACGTTCCCTTCACTCAGATCCCCCTGTCTAAGAATGCCTCTGGCCCCATGGGAGTGGCTTCCTCCCCCTTCAGAAATCAGCCATGTAAAGAAATAAAGTTGTAGTTTTTCTTCTTGCGTATGATCTCCTCAGGCAGCTCATGACAGCGCCCTCAGAGGATGAGTTAACCTTATTATTATTGTAATTCTGTGTTGAAAAAAAGTTGGTGTCAGTTTAGAGATTTGTGAGGTTCCCTCCAATTAGGCTGCGTGCCTGAAGGCAGAGGGAGTAATGCTGTATCCATCACATGCAGCACAGAACGAGCCGAGCCGGTGTCACCTCCCTGTGAGAAATTCCTCCCAGTGGCTTGGCTGACGGCTTGCTTTCCCTCCCAACCACCTCTCCTCCAGCTATTCATTAGTGTCAGCGCTGGAGGGGGTCAAAAATGGACAGTAGGAACCAGACTTAGGCTCCTCTTTACATTCTCCCCTCTGCAAAAGTATGCTTGAGAGTTGCAATTTACTCTTTAATAACAGACTAAGCAGAGAGGGGAATAACCATTATACTAAGCCTGTGTTCGCAGCAGAATGTGCTTCTTTATATGACCAAATCCTGTCTCCTTCAGAGCAAGCAGGCATGGAGCTACAGAATGAGGCAGAGGGTGACTAGGAGGGATGCTGACATAGGAAACATCTCTATATTCAGCGCTACCTTCTGGGGCACAGGAGCCAGGCAACTGCACAGCCCCCATGCAGCGCACACAAACACATCTCCCTATTTTGTTTCTTCCTGGCAGCAAAACCAAACCATATTCACAACCACACCTGCTTCCCCATCTGACACCCAGTGCCACAGCAATACTAGTTAACTTAGTTAAATGGTGATTAAGGAACAAAACTGCCTGAACTTGACCGAGTGGTGTCCTGCTGTTTCTCATTTATGTGCCACTATGCAATTTCTATATCAGAGCAGCCTTGCTAGTGCAGCACTCCAAGAGGGGCTTATTTATATGTAGATGTGGCTATATGACATTTGCCAAATGCCATTCATTTGCATATGAAGGTTCCACTTTTTCCCCCACTTCCAGTAAACAGTCTTCTGCCACTCCAAAGCAGTGCTTTCACTCAGTTGGGGCTTTTTGAGAGTGATCCTCCTTAAGAAGCTTAAAACCCCTGAAACACCTCATTTTCATAACTTGGCAACCTTGGCTATCAGCAGTGTCTATGTGTAGGTCTTTTGATTCATAGCTGTACATTCAATACCAAGCGGACTACAGAGCGCAAAACTGCAAGACCTTAAGATTTCATATGAAATGGCTACAGATAATTTACAATACAAATCAATATTTGCAAATAGGCCAGAAATATGATGGAAGCTTGTTGTCATCCTAAAAAAAGGCTGTGGGTCACATTCATTGTAGCTATGAAGATCGTATTGATTTTTGTCACTGCTCTTTCACTTGGAAACAAAAGCAGGAGCTTGTTGCAGGAGCTGCTGAGGAGCTCCAAAACTGCAAACTAACATAAAACCTTAACCTTACATAATCCTGGGAAAGCCAAGTGGACATTATATATTCAGCTGTCTTGTCAAAGAAAGATAAGGCTGAAGCAGATGGTATGTGGGCACAGTTTCAACCTGAATACATTGCCTTCTAAAAACCAACAGTGCTAGGAAAACAGCCCAGTTTTGTGGCACGAGGCGGATGAACACATTACCTGCACATTAAAGAGCCACCTGATGCGGAGCCTTGAGGTCTGTGCTGTGGAGGAGCTGGAAGAGCTTTCCACTGACAATATATGTATGGAAAACCAAGAATCTCAACACCTGTCACATACCACCTAGTGTGAGTAGTACGAATTATGCATAATACGGCTTGAGCTCTGTCCTCGTACACATCTGCACAGGGATGCGCAGCCAAAGGTGTGTGCTGAAGGAAGTGGTCTTTTGGCATCACCAGGCAGTGTGGGAGTGCTGATGGCATTCAAAGTGGATGCTGGAGTCACCAGACACCTGTTGTCCTCCTCCCTCACAGCTCAGCCATGCTCCATGGCTGACAGCAGACCTCCTCCACATCCCCACTACCTCGTGGGCAGGCAAATGCCGAGGTGAGGATGAGCCGCTCCTTCAACCCCCTGCTCAGCCTATGGTCAGGGGACTGCAACAGGCACTTCCAGACTGTGACAACAAGCACGACACCTGGGAGTCATCACCACTGTGCTCTTACCTTATGGAGTTTCATCCATCTGCCACTGTGTTTCTAAAGGGCTTCATCCTCCTCCCCTGCCAACTGGTAGATAGCATCAAATATGACAAATGGGATGAGATGCCAGAAAGCCGATAAATACTTTTGATACAGCCCTAAAAATAGTGAAGGGATATTTGTACCCTTCTGACAATTTTCAAAGAGTAGATGGATATGCATGACCTAAGTTTTAAGATGGGTGTCAAGAATATTGATGTGTGGAGGGAGCAAGATCATTTCTCTGGCATCGCCCTGAGGGACAGTCGCATGACTGATGATGTCTCCGTCTCCCAGCTGTGGGTGTTCAGGCACAGGAGACAGCTCGGGGAGCGCTGTGCCTTTGATGCCCATCATGAAAGAAAGAATTTGGCTTGATAGTGCAGCTTTACACACCTAGGACATACCTTTCTCTCTAAATGGGAGAAATGGGGTGTAAGTGCTCTCAGTGCCCGGTGGTACTTTGCATGGCTGGCTGGTTCACACTAGGGCAGGCTGTGACCAGTTGCACCATCTGTACTGCTTTGAAGGGCTATACAGGAATGAAACTAAGCACATCTTTCATAAACACGATGGGATACAATATATATATGTTCCGATGGAAGAAGTTGTTAGATTGGATAAAAGCTATAAACAATGATTTTGGTGCAGATTTCTTGTGGAGGACTAGTAAAAGAGGGTGTTGTAGTGGCCTAAGTTATGGCCTTGCAATTGCTGCCAAGCTAATTTGTGCTCCATACACGATAGAACCTGGTGTGTTTCTGGGACTATGCCTGTAAAGTTAATTTAGTATTTTCAACCCACCTCTGGAAATGAGGAAGGCAAATATAGCTTTTTCCTCTCCCCTCCAATCCCTTAATAACATAGATTCCAAAGGTCTCCAATTCACACATGCAATCCCAGTATCCTGAAGTTATTCTCTCTTTGGCACCTATGCATGTGGCTGGCAGGAATTTGAATACTGATGCAACTAGTGGCTCTTCCAATTTTTAAGGACTACATTGATAAAAATTGCTTTTAAGCCATTTAACTGTGGATTAACAAAGCATGTTTCCATGTTTGTATGGAGATGCACTTACCATCCTTATCTACCTGACCACTCTCAAAGGAACACACACATCTAAATCAACATGAAGCTACATTTTTCATCAACCCTGGCCCTGTCTCTTCAGCTATGTGAGTGGCTTTTGCTGGCAGAAAGATCACACAGGCAATCAGTGAGCAAAATAGGAGCTTCATTTTGAGAAACTGCTGCAAATAAAAGCACACCTTAATCCAATTACCAGGCTGTCCCTTAATTTCCAATAGGAACTCCAGGTCTGAGTGGATTGTTTTATGTGGTGATCAATGGGTAGCAAGAAGCAGCATTTGTAAAGGTCTCTGACTTATATTTAGGCCTGCCAGCATGACATTATGAGAACTTACTTTTTGGTTGCACACTTCAAACAAACTCAAAAGAAGTATGAATGACAAAACTGTCACAGAGGTTTGATGGGAGGCACGAAGATGGGAGAGTTTACCCAGGTACGTGACAGCACGGACGAGTAGGTCAGGCATGTCATTTTGGTCACGAGGTGTCTCCTTCAGTCCTTTTGACAGCCTGAAGGTTTTACAGCCCTAATTTTGCACAAATTTTATATTCAGTTTTGATTACTAGAAGCAGTCTTTCATTTTTCCTCTTATTTTTTTGGGGTGTGCGTTGGTAAGGTTCCGCCAAGCTGGAGTGTGACACCCATTTGGCTCCATTCCCTCCTTTCTTTTTTTTCCAAGGTAGCATCTGTGCTTGTCAAACCATGCTGCCCGAGAGAATTAATCCAGGAAACTGAAGAAAGAGCTGCAGAATTTGGGGGAAGTGTGTGTAAGAAAATAGGAGACTGAAGTAAAAATACGTAACTCTCATATGTGGTATTTTTTAACGCTTCCTGAATCACGTGCCTGGCAAATCCCTTGTGCATATCCCCGTTATTTTAGTTGATAGAACATGACCCTGAATGGCCTGTGACTACTCAGAGATATGTCTGTTCTTGGTTAAAAGCATGGTCTCAGCCATGCTTTTCCTGCTTTTGTTTGGGCTATTTGGAAAAGTTTTATTATGTTCAGGAACATTTTACTGCATGTTGCAAAATCGTGATCACTCCTAAGTACAAAGCAAAGCACTACATTTGCTGAGGGATGAAACCTGTTCATTTTTCCTCTATTGTTACTCACCTGAGTCCTGCATTGTAAAACTGGGTAATGGGTCCACACAGTCTACAACTTTGCTTTCTGTATCTGCCCACTTCCATTGTTAAAATCTTTTGTGACTGCTCAGAGGATCACTTTTTAGTAGACTATACACCAGAAATTCCTACTGGGTAATCGGAGTTTAATGCTTCTTTTCCCATGCCTGAAGCTGGAAAGATACACCTTGCTATTCCAAACTTGAGCGTAGGGGGAGAAACTGATAAAATAATATAAGATGCCACTGCAGCAAAACCTGCTATAATGCACATTTTTTCCCATCTGTCATGAAACTCTTCAATGGCAGGAGAAAGCCGAAACCTTGGTGTATCCTTGTTTTTGTAACAAAAAGGTCCTATCTTGCCATACAAATTCAAGCTTTTTGTCTATTACTGAGATGTCAAAGGTCTATCAGGCAAAAACTGGTCTCTGAGATGTGGAGAGGAGACCACCCAATGCTGCAGGACATACTTTATGCCTACGAGTAGCCTCAAGGGCTGAAAAGAGACCCCTCCAGGGCACACACTGCACTGGAGACAGTTATGGAGCTGTTAACCTCTCCTTGTCTGATGACTGCAAGCTCTTTCACAGCACAATGTCCGTGAAGTGACTTCTCCATGCCCCAAGCTCA
This sequence comes from Amazona ochrocephala, assembly GCA_039720435.1. NCBI lineage: Eukaryota > Metazoa > Chordata > Aves > Psittaciformes > Psittacidae > Amazona > Amazona ochrocephala. The sequence goes on along the minus strand of CM077881.1, from coordinate 76,714,232 downwards.
GACTCTGCCTGCCGAAATATGACAACTGCAGATGGGCTTTGGCTGTTTTGGGATGTCCAGCTCCCGTTAAACTCTTCAGAGAGAAGAGGAGAGTTCCACGGCTTCCCTTGCCTCTACATGTCGATGCCTTTTGGTGTAACAGGACATAGTGTGAGCGCAATCCTGCCTCGCTGGTTCTTTCCATAAAGACTAGAGTAGCTTCTCTACACTATAGAGGTCCTGAGATTCACCACTGGTCACACAGCCCATTTTGCTGCACAGCCAGAAAAGTCTATTAAGAAGATCTTTTTTGTACATGAATACTTGCATTTACTATTTTTATGCGCCTGCACCCGCATTATTGTCTTACAGAAGTGCCACAGAAGTGAGCTGTAAAGATGGCATTTGTATAAATACCGGGTTTGGCATTTTGTCTCAGTGCTCACTCCTAGAGCTAATATTCAAAGTGGGAGAAGCTGAATGGAAAAGAAAGGGCAATTTCACAAGATGGAAAATTTACTAAGAATAAAAACGGATGAAAAAGCCATACCGAGTAATCACAAAGCCATTAAATTCAATGGCCATTACTCCCACTAGCTTCAGCGAGGCCAGAATTTGACTTACTTCCCCTTTAAATCTTTTTCACTCTTATAACAGTATTTTAAACCAAACAGCTGACATCCTTCTGCCCAGCCAAGGCCCTTTAAATCACTGAAATGCAAGATGGAAAAAAATCCGCAGTGCCAGATGTGTCTAAAAACAGTCACAGTTCTTGTCAAAGCAATCTGCAGAGGGAAATGTTTAGCATATATCATGCCTGACAAAACACTAATAGTTTATCAGTTTTGATATTATAGACTAATAACAAGCCTTTCCATGACTACTTCATTTGCAGAGCACAGCGACAGGCTAGACTTGTGCTACTTGATTTCTGAACAATGCTTTTTATTTAATCCTTCCCCGTCCTAGCTAGATGGAAATACACTTCCATTATTAAATGAAATTGTAAATGAAATACCCCAGGGAGGGGGGTGCTTTTGATCTACACCTGACACAGCTTTCAACCACAGACAAAATAAAACAAAACAGGGAGATTAAAACCATAGGGAGGGTTTTAATGCGCTTTTCTTTTTTTTTCCTCCTGAAAAATATTTTGCTATTATGTAATGCTGTCTAAAATGGGTAAGGCTGGTGATAACAGCAGTAGGCAAAGAAGTGCATTTCAAGTCAGTGCTGATAACCTGAAATGCATGGCCACTGGTTCTGTAATAGCACAGTTTGTTTACAGCTGTTGTATTTCCAGGAAGAGAGTTTCACACTAACTTAATGCTCATGGGTACACAGTAAAATGACAGCCCAAGTATGTAAGAAGTCACCTTGCTGAGTAGGAAAATGTTGCTTTTCCACCCTGACTTACTAAGAGCACTTCCGCGTGCTTGGTGGTACAGATTTGCACCTCAAACTGCCAAGGATGAGTTTCTTCCATGTGCAGAAAAAAACTTCTATGGACAGAAGTATGGGAGAAGGCATTGCAAAACACTGCATCGCCTATAAGCCATTTTCCATTTTATTTAAGTAACAAATTTCTGTCACTAGTGGCTTCAGTGTCTCATACACTAAATATTAAGAAATACAAAAAGAATAGTTATGTTCCATTGCTTGAACAATCAGTGAAAGATGCAGATTTTAGCAGATGTATTCAATGAAAAGAAGCGAAACCATCAGCAAAGTGAAACAGATGTGGCAAGATATTAGTCTGCCTTTACTTGCTTTACCAAAGTCTATTAAACTAGGCAAAAATCACTACTTGTCTCCATGTGGTCTAATTCTGAAAGTCTATCAGAAGTAAATACACCCGTGCCTTTGTTTCTTCCCCAACCATATTTCTTTTCATTCTACCAGATGCAGTTATACTCCCTGAGTCTAGGTGAAAGCCTTTGTTATCTTAAGGATCAGGTTACCATTTCATGTGTCTAAATGATCAAATTATCTTGTGTTTGTATTGCAATTTGACATGATGATACTCCTTCTAGAAAAGATGATGTTTCAGTCAGCTCTAAGTTTCCTTACTATACAACTTATTTATTACAACTGTCATAGGCTTTCATCTCATGGTATTTTGATATCTAACATTTCAGAAAGAATGCCAAATCATCCCGTGAAACAAAATTCTGAAGAAATTCAGTTCTATGAATATTTCAAAATATTTTTTTTCTTTTTACATTTCAGACTACATCAAACACAAATATTTAAATGTTGGTGTTTACTGAAAATGGATATTCTAGCATCTCATTACAACTTTAACTCTCAAATTCTTGGGAAGGCTCTGCAATTCCCAACAGCAGCTTTACAGGAATCAGACTTAAAATAGGGCTGCTAGGCATAAAAATACACTGTGGTACTCCTTAATATACATTAACTAATTCAAGCTGCTGTTGTGGATGGCAAACAGCTGTGTGCTTCATCTCAAACACCATCCTTCAAGGATGACTCTTGAGCTAATCAAAGTGCCTGTAGCCCAGGGGAAGGGTGGAACCAAGGGTGAGAGAAATTCCTCCGCAGATTCAGAAAGCAGGATTGGTTTTCCCAGCCTATTCCTTGGGGAAGATCAACTCAAATACAAAGTCTTGTCTCAAATACCTTTTTTTTTTTACTTTCCTTTCCTGTAGAGAAGGCAGTGGGTTTGAGCATAAAAAGAAGATGCTATCAAGAGGGAAATGCCTTCATGAAGATGTCAAAAGGACAAAGATAGCTGGTATCTACCATCTTCCTGGCACATGGATGATGTGCTAGGAGTTACAGACAGGTACCCAATCTAGCACCACAGCTGACATAGTGAAACCCAGCCATGGGGGCTGCATTCATTTCTTCTGGGTACCCCTTGCCATTAACGGTCCAATTTAGAAAGAAGACATCTGGTTAAAGACGACTTGAGAAATCAGACACAATTCAAGTTGTGTTGAGTTTTAGGGATCACATTCTTATGTGTCAGCACAAAATTGTCTTTTTTCCTGCAGGTTCTACCTTCATTTGAGCTTCTTCATTCTGATCAAAACACAAATACTGAGAAGAGGATAAAATCATCAGTGGATAACTGAAAAACTCAGACTTGTTCAGGAAGATGGGTTTCTATGCTCCAAATATGGTAAAATATATGTAAATGACACACAATGTTTTTATGGACTGGGAAACAAATAGAAAAATCTGTAGAAATGCCTATGTAAACTCAGGTCTGCTCATCTCTATTACACTTAGTTTCTGTTTTCATCCATAACCTTTAACAGAACAAAATGTTACAGAAGACTGCTTATATGATAGTATAAGGGAGAAAACAACCAGTAAGGTACATAGTCTTAGGGAAGCAGAAGAAGTGGGAGTCAATGTTTGGAGCAAGCTTTGTGAACTTTGCACAGTTCTGATGGAAACCCTAGATGGAAAAATACACTTGCATTACACCCTCATCTTGACAAAGCTTTACACCTGAATTAATTTCCAGGACTTAAATACTTCAGGGATGCTGATAACAGTAAAATAGCCTGGTCTAATTTTGTATTTTTTAGGCTCCCCATGCCAATATTGGTGTTATACATTGGTACTTGCTTTTCCTGTTTATTTCCTACAGATTAAATTCTTAGCCTGGACATATCGAGTCTTCAGGCTACTGAGCTTCTACGCAAATCCGATAGCTTTCCTTATGATGTTCACTTACAATATTACTGGACTTGTTTATTATGGGAAGAAAGCACAAATGAATTCTGTAACTTTTGATTCACATTCATTAGTGACTAAATTAAGGGCTAAGCTTTAAAAGCACAAATGGAAATGCTCTTTTGCCTTATGCTACATCAGTCTAGGTAAAAAGATGCCTAGCAGTTCACCTGAGACCTAATTTAAGTTTTAATGCTAACAATTACAGGTTCCATGAGCATGACACTGGGAAATCATAAGTAATGAAAAGGCACAATTTCTCTCATTATAAAACCACAAAACCCCAGAAACTCAAAATACCAAGGCACATTTTACCAAGCTTAGCGCATGTGGTTCAAAGTTAGAGGAGAACTCGCATAAAAAGTGAGGCATTCTCTTGAGGCTGGCAGATTAAATGAGCAATATTTCTCTCTTCTTATAGCTTGTTTTTAAAATCTCCATAAGCCTGTTTTGATTTTGCATGCTCCTCAGGAAAAGACTGTTATGAGTAAGTGCTGCTAAATCACACTGCATGGCGCTCCAGAGTGCTGCAGATTCCTTCCTGGCATAGACTTGTGAGGCTATTATATGACCTCTACAATAGTGTGTCCATCTCCTGTTGCAAAATAATTACATAGATTTCAGTAAGATGGATCCACGCAGGATCTAAAGATATATTTGAGAGTGTAAGAAGAAGAACACTTGGGGCAGCCTCTGCTGCAGTGCCCACTGCTAGACAATTGTATTAATGCCTCGGTTATTCATATTTTAGAAATAAAGCATCCACTCCCCATGATAACACAGAGAAATGCTGGAGTGGGACTTTCTTTACTCCACCTTTTGAAAACCAGGAGTTAAATTACAAAAAGCAGCAGCTGCAATTTTTCATCTACAAAAGCGCCCAGGACAAGTGAAGGTTTGGGGGCCAAGTGAGTAGCTGGGACTGACACCGCTGGCTACTCAGACTTTGGTTCAGAAGTAGCTGACAGCAAGATTTATTAACCTACCAGCTGGCCTCTACCTCTGCTTCGTAAATTTTCTCCTGGATATCAACAAAAGTGGAGGAGCTGCAAGCCAGCAGAATGGCTGGAGACCACTGTGCTATCAGCATATGGTGATCTCTCTCTTCCCTTTGAAAATCACTCGGAAGAATCCCAGAATAGGAATGGTTTTCTTATCTGTGTTTTTTAGTACTCTGTGAATTAAACTAAGCTACACACAGTTACTACTGCCGAGTAAACACTATCCTACTTTCTGCAATGGTAAACCTTGGTTTTATTTTGGAAGCCTCCAGGTTCCATGCAATGAGCTGAGACATTTCCTCTGTTCTACTTTTGGAAAGGTTTTCTGTCAGGAGAGCCAGGATTAAGTAGGCAAAACAAGGCCAAAATGCTTTTGGACCTGACTCTTTTAGGAAATTATTTTCTAAGTGGAAGCTGGCTATACACTTTGATCATTTTGAGTTCATATGCCCCAGACTTCAGCTATTTGTAAACATAGAATCAGAGAATAGTCAGGGTCGGAAAAGACCTTAAGATCATTTGGTTCCAACTCCTGTGCCATAGGCAGGGACACCACACACTAGATCAAGTCGCCAAAGACTCTGTCCAGCCTGGTCTTGAACACTGCCAGGGATGGAGCATTTACCACTTCTTTGGCCAACGTGTTTCAATGCCTCACCACATTCACAGTAAAGAACATTTACATTTCCAAACCACCAGACATCTTAAAGGACATCCAGGGATGTGGCGCATAATATGGTCACATCTCTTGAGTGAGATGCCTTCATTTGCTTTCCTCAAGTCACAGTCCAAAAACCCCCTTAATTGCACAGGCTGAAATACAATCTGCGCTGGTTCTTTGTTTTGTAAGCTCATCTCCAGCCTTTTGTGGACTTTCACTGTACATAAAACTCATGCATATTTTCACTAAACCTTCCATTTGTAAAGGCAAATAACAATTGCAGCAATATTTAAGGCTTTGCATTTTTCAAAGCGATGTATCAACTGTGCTATTCCAGGAGTGTACGTGCCTGTGTGTGCGAGCTCAGGTGGAGGCCACAGCTAGACAGCATTCATGCTGCCACACAGCTGTCAAAATATTAAAATGTGGGGTTTTTTTTCTATTCTTAAGTGATTTGATGGAAAAGCAGGAACACTTCCTAAATAATCTATTTGTTCAGTGTGACAACCTCTGACTCGGAGTCTGCGGAAGCGAAAGCCAAGCAAATCTGCATATGCAAGGATGCAATTTCCCCAGCCTTTTTACAAAGCTGCAGATGAGAAATGGTTTCTCTCTAGCTGTGATGGATGCACGGTGCTCAGCTCTATGTCTCACTTGCTAATTCGATTAAGAAGAAAGGAAAGCCTGGTTCACAAAGGCAGAGCAAAACTGCATGATAGTTTATATCCCATAGCTAAGCTCTCGGGCTTTATTATTCTTTACCAGTTTAGGAAATGGCTTACATGATAGTAGACACAAAATTTAATTTATAGGGTCAATGTCAACTGGTTTACACTCAAACCTTAACCTACTTTGAAAGTTTTATAATCTGGAGGAGGAATCTAGTCTGAAGTTCTCATATTTTATTCCTGGCGGGGGATGAGGTTGGAGGGAAATGAAATAGTCGCTCTCTATAGAAATCCAGTACTGCTGTTCTGAGTCCTGGCCACTCTCCAGGCCTATTACAGACAATAAAGACGACTGTGACTGAATTCAGTGGGCTCTGTATCAGGCCCATGAAGAAAGGGATGCATCGCAGCCCAGTGCTTCTCACGTGTGCTGGGTCAGTGCACCGCTGTCAGTTCTCTCCATTTTCCTTGATAGGCATGTTTTGTTGTCCTGTTCAAAGCATTAGAAGTTAGTGATGCAGAGCAGTGGATTTTGGTAAAGTTTTAGGATGGTTTTCTTTTCTCAAACATAAATACGATGTTGTATTTATCTTGAAGTCCAAGACTCTTGGACTTTTGAAGAGACCCTTTATCCCTGTAAGGGGGAATCTGTGATGGCTGTTGCTGCCTTCATCCCGCAGCTCTGTCCCAGCCAAGGGAGGATGATGTGTTGATACAGATGGATTTTGCCCTTTTTGGTGGAGCATTCCGTTTGCTTGGGCAACATAGCCATCTGCTGGATTACTTGCCTGAGCACCTCCAGTAGTGCCAGGAAGGCCCCTGAGCCAGAAAGTGGCCTGAAAGAGATCCAAGACTGTCACGAAGATTTGAAATCCCATGGGAAACCAGGGGGAAGAGCCAGGAACAGAGCAGCCGTAAGCATACGTGCAGCATTTTGTGCTTGTTAGCATTTCCCAGGCACAGCATCAGCATCAGCAAGAGGGTCCATGGCACTGCCTGCAAGAGAGACCCCGAAGGAGCCAACACTGCAGAAGGCACCACCTGAGGCTCCAGCCAAGGGGGAACCATTGCTGAGGAACTAAAAAATATGGCTCAAACTGACCATATATGCATGTTTTTCATTAAAGGAGACTACTGGGGCTGAAAATACCTTTTTTCCCCTTTTCATCAGCTTTGTTGTGCTGCTGGCTTTCGGCTGCTGAGACTTGATCTAATCAATGCCCATATAGGGAGGTTTGTCTGGCCTGGAAGATGATATTATTGAATAGGTCTATCAAATTTGTCAGTGTCTTCGCTGACAATTTTCATGAATATATAACACTGAAATATGGCTCATCCATTCTGACTTACTCTTTATAGTGCTCCAAGTGACTTGAAAAAAACCTCAGTAATTTGATTATGAGAAAGGATAAAATCAGTTAGGGGGATAATTGCTCATATCAAATCTTAAGAAGGGAACATAAATACAGAAGAATAAAAACAAACAGACAAGTAAATAAGCGAGATGAAAACTCCTTGATTTGCCTAGACTCTGAATGCAAAAATGCCACCAAAACAGTCAACTTCTGTATGCATATAATGGGGAAATTCAAGAAAACATCTATCACAGGACTTTCAGCTCTGACACTACATTCCAAAACATACATTACACTTAAAATGTTTAAAAATGCTCTTTCATGGAAATTGCCAGATAAACTGTATTTCTGTTGGATTTGAGGGAAAAATCCCACCCGTTCATTTATTGACTAAAACTAAATCTTATTTCACAAACTTGAACAGCATCAACAATGTAATTTGTTGAAAAAAGTGAAAATCCCCCCAAGTCTGATAAATACTTTGGGGTTTCAGAAAATAAAAGAGGCCAGAATAGCAGAGAGAGATACACAAACATTTACAGACACTGTGGTTACATATATTGCACAACCAGCCATGGCACAAGCCATGGTGAACCTGGAGAAGTGGACACCATCAGAGAAGGGCCACTTATGGCTCACTTTTCCCCATGTTTGATTTGTTAAAAAAAGGGGACATGCTTTTTGGGTGTCTCTGATATTAATCAGGTATTTCCACTGTTAGACAAATCTCGCCTGTGTAAAGAGCCCTTAAAACATGCAGGTGATGTAAACTTACTGCAAAGATTTACGCTCCAGAGGAACGAGTACTCTTGGTTTTTCAAACTGTAAGATTTGTGTATTATTTACAAGTATCAACAGGCTTGAAGGAACAGGAGGGAGCAAAGACACTGATGGAACAGACGGTCTGAATATTTCAAGATGAAAAAAATCAGCCGGGTGTTGGGACTTGTGGCTGTTCCCAAAGCTGCTGCCTTCCTGGGACCCCACGCCGAGCGTGCGGGGGTGCTGATGGAAAAACCCGCACCGCTCAGCTACCACCGTCTCTGCAAAGAGCATTTGGCACTGCTGCATTAGCATAATTGACAACATCAATTATGCCCACTGCTATTTTCTCCCCTGGGAAAGTCAGTCCATACAAGTCAATGTTTTTAAAAGCGTGGAATGCTTACAGTCTCTGTGATTTTTAATGCCATTAAATGGTAAGAGAACAAAGGTATTCCCTGGGAAGGCGCAGGCTCGGGGAAATTTCTTTAGAGGCATGACAGATGAGGAACTGCTGCTTTTTTACACAAAGCTCCCCATGGTCAGGGCAGTATTTCCCTTCCGAGGGATATAAAGGTGGGAAAAGAGTAGCACATACCACATTCCTGTAATAGCCATCATCAAATGTTTCTACACTTGAAAGAGTGTGAGGATGGCATAGAGCTTCCTGCCTGGAAAACACTGAAGCCTGAATGTTTCCTGAGCCCCAGTTTTATATTGATGTCTTCCTTTTCACTATTTCCAAAAGGCTGGAGTTGTTACAGCTTTTTAATACAGCAGTCCCTTTTCCCTTGGGTCTCCTGGCAGGGTTATGGCACAAATGTGGGGACAGTGGAGTCATGTAGATTGCCCTGCATGAACTCACACCTTTCACCCTACATGCTGACACTGTATGTAAAAATGAAAAAGTTAAGTAAGAATGATAGTTAGGTGCATAAAAAGAAGACATCAGCTGGTGCAAGTGACTGCAGCTTAATCAGTGGATGGCACCTGACAAGACCCACCCAGAGGACACATTCGCTGTCCTTGAAGCTCCCCACCGGGGCCTGAAGCATACCAGAAGCCTCAAGCTGCTGCCTGCTAAAGTGAAATCATGGTGCCTTTCTGTGCCAGAGCTACCTGCTGAGCCTTACTGCGTGTTTAGGATGACTCCATCACTCCATGGCTCTAGAGCAGTGAGATGCCGTCTCCTCTCCACAGCGCCCCACCACCTCTCACTGGCTCTGCTCCCACACTCCTTCTGACCCCTCCACACTCAGAAACCATCTCCAGTACAGACCCGCTCCTCTTTGCCATACCTCCACCCTCCTCCCCTGCCCAATATACCAGTTCCCTCTTGCATTCCCTGCTCGACTCCCAACCCCTGACAATGTTTTGCTGCAATCAATTCTCTTCTACCCACCACCTCTCCTCTCAAGCGTAGGCTGAAATATCATCTCCTAAGCAAGAGCTGTTCTTTTCCTCCTGCCCACTTGAGCTGAAGGTGCCTTCTGTGCGCCTTTTCCTCTGTGACCCATGACTTGGCTTTCTCTTGTCATCGCTGTGATCTCCTCCTCCTCCCCCTCCTTGCTTTTCCTCCCTTCATGTTCCAGATCAGTTGCTTCATGCTTAAATGTGCTTTCTCCTTTCTAAGCGATGTGGGTCTGTATCTCCTGCCCATCACAGGATACAACCTCAGCCCTTCCAGCCTTTTAAGACAAGTAACAGCTGCCTCCCAGAGAAAAGTTGAGATTAATCAAGGGTTTGGGGGAAAGAGACTGAAGACTTTCTCTCTTTGCATGACTATCTCTTCATCCATGGAAGGACTCCTTGGCAGCAGGAAACACCTGAGCCATTGCTCATCTTTGATCTTTTGGAAATGAATCTCAGCATTTACTTTCCATAGAGATTTCTACCCTCTCTGCTTCGTGCTGCAGCCACCCCCAACACCTAGCACTCCTCTGCCTCACCAAGACATCATTTATTCATAGCTCTATATTTTAATCATCACGTATCGTTTTTAAGTAGGAACAGAACAACCATTTCTAATGGCTGGGTACCCTATTAACACAGGGACGTCATGCACAAAGGGCCCTTACAAGAGATGACCAGCTGAATTAACTACTGTCTGAGGACTGCAGGTAAGAAGTGTTAAGACCTGTGAAACCTTCGGCTGGATTTCACCTAAGCCATGCAGCAATCTGCTCAGATAAACCCAGCGAGCTGCACCTACTCTCTCTAAATACTTTCAAAGCACAAAAATATAACAAACTGAAGCAATGAACGCATCACCTGACCCATTTTCACAATACCTTCCCAAAGGCTTTAATTCTTAGCGTGAGCTGTGAATATCCGCATGCATACACGTGCGCACACACACATTCAACTGCTAAATCAATCCTCCCAGGCAAAGGGTGTAAAAAATGTCTCTCAAATCTCTCTAGTGTTTACATGTTTTTAATTTCAAACGCCATATAAGTCTATTCAGCCATTACATTTTATTGTAGCTTCTAAATAAATTAAAACCATTTATCACTTAAAAAAACCCCACATTTTAAGAACCTTATTAACTTCATAGTTAAGCACCGACAGGTAATATTATCTATAAAGGCAACGTTTCATGGTATCACAGCTGGCTATACTCTGGATTTGTACTTTCTTAAACCTGTACATCATGACAAAAATATGCATACTCCAGTGCACTGATTCAACAATTTTCAATAATGTCTGCAAATTCTGGCAAATAATTTACAGCACTTATTTCCACTGTCAGAACTGTTTTATGGCCATGATATCTGTACATTGACAAAATGGAAGAGGCCCATTTATTAAGAAGGAAGTCAGCTTCCAGCAAAAGAAAGAGTAATGCAGAGACAGAGGGTTTTTTTGAAAGTAAGCCAAGAAAACCACCCTAGAAGATAAGGACACCTCAGTTTAGCAGAGGAAAAAAGACACTTACACAGTTCCTGTGAATTGTGATTCTCACAGAATAGAAACTGTACCTGCATAATCTGTTCTTGCGTAATGCCCATCTTCTGATTTTGTAGTTGTTGTAGTATTATCTGTGTGAAAAGAAATACGTCAAATTGCTTGGGGAGCCTATACTTGATACAAACTATGTTCCAGCCACCACTGTCCAAGCAAACGTGGCTTCACTTGCATGCACAGTATTGCTTCTTGCTGCAAGGCCCCCCTGCGTCTGCCAGGTGAAAACAGCAGGATCTGTCTTTTTGGAATGAAACATGACACAGCTTCCATTAAGAAAACACATTTTTTTATAACAATATGTGATAACAGATTGCAGCTGGGATAAATATATCGGTATGAAACAGGAGTTGTCATTTCTGCTCTATTTGAAGTAATTGGGGAGTTTTAATATGTACCGTGAAATGAACTGCCACACAGGATGGTTAAATTTAAAGAGATAAGAATAAACTAGAATGTGTTTAATACACCTGTATCGTATGGCTTTGTAAGTATATGCACTGAGGATTTATTGGTCAGAAGCTAAGAGGAAAAAAGCTGTTAAAAGTCTAGCCTTAGTAGACACTTTATTTATAGAAGATATTTAAAGGCAAATGTTCTTCACTTTTATTTTAGAACAAAATAGAGTTTTGCAGTCAACTCAAAGGTTACAGGTGATGTAGCAGCCCATGAGCTGGGCACCGACATACATGGCTTTCATGGAGAATCACAGTGGGTCTTGAGCTGCTATTGGCATCTCATGGGCCCAACACAGAAGCGAGCAGCGGTCTGTTTGTGAGCATGTCTATGGCCTCCTGAGGTTGCTTTGTGCTGCCCCAGTTAAGGGAGGCAAAACGTATCTGAGGGGCGCTCCTGCTGTTCTGCTTCAACTCCTAGCTGGAGGACAGAGCTCTGGGCAATATGCAGGTGCCTGGTTTTGAAACCAGTGCAGGGCTGGACAGACCCCTGCTGCTGCAGGCACAGCGTGGGAAGGGTTACACATGCCACTCCTCATGACTTGCTTGGCATCTGTACTGGGGAGGGTTCTGCCCTCTCCCGCAGCCTGCGCTCTACAGTATAAATTGCAAGAGTCTAATGGAAATGTGAGAAGTGCCAAATAAGAAGCCAGCCCCAGTTCTTTTTTTTCCCCTGAACAAAAATTGAAAACATTCTTTGAAATGAGTTTTGTTATGAGAGTTACCTTGACATCGACCCAAAGACATGACTTCAATTTTCTCCTGTTTCTGGCATGATGCCTCTTTGATTTGACATGCATTATCATAAGATTTCCCATCGGAAGCACAAAGAGGATTGAAGTTGGTTTGAGAACAGTCAATGTTGCACACGCACCTGAAAAGATAAAGTAAGGGAAAAAAAGAAGAGGCTAATATGAGAAAGTTTTTTTCATGACATCACAAATACATCTCAGAAATAAAAGTGTTTGCATTTTCCTGACTGCACAATGCAAATCAACAGAATGAAAGTGGAAAGTTCTGTCAAGAGGTCATTTGTGTTTCTGGATGGAAACGAGATGCAGGGAGAGGCAAGAGGCACAGAAAAGCAAAGCAAGCAAACCAAAAGATGAAGAAGAGTGTTATACATGGAAAACTATGTCACAGCATTACCACTTGTAATTTCTTGTAAACAAAGAACACTCAAGCAGATATGCAGATAATTCAAACTGGTATGCCCTCTTGCAATTACAGACGCCACAAAATTCACCTCCACTGAGGTGCTGCCCATCACATGTAACAATGTATAAATGTGGTTTTATATGGATTTATGGTTTAGTTCTCATAATAATTACAGCACCTGTAGGAACTGTGATCATAAAAGATGTGATACTGAAGCCTTATCTCACCTTACTAAGATAAAACCACCTGCCAACACTGACAGTAGCGAAGTGATTGTACTTTCTCTGTGCTGAGGGTGGTGGGATCTCCTACTGAGTAGCTTCCTGGACATGCTGAGGCTACTCAGCATTAAAACCAGGGGCATGCTGTTTTAGGAGAGTCTTCGTGAACAAGCCCTTTCTGAAGCATTTGAATAACTCAGCAACCAAAAAGCCTTATTGGGGTCCCCCAGCAAGGTCAGTGCCTGCTCTCAACCTGGTGATGTGCTCTGTGCAGGGTGAAGACTCCCATGGCCAAGAGCAGTGTGAGGAAGCACAGGTAGGGCAGTGCTGGCTCAGTCCTCAGGGAGCTTAGGGGCATCTCCAGACCCCACTGACCCAGCTCGTGAGCTCCTGGGCTGCCCTGAGCCAAAGCATAGTGGGGTATTCAATTCAAAAGTCTCGTCCGGATCTGAACTAACACACTAATGTGGACATATCCTGATGCCAGCAAACCTCATCATTGCTCATAAGACGGAGAAACCCAATTACTTCCATCAACAGGAGGCTGCAGCCTTTTTTCTTTAAGTTTCTCCTATTTCATTATCATTAGCAATGTTAGACACCCTTGGTCATTGGCAAGGGAAAGGCATGCTAATCTTCTGTCCCCCAACTGTGTCATGTAACAGACAGCTCAGCCTCAGCAATGCTTACATTAACACCGATGGGATCCTGCTTGGGGATAAAGCCAGAGGTCTAACCTGGCAGCTGCTTCAACTCTTCTGAGCACACAATTGTGCACATGCTGCTGTCTAAACTCTTCCCGGTTCCTTCTGACATTTAAGGCAAAGGAATGTGACTGATGCTCTATCTGCAGCCCACTGTTTGTACTGAACCTCACAGCACCGACTCCACAGCTCTCCTACTGGAAAGTTAAGCAATGGAAATGTCAGCCTCTAGCCTCATTGCTTGACTTAGGAAAGAGCTGGAAAGTCATTTCACCTCCCATGTCGCAGCAGACATTTGGACACCTTCAACCATTGGAAGTGTAGAGGGATACGCGCAAGAGAAAAACCTTGGTGGGAAGAGGAAAGCTTCCAGGGAATTAGATGGGTCAGATTTCTTCATCACCCTCTTTGGCCTCTGGCCTCTACAAAAGCGCCCAACATGACAAAATTTAGTGGAATCAGTATTTGTCTTTCTTCTAGACTTTCTTTACATTGGGTAGGTCTATTTCCCCCAAAAGTTCACAAAATACAGAACGCTTCAGCTCGAAAAGAGGGCAACAGTGAAAAGCTGTGGTTATAAACTAAATTACATGATTTCATAGCAAGGGGAAGAAAAGAGCCTTGCTCCTTGTGTAACTATTTCCCCACATTGATGAACATACAGAATATAAGAAAAAAATTCCAGTCGATTTCCTAAGAACCTCCTTATCAGTGGAACAAGAATGCTCTGCTCCACCAAAATATTCACTGTTGTCATTTCTTCCTGCAGCCATTTGCAGCTTCCCACCTTAGTCAAACTCACTTCATTAGGAAACATTTACTGCTCAAGTAATAGCAATTCTTTCCACGTAGCTCCACCATTTGCATTTCAGATGGGACGCAATCAGCCATATGCTCCTTCTTTGTAATAAACCAGCTCAGAAACAGCTTCACTTCTCCACATTTTGCTACAAAAAATGAGTGTAGGTTAATACATATTATGTCTCAAGTCACAAGAAAATTAAGTCAATGAGAAAATTAAAACAAAAGGGTGCTCTTTAGGGGAAATCCAAGCAACTTTGGATGCCATTTCAGAAATGCCTACGGGACACAGGAACCTATGTTCAGACTTAGGCACTTAAGAGACATATTTTTAAAGGTGTTTAGATGCTTAAAGATGCATGCAAATACTTTGCGTGGGATTTTCAAAATCTCAAAGACCTATCTCCCACTGATTTCAAAGACCATTTCAGAGCCCATTAGGCATTTATTTGCATCTTTTGATACCTTCCAAAGAACAAGGTTCCAAAATGACTTCTCTGACCTCTTTCAGTAAAAGTGAGAAGAGAGCTAAGATTCTTCTTAACTCCATTCTAAAATGTTATCTGTGAGATTAACTTTTCTTTCCAAGCAAGATCTCTGTAGCCTCATGCTGCATTAAGAGGATGTACCACATGAGCACCATGAACCATGCACTGCTTGTGCTGATGTCAGATTGCTTGTGTACGAGAACAGAAAGGGACAACCTCAGGATGACACTGTACGCTCAAGTCTTAACAGATCTCCTGTGTGAAGCCTGATGTTCAGGGATGAATAGATGGGTGGTGAAAAAACACTACAATAAACTTGTCACCTCAATCTCCTTGCTGCAAGGATCTGTGCATCATCCACCTCTTGCACAGTTTTCAGGGGACAGCTTCTAGCTTGCATCTGCACTTTCTTAATGCTTTTGAACTTTTATACTCAAATCCTACTTTAAGGCTGCACAATTAAGCCAACATGAAATGTATGTCAGGAAATGCTAAAGGTAGGATTGCATCAGGAAGATTAATGCACCTGGGTTGCTGACTGTTTATTTTATAGTGCTCATCTTATCAGGTGAAATGACAGAATATACAAATACATTTTTTCAAGCAAGAGGAACGGGCAGTCTGCCATTTCAACCATGCCCCCAAATTCCAGGAAAGAAAATTACAGAGAAAGAAGTGGGGCATTTACTCCAAAGGTGCATGGCCAAGCATACAGCACCACAGAGCATAGAACCATAGAATCACAGAATGTTTTCGGTTGGAAAGGACCTTAAAGCTCATCCAGTTCCAACCCCCTGCCATGGGCAGGCACACCTTCCACTAGAGCAGGTTGCTGTAAGCCCCGTCCAGCCTGGCCTTGAACACTGCCAGGGATGGGGCAGCCACAGCTTCTCTGAGCAATCTGTGCCAGTGCCTCACTACCCTCATAGTGAAGAATTTTTCATACCATACATCATCCTTCAGCAGGATGTACTGGTGGTAATAAATACAAAATGAACAGCACTTAATGTATTTGACTGAATGAAATCCTGAAGCCAAAGGTAAAAGTGCCTTCACTTCTCAAAGCGTTATAAAATGCAGAAGTGGGACTGTCTCCTATAAATGAGCAGAACCAAACTGTGACATCCCCACTTGGCCCCCAGGGTGCACATTAGGTAAGAATCTTAATGGTGTTCAAGATTTCAGATCCCGAGGGACACAGGTATCCCGTACCCCAAAGGGAGCCTTGCCGCAGCATTTCTCATGCCCAGAAATACCATCTTGCTCCTAGTTAGCACCCAGCACTGGCACTTCCCTCTCATGCTCACCATGCAACCTGGCTCTGCCCAAGCTCTGCCTTGTCATCTTCTTTCACAAGTGACAAAATTGGAGTGGCCTCACCCCTTTTGGCTGTTGGATGCACCAACCCTGGGGTTCTCCCATGGTCCCCCTGCCTCCATGGGGCTGAAGCATGCATCCCACTGCCACGCAGCTGGCCGGATGCCTGCCTGCCTGCAGCTTTGTGCTCCCTGAGGCACTTCAGTATGCCTCTAATTTTAAGTAATTTGATCATTTGACCATTTTATCATCCTGGCTATGACTTCTGATTATAGTTATATCAATAAATCTATGTGGTTTCTCTGTTCCTAATTGTAGCACTGAAGAAAGCTTGGCAATATAAAGGCTGACTGAGCTTTCCTCAGGCTCAAGAAGCTGTGAGAAGGTCAATGAGGTCTCCTATAGGGTCACAGGATGAAACTGTACCCAAGAGCACACATAAAGTGCATGTACAAAGCTTAACTATGCCTTCTGCAGTCAGAAAAGCAGCTTTAAAAGCATCAGTGAGGAAGGAGTGCTTCCAAGATGTCAGCCGATACCCTGCAGCTCCCCTGAGGAAGGAAGAAATACTGAATGCTGTCCCAGAGGCCCGTTGCGTCTTTCAAGTAATGGGCTCATATGTTAATTGATTAAAATTTGGGCTGTCACTGTAAACAACCATTAAACAAGGCTCACTCTCTTATGTCTATTCTTGCAGGTCATTATGATAGTCTCTGATGAATTCCACTTCTTTTATACACTTTATTTTATTCCATTTCATGTCATATGATGAAAATCTTGGAGGAGCTGAACATCCAGGAATCCAGTTAGTTATTATGGGGATCATGAAAGCAAAGAATCCAAGCCAAAGTAAAATGACTGTCCAGCAGGCAGACCTGGGCACCTCCTCAGGGGATTTTGGGCTAACTCCCCATGGCAAATCCTGCAGCACTGCTTGGTGACATTGCTGGACCAGCACAAGAGAGCATCACGTCCAGGCAAAACTGGAGGGTGTCTACGTACTGAAGTGCAGCACTGCAGCTAACACGTTGCAGGAGCCCATGGGGCTTCATGTGGCAGGTAAGATGCTGACAGGCACCTCCTGGTGCCTCACTATTAACCTGTGGGGTGCAAGTTGTTGCACTTCAGTCTTTGCGCTTCTGTCAGGGCAATAACACAATAAGTGCACTAAACAGCACAAGGGAACCCACGTGCGTATTGGGAGAGGTTGCCACTACTTCATATGTATAACACACTTCTCCCCTTCCCCGTTAGGGAAATAAGAGAATAGCGCAAAGCAGACCAGTAGTTATTTCCTGCACAGATCTTGACCATGAAAAGATGCCTCTTCAGACCTCAGAGAGGTCTATGTCCCAGCAGCGATGGCAATGTGCTGTGCCGGGCTGCTTGGCCAAGCTGGAGCAGCCAACTTGGCTTTCTGTTGAATCAGGCTCTGTAAAAATTAATGGGGTCAATAAACCAGGCACGGGTGAGTACACCGGTGAGTACACAGGCTCCTAACTCCCCACTCTTCTGCAAATAACATATGGTATTATTTTCTGGGCACAGAGTGTACCTTTGCCTGCAGAGAGCATGCTGCTGAAGAGAGGATTCACGGCTATGAAGGACTGTCCCTGGAGGGAAGAACTGCGTTTTACGGAGGCATCTCAATAAAATGAGAGAATGGTTCTTTGCCTATGAAGTGTAGGGGAGTGCTATAATTATATTTCCTTAGTTCATGAATAAAGTATAATCATTAGTGACACAGTGATGATAAAAAGAACCCCACTCCATGCTTTATCTTTACTCCTAAGACAACTATTCAGTCTTTGTTTTCAGCAGTGTATTACTGAGAAATGTTCTTTATTTTAAATTACTATGCGATATCTGCACATAGCATGAAGGAGGTTTCATGTGTAGCTCTGATGGGAAGGAAGGAGGATAAATGAGACAATGCTGCTAGAAGAGCAGTTTTACTGGGAACAGATGCAGGCACATTTTTGTCAGAGCGAGATGGCGATGGCAGTTCTTCCCTATTCAACATCTTTTAATTAGCCCTCTGCAGTTTGGAAACCTGAGAGCGTTGTTGGTACTACCTCTGTTTATTAAAGATTCATATGCAGACTTTGCTGGCCATGGGTCATTTGCTTTTTGGAACCAGAGCAACAGAAAATTGTGCCTGAGAAGTACTTAATGAAATGACTAACGTCTTCAGCCAAGTGTCTAGTTGATTATAGGGTCCAAACAGCAGAACAGCAATAAATCTGCCACAAAGAGAATTGTCAGTCAAGAAAAAAAGGCATAAAACCAGACAGGGAAGCGAGAGCTAAAAATGTGCAAATGCAAATCTAGTGTTATTTTCACTAGTCAGAGCTCTGATATTTGAGCGCATATGCTAATTTGGTCAAGTGTGAGATCCCACCATGTCTCCGCGAGCACTATTTTACAGGGAAAGTGATGTTCCATTCTGCAATCACTTAAACACTGTAGACTTTCTCCAGGCAAAAATAAAAATAAAAGAAACAAGGAAAAAACCAACAACATTTTGCAGCATAAACGAGCCCAAAGCATTCCCTTTACCATAAAAGAGTGTATTAATAAAAACACGGTTGTTGTACGTTTGTATTTCCACCAGAGACATTTCTTATCTTCCTCTGCTCTGACTAGAAAATGGTGATCAGAAACTCAAAATTTCTGGTCGGATGTTGGTATGGTCTTCTCCATGCCCCCTGCCCCTCCGAGTAGGACATTAAATGCATATTTGAAGCAAACCTGGCAATATATGCCTGCCTAAAGTGCCTGGCAATCAGTCCCAAATGCCTTCCCTATCATCTGGATTCCTGCAAGGTTTTTCTTTCTGGTACACAGGGCATCTTTGTTGACATTACCAGCAGGCAAGTTGAAATGAAGCCAGGCTGAGCATTACGCCTCAACATTCGAACATGCATTGTACTGTGGTTCAGACCCGTGTCAGAAGGCTGGTGGGAGTGCTCATTTACCCAGGCAGCTTTGGGTATGTTTATGTCTCAACACAACACCATGCAGAGATACTTGAGCTAGCTCTAAGCAGGGACCTGCAAGGTTAACCAGGCTGGGCAAACCCAGCCTCCGGAAGCTCAGTTAGCCCATTCAAGACTGTCTGTGTGCCTGTGGCATTGTACCTTGGTAAAACACACTGCCTGCAACACCCCTTTACTGGGGAGTGACTGGTCACCTCTTCTGCTCACCTCGGCACCACATCAGTTATCTTCAAAGCTGCCTGCACACACAGACAGCTAAAATGGACTGGTCCAGAGGGCTTGCCTGCACCTCCATTTCAACATCAGTCCCAAAAGGACCACATAAATACCAGCTGCTTCCTCCGCCCCTCAACCCATTTACAAGTACACCATTAAGCTTTACAGTATTCCCATACAGCCCTATAGCAACAACAACTTGGTACTGTTATGCCAGTTTTACAGAAAGGCTAAGTTTTAGTGTAAAGTCCTGGCACCCTCAATACAGAGTCAAAAGAGACTTTTGGTAGCGTGGCTGAGCTCAGGTACCTCACAGTGGCCTCTGGAATGTGTGGAGCACAGCCCAAGAGGATGGCACCCAGCAGTGCCTCCAGACAGAAGACAAGACTGCCTGGCATCATTTCCTGGGTTGGCATACAGTTGAACACCAGGTACACATACATATATATAGACATACACATATATAAAATAGTATATACAAAATACATTCCTAATGAACACAGGCACACAGTATTTTACACTTTCTATGAATCATACCCTACAACCTGCCTGTGCTTGTAAGAAGATTGAAATCCTACCACTGCACTGTTAAGAACATCATTAAAGAACAGCAGTGCTGCATGTCTCCTTCAAAACAAACTTTGCTGTATTTTTGAGGTTGATGCAAAACTTTAGCTGCAGTGCAGAACAATAAACAATACATATTTTATAACAGCAGCACAAAAATAGCACGCAATATTTCTTTCCTGGGCCTGCTAGTGCTTCTCTTCTGCTTTAAGATCACAAGAGAAGAAAAAGAACAGCTTATTTTGAGTGTCTTCCATTCAATGTTATTTATTTATCTAATTTAGTTTTCCTTTTTGTCCTTTGTAGCCCAGCTTCTGCACGAAGGGCTTTAGTATGTCTGCTTTTCACAGTGGTTTCCCTAGGATGTTTTACCTATTTCAGCTGTTCAAATGTTTATCTTCACCAGGAGTAAAAGGAGAAAAGCTTGATTCTCACAGGGTGATGCAATCCTTCTGCATGGCATTTCAATAGCATCCTGTTATTCAAACAATCAGAAATCACAGAGACCATGCACGGAATTATCGGCATACTGCATAGAGATTTTTATTATCATGTAGTGTATAATGAAAATGATTTGAAGGACCCCAAAGCATCATAACAGAAGGAAGCACTGAATAATCAGGTGATTTTGGGGGGATTTTTGACATCAAGAGAGCAAAATATTGTTTACTGGACATATGTCAAGCTAAAATGCACTAAAGTGGTGAATATATTTATTGATGCCCTTTCTTGCATACCAAATGCAACATGCTGTCAGAGTCTTGTTGGAGCGCAGAGCCAGGAGCTAGGGCAATCACCATACAGCTGCCATGCTGCTGCTGCTGCTGAATAGCTGGGAGTGACTGGCAATGCTTAAAAATATGTATGGATTTTCAGAGCACGTTTGTTATAACAGCTCCCAGAGGTTGTTTCAAAACAGCTTAATGGACTGCTCCCAGAGCCACCTCGCCTATAGCCACGAGGAGAGCCACCCAGGCACTGCATCCTTCCCTGAACCCGACCAGCTCAAGTGAGGAGCTGTTTCTATGCTCCACCAGTTTTCAAGGCTGGAGACTGCAGCTCCTGAAAACTGCTTTAATCTGCTGTGCAAGACACTGCAACTTGATTCCTAATTCTCCTTTCATTTTTTCCCTGTAACTTTCTTTACTGAGTTCTCGACGAAAAACATCACAAACTTCACCTTTGCTTCCTCCTTACAATTCAAAGCACCAATTATAATACGACCTTCATCTGGCTTTCCTATATCTCTGGTGCCCTCAACAGTGCAGTGAATTGTATGCTAACACCTTTAAGGCAAAATAAATGCCTCGTTTTATTTTTTTTTTAAATATTATTCCTATTTAAAGGAACTAAGTTATGTAAAACAGTCTTTGCTAGGCTGGATGCTTTAAACCCAAGCAGCGAAAATAGAGAATTACAAGGCTGATGACTGGGTTTGAAGAGCAATGGAAAAATCCTCACACTAGCTGTGTGACTAGAGAAGAAAATTCTAATTGTCTTCATATGCCAATTCAAGTATCTGCAGGTATCTAATGTGTGAAGTTTATTTAAAGCACATAGAATAAAATAAATTATTTTTTATGGTTTGCCTACACTTGATGTCCTTCACATTTCTATAGCCTGTGCTAAAACAAGGCTTTGCTGTTTCTCTCCTTTTGTAAACATCTGAGTCTGTCTTTCAGGAACATTTTATCCTGATATTGTTTGCTCCTATCTCGAAGCTAGCAGAATAGTGAGAATTATCCCCACAAATCCCAGTGTTTCACTCTGGCCTGCAACAGCCAGTGAGAATAGTGCAAGGTCTGGTGGGAAGCAAGGGACACCATCTAGCTATAGGTCCTACATGAACCTTGCCATGCAGGAAGGCTGGGTCTGCTCATGAAGAACTGCAGCACCAGATGGGACCAATGGCAGATTTCTGGTTAATTTGTTAAGCTACTTCTGCAAATGGGAAGTGGACTCATTTATCAGTGAGAGTAAAGGGATGATGGCCTTCTGGCTGGTGGAGACCAGTGTGCTGCAAGCCCCATCCCATGCAACATGTTAGCTATCCACTGCTGGTGGGTAAAGCAAGGCTTAGGAGTGACCCTCCTAAAACCAGTGAGAAGAAAACAGAGGTAAAATAATTCTTCCTTGTAAAGACTCCCTCTACACATGCAAAATCAGACTACCTCTCATCTGTGTCCTCAAATGTGTGCCTCCCACTTATGTGAAGACCTGCCTGAGGCAGCATCATCTGAATTGGCGGCCGACTCCAGGCTCCCCAGCCTGGTAAACTGACTTGAATTACAAAACAAAATCCAGTCTAGCGATTTAATGAAATTTTAGGAGGATACTTCCAGGCTTTCCTTCAGGCATTGTTTGCACCTCCTGCACAGGCAGAAATAAAGCAAGATAACCTCGTGTCATCCTGCACAGCGGTGAAATGAGATCCTGGCCCGCAGGTATGAGCCTGGGACCAGGGCAAATTGCTGCACGTGCAAGAAGAGAGCAGCAGCAACCCTCTTTTTCCTCAGAGTGTTCAGGTCTGTAGGTGAAAGCTGCTGTGCAAAACTAGGTATTATTACTGGCAGGATGCTGCCTCTTCTCTTGCTGTTTCATGATGACCACAGTGGCTGACTGCTTTTGGGAGCAAGGCAGAAGCAAAAGGACTACTTGCAGGGTTAGGAAGATGTACAAATGAATGAAACATGCCATCTCAATTGCACGTCCTTGCCAGCAAACTAATGAGGTGAGAATAACCTTCTGGGACACAGAGCGATGGAATCCACCTGCAAAGGGATGCACCACAAGGATGGGTATCCCTGGGGCACCCAGGCTTCTTCACATAGGAGAGCTTCATTACAAAATGGACAGGCTGACACAGCAATTAAGTCTGTATGTCTGGACACATCTCGCACAGGCTTTTAGCTGTGACTCGCTCATGGGAAAGGCCCAGGGCAGGAGATGGACACCGTGGGGAAGGGACACCTGCCACCCCGCACAGGCTGTGAGAGCTGAGGTCAGCCCTGCGCGTCAGCTCCTATTGAGTTTTCCTCAGACTCATATTTAATGCATGGGATGTATTTTTAATGGCTTAGATGTGTGAACAAATCGTGGCCTTGATGTTCCAACACGGGTGTGTGAAGGAGCTTCTGACCTTCTGCAATGGATGCAGTTTTAATTTAATAGTTAACATAAAGTAGGATGGAAGACATGAAGCATTCTATTAAGACATTTGATAATAAATTGGAAAGTGCTTTCCCAGTGCTTTACATAGTTATTCTCTCTGCTGATCTATTTAGCCAACACATGTAATTCTGAGCTACAAAGTTGTATTCCTGCTTTCGCAAACATACTTACATAAAACTCAATAACAACATAGTCTATTTATTGCTAAAATGTTAGTAGAAAATTGGAAAAGGTATAAATACAATTCATTGCTGGTGATCTCCTGCCCCCTGAAGGCACTGTAAGGCTCCAAATCTTGCTCAGTTCACAGCGTCATAAAACTGAAGCAATAAATGTCACTCCTTTCTTGATTGTGCATTAGGCCAATCAGCTTTTTATTGCGAATAAATAGGCCGTCATGAAGGCACTGCTCCGTTTACTACTAGGGCATGACTTTGGCTAAATAGGGGGGCAGGGAGGAAGAAAATCTTATTTTTAAATAACAGAAAGGGGAAACAAAATCAAGGGTAAAAAAGGTGCAAAAGGGCGTTGCTCTCCAAGGTCTCTGCACTTGGTTTTCATGCTGTAATGCCCTGATGTACGCAGATGATTGTGTGTCAATGCACATTAATATCTGCTGTGCATTATCGTATTATCCCTTACGTGTGCTTTCATAGGCTGGTGAGCCCTGCCTCTCCCAGCCATGGGGGTACAGAACGAAGCGGTGGCTTCCCCTTGAAGCACCTGCACCTTCCCCAAAACATCAGGAGTGGGGCATGATCTTGATAAAACCCTGTATTACAGCAAGAGCACAGAACAGTTCTAAAGCCATTCCTTCAAACGCAAATAAAGACGTGTGTTCAGAATGCTGCTACATTTTCCTACCTAGGTCTGAAATCCAGTTACAGCTGGAGGCAGAGGAATAAAACCCCGAAATCCCTGTGTTCATTTGCTCGCCTGTTAAACTGGGCACACAACATTCTCTCTGCCGTGCTGTCATGTATATACGTGGTCTACAGACATTTCCTGAACATAGAGAGGGATGCTGTGGATGTCTCACACAACGCCCAGCAACACGTGCACCCTTATAACGTGCACAGATCGACACTAACAGAGCCCACAGCCATACCACCTCGATGCCAGCTGAGCCGCTACCCCACACATCCTCCAGCTGTTCACACGATATAGATGTTCAATTCACCTGCTCCATCCCGGGTGAGCCATTTTAGCCTCCAAGCCATGTAGAAGGAAGGCAGGTGAGGACCATCTCCTTGCTGCCGTCAGGTACTGTCCCCAAAATCCCCCCAAGCACCAGCACATGTGCAGCCACTGCAGCTCCTCCCCACTGCCCAGCAAACAGCAAACTGGACCAGCTGCCAGTTAGATATAGGTTTTCTCCCTGCTCCCACAGTCCTCTATCCTTTCCTGGCCCATCCTTCCAGCCTTATCTGTCATGACCACCCACCCTTCTATGTCTTCATGCCTCTCATCTACACACCACATGCTGAACCTAGGCATAGGCATCTTGGCCACGGAAACCTAACAGGAAAATCAGGCCATTTCGAACCACACATTTAAGATTACTGCTACTTTAAAAAGGAAAACCCAACAACCCTCTAATGTTGACAGACTGATGATGTGACTAATTTGTGAAGACAAATGACAGCTCTACATGCCTTACAATCCTTCCTCCCCTTAAATTTTAGCAGAATTTGTGCTTTCTCCTACAGGAGCTTGGCATGAGGATAAGACAAGAAACCCCCCCGAATCTCAGAAGTTATTTATGGCTTTTCACAAATCAGTGTTTCCTCTGAAGCAACTGAAGCAGTCAGTAGGCCAAATTCTGCTTTTGGCATCACAATTTCCAAGTTATTCCTTTGCGCTCTGTGAACGATTGTGTATTTACACTCCAACAGAGTCTATTCTCCTTTCCACCAGTGAAAGGCTCCACTGGCTACTGAGACGTTACTGCAAGGTTATGATACAGGGAAAGAACTTTCGTTTCACTGAAGTAAGTAGAATAACTTTCATTGACTTCCATAAGCTGGAAGTTCACCTTCTGAAACCAAACCCCAAGTCTGGATCAACATCTGAAAAAAGGAGCACAAGGGAAAAAAATCTATAAGCTTTATGACTGTGTAGGGTATTATCCCCTGGACATAGAGCAAGTTTTGCTGTAATTGCAGAAGATAACAAATGTCTGGTTTATTACAAAACCAAACATTAGGGATCCTAGGTTTTGGATAAGATGGATGTACTGTACAGGGTCCCTAAAATACCTACTTGGGTGAGTAGTACAGATGGGACACAATGTGGGTTTGCATTTATCTGAGAACATTTAGAGCTGTGATATATAGTGTATATGACAGACTTCCTCGATGTATAGAGAAAATATTGCCAATTTCTTTGTGTAGGCTGAATTATTTACCAGAGTGTTCCGAAGTGTATTGGCAATAAAACACTATGAAATATAAGTAACTCCAGACAATCTTTGGGTTATGTTAAAACCATTTTTTTTTTTAAAGAATGTTATTAAGAAAATAAATCCTGAGAATCTGGAAAGGCAGAACTTTCTCAAATGAACATGAGCCTCTGAAGGATTTCATTGACTCAGTGGATGGAAAGGTCAACTTCTCCAAACCATTATCCGAAGGGAGTCAGGAATCAGGCTCACTTCAAAATTAAATAGGCTGTTTTGGCACAGGATGAAGGCTCAAAGATGGTAAAGCGATTTTGTGAAACTTACCTGACTGGGAAAAAAAAGCTGGTTTTAACTAAAACCAAATATAATGTATATAAAGTAAGAAGTTTCACCAGATGTCCAAGAAAGCCATGATTTTCCCAACTTTCTAGCCAAGCCACTAGTACTGCATTCAATTTACAAGAACAAGGTGCCCATTCCTGCCTCCTACTTTGGAGGACTGGACCACAGGGTTTCTTAGAGAAAACCTTCCCTTCCATTGCTTTCTGCAGATGCATTGCTGAAAAAGAGGAAACACATAGTTTTGGCTTGACTTAGGGTCTTTTACAAGTCAGTAGGGATCTTCCTTCGGCTACAGTTGTGGACAAAACCACTTTTTTCTCTGGGCTGGTTTTAAGCTGAAATTGTGCACTGAAAGAGTCCTACAATCTCTCAGCAGCTTACCAGTAAGAAGCCTGATAGGAGCTGTGGCATTCATGAAATGCTCACCTGTGGACTGTATGTTTTGACTCTTACACAATGTCTAGACAATGGCTGCTAATAAGCCTCAAGCTGTCACTCAAGCTGGAACCACTGCAACCTTGTTCTTATTTGTGCTGTGGGCAGCAATTCAAGGCAGAAATTTGTATTTTGCTAGTTCTCCCACTTTCATGCCAGTTCACACTGCCTTTCCTTCCACAGCCCAAATGAAGGAACACAGCCAGGTTCATGTTCTCATATTCACCTTCCACACCCCAGGCAGCAGATCTGGATGACCACCCTCTTGTAAAAGCCACCCCTTCTCAGAGCAGCCTTAATAATTAAAATATAACACAAAAGTAAGTGTCATATTGTGTTTCCTAACATTCCTGATGCTTTGTCTTTCATTGCAAATTCTTCATGGCCCAATTTCCAGTTGCTCAGGCTACTTTTTTACAGTAGTGCTGACTCTTAACCCGCTGCATGGTATCTCTACATGTACTGCAACGCAGCATCGCAACAGTGACACTGGAAGTCAGCTGCTTTCTTTTTATTCCAAAACCTTTAAACCACAGAACACGTACCAAATGATACATTAACAGTTCATGGAACAAGAACTGAGCTGCTTTCTGGGCAAGCACTGGAGATACCTGTTACGAGGATGGGGCTAATATAAGTGACACGGGTGTCGCTGCTTAGTTGTGCAGTGCAGAGACTGTGTGCTGCAGTGCCTTTACTTTCCCCTGTAAACCCCTGCCTGGACTGTTATTAGACATGACTACTAAGCACCACATGAAGATTTATGCAGCAGCAGCTTTACTTCATGCCTTAGGTATGATCTGAAGTTAAGCAGAAATTGCAAGATTGTGGGGTTTTTAATTATTTGATTCCATTTCTAAGCTTATTTGCACCACAAGCCCAATGAGTATGTTTAGGCATTACATGTAGTCATGAATGAAGAGAAAGGAAAACAGCAGAAAATGGCAATATACTACTGTATAATGCACGGGACACTGCAGATGTTAAAAGAGCTCTTTGTTTCTGCACTGGAACAAGTAGGTCACACATAGTTATTATACACACTGCTGAACATGAAGCAGCCAATACCCGTGTAATGTATGTGAGCTTTCAAACTACCTTTTAGTACTCTGTAGCAGTACAGCATCTTATTTGCAGATGCTCTGGTTGAGAGCAACTGATGGAAGGGGGAAGGGACCCAAAGTTGACTGACCTAATTGCTGGGTGGATTGAGAAGCTGGCAAAATCATTAGTTGCTTTTACATGTTTCCTTTCTATACTATAATAAAGATAAATATTGATTGCTAGAGCAATATTGATTGTAGGGGTCGCTGCAGATGGCAGCTTCATGATTTACACAAATATCTCCCATGTACAGTGCCTCTTATTTGCATGAGAATGCAGTTTCACCATCCTCATGTGTTGCAAGCTGTTCACTTGCCTTATAGGAGCATTTAGCCAATCTATATAGATCAGTGATTATCAGTGAAATATGAAACAAAGGACTGAAACAGTTCATCTTCTTAATACATTTTATGTGTGTGTACCTGCTGTGGGTAAGTGGAGTTTATTGTCCCAGCCATGTGGAAAGAAGAGCAGGACACAAGGGACATGCTGTAATTATGCTGCCACCTCGCTTGGGAATACCACCCAGCTGCACAGCACGCCTGAGACTGATGCTCCTTCCTTCACCTACTGATCTGGACACTGAACATGCCAAGCTCCTTTATTTAGGCCTGGATGCCCCCTCCAAGGTCTGAGCTTTGGGTCATCAAGGACACAGTGTCCCCACAGAGTGGCTTCAGCATCTTCTCCTGAGCTGAACCTGCCCAGTTGGATCCTCACCCATTTGCAAGAAATGGAAAAGGCTTCTCCAGCATGGGCCAGGCTTGTAAGGAGGGAGGAAAGTTGCCTACCACAAGCATGCTACCTATGGCAGAGCACAAAACCCTCTGCTCAGCCAAGGAGGAGTTCTTGGATGTGCGGGAACAAGCTGAAGGAAGCAGCAGGGGTATTTAAACCCCTTTTTATCACAGGTGGAACCCCTGAGTGGCCCATTTCGAGGCCAGGCCCCTCCTGCCAGGGATATCACTGCCTTCCTTTTCTACCAGCTGGGAGGAAGAGGAAGGCAGAGGAGCAATCTGCAGAGATGGCATCCTCGCTTCCTTAGATGATGCCAGGCTGCAGGGAAAGTACTCTCTCCCAAACACATCATACATCACTGTGTGTCTGTCATAGCTAGCAAACTGCATCTCATTCTGGGCAATGCTGCACTTCGGGACTGCTGCTGGCTGACCTGCTGATATTGAAATTCAAAGGAAAGGCATGCATATTTAACCCCGATTCATCACTTTGACTTTGATTAACTGTACAAGTCAGAGGTTTGCAGGCTTTAATCTTGTTTAAAAAAATACTCCTGTCCTCTCTATTGTTGGTGTTTTCCAACAGGAAATTCAACAAAAGAGTTTTTCCTGTTATTTATCTCCTTCTACTTACTTGGACACATTGTGGACCTCTGAAATAGCTGCCCAGTATCTACACAAACCATGGTCTGTCCAGTGTAGAGTGCTCTTATCTTCTCAGTGGCCCATAAGGAGGAGATTAATACTGGAATGCAGGTTTCTGATGCAGTTATGCACTGACACTAAGCCACTTCAGTAGATGAGCAGGCACTCCATTTGGTGAGTACTATTTATATACAGTGAGTGAGTATTTCATAGATGCTTTCTGGAAGATCTTAGAAATACACCATGGTTCAGAATGTTACGCTTCATTTTTCATTTCCTTTTAAGTATATCTCTCGGGGTGTTGAGGAGCCCTGTCTTAAAAAATCAATTATTCCTTAGCCAGCTCAGAAATAAAACCCAAAGTAAGCAACACCAAATGTCTGATTACCAATAGATTGCAATCCCGTGCTAAAGAGCATAGCCACTGCCCTGCTTTAAATATTCATGAAACCCACTGGTGCAAAATGCATTAAAGGTGGGAATAATGCCAGTAATACACAATCCTCTTAGTGACAAGAAGATTTCATGTATTAAAGTAGCAAGATGTTAAAGACTTTCAACTGAACAGTCTTTGTTTTTAACCTAGAGAAAGAGATTCACTAATGGAATGCCAAATTGCATTCACTCTTGTGATATTAGACTGCAGCATAGGATAATAATACATGCGTGCTTTACCATGGCGTGGAAAACCTGTTATTACAGTGGGTTCTTGTCTGCCTTTTCTTCATACTTTCCAGGAAACATTCACACACATATCTTACCCCTTTGAGTTGTCTTCTATGTGCCCCCCCCCCCCCCCCCCGAATCCCAGGAGTCTAGCCATTAACAGAATGATTTTACACAAATAAAAAGATTTTTAAATCCTGGTGACATGGTACAATAGCACAATTCAGCTGAGTGAAAACTGGCAATGAATAACAGAGATAAAGAAACAAAGCAAAAAGAAAGAGTTAAACCAGAGACAAGAGACTGCAAAGTAAAGGACTGTGGCAATGCAGAATGATGTTAATTGTCGCTTTAAATCATCAGCAGCCCAACCGCATCTGCTATCACACCTGTGCTCTCTTCTCTGATCCACTCTGGCACCCTAGAAATATTAGGCGAACAGCCAGCCTTGCATCTCCAGCTCTCTGCAGTCTGGCTCAGCTACTGGCTTGCATCCCTTTTACCTGGAATGGATCAGGCACTGACTCTGCACTCTCCAACTGGTCCTGATTGATAGGGGACACTGCCAGTGGCTGGGGCTGGGCTTGACACCCCGTACCAACAGGTCCTACAGACACCAGGAACCACTGACCCCATTTGGATTACACAAACCTCATCAGTCAGGGGAGATGCCTATAAGAGCCCTGCTTACATCTGAAATTTGGTCTGCAAAAAAATAGCGAATAAACCGAAATGTCTTTTCCCACTTAATCTATGGACATTTTCTGCACACCAAATCTTGGCAGAGGGAGTGGGGGAATATGTCTATCTGGTGCCAAACATGGAAATTCAATTAACGTACATTTTGAAAGAGGGATCTAGGACCTCCATACATAGTCTGCTTTTATTCTAGAAATAAGAATAACAAAGAGCTAACACCCAGAAGGCTCATTTTTTAGAAAGACATTTATCCAAGACTAATCAGGGGGCAGGGACAGGAAATCAGGGCTCTGTTATGGCATATGAAGTTGTTTACTTCAAAGCAGACCTCTAACAGGCTTTACATGGTCTTTGTACTTCTGGTTGGAAATCTGCTTTCCTGCCTTTTAACAGTCTGTCTAGTAGTGTCTTCCTAGTAACTGCCCTTCCCTGCTTCCTGCCCTGAGAAGCCTCTTCCCCTGCAGGAAGACCGCCTGTCAATAAAGATTGAGAACTTCAGCTCCTGCAGTCATTACGCTGCTCCATATAAGCCAAGTTGTTTCAGGAGGGAGGAATTAGATAGTGCAAAAGCTGCAGTGGAACATTATTGGGGTAAGTTGGATTAGGCTTTTTTACCAAGCTATTTCTGGAAAAAAATAAACACTGCTACTCTGTGCCTATGATTAATAATGTTATCTTGCAGCTAATTTTATTCCTTGCCCCTCTCTTCTGCCTTCCAATTTGGAAGTGCACTTAATTATGAAAACATGAGCACTAGACTGTGAATTTTGATATATTAATTTTGCCATGGTTTTGTTTCTACACTGCACCACCAGAACTATCAAGGACAACTGGTCAAGGAGATGATGAAAAACCTGACACCTGGGGTAATTTTCTTAAGCAAAGTCAACATTAAGCATTTCTTCTGCACAAATCTCGTTACGTTACTGCAAACCTATAACCAGGATGCATCTTGCTCCTGTTCAACACCACAATTTCTTTTGATGACTGGAGCCAGAGCAAGGCTTCTGTGGTCTGTTTTCTTGGTGTTCTTTAAATGCTAGAACCAGAGGTTATTAAAATCCTGGCAAGACTAAACCAACATGAGCACAAATGGATGACCATGACCATATTCCTAAGCTTCTTCACCTACTAGCAGAAATGTTCATGATTTCATGCCTGACTAACAGTGCATGGATTCCTTGCCTGGATGAGATCAGCTGCTCAACACTGGCGCAATTATCATGTTCACCATTCATTCATCCACTGACTCCTCTCTGCTCCATTCGTACCATCCAAGTTAGAGTTTGGCAATGCTGCTTTATTGACATCTCACTGTCCAGCCTCTGCATCCATCCTTTAGGATCACCCAGCAGCTTCAGAAGACACATCATTCAGACAATAGCTCCAACATTTGCATGATTTTGTTGTCTCTCAAAATGTGTATAAATTCCTTAGATAGAAATATGAGGCTTGGCATTAAGGCAGTGTTAGAAGTACAGCTCTGTGAATAGCAGTTTTTTTCATCTATTGGCTATTCCAAAATCACAATGAAATTACTAAAGTTGGCTTAACTTCCATGTTTGCATAGTTTCTAGGTAAAATGAAATAAAAAATACATTCTGAATAGATAGAATTAGTTCCCTTCAGCTTATGTGGTTAAGGTTTAAAATAATAAAAATAAAACCAACCCTGAATACTTTTGAAACCATTTTTATAGAATACAAACTAAAGTAATTTCCATTGAGAAAATGTCTAAATGTACACTCTAATTATTTCAAACATTTGAGGCTTAGGTCGCCAACTCCAGCAACTGGGAAAAAGTGAGACAGATTTCCCAGCGCTTCTAATGCCATACATGAATTAACACGATCATAATACTAATGATACTTTTTAACCGGAAAAGCTTTAGGTCAATTATTTTTCCCAATTCTATTTTTATCGAAGTATAAAGCTGCAAAAGCCC
Organism: Amazona ochrocephala; assembly: GCA_039720435.1. Classification (NCBI taxonomy): domain Eukaryota; kingdom Metazoa; phylum Chordata; class Aves; order Psittaciformes; family Psittacidae; genus Amazona; species Amazona ochrocephala. The sequence continues at coordinate 76,682,063 of CM077881.1, read as the reverse complement.
AGATGGAATAACATAAGTTATAACAGCAACAAAATGGATAACTCTGTTTCGAGACTTCATGTTCCAAAATTGTAAACCAGACTGATTTATACATAACCAACTCAATCACTTGGTGATGAATCTCTGGGTGCAGGAAATTGAATAGCTAATATTTGTAATGCTTTCTAAACCACGGTACCTTTAGATAATACAACATTCATTAAAATAGAAGAATAGACCAAATTACTGTACCAAACATCCTCTGCATCTTCGTCACACTCTGCCCCAAACTGGCAAATGTCACAGGTCGATGTCTCTTTTTGATTGGTTTCACCTGAGCCTTCATTGACTGTTTGATGGAAAGCAGAAAAATATACATTAGTAAAGCCAGCACTGTAGCAAACCACTTCTCTCTAGAAAAATCTATTCACTGCGTCAGCTTAATGCCTTGCTCACAAAGTTGACGGCTGGCCAACAGACAGTGTTTCTGAGTGGGACCAACACAGAGATTTCCATGTTGGTCTGTGATAAATTCCCTGAATATATTATAGAGTTAGAAAGGAAAGTGGAGAAAGAGCCTTCTTCTTCCTATTCCTCTTAAACCATGACCCCTTCAGCAGCCGGGGAAGGTTCTGTCACCATTAAGACTCACTGCTTTGCTCCCTGGGAAAATAATGGAGGTATACTGATAGCATCACACTCTGCCTTATGTCCTGTACCAGTGAAGGCCTTGAGATGGACCCCAAGGGGATGCTTTCCTCGAAAGTGTTTTGAAATCACCCGCTGTGTGGTGCAATCTAGCCCATTCCAAAGCAAAACATTTTTCTCTTCAGAAGCACAGCTATGAGCCCCAAGGACTAGTTATCTCAGGCAGGGAAGATTTAGTGCTGTCCAGAGGAGGGGATGATCTCCAGCATAGGTTAAATCTGAAACCCAGGAAAGTCAATGCCCATGTCTGCTGTTGTGTAAGGTTTGTATCTGGCCCTCAAGTCAAAAACATGAAGGCACTAAAAGGAAAATAGAAATATGGGTGCAAGAGGACTGCAAAAAAATATCAACAGACGAGCACTGAAAAAGGGAAAGAGCCCACTAAGGTAGGCACCAAGAGGGGTTGTTAAAAGATCTACAAGAAATATCATCTGCATTCATATTGAAGTATATAAGCGCTTTTTGATGTCTTTTGAAAGATGCTGCTTTCTAGCAAGACACTCTACCTAGCGATATCCTTCTGCCAGTTACAGAATAATTAAACCAACCAGATTTTAAGTATCAGTTGGCTTTAACTGATGATGTTATCTGCATAAACAGCCTCTGCAGTGTCATCCTTTCATTCCTCCTTCACCTGGTGACAGCACTGTGGTGCAGGCTTATAGCACATTTGGGTCCAACCTACCAAAGCTGGTAGACACACTGAAGTGCTTCAGTGGCCCCAGTGACATTGTTGGGACAAATCACCTGCCTCATGTTGTATATCCACTGCATGGGACCATTCACCCTGGTGTTACTGGTTAACCAGGTAGTTGTGGCTTTGAATAGGCTGCTTTTGTTATTTACTAAAGAAAGGGAAAGAGTCCCAGGCTTTCATAAAGCTGTTGGAGGAGAAAGGACTTTTGTCCCTAGAATGTCCTAATGCCCATTTTTCAACAAATTTGCTTTATTCCCCTGGACAAGTTATTTAACCTCTGTCATGTTTCCCACTGTGTAAAATGGGAATAATACAATTGTCTACCAACATCACAGAATATAGAAATAAATATATTAAAAGATTACTATATGCTTAGATACTACGACGATACAGACTACAGAAATATCTGAGGTAGACAGTTTGTCTAAGAAGTTTTTTCCTGAGGCTTCTTCAAAGGAACAGCTGGTATGAAATCATAGAATGTCTTGGAAGGGACCTTAAAGATCACCTAGTTCCAACCCCCTGCCACAGGCAGGGATGCCTGTATATTTAGGTATGTGCTGTGCTGCAGCAATTTCTTGTTATGCCTGAATTTAAGCTATGTTAAATTGAAAACAATTCACCTATGATGAGCATTCTAATTATCCTAAACAGAAAAAAGAAAAAAAGAGGGTTTTGACCTCTTTATACAAGTTTGCTCACCCTTATACCCATAAAATTCAGGTCAAAAAACGAAAGGGGAAATTCAGAAAACATATGCTGGATTTTCGATCTACTGCATTGTCAGGCTTTGCAAGGAGGCTCTGAGTTGTGTTTTTGGTGTTTCCTTAAATGGCTGAGAAACTCTTTAGGTTCACATTTTATAAGAGGTGAAGGTGTATGAGGGTGGACAAGGTGTCCAAGTGCCATGTTCTCACACCATTAGCATCTCCATGTGCTGCCTGTGTGACACTGACACAACAACGCTGTGAGGCTCCTGCTGCTGTACAGCTCCTCCCCATTCCTCTGCAGCTGCACCCAGCCCTGTGTTTTTCTCTAAGTTTCATTTACATTTTAAATATAGAAATCTTTTCTACTAAGCAGATAACTTTGACAGCCAATCTTGACAGGGGGTTACTAGTGGTTAAGATATTAGGCACAACATGTAATGAATGACTATATGCAAAGGACAATGGGACCTATGGGAAGAAGACTTCTTACAACAGCCAAGCATTTCTCACCTACAAGGAATATGACAATCACTCCACTTCAGGAGGGTGAGAATATATGGAAAAGATCTGTAATTTCTTTATTTCGTTATTCTGCAAATCACTTCCCTTGCATTTCCTTTTAATTAAAAGCATATGCCCTATTTTTTATCTCCCTATAACATTTCAGCAGGTGTGGTGTGATCAGGGGCTTCACATGGTTCCACATCACAAGCCAAGTAAAATAGCTACTTCCATCATTAAAGGAAAGCATTTGAAAGGTTCAGCGTGTTGAAGTAACTGATTTAGATAAGACCATCCATACTGAGGCACAATGCAATTTATAATTTCTACTAGAAAATAATAGGTCACTCCTTCATATTTCTCTGAAGAAGCTCTGCATCCCGCGATTGATCTATAGTCAATGTGCACGTTGTCATTAAATATCCAAGCATGCAGCAGTCTCGATTAAAAGACAGCTGTTTATCTCTCTCCCTCTCTGTTTTCAGATAATAACCACAGATAATATTATCTTTACATTTCCTTGAGGCGTTTTTTCTCTCCCTACACAAACATACACACTGGCATATGCACCCACACCCAGGACTGACACACAGGACTTGTTTTCTCCATGCTGTGCAGATAAGTGCTTTGATAAATCCAGGCATCTTAGAAAGAGTTATTTTCCCAACATTTCCTGCTGGTTTTTAGCTTGAGGTCTAGTGAACGTTCATTTTCTAAGGTGACTCTTTTTCCTTTTTTTATTCTCCTTGCTGCACTTGCTGATTTGCACTTGTTTTCATATACCAACTAAGAAGAAAAATGTTAGCAAAGATAATCTACTTTCTGGATTCCTCTTCTAAAAATAAAAGGAGCACAATTCTCCTTTTTTCTCACACACATTATGTAGCTATCATACTAGCAACTGTTGAGGTTTAACACCAAAACCCTGTAGGAACATGGTAGGGCTCCGAGGAAGCTAATCACTGAAGCCCACCACGCAACTGAGATGTTAAACTGCAAGTTTCTATTTGTATTAGCAAGATTAGCAACTTTCAGAGTTCAAGGAAATGTGCTAACATGGGTTAGAAGGTCACTAACATTATCTGAAAGTCACTTCAGGGACTACCTCTATCTCCTAAGCAATATAAATTCTTTAGCTGGGGAAGACACCACACACAATTTACAGAGTCAATGGGCCGTGGTAACCACAACAGCTCCCGTTTTAATCATTTGGTCCTTTTCTGGCCTCCTCACTGCACTCACATCAGATATTTGTGGTTTCAAGAATCTGTATTGCTTGCAAGTCCCATGGGAAAGAAACCATTTTCAAGACATTTTCTTTGTTTCCACAGATAAAAAAAAGACTGAAAGTATCATCAGTAAATTGATCTGACTCTGTGCTTATCTCCTGCAACATCAGAAGAAAACCAGAAGTCCTAAAGCGTCCTCCTGATGTAGACACAATCTGACTTGACTCCTTACAGTGGGACATCTTTGCTATTGCTGAAAGAAAAACAAAGCTTGCCCTAGCTCATCCTAACACTTGTTTTTAGCTGTAAAAATCAAGGCAATAACAAACATCATGTCGAGATGAGGGTTGATGGCCATTTTTGTATTTTGGAATGAAAGACAAAGTGCAAATTAAAATGAGGAGAAGAATGCTCTTCCAAGCAGCTGAGGTGATCTCACCACATGCTTCAGTCCCAATCGGAGTGCTCTAGGCAGGTGACAAGGGAAGTGAAGGAAGTGATAAAGCTCTCAGAAACCAGGGCAGAGAAGCCAAGAGAATTTACTAAATGTGTTAGAACAAACACTGCCTGCACCTCTACCAAATGGATAAAGCAAATCACAAACTCGACCAATAAAAGCCTAGATGCTGCAAGTGACTTATCTCTAATCAATAAGTCTTTTTTTCCTGGAAGCATTAGCTCAGTCAAAACCTACAAAGTGAGAAAAATGAAGGGTGTGAAACAGGAGGTCGACTCACGAATGACTCTGCTCTTGAAGCCTGGCAGAGGCTCAGAACAGCATTACGGTCAAAATGAAAAGAAAATGGCCTGCCGTACCAGCAATAAATCCAAACTCTGACATGCCTTGCTCTGCTTTACTCCTGCTGCACGGCTCCATCTCAATAAATCCAAATTTGCTCTCTCTCACATGCACAAACATGCTGGGGAAATTACTTATCACATAACGAAGGAAAAGAGCGTCTCTGCCCCGCTCGACCTGACTTGGACCTTCTTAAGCAGAACTGAAATATTCTGCTTCATTCCCACGGCCTTTTGATCTGTTTCTCCATACCACCATAGGCCGGCCCTTGAAACCACCTCTCTGCTATCACTGAGCAGGTTACTCAAACAGCATGAGTGTTGTGCCATACCTGAGCTGGCTATCCAGGAAACTATACCACCTTTCCAGAGTTTATATTGCTTCAGGTCCCATCTGGGGTACCTTCATGGTGCCATTCTCCACCAAGTGCTGGAAAAGGTTAAATTCAGCGTGAGGCAAATACCTAGCAGGGCTTTTGGGGAGGAACTAGATGTATCCAGCAAGTTCATACAGTGCTGATAAGATGTGCTCTTATCTTCTCACTAAAGACCATGTAGATACAGCCTGGCACTGTTCTGATGCCAATCAGACTCAATTTGCAGTGTCATCCGTATTTCTACTGGGAGTATCAGGTTGCATTTTTCCTTAAAATCACAGCCGGTTGTATTATATATCATATAAGTATCTCAATGTAAAAGGATCTCAATTTCTATGTGTACACGTCTCAACGCATAAAGATCTCAGCTTCTATGTATATGTGTTTGGAAGGTATGTCAAAGCTTAAGGGCTGTGGAGAAAAAGTTTGTGAGTGTCATAAATACATAAATACCAGAAATTATAATTTTATCATTTTTAAAACCTAATTCTATTTCTGAAACAGCTCACTCTCATGCAAGACCCTGTGCTGAGCTTCCAGCACCTTGTGCTGAAGGCTCTGATCCTGCCCTGAACACAGTCTAATAAGAGCAAGAAAACAGTGTCTGGGAAGTGCCCCTAGTTCAGTAAATAACTAGTACAAAAGCTGTTTCACATTATTAGTAAGAGCTGCTGCTTTCTCTAGCCCAATCGTTCTTTTTACCTCCTGTCTTGCTTCCTGTTGTGCCTTCCTTCCCATTCTCTTTTGGCTTCTTCCATTTCCAAAATTTTCAGTTGCAATTACCCAAACACAGGGCCCAGCACTAAGCAGCTCTGGCAGCTCTGCAGACAAGGTGCTACTGTGGTGAGGAGAAGCATGGGCTGCCTGCCTCTCACTTTGCACAGCTCAATGTCTTGGAAACCTTCGAAGCCTCCTCCATATGTCATCCAGTGCACGGGCTTGGAAGCCTCCCCTGGTGAGATGTGTAGCCTTCACCCCCTCTGAGCCTCATTTATTGTGGCTAAAGTGGATGGGATGGGAATAGTTTCATAGGAGTCGCATTGCTCCTTTGCATCTATCTGACTGCAGTTCTCTCCTTTCAGCTTGCACAACTGGAGGTCTCCAAGAGCATCCAGGTCTAAGTCAGGGCACGACACCCTACAGACTTCAGTAGGGACTTTTCATGTGTTTGTACAACTGTGGCCAGGAGGGAACAGATTCAATTCTTGCTCAAAGTTTATTTATTCTAAACAAACACCATTTGCTTGTTTCTGTCTCATGCATATCCCTGCTGCCCCCACAGTGCATTTGATAAAAAATTAAATACAATTTGTTGAGGCCAGTTTCTCCTAGCAAATATCTCTAATGGCATTTCAAAAGGAATGGCTTGTTGAATAAAACCCTATTGTAAGCTTCCTGAACGCTGACATGAAACAGCTGTGATTATTGCACCCTTGCTCAGTCCCCCTACAAAATTTGAAGTTTGCCTGGTGTATATGGGATGCCAACACTGCAGATTTATGAAGGTGTACAATGACCAGCATTGACAGTATTTGCCAGCTTGAGGAAGGGGAAGCTCATTTACTTCTGCCAAGAGCTTCCCCTCATAAACAGCTTTGAGTAAAAAGCCAAATATCACACGGGGACTATTCATCTCTGCCTTGCATTAATTTAATTATAAAGAGAAATCACTTCCTTGCAGGAGAATTTTCAAGGAATAGATACAGCCTGTTGTAAAAACATGCCTTCAGTGCTGCCAAAGCTTTTGTGGCATCAGTCCCTGCTCTCATGTATTTCAATATGCCCAACAGCTCGAACAAAATGACCAAGCGGACATGCCCACAGCTGGATGGATGCAATATGATGAGTAACCAATCAGGACCTTTACTAAAGGAGATCACTGCAGTCCTAATTGCAAGGACCAGAAGGTTTTCCACGATCTAGGAGAAAGAAAAAAAGATGATGTTTGATTGCTTCCTCAGGTTGACTTGCCTGGCCACAGAGATCATTAAACCTCAGTGCTGTGTCAAGGGAGATGGGAAGCTGCAGGGCAGGGAAGTACCCAGTATCATAACACTCTTCTTGTTTGTCTGAGAAATGGCCATCAAGTGTTACTAATGAGGAGTTAAGTGTGAGCTGCTTGTCCCTAAGTGCCAGAATGGAGGGGAGAAGGCAAGGCTCAAAACCCTCTTCATCCCTTCTGTGGACTGCCAACCACACTGTCCCTGCAGACCTGCAAAGAGCCCCAGCATCTTCAGGCTCTGATGAAAAGCAGGGACTTGTTCCAGCCCCTCCTCTTCCTCTAGTATGCCTGGGCAGAAGCTGCATCCCCTACTGCCTGAAACAATAGTTTACTGCTGGATACCTTATGTTTGATACACTGAACACACGACTCAAAGGTAGTCTGATCGGCAGAACATATGGACTATATGCTGTAACATTGCTCTCACAGCAAATTCTATCAAGCAAATAGTGCATTAGATATAAGTTCAGCAGGAGGAATATGAGTCAGCAGTGCCTCCCTCTGCAGGAGAAGATGCTACAGTTGGACATAAACCACAGAAATTACCTGTCTGTGCTTTCCCTGACCTCTGTCAAGAATTTGCATCCCACCTGGGGTTCTAAGCACTTTTATTCATTCTAGGCAGAGAGGAACCTGGATCACCAAGTTTAGAGAAATTCAGTGAAAAGAATACAGAAGGATTCAACCCATGGTTTCACAGAGGTTACAATAAAGAAGCCCCAAATGGGTGATGTGACTTTCAAGGGCTTTCTGCACTGAAAAGGTGCTTTTGCCAGCTTCCTACAAGGTGGAAAGATTAACAGAAGACTTGAATGTGAACCCCTACAGCTACTCATCTTTCAAGAAAGAGAATGAAAGGAACAAAGATAAAACCTAAAAGAGCTGTCTAGCATCCACTTGTTGACTACTTCAGTTTAAAGTCTTTGTCACTTTGCTATTGATTTAAGTCTGTGTATCCTTTTGAATATTAGTATGGCTAGCAAGATAGCAACATCATACATAAAAATGTTCTTTATTCCAGAACAGATGAAACTCCCAGTGGTAAAAGAAGATTTAGGTATCTCTGAAGATTTCTTATCGCTGTGCAACATAACTCTCTAATGGTTCAGTGCCTTGGAGGGTCATCTGAGATCACTTATCACATAAATCAAATAGGTGGCAGGCTATAAGAGCTTCCGCCTATAGCATTTTCATGTCTTTGCTTGCAGACATCAAATCTATCTTTTAGGCAGACTATAGAGGAGATAATATGCCACTCCATTTAAGCCACTGAAGAAACCCAAACCTGGGTATTAGACAATTTTAGGAAGCTGCTCCTAGTCTTGACTGCATCACAATTATCTCGGGAAATGGCTGGTTTTAAATCCTAAAACGCGGACCACAGACACTGGTCCGGGTTCTAATTTACACTAAGGCTTCAGTAAATCACTCTGGCAATAGAAGGGAGTGTCAGAGCAAGTGAAAGTCTAATTTACTTTATGTCCCATTTACATAATCAGTGTAGTGCGAAGTGACTCTACTGTAAAACAGACTTGGGTCTACTTTTCACTGAATTCAATAAGGAGTGCTGTTTTCTTCTCCCACTCCACTTTTCTTCTGTGTTATCACAGAACGGTTAGGGTTGGGAAGGAACCATCTAATTCGAACCCCGCCTGCCATGGGCAGAGATACCTTCCACTAAAGCCAGTTGCTCAAGGCCCTATCCAGCAGTGCCAGGGATGGAGCATACTCCTCTCCTTTCTGCTTATTTTGCTTATTTCTTCAGTGCTAATGCAGGTTATACACATGTAACTGAGAGCTAGGGCTGCCCCAGAGCTCAGAAGTCAAGAAGACATGTGCCAAGGTCATGTTCTGTAACGGGGTCTCAGGAGGACGCACCGCAGTCAGGTGCCAAAACTGGCAGTCAAACCCGATAACCAGCCAGGCTGTACCCTTGTGGTTGGGAGCCACAATAGATGACTCCTTATCTGCCTCTTCCTCCACCAGCTCAGCAGCCAACCTGCACGCCAAGGGTAATCCCCAATCCCCCTCCACAGCTCCTGCCCCAGAAGAACTCAATATTTCTGCAGTAGCATTCCCCAATCAGCAATTTCACTGCTGTGCTGATCCTCCAAACCTGTACAACCAGGCTCATCCCTGTGTTTGCTCCTTTATGAGGATTTCCACTTAGAAATAAAGAAAATCTCTCTCAGAGCTAGCTGTAAAAACATCTCTCCTGACACATGTAAAGGTATTTCTGCCTTTCCAAGCCTGTAGCTAGGCAGTCCTTAGGTGCCCCGTGGTAGCTCAGGGTGCACACGAGTACAGGCATCTAAGGAACTTGCTAGAAGGTAAGATGAGGGAAATGGCAAAGTTTCTAAGTCCTGCCGAAGTAGATACAATATTTATGCAACATAGAACCTATCTTTTTTTTTATATAACCGTATTCTTTAACAAACACAAAAACACACTGGATCAGTTAATTGCATGAAAATATTCAGCAGTAAGGTGACCTTTCAGGACAAATGGGAAAAAAAATAATCTGTTGAGTCGTGTTTTTCCTTTTTATTTCCATTATTAGTGGGCAGATTGAGGCATTATGTCAGTGGCACCCTTACTGAGTCAGTGTGACTCCTTGGTTTATGGTTCATGCAGTGGAATAGTCTGTCCTCTGCACAAACCCCATGACAAATACTGGCAACACTGCTGATAGCCTAAGGAGAAAGGCAAGGGGGTTCATAAGTAGCACAGCCACTTCTGTAAGAGTGGCAAAGATTTAGGAGAAGGAGACTCCACGGACCAGCTCTGTGGATAAACAGGGGATCTATTTTTGTGTTTTTACATGATTATGTAGGGAAAAACCTCCCAGACCTCCACAAACAGGACAAACACGTTGAGTGCAACATGTCAAACTCAGTCTTGATACAAGCAGCAGAGAAGCATGGATTTGAATCCATTTATACCAGAATGATGTTGCCCTTCTGAGTATAATTTTACAGACATGTTTATGATATAGGGGGAGCCATATGGCAAGAAAGGTTTAAACATTTAATCTCACTTAGCTTCAATACACTGCATATACAGAAAATTGGAAGCCCAGCAGGAAAATGCCAGATTTCATTCTCACTTAGTCGTGATTAACCTTTATGAGCTCACACAGAGTTTTGTCACCTGCGAAGTCACTCAGGGCTGTCAGGCTGCGAGAGCCCCGATTTTCTGCTTGACCAAGGTGCCAAAGCTGCTGAGCTCAAGTTCTCTGAGGGCTGTGCTGCCCAAAACATTGGCCTTCCTGCCCAAGCAGTAGTGCGCCCTGCTCCATACCTTCTCTGAGTATGGAAAAGTATAGATGGGACTATAGGGAGTGAATGACCTGCATTGCTCAGCTGGGTCTGGTTTAGAGCAGCCTTACAAACAGATGGATGCAAAGCAAAGAGCTGGTATGTACCACACTTTGCAAATATGCTCTTTCTCATTAATATTGATTCCCACACACAAACACTTTAGCTATATTCACTGATTGCATTACCATTGCAGAAGTGTAATTAACAAATTAAAAGGGAGGATTGTGATTCAGTTTAATTTGGGGAAATCTTAAAGTAAAAAAAAAAAGAAAAGAAAAAAAGTCTGATGTCTGAGGATCACTCCCCTCTGCTGTTCATTTTGATACCTTGGACATGCTCTTAGAGAAATGCTTTCATAAACACGTCCTGAGTATGCTGCAGTACTGGCACATGCGGGTACCTAAAGAAGCATCAATGAGACAAAAACCACACCAATGAAGAAATCCTGTCAGATTTTAAGCCAGATACTAGATTTCAAATGCAGGTGTATCATCATGGAGAGAGAAGGAGGAAAATGCCAGTTGAAAGCTGCTCAGATATATCTGAGACTGCCAGCTTATTCACAAAAACTGATGAAAAGCAACACAGAACATGCACACCATCAACCTGGGTGAAAGCCAAAGTCACAAATACTTGTGCAAGGAGGGAAGGTAAAAAATCTTCCATACTTGCCGCCCTTACACACACTTCTATGATAAAATAAACCAGCTCCACTAAGTAAATTGATGTTTGCAAAAGCAGTCAGGACTCCTGAGACAAGCTCTGAGTGCTTTTCTCTCCAAAAACCAACTGAACATACCTGGAAGAATGGCTACATGAATGATATCTACTATCCCTCCCATCTCCTACAAAAAATACCTTTCAGGTGATCTAATATTATGAGAAACCATAATCATTAAGGATTGATCATGCTAATACAATTTTCTGGATGGCTTATTAACCTACTAAGACATGTTTTTCTCTACTTCCCTTCATTAGCAACAGCAATAATTAGGTAAGGACAGAGTAGTAAAATTGATCATATACTACTGCCAAAGGGGACAGAGAATGTATCATGGACATTTAGCATAATGTTCTCCAAACTTGAGATGCATTCATTATATTTAGTAACACAGCTATTTTCTGCCTTTGATAGAAGGAATCCATTAATGTAGATATTGTATAACAGAAGCTTATTTTTCCCTTAGTCCAAGATGGAATTTTCTTTTTTCTTTAAAGTTCACAATACAGAATGACACAAGACAAGGGAACATCACTGTCTCTAGTATCTACCAGTATCACACACTTCCCTTATTTCAGTCTTCACTAGCAGCCTCCTCATGAAAGAGGCACTTTAAAAGCAGAACGGCTGCAGAGCTCTGGCTAGGAAGCAAAGAACAGAGTTATACTGTCACCTCCCGGACAATAATCCCCAGAGACACTTCCCTTGTGCTTTTGGGTCAGCTTCAAACAGCCTTCCTGCCACTGGCCACCCTTGGTCACCAGAACAAAGCATCTGCAGCTTACACCTAGGCGACACTACTCAGAACATGTGTGCTCTTACACACATGAGTTTTATAAGTTTACAGCAATGAGTGAATGGCAGCTGCACTTTGAGCCCAACTTAAGGTCCCACTTCTGTGCCTGTAACCTCAACAGCAGAAGCATCACCATCACATGGGCTGGGGGATGAGGAAGTAGCCATATGAAGCGCCAGTGCCTGCATGCTGCCCATCACCTTCCTGACCTGCAATCCCAGAGCCACGGCCCCAAACCCTGCAGCAGCCACCCCAACTCTTGAAAGGGAAACTAGCAATTAAGCGATGACCCTGGTCACATCCGTCATGTGTGGAGATAGGGGCAGGAGTCAAGCCACGATGAGGGCTGCGGGCTTGAGCTTGCAGCTCCACAAGACCCACAGCATTAGCTTTCTTGTACCACTCAGTCTGTTACCAGCGCGTGTAACATGTGATAGCAACAAAGGGATCGCAGTGATGGTGAATTCTTGCATACTTTTTAAAATGCAAGTGACTGGCTTTCCCTGAGCTCTCCCCCCATGTGTGCAGTCATCAGCTTTCTGTAGATAAAAGCATTAACAGGGAGCTGTAAAGAGTTGACATTACAAACTTGGCACTCTGATGGCATGCTGCACAAACAGGGGAAGGCAGGATCTGCCAAAGTGAGAGCCAGAGATAATATGAAAAGCACAAATCCAACATATTGACCTTATTTAAGTCCAAACAGCATAACACCAGGATACATAATGCAAAAATGTCTAAATCATTCTTTATTCCACACACACACAAATGTTTTCTTTAAATACGCAATTCACTTGATATCTGCAATCCCCCCTCTTCAGATGCAAAATCCAAAATAATGATTATATCAGTCATTGCTTAATACATTCAACTGTGGCCCTGATTTTCATGCATGAATGGTCATTTACATATCATTACCCATCATGCCATCCACTCAGATTTTTCTTTCTAAATAGAGTTATACATTTAAAGTTGTCATTCAAAAACAAAAATGCTTAAAAAAGGGACTTTCATTTCTCGTTATCTTATCGGTGCTCTTAGTGGGTAATAGACCAGAATATTAAAATGGAAAATTCTCAGTGTGTGTGACAACTGCCACAGTGAGATCATCTTAGAGAAGAGGCAATTATCGAGGGATTTTTCTCAAATTTGGAAACACAGATAAATATGAACAGAAAAGCTGAAGCAAACCAACCAGAAGCAAAACAGTAATTATAGTACATTCTTCTAATTTCCTAACACAGGTCCTTGTTGGAGGAAAACTAGTTCCAGTTTAGGAAAATCACTGCGGACATGAGGCGCGGTTAGAAGCTTTGCATGAATAAATTACATTTTTTCAATTAATATTGCCCATGCTCACAATAGAGGAAGGTGTTTTTTTTTTTCTTTTTCTCTTCCTGCTACTTTTAAAGTAATTTTCTGCTATATTTAATTAGGAATTTTCTCTACAGAAGGGAATGTGATAGAAGATTAATTCGCTATTTTCTCACCCACTGTGTCAGTAGACTCAAGTGGACGCTATAAACCCCAGTTAAATACGACGAGGATGATCAAGCACGGAGCTCCTTTCAAGAGGTCGCGTCTGCAGACCGGAGATCTCATTTCAAAACAACACAAACGAGTTAGAAAATGGTATCTCTCCGTGGTGCAGTGCCACAGAGGAACGATTACAAGTGCTTCATGGTGCGAGGGTTCACCATGCCGGCTGAGAGGGTTCACTAGCACAGCTGATGATACCGAACTCTGCCGAGTGAGAAATAACATTTCCACAACCACTGATGTTTTGTGTCTTTTCCTCCTGCTCACCATTAATAACTATTCCTCCAGCAGTCTCATCTTATCTTACATCTTTTATGCCAAGTACGAAACAGCGATTAAACAATAAATAATGAAATGTTCGCTGGTGGGCAATATAGTAAAGGCTTTTCTTTAGGGGAATAGACAAAGGGTTCAAATAGTATTTGCTTTTAATGAACAATGAAGGCAATGAGCTTTTTGCCCTCAGGACGTAAAATCCTATGAATGGTCTATTGCTGCCAGTGCTAAGTAAATACCGGGTTAATGTTTTTTAAAATTGAAATCCAAGCCAGAGCATGAACAATTATTTAGAGGAAACTCAGACCTGCAAGATACTGGAACATGCAAGATGCTATCCTTTGGCAGAGAGGATAAGCAGTTTTCTCACAAGTTTTATTAATAGAGTGGCTGAACATCGAAACAGAAAAAGAATGAATGATTTAGAGGATGAAATACAAACATGTAAGCCTTGTTCATTGATTAACTAGGACCAGATTGTTTAATACGACAGAAGGTGTCAGCATATACCTCCTGGGGACAGGAAAGGCCAAAACAGGACAATTGGCATAACACGTGTAATGCAGATGAAACTTCACTCCCAATTGTATTCTGGGCTTAAAAAAATAAATCAAGATTTTGGCTAGTCCAATACCTGCTTATTTCCACCCGGAACCTGTTTTGACATGTTTATAAGACATTCTTATCCCACTCTGCTTGATGCTGCTCTGGTTTCAAGTACAGAAATACTCCAGCAGAGCATTCAAGCAGGGGCAGCCACCTTTGCAGAGTCCACAGGAAAGCTGCAAGGATGACGTGATTCAGAAAATACAACTTCCACGGTGAGCTTAGGGGAGTGGAAATTTTTTGCTTTGGAAAAGAGGAGACTGAAAAGAGACCAGTCGTCTGATATAAAAAGGAATGTTTAAAAGGTCGCTATAAAAAGAAGGATAATCAATTGTTCTCCACATCCATTATTTCTGAAACAAGAAATAATTGATACAATTTACAGCAAAGGTGATTTAAGTTAGATATTCCAACTGCTAAGAATTACCAGGGACTAGAACAGGCTGCACTGGAATGCAGCTGGTTTGCTCAGAAGTGGCTTCTGAGGTTGCGCCATGCAAATCACAGCAAGGGACAACTACAGTTGCTCCCATCAGACATGAAAAAGATCAGTTGAAGCTACTTCCAGAACTATACATCTGTGACTATATCACCCCTTTTCTACAGGTTAGGGAATGAATGGGTTACACATTAAGCACAATTCAATCTTTACTTTGTATGATTTCCCATTAAAATCGCAGGTCAATTTTGGTAACAGAATTGAAATTGTCTTCATGTCAGCTGGGTGTGTGATGTGTGCCCATGTATGAGGCCACTATGTATTTTTGTATAATCTCTAAAAGTTGCTGACTCCGCAAATTCAGAGGGCTTGGTTATACTGAGGACCTTGTGGACAAGATTTCAGCTCTTCTGCTCCTGAAGAAGTCAGGGAATCAACTGTACCTACTTCTTCCCTCAGGAGAGAAGTTTCTTTCTTTAGACATGGTGCTTTAAAAATTTCTGTTCCAGTTGACCAAGATTTTGTTCCATTAAAGAAAATACCTCTTAAAGAAAAGGAACAGACCTCTTTAAAAGAAAGAAAAAACAAAACAAAACAAAACAAAAACCTTTTGTTAAATGGTTTGCACAATCTATGTTAATAGAGAAATACAGGTAATGCACTGCCTTTCCCAGAGTAGTCAGCAGTGAGTTTCCAGCGCTATCACTCAGCTCATCATTATGCAGGTAAAACACTATGCAGGCCATCCCTGCTCAGGGTGGGGGTCCTGCCCCGCAGCCTGCCACCCTCATGCCAAACCAGTGCATGGACCTGAGGCAGCTGCATCCCTGACACAAAGGGCAGAAGGTGGTGGAGGCAATGAAGCTCCTCATGACAGCTCTAAATCAGGGGACAGCAAAGCTGAGCATCTCTGAGAGCCCTACTTTCAACCAGAGCAGACTGTGACTGCCCGAATGTGTGTCAGGAGCCTCAGAGGCCCACGCAACAGCCAAGAGTCACGCGGTGCAGAGGGCTTGCAGCCACCTTTGTTCTGCATCCCCTGGAGCTGGGTTTTCTGTGCTGCATCTGCCGGAGGCACAGCACAAAATCTGTCCTCTCTGTTCCCGTTTCCAAGGAACGAGCAGCCCTTCTACGGAAAAGCCAGTCTTCAGAGGCTCCTCAGCCTCCAGTGTTTGCAGCCAGCACCCACGCTATGTAGCTGCCTAGGTGCATAGAGGGTGTGCTTCTTTCCCCCTCCTTTTTCCTTTGTGAGCACTTGGGCCCGGGGCAGAATTACAGTTTATTTGCACAGTGATAACACAGCCTTTCAGAAAGGAAAGATAAAATGATGAATCAGAGGTCCAGACACATCCATCTGTCATATCCAATAAGCTTGTGTGTGCCATGTGAATGCCTGGTCACTCTTGTAATTAGCTATTAAAGCTGAATGGGCAATTTTCAGCCAGAAGTACATGAAATGCATGAACATTTTAATGATGCACAGAACAATTAAGAATATTACATACACAGTTCCTGATCACCTTGAGATTTTCTCTCTACTTAGCGTTGTGGGAACTCAACCTCTTTAACCCTGTTAGAGCAATAGGGCACAGCTAGAATCAGGAAACGGTGAGCTGAATAAATTGCAGCAGGCAGGCTCTTTTTAAAATGCAACTTTTCCTTCCAAAAAACCTCTTAATGATGGAAAAACTATTTGCAGTGAATTCTGCTGAAAAAAGGAAAGAAAGGCCATAATAATAAATGCATCCCATGTGACAGTCAGCAAAAATGAGGGGTCTGGTCCAGGTCTTGCTCTAATCAGTGGGACTCTTTCCATTACCTCTGCTAACAGTCACATTAAACCTTTTCTGTTTGATAGGTACAGCACAGAAGAAAGAAGCAAGAAAGCCTGAAATGGCAGCTAAACATCACATAAGCCACCAAACTCAACCTTATGCAGTATATCTGTATGCATGAATATATACATACGGGATGAATACAGATGATACGGATACTATTTCAGCAGACAGCAAACCCTTTATGTCTTCCCCCCAAACATGGGAAGAGGGGATCTGGACACAAAAAAAACCCAAAATCACACAGAAGGTGGCCAGGCCCTATAAGCATAAGAAAGCAATGTAAATGTAGCTCAGCAGTACAACCCCATGTCTACACACACAAAGACAGATAAAAAGAATATGGCCCAGTGTGGCGAGGAAAGTATTAATATCACATATTAAGTACTTGCAATACAAGATGCAGTGTCATTCTTGTTCAAAACACTGTGTAAACTTGGCTTCCGGAAAACTCACAGGATAAATTCTATCCAGCGTGTGCCAGCCTAAAACACAAGAAACACTGTGTCCTCAGACATACAGCATGGTGAGGGAGGAGAAAATGCCTCCTAGCTCAGGGAGTGGAGGTCAGTGTTCAGCTCCTATCAGGTGGGCACCCACTTGACTTCAGTGGAGCAGAGCTGCCTCCTAACAGATTGGGACCAAGCCCTGGGTGTTCAGTATGACTATTTGTTGGAGAAGTTAATTGGCGTATGGCAGATGTGGGTACGTTTCTTTGCAAATGCCTGTTCAGAGTGGAAGAACCACTGATTTCACGTATGTTATTTTTACACTGAGCTGCTACAAACTATCCCTGTAGTACTTCGTTGTAATTGCATGCAGTAAAAGGAACAGCAGGCTAATTATCATGGACTCTGCAACAACATTTCCACACTAAAATGTAAGTGCAAGGTGCATAGCTTGTGTCCCTGCTTTAACTACAGCAAGAATAGAAGACTACTCATTTGAGGGGAAAACCACATACAAAAAACTAACAGTGGTCTGGAGCCGTTCTGATTTAGGCTAGGCACCTGCCTTTGTGTATAACCCTACTGACAGCAATGCATGGTTTTAAAAACAACCACATGTATCACCAAGCGGTGTTTATCCTCCCTGGAGCCTGGCACCCCTGAAGTGTGCACACGAGAGCTTTAAACAGACCATTCACTAGGTACCAGGGAAACTGGCTTTCTGACCCCAGTCCCACCATAGACTGGGATAAACATGGGCTGCCGACCCCTCGTGCTGCTCTAAGGCAGCAACTGCAAATGTGGTGGGGGAAGGTAGTGTTGGATTAGCTGTATTTCACCTCCAGAGGGTTGTCTTCCACGCTGAAGGATTTTCTGTCTTTCATGAGATTTTGCACTTCATTTAAGCCCTAAATAAAGCACAAATAGCCCACGGGAGTAAACTTCACTCTTTACCTGTCAGAATAATATCCTACCTGAATTAACTTGTGAATACACTTTAAAAAAGCCCAGATGCATCTCCTCTGTAGCCTGATTTTTTTGCCTGTTCTATTTTCCAGATTTTTTAATGCTGCTTTTCCATTTTGTGTGCAAGTAGAATCATGTTAATGGACTGACAGGGTGAAGAGCAAACGCAGGCTCGGACTTTGTGTGGTATATGTGATCTGGTTTATACAGGCCCTCAGGCATGAGTCTTCCCTCGACAGTACTCACATGAGCTCTGCGCCTGCCTAATTTCTTAGCATCCGCACGCCTTGCAGACGTAGTTGCAATGAGTTCTTGCCACAGGAGTTCTGAATCATCTCATCATTTTGCATCAAGAAGAGCTACACAAGCCCCCTCAGCCTCGCCTGGCTGAGTGGGAGAAGGAGTTTTCAGGATACCCCATCACAAACCTCAGGAAGACAAACTTCACACTGGCCAAACAAAACAAACAATTACTGATCTTGATTTATGCTTTCAAGTTTCTTTTCTGTCTTAACACCCATGAGGGACCAGCTCAAGGAGGACAGCACGGGTTTTTGCACTGCTGCCTAAGAACTGGACAGGCCACAAAACCCCAGCTACTCAAACCAGAACTCATGGCTCATTTCTAAGACAACCATGGATGTATGAAGTTTGCAGATGGCTTTGCTTTTCAATAAGGCAGAACTAGTTGCCCTCCAACGTTTTGGTGAGAACATCAATAGCATGCCATGGATGGATGCATATGTCAGGAGAGGGCTGGTGGGCAGCAGGAGAGGATCCCAGCTGCACCACACGACCAGCATCTAGCAGATGCTCCGCTTAGCTCTGTGCTACTGCTTTATTAACAAAAATAGAGATCGTCTCTTCCAGCCTTACTATCACAGGTAGTTTAATCAAAGAGCTAATGAAGCAAGTAAGGAAAACACAGCCATGTGTTGCACTACTTCCAAGAAAGATGTTTAGAGGAACAGAAACCTTGAGCACCCCGACAGTTGGTGACTGAGCTGGCTGCAAAACAGAAGATCCAACTCTGCCAACATGATGGGCCGCTTCCAAGAGCTAAGCTCTCTTCTCAAAGAAGTCAGTATTTATCACTCTGACATCAGCCACAGCCTATTTCCATCACATCCCATCATTTTACTGGACCTGGGTTCACTTTCTTCACCATTCCCCCATTTCAGGGTCCACGCTGAGAGAGGCATAACACCAACCCTTGTAGGGTTTTGATCTGTGTGTTGGGGATGGTTCTTCTCAAAGACCTCCTCCCAGCATGCAGATTGCCATGGTGGTATTTCTGAAATGGGCTTATTTTATGAGGAGCATCTCCCTAATATCTGAGCAACTTTAGGGTCTTGCACTGTGTCTGCTTTGCTCGTGCTGCTGTTTTCCTAACAATATTTCTGTGGTAAAATGAAATTCACATACTTTGCACCCCCTGAACAGTAAAACACTTTTTAAAACAGAAATTTATCAAACCTAAAATATGAATTAATAAAATAATTTATAAAATATAATTGCTCAGTGCATCAGGCACGATTGATCTCCCTGCATTTTCTGGTAATTACATTCAAGAACAGTGTGCCCATCGGAAGTAGTGTCTAGGGTTTTGTGGTAAGGTTTACTAAAATGCCCCCAGCAGTATGTGACATATAAGATATACATGCATATCCTACTTAAGTGGATTCCATTTTGCCTTTGGATTTGCATCTCACTGAGGAAAAACATCCACAAAGCTATTCTACTACACTACCATTATTTAGAACAAGTGAAAAAAACCCCACCTAAACCATCCAGCATTATGTTTTCTATTAGCTTCTTACAATTTTTTTTCTTACTCATTTTATTCTTGCCCTTTACAGAATGAATTTACAAACAAAAGTCCATATTTAGACTTGATTCAGGATATTAACCTTTACAGAGCATCTATTTTCCCTCTGTAAGCACAGGATTTTTTAATGGTTACTTTTTATTTACAACGTAAATAGATTAACAGAATTTATGCAGTACCAGAAAGCTTCATCTCAGCTTTAGGTCACACATGCCTGTGGGGTAGATATCTATCTTTTCCCCAGTTTGTACAGCTCCATCTATACCTAATGATGGCTACTGCCTCTGTGACAGGTCTGGAATAGGTTATTCTTGCTCAGAACCGATCCCTATTCAAATACAGGATCTGATGCTAAAATATACTAATTCTTGCCCAGTAGTATTACGACTTTAATTTTTGCTTTGAATCAATTATTTCTGATCCTTCTAAACCAGTGGCAAACCTAAGCATCTGAGTAAATGCCATCCAGAATCATTTCTGCTCTTTCACTATTGCCAAGGTAAAACAGGGGACCTGCCTTATGCTTGCTTCTCTAATATTTGGTTCAGAAACCTTTCAAAGCCAGCAAGGACATTAAGCAGTTAAAAAATGTTACAACCAGCTGCAAAAATCCTTGCTAAACTAGAGACACCATGTCTTTGTGAACTACTCTTCCCTTTTGCTACCAGTATCCAAATGGATGGATCTAGATAGTCCAATCAGCTGAGCACTAAATCAGAGGTATCATTGGCAAATGGAAAAAGCTATACAGGTCCTTCTAGGAGACATCCCATTTCCTGCAGCCTATCCCCTTCTTTCTTTGCACTATTTTGGCTTTAAGATCCCAGAGACAGAGAGTTCAGTGATTTATTCTCAGAGAGCCTTTGATCACATTGTTCCATTTGCTTTATCTTTTGCAACTGGCCTCACACCAGCAGACTTTCCTCAGCACCTTATAATGTGTCAGGGCACCTTGCAAAAGGCCAAGCCTTTTTGATGTCCCCCCTTTCCATGCTGCTGTGGCTGAGCAGCTGCCAGCCTCCCTGTCTGCCCATGCTTCCCAGAAAGCCCATAAACCAGTCCTACAGTCCTGAGCAGGCCTTGTGACACCACGGATTGCTCCTTAAATGCTTCCACAGATTTTAAACATCGCTATTGCCTCTTACTTTGGAGTTAGATGGGAAGGAGCAAACGACAACCACCACCAAATACTCAGAACACAGTTGTTGCAGATGTGCTTTTTCAGACCTCCTAAGTACATTTGTAGTTCATAGCAATTTTGTACCCTGTCCATGCAGAACAGGCTAAAGGGTGCAGGTAACGCTTTCAGGCCATTGTTAATATATATATTTTTCTCTTTACATATTCTAGCACCCATCCCCATTCCTTAATTGGGTAGGAAACACTTACTCCTATGCACGCTGGGAGCCAGCTAAGTCCTGAACTAGAGGAAAGGGGTGGCTTTGCAAGGGAGAACAGCAGTTGCTGGATGCTGAAGGCAATGGAAAGGGACAGAGGATGGTTTTGACGGCCATTCACAGTGTCTGACTGTCTCTTAGTTGCCTTTTTGGTTCCTAGCTTTCTATTGCAACATATCTTGTATGGTCCCATTGTGCATCTTAAATATTTGTATCTATTTACATGCAACATCTCCTACAGAGAAGAGTATCATTGTCCAGATTTCACATTATGAGACCTAAGCAGGGAGGTTATGCCAAGGCTGCCCACTGCAGTGCTGTGAGCCCCCACTGCCCAGTCATGGCCTGATGAACTTGGCTTTTTTCTGGGACCATAACCTGGATTTTCTCACTTTGCACAGTCTGAGAGCAGGGGCTCAGGTTATGCACCACATGCCATCCTTTTGTAGGGAAAGGACGTGGCCACTCTCAGCAGAGTCTTTAGGAGTAAAACTCTGAATTCAACTTTTGAAAAGTACAGGACTAATGCTTCACTGCTGATCTGCGTTCCTCTTGAAGATTAGCATCCCAGTGTGGAGCAGGCGGCTTTGTAGAAGATAGGGCTTATGGTGATGAAACAGGGTAGATGTTTCACAGACAGGTAAGAAGAAATTACTATGGCAACACCACATGACTTCATTAGAGGTGGAAGAGCTCTTTTCAGGAGAGCGACATGTCTATAAGGCCTAATACAAACTTATCTTCATGGCTACGGTTGGAGAATACCTGAGAAAAATAGGTGGGTGTGTGATAACTAGAAAATTTGCCTGTACTGTCAGAGCGCATAGAAAGCACAGTATAAAAGGACAAAGAATACCAGAGCCTCCATCATCAGAACAACCCTAGCCACACCCAGATTTGTGCCTTGCCCACCTAAATAAGACCATATATACCTTCACCTGTTAAAACTACCAACTTGCCAACTATAAAGTTCATATTTCTATCAATTTTGCATTTCAAAGGCAATCTGGGATACTGCCAGCAACTTAATTAATTTATAGCAAATATACCCTACTGTAGCAACACTGAGTAGCAGCCTTGTATGCTCTGAATACAAGGGGCTATTAAGAAGGCCAAGAGCAAGAGTTAATGATGGTATTTTAAAAAACCCCAACAACCTTTGCCTAAGATTTAATTCATAGACTTCAGCATTTCATGAAACTAGGCACACAGTTGAGTAAATAGGCCTTGTGGGCTCAGTTTGAACTATTTGTAGAACTGAAGAAGGGTGGGTACTGTATTTCCCTGTGTAGGGAAGGCCAGTCATCACATTAGGGGAGGGGGGGTTGGCTGTGTGTGAATAAAAACTGGCTGCCACTGCATGTTTTGGAACATGATCTGAAATCAGATTTGCAGTCGTGATGCCAGGAGACTGAAGAGGTCAGCTGTTTGTTTTATAAATCGCTGATGTTTTCCCCTCTTCCTGCCTGCTCCAGTCTCACCAGAAAGCAGCATGATGGATAAGAGAAGGTCCCAAAACCCCTTGCAATGGAGGCTGCAGGCAGGCTGTGACCTCTGCCTATCAAGCCTGCCAGGGCAAGGCACTCCAAAATTCCCTCTGTGCCAAGGGTCCCTGCTTAGCCCCACATTCACCACAAAGCCATCGTTATGCCTGCTCTTTGTGTCACGGTTGTTACACCCGATGATCCTCTAAACATATTTATAAGCTGTGTCTTAGATAATATACTACTGCCTGTTGAGTGCAATGCTCAGCAAGACAGGAAACAGCACTGCCTGGAAAATGCCTACACCCTTGCTGCAGGCAGTAGGTCTGCTGGACTCCACATAAGCCCTACAGAAAGATACACTGCCTTGGTAACACATACCAAGCAGGTTATGTGCCTATGAAGTGGGGCCACAGGCTCAAAGTAGAAAAAGGTAAGAAAACTTCCCCAGTCTGCACACACAGAAAGTCTGAAAACTTTCAGACTTTTGGGATGAAAAGAGTTTTTAAGCATCTTGCCTCTGAAGAGACTGGCAGAATAAAGACACTGTCAGAGCACTCAAGCCTCCTACTCTCAAACTTCCCAAAGTCCACAGGGAGCAATGCACTGCCTTTGGTCAGCTTTGGATCAAGCCACAGAAGCTGGCAAAAGCCATCCCAACAGTAGCATTGCTCTTTCTGGCGCAGTGTGTTTGCGTCCCACAAGAAAAAATTCCAGAAGTACAGAGCATTATCTGAAGGGAAAATGATCCAGAATTTCCACTTGGGCAAAGCACAAAGCTTTGTCTTTATCACCCCTCTCCCTCGGCAGGTCTTTTCTTTCCCCTTTCACATTCACCCTTGAATTCTCTGTTTGTTTTCTGGGGACGCAGGAGGTTTTGACTCTTGTGGTAGATATTACTCTGAGAACAATGAAGGTAATTTTCTCCTTCAGGTGCCTGATACTTTCCTTAATGTTTCATTACAAGCACATACAGCCAGCTCGCAGCGCACACAGTACAACTTGAAAAGAACTGCAGGTTGAAGTATCTCACAGCAGAATATTACTGTGGATTTAGCACTAATTCCAGCTTTATTCCCTTCCTAATTCCTGTATCACATAGCCTTATCTGCACAGATAAAGCCCCTTGAAGTGCACTTGCTTTGATGCATGGATGGAAGAGTTCTGTCAAAAGAATGTAAGATTTGCTTAGAAAACAATCGTGCTATATTTAGACCATAGTCCACTCCAAAGTCCCCTGACAGGTTTCAGTGCAAACGAGCAAAGGCTTCCCTTGGCTGACTACAGAAGTTGTATTTCAGACAACCCAGTAGCCTACCAGAGTGATGAATTTTAACCTCTTGCAGCATTTTGAGCATGGACATGGTCTCTAAAAGCTAACACCACCTTTACCAGCACAGTATCTGAGCACTGCGTAGCTAATTCCCCAACTGCCTCAGAGTATCAGTGTCCCTGAAGGGCATACTATTGATCCATAGGCAGATTATGTTAGTTGCTTGGCTTTGAGAGATGTGCACTCTCTCTCCAGCATCCTTGCAGAAAATAGCTGTGTTTAATGCACACTCTGCCGAGGTTTTCAGGAGCTCTTGAAGCCAAATCATAATGGTGCAAGGCATAGATCTTTTGATGTCAAATCCTGTATGATTTTACAGCTGGCAACAAGGAAAATTAACATTTATAGCAGACAGCAACTTTCAGCCAGAAGGATTTCAAAGCACTTTATGAACTATCATTCAAAACAAATAATGCTGAATGAAGACATTTTTGCGTTGAAATATAGAAAATATTGAACAGAACTAGTCAGCAGCTGAGGGTAATAGGTGAAGAATACCCAATCCAATTGAACACGTGCAATGCAATTTTAGTTAGACAGGATGCAATTACAAAAGCTGGAGTCTGGCCAAGCCACCAAGGTCAACTACTCTACTTTTTCAGAAAGTATCATGGGATTTTTCTAATGACCACAAGTTAATGATGTCGTGTCTGAAAGTCAGCACCTCTCCCCTTACAGCGGCCTTTACAATCATTTAATAGCAATGGCCCTATACCAGATCCAAAGACAAAAGCCCAAATCACCATTCCTGCCACCTCAGAAACATGCTTCTCTTAGGAAAATGGGTTTAGAAAGGATCAAATCAGTCACTAGGCCCAGTCACAGAATCACAGAATCACAGAATAGTAAGGGCTGGAAAGTCCTTTAGAATCACGAGAAGGATCACACATATAATGATCACATATCACTGATATTGAGTGTAGAAAGTTCTGTTTACCCTCTTCAAAACTTATGCACCCCATTAACTTGGTACCTTTCCCAAAAGGAGCTACATGACCGGTGATGAATTCAACTTAGTAACATCCTTCAATATTTTAAACTACAATACATATCAAGAACTTTGTGGTAATCTGCAATGCATATATTCTTGAACTATGCAATAGAAAGATCTAAGACTAAATATACAATTACCACATTGGGCTGCTAGAGATTATAGTAGGAATAGTTACACAGATTACTTAAATACTGGCAATATATTCTTTATTAATTGACCAAATCACAGATACTACTAACAATTACAATTAGTAAGAACATATCTCTGTGTGAGACAATGAAGAAACCTCTTGTAAGTCAAACAGCACTACTGGAAAATTATGCATGGTGAGCCAACTTTAATACAGTCATTAACACAACAGTTACTGCATGTTCTTTGCACCAGTTTTCCTATCTTCAGATTTTAATATTGGGGTACAAACCTTCAGGTGTAAAAATGATAATTATGTACACTTTTTATTTTGCTACACATGCCTTTGGATTTATGTTGGCTAATCCATTTCTTTTAATGGACTTCCATTATTGTGTATGATTCTGTGACTTCTAGATGATTCAGTCAGAGGTGACCTGTGTTTTCAATTTTTTGCTAGGCAAATCATTACAAATAAAGTGCAGAATTTAGTTTTGATAACAAAATTTAAACAGGAGGAATGGAAAAAACAGGAAAAAAAACAAATCCTTTATTATCTTCCATTCAGGTATTGACTACTGCTCATGCAGACCAAACCATTAAGGTATTAGTTGCCGACAAATATATCTCACTCTTTGCTACTGGATATAAAGCCTTCATGTGTCAGTAAGCCTTAGAAACAAAAGGTGTGATCTACCAAGATCAGAGGTTTTTGTGTTTATCTCTGTGTGCTTTGACCCTCACATACCAGATTATAACAGCTTACCATCCACAGAACAGCATTTGCACAGCTCATTGTCTCATGTCCCTTTGTTGAGTGTTGATATGATTAGGTAAATGAGATATTATGGCTGACTTTTTAGAAAGTTTTATTTTATGCTTTTCTTGTGCAGGATATTAGATAAGGAAATCATAATAGCCTGTGGTAGCCTGTCTTCAAAGAATCTAGTATCCTAAAACAAAAACCACAAAATAAATCAGGCTTGGAGAAGCTGGGGCAATTACTCAGGTGGAATAAAACAGACAGCAACTCTGCCAGCCATGAAGATCTCAATGGCCATCAATGAACTGAGCACCTAGCCTACAGGATCTACCTTGTGTTAATTCATTAAATTCTAAGCAAACCTTAGTCATGGTTTAATCACAGCCAGCAACTAAGGGCTATGCAGCTGCAAGCTCATGCCTGCCACTGCCCTGCAATAGGATGGGGAGGAGAATCGGAAAAGGTAAAAACCACAAGTTGAGATAAGAACAGTTTAATAACTGAAATAAATACAATATACTACTACTAATAATAATAATAATGGAGAGGTAGAGAGAGGAATAAAACTCCAGAAAGGCAAGTGATGCACAATACAACTGCTCATCACCCACTGACCGATGTCCAGCCCATCCCCTAGCAGCAACTGCCAGCTCCCAGCCAACTCCCCCAGTTTATATACCAGGCATGACATGCTGTGGTATGGAGTATCCCTTTAGCTAGCTTGGGTCAGGTGTCCTGTCTCTGCTTCCTCCTAGCTTCCCATGCCCCTTCTCATGACAGGGCATGGGAAACTGAAAAATCCTTGATCAGGATAAGCTCAACAACTAAAACATTGGTGCGTTATCAGCATTATTCTCAGTCTAATTCAAAACACAGCAATGCACCAGCTACTAGGAAGAAAATTAACTCTATCTCAGATAAAACCAGGACACTGCACAATAGCTTCACTGTTACTTCTCATACTTAGCACACTGTACCACCATTTGCCAGCAGTTACTTTTTCTTGGTGCCAACCATTAAACTTGCAGCCCTAATGAGAACTAAATGGGACTGAGATTCACATTAAGTCTGCCAGAATTTTCTAGTTTTGACACACTGTAATCTGTCTCTGATAGATGGCTCTTTGAGTCCTCACTTGTTTAATTGTTTACGGGTGAAACGGTAAATCTGATCTTTGCTCTTATGCTAGCTGGAAGTGCACATACATTTGTGAGTATCTGTCAAGAATTTTTCATCTGGGAATTCATTTCCTGTAGATGAAAAAGCTATCTTCTGGTCCTAATACTCTGATCTTTATTTGATTAAAAAGATTCATTCAGATTTATTTCCCTGTGATATTGCATAATATCACAGTGCCCTGTCTGTTTCATGAGATCTCTTCAGAGGTTACTTCTTGGCCCTCCTGTTAGTCCTCCACCGCAAAAGGGGCACACAGCTGAATGTACTCAAAGTCTCGAAATATGTGAAAATGTTTAAGTATGCAGGCAATGCAGCCAAGCCATATTCAAAGGTCTCTTCAGTCATCCAAACTGAGAATCTGAAACCTGATGTTAATATTAATCAAAAATAGCTCATGACCAGAAGTTCCTGCTGAAAACAGAGGGATGTGCATATTCTCATATGTTGGATCAAACCTTTGATGGCTGAAATATTTTTCAGCTAGAGGGGCCAAACAGAAACAAAAGGAGATTGTAGAGAACGTAGTTGTTAGGACTGCCTTTTCTCTCAGTAAGGAGGGTTTTACAGCCGTGCATTTGGAGAAGAAAAAAAAGCCCCACAACATTTATGTACCTTGGTATGAGTGCAATAACTCAGCAATAACCCAGCACATAAAAAAGGAACATACAAAAGGCTTCAGGTGAAACTCTCTGCTGTGCTGATTGCTTGTCTGCTTTGCTGGTTCACCCTCCAGCTCTTCACAAAGGCAGTTTAAGGCCTACGAGATGGAATGGATCACACTCAGGCTTTGCCCATTAAAAGCAGCACTGACAGCTGTCTTTAGACATTTGGCTGTCTGTACTCAAACCCAGACTTGAAGGCAGCAAACAAAGGCAGCATAGACACAGCTAAAGGACTCAATGAATACATAGATAGATAGATGGCTGGATGAAAAATGAAAGCATAAGAAACTAAATTTGAATGAAAATTTAACACATTTCTTCAGTTAAAAAAGTGCACTTTTTAACCAAATTGTGCCTTTCAATGCAAAAGTTTCTGCTTTAAATGAAAACTTTCAGATTTTGTATGTGCAGGAACTCACACTTATTTTCTTTACCATACATTTTTACAATGGTGTCAGGCTCATTGCAAATAACTCACATTTTCAAGGCTGCTTCTTAATGACAACACCTCTTGCCATCCCCAGCAGTTACAACACATTTATTCTACCACTGCGCTAAAAGTAAACAAACAGGCATAAGAAGAAATTCAGTTGGCATTTTCTTGTTTTAGAAATATTTGGGATCCAATTCTGTAATCTTAGCGTTGTGATGTCAGTAGGACCTGCACATGTGCATCTCTACAGACAATGAAGAAATACTTATTCTTTTAAAAGATAATTATTACTAGAGCATAGCAGAAGAATAAAGGTCTCTATATTCAAAACCTTAAACTATTTGGGGGTGTCTGAGAATCCAAGTTTGTTACAAGCTTCAAACTTGAAACCATTTTTTTTGGGTGATGAAGACACTGGAAGGATTTTGAAAATATGAAAACAACAGCAGAAGTCAAAGTGTAACTTCATATTTGGAAGATGTTGTTCCTTTTCCCTCTTCTCTTCCTAAGCAATAGCTTCTCATGTCTGTGGAAACCTTGCTTAGCTGAGCTTTCTAGGAATCACAGATTGTTCTGCTCCTGATTGCCTTGAAAGCTTTTTTTTTTCCCTTTAAATTTTGGCATGAAAGCAGATGATCTAAATACTGAAGGGGTTTTGGCAGTACAAGTTTTAAACCTCACAGCAAACAAAACATTTCTGTCACTGCACCTCCTTGCAGACATGTGGCTGGAATTAATGTGGCCCTTTCCCCTCACACCTCTGAAAAGTCACTTGAAGAGGGGGAAGTGCGCGCACCATATATTCTTGCGTATAAAGTGAGAGCTACATGCCAAAATGTCAACAGATTTTCCATATACAAGAAGGCTGTGCAAAAAAGAGCTGCCAATCTGTTACACAGTTCTTTTGACGCCAACTTTAGGAAAAGAGAAATATTCCAGAAAATGGAATAAATCCCAGAGACCTCTCACTTCCCCAGGAGGAAGGAAAACACCTGCCCAAACCCACCACTGAGCAGAGCTTTTGGAATCTCCTGCTGTCTTGCACCACACAGTGGGAATCTTCCTCCATCCACTATTTCTTGCTTCAGGAGGAAGTCTATGTTACATGGAATTTCATTATTTTCCATGAAGTCTCACAGCCTAGCTCTCTAAACTTGCAAACACCAACAAGACTCTCTGCCAGTGAAAACATTCTCAAACCCATGTTTTGACCAGCCCTCCCCTTTTCCAGGGCGCAGTATTGCTTTTACATTACACTTCCTTCAACAGCATGACGCTTTTCCCTCGCTGCCTCCATGCATTTGGATCCCTGGCAACTTCTTGGTCATCTGGTGTCCATCCCATTCTCTCTAGCTCCTACAAACAGTACAAACCTATATATCCACTGCTTTGTTCCTTTCATAGGAGATATATAAAGTCAATATGCCTTCAAGACATCTCTCCTGAGCATCATTTTCTGATGTGAATCATGCTTGAAAAGAGAGACAAAATCAGCAATGCCATAGGAGGGAAGTTACTACATTAAGGTGTGACCATGAACAATTTTAACAGCTTTGCTTGCAACCAGCTTTTCCTGTAATGACAATCTCCACTTACTCACCTTTCTGCTTTAAGAATTTGAAATATGTTCTTTTTCAGCCAGAAGGAGATTAACACAGTATGGATATTATCACAATATATAATAAAACAGTTCCATAATAGAGTCATCTGGATCAGTAGACAAGCAGGGATCTTTTCTAGGTGCTCTACAGAGCACTTCTTTACCTCTGAACTGGGATTTATATAGTAACACAAGCTCAAATCCACACGCATATTAGACACCACAGTTTTAATGGGAGTTTAACAGTCTGATGCATTATTCGATTTCCAAATGCAGTCAGTGCCAGCCCACCATTAGACATCAAGGCAATAATGTGGCCCAAGGGAAAGCTCCCCCCCAGGCCCTAGTAATCACTGTTGGCCCTTAAATTTCATGCCAAAGTGTTAGTTCATTCAACATTTTGCTCTTTTTGTTGCAGCTTAAAGAAAAGGACAGAGCATCATTTCATACACAAATGTACAAGAGATTTGGTGTTCAGCTGGTGTGAAGAAGGTAATTTAAAAGCTCTTTTATTTGTAAAATCTAAATGTAAAAAACTTAGGGCTTTGTTTATTGAGATCCAGAATCAGGTCTGGAGACCAATAATAGTTCGGCTCACAAACCAGAAAGAGATGTAAGCCCCACTAATTTCATGCTCCTTTAATCTGCTTTCATCAACTGTGTGGATTTTGTAAAAGCACTCAAAAATTAAATGTTACCATTAGTAAAAGCATTGACTGATTTCTAAAGGGTTAGCTTGCAGCACTGCTGAAAACAGTGACACGGCAAATAATCCAGTGCTATGAGCTTCCCAGCACTGCATGATTTCTACTTTTAGCTACATAAATATCACTGTATGAAAGTTAGTACATTCACTTAAAGGAGAGAACAAAAGCTTGGCCTGGATGTTGATCTGATTCCAAGGAGGTGATAAATAAAGTGCTCCTCACAGTCTCCAATGCAAACAGTTTGGAGGGAAGGAATGCCATCCAGAGGGACCTTGACACGCTTGTGAGGTGGGCTGATGCCAACCTGATGAAGTTCAACCATGCTAAGTGCAAAGTCCTCCACCTGGGTCGGAGCAATGCCAGGCACAGCTACAGGTTGGGCGGGGAGGAGATTGAGAGCAGCCCTGCAGAGAAGGACTTGGGGGTGTGGGTTGATGAAAAAATGAACATGAGCCGGCAGTGTGCACTTGCAGCCCAGAAAGCCAACCGTATCCTGGGCTGCATCAAAAGGAGTGTGACCAGCAGGTCGAGGGAGGTGATCCTGCCCCTCTACTCTGCTCTCGTGAGACCTCACTTGGAGTATTGTGTGCAGTTCTGGTGTCCTCAACATAAAAAGGACATGGAAGTGTTAGAACAAGTCCAGAGGAGGGCCACGAAAATGATCAGGGGACTGGAGCACCTCTCGTATGAAGATAGGCTGAGAAAATTGGGGCTGTTCAGCCTGGAGAAGAGAAGGCTGCGTGGAGACCTCATAGCAGCCTTCCAATACCTGAAGGGGGCCTATAGGGATGCTGGGGAGGGACTCTTCATTAGGGACTGTGGTGAGAGGACAAGGGGTAATGGGTTTAAACTTAAACAGGGGAGGTTTAGATTGGATCTGAGGAAGAAGTTCTATACTGTGAGGGTGGTGGGGCACTGGAATGGGTTGCCCAGGGAAGTTGTGAATGCTTCATCCCTGGCGGCGTTCAAGGTGGGGTTGGACATAGCCTTGGATGGCATGGTTTAGTGGGAGGTGTCCCTGCCCATGGCGGGGGGGTTGGAACTCGATGATCTTGAGGTCCTTTCCAGCCCTTACTATTCTGTGTGATTCTGTGATTAACATAGATTGTGTTTACACAAATAGAAAAAAGATGATAGTGAACAAGGCCATTGATTTCAATGTAACAAGCAATGCAAAGCAACTGAATGCTGTTAAGCAGCAACATAGGCAACACTACTTTTACCAGCTTTACGACAAATTTCTTCAACCTGCATTTTTACCATTTCTGTGGTTACTGTTATCATGAATAATTGCATTAAGAGTGCTGTTTCATCAAATTGCCTTAGAATATCAATAACCTTTCATGAAGATTTTTAGGATACTAGTTAGTGTGAATATATAGAGAGATGAGTTATGGGGAAAAAAATCCCAAACGGCTTAGCACAAATGAAAACACATTCTGTACAACAGATCCTGGCACTGTGCAGGACAGTTACAAAGAGTATTAATGGTGGACAAGCCTGATGCCGTCTAGCTCATCAACTATCATCAGTTTCTTGACTAGAAAAGATATCATCTCCATCCTTCTATCCCAACTCAGCAAAATGCTGAAAAAGCTCCCATGAGCAATAGCTACAGTGAGTGTCAAAGCACAGGTGGTGTTTATGTTATCCATCAGGAAGCATCTGTGACAAAATTAAGACATCCTCTTGTGCAATCCTATGCCTGACCTACATTCCTTCCCTCCTTGGAAATGAGTGACACAGGAGAGCAACTTGCCACCAGCCAGAGTGGTAGATGGACACTAACAAATTTGCTACACACTGTCTGGGCTTACAACCTCCCCATGAAGTCAACAAGAAAGTTACTTCCAGCATCAAGTAACTTCCAGTGACATCTGAGCATCCAGATTTACATTAGAATTTAGATGGCAGCACCAATGACCACAACTCCCCCAGTCATGAGAAACACTGTGGACATAGAAACATTACAGGATAATGAGGCGGAGATGGACCAGCCATGAGACATCTGGCTGTGATGCCACTGTGAGAAAGGTGACAAAATCTTAGGATTTCTCATGACGTATTTTCACCATCAGGAGAAATAGAGAAGTATTAATACTGTCATTGGAGTGCTGCTGTAAGCTCTAGTTACCCATGCCCAAGAAATCCCGATTTCTCAATCTGACAGACTATGGAGAAGGGGAAAGAGAGAAATTACATGCAATTGTGGCCTGTTTGATCTAAGACAGAGGCTGAGAAGTGTGATGGCTACCATAGGATACCGTGCAAATGAAGAGAGAAGATGTGTCAGGAAGTGGAAAGAACTGGGGTCAATGAACCGTTTGGTTTCTGCCACCTCTGTATACAGCTACTCAGCTGGCTCTCGTTGGAGGAGATCTGAAGGGTGACCGCGGTCAACTTCTTTCCCATGGAAATTTCCCATGAAATTTTCAATTTTTCTATTTGAATTTTTATATTAAACTTTCCATCCCTCTGGAAAAATTTACAGCGTTTCTGGAAAGTTTTAAAACCTGCCATAGAATCTTCCAAAGCGGGGAAAAAAGACTGCAAGAGAAAAGGAAATGCACATGGAAGTATTTCTTGTCAAAGCCAATGGATATTGCTTTTTATAGGATTACACTGTGTTTGTCATGTCCCCTTCGCTCCACCTGAATGGGGCTAGTGAAGTTCTGACATTATGAACTCAGCTGCAACCCTGCTCTGGTTACTGTATGATCTCTACAATAAGGAGAACCAGGCTGGGTTAAGGTTTTCAAAGGATTGGAAGGTGTTTAATAACTTTAACTCAAAAAGTGCTGCTAAAATTAGGCAGTATGTTCATTTTGATTGCTTCAGTGTTCAGAACAGTGATTTTATTTCAGTCCCAGTGTGGCTGAAACTCACTGGAAAGAAAATTCACCCACTTCACAGCTACTTCGAGAATCAACTGGTAAAGCCCTTTATAAACAAAAAGCAGGGGAGGTGAGCAAGCACTAAAGGTATTTGTTCAAAGTACAGAACGCTTAAGTCAGATCTAAGGAAATATTTTATATGATGACTGGGTTGGAACTATGCAAGGCCAACCTTTTCTGTATTATCTAGAGATCCCTTGTTCACCACCTCGGGCTACTATCAGCACTGTGATGCCTGCAACAAAGTACTATGTGCATATCAGTACTTGATGAACTGAATGAATAAATGTTAAATCCCAAAGCATGATGTTCCTTGTGATCTGTTAAAAGTCTGCAACCCTTTAAAACAAAAGCCTTACCATCATAATCTCAGCGTCATCTAAATCATCATGAGAAATGAGTTCATTTTCCATACATTGTGTTCTGCCAAGCAAAGTTATTTCCTTAAATACTTATTATGTAACTGTTCGATGCAAAAGGCAAGACTAGAGCTAACCTCATGCGTGCTCAGTGCCCAGCTCACCCTGATGAGATTCCTTCTGCCAATTGGAGCAAGTTTTCTGTTCAGATTCCACCCTCCTTTGGCTCTTCAGCTCCTCTGTACTCTCTCAGCCAAAGCACTGGCAGAGGATGTAAGTGATGAGCAGCTCCTCTACTACTCAGGCAGTGCTGGAATAACTGCCTTCTACTGGGAACCTGCTGTTTATGTCCCAAAATGTATTAATGTCAAAGTCCTATGTCAAGTTTCAGACTGAAAGAAAGAAAACAGAACATCTGTATTCAGGGTCTGACCTGCAATTAAAAGATTTCTGTTGAGCTGGATGTTTGGACTGAGTCCCTGAAGTTGTCTTCCCACAGCTACTTTTCTCTGTTTTAAACACAGGCTTCATTTAGGCCTTTCTGTGTTTCCACTCCTCACAGTTACCTTGGATGACTGTAAACTGGGTGAACACAGGATAAATCAAGTTAATACCCATCACTGATAAGAGGAGTAAGAAAGCAAAGCTGTGTGGCTGTGGAGCGAAGGTTCATCGAACAAGGACAAGAATTCAGGACTGACAAGGGAGGACCTAAGAACCTTGAGACCAGCTTAAAAAAAGGCTTTCATCAAAAATAATAAACCCGAGGTGCATCTTCCCTCTCCGCCCCAGGTTTCCAGATTGCAGTGCCAACTTGCTTTCTACTACAGAGGGGCAAGAAACTCTCTTTAAAAACAGTCAAAAAAAGCTCAGATCTTCAATAAATCACATGTAGAGGATCCCAGGCTTGAGTAGAAGAAGTTCAAAATACCACAGAGGCCACAATAAACCCACAAAACTTGGCAGCAAGTGCCACCCCTTGCTACACACAGTCGGGAGAGAAGCATTCTTCCCAACGCATTTATTTACAGCTCTCATGACAATATATACCGACGCCTGAACCCATTAAGTCACTATCAGCATTCCCAATGCTTCTAATGATCTCCGGAGTGAGTCTCTGGAGACAGCCAGTCTCTGAGCCACGGAAGAGAAAACCTGCGGTGTTGAAATGGCGGTTTTCTAAGACCCCAGGGGCAAGATGTGTGGCAGCTCCCAAAAGGTTCCATTTCCCTCAGGAGGATCCAATAGTGAGCCTGTACTTAGACTAGACCAGCCAGACCAAAACCAAGCTCTTATTCTGGCATAAATCAAGAGGAGACAATACAAGGCCTACAGGGAGCAAAGAAAAGATGGACTCAGGAAACCACAATTAATCATTTATCTTCTTGGTATCCTGCTAACAACGGAAACTTCCAAACTAATGATTATTTGAACGCAGCCTTACATGCAATGTATCATCACTGAACAGACCATTAAAATGTCAAATAAAGAGTTGTGAGATTAACAGGATGTTTACAGATAATTACTAGGAGGTGCCTGCCTAATTTTGGACTTTGATTTGGTGTATTTACCTTCTTATATTCAAACATATCTGCACTTTGTGCTATTTACTCATATCTAGTTTGTGGTTTCACATAGTATTGCTCTAAAAATGCTGATTTACTATTTATGCAGACACAGTACACATTTTACTGCGCTGCAGATGCAATTTGCCCAGCTGTTTCATTCTTCCTTTTGTAGTTTTTTGATTATTTTGATTTTCCTTTATTTATTTTGCTTAGTAAACTTCCACACATTTGGTTCAGCAAATAATACAAAGTATGGTTCTTGTTGAAAAAATATAACTTCTAAAAGGGAAAAAAGGTCTTTGCTATCAGTCTTTAGGTTTATCACTTGGCCTAAATATTACCCCTCTTTATTATGAGAATTACTGTGTTGAACACTCAAAAAATGCCATACTTAATATATGAATCATATTATTTTCTGTCCAGCTTTGGTTATGATCAGTTGCAAGTAAAAGGGAACTGCTACATACACAACCCAATATTGGCTAATCTAATTTATGGCTGATACTTCACTACTAAATAAGGCTGGAAGGTGGCATAAGAGGGTCATTGGTGATGTGGGAGGTTCTTGCTATACTGGAGGACAGTCCATGACTCAGTTATGTCAGGCACTGTACAGATAGGTATATTCTAGTTATTTCAATTATATTGCGTTTCCCTAGGCACTAACAATATAGAGCAATTCTTACTGGATACAGTTAATTGACTTTAAACTTTGTCAATGCTCTGCCCACCATGTCCCATGGCTAACCCCATATGCTTCACTAACCCCTGGAGCATCATTTCTACACGGACCTCCTGATAACAGCACCAAGAAGGTAAAACTTTTCCCAAACCATCATATGGGAGACCACATGCCCAACCCTGGATCATGGATTTCTGCACAAGGGAGGAGAGGGCAATGCTTGCTCTGGGCAGGTAGGTCCAGCATGGAGGAGAGGGGACAGCCCTTGATGCCATCTCCCCATGAGTTTCCAGCAGACATGACACAGTAGGCACCCTAGCTTTGGTATGTATTATCTCTAAGGTCCATGTACATCAACAGGCAGCAAGACAAAGAGCCTTTGGAGGGCATGTAGCAATTCAGAGGAAGAGCCTAATTTGAGTGCTCTGATTGTCCTCTGCCAAGCCTGTCACACTTGCTGTTGCATACAGGGGTAAATGCAGAGATTGAGCCTCCCTGCAGGTACCTGCATTTATAGGCAAGTGGACAATCCGACTGCCTCACTTTGCCCTGTGATAAGTGGAGAAGGCAGGGACCATAACAGGCAATCTCCCTTGCATGAGTATTATATCAAAAGTAACTTATTATCAAGTGAGAAGCAGGTAAGCGGCTGTGATTCTGCTTGCTTTCTGGTTAATGATACACCATCCCTTCAAAGGCAAAATGTAATTCAGTCTCTATGCTGACATGAAAACGTACAAACATACCAGTGTTTATGGGGATCACAAACCACTAATACTTCTTACTACGTAATTTTGATCTAGGAAGAATATTAAACACAAACACTTTCTACTCCTCTGTAGGAAATGCTTAGAAACCAAATTCCAGGTACAAAGAGCTATGCTTCTGAAAGCACCAATCTGGGGCAGTTATGGATGTTTTCTTACACATACCCAGTGATTTCCATTTTCTCTATCGCATAAATCTTTTTCCTCCATTAGCTCATTTAGTCAGGGTCAGATTTATGAGGGGTGAGCTGGCTCTCTCAAAGCTCCTTCTATGATCTCAGGATAACTATTATACTTATCTATATCTCAATTGCTTATTTGTAAAATGAAAATAACTGTACTCTTCTCATAGAGGAACTTAACTTCATCGCAAGAAGACACACGCTCTGACTGTTAACACTGTAATATTCTTCTTTAAGCCATAATAAAGCTGACATTTTACTAGTGTTTTGCTCTTCCCCTCAGAATTGTTAGAGCTAAAAACCAGTGCTTCATACCATGTACTGAAATGCCAAGGAAAAGAGTACGACATAAATATACAGATAAGAAACTGCATCTAAAAATGACAATTTTGATCTTTGAAAAGACAAATCACTAATCTCTGGCTCTAATGAGATATGGGATGACAAAGGTCATGCAGTATAAAGGACTAAGCTGACGGATCAGTCCAAAAGTTTCAAAACTGGTATTGCTGCTCTCATCCTTTCTTGGGGAAAAAAGCAATCCTTTGTATGTATCACAGCAGACTGTTACAGACACATTAAAGAGACCCAGTAACTGTGTTTAATGTAAGGACAATTCAAAACCCACCCAAAAGATGTGCAGACTGAAGTGTGATACTGTGGTGTTTTAAATGCTGCAAAATCATTCCATTTATTCTTTCAAAATACACTTTCAATCTAAAACCAGTAAAAGCTCTATCACCTCTGCACATCTTTATGAGGATTATTAATGTCATACACTAGAAATTGCCAAGTGACTGTGAAAGGACCCTTGGTCAACAGTAACTTGTATTAGCTGCGGATGGGAAAAAAGAAATGCAGAGGAACACAACATTATTCAATTTGGGACTCAGAATCACAGAATCATAGAATAGTTACGGTTGGAAAGGACCTTGAGATCATCTAGACTTGATAGTTTAAGGACAGAGTTGCCAACAAAAGAGCACCCCAGCAGACCACTACTGTAATCCTTGACTTACAACTTTCATCCCCAACATTGGGCTGCCAACTGGTGCCAAACAACTCTTTATTTCACTGGCTAACATTTTTCTATGTGTTTCCTTTGCTCAGGTGAGGTGGGTGCTGTCTTATAAAACTCGGCCCATGGTGCTTTCCCATAAAGTAAGAGCAATAAGGATCTGTGACCTCTTACACCAACAGAAGCCGCTAGAGAATTGTTGGATTTTACCTGCTGCTTTTTTCTACTCAGTCTCCACTGACCTGGCTTGACCGTTGCTTTCGGATCTTTGATGAAAGCTAATGTCCTAACACTATATAAACTAAAAGTCTGAGGAAAGAGCCAAACTTCTTCCTATGTGTCTGACTGAACAAATGCTGTAAGGTGTAGCTGAAAAAGTATCTTGCTCTCTACTTTTCTTTCAGAAGCCACTTTAAGCTTATTCTGGGTTAAATTCGCAACTGTGCTTTTAGGTAAAAATCGGTTTGCAATACACTTATTAGGTTCAACAGACTGCACGAAGTGAGGGAAGCTGCTCTGCAAGCCACAGAATGCAGAGAGAGGAGGAAGTAGAGAAGAGAAAACAAAGGTACATTTTCTGCAAAGCTGTGAAACAAGGCAGTTTTGCTCTTCTGTTTTCTCTGCCATTCAAGTGAGCTCATTATTGCATGCAGAATTTGAGGGAGATTGATTAATTGCAAAAGGGCCCAGAATGGACACGGTTATTGTCATTTAATTCTAAATAAATGGAGTATCATTTAAACTGTATGTAAGGGGAACAAAAAAATCTTTTGTTTCTCTCAGCAGTAAGGAAAATACTAAGTAAACAATGTTAATAATAGAAACAAAGGGATGGAGTCTAGTGGAGCTTTTAGGTCACTGACTCCATTCATAGAAGGGAGAAAGAAAGGAGGGTAAGGTACAATCCAACCTAATTATAGCTTTGTGTAAATTATTTTCAAGCCATTAACTGAGATTTGGCCTACTTAGACTGTCAACTTCTGGGGGCACAGACTTGCTCTTCCCTGCATTTGTGTGTCTTTCAAGATGTGGTCCATGTCCTTGACCAGAGATCCTGGGCCACAGTATATTATCCCATCATGCCAAGAAGGTGAGCCAGCCTTGGCTAGCCATGTGCCAGCAGCTGTGCCCACAGCTGGAGGACCTCTGAAGCTCTCACTTGGCTCTAGCAGCTGGCAAGGCAGAACGTGGTTTGAGATTCATGAGGTACGGTAGGAAGAATTAAATTGTTCAGTGTAGTAACTGACCCTTCCATGAAATCCCAGTATCTCTGGCTTTAGAATAGATAACCACCCTCTCCATGCAGTGCTCAGGATGAGTCAGAAGCCAGGTCAGGAAAAGCTTTTCCTGAAAACTCAGGGGTATACACATGATCCTGCCCAAAATCAGTCGTCCAGAATCTGGGTCAAGGTAAGAAAAAAGAATAATCAGAAGAATTACAAAGTTGAGAGGGAGAAGACCTCTTGGGGAATGATCCCAACTATCTTTCAGGCTGAGAGTGCTATTCACTGAGCATGAGCACATTCTTTTTGATTTTCTATTTCTTCCAGCTCAGCTGCCCACATAACCTGCCATACACAGAGAGCCACTTATTGTCACAGTTCTGTTGCAATATGTATGATATACCTGCTGGTTCTGTGCAGGCCTCGGGTGCTGGAACCAAGAAAACATACGAGTGATTTCATGGAGCAAATAGGGGAGTGATTGGAGAAGAGTTCTGCACAACTCCATGACTGCAGAGAAAAAAACCCTGAAAATATATATGCACCCTTAAAGATGGTGAAACTGAAAGGCAATAACAGAACTGAAACACATTATTTTAAAACAAGCTGATTTAGAGTCACTCCTGATTCTGCAATGTGCTGTGAGGGACTGTGCAGTGCATAAATTCTGTGCTCTTAAATGGCCCGTACCTCCCAGCATCACAGTGATTACATTTCTATTGCAGCTGAAGAAGTTCCACAGTGTAATTTATAAGTCATCTCTAATCTGTGGAAAGTTCTGGTATATTATAGGTAAAAGTGCCTCGCTTCTTACACAGCAATCACCAGATGTCAGGAGTACAAGTGCTTGGTTCTACCGGCATTCAGCCTCATGCATGGGTTTGAAAAGCACATACAGAAGATTTGGCCAGGAGCATTATTTTTTAATTAAGAGGGGAGGGGAAAGAAAAAAAATCTTTGCAAAGCATCTTAAACTGACAAGGTGAGGTGTGTGGAATGACCTAAGATAGACAGGCACTGATTGAAAGCCATTGAGGTAATTCCAGAAGTAATTAGATCTTTGGACAACAAAGTGATGAATCAGGACAAATGACCTTTTCTCATTCACACACTACCAGCTTATTTTTCTGATTTGTTTCACTCTCCAGGAACAGTATTTCTTTTAAATACTAGCAGAAAAAAAAAGTATGGCTACAGCACTGCGCTAGGATGCAGGGTATCTGGATTCAGTGCCTGGCTCTGCTGCAGATTTCCAATATGACCTTGGGCACATCCATTAATCTCTTGCATCTCAGTTCTTTAGCAGTAAAACAGAAAGAGAGCTACTACTTTTTCCTTGCCCACTTTCTTGTCTTCTCTGCGGAGCCCCTAAGCGTTTCTGAAGCAGCAAGTTTCCAGGAATAACCATGCCTATAAATTTAACAGAGGCCATGGAAGTCAAACGCTGGACGAAAAGTCAGGTCCCCAGGCTGTCCTCTGCCCAGTGCAGTGCTGGAGGGATCAGCGCTGACTGCACAGCTGGGAGATGACACCCTGCTGCCCACCTGCCTGCCCCCCTGCCCTGGTAGTGCATTTGTGAGGTGATTCCCATGACCTCAAAACCCCATGTGAAATATTCGAAGCACAGAATATACCAACTTCACAGAGCTCAGGAGGGAGGCAGGATTTAGTCCTAAGCCACATGGCAACTTTTAGGTAAGATAGAGTATCAGATAATTACAGATTGGTCTCACAAAGTTAATGTGAAAATTTAGCGTCCTTGGCATCTAATCACCACTTTGCTGCATCTGTGAGAGAGCAGATATATAAATATGCACCCAGACACCGACATATACGTTCTGTCTGTATACAATATGCAGATACCTATGTGTATATGCATACACATCATTAGACACCCACACATGGTCACATTTCAACATAGAGAGGAATGTCAGAGTTGGCTTACCATCAGAATAAACATCCAACTTGACACATTTTTTGCAAGACCTCTATGAATTCAGTATAATTACTTTTTTGAGGATGTATTTTGCAAATGTGCCAGATAATGCCAGAAGCACAGCTTTGAGTTGACTGCATTCCTACTCCCACCAGTGTCCTTGCTATGACAGTTTTGATACAAACAGTGTGTATTAGATCATTAGTACAGAGACAACCCTCTCTCCCTGCCATGCTTTTGAAGCTCAGCCTGATGAATGGGAACTTGCTCCTTTTGCATTGTGCTTGGCCAATATATCAGAAAGCTGTGCCCACGGAATGGCATCTAGATTGCCTCTAACCACATTTCTGGGGTGCTCCCTATCAGCAGAAACAAACAGACAAAAATATACAACATGCCTACAATTGATCAAGGCGTAATTCTCTAGAAACATACAGAAGGTCACTTATTGACTAATAAGGCAGTCAATTACCCAGGGTTTGTTAGCTAGTATGAGCACTCAAACCTCCACCTGGATCTGTAAGATTTCTCAGTGCCCCATGCAGACAGGAGCATGTTTGCATGCCTCCCTGTGTCTGCTGCAAACCCTCTTAAGCAGCAGAATGATATTTAACTTATGGAAACATGCAAAGAATAATGATTCAAAGATTTCTGTGCACGAACCAGGAATGAGGGTGGAGTTTTGTTTTGGTTTTAATTTCAAACATGTGCACAATATTTCAAAAGGCAAAACTTGTAAAATCTTTCCCTTTGCATGAAACGACCTGGAAGAGGTGGCAGTAATTACAATCAGGAGCTGTCTGACGATGCAGACTTACACTCTGCATCATCCTTTTGCTAATCAAGTCTCTGTATTGATCACCTCTTCTTGGATGCTTTCCCTTTTACCCTGGGGCCCATGCAGTGCTTTCCATATGGGCTGTAGCTTGAGCTTTCACAACTCCATTACAGGAAGACACTGAATTTGATTTGGAACAGAGCAGGCAGCCCTGCACCACAAATACCACAGATACCTGCAAATATGAAAATCTCTTCATTTTTTTACAGTTAAATTTGCCCTACAGCGATCCCATGCCAGTTCTATCGCTGTTAGAGAAGCACAATAACTTTCTGATTTTGTCTTTCCATCACATGACTCCCACAACTTTAGGAGCAGATTTTAAAACACTAATTGCCTACAGGCCTCATGAGAATAAGTGGCTTCATTCAGATGAAATACCCTAACCAGAGCTCTCACTGATGGAAAGGCTATACTAGAAATTGTGCTGCACTTGCAACATTAAAGAGCTCTTGGAGAAGAGAGCTGCTGTGGATCCAAACCACAGAAACTGTCTTTATTCATTCTTCTGACCATGAATGCGTTTGGAAATCTGTATTTTGGCAAAAAAAGTCCTCCTTACATTCATATTTATGGACTTTGCAATTTTTCATTTTTGTTCAAGATCAAATTCTGGCATAACCAAGCTCTTCTCCATTGACTTTGCAATTACACACAACGCTTACGTTGGCTCTGCACTGACCCCGCTGATCCTCCTTGTCATTTCTTCCTGACATGCTCTTGTGCAATCTCTGCTCTGAATACTGCAACAACGATCAGTTACCTCTTAGAATCAGTGAATGGTTTAAAAAGATTTATTCCAACTTTTTAATTAAAAAGACAGTTGCTACAGTCACATTTGTTCCTAAAAAAACCCCAACCGACCAACCAAAACAACAACTCCCAGTTTCTTTACCACTGTGCTAATAAAACTGGAAGATTTCTGCTGGAAAATTCTAAAGATAGCACTGTGTATTTAAATTTCAAGACACACTAAGTTTAGAACAAGATAATGTCACATTTTAATTGTGTTTTTTCTATTTACATATTTCCTATGTGGCACAAGACCCCTCTAACGAAAGCATGTTTTAGAGTAGCTTCAACACCCAGGATTATTGCAAGTTTTTGAATGTGCCAGAAGCTTATCAGCTAAAATATGTTAATTTCTCTAATGGGGTAATGAAGTCTAAATGCTTTCAGGAAGACATTGCTATGATAATGGGTCTACTTAAAACACAACATTAGGAAAACCTTGATTACAGGTTGCTCAGTAGTTTCTGACTTCGTTAGGAACCAGAGTTTGTTCCATACCTAATTTGCTGCAAGAGCTGTTGGGAAGGAATCTCATTTCCACTTAGTCAATCACCTTTGATAACACAGCCAAAACAGCTGCTTGAGAAAATATCTGCTAATACAGATATTATAATATCTGCGTGACCCAGACTTAGAGACCGACTAAAAGCTCCAAAGAGTTTGAGGATGAAGTGAGCTCAAAACATGATGGTGAGGTGGTGGCATTTATGCAAGAAGCAGAGGGACAGTCAAAATGAAGCATAAGGTTTGTTAAGAGGAGAAAAAGCCAGGGGAAGTTACGCAAAGGGATGAAGGTGCATACCTGCTAAGGAATTACCTGGCCAATATCTGTGCACATCTCTGGAACAAGACTCTCCATTTCTGGTTCTGCAATACTTGGCAATTGGGAGACTCTCCCATCAGAGCCTCAACACTTTCTAATGGGGGAGCACCTCTTGGCTTTACAATCCTGTT
Organism: Amazona ochrocephala; assembly: GCA_039720435.1. Classification (NCBI taxonomy): domain Eukaryota; kingdom Metazoa; phylum Chordata; class Aves; order Psittaciformes; family Psittacidae; genus Amazona; species Amazona ochrocephala. The sequence continues at coordinate 76,638,393 of CM077881.1, read as the reverse complement.
GACTTCCCAAGACTTGAATCTCACAAACAAGTATTTCTCCTATCTTAAACACACACACGCAGCTCACAGTGCTAGCCTTTTAATTCTCAGTGAAGCAGGATAACCTCACACTACTTTTGATTAGGAAGGACAGCAGTAGGGCTCTGGTAATGACTTTGTGTCCCTCAGGTACGTAGTATGTAGAGATGCTTGCTGACAAGCAGCACCCTATGTACAAGCCAGCAAGTTAATACTGAAAATTAGATAAAAACCTACTAAAAAAAGAGACGCTTCTCTACTTCCCAGTGCACCACACCAAGTTCTGACCTCAGACATCACATCTGATTTCCATTAAAAGAAAATCAAGAAAGTCTGACCCTGTCGTACAGATACACTCTTTGAAAGAAAAAGAGCTTGATATTTGTCTTGATGTATTCAGCTGGGACTATGCTCTCCCTCGTTTTGGAAACAAATGGCTCCATAAATCCAGCAGTATTGAGCTTAGCATGATCTAAGTGAACTAAATATTCTAGCTTGCTATTTGCATCTTCTTTCTTATCAAAACAAATAGTAATCTACTCATTAAATCCAGTATTTTTATAATTAATTCACAGTCATTACAAATCACCTTTAACTGGATTAGCTATAATTACAATAAAATAATTCCCTGAATTAATAAGTTATATTTGTGGTTGTTTTTTGGGGTTTTTTTGATTTTTAGAGACATGAACTTTAGGTGAACATATGAGAGATGAGAAACACTTCAGATGCAAATATTAAACATCCCTCACTCTTATTTTCACTGCTCTCATCTGTCTATTGCCTCCTTTTGTCCCCAGTGATCCTGTCTTGTACTTGGACTTGACAGACCCCAATTAACTGGAACAGTGATTCATTGCTGCTCCTCTGCTGCCTGACCTGGCCGACGCTGCGGCGCATGGTATCAGCTGGTGGGGGCCCACAGGAGCTCAACTGCCATCATGACTCTTCTTTCCCCAGGTGTCAATCTGTCCCTGGATTAATCACCTCATCCTGACAAAGGAGGCTCAAAGCCATGCCTAGGTTTTAAAGCGTACAGGCATTTCCTCGGCACAGCATGACCTGACTTTAAGGAGCTGATTCCTCTGAAATCTCAGTTTTCTCTGGCAAAACAGGTCCCTTCACAACGTCTCAAGTTAGGCATCCACAAACTATTTGCCATGCACTGGGACTAATTGCCATATTAATAATGTACCCTGGCCTATGTCTGCAGCATAGATAGTACCATAATTTTTGGCATGAATTCCAGCCCAGCTCACAGCCTGCTTTTGAGGGGATTATTTAATAGCCAAGGGTGCCATCAACCAACTACGCCTCTTGGATTAGGCTCTTCCTGTGCTTACATACACCAACATAGCTTCCGCGACTTCAGTCAACATTGGCTGAAGATGTGGAGCACACTATATACAAAAGGGACATTCCCTTGTGCTGTACATGATTTTACAGCTGCAGAAGCCATCTAGGTTTCTCTGCTCATATTCTGAGATGAAATCAAATGTCGTGTAAGGAAGAAATCAAACAAAAAGGGGGCAGCAACCTATGGGCATAGGTGACCCTAGACAAATGGAATAAATTTGCTGGAAATACAGGGCTCTCATTCAAGACCTTTCATTCTTAAACTAAAATCACATGGCATGTTGGCAGGAGTTCTGGCACTGCTCTAACACCAGTCACAATTTCACATTTAATACATGCTGTAAAAATAGCACATTTGATTCACATGAGCATGTCATGTCGCATAAACGTAACACCATGCTGCAAGTTACATTTTCTACCATGTATATGAATGTGCTGCCTTCCTTTCCACTGCCTTTCCTTTCCTGAGACCTCCAGCTCCCACAGCTCCATGTGAACAAAAGTACAGTCAGATTTAATCACGCTGAGCAATCTAAAAACTCATTTTCTAAATAGGTAGAGTCAAATTAGCTTCCAAGAAGTATAAAGCACAAAACAGTTTTCTGGAGAAAAAGAGGGAGTTTGAAAAGGTGCTATATTTAAAAAAAACCCAAGGACTCATAAATGATGCAGATTTTTTGCAACCCAACTTTATCTAAGGCTCTAGTGTTTCTGTTTAACTGACCCCTTAGACAGAATGCATCTACAGGGCTTTCCACAGCATCTCTTCTTTGACCACTATTGCTAACACAGACACCTCTCGCCTGATCTGTCTCCTGCTCTGCATTTTCCACAGCAGTTAAGGGCTGGTGGGTGCCAAACACTCTGATTAAAAAGCAAATTCTTCCGTAAGGAAGACAGAAGTGGGACTGACAACCACACTGCCTGCAAACCGCTCTTTAACTGTGCAGCGTAGCACCATATGCAGGTTCACCTATCCTCTCCAGCTCCGCTGCTGTCCTTCTGGAGAAAGTGGACAGCTGCCCTTCCTCAGCCCCCTCCCAAGGCACTTTTGGCCCATGCCTTGCCCTGTGCTGAGCCATTTCACTGCAACAGTCAGTAGAGGACAAAGCTAGGGACACAGAGCTGTTTTGTGCTGGGTGGTGTACTGAAAGCACACAGTGAGGGGCTGGGAAAACAGCAAGGCCAGCAAAACACAGGGCAGGACCTCAGCAGCCCATGGCGAGATGAGCTGAGATTGCTGCGCTTGACAAAACAGGCAGATCAATATGTAAAGGAGAAAGAGGGTAGAGGAAGAGTAATTAGAAAGAAACATTACTTTCCTCAGTTTCTCTCCAAGTTCCATGGCCAATCATGGCAATAACTGATGCAGAGCTCTCATTTTTAGCATCTTTGTTTAAGAAATTGCATGGCCCAATTCATTGTGCTTACAGTGTGTATACTGCTTGGAAACCCAGCCTCCAACTTCATGCTCAGACATTAGGCAGACATTAAGTATGTTAATACTGCAGTTGAAATTACATGTTTTTTTCTTCTAGTTTTGGAAGGATAATTCTTTGGAATAATTACATAGAGGGTAACTAAGTTCTGAGAAACGTTTGAGTCACCAAGAATCACATCTGCACTCCAGCAGAAAGGCTTGCTGAAATCTTGAGCATTTTTATTCCTGCTAATTATAAGAGCTGGGAAAAGCAAAAGGTTGGTTTATGCCTTTTAGGAGACACACACAGAGTCTGTTTGGAAGATGCTATAGGAATTCCTCTAAAGGAAATAGTATAGCTGCTCTGACAAGTTTCTGAGCTGAAATTTGTGGGAGTTCTTCCATTTCACAATTAGAACAGTATTTTATGTTTATCCAATACCTTCATGCTTAAAGAGCACCCAGCCAAACTTCAACACCACCATTGCTCAAATCTTAACAAGCTTCCCACACAGACATCCTGCCTACAGCCAGTGATGAAATGCAGGAGGACATGCAACCCAGACAACTTCAGTTTGTAGGACAGTCACTGTGTAATAGGACACTAAAATACTCCCAAAAGAACTGAAGACAAAAATTACACACAACTGAATGCCATTTAAATGTCAGGCTTGCAGAATTCCAATTTTGAAGCTGCTTATTTGAGAGCAACCAAGCACCCATGAATAAGCAAATAAATGAGAAACAAATGGAACTTTTTAGTGTTCAAAAATGGGATTATAAAACTTGAACATTTAACTTCTTAACAAATTCAGCAGCAGCCAAAAGAAGTTCAAGTGGAGCTTCTGAATCTTATGCTCCTTCCTTGCCCAATTGTAATGCAGATTTATTTCAGCAGCCCAGGGTCTCTTATTAGTGTTTGTGTGCTACCCACAGGTTTGAAGTCCTCTATTCATTCACATTATTTAAATAATAATACATATGTATAATCCTCCTTCCTCCTGTAACTGTTCTACTTGAAGAACCAATTAATTCCATTTGTTACTTCCTGGTGTATTATTTCTTCTCTACAAGCTGGAATCCCTTTAGGATCCCTGTCTGCCCTTGACTGCTGATGATTTCCTTGGCTTTTCAATCACTAGAACCTCTTCCTGTGGATTTTAGAGCATTATTGTGATTGTCAATTTTAATAATATAGGGTTTCATAGTCGGTGCCTACTGCAGGCATTTAAAAAAAGGAAGAAAAAAAGAACAATCCTACTTAAAATGGCTTTAAAAATAAATGACTTGATTATTTTTGGGGGGTGGGGTGGGTGTTTGTTTGGTTAGGTGCTTTTGTTTTCTAATATAAGTAGCATTGTCTTACACAGCACATGTCCATATATTATGTGCTAGATATACAAACACACAGCTCTCATCTCCTTACGCTACTGGTTCAAACAATAGCCATAAAATGCTCCAGTGTTTACCCTCATATTTAAAGAAAGAGAACTTTCAAAAGAACAAAGCAGGAAAACTATCAGCCATTTAAATGCCCTTAAACCAAAGCAACTAAATGCTACCCTACTTTGAAACCAGAACCTGTTGAGGAATGATACAAGCCATTGCATCTGATGAGGCTACCTCACACTTTTTTTCGGATATTATGGATGAAAATCATTTAACATATTTTCAGTTGTGTAAGCATCTAACCAAATGATCCCTAAGCACTTGAATAAATACTTAGAGGCGCACAATTCAAAACAAAGGCATTTCCTGAGGCATCGGACTTCAGGAATCTAAGTTCCAGATCAGTTCTACTGCCTTTTGTACTATTACATGATTAAGGAAAGCATTAAATGCCTACATACCCCTGTGGCTGGGTAGAGGGACTAATTTAGCTATCAGGTGTCAGGCAGAGCTACATAACTGGACTCACTCCTAGAAGCCTTGGAAGTTATAAACCTCCAGCCAATGTCACTGTCCTGTCTATGAGCCTCCACCCAGACTGCTCTGGCATGGAGTACATGAAGGGTATTAAAGATCTTCCCTATTCTTCTGCTTAGGTGAACAATGCAGCCACACCTTCAGTTCAGCAAGAACTTCTATTGATGTTGAATAAATACCATGAGCACAAATAGAAACAACACTTTCCCTTAATAATCTGCCCCATATTGCTACCACCACATGAAGCGGTATCTGCGAACAGGAGAGAGGTCAGTGGGAAATTTCTTCTTTTCTTTCCATTACTTTGGCCAAGCTCTGCAGGATGTGTCTCCTGCCCTGATGCCTGAGCAGCGCTAAGGTGCCCACACTTTTTAAATAAAAACTGTTCACTGTGGCAGTGCAAAATTAGGTGCACATCTCAGTTTCCAGTTACATCTGTCTGTAAATAGAGTGCATCTGCCAACAGAGCTGCACAGACAGTGAAAAGATGGTGTTTGTGAAGTTATTTAAGACCAGCTGAGATTCAGCTCTACCCTAGTTCTGTCTAAATAAGGACTTCCTGATTAAACCCACCATAAGGTTGCTGATCAGACCGAGACAGCTCACACGTGTACTGCATCTACGAGCTTTCAAATGCTGCCTTAGTTTCTTCCTTTCAGTTACTGATCAACACAAACATATAAGTTCCTGTTTTGAAGGAAGCATTATTAGAAAATACAGCAAACTACAACCAGTTATGTCACATTATGGGAAAACACCATAGTCAACCACCTAACAACTGGTATAAATAAAACTAATAATGTCCTATTAGCATTGGAAACAGTGTACAAAAAGCACAGGGAGGAAATAGATAAGTTGAAATGCTGGGAAAGAAAACGTTCTGGAGCATAAAAGTGCTTCCCTAAAATGACATGAACCTTTTATATGGAATTCAAAGCTGAAAGGAGTAGACAGGCAAACAGAATACAGGCCAGCACAGGCAAGGGTCCCCCATATCCTGAAGGGTCTCACGTTCAGCTTTCAGAAACCCAGGTAAAAAAGACAACCAGGGAAATACTTTTCATTCCAGCAAAGGGATCACTATCAAGCTCATTATCATATCACCAGAAGCCAGCATTTAGGCACATTCACAGCTGATTCTCACAAACAAACGCATTTTTTGATGAGACCATTCATGTCCACATTTACGCTCCCATCTTGATGTACTACCCAAGCACTCACTGGTAGGTTTTAGCAAGCAATTTCCCACTAGGGTAGCTGAAGGATGAAGCTTCTTTCACCTTCTTTGGAAACAGCTGCGCCTGGCTATCATCAGTGACATGATTTGGAAATACATTGACCCCAGTCTGGTTCATGATGAATATGCACGTAGGAACATAAAAATTGTGGGCATGCATTTATGCACAATAATGTACAAAAAATATGCATTAGGCTTCCTTGTAATGCTCATACCTACAAAAGGTTAAATTGCCCTAGGTGCGAGAGAGCTATTTAAATGGACCTTTTTATAATGGCACACACTAATGCATCCTGGTTACCTTCCTACATGGCTTACTTCCAGTCAGCATTAAGGAGAATTACTACCTGATTTTAATACATCTTGCTTCAATTTCATGCAGGCTTATTGTCTTCTAATTATCAACACAGCAATTTGATCCACATCCAGATTAAGGCATCGCCCTGACTTCTAACACCAGAGCAACGCCTGTGGTGGTGTGCTGATTTCTCAAGCAGTAAGCAGTTTGCTGTTGTCTCTCATCCCCAAGGCACAAATAAGCAGATGCTGCATTAAAGCTTGTTTTACAAAACTGCTTCAGTTGTGATATACATTTTTAATATAATATACTGAGTGCATTACAGTGAAAACTGCCAGGGCCAATAAACTCATGCAAATTCATTAGAAAGACCAGCTTCTCAATTAGTCTAGCTAAAAACTAGATCTAGTTAATCCAGAATTGTCCAAAAGAAGCTGAAATGAGTGAGAAGCTTGACTGCATTTGCCACAAGTCTGCATGGCTTTAGTTCACCATTTCAGTTTTCTGAATGTTAGTTGGGATTGTTTCTCATCAAGGACAAGCTTTACTGACCTTTCCCTTCTTTCCATCACAAGGATACTATGGTTGGCTTGAAAGCTTGAATTTTTTTACAGATACTACTATTGTGAGCATAGAAGCAGAGGTTCAGCTTTTCATCCCCAGAATGGTCTCTACATAGGAGACACTAGAAGCCCAGTGTTTTGCAGCACCCACTGACATGCTTTCATTCATGGGTAGGTTTAAGGGTAAGAAATTATATCTTGATTTCAAAAGAAAAGGAGAAGGAAAGACAAAGAGAAAGCAATGTTTTCAGTCTCTTTGGCTTATTTGCATTTCTTACCTACACTCTTCTTCCTCAGCTGACATTGTTAGCTGTAGGATGACAACTGAAGAGCATCTCTGGAGTACTCTGTAGCTAATCCTCTACGATGCCTGTAAACTACATAGTGAATTGGTGGTTCCAACAGGAGCTCTTGAAAAGCAGATTTCACTCTTCGTTCAAACAGAGGGCAATCTTTGTTGAGCACTTTGAAGAAGCTCGAGCTAGCAGAGGATTATTATTCTAAACATATTTGTTTAAAGACAATGCAGTGCAAAATATGCCCAAAATTAACCTGGCCAGCAGCAGACTAAGGTTTACACAAAGCATCTGCTGGGTGCCTCTGGTAAAACATTACATTTGTCTTGATGGTGTTTACGGCATAAGCAGCTGCTACTGCTAAGAGCTGCAGTACAGTAGCCTTGTGCGACAGCTTAGCTTAAAGGAAGAGAAGTCCTGTAACACAACCTGCTCCATTACATTTTCAGGATTGCTCTCTTTTATGAAGCCCTCTGGCACTAAATCTTTCCAGACAATAACAATGCAACCATAGCAGGTGAGATGGGTTATCAGAAGAGCTTTCCTTCCCTCACTACTGTTGGCAGGGTGCTCTGCAGTGTCGTCTTCTCTTCTTTATGTTCATACATAATCATGAGAGTACGCCTACTTTCATCCCCACAAGATGATGGCACCTTCATCCCCATTCTTTCCCCATCATGGGAGGCAATGAAGATGATGAGCATTGCTGGAACCTTCAGCAGGGTTATAAATTCAGCTGAGACATCAAGCAGAACCAGTCCAATCCCTTAACTAATGACAGCAAAAGTGACACTAGCTCCTAAGAAAACACAAAGAATTTTGATTGCCTGCCCCACTCTGAGATAGTGCCACTTGACAAGTGATGTGGCTAAATGTCTTCTCCAGGCACTAATTTAAGACTGGAATTTAGAGGGACTTACACGGTGACACTTGTATCATACATACTAGCACCTACTACCATTGTACAAGTAGCTGGGCACTAATTTAACCTGACCTTAGCAAGCTGTGCAATCTGACAGCTCTCCATGCTGTCCACCTGCTGTCAGATCAAAGTCTGCTGAGGATCTTACATTCCCTCTACATCCCTTCAAATTAACAGCATTTCATCAGTTAGTTCTACAATGCCATTAAACACAGAAACAGCAGAGATGACTTTCTGAGGCCCTGAAGTCACTGCATTTTTATGGGAAGGCAGAAAATGCAGATTATATGCCTCACCTCTATGTATTGCTTAAGACAGATGGGGGTGCATATTCCTAATTACATAGATTGCAGAAGTAATCTCTTCAAGAAAAAAGAGACTTCTGAAATGTCTCATGAAATATGATGAAAGATTGTTTGTGCCACCATTTTTCCTGCCCCTAGCAGCTGTTCTATTCCTTAGCTAAGACAAAGCAGAATCTCTCCTTCCTATCAGTTAAGTTGAAAAGGGACGAAGCAGGGAGAACTAAAGATGAAGACAAGAAAGAAGCCCTGTGAATTTCCAGTCCACTAAATGTAGAGGTTTCTTCCCATTTGTTTGTCAACTTTAAACCTTCTTGTGTTCTAAGTTTATAATTGTTTTCAAATAACTATAATGCTCTAGAAAATTACCTCATATATTCTTTCCAATAGATAAATACCAATAGATTTTCTCAGCATTACTTCCAACACTTCCAAATTAAAGATATTGTTTTGTCCACCCTACCACTGGCTTGAGACTGTAATAAAACATTGATTATTCTCAACCTAGTTGACCTCTGTAAATCAGGCTTAGCTTAACACGACTGCCTGACTGCCCAGTGAAATCAGGAGGATCTTTTATTAACCAACAAATGTTGCAGCGGAGGCTCTGAGATAGAACTGAGGTAGAGGGTAGATGGATAGGAATAGGTAAAACATCCAAATATCCTGATGAAGACTGCCCAGCACTAGCTCAAAACTGTTAAACCTGCCATTTCCAAGTACAGCCTTAAAAACAAAACCTTTTACTTCATACATGCCATTGTCAATTCAAAAAGGGCTCATGGTATTGTTTTCAAATTTAAAAAAAGAATCCAAGAAAATCCCCCTGAACAATATGAGAAAATTTCAGGCACATGTCATCCAGCTGAAGACATCCAGAAAAGAGTACTTCACAGCAGAGAAGCTGAAGCATGCTGTGGCTTCCACACCTGAATCAATATGTAACACTAATGGATTCAGATAGAGATTTCCTCTACTGGTTAGAAGAGTTCCTCTTCATGCAAAATGATCTCTTTTGGAAAAACAAAGGAACAAACAAACCAAAAACAAACAAACACAACCTCCTCCCCCCAATCCCCAAAACCCAACAACCCGCTATTATTGCTCCTGCCTATAGGTAATGCTTAGGCATTTGCCACCCTCATCTTCAGTAGCAAGGGGACAGCCACCACCACTGGGGCAGGAGGAGAGAGACCCCAGGAGGAAACCAGAAAGAGCTTCAACAAGAAGGATGGAGCTGTCCTTGGCACCGCCCTGGCACCGGAGATCTCAGTTTGACCTCATAACTCACTGAGTGCCCTCAACTCCTTTTGGGAACTGTAAGGGGTCAGAAAGCAGAGATGGGCAGTACCTGAGGGAGCTGCATCAGAAGGGCTTGTGATGACAAAGGTGCCGGGGCAGATGTCAGCTGGCCTTTTCACAGCTGCTGTCCAGCCAGAAGCTCCCAGCCTGATTCCTGCACATGGACAGCTTGGCCAGGCCATCTCCACCACTAGCTACCCTGTCACCAAGCTGCCTGTTGGGCCCCTCCGGTGCTGTCTGTAAAGGCTTCACATGGAAATCCTCCTTCTGGCTTTTAAAAGTCATCTTCTGCTGCTTCTGTGGCATCCCAGCGAAAGGCAGGACCCTGCCCCTGAAATCCTTGGCCACTGAGCTGAGCTTTCATTTCCAGCATGATCCTGGTACTTCGGGTCATAGGAAGAGAAATGGGACACCAAGGAGGGAGGCAATGGCCCTACTGAAGTTCCTTACACAAACAGGACAGGGGAACCTGCCCATACTCCATGACACCCCAAGCTTTGGGGCCAAGAGGCCAGCTGAGAGGGGACAGCACTGCCATGCCATGCAGTAGGGAGCTGGAGAAGGGAGCTGGAGAAGGAAGCCAGGTGACAGCACCTTATAATCACCATGGAAAAGCTCACTTTGTCAAACACTTGAATCCTGTAAGTATTAGGGATTCCTACACAAGTGCAGGGGATTGCTCTGCACATTGCTAGCAAAAGGCTTGAGAGCCAAGGAGGAATGAAAAGACTAACAAAAACTTTCGAAAATATTTGAGAAAACCTGTGCCAAAATCTCCTTAGACGTGTATCCATGACTAAGCAAGAGAACTAAATTGCTGTTGTTGATGCGCTGCTTGCTGGTCACGGTCAAAAAGCACTGATGCAGCAATAAGCACAGCTTAATTGCTGAGAAGCTTACATATTAACAGCAGAATTTTTGGTCAGAAACATGTGAAAGCCTGTAGGCTTTGGAACAGTAAAATAGAATTGGGGCTGTATGCTGGCAGAATAAAGGCTGTTGCATTTTCTGCCTTTGATAGGGACTTTCCAGAGCTGTCAGCTGAGCTGCAGAATTAGAAACCTGACATTGCAGCAGTCAGTTTTTAGATTTCAAGCTGTTCAAATGACTTGTCTCCAGGGAGGAATATCTAGCGTGCAGGAATCAATAGCGAAACAGGTGAAGATGCCAGCATGCAGGGATAGCCATCCCAACACCATGCCCCAGACAGCCAAGTGAATCTACTGAAAAGGAGTCCTGGGAAAGGATGACTGAAAAACTTGCTCCCCCTTTGAATCAGTACAAGAGAGATGCTATAGACTATTCATTACTTTTGTGAGATTACAGCTTGATTATATTCAATTCCACGTTACAGATTGATCTTCCACACACCCTCAGTTCACACGACACCAGTGCTCCAAGCCACTTAGTGAAGAGATTATAAAAGAGTCTATTTTATCATATCTTCACCTCTGAATACATTACAAGTGACATCGCTTAATTTCAGCCAATCTGAACAGCTAATTAGATGTAAACAGATTGAAAAATTGTACACACAGGACAACTCATTTTTCAAAAGGCCACTAATCGAAACAAACCTGAGTCCATCAATTCACTTCAACATTTGTCTAAATGAATTACAGCATAGACTTGGGCTGTACTGGCCTTGTGATTCATACAACCAGCTCCCTCCTCTTTTGATGAAAATCTCAGGCACTGTACAAAAGAATAAGCTATTTGTTTATCAAGGCTCTATTATAACAAAGATGAAGATGGCTCTCTGTCTGAATCTAGTGGACAATATGTATGAGCCAAAGCAATTACAGTCTACTCTGGTACTTTCTTCTCATCTCCCAAACCCACCACACACACCAAAGCTGGGGAGGGTCTTTGCAATAACAGATTAAAAAATCAAAGTGTATTTAATCATGATCAATAGGGGCTCCAACTTCAAAGCTCTTTGGGTGCCATCCTCCCCTCTGCTCTCACCTCCTTACAACACAAGAAATAGGAAAGAAAAGGACCCTCAACAGACAGCTGCTGATCCTGCTTGGGACTCCCTCCAAGCACCAGCTGAGGGAATAGCACCAGTAATCACACTGAGCTGCACTGCTGGAGAGAGAGAAGCCTAAAGGGGCCTGACATGATTCAGACAAGATCAGGAGCAGCTGAAGTTATCTACTGCCAGACTTCTACATGCTATTGTCTTCATTTACAAACATGCACCTAAACTTTACTCTGAGTTTGCATAGCTTTAACTGCCAGCCCAGCATCTCGCTAGACCTCTGTTTGTCAGCACAAAAAGCCCTGTTACTCATTTGTGTTTCCCATACTGGGACCTCACTTGGAGCATTGTGTACAATTCTGGTGTCCTCAACATAAAAAGGACATGGAACTGTTAGAACAAGCGCAGAGGAGGCCACGAGGATGATCAGGGGACTGGAGCAGCTCCTGTATGAAGACAGGCTGAGAAAGTTTGGGCTGTTCAGCCTGGAGAAGAGAAGGCTGCGTGGAGACCTCATAGCAGCCTTCCAGTACCTGAAGGGGGCCTATAACTATGCTGAGGAGGGACTCTTCATTAGGGACTGTAGTGAGAGGACAAGGGGTAACAGGTTCAAACTTAAACAGGGGAAGTATAGATCGGGTATAAGGAAGAAGTTCTTTACTGTAAGGGTGGTGAGGCACTGGAATGGGTTGCCCAGGGAAGCTGTGAACACTCCATCCCTGGTGGTGATCAAGGCCAGGTTGGATTGAGCCTTGGGTGGCATGGTTTAGTGTGAGGTGTCCCTGCCCATGGCAGGGGGGTTGGAACTAGATGACCTTAAGGTCCTTTCCAACCCTAACTATTCTATGATTCTATGATTTACTGACCATGACATATACACCCCTTTCTTTTCCCTTGAAAAAGATAGGAGCATCAAAGCTTTCACAGGAAAGCTTGCTTGCCAGCCACTGCCCTTGGCTATGCAAGCCTTTTATGTTGCTTCTCAGTACCTTTGGAGCTGCAGGTACCCCATCCAGTAAAGATGGAGTCATTTTGACATCCTTACCCCTGCTCAAGAATCTGCTTCTTAAATATACCAGGTGGCCCTTTGGCTCATTGTGTTTGCAGAGGACTCTTGCAACAAGCCCAGTAACTACCACGACTCCAGCTTTCTTTGTAGCATCGTTGCTCCCAGGGGCATTTCCCCACCTCACTCCCCTGGTTTCCCATCTTTGTTCTGTGGTTGTGGCTTTACGTTTGGCCACATCAGAGGGCCTGCTTTTACACCAGTGTACCTAGTAAATCAGATTGGGTTGTGTCAGTGAACTGTTTGTTTCTTATTTCCCCAGTTACAGCTGCTGAGAACTTGATCGATGAGGGAAGCATATACCCACCTAGGTCACTGGTAAAACAAACAAACAAATAAATAGCACGAGGCTGTTCCCTGTGCTGTCCATCTAATAATGATAAATCCACTTATAATTACATTGGGAAAGGCAGCTTTTACTCCACTAATTGTGTAACACATTCATATTGCATGATTTTTGTTCCTTCATCATAGCGTCATATAGGGCCATGCCAAATACATCACTGACATCCATGTACACTACATCAGTATTGTTGTCTTTATCAAGTAAACATGTAGCTTTATAAATTACATTTCAATTAGTGGACAAAAACTATTACATCACAGTCCACATTGCTCAGCATTAGTTCTCATATATTTCTTTATTAAGGAGGTCTATACGTCCTGCTTCAGTCAATGTCAGACTGACAGGCCTATAAATATCTGGATTTTTTCCCCCTACACTTTTTACTACTACACTCTCTAAGACCTTTAGATCTTTCCTGTGTTCTCAAGCTTATTGAAAAGCAACATTAAAGTCCCTTAACTGCCTCTCTTCAAACTAAAGCCTGCAAAACATTTGGGACTACTGAGGTAAAACTGGTCCTGCTTCAGTAGCTGCCTTTTTAATGGGTTTAAATAGGCACCATCATTATCCGACTCCCATGCAGCTAGAGCTAAGGAGATCAAGAAGTCCAAGGTATTAAAAAAGCCATGTGAAATATCATGGAAGAGTTTTGACCTCTTCTTTCCTAAGTCAGGATATTTTCAAAATGCAATCTGGAGTTCTCCCAGTTGTTGAGCATTTGGGACTTCTATTCAAATATTCTCCTGAGTAACAAGGACTAAAACCATTTTATTTGTTTTGAATGAAAAACTAAGCATCCTCTGTAACACTACTCAAAAACCTGGGCTGAAAGACTTGTGGCAATGTCTTAAAAACCATTAGTGCTATAACATAAAATTTTAAGATGTCTGGATTTGAGTATGAATTGTTCTGGATTCTCAGTCACGAACCACACTCATTAAACTCATCCTATACGGCCATTTACAGAAAGAAGGTGGCAATCTCCACTTTGTTAGGTGTCTGGAAATCAGTTGTATCCTTCCTGCATATAAACTCCCACTGACTTCAAAGACAGCAGGCAAAATTCCTGGTTTTATTTCCCAGTCCCTGAAAGAAAGCCTCCTGGACAAAAGGGAATTTAAACATCCAATGCAGAATATATTAAATTTGTCAGATGCAGCTGAGGTCTGAAATGTAAGAATTAAAGAAAAGCGAGCACATGAACCTTGAGAGACACTTGGCAGTTTTCATCCCATTTGTTCTTTTTAAGATCTCATGAGAGCATCAAACAAAAGCCTATGTCACGCCAAAAACAGTTCAAAGCAAGCACATAGTGAATCGGCTTCTTCAGTCACTAAACCACAGAATATATAACCAAGAGATGCAGAAGGATCTGGTCACTCCAAGGCTGCCTCAGGCCCCACTTGTGTAAGACATACACATTCAGAGAAAACGTTAAAGTCAATGGTATTTAAGCATGTGATAAAAATTAAGCATGTGATTGAACACATGCTCTTACCCCATGGAGTAAGGTGCTCATAGAGAGTGTGGTAGAGCCTTTTTAAAGCTTGAGAAGCATTTTTCTTCCCTATGAAAGAACTCCCTACACAGGAAAGTGAAAGAGTGGGCTAGATTCACCTCTCATTGTTGTCACTGCTAATCTCCAGTGACTCCACAGTTGTCACAGGAAAAATTAATCCAGGTTTACAGAGATGTAGCAGACAAATCTGGTCTGCTGCATCTCTCTCTTGCTGTGTTTACAATAACAGACTGATAAATGAGTATTTGTGATCCAGTGCCCCTTTTTAATCTGTTTGCTGGAGTATCATAGGATTTGTTCACTGGTTTGATGACTTGGTTATCTGTGGATTTACAAATTGAACATGATTAGACAGCATATTTTAGATTCTTTTGCTCCATTTTGATGTAGACAAACAACTTTGACTTTTAAAGCAAAACCAGGGCCTTCTCAGTATTTTCTGATGTAAGCAGTCCATCTTTCACTCATGGTCTCCTTGTGTAGCTCTGAACTACTTAAGAGATGTGCTAAACCCCATAATTTAGGAAAGAGAGTATGAATAGATGTCGTTCCTACTTCTCGCCTACAGAAGTCTGTGAATCTTTGTGGCATCTTCTATTCATTTTCTTCAGTTTTGCATGAATGGCTGAAAATGGGCCACAAATCATTAACTATGGGTCAAATCTTTTCCCTGGTATTTCTCAGTGTTTATAGTCTGCTTGATAGAACCTGTGCATTCACACCAGAAACACAGCAGAGACTTTGGCTATTAATAACAAAGCAAGCACAGGGATAAAATGCATCATTTTTCGTTGGATTTTTGCATTCTAACTTCAGAAGCAGCAGAAGCAGCAAGCAAAACATAGGCAGAAACCAGGCAGCCAAATCCAAAACCAGTATCTCCCAGACTAGTACTTTATCTATAACCCTGGAGAGCTTCAAGTTCACAGGAGCTGTGGGGATTTGCTGGGACTTTTCAGTCAGGCAGCGTTGATCAGCTCAGTACTTAGCTCAAATAAGAGCCTGAGAGGAATCCAAAAGCTGGTATCCCTGTCATTCCCATATCTTCCTAGTTTTTCCAAAACTGGCACAAAGTGCCCGTGCCAGGGGCCTAAAAGTTCAGCACTTGCGAATGCCCAAATGCTTCTCATCTAGTCAACAACAACATAGGAACTTCATCTTTTAATTTTTAAAGGCCACAAAAAGATTTTTCCTGACCTAACTCTTATACAGGTCAGAAGCACACCAGCCCTGAACCAGAAGTCATGCAATCAAGTTACGACAGTGAAGAGCTTGAGCTAATAAGCCCAGCCTTTCAAAGAGCTTATTGGGTTGGGCTCAGTGCCATGCTGAGGTTAACAAGGTAAAAACCTGTTTAACAGAGAAGACGTATATTTGACCATCCACTGTCAGGTCAATCATTCAAGATTTAAACATTACCTCCAGAGGTATTTACCCAGTCATTGCACGTTGCTTACAGTTGATTTTGTACTTTCTGATGCTGCTTTTAAATTATACCTCCAAAATTAAATTAGAGTAGAAGAAGCTTTCCTATTGCCTTACTGCAGTTGATGATAGTACGTGGGGTCAGCAGATATTCTAAATTCACATGAGAAGCCTGTATCACCAGTTACACCCATACAGAATGGATTCCCTTTCTTTCAGAGGTTAAACTAGAACACTCCAAGTATTTTCTTATATATTGGGAACAAGTGTATACATATGTGTTTATCACCACTGCATTTTATACACTGCTTTATTCAAACCAATATACACTCCAGGTTTCACTGTGTATTTTGGCTCAAGTGTTATTGCTAGGATAGTGTTTACAGCAATAGTCTTTGTGTTCTGCATAGCCCTGCCCATCAATCAACCTTGTAATAAAGCAGAAAGGGAAATCAGTGGAAAAGAAGCAGAGCTGCTGAATTCACGTTAGTCATACAAAACCAGCATGGAGACAAGCACAAATACAATTGGGTCAAAGTAGCCATTTGCCCGTTGATTAAAGAAAAAAAGATACATTTGCACCATTACACTTTGCCTTCAAAAATAATTTAGACTTTAAAGTGTTATTTTTTTTCTCCCCGTTTCCTCTGAGTTAGTGTTTCAAGATGACTGCTGCTCCATACAGATTTATAGTATGTATGTGTTTACTTACACATCTTCTAAGCCAACAGGAAAGGCAGACCAGAATTCCAAATCTATCATTAAGTCTACATGATGGCACCTAAAAGAGCTTCAGGACTTCAATTTTTCTGGATAAGATTGAAGGGATAAATTGAAAGAATGAACAAACAAACAAGCCATTCTCATTCTTAAAATACACACACAAAACAACAGAGACTGAGGGGAGAAAGAAGATGGCTTGCAAGGTTGTTGATTACCAGGCTTGTTAAACATATTAGTAATAACCTTAAAAGCAATATAATATCTGATACTTTCTGGATTACATATGGGTCTCCTGACAATCAGTGTGGTTTAAAAGACACAGCAGTGGTCTGGCTCTGAAAGCAGCACGTGTTATTCCCAGTTCAGCCACTGAAGTGTGATGCACTTTACAGCTTTTGCCCAGTATGCATATCCAGACCCTGCTTCATAGATTTTATTCTCCCCCTCACTGTGAAAGAAGTGCCTCACAGTATCAGGATGCACCACACTGGAGTCCTAATCTTATAACTAGTCCCTCTAGATGCTACTGTAAAAGAGATGCTGATGATATTATTGATGAATTATGATTTGTTTTTTCATTCTGCTTAAGTCTAGATCACTTCAGCAAGTAATAGAGGAGCCGACAAGGAGAGGTGCCATGCTTGACCTCATCCTCACCAACAGGGAAGGGCTGGTTGGAAATGTGATGCTCCAGGGCAGCCTTTGTTGCAGCGACCATGAGATGGTCGAATTCGAGATCCTCAGGACAGTGAGAAGAGCGTGCAGCAAGCTCACTGCCCTGGACTTCAAGAGAGCAGACTTTGGCCTCTTCAGGAACCTGCTCAGTAAGGTTCCATGGGATATAGCCCTAGAGGGCAGGGGGGCCCAAGACTGTTGGTTGATATTCAAGGATCTACTACTACAAGCACAGGAGTGATGCATCCCAACTAGAAGGAAGTGCTGCAGGAGGGCCAGGAGACCTCCTTGGATGGATAAGGAGCTGCTGAGGAAAATTTGAAGAAAAAAAGAGGCTTATAAAAGGTGGAAGCAAGCACAGGCAGCGTGGGAAGAATACAGGGATGTTGTCCAGGAAGTAGGGACCAGGTTAGGAAAGCTAAGGCCCACTTAGAATTAAACTTGGCTAGGGATGTTAAGCATAACAGGAAGGGATTCTATAGGTATATTGCAAATAAAAGACAGGTTAGAGACAACGTGGGCCCCCTCCAGAAGCTATCGGGAGAACTGGCTACCCTGGATTTGGAGAAGGCTGAGGTTCTCAATGACTTTTTTGCCTTGGGCTTCCTCTGGCAAACGCTCTGACCATACCACCGAAGTTTCAGAAGGCAGATGCAGGAACTGTGAGGATGAAGGCCCTAGGCCCACTGTAGGAGAGGAGCTGGTTCAAGACCATCTTAAGAACCTGAACATACACAAGTCCATGGAATCTGATGAAATCCATCCGCAGGTCCTGAAGGAGCTGGCAAATGAAGTTGCTAAGCCACTGTCCATCATATTTGAAAAATCATGGCAGTCAAGTGAAGTTCCCAGCGACTGGAAAAAGGGAAATATAACCCCCATTTTCAAGAAGAGCTAAATGGACCCAGGGAACTACAGACCAGTCAGCCTCACCTCTGTGCCTGGCAAAACCTTGGAGTGGATTCTCCTGGAAGGCATGCTGAGGCACATGAAAAACAACAAGGAGGTTGGTAACAGCCAGCATGGCTTCACTAAGGGGAAATCCTGCCTGACCAATCTGGTGGCCTTCTATGATGGGGCTACGGAACTGATGGACAGGGGGAGAGCAGTTGATGTCATCTGCCTGGACTTGTGCAAAGCGTTCAAAGCTGTCCCACACGACATCCTTGTCTCTAAATTGGAGAGATATCAATTTGATAGATGGACCACTCGGTGGATAAAGAACTGGCTGGATGGCCGCACGCAAAGACTTGTGCTCAATGGCTCAATGTCCAGCTGGAGACCAGTAACGAGTGGTGCCCCTCAGGGATCGGTGTTGGGACCAATCTTCTTCAACATCTTTGTGGGTGACATGGACAGTGGGATTGAGTGCGCCCTCAGCAAGTTTGCCGATGACACCAAGCTGTGTGGTTCGGTTGATACATTGGAGGGAAGGAATGCCATCCAGAGGGACCTTGACACGCTTGTGAGGTGGGCTGATGCCAACCTGATGAAGTTTAACCATGCCAAGTGCAAGGTCCTCCACCTGGGTCGGAGCAATGCCAGGCACAGCTACAGGTTGGGCACAGAAGAGATTCAGAGCAGCCCTGCGCAGATGAGAAAATGAACATGAGCCGGCAGTGTGCGCTTGCAGCCCAGAAGGCCAACCGTATCCTGGGCTGCATCAAAAGGAGTGTGACCAGCAGGTCGAGGGAGGTGATCCTGCCCCTTTACTCTGCTCTCCTGAGACCTCACTTGGAGTATTGTGTGCAGTTCTGGTGTCCTCAACATAAAAAGGACATGGAACTGTTGGAACAAGTCCAAAGGAGGGCCACGAGGGTGATCAGGGGACTGGAGCACCTCCCGTATGAAGATAGGATGAGAAAGTTGGGGCTGTTCAGCCTGCAGAAGAGAAGGCTTCGTGGAGACCTCATAGCAGCCTTCCAATACCTGAAGGGGGCCTATAACGATGCTGAGGAGGGACTCTTCATTAGGGACTGTAATGAGAGGACAAGGGGTAATGGGTTCAAACTTAAACAGGGGAAGTTTAGATTGGGTATAAGGAAGAAGTTCTTTACTGTGAGGGTGGTGAGGCACTAGAATGGGTTGCCCAGGGAAGTTGTGAATGCTCCATAGCTAGTGGTGTCCAAGGCCAGGTTGGACAGAGCCTTGGATGGCATGGTTTAGTGGGAGGTGTCCTTTCCCATGGCAGGGGTTTGGAACTAGATGATCTTAAGGTCCTTTCCAACCCTAACTATTCTACGATTCTATAAAGAATTAATGTAAAATCAAACTAGGATAAGATCTGTGTAACCAGGGACCCCATACAATTCCCACTGAAGCCACTAGGACTTGAATGGAAATTGAATAAGGCTTTGAAGCTGATTCAACATAGGTGCTTACACACTGCCTTGCTGGGGATCACAGAAACACCTAGTGTGATAGTCACCCACAGAAAATCCATTGGACTATGAATGCAAGCCAATCAACAGAGCTAAGGATACAAATAATGCAAGGAGGGGAAGGAAGTGTTCAGTGTAAAAAGGACACCAAGGAGAGGTGTTCTTAGCACAGTAAGAGCTATAATGAAATACTGCATCTCGAGTTTGTCGCTGTTTGAAGGAAGCGAGGAAACGAGAAAGAATTCATTATAAAGCTGCTCAAGACCAAAACATGAATCACTGGGTTCTAAAAAAACCCAGTTGTCTAGAGAACAGCGTAGATGAAAATGAATGGAATGTCTTTAAATTACTCTCTGTATAAACGCTTTCACATTCATTCTTTCTGCCATTGATTAGTATCTTTCTGGGATATGGGCTTTTAAATAATTCCACACCATACGCTCAGCTTCTGCAATCAAAACACAGAAACAGCTCTTGATTCTGCATTTTCAGCCTTCATTTACAGGGAAAAAAGTCTTCTGCAGTAAGAAACTTGAACACCTACTGTTCTTAGCCATTTACTGGATATCCCCAAAAGTGCATGCTGAAGGCTCAGTAATCAAATGAGATTAAGATTCCCCCATCACTTTACAAATAAGGGGACTTTTGTACTCTACTGCTGCATAAAAAAGGATTAAATCACCTCTGGAAAGCCCTCGAGACCATTAAAGTGCTAAGAAGCTGGGACCTCTCTGATCCCAGCATCCCTGACGGGAAAGCAGAAAACCCTAAATCCTAAATAATAAATTGAGAAGATTTCTTTGCAAACCCAGATAGGCACATGCAGAAGGGAAGCGTGGCAGGGAAAATACAGCCTCTGGCTTTATTGTTCCTTGTTCCTGCTCTGCCCAGTTCCCTGAGAAAACAAGGCTTGCATGACCACATGGTGTGCTTGTGTATGTCTGTCCATTGCACCAACCCCTGTCCAATAATTTCTGAACCCTTAACCAATTACAGTTCCAGGAGACAAGAGGTCCATTGAGAGAGAAGCAGTACTGTCAGCTGAAGAGGTGTTAGTCATGGGGGGAAAACACCTCAAAGAAAGAAATTTGGCATGTTCCAAGAACTGGAAAAAGACGATGTTCTTTGCTAGTTCACAGTTTATTTCCTGTTAGATGTGTACCTTACCAGACCAAAGAAATCCAACCACGAGATGCAATTCTGCTGAAGAGGTGCTTCCCTTTTCTCACAGCTTGTGAGTGATACACAACACTAAGGGAACCCATGAGAATAACATGGAGGTGCCTCAGCAAGAATCAACATCCTTTTGGACCTATAAGTGCTGAGAGGCAGAGATTCCTGCTGCTGAGGCCACTCCTCAGCGACTGAGAGTGAAGGATCAGCCTTTACAGGTGCCTTTAAGAAGTCCATCCACTCTTCATCTTTTTAACCAGAGCCTCCTGATCTACGCCCAGGAGGCATTGCTCAGCCTGCTCATTGCCCACAGCGGTCCCCAAGGGCTGCAAGGAACCTCCCCATAGACAGACCATCACAGTTGCACAAACCTTAAACTTGCCAGAAAGTCTGCCAGCTCTGGAAAACACAACACACGTAAATGTACCATAGAGCACACAGGAATGCCAAAGTGTTGTGCTAACCCCGCATCCTGCCGGCACTCTGACAGCAACAAGAAATGGGTCAGATCAGCAAGAGAATGGTTGTTCCTAAGGATTCTCAGTGTCCAATATAGCTCAGATCCCTCACTGCAGATGTATGTAGCACCTCTGACACCTACAGTATCCATCATAGCCGCATTCTGCTGATTCAGGCAGGGGTATGGCCAGCTGGGAGGGTCCTCATGGTCCACCAAAAAATATGCTGCATTGGTTAGCAGTTTGTTAACCAAGACTGAAGAAGCCTAAGAAAGGAAAACTTACATAAAACCAGCAGTCACACACAAGATTGCCCAAGACCTCAGGTTTCTCACAGGAAAACATCCCACTCATGATTGCTGGAGTGGATTTTACAAGACTTACTGTGATGACATCCAAAATTTATTACAGCTTTTACAACAAGACTGTCTAGTAAAGAGTGATATAGTGACAGCATTTACTTCACTGGATTTAGCTTCTTAGGACACATAACTATACTTTTGTACTTTAAGAAGAGCCATAGCTGCCTACTAAATCTTCAATAATAGAAGGCAGCTTTGTAGACCTTTAAACACATGCACCAGCGTGGTTCTGTTTCCTTCACAAATCTGCTTCCTTACTATCTGCCCAGTCAGTCCCCAAGGTCCTGTCATGCTCACCTTTTGTCAACCGTAGCTTTTAAAATGAAACTCTTTGAAAATCATGCTTTTAAATGCCTATACTTTTATCTAAAAGGAATGGAATTCATTACTTTTAGAAAGCGGCCAACTTTGTTTTCCTACCCCCCCAGTTATAAAACAAATGAAACTTTATTTGTTTTCCTTAGTACACACATGATGAATTTTGCACAATTTCAATTGAAAGCTGATTGACCATATGTGTGAAAATTGTACCATAAATACAAATTAAATTGTAGATTTCTATTAAGCAATGAATAAGAAACTTCTTTGGTGTAACAGTTTAGAAAGACAATTTGAAAGGACATTAGAGTAAAATAGGAATAGCTGGACAAAACTCCTGAAAATTAATAGCAGCATTTTAGGTTGTGATTCTGGGGGAGAGCCAAGTTTAAAGCACATTTAAGTGTCCCAATGTCCAGAAAACAGCCCAAGTCCAATATTAGAAGGTTAGGTCCTCTGCAACTGCCTCATGCTCATGTTGATTACCACTTCACATGTAAAAATAATACTTTACCCACACATTGCACTCTCTAATATACAGGTTAACAAAATTAAATGAGGACTAGGTGATATTTTGTCAAATAAAGGGACTGTATTTGAAAAACTTGATTCCAGCCAGGACCAGCCATAAAACTGGGTAAGAGCCCAGACCTGCTGTCTGTGTCTTATGCCAAAAGCTGGCTCAGCTCCTGATGGCTGCCCCAGCCAGAGGAGCCCAGCAGCATGTCAGCCTGATGCTGCTCTTGCCCATTCCCCTGCCATGGGGCTCCGAGATCTTATTCAGGAGGCTTGGGCAGAAATAAGTCTAACCGTTAAGGATAACTTTCCATAGCCACACAAACTAGCCCGGACCCATCAGCCCCACCACGCAAGTATCTCCCAAAAGTCACATTCTCTGCCCCAAAGCAGGGCACTATGACAGTTATACTTCCATGAAGGATCAGTCACAAATCCTAGAAGCAGTGTGAAGCAAGCAAACCCATAAATGACTGCGCTGAAGATATAAAGAGAAAGATAATCCCCAACTCAAATGCAAGTTTGCCTACATTTTAAGATATCTCCAGTATGTAGTAAAGGGTTTGGACTATTTCCACTTTCTTTTTTGCTGCTGCTATTCTTATAAAAACACATTGTTCTTTCCCTGTGACATGTCCTCACATCTTTGAAAGAATGCTCTACGTTACCACAAAATATTTGGCTAGAATCCTCCAGTGAGGAGGAGCCAAGGGTTTGGCTCATGTTCTAAAAACAAAAGAAATAGTACTCTAAACATAAACCAAATGAGTGCAGCTGTAACAGTAGATGGAGATAGAGCTCCTAGCATAACCTATGAATAATTCCAAGTCCTATCATAAGTAACACAGCTTTCTGAATTTCCCTAGAAAACAGCATGTCATCATTAGGTTCCAGCTTGACTAAAATGCAAACCATCACTTTATTTCAGTGAAAAAGCTAAGTAAAAGACAATATGCAGTGTAACAAACAAAGTGCAAAGCATATCCACTTAAAATCTGAAGTAGTGAAAGACAGTGTGTGAACACATAAGCACAGAGATACTAAAAGATAGCACTTACCTCCATCCCCAGATCCTGAGCCGGCATCTGAGAAAAGAACAGAAAGAAATTCATATTCACGTGCTACAGTATGTCCTGTAAGCATGCAAACAGTAAGTATATTCAGTATAAGTCTATTATATTCAGTATAAGTCTATTACAGTGTAGGCTATATTTGATGTCATCCCTGTGTAAACTACAGAGATCTAATCTGAACGCACTTCACTCAAGCCATCTTTCTCATGTCTCAACTCTTTAAGGTTTCTATATCAGACTAAAATAACATAAGCCCTGGAGTGCTGCAACATCCTCATAAGCCTCTGCCTCATTTTGTTGTACTGAGACTGATGAACCTTTGCTCCCAACAGTTGCGCAAAGTTACCTGACTTGGCCACTACTAAACCCTCACCAAAGAGGATTTTTAAACCCATCTGTTTGAGGCCAGACCAATTGGAAATTGATGTCATTATCTTTCCAAAACAGCGACATCTCATCGGATCTAGTTGGAATAAACCACTGAAATTATTATTATTCAAAATCTTTAGATAAATGACTGAAATGCCATTTTTTTTTCTCGAGATTGTTGCTGAGTTTCAAAATTAAGTGCTTTATTTTTTCCCCTGCTCGATGGTTTGTTGGCTGGAATGACGAGAGTCACAGATTTAGAAAGTGCTACGTCACAAAACTGCCAATCCTGGGCCTTCATTATGAAAATTTCTAAGCAAGGCACAGCACGGAGTGCACACACATGTAGGGTTACCAAAAATAAACCATAAGAGGAGTTTCTTTTGCAAGGAAAGGAGGGAGGTTGTCATCCCATCCTCCCCCATAGTGAAGGGGTTACCCATTTTATCAGCATCAGGATTAACAGAAAGAGTTTGGAAAGGGGGCTTTGAGATCAATTACTCTATGAGTTGTTAGATTTAATTTACTGACAGCAAGGTGTGGTGGATCTGAACTGGCTTGTACATGCCATCATAGCTCAAAGTCAAAAAGAAAAGGAAAACCCTTATTTAAATAAAATTGTCACAAGAATATCTTAAAGTGGTAGATTTACACAGCAACACTGCTTAGGACAGCTGAAAAAGGGGCTGGGAAAGAGAACAGAAAATGATGGTGTTTTCGCAGTGAATATCTCCTACATTTTCCTGATCTTCTGTCCTGACTCTCCTCCCCAAATGAGCTACTGAAGAAAGAGGAAAGGTGGGTGTCTCCATTACATTACAGAGCCTCATGGTTCTGGGAAGCACTGCTTTTCCAGGTGTGCCAGGTCTCCCCAGCACAGAGAAAGAAATGAACACCTGCTATCACCTGCCTCCCACAATGAATTATCATGTTCCCTGGCTCCTTGGAGGAAAAGGACCCTATGTCTCTCCTTATGCCCCTATCCTTTGACGCCCAGACCCCTGCCAGTGATGGCCAGGAGGGCTGCTCCCTGCCACGCTTCCCAGCAGCCTAGGTCTCTCTTTCTGAAATCCACCATGTATTTCAGAGAGAATGCTTTCAACATGGCCATTGCCAGTAGGCAAGCAGGGCTAAGAAAAGATGTTACATTATCCCTTTAATCAAAAAGTTTAAACCAAAAAAGACCAGTTGCTGTGCTGAGACAATTCACTATATTGAACAAATCCTACGCTACAAAAGGTTTTGTCAGCCTGAGCTCTGTTTAATACCAATTTATAGACAAAAAAAAAAAATCAAAATGCAGCATGTGGGTTTTTTTCCCTCTTGCAAATTGTCAGGTAACAGCTTCAGAGAATAATATTTCCAGGGAAAGAAGTTGATTTTCTCTCAAGTGTATGAAACACAAAATTATGGCACCGCAAAAAGTTTGTCTAATGCACTTTTTATTGCCTCCTCCATCCTCAGCCAGGAAAAAATTCTGCTTTAAGTTTAAAGAACTCTCTCAAGAACAAAGACTTACTCCTCCTGCTCTTTTCAAGTTAACTTCACTGCCCACCTCTAACAGTACAAAAGAAAAACATCAAGAACCCCTGCACATAAGCAACTTGGTTTTCCTGACTGATTCTGCTCATTCACCTTTCTAGCTATTTCATAAAAGCAGAGATACATCACAATGCTCAGAGTCAAGAAAAGATGTCGCAAATGCCAGTTTTCGTACACACTCTTTAATGAACTCTTCCAACAAGTCCACGAAAAAATCTCAACTGTTGCATAGACTTGTTCATTAAGTGTGTTTTGGGCCAAATCTTCAGCTGGTTTAGACTGGTAAGGCTCACGATAACCCGTGGTCTGTTGAATGATACCATCTGGGATTCTGGCCCTACATGCGTAAGAAAAGACCTAAGAAACTGGACTGCAGGCAATAATGCTCCAGTTCTATCTCTCCAGATTATGGAAAGGTTTGTGGTAATCCAGATGCCCATTTATCAGACATCTGCTCGTTTAATCTGCTTCCAGTTACTTGTCATAATGGCTCAGGAGAGTGGACACAGCACACAGAATGATCAGGAGCACAAGATACATATTAAGAAGAAACAACTTCCGTGCTGCATTCTTCAAAACAGAACCAATATCACAGACAGTGAGCACATACTAACTTAAAAGGGAAAGATGGCAGCAATTTCTCATGCCTACAACTGTAAACAATTAACCTGTAATGAATTCAAAGCAGGGATCCAAATGGCTTTGGCCACCCACAGGTTATTTTACTCAGGGGCATGGCAAGGTCAGCGGGCAGCTTGGACCATGTTATACGTACCAGTCGCACATGATCCTTCAGACACCAGGAGTATTTCGCTCTGCTGCTTGCAGGCAGCCTGTTTCAAGTAGCATTCATTCTGGTAGGTGTCGCCGTTGGAGCCACACACGGGCACATAGTCATTGTTACACTGATGGGAATGGACAGAGAGAAGCAGCGTTAGTCGCACAAGCCGGGTGGCTCAGCATCCATCCAGCTACCCCTCTGCCCCCCTTCCAGGCATTGAAACCTTGGGAAAACAAACAGAGAGGGACACGCTGACCCTCCTCTTTACCTTTACAGCTACCAGGAAGAGAGAGCGGGGGATTTTTAAAAAGACAAAAGGAAGAGGGCTGTAAACCAGACTTGAACAGGTTATGGAAAAGATAATCTGAATGGCAAAGTGATCAGTAATTGCCACCCTGAGAGTCTCTCCCTGCAGAACGAGGTGGGGGCATTCCCCTGGGAAGCAGTACAGGCAAGGCACACGGCTCCTTGCATCTGCAATAGCAGCTCACGTGTCTCCATTGGCTGGTTACAGACAAACTGTAATGAAGAGGCTTGCTTTTCCCCTCCTCCCGCACACACACACACCCTCACTGCTACAGAGACAGCCGCCTGCCTACACAGAACTGTGTCCGCCTGTGCGTGTATAACTATTTAAGTACTTAGCTATAATTAGAACTGATTGGACAGGCTGAAATTATCCAAGACACCTATGATCAAAACCCATCCCTCTTTCTGCAGAGACATTCGGCACGCTGTGCCCAGGATGCTCCAGGAAGGTCCAAGCTCTCCCCACGGTGGCCAGCAGGCAGGAGTGGCAGCACTGCAGCGAGCCAAGACAGAAGTTACCCACATCATACACCCCTCCTTCAGCTCAAACTCCTGCCAAACTCTGCAAACTACCTGTGCTTTGTGCCCTCCACCACTGGCAGACAGCTTTGCCCTCTCTTGTTCATTTTAACACAAAAACTTCCATTTTACACTGAAAATTTGGCAACCTACCGGGTGCAGTTATCATAAGATAATCACATTCTGAGGCTTAGAAATACTTGGATGTGCCCTGTACATGGTAATTATACCGGGGATATGATTATCTCATGATTACCACGCTCCTGGTATGCCTCATTGTTTAATTATAACAAATGGGATGAACACAATTATTATTTACAAATGCTCACCTCTGCTTAAACCCAAATAAAAATTACAAAGAAATCATACTTTGTCTTTAGCTACATTATGCCACAAAGTGTCTGAGGTGTGTTCATCAGGCACAACGTGAAAGGCAGAAATGAAGTTCCAGGGATAACATCAAACAGGCTTCAAAGTGAATGACTACCAAAGTGATTAACACAAACAACTGCATAGATTGCATTAATTGCAGGCCTCCACACACAGCAGCTGCCAAGAAATTATTCATAGTTGGTCAGAGTGACATTTTGATTGGGCCAAATTAAATGACATTTTCCTTATGCATTGTATTTTCTTCAATCTTCCCAAGCTGCTGCCCACCCCCAGCACTCTCTTTCCTTGGAACAAGAACCAGCAGCCACAACAGTAGAAATCCGCTCCTAACGAAGGGCTCCTCCATGCAGAGATTTTAAACAGGTGATTAAAAAGTGTTACTATGCTATTTTCATCATTATGTCCCCAATCTGAGCAGAAAATGCCAACTCCGTCCAGAAGCTCAACAGCAATTGCTGGAGGCTGATATGGAATATTTAACCAGGACAATTAACACAATCATGAAGATTTTTAAAGCATGAAGGATCAAATTGTGCTTGCTTTAGACATCCTATCTGCTTGTCACCCGTGGGATTTTTTGCCAGAGCAGTCTGTGCAAAATTTGGCCCGAAGTATCTCAGCAAGCTCCGATACATGCAGAAACAATGTTGGATCCGTTCTGAAGAAACACAGTGACAAACTCTCTGCTGGTTTGGCCCAGAGCAAGAGACAACCTTTTACGCTGACTCAGCTGCGAATCTGAAAGGCCATGCGGTCCTACATTAACAGCATATAGCATCGCAAGTGAGATCCTGATCCACAGAAACAAGTGACAGAGCTGCTGAGAGATAGGTGGGAACTTCTTCCAAAGACTGGCAATTTTAAAACGCATTGTGAGAGACACCAGGGCTCCAGGCAGGAATAATTCTCCCCACAGAAGTTTCCCTATCTCTCCTGTGGCTCCTGCCACATTCAAGCTTGGCTTCGGCCAGTGGAGGTAGAGGGTACTTCCATGATGAGTATAAGCGACGCAGCCTTTTCTTCCTCAAACTGTGCTGGTCAAAGCTGCATTTCTTCACCTCTTGCCCACCCTTGCCACCACTGCTGCCTTTGGACAACTAGTATTGGGATGGAAAAGGCAGGAGTCACAAGAAACAAAAAGAAGTGAGATCTTCCAGGTGGATCCTGTCTTGGCTTTGAGCTGGGATGGCTCCAAAAGCCACCAGGAAACTGTAGTGGAAATTACCCATAAAACAACCGTGGATGAGAAGGTTGTGATGTTTGTCAACAGGATTCTTTCTAACTCACTAGAACTGGACACTTGTACTTGACCACGCCGAATCTGGTACTCGCAGCTCTTCATCATAAGATACTTCTTGCTAGTACTGGAGAATATTAGATGTTGACTGTCAGTTTCTTCAGTCTACTGGCACATTTTTGGCATTGGTTTAGGGTTTAATAGCCCAAGCCCTAGACGTGGGAATGCTTCGTTATACCGCGAGGGCTGATCAAGGAAATCCATGTCAAAACTCCCACTAAACCCAGCAGCATAGTGCCATGCTGCCCACTTCTCTCTCCTTACATGCACATTTTAATAATACAGCTGTACAGCAGGGAAATGGATGTATCCAATTCAGGCAAGTATCAGTCAAAGGCTGCCTTTATCAGCATTAGGAGCCTTGAATGCCCGCTATCAGGAGGGACAAAGCAGCTTTGTAAGCATTGTGGTCTGCACTGGGCACTGAAAGCATAAGGTTTGTTTTCTGAAGAAAATGGCAACTTGTTTAACTTCTCCTCCTGGTATCACTGTTAGAAGTGTCCTACTCTCTTGAATTAACTACTCCTAAATGCCACCTACATCTTGAACGAAGCAACATGAAAATATATTCTGGAAAGGTAATATAAAGCTGTAAGTCAGCCAGGTGCTCTTCCAGCTCCATAAACACCGAGGCATGTGAGGGATTGAACACAGATTAAAACAGGACTCCGCCTTCACATAAAACCAGTGAATGTCCACAGTCCTCGTGACTAAATAAAAAAGATATGTGACTGATGGAAATACCCTGACATAGTTTTGGGTATGTTCATGAAATCTAAGAGAGAAGAGAACCCAGGCTGCCAGAACTATGGCTTTGGGCAGACTAGGGCACAGACCCTAGCAAGCCATGTCTCCAACCATGTGCCTGCTGGCACAGCTCTGCACCTTCTGGTGGACCCATTGAGTTTGCCCTGTGCAGGGAGAGAAGGAGTGACGGTTTTTCCCTTGCTCAGCCGCAGTGCTGGCGCCAGTACCAGCTCCATGCCTTCCCTCCCTGATGGCACCAAGGTCTGGGCTTGCCCTGAGGAGGGGATAGGTCTGCATTTACAAATCAGAGCTGGACATGGTATTATACAACTAAATACATGTCTCATTGTGAGAAGTCAGTGAATGAGCTATCATTTTGCAGTAGAGTACAACAGGAGAGCCAACCAATATAAATCGCTTTCTCAGTACATGCCTGCTGTCTCTCCAGGGACAGAAGCCTAACTCAGGTGTTCCAGAGCAGCCTGATCATATTCAGCTTTTCAAATAAAAATAAATTCAGTTTAGCTCCACTTCAACAGATATGGTGCACCTGTGATTCTGGTTTGGAGAAACCCAAACTGAGATTGCAGCAGCCTGCTCCCCACTTCTGCCTCCCCCAGCCCCTCAAGACACAGTCTGGCCAGCCCAGGACTTTTCAACAGTATATGGAGGCAAAATTAGCTTTCCATCCTTGTCTATTATCTCAAACTGCAGTTAAAGCCCCTGGCAAATTGTGGAGAAAACATAAAAAGTAATTACAGTGATGAGGACTCTGCTATTGATTTGCTCACTATCACCCCAGAGAGCTGCAACCAAAACGGGGGACCTGAAATCTGATGGGGGACCCCCTTACTCATGACATAAATTACCTGGCTAGCTCTGCCTTACTTGGCCAGCCTCAGACACCGCACCAGAAATTAATTCTCTACTCCGGTGGCACATCTTTTTGGCTTGTCACGTTCACTGATGTTACAAGAGAAGTTAACATCCCCCCAAGCTCTGCCTGTATCAAAGCGGATGCATTTGACTAAAGAAGCCCCCGGCACTTCACCACCCTTCGAAGAGCTGTCACAGGATCAGCCACAGGTAATTTGCCCTCCAAGGTCACAGTCAGCCCTGTGGCTCCACAGGGGGCTCAAATCAAGACAAAGAGCTCCGAGTGCTTACAGGGCCTGATCTAAATGCCACTGAAACCAAGGATTACTGCTGCTTTCAACCCATTCATTAGTGATCAGGCCCACAGTTGCCCAACTCATTCTTTCAATACCGTGAATCACCAGGGACCAGCATTCTGCCTTGGGAAAACAGTGTTCCCAATGCCTTCTTCCCTGCTGATTGCAATATCTGAGTTTGTTCCTTCTAGGTTATGAGTTCACTGCTTTATGCTAAATGCCAACGCCAAAGTGGGACCAAAGACAAGAGCCAAACAACACTCTGTGGCTGCCCTAAGTTCCCTGTGCTCGTGGCACAACATCTGTCCTAGCTCACCACCAGGCAGTGGGACAAGTCACAGACATTTCACTTCATTACAGATTTTTCTCAGGAAGAGAAAACAGACTAACTCTTAAATCACTGCATGTGCTGAGCCAAGGCAAATGCTCAAAACAGCATTCTCACATTGAATTTTTAGTTACATGTAAACTAGAAATGGAATTAAAAAACCCACAGTCAATATGAATTTTCTCCCAACATGGGAAACACAAAGCACTTTAGCAAACAACTGCCTAGTTCTTATTATAGAAAATTCCTTCTTTGTTTTAAATGAAAGAATTTATCACTTGGGTTTTTTTGTTCAAAGACATGTTTGGCTCTAGAAATACAAACAATACTTGTCATGCTTCGAAGTGAATACTCTATCAAAACTCAGTAATAACTTAATCATTACAGATGTGCACAATCTTAAACTGTGCACTATTTGGCCTGCTCTACTGTAAACACTCATATCACCAGCATTACAACTTCTACAACTTTACAAATCCACATCAAAATGCAAGAAACCACACGGGCATAAACATACATACAACACGTGCTCGTACATGCTTAAACTCCTTTAATTTGTTCAGGTTTTATTCAGGTCATTATGTAAAGCACAGCTGTTTTGTGAGTTGGCTAAAACATATTAAATGGAATCCTTCATAATGAAATCGTCTGACTTCGAGAATGCCTGAGATTAAGATGTAGCTGCAAGAGGAAGAGAGAAGGAATCGAAGGAAAAAAAACCCCTCCTATCCAGTAATAGCCCCCCTAAAACTACATAAAACCTAAAGGAAGTTCATGATTTTGGAACAGAGGGATTGCTTCTTAATCTGATCAGCTAGGCAGATAAACAGGCAGAAGCATTGTCACTATGCAGCCCTTCCTGAAAATATTGCATAAGCACATTACAGATCCATTTCTTTAACTAGATCAGAACTCCGAATACAATAAGCCACGATCTGTATCAGAAACGAATTTAGAAAGGACTCTAAATCCTTGTTAAAAGGGCAGAGATGAAAAATCAGAAATGCACAACCTGAAACTGCAGACCCAGAGGGACATTTAAAGCCACAGCATCTGCATTTTCCCAGAGAAACTTATGTCTTCTTGACACCAGTTGGTTCTCCTGCCAGCTTTATACATGCTGCCAGGTTTTCCTTCTAACTTCTCTGCACATAGAGAAATAAATTGCCAAGTGATAGGTTATGAAGGGAGATCCTTGATTTGTATTCTCATTAGTGAATTAGAGAACAAAATATCAATCTTCTTACCTTGAACTGACAGACACAAGTCACACTGTCTCCAATCCTTAAACACTCCCCATCAAATTTACAGGTATTGGTGTCGCAGAGAAAGAGATCATTTTCTCTGTCATCATAACCTCAAATGTAAAGAGGGAAAAAAAAAAAACAGATGTCAGCTTTGGTCTAGCAAGGGGAACAATATGGGATGATTGCATTTTAATGCACATAGCACAATAACCTTGTTGATGAAATGATAGAGTCCAGATTTTCTTTTGTCCTTCCCTGTCCCCAGTTTTCCACTTTTTCTCTTGCTTCTCCCTTACTCTTTCTCTTAGTCTTCACTCCTCACCACCTCACACACTTTTTTCTCCATTTCACAGACTCTATTTCCTCAAAAGCCATCTGGTAATTATGCTATTTCATGGCTCTGGGTTGGAAATATCATCAACATATCCCAATCCAATCGCAAATCTGTTGGACAAAAGTCCAAATTGGAATTTCTCCAGCCCATGATGCAACAAAGCCCCCAGTAATAAAGACAAACAGGCTGTGTGTTTTCCGTGATGGTCTGCCTGATCCCAATGAAGACTGATCACCTCTAAGTTAACAGGGAGAAGTGCCAGGTTCCCCACGAGCCGCTGAATGAATCGAGCTCTCTGCCTTCATTTTCTCCAGGAAAAACCAACAGATCTGACTGAAGATTCAGTTCACGAATACAAGCATGAATTTCAGATTTTGCTAGCTGACTTCCCACTCCAACAGCATGCAAGGAATTAAACAAAACAGCTATATCAGACTCCAAACCCATTAAGATCTAAATCCATTGATTTTTTTAGAAAACATCTGAGCACTCTTAACCATCTCGCTACACGTTTAAAGTGAAGAGCTTACAGCGGAAATTCCCCCCCGACCTAACACGTTATGGGCGATGCACACATTACCCCAGATAACACTCTTTCCCTCAAAAGGCTATTACAGCCTCATGTCAGAATTACTTTGCGTATTGGAGAAGGGCCGGCTGCTGACCTATATAGGCAACTCATTATAAAGGTCAGCCGGACTCTAAGGAGCAGGCACCGGGTTCCCGGTGTCGAGGCGTCCCTACCCCGATTTGCTCTCAATTCTGTGCGCACGGCAACAGCCGCCCGCAAGATGCGCGCACACGGCCCGTCTCCCCGCACCCCCGCTCCGCAGTCACACCAGAGTTGCCCGGTTTAAGCGCGGAGTTGCGCTCCCGCGGGCCATCGAAGCCGCGGCGCTGCGCACCGGTGGAGGGTGCGGCTGCCGCGCCCGGCCCCGCGGAGCAGGAGACAGCGAGGTGCCCGGGGGCTGCGGCGAGCCCCGGAGCCCGGCACTTTCTGCCTTCCCCATTCCCATGCATTCTGTGGGACTCGGCATCGCCCTCTGAAGTTGTCTCCCCTGGGCTCGCCCGCGCAACTTTGAGCGCCCGGCGGGGCCGGACGCGGGATGCTCCGGTGCTTACCGGAGCAGTTCCAGCCGGTGGGCGTCTGGCAGTCGCTTAAGGAGGTAGGGAAGGCCGCCAGCTTGTCGGGGCGGGCGAGGACGAGCAGCACGGCGGGCAGCAGCAGCCAGCAGCAGCAGTCGCAGAGCGTCCAGCCGCCGCACTGCCGGGGCGGGGAGGGCTCCCAGGGCACCATGACTTCCTAACTCAACTCTCCGGCTGCGGCGGCGTGCCCCCCGGGCGGCGCGGCGGGCGGCAGGGACGGGCGGCGGGGCCGCTGGGCATCCCGGGGCCCCGGCCGGCGGCGGCAGCGGGTCAGCGAGCGGCGGCTGAATGCGGGCGCGACGCTGGTGCGAGCGGCGGAGCCCGGCGGGGCGGCGCGGGGGTGCGGGCGGCGGCGGGGCGGGGAGCGGCTGCCATAGGGGCCGGGCGGCGGGGAGCGGGGGGAGGGCGCGGAGGGGCCGCCGCCGCGCAGCAGCAGCCGCCGCCGCCTGCCCCGCTCTGCCGCCCGCATCCCTCTGCGCGGGGGAAGCAGCAGGTCCCGGCCCGCGGCGTCACGTGCCGCCGCCGCACCGCCCCCATTGGCCGAGAGGGATGCGGGGCCCGGCGGGCGGGGCTGATGCGCCCCGCAGCAGCGCCCGCCGCCGGGCGGGGCAGGAGAGACGGGACCAGGACAGGAGAGATGGGACCCAGGCACCGCGCCGGAGCCAGCCACCCCCAGGCCCGGGGTGACCCCAGAGCGGCCTCTCTGGTTGCGGGGCTACGGGCATCCCCGACGGGGCGGGGGCCTGGCACCGACGCGCCGCTGCCCTCTCCTTTCTCCCTGCGTACCCATACGTGAGCGCGCATCGTCCCCCGGCCGGCGCGGAGCCGCAGGTGGCTGCAGGCTCACCTGGGAGGGCAGGCAGGCACATACATGACCCACTATCCCCATTTCACCACACACCCGGGAGCCGCTGAAGTTTCCTGGCCGCGCACCCCGATCCCGGTGTTCAATCACGCGCGGATGCGACGTTAGGGAAATAAAACACTGTCACTACTGCGGGGTTTGGAGCGGGCACACGGCCGGCGAGGTGGTGAGGGGAAGGAACGAGCGCAGCAGGGAAAGCAGGGATCAGACAGGGAGATCCCGGCCAGCCTCGGCAGGCAGCGGCCAAGGGCTTGTCGGGCTGCGGCACCATCCCCGCAACGGAGCCGGAGGAAAAATGCACCATCACGGCATCACGGAGGGCTGCTCTGCCCCTAACGCCCAGCGCACGCTCGGAGAGAGAGGGAGCCCCGCAGCAGCCGACCTCCGCCTCCACCAGGCGCTTTGCCACGGGGCTGCGGGAGCCGCCTCTCCCCACTGCGCCCTCCGCCGCGGACCCTCCTCCCTTCCTCCTCTACGGCGCTTAAGAGGCGGCGGCCCGCCCGGCCGGGACTCCCCCACCCCTCCGGAGCGGCGGGACACAGTAGCAGCGTCCCCACACCCCCTCCCGGCCGGTGCTAGGAGCCGCTCTTCCTCGTCCCCGTGGCCGCTGGCCACCGGACACACACCGGCCAGGTAAACGGGACCTGCTCACCACCCGCCCGGCGCCTAACGCGCGGCAGTGCCGGAGGCGGGATGGAGCGGCTGTGTCGGCAGGGGCGCGTTAGACCGGAAAATAAGAGGAAGCACGATGAATTGGTCCAGACAGCAGCAGGGAAGCGCTGTCCAGCCACGAGCGCTCCGTGCCCACAGATCCAGGCTGCCCTGCGCTCGGGCCGGCGGCGGAGCTGCCGGACCCGTCCCGCGGGGCAGGACCGCGGGGCTCGCGGCGGGCGCCCGTCCGCTCCTCTGTTCCCCCACCTCCAGCTGCGAGCGCAGCTCGGGACGCCCGAGGGCTCCGACAGCGGTAGCAGCGGCCCCCGGGTGGGCAGGGGCGAGCCCCGAGGGTGGCGGGGATGGGAGCGGCTTCCCCGCGGGCCTGGAGCCTCCGGGATGCCGGTGGGGAGGCCCTGCTGGATACGTGCTCCTCCCGGAAGTATGACCTCCTCTTCGACCCCCACTTTAGAGACTCTGGAGTCGTTCTTTAAAAGTACGGCCTAACATAGTTGATGCAACCACGCTTTGAGGGGACTACACAAATGCATATAGCAGTACTACTGCTTAGTGTCCCTTCACACGGAGGTTCTTTTGTACTCGGAAGACAAGGAATATATTATGCTCATATAATTCCTATCTAGCTTTTCTGTAAACTGTAGTACAGGTTTCCTGCTGCCTCCTTTCTGCCCCAGACATCTAGCCCTGCTCCCTGCTCTGCCCCCGTGCTGCTAACTGTATTGACCTCATCTACCCACCTGTAGTCCAGAAGCCTTCACTATAATTAAAGGTTATCAATTTGTACATTCCAATACGTGCTAAGGCTCTGATGAAGAGCCACGCAAATCCCTGTGCCTACTGTTTCCTATTGACTTATCAAGCCCTAAGCAACACCTTGCAGAAAGGAGAGACTAATTTTTACTGCCTGCTAGTGGTTGCACTAAATCTTATCCTTCATCTTCCACGGGCTTACAACGAATCTGCCAGCTGAGCACCTGGTGCCAGATCAATTTTTTCCCTTTGCTTTAGCTCTTCATTCACTTTTTTGTGCCACTGACTTATGCCATTTACTATCACATTCTTTCTATTTCCTCTTCCCTTTCTGTTTCAAACTTGTTTCTTCTTTCTCATATTCATTATTTGTTGCTTCCTGAAACTCAGCTCTTTGTTGGCTGATCACTAAGGTCCTTAAAAATAAAGAAAACGTTGCGGCTGGCCAGGAACCAGAGTCCTATAGCCTCACCAGGAGAATGACCTGCTCTCTTTTCCTTTCTTTTTGCTTCCCCCTTGTTTCTTCTTCACACTTCCCTGGCTCCTCCGTGTGGTCTCACTACTCTATTTTCCCCTGGCTGCAATTACCATGGTCCACAGTTTCTGTTCTCATTCTGGTTTAGTTCTTTGCCTCCTTCCTTCTTCCACCCCAAACACCTTTTATCTCCGCATAGCTACAGATCATAAAGGCACCACTGGACTCCTTATTTTTAGCCCAGTCTAACCAGACCATGTAGGGAATGAATCTGTTAGGCCAGTCTTTCCTAGTCTCGCAACCAGACCCTCTCTGATCTGTCTCTCCTGTTACTATAACTCACGCTCCAGATGATACCACAAGTGTATCCGGCATTCACAGAATATCATTAAATACAGCAGCAGAAGCCTGGCTATGGCCCGTGTTCTCCCCAGAGTGCCATATAACACCACAGCAACCGACTTGCAGGCACACGGTTCTGACTTAAATTTACCCTGCTTTATTTTCAGCCACTTAAGACAAATTTCAGGCACTTCCTGGGAAGACAAAGGAGCCCCTGTATTTTTATACTTGTTTTCTGACTTTGGAATAGAGAAGCTCCACCAGAGGTCCTGTAATTGTCGCACCATGGTGCTTGAACTGTGAACCTGAAACTGAAGGGCAATCCGCTTAAGGCACAGTATTACGTTTTTTGCTGTGACTAACACTGGTACTTACTTTAAAAAGATTTTCCTTGGTGATATGAAAACTTCACTTATAAAAACAGTTTTATGATAAAAATACATCTCTCTGTTCCAAAAGGGACAGCTAGACCCACGAGCCCCATTTCTCCATTACTCTAACAATTTCTTTTGAATTATAGAGATTGAGATAATCATTTTTTCGGGTAGTTCTTTGCTCCAAAGCATGCTTTCTGCCACACAAAAACTGCTTCTTGTAAACTATGCAACAGGTTCACTGCCATGCAGGCACCATTATGCTATCTTGATGTACAAATTGTAACTAGCGTCTGCTCAGCAAGATCCTGAGGTTATGATACATGTGCCCTGGCTTCCCGTTCTCCATGTCCAAACCAAGTACCACAGACAGGGCCAGATAAGCAGCAAAAGCAACCAGAATCCTTCTTGGAAGGGTTCTTCTACTATGTGATGAGGGGAGATTACATCTTGAGTATTAAACCCACTACTCGTGGAGCTTTTCTGAACCTGCACAGATTTGAGATGTTTATGCTACAAGAAACAGACAGATGGGAGGTGTCAAGGGCAGCTGATCCATGTGATCATGCCACATGTACCAGTGCTTGGAGGAGATCATCTGCCAGATGAAAAGCAGCTGGTTAAGATGTTTCAGGTGTTCTGAAGATCTCAAAGAGAGGGCAGGATCTGCCCTGGCTGTGCACTTCACTCCTTTGCTTGGACTGGGCAGCAGTAGCTGGCAGATGAGGCCTGGGGCCAGACTGCACCTGATCCTAGTCCCACGTAGCCACATCTATGAGTAATGCCTTCTGTTGCTGTGCTTGGCTGGGAGATGGTGTACTAGCGATGAATTATACAACCTCAGTTATTCACACTTGTGTTATATCTTGGCTGGGCTGCTCTTGGAAGCCTGCAGTTTCCAAAAAGTTTCCTCAGAACTTGGGAGAAGCCAAATGGTACAGATGGGTGTAGCAAAACCTCCTCAGCAATAGAATCTATGGGTACACAACACCCGTTCTCTTTCTGTTCTGCCTACCCAAAGACTGTTTGTGAATCCTTCTCCTTTAAACACTTCATGGCCTGTGTTGATGTTTCTAAAGGCCTTAGGAAGGTGACCATGATCAAGAATACCGATGAAGAAAAGGCTTCTTACAGTCCAGCTAATATTTATCATTTTCCTCAAGTCAGCACTGAAAGTAC
The DNA here is from genome assembly GCA_039720435.1 of Amazona ochrocephala. Taxonomy (NCBI): domain Eukaryota; kingdom Metazoa; phylum Chordata; class Aves; order Psittaciformes; family Psittacidae; genus Amazona; species Amazona ochrocephala. The sequence continues at coordinate 76,599,893 of CM077881.1, read as the reverse complement.
CAGATAAGGTTCCAGAACAAAGTTGAGAACAAATCCCACCATATGCACGAGACATCTGAGTCAGCCTCTTCACCACTAACAGCATGTTGCAATATGTTTATGAAACACACATGTATAGAATTAATAAAAAGTTCACTTTGCACAATTTGTGAGAGAATGAGAGCCACACCACCTGCATGAGTTACTGTGCAAGATACCACCACCACTGCTAGTCCCTATTAAAGTCCTAGCTAACAAGAATGGAATGTAGAGGTCACCTATTCTCAGTGGCAATTCCTCTTGACAAAAGAGCAGATTTGATTCCAAAGACCCCATCAGAAAGGGCTTAGGAGCCTAGTTGCCAGTTAGAAGACCCAACATAGGAGGAAAGGATGTCGCCTATTCCCTGCAGAAGATCAGCTTACAATGGACTGTGTAATACTCGCCTGTATGGACTTGCTGTGTATGAAGCTGGAGATTCTCCCCATGGTGGAAGAACAATACTTATTTCAGGTCTGTGTATTTTCAGGCCTGTTTTGACCAGAAGTTGGCAGACTTAGCCTACACACATGTTCCTGTCAGAAGTTTGTGAATCTCAAGCAGATTTTATGATCATCTATTTTTCATGTGTGCAGGAAAAGTACACATGGCTTCACTCAAACACACAGGCAGCAGGGTACTCTTTGCCTACATGCAATTTTACAGATTTTATACAGCTTTCAGCTAAGTTACGTATCTCAATGCAAAGCATACCACTCTTGGATATCACATGGATTTTTAATGCTCCGAGGGATCCTTTGGGTCTATAAACAACAAGTAGATAACATTCATCTACATACTGTCAGGCTTTTTTTCCCCTTACTTGTGAGAGAAATATGGCTCTTATTTGTCACTTGAACTAGTGTGTAATCCAAGTACAATTCATGGACAGTTATGAGAAAAATGTGCTGTATTTTTCATTGTAATTAACTGCTTCAGAGCAAGACTTCTCATGTATAAAGATGAAGAAAGGTCTCAGCTTTTACTGAAAGACAACTTGCCTTTCAGCAATGCGTCTCACACGTTGAGTTTTGACTGAAACATTCCACTACTTTGGTGACCTGTTATGCCAAAAAAGCTGGCTTGTGTTATGCTTTACTTTCAACTGAATGTGCCGGCACATGCCAAGAAACAGAACAAAGTATTGCAATATATACTGGAACGTTATTTTGTGCTGCTCCACACATGAAATTGGTGTCAGAAAAAATTGCACAAAGGGCATGGAAAACACGAATAAATACTGTGATCCTCTTACCTTCAGTTTTAAATAGATGGATTGAAATACATGGATCCTAAAGATTTATGCATCCTTTTATAGTCCATTCTGGAGTTTTAACATTTCATGCAGCTTGTAGGAGGGAGTGTATTATTTATATAGTCATGGTTATTCAGCAGTGTTTATTCCTGAAGAGCAACAAAACATCTTCGAGGGAGAAGAAATTCGTAACTCTGGTTTATTATCAGGGTTAGCCAACTTAACAGTCTTATTTCATGACTGAATTACAAAGAGCTTTGCTCTTACAAGCACCTTTGTAGCACTGGACATTCTGCTATCAGCAGTAGAAATCACCTCCATCTCTCTGGACAGACAGCACTACAATGGATTAAGTGGCTTGACAGCTCTTCAAAGAGTCAGATACTGAAAGAGGTGGTGGTTGGGGGGACCTTTACAATTGTGGAGATACATGAGCTTTATTTTCGCAGCTCTCTTCCCAGCACAGTACTGAATGGAGACACAGAACTGGGGCCTGCAAGGAGAAAAACCATGGCTTCTATTCACTGATATAACTTCTGAGTGATATCAAATTTCTTTGCCATACAAACTATTTCTTCTGTCTGATGCAGTGTAACATCCATCTCATTTTCCTTCTCTATCCTTGGGCTCTTTCACTTAGAGTTCTTTTTAAGACAAAGAGCATGAAAGGGTTTTAATATGAAAGAGTAAGTGCAGCCTTTGCGTATCATTGGTCTTTCTAGCTACTTTGTGTCATTGGAATTGTAGTGCTTGCTTTTTTTCCTAGTAGGCAATAAAAATGCTCCAATGAAAAAGAAACCCCGGAGACATAAACCAGCATTTCCAAATGGCATTTCTCAGTCAACTTTTAGGTTCATCTTTCATGAACATTTTGCAGAGGTTGCATTCAGCTCAGGCCAACCGACTACATAGTATGCTTCTACCTAGATACGATTCCTGCAAACCACAAAGGGGAATTAATACTTTAACTGAGCAAATCCCAGCCAGTCTGAGGTACCCACTCTTGTCTCCACACATCAATGCTGTCAACAGAAACGCCTGAATTGTGTCTATCTGCAGAACAGAGAGGGCACAATCACAGACAAAGGTAGTACTGCTCAACATACAGATGAGCGAGCCATTTCTGCTTTTCAGTAGACCCTTGAAGACAGGTGGAAAACACTGCCCACCTGTTTAACAGATGCAGTGAAGGAGGAGTGCTGGTTCTTGCAAGAGAGGCAGCACTGCTGATAGCCCATGAGTGATAGCACAAATTGTGCTGAATGGACCATACATGGATCCTCTGACATGTAGCTAAGAGAAGACCAGAACAAGGTTACAGTGGTGTTTTCCTTGGACTCTCACAGGCAGCTGGAGGCTGGGACTGCTCAGGGACAAGAGCTAGTGTCTGTGTGATTAACAGATCCTGATAGATTTTCTTTCCATGAATCTCCCATGAACCACACAAGCATATGGTAGTTAGGAGGACCTGTGGCCATGAGCTTCATGTACTGTGTGAGAAGATAACTCTCTTCAACTTGGCACCTGCTAATGCCATTTGATACTTCTACTTCATGCATTATAGAACAATAAACAAACATTTTGTATTCAGCACCTCATGCCAGCCCATATCTGTAAGCCCCACTACATGTCTCCTAGTATATTGCTAAATCATTCTAACAGATAACAGCCTGTCCATGCTTTCGTTTTGCATATGGATGGAGACCTAGCGTCTTTGCCTTTACGTATGCGAAGCATCCATGTCTGACCATTGTGTGCACTGCCAGTATAAGCATCCCTGCCACAGTAACCGAGCACATGCTGTGGGTACTAGAGCATGCACAGTTACCTGTCACACACAAGGCTTTTGGGAACAAAGGACACTTGTATGCCCCAGACAAACATCAAGATATCATGGAATGATTTAGATTGGAAGGGACCTTAAAGATCATCTAGTTCCAACCCTCCAGACATGGGCAGAAATACTTTCCACTAGAACACATTGGTCAAAACCCTGTTTAATCTGGAACCTAGACTTCAGTTCAGCTACTCTGTCATGGTATCATGTCTAAGTAAGTGACTATGCCAGAGTGGTGGTCCTGTGCACTAAGCAGTGAAAGGCTGATGGGCAGCCTTCATCTAGCTTGTCTCAGGTCAGAGAAGGAAGGGTCATAGGAACATTTCTGATTGTTCTTGGGAATGGGACATGAACTAAAATTAAGTATAACAGAAGAAGTGCTAAGACTGTTGAAAGCTTTGCATAAGAAGGATTCTCACAAGGATCAGAAGTCAATATTCTTAGCAGTTTCTTACACAGACACACACAAAACCACGTATGTGCATTATGAAATCAGATTACATATCTGAAAGGGTAAGGCCCAGATGAGGCATAGTTCTGAAAACAGATCATTTGGCATTTTCTGTCTAAGGATCTGAAAGGGATGTTTAGTCAATACTGACATTGTACACAACAGACTACCAACAGCTTGCACAAAGGTGATGTTCTGAGGACCATTTAAAGTATAGCATCAATATTTCTCCATGTATAGTACTTTATAAAGCCACAAATGTCATATCTGATTTGCAAGCTACCACATGTATATTTCCCTTTACTTTAACTTGTCACACCTATATTTAACTTTACTTAAACTGTTTCCCATTTAATGTATAGCACTAATACTTCTCCAGGTACAGTATTGTATCAAGCCACACTAATCTCTTATTGATTTACAAGCTACCATGAATATATTTAACACCTTAAATGAAACAAAACAGCATTACAGAGAAGCATTGTTGAAACCTGAAAACATTTCACTCCATATCATGTAATTAATTTTTTATTCAAAATGTCATTCCTTGTGCATGACAGAAACATTTTTTATGATCAGTCAGGCAAAAGTAACTATTATTTAGAAATTATTTGAAGGCATATCAACTCAAAACACTAAAAAAAATACACGAAGATGCTTCACTAACTAAAACATTGATGTAAAATGATACATATAAATGGCAACTTAAAAAAAAACCCACAAAACCAAAAGACTTGTCAAGTACATCAAGTAAAGCTCTGTAAAACTAGAGAGACCCTTGCTGCCTTAAATGGAAAGTTTAATAGCTTCCATTTAAAGAAAGAGAAATTAAAGGCAAAGTGCAGTCCTAAATACCACTCCTATCTACTCTGAAAGCAGCAGCACAGATTGGTTTTTCATAGGTCTGTGACACACATAAACAGAAAATATCCCGGGAACTCACTGCCTAGCACATGAACATAAAACGGGCTTTTGCATCAACTGATATTGGGAGACTGAACTGAAGGTGAGCGAGATGTCTTTGCACTTGTTAGACCTGAAAAATTACTTGTCCCTCTCTGCAACCTCTCAGCTGTGTTTTTCCTCTGCTGATGATCCATGTATTTGCTGCCCCCACGCTACTCCCAGCCCCTGTCCTATGAGGTTTAGAGGCACAGCATGCACCCTCGTGTCCAATGGTCCCATGCCTCTGGGGAAAGCGTGACCTCTGGCACAAGAAGCTGGCTTGGTTGAGTGTCCACTCTCCTTCTGCCACAGCCCTAGTGGAGGTTCTCAATCCCAGCAGGGTGGGCTGGGAAGAGGCAGGATACAGCCAGCAAGGGCTTTTGCTTCCTACGGGAATGGCACACTCTGGCCAGAATACAGCTCACCACTTATTTTTCCTTTGCTTCATAAAATATGCTACAACTTTGGAGCAAGGCAATTACTATTAATCACCATGCAGCAGTTAGGAAAAGAAGTTCTCTGCAGTCCCATGTCCGGCATTAGTCTTGCTGTATGCCTGTGGGCAAGGCATGGAGGAATCTGGTGGTATAAGGTCTCCAAGAAATCCCCTGCAGAAGATTTATGAACTTAGACTGCTTTAAATAGCTCTTATTCATATCATAGCAGGAAGATGTAAAATCTGCTACGTGTCAGCTCTGTAACTGAGAAGGGTGTGTGGATATATATAATACATGGATAATAGATAAGGTGCCAGTAGATGGCTCTCAAGATATGAGGCCTGTGGCTTTCATACGACTGAGACAACTTCTTGGTTATTGAGTAATAGCTGCTTTTGCTGCATGCCACAAAGAAAATAACCACTCAAGCTGTATTTTGGGAAGGTGACAGGACAGAGAGTGCATGAAACTGGGGCACCTTCTCTCCAGACCTGCCCCCAAAAATATCAACAGTCTTAGCTTAGTTATTTTTGATAATTCAAAGTAAAAATGCACTTCCTTTTCAGTGAAGCATGCTTGAAATACCCCTTTAATTATTTAAGCAAGGTTTACGGGCTGTTTAAGCAGACTCAGAAAAGCTAAGAGAATACTTCTGCAATACCTCTGTTTCTGTGAAAGAAGTGGTATTGCCAGTCTCAGTAGATTTACGTAGTTAACAGGTTAGATTTTCTTAACTAAATAGTTGAGATATGTCTATTTAGAGTTGATTTTCTCAAGCATATATAAACTAACACCCCTAAGGGGAGGGGGGCCCAGGAGGGAAGCTCACAGTTAACAATTCTACAGGGGATTAAAATGAATTTTTAGCATTGAATGAGTGCAGTAGATACAAGTTAATTGCCATTTGGAGCGAGGGAGAGGTTTCATTCTCAATTTGGGCAGTGATTTATACACCAAGCCTAAATTTTGTGAATTGAGTAAAGATATATAACAAAAGCAATCAAATTCTTCCAGCTATTTAATCATTGCTAAAGCAAGGGAGAGGATTTGTATAACATAACTTTATTCAGACAGCTGGCCATGTAGTATCTGAACTAGAAATTCTGCTTGAAAAATTATTCAGATTTTAATTAAATTTGTTTCTGTCAATGCTTTAAATACAGTTTCTCCACATAGCATATTCTGAGGCCTATGCCACCCAACTGTAATATATTTTCCTGGTCAGCAACCCCAGTCTATATTTATTATACTCCTCCTGTTTCTTGGTTTCATGGCAGGGACAACCAGAGTGATTGCTGACTAAATAATTAGCCAAGGGAACACTTTCTCTGTGTGTATCAGTATTCATTAGGCTACTGAGAAATTGTAACTTACTTTCATAATCTCTTTCCCTATAGGTACCTGCCACTTTCCAGGAGCAAAGTAGGGAGAAAATGTAATTGCTAAAAGCTCACACACTTGTTATTAGACTAATTATACCTTTTTCTCTCAATCTTGCCTAATAAAGACAGCTATAGAGCTGAAGGTGTAGAGCTGCTGCTTCCCATTATAATAGCAAGGAGAAATATAGGCTTGTAGTATTTTACCCCCACCAAGCATTAGTGGGAGTCTGTAGAATGTTACAGTATTATATAATACAGTGGAATAGTATAATAAACAATATAGTATTACTGTCGTGCCAAAACCACGTCATACACAGACACAAGCAAAGGGTGAAGGCAGGGGGCATGTACTGATGCAACACAAGGTTAGAGGTCCCCTGAGTGAGCCACCTGCCTTCTGTGTCCTTAGAGGGACAACATTTCCCAGTTTCAGGTCCTGCTCCTAAAAGTGTGTCTCTTTTTGTGTGTTTTTACTCCTGCTCCCTCCTACTCCACTCATACCACAGGTTACAAAGGGAATTTAAGGAAAGTAGCTTGTTAGGTTTGTCAGATAAGTTAGGTGTCCTGCCTGTTTTGCATGAAGATACTTCAGCCTATTTCTAAAGAAAGGATGAACTTTAGCTGAGAAGTTGAGCTGAGTTGAACTAGGATCAAATTGCTTCTTTTTGGTTTCTGCACTTGTGCTCTTTACAGAAAATTAATATCACTCTGCCCATGATACTCTCCAAAACCTTGCATGAAACTCTGCTCTCAGGTTTAACAATGAACGGTTGAATTTAAACGACCTCAATGTAAATTACCTCCATTAACTACAGCCTTTAACATGTTAATAGGGGTACCATAAGCTTTGGGAGCCATGTGAAAAAGCTTCTGTTCTTCCACAAGGTCATAATTTCTCTCTTTTTTTTTTTTTTTTCCATAATTCCTCCCACATAAGAAGGTAAAGACTGGTATTACCATTGGTAAAAAGTTGGATGACATTCTGATCCCACCAAAATCAATGCCAGTTAGTTATTTCAGTTAGCCAGGATTTTTCCATCAGCTTTCATGACTAACATAGTTACTCCTTGATTTACATACTATTATCTCCTTATGAACTTTGGAGAATACTGTGCTCATTTCTTTTTATTACAGCACTAGAAACTATTAAAGAAAAGCTCACCTTGAAGTGTAGGAGACAAGGTGGCAGTTCTGCAGATATGGACTAATGAATTCACGGGTTCCCCTACAGAACTGTTCTGGTGGCAGTAAGGGGATTTTTTTAACAGAAATTTGATAAAAAGGAAATGTAGAGTTTCAGTCACTATGCTTCTCATTTTATGGATCCGTGCCTTGATTCAATCCCCATTCTGAGCATCTGGTGTGCCTTAAAAAGAAGATTCTTCCACATGGAGCCTGGTTCTTGATTTCCTTAGCGATTATTTATTGCATTGTTTGGGCTTTAGAAGGGACTGATGAACCAGCCTGGATATCTAAAAAATAAACTTAATCTAAAACTAATGCAAACTGAGCAGCATAGAAGATATAGAAAAGCCTACCTAGCAGTCAAGTAAAACCCTTTCATTTATCTTGGTACTTCCTGAATCTGGCTCTGAACAGATATGGGATCACAAGGAGAAGAAGCAAGTACTTTCTTGAGTGACCAGAAGGCAGAAATTCACAAGACTACTTCAAAAAGATTGTCCGAGCAGCGTTTTGGGATTGGAGTGGTTTGAACTCCCTGACACTGTTCAGTGCCTGCCCTCTTCAGTCTGCTGACCCTCTGGAAGTCAGCGTATCCCAGTTACACCTGACACAGAGGGAAATGTAAAACAGTAGGAAAAGCTCATTCTGTGAGCACATGGACCCTGTCTCAGTAGCCAGGTGGCATCAGTAAGTTTCAGCCCTTGTTCTGAGAATGGTGCCTATTACCCATACTTAAACCAAAGCATCTTTCTTAATTTAAAAGATGGCTGCCTTAATAGCTTATTGCCTGAAATGTTCTTTGATACTGAGGCATAACACTTTCCAACTGTGCACAATCAAATATAAGGGGCCTGTTAATGCTGCATGCTGGCACAAACCATACTTGGGAGATAGAAAGGTGATTAGCACCTCCTAAGCTCTATCCAAATAGAAAGCTAAAACAATCTGGATCGGATATGAACATTGCATATAAAATTCTTTAGCATCCTATCTTCACAGTCCAGATTAGTGCCAATGGCTTCAGCAAATGAAACAAAATAATCACAAATTCAAGGCTTTCATGAGTGTGACATGCAGAACTATTGGGAACAGCAGCGCTGCTTTTAGACCACTCTCTGAATGTGGTGTCATAACACGAATCCTCAAGAGCTCATAAACCCAGATGCAGCATTTTTTCTGTAGACTTCCAGTAATGGACACTGTGCAGGGACAGGCGACACTTGTATTAGGTGTTGTACAGCAGACCTGGCAGCACTGGCGATTCTGCCCACCTCAAGCTGCCCACCGTCACTCACCCAAGTCATATCTGCCTGACTGCAGCTGACCCAAATGGGTGGAAAACTGTGGCTGGATCTGAACTCAGGAATGCTTCCCAAATCCGGGTTCAAATGTACTTTCTGACTTCACACCAGGGGAAGACTTGAGCACTTGCCCTCTCCTGCGCCAGGCAGTTCTGCAGCAAGTGTGGTGTGGGGGCCATGAGGGCTGGTGGTGTGGGCTGGCTGGGTTCCCAGCACAGATCAGCAGTGACCAAAGGTATTCATGAGTCTATGGAGGGGCAACAGAACCAAGACTACTTATCTAAACAACCCCCACCCACAAGAGATGGTGCTCCAGAGGCAGATGCTCTATTGCATTCTGCAAACAATATGTTCGTTAAAGACCATCAAACAGCTTAGAAATAGATTTCTGGAAAATGTACAAAATGAAAGCAAAATTACAACATTGCTGCATGTAGTGACAAAGCATGAAGATACATCAGCATTAAGGAAATAGCTAGCTTGGGGTTTTCAATTGCAATTACCATGTACTCTCTCTGTAATACCTAGGAGACCCATAGCACATTACAGAATTTTGTTAATTACTAAGTAAGCGAAGAAAGAGAAGAAAAAAGCATTGTGACCAAAATATATATTGTGTATTGATTTAGACTTGTATTTCAGGTTTAATAATTTCGCATTCCCTTTAACAGCCTACACTGTATTTTACAAAAGGTAATGAAACCTTAGGAATACAGAGGAAATCACTTCACCCTCTGTCACTTGACTTATGTTGAGAAATAGGAAGGAGTGGTTTGTCTTCCCCTTGCCCTATTTATAAAATGTGTAGTTTGGCAAAGAGTAGATTAGCAAGATTACAGACTTTTCTATGTTGTTATTTATCATGCAACAGCGGACAAAATAGTAACTGGTGTTTGATGTTAAAAGAGTCTTCCCGCGTAATACCCTCAGAAAGCAATCACAAGAACACTCAAAACGATAACAATCATTGTCCCATCAATTTCAGCAGTTCAAACCAGCAGAAGTTGCTTGGCTTGTAGAATGATAATGAGAACATCTCTATTCCTAGAAAAGACAAGTCACTCAAATTGGGGCTTCCACTGGTACTACGTAAGCTATTAATGAAACCACCATTGGATCACATCTAACTGGAGGAATAACCACAACTAAACTAACTTGTAATGAGAAATTATTTAACCTTGTTGCAATACACTTATGCGTCTGGAACCTTAGACTGTTTTGAGTGCCCATTTGGGCTACATAGTTTCATAGAATTGCACTGTGGAAACTTAAGGGAAAAAAGCTTCATACAGAACTTTAAACAAAGAAAAAGCAACAAGTTCTGATGTGTGCTTTCTTTGTAGAGGCTTTAATCATTTTCAGTTATTACTCATTTTCAGCACAGATAACTACTGCCACATCTGCACTGTTGAAATCAGAGATGTCAAGCAGCTTTGTGGTACAGTGAGGAGGTCAAGTCTCAGCCTTGTTTCCAGTGGAAACAGGACTTATGTGATCACATTGATTAGGAGCATGCAACTCTTTCCTCCCACATCCATCATTTATTTAATTGGCTGCTTTCAACCAAAATAGAGAATCACAGATTTACCAAAAGTAATAAAATTCCTACCAGTTTCACTGAAGTAGACAAGTAAGAAAAGGACAGAGATCTTAGATGTGCATTTTTAACAGACACCAAAGGACATCAAGACGAGACCCCTGAACGATCCCAACAACAGGTAAAATCCATTTGAAACTTTGTCAAAGGTCATTAGAGAGAAGTTAGACACCAGTAGACACAAATCTAGTACTGATGCTCTTAGAGGTTGTACACAGAATGACCTCAAAAGCTGAGCTGTATTTGGCATCTTCTGAGTTCAAGACATGCTACCAGACTCCTCTGGACTAACAGCAATCAGCAGTGTAGGAATAGCAAAGGCATAACATCCTACAGCCATGCAAATTATGCTGTACCTCAAGAGTGCCCTGAGACATCAGGAAGTCATAGAAGAGACTTGCTTTGGTGAATCTGTACCTGCTGCTATCAGCTGCTGTATTTGGCCTTGTATTTTGCATGAATGCCTGATGTGTTGAAAGGGTAGCCCAAAGTTAGGACATGGTCCTAAAATTCGGAGAGATTAGTTCTCTACCACACATGTCCAGGTGATCTTAGTACCATTGTACAAATCCTCATCCATATAATGAGGGTAATGGCATTGGCCTGTGTAAAGCAACACACTACAGATAATAAGTACACTCACACAGTGTGGAGACAAAAAAGAGGGCATCTTTAAGGCAAAGATAAGATACCTAAGCCTGAAGAAAGCCGGGAAAATATCATGCAGGCCTTTTCTCACACTGTTACATATCCTATCTCCCAGATTTTAACCACGTTATTTTTTACATATCTTATTTCTCATCCTTATGTCCTTTGCCACCAATTATTTCCTTCCCGATGATTCAATATGAGATCAGCTTGGGAAGCACTAGAGGAACAGCTCATAGCTGCAAAATGAGACTTCAGGAAAAGAGTCCAAAGTATCTGAAAGAGGTGTCATCCAAGAACGGTTGATAGACTTCTGGAAGCAAACTGTATTTCAGAGAATCAGTACTCTGCCTACAGTTTGCTTTGCATCCACCGTTGATTGCTATGGTACATGCACAGCAACTTTTCCCTTGAGACTTACTCATTATAAAATTAAACTTCCCAAACCTCAAAAATTCATACAGGCCTCCAAATAAAAGTATCACAAGATGGGAGGGGGGAGTGCGAAGGGGCAAAGGAGGGAAATAAAAATGTGGCAATCACCTATTAAGAGCCATAGACACAGAGCATGGCATCTAATCCACTAATCCCCAACAGCAGGAGAAAAGTCATTACTTGTAAACAAGCACCGATCTTATTAAGCCCCCTGTCCTTTCATAGCTACACTCACTTTTCATGTGTTATGTTTTCAGGGACAGGATGCAAGAGCAGAGCAGAGGTAGCTTTTCTGATTGGACGCACACACTACAAATATATGTGTATATCTATCTTCAAAAGTATAGCGTATAGCTTTTTTTCTTTCTCCTACTAATTCATTAATTTTTCTTTAAAGCTCAACTTACGTTAATGAGTGCAAATTCTGCTCTATTTAGGATCATCTTTTTAATTTCCTCTTTACTTTTTGCTATTCTCAAACCATCTCCCTTTCTGGGGAAAAAAAAAAATCTGAAATGTCAAATGCTTCAGTAAGGTGACTTCTATTTATTTCATCTAGATGGAATGAAAGAATTACCCATTTCATATACAGTAGGCAGTCCAGGACAAAGACCGAAACTAAGTGGCTCCCCACAGATCCCTTTACGTCTAGTCATAGATCATCTTACTGTTGTGCAGAAGATAAAGAAAAGTAACAGAGGCACTTCCGTATTGCTGGTTCACTTGTCTTCCGCTTATAATGAATACTTAATGATATAACTATCCACAATTTTTCATATCTAAGCAGATCAACAGATTACACAGCTTGCAAATAGCTAAGCAGATCTTAAAAGAGCAGAACATTCCTGGTGTTCTGCCTGGGTAACATTGTCTATTACACTGCCAAACTAATGAAGCCCAAACCAGCAAAAAATCCTCGGTAGGAAAACAAGGTGTTATCTGCCAGCTCTAGATGGACCACTGAATTATCACTCATCTGCTCACAAAGTTTGGTTCCAATTACACCTCTGAATTGCTCATTCCTTGAGGACATCTGGTGTAAGTTGCTTTCTGAAAGGTAGCCACATCTTTCACAAAGTTACGTGGATAAACAGCTGCTGTATATATGGTCACAAAAAAGCGAGAAGCAGCATTCTGTTTCTCCCCCATCTTGGAACATAAACTCACTTCTTCGCATCTACTGTGCAAGCAGAGTTTGACTTTTTGTTGTTTCTTTTCCTCTTCCCTCCCCGCCTTTATTTTCCTGCTGGCTCTGCTTCCTTACACGTAAACCTACGCCTGCAAATTAGAGATGCTGTGTTGCTAAGTTCTGGCTTCATACCTAGAAGGCACTTGAGAAAACCTGGCTGCGGTTGTGCTGAGTGCTACGCAACTGTTTTGGTAGCAGCTGTTGTCTCTGAGTCAGCTGGAAAACAGCTGTCAGTTCACTACCTTTTCCTTAGGCAGAGGGTGCTCACTGGAGGCAGTTATTGGCTTGGTTATACAGGTTCATTTGCAGGAGATGGCTGGACAGATACTGCTTCTGCCATACGCTGGGAGGTCACCTCTGCAGGCAGTTGTCATGTGATTTGGAAGGTGTTACCATGTGTCTGCTTTTGAGAGTTTGATTAATCAATATAATGTGAATTTTGTTCAAAACTGTATGGGTCCAAACTAAAACTCACAGTTATCAACAGGAATGTCTCCACACACTTCACTGCACTTTGAGTTAGATTGTGCTAAATATGGCCTATTTTCCCCGCAGATGAGTGTTGGAAACAAAATTCATCTGCATGCAGAGGGATCAGAAAAATATCTATATCCAACTCAATTCAGGTGAAGTTTACACATTGCTTATCTATGAGGCTTGATTCATCTGTCATTTAGACTGGCTTGGTTTCAGTTTAATTCCCCTGACCTCAGCCAAATGACTTTGGATTTAAACTGAAGAATGGGGACAAAACAAAAGCCAACATCTTGAAATAGCATAACATGGGCTATTGTAATAGATCCCTTAAAAATATACAAGGCACATATAGCATCAATGTTTACTAATAAAGTACATTTTAAGAGAAAAATAAGGATGCTACTTATCTTTCCTGACCTATATGAAGTAGAAGAGGTGACTTGGGCTTTGGCCCTAAAATAGTGAATGCCAAAAAAAAGAATCTGTCAACATTTTTTAATCTAAAATTTTGCCAGGATATTTTTCTGTGGCAGAGGAAGAGGTATCTTTTCTCACATTAGCTGAAGGACTGTTTAATAAATCAGCATGAATTGACATAATGTACATGGGCAGTATATTTATCTGACTTATAGGGTGGGAAAAAGGAAATAAGTGTATTTAACACAGAAAACCAAGCATGCATCTAAAATAATGAGATTTATCCCAGCCTTTGCTGTGATCATTCAATCTACATTCTCCTCACCCCCACTTTTGTGTTGCTCTGTCTACATCCTCTCTAGATTTTATCTGACTCAGAGACTAAGCTTCTGTCTCTGTAATGTAGGTAGCACACCTGGGTTACTGCTGTCTAAATAATGAGAAATGACTGATTAGTAGGGTAATTGTTGCAGGAAGGGAAAACTGTGAAATATTCTAGCCGTACAGTAAATGGCATAGCATACTAAAGGCAACACAAACAAATATGCTTTGAAATGTACAAAATCCCATGGACCTCTTCAGTTTCCCCAATTTCTTGGAATTATGGATTTTTTCAAAATCCTCATCAGTCTGTACCACGAGAGGCATGCAAAGATATAATCATACAATAAACTATCTAAATACTCATAGTACCAGGGGATGTGAAGACATTTTAAACATTTCATTGCAGTAAGAAGCTGAATACAGAAGCCAACACACGTTGTTCCTCCATCTCCCTCCCCCTTTATATATTAAAATAACATAGGGCAAGAACAACACGTACTAAAGCTAGATTGACCCTTCTCTCAGGGACTGACAATCAGTTACTTTTGATAAAAGGTGTTAAAGTACTTCCAAGAAGTTTTACATGGCCTTACAGACAGCTCTGCCCCTTTCCCAGGCTCAGGCTCCACATATGAGAAATGGGCTTGCGACCCACTGTCCTTGCAGCCTGCCTGTCCATCTGTCCTCCCCTCTTGTGGCACTCAAAAGCACTGCCCCTGATAATGAGATAGAGGCAGAAGAAAGTCTTTTTCTTAAGGGAAAAGATTTTTCCAGCAGCATAAACCCACGTGTTACAGACTGGTACATGCTCAGCTCCTGCCTGCTTTCAGATCAGTTTCTACTCTATGACACATACTGCTTTTTTCCCCCTCTACATCATCACCAAGGATCAGATCTCCTAAAGACAGATTTATTTTAGAGGAAAGCCATAAGCTAGAGTCTTTGCAAAGAGCAGTAAAACTCCTTTTGAGTAAATTGCCTCTGTGACCACCATCTGATATCACACAAACAGTGAACTACTACTGCTCCCGTAAAGGTTTCAGGATTTGTCTGGTCTTTGATGAACCTTAGGCTGCTGTTTCATATTCTAATAGAAATTAAAGAGCTAATTATGTATAATTTGGACTACACATGAGGGACACAGGCTCAGCTTCCAGCTGAGCTGGGAAAATTTTAATTGTTTAGTTAGAAGAGCAATCTATTCTGAGACATGCAAAAGCAGCTTCTGATTCTAGGTTAAAAGTCATCAGAGCAAGTTATGATCTTGCAACTATTAGTTTCCCAATTTAGATTGAGGAATAACAACTGTAAGGAGAAGGCAGTGACTGTGCAGATTAGATCATTAGACCCACAGTCAGCAGAACTAATGTCCATTAACCTAAGTGGTGGCAATAACACCCTTCTTCCTGGCAAGGCCCCACAACCTCCTCCTAATCGGTATTTCTGGAACACCCAGCTACAGCAGGGTGAGCCAGATCCAGGGACACATTAAGCAGGAAAACAGCAACCATAATTGTTTGGCTGTGTGATTTTCTATCATAATCTGGAGTCCTCCGGTGACCAGTGCAAGGGGAGAGGGTCCCCTTCTTCCCACTCAGACTGCTCAGGACACCAACGATCTCAAAGCCTCTTCATTAGGAAACAAATTTGTGAAACCATGGGTCAGAGGCAAGGAAAGCACCAGTTCTCCGACCAGCATCAATGTCACCTGAGTAATCACATTTCCCCTCCTGCCTGATCAGGCCACCCAAAAACCTGCCAGACAGCTTCCCGCAGAGATAGGCTGCTGAGCTGCCACCTCTGGCATGGGGCTCATCGCACAGATCCCAGGAACCACAGGACATCAGGGCACCAAAAGAAATGAACCAGAGAAAATTCGAAGGCATTTTACTTTTTATCATAACAAAAAAACCCAGGTCTTCATGTTTCAGTGGTGAGTGCAAACTCACGGATTTTAGGGAACTTTAATAACAGCTATTTCTTAGCTATTCTCTCTGCTTTCCATGTCTGTCACCATCAGCTGCGTATAGTCCACAGTTAACAAGGGACTTTATTTTAAAACTGCTAATGCGTAGGGTTTAAATAGCATCTTTGTGTTGACAGATTCTGTGTTACTGTGCAGAAGGGGAAAGTAACAAAAAAACATCAATAAATTAGAAACTTGCAAGAACAGCGAGAGTCAACGAGAAAGCATCCACTTAGAGCTGCTGAGGGCAAATGAAACGAACCAGGATGCATTACCATCTGTTTTGGGCAGTCTCACTTGGCAAGGGTCTAAGACCAGAAGGGACTGATGTATCTTCACTGTCTAGGTCACCACACAATGCTGTCTGGATTGGGCTCAAGCCCTGGATTGAAACAGAACAGTCTCCTTCAACTTTCCCTCATGCCGAAGCACCACAAAGCAAATAACTTGTCAAGGGTTATGCAAAAGGTATCTGCCATATTAATCTCTTGATTTGCTCAGTTGAATCTCTGGATTTATCTGTCCTATTTTAATTGTGGGCATGATTCATTCATCATATCCATTTTTGGTGGTATCAGAGAAACTCTGCCACATTTATTCCATAATATGCTCGCTTTATTAAAAAGATAAGGAAGCAAATATAAAATGAAAGCTATTAATAAACACAGGACTGACTTAGTACATCAAACCACCATGTGAATACTCATAATTTAAAAGAAACTAATCACGTCAGTCACTGAATTAGATGAATTACATCTAAGGATCTGGGCTTCATTTTCTAGAGACTACACAAATCCATTGCAAAAAAGAAACACACAGCCCCTGCTTCCAGGCAAAAATATTGGGTAACTGCTTCAACAGCAATCATTAGATAGATTTCCAGATATGTTGGTGGAAAGTGCTTAACATTATAGGCCCAAGAACAGCATAAACTATGCCAACAGAAAAAACCATGCTGCCCCCTCAACCTTTCCACAGTAGTGGCTGAATTGCCACCGAGTTTCACTTCCAGGGTGAAGGTGCTGGTGGTGTGATGGGACCTGTGCAGGTCTAGAGCACTGTCATTTTGCCATGCTGCAAGGACCTGCTAGAGCACGTGAAGGTGAAGGATTTAGTGTCCCCTCTCCACCTGAATGACCTGGGAACAAGCTGCATTTTAGCTACAAGTATACTGAGTCTACGGACGAATGGTAACTGCTCAGGCAGCGCCGTGGTGACTCCATTCTCTCAGCTGGTGTGGTGGGATAATAAACCCAAATCTTTATTTCTTTCCTGAGATTGGGTGCACAGAGCAGACTCTGCCTAGTGATTTCAACTTTTCACCCATTACAAACAGGGCAGACACACGCAAGGCTTCAAGATGATGTTACATGGCCCCTGAAAAAATACTGGTTAGAATGCATAAACACAGCACCACCAGTGAGCTCTCTTTGGAGAGAAACTGCTGGAGTATATGAGAACATTGTCTAATATATACTCATCTAGACCACTGACAGAACTGTCAGGGCAAAACTTTATTGTTTTCAAAGTTCCCTCAACACAAGTGTCACGGTATCTTCCTGCGTCTTCGAAATAACAGAAAAGTTGTTCTAGGTGTGCAGAGCTTTTGTTTCTTACCAGAGAAAGAAAACTATTATATTAGGGTAGTTACCTTCTCTCAGTCCCTGTTACTACAGAGTTAACACATTGCTATAGGAAAGGAATATTGCTAATGGGAATATTTTACTTCTGTCCTCTTCTGGGTTTTGGCACGGGTAAGTGAACATGTGCTGTCCCTCAGTTCACCTGGGCCTGATGAGACTTACAGCAAGAAGTTCCTGCCCCTTTGCAGCAGAGCTTCCTTGTAGGAAGCAGTCTCTCTTTCCTAGCACTGGCATGGCATCTCCTTCAGCTGTACAAACACAGCCAAAGCAGCTGATGTCTGGGAGTCTAGAAGAGCCTGTGCTCTGCAGATCTCTGCTATTCAGCAATCATCATGAGCAGTGCAAACCAAGGAGTCTGTCCATGTCAGTGAGCTGTGTTACTTACACTTCCCACGATCCTTCAAGACAGGAAAGCACAGCTCCTCCACCTGCAAGGGTCATCAGTCTGCTCGTGTTGTCAGTCACCAGCAGCATTAAGGGAGAAAGCATGAGCCTTGCTGCGGGGATACATTCATCAGACCTGAATGCTTCATACAGGATCATTTTGATGATGCCTTAACTAGCATGCTTTCTAAGGGAGCTCTGTGTGGTACCTCAGATCACACAGATACTGAGGTGAGAGGTGATTCTGCACAGGAAAGCAAATCCACATCTAACTCCATGGTGTTTGGATGAGAGGTCTTCATTTTGCTCTTTGTGGATGTAGAGAACAGCCCCTCCACTCAGCTTTACTAACCTCCAGCTGGAAAACAGTATGTGTCACATTGCCCAAAACCGCAAGGCTGGTCAAGATATTAATAAGCTGCCTTTTGAGCCTATAGAGAGCACTTGAGTTATTTTGCAAACTTTTCTTCATATTCAAGAAGTCCAGAAAAATACTGCCTTTAAATAAAACCAGCTTTTCATATAACCCTGGGATTCTTGAGCTCTGGCTAGGAAAAAACACCCAGGTATTGAAAGTGTCTGAAGAAAAGAAAATATGAGAAGTCAGAGCCAGCAATAGCAGCATTTTAAATGAGAATGTGAATTCCTCCAACATGTGGGGATAGTCAAAGGAAAGAGAAGATGAGGATCGTGCTCAGAGCAGGCAAGGTCATTGCTGGAAAGTGAGATGAACAAAAAATCTGGCAGCATTCAATTCACACGCTGCCTCAGCTGAAGCAGGTAAAGCTCGGCCTTTTGTTAGAGACTGCTGTTGTTCTGGTTTAAAAACTTTTCTCCCAGCTTCCTGCCTATCTTCCTGCTGAAGATTTAAAGATATAGGAGGCAGGTGCATTGTGAGATGAACAATAAAGAGGAGGGAAGCAGCCCTTATCATTCTCTAATATCTTTCCCAAAGCTGTGAAGCAGCACCCGATGCAGGCTGTGTGATGCCTGACCCCTGGCAGGATGAAACATCCCATTTCACAGGACCACTGTGATGACTGAGTCCCTTTACATGCTCCATGGCACAGCAAGTATGGGGGAAGGCTGGCAAGGGAGCCAGGGAGCAGAATGCCAAGAGTGGGGAAAAGGAAGCAGAAAAACTACCAGGACAGACAGAGTGGAGGAGGCTGGATAAGAATTCAGATACAACCGGAATGAAAGGCTAAAGCAGAGCACTATATTTAACAGAACTGCTCAATTGAATGTTGCTGGAGAGCTTAAGTTTTGCAGAATCATAGAGTTGGGGAGTAACTTTAACTTCAGCGCTTCTTCCCTGCTCTGTTCATGACTTTCACTGCTCACATCATGTTTGAATGTAGGTATCAGCTTCTCCAAGACTGCATCTTTGCACCTGACATATCTTCGAGCTGTTGTACATACCTAATAAGCCTTTCTAAATATTATGTATCACTTACTTCAGGACAGTGGTGTGAAATCAAGTGCACATTATGGAACACATTTAATAAGTTAAGATTATAAATATGGCTTCAGTAAGGGCTGGGGAGAGCTGAGGGTTTAGTAGCAATCCAAACTCACTTGATGTTACCGCTTGCAGAACGAAGTAGGTTGGAGAAAGATCTTGAAGAAAAGTTAGGATAGTTATGTGGAATTGCACTACTTTTGCTCACAATGCTCTTGATTTATGATCCTAACAATTGTAAACCAAGCTAAATTAATGTTACAACACTGAACTTTACACCATGAATACATTCTTGCGCAGTAGCATGTAACTTCAGCCAAATACTCCATGTTGTCACTTTAATTTAATTCTAGAAAACATCCTTGGATTTGCTATTAATACACTGATAAAGCCCTATTTGATACCAACCTACCGATTGTCCTGGTGGAATTGGTATTGCTGAATACTTACCTGCTGGGTCACATTAGATCGAAAACACGACAATATTAAAAATTTCTGACAAAGTTCCCCAGGATTACATCAAAAGCTATCAAAATAAACCAGCGGGACAGCAAATAAAAGAGCTTAAGCGAGTGTTTGGTATTTGATATTGTATTCAAAGGCATCTTTTGTATTTTGAGAGCCAGAC
The DNA here is from genome assembly GCA_039720435.1 of Amazona ochrocephala. Classification (NCBI taxonomy): domain Eukaryota; kingdom Metazoa; phylum Chordata; class Aves; order Psittaciformes; family Psittacidae; genus Amazona; species Amazona ochrocephala. The sequence goes on along the minus strand of CM077881.1, from coordinate 76,579,912 downwards.
CAGGGTTAAGCTTGAAGAATTTAAAATTATTTCTTTGGAATGACTTTATTCAATTGATACAGTTAAAAAAACCACTACCCAGAGCGGGCTCAAAACCATGACACAGATTAATTGCCTCATTCTGTTTCTACACAAGGAGTGAATTGGATATTGTTTAATTAGGGAGAGATATTTTAAGATGTCACAAGATTGATTGGAATATTTCAAAGACCTTTCTAGTTTGCTGTTAAAACTGAAACACAACGGGGGATGTAATGAAAACAGAACAACTTGTTTCTTCTCCATTATGCTATTGGTGTTATGGAAATTACTGTATTATAGAACCATGTTATAGACATACAGCCTAAGCCAAAGTCCACTCAAGCTGGAAGATTCTGGAACAGACTCATAATGACCTGTCTAAAAGTAAGAACATTGGTGGATGTGTATCACCATATTTTACTTGCTTCAGTGGAGCTGAGCCAGCTACATCAGCTCAGAATATAGCCTTGGTCATCTCAGGCAACAAAGCAGTGTTTTCAGAGCACAGATCAGCTCCATGGCAGGTGAGTAACTTCATCTGTGGCAGATGAGGAGTTTCTGAGGTATGGCAGACCTGTTTTTAATGATTATCTTCTCCAAGACTTAATTATGCTTAATGCTTTCCTGTGACAGAGTGAGGTGGTAAGAGAGACTTCCTCATGCCTATTTGTCAACAGAAATACCAGAGCTAATAACAGTAGTCTCTAATACGTTCCACCTTGAACTTCAGAATATGACCAGCTGTCGTGTCCCCCCATCAGTGTTGGGAGACAGGGACAAGCTGAGGATTGTGAACTCCCACTCTTTATTGAACAAGGAAGTTGCCACGACACAATTCCTTCTGCCATTATCAGGTTACACCAACATTTTCAGAATACCAGGACCTACTTTCCCTCACAGTAACAAAGGTTTAGACCTTTTCCAGAGCCTATGGTAGCTGCAACCCTACTGCTGAGTGACAAGAGACAACACTTGCACTGCATGCTCTTCAGGGTGTGCACATGGGAGAGAGAGGATGAGCACACAGCTCAATTCATGCCACTTGGTTTTCATTCTGAAACTTAAGGAAAACTGTCCAGGACAACTTCAGCTTTCACTTAACAGAATGCCCTAGCTCACCTATGGCATTTTGTTCTTTAAATAGCAAAACAAAAAGCCCTCCAACTTAACGTTGTCTTTCAACCCTCTCTTGATCTGTTCCCATTTCCCAGAGTTGAAGGGGCTGCAGCATTTTACCAGCTAATCTCTTAGCCTGTTCTTCCAAACGCAGGGAAGAGGGCCACCTCTGACCCTCATGCCAGGATAAAAGGAAAGAGAGCAACAACAGCTATCACAAACAACTCAGTCAAGCTCAGCTAAGTGGAGCACAGCCAGAAAAGTGGCTGGGGAGAAAACTCAGACCAGCACATTCCTAATAGTGCTCTTAAACAGCCAGGTCCAGTAGATCTCTTCCCTTGTTCCCACATTGAAGCATGAATCACACAACCCTAACAAACACCTTCAGAAGCTGGAGGTTTGATGGGAACACAGGATTACCACAGGTCCTGCCGACCAGGGCTTGCAGCCAGTGTGGTTTTGGCAGACTGCTCTTGGTTCATACGGTAACACAATGATGACTCATGATGCTCTTCCCCACTAATGGGAAATTACTGAGAAGTCTCAGAAGAATTACTCAAAGCTTTGACTTTGTGTCTACAAAGCAACCTCCCAGCGGGAATTCCTGCCTGCTTGCCAGGTCTCTGGCACAGCGTGGGACTGGATGAGCTCCCATCCTCTTGCAGTTAGGGCTCAGTCATGCCCACTGGCAGCACTCCTTTCTGACTCCCCTCTCTTCCCTATGACATAGGCTTCAACCCAGCACAGGCACTGGGTAAGAGAGACCTCTTAGCTCTTTCAGGTTGCAGTGAGAAGGCTAGGGGCCACACTCTGCACTTGACCAGGCGTACAGAGACCTGTGGCATCTTGCCTTAGCCAAGAGCTTTGTCCACCACCCCACATACAGCACCTCACGGGTGTCTCAAGAGAATATGCTTGTGAAAGCTGCTCCTGGACAGCCACAAAGACCTTGAGAAGTGACAGGAATACCCAGAGATGTGGGATTTCATGACACTTCTCACCACAGGACTGAGGACAGTACCTCAATCAGAACACTGAAACCCCTAAAATGCAAGCCCACAGAAAGATACTGAAGCTGGAGGTGACCAGCACTTCATCCAAAAGAAGTCAGGAATCATAGACTTCCCAGCCACATAGAGGCTGCAGGGCATGTGCTCCCCTTAGAGAGGATGGAAGACAGAAATGCTGTACCAATAATTTTTCTACTCTTCTTTTTTAGGAGATCTGCAAAGGTGCTAGAAAAACTGCTTTCCTCATTCCAGTTAAATAAGACTAGCATTTTCTTCCAGTAATTTCAAGTAGGGTGCACATTTGGCTTCCTGTAAACTATAAATTCATGAAGACAAGCCCCCACAAACCAGCACGAGTAGGAATCACCTCATGACTTATGTATGTGTGTCATTTCCAAAAAATTCCGCAAATCATTTATACAGCAGGATGCGTACATGCTGCCTGTAAGCAATTAATCAGAAACAACATCTCACATCCCTGGGCTGGCAGCTGAGGTGGGGCTTGAAATACAGTAGGGTGGAGAAAAGAGAACTTAAACATCTCGTAAATGTAGGAGAGTTCTCCATGTAAGACTAGACAGGAGGATTACAGAGGAAACAGGACTTGCATGTGCATTTGCCAGGGATGTGAGGAAGAGCTGCTAGCATGTGCTGAGATTTCTCTCCAGGCAGCTGCCCAGGTCTGTGTCAGTTTTGATTATGAGCTGTGCCAACGATGAAGAAACATGCTGCAGCTACAGCAGCCTCGACATATTCTTACCAATCTCTTCCTAAATATTTCTGAGCCCTGTCTCTGAATCCCCTTACTCATGGATCCAGGAGAATTCTCCAGGTATTCCTCATTCCTCTCCCATGATAACTTACAGTATGTGAGAAAAGAGCAGCTCCTGCTGGAAGTAACTGACAGATAACTATTTAAGGATGCTCAAGTACCACCAGGAGGACTGAGATGAAGGGAATCCACACAATGCTGTTGCTTATGTTTCACAAGAGCGAGTGCAGCTCCTGGCTGTTCATTTGAATACCAAGTTGATTGTAAACTCGTGATTCTTGTCATTTCAGGAAATTGAGATCACATACTCATAAGCTGAAAATCTTTAAGTGCTCTTTTAGTGGGCATGGAGGGAATTACAGACTGTAGTTTTGTGATGAGGGTAACTAAAGACCGGCTATCATCCCAGTTTAACTCCTAGTAGAAGGAGTCAGGGGAGTGGGAAAGCAACCATCAGTCTGCTGAGAAGGGAGAAGGCATCCCCCCTTTACCTTAGTAGACCAGCCTTCAAAAGCAACTTGAATAAAGCAAATCTCCAACCACACTGTGGAAAAACAAACAGTTGAAAAGCTAGCCACTAGCCCAAACAGAGACTGCAAAGGATGATTGTGGTTTCTGTACCTGTGGTTGTAAATACACCCTTTTAAATGGAAGAGGCTTTGCACCTCCTCCACAATACCCCACACAGCAATGGCAAGTGAGGCACAGAGGCCATGATTTAAACCCAGGATTTTCAAAACCAAAAATTAACTTCTCCAAGCACAGGGTCTGTCTGATCTCTCTCAAGCTAGGATGAATAATACACATATGTTTAAATCTGAAATACTCTTCTTGTGAGCTTTCCCTTCCAGCAGCAGCAAATTCCTATCCTCCTTTCCCAGATGAGCCAAGGTATTCCTGAATATTTTATAACTAAAAACCTTTTTTTCTTTTTGCCCTCCTATGTAGATCCCCACACACTGCAGCCCAGCATGACAAGCTCTTTTCTTTGAAATATTCAGCCACTTTCAGTGGGTCTTGTCAATCCTTTACACCTATTTTAATTGAGTATTTCAAAGCGGAGTGAGATGAGAGCACTCTGCCTGGGTGGGCACTCACTGATGATGTCAGGCTCTCCCTCCTCACCTCTAGCTGAAGCTATCAGATATCTTGCTGCTTTTGAGCTGATGGTATGACGCATGTCAGAGCCTAATGGGTGAATAGTGGTGATGGGGGAGCTTGAAAAAGAGTAGATAAAGCATGCTAAATTTAGAAGCTGTTTGTTTTCAGATATGGGTCTGAACATTAACTCACACAAAAATCGTGTCTCACAGCTCTGCAGTTCCACGATATCTCTGTTCCCTAGCTAGGGCCAGGATATACAAAATCAGTCTATTTTTCATAGTAAGTTTCCCTGCTTTCCCCTGCTCCCCATGTCTCCAAGGTTGGATGACTGGATCATATAGGTAGATATAGCACCCAGGTCTGCTCTAGATGCAGTATAGTAGCTGTCACAAATCTTAGTTCTTTCCAAAGAAAATCAATGGGATACAGTAGAAATTTTATATTATTCACACCACATTCAAACCAATGGACACATCAGTTTCCATTCTAGTATAACATTTACATCTTTTAAAATAGAATCTGAACAATTACTGAACAACTATCAAGTTTCTCAAGCAGCTTGTAAAACTTCTGGATAAACAAGAAGGGAATATAAAATGGGATCCCCTGTACCTCATTGCATTTCTTTGTGTACATGAAAAGCAGATTTTTAGAGAGAAGGATTGCAGACGGAACGGCTGCCTGAACCCAAAACCTCAGGACATTCTGGATACTAGTGACCATCAGCTCCACTAGCATCAGGCCACAGGCAGACAACTAAAAAGAGGCTGCTATAAGAAGTAGTCCTCAAACTGAGTGCATGCAAAAGAAGGACAGTATTTGCTTGAAAGCAAGACAGCCAAGGAAATATGTTTTGACATAAGATTTTTTGTTGCCATGGGTTTGCGGTTTTTTCTCTCTTCTGTCTTTATCCTCTCTTTCTTTAACTCATCAGTTCATTCTAGCTGGCAATGATACTATGAAATTAATTATTTGTATATGTTGTCCCAGGCAGAATCCCCTGCAATTCCCTGATAAACTCCTATCTCATGTTCCTGCCTTCATCACTTTAGAGGTTTTGCTTCCCATTAGAATTAGTTGTTTACAGTTGACAAATATTATCTGTATTTTCCTTGAAAAAATGATCATGGGGATAAAACTTCCATTTTTATATTCACAAATAAAGCTGAGCAGTTACATGGCTTTTGGCATAAAGAGGAACACGACAAGTTTTCTATTCAAATATTTTTCCTCTCTCAAATTCTCTATTGTGGCATTTTAGATCCAATGCCTGAACATTCAGTGTAATTAATTAATCCTTTTGTTCTCAAGAGTATTTTAGTGGGATTTGCCAAAAAATGTTTGGAAAATAGCAGTGCATTTAATAGTATGTGCATTGGCTACTGCTTTAGCACTCTGTAGGAGTGGATAGCCACATTAAGCATAAAACATTAGCTGTGTCTGGGAAGCAGGGTCCTGTTACATGAACATAGTTTAAAACCAAGAGATGAGTGCCTGGCTTTTTTATTATCCCAAATGATAAATAACATATCAGGCTGAGAACCCAATTACAGGTGAGATGGGTAAGGAAAAGGGTGAGGTGTTAGCCATCTTGGTGGTCAAAAGGTTGAGGCAAGAGATGAAAAAGCAAAGAGTAAACACGTAGTAGATATGACAGAGGCAGCCTGAACGCCAACAGAACCAGGTACCAAGACCAGAAGTGGACTCCAGTTGTCCAGAGCTTAAATAGCCTCTATCAGATCTCTACTCTTCTTAATGATCTGGGTGCAACCTCTGTCTCACCAAGTGTTACACTCATTTTTATATTTGCTTTCTTCATTATACGTGTATTCTACTGTCAGAGTTACTGGAAAACAGGCTAATAAAATAGGCTTCAAACCCAAACAGAAAATGCTAGGTGACTTTACATTATGGTCAATAAACCTGGGAATCCAAAAAAAAAATAAATAATAAGACTATATAGCTTAGCGTTCACTCATGAATCCCCATGCCATAGTGCTCTCTGCAGCAGCAGAAGCCTTTAATTATCATCACTATGAGCTGGGTCTGCCTTCAAGCATCTGTTTGCACCGGATGTGACGTGTTGTAGCCTTAGTACTATTGTAATAGCAATAGCAATGAAAAAGCAATCAATCTAGTCACTCTGCTTACAGAGCTTTTCACAGTCAGTGAAGACATTTGGGTTACTTGTTTCCCAGTCCTTGAGCTGATTTAAGGTTTCTATTCATTGGCCCCAGAAGAGAAAAAATCAGCACTAGTCCAGTGCAATAGCATTGCCTTAAGTTGGTCCAAAAGGAAAACCAAGATGCATACAGCTCTATCCACAACTTTTTCCTTATAAGCTACAATAACTATTAATTAAAAATCTGAAATCCTTCAAGTTCCATATGTGTTTTTTCAAACAGGTTCACATCATAGAATCATAGAATAGTTAGGGTTGGAAAGGACCTTAAGATCATCCAGTTCCAGCCCCCCTGCCATGGGCAAGGACACCTCACACTAAACCATGCCACCCAAGGCTATGTCCAACCAGGCATTGAACACCGCCCATGATGGAGCATTCACAGCTTCCCTGGGCAGCCCATTCCAGGGCCTCACCACCCTCACAGCAAAGAACTTCTTCCTCATATCCAATCTAAACTTCCCCTCTTTCAGTTTGAACCCGTTACCCCTTGTCCAGTTACTACAGTCCTACTGAAGAGTCCCTCCCCAGCATCCCTATAGGCCCCCTTCAGGTATTGGAAGGCTGCTATGAGGTCTCCACGCAGCCTTCTCTTCTCCAGGCTGAACAGCCCCAATTTTCTCATCCTCTCTTCATATAGAAGGTGCTCCAGTCCCCTGATCATTCTCGTGGCCCTCCTCTGGACTTGTTCCAACAGTTCCATGTCCTTTTGATGTTGAGGACACCAGAACTGCACACAATACTCCAAGTGAGGTCTCACGAGAGCAGAGTAGAAGGGCAGGATCACCTCCCTCGACCTGCTGGTCACGCTCTTCTTGATGCAGCTGAAGATATGGTTGGCTTTCTGGGCTGCAAGAGCACACTGAAGCTGGCTCATGTTCATTTTTTCATCAACCCACACCCCCAAGTCCTTCTCCGCAGGGCTGCTCTGAATCTCTTCCCTGCCCAACCTGGAGCTGTGCCTGGGATTGCTCCGACCCAGGTGGAGGACCTGGCACTTGGCATGGTTAAACTTCATAAAGGTTGGCATCAGCCCACCTCACAAGCGTGTCAAGGTCCCTCTGGATGGCATTCCTTCCCTCCAACGTATCAACCAAACCACACAGCTTGGTGTTATCGGCAAACTTGCTGAGGGCGCACTCAATCCCACTGTCCATGTCACCCACAAAGATGTTGAACAAGACCGGTCCCAACACCGATCCCTGGGGGACACCACTCGTTACCGGTCTCCAGCTGGACATTGAGCCACTGAGCACTACTCTTTGCGTGCAGCCATCCAGCCAGTTCTTTATCCACCGAGTGGTCCACCTATCAAATTGATGTCTCTCCAACTTAGAGAGAAGGATGTCTTGTGGGACAGTGTCAAACGCTTTGCACAAGTCCAGGTAGATGACATCAACTGCTCTACCCTTGTCCATCAGTTCCGTAGCCCCTTCATAGAAGGCCACCAGATTGGTCAGGTGGGATTTCCCCTTAGTGAAGCAAGTTATCATATAGTTGTTATTATCTAATTATTATACAATTCTTTAATCAAACATGTACAAAAGAAACCCAATGAAGGGCTGGCATATTTCTACACTAGTAAAGAACAGGCTTCCCAAAGAAGTGGTAAATGCTCCATCCCTGTCAGTGTTCAAGGCCCGGTTGGACACAGCCTTGGGCAACATGGTTTAGTGTGAGGCGTCTCTGCCCATGACAGGGGGGTTGGAACTAGATGATCTGAAGGTCCTTTCCAGCCCAAACCATTCTACGAGAGTCATATTTAGCTTCGATGTAAGCATAGGCAGCCCTTACAGACTGCAACCTACCACTGATAATTGTTTTGCCTCATGTATTTAGAAGTTTTGGGATAGAATCAACTAGTAGAAAATAAACTACAAAATATGGGCCTAACCCAGCACTTACTGCATTTAATCGGATTTTTTTCATGGCATTAGCAGAGATAATTTAATGCCTCTAGAGCAGAAGTTGGCTCACAATTGTCCACTTTTGCTCGTCATTCACAGAAAAAGCTTCTACTATGCCTTTTCAGCGATGACAGCTGAGTTTTAAATTCCTGCTTTTATTTTGCTTAAAGAGAGCGGATTTCTTTCAAATAAAATGGTCTTTTTATCAGAGTTCTGGCATGTGTTTCCAGGGTCAACTTCTAATAATATCTGTGCAAAAAAACACAGTTGTGACGTTCATTCTTTGGTGCAGCAAAGAATGACACCGTAATGGTGATAATAATTGTGTTTATTTTTGCTTCTAGACAAATGTCATCTATTCTGCATCCAGCTCTGTTGCGCTGTGGGCCTGAGCCATGGCCTCTATGAGGATCAACCGGCGCAGTTCCACCTGGCCCAAATTCACAACAATCTGCTGCAGCCCAGAAAGCCAACCGTATCCTGGGCTGCATCAAAAGGAGCACGACCAGCAGGTTGAAGGAGGTGATCCTGCCCCTCTACTCTGCTCTCATGAGACTTCACTTGGAGTATTGTGTGCATTTCTGGTGTCCTCAACATTAAAAGGACATGGAACTGTTGGAACATGTCCAAAGGAGGGCCACGAGGATGATCAGGGGACTGGAGCACCTCCCATATGAAGATAGGCTGAGAAAGTTGGAGCTCTTCAGCCTGGAGAAGAGAAGGCTGCGTGGAGACCTCATAGCAGCCTTCCAGTACCTGAAGGTGACCTATAAGGATGATGGGGATGGACTCTTCATTAGGGACTGTAGTGATACAACAACGGATTAAAACTTAAACAGGGGAAGTTTAGATTGGATATAAGGGGAAGTTCTTTGCTGTAAGGGTGGTGAGACACTGGAATGGGTTGCCCAGGGAAGCTGTGAATGCTCCATCGCGGGCGGTGTTCAATGCCTGGTTGGACATAGCCTTGGGTGGCATGGTTTAGTGGGAGGTGTCCCTGCCCATGGCAGGTGGGTTGGAACTAGATGATCTTAAGGTCGTTTCCAACCCTATTTTATGATTCTATGATTCTACGAAATATGGGTTGTTTATTTCCTATGCTTTTCTCACTGCTGAAGACATCTCCTGTAAGAATCATTGCCTTTAATTAATGTTAAAATATTTCAGCTAAACTAAAATAATGGGCGTTAAAGATGCATTTAGGATTCTCCTGCTGCAGAGGATCACCTTGTGTCTGTTACCGAGGTCCTTCGCCTACTCAATGGAGAATTTCCTTCAACCAATAAACCACCCTTGTTTGACAGCACCTTTTTCCAGCTGCCCTACTACCTCATTTTAAAGGGGCGCCCCACGCAATTCTTGCTACTGAAGTTAGATTTTTTAAAATTTGATTTTTAACTATTGTCTATCAGATGTTCTTGTTCAAATATTAACTTCTGAGGGTTTGCATTTTGCAATTGAGCAGCATATATGAATGTCCCTTTGCAATGCTCTTTCAGAAACCTTTGTTCTTCTATAACCTTATGTGAGAAGTTATATCTAGGTTTGTGAAGCCCCTGTGGCCCAAATAGTCACTAACAGCGATCCATTGTCTGGTTTTGGCAAACATGAAGCAAAGCTGGACCCTGAATTATTAAGAACTGGTTAAACAACACTAGGGCTCAGGCGTCGATTTAAGTCTGAAATATTTATGATCAATTTCCACCACATCACTTAATCCCCCTGGTTCACTCAAGAAATCTTTGACATTCAGATCATGAGTTGTGTGGGGCAGCTGTCTTGTTTGTAACTGTAGAGTAGAAAACACGGATCCTCAGAACTGGCCAGGGATTCTTGTAGACCAGCACCTCATATACAAGTGTCCTGTTACAGAAACTCAGTGAACTACCCATTTCCAGGAGGTTTTTTTCCCACTGAACTTCATTGTAACCAATGAAGTAGGTTAGAAATATTACTTAGAACTACGCCAGACCCCCTGTCACTAAGTAACGTATCTCAGAAGACAATGGGAAACATTCAACAGTAAGGCAAGGTGCTGCTTCTAAAATAATTATTAATTTCAAAATTTTTGCAAACTGCAGATGGCCACTATCTATGCCCAGTGCCTATGTGTGGATGGTACTCAAGGATAAAAAAGCAACTAGTTGAAAGAGATGGTTTTCTTACCCCTGCTTTGAGTGATTTGACATCTATCCCCAAATTCTTCAGGGAATTTTACATCACTTTAATTCCAAAAGAAAAAAGGATAATTCTGGAAGAGCTGTGTATATATGTATTATATATGGACTACAGCAGCTAGGAATAGGCTTCAAAGATAACTTATATGCATGGGAGAAATGTAAGCAATAAACATATATTTAGAAATGGGCTATTTGGAATACTCCCTATTACCTACTCATTTCCCTCCCCTCTCAATAGCTCACCTGTGGTCACCTTACCTTCACTAACAGAAGAAGTCACAAGATTTGCTGTCACAATACATTCTCAAATAGTCAGTGTGCAGTGATGATCATTATTTACACTCTTTCATTTATTTTTATATTAATCATAGAATCAAAGAATAGTTAGGGTTGGAAAGGACCTTAAGATCATCCAGTTCCAACCCCCCTGCCATGGGCAGGGACACCTCCCACTAAACCATGTCACCCAAGGCTCTGTCCAACCTGTCCTTAAACACCACCAGGGATGGAGCATTCACAACTTCCTTGGGCAACCCACTCCAGTGCCTCACCACCCTTACAGTAAAGAACTTCTTCCTTATACCCGATCTAAACTTCCCTTCTTTAAGTTTTAACCCATTATCCCTTGTCATATCACTACAGTCCCTAACGAAGAGTCCCTCCCCAGCATCCCTATGGGCCCCCTTCTGGCACTGGAAGGTTGCTACGAGGTCTCCATGCAGCCTTCTCTTCTCCAGGCTGAACAGCCCCAACTTTCTTAGCCTGTCTTCATATGGTAGCTGCTCCATGTTATATACGTTATTACCTCTGACTAACACAGTTCTGTAGACATCACATCCTCATTTTAAATAACCTCATTAGTGTGATGAAGTGTTAGGCATGGGTAATGCATCAAGACCTCACCAGTTAAAAAACATTTTGGTCACTATTGCCATGAAATTTCTTCTCACAAGTAGTGCGCTCAGCTGATATATCAGGAACTTCACAATTAGTTTCAGTTCCCTATTTGCCATAACCAAAACCAATTTTTATTCTCACTAAGAACAAGAAAATCTTATCCTCAAAACACACACACACCCCTGGATTATTATTTTTTAAATACACTTGGATTCTTCCACCAGTCTTTTTTTAATGCAACTGAAGAATTCAGCCACCACTTTCCATCTACCACCTCCACTGCTTGCCAGACAAATGACCTGGACAAAATGTAATGCAAATTTCAGTGAGTTTATTTTTCCAGCAGCCCAGAAAACTGCATTGCTTTCAGCTCCGCTTGTATAGGACAGGTAATCTTCATAATCCTTTAAAAAAATTGTTCTAACATGCAATAAACCAGAACTACATAATTTCTATTATAAAAAAGTTTCTTTTTAAAAAGTATGGAAGGATAATCTGCACCTTGGGTCTAATGAGGCTGTGTTAGCTTCCTCTGGAACATATTTCCCTGCTGCTACCAAGCTGGGGCCACACTGAACGCTGAGGATGGAAACGTGAGGAAGGATGAGAGTAGGAAGGAGGAAAGGAAGTGGGGGTATGAAAGGAGGGACTGGTGGACATCTTATGTTTGTGATAGCCTTCCAGTTAATTCTGAATTTGTAAAACAACAACGATACACCAAAACAAAAAACCCTAACAGACTATTTGAATACCTTGTTTAATTATAGTTCAATGTATTTTGAGCATATATTTGCACCTACATTTTCAATGCTGAGGTATTAATTAAAACTAAAGGATTAGCAGCTACCTATTACCAACAGAATGCCTTGGAAGTGTATTACTTACAGACAAATTATTTGAAATAAATATTTGAATATTTATCTTTTGCAAGAGAGTTTAAAAATTGTTTTGTGGCAGTCCAGCAGAGCAAGTCTTTGTAGCAGTCCCTATTCTCTGTGTGTCTACAACTAAGATTACTAAGTGATTCTATTCCTTACTTAATTTTTTGTTTTCCCCTCCTACTTTCGTTAACAGGCTTTGATTTAAAATAGTTTCTTTTGGAAAACTAGTTCATTACTGTACCAAAGATGGTAGCAATCCAGCAATTTACCTGTCAACCTCTTCTCAATACACAAGCAATTTTTTGTTATAAGAGGAACTTACTGGAGCAGTGGTCTATTGTTGTGGCATATGGACCTATTAGTGTAGTAAATTTATCATTGAACATGACATGAAAGATGCATTATCATCCATTAAGTTCAGGTAGAAGCAAACCATTGGATGCTGTCTACCCCTGGATCTCTCACACCACAGTATCCTTTCCAGTAATGCACGTGTGGTCTTTGAAGGAAGTTCTCCTTTTAGATGGTAAATGGTACCCTACAATTAAATGTGCATGGCTTTAAAACGTAAGCCAACTGCAAGATACTAGCATTAACATTTACTACTATGTAATGAGGGCCAGCCCAGTTAAAAGTCCATAAATTATTTCTTATTTTTCACGGACAGGAAATCTGCTTCCATGTCCTGTCCCTAAATCATCTTTCATTACATTTTTTCCTGTCAGGGAGGGGAAATCTGCAGAGCCCTGGACTTCTAAAGCAGAGGAACAGGACCTCCAGGCAAAAAGCACAAAGAGATGCACCCTATTTTCTACAAAATGATTCAAATAGCAAAAATATATTGCACTGTAACATACTATGGCGTTGCCCTAAGAAAAGCACGATTTGATCTAAATTTACATCTGTAGCTGACTACTTACAGTAAGATAATTTGTGTGTTGAGTTTTGCCTGTTTTATTTTTAGCAATGTTCTTTGACAAACCTAAATGTCTTTTTTTTTGTGTTCTGCTTCTAAGAAGTAAAGCCCAAGATGCAATTGGAAAGGTCATTCTCCATAGTGAGAAATGTTCCAAGATAAACACAGTCCTCTACCTGTTGTAGCCAGCCCGACCTTTGTCCATTGAAGCCGGTTGCAGTTTCAGACCAAAACTTTAATTAGAGCAGGAACTGCACAAAAGTGCGGAATATTTTCTTTTGAAGGTTGATTATCTCAAGTCATCAGGACTGATCTATAAAGATTAACAGCTTTCTTCATATAGTCTCTACTGTCCAGTTATTTTACAAGCTTTGCTACTGCCGTAAAAGAGAAAACAGGGAGCAGAAAACAGGGAGGGGACAGAAGAGAATGAATTCTACAATGTCAAGCCTTGATTTTAAAGTAAGCAGGACTCGAAGTCCAAGTGCCAGAGGCAAGAGCCTCATACACCACACGTGGTGCTTTCCAAGTAAGCTCAGTAAGTACTTTCTCACCAAAACGCTGATCAACTGAGAGCGTTGGTGTCATGTTGGTCAGTCATTTGCCTTATTATTATGCTGAACAGAGATGAAAGTGAGGACACCAAGAACAAGCACTCAAATTTTACACTGGCCTCCTTCACCACTCATGAAAAAAGAGAAAGAAACAGCTGGATTCCACCCTGATAGTGATGGTAAAGTCCTAGGGAGTATCACATGCAGCTGTGGGCAGTTTTCTTTACATAGTTGTTAGATTCAAAGTCAAAAGTTATACCTAGATATGCCACCTCAATCCCGAGTATTGGAGAAAAGACTTACTTTTACGTAGTGAGAAATCAACCAGAAAGTAACCAACATTATGTAAAATATTCACATTGAGAAAAGATGATGTTTGGTGGACTTTTCCATTCATAGAAAATTCTTCATCGCTGAAAAAAAACAACTTGAACGGAGCACATGAAGAGGCAGGGGCATGAGGGAGAACAAAGCTACTCTGGGTGTGTCCAGAATAAGTACAAGAGGTTACCACTTAGCTGAGACCCTCACAACAGCCTCCTCCCAGCATTTGTACTGTTGGTAATCATTGCAAACCAGTCATCCCTTTTAACAGACCAAAGAAATTAAGAAGATAAGTTTCCCAAGGATTCCCATCACCCTAGGATGGTACCACATTGTTGCTTCAAAAGAGAACTTTTTCATGCTCATGAACATGAAGGGACAGGCTGAATTATCCTTCTGTCCCTGGTCAAGCCCAGAAGGTACGGCTAGAGGAATGAAAAGTGCTTCTCAGATGCTTTCTTTCATAAACTGGTGACAGGAGGAGAAAATGCTCCAAAAATCTCAAAGACCTCAATTCAAATGTACTTGCAGAAGCATCTTTTTATCTATCAAATGCTTTTGGAGTCCAGTTAAGCACAGTACAGAAAGGGATGGAACAGCCCTGAATAACCTTTGCACAAGATAATGCTTGTACACCAAGAGTGCAAAAAGCCATAGAAGTTATTTAAACCTATATTTTTTTGTCCATTTGCAGTAACAGCTATCACTGTATGCTGTGTATCAATGGGTTGACTTGTCAGTGGATGAAGCCTGCTATTAGCCAATGAGTAACATGGTTTCACTCCCCTCAGACCTTAAGCAAGGCTTAGCTTTCACTTTGAAATATGGACATATTGGCAACACATGCATTTTGGAACATTACTGGAACATCTGGTACACCTCGGAAGTATAGATTCTTTAAATTTTACCGCACTGCCAGGCCCTATAATCAATATTTAGCATTAAATGTAGTTATTTTGATGCATTGAGTCTGTCCCAAGCTCTGCATGTCTGTACATGATTTATGCTTAAAAAAAAATACATACAGATTCCAATAGGTATTGATATACACACAAGTTATAAAGCACTGTCACCCCAAACAACTTTTCCAAAGCATCCATATCCCAAACTGTCTATGCAGGGGAGGACCAAGTTTTAAGCCTGACATACCCAAGTTGACCTGAATGACAAGCTGGTGAGCATTTTGGAATAAGGAAAACTTGAACACTAGGAAGCCTTGGAATTAGCCTGAAACAAATGGAACATAAAAATAATAATGCTAAAAAACCAGCAAAATATAATACCTGAATGCAAGTGTCCAAGCTTAAACAGGGGAAGTTTAGATTGGATATGAGGCAGAAATTCTTTACTGTAAGGCTGGTGGGGCACTGGGGTGGGTTGCCCAGGGAATTTGTGAATGCTCCATCACTGGCTGAGTTCAAGGCTGGGTTGCACATAGCCTTGGATGGCATGGTTTAGTGTGAGGTGTCCCTGCCCATGGCATGGGGGTTGGAACTCGATGATCTTAAGGTCCTTTCCAACCCTAACTATTCTATGATTCTATGATTTATTGCACTAATCACAAGATTGCGTTTACTGACTCTAGAAGTACAAATCATTGCATGGCACCTACCCTCAGTTTTACTGCTAGAGAGCTCATAGAGAAAAGTTCCTAAAGTCATGCCCTAGCACATTAAGCTGGTATTGTTCATCCTCAAACAAATCCACCAAGCACAGGCATACTCTTTACCCTGCATTACCTGTTGTTGAGGCCCTCTCAATTTCCTCTTATTATGAAAGCAAATAATACCACCCTGAAGAGTATGTTGGTCTTCTGTGCACAGCTGCCCTATTCAAGATGTTGGACGGAAAGCCGCCTCCCATACAGGCATGCAGAGGGTGGGTTCTCTGAGCCAGTATGGCTGCACGGTTCTTCTGGGGAGCAGGACTCTGGGAGTGGAAAGTCCCCTTCTTTCACTACACATCCTGCTGAGTTCTGCATACTAAGAAACACATCCTGGGCCCAGGCACATCTGCTCATACCTATAAGCCATGAAAGCAGTGTTAGCGTCACAGAGACGGACTGTGACCCTTTCATCCAGCAAAACAGAAAACCCTCCAAACTTCTCCTGCCATGCTCTTTCCTTCATCTTCCATCGACCCTTGCTGGGAACAATTAGCATTCTTTGCCCATCTCACTGCTATGTGATAAGTTTCTCGGGCTATCACAGACAAGCCACTCCAGCCCAAGTCCTAACATTCTCCTCCCCAACTTAGTATATTTAGGTAGATAGAGATATGATGAAACACACTTGGATTTTCAGCCCCAAACCTCACAGTAACCTCTGCAACCCAGTTAGTTATTAACCTGTAACCTGCAACAATCTGCTCTAAATACATGAAAAAAACATTTGTCTAAAAATACTCCTATTCACCATTCTGTTTCATTTTTCAACTGTACATAAGAACAGTGTTGTCTTTCAAAAGGACATGTGTGAGGCATTTGGATATAGCAGGAAGAAGGTCACTAAGAAGGCTGCCAGAAATCCTAGTGGAGGACACAGTGCAATGATCTTTAAGACCAGAGGGCTATGTACATTTTTGTAATGACTGTATTTTACTTCTACTGCTATGAAGTGACTTAGATAGCAGTCTCTGGTTATTTCTCACCAGACTGTGTTACACTGGGATATTTCCATCTTGGAAAAGAAAGCATTTTTGAGTGAAGCCTTATTTAAAAATAAAAAACAAGAACAAAATACTTTAAATCCACCATCATACATTTCTCCAAATAACAAACCAACATGAGTGCTCTACACCTTGCATGTGAAGGGGACAGAAGGGTACTTTACCCATTTAATCTTTTACAGCAGCAAAAAAAACCCTGTTAATGTTAAGGATTTATGATTGTGTCCATCACAGTCAGTTTTAGCAGAGAGTGTTTTTCCTTGTTTGACCAAGAACCACCGACTATTGTAACAAGGATTGACCCTGTCAGCACTGCTCAAGGCAGTTAAACATAAGATGTTATCATTGGAAACAAATAGCTGCCCTTTATTTTTATGGATGGTAGAAACAGCTTGTTACCATGGCGATGTTGCATTTTTGTATTTTGAGGGTACAGTTGAAAGGGGCATGCAACCTCTAAACTTTACCAGTGATGCTTTTGGGACAGAATAGAAGGCAAACATATTTTCAACAAAAAGGCTAATATTTTCACAGTTTTGGGGGAGAAAATGCTTAGGATATTGTGTGTGTGGTTACACTGTTTTATCACCTCACTCTTTCAAGCACATATCTTATCTTGGTGCTGACCAGACAGAAATGTTAGAGATGATCACATCGCCTGTCTTCATTATCCACAATGTTAAGTGGGCATGGGTGAGAAAATTAACATTTAGAATTTATTATTGGGAATTAATTAACAGAGGTTTTACTATGTATTCAAATACAGATATTTAAAAGCTTCCCTCTGGGAGAAGGAAAACACTCCCTAGAGGGAGATTGCATTTTAAGATCTAAAGCACAGTATGCATACAGGTATTGCACATGCAAACAAGGAGTCCTCATCAGCTTCACAGTCATTTAAGCATCAGGTGAGGCATCTTCCTTTCATAAGGCTCATTTGCCCAATTACAAGAAAGGCCAGAATAAAATGAGGGAAGCATCCTCAAGTATGCTAAGACAGAGTTTTTCCAGTCAGACAGTTGCTGTAAGTCAGTGCAATGGATTTTACAAAAAGAATCCTCATCAACATGCCACTTTCATTGTCTGCTAAGCACAAACAGAAGTCAATTAAATAGAACGGTGAGCACCTAGGAACATTAACTCATAGCTTGTTGTATGGCAAACGTGGAGTAATGCTTTAACACTGTCCTCAGCAATGCGTTTGAGAATGTTTTTCGTGACGAGAAGGCTCAGTTTGTCTGAAATGGGAAAAAAGAACCACAGTACTTGGATTTAGAGTTTTGGTTTTTTCAGTATGCAAACTGGACAATGGCCAGTGATAGAAGTAAGAGAGGAAGGAAAAAGAAGCGAGGATGAAACAAGAAGTTCTCTCACTATGGTCTAGGAATGAGCTTATACCACAAAGCCTTAAGTGCCTTTTAAATCTTTCTTTTTTAAATAAGTATTTCAAAATGTATTAATACTTCAGCCACCTTTCCTGGGTCTTACTAAATTTCTAGCTAAGATGGCATCTTGTGGCATTGACTTTCATAGTTCTGTGCGCATTCTATGACAGAAGACTTCCCATCCAACCTACAGTTGCCACTTTCCAGCTTAACCAATTATTCCTGTCATATCTTGCTCGCTGAAGTAGAGGGGAAAAGAAAACAATCCGCAGGTAGCTTTTTTCTTTGGTTCCTCTCTCTAGAATCGTAGAATCATAGAATAGGGTTGGAAAGGTCCTTAAGATCATCTAGCTCCAACCCCCTTGCCATGGGCAGGGACTCTATCCAAAAGAAATAAAAACTTCCAGATGCAAAAAGTTAAGATTTTTCTCTTTTTAAAGGAAGCTGGTCCAAGGCAAATAGGATGGCTCGAAATGTTGGCCATGAAAACCTCTTGCATAGTGAATTACCCATCTGGCTTGGAACAGAAACAATGCAGACCTCTTATTTGGACTGATGTTACGATTTAATGCTTTTTCCAACAAGCCATTCATAAAATCCATGGCTACAGCTGATCCTAGTTACTGTTTCTTTTTGCACATTTGCCTTGGAAAGTCTGTTTCATATCTTCACAAAGCTGCAGGCAGAAGAATAACGTTTGACCTACAGCAAGCTAAAGGACCAATGCTCTCATCTGCAGCTATCATGCAGCAGTGGACAAATAGTAAATTATGCAATTGCTGGCAGCGTGTTTGATGACTTTCCATTTCTCTTTATCTCCAAAACATGTATCCACAGAAAACAGACAGCTCTCTGGGTTCAGCATTCATTCTCATCCCTTTGCAGAAGTGGGAACCATGCCACTGATTTCAGTGAGAACAGAGATGGGTCCAAAGGCAGAACTGGATGAACCTAAGCTGCTCCATTTCTGTGGACTCCCAACTTCTAACCATTCCCTCATCACTACTTGTCCCGTTCTCCATCCCCACTTTCCCTCATTTTTCTTCCTAGAGACACGATAACTGAGGTTTTGACAAAAGAATCTAATAATAGCAATAGGTCTCATTGAGATTTTAAACAAGTGATTGCTTCCTTTTTGAGGGAAAATATCCAACCAACAGCTGTTTCCCTTCACCATCAAGTAAACAGAAGCTGATGATTCTCTACAATATGCTTCCACTCAAAATAGAGTAGGACAGGGAAAATGTAGGAGTGCCTGAATGGCTTCAGGAAAAGACAATTCAGGTCTCAACTCAGTTCCTACATGCACCTAAGTAGGTCCATGACTTAAGAGAATACCCTGTGGGCACACAGCACCTAAGTAGTACTTGGCAAACTGCAGTCTTTCTGACGACTCTAGGCAGAGTGCTTCAGTACAAAGAGACAGTATGTTTCTGTGCCCACACCTATTGAGTTTAGTTGCTTAGGTCTGTCACAAATCAATCTTTACTGTATAGAACTTGAAGACCAGAAGTTACATTTGATAATCCATAGTATTCACATAAGGTAGCAGCTGTACTGTCACTAAAATGTATCTCCTTGCCTCTGTTTTGCTTTAGATAACAGCTTATTTAAAACCATGACACTTTGGGCACCAATGAAACTGAAGTAAAAGAAGATGCCACTGAAATCAAGTTGGAAGAAAATTTAATTTTTCAACTTTGCTTAGAGCCTAAAATAAATGGGTTGTATGATGGACATAGAAGGATTAACGGGAGATGAGAAGAATGTGTTGGTAGCATTGTTTGATCTACTTCTGAAAAGGCAGTTTTACTGTAGAGAGATGGAGATAAAGGGTTTTCTCATAAATAAAGTGCTGGAGGCTATTCTATTGTCCTCCTACACAGTACACCTGCTTTTCATCCCATATCCCATCAGATAGCTCTCATGGCTTAGCCTGTTTTGTATTTCCATATGTCTTCAGAATATTTTTCTACTACTTAAAAAACAAACAACAGCCATAACAAAGACATCAGAGTTTTGCTATTATTTACCATGCTTTATACATCACACACACACAAAAGGCTCAAACACTGTTCTCCACAAACAGATTAATTTAGTTTGCCTCTGTATCTGCAGAAGAGCATTTCCATGATGAAAATTCAGATGTTGGGGAGAATTCAGTCCTGTATTAGGAAATGAGACATCTGCTATGGTAGGCTCTGGCAAGGAATGATGTTCTGTAATTGAAATGCCCAACCTCTTGTGGGTATCTACTCAATAAACATCCTCATTGTTGATGAAACTGTTACAGACAGAAGCTTCTTAGCTTGTGAAGCCAGCAACAAGCCTTGCTCTCTGCACAGAAAAAAAATATCTGGCCCTCATACATATAGTTCATAGGATGACAGCAGTAAGGGAGACAAGCAAAGACAACTGTATTTATTCAGAGCCAATGGATGAGCCTCATTCCCCTCCTAAACACTATATTCAGGAGGTCTTAATTCCCAACATGATTACTGGCTGAGTGACTAGATCAAAATCACACTGTAACATCTGGTTTGCAGTCATGCACGGCTACTTGAGCTTTATAAAACTGTCAATGCTTTGTTTTTCATCAAGACTATAGCATCTTTTTGTTGGAAATCTAATCCTCAACAATAATATTTTTTAATGTCCTAAAATCTGAAAGTTTTCCCCTCTAATATATTGGTCCACAATTTCTATGTTTCATATGTTATCAATGGAAAAGTTTCATCTAATTCAAGCAGTTAGTTAGTCAGTCTACTGCTGGCTCCACTGAAATAGCTAAGCAAACCTTATGTTTTTCTTTTCTGATTATACTTTATTATTTCATTTTTTTTTTAAATGGATATCTATCCAATTCTTCCTTTTACAGTAAATGCAGTGTCATGACAAATAAAGCCTTATTCAAGAATGACTTGAAGTCATTACCTTGCCATGGAAAACTAAAATCGGAGAAATACTGAATCTCTCATCCAGCAGCCAACACAGCCAAACTCCAGTACATTAGATGTGAAGCAGGCTGCATTATAGACAAAAGCAAAAAAGGCAGGCAACATGGGAATGGCAAAAAGAATCCAGCGGTGTAAGAGACAAAACCTACAAAGCTGCTGTATGTACACAAAGGTTTGCACTTGCATAATTCACAGGTGGAACAAAAAAGCATGTTGGGATGCACCAGTTCAGAGATCTGGTTTGTGAGTGTCCAGGGCTAATTCTAAAAGTAAGGTTGCGGATCTAAGACAAGCAGAGGCTTGCTCTTTGGCAGAGATCAGGTTAACTATTTCCACCTCTGGAAAGCTTTCTGTGGTCATTTTCTAGAGGCTGAATGAAATAGAAAAAACATTATCTGACAACAACATCTTAGTTCTTATCAAAACTCACCTGCAAAAGGAGGCAACAGCAGAGGAACAAGGTATTCTCTGTATATACTTTAAAAGGGGAGATGGATCAAAAAGGGAAAGTCACTTTGCATACAAATGTAGTTTTGCCACTCTACTTAGAGCCTAACAGCAGAATTGGATCATACTTTGATATCAGTGACACTTCAATATCCCTTTATTTATCTGTAATCTCTTTCCCCGTCATGTTCACCTCACACAGACAAGAAAGGAAACTTGTTACTTCATTCTAAGTATTTAAATATCTGCTTCCCTTTAAAGTGAAGAACAGCTTTATGAGTACGTGCTATGAGACAGAGTTCTCAGATTAGAGAACATATTAGTTAGTCTGATATTAAACTTAAGTTTCTCAGTGGTTTAACGCTCCTAATATCACCTTCCTCTCAGTGCAATGATCTTTTTATTCACTCAGTTTTTTAGTTTTACTACTTAATTTGCACTTAATCAC
The DNA here is from genome assembly GCA_039720435.1 of Amazona ochrocephala. NCBI lineage: Eukaryota > Metazoa > Chordata > Aves > Psittaciformes > Psittacidae > Amazona > Amazona ochrocephala. The sequence continues at coordinate 76,558,144 of CM077881.1, read as the reverse complement.
ATATTACTTTATGATTAGCAATATTACTACAATAAGAATGCTTCGAGTTTCTATGTTAAATCCAGAATGTTTTGAAAAGCAAATGAACACTCCTGTAACCCACTTTTTTTTTTTTTTTCTGATGAAGCAACTAAACCACAAAAGGATGAAAAAGAAAAGAAGAAAATCCGAGTTTCTTGGTGTGAGCACTGCAATCACTACAGGACTATTCCCACTTCAGTTACATTGTCTTGTCCTGCAGCACTATGAATGCATTTAATTTACTATTGCATTCTTGTTGATGGTAGGGGGGTTATGGCTTACAATAGAAGAAAAAAGCACAAAAAATATCTTTAGATGAAGTTGTTCCATATGCAGCTTGACTAGCTGTTCACACCTTTTTTTTAGATGTTAGATTTTAATAGCCAGATATGTCCTTCTAATTTAATTTAAAGGAAGATACAGGAGGTGACAGTAACACTTCCAACATACTGGCTGCACATATGACACTGTTAAGCAATTGCCCATCACTTTGGAAGCCGTGATAGGCAAATGCCCCTCCACAACCTAAAACAGAACTAAGTTTCAATTCTGAAATTCTTTCTGCTTTGCAGAAGGGATTCAAATTCAGGCAGAAAGAGAAGCAGCATATTAACGCATGTTGCCAGGCACTTTAAAACAGTGCATTTTAGAGCACAAAAAAGGGCATTGAACTGGGGGATGGGGGGGGGCACAAAGAACTTCTTTAGCATTTTCAAACAAATTAGACCTTGGCTTTGTTTAATTGTTTGCGCTGCAAGTAAAATAAGCCCTGCAAAGAACTTATAAATTGCTCTTATCCAGAATAGGCTTAAGGGTTTTCTATCTTTTTATGCTTGCTTCCTATTGCAACCTGAACTCATCTAAGCATTACCTAAACAGTAATTACCTAAACAGTAATTCTCCTTTCATGTTGGTCTCCACAGGAATGACTGTTCATATTTGACAGGTTGCTGTGCCTGGAATGTAGGGTTACACCACCACTTTCCCCTTTTCAAGGTTTTTCAAGTTATCTATTAGACTTTTACTGAACTTGATTTCCAAGAAAACCAGGGGTTTAGCTAGTATTTTATAAACATATTCTTGCTTTTGTGGTGCTGCAATTGACTACTCATAAATAACTTCTTATTATGTATAGCTGTGTATACAGCAATTATTTTAATATATAGACACATGGAAGAGAGAACAGGTATAAAGAGATGGTTAAAATAAGAGGTGTGCTTGAAGGTGAGAACTGTAGGATCTAGACAACATGAATATAAAATGTAAGCACAGGGATAATAGAAAAAAATATCAAGGCCTACAGAGACGTCTTTGTAAATGTCAGTGCAGAATTTGACCTTTTTGGTATCTATCATACATTCGCCTGTCTTTTTGTGGGACTGGTATCTCCGATGTCATTTTGCATTGCTTTGCAAATCCTGTGGTGTCTGTTCAGAAATACTGTACTGGGAGGATCCAAGAAATACGGCAGACAACTTTAGAAAGCATAGAGACAAAAGTTTCTTCTTAAAGTACCTCAGAACCTAAAGATTGATGTCCTTCTGCATCTAAATACTGTGGAAGCATGAGCCACCACTGTATTTCATGGTTTTGAGCAGGGGTATCCACATTCTTTGGATAGAGGTGGAAAGGAATGCACTTACTCTTGGCACCTGCAAAATTTGATTTTCTTCATCCAAGTATATCCTGAACTGACATTTTTTGGGGGACACGAGCGCTGCTATCAGCTACTCACAAAAGGTGCCTGCCCCCTTCCCATTTGGTTTTAATTTTTCTGAACTAGCAGTACACCAGTAGCGATCCTGAGGCAAACTTGGGCACTGAATCCCACCACTGGTGTCTATCACTGTATCCATTATTAAAACTGCAACCTGCAGAAACCAGTAAAGGTCCAGCATGAGCTTTGCAGCCTGGTCTTTGCTTTTCACCTGATAACTGAAGGAGCAGGACATGGGGAGAGGATTAAAGCTGGAGAGAAGTTATTCTGTAACTAAAATGGGAGCCAGAGGATCACCCTGATGTGAGCTAATGTTCTTATAACAGAGTACTGGAACAGTGGTGTCACCAAAACCAAGCCAGATTTTACGTGATACTCTTGACAAAATGGATGCTATTCAAATAAGCACTCAGATGACACCATGTTCTCATCCAAAATTACTAGGCTTGTACTATTAAATGGAGGTTGAGGTCCCCATCCAAAGCACACTGTTGGGACTACGTGTCAATCACTGCAATAGCAGCGCACATTACAGAGAGCTGAGGTTCTCTGCATAGCAATAGAGCCGCAGTTCAGCTGTGTTTCTGGACTGAAAGGATTTAGTCATCCCAGTTTTTGCTTTGGCACTGGAGTTTTAGAGGCATGCTATATTGTATAATCAGCATTGACTGGTAGGTTATTCATAAAGGAGATTTTTTTAGTTATTAACAGTTTTTTAAAAAGACATACAACTCCTTCTCCTATCCCCTCCTTTTAATAAAGGAGGGAGAAGAATATGACCTCCCAACACTGATGACTAGAACAGCACATGTGAAGGCTCTGCCAATTATCCCAGCTGGTAGCAGATCCTGTGTAAACAGGAGGGTAACATTTCCAGAGAAATCCAAATCTATTTTTCTCTGGCATGCAAAACCACATTATTTTGGTTACAGTTCCGAAGAGTGGAGAAAAGTATAAAAAAGACAGAAGCTGTTAAAGATATGATCAACTGAAGCTAATCTTGCCTCTAGTGTGTGAGTTGCTTGATCAGTGCTCTAAGTGCTTCGTTATTGATGCTGAAAGACACACTACTCATGGAAACAATGTGTGCACTGAAGCAGTTCACTCAGCTGGGACCTCTGAGCACATGTTTTCCTGAATCCCTCTACAGAGGGGTAAACCCACAGATTTTAGCCCCTGTTTGCATGTTATATTAAATCAGAATCTTAAGGCACCTATTGCGTCTGGGTTCCTATTCAGCAAGGCATTTTGTTAGGTACTTTGCTAGCTTTGGGGGCTTATTTGTTTTGTGGAATAAAGTCAAAGCATGAAGGCATGCTGCAAGGCATATGTGAAACAATAAAAATAAGGTTGCTATGCTAATCTGATCTAACAGGGTAGTTTCATGACTTGGTTTAAAATATAAACTTCCCTCTATATACATTAGTAGTACCAATAGACCATTTCCTGCAGTAAATAAATATTTCTGGTATTTTACCCATTTTAGCACATTTATCCAGGTATTTGCTCATGTCACAGTGCAAAGTGTGATCCAACATAGATATTTGGAGGTGTGGTTTCGGTTTGTGATGGTTTGGTTTTTTTTATTTTTATTAATTTTAATTTTTTTCACTCCCTCCAAACAAGATATTCCTGCCAGGAGTTGTTTAAGTGGAAAGTGGAAGTCTTTTCTCTTTTTGCAATTCAGGTCAATATTTGCAATTTGAATGTTTTATTTAGTTAACATCAACCAATGAAGAGATGCCAAGAAAAGTTACTGATTATAAATTACAGCCTCCCAATAGCAAAAATACTGTAGTGCCAAAAAAAACACAGCACTATTTCCATTTCTTTTCATGTTAAGAAATCCCAAATTTAATTCAATTTAACAAATCTATTTCATTTTGAAAATAGCCTTAAAAGAAAATACACCTAAACGCATGTGTGTCCAAGGAGCATACTCAAGAAACAGAGGGAGAGCAGCTTTGAGCAGGTAGCATCCTTTGGCTTGTTCAGTCTACCTGACATCCACAGCCCTTACTCTTTTCTGGTTTCCACTAGCTTCTTTCCGAAGTTTAGCTTCACTGCACCCATTTCCCTTTCACTGCAGCCTGAGAGTGTCTTATTTTGGATAAGGAGCTGCTGAGCAAAATTCGAAAGAAAAAAGAGGCTTATAAAAGGTGGAAGCAAGGTCAGGCGGCCTGGGGAGAATACAGGGATGTTGTCCGGGAAGCTAGGGACCAGGTCAGGAAAGCTAAGGCCCATTTAGAATTAAACTTGGCTAGGGATGTTAAGGATAACAGGAAGGGATTTTATAGGTACATTGCTGATAAGAGACAGGTTAGGGACACCGTGGGCCCTCTCCAGAAGCTATCGGGAGAATTGGCTACCCTGGATTTGGAGAAGGCTGAGGTTCTTAATGACTTCTTTGCCTCAGTCTTTACGGGCAAATGCTCTGACCACACCACCCAAGTCTTGGAAGGCAGATGCGGGGACGGTGAGGGTGGGGACCCTGGGCCCGCTGTGGGGGAGGATCTTGTTCGGGACCACCTTAGGAACCTGAATGTATACAAGTCCATGGGACCGGATGAAATCCATCCAAGGGTCCTGAAGGAGCTGGCAAATGAAGTTGCTAAGCCACTGTCCATCATATTTGAAAAATCATGGCAGTCAGGTGAAGTTCCCGATGACTGGAAAAAGGGAAATATAACCCCCATTTTTAAGAAGGGGAAAATGGATGAGCCGGGGAATTACAGACCAGTCAGTCTCACCTCTGTGCCTGGCAAAATCTTGGAGCGGATTATCCTGGAAGCCATGCTAAGGCACATGAAAACCAACAAGGTTGTTGGTGACAGCCAGCATGGCTTCACTAAGGGGAAATCCTGCCTGACCAATCTGGTGACCTTTTATGAAGGGGCTACGGAACTGATGGACAGGGGCAGAGCAGTTGATGTCATCTACCTGGACTTGTGTAAAGCCTTTGACACTGTCTCCCATGACATCCTTCTCTCTAAGTTGGAGAGACATCAATTTGATAGGTGGACCACTGGGTGGATAAAGAACTGGCTGGATGGCCGCACGCAAAGAGTAGTGCTCAGTGGCTCAGTGTCCAGCTGGAGATCAGTAACGAGTGGTGTCCCCCAGGGATCGGTGTTGGGACCGGTCTTGTTCAACATCTTTGTGGGTGACATGGACAGTGGGATTGAGTGCGCCCTCAGCAAGTTTGCCGATGACACCAAGCTGTGTGGTTCGGTTGATACATTGGAGGGAAGGAATGCCATCCAGAGGGACCTTGACACGCTTGTGAGGTGGGCTGATACCAACCTGATGAAGTTCAACCATGCTAAGTGCAAAGTCCTCCACCTGGGTCGGAGCAATGCCAGGCACAGCTACAGGTTGGGCGGGGAGGAGATTGAGAGCAGCCCTGCGGAGAAGGACTTGGGGGTGTGGGTTGATGAAAAAATGAACATGAGCCGGCAGTGTGCGCTTGCAGCCCAGAAGGCCAACCGTATCCTGGGCTGCATCAAAAGGAGTGTGACCAGCAGGTCGAGGGAGGTGATCCTGCCCCTCTACTCTGCTCTCGTGAGACCTCACTTGGAGTATTGTGTGCAGTTCTGGTGTCCTCAACATAAAAAGGACATGGAACTGTTAGAACAAGTCCAGAGGAGGGCCACGAAGATGATCAGGGGACTGGAGCACCTCTCGTATGAAGATAGGCTGAGAAAATTGGGGTTGTTCAGCCTGGAGAAGAGAAGGCTGCGTGGAGACCTCATAGCAGCCTTCCAATACCTCAAGGGGGCCTATAGGGATGCTGGGGAGGGACTCTTCATTAGGGACTGTGGTGAGAGGACAAGGGGTAATGGGTTTAAACTTAAACAGGGGAGGTTTAGATTGGATCTGAGGAAGAAGTTCTATACTGTGAGGGTGGTGGGGCCCTGGAATGGGTTGCCCAGGGAAGTTGTGAATGCTTCATCCCTGGCGGCGTTCAAGGTGGGGTTGGACATAGCCTTGGATGGCATGGTTTAGTGGGAGGTGTCCCTGCCCATGGCGGGGGGGTTGGAACTCGATGATCTTGAGGTCCTTTCCAGCCCTTACTATTCTGTGATTCTGTGATTCTGTGATCTGCACACCACTTTCTCAGCAGATGATTCCCACAAGCTGTGGCTCAGGACTCATGGCTCACTGGAAGTGTTACCTCCTTGCCCCTCAGCATCACAATTATTGATTTATCTACTACTAAAAGGCTGAGAAAAAATGAACCCACTTTATTCAAACACTCTGGGGAAAAAAAAAAAAACAGATCTGAACACCACTTATATGCAGGAATGTGGGGCTGACGGGGAGGGAATGGAGGGAAAGAGGATTATTAATCACATCAGCTAATTTTTTTAGCAGTAAATAGTTTTGATCAGCTCCAGTTGCTGTATATCTTGCTACAAGAGAACCATATTTTGACCTATAACTTCTATTTCCTCCAACAATCCATCTGCAATCAATAGATTACCTGACAGCAGGTACTCCTGGGATGTGCTAGTCAATACACATGTGCAAAGACAGTTTTCTTTCTGAGCTAAGTGTGGATAAATTCCTGCTGTCTGCATCCACCTGTGTACCCTTTAACAACTGCTCTTTAGCTCTTAAGCCTGGGTATCTGGGGACAGCTATTTATGACACACCAACACCAATCCTCCACCCCCCAGAAGGATCTCACATGCGCTTGGCTTATATCACTTGGAGATAAGCAAACGAATCAGAGAAAATAAAGTGAATTAAAATACATATAGGTTATTTTCCTACTTGTAGAAACAAGTGGGATGTGATCAGTCTTTGAAATTGTTCATGTTTAGCAAAGAAATCCCCCCTCTCCCCAGAGAGATGAAACTGTTCACTATCTGCTCACTCTGCATCCTCAGAACCAACATCTGGATTAAAAACTGTTAATGGTCATTTATCACTTCATGCCATTTCCATTACTTTATGGAAAACAACTGATATGATAAACCAAATTTAAAGCTACAAGTACTGTGGGCCAGATCCTTCTCTGCTTGTACAATTACCTTCCTCTAGGACTTTGGTAAGGGACCTCCTATCCTCCTGTGTGCTATCTTTCCATCACAGCTTTGCACAGAGTTGTCTGAAGAAGGAAAGATATTTGATTAAATTTCTCCGTTAAGAAATTTCTGCTTTAAAAAACCTGTGTGAGCTTTCCTCTCAGTTCAGACCACGTACCCTCTCTTCCTACATGCATGGACCATCTTTGGTTACTGATTTCCAGAAAATGTGGTTCTGCATCCTCCCAAATGACTTAACTTAGAGGGGGTTTTATTATAAGAGTTTTCTGAGGTTATAAATGGAAACACAGAAGGAGTCACAATAAGTAATTTGGGGAATTTAAGTCTGTGCTCTAGCCAAAACATGAATGGCTCAGGCAAACAGATGTGGAAGAGATGATTGTTCTCATGTTCAATGACCTTCCTACTTTTTACATCAACTAGTTTAGCCACTATCACTCCCCTAGTCCATCCAAGCCAAAGTGCATACCTATTTAGTTCGCACTGATGGCCTCCACTGTCACATGTTTTATTCTATACCACTTCTGGGGCTCCAAAAGAGAAGACAACACTCAGGCTCCAACTCCTGCCAGAGATTCCTGCTGGTAATTAGTCAAGTAAAATGAACAAGTCCTTGTTTTCTGGTATCCAGGCTCAGGACGCTCTCCCTTAGACTCAGAGATACGCTCTGTCAGAGCGGGCGTTTCAGAGTGTTTTGCACAAATTATTGCACCTGCTTTCCCAGTTCCCTCTGATATCCCTACTCTGCCACTCCTTTCCTGCACTGAAGGCAGAGAAAAGCATCTGCCTCTAGGATAGCACAGGACCTAACAGAAGTCCCATTCTTGTGGTTCTGGCAAGGAAACAGGGTTAGGTGCTTCATGCATGAGGAGTGGGAGGGGGGGAAGGGATGAAAGAAGCCAGCAAGTTTGGTCAATATATGCCACTTGAGTCCCTGTCTCATACTAATTTCAACATAAAATAAAAACAGTTTATCACTAACACAATTTATTACCTATTTGCATTTCAGGATCTTAAAAACAGAGCAGACAAATCACAATGCATGATGCCCCTAGTGATTTCTAGTCCCTAATTACTCTGATAACTTGCTTGATTAGTGTTATGCTTTATGCAACGGGACTAGCTGGAACAGAGAAAGTCTATTTACTTAAGAAGTGCTCTGGATATGATTAGCAGGATTGCATAAATGTACATTAGCGCACATTAATGCAGTAACTAATCTAGACAGTGGACAGAAACAATACATATTGTATTTTTCCACCCAGTGTGTTTCTGTTTGAAAATTCCTTTCACAACAAGCGCCTCTGAGGTACTTATTTTAATTTTCCTGTTGCAATTTGTAATTACCTTTGATTGATATGTCTGTTTTTCTAAATAAATTGCTTCATTGGCAAAAATATGCCCTTTTTGTAAGCAAATTGAATTTTCTGCCACACAGTACACTTAACTTCTTTAACAATGGGAAAAGAGGGTCTGAACTCCTTGCTGTGAGAGATTTTGTTTCGTTTATAAGCACATCAAGAACATTTTATTTGTCCGGAAACACAGCTTCCCTGCAAATGATGTGGATGGTTCTGACATCCACCTTCTTACTAAGGATATCTGCATTTTCAGGACTTCCACTGTGATCTCAGTGAGTAGTTTTTGCACACAAACTGCCACACCAGGAAAGAGATTGTTTATATGGGTTTTCTAAAGATATATTTGTTGTGGCCTTTGCTATGACATACGTGCTAATTACCCACCAAGACAAATATTTCCTATATAATATAGAAAATATAATCATTTATATTTCCAATATGATGAAAGCAAAGTCATTGGGTACGGAGAGGAAGTTCACGCCTTTCGTCCATGGTGCCTCCAGGCCCCTCCATATGACCACAGCTGAACAACAGTCCAAAGGGCACCCACCACTGCTCTGCAGGAGAGGAACACCCCTCAGGCAGACAAACAACACCCTGTTAAAGAATTTACGATCCTAAGTCACAGGCATCATGATCCTTTCAAGAGGGACAGGAACTATACATCACCTCAGGACCTTATCTTCAGAATTTGAGGAGATAGGATGATTTCAGCAGCACCCTTTACATTTGAAAGAGCGTTCCATCCCTATAGTCTTTGGGAGAAATGCCCTCTTCCCCACATTCCTTTCACCACTTCTATTTTTGAGAAAAGAGTCAATGATTGTTTTAAACTTATTTGATTTTTTAATGCAAGACCCTGTAAGTGTTTTCACATTCGTTCTACTGTCCAGAAAGCTCTTGGCTATGCTTTCAAGACATTCAGTGGTTAGTAGTTAGCATTGTGATCACCTTCAATAGGAGTTTCCTATACAAAGATACAGGGATTGAAAAATCTTCCAAAAAAACAATAATAATAAAAAAAAACAACTTTAAAACCCAAAATATACAGCCAAGAAAATGACAAGAGGTATTTCATAGTTGCTACCTATGCAAACCAGACTGGCAAGTTTTTCCTTCCTTCCTTACCTCAGAAGGAATACATTTACCTTCCATACACTTACATTCAAGCACACCACTTGCATTCCTCCTAATTGGGCTTTAGCAAGACACATTGTGCTCTAACTTCTCGGATACATTCTGCTTGTCTCTTGCTAATCAGGTTTCACTGCTGGCAGCCAAATGGATGATGCCCAAATTTCATGAGATCTGGAGCGCTGCAAATTACTGTTCTGCTGGGTATCTGACCATGCCAATCTGCAGTCTTGCTGACACTTAGCTGAGTAATTCCAGGAAGGTAAATGCCAATACCAAATCATTAGAAGGATTATAAAGACTGTGCTTCATGTGCATCGTATATCCCTGTGCTAAAACAATACAAAGAAAGGATGATCATGGCAGCTGAAAGGAAGGAGGATACTGCAGAACGGAATGGTCTTTCAAACAGTGCATCTGGTCATACGATGCTTTTGAGGCTGCAATACGCTTCAGATGAGCCTACAGCTCAGCACACAGAGAGCAAGTTGGAAAAAGAAATCCTTGGCACTTTATTTAACTGTAACCAGACAAAAATGTCTCACCTTCTGCTCTCAAAACTGGGTAGCTAGAGACTATGAAACTGCATTGCTTTTCTGATGGGATGCTACTTCTGCAGTATCTACCATTTAGCTTTCAATTTCTTTCCCAGAGTTATGGGTCAATAGCTAGAGTCAAATATAACCACTTCCTCATGCTTATGGTAATTACTAACTCCCACTTTATCACAGTGCCTTTTATCTGAAGTATCCCAAAGCATTTTACAAATTCAGCAACACATCTATGTTGGACCTCATCCAACGCGCATTAGGGTTAATGAAGTTAATACACAATGTATTATATGCATGTAAACATTTGATAAATTGCTTGCAATAGTATAATTACAGTCGAGGGCATCCAAACAGCCTTAACACTGCCCTATAGTGATGGAAACAATAAAAAAGAACAATTGGATGAGTCTTTGAAAAACAAGCTGCTTCTTTTGGAGCTAATCCAAACTAAGACTGTATTAAAATACTTAAATCATAATTAATGTGTACTTCTGGCAAAGGACTGGGTTTAAGTTATGTGTGTGTCTTAGCTGAACATTCCCATTCTTGAGGTTTTTACAGTTAGCTGTCAGTCTGAATTTCCCAGATTGACTGTAGTTTATCTGAAACTGAAAGAAATTATGAGGGTTGAAGAGATGACAAACTCTAGTTCTATTTTAAAACCACATTTATCTAACTAGTGATCCAAACAAGCCTATACACATCAGTATACCCTCTTGACACTTTCCAGAGTACTGAAAAATACATACTGCCCCTTGGAAATCCTTAAACTGGAGATGTACCAGAGAAAGGATCATCCTCTCCTTCACACCTTTTTTAATGCTCTTTTCTGAAGTATCCTCAAGTGGTTACTCTCAGAAATAAGACAAGTAGGCTGGACATTTCACCTGACCTAGTGCAATAACAATGCTTTTAATGACACTATGGAACATAAGCTTTGGGTTTTATACCAAGACTTTCAAAACGTTCAAGCTAGCAAATCTACAGACCAATTTCAGCTATATTCTTTGACTTCATATATCCTAACAAAGGCCTACACTGAAGGACTAATGTTAAAATACCTCATTTCTACTCTAGAGCAGGGCTGATATTTTATATGTGGACACCAGTATTTCAAACTTGCAATAAAAAGCAACTGTAATTTCTTCACCAAAACAGCTTGAAGTCCATCATTATGAACACTTATATGTTGTTTGGAGTTTGGCCCCCCTTGTCTCAGCAACATTGTAGGACTTCTACCAAGTAAATGACTTACCAAGTATTTTCCTATGTGGGCTTCAGTTTTCCTCAGCACTAGAAGGAAGAGGAGGTTGAGAAGAACTAAAGAAAGAGCTGGGGGATAAATAAAGTCTAATAAACCAAACAAAGCACTCCCTTAAGTCTGCTATGGGAGACAAATGAACAGCACTTTAGAACGTAGTGGGTGTTGCAACCAGTGCAGGTATCGACCCCCACACTCAGTATCTGCTCCTGAAGTGCTTCTACTGTAACAACACAATTCCCATCTTTCTTCCCAGTAATTCACCCAGAGGATGTGCCTCAATTCACATGGGAGGCATTGCAGCAACACTGCAGCACTTGTGAGGTATGCTGGGTCGGCAGCCTCGGACACCAAAGCAGGAGACTATTCAGTGAAGGCTCTCAGAATAGGTATAAAACAATAGAAACAGATATCATTTCCTCTACTGGAAAGAGCCCATCTCTGGAAAAGCTTTCTTTCTGCCTTGGATCAGGCTCCCCAGTGAAAGCATAGCTTTTCTGCCAACTGAAGCATAAACTGATGCTGTCTAAACCAGCACGCTTCTTGTGATAACTAGACTTGGAGCATCTACTTGTTGCACAGTGACAAGTACATTCAGCAACAAAACCTTCAGCCATTCAGATATCTGTTCTGAAGATACAGAGCATTATATTGATACAGAACAACATACAGTAACATTTCATTTGTCTGAAAAATGTCACAGTTCGTCAGTTTTGAATGGAAACTGTTTCCACAACGAAACTCCCATTCCGTGTTAAAGCAGAAAGCCTATTGTGAAACCCTTCCAGTTCAGGTTTGCACCAGTACCCTGCACTGCTTTTATGACCATATGTTGTCCCATCATTTTCTAACATTTATAAAGTAATAAGCTAGGCCAGCTCAATAAGGGCTATGAAAAAGCTCTCTTCAAACATTACAGATAATCATGAAACCTGTGTGAAGGTGAAAGGTATAGGAGAAATCTATTCACCATGAAGACAGTTAAGCAGAAGAATGGGGTCCCAGACAGTCTGTGCAGTCTCCACACTTGAAAGTGTTCAAGGTCTGACTGGTTAATGCCCTGAACAGCCTTGCCTCACAACTGACACTGCTTGGAGGAGGTTAAGAGTAAAGGTTTCTTTGAACCTGAATTATCCCACGATCCTGTGAAAGTAATTCTCTAACAAACACAAGAGAAAAGAACTTCAAAGTTAGTACTGTATTATCAAAGTATTTGATAATAAATACATTTGAGTTGTAAGAAAATCTCTGCTTTTCAAGCACAGAAGTCCAAAGACTGACCAATAAGGGCAAGAATGATGATACAAAGTAGCATTTTACCATGGTACTGCTGTGACACAGATGCTCACAACATAAAGATCACAATAACACACATATTAATGAACTACATAATAGCCTAGGTAGTTCCTTTCTAAATTTCAAGACTTACAGTTGTGCAGCTACTACCAGACATAGCCAACATCAGCAAACCAGACGTGAGTTACTTGAGCCCTGAAGGGATCAGTTTTGATGTAACTCAACAACAAAGCACATACAGTTAGAAAAACTTGTGAAAATGCAGGAGGCACAAATATTATTTTGGTAGGAAGATGAAAAAGTGAGTAGGTAAACCGGTGACAATTCAATGACCTGGCAAAGTGAAAGCAATCCGAGACTGTGTGTTTAATACAGCCAGGGAAAAAAACCCCAACCCAACACTGGCTGTAATTGTAAAATGAGTTAGGGTTTAAGGATTGGAGTTAAGTTGCTCAAAAGGAGCTCTTAGCTAACTAAGTTAGCAGACCTGATAACATTCTGAGTTGCATACCAAGGAAAAGGTATTTCTAAATAGTCTAAATATTACATTCATGAATCCATGTTTTAGGAATATGGAAATGACAATAAGTATAAAAGTCACTGACAAAAAGAAAGAAAGAAAAAAAGATATGACTGTGATATTTTAATTACATTGCCCGATCTATTCAATTAATCTAAAGTAAATTTTAGAAATAAAATCTTATGGGGGTTATGTTTGCTGTTCCCAAAAGCCACAAATAAAGAGCCCTCAAAGCACAGAGTAAAGGCCTTCCAGTCATGTACACAAAGAAATAACAGGAGCCAGTGACTGGCTAAACAGCAGTCAATTCCCAGGAACCACGCTACATTAAGAACCTCCAAGTGTCTAAAACACTCCAAAACCAAACAACAGAAAAATCCCCATAACAGCCAGCTGGCTATCATTTTACATTGATGTTCATTCAAAAGTAAATTTTTTAAGAGGCAAATAGTGCAATTCTGAATGCAGATACCAAAGGTGTGCGTGTTTAGGATTTACTACACTGATGCCCCCAATACTGCAACAACCAGCAACTCTTGTATTTAAAGTGACACATATATCACTAGTCTTAACTGGTTGCCAAGCTGTACTCTACCATCCTCCTGTTAGTGTTTACTGTAATCTATTTGTGATTCTAAAGATCTAAAAAAATTCAGAAGCTATAACCTCTTTTTAACATTGTCGCTTCTACTTCAAAGGGCCTGTGGACATACAGCACATAGGGTCCAAGTGTTAAGGGCAAGCATTTAATTCCCTTTGCCAAAGGCAGAAAAATTTGGATCGCCTTGAATACTTGGCATTGTGAGTGTCACAAACCTGAAAGAGAATAATTAAGATGAACGTTGGCCTGTTAAGTCTTTTCTTAAATGATGCTAGTCATGAAGGGGAAAAAAGAACCTTAGAAGAAAAAAGGCAATCAGAAGCATTAAATCTGGTCATTTGGCTTAAATTCCATCCTGAGTCACAGTCCAGTAGGAAATACAGACACTTGATCTCTTCTCCCTCTTCTGTCCTTTCCTTTCCCAGTGAACTGTTACAGTACCCTATGTGACCCTTCCTGTGGAGCCACTTCCATGCAGGCCTGTTTTTTCTACTCTGGTTATGTCATTATCCTCATTTTAGATCATACTATCATAGCTACCAAAAAAATACTATTTACCAAGGTACTTGTACTTTGTGTAAGCATTTTGAACAGATGAGTTTACATCTACGTTCTTTGTTCCAATAAAACCACATAGCTAAGGAACATGCTTCCATTTTTCAATTAATTACAGAAACCAGGTATAGAAGAGTTTTAGAAAGTAGCTGATGTGCAGACTGTTTTTTCTACAACAGAAGCAACTTGGTGTTTTTTGTTTGTTTGAGGGTTTTTGTTGCTTTAAGATGGGGCTGTTCTTTGTCAGTATTCTCATTATAAACTTTTCAAAACAAAACCTTTCTTTTCTGTTTAAAGAAACAAAAATATTACTAATATATGCTGTATAAGTTATATATCCATGAGTGCAATTATAACACCACAGTTTCTTTTCCAGTTTAAACAGGGTTACTGTTGAAAAAAAAAATTCACCTTCTTAAAATTTTTCAAAGGGGGGGGGGGCTGGAACAACCCAAACAAAAAGGAACACTCGAGGCATTAAAACCACTCAAAACTCTCCAATCCATCCATCCTTTTTCAGTGGCACTACAGACAACAAAATCAAACACGGGAGAGGGAGAGCACCTTACTAACAGGTAGGTCAAAACAACCCATCCACAAGGACACTGCTTAACTGCAAGAGGCTGATTGAGTTGTCCTATACTGTGAACTTCTCTCTTATATAGCAACTGAAAGCTCAATATTTATATTATGACCTGAATAAAGAAGACATTGCAGGAAAAAGCACATCATCCTAGGCACCATTTGACAGCTACTCATGAAGAGCATATAATCATAATTATGAATATAATTATACTGGTATTTGAGACAGGTGGAACTGGTACATCTTTGTGGGCAATGGCGTGACCTGACTTTGCCCATCCTGGCATGCCAGGGGAAGAAGATACATCTTGCCATCTCTCAGGTATATGGCAGGCTGAGCAGTTCAGCAGGTGTTTTTGTTCACATTAAAGGCTTGTAAATGGTGCTGCTAATTGAATTACAAATTATCTCATTATCAGATATGGTAAGTAATTTCTTTAAATTAAGTGGAGATTAATTAGAATAGCTGGGCAGAATAACTGAAGCAAAATGGTCCCACCCTTCCCATCATCTAAACCTGTCAAATTATTTTAATCTGACAGGAACTGATTTAGGATTATCAGATGCATCTGTTGAACTAGCATTAAAATTCTTCAAAATCTCAGTAATTCTTCTCATATTAAAACTTAGATATTTGATATCTACAGATGTCCTTAAAAACAGGGTATTATGTAGCTATTTTTCTTAAAATAATGGCTTCAATCATGCATTTAAGTGCTTATGAAGGTCACACGTTTGTTGTTTCAGCAGATTAAAAAACCCAATAGAAAACAGACCCAATTATCCTTTGAAACTTTACAATTTATGAAATTGTTATGAGCATCAGAGTAATATTCCCTGATAGCCAATAATTACACTGAGGCTTCCTGAGGTTATACAGACCTGGTTATACATGGTCACTAGTAACACTGGAGCAATCAAGGTTATCCTTCATATCATCACACTGTGTCTATCTGTAGAACAAGACAATAAAAATGCTAAAAAAACTCAAAACAAACAAACAAAAAAACCAAACAGGTTTTGGAAAAGAACATTCAAATACAGCAATTTCAAAAATCTGTTCCTAAAGGAGGAGAATATGGTCAAGCATTATAAATCATTATTAGCAACTGTAACATTAAGGACAAAGGCAATTTAGAGATAATCCATCAACTGATCCTAGAATTTTCTTTCTCCTCCCATATGTATAAGCAGTGCCACATGAAATCACCCAAAGCCTTACAAGTAGCATTTCGCTGATGAAAAATAATGCATTAAACTCTACTCATGCTAGTCACAATATAGTCAATCATGATAAACTGTATTTTAATTAGAGACTATGAGAAAGAAATCAATTTCACCAACAACCTTCTGTGGTAAGGAGAGATAAGGATTTGATGCCAACTTGGTCTTCTACCCAGAAGTGAGACAATGAGGTCAGATACGCTGTCAGACGTACCAACAATAGAAGTAAAAATCACCACAAAAAACCCACTCAACCACAAAAGCAGCAGCTCTAGAAGTAGGCAGTTTGGATCACTTTCAGTAAGCTACACCAACCTAACCTAACTCTGCTGGATGAAGAAAGAAGGCTCTAGATATGGGTGTTTGTTTGGTTTAGTAATGAACATCACAGTTCTACTGAACTACAAGTTTCAGTCTATGAAGCTCTGGTTCATCAGAGGCATGTGCTAGGCATTGTGCTCCCCATGAGGACCTTTGCACACACCACTGCGATAAATCCCCCATAGGAAGAACCAGGCACCCAAGAAGGCTATTTTGAGAAACTATAGGGGAAGGAAAGACAGTTTAGGATTCTGGTATCCTCCAGTGTCTTGTGCCAGGTTACACAACCTTCATGAAATAACTTCAATTCAAAAGACATACCCAGAAACCGAAAGCCATTTAAACAATATCTTAGATGAAACAATCATCACAGAAGAGAAAATCTGAAGAACTTGTTGTGACAAATGAAGAAAAGCTTGTTTCTTTCCTTTTTCTCTTAATGCAAATTAAAATGGTATTAAAACCTGACAACTGTCAGACATGGCAATCTGTGTGGACACGGCCACATTTTGGCAAGTCCTCTATGGACTTCTTATCAACACAGTACTGGAGACATTTGAGGAAGGAAGACACTTGTCGTTACTCTGACAGACCTGCCTGTTGCCATCCACATCTAAAATGTATGCGTGTTACAAGGAACATAGAATCATGTAAAGAAAAAGCGGATATACCAAATAGCTGTAAAGAAAATAATGAAGGGGGTTAGAAGAGAGTTTAAAAATGCTGTAAAGCATTTAAAAATATTTATAAAGCTACCAATGGTACCATATTAGAAAGCAGACCATTTCCACAGCTACTAAAAGAGGTACCATAAATTAACCAAATGACACACTAAAAAGCTTAAACTTAAAATCTGCTAATCCCTTTAGACTCAGCCTCTAACAATTTTGCAATAGGAACTGCAGCTCCTTTTGACAGAAACAGTAAATCATCCCCTCAAGCAGCATATCTTACTGCAAATAGGTATGTAAGAAACTAAATCTGTCCCAGTCTGTTCCGAACAGTGTTTTAGAGCAGCTTATGATTATATTTTAGAAGAACTTTTCCTCATTTAAAAATTCCATCAGTTTTACAGTTAAATCCAGAGATAAACTGGGCACTTAGAGATATTAGAGGCTTTTTCAATAGATGTTCCAGACATTGTACTACCTTTCATGTTATTCTAGAAGCTAGTCAAGCTCATTGTTTGAAGTCCAAAAGCGTTGGGAAATTGATGTCTAGGGCTAAGCTTAAATCTTTAAACACTTTTCAAAAGGCAGATTCATTCTGAGAGCCAAACAGTCTTAGCAGTCAGCCTTTTCAACAGGACCTATTTGCAAAGATGGATCTAAAATAAATCACTTTATCTGGCTGTACCAATGAAAGCCATTTTCAGAAGAAAAAATTAATACATCAGCCTGTTGTATTCACAGAAAGCAGCAGTTTCTAATTTGTCCTTCATACAGCTGCAAGTGAAGCAAAGACCTTAAATTCTTTTTCTTGGGAGGAGGAAGGGGTAAAGAAGGGAAATGCAGATGTAAAATACTGAACTCATTTATTTGGACAGTAGATGAGGCAACAGTGATATGTTTATTGATTTGCTGCTCTACTAATTAATGTACTGCTTTCAGCCTTACAACTTACATCAAAAGATTGAGCTGTTTAAGACAGCCTTTGGAAAGTCACTTCTCAGAGATGCCACCTTAAAACCAAGCAAAAGTGCTATCATTTCTGGTTTTAATTGGTAATGAGCAAGCTAATTCTGTGAGGACTCTGATCCACATGCTGTGACATGCAGAGTTGTGCACAGCAATGTGAATAGCAAACCAAAGAAACATGTTGTGTACTTGCTTCTAAGTAGCAAATATGCTGGAACAGGGTACTAGCATGGAAAAAGACCCCCATTATAAACACGCAGATGTCAGATCTGTGTCCTTCATTAGACATCTCACTCCCCCTTCTGTGATGCGCTCCTGCACAACCAGCAAGTTAACAAACAATTCATTAGCAAGTATTGGAGAAGAAATAAAAAATGAAGTCCCAGAAATTAAGACACATTTCTACTATATTCTACCATGCTTAACAAACCAGTAGTTCCTTCATCTTCTGAGAGATCTGTTCACCCATAGCCACAACAAATGACTGCAGCTCTAACAGTCAGAACGGAAAGATGATGTTCTTTATGTCCTATGATCTTTCCATGTCTTCTGATATCAAGGAGACTTTGCTTATTAATGCTGGCTTATTTTTCTTCTAATGACCTTTACACAAGCAGAATCTTGGCAGCAGGAGAGGAGTGATTATGGTCTGCATGAGTCCAAAGTCCAGTTTATTTTCTTAACAGCTGACTTTTCTCAGCAATTACTTAGCAAATTCACTTTTATTCAGAATATCAGCACAAATCCATGACCTTTGTTCCTTGCTACATGCAGATAATTAACTCATGAAAACAGTATTTCCACACCCTGAAAAGAAGAAAACAAGACCGCTATCCGGGAATTCATCTACTCCCTAGACAGCAGAACACACAGTCTCAGTTAAGTCACAGAAAGGGCTTCTGATAATACTATCTGATTGTCAAAATAGAGGCCTTGCCCTTACAAATTCATCTACAAAGGAAGGGCTCTGGGCCCATGCAAAACTTGGAGGATGCTGACAGTTTTTCTTCCCCTTCCATCAAGTTTTAAAGTAACAGAGAAGCAACCAGGATAATAAACCAAATGGGGCCTGAGGAACTTGCTGCCTATAAAATGACATGAAACCCAAATACGAACAGGGATTTCCAAATTAGACACCTGCTTAAAACAAATATATCACAGCTGTCAAACATACAACCCTGGGACCAGACCCTTAGCTCACAGGGAGGTCCACACATGGAGAGCTGTTCTTCTGTCTTGTGTCTTTTTGCCAGCATTCCTAGCAACTAAGAGCACTAGAGTACTGGAACACAGGTATTTTTATGCTTCAGTTGATAACCCTATTACTGCTGTTTGGATACAAAACTGAGTAGCAAAACAATTCACCCCAGGCTACATGACAGTTTACTTCAGAAGATGCTACAGAAAATACTTCAGAGCCATGAGTTAAGGTGCACAGGCTTTAAACTCCAGGTAAGCATCTTCCACAGAAGTGTGAAACTGCAGTTCATACCCAATACAGTTCAAATAAATTGTATAAGCTTTTTTCCTGATGTATTTTAATCATATCCTCAGTATATGTTAACATCAAAATGAAAACCTTTCCTTATGTGCCGAGAAACTCATTTGTAATTAATTATTTCTCACGGTTAAAAACACTGCTGGTCTTTCTATTTATGATTTTACAGTTCTAATAAATAAAATGCATCCTCTTTTACTAAAAAACAACCACCACCAAACAAAAAAACCCACCAAAACCCCCCACCAAAACCAACTACAAAGCCTTTTCACTGAAAGTAGCAATACACTGATGTTGTGACAAGATGGGCTATAATGGTGTTTGAAAAAGTTGCAAGCTCAGGTAGAGCAAATACGTGATGATGCAAGAAGGAAATGAAGCAAAAATCACGTGGCAGGAAGAAAAGCAAAGGCATGAAACAAACCAGTTGTTGCCACACATTGGGATTCTACAATAACTTTAAATACAGCAACCACATGGGAACCCATGGTCAAAATGATCAGTACTTTTCCATTTAAGTACAGCTACACTGTCATTGAAAAAATCTTGAGAGTCTTATCTAGAAAGAAATCAAGTAATTTTCTTGTCCTTCCTCCTGCTGCATCCAGTAGTATTTTCAAGGGAGTTAAAGGAGGAGGAAGAGGCAACTACTTCTAAAACCATCAGAATTTCTTAAAAGATGAACAGTGAAACTGGTGGGATTTTACTTTGCAGATAGCAGACATCAAAATGGCACCAAAATTCTCCATGCACTTGAGCATTACAGGAGCTGGTCAAGCTTCTGAATACAATGAATTAGGAAAAGACTGCTGGTGCAAATAGAAGCTCTGCAGTGATGATACCTGAACATCTCAGCAGCTGCAGAGGAGCAGTGTTCTGATGCTTGCTCAGAAACAGCGGCTTTGCTCAAAACCTGCATAAACATGGGTTCAAGTTTTTACTTTGACCCATCTCCACTTTGGACCAACTTTAATCCACAACGTAGGCAACTGTCCCCAAAAGGCCGCTCACCAAAACCTTTGCAAATTCTTGGGTGATCAATTGTCCTCCAGGGAGGAAATTTTCTGCCTCAGGTGCCTCAGACTTGTTTGCCTCAATGACATGCATCTCACACTGGAACCCACCAGAATATTTAGGTAAGGGATTTCTCTTTGCACCACTGCAATAACT
This sequence comes from Amazona ochrocephala, assembly GCA_039720435.1. NCBI lineage: Eukaryota > Metazoa > Chordata > Aves > Psittaciformes > Psittacidae > Amazona > Amazona ochrocephala. Next base: position 76,537,644 of record CM077881.1, on the reverse strand, counting down.
TGGGTGTTAACCATAAAACACTCACCAAACAGAGCAGTCCTGGTCTGTGAAGCAGCTCCACACTGCAACGCAGAGAACTTCCACTTGTTTAGGAATTAGGGACTGACTCCATGCTGCAGCCTTCCAGAAGCAGGGAAAGATTCCATCCTAAACCTTACCTATAAAAGCTGCTAAGAACACTGCCAGCTGTCTCATTCAAAAGGGTTTATCTTCCTGGCTAGACGCACAGCTGCTTTTCAGGATATGACTATGTGAAGCTGTCAACTATCAACTGCCTAGCAGACCTGTTCCTCAAGTGTAAATGCACTCGTGACCATGACAAAAAGAAAAGTGATTTTTCCCCTTCTTATGTCCTGTTAGTTTTACAGAGCCAACACAACAGCAGGCAAGCCAGATTTTGAGTTCCCTCTTATAACAAGGGGAAGTGGTTGCTAAGCTGTATTTTGTCACACCTGCACAACTGCACTGAAAAGGCAGGTGTAAACAGAAGCTGTAATTTGCCCTGCTGTTGCTGATGCATGGGAAGGCAAAAATCCCAGCTTGAGCCAGAGCCTTGGTTTGAGCACACAAGGCTGCCAGGTAGAAAAACAAAAACATTGTTGTACTGCCAAACTGCATGTGTTTGATCTGAAAATCACTAAGGCACCATAAATACAGAACCCCACAAAAGAAGTCTCTTTACAGTCAATTTTCAGAGAAGAGCTGCAATTTCTGTAATGAACATGCATTAAACCCTCAATAAGAAAGTTAATTAAGAAAATGAGTTTGTTGTTTTGGGCCTTTTTCTCCTCAAAGTAAGTATTTTGTTACTGAAAAATACAGTATGTACAGTAAAAACGGTTTGGTAGCAAACTTTCTTTGTGGGGCTCTACTGGTACTGATAACAGAGTTCTGCCCTAGTACAACTTAAATTCAGACACACAGTGCAATGAAAAGCAGTATATATATATATATAAAAGGCAGCACCTTGAAGCACCACAAGATCATAAAAAGCAAAGCACAGATGCGCAGAAATGGCTCAAAACCCACAGGAAAAAGAAAGGTCAGCTATTTGCTATTCAAATGGAGAACTAAAGTGCATTCTTTCCCCCTTCATACACTGGAGCAAGTTTCAGTAGAAGCAAAGTACCACATGGCTTCCTTCATCAGTAATTTGGAAGAAAAAAAACCCCATAAATAAAAGTCTGTAAAGAGCAGAAGCTTTCCTTTTTTGGTCACTCAGATTATGAGGGAGATTTTGAAACCACATTCAAACATTCCTGTATCAATAGTTTCCAAATCTTCCCTTTAACTCATCCACGAAAAAAATAATGACAGTACCTTGAAGCAGGAGGCAGTAAATAAGGATATCAGAGAGCTGACAAGGAAGAATACTGAAGAAGGTTCAGAGAAAACCATATGTGTATGGTGTGACATAGACGCAACCTATATGGAAGGAACGCTACAGATTAAAAGACTGTTAGTCACAAGCAGAGGAACATAAAAGGAGGAAGAAATCAAAGAAAAAGGTCTACTTGTATCATTAAGCAAGGAGAAACAGACAGTAAGCCTCTAAAAATGAAAAAATCCTAACCTTTACAGTGACTCATAGTTATAAAAAAGAAAGTGTAAGTTTTGCTAAAGCAAACAGGAAAGAAAAGCTAGTGGGGTACTACAGGCTTGATGCCTAAAGAAATGTCAGGTTCGTACTTTAAGGCCTACGCTTGCTCAGTAGCCCCAGCGGAGGATGAAAAAGAAATGTTTAGTGGGTATTTAGCTTTGGTTTTCCCATGCCAAACCAAGAAAAGGAAAGCAGACCAAGGCTAATCACTGAGGTTCCTAGTCACCAGGACAACTTCCTGGGGGCTGACTGAGAAACCCCTTGCCTCTGGACAATCACTGCTTGTGCTCTGCAGCACAAATAACAGGATTCTTGAAAATATGGTAGCTTCAACGTTTATGACAGCCTCTTTATAAATACCTCATTTCCAAGTTACAAATATAACCAACAAAGACTTGTAGCCAAAATCAACAGCCAAAGATTAAGTTTCCCTTGGGTATGGTAACTGTGGTAGATTCACCAGGGTGTAATGACAGGCACAGGTGTGCTGGGAAACAATTTCTGTTCCCAAAAACTTTCTTTTATTCTTATGACTACAGACCACCAGAAGAAAAGAGATGAGCCAACAGCCTACAAACATGATAAACTAGAAGTATGGAAAGACACTTATATTTACAGCACATAGAATACGTGACTTCCTCACCTGTAGCTCACAGAGCCCTCTTGACTAACACACCCAAACCAGACACCATGCAAATGACTAAACACCAACCTGCTGCATAAGACCACATGTTAGGTAGGCTCAGAAGCTCCCATCACAGAGAACATTCAAGAGCAGTTCCAAGCATACTACTGTGACAGGGCTCAGAGTAACTCCCTTACATTTACAGCTCATTCTTCACACCAGAAGCATCATCTTCACCAAAAACCTATCGTACTAGCAGCACACAGGCATCCACTTGCTCCTCTTCTCTTTGCCCAGATATGTAATAATGCAAACAAACAAGGATGCGCAAGAGAAGCAGGACCTCAGCCAAATCCAGAAGAGACATTCATGACCCACTAAGCTGGAAACATCACAGTGACTTCATCACCACAGCTTGGTTTAGCCATAATTCATTTCATAAAGCACAAAGTTTCATACTTGCTTGCAGGTGGAGAAGGAGCTCTTGTTTGTTCTTGTTCAGTCTTAGTCTTACACAGAGGAGAAACCAAGGCTGCCAGCTCCTCCATGACAGCTGCCTGCTATTAAGGCCCAGCTAACCCACCCTTGGTTAATTTATAGCCTTGACCACAGGCCCTGGGGAGGGTGGAAGCTACATAGGTAACTCAGCTCTGAAAGGTAACTTTGCAGGCAAAAACTTTCAGAATGGAAGAGGGAAATAATTCTCTCTGTTTAGATGTTTTCTTTTCCTTCCCTTCATTCTTGTTCCTTTCTTTATAGCTCTGTCCATCCAGCTTTCTTCTCTTATAGACTGCCTTTTTACATCAAGCATTTATATAGCTTCAATTACCTGACAAAGAATAACCTGAAATGAAAAATTAAAGGTATATATCAGACCTAAGTGAAAAATGTATTTTATTCTGATAAATTAAAACCTGTAGCCAAGAGCTGTTGGTGTTTTACCAGCGAGTATTTTTGCAATTGTCTTTCACAAAACATTCACTGAGATGACTATTTGCTTATGAGCTGAGAAGAAAGCCTTCTTGTCAGTATGTTCCCATGTCACAAATCATGGCAGCTCCTGCTGCACCAGAGCAACAGTCCCACTTTGCCCACATTGCTAACCTTTTTCAGCAACAGGCATCATAAGGTGCTTAGGGGAACAAGGCTGGGAATAAGCACTTATGAAATTGCTTTTCCCTTTCTAGTGGTTGTAACCCTTATGTGTTAGAAGAGCATGTTCCAAGGTGTTGGTTTCTCACAAAAATATTTTAGGATGTTTGTGGAAGCCTTTGAATGTCAGGACTTCTTCAGCTATGTGTTTGAGTTTTTACATATGTTCAGGTCCTAAAAGAAATGTCCCTTCCAACCATATATTTCTTATGCAACTCTTCATAGGAAGTCAGAAGTAATGTAAATTCGAATGAAAATAGTTCTTCTGTTTTGGTATTTCTGCATGCTGTTGCTTTGTAAATGCAGGCTGTCTGACTCCTCTGCAGAGAGGCAGCCCACAGCTGATGCATCACTGAACTCTTCTTTTGAATACTGAAGTAACAGCAAATCTTAGACTGACTTTCAAACAAGTGAGCTCGGTCCACAGACTGGGTGCACATGAAACTTTCCCACCAGAATTCTCCTTTCTCACACATGCCTAATCTCAATGGTGGGTGTAATTAATTCTCATATCCTCTCGCACATCTTCCCTCTCATCACCAAGATTGTGATTATATTGGATAGTGTCTCGTCTCGTCTATTAAAATGCATATTACATGACAAAATGACCTTCAACATCCAGAACTGTCAGTCCAGCATATTTCATCTCCCGCTGACACAAGTGGGAGTCCTTTACATGTAGGGAGCCGAATATCTGAGCAGCGATCTGTGGCATAGCTATAAGAACAATACTGCCTTTAGTCACTGCTAGAACATAAGCAAGTAGAGAAGCATTTATCTTCAGTCTATTCTTTGGTATCTAGAAGTTGAAGCATCTTTACTCTGTCTCCAAGAAACTCACCATGTGCTGCACTTGGAGAAAAAGTCAGGAAAAATTGAAGTAGACATCTGCTGTCCAAACTTCTGACAGAGGCATCTTTGATAAATAATTCACCTCGAAATTCTTGAGAGGTATGAATGAGACAGCAAAAGAGGTACTCCTCTTCAGCACTCAGGACTTCCTGGGTAACCTGCTACAGCACAAGCAGCTTATAATATCCTGGAAGGGGCACAAAGAGAAAATAGTTTTAACAAATTTCTCAATGAAGCTGTCAATAGACGTGCATGCTGTAATCAGGTACTTGCATACTTCACAGACACTATTATGCGATTCATGAAGTATCAGATACCTTCCCACAATGAATTCAGGGAATAAGAGGGAAAATATCAGACTCAACTCAGTAGCCACAGCTGAAAAGCAATGTAACACAATAATAAAAGTCCTCACAGCATGTGTCCTTCATGCAGGACTGTGGTGACAAATACCCATGCAGTTACAAACTACAGGGCATTACGCTATTTAGACCTTACGGAGCATCCTGACAATTTTCTGTCCATCATTTATTTTTAGCTCTGTTGGTGTACACAATTTGAGTGCTCTTAGCAGAAGGTCACATCCAGTGAAGTTTCGGCACCAAACCTTTTCCGTCTTTGGTTTTAAATAGTTTGGTTTTAAATATTTTGTTATAGCTCCTTTCAGGGGACGTGTCTGTAAGAGTCAGAAGGAGGTCCAGGGAGCTGGGTCTTCCGGCAATGCAATTGTTTTGCTTTCTCCAGGATTTACTCTTACAACTGCCAACTGAATCACTTGGAGTAAAAATTTTGCTCTTTTTAACCTTATGCCATTCTTCCTAGAGCTCTCCTGATCCTCGTGCTAGGGATATGTAGGAAAACAAATGTACAGAGAAGCACTTTATCCTTTCTCATAGTGAGCAACAATGAACCTGGAAAATCATATCACTAACATTTTAACAGAATCCATCTTGGTAAATCAGGCCTCTTTAACTGAAGGACAGGTCTGGATAAGTAAATACAGATCAAATATTTACACCTAAAATATATCTAAATTATATGTACATATTTACTGCTTTGGACTAGATTGGCTCATATGAAAACAGGCTAATGAAGAGAGGATTGAAAAGGTACATTCCCTTGCTGAAGGTACTTAAGCTGATCTCAAGTGAAAAAAAGTATTTCAAAGAGGTATTGCTATGTGAAAGGCAATGCATAACAGTGGAAGTGAAAGGCACTCTGTGCAGAAGAGGGGCTTCCACGTAGTATGAATTTAACAAATTCAAAACAATAGTAGGATGGTTCATCAGGAAAGGTGAGATAAGATACACAGAAAGACATTTGAGTATAGCCCACAGCAAGCTACTCCTTGCTCATACTTTGATACCCTGAAAAATAGTTTTCACAGCTTTGGTTATTCTCCATTTGTGTGTTATATGGCTCAGTCACATTAAACTTTGGATATTTTCCCATCTACTTGTCAACCACCATTTACTTAATATAAATATTGATTTTTTGGTCTCAGTTAATCAGAGACCATCTGACAGACTCTCACAATGTCTAGCCGACTCTGCCAAAGGACAGCTCCACACAGATCCGGTTAGATTGCCATTACGGTACTGAGGGGGAAATATTTTTATATCCCATTTTACTTTCCTTCCACTATGATGGAAGAAAATTCACGAGTTGAATCATGCTTGCCAGAATCCATCCTACAGAAGCAGGAGCAAGGGTGCTTAAGACTGTTGACAACTGGATTTAGTTAGGAGCCATTTTGGATGACCAAACTGACTTAACAGAAGGGTGAATGCAAAAAAAAACCCAAACCCAAAACCCTAATCAGTTTGACACAGAAGATATTAAGTACATGTGTATGTGTCAAAGTAAGACCTGTAAGGACTTTTTTTTTAATCTGAAACAGGTGGCTCTTAATAAAGGTTTTACAAGTTTATTTAAAAAAATAAATATGTAGAAACTTTTAAAGACATTTTCTTGTCTCATGTTTGTACTCTTTTGGCATTTAAGCTGAGAAGACAAGCACAACGTTTGTGCTGCAAAAGTAATTAATACTTTACACATTGCTAAGAGGGGACAAAATTTTGTAAGTTGCTTTGTAAGAGCCTCCAGCACAGCCACTCTTATTTCCCTCCAGTAATGCCCTGAGGTGCACCTAGACAGTTACCATTCTTCTGCTGCTTTAGTCTTCTTTTGTTTGCAGAAGGTGCATCTTATCCTTAAAAGTCTAAACACATTTTGATAGAAGACCACAATCTAGTTTCAATTTGCTTTTATTTATTGGCTGACCTGGCCCCATCACTAAGGTCGCACTACACAAAGATGACAGCCTACTATGCCCTCTGCTAAACAGCTAGGTGATTACACACAGTTGATTAAAATCAATGCTAAGGAAAATTTCAAGGCTATTAACAAAGTGGCCAGAAAGAAGAAACCATTTATTAAACACCTTCTAATATTTTGAAGTTTTTTTAAATAAGATCAGCTAAACGAACTTATCAGGGCAAAACAAACAAGGACATGGAACTGTTGCAACAAGTCCAAAGGAGGGCCACGAGGATGATCAGGGGACTGGTGCACCTCCCGTATGAAGATAGGATGAGAAAGCTGGGGCTGTTCAGCCTGGAGGAGAGAAGGCAGCGTGGAGACCTCATAGCAGCCTTCCAGTATCTGAAGGGGGCCTCTAAGGATGCTGGGGAGGGACTCTTCATGAGGGACTGTGGTGATAGGACAAGGGGTAACGGGTTCAAACTTAAACAGAGGAAGTTGAGATTGGATATGAGGAAGAAATTCTTCACTGTGAGCGTGGTGAGGCCCTGGAATGGGTTGCCCAGGGAAGTTGTGAATGCTCCACCGCTGGCGGTGTTCGAGGCCCAGTAGGACATAGCCTTGGGTGACATGGTTTAGTGGGAGGTGTCCCTGCCCATGGCATGGGGGTTGGAACTCAATGATCTTAAGGTCCTTTCCAACCCTAACTATTCTATGATTCTATGATTGTATGACCTTACTGGGTACTATTAAAATGTTGTAATTTTGCTGATGCTTGTCCTTTGAAGAAAAGGGATGGATAAATTTGCTTACATAAAATACAAGCAGGCTCAGATTCTTGCAGTATGTGGGCTCCCAATATGATGTTGGATCTGTTAGTCAGACAAGAAGTAGTTTAACTTATATGGACATCCACATCTAGAAATAGCAATTTTTAAAGGAAGCAAGAAATGTATTTTTTCAAAATTACTTAAATGAGAAAAGTCCACTTCTCCTATGACCATGACAAAACTGCTTTTACACAGTTTTATATAGTCTTTCTGTCTAGTGAAAAAGGGTACTCTAAATTAAAATACAATTATTTTACCAAGAAACATATCCTTCTGCCCTTACAAGAATGTCCCATAGAATCATAGCATCATAAAAACAAACGGATTGGAAAAGACCTTGAAAATCAGGTCCAACCGTTCATTGCACTGCCAAGGCCACCACTAACCGATGGCACTGAGGGCCTCATCTACACAGTGCACGAATATAAGCTGAAAAGCTGAATGTGGTGGACATTGTTGAACAAATAATTGCTTCCTCCAGATAATGTCATATTATGTCTCCTATACAGTGCAATACAATTTGTTTCATAATGCATTGTCACAGAAATACCTTGCTATTCGCAGAAGTTATGTAATACTGAGGCATTCTATTATGGAGTGCTTCAATGAAAGGGAAGCTGTATATAATGCAGACAGATGAAAAAGTGAGCTAAAAAAGTCTGTGTGTTCATACTGAGGGTACTGGTCTCAAGCTGTTGGCAATGAACAGAAACTTGCCCACTGCAGACAGCACAAGAAATTCAAACTTTCCATTAAAGTGGATGTGAGGCAAAGAAATGCAGAGCCTGGAGGGGTGAGGAAGGGGAACTACTGATAAACAGCAGAGAGAAGTGAGCCACAGGATGAATTTTAAATGGAAGACTGTAATTAGGAGACTGACACCAGGAGAAAGCAGAGCACTGTGTAGGACATGAAAAGTCTTGAAGACAAGGAGACTGTTTTGAAACCATAAAAATTCAGAATGCAAATAAATACATGAGTGCATCTTGCCCTGTGAGGAAATAAAATTTTGCAGCAACATACTTTACTGGTTGGTGTATCTTCACTTCTGAATCTTTCTGTGCTTCCAGAGACACTGGAAGCACAGGAAGTTTCAAAAACATTAATTCCACTAAGCATCTGCAATGGTAATTGCAAAGATGCTTCTGGTTCCTGGACAAAACTGGTTTGAGACTTAGGGTAAATGTCTTTATCCCTCCCCCTTGCACCCTCCCCCCCCCCCCAATTATTTTTTTCTTCTTTAATTGAAATTAAGCCAAATCTCCTGAAAAATGGATGCTCTCACTTCTGTCCATCTCTAGAGGCAGTGAATCAGTTGCAGGAAATAAGGCATGGAATAACCTAACAACAACTCTGAGGATCAGGATGAGAAACAGGGAAGCACGGAGCCTGGTGCAGGGAGGGAGGGAACTACGGCAAACAGCAGAGAGAAGAGAGCCACAGGATGAATTTTAAATGGAAGAGGATGCAATGCTTTATGGGTTTTACAGCTGATCTTGAACCATTGAACACCCATTGATTCTCCAAAATTCTTCTAAAGACAAATGAACTGTAATAGTACATCATGCCATGATTGCATGGTGATGCCATTTCCTGAAGTGATGTGATGACACTGGTAGGACCATTAACCCATCTGTCACTTTCTGCATTTTTCTCAATCAAACTGTCAGAAAGATCGTGTGAATGTGACTTTGGGCAAAGCAAACCCAGTGATATGGACCTGACATATAAAAAGGCAGTTGGTATTGAAAAGAGGGACTGACATGACATAGACATATGTTTGAAAGTAGGACTATTGCTAGAGGACATTTAAATTAAAGATTTGTCATTCCTCACAAGCAATTTGAGATTATTGCTAAGACACCCCAAAGATTGCTGTGACTTTTTGACTATCTGTCTGCACATATTATACAGAGCATCTCACCAAGCTTCAGAAAAAACAAATGCCTCTAAGATCTCATCTTCCTAAAATAGAGGCATCAAGTCATCTGTAGGCACATCTGATAATACTGCCACTGCAATGGTAGTTTTAGAAACTCCATGCAGGACAGTTTGGAATGATGTTTTGATAATATTGTTGCCCTTGTCACAGCCAAAATTTCCATTTCTATTAACTGAAATTCTGGTGGATTGAGGACTGTATTTATTTAAAGAGATAGAAGTATAATTTATGTATGTGTTGTCTTTTTTCTTTACAATATAATATGTCCTTACCATATAACTGGATGTCCTAAGATGCAACACATGCTATTGTAACATTATCTTCTTTCTATATCTAAATATATAAATACCCAATTCCTGTGTAGGGATTATTGTGGCCCAAGAAAACAACTGAATACCTTCCTGCAAAATTTCTTTCCTTCCATTCTATTCCTAATTCATTAAAGTACACATGGAATGCAATTTCCTGCTGCCTTTTAACAGATTTTAGTCTGTTAAAATGTCCTCCATCTTGCAACGTAAAAAATGGACAGCTATAGAACAGCCTCTAGAAGTGAAGAAAAACGGAGAACATTTTCTGGAGTGCAGGAAGAAGTCTGCAGAATACCTACTAGGACATTGATGTTTAGAACTAGGATGTAGAGGTAAATCATATTGCAATCATAAACATTACTCTGCTTTACAAATGTATGTTCACTGACAGGACTGGAGCCATTAAACTAGACTAGATTAGACTAACTTACAACATACCAGGATAGAGAAGATGAAAAAGCCAGCAGCTGCTTAAGAAATAATGCTTCTAGAAATAGAAACTTACAGGGTCAGCAATGATACTAGTTTGGTGGCACATTTTTCCTGCAGACTCTAATGTTCCTCAGCATCTCACAGCTACTGCTCTCCCTGAGAAAAAAAAAAAAGGAAACACCAAACCACTATCCATCTCTTTTACTCCAAACACCAAGTCTATTTCTTGTTTTTGTTGCCTAAGTAACATTTCAATGTGATCAGTTCCACAATCTGGATGACAACGAGCACACCCCGAACACCAGCGCTAGCACGGAAAAGTGAGCAGCAGCTCAACCCTTCACCGCCACCACACTCAGCTCTGCCAACCTATTTAGTTCCAGACCCAGACACCTGACTTCTTGAAGCTGAAGGAGCAGGATGACGGGGGACAAGCTGGTGAATGAAATAGGAGTAAGTGGAATGACATGGGCAGAAGGAATCTCCAGCGAGTGCTGCCTCCAGAAATGTACCTCATTTGGGGCCTTTGGTGTTATTGCTCTCTAAAGTGCAATAAGAGCAGAAAGAATGAATTGAGGAGGGCTTGTGAAAACTTGCCTGGTTTTCCTACCCTATCAGTTGTCTAAAAAAAGAGTTATTACCTCCCCCTAAAGTCTTGTCTAACAAATAATACCTTCCATCTGCCAAGTTTTCTTTTTTCCTCTTTTTCTTTTTTCTAAATGCCTCAATCATCCAGGGATAAAGGAGCGGCAACTGTATTTATTTTATTTCCCTAAGTGTAATCTCTCTCCACAGCAGATGTGACAATTTACTGCCAAAGTAAGTTCATCACACAATTAGCGGTGTGAAAGGAAAGCCTATTGTGTACCATAATGGTTTTTCTCGCCATTAGCAGTTAATAATTACCGACACCGGCTTCAGGGTGGCTGAGCCCCCCTGCCCAGGCCCCCATTTCTCTGCAGCACTGACAGCACTGTTCTGCAGCCACCGGGGACAGAGGCTGGAGAAGATGATGAATCCTGAGAAAGCCATCGCTTTATTCCTCCCAGACCCACAGAGCCCCATTTTCTGAGGTGGCATGCACAGCTGTGTCTGGGCTGGCATTTGTCCCCCAAAGTCCCTTGACTCATCTGATGCAGATTGATTACTTTTCTATTGGTGATATTTTGGGCAAGCCGTTGCTTTATGGTCACAGTAATGACTTTGCTATAAACTTTTACTGCATTTTCTAATACCATTTCATAAATATTACTAGCACAATGCTAAGTTCAACATTTTATGTAAAACCCCATAAAGTAATAATAAAGATTGTCAAAACTGGACCTTTAAACTATGCAACATATTTTCATACAAATCACATTCTAGTAGCTGACACTGCCTTGTTTTTTTGGTGCTATCAGCATTTCCTATGACAGGCACACTGGGTCCCGGGTGAACAACTGTCTCTACTACTACTGCTAACTTCTGCCTTTAAAAAAGAAAAGATCTATTTCAGAGCTATCTTTTGTGAGGGGGGTGAGGGTGTTTTATTTCACAGAGATTGTTGTTTTCCAGCAAAACTGCAGCAAAGAAGCAAAATAAGCCCAACGGAACTCCCAACAGAGTCAATACATCAGAAATTTATGAAGAGCCAACTAAGAGTGTAAAGCTAATGAGAGCATATACAGAAGCCTGTTAAACCACCATGTTCATGCTTCTCATCTGGGAGAAAGGCAAACTTCAAACTACATTAACCTAAGAGTACTTCACCCCAAACAAGGGCATGCACGCTGCAGTTTAAAGGCTTTTATTTATGACCATAACTTTACTTGAGCTGTTTGCATTCACCTGCTCCTTTCAAGGCAAGCCCTGGAGTTGCTCTATGTGTCTCCACTGCTCTATCCCAGCTTCCATCCGAAGCAGCAGTTACGCTTTTCCAACCAGAGAGCCACAGTTATCCCTAAGTCTTACTCACCAGTTCACTCTGCTGGTCAATCACTGGTTACAACAGGGAATGGGGCAGTCACTCTTGGGAACCTGCCACAATGAAGTCCTTATTCTGTGTTCTGCAGTGGAAGGCTCTCTCCTTCCATTCATTGTAGCGAGAAATCAGACACATGGTTTTGATATCTAATTCTGACATATAAAGTGGGCATACAAATGGCATGTCCTATATCTCAGGACATATTGGTGAACCAAGAGAAAAAGAAACCAATAACATATCGTTCAGTGAGATGGGTTGAGCACCCTAGTTGATGCTCCAGGAGAGTTGATAAGAACTCTATTTTAGAAATGAATAATATTTATTCAGGAAGCATTACTGACATAATGGGAAATTATTTCTGTAAATGGGAAGTAGGTTTTTAATGCTTGAAAATATATGGGCAGTTTAAACCAGACGCTGGATACAAAAGTGATCTGAATTCACAAGTAGCTTGTCACAGCCATGTAACTGGCAAATTTCCAGGCAGCTTTTATTCCGATCATAGTTAGACACATAATTTCTCATACCAAGTTTGGCTACCTCATGGTCATGGTCATATATGAACTTCTTTGCTGGTTCTCCTGCCTCCTTCCCACATCACTTTTCACCCCTGGTGCACTTGCTCTTTGCCAGATGCAGCCTATGAGACTACGTCACCCTCCCTTGGAAGTGGTGTTGCAAATCTCAATCCTGTCCTTTTTCATTTTCACCTTCCATGAACCAGCATGCCTACCAAGCACATCTGGAGTGTTTATGTAGCCCTTACACCCCCATATGGACCCTGCTGAGACGTTGGACTGCCTTACCAGCTGGAGAGAGGCAGTGCATAAACAACATGGTTTGAATGTGCACTTGCATTTATACATGCCCCAGGCCTAAATCCTTACTGCCAGCAAGCCTTCCCTTTGAGATCACTTTGCGGGCTGCCAAGGAGACTGCAGAGAAAGTTCATAAGGACTGCTGTATCTGCTGTCATAATAATGAGATTGTGTGATATCATAGGTGACAGATCAAGGCAACTTTTGCTGAGTAGATGCGAGAAAAGAGCCTCCCGAATTTCTTCCAACTCCCAATCCTTTTCCGTGTGCTCAGAAAGGGGATTGCAGATGGTGAGAAGGGAACAGTCTCTTCCCCCACATTGTAGTAGTTCAGACCAAATCCAGTCTTTTGCCCCATATAACTTTTCCACAAGAAGCTGCACTCACAACATAGCTGTTTCCACCAGCTGTCCCTCTGGTCCCTGTGCCTTCCCTGCCAAGTGGGTAATGTGCTAGGTTCACAGAAAAGGCTGGAAGACATGGAGAGGAGTGAGGAATAACATTTCATCAAGAAGATTCATTCATCGTAGGCTATTTAGGATTTGAAACTGGCACCAGCTATTCCTCAAAAGACAGATCGCAGAGCTGCAGAAAACAGGGTGAAAAGAAATTTGAGAGGTCATCTAATCTACCCCATCTCAAAAGGGCCATCTGTAGCACATTTGTCTGACCTGCTCTCAAAAGTCTTCAAAGACAAAGTGCCCACGATCTATCTCTCTGGGAGTTTGCAGAGCAGCAATCCCCAGGACACTTCTAGCTCCTTTCAGCAGGCAGCCGGCTAGCAGCGCAGTTGCAGTGCACAGCTCCTGCTTGTGTTTCCACATGCTGGGAAGCACTATCTGACAGTATGGGAAAATTGGCTGCTACACTTCTCAATGCCTGGTTATATGAAGCGGTTACAGCAAAGAATCCCCCTTCAGAGCAAATGCTCTCACACATAAACCCCCAGAAGATTTTTTTTTGGCTCACAAGCCAGTCATTCCTGAGCTTGGAGCATATTGCATCATGTGGGAGGATTTTGCCCCATTCTAAGCTTCCTCATAATTTCTATGTCAATTTCAATACATCAAATTAGGTATTTCTAGCAAAGCTAGCTGAAAGAAAAAGCACTGATTTCTACTTTCAGAACAAGGAGTTACTGGCCAAGAGCTATTAATTAAATATCATCCTTTAAAAAATTCATTTTGCAGGTTCTTCCTCCCCCACACCAAACCACCAATGCCTGCGCAAGGAGTCTTCCATTTTTTTTCCGGCCGCTGCGTTGTTGTCTGCCCATCTCAGCCATTTGGGCATTTAAAAACAAGGCTTCAGCCACTTTCACCTCATTTTTCCATAAAAGCAAATTGATCCTTAATGTTTTCAGTCTTCTCACATTGCAGTGCATGAGCTGATGATTAGGATGCACCTTGCTACCCCAAACACTTGTCACTCAGAAGAAAATTCTTTTGTAACATTTCTGTTCCCTTCTGTCATTCTGGGGTTTCTCACCAAACTGAATTAGCTCGTACATGTTGATTTGTTTCCTTTTAATTGACACTGATTACAAAGAAATCATAATGTGATAGCATGCCATTTGGCAATGGCAAACAAAGAGCAGCTATGTTCTTCTGAACAAGGGCTTTAGCAGAAGTGGGAAACAGAAGCATTTTTCCCCTTCATTGCTCTGCCTCAGTTGGTTGTTTTTTCATACGTCTAAACCAGGCTGCTTAGTATCCTTCCCGCAGAGCCTCTTCACTTTTAAAGAAACAGAACAAATCTCCTTGCAGACTCTCTCCTATTAATTGTTTATAATGCATCTTTCTGAAGGAAACACAATGATACCTCAGCAAATATTTCATATTACTTATAGCAGTTATGTGCTCTAGGAAGTTTGTCTGAGCTGTTTCCTTATGGCTGGAATAAGGCTACTTCACACTTTTCAATGCTCTACTGGGACTTAGTGCAGTAGACATATATTTTAAAGTTGCATAAGATTAATTTTTCATGCCATTGAAGTGATTTAGCTTTGTAATTAAATTTATTTTCAGTTGTCTTTTGGGTTTTTTGTTTTATTTTTTGTTGATCCAGAACGTCACTTAGCTTGTGTTTGCATTTGGAAGCAGAAGTATTGAAGTGTGTTATTAATATGGCATGTGAAAGCTATGTTAAAATTCACTTTCTAAGAAAACAAAATTCTTATCATTTACTGTTAATTATGTACAATGTTTTATAATCAAGAGAACTCGAGGGAAGAGGAATTCCCTGTCTCCTAAATTTTTATCTGTTGAAAAGAAAAGAATTCATTCATGTAGAAATAATATCTGTAAGTAAGGAATAGATATGTCTCTATCTTTTCTGAGTGTTGGCATTGATTATCATATGAATTCAGTAATATTAAAAGAAGAGTAGATGTGATGGCTACATTATGCATGAACCTGGTGTAGTTTGCTCCTTCAGACTCTGTCAGCTTACTTGTGCTTTTTCATTTCTTTTACAGGAGAGATCAGAGAGCAAAAGATTCCCTTGGCAGGGGAGCTAAATTGGATAATAATATATTAAGGGTAATAGGAAGGGGGAAGGGAAGAGGGAGGGTTTCACTCCACAGCCTTCAAAGATAATTAGTGGAAAGCTAACACTGAAATAGCACTGAGTTCACACTTCTGTAAATTCCTACTTTCCTACTTTCATTTTTCCCAATTTCATTTTTTAAGCGTTCCAATGGAGCAAACCACACAAGAAAATCTCTGGGATCAATGAATTGATTTCCCTGCCAGGCTGGAATTATCCTGAAGAAAATATTTACTACTATCATATTTTGTTACCTTAGAAAGTCCCAAGAAAAGTTTCACTGAAAACAGAAAAACCCATATTCTAATCAGATGAAAAGCAGGTTTTTAATATTTACATCTTCCTAGGTTATTCCTTCCCAACGTCAGAGATAGGATGCTGGATATTTAGACGGATAACAGTTTCTTTGCTTTTCAACCCAAGAAAGCATTCACATTCATAGCAGCACTTCAGTAAATGTTTAAGTGCTTTCCTGAATCAGAACCAAAATTATTACTCTCTACATGATATATATTTGGCTATTTAAAACTTTAACTCATTTTTCTTCAATTCTTCCCATTTCAGTGGTTGAGGTTTGGGGGATTTTCTTTGACTGTTTGTTTGTTTGGTTTTTTTCCTCCCTGTTGCTCCTGCCTGTGACATGTCCAGTTTTTCATTATCAGCATTCTGGTGAATGTGTTCCCAGAACCAAATAAATTGTGGTCACCCCTCTCATATCTACCCACTTTACTGAAAATTTGGAGCCATTTAGTTCTGCACTTTTATCTGCTTCATTATAAGAATGCTACTGTGTGAAGTTGGATCAGACCTCCCAGCAGTCACCACTCACATGCTGACTCTCCTTCCTGCTCCATCAGACACACCATGATGAAAATGAGAGTAACACAGGACTGTCAGGAACATCACCGAGGTGTTCTCACAAGTGGTGAAGGAGATGTCAGAGCCCTTGGTGTGGGAATAACGAATGACAAAGAGGATTGCCTCTTGCTTACAAAAAGCACAACGCAGAGTAACAAAACATCCACCAACTCTCCCTCCCACCTCACACGTTAACTGAGGCTGGATTTCACTCACAGAACAGGCTCAAACCCATTCATTTCTACCACATAGCTTACATAAATGGCAAACTTAGTCTTTGTCACCTCTTACTCTGCGTCTCTAACCCATCACTGCATTCTGTTCTTCTCCACAATTTCAAGTATCCCTTTTGGATCTGAGTTAGGGTCATGCGGATAAAACCACCTCTATTGCACACTCTTTTATATTTGGAAGAGCTGAATCAACTTTTTACTTGAGCAGGTGCTACCACAACTATGGTCTCATAATTCTGTTTTCTAATGATATTCTACTATTTGGTTTGCAAGGCACAAAGCGATTGCAGAGTTAGCTTAAAATAATGAGTCTGCAAGGTAGAGCTGGCCTTCAGTCCTATGACTCATGACCTTATGCTTATTCAAAAGTTCTTGACTTATTCTATGCATTGATATGCAATGCTGAACTCTTGAAAAATTAAAATTTTAGAAGGAAGATGATTTCACATTATATTATTACTTAATGAAATGACAGAAACTTCAGATTCAATTATACAGCTTCTTGTCTTTAGCCAAAAATCAGTCTAATGAGAGAAAGAGCATGACTTTGAAACATTGCTTATTGATGCATTTCATCCTCTAAAACTATACAAATCAAATGAACAAGAATCTTTTTTTCTCCTTAAGGTTGTGTTGAGATATGGGGAACTGAAATAAGTTCTTACAAGCCTTTTTCTTGGGCATTTAAAATTCTGGAATTCTGACTTCCAGCATCGACACAACCTTTCCAAAGTGCATTCCTCAGCAAGAGTGAGAATCTCAAAAATGACCATCCTTCAAAAGATGTAGCATTAGATCTTTGAAAGGAGGAAGTCACTAGCACATTTAAGAGTTTGGGAAACCTGCCTCAAGCAGCATACATAACAGGCTGATGGTGCACTCTTCATTTTCGACCTGGACCCAGGCTCCATGTAGGCCACTACCTGCTATGTTTTTATGACTGCAGCATTAGGAAGAACAGCGTAATTACAGTGCACATGTATCTTCAATAACACAGATTACTCACCAGGCTCCAACACATAGCTTCTACAAACAGTATATGCAAATTGTTAAGGATTATATGCTAAGATACTAATTACCAATGGTGCCTGCTGAGGTCCTATGACAAAACCCCAGTTGCAATCACTCAGAAACAAGGTTTGAGAAAAGGTTTCACCATCTCTCTACATATAAGCTTCTGTTAGCGGACGTTGGGTATTAAAGAAAAGTATTAATCCTTGCTGAGAAAAGGAGATCAGGAGTCTGAGTTGACTTCCCAACCACTGCTCCGGGCGCTGAACAGAAGAAGGTTTGCAGCAATAAAACCAAAGTTTTCTATTCAACAGCAAATCCAAGTCAAATTAACACAGCACACAAAAATAACCCCAACTATCACTTCAGAAATAATGCATTTGAAATGAGAAGCAGACACTTCAAATCAATTTGACCTGCATGAATAAGTGTCTTTTTAGATAATAATGGGGTGTCTGGACTCTCATTTCAGCTATGGAAGTTCTGGAGTACAGCGAGTTCATAAATCTATAATATGCATTACAGGAAAATCAACAGTTGGGCGGAAATTAGAGAAAACTGGTGTCTAACAGAAGTTGCAGCATTATAGAAACTTTTTAAAGGTAAAATACAGTTGCCACTTTCAGAACGGTTCATATGCATGGAATCTACTCTGCCATGGTTCCCTAGGCAATGCAACCTGCTATCCTAGAGGAGCAATGGAGGGTGGAGCAGAGTGGAGACACCGCAGCCAGGCAGCTGATAAGCCACATGGCAGCTGCCAAATGGAAAATCTAAGAGAAGACGCCCATTGCTGAGCCAATAGCTGTGGCAAAATCACTTTCCTTAGGTGAATTTTGCTCATTATAATGCTAACACACAACTTCATCCCCAAGCTACCTGCCTCCAAGGTACGACCACCCCTCACCGAGCAGGTGCTTTATTTTTTATTGGCTGTATCTTCAAACAAGAATTTTACACCAATCAATAATAAAAGAATGTATGATTAGAGTCACTCAAGCACCACCTTAGAGTAAAGAAAAATGTAAGTGAAAGAGGAAGTGAGATAGGGAAGACACCATTGTAACTTCTGGGATCAGCCAACGAGCTGAACCTGTCTTCTGCTCCATAGAGATGCCTATTGGGCAAGAACCTTATCTTATGTGTGCTAGATAGCTAACTCATGCTAGCTGTTATTGATGATTATGGTTTGGTCGTGTATCAATTCAAGCTTGTTTTTGCAGACAGCCCCTATCACCAGCAATCAAGAACCTTAATTTGTCACTATTTTATATTAATAGAGTGTTATTCTGTAACCTGTTAGTGTTAGTCCTTTGTGGGTGCTAGCAGTAGCCAGCAGTGGGCAGCACATTCAAACGA
Organism: Amazona ochrocephala; assembly: GCA_039720435.1. Classification (NCBI taxonomy): domain Eukaryota; kingdom Metazoa; phylum Chordata; class Aves; order Psittaciformes; family Psittacidae; genus Amazona; species Amazona ochrocephala. The sequence continues at coordinate 76,518,849 of CM077881.1, read as the reverse complement.
AGTGGTCAGACCCACGGAGAGGTCCCCCTGATGCTGTTGGCACATTTCCCTGAGCAAGTCAGTCGAATCACCCTCCGATCAAACACCACTGTTCAGTGAAAGGTCCCTATAACAGGATGCTGACAGACTGGTCAATCACAAGGGTCTTGGCTCTCCTGGGGCGCTGATAGACAGATCAAACACTAGGGGTCGAGAAAATCTTCCCTGTTTTCATCTGGCACTCATGCAGGCTGCATTCAAAGGTTCACGGGGAAAAACAGAAAATTACCTAATTGTGTATTTTCTTGTTTCAAAAAAAGCCCAAGCATACCCTGCTATGCATTTCTGCATAGCTAGGGATACCTTCTCATCACACACCCAACAGTAAGCTGGTACACTCACTATAATTCATTTAACCCTCTTGGAATAAAAACCTTCACACGTGGTATTTTTAGGGTGGAACTCAACAAATTTCAACAATTTTAGGGTGGAATTCAAACAATTTCTGATTACCTGAAGAAGCAGGATGCATTTCCTCATCGGCTGTGTTTGGACCCCAAGTACATCACCTGCAGCACACACTGTGTGTGATCAGTGTCACAGCTTATGCTGAAAACTTGAGATGATTACGAGTTACACGAACAGGGCAAAAGACTAAAGAGTTTGGGTTTGTGTAGTGTGAAGTACATGGTCAGAGTCCCCATTGTCAGGTTTCAGACACAGCCTCATGCTGTATCTGTACATCAGCCTGAGACCCTCTCATGGTTTAAACCCAGCTGGTAACTAAGTACCATGCAGCCACTTGCTCACCCTCCCTCCTCAGTGGGATGGGCAAGAGAATCAGAGAAAGGTCAAACCTCTGGGTTAAGATAAGAACAGTTTAACAACTAAAATAAGATACAATATGATACTACCACTGCTATTACTTATGATAACAATAACGATAATGATAAGGGAAATAACAGGGGGAGGAAATATAATGCTTAAAAAAGGGAAAGAAAAAAGTAGTGATGCACAATTGCTCACTGCCTGCAATGACCAATGCCCAGCCCATTCACCATCCAGACAATTTCTCTATAGAAGTCTGCTACCTACTAGAAGCAAACATTTCAAAATGTCACAGAGAGGCTGCTAAGCCTGGTGAACTCTATGGAGCATCATCTGCTCCTGCTATTCCATGTAGGGTCTAGTGATCCTGCAATCAGGAATCTGAACCATCTCGCTGAAGAAACTATGTGTTCCTCAGAGAAATGTTAAAAGGATAGGGAGCACAGGTGGTGCTTTCTATTCTCCCAGTCAAACCAAGTGGTGCAATAGATTCTCTAGAGGGAAGGGATGCTATTCAGAGGGACCTGGACAGGCTGGAGAGGTGGGTCAGTGCAAACCTCATATAGTTCAACATGGCCAAGTGCAAAGTCCTGCGCCTGGGTCCTGTACTGGGGGCAATCCCCAACATCGATACAAACTAGGGGATGAATGGGTTGAGAGCTTTGTTTAAATCTTAATAAAAAGTGATAAGATCTTCTTTTATTAGGGGTTTTCCAAGAAATTACATGCATTAACTGGGTGGTGGGGAAAAGCAGCATGGAAGATTTGTTATGCCCAAGTAAAGATAGTGGCTCAAAGCAGGATCTGTTCATAGCGAGTAAGAACCATAACACTTTCAGTGTTTCTGACTGGAAGCTTTGTTAAAACAGAGGTACACAATTCCTAATTACAATGATGATACAAAATATTACAATAAATCCTATTATACAAGAAAGCCAGGGTGTTCTGTTTTTAAAATCCAATTTAGTCTAGAGTATGAGAAAAGTGATCTTTCGTCTTTAACAACTTGAGGAAAATACACTGGTTTTTAACTAGGAGAGAAGTATGATAGAATTAAAGCTAAAGGAAGAACAATGATCAAAAAAAAACTAGCTGAAATATTCCTAAAGAAAAAAAAATGCATTTCTACTTCTTTTAATTGTAAATTGAATTAAGGAGCCCATAGTCGTTATACAAGAAAGATAATTACATAAAAATCTTCAGCTGGAGAAGTGCTTTAGGAGTCAACTGGGATATATTCTTCAAGTTTTAGTTTATTCTGTAGAAAGCATCCACACTTGCCTGGGTGTGAACACAAGAACAATCCCTGCCTGAGCTCTAACATAGGATGCTCTGGCCAAACACCTCCTGCATGGTCTCTGCCACAGTTCACAGTGCTCAGCCTCCTTCCCCTTGTTCAGTTGTCTGCCCTGTGCCCGTGCTTGGGGACAATGGGAAGAAGGGAGCATGTGTTTCCAACAGGAGATACGACAATGGGGTGGAATGGCACAGGAGGAGGCTCAGCAGGTTGAACTAGAGTTAGACATCGTGTGACATCTTGGCAAAAAGCTTCAGCAAGAGAAGATTAAAGGAAGGAAAGCCACTATGTGTAGTCACAGCACCTGACCAGCAGCACAGGCTGATAAGGAGGGTGGCAGCCAGGCATGCTTATTTGTGCATGCAAATTTGTGCCTGCAAAGCAGAAATTCATAAAGCCAGTCTCAGCCTCTTCCCCCACTAGCATTTCTGCTAACACTAGTGCCTTGATCTGACCAGAACAGGACAAGGCAGGAGTGGAGCCATGCATATAAATTTCCCTCTGCATTTGCAGAGGAAAGGGAGGGAGTGAGAGAGAAAAAAGGGGATCAAAAAAGGGGACAAATGAAGTTAAAAAAGCCCAGGGAACAGAAACATTTCTGTCTGGAAGGAAGGAAGATTCCTGGCTGAGTTACAGTTCCTGTATTTGTGTGCCATCTCTTCCCCTATCATGAACATTGTGGACCACAGGTATTCTCCAGCTGGCTGTCAGACCTCCTCTTTCTCAGTTTGAATAATTCCATTAGCCACAAAAGCAGGTTTTCTAATGTCATAATTCACAAATGCTTTAACAAGCCAGGCATAAGGAGAAAAGGAAGGCAGAGAGGACATCATCTCGGGCTTACCAGGCGGAGGGCATACAATCCACTCACTCATCCTTTCCTCGTCAGTTCTACGCTCCTCTCTATCTGATAAACTTTGCATGCTTTGTGAAGAAGATAAGGGAATCAGAAAAATAAATCTCTCTGAAGAGAAGCTGAGCACACTGTCTTCAGCAGGAACCAAAACGTAGGTATTCAGACTAAGCCTAAATATTTGCCTCTCCATTATGGCATCTCAGGTAGATTTACAAAGCCAGAAGACCGGCTCTTGTTTCTTTAAACGCTGTGTCCTTCCCTTTCTCACAATACTCTTTCCAGACCATACAGATTTAGACAACACATAATGAGTGCTGGCTCAGATTAAATACAGTCTCAAAACACACTTGCATTTTTTGTCTTGTGACACAAAAGCAAACTGAAGACCTTCATGATTTGCAAGTATTTATGGAAGTTCTATGTGAACCAAAGACAAACCTGAAGCAAAGTCCTTACTCATTTATGCATCTGATAGTGTTTAGAGTAATTTTCAGAAATATACATTAGTTCAGAAATAATTGGTTTGTGTTGCTTTAGAGAAGAGTCGTTGGAACAAGGACCATTTACCCTTAGAGCTTCAGATCTGCTTGGTCAGACAATCAAACAGAAGAAAAAGTCACATTTAAAATCTATACCCAGCAACTGAAAATATTTTCTTACATGTTTTGATTTATCTAAGAAAAAAACCCTCCACTCACTACAAAAAACAGAGCTAGAAGTGCCTTTTGTCCTGCTTGTATCGGTGGAGTCTGCACCTGTGGATTTGCTGACTTTAGTATTTTACCATGAATGCCTATTGAAGAGTATTGCAGGAGGGTCCAGTCCTGTGATCTACTTTTGTATTGCCATACTGACAGGATGTCCTGTCCTTTGTTTCTCTTAAAATGAGCAGACTTCACGAGAACAGGGCTTCCCTGAAAACAGCAGTCACTGTCGGTTCTTGCATGGGTGATTCCTGCCATTGAACACAAACACTGGCCAGCAAAAAACCTCCACAAAAATGAAGACCAGCCACAAAAATGACACCTTCTTGCAGGAATGACACGTACTTAGCACAGCATCCTGGCCTGCCAAGCCTCTGGTGCTAGGAGCTCAGCTAACTAGGTTTGCCTCCAGTACATATTTCTGCCATATTTTATTGTTTTCCCTGCTGAGGTGTATAAATGGTTTTCTGCTTTTCCTCCTCTGTATTACAAATCAGCCTGATTTAATTTGCACAATTTTTTTGTCTGTGGTTTGTCATCACATTGTCTTCAGAATACTTGAGAAGCATTAATGAAACACAAAAATGTGTTAATTTATGAAAATAATAAGCATGCTACTTAGAAGGAAAGGAATACATTTATACTAGTAGTAATGCAGATGTCATCCACCATCTTATCAACCAGCTCATCCAAACTGTGGTCTGCTGGTGTTAAAAAAGAATGGGATCTCATTTAGTTCCTTCTGATAGGCCTTTTTCCATTTAACATCTTGGTCAGCCAGTCAGGAAGAAGGATTAGCGCAAACTTGCACACTACATAGAGTTACAGCTCAGGGACATCAGTGTGCTGCACCGCATGTGGCCAAAGAAACTGCTGGTTCTATGCTTTGCTAAGCCATCAAAGTCTGCCATCATTAGGGTGCCACACCACGAGTGCTCATCTTCCATTAAAAAAGCTGCACTTACTATGCTCCAGCTGGTAAATTCAACTGGGATTGACATTAGCCCACACATGGCCCATTACTGAGATGCAAGCCTTTGCCACCAGTGCTCATGACATCAGGAATGATTCATTCTCCATGATCCTAACACCAGAGCTGATGCTGTGAAAGGGAGAACATTAAAGGAGCTGTGTAGGGTGAAGCACTGTTCTTACTTAATTACAACTCAAAGTTAAAAGTTTGCTGTGGAGAGAGGAAAGGGCTGTAATAAGTACCCAGACACAGTAGCAGATAGGAAAGAACAGAGCCTCTAAAAGGTCATGCAGAGCGGGTGACTGCTTGTTTATAGACTCCTGTTTTCAGGAGAAAACATATTTTGCAATATTTATTATGGAATATCCCCTACCTACTGTAAAGGAGGACTGGAACCACTTATCTCCTCTATTAGGCTTCATAGATGAATCTGTGCTTGGGGTTTTAGATAGGAAACGATTCTTTCAAGTTTCTGTATTTGTCAAGAGAAGCCTTAAAAGAAAGGCCTGTGACTCCAAGGACTACAGGTCTGATAAGTCTGATATCACCACTGTGCTCTTGGCCTTCTCTGTCTCAAATCTACACACATCCATTGCTAGAAGCTAAGCTATTATAAACAGTAGGTCTATGTACCTAAGCCAAAGTCTTTTAATTGGACCTCAAAATCACCTACAACCTCAAGTACGCAGACTAATTCCTTACCAGTGTTAAAATCAGTACAGCAATAATGACTTGAGCAGAATATCCTGTATTGCCACTAGTTTAATTATTATTTTGAGGCCAGAAGGAACCAATATGTAGGTCTAGTCTTACCTCTTCCATAACACAGCCAGCTGAATTTCCCCCATGAATCCCTCCACCAGAAATGAAAGGAATCCAGCAGAATTTGCTTCAATGCAGCTTGAAAAATAACTTCACAAAAACTAAAGCATCCTGATCCTAGTGATCACTCAAAATCCTGCTCAAATGTCAACTGCTTTCACACCAGTCTCTTTTCTGAAAGCCAGTACAGGATCTTAAAATATGGCTGAATTTGCTAGTATAACAAGCATGTGTGATGACAGAGGACAAAATACAGCTGTGGGATCATTGAATTTCTCTAAAACATATTGATGCAACACACCAACAGGCTATTTTGCACATTTTCTAATAAAATACTTAGTGCACAAGCAATAAAGATCATTTTTAAACTAGACAATAAACTGAGATGCCAAAAGTAAAGAAAAATATAGAACATGTGCTATATAATTGGCTGTATATACATTGCTGCTGTTGTTCACAGAAATAGAGTTCCACTACCTGAACACAGCGATCCACCATAATCCCTCAGTAATTCAGAGCTAAACGCTTGCTTTCTCAAAGTGTTTTTTATTGAAAGGCCTCTGTAACAGAACACTATGGAGAAAATGAAGACAGCAAAACCACAAGATAGAACCTAATCCATCAAGATCCAACCATTGTGTACAGGAGCAGGAGGTTGCCTTACAGCCACTCTCGAAGAAATATTCGTCCTTTCCCCTCCCAACACCCCAGATTGGCATATCCTATCCACAGGAATTTCACAGCTTGCTTTACATTCTCATTCATACTGTTGTGCTCCACCCTGTTTATCACTCATCTCTGACCCCTTTGTTTTAAAGACAAATCTTCCTAGCTGACATAAATCCATACAACTTCACTGAAATCAGAGAATCTTCATCAGTTTAATAAGATGAGGAACATGCTTTCTGTCTGCTTGTTCTGTCTTGTCATGTTGATCCATCCTGTATTCTCTGATCCTATTTCTGAAGAAGCTTCCCAGTACTTCTGATTAATCAGTAGTTTTTTAATCTACCTCAATACATCTTCTCCTAAGTCTCTTCATTTCATTCAATCCTGTATTCTACTAATACCCCACCAAAAATATTCTGAATTATGTGACCAATATATCTATTTTTTTGTTTCACTGAATTTATACAATTACATAAATGCTTTGTAGAAATTGTACACATGAAAGTTACCTTTGACACAAAATACACTAATGGAATATAGTTCTATACAGAATTTTTCCTTTAGAGGCTAAGAAAAGAAAAGGCATTGGAGAAAGAAACAGCCTTTCTCCGTTCATGATGTGGGTGGTGGAATTGAAAGAAAATGAGAACTTCACCAATCTGGAAGAAAAAATTGTTTGCCACCCTGACTGAACACGCATGCTACCAGCAGTTATTTTTACCTAGCCTATCATTTTATGTCCAGGAGGGGCTAATAAAATCTCCTGAGAATTTTGGTTTTGGGAGGCAGTGGCTGCATACTGTGTTCCAATATGCTGCATCCTGCATAACTGACCATATAATACAAATTACACCCTCTTCTACGCTTCTGTCAGAGACAGAACTCCAACATCTCAAACCAGCATGTTGCAGAACAATTTTACAACCATGAGTAAATTCAGTTGCACATGCTGGTGCAACCCGGGTGGGAAGCCAACAGAGCATCCCCCGCCACACATAAACACACACATACACAGAGTCGAGTCAGGAAGCATGGCATTCACACACGGATTTATTTTACCTCTAGAAACATGCCCCAAAAACTCATGCTGGGCGATAGCTCTGAAATACTTTAAGAAGCAGTTTCTGGAAATACTGTTGTTTCAGTAAATAGCATGAATTGGGCACTGTTATTACTGAAGACACAGGAAATGGTGCCTTTTCAAAGCTTGGAGCTTAAGCTGGCACAACTACTTTACAGAGATAGTATTCTTAAGGATGGGGGTTGTTTGCCTAAATGTCCTGAGGTACCCTGAATTTTCCACTATAATGAAGGGTCTCCGTATCAGGGTCCACATACCCATAAGCAGTAAAATAACCTTTGCAGGTTATTTCAGTACACTGTGCTCTTCAGTTAAACATTTGCAGACTGTGCCTACCAGAAAAACTAGCAGAGGTCAACATTTTTATTCATACAGAGATAGTGACCAGTGACCAGCACAGCAAGGCAAGATAAGCAGGGATAAGGATAAAAAGTAGCTCTCTCTCTCTTCTCTATCTGCCTGGAGGGAATGAAGACACCTACTTTTGTAGCTCCAATGTTGAAATCCTTTTTGCTTTCATGTGGTTACTGTGAATGTTCTCTGGAGTATTAAATGAGAGGAAGGCATTATAGTTTTTAACTTTGATGCCCCATTAAGATGAATATGCACCTAATGAGCTGAGAAATTCCCATTGCTGCTTTTTTTTGTACTACTGTACAAGACTAGCTAATCAGGATGGGGGCCTGCTCTTTGTGTTCTTAACCCAACAGCGCTGAAAGTTGGAAGACCATATTCAAACATATGCTTAATGCAGCAACAATAAAGGCAATAATAGCTCCTGCTATGAAAGAAGGACTTAAAGGGCATTTCCTCTTTTTATTTTTTTATTTTAATAGCTGCAGAAATTATCCCTTGCAACTCAAATGTTGTTTGGCATAAAACTTTACAGATGTTGTTTGTAAATTAGCTGTCCCCATCAAAATTGTCAGCATCTACATGTCTTCAGACAAACAGCAACAAAAATAACCATCACCACTGAAACCACTGATTAATTGGGGGGTGGGGTTGGAAAGCAGTTTTACTTCAACAGCCACAATTGAACTCTGTCAAAGCCTCTTAATGCAGTGACTTAATCCTGTTGGAATTTGAAATACGTCCTTGTTTCTTAGGTCAGGCTCCCTAAGGATGAAGCTGTATCTAGTGATGCAACATGAAAAGATAAAGCCACTTATATTCCAGCATTATTGACTAATATTCCCTACCTGCCAACTGGAGTATGGCAAGTCTTATTCATCCTGTGATATGTAAGCATGGATATGAAGCTCCGTTTTTCCCTAAGGGAAATCCTGTAACAAACAGTTGACAGAGCAACAGTTTTGAAAGTAACAAATTAAAAAACTAATAAATATGATGCAAATAAAGAACATGGGAATTCAGGCTTTTGTTTCTATGCCCAAAACAAAACACAAGTTTGCTTCCCTTTCCAAGATACCTTAGTGGAAAGGCGTTATTTAAGCAATGAAGAGAGTACTACCACACTGATACCTTGTGCCAAGATTCATGTCCTGAAAGGTTTCGGTTCCCTCTTAGTTCCATAACTGTTCTATTATGGAAGTCTGTTCAGGTGGTAAAATGTTTGTGGTCCTGAGCCCAGTAACAGCTCTGATGTCCTCACACAGCTGCAAAGCAGCAGTTTGCATGATGCTGAGTAATTGTAGCTCCTTTGGTAGCTATAATAGGTCAAGAGCTCTCTTAACTATACGTATGTAACGGTTACACTATGTTCTTGTAAACAAAGCCATAGGGAAGTGTGTGTATCTCAACAGACAGTTGTTCCTCTGTTCCTGCAAGCACTTTTTTCCAGTGCTTACAGAAGGCAAGGTGCTTTTTGTGTGTGTGTGTGTGCGTGTGTGTTTTAGACAAGAATATGCTGCTGCTCTGGTGTACCACATTTAGCCTATGGCAGAGGTGACATCAAAAAAGGTTTCCTAAAATTTCCCTTTAAAAAAATAATCAAACCCCCGGAAGATCTGGTAACCTTATCGGGAAAACAACAGCAGGGATGATTCATCCCTGGGTTTTTTGATGCCTTCTTTTTTTTCCTTCCCAAAGATGCACTCCAGCATTTTGCAAGAGTATTTTCCCTTTGATAAAAGTATTACTGCAAAATGAGGTTCAGAGAATTATATATTTTGGCTAGCTCTAGGCCACTGGTTCTCCCTTATGTTTGTGCTAGCTCTACAACTGTTCTTTGAATTTTAGCCAGCCTCAGCAAGGGACCCAGGATGCAGGACTTCCCAGCTGTATGCACAGTCAGTCACAGCACATCCTTTTGGTGGGGCTGCTTGTGGAGGGATTTTGATGAACAGTGTATTAATCCAGGTGTGAAACAGTACCGGATAAGAGAAACACTCTGTTTCTCTTAATGATTGACTACTGATTTGTGCAGCCATGCTGCCCAGGACAGGCTCTGCTCACAGCCTTGCTCTCTCGAGGCACTCTGCTGATGCACACGGAAGAGAAAATCTTGGGAGAGCTGTAAATGGTGGCAGAAGCGGAGGAAGCTCCTTGTCTGGAAACACAGCACCCTGAGCTCTCCTTCTACGCACTGGAGGAGTGAAAGCAAGCTCTGCTCGTTCAGGGCTTCTGAATTCCTCATATCACACTAAATCCTGCTGCTACAGCAGCAATCAAAAGGATTCCCACAGGGGAATCTGAACAGAGGAAAGTATTTTCTAGCGAGAAAATGTCACACAGAAGGAAGCAGGGAAGAGGAAGCAGCATCTTCAGGGTTGCATTTAAGCTGAGATTCCACTTTGAAGGTGAGACCTGGCAAAAATCTCACTTTCACACACAGTTTGCATCCTGTATGTGCTCAGTCACATCAAATGGCTGCACAGGAAAAATTGGCATGATTATTGCTCAATTATCATGAGATCTGTGCAGCTAGAGACCACCAATAATCCCACCTGATGCATTAAAAAATGCTAATTAAGGATTAAAGGGTCATGAATGACATTAAGGGGAAATATAAATAAACATCTCAACACAGGCGCATTTTAGATGGTTAAAATATTTATTATTTTTTTCAAGGTTTCTCACCTCTCCTCCTTTTCCCAATTAATGGGTAAGTAAAAAGGTGGAGAAAATACTGGAAAAAGAAAGATAATTCAGTCTGCGATTCTTCAGTATGTATTTAAAGCAGTTTAGCTTCAAGTGAAAAAGGAAGAATTTCCACAAAAGCTCATCTTTCATCTAAGTTCACATCATTTTAACTATAATATTTCAGTGAACATAAATTTAAGTTCCAGGATGTGTAGCTGCTGAGGAGCTTGCCACAATCGTAGCTATAATCCATTCCACAGAGCTACCACTGCTTTGCTACAGGTGACACACGAAAAAAAGAGCAAAACTCTACTTTATCCCAATTTACTGGACTACTGAGGAGAAGGAGAGCTGTTCATGCGGGCAGGCGAGCGGGATGGTGAGTACTCGCCATATGATCAGGGCCCCTTCTGGGAGCTCTGCTCTGGCTGCCTGGTTGGTGGCCAGCGTAGGCACCTAGACAGAGCTGATGGGAAGGGAGGCTGCAGTGCAGAGCTCGGGGTGTAGAGAGTGCCTACACTGCTCTCCTGGGAGGAGGGTGCACAGTGGGCAGGGCTGCGCTCGGTGCTCCCTGGTGGAGGTCCTCCTGCAGCAGGGGCTGAGCTGGGGGATGCTGTCAATAGGCTGAAAGGTGTCAGGGAAGCTGAGAGGAAGCAGCACTGCTTGCTCCAGGACCAGGCTGTGCAGGGGCCTCAAGCATCCCCTGTAGCTCATGCAGGGAAGGAGGCTGCTAACCCAGGAAGCTGGGAAACGGTAACAGAAAAAAACAGCAAAAAGAAGGAGGAAGAGGACAATTAAAAGCAAGGGGCTTCCTCCTACATCTGTTGTCCCCACCCAGAACCGCTTTGCTGCCCTGCAGGGGGCTGATGAGGAAACACACTCCCACCAGCAACAGCCGGCTGATGCTCTGGCAAAGAAGATCCCTACTGGTGCTGCCAGGAAAAAGCAGCCGGATGTAGAGTAGAGGACTCGACTCTGAAAGGAACAGAGGCACCCATCTGTCAGCCTGACCCAGGCTCAAGGGAGGTGTGTTGCCTACCAGGGGCTCGGATCAGGGATGTTGCAGAGAGGCTGCCTGCTCTAATCGGTCCCACTGACTATTACCCACTTCTAGTGATCCATGTGGGTGTTAGTGATATAGATAGCAGTAGCCTGGAGAACATAAAGAAGGGCTACAGAGCTCTGGGAGAGGTGGTTAGGGGCTCTGGAGCTCAGATTGTCTTTTTGTCTATTCTCCAGGACACAGAGCAGGACCTTAAAAAGGCTGGGAGGATTGGGCAGGTTAATAAATGGTTAGAAGAGTGGTGCTATGGTCAGGGGTTTGGGTTTCTAGAACATGGGACTCAGTTTAGTAGGCAGGGTCTACTGGGGGCTGGTGGAGGTGGTCTGACAAAGAAGGGAAAGAGTGGATTTGGTAGGAGGCTTGCCAGGCTGGTCAAGGATGCTTTAAACTAGATGTGTTGGGGGAGGGGGGCATCATTCCATCCCAACACACCCAGTCAGTTGCCAGCACCTATAGTAAATGCTCGGAGCAATGCAGAGATATTCCAGCTGCTCCAGCCGACGAGCTGGCTTCAATTGGATCTCGGCTCAGATGTGTCTGTACAAACGCCCGTAGCATGGGGAACAAACAAGAGGAATTAGAGATGTGTGCACGTCTACGGGGGTATGATATCATAGGCATCACAGAAACATGGCACCTATGACTGGTGTGTTGGAATGGAAGGTTACCGGCTATTTAGGAAAGACAGGCCCGGTAGGCGGGAAGGTTGGGGAGTTGCTATTTATGTTAGGGATAGGCTGGAGAGTATGGAACTCTGTCTGGGGACAGGTGAGCAGTCAATAAAGAGTTTGTGGGTCAGGGTTAAAGGGAGAACAGCGATGGAAGACATTATTGTGGGGATCTGTTACAGACCACCTGACCAAGGGGACTCTGGATGAAGCACTCTATAGACAGATAGGAACAGCCTCACGCTCGCAGGCCCTTGTCATCTTGGGGTACTTCAACCACCCTTATATCTGTTGGAGGGATGGTACGGACCAGCACAAGCAATCCAGGAGGTTCCTTGGTTGTGTGGAAGACAACTTCCTTCTGCAAGTAATAGAGGAGCCGACAAGGAGAGGTGCCATGCTTGACCTCGTCCTCACCAACAGGGAAGGGCTGGTTGGAAATGTGATGCTCCAGGGCAGCCTTGATTGCAGAGATCATGAGATGGTTGAGTTCGAGATCCTCAGGACAGTGAGAAGAGCAAGCAGCAAGCTCACTGCCCTGGACTTCAAGAGAGCAGACTTTGGCCTCTTCAGGAACCTGCTTACCAAGATTCCATGGGATATAGCCCGGAGGGCAGGGGGGCCCAAGACTGTTGGTTGATATCCAAGGATCACCTGCTGCAAGCTCAGGAGTGATGCATCCCAACTAGAAGGAAGTTTAGCAGGAGGACCAGGAGACCTCCTTGGATGGATAAGGAGCTGCTGAGGAAAACTCGAAGAAAAAAAGAGGCTTATAAAAGGTGGAAGCAAGCACAGGCGGCCTGGGAAGAATACAGGGATGTTGTCTGGGAAGCTAGGGACCAGGTTAGGAAAGCTAAGGCCCACTTAGAATTAAACTTGGCTGGGGGTGTGAAAGATAACAGGAAGGGATTCTATAGGTACACTGCAAATAAAAGACAGGCTAGGGACAATGTGGGCCCTCTCCAGAAGCTATCGGGAGAACTGGCTACCCTGGATTTGGAGAAAGCTGAGGTTCTTAATGACTTCTTTCCCTCTGTCTTCACCGGCAAATGCTCTGACCACACCACCCAAGTTTTGGAAGGCAGACACAGGGACTGTGAGAGTGAAGACCCTGGGCCCACTGTAGGAGAGGATCTGGTTCGAGACCATCTTAGGAACCTCAATGTATACAAGTCCATGGGACCGGATGAAATCCATCCGCGGGTCCTGAAGGAGCTGGCAAATGAAGTTGCTAAGCCACTGTCCATCATATTTGAAAAATCATGGCAGTCAGGTGAAGTTCCCGACAACTGGAAAAAGGGAAATACAACTCCCATTTTCAAGAAGGGGAAAATGGATGAGCCGGGGAATTACAGACCAGTCAGTTTCACCTCTGTGCCTGGCAAAATCTTGGAGCGGATTCTCCTGGAAGGCATGCTGACGCACATGAAAAACAAGGTGCTTGGTGACAGCCAGCATGGCTTCACTAAGGGGAAATCCTGCCTGACCAATTTGGTGGCCTTCTTTGATGAAGGGGGTTGGAACTGGATGATCTTAAGGTCCTTTCCAACCCTAACTATTCTATTATTCTTTGTAAAGGGACACTTAATTCAGCAAAAGAGCAGAATACCTTTGAAAGTTGTGAGATAAGTAGAGAAGTTCTACAGCCCACTTCAACCATTTGCAAGACCATTCTTCTGAGCTACAGTATGCTTTATAAATCAGCTTAGATTTAAATTGGTGAAGAATGTGAAAGAAGCAACAAAAGACTTTGCAGAAAATGGAATGATTTTACGTGATCCGTGTTAGGAATTAATGAAGGCTAGTTTGCTGCTAGGGATTTAAGTAAACTTGCTTTGTAGTAGTCAGCATGGGGAAATTCAGCAAACACAACTTAATAAACAAATCCACAGGAACATGATTATTTTACTACCCTGCCACAACATGATGAGTCAGAAGGCATAATTTCCTTACACCACTTTATAACGGACATTATATCAAAAATGCTGCTGTATGCATCTGAGTTAATGTGCAATGATTCCACTAAGTACCTTTGTGAGAGAAGCCTTCAGTGGCCACTAGCACACTTCTCTCCCCAGTGGCTCACTACAAATCATCTCCTGCACCGCAGCACAAGTCTAGAAGCTAAAAGAAAAATGAATACACCAGTAATACCCTTTCGACAGTGATTTGACACCCAGCTGATGGAAGGAGCTAACCATGTAACCTCTACACCATAATTTCTGCTAAAAGAGGTTCTCTCAAAACACCCATGGGGTTATGGATTCCTGCTAATAGCAGCAAAAGGATGGGTGATAAAATTATGGCAGTGTAGAAATGCTCTCTCAATTAATTTCACATCATGTTAAGGCCATTATCATTGGATGTCATCTAGTGAAATGGAAAAGAAATACACAAACCTAGAAGCCTTCAATACCTTTGAAAGTTTCACTCACTTAGCATATGATATAATTGCAGGGTAGAGCAGGCCAGCCTCTTGAAATAGTTTACCTTCAAATAGAGCTTTAATGGTATTGATTTAAAGCACTGACAGGCAGATTTGCTTCAAAAACATAAGCATAGATGGAAGAAAAAAAAAGTACACAACCCAGAAGAAAAGCAGGCAGAGCTTCATCTCTCTGGCCCAAAAATTGGTTGATTCAAGATTCCTAGATGTTAAGAAGAACTTTTTCCAACCAGGTTTCACCACAAAGCTCACAGACTGCTGGTTTACAGGTTTTTATATTATACCACCTTGTATAATGCAGCTGTTTCTCCAAAGAAGCTGCTTCTAGCCACAGCCCTTCTTAGCTGTTTTCTGCTGTTTTTCTGTGGGAAAATGAGAAAGTTTAGAGAACTACGGACAGGAAGGAACACAATGTAAAGTCTATGCAAGGGCTCTCATATATACCAACATAAATATACATACACACATATACATACATATAATAAGAACCTGTTGTTATTGTGGCAAAATGAAGAACAAAACAGTCAGGTTTCACACTTTCCTTCACAAGTTTGGTGTCTCCCCTTCGCTTACTACCTGCCAGTTTTGTCACTGCCTTCCCAACACAGACACTACCATGCATCAGCACGAAGCACAGCTCTTTGCAGTGGTGAGTGCAAGTGGCAGAGGGGCAGGGATGTGGGATCAGTTGAATTGTGCACAGAAGAGATGTGTGGAAGGTTCTTTCTGTGTGTCGATCTGAAGACATGATAGTCCCTACTATAATTAAGGTACAAGACATATGATAAAGAATTAAAACTCAGCTGAAGAGAAAGTATGTGCCAGGAAGAAGTGAGTCGAAGAACATTCACAGTAAGTCAGGCAGTAAGAACGCAATGAGCCGAAGCCAGCTGGAAGGGTTAAAGACTTGCTTTAACATAGCCAAAGAAAAATCTACATCCATAAATGAAGACGGGGACAGAATCCTCTGGGATGTATTTTCATCTTCTCCAGTTTTTAAAATGTACAGGATACACCTAGGAGGCATTTGGATTTACAATGCAATTGCAACAGTCTTCTGCATACACACATGCAACTACTCATTGATGCACACAGCATCCAAGGCAATTCTTGTAAAGGTCAAAATTCCTCTCAGCTGTAAGAAAAACTGGTATGAGCCCTAACCTTCAAGGGAAAACTTAAAGGCTGTTATACATGAAAATGTATCACAGGGTGCCTGAGACTATGGTCCCAAGGTTTGGTTTCAGCTGAATAACATAAAGAGCTGTCTGCCTTTAGCTACTCATCATCACCCCAGCAGAGTTTACAGACTACCAGGCTTGTGCTTCTCCTTTCTCTTTCCATACTGGCACAACGATCTAGATGGCATTAATAAATGAAACAGGAGGTTTTACTAACCAGAAGTATTTTGACATAGTTGTATTTGACATAGTTGCAATACATACAACATATGCAGATCTAACAGTGGCATTCCCAGCAACAGCTGGAATAGGGCAGGATACAGCCTTGTTATGTTCAGAGCATGAGAACGTCTTCCAATATGGTTCACAAAGCATTAACAAAGATGACTGAACTCTAATTCCAGATTTCATAGCTCTGAATAGAAGCAGGTGGCCAAATAAAGGAATACCCTTTAGCAATGGCTTACACTGCAAATAAATCACAAACTGAATTCTACATCAAGCTGCAAGTAGTTACATTGATTTACTTGTCCCCCCTCCCCCCAAAGCATTAAAAGAAACAGCTTTAAGTGTGCCTGCCATCTCAAGAAGCATCAGGTGGAGAAAAACATTGCTCTACAAAGACTGTCAACAAAACTTTCTAAAAAGGAAAAAAAATTCCATGTTTTGGGAACATCTACTTCTCAGCTTGCTTGGGCAGCAATTGTTGCTGTTATTGACAGTTCAGCACTATAGAAGATTATTTGCTTTGTTATGTTTGTTTCCACTTCCCAAAATGAAGCAACTGGCAAAGGGCCTTGACTGATGCTCCAGAGACTCAGGCTCCTGTCACCAAGTGTGGTCATGGCCTGGCACCATCACTGCAGTTGCCTCATCCCAGTCTTCACCCACCTGAAGGGATTACACAACGCCACCGAAATAGATCTCAACCTTTCTCCTCGAGCAGCTTCCTTGTTTCAGCTGCCAGCATCTATAGTACCACTGCATTAAGGAATATCTGTCCTCATTTAAATGGGACGTTTTATGCAAAATGGAAAAATGTAGACTTCATGTCTACATCAGGAGCATCTTTAGCTTTGAAGACTGTGTAAGTCTTTTTAAGCATGTCTGGATGCGAGCCATGTGAAACTGTAAGTTACCATCTAGGGCATATTAATAGTTTTATTTAAAAAAATGCAACCTGTAACAGGAAAAGCATTTCTCTTGCTCATATAAATACTACAAGAGCAAAGGCATACAGATGCAAATACAGCTAGGAGACACTGACAGTAAGGGTGGGGAATCGCACACTTCCACCCTCAAAACCCCTTCCAATCTTCATGTGACACAGAAAGAAGACACAGTGAAATATTCCCAGCAATAATGGATCATCACTGTGTTTCTCACTTAATTCCAGCTATTTGGAAGTTAGATCACTGAAAATGCCTACAGGGGCTCTGTATCTGCTTCACTTCAACACCTATCTGATTTCAAAATCTCCCTCTGTGGCTAGTTATCTAACTTCTTTTTAATCCTATTTAAGAAATACATACCACTGACATTCCCCCAACTCCAAGTAACTTCTATGTCCCTTTGTTTTGTGAGGCAATTTCAACCATCTCCAGTTGCCTCAATTTTGTCTCATACTCTTCCGCTGAATACTCCGAACATCTGAATTCTGTGAAGAAAGTGATGGCATTGACTTTTCAACTTGACAGGACTTTGGCTTGACACGCAGCTGCAATTCAAGTGCAGGCGGCAGTGGCAAGGATCTCAGTCATGTGAGTTAGCAGCTTCCCCCAGGTCTGCTGCAGCCCAAGGATCTGGAGGAGATTGCTCCATACCGTTAACTATAACGAAACACTGGGAAGTTTCTGTTCAGTTAAAACTGGAAGGATTTGGCATCTCATCCCAATTCTGAACAGACACTGTTTCTGAAAACTCAGAATGTAATGGAGTCAGAATTTGGTGTCCAAGCCAATATACAGAATATCATTTAAAGTTAGCCTTCACTGCATGACCCAGTCGAAATAGAAGAAACAGACAAAAGTACAGTAAGAATATAACATTTATTACAGGGCAGACTCCCACTGACTCCCTGCTGTGGAACTGGCAGGCTTGTTACTACCTCAAGGGTACAGAATTATACAAATTCCTTATAGGGTTTGACAAATCCCTTACACTTTTGATGTCTTTAACCTTGCACTAGTTTATTGCACTGAACTTATGTCAAAGCAAATAGTCCAGAATAATTGCCTGATAATGTTTGACTGCTGTGGCAATGTTACAGAAGACATAGTACTATATTATTTCCCCCTGCTTGCACACAACAATTCTTTGCTCAGCTAACTGGGAGATTGAGGAGACAAGTAAGTGAAAGCTGAAGCTCACATTTTCCCTGAACTAAACTGAACAATATTTTTTAATGACTAATAACAGAAATCTCTTTTAATCTGCAAATTTTTAATTATTGCTTGCTTCTGAATTCCAGTCCTGATGAGGAACGGAAACAAAGCACAAAATAGCAGGAGACAGTGCCTGTATATCTGGTTTCATTAGGAATGGAGACTTCTAGAATTTTCCACAACCTACTTTCTAACACTTTTTTGGCTTGCTGGACAAAAGAGGTCTGCATTGCTCCCAGACAGGACCAACAAGTAATAGCATGCTTATAGGCTCTCTTGATTGCCAAAAGAAATGCAGAGAGAGCCTCAAGCTCACACAAGCGTGTGGAAGAAAGGAGCGAATGAGAATTGTGTGGCCAGTTTCTTGTTGCTCCCCATAGAGCTCCCCATAACAAATAAGTGTTTCATTTATGGAGCAGCTGTACCCAATTGCTGCAGAGTGCCTTTTACCCTGAGTCCAGACTTGAGTTGTTCAGATTGGCTTGGATCATACTGCTGTCGTAAACACAGTATGGGTATGCTAATAATAAAGTTCTGAATAAGAGAAGAGTAGCAGTAGATGGTGTGATGTTTGTTAAGAGCTGCTAGAAAGTCAAATCTATGGGAGGGCTGCTTAAAAAGCAAGAGGCATAGGCAGGTAGTTATAAACTGAGCTGTCTGCTACCACAGACGAATCCCTAATCATCTGAAGACACTGCCATGCACTGTGGATTGCTTGTTAGGTTAAAAAAGAGGAATTACTCATTCTCTATGACAGTCTAATTCCTTTAATTATCAGCAAGTCAAGCTGAAGATGCCAAACTTGAGCGCCCAACGCACCAAACTCGAGTCCTTGTGCAATCTCAACCTTTTTTTCTCCCTAACATCCTGGATAACCAAAGTGGGATGAATCTAACTATAAGACCACAAACATGCCTTGAATACCATTGTAATGTATACAGTGTATAAATAATATTGTATATACTATTTCACATAAACCTTCATGGTTTAAATATTTAAAATACAAAAAAGCAATGACAATTTCCCTGAAAGATGCAATAGAAATTGGTATCAAATGGAATATCTTATTTGAAGAAGTGTAGTGAAATTAGAGAGGTAACTGAATATTGAACCTGTAGGTAATAGTTAAGATCTTGGTCAACTATTTTATACCAATATTGTCATTCTTGTCCAAAGACCTCAAAGCCCTCTGTGCACTAATTAATGTCAGAAACACAACACTGGAAAGATCTGCATTATATTCTGAGTTAGAGAAGTATTAACATCCTCAGTATACAAAATGTAACATCCCACATAAAGGGAAGAGTAAAGACAAAGTAAAATCCAAGCTGGAGTTTAACTTTCCTAGGTGCTTTTGAGAAGTCTCATTTACAGCCCCACATGATTTATTCAAGGCAGAGGAAGAGGAACATACAGCAAGCAGAGAGACATCCTGAATCCCACTCCTCTGCTCTAGTTACTAACACACGTACCTCTGCTCTTCTCCAGCAAAAAATTGCTCACACATAATTTAATCCTTTTTTAAGCCTTGATTTAAAATAAAATTAAAAGAAGTCTCTAGACCATTCCTCCCCAACCTGTGCACATTACATCTAACATGCACCAAGACATTTTTCGTTACCTGAACATGCAGTGGTGCTTTCATATCTGATTGTGCACTTCTAAATTGAACTTCCTATATAAAAATCAGAGTCAAAGGCAAGCTTCTGGAACTGCACCTACCAGTCCTGGGTCTCAAAAAACTTAAATAATTTGCTTGATGATGATGGACTGTTTAGTAAAAGGATTAAATGCAGCAAAAAATATGAAATAACTGTCTGTATGCAATCTTGAAATACTTGCGTTTCAATACTGTGAAGTTACCACACATCGCCCAGTTTCTAAAAACATGCCTTGCCAAAGGCCTTTCTGATAAATAGCTTGGAATCCCCTTCCATGGCTCCAGGGGAAGGGGAGTGGATGTACTCATCTACTATTCACCTGTCTTTGTATTATGTAATACAATGCTTATCTTATCCAGGAAGATTCATCACCATTGACACCGTAATAATCACAGCTTAAACTGCACACCAATGAACCTCTAATGCTAGCCCTAACTCAATCGGGTAACTAGAGTTGAATTAGATTTCTTTATCAAAAGCTAATTTCTAATTCTTTCCTAAACAAAACAGCATCAGTATAAATCCATAATGAACTGAAACAGATTATAAATAACCAGTTAAAATAATCTTTCTGCTATGCAACTATGCACAATAAATAGAATTTATTCATTCCCTGCAAACAAATACTTTCATGTATTCTAACTGCATGGCTGTTTTTTGTAAGATGTGACCGTACGCTTGGTCCTACTTGCATAGGTACAGAATCAGATCTTCCACCTGCCATGAGCCTGATGCAAGCTGATGTAAAAGAATAATAGTTGTGACCAGGGTTACACCTTAAGGACCAGCTAGAGTCTGAATGAGAATGAACCTCACTCAAACTTTGGTAGCTGTTATATTGCATAAAAGACATCAAAAATCTCTTGGGAACAAGGAGAAGAACATTTTAGAGAGCCTCAGGGCAATTATTTCCACTCCCTGAGGGAGAAGAAATTTCTGCAATTGTGAGGTTCTTCTGTGTTATAAAGACAAACCTTTGAAGAAGTGAATTCCAGTGGCACACATTTCAGGACTGGAAAGTCCTAAACTCATGTGCCTTTCATTCATTTATGGATAAGCACTGGTTGCCTTTGGTTTCTGACAGGAAACATGGACCGATCACATAGAACTGAACTCCAGTCTTTCTTCTTATTATAAGGATTGTACTTTAAAGAAACTCTAATCTTTCCTCTTATTTTAAGGGTTGTACTTCAAAGAAAAGGCATATGCATACTTAGAAGGGTATTTGTGCCATGACCAATTTCCCCTGCTGCAGAAGCATACCTCTTCATGTTCAAATCATGCATAATTGGCAGCTTTTGACCATCTTTTCCAAGACAAATTTCCCTAATGTACATGTGGGCTAGGGAGAAAGTATCCCATCTGCTGACTGGCTCTGCAGGCATCTGGTGAATATTGTCTTTCCTGTGCTTAATTAGCTGTAGAAGCTGGCATAACCAGCAGGAGGAAAAATAAAGTTAGTGCTCAAAGAAATCCTCCTATTGTTCTTCAATCACTTTCAACATAGGCAATTTTAGCATGCCTGTCCTACAGTGGTTTTACCTCAGGTGACTTCTACCTAGCTGGAGTATCCTATCTAGAAGTTCAGTATGGCAAAAGGACATAACACATGACTTAATTCAGACATACATTAGGAATACTGTAAACAGCAACCTATCAAGCAAGCCTACCAAAAATATCAAGTTCTTACTGAATAGTTTGAGGTTTCAATAATTTAATCTCCTCATTCTTCTTTAAGCATCACTGTCACTGATGAAGGTATTAGTACAACATTCTTCAGATGGGGCTCCCCATTAGACTGATCTTCCAGATCCCACACAAGCAGGCCCACTGTTGCACTGTATATTTGAGACAGAACATGTAGAACTTGCATTTCAAGAGATGAGCTTGTTTCCTGAATTTTAAAGGTTGGACTTAATGGTCTTCAAGGTCTTTTCCAACCTAGTTGATTCTATGATCTCAATAACTGGTGTGCACTAAAAGACTGTCAGAAGACCTGTGCACAGTTTTCTATTTGGGAGCAGCAGGTGCTATTTTCCACTGAAGTAAGAGGTCTAATTTCAAAAGAAAGCAATGTTTTCATGACTCTGAAATGAGGTTTCTTTCTTGGTCCACTAGAACCAGTTTTCAGCCTCTGCAAAAAAGTGAGCACTAAAAGCAGTTGCTGAGAATTTTCATCAGGTTTTTATTATGTGAAACTGAATGATTTTTTGGGTGAGATCTCAGCCTTGTTTAAAGGTTTATTAATTAAAAAAATACATGATCATTTCACTGATTGTTTGAAAGATTTTAGATATTGTAAAGATACTCTTCGGGTTCTGGGAAACACTCAATGCTCTGAAGACGGGTCAGTGACATAAAGGGATATAATCAATAAGGAGTCAGAAAACATCCCAGTGTGATACTAGCAGAGAAGCTTCCAGCATTCACTATGTCCCTCATTACCAGTGGGTCAGAAATACCTAGATATCAGGCTGCTTCAGTAGGACTACACACATTCACTGCCATCTGACATTCAAATTCTTGGTGAAGACCAAATATATGGTATGTGTCTATACTTCCTATGTGCAAATATCCTACTCCTCAAAGTGGCATTTATATCCATGCCTATGTTTGCGCTGGCATTAAGGAGAGATTAAAGAACAAAAGAAAAAAAGGAAAAACAAAGCCAAAATAGTGTTTCTCTCTCTCCCCAGCCAGCCAGTACATAAAGATGCTACAAGTCAAACACCACAACGTATTAGTGCTGGGGCTCTTCAGAAGACAAGACAAGCACTTGCCACTTAAGTGTGCCTGAGTGTCTGTCCTGGGTCAGTTTGCTTCTAATGGTCCCAGAGAAAGGTCAACAAGATCTTTGTCCTCAAGGCATACAATTTTCTCCCTCAGATGCTGTGTGGACAGAAATCACCATATAAACTATGGGGGAGTGAGGGAAGAAGACACTAGAGGTATTTCTGCTCTAGAAGTAGATTTCTGGTTTGTAGTAACATTCCATTCTAAAATGCACAAACATTTGGATAATGAATTATTATTTACTGTTCAGATATTTTACTTCCTGCCAGACCACTAAATTAAAGTTAATAATGTATATATGTGCAGGTGACTTTATGCCCCAAATGGCACTATTGGCGCTATTCTGATGCGGTTGTCTATTGATATATGTATTTGCAGTACAGCAACTAAATCATTGTGTCAAATTATGTCATACTAGGAACAAATCATAGAATCTGAATCAGCAGAATCTTCAGTTGTTTTACTGCATTTGTAGATAAAGGAACTTTCTCCCAAAGTAACAATAGCTGAGCAAATGGTCCACCCAAGTGCCAAGTCAGATCTTGAGATGGACCAATGACTTGAACCCTCTCCTCCATTAACCTCCTAAGTGCTCTGGCTACAAGGTTACCCTAAGTGGGTCTGTTTCAGAGCGATATTAGCTTTAACTGAAGCTAAAAAAGGAATACTGAACTGTCAAAAACCTCCTATGGCTGGTTTAGAGGAACCATTTCCCATCCCATCCCTTGGTTTTGAGGCAATGGCAGGGTGACACCACCAAGTTAATTCCACAGGCACATTTCAGTTTTGGTAGCGATAAGGGAATTAAAATATTCTTACAGGCAAGACTAATAAAGGTAAGCACTAATATTTTGCCTATAGGTTATATCCTTGGTATACTAATAAATTGACTACTTAAATTAATAAAAGGTAATTTGTCTACCTGCAGACTGCAACTTGCTGTCACAGCTCAGATAGTTACTTCTGATTACATCTTCAGCCATAACCTGAAAAAAACTAAAGTTACATTTTCAATGCAGGGTATGGTGTAGTTACTTGCCTTCAGTCTCTTTTTCATACGATCACAATAGTAAGTGTCAGGGAAGTAACCAGAGCAATTAGAAAGGTTATTTGATGTCTGTCTGTTACAGGGGCTGTTAGCCTAGCCCTTTCCAGCTGAAAGAAAACATTCCCTGCATCCATATGAGATACAAAGATCCATGCTCCGACTGAGTTTTTCAATAATCTTTGCACAGTCTGTGTGTGGTTTTCATCTCCCAGTTCAGTCACCTGGGCCTGAACAAGCACTCTGCAGTGCTTTAACATCAAGTCCAAGACAAAACTGTCAACAGGACAGAACATACTGTTCTTTGCATAAACAGTCACATCACACTTGAGTTTTTGTATTACAGCAGTAGAATATTATGTTTGCTTAATACAGTGATCATACAAATTCAGATTTAACATTGCAGTTACACCCATCAAGAACAACTTCACCTAATGTGAGAATGTCATTGCTAGTTGTGTTAGAGGAACACAGCAAATGCCCTGAGAATGAAAGAAAAGTCGATGTTAATACCACTCGTGTCACATTTATCAGCAAACGTAGATACTGATATGTACAGGGAGGCTGGTCAGATACTATTTGCCTTTTTGGACACACTTCTCAAAAAATGACGTAGTTCAACAAAGCATTTATGAAGCATCAGCATTAACCTAATGAGATTTGTTGAGTTTTCCTTCTAACCAAATATTTCTAGACATGTGCCAGGATGTAGATGAGGACTTACAATTTTTGTTTTTTTTTTTCCCCTGTCCTTAATGTATCTTTTTATCATAAAATCATAGAATGGTTTGGGCTAGAAGGGACTTTAAAGATCATCTGAGGGTGCACTCAAATCTCGCTGTCCATGCCATTGACAAAGATGTTAAACAGCGCTGGTCCCAATACTGACCCCTGAGGAACATCACTTGTCACTAGTCCTGCTGGTTTAGCTGGTAAATACTGTAGCACTAATCACACAGCATTGCTTTTATGTCTGCAGAAGTAGTAAGGCTTTTCACATTTCACATGCATTTCACCTGTAGTCTTAAAAGCTAGAAGCTTGATATTAAACCAAAGCAGTTTCTGTGGGATTTCCAAAGGGAGCTCCTCAGCTCACCCATTCTGTCTTCCAGGTCAGCCCTTGCCTGGGGTTTTTTTCACATCTGCCATTGCAGAACACATTTTTACCAGTGCTCTAGAGCTCTCCTGCCTCATCTCAGCACACGGTAGTCCAAAGAAAGAGCCACCTTTGTCAAACTTCCCTTTCACCAACCCTCCAAACCTCACAAACAGTCAAACACAGCACAGAGTTATAACTGTTAGCTCAACCACTCTTAATATCGTTTTAACATTGTGCAACAATGACGCACCAACTCTTCTGTTTTCATCAGAAATCCTTACATTTGTCTTCACTGTCTGGAACAGCTCAAGTATCTGGAAACATTTCTCCCTAAACAATCACCCTTTAGTGAGGGGAAAGAAATAATATACTATAAACCCTAATCTGTTTCCAGCCATTACAGGTGAGTACCTTTTCTTCCCCAGAACCTGCCTCTTCAGATCTGCCCTTGTCCAGAGTTAGAATCCACTGAGAAGACCTAGGTGTGTTGAACCTAAACAAAATTAAGGGCTCCTCTTCTGTCATGAACAATATTTTTACTTTAAAAGACACAGCAAAATACATGCTATCAGGGAAAGATTTAATCAAAGTGGAAAAAAATATAAATTACTTTCTATTTCAGAAGATGATTCTTGAAAACTGTCAGGTCTAAACTGGTTTTACTTGGCTTTGACCTTTCCTGCAAAAAAGCACCTGAATTCAGAGGCCAGCTTTGTATCTTGTGTACAAGCGGAGAAGTTACCATGTGTACCTCTGAGCACTTTACAATCAACTCTTAGGATCTTCAGAAAAAGGAATAGCCACAAGATACAGATTACACCACCAGGAAGAAAACCCGAGCAAGAATTAAGGTCAGAGATCTGACAGACTTTTTCAAAGGCTATGAAGAGGACTAAGCTGCACCAAGGATTTCAGTACAGATGTTTTTACTCCAGAGAACTAGGAGAAGCTGCATAAGCACATTGGAGTACTGGCAAGACCTTGACAATGACAATGCTCTAGACAGTTCAATGCATGCTATGAAAAAAGTTCCCATGCTTCACCTAAATTGCATTATGTTTGATGCCAAGGAGTTCAAAGCACTCACCACAACTCAAATTGAGGTACAGTAAGGTATGAAAAAGCATAAACACACACACAGAGTTGTTATTTTAATACTACAAGATACTCTGTACTCAGAATATTCCATATTCTGTAGGTTCAATAATCCAGAACACCACAGTTTTTACGCAGGGTCACTTAAGTCTACATTTGATTAATCGTAGAAGATGACTATAAGTATAGTTATTTTAATTAAAATCTTTGGCTAGACCTTTAGAATCAGGCATCTGACTTCTTTACAGCCGTGAACATGGTAAATTTCAACACATACATATACATACATATATACACACATAAACTTACATATCTGTGGCCCAGGTACTGAAGTCCGTAATCTCCTTATACTTGCATGGAAATAAAATAACACAGAATACTACAAGTTCCACAGATTTGTTTAAATTCTGATACATTTCTTGGGGAAAAAAATCAAAATATGGAAAAAAATAAGTCATTTTAGCGCGCTAACTACAGATGCAGAGTCAGATCCTCTAAGCATAAGTCCGCATATACCTACTGAAG
Organism: Amazona ochrocephala; assembly: GCA_039720435.1. Taxonomy (NCBI): domain Eukaryota; kingdom Metazoa; phylum Chordata; class Aves; order Psittaciformes; family Psittacidae; genus Amazona; species Amazona ochrocephala. Next base: position 76,492,635 of record CM077881.1, on the reverse strand, counting down.
ATGGAGCTACTGGAAATAACAATTTGCACCAGCTGAGCTTCTACCCCATACTATTTATAATTGTTTATAAAGCCTTTTAGTGCAAAACACTATGTTTATTTGCTCAAGCAGTCCTGCTAACTTTAATTGAATCAATTCTTTAAAAAGGGCAGGGTTTAACCTTGTGTGACTTATGTACAATGATATTGTTCTGCAAATACAACAAATAAAAAAGTAAACACTGATCACTAGGAACAGAAACATGGGTTTGTTTCATTTTGGAGCCAAGTAGTTTCTATTATCTGTAGTCTGCAGTTTATATGATGGCACTTCTTTATACAAACTTCTGAGTAATCTGGGTGATTTGGGAAAGATGCTGTTTAAAAATACAAATATCCACAACTTCTCTTCATTCTTACTTGCTTTCTTACAAAATGATTCATACCTCCTTCTCTAAACTTACTTAACTTATGCACATTTCTTTAGCAGCGCTGAGTCCAAACAGCTACGCTGTTTCTGAAGATTTACATTCTTATTCCAGAAAAAGGCTCATTAGCCACACTGAAATAAAAGCTTCCTACTCAGGGACAGACTGTTTACCAACAGCACCCACAGTTACAGGGCAACAGGTTCAATCATTTTTAAAACATACACCACTCTTGACTCCCGCCTCCTTTCAAATTTGGATCGTGGTACCCATTTTTATTCTTGGGATGCTAACTTCAAATTGTTATGCGTGAACCGAACTTGGAGCACACAGCAAACTTTTCTTTAGTTCACAAGAAATTAGAATCCAGTTGCCAGCTTCAAGCAGCATACAACAGAACCTGCACACTTGTCCTGAACACAGGAACATGGCGTTAGATGTAGCAGCACACCACAGTTCCACCAGGCAAAACTCAAACACACAAATACCTCCCTAGCCCCACTTTTCCCACCCAAATATCTGGAATTCTTCTTGTGCTTAGCATACTTATCTTCTAAACCAGAAAACCCCAAAAGAGAAATTGACTTGAATCAGATCTGTCACATGCAGAAATTCACTCAAGATCACAAAATCTGTTGCTCCTCTAAAATTCAGAACCCAATTTTCAACATGAAGGCTTGGCACTGCTTCTAAGGTCTGAGTTTTCAGGGCCTTTCCTCTGTGGCCTCATTCAAACCCCAATCAATGAAAAGAGCAAGATTAAACTTCCATAAGAACTTGTTTTTTAAAAAAATACATTGTTGCAATGAAAGCACGCAAAACTGCAGGAAATTAAAAGGCAGCAGAATGCTATAATCATAACTAGACTTTCTTAACACTGTTTTTCCATGTTCACTCCATGTAAAAAGCACAACTCTCATTTCATGTAATGAATGATGGAAAACTGTTATTATAAAGTGGGAGGGTCTGAAGTAACTGATGAAGCTGATGGAATGCGTTGTAAGCAGATTATATTTTATTGTGTTAATGTCTTGATTACCTCCTGGAATGCAATTTTAAGTGAGTACATTAGGAGTAGGTGGAGATTTTTAATAAGAAAATATGCTTACAGCTAGAGAGTCACAAAAGATGGCTTCAGCTATTCAGAAAATTAAGATATGTCTCAAAAGTTAAAGCAAATTTGCAAACCCAAATTGTCACCTTAATACTATTATTATTTGTTCAACATAACAATAAAACAGACAAACTGAAACTCACACAAGTGAAACTAATAGCAGACAGATGAGCCAGAAACAGACTTATTTATACACACATGGGGATTTACTTTCAAAATCAATTTTTAAAAGAGTCCCCAAAAGACTTTTCGTCAGTGCGTCACTGTTAGCTTCAATCTCTTTTCTTACCTATTAGGACTGGAGTGGAGACAAAATGAAATACCCTGTTCAGTCACTCTGTTATCTCTATTGAGGAGCATCCAGATCTATACACCATGCAGGGTGCAAACATGACTCTCAATAGCAATATATTCTCTTTGTTAAATTCTGATTTCTGGCCTACATTGGCAGTCCTTTGGAGAATAAGCTTCTCAAGCAGCTGTTATTGTTGGTACATGAGGTGGAGTGATCGCACCTTATTCCCTTAAAGAGAAAATACACAATAAAAGTTCTAAGACAAAATTTCTTTTCACTGTTTCAGCATAACACCACTTCACTGATATTCTCAAATTATTCTCTTGGTGTTTATTAGCAAAAACCCAAGACATTCCACTTACATCACTGGATGATTAAATAATGAGACAGACTGATACTCTGGATTAGGAAGGTGTTCTGTACTCAAAGCTGCAGCTGACCTTTTTGGTGATGTGAGCAAGGTCATTTCATTGCTGCTGTCTCTTTCCTCCTCTCACTTTTGTCTGTCTGTCAGCACTTATTGTAAGGCCTGGGCAATACGGGATGTTTCTTACCATGCATTTATACAGAGCCTGTCACACTGGTGTTTCTGGTTTACTGGACATAAAAAAAGTTACAGTACTGTTAAAAACAAAAAGAAGAGGTACAAAGCTGACCTTTTCATTGCTTCATCTAGCTTGTGTACAGTACGCTAGACTACTCTGTTGTGACTTGGTCATGTACATTAGCCTTACAATAAAATATCCTAATTTCACACATGCAAGAACCATGGGTTCAGAAATAGCATATTGATCAGGTTGTATTGTAAATATAAAATGACACAGAGTGCAGATCAATATACTGCTGTGCCTGCTACTACAATGCAGAGTACAATCAAATCATTATTTTTAGCTCTTAATAACTATGGGAGCTTAATTTCATCATTTTAAAGGTGAAGACAAGTGTTTGAGAAACAATGTCATTAGTGGCTGCTGTGTGGGCCCCTGTCAGCGCAGATGTAGCAGCCAACCAGCCACACACAAGCACCCCAAGAGCCCATTTGCCTTTCACAGGTCTGAGGCATAGGAACTGCTCTGCTCCCCCCCCCCCCCCCGCCAGCAGCTCTCTGCCTTTTCTGCCAAGCTTTCTAGAGCAGAATGTTTGGGGAAGTAGATTTACACTTGTCATCATGGTGCATTTCACCCTGTCAGGTAGGCTGGGTGCAGCTCCTGCCTTGATGCCTTGCATTCAACACACAGAGCCTAGATGACTTTCTTCTTGGTGTAGCTGCAGACAAGATGATACAGGGATGGATTACAGTGCAAAGAGACCAAAACTCACTCCAAACAATTCCTTTGTCTTTGTTTGAACATCTCCTGTTTCATCCTTTCCTTCCAAATTTGAGAAAACTTAATTGAATTACATCTCCTTTAACACAGGCAATGAAACAAAGAACTGAGCGAACCAGCATTTTATGAAAAAGGGAAAACAAAAAGCAAACCAGAAAGACAGCCAAGATGTAAAAAAAATATAAACAATAAAAATCAACAACATTAGTAACCCCTATGAAATCTTTTCTAAAGAGCAAGTGGTAGGACAAGTTTATTCCCTCACATACTATTATGTCCCTTGAAGTCTCAGATTGTCAATGCCCAGGGCTTATGGTCAACCTTCTGACCATCAAGGTCTTATCCAGACTACATCTGAACACAATGGCACAAGCTGCCAATGACTGATTCAAAGATTCACAAACACAAACTATCATTTGTAAATATCCTCTCTGATGTAGACGCCACTGCTTTTATTTAGCTAAAAGTGGCCTCAAGTAATTGTCTTTTCTGTTTTCCTAAACATTCATTTCTGGTGTTTGAACTTCATTTCCAATGTTCTTACTTCAGTAATTGCTGCTTTAATCTTTCGCAGCTTCCCATGTTCTTGGTAATGGAGAATAATAAATGTAAATGTAACATTTAGGCCATCAGTAATTTATCCTGGGAGAGTAGTTCAAAGGGAGCATCAGCTTGAAACTATTGGTTCATTTGTGAAGTTTGAGGCAGGAGACCCAACTGTCATCTGACTTCAAGGAGCCTTTGTACAGGACTAATTATAAAACAAAGCCACCGGACTGGTACTGATTAGTTATTTATATTTTTGATGAAGTTATCTGCAGTTATTTTTTGATCTCTAATTAGAGGTGACCTCTAATGCAGGGTTTCGCTTAATTTTCCAGAAGAGCAGCTCAGGAATCATTCCATCACTCACTTAAAATAAATACCGCAGTGAACTTAATGCTCCCTAGAGTTGATTCTTAGTTAACAAGAGAAGAAAAACATCTGATTAAGTTCACAAAGCTGGCTCTCTGAGTGACTGAGGGCTTTGGAAAAATATGTCACACAGATGGAAAATGTTTTCTGCATGTATCTACAGCGAGGCATGACACTCTCTTTTAAATCCTTCATAATTTGTGACACAGAATTAACAGCTGGTTTTGAAGTAAAATATAACCCATGGGGAATGGGAGGGGAGGATGAATCCTGACTCTTCTCTTTCTGATATTCTCAGACCAGAAAAGGAAAGGTTCCACTTTAGTCATTTAAATGCTAATATAATTTCATGACCACCTGCCATAAAATGTTTTCCATTGCCTTAATCACATTCTGCTCTCCTCAGCAGAAAATTAGCTGATGTTAAAATACCAAAAGGTTATTAGGAAAGTTTTATTTTCTATGTGTATATCATTTGGTATATAAAAGTGATCTACTTAGGGCAATATTTTAATCAAATGCTGATGTATGCAGCAGTCACTTTCAAATACCAGGGAAGATAAAACAGCCTGATGCTTTTAAACATCTGCAACAAACGTGTATATATAGCTCTCTATTCCTAATTTCCAGTACTTTCATAGCAAATTCTAAGTCCATGGGATAGTGCAATAACCTTTCAATCACAGTGTAAGACAGCTCCGACTCCACTTCAGGGAAGCGGCTCTAGGAATGGAGAAGCTTTCCTGGATTTCAGGCGAACAACATAAGCAAGCTGTCTTCTTCACCTGTTTCTTCGCATTACAAGTAAGATGCCTTTTCAGCTGTTTTGACTGGATACTCTTTTCAACTATTTAAGTTGGAAAAAAATTAAGATGCTGAACAAAATCTTCCAGAAAAATAGGAACTAGCAAATACACCACAATATATCTGGAAGGAAGCAAATGATAAAAACCTGGAAGTAGCAGTCCAGCAGATATTGAAGAGATCTGTTTTTGTAATGCAGTAGAAAATTTTATCTGATAAACACTGATGGGTAGTTTCATCCATGGAGTTTATCCAATTAGAGGAAATATACAGTGCTATGTCTTATCATTTGCCCGATCGCTTCCCAGCTAGCTGCTTTATTCAAAGAAATGTTTGCCATCAAGTCTTAGTTTACAGTAACTGTTAGTGAAACCCGCCAGCAACATACTTGTTAAAAATTGTAGACTGTTCTATATATTACTTCCCACTCTTTCGAATTGTAGACTGTTCTATGTATTACATCCCACTCTTCTTATGTGAGAATATAAAGTAAGAAAGTACCTTTACCTGAATCATCGTAGAAGATGAAATGTAATTCTCAGTACGGTAGAAAAAAGAGATAAATATGAACCTTATTTGTGGCAAAAATAATGATAAATTCATCATTAGAATTATAACAAAAATTATAGTCAAATTCTTCCAGTGAGCAAACTTGATGGGCAGACAAAATATAATAAAATGGATTAAATAAATGCTGTTAAATTTATTTTAGCATTGAGACTAACCATATAATGATAACACAATTAACTTTAATCCATTAATACACATAAAATGTTACTTTCCTAATGTATAATAAAAGACAAAATCATATTTAACCTCATGTATTAGTATCATCTAAGATGATGCTCTTTCCTGGTACAAAAAAACTCAAAGACTGAAAATCTAGTTTTCAGAAAGTCTTCCTACAAATATTAGCTCAGAATGAGTCTTCAGTCTTCCAGATATGTTTTCTGCCGACACAAGTAGCAGCAGCCAGTCTCTATCACCCACTGACAGCAAACCGCACCAAATTCCTTCTAACTCTATTACTGTCCTTAAACAAACAGCAATGCTCAAGCAGCTCTGACTGCAGCTAGTACAGGCAATGATCTAGTTTGGGCTTTGATCTATAACAATTCGATGACATGGCCTTATTACTGATGCAACAAATTCTAGTTATTTTCAATCTCAACCTATTTCATTACATTTGCATCAGTTATTAATTTCCCATATAATTTTTTAAAAGGAATTAAAGGCCTTCAGAGGGACTGGATTTTTTCTAAATTCATGCTCCAGTGCTCAAAGATGCAAATTTTTTCCCAAACACTCCTGAGCAGGGCTGCAGTTTTAATTGTAGCTGGGTTTTAAGATTACATTGAAAAATGGCTTGGAAGTTTTCTTTAAAGATTTTCCTTTATGTTTTACAGGAACCATACACCACATGCGCATAAAACCCTGTAATTTTCCAGGCCCCTTCAGACTTTCATTAGTATTTATTTGTCTCCATAACCACTACACTGAATCTGAATTTTCCAGTGGAAACTGCCCTATGGAAGCGTTGCTAAACATCTCTAACAAAAAATCCTGACTATGCAGGTCCAGTGTGGGTTTTTTTTTCTGTTTCTTGTTGGTTTGAGGTTTTTTTGATAAGGTACAAGTCTTAGATCACAACAATATTATTAGAAAAATCTCACGGTTCAAACTTTTCAAATGGAAGTGGGCTGTGGTCTTGAATGATGCTATGTGATACCTGCAATAGAAGCCACACTGGTTTTGGAGTTAATATTTATTCTGAAGGCAACACGACAGCATTTTGACAATCCCTCTGACGCACTGTAGTTTCTTATTCTAAGGTCTTGAAACAAAATGTAAGAAACTAGTGAGAGCTGCAGAATCTTGCACTTACAGTTTTAGTGAACATTGCAGACAGTTTTCATCAGTGCCGTTCACACATTGGGAAACAAGCGAAGGCTCATGGTGTCTTTTTCATCCATTGATAAAGAAAGCATAAGCTAGGTTTCATGAGTATATGAGAACTTTGGGATCCTTTGGCAAAGATTCTACAAATGTAAGAGGTTATGGTACCGTAATTGTATGACAACAAATTTCCTCAAGTGATAACACAGCATTTTTCGCAATGCGTAACATCTCTGTATTGAGATGTTCTATTTTATTATTTACTTTTGCTGCAGTGCTTCCAATCCTTAGAAATAAAGTGGTACCAACAGAACATGTACATAAATCACTTGAGTGTCAGAGTGGTAGATATTAAAAAGTCAAGGTTTGCCACAGCACTGGAATAGTTATCTCCTATTTGTAAAACGCTGGTGCCAGTCTTCTCTCCTATGTGGCTGCTGAAGTGTAACCTCTGGCAATGCTGGACTACAACTGTAATTGTAAATTTCCAACAATTTCTGCAGTATACTTTGAACTAGTATTTATTATGCAGACCACACACACTCATGCTTATATAGGTGATGGTGTTGTACACAAAGTATTTATATCTGTGAGTGTCTGATGGCTGCAAGATGAAGACGTGCTCTGTTATATTCTCTTTGTACATTCTATGGCAGAAAACAACATCACCTATTTTATAATGATCTAAAATAATTTCTCATGTCTAAAAAAGAAGCTTCAGGACATGCTCTAGCTTTTGAGGCTTGAAGTTAGTGCTTGATTGCAGCAAGGCAGCTGCCATCTCTCTTTTCAGACATATCAACCAGAAAACCCATGTCAAAACAAGCTTGAACTGAGTATCTGATTGGAAGTAAACTGTAGCCTAATTTTTCCTATATCAAAATGATAATCTGAGGACAGCACATTTTTTTGCATACTAAATAGATGTTGGTATTATCTGGTGAATCCTGAGACAGAGCAGCAACATACAAAGAAATCAAGATATGCTGTAAGAAACAACTTTGAAAGAAAATAGTAAACATAGACAAAATTATTCTGGGAGGTCCATCCACTGTAGCTAAATACAACACAAGATATGAATGGGAATGCCTAACCGACCAGTATTGAACACTTCATTTTTTTAATCATTTTTTTAAAGGACTGTCATATATACCCAAGTTTGCAGATTTACAAAAACCAAAGCAGTGCTAGTCCAAGAGACTGCAACACACCAACCTGAGATGATCAGGGAAGGAAATAATGGTTCAAAGTGAGATAGCTTCTGTCACAGCCTGGGGTTTGCTCTACTGAGCTATATTTCCTGAGCTACAGAGATGGCCAGCAGACTTTTAATTGAAGTCGGGAGAATTTTTTCCTAGGTTGGCATTTAAAATAAAATTGATTAAAACAGAGCCAAAAGTTCGAATTATAATGAGGCTACAGAGAAAGAAGAAAAGTGGGTATTTGTTTCACATAATCTCCATTAAGAGTTCACATTTTGCGTCCTCAGTGAAGACAGCTGTAATTGATTTGACTGACCATCAGAGAAGTAGACAGAATTGGAAATTGTGAGCAAAGCCTACTCTAAAATATGGAAACCCCCAAGAACTGCTAAAATGGTTCAAGATCAAAGGTCCAACTCACAGAGTCTACTCTGTCTTTGACAGTATCCAAAAGTGGATACCAAGGGGGAAAAAAGCACCTGTCCTTCAGCATCCAAATACCTTCTGTTCAGGGGCTTCCTCGGCCAGATATAGTTTCTAGGTATCGAGTAATCCTCCACGGGTTTATCTTCCCTGAACTGGCTCGAAACCATGCAGACTTCTAGCACTCCTAGGTATCCTTTAGCTTCCTAAACTCAGCAGTTTGTTACAGAAAGAAGAGTCTTCATTTGTTCTGAGCACAATTCCCCCCAGGTTCACTGGACGGCTCCATTTCTGTATCCTAAGAAGCCTTGCAGTGTTTCTCCAAGTAGCTTATTATTCTATAAACTTCTCTTGCTTTCCTAATTGACTTTAAAAAATCTTGTCTAATCAGTCATTCTTTAGAAGAAGGCCACAGTTCCCCAATATGACTCATACGTTTGATGTGTAAAGGAAGATTGGAGGACAGTTTGCCTATTTGAAATTACTCAGAAAAAATTACTTTAAATTGTTATACGTTAAGCTGCTTGTCTCTTGTGAGGCACTAACTTAACCATCTATTCTCCTAATACCTGTGTCCTTTTACCCTAGTGAAACCACAAAAAGTAACTCCCATGTAACTCTCAAACCCACTAATGAATCATTTGCACTGGTTGAAATTATTGGGAAATTGTCCTTGTTTGCTGTATTACCAAGGTGTGACGAGTTATGTGCTATTACATTGCAGAGTATCTTTCTATATTCCATGAAGCTGAATATTTCTGCATAAAGATCTTCAGTCAGTGGGGTAGCAACATCAGCATATTAACAGATTTTTGACTCATGCTCTCATAAGGGTGTGTGCTTTAACAGGGTTATACTGGCAATGTAACACTTTAACACTCAGGTCTCACTTTTGCCTCTGACCACAGGCACACCGGAGACTTAGACAGTGGAACTACATTCTGACACATTGCTGGGGCTAAATGAAGGGGAAGTAATTACAACAGACCCATAGGTTTTCATTCAAAAGCACTGCTAGAAGATACACATGCTGTATCTTTGCCTACTGCCCTTCCCAGTGACATGAACCAATATATGGGGCCTCTGGAACAAATCTATATATTGACTATAAATATTCCTGGTGATGATACAATTTTCTTAAAGTCCCCAACTTATTTTTCTGAGCTCATAAAGACTATACTGCATTTGCAACAAGCAACTGTATATTTTAAAAACAGTTTCTACTGGAGTATACCTTGGATACATTAGAGTATCTGTATGGGGCGCTATTAATGCATCACTTTTCTCACACGTGGAATACTACAATTCCAGCTGCTAATTAAATCACTGTATTCTCAATTTAAGCTATTTTAGCATAACTGACTCATACTTTTAGTATGCAAAGAAAGATCAGAGGACAGATTGCCTACTCTAAATTCCTTTGAAAAACTAATTCAAATCATAATATCCTAGACTGCTTCTCTCCTGTGAGGCACTCGCTCAACAATCTATTCTTTTACATAAGTCAAAGAGCAATTCAATTTTAAAATCACAGACCTGGAAATTTTACAACTAGCCCAATTATCATTTTAAAAACTCATGATTTAACCATTAAAGTATACCTAATTAGAAATGTCACATGTGCTTAATTTATATAAATGCTACATAAATTACAATGAAATGGGTAAGTTTTCAAGATAATAATATGTAAAATATAACTTAATAATTTCAAATACTGAACTTTATCCCTGCAACTCCCCCTATTTACTCTCCTTTCCTAGGCTGAAGTACAATTTGGCCACATTCTTTTCTCCGTCCATGAAAGGGCTGAAGTACAGTATTTTGTGATTAATGGAGATTAAAACTAAAATTTCCGTAACATGGAAATGGGAAGAAGCTCTGGTTCATATGCTCTGAGGCATATCTGCCCTGAAGGACAGACACTGACCACCATCATATTCAATGATATCGTCTATATTGTTTTTAACACAAAAGCAGAGGGTAAAGAGATACCATTTCAGAGACACATTGTGAGGATAGATCCACAGAAGTCTGGACATTACTTGTTTGTTTGACAGTAAAAAAAATTTGCTTGCACAGTCAGATGAGTCAACTGACTACACTGATAGCTTCAGCTTTGCAGGTATTGTGGAATGCTAAACCATATTACATCATTTTGCTGCCTTCGGAATAATATTCACTACGAATAACACTGGAAAACATTTAATATTTTCATGAACAAAAATGTTAAGGTCCCATCACAATCACTGTGTAATAAAACAGCATTTCTTCTGCTTTGGGTGATGATTTTCCTTTTTCGTGCAATGAGCTGTCATGATTTTCTTTATTACTTATTTTTTACCGAGCAGAAAGGTGCAATCTAGTAAGTGCCTAGGTTAGCTTGTCCCCAGAGCAGTACTTGATATGCAAAATATATCTTATTAGTTTTCAATTTACCACTAGCTTAGTTAGGAGATGCAGTTGAAATTCCTCAGCAGTAGGTAATACTTCTGCATTATAAAATAGTGTTGTAAGTGATGTGTGAAGAAAAAACATGATGCAAACTTAGCTTCACCAGGTTTTACCCATTTTGCAGTATGTATCACTCTTGAAAGGCAGTAGAAAGAGAAATGCAACTGAAAAAGCAAGGATATTTTATTGCCAGTATATTTAACCTGTCCCAAGGGGTGAAGTAGGAGCCAGTAAGGAAATGAATTTATGGTACATTGGTCTTTTTTCTGTGACAATAATCACGAGGGAGAAGGTGAAGATGGCTACTAAGATAATGGTTGAGGCACAACACGGCAATTCAGAAGTTGAGACATGTTCGCTACTCTCTGAATATGTTATAGAAATTATTTATCTGTGGAGCATCAAATAAAATTCCTGGGGATTAAAATCAGAGAGAGTTTCAAAGATGGAATTTGAGAAACTGGGGCAAAAAAAAACAACAAAACGTAAAGGCAGAAGAAGACATCTTCCTTTAGTGAGAAAGTTTGCAATACTGCAGAATAAGAAGGGGAAAGGAAGCTCAGTATTAGAAAAGCCAGAAAGCAGGTTTCTTCTGTAAGGTGAGGGCTCATCAATTAGAAGACACAGTGCAGAGACACAGACTTCTACTTAGTAAATTACACATAAACACAATGGACCTCAAAATTTGGACAAATGCACTCCTGAAATTACTCCGTCAAGATTTTTGTGGTGAAATAAAGGAGCACTCATGTTACTATATCGGATACAGGTTTCCTCTAGAATACTGTGTGCAGTTCTTGTCACCCTAGAATAGATCAGTTCAAACTCTGAAAAAGAAAAGTTTCCAGGACAAAAAGCAAATGAAGAGGATATCTTATGAGAACAGACTAAAAGAGATTGCCTTGTTTAGCCAAGAAGAAAGTTAAGAATGCTGTGCTTTCTGTCTCTGAATAAATCAAGGGGGTAAAACCAACACAGCAGCAGGAGTTGCTGAATCTAGAAAGATAGTGATAGCTGGAGAACAAATCGTTAAAACAGACAAGAAATAATCTTATGCTAGAAGTTAAGGGACCACTGGCAAAGTATGGGTTTGAACAAGAACATGTTAGCAAAGTTATAGTGGCTGGGGTTCACTGGTACAGGGATCCTTTCTGGACCTAGCTCTTAAAACTTATCTTTGAAGGGGGAGATACGGCTCAGCTGAATTCCTGAGAAACTTCTTGAAGGCATAATTTGATTTTCTCAGGTGCTAACAGCCTGGTAACATTCACAAGATAACATATTTCAGTCATTACATGTTTTTCTATCCTTAAAACTGGCAAAATACCACTAAAAACAACACCAAAACCATCTTTGGGTGAAATCAAGCTCTTGGTCCTACCAGTACTGTCAACAGGGAGACAGATTTACATGCAGATTCAGCTATGCTCTTTTCTTTTTTTTTGCAGAGTCAAAAACTGGTTCCCCCCAGGCATGGATGCTACCAGAAACAGCTTGATGACATCAATGCCCTATATCAGAATGCAATCAGTTTTCTTGAGGTCAATGACTATTCCTAGCACACAAAATACTTCCCCAGCCTTTGAAAGTACACACAATATACTGCTTGTCACAGAATTATCCTGTTCAGTGTGGCCTGCTCTACATGCAGGTATAAAGCATGCTTTTTGTTTAAATGTTGACACAATAAGCAATGATGATTCAATGAAATAATGTCAAATGTTCCATAAAGTCAATAGGCTTGAAAATGGAAAAAATATTACTAGACTGAATGACTCTAAGGCACAGTAAATACATTCCTTTTATTAGTTGTTTACAGTTGTGGCAATAACATGGGTGTGCTATAATGCTGTATATGTTTATTTGCTGCATGGAAGATGTATTGCCACAAGCTACTTGCAGCTGACAGTCCCAGCAAAACAACATTTGTAATGCAAAATCAGCATATAAAGGGGCTCATCCTCATCAAGTATGCAACAAGGCATGACAACTCAATAAAATACAGCGACGCTCTCAGCAAATGTCAGATCTGTCTGCCTCTTGACTGATTACGATCTGTACTCTTACATGCTTGTGCACCTGTACTGGGTCATTTTTTTGATGGTATCGCTCCAAGATTCATGTTTTGCAGAAGGTTTGGTTCAGCAGCGTAAAGCCAAGAAGATAACAAGGGACATAATAAGGAGGACTATCAGCTGACCCTATTTTAGTTCTTCTTTGCCACATTATAAGAAAGAGACATTTACTCCAAAGAACTGCATGCATCAGCTACACACAGAAACTCAAAAACCTGTAACTTAAGAACATACATCTTCCCACTAATAAAGAGTGTACTATTTAATAGTTGCTTTTTGACTTGATAGTCTCCAGATTGAGGTGAAGAGTGAAGGATTTGTATGAGGTGATTCAGTAAGTCAGTGCTGGAACCAGAAGAAGAAGAAAGCAATCCTAATTAATAAGTCACAATTATAATGATTACACCCCAGAAATTTAATAGGAACATTTTACAGTGAGTGTAGTGAAGAAAGTGGATTTAAATTCTAAGCCTGGTACAGTGAGGATGCTTTGGTATTTCCATGCTAAAAGAAGGATTCACATATCTGGAGTAAAAATGACAGAGGGTTTCAAGAACACAATGATTCAGAATTGACAGGCTTTGTATAGAGCCTTGATTTCAGGTCATTCTTCTCTTCAGCCACGTGATTTATAGGTGTTTGCAGTACCACTTCTATTGCAGGTCTTACTCCGTTTTAACATTCGGCATCACAACTTCAATGCATCTTGGGAAGCAGAGTCTGGAAACAGAGTAGGTAGCACAGATATGGCCTTGACCCTGTGGAATTCTCATCATGTCAACTCTTAGGTTTTCAGATAAAAGCAGAGTTGAACTCTGGACTGACCAGAGTCACTTCTGACACATGCATTTCTATTTTTTCTGAGAGAAATTTCAATTAAAACTAATTTCTGAAAGAGTAAATTTTTTTTTTTTTCATTTTAAAACTATTCTATTTTCATTGAACTCTTCTGCCCAGCAAAAGCATGCACATGCTCAGAACTTAAGCTGTTCAACCTTTCATTAACTTCCTAAACATCCAGGTACTAAACACCTAAAGTTCTTGTTTTGCTATAAAAGTCTGACACCTGACTAGTTGGGTAACTATTATCAAATATCGCTACGCACTGAAGATCTGGAAGAGAACAACAGGTACTTTGCAGTCTTTCCTTTAATCACTTTGCTTACAAGTAAAGCCACATGCTTAGCCTTGTAGCCATAAAACTGGTGATAGCCATTCCTTCACGTTTAGAGTTCCTATATAACTCCAGGTAGCAAAAAAGTTTCAATAAAATGGATGTTCTCTCAGGGATAAATGGTCCCAAGTAATTTTCAGACGCAAATATAAGCTTGCAGTGCTCAACTCTCTGGACAAGAAAAGGAAAAAAAGAACCCTAAATAATGAATTCAATTATATGGCATAGCTCTCTTGATCCCACAGTCTCTATTCACTGGGTGAGAATAGTAAGAACCAATTCAGTGGCAAAAAACCTAATTCACAGCAATAGCAGAAGGGACTTGGAGGAATAAGGGAAATATCTTGTTAGAAGCTATTAGACAAGGTATATTCTCCAGCTGACCTTGGAGAGTATCTAAAAGGAAAGATCTGACAACAAAGATCTGATTCCAAGTTCAGATGCACAACTTTCATCATATTAAACAGCCAGTGTGTATTTGGAGTGAACATTAGTTTTAAAGAATACTTAGCAAGTTTTGGTCCCTGAATAATGGACTGAATCATCTTTAAAGTGTCCACTTCATACAAGTTATGCAAGAATGTAAGCTTTTGCTGAAAAAAACAATGAATTATTATTTCCAAAAGTTACCAAGACTTTGGTTTTTTTATGTACTTACGACACTCTTGTGAGATTGAAGATAGAACTCCCATAGGTGACTGTTAATTATTTTCATTATATATGATACACGTTAAAACATTTTCTGAATCACTTTTCTTTCTAAAGAGACACATTGTTAGAAGATATATATTCATCTTTCTGCAATTTTCTTTTCATTAATAACACTGGGAACACTGTGTAATAACCTGGCATTTACTGCATTTATTATTTCTCTTTTTGCTATGGCAAACTAAATTGTACATGAGCTCACGTAAAAGTAAAGGTGGATTTTAGAAATAAGAGTCCTACAATTACAATTCAGAAAGTTGCATTTAGTTAATTAGGTAACTGGGAGTATCTTACTGATTACAGGTACATTGAAAAGTGCTTCTATATATGTGCTTCTTCCATGGAACAGTGTAACTATCAGTGGCAATGCAAAACAGGGTTTCTAGTGCATAGAGAACCTGAGAGAAAGAACTTGTTAGTCCCAAGTATTAATACTCAATAAAAGTCCAACTGTGAAGATTTCTTGGTTTTACTTTAAAGGGATTAAACTTTCAACTAGACTAACACCCTAATCTAAAGAGATCAGGAGGTTGAGCAGCGATTATTGTGTAAGAGAACACAGAGACTGGAGTGGTACAAACTGACCTTCCAAAACATGACAAGAATCAAAGACCTTGGAAAGGCAGAACTGTCCTTCCTCTGAGGTGTAACACACATCCACTCCTCAGATGGACATCCCAGCTTGTCTCCCTGGATCTACATCAGAGCTACCTCTAGTGAGGCAGCAAACTAGAGCACTGCCTGATGTAGCAGACTATAGGAGAAATGTAGATCACATGCCGCAGGCTGAGCAGCCCCGCTTGCAGCCTCTGATGCCACCCTTCCTTTTCCCTCTTCCCAGAATGAGTCTAGGAGGTGCTAAAGGATGTGCTGCAGAGGCAATTGGGTGCTCTTTGCTATGCTGAGAATAAGACTGCTTTGGAGTCTGCAACAGAGCAAAGGGATAGAAAAGGCAGTTTTCGTTTATTTCAGCATAGAATCATAGAATAGTTAGGGTTGGAAAGGACCTTAAGATCATCTAGTTCCAACCCTCCCTGCCATGGGCAGGGACACCTCCCACTAAACCATGTCACCCAAGGCTCGGTCCAACCCGGCCTTGAACACCGCCAACGATGGAGCATTCACAACTTTGCAGGCTTTTCCACTATAAGCCAGGACAATGTTTCCTTCTTACCTTAGGAAGGATACGACCTCTCTGAGTGGTTGCAACGGATGTTAAATAACAAAATTCTCTAGAAAATTAGACAAGTCAGTAATATATCTGTGTTATTCTGTTCAGTAAAGAACAGAGTATGAAGAACGGAACATGAGTTACATGAGTCATTTTTGATGAAATTACTTAATATTTTTAATTTTTATTGTCATATCTTTCAATTAAAGTGGTATCTTTCCACGATGAATTACAATGATTTGATATTTGGCTTGTGGTCTTATTTCTAACTCTTCTATCTGCTTTTCATATTAGCTGATGCACTGATGAGTATTACACTTATAAAATTATATGATATGGATTCTACCATTGCATTACTTCAGCAGATCAGACCCTGAGCCAGCTCTGTTACAGCCAAAAGTAAGAAGAAATGGTGTTCACTTTTAATTCATTAAATTGATGTGACAAGCACCTATTTAACCAACTATGGCGCTGACTGTAGTGCAAAAGCGTTTAAAGTAGATAGTTAAGCTAAATTAGTTATATTTTATAGAGACTAGTGTATGGCTAGAATTATCTATAATACAGAATTTGGAAAATGCTATACTCCACTACATCAGCACTAATTTGAAACACCCTCATAGCTAATGCTCAAGATTTGCATCTCTGAATATGTGTGAAAATGAGAGCAAGTTAGGTTCATTTTTTTGCAGAAGGGCTTAGAAAGGCTTCATAGCACAGAGAGAACAACCATGAGCAGGCCCATATCAGGTCTGCTCTCAAACAGCCATTAACTACTGCTCCCACATAAAAAGGACTGACAAGGATAATGAATTAGGACCAAAAGTATTTCAGTCACACTACCTGGCTCTTAAAATTACAGTTAAAGAAAATGCCAGTGGGATGACATTTACATGGTTGAGAACCGCATCAAGGTTCTCCTAACCCTGGGAGGTCAAAACGCACTGCTGTTCTCTACTCTTCCTGCAGTTAGGACACAGCTTCACTTTGCCAGTTGAATAAGAGAAAGGGGTTTAAATGGATTTTGTTTTCTGCCATGCCAAGCTGCTCATTTTTGTCTGTATAGAAAAACTGAGATAATCTGTGATAATTTGACTATTTGTGGGCTTCACTGCAAACACAAGGTGTGAAATGACCCATATTAAAAATAAAAGTCTTCAAACAACCCTTGGGTTGTTTTTTAACTTATACCTGCATACATCTGCCACTTGGCTAGCTGTCAAATAATTACATACACACACTACTGCCCATCAGTCTCTGAAGAGTTTTAACCTGAGTTATGATGCTTGTCCTTCACACAGAAGGCAATAAGAAAGAACATTTTACTAAGGAAAACTGTCTCAAAACCTGCTAGCTGCCTCCTCTCCTACTTTGACAGCACAAGTGATTAGCTGCCATAACTAGTGATTCCAACTATGTGTCGTGGTTTAAGTCTTTATAAACTCACACAGCCGCTCTCTCACTCACTCCCCACTGTCTCTTCCCTCTGCTCCTGGAGGGATGGGAAGGAGAATCGAAAGAATGCAACTCCCACAGGCTGAGATAAGAACAGTTCAGTAACTAAGGTATAACACAAATCACTGCTGCTACCACCAATAATAATAATGACAAGAGAAAATACAAGGGAAAAGAATACAATAGCTCACCACTCAATATCAAGCCTGAGCAAGCACTGCACCCCCCACAGTGCACCTCCACCACCGTGCACCCCCACCACCCTTCCGGGTCTCTGCTCCTCCGTTTCTACATCCTGGACATGACGTGCTGTGGTATGGAATAACCTCTTTGGTCAGTCTGGGTCAGGTGTCCTGTCTCTCCTTCCTCCCGGCTTCCCCTCCTCCCTGGCAGAGCATGAGACTCACAAAGTCCTTGGCCAGCCTAAACATTACCAAGCAGTAACTGAAAACACTGGTGTTATCAGCACTGTTTCCAGGCCCAAAATCAAAAACACAGCGCTGCACCAGCTACCAAGAAGGAGAAAAAATGACTGCTGCTGCTGAACCCAGGACACTATGTTAGCTCCCTGTTTACATAGCAATTAACTGAAGAGAGCAGCCATTAGCTAACACCCATTTTGTAACAATACATTTATTGGATACTAGTAAACGATTAGCAATATTCACTCTGTACTCCTAAAATCTCAGAGCAGACAGCTGGGGCTACAAAGCGAAGAGATGAAGTTTGTGTCACTGAATTTTAGCTTTGACCTTGATCACATATGAATAATTTTGAAGTTCTGCTTTCAACACTGTGACTCTTTGGGGGGATATGCTACTAAAGTATTAGAAATTTGTAGAGAAACTCAAGCCAGAATGACACAGATGCACTAACTTCCACTGATAGTTCAAGAAAGATGCTGAGATCAACAGAACTTCAAGACATTCTTTTATGACTATGCCATGAGTATTGATGTTCCCAGATATGCCAGGAACAAGCGCAAATCAAGACAAAGTTTATTGGTTTATTTTGAGCTATACAAAATGACTCCTGGTATAGAAAATTTATGCAACTGAGAAGTAAAGTGCTAACCTTCTTGATCTTTTCCCATGTGGCCTGGGGAATACTAATCATTGGAGAAATTCAAGTGGTTATTTTAAGCCATAACAGTTGGACATTGTTTATTTTGAACTTCAGAAACTGTTACGGCTGCTGACCTGGCTTAACTGCTTTTTCAAGTGTGCACTATCCAAGCAGGAACCACAAGTAGCACACAGCAGCCCATTATTCTGTGCATCTCCTGTAGACTATCTCAGTAAGAGAGGAGAAAGGGACACCAAGTTACTCAGGAGAAATAGCTTCTTCTGTAACTATCAATAGTATTACTAGGGGTGTCTAGGGATGTTTAAGAGGGAGAAAAAAGGAAAAGAAACCTGCAGCATAGAGGCCATCATCTAACATGGGTCAAAGGAAATAATACTGAGCCTATTGAAGTCTTCCAACACAGGGACAAAGTCTCATGGGACACATAGAAACATAACAGGATTCTGATGAAAAAAACCACCCAGTAGAACAGAGAGGCGTGGAGATGAGGAAAACCTAAACTCCACAGGGAGCAGATCAGTGGAATGAAAGAGAAAAACAAAATCCCAGGCTGTTGCACATTGCTGAGAGATCAGAGATAAAGGAAAAAAAAAAAAAGTGATGCGCCGAGGGTTCTAAGAAAGGAGAGAAATACAGGTGTGAAAGATGTACCATAAATCTGTGTGAGAAATGAGGAGAAAAGGAGAAAAGAAGATAGAAGGACCCCCCAAAATGAGTAAGGATTGAGAAAGCATGATTAGGACAATGAGATGGGGAATGGCAGGCAAGGGGAAATAATGAAGAGCTCTACTGATCAACCAGAAAGACACCAGAAGAGAGGCAGACAGTGGAAAAAAGCTGTGGTGGGAAGAAGCAGGGTGGCTATATAGTTTGCTTTGTGAAACCTCATACAATTTGCTCAAACTGTTACTGCCCTATTTAATTTCTCTTCTTTTTCTTCTGACTCCAGAAATTTCTTGAAAACAAACTTTCAAAGTACATATATGCCAATAATTCAACTTTAGAAACTCATTTTTCTAAGTACCAGATTATTTCCACAGTATTTTGTTGAATGAAATGCTGTGTCTAAAGCAACCACAGGTAGAATTTGAAAGAGTCATTCCAGATGCTTGGCTGCACCATATGAAGCATACCCTGTGCTGCCCGTGCTGCATGAGAAAGGATAACTCTGTGGCTGCTAGTCCTGGAGCTACAATAAATTATGCTGGATCACATGTAACTCCAGGGTCAAGCTTTCCTGAAAGAAATTAATGATAAACTGCAGTTTTCAATTCTCACCTTAGTCTGCAAGAAAGAACAGACATATGGCCAGTAAGCCATCACAGCTAGGAGAGCAGAAACTAAGCAAGAACACGTAGGTTCTACAGGGTTGATACCAGTTACAAAAAGTTAAAAATGAATAAAAGAAATCATGCAGAATTCTAGGAAATGGTCACTGATATTACAAGTTACTAAAACCCTAAGGGAATAAGCAGAGAGAGAGAAGAGAAAAGCTGCAGCAAAAGGATTAACACCTTCCAAGTGGCCACCGGTCCTTCCCCATTGGGCTGCAGACTGTGCAGCCAGCAGGAATTCACAAGATGATGGCACTAAAAGTATGACAACATTAATGCCCAGCTGGACAACCAGTCTAGTTCAGGCCACAGCTCTGTGCTGTAGATAAATAATTGTGCATTCGAAGGTTTTCTGTGCATATGAACTTGCCCTGAAATCTCCAAGCTTGGTAAAAGATTCCCAAATAGAGTGAGACAAAAATTAGAGGGAAACTCATGGGAATCATGCACCAATCTGGGATTTGATCAAATTTGCTTATTATTTTAAGAAATAATACTTTTTTTCTTTATTATTTGGATAGCTGAAAAATAAAACATTGTTTTGTTAAATTCAGTTAATATTGTTTAAATGCATCTAACTACAAAAAACTAGACTTGGCCAAGAATCATTTCCTCTGAAATGTTAGGAAAAAAAATGTTTATCATCCATTGATTTGAATGCATCCACTATGTTTAGCTGGATGCCTTCAGCACACAGAACAAATTTTTCCATGAATAGTCTGTGAATTGAAGATCATTGCTATATTCCAATGCTCTTCATAACATAACTGCAATTTAATTCTCCTTCTTCCGGAATCTATTCTATATCTAACCTATGCCTGTCATAGTCTAGAAATCTAAAGACATTTTACTTCCCAGATGGACCCAGCAGGGCAACAGATTTTGTTGCCTCCTGTTCTTCTGTGTGCTCACATAAATGGTAGTTGAAGAACAAGAAACCTAACTGCCAACTGCATGTTTGACTCAGTGCTGTAGAACTCTAAGAGGCACTAACATGTTTGGTAAATGGCTAAAATCTGAACAGAAAAACAAGAATACAATTCCCTCCCTCAAGAGTTCAGCATTATGCTTGTAAAGAGATAGGCAGAAAACATTTCAGCACTATTATATTTATTTATAGAACAAAATGATTTTGCTTTCTACCTAAACATTTTTGCATCTGAGTAGTACCTGATTTGTGATGACATTTTTGCACTTGCATGAGGAAGGTTAAATGTCCAGCGGTAACAGTACAACACATAACATCATTGAGCTGGACGTGCTGTCATGATTCATGGGCAGACTCAAACTTATGAGGCCACAAGTAAGGAAGTTTGTAAATCGCATGCCAGCCATCTGCTTACCAAGCAGATAGCTGTGACCTCTCAGAAAAAGAGTAGCCACACGCATGAAACTGCAATGTGCATTCTGTGTTAGATTTTCAAATAAAAGTTTGAGATCTACAGATTATATTAACCATACACAAACATCAAAACTAAAGGAGATTTTTAAAAGTTAAAATCATGACAGCTCTCTTTTGGTCCCACAATTCATATGAAATCTTGTTCAGAAATACTAAGTGAAAGGAAAATAGTCTCAATAGTTTGCCACTACTACAGCCACTCTTTTTTTGCCATATAGCTTTTAGAGATATTGTCCCTTCCCTCCTCCCCCTTTCTTTTCGTATGATCTGCCCTTAGTTGAGGCCATGAAAGATTTTGGTTCTACATGTTTACAGCCTCCTTATAAAAAAAATATGCTTGGGCTTAATCCCAAAAGCTGGGTATCCCAAACAGTAACATGCAAGAATAGTTTGAGTGAGATACCCTAGGCTGACACAAAGGGCTGTAACATTGTCTCCAGGTTCAGCCTGGAGAAGAGAAGGCTGCGTGGAGACCTCATAGCAGCCTTGCAATACCTGAAGGGGGCCTATAGGGATGCTGAGGAGGGACTCTTCATTAGGGACTGTGGTGAGAGGACAAGGGGTAATGGGTTTAAACTTAAACAGAGGAAGTTTAGATTGGATATGAGGAAGAAATTCTTCACTGTAAGGGTGGTGAGGCACTGGAATGGGCTGCCCGGGGAAGTTGTGAATGCTTCATCCCTGGCGGCGTTCAAGGTGGGGTTGGACATAGCCTTGGATGGCATGGTTTAGTGGGAGGTGTCCCTGCCCATGGCAGGGGGGTTGGAACTCAATGATCTTGAGGTCCTTTCCAACCCTAACTATTCTATGATTCTATGATTTTATGATTGTTGGGATTACGCCACACCTTTTTAAAAACTGGAGGTGCATCATGGCAAAGACTGAAATTCCATCTCAGAGATTAGTTTTGGAAGGGAAAGTTAGTTTGACATTTAAATGAAAACATGGCCACAAGTGCGTAACTTCATTGTGCTTACTGGTACATTGTTAGAGAAGAAATAGAAATGTCGAACAGAAGTGGATTACCTCATCTCATACAACAGTAACATCAATAGGAGCTCTGCCATTGACTTTAATGGCAGAAGGACAAATGAGCAATGTGAGTCTTGGTTCAAATCTCTTTACCAGAGATCAGTCTTAGCAAACTAAAGAAGACATGGACTGTTTCCCTTTATAACAACTTTTCTCTATTGGTTATTCTATCAGATTTACTAAAGATTCATCAAAATTACAGTGAGTCAAAATCCTGCTTTTCATTAACTGAGATCTTGAAACACAGCTAATGTGAGAATCAGGAGAGAAACCTCAAGTAAGAAGTCAAGTTGAATTGAGAACTCCAAGAAATATAAACTCTGCGGAAACACAGCAAATCACTGAAAGAAGTTCAAGCAAGAATTTTATATAAAAGTGAGCTTCTGAAATGAAACAAGATAAAACCCCCAGTTTAATCTTGCAAGTTAAGGGCACTGACTTTACTTTGAGCAATCTATATTTAAAAAGATATGTGATAAACACCAATCCAGTTATCAGATGAAGATTGAGTTATCAGCTAAAGATGAAATTCTCAGTTACAGAAATTTGCAGAATGCTACACTCCTAAAAATAATACATCTTCTGGAAGTTATCTGCTTCATATGAAAAACTAAGAACAAGGAGATTTAGTAGATTTGATTATGCTGAGGCAAACATGTTGCTTTAAACCATTTGTGGAATTGCTCATCCGAAGCCAGATGGTAAAGGGGATCAAAGTCTCAAAAACTGAAAAAGATCACTACACAGCTTAAACTTATAGAAAGCTATTAAAATGTGAAGAAAACAGAATGAAACTGGACCAGATTGTAAATTCTGAAAACAACAGAATGTAACATTACTCTGGGTTAGCGAAAAAAAGGAAACCCAGGGCAACACAAGAGGAAAAAAAAAAAAAAGTAGTAAAAGTACTATGGAGAAATCTGCATAATAAAACCAGGCTGAATTTGAGGCAAGACTGATAGAAGCAAATGAAGACCTAAGCAGAGTCCTGGCTTTGAACACTTGCTGTAGCTGCAAGCAGTAAATCAGCTCTGCAAAAGCCATCAAGAGAAGCAAAACCTTATAAAAGATAGGGATATATGCCTGTTCTGCACAGTGACAAGGACTTTTTTCCATCCGCTCTGAAGCCCGCTGTGATATTTCTGCACCCTGTTCTTAACAGTTTTCCAAACCTTTAGGTATGCTGCAGATGCGCTTCTTTCTCTCTTCCTCCAACCTCGTCTGGAAAAGCCTCTCCCTTGGCTGAGCTTTTCGTTTGCTGAAAGCAACTGAGTCCTCCTTACAGAAGGTCTGCATGACCCAGTACAACAGCCAGAAGTAGGCAAACAGTTGGCTTCCTTCTTTGCTGTGCAGTCACATATTTTAAGAAATGTAACAGACTATAACACACAGCAGATAATAGGACATGTGCACTATCCATGAAAATAAGTGAAAGGGGAAGAACAAAATTCCCAAGGAGTTCACATATTATGTGGTAAAAATAATATTATTGATTTCTGATGTATGCAAAACCAGAATAAGAATTATGACTAGTGTCTGACACTGTGCTTTAAAATTCAGTAGCAGAAACTTCAGCTTGAAGATGCCCAAAATAATGCAGATTTGTTTTACTATGAAAAAAGTTGAATTGTGGTTCTGAATCAACAGTTCTAATGTCAATTATTACAACTTTATTAGACAGTAATGTTGCTGAACATTTTGTTTCAGGTACAAAATACCTATTTGCAAGATATGACATACCAGTGGAGATAAAGGCAGAAAGCATATAATAATCTGACTGTTAAGAATGTAAAATACTAGCAAGAGAGCATGCTTTTAAAGGTTATCTGAAGTCCAGGGTACCACAATGCTTCAGCCTATGGCAAATAATGGTTGACAATTGTTGAAAAAGGCTTTTAAAAACGTGGGTAATCAATAGCATATCTCTATGTGATGTGATTATAGACCAGACAATCACCCTCAGAACCAGAGTTATCAGATGTGAAACCTTGTTTAAGAGCAAGTTTAGAATTTTGTACTCAAGAATTGAGTGTTTTTCCCAACTACAGATCTGCCAAGGCAAACACCTTAAACTTTCTATAAATGCCTTACAAAAATCAAAACCACACACACATCTTGATACTCCAACCTTGCAGCCATGTGACAATTTATACAAGAGCAACTAAAGAAAAAGGGATGAAACAGCTGTATTACCACAGCAGGTTCAGTGAGATGATTATTAATCAAAGACATGCCTGTAAAAAGTTAGGAGAAACTTGTTTTTTTTTACTTTAGTGAAATAAAACCCTGAGAAAGATTCTGAACTTCCAAGATCCAAAACAAAACCAACGGCTGAAAGGCAAGTACTTTGGAAAATACCAAGGGACTGGAGCAATGCAGGACTAACTTGAAAAGTCTGACAGCTTCTGATACATATGTGTATTACCAAGGTTTTGATTCCCCCTTCCTCTTCCCTCCCCCATGACAGCGAGAGAATTACAGGCCTTTTAAGAAGCCTGCAACAACCCCTGAACAGTCTAGATCAAACCAGTTGCTAGAGACTGGTGCTATTGTAAAGGGAGAGAGAACTCCCCTTTCTCACATTTTTCTTTGAGGGTTCGTTATCCTACTCGTTACATGAAAAACTGAGCTGTACACTTCGATCTCTCACTAATAGCCTCACATTTACATTGCATTTTGAAGAATGGAGAAAGCACTGCACAACATAACCAGAGAAATAAAAATACCTTTTATGCAGGACAGCACTAATAATACCAGATTTTCCTGAAGGCAGAGTTGAAGGAGACAGTATTTTCTTTGGAGTACAAAGAAGAAATAGATGTATATTTTTTATGTAAACAAAGCTTCTGAATACTCAAGGAGCCTTGATAACTGTCCTGTTTTGGTAGCTAACCTTTTGAGTCCCCCAGTCCGATTCACATCTGTTCCCGACTAAGTAGACTGCCTTGATCAACTAAAATTGGTAAAAATATCAATTTTTAGGTATAATGTATGTATTTTGATTTATATTTGAAGTAGATTATTGAATGTTGCCATACCTAATGATAAGTAACTCTGGAAGAGACATAAAGGTCCTGTACCAGTTTTTTCACTGAACTGTAGCAAAAGAGATCAGGATGAGGTAGGTATAGGAGGTCTATCCTTCTACAATTTGTTTACAGCTATCTGCTGTTAAATGGCAGTAGTCATGGTTGTGAATTGCTACAAAAATAACTATATCTGAACAGGAGTTTATTCCAAAGTAAAGGGCAACAAACATGCTGAAAATGTTTTTTCTTTATTCCTCAGACTTTGAGATTATCTATGCAGAGTGTATACCAGTAAAGATTGATTCTTGTGCTCTTCTTTCTTAATGGAGCATAATTAGTGTACTTTAGCAATGGGTTTTCAAAAATTGTAAAGTGTCTTTTCATGTTTCTATTAAATCTTCCTCAGTAGGTGAGCATGGTTTGTCTGTGTATAGGTAGTATATGAATAGGAATACTTTTATGCTTTAACAGTTTCCTAAGTTTCAAATTTGCAGTTCATTTTTCTTCCTTTGGACCTGTTCTTCTGTCTTTCTACTAGTTCTTCCTTGGTTTGAACTTTGGTCTTTCCGTTCCTTCTCTCCCCTTTCCTCCTAGTATTTATTTATTTAAATATTGACAATGAGGATAACAGAATCACAGAATCACAGAATAGTAAGGGCTGGAAAGGACCTCAAGATCATCGAGTTCCAACCCCCCTGCCATGGGCAGGGACACCTCCCACTAAACCATGCCATCTAAGGCTATGTCCAACCCCACCTTGAACGCCGCCAGGGATGAAGCATTCACAACTTCCCTGGGCAACCCATTCCAGGGCCCCACCACCCTCACAGTATAGAACTTCTTCCTCAGATCCAATCTAAACCTCCCCTGTTTAAGTTTAAACCCATTACCCCTTGTCCTCTCACCACAGTCCCTCATGAAGAGTCCCTCCCCAGCATCCCTATAGGCCCCCTTCAGGTATTGGAAGGCTGCTAGGAGGTCTCCACGCAGCCTTCTCTTCTCCAGGCTGAACAGCCCCAACTTTCTCAGCCTATCTTCATACGAGAGGTGCTCCAGTCCCCTGATCATTTTCGTGGCCCTCCTCTGGACCTGTTCTAACACTTCCATGTCCTTTTTATGTTGAGGACACCAGAACTGCACACAATACTCCAAGTGAGGTCTCACGAGAGCAGAGTAGAGGGGCAGGAGCACCTCCCTCGACCTGCTGGTCACACTCCTTTTGATGCAGCCCAGGATACGGTTGGCCTTCTGGGCTGCAAGCGCACACTGCCGGCTCATGTTCATTTTTTCATCAACCCACACCCCCAAGTCCTTCTCTGCAGGGCTGCTCTCAATCTCCTCCCCGCCCAGTCTGTAGCTGTGCCTGGCATTGCTCCAACCCAGGTGGAGGACTTTGCACTTAGCATGGTTGAACTTCATCAGGTTGGCATCAGCCCACCTCACAAGCGTGTCAAGGTCCCTCTGCAGGGCATTCCTTCCCTCCAATGTATCAACCGAACCACACAGCTTGGTGTCATCGGCAAACTTGCTGAGGGCGCACTCAATCCCACTGTCCATGTCACCCACAAAGATGTTGAACAAGACCGGTCCCAACACCGATCCCTGGGGGACACCACTCGTTACTGGTCTCCAGCTGGACACTGAACCACTGAGCACTACTCTTTGCGTGCGGCCATCCAGCCAGTTCTTTATCCACCGAGTGGTCCACCTATCAAATTGATGTCTCTCCAACTTAGAGAGAAGGATGTCATGGGAGACATTCATTTAGGACTTAAAACAGAAGCAGCATTCCAATCACTTGACTTGAACTCATCCAAAGCCTATGCATTTGCTCAAAAATGTTACAGAACAGAGAAGAGCCTTTAGAAGTAAATCCAGGTCTTCTGAATGGTTTCCTACAATACTTAGCTCTACTCATTCATTGATACTTTTCTGTAAGAATTATAGTGTAACCTTTTGAAATGCTTAAGATAATTTCAATTCTCTAAGCAAGTAATTCAACTGTTTTAAGGAATGCTAGTTAAATCATACATCTGAAATTATCACCAGAGCTTCTTGATTAAACGTCTCCTAAATCACATAAGAGTACCTTCTTAAAGTAATTTAAGAGTAATTTCTGCCATATATTTATGCTACTTTTGCAACCTAGAAATTCTGAAAAAGGTCATTAGCAATATCATTCTTTATCAGAGACCCTTAAAATATAAATATATATTTTCTGTCTCTCAGCTTTAAAGCATTCTAAAATGTGACACTGAATTTTACACAAACAAATGGCACCATAGCACCTCAAAACACCCGATGCTGCAAGACTGTAATAGAACCTCATCACATCTGGAGTCAGCAAATGCTTCACAATACGCTACTTCCAGCAGTTTATTACAAGCATTAACTACTTGTTCTGTATCCCCACACAACCTAACTTAGAAAATATTCCCAGTGTCCCTGGCAACTGACCCCTGGGAAAAGCATGGCCACTGTAAGAGCTTTATTTCAGAGCTTTTCAAATGCCATTTCCCAGCTTCCATTATTGTCGTGGTTTAAGCCCAGCCAGTAACTCAGAACCGTGCAGCTGATCACTCACTCCCCCCCTTTCCTCCTCTCCTCCACTCCCGGAGGGATGGGGAGGAGAATCGAAAGAATGTAACTCCCACGGGTTGAGATAAGAACGGTCCAGTAACTAAGGTATAACACAAACCACTGCTCCTACCACCAATAATAATAATGATAAGGGAAATAACAAGGGAAGAGAATACAACTGCTCACCACCTGCCGACTGATACTCAGCCCGAACAAGCAGTGATCTAATCCTTCCAGGTAACTGCCCCCAGTTTATGTAGTGGGCATGACGTGCTGTGGTATGGAATACCCCTTTGGTCAGTTTGGCTCAGGTGTCCTGCCTCTGCTTCCTCCCTGTTTCCCCTCTTCCCTGGCAGAGCATGAGACTCAGAAAGTCCTTGGTCAGAGTAAACATTACCGAGCAGCAACTAAAAACATCGGTGTTGCCAGCGCTGTTCCCAGTCCAAATGTCAAAAACACAGCACTGCACCAGCTACTAAGAAGGAGAAAAATGACTGCTACTGCTGAACCCAGGACAGTATTCACCCCTTATTCTATACCATTCACATCATCCTCAGATCCCACATTTTCAATATGCCATCACTCTTATCTCATATATATATATATATATACATACACACACACACACAGGGAGAGAGAGATTATTCCTTAGTGAATGGACCAATCCCTATAAAGCTGCTGAGTCCATCTGATCCATGATGTCAGACTCCATCTCTTGTAACAGCCTTTCAGAGCAGGAGAGTGTGATATAATCAATCTGCCAGGCCTCCCTATATTTGTATTTCAGCCATCGTCTTCCATACCAAAGAGGCTTTAACCACTTGGCTTGCTTAATTGCAGCACGTTTCACACTCATGAATAACCTGGGCAATAGTGTCCATTGCTAAGTCCACCCCTCAGTCATGAGTCCATCTGTATGTTGCATCTCTGCCAGGATGGTCTGAAGTGTCATGGGCACACCAGGCTCAAAATAATTCACCCTCCCTTTCAGCAGTTTCTGCAACTTGTCGTTGGGGACTCCATACAGCTGCCTTCCATCTCCAGTGCTTCCAAAGCACTGGAGGGGCCCAGTGGATGAGATACTCGCCCATACTGTCCCACACACCCTGCCACTCATGACTGTCCAGCCTTGTGGAAAATCGCTTGGTTCTCCTATATCATCGTCTAATAGACAAGACCGAAACACAACTCCACTTAACTTTCAAGATCAGACAAAATGGTTGTGGATAAAACACACTCCATGTGCCAACATGGTGATTCCCATCACAATCAGCAGGCAGATCTCAAGGCCTGTAGCCAAAGGCCATTCAAACCCTTCAGAACTCCCAAATGATGCTGCTGTACTTGTCACTGGGACTGGCATAGATGCTGGGCTTGGAGCTGGAGTAGCTGTGTTGTCTGTGGCAGTCAGAGTTTGAGTAGCTCCTAAACTTGTCACTAGGGTGTGGGGGAATGTCTCCCTCATAGGCTGACCACCCGATGAGAGGAAAAAAGATGTGTAATTGCTATACACTTCTATTATATACCTTAAAAGCATAGAGGTGGTGACCACACTGGGAACACAAACCAGATCAGTTTCACGATCAATGATTCTATTGTATTACAAGTCATTACCAGAAAGTACAGTGAAACAAGAACCTTAGCCCAAGGCCTCCAGCCAATAAACACTAACACAGCAAATACCGGCTGTAAGTAAGGTACGACATGCTGGAACTGTGAGATCAAGAGCAACAACTTTGACAGCCAATACATCAGCATTGTGACGAATGACTATTAATCTGAAACAATGAATGTTTATCACAAATACAATTAGACACACTCTGGTCAGATCTGTTTTTATCTCAACCCTTCATGCTCCACATTGGGAGACAAAAAGAACTGTCGTGGTTTAAGCCCAGCCAGTAACTCAGAACCATGTAGCCACTCATTCATTTCCCCCTTTTCCTCCCCCCCCCCCCCCCCCCCCCCCCCAGGGTGGAGAGGAGAATCGAAAGAATGTAACTCCCACGGGTTGAGATAAGAACAGTCCCGTAACTAAGGTATAACACAAACCACTGCTGCTACCGCCAGTAATAATAATGACAAGGGAAACAACAAGGGAAGAGAATACAACCGCTCACCACCCGCCAACCGATACCCAGCCCGATCCAAGCAGTGGCTTGCCCTACCTGAGCAGCAACTAAAAACATCAGTGTTATCAGCACTGTTGCCAGGCCGAATGTCAAAAATACAGCACTGCACCAGCTACTAAGAAGGAGACAAATGACTACTACTGCTGAACCCAGGATAATTATTTCATTGCCATTATTTTATTGTCATCAGTGAGAGATACAGACCTTTTCAAAACAATCTGAACCACCTCTGTCTCCAATTCTTCTTCACAACATGATGTATTCATTTCACTTTTTAACGTTTTTTCAGTTTTTAGCAAAGTGCTCATTTAAAACGTGCTCACTGTCTGGAGCAAATTAAAAGGTAAAAGGGCATTTCAAGATGACTGAAAATGTACCTATCAAGCTTTTTCTTTTTCTCTTTCCCAGGTAGTTTTGCTGAAAAGGTGGTTAGGAACATCTAATTTTAAAGGCAAACATTGTTGTGATTGTTTGGTTGTTTGTTTGGGTTTTTTGTTTGCTTGGTTTGTTTGGTTTTTCACATATTTCAGGGTAGGTTTTGTGTTCCCATCATTCTACACTCAGAGATCTTGGAATCATGAAGATCTCTTGATGTAATTCAGAGCTGCACTTACAAATATGAGATCTGATTATGTGACATACTAAACTGGCTATACGTTTACTTGTATTTTGACCAATTGTTTTACAGCAGATGCACACTGCACTATAGCATACCACTACAGTGGCTGCAATTAAAAAAGCAAGCTTCATTTTAGAGCGCACAATTAGGATTCCCATGGGAGGAAGCCAAATCAGATGATGTGCTCCAGCCATTGGTGAGTATTCAGTACTAGAGACTAGGCTAGACTTCTAACAACTTGGTAGCAAGTACGGTAGAAGAATAGAGGACCTGTAGAATAAAACTGATGATGAGGACACAACATCTGTGTGATGTGTTTCAGTGATTTTTATTCTGGAACAGGTAACCTAATCTGAACTAGTGGTATCTATGGAGCTGAGACAAGCACCACATTTGGTTGGAAATCCAAAGCAGGCTGTAGTAATTTCCTAGTAATTTCCTATGTCTTCGCTAGTATATGATAATTTTCCTTCTTGAAAGCATAAGTTACTCTTCTGAGAGCACATCAGCATGCAGCGGCTCCCCAAAGGACTTTACCTTTCCGTCCAGCATTACTTTGGAGTTTTACTTTCATCTTTGCACTTTTGCAGTGTTGTCAAACATATCATTAGCACCAGGGTAGGTTAGCTGCAAGAAAAAGTTAGAACAATTTCAGTGTAGAAGACAGGATTAAAAGGAGATATTTCATTTGCCTATGGATGTAAAGCACTATTTCTGCTAAAGTGCTGAGGCTACAAAGCAAGCAGTACTCCCAGGATACCATTCCATGACACATTTGGAAAGCTTGTGCTGAAATATCCCATTCCATCAAAGCCAAAATACTTTCACTTTCATAAATCTCTTCACAAAGGGTAATATGAATAAGACTTGCTTGACTTGCAGCAATCCAGGATGACACATTATGCCCTGGATCAGGCAAGAATTTCAACGTCTCCCAGAGCTCAAGTCAGTATCTAAGACTCCAGGTTATAATCACACACACATACTTCTATTTCTCTTGAGCACTGTTCTTCACATGGAAACACTGTCAACTTCAGCAGGCTCTAGAGATAAGTCACTTCCATTGAGCAGGGACTGACATCTCAGGAATACCCTAATTATAGCAAGGTTTTGCGTGTTATATTTAAGAGACATTTCTGTATGATCATTTACTAGTTGAGACAATAAGGAATATAATTAATAGTTAAATGGCAACATTTCTGCAATTTGTAATTCCCTAATTGCTATTTTGGATTTCTAACTGAACATCAAAATGTCATAATCTAGTGTCACCAAACACAGAACACTTAAAATGTCAGTGAGGGAAGAAAATGACTTTAGAGAAGGGGTTCAAGAAGTACAGATCTGTGATTTAAAATGTACAATACCTCATGGTATGAACTGCATTATGCAGGAACAGCTCTTTTCAGGCTATACACTCAAGATTAGAGACTGCAAATCACCTATTTCAGAACCACGGCTCTCCACTTCCCCTTCTGAGATGTCAGATTGGCTTGGGCTAAATTTGATGGCAAGTGCTCTAGGTCCTGTCTGTCAGGTTCTCCCATGTTTAATGAGCAGCATAGTCTTTGATGAAAATACTATGTAAACAATGAAACAGCACATAGAAGATGTGTCAATGAATTTGTTTCTGCAATATTTTCAGTCAGAGCAGGGTTTAGGACATTTAGGCAGGCCTGCAAAACCCTGCTGTGTCCCTAGAACATAACTGGCTCCCGAGAGCAGCAGCATGTATTAGGCACAGTAAAGCAGTTTAGAAAGGTCTTTCAGTAAACCTTCTATAAATGCAATGCATGGATTTTTATATGAAGTCTGTGGTTGCAGTGGGTGGGCTAGAAGAAGGAGTTGCCTAAACTCTTGCTTGTTTTTATTTCCTGTAAGTAACACCATCTCACTGCAGGTGCAGTGAAACAGTACAACTACTTTGGACAAAAGAATACACAAAGATCATCAAATATTCTTTTGTGCATGGATATATAGTCATGTTCTAAATCACCACTTCTAAAAGTCACCACTCTGAAGGATGTCTGTAGCATAAAAGTTTCCAGGCATCAAAGAAGGGAACCCCACAGCTACTGAAAAGATTATATTTTCAAGAACGACACGCTGATCAGCTAGTAGTGTGTGGGAATCTCTCTCCTAGCCTTGGTAACTTAACGTATCTAGTGAGTTATGGATTTTAGGTTATTTCACAGCTTCACAGCGGCTGGGTTAGCTGGCTTCCCAGCTGAGGTTACAAACAACACAGAACATAACAGCAATTTGCTATACAGGCAGTCAGTATTCCTCCTTGTTTCCCCCCCATCTTCCCAAAACACCCATGCATACTACTAATATCAAGCCTTCTCAGATAGATCTATTCTCAAATAGATCTATTTAGATCTATTTAAATGGCTTAATTAACACAGTTTAATGTGCTGAATTGACACTACTATAGCCCAAGTGTTTCTTTGTTACTATACCTACTTATCAGCCTAGAGTAGAGAGCACTGAATTTACTGTATGATATGTATACTGCAGCACATGATTCTAATGTTGAAGGGGTTCATCACACATTTTGGAGAACTGTCCTTTAGACTATTGAGTAACAGGCCAGTGCACTGGTCAGATTAATTCTTTTAAAAGCAGTGTTCAAAAAGAAGCTATAGAAAAAAAAATTTGCTTTGGGGAAAAAAAAATAAACAAGAAAAATAGTAAATATCACAGATCTACTTCCAGCTAATGTCTTTAGTTAATCAGCAAAACATTGACACCAGGACCACGGATAAGTAGTAGAAAGATGAAGTTCTGAAATGACAGACCAGGGATCAAAAATAGCTGAAAAGAAAACAATTTTTGCAGGAAGTAAACCCATCACATCATGAGAGTGTGTTACCACTTCAAAGAATACAGATGTTTCTGGTGAGAAAATTAGCACAGCTGTTTTTCTGTTCAAATCACTGTCCTTTTCTATGAATATATACTTTGCAAGTGGTCAGAAAGGAATCCCAGGGCATCTGCTCTGCAGCTGTTTCTGCACTGTTTCGGTCTTATCCATGAGCAGGGAAATTCGGTCTCATCATAGCCTTTTTCTGTTTGAAAGGATTGGCTTTCACTGTGGGGGAAAAGAAATCTCTCTTGTTAAATAAGAACATCCATCATAGTTTAAACAGAATTTCAGGAATGACAGGTACCTTATTTAGATAAGGTGACACATTACTTCTTCCTTTCTCCTCCTTTTTCTTATACAGTAAGATCTATATGGAAAGTAAATTACTCTATCACGCCAAGTAAGTGTTAAAGTCAAGCCCCATTTTTTGAGTTTCCTATTCCACATCCTCTTGGATTCCTCATCTGGCTGTTTGAAGGACATCTGAAGTGGATTTCTGGTTCCATTTCTCTTAGTAACAAATATTTCTGTTGGCTATGCTGAGTGATAAGGCTTACCGAAATCCTTTTTCCTAGGAGAAGGTTACTGGCAGGAACTGTATTGCTACTGAATTGCTGTAACTGGCTGTTAGAATAGGGGCTTCAAAAAAATGAAGCAGCTATAGATATCACCAATTTAAAATACTTTTTACATGCCTTCCAGATTGTTTCAAATTGTTTCGTTTAAAACTAAAAGAGATTATTGCACTGAATAGAAATTAAGAAATTAATATTTCTTTGAAGCTGTTACTGCCATGACTGTGTCAGAATGTGCCAGTCCATTTGAGCACTGACCCGTGCACTGTGGAGCAAGGGGTACACGTGCCTTGACCATGGGATTTAAGTCACAAAGTAGGGCAAGGCAGCACTAGCTACAGGACTCCCTTGTTCTCCGATCTGACATGTTAATAATTTCTCTATTTTAAAAGCTATTTTTCAGATGAGCTCCTAAACATGACATAGATGGGAAATGCTGGAAAGCACACAAACTGATACTGTCACTGATTCCA
The DNA here is from genome assembly GCA_039720435.1 of Amazona ochrocephala. NCBI lineage: Eukaryota > Metazoa > Chordata > Aves > Psittaciformes > Psittacidae > Amazona > Amazona ochrocephala. The sequence goes on along the minus strand of CM077881.1, from coordinate 76,458,087 downwards.
GGAATACAAACTGTTAAATTGGGCCAGTTACGCAGCATACATCCCTATGTATGGGAGAGCTGGGAATGAAATGGATCCTGGTAGAAAAGACTACCTTACCTGACAGGCTTCACAGACACTTTGTTTGTGACCCTATGTGCAACTTGACCCCTATTTATTATAATGGGTACTAGTGTGTGACTCGGCATGCTTGAAAATGTAAACAGGAAAAGCATAGTAAAATGAACTTCAAAAGGAAAATTACTAAAAATAGACTCAGCATTATATGCATCCATAAAAATGTGAAGAGTTACACTTGTTGCTCCACTACTAATAGCAAAGTTATTACTCTATGTAAAGGGTGGACTGAAACAGAAATACAACTGTTCCATAAAGCTGTGATGAAAGAATCGCTCAAGGTCCCTAAATGTAATTTATGAAGGATAGCTAGGGATGGGGAGAAGACTAAGAATTAAATACTACTTCAAACAAGAATTTAGCTGCAGACTAAGCACACCTCTGTAAGTACCATGCCAGCTTAGAGAAGTACCACACTGATGTAAAGTCCCTGAGTCGCTATTAATGGAGTCCACAGCACCGTCTCGTATGGTTTATCTTCAAGCAAACCTATATGAATGTCTTCAGAGCTATGAAAAATACCTCTCAATGGTCCTCTGATGCTTTCCACAAAAATCCTTCGTACATCCTGTAGGCGCAATTCCTTTCATCTGAGTACAATTTACTCACAGGACAAAAACCAATTTTTATCAATACTCTGCAAATGGGCACATGGACTGGAAAGGAGGTAATACAGATACATGAAAGATCCAGGTAACCAGAAGCAGGAGAAATATTTAGATGAAAAATAAAGGCTTTGCACCTTATTGACAGTGCCTACAATACAGAGGCAGGAAGCACAGTCACACTGAATACACATGCCATTATGCAGAAGGAACAAATACTCATAAAGTAGAGGGTAAAAAGTATATGGATCCAAAAAGCTGGCGTGACAAAAAGCACAAGTCAGCAATTTTCAGAGAAGGAAAGATGAGGGACCCAAGTCACAATTTAAGCTGTGGAATGAATCCTGACTTGTAATAAAGAATCTGATGAACTGAGTGAGTTTGAAAGATCTTAGGGAATGAGCAGACGTAGGCATTTGTTTTGTGTTTTCTGGATGTCAAAATTATTTCCTCGTATGTCTGTTGTGACCATCCTGCATTCATGTAACCTGCGAGCATGAGCAATATAAGCACTAATATGGAAGGACTAGGGATAAGGATGCATTTGAAGCTGTGTTTGAACAGAAGGAAGTTGCAAGTATCTACACACATTTTTTACTGCTCATATGTGCACCTCAGACTTCACTGGAATGGGTCTTAAAACAGCCAGCATCCCTCTTGGAAAGATTCAGTTTCTGCTCGCCAGACTTACAAAATGAACCATGTACGGTATGTCAGAAGCTCGCTAAGCCATTGGCCAAAGCAAGACACACTGTGAGGATGAAGAGGACAGTTACAGACAGTGGGAATCACTGAGAGAACTGATAAAGACGATAGCAGCAGGGGGGACCAAAAGGGTTAAAAACTTGATAGAAAAGATGAGAAGGATGTCAAGGGATACAGAAGCACAAACTTTTCTGGGAAGCCTTTAGCACATCAATTATAGCTGACAATTAACACCCCTACTCAGTCAGCCAACCTACAGTAATTTCACAAGCTGCACACACACACACACACACACACAAACACGCCACCACCACCCTCCCTTCCCTCCCACTGTGCCAGGATAAAAGGGAGAGAGAAATAAAGAAATAGGCAGTAAATTATTTTTGCACCTTGTTACTGCTGGCCTTCCCTTGCCCAGATTATCATCAGTCCTAACAGAGAAAGAGGGATGGCTGGAAGAATCCCAATTCCACCAAATAATTTAGTATTATTAAAAAAACAAAATCCAACTTTTAGTTCATGTTATTCTCTATCCTGCCTGGATAGAGAAATGGAAATGGAAAGCTCTCAGGACTGTCTTCAGGACAACTCTAAAATAAACTCCTGAGATTTTCTTGTAAATCACCTTTCTATAAATCCAACTCCAGAACTGAGAGAGGCAATAAACAGTTAAGGAGCCTGTTTTACAGGGCACCTTGTATGTTTCATTCCCTGAAAATACTCACCATTAAAATGTTTTAGCTGAGATTTTCAAAGCAGTGTGGGCAAATCCTCTGCACATCTCACATTAATTAACTGCAAGTGTGTGGGTAATTCCCTGTAGTGCTTTGATAATGTCAGATTTTGGGTTTTTTTTCTTTTTTACATCCATTTAGCATACCCATGCAGAACACGACTGGGGAAATGCGTATAGTGATTCTGACCTGCACCTAAAAAACCCCCACAGTTCTGTTCTGACCTTACGAATCTCTGATCTGTTCCAACAGAAGGATTCTAATCCAGAAACATGGAATAAACGTGCTCCATCATCATGGAGACCCGAGCCTAGTCATTATCTCATCTAAACAATATTTTTCTGTTTGGAGGGCTTGGGGGAAGGGTGGGAGAATAAACCTTTCTGTTTACACTTAGCTTTGGAAAAATCCACTGGGAGGGCCTGCACAATTAACATATTAATGAAGGCTGGCCTCAGATGTGATGCCTGGAAGCAATTATGGGCAAATTAAGAATATAAATGCAAGATAAAAATACCTCATGACTGTTTGGGATGGGAGGAACAGAGGCTGTTCATCACTGAAACAGAAATATAGTTTTTTCTTTGTCCTAGGGGAAGGAATCCCATCTTACTATGCTTTGAAAAGGCAACATTTCTAATGCCGTATCAACTGCAAACACCAATAACGCCATGATACCTAATGCTAGTTTGTACAACCAGTCACTGAGCTTGACAGTAGAGTTTAGACAGTTAAAACCTGGAAGTGTGAAAAGCCTGAAAGTCTGTACTCATCTAAAGTGTAGGGAATAGGCAATTTCTACTGCATTGATCTCTGTACATTAACATGATTGAGCTGAATCTTCTGGTCATCATTTTTCTGTGGGATTTTTTTTGAGGATAACACTCATAAACATTAAGAACTATTTGCATGAAGTCTTAAATGCATTAACAGTGATGAAACTTGAACTGGTCATATAGAAAATCAAATAGAAGTGGGTGTAAATGCCTCCAGTACAAGAGACTCTAATTTTCTTTTCCTCATTAGCACCAGGTGAGGGCCAAAAAAGAGCTGGCTGGAAAGCAGGGTTTCCATTCATGGCTGATTTTGTTTTACTCTTCTAAGTTACAGTCCAAATCAGACCAAAAACTAACATGTGCTAAATTCCCCAGGCCCCCCAACCACTTAGTGATATTGATGTTCCTGTCAGCTTTCATGACCAGAGCAAAGATGACAATTTCACTGAGGAGCAAAAGGAAACACTGACTCTTGGGCTCCAGCAGCAGAAGACTGACCAAAGCCTGAAGCTCTGCCAGCAGCTCACATCTGTGTCCCATAGGACAACCCATCGATGCCTAGGAATCCAGGCAATCTTCACCTGGCACCCTGCTTTGGGCTTGGCAAGCACTTGGACCAGGGACATTATGAATGAAACATTTGAGGCTCAACAAAATGGCATTCTTACATGAAGTTTTTTTGTCTGCAAATATTCAGCCAACTCTATCAGCAAAAAGCTTTACAACTAAAGAAAAAGCCAAATGACCAGAAAAAACATGGAAGCAAGGAAAGTACATTTCTGAACACTTAGACATCTCCCAAAAAAATTTCAACACACATGAATGAAACCCATCAAACTATACCACGGAAGCTACGCTTTTAGAAAACAAAAGCAGCTGAAAGTTGTTTCCCCACACCAGAAGACCAAGGGGTTAGAATGAACTGGCTTAATAACTGGATCACTAATATTTCCCTGACTAAACATGGAACACATTTCTAATTGCTTTCTGCCGAATACGCTAAGCAGCAACTTACAAAAGCCTTCTTCCTTGATACCAACTCGCAGAAAACTCACCTCAAATATAAGCCTCTAGATTAATGTCTTATTTATTTATTTTAGACTCCTATAAACTACTCTACACTAAAGGCCAGGAAAATATGGTGTCTATTGTCTCTTCATCTATTTTTCCAAACCTAAAGCTACATGCCCAGAAATCCCTTTGCTGGGCTTTGATCACCTTGGCCCTATTCCTCAAATGAAACTTTGGAAAATCATCAGGTGCTTGGCCATCAATGGAATGCTCCTGGTCAGCCCCAAACCTGCTTGTTGACAAACACCCCCTTAGTTCCTACACCCTTGTATCTTAATACAGGTAACAAAAGACAACACTTTTAGCATCCATTTTTGCCAGTGAAGGCTTAGTTTTCTTTCCCACAATGTTCCTGCCTATGATTTTCCACTGAGAAGAAAAACCTGTTTTCAAATACACCTGTTCTTGACACTGGCAGGCCAAATGCATTCTTTTCCATGCAGTGTCACTGAGATATCTTTTTTAACTTATTACATTCAGCACTCCTTTTCTTAAAACCATACAGCCTGTGAATCAGAATTGCCAACAGGGTCTCTGCTCCCTGCTGATTTGCTCAAAGATCTCAACAGCCATGGAAAAACCCCTGCCAATGAAGTAATTTTCTATGTAACTGTAACACAACCTCCTACTGGATAGCTGCCGGGGTGCCTGGCAGCACAACGTCAAGGAGCCGAAGCTTATATCTAACTTGAAGATCCATTTGCAGACAGCTCAGTCAAAAATCGTATTACCTCTGACAGATTGCAGAACTGTTTGATTCATTTGTTCAGAGTTAATAGCAGACACTGCATGTACCACTTCAACATACAAAAAGGTACAGCTAGGCAGTAGAGAGGAAGGCTGGCTGTTCTTCTTGGACACACTGGGTCAGGCAGTGACTTCTAAAGGGAGGAGATGCTGTCTGTCCTGAAAGCAGCATGCAAACACAATGGGAAAAGCCAGGATGGCATGAGCCAAGTGACTTAGAGTGATAGTGCAGAATGAGATTGCACTGACAGAAGCCAGAAACATGCCAAAACATTCTTGAGAAGCAATGGGAAGACACTTGCTTAACATCCAGGAAATTGTAACCTTCCCTGCAGGAGCTCAGCTGCATGTGTTAATATACAACTTGTATAATCTTAGCGCAAACATCCCAAGAAACCAGGTGTCAGAAAGTATGTAGACAAGAGCCATGAAAGATCAGGTAAAAGGTAATACTTCAGAGATTAGATTGTCAAGATGAAGTTAGATCACAGCTCAAGACAGAAAAACACGGATGTGAAGAAGTATGAAGTCCCATAGAAAAAAACAGTTGAAGATGGCAATTTAGTGATACTGAAGATCAGCCCCTTGCAGAGGGCCATGGAGGCTATTACTTGCCTGACAACTGCAACATGGCAATAAAGACACCAAAGGTGGCATGCAAATTAATGCCCACCTACTAGCTAGCCATTATGTATAGTAGCCAATAAACATTTCTTTAGTAGTAGTATTTTTAACTACTACATTGCTTACCTTTGTTCATAGTAAAAGCTGCCCAAAGTGACTGAAAGCTTTAGAAAGTTGTTTGCTAGAAAACAGGGCTTAAGGAAAGGTTCTGACTAGCTATGACACAATGAGGAAAGAACATGTTTATTTTTAAAATTTATTTAGCCTGCAGAGCAAAGTATCTGGATTTTCTCTGTTTAATTACCTCTTTTAGTAATCCTGTTAATTTTACATTTCTTTTTTAACTGAAACTTAGTTTCATTAATTAGAGGCATCTGATGTCTCTTGGTTAGCTCCCTACAACAAAAGGATGGTGGGATAATTTCACCTCAGGGTGAAACCTGAAGGTTTTCACACAGCCACAAAGCATTCACCTTCCTTTTTTTTCCTGCTTGCACACAAGTATAAGGACTTACTACCTCTCACAGATCTGTTGATTAGTTTTGTGATCACCCCACAATTAAAGGATGATATGGTGCCAAGATCTGCAATGACAGAATCTGATGGGCTCGAATCACCCTGTTGACTCCCACATGCGGTGGCAAAAATTTCTTGTACAGGTCTGCGCATTAGGAGAGTAGGGTTAGAGCTGTAAGTTTTTCACATTGAAAATGCTCCCAATATGTCAAATAGATCACTGGAACTTTGAAAGAAAAACCATGAATACATTTGCAATACTGGATAAATTTCTATATAAATTGAGCAGAAAACATTGAAATAACCTTAGCAAGCAGGAATAGTTAATGTTGATAGAAAAAGCATTATGTACTGAGATTAGAGCTGTGAAAAAAACTGTTTTGCTGCAAAGTTTTCTGCAATCACAAATCATAATTGGGCACTATAATGAGTTACTAGAATCAGCCAACAAGGTTTCTATTACCTTTTTTGCATCTGGTGGAAATGAACAATTGCATGATTTGTTAACAACTAAGGAACACTAGGTAAGTAATTATGTCTCAGCAGCCTATTGGTTTGCCCTTTGGGGATATACAGACATAGACCATAGGCCTGGCATGTGGCAGAACCAGCTTTCAACAGAACCAGTAGAAGGTGATACTTGCACCTCTTTTTCAGAGAAACCCAAGGACAAGTGACACAACATATTCCTCAGCATTCCTTTTCTGTCATCTCCCTTGTTCACACAGTAACATGGCTCAGGGAAGATGTGTTACACAGCTGACTTAGTTATTGTGGAACTGCCCCCTCAGTTGTGATCCTCTCTTTACACGGACAGTGTAGGAACCCAGGTATTAGTCTTCTACCTTAGGCACTTTGGTTTGGTATGCAAAATTGGTTTATTAAAACCATGTCCTCAAACACATCTCATCGCATTTCTTCTGCTGCAGCACTATCTGCCGAGGGGAGCATCCCAATAAGGAGACTTTGTACTGGGATGTATGCCTTATCACCTTCACAAACAGAGCTTATATATAAAAAAAGGGAACAAAAATAAGAGAATAACATTTGAGAAAAAAGGGCCCAAATTTTTCCTACGACAAACCTGTAGGACATGGGAGTACAATGTCATTGACGGAGTTCCCAGTAGTAGTAACTTTGGAGTAGGACATCAGGGCTTACAGATAAACTCTCTGCCTGTTTTAAGAAATATATCTTTTAAAAAACCCAACATAATACACTGTCAGCCTCTCTTCTAAAATGAGTTATAAAGCATCTTAAACGCCACCATGCAGAAATCCTGGATGGCAAAAAACAGTGCTGTGAGTAGTTCTAGCGTTTTCTTAACCCTGCACATTTTTCCTCCAGCACAAATCTTTGAGAAGGTAAAAGTCAGAGGTGTTCACAATAAAACAAAAAAGTATTTGAGTGATACAGAGACCAGCACAGACAGCGCTGGATCAAGCAAAACCCGGTTTATATTAATGTGACTGCCATCCAAAACTGATTGCAGTATTTGATTATTTTAAACCTGTATTTCAAAAGTCACAGGACACCAAAAATATTTCAGTGAACCTGAGCATTCTGTGTCACCTTCAGGGCATTTATTCATTCAAATGTTGATCACTTACTTTAAAAGAAAAGGTGAAGAAAATACTTAGCTCCTTAAGGTCAGTTCTGGATTAATTCTGAAGTCTCGGCTCAAGGTAGGGAATTCATACTCATTTAAAATGTCTTTTTCAGCCTGAAGTCCTATATTCAAACGACTGCATTCATTTATATGTGGTCTGGATGAAAGCTATTTCATATTTGTATATGTAACTTTCAGCTGATAGCAGTAGATTCAACAGAAAAACAATATAAAGAAAACATGAAGAGTTGTTGATGAAAAAGGTGACCACGTGAATCCCAGCTTTCGTGAGGAGGCTGAAGAGATCTGTTGCTCTCTGTAGCTTCTTGGTACAAGTAAGAGGCAGCAGAAGATTGTAAGAAAATATGTTCCCAACTGTCTATCATCTGGATTAACTTGCACTAGCAAAGAAAGCAAATCAGTGCCTTAGGGAATCATTTGTCATGAACTGTTATCTAAAGAATCATTTCTTGCTTGAGGAGCACAGGGGCATGTTAATACAGAGTAAAGGTCTTTAAAACAACACACACACATGAAAAAGAAATTGAGAGATATGCCTTTGAGAAGCAAATTAAAACAAAAAGCAAAAATCAGCTCTTGTTCACAGTATTAAAAAGCTCTTTGAAACAACCTATAATGCAAGCTTGATAATGTTGAAATTGCCAAAGCTCACAAATTTGAAGAACTGCACAAAAGCAATGTTGCCTGCTCTTGAGACATAGTTGCTATTCCTTAAATTATTTGTTATATTATTCCTTAAACTATTCATGAAGGAGATAACAAAATGTAGCTTCTCAAATGAAGCCACATGGGACATACAAAACAGCAGCTATTCATCATATTGATAGACAAATACTGATATCACTAATTTTCTGCCTCTTTCATATGTACTGTTTCAGTTGGTGACTTTCTGATTTTTGAAGGTGTATCAAGACATATTGTGATGGGCGAGGAAGCAAAATTCGTTAGCTTACTGGAGTAGCTGATGAACGACACAGATGGATAGGTGCCTCCTGTGACAGAGCATGAACAGCACTTGGGAAACAGTGAATTTCTAACAAAAACTCAACTGGCAGTGCCAAAGCTAAGCTCACTCCTTCTCAATAGCATCTTTCAGAAACTGCAGGTTGCCCCAGACTGCCTGTCAATCTGAAAGTCATTCTAGATCAGGGTGAAAAGGTGGAAAATGTAATTAAACCACAAGTGACATGCTCACTTTTGTTTTCAGTTTTGCTCAGTGAAATGGGAAGCGATCACAATCTTCTCCAAGCACGAGTAAGATAGTTCTCATGTGGAAAGGTGTTGACTTGGCTCTGACAGTTCTGCTTTATCTTTTTCCAAGGTAAAGCTTTTCACAGTGATTTCAGTTTTCAGTGTTCAGACATTTTTGAGAATGACTTGTGGCCATGAAGACTTGCCTATTAACTTGCTTGCACATCTCAAGGAACTGAGCATGAGCGAAAACTGAACTGAAAGCTACATCTTTTAATATTTGTGACAAAAGAAGGACAACATTAAAGACAGAGTAATTCATAAAACACAAAGGAAACAGAGAATATATGGCAAATACTAAATCCCTCTCTAAAAATAAATAAGCTGAAAGTTCATCCCAACATAACTACTGATATCGGTGTATCAGATATACGTACGTGTACCTATGAATAAAAGCACTGCCTGAATTTGAGCACAGAATTTAATGAATACTGTACTGACAGTGAAAAATCAGAGTTGGATCAAGGGTTCTGTTTTCACAGAAGACATTTTGCCACCTGGCATCACAACAAAGGGAAAAATATTCTTTTTATTGAACTGTCAGGTGATGATGAACTTAAGTTCAAATCCAACAAAGTGTAGCTTAGTAACTTTCTGTGGTGGAAGAATGAGTTTAGCCTGGTGTCTGACTGAACCCTTAAGCTCCACATTTCTCTTCAAGACCAGCTTTCTTCGCCCTATTCACCACTGAAAATAAGTAAACTAGACTTTTAACTGAAGCTTACCAATATCTCAACTGACAAAAAGCAGCTGTGGAGCAAGCACACACTTCCTGCTAGTACTAGGCTTTGATTTCCCCAGGTGCTACTTTAAACCATAGTTTTTCTCTTCATTTGAATTTTGTCAAGACTGAGCAAGGTGAACTTTGATGTCTGCTCACTGATATTGTACTGAAGAATGGGCAGAAAGCTCAAACAAATTAAAGAACTTAAAAAGGCAAACCACTGTCGTAGTTTGTCAGCATAGTGCAAGACAGCAAGTCATTTATAGCACTTTGATTGCTTCTTCTAATTTAAGCAGCACCGAAAACATTAATAATGCTTGTTTCATTGTGTTTCCCTTTGATATATTGTCTTTGTACCTGCAATGTTTAAAAAGAATATTATAAATTGAACAGTTTAGGCTTTCTCTGGCATTTATTTTAGTGGAGAGCATAGAAAGACAAGTCTGCTAAAGTCACAGGTGGAGCAAAATGAGAGACCAGTTTTAAGAATACAGAACATAGCAAAATAGTTTGGAAGCTGCTCATTTATAACACATTCATTATCCTTTATGACTCACTTCAGCTTTTTCATCACACTTTTAATACTAGAAGGGAAAAAGGCAGAATACCTAATTTTATCTTATGTTTCCAATTGTCTGGCAAAAAGTGTTGGATTCTAATAACATACATACAAAATAGCAGGGTGTTTACTCAATCAGGCACATGTGATTATCCTGTAAAGTGGAAACCACACACCAAATTTCCTTGCAAAATCACCTTAATGAAGGACATGAAACTGGTATCTATGGTAAGGAACAGGCTGGTGGCTGCATAAAGGGCAGCAAGTGGTGTTCTCAATCCACAAGTTTGCATGGCATTTCAGAATCACCTGCCCAACCTGAACACAGAGAAAAGAACTGCATCCAGAAGCCACAGAACTCAGGGTGAGGTGATCCTTGTTCAAAAGGACAATTAAGGTATGCTCCTTAAGGAAGCATTTTAAAACATTATGGAATAACCCTGTACACAATTATTACATGCTGGCAGCTGCAAAGGGATGTTGCAGAGGTAAGCATAATGATCCCTTCTCACTGCTTTTGCTGTGCTGAGGTGTGATAAGTCTTCTTCCTCAGGCTTTTAAAGCAATTTCAGATCTGAAGAGAGACACCAGGGATGAATAAATTGGAATCTGGGTTTTCTTTTAGGTTTGTTGTCCATTTTTAGCAAGACACGGTTTTAGAACTGGAAAACAGAGAATGGGCAAACGTGGGACAAAGAAAACAGAAAGGTATTAAATGTTTGTACTTGAAAAATATCTGTCAGCTGATGAAGAGGTAAGGAAGCCCTTTAAAAGTAGGTCTGCCAAAACTGATGCAGAGTTCAGCACAGCACAGTGTAAGGGAAATTTCTCTTGGGGGAAAAAGAAAGAAAAGAAAGACAGGAAAGACTTAATTAAAAGTGAAGGTCTTGAAGTAAATAAATGATTAAACTTGCTTCAAAAGTGTGTAGAAACATTATTCCCTGAGAAGAATACTAAGTTACAGTACAGGAAAAATGCCAGTAAAATTGGTGGGAGAGGTGGTGGTCTGCTTTTTATTTATACCTTCTTTTTTTAATAGAGAGTAGCACTGAATTCCTACTGTTTTATAAACGGATCATCAAAGCACAGATATGCCTGCCTAATCAGTTGCATTAGATCCCCATGGCTTTTAGGCGACACATACATTAGTTTGGATACAAAATATCCAATAAAAGTAAGTTTATTATTACCATTTTGGGGATCTCTTCTCTCCCTACAGTACGAAAACTCCGTCTCTTTCATTTCAGAAGTAATTTTACATATAACCACAGTCTTGAATCAGTATCATATTAAAGCACACAAATAAATGTACCAGTGGGAAACAAAATTAAGCCAGCACTTAAATGCATTCTTGAATTATAGTTCCTATTGCAATTTCCCCAGTCCACTAAGTTCACTTAAAAGCTTTGGACAAGCACGCATTCTGTAGGGCTCCTAACTAAACAGAATAGAAACCCTGAGTGTTTTTATGTTCACTTTCGAGGAAATTTAAGAGTGACAGGAGAAAAGATGGAGTGGGAGGCTACAAAAATACAACTGAAAGAATATGCCAGAGGAAAAAAAGACACAGATGAAAACGTACGTTAACGTGTAGGTATCTTTAGAAAACAGTTGCAATTAGCCAAGTAAGAAAGAGCAGAGAAACCCAGGTTTTGTTTTATTTTGTGGAGGGTTTCAAAGCTTATAATTGTATGAAAAATATAGTTGATATTTAATGAGTTGCAGCCAGTTGCATTATTTTAATTAGTTTATGGTGATAAGGATGAATCCAAAGCAGACAGCTGTGAAGATTTGTTATTTTAATTAGCTAAGTAAGCAGACAGGAAAATCAAGAACAGTCCTGATCCACCACAGCAGATTTTGCTCAGCAGGGCCATGAGGGAAAAGAACCTCAACACCAACACATCATAGCTTCTGTACTAAAAAGTGGTTTGCTAGCTGCTTTAGACAGGTAAAACACTCCAAATAAATAGCATCCATTTCACAATAGCAAAGCATTTTTGAGAGACCAATACACATGACAAAGAACTGAAAAGATCAGAGCTATCAAGCTTATTACAGAACACTAACTACTTGAACATGTTTGCAATGTGCCTTGTGTACAGATTTACAACCCTAAAGATAGAGTATAATTATTGATTACAGCTTTATCTGATTTGTTTTGGGACTTGGGGATAAAATAGGTATTCTTCAGTCAAAAAAGTTTATTGTTTCCGAGAAGTAAATTGGATTAGAAGCAAAAATAACTGGCTCCTACTTAAAAGGTGGTGTGGAGTATTTCCACACTAGGCATATGGACAGACCAGCTAATGAAACAGCTTTGTGTCAGAATTCAAGATTTTCTGAAGCAAGAATACAGTTTGGTATCACTGGAAACCGAAACAAAACAATAACAACAAAAAAAGCTTCTTTTACACTGTTCATCACCTTGACTTTATTTTTGACTATGTCTGCTGGAAGAAAGGCATCTGATTCATCTTAACCTCACAATTTGCTTTCTAGCAGCTGCTGCACTGGTAGTAACGGCCTTGGTGCGCTCATGACTAGCAAAGTGTCCTTCAGAGAGGCAAAAGTCTGACCTCTCCCATTAAGCCTAGCTTCACAATTTGCCCCTGTGTCTGAAAACAACAATTACTTCTGACTCAATTCACATTTTCTTCATACACGTTTTCAATCCTACTTAAAGTTATTACTGTACACAAATTATAACACAGACTTATGAGTTAATAATTTACTTGTCTAGCTGGGGAATTTTCCTTTTAGTGCATTATAGATGAAGCACAGAAACTCAGTACTTTCTTGAATTAAGATCATCTAGCCAATCTAATCTGAATATATCAAGCAGTGCTGCTCTCTGTGGGGACAATTTAGAATAAAGTGTGCTGCAGTATAAGGAAGAATGTCAAGTATTAGCCAAGATTGAACAGAAATATATAAAAGATGTCAATACCATTAGTAGCACAGTTTGGATTACTAATCTCTGCTCTTCCACAGCAAACATTACTGTTTTGGTTTTTTTTGCCTCTACCAAAAAGGTTGCTGGTCCTTCAGAGATGTTAAGAAGGATCTGTAATGTAAAAATATCTATACAAGAATCAACACAGGCGGATTTAAACTAAGCTGTTCTTTCCCTAAATTCAGAAATTAGTCAAGAAACGATTAGTTGACTTAAGACTGACAATGGCACACGAGCACTCTCCTTCCCAAAGAGTGCTTGCAATGCATTATATTACATACACAGCAGTCTTGTTACGATGTTATGTATCTTGGATGTTCTCCATCTTCAGAAGTAATTTCCAGTGTGGACATCTACTCTTGAATAGTGCAAATAACGTCTGGTTCAAAAAAGTCAGAGGTATAACTGAAGCCCACAGACGTCAACAAGGCATACTGAGCATGTTTTGAATCAGCCATCAGATTGGTAGCAGAGAAATAGAATGGGGCACTACACTCTTGCTACTACACTAACACTAAGTAGAAAAATAGATGCTTATAAAGTCATTTTCCTTCACTCTAGTGCATCCTGAAGTTGGCTATTGAAGCCCACTGAATACAAAGAGTTAGGCCCACAGTGTATTTTCCCATCTGAATGGGGCACCTTCTGTAGCCTCTAAAACTTGATGTCACTTCTGTGTCTTCCTTTCATTTTTGCATCTGAGCAGTGCTGGACCCACTTACTGTTGCTAATTGTCCTTCATTAGTTACCTTGCAGTTTTGATTGGTTTGACTCTTTAGCCTAATTGATTTGTTACTGTAATTGACTTTCTCCTCCACTGATTTGCCTTGTGTGTTTTATCATTTGAAAGTGCAGAAGAAACACAGAATGGAATTAAATTCCCAGTAATTGCTTATTACCATCCTGTGGTGCTTTCATTTCCCTCCCTATAACAACTACGCATGGCTTCAAGGCTGTGCTGTGCCATATTTTTACCAGTATCAATTGGGTTTCTGAAATAGCATTCTGCTACTTGATCTTTTCCTTTTGCTTTTCAGTTCTGACATTTGCAGATCTTACTTTACCTGCCCAGTACTTTCACAGAGCCCACCCCAAATTCATCAACATCCATAAGCTTTCTCTTTATCTCTTCTACTTCGCCTTCCTTAGTGTGGAAGCAATGAGATTTTCAGAGGGTACATGATCCATGCAAGCAAAACACCTGCCAGTTTACATCCTCTGCAAGCATGAACAGGATGTGTACTCTCTCACAAGCCACAAACCAACAGGTTTTGTCCAAGTGCTTCTTGCAATGTTTTAACAGGCTGAATCGAGGAGCCTTTCTTTTCTGATATGGAGTTACCCTTAATCTGCAACTATGCATTTCCTGAAACACTCAGCCAAAAATACACTAAAAGACAAATTACATCTGATGTTCAAAGGAAGAATAAACAGTGTTATTAGGCAAGGCATGGCTTTTCATCTGGTCTCACCCATTCATGAACCAGCACTAAAACTGGATGAGCACAATGTTTCCCAGAGTCCTGTGAAAGGGAGAGCAGAGGGAATAATTCAATGTATTGCTCTTAGTCCCACATCATCCCCTTCTCTTGCTTCTCCATTAAAATCCATTTTGTCTCACTCCTGCAATATAGCAGTCTCTCTCAAATTCCCTTGCACAACTGCTTTTCATCCTCATTCATAGTTTTGTTGCCTTACTTAACTACAGCTTTAACACTTCGCCTGTTCTTTCCTTCTTTGCTTCCACCTCCAATTCAGAAGTGTCTCATTTTCCTGCCTGCTGAATCAACCTGCTCCTTTGTTCCCAGCTCTCCAAAACTCTTACCAACTACACTCCTCTTCCACATCCATAGCTGATCTGGGTCTTTGTATCTATGCTTGTCACAAAAGAATTATATTTCCTGCCTTTCTTTTTCCTTTTTTAAATATCATTGCATTTTTCTCATTGAATTTCCTTTTTCTGCGACTACAGAACTGCTTTATTTTCATGTAGATGTAGACTTTAAAATGCCTTCTGAGGACACAGAGGCAACATCCCTGCTCCCAAATCAACTCTAGAGCTCACCTTATTTTTATGCCCCTCCTACCAAGATGAATAACTGCTTAGTAAATGCTGAAAAAATTATATACATACATATGTGTGTATTAAAAAAGAACTAAACCCAAGTTGGGGACAGCTGCAGACATAGACATCAATGAAGTGAAAAAAGGGCATGTTACTAACCATGCAGGGAGAGACTGAGGGAGCTCAATGTAAGTTAAATTGCGAACAGAAAGAGGGCAGCATAGTGACTGAACAACTGGAGAAAATACTGAGTTATAAAAATTTCAGTTTATAAAGAAAAGAATCCATTCTTATCTGTACTGGGACATCCTCCAGATTTCTTCAAAGGCTTTTTTCCTTTGGCATGGAAGAGTTGGTTTTACTCTTTAATGAAGAGAAACTAAGAAAGCTCTTCACCAGTGTAATTACTCATTTTATATACCCAGGGGAAATCACCCCTTTGCAGTAGAAGTTAATTTTTGCTGTCCTGTTAATACGTGAATGGCAACAAGCCTAAGTTGTAGGCAGTTGTTACGTAGGGCACCTTATTAACTGGGGGAGTTCAACCCATAAAGCCTTCCTAACATAATACCGTTTATTGAAAATGGGGAATCTACAAGGAAAGGACCTGGGGGAAGTTGATCCTAAAATGAACAATTATGACTGGCACATTAAAGAGGTGCACTATCTGAGTTCCAAGCTTCTTATCTAATTCAGAAAGCATATAAACTGAGTCCCCTGTTGTGGAGATGGTCTTCTTTTAGTGTGTTCCTTACTAGAAATCTTGGGACTGATAAAGAGTTCGTAAGAACATTTTTGGTCTCCTGTACCTTCCAATTAAAACAAATAATGATAAAAGAACTGGAATACTTTCTTCTGAGGTTCTTGACTGGCAAAATCCTAACAAACAGCACTAATTGATCTGGGTCAGTTCGTACTGCTCAAAGATCCCATAAAATCTTAGAAATATTCTGTCAAGGTGTTCTTTCTTAAGAAATGTACCAAATTATCTTCTAAGTGTAGCCAAGCGATATTCAGCCTTTCTTCCAAATCTGATACCAGTTTATGGTGGACAACAGGAAGCTTGGTCAGCTGACCAAATAAGCAAAAAATGAAATTCCATGAAACAGGGTGGTATTCTTACCACAGACTACCTTTTCTTGTAATTAAAATGTGCATAGGTATTTAATGACTAAGCCCACAAATAGTTATTTTCTCAGTTTCTTACTTAATTACGTGTTTATAATTTTCCAGATAGGTTTTAGAATTTGTTTACAGCATGCTGTATTTTTAAATTTTCATTTACATTGTTCTGGTCTATTACAGAACTGTGCATATTATTTGAAAAGCAAAAAAAAAGACACTTCATTTATGGAGAGCCTCAATTTTAATTGCATTTTTTCACTTCCCCTTTTCTTAATTAGAATGCTTGTTAATTGACAGTTTTCAAAAGCAGAACCAAGAAGATCTTATAATATCCAATATCTCCTAACAAACATTTCACTGTATTTATACTCTGGAGCTATGAAAACAGCAAAATACTATTAAGAAATATACTTCAGTTTATAGTAAATTGATGTTTTCCTTAAGACACAATAAAGTTACTGTGCAAAAAGAGATAAGTAAGAAATTACTCTGGAGCAGTAGCACCCACCATAACACACTCACACCCTAAATGCACTGGAAACACTATTTGCAGTGGCAGCAAACTAGCAGGTACCTTTGCCACAGCTGCTCTGCACAGTACCTGCATTTCCCATGGAAAATTGGATTTTGGATACTCACACCTACTTTGCTTCATAGCTACACTTAATTTGTTTCACAGTCATCATAGAATTAGATAACACTAGGGGGTAATTTTTCTTTAATTCTCAACCCATATAATTTTCTCATGAGAAACATGGGTTTGGGTTATTTTTATTGCAGAGCCCAAGAATGTTTGCAAGTTAATTTTTCATGAGATCTATACAGTACACTACAGCACACAGTAGATTTTGCTGTAACATGATTAATATGAAGTTCTGCACTAAGCACTTGTGAAGTATGAAATGCTTTCCATGGTCAACATCACTATTTCTCCGCTGGCTCATTTTGAACCTGACCTACAGCTGGGTAATTTCTACAGTGATTCCTTCCTGTGAAAACTAAAATACATACACAACATCCTTGTGTATATAGAGATATATACATTTATCTAGGCAGATACACATAGACATGAGATCTTAACTCTTGCGTAACCTGTAAAGACACAACATCAAACTGGGACTCTTGATTCCATATTATGACTTGCTTTTTAGATGGTGAGGAAGTGCAGTGCCACAGTTTTCAATAAGTAAACAAGATTCATGGTAGTTTCTTCTGGTAGTTTGGCCTTTTCTATGGTTTGAATTCAATTCCAGGCTTGGTGATTTGGGCTGGTCTCTATGAAAATATCGTATATAGATGGAGGACCTGATAACCCCCACTACTGTGCATGATGGGGCCACCTCTGCAATGTTGATCAGGCACATGGTGCTTGATAGGGCACAGATGGATTGCAGAGCTGGCTCGTATCTCCCAGCTGGCTTTTAAAACAACGCACTATTTTGACAGGTAAACCTGACCTCATTCACTACTAGCAAAACCCAATGTTAATTGCATGCTATTGAGAACAGCATGCTGCAATGACAGCTTTCGAATGGGTCTGTCAAAAGGAAATAGCTGAGCGACTGAAAGCCTTTAGGAAAACAGCCTAATAAAAAATCAGTGGAAGTCTATACTAAAGGAGCACTATTTTTTTGTTTAGAGCCCCACTCAAGAAAGGCAGGAACAAAGAACAACAGGGACATTTTTACATGAAGTTCTCATTTAAGGGTATAGCAAGTTTCCAAATATTTCTCTCCAGTAAACTATCACTGCTTAATTTTGACCCATGTGCATATTGTAAATAGGTATTAGCATTGCTCACGTACTATGCAGTCAGCAAGACTTTGGATCCCAAGGGACCATACTTACAACCTTCCATTTAAATCAAAGGTGTCATTAATGCCATGTTTTCATGGTCCATCAAGATTTTGACCTGACCTTGAATATAAAGAAGATTAAACATTTGAAGAGTAAGTCAAACTTGGAAATGTATAGATCAGTATGTTCTTTGCCTTAAAGTAGATACATGCTTGGGAAATGCCTAATTCTGGTAATATTCACACTAGGTTATCAAAATCATTTTAGTCTTGGGAAGTCACGAGCCTTCTGCCCCATCATTATATCACGATGATCATTATTCACTTGAACTGTAGCCTGGCTCAAACAATTGATGTCATGCAAACTGTTAGATAGAGAGGAAAAATCTGCTCCAGTGGGAAGCTATGCTTCATAGCAATACAAAACACTAATGTATTGCATTGTTTGACCCAGATGGGATTGCTTACAAGCAAATAATGAATCCTCAATTTTGGATTTTTTTTCAATCTCTGATTAAGGAATCCTTCCTTCCCCTCCTCCACCACACTCCAACAGGAATCTTCAGATTTTCAGACATTTCCATCCTTTACTGGTTGGTGTTGTTGCTGCAGTGTTACATGACTGCTAGAAATGAAAGCTGAATATCTTCTATGCATATGTTTTTCTACCTGAGGATAATGGCAACAGGCCTGCAGAGATAGCCATCAAACATATCAGGCATGCGATCCAGGTCACTTCACAACACTCATACTCTCAGAAATTTCACATTTCCACTCACCCTCTCAATCAATCTGTTGTTATTCTATTTGCCTTATGTTCTAACTCAACATGTCATCACTGTTCAAAATATATCACTTCTACCCTGGCACACTACTTTTGCCTGTTAGCTGTCATAGAGAACTTGTGACCAATCACTATTTTGCTTTTTCTGCTAGGGACCACTTAAAACATCCTTCAATCACTTCCCGAGAAAAACTTTGTCTCTTGCCAAACCAAATCACCAGGGTTTTCACATGCCACCTATGAGCCTGAATCACAATTACAGAATATGGTTTGCCAATGGTGAGAATCAGAAAGCTTGTGTAAGCTGACTACATAAATTTCATGTGAGCTAAACACCAACAATATTGATTCACATGAGTAAAAGACAATATGATAAAAACAGTGATGCAAATATTCGCTGCACTAGCTAATAGCCACCTTTTCTTAAACATAAGAACAGCAGTCGGTGCAAGCAATTGACAGAATATGCTGGATATGAAATACATGGAATACATGCCACATACGAACAGCAGCATTGCTAAGAGTCTTTGTGTTTTGGCTGTAAAATCATGTAGGATTAAGAGATCCTCGAGAAGCCATCTATTTTAACGTCTAGGTCAAAGCATGTCCAGTTAGAGGAGATTGCTCAGGGAATTGTTTATAATACTATTACCAACCGGCAGTCTTCCAGTATTGCCAATGTACTCTCTTCTGTCAATAAAGAGAAATTAAGTACCAATTCTGTTGTAACCTAAAGTACTCTTATGAAGGCTTCAAAGCACACACAGATGATGCACTGCAAGACTTGACTGTCATCACAAACCTCCTTGAACCTAGGAATTTTTAGCACTGTGTCTCTTATGCCTGGATTTATGTCCTCTATGTTATTAACATTTCATATCCTTACAGAAGGATTGCCAGTGTTACCGTCCTGTAGAACTTCCGTTTACTTTAAAGTATAGTCAGTTGTATTATTCAAGGTAATAAGGGACTGGGACACTGAATAATGGCAAGTAATTCATGTACTACTGAGTTGGGCTTCAGCCAACACAGAAGCCTCCATCCTACACTCACTGCTCCGTGAGGGTTTATTTGCAGAGGCATGAAAGCATGACTTGGTACATAGCCAGGAAGGCTGGCACTGAATTGAGGCCAATGAGCCCTGTTGAACTTGGTCAAGCTCTGTGGAGAGGCTAACTCTCCATTCAATAGACCCCCCACCATGTTCCCCTTACTCCTTGTTCTGGGAACACAGCCCAGACCCACCTGAGCAGGCTCTGCGCAATGCCAGGCTTAGCTGGGAAAACACACAGCCTGCCTCCGGGCCTCAGTCGGATCTGAAAACCACTTAACCATATTTGTATCATGTTGCACCTGCCAGACCCAGACTGATCAGTGAGCCAATACAAAAATAACCTGGCTGGCTGCATCCATGGCATTGCTCTCATAAGAGGAATCATGTGCCTACGGAAAACGGAACACTACCTATAATAGTTCACTATACATCATGTTCATCTTTAAAGCAATAGTGAGTTTGGAACTCTAAAAGAAACAAGCCTAAATATACTCAGATTGCATTACCTGATTACGACGATAATAGTGAGCTTTATTGTCTGAAGTGGGGGTGCCCCAGAACATAACATAGCTGTTTTCTAGTTTCATTGATATTCATGAAAAGCACAGAACGATGCTCTCATCTGTCCAAATTAACATTAGCAGTGTTTCCTCTCCTGCGTTGATCAAGCACTTCTAAATGATGGCTAATAGTTGACCAATAAAAGGGGGGTAATTGATTTTTTTGACTTTTATTTGCCTACATCAAATAACCTCATTCCTTGAAATGAGTTCATCAGTATGCTGAAAAACAAGCTCTGACTCCTGGTATTTGAAAGCTTGAATGGCTGCTGCTCAACCTTATAAAGCTGGAAAAAAGCTAGAAATGTAAGTATATTCTGCATGAAGGAGAAAGAGATAGTAATGTCTGCCCAGCACAGAAGCAGAGATACAGAGAATTCAATTACAACATTATAATCAATGCTACAGCAAAAAATATGTAGTAGTTAGTTCAGTTAACCTCCCACATCTTCAATAACGTAGCAGTTTCTAATTTGCTGTAGCTATAGCTTATGAAGTGTTTTTACACATCAAAAAGGAGTTAACTTTAATGAATCAAACTACTGAGATATCTGGACAATTCATTACACAGTGCAACTGTTATACAGTGACAGTTTTCCCTGCAACACCTGATTATCACCCCTTGGGTAGTCTGCACTTATCTACCATCTACTGCACCTATATTCTACCAGAGTTATTAAACAACCCAGTTCCCTCTTTGGAAATGTCTTCTTTAGGGCATTCAAGTGTATCCAACTTAGATATGAGCTCAGTTTAAGTAGTTAAAATAAAGGCAAATAAGCTGGCTTTGCCAGGGAGATACACAAAGCACGTGGAAACCACAGCCTTGCGATCATTTCTAAGTATTGAAGAGAAGCCTGCAGGTATCATAAGAAACCACTTTTACAAATAACTCTTGTTTTATGCAGGAAATTAGGATAAGAGCACTGAAAGGCATGGACTAAACTCACTTTCAAAAACTTGCTTGGAGTGACTGGTAACAGTATAGACAGTGTCTATTTGCTAGAAGGTCCAACTTGAGAACTTCCCCTTAACACAAGTGTAGCAGGAATTGATACCCAATTCAGTTACCAAATTCCAGTGCCACTTATTTTGTTTTTGTGCATGCTGCTTAGTTTCACACCCATCATTTGGATGTGGCTATAAACCACATTATTTATATAACCAACTAGGGCAGCCACAAAGCTTGGTTTTCTGAGGTTATTTCTATGTCTCTCAATGCATTCTAGGTAAAATGCTTGCATTTACACAGATTATGTGAACTTCTCTCTCAATATATATTCACTTTTCAGCTACTTGTCACTAATGAATTACAAGTTTTTTCTACTTGGAGCTAAGGTATCTTCACCTATCAGCCATAAGCAATATTAAACTATTTTGCTACTGATAATTCTGAACTTTGGGGACGCTCTTGCTGTAGCCTGGGAACTTGCTTAGTAAGGTACAAGAATTACTTGTTAATGCCTTTTTCTCATAGATTTTTTGCGTAGAGTCCAGAAAGCAACTACTTATCTAACAGGCTATAACTGCATAGTATACAAATCTGAAGATGTTCCATGTAAATTACGAAATAGTAATAAAACTCAGTAACTTCCTCTGAGCTCAGTCTAAGTGACTTCGCACCCATGAGTAATTCCACTGAAACTATGCTTGCTGTTAGAGACGGGAATGCTAGGACACCCTGAATAACAGAGCTGTAACTGAATTTCTTACTACACAGGCTCTGCAAAGTTAAAGTGTCAACAATTTTAGATGAATCCTTCAGTTGCCTGAAATAAAACACTCTTGATCCTTTGCCAGAGGAGGATGAGACTGGTCAGTAACTTGCAGGGTCATACTCCTCCTGCTCCCTTTGGTGTTCTTTGCTATTTTTATTATATATTTATTTTTGTTTATATAAATTGGAAGCACTTTAAAATACACACAAATCTATGTAATTGCAGGGGGTTTGTTATCCTCAAATGAAACTTTTGAATCAACATTTCTAAACACACTACACACTCGCAAAGTTGTAGAGATTAATTCACATGGCTGTGAAATGATTTATTCCTCACTGATTTAGCTATATTGATTATTCTGACGCTTTCTTAACTGGCTTAACTTTGGGTGTCATTTTTAGGTTATATGCTTACCATATTCCTCTCATCTGATTAAATTACAGCTATGAATCAATTCTCTCTGCCATGCAACTGAATTTTCAGATATGGTTTCATTTAATTTTAGATGAGGTTATTTAGCTTTTCCCCCCTCAGACTGTTTCAATGAATGTGTATTCATTCTAAAGGGTTGCAAATAGGAATAGTATTTTAATTTTACTAATTTTAATAATGAGGCTCATGGGTAAATCTCACCAAGTCTTGCAGATGGGATATGCTTCCTAGCTTACAATATCTTCCCCATTTAGATAAGCTTCTCAGCTTGCTTTTTTTTTTCAATTAAATCCCTTCAAATTGGATCGAGTTTCTCATCCTTATGCCGCTCATGAAATTTCCTTCCTCTAGCAGTAGAGGGCAGAAGGACCTACCCGCACAGCTCTGCCTGCCAGGGCAGCTACCAGACCCTCACATCTGTGCTGGGGCAAGAAGGGGCGGCCAGGGAAGCTTTGCTAGGCTGGGGAGGGTATCAATCACTAGGAAAAGTATGTGATAGCAAACAGTTTCTGTTTTGTCTCTTCATGCATGTCCTACTCTGACAAGCAAGTGTAGTAATAACACAAAACAAAGTCATTAATGTCAGCACAAGCCATCCTTCTGTAAGCATGACAGAGGTAGAAGATGCTAGTAATGGATCTAGAGATGAATCATGAGTGTTTATAGCAGCCTGCAGGAGCCTTCTGCAAGAGGCAAGGCATTCTTGTATTGGGACTTCTTTACTAGGAGTTTGATCACTGCAAATAAAGCCACAAAAATGTATAACTGTATTTAGTTAAATATGCAGGCAATCTTGCTATCAGTGAGTTTGTAAACTAGTAGATACTTGACTAACTATAAATGGAAGAATAACATAGTGGCTTCTGTCATGCTCATATTTACTCTCAATTCTTCCTTTCCTATTCCACCTTTCTTTTGTTTCATATCCCTCAGGAAGAAGAGGAAACAGATTTGAAACAAGCAAACAAACAAACCCCCAGCAACAAAACCACACACAAAAGAGAAAAACAAACAAGCAAACAAACAAACGAAAAAGCACTCCAAGATTTTTGCAACAGACAGGAACAGTCTTTCTATAACTGTCCCCAGACTGCTTTTGCAACACGGCCCATGTTCTCGACAGAGGCTATGGGCCCTCATGAATGGGCACGCAATGTTGTAAGCTATACTGCAGCTGTAGATGCAGCTGTACACAGGAAAACTGCAAGTTTCTAGAAGCTCTAAATATCTTAAAGACTAGCACTTCTGTTTTCCATAGTCCCAATCACAGGTTCAAAATATTTATTTTATGACGTATTTGAAATGTAAAATTTTCATGCAAAATGTTTTATTAGGTATTCAGTAATAATAAAAGCTGTGCAAAGAAGTAAAGCATAGAGTGTTTTTACGTGAAGCTTCCAAAAACAGGAAAGAGTCACGTCCAAGTGACCAGTTATAAGTGATACTTTTTATTTACTTGAGAAATAGGTATTAAACAGAAACCAAAGGTTAGAAGTTATTCACCTGCATACATGGCTGTTCTCAACTGAATAACGCAATGAATTATTCTCACCACTCACTATGTTCTCAATTTCTAGAGCTCGATGAGAACGTTTCCTCTATCTCACCATGTAATCCCAAAGGTATGAGCATTTTTGATACAATGCTCAGTAAATAACATTGATCCTGTACAATTAAGGTCTACATTGGCTTCAAAGACACTGAAACTTTACAGAAGAGGAAAAAGAACAGAGTCTATCATCTTCTAAAGTCTCCTATTTTTCTTTTTTATAAGTCTTTTTACTTCACCGTAACTCTAAGGTTTTATGCAGTTCCCTGCATAATCATTATAGAAATAAGTGCTTTACAATTTGTTTTAAGAGAGGTGGAGTACAATAGCAGTTACAGAAAGGTGGAGATGCAGTATTACAAGACTTTTTTTACCTAGCACAATACCATGTAATATTCAAAAACCGTAAGTTGTAAGATCTCTACTGAACTTCACAAAAATCCCTCAGCTTCAGTTGTAGCGATTCCAGATTTTATCTTCTTCCTCAATATTGTTGCTTATAGCTTCTGTTCTTAGAATCTCCTCTGTGCTGACAACCTTTGTACTGATCTAGACCAAACTGACAGCAGTAGATGGTGTACATATGTTGACAGAGAGGACCGAGAGGCCTGAGTGTCTGTGGCTTCTAAGCATGGAATACACCATCTTCACATCAGCAAAACTACCTCAAATGCATTGACATTCATCTCAGACATAATTACAACACAATGTCATAATTTACTTTGGGTTTCTTTATAGGTACACAGAGCTATATTATTCTGATAAATGCCAGGAAATATTTCATTAAACTTCAATGCATATATTGTTATTGCTAACATTAAATCTAATTTACTATGTCCACAAGCTATCTGGTGCTAACTACAGACACTGCAAATTATGCTAAACAGGAATTCCTACTTTTTACAAATATAGATTGATAGTCAGAAACCAGAAAAAACAGAAAGTCAGAAACCAGAAAATTCTGATGTGATAATACAATGCTACGGTATTTTTTGCTGTGGGAAAGCTGTGCAACTCCTAACACCTCTGACCTTGGTACCCTTCTGATCACAAATTCATATCTGTATAAATCTTAACAAAAATAACTGCATTGTAAACAGTGCACCTCTTCTCCCCAAACAAACATTTTTCTGTTTCCTTTATGACCTTATTGTGCACTGAAAGGTCCAAAATCAGGAGGTATTGGGGAGACTTGTTAAGATCAATGGCAGCTTTAATACTTTTTAACTGGTGGGAACCTTCCCCTAGCATTAAAGACAACAGCATAGGCACAGTGCATTTATGGTGTTTCTTTATGCATGTCACATTCTCATTCCTTCTTCCTGCCCCTATTGTGCAGAGCCAGGCTTGGTGCTGGCAGGTCTACTCACTGCATACATAGCACAGCATGGAAATGAGACTGATTTTGCCAAGAGTTACATTTCTGGTAGGGAAACTGTCACAGCACCAGCCCCCGTCATCAGCAGCACCAAACCCTGTCATCAGCACCATCTAACCCCTGGCTGCAACTTAAACCTTGGGGACATCCTGATATCCACAGCTAAGGACTGCATAGGGAACTAGTCTTGTAGCTGGCCATCCCTCCTTTTGGCAAGCTTTGTGAGCCCCATTCCCACCAGGTGTCTTGGATTTCTCATTCTCAGAGCTCTAAACTTAAATCTTAACCTTAACCCTTTGCTGAGTCTTAGGGCAGGAGCTCAGCCACATGCACTGATTATTGGGGTGAATTCCACCAGCAGCCCCCAAATTACTTTGCTCTTACCCTTAAACTGCACTCTTATTACATGACTAAGCTACAGCTTTCCCTTTCTTGGAACAGTAACAGATACTGAATGATTTTTGCATGTAGGAGTCCTGGTGCTAAATCAAAGATAAATCCTGGTTGCAGAGTTTCACTTTTCCCTACTTGAGTTAATCAAATCACTGTTAATGATGTTAAGCAGTCCTACCCTAAGAGTCTATTCACAAAGTTTGTTCACAAATATCCAGATTAATGTCAACTGCACATGTTAATCACAACCCTGAGCACTTAAACTACCCTGTCAATCTATGCTCCCAGTGCACGTGACAGAACCAGAGATAGTCACAGCCCTCGAGGTCTGGGAATTAAGATTTCAGAATATATTGTGATTTGAACTTGCTATATATTTTAGATGAACTGACAAGGCACAGCAGCTGGCTTGACTGAAGTTATGGTGGGTGTGAGCCGTCATAGGAAAACTTAGAGGAAGACTGGCTGTGAAGCCAACTGAATATGGCTCAAAGAATTCAATAGTTCATATAGTACAGCAATGAGAAAGACCATATCCTCTCCAATACAGTTCGTTAACTCTGAGTAAATAGTATCCTCAAGAAGATGCCATTCAGCCAACATATGCTAATACTTGAGGTCCTGAGCAACAAAACCTAGAGGGAAAATTAAACCTATTGTCAGCTTCCTGTTTCAACTACATTACATCTATATTCCACATGAAAAACAAACAGAGATGGAACAAAGGTGTCATATTACTATTTATGATTTGCAACAACCTCTTAATGAGTTGACTGTGTTTTCTCTTGTACCTGCCATCCTTACACTGCTGCAGAGCATGTGAATGTGTTTTTACCATCAAACAGATAATCTTCCAGAGCTGCTTTTGCTTGGTTTGTCAAAACTAATGCTTTGTACACCTCTGCTGGGAATGCTGAGCTGGCTGCTGAATACAGAACTCAGAGGTCTAGATACTGGCTTCCTTCCTTTTAATTATCATCTCACATGTAAAGGAGACTGTTTTATCTTTCAGAGCACCAGGGTCATATAAATAGTCTTTAGTACAGAAGAGAGCTAGACAGTTTCATGGTTATAATTTAGAATCTAGTTCCATTTCAGTTATTTAGTCTTGCAGCCAAATGAAGCACTGAAATGTGAATTTTTATGATATTATCTCTTCCAAAAACATTGTTTTGATCTTATTCAAATCCTCCATCTTGATAAGCCAGAAACATTTTGTTGAGACTAGCTTTTCTATAAAAGGGAAAATGATACATTCCAGCAATTTCCCAAACACAATTTCAAAGAAATAAGGCCACTTCTTTTTCTTCCTGACAGCTACACTAACAAAACCTGATCCATCAAAAGAATTGAATTTAAAGTTTTAAAGTTCACCTACAGTGTAAGTATCATCGCTTAAACACAAACTATTAGAGTCTTTGAACATAACCATGATTTATTCTTTTTTGAGATTATGTTTAGTTGAGGAATTTCACTATGTAGATGTAATAGACACTTTTCTAAGTCATTTGACTGAGCATACCATGGCATTCTGATTAAAAGATTAGTACTGCACTCTATCAGTAGAGCACATTTTAAATGGATCAAGAACTAGCTTCTGGACAGATCTCTAAATGTAACAAGTTACTATCACAGAAATAAGGGGATTTCTTAACCCATAGAACTGCCAAGATTGAGCCGAGTCTCATGGTCAAAGACATGCATACAATTTTTGTTGCTCTGCACTTTGAAATACACAAACTTGGGATGATATGTAAATATATTTGCTTCTAATTTGCATTTTAAAACAGCCAGGTGGATACTAATATCAGGCGCCATCTGCATAATGTCAGGAAGATGATTCTGTTTTAATGTGTGCTTTTGTATTGCTTAAAGTGAGGGAGAACACCACCATCTTATGAACACCAGTCATTACAAGCGTTGAAATTATCTGAGCCATCCTAACACTGCAGCAACTGCATTTACTATGTCTGTCAGAAATAGCCCTATTTTAATAAAATATCCGGTCTGACCCTGTTGTGATCTCCAGAGCTCTCAAACACCTATGTGAAAATGAGCTGAGAGGTTCAGAAACAATTTCCAGTTTGGTTTCACTATCATTTTAAACCATGAGCACAAGCACAACTATGGCTGCGCAAGCTGTTGCCGTTTTTCCTGCTGACTAATGGGGGATGACAACATGCCCAAACATTCTCAGGTCAGTGAACTCCTCTGCTCCTGTTTTGGAGGGGTGGGGTTACAAGAAAGATGTTTTTAAACAATTGATGCTCCCAGCAAACCTTTGAAATACCATCATGTTGATAGTGTCTCACAACATAGTGGTACTGTCCAAGCCAACAAAGACAAACCTGCATCACAAAACCTCCACTCATTCATTTTGAGAGGAAATAAACCCTAGAGTAGTCATGCTCATGAATCTTGATTTATTAAGAGCTTGGATTAAACCAGGCTCAAAGAAAAGGATTAAGAAAGAGAAATGGAGTAACATTCTTCTTGTCTCAGGTGAGCTTGAGTAAGGGAGGAGGAAATCTACACCATGTGCCTAGTGGGACCCTAAAACACTGGGATCTCTTTGCTAAGTGTTTAAACAGGCTTTGACTAAGTCCTCTTCATTTGACTCTGTGAACCCCTTTCAAGCAAGTAGGTTGTAATCTGGGAGGGCAATTGAAGCTTCTGTTGCTTAACTGAGGCACTTGAGAAGAAAAAGATTTGAGAAAATTACTCCAGGGACTTGGAACAACTCTGTTCCTTTTGACTCCAAACTAGGGACTTCCTTCTCCTTTCTTTTAAACAGGGTGGGGAAATGGGATTACTACTCATACGAAAAACAGGCATGTTGGTAAGTGACATGAAAACTCACTGCTGGAAGAAGACGCAGGTGAACAGCCAGAGCACTTGTCCTTTCCAGCAGCTGGAAGTAAGGAAATTGACACAAACTGAGCCTCTTTTGATTACTTTTCCTCTCTTTCCAAAGGGAGGAAGAAGGTAGACCTACGGTCACTGACACATTTCCTATCTCCTTTTCTAGAAGAAGATGACCAAATAGAGTATGTTACACTTCATTTCATCCATTAGAGCATCTTTGCTTGTGAGAGTTTGAAATTTGGAGAAAAAAAGTGGCTACTTAATGAAAAGCAACTAACCTCCAAATACTGCCACCTCCAAAAATTGGTTGCCTTTTGGCAAACAGATTTTTTCATCCTGATCAAACTCATCAAAATGAATGTGGATCTGCTTGCTTCTTGTCTGCATGCATACGCAGTCTGGTAAATAAACGTGCACTAAAGCAACATGGCAATCCACTTTAGGAAGATCCTTTTGGGCACTACTATTATTTTGCCTCCATCCTTACTATTCTATGATTCTATGATTACTGTTTCTGCAGCACTCCTCTGCAAACGCAGCAGAATCGTTTGGCTTCCTCATCCTTCCAACCAAGTCTGTTTTATCTCAGCACCAGTTATCAAACCTCAAATATAGACATTTTTTCTCAGACACAGGAATTGTAAGATTAACCGTTGTTGGTTAGTGGAGAAAAAAATAAAATCACAGGATTCACTTCGTAGATTATAGGATCTCAAGGAGGCAAAATCATGTTACCAAATATACTCCAAAGTAACAAATTATTTATTCTCTTGACACATTCCGTAGTGACCCATGTTTGATCATGCAGTAGGTTAACGAATCAATTAAAATCAACTTTTCAGTCCAGGCAGTGGAGAGCATAATAAACAAAATTGGAAAACAGAACTATTCTATTGATTACTGTTAATCTAATCTCCTCCTTTAGCACCAACCTATCGTTACATCCTTACCCCAACTCCTGTCCAGCAGCAATGACAGCTGGGGCTGTAGCTGTACAACAACGATCTCATTAAACAATGACATCCATTATTAAAATACACTTAAAATGTGACAACAGCTGCTTGTGATGTAAGGATTTTATAACCTTAATGCGACTGCCCTAATACTGCTAGAAAATTAGTAAACAAGAGCTCTGCGTTAAACGAGCAGATACAGCTTAACTTCAGGGTTTTGGTACCACTTAAGAGACCGTTGTTTTAATTATGTTCATTTGTTATATCTTAGTTCTACAGAAAACTGCTAGAGAATGG
This sequence comes from Amazona ochrocephala, assembly GCA_039720435.1. Lineage (NCBI taxonomy): Eukaryota > Metazoa > Chordata > Aves > Psittaciformes > Psittacidae > Amazona > Amazona ochrocephala. The sequence goes on along the minus strand of CM077881.1, from coordinate 76,428,103 downwards.
TTTGTAAATCACATTGTATCAAAGACAACTGATTCAGCCTGCAATGCAGGAATATGCAACAGAAAATCACTTAATCCCCATGTGGTTTAGTTCTACCCCACTGGTTGTGATAAAGCTGTAAAGACAGAAAAGCAGATTTAGTACAAATATCAAAAGCAAACCTCAAATTCTAGGCCCCAATTGGCCTCTTAGTGTACCTCTGGATTTCAAGGTTTGGGATAAAATGGCTGCTTCAAACCGTCAACAAGTTTTTTTTTCCATGTAAACTGGCACTTTATTACACTGGAAAAATACTTGCCATGGCATTACTCGTACCAGGCTTCCTACCCTAACGGACACTGTACAGTCAGAAAGTGTGTGGACAGCTACACTACCCTTCAGCTAACAAACACCCTCATCCTCATGTAATACAGGTAATTCTACATATTTCTTCTCCCCCAAAAGGAAAACTCCTTGGCTCTGGTTTACCTTCTGGAATACCGTCTCTCATCATTATCAGTCAGGACTGTAAAGACATTAAACTTCCTTGCTTAGCTGCCTAACTGGTGATGCGGAAGCTTCTATGTGTCATTCAGTAAAAAGGGACATGAGGAGAACCTGAGCATCCTTCAGAAACACAGCTGTACGAAGTTTCTTAGGCAAAAAGAATTTGAAATTTAAAAACAAACCTAAATCAAACTGCCAAAAAAAAAACCCAAAAATGGTCAGTTCCACAACCCATTCACTTCTGATTGCCTTGTATGAAAAATCTACTATAACCATTCGGTCTTGCATGTTATGTGCTGCATGCATAATTAAAGCTTTCCAATTTTTATTACAGAGAACAAGTGGCTAGATTTTTACCAGCAATATAAAAATAACATGCAATTTGCTTTGGAACACTAGTAAAAATTTTGTTATCAAATGCAAGGTGTTTTATGGAAGCTTCCTTTCTCTATCATTATCTGTCATTTTCAGTCAAAACACAGCTAATATTGGACATCTGGGAAAAAGGCTGCTTTTGCAGGCTTTGCTTCATGAGCAGAATATGGCAAATAACAGAATATTTTAAGTTTTTACCCTCTGTGGTCGAAATAAAAAGGATAATAAATATGTCAAAAAAGGCTAATGAGTCCCAAGCAGCAAGATCTTCATCTTTTAAAGACTTTTATGGACTGTAATTATCTAATTACTGTTAATTGGTTGAGTGGGATGAGGGAATACTGTGCGTGTAGGAGGGCATGCACTGTGCTGCAGATTTGGTACTCATCCTGACATCACTGGATGTAATACACTACTTGTTCAGGAATATCATCAGTTTACTTGCAAAGTTTTTAGTTGACTTTGTAGTTTTCACCTGCTGTTTGAGAACCATTGCTGATTCTTCATGCTCTGTGTGTGCTAAGTCAGAAAAGTTGACTGTCTTCCCCCTGATACTCTTAAGATCTAGAGGAATCCATATAATAATCTACACTAGATTTTCTACACAGCCATCTTCTCTCTAAAATCTGCACACTAGAACCCTGAAGTGACTTCACAATATCTAGCGTTTTGCATCATGAATTCCAGGCACGTAGCAAAAAGCTACCTCTAATGTAATTAGCCAAAATGGACCATTTGAACCTGTCCTGAAAGCTTAATTTCTGAAAATAGGAGGCTTGGCTCACAGTCATGCTCCTCAGTATTTTTATAAACATGAACTTAAGGACCTCTAGGATACTGCTGAACAGAAGTCATCGTCACCTCCACAGTGAGGATTATAGCAGTGCTGTGCATCAAGAATTAACCCCTTCGAAAGCAGTTTAATGGCCCTGAGATGATCAGAAAAGGATCAGTTATGCACAATAATACAGTTTCTGATACTCAGTTTTGGGCCAGAACACTTCATACAGGTATGACTATTAAAATGTCAATCTAAGCCCCATTCAACACGAAGAGCAAAATTAGGCACTCAACTAAATTTTACGCTGAGCTAGCAGAACTTTGAGTGACTGTATGACTATGGAGAATGGCTTTTTTTTCCCCAGAAATGAAGAACAAGATAGTAACTGACAGTGCCAGACAACTGGAATCCCTGAATAATATCTTGATCTTTGATCAAATGCATTCTTCTGAGGAAACTCAGTGTGAATATTTTCAAATTTCTGGTGCATTAGGAAAACAAATGGAAGGGAAAACAAATGGAAATGCCACTATCTGGCATGCATCATTACCTGCTCACCCGGCTAGGCAAGGCACAAACTGAGCTTAATAGCCCTCCTTTGTCTTCTAAAACACAGTCCAGGGTCCTAAACACATTACTTACTGCCCAGAAATCAACGTTTCATTAAACAGCCACTTTGCCTGTTAACACCTACAGTACTGACACCAACCCTTACATGCCAACAGTGTAAACTACCTGGAAAATCACTGACATTAGAAGATTACCAGATATGCAAGAGTTTGAAGAGCCTGTATCTGTTGAATCAGAGAATTATAGATACATCATTGCTGTGCACTCCTCACATCTCAAATAACTGAGCTGGTAAAGTGCTGGCTATGAGAGGCTGGCTATGCTGGCATGTGTACTGGCTCCTTCAAAAAGAGAGAGCTCCACTCAATTAACAAAATGCTGTCAAGGATGAATAGAAGCCTTTTTTTGCTAGGGAACAGCAAGGTGTGCTTCAGCAAGGAAGGACTTAGTAAGGAGAGGGTGACCTGGAAGAAATAAGAAGGGGAATCTGAATACAGAAAAAAAAATACAGCTATCTGCACAGATCTCACACTTATATTTAGCAAACTATTGTAGCTGAAAATAGCCACTGCTTTTATTCTAATTGCACAGCAAAGTTGGAATTTAGTGACATTTGGAAGATCATTTCCACATAACAACAAAAACATTACAAATTTGTAGTTGATACCATAACTTGTGATTTTTTTTTTCCCCCATTTACAAAGAAAGCTGTCACAGTAGCCAAGTTCTTAGCAAACAGATTGATTTTTAAGGGACATGAACAAGTTTAATGAAGATAGATGTCCTGATTTTGGCTGGGATAGAGTTAAATTTCTCCCTGATAACAATGCTGGTAACACACCGATGTTTTAGTTGTTGTTCAGCAGCACTTACCCTGATCAAGGACTTTTCAGTCTCATGCTTTGCCATGAGGACGGGCACAGGAAGCTGGGAGGGAGCAGGGACAGGACACCTGACCTGAACTAGCCAAAGGGGCATTCCATGCCAGAGCATGTCATGCCATTATATAAACGGGGGGAAGGTGGCTTGGAGATGCTGATCTTTGCTCAGGTCAGACTGGGCATCAGTCAGTAGGGGGTAAGCCACTGTATTGTGCGTCACACTTTTTTCTTAGGTTTTATTCCTCTTTTTTCTTTCAAATCTGCCTTTTCATTACATTATTTTATTTATTTATATTTATTTATTTATTTACTTTGTTTCAATTATTCAACTATTCTTATCTCAACCCACATGTTTTACCTTTTCCCAGTTCTCCTCCCGATCCCACCACTGGCAGAGAGAGTAAGCAAGCAGCTGCGTGGTACTTAGTTGCTGGATGGAGTTAAACCACAACAATAGTTAAAGTGCAAGCTTAAAGAGCAAGGAGAGTACTACAGGTCAACAGTAAGAGGAGATGTGGGTTTTTTTGTCTTGCATTTTACTCTAAAGCAAGGTACTTGTAATGAGACAGAAGAGGCCTCTTGAAGTTTTCAAATGTTGGAAAAGTATGAAAATTATGAGGATTTGCCATTAAGATGTCTGCCTAACATGCACTAAGAGAGCTAAAAATACCTGCATACTAGACCACACAACTATTTTCTTCACTTTCAGTGCACAAGATTCATATTTCTGCTCATTTCTGCCTCTAAAAGCTTCCAGATATGCCTAGAGACTGTTAAATACTATGATTGCAAGATTAATTCAAGCGCAAACTCTTCTGTACTAAAAAAAAGTAGCAGGGAAAAAAGCCACACAACAGCACAAAGATCTGTCAGCCATTAGTAGTGTATTTTGGCCATCTTGTTTTATATCATTCTTACTTTCACAATATTACTATTACTGCACTATTTCATGCCATATGTCTCAAACAAAAGGCTACACCCAAAATAGTTACTCTTGGATTTAGTTTTTCAACATTTTCTCCTTCAATTTCTGGTACAGGCTGGCTTCACTTCCTGGGAAAGAGAATTTCCCACATGTAACTGAAACAGAGAAAGCTAAACAAGGTGCTATGGGTCCAAAGTCTCAGCAGTGCTTATCAGAGATTCAAAACGTGCAAACAGATTCAAACTGGCCATATCCTTTGGTCTCTGGCATTGACCAAACAACTTTGAGTCTTCCATAACTAGGAGAGGCTATTTTAGCATCTGTAACAGCATAAAGTCAGTAGCAACACTTATTTACTCAGCCATAGCCTCTTTCAGGGGCAAGTAGGAATACTGAGTGACTACTTCAGGACTTTTCACCACAGCAACATTAAGAAAACCTTCTAATCTCCAGTGTTATTTAGAAACGACAAGAACAACTGTAAAAGTAGTTTAGGTAACTACCGAAAATTCGTGTTCCTGACTTCCACTATCAGTCTTGCATGGTAATAGCCTAGAATTCAGTAGTGAAAAGTACCGACACAGAATTGAAAGCTGTACAGAGGCAAATTATTACACTTCATCCATGTCTTTTAAAAGGCTCAGCCTGAATCCTTTAACAAACTAGATACTTGTTCTCCTTCTATGAACCAACCTAAACAAATCTGAGAACTTTATTCTCATTCTACTCTTTTTTTTTTCTATCTAGATGTTGACATCAGGTTTATCATAATAGTTTCTAAGCACCTGTGATTAATTTTGTAACCCATAGGACAGTATAGCTTAATATCACTATAGGATGATCAAAACCATGTTCTCTGAATTTTAGATCTGATTATTCAGCAACCATCATTTTCTCCTGAAGTATTATCCATAAGGAAATTAAAAAGTAGGAATTAATATGGTCTTGAATAATTTCCCTCACCAACCAGATGGCCTGATTACTGGCACTGAAAGAGCCAAGAAGGAAGAGTCCTTGCACCAAACTCAAAAGACCATAGTATATAGCATCCCTTATTTTTTAAGTCTTACTAGAATTCAGAGTGTTAAGAACCTGTGCGGAGAAAGTTCACTTAAAATCATGATACTTTTTCTGCTCTTCCAAAGTGCAATATATTAAATAAAAAAAATATTTCAGAATTATCTGTTTTGTACAGTGTGACTAGAACAGAATAAAACTACAGATTTTTTCCAATGCAAGTTTTAAATAGACAACTAATGAAAAAAGGTAATGTAAATATCACTTCAGTGCCCCTTTCCATCTGTGACTCACACTGTTATGCAGGTGCTTATGAACTTCACATCCTGATATCCTGTAAAGCCTGCAGGCATTCTTCATACTTTATATATCCTAAGAGTCAAGTTATCCCTTTCATTTATTCCCCCTTCCCCTCCCCTCGGTAAAATTAAGCAAAATTTAAATAACAAAAGAGTTGATGTTTAAATGAGAAATGAGGATTTGAGAATTTGAAATATTTGTTGACACTTTTCCATCCCTTTGCAGTGTAGTCAAATTCATAACTGAACCTTCCAGTTAACACCAACACAGATGCAGTCTTTCATGAGCAGCAGTGTAAGATTATAACTTAAGTAGAAGTACAATATTAAAAGCATAAATTAAAAATATTACCCCAAAATTTCTTTCATGTAATGGCTTTAAAATCACCAATATTCGTTTTAATCTCTCTGATTTTCCAGCATGTTAAAACACAGTAATATCGAAGGATTCTAATCAATTTTATTCAGTTAAAATATCACTGTCTAAATTTCAGTGAGTATGCTAATCCAAGTCAAAATCAGGTAGCCTCCTCTATCTTTTCTTCTTGCTTCTTCATCATTTTGCTCTTCCTGACTGACCTTATCTTACCAAGGGGAAGTGGGAATGGTGGCCTGCTGCTCAATGGCCGGTATAATGTAACTGCTCTGATAATTACAACTGTCATTTCTCAGCATAAAGCAAAAAACACCTTCTGTCTCAGTTTCTGTGTGCTGACTTCTGAACAGGCTGGGAGGTTTGATTAACATGTAAAGCTTTGAGACTCTTTACCAAAGGCAGCAGTGCAGAGTACTGTTTTCCAATTTGCTTTGCAGGTAGAAGCTCATAAGATTTGCTATAAAGCTACCTGGATCATTGAAAGAAACAACTCCCTTTGGCTTTAGTGGATTCCAGTAGCCCTGAATGAGCACAATCTCATTTATTAGCATCCTTTGTTCATAGCATCATTTTTCTCTCTGGCTAGTGATTTTTTCCAGTTCTTTCCTGATATGCCCCATAGTAAGAACATCTTCACACAAAGATATTACCTTCCCAAATGAAAACATTCAGAGGAAGGACTCATTTATGACCACAACTTGTGAGCAAATGCTTCATGATTCCAAAATCATTTGCGTTTGGATCAATTCCCAAAATCTCAGCTGAACCTTCCTGTGCTTATAAAGCTGCATACAATTTTCACACCATGAAATAGTCTACAGTACTGTAACTTTCATGCTGGGGTTTATCCTATTCAGAAATGGTAGATATTGCTTAAATCTTGCAAAGTGAAGTTCATCTGAATGTTTCAAGTGTCTCTACAACTATATTCAATGCAGTTAAACATTTCCCCTCAAGTACCCCTAGGGGTAGAGGGGCTAAAAGCAATCCTAATATTCAGAAGCCTTCTGCTTCTCAGTACCGATATTGCTTTACTTAGATTCAGTATTGATTCAACTATTGAGGGAGAGGACAGCAAAATGAATTTAAAACAGCCTGAGCAACTGGGTTCAAAGCATAGTGACCAGAACCACAAATTCCAGCTGGAGGTCAGTCACTGGTGTTGTGCCATAGGGGACGATGCTGAGGCCAAATCAACATTTCCACTAGTGGCATGGACGATGGGACAGCATGTATCCTCAACAAATCTGCAGAAACGTAACTTGGAGTGATAGACACAGTGGATTATTGAGGTGACAGAGGGATCTCAGAAAGCTGAAGAAAGGAGCAAGTGGGAATGTAACAAAGTTCAAAGGCCTTCACCTGGGAAGGAATAACCCCATGCAGCAGTACAGGCTGAAGGCTGTCTTGAAAACTGCATTGCAGAAAAAGACCTGGAGGTCCTGGCTGCAGCAAGTTGACCAGTGCAACTTGAGCACAGTGCAACCAGTGCAAGTTGAACAGTGATGCGTCCTTGTGGCAAAGAAGGTTTAGACCTCCCTCAGCTGCATTAGGAAGACCATTGCCAGAAGATGAAGGGAAGTGGTTATTCCCCTCTACTCTGCCTTGGTGAAACACATCCTCATTAAGACCTACTTAAACTGACTACTGAGAAGCAAATTAGGAAACTTTATCTGAGCTCTGGCATTCAGTTTAGTTAAACTGAAATCTTTTCAGTCTAACAAATCCACTTTTATGTCTCAAAGTAGCTAGGCAAAAGCCACAAAAGCACCTTTCCACAATAAAGAGAAAAGAGCTAAATGTTAAGTCTGACAGGACTTGAAAGGATCTAAAAAAATACAAAAAAAAAACCAACAAAAAAAACCCAACCAAACAAAAACCTAAACAAGTGCAAAGAAGTTTAAAAGCAGCCTCCAAGTATATGCATGTCATGTTAGTTAGTAAGACATGAGTACCTAATTACCAGTATGTTGTATGAATATGTGGCCCTGGAGAGATGGAAGCAGTCATTTATAATGCTGGGAAGTTGTAGCTAAACCTTACTTTTTCCATGGCAATAGACAGTATCACTACAATAATATTCTTCTGTCACAAAGTAGCCAGCTTTCTACTTTATTGCAAGATTCTCTGCATTTGCCATCATTTCTCTCTTTGAACATCAAAGTAGTTAATTTACAAATGCACTCACAGAACTTCATCCTTGGTACATCATCTTTTTTAGCAGAAGAACTTCTAAGATTTGATTGCTCTGTTCTATCTCCAGTTGCAGCACTGGAAATTGAGGATATCCACAATAGTAAGAGGTAGAAAACTGCCACACTAAAACTCAAACTTAGGCCTACTTACTTCAGATTCCTGCCTGACCAAATACTTTTTTCAAAGTAATTTTTAAAAGGTTAACACTACAAAGGGTAACGCGTTAAAGGTTCAGGCTGAAACAAATAGTAGCCAGTCAATCAAAAAACTGTAGCAATCCCTTCTCATTTGACAGTCGGGTTTGATTTTCTGAGGTAAGATTTGGCATGAGATATTTCAAAGTGGCAAACATCACCTAACTCAAAGCTCAGACGTTCAATAGTCTTAGTGGACCATTTTTCCCTCCCTCCTGTCCAACAGAACAGCTCTTTTTGCCTTGTTTTTCAGGCACTATTCCGCTGCAGCAAGGGAAAGAAGAAGGAATTCTCCTTTATGAGAACTCAAGCAATGATGCTCTGCTCTTCTGCTCAGTCAGCTTTCTGCCAGACCAATGAAGCTGAACTTCACATTGGTCAAGAAGACACAGTTAGATAGTACAACACTTTTACTGTAGTTAACTAAATACTAACAAGTGAGATTTATCCTGTTCTCATCTATGGCAACGAGCAGTATTCCCTAGCTTTTTCCCCATTAAGTAGTATTATTGTAAATAATCTGGTACTTAAACTTCTACACATCAGACCTTTTCAACAAGTGACTTTCTTCTAACCATTTTGCTACCAACTATGAAAATTCAGAGTGCCATAATACCTCAAAGTTTTTATCCTAGGGTTCCTATGATTGTATAAGTCTTAGCTTTCATTTTTAAATTAGAAACTCAGGTTCTAAATTAAGTAATTAAAAAAAAAAAAAAAGCTTAAAAAATCTCAAAGGACAATTATGAAAATGTGTCATAAGGATCTTTAAAATCAGCATTTTTAAGGAAGTTTCAGCATTTTAAATGTCTGGCTTCAATAATATTGCTTAGCTGTACAGCATAAGAAAATTGTATTTCTCTAGAACCAACTCAATAGTTCATGTTTCAACACACATTTTAATTCCTAACTAACATGGTTTGGGAACACAGGTCACCTAAGCTTCTCATTTTATTTTTATCAAAAAATAACAAACACAAGCTTCTGATATGACTAATAGGAAAATAAAGGCTTAGCCCTATGAAGTAATTATTTCATCAAGTTTTTGGCTGAAGCAGCAAAAATCTGTTTCTCTCCTTGTGTTGCTGCTGAACATACATACCCACCCATTTAAGAATGCAAGATTCCTTTCTTATCCACACTTAAGGTTTACAGAATGTGAAGAAAGTGGACATCTTTGGACATGGCTGCCACGGATACAGTCACAGCCAAGCAATGTTAACCCATCACGAGGAGCAGAGGTCCTGGAGCAGCGCCTCTCTTCTCGCGGCGCTGTTCGTGGTGCTGAAACGAGATCCCCACCCAACCGGCATGGAATCCCAAACTGGCTTGGGTTGGAAGGGACATTAAAGCTCATCCAGTTCCAACCCCCTGCCATGGACAGGGACACCGTCCTCTAGACCAGGTTGCACAAACCCCACCCAACCTGGCCTTGAACACTTCCAGGGATGGGGCAGCCCTAGAACCCTATTTTATTCTTCCATTTATTAGAAAGAAGTATTAATTTGCCCAATCGTTCATCACAAACCAAGTCAAATGCACGTTCCACTGAACTCTGGAGAGCTGTAAATCACTAATACTTTGAACTTATGTCTCACAGTGCAGTTACAGCTATAGGAAAAAAACAAACAAACAAACACAACAAAACAAACACCAAACACCTAGCTGATTAAAGCAAATTTTAAGAAAGTCATATATCATTGGTTTCATGTAGATAAAGAAAACCACCAGCAGAAATTCTGGGCTCCCCAGTACTACAGAGATACGGAGCTCCTGCAGCAAGTCCACCAAAGGGCTATTAGAACAATTAGGGGACTGAAGCATCTCTCTTATGGAAAGATCAAGGGAGGTGGGCCTGCTCAGCCAAGAGAAGAGAAGGCTCAGGGGACATCTGATCAATGTATCTGAAGATCAGGAATCAAGTATGTGAATCAAGTATCTGAAGATCAAGATAAATATCAAGAGGATGGGGTCAGACTCTTCTCAGTGGTGCCGTATGATAGGACAAGAGGCAATGGGCATAAATTTAAACACAGGAAGTTCCAATGGAATATGAAGAACTGCTTTAATGTAAGGGTGATGGAGCATTGGAACAGGTTGCAGAGTGTCCTTCCCTGAAGATGTTCAAGAGTCATATGGACACAATCCTGAGTAATATGCTTTGGGTGATGCTGCTTAAGCTGGGAGGTTGGACTAGACAACCTTCAGTGGTCTTTTCCATCCTCAACCATTCAGTGAACTTGTCCACACAACAGGATCTGGGCCAAGAGCTGAGGCATATCTTCCTGCAGTCCAAATTTACATCTACGTCACTAGAGCTTACAGCACTTTCAAGCTCTCAGGAAAGGAGACCCTATCTGCATCAGAGCACTCAATCATCACAGTCCAACTTACTTTGCACCCCAGAGTGCTCTGGAGGAAAGACATGCAGGCATTACAAACAGATCAGAATAATGTGACCTTTAAATGTTTGGAGGGCAGAGGGTGACGGAAGGCACTTCACACTACAACTTTTCTGGAGGCACTGTTATCCTTACTTGTTGGTAAGACTTAACTCTTGTTTCATGCTATTAACATTTTCAAACTGCCATAGTAAGCTTCAAGAAATGTAGTACAAGTAACCAGCAAAACAATCTCCAATTTAAGCTACTAGGTCCTACTATAGCACCTAATGCAGAGCAATAGCAATTTCTGTTCATGTTTTTGTAAACTAATTTTTTTTACGTAGGGATGTTTTGGTACCTGCCTTCTCCTGTCTCCATTTTTCCCTTTCCTATCTTTGGTTCACAGTACGTGCAGAGCATACCACAAAATTTTAGGAAAAAGGGAAAAAAAAAATCAGAAAAAAAAAAAAACACACAAAATAAAACCAGGATATGACTAAAACTGGTGGCAGAAATATGTGTGTGGAGAAAGGATAGCATCTACAATAAGGTGACTCAAGCAATCCTTTCCTAAAAATTAACTTTTTCCTTATTCCCCAACTACAGCCCTAAATTATGCTCAGGATTTTCTCCTCACCAGATAGTTGCATACAGAAAATATGATGATTTTTTTAAAAAAGCAAAATTTTATAGGGCAAACTCACTAGGAGGAAAAACTGTACTTGTAACGTACAGTTGAGTAACTCCAAGTGGTCTTTTAATACACATTTGCTCAAGAAAGACTGTTTAAAAAATAACTGTTCCACAATACCTAAATAATCAATTCAAAAACAAATGTATTAATGGAAAAACCTTGGATGACTACACGCCATAGCAACTCTTACTTCTAATAATGATACAAAGGGGTTTTTCCTCTTAGATGACTGGTTGCATCAAGTGACTACCAGAACACATACAAGGATTTATCAAGACTGTGGGCTTTTTCCACCTTGAAGATGCAACTGACAGTTTTCTGACACTACTAATGGTATTTAAACTCACTTCCTCCAACCTTTAAAAATGCAGAATGCCAAACATCTTGCTGAATGAGGGGTTCTGGTTTTTGAAGCTTTCCAGTACTATGTAAGACAAAAATTGCCAAAACTTGAAGCTTTTTTTGTGTCTTTAAAAACTCCTGATGTATGCGCCTCTTCTTTGGGAAAAGAAGTGTAATGTAAAGCTGAGACAATGCAAGAGTTCAGACCTGACTAGCACTATGCTAATCTGACTAATTAAATTTTCTGTAGAACTGCACACCTAAAAATAAAGCCAGTAAAAATTAAAAATACCTTATGAAAAGGAGATACTCTTTTTGTAAGCCAATAGTTCTAAGAACTTAAATACATAAATATCAGCATTTTATATAGTACCTGGGGAGAGAAAGCTCAAAAAAGCTTTGCCTGAGCATCCCATCTGTTGCTCTACCTGCCCCAACACTCACTAATCTTCAAAATAGGATCTTCTGCTTACAGTGGGGGCCTCTTATGAAGTTTCTACTTGCTAAAGCATCATTGTGAGAAGTCTGCAGTCAGAAGCACAGTGGGAAGTAGCTGGTTTCCACTTATCTTTATTCTGCCTTTTTTTTCTTCCCTGTCCTATACCATGCCCTAGGCAGATGAGATCCATCTGTCAGACTCAGACATCCACAGTCAGCAAGCATATTTGAGCTGACAAGGGGGTCAAGGCTCAGGCTCAGAGTACTGCTCATGAACAGAATGTGGCTCTGAATTTGCAGGCACAGTTAAGGAAAAGTTCTGGTGTCAAAGACTGTTGTGCTGTGCCTGTGGGAAATAAGCCAAACTAATGAGGAAAAATATTGAAAGATATTCCTTTCTCCGGGCTCTCCTGTGCATCCGGTTTTCTCTATTTCAGCCTATTAGTCTTCATTTTGTGTTTCCTGCAGTGGCCTTTGTCAGCACATGAATAATTAATGTTAATAGTTTCATCAACTTCAGGGCATAGTGCAAGACTCATTGAGAAAATGTTGGTTGGGATTGTCCTGTCTCATGTTGAAGTCTTGTCTTTTACATGAGAGATTCCACAGAAGAAAAGCTCTACTCTTTTCATATTCCTTGAATGGGCAACCATAGCAATAAACAGCACATGTAGTATCTTACAGTATATCAATGCAAACATTCAGTGAATACCTAACATTTGTGTCTTATACTGACTGCAGCCAATACCTGTTTTTACTTTAATATCCTTAAATCCATGCATAAGATTATTTTTGCTGCTGTAAAAACACACGGTATCATAATACCATGGTTACATTATGTTAACCTGTGATTACTTCATAAATTTTAAAAGGAAAAAGCAGCAGAACTGTACTGATCATGAAATATTTCTTACACACTCCCCAAACAGGCTTGCCTACTGAATACGTCAGCACAAAACAGATGAGTGAGAAGGATGTTAAGGAACATCAGATCTATTAAGGCTGACTACTACTGCTAATAGTAATGTAAGCTCTCACTATTGCCCTTCTTGAATCCATAATGGAAAATTAGAGTTACAGTGAATTTTCCCTTTTTGGCTGTGACTGTAAATGAGGCACAGATAAAGTAAGCACCACATCCTACTTTTGATAAACAGACTACCAAATTAGGTGGCAGGAGGCAAATGCTACTAATAAAAGAGATCGGTGAGATGAGTCTGCTTGTTAAGTCACAGCAAGCTTTCCCCCAAAGTGAAATACAATTATGGTTAATAGTAACACCTGAAGTTCCATTTAAGATACCCATTTTATGAATATGTGACAAACTGTTGAACAACAGTACATTTGAATAAAGTGCCATTTTATTCCCCAAACTACTGTAAATTATGCCCATCTTATCAGAAAAATTTAGAAAGTGTCAAAATGAACAATTGGGAATTTCACGGATTCTGACTCAAGAAAAATAACCCCCTGAAAGAAATCTCCACTTAAACCTGCCAAGAAACAGTAAATTCACTCTTAACCACAATAAGACACAAATAAAAATTGCCCAAATCTCCAGAATTTGAAAACAGAGGTAATTTGAAGAAGTTTCAGAATACTTGAAACAAGTATAATATTAATCTATTTACAAAATATACTTAATGTAATACTGTCGTACCTTCATCCTTTTCATTTAGCATAAGCATAGGAACATGACCTCCAGGTATTAAAACTCCACCAATAATGCTTGAAAAAATTGTTTCTTCAGAAGGAATCTGTACTATTGATGATGTTTTTCAAGTAGGAATACATTCTTCACTATTGAGTAGAACAAGAAAAACTAGCATAGATTTGAAGTGGGTCTAAACGTGAGCAAAGTAACAGAACAATTTGACTTGGTGGCTATCAGCCGTAGCAAAAAGTAAATTTAACAAAACTGGAGAAAATAGCATGCTAGCACATTTACATACATTAAACTGGAACCTGCTGTGCAGTAGGACACACAAACATACATCAAACTGAGCATGCACTTAAGACCTTAGTCAGACTCTTAGTTTTGTGAGTCTTCTCACAGTAGCAGGAAGAACGAGACAAAGAGCCAGGCAACTGCTAGGCAGGAGCTGTCTGAAACAGCCTCTGCTCCCTGCCCACAGCTCAGATCACCATTTGGATTGACACTGTCTTCTAAACAGAGGGACAATCCAAACTCCCACTTCTACAGTCTATTATGATTCAGTTATGAACACTCTGCTGTTCAACTTCAGAAGTATTTTGCTGGTTTGTTTTGCTTCTTTCTTCCATCACAGTACATAAATAAAACCAGCCCTTTATAAAACACTCCATACATTTTGATGGCTTACTTTTCTGGTATGCTCTAACTGGGTAAACTTGTGTTGGCTTAAAAGAGAGAAAAAAAATTTGAGAGGCAGGCCAGGAAATTCACTTTGCCTGCTTAGTATATAATGAATGATGACAGCATTAGCTTTAAGGAGATAATTAGCTTCATAGTCCACAACAGTGAATATTTACTGGGGATATATAGAACTTCTTTGTGTGAACAAACTAATAAAGTTTAATGAAGCCAAGTGTTACATTTAGGGTTACACAATTAAATGCAAACATACAGAATATTTAGCAAACTGAAAACCTACTAGTTTGATGGATGAAATACACACTTGCTTTAGCAGTATTTTGTCATTTTTAAAACAATGCATTCACATCTACTTTAACTAAAGTTCTAAACCTGTTTTTTTGTTAAGTTTAACCAGTACCCATAACACCAAAAATACAGATGTTATAAGACATGAAACAGTTTATTAAATAGCCTAAAAAAGGAGCAATTTAGAAATAACTCAAGCCTTACCAAAATGTTCAGAAAATTAACACCACAAAAAAATCCACAATCTAATATCCCATCAAACAGAAGGCAACACCGTACACCAAAGTAGAAGGTCATTTAAATGCTGGTTTGTTGTGGACTGGGTTCATATTTTTAAGATATAACAAATGAAGTGGTTCATATTTTTAAAACATAATAACTTCAGAAGAAGTCAATATTTTAAGCTATTTGTGTCTGCTTGTAACAGACATGATATTTCTTACTACTTTCTTGTCACTACTTTTCATATACACTGCAATCTACTGAAATGTTGCACCAGTCTCACACAATGACTTTGAAAACTGCTAAGCAATCAGGTGATTCCCCACTCCGACCCCTATAGTGATACATTGGCTTTAATACTCCTGCAAACACAAAAGCCCTAATGACTAACAAAAAAAGCAAGTCACTCAGAATACTGGCACAGCACTGGTCCTCTCTGTTTTTCCATGGCAGGCAAGCACAGTGCCTTGCCTGTCTTTAATATAGCTAATAGTTTCTACAGCCCAGTAGACCGTTCAGTTTACCTAATAGCTTCTACAGCCCAGTAGGCCCAAAGCAGCCTAGCAATCTGAAGTTATTCCCATTGCATTTCCCTGCAGTACAAAGTAAGTGCCAGGCTGTCAGTGTTTCCCTGTAAGGATAGGATTTTCCTCTGAAATCCCACTTACTTAGATAAGGAGAAAAAGTGACACAAAGAGAAGAACAATGATGCTAATTGGGTGTATGGAAAACTCTGCTTGCTGAGAAACATAAGTCTCCATAATCTCAGAGAACTTTTCAAATTCCAAAATATACTGTTGAGTATTTAAATACAACATGCTGACAGCCCAGGCAGGTCTAGTAGAAAGGCAGGAGAACAACAGTTTTGGCAGTAGCACAGTTAGATATATTCAGAGATGGATAACACAAGCAGCAGAAGTATTATAGAAAGAAAATATTTCACCACCCTAATTCTATAGAAATACAAATCTCTTGTCTGTGCCCTGTTAGAATACTTACAGAATTCTAGTAGAAACTACCTGAAACGCTGGCATAAATGTTGCCATTTCCCCCCTACATTTATCTGCTGGATAGGACATGCAGCCTCATTTCTGTGAAGTCCACCTACTCCTCCTCCAGTCTCGCAGATATACGGTCATTTCAAGTAAAGTCTATAGTCTCACATAATTTAGCAAGGTTATCACCAACCTAAATTCCTGCATGATAATTCTGCACAGAATCAAAAGTGGTTCCAAGTCAGGCATGCAGTGGCATAAGTCATTTGCCTGAAATCACAGGATTTTTCCATAAGTAAATAAGCAAGCCATGCAATACTGATTAAGGAATTAGTCCTCTGTGCAACGTAAGTAAAATGCCTCAAACCCCATGTAAAAGTACTGCTGTCTTGAATTATACGTTGTGATATTTTTCATAAACTACCCATTGTGTCTGCCTGGATGATGCTCAGCCCTTTTGATGTATGCTCTTTTTCAAAAAGCAAATTGCATTCAATGTATCAGATTAATGACACTTATAAATAAATAAAAATCTACAATTTACTGTTAACAGAAGACCAGCCGGCATCCTACTGTGGAGCTCAAGGTGCAGTGTGCACTGACAAAGATTGTTGATAGGTTGCTGACTCATTTTTCATTTATTTTATGGGTGTTTTTCAGCATGAGGAGCTTGAAAGCCATGATGCAGCTATCTCCATCCAAGTGTTATCTTGCCCGCATAACAGAAATCAGTAATTAATGTTTAATATGCAGCATCGAGACTATCTGCATCTCTCAAGAGGCTACTAGGAGGAAATTAGCAAAGAATGATGCAAGTTTGCTAGAAGGATTTGATAGCCAATTCTAATTTCATCAGCTTTGATTGGGAAATTGAAAAGGCACCTCTGGGGGCACTAGCCATGTGTTTCCTGCAAGTTTCTCATTTAATTAAACAAGGCACATGGCAGATTTTGAACTTACCCAATGTAAACCCCAGCAATTGCCATGAATTAGTCCTGCAGAAGCTCCCAGCTCTATTCTGACAACCCAGACTTCCTAGCATAAAACACTGTCACAGAAGGCTGAGCGGAAGAAGAGCAGACAGACAATTGAAATTATATGCTGATTAGATGCCAAAAGAAGATTGCTTCTAATGCTGTGCCATGCCAGCAACTGAATGAGATAAAACCCTTTTAGCTGAAACAAGAATTAGCTTGTAGCACCTTTGTTTTTTTTTTGTACAAGAGCAAGTTGGTTTTTTAAAAGGTTATTCTAAAGGTGCAAGTGTTTTGAAAGGTTATAGGCTTATAGAAAACTCCTAAGTTTCAAGAACACATCACCAGCTCTTAGAGTTTTCATTGAGCTCAAGTGATGCCAGTTTCTTACCTGCACTATTCATACTTTATACTCCTACCAAGATATTTCTCTTGATGCAAACCATGTAATACCAGCAAATTAGCTTTATACCTTGCTAAGATGACTTCTTTCTGCATTTTCCAGTGCTCGCAGTTTACAGTGTAATACTGTTCCATACCTCCTTTTCTTCTAGTTCAGTCTCTGTTATGAAAACTTCTGCTGCATGACTACAAGTGGATATTTTAGTAGCAAAAGTCCTCTAACACATAATTTAAAAATCAGTCTTCTGGCATGACAAGAAAGGGATGTAGCAGGGGGTCTTTAGGTTGGAACTCTTGAACAGAATTCTCTTTTCTGCAAGCCAAAGGCTTACATTGTCTAGATTTCTGTTCCCTGCTTCCCTGTATCCCAGAAAATAATGAAATCCAGTTATATTGCAGCTGTATTCTTTTCAAGCATGTAATAGTACTTGGTATATAGAGGAAGAAGCTGAAATGAAAAAGTGCAGGACAGACTGAAGATCTAATGGTCCAGCAGACATTATCCTGTGTCAGGTTCTGGAAAATAAACATTGCAACTGCTGGCAAGACTAGTAATTCAAAGATTGCCTCCTTTGGAAAGAGCTTGCAGCTTCTGTGATGCAGATCCTTGGCTATGAAAAGGCAATTGCTAGTTTTACATAAGGTAAACTCATGCTCCCATGTAGGTCAAGTAAGGACGTTTCAGGTGTCAGCTACTAATCTGAGCAAATCAATGTCATTTTGATTAATGCTGTGTGAATTTGAAGAAAGATTGCCAGGTTAGCAAATTCACTTTGCTCTTCAAAGTCCCTATGTGCACAAGCTTATGTAAGCCTAATTGAAGCCAACAAAGTGCAACTTCTTAAAAACAATTTAAATGCCTTTTATTGGAGTCTAATTAATGAATATGGTCACCAGGGTAAGTTTTCAAAAGAAAAATTAATGAAAGACAGAGGGCCTTGTGCCATTGTTTATGGTTACGGAAAGCAGACAACTGTCCAGAGAGAAAGCTTCATTTTTATTTGACACATTCAACTTCTAATGAATACAGCACTTTTGATTGTAATAGGGGTCACTAATTTTAATTTCAAATGTAAAAGGCTTACATCAATATTATTAAGTGTCCCAGAGAAGTACTAGTGAAACAGCACTTTTTCTTTAATATGAAATTCATGCTGGTTTGCTGTTCTCTGTTCGTGGTAAATGCTTCACTTTTTTCGAACATATTCTGACTGTAATACAGTTTGATGTGAAAGAGGGAAGGGAGAGGAACGATTCATTTTAGACTTTTCTTTTTTCTGGCTGAGGAAAGGGCAAAAATTTAAAGGTTTGTTTTGAAGAAAAACTTTCCTCCAGCAAAAAGTTTCTGAACTTCAATAGAGTTCAAAACAATTAATTTTCTTCATAAAAAAAGCTTATTTTGATGAAGAAGGTACTGTCTACCAGAAGCAAAGAGCAAGGAAGACAACATACTGATCTGATTCAATTTGCCTATGTATGTTAATCCATATATCTGAGACTTTCAATTGTTCCTAGTGCCTGATGAAGGTGTGAAACTTTCCTAGTGCACCAGGCTGCAGGAGTGCAGTAGTCCAGAGGACCTGAGGAATTGCATCAACATCCATCCTTATGGCACCAGGAGTCATGATTGGCAGCAATAAATCATAAACGCATGAAGCATTCCAAAAGACAAGTTTATCCTCTCTTGAGGCCTTTCTATAGCTTCCTTCAGTGCTGGTGGTGTTTTATTCATTTCTACTAGGCATGCTGCATTTCAGCCCCACAACTGAACTCTGCAGTATAGTATACAGCACTAACCAAAGCAACCATTTGTATAGGTAGGGAAAAGACTCAGGAGATTGTGACTCCTCCCTCCCCCCTACCCTCCTTCACTTGAACAGGAATGCATTTAGGACACTTGTTTCTAATCTCAAATTTTCCACCTTCCCTTACATAAGCGTTTCTAACCTGACTCGGTGTGATGCAAATACAAAAAAGTTTGCATAGCACTGCTTATTGCTTTTCACTTCATCATCTTACCTCTTCTAATAGCTTCAGCAATAATAGCATATGTTGCTATGCCCCTTTCATGTTGTCAGAGTTCAGTGTCAAGGTGAGGGCAATGGCAAACTCCACCTAACCAGCCTGGGTACTCAGTGATCCAATTACCTTCAGGTATGCATGCTGCCTGCAGCTATTAGAGATGTTTCATAGCTTTCCATCTAAAAATTTTGATCCCTCAAATTAAAGTTCACTCATTTTTCTTCCCCTCCCCACCATCTTAACACAGTATTTTGAAACAGTTAATGTGCTAAAACTGATTTCTGCTGTGTGCTTGTTTTGCATAAATAAGTTACTTCAAAATTATTGGCTTTTAAAATAGTCCTTGTCATTGTTTTTTAACTCTAAGAACCCAGCTAATCATTACACAGATTTGTTTACACGGTGAGCCTTCAAGCTGGCGTAATTATCTCGTTCTCCGTATTTGTATCAGGGCACTACTGAAGGCAATAAAAGAACTTGCAATAGGTGGTCTTTTCCATTACTTTTTTTTATCCCCCCTCCTTCTAGTGAGACTAATATTGTCACTTAATATCACAGTGTGTATGAGGGGATAATTTTGTTATTATCTGCTTCAAGGGCAGCTTTATGAAGGTGAAAAACTCCATAACCAGGAGAGTTCACCAAGGGTGCAGACATACTGTTTAAACAGCAACAGAATTATCCAAAGCTTGCTATTTCATGCTTTTACTTAATGTTTGTCAATATAAGCTAGAAAAGGTTAGTGAAAAGCTATTTTATAAAGAGCAAGACAACCCTTTGTGTTCAGAACTGATCAAAAAAAACTTATACTGTGAGAACTATCATGCACAAACTGTCTTACCTCATGCTAATTTAATAGGGAATAGGTAGGGGCTGTACCACTGTCACCTGCTGAACCAATAAGGTTAATGCCGAGTTATTAGTGTTTTAAATAGAACCCTCAAAATTTGCTCTGAAATCTTGCTGAAGTAAAGCTGAAGTTACAACATAAAGTCATCTGAAACTACAAAAACACAGCATTTAAATACAACATGAAAAAAAAAAAAACCAAACAACCTGCTTTCTTCCATTTAAGACGGAGCAAAAATTGAATGTCACACTTCTTGGGAAGGTCTGCCTCATTTTCAGGCTCTCATCTCATTTTTGCAATAAGCTTTTTGTGTGTGCAACAGCAGCCTAACACTTGTACAGAACCAAATTTTCTTGCTTACAGCATTTCCTTGCATGCACCTGACACTCATTAGGCCAAAATAATCTGGTCTCTCTATGACAGAGAGCCATCAGCAAGCCAGATCACACAAGAGAACCTGACCCACTGCCATTAATATTGTGCTGTCTATGGACAAGTCTGAGCATCATTATGCTACAGTGCCTAATCACTTCCCCATGTGGTGACATGCAGGCTGTTCTAGAAAAGCAACAACTACCACCGTTGGTGCAGGAAACTGGTTAACTTCTGCACAGAAATCAGTCAAGATCATTGCTTCATAAAATAAAAAGCTCATTCTCAGAGCAAGGAAAAGCCTTTTCTGCGTAAACAGTGAGATAAAGCCTGGGCAAGCCTCCTGCTGTCAGGCACCATTTTGTGGAGATTACAACATCTGAGCCATTGGAATAGCAAGGACCTGGCAGAAAGTCTGACAATGAGCTCCCATACTGTGGGTGTCAGGAGCCACACGTCAGCAAAACAGCATTCACCAGCTGGAGGCCCACAAATGCCAATTTTAATTATAAACTTTATTTGAAAATAGAGTTCACAGTTTATACAGGATACACTTCATGCCATCAGAGCATTTGAGCACTGCAACAAATGGGTGGCATGTTATTTTCTTAAAAATAGAGCTGCAAACATCACAGTATATTTGATTCATTCCAGAAAACAATCATCTTTTCCAGGCAGTTTATCAAGGATTGTAGCATGCATTATCCAGATGTGCAAGCAAAATACCTAATGATTCCTTCTGCACACATAGATGTTACCTCTGCTCTACTTCTGCCTTTGGATTCATGATTATTACTTTTACACTTCCAGTTCCTATAGAAATAATGCTCTAAAAATTAAGTTACATGCACATTCACCTAAAGACCTATTTAAGTGCTTATTTTTCTCAGCTTCACATACTTGGATTCCATTGTACTCGTGCCACAACTCAGGAGGTAGAGAACACACATGAAAAGAATTAGCCAGCCAGTTATTTCATCTGCACTTTCAAATTTCCGCTTGGCAGGAGCGCACCATTCTACTGCTGCTCTCGACCGCATACCTCTATTTTATAACCATCTTTCTTCTTCCAAACCATTGCTGTAGCACATTTAATTAAGGAATCCATTCTAAACTTTCTATATTAACCTTAGGAAGGTCTTAAAAATGTCAATTTGTTCATATACTTATATGGTGTCTGACAGTCTTACATGCATATATAGCTACAGATGCTTACATATATATATATAAAATTATAGATATTCTGTTGAAGAATTTTGGTAACATACTAATAAGGTATAAGAAGCAATAAATAAGAGCTTAAAAGGTTTTATTTTCCTGATGTACTCCAATTAATTCTCATCTACTAGAAAATGTCTGTCCAACGTGTTACCACAAATTCTACTGACTTGCTTCCTACTTGCTAGGTAGTATGAAATCCTATGCAAAGCAGACCACAGGCAAGGAACTCTCCTGACACAAGCTTCTTAATAACACTCCTAGAAACTAGAATCTGATGTGAAAACATAATTAACATGTTGTACCCGTTTTTCCATAAATTGGAAAATGAGGCAGTGGTTTTCACCTACAGTGAACAGACCTCATGCACCAATTAAATTCTTAAACTGTCCATTTAGATTAATGGGGAAAATTCCACTAGCAATAAACTAGCTCACTACAAAAGAAGCATCTGAGTGACAGACTTGTAATCTGCATTAAAAAAATGGAGAAGACATGAATGAAAGGACAGAGATATATCAGATACGTGCTGTCAAAAATCTCTTCTAGAACTTGCTTCACTTAATTCCTTTATAGCACACTGACAGGAATGATGTATCATTTAGTACTTTAAAAGATTCTTTAGTAAGCCAGAAAAGTGATGAGCAGTTCTTTTGACCCTGGCACCCAGAATAATTATGATTATCTGCACTATTTAGCCTGAAAGGGATTGGACACTGTTCATGGTCTGTTAGTCCAGCTATGATATTTGATAATCTATACACACAAGTCATTGAAAGTCACTCAACCTTAGAGTACTTCAAACACACTTAGTTAGCCTTTACTGAATAATAAAGTGCAAGTGCCCCATTCCTATTGCTATGACACTACTGAATGACCAAAACTGCTGAAGGATGAAAATAATTTCATTTTATGTCTGCAATGTAGAGAGATTTGACTAAGCCCAGTTGTTTTGTTGGGCTGTAAATATGAAATACCTGCTATGATGTGAAGACTAATAGGAAAGAAGGAAAATGAAGCTGAAGAAAATTAAGCAATTAAGCTGATTCTCTACAACTGCTTGGAAGTGTAACCAGAATCTGCTCCTTCACCTAGACACAGAAAAACCCAACTGTATAAGCATTCTCTAGTTTTGATTTAGTTGACTAACAAGGGAAACTGTACTGGTTCTGTATAAGACTTCTCTGAATATCAAATAAAAAGATAGCTTCTGGATTGCTTATTGAAAGTATTTTTATAGAACTGAAATGACATCAGAATTCTACAGGCATCTTAAAATTCTAACAGATGTTGTTTAAGTGTAATGCAGGAAACAGATAATCCAATCACTAGCTTATATTTAAAAGTAAATAGCGTTTACATTTGAAAAATACTATGGACCATCTATCTCTGTAGACCTACTCAACAGACTTATGGAAATTTGGCTGGACTTCTGCCTAAAAGCAGCAGTCATGGCATCATCACACAGGTGATTGAAGGGGCACACCAAAGAACTGCTTTGGAATGAGAAAGGGCTACTCAATTTATCTATGCTCACTGAAAAGGACAATATATTTTCTGGTTACTTTGGGGAACAGATCTACTGATCTTTCAGAGATGATGTCTTTTTCACTGTTACATATGTACAGAAAGCATCAGACTGAGTGGGCAGAAGAATATCTGTTCACAACCAAATTTACACTTCAGATTTGAAAAAAACTGAAGTCAGAACCAAAGTTAAGATTACACCTAATTCTTCATTGCTACAGTGATGCAGCCTTCCAACTTCTCCAGAAATCAATATTCTTCACACTGATGTAAAATTAACATTAGAGAGCAGCGACTCAGCCCTTAGTATTGATTTGAGTCATCTCAATGACTAGAACCTGTGCGTAACAGCAAAAAACTTCTAAGTGTATAATCTCTTTACAAGTACATTATAATCTTTTAAGACTGTCACAGAAATACATTTTTGTTGCTATTGTATAGTCTGCTTCTACATGGAAAAAAAAACCCTGAAGTACGAAAGATGGTGAAAGATCAGTCTGCGTCTGATTTTGTGAGACATACCTAATTCCCAGGGTAACTTTCTTTTTGAAGTTGCAATTTCTCATTTGGAAATCATCTCTATTATATGTGCAACCGACAACTTCCAATATTTTTCATCCTTTTAGCCTCGCTGAACTGGAGCCAAGATGAGAGCAAGTGTTTTTGTATTCTGCATGTATCACCTCTAACAGCTTTACTTACCAAGTTTTAACTACCGAGCCATTGTGGAAGATATATGAAAAGCCAGGTAGCTCTCAAATAGCCCTTATCTAGTGGCACAGCAAGAATTTCAGCACAACCTCATTTTAAGTAAGTTGGAAGTGCCACTAAGAACAGTCTGAATAGGTTTTTGCTTCTCTCCAAAACTTTAAAAGTGTGGTAGATTAATAGTCCTTCGGTAGGTGTTCCTCCCCCACCATCCTTGCCAAGTTAAATTTATGAAAATGTCAGTCTTAGGATAAAATCCTGAGCTGATTTTTTTTTTTTCCTATTCTTATGAACACCCTCAATATTTTGCATAAAGAACCAAACTGAACACACACAGCTTTGCTAAAGCTCATGGTGGCAAGACAGTGTATTTAAATCAGAAGTTAAAAAAAATCAATACACAATTATTTTTTATACATCTATATTATTCAGTTTTTCTTTGAATTTCGCTATTAATCTTGAATTCATTTTCTTTATGCAATGGTTACAATGCCATTATTGGGTTTTGTATTGGAAATACTTTTAAAATAGAAAAAGTATGAAGTATTTTAATGTATGATAACAGAATCTATACCCAGGTAAGAGATCAAAGATGTGTATTTCATTTTTACGGTCAAATAAAATTGCGTACTCCTTAGTTTAGCACAAATAAATCACGCTGTGGTAAAGAACAACGTAAAGAGCTGCCAGCAAGGATGAGGGTATTTCCTCGTTTTTGGTCTGAAGTGGTACATTTCCTGTTCTATCAAGTATATGTGATAACTAAGGAAAATACTAACATTTCAGCATTTATCCCATGGTTGCCATGCTCACCATATCTGCATCCTTATTCAAGAAAACCCTTTCATTGAGCTCAATCAGTAGCATAGACTGCTCTTGAAAATTCAAGCCTAAACATGCACTCATGACAACTTCCTAGTCAATCACCTTAGAATAGTGTTGGAAAAAAAGTTATGCAGATTCAAATAACTCTTCATCATACAAGGTGGTAATTTTTTCTTTATAGTGGAATAAAGAAGGAAAAGTTCACCACCACGTACTCTTCAGGCACTGGTCTCTGCTGCTCTCTACATCTCCAAACGCGCCTCCCTAGAATTCAGTGAATGGCTCACAGCTATATTGAGTTTCACTAAAGTATTACTATTGTTGATTTCTTGATTTTAAAGGGTTTCTCACCTAACACAGAAATTTGACTGTTCCATCCTAAGTTTCCGTCACTGCAAGTTAAGAATGCAAGCTGCAATGCATAATCCCCAAAGACTAAAAGACTTTCCTCCCAAACTTATGAGGGAGGAAAAACACATGACGAAAGACAGTTTTGATTTGTTTATACACATTCTGATGTCTTTACCTGAAGACTGATACTTCTTCTTCCTCTTCATTCTTGTTCATTTGTAGTCTTCCTTAGTTACCAACTCCCACAATGCTCCTTAATGTCAAGGAATAATAAAAACTATACAAGTCAAATGCCAGATATTAAAACAAAAAAATGCACCTCGGAACACAAAAGACAATTCTGCTTTGCACTGGTCAAAATTCAAATCAGTTTGAAATCTCAGGCAGGGTTACTTACTCATACCTACCTTCCCATACCTACTCTCCCCTCACATTATAAAAGAAGAAAGAAATATGGCTTTTCAATTCTTCTGGTTTATGAAGCACCATTGCCAGGCTTTAGATTCGTAGAAAAAACCTGTAACTTCTCATAGGCCCACAAAACTCCATTTACGGTACCAGAAAACAGAGAGCTCAATGACAGCAAGTTTACTCTGAGCATCTTTCTGATTCTATGATTCTCAACTACCCTCAAATGGAGAGTGAAGGGTCCAGAAAATATGACAGCCACAGAAAATAGTGTGATCTTTATCATATGATTGATCAGGAGACAGTTTTGTTTAAATATAATTGTAAGTAGCATCAAGATCTTCATGCCAAGTTATAGTCTTATAATTGTTCTAATCTCTTATTTCCTAGGAGAACTTCAATGCATATTTCATAGAATCACAGAATAGTTAGGGTTGGAAAGGACCCTAGGATCATCAAGTTCCAACCCCCCTGCCATGGGCAGGGACACCTCACACTAAACCATGCCATCCAAGGCTAAGTCCAACCTGGCCTTGAACACCGCCAGGGATGGAGCACTCACAACTTCCCTGGGCAACCCATTCTGGTGCCTCGCCACCCTCACAGTAAAGAATTTCTTCCTCATACCCTATCTAAACTTCCCAGTTAAGTTTGAACCCATTGCTCAGCAGCTCCTTATCCATCCAAGGAGGTCTCCTGGCCCTCCTGCTAAACTTCCTTCTAGTTGGGATGTATTGCTCCTGAGCTCGCAGCAAGTGATCCTTGAGTATCAACCAATAGTCTTGGCCTCCCCTGCCCTCTAGGGTTATATCCCATTTAACCTTACTGAGCAGGTTCCTGAAGAGGCCAAAGTCTGCTCTCTTGAAGTCCAGGGCAGTGAGCTTGCTGCACGCTCTTCTCACTGTCCTGAGGATCTCAAACTCGACCATCTCATGATCACTGCAATCAAGGCTGCCCTGGAGAGCCACATTTCCAAGCAGCCCTTCCCTGTTGGTGAGGACGAGGTCAAGCATGGCACTTCTCCTTGTTGACTCCTCTATCACTTGCAGAAGGAAGTTGCCTTCCACACAACCAAGGAACCTCCTGGATTGCTTGTGCCGGGCCGTACCATCCCTCCGAAAGATATCAGGGGGACTGAAGTCCCCCATGAGAACAATGGCCTGCGAGCGTGAGGCTGTTCCTATCTGTTTATAGAGTGCTTCATCCACAGAGTCCTCTTGGTCAGGCGGTCTGTAACAGATCCCCACAATAATGTCACCCATCGCTGTTCTCCCTTTAATCCTGACCCAAAACTCTCTGTCGACTGCTCACCTGTCCCCAGACAGAGTTCCATATTCTCTCATGCTGTCGTGGTTTAAGCCCGTCATGCAGTTCCCTCACTCACTCCCCCTCTTTCTTCCCCCCGCTCCCAGAGGGATAGGAAGGATAATCAAAAGAATGCAACTCCCACAGGTTGAGATAAGAACAGTTTAGTAACTAAGGTATAACACAAACCACTGCTGCTGCCACCAATAGTAATAATGGCAAGAGAAATACAAGGAAAAAGAATACAATCGATCGCCACCAATCCCCAGCCCGACCAAGCAGTGCACCCCCACCTTCCAGGACTCTGCCCTCCATTTTTACATCCTGGGCACGACGTGCTGTGGTGTGGAATACCTCTTTGGTCAGTTTGGGTCAGGTGTCCTGTCCCTGCTTTCTCCTGGCTTCCCCTCCTCCCTGGCAGAGCATGAGGCTCAGAAAGCCCTTGGTCAGACCAAAACATTACCAAGCAGTAACTGAAAACACTAACAGTGTTATCAGCGCTGTTCTCAGGCCGAAAGTCAAAACCACAGCACTGCACCAGCTACCAAGAAGGAGAAAAATGACTGCTATTGCTGAACCCAGCACACCAGCCTATCCCTAATACAAATAGCAACTCTCCAACCTCCCCGCCTACCAGGCCTGTCTTTCCTAAAGAGCCTGTAACCTTCCATTCCAACACACCAGTCATAGGAGCCATCTCACCATGTTTCTGTGATGCCTATTATATCACACCCCCATAGACGTGCACACATCTCTAATTCCTCTTGTTTGTTCCCCATGCTACGGGTGTTTGCACAGACACATCTGAGACGAGATCCAATTGAAGCCAGCTCACCAGCTGGAGCAGCTGGAATATCCCTACATTGCTCCGAACGTTTACTGTAGGTGCTGCCAACCGACTGGGTGTGTTGGGATGGAATGATGGCCCCCTCCCCCAGCACATCTAGTTTAAAGCACCCTTGACCAGCCTGGCAAGCCTCCTACCAAATCCACTCTTCCCCTTCTTTGTCAGACCACCTCCACCAACTCCCAGTAGACCCAGCCTACTAAATTGAGTCCCATGTTCAAGGTACTCAAACCCCTGACTATGGCACCACCCTTCTAACCATTTATTAACCTGTCCAATCCTCCCAGCCTTTTTAAGGTCCTGCTCTGTGTCCTGGAGAATTAATGAAAGGACAATCTGAGCTCCAAAGCCCCTAACCACCTCTCCCAGAGCTCTGTAGTCCCTCTTTATGGTCTCCGGGCTACTGCTATCTATATCACTAACACCCACATGGATCACTAGAAGTGGGTAATAGTCAGTGGGACCGACTAGAGCAGGCAGCCTCTCTACAACACCCCTGATCCGAGCCCCTGGTAGGCAACACACCTCCCTTGAGCCTGGGTCAGGCCGACAGATGGGTGCCTCTGTTCCTTTCAGAGTCGAGTCCTCTACTACTACAGCCTGCCACTTTTTCCTGGCAGCACCAATAGGGATCTTCTTTGCCAGAGCATCAGCCGGCTGTTCCTGGTGGGAGTGTGTTTCCTCATCAGCCCCCTGCAGGGCAGCAAAGCAGTTCTGGGTGGGGACAACAGATGTAGGAGGAAGCCCCTTGCTTTTAATTGTCCTCTTCCTCCTTCTTTTTGCTGTTTTTTTCTGTTACCGTTTCCCAGCTTCCTGGGTTAGCAGCCTCCTTTCCTGCATGAGCTACAGGGGATGCTTGAGGCCCCTGCACAGCCTGGTCCTGCAGCAAGCAGTGCTGCTTCCTCTCAGCTTCCCTGACACCTTTCAGCCTATTGACAGCGTCCCCCAGCTCAGCCCCTGCTGCAGGAGGACCTCCACCAGGGAGCACCGAGCGCAGCCCTGCCCATTGTGCACCCTCCTCCCAGGAGAGCAGTGCAGCCGCTCTCTACACCCCGAGCTCTGCGCTGCATCCTCCCCTCTCATCAGCTCCGTCTGGGTGCCCATGCTGGCCACCGCTGGGGCAGCCAGAGCAGAGCTCCCAGACCGAGCCCTCATGCGGCGAGCGCTCACCATCCCGCTCACCTGCCCGCGCAAACTGCCCCGAACCCGCCCTACTCGGCGCGCTCCCTGGGGCAGGTTTTTAACCAGTCAGGGCTGGTGCCGCTCCTCCTGGCTCCACCCTCTCTGAGTCAGCTGCTCGCGTCAGCTGAGCTGCCGGCTCCTGGGCAAGGCCTGTCGAGGACGACCTGCGGGTACCTCGGTGCCTGTTACTGCTCGGAGGTGAAGCTCCTGGGCGCCGAGCCTCCTCCCGATCAGGAGCTGAAACTATTTCAGTTGTTGACAGAGAGCCAAGTGAGAGTGATTAGGAACTTACACAAAATGAACCAGAAATAAATCAGAAATTGAGTCAATAGCAATGAAAATCAGGGCTGCTGGCAGGACTGGCAAAAAAACCCAAAAACACATCCTAAACAATGAAGAGAAAATTCAGTTCAGAGTAGTAAAGCATTTGTGCTACAGACACTGTGAAAGAGTTCATATTTATGTGGAGAACCTAATTTATGATGATAACTAGATAAGGTTTACAGGCACTATAGAAAACAAGCTTACAAAAGAAAGACATCATCTTTAATTACATATTCCTGGCCGGCCATTCAGTAAGTCATCCTGTAAAGACTATGACTTTTGAAAATGCAGGGTATGTTTATTTTCTTGTGATGCCTTAAGTAAGGGATATTTGTTCAGATACAAATCTTGTAACACCTTATAATCTAAGGGGGAAAAAAATCCCCCAAACCTTTTGGACACAAGCCTTCCTAACATCGCACATAATCATAATTCTGAAACACATGACTCTCTTAAAGCAAAATGAGCCAATGCTATCATCTAAGAAAGACAAAACCCCTGGGAAAAAAAAGAAATAAACAGCCTTTGATATACTTGCTATTTCACCCACTTAAGAACAAACCTCAATTTATTTCTAACATACTGCCAATTTCCCTGTCAGATGCTACTGGTCATTACCATCTCAACTTGTTTGAAGCACTTTGCCATTCAATTGCTTCCTCAGTCTTCACAATAATACTTCACGTGCATTATTACTGGAATTAATGACCACTTTTTAAAAAAAGGATTTGGCAATTACTTGTGACTTTGAGGACTTACGATTTTTGGCTAAACAGCCAGCATACAACAAAGCTGAATTTAGCCTATCAGGTAGTTCCATGTTTATCATTAAATTTCACAGAATACCAGGCTGGAAAGGTCTTTGAGGATCACCAATGTTTCTTGGCAAAAGCACGGTCTATAGAAGATATCCCAGCAGTGTGTCCAGATGAATCTTACACGTGTTCAAGGCTGAGAAATCTTCCACCTCCGCGGGGAGGTTATTCCAATGGCTGATTTTTCGCACTGTGAAAAATTTTCTTCTTGTGTCCACCCAGTATCTCCCCAGAAGTATCTTGTACCATAGGAAGCAGACCAGGAGCCTCATTATGAGGCCTTACTCTGATATCCTGAAATCTGCTACCTGTCTTGTATTCAGATAAATTGGACAACTTTTTAACCAATATCGTATCAAATGGACTCTGAACGAAAATATACAATTAGGAGCATAACAGAGTCCTATACGTGTTTGAGGTCCATAATATAATCTTTTCCTTCTCCTTGACTACAAAACATGTTATGAAAGTTCAAAATCTTGATCTAGCCTTATACTGCAACAACTGCTTGCCCCTGAGTGACAGACAGCTAGGTAGACAAACTGTGCCATTTTACAATCAATCAGAGCTGGCATATTTTCCATTATTCTCTTAAACTCAATGCAGAATGACCTATTGTTTTAAGAGAAAGACACTTTCTGTTGACACTTGTGGCTAACAAAAGGCTGTCTCTGCGCACAGCATGGAAGAAAGGGGCTTTTTTGCTTTTTTGCCTTACAGAAGCATTAGCTACAAGCCCTGTCAACAAAAATTGCCTGGTTACAGCTAGCAGCACAGACACACTCAGGTTTCACTTTGCTGATGGGCTTGCCACATTCCAGCAGACATGTAAACTTGCCTGTTTTTGCCGGCGGGAGGAAGGAGGGCTGCCATGCCACATGGCACTTGGAACTGCTACCACACACAAGCCATTTGCATTCAGTTTACGAGCTTACAAGTTAAACTGTATTTTCATGCAAACATAAACATAGGTTTGTTGGTTTTTTTCCCCCCTATCTAGCGTAAATTACACAGGCACCTTGCCATCATAAAGCAGCCACTGATTTAAAGACAGAGTCTCTGTGAGTGTGTTGCAATGCCATAAGAGCAAGAAGTTGCATTTGTTTTAACACCAGTAAACAGATAACAGAAACTACACAAACAAAAGCAGGCTTTTGGCATGGTATTGGTATTCCTTAAGGCAGTAAGCACATGGACGCAGTCAGGACGCATGCTCCAAGTATCTTCAGTACAACAGGCAGATTCACTATGCATGGAAATAAGGAAACATCTTTCAAAGCTTTTGTCATGATTTAGATTCAAGCTTTAGTGCTTCTAAATTCTTGTAGATGCCTCATGAAAACCCATACCTGCATTCACTGATAGTAACTCAGCACTTACAAGACAGAAAAGTCCAGTGAACTAGGAAATTAAGAACCTGTAATATTAGATATGACAAGAATCCTCTAAATGGTGCTCATTCCTGCAAGCTTATTAACTTCTCTTACTGAGAAATAGAGAAGAAAAAGCATCTTACCAAACCCTGCTCTTAACAGAATGTGGTGGGTTGATTCCCGGCCTCACCACGGTCTGCACAATGGGCTGCAGGGGAAATCTATGTTCCAGCACCTGAAGCACCTCGTCCCTCCTTCACTGACGTTGGTGTCTGCAGGGCTGTTTCTCTCATGTTATCACTCTTCTCTCCAGCTGCCATTGCTCCTGGGCAGTAACTTTTTCTCTTTTTTAACTATGTTATTCCAAAGGTGCTACCACGTCACTGATAGGCTCAGACTTAGCCAGCAGCAGGTCCCGTTTGGAGCCATCTGGCATTGGCTCTATCAGACACAGGGGAAGCTTCTAACAGTTTCTCAGAGAAGACACTCCTACAGTCCCCCTGCTACCAAAACCCTGCCATGTAAACACAGTATACAGAAATTACCCACAGCCTAGCTTTTTTTATAATAAGCCACCTCTGGTATTGCTAGTTCCTACTATCCAACCATGATGTGACAACTGTTTCCAAGCAAATGAACCCACAGTTTTTCCACTTTTTCCACACTGTCTGGGAATATCAATAAAGATCCATTTTTCACACTAAAAGAATTCCTTTTTAACATTGTTAAGATTCACCCACCTGCTGTAAATGCAGTTTCAGTAACTGGTGATACATGAGAAGTCTCACCAACCAATACATTTAAATTATTCACTGTCTATAGGGCAATTGAAGTATTCAGGTAAGAGAAATGAAGTAGATCAATATTATTGAAATCCTCCCCAGATTAGGAGAATCAAGGAGCTCACTGACATTATACATCAATAATAATTTAACGATCATCATCTTCTCTAGAGTGTCTCATATCCTGTACGTTTTATTTTTCATATGTGTGCTTCACATTTGAGACATCAGAATAAAAAGAAAATGAATATCACAAAGTTTTCAGGCAAGACAACTTGTTTTCTGAACAACTCTGCCCCAAACCTGTGAAGACCTTTTCAATCCAACTGTACCAAAAGACACGAGTTAGATACTCCACTACCAGCTTCTGTCCTTAGAGTCAAGCCAGCCAACCCTTAAACCGTTCCAAGTTTCAGCCCCTTACAAATTGCTCTGCGACTTATGAAACTTATGCACTTCTCTTCACCAACAGCTGACACTGCGGACAACAAGCATGGCAAAGCAGAGAGACAATATGCTTGTTCAATGGCAGTCTGTCAGCTGTGCCATTTTCTCTGGGGATGGCAGCACAGAGCTGTAATTTTTTTTAAGCCCCTGACAGTTACAGAAGATCTGTGCTTCCCCTGCTTCCTCTGGCAGAAATAATAAGACCTTTAAGAATGGACAAAAGCTTGAAAAATATTCTATATACTTCTAGGTTGATTAATCAATACTTAATTATTTAGACGCTCTAAATGGCTATCTTCGGCTGGCACACATACAAAACATGTTATCATTTGTCAATAAAGGCCAGCAAATCAGATTGCAAGCATGTAGCAAGGCATTGCTGTATAGATAAAAAAGAGCTTACTCCATTTGCTGCACTTCACCATTTCATTTCATCAAAGGTGTTTATGTCATACTTAATGAGATAAGGGACAGCAGAGGCCTCAATAGCAGGTCTTAAGACACCACTGTCTGATAACTGTAGCAAACTGGGAATAAATACTGCTTTGCAGAAACCATTTTTTAAAGTCATAATAAAGTAATTGTAGGTCTTCGTAGAAATTGGTTAATTGGATCATCTACATTTTGTTCCAGGAGTAAAATGCGTATTCCTATGATTAATTCATTAGAGTATGTTTTTACTGAAGTTAATTTGATACTTCTGAATCAAGGCATCACGTTCCTGGGTGGCTGTTGTGCTTCTGCAGAAATTAAGTACTAAAGCCTCTTAACATTTCTGCCACGCTAAAGTTGCCTCAAATGATCTGTTTTTCCAGATGTAATGGGCATCTTTTTCATTCAGCTTGTGGCCAGCACAGCTATTGCTCCCCAGAGTAAGGGCAGTTCCTGCTGACTTACAGCAGTTCTTCTGAAGCAATATGAATACCTGACATATTCAAAATGGTGTTCCAAGGTTTTTTTCCAGTTCCTTTTGAAATCTCCCAAGCAGCGATGAGTTTTCCTCAGTGTTTGCTTTTACCTGAAACACTTGGAGAAATGATGGCAGTGGCTTTCATCTAGTCAGTAGCTATCAAAAGGAACATACTCCACAACTGCTTCACAGGCATAGACAAAACTCCAGCTGAGACGGTCCACCAATGCTGGGATTTTTCCTCACAGAATTTTTTGTGATTGTTTGGTTCCAGTTTGATACCAACCAATCTTCTGCTCTAAGTCTCTCTCACCTGCTGGCGAACCTGTTCACAGGCTCTTAGAAACATGGTGTCATACACGTAACAGGTATATCATCAGTAAATACTGCTAAAGTATCCATAAATGAGAAGTTAGCTGCTTTCCAGATGTGCAAATGCCTACAAACACTGCGCACTTGCAACTCACACAAACAAGAGCAAGCATGAAATTACTTTTCACTGAGGAAAAGAAAACAGACATCTTTTACTGTCCACTTCAAAAAGATTATGATATCCTTTCCAGAAAGCAGTCTTATAATAATAATGGCTCCTTATACCTTCTGAGATCTCTAGATAAAAATTACTAAATATTAATATTAGTTATAATGCAGTAATTCTCAAAGGCACATACTGAACTTTATTATTTACTGTACTAGGTATTGCATTAGCACACAGCTAGAAAACTATCTTTACCTTGAGTAAATCTGTCTCTGGACAGGGCTGCTGGGAAATCAACAAATACAGATATAAGGATAAAACAAACAATGACTTCTTTCATTATTGCCATTCTAGCTCTCTCTCATATGTTCATGTATGCCAGAAATCCTTAACCCTATGAAGCAGAGAGAAGCTAGGGTTAACTGAATTATTTATTAATCCTTAAATTGTAAGGACAGACAACTATTTACCTTTCTACATATCTTCCATTCTTGAGATTTGATATGTTCTGAACAAAGAAAAGTTCTCTGTTACAGAGTTGTGCTGGACAGGAAAACTTTCCATTGCTTTGACTGTTTATCTGCTTGTTAAAATAAGATGGATTAATTAAATGCATGCACATGCATGAATGATAAATTTTTGTAATAAGTGCACTGGGACTTACTATGACCTTATCAAGTGGGGCTAGCCAGTCATTAATTCAGATAACGCAATTTATTATCATAATCTTTTGCTTATCCTATTGTTCGGCATACAATTTATCTTAATTTGCATATGCAGACTAAGATGCAATCATTTCATTAATTTTAATGCTTTTTCTTAATCCCACCAAGATTAGCACTTTGTCTTACAGTTCTATACAACATGTTTGCAACTGCCCATTAATGTGTTATCCTAATATTAGTATTGGTGAACTATAATGAACGAAGTGCATTAACTTGAATGTATTCATTATAGAAGAGAAACTACACTAATAAGGCATATACATTATTATCCTTTTCCACACATAGATACTTGTGTTTGTGGGGAACATTGCATACATTTTTGAGGCAGGCTTTTTGGGGCATGTCTATGACCACCACCTATCACCACTGCCATAGACATACACGGAGTGAGATTTCACTGCATGGTCACTCTGGCTGGGTAGGGCTGGAAGGCAGCTTAGTCACTGTCTCCTCATGCATTAGTGGAGATGTTCTTTGTCTCAACACTAGCAGCATCAAAAGAAATCCTCTGAATAATCTCAAAAGGAAGTAGAATAAATTAGGACTAGTGAGAAGAAGTATTTTAAAGCCAGTTCTAACAGCAGTTTAGCACCTTACACATCACCAAAAAATATTTGACCTTCTTCTACTTCAGTAAGATACAGCGTGGCAGAGTGAAACATTCATTAAAACTTCAAAAATGAAGACTTGCAGAAAGCAGACACTAAAAACTGTTTACTAACTGCAGATTAGGAACAGATCCATCACATTAATTCATGTACGATGTTCAACCAAATCATAATCTTTATTCTAATATTTGTATTAATTCAACCTAATGACATCTATTTTATACACACTCTGTGCACACAGGTATGCGAGTGTATAAATTTATTTATTTGAATGCAGGGCAAGCAATTGCACTTCATTCACAAAATTAATAATGAATGTGTAAAAAGCAGATTTTATAACTGCCGCAAGTCAAACTCAGATTACGCTAACTTGCTAAAACTGCTGAACAGACGTTAGCTAGGAATTTCAATAATCAAAAATCTGAATAAGTAGGTGTATTACCAATACAAAAGCCAAATGGACTGTACTGGAAAGGAAGTTTGATTTCTAAGATTGACAGAAGAAAACTAATAAGAACTTTCAGAAAGCTCTCTAGACATGTTTCCTTATATTATTTGGCTTAATTAAGAAAAATAAAATTTTTGGATGTTTAGTTTTGTTTCCTACATTGTCATAGATTAGAATAAGAAAATCATAGAATCATAGAATAGTAAGGGTTGGAAAGGACCTTACGATCATCTAGTTCCACCCCCCCTGCCATGGGCAGGGACACCTCCCACTAAACCATGCCACCCAAGGCTATGTCCAACACGGCCTTGAACACCACCAGCGATGGAGCATTCACAACTTCCCTGGGCAACCCATTCCAGGGCCTCACCACCCTTACAGTAAAGAATTTCTTCCTCAGATCCAGTCTAAACTTTCCCTGTTTAAGTTTGAACCCATTACCCCTTGTCCTCTCACTACAGTCCCTAATGAAGAGTCCCTCCCCAGCATCTTTATAGGCCCCCTTCAGACACTGGAAGGCTGCTAGGAGGTCTCCATGCAGCCTTCTCTTCTCCAGGCTGAACAGCCCCAATTTTCTCAGCCTATGTTCATAAAGGAGGTGCTCCAGTCCACTGATCATCCTCGTAGCCCTCCTCTGCACTTGTTCTAACAGTTCCATGTCCTTTTTATGTTGAGGACACCAGAACTGCACACAATACTCCAAGTGAGGTCTCACAAGAGCAGAGTAGAGGGGCAGGATCACCTCCCTCGACCTGCTGGTCACACTCCTTTTGATGCAGCCCAGGATACGGTTGGCTTTCTGGGCTGCAAGCACACACTGCCGGCTCATGTTCATTTTTCCATTGACCAACACCCCCAAGTCCTTCTCCACAGGCCTGCTCTGAATCTCTTCTCTGCTCAACCTGTAGCTGTGCCTGGGATTGCTCCGACCCAGGTGAAGATGAAATCATCCGTTTCAATGCGCACTTTTACTGGTACAATAAAGTTCAAGATTTGACCCATCTAAGCATATGCAAAAAGAAATATATCAAGCATTGAACTATATCAGACATCATAACGAGGTTGTGAAGACTTATCAGTGATGAGTAGATTTTCATTACGCATGTAGATATACATTATGTCCCTAGGTTTTAGAAAACTACTGGAGATGCTCAAGCTAAGAGATTTAGGCCAGCAAGTTTTATTCATGACTTAGAGCTAGTGTTATTTTCCAATGGGAAAAAGCAAATCTAAGTTTGAGTAATTACCATATTGCTCTGACCTTTTGCTGTTATTAGCCAGCTGTGATAATATTGTGAATTTCACTCAGGCTTCTCCCGGGTTGAGAGGACTCTTCCTGATCTCCCCGTTTCTTCCCAGACCATTTCTGACACTTGTCAACTCTTTCTAACAAGGCTTCATCAGAATTTCAGTCAGATAGGGGAATAGAGGATGTGTAGGTCACTTGGACGCGGAAACAACTACCCCTGCCTGTGATTCTCACCTGAATGCATTTGTTAGACTTTGTTTTCAAGCTTTACTACATTTATCAGCAGCGTTTGCTCTTTTTTCCAAGATAGCATTATCCTAGAAATGGTTTTTATTTTTTAATTAAACCATCTGCTGATACTGTATCAGCACTGAGCAGACTGCTCAGTTGTGAGGTTGTAGGGAATATGTGTGTGGGTGCATTCTCAGTATATTTTTTATATATATTTACATTATTGTATAGAAGCAAAAAGAACTGAGAGCAGCAGTGTGGTACTGCAGAACCCTACACTTTGGAGGTACAGGACTGTGTACAAGTTTATCTCAATCTCCATTAAAAAGTTTCTTGTTAGCACATGGAAGCAGCTTTCAACATTGGTATTATTTTAACATTGTCTCTTATTCAGTACATTTCCAACAAAACCCATTCTAATGACAGCACATCTATATGTGGCTTTGGTAGGGGAGAACTTAATTCCACAGACATAATCGTGCACCAAATTATAGTTAATTTTGAATTCAAATATGACTTTCTTCCTTCTCTTTCACATTTATTTTTATAAGAACCAAATACTCAAAAGGTTTCTCAGTACTCGTGAAGTTTAGTACTGCCCCTGTTATAGGAGAGATGAGCAATGAATAATTCCATCAACTTGATTTCAACTAGGACAGCCCTGGCACACGCAAATTAGCCACTTATTAACATCACCACTGCCACTGGTAAGGGTGATGCAAAGGCATCTGACGCACCACAGCAATGTCTGCAATGCCGACACATGAGTAATTAGCCCCTGTTCTACAGAAGCCAATTTAAGTTTCTGCTTATTAGCGCCAATTTCACCTCAGCCGCGTCAGAACAAGGCAGCTCAATGCTTCCTCCTGCTGGACTCCAAACAGCACAGAGCCCCCCAGCAGCTGCCAAAGTGATCCTCAGCATCCCCGTTACTGGCACTGATTCTGTGCTCAACTATCAATTTACATTGGATAATGAGGTTTTGTTTGCATATAAATGGCACTGAAACCCTTTCCATTGAACCTAGAAATACAGCACACAGCATACAAACTGGTTGATGAACATTTTT
Source organism: Amazona ochrocephala (assembly GCA_039720435.1). Lineage (NCBI taxonomy): Eukaryota > Metazoa > Chordata > Aves > Psittaciformes > Psittacidae > Amazona > Amazona ochrocephala. The sequence continues at coordinate 76,389,837 of CM077881.1, read as the reverse complement.
TGATCCAAGCATATGCAAAATTCTACTGATTAGCATCTTTTAGCATAAGATACAAAAAAGAAAATTGAAAACACCTACATGTAGATCAAACTCCTCCATAGGACATGATGCCATACTGAAAGAGTATGAAAAGGACACATTTTTTACAGTAGAGTATTGATCTTTTTGATGTTAACTGCAAGCTTTAATTAAAATTTCAGATACTATTCTCATGCCACATAATTAAAAAGAAAAACACTAATCAAGTTTAGAGAAGATGCAGGTTTTATGGCTTCTTTGTTTTTATTGTAAGTAGGAGCAGGGAAATCCCTTAAAAGTGGAGGAACATGTCCAACCACTGGAATGTTAAGATGGTTCTTACGTTATCCTGAATAAAAAAATCATTCCATAACATGCAGTGTGTTAAGTTTCTCAGCTTTATGCCAGGCTGACTGCAAAGAATCCAGTCCTTTCTTTCATTCCCTCAGCCTGAGATAACTCTAAATGGTTTTTTCCTTTGGTCATCACTGAGCCTGGGAAATGGAGAGGACAGGTCTTTGCTGAAGTGTTTGCCCCTCAGCACCTGACTCAGCCATCAGAAGTGCGCTAACTGATAGTAAATTAAGCAAGACTTCGCAAGAGTGCTTTGCTCACAAATGTAGTTTTATGTTGGAGATGTAAGAAGAGTGAGCTTATTTACCCAGTGATTGCTTCTGGACAACAGATAACTCCATTATCAGTGCATTCTCCATCAAGACAGCATCTTAAAGTAGATTATCCTCCATAACACTTTGATTCCAAACTCATGCTAATTTTATTTTCACCCTTTAATGGAGTTCTTTTCCCCAATACTTCCTTAGTTGTATACATTTTCTTCCCCCAAACCTTAAGAATCTTTTTTTTTTAAGCTGATAAAGTTAATCTGATCAATTCTTTGTGTGGAGATGCTCGAATAGTGTTTTCTGAGTTGCTTGTAGGTACTGCTATTATTAATAAATTCAAAACCAGTAATTTTTACCAAGCAACTAAGAAGAAAAAACAGCTGCCTGTGAAAGCATCAATTAAAGCATATTCAAACAAGGTTCAGTTGCCTGCTCCAAGGAAGAATTTCCTTCAAAATCCTTATCTAGCATCTTCACACTGAGAACTAAGTAAAGTGACCATCATTTTCAGCATGCATACCCTCATCAGCGTGAGACGGCCCTACTTTGGCATGATTCATATCTCTACATAACATGATTAGTGGAGGTATGGCTGATAAGTGAATCATAAATGTAGCCACACAATGCAATTTACAGTAATTTGAGAATATGGTCACCAGCACTTAGATTTAAATGACTGTGTGATCCACAAACAAATCTGAAAAGGGAAAGCATGTGATAACACTGTAGACGAGTTATTTGTAATGATTGTTTCATTATAATTGCAGCATCACCAAACAGACAAGTAGTAAGTGAATTTTATATCCAATTCTTAGAGCTGGACTTCACAGATAAGCTAGCAGCAAGTTTGAAAATACTTTAAAGACTTTATAAAGGACTTGATATTTCTTTAAAAATTCACCTTTAAAATCAGAGAGTTTAACTCCTTCTTTTGAAATGCATAGAAGTAAAACACTTCTTCCTAATTCCTAACCTAAATCTCCCCTCTATCAGTTTAAAGCCCCCTTGTCCTGTCATTACAGGTCCTTGTAAAGAGGGTCTCCAGATTTCTTGTAGCCCCCTTGAAGTACTGGAAGGCTACTATAAGGTCTCCTTGGAGCCTTCTCTTTTCCAAGCTGAACAAGCCCAATTCAACCTGTCTTGATAGGAAAGGTGCTCTAGCCCTCTGATCATCTTCATGGCTCTCCTCTGAACTTGCTCCAACAGGTCTATGTCCCTCTGCTCTCCTGCAATCCAGGTTATCAAGCTTGCTGCACGCCCTCCTTCCCATCCTAAGGATTTCATACTCCCATGTCATGACTGCAGCTAAGGCTGCCCTTGAGCTTCTCATTCCTCACTAGCCCTTTCTGGTTGGTGAGAATGGGGTGCAGCATAGCACCTCTCCTCGTTGGCTCCTCTATCACTTCGAGAACTTCTGACTGAGGAGCCAACTTGGAGAAGGAAGTTATCAACACATTCCAGGAGCCCTGCCGTGCTGTCCCTCCAACAAGGGTGGCTGAACTTCCCCGATGAGGACTAGGGCTTGTAAACATGGGTCTGCTCCTACCTGTCTATAGAGGACTCATCTCTTTCATCTTCCTGAATAGGCAGCTTATAGCAGACCCCACTGTCATGTCACCTGTCCCTGCCATCTCCTTAATCCTGACCCATAAACTCTCAGTCAGCTCCTCATCCATCTCCAGGTGGAGCTCCAGGCACTCCAGCTTACCATTGGCAGAGAATGACATCCCCTCCTGGTATGTACTAGCTTATCTCAGGCTTTGAGAAGAGCATTAATTAGCTGTTATTCCTAAAGACCAAGATGATTGCATTTAGTAGGTTGGAAACAATGACAAATGTTACAGCTTTCAGGGCTATGAGAAGATGATGCAGAGAGGGAAACGCGGACATGGAATCAGGTTGCTGATACCAGTAATCTTTCCTTCCTCTTGCCTCCCAGCCAGTGCAGCACGATGCTACCGCACAGATAGAAGGCAGGTCAAACCTGACCTCCCCTTGGCAGGGACAGGAGGTCTTTCGTGTACTGCCACATCAACTCATCATCTCTCAGACTGCTCAAATCTAACACCCCTTCTGATCACATTTTGGTCCTTATTACTACTTGAAGTGGGCCTGCAGCCAGAAAACACAGGCAGAGCAAGATGTCCTACCACCCCACCCTGTAGGCAGAACAGGACACTGACAGCTTATGCTAGCTCCTTCTTCCTCAGGCAGACCCTGAGCACAGCTACCACAGCCAATACAGGCACCAAATGGCATTCACAAGACTTGAAAGAAAGCTCACTGAGTAGGAGGCAAAGCACAGGGAGCTAAACTCAGCAGCCTGCATATTTCTTTCTCCACTAAATGAACTCAGGTATTCAAATGGAGGATGATTGTAATTGCCTTGCTCCTGGCTTTTTCACTTTCCAACTCAAAAATCTACAACTTTATTAAGAAATCATTTCAGTCTTGTAAGCGGCATATTAGCATGAATTAAAGTCAAGTCATTAAATATTACCAGCATTTTACATTATTGGGAGTTGCAGAACTACAGAAAGACAAAATACAGTTCTGAAAGTTTTGTGCTGTGAAGGTCATATGTTCAACATTAGTAATTATAACCCTGTTTGGGATGAAACTGCATTATTTTAATGTTGCTAACTTTATTTTCCTCTCTGCAACATGAAGATTTACTCAACTATTTCACTGGCTGTTAATGATAGCTGTTCTTTCAATAAGAAATAATGTACTTACATAATCTATCTAATGTGTACTGGAGACACTAAGTAAATCATTATCTGATGTACAGGACCATTATCACTGTGTGCCATAACAATCAGACTTAATGAGGCTTTCCTTTTGCTTCCTCTCTTGGCTGCCACCAATAATATTCTTTTGTTTACCAAGTTCCTTTATGCTGATTGTGTGTTGAAATTACAATCCATTCTTTTCCCACAGTACACCATTTATATAAGTAACTGAAAAGTAGAGAAAGGGCATTTTGTTTTTAAGGTGTAAGGGACAGCTTGGATAACCTGGGTTTAAATGCATTTTCTGCACTGGCCTGGGCAAAATCATTAAAGGTTTCAGTATCTCCTTGCCTATTCTGCGTGGCGCACTTCAAGGGCTCAGTGCAGCCAAACACAAACATGCAAAATGAGAAGGCCCCAGAGATGAACCAGGGCTTTCCCTGTCGACCTAAAATCCCAGCTACCTTATATCTTGCTCTATTTTCTTCATAGATTCATCTTTCATTAAAACATTCTGAAAGAAGGGTAACTTCACTATTTCCTCAAGTGCAATAGAAGATCCATGTTATTCTTTCTCCTAACTTTTGCAAGACCTGCATAATTTCAGAAACTTAGTCATAAGAATGGTTAGAGGAGCCATTTCTGGATTTCTGTCACATGGGCTTGCACCTTAGGAGCTTCATGTTCATGCAAGCCCAGTACCTCAAAGCAACACTTAATTGAGACATTATCATTATCATCACATCACAGCTTTAAATCAGTGACAGCTGGACCAAGATGAGGCCTCAGAGGGCCCCTTTTGAGCTCCATGAACTGAGTGAATTGCAGTTTGCAGTGAAATACAAATAAGCTCAAGAGCCTTTATATTTCACAAGAATAGTAAGTTAGTTTTAGTCATAAGGTGAACTTTAAAAAATACCCGTGACAGGATGCAATCCGAAATGCAAATACAAAGCTTGTCATCTCCTAAATTCTACATATCAAGAATCACCTAAAAATTCACAGTGGTTCCCTGAAGTCATTATGTTTGCTGTATCAAAATTAATTGATTGAGATCTGAGTGTCAGGAAATGGGCTTTTCAAGAATTATGGATGACCTCAGATTTGCTGTAAGATATAAATAGTTTATCTAGAAAAATTATATCTTGAATACTACCTCTACACAAAATGATCCCGGTCAGGATCATACCCTGTGCAGAAAACTTGTTATTGTCACATACTATTCTCAATTTCTAGAAATGTCATCAGCGAGCCTTTGCTCCCAATTAATAAAATTCTTCACATTTTGCACTTTTAAAATTATATCAAAAGATCTATTACTCTAGATGGTAAATTAAAAAAAAAATAAAGGATATGGAAAACACTTCCGCATACACAGTTATCACAATGTTTGCTTGCTTAATTACGTATGGTATCCAGCAGGGGCATTCCCAGGTGAACTGGAAGACAAGAAAAACTTCAAAGGAATGATAAAAGCTGCTACTCAATAAAGCTAAGTGGCACATGCTGCTCAGAGGAGACAGGAATAATCACCTACAAACCCACAACTGACGAGGTGCTGTAGAAAAGGATCCAGCTGGAATCTCAAAACTGAACATGAGCTAACAAAGTCAGCATTGTGAAAAAGGTAAGTAGTCTATGCCTGACCAACAGGACACATCAAGAGGCTGATGAGGCCTCATGTGAATTACTGTGCCTCATTTTGGATACTGTATTTTTAAATAACTGAAGACAACACAGAGTTGAGTTCTCCAATTTCTGTCACTCTTCCTGTCTGAGAAAAATCTGGAAGTACTTGACTGTTAAATTCAGTGAAGAAATGAAAATGGAAGAGAACTGTCTCTGCAGCAACTTTAGTGTAGTTCAGAGACAGCAATCTCTTTCTATTTCCACAACAAATAAGACTAGTAACAATTCAGTTACAGTAGAGGATTCCTAACAAAGTTAAGCATTAAGTGCAAGAGGAGTGAACTAGTGTCTGAGATTGCTGAAAGACTTTCTGGAAAGGCTGGGCTTCAGTAGAGATTTTTAAAAAGCAACTTAATCTGATGGATTTATGTATAATTAAATCTCGCAAGAGCAGCTCAATAGCTAAGCATCTCTGAAGTGTTAGAGATTTCATGAGAACAGTGGACAACAAGTGGAAAAGAACAACAGATTTCAACTCACCACTGTAGTGCTGGAATGAGTTTGGAGCAGCCTGAGTCTGTGATCGGGGGCTTTGGCAACTTCGGTCTTGCAATAAACATGCCAGAAGTGACTAAGAGCTTTAGTTTCAAGAGCTGGCTTGTGTTAGAACAGAAGATGTTAAACTAGAGAACCACAAGGCAAACTGATGTGCAGCATGTGAAGAAGGTGTCAACACAAAATCTCTCCCTTGCCCACTTTTTAGAGTACCTCCCAACTTAACTCCAGCCCTGCTTTTAACACAACAGCTGCTAGTGACTGTGTTGCAAGAAAACCTAAAATGTGCTGTCTTCCCACACAGTAACCTGCAAATCTCCATCACAAAGTACAGCTACTATCTCGAGTCTGAATTAAGAGTTAACAGGGGTAGAGTTTGTTGGTTTTGGTTGGGTTTATTTTGTTTGTTGAAAACCCAGACCTCTCCTTTCTGGTCAGGTTTGGACCTGCATGCCTTGACTATGTGCTTTAGCAAGAACTTTCTCTTAATAATAATAAGTATTTTCTCTTAATAATCTTTAGTAAACTCAGGACTCAATTTTGGCATCTGTTAAGCAGTAGTAGCACTGATTCATTCAGATACTGTGACCATTGCCTCAACAGACAGAAATTAAAGAATGTTCAGATTTCTTCTGTGGCACTTAGTATAAAGCCAGGTTCTGTTACAAGTAAAATATATGCACTTTGTATAAATTACATAGGTGATTCCAGCAGTACTACACTGATGTACATTGATTTCTTACGCTAGTAACCTCCAGCTAAGTCCTAGGGCTATGATGCAGCTCTGTCCTTCACACTTGTTGATCTCCCCCAGCAGGTACCTGTGTTTGTTGGGGGAGAGAGCAACATGTTGTTATGGCACACACCTGCTCATGCCTGTGGTAGGCACTATCTTTGCTCAGGAGCTGTGAAAGAAACAATTTAATACAGAAACTCTAAATCATATTGTTTAGAGTTGCATAGAAAATCTATCCCCCCACCTCACCTCCCCCCAAACTGAGACACATAAGACTGTCAGGAAGGGTGAGAGTTAAGGTCAGTAGGCTAAACAAATGCACAAAGCAACCACACTAGAGGGTTTCATAGCTTTTCTGCTCCTCACTAGGGATAAATAAGTTGTGGAACTGCTTCTGAAATTACTATGGTTCAACAGCCTGTCCATTGCCTCTCCTCTGGGTAATCTTGAAGCTTTGTCAGGATGTTATGTTCCTTGATACAGATCATTTGTCATGATGAATAGTATTATGTAAAAGTTGTATTTTTCCCTTCTGTCTTTTAATTTGTAACATGAGAGATCATAACACGGATTTAATGTTATGAAGCCTGAGTAATTTAAATCTTTGAAATACCTGAACAATTGAGAATTTCCTATTTTAAAGTGTCAGATATGTCCTTTTGGATTCAGTATATTCGTAGAACACTTTCTCAATCTGCTTCACAAATGAGTTTAAAAAGAAAAGAATCCCTCACAGCAAGTGAAAACCAAGGGACTGTTTCCCATCCGTAAATAAAACCGTCTAAACACAAAACTTACTGCTTTATTCTTGATTTCACAGTCCTTTCTCAATGTTAGTATCTGACAGTGGTTGTAACATGCTGAACCTTCAGCATGCCCCTCTTATGCTCATTACCTGTCTTTCAGGCTCATGGTTATGTACATCTACAATACTGAGTACTAGAGTACCCCTTTCTTGCCTTTTTTATTTCAGCAGATATGCAGGTAGGCTGATCAACAGCACGAGATATAATTGAATTGTCAATTACCACTTACATTGATCAAACTACAATCACTACTACTAGCTCTTAAGTGATAACTACATACAGCACTACCCTGTGTAAGCAATGATCAGAGGCTGAGGCCAAGAACAATCACGCTACTCCAGCAGGCAGGTACAGGGCTCTTGATCTCCAACTTCCCTTTGTTCCCTCACACTCCGTACAGAAGTCAATCACACATTTACTGATAGCATAGCTCACCCTGCCAGAAGGGCGCTTCCGTTAATATTACATTGAGGATCAGAATAAATGCAGAATAAAGGTATTTCTATGGTTAAAAACATGATACCTTGATCCCCATGTCTCTGAAAACAGTGAAAGGTACCTATAGCAATAACAAGGTACAGAATCACATGACAGATCTTCAGAGAAAGACAAAGTGCTTTGAAAAACATCAATTACCACAAAATAGTAGTGCACTGCTGTCAATCTTCCACCTTTCTTTATAGTGAAAAATGTCATACAAAATGCCTTTTGCAGTGAACAGGAGTACTCCCCTGTTAAGTGGAAAGTTTGCAGAGAAGTCCAAGGCCAATTCTCCTGACTTACATCAGCAGTGCAATGTCATATATTCTATTTTGCAAGTCAGGGATAAATAACCATCACAACCCCATCACTTCCAGATGCCACTGCTGCTTCTTTGGTCAGCTCTAATCAGAAACCAGCTCTTGAATACACAGAATGTTTAGCAAAACAAAATGTTTAGTCCACAATAAGAGTCTACAGAGAAGCCCTTTTTTGACAGGCATTTTAAAAAGGGAAAGGCTATTTTAAGACAAGCAGAAAAATCAAGTATTATGCTGTTCCCTCACAATGGCCACAAAAAGAATTCAAAAATAACAGAAGACTGAGAAAGAAGAAAAAGGTCATTGAGGCACTACTGCCTAAGAAATAGAGATGTCTCATTTCTATTAATGTCAATATAAAGAGGCCTAAATCTCTCAGGCTTCGCAAATGTTATTACCTAGTTGTTGAATATTATCAGTATGCTCAAGGTACATAGTCTTCCAGATGGCTTTATGCTGACCTTGCAGAATAAGTCCAATGAAGCATGAATAATATGTGAATTTATACCATCATGAAAAGTAGTCATAACTACTTCTTTCCCTTGATATCTTCATTAAAAGATATTTCACTAAAGGACATTGAAGATACTTCTCCAACATAAATTCATCTGCAAAACAGAACAGGAATTTTGTTGCAGGCAGATGCAAGAGGCAGAACTGAAGCTACATGCAATGTCAGGATAACCTGCTGCCAGCTGGAATCACCAGTATGAGGGACAAGAGCCCATCTTCTGTGCTGGAACATTTCTGTGAGGGTCCATCCACCAGCAAGCAGAGGTGCTGGGTGCTGCCATTCAGCAGCAGGGCCACAGGAGCTTGAGGAGAACAGGGCAAGGCACCATAACCTGCCACTTCTATGTTCCCATATGCTCGAATGCAGAGAGCACATGTGTATCTAATACTGTGCATCCACTGTTTTTTGTACAACTTATGCTACTTGTTCATCTCCACCTGAATGCCTTTTTTTTCAGTCATCTTTATATAACAGTAATGAACTTACACACTGGGTAGGACACAAAGGACAGGTGGTTTGTTTAGAGTGCCAAAAACTGCTTGAGATTGATAGCAAGAATTAGTTTTGATTTAACCTCAAAGTATTCAGAATGAGTTCAGAATCTCTGCATATCTAGAAAGAATATTACAGACAGAGAAAAAGTGAACATTAAATCTCATACAAGTAAGTCACACTAAGAAATAAGTGTAATTTTTCTCTTAAACTACCAAAGTAATTTAAAACCCTTGGTGAGTAGCTTAATAGACAAGAGCACTCTAGCTTCAAATGAATTTTAATGGGAGGGTAACCACAAGAATAAAATCAATTAATGAATACTATAAATAGATTAGTGAAAACTCACAGCTCTTTTTCTTTCCAAACATCCTCCTACCACACCACCCATGGAACTACTTCCAGAATAATATGATAAACCCAGCCCACATAAGAAATCAAATAATGCTGCCATTTGGAGTTCTCAGCACTGAATTTTCTGGAAAGTTTATGCAAGCTTATACTTTCAGAAAAGTGGAATGCTGTAACTAACAATACATCCACCTGAAAATGTAGAGAATACTAAAGTTTTGAAGTATTTTGGCTGCATTTGGAATGTCACAAATGAGATTCCTTTGAAGTCAAGCTTTTTAAGTATCTTGATCTAACTTGCTGAGATGAGTCACTTATTAGCTTTGTCAAGATACATCTTCTAAAACACAATATTTTGAAAACCTTGACCATAAGATGTCCATTGCAATATAACCCAAATGAAGTGGGGAAGAAATTTTTCCCTCAATTTTTTACCACCACACCTATCCCACTTCAAGTATTGACCACATACGTGTCTGTTGTATCTTTTTATCGAGTAGCAAAAACAGAGAACATGCTTCATGTTTGCATTTAGAAATGAAAGAATATAGTTTTTCCTTCTCTTCATCTTCCTAACAATGAAAGAAACGTTAACAGAGTTACAAATGCCACTGTTGACAGAGATCATGATGAAAAGAATCAGGCTGTGATTCGATATTGAACAATGCCCAATCAATAACCAGTAACTGAGTGTTGCGTCCACATAAATGAGATTCCAAGGTATTTTCTTCATAATAAAACATAGCTGAAAGATAGATCTGACCTCCTTTTACCGATATGGTTGTAACTACACAGTGTCATCTGAAAAACAGCCAAAGGTATTTCTTGCAGTACTTAACCAATGAGCCACAGCTGTATTTCCCTTTGACAGCCTTTCAAGTGTATTGCAGAAATGTATAAGCACCCTCAACATCCTGAGGCTTGCAATGTGAAAACAAAATGTGACATAAGGAAGAACAGTGTTAAAAGCGCGTACATGGCCAAGTACATCAGGTGTGAGACTGACAGGATTTTATCTTCTGTTGAGGCCAATAGATTCAGACAAACAGAAAACTCCCATTCATAAAAAGTATCGGGGAATTCAGTAAAATAACAATCAAAGCCATACAATGACAGAACTAAACAAAAGAAGACAATTACATCTTCCTACCTGCTGTGCTTCGGTAGGGATTTACTTTTCCAGCATCTATGTGGTAACGCTGTAACCATGGAAATAGCCTATGAATGTTTATCCTTAGACATTCTCTGATTGTGCATCACAGATCCTTCACTTGTAGCCTTTCAAGAACACAAATTAAGTTCTCAAATTATTCAAATTATGCTTCTATAGTGTTGCATCCTCAGTGATGCAATCTGTGTGGTCCAGTATTGAAGGGAGTCATGCCATATAGAACCATTCACAGTGGAAAGTTCAATAAAGGCTACCATGGAACAGATTTATTCAGTATTGTTGTGAAGGGTGGGAGAGCTAACCCAGGCCTTGCGTATTTGCCAGGTCAAGCTAAGGTGAGGAAAAGTCATGTACAAAATTGGCTGACTTTTCTCAATATCTCTACCAGAAAAACATACTTGTACATTGAGGATTTATAGTACTTATAAGGAAGTTTGAATAATAAGTGTGTCAATTTTACCAATACAATTTTTCCCCAACATATATGATAGTGAATTAAGAATTGGTTATCTACTGGAGTGGTGGACAGAGAAAGAGTGAGATTAAAAGAAAAAGAGACCTCAAAAGAGGAGGCAGGTCCTAGGGGAGCCCCTGAGGACAGCCTCCACAATAGCAACCAGGGCCTTAGCAGCTCTTGGGCTCACCTCCACAAGCTGGTGGCAGCATGCATCTTACAAGCAGCATGCCCTGGGCATTCCATGTATCCAGATGTTGACTGATGTGAGGCTCTGAAGTGGGAAGGTTAAATTTAAAACAGCAGATATGCCTATAGAGAAAATGGATCTCACCAAGCTTTTGGTAATGTTGAACTATGAAACTACTGATCTAAGAGCAAGGCACCTAAATTCTGGTTACGGTTAACAAAGACAAGAACAAGCAAGAATGCACACACTCACTGCTCTGCAGGAAGAGGCAAGTAGTTTAGTGCAGAATTATTCTTTTACTAGGGCACGACAACTCATTCTCAGTGTTAAGGCACTCCAGATGCACTTGTTTTCACCTGCCAAGGGTACATTTGTACCTGTCCCATATTTATGTTTAAAGTTGGTGTGCATGTATCAGCCATTCTAGTTTCAAAAAGTCTAGATGTATCAGTACATACTAGAAATCAATAGAATACTCAAAATCCCTACCTATATGATTTTGCAACTCTTCATCAAAACATGAAAGGACCATGAATCAACTCATAATCACTACTTTTTTGAAGTGTATTATACATAAATATGTGCGCACAGGTATATCAAAATATATTCAGAGGGAGCAAGATAAAATATTGGAATAATCAGTTTATTGCAAATACACAGGTTTAGTACAGGAAAACCCCCTCTTCCTTGTTCTATTAACACCTGAAAAGCTGGAAGGTGGGGTGGTTTTTCTGTGTGTGGAGCAGGGGAGATTCTTTCTGTCCGGTTTTGGGTTTTTGTTGTTTAGGGGGTTTTTATTTATTTGGGTTTTTTTTAAACACAGCCTGAATCCGATTTCCCACATGGGTCTGACTGGACCTCCACCTATGTTAATGACAAGCTGCCATGCCACTCCAGTGGAAGCCTTTGTCTGAAGGCTGGCTGAACCATGTGCATACTCGTCATATATAATTATTCCAATTTCATAAACACCTGTGCCACAAATTTCATTTAGATCCACCGAGAAATCTGTGTTCAGAGAAGTGGAGCATCTTCTGTGTCTTACCTGGGGCATGCTAGTCAAGGGGTTATTATTACAATCTGTTAAAGCTACTTATTTAGAGCAAAGATTAGTATTACACTGTAGAAAGGCTGACAAACACAGCACACCTGGCCTCTTTATTTAGCTGCATTTTGCTGAGTACAGGAAACAGTTTTTATTATGTGCCAGTGAAATAATTAAGAACTGTAAGAACAGGTCTGGCTTTGAAACTGAGTCATCTGTACTGCAGCCAAGCACAGTGCCAGCCTGGGACAGTTGTACAGTAAATGAGCAGGTGAAAAACAAATACAACTGTCAAAAGCTCAAGGATGCTTATCTCATCACAAAGAACACATGTGTCTCTTGTACCGGTTTGTCTTTTACAGGGATTACATTTTTGCTTGAAGACACAACAGAAAAATGGATGATCACAAAGAACAGTTTGGAGCCCTTCCCAAGTTTTAAATTAATGACCATTTTTGAGGCAGAGCTGTCTCTTCCTTCTGAATCTTAAGTAGCTCATTACATTTCTGATCAAAAGTAATTCCGAAAGTAAAATTAAAAAGGTAAAAATTGTGCCCTTAAGCCAGTGGAAAAACATTCAGTGAAATAGTGTTAAAACAAAGATGCTGCTCTTTCAGATCTTGCTCTCAAATAAGACCTGAACCAGTAAGTGAGAATCAAAGTCTGGAAAGGCTCAGGGCAGCCTTCAGGGTTTAACTTGCTCTATAGTACCATATTCCTACAACAAAGAGAGGACAGGAATTTATCATATAAAAAATCTGTGATATTATTTCTGAAAATCTGCAGTTATTACACAGACAGTAGAGGACTTGCTTAGTGCAAAGGACATAGTTATTTCAGTTTTACAGCTCCTGTGCTTATGATGGGGCTCTGACTTTCAGTCAGCATTTTCAGCCTGAGTCACATTTTGGAGGCGAAAATACAAAAGCAAAGAAGCAGCAAGTAAAATCAGGGAAATATATAGCATCATAGACGAAAGGAGCAGCTACACTCCAAGTTCTTCAAACATCCAGCATGCTTGGGAAGGTTAGAGTTGTATAGCAAATATTTCATAAACCAATCAAAATAAGATACTTCTCTTTTTCCCCCTCACTCAGGGCAGTCAAACAATGAACTCCACAATGCAGCTGGTCACTGTAACCAGTTTCAAGCCAAGCATGAAGAATTGTGTCCACATAAGCTGAGGGCGAGCTGTAGGGGCGAGACAGAAATGCAGCCTATGCCAAGAACTGCACACCAAGGTCAGACTGCCTGCTCTCCAAGGACCAACTTCCCACTTATCTGAAGTAAGGTGCAAAACTTTTAAAACATGAGGCTTCACCTACAACATTTTACTTAAAATTCCTGTACTTCCCATTAAGCACCAAAACCGCAAACCTTAACACAGCAGTTGCCATCTGTTTTTTCTCCTTTTATTCACCAAGTCTTAGTTGAGAGAATCACACGTCATTTTTAAATCTATCCTTTACAGATTATAGAAACTTTTTTTTGACTGTAATTTGTCTCAAGCAGAGGTGAACCATGAAGTGTAACCACCTTAATAGCAATTATATATGCAAGTTTCATCTTCATATCACTTTAGAAAGTTTCCCTAATTAATAACATGCCTTCCTGCTGTGCTAAATGTAGCAACTCTGAAGTTCATTCCAGCTGCAATGAGAGAGGAACATCCTGCAAGATTTTTTCCTGTCTTTCGCATTCACTACAATGCCCAGAGTCTCTCATTTAAAGTCCAGAAGCACACCTATCTTGTAAAGTGACCTGCTACAACATGGAGAAAATCATCTTTCCCCATGTTCATTCATCTCTTGCCTTTCAGCAAATGTTGAGTTCGTTTGAAGTAAGTGAGAGTGAATGTCTGAAACCCTGGGAATGGGACTTTATATTTAGCAGGGCCCACATACGATTGAGAAGCAGTGGGTCCTGCATATACACAGTGCCTTTCTCTCTGTCCTGCCAAGAAGCCACCAGCTCAATACAGCTCATTCCAAATTAGCTATTACTTGTTAAAAGGACTCTCCAAATAAAAACAGTATGCTATACTATTTTAGTATATAAATAATAATGCTATATTATTTACTGACTTTGAATTTCAGTGCCGTTTAATGTCCTTTAAAGAAAATGTTACCAGTTATTTTCCTTGAGTAAACTTACTCTTTGTATGTGTTTAGATACAAATAATGAGAGAGATGCTGCTAGCTTTAAAATATTTTACAGCAAAAGATCCTTCTCAGATAAAAACCTTTTACAAAGTTTTGACATCATGAAGTAGTGATTGACTCAAGGTCAGAGGTTGATGTTCCCAGGGGTTGCTCCTAAATATTTTGGCTGAGGCTTTTAGAAACTCTCAGTTCCTGGGTAGTGTTTAAGAACTCACAAGAACTATTCTTCTAACTTAATTCTAAGTTCTGGAGGTAGCAAACTACAGGCTTGTGATTGAAAATAAAAACCTAATGATTGCTAAATGATTTTCTCTTTTTTAAAAAATATATATATTTTCTTTTGTAAGCTTACAGCAGAATATTTGTTTTGAAAAGCTGAACAAGCAAGCGAAATAATAGTCTTTTTTCTTAAATTTGGAGTCGAAAAGGAGGATATCTGGAAATTACAGCAATAAGTACATGATTTTAGACAAGTTACCTATCACTGGCAGCATATAATTATTATGTAAACGAAGACGTGATGGGTGTTTCATAAATAAAGATTCCTACTGAAATTATTCTTACAGGCACATGCCTCATTTGAGATATTAAATAAACTGATGGTAGACTGCTGAAAGAACACATAGTCATGCAATAAAACACAAACATAGTTTTATATAATTATTTTCCTCTCCTTTTTTTGTGGATTTGGAAATAAGTAAAGAGTTGAGAAGAGAGAAAATGGACAAGAGAAATGGTGGCTTAAGTTGTCCAAATATTAATACTTCAGATTTGTGTAAGTACTTGTATAGTGCCATTTAAACAGGCTCCTAGTGGTTTCCCATACCAAGCAGCTAGTATTTAAGCCTTGAAATATAAACTTAAAAGCCAGTTGCAATGTATTGTTCACAGAAAAAATATGACCAATTAAGCTGAAATCTAATGTTCTTTTCTCTATTTTTTCACCTTTATAATAAGCATTTGCCAAATCCGAAATCATATATCTAGACCACAAAATGAGAGCTGACTGCTTGCAGCTGCTTTTCTTGTATTCACGTGGAAGTGATCAGCAAGTCTAGGATCTCACTTAGAGATCTGCTTAAGTTTCCATGAAATGAGAACATGTCACAGGGGTTCCTCATAAGCAATTTTTAAAAATGCCATTTTCTTATCCATACAAATGTAAGTCAAATAAAATTACTCCACAGCTGCTGGGTTTCTAGCTTTTCTAATTGTATTTGTTCATGGATTTCCCTGACATTTTAAAGTGGAATGAGAAACAAAAGCAAACAAAAAAATCCAACCCAACAAACACAATGCATACATTGATGAAACCTCCTGAGTGCTTTAACATGATCCAAGGCAATTTTCTCTAAGAAACAAAATGAATGGAATTTGCTTATGGAACCCTAAGCTTCACAAACCCTTCAACTATAACAAAGGAGGTATGTGGCTGGAAGCCAATCAGAAGCCAAATGTGTTAGATGTGTTCCATTTATTATTAATGTGACAACATTCTATATAGCAGCAACAGTGCAGGCAAGTAAAGGGTTGCCATGGAGATAAGTTACTTGAGATGCAGCTAAAAATACTCCCTTCTTCCCTTACTGTAATAAATATTGCATTATATGAAGGCTAACAATGATGATATCAAATGCCATCTCAAAAAAAATCCAGCTGTGACCATTATGGCTATCTAATGGATTGCCCAATGGTCATACTGCATTGCTTGTCTGTATGTGTGCAGCTCCTTCTTCCCCTTATTACACGGTTAAATGTTAGAAGGCAGCTGTTGACATTATTAGGACAAAATATTGCTCCCTAATCAGGATAGATTTCTTACACCATTGTGACTTTGGGGGATTACAGTCTTATTCTGTGAGGAGATGCAACTGAAACTGGAAAACAAACATATGGAAATGTATTTTGAACAAGATCACAGGGGGTTATTTAGGCCTTATCCCAGAGGCCTACGGTTACACATTTCATCTTTTTGCTGCTCTCTTAAGATTACCAAAGATACTAACACTACTTATTAATCAGTGACAAGAAAACCTGTTCAGTCTTTTTAAAGGACACTTTCCAGCTTTGGCTTTCATGTAGTTTTGGATATATGCAAACAGCAGTAGACTTTTTATACGTGGAGTTAGAAAAAGCTATATTGCAGCGATTCTTGTCCTCAATAGAAAGTCTTTAAAAGCACCAAACTCCCAATTTTCGTTTTACTTCCCACCTCCCCCCCCCAAAAAAAAAGAAAGCTTTTCAATGATTCTGAAATGAAGTGAATCTGAATTAAGCAGAGATAGACTAAAATATTTAATACTAGAGCAAATTATTAAGATCTTTGTTATTGCCCTAAGTATTCTTCCTTTTCTCTGCTTATGGTCTTTAAAAAACTGTATTGGTATTTATTTCTTTATCATTTAATTGAACAAAGCTGTTATTTTCATAGAATCACAGATTGTACAGCTAGGAAAGGACCTCATCAGTCATCTAAGCTGTGTCCTTGTTAAAGCCTGCTACTGAGTGGTAGATTGTGTCTGGGCTGGTTTCACCCACAAATTCACCTTCAGTGATATAACAATACAGCTTCTTGCCAGCACACACAATCATACATAAACTAATCATATTTCCAGCTGAATTTAAATTGTCCTTGTATGATCCACTGATCATGCATTATTTTCCAGCAGAATAAGCTCTGTCTTAAAATATAAGGTAACATTTATATTTAGAAAACCAAAGAATTGCTCCTAGAGAAGCAGTAGGAAGGATCTAAGTTTTAATTTTGTCATTCCTAGAAGTGAAATATTATTTCTGCTGTTAATAGGTAGCACAAACACACATGGAAATTAAACTAGTGGATTTAAGAAACTTAGGTAACACTATACAACACTTCTGTCTATGTGTCCCAGGTGCACAGAGCTCAGCATGTCAGCACCCATTTCCCCTGCAGTGGCACACTTCCCTGAAAGCAGTAACCTCCTCTTTACAGTATGCACAACCACTTCCTTCAGTAACACTATCTTTAACTACAATTTTCCTCTTTTTCTGTGTGTTCTCTTTTCTTACCCATGATGACACAAAAATGAGATACCTAACACTATACCCCCCAAGCACACTCAGCTGCTGGCTGAGTAAATACAGGAGCAAGTCTCTCCTAAGCAGCGGGTGAGCATACAGTTAAAGAAATGCCTGGGTATTTTCTCAAAAGAAAAAGAACTCTTCTTCAAAATAGGACTCCCCACCATGCTGAATTCCTGCTTCTTCCCTTTACCTAAAAAAGTTATTTCATTGTAAAGGTTCACCTGAGCTGAACTCCACAGGATCTTTGTGGTTTATTCATTGTCTATAAAGGACTTAATACCCTTTGACACTGTATTAATGTTATCATTACCACCATCTAATGGACAATTATTTGACACATATGCACATCTGGCTGTATAATTTGACTGTCCGTCATCTGTATACCATTGGTTAACACCATGCACGGACACATACAGACACAAAACTACAGACCATATAATACATACCCCTAAAAAGCCTGTTCTAGTTTCACGATTCACCCTGTATAGCATGGAGCTATTTCTGTTTACTTGCAGAAGCAGGTTGGTAGTTCTCTGAAAAGCGACTTTATGTTTGTTTGGCTTTAATTTCTGCACTGCTGTTATGTACATTTACCCTGTCCTAGATTTATTTTTTTCCCTTTAAGTGAGATGTTATCCTGCTTTTTACAAGCACCATAGGTCTCCTGTGACCCTACAGCTTTCCTCTGAAGGAAAAGAGGAAAGCAGCTCCGAGTCTAGATGCATTACTATGCAGGTAGAATCACAGTGACCTTGGATGATACTTTTGCTGGACAAGCCTCCAGAGGATTGCATTATTTCTGAAGCAAGGTTTCCTGTCAGATGTTGTACTACACGGCACAGATGCCTGTTCCTAACAGACACCTCCCTTGGAAAAAGCATTATCTTGTTTTCCACATCCATTACATAGAGAGTTAAGAAAACTAAAACCACTTTTAACCATAATCTAATTGCATTTGCTTCCACCAAATGTTCCTCATCTTCTTTCAATTGATTTTGGCCAAACCTTCTAATTTACACAAGCCAATTATAATAGCATAGGGAGTAATGTTTTTTTTAAGACCCCAGATATCAGATATATAAAAACTCTGGAGAATGATGGTCTTAGAAGACAACTGACCTGCACAGTACCACAACCACACTACATATATGCACTTCAAATAAGAGCACCTCATTGGTTAAAGATGTACAGCTATAACAGAAGGGGCTCTCAGAATGACAGTGTTCATCTTCTGTATACTGCGGACATTCCTGTTAGCAGAGGGATATGAGGACACTGACTACATTTTTCAAAACACTGAGAATGTATCACCTCTTCAAAAGGGAAAAATAACCATTAATGAAAAGCAAAGTTGGGGTTTTGTTTTCCTTAACATTTGTGGGTGTGGGTGGGTTGTGTATTAAAAAAATATTAGCACGATTTAGAAGCCAAAAAATGAAGTCGTACAAAGTCCAGGCGGATAATTAGAGAGCTTTATAACAATGACAGCAATTAATCTTTGCAACACACTTTTAAACAAAACGGTAGATTGTTATCTCTTGAAGACTGTATACCTTTCATCAAGGAATGCTTTGGCTAACCACAAGTTATGCCTTAGAGACAAGTTAGAGATATAAGAAAATTTAATAAGTTGTCATGCACGTACTGGGTTAAATTTAACGATGCCTTCCAAATCTAAGTGCAAACTGTAAAACATCTTTCATATAGTTCATATGGGTTATGGTTTAACAGCCATTTTCACCTGAAACCTTTTCTCTCCCCACTACCTTTTTTCTCTCAATTCTAAAGCAAAAAAGCCCTGCTATACAGCAGCAATGTTGCCCATATATAGGAAAATTTTAAGCATGGTTTACTTCATGTCACCTATGGAGTCAATGACAGTACACAGTCCACACTAGAAGTTGTTCGTGTATTTCTTAAATATATTCTTAAAGAGCTTGAAAGTCCCCTGAAAGTAGAATCCTTCATGAGCAGGAGGGCCGAGCTTAGATCGTTTTGTTAGTTCCAGGTCATTGCTTTCCTGTTCTTTCTCTGAATACGAAGTTCTGGATTAGACCTTCATCATCGTATCTGTATTATGCCAAGGACACCTTTTCACATATTTTCACTCTCAGAAGAAAATGGGCTCACATATCTTATAGCTCAAATGTCCTAATTAGTTGCTACCTCACTTGGTTCTGCCTCAAAGGCCATACACAGTCAGGCCAAATATTTATCAACAACTCATAGAAAGTTTAGTTCATTGTAGGGGTGATGAGACAGCAGAATAATGTGTATGGGAATTGTGTATAAACAGTGACAGAAAACTCCAACTTCCACACTTACAGATTAACAACTTTCATTCTTATCTGTTTCTCTCTTCCATATTTGAGTATTTTCTACAAACATCCAATGTGACTTAAGTAATTAATCAACAAATGTCATTTTCTAATAAAGCATATGTAATCATGACAAAAATTAGGAACAACTAATAACCCAAACCAGTATAATTACTTCTAATGCAAATGTATCAATTTAAATTGTGGAATATTTCTTTAAAACAAGTGTGTGTTAATTGGGGTCTGCTCATGAAAGCAAGCTACTGAGCTGGCATATGCCAGATAGACTAGTCCAACTGAAAGACAGACAACATTTGTAGTGTAACACTGATGCTAAAAGTTAACATTTTAATGGAAAAAAACCCTGGTATCTGGCTCATGGCAGTTCAATTAGTCACTCTTTCACATGAGCAGACCCCAATTAACATACTTCTTAAAAGAAATATCTGAATGTTCAATTAAAACATGGAAGCATGATGATTGCACAAGCCTATTTTGATAATTAGTCTTACTTGATCTGTCTCAAATGTGTTGTTCCTGATCACTGTATCATCAAAACTTACACATTATTTTCAATGCAAATGGGTTTTTTTAATCTGTATTAAGCAGGCACTGTCTAACACTACCAAAATAGTCCAAATACCCATCAGTGGCAGGTTAGAATCTTGATTCCCATTTTAGTAACAGCAGAAACTCACAGTACACGCATTAGGATAAGATGCAGAGACCAAGTAAACAGGCATTCTACTATGTGAAATGTTTTGCACAATCCAAAGACAAATATGAGTAAATATAAGCAAGCAAGGGTTGTTCCAAAGCCTGAGATCAATGAGAGTCTCTCTTGACCTCAGTAAGTGTTGGATTAGGTCCCCATGTTCTATGTGAGAAGAGGAATAATTACAGTGCATCAGGCACTGGGAGCTACCTACTTGGTAAATATTGATTTGGCATGGTAACTGCTATAATATTGATTTTAAACACAACTTGAATATAGATTTATCAAGCATTCTGCAGCTGTGTGTCAATATATAATAAGATAGCCTTTGGTGGTTCAGTATAGTAACAACAACAATAACAAAGAGCTAAGGAAGAGTCATGATCACTGCAAATGTTCACTTAGGAGTATCATGATACACCTACCTGGGGGAGCTCGCCACCTAACCAAGCTACTGAAAGATCAGCAAGTTGTTTCTAATTAGCTGAGCAATGTCAATCGATAAAGTCACACAGAATCTGGGCATCTTCCCTGTATTTAGAACTGCAATATAAAATCAGGTGGTTTTCTGTGGAAGGAATGGATCTTACCTACCATAAGTTAAAACAATGCTCCTTATGCCATTGATCCCTTCAAATCAATATTATGCTTTTTGTTTGATAGTACGAAACAGGCAATTTCAAATTCACAAGTATAGATGGAGGCAGACATGCCATCAAGAAAGCAAGCAATGTACAATTACAGTGCCCCTGCAGTCCACCACGAGTAATCCTAGCTTCAGCAGGAGTCTTTCATTTCATGGTTGGACTAAACTTCTGTTATTACTACTTGTCAAAAGTAGTTAGCCTTATGATTCCCTGAGGAGACATTCTTACTGATCTAAAATGTCTTTAGAGAGTGCAACAATCATCCAGTCTGAAAGAGAACATACAAATCTATTTGCCTTAGGATATTACATGCTTGCTAACTTGTCACTGCTACATCTACTGGCATTACCTAAAACAGTATGCAGGTGTACTTGTTACCAAGAATTTCTATTAAGATAAAACCTAAATAAAAACACAATCACGCACTGGAAAAGTATTTTGGGTATGGTCAAAGCAGAATTGTTGCCAGAACAATTAGGTAGCTACCCATATCCAAAATTTGAGTTGGGGTGAGATGCAAAAAATCTAATGCCATATGGTATGTGACATACATATTTACTTTGCCTGAGACTGTTGCTATGAAAGTACCACCCACATTCCTAGCATTCAGAAATAAAACCAAATACAAAATGAAAAACAAGTTTGTTCCCTGAAAAATTTTCAGTTTGAAGGAGGGGCTGCCCTTCCTGCTGGAAATCCGTAATTCCTACCACCCCACTGCAACAGGACATCCCCAAAGGCTTAGTTTTAGCTAAGTGAGTAACTGCAATGGGACTAAAGCACCCCCAAACCTTTGCTGTATAACAGCCTCCTTATGCAAACAGCTTAAGTAAAGATTGTATAAATGTGGCACAAGCCAAGACCTGCCATCAGCAAGGCACACAGCTGGGAGCCTGAGGTCAAGACTTGGCCTGGTAGGTCAGAAACAGCATTGGATAGGTCAGAAAAAAGATCATAGCTGTCTTAAATTTGTCATTATATTTGCATTGGATAGTGTCTGCCTTCTCCCTCTGGCATCAATAGTAACACTTCTTTAGCCAGGGGGCGTCCTTCTTTGGTTTTGTGTCTCTCACCCCCTTTCTTTCTTTTTAGGACTTGAAGCAGGAGAAACACAAGGTATATCATCCCTTTGATGTCAGTGGAGGTGTGTGTCAGTGCAGAATTTGCATCACTTTTTCTAATCTTTTCAAGTATGCCCAGCTATTCTGAACCATCCCTGCTGAAACTTGGCAAAGAAGGAAAAAAACACTGGCAGGGAGAAGGAATGAGAGCAAACTTGCCTTCCAGGGGTGTCCTGGGTTCAGCAGTAGCAGTCATTTTTCTCCTTCTTGGTAGCTGGTGCAGCACTGTGTTTTTGACTTTCAGCCTGGGAACAGTGCTGATAAAACCAATGTTTTTAGTTTTTTAGTTGCTGCTCAGTAATGTTTACTCTGACCAAGGACTTTCTGAGCCTCATGCTCTGCCAGGGAGGAGGGGAAGCTGGGAGGAAGCAGAGACAGGACACCTGACCCAAACTAACCAAAGAGGTATTCCATACCACAGCACGTCATGCCCAGTTTATAAACTGGGGGCAGTTACCCAAAAGGGTTAGATCACTGCTCGGTCGGGCTGGGTACCGGTTGGTGGGTGGTGAGAGGTTGTCTTCTCTTCCCTTGTTCTTTCCCTTATCATTATTATTATTGGTTGTAGCAGTAGTGGTTTGTTTATACCTCAGTTACTGGTCTGTTCTTATCTTAACCCGTGAGAGTTACATTCTTTCGATTCTCCTCCTCATCCCTCCCAGAGCTGTGGGGGGAGGAATTGGGGGGAGTGAGCAAGGACTGTTGGCTGATTTGCCAACTGGGTTTAAACCACGACAGTTCTTTTTGGCACCCAACGTGGGGCCCGAAGGGTTGACATAACGATAGATCTGACCAGAGTGTGTCTGATTGTATTTGTGATAAGCATTCATTGTTTTGGATTAACAGCCACTCGTCACAATGCTGATTTATTGGCTCTCAAAGTTGTTGCTCTTGATCTCACAGTTTCAGTATGTCGTGCTTTACTTATAGCTAGTGTTTGCTGTCTTACTGTTTATCAGCTGGGGGGCTTGGGCTAAGGGTCTTTTTTCACTGTACTTTCTGGTAATGACTTGTAATACAATAGACTCATTGATGGTGATACTGATCTGGCTTGCGTTCCCAGTGTGGTCATCCCCTCTACACTTTGGGAGGTATATAATAGAAGTGCACAGCAATTACACTCTTTCACGGACACCCCCTTGTCATCGGGAAAGAGCTTGCATGCCCTTGTGAGGTTGAGAGTTATGCTGCTGGTGGCATATGCCTCCGGCAGGGTCTCCCAAGCCAGACAGGTCTCAACTGAAGTCAGACAAAGTGTGTCCATGGGCAGGATGGGCTCACTAGCCTCCGGGCAACCATCCTTGGAGAAGGACAACTCTAATTTCAAACCTGGGCAGAGGGTGCTCGTTTAGCCCTGTAAGGCCATCCGTCTAAGAGAAGGATACTCTAACCAAACCTATGACCTGAGGACTTTGCTGTCACCGTCCAAGCTCGCTAGGCCCTGGTAGATAAACCTTAGGTGTAAAGGGTGGGGTCAGCTCCTCACACGCTGTGCCTCACCTAAAAAATCCACCGCAGAGGCCCAAAGGGTTTACTCACATTTGCAAAGCCCTGTAGCGACAAGTAAGGGATGAAACGGCAGGTGAAAGGGTGCACTGGAAGCTGCAGATCCAGCCTAGCATGCAGGCAGTTCAGGACATTGGGCGCTCTAGACTGACCCAGGAGATGACAGTCTTGTTTGGCAACATCCTGAACGACCAAGTGGCCTTTTTCGAGGAGAGCACTGCTTGCTCCACACAGAGAGAGGCCTAGAAAAGGTGGCCTAACCAAAGCTCATCTCCCCCTCTACCTGATTGGCTAGCCATGGCCAACGGGCATCTTCTGTTGCAGTCGACCAAAGACAAAGAGACAAAGGCATACACCTGCATTCAAAGGTATGTCCAGACTGACACTCGCATGTTGGAACATTAGAACCATGCTTGATACAGAGGATAGTGGGTGTCCTGAATGTCATTCTGCTCTAATTGCTCACAAATTGTCACAACTTAACATTGACATTGCTGCTCTCAGTGAAGTTTGCCTTCATGAGGAAGGAAGCCTTAAAGAACATGGTGCTGGCCATACACTTTATTGGTCAGTGTCATGGTTTAAGTCTCTATAACTCACGCAATCGCTCTCTCACTCACTCCCCACTCTTTCTTCCCCCAGTTCTGGGGGGATGGGGAGGAGAATCAAAAGAATGCAACTCCCACAGGTTGAGATAAGAACAGTTTAGTGACTAAGG
This sequence comes from Amazona ochrocephala, assembly GCA_039720435.1. Lineage (NCBI taxonomy): Eukaryota > Metazoa > Chordata > Aves > Psittaciformes > Psittacidae > Amazona > Amazona ochrocephala. The sequence goes on along the minus strand of CM077881.1, from coordinate 76,365,471 downwards.
TATAACACAAATCACTGCTGCTACCACCAATAATAACAATGATAAGGGAAATACAAGGAAAGAATACAATCACTCACCACCCAGCCCGACCAAGCAGTGCACCCCCACCCGTCTGGGTCTCTACTCTCCGTTCTACATCCTGGACATGACGTGCTGTGGTAGGGAATAACCTCTTTGGTTAGTCTGGGTCAGGTGTCCTGTCTCTCCTTCCTCCTGGCTTCCTCTCCTCCCTAGCAGAGCATGAGACTCACGAAGGAAGTCCTTGGTCAGAGTAAAGATTACCAAGCAGTAACTGAAAACACTGGTGTTATCAGCACTGTTTCCAGGCCGAAAGTCAAAAACACAGCGCTGCACCAGCTACCAAGAAGGAGAAAAATGACTGCTACTGCTGAACCCAGGACAGTACACACCCCTTATCCCATACCATTCACGTCATGCTCAGATCCCACATTTTCAATATACCATCACGTGTATATACACATACATCCACACACACAGAGAGAGGGAGAGATCATCCCTCAGTGCATGACCAATCCCTCCAAAGCTGCTGAGTCATCCAGTCCATGATGTTGGGCTCCATCTTTTGTAACAGTCTTTCAGAGCAGGGGAGGCTGTGTGCAGTGTTCACACTCGTGAATAACCTGGGCAATAGTGTCCATTGCTAAGTCCACCCCTCAATCATGAGTCCCATCTGTATGCTGTACCTCTGCCCTGATGGCCTTAAGTGTCATGGGCCCACCAGGCTCAAAATAATTCACCCTCCCTTTCAGCAGTTTCTGCAGCTTGTCGCTGGGGACTCCATACAGCTGCCTTCCATCTCCGACGTTTCCAAAGCACTGGAGGGGCCCAGAGGACTAGATACTCGCCCATAGTGTCCCACACACCCTGCCACTCATAACTGTCCAGCCTCAGGGAAAATCTTTTGGTCATCCTAGATAGTAGTTTAACCTCAGACAAGGCCCACACCCCACTCTGGTTAACTCTCGGTACCAGACGAAATGGTTGTGGGTAAAACACACTCTGTATACATGCCAACATGCTGATCCCCACCAGAATCAGCAGGCAGGTCTCAAGGGTACCCAAAGGCCATTCAAACCCTTCAGAACTCTCAAATGGCACTGCTGTACTTGTCACTGGGGCTGGTGTAGCTGCTGTGCTTGCCGGCTCTCTCACCACCAGCTGCTCTTTGTCTGAGTCCAGATCTTCCTCCTCTGCCTTGCTGGGAAGTGCTGCGTGGTCTCCTGCGTCCTCCTGGGGCTGGGGCTCGAGGGGCTCTGTGGGCGGCTGCCGGGGGATGCCCTCGGCCCCCGCGGGGCTGGGCTCAGCCGTCGCCTGCCCCTCCCCCCCCCCCCCCCCCGCTCGGTAGCCGCGGGGCTCGGCTCCGCCTCGGAGCCCGGCTTCGCCTCGGAGCCCGGCTTCTCTGCTGTCTCCCCCGCCCGCTGCTCGACAGCTGCGGGACTGGGCTCGGCCACGGGGCTCAAGCTCCTCTGCCGCCCCCTTCCCGGCCTCTTGATCCCCCGCGCCGTTCTCCCGGGCTGTTTCTGACACCGGCGGCTCCCGGGGCCGCACCCCCTCGGCTGCGCACAGCCTCACGAAGACGGAGGCATAGGATGAGGGCTAGGACAGTGAAATCCATCTGGGAGCTGGGGGGGTTGGGGGGGGGGAGAAGGGGGGGTGTGAGCAAGGGCTGCATGGCTGATTTGCCGACTGGGTTTAAACCATGACAAGGAGGTGCTTTGTACTCCTCAGAATCCAGCTTCGCTCATATACATAACAGCCCTGTTCTTTGCCCCAATATTGCTACAGTTATATCTGCTTCCCCTCAACCTTTTCTTTTTTAAAGCTGTTCAGTTTTTCTCACTGATGATGGCACATTCACTATACATTGTCACTGAAGTTGTGCTATCTCAAAGTTTAAGTATCTGGCCTCCGACAGCATAAAAATAATAATTCCATTTTGTTCAGAATACCCTATGTTCTCAGTTTGGCTACAAATCACCAGAAATAGCACACTTAAATTCAGGAATTCAAACCGATGCAATAAGCTTCATGTTGACTTAAAACAGAATTAAAAATTGTGAGATTATGGGGTTTTTTTTAGGCTATAAAATCAAAACAAAGTACTTCTATTTAAATGAGGGATTCAAAATCCAAAATACATTATCCTCAACTTGGCATTTTAGGGAATCTTTTCAGTTGATTGAATATTTCAACTTTTACTCCAAATCAGAAAGGAAAAAAAACCCTTTGCAAACACTGACTTTTCTTACGTTTCAAATTCTGTTCAAACCTCCTCAACTTCTGCTCAAATCTCCCAATTTGAGTAAAAAAAGAATTATGGTACTTCCACAAACATTTGGGACCTATTTCAATCAGTAGCTTTTGATACACATTTTTATTCAACTCTTCATTTAGCTTATCAAATAGAAAAATAATGTTTTGTGCTTAAAAAGCCCTTCAATATAAGCTTCAGTTTCAGGCTGAGGAGTACACAAAATAAACACTCTGCATCACATGCATGCACTAAGGATGCAAAACAGTGGCAGCCTGGGACTGCCCTAGTCAAACAAGAAGATTTGTTAGTAATTTGGACATACTAGGAGACTTTTTTTTTTTTTTTTTTTTTTGCATATAAATATCATAGAATCATAGAATAGTAAGGGTTCGAAAGGACTTTAAGATCATCAAGTTCCACCGCCCCTGCCATAGGCAGGGACACCTCCCACTAAACCATGCCACCCAAGGCTATGTCCAACCCGGCCTTGAACACCGCCAGCAATGGAGCATTCACAACTTCCCTGGGCAACCCATTCCAGGGCCTCACCACCCTTACAGTAAAGAATTTTTTCCTCATATCCAATCTAAATTTCCCTAAGTTTGAACCCATTACCCTTTGTCCTATCACTACAGTCCCTCATGAAGAGTCCCTCCCCAGCATCCCTATAGGCCCCCTTCAGGTATTGGAAGGCTGCTAGGAGGTCTCCACGCAGCCTTCTCTTCTCCAGGCTGAACAGCATCAACTTTCTCAGCCCATCTTCATAAGGGAGGTGCTCCTGCCCCTGATCACCCTTGTGGCCCTCCTCTGCACTTGTTCTAACAGTTCCATGTCCTTTTTATGTTGAGGACACCAGAACTGCACGCAATACTCCAAGTGAGGTCTCACAAGAGCAGAGTAGAGGGGCAGGATCAGCTCCCTCGACCTGCTGGTCACACTCCTTTTGATGCAGCCCAGGATATGGTTGGCTTTCTGGGCTGCAAGCACACACTGCTGGCTCATGTTCAGATTTTCATCAACCAACACCTCCAAGTCCTTCTCCACAGGGCTGCTCTGAATCTCTTCTCTGCTCAACCTGTAGCTGTGCCTGGGATTGCTCCGACCCAGGTGGAGGACCTTGCACTTGGCATGGTTAAACTTCATCAGGTTGGCATCAGCCCACCTCACAAGCGTGTCAAGGTCCCTCTGGATGGCATTCCTTCCCTCCAGCATATGAAGCGAACCACACAGCTTGGTGTCACCAGCAAACTTGCTGAGGGCGCACTCAATCCCACTGTCCACGTCACTCACAAAGATGTTGAACAAGAGCGGTCCCAACACTGATCCCTGGGGGACACCACTCGTTACTGGTCTCCAGCTGGACATCGAGCCATTGAGCACAACTCTTTGCGTGCGGCCATCCAGCCAGTTCTTTATCCACCGAGTGGTCCACCTATCAAATTGATGTCTCTCCAACTTAGAGAGAAGGATGTCATGGGAGACAGTGTCGAATGCTTTACACAAGTCCAGGTAGATGACATCAACTGCTCTACTCCTGTCCATCAGTTCCGTAGCCCCTTCATAGAAGGTCACCAGATTGGTCAGGCAGGATTTCCCCTTAGTGAAGCCATGCTGGCTGTCACCAACCACCTTGTTGTTTCTCATGTGCCTTAGCATTCCTTCCAGGAGAATCTGCTCCAAGATTTTGCCAGGCACAGAGGTGAGACTGACTGGTCTGTAGTTCCCTGGCTCATCCATTTTCCCCTTCTTGAAAATAGGGGTTATATTTCCCTTTTTCCAGTCGTCGGGAACCTCACCTGACTGCCATGATTTTTCAAATATGATGGACAGTGGCTTAGCAACTTCATTTGCCAGCTCCTTCAGGACCTGTGGATGGATTTAATCAGGTCCCATGTACTTGTGTATGTTCAGGTTCTTAAGATGGTCTCGAACCACATCCTCTCCTACAGTGGGCCCAGGGTCTTCATTCTCAAAGTGCCTGCGTCTGTCTTCCAATACTTGGGTGGTGTGGTCAGAGCATTTGCCGGTGAAGCCCGAGGCAAAGAAGTCATTAAGAACCTCAGCCTTCTCTAAATCCAGGGTAGCCAGTTCTCCTGAAAGCTTCTGGTGGGGGCCCATCTTGTCCCTAGTCTGTCTTTTATTTGCAGTGTAACTGTAGAATCCCTTCCTGTTATCCTTAACATCCCTAGCCAAGTTTAATTCTAACTGTGCCTTAGCTTTCCTAACTCGGTCCCTAGCTTCCCAGACAACATCCCTGTATTCTTCCCAGGCTTCCTGTCCTTGCTTCCACCTTTTGTAAGTCTCTTTTTTCCCCTCTAAGTTTCCTCAGCAGCTCCTTATCCATCCATGGAGGTCTCCTGGCCCTCCTGGAATGTACATATATATATGTATATGTATATGCACTCCTGTGACCCAGCTGAAGAAGTAAAAGCAAACAGGAGAAGACAGCAGTAGCAGAATTAAGAAGTCACTGTTTCTGAGGCAAGTGAAGAAAGGGAGTCAGTAGGGAAAGGAAAACATGCTCTCCATTTTGATATGTTGGTATCTCTCAGGCTCCTTGCCCGAGGCTACAGGCATCCCAAGGGCCCACCCACACAAACACACTCATGAGGCTGTATTACAGGGAGCCTCAGTTAAGCAACACAAGTAACTCCTTTTCCCATGTATTATACGAAGTCTCACAGTAATCAGTACACAGCTGCCGTTTTTTACAATGCTGTCCCCAAGAACAGGAAGTTTTGTTCATATTGAACTATATTTTTTAATCATTAACCTGAAGCTCAAGCAAGTTCGTCAGCTACACGAGAAAACTCAAGTCAGTTGGTGGTGCCAGGTAAACAGGTTATACAGGATACTATTTTCCCACTTTATAACTTCAGTTACTAGCACTCCAGATATAATTTAAGATTCACAATATATGTGTTTATCTAGTCATATGTTACAGAAAACTTCTAGATTTTTTTTCAGGCACAGTCAGAAAACTCAGTTATTCAAACACAGAGGCAGTGAAATCGTCTCTATAAGACCATCTTAAAACACTGTAGAATAATAAGCAGAATATATGCCCACTGCATATAAGCAGTGACTCTCTCTTCTCCTTAACTTCTCATGTTCCAGAAACCACAGAATTGCCAGAGCTAATCACTTCATCTTTGCATTCACCAGTCTTTCATCTCTTTAAGTCCCTAACTCAGAAATTACATACTTTCTTGAGCTAATGTACATTGCAGAAAAATCAGAATAATTCCATAATCAGTAATTCACCCTCACAGTTTCTCCCTGGAGGAAGTAGCACCATGAAGGACTATTCCCAGCTTTACAGGTAACTCCTTCTCCCTAAGCTGGCCCTTTTCTGAGGAAAAAAGAATGCTGTGCAACAGTGTGCAAATAAAAGGCACCCCCAGCCTGTCTCACCACAAGAGACTGTTAACGCCTGAAATGGCTCTGCCACCCTTATCTGCACAGGTGTAGCTTTTTCTCTCTTTTATGGCAGCAGTTAATGAGCTTTTGTTTCAGATTCCCTCTAATGTGCTTTGTGGTGGTGGTCTTTGCAGGAAGGATCTATCCACCATATGCAGACTGCTTTCCACCAACATTTGCTTAGCTCATATAGCAAATCCCTCCGCTTTGACTGGGGAAGGTGAAGTCACCTACTGCTGTTCTTCAAGCAGGACTCGTGTAGAAATGGGCACTTGCACAGCCTTTACTTTCTCCTTACCACCAGTGGTCATAAACAGCTATGCCATGGCTTCAGAAATAGTAAACTGAGAACTGCAGGGGAGCTGTACTTTATAGTTAGTACTGTCCTTTTCACACTAAGGACAAGCAAGAACATCAGAGCTTTAATGGGAAATTATGAGAACTTCCAGACAGAAAAGACAGTGGCCAACTTGGGACCTCCCAGGAGACAGAAAACTCCCCGGTCCCATCTCTGTCTTTGACGGCTTACAAAAAAGCCACCTTGTAAGCACAGGCAGGCAGGCATTCTGTGCTTAGACTTTCACCTCTGTCAAAAAGAGGAGCCTAAGCCGTGACCACTTCCCCCATATGCTTTCAGGCCGTGATTCCTGTGCTGCCACAACAGATGGGGCTGCGACAGGTTGGTCTGGAAACCCAGAGATGTTTTGTATTCTCTGCTTGACTTGCAATCCTTTTACCAGACTGCGGTTTGGGACAGTTTTTCCACTGGTATTTTTATTGTGCTTTAAGAGAAAAACAGGTCTGAGGCTGACATTCAGCATTACTGTTTCAGTACTACCCACATAAATTTAACTACTTAATTCCACTGAGCATTGGGTAAGTGGGGCAGCTAAATCCAGTATATTGCATGGAACATCCATCACTAACCACAGTATACAATTCCCTTTGCCGTTTAGGCTTACACATTTTAGAGCATTTACAATCATACTGAATTATACTGGAATTCCCATTTCAAAGGACTTCACAAATGTATTGCTTGAATGATGCCCAACTCATTTTTTCTCATTCATCCAGACTTTAAGGGGGAACTGAGTTCCTGTGAGGCTGCTTATGCATTGCTGGATCCCAAATACTTTCAGGATTTCACTGAAAAGTTAGCAGAATAAAAAGCAGTTTTAGTGGGATCTGATTGAAAGCCACAAAGAGAAAATTGATGTCATTTTTAAGTAGACAAACTGTAACTATCAGTTAATGTTGATTTCTTCCTGGCATCTAATTGATAACAGTTTTAATCATTTTTTTATTATTAGGAAAGGTCAGTGGGTTTTTTTTACACCATCAAAGAGCCATGTTCCAATAAATTATGAGTATCTATTGTCGAATTCCCATAAATGTTCAGACCTGGATCAATGGCAGCAACAAAAACTGTCTGGAACCTCTATCTCTGCTTTCTGGTTTAGGTTGATAGTAATATTTCATGAAGCAAGCCAAGGCTACATCTTTCTTTATCAGCACTGTGCACGTGCTCTGGCAGCGGAGACACATGGGGAGCTGAGCGTCAGCACTGGGGGGAAGCCTTGCTGGGAAGGGCACAGCCCAGCAAAGTAATATAGTAATATCTCTGGAAGTCAGATACTATTATATATATTTTAAACTCTTCCTTCTCCTCTTTCAGGGGAAAAAAAAAACCCAACAAACTAAAAAACTGTTATTAAAGCCATCATGGATGTGACCAGAAACAAAGGAGGTGGTCGGGAGATATTTCTGATGCAGAGAAAATGCCCAGGGAACATGCCTAATGATGTGATCAGGATTTTTAGGCCCTTAATACAGGTGTTATTAATGCAAGTCTGCTTCCATGCTTATGCAAATAGGCCTTGAGCATTACAAGAAATTTCCAGTCCTGTTGCTTGTGAAAGCCTAGTGGGGGATGCGTGGCTGTCTGAAGCCTGAAGAGACTTCCTTAATGGAGTCCAACAAGATTAGCTGCCTTTACCCACTACATGACACTGTAAAAAAAGCAAATAAATCACTAACATTCTCCTAACAGACTTAGCTCTTTCCCATTCTGAATGAATATTGTTTGGATTAAGCTGTACAATGGCTAGCTCTGATATTGCCACAGCGTCTTGTGTCTTTTCAGGGCTGTTTGAAGAACTTCAGAGTTTTTGAAGATGCTGCCTCTTGTCCCATAGTAAGAAGTATAAAAGGCATTCTGCTTCGAAGTTTGCAGTACATTTACTGCAACTGTTTTCACTTGATCATGTTCTTCAGCTGAGTCTCTGGAGTGGAAAGAGGACCTGGAGTTCTCTTGCCTCCTGTGAGCAACCCAATACATACTTCCTCCCAGACCTCTGTGTTAATGGATTTATGATATACTGTGTGATATATTGCTCTTTTACCCATGAGTTGGCCACATCCAGCGTAGCAGCCCAATGCTGACCAGACTCTGCATCTGTGGACTGAGCAGGGACAACACTCAATGGTCAGGATTATGTACCCGTTTTCTGGGATTAGAATTTGCATTTTATATAGTGATTTTGGATATATTTTTTTGGTAAACAGTATTTTCTGCTCAATTTTGAGTCTATTACAACATGCTGGGACTGAGAGCTGAATGTGACTTGCTTGTATACCTGAAGCAGTCTAAGAATTACAGGTGTCAACTGCCTACTTCTTTTGTTATCCCTTTTCCCCCAGAATAAGTAATGTTCAACTTCTGTTTTCCTTCTTTTATCTCAGTAATGTTTTCCCAGTCCTCTTCTCCACATATTTTGAAAGGAGAGAAGCATCTCAGTAGCTCTGAAATTTGGAAGAACCACAATTCTTAAACACATGAAATTGTAAAAACCCCGCTGTTAGGCAAGGCAAGGCCAGGGAGCAGAGCAGAAGTAAAATTACACCAACCACTGCTTTAGGAAGCATCCTTACATTGGCATAGATGAGCTGGCCAGCACAGCACTGCTATCTGGCAGAGTTCTGGAAGCTCGGTCCCCTCCATGTTACTGCTCCAGGCACTTTCTCAGTTTGCTCATTTTAAAAATTGCTTTGAATTATATTGGCTTATTAGCTCAGTGCTAAGTATCTGTGTGTAGTCCGTGCCTTTGTTAGTTATCAATGATCCCAACAATTCAGTTTGCCTTCTGGAATGGAATGCGTCTAAATAACCCAATTAAATGGGAAAAAAGAATTGGGACAAAGCTATGGCAAAAGGACTGGGACTCTTGTTTAAATAAAAGGAGAAGAAAAAAAACCCAACCAAAGGAACCTATAGGATGCTTCCAGATGGTTAAGTGCAGCTCACTGAGGCTGGATCTGTGTTGTGGTTTAAGCTTATAAACCCATGCAGTCGCTCTATCACTCACTCCCCACTCTTTCTTCCCTCTGCTCCTGGAGGGATGGGAAGGAGAATCGAAAGAATGCAACTCCCCCAGGTTGAGATAAGAACAGTTTATTAACTAAGGTATAACACAAATCACTACTGCTACCACCAATAATAATAATGACAAAGCAGATACAAGGAAAAGGAGAATACAATAGCTCACCATCAAATATCAAGCCTGACCACCCAGTACACCCCCACCAGTAACAATAATGACAAGGCAAATACAAGGGAAGGATACAATAGCTCACCACCCAGCTCGACCAAGCTGTGCACCCCCACCGGTGCACCCCTCACCGGCTGCACCCCCCACCGTGCACCCTCACCACCCTTCCGGGTCTCTGCTCTCCGTTTCTACACCCTGGACATGACGTGCTGTGGTATGGAATAATCTCTTTGGTTAGTCTGGGTCAGGTGTCCTGTCTCTCCTTCCTCCTGGCTTCCCCTCCTCCCTGGCAGAGCATGAGGCTCACAAAGTCCTTGGCCAGCCTAAACATCACCAAGCACTAACTGAAAACACTGGTGTTATCAGCGCTGTTCTCAGGCCCAAAATCAAAAACACAGAGCTGCACCAGCTACCAAGTAGGAAAAAAAAAAATGACTGCTTCTGCTGAACCCATGACAATCTGATACACTCTTGTTTTCCAGTAATTATGGATGACCTGATTGACTTCCACATTTGTTGCAAATCTGGATGCCAAATGGCATTTCTCCCATGCAGGTGATGTAACTAAAAAGACAGTTCCTTTTCCCATGTTGAATTTGTACAAGACACTAGAGCCTGTCTGTTGTAGCAGGTCTGAGCCTACCCCTTATTTAAAGGTGTGTAGCTCCACAGCCAAGAATCTCTTCCTTTCCTACAATGCAGACTGTCTACCATGATTTAAATTACTTTGTGTACATTAAGAGTTATCTAAGAGCAAGGATGGCTCTTTCATGACAGCAATTTACTCTCAAAGATCTTGTTCTGCAGTGAGGTTTGGCCCATTTCACGTACCCTGTTTGATCCCATTGAGTAACCTAAGATACGCTCAAACATCTGCATTTGCAGCACACATATCTGGAATTTCACAGGTTTTATTAACTAGTGTTTTGATAGACACTTCTTTGATATTTTGTAGGCAAGCAGCACTTTTTTTTTTTTTATTGGTGGGTATCCTGCATATATCTTTTTATTACAAGAGAGTGGCAAATGCTGAAGTAATAGAAATCAAAGATTTTGATCATGATATACATAATTTCTTTCCTTGTAGGAGCTGTGGACCTTCATTAAGGCAAGTCTGAAATCAATGAGATTTAAAAACAGAGACCAAAATTTGTCCTAGTTTTCTTCAAAGAGTTTGGGGGGGGGGGGGGTGTAGGGCCTGGCAAGTTGCTCTTTTGGGTGCTTATCCAAAAAAACCTACTAAATAAAAATGATTGCTATTTTGGATAGGAATAATACTGCCATTGACAATCAATGACTGACTTCAGGAGTTTTATGCCACACTCAGCTGAATCAGTGCAGATGTTTGCGATTTTATTATTTCATTTTTTCACAGAAAGAAGTCCTTGGAAGGCAAAAAACTTAATACAACCGTCACAAAAGTTAAAGCTGGAAAAGCACCAGGCCCAGATGGATTTGCCACTGACTTTTGTTTTAACAAATAATATTTCATTCTCAAAATCTAGAATTGCTTACTTCTGAAGTGGCTCAAGACATACTTTGTGCCCCATGGGAATCTATTACTTCAATCCACCCCAAAGCAAGAAAAGACCCACTCTAACTTCCCCAGTCAAAACAATGTCAAAATATTGTTAGTTAAAGCCTTTTCAAAACTGAATTGATCACACCCTGTCCCGAATCCATGTCTATCAGTTTAAGTTATTTACAGATAGGGATCTAACAAGTCTCTTTTCCCCATATTTGGCTATAGGAAAGACCCATTTTTTTCTTGTACATTCATCTTTGGTACTGAGTTTGTAGCTGGGATTTAACTTCCAAATGATTCTCTTCAAAGCTGGTTACTAAATGCTTTGTTTCCGAACAACTCATGCTTCACTAATCCCAAGAGGGTTGTCTTCCCTCACCACTGCCACTGGAACTGTGTCTCAACTTGCAGCTCTGATAGACATGCAAATTAGCACTACAGGATAACACAATGGAATACAAAACCAATGCTTTACTTCTCAAAAAATGCTATTCACGTTTTCATATATAAATGGAAGATTTTGTTTGTGATGTGTTAGCCCTAATTAATGTTATTGGACACATCTCAGAATACAAAATAAATGTGGATAGTATAGAAATTCTTCGAAAATGCAAACTACTCCATGGGGAATATATAAAAACTGGAGCTTCATCTGGTAACAAAATACCACGGAATACTAGAAATACTTGTTCTCACTTAAACAGAGCACTTCCAAAAGTCCACTTCAGTCTAGTCAGTAAAAAATTTAGATTGCTAGGATAAATGGATAAGTAGATAGATAAACTGATCAATCAATCTGTACTGTTAACATATCAAACAAATTTCACATGATCAAATGTGGTTCCCAGAATTTAGAGGGACAGATTAAAACAGCTCCAGAGACCTGCACCTGCCCAGTAATTTCTTTTAATTTTAGGACAATTAATGAAGTTTTGAGAGCTTTTCTGAAATGTAGCTAGGGACTGCTTTCATGTAACACCTGGATGCCTCTACCTCCCCATTGCTCAACAATGTTATGTACTCAATACAGTGGAGAGGTTTATGATATAAACCCTGACAGAACACATCATAAGAAAGCAGACACCAACCTGGCTGCTGATGGACCCATCCTTTCCTAATGAAATGTAGAAATATTTTTTGTTTTGAGTACTCCCTGAAATGTTCAATACCTAACAAGCAGGACTGTCTTTCCTTCACTGCATCTCTACAAGAAGCCACCAACAGAGAAAGATGGATTTGGGGAAGCAGCTACATCTACTATTACTTGCTCCTTCTTCTCTTAGTTCTCCCCACACCTCCCCTTATCTTTTGGACATAAAATTTGTTAGCGTCCTTAAGAGTAACATCTACAGTAGATATACAGCAATACACAATTAAAACTCCTGCCAAACTTGCAAAGCAACATCTCAATCACAGTTTCTAGTATTTTCATTCTCTTCTAAACACTATGTAAATTACAGCACATGGAATAGAAAAACAATAGAGCAGCTATACAATTGCAGAGAATGTGTTTGGATATGAAAATGCTAAGTATAGATGTTGGGGACAAGAAACAGTTCCTTGTCCTGAGTACTTATGAAAGGGAAGCAGAAATTCTTAGGGTTCTTTAATTAAAACCTGGACTTTTAATTTAATAAAACAAGAATCAAATATTAGTTGCTTTATTCTCAAAGCACCCATGTATATAAAAGTGCCTGGAATTATTCATTCAAATTTATTAAAGGTACAAATTAATTTGTAATAATTGAACATTATAATGATTGCAGTAATACTATTATTGACAAGTTTTTTCATCAGCATTGAACTTCACACCCGATATGGTACACTTGAATATGAGTAGCCAGAAATGTCTGTGCTCTCAGGCATCTCTTGCCCATACCCCAGAGAAAAAAATGTAATTTCTCTGCTAAAGGGAGTGTCAGTCTTGAGCCACAAAGTTCTACCTAATGTGCACATCTAAGGGAAAAGAAAGCAGCTGAAGAGTGCTCGAAAACTGCTGACAATATTCTTCCTTCCCCCCACTTCACTATCATCATTCAGACCAAGAACTGGAAGATGAGTAGAGTAAGCTAAGTACTGACACTGAGAAAATGGAAGGGATATTGGGAGATGTGGGAGAACAAATGGTATATCACGAATACTGTGTGACTCAGGTTGGCAAATGAGACAGTGATTCAGACAGAGTGACAGGGAAAGAAAGTTCCAGAAAGTTTCAAATTGTGCTTGATCTTCCAATGAAAAACAACTATTTTTCTCATGTGGTTTGCTTTTCACAGCAACTAGGATAGATTATATCTTTGTTACTGTTGCACATGAGAGCTCTGAATTTCATATCAGCATACAGACAAGGTAATACAGAAAGCTGTGACTGACACATTAAGAGGACAGTGCTCTTCAGTGTGTATTGGCAGGCTGTTTAGCAGTGGTGGAGTGCAGTGTGTTGTTTCTGAAAAATGTAAAGATGTGAGTGGCTTGGAAGCTGCATGCCAGAGAGACCACATCTATCCCCTTGTGAAAATGCAGCCACAGAGGATATCTAACTAGTTTTCTTGGCATATGGACTGTATGCTGGCAAGTCTTTCCACAGGAAGAATTTCAACTTCGGAATTCTTTCCAGTTCTTCTTATGAAATGTGTTCACTTTTAAAACTTGCAAAACCCATTTATTTGGAGGCAGAAATAGCAGGGGAGGGTGAAGTTTCAGATCATGATAAGACATTTATTTTTCAGGACTGGATTAGCAGTTTGGAGGGGTCTGGAAGTGACACCTTAAGAAGGTGAATTTTGAGCGTAGGCAGACTTAGAATTTTCAATTTCTGCTTTTTCATTATTTTTTGTTGGCTTTTTAAATCTTAGAGTGCTTGGGATCTTGCATGAATCTTTTATTTAGTCTTTAACCACAGAAACTGATCTATATAAAATGCCACAGCATTACAATAGCCATTTCTTTTTTGCACAAAACAATGAAATTTCTTCCTATCTTCTCAGCAGATACTTAACTTGGGTGATAATATTTTGATTCTGTTTCATGTAACAATTTTAGAAGAAAATTCAAGCACACCCTCCCGATTTTGTAAAGTTAGCATTTTCCATGTGGAAGGGTTATATGACGGCTTTTATCTTACAGATTGGTTTAAGCATTATAGTATACTTGGGAAAAGAATAAGGAAGAACATTTGTACATGCATGGAATATTAAAGATGTTTAGCTGTCTGAACACTGCCCATAATGGCAAATCAAATTCAGGTGTTTTAAAATTTTGCCTATAGTACAACAGAATTTATATGAACTTTCCATAATGATGGTGTTAGGGTTGTATGAAAAAGAAATCTAATATGCTTTGTTTGCAGTATTCTCAGGAAGCAATTAATGCTAATAGTCATGCAGGCTCAAAGCTGGAACATTATAAATTCCATCCTGGGCTCCAGATTGCAGAGGCAAATTTGTAATTAATTTATACTCTTTAAAGTGATGCTTCTTGAAATCAAAAGTAGTTGGTTTAAATACAATTAATATGATCAGTATAATCAGGACAAATTTATGCCTTCCACTTGGAAATACCTGTGAATAAACAAGTGAGAGGCTTTCTGGGAAAAAACAGGCAGATTTTTGTCTCGTTTTGTACTGGATTCTTTACCTTTGCTTGGAACATGAGTTCTAATGACCACATTAGTCTATCACATATTTGTAAATAATGTGCGTATAGCTCCATTACAACATACTTTCCTTCAAAACTCAGATGTATTACTCACAGTATATCACGGTCTTGCATCTTCTATCACATGACTGTACGGTGAGCTAGGCAGTCTTCATCAGACAATGGTATGTCTTTCATATCTAAAACCATGTTACCCAAAGATACTTACTTTAGGAGCAGAAGTGAATTGACAAGTACCAGCCACAGTGCTAAAACACTATGATCATAAAATACAATGTCAGTAGCAGTTGCTAAGTGACATAGGTTCCTTTGTTATACAGATACTGCCCTAAATAATTTACAATGCCTCTTTACTTCTTTTTTCTTTTTTTTTTTTTTTTTTTACCTTAAAAGAGATGATTTTACTAACAGTGACATGCCAAGGGCTAAGGACTTGGATCTGAATTGGAAGCTGCAGTGTCATGTAGCAATGCTACTGAGTTAGGTTTTAACTAGCTAGGGATATGATAATGGATCCAGCATTTGGTGTAGCTCCTGGGTTCTTCTCAACTATGCAGGGAAGCATTACTCAAACAAAGGGGAGATCTGGAAGGGATTTCTATACCCCTTTAACAAATATTTGGAAGCAAGGCTGCCATATGAAAATCCCTGATGACAACAATATCTTTTCATGAGGACAAAATTATCAGCAAAGGCAAAAAAAAAGTGTGCACTTTGGAAAATTAGGCAATAGGGAGGGAAAATAGAAACCTTTTTGAAACTCTCAGTTTTGCTTATGTGCTTTAGGCAAGGACATTCACTGCCCTACACCCTCAGAAGTCAAGTATTTGCATTTTTTTCTGCAAAATTATCAGTCATTCTACATTCCCTTGCGCCAAGTTGTTATTTTCTGCAATTGCCTTCAACCCATCAAAAAATCTTATTGTTAGAGCTGCATAAGGAGATCAAATTGCATTTAAAAGGTGAGGAATAGCAACACACTTTGGCAAGATGAAATGATTTTTAAGCCAAAAGGTGAGATCATGCCTGCCTGAGTTTGCAGTGGAGAGATTAGTCTTACAGCTCTAAAAAGGGATTTTAGAAATTTCTAAGTGCCACAAAACCTGCATTTATGACTTATTTTACATCTTCATTACATCACATGGACATTTAAAGGAAATCTAGATAAACTTCTGAGAATCTGATTGCACTTCCAGTGAACAGCAGCAGGAATCAGTCCAAGAACAAACATCTAAATCATGATATTACAGCAAGCCTTTTACACAGGGAGATATTTTGGTGTCCAACATGTGCGTGCACATACATTCTCCCACAACACAGATGCACGCACACAGACAATTACTGCCAATGCCCCTACTGGTCCCACCTCACCTCCTTGCAGTTGCTGTGGCTCTTTCTCCCTCACTTTTCTTGAGCTCCAGAAGTACGAACAAGAGTCAACCATGAGCAACATGGACCTAAGATAATGTAAACCTATCTCAGAAGCTGTGTCTGCCCCATCCTTGGCAGTGTTTAAGGCCAGGCTGGACAGGGCCTTGAGTAACCTCCCCAGTGGAAGGTGTCCTTGCCCATGGCAGGGGGGTTGGAACTAGATGAGTTTCCTATTTAATGCCAGTTTTGCAAATGCAAATCCATAGTCACATGTATGTATATAGTATGTGTCTCAGATGTGTCTGTCACATATCAAAGCCTTGTGTCTCATATACTTTAAACTATGGAAAACATGGATTTTGACTCATGAACTCATGATGATGATATCACGTTGATGACCTTCAACAAATCCTTTTCCTACATTGTTCCTTTCTGGAATGACACTGATCTCTTTCATGAGGTGATTTCAGATCTATTTATTAATATTATGCATGTGTGCTTACTCACTAGTCTTAGCAGTATGAGAACTATTGTACACAAGGCAAGAGGGGCTTTGCCCAAGAATAAGACAAACAGGAAAATAAAAGCCTTTACAGATGCAGTCTGTGAAGCTTTCTAGAAAACTGAATGCTGTGAATCTTCTGAAGAATTTTTCCATCTTTATTCTTAGTGAATTGCTCTCTTAATTGTGTAAGCAAAGCTTTAGCCTTATTTTATGTATTTTTACACCAGAAGTATGCAATGATCAGAACTTATCAAAAGATCAAGCCAAAAAAAGATGTCACCTTGGAAGTTGGTGAGGCTACCATGGACTAGCCAGGCCACAGAGAAGGCACTGGCCTGGGCTTTCTATCTGCAACCGGTGACAGAACCTGCAAGGGTTCCCCAAGATATGGGGAAAGACTTAAGTTTGCTGGCATGTACTAGTCATGACTTGGAGAAAAAAACCAAATCACCACAAAACAAGCAAAAAAAAATCACTTAAGGGTAATAAGCTTAATACCTATGGGTTTGGTGTTTTTCCTATTTTTCTGAGAAAAAAAAATCAAAGTTGCTAATTTTCTCAAACCATTTCATTTGGATATATTATTGTTGCTCACAATTAGAATTAACAACACATATACAATCTTAAGTACACAATAGCGTTTAAGTAACGGAAATGGAAGCATGCCTGCAGAGAACAGCTGAAAATTTATTTCACTAAATTTTATTGTTCAAAATTTGTTCTGTCCTGAAATCTCAAAATATACCTTTGAAAACTACATCTCACCTGGTTTTAAATTGTCAAAAAAAAAAAACAAAACAAAACAAAACAAAAACAAAACAAAAAAAAAAAAAAACACACAAAAAAACAAAACAAAACAAAAAAAACAACAACAAAAAAAAAAAGCTGAAAAAGGTCCATATCCACTTGAATGAAAATATTATGAAAATCACAGTGCTTCTCTCTTGGCATTCTTTCTAATAACAGTGCAAATTGATTCATCTTCAAGGTGAAAGTATTATTCCTGAGGAGTTGCATCTAGTATGTTCAGGAAGAAAAAAGTTAAAATTGAGACTTCAGATTTAATATATTTTTTGCATAAAATGCAAGAAGTAATAGTGATAAAATTGTATTGGCTGGACAATATGAAAAGAAATGAGAATATTTTTCACTAAAAAATGTTTATTTCAGCAACGGTGAAGCTTCTTGAGAAACTAATATCCATAATCAGTGAGAAAATGTAAACACTGATGCTTTACCTGGCCTGAGTCAGGGAACTCAACACACAACACAGAAAGTTATCCCTAGTGCTGATCATTTTTCCCTTTCGCTCAGATACGTAAGGTTAGCTTAGCTGAGTCATATGCAAAGAAATGTGTCTTATTCTGAAGAAGAAAACTTCCAGATATTTATTTTTACTTAAGAATGTGGGTACATAGAGCACTATGCACACCAAACATTGGTGGGTACTTCGAAATGCTCTTGGTATATTGCTCACTACTATTTTGAGGGGACAACACATTGATGTATAGTGACACCCAAAAATAATCTCCAACGCTTTTGAAAATCTGCAGTGGATGGCAAGTATTGTAATATCCTGGATTGTCTTAGTAAAGGCAAGGCTTGTAGGTACAGACACTGTAATAACTGATTGACAAATAGAACTTTCACAGACATAGTCCTAAACAGTAGAAACTAAAGTTTTTCAAGTAATTTTTCAGAAACTCAAGGATTCATCATCATTCTTTGTAACTGGTGTGCCTCCTTCCCAATTTAAAGATTAATTTACACTTACTAATTTATAGAGAATTGTATATGTCATCTTCTCTTACCACCTATCTACAGTGTGAGCACTTAGGTGATATAAGCCTGTTTTCCACTCAGCCACAACTGTTGCAATGGATTATTTAATTATAATTTAACTATAATTTAATAGTAATAAAATATTACTATTATTAAATAATATTTTTGTAAGATTAGATTTTAATGGCGATTGTCAGCATGATTCTTGATTCTATCAGAAATGAGATTAAAGGGATAAATGCCTTCAAAGATATACGTGATCCAGCATGACTTCATGCCACAGTCTCTTCAGAAGTAAGTCTGCTCCAATGTGTCCTGACCCATGGCTGCAGTCCCTCCAGGGGTGTGCCTGCTCTGTTGTGGGCTTATCCATGCCACCCACTTTGAGGAACTCCAACATGACCTCATGCACTGGCAGTGATGCTTCGAGGTGTACCTGCTGCAGCATGGACTTATCCTTGGGCCACAATCCCTTCAGACATACACCTGCCGTGGCACAGATATAACCACAGCCACAGACGCTTTGACATAAACCTGCTCTGCCATGGACATATTCTCAGACACAGCCACTTCGGGGTGTCCTGCTCTCATGTTGACTGATTCACAGGAGACAGTCCCTTTGACTTGAGTTCACACTGGATTTCCAGCCTCTCAAGTACAGCAGCACAGAAACAGCAGGGATGCCTTGGCTGTCTGCCAGCACAGGCACATCACCATTGCTGTTATCAGAATGTTCCCAGGCACAGCAGCACAAGATGATGAGCAGCACAGCACTACAGCAAGCAGTGAAAGCAAAAAGCTGCCACTAACGAGCACTAGACTCTAACAGACAGTAACACAAGCAAGCCCCATGGCAAACACAGGAGCCTGCCAATTAGTAGCTAAACAGAAGCAACAGCTATAAATTCAATCTAGCACATCTCAGTCAAACCTGTCATTATCTTGAACCCTTCAAACCCCACACTGGGCACTGAAAAGGACTGCAGACAACTAAGCACCACACAGACAGACACTTGCTCACTCCCCCCTAGGTGGTATGGAGAACACAATCATAAGGGTAAATGGGAGAAAACTTGTGGGTTAAGATAAAAGCAGTTTAACAAGACAGGTAAAGCGAAAGCAGCACACACAAGCAAAGCAAAACATTCCACACTTCCTATCAGCAGGCAGGTGTTCAGCCATCCCCAGGACAGCAGGGCTCCATCATGTATAATGGTTACTTGGGAAGTCAAACGCCATTGCTCCAAACATCCCCCCCCCCCGCCTTCCTTCTTCTTCCTGTAGCTCTATATACTGAGCATGACCTCAGAGAGTATGGAACATCCGTTTGGTCAGCTGGGGTCAGCTGTCCCAGCTGTGATGCCTCCCTGCTCCTTGTGCCCCCCATCCTGCTCGCTGCTGGGGTGGGGTGAAGGACAGAGAAGACCTTGGCATGTGTAAGCTCTGCTTAGCGATAACTAAGACATCCCTGTGTTATCAACACTGTCTCCAGCACAAACCCAAAGCACATCTCCATACGAGCCACTACGGAGAATATTAACTTTATCCCAACCAACACCAGCACAGTATGCTATTAAGTAGAAAATGTTGATGGAAAGTACCATTTCTGCTGAAATCAGTAAGAGATTTTCCAGCGCTACCAATGTGGCAAACGTCTCGCCTATTGAACTACAGGGACAGGCTGACAGATTTCTCAGTCACTTTTCCTTCTGGACCAGAAGCCAAGCGAAACAATTTTTGTATTCAGTATCTGCCTGCTTATACTTAGTTTATGCTTATTCCTCATTCGATTTCATTCCCAAGGGTTTATTATGGTTTTGAGGTATGCAGTCAAAAGGCATAGATATGTGTTGCGAAATTATAGCACTTGAAACTGGCTGTGGGCCTGGTCTTCTGAATACATCATGTATGTATAAAGAGTTTTCAGTGCAATTCAGAGTAAATAACAGTGTCAGAAAGAATGAGGATGAATCAAGCACAGTGGACATAAACTCAAGAAATAGCTTCAGCTTATTCATTACGCTTTCACATCACATCTCAAACCAGCTATACTTCCATTTAACTTTGGTCAAAGCAGCATTTTTTCACATTCTTGATGGAATCTGGTTTATTACAGCACTTGACCTCTCTTCCTTCTCAGGAGATGCTTAATTCTTGATATAAGGATGGAAATGCTAAGCCCCTTGGGACACACGAAACTGACTTTTATTACAAAATGTGATTGATAAAATGAGAACCCTGGTTAAATGGGAAATTTGTGGGGGCAGGGTGGCAAGCAGGTGGAGTTTGGCTATGGTAAAGCTATTAAAGCAATGTTTGCAACAACATGCCCTAGAAAAAACCCCAACAGACTGAAAGATCATATGCTGATTAATTGTGATCTTTCATGAACATATTCAGATGTGTGCTTCTGCTGCACAATCATTACAAAATACATTTAAGCAGCATGTTTTATATGCCATTCTGAATGTTTTTTCTAAATTAGGCTTTTTTTTTTGTCCCATTTCCTAAGATGGTATTTAATTACGTGAAATGTTTCCCATTTATTCACTAAAAGCTTGTAACTGCAGTGGGATGGCGGGATTTGCTACTGCTCCCAATCCAGCAGTTCATTCAAATCACTAAGCGCCAGATTCTGCCTGCCACTTACACAGGAGTGTGATGGATGCTGGAGATATGAGCAGAGAAAAGAAGGCCTTTCCAGTCAGACCCACTCTTCCCTTGTATTTTTCTCTTGTTATTATTATTATTGGTGGTAGCAGTAGTGATTTGTGTTATACCTTAGTTACTGAACTGTTCTTATCTCAACCTGTGGGAGTTGCATTCTTTCAATTCTCCTTCCCATCCCTCCAGGACCGGAGGGAAGAAAGAGGGGGGAGTGAGTGAGAGAGCGGCTGTGTGAGTTTATAGCTTAAACCACGACAAGGGGATAGGGAGCCCAAACGTGGGAAGAAAACACTTGATTGTGCTTCCCAGACACTCAGGTCAATTAAATGGGTTGTAATTGAGGAGAGGCTAGATCACCAAGTGCGAGCAGCAGTAGGCAAACTGGAAGCCCTGAGTAGGATGTGGGGCAAGGTAACCACCTGGGGTCTTTTCCAACCTGAACACGTGTAATGTCCCACACTCTTCTATCTTTTTCTGAGAGGGTGCAGTTACGAACCACATTTTCATGAAAACAGTGGCAACAACCAAAAGGCTACAGTGCATGACAATGTGGGAATAGCTCCTGCTCCTCTACAGCAGATGTGATTCTACATATAGTTTATATCACATATATATCCCACTTTTTCAGTTGTAGGTTGTCCAAAGGATGCCAGCTAGGTAAGCAGTCTTCCACACCTCCCTCTTGGCAGCCCTACAGCTGCTTGCGCCCTGACAGTGGTTTAGATTTGCATCCAGTGCAAATATCCTATTAAAATATTCCTTTCCCTTGTAAGAAAAAAAAAAAAACAACCTGCAACTTGGAAAAGAATTGAAATGTCTGTTCACTTCATTTGGGCTTGCCTGCATCTGGTGATGTACAGTTACAGTGGACAATCATTTTCACTTTTATTTTTAGTGATTTTCTGTCTGGTTCCTGCACAACCTACATGTATGGGGCAAATCAAGAGAATGTTTACACCACTGTAGAAGCTATAGAAAGCTGACAGTACACACAAATTATGTTTCAATAAAGCATCAGTTTGCAAAACAGGGAAAAGAGAGAAAGAGCTGCCCTGAACAAGAATTTTCCCTAACATAAACATCCATGATTCCTACTAATTGAAAAATGAATAATCATATTATTATGATCCATATGATCCATTATGACCTCACCCATCTTTCATGCTGTCATCTAGTCAAAGCTTGAGGGCTTCAATCTGATGTTAGTCTCCCTCTACGTGCTGCAAATATTATCATTTATACACTAAGTCATTCAAAGCATGGCGTGTCAAAGGGCTGGGTATGTAAAATACTTAGGCAAGGCAATGTCTGACAGTGCCTCCTATGATTAAGAGAGAGAGAAGTGATGTCATTTACCATATATATACATTTAAGAGGAACCTCACCTTTATTAACATTCCAATAATTTTATTAAGCTTTCCTCTTTGTAAAATATATTTTTACCTGTGGGATTAAAAGAGTGCTATCACCTGCACACTCTATTCTTACAGCTTAATGTTGTCCTTCCTCTGTCTTTAAATATATTCAGCCTTTCATGAAGGAGATTTGTGTACATTAGTGCATATTCTGATCAATCTAACATCAATGTGCAACCCAATCCAACATGGGTTTAGCACTTCTGTCAGAACTGCAGTGAGCTCACCTGTTGGTTCTGCTACATGAAACTATACTCCTGAGAGATCTGCTCCTACCAAAGTATTCAAAGGTGTTCTGGAGCCCTTGGACATAATTAGTGCATTTAAACTTGTATTTACACATTTTTCCCACAGGAAAACATTGCTTTTAATAGTTTCCACTGTGTCTGGCTAAAGAATGATTATTACTATTACTTCCTGTTGGACATTTGCTACCTGAAGATGAAGGTGATCATTACAGCAGCTAATTGCTCAACAGAGAAAGACAGACATTACAGTATTAAAATTTACTTTTGTTCATAAACAGTGTGCAAATAGTAAGTGTATCCATGCTTGGTCTACACAACAGGAGCAAGCAGGGGGATACTTTTCTGTGTCCTTCTAGCTCTTCCCTGATTAACCCTGTGACTGATACCAGTCCCTAAGCAAGGCTCTACCCACTGTGACCTGGCCAGGAGCACCACCATCATGCTGATCCTCAGCCCAACTCCTGTGCCAGGGCCAAAGCACAGGCACTGAGCCGAGCAGCAATCAATATTTATCACTCCCTACGTCTCATGAGGAGCACAGTAGACAAACACTGTGGGAAATATTTCCTCAGTAGTCAAAAAAAGAGATTACAAAGTTGGTAAAGCCAGAAGACATCTGAGGTTTGAAAGAAAAGACATAAGACAACCGGAAGAAGTCTTTGTATCCAACTGCCTGTCTTGTAACCAAGCTCAAAATTGCATGAGGAAATACAGGTAGCGATCTTAAGATTTGTTATTTGCAATACAGTACAAGAAAGCCACAGGTAATATGTACAGCACATAAAATTATTCTCATCTTTGGAGGTCAGACACTGAATCCATACGCTGAAGTGTCTGGACTTTAAAGAAACCCAAACATATAAGATAGAAACATAATTTCTTCACTCATAAATGGAAAAAGGTGTCATTGGAAATATCCTAATTATGCTCAAAGAATACCCTTCCCACAGTCTCTTGTCCTAAATAAATGGAGTATTATTACTATTATTACTGAGGAATTCCTAAAAGTAAAATTAAAAAATTAAAAACATATGCTTAAATCTGTAAGATATGTATATTGCACGCTCCTGGTGTCTATTTTTCATGAATGTTATATATGCTCTTAGTTATGTCTTTCTTTGAGTTAATTAGGTGACTAAATCTCTCCCTGCTTTGGTCAGACAATATAAAATAGTAAAGAATTGGAGCTACACAAAGGGAACTGGATTAATCATGAATGCAACCTTGCTAACTGCAATATAGATGAATTTTGGCCTTACACATAAAAAGCAGAGAGAAGGAAAAACTTCAGTGATAGAAGTCTGCTACGAATATGTATTTTTTTTGTCTTTTGACCGCTTCTTGAGTATTCTGTATAAAGTACTAAATATAGTAAAGAAACAGTGATCATTCATCACTTGGTTTATTCACCAAGATTTAGCTTCTCCATAACAGTAATTAAACAGTAAATAACAAGGAGAAAATTTTCTGATCACATTGCATCTAAGTCCAAGTTTCTCTGCAGTCTGAGTGTGCTGTATAACTCTGCACGGCAGGGAAACCTGGATCATAAGGAAGAACCCAAAATGCAACTCGTATTAGACGATTTGCAGGAATTCAGTGAAGATACTGAATTTCCTGAAGTTTTAAAAGAGCATTTCAGAAAAAAGCACAAAACTCGTTACAGTTGTTGACTATGATGCCTCCTTTGAATAATCTGAGATACTTGAGATATTTCAATCCTCAGTGTTGTGGGTTGTTTTAACTATTTCCTAGTTACAGAGTAGGCATCACGAAGAGAATATCACAATGTGCTGTACCAGTTAATACTTCAAATTGGGTCAATATCGGAAACTTCAGAAAGTGTTTGTATGGTTTTCCACCATAAAACCGCATTGTAAGAGCTCCCAGGTTCCCCATATGCTTTTAGAAAACCCTTGAGTGAAATCCTGGGAAATATGCTATTGACTGCAATGTAAACAGAATTCTACACCTTGGTTTATGGTGTCAATTTTATCTTTTCTTTTTCATCCATAGCTTGACAGAAAAATGTCAATATCTCCCAATTCTGATGGCTTCTTACTGACACTCCCACTGAATATAAATCTTTGTGCATCCAAGTGCCTAAACTGCCCAATGGAGACAAAATAGGAAAAAAGCTTTTATCCAATTGGAGAAAATAGTTGGGTTTGATCAATAGCTTAAGACCACCACAGGTCAGAGGATTCCTCTTTGTTCTGCTTTATCTCATTTTACAATAATATGGTTTCAGATAAAACATATAGATTGGTTTGCCAGATGTGAAAAGAAAGTAAAGACATCAACTTTGAAGACAAAAAGCTCATTGTATTATTTCAATGGAAATAAGAAAAGTACATCTTACCTAAGACAAAGAACTAGAACTGATACATTTTGAAGCTTATATGAAAGACTGTGGGACATATAAGTTCTCAGACTTAAAAGACCAATGGTGTAGTATTAGAGACAAAATTGAATCGGGACTAATCTTAACATTTCATCCAAGTTCACTCATACAAGTTTGAACCTGTGGGCCTCTTTTGCTCTCTCATAAATCTGTCAGAAATAGGAATTGACTGTGACACTTTCAGAATACATCCATCTGGAATGTTAAGCTGACATAGTATGGTCATATGGAAAAATAAGTACATGCTTGGTGAAAAAGAATGATTTAACTTGAATAACTGACAACCTACCTTCCCAGAAAACACCCTTGGTGTTAAAGATCAGAGTCCTAGGGGAAGACCTCTGCTTCTTTTCAGCATTAGGAGAGGAGTGGGTTATCTTTGTTAAAATATGTCTTCTCATTACATTTGTGGAAAACAGGAGAACAAGAAAAGAGGTACTTCAGAAATAAGGTTGCTGACCTTGGACTTTCTCATTATTTATTGAGAGCTCAAGAAATATCTGAGACTTGAGGCTGACATCTTCATTTGTTCTTCCTTCAGCAGAGACAGATAAAAGCATGCACATTCATGAGTACTTGGAGAAGAGAATTTTATTTGCAATTTAGCTGCGGTTCTGTAAGAAAGGCAAATATGTTGATTCTCTTCCTGTTCAAAACAGCTTAGACTGGCATGCAACTTTCAATAGTATAATTGGGTTTATAAAGTGGTCTTCCTGTGGAATAAAAAATCAGGGTGAGGCATTTTGGTTCATAAACAACTTGGCAATGACAGGGTTTCTTCCAGAGGAAGCAGTATGGAAAAGCCCTTTACTGGCAGGAGCAGAATTTATCAGCGTTTTCAAGACATTATGAAAGCTTCCATGCTTCAGACTACGTGAATAAGATTACCATTCATGACTATGACAGTTTATTTTACAGGAATAATAAAATGTGATCTGGTACCCAAACATATGAAATATCAGCCATTTGTTTTAATTTCCAACAGCCAAGAAAGAAAATTCATCTTCCTCAAAGTGAAGTTATGAAAGATGATTAGACATAAAACCGACTAAGAACCATTGTCTCTGAACCTAGACCAACTTGAAGTTACTCTACTTGCATTTTTAGCCAGGAAAATGAGAGGGATTTCTTGCCTAGAAATTTGTGGCCTAATAATAGTCCTGCTTGATATTTTATACTAACAATTTACAGAGAGACAGAGATTAAACAATGCTTCTTCCAGGAACTAAATGGAAGATAGATCTGAGGACTTCGTGACATATTTTCCCCTGCACAGTATCCCCCATCTCTGATAACCCAAATTTTCTTAAAAATACCTTCTCAGAGAATGCCCATCCTTAGATAGTTCACATGCTCAGATGACCTGCTGAAAATCTGAAGCAGAGTGCAAGTGAGTCAGAGACAGAGGTAATTTGGGAAAGGAGGAAAATTCATTATTGGAATCAAAAAAGAGAGCTGAGGGGAAGAGGGAATGAAGCATTACAAACAGTATTACTGAAGGCAGGACACTGCTGATGTGGAGGCTCTTACGTAAATTCTTTTCTTTTCTTGCTTGCATATGTGTATAACCCTCATGGCTGCTCCCTCTGAATCTCTGACATTCCCCCCCCCAAAAAAAAAATATCCCTGCTTTTGTTCATGTTTACGTTCTTGTTTCCAGAAAGAGGTAAGTATTCAGCTGGTTCACACCCTGAAGAAGAAATGCTTTAATTTTTTCTGCCTTTCAGAACAGGGCTTTTAATTTAAATGTGTTGGTTTTGTTGTTGGTTTTTTTATTATTATTATTTTGGTTTTGTTGTTTCATTCAAGAAAATATATAAGAGTCTGTTAGTTTGGCCTTTGGCAACTTCCCTATTATGTGATGTGAGTCTGGAAGCCACAAGCATGTTTGAGCTCATAAAAAGTAGGAACTAGGAGGAATTAGAGTAGGAACTCTAATTCTCGTTAGTGTCACCTTGCTAGGACCAAGGATCTGAAAATTTGGTACAATGGCTCAACACGCGAGAAAGATTTTAAACCTTGAATCGAAAGCCAAATCCCATTTCCTGCAGCAGTTTGAACTGAAATCCCAATCAACAGCAACTGCTACAGGTGCTGACAATAACCATAGCTGCGGCAAGCTGGTTGTTACAGATTCAGACTCAAATAAACAAACCCCATTGGGCTTCATGAAAATCACTGTCTCATCCCTCTATCTGCCCATTAGGCTCACACTAAACATGTTCTGTTACTATGCAAGAAATCACCTCTTTCCATGATAATGCAAATGTGATTGATCCCACTTCTGTACCAAACACTGCTGCTTGGCTTCAAAGCAGATCTGGGAACTTGGAAAAACACTGAGAAGGGTGTGTTTGTTTAAATTCTCCATGTTCCCTCACCTGGACATAGTGTTCTTGCAGAACAGGCACTTCTGAGTGCAAGGACAGTGATTAGGGTTTACTTCTCCTTTGCTGATTCTTTCTGGCAAGGTTCACTGCAACAGCAAAATGATAGAAGTTCTGCCTCAAAGATAAGGTAACAGTACACGGAGCAAAAATGTGAAGTGAGGCACATTCCCCATTTATTACTGAGGATATGAAATAACTGAAAGCAGTAACAAGTTTCCTTGATTTGTATGGCAGGAATACTGCAAAATTTGGACCCAAATTTCCTCTGTCTCTGCAAGGAAATGTGTTTGTGAGTATGCTGAAATCTGGACTGAGACCAATTCACTGAGCTTGATGCAGAGCACACTGAAATCAGTAGAAATGGAAACAATAATCCTGTTGGACTCACTAAACCCAGATTTTATGATCCATAATCTCTCTTCTCTACTGTTCCTCCGCATAGAGACCAAAATGACTCTTGTTCCAGGACATACTTCATTCCCCATTAAAGTCTGCAGATTTAACTTGATTGAACAATTCTGAGAGCATAAAAGCATCTGCCTTTGCCTGAACCACCCTCCTAACATAGGTACCACATTTACTACCTTGCAAAGCTCTTTGCAGAACCACAACAGCTCTGATAATCCAGAAGCCCCGTACATCACTGAGATAAAACTGGTGAATAACGCACAAGTATTCCTGTATTCATTTATATGCTTGATAGATATCTCAATTTAGCTGTCAGATATGATAATTTAAGCTACAGTTCTAGCCAAAAGACTATGTCCATTCTTGTTTTCATTATTAAACCACAGATATAAACACATATAGAAATGAACACTGTAGTAGATTAAACCTACAGATAGAGAAGTACTACTCTAGAAAGTAAACTCTTTCTATAGCTTGTATGATAAGTATTTGTAACCAGCAAATGATTCCATATACTCTGTACTTACTGTACTTCAAAAGTACAATTCATTTGCGGTAATGTGTTTAATTTGACGCACATGTTCATCGATCTGTTACTGAATGGTAAGTGAAGAAAAAACAAATAAAGGCTTTTATTCTGTCAGTGTTCTCAGATACATTTCAATATGCTTTGCTATGACCTTCATGTGCTTAACTGATTTCATTTTATGACTGGACTTGATGATCTTAAAGGTCTTTTCCAAACTAGTTAATTCTGTGATTCTATGATTCATACATGAGTGTTTACTTACATATAAAATCTAATTTAGAATTTTAAAATCAACTTTACCTTACATATTAACATGTCTATAAATAGATAAATGAATAAATAAATAAAATAAGAGTCATGAGTTATTTGTTCTACTTGTATTTTGAATCCTGCACTGTCACTTCATAAGGAATTTCATGGCTGTATTTATGCCTATGCACATGTAATCATACTTGTAGAGATATGTAGGCAAGCAGAAATGGGAATTCACATCTCCCAGATGAGAAAAAATAACAGAAGTTTATTAACACCAAGCCCTATACCTACCATCTATCACCATGCAGATTTCTCTGCAGTCTTTAGGTGTAGCTACAGCAATCCAAAGATCGCGTCAGTTTGACATGACACTTTAGTGTTCGATATTAGCCAAGACTAATTATATTTTCATCTTCATCTAGTCAGATTTTTTCTATTCCTTCCAGCCCAAACCATTCTATGATTCCTGGTTTTCTGTCTAAACTTTTCTGTTTACTCCCCCACATACTTTTTCTGCTCACAAAATTTGTTCTTACTTGAGCCTTTTGCAGGTAAATGAGTTACAAATGCACAGAATGTTTAGCATTTCAGAAAAAGGAGAGAAAAGAAACACCCCAGTGTTTTGTGCTCGCAAGCCACCTTAACAGATTTATTGAGAAGGACAAGGCAGTCCATCTTGAAGGCTATAATGCTATTTCACTTTGACATCCGTTCTAAGGTATCTAATGGTATCTATCATTAACAATGTCATTAGTGGCCACTTTTAGTCCATTGTTCTCAGTGTCTAAGCTGGCTATAAAGATCTCATTTTAGACACTTAGCTCTGTGCGTATGCCCTTTCATGACATGGTACTCTGGGAAAAAATGCTTTATGACTGGTCATACTGTAATCATTCATTTTCATTTAAAAATACAGCGTGTGAGATTTCAAATGAGATGGCAAACTAAAAAATGATCAGGCTTTCAACCATTTGTTATTATAATACTCAGCATCTTCAGTAGCTATAGTACCAAATGTGAGATGTACAAAACATGAAATCAAAGGTAACAGCTGAAAAAGTGGAAGCTATTTTAAGTGAAACTCTATTTATCTTTCTGTGTTAACTGTTTTTAGAAATGTGCAAGGCATATTCACCAAAAAAAAAAAAAAAAATAAAAATTACAACCCTTGGTTAAGCACAAAAATAGACCAAACATGCAAAATCAGAGCTAAACTTTCACCCGGATTTTGCAGATGTTACTTTGTGTGAGATCACGAGCTTTACATTACTTAATAACCTACTTCTGTCACATTATCTCTGAGAATATATCTAAATCAGCTCTCCCCAGTATTAGCAAAGCTGCCTGCTCTCACAGAGATTTAAGCCAGAATTATGAAAGACAACGCTGTTCATCATTTCACCTCCACCTGGAAACTTTTAGACTACCGTAGTTGAAGATTCTGGAATTACATCAATCATAGAATCATAGAATAGTTAGGGTTGGAAGGGACCTTAAGATCATCTACTTCCAACCTCCTGCCATGGGCAGGGACACCTCACACTAAACCATGTCATCCAAGGCTATGTCCAACCTGGCCTTGAACACTGCCAGGGATGGAGCATTCACAACTTCCCTGGACAACCCATTCCAGTACCTCATCACCCTTACAGTAAAGAACTTCCTCCTTGTATCCAATCTAAACTTTCCCTGTTTAAGTTTGAACCCGTTACCCCTTGTCCTATCACTACAGTCCCTAATGAAAAGTCCCTCCCCAGCATCCTTATAAGCCCCTTTCAGGTACTGGAAAGCTGCTATGAGATCTCCACGCAGCCTTCTTTTCTCCAGGCTGAACAGCCCCAACTTTCTCAGCCTGTCTTCATACAGGAGATGCTGCAGTCCCCTGATCATCCTCGTGGCCCTCCTCTGGACTTGTTCCAACAGTTCCATGTCCTTTTTATATTGAGGACACCAGAGCTGCACACAATACTCCAAGTGACGTCTCACGAGAGCAGAGTAGAGGGGCAGGATCGCCTCCTTCGACTTGCTGATCATGCTCCTTTTGATGCAGCCCAGGTTACCTCTTGATTCTTAGTGCTATGGTTTAGCCCTAGTCCCATACTTTCCTTAACACAGAAGAGCCAAATCCTACTATGTGTCTTCCCTTTGCATCCCCCTGAATGCAAGGAAGTCTCCCTGTTCAGCAAGCCATATGCTCGGGTGGCATTACTGAAGGGGTGGCTTTAGTTCACTGATTTCACCCAAATCATTCAAGCAACAGCCCAAATTCCACAGTTGCCAGAGGAAATTGTGCCCATCTTCTGGGCGTTGATGCTCTGGTGAGCATAACCCCCAACCCTTCCCAGTCATTTCAGTTCTTTTTTGTTTATCCCTCTCCTGCGGAAAGACTCTAAGGTGGTCAGCTAAATTTGAAAGAGTAGGTGAACGAGACAGATTATATGAGGTCACTACAAACAAATGAGGTATCCACCGGAACAGCTTACACTAAGAGAACTGCAGATAACATAGAGCCAAAATGAACATTTTGTATATTTATATTTTGACAATGTAAGTTCGGAAGGATAGCAAAAGCTAATTGAAAAAATAAAACCAATGGCAAGTCAGCTTATTTAACACAGAGAGCTAGAAATTTTATAGCATACTTACTCAAAACAGGCATGGAACTATATATCTTTAATAAAAAAATGACAGCAAGTGTGATGATATTTGTATGCCTGCATAGAATAACATCCTTTATATTCTAAACTCAAGGTATTTCCATGAAACCTAAAATGAGGATGAACTCCAGGCTACATCAGTATGAGTGTTGCTTTTAGGTACAATGGGAGTTGATTTTAGTCTGGCAATATGAATTTAAAATGATAAAACTACACAATTACTGAGACAAATCCATGCATTTATGCAGGTAGTTACTCTGCCTATTAGATACTGGTAGGCCAGTAAGGTTGTAATTTTGCTGTGTCTCTATGCTCATAAGTATGTCCATTTTCCTATGTGCCTAAACTGGGGGTTATTAAAGCTTAATGGAATCTCTGCATTGGCTTCACTGCACTTTAGACAAGGCACATTAAATATGAAATCTGAATCAGCAACAGAATTTGAACAAAGAGCAAATCACTCTTCACTGTTTGGAGATAAAAATTCTGCTAAACACTGCCTGTGTGCAGTCAAAACAGTTGGGCTGATCTTCAAGCAGTTAACCTTCCATATCTTCAATTTCTGATGCCTGATGGCTGAAACTAGTTGCGTGTTTGTACATGAAAAAGGGTATCTTTTGTTCCCTTGCATTAATGTTATTGCCAAAATTTAACGCACATAATTGATGGAAAAGGAAGCATTTTAGAACTTATAACTTAAAAATAATACAAACGATCCAGCATTCTTTTTGCTATTTTTGTTATACTTCCTTCCAAATTTCAAGTCATTCTGTACCGTCAGTTTGTTAATATTAGTTGCTCATATAGCAGCGGAGCAAAATCCTGCAGATGGGAGGTAAAGGAAGTGAAGAGGGAAAATTCATTATCTTCTGCAGTTTGCAGGTGCTCAGCTTAGAACCACTGCTGAGTTAATTTTGATAAATAAATGGGCCAGAGCACTGACCAGATGGCTATCCAGAGGTTTTGGGTGCATCTAGCTGTATCTTTTCTTTACAGTAAACAGAGCAAAAAAGTAACAGGGGCTTTAAATACTAAGTCAGTGTTTTACCAAAGCAGAAAGTACTATACAGAATTTTTAAACACAGAAAACCAGAGTGAGATAAATAAAGATAAAAATCTGTGTTGGATAAATCTGTTTCCTCTGATGTGGTTTACAGGGCATGTCCTTGATATTTCATTTTTACTTGAGTATCTTATACTGACTTCCTGGCTTGCAGCAAGCTCTACAAAATCCCCTCTGCATCCCTAAGAGATGTTTTCTTTTTTTTGCCACCTCTGAGGCCTGTGCCTTGTTTTTCCCGATGGTCTCCACACCACTTTTCACAATCCTTTAGGCTCTCTCCTCTTTCCTGTTTTGCCTGCAACCTTCATAGGCACCTGGAGATTTACCTGGCACCATGAGCAAATGAGAGACGTACCCAACATCAAAGACTTCCAGGTGTTAATATGACTCTTTCAATGTGCAACTCTATGCAAAGACTAAACTCTTATAATTTTGAAATTGGAGGCTATTACATGTTTAATTCAACAGCAGTAGAATTGGAGAGGGAAAGATGAAAAAATTCCATTGAATTGGACTGGAGTGGTTGTTCTTTGTTAGCTCAAACTCACAGTAAAATTAAAAGACTGGTAAAAGTGGAAAGACAGAAAGTATAGCTTCTCATTCCAGATCTTCCTTCGTCCCCAGCCTCATTTGGGCAGGACATCTTCAAGAAGCAAGCGCAGCAATGGGCTCTGTGGCAGGCCTTTCATAAATGGTGGGTCATGGCAATTGAAATAATAAAGTTTATTCCATTCCATTTACGAACCTTGTAAATAGTTTATTTTTAAGAATTTCAGCAGAGAATATCCTGATCTTCTGCACACCCACCAATTAATTAATTTCTGACAGCTGACAATTCATTAACTAGAAATTTAGGGCCTACACACCTGAAGAACCACAAAATAAGGCAGTCACATTAATGAGCATAATCATGTACATGCGCAAGCTCTGTCCCCTCATACAGACGCATCAACCTAAACCTGATAGTATTTTTCTTGCTCTAGTTTTGATCCATTTGGAAGTAAGAAATAACCAAAAAAAGAACAGGAAATTTCTGTTCATGCTGCATAGTTTCAAAGTCTGGACAGACTAGATAATATTGTTGATATATTCAGCTGCTTATTCAAACTTTTTGTTGGTTATCCAAGTTTTCCCTCTGAACCAGGGCTGATTGCATACTTCAAAATGGTGTTTGCAAACATTCTTCTGCATTCTGAGCAGCTGCTCCATTCATTCATGGGTTTGCTGCTATTTATTTACTATTCATGAACATCTGGACTATTAAGATTCTGTTTGCATAAATGGTTGAAGAATTACTGCTCCCTATCTTAATACCTGTATAGCCCTCATGAAAAGTTAAGCATCCAAAATAAATTGTTATGCATTTGGTAGAGATTTTTTTTACCCTGAATATTTTACTTGTCCAATTGTGAAATAAAAATAACAAACATCACATTATTTGAATGGTAAAACACACCTTATAAAAAGAAATAGCTAATTAATGGTTCATGAAAGTCATATAGGCTAAAATTCATTAGCATAAGGTTCTCATCAAAGACTTACTATCAACAAATTAGTCATTCTAAGAAGCAGCAGAAAAACAGTTAAATCTTTGGATTGTTTATTCACAGAAAATGCATTTCATATTTCCATAATGATAAACTTTTGAGGTCTGCTTACTGCTAGCTAACTGTGAACCTACTTTGGTGTCTTTGAAGTATTGCTAACTTCAGTTTGGGATTTGTGTTTGTTGCCAGGGTTTATATCCTGATGGGTGCCAGATGACAGACTCCTCCGCATTTCTGTAGGTACTTTGAGAATAAGATGTCTTTCACTACTTCCTTTTCTACCCAACTCATCATTTTTCACCCTGACTCTAAGCAGCTGTCACATGTTCTTCCCAGCTTTGTAAGCAGTACAGATGAATGTGGGTGTTACAAGATTTGCACACTCACAACTTCCAGGTTCTTCTACCTAATGTCTTCTATTTTCTTGGGGTTTTAAAATAGTCTTTCTGTACTTTTACTTCCATTTTTCCCTAGATCTTCTATATTGCTTTTTGACATTTGAGACATCGGAAGTGGGACTATGCTTAATCTATGGAGGAAACTCCTGTTATAATGAGCCTGGCCAGAAATCCCAGGATTTAACTTTAGCTTGCCCCAGCTGAAGCAGCTATCAGTATCACTGAGCTACAGCCAATGTTTTTTTTTTTTTTTTTTTTTTCCTGAGAAAAATAGTATTAAAATCTTTAATATTACTATTTTAAAAAATATCATTAAAAAATCTTCTCCAGAGTACACAACTGAGAGAGAAAGACACAGAGAAAGAGTGTCAGCTGCCTGCTAGAAAAGCAGATAAATTACTAGAATTGTAGTTAAGGCACTCCCAGAAAGGTGATAGCCAGACTGAGGTTTGAGTCCTTAAACTGAATCCATCAGGACCAGCATACTCATTTCTAATGTAATGAGACACCCTGGTAAGCATGATTCAGTAACTAAAAAGGACAGGAGATGTATCATTCTGGTCCATGGCAAAATGTCTGCTCATACTAGCCATCACTGTTTGCATACAGTTCCTGTGAATCCATGGAAAATGAGGGTCATGATGTCTCTGTTAAGCTTTTCTTAAGTTAAATATTTAATAGTTATTGTGAGAGTACTTTCCAGCAAAATGCTGAGCTGAGTTTCGCTGTGCTGCCCAGAGGCATGGTAACCAGGCACTTTCATGTGCAGCAGAACTTGCATATGAAATTAGATGTATAAGCTTTTCTTGCATTACTGCATGCAGTTTTTCGGCATCAAACGTTTCCATTAGTCTTGGGAGGGTCACAGTGTCTCTCATAATAGGCCCTCTAGCACAATTCTGTTTGGGAATTGGTGTTAAAATAATAGGAAATTTGCAATTACTAAATTTCCATTGTATGCAAAAATACATAGCTCTCTCTAAACATGGCAGGGGGGTTGGAACTGGATGATCTTAAGGTCCTTTTCAACCCTAACTATTCTATGGTTCTATGATTCTATGCTATTTATTCAGCTCCAGTTCGTTCTGCAATATGCAGCATAATTAGAAATAATTATTTTCTAACACTTTGAAAAAGTTGACATGGAAGCATGAAGCATCCAAGACTTGCAGATAATAACAGTAATAAAAAAACTATTAAAGAAATGCTTTGCATGTGAATATTTTTATACGTTAATTTCAGTTTGGTAAACTGTAGGTTTTTTATTTAGCAAACATTCAGATTATCAAGATCTTCTAAAACATTTATTTGACATTTCCTCTGATGGCACGCTTCAACACATTTTATGCTAGGTTATTCTTCTAGTGTATCTGGTTACTGTATTTTAGAAGCTACAATGTCTAAATGCATATAGTTAAAGCTACTGTAGACGAACTGTATTCACAACTTCAGATAAGCTTAAGTCCAAATTTCCTACACTTGTTACTTAGTTTTGGAAAAGAATGTGACTTAAAAGGAGGTAAATGGCATATCACAAAAAAAAAAAAAAAAGTGGCTGGAGGCAGGTAAAAGCTTCTAATTGTTGCTTCACATTGACAGTGCTAACCAAAAACATCCTAGTGTCAAACAGTAAGCAATTTGGTATTGAATAATAACTCTCATATCTTGCTATATGATTTGTCACATCACATGCACTATTTCATGACTGCATTGCACTTGATGCCCAGATGTGATGAAGACTACAAAAAATATGGGTTTTTTTTTAATGCTACTGGTAAAGCACTCACGTAAGATGACAGGGCTTTCTCATATTTTACTTGTAGCTTCTTCGCACTTACATATAGTAATTTCGAAATCAAACCAACTTTTTCAAATGCTTTCAGCAAGATATTTTGTTTTGTTATCTTATTAATATTAATTTGTTACTATAAAATGTGAAATAGGCCAAAGAAATGGGAACAACCAATACTTTTATTTTCAATTAATAAGCATTAGGTTTTTTTGTAATTATGATTTCTAAATGTTATTTTTACCTATCATACCTTGGGAGATAAAGTTAAATGCTGTCATTCAGCTATCCTGCTGTAAACTCAAATCTAATGAAATTGCTAATAAAATCTGCTTGTAAACATGCACCATTAATATATACAATGCCAATGAATTTAGGGAGGAACTACTGTTTGAAAAGATCAGAATGCCTCTAATGCACTACCAACACACAAGCAAGAGTAATAAACTTTGTAGTTCAGGATATTATTTAGAAAGAAGAAAAGGAATCTGTTGTGTGCATTGAAAGTGCTTAGTGTATTGCTACCTCCAATGCAAGTCAATGATTTCATTAATCAGTGCTGTGGGCAAACTGAGCAATTTTTGAACAGGAAGAAGGGCACAAAGAAGCCTCTGAGGACCAGGGGCTGGGGAGGGTGTGCAGTGGCTGAATGAAGCAGCTCTCAACTGCCTGTGCAGAGTAAAAGTTCCACTCTACACAGAGCTGGAGACATACAGCTCTGGTTGAAGCCAATGGCCAAATCCTGTTGACCTCAGCAGGAGCAGGAAAATGTTCTTCAATCTTTCTCTCTCATGAAGATGTTCCTCATCAAAAGGCTGTATTCTTGGGTTTGTACTCTGGTTCTGTTCAGCCTGTACTCAGGCTAATGCCTGTTGGAGTCAATAAGGTCAGATGTCTGTAGGTACATCCAGCTCCTATTTAGTTTTATTTCTGAAGCAATGGTAAAAGGATGCTGCAGATATATCTAAGGGACTTCTTTGGTCACTTGCACCTTTGCAACTGCATTGCATTCAGTGTGAGTTTTTGCAGGAAGGACTGCTGGGAGAAACTGTCTGAGATTTTCTTTATAAGTGTTTCGTTTTAGTCCCTAATTTTTTATGTTGTCTCATCTAAGCTAAACAATGACAATAAAACAATAACCAGTCTTATTTTAAGCCTGTTTTAACTATAACCATATTCTTTTCTCTTAAGACCTCTTAATTCCTTGATAATTAGTTTCTGCAACTCATCGTTGTTTGTGTTCATGCAAAGTAAGCACAGAATTAGAGATAGTAGAGACAAGGGTGAACAATAAATTGATCTAATCCAAACCTTCTCATTCTTTAATGTACACAATTATTTATTGAATTTAATTTTCTAAGCATTATTTTTATTAGAAATGTATCAATAAGAGCTTAAAATGTCAGTCTTCCATTAAATCCTTTTAGAGTATTTTTCCATGACCTAAGCATTTACTGTCAAATTATTTTTTCCTGAAATAAGTCTAAATTATTAATTTCTTGAGCTCATTCTACCATTGTTTACTGTTCAAATAGGTGAATCTCTAAATAATTATTTTTTCTTGCTGAGACTTACATGGCACTTTTCAAATATTGTAAAAAATTAGCTTCAATAAAAATGAAAAATGAAGAACATGTTAATTCTGTATATCTTTAAGAGAAAAATGTCATAATCTGCATCGGCCTCTTTTCAGCCAACATTGTTTTGCAAAATCAAAAGTAGTTTTGCTGCTTGCTATTACCTGCAGGGTTATTAGAGCTGAGAATTCATATATGGGTGACCTGGGGATTCACTTCACTTCTTTTATTAGATGTAGGCAAGAAAACCATGCTTAATAGAATACATGTGAATTATGATGCTGGAAAAATGTGGTATTTCACTTGAATATCAACTATTGCATCCTCAATCTTATTCATATTTTAAACATACTCAAAGTGCATCTTTTAGAGGAAAGATGAACGTACAGTATGAACTGGACACAGGAAGAAGAATATAAAGTTTGCAAATAATTATTCTTATGTGAAATTACAAAATATTTTCTCACTGGGATTCTGTTATATGAAATTCAGCATGCACCCAGCATTCTTGTCTACCCTACAACAAATGCTTTTTCTTTAATAAAACATGACTTTGGCAAGGATCAGTTGACTAATTTGTTCTTCAGCATCCCTGGCTTGAAATCAGAAGAAGACTAATGATGCAGTCAGTAGATACTTCTCAGTTTGTACAGGTTTACCCTAGGCATTGGACATCTGTTTATGAGAGATCATGCTGAGAAAATGCCTACATAAGTGTCATCTTTCATCGTAACAAGTAGTGGAAATAACAATTAACATCCTTGATTTATGGCATTTTTTCTCACATTTTTGTGCAGTTTGTCAGCTATTATTTTCTTAATTATCCAGAATGGATATTGTTCACTATTAATCATCTTTATTCTTGTGCTCTGAATTTGTATCTAACTCTGACTGGTATGACAGTGGTGTAGTGAAACTAACCTGACACATGGAGAGGCCGTGCAAGAGCTGAATGAAAACGTAACAAATGAGTACACACTTCTGCTAAAAAAGAATCTGGGAAAAAGGATCTGTAAAATTTAATGCTCAAAATCGCTTTGTGAAACTGGCTTAAAAAATCCTTAGGTCAAACCTTGTGTGTTTTTTTGGTTTGATACATTTGATATTTCTTTGACAAGTGGAGTTGGCAGAGAACTGGGAAAGCAAAACACTGTAGAAAAACACATGGCTGTCTGTTGGAACAAGTCCAGAGCAGGGCCACGAGGATGATCAGGGCACCTCCCGCATGAAGACAGGCTGAGAAAATTGGGGCTGTTCAGCCTGGAGAAGACAAGGCTGCGTGGAAACCTCGTAGCAGCCTTCCAGTTTCTGAAGGGGGCCTTTAAGGATGCTGGGGAGGGACTTTTCATTAGGGACTGTAGTGATAAGACAAGGGGTAATGGGTTAAAACTTAAACAGGGAAGTTTAGATTGGATATAAGGAGGAAGTTCTTTACTGTAAGGGTGATGAGGCCCTGGAATGTGTTGCCCAGCAAAGTTGTGAATGCTCCATCGCTGGCAGTATTCAAGGCCAGGATGGACAGAGCCTCAGGTGACAAGGTTTAGTGGGAGGTGTCCCTGCCCATGGCAGGGGGATTGGAACTTGATGATCTTAAGGTCCTTTCCAACCCTAACTATTCTATGATTCTATGATTCTGTAAAAGCAGTTCAATACGAAATGAGAACTTGTATTACCCTTTCCTTTCAGTTCCTGAGAGTTTCTAAATCAACTTATTGTCTGT
This sequence comes from Amazona ochrocephala, assembly GCA_039720435.1. Taxonomy (NCBI): domain Eukaryota; kingdom Metazoa; phylum Chordata; class Aves; order Psittaciformes; family Psittacidae; genus Amazona; species Amazona ochrocephala. The sequence continues at coordinate 76,326,321 of CM077881.1, read as the reverse complement.
AAAATATATCGATATCCATGACAGTAGTCATCATTATTGTGATAACGACGACTAGTATTATGTGTATTTATGAAGTATTAATTTTTTGAGGAAGGGATGATTCAGTCCATTGATGGCTATTGCAATTTTTCTGCAAAAATCCCTATGAGTAATCACTGCCAGTGGTTTGTAAGAGTGGATATCAACACACTGTTATAGCTGTTGTTTGTAATAATAATTTCTTTGGAAACTACACATTTCTTATGTAAATGTTGTTTTAATCACAAACCAAACTTTTTGTGATAATTAATCCATAGCTACAATCTGAATTCAGTTATGATCACTGATAGAAAGAAGTATTTGAGACTGAAGCACTAAAGCAGTAGATGTAAGAGTAAAGGGTTATTTTTTAAAAGTCTTCAAAATAAATCTTTATTTCTTCACCGTTATAAGTATTATCCTAACCCTAAACCTAGATTTCTTGTGCCATCTGTCACTTCTTCGTTTTTATTAGGTCTAAGTAAACCTTAACACTGTTTAAACGGATAGTGGGAAAGAAAAGTATATATACTGTTATCCCCCAAATCTACCTGATCCATCATAGCAATAGACAAAAAATAGACAAAATCCTAGCCATAAAAACTTTACCGGGCATTGGAAGGAGAATTGACTTTTCAGTAAAATCTGAAAAGGCATAATCTGTTTTGATGAGCTTTAATAACATGAGCAGAAGTTTGTAGCTGAAGATGCTTTGTATGCAACAGTATATGCTAAGGATTAGAGTTTGCAGAAGTGATTAATCTTAATGATTTCAACAGAAAACCCTCTAAGAAACTGTCAGTGCTATATATTAAATTTCAAGAGCTAATATTTATTATTATTGATCTTTGGTGTTAGGGAAAAAAAAAAGAACAACTTTCTCTTTTCTCCCAGGCACCTTTGTTTATTACCCTGTGGAGTTCCACAAAAAAAAAGGAAATGGATACTGCAAACTAAAAAGCCTTGCACGCTTGCACATGGGAATTGTGGAAGAGACTTCTAGGATTAGGTCTGTAAATTCCAGATGAAAGTGTGTTGGGGAAAAAAAGTGGCCACACTGGAACAAAAGGCAAGACTCACACTGCTTGCACACGGCCAGGATTTCATGCTAAATTTTCCTATTTTCCTGTCACAAGTTACCTTTTTCATTTACCATTTTTTTTTTATCAGGAGAATGGGGTAACTTAAAAAGACTTGCAAGAAGAAGAAAATATATCCTAAGTGCAGTCCTTCTTTGCATCCTACTTTCATTGATACAGATATTTTACATTTCCCTCAAGAAAACACACTGTGAGTCTTTTTGGCTAATATGTATCATGATTTGCACATAGTTCTGATATTTCATTCTTTTGAAGTCCATGATTTTAAAATACCTCACAGTCCATCTGAGCATCTTTTTGTTTGTCGATTGCTGGGTATTAAAACATGTATTAGTTACAGTCTGGTAGATTACAAAAATTGTTATACTTTGTTAAGCAATAGTACTGATTATTTCACTGAAAGTAACAGAATATAACAGAAGATGTTTAAAAATATTTTCCTGAAAACTATGAGGAACAATAATGAAATGACTGACTTTATATTCATGTAGATAAATGTTTATGATGTATTTTGAAGTAAAAAGAAATACAGATAGGTTATATTTAGTATTTAAACAATTAAGAAATGTTCTGTTTTGGTACTACATAAATACATGCGTATGTACTCTATACATGTATATATCTCTGTGCCTGTATGAATATATGATTGTATTTATGCACATGTGTATAATTCTGTTGCTTATCACTCACTGAGTGGGAGTAGCACCTGCAGGAAAGCTGGGCATGCTACTTATGAAGTTACCTCCAGCATGGGGCAGAGCCCCATCTCAGCCGTGTCCTCCCAGGGAGCATTCTCACATTGCTCCCTCCCCAACCAGGGGATTTTTGTGGAAGGCTGACAGCTTCTCAGTACCAGTTAATTTACACAAAAACCCTCCAAGATTCTCTTGCTGCTACAAGCACATGTGTAGTTCAATGCTTGAGAATTATATAAACTCCTATGTCAATATTCCTTTTGCCTTTTCTCCTTGTGAAATAAATGCCGTTTGTCCTATGGCTTGGCAGGTTAGGTTACGTTGTGTTGCCGCCTGCTTTGGAGAAGAGCTGTGCATGTTAGTGTTGTAGTGGGCTTGCCTGTGCTTCTTTCCTTTTATATGCAGTCTGACATGAAGTGGCTTCCATCAGCTTCTAGAGCACCAGTGGAAGACTGTAACAGAACAAAACTCCCAAATACTGCTTCTCTAGGAAGCAGAAGTTACACAGGAAGAAACAGATGATGTTTTGAGTTTGGCTTATGAAATTACAAGTGTCAAGTGGTCTAATGTTGAATGGTGTATTCTTTTACTGCAGGTGATGCTATTTCCCTGAACTCTGTCTTCACTGCTAAAAATTGTATACATTTCCTGTTTTCCTTAGTGGACAAAAAGAATAAAGGAAACAAAAAGCCTTTAAATACTTCAATCACAAGCACCTTGTACTTATCATGAAACTCCTATGTTTATTACTTTCTCCCATACAAAGCAACACATACAGGGTGAAACTGAAGACCTGAATTTTGTGAGTGAACATGCAAACATAATAACAGCATGCAGCCTATAACTCTGTTAGTCCTTACTTTTGTATCTACACATAAATATTCCAGCAGCAGTGTCAACATCTTAGCTTTCCTTCCCTCCTAAAGAACATTAACCAAACTGTTCTAAATATGTTAAAACCAAAGATGATGGATTGTGAGTCATGTAAAACATGGCACAGCACAACCGTCTCATTTTTCATGAGCTTTTGTTCTCATTGCACAGCATACCTGTTTTACCTACAGAACGCACTGCTCCCAACTAGTTCTTAGTTCTTAGAAACAGACCCCATTAAAGGTTTTCTTTTACCTTTCCATAAGCTTAAAATTTAAAAACAATTGACTTCACCATGAATAACACTTGCTGCACTTGTTTGTTGCTTTTTCTGGAAAACTTTCTAAGAGGCTAGATTTGTAAATGTAGGCTTCGATACAAAAATTGCTATTTATGACTCAGTGCACATAGATATTACCAGTGATCTTATATTCATGCATGTATATTTGCAGAAGCAATAGGTATTGTATAATAGGATAAATAAAACGGAGGAAACATTAAAGGTAAGGATGAAAAACAATGTCTTAATAGTTCAGCACCATGGCATAAAACAAAAGAAAAAAAATACACTAATTCACCAAATGTTTTCTTCTTGTAATTGCATTCCCTGCATTCTAAGACAAAGTTACATTATGCAATGATAGGTATGGCAAATGGATTGTTTGCTAGCATCAGAAAAAAGAAGACCTTATCTCTGAGAAACCAGATGGTACAAAAATCCCAGCAGTATCACAAGAATCTGACAGATTTAAATGGTATCTAACCTAAAATTGTAAACTATCCCCAAAACATTAGATTAGCAAGCCTTTCAAGTATGAATATTGCATACAAGTTAGTGAAAGGGAGCACAAGATCTTGTTCCAGCAACCATGACTTTGAAAGTCACCCAAAGCTACTCATAAGAGTAGTTGTAGCTTGGAATTGTGAAATGCCTCCAGTGAATACATTATTACATATTTATTTGGGGATTTTAATTTCTTGTTAAATGATGAGTTTTCACCAAGTCTTTTTAATGTCTTAGAAAGCAGCCTCTGATTGCAAATCATGTTATCAGCTAACATAATTCCTTAACCATGACTATATAGACTGCATTAATTTACAGACTTGCTACATTTATGTGAAAGTGCTACTTTGGACTATTACGGCTGCCACTGGGATTTGGAAAGATTTAACCTTTCTGAGACTGGTTGTAGAATCAATGGGTCATTGATCATGAATGCAAAGTTTTTTCCATTCTCATTTAACCCCAAATTTTTCTTTTTTATTTTATTGTCTTTTTAGATCCCCTAACATTTTCCTTACAGTCTGTATCATATTCAGACACAGGAGTTTTATGTTTTAGTATTAGGAGTCCCAGTTTTAGTATTAAACATTTGCTATTTGCAGAAGCTGTTAAAATTACTTTTTCGGTGTCCTGTTCAATTTACAAGATCCCTCAATTCCACCAAATTTTGGCTGTAGAGGAATGTCACACCCAAGGGGTTCATGTTTCCTTTCTTCCCTCATATTTCCACAGGCAGACGGGCTGCATTTTCAGACATGACCTTAATGTGTGTAATATGTTCCTGCTTCCTTTCCTGCAACCCCGGCAATTTTCTAATTGTCTGTTTCATGTTTCTTCACTTTGGCCAGTGTCGAGCAAGCTCTAAAATGATCTCCTGATGTTAATATTTCAATCTTCAATCTTGCTTTGTTTTCCCTCTTATTTTTGTGCTCTTTTTCAGTCAGTATTATGTTTCTACAAGTTAATCTCCTGTTACAGCCCTCGTCAGATTGGCATTATGCTGTAAGGCACCGAATGCTCCCTGGGACTTAAGTTAGAACATGGCTGCAATTAACTTAAACTTGCTGAATAGAAGTCAATAGCATAGGTATGGCACACACTGCGCCAGAGACACTGACTCTGTTTCTGTTAAGGAGCATACAAGACCTAAGAGCAAGAAGTCAAAAAAATAACTGTATTTACCTTGCCACTAGGAGCTCACAAAAGAGGGCATTTAAGGGTGGATCAATGACTGGTAGCAATATCTTGCTTGCTACAGTGATGGCCTTGACTTCCCTGCCCCACCACTGGCCTGTACAGGAGAGAGGTAATTGATGACAGCCTGTTACCAAACAGCAGGTTATAGTACTCCTGTTGTCCATCCATACAGGCAACCTAATTTTCCCTTGTGCCTAGAAACCAGCTCATACTAAGCACCTGCATTCACATATTAGTTTTGTAAGCAAACCGTCTGGACATAGTGTTGTTCAATATTCCTAACATGTCAATGTCAAGGATAAAGGGTATTATTATTATTACTATTATAGTATTGACTGTATAGATTTGGCAGTGCAGGAAGATTACATTAATAGACCCCATTCTATAGCTTATTTCTAAGCAATTTCCCAATGATGTTGTAACTCTAAGCCAGATACAAGCTCGGGATATGAACAACATATCAGCTTTTTTCCTATTATTATGCATGACTGAGATCGAGTTATACATTAGCCAGCTGTTTTATGATTTAGTTGGACATTTTTTTTTCCTCCATTTCTTTTAGGAATGCTAACATAATTATTGTTACTTTTTAAAAATCTATTATACAGTTTTGTTTCTTTCTGTCCCATTTTTCTTCTATTTTAATTCATGCGATCTTGCCACCTTATTGAAGTTTCTCCTTACAATTAGTTTACTCTCCTGATGACTCATCATAATACTGCCACATCTCTAGGACTGGCTGAAGTATAGGTTGTAAAGAACTTGGTTTGAAAAAAGAGTTTATGTTTGAACGTTTGCTTGGTTTTGGCTAATCTGTCCAAAACACTCAGAAGGCATTCATTACTGTGGAATGTTTACAAAATAGATTAGCTCAATATATTTCTGTCTACAGCCTGCTTGAATTTCTTAAGACTTTACCAAAGGAAGAGATCTTTGTGGAGGAAGAATTTTATAGAACATATAAAGAAAGTTAGGAACTGATTTGGCTGAATTTGGACATTTGCTAGACACGAGTTTCACCATCTCTACAGTGTCAGTAAAAGCCTACAAAACACATGCATTCCATATTGTCTCAGCATGGCAAGGAGATGAACTAGTTAATAGAGTCTCACCTACACTATCTCGTTTATTTATCAAAACAGTTCACTAAATTGTGAAGTACACTTTGCATAAGCCTGTGTAAATGTTTATATGGGCATTGAAAGCAGCTTAAAGACCAACAGATACTCAATACCTAATGAGAATAGAATGTATACCACCAGACGAAAGAATCCATTTGATAAATCTGTTATAATCCAAGGATTATACATTTTACTTAATATAAACATATACATGTTTATATACATATACAGTATATTTATAGATATATATTTAGTATATTTATATATATTTATATATATTCTATATATTTTATATATAAATATACATGTTTATATTACAATATATATTTTACATTACAGCTTTACTGGAAAATTTCTGTCTCTTCTGTTTGTATCAGTTTCTCATTGGAATTAGAAACCACTTGATGCTCCTTTAGCAATACAGTGTTTATAGTAACTGTGAACTTTTCACTCATATGGAGACAGGCAAGAGTGGTTTTACATAAAATGCACTAAATAAGACAGTAACTAAACTAACTAATAAACTAACACAATAAGATTAGTAATCACAGGACCCTGTGTCTCTGTGCATGCATATTTAAATTAAATCCTGGCTTAGAACAGAATAGGGGTTAGCTCTCTATTTATCTGCACGATAGGCTTTTTTCCCCCCTCACAAGATCTTGATCTATTGGGGAGCTGTGGAAGGAGGGGCGGAAGAAGAGTCCATAGAGAAAAAGAGGTTTTACAATGAATTACACTGTTTTAGAGAGCTAAACTATATAAACACCAATTGCATGTATAACACTTTCTAAACATTTCCAGGTGCTGTCTGGAAATAGTTAGCTCAGGCTGAATATATTTAGATAAGTGCAACAAGCTTGATTTATTTGGATACACGGCAACTCCTAGCCATATCAGCTTTGACAAACCAGGTCATCCCTGTGCATTTAAAGCACATACACAAGTGAAGGATACTGAGTAAAATATCTATCACTGATGCCTCCACCCAATTCCCCTGTAAACTGAAATACTGGGCTAAATTCTGGTATCATCTGGACCTTTAGACAAAGCCCCAGCAGATGTTTCTCCCAGACTGCTGCCTTGAGGGTAACACACAGCACTTTCTATTCACATGCCCATGCATCTGAGAAAGACTACACAGAACCAGTCCATTGAAACACAAGCAGGCACATTTACTTTCTCTCTCCTTTTATGGGTGCATTCACCCACCCAAAAGCCTTTGGAGACGGATGAATGACGGTAAGAAAAACTAACTGAATATGCTGACTAAAAATTTCAGAGACTTATAGAAACCCTGGCTTTGTTATTAATGGTAGCGTCAAGAAATCAATGAAGATTACATGTTTCTCCTGATAATATCTCAGACGACATTCCTCACTGGCAGCTTTCCGTGTTACTTAACACAATTGGTGTGTACTTGGGTATCATGCCAGCAAAAAATAGTGAAGCTCTTCAACACTACAAAAAAAGCGTATTAACGTATACATTATGCCTTGCATAGACTGTCGGGGTTCCAAAAGCAGCATTCATCTTTATGTGGCTGCTTGCCAGCTCCCATATACACACATCGGCATGCCCCCAGGAAGCAATCTAAGCCTTCTTTCATTTTTTAATAGGCAGATGAGCTGCCAATAAATTGCCAGGAAGGACTGAATTGGAGGAAGACGGCCTGCCTTTCTCATTTTCACCCCACATGCACTTGCTACTTTAGATCTAAAAAGGAAACAAGAAATAACAAGATGCTTATCCTCTGGCTTTATGTAATTAATACAGAGAATTTCCCAGACAGTGTAATTGCTATAGTGACAAATATCAGAAGCGTATTACATGTTGACACTGGTTCTTGAGTTCAGCAGTTTGTGATACTATTGCCCACCAACAAAACATCTGACATAAATGGCTAGCCTATTAACTCACCCTTGGAGGAAAGTGTCTTACAGTTCCCATCCTACTTGTCAAGAGGCATTTGCAAGTCTTACAATGCATTTAATAAATTCTCTAGTGCTTGCACATTCAATTTCCATCCCTTCTTTTTAATCTTTAGTGATTTCAGCAGCAATGTCCTGGGAACCATTTTGTTACAAAAACTCTAATAAAGAAAAAAGCAGGGTGACATTTAATTAACAAAATTAATTAGTGCTAAATAGTGAAAGAGCATTCTCTAGCCATTTATGAGACAACAGCTGAAAACTGGAAGAATGTTGAGGATGACAGCTGGAAACTGAGCTCAATTAAAAGTTAAAATACATTGTGAGAATATGAGGAAAAAAAAAGCTTCTATACTTAATTGCCTCATGACCTTAAACTTGTGCCAGTGAGGATTTTCAACCTTTCTTGAGGTGTCACCCTGACAATTCTCCACTAGAGGTATGATAGCCTATACAGAGAATTTAAGATTGCTAATAATAACCTTGATTTTCTTCTGTGGCCCTTTAGAAAGTATCTGCAGGGCCTCCTCTCCCCCAAGGACTTTGTGGAACGGAGCTTGATATTCTAATCATGTCATTGAATATGAAGTTTAATGAAAGTAAGAGCTGAAAAGAATCAGTTGCATCCACCATTCCCACTAATTAGATACTGTATAGTTCTTGGACGACTTTAGTTTAATGAAACAACCGAAATGATGTTCTTAAATGGTAAAAAAGCAGCAAGTGTGCTTTATGGTAGAGATTTCTTTATTATTATTTTTAACTCACTTCTGTTTATTGCTCTTAAACCTCTACAACATAAAATTAGGGAATAAATCCCACAGTTTAATCTTAGCCTATGGTTATTTTTTTTATCATTTCTTCTATTTCTGATTTTTGTACTAAATAATCTAAAGTCAACATATTGCAAATTATTAAATTAATTAATAAGTCAAACAATGACTTGTCTGTATGACAGAATGATAAATGATCATAACACATACTGATATGTTCAAAGACAAAGGGCTGAGTAGTCTCTACTCGTGTCAGAGTGTTTGATCATGTGTTCTAGAAACTAGGCAAGGCAGGTTACCCAATTGTCCTTGAGCACTTATACAGTCTTATCTCTTTCAAGATGGACTCTCATTTTCTCTGTAAGTTTTGTCCTGCCTGGCTGGGCCTGTGTCACTCTGACAGAGAGGTCTCCCGAGCCATTGTCCCAGTGAGATACAGCTGCACACCATCCTGTACATACTCCTCATATGACCTACTAATGGCTCTGTAACTTAAACCCCAATATTTATCAGTTTGTTTTGCCCACTTCTGTTCACTACAGTCCATGGCAACACCGAGCTTCTTTTACTTAAAACATGCCTGGATCGAAAATTGCTGTGCAAATTCTCCTTCCTGAGCTTTGCCTTTTCTTTCTACAATCAAGATGGATTATACCTTTTTTTCCAAGATAATCTAATTATTTCCAATTTTCTGAAGCTCTGTTGTACAAACGGTCTTTTTAAAAAGTATTGATTTTAGTTGAAGGAAAAGTAGAAGCCAAAAAGAATGTTGAAAATATTCACTGTAGAAAGGACACACGGTTGTCTAAACAAAAATCCAGTGTCTCAGTAGTATGCAACAACATTTACAGAAGGATTACCAAATTTATAGAACAAGGAAAAAACACAGTGAGCTTGGGTGTTGGGGATTTTAGATAGCCACATGAAATATATATGCAACATTCCCAAGTGTGAGCTCTCACATGTTGACGACATGCCTTCCACAAGACAAATAGAAAATCAGTTGAGAAGTAGTCAAGTAAATGGAGAGAAACATTCAAAAAGGAAAATATATGTAGCTTATGATCCAGCTCCCATGGAAAAATTATTGTCCAGAGCGAAAAAAAAAGGGTAATCTGAAGAATCTGATCCAGACAGTTTAAATCAGGTCATGCTTGTTGCCTTAAAATTTAGGTTTGCTTTTGTTTTTTCTCTTTTATAGTCTTTAACGAGAAGATTGAATTGCCTTCACGACTTACATTTATTTGTTGACTAAAATGTTACATTTGACCTTCCACACACATATGAACCTGTGAAACTTCATATTTTTAGTACAGTTAAATAGACATAAGTAAGAACAATTTTACTGTTTTCAGGATAGGCTCTACATTTACATTTAGATATTTATGTTGCTGAAGGTTCCTATAACTTTCATTGTCTTCAGTGGGAAGTACTCTAAAATGTGAAAATACTGGCACATCTTAAAAAAACTTAAAAGTCAATAAAATAATATTGTACATGTAGATATGCTTTACATTTATACTGTTTTTACAATTCTGAGTTGTTCACATCTTCAAAGTGGACATAAAGTCAAAATCTAATGATTATTGAAATCAGTGGGGCTCTTCCCACTGACCTCAGGAGCAGTACTTTTCATTTGTCTACAAATCAATAACCTATTTTAATGTTAATACTATACCACTTGGACTCCTTCAGAGAAACTCTCATTTTTCAAATACATTCTGTTCTGATACTGAGGAATGATACAGAAGCATTTTTCCCAGCATAAAGGTGTTAATATTGGTAGATACGTTATTCCTTTCTGAATCACAGTGTTGTTCTTACACATTCTCTAATGAACACTTTTTTCAAAAAAGAGAAGTGACATCTTCTTAGTAAATGCCCATTTATTATTAAATGCACACCGTAAGATTCATTAATGAATACTGGAGAAATGTTAATAATGTATTTTCAATACCTCTTTTATCCTGAAAGAAATGTTTCCTAATTAAGTTCAGTGAGCCACCATATATATCCTCCCAAGTGCTATCATAATAATTTTCACAGTAATTTAAGATTTACTGTGTTTTCAAAGGAGTAACAGTACTGTTTCTAGAAAAACAAAAGTAAGAAAACATAACGCATGTAGCTTTTCATTAAGTCAAACATTGGGATATCCAGACATGGGGAAGCGAAGGGTTTATTTTGCACACTGAGACCTGTGTTAAGGCTAATCTCATGACTGCCATGAGTACTGTGCTACAGAGATGCGTCTGTCAACCATCCAACAGCTACTTACAAGTACAACTCTTGAGCCCCTCACTTATGGCCACATGGAAGCCCACAGGAAATGGAATATTCCTGAGAATGCAGCAGCAACAGGGTAAAAAAAAAATATCCCTTCACTGAACTACAGACCTTGTTACTACATGTTTAAGGCTGATGAGGAAGCTTGCTATCAAATATATGACAATTAGTTTATGAAAATTCCTACTGATGAAATCACACATGAACAATGGGTATAAAGGTTAAACATTTGTGTTTGAATTTATAAATAGCAGCCAATTTTCCATTTAATAAGCTACTTTCATATAAAGGGTAGAAATAAATAAATCCTCTCCCAAATTAAGACCAAAAATGTAAACTCATCAAAACCTTAATGATTTTTGACTGAGAAATAATAAAATTTAAATTTACCAAAATCATATGCAACCTGCTGTCTTTGTCTGCCAGAGGGTAAAGCCAATTCAATCAAATCCCTCAGTAAATCATTCAAAATGAATCAAGTAACTCAAGGTCTTGTGCTTCGTTTGCTTTGTGGTTTTTTTAAACATAAGAAACAGATGACTTTGTGGGATAACCTTTGTGAGTGTAAGATCCTGACACAGTTTTAGACTGGCACTTAGTGGTAACAATGAATTGGTGACCGTTGCTGGAAAGAAAACTGCAATGAGACTTACACCCAAATGTGCCTTTTCTTCCCGTCCACAGGAACCAAAGTGCTCTAAAGTCTGACTCCAGCTGATTGTTTTTTTTAATGAATCCTAAATCAGCCACCTCTAATTTGGAGTTTTTAGAGCTGGAAGTATTAATCCAATTCTTCTGGATTACCGATCGGTAAGTAACTCAATACCCATTTAAAAACTGTGTCTCTCGGCACCCATCAAAGGGTTCAAAATCACTTTGATGGTGTCATCTCTGTAGCCCACACCTTATCGTACAGGTTTTCAGTGGGCATAGAGTCTACCACTGAAAAGTATTAGCCCACTGCTACTTCCTTAACCAGTTAATTACATTGGCTTAAGGCTACCTCTGAGTTCTTTTGTCAAGGCTAAATTTAGCAAAATTTGGGATGTGAATATATTTTACTTTAGTTCTGTTTATCTGACTGACTGCTCCCTTAGAGATTAATCTGAGAAGCTTTCCAACCTTCTCTTTGCCTTTGATCAAAGGCTGTCAGAATTTGCTTCATTTACATTTCAGACCCACTGATTAAAACCATGTCCTTTGGGTTATGAAGTATTGTTGGATGACAGAACTAAGACATACTATTCGAACTTCCTCATTACATTGTATTCCTTCCAGATTTTTATCACCCCGCTATTATGCCCTTCCTGTATCTGCATGCCTGTTTGGGAAAGGAACTTTCTTGCTGCAGAAGTACTGTCAATCTAGAAGTACTGTTTTGGGACAATAAATGACACTTGGTCCTAGGGATATCATTACTGTTAAAAGCATTCTTGGTGTAAAGGTAACCTGCTAACAGCTGGGAGCACAATACTTTTTCAAATGTTCTTCTACATATACAGTAATACCTCTTTTTGTGGAAGCCTATGAACAGCGCACAACAACTACAGCAGTTTAATTTAGAAGGACTCAGCTCCTTGCAACAGATAGTTACAAAGCCATTCAGTCAGAATAAAATCTGTAATGAGAAAAGTTCATTGGTTGGTGTTACAGCACGTTGTTTTATGTTGTTAGCAACAAACAAGGTTCACAACATGACATTACATCAACTTAATCTGTATCCCTTGATAACGTTTTAAAATCCTGGGCATTCACCAGAATTCCCTTTTCCTGAGAAAGGTTCAGTTAAGCTCCTATTAAACTCGTATGATGTCACAGAACACTGACAGAGTAAATCTCTGAAGCCTGATTTGGCTTTCTTCTTTGCTTTCCTCCATTTTCTGGAGCAAGTGTTTTCCACTAAGAGCCTTACTCTTTCACTGGCTTTGACAACTGATACCTTGGGGATAGTAAGCACAAAGATGGGAAAAAGACATAAGTACAGTCTCTTCTACAGCACTGGCAGATGAATTGGACAGGCAAGTGTTTGACTAAAAGAAGTATGAGCTTTGCTGCCATTACCACCAGTGCTATACATTGTAACTTGGATTTTTAAGACTTACTTTTTCAGAGGTCACTTTAAGTACTCAATTCATTCTACCTCTGCATCAAAGTTAAGGTTACCATAGCAAGAAAAACTACATGATTCATTGGTACGTACTGTGAAAATCTGCTCAAGGAGAAAAATTTACTACCAGAAATGAGACTAAAATCTCTCCAAATCTATTATATTCTAAATTTTCCTGGCATATTTTTTTAATCATCATCATTTTTATTTTATCCCTTCAAGAATTTTTTATCTTCCTACAAGTAGTCCTTCTTGATAGATATGATGAAATTTCAAATTTATTTACTACAGGTATGGAGAGTGAATCATAGAATCATAGAATAGTTAGGGTTGGAAAGGACCTTAAGATCATCTAGTTCCAACCCCCCTGCCACGGGCAGGGACAACTCACACTAAACCATGCCACCCAATGCTATGTCCAACCCCGCCTTGAACACCGTCAGCAATGGAGCATTCACAACTTCCCTGGGCAACCCATTCCAGTGCCTCACCACCCTCACAGTAAAGAATTTCTTCCTCAGATCCAATCTAAACCTCCCCTGTTTAAGTTTGAACCCATTACCCCTTGTCCTCTCACTACAGTTCCTAATGAAGAGTCCCTCCCCAGCATCCCTATAGGCCCCCTTCAGGCATTGGAAGGCTGCTATGAGGTCTCCACGCAGCCTTCTCTTCTCCAGGCTGAACAACTCCAACTTTCTCATCCTATCTTCATACGGGAGGTGCTCTGAAACTGTCTTTTGTATTACAAAAATAATAATCTTTTTACTCGCATGTCAGGAGACAGAGTGACTGCTTGCCAAATATCTGTTGTTTAAGACTTTTAAATGCTTTCACATATTAACTGACATCAATAAAATTCATTAAAGTCCTCCATAGTGTACACTGCAGACGCAAGGAACTGAGTATGAGTTTTGACTTTGCTTTTCTTGCTTCTTACATAAAAGAGAAAATGCTTTTATTGATACTTTTTATTACCTCTTTTTTAAGAGTTCCCTACTTAGGAGCCATTTGAGGACTCCTTTCATTCCTTCTTTACTCTGAATTTGTGTTTCTTTATTACAGACAAAATAACCATTTAAATAAAGAAATAATAATCATAATAACTATGGATAAACCGTTACAGGGAAACATTTTCATAATGTAAGAATTTACAAGAAGAATGACATATTCGTATTGCAATATGCTGCTTAAGTGAGTCTGTAACCCAGCATGCACAATAATATACCTAACTGGTTACATCCTTAGCATCATCTTGTATTTAAAAGGACAGAGGGTTTGCTACCAGTGAATGCAAATGAGAAATGTAAAAATCATATAATTTTACACTGCAGGTTCTAAACACATTAGTCTGCTCAAAATTTATTGAGTAGTAAAGAAAAATGCACCATTCTTGAATGTGATCTAGCTACGTGATGCTAACAATGTGTGTGTATATATTTCAGCATTTTATAGCAAAAATAATTGTTCAGCTTTCAAAGATGAGGAAAGGCTGTCTCCCAAATCCAGAGTCAAAGACTATGGTTCTATTTGGAGATTACCATATGTACCCTTTGGACTCTAAAAAGATATGGGCCTTTTAATTTGGGGGGATATTTCATATCTCATGCTCCTTTTGTTTCCCTCGAATACCTGGAGCATTTCACTCTATTGCACAGAGATATTTATTTTGTTCTCGTAACTGTAAGAAATGGAAAAAAAGGACTGTCCATGAAACCATAAGTACATGTGTATGAATACTATTGATACCAATTCATTCTTTCTTTACAGAGAAGGGAACAATGTGAAAAAATACCCAAGAATAAGCTGTAACTGCTATTCACAAAATGGATAAAACCTCATTTAACCAACTCTAGGAACAGTTTAATCAGCAATATGTGCTGCCGCACAACTCCACCAGACTACAACATTTAAAAAGTGGCACCCAAATGCATGCAGGGTGTAGACGGCCCTGTCAGGAGTAGTTCTGATCTGGTGAGGAAGCCTTGCTGCATCTTTTTTCTTTTGAATGGGTCAGGTCTATGTGTCAAGTATGAGCAACAGTATACATAGATACATAATTCCACATTTTGATCACAGGCAGTCAGCTATTATTAATTTTTTTCATTATTTTAATCTAGATTCATTAGAAAAATTACCAATGGAGTACGTTCACAGTACAAAACAGTACACAGAAGTTGACAATAACAGAGGGTTGAAAAGATACTTTCACTCAAATTTATAGATTAGATCATTAAATGAATGACACAAATATTTACCAAATATAAACTTGCATTCTGTCTCAGTTTATGCTAGTATAAAGTAAAAGGATTCCACTACTGGAAGACAGCCAGCTAATTTCATTCATCATAGTCTTGCAGTTTCATTGACCAATCAAAATTAAAATGATGCGTAATAGCCAACAATACATGGTGTCATTAACATGCAAAATTATGCTTCTCGCTCTGACTTCAAACCCTTTTTCATGTTTCTTACTATCATACTAAAAACGAAATTAGTTAAAATGAAATCCTTGTAAATGAAAAATGCTCTCGGGCTTATCAGGTGAAAAGGGTGCAGGTCCTGTATGAGTGATTGAAGAAATTGCGCTTTTTGCCTACTTCCCCCACCCTGAGAATAAATTCATATTATTTTTAAATGTTGCAGGTTTTATTTGCCTTAAAGTAGCTGCTTTAAGCAGGTGATGTGTGCCAGTTCAAGAAGCAGCAAGCGAACCAAAAATCCCTAGGCAGCGCAGACATTCAAGACCCTGAGTAATAGGCTTCAGTCACATAAGCTTTGACAAATAGAAGGAAAGATTTCCTGAGCTTAAAGACACTTTTAAAATATTTTTGTTTCTATTTTTCATAAACTCCTCATTTTTTTAATATTGTAATTAAAAATGGAATTTCTTTTACATCGTTAAACTGTGCTTGAGTATTATTACAACTGAAACAGATACTACAGCATTTGAGTTTCCAAGACTTCCAAGTGCCTATCTTACTATTTTGTCCTAGTAAGTCATAATCTACAACATAGAGCAGAGATACTTCAAGGAAAGAAAAACATTCCTGCTGCACTGCAGAATCTCTATTGACCTGCATCTCTCTTCTACTTACTGAGTTCTTGACTAGACCAAGGGCTTTTGGAATCCCCAACAATAAATTACGTGGCAAGAGTCTTGTACCCATGCACGCAACACAATGTGTGCCTCAGAAACTACATAGGAAAACAAAGTTGTGGCTTGCAAACCTGCCCCTGTTTCATGCATTGTTAGAATGAAATAAACTACTTCTCTTTGGGTTTCCTTACTATGCTATAAACTCCTTTCTGCAAAGAAGTTCACAAAATATTTTTAATGGCAACTTCAGAAAATTACTTTTAATAGCAACATTTGGAAAAGTAGGCCATCTTTTATTCTGCAAAATATAGTCATGTACCTCAAGTGCAAGTATGTTTGGTTACATGACTCAGTTCCTAGTAATATTTTCCTCAGTTTGATTAGCTAAAGAAGAAACACCCTACTTATAATTACACTGTAATGATGAAGGGATGTGTCAACATAACTATACCTTCTCATGTACACATTACAAACATAAGAATCCAATTGCAAGCAGGTAACAATAAGAATGAAATCAATTGGCTTTGAATATTAAGAGCAAATAAAAAAATCCATAGAGTGTAGATACAAGAACCAGAAAGAATCATATTTGCCTGTGGTTATGTTATAGACTACTTTTTTTTTCATAATGTTTAAAAAATGGTCTCCATTAAATCACTCAGTTATGGAATTTTCTCAGATTTACATTTTGTTTCTAATGCACACTACCGGATGGGATGCTTGGTTTTTCCTTTCCAAAGAAGGAATCTGGAACATTGCCTCAGCTCAGCAAAATTTGCTCTAAGAGCAAAGTGGAGGACCATTTCATTTGCTAGCAAGCTTTTTTTTGTAGTGATTTTGGTCTGTGAGTTTAGTTTGAATTGAAATTAAAGGAAATTTGAAAGAATTGTTTATTCAGTCTTGAAAGGAAAAAATGAAGACAAAAGAGTACTGGTCACACACATTAAAGTTTACTCCGACAAAGCCGGTAATAAATTGCCTTCTATATCCATTGTGAATAAGGTGAAAGAAGAGATGTGTATAAAATGCAGCAATGAAAGTTTAAGCTAGATGTTATGAAAAAAACACCATTGAGAGGATAAAGGAATCAAGTTGGCTAAGAAACTGGAGGAATTTAGATTTTCAAGGGCTGGTTAGAGTAGCATCAGCCAAGAACTGTTCAGCTATAACTGCTTCTGTCCTGAGGCAAACAAATACACTAGGAGACAAGGTAAGGTCCCGTTCAGCCTTACTCTTGCTTTTACAGTCTTTCTGAAATGAGAAATATTTTTATTTGAACATTTGTAAGGTTCAATGTGTTAGAAAAATATGAAATATTCAATTTTTTTGAAATAGATTTCAAAATGATCAGTTAGATAATCACATAAAAGAACCTTAATCAGGGCTTCACTAAAGGTTTTTGGTGTGGATGAACCCCCATTTTTCACACAAATAGTTTTGCTTAGATAGTTCTGAAACCAAGTTAACTGCTCATTAATTCTTTCCCAGACAGTTCCTAAAATCTGTATCACAAGTTTCCTTGGTAACAACAGCCAGCATAATATTCTATGATACCTAGTCATTAAACTGCACAAAAGCATGAATCCTGAGCCTCTATGTCCATCTAGGAGAATAAGCAGAGGCTGGAGGCAAGCGTATTTCCCCACGTATTGATGATCCTGCACCAAGCACATGTCAAATGCAGATGATGCGGATGGTGACTGCATCCTGTGGCACACTGGATACATGGATAGATTCACCTGGGATTTACCACTGCCATTTCAGCAGTGAGTTGGAACTCCAGGCAAACGCAGCTGCAACTTTTGAAGTAAACTATTTGCCCAACTGGCAAGGCTTTTGCTGCCCTGCAAACACTTAATCCAGCCAATATTTATCAGAGAAAAAGAAAAATACTTTCATTTTTTATCTTTACACTTTATAATCTCATCATTATCATCTTTTATTAAGGAACAGCCCAAAATTTCAGTCATTATGAGCTGGTTTGTGCTGAATAAATACCTGAAAAAAGAGACAATCTAACTCTACTCACTTAAATCCCAGATCTGGTTCTTTATTTACTTCAGTCACTCACAATGATAATTGACTTATTTGTAAGTCAACTAAACCATTGTAATAGGTGGTTCATGACCTGATAGTAGAGACAGCACCTTCAAGATGATGGAAATCTCTTTTCTGAAAGTAAAGGAGGCCAGTGTCTACCATGCCAGCAATCTGAGAAAGACTATGCTGAATCAGAAAACCCTTACAATGGAAGATGGTTCTTAACTACAGTGCAAGGGCAATGTCCCCCTAGATTTTAGGTAAGAACATACAAAGTGACCAACCACAGCTGGTACAAAGGAAGATGAACTTCTCTTAACAATAAGAAAGGGAGAGGGCAGTCTTTATTATTGATAAACAGCTACACGAGCTAAGAGAATCAACTGGCTATGTAACTCTTTGTTCCTGAGTTATTCAAAGGAATGTACACATATGTCTTCCTGAGACAGCTAGACCAGTCTGAGGAAGTATATGTGGCTCAGCTGAGTATTAAGAGTATGAAAACTGAAAAAGGAACAAATAAATATATCTTGCGCTATACATTAAACCTTCAATGTAGCTTATGTCTAATAGAACATGATCAGAGGGCACTGGATTCAGGACAAGAAAGGTTATTTTACCATGAAAGCATGGTGATCTGAATAAACACATTCAGTTTGTTTTTCCTATCCTGGTTTTGGAGCTGTGGAAGTATTCAGTACTGGATATCAACTCCTTTACCAGTAAAGGAGTTGATATCCAGTACTGAATACTTCAAAAAGTCCATACTAAATATTGTGTAAAACTGAAGTTTTTTCTGCAGCAATGTCAATTCTCACACAAATCTGCTTCTCCAAGAAAACAGAACATCCTGGGATACAAAGAGTGGTGACTCCTTAGTTTGATTCTTTCTATGCTGCTGATTTCAACAGAAATATGCATGCCATTCCACTGCTGAAACACTGCACTCAGCAATGAAGTTAAGAAAGATCAAGGGGAATCTTCCCGATCTCCAATTAAATACATTTAAATGTACACTTCACACAGTGTATTGACAAGCAAAAACCTGGAATTGTCAACAGCTGAAAAAAAACGACCATCAGAAAAAAGCACTCCCATTTCTTTTATTCATTTTCCATGGACGCAATCAGACTTCAAAGAGCAAATATGAACTGATGCTGGATTTTGTCTTTTTTTTTTCCTCAGATATTGCTTCTTTCGTATTCAAGTTTGCACAATGAATAGCAATTTCTACTCATTACTGTCTCAGTTGCTGTGGCTTATATTATTCTTTAACTTCAAAATTATGTTACTTTCTTTTCAATGCCATTCCTAACCATGGATACAGAATATGTCAAACTGATTTATGCCTGGACGCTTGCCTCATGAGTGAGTTGTTTTCCCAAGCATGTATGGCAGCATAACATGCAATCTTTTAAAACATGGAAGAAAAAAAAATGAAATTAATTTGATTTAAATTTTTCTAGGGTGTAAGTAACATTAAGCTTCATGTCTACATATATACCCTAAACAGGTGATCCTTCACCAATTTCCTAGAAGGTAAAACTGTACCAAAGAAGAGCAGAAGATAATAGTTGTTGTTTTTTTTTTTAGCAAATATTGATCACATCTCAGTAAATTGCATCAGTTATTCAAACTTATAATTCATTCAAACTCTGCTAACATAGAGACAAACATTGCTCGAGTTACCGCAGTAATCCTGTATAAAAATGGGTGTGTTCACTATGCTTAACTGACATGAGATACATGGGGAGGAATTATTGATCAGAATGAACCCAACAATCTTAGGAGAATTAAGAAAAACTAGAGACAAAGCATGTTCCCTGAAAAGAGAAATTAGGAGCAGACATAGGGAAAGAATGGAACCTTTTCCTGAAAATATCTTGTGTATCACATCTTGGGGGGGGGGGGGGGGGGGGGGGGGGGGGGGAGGAAAGTGTGTGTGATGCGCTAAGTTTGAAGGCAAAGAAGGATCATTGTGCTTTGATAAAATAGGGAAGAAAACCACACTTCAAATTCCTTGGTCAGCAGGAGCAGGTGGTTGGCTCCAACAAGATACCAGACTTTGCTTTCTCTACTTCTCCTGGAATAAAACAGCTCTTCAGTCACACCAATCAGCCCTCTTGCCGTTGCTTTACATCTTTCAAGCTTCACCAATGGCTAATCAGAAAACAATAGCAAACTGAGTTGACACAAGATATTCCACAATGTTTATTGCACTAGTCTTGCCAAACTTACAGAGTTAAGACCTGAAAGGAAGCATAGCACAAATGCCAACCCTGGGGCAAGTGATATTTTTGGGTACTGCCTATCAGCTTCATTACCAACCTAGTATTTTGTGTTCGTTCAAAATGTTTTTAAGCTATCACTCTCACAAATAATTCCTGATAAAAGCAGTTTTGAAATGATGGTGAGTAAAAGGTGAGAGACTCAGGGAAGGTGGTGCTGGCTGTCAGATCTGACAGGGCAAAGAAGGTCTTCACTTATATCTGCAGGTGTGGAAAACAGGTACTTCAATTTAAACAATCATTTTTGGTGGCCCTTTTGATGACTTCAAAATTAACGAACTTGTACTGAAAGCTGGCAGGAGTCAACTCCACACATACTCTGAAAATGGCAGATGTGCAGTTTTCAGAAGTAGCAATATCCTTGACATTGAAATACTCTGAAGTTGTTCGAACTGTGAGAAGGCCTAGGAGGAATGAAGAGAAAGCTCAGGTAGCTGACAAAATAGGCTAAATTTTTTTTCTCATTGTCAAGAATCCGAAGGTGGCAACTGTTTAACCACGTTGGGTTTATTTTTTTCTTCAACAGCAAAATGGTACTAACTTGGCTAGACCTTAAGCAAAGATCAATGTCCCATAGTGTCAAAGAGATCTTACACAAGAAGTGGAATTTATTGTCTGCTTATGTTCATCTCATCATAAGGGTCCTAAAGAAGTCTTATGAATGACAGAAAATGTATGCCTTTCTGGTTACAGATAAATCTACTAACATCTAGATTTGGTTTTGACAAACATTTAAAGAGATAGGTAATTAGTTGAATAGGTAAATAAAGCACAGACTAAATGCTGTGGTTATAATTTTGTGTAAGCAGCTTACATGATCTTACGTACTTAATGACAGGAACTATGCAATGACTGGATGAAGCTGACGGGCAAAAAAACACCAGAAAGTATACGTGTATAACTGTGAGAATTGCAACTCACAAAGATATCAAGGATCAGTAAGTTCTGATCAGAAACAGCATTACTATGTTTTGAAATACTTAGGAGAGCACATGAAAGGGAATCCTTGAACCAGCTGGAAAAGATGGGACTGAGGAGACTAAGAAGTACACGGCACCATCATTCACCATGGAAGGGAGCTACTGTTTTCCCAGTGCAGCTTGACAGAGCTTTTCAGAAAAGATGAAAAATGTTTTTTTCCAACACAGAATAATATTAGTTAAGGAACCATAAAGAATGAAACAGAAAGAAATTATGCAAGAGACTGATGGAGTTTGTGGTGATGTAAGCGAGCTAGGTTCAGTACTATGTCCAACACAAGCAAAATGGTCTTGGATAAATTAATGGAATTACGGTGTTTATACAAGTTAGTAATTATTTTAGGGGAGATCTATAATTTAATCTATATAACATTTTATCTATTTAATACTTATGGGAAACAGATAGGTATGCAACTCCATTATTCTGCCTTTATAAAACTGCTAGTTACAGCTTAAGCTACATTTTAGTGCCTCTTAGGCTTATCTTTGTGGCTTGAAAATATGACCGGACAGAGAACAGGGAGATTGGTAATGTGTGAGTTTTTATGAATCTGAATATGCTAAGGTTGATTATCTCCACATTTCCATCATTAGTAGCTGTGTTTTCTAAAGCTAAAATATGTTCCGAGCTATGCCGTTATCATAACTGTGTGACAACATACCTTTGGATACCATTTGTTCCCATCTGCTAATTTATTTTCCCTGGAACTTCTTGGAATCCTTAAGCTCGAATATTGTTCAGGTGGATTCTTCCTCCCCTCTGGCTGGTAGTGTCACTGTTACAATATATATTACAGTACACTGAGTAGACAGAGGTTCTGACCTGCTATTTTCTTCTTTTTTTATTCACATTTGCTGTCCCACTTACTTACTCTAGCAAATAAAATTGCAATACTCTTGACTATTGAATTTCCAGCATGTTTAAACCATCTCCTCTTCCCCCTAATTAAGAACCTTCTAAATAACAATCTCTCCTTTAAAAGTTTTGTGTTCTCATCTTTCTGTGGGCACAGCTAAGTAGTATCTGAGCTAAATATTTTTATTAAAACCAGTAAACATGTCCCCAAAATCTCTTTCATGTTGTACTTTTCCAGCCTGCATATAGTAAGAGGGCACCTATAGACAATTCTGTACCAACTACAGACATAGTAGTTAATGACTGATATTCCTACTTATTACAGATATACCGGATGACTATTACCCTTCCTTTCACTCTGTTATTAATGGCCTGATTAGGAATGCAAATCAATGTCCACTATGTAAAATGGAAAACACAAAAATCGATGCATGTCCTGTTGTATGTGGTTTAGATTCAGATTTTTTTCAAAGTGTCACTGGTTCAAACCAACCTTGAATGCTAAATTAACTTTAGTTGTTTGATTTACTTATAATTTCTGGGTCTTCTGGAGATTTTTTTTAGATTAAATTTTAATGTATTATTTTAAAAATACAGACAAAAAAAAAAAAAAAAAGAAGTAGTTTTGTAAAATAAGCTCATAAATACAATTTACAAATGCAAAGTAAACCATCCAAAAGTAAAGCCAAAGGAAATCAAGGGTTTGGCTGAAAAAAAATCCAGTTATGATCCTGGTTTTAAATATATTGCTTCGGTCAAAAAAAGAAGGCGATAAAAAGTTAGACCCCACGTCCAAAATTCTAAAGCTAAAATGTTTTCTCCATTTATACATCAGCATCAAAGCCAGTGTTCTGCCCAGAGACATGCTTTCAGTCACTGCATGAGTATGCTCATATTTCTCACAGATGATCCCAGACCTTTGCAGCAATAAGTGGAATGACATACGTTCTTTTAATTTTCTGTGATATATTTTTTAGCACTAGAAGACACCTGGGATTACGCCCCTTTTTTAAATGATCCACAATCAAAGGTGTAGTGATGTTGAAATATAACCTTTCAGGACCTCAACTGAACTGATGGTCAAGTTACAAAGCTCAAATCCTTCTCCAGAATGCTTCAGATTATTTATTTAGTCATTGAAATGCAGCCCTCCTCAAATCTTGTTATAGTAATTTCATCTCATTTAACCAGCAAAATGATGAGGAATCATTTAAAACAATAGCTGATTTGAATATTTACTAAGTAAAATACTTCAATTTCAAGCAAGTTTTGTATTTTTTCCTCTTCATGTTCTGTGATTCTTGGTCACGGCTGGGACTAGGGAAAGAGATGCTAAAATACTGCACATTTTCTTATAAGGTCCACTGAAAATATAAAGAAGACAAAGCGTTTCAGTAATGTGCTTATCGAGTACTAAAAGGACTGAGGTTCTCACATGAGAGTGATGAACACCCACAAAATAGAATAAATCAGAACTATCTAATTAGTTACTGTAAATATTTTAAAAGTAATCCTGGAACAGACATCTCTCTATTGGGCGAGAACTTTCTCTAAGAATAACTTCTGTACTGTAACAGAAACATGTATTTCATTTTCGTAGCACTCTAAGAGAGTTATACTTTTCATATTTATCAGCTTTACTTTTCTTCTTTTTTTTCAAGTAAAAGTCCTTGGATTTTTATACAACCACAAATGCTTAGCTGAAAAATGAATGCTATATAAATTACATATAAAACTATGAATACATGTAAATACATGCGTGTTTTGCATGTATGTGCATATTTTTCCTTTCAGTACTCTACAGAACTCTTACAACTAAATAATGCCAAATCTGTGAATAAAACTTGTTGACAACTGAAATATAAGGTGGTGTGGAAGTATAAGCATCATGTCACTGATCTTTTAATCTCATTTTCCTACTGCTAGCATAGGTGGAATGAAAGAGAGAAGAGAAACGAGGAACAGACCAAAAGAGAAAAAGGGAAGGAATTATGAAATGTCTGTGATTTACCCTAGGATACTATGCAATCATTTATGGCAGTAAAATCACAGAGGAAGTCTAACCTAGAGCTATGGAATATATCCTGTGTATCCAACACATCCATCACTTTATCCATAGCAATATCATTTAATAACATATAAAATACGGGGTTTCTGAATATAAATATTTCATTCTCTCTTGCACTTATGTTAATAAAATCATCAGTATTACCAGTCAAAAGAGCTAACTCACTGGTAGATCTTGGTGGATATTTTATGACAATCTGAATAAAGGATCAATCACCAAATCCAGTAGGAGAGAAATTTTGTAACTGCTCTTTACTGAATAGCTAAACAAAAGTAGGCCTAATATTTAAACGTGACTAAGATAGAATGATAGCAGTCTTCACATGAACCTGTGAGCCGTTTTCTCACATTTGAGAATTGACAGCAGCTCTTCTTTTGGACCATCTTTTGGAGACGACAGCTGGATTGCATTTTCCTCCCTTTTTCATTCTTCCCTTCACATACCATTTTTCATTTCCCTTTTGCTTTCTTTTCTGATAGCTGAGCGTGTATTGATACAATCACTACTTCACATATTAGTTTCTGAAGGGTGGAAAAAGTGTTGCACATTACTGTTTATTTTGCTTTAATAGTCTCCCTCTAGCTGTCTCATAGTCAACAAAATTGTATGAAGATATACCTAGTTCCCTCCTAATTCCATGGAGATTTGAGGAAATTCCATTGGGAGCCATACTGTATTCAGGAACCAACAGAATTTTCTAAGGCTTTTTATTAGCCTAGCTCCATTCACTTCAGTAGAGTTATTCCTGACTCCCAAATGCAAGAAGAAAATGATGCCACTTTATCTAAAATCTCAGTTCCTAAAAATTAGCATTATTAGGTTATATATATATAAGATGCTGAATGTACCGCAACCCAACCCCTTTATTTCATGGACTATAAAGCTTGAGAAATACAGACATCCACAAGCTATGAAGCAAAGGCTCATAAAAATGCCATGAAAAGTGTAATTATCCACTAGGTTGAGTCTTCAAACTATGCCCGGAATGAACTGAACTGGGGGATTTAGTTGAAAAGCCAAAGCCTTTGCAGATCACACTGACAGTAGACAAAAATGAAAAGATACGTGAAACAACAGAATCAGCAGGGCTCTCTGAATTTAATAAAGTAACTAAACTCACTCAAATAATTCCATGCAACAGCCTATGAGAAAAGTAGTTATATTGAAACTTTCCACTAGCTGAGTGCCAATGACTCCATAAACAATGGATTTAATTAAGGAAAATTACCCTTAACAAATATCTGATAATGGATACTTGTCACTTCTAGCACTCCTCCCTAAAGCTAACCAGAAATATTGTTTGGAGGATGTGAATGGATTACACAATGAACTGTAAAATGATTTTCTTTCATGTCAGAAAGTAGATTTATTATCATGGGATTTTCAAAGAGTAGAAGTTACTCACTAAACTTTAATATTTTCCTACCACTAAGGCACCTATTCTTAGTAATTTTTATTACTATTCAATTATGCATTTGACAAAACTAGTGAAATGTTATTTTAATGATTTCAACCCCCTAAAACATCTTCTGTCTCTCACATCTCTGTAATTTAAAGGTTCTCCCTCTGTCCTGTTACCTGAATAGATCCCAAAGACATGATTGTCTAGAAATTCATTTTCCTTTATCTATTCTTTATAGACTTGCCTGCCAGAATCTATCTTCACACTATTACCCATTTCTAAATTTCTCTTGAAAATAAGGACTAGACAAACTTCTCCGACATTGCATTATTCTGCTAACATTTCCCTTTATATCTCACACGCAGAAAGTCTTCGGTTCAACTAGAAGAAGAGTATTAATGCCTCATAGAATTTTTTACATAAAGTTTTCATGTCCTCTTCATAGTTTCAAAGCTGTTCCTGAAGGCTCATCTAATTAGAGACATATAAAGTACAATTGATAAAAGCTCTATAATACAATTCTGATTGCATCCAGCTGATAAAAATGAACAGACTTTTCAGCCTTTAACAAATGATGAGATTTCTACAGCTGAGTAGCAGGTATCAGGTTTCTTTTATTGTATCTGAGTAACTCAGGATACCTGTCTAAAGCATATAGTTCAGAGTTACTTTTGAGTGTAACATAATGAAATGTACTCTTGGAAACACTAGTTGGCTAGATTGGGTAAACTTTATTCCTTCACTAAGGACTTACATGACTTGTCACATCAAAAAATTAGAATTCTACTGAAAGCAATGGTCCAAAAAGTGCACAGTCCAGTGTAAAATGACAGCTTTTCTATGCACATATATATTTGAGCAATATAGATGCCTTATAAATAGGTACAGAATTCTGTACCCATCCAAGTGCTTATACAGCTTGATCTCTAATGCATAAGATTCTCTATGTGCATAAATTAATTTTAATTGGACTGTTCTTCTTACAAATATTTCACCTGAATATTGTACTAGAGAGTCTAACTACAGAAATTATGTACTAGTGTAATTGTTTAATGCAGCCAAGTGCCAGGCTTGTTGCCTTACCTCCATATTTTTATCTTGTTACCAGCAAGCAGAGCCAGCTGTTAAAGAAATATGATTTTGATAGTACAGAAGATAATAGAGAGAAAGGGACTGATCTAAAATCCACTCAAATCAGAAAACAGAAGTTTACATTTGTAATTTATCTAAACCAGGTAAAACAGGAACTAAAAAGCAGTGTCAACAGTGCATATAACTCATGCTACCAATACCTGACATTGAATTTGATTCAATGAGGCAGATAAAACCTGAACAGTGCTCTTTTGGGTGGAACGCACTCATGACCACATACATGCAACCTCAGTCTAAGTGCCCTTCCTTCAAAAGGAAGTGCATGCATCTCCCAGAGTAAAGGCAATCATAGATGCAAAATAAGATAACCCAGCACATCATGTCACTCCAATTCCTGTCCAATGGAGCATAATCTGATCTGCAGTATTTTAAACTACATCCTGATTGGATTACTAATGAAGGCTGGCAATTCTGAGGAGTTTACCAATTGCTGACAGTTACTGCAAAGCAGCTGGGCAACTACTTTTAAATTGAGAAAGACTGTAAAATATATTTACAGCTTTCTACAAGGATGGGCCAGATGGTCCCATAGAAACTGGAAAATGAAGGAAGCATTAATGAATCACCCAAGAAACCAGAAATCTTTTAGTGGGTGGTTCAGTCCATTAAAAAGAAAAATCACCCCAAACCCAACACTACCCAACTCTTCATAAAGTGCTGCTTTGCCTACTGCCATTTAAGTGCACTTATATGCATATCATATTTCTAAATAATCACAGTGAACCATAATTTTGTAATACATGAAATTTGCTTTTGTCAGGTTAATAGCATATTCCATTACCAGATGAGATATAAACCTGATTTTTTTTAAAGCATACTACTAAAAGTCTGAACTAGAACCTCGTTAGGTTTAGCACATGCATAGGAATCCTCAGTGACAAGGGAGTGTGAAAGGGACAGAGATTCTCCAGGAGAGAAACATTTCTAGAAAGAGTTCTGGACTCCATGGAAAAAGTGCTTTCTGATGACAACTAACACTCCTGAGTTGCCACTGGGATAAAAGCAAAACAAGACTTGAAAGTTCTTATAAGTTGAATCTCAGGGAGAGAAGACTCTCACAATTTCCAAGCCCATACAGCCCAATAACGCATGCTTGCTTTCTCAAAGGGTCTTATTCTCCAGGACAGTTTTCAGGAACTAATCCCTCCAATGACAAAGTGTAATACTGTAATACTTCACTATTGCACAGCTAACTGCAGTTTGTTATTAATTTCACCACTGTTAAATGTTTTCAAACTTTTTGGTTTTTCTTTCTCTTCAGGGAAAAATGTAATTCCTCTGTCAATCTGTTAAACTATCAATAAATTAGATTGAAAAAAAAAGCAGTATCACTATTCTATCGAATAAGAATTGTACAACTTTGAGAAGAAGCTAATGAAATGAGCAGTTAGCCTTGATAACACACTAATACTGAAGCTCTTGATGTCTTCTGAAGTTAAGTGCTAACGATCAAGCTCTATGCTGCTATTTTATTTGGTAAAAATGAAACATAAACAATTTCTATACTTGCAGATTTCAGTACTAAAGTTTATCTGTTACAGAGGCATAATTGGAGCTTATGGGTTATTTAAATGCTACTGTTTTCATGTCTGTTTGAGACAGGCTTAACTTGAACTTAAACTATTTAAGGCACATTGATCTATTGCTTCATATGTAAGGGAAAAGATGTTGGAGGTTTTTTATTTGTTTATTTTTTCCATTTCTGGGTTTTGATTATATGTCAAATGAGCTTTTGGGCTGAATTTAACTTTCAGGTAGTTGACTGACTACTCTTTCCTGACATATCGGTATGGCATCTTCTGATGAAAATTGCCATAACTGAGACAAGGATTTCTCAGCCCTGTTTAGCTCTGGTTACAGTACTTGTACCATTTTGTGCTGTCTGCCATCTCCAGCAGTCTGGAAAACGCATGCTTTGTTCTAACTCTTATGACCCATCTAAACCCAAAAGAATCCAATTTTCATTTTATAAAACCACAAACTCACTGTTTGGCAATGCGCCTTCCACTGGCAGCTGTGTGCTGCCAAATGGAAATACTATTTTTTAAATGTGTGTTACATCAACCAGTTAATTGTAAGAGCAGAGTAAGATCTGAATACCACATTAGCTTCATTATTTTTATTCCAATTATAGATATATGTTTTGGAATGTGTACTGCAAACTCTTAATAGATGATACTTGTTTCACTCTTTAGGGTATTTATGTTTGCATATATGATTTTATATTTTCTTGCAGTGTCCACTGTGCCCTTTTAATTTTATCCTCAGTATAATGCTATTATTTATTAAATTATTTTTTTCTTCAATAGAAAATACAAAAAACTGATATTAATCTCTCAAAAAAAAATATAAATGAAGAAATGGAAAAAACACAGTAGCTAAGATTCTTTAGGAACTGAGCCGATGAGAAACTGTTTTCAGACTCCGTTAGAATGCAAAATGGAACCCTGTTAATGATGGAAAGATTTTTTTCAGAAGAGACAGGAACCATATGATGGATCCCTCAGAAGGTGATTGCAAAAGTTTGGCTTCATCGATAAGGTGAGCTTAATCTGTAGTCAATACTCTGCTTGCATTGATTCCATCTGTATTATGGAAAACCAACATTCACACTCCATATTTTGAACTCATTTCTGAATTGACTTTGCCTTGGAATATTTTCAGGATTTTTTTTTGTTATATTCTTATTTTATTTTTTTCTCTCCAAGTTGTTTGTGTTTTTCTTTCTTTTGCACTGCCAGCCATCATCTCGAGATTCTAGATTTGCTGCTTGAAATATGCAGCATATGAAATGTGGAAACAGGACATGTCATACTGCATCCTAATTAGAACTGGTGACTACTGGAGAAAAACAACATGAGGCCTGATTTTGAAATCTGAATTTTGAAATTAACTTAGACTAATTGTACCCTTTATGCTCCCTTCCCATTAATATTCCAGCAAATGAACTTACAAGCAGGTAGAAGTGCTTAAACAGCTAAGTTTAAGTGAACATTGCTGAGGCTTATATAAGCAAAACTAAAACTTAAGATGACTGCCTCTGAATTTTTTTCCCTGTCATAGGTCTGGAGCATCATGGCACAGCCTTTCTGCCTGCAGGTGACATCCAAATTGCCAGTAAGTGAGATCTCACCTCAAGGTCAGACTAGGCATTTGCCAGGGCTGGGGCAGCACTATTTATTTTGATGCCTTTTGGGCTGTAATCCCTGTTGCCTCAGGGAACATTAGAGGGCACAGAACAACTTTGCTTACTGTTCTAACTCAGGAAGCAAACTTTATCAGACTATAAATGATCTCCTTGAAGCTGAACTAGGGACTCCTTCCTGTAGTCCATTAAATGAGCTTATATTTGTGCCAGCCAGGCAAAGGCAGCTTCCATCATTTCTGAAATTCTTGTTCATGATAGCGGGGAAGGAAACTGCTTGGTGCCTCTTATCGGAAGGCTAAAGGAAAAGAGGCTATATGACTTTTATTGAATCAGGAGAACAAAATGCAACAGAGCACTATGGAGCCTGCAGTTTTTCTCTACTGATGAGGGAAAGGATGGCTCCGAAGAGGGCCTGGATTTTAACTTTAGGGACAGTGGAAGCCTAAAGCCTGCCAGGTTGTCTTGGAGAAAGCCTGAAAGCCAGCCTACCACAGAAGCCAAACTTTTCCGGAGTTAATGATGCCCTGGGTTAGCATTTGTTCTTTATTTCCCTGCTTTCTCCCTGCCTTTTTAACTAGTACTTAATTCCTAGTGCTGTATATTCTGTTCTGCAAAAGTCTCAAGGAAAACAGACTATTTCTGCATTAAAATGCAGAATGAACATAGTTTCCATTTAGGTCTGGAGGAGCTTTACCTCCATGACTTCAGGAAAGTTGGGTTTGAATAAATTCTTACTTGAGTTTGGTTGGGTTTTTTTAGTTAATTAGGAATGGAACAAATATATAATTAGTTTATACATATTAAGGTATATAATTCAAATAAGTATACCATACTTCTGAGAACTAATGACAAGTGCAGTCATTCAGACTTCAATAAAAATATATTATCTGTAATTAGTCTACTTCATCATTGTTGGATGCATTTAAAATGTCCTGTATTTTAAAGCAAGTTACTATTCATTAAAATTCAAAGGGAAGTGAGCAGCAAACAGTATATAGTGTGATTTGTCTCATAATTAATACACTTACTCATTGTGAAATACAGCTATATTGCCCATTATTTTTAACTAAAGCATAATACGCTGGATTTTAAAGGCATTGGGCTATTACCCAGAACAACGTATTTGTAGCAGATAGGAGT
The DNA here is from genome assembly GCA_039720435.1 of Amazona ochrocephala. NCBI lineage: Eukaryota > Metazoa > Chordata > Aves > Psittaciformes > Psittacidae > Amazona > Amazona ochrocephala. Next base: position 76,295,265 of record CM077881.1, on the reverse strand, counting down.
GACATTCAGCTTTGGCTACCAGGGTCACTGATACTACTGCAAGCCCCTTTGCTCCTCCACCACTGCCTTTTCCTACCTGCAGTTTCTTTGCCATTAATACCTTTGCTTCTCCCCAGTTGCTGTGCACCTCACAGCATTAGAGAAGGCTGAAATCCTGCAGGCAGGTACAGCCTGGCAGTGCTGGAGCTGGAGCTGTTACTGCCATGGGCATGACTTCAGGAGAATACAGACTCTCCAGGTTGGGAACTGGCCTCTGCAGATCCTTCTGTCTAGCGTAATCATACCTGTGGTAAACAACATGCCTGGGGAATATTCTGCAAGGAATTGGTGGTGATTACTGGCACCGGGGTACAGAGAAGAACCCTTTCTTTCTTTTTTCTTCTTTTTTTAGCTGTAGTATCTTTCCCAGAGCTTTACATATCTGAAAGTCTAGCAGCTTACACTCTCTAGTACAACAAATTCCTGTTACCCTTTCTTTTTCTCTATGCACACAGGATAACGTCATTTTATGAACAGAACTCCTCCAGTAACTTTAGCTTGAAAACATGCATTTAAAAAGCATTTAGAATAAAGTAGGATACCATTCCCTATCATATTTTAAAGGTTGAGGAAGTGAAAATGTTGACCTAGGATTAAATTCTGCGTTAGCAGCTGAATGCTGTGAGCTGCATTTAGCAGTGTTTCACAGATACATTTGTGCTTTCCTTTACTTTGAGTCACAGAGCACCCATGTCTTCTCCCTCTCACATATACTTTATCATAAAGTTTTAAAAAATGACTAAAAAATAATAAATTAGGCTACAAAACTTACATATAGCCTAGGCTGCAGAATATATATTGGTATTGCCAGGTACAACATCTACAAAAACAATAGTCTTGCATCCAGCACTGTAATGAGGTTTTCAAACTGATTAAAAATGAATGTGTTTCTCATGTATTCTCCGGTCAGTACAGCTGTGTTCAAATAATTGACCTTACCTGACTTTGAGAGCAGATAAAAGATGTAGGTCTCCAAGCAACTGAGTTTCTCAGCGTCTATAAATAAAAAACAAGAAAAATAATATTAAAATCATCAGGACCAGGCAGTTTCCTGAATAGACAATGTTACATTAGGGCGCTTGCATTTACATGAGGTTGTAATTCCTATTTATGTAATTCATATTTATCCCAGGTCCATGGGACTAGAGCTTCTTGCAATTTGTTAGTGACTTATCAACCAAGGTGATGCCAGGTCAGTTCTCAACAGAGAGGTGACCCTAAAGAAGACCTCTGACAGCACAACTCATCCCAGCACAAGAAGCTGAGGATCTGTTGCACTGTCGTGTCACCTACTGACATAGATGAGCTACAAGGGAAAGTTACTGCCACTGACTGCACTGCAGCAGTGCTACAAAGAGAGGACTGGAGACATCAAAGTATTGATTCAGCTCTGTCAAGGAGGAAAATCTGCAAAATACATCTATAGGTCTGGGTGAGTGTTTGACTAAAATAGAGTACCAGCCACCTTTACCTGTGCATTACTACCTGGGCAAGGCAGCTCGGCAGGGCAAAATGCTTCACCCCTCCACAGCGGCAGCAAACAGCCATGCTACTTTGCTCTGCCCACTGCCAACACAGGTATTTTTAATCTGCATTTTATTTCTGTCTGTCAAAGGTGAAAAACATTAAGCAATTAATTATTTGAAGTGATTTAAGAGACAGACGGAAGCCAGGGAGACTTCAAAAAGTAGCCAATTATTATTAATTCATGTGGTATTCATTAGTGTGTCACTAATGATGCTGCTTTCATTTGATATTTGATACAGAATGTAGTACTATTGGAATTTTTCTGTAATTTAACAACCGCTTAAGAGCACTGACTGAAGTCTGAGGCTAGTACAGATGATTTTAAGCTAACATTTAACACTTTATATGGTATCAGGCATATTCTGCATGAGAGTATTCTTCCTCAGTACACATGGACAAATCCCGTCTCCCCCCCATGACCTGATAAATTGTCTCTCTCCCCAGTCCAACAGGCCTAACAAATGCTGCATCACTAACCAAAGATTTAGCCTATACTTAGATCAGGAAACACCCTTCTGTTACAGTCCATAAAACTTGTGGATGCTGACACCTTACATGTCAACAAATTCCCTACACCAAATTACTTGGTGATCCCAAGAGCATCGTTCGGCTCCAGATGTCTAGAGTAAAGGAACTATTAACTTACTGCACTATACACTGTCAGCATTAACTTTGCTTTTGTGAGATTTTTATGCATCCTTAACATGTTGGAGCCATTTTCACAATTTACTTCTTCACAGTCCCACAGGCATATGTTTAGTGTATAAACTACATTCCCCTTCCCACTAATATATTCTGTTTAATAAAGTTAAAGTTCATATACTTACTAACAGAAACCAGATTTCTGAATCTAAAGAGAATATACAGAACAGTTCCTGGTAGAGTCTTAAAGATTAAAGGAAATACAGCTCTATTTTAAAACAAAAGAGCTCCTGCTGTCAGGTCTGATCCTGTAAAATTCACCACACCCAGACACAAGTATCAACTCAGCTGCTCTCAGCACCCCTGGTATCAGGTTCTTATTAGTTTGTCTAAACAAATTACTCTGCAAGTAACACCCAAGCAATGTGTATGGAGAGCAGCTGTTGTCCATAAAGCTTGCCTGTCCACAGGGCTTCTCAAACCACTGGACTCTCCAGCTGACCTTTAAGCCATTTCTGTCTTTACACAAAGGCTCTGTGGTTGGGCTACACGGGGCGTGCTTTTTAAATGCTCAATTCCTCAGGTTAGCTACATAGGAGAGTATTAGTCACTGATAAACACACTATTGTGGTTCCCCTGTCATTGACTAGGCTCAGCGGTACCCCTAAAGATAGGTCATAAGGCCAAAAGATGGATAGAGAGCTCTGAGGTGACCAAAGGACACACTGTTACACATCACATGTGTAGTTCTCAAACTGAGATACACACATGCTTTATTTTCCCTGGGAAGGTGACAAAAATTGACTAAACCCTACCATACAAGAGGCAAATGTTGCATTATTGCAGAGGAAGAGCATTGGAAAATAACAGGATCTTAAATTTCCAGGACTCCAAATAAGCTCCCAAATGCTCTCGTAATGTATCTTGGACCTATCCTTGCTGAAGAAATCACAAAGATACCTGCATATGTCTTCCACATGTCCATGCTGAAGAGAAAAAGAACCTTTCCACATTTCCCAATAAATAATAGAGAAGTATCCAAGTTCAGAGAGAGACCCCATTCCTGTTGTATTTCTAGCTTATAAAGTACTGAATTTCTTGGTAATTGCACAAGTCCATTACCTGCCAATTTAAAATATTTAGGCAAACCTAAAAGCTTCCATTAAATACCTGCCTTTATATCATCCTCACACTGAAGATGAGCTGGGTTACTACTTGCTAAGATACACCATTCTGAACAGCACCATGTTTTTTTCTGGAATACAGTAATACTGTCACCAGTTGAGCTGGTGAAAGCTCATATTCAGATCAGGATGAGCAAAAATGACTTACAGAACTAAAATAAGCCATCTCTTTTTTAAATCTATTGTATCTTTTAGGAACAACTGTCTCCCGGATGAAAACCTGCTGGATGAACTTGAAAATCTGAAGATCAAACATTTTTTTTTCTACATGTTCCAAGTAGATTTAGAAAGAAAATATTTTTGTCAATCATTAACTGAAATATTTAACAGGAATATGATCCATGTACAAAATCATCAGTACTTTTCTTATTCAAACTTATTTTCACTGCCATTCTCACAGATCACAGAATTGTATCAATGGAGGACCTGGTACTTCCCCCACAGGTCTTGCTATTGAATTTTAATAAGGACACAACTAAGCAGTGGGGAAAAAAAGAAGAGAAATGGGAGCAGAAATAGAAGATAGGCAGCAACTGTAATAGAGATAAGAATAGATGGTCATAGGCTAACATTGTGCATAATTTAATGGCTTTCTTGAAATGCTGAATTCCTTTCAGGGTAGATCAAGTATCTGCATAATAACTTTCTGTGATGTTGGAAGCGACAAGCACCTTAAAATATGTATGGAATATTAGAAAATGAAGAAAAAGTGCAAAAAAATCAAGCCTGCTTACTATGCCCCAGTAGTTTTTTCTTTTATTTCAAGCAGACTGCATCTGACTGAATTCTTACTGTCCGAAGGCAAAAGGAATGGTCCCACCTTGACCACATTTCACTTTTAGTACCACAAGATCTAGGTATCCTAAATCTTCAGGCTTCACAAACATTTCAGATTGCACATAGTACCTGTGGTACAGTTCATAAAGCACAAAAATCACTGGCAGTGTGCTAAAGCATTTCAGATTTTTTCCATGACACAAATATGTTGCACTATTTAACCAAGATTAAGGAGCATGTAGTTAAGTGTTCACTCATCAGGCTTGCTGTTCCAAATGTTTGCCCTACTTACATAGGTTTTTTCCTTGAAATGGTTAACATTTGACAGCTTCCTCCTATGAATAAATCACTAGACTCTAGAGATAAAATAGTACTGTACAAAATCTGACGCTCAAGGCAGATGAGCACCTACAATATTCTGTCCAGCAGATTATAAGGCTTTACAAGATAAGGCATTAATCAAATCTGGATCAGTCTTTCAAACATAGTTCAAGTCATGTCTGTTCCCCCTATATTCCCTCTTAAATTGCACTGCATGGACTGCACAACACAAGGGCACTTGCAGTTTGGCAAGTGTTAAAAAAAATGGTGTGGTGAGTGCTCTGGGAACAGGTAAAGGAAATATTTTAGGCCTTAGGGTTTAGCCAAAATTGTAAAGTGAGACTTCAGTCTAATGAAAAACTCAAGAGCATGTCTAGATGAAGTTCTGTGTTTGTTTTTTTGGATAAGAGGGAGTCATATGCTTCAAAATAGGCACATGCTTCATCACTGCAGAATATAGGCCTTCAATAGTTTCCCTTTAATTCTCTTTCCGTACAAACTGGCATGGCTTTTGAATTTCCCTTTTACTTCTCTGTATTGCACACTACCATGCAGGGTCATGGTTTGGTCTTTCATCCTCATTACTTTTCTTATTTTCTTTGAAATACCTTTTTGAGATCCTTATATAGCCCGAAGTACATTAATGTGACATAGAGCTGCCTGTAATATCTACAGACCATCTAGCCACTCTGTTTCATTTCCAGAATGGTAAGATGTAAAGAAACCCAACTTGTACCACAGGTTAATAGATTGCAAATTAAGAGAAAATAAAATGCTTGTATAGTTTTATCTGCTGGAAGTATCCTTACAGGAGATTTTTTTTCACTTTAAGTACTCTAATCTCATTATTAGTTAGTGCTGTATCACAAATTACCATAGGGAGGGGAGTGCTAAACAGGTACCTGCACAGAGAGATGCTTAGGATTTCCTATCACTTAATGAAGTCTACTTAATAGGAATTAAAATATGACCTCATGTATCAAACTGAGTACCAAAATAGTCTTTACTGCTATTGTATCTATCATGAGTTGATCCTGGCTGGGTGCCTGGTGGCCACCAAAGTTGCTTTATCACTCCCTCTCCTCAACTGGACAGAGGAGAGAAAATAGAGTGAAGGGGTCATAGTTTGGGATAAGGACAGGGAGGGATCACTCACCAATTGCCATCATGGGCAGGACAGACCTGACCTTGGGGAAATTAGAATCATAGAATCATAGAATAGTTAGGGTTGGAAAGGACCTTAAGATCATCAAGTTCCAACCCCCTGCCATGGGCAGGGACACCTCACACTAAACCATGTCACACAAGGCTATGTCCAACCTGGCCTTGAACACCACCAGCGATGGAGCATTCACAACTTCCCTGGGCAACCCATTCCAGGGCCTCACCACCCTTACAGTAAAGAATTTCTTCCTCATATCCAATCTAAACTTCCCCTGTTTAAGTTTGAACCCGTTACCCCTTGTCCTATCACTACAGTCCCTAATGAAGAGTCCATCCCCAGCATCCCTATAGCCTCCCTTCAGAAACTGGAAGGCTGCTGTGAGGTCTCCATGCAGCCTTCTCTTCTCCAAGCTGAACAGACACAACTTTCTCATCCTATCTTCATACAGGAGGTGCTCCAGTCCCCTGATCATCCTCGTGGCCCTCCTCTGCACTTGTTCCAACAGTTCCATGTCCTTTTTATGTTGAGGACACCAGAACTGCACACAATACTCCAAGTGAGGTCTCACAAGAGCAGAGTAGAGGGGTAGGATCACCTCCTTGCACCTGCTGGTCACGCTTCTTTTGATGCAGCCCAGGATACGGTTGGCCTTCTGGGCTGCAATTTATTAGTGTAATTTATTACCAATCAAATCAGAGTTGGATAATGGGAAGTAAAACCGAATCTTAAAAACACCTTCCCTCCACCCCTTCCTTCTTTCTGGCATCAACTTCACACCCTAATTCTCTACCTCCTCCCCCCAAATAGCGCAGGGGGACAGGAAATGGGGGTTGTGGTCAGTTCATCATGTTGTCTCTGCTGCTCCTTTCTCCTCAGGGAAGGACTTCTCACACTCCTCTCCTGCCCTAGTATGGGGTCCCTCCCACAGGAAACAGTCCTCCATGAACTTCTCCGACATGTGCCCCTCCCGTGGGCTGAAGTTCATCAGGAACTGCTCCACTGTGGGTCCCTTCCACAGGTTCTGCAGCAAACCTGATCCACTTGGGTTCCTCTCTCCATGGGGTTACAGGTCCTGCCAGGAGCCTGCTCTAGCATGAGTTTCCCATGAGGTCACAGCCTCCTTCAGGCATTGCCTTGCTCCAGCATGGGGTCCTGCATGGGCTGCAGGTGGAGATCTATTCCACGTGGATCTCCATGTGACTGAGTGGGGTACAGCTTGCCTAACCATGTCTGCATAACAGACTATAAGGAAATCTCTGCTCCAGCACCTGGAGCACCTTCTCCCACCTTCTTCACTGATTTTGCTGTCTGCAGGGCTGTTTCGCTCACATACTTTTCCTCCTCTTTACTGCTGCAGTTGAGCAGGTTTCCCCTTCTCCCTTGCCCCTTCTTTAACCCAGAGATGTTACTATCATAGCTGATGGGCTCAGCCTTAGCCAGCAGTGGGTCCATCTTGGCACTGGTTGGCACTGGGTCTATCAGACACAAGGTCAGCTTCTACCAGGTTCTCAAAGAAGCCACCCCTGTAGCCCCACTTCTACCAAAACCTTGCCATGCAAACCCAATACAACGTCTGGTCACCTTCAGTTTTAACACTGCATTAACAAGACAAGCCATCATCTAAAGTCCAATTAGATACCAAGTTATTCAACTCATTAAGTCTGAATAAAGTAGCACACTGTTCTACAAAGCGACTGCAGCGGATTTCTCACAAAGTTGGTGAATAGCTCTTTGGTGTTGGCAGAAATGCCTGCAAATTCAAAATCATAGCTTAAAGCTTTTGAAAACATCTGAAGGAACAAAATAAGCAGAAGCGTGTTGCACAAGTACGTATGCAAATTCCACCTAAAGCTTTTCTGCTTTCCAAGTATGTGAAATGCCTAACAGGAGAAACAGTTTATTAACAGATGAATCTTTCCTTTACCCTCAGAGGTGGATTCCAACTTCTGCAACTGAGCAAGTCATACTTTAACGTGAAAACACATGGGGGGTTATTTTGTGAACTGCATGCACTGTTCTTTCTCTTCACCCCCCACCATGCCCCTGCTTTCCCCTTACAGTGGAATATATTTCTTTGTTCATATTCAGGATTAAGAATGCTAGTATTTCATGCCAGTAAAATAACAAATAAGTCCATAGGGTCAGTGGACTTACACTGGAGTTCAGACATAATACCAAAATCTGTCCTCTTTTTTGATCCCATATCGTATGAGCCTTTATCTTGTCTTTGCATAGAGCAACCAGGTTGTCAGTGGGTACGTTACTGTAGAGCACATGGGTAATAAAACTGCCCACAGTATCTCTCTGCTTTTGGGAAAGGAAATTCTTTTAACCTGCCACTTCAAGCTTGGAAGGAAAGGTCTTCCTCAGCTTCAAGTTTACAGGATCATATTTACCACCCAGAGTTTTTCAGTCCCCAGTGTTCCCACAGAATTATGGGTAAGAGGAATGGTAGCAGTGGAGTTTCATCTAGAAAAAAATGGACCTTACTGTGTTGACAGATTAATTTTAAACTCTTAACTTTCAGTTCTGGTTTTATATTGCCTAAGAGGGAACACTGTTCTGGAGATAATACAAATCTTCCCGCTCTTAGTCTTTCAGGATCACATCAGTCATGGACACAGTCCTCCTGCATCCTGTAGCATCTCAGCTGTATGGAAGAAAACTAAAGGAAAATGCTCCCCCTCTTTTTTCATTATTTTAACAAAGATCTTAATATGCAAAAAACCCCAAACCATCATGTAGCAAGTGATAGGACAAGAAGAAATGGCTTCAAGTTGCACCAGGAGAGGTTTAAATTGGGTATTAGGAAAAACTTTTACACCAAAAGGGTTGTCAGGCATTAGAACACTCTGCCCAGGGCAGTGGTTGAGTTGCTACTCCTGAAGGTATTCAAAAGATGCGGTGTAGATGTGGCGCTTAGAACACATGGTTTAGAGATGGACTTGGCAATGCCAGGTGAACGGTCTTATGGTCTTTTCCAACATAAATTATTTTATAATCAAAATTTACCAAGACCTGCCTTTTTTTTTTTTTGCTCTGATATCCCTCCCCCCCATGTTCTTGAGACTTATTTTTTTGGAAAGCAGCCCTCAAGCTTCTTGCCTCAGCTTGTGGGCAATGGTGAGGCCAGGAGCTGAGTAAGCAAGTGCTGAGGAGAGGGTGGCATTAGCCTTCAAGTACAGGAAAGGGAACAGCTGCCTGGCCCTAGCAGACCAAACTCCCACAGCAAGAAAGGGCTCTTGACAAAATCATCTATGCTCTTAAGGAGAGAAATATCTGTTCACTTTTGAGCTTGGAAGAGAAGAAAGGAAACACATCTAGAGAGACACTAGAGGGCAAATGGCCCTGGGGAGCTGCTCAGCCCATAAAGAAGATGATAGTAGCATCAAAATGAGGTTGTTTGCTATTGCATTTACAAAGTCTCTTGAAAAATGTCACTGGACTGCTGACTTTGCTCTAATGCCTTTGGCTGCCTGGTCTCACTGTCTAAATGTTTTGAGGTTTATTACAAGGCACATATTTATTAAGCAAGTAGGAAAACTGATGTGTGTTTTCCATCATTACAATTTCTGGGAATTTCATGAAAATATTTCTGCTTTAGTGTATGCCTAATGTTTAACGGTTTGCACAACACTAAAAATATATACTCAAAATAGGCCTGCAGAATATAGTGGAAATTTCACAAGCTCTGGAGCATCCTGTCAGCACTTGCTGCAATTGTGTATCTTCAGAATATTTTCTATATGTTGAAACAGAAAAATATCCACTGCTTATCTGAATAGTACCCAGTGTTTGACGTATTCTGTTCAACTCTTTAGCTGTTACAACTGACACATTCCCATTCACAAAAATGGAGTAATGATCATTTACAACAGGTTAAGATGTGACAATGAATTTTAGATCGGTGCCTAAATTTTAGGTGAAGATAGTATTAGTAGTTTTACACTAAATTTTTAATATCTTCTCTATCCAGGACTCTCAAAATATACAGGAAGCTTTGTAATGGGATGGACAATTAAAGAACAGTTTTCTTTGAGACTGACTGATTGAGAAAGTGATGGTTATTTGCCTGGCTATTTATATACAACTTGAAGGAGAACTGAGTTTGCATTTGGAGAGCTGAAATATCTCTGGAAATACCTCCCCTAAAAAGGACTGGTTTAACTCTTAAAGAAGAGTAATTTCAACTTTTTCATTATCCACACCTCTATACATGGGTTAGGGACGCCCATTCAGTACTAAGTCAACACTCTGATCTTCCCTAGACAAGGAATATTAGAAGAGATTGGTATCACCCACTTAAACAGATGTTTATAGCAGCTCGCTGTCATGCGAGCCTTAAGATGCAGACAGACCTGTCCTACTTGGAGATTTTGGAAGGAAGTCAAAGTCACTGCTGTTGCTTTGAGATCTCTGCAGCTCTTTCATAATCTAAGCTGCTTCAGCGACCATTCCTCATAAAATCAAGTAATTCCTTGTTTTCAAAGCCCTCCTGGCTAACTTGGAGTAAAATTTTCCAATTTTAACCCTGTTCTTCTCTGTCTGACGCAGTTTATTTCCTGAAAGCATGCTTCAGACAGCTGGCAGGCCTGCTGGCTAGGGTTCTTGGGAATATGATAATTTTCATTGGCTTGTACCAAGAATTCACAAGTTCAAAAAGGCAATACAATTTCCTCTGCTAACACTGTATCTGCATATACTAGTAGGATATTTTATAGGACACAAACAGATGAAAAGATCAGGCAGGTTTAGGCTGATAAAAAACAAATTATTCTTGTAAGTGACCTATCTTTGCCTGAAGGGCTTATTTCTCTGATAATGAATTCAGATTTTCAATGTTTCTCACAATTTTGTGCAAGCAAGAGGATTTTTTGTCATTTATAATACATTTGGCTCTTTTTTTTTTTAAGTTTTATTACACTGCTCAAAAGTTAATCCTTTACTAACTACTGTCTGGAAAAATTGAATATTTCTTAGATGAGCCTCTGCTTATCTCAAGTCTATCAGTATGACAACTATTTGTTTCCCTTTCACACTTTAAAAGGCAGAAAACCTCATAAGCCCAGACAATCAGTCATTGACAAACAGCAAATGTTAAATAAATACTTACACAGTTGCCTTATCACAGTAATTCCTTAATAGTGATGATATTTCTTTCTGCTTTAGTGGATCATCTAATTGTTTAATTACATGTGATTTATCCCTTATTCATTATCCATTATTTATGTATTAAAAACTTTGTAGTACTCTAGAAAATGCTCTCACTGAAAACTGATGGGACTGCCTGGGACAGAAACGATGTGAAGATATAATTTCCTGAGTCCCAGGCCGGTCAAACACAGCTGATGAAGTGGCTAGGGACTAAAGCTAAGAGCAAGCAGCAGCATCCCACACAAAGGGAGATTCTGGAGCAGGCTAAAGGTAGAGAACTACATGGAGCAAATGAGGATGAGCTCTGAAGCACAAAACTAAGGTGTCTGAATGGCAGAGATATCACCTGAAGAGGGGTTATGAATAGGGGTGGATGGCTTGTGGTAATGAGAGAAAGGCCTGAGGCACAAATCAGAAGGGATAAGAGGTTTTACACCCATAACGGTGGGAGATGGAAAAGACAAACCTGCCTATGGGGCTGATCACAGAGAAAGGCCGTCAGTGGGCAAACAACCTAAAGAAAGGCTTCTTTAAGTGAAAGTGGTTAAAGAGAGAGTCACCCTTGGGACAAATGATTAGGCCAAATACAGCTACGAAAACTTAGCATTACCCTTCTGTTCTCCGGTCTGTTCCATTCCCTCTAATTTAAAAACGGACCAAGAAGCACTGGAGCTGCTAAGAATTGGATGAAAATAGAAATTACTTTTTTTCCAACTAATTAATTGTTTGTTTTGCATAGATTTCTTTATATATTATTAATAATTAACTTTTTTGGGATAAAGTTATTTAAAACTTCAGAAAAGTCCAGCAACCTGCAATGGTTCAAAATTACACAAGAAAGGGAATTCTTTTTTTTTTTTTCAGATTGGGGAAAAGCCTGAAGAAGGTATTTCATGTAGCTTGAAAGATTATGTGAAACAGATACATGGGTACAGAAGTCACACAGCTCTTCAGGGGAATGTAGCTGCTTTCCATCGGCAGTGGCAAGAGGAGGGTTTCCGCTCCTGACAGATGTGTTTCAAAATGGATTTCTATGAGGGGGGAGAGAGGAATCGTTCCCTGGAGCATATTGAGCAGACAAGCTTCAAATGGTGTGAGTATGTCTGAGCCTTTAGAGTCACTGTAAGCAGTTTTCATCCTTCGACTTTTCACAGCCTTAAATCCTTACTTTAAGCCCGCTGCCTGGGGGCTGTCCAAGTACACAGGTACACAACTCCCAGACCTGGAAATCCTGGAGGGAACTGTAATCTGGTTGCACCATCCCTTTTTGTCTTTTGTGGTCAGATGTGACCATAAATTCAGAACACGAGGATCACATGTGTCGTGAAGATTTCTCTATGTTCAAACCCAGTAAATCCTATTGCCAGTACCAGGCAAAGTACGTATAACAATAGAACAGAGACATCCAATATTGTTTCTATTTCCTGACTTCAAGTAGAAAAAAGAAAAAAAAAGGCTTTTTTTCTCAAGGTTTTTTTTTTCTCAGTTTATCGTAATTTGAAGTTGAATTATTCATTATTTACCTTTTTCCAAGAGTTTCTCTTTCATTTTTCTAATACCTCACCTGAAATAATTAGAAAATAGCAGAGGAGAACTCTAAAAACAGTATTTAAAATTAAATGAATTGAATGTATGCCTTGTTCTAGAATAGAATATATTACTGTAACGTTCAATTATACTGGGTGAAAAAATCTAAACTTCCCCCAGGTTACAGACTGATTCCATAGTTGTTTTGTAAGCTATTGCTCTGCTTCCTGGGGTATCTCTCAGGCTCCGTTCAGCACGGAGTCCATTATATACTACACACTCAGATAGATGACAGGTATTAAGGCAAGCTTTATAATGATTTATAATTATCCCTTTTATGATGTTGAAGTTAGCTGGGCATATGCCTACCAACTCATTTCCTTTTGTTACTGGAGGTGTTGCTTTTTAACAGCAGTTGTTCTAGACATATCTCAGACGGTGGATTTAAATGAGAGCTGTGAACACACCGGTGCCCGCTACAGCTCTCATCTAGAGCTTTTCTTATGTGATTTACAGTCTGTAGTATCCCATTTATTGCTTGAGTTGGAGCAAAATCATCAACACAAAGAGTTGGTCATGAGTTGCTTTTGCTTATAGCATGTGATCTCTATTCCTTACCAGCGAAGTCAAATGGGAACACAGAACAAAATAAAGAAATGTAAAAGTGAGGGACGTTTAGAAGGAAACTACAAAGCTGCAGCCATAAAAATTACACGCTATCTGCAATTATTTTTAACATTCCTGAATCACTTCACTATTTCAGAGGCAGATCCTCAGCAGATGTGAAGCAGCATAGCTTTTTATTACCCGAACATCACCTACTTGATTACAAGTGATAAAAAATAAAAGGTAAATGAGCACAGATAAACAGATACAGGCAGAACTTTTCTGAGCATTAGCAAAGACAAAGACTCTAGGCAAAGAATCCTCCCTGATTTTTGTTTCTCCTTATTTCACTTCTTCCCCACTTTCTGTGAACTACAGTCAGATTTCTCTCTGAAGTATTTTAATCTCCCTATTGTCAGCAGAAATTTCTGCAATTGTCAAGAGCGTAGTTACTCCTCTCTCCCTTCTGTTCTTGTTGGTGCTCTTCAAAGTGTAGCTCCATGTGTCTGCTTTTTGCTGGAGGTAAGCACTTTTTGGTCCCTGCAGCAGAAATATTTTGCCACACTATACATGACTTGGCCTTATTAAGAAATAAATTATTTTCTCTCTTTTCTCTCTTTCGCTAACAAAAATGAGTAAAGAAAAATCAACAGAACAGTTATAGACAGGCAAGATTATATTTCCAGAAACATGCTGATAAAATTACATGGAGATTTGGCACATATGAAGAACTGCTGAAAGCACCAACTTTGTGCAGTTTTCTAGTACTACTATGAATACCAACCAATGCCAAAATTGTTTATCTGGTGAGTAAGGTCACAAATTGATCAAGGAAAACCAGAGTTTAACCATAAAATCAGGATTACTAGCTCTTCCTCTGGAATCCTGGCTTTGGACTCAGTTCAGTTTTTTCTTACTGTTAAACCCTTTTAAAGATGAGAAGTCATCTAAAAATCCCACAGATCCCCTCATGAGAGGCTGAACTCCAAAATTATGGTGAGATTTCAAGGCATTTGAGAACATACATTGTGGCATGAATGGAAAAACATAGCGATGAAAAGATAGGAAGAATATTCCTAAAAAAGCCTTTAATTCAAGGATTTAGTAATATTCTATGCAGGAGGAAAGCACCATCACTTTATAGATTTAAAAAACAAGGCAAGAGAGGTGAGCAACACCCTCTCTTCATATGACCCAATCTTGCAAAAGAACTTTACAGTGTGAAAGGCAGAGCATGCTGCTGGAGCAATGACTGCATTTACATGCTGAAAGGAGCAAAGCCTCTGTAAGGCGATACAGGTGATGGAATAGCGTGTGAGAAGTAAAAACCCTGGTGACTGATTGTATGTGACTGCTCTTCTGTGCACTTTGTTAAAATGTTAGTTGTTTGTTTTGACTGTGCTTTCTTATTTCAAACAAATGATATCAACAGCTTTAGATTCCAATGCTTTTGCCTTGGTCTGTGAACAAATAAATTGTACTACACTTAGCACATTGAAAATTCATAGAATTTGTGGAGGCACAGGCTTAAGGCATGCTTCCCATTACTCACTGCATATTTATACAAACTCTGTCAGCCTGGTTACAGTCGTTGGCTGCACTCAGGTCAACAGCATCACATAATAATGTTGAACTGTATTAACTGCATAAATAAGAGATTTTAAGAGTGGACTCCGTTTGAAGAATGGGTCAGCAGGGTCAAGCTAAGGGCAAAATTATCTTCAGATCTTCGCACTACACCTACATTGCTATACTCCAACTTCCTAATGCACTCGGAAAAAACAGAAGTGCTATGCTGGTATGAAGACAACTAACAAACAACTCTACCTTGAAAATAGATTATTGTTTTCCTTTCCAAAGAAGGCATCAATGGCGTTTTAATTTTTTGGAGAAAAACTGAATCTCAACTCAAGTTTTTTAGCTCTAAATCCATTCTTCTGTGCTGATAGCATTGTGTTCACTATAGTGATAAAACTATAGTTATTAAGATAGTATTACTAATTGTGAGTGAGATACTCCAGGCAGCCTGGAATGACACAAAATCACAGCTCTGAAGCTGTAATTGAATTCTAGCTGTTCTAAGATAAATGTACATCTATTTTAATTCAATTCATGCTGATTTAGAAGTGAGATCCTTTTAAAACCCTTGAGGCGCCTTTATGCGAGACCCCTTAAACCCATCTTTTTCACCACTGAGAAAACTCCAAAGCAGAATGTGGCACATTTATTTTATTCATTGCCCACTGGTTCCAAGGAAGAAATAATAATTGATAATATTACCTCAAATTATATGTGCCTGAGAATTTCCATCCAAATATTTCATAATAAAAAACACAATGGACAGGGTGGAAAAGAAGTACTGCTCCTAAAATCAAACACTATGATTAACTGCATGGTCCCGACTGAGCAGAAATAAATTGACTCCATTCACTTTACCTCACAGCCTTCTTCAAAAGACAAGGTTTTTTTTCTGCTTGGTGAAAAAAACTGTGGCACATCTAGAAATCTGAAGAGATTTCTCAATTCAACGCTGACTTTAATTGCTACTAGTACCTTGATTACAAAACCAAACTTCTTACTCTAAGGTAATCCACAAGAATTGCAAGCAATACATTCATGATCCATTTCCTGTTCATCCACCACTGTTTTAACATTAAAAGTAACTTGGTTGGATATAAAATACAGGAAAAACAGTCCCAGTCCTCTCTCCCTCATTCTTCTTTGTCAATGTTTAGCTTCCCTGAAACCAAATCTAGTGTGTCAGTGAACTACACAGCAGAGATCCTTGCCTTGATTTTACTCTCTGGAGACTGAGCAACATGTTCCTACTTTTTTCCCAAAAAACTTCTTTACCATACAAACATGGGCTTAGAAATCACTCAGCTGACAGAGGCTGACTCACACGTCCCAGGAGATACCTCAGAAGAAATGAGAAAGACAGGTATGTTCCATCTTCAGTGACTTACTAAGTGTTAGCTTAATACTCTCCCATTCACAGGCTGCAGACTGCAGCCCTTCCTTACCTCTTTGTGTTCTGGGAATTTCAGCAGGCAGATCTAGCAGCTTGTTAGTTTGCCTTCCTGTACTTCAACTGTTTGACCTGCCTCCACCCTGAAGTCACAAGCTTTGAGCTGTGCCAGATTCTTCATGAGTGATGAACTAGGTGAGTAAGAAATATGCTGGGCTTTGCCAAAGCCACACACATCAGTTGTGGCTGTGAGACATGAAGTGGATATGAAGTCTCATTTAGTAATGTTTCTGAAACTGAGAAATGATGAGATCTTTTACTCTTGTATTAAGGGATTGTGTGGGAAAAATGTACGAAGTATGCATGTAATTCCCTTTCTTTAGGGGGCGAACATCATTAACGGCTATTTCTGAATTTGTAATAAAACTGTTTGAAGTTCACCCCTGGCTAGCACCGTTCTGGAGCTGTCCTCAGTCCTTCATCATTAGACATAACCCAATGCTTTAATGAACAAGGAGATGCTGTCATATCTAGGAAGGTAAAGTATCACAGGCAAGGAGGAGGCTGATATAGTTCACACTAAATTGAGTTAAAGGAGACCCCTGAAAACATATTTATATCTTTATAGCCTGGTGCAATATGCTGAAGCAAGGGATAGCCTTTTAACACATACTAATGTGTTTATCTGCTACTAAAATAGCACCCAACATTCAGAAATTATGACCTCTTCTTTATGTTAGAATCCATATCTATTGAAGATATAAACATGCTTAACAGTGGGATGTAAAGGGATTTTGATTTTCAAAGTGTATAAACAAGACTCAAAATGGCTTATGCGTTCACAAGCATGATTTTGTACTGAATTGATAGCAGGTTAAAATGACATTTAGCCACCTACTTCTCTAATTTGCTCTCACAAACAAATGCATGGCTTACTCTTCTAAGTGTTACAGTAGTTAACATTAAATCTCAGCCCTTTGAAAAATCCCGTCCAAAACCACATTTTACTAATAGTAACTTAGTAGTTCACAAAGCTACACACATTCAAACCACTAACTCATTTAATAGATCAAGCATAAATATCATTGCTTTGTCTTGAGCAGAACTTTCCATCTGAGACTGAAGACACACTTTAAAAGGTCAGAATATAACTCTCATGTAACAGTGCTGGTCCTGTTTAAGAGGGCAGAATACTTCCCCTCTTCCCAAGTGAAAAGTTCCTACAAGAAAAGCAAAACATTTTTTTTTTTCTGTCCTGAAAACAATGTTCTAGCACTATTTCCCACTGAATAATGCATCTTCTTAGAATGCATCCCAGGTAGCTATTCAGTGACCAAGAAGTAGTTTACATAGACATTTATTTATATAGGGTTTCAGGAAGGTAGAGAATAAGGGGAACCCAAAGGAAAAAACAACACATGTTTGCACCCCACTGGTAGTCATTTCCATAAAGATGAGACAGTGGGTAAAAGAAGAGAGCTGAATGTGAGGCAGCTGTTGAAAGGAGAAAAAGAATGAAAAACTTCGCAATCCCCTGGTGAGTGCTATGGGTAAGAAGATTAGGAAAAGTTTGCTCATTAACAAAATACTTTTGGACTGAACTCTGTAAATACTTCCGCATCCATGAATGATTTTTTTTTTTTTCCACAATTTAAACAATACCCTCAAATTGAGATCTTTGTAGGTACTTTTGCAGAATTCACAGGATTAGTTACCAAAGTAAATAGTGAATACAGAAAAACTCATTTCGTTTATAGTTTCTTGAGAAGTCTGGATACATTGAGTTTTTTGAGGTTAGGGCAGTTAATTTATAAATCTGAACCATATTATGAAGCTTAACTAGGTTTTGTTATTGTGTTATCGGCTTAGCTAGTAACTACTGTAAAGTTCCTCAATTCTGAAGAAGAGAAAATCCCAGGCTGAGACTTCTACGTACAGAACTCAGAATTACAGCTCACATTAACCAAAATAAGAAAGGAAGTGTGTGTGAAACAGCACACAAAATTCAGGCAGACTTCTCAGAGGGAAATTAGAGAACAGTGAAATATACATTTGTATTTATCTGAAAAGGATAATAGAGACTTACAATGAAAGGGAAATAGAAAATTAATTTAGACAAGGTTTAACTATAAATAAAGTGCAATTATCTACAAACAATCAAGTTATTTTTTAATATTTTTGTGTAGTGCACCTGTGCAATTACTCAAATGCATGAGGTCTTCAGATTTGGACCTTGATTTAGATTTAGAGGCAGCCAAGAGACATGAGAAAGCCTGCATGGTGGAAATACGCATCTTCTCTGGAAGATGAAAAATGTCAGACTACACTGAGCTTTGAAAACTGCTTTAGTTTCATGCAGTCTCTATTCCCTGCCAGTACCCCCTTGCCAACCCCCAAAACATCCCACAAGAAATGAAAGACACAACAAAGGAATAACTCTAACTGATGAAGCAGCTATTTCCAGGATTAGACGTGCGCTGCTTGGGGATGCTGACACTAGTTAGTAGTGACAGTCTTAGCCTGGAACATGGGTGTTGGGCCTCCAATTTGCCTGACAGACATTGGGTTCCTAATCCCAGCAAACTCTGAATCAAGCTGAGTTCCAACTATGGCAATTTTAAAAATTGCCTCTTAATTACTGTAGCTGTGCTAAGAATAGAGAAGAGCAGCAAAACATCATTGCTAATGAGAAGACATTGAACTAGCAAGACAGATAGATGCTTTTTATTCAATGACTTGAGATGCCAGAAGATTCTCTGATCTAGGCATCTGAGAATTAAAATCTTCCCAAGCATAATTAAAGCGTTTGTCTGCCCTAACCTATAAAAGGTTTATCCACAATGCCAGTTATAATCTAATGAGAAAGGATATCTGCCAAAGAGAGCACTAGTCTATTTTTCTCCTGTATCTTTGCAAAGATGATCATCACAAGTACTTGGAACAAATACAAATAATCAACCTCCTATTATTATGATTGTTTGGATAATAGGGTTGCAGTTTTAAACTCGTGATATAAATCAACAGTCTATTTATGCTGTTAGTTATTAGGTGTTCAATTATGCACATTTATTCCCTTGAGTAATTGACCTTAGCCTTAAGTGGATGCCCTCTCCATCATGTTTACTTTGCTATTCTTTCTCATCCTCCAAACAAAATAACAGATCTATAAATCAGCAACATTAAAATAGCTTCCAAAAGATGCCAAGCTCTTTTTCAGCCTTCCTGCTCTTGAGGCTGCTCAGTCAGTGGGCTGCAGGGGCCATTTATTTTGTCATTGCTCTGTCACCCTCTTTAATTGTCAACGATGGGTGATTTTTAGAATTACCTGGCCAAGCCCCAGACAGTTTCTACAACAGGAGGTGTAACAGGCCTACTGTGCTTATCTAAACCAATAGAACTTCATGACACACAGATGGGTCAGCTTTAATACAGCTGAGGTGACATTTAAACAAGACACTATGCAGATACATCAATGCTCATTTAGGTAAGCAGAGAAAGCAGGTAGGACTGACAAGGCTTATAGGTACCCAATGGCAGACAGATCAATCACAATTTTATATAGCAGTTAAGAGGTAGCACACCATGTAAAATTAAAGATAGCAGAACTTCACCCACAATTAAAAAAAGAAAAAATCCTTTGCAAAGTTTCATTATTCTGATACTTGGTCCAGTGACATATTTAGGACAACTTTCACTCATTCAACACAGTCTTTCGCTCATGCAGCCTAAGAGCTGATTTTGAACATAGCTGTAGCTATTGGCTTGCCAGAATCAAGTTCTCAAAGTGCTAGGTAACCACAGTGAAAAACAAAACCTTCTGACATTTTCAGACAGAAGATACACTGTACTGAAGAAGATGCGGCCTCAAGAAGAAGGTTATTAGTTCTCTGCATTCTCAAAAGCTCCCTTTCTTCCTGAGTTTCAGGGAAGTTCTCATTATGGGCAACAAATTGCAAGTAAATTTGCCATCTATTTAAAAGTGAAAGGAGCTTGAGCAAGTAGGAAAGAATTTGAACTGCTTCTTTAACATAACTTTCATGTAAGAAATTGAAACTAGACTTCTATTTGAACAACTTTATTTTTTTCTTTTATATAATATATATATAAACCCCTATTTATTATGTCAATTTAGGAATCTTTTTTTATCCTGGTATTCTATACCTACCTGCTAGCTTATTTTGCAAACTCCCTCTCTCTACCAGCAGTGAAACACAAACATTTTTAAATCTGTTGAATGACTCTCTTCAGAAAAGGCAAATAAGTAAGAATAATGCAGAAGAATGCAGCATATTCAGAGATGAGCCTATCCTTTTTGCAAGGATTCACTTCAAAGCCTGAAACACACTAAACCAAACCAAACCAAAAAATCCCCTAACTATAAGCTGGTGAAACCTGACCTCAGAAAGCTGGTCTGAGCTTACAAAACATTAAAAAAGGGAAGGAGAAAAAAAGGAAAAGAGAAAATAAAATTGTAGATTTTTTTCTGGACCTTATTTCCCCTTTCTTAGGTCTAAGCCAGCAAATGCAACATATCTATATATTTTCCAGTCTATCAAAAGATACCCTTCCCAAATCAAAGACTTGTTTCCTGTTTGGAGTGGTTCTTCCTAAACACCTACACTACATGAGCCAACTTAAATTCTGCAATTTACTTTCTTGGACATGGCTCTTTCAGCCTTTATAGCAATTAGGTAAGTCTCAGGCCTTCACTTGATTCATTTAAAGCTGGGGCTCATAATCCTATCTATCAAGACCAACCACCTGCACTTGAAAAAGGACCAACCCTCACTTCAGTAGCGGCCCGGCTGGTCCTCGTCTTTCTATACTGTAACCAGGCAAAATGGCAATATCAGAAGAGCTACTGAAAGCTTGGTTATAATAAATTCAACATTATGTTCTTCCCACAGACCGAAACCAAGCAGCTCTGTGATTTTCTTCCAGTTATTTTGCTGCTTTG
The DNA here is from genome assembly GCA_039720435.1 of Amazona ochrocephala. Taxonomy (NCBI): domain Eukaryota; kingdom Metazoa; phylum Chordata; class Aves; order Psittaciformes; family Psittacidae; genus Amazona; species Amazona ochrocephala. The sequence goes on along the minus strand of CM077881.1, from coordinate 76,274,398 downwards.
ATAATACTATAATTCTAAGAGCATCTATCAAATGAAGCCATGATGTAGGATTCTGTTTCATAGGTAATGTCTTCACAAACACGTTGCAACTGTTACATATTGAGATTCAGTTTTAAAAACACGACCAAACAAACAAAAACCCAAACAAACCCAACACAAAGTCAAACACAATATTTGGGAGTCAAGTCCAGAACTGTAAGTGCCCTGCTTGGCTGACTCTGAAGGGAACCATACGTTATCTCCAATTTTCAGTATTAAAGATGGCTATCTGCATATCATTCTGCACCTAAGAAGCACCTCAGTCTTTAAAGGCCATGGAGAACCTCAGCTCCAGCCCAGGTGTCACCCTGGCTAATTTGAAGATGCTTGTCTTCAAGGTCAGGGAATATTCTTGTATTGAGTTCCTGTGTGGAATTTTAGCAAGCTTATTTTACAGAAAACAAATCTGCTTGGTTTTGATGTCTTTGCAGAGACAACTAGGAATTGCTGCTCTCATTTTATTCTAGTAGTGAATCTAGTAAGGTGCCTGTGGGATGTACATGTAATGATTTTATGGCTTCAAACCACGCAGGTTGTCTCTTAGTTGCCTTGCAAATCCTTCTGAATGTCTAGTTTTAATATGTTACCTTGTATATATTACATCTGCTATTATTCATGTTCTATTCTTATTTTCTTCTTCATTAACCCATTTAAAGTTATGATAAAGCAAGTAATTCATCAATAACTATAGTTATTTTACCTAGTACCTAATTTGCTGGCTGCTAACTCCAGTGTTGCCACATCTATCTTCCCATTACATACCTAGGCTTAGCCTTAATTTCTGTGTAATTTTCCTAGGCTGAAGAAATTTTGCTAACTCCTTCAAACCATTCTTCTAATTGTTTGATCCCGAGTCACTCTCTTCTGTTAGCATCACTTCTTAATTTAGTAACATTCAAATGCTTTGATTATTATGAAAGTTTTGTCCTTCAGAAAGTCGGATGTGTTTGGTAATGTTTGTTTTACAGAGTGTTGCCAAATCCCAAGGGTTAAAGCTTGTCTTGTTCAAGGGACAAGGTAATGGTGTTGAAAATGATTCCATTGTGCCAGCTAAGTATTACCCTTATTAATCAATCCTCAAAGCATGTTAGGAATGTTAAAATCTGCTAATACTTATTCTTTAATTAACATTACTGAATTCATACACTGCATCCAAACTAAAATAAATTTACAGCTTCTCTAATGCTGTGGGATTTTTGCTGATTGCAAAGTCAGCTAAAAGTCGTATTTGCAAAATCATATCTTGCATCATCAATATTATATTATTAACATCTTTAAAAACATCAGTTATACGCACCACTGTATATGCCCTGCTTGATCTAAGCGCCTCCACTAACATCTGTGGGCATTAGGCAAGTCTCTAGCACAATCAAAGAGGAGAGAGTAATGCTGCCTAAACAAGGCAGAAGTCTAGCTCATGGTACAGGCTGAGCGTCATTCCTCTCCTGACAGTGCTGGCCCCAGTGTCTCAGCAGAAACTCCTCTATGTGGAAATGCCGTACTTAATATCACCCCCCTGCCAGGGTCCTTCACCAATGGAGCACTTTGGGCTAACTTCCCATTTTCCTAAACCCACCAGTTCTGTAAGCCAGGAGCCCTGACTTGATAAAAGATCAGATTTTTAAAGAAAAATTGAGTATGTGACTAAGAGCAGCATCTCACAAAAGAAACACTTGGAAAATGTAAATTGCTTCTACCCATTAAAGATTTTAAATTTCCAGACACTCACTGTATTTTCATAACATCAAAAATGAAGACCTGTTTGACCTCATTGTCAGAAATGAATAAACCATTTCAACTGAACTAAAAAATACAACAAAAAGCATTCTCAAATAGACATCTGGAATATAAAATTCCAGTACAAGTGATTAATATTTGGCAAAATAATTAGCAAGTGAGTCATTGTCTTATCATTAGGTGTGTCAGGCAGCCTTGATAGTGACTTGTCAAAACAACATTAGAAAATAAGTGAAAAATTAGATCATATTTAAGTTGTTCAGAGGATACATTACAGTTATCATAGAAGCAGGTGCCAGCAACTCAAAGATTTCAGTATTCAGTTAAAGGATTACATACAGAAGAAATCATTCCCTGTTGCTCATGACACCCACAAGAGGACAAATATTTCAACCACACAAATTAATATCAGAGTTTAAGCTGACTAGTTTAAAATAACATTTTAAGATAAATCTTAAAATTTCTCTCCACACTTTGGGTATCACACCCAGCTATATCTAACACTGAATTTTATTCATGTGCTCCTCATCATTTCTCCTCTCTGCTGAGGCTTTAAAGTAACTGTTAATGACTTGCAACGCCAAGTAAACAACATAACAACATCCTGGTTACCAGGCTGGAAAGCACACTAAAACTCCTGCTTTTGCAGACAATTTAGGGACCTGTGGAATCACAGGCTTAAATGTTTCCTGGAAAATCCTTTAGTCCTAACAAATGCAATAGTGCCCTTGAATCAAAGTTCATCACAGGTAGGTTTTTTTTGTGGAATTTGGCTCTAGTAGAGGCGAGTTCAATATTGGAATAAAAGTGGAAGGCATTTTTTTTAAAAGGTCAGCCTGGAACTAATGCTTTTCCTTCTGTACATGTGCACAGCTGTAATTAAGATTACTTTACAATGTAGTTTTATCACTGCACCCTCATATAAGAGATCTCATCATCTGAGAGATAATAATTGCACCCATAGGTATATGCAGCTGTAATTTTACAGTCAAATTGTGGCCTGCCTAAACTTCAGCCCTGGTGAAAATGCAGCAAGAAGCTGCCTTCCCTGCTGTGCTATTATTCCTCACCAAAAATACTGTGCAAAAAAAGGAATTATTGTGATGTAAGAATTATCAAAAGTATCAAAATGTAAGAATTAACAAAAATCTCGGGAGGCTATATGACAAGGTGCTGCATTTGAAGTAATTCCTACATAAATATGTTATCTATTATAATCAATTAGAAACCTGTCATTAGTCATACCAGCAGTGTACTCATTTCCGTGGCTAATGGTTAATGGCTTTAAAGTACAGCAGCTTCTACAGCTCCAGGGAGATTATTCCATACTATACTGATACACCTCAAAAGGGACTAGTTCCTCTGAAAGATGGGTATATTGAACAGAGCTCTGTGGTTTTATATATTTAGAGGCCTGGAAAACACGAAAGCCTGCCATGTGTTAATTCAAGCCCTTTGAAAACAAACTCTATTACAATGTTTCTTAAAATGACAATTCTGCCAATCAAAATAAATTATTAAAAAAATACAATGCATATTTGGATATATGAATATATATTAATACCCAAAATATAAAATTGAAGTAGATTCAATGAGTTTCTGACTTTTATTTAACCACTTTCACACTAATTATCAAAATATCTATGCAAAGGATATTTATTGTCATTTCCATGTCTTCCACCTCTTTGACAGGTGGATTTTCCAGGGGGAGAGTGTTTGTTATGTCTGTACTGCCATTCAGGGCTTAATGATATGAATGCAAGAACCCTTCTGATTCAAGATGGAGAATGATGCTACTTTTCTGTCTCAGGGTTTCTAAAATATACCTTTCATGAGAGGAAAGTCAGCCCACAGTGAAACATGGTATATAATCACTGATTTCGAAAACAGCCACTTGAAATGACTCTGCTGCTACCCCCCTGGTTAAGACATTTGAGGTGGGCAATTCAGTGTAATTTTGAAAACATCTATTATGTTGGAGTCTGGCCATGAACATTTTCTATTTTCCTGATTTTATGGAGTTAGGGCACAGTTCAGGGACACGATGTGTCATCTAGGACAGGAATGCGAACAGAAAATGAGAGAAATCCATGAATCTTGTAAGAAAGATTTGTAACAAGCAGCAATCGGTATTTTCAAAAGTAAGTATCCTTTTAGAAAATAACATAATGATGGTTAATATGAGCCTATACAGATGAAACAATATTTCCTGTACAAAAGGATGAGACATAATTCCATACCCCTGCCCACATTCGGTAAGAAGAAAGTATAGAACCTAATTGCAAAAGGTATGGGAAAACTAGTAGCAGTACCTGTTCATTTACCTAATTCTAATGCAATTTTTAAAAGGAATTTGAAGGGAAGATACATCTGAGTGCTGATATGCTTATGCACTTTTTAAAGAGATAACCAGTATGTTTCAGTTTTTAAAGCAAAAGGATGAATCTGACTGAAAGTATTTAATGGATACTGTTTTCAGTATGAAACTACTGAATTGAAAAAAATATCCTATTTCTGCAGGTAATGAAAATAATAAAAGTAATTTTGGCTGAATTTCTGATTTAGGTGATTATACTAAATAAATGTTTACCTTTATTCAGAAATTCTGCAGAATTTTCTACGGACGTGGTTTGGGTAGCAGCTATTTTAGCCCAAAACCACATCAACAGATCAAACGTCAACCATACAAGCACATAAACAATGGTAATGTAAAATATTTTTTGACATATTCTGATTTCTTTTCCCTACACAGCTGGTATCTTTGTTCAGAACACTGCCTCTGCGTTATCATTTCCTGTAAGCACTAAGTTTCAGATGCCAAACCCCTGCCTTGTCTTTTTTGGGGCAGGAATTTTGGGTGAAATCCAGATGTAAGTCAGCAAATTTGCATTACACTTTCAGAGCAGGGTGGTCACACAGTGGAATAAGCTTCCTATACAGGTGGGTTGATGTCCCATGCCTGTCAGCATGTAAGAGGCATTTGGACAATGCCCTTAATAACATGCTTTAACTTGGTCAGCCCTAAATTGGTCAAACATTTGGACTAGACCACCATTGTAGGTCCCTTTCAACCGAAACATTCCTATCCTATCCTACCTGTCTGATGCAAAACCAGCAGCAGCAGCGATGACAGAAACCATGGAAAAACTAAAGAACAGGAACAATAATCACTCTTACATAAGACAAAATTTCTATTAGGAAGAAAATTATGATGGAGATTTGTAGAGCCAAAGTAGAACCAAGACACTCATTTTGGAGTACTCAGCTACACTGAGTACTCAGCAAAAACTGAGTACCAACTTAGCTGGGGTACTCAGTTAAGTCTTTATAGATGGTATTACATTCCTTCCTTTTAGAAATCATTGCAAAATAAATATAAAAAGTGCTATTTATTAGATTGAGCCTAACTTGTATCATACATGAAATCCGAATTGAACTATATCAGATGAAAAATTTCTTCAAATTGGCTCTATTGTAGTTCCATTCAATTTGCCTTCCTCCAGCCTGCATTTGCAAACCATATGTACCTAGTAGGTGATGATTTACCCAAGCTTCCGAAGAAATGAAGAAACAAATTTTGTGTCAGCAAAAGTCTTTGATAAACGTGTAATGATGGAATTGATTCTTTACAGATTTAATTTTTGTCCTTGGCATTATGATGAGGTTTATTTAGTCCAGCCATACTTAGGGGAAACCAAATTTATGACCCTTTAGTGAGATGCTGAGATAATTACTGATATGATAGTATTTTATCCTTGTGTGACTTAAGATGCACCTCAATCTTTATGAATAGTAGATGCTAGAAACTCAGCCTTCCCCCCTATTATTCTGAATAAATTATAGGATGTATCACTTGCTTCTGAAAAAAAAATAATAAAAATATCTGAAAATAAAAACACTGCCTGAGATAGATGTTGGATAGTATCCAAGGAAACTATATCAAGCTCTTTCTGTGAGTAAGGGAAAAAGAGTCATGCAGTAAAGGTCTTGTTTCTTTCATCATTCAGAACTATTACCCATGTAACAGCAGATATACATACAAGCACCTAGCTCACTATAAAAAGACAATACAAATGTTTCCCAAGCTTTTAAAATGGAGCTGGGAAAAATCAAACATAATGGTCATTATTAGAAGCAACTATGCAAAAAATACAGAGATGTTGCTTATTTCTTAGATTGTGCATTTCAGAGCAGATTTATCAAGCATTTCAGAAAATAAAAATACAGAGTTGTTCTACTACACTCTTTACAACTTGAGAATTTAAGGCAAGAGATCACACAAATCACAGATATGTCAAAGCTGGGGGCTCTGACCATACAGACATTGGATGACATAAAGATAGGAGAGATGTATATTTAAATTGAAGGGTGTTGTGGGGAGTTTTTAATGTGTTATGTTTGAGGCAGCCACATAACACCTGAGAAAATCATCTAAAGTTCTGAAGTCCGGCAATTTTATACTAGTGCTGTATTTTATCACAATATCAATCTGCAAGTATATTGTAATTGTCAAAATCACATTGTTGAATCTGCTAGAACCTTGGCTTCTGCATGTGCTGTTGTCAGTTTAGGAGTGAGGCAATTGAGTTCATCTGGCTTTTATAAACTTCCTTAGTGCCCACAATTTACTGTTACTCAGCAGTCAGTCCTGTAGGAAGTAATATTCCGGTGACTGAACCCATTTATTTATGAACCTTCCCTTGACAGACCTCATAATTTATATCCATAAGGTGTCCTTCAAACTGGATAAAGATCGATGGTTGAACAAGAACGGCACTTTGACAGCCATTGCATTACAGGCTTTTTCTTTAGGCAAATCCAAGCTCTGATCTCAATTAGGCAAAGTGTATCTAAAACTCTCTTGGCACAGACACTGTATGGATGCACGAGCTGGTAAAGTGAATCACGACTGCCACAGCCAGGGTGGGGTTAGACTGACACTGGAAGCTGAAAGCAGACCATATACTGCATATCCTTATGTACAACCAAATAATACACAGGCTGTTTTGTGGAATGATTCTTTGTTTTCTTGAAGTTCTGTCTTGTCTTTAAAACATGGATTTAAAACCACTGACTTAACTTTGTTGAATGGCAAAATCTATGTACTTTTTTCATATGACTGTAATTTGGGGCAAACATGCTCATGCCAATAGATGTTCAGAGTAGACTGTTTTAGAGGAGTTTATTTTCTATCATTAATTTTTAACTAAGGCCATTTCCTGGTAGTTCAGACACAGTGAGTGTGAACTGAATTTTACTTTGGCTTCCCAACAATTCTTTGCTATGTTTACAAACAGCATGTAAACCAACACATGCCCTCTAGCTAGATCTCTGAAATTATCAACAAGTAATCATTCTCAAGTCCTGAAAAACGTATCATAATTTACACTACAGGGTGTTTCTGCATAGTATCTAGTTGTTTCCAGGGCCTGAATCATTGAAATACTTCAACCATCATTAATTTGGACTGAAAATTCAACATACAGAGTGTGTATCAGAGTGAACTGTTTGTTAAAACAACTGACAGCCACAGCAGCTGCTTTGTGCCTTGCTGTGAGTAATGGGACAAATGAGTATTTTACTAGCCGAGTGTTGTTCTCCAGCAAGAGCAACTGCTCTAGTGAGCACTGGGTCTGGGAGACTCCAGCTTCAGAGCTGTGTGTGCTCAGGGGTTGATGACCAAAAGGGTCATCAGGCTTGGAACAGGCTTCCCAGGAAAGTGGTGGAATCACTGTCCTTGGAAGTGTTCACAAGCCACGCAGACAAGACCCTTAGTGACATGGTTTAGTGGTGGCCTTGGCAGTGCTGGGAAATGGTTGGACTTGATGACCTTAAAGATCTTTTCCAACCAAGCTGATTCTATGATTTTATGATAAAAATACTTTCTCTCTGCTGAACACATGGGAAGGCTGTGGAGCTTCTTTTTTATTTTGGGTCCTTGCAAGTTAAGGATTGCAAGTAATCATTATGTCCAATTTGCCAATAGGACAATGAGCCATAAAGACAAAACAATTTGCTTAGTCACACGAGGACTGTATAGCAGAATAATTAATTGATACATGCACGAGGATGCTCCTCCTCCAAACCCCTTATCTTTATCTTTAGTGGGAATATAAGTCATGCTCAGAAACATTAGTAAAATGGATTGTCAAAGACCTGCCTCATAAACAGCTTGAAGTGGCTGGCAGCCCTGGTATGACTAGCAGGCCTTATGGTAGAGAGGATGACTGTCAGTACTTGATTCCTTAGTACAAAAGCTTTGCTGCTCACCCAGATCTTGAGTTTGCAATGGTTCAGTGTAACTCCAGCCTCCCTTTCTCTATGGGGTTTCTTCAAATGAATAAAAAAGATAAAGTACCATTAAGCAGGATTTACTGAAGCTGCTCTCTGTATGTACACTCTGGTATTCTGGTACTGCAACACTCCAGCAGATAAGCAATTAAAAAGAATCTAAAAATGTAATTTTATCTATGCACCCAAGAGGGCAGTGAAAAAAATCTACAGTGCATAATATCTTTTCTTTCTATTTACTTCATCAGCTGACATTTAAACAGGTGTGGAAAACTGAAAAATTGATGGCTTTACTGGTTTCAGGATGGAGTGTCCCACACGAAGCACACCTTAACTGAGATGCACTCACTTTCATGGTCATCTGCAGGGAAGCAAATTGAATGTTAATGTAACTGATTATAGTGTATGCTTCACTTAAAAAATGGGGACAGGTCTCAGTTGGGAGAATTTAATTAAAGCAGTCTTCCAGCAAGATAATTATATACCTTTTCTTCCCCTGGACCTTCTAGTCCTTAAATTTCTATTAATAATAGCACAATAATCAAATATTTCTACATTTTTGGCCAACTAGTATTATGGTGAACCTGAACAGCATATGAAAGTATGTCTTTTCTGTCTAATGATGCTCTCAAAACCTGAGATGAAGTTGACTGTTAGATTCGTGCCTCATTGAAAATGAGCTCTAGTCTCAACTTCTTTTTGGACAAAGCATGTATCATTGCTGTGGATTACCAATGGAAAAACAATCACATGGAAGTAAAGGATCAAGGGAGACTGGCTTTTATAGGGACAGAGGGGCAGATATATTTGGTTTCTTCTATTCTTATTCAGTATTCTAGGTTATATATTAATTACCCATGTATTTTGGATCTGTAAAATGAAATGGTCTGTAATAACAGTGAGACTTAAGGCTTGTGTGATTTATTTACATGTGAAATATTAGGGTTGCTTACTTTACTTAGTAGAGGACAACATTGCCCACCTACTAAAAGAGGTGTGCAATACTTCACTTATATTAAAATTTCACTAGACCTTTTCCAACTAGAAAAAGAGGAAAATTATGTCTGCTTGTACATTAATACAGTAATAATTAGCACTTTTTTATATGCATCAGATACCTTATGGAATCAGTTCCTAATTCAAGAAGATGGTTTTGGGAAGGCACAACTATTCCAGTTTCCACAGAGAAATATCTAATCTAATTTCACAGATGCAAAATCAGAAATACGTCTTAAGAGAATAAATTTCATAATGCCCTTGAGCACAAGACAGTTATAGTCAGAATTATCTCCTATGCCAGGGGAAGAACAGTAACAACAAAGTGGTTTAAGACTTCCCTTTATCACACATGAAGATATACAAGTAGGATGGGCTGTATCTCTAATAAATAAACCTTTGCTAGAGGCAACCAACTTTCAATCATCCATACCATCATAAGCACTTAATTTAAACTAAAAAACACCATCTAAGCTCCTCAGGGAAGAGATTCCTTTTCTCTGTGACTGGGCTGTGGACTGTAATGATACTACAGCTAAAAGCTACCTTTTTTTTTTAGCATAGTCATTAATTACAACTTAAGGGGGGAAACCCTCATGATGCGTCAGTCATGTCATCTCTCCAGAATTCCTGGATTCCCATTTTTCTGTCGCTTTCTTTTAATGGCATTCTCATCAACAACAACCATTGCCAATCTCACCCTGTGGAACTATAGGCTCCTTCAACTTTTTAGGAGGTCAGTGGTCATAAATGACATTTAGGGAAAAGCAAGGGCCACCAGATATTTGAGAAGAGGAAGCAAAAAAATGAGACAGGTTTTATTACTGCACTAACATGAAACTGTTTGCAAAAGCACAGAAGTAACAGTGGGATGTGGACTCAACTTTGTGCAGCCTACATTCAACAGCCTGTCTTCCTTTTTTCAATCAGATGCTATGTCTGGATCAGGAAATGGTGTTGAAATAATGTTCAGCTATTTTATGTGTCACTATGCAATGTTTCTTTGAAACACTCTATTTCCTCATCAAAAAGAATAAAAATCCTCACTGCTTTTATGAAAGTATATTATAAAATCTATTTGACATGCATTGTTCTATAAGCTAGCAATGACTGCTGCGTAAATTACCTAAAATAATGTCAAAAAGAAGCGTGCAATACCTGTTAGTCTTACATAAATAGTATTTCTGTTCTTAGTGACACATGAAGGCAATGAAGGAAAAAAAGTATATTTATTTTCTAGACATTCTCAGTTTTCTTTTCTTCCTGCCATAATGAACCACAGCACATAGTTTTACTAATACAGTGCACAAGGCGTTCCTTAACAAAGCTGTTTAGAACCCATTATCCCTCTTTTTCTATGCTGCCACTGTTCAGGGAGTATGTAGCAGAAGTGGCAACAAAGTTTAGCATGCTTCAAGTCACCCCAGGAAACTACGGGTTCTTTTACCACAAATCATGGCAGGTGTAAATATGGGAAATCGCCTTTCTTTATACCTACACTTAAAAATATATTTTCTTTTACAGTTATATGTTTTTCTTTATTATATATGTAAACGCCACGTTTACATTATGAGATTTGAGACTTTTCAAGCATTAGGATGAAGCACAATCAGATTCACTGCTACTCTGAACCACATCTTTCAATAATCTTTACACTGGCATCTGCAATTTAATGGGCATAATCACTTAGGAAGACAAAGGATAAATTTACATGTGTAACTCTCTGAGATTTGCAGGTAGATTTCTAAATTCTGTGCTTTGCATCTTTCACTGATTAAGTAAAATCTTCTTCCCCATTAATTGTAACTCCAAATCGTAGGCAAAAATCAGAGATGAGTGTGACCTTGCAACAGGAGAATTCAATGGGGCTGTATGTATTCTAAGTGGAACCTATTAGCAACTTTGTAAGGGCAAACAATCAGCAGCAGCACTTTGCCGGTGGACTGGTTTAACAGATATGCCATTAACATTAAAGCAGGCAAATGGTAAGGATATTGTAAAAACTATGCGGAGAAAACCTAAGCAGTGCTCACGGATATATGCACCTTGTATAAAACCAGATCAATAATGAAAAGGAAAAAAAAAGATAATTTCATAAAATATGCAGTAACAGTTAAAATAGCGCTTGCAAAATTCATTTTTACTGATGGTCAGTGAAACGTAGCTGTCCATCAGACAAATAACTTCTTCCATCCTTTATTCAGCAAAGAATATATTATTCCTGAAGAAATTTTTCTCTCAGGTCAAAAACAGAGGAATGAGAGTTTGGGATTCACTATTTTGGAACAGATACTCCAGAGCAGAGAGGGTTCCATGAAAGGCAAAAGAAATATTAAAATAATATAAAAGCAAATTAGATTTGGACAGTGAAAAAACTCAGAGTTGGTTAGGAACATGAGTTTGCTGGAGGCTTGTAAAAACACTTTTTTGTTGTAGATGAAACAGGTGTATGTTTATTCTTATTATTTCGATATTATTATCACTAGTGTTTTTTATTGTAGCAATTTTTCCTTCTATTTGGAAAAACTAAAAATTAAATTAAAAAAAAATAATATCTTTTTTTTTTTTTAAATTGAGTCTTTTTCTAAAAATTAAATCCAATCATTATTTGGCAAATGTAAGACCTCAGTACCTCATAAACACAAATGTATTTATCTTTACAGCATCAGTTGTGTCGTAAATAATTTATTTAAACAATAAGCTACACTTTGATTAAGTATGATGTGTTTGTACATTGCCCATGAGTCAGCCATTTTGATTTAGAAAATTTTCCCAATGCTTTCATAGCTATCTCAGTCTTTTCCACCTGGGCATTCACTGCCCACAGCAATCTTACTTTCTGAGCTTGACAGCAACTCAGCATATTTCTGCAACTTGTTCACACCTCCCTCACTCCAAAGAAAGTTGCTCCATGTTGTACCATCCTATCACAACCCAGCTAAGGAATTTAATAAAGCAAGTCTCCTTCTACAGGTTTTGAAGCCTAAGTGACCACCAAATACTGTGAAGAATCGCAGAATAATTTAGGTGGGAAGAGGCCCCTACGGGACATCCCGCTCAGCCCAAATCGATCAAGATAGATAGATAGCCAGATAGATCAGCCACTGTACCAACGGCAGAAAACGAACAAGCAAAAATAACCCTGCAGGACATAAGAGGCAAGTTTGAACCTATACAGAAAAGTCATATACTTCCTGCACTATTATGCGTCAAATTAAATGTAAGTGTCCATGTATTGCTATTTACCCCAAGAAATACAGAAGCAGGTGCAATGAGACTACTTAGAAGCTATAATTTTTTTTGCCCTTGCAATGTGTTTTCTCTCTTAACAGAAGTTATTAGGTCAGTTTCTTACTATGCTATCTGCAGCCACATGGCTTCTGGTCACAAAGGGCCAGAAATACCCAAAATCCGATTCCTTATTCTATGCCCTAAACACTTTATGAAAGAAAAGCAGATGCAAAATGCTGTTAAATATGTTTAACAGACGGTAACAAAGTATACCTTGACTATCCCAAAGGCAAAGGGCTATTCTTATATCTTGAGTGATATCGTACCATCCCATACTGTTAAAAGTCTCACACAAGTCAGAAATGCATCCGTGCAACACTTTACCATTCCCATCTGAAAAACAGCCTTGCTGCTCATGGGATTGTCTCGACATGGGCTAGCTTCCCTTCCCCTTGAAACGCACTCGCTGCAGCCATCCCTTCTCCTTCAGAGCTCCACAGTCTTCTTAAAAATCACTCTGACTGTTTTTAAGTGTGCCCTAATAATAATAACTACAACAATAATTAATAATGCAGAAACAAAATCCCCAACCCACAATATTTTGAAGGCTTTTCTTTAAAAAACCCCAACCTTCAGAGGTGACTAATACACTGTCTTCACTACCCACAGAGAAACTCTTTGCTTGAAGATTACAGCTGAATTAAGCATGCTCTTCTAAGGTGCAGTTAAAAAAACCTGAAATCAGAAATCACATCAGAGGCACCTCATGGACTGTACGCTGCAAGCTTTTTCTTCTTGCAGAGCAGATTAGACTGAAACAACACCTACATAACTAGCAGTTTTTTTCCACCTTCTTGTTCCCTGCTTTTCCCTCTGAACTGCCCCTTGGGCACCATCAAGGCACTACCACTCCACACCATACAACTGCCCCTGATGTTCCTAGAAGCATCTTTAGTCCAGCTCTCCTCAGGCACCCGCTGACTGTTCCCTATAACCTTCGCCTTCACATGCCCACAGATGTGCTAGCTCCATCATTTTCCCAGGTAACAAAGTGAGATGGTCTGCCCTGTAATTTCCCAGATCGTCTTTCTTACCGTTTCTGAAGATGAGTGCTATAATTGCCTTCCTCCAGTCAACCCTGACCTAACCCTTGCCCGCTGCTGCTCATCTCCTTGAAGGCAGGCTGTAAGCCCAGCGGCCTCCCCGCTCTCTCCACAGGATCACTGAGCATCATAACTGTGCCTACTGAGCCCTCTCCACATTGCCTTCTAAACACTACCAATAAGCAGGTATTTTTTTCTTAAGGCCTATCCTGTATTGTTGTTTAAAAAAATATGGAACAGACAATGGGATCCTTCAAATGAAAAATTATGTATTACTTACAACCGCCTGGATTTACCAGAGGTTTTGTCCTAACCCTACATATTTTTGCTACATCCTCTAACATTAAAACCCCTTTAAATTTTTTCTTATTATTTCAATTATGTTAAGGTATTTCTTAGAGAAGCATAGGCTTTATTGCATTACTGCCATAAAAGTAATAAGAGCATTCATGTATTACCTGTTCTGGACATTCACAATTGCTATAAAATTAGCATTATTAGGTACATTATGAGGTAAATTATTTCCTTTTCCTTTTTTTCTTATTTTCTCTTTAATGAATTACCTATCTATCTACAGGTTCAAGAGGTTTAAGAATGATAAATTCCTTGTAATCTATGGACACAATAATCTCCCATGTAATCTATTTTAATTAAAAACTCTGTATAAAATCTAGACAGGCTGACAATCTGCTTGAACCCAGATAAGTGAGCATTACCTAAATCCTTTATTCAGATTTCTTATATTTCAAGAGTGAGAAGAAAATCCCTGTAATAGCAGAAGGAGTTAAGCAGGCAGTCAAGAGAGAGTATTATTCTGCTTTCATTGTTGACTTCAGTAGTTTATATTAAAGTTAAAATTCTATTTCGACATAGTAATTGCCTGTGTGAAGGAAAAAAAAAAAACACAACACACCTTTCTTTATTCCTGAAATACTATTTATCAAGAAATAGCTAGTCTTTTGGGAAAACATAACTGTGTCCATTAGACCTGAGCATTACTGATGGATGTTTGTCAATTCACTGGTAACTGGATCTATCTGTATGTAAAGATTTTCATCTAACATATTTATGACTATATGTACTTGCTAAATTATAAACATTGCAAATGTAATAAGAATATGAATGTACAATATTATTTTAAGCAGTACAAAGAAATACTTACAATTTGATTGTTACGCTATTTATACTTATACCTAAGCATATCCTTCCCAATCTTAATCTAAACCATTATCTTCCAATGAAATGCACTTTAAAGTAAAATGGGGGAGAACCTCAGAAATTTGAAAATGCCACGTATAATATTCTCTAATTAAATCAATACAAATATATTATGAACTCCATGCAATATTTCTGACTCGGTTTTAGGACTGCTTAACTAAAGGAAATAGTCAAAGCCAGTTCAGCTACTAATTATAGGGTCATATGTATCATATTTGACCTTTCCATAATTCTAAATATTATTTTTTTTTGCAGACCTCCTCTTGCAATCATCCTGCACTTCAAATTCCTATTGAAGCCACAGGGATTTTTCTTGGAGCTGAAGCCACTGTAGGATGCTTAAGGTTTATTTGCCATCTCCTTCCCTCCTTCTAATGGCTGCAATTCTGTTAAACTCTGGTCAACGGAGCTCTGCAAATGCCTCCATATTGCACAGGAGCCTTGGTCTCCTAAACCAAGCATCTCCCGATCCCTGCAGTGGGCAGGTCACCATCCTGGGGCAGCTCAGAATAAATGACAAGGCAAACCCTTACCTACTACACATCAAAGAAACATGGTGTGGGAGGAAACAGGTCCTTCCGTGAAGCCATGTCTGTATACTGTAAAGTTAAAGCAGACAAACTAAACCCATTTTTGTGTTTCAATAAGTAACTTTCCTGAAGTGGTGACAATTGAGGGATTTCATTATAGGAGCACCACAGTTTCTCTCTGAATTATCTGAGTATTAATCTCTCTGGTACTGGAGCATTTTTAACCCTTTCCCATGCACTGGAAGGGGCACCAGAGATTATCTGTAGTGCTATTAAGGCCATATTATCACGGTTATCTCAATTTAGCTCCCATTAAAAAAAAAAAAAAAAAAGGAAAAAAAGCTCATAAAAGGGTTTTTAATTAAGCTGGAAATGTATCAGAAATTCCAAGTAAAAGCCTGATTAGACATTGTGTTCCTTTGGTTTTATTACTCACAAAGACAACCAATATTCTGTCCAGAGCACTTTACTCCCAAGAGAAATGTTCCCACAGCTCTTGCTTGTATCAGCACATGACACATATTGGAAAGGTATTGCTGAGGATAAAATTAAATACTAGGGTTGTAAAAAGGTTTTAGCTCTTGCTAATGAGTACATTTATTTTTTTGCAATGACAGCAAATTAAGACTAGTGTGTTTAAATAACATTAAAACATCCATAATTTTTATAGACTTCGAATAGCAAAGGCATCAGCAGGCACAAGAAAGTGACCATTTCAGAGAATGACTTGCAGGCTGTTCTTTTACAAGTCATCTGTCACAGACTATTTTCAAGGTTGTGCCATCTATCAAAACTTACAAGACTTGTTTGAATTAGTTATGGGGAGACAGGTAGGTACAGGAATGCTGTGCCTCTATCCTGTTACAGGTAAACAGGAGCCTGTTGTTGACTTTGTAGAGCTGAGATTAACTTCTAGTGTCCCTTTTAACAGTTACCTCAAACTTACTCAATTCTTCGTGAATGTTTGCACATATTTTGAATATATGTTTACTTGCATCATCAGCACACAAACATTTTCCTAACAAACTGTTTCCTTTCTTTTCCACTCAGACTCACCAAATTCAAGAAAACTGCTTTCTGAAGGAATGCAAGTACCGGAAATACAAATAAACATTTTTGGTTTAAATCTCTGCGAGCAGATATATTTATGCTGAATACTTTCTGATGTTTAAAGCATTCTCCCTTTACCATTGCATATACTAGTAGAAACCAAAGTGCATTACATGGAAAAAAGCTTGCTGGTTTGGAATCATGAAGAACTGATGCATTTTCAAAGCCAAAGGTGAAATTCTGGATTGAGCAAAACTTTCCATTTGCTGACAGTCCCACTAACAGGCCCAGTATATCTGAAAATAATTATTTGACTAGGGAGGGGGTAGATATTGGGATTGGATGTACCTGAGATGCTGCTTCTAATGAGGTGAAAGGACTGAATTCTCAAATGAAGACTGCATGATACAAAGTAGTAAACGCCTGGAAGCTGGTACTCTGATTTTTTCCTGAGTCTGCTCTAAGGAATGAATTAAATTATTATCTCTTGCAAGAATAATGAGAAAAGATTAGAATCTCTGTTCTGAGAGTCCTCAAAGAAGATTTTTGCTTCATACAGGACATCTTCATAAATGAACAAAGCACACAGAGATCTGGATAAAGACAGCATGATACTCTATTCCTCTCCACTTCCATCAGTCAGCAAAACTAATGAAGTTAGAAACTACATTTCTAAGTGCTTTTTCTTCTCCTTTGTCCTTTTTCAGATGTGTATTTCCATTGATGGACCTACAAGGACTGCTCTTAGCTAAGAAACTCCTGATGGTTTGGGCTAAAGGCAAAGTGTATGAGATACTAATTCCAGCATATCAGAGAGGGAACATGAGAAAATATTTGGGGCTTTCTGATGAAACCATTGACTGAGGAATTTGGCTTCAGCCTTTGAGCATCGATGTGCCAGGGTAAATCTCTCACCTTTGTCTGAAAACATGTAAAGTAAATTCTCCCTGGCGGTATTACTTTCCCATGAAACCCTGATACGTAAGCTTCCCCACAGAAGGTAAACTATTAGGTCTAGGCACTTATAAAGAACCAGTTTCTTCTTACAGGACTTAAATAGAAATAAAAGTTGAGCAGCTTCGTATTTTTTAAATGGTGTTGCCCTTGCTGGAAGCCACCAAAATTCAATTTGACCTCTACTGGAATAGCCGAACATTTGAAGGCTATCTGGTAGCTAGGAAACTCTGTAAACAACACGTCTGAATTGGACAGTCACTGGCAAAGGCACGATGGCATCTTTTTAACATGCATTACTTCAGGCTGTGCCAGCTCTTGTAGTACCAGAAGACATCTGGTGAGTGAAAGAAATACTGTACTGAAAGATTCTAATGCCATGCGAATAGCTGGCATGCCAGAAGAGACCAAAGTTGCAATTTCTGTTTGGCCAGCTGTCACAAATAAGGTGTACATATATATACATTTCCCCCAGAGAGTCCAAGAAGGAGCTCAAATGGCATCTAATATTCTGTGCTTACAAAATAAAATCCCTATATAACCATAGCAGAAAGTTACTTATTCTCTCAGACACCATTTCAAAGAACCATATCTGTTTCTTTTTAAGAAGAATTTTAAATGGAACCTCTCCAAAGACTCAAGAACAGTGTTACAGCAAAAGGGACAGCATTCAAATTTACAGCAGATGTTTCACTGTTAATTAATGCTACTATGAAAAATATCCTAGAACAGCATAATGTGATACTTATTTACCCTTTCCTTTCAGGGAAAAAAAAAGCATATACAGAAATAACTTCCAAGTTTTTGGGACATATGCAAAATTTAGATTGCTAGGATTAGATGCTTTAGTCAAAAAATAAACCCCAAAACTCAATGGCACACAGATCATATTCAGTTTATATCATCACCTCCCCTCCAGAATACTGCTTATGTTCTGTCATATAGATAATGCCTTGGTAAAAGATTTTTCTAACCTTGCTCCCCCACAAAGGAAATTAACAGCCAACTGGCAAAAACACAGAGGAAGATTGATTCTCCTATCCTACCCTTCATGGCTATGTAAATCCCACACTGGAGCATGACTACTTGCCCATAAACACTTCCCCACTTTCCATAGACACTGTGCAGTGTTCCTAACCAGCAAGCGGCTAAATGGTAACTAATCCTTGTACTTTTGTATGCATTCAACACTCAGACATATGTAACTTCTATTTGTATAGACATTTTTCTCCCTTTAAGGCCTCAAAATCACAAATCATTCCTTTAAACTAAATAAATTACCATAATCTTGCTATGAGCTGGAACTGTAAGCCAGAGAAATTAAATTGAAAATTTGAAAGCAAATTTCTAAAGGTATTTGCACTCATTTTCCATGAACTTTGGAGTGATGCTTTTTCCCATGGGGACTCAAGCAAGCAAAGCAAATCCAAAGAAATAACTTCCAAGTAATTGCCTCACAGGTGGTATGTCTCAGATGCTATCCTACTTGACAGGAATTGATTGCCCAAATTCTTGGTCTCAAATAAGAAGAAATTAAATAAGACAAGGCAGAATCTGATCACTTTGGGTAATAAAATCAGATATGCCACATAGACAAAGTTCCTCTTAATAAATGGGAAATACACGGCCTTCCTTGTCCTCATGATGAAATATAATTACATTTTAGAGAACTGACCGCTAACATATCATTTTTTAATTGTCTGCCCTGTAGCAGAGGGATCAGGGTGGCCCAGTTGCAGGTAAGAGCCCCTGTACCTGTGTTCTGTGACATTATGACATTACTCTGCAGCTTTGGGATGGTGGCGAGATCATCTGATGAAAATTTACTCTGAGCATATGCAGGCAAAGCCCTGCCTTCTCCAACACAGAATTCATGACCATCTCAGTCTAGGTGTTGGGATACCAAACCACTGGGGGCTTTCCATTTGCAAGAGCATCTGCAAACATGGGAAGTTATTCAGTGAAAAATGGCAGAATGTATTTAATTTTCTTACTTTTGGAGTAACAATAAACTAACAATTTCTAATATCCTGCCAGTGATTATTCACACTAGTTTGCAGTAGTGAAAGCTAGCTTTATGGCTACCTTTGTTATTCCTAGTACCGACGTGAAAAGTCAGGTTTGCGGAAAAAAACCTGGTAAATATCAATGAAAAAATAAAACCAATGCAAGATAATTGCCATTGTTTTTTTTAAGTAAACACACAATTTGTTTCCATTTTTTCTACTCAATTAAACAAACTAACAAAATATATATCTATAACACATATAATATACGTGGAAACGAAGAGAAAAAACCATGTAAATGCTTTGTGACTGTTCGTAAAATTCATTTTGTTTTAGCAATGTAAATATTTTAAAATTTAATTTAAATACTGATTGATTAGGAAAACTCGGGAAGCAGAAAATACTATGGCTTTGGATGACTATGGGAGACTAAGAGAGTCAGCTTAATTCACTCAGTGGTATTGCATCTGCTCTGTTTCATTAAAATATATATTTTCATATATTTCTCCTTTTTTTCAAGACAAAAAGAAAAAGGGAATATTTTCAATGCATTGAAGTTGTTATGGTAAATAAAATAAATAAAACTGTTCTCCCATCCTTCTGAAGATGAATGCATACACATACACTGATAAGACAAATAAACACAGCTGGAGATGAATTCATAATAAAGCTCTTTTCCTAATGGGCTGTGCTGTGACTTCAGGTTGTACATACCCACCATACCCATTAATATGTAGCAAATCTGTCATGCTATTTCATGCATTACTTGTGACAAATTCTTGCTCATAACACTATCTGCAAGGAAAATAGCAGAGAACATGATCTCAGGCCTTGAGCATGGATGCAAAAATTTGGCTTTCTAATTTCTAATACGTTTCAGACATTTGTAAAGAAAGAAGTTGCTATGAAGGCATCTCTATACGCAGAGTGACCAGATCTTTGCTGACCATTTATGAGGAGTATACAGAAAAAGGACAGCAAATATGTAGCTATTTAAAAAAACAAAAAAAAAAAACAACAAAAAAACCCACACACACACAAAAAAAAAGCATATAAACAAAAAAAGCCCAAACAAATAATTATGTACATCTTGTATATGAAATATGCCGTATTTGGCATATTTGGAAAGCATGTTATTGTAATCAAAAGCAAGGACTATTTTTATTTCACCTTCTCCCTACTAGAGAAGCCGTCTGCACAATTGGTCTAGAACAGCTAGAGAGAATGATAACATGGAACAACCTCCTGAAATAAGCTTTCCACCCAAGCCATCAGAAGTGACATGCTGCATCTGGTTTTAGGTTGTCTTTTTTACTTTATGTGAAGATTCTCTGGTCTTTGCAGTGTTTGAAGAATTGCCAATTATTTAAAATGTGATATGTTAAGATTCTTACTGTAACTGTAGATACAGTACCTCACAGAGAATAACATTAGATGTGTGTTAATAATTAATAAAATGAGTCTGAGGAAATTATTTGAATATAGAAAGAGACTCTAGACTAGCTCATGAATCATCAACAGCCGCTGTGGAAAGCCAGCAAGGGCCAGCACACTGCATGAAGTGCAAATCGATGTTTTACAATTGCTCTAACCTGACAGCTGGAAAAGATAGCCTTTGACTTGGTGGATATGAAGAATGAAATTCAAACCCATTTCTAAGCCACTGTTTGAAGGCAGAAAAGGTGACTTGGATCTTGGGGTGCGGTTCTGTGGGTTTTTCTGGATTGGCACTGCCTTCGGTCTAACGTTGGCTGACAGACACTCTACTCCAGCATGTTAACATAGACTCCGGCACCAGTATCTCAACTTGCTAATTCTAAGGAATGTATTTCTTCAAAAATTGCTGGAATTACAATGAAACATGCAAAAAAATTACAGAGTCTATAAGGAAGTGAGTAGCTGGCTATTATAATTAATTATTGTATCTTACCAGGCTACCCCTGAAAACATATGTGTTGTCATACACGTAGATATATTCTTGGCAGATGCCAGTCAAAAATTTACATCATTGATCTTGGATTTTATTGAATCAATACAGTTTGTTGTGTGCTGAAAGCAATTCTCTGCATCAAGCTATTTTTTTGGAGCTCTTAAAATTGGCAAAGAATATGCCTTGGGAAAAAGAAAGGGACAAATGGTAAAAATACACACACATATACATTTACACACAGAAGAGTAATTCACACTGCCTACATTTGTCAAGATCAAACATCTTGAAAACATGTCTGATTGAAAACAGCATCAATCCACATTTTCTAAACAACACTATATACTATAGTGAAATTGATACCAGTTTAAAACCCAAGAAGAAAACGACATTACCTACTATGTTTAACATTTACAGTTCATGGCTTTGGATACAGAAACACTGCTCCATGTAAGCAAAGATAATGTGTTTTGTTACCCACAGAAAACTTTGAAATGCTCAGCATGAATCATGAGATCCCTGCGCCCATGGAATAAACCCCAAATCAATCCTGAACCACTAATTTTCAAAGCCTGAAAAAGAATGATTGACTTTTCTACAAAACAGTATTTTTCATGTGAGCGCTTTTAACCTCACAACCTTCCCAACAAGCATCTGGGGAAAGCCTCATGTAGCAAGGTCCAGTACTCGTTCTCACAGCATTGCTAACCTTGCAGAAAATATTGCGCATCCTGCAACCACAGATAACTTCCAGTTCTAATACAGCAACTTTTATACAAATGACCTGCAACTAGATTTGAATCTTTGGCCAGGATGAATTTAATTTGCATAAATGACAGAAGGTGACTCAATATAAGGACACCAGGATTTATTGCACTGCACCCACTACTGAACATTTTAATTCCATTTATTTGGCTCCACCTCCAGTGTAGGAGATGTGTTATCTCTCTTTGCTAAGACAGGCAGCGTGAACCTGACTTGAATGTGCAGGAGGAGCAGGAAGGCAAAGCCTATGTCTCAGTACCTTGTTGCTGGAGAAAGATAACTTGCATGAGAACTGTGGCTCTACTCATGCCCACTTCTCATAGGCTCTTTAATGCTACACTTTGCCATAGATATGGTTCCCTCTTGCACCCACCTGTGCTTTAAACCTAGTTTTCTGAGAAACTGCTATATTGCAAGAATATGGAAGCTTAATACAGCTGGGTTTTTTCTCTTGCAGTTTCCTTCGCTTTTGCAGATTCAGATCTTGCAAATTCAAGTAGATTGTGACTCTCTCATAGAAGGTAATTAAAAATATCTATGTTTTAAAAATACCTTTTTAATATATTAAATGTGCTGTCAGTTCATGGAAAGATGTTTTCCTAACGCTAAATCTGACTCACTCTCTCTTGATAAGTAAGCACCACAACTGAGTATCTGTGATAGGCATACGCTAGATACACGCTCCCCACAAAGACTTCAGCCCCCTTTCAATATGTTGGAAAGGACAGCTCATCCTTCCTTTTCTCCACCTCCCTCTATGTTAAATTTGCAGTTCCCTCACAAAATAAGAGAAAAATTCATAAGCTTTCAATTTTGGGCAAAGACCAAGCTGTCATGTAATGTTAGGACTGAGCTCCAATTTAGAAAACAAAAAGTCCATGAGGTGGCATTCTCTCTTCTGAATAGTTTACCGTTCAGAATAGTTTACTGTTGCAGAAGAAAGCCACTTTTATTTATGTATATAATCCATTCAAAACCAAAGCAAAGCAGCATAAATTCTTGGTCACCAGGTTAAGGATTCTTACTACCGGAGCATAAAATTATCTTGCTTTCTGCTTGCTTTCCACCCAATTTCATTTAAAAAAAATTATATACCTTCATACCACAGATTTATTTATATTAATGTGTTAAACCTGTTTTGCCTCTTAAGCAGTTTAATCCCAGCTTATCTGATGCTTTTACTTAGTCATTTGTGATTTATAAAGGTCTATGTGATGGTAGATTCACACCTCTGAATAACGCGACCAAGATGTGAATTTTGCTGCGTATCCCAGTGATCAGCAAGAAGTCAGGTACACATACATGACAAAACAAATGATTTGCTACCACAATATAGTCAGAAGTCTTCATTTTATTTCCTACTTCCTGTCAACTGCACCTTGGAAAAAAGCGATGACAGCAACTTTCTTTGATGTAACAGACTGGCAGTTTGACATATCCTTCTTTAGTCTTTATTTTATCCAAGACTGTTACTTGGGTTGCATCTCATTTTTTGCTCTAGAAAACAATTTCTGCTTTCAGGAAGGCCACTCTGTTTATAAAACACCCCTTAATAAAGAAAAAGGCTTTAATGAAGCTGTTGAAGCTGCTTAACTGTAATGTTTGCAAACAACTCTGAAGAATTATTTTCCCTTTTCATTTCAATCACTGTAACTATCTGTATGGTTAGCAATATTAATGCAGTGGTGACTCAGAACACAACGATGCAATGCTAGAATAGAAGCCTAGCCTCTAGGATACTACTAAGAAGTCAAATGAAAATTACAGTCACTAAAAACTACTACTATCCCTTTCTTATTTAAGTAAATCAGAAATCTCGATCCTCTTACCTTTACTTAAAATCATAGTTTTCTCCCCCAGTGACAGCTTTGTACTGAAAAGGCTAGAGTTTTCTGAGTTGGGAGACAGAAATCCTTCATGTTACGGGAACTGCAGCAGAGGGTCTGGCCTTGCATTGGCTACTACACAGTGCATGTTGGGTCAGCAGAGAATGTCTCTGCCCCTCAAGGCAGCCAGCATCAGTTAACTGTAAGTAACATCTCCAGAAGACTTTGATTCAATTAACTTTACTGATGAGAAGTGCCAACTTCATCTTGTGGAGATAAATAACTTAGAAGAATTTTACAAATTTTACAATTTTAGAAGATTACAGCATGTGGTCCGCCTATTGGGACAGGTTTAGAATTACTGGGGTTTGGAGATGTGTACTGTTTGAGCTGCTTAGCATAGCTACTAGTAAAACTAAAAAGAAGGAGAAGCAATAGTTTTACAGAATGCTCTTCTATTAAACTGGGCACATGGATAAAACTGAGAAAGAGGCCCATGCTTAACAGAGCTGCTTGCAAGGATCATCCCAATGTGGAACATACTCCACGCTCCCCAGACACTAGAAGATGAACCCCTTGTAACCCTGTCTATTGGTTTATTGATCTATTGGTTTGGTATCTTATTTTCTTTTTTATATTAATTTCCCTGCCCTCTGCCCCTCTGCTTTCCCCTCCCAGTAGTAGCACCATGACCAACTATTAGCTTTATTAGCTGGTAACCTTATTAACCACCAGTTGCAAGTTTTGAAGCAGAAGACTCTCAACTACCAAGCTAGAGATATAAGCAAGGCCAATAAAACCAAAATGAATTGTTTCCCTGGGCCTGGCCACACAATGGAAAATCTAGAGATAGGAATTTGTCCGAGGAAAGAGAGGGGTGAAAAGGCAAAGGTACAATAAGATGACAACTAGTCACAAAACAGTGATATCTGTTCTGAAATATAATGACTCAAATCATATTCTCCAGAACAGATATGAGGATTGAGACAACTCTGAATGATACAATGAATGAATAAATGATGAAACATTTCTCAATTGTGGCAGTTATCTTAAATAATAACAAAAAGGTAGCTACTTTAGTCCCAGTTTTGCTTATGTCATTAAAATTTAAACCTGATTAAACTGAGCCAGTCTGGTTTTATAACCTGTCAGAATGACAAAGGGACTTTGACACATTTGTCTTCCAACACATTATGGGGATTTACATTTTGCACCTTACAATTATATCTATATTAAAATGACTGAGCACACTGAACGTGAAAAGACTAATTCATAATAATGGCATTAAACGCAATAAAGAGTTAAGGACACTAGAAAGAAAATTAAGCAGAAAGTAAAAGAGGTTTTGTATAAGCAGAATAGAAGGGAAAGAAATATCTTTTCACTCTTGCCTCTTTATTAATAGTCTAAATAAAAAAGATGTAAATGGAAGGGCTTTCTGCCTAAAGAATCAATACCGAAATAAAAAAGTCAGCTAGAAATAGTTTTCAAGCCCTTCATCTCATTTTGCACTAAACACAGTTCATCCCGGGGTAGACACACATTAAACTTTGAGTTCCACATACGTCTATAATTTCTTCTGTGAGTTTGACTTTTTTATGGGACTTTGATCTAGAAGTCAATAGAGAAAATAGAGGTGA
The DNA here is from genome assembly GCA_039720435.1 of Amazona ochrocephala. NCBI lineage: Eukaryota > Metazoa > Chordata > Aves > Psittaciformes > Psittacidae > Amazona > Amazona ochrocephala. The sequence goes on along the minus strand of CM077881.1, from coordinate 76,249,085 downwards.
ATAGGTAAATTGTTTTCCTTTCCTGTAAATGTTTTTGTCTTATTAAGCCACTTTTCCACTCCAAGCAAGATGGAGGGGGGGAAAAAAAAGTTCTCTAGAATTAATCTTCATTTTAAAATGTCAGTGGCTAAATTTTTTCAGGCTTTGGAAAATTTAGAGTTGAGTTTGAAAATATCTCCAAATGACATCTTTATTGGTTTGCATAATAATAATAATTTTCCCATTGAAATGTCTTGTCTGTGTGGAGATTTTTGTTTTATTTTGTTAATACTAACAAAACCTATACTTTTTCAATGAAGAATGGTTTGGTTTGCAAAAGAACAAGAATAGAGAAAAAAATGTAACTGAAGCTGAACCTGGTCCAGTACTTTTCTGCAGTCAAATAATATGAAAAGCTTTGGTTCCTATTTCAGGAAATCAGTCAAAACCAGTGGAGCTGCAGCAACTTATAACTGTTGTGAATCTGCCCATTTAACCTTCAACCTCAGCAAACAACTAATTCTATCACATTTTGCTTGTTAAAATGTCTAGTAGTATTAAATCTTTAAACTTCAATTTTATCACTTCCCTGTAAGATACAACCTAAATGTTTGTTTCTTTGTGTTCACCTCAAGCTTTCTCCTAAAACAATTGTATGTTTAATTAAAAAAGTCAACATAGCTAGAAGTTAAATAAGATTATAAGCATTTCTTAAGAATATTTGCATGGCATTTAAAATCTAAAGTCAAGGGTTTATGATTTTCCTTTTTATAAATTCAGTATTTGAAGATAACTAATGGGACATAATCTCAAGATAAGTCTGTTGGTCAAGAAAGCACAGGGCTAGGGCACTCCCAAAGAAGATATATGTTTCATAAAAACATAACAAAAGGAAGAGAGCTATAAATAAGAAAATAAAGCTATAGTCTGCAGTTAAAATTTTTGCTGCTTGCAGTACATCATTCTGTTCTTAAGTGTCTGTTGCTGGGCTGGAGTTTCTAAAATTAACATGGCAATAGCCTACATAGCCACCAAAACGCACATAAGAAAACATTGCTGAACTGGTTATTCTCAGTGCTAACATATGCTCGTTATTTTCCCAGTGTGTTTCTGTCCCTTGAAAATATTTATCTGGATAAAACTTTGAATTGGCTCTTGGAACAGCCAATGTGCAAATGCTAAGATAAAAGTGTGCATTTTTTAGTGAAAACTGAAATACTGAGGAGTTTTAACAGTTTCCTGGTATTTACAGGCATCAAATTTGCACTTCCTAGGGGCATCATCACTTATAAAATGAAAACAGTTTAATGCACATGCATCCAATAATAATATTAGGAAAGTAAGCATAATTGCTTTACAGCATATGAATTTAGAAATCAAAAAATAAAATCCCATTTTTTACTTAATAAGATAAATTTAAAATGTATTGCTGATATGTGCTACATATAGATAGGTACATATATATAAAGTGTTTGATGTGTTCATTCAGTGTATTTGGGTGCATTGATGGGTTTACAAGAACAGTTTTCCCCTAAACACTACCTTTCTGTATTGCAATTCTATTCCCATGTAGGTGTGTAAGAAGGGCAAGGTTTGATGCCTAGTTGATTAGGAAAGGATAGGTAGATTCCATTAAAAATAAACTGCAAAATAGAAGATTAATATGACCAAGAAATAGGGCAACTGCCACTCATAGCACAGCAAGCGGCAGCAAGATTCATGGCCCTGCATGGTACCTGTTGTTAAAAGCCTTTCATGAAGCTTTCTCCATTAACACCTTGTCACTCCATGCCCAACATCTGAGGAACACTGGGAATTTTAATGAGCATAGCTAAAAGTTCATGGGAATGACAAAACCAGAACCCAACCTGATGTCTGCCAGTTCTGATCTGTACAGCAGGTTTTGGAAAACATACCATGCTCAGCCGTTACAATGGAAAACTGGCAGCATACAAAGTGGCATGGAACTTTCATTTTGATGGTAGCCCACACAGGTATCTGGGCTATTCTTTCCTGTGAAGCCCACATGCACTCCATTCAAATGACAACTAAGCCAACAGATACAGAAATATTTGGCTGAGACATTCCTTTGACTTTAGACTACTTTCTTTGGTAACTTTGTGTACTGGCTTTTAAACAAGAGATTAGACATGCCGTATAGTATTTGCAAATGCACACATTTGTGTTTCATAAACATAGGAAAAGAGCTAATTAAGCCAGATTTCTCTCTGCATTCCTAGTCTGCATATGTACGCAGAAATAAAAGAATACTTTTTGTCTGATTACTTGAACATATTCAGACTCCTCTACATAATGGAGAATATAAAAAAGAGATTAAACAGCTAACACACTTGGTTTGGGGGGAGAGGGGGGAACAATACAAAAACATGCTTACGTATAGAAATGAATGAATTTGCATTGAAAACAGATTTGCAATGAAAGGAGTTTATATCCCTGGAAAGACACAATATGTGAAAGAATCATTAATTATTAGTGTATCTTAAATGCATTTGTCAGCTTACTATGAAACTGAAAACCCATAGGACAATGTAATTACCCACATTTCTTGTTTCTAGTAGGAATGGTAAAAACAGATTTATATCAAAAGTACTCAGTTATGACTAGGTCATTTTTTCACCTTCATGTCCTCTTTTTTGTATTAAAGTACTATCCTTAACTGGGATTTTAATTTTTTTTCCATGGACATGTCTGGGCTCACTATTGCTCTCACATTACAGGATAGATGTAACCTAGACTGCATAATACAAGTCATTTCAGCTACACCTGCTAGAATCTAGCCATAAAATGGATATGGACGCTAATGCAAATACTAGACCAGATGTAGAGTTTGGTGCACTTACTGTCTTCTTCATGCAGAGGATTTTAAAGAGTAAGAACAGAAGTAAGAGCACCTTAGGAAAACAGGTAAATGTGATAGCTGAGTCTAAACTAGATTCTTAATATTTCACCTTACATACAAAATAAGAGCAGGTAAGCAACAGTCTGTCAACAAAGATATTTTCTTGGTTTGTTTGGAATTTATTAGGCAGTTCTCAATTTCTGAATACTGAGATGCATTAGAACATCTTTATTCGACGCCTGAGACTCTGCTCTTTCAGAGATAATATTTGAAATACTATAACCTTCTCTAAGCATAATACCACTTTTGATGTTGTTATAGCGTTAGTTTCAACATTAGTCTGCAACTGTCCACCCCATGGCATCCCTGCAGCTATAAAACCCACGGTATTAGCTCTGCACAGTATCTTCTATCACAATCACCTAGCTCTTCCTGTGTTATGACTGATCTTATTCTGTCCTTTAAGAAGCTAGTTTCTTTATGTGATTTTCAGCTCAACATTTAGATGCATCTTCAACCAGCAGATGTTACAGCCTCCAGAAAGAGAAAGTAGCTTCTTTGGACTTGTCTCTGGGTGCTTTCCAGAGCTCAGAGGCAGATACAGTCCTACACCCAACACCGCAGGGCTCTGTTCTGCTCATTCAGTTAGCAGATGCAACATGTCTTCATCCCATTTTAAAAAACCTCTGCACTTCAAATTCCATTCGCTGCTGAAAGAAATCAAGTACTGATACCTCACCTCATAATTTACTAGCTACTTCATGGTCCTACTTATAAGTAAAATTCAACTAAAAAGCCACAGAGAACGTTAGCATATTAGCACTGCTGAATTAGGGTGGGTCTTCCCATGGCTCCAGAAACCTTACATATTTAGTTGAGAAAGCATAAGCTGCTAGCCAGCTAATAGGAAATGGTGTAGTTGCTGGGAGATGAATTTTCTGGAAGCCAGAAAATGCGTTGCTATTATTATTAGGAAAATGGGCACTTATCCTCCCCACAGGAGTTCTAACTATGGCTATGGTCCAGTTTATAAGCATCATGCTGTGCACGATAAAAATGTGTAAATGAAAGGATGGGAAAACAGCTCTCAGGTTTTATTATTGCAAAATCAAGGATCATAAAGAGACCTCTCAAACTCGAAACTTCAAACTGGAAGGTTCTTTTTCCTCTATGGATCTCTCTCTTAAAGGAATTATCTAAAGCATTCCTTCTTACATGATATTTCTGTGTAACCTACTTGGAGAAGTGCAAGACTGCAGATCACTTCTGACCTTGTTGAATGCACAAGAAGTGAGTAGTACTATAGCAACTTTGCAATTTCTTAGTATACAGATATTCACATGTCTGAGAAGACTAAGCTTTTAGCTTTCTCATATTTATTCTCACACATAATATAGAAACAGCCAGAGGCCCTCACTGGAACACAGAAATTGTATATGTACATACTAAAGCTCTGACCCTGAAAAACTCACAGTCTAATATAAACAGTTTAAATAAACACTGTAAGAAGACAGATACTATCATGTTGCAGATGGAAGAAACGAAGGGTTGGAGCCCAGAGGTAGGTGTGCTGCCCAGTTGGAGCCCAGAGGTAGGTGTGCTGCCCAGTAAGCAGGTAATTGCTTTTTGGCCTGCCTGTGTCTCCCCAGTTCTGGTTATGCCACTCCTCCAGAGAGCATCCTGGGACACTCAGGTATATCACAGTGTGGAACTTGGGGTAATTCAGTTCACCATTGCTGGCAGCGAGCTTCGTGTAGTGTGACAAATTGAAACCCAGCACTTTCCTTGGTCAGTCACTGGCTAATGCTATGGCTGCTCCTGGGAGCCTGATGGACTTTGTTGGAAGAAACTACAACTTACAAACACCTGGAGGAAGTGGTTACTCACAGCTGCTGCTCCACTCCCACTTTTAAGCAGGAGATGATGGATTACGGTCCCCTCTCAGAATACAGTGCCTAGGAGCCAAAACCTCCTCTCTTCTGCCAAAAGGGATTCAAGTACAGGTTTTCTGCACAAAAAACTAATCTAACTCACAGATAACTGAGTGCAGCTGGGAAAAGGAGGGGACTGATTTCCATCAACTCGCTGAACTGACTTCATTGTGCAGAAAACTTTTTGACCAGAAAGGGAGCATAAGGACAAGTATAAATCCAAGGTTTAGTAGCATGTCTGGGAGGATTTTGGGTTTTATTCAATGCCATTTGGTGACTGCCTCATGTGAAAAGCATAGGCAGAAACTGGGTGTCTATGCTTCCCTTCCAGCTTTGTCCCAGCTGTTCAACACAGAGCTTGAACCATGCCAACATAACACTGCTTTGAAAGTCATCAGATTAATCCCCTCAGGACCTGACTTATACATGAAATATTTGCCAAGGTATTCAGGCAGGGGAAGAACTGAGCTCAAGTAGGTATATGCAGTACAAAATATGTTAAATTCCCAAATCTGAGAAGTTGTATCAATACCCAGTTCCTATAAAAGCCTTAACACTTCCCTCGTCAGGCAGTGGCTGAGTGGGACTTTTCAGAGCTGCAATTCAGTGCTTTCTCCAAAGTGACATGTTCAAGGTTTTCCAAGATACAACCTTCTGCCTAAATCCTGCCCTTCCACTGTGTCTGGAGCTACAATATAAATGAGAATGAAAATAAGTTCTAGTGATAAAAAGTCACATGACACTTTACACACCTTGAATTATGAGTACTCAGTGCCACAGAGTTTGCTGACAGTATCACAAGAACTCAGTGCCCATAGGAAAACAGTAACAGGACCAGCCTGCCTTCCTTGTGAAGACCAAGGTAGCTAGTCTCAGCCAAACAGTATATATTACTACCTGTCCTGTGTGAATGCTTATAGAATCATAGAATGGATTTGGTTGGAAAGGACCTACTTCAGCAGAAGTCTTTCCAATCTCATTCCTTAAAAAGCTGAACAACAGCTTAATGATTTAAAACAAACACTAAAAAGCCTTCACTGAGCATGTAAAATGATGGGTTAATTTTCAAATAACCACAGTAACTGTATGGGTTTCTTGAGACCTGCTCAAACCACTTTCTGGTTGATTTTGCTTATGAAGCTGTCAGTGTGACTAGAGCCGGCTTTGACCAAGGGTCACACCCTGGGTGGCTGCTAAGCTCTGTACATGCACATACATAATCACTTCCTCTAGAGAAAAGAACCCTGAGTGACAAATGAGGGGCAGTGGAAAGTGGTGGAAGGACAGGACGACCCTCACGCTGGCGGGCAAGTCACCTCCCCAAGAAACTGCTGGCATCAGGGATTTCAGGTGCCCTGCCACGGCAGTGCCTTTGACCACCAGCACTATACGGACATTCCAGGGGACTCACTGCAGGAGACAAACGGCCATGGCAGCTGGAGTGAGAGGTGCAGGGTGGCAGGGTGCAGGATGGGCTGCACGGCTGCAAAGGGAAGGTCATCCATCATGTGCAAGTGACTGCATTTGTGGCATGGAGCTCCACGGGCTTGGGAAGAAAGATGAATCAAGATGAACAGAGTCTGAGGCTGTTGTCTTGAGAATGTGGTGGAAAAATCGATTTCCTGTTTCTGTCACCCAAAGGATATGCTTAAAAAAAGTCACCTTCTACCAGATTACAGTTCTTCGAAACAGTGAATTAAACTTGTCCAAACAGGGATCCTGAATTTCACAGCCTATGATGTTTCTAAATGGCATATGCTGTTAAAAGAAAAACCAAATGAGCAAGCACAAAATGCCTGACTGCAGAAACTTGGGATGAATTATGGATATTTTCTAGCATATGCTACTGTTGTGACACTATGCCATGTTGTGCCAGACAGCAACCAGGTCACAGCAGGGAAGAACAGAGTGTCAGAGAGCCTGTTCTCAGAGACCTTAGAGGCGTAGTGAAGCCCAAACTTCCCAAGCAACAGGGAATGCTTCTCACCTTTGTGCTAAACAACGCTGGAAAATGTTGTTGTTGGGGGGGGGGGGGGGGGCTCCCATTTTTTTTCACTGTAGGATGTGCTATACCATGTGCATCATGTGACACTGGAGCTGAGAGAAGAGGGCTTGTGGAACTTCGTACCACTGATGAGGGTGATTAGCTATTTCCCACACTAAAGAAACCTATTCCTACATATGAAACACCTCTTGCCTTTCCCTTAAAATTTCTTCCACTAAAAACAACTGCAAACTTATCTACAAATCATCTTCACCAGAGGAAAAAAGAAAAAAAAAAACAAAAAACAAAACAAAAAACAAAACAAAACAAAAAAAAAAAAAAAAAACAAACCACATTTTTTTTTAAACCTCCAAATATATTGCACTTACACGCATGGAAAATTAAGTTTTGCATAATCTTCCCCCTTTTTTTACAATTGGAAACTTATTTCCCTATCTTTAAAGACCATTGTGTGCTCTGGTAAATATTTTGCTAGCAGACAGAAAATGAAGCCTAATTTTCTCCTCTACTAAATGTACTTACTACAAATGCAGATTCAGTATTTTTGTGTGTGCGTGGAAAATTTTCATTGTTATAGTACTTATGCAAGGTCAAATTAAAATAGCACAGGTTGAAAAACTGTACGGATTCATATGATAGCCTTTAACAACAGAGATGGAACCGATTTAAGGGGTTTTATGCCATTGTCTCAGCTAGAGCAGCTAATTGTTCTGCAAGTATGCCAATTCATCCTGATTTACCACTACCACAGATCAGCACCAATGAAGAGTTGCTAAGGAACTTCTGCTGTGTACTTGCCAATTTTCAAGCTACAACAGCCTGTCTGTTATCAGTTCAGTATCAATGTTTCACACAGAGAGTAATAACACCTACAGCAGTCAAAGAATTAGTTAGTAGATAAGGAGATATTATTTCTCTGCTATTGGCATTCCCAGAATGGTTTAAATTAGAGTAGCCAATACTTCTAACAAGCATGCCAAACAGCTACGAGAGTTAGGGCAAAAAATGATGAGAGGTAACTGTAGTAACCAGACCTTCAGTCATGAAAAAGAGGCATGTGGTAATATTTAGTAATTGCCTTCCAGCTTGCTCATGTGAGTGGCCATTTGCAAATGATCTCATCCTTTTCCATTACCTACAAGGGAGCATTGGTGCAGGTTCTTTTAAACAAATCAATAACTGCTTTATTAGCTTTTCAAGGCATGAGAATTGATACTCAGAGTTCTTCCTTGAAGATTTTAGAAAATGATGGTTGTTAGACACCTTCTGATAGAAACCCCTGTCATATACTTGAGTAATTCTAATCATAAGCATGAGATAACCAGCTTTTCTGAAAGAGTTACTTATTTCTGAGCCAGTCTCCTAAACAATTCAGTCAAAAGATTTGTATTTGAGGAAAAAGCAAACTAAAAGAGATAAATTACTATAAAAGTCAGGATTTTTATTTCTCTTTCTAAAGGACAGATAATCTAAGAAGCAACCAAAAAAGAAAAAAAAAAAAAAAAAAAAAAAAAAACAAACAAAAAAACAAACCACAACAGCCCACAGGCCAGGCTTCTTTATAAGGAGAAAAAGCTGCATTTTTAATGTTTGTACACTTTGTGTATTGCATCTGTTTGTCAGGTTGCCTACTCTCCTGAAAGATATCAAGGTGTGCTCATACTGTCTTGTTTCTTCACTATAAAAATGACTACCTTCCATTGCCTCTCGATTTCTGTAGCTTTCCACATACTAACATGAAGAATTCAGAGCAAAGAAGTGAGGTTTCTCTTGCGTTCTTTCACCCTTCTTTAAGGCAAGAATAAAAGCAGGATATTTAAGATAAGAGGATTTTAAATGGTGAAGAAGTCGTTGCTTACATCCTAAGGTGCTAGCTGAGAAGATGAAGTTGACAGCAAACACCATATGAAATGTACATGTGCCCACTCCAATAGTAAGAAAAAAATTACAACAGTTTATTTCTGTCATAACATACAAGCTGTTAGCAAATTCAGACAATTCTATACAGCATCTCCAAGTCCAACCGTCTTCCTCTCCACCCCTACTGCTAAACCCTGTTATCTCACACACCAAATGTGGTACCCTGCTGGTCCCTTGGCTTCTCACAGTTACACCTTCCTCTCCTTCTGGTTTGCTGACAGATGAAATGTCTCGCTGTCAGAATAACTTCCCTCACTTGTTGTTGATTTTACTCCCTTTTCCAAAGCCTTTCACTTCATACCACAGTGCCTTTCCTGAAAAAGGTTCTAATTTTTGCAATCATATTATTAGACAGAATAGGCTATGTACATCTGAGATAACAACTCCACCCCTAACTCGAAAAACATTGCCTTTGTGAACACCAATAGCAATTACTCATGATAAACAAGATCTGTACAGACTGTAGAGGCAGAAACACAGATTGCAGGAACAGAGATTTCAAAGGAGGCACCATGAAGACAATCGTATGCAAAAGGCTGCAAAAAAACACACACCTGCAGAATAGTTCTCTGAAATAAAAAGCAGGTATATTTGCCAAAACAGGGACTCTTCTTGTTACTTTGTACATGATACTTGAAGGAAATATTTAAAGACAGATAGCTTGAAACTGGATGTTTATATTTGGGAGGAAGAAATGTTTTCTTCTAGAGCAGATTTTGTTTAGTTACAATAGATTCATGAAGAATACAATAGATACCATCTCCCTTTTATAAATTCAGCTTGCTCAGAAACATGTATGTCTTTATTGAACAAAAATAAAAGTAACTACTTCAAATACATGACAGAATCTTTCATCTTCCCTAACGGATGTCCGACATACTATAGCACATAGTGGTGACACTGGTAAAAGGCAACTGAGTAGCTTAAATCCTGTTTCCCAAAGGCGAAAAGGTGAATTTATCTGAAATGTTTGTTCACAGAATGCATCTACAGTGGAAAGTGACACTGGAATTTTCAGTGAACTTATGCCAGAAAAAGTAACTCCTCCAACAAATGCGATAAGCCTATTGTTATTTACCAGTATGATTGATGATCCTTTAAATATACTTTCGAATTATTCCAAAACAATGAAGGAATTATGCATGTATTTTATAGTCATTACAAAGAGGCATGTGGGTATCAGGGTGTTGTATGGAGGAGAAAAGGCAACAGAAACAATGAGTTTTGCTAACATCACAAGAAACGGAGAACGTTTTGCATACGCAGTGGCTGTTGGTCTCATTTAACACGGATGTCCAACTACTTTCTCCTACATACATCATGATTACCTTCACTTGTAAGAAGAATGAATTCAGGTAGGGAATGTTACTACTTTAAGAATTTTCAATGTGCCTTTAAAATACCACTGCTGCTTTATTCAGTTGAATGAAAAATACATCTGGTAGGTATAAAGAACACTGGGGATGAAATATATAAGCTAGTTTGCAGAAAGGCCTCATTGACCTCCTTCCCCCCTTAAAGTTCCAGGCTTGGACTTGTTCACCTGGACTTTTTGGAAAGGGCACTGGAAAGGCGCTTTCTGTTCTGTACATCTGAGCACAGCTCTCATGACAGTGCCTCTGTCTTCTAGCTCAGTGGTGAGCACAGCATTGGAAGGGCACATGTGATTCCCAACCAGACAGAAAGGCCAGCTCTTTGCACACCGCATTCTTATGGCATAGGGTGATGCCTTCCTTTCTGAGGGAATGTAGGACTTGAATTTTTTTATTTCTTGAATACGAAATAAAAAAGGAAGAAGCCAGAACAACTGATAATGTGTTGCGCGAGGCTGCAGTTTCAGACTTGGAACTCACTCTGCTCTTCCTCTCTGCCACCATCTGCTCTCCACCCTCCCCATCTGCCTCTTCTGCCACTGCTAAATACTCTCTTGACTTTCTGCATACACTTAGCGTCCCCCCTGTATGCTTCTCCCTCGTCTCTTCTGAGTAAAATTTGCCAAGAGTCCTTCCAATGGATCTCGGCTTTTAAAGGTGCTGAACAGGACCAAAGTACCACCGTCTTTCCGAACTTCTTCCATTGTCCCTGGGACCATCAGAGCTCCAGCTGTCCTACCACAACCATTCAGCTCTTCCTTAGCGCTTCCCTAGCTCTGCAAACTTGCTGTATACTTGCCATCATTAGTCTTCCTGGGTAATTTTCTAGCCTCCTTTTTTGGGTTACTTCTTATCTATAGGCCTTCTGATCCTTTTGGCTGTTTCAAACTCTCCCTTTAATTTTCACCCTTGATATTCTCTTTCCTCCTCCCCACGTCCTTGCCCCTTGTCACCTGCTAGCTGGAACAGGGTTGCCTATGCAGCAGGGCATAGGCAACACTGTAAGATTTTGCTTTTACTTTTATTCTTCAATTCATATAAAGCTACACCTTTTCTTCCCAGAGAAATTATTTTTCCTTCCTTTTTTAAACAGGTTTGACTTGATTTTTGAACAAACAGAGGTACCTTATGTATGCTATCATCACTTGGAAAACAGAATCATTTAGGTTGGAAAACACCTTTAACATCATTGGGTCCAACCATAATATGCTTGGTAGTATTATAATACTACCAGTATTTTTCTGTTAGTTGCAAACCATGAATGCTGCAGCATCACAAGTGCAAACAGGGCTTTCTGATATCACAAGAATAGATATTAAATTACAATCTATGCAATATATTTACTCTGCTGGTATCAGTATATTGTTCACAAGCCTTTCATTGGACACAGTGAACACTTATGCTGAAAGCTGTCTCTGTCAACCATTTATCTTTAAGCTTTTTATTTTTCTCCCACAAATGCCTTATTTTCCTAAGAATAAGATGCTGATTTACATTTCTGTGAATAGCTTATTCCAAGGTCTCCTTAAGCTCTGTTTGTGTTACTGGGATGTAACTGGCTTCGATTTTACAATAAAATTATAGACAGAATAATTCATTTAAGAAGAAAGGGCACTTAGAGAGTACAGCAATGGAGAAAGAGCAAATGTTGGCTTCTTCTAGCATAATTAATGTTGGCCACTATCCATTTAGGGGCAGAATTATCTTGAAGACAAGGGGGCAGCTCCAGTGAAATGTTCTAAGTACAACTGGGCTAGGCAGCCCATGAGGCCTGTTGCTCTTACACTAATGACAGAACCGAAATCTTTACAGCTCAGAGAAAAATGAGAAGCCATGGTATTTTTTTAACTTTTAATTTGGTATTTCAACTGTCCCGGAAACCCACAGCAGAGAAATTTGAAACTCTAAACAATGATTGTAACTAAAGGTGTCAAAAAGGGGAGGAGATACTTGCTACCAGGGACATGGTTTCATTATAAGCCCAAATATATTTCTAATGGATTCAAGGATTAATATTAATTTTACAAATTACAAATTGCAGACTATTTAAAGACTACATTTTTTCACTCCTAAATTTCTTCTCACCACCATTAACTTTTGACCTCTAGGCTTAAAACTTATCTCCTGGAGTTATTTCGTTCCAAGTACCTAGGAACTGAAATCTGTCTCCATGAGGTGCGGCAGCAAGAGGCTTGGGCAGCTGTTGCATTTCATTAAGGGCATGTCTCTACCGCAGTATACAGGGCTCTGCAGTCATTGCCATGGCAGTAAAAGAGTTTGACACCATCAGGTTGTGTGCACTTCCCAGGCCCATGCATTTTGCAGCCAGTACTATTACAGCAGCAGCAGTAGTATTCTAAGTGACCTGCAACAATGAGCCGCTGTGTAACAATTTCTTGAAGCATTATTCCAATGTACGGACCCGCCTTCTATCCTCTCTCCATACCGAGATGAATTCCACCCAAGGAATATACTTTATTTCAGAACAATACTGATAACATGAACGTTTCTGTCATGTTTAGCTTGAACATATTCAGGACATGACTTTTCTCCAGTCCTGTGATAGCTGAAGTAAAGTTATGGAGCCATATAGCAGCAGTATTAACTAGTGCTTTGGTTGCACACGTTTAGTGAAAAAGTATATGAGAAACAATGAAAAGAAGAAAGAAAGCTTATTTCTTATTGATGAAATTCAGATTATTTTTGTTTGGCTAGAACCCTTTAAGCTTCCTGGAAACCAGAGGAAGTGGTTTAAGCACTCTAAGTATCAACAAATTGTTTATTCCCTTGCAAGTCAGACTGCTGGAGAACATACTTAACTTACAGTTATCCTTTGCATCAAAGAGATGATTATTTATGCAACAAGACGAAACTGGGGAAACAGTTCTTCCGAGATAATCACACCCCTGGGACATTGCAAGGCTCAGGGTTCATTGCTGTTGAGAGGAGAAGTGTATTTTGTTCTGGAGTTTTAAATTCCAAACTGAAGTTTCAGCCAAGCAGCATATTTCATGTGGATTAATATATCCCTTCAGGTAACTCACCTTACCTGTCAATCAGAATATTTCACCTAACCCAAATAAAATTCTTAACCCCTTATTTACCATGCTGCAAAAAGGTCATACTTTTTTGAGAGGTAAGTTCCCCATTTTAATTTTAATGACAACAGATAAGCAGAAGACACCCTAAGGGTATGTTACTATTAATACAGAAGGGAATAATCTACAGGAAGTACCAAAGCAATAGTAAAATAAAAATATGGCAGGTTTGCTTATATAATTCGGTTGTTTAATAAAATGAACATTGATAAAGTACTTATTTTCCAATTGACAGAATTATCAAGAGAAATACACATATTTTCTTTTGAACAAAGCACTCTTGTAATTTGGTGGTACCGCAGGAACACCCAAGATGTAACAGCCATTTCCAGCACACAGTCTCATACAAGTTGCAAGGACAACATGCTATTTAACTCTCAAAGACAGCGAAATGCAATGAGGAGCTCACAAGGAAAACTTTTTATGCATTACTGTGTGGTTTTACAAGGAAAGGCACAGACGCTTGTTTAACTACTTCTCCCAGGAAAAACACAATCCAACTGACCATTTTGGTAAACAGGGTCTCAAATAGAAACATTTGCAGCCTCTTGCAATTTGAAACATGCATCAACCTCAAGAAATATTAACAAAGCAATGCAACACTTTGGGCAGAAAGAAACAATGTTACTGTCTCTCCTATTTGTTGAAATGGAAAGTGAAATAAATATTATCTGTTGTCTACGTAGATGCTCATTCTACCCAGAGGTAACGGATGAGAGATCTCTATGGAAGTGACATATAATGGCTATGCACACACTTATCTTTCTCCCAGTGGAATAATTGTTTCTGCTCCAGACCCTCCACACTTTCTCCTTTTTATATTTTACAGACACAGCTTCCATCTGTTCCATAAGCTAAATCTCATTTTGAGCATACAGAGTGATTTGAAATATGACTTCTACCCCCTCCAAAAGAAACAGTTTAAAACTGTCATCTCTCTGGTCTGCCTGCTTATGCATCATATTTTTCCTTAATCTAAGTCAGCAGTTTGCTTTCATAGATTTTCTCATGCTTTAGCTTTACATAGCTTCTTTTAGCTTTAATTTTTTAAGTTTAGCTGCTCATTCATTAATTTTGTACTTTCATTTCCTCCCTCTGATCTGTTTCCAGCTCTAATTTAGCTGTAGTAGAGGGTTTCTCTCTCTTTCGCTTTTTATTTTACCTGTGCCACAAGCAATTATCGTTTCTCAAACACAAGACTTGAAGGCTTCCTGTAACACCCCCCATGATGAATTTCATTAAAAATTGAGTTATTAAAGAGGAGATATAATTTCTGAATGTTACATCTCTCGATCAGTCAATTTTAAGCCTCGATACTTTTTTGCTGTCATCATTAGCATACCACTTCAAAGACACACAAAGGACAAACTATCCATGGAGGGTAGCACCAGTGGTGAGAATTCCAGTAAGAGATTTCATCTCTTGGAGTCCAAGTATATTAAGTCTGGTACTAAAGAAACTATCAGTCCTTCAAATAATTGTCAAAGATAGAACAACAGAATGAAAACCAATATGTTGTGCTCTCAATATCTCTGGAAGCATATTAATTTATTACACCCACTGATGTATTTGCTTTTGAAATACGTTTACATCTATGGGACAATACAACTTTGCATTTAGTATGCTATCAAAGTACCTCTCCAGATTATTGAAATACTTAATGTACTTTAAACAGTTATTTTAAAAAAAGAGTTTCCTGCAGCTTATCAACACCATAGGAACAGGATTCTCAGCTGGTAGAAAAAAGGACAAACATTGGCCTTCTGGGCCCCCAAAAATGTCACTTTGCCCACTTCCATAATAAATAGTCAAAAACGTAGTTGATCTTCAACCCCACCTGGAGTTAAACTAAGAATACTCAGCTTCTAAATACCAACCCCTGAAATGACAGGTAGTTGTTCTTTACAGTTAATTCAAATGGAATTGATGTTTTGAATTGTCTTATACAGCTATGATTTTCCATAATACAAGGGAATATAAAGACAGAGGAAGTGTTCCAAATTAATTATTTATTGACCTAGTTCCAAAGGAGTTACAGGCTTCAAAACAGCTGCCCCTTCTCACTGAAAAAAAAAAAAACCAAAACCCAGCACATACACAATGTCTAATGGGAAGACAATCTTACTGCTATTAACTTTAGACTTTAAGCTCTTCTTGAACAGGAAGAGCTTATTTTCTTTAACTGTCCTGTAAACAGATCGCAGAGGGGTCCAGTTCAGTGATTTTGCCCCTCTCTCTCTTTTCAATAATAGTAGTACTAGATTAGTCTGTTGATTATGCCTCTTTCTATCGAGTATGAAAACCAAGGTGTTTATAATTAAGATAGTACTAGCAGTTTATGAGAAGACATGAAAATGCGGAAAAAACCCCACTGATAAATAATTAGGTGAATTCATCAAGACAGAAATAAAATCAGGAGAGTAAACATCGAGCGCATCTCTCTAGGCCTTTGAATAAGTGCTATAAAAATATGTCTGGTTTAGCAGTCTGTACTGCTTCTTGTCACCTCATTTTAAAAGTATTCTCCCTCTTGCACTACTGAATAATCAATAAATTCATTTTCTTCATCAGTGGTTTGTTTCCTCTTTTCCCCAGCTGTCATAAAACAAGAGCTCTCCTAAGCAGGGCTACTTTTTCCATTAGATTTCACCTGAGTCACATAATGCTTCTTCATGGAAAGGCAACCATAGGGATTTTATTTATATGTAAATAATTTCAGACAGATAAAGCTGATATAGGTCAGGTCTCAATGTACTAATTTTTTCCTCTCATCTTGAAAAGAAGCAACACATATCAAAGGTTCTGAAATTAAGTTTGCTCTGATGGTGTCATTAGTAGCAGCAGCAACTACTTCAGGCCCTTTCTCCAAATCTGGGTATTTCAAATAATTCTCCTGATTGATATAACTTGTAAAGGAACAAACTTGAAACTATGGAAGCCACTGAAACAGAAGGTGTACTTCACAGCTCCTGTGAGCTATAAATGGGAGTTGATTGAGATGGTCACTACGTACAGGATGGGCAGATTTTATTATGAAGGAAGGGAGAAAGATCCAAGAACTTTATCCTTTCAAATAGCAAGGAAGTGTATCATCAAAGAGTTTTGAGGTTAGCCAACCGACAGCACAGAGCTCCTGGTATTTGCAAGCAAGCAGAAATACCTTTAACAAAGCCAATACTATTGTAAAGTAGGAGAAAGTGCTTCATTACTTTCCATTTCCTTTTCTATGGTTTTGTGGATAAATGACATAATAATGTAAGACAGATTGAACTCTAACAATTCTACCAAAAAAAAAAAAAAAAAAAAAAAGAGCTTGGTCAGTGTCTTGGGCTCAGCAGTAGCAGTCATTTTTCTCCTTCTTAGTAGCTGGTGCAGTGCCGTGTTTTTGACTTTTGGCCTGGGAACAGGGCTGATTAACACCGATGTTTTTAGTTACTGCTCAAATGATACTCAGACCAAGAACTTTCTGAGTCTCATGCTCTGCCAGGGAGGAGGGGAAGCTGGGAGGAAGCAGAGACAGGGCACCTGACCCAAACTAGCCAAAGAAGTATTCCATACCACAGCACGTCATGCCCAGGATGTAAAAACTGGGGGCAGTTCCCAGGAAGGGTTAGATCACTGCTCGGTCAGGCTGGGTATCGGTCGGCGGGCGATGAGCGGTTGTATTCTCTTCCCTTGTTATTACCCTTATCATTATCATTATTGGTGGTAGCAGTAGTGGTTTGTGTTATACCTTAGTTACTGGACGGTTCTTATCTCAACCCATGGGAGTTGCATTCTTTCGATTCTCCTCCCCATCCCTCCGGGAGAAGGGGAAGGAAAGGAAGGGAGTGAGCAAGTGAGCTACATGGCAGATTTATGGCTGGACTTAAACCATGACAGTCAATCTTAGTGTCTCAGTCTCCTCCTGTGGACCATCTGTTCTGGCCATTTAAGATCACCAAAATCAGCCTTACATATTTGTTCTTCATGCTGGCATGCTCCCATTTTCACTGCTATCACTCATAGCATCTAATAGTGAAAAATAAACCAGATCCACTGTGTGATTGCTGCTCTGACTTTCCCTTTTCATACACCTACATATCACCTAATACAGTTCCTTTCAGACATGAGTCTCATGTCTGATGACTTCATCTTCCATTTTAGTGTCTCACTGACTTACATGTAGTAATATTGTGATCACCACAGTAGTTGGGTCCCTGACAGGCTTAAAACTGTATAAATTCTCTCCAAATGAAAACACAAACAAAAAAAATGTATTCCTAGTTACATTTCCCAGAAGGAAAAATCTTTTATTCTAACTCCTAACACTGGGATATTAAGAATAAGAGTTCTTGGGACAAAAATAATCATGTCAAACCAAAACCTCTTTTCTGGGTGTACAAACCTATTGCTTAAGTTCTTAAGGAAATTCTTAACCTAAATTTGGGTTCTTGCTTTTTGCGGGTGTTTGGTTGGGTTTTTTGAATGATGCTTTTTATACACTGATAATAAAAAGAACATTACAATTTACTTTCAAGGAAAAGTAAAAGACTAAAGCAACTACATACTCTTTTGGGATTTGTTGTTTTAAATAGGCTTATAATTTCTGCAATTAAATCCATGTTATTTCTTTTTTGAGGAATGTTTATCACATATAAACACAGATATTACATATAGATATGCTAGACATAGGTGACTTATGTCATATAAAAGCACTCTTGCTTCTCTAAGCTATAGGTTGCTATAGTCACAACTATGTCCGACCCCTGAAACTGTTGAAATCTTCTGTTCCTGTCTTTGTGCTGGCAACTTTTGACTGAAATACATCTGAAATGGTGTCTACATATCTACTAGAAAAATACTACTTGCTCATATTTTACATTGCTTCATTCTTTCACACGAAGAGGAATAAAAGATTTTAAAATAAATCTCTCCTGCCCAAATCTTTGCTAGTAACTTGAAGTTACTCGCTGGTTGTCTTTATGGTGCACAGGAATAAACAGAGTTTATAGCAGTTCAGCAGCATATTTAATTGATCATCTTCAATGAATCAAGTCAATAATACTCTAAAAATATAAGATCTAAGTAGTAAAAATCTGTCATATTAACCTGAACTATTTTCAATGAATACGTATTCAGAAGCAAATCACATTTTGATCAGATCTGCTTCTCAAGTTATAATGAACAGATAGCATGAACATTGTTTAATTGTTAAATGAAGAGTAAAGCCTGCAATGGGTAGGCTAATTGCCTGATCATCTGGGAGCTGTTGCTGTGTCTCATCTGGCTGCAACCTGACAGAAATGATACCTGTGGGCTGTACCTGCTTGTTTTACAGCATTAAAAGTGAAACCCACATCCAAGGAAAGAGATATAGAAAGAAGTGCTTCTTTGTTATTATAAACATCTCAAGCTTTCTTAAGGCTGATATAAAGGCAAATTAAAGAAATTAGAAATACTCCAACAGGGTGATTTATCTGAAAACAGACTGTGCAATCAAAAAAGAATACTACATATAAAAGGTATGATGCAGGGTTTTTTTTCTCTTAGTAGAAAGCAGCAAGGTAAAGAACTGCAGCTGATCTAACACAGCATGTCAATAAGAACTCAAATGAATTTAGGATATCTTGAGCATTCTAAACAATAGGACTGTCTATGGAACTGTTAACATCACACAGGGCAGAGTGCCATCCATGAATATGCCATTGATGGCTGCACAAGTAACTATCACTTTAAAGACTGAAACAAAAGAACTCATGGAAATGGAGCTAAATATGTTCTGGTATTCACTGGAAGAAAAGTGCAGCAGATCTGGGTGAAATTAGTTATGAAATGTATAAAAGAAAACAAAAACAGTTAAAGGTGAGCAGAAACCACTGTATCACTAGCACAGAGAACTCAGTGAAACTGAAAAAGTCTCAGGCTTCAGGGTCAATCCAAGCATCCCTTTAGCAGGCTTTAGATTCAACATTTCTGTTTCTATATTCTTCTGATACAAAGAACTGCATGTGGTTCAGTTTCTTCTACACTGCTGTGCCTCTGAGCAATGCTTTTCACTTTATTTCACAGTCTGTGATATATTCCATAATTTAATAACTATTCTAGTTTAAAGCAAGACTATAGCTGCCAAATTACTATTCAAAAACGTCTAGGAAAGGAAGAAAAAAGCCATTTGTATCCTTCAGGTGTGGCTCCTCCAGTGTGTGCTCCTTCCGAGCATTCCACGGTTAGATTTGCAACTTTCTGTTTGGTTTTATTCTTATGAATCAAAGTACAGCAGAACTTGTTACTGGCAAGGCACAAAGAGCAGAATCCAGACATTTTCTCTTTGCTAAATACTTAGATTTGCTCAAGCAACAAAAAGGAAGCAGAGCATAAAAAAAGGAATAATCTGTAGATTGTGGAAACGACTGATGACAAGTGTGCTGAGCACAGGAACACCTTTAATCAGCAGGGTGCCACACTCAGAAATTCCCCTTTTTGTCGAATAATAGCCCGTGGCTGTCGCTAGAAAGCCCCTCCCTGCTGGGAAATTTTGAAGCCAGCCGTAAAAGTTCTGTGTCTCTCTACAAAGAAAATATATATCTGAAATGACAGCTACGACTATACCTTTGAGATAGATTTCAGTGAAGGAAAGAGTGCACCTGAGTGTCAGTGCGTGAAATAGCATGAGAAATGGAGAGTTATTAATACAAGGTCCTAAATACTTTAACGGGAAGAAAAATTTACTGTCCATGGATGCATGTTTCACTTTATTAGAAGCTTTATTGCTTCAAGGACAGAGGGAAACTCCTGTTACAATATGTTTCAAAGGTGCTTCTCATTGTTCAGCAAAACCATATCCAAACAGAAAGGAAACTGCCTGCTGCTTAATTAGATGGTTGCCATTTTCATCGCCTTCTAAATCCACAAATACACCCAGGGTAAGAACTGCAGGAGCAGCAACTTGCATGCAGTATGGCTTTTTTGTTTGTTTCATTCTAAAAAGACATTTCCTATATGAGTTTTTAACTTATGTGACAATTATTTTGCCTAAAATAGATGTGAGCATGTTAATTCAACAAGGAATTATCACTTTAGCCTGTCTCAGGACTTCCATAGAGGGGAAAAAAAACACCAGCCCTATAGTAAGAGACCACTATAAAAGTGTGCAGATAATAAAATCCACAGCTAACTTAAGAGAAAAGATATAATTGAAGGAAGGGGGAGATGCTAAGCTGGATCATATGGAAGACTTCAGAAGGTTCACTCTAAGAAATGTGTTCTGTCACATAAGTCCGAGAATGCACAAAATTCATCAAACAGCTATAAAAATCTTCAGTGAATTATAAAAAGCTACCAGATGGCAAAAGGCTAGATGAGAAAGGTCTCAGTTACTTAAGAGCAAAATGACTTCAAAGGAAGGAATAGCAGCAGCTCAGGTGGTACTTTAAAATAAAAATGAATTTCTGAAGACAAAATGATAAACTTTTGCTCAAAATCAGGAAAAATAAAATAATAAAGGGAAGACATTACCATGCTCAAAATATCAGAGACAAAACTAAAATAGACCACAGTGTATGCAGAAATGAAGGAAGGAAATTATTCTCCATGCCAGATGGCCAATAAAAGGTCTATATCTCTATATCCTAGATGCGAGATATAAAAAGTGAGGAGGCTTTGTAACATCTATCATGAGTGAAGTCAGACAGCACAGGACCTGTTGCCTTGCAATGACTTAAGAGTGCTGTGCCCCAGCTTCATGCAGAAGTGGGTTTTTAGCCTCCTGAACTGCTCCAAATTCTGACAAAGAGCAAGGGGTCAGAAACTGCCATTGCTGCTCAAAGCCCTGAACATGCTGGCATCACTCTCAGGCTTATTGCTCATTAATGTTATTTTCTGTGGGTGATCCTCTGTAGATACATCAGTAACATTATTTCCAGTACTATTTTTGGCATGGCGGGAGTTTCTATGGAGTCAGAGTGCTGGCAGGCCTGCTGGAGCTGTGCTGGTGATCAGCGAGGCAGTTGATTCAGCCTGTCAGTTTACTGAACGGATTCAGCAAAAATGAGTATATCAGAAGGTGTGCTCCAGCACTGCCGGCTTCTTGCTGCTTTATTTTTGACCCAGATGATTCTTTTTGTCTTGCAATGACATCCACTAGAAAGCAGTAGGGTATGGATAGGGTTCAAGAGGAAGCTCGCACATTTTCCCTTTGCGTATCTCTCGGGATCATGAGCTTCCCTACTTCACAGCAGCATGAGAGATAGCTTTTCCCAAATGTGTATCAGATAAAAGTAAAAAGGTCACTTTTTGATGTGACTTCACAACAGCAATAGAAAAGAAGATAACACTGAGGACGCTCACCTTCTAGTTATTTCCAGCTACAGTCCTGTACCTCCTAATAAAAGCCCATTTTCCTCAACATATTAACATCCTATATCGGTCTTTTAGTTTTCCACTTTCCTTAGAAAACAAACAAAAATAAAAGCCCACCTTCCAACAACCACGTGGGTTTCAAGCTGCACAACATAGAGAAACTACAAAATAACTTAAAGGTACACAGCCAGTGCTTGAAAATTTTAGACTGAAAAGTAAATCTTACAGAGTGTTCTATATGATAAATGTGGATTAATTAGCCTCTTCACATCAAAATGAGAGCTCATTTTGAACTCAGCCTATTAGGATTTTCAAATATTACAGACAACACCAAAAAGGTTATTTATGTACATTTGTCACAGATTTTATTTTATATTTTAAACATTATGACAACTGTAGCTTATAGACAGAAAATATCTCTTAAATCACAGTTCGAAAGTACATGGCAGTAATTTCTTGAGTGTTAAACCTATGCTTCATGTAGGTCATTTGATATTTTCACACATAATGACAGTGATATTAAATGTCTGCACACTTTTGCAATCTCTTTCACCACTTCATTACCAATCCTCTTATCTCCTACGGCTGATGAATGCAGTTGCTGTTACAGCCCGATACTCACATTTGTGGAATCTGTCCAAGAGGGACAATCAAATCTCTGACTTACTCTGTGGTTTAGTTGTCTGTCTGCAGCCCTGAGTGCCCTGCAGGGTTATTCTTCTGCTCCAGTTACTAAGGAAAGCTTTGCAGAAAAGGTGAGTCTTGCACACCAAGCTGATCAGGACAGGGCTTTTAGTTCGCTTTTCAGGGAGTTTTTTAATCTTCCATGGGAGGGAGGATCCTGAACCTAAACGTTAATGGCATCACAGGATAGCTCTAGCAAAGTAGATTTATTGTAACACAGTTTCTGCCATGTCTGCTATCTCCATTAAGAACTGAAAAGCAATACTGTATTTATATTTCGGTTTTTACTATGAGCCAGTTCTTTCAGTTACATCATCTGACATCAGACAGATCTCCCAAATGCGAGCAAGGACATTCTAATGTATTTCTAGCTACAAGAAATCTATGTTTTCATGTAAGAAGATTCAACATCACAATGTGAATTAAATTTATGTGAAGGCTAGTATGTTCCAGTGAGAGGGAAATCACGGCATTGCATTGTGCTAATGAAAAGAGAATGCCTGGGCAGAAATGTATTTCAACTTTATGTACTTAGCCAAAAACGAAATTCAAAAAACCACGATTATTTTCTTACAGATTTACTAGAGTCCTTTCTTTGAAGCACCAAGAGCAGAATCTTGAAGAAATGACAGGTCAAGGTAAATAAATTGTTCAAATGGAAGTAGAAAGAACTGAGACAAGCTCCAAGGCAAACAAATCAACTTTAGAAACAATTTCTATCAAAAAACCTTATAGATGGGTTGGGGTGATTAAAACCAATGAGGAATTTTAAAGAGACAAAAATGAGAACAGTGAGTTTCCTCTGATTATTTTATCTTTCAGCCAAAATCACAAATCATGCACTACAGTCCTGCGCCACAGAAACCAGCAGCAGAATTCTCACAAAATTATCAGACCAGGGCTTCAGTTTAGGTAATTCACTGAAAGTCAATTAAAAACAATAAACAGGGTGGGTATTATGAAATTCATAGGAAAAGTAATTTAAGCAGCTATGATGAATATTTGAACCTCTATTCTAACATACAATGGGGAGTCTATTGATGGCCTTTTATAGTGTCAAATCCCAGTACTTACAGATTTACTTTTCTTCTTCTATTCTAAGTTGAAGCCTGTCTAGATCTTGAGCCTTTCATCCAGCTTTCAGCAAGATTTTGGTGTCTTTCAAATGTAAATCTGATTCAAATTAATCACTAGCGAGCATCATCTGTTTTGTCAATTGATGCCCACTACTTAATGTATTGCTGAAGGAAGAGAAAGAAACAGCTGCAGAGACAAGAATCAAAGACACTATCAATTCCTACATTGTTACCAAGTTAGAATCATTCATGTAGTTTTTCTTGGAGATCTTTTTCATCTATGGGACTTTATTTATTTATTTAGGTATTTAAGGAGTTACACTGTACATTAACAATAGCTAATTACCATCAGCCATCTTGTGCTGCATGACAGAAAAATGTAAGAGATCATGTCTTAGCGTTCTTCTTTTTTCTAATGTGTAAGATTAAATCAAGATATGTAGTAGTGCACATACCTGAAAACACTATGTTGGTGCCTAGACAAATATTATGGCCGCATGCCTAATGTTAGGAAGATTTGCTTGACTTGCATCTTAAGTGACACCATTAACACCAGTAAGATAGGTGGTTCAGGGCACAAAATCACAATAACGCTGCAATATTTCCAACTTACATTCATTTCATTAAGAAGAAAGATTCAGTAGACTGCAATATCGCAAATATTGTAAATAACTGTGAAAGTGGTGAGCACTGGTATAGGGTGCCCAGAGAAGCTGTGGCTGCCCCATCCGTGGCAGTGTTCAAGGCCAGGTTGGATGAGGCTTGAAGCAAGTTGGTGTAGTGGAAGGTGTCCCTGCCCATAGCAGCGGGTTGGAACTGGATGAACTTTAAGGTCCCTTCCAATCCAAACCAGTCTATGATTCTATGATTTTATAAATACTAACATAGCTGTGTGGGATTAGAGTAAAATTAGTTTGACACTGAAAAACATCAAACCCAACAACAGCTC
The DNA here is from genome assembly GCA_039720435.1 of Amazona ochrocephala. Taxonomy (NCBI): domain Eukaryota; kingdom Metazoa; phylum Chordata; class Aves; order Psittaciformes; family Psittacidae; genus Amazona; species Amazona ochrocephala. The sequence goes on along the minus strand of CM077881.1, from coordinate 76,224,870 downwards.
TACAGCCTTATTCACAGCATTTACAGAGACAATGATTCCTGTAGGCATACTGACAAAAAAAATATCAAGCATCTGCTTGCTCTAGCTCTTACCCAGCCACCTCCTAGGAAAATCCCTTCTCCTGTGTCTATCTTGGATTCCTTTCTGAGGTGGAGAGAGGGTTAGTCTCAGGAAGGCCTTTCTGATTGCACAGGTATTAGCTAAGGCTCCCAAATGTGCAATAAGCTTTACTTATTTAATTACCCCTCCCCCCTTCGAATACCCTGTTTTCAGAGCTCTATACAAATTGCAGTAAAAGACATCTTTTTCTACAGTCTGAGCAGACTTGTTAGCAAACCTACTCAGAAACTAAAGCAATCTTCCATTCTAATGAAAATTCAGGATACTGAACACTGATGGAAATGCTCCAGCCCACCTAGGCGAGAGGAGCCCCTCAGTTCCACGAGAGCTGCACAGTTAATATAGCAAGAACCAGTAGGGAAGCAACTGAGCACAGCCATATGAAGCAGCCAATATGCCGAATCAGGCATTTTCCTCATTGCAAAATATAACTGGGAAAGTACTGTAAGCAGGGTTCTTGCAAATCAGATTGTTACAGCTGCAACAACTGCTAACACCATTCCCAAATAGAAGCTTTAGATGAAGTGGCCCAGCAGGTAGCAAAGCACGCACCCGAACTGCAGCAAACTGCAGAGGAACATCAAAGAGGGTCCTTCCAATTACCTACTTTCAACAGAGTGGCTGATGAGCTGTGTATGTGAAAATAGAACCAACACTACTATACTAATTGGAGTTGGCCTGTGGAAAGAAAACTGCTTTTTATTCAGCTACATTATCATTCACAGAGTAATAAGTGAAATCAGATTCCACTCTGATTCATTTGGCATTTGCTCCTGTCTGGGTCTGAATACTCTAAGTGGTCTCTGTGTTGTTCTGTTATCTCCATCGTTGCAATTTCAGACTTTTCAAGTAAGCTCTGAACTTCTGGTGCTGTGAAGCTGTCTGTCTTCAACCAAATAGCTAAAAGCCCTAAATGACTGGCAAACACTTAGAAAGCCCAAGATATTATAAAATCACCATAGCCTCTCTTTGGAAATATAGGCTTGCTTATAACTCTCTCCGTTTTATGTACCTCACCTGAATGTTGAGTGCAGGAGTAGGAATTATTGTAATTTTAATTTATAGAAAGAACACATACAGATCTAAACTGCTGGTCACCAAATCATACCCTGAAGTATGTAGTCAAAAAGTTTTACTAGTTATAAATTGCTTCAATCTTTCTTTAATATACTATCACAAATTAATATTACATGGCATACTCTGAGGTATAGATCAGTGAGTAGACAGTGAAAAGTTCAGATATTGATAGGCAGGTCCATAAGGTATAGCAAATTCCACATCAATGTATAACTAAATAGACGGACTAGTAGAAGTTCAATGAAGTCAATTTAAATCTTTCCCATAAATCCAATAGTTCTATATTGCAGCTATTTTGTATGCGGTGCAATTTGCAGTTGTTAATAAAATGGGTGAAAAGTGAACTAATTTAAGAAACTACATAGGTAAAAAACAGTTAATCATGTGGGGAAAATCATAATTGTAGTCCCCATGAAATTGACTGCAATGAATTACTGGTAAGGCTGGAGCTGTCTGTGAGGCAAGGGCTGCACCCTGACAAAATGGGTGCTGTTTACAGTCATGCCATTTATCTGATTGTTTGTAAGAGAGCTTCACAGTCAAACCTAGCAGCATAGGACTGAACAGTACAAATCAAGTGCTTCAGAAATGTCAAAGCCTCGAAGATTGACCCTCTCCTGAAAATCCATATGCATCAGTAAACTGCAGTTCTTCAGCAAAATGAAGAGCCAAGCAACAGCTCTGTTACTCGCTGGTCCTTGTACAAGCCCAGAGATCCAACCAGCAGTGGGCTTGAAACAGCCTGCCTTTATGAATAGCAGCCAATACTGACTTAAACGCAAACATTTGAATTCAACTAAATAGAGTCAAGACATTTACAGTAAATACCCTCTTTATTTCTAAAGAACAGCTTCAGAGATGAACTGTCACTTGTCTGTTCATGCCCTCTCTGTTACATCCCAAATCCTGGTTATTAAGAGCCTGAAATTACCTCAGGATGAACAACTCCTAATCCCAAACCTTATGTATCACAAATGTGACTTTTTCCATTTGTGGAACTGCTGGGAAATGCAGGTTTCTGTAAAAAACCCGTCATCCTGTGAAACAGGGTAGAGAAGAAAGATAAACTTTGAAGAAGGCTTTTCAAAATCAAAGCTTTGTGAAATTTTGCACTATATATAAAATCTAATCACTGTTATTTCACTTTTCTTCCTCAGTGTAAAGCCATCCTTCTAAAAACTGTCTCCTGTTTACACTGGTCATAAGATCAAGGGAATGTCAATGACACTGCAGTACGCTCTCTGATTTACGCATCTGAAAGCAGAGATTCCTCTATTGAAACGGATTTGCATTCATCCATCCATAAAAAGTCATACACATTTACTTTTGGTCAATATAAAGTATAATAATCCCAACAGAAGAACAACCTATAAAATGACATTAAGTAGTTGTTGAGATACTAGACTACACAAAGTCCTCCCTATGTGAAAATTCTTAACAAAAACCTTTTACAAAAGGTTTACACTGTATTGTTCAATGGGAGAAATAAATGTTAGTTGTCCTCTGTCATGAGCTGTGCTGTCATGCTCACTGTGAAACAACTGACGGGGTCCCCTCTGTGTCAGCACAGAGTTGCCCCGCTGGAATGACACAACATGGCAAAAGAACTGAAACTATCTCATCTCCTGTTAACAATATGGCTGCTTCACTTGCTTGCTACAATCAAATACGATAACCAATTTCTCTACAAATGAGACCTCCTCAGACTGAGAGAGTTAAGCATTTTCATTCTCGGTCCTCATGACTTCGCACTGAAAAGCCACAGCAGCACAAAAAAAACCCAGGTTATCACGAGCAGAGCCCTACAAATGCGACCCACCAGGTTCTGAAAGACCTGAACAGCTTTGGAGAAACCAACAGTTTGTGACACAGATGCCTCCACAATGTAGATTTCTTTCTTGCCGTGTATCTTTAATTTGTATTACAACAGTCAGAGAAGAAAGCCTGGTCTTTGTTCATTACTGCCCAGCATCAGTCATTTACACCAGTACCGAATTAATCTAAAACAGTAAAAAAAAAATGTTGGGTTCTTTTTGCAAGTACATTAAGTAGTATTACATTTTAATTGTCATTACCTTATTTAGCCTCTTAAATATTAAAGCAGGAAGAAAACAACACCTTTATCAACACATTTTTATGTTGATAAAGGCATTGATATTAACATGTAACATTTGTGAAGCATATGCAAATGCCTGTTAAAAAAAAGGCACAAAGCAAAAATCGTAAAATATAGTAACTGAAAGACAGCTTGTTGCATCTAATTTTTTTCAAGGTGGGGAAGCACAGTGAGGAAGCAAGATGATATTTTAGATTAGAACTATTTTTCCCACAAAAGCCTTGTTTTTAAACTTGTATTGTATGTGACATTGCAGGGAGCTTGAAGTTCAATAAAGGAAAATGCATGCACATGGGAGCATTTTCTTAATTGGGCTCTTGAACTGAAAACTCAGATGTATTTCTGGTAGATGAAATGCTTCATATTAAATGTCAAGATGTAGTAAAGAAGTGACACTTAAAATGAACTGAAGAAAGCAGCAAAAAGGAAGAAATTTAGGGACGTGTTTATTCGCTGGGGATATTCTATGCATAAAGCAATTCACATTCTTAAACTAATTTCTGCTTATCTAGGATAATGATTGGGTGTCAGGAGTCAGGAATACAGCACAAAACCAGTATCAGAAGGGATAAGAAAATTCCTGTGGAAATAACTAGAAAACACGTAGCAGATTAGAAGAAGACTACAGTCTTCAGCAAGTCTAATTAACACCAACTGCACTCCTTTTCCACTCTATAAATATGTCCTAAGGAACATTTTTCCAAAACTATAACCCTACAGGCTGATTCATGTCTGTAGTCCAAGCAGACAACCTCCAAAGCCACAGGCACATTTCCCCTCCTGCCGCTTGCACCCTGGTGCCTCCACTCACTGCAGGACCTAAAAGGGCTTTAGTGCCCTTCCTTTCTTCTTGGCTTCCCTCCACAGGGTGCCTTCTTCCCTTACCACTTGATGGCTTCTGGCTCCTCTTACTCTTTACAGATCTCCTCATTTTCAGACTTACTAGGAGCTTCATTTCTAAGTGACCCTGGAAGGTCAGTGATTCTGACCTCACTTTTACATCTTGTTTAAAACTTCCCCAAATTTCCATCCATTCGGTGTACCATTACTCTCTTGCTGCGGACATCTCCAAATCCCTTTCAGTTTTTGTATTACTTTCCTTCACTCATCACCTATTTTAATTCAGCTACACCAGCTTTCTGTTTTCACCCTGTCAGACACTTTTCACATCTATCTTTCACAATCCTCTCTCCTTAAAATGATGCAGTTTCTCCTGTCACTTCTGACAACCCATCCTTTCTCCTACTGACATCATGGCACCATCACATCCTGGGAGCTGATTCTCCTCCTGCTCCTCCTCTCACGCTGCTAAAGCATGCATGAGAAAGTGCTCTGATTTTGCTGACTTCCTGCATTTCACATTGACTCTTCTCTTTCTCGTCTTTGTACTTTTTCTTTCGGAACACCCCAGATTGATCCTTCCACTGTCTGCCCTCGTTACTACTATGGCTCCCTCTTACAAGCCACCGCTCCAATGCTCCTCTGTTCAAACTCTCCTGATATTTAATCTAAAACACTAACAATCTTCTCTACACTTCTTTCTTGATCAGTGAACTCACTTGTGAATCTAGAACAGACTTTTGGAGTCTCACCTACCCTGGCTTGAAAAAAAAAATCTTCAAAGTTATGACTTACACACATAGCCCAGATTTCTTTAACTTCCACATTCTATTCATTATCTACTCATCAGAATTGATGCAGCTGAACAAGTATAGCTCTTTTTTGCCAGTCCCCAATTTAATTTTTTCTTCCCATTTTCAGTATCTTCAACATCTGAGGAGTGCAGTGTCTTTTTTTTCTTCATCTCAGTTGAGCAGTCCTCAGGAAAATCAAGAAAAAACAAAAAACTAGAGCAACTGCTGTTATTAAAATAAGTCTTAGGAATTACTACAGGTTGACACTCCTATTGCTAGAAATGACAAAGAACAGAAAAAGGAATAAAGAAGAAATAAACAAATGAAAGAGAAGGAAATACAAGCCAAATTGTAGGCTACACCAAGATTTAGGGTGGCTTTGGAGCTAGGGAAATCAATCTTCCTGTCTTTACCTATCACTGGGTTCGGGAGGCAGCTTTTCCCTAATGTCCCTCTTCCATTTTCCTTCTCCATTATCGCTGTATCATGCTTTAAAGATGAAGATGCAAACACAGAGGTTCAATGTCAAAAAGCTTACACTTAAAGCTATCAGAGCAGATTATTTTTACATGGAAAAATAAAGTGACAAAGTTGATTTATTTTAATAGATGTCCATCCCAAGCAGCTGGAAGTAGAACAACTGGCACGTGGGTGGTAGCAACATGCAGGTCAACACTATGTAAGAATATTTGTCATTATGTACACCTAACAGAGGTGTATATAAATTATATATTTGCTGGAAGGCAGTCAACAGTCAGGCTTCCAGGGAAGCACTTATATAATGGTCTTATGCACAAAGACTTAAAAAACTATAAAAAAGCCCACAATTCTCCTCCTTCTCTCCTGTTCATACTAATTCTCCAGTTCCATGCTAGAAGTGCAATTGGAAATCTGGATGCTCACAGGAGCTCTTTGTGGGATTCATCAAATACTGAATACTGCGACCTAGCACAGTAAGATAGCTACTACAACAGAATTATCAGGCTCAATATTTTATCTTCAAGCCCAATTGAAATTGTTTTGCTAGATCTGGAACTGGCTTGTATACAGAAAGAAACTTCTAGTAAATGCCAGCAGTGACATAACATACACATAATTGTAACAGGAACAATGAATCTGCTTGGCATTAACTTCATTAAGTCACTTATGGGTCAGTTTTGCTGCAGAATAGCAGAAAGAATCTGCAAGTTCTCAGTGCAAACATTTACTCACTTGCAAAACGTTCCCTCAAACACAAGCTTTAAAAAGTTTAAGGAATTTGGAGAAGACTAGGATAAAATGCTGGTTTGTAAAACGAAGTGTCTGACACTGGTACGAAAACAGAAGTGTTCTTGTATTTCAGAAAGCAGGTATCAAAAAGTCAGTCTGAAAATGAGAAAACTGCATCTCAAATACTAATCAGCCAGGAGCATGTAGCATCTTACTTAAATAATTTAAATTGAGCTAAACAGATTTTTACCAGTGATGTAGCATATTGTGATTACAAAACATCATTGGTCCTGGGAGAGATTCCTGCAGCTGGCTACTCTCAGGCTGCATGCACAGCCACAATGGAAGCTGGCCCAGAGGTACAGTTCTGAACTCAGCTGGGGTGGTATTTTAACTCGGCTATAAAATGCACTTTTAAATTTCTCTCACTTCATATAAATACCCTGGGTTTAAAACTCTTTTTAAGCAAATATAATTTATATTTCTTTCCAAGCATAAATATTATTTTTTTTTGTATAAACAGCAATAAATACTGGTCATTTCTATCTATTTTAAATTTAACAATGGTAGTGTTTAAATAAAAAATAATTAAAACCCTAATATATCATATCTCAATTCCGATTGTACTAACACTTAACTTCTAAGCAGATTACTTCCAGAAAGCCACACATGTAGGTATAAAATGTGTTCGTATTTCATAACCTAAAATACAGACTTTAAAAACTTAAAGAAGTTAAAAATAATCAGTCTAAATCCATGCCCATAATGTTACACGTCCTACAAGAGGAAGTACTTTTTTACAGCCCTGTCATCTGTTGTGCATCAGCAACCATGTTTATGCCATTTGTATGTGTAGGTAGTACGAGAGCTGTCATTATAATTGCAATTTAGAGAGACAGACATAATGATATTTGCATTTTTGCTTGCAAGATCACACAGTGACGGAAGTCTGCCTTTGCAAAGTGGATGGAGGGAGAGTCTGATTCTCCCTGTTAGTGTAACCTGTTAGAGGTGAGGGTGGATTTGCCTTCTATGGATGTCCCTGCAGAATAGTGGCATTCTGCAGACGCAATCTGAAACACTCTTCGCCTGCCACAATCCTGAGGGAGACCAGCAACCCCTTCTAATCCTTGCTGCTGAGTGGCTGAAGTTCAGAGCTGTGACATAAATTGTGCCTTCAGCCAACAAAACATGGCAATAAGAAAGGCTGAAGATTCCTCCTATGCCACTGGCTTCAAACAGTTTTCTTAACTTTTATGCACAGCCCTTGCTTTGGCTGCTTCTTCAAAAGTAAAAGACTCACAGTCCTTTCCTCCTTTCTGGCACTACACGCTGGACCATGGCTCAGCCTTTTGCAACAGAATAATCTCATTAGCTCCTTCTGTGACACTTTATAATTGAGATCTTTTCTGAGCTGATCTTTGAGACTGTGCAATAATATTTCATTCCTATTTATCAGCAACATGTTCACTAATGCATTACATGGCACCATTAGCATCTATATACTCTGAGATTAATCAGTGTTTCCATTACAGAATTATAACTCATCCTTACAGTTTGACCCCAGACAGAATTGCAGCTTTCAGCACCAGAACCCAAAGTGATTCAAATAATGGAAGCAGGCTATAAAATGTGTTCCATTTCCAGTTTATATTTTGTATTTCAAACAAAAAGCAAAAATATTGAAAGAGTTAAAATTGGGTTATTGTAAAGCACATTTAGAGTGTAGTTTCGCTCATATCAAAGATTGCTGGGTTTGTGCATTTATCTTTTTTAAATAATGTTATTTCTATGTTGAGTATTCTACAAATGTGTTTCTCAAAATGAAATTTCACAAGGATACTTACAATACAGATTTGCACATCCATCTATCACTGTACAGATAACAAATACATTACATGGATAGTTGATAAAAGAATATTTTTAACGTATAACGGCTATGAAATTCTGAAGAATGTTTAAAGAGCTCTGCTATTTTCTAGTCAACAGTCCTATGCCATCACATTGTATCAAAGACAGCATTTCATATTCAGGAAACAGCTTTCTGCAGAAGAAAGATGAGAGTGCCAGGAAACTCATTTAGAAAACGAACAGCAGTCTTTGACCAAGGTTTTCAAAATTGTATGCTTAAATACAGGTTTTAAGTGCCCATATATACATCACTCCTTATTAACCAGTCATTCTGGACATGATGGGTAAGACAAGATGTTTGAAGTCCCAGGAAGAACTCCAGATGTTTCTGCTACTCATCTCAGTAACATGGATAAACTCTACTTTCATTTATAACTAACTCTGATCCAGTGACCTACTTAAAACAATGTACCTAGCTAACACCTTCCCTGTTGGTTTCATTCCTCTTCTTCTGGTTTCATTCAAGTTTTATAAAATTACTGGTGAGGTATTCATCACTGAACTCTAATCATTTCATTTTATATTTGCTATTTATATATGTATCACAGAATCACAGCCTGGAAACACCTCCAGAGGTCATTTATTCCAACCTCATGCTCAGAGCAGGACCACTTACACCAGGTTGCTCAGGGATGCATCCAGGCGAGTACTGAAACCCTTGAAGGCTGAAAATACCACTTCTGTGAAGCCTCTTCCAGTACATGGTCACCCTCATACTAGAAATATTTTTTCTTAAATCTAATCAGAATTTCTTATGCCCATTGACTTTTCCCTACCATTGAGCATTTCTGGGAAGAACCTGTCTGTCTTCTCTAGACTGTCCTGTTAGGTAGTTGAAGACAGCAGTACACACACTTCTTTAGCTTATAAGACTGAACAAAGTTCTCCCTAAGCATCACATCTTTTAGATTCCTGACTACCTTGATTACCCTCACTCAGTTATCACTCAGTTCAGATCTCTGACTACCTTGATTACCCTCACTGAGTTACCCTCAAAGTCCTCTTTGTACTAGGCAGCTGAACACAGGACACAACGCTCCCAATGGGAGTCATGTCCTATGTGCTAAAAAAACGCTGCAGTGAGTTTACTTCTATTTTTACATGCATACTTTATTAATATTTATAATGTACTCTTTTAAATTTATACGTATGTTTACAATATTTATAGTCTAGTCATAGTACGGTACATTTAAAAAATAGAGATTCTATTATGGATTCAATAAATACAGCACTTGACGAAAATAGTTAAATTTCTGTGACATACCACCAAGAACACTAACAAGCAAAATGATAATTGAGCTGTTTTCCAAGGGGAGTCACATGTGTCACTCTTACTGAACAGTTTCAATGTAGCAGTAGAAACCATTACTTTTAAACTTCTGTAAAAAGCACTAAAGAACAAATGTCCAGTGAACTAGTCAATATAAGAAAAATAGCATTAAGGGGAGGGGAGGGGAAGGAGGGGGAAAGTTGCTAATATTACAATTCAGAAACTCTAACATTTAATTTGTTTAGCCTTCCAAAAATCCATTACACATTTGCCTTACAAAGTTAATCCTGTTATAATATTTATGAAGTTTCATAAGGAAGGTAAAGTTATAGGAGTGTCAGGTTCCAGTTTAGTAGCGCAAGGCTTCAATGGTTTCCTGGCCCCTGGCCTTTGACAGCAACCTACAGCGAACACAATGCAGTCAGCCCCACGTGGAGCCCGCCTATAGTTGTATTGGTGTGCTCTACCTGCAGATAGAGGGCACCCCTTTCTAAGAATCCTGACTGATAAATAGATTTCGAGATCCCTGAGTTCAGACAAAGCACAAATGAGGCACGGTAACAGCAATCTAAACTCATGTCGTTTTAGCAGTTACACTCCCGAGGGTAACTATCTAACGCACGGAGAAGAAGAGGGAAGAAGAGAGAGAGAGGGGAAGAGAAAAAAGAGATTAAAAGTAAAAACAGTCACCACCCTGGATCCCGCAGCATCCCATGGTATGTGCTTCACAGTAGAGATCTTTGTTATCTGTATGCCCCCTTTTTAATATGTAGCCATTCTAACAACCTTTCCAATTTTCCGTTATCGGTCCGTTTTGTAGGGTAGCCAAACAAGATAATTCGTCTACTTTGTTATTCCACTAACTAGTTGGAGCACTTCCATCTTGATGGGAAGCCACCCAGGCTATGGCAAAGTTGCCTTGCTTGGCAATTCTTAGGGTATCTTGCAATTTTTCATTTTGCCATACTGCCACCTGATTCACTTCCCATTCATTTTGTTCCCAGAAGAGAATTCATTCAGTGCACCCCTTAAAGACAACAAAGGAGTCAGTATAGACATAGATAGGAGAAGACTGAGCTTCCTGTTGGAACATGCTCCAAACTGCAACTAGTTCTCCTACTTGCCCACTGCCTTCTCCCTCTGTTATAATTTTTAACTTAGTCTGAGTTTGCAGGGCCACAAGTGATATTTCCATACCTTTACCTCATGTCTAGCACCAGTGGACCAAACCTTTCCTAACTGTTCAGAAAATGGTGAGGGGTAACCTGTACAACTGGAGATGGAGGATCATCCATATCAGTTAGGGAAAATTCCTCTTGTATAGCTAATTATTTGGGTGTGCCCTCTGATACTTTGAAAATGGTACAATAATGTTCAATCTGTGCATACCATTTCCGCACGCAAGCACATTGTGCCACCCCATCAGGGGGTGGAGTTCCAGATAGGATGGGTTTTATTACCTTAAAAAGGCCTTTACGTATGATTGGTACGTTCTGCCTCTCATAATGCTTGGCTTACCACAAACAATCTTTTTTCCCATACTGTGTAGCGTTTTTCGGCATCTTTAAAGCTACGTGAATAAAATCCAATGGGCCTCAGGGGTCTTTCTGGTCCCTTTTGCCAAAGAGGGATGGACAGGCCTGACTGAGTGAACCCCCATTCAATTTGAATTGGGTCAGTGGGGTTAATGGGACCCAAAGCTTGATAACTAGAGGACTCAAATATTAACAAATGCAGGGCTTCCTCATAGACAGGAGTCCAATCCCAAGAAACACTTTTTCAAAACAAATCACCTAATGGTCTAGCTATTATGGAAAAATCAGGAATGTGTTTTTGCCAGAAGGCTAAGGTTCCTAGTGTTTGTTGTAATTCTTGTGTTGAGGTAAGTAGTTGTATTTGGTCACCTCTCGGGGTAAGAGTGAGCTGCCTAATGTACATTCATCCCTCACCCGTCCGCTCACTACAGACTGGAGAAGGAATTAGGTTCCCTCCTTCTGAGGGAAAAGCTCAGGGAACATTTCCGCTATGGCGAGAGGAGCGGAGGGCACCTTTCTGTCACCCACAGCAGTAGTTTGCATTGTCCATTCCTTACCATTGGTAGTCATTTTTTGTGTTTTTCTCTGGCCATTTTAATATTAACTTCTCTAGTTGCTCTGCAAAGACCCCATCCATATACTTCAGAGGTATCCCCTTTTGTTTCCCTATTGCTCACAACACTTTTCTCCAAGACACTCCACCCTCTTTTAGCCTACCCAAACTCGGAGATACTATTTTTGTTTGGGGAAACTGTGCCTCTCTGCACGCCTTACATTTTTGGGCTTGGACTTAACTGGACCATATTTCCATCTGTAATTGATTGATTCCTGAGCCGTCTCTCCCCAAGTCCATATGTTTGTGGAGTGCGGCACTCTAGGGTTAGTACTCCTGCTAGGGACGCCGCTACTAGGGGACTTTGCGGGGTGTTGGTAATAGCATTTTGCAATTGAATTCTTAAGAGTTTTAATGAATTGGGTAAGCCTCTAATGAGGGGAGTCATTCTTTCTGGATTGACTGGTAACATCACTGGGGATACCTGCCTCAATTTTAGTTCCTGATCGTACATCATCTGTAAGCAGGCTGCCTTCTGTACATTTTCTACTAGCTGATCTATGGATCCTGTGAGTGAGAGAGGATCTCATTCTAATGGATTTAGGCCTCCAGCCCAATAGGCTGCCCACTGTGTGAGTGACCAACGGGTCTATGATCCCCAGTGGCCAGAAATACTCCCAGCCCCCAATACCCTTCAGCTTCTTGTTCGCTTGACATTATTCGATCTCTGCCAGTTAACAACGATCTATAAACATACCCTGTCTCAGATTCCTTGGGGTTACATGAGTATGCTTTTCTAAGATCAGTTAATTCAGTTGCTGTATATGGTACCTCCTGGGTTAACATTTTAAGGGTATGATCCCCATCATGGTCATAAGCATATTCTAACTTAACCAACGGTCTTAAAGGTTGCAGAGGTTCCTGCGGGGAGTCATATTGAAACTTAACTTCCTCTACCTCTTCGGTAGGGTATACATGTTTCCTTTTATGGTAATCATCAGAGCAGGAAAGAGTTTCCTGTTCATAGAATCACGGAATAGTTAGGGCTGGAAAGGACCTCAAGATCATCGAGTTCCAACCCACCTACCATGGGAAAGGATACCTCCCACTAAACCATGCCACCCAAGGCTCTCTCCAACCTGGCGCTGAGTACCGCCAAGGATGGAGCATTCACAACTTCCCTGGGCAACCCATTCCAGTGCCTCACCACCCTTACAGTAAAGAATTTCTTCCTCATACCCAATCTTAACTTCTCCTGTTCAAGTTTGAACCCATTACCCCCTGTCCTATCACTACAGTCCCTAATAAAGAGTCCATCCCCAGCATCTCTATAGCCCCCCTTCAGATATTGGAAGGCTGCTATGAGATCTCCAAGCAGACTTCTCTTCTCCAGGCTGAACACACACAACTTTCTCAGCCTGTCTTCATACGGAAGGTGCTCCAGTCCCCTGATCACCCTCGTGGCCCTCCTCTGCACTTGTTCCAACAGTTCCATGTCCTTTTTATGTTGAGGACACCAGAACTGCACACAATACTTCAAGTGAGGTCTCACGAGAGCAGAATAGAGGGGCAGGATCACGTCCTTCAAACTGCTGGTCACATTCCTTTTGATGCAGCCCAGGACACGGTTGGCTTTCTGAGATACAAGTGCACACTGCCGGCTCATGTTCATTTTTTCATCAACCCATACCCCCAAGTCCTTCTCTGCAGGGCTGCTCTGAATCTCTTCCCTGCCCAACCTGTAGCTCTGCCTGGGATTGCTTTGACCCAGGTGTAGGACCTTGCACTTGGCATGGTTAAACTTCATCAGGTTGGCATCAGCCCACCTCACAAGCTTTTCAAGGTCCTTCTGAATGTCATTCCTTCCCTCCAACATATCAACAGAACCACACAGCTTGGTGTCATTGGCAAACTTGCTGAGGGCTCACTCAACCCCACTGTCTATGTCACCCAAAAAGATGTTGAACAAGACCGGTCCCAGCAGTGATCCCTGAGAAACACCATTCTTGACTGGTCTCCAGCCTGACACTGGGCCATTGACCACAACTCTTTGCATGCAGCTTTCTGCCTTCAACTTTTCTACCCAGACTTCTTGCAAACATTTAAGATATTCTTGTTCCTATTCGGTCTTTTCTTGTAAGGTTCTAACTTATTCCGTCAACCCTTCATTCTCCTGTTTCAAACCCGTTATTTGCTCCTGTAACGACTGCACAAAAGCTTGCAGTGCTTACGGTGTTTGAGTGGGATCTTTCAGACCTTGCTCTCTAGCCTCTACAGCTGTTACTAAGCTTGCGCCTACAACAGCACATATCATAGCTTTACCTTTGCCTTTTTTTGCTCTAGCTTCCCTTCGCTAAGCCTCAATTCACTCTAGAACGCTTCCTAATTGATAACCAGTTTGCTTGGGCCCACTCATTCCCTGGTGAAGAGGGACATGCCTTAAATTTCCTTATGAACTTATATAAAACTTCCCTGTTTTCCATAGCTGTAGCCATTCCTTTTAGGTTACCAGTACTTTCCAAGACTCGAGGGATCCTGTCTGTGATGCCAATTTAAAATGTCAGGGTCCAATTTAGCAGCACAAGGCTCCAATGGCCACCCAGCCCCTGGCACTTGACAGCAACCAACAGTGAACACAATGCATTCAGCCCCACATGGAGCCCGCTTATAACCCAATACAGTCAGCCCCACGTGGAGCCTGTCTACAGTTTTAACACAATGCAGGCAGCCCCACGTGGAGCCTGCCTATAGTGCTTTACCCACCTGTGGATAGAGGGCACCACTTTCTAGGAATCCTGACTGATAAATAGATTTGAGATCCCTGAGTTCGGACAAAGCACAAGCAAGGGACAGTAATGGTAACCTAAACTCGTTTCATTAGTTACACTCCTGAGGGCAACTGTCCAATGTATGGAGAAGAAGAGGGAAGAAGAGAGAGAGGAAGAGAAAAAGAGATTAAAAGTAAAAATAGTCGCAAATTGGATCCCACAGCGTCCCGTGGATCTGTTGACAGTCCTCAGCAATGGGTGGGTGGGTGCACACACGGGTTCTTCAGTGACACTCTTTTATAGGTTTTAATTTCACTGAGTCATTCCATGTGAGCCATCTTATGCCAATCACTTTCTCAGTGATGCCAGCATTGCTGGGTATGGCCAGAAACTTCGTGCCTCCTGTTGTTGCTTGCTTCACTACCTCTCCCTTATTCCTAGCCCCCCATGCAACTTTATTACCACAATAGCAGATTATTAATTTATTCTCCTTCCTAACCTTCTATCCAGTGACAGCCCACTTAACCCACCTTTGTCTTCTTGAATATCTAAATCTCTCTAGATCTGCTGTTAACTGTGCAATATATACACATTTATATAAACATACACGCAAAACACCCACAGCGTATATAACAAGCAATATATTTGATACAGGGAAAATGAAAGGCTACAGAAATACTAATTTTAGCCTGTACTATTAAAAAATTCTACTATGTTATAACATTTTCAAACAGGAAACTCATAAATTTTTCTTTCAGTTTATTCAAGGGCTTTAAATGTTCCCTAGTATACTTTTCTAGATCATGAAGCTGAAAATAGATAAAGATAAATCTGTTACTATAAAACTACTTACTTGAAGTTTATAACTATAAAGATGCAAGAATTTTTTTTAAAAAGGCACACTAAACTGAGTATGAAAATTAGCAGTTTCTATTTAAACTTCCATGTCGTATTACAGAAGTTGGGTAGTTATATTTGTTCACCAAAAATCAGAGTCCGGTTCAAGGTAAAATTCTCCCCAGAGTGCTAGAAAGTGAATAGCTGAGCAGCTCAGAGAAAGTCTCCTGTCAACCTACAAACAACTGAGAATACTGCAGTCAGCACACGCGCAATGATCTCACATTTGATTACTCACTATTCAGCAACACACAGAGAAGGAAGCCCTGCAGACCACTTTTGCAGCAAGTAAGTCTAAAAGGAGAGAAAAAAAGTTGCAATGAATGAAAGCAACACGATAATATTTATTAGTGCATCTACTGTTCCACTGCTGCACATGCTGCAGAGCCAAGCTCAGACACAAAGACCTATCAAAGTATTTAATGGGATTCCACTGGCTATGAGTTTTACCCCTAATCGGAAATGTCTTTAAAACTAAAACTGTTATTACCTCTAAATGGTAAGAGTATTATCCTTTGGGTATTACACTCAAATCACAAGGTCAGCCTTCATCTACTGTTCTTGTCATGGCCTTGGTACTACAGACATGAATGCATGTCTCATCCATTTCAAAAGCAGCAGTGGTTGTTAAATACTGAAAGGCATTGTGTAATTGATAAAAGCTAAGTAAGGGGAGTATATAGCAAGACTTCATTCCCAGTTTTATCTTCTGTTTCTGTTTCCATTTTGCCAAGGAACTGAAAACAAATGGAGAAGATATGTTGTGTTTTTTTTTTTCTCTAGCCACAATACTAAAATATTTCTAATTTTGTTTATGGAAAAATGGGTATAATGTTTGCATTAGAAAAGACATTATTTTCTCTCATAAATGGGTTCAATTTTACCAAGACTTACTTAAATTTTAAGCCTGAAGAAAACAAGACAACATGTTTTGCTTCAGCTTGTTCAGTGACCTGAAACACTATCACATTTAAAAAAACCTGATGCTGTGACAGGAACTGAAGCATCCGGTAGAACTGCAAATGTGCTGTGATGGGTAATGCTGATCAGGAAGCTGGGGAGAGAGAAAGAAAGCTGGCAAATGAAGACACCCTGATTTCCCCTCCTCTGCTCCCCATCCCCTGCTCTGCCTGTGCTTGGGGTTTGCAGATGCAGCCCACAAAATGCCGCTTCAACTGAGCTACTTGATGCCTGGTGCCATGCCCTGGGAATGTAATGGGCCTCCTGAGGTTAACTCACAGCACAGTTATTATGCATGTCAAAGGCTGTGCTGTAACGAAACACTGTCAGACAGTTGTGGGACATCCTAAACATCTTCCATGCACTGGACTTCAGACAGTTTGGGCCTTCTACAGTGTACTCTCTTGTGCAATCATTAACCATAACCATCGCCAGGAGCACAGCTCAATGATAGTAGAAGTGATAGCAGAACACGGCAAATAAAATATAAATAGGTTGTATTCATATGAATTACCTTTTTTCTCCTTAATAATGTTATAAGTAAATTAGTAGCAACAGTCTTCTTATTGAAGAAAATTATGTTGCCTCACCTTCAGCAGTGTTAAAACAGCTATCTAAGCCTTTTTTTCCTTGTTATTATGATAGCACTTCCCTAAAACATCTTTGGATGCAAACAAAATAAGAAGTTGGACAAGAACTATTGGCAGTTAACAGATTAAGTAAAGTACCTTATAAAAATGTTTTAAAACTGTGATTGTCTCATCAAAGATAGGTGCTTATCTGTGTCTATGACAGATGTTTAAAATAAATACATCACAGTAACCAGTAAGAGATATTCTAATCATCAAGTAAAAATTATATTCACAGAAGTCTGAAGTATGTGTACATGATATATAGCAAGATATTGCTAATGCTGGAGGGAAAACAGATTCTACAAAGGAGTTCTGGAAATGGGAAGAGTAGGTATATCAAAATTTGCGTTAGTTCCCCTTACTAGTGAAAATGAGACCTATCGACTTTCCAGCTAAATAACAGACAACTAAAATACTGACCCAGAATGATTCTATTAGACAGCAGAGTCCTCCATGTTTCAAAGGGAGGCTGAACAAACTCCTAAACCCAAATTTGTTGGCTACAGTACCATATTACTGACACCGAGGTTCTTCCATGGGACCAAATACACGCACATCAACAAAATTGCAAGATTCACCAATTTTAAAAATTTCAGGGTTCAAGTGTCTTATATATTTCCAGATGCAAAAATGTCCTGAATTCAGCCAATCAGAAACTGTATTAAGAAAACGCCCGTATTACTTAGTATATGTAACATAGAATTCAACAGACTAAGAACAACTGCGGTACTTCTAAATAGCTCTCTATGTATGGCTTGAGAGGTTTACAATGAAGACAGAAGTGACAGAAGTGATTAGTTTTGTTTGCATTCAAGTTGATAAACAAAAGTTACATGTGTATTTGAATAAATCATACATCATGAATTATGAAATTATTCAACACTGGAATGATGAAAACCATTGATTTCTGTGTCTGCCTAAGGGCAGACAGAAAGAACAAAAGAATGAGATTTATAGCATATTCACTCAGAATACTCCAAAAGTTACACACATTTTTCCTGGGGGAGCAGATCAATACAATAATATTACTTTTAAGCTAAGACATGGGTATGGCTAGAGCAGCCTTATCTCTTATTCTGTCTAGCCTCACACATTTGCAGTGATACTCACATAATACATCTATACCAGCAAGATACAATTTTTGAAAACACAACACTTTGCTGAGAGCTCCTGGCAGCAGAGATCACGTTTTTGCTCTACATTTAGCACTTAACACAAGCATACTGGGGCTAAGTGACATTTGCCTTCTTCACTCAACAAAAGAAAATGCTACTTCTACTTCAAGCAATTAAAGACGTGTTGTGAAGGACTTACACAAAAGTATACATTTCAAATTTTTTCTGCAATATGGAATAAGACAGAAAAGTACTCATAAAAGAGTCTAAGTTCTTCCCTAGGAAGAAAACATGCACCAAAGTCAGTTATTTGGTGAGGGTTTTGTTTTGTTTGGCTTGCTGGGATTTTTTTATTTGGGTTTTAATGGCTAATAGCTCATAAACAGGCCTGCATGACAGCTTGTCTGTAGGTCTGTCTATGCCCAGCCCCTTAGTATCACACGGATACTGGACACTGCAGTCGGATAGGGCTCACACATCCTCCTTGGGATGTTCTGTCCTTCGACTGCTCATCAGTCCAGTGGGCTCCAATGGAAAAATACACACCATTAAGTCTAAAAGCATGTGTATAAGCTGCACGGTCAGTGCCTCTGGAGAGGCATTGCTAAGTTTCCAGCTAGGTAGAATGATATGTCTATTTTTATTGATAACGCTCTTGCAGCCATCAGTGCCTCAGGACAGGATTGAGTCAAATTTTGCAGGGGGAAGGAATACCTTTTCTTAGATCAACTAATACAACTGAAGAATAGAAAAGCTGTCAGACATACAAGAATTTTTCAGCTTTTGTTGGATACCAAAATCAGAGACTTGGGAGAGATACTATTCTTATGGAAATTTATAATCTCCCCTATCTTGGCCCTTTCCCAATAATTCACCTCTTCAATGTTCCCTAATAGATAATTTACCTGTTTCTCCTGTACAACTAATAGCTTGTCCCATAACCTCACCCTCCTCTCCCTTTACTTAATTATTCAGTTAGTAACACCTTTGTTCTGACTCATATACCTACTTAAACTCACATACAATTTGTTCTCCACTTCTGCTTAGCTTTGAAGTTTGCTGCTCCTGTTTGTTTCAGAGGGGTATGGTGCGCCTGAAAACTCATCCACTTTGTCCCAGGCACCCCAGACTCCATCACAGAAAACAGCTACAAAGTCTGGAGATGCGTTTCCTATCCACTCCTCACTGCTCGCTGAAGAAACTGTTATTGTGAGGCATAAATTAGCTAATGTTGCAGATGATAAATCAAATTTTTGTTGTCAGGAAGGTGCAAGGTAAGAGCCACTTGTCGTCTGTTAATCATTAATTAGCCATTAAGACATGTTTAGTAGCTGCTAGAAATTCTTCTTTATAAATGCTTTGAGGCTCCTTAAATAGAATATATGAATAAAAGATGCAATTAAACATATATACAGAAAGTATGCCTACGGTGTCTCAGAAGCGAAGGTTGGTTGGTGGAGGCAGAGACTTTAATTGCTTGTATTTAGGGACAAAAACAAAACATCTCTAAATAAGTACTGTGATTCAGCACTGTCCTCAGTACTTACAGACCCATATCCAATACAAAAATATTAACTATAATTTACTATTGATAGACATAGAAACATAATCCCATTTTTTTTGGATATTTGTGCCTGTTTATTATAATCTGAACAAAATTGATAACATTCATGTTTTATCTACATAAAAGGCACTGATAAAATTACTAATTTCAACAGTTGTTTTTTTTGTAAATGGAACTAATTGTAAAAATAGACATCTTTAGGAAATTTTGATGAGAACAGTTACAATCTTAAATATGTCACATTGCTCTTCATTCTACAGAATAAAAATTTTGCTCAACGGAAGAAAAGTCCTTACATAAATTTTGATGCTTCACAGGTAGAACAAAATAAAAGATTTTGTGCACTTTCATGTTACTAAACCTATCAGATATCTGAAAAATTCTTAATTTCAGATTAACAGTATTCAGGTAATCACAGGGTATGCTCAGAATGATTACCACAATAGGAAATTCTTTCTTTGAGGAACAAATAATATTCTGCATGCACCTACAAAAGCTCAAGTACCCTTGATAGAATTTCAATAAACCATTGTATTTTGTATGCAACTATATTATTATATTATATACAACTAATAACACACAATATTGTAGTACCGGAACAACTGGAGTGCTGAGGAACATGCTAATTGAAAGGAAAAGAAATCAGAGTCTCAAGCTAAACCACTAGAAACGGGCATCTTTGTCAAATCCTGCCCTCACCCTCCCCAGGAAGCAGAATAGCATGAGACTTCACGACAGGTCGCCTATAGCTCATTGTATCTGGGAAAAGAGCTTCTACAGACACACAAGGGGGAGACGCTTACACGAAAGAGGAGTTGAGACCTGAACTTCATAATGATTTCTAATAAACCTCTAATAAACCACGCAGCTGCTCACTCACTTCCCCTCCTTCCTCCCCCTGCTCCAGGGGGATGGTGAGGAGAATCAAAATAAAGTAACTCCCATGGGTTGAGATAAGAACAGTCCAATAACTAAAGCATAACACAAAACCACTACTGCTACCACCAATGATAATATTGATAAGGAAATAACAAGGGAAGAAAATACAACCACTCACTACCCACCGACTGATACCCAACCAGACCTGAGCAGTGATCGAGCCCTTCTGGCAACTGCCCCCAGTTTTTACATCCTGGGCGTGACGTGCTGTGGTATGGAATACCTCTTTGGCTAGTTTGGGTCAGGTGTCCTGTCTCTGCTTCCTCCCGGCTTCTCTTCCTCCCTGGTACAGCATGAGATTCAGAAAGTCCTTGGTCAGAGTAAACACTACTGAGCAGCAACTGAAAACATTGGTGTTATCAGCACTGTTCCCAGGCTGAAAGTCAAAAACACAGCACTGCACCAGCTACTAAGGAGAAAAATGACCACTACTGCTAAACCCAGGACAACCTCTTCGAGTAACTGCATGCTACAGCATAAAGGCACTAAATATTGGGAGGACTCCGCTGGTGACACTAACCAACAGGCACTTTTTAGAATACAGTAGAAACAGCTTTAGGGAGAAGGAAATTACTGGATCCATTTCCCACTATATCTTTCACCCTCTGTGATCAGAGGTACCAGATAATCTAACAAAGTGCAGAAATGTGAAGTGAAAAGCAAATTGAATCTTTGTTACAGCTATTGACATAACTGAAGTCAGCGGGACTATTCCAAAATGAACTAAGGTCTGCCTATTCCAGTAGAAGCATTTCATAAATGTGGATGATAGATCATTATATATTATGGTGTCTCAAAGGTAATAATAGCAATAAGAAATAATTTACAACCAGTGCCCTGTTTATGGCCTCATAATAGTATGACTTAAATGCTGCACAGACCTTGGACTGGCCCTCAATGAAAAGTAAAAAGTTCTATTCTTTATGAACCTTGCATGATGGCTATTTTAGCTGAAGAAGAAAGCTGTTCAAAGTAGAAGAGCAGGACATTTTTCCTTGGTGTCTTTCTTTCTGTATGACTAATGTGCCCTTTTGATTTCTACTGTATGAAAATCCACTGGGAGGTTTAGGGTAGTTTTATTGCAGAAACCTATCAGATCTTATTGGCCTTCTAGGCTGATTAGTGGTAGGTTTTTTCTCACAGCTCTTCTCTGTTCTCTATCATTGTACCTCTCCTTGAGCTGCTCCAATGAGGTTACAATGCTAAATCTTGCTTTGCAGGAATGCGTAGGATGGTTTCTATAAACTGATTTGTGTCATGAAGAACTGCATAAGGTGTACTTAAAAGTGACAGAATTGGTTGCAGTGGATCTCTCTTTCTAGTTCATAAACTTTATTGAATTCCACACCCCCCAAATACAAATATGACATTAAATTCAGAGTCAAAATCAATTGGATATTACAAGCCTTTCATGGAAAAAAATTATTAGATTTCTGGATGTCTTTCAGCCACTTTCTCATACTAGACTGGTGGAAGGCACACTTGAAACTGGTGATGGCTGCCAGGACCAGTGCTGGATTTTCCTCTTATATGGCTAGAATAAAATCCTTAAAAAAGGTTGAAAGAAATGTGTGTGAAAGATACAGGTTTGAGTGATGTGTGCCTGTCCCATCCTTAGCTTCAGAGTGGCACATTGGTTGCAAACAAAATCCAGAGAACCCCTCAACCTTCCACTTGCTAACCAGACAAGAGAATAATTATTTTACATTGCAAAGATACAGTGCAGGAGTCTTTTGCACTGTTGCTTATCCCAAGGGAAATGGGGAAAACCAAAGTTTGCTAATACTCTAGAGGTACATAGCCAGACAGGAACTTGTGTGAGATAATCCAAAACAGTCCGAATTCCAGTAAGCTTTTGAAAAGTCTAGAACTACAACAAAATTTTGTTTCTAATCCATATAATCTGTCACAAAAAAAGAATTATTTCCTCATTCCTCCAAACTCAAGGGATAGGGTAGATGGGAGTAAAATTTCAGAATATCCAAGTTCTGAAGTTCCTTATTTTATAGTTAAGAGTAATCAGAAATGTATCTCCTACAGTGAGAAGCTCAAATGCAAATGGTCTGTTCTGGTCATTCATATTATTAGCTGGATGAAAATCTTTAAGATGAATGATTAATTTGCTGATAAAATAAAGACTGTCTAGCACACTGTGAAAGCAGCTTATATTTGGCAGAGTTTTTAAGGGGAAAGAGGGGTGCGAGATAAGGAAACTCAAAATATTCACCTTTTATTTTAAATGCAAAACTTCTGTTTTCTTGTTTTAAGACTATGTTTAGTTACAATAATTTAAAAAAAAAATATCCAATCAAAGAATACTTCATTCCAGATCAGGCCAATTTTCACATTAACCATTGTTAAATGGTCAATCACCGATACAAATTACAGACTTTTTCCGCATATTTCTAATTATTAAGACCTGGCTTTCTACAAACACATTGTTGTATGTTCATTCACTGTTCTTTTCTCAGTGTTTCTTTCTAGCAAGCCCTTGTTAATTCATAAAAAGAAAGTGAACAATTAGCCCAAGCAGTAATGTTCAGTAACACCTGAAATGTCATCTAGTACCCCATATTAATTTAAAAGAAATAACAATGAGAATGTCAACGCATCTTAAAAGAAGTTATTGCTACTTTCTACGTGCAGCAGTCTATGATTCATTGGTTGGCACAAAGAAAACCTTCTGCTGAAATACTAAGCAGGCTATAAAACATTTGCGTGTTACTTCCACAGTGGTTTTAATCTGTCATTATAAAACCATCCAATTAGGACAACAAAAAGCACGGCTATATATTTTAAAGTGCTGTTTCTGCCCAAATTAACCTCTTCATTTTGACACAGGACATCTTTGCCTTATAACTTTTCCAAAATGTTACATTTGATTTTTATGTCACAGAATTGCACAACGTATTTTATTTTTGTTTAAAATGGGAGCCCTGATTTACTCAGAACTTAGAAACTCATTCTAGCTTAGCACAGTTTTTAAGCAAAGGCAGCATTTTTACCTATTTACAGAAGACTGCGACCAGCATGTGGTAGGTTCGTTCCCACTGCAATTCCAAGCAATTTGAATTCATGCTTTTTATGAACTTGTGTTAGACCATTAATTAACTTATTATATTTTACAAAGTATCACAAAAAAATGGAAATCTTAGTTTATAACTTTGAGGCAAACATCTGCTTTTGTAGTAAAGTATTATTTACTTGTGCACTTACAGCACGTAGAGCCTTGCTTTGCAATTGCAGAAACAGCAACAGCTCTCCAAATCTGTATGCAGCACCTGGTTTGAATTATAAATACATTCACTCATTGAGTGAGACCAGGTTCTTTTTCATGCCATTGTAAAGTGAAGAGGGCACCACAGAGCCATGTTTTTTCACTCATGCATTTCTGAGATGGCAGTATACATTGGTGCATTATTTGCTCCTTTGCTCTAAACTGTACAAAGCATCATTTTAGATATATATCCATAGGCTTTCCTATCTGTGAAGAAAAAGGATTTAGGTGGTTTGTTTTTTGTTTATAGTGCTTCAGGACTAGTTACAAATAAACCAAGATCTCTTTCCAAGATTCCCTGGGGACAGTCTCCTAAAAAGTATTTCACGGGGCACTGACAAAACATGCACATATTCAAAATACATAGCATGTCTGATGAGGTAACATGTATTTTGTTGTAGCCCCATATTTTCGGCAAGTTCCTACTCCTCATGTTACAACAACAAAGAGTTTTACAGTTCTCTCATCATTTCAGCTCCTTCCTACCTCAAGTCACTAATGATCAGAAAAAAGAGAACAAAACTAAGATTAGGAAATAAGGTCCAGAATGAGAAGCACACATTCTTTTCACATGAGAGGAGTAACAGATAGTCTATTTAAGCTAAAATAGCAGCCAAAGTGCACCACAGCAACAAAATACACAAGGATCAGATTGTTCTAAAAAAGGCACGGGACATGCTTGTACACATCACTGGACTTAAGTGTATGAACATGCAACGTTTTCCACTGTCTTGCCTTCTTAACGTTACATTTTGTTCTTTTGTCGTTTCAAGTTTGTAACTGTCCTTACCACCTGGTACATGATATAAAATTGTTTTCCCAAGGAGAACACAGCTTAATTAGCCTCTACATGATATTTATTCTGCTTATTTCCTTGCCAGTTAGAGAATTAAATCATCTGTCAGAAAACGTCCCAAACGTGTTTCAGTTTAAATTCAGATTTGCCTCTTGCACACACTTTGGGTTGAGTCTCTCACTCATATAAAGCTCTTGAGTTGTCAATCTTATTCACAACAGAAGCAATGGTAAACTGGAGATTCATTAAAAGCTGTCTGAGATGGAGAATCACATCCACACATGTCTTGGTTCTCCTTTTCTTTTATTCCTTACTTGGGTTCATTGATTGTCGTACAACAGTATTTATGCTTCATGGTTACACTTTTGCCGGCCACCCGCTTCACACTAACAGGTAAAAGCAGGGTAACAGAGTAATGCTATAGAGCTCAGGAAGTTACAGACAAATATTCAAAGGATTTATGCCTGTCTGATAATTACTGAATTAAAATCAAACCAGCAAACATTTGATATGAGGAAGAAGTTATTCACTGGAAGGGTGGTGAGGCACTGCCACAGGGTGCCCAGAGCAGCTGTGGTTGCCCCACGCTTGGCAGTGTTCAAGGACAGGCTGGACGGGGCTTGGAGCACTCTGGTCAAGTGGAAGGTGTCCCTACCCATGGCAGCGAATTGGAACTGGATAAGCTTTCATCCCAAGCTTCCAACCCAAACCATTCTATGATTCTTTGTGCCTTCACATCCAGAGGGACCTTAACACACTTGTAAGGTGAGCTGATGCCAACCTGATGAAGTTTAACCATGACAAGTGCAAGGTCCTACACCTGGGTCAAAGCAATCCCAGGCACACCTACAAGTTGGGCAGAGAAGAGATTCAGAGCAGCCCTGTGGAGAAGGACTTGGGGGTGTTGGTCGATGAGAAAATGAACATGAGCCGGCAGTGTGCACTTGCAGCCCAGAAAGCCAACCATATCCGGGGCTGCATCAAAAGGAGCGTGACCAGCAGGTCGAAGGAGGTGATCCTGCCCCTCTACTCTGCTCTCGTGAGACCTCACTTGGAGTATTGTGTGCAGTTCTGGTGTCCTCAACATAAAAAAGACATGGAACTGTTGGAACAAGTCCAGAGGAGGCCATGAGGATGATCAGGGGACTGAAGCACCTCCTGTATGAAGATAGGATGAGAAAGTTGGGGCTGTTCAGCCTGCAGAAGAGAAGGCTGCGTGGAGACCTCATAGCAGCCTTCCAATACCTGAAGGGGGGTCATAGAGATGCTGGGAAGGACCCTTCATCAGGGACTGTAGTGGTAGAACAAGGGGTAACGGGTTCAAACTTACACAGAGGAAGTTAAGATTGGATATAAGAAAGAAGTTCTTTACTGTAAGTGTGGTGAGGCACTGGAATGGGTTGCCCAGGGAAGTTGTGAATGCTCCATCACTGGCAGTACCCAGGGCCAGGTTGGACAGAGCCTTGGGTGGCATGGTTTAGTGGGAGGTGTCCCTGCCGACAGCAGGTGGGTTGGAACTAGATGATCTTAAGGTCCTTTCCATCCCTAACTATTCTATGATTCTATTCTATGATTCTACAAAAAAATCTGTTACGAGAAGAAAACATGAGGGTCAATGCAGAGTCCCCTGAGGTTCAGGAAGAGAAGGGTGTGTTCTGTCACTGATATCACTGGATTTCTGTCGTGGTTTAAACATCTATAACTCACGCAGTCACTCTCTCTCACTCACTCCCCCCTCTTCCTTCCCCCAGTCCTGGGGGGATGGGGAGGAGAATCAAAAGAATGCAACTCCCACAGGTTGAGATAAGAACAGTTCAGTAACTAAGGTATAACACAAACCACTACTGCTAACACCAATAATAATAACGACAAGGCAAATACAAGGAAGGAATATAACTGCTCACCACCAATCCGCAGCCTGACCAAGGAGTGCACCCCCCCACCCTTCTGGGTCTCTGCCCTCCATTTTTTCATCCTGGGCATGACGTGCTGTGGTATGGAATAACCTCTTCGGTCAGTTTGGGTCAGGTGCCCTGTCTCTCCTTCCTCCCAGCTTCCCCTCCTCCCTGGCAGAGCATGAGACTCACAAAGTCCTTGGTCAGACCAAAACATTACCAAGCAGTAGCTGAAAACACTGGTGTTATCAGCACTGTTCCCAAGCCCAAAATCAAAAACACAGCGCTGCACCAGCTTTCAAGAAGGAGAAAAATGACTGCCACTGCTGAACCCAGGACAATTTCTTTCAAGGAATGACTTTGCAGTGCTTCTGGACCAAGATGTTGATCTTTTCTCAGGATATTACATTGATAGCATGAGAGCAGCAACCCTTTTCCTTGCTCTGAAACTCTTTGAGCTATATTTTATATATTAACTTTCTGTATGATTTTCATTACTATTCAGAAACTAAAACAACCTAAAGAATTTATAGTGTCACAGAAGGAGCCTGAGGGAAACCTTGATGTTATAGTCCAATGCCCTCTCTATAAGGTTCAGAATAAAGTACACATAAAAGGTTCGAGGCAGTGGAACAATTTCAGAACACTTTTCATAGTCAAAAGCAATTTAAAATGTTTATAAGAACTTTATATTTTTGCTGTGATTGCTCCAATTTGGGTATTAGTCAAGCTGAATGCTGACAGCACAGTTCAGGACAAACTGAACTTATTTAGAAATACAACCATCAAAATGGAAAATAAATAGGCAGGTCAGGAAGGACAGCCGGGGAAAAGTAACACCCCAAAAATAAAAAATCCGTTGTGGTTGAATAAAAAGCAGCAATCATAATTGCCTGTGGACAGCTACGGATATTGAGCTGCGATGAGAGAAAGGAAAGCGAGTCTCTCACCATGGAAATAAACAGAAAGAAATGAATTTATAAAATCTCAGCAATAATCAGGTATTTCTTTCCAGCTGGTAACATTCTCTTTCCAGAATGGATTTCTCAGCAGCAAAAGCTAGCTTGTGCTGGCTGACCACCAGAACAGCATCTTGACAAACACAATCTCAATTTTGTCTGTAGGCAGTATTTTAACCCTGAAGCAACATTTTCAGATAAAACCCTTGAATTATAAAAGAAATCATCTACTCTATAAAGTTACAGAACAGTTAGATACACTAAACTAGCAAAAACAATGGAACATGGCACTGATGACATTCTCACTCATGCTGACTTAGCATGAAGATAACAATTTATCTTCCACTCCTGACTTCAACGGTGACCATAAACGTGGAGAGTACTAGCAGAGGAAGGTCTTCTCCCGAGGAAAGTCTGTCATATCAGCAACAATGTCCCTCAGGGTGGTGAGGGTAGGGGGGTGGAGAGGTGGTGAAATACAGAAATTACAAATGTCACTGTGGCTAGGTTTTTAATAAACTCTAAATAGAGTCTATTCACTCTGTTCAGCAACATCTCACTTTTCCTCTCCTCCTAGAAATTTACTTCAAATAGATTTATTACTTAGGAAAACATTTTAGAATGTGAGTGGGAAGGAGTAATAAAACCAACAAAGCTTTAGAACGGATGCATTCTTTCTGGCCTTACCTCTTCAGCAGTCATATTTGCTCTACTACAAAGCTTCAGCGCAGGGCTTATGCATCACCTTGTCCTGGGTACAGCAATAGCAGTCATTTCTCTCCTAAGTAGCTGGTGCAGTGCTGTGGTTTTGATTTTCAGCCTGGGAACAGCGCTGATAACACCAATGTTTTCAGTTGCTGCTCAGTAATGTTTAGTAACTATCAGTAATGTTTAGTAACTATCAGTAATGTAATTTATCAGTAGTGCTGCTCAGTCTCATGTTCTCCCAGGGAGGAGGGGAAGCAGGGAGGAAGCAGAGACAGGACACCTGACCCAAACTGGCCAAAGAGGTATTCCATACCACAGCATGTCATGCCCAGTTTATAAACTGGGGGCAGTTCCCTGGAAGAGTTAGATCACTGCACAGTCAGGCTGGGTATCGGTCGGCGGGTGGTGAATGGTTGTATTCTCTTCCCTCCTTATTCCCCTTATCCCTATTATTATTGGTGGTAGCAGCAGTGATTTGTGTTATACCTTAGTTACTGGACTGTTCTTACCTCAACTCATGGGAGTTACATTCTTTCGATTCTCCTCCCCATCCCTCCGGGAGCAGGGAGGAGGAAAGAGGGGAAGTGAGAGAGTGGCTATGTGTCTGGCGGAGCCTAAACTACCTACAACACACCTATACCTCAAATGACAGAGTCCTATTTTAGGGACTTGCATCAGACCTCTGTTGGTACTACGTTGAACTGCACTCCCACCAGAAGCAGTACATTCACAATCTGTGCACCAGACACACTTCACCTTTGCACTGCTCCATCGTAACATTTTCACATTTCACTGAAAAATAGTGGAAGTGCCAAACGTCAGTTTGGGTTTTATTTCTGTACTGTGCAAATCATTTCTGTGACTGTTTGGTTACCTAAGTAACAGTCACTGGGTAAAATTTGACTGATTATGCTGTCAGGTTAATTGTCAGTACTGTGGGTAGAGTTTCATGGGGTATATACACATGTGGGATGAAAAAAAAGAAAAAAATACTTGACAATGTTAGTTCTTTTTACCAGTCATATGGAAAAAAGTGTATGAAAATTGGGAGAAATTACACTTTTAAGACATTTATTAGGAGCTGGATTACATTTTGAGGTTAATTTAGCCAAAGAAAGAAAAAGAGAATAGATCTTCAAGCAGAAAAGAAGGAGATTTTTTAGAAAAGTAATCTGTATTGGAAAGTTAGTAAAACAATAACTTGATAAATGCAAGATTTTTATAAGTACTGAACTGATTTTTGAATAACAGCAGTGCTCAATGCTTGCACTTGTCATTGCTTTACACAAAATACGGAAGCAGAACAGCCTTATTTAGCAGCGTTTATGTCAGAATCTCTACATGCGTGATTACTTCGACACTGGGAATATGTGCAATTTTACTTGCAGCCCATATTATTTAGGTTGAAAGAACTTGCTAAACAAAAAAACCCCTTATCTAGCTAGTTGAGAGATTAACACCTTCTTATATTTAACCACATGTAGTATGGTTTTTCTATGACCACTGCACTCTGTCTCATGTGAAGTAAGAAGCAGCCACATCAAATAGAACTAATTATGCAATGGATGGTGGTAATGAGGAATATAAAAAGAGGAAGGAAAGAAAGAACACCACTTCAATCATCACAGACCTAATGAAAGAGAACTTTATCAGGATTGTGATAATATTGCAGAGATTAATTTGTACTGAGAAACTTTTTTCTTAAAGGTTTTTAAGTAAAGCTGGAATAAATACGTGCATCAGAGAACAGATTTTTGTTAGCAATATAAATGTGTTTTCCCTTATTATAACCTTCCCATTATTTTTTATAGATGTTGTTGTTGCACTTCCCTTGTCATAGTTCTAACTATAATGGGAGATTTGCTGAGCAAACTTGCCTTCACATTGTGTAAGACCACTAGCAGTGCATGTGCAGAGTCAAAAAATATGCTGACAGAAATACACACTTCTGTGATAAGTAGCATTTATAAAAAACAGTTTTGGGAGGAGAAGAGGGATAGTTTTCATGTATTTCAGCATCAGTTCTCCTACCATGGGTGCAGAATGCTTCAACCAAGGACAGAACTGTACACGGGGGAAACAGAAATGTCTGGGGACCAAGCAGTCACTGATGACTAAGAGTGGAGAAGAAAAATCTGTCTTGTTCACTTCTCCTAAGCATGGCACACTCGCTCCTAAAGTGCTCTGCTGGCTGGCAAGTAGCCAGGGGTTTTTAGGTGCAAGTCCCTACAAGGTCACTTATATTTTTCCCCTCATTAAAAACTAATGTCAGAATCACTGTACCATGGTGGCTCAACAGCCTAATGTATCCTGGTTAGTGCTCTGGCCTTCTGCTCTCAAATACCAGCTGGGGATCAAAATGCACAGCAACAACTCAATGAATTTCCAGGTCTGTTGCACTGGAACAGAGAAGGGTCTTTGGGTTTTGATATGAAGACATTTTGCTTTTGGGAAGGTAAACATACCATATGTTTGGAGAGATGACTGACTTCTGCAGGGATTTGAAAGAGCACAGATCTATTTTGTTGATTATTTCTATAATGAGGGTAGACTGAATAAACACATTACCAAAACTCCAATGTACTGTAAGAGTGCTCCAAATGACAGTACAGCTCTATGTCATACAGCATTTGCTGCTAGAAGTGATATTTTAATGGACAGACTACCTGAAAAGTAGGAACCTTATTTTTCAAAATATGTTAACGTTTCAACATTTTTCGCTCCCCCTCTGCAATGACAGAGATTTCTTTTTTTTTAATTTTTTTTTTTTTTTTTTTTCAGATTTTGTTCTATTTTATTTGTCTCAGGGAAGATCGACCTTAGGGAATAAAAGTTAAAAAGGCAACCAAACCCTTCTTGTCACATAGTGAGCCCCCAGTGACTTGTGTGATCCCCTGCAAGGTAAGAGACACAATCATAAGCTCACCATGTATAAAGCAAGAGGCTGAGCCCAGTTTCATACACCTATCTTGCAGCAGGCTTCAGAGTTTGGGGCTACAGAATCAAATTTTCCTTGGACCAATCAATATTTAATCAATTTTATTTAGGAGAATAGAAATTTTGCAGACTAAGCCAAGGTCTGGGAAAGTAATGGGGTTCAAATCTGGTTTGGAAAGAAAGTCGTTCAGTAGAAACCAAGTGAAAGCATAAGAAAAGCATTGGGATAAAGAAATATCAGGAGCTGAATCCTAGCATTTCTGGCTGATGAAGCCTGGGAGATGAAAGAGGGATCACAGATTATATTTTGACATTCTCTTTTATCATACAGTGTCCAGAAGACGTTTGCACTTATGAAAGGGTGATTTTCTGTCTGTAAGAGACTAGGTGCTGCAGGGCTGCCTCAACAGGGCGGTGCCTGGGCAGGAGTGGACATCTGTTGGAGTGGTCTGCAGGGGCCTGACAGTTGTAAGAAAATTGACATGAATGAAAGAGGCATTATGGTGTATTAAGCCATTTGCGTATATGATTGTCACAACGAAATCCTGCATTTATCCAAGCCTTCACGCATAAGCACCGCATTGCCATTTAAATTTTGCCTTCTGAGTCACAACCTCTGGCCACTTATTTTGTCTCCTAAAAATATTTGCTTTAAAGAGGCCTAGAAAATGTTCTACTATTAGGGAACACCATCCAGGAATACATGCACTAAAAGCATAAACGCAGACTTAATGACAGGAGGGTTGAAGCCATAGACTAGTAAGCCTCTGCTGTACAGCCGAGAGTAGGTCAGACTGGTTCACTTGGGAATGCCCTCTCCTATACAGTACAGACCACATGAGAAGCAGTGAAAAAGGGACAAAAGCAAGTTGAAGAGAGTAAGAGTCCCATCCTGAACAGAAGAAATATTTAACACTACTTGCATGTAAGAAAGTGCACAGTAAATTAATGTATTTCACTAAATCAATGAGATACGTTTATATTGACTGCAAATTATATTTACAAGTAGCAAATAGAACAAAAAAATTCACAGTGCTCTTATAACACATTAAGTTGCATTTGTTATGCAAACGAAACTTAAGAGCTACAGTCAATGACTTCGAAAGAAAGCAAAGCTGAATCTACAGATGTTTCACTCTGTTGCATGGAAGTACACTCTTGTGTTAATCGTCCAGATGAGTGTTTGCCAACTGTTTTGAGCTGAAGAAGAGGACCTTACAATCTCTCCATTAAAGGCTGAATGGGGAGCTCAGTTAAACATGTCTCTACAATGCTGGGGATAACTCCATTTCCTACTGCTGTTTTATTTCTACAGCTGATGATTAAATAACCCACCTTATACCCTTATGGCAGTCAGTACAAGAATTAAATATTTCCCTGTGCAGAGTTCATTAGGCATCAGAGTTTCCTAGTTAATTCGTTACGCCTCTATGAATTCCTAGGGAATATCATAAAATTATAATTTGGGTCTATTCTCTTCCAACCTATTACGGAATACATTTCATTTTCTCATATCTAAAGCACAGTGAATGAAACTATTAGAGGAGAAAACATCTGGATCCCATTTACATTTCTTTTCACGCAGATCAACATAACAGGATGAATTCAGTTCTTCAATATTCTTTATGCAGGGAAGGAAGAAATCAAAATGAAAGAACTACCAGATTGCCCCTCCTACTACATAGCACTAATGATATTTTATTTTTTCATTTTTGCTCTGTGCTGCTTTTAAGGCAAAAGCCCTATTTCAAATTACACAGCACCTCCTGAAGAAGGGAAAGCGCATCTGGAGGAATGAAAAAGCTGCCAACTCAAATTCACGCCTTAAAAGCCCCAGACATGCCTCTTCAATGCTGCCTGTGTTCAGCTGAATGAATTTAGCCTTGCAACTACTTTCCACATGAGAAGTGATACCTTCACCTACACACTGTAAAAAGGTCCCAGTTTAGACATGGCAAGTTGACTCATGAGGCTAATATCAAGACCAGGCACATAAGACATGAGCTACCCTTCTGAACCCTAGCACACACTGTCAAGACCTGAGAAAAATAAAGAATTTCATGCACAGCAGAACATTCAATTTTTAGGTTATCTCAAATTTAGCAACAAACCCCAATCCACTTAGCATATGTAGAGGCAGGAGAGCGGGCTGAAGGAAAGCCCGTTGATCTCTAAAAAGATCCCCCATCATGTTCCAGGAGCCTGTGAGGAAGGATTAGGTACAGAGAAATGGGCAGGACTCATTATGAACAAACATCAATCCTCAGGTTGCAAGGTGAGAATGAGGAGGTTACATGCTCTTCTTTCTTTTCTGAGCAGTTAACTATCCTATCTTTGATAAAGTGATGAAAGTCTGCACTCTGCATTAATGGATATAAGGTCTCAAGGATTATTCAGCAGAGAGTATTGCACATCCTGCCTTTACACAGACATTTTAGGAAGTCTGAACAGCTTCATAGTGTGTTTTGTGCAAAACAGTGAGCCTCCATAAATGGCTGAAATTATTTTTGACACAAAAAATGAAGTTAATTTTCCTTTCTGTCACTCCTATCAATACTTGTTCACTCAGAGATAAAGTCCAAAAGTATTGGATATGCTGCTAAACTTATTTGCAGACTTAGCTAGCGAGCAGTTGTGCAGTCACTTGTCTCTCCTAATCAGATAAGTGCCCTACCATGTGACGTACTAAAATTTCTGATTAGTACCCATTTCCCAAAACCACCCAACATGAATACAGATATATTTACAGAAGAGAAAATTTTACTTTGGCAAGTACTTAAAAACAAGGGAGATGGTCTTAAAACTTATCACTGATGAGAACTGAGATAAGTCGGTTTTCTTACAAACTAAGTTTCACTAAATCTCGAACATTGATCTGTATATTTACACACTTTATCCTGAATATTCGTGCATTCAAGTGATGCTACACATACAGAGAAGCATGCATGTATGTACAAATGTGTACCTATCTATGGTTCTGTGTGTGTATATCTGGCATGCTTGCTCACCCACACGTGTGTCTTTGGTAACAAATACAAACCAGCAAAACCAAATTCCCTTAAAATTTGGAATAAAACATCTATAAGTATCCCACAGCAGTGAATAACAGAATTAATCATTAAGGTGTACTGAGCTCTTGGGAATCTGATTTAGATTAATTTGGACAATACAGTTGCTTAGCGTTTCGTTTAACTTCAGCAGTCCTCATTATAAATGAAAATAATTTACACATGCTGTATAAACCTATCCTGAATCTCAGACAAAAAGCATTAGGTAGACATATATTATCTTTTCACTAAGTTCTCTGTAATACTGATCATCACATTTTGTTGCAACATAAAACATGCAACCATACAATTTTCACATTACAAAAAGCAAAGCTATTCAACTGAGCAGCACTTCAGGCTATTAGTGGCAGGCTTTGGTTTTTCCAATTAGTATAGCCCCATTTACACATTGGCCAAACAAAATATTAGCACAGTTGACTTTATACCATGACAATATGAAACCTGGGAGGGAAGGGGAAAAAGTAAATCAAAGTTATTTGTTTCAAATTAAAGTACCACATACTTTCATACCCTCACATGGATGTGCCAAACACGAAAAATGGAGCATAAATTCCCATTTTCACCCACTTGCTTTTCCACACGTCACAGAAAGACTCATGATAGAGTTCTGTGTCTTAAACAACAGCATCAAGTGCTAAGAGGCATGCATATGAAACACTTCATAGTGCATAGCAATAAGCCTGTGGGAGTCTCACAGAACCTCAGACCCACTCCTCGTAACCTTGAAAACTGACCCAGTGTTAACTGACACCAAAGATATTTTCCATAGTATTCTTGTAGGAAAAAGTAACAGGACCATGACATAGAAATGCCAGGGTTTCTGCATGCAAAGACACAACTGCCAGGTTTCTCAGTGCATGGAGAGTCATGCCTCCCCAAAGCAAATTTCAGAACCCACCCTAGCATCTCTGAAGGCGACTATGGTGCTCAGTGGTGATATATTTCTGCCCTTCCTTCTGAAATAGTATATTTTGCACACATCTGAGATGCTGACAAGAAAACAAGCACTATTTTGTCTTCAGCATCTGATTTTGATATATTTATAACAATCTCAATTAGAAGATTTTGATGGCTCTCTTATGGAATGATCTCTTTGTAAGATCCCCAAGATTTATGCATTTCATCATTCCTGACTTTTCTATGCCTTTTGTTCTTCTTTTGTTACGAGGAGAACAATAACAGTGGAATATACTGACACAAATTACAACAGCTTATTCTCATTAACTTCTCTAACAAAGAGAACAGAGACTGAACAATAACCACAACAGCTCTGTCAAACACTGATTTATGTCGTGGTACTGCAGTTCATGAAAAATGTGAATGCGAGGTTGCAGGCACAAAACTAAGCATAAAACAACTGGCTGGATGAAACACACTTATTGTCCACCTTGTACTAGGAGCCTAAAAACATTTAATGTCTTACTACCACATGTTGTGTCCCTTTAAGCTCCATCTCCTCCTCTTCTGCACTGATTTGTTGCAAGGACACTTCTGCTAGGGTATTGCACGCTTTGTGTATAGCACCAAAGCATACACCAGCGCAGGCTTGGTGGCTTGTTTTAGGAAGGACACATGGGTACTAGAAACCAGCCTGATTTTACAGGTATTTGCTGTCCATAAAGCAGTTCATGGTCACAACTAAATTTTTGCCTGCATTTACAGCTGTTATGCAGTGGGAACCTGAAACGTTCCCAGGTCATGAACATTTCAAATGCTGTCAGCCAAACAAAGCCATTAATTCTCAAAGATTTGTTTCCAGGTTTCCTTGTATTTCTCCATAAACAACTGTTGGCAGGTCTCTAAACCCCGCTTGTACTGAATTGCTTTGCTAATCTGCATATGCAAATAGAAGCAATTCAAAGTTAAGTGTCAATTTCCATAAGCATTACAATATCCAATTTGACAATGTACACGTGCATGTGAAACACTAAGCCTAATTAGACCTCAAGAGTACATATAAATAACTTTTGTTTTTTCCATTTTGAACCTAGGCTTTCAAGCACTTGAACTCCAAAGAAAAAAAAAGGCATTATTGGTTGCATTGCAAGATATATTCCGCATGTGATCCTATAACATTAGGAGTTTCTGCCTCTAATCAGAACCATGCTAATATAATCTAATTTACTAAAGAAAATGTTTCAAGAGTTCCTTATTCCACAGGCCACTTTTCTTATTTGGGACTGAGTAAGAATAATATATCAATACCAAATATAGTTTTCTGCTAGCAATTCCAGGTCTACTTGGTGACATTTAATGAACAAGGCTCATAAGTTATGTCAGAGAAGTATACACTCATTTTCTAAGCAGCAATATACTTCTGGCTTCAATAATGAGAACTTTTTTGTGAACCACGCACCAGCCTTTGTTAGAGATAGATAAAAATGTGAAAAGGAAAGAGACATAGATCTGGTTTTACAGTACAATATGTGCATGCTTATTAACTATCATTACGAATATTATGATTCCTACCTCAACGTTTATATCAGATTCACCTCTAATGAAAAGTTAGCCCTGTAAGGTTTGATCCATTTCAAAGCTTATTCCAATTTTCAGAAATACAACTTCCCTTTTCTTTCCCCAAGGTTGTAAGGGAAAACACAAAAATCCAATGAAACAAATCCACTGTTCTTACCATTTTATGGACCACATCTTTTCTTTTAAATTAGTAAGAAAAAGCACATGCAAACATACATAAAAATAAAACCTAGTTGCTGACAGATGTGTGCAGGATTAATAATTTACCAACACTTAACATTTGTATCACTTTTGTTTCTATTTATACAGTTAAGTGAATGTTTGGAGTGAGTACAAAACATAGTAGAAAATTAATATTCCAGCCATACATGAAGGAATAGGTGTGAAATGCGATCTAAAAATAATTATATACAGAATCAGATCTGGTATAAAAATTATACTGGATTTTGCAAATTCTTCATGACAGGACTCCCTCCGTTAACACAAAATAACTTTTGCAATGGGATTCTGACAACTGACAGACACCTTTAGGTTTCATTGCTTTCGACAGACCAATTTCTAATCCAGCCAAACAAAAAACCTTAACTAATGAGTGTACAGATACAAGTGTTACATTAATTAACACTTAAATTTCTAAAATATTTGCAATATCTATGGACAATGCTTTTTCTTTTTTTCCTAAAGCAAATGAGAGGAAGGTTTTAGGACAAATTTTGGAAGCATTTTGGAAAGAAAGGAGAGCAGGCACAGAGGGAAAATACAGACTGAGGGATAGAAATGCTATGGGATGGGTCTACTGCTTGAAGAATGAATTGAAGGCATACATGGAGTGGAAAGTTACAGAGGGAAGCAAAGAATGTATAGGAAGGCAGGGAAATAAAAATACTGAATGCAAAGGTGTTGGAAAGCCAAAATTACCTTAGTGCTATTTGTGACAGAACTGCAAATATGTTCAGTTGAAAGAATATTGTTATTTGAAAGAGAACACCATTTTCCATCTGTGGCATTTCTCCCATGGAATGCATCATGGATATATTTGCAAAATCCTTAGGTTTCTTGCTTTCATCAGGACCCAGCAGGAAATAAGACTAAGACATCTCTTTAACAACCTTTTTGCAGGCTCCTTTTGTGGCATTATGCTGCCCGATCTATGCACAAAGCTTTAACGCATCCACGTTTCACAACAAATCAGGGTTCAGCTCACCTGACAGAAGGGAAATATGACAGGTTTTAAAAATAGCAGCAAAGCTAAACTGCAATTTTCCTCTCTAACCAGCATGTCCTAATCTCTCAGCTTTGATCTCCTCTTCATCTGGGAAACTTGACACTAAACACTGCAGGCAAATTTGTTTCACCTAGCTGTGAGCATTTCCTTCAAGACATCACATGAATGAGTTTCAGGCTTTATCTTTCTCCCACGCCAAAGTTTAAGTTATACAGCAGAGGGGCGCACACTCTGCCACCTGGGAACTTTTAGAAGGTATGTCCCAGTGGGGCTAACAGAAAGAGCAACTAAAACATTCACAGTTCCAGCTAGTTTACAGACATGAATAACTATACCTCCCATGTGAAGGTTCATCTGGCTTGCAGCTTAACCGCTGAAGGTTGGCCATCCAAGACCTGGACTATGTATGGCTAAGGCACTGCTCTGATAGTTGGGAGCAGCTCCTGCCAGCTCTTTTGGGATATTTCACTTTTAACATAGTAGCTTTCTAAATAAACCAGGATTCAGTGTACTATGTTTAATTATTAATTTGACTAGAAGTACATTATTCTGGGAGAAAAAATAAGAAGGCATTTTGTTTCAGCATCCAACAGAATAATAACAACTGCCACCAGTACCCATAACCCTTAAAAATCACTGCTACTCTAGTAATCATCCCAGCTATGTTACTGATTTACTAGGCATGCCTCTCCTTCAAGTAAAACCATCATAACTGAAAAGCAGCTTCTCAAAGAGATACAAAGATGCCATCATGCAGCTCTCATCATTATCAAATATGGTAAACACAACCAAAATTAAACTCAAGGCACTTGAGACAGGTCTTGCAGATACAGAAACTCACTCTATATTCAGGCACCACAACAGTAGTGGCCTGTATGTTCCAAGGCCTTGAAAAATCACTTTATTTTGTTTCCCCAGAAGACTCACATAGTTTGCTTCCTTTTCTATGAATTGGGAATGGTAAGTTCGTAGAAGCTTGCTGCACCTGGACATTATTCAAATGCTCTCCCAAATCTGTGACAGTTTTACAATCATCTCCTCAGAGGACAAGACAAAAGTCTATTCATAAAGTTTGAAATTTGGCTAGTGCCCAGTGGAATCTCTACACTTGGAGACAAATATTTGAGTATCTACAGGCTAATTAAGGACTAACGTACTAATTAGTGTTATAATGGATTTTTTTAAACACTTACAGAAATAATTAGACCAAGTATCAAGATACAGCAAGCATGGACAAAACTTACACATTGAGGATAAAATCTGAATCAACACTTTACTTCAGTTACCTGACACTTAATAACAATTGATATTGTTGAAGCATCCTTGGAATGACTTCATTCTTGTGGAAGTTAGTTTTCAAGTCACCTGTGACAATGGAGACTTACTCCTTAGTTTCTAAGTAATGCTATACTAAGTACATTTGAAATCCACAAGATAATGGATTTCAGCCAAATATAGGAGAGTTTGCCTGCAGAAATAATTTGATACATCAAAAGCAAAAATTGTAAAACCTAACAGTAGAAGAAGATAGGCTGAGAAAACTGGGGCTGTTCAGCCTGGAGAAGAGAAGGCTGCGTGGAGACCTCATAGCAGCCTTCCAATACCTGAAGGGGGCCTATAGGGATGCTGGGGAGGGACTCTTCATGAGGGACTGTGGTGAGAGGACAAGGGGTAATGGGTTTAAACTTAAACAGGGGAGGTTTAGATTGGATATGAGGAAGAAATTCTTTACTGTGAGGGTGGTGAGGCCCTGGAATAGGTTGCCAAGGGAGGTTGTAGGTGCTTCATCCCTGGCGGCGTTCAAGGTGGGGTTGGACATAGCCTTGGATGGCATGGTTTAGTGGGAGGTGTCCCTGCCCATGGCAGGGGGGTTGGAACTCGATGATCTTGAGGTCCTTTCCAACCCTAACTATTCTATGATTCTATGATTCTATGATATTACAAAAACTGCTTTTGGACAGTGCTTTCTAAATTACAGAATCACATTACCTTGAAAATTAAAAACCTGATATTTGAAATCAAGAAGATTATAAGATTTATGAGAGGATTTTCAGAGCAGCAGCATCTTTTAGTTTGAAAACTCGGGGTCCCATCTTTCTGGTATCACTCTCCCACTACTTTGTGTTACAGCATGAAATCACTGTACCTTCCTGGCCATGCTGAGCTACATATTCTTTGCTTACGCTGAGATAATCAAGAGCTCTAAATGAAAACTCTTCCCTTCATTATTTTTCACTCAAATCATCTGCACAATTACAGTGATAATTCTTTGATATTTCCAGGTCACTGAGCAAAATTGTAGAAATTCATTCTTGAAATCACATTATAGGGACCTTACTAGAAACATCCTCTCTTATCTAATGAACACTAATGAATTCATCAGGTTTTATTTCTTTTAGTGATTGGGTGGTCATTTTGCATATTCTGACTTTTTCAAGCTTAATAATACTCAAACCAAAGCTAAGTGGCATTTTAAAAACATATTAATTCAACTCAATGCACTGTAGATAATCATTAATTTGACTCAAAGTATATTATTGCAGAAGAAAGAATAAGAAAGTATTGTGCTTGTCTGAATATCCAACAAAAACAACTTTTATTCATATGTTTCTAGTTCATTAGTTAATACCTTCACCATTTCCCTCAATGCGCATTGCATGGCTGACAATGTTAACTGGGTCATTCTGATTGCACATTTCCAAGAAATTGCCATTGCGGATGCCTCCAGATTTACTAAAGATCACCAATAGTGGTCTAGAGTGTTCCTAGTGCAGCTCTTCCGAAACTCTTCAATATATCCCAATCAAAATTACTGTTCTTAATACTCGTAATGTGCAGGTTTGATTAGCATCTTCTTGAAGTACTACAGGAATGAAAAGTATGTTCCAACATAGAGAACAGAAATAATTCCAGAGAAACGGCAATTGTTATTCTCATAATGAATAAAACACACTGTCAAATTTCTCAAAATAAATCTTGGGCTCTTATTACACTATGACAGCCATAGGTTTCTTCCAGTACCATTTGGTTTCCCCTGTCAATTTATTATAATTACCCCTTTCTGATTTACATTCCCTCTACCTTATATGCTATTTTAAAATAAATAGAATAGACAAATCCAAACGGGAATTTTGCTTCTTGAAATTATTAATGCTTTCTCTAGATCTATTTTACATACATATGTGTGTGTAAGTATTTATTATATCCATCTACTCAAACTCTGGGTATCATGAATGATTTTTTTTATTTTTCCTTAAGTTTATTAGGCTCCCTACTGCTAAACTTGGTCTGTTACATGCGCATAAGCCTTGTTGACTTGTCTCCAAATTTTTTAAGGTGACATGGAATTTAGAACCAGAACTATGAAACAGCTTGTAAAGATGATGGGGAAAAAAAAATGAAGTGTTTGTCTAGGTACTACTAAATTTCATGCTTTAAAATTAAATTGGAATATAAATTCACAGCTTTCAGCTTCTGATGTATTTAGATGTAGCTTCAAATATTAAGTTCAATTATGAGTAATTTGAGGGTAGGTTGTCTCTTTGCGCTCACTTTGAAAGCTTTGTCTTTCATAACCTGTGGTGACAAGGCAGAAAAAAGTAATTTTTTATAAGCTAGTAGCAGACACATTTTCTGCTCTAATTAAAAGTCATAATTACATTTTTTATTAACCCAGAATGAACAATGAAACAGATTAGTTATCAGCTTGCTGCATTTTGTGAAACAATATCAAAGCTTAGAAAATTTTAAATTCTCTGACATTCTTGGCATAACTAGATAAAGCAAAAACATAAATGTAATTTATGTTCAACAATCTACAAAGATTTATTTCTATTTTGTCAGCTCATTTGAAAGATGAGCAGAAATACTAATTCAGACAAACTTCTATCATTGTAAGGTTTTGTTCGTTCATGAGCTTTTGCTTGCATTATTTTAAATAATTTAATTTTACAATATTTTTAATAGTAAAAGTCATCAAGTTTTTGAATGACACAAATGAAATCTCAGAAGGGTCATTTGATGTGATTAAGCAGGGCAAATACGTAACACTTTTTTGATTGATGATGTTACACAAAGAATATATCAATGAACTGACATGATCTAGGATATGCAGAACGTAAGTCAGAAAGGCAGACTCCCCACAATATGCTGCTGAATTATAAAGTAATCCACAGTGTGCTGCTTCTTCCCCAAAACATGGGTGCACTGATACCTCTCATCTCTGCAAATCCTCTCATAAAGAAGAACAAGAGTATTTGGAGTACCTGAAAGTATAATTGACACTGATCAAACCAAAAGTGATGGTTACCAATCACTTCCTGACACCCACAGTTCCTATCAAAGCACAGACTAAGATTATTTTCAAAGCATTCTAACATTTCTCCTGTGGCAAGCTTATCTTGTTATCTTGTGGTAAACTTCTTATTTTCAAAGCATTCTAATGTTTTTCCTGTGGTAAACTTGCAATTCAATAGCAAATGGTAAAGCTGGTATTCAGGAGCTATGCATATGATTGAAACCTTGCAGACACGAGTGAAAACTTTCCTCCAATCAGCATAACTTATTAACCACAAAAGTTATTTTAGTGTTAAAGGAAACCTAATAAATCATAGGACAGAACCAAATACAAAATGGCTCAAAATGTGCAAATGAGAAGGTGACTAGGGCAGCATTTGGGGGAAACTCCTGCAGTATTTCCTAGGTCAGCCATGGCCAAAAAATTCTTCCCACAGATTCATCTGCACCATAAAAGTCATCCAAAGAATTTCACTTGTGGGAAGGTGCTTAAAGCATTTCAGTAACTGAAATCATGCCACACACACATAAGGATACAAACAAACAAACAGTTACAAATAATTCAAACACCAATGGACATACAATATCATTAAAACTTTGGGAGTTGCATTAATGGCAAAAATCCAATTCAAATATACAGATTGGGCTGACATCCGATATAAGCACTTCAAATTCCTTTAGCACACTAAGAACATCAGAAGTCCTTACAGAGAGTGAGTTGGGCAGGGGCAGGGGGAAGTTCATATTCTTACAACCATGTCAAGTGTTAGACATCTGGAAGGGTGTTTTTCACATACAACTGAGTAGCAATGATTCACAGGGTAAAAACCATTTTAGGGCTGTGGAAACTTACAGGCCTCAATCCACAAAGTAAATCACTTTTGTATAGAGGACATGAAGAGAACCAGGGTTCTTGAGGCTTGACTGACAAAACAGAACTTCTTAGAGGGACCATGCCTAAATGGCTACTCAAACCACCTCTTTTTCAAAGACTTCTGACCTCGAGTTTGACTACAGCATGTTTTTATTTCAGGAACAGGAAAAGAAAGCAAGGAAAAATAACAATTTATCTACTTTGAAAAGTTAAAAAAATATACCAGCACAGTGTTCATAAGCACAAGCTGAGAGGTTCCTACATTACTTTTTCAACCAATGTTTAGGCATTGATAGATATTGCCGTGAACAAGAAATCTGGCACATTGCCTTTCTTTGGAATTTCATTCTACTTGTGCATTGGCAGGGTGAGTAGGCACTGGGGAAAGGTGAGTATTAATCATATTATAAGTCTGCTGAAAAATCTGTACTGTATTCAGGAGTTTAAAATAATTGTTTTAAGTGTTATCAAGTAAAAGCCAAATGTACCTCTGATTACTTTATACATCTTTTAAAATTCTATTATAGTCAGAAAATAGAAAGTATCTATATTAGGAATATCCAAAAGACAATTAGCAGAAAATCTACATAAGGTTTAACAGGTTAACAGAGAAATTATAAACTAGTGAGATTGCATATGATACCTATGTGCTAATAATCTTAGTTTCAAAATTAGGCCACAGTTTAGTATTATAGAATTATGGCTGAATATCTTAGGATTTTCCAGATGTTTTTTCATTTAAATGCACCTAAATACAGCTAATAATATTTTTGTTTACATGAGGTAACACTTCTGCATAACAAGAAGAAAAATGCATCTACATAAATAAACTTAGATTGTGTTAAGACAGTACACAGACAGCTACTTTCAGAGATAAAAAGATAGTGAAAACCTCTTCCTTCCCTCTTCCTCCACTATAAATTTCCTACCTTTAAAAATTAAGGAAATACTCCAGATTTTAAATATTCCTAAAGCAATTAACTGGGATAACTGGGTGGGCTCCCCAGAAGGCTAGAAATACATATAACCAAAAAAAAAAAAGAGGTAAGATTTTTCACATTCAGCAGCATGAAAG
The DNA here is from genome assembly GCA_039720435.1 of Amazona ochrocephala. Taxonomy (NCBI): domain Eukaryota; kingdom Metazoa; phylum Chordata; class Aves; order Psittaciformes; family Psittacidae; genus Amazona; species Amazona ochrocephala. Next base: position 76,180,985 of record CM077881.1, on the reverse strand, counting down.
TATGTGATACAATTAAGAAAGGATGACATCAGAAACAGTTTTAATTCTTCTGGGCCATTAAGGAAAGGGCAGAAGAAAGGCGCTACTGAGAACCTCTAAGAGACTCCTGCAAAGACAGGGTTAGTCTCACGTTGGTGTAATGGGTCAACATAAGTAAAACTATTCTCTTTGCCCATAATTAAGAAAGCTAACGTGTTGCTAGTTATGAAGGAGGATTCCAGTTGTACTTCCAGGATGTCAGCTATCAATCTCTTTTTTTCTCTTCCCTGGAAGACAGCAAAGTTTCTTTAGCAGTTTGTATCTGACAAAATTTGTTAGCATATGTAAAAATAAATGTATCTGATCTCTTAAAAGTGCACACCAATTTAATTGGTGTTGGGAGAGTTGTCCAGGCATGTCATCCCCTAACATAAAACCATGTGTAATAAATCAGTGTCTTAATTCAGAATTTTTGGAAAATCCTCCTTAAAAATCATTGCTCTTATTTGGTAACTAATATTGCCTAGTAAAACACACTACTTGTCAAATCCTTTAAAATTACTTGTATTTCTTACATTAAAAAACACAAACAAACAACATGATCATAAACTAGTTACCACTGTTGAGTAATTTCCACCACGAACTCTAAAGGCACTACATCCACAACTTCTGCTTTGAAGTAACAAGAAAGGAGTGTCAAGAAACATCAGCTAATTTCCAAAGTATTTATCTTGCACGGTGACTCATACTGACAACAATAGACTCCTTCAGTACAGTTCTTCCTACAGTATTAATTCTGAGTGTCTATGCCTCTGCTAACATGAAGTGGTTTTTCTCTGAACTTCCTGCATTCAACAGCTGCTACATTTCCCTCTATATGGAACAAGCTGAGCTATTACAAATGGCCTCAAAACCTACAATGATATGTAATGATACATAATGATACATCCTATTCCCATGCCAAGCCCTCACAATAACTGTGGCCACTGTGGAATATTAATCCTTATTTCTACTTCATCAACATACACAGCACTCATGGAAGAACACAAACACAAAATATTCTTTTCAGTATTCTACTACAAGTCTTCAATTTCAGTTGCTAATTATTTACTTGACAAAAAATACAAATAACAGGATCTCAACCAAAGAGTGAAGGAAATTTTGCACTGTAAAAGCATGCAACAGTCACTGACCAAGAAGAAATCATTTAAGCTCAAAACTGAATGTTTTAGAGAGTATAAGACAAAAGGTATAAGAGTAAGGTAGATCTCTTTGAAATTGCTTGCATTGTACCCTCTTGATGAGCATGCTAGCGTAGCAAACTGCAGTCTAATCTCAGTTAGCTGCAAATTCCAAGAAATCCAGTCTCATTCTCCATCATCTCATTGACACTCCAGTTCATGTAACCTCATAGCAATTATTCTTTCCACACTTCCACAGTACCACAGATAACATAGCTGCATTTGGGTGCAGGTACACCATGACCTTTTCCAAGCTAGGTCAGCAATAGCCTTGGAATTTTTTTGTTCCATACTAAATAATATAACTCTTTCCTTCTCCATCTGTTCACTGTTTTCCTTTATAGTTTTCTCTATCATGCTTTTGTTTTATCTAGCTTTTTCTGTTTGTTCTAATACTACATGTTCAGCAACCTAAAAAGCTATCAGCCTTCCAAACCCTAAGAGTTCTTTTACACACTTTCGTTATTGAGGGAAGCCATAACTGTACTGCATCAACACTCACTCCTTTCAGGTAGGAGATGTTCATACTGCCCCAAGTTCGTTAAGACCTGGTCTACAAACAAACAAACAAACAAACAAAAAAAACACACACAAAAAAAACACAACCAAAACCAAAACCCAAACAAAAAATTCAACTTGTCACATTTTCCAAGACAAAAAAAACCAGCAGGAAGACATAAATTCAACACGCTGCAGCATCCTTGCCTTTCTAGCTCTGGAGATGTTAGTAAATGAAAATGTCTGTATTTCTTAAACTATTAAATTAGAATGCTCTTGGTAGCTTTTATGAATACTTTTTATTTCATGGCCTCTCAAATGGTCATTACAAGAAAATTTCAGCTGCTTCTAAATACCTCTTTTTCTTACCAGTCTGACTGACAATACCAAAACAGACTACAAGTAGTCCAAAAATACCCATAAGTTACACTGTCATATGATGGCTGCAGAAAACAAAATTGGTGGTTATCATATTAGTGAGCTCCAATTCTGTGTTTCCATATGGGAAACTGGTAAAAAGAGGCTGAAAAAGCCTTCTTACTCTTATTATAAGAATGGCAAGCACATGCTCTTTGCACAAATCATACTTACTCTGATTATACTCTGATGTAAATACTGCCTTTGCCAATAGTGTGAACGATGGATTATGACAAAAGGATTTAGCCTATGGTGGTAAAGGCCTCTCCCTGGTCATGTCATGTATGTCTAAAGTTTTTAGGAAAATTAACAATAGCCTGTACAGTTGACATAAATGAGGATATTATAACCTGAAATTATGCAGAAATAAATTCAGTTAAGAAATTATACCATTAACTGGTTGAACATTTCCTGGCAGAAATACCAGCAGAAGCTGCTCAATAGCACAGGGATGATTTCTGAACATCTCGTAATACAGAAAGAAATTCATGACATGATGAAAGACATCTCAGCAGAGACGCTCAAGGTGATTTAATATTATCTAATGGCAATGGAGCAGCAGCAGTAGCTCTGTTCTTGGGTTACTACCCCAACGACAGTGTCTCTGTGAGTTAAACAGAGCCCTGGTTAAATTGTGCAGGTATTTTATTCTACACTCAAGAGAATCACTTAGGCTTTGGCCTCCTACACTATCAATATAATCCCAGAGAAGAAAAAGACTAATATCTGAGAATAGAAACTATATCTGAAATTCTGCTTTACAGAAGGGATCTAAAGAGAAAGTGTGGTTTTTATTTTGCTTTTCTATTTTTAATGTAAAAAGTCTTCCAGACAGCTAAAACTTAGAGAAGTATAATTATACTTCACAAAGTTTAAAGCAAAAAGAAAGCTATATAAAATGGATCATAGTTTTCGCTCTGAATACCTCACAGCACGTATTGAACTGTGGAATGAGTTCCCCCAAAACAAAGGGAAGAGTCTGTCACCTACGATTTTGAAAAATAATGGGTTTTAGAAAGCAATTCTGCAGTGCCAAGAGTAGAAACTGGAAGGAAGAGTCCTAACCTCTCCACTTCCAGTATTAAGATCACTGTTAAATGATCATTTTAGCATGAAGCACATTTCTTCATTTCTTCTTGAAGTTGTCATAATCTATGTCCTTTTGCCCTAACCTCAGTTTAAGGTGTCATCTGGTTCCACAATATATACAAACTAATAGGCATTTTCAAAAAAATATGCACTTTTTAAACTTATCTTTATTTTATAAGTTACGGGGTCCTTAGAATTGTGTTACCGAGAATGGAGGAAAATAAGACCTAGGAAAATACATTCGATAAAGCTGAAATAGAATGAACACTTAGAAACATGGCATATAAAGTTTTTGCTTTACAGACATGGAGAATAAAGCTGAAGAACTACATTATTTCACACCAATATACGCAAGTCTTTAAGTTTTACAATATGTGGAAAGATACAGTATTGTTCCAATAAAATAGAAACAAAGAAATTCATCATCCAGAAAGCATAATTATGAAGCCTTTGTATTCTCCCAATGTAATTAATGACAAAACTCTTGGAAGAAAATGTCATCAATTAAGAGTTCCTCACCTGCCATTTCCTCAGCTCCCATTCACCTACTTGTTCAATGCGTTCACTATGGAAAATAGCAGTAGATGGACCAAAATGATATCATACAGCGAATTAATTTTCCCCGCAGTGTTGCCTCAATTTAAGTTGAAATCTTTGTTACCTCTTTTGTTAGGTATAGTAATCTCTTTTACTTAGATGTTAAGCTGACATTCTGCTTCCTTTTGAAATGCTGTTTTATAACAATATTCTGGCACTGCTGCACTTTCCTTATCACCCTCAGCCAAACCCAGTTTCTACTTTATTTTATTTAAAAGTGACTTGGAAAGTACTGTAGCTTTATACACTTACTTGAGATGCTCAGAATTAACTATTTCTCTCAGAAAACTAGAAGTTTCTGGTTGAAACATGCTCTGCAATGGCCCCTGATGGTTAAATTAGTTGCTAATCCCTATTTTGCAGCATTTCTCAGGCTCAGTTATTTTCTCCTCAATTCCCCTTTTTTCCAGTTCTTTCTCCTCCGCTCCCTCAAGTGAGCCAGAAGCTGTTTAGATCATGGTAGGGGATGAAATTAAAATTAAAAAAAAAAAAAAAAAAAAAAAAAGGAAAATTAAAAAAAATAGTTAAGCTTAACATAGAAGGTAAGGGAGTAACGTACGAAATTAAGGGATTTAAATTTAAAAAAATTATAGAAGGCTATGAACCAAAGCAACATAAGAAAATGTGGTTAAAGGGAATATATTCAGTATTTTTACATTAAAAATATTTAATATATCCAAATGCCTTTCATTTATCCTATTTTTTATAAGACTATGGACTTCAGTTTTCAAATGCCATTGTCACTAATACATAAAGTTGTTGTCAACAACGCTGTCATCCATAGACACAGAAATAAGAACTGATTAAAAGCTTAATTACGTGTGAAACGTTTTTCACTTCTCACCCTGGCTTTTTACGTACATCTGCCTTTCTCAACTTGATTTACAATTGGAGACAAGACAAAATAAGCCTGTCATCTCTGCCTCCATCACATCAATTAGACATTCTTGAAACTGGTTTTAACAGCTGCTTTTTATTTGTTATCTACCATTTCTTGCTCCAGCACAAGAGCACCACCAAAACAAAATAGTAAGAAGCTAGCAAGTCCAGCAGACTATTATTAATTGCTAAACTTAGGGCAGCACTGAACCAGTGTATGAGAAAAGAAAGTACTGAGAAGACCAGGAGACCAGAGAATAAATTCCAAATTTGCAACCAAATGTGGCTAGGAAGACTGTTCTAATAAAAATGCTTTAAACAGAAGCACATTTTGGGGCTGAGCATTGCCCAAAACTTTCATAGGAAGGATGAAAGTTAGTTAAATCCCTTCTTTCTTCAAAGAAAAAGGATTTACAACAACAAACAGAGCAGTCTTGAAGATCACAGAATCATTAAATGGTTTGGATTTGGAGGTGCCTTTAAGGATCATCTAGTTTCAGGTTGCTCCAAGCCCTGTTCAACCTGGCCTTGAATACTTCCAGGGACGGGAGAACCACAATTTCTCTGGGCAAAGTCTTCCTGTGTCTCATCGTAAAAGAAAGTCTCCCTTATATTTAAGTCTACAGTCTTATAGTTTAAAATTATTAATGATCAAATTCATCATCAAAAAATTAAAAATAACCTTCAAAAGCAATACACTGAGTGGATCTGAAAATGTAACAGTAATATGTGCCACGCCAGGACAAATTACAAAGTTTCATAGACTTCATGTTTTCCAAGCAAGAATTCTAAATAAGAATCACACAGTCTTTTATCACTGCTGAACACTTTCCAGCATGCTAGAAGGTTTCTCATGGGAGACATTTGCTGATATCATAGAAGGCTTTTCTGAAGATTTCCAGCATCCTTATGAGGATTCTAAAGTTCAGCAGTGCTTTAGCAAAGTCAGTCTGTAAATTCCAAGGTTTCGGGGATAAATAAGGGCTTCTGAGGTCTGGAGAGCAGTGAAACTCATGGGAGAAACCAATAAAACTGACAGAATGCCTTATGATCTTTTTATTCCCTGCACAAATGTCTTGCCTTATTTTAGATAAGTCAAAATGGTAGCTGGAAGAATACAGGCTTAGCATAACTGTGCAAGGACTCGCATATGAATAAAATGAGGGCTAGGATGTACTGCATCACATACGTAACAGCATAGTTTCTCATATATAGAATCTCTTTAGTTTCGTAAAAGTTAATAACACAAAACTTTAATACAAAAATATATTGACACCAGAAGCTTCTGTCAAACAGATACAGTGAAAGGTACCAGATCTGGTCAGAAAAAAAGGTTAAAAAAATCTCCCCCAGCTGTCTCTCCACTTCTGGACATCCAACAGAATGACCAGACACAGGAACTTTCCCCATCTTACTGGACAAATTAAAAACTTTCCTCAAAGTGTTCCCTAAAAAAACTTCTCATAATTGCCAAAATAATGTTCCATTACAATAACGCCTTTCTAAAAAACACACAAACACAAATAAGTAATCTACTCATAGGTTTAATAGTACATAAGATTTTGTTAAAGACCAGCAGGCTCTGTACACTGCTGGGTGTGACTGGTGTGTAAGTATTTCATATAAAGACACAATTTAAACAAGGAGTTGGACACAGAATCTCCAACAAGAGATGATTTCTAGATACAGTAATTTTACTGAATATGAAATCACTGGAAGGAATCACCGGCAATACAACAGAGACCATAACATCTCTCTGCTGGATTCCATCAAACAAAAATGAATATGAAACTAATCCACGAACTGAAGCTTACAGAGTTCCCAATACCATAAGCAAGTCTAAAACGCACACTCTGCGAACTCAAAACATTGCATCAGGGGACAGAAGCACCTCCCATATGAAGATAGGATGAGAAAGTTGGGGTTGTTCAGCCTGCAGAAGAGAAGCCTGCAGGGAGACCTCATAGCAGCCTTCCGGTATCTGAAGGGGGCCTATAGGGATGCTGGGGAGGGACTCTTCATGAGGGACTGTAGTGAGAGGACAAGGGGTAATGGGTTCAAACTTAAACAGGGGAAGTTTAGATTGGATATGAGGAAGAAATTCTTTACTGTGAGGGTGGTGAGGCCCTGGAATGGGTTGCCCAGGGAAGTTGTGAATGCTCCATCCCTGGTGGTGTTCAAGGCCAGGCTGGACAGAGCCTTGGGTGACATGGTTTTGTGTGAGGTGTCCCTGCCCATGGCAGTGGGGTGGATTGGAACTTGATGATCTTAAGGTCCTTTCCAACCCTAACTATTCCATGATTCTATGATTTATCTATCGCCAAAATATACAACATTGCCACTATGGAGACAGCCAACAGCAACAAAGTGAAACACCTCCTTAGTTGGAACACGTCTATGGGGAATAAATATTAGGAAAGCCTACCTAATTATTTTGCTTATGTAGGATTTCTTAATTGCATAATCTCAACAACACTTTTTTTCCAAAATAGTTATGCTAGAAGTAAGGAAACAATTCTGAAAAATATTTTGGCTTCTTAGATAGCATCTGCATACTCCAATGTGAACTCAAAAACGTCAATCTTTCAAGGAACAGTGTGGTTCAGATGAAGACTGTGACAAACATGAAACAACTTTATAGCAGTTTTCTCAAATGCAATACTTCACTCTAAAATTAGTTTGATCTTTGTACTATTCAACAGCCAGTGTATAGCAATCTAAAGATCAAATTGGAATGAGGTCTATATCACAAAGTTCTGCTGGTGTAGTGATATTCAGAGGTTAAAAAAAAGAACCCCTAAAAGTTACAATCCTAATGGACATACATACAAAGCAATCTGTTCTCTGATTTCCAAAGTGCTTAAAGAGACAGCTTTCACAGACTGCACTGAACTCCTGAAAGCAAACAAGAGAGGCAATATTGGGCTATAGCTGCTGCACATGTTACTTCCCTAAAACTGCTCTGAGGGATAGAAAGATGTTAGATAGCAAATATTTTCTTCATAATTCAAGGTAACTAAATTGAAATTCATCTGCTACTAGCAAATACAGTCACTTCTGCAATAATGTCTTGGCAATAAGAAGAGCCAACACCCTTTTGTCATGCCCAAATTAGCGTTTGCTGTGGATATATGAAACTTGCAGCTTACTTGCCTATCAAAATAGTGACAGTATTATTCTGGACATGGGGAAAATTTGAATTTGATGTGGCCATGCACCAAATCATAAGTAGTTAATGCTGAAACATACTTAATGTGTAGCCAGAGCAAGTGGCCTATAATTGGCAGTTCTGCTTCTGCTGTAGCTAGTGCTCATTAAGAAGAAAGACTGACTAGACAGCTTCTTCATTTATTCAGGTTTTGACCCATAATTTAAATATGCCAAATGGATCCATTTTGAAATACAGGACAAAAGAGTGAATGATCTCATGTATGAAGGTGGCAGTTCCCAAAATATTTACAAGTGAAGCAGTCAGTTAATACACTTCGACATGCTTTCAATCATCTGAATTATACCTGACACTAAGTAAACAACAGTGATAAGTGGTGACAAGAAGCTACCTGTTTCAGAGAATGGATGAGCCAGAACAAGTTACGTTGTTTCCCTAAAACATGTCTGCAATTTTATTTTCTTCAAAACAGGGTGCTGGAAACAGCGTGCTCACTCAATGCTCCACAACTGTTGTGCATTGTTTGTGCCCAGGGACCAAAGAAACAACACAGGGCAGATGTGTACTACCATGTTTACACAGGGCAGATGCAGTCAAACCCTTTACCGGTCAAGAAAATTGCTGAATCTAGTGGGCATTTTGAAAGAAAGCTTTATCAAGTGGCATTTGGAAAATAAAAGTCACTCAAAAAGCAACCAGATAACGGAGCAAGATGGCATACTCAAAGGGTGACAAAATCAGGCCATTTGTCACCTGTGAGACAGGCCTCCTCTTGCTTTTACACAAAACAGAAAATGTACCCTTACAGTTGATGCAGAGAAGAATGATAGCAATTTCTGTAATACGCTTCTGGTGCCAGGACCAATTACATGCTGAAAATGGATTTGGAATCAGCTGGTAGTAAAGCAAAGTATGCAAGTTCCATGATCCAAAATGAAATAACTGAAGCACTGTAACAATTTCATTCCTAACAACTTTCAGTGACGAAACTCATATGCATGCATTAATTGCCCATGTGAGACCATAAAAAAATGTCCAGCTGAAAAGCCCTTCCCACAGCTTATATCCCAAAACTTCCTGTGAAGCATTCCTGTGACTGTTTCAGACAAGCTGCTCTTCTTAAAAACATTAATGTGTGTGCTAACACAACTAAACTCTGTCATAAACACACAGGAAGTTTAGAGCCTAAACTTACGCCAAAGAGTGCTCCATCTGCACTGTATATGTTGCATTTCAGTGCCCACAGAGTAAACTTCACAATGATGTGAAATGTAACTCAAAGAACTGTAGATGGACTGTACTCAAATGTATGAATTTCTGATGCTTTCCATGAGCTGACCAGATCTATGGGCTGCTCTCCAACAGGTTTAGCTGAGCACAAAGCATGAAAAAATGAATCAAGAAACTGTTTCTGTAGCCATTTCAGCTACCAAATGCTTTCCTCATCACCATAGGAAAAAAAACCCCAAACATCAAAGGTTCCAGAGACTTATGTCAAGCTACTCAGTTGCTGTGCACCGCGTTGCAGACCAGCAGGGACCTTCAATAGACAGACAGGCCCAAGAACATTGCAAAAGATGTCACTGACATCCTCCCCACATCTTCAAATTGTGCAAAATCTTGGTCAGACTGCTTGTGTCAGTGTGCACTCTGGTTTAAATCTGAGCTCTCTGAAAGCTTATTAATTCAATTTAGTCACAGGCAGGAGAACAATAGTTACTCCCAAATACACGCTAGTTGTACAGGATGACTTAAGAAAGCAAAAGCAGCCTATGTCAATCATCTGCTTTTGAGGCATGACAGGAGTGATTATATATACAAAATCTGTGTGGAAGTACTTTTTTTGTTATTCTTGTTTCTAAAGAGACTCATACCAACCCAGTCCTTCCTCAGTGAAGCCCTCTAATCTTACTTTGTGTATAAACCTAACACCTGCTCTTTGAAAAGCAATTTGCTTCTATACTTTGTTGTTTGGAGGGGCAGCTTAATCTTTATGGGAAAGCATCTTCCTTTGTAAGGAGAAGCTACATCAACACTGCAAAACTTTAAGGATAACCAGAGCACTAATTAAGTTTGTATGTTTCATGAGTTCTGTGGAATTGAACAAAGTAAACATTTGCTTTGAAGAAAAATACACATGTTAGCGTTTATATTATAGCTACATAAAGTGAATGACACAAAGAAACACATACTATATATATATATATATATATAAAATGAAGCAATGACAACAAAGCAAACACCTGACACTAATTCTCCACCAATTTATCTTACACAGTAACTGGATGTTTCTTCATCTGCAATCATATTACTTATAATTACAAGTCCAACACAAATACAAAACAACCTCAAAGTAAAATAAATTTTATGCACAGATCTACCTTGGTACACCAGGTGTCTTTTCAGACTAAGGGTAGTCGCAAACATACCATTTGCTTTTGTGCAAATAAAATTCTTACCCCTTACTTAGGGATACAGGACTCAGAATATTGAATTTCAAAGACTTATTTTTAGTAGTTTTATAAAAACTGAATTATGTTTGCATCACCAGCAACGGAACAAACAAGCCATTTTGTTAACATTCATAAGATGCCTTCTTTTAAGAAGGGGAAAAAAAAAAAAGCATTAAAATAATTTCTATTGACCTTTTCTATTAAAAGAGTCACTGACAAACACTAAGTAATTTTGTCTTGAATTATTACCACTTGCTGTTCTAACTCTGACAGAAGTGCTATCAAGCTAAAAAGTGCAGTTTTTCAGATATGTACACATTAAAGTGTAAATATGTATCCTTACATAACTCCTCAGTTTTGGTCCACGTCATGTATTAAACACAGATGTACAACTGACAGGCCACAGGAATGGAAGTCCTTTTTTTACAACTACATGAATGCTTTACAACACAAACACAGGCTTCTCCACTATTCCCCACCAATATTGTTAACCACAGCTGCAGAGGCTCACAGAGAAGATAACTTAATTAGCATAAACAATGAATCCAAAGGCAGATATCAGGGCCCTTATGTTCTTATTTTAATTACAACTTATTTTTTAAAGATAATCATCAACTCCATTTTTTATATTTTGAAGCATAATCCTGGAAAGGGAAAATGCCTCAAAAAAGTTACTACAGAGGTTTTAAGAGTTTGCATTTTTTGTAGCTCTGTTACCAAAATAAATACATCAAAAGTAGTCAGCAAACCCAACTGAGAGTTATGAGAGGAAAGACTTTTAGTTCAGATCTGTATCAGAAACGTTTGCCCGAACAGCAGCCTGCACAAAAGCAGAGTAAATAAAGGACATGGCATATTTTGCTGTTATGTCCAAGAGCAAGTTAACTACCTACATGTTTTCCATGTCTCTTCAGGGAAAATTTACCAGTTAGGACTCTACTCAGATTTTAATCAAGAGTCAATTGAATGCTTGCCAAAGAACTTCCCCAAGGGTTATTGTCATAGCTTTTTGAAAAGCCGTTTGATCAGACTTTGCATTTCCCTTTGAAGTCCATGACTTGGCCATTTCTGCACTCTGTAAGGGCCCATTGAACTCACGCAGCAGACCAACCACTCCTTCCAGATTTGCATTTACAAACTTGCTGAGGGTACACGCTGTCCCATCATCCAGGTCACTACAGAAGATGTCAAGCAGTATCAAAACTCTTGGGGCACACCACAAGTGACTGGCCTTCAGAAGGACATTGTGCTGTTGATCACAACACCGACCCTCGAAGTTCAAGCAGTTTTCAGGCTACTGTACTGGTCACCTATCCAGCCTCTATGATTTCATTTATAAGATTACCACAGATACAGCACCTCAGAGTATCTGCATGTTAAACATAGGATGATTGTAATGAGATTTTGGAGCCAACAGACACAATGAAAATGACGTCTTCCAATAGTAACTACATAAAAAAATAAGTAAAAAATTTAGTGATTAAGGGTTTGCCATTCATGTATAATATTAACTTTCTGATACTGCTCGTTCATTTCCAGTATTTTGTTTGCGCATGGAAGACTACTGTGCCCTGAGGAGTTATTGTAAATGAGGAGGGGATTTTTACTTCAGTAACCATTCAGCTTTCAGACTTTTACTAAGACACACGTGATTTAGCAAAAAGAAAAAAAAAAAAGCTTTTTTTTTTTTTTTCACCTCAAATCTTATGCTATTTTAAAGAACAGGATCTGATTTTCTAATGAAGCGATAAATAAGTGAAATCAAATGTTAGCTCTGACTTTCCAGGTTTATTAACAAAATATCCTCCCAAAATACAACATCGTTTTGTATTAAATCCTTCCCTAACTCTGATATGCACTAATCATTTAAATGCACATGCATTTAATTTTTTTCTGGAATTTACAGCTGACGATCTAGGCTTTCTATACAGAAGTTACAAGACATTAAGGGTTGCTCTGAATGACCATTTTGTATGCATATCTAGAGCAATTCCTAGCATAAATTCATGTATTTAAAACTCACATGTAACACCTCTGGCTTACTAAGCATTTCTATTGCCTCAGCTGAAATTCCCTGTGCAGTTTGAAGCAATAAGCCACAGAGAATGCAGTGAAAAGAAATAAGAACAGGTCAAGGTCTAGAATGCATCTTCTATGGCGCTTTAAAAAAAGCTGGGGTCGGCAGCACAAAAAAATCCCAAAGAAACAAAGCAAGCCAAACCCACCAGTAATAACAATCAAAAAAGGTAGGTATTGTAGTGGTATTGAAGCACAAAAAAGCTCTCTGTAGAGAAGTTAGGTTTCTGTACTGTGGCAGGTAAAAGAACAAGTCACAAGTTTCAGCATGAAAGATTCAGAGTAGCCATTACAAAACACACCCTAAATGCTACTGCAGTAAGCAGCGGAATAGCCTGCCTGCAGCTATCCCATATTTCCTCTTCTGCTTTAGTCTCCTAGAACCCCGACTCTGTCAAGCAGCAGTTGCGAAGAATTGCAACTGAGGCTGTGTGTATATCACGTGGTGTAACCTTACTACAGTTACAAAGCAAAGCCGTCCAAATGGCTCAAAACCAAATTCAGGCCTGTGTCAAAGGGGCTTGGATCTACATAGTACATCTCTTGTCTAACTTTTAGGTTTGGGTAATTTTTAAATTATTTTTTTCTTATTTTGCTAAAAAACAGGTATGCAAATATCTGAGGACTACAAACATTTATTTTTTTCTTTTTTTCTTCCTAAAAATGGTTCATTCAATTTTATAGGAATTACATTATTGTGTTATTTAGCTGTTATTTCCTTGGGAAATGTTCAACTTCAAATATATTACAGCCTAACAAACTCAAATCCCTTCAGCAAACACTTCTTACAGCTCGTCCATATCTTCCTACAAATTCTGTACACATTTGAAAGTTTTTGCCTTTGTTGTACCATTGTAACTCTTCCCTCAAAATGTCTCTATATCATACAAAGACACTGTTAATTCAGTGTGCCAAGTCCTTCTATTTCAGCCTGGATTTCTGTTATATGCCCAATCACATTAAAAAAAAATCAGAGCCTACATCAGCCATAGTTCAGGTTATAAGCATAATGAATAAAGCTATTCTGACTATGAGTAGGAATGATTGTGAATAATCTCCAATTTATATAGTATATCATAAGTCACTGGCACCTTTTATATGTGTGAGCACGTACACATTTGTTTATGGAAAAGAGTTCTTTAAAAACTATTCTCATAATGCTGCACTATATGCTACACAGTGAAATGGCCCCTTCAATCTCTATAATCTACGTGTTCATGATATGTTCCTTTAATCTAAAAATCTCTCTCCTCTATCACCTGCTGAGAGTTTTCAGCTGAAAAGTTGAAGTACTGGAAAAAAAATGAGTTAAACGTGGAAAAAAGTTTATTTAAGAAGAAACTTCGTAAAAAAGGTTTAAAAATTTTCTTCAGAATAACTTGATGGTCTATTCTAATCATGAACACATAAGAATAGTTAAGCTAATGAATATTTTCTCTATTATAAATAATAAGAATAAACTGATAAGTATTCACTGGAATGATGTATTAAGAACCTAAAGAACATCTTAAAATTATCTTTAAAAGATCAGTGTGAGATTTGGGTTTGGGGTTTGTTTTTTTTTTTTAATAATGTATATACATCCTTTTGAAGCAATAGAGAAAACAGCCTTAAAATTACATTAATTCAAGCAGACATTACTTCTTTTTTTCTAAACAAGAACAGAAAAGAGCACATATTATATTTGCTATACCTCAAGCTTTTGTTTTACAATCCTATCGCTAAATCTCGTGTTTTTTCATTGAAAAGTGTACATGCAGCAGTCACACAAGCAGTTTTACTGAGAAGCATCTGAAGTTACTAAAGGTCATTCTCAGGAGGATGTATCACTTAGTGCTTGAAAACAAGATTTCCACATAATGTTCCTCTGCATGAATTTGATCCTAAGAACTTCTGTCACGATTCAGCCAAACCTCTAAAGAGCGTGCATTATCCCGCTCCCCTTGGTGGAGGCCAAGAGGTTACTGGACCCCACTGAGTAAATGTGGTTATGTCTTTCAGACTGAGCGATGAGGTAAACCCTGGAGGAACTGCCTCATAAATATGAGGACATTAAAAATAGGCAGGATGATGACACATGCTATCAAAAAAAACATTAAACGCAAGAGTTGTTGAGCTAGATCCAGCAAGATGGAGCAACAATCAGCATAAAATTTGTTATGTTAATGTTCTTTAAAAGAAATAATCACAATTTCATTGCTTTTTAGCTTCTGGATAAGTGTACATCCTGGCCCCATTCTTGAGGTTTTTTCTGCAACACAAGTCAGAAGTTTCATTTATAAGTGCCAACTGACCCTACCAGGTAATTATTTGGAAGTCCAGAACTTAAGAGAAATTGTTGATGACACAAGATCCACCATAAAAAATTTACAAGAGTTAGGAACAGCTATTTACTGAGGGTCATCATATCAGCATTCAGCCCTAATCAAATGGTATCAGCTATTCAAATGCAGTACAAATTCACTTAAAGAATGTTTATTTAATCAATGGATTGACAAAGCCCCAAGGAAGCTGCAAAAGGCAATCAGCATATGCTGGCAGGGAACTGGAAATGTAATTACAACCTGAGAAAAGAAAGTTTCACTGTATCCTTCAAAATGAAGCAAACTCTTGTCATTTGCATGATGTCCCTCCTACCAATAAAAGACACAGAATCACCATACTTATATGTGTTCATGTTAGCTGTGTAATAAATCCACAAGCTTCTGAATTTGGTGTGCTTGAATTGGAGTTACATTTCTGAGTCCACAATCCACCTCCTGCAGTATGTAGGGAATTCCAGCAGACAACTTGAACACTCACAAGACCCTTTTTAATTACGCTACTGCTTTCAGTGATACAGTATTAAAATATAAAGCTTGTTCATGCTGATGACATGAACTTTTCAGTAACTCAGGTCTTTTGCATTCAAGTACATTTTTCCCTTTTTATTCCCAATTATTGTATGCCTCATTAATAGAAAAAAATCCAACCCAACCACAACATGACATGAAAAATCACTTCAGTCTGAAAAAATGAAATAAAGCTGTGTTAAGCAGCAGAAGTACCTTAGTTTGCTTCTAAGTGAGAAACTGAAAGTAATTAATTTTAGTCATAACAAAACCTATTTTATTATTTTGTTTTCAAAAACTTCACCTCTGAACAAGAGGAAACTTTTACTTTTAATTTAGTATTTTCCTTCATACATACACTGAAGACATTTTAGGGCAACTAAAGTTTCAATTTGCTTCATGTTCAAGACTGAAGTCTAATTAGAATAACCTGCAAACTGGAAATTACTAAATTGGAAATTATTAAATTTCAAGACTGAGATGAAGAAGGAGGGAAAAGACTTTTCACCTGGTTGATTAAATGTTCTCAGCTGTATTTCTGGAGTTAATTTTTAACTACACAGACTTGGCATTAGACATTTTACTGAGAAGTTACAGAAAAATTCAGCATCAAGAACACTGAGGCTATGTATTAAGTCTGAGGAAATAACTGAAGAAAAACACCAGACATTTGGTGTTTGGAGAGCACTGGGTGTGCTTTAATAGCAAAATATCTTATGCCTCCACTGTCTGGTCCAGTAAAGCCATGGAAAGCTGCTTTAACTCTGGAAGCTCTCTGCTTTGGTGGGTTATTTTGTACGTCCCATGGCTCCAGGATGCCAAGGTTGAGGGTAACCAGTACCTCCCCCAGTAGTTTGGTCTGCTTTTCTTTTGCTCCAGTTATTGCTATGTTAACTTCATCTTTCAGTCACTTTTCCAGCAACAAATGGTTGGCGCTTTTTCCCTTCAACTCCTTTACCTTGTTCTGCTGCTATGTTAAAAGTTATTTCGTTACGACTTCTGACTCAGACCTATCATTAAGCATCACTTAAAAAGCAAGATGTGACAAACGGTTCCAGGTACAAGCCAGTAAATTGCTCTGCAGCAATGGGGGACCATGGGAATCTTTCTTGGGCTAAACTGAAACAGAGTGAGGATCCCACCTCATGGAGCCACAGATGAGAGCTGGGAAACTTTCATGCCTCTCACAGTTATACTCAAGCCTTCATAGGCAGCTTCTGAAAAAGCCTGAAAGGAAGCTACTGATGGAAATGCCAGTTCTTGGAAGCTGCCCTGAAAATAATAAGCAATAGCAAATTCCATTTCCAATAGCCAGAAATGAAAACTGATTACAAAATACCCCAGTGTTGCTTGACTAGAAATGAGATTTTTGTATGAGTTTAGTACTGGTGAGTCAAGAACCAATTTCATTCCCTCTACTCCCCCTTTTATGCAAATCAGGAATCTTTCTAAGTTTTGCAGTTCTACTTTTCTTTAATAAAAATTAATACAAAAGGACTCTGCTTTCCCCCATATACACACATTCTAATGGCAACAAGCAGATTTTGGAACCTGGTTCTCCATTTGTTACCAGGGAAACTGCACTGACTTTGAGATTCACATGCAAATTATTTCCTAATCTGCTCCCTCATAAAAAACACAATCCAGCACTCAACTAGTAATATGCATTGAAATGCAAAGCCCAGTATTGTGAGCTCAGCCATAATTTTGACTCTGGTTCTTGTACTCACAGCAGAACCCTGCTGTGAAACTGCTGCTAAACAACTCTAATTTGGTGAACAAAGGTCTCAGACTGACACTGTGCAAGGACCAAATCTCCCTTCCTGAGCACAAAAAAAGACTTCCCTGCCTCCAGAGTCAACCTGGAAGGGTGCACCCAGCCCTTGTGTCCATGCACCACATAACCAGTTCTCCTGGACCTGAGGCTCACAGAAGTTACTCAATTGGGATCTGAACCTGCTGCTACAAAGGTCACTGCTCTATTAGCCGTAACATGTGGGTTTGCTGAAATGAAAACACTCACTGTCAAGGCACCGAATAGCAAGACAAGCAGAAATTAAAGCCCTACAAGCCCAACATTAGCAGCATTATTCAGCCTACTTTACTGAAGGAGAGCGATCCTTCAGACTCAGAATCGTGAGTGCACGTTCAGTTGTTGCCAAACTGCCTTAATTTAGCTAATCCATAGACCGGCATAGATGGAGTCACAGGGAAGATCCAGCAGCTGCTGGCAGAAGTCAGAACCATCCAAAAGCTTCTTGCAGCATTGGTGGGCCCCAGGTGCAGTAGCCCCGACCAGTAGTCATGCCTGAGCTAACAAGATTAATAATTTTGTACCCTGCCGAAGGCAGCAGAAGTATATATACCTTCAGGAAATGTGATATTTACATTAGAGAATGACAAGGGAAGATTCTTCATGTCACAACAACATTATAGGAACCTGTCTGCTCCTAACTCCTTCCGCTCACTCAAGAGAAGATACGTTATCAGTCTAAACTCCTGGTTAAGTGATACTCCATCTTTGCTGTGACAGAAACTTGTCAGAACCTGACAATGTGCATTTAGCATTTGATTACATCACCCATTGGTCATTAAGGAAACCACAGTCGCATCTTCCTGTTACAGCCTATCTGATTAAGTTATATGATACATCCTCCAGCATTATCCACATCCCTATACACTAGAAGCTAATTTCCTTTTCTGCTTGTCATCCGGTTTTTATTAATGTCTCCTCCAAAATGAACTTTTGGAGTTCTATTTTCTCTTTCTCAAACCTTCTCACAGTTCAATCTAGTTACCACAGATATATTTTTATTAACTTATCTGAAGAATGTACCAGCATTTAGGTATATTAATCAACTTAATGTCATACTTTAAGCAGGTTTAGTCTGGGTTTGACTGCTGTTTCTTCTTTTTTGGGGGGTGTTTAATTCACAAGTTCTTATACGGAGCAAATTCAGCTTTGAACCATACACGACTGACACAACTTTTACGACATAGTAATTTGCATGAGTATAACTGCTGACATTAGAACTGGGAAGATTAGCCAACAGTTCAGAGTATGGACTGCGAGCATGAATCCTGTCACTGCAATGTGCACAGGCTGCGGAAAAACATGAGTGCTGTGTTTTCACTATACCTGTAGTAGTTTAAAAACAAAACATAGACAGGAAATTGATATTTCCAATTAATCTAGTTATTATGCATTTAAATGCTCAAAAACTTAAAACAGCATCTGCAATTGCCAGGACTGCAGCACAGCACTAAAAAGTAGATGACTAAAAGCAAAATATTTACTTTTCTTTCAGTTTAATCCAATTACTAACACAGATATGCCAGAACCAGGATTCCACCCCAGAAGGCTTTTTATGCAGTAGCATGCACATGGTAAAAGCTACACTCTACAGGTAGAATCACCCCTGATTATCACTTGAGAAAAGAATTTTGCCAAGAGATAGTTTAGCTTTGGTGGTAGGACCACTGTCTCTGCTAACACATGAAACCAATGAACTTAACACAAACACAATGAGACCAGCAGATATAACTCTTCCACATTTTTCCTTACAAACCATACATGGTCTTGCAAGTACCTCCAAACTTCCAAATGCAACTGTACATATGCATATGCACAAACATGTCTCCTAACTTCTTTCTCTTTTGAGCTTTGAGTTTAGGTTTGGAGCAGACTTCCTCCATTAACTGATCTGAATCAATCTGATTTCCAGCATCTTTCTTTCCATAAAAAACTGCAGAAATGAGCAGTCAGGAGAGGCAGATAATTTGGTAAAATATTCAAGAACTTGACAGAGAAGCCAGCACGTTATGTGCTTTATAGGTAGAAGTGAAGAGGAGACCAAGGGAAACTTAGAAGGTTCTTGAAAAGAGAAGTTAATGAAAGAAAAGTGTTTTGAAGTGATTTAAGTATTTCAGGATTATTGTCTGGATGTAAGCATGGCTTAATTTACTCTTCCTTCCATAAATATGCCCTTGTCTTTCTAGCAGAAATCTTCCTACTCCTTTCCTGTCCTGTTATTTTGGTGAGTTTCAGATGTATCAAATACACCTGCAAAAACCTGTCCCTAACTGCCACTAAAATTAGATTTAAAATATGTTAATATAATAATTGCCAGGAACCACAAAAAAGGTTTCTGTTATAAACTGGATAAAATCTTTTGACAATTTCACCAAATCTTGCTAACACAATGCTATTGACTTCTAAAGGGTTAAAAGATAATTTGTATTACATGACAACAACGAACAATTACCCTAACAGAACTGTGAAGGAATAGGGTCTGCAGTGATGAAAATTGTCTGAACCTACTTCATCTCATTAGTGATGAACTAATCAGGCTTTATTTATTCATATGACATTAATGATGATATAGAGCCTATAACTGTCAAAGTTCCAGGCATTTCTGGTGCACTTCAGCATGGGTGAGGCGTTCAGTAGCTTTGTAAGAGAGAATAATAGAAAGCTTGCATTGTCACTTTAAAACACCATGCTTATTTTTATTCTCATTCTGAACTTTAAGATTCATGAAAGCTTCAGCCTTACTTTTCCACCCTGGAGTCATAGAACAGTTTGGTTTGAAGTACGAAAAGCACACCCATAATGAAAGACTTCCATAAGAATTACGAGTTCTCCAATTGCATGATTGCTCTATGATTCATTATGTTCAAAACCAACAGCAGATATTACGAGGATACCATTTATTATATTATTATTGTTATTAAATTCTCGGTATTTAATCTTCGTGCATTTAGTATTCCTACTTTTTAGTTAGCTCCTTTCTAAAGAAATATTGCTTGTATGTTATAACAAAAAAAAGGAAAAGGAAGGGGAGGAAAAATATTAATATTTCTTGGGAATGTGTGCCATTACTTTGAATTGCGAATGCACATCAATAAAAAAAAAAATCTTCAGGTACATTTGTCTGTCGGGTATACATGCATTAGAATTTTGCCTAAAGAAGGAAATTAAAGTATGAGAATTAAATATGCTTTTAGAAAAGATTATTTTGGAAAGTCTGTGAGTTGTATTTTATAAAATAATACGTAAAATATTAAATAAAACACCTTTGTGAGATGTTTAAATGTCAGCTAATTCTAAGAGAAATAATAATATGATGCTTAAACAGAACAAAAGAAAACATACCAGAGCTTGATATACTTGTATGTCAGCACAGACCACCAGAAGCTTTTTCTGACTTGGACTGAAAGAGGGTAGATGTTTATAGCCAGCAAAGCTCTGGTTTACAGATGAGCAAAAACAATGGTACTGGAGATATGTTTCAGAGAGGAATTTATGGAACAATCTACCACTAAAAATGAGAACAGGAAACCCAGCAGTGCTCTTGTCTATTAGTCCAAGTGCCTATGAATACACCTACAGAATTGCAAGGAGAAGTACCAGGAACACTCTAGTTGTTACATTATCGCATTATTACATTTCTGCTTTGACCCATGAAGTAGTCTGTGAAAAATTAAGTTAACAAAATGCTATCAACATTAAAGAAAACCCAAAACCTAACATGTCCATCACATCAGACCACTATCAGTACCCAACATGTACAGGCACGTTATAGCACCTAACAAAAGACCCACAAAGGTTCTAAGGGTGAGCATGAGCTAACATTTCCAGCCATGCAAAAGCCCTTGTTGCTCTGTTGCTTAGGTTTTGTGGGTTTTTTAATAGTTGGAGGAACTGAAAAACAGAGTAGGTGTTGCACTTGTACCGTATTCATCACAAAACGAGACTACTGACTATTATACATTTATCCTGAAACGCTAAATAACAAAACAAAAAAACCATACAACCTAAAAAACCTCCTTGGCTTTCTCACAAGTCCTGCATGCAAACTTAGGACAAAACAAGCTGGTGAACAGAACACCACACTTTATTATTACCATAAACCTCCTAGGCAATATTACATGTTCTCAGAGGTACCTTTTTAGCACATTGCCATTAATCAGCAAGGAGATACATATACACACAGAACTCTGATGACATTCTGGAATGTTTGCATTTTTTTAATGAAACAAACAGCAATGTATCAAAATAAGATGATAAACTTTTTCACTGCTTTGTCCTGATTTGGGGCTGAAAGAGATGATCTCAGATGCGTTTTTCAAATAAAAAGAATATATCAAATAACTGCAATTAATAATTTATTTTTTCATTGAGTTTTACTTTCTTTTCCCTGATTAGCTTGCATTCTAGAATGAGATATTAGAACTTTTTTATATCATAGAATGGTTTGCATTGAAAGGTACCTTGAAGATCCTCCAGTTGCAACCCCCCCTTGCATGGGCAGGGACACCTTCCACTACAGCTGGTTACTCAAAGCCACATACAACCTTGCCTTGGACACTGCCAGGGATGGGGCAGCCACAGCTTCTCTGGGCAACCTGTGCCAGCGCCTCAGCACCATCACACTAAAGGAAAAAATAAAAAAGAACTGTTTTCACCCAAAAGCATGAAATGCAATGCGGATTCCTGAAGAATTTGTAAATTGAGGAAAATATTGAAATGAATCTGTAATTAGGTGTGGCTTCAGAGAACTGGCAATTTGTGAAAACGATTCCCAAAGTCCAAGCCAGATTAAAGCAAAAAAGCTCACAGCAAATAAAGACTGAACTGTATGCCTTCACAGCTTCAGAACAGAGGGAGAGAAAGAGAAAAGAAGCAGCAGCACACAGAATGTGCTGCTTGATAAGATTTCTAGAGAAAGCTATGGATTTTTTTCTCACCGTAACGACAGAATTGAAAGTCTCTACTGGAGGTTGTCTGGCTGAGTTCCTGTTAAAATAATTAATTCAACATTGCTGGATGGCACTGTTGTTGATGTGTTGAGGCACCAGGAGATCTGGACAGGAATTCTTTTAATTATTTATAATCTAAGCAAATAGATACACTTAAGTAATATTTACCTGTATGAAATTCAAATTGAATCTCAGAGGTACGTAAGATCACCTTTGCTTAAAGTTGAACTTTGCTCACAAACTGATGACTTAGATAAACTTTTAAAGATGTACTAATATTTTTTGACACTGAAAAGGCTTTAGTTGTAGGAACTGGGAAAATGCTATGACAATGTTTTGACTAATATAAAATCCTAACTTTTAATAGAAAGGCAACTTCCTTAGCAAAGAGATGACAGAGAAAATAAAGGAGAGATGTCCAAAGTTTTATGAAACTGATGTCTGCACGAAGCATTTAAAATGCGCACAACTTCTTACTTCCCCTTTTTGGAGTTTTGGGGCATATTTTAGCACTAAAGTGAAGAGATTCCTTCATCCAGACTAAAGTACTTTACACAAATGAATTTATCACTGCAGAGAAGCAGAAATGGCTGCAGTTGAAAAAGGATGTCTCTAATTACATCATGAATGTCTCTAATTACTTCATGAAAAGTAATAGCATAGAGAAGGTATACAGAAGTATATCATAGCCTGGCAATTTCCATCTTTCTCCAGAAGGAAGTACCCCAAGTTCACTATCTTCAGTCTGCTCAACCAAAGGATGCAAGATTGACTTAGGGATCACTATTTATTTTGGTTGATGTTTGAATTTTTTTAATGTTTTATTGCTCATATTGGTCATCTTAAGACCAAGCAGTATTTTTTTTAAATGACAACTAAAGTTCTTACATTATAACCTGACCCCAGGACATGAAAATTTCTGAAAAACATAAAGCATTACAAAATCTAAAATGAGTCACCTAAATATTGTAAATTTCTAAGGTTTCTTCAAACACATTTAGCTAAGAAAGATGTTAAAGAAAGACAGTGTAGTAGAATGCAGAGGAAGCTCCTTAGAGTAGGGTGGATGGTTGGTTTGTTTCTAGACTCCAACCCATAGTCCACGGAGGTTAAAACAAAGCTTTTCTTAAGCTTCTGCAGAAGTTGAATCCAGATTCTATCAAAGCCATTGAAAAAGATTTTAAACAATGCATTTAAGTATTTTCTCATTTTCCCAACCAATTTCTATTCTATTGTAAGCCCTTCTTAGAACCTTTTGTGTATCATAGTTGACAGAGAAATTAAAGCACAAAAGGACCTGTTTCGGAAGTTGCAATGCTGATAAATATATCCTCTCAAGCCAATGCAAGTATGATAACTAAATGCTGTCACGTGCGTTTCCAATCTGGTTAGGCATGAGCTGAAGAAAAGTAAACATTAGAAAGACCAAACTGCAGGCAGCATTAGGGAAAAAAAAACCAAAACGCATTGAGAAACACACATATCAATCACATTAACAGCACAGAAGATATTCCAATTGAGGATGAAATTCAGCAATTTCATGCAGATACTTTGAAGTAAAACTGCTACACAATTTACTCATTCAGACAAGAGACCAGCACATGTAGCTCCAGCTGTCTTCCTGGTCCTTTCTCAGCATGTAGGGGATGACCTTTTTATAGCTTCCCTCTCCAATTCCTTTGTTGCTTAAGGTAACTGGGAGCAGCCAACATTCGCAGAGTGCCTTGCGTAGCCATGGAGGGAGGCAACAATGACAAACAATCTGTAACAATGACAACTATGGTAGGTGAATGCCATAAATGCTAAAAAGAATAATGATAGTTTATGGAGAAATAAATTGAGATCTATAATGGTGTGAAGTGAGGCATCTCAGAGAAAATAAAGGAAAAGGAAGTAATTTGAAAACACTGCCCAATTTGTGGGGGCACGGACAGGAGCTGACAGCCCTGCTGGAGAGATGCAGGCCTCATGATTCTAGAGGGGCCCTCCGCTTTCCTTCTAAAAGCATCACACGCACATGGAATAGCCAGTTTATGATATGTTTTCTTGAGCAGTCCATCAACAAGGTAGAAATAGTTTTGCACTTCAGGAGTAAGACAGGCTATGAAGAGATTCTTTCTACTGCAAACTCAATTCAATATTTTCATCCAAGCTGAGATGGAATGTACAAGTGCATTTCAGGGGGCTTTTTGCTGATCAACATTGTGTTTTGAAGTTTCTACAGGCTGGAGGATGGCATTCGATTTTCAGTTATTTCAACCTCACCAGAATCTACGTAAGCTTTACACATCTACTTCCTAGCTACAGTACTTAGTTACCAAATACTGTATTGTAATATTGATATACAGGACTAGATATTCAAACCCAGTTCAGAACTAAACACTGAAGGACCCATCTGCTGCCCTAATTCTGCTGCTGCTATACTACTTAACTGATGGAGCACTGGGACAAACTCCCAACTCCAGTCCAGTGGAAAGCATATGCAAACATGAACGTAGCACACAATCGCAGTATGATTCTTTGTAGCACATATATCTTTTCTGTAACTTTTGAGGACCATTTTTGTGGTTGTATGATAAAAAGCAGGTTCACTAATGAATTTGAAACATTACTGTGCCTTTTTTTCACCCCTCTCTCCATATAAGAAACAGTGTAAAAATTGCTCATTTCAATGTGTTTTTTTCAAGCTTCTTTTCCATTTTATCTGTATTTTCAGTGCTTATTATATACTTAATCTTGAGATATTTGCCTATCAAATTGTCAAACTTTAGAAGATGTAACAGCAACACCACAACTGGGCCAGTTCAGGATTCCCAGCAGCACCAGAGTCAGCACTCAAACAGGATGAGCTGTCAGCTCCGCTACCTCACCCAAATGTCATGTCAGCTCTCCTCCAGGGCAGATATTCCAGCAGCAGTACCTTCATGCCACTGCACCAGACAAAAATCTTTTAGAAAGATTCTCTTTGATGTGTAACCAAGGGAGAGCACAGTTTCCAAGTTCAGTTAAGCACATTATAAACATTAGCAGGTTTAGCTCCAGAAAGCAAACATAAGTGACAGCCTGTAAGTCAAAATATCAGTTTGGAAGGGTTGCTGCAAGAAAAGTACTTGTGAGACTAGGAAACTATGGACAATGTGGGTTTTTCAAGTAAACGCTGGAGCCTGAAAAGCACTGCTGCCCAAAGCGTTTCTGGTAACAGGAGAGATATTAAAGAGCATGTGCTTTACAGTGCTACCTTACCTGTCCCAGAAAGAAAGGAAAAAATGATAGGTGCGTGTATGTGGAGAGGTACTTCCTTTTCCTTTAATAACATTAAACCCAACATTGAATTTCATCTTCCATTTACAGTAAGAAGTCTGGACTTTAGTATGGAACACATCCTTTGCTTATAGCACTCTGCCTTCTTCAACCTTGGTATGAAAATTCATGTCTCGTGATACTAGATGCACCCGACTGGCTGCTGTTTACTCCACGCGCCCAGTGCCTTCCAGACTTAACCCTCAGCTAAACACAGGTCAACCCAGGTGAGCAAATTGGTGTAAGTTCTGGTCACCAGTTAGGTCTATAAAAACCTTCTACATAGATCAGCATCTTGCAAATTAATTAATGGGCACACTATCTAGGAGGCAGTACACAGTCTTTTTCTACCTCATTAAAAGAATTCCTCTCCTGAATAAGAGTTTAGTCATTCTGAAGTTTGTAGGTCCTTCTTTTTCAAGCTTTCAAAGGGAGTTTTGAACTCAGTCTATAAAGGATTAATACATGTTTTGAAGTGCAACCAGGGCTTACTCGGTCTGTGGTGAGAACAGAAGCACAGAGCCATCACTACTGCTGTTTATTTAAATGCCTCATTTACTCCTTCCAGATGAAGAGCTGTTAAATAAAGCTATGCTTAACTAATGACTTAGTACTAAAGATGTCAGAAGTTTTCCTTTAGCACAGATACAGACTTGCTGTACACTGACTCCTAAGCAGCCATTTTATACAATTGGATCCTATGAACACAGTCAATGTATCAGTAAATTTATAAAATGAAACCATACCATGGCAAATTTAGAAAACAATAGAAATTTTTCCTACTCCTCTAGAATAAAATATGCGATCAGTATAAAGTAACTGCATATTCTGAGTGAAGTCAATTTTAAAACATATTCTTTTGTTTTTAAGTGCCGGTAGAAATGTACTTTTCAATACAGGAAGAATAAATATCAGCCATATTCAATGAAAACAGTAATAGACGTATTGCAAGGAAAACTTCAACTGCATATTCAAATCTGCATTTGTCACTTGTGTATCAATGCACTATTACACACAGCTCAAATTTTACAGAATATATTGTTTACTCAGATTATGCATATAAAGCACTGATTGTAATTATTCTAAAAGTGAGCTAGGCATCGAGATCAAAAGTGAGGGGAGCCATCAGCTACTCGTTCAGCCTATTCTTAACCTTTGCAACCCTCCTCGGCTGCATCCTGCAGCACTGCAGTATGGTTATTGCCGAAAGATTGGGTTTGCCATTGTGGTTTGTCCCCTCATGATTCTGGTTTTATTTCCCTGTTCACAGTTTAACTTGTGTAACAAGTCTTAAGCATAAGAAGAAATGATTTTCTTCCTTTTCGCAATAGTCTTTCACATGCTTGAAAACTGCTGCAGTGTCTCCCCATGATTTTCTCTTCTAGAGGTTACACCACTGCAGTTCTTTCAATCTCCTTTATGGGCTGCTCTTCTCTAAGAGCCAACCAATAAATCTATATCCTCCTTGAAAGAAAATCATTGTATTTTTACATAGGATCGCTTCATGCATTTTTGCAGTCTACACTGTTTATACAGCCTAATAAGGTATTTACCCTGCTCTCAGCAGCATGACACTGTTGACTTATGTTCTGCTTTCAGAGCAGGAATTGCACTTCTGCCCCTTCACTAATGCATGTGGTACTGACTAAGCTGGCTAAAACCTTAGATCAGAGGTAAGCAGAACATTGCAAGCTCTATAGCAATGTTTTCTTTGGGGTTTAAATTCAGTCTCTGACAGAAAAAAGGGCAATTTCTCACAGAGAAGGAAGAGAAGAGTGAATTGGGAAAATCAGACATAGTTGAGCAGAGTCTTGATAAATCTTGGTTTTCCACTCAGTTAATTTCTTTCCATCTGAACTCAGCACAGCCAAACTGAAACAATTCCTTTAAGGCACTGCCCACACTAGTGATAGCATCTTTGGACGGGCAGCATTCACAAGTGATCACATCTTACCTCACAATCTAGCCATGCATTCAACTGTAAGAGGAAAGGCAAAATCATGAATAAACTAAACTTCATTCACTCTGGGGGGAGGAAAAAAAATCCTGTGGAAAATTTATTAACATTCAAATTTGTTCTTATGCAAATGCACATTTTCAGAAAGAGCACAAAAAGTAGAAGGTGCCCTTAAGGCTACCTCAGTTGTCAGAGGGAATTATATGATTTATAGGAGCTCTCATAGCCAGGGCAGGTGGCACAAAATTATTTATAGCCATCTTCCCAGCAGAACAGGTGTGCTTTGTGAATAAAGTTAATTTCACACAGTTTCATTAGGTAAATTTTCACAGATAGGGTCACAGCTCATCAGATCATTTTTTCCACGATTATATGTATTTAAATGCCTTACTGAATCAGTTTACTGCAATCAGAGTTAAGCTCAAGTCTGCTGTCAACAGCAACTCTATCATTGCTTTCGATGGGAAAGTATTTCACATTATTTCTTCTGCGACCTATTTAAATGTTGTCTCAATACATAGATGCATCTGTTCAAACTTAAGTCTTGAAAGAATAAGCTTTTTGTATTTTGATTCTGATGGTTTTGTCATGCACAATGACTAAATTAAAAGGTACAAGATTTGATGGAATTCACTTCTATAAGCAATTGGGTTAATTTATTCTCTTCTAGGCAACATTTATACTTTATTCCAGCAGTAAGCAGGGTATTTTCAGCAGTTTAGTACACCCACGGGAGCTTAGAATTTGCTTTATAGCATCTCTGTGGTCAGTGACCTGCATATTTGCCCTGTTACTACCTGTGTTGACAACTCTTAGCACAGACTGCCTGTATTACAGGATGAGCTGCTCCAAAAATGGACGAGTCTAAAGCTAGATTTGATAACCACTTCAGGTCACACAGGGGGGTGGGAAGTGGAGGAAGAAAAGCACTTGGGCTGCCACACTGCAGTAGGCAGGCACTTTTTGGAACAACGCAGTTTGAAAGAATAAGCACTATATAGCACTGCTTCTTATACAAATCTTTTTGTCCTTGTAAGCTAATCTGAATGAAGGGGGGGGGGAAGGTCGCCTTGAACAAACTGGTAAACCTAACACTTTAAAAAATGTTCTGAGGATTTTAATAATTATTTCTGATTTATTAATAACTTTAATCTTAAAATGTCCCTATTTTTTCAAATCTATGTGAAAGACAATGGAGAAGCCATCTTTTCCCCTGAATGGTTCCATCTCCTCACTCATCAGAATGATCTTTCAGCAGTCATGACAGTTTGTTAATCTATTTTCCATGTGAAGAGAGTTGATAGTATAAGGATTCTCTCAACATATGTCCCCTATGAAATTATTCTGACTTCTGACAGGCTGCACAAGACACTGAAACTGGAAAACTTACACAAATAAGCCACGGTACTAACATATTTCACATAAAGAAGAAGTTACATATTCACACAGAGGTAAAACTAAATCAGAGATATTACCCCTCTAAGGCTTTACCACCATTATTACAACAGAATTCACAAAACCAAAACCCTCAGTTCGCTGATATGATTCCAATATGCTCTGCATTTATGCAAGCATCAGATCCACCTGTTCTTAACACATCAGCTCTCTAAGATGCCTCTAAACTGGCACTGATTTCTAAGGCAACTTATCATGGAGAGACTACATACACAGATCTCTGTACTTTTGGATATGCAAATTCACAGCCCAGTTGCTCTCTGGATCCTCCCTGTTGTTCTCACACTTTTTTTTTTCCAGACTGTGCTTTGAATTTAACCCCTTCAGATGCAGTTTATGAAGTTTATTACAGAATTTTCTCCTTCAGAGTGCAGATAAGAACAACCAATGATCATGATCTCACCTGTCTTGGTTTAGTCAAGCCCAAAGCAAGGCACCTTCATCTATCCTAAGAGATATTTCTCACTTCGAACATTTTTTATTTTGAAAGGCAGATTATTTTTGCCATGAATTTAAATTCCATCCTTTTTCTCAAGCAGGAACAAAATACATGGTCCATCAATCCAGAAACTCATGGAGAGATAATCAGCACAGAAGGATTCTCAGATATAGCGAAAATGGGGGCTACACTATGAGATTAACGTCACAACAAATGGCACAGTTTTATAGCTCAAAGTAGATGTGGACACATGGTAACATTTACAGGTTCGACACAAACTTCTTCAACTACCAATCTTACTTTCACAAGAAACCAGGAGTATCGCATGGCAACCCAATCAAGTTTATGCTTTTAAAGTAGTAAGTACTAAAGCTTAGAGTATGTTCAGCTGTGCAATTTATACTGCATGAAAACAGATTCTTGCTACACCAGAATATCTCAAAAAGGTTTATGAAGGAGTTAAATAACCTATAACCAAGAAAAGTCATATAGTCATACAGCTAATAGAAGATCCACAAAACAATCCCAGTCTCTCAAATGTGGATAGGGGTTCCTGCATCAACAAATCACCAAGTTAACACTTTCAGTAGTTTATTAATTTCACTGGAAGGACTAAATAAAACCCCATAATAGATCAGAACTGATCTCCTTGTGTTACGTCTGCATCTTCTGTTCTACTTATATACATATATATACATAGAGAGTACACCGACTAACTCCAGTTTATAAAGCTCACAGAAGTCATGGTAATGATTTCAATAGTATCTTGCATTAATAAAATTAGTCAAGAAGATAATAGGCTGAATTTTCTGTTACTTAAAACCAAAGTAATGCCTATTGGATGACATCAGATGAATGACATCATGAATTTCTTCCTGCATTTAGAAGACAGAAAAAATAAGAATTGGAAATTTTTTAAGCTAAAGCATATATTCAAGGGAGATATAGAGGATGACTGAGGATAAGGGGTGTCTACCTTGAGGCACTTGATTTTTGCCATGATCAGTAGGATAACTGTGTGGATTGTAGCAATAAATGCAGTCCTGTTAAGTCAAAAATGCAATTGCAAACAGTTGTTGTACATGTAGACTCCTACATTTATTCTTGTCCTTTTTTTTTCCCCATACTTTAGTGAAAGATAACTTTCATTACATATTCTTGCAATCTTTTCTTTTCCCAGTCCCCAAAATATCTCTCCTGTTTCCAAGAATAATCAGCACGGAACCTAGCAGCTTGGATTCAAGCCCTTTTCACCTCCTTTGACGTTTTCCCTTTTTGTCTACTTACTCTCATTTTTAATGACATCAGTTGTGAGAATTGTCAGGCATGTCTAAAACTCCATGTCTCTTCTGGACCATCTAATTTCATATATTCTAGGATTTTGATAGCTAAGAAACCTCCCAAGACACACCACAGATTTTTAAACCCACGAGCTCCCCTCACATACATACACTTTTGAGACCACTTCTGAAGATGCTGTCAATTTTCCTGATAAATCAAACTCCTAAAAATGAGAGGTCAGAGACAGTTCACAACATATATCTGTACAACACATGAAACTTGGACAGGGATACAGCTAAGATGGGAAAAGGCTGAATCACCTTTTTTAAAGTGAATTACTAGCAAATGCATAAAACAAAACCCTAACCAATGGCTCCAGCAGTAATGCTTCCAGAGCTTTTGTCAAGTAGCGTGTCTCCTTTATCCAAATGAAGGCATGAAAACAAATTGCTGATTTTTTTTTAGTTTTACTTGGTTTTGACATATTTATATAGCCAGTGCAACGTGATAAAATTACAAGCTTACGAAACATTATTTTGTTTCAAATCATATTTAGCATACATGCATTCTCACTATTTTTTAAGTGGTTAATCACATCTGTATGAGCAGGTTATTGTTTTAATTGATGGCAGATTTCTACCTGCAACATACATTCCAGATGCATATAGAATATGACAATTTTAGAATACTTTGTATTTACAGAAAAGGATAGCTAAAGTGGTTTGCCACTACAGTGTGAGTGGACAGAAGAATTTCATTCAAAGCTTTTTAGGTATTATCATCAAAAGGCAGCTTTAACAAGCGAAAAATTGCTTTCAGCTATTGAAACCCTATTTTTTACTCACTCTGCACATGAAGGTCAAAGTTGAAATACATCTTGCTGTGTAATGAAGACATAATAAAAATGTGAAGTCATAAAAGAGAAAACTATTACAACCACTATAACAGATGCCCTGTTTACTCTGCAGGTCGCATCACATCATGCAAAGCTAAGGTATGATACATGCCATTGCTGCCTACAGCAGATAATTTCAACATCTCTTCAGAAACCACATCTTCAAGAAGAAAAATATGGTGCCAAGGCTGGTTGCTGGTCTGAAAAACCCCCTCATACTGTTAAATACAAAAACACTCCTGCCATAAAAGAAGCTGATGTAAACAACTTACAATGCACATAAGGAAAAGGCTTATTAACAGCCTCTCCTTGCAGTTTGTTACAGGAGAAAAAAGGACAACAGTGTTGTAGTGGAAAAACCAAGAAAGCAAGTGGCACCCATGTGAAAGCAATGGGTTATAATGGAGAGGAAAAACATCCTTAGAGCAAATAAGGTTAAAAAACAAGTATTCTATTTCAGAGAAGTTATAACAGGTTTGAAATATCAAAGTTGTATCATGGTGGGCTACATTTTCAAACCATCTGTATGTATATCTTTGGGTACAGATGATGTGACATACTTATGTGTTTACATTCAGTCACAAGGGAAAATGCAATGAAGAATGAAGAATCCCTCAGTTACACACATCCACCACACACACCAAGTCTTAGGCACATCCCTAAAGTTTTTTCAACACCTTCAAAGTGGGCTGAATGCTTTTTCAACATGAAGACAGTAGTGGACTGAAATATTGCATATCAGCTATTTATGTTTTTAGAGAACAGAGAAAAGATCTGAAGATAACTAATTCTACAGCACAACTTGAGTAATTCTTTCTCACCTCACTGGTTTTAATTTCACACCATTCATGCTTTGACATCTCTCCTGATCTGCCTGCTCTATGAAGTGTTTATTTTGTACAAATACACAGGTAGTCAGTCAATTCTCATAACTAATCCTATTGCCTGGAATTGCCTGGGCAGTGGGGGTAAGTTCAGAAGCAAGCTATCCTTAGGGCAATTTGTTTTTGTAGTGTTTCCAGTAGATGCAAGCAGAAACATAGTTCTTGGATTCTAGTTCATCAAAAGACACCATCACTACATCATTTTGCTCTTATATGCAACTTTGATTTTAAAACAGTAAATAAAGGAAACTCACATGCTAATATTTAACGTTTTGTTCTTGATTACTCTCTGTGGCTTCTCCCTTGCCTCCCTGCTTCCCCTACAGAAAATAATACACACCCCTAACCAGCAGACAAAAACACACCACCAAACAATCAAAGGATAGGAAAAAGGACACATATTTACAAAGACACAGAATGACTTGTAGCAAGACTGAAAGGCGCTTGTCCTACTGCAAGCCTACCAGACTGCTCCAGTCACTTCAGTAGTACTTCTCAGAACCGACTCTTAACTCCTATTACTGATCACTTCCTCCTGACTGATATTGTGCTACATTAGGCAAAACAAGTACAAATAAATATAAAACTTGATTTTACTTTATTTCTCTCACAGTATATCACAGAGCATTATATTTTTAACTTACCAATGTAGAAAGCAAAGAAACAACTGACCATAGCAAATAGAAATGTCACTGCCACCCCCCATAAACACCCTGCCAGAAGGCAGAGCAGAGTGATGGGTGGTATGAACAGCACTACGCCATGTGCTGGTCAGTACAACCTTGATGCTGTGGCAGAGTACGAGAATAGCTTTGAAGAAGCAACCATTCTCTCCAGCAAACATGACACTGTTCGTGCCACTCTTTAGATGTCTCAGTCCCTGCCCACTAGCTCCTACAGCAAGTAGAAGGTTCCACTTAACCTGCAGAAGAAGAGCTTGTCCATCACAAAGTGACCTGCCTCACTGTGTGCACATTCAGCCCATCACTCCACAAGGAGATGATGCCCACCAGCTGCCCTAGCCTATTCTCACAGGCTTGGGATATTTGGTCAGGGTTTGGGCTACAACATAACACTGCCTCCCTTACTACAAATTTTCTTATTACAGAATAGAAAACCGAAGTAATTTCTTTTCGTCAGAATAACTGGTGGGCACAGGGGTGATACACAGTCCTTTGCCACAACATATAGAGCATCTCAGAGTTTCTTATTTGTTGAGGTTGCACTTTTGAAACAAACTCTTTCCCCTCTTCCTTGCAGTACCCATCCACGGGGAAACACTTTGCCAAGAGGTAGTCTACAGGATTATTCCTTTTACTGGATTTACTTGCAGTTCACATACGGAATTCCAGACTTTTTTTATTTATTTTTAATAAGTAACAGCTTAGGTTTCTGAAAGCAGCAAGCAACTTCACTGACAATGAATCAGAAATGAATACAATTAAGAACATAAAATGCCAGTGGTCCCTCTGCTCCAAGGAGGAATGATACTCTGGATGTCTGGGGGAAACTAATTTTTTAATAACTCTTGAAGACCTGTTGGAAAACCAACTGCACTGTGTTAACAGGAATTCCCTTCATTCACATGTTGCTTGACACAAATAGCAATTCAGTGGTGCACGATTTTCTCCTGCAGAAACTGCGCTGACTCTCCCTTAACAGACTGTGTTTATTCACATTCTCAGAGATGTCATAATTTCATATCCTACTTTTCTACCAGCCTCAGAACTCACACTCAGCCTGCATTTCCCCACAGTCTCTGTTGTGAGAGGGAAGTGACAGGGAATTATGCTGGCAACATTCCAACCTTCCAATACTGTGGCTGTTTGCAATGGTCAGGTAGAAGCTTTGGCCGGCAACTCTGCAATTTCGTATTTGAGTGTATCTTGGGTGAATGCCACCTGACCTGGTGAGTTCCTGACAGCTAATACATCGATTTGGTCCAAGACATTCTATATACTTACACAAAACTCACCCAGTTCATCTAACCCTCACCCTATGTACTAGAAAAAATGATGCAGAAACCTCCCTGACATCTTCAATAGCAAAGAGCAATGAAAGCATTAAACTGAACCTCTCTCCTACGGCTTTTTAAATCCCAAGTCCTTCCTTTCAGTCTGGTCATTAAGTGCCACTTAGGCCCGACCCAACTTCCTACTTTTGATTTAAGAACCTTCGACCAGAAGCTTGAGCACCCCTTGCAAAGTGCTCTTCAAATTTTCAGTACTCTGTTTCATGTCTACATTTGACCTACTGCAATTTATGGGCTTTCTATAGTTCTGATTTGGTCAAGATTTGTACTTTTTAAAGGAACTTTTTTTAGCCTTCCCGTATGATAGTCTCTGCAGTCATGATCCCAGGAGCGGGATCACTTTGATGGCTGTTTTGTTTTGGTTTGTCCTTTTTTCTTTATTCTTTTTTTTTTAAAAAAGATTAATAATAAAAAGTGGCTGTTTATCTGGGCTTCTACTACAACACTTGAACACTACGGGCTATTTGCAGGCATCTTACTTGCCAGACTACCAATATATTTTATTGTCATTTTATTTTTTATATATCTATATTATGTATGTATCTATAAATACATTTTAAATATATCTATATAATCCCACTTTTTTATATTAAGTATTTGCAGACCGGATTTATTCAGCTTGCTGTCTCCCACCACAACATAAAACTTCATTCTATTGTGAACACTGCTATGGAGGCATCTTCCTTTAGTTCATCTTAAAGTGGGTTGTGTGTATCACTTAAGGCAAAAAACATTCAGTCCTTTACAGTGTACAAAGAATTTTATCTCTTCATCTCATAATGATGAAACACTCACCTTGTCTGTACATGTGTAGACAAAATCTGCTGCTATTACCACTTCATACTCCCTGATCAGTGTGTTGTGGTCTTGAACAAGAGTTTGCATACAGTCTGGTTATTTTTGTTACTTTTTATTACTTGAGCAGGCAGAAGTCCTGTACAAGGTCTTTGCAGAGCTTTGCTGTTTCTGCAGTATTGTCAGTTTTACATTTCTCCTGCTGTGACACTGTCCTGCCTGTACATAGTACTCTTTCATCCCTGCAAAGCTGGTAACCTGGCAACACTGTACCTTACTGATACCTACCCCATTGATCATCCTCCTCCTACCACATCAGAGATGTGTATCACACCTGGCTGTCGTCCGACAGTCAGCATTCCTGCTCTCCTGTCTCTTTTCAGGCTTCCAACACTGCCACAGAAGCACTTGCTGATTTCATCCTGCACTGTTTAATAATGCACATGATATGACTAAAGGTCCATCTCTGACACTGCTATTTTGGTTTTTGCCTCATTTCCCTCCACCCTTCACTTTTTTGGTCTTTTCAAACTTTTAGCCAAGTCCACCCTACAAGTAGTATCAGCAAATAATACATTCTCCACCCACCACTGGTTTCCTTGATTTCTTGTTAAAGCATCCATCCACAGGTTTACCCTCTAGGACATACCTCCCAGAAAAACACATCTTTGCCAGCACAGCAAGCAGTCACCAGCTCTCCCTACAATTCTGAGTAACTTCTGTACCGTCTACCACCTTTACACTCCCTTTACATTATCCAGGCAAGTTAGCCTGCAGCCTTCTTGGATGCTGGCTATGCACATAAGCATCAAATCTACCACCATTACCAGCTCCTGTCATCGACAATCTCCCACACTGCAAGAACATCTTCAGTGCAAGATGACACTGATACTCCAGGCATAACTTCGATTCTCCTCAATGCTTCAGGCCAGCTGCTCTCACCACAAGAGAACATGCATATTTTCTCAACACTAGGAACTTTTTGCATTGTACACACATACTAACAAAAGCCACCCAGGCCGGCATTTGCACGTGCTGCACATTGCACTGTGTTCTGGGCAGCCCTCAGCTCTCACTCCTGCTGGGTCCTATAGCATCAGAAGCAGGAAGCTGCTTTGGGTTTATAAAGTTTCAGTTTTACTTCACTGTCCTCCCCCCTTAGCTACCCTGGCAGCTAGGCAAAGCTGGTAACAGCAGGCACATCTGCACAGAGAGAAACATGCCACTCTAGAGAAAAACAAAACCCAAATCAGCAAGCTGACCCAGGGATCTCTGCATTGCCAGTAGAGATCTTTAGCAGTCCCTCTGCTGTCCCCATGCACTACAGCCCCTGCTCAGAGACAGCCTTTTCATCCTCTTCTGGACCTGGGCAAGCCCCATGCTTCAGATGGATACCTCTGCATGTGCCCCCTTCAGCCATGCACGAAGAGCAGCCTCCAAGGGGACAGTCACTCATCTCCCCAGGTTACACACCGGTTTTCTACACCAACATCAAGATTTGAACACTTTCCAGCTTTAGCTCGACAACTAGCATACCTGATGAGTTTGAAGAGCCTGCTGCTGTAGATGCACAACTAAGAGAAGTGTCAATACTACCCCTCAGTTGATGTTTCAGCTCTTTACTAAGCCAGCATAGCTAACATTTTTCAGCCTTAGTCAAGTAAACCACTCTCTCTCAGAAGTAGCTTAAGAGATCAGGTAAAGAAAGAAAACAGCAGAGGTGCCTTATTTCCACTGCAATAAATTCAGAGTACAACACCGAATAGGACACTTGGCTTGCTTTTATGCTAACTTTTAGGACTACATTCTTTCACCCAATGCCTTCCATTTAGGACTTAAACATTAATCATCATCTTTGCCTTTATGCAACAGCATGGCATTTTTACTCACGTTTTTCACCATATGCCATAATGCACAAACTGAGTATCTTTTTACGATTATCATCTTAAAAACACTAAAAGAAATGGCATGCGCTACATATAAATGAACATCATTAGCATTTACTTTCAAGTATGCCACTGACAGCAAAAGAAGTATTCCCATCTTCTCTTTTTCCTCCAGACTCTTACTTCCTACTTTGTCGCTGTTTAGAACTTAAAAATAAACTTAATGCATCTACAGGCTTACAACCATCGCCAGTACTTTAGCTACTTTCACCACTGCTCTTCTTGGATCTTGTATTTCAATCATCATTATACTGGCTTTGTGGATCCAATATTGTCTTTTATCAGTACTATGTTCTTAAAGCCTTATTAAAGTTTGATGAAAACACAAGATCTGATAATATCTGCATGTAAAATAAATCTGTAGTCTAAACAATGCAAAGTATCTATAATCATCAAAACAAATTCAGCACAAAAGACAATAAAAAGAGAATGGAAACCAAGGAAGGAGAATTTACACAAAATCTCTTCTGAGAAATCAACTACCAGAGGTTTACTAGCCATAATAATGTAACAAACAAAGCTTCATTTATCGAATAGATTTGCCATTTAGATAATTTTTTTCTACCTAAAAGCCCCCCAATGTCTGTAAGACTCAAATGTAGTAAGTGCTTCTCCTAGTTTTTAATTATTTCTAAGAGCAAAACCTCAGAATATATCAATGATAAACTATCACATATGTAGGCTACATGCCAGAAAGAAGATCCCTTTACTGAAATTCTACCCATATCATGGGATAACAGGAAGGAAAAAATCAGTTTCAGTGCATCTCTAAAATTTGAGAAAAGGTTATGAAAATAGAGATGAAGATGCATATTCTTTGCTCCTGTACTATCTGCAGGAGATATAAGCAATCTGAGACATAATTTATTCTAAGATCAAAGTTGTCCTAGTTCAAGTCTCTCTGCTAGCAAAAATTATTTTACATTAGCAAATTATTTTCCTGCTTTTGAGCAATTCTCCAATGGCTTTTTATGTTCTCACAATGCAGTAGGTGATTACTGAAGACCAAGAAAATGTTTTGGCTGAGTCAAAGCTAGATCAGAAGTCCGCTTCTCCTTGAACAGAAGTAGAACAGCACTTGTTGTTCTTAACCATTATAAACACCAAGTGATACTTCCAGTAGCTAAGGAAAGAAAAGACAGCATGTCCCCAGTGAACCGCCACTAGAATTAAGCCAATGCTGCACAATGTTATCTATGAATACTCATTTGAATTTTAAAACACGTTTGCTTTGATTTCAGTTTTACATCCCTTTTGTGTTTGCTTTTGGCATGTTCTAGTAAATTAATTACTAGCAGAAACGTTTGCTGAAGCTGTGGATTCTAAGCAAGTACCACAAAATATTTACTGAAAGTACCATTTGAATTTACAGCTGTGGTTATAGCCAGCAGCAATCTGATTCCTGAGATTAATTTAGACCTGTCAATGGAGAAGAAAACAGCAGGTAATCCACATCCTTAAATTCCTACTATTAAAATCAGCAAGAAACCATTCATGAGTCATACTGACTTAATTACATAGATACAGTAAATAATTTTGGGTGATAAGTACTTGAGAACATGCAAACAGTCCAAAAATGTACTGCAAGGTAGACAGCACAACCTTTTTCCCTTCAGCAGTTATACACAAGGCTTTACAACATTCCTGCTGCTGAAGTTGCTGTGGGAATGGCAGTTTCTGCTCTATCGAAACACACACTTTGCTACTGGCAGTTTCTGTGACTCATTCCTGGCCAAAAATCAGAAGCTTTCATCTTAAACTTTCATGTTAATACAACTAAAAAAACCCACACTTGCATGTAACCTGTACACCCCAGCATTACTCAGAAAAGCTCAAGACGCCATCTTGAAACAAAAGGGTAAATCCACTCTCCTTAGCCAAAAAAAAAAACAGGGTATAATCTGCTACCTGAAACTGTGTACAAGTAGTACTTCAGATTTCTCACATGGTTGAAAATCCTGGGATTTCAACTCAGCATATTGCAACTGCTAACATCATTTGGGTTTTTCACTTGCAGCATATGCAACAGACTTATTTTTCTAAGTTGGGACACTTGTGAATACTTAGTGATGGCAGAAGAAACAGATCCAGTGATGTGCCCATTGGTCTTCATCAAGCCCATGCTCTTTCTTTTTCATTCTCTGACATGCACATTACAATACTCTCCTGCCAATCCATACACCCTCACAACTGGACTTCAGTTAGAAAAAGCGTACCTTACTCTCTCCAAAAACTCATGCTAGAAAATAAATAAGGTAATCAAATATATATGTGCCTATATTGATACACAGTAGGTAGCTATTTTAGCAGAGCATAGACTCTTTCCTGCTTAGGAAGGTGCCTTACTAATGTACCTCTTATCAATAGTATTACATGGTTCAAACTACTGTTTCTGCTGCAGCCATGAAGTATCTTGACCTGGCAACCTATTGTCAGAGTAAGAGATCAAAGTAGTATAGATCTTCAGGACAGGGTCGGGTCTGCAGAAAGTCAACCTAGTAAATTGTTAGCTTTAAATAAGTCTTTTTAAACACTCCCCCCCTCTCAAAAAATAAAAATTAAAACAACAACAACACACAATTATCTCCCACCCCGGTGACATGGACAGTGGATTGAGTGCACCCTCAGCAAGTTTTCCAATGACACTAAGCTGTGTGGTTGGGTTGATAAGCTGGAGGGAAGGAATGCCATCCAGAGGGACCTTGACACACTTGTGAGGTGGGCTGATGCCAACCTGATGAAGTTTAACCATGACAAGTGCAAGGTCCTACACCTGGGTCGGAGCCATCCCAGACACAGATCCGGTTGGGGAGGGAAGAGATTCAGAGCAGCCCTGAGGAGAAGGACTTGGGGGTGTTGGTCAATGAAAAAATGAACATGAGCCAGCAGTGTGCGCTTGCAGCCCAGAAAGCCAACCGTATCCTGGGCTGCATCAAAAGGAGCGTGACCAGCAGGTCGAGGGAGGTGATCCTGCCCCTCTACTCTGCTCTTGTGAGACCTCACTTGGAGTATTGTGTGCAGTTCTGGTGTCCTTAACATCAAAAGGACATGGAACTGTTGGAACAAGTGCAGAGGAGGGCCACGAGGATGATCAGGGGACTGGAGCACCTCCCGTATGAAGACAGGCTGAGAAAGTTGGGCCTGTACAGCTTAGAGAAGAGAAGGCTGTGTGGAGACGTCATAGCAGCCTTCCAATACCTGAAGGAGGCCTTTAAGGATGCTGGGAAGGGACTGTTCATTAGGGACTGTGGTGATAGGACAAGGGGTAATGGGTTCAAACTTCAACAGGGGAAGTTTAGATTGGATCTGAGGAAGAAATTCTTTACTGTAAGGGTGGTGAGGCCCTGGAATGGGTTGCCCGGGGAAGTTGTGAATGCTTCATCCCTAGCAGTGTTCTAGGCCGTGTTGGACAGACCCTTGGGTGGCATGATTTAGTGTGAGGTGTCCCTGCCCATGGCAGGGGAGTTGGAACTAGATGATCTTAAGGTCCTTTCCAGCCCTAACTATTCCATAATTCTACAATACCAGCACAAGTTTGCAGTGGTGCATCCACAAAATGAAAGCAAAGAAATGACCTTCAAATGCTTAAGTCTTTGATCAACACAAAACAGCATGAGAAACAGGTGCTTGCAACAGATCAAGAATGGT
Source organism: Amazona ochrocephala (assembly GCA_039720435.1). NCBI lineage: Eukaryota > Metazoa > Chordata > Aves > Psittaciformes > Psittacidae > Amazona > Amazona ochrocephala. The sequence goes on along the minus strand of CM077881.1, from coordinate 76,140,362 downwards.
GAATTATATTCATCTCCTTGAAACTATGCGACTGGGAATGAGTGGCTATTAAGAAACAGCGGAAAGGCTCCCTCCAGAAAAAAAAAAGTTGTAAGGAAACAGTTGGAAAATAATAAAAACCTGTTTGCCTTAATTATTTCTCATGTAAAGAAGGTCAGAAATTTGAAATATTGAAGGACATTTATCTGAAAAGTTCAGTAAACAGAAGGAGAAAGTGTTCTGCTATGAGTGCATGCAGCGGCATGTAACACTAAAGAAAAACCATGAAGCAAATAATGAACCTTTTTGGAACTACATATGAGATGAATTCTACTTTTCAACTTATGGCACTTCAGTTTCTGGCGACCCTTGTCTAAATCCATTTTATGACTCTAAATAAAAATTTCTAATTTTATTGGGCTTGTTACTTAAGCAAAAAATTAAACTCCTCATCTTTGGCAAAGACAGAACTCTTCAAAACAGGAGCTCTTCAAAATCTGATGGACTTCTGCCTACCAAAAGGCTATGGCAAACACCATTGTGAACAGAGTAAAGACAACAATCTGAAGAAACTACCATACTTCACAGTGACGCCTTCAACATTTCCAGGTTGTGAATGTTGAGAAGTACAGCTATAGGTTTCCATGAAAAACCAACAAAATCTGTCTAAATTTCCATTGGTGTTCAAACACATGAGAAAGCATTTAAGCCTTACCATTTGGATATTTTTTTTATGTAAGGAGCAAAGTGTATCCTCTTGAAAACACAGTATGAATGGCTGCAGGGACTGGAGGCTGGTTTTGTTGATCTCTGAGTTTGCAGCAAAGATGCATCTCCCTGGGTGCAAAGCCTCACAGTGGAAAGCAGATTTTAGCAGGATAAGGAACAGGCAGCTTTGTCCTTCTCCAAGCATGTTACTGCTGGACTTGCCAACACATGCTTCCTGCAGACATGCTCCACATGTGAGGTTGGACACTGGGCCACATGCCGTCTCCACCATCCAGCCCAGGCACTTGGGTCAGGGCTCCAAAGCAAACTGTGGCCTGTTCACTAGTGCTCTCTTTGTGAGAAGGGTTTGATTGCATCCTCTGGCAGCAGGGAATTTTACTGGGCTGAGTATGCTAAGAGCATTCATGTTTCAGATATAAAAAGCAATCAAACTTATAATCGTGTGTATATACACATTTATAATATAATCATAGTAGTATTTTCCTATATTCCAAAATGTGGCAATAACTGTCACGCCATTTTAAGATCTCTTATATTTTCAATTAGTCATACCACATACATTTTATAGCTTCTTCCATGAAAGTATTTTTAAATAATTACTTTATTAATGGGAAATTGCTCCCCCATTTCCTGTGAGGTAAGTTAGTTACAAAAAAAATTTAGGAGCAATAATTGATCTAAAACTAATTTCTCAAACTTTAATTTTATATGATCTGACATTAATAGGCTTTATGTCTTTCAAGTGATATGCTTTACCTGCCTTTTTTAACATACTGCAGAGTACTGATGCATTTAATTTAAACCTGCATATTTTTTTCAGCTTAGGTTTCCTCAGACACAACAGCATTCATAACATATCAGTACAGGCTGATCCTGATAGAGCAGAAACAAGGTCTTGTGCTGTGCTTGAGTGACACACCAAGAAAAAGACCTGGAAAGATGGAAGGCTGTTATGGGAACCTGTGATCCACATCCAAATGAGCAGAGACTTCGTCTTGGCCACAAAACTTCTCACTCACTAATGAAACAAGGATATTTAAACAAAGCTGGTTTGGGTCATGCAGGTTTTCATTCAACCGGATAACTCTCAAGATGAAAAGAAAAAAATTAGTTCCCTTCAGGGAAGGAAAAGATTAAGCCACAGTTTATCCCACATGATTTGACAGGATTTTTAAACTCACACTGACATCCCATTTCTGACAAGGTATCACGAAGAACAAGGCATACACAGTGTGCAGAGGGTAGCTCTGTAGTTCATAATGCAAGAAATCTACCACCCAGCTTTCCTGTCTCTCTGCCTCTCTTCCCATCAAAATATTTTTATTCAAGTGCCTCAAAACAGGCATGTGAACCCATTCAGACAAAAGAGAATTAAAAACCTCAGTGGGACTTGGGTTTTTTTGCTTTCAAGATCACTTGGCATCCTTTTTTCCCCCCCTCAGTATATAAAATGGGGGGAGTTACCCAGAAGGCCCAGATCACTGCTCAGGTCAGGCTGTATATCGGTCAGCAGGTGGTGTATTCTCTTCCCTTGATATTTCCCTTATCATTATTATTATTGGTGGTAGCAGCACTGGTTTGTGTTATACCTTAGTTACTGGACTGCTCTTACCTCAACCCATGGGGGTTACATTCTTTGCATTCTCCTCCCCATCCCACCAGGAGCAGGGGAAAAAAAAAAAGGGAGGGTGAGCGAGCGGCTCTGTGGTTCCAAGTTACTGGCTGGGCTTAACCATGACACCCAGAAAAGCTAAGTACCTGAAGTATGCACAATCTGGAGCTTGTGTTTCCTAGGAAGGACAGACAGACACGCAATATTTCAGAGCTCTTTGAATTCAAGTGCATAAAATAACAATGATATATAAGGAAAAGTATCAAACATGGACTGCTGCAAAAACCATTTAAAAGGATTTTAAACCTATATTTTCAAGTTCCTTGTGCCATAATTGAAGTTCAATCACTGCTCTCCTTTCAACTGGCCTGAACAATTTCAAGAGCCTTACCTCAACAAACATAAATCAGTAATAAACATTTTGTTAGCATTCATTCCTGGTTCCTGAAAAGTCTCCTGATGCAAGTTATTCTGTAAAGAAGCAGATCTAATGCTGATGAGCTTTTGATAAACTAGGAAAGAATTTTTTCAACCACCAGCTTTCTGATGCAATCTCAGTACTCAGGGTGGATGCAAAGTTTATTTTAAAGGTGTTGAGTACTTTTAGAGAAATATGTCCTCAAAACTGTAACTTGAGGGCAGAGACATCTTTTCTCCAGAAATACCAGAAATAGGCATGAAGAGGGTGGAAAACAGGCATGGGTCCAAGCATATGGAACAGTGAAGGGTCAGTCTTTCCCAGTGACCCTCAGCTCACAGACAGTGGACATGTGTTGTTCTAAGGGCATTGCAAGGACCACCTCAGCAGTGTGAAACACAGGCAGAAAAAGATTATGAGCCATATGACTTACATAAAATACGGCTGCCTAAATTCCCAGGTACAGATATGATATCCTAACTGTATCACAATCACAAAGTCTCTTATCTTTTTCCAGTCTGAATGAGTTAACATGCTTCATGCCTTTAGTTAGTGACTTTGCCCTTTGAATTGGGGAAATGTTAAAAGGCTTCTTGGACAATCTGCAATTAGAGATAGTAAATAAGGTTAAGTTCTACACCATTTGTTTCTAATGTCTTCTTGTTTAAGTGTATCTCATTATTGAAGAAATGAAGACCCACCTGAGGTGAAATCAGACACCAGAGCTGCTAGTACTGACTACATGCTTTATTTAATTAAAAACTGCCCAGGTAATACAATAGAAGCAATTGCTAATACAGGTTAAGCTGTTGTTATTTATTCTGTTTGAACAGAAACACTTTTCCAGGGAAGCTTCTGTTACAAATGAATGGCCTAATTACCTAAGGTTTAAGCAGCACAGCTATTTCCACTAGTTTATTTAAGTGGCAAGACCAAACCTAATGGCCACTTGTAAGGAGTGCTAAAGTACAACTCTACGTACACACATATACCATAATATTTCTTTTCTGATTCATGGAATTCATTAGTTCACTAATAAATTTAACAGGAGTTGACAGCAACTACACCCTTGACTTAATTTTCTTTTATTTTGTACTAAGTTACCTGAAACAGGTCTGTTACCCATCAAACAAGCACATTTTGAGGTATTTTCATCTTGGACTCTGACAAGTATTTTGAACAGTCTGATAAGTATCCCAAATTTTTGTTATAATTCTGTACTCCACATGACAACTTTTTTAAATACATTATTGAATATCTGAAAGACTTAACCGTCTAGTTTATGGCCACGGATATACCATCAGGCATTAAAAATAACAGCATCATAGAATGGCTTGGGTTGGAAAGGACCTTAAGATCATATGACAACTCAAAAGAATTAGATACATTACAATGAGAAACTAAAAGTTTCCAAAGATATCTCTGGAAATAGAAGAATTCACAAGTGGCCTACATACAAAACGAGAACATGGAGTTCTGTAGCATTTCCTGTTTGCCTGCTGTTTCTAGCTTCACAACCAAAAATAACCACTGGCTGAGTAGATAGAGATAATGATTCAGTAGATAGTTTTGTTCAAATAGCCACATTTTGCTTTCAGAAGTCTTTTAGAACTGCAAGATTAAAACAATCAAGAACACGAACAACTTCATAAGAAAGCATTTAAAGGAGAATTTACAATTATTGAATAAGAACCTAAAGGAACAGCCTGTTGTTTTCTAAGCATGCACAACAGTACTGAAAACTTCCATGGAAATCCACTTCAAGGTGAACGTACACTCAATCATTTCAAACTGCAAGAGAGATAAGGTGGTGTGGGGTGCAGAGATCTTTTGCTTGCTTCCTCAAGTACCCCATTTATATAGGGAGTCAGATAAGACTGGCACAAGACTCTTAACACACTGAAGATTCAAGAACTCTATGTTATAATTGAATTTGTTGTCTTAATTTATAAAAGGAAGTTATGGTTTGCATGCTGTTTAACAACAAATACAAAGTTGCCTGACTATTGAAATTCCTGACTGTTAGCAGGCCAGGTTGGACAGGGCTTTGTGCCACCTAGCCTAGTGGAAGGTGCCCATGGCAGTTGGATTGGAACCGGATGAGCTTTGAAGTCCCTTCTAACCCAACCCACTCCATGATTTTTTGATCTAGGGTAAGACAGTGAGATGGCACAATTGGTCATAGGACAATTATAAAGCTTAAAGTTTGGAATGAACAGAACAATGTAGGTTACAAAGGCAGTGGTCTGCCAATCCATTTTTGCAAAATGGTAAAACTGAACTCAAATCAAAGTAAATGTTGTGACAGCAAAATAAATCAAAATGTTACATCATATTAAATAAATGTAGAAATTGCAATACATAGATGAACAACTCCCTCAGCTTCTTGTATATTTTAAATGAACATCCTAAACTATTGACATATTTCTTAAACATAGCTACATTGTCACAGCCTTTTCTTGGAAACATATGGAAAACTGTCCTCCCTACTTTCCTGCTAAAATTAACATGCCCACTACAAGAGGAGAGAAGGAAGAATCACTGTGCAGCCCACATTGAAAGAACAACTGTCTGGGCAAGATACTCTGCAAAAAGATATGAAGCAAATTACTCCGTGCAACAAGCCTTGGTGGGAGATGCAGTCAAGTGCACATAAGGAAGACAGAGAAAAATACGAATTAGCTGAAATATATTCCAAGTATTTCCATACTGGCAGGAAAATATTGAGAAGTCTTGAGACTGGCCTGGGCATCAGAACCTGTGCAATACCAGTTCTTTCTGAGTGCATACATAAGTTAAAGGAAATACCAGCTACTAGCGTTGAATACCAACAGCTCACCCAACAGTGGCTGGTACAGTTTACCTTGAGTGCAGCACTTCCCTTTTGTGGTTTTCTCTGATCTCATGTAATCCTTAACACATAAGCAAAAATGCATTGAGTGCATAGGAGTAAAGCTGTAACATGCAGTAGTATTTTGCCAAGCAGTTATTCCTTTTGAGATAAACATATTTCTCCTTAACAAGGAATGAAGCTGATTCTTAGAAAAAATTTTGTCGAGGACAAAGTTCCTGCAGGACAACTGAAAGTTTGCAAATAGAAATTCTTGGTTAGAATTGTGCTCAAATGCCAAAGCCAATTACTACACTAATTTGTGTCCATTATGCTCAATGGTGTGTACCAACTTCAGTGAGAAACAACAGCAACAAAAAAAAAACACCACAACACGAAAAATCGCTCACACAAGCATGGAGGGAAACCAAACAAAAAACCTGAAGATTTTTACTTATCTTTTCATAAACACAATTTTAATACCAGACTACAGATATTAAAAATACTACGAAAAGTCTCAATATTATTAAATGCGATAATCGCAAAATTCTTATGTGTATATTCTGGTATATGTGTGTGTCAATATTTGGAAATTTAAAAGAACACAGTAAAGGCACAAAAAAAGATGATGGGATTGGGACAAGTGCCTATTTCCATCCAGATGTATTTTGTTGCAGACAGACATGCTAATTGAGTCTTCAGCTCTTCCAGGTTTAGGAAAACTGCTGCAAATAAAGTGGAGTTTTCCCACAGATGACCACCCAGTATAGATAGGAAAGTGTACATGCAGATAGATAGACAGAGAGATGCAGAAGTCCAACTGAAGCCAGCTTTCCTTCATGCTGTAGAGTTTCATTTTTAAGCTAGGAGCTGGAAAACATAATGTAGGGACAACAACGTAGAAAAGCACTGCCGCACCATCAAGTCCTCCAAACCACAGTGCTGCTATTGTTTATTTTATTGTTTCTAATTACAACAAAGTGCTCTACAGTTTGCTTGGAGATGTTTTAAGCACTGCATGAACTACCATAGCTCCCAGGACCCTCAACTTGGCCATGAGCTCTGCCGTGCTCTACAATGTAGAACTGCAAACAGACCATTCCCCGCCTTTCTGGTAATATATCACTACCTTTCACAATGACGCAAGCATTTTTTTCTTCTATTTCTAATACTATCTATGGATAATAATCAACGCAAGATCACAGATACCTTCCCAAACCCACCTTAGATTACCTAAACCTAATCAGATGTTATCTCAGAAGATGCACAGAACTGCAAAAAGAAAAACTGAAGGGTATTTGGTAATAGAAAACATCATACACTAGCAGTACGCCAGGTTAAAATAACAATATCCTATCCAATTAGTAGAGAGAAATTCAACATTTTGAGAATTATGTAGCTTAACAAATAAAAGGTCTTCTACTCATTGCCTGCAGTTTTCGAAACTCTTTCTTCAAATACCCATAAAGATCAAGACACAGATGCAGATTATCTGCTATCACTGACAGCAGCCACAGCTTTGACACAGAAACCCTTCACTTCTCCCTGTGTTTTTGGGGTTTGAGGCAGGGGGATGGTGTTGGGTTTTTTCAGTTGGTTAGCTGGGTTTTTTTTGAGTCTTTCCAACTGGATTCACATCTCCATAGAATGTACTTTCTATACTGCTTGCATCTGGTTTGTCTTATTCACATATTACAGACAATTTATCATAGCAAGACTTCACCCTCTGCATCAAAAACTACATGAAGTTAGTTGTTAATCTTCCAAGCTCAGTTACTTCTCCCTCACAGACTTTCTAGAAGCTATGATATAAGGAAAACAAGTGCCAGGAAAACATAGGGTTAAAACACTCTTAATTTAACTTAGGTCTAAGAGAATAAGGTTTGTGTTGTAAGTCTGTGGTGTGATAACAGAATTCAGTAGTCTTACTAACAAGAGTGAATTATCTCTTTTCATCCTTCTAATGAGTGACTTCTTTTTTGCCATCCTTTTATTTTATCAGTTAGTTTGGAGACAGTGATTCCTGAACATCTGCTAGCTTGGGATACTCCTTGTCTGCCCATCCTGTCCTGCTTGCAATAAATTTTGTACGAAGGTCACACTGCTCTAAATCTTTGCCAGCTATCAGAAACTTGCAGAATACAGCTGGTTTCAGCTAATTATAATTACTAGGGCATCCAACTGTGCCAAAGGTGAAAAGTGCACCCTGAGGAAGACTGCTTACTTCATCTTGAAGTCCCCTGCCCACATGAGGAAGACTTCTTACTTCATCTTGAAGACCCCTGCCCACGACCATAATAGGGCAGTGCGTAAGCGCCAAAAGGGAGGAGACTTATGATAACGAGTACCTAAACTAATTGTAATATCCCCACCGTTTTGTCAGGAACCTAATGAATACGCATGTTTGTGTGTAATAAATATCTGCTTGCTTAACCCCTTGGTGTGCAAGTCAGGAGGAATAATCCCCCTAGCACCCGGCGCCATAATAAACATACCTGCTTTATAACTCTCCTTGAGTTGTAGAGTCTGATTCCGTGCTTCAGCTAAAGATCAGCAATACAGTATTTTAAATATAATACAATAATTCCGAAATTCCAGAGTTTACTTCTACCTCTAAGCTTATATCCCCCAATTCCAACAGTATTGTAAGCCAAATAACCACACCAGGAAAGCAATGCACGCACGTGCTGAAGTTTTTAATGTGACTAATAATGTTCATTTATGTGATATTATTCACCAGAAACAGAGCACATTTTTTTCCTACGGTTAGAAATAGAGTTCTGCAAATACTCATAATGGAGAAAAAAAAGGATATCAGACACCAGTTTACCAGGTCAAAGATTTTACCTGTGAGATTGCATCTCTGTGTTGTGAAGACAAAAAAAAAAAAACTACCAATAAGTAGTAAAGAAATGAAACAACCTCTCTAGAAGATGAAATTATGGAAATATTTCTGCACAAAAAGGTAGGGTATGCACACTGCCTATGCAGCCAACACAGTTGTCTAAGCAACTGCAGAGAGCCATCAATACCAAAGCGAGACACTTCTGCAAAGAAGAATCAAAATATGTAACTTCCCAGCATACTTATTTTCTCCTCGCAATTTAAGCTGACTACTAAAGTGCAGTTATGCATAGAATAAGGTATTTCTGCTTTGAATTACAGTATGGATTCTCCCTTTCTTTATTGACTGACTGCACAGAGAACCTAGGAAGACTAAGTCTCCCTGCTACTCCATTTTTTCCTTGGCCAGAGCACAGGTAAAATGTTCATCTACAAAAGAAGTCTTTCAAATGCTTCATTTTTCATTTGGTATAATAAGAATACATATATACAAATAATAATAACAGCAACAAAACACATTACTACAAAGATGATGGAATTATCACCTTGGGGATAGGAGAAAGAATGAGTCAGACATGACAGATGCGAGTCACACCACTTAGTGTCTAGCTGCCAGGCTCCTGGATACTAAAATGGTGAAAGAAGCCTAACGCAATATGACTGGAAAGGAAACGGAAAGCAGATCTGAACCTTTGATTGATGGTTAGCTAACCCACTAAATCCAGACTTCAAAAAGGATGAAGAATATTTAATTCTCCATTAAAATGGTTCTGAGAGAAGCATGTCAAGCTCAAATCACAGTTAGCATTTTAGCTGATTGCAGTCACACATTTAAAATTACTACAACTGTGAGGGGAAAGTTTGAAATTAAATTTGTGTAGGGAAGCACAGCAGTTAAACAATTATCAAGGAAAATTTCATGGCTTCTAGGAAGTACTGAATGCATTGATCCCAAAAAACTTGCCATTCATGGGTGAAAGACTATGCACATTGTATAGTTCCGTACTCACTTTTATTTAGTGAAAGAACAGGAATGGCCCTTAACGTACCACAACAAGATCCACACATCCAGCTATAATAAGCCGATTACAAAAAGTGAAAAACAAGCTTGAGCCTTTCCTGCATCAGGCTCCACAGTCATGCAAAATTATGTAGGATAACTCTTTTTACCTTTGTCGAGGCAAGAGAAATCTTACTTCCCTGTTCAGATGACAGTGGCTGTGTCTACAAAGCTAGACAGTGCAGCAGGAGAGTAACTGCAGAAAAAACAGTAGGTGCTGAGGACTCAGTACTCAGATAACATACATTTTGAAGTGTTTTCCTCCAAATGCTCTACTCAAAACTACTAACTAAATAGTCACTGGTGGTTGGATGCACAAGTCTGACTCCTGGAACAGGTCTCTCTGAGCATATTTGCATTTCAGTCCATCCAGGCCAGAAAAAAGTGCTCCAGTTGCCTTCTCTCACTGTGCTTCAGTTCACCCTACAAATGATCATGTGACATAAACAGTGGGATTGAGTGCGCCCTCAGCAAGTTTGCCGATGACACCAAGCTGTGTGGTTCGGTTGATACATTGGAGGGAAGGAATGCCATCCAGAGGGACCTTGACACACTTGTGAGGTGGGCTGATGCCAACCTGATGAGGTTTAACCATGCCAAGGGCAAGGTCCAGCACCTGGGTTGGAGCAATCCCAGGTGCAGCTACAGGTTGGGCAGAGAAGAGATTCAGAGCAGTCCTGCAGAGAAGGACTTGGGGGTGTTGGTCAATGAGAAAATGAACATGAGCCAGCAGTGTGCGCTTGCAGCCCAGAAAGCCAACCGTATCCTGGGCTGCATCAAAAGGAGCGTGACCAGCAGGTCGAGGGAGGTGATCCTGCCCCTTTACTCTGCTCTTGTGAGACCTCACTTGGAGTATTGTGTGCAGTTCTGGTGTCCTCAACATAAAAAGGACATGGAACTCTTGGAACAAGTCCAGAGGACGATCAGGGGACTGAATCATCTCCCATATGAAGATAGGCTGAGAAAATTGGGGCTGTTCAGTCTGCAGAAGAGAAGCCTGCAGGGAGACCTCATAGCAGCCTTCCGGTATCTGAAGGGGGCCTATAGGGATGCTGGGGAGGGACTCTTCATGAGGGACTGTAGTGAGAGGACAAGGGGTAATGGGTTCAAACTTAAACAGGGGAAGTTTAGATTGGATATGAGGAAGAAATTCTTTACTGTGAGGGTGGTGAGGCACTGGAATGGGTTGCCCAGGGAAGTTGTGAATGCTTCATCCCTGGCAGCGTTCAAGGCGGGGTTGGACATAGCCTTGGATGGCATGGTTTAGTGGGAGGTGTCCCTGCCCACGGCAGAGGGGTTGGAACTCAATGATCTTGAGGTCCTTTCCAACCCTAACTATTCTATGATTCTATGACATATGGAGTGGATTCCTATCAAGTTAAACTTACCAAACATTCAGTCCAGGAAGGTATATGATGATACAGGAATAGATATTCAGTATAGAGGAGCAAGTAACAGCTAATGACTGAACTATTTAGTTAGGCCAGAACCCCACTACAAACTGACCTGCTATAAACGTCTACTGCTCCCACTGGGCCACACTCCTTGGTTAATACGGCCACAGACAACGTGCTTGCCTTAGGCTAGCTCTACTTTGTCTAAATGGCACCAAGTTACACAAGAAAAGATGAAGTCTAAATGAATAAAAACCTGAACCGCAGCAGGCATCAAGCAACCCTTACTGTTTCTGGATGAAAAGCTGTTTCTGCACCTTACATCCATTCTGATATTTAAAACAACACTATGCAACAAGCAAGAAAAAGACAGACTGTGGAGAAGAAAGCAGACATGATTAGCACATTGAAAAAACTTTTTTAGCAAATGACTTCTGGGGTAGAAAGCAGACATTTTTCAGCTGTGCTGTTTAATTGCGGAACCAAGTTGATGGCAAAGGTTTTCAAGGGAAAATATAATTAGCACTGACTCAAAAGGCAAATAACTTCTGTTTCCCTCCCACCAAGTAGGCAATAGCTTCAAAGCTATATTTAGGCTTTAATAAAGCCACTTTGCAATCTGAATTTTAAATGAAAAAGCCACCAATGAAGTTAAAGTTAGGCAATAATATGTTCTTAAAGACAAGCTGAAAAAGTTTGATAGTCTCTAACAGCCTCCCTCAGAGAGATTTTCAGCTGTATTTTTCCAGTGGCCAATCCCATTCTTCAGGCTCCTATCAGACTTGGTTTTATCTTTTCCAATACTGTGCTAAAATGTGCAAGAAGAGACCACCCTCTAACCACACAAATGGCACCTGTGTGCTTTCATAAAGCAATTCTACTATTAATCTTCTACTTATACTTCCAGACCTCTTCTCACTTATCAGGTAATAGGAATAAACCCAATCAAAACAAACAGAACTCCCAATTTTGGGCTGGATTGATATGCTGAGGCCAATTGTATGAGGTTTAACAAGGCTAAGTGCTTGGTCATGCACTTAGGTCACACCACCACCACACAACACTACAGGCTTGGGGAAGAGTGGCTGGAAAGCTGCCTGACAGAAAAGGACCTGGCGTGCTGGTTGATTTTGGTTGACAGCTGGCTGAATAGGAGCCATCAGCGTGGCCAAGGCTAATATCATCGTGAGCTGTATCAGAGATAGCACGGCTAGCAAGATTAGGGAAGTACAGGGCACTGGTGACCCAGCACCTCAAATGCTGTGTTCAGTTCTGAGCCCCTCAACACAAAACAGACACAGAAGTGCTGAGGTGTGTCCAAAGAAAGGCAATGAAGCTGGTTAAGGGCCTAGAGCACCAGTCTCCTGAGAACTACTGTCATGGTTTAAGCTTCATAAACCCATAATTGAGGACACAATGTTGGAATTACAATCAAATACAATTTGTAAATCGTATACAGTCTTCCAAGCCAAAGTGATGACATGTACATTGACTTCTTAGAATCAAGCCTTTCTGAAAACATAAGATCTTAAATAATCAGGAGAATTAGTGTCCTGGGTTTAGCAGTGTCCTGGGTTCAGCAGTAGCAGTCATTTTTCTCCTTCTTCCTAGCTAGTGCAGAGTTCTGGTTTTGAATTTCGGCCTGGGAACAGTGCTGATAAAACCGATGTTTTTAGTTTTTTACTGGCTGCTCAGCAATGTTTACTCTGACAAAGGACTTTCTGAGTCTCATGCTCTGCCAGGGAGGAGGGGAAGCCGGAAGGAAGCAGAGGCAGGGCACCTGACCCCAACTGACCAAAGAGGTATTCCATGCCACAGCACATCATGCCACTATATTAACTGGGGGCAGTTACCTCGAAGGGCTACACCACTGCTCAGTCAGGCTAGGTATTGGTCGGTGGGTAGTGAGTGGTTGTATTCTCTTCCCTTGTTATTTCCCTTTTCATTATTATTATTGGTGGCAGCAGTAATGATTTGTGTTACACCTTCATTACTGGACTGTTCTTATCTCAGCCTGTGGGAGTTACATTCCTTGGATTCTCCTCCCCATCCCTCCAGGAGCAGGGGAGAGGAAGGGGAGGAGTGCGATAGCAACTGCATGGTGTTGAGTTAAAGCTGCGCTTAAACCACAACAGTTATTTTTGGTCCCCAACATGGGGCATGAAGGGTTGAGATAACAACAGATCTGACCAGAGTGTGTCTAATCATATTTGTGATTAACATTGATTGTTTCGCGTTAATAGTCACTCGCCACAATGCTGATTTATTGGCTCTCACAGTTGTTGCTCTTGATCTCACAGTTTCAGCATGTCATACCTTATTTATAGCAGGTATTTGCTGTGTTAGTGTTTATTGGCTGGGGCCCTTGGGCTAAAGTTCTTGTTTCATTGTACTTTACAGTAATGACTTGTAATACAATAGAACCATTGATCATGAATCCGGTCTGGCTTGCGTTCCCACTGTGGTCAACACCTCTATACTTTGGGAGGTATATAATAGAAGTACTTGGCAATTACACATTTTTTTCCCCTCCTTGGTTGGCCAACCTGTGAAGGAGACATTCCCTTATGCTCTCACCCCCCCCACCACACCCTTTACAGCATCCTTTGAGAGTTCTGAAGGTTTTGAATGGCTTTCAGGTACCCTTGAGACCTACCTACTGATTGTGATGGGGATCACCACGTTGGCACACATACAGAGTCTGTTTCACCCATGACCATTTTGTCTGATCTCAAAAGTTAAGCAGAGTCCGGTTGGGGCCTTGTCTAGGGTTAGACAACGATATAGGAGGACCAAGAGATTTTCCCCGAGGCTGGACAGTCATTAGTGGTAGGGTGTGTGGGATAGCATGGGCCAGTATCTAGGACAGTGCGCCCCTCCAGTGCTTTGGAACTTCACCACTGAACAAGTGCAAAATCCAGGAAAATTAGCAAAACACTTAAATGAGGTGTGTTGTCATTCTGGTCATACCAGAGAGGGACAAATCATGACAACATGCTGGGGCTTGGCCTGTGCTTACAAAACCCTGTTCAACACTATCCAGCACCTTCAAAAGCAAAAAAATGTCCCTGGATCCGAGGGCAAAGCAACAGACAGTGCAGCTACTCCAGCTCCAAGCACAGCAGTTACATCAACCCCAGAGATAAGTACAGCAGCTACCCAAACCCCAGCAGCAGATACTGCAGCCACTCTAACCACAGTGATAATAACTGCAGCTACATCAAGAGGACCAATTTGTGCCAGTATCGGTTGCCCCTATATGCAAAGGGAAAAGCAAAAAAGGGGCAAGAAAGATGAAGCAAGATGAAACAATGTGCTCACCACCCGGGACAGCATCTGATCAGGAATTATTAGCATGCGAATCAGAAGAAGAAAAGAAAGAAGAGGTGACGTCTCGACCCCGGACCTCAAACGAGCTACGGAATAAGCAAAAAGATTTTACTCCTCAACCAGGGAAGCACATCATCACCTGGTTGCTCCGATGCTGGGACAATGGGGCCAATGATCATGAACTAGAAGGTATGGAAGCCAAGCAGTTGGGATCACTTGCTAGGGAAGAGGGAACTGACAAAGCGATTGCAAGAGAGAAAAAGTCCCTCAGCCTTTGGAAGTGGCTCTTGGCAGCTGTGAAAGAAAGGTTTCCATACAAGGATGATGCTATGAGTCATTCAGCCAGGAGGACTCCTTCAGAGAAAGGCATCCAGTCTCTGAGGGAATCAGCCATTGTAGAAGTGATGTATCACATCAAGCTGAATGCCAGGGATGTACCCAGATGAAGCTGAACGTACACGACACATGTGGCGGAAATTTACACGGAATGCACCATCATCATATGCCCATTCATTGGCAACAGTAACATAGAATGACATAGTACCACTAACAGTGGATGAAATGATTCATAAACTCCGAGAGTTCGAAGACAATCTCACCCCTTCCACCCTTTCAGCTGCAGAAAAACTGTCCCAGGAGCTGAAACAATTGAGAGACGATCTATCTGATCTACCCAGCTCCCCACGTGTACCAACCCATGTCTCAGTATTAACAAAAGGTGTCCTACTGCTCGAGAGAGAAGATAGAGAAGGTATATGCCACGGGCCATCCTATAGTTTTACCTACAGGATCACAGAGAAGACATGGCGAAGTGGGATGGAAAACCTACCTCACCTCTGGAGGCAAGGGTGCGTGAACTGAAGAGGAGAACAAACGTCAAGGATGATCATCCCATGAAAGCTGCGGCTTCAGTCTCTGCTGAGCAGGTTCCCAGATGGAGTGGAAGAGCTGATTTTACTCCAGCTCCTGTGATCATGAAGAATAATCCCTTTCTACAAAACTTGAGTGTCCAACATTGTGATGACTATTAGAGGGGCCCTGCCTCCAACCAGGTGGAGGTAGGGGACAGTTGGATTTACTGGACTACATGGATCAAATGGCCTGGCACATCAGTCCCACAGAAGTATAAGGCTCCAGTAAATACCGGTGCACAGTGTACCCTGATGCCATTAAGCTGTCAAGGGGTGGAACCCATTTCTATTTCTGGAGTGACAGGAGGATCCCAAGAGCTGACTATACTGGAGGCTGAAATCAGCCTGACTGGGAGTTAATGGCAAAAGCACCCCACTGTGACTGGTCCAAAGGCTCCATGCATCCTTGGCGTAGATTACCTCAGGAGAGGGTACTTCAAAGACCCAAAAGGGTACCAATGGGCTTTCGGTACTGCTGCTTTGGCAACAGAGGAAATTGAGAGCTGTCCACCTTGCCTGGCCTCTCAGAGGATGCTTCTGTTGCAGGGCTGCTGAAGGCCAAAGAACAAGTGCCAATCACAACCACAACAGTGCACCAGCAGCAATATCGCACCGAGACTCCCTGATTCCCATCCATAAGCTGATCCGTAGACTGGAGAATCAAGGACTAATCGGGAGGACCCGCTCACCCTTTAATGGCCCCATATGGCCAGAGCGAAAGTCTAACGGAGAGTGGAGACTAATGGTAGACTATTGTGGCCTGAATGAAGTCACACCACCCTTGAGTGCTGCTGTACCGGACATGCTAGAACTTCAGTATGAACTGGAGTCAAAGTCAGCCAAGTGGGATGCCACGATTGATATTGCCAATGCATTTTTCTCAGTTCCTCTGGCAGCAGTGTGCAGGCCACAGTTTGTTCTTACTTGCAGGGGCATCCAGTACACTTGGCACCGACTGCCCCAGGGGTGGAAACACAGCCCTACCATCTGCCGTGGACTGATCCAGACTGCCCTGGAACAGGGGCAAGCTTCAGAACACCTACAATACATTGATGACATTATCGTGTGGTGCGATTCAAGGGAAGAAGACTTTGAGAAAGAGAGGAAAATAATCAAAGTCTTGCTGAAAGCTGGTTTTGCCATGAAACAGAGTAAGGTCAAGGGAACTGCATAGGAGATTCAATTTTTGGGAATAAAATGGCAAGATGGATGTTGCCAGATCCCCACAGATGTAATCAACAAGATAGCAGCAATGCCTCCACCAACTAATAAGAAAGAAACGCAAGCTTTCTTGGGTGCTGTAGGATTCTAGAGGATGCACATCCTAAGTAACAGTTTGATTGTAAGCTCTCTCTATCATGTGACCTGGAAGAAAAATGGTTTTAAATGGGGCCCTGAGCAACAACAATCCTTTGAGCAAATTAAACGAGAGACAGTTCATGCAGTAGCCCTTGGACCAGATGTTAAAAATGTACTGTACACCGCAGCCAGGGAGAATGGTCCTACCTGGAGCCTCTGTCAGAAAGCTCCAGGGGAGACTCGAGGTCGACCCCTCGGCTTTTGGAGTCAGGGATACAGAGGATCTGTGGCCAGCTCTACCCCAACTGAAAAAGAGATACTGGCAGCCTGTGAGGGGGTTCGAGCTGCTTCACAAGTGATTGGCACTGAAACACAGCTCCTCCTAGCACCCCGGTTTCTCGTGCTGGGCTGGATGTTCAAAGGCAGGGTCTCCTCTACACATCATGCAACCGATGCTACATGGAGTAAGTGGGCTGCAGTAATTACACAACAAGCTCAAACAGGAAATCCCAGTAGCCCAGGAATTCTAGAAGTCATCATGGACTGGCCAGAGAGCAAAGATTTTGGAATGTCACCAGAGGAGAAGGAGGTTATGCGTGCTGAAGAGGCTCCACAATATAATGAACTGTCAGAAAGTGAAAAGCAATATGCCTTGTTTATTGATGGGTCCTGCCGTATTGTGGGAAAGCATCGTAGATGGAAGGCAGCTGCATGGAGTCCTCGACAACAAGTTACAGAAACTGCTGAAGGAGAGGGTGAATCGAGTCAGTTTGCTGAGGTGAAAGCCATCCGGCTGGCCTTGGACATTGCTGAACAAGAGAAGTGGCCAGTACTTTACCTCTATACTGACTCATGGATGGTGGCAAATACCCTGTGGGGATGGTTGCAGCAATGGAAGCAGAGCAACTGGCAGTGCAGAGGTAAACCCATCTGGGCTGCGGCACTGTGGCAAGATATCGCTGCCCGGGTGCAGAATCTGGTGGTGAAGGTAAGCCATGTAGATGCTCATGAACCCAAGAGTTGGGCCACTGAGGAACACCAGAACAACCAACAAGTGGATAAAGCTGCTAAGATTGAAGCGGCTCAGATAACTTAGATTGGCAACATAAGGGTGAATTATTTTTGGCCCGGTAGGCTCATGACACTTCAGGCCATCAGGGCAGAGATGCAGCATACGGATGGGTTTGCGATCAAGGGGAAGACTTAACAGTGGACACTATTGCCCATGTTCACTCATATTCACGAGTGTGAAACGTGCTGCAATTAAGCAAGCTAAATGGTTAAAGCCTCTTTGGTATGTGTTATACCTTAGTGACTGGACTGTTCTTATCTCAACTGGTGGGAGCTACATTCTTTCGATTCTCCTCCTCATCCCTCCAGGAGCTGGTGGGAGGAATGGGAGGAGTGAGAGAGTGGCTGTGAGGTTCTGAGTTACAGCTGAGCTTAAACCACAAATTTAGTTACTTCAGTACGTCCATCGTAATTCTTCCTCTGCTCAGGTCTTCAAGAAAATGTATGAGTATCCAGATATTTACAAGTAGTTTACTGATTAATAGTATATTGATACAAATAAGCTTTTGATAGCCAAAACAAATCATTATAAAGCACAAAAATATCTTTCAGTTCTTTTACTATCCTTTAGTTCTATTCACATCCTGACACTTTTTAAATGGTAACAAAGAATTACCTTTGTCAGTTGATAGAGTAGATAGCACAAGTCACAGATCTTAAGTACTTGCCAGCAAAAGTGAATCCTTCAGGGGAATGTTTTCTTTTCTTTGTTTTTCAGCAGAACGCAGGAACAGACCCATTAACTTTTCTTTGTTTGGTGATTATTTTGGTTGTTTTTCTGGGGTTTTAGTTGGGTTGTAGGGTTGGGCTTTTCTTTTAGTTAGGTGACTTCAAATGCAATTGGTTAATTCTTTGCAGGCAGTGCACAAGTATATTTTCAGTGACATTCCAAATACTTTGGGGAAAATTTCAAACATCCATAATTCAGGAGCCTTAGCTCCCTAAACATGCATTTCAACAGCAAAATATTCACCCAAAGTTATTTTAAAATAACTTTAAAACTTTCTATTAATTTAACTAGAAGAATACAGAACTATGCAGGCTCATGGAAGGAGCTACCTGAGATTATGCAGTGTCTTTCATTACTACTCACTGGGAACCTGGCAGTTTTTACTGTCAAGATAAATGTACCAGTTTAAGAAAAAGAGTTTCTACCATCCCCAGTCCCCTGGCACCCTGCAACAATAACTTGACCACCATTGAGCAAACATGTGAGGCTTTTAATTAGATGGCATAGGAGTGGTGGCTATAGGCCTTCTGGATAAACCATATTTATTGTGCCGTTCAACATTTAGAATATTGAAGAGTGTTGTGAAACAGAATAGTGTCTAAAATCACCTTACAAACATAAAAAACATTTTATCTTTAGGGTTCCTGTAGTGGTTTAGGGACTTCATCTGAAAGAGGAGAACCAGTGGATTCCTCAAAATGGAAATAAGAACTGAGAGGAAGGTACAGAGTAAGGCAGTTCTGTTTCCACATTTCCTGAAACAGTACCAGATGGCCCAATGCTTGCCTTTCATTAACTAGTGTGCTGGAATAAAGCTGTGTTAATTAAATCACTAAACTACCACTAATTCTCCACTATTTGCTAATTCAACAAATTTAACTTTTGTTGTGTTCAATATAGCAAATTCTAATTAAGTCTTGTAAAGTTGAAAGGATCAATAATTAAATAAAATAGATGAAAAATTATATGCAGTTTTCTGTTACAACATTAACAACAAAATACATGTTCAAGGCACAAACGAGCTTACATGGAAAGAGCATTTTAAATTAAGAAGACCCCATAGAAGAAAATATTCAAGCAAGAAATACATTTGCTAAAGCATTTCAAATGCTGCCAACACACTGAGATGTAGGCTGTTTATCACCGAGCTGTGCAGCTTTTTTTTCCTTCAGAACCTCACAAATGGTACAGTCTCTTCAGATCCTGACTTTGTAACTCACTCCCCAGGTTACAAAGCTCCTGCTTCACTTAATCAGCCAAAGGTAAATACACGGTAACCTAAGCTGTAAAGAGTAGATCTCATGTCTGTTCAGGCTCTCTTAACCAAAATGTCGAAAGTCTTGTCAGGAAAGTAGATAGAGTAAGAGTTGGTTTTGTTACCCTTTCCTCCCATGTGGCCTTTTGGGAAAAACAGACAGCTGAGTAAGCCACAACTGTCCTAACTGTTCCCAGCAATCCAGAGTCTTATCTCAATGCTTTCCTTCATTTTGGTCTCCACTTGCAACAAGCAAGCCTGGGAGTGCACAACAGTATGAATTAAGAGCTGTCCTTCACTCATCCATAGTCAGTCAACAAATCCTTTGTTCACCTCAAGCGCTAAAACTTGAAAACCAGTAGAAATTGCACTCCATACAAAAATGAAATCTATTGTTCTTCCCACACAAGGCCTTGGGCAACCGTCTGGGTCCCTGCCAAGGTGGTACCCCAACACTAGGACAACAGCAGGCACACAAGACCTTGGAGGCTAAAGACTCAGGTCAAGAAACTCCAGTAAAACCATTCCTATTCCAGAAGGATTAATTCACATTGCTTAAAGAGTAAACACAGCGTAACACAAGGTCCATTTTTAACACGTAGTTTAGGATCGCTCATACAAAACCCTTCTCTTTGGAGTGCCAGCCTATATAGTAACATTAGTAAGATAAGGAATCACCTCTAGAAAATTTTTGCAAATTCACAAAAAATACTGGGAAACGTTTTTGTACTTATTTTTGAAGGAATTGAATTGTATGGGAAATTGATACATCAATTAAAAACACCCCTACCATAATAAAAAGAATTCTAATGATTACAGGAGATACTTAGTGTTTGCATTCCAGCTCCACCCACAGTCAGCACCTTTTTCCTACTCCTGCTATGCATAGGAAAACATCCCACTACTAAAACTTCTTTAAGACTGACGAATACCTAAAACCAATATAGACCAAATCAAATTTGCCACCAGAACAAGATAATCTTCTCTCAGGAGACAAAAATTACTGTTCAGCAAAGAAGCCTACTTAAGAACCTATTTTTTTTAAAAAGACTGGACTGGATATTGGGAATAGTACCCAGGGTTAATTATAAATGTTTCTCTAGAGAAGAGAGATTATTACCAGCACAGTGAATGGATAACTACATCCTTAGGTAACAGCTGTGGTGCTAATACTCTTAGAACTTTGGCAAACAAGCCTCCATCAAATATTTATGCCAAATGTTCAGCTGTGTGTATGACAGGTATAACTTAACCTGTCCAGCTTTTAATTCTTTCCATATTTGTATTTATGATTCTTAATTAAGTAGTTTGATACACTCAGCTGTGAATTAAGCCAGTGCCAAAGAAATAGAAGCTCAAATTGTTCACTTGCATCCTAGTAATAAAACATCATTTGACTCCTAAGAAATAATGAGATTCTAGGAAATGTATTTGCTGTGTTGTTATTGTGGCATCTCTTTAAAAAGATAAACACATATAGGACATATTAGTATCATTTTCCTCCTGAAGCATTTAAGAAAAAAACAAGAGCAAGCATCTGAATGAGATAGATTATTTCTCTGGACTGTTTTCCCGAATGACTGGTTCAAGAATTTGAGTTGTCAGAGACACCTCCCAGGCACAGAAACTGTCCATGCAGGCACAACCCATGGTGTGTCCACACCTAAGATGAAGCATATGCATTTCTTCCTCCATCCTTCTGAAACTCTGCGTAGAAAACAGTTCTAAACTCCAGGTGCAGATTCAGAATGACTCAAGGCTAAAACTCTGATTAAATCTCACCCTTGCTACCTCTGAGGGCAACACATCAGCCTATCATCAACCTCCCAGCTACGACCAACTTCTGTTTCTAGGAGAGCACTTGCCTGCCTCCAGCAGTACCTGGACTGAGGGTGGCAGTCAGGCTCACTGGCTATGGAACTCTGAGAGCTACATTAAAGTTGCTTTTTGGCTACATGCTGGGCAAATATAAAAAGAAGAATATCCATTCTCAGAGTTGATGCATAAACCGCTTTGACACATGATTCTTTGAGAATGATTAAGAAGCAAATGTGTCCAAAAACAGGAAACCCAGCAACTTTTATATTGGATATAGCTGTGAAGAGCAAGTTGTAGACAATTTTAGTTCTATAAATTAGCATTTCTCAAGGTTGCTTTTTTTTTTTCCTTATATTTGCCTAATTAGGCATCAAGTCTCCATCAGAAACCCCCTTTTATTATTCATCCCTATTTAGATAAGATGGCTTAACAAATGCAGGCAGGCAGGGTGAGAACTTCAGCAATTCAAACTCCATTCCACATCAGATAACTCTTAAGAGAAAACAGCTGATGTAGTTGACAGGAATGTATACATGATGCATGTGTATAGACATATATGTAAAAATACAGAACCTCGCCTGCATCCTGCATTCAAAACAGAGCACCCAAAGTAGAGCGATTTAAATGTGCTACTATTCCATCAACCAACCAACAATAATGAAACTAGTCTGCTTTACATTGTTTTCTAACTGGTGACATTTTTTGTTCAGCTTTTCCTCTGGAAAAATTACTAACCTAGATATGTTCCTCTCTTGGGAAGAAATTGTGGAAGGAGGTGAAGTGTGCATATTTATGCTTTCTTCTAATTGTTTGTGATGCTCAAGCTGAACTGCACCTCTATTAACTAAGGAGTTTAGGAAGGTCACAGTCTTCAAGGGAATATGCTCTACTGAATATCAAGTAGTAGGTCTAAAGTATTCCTCACCTGTACCAGTGCTTCACCTGTGCCAATGCCTTAGAAGTCAAACTTAAAACATTTAAAGACTTTGTAGGTTTGGGGGTGGAGGGATGTGTACCATTTGTCTTTAAGATTTTTTGGTGCAGGAATCATTATCAAGTTGGTTGCAAAAAACATTATACCCAACCGTCCCTGCAGGACTGCTAAGCCCACCACTAAACTGTGTCACTAAGGTCCTCATCCCCACAAAAGAGAACTGTGTTTGATACACTTCTTTTTCACTATCTTTCTGGAGTTGAGATTATCAAGAAAAGAGCTGAAATGATTAGAGAATACTTACAAGTTTAGTCTTTGAGGAAAAGAAAGTATTCCTTGTACAAAAGAAAACACAGGTAAAGGGTAAAACACTTCAGAAAGACAAGAAGATGCATTCAGAAAAAGCACTCAACATTTCTTTTAGAAGACAAGGGAAGAAAAGAATAAAAGGGTGGACAGGAGAAACCTCACTCTTGTCCACACACCCTCTAAATGAAGGAAAAAATCAGACAGATACCAAGAAACCAATTAAAAATAATCTAATTACCTTGAAAAAATACTAATGCTGCATTTTGTGAATACTGTGCACTCAAGGTGCCATCATTTGACAAATATAGAATCATCATAGAATCATAGAATAGTAAGGGTTGGAAAGGACCTCAAGATCATCAAGTTCCAACCCCCCTGCCATGGGCAGGGACACCTCCCACTAAACCATGCCATCCAAGGCTATGTCCAACCCCACCTTGAACGCCGCCAGGGATGAAGCATTCACAACTTCCCTGGGCAACCCATTCCAGGGCCCCACCACCCTCACAGTAAAGAATTTCTTCCTCAGATCCAATCTAAACCTCCCCTGTTTAAGTTTAAACCCATTACCCCTTGTCCTCTCACCACAGTCCCTAATGAAGAGTCCCTCCCCAGCATCCCTATAGGCCCCCTTCAGGTATTGGAAGGCTGCTAGGAGGTCTCCACGCAGCCTTCTCTTCTCCAGGCTCAACAGCCCCAACTTTCTCAGCCTATCTTCATACGAGAGGTGCTCCAGTCCCCTGATCGTCCTCATGGCCCTCCTCTGCACTTGTTCTAACACTTCCATGTCCTTTTTATGTTGAGGACACCAGAACTGCACACAATACTCCAAGTGAGGTCTCACAAGAGCAGAGTAAAGGGGCAGGAGCACCTCCCTCGACCTGCTGGTCACGCTCCTTTTGATGCAGCCCTGGATACGGTTGGCTTTCTGGGCTGCAAGCGCACACTGCCGGCTCATGTTCATTTTTTCATCAACCCACACCCCCAAGTCCTTCTCTGCAGGGCTGCTCTCAATCTCCTCCCCGCCCAACCTGTAGCTGTGCCTGGCATTGCTCCGACCCAGGTGGAGGACTTTGCACTTAGCATGGTTAAACTTCATTAGGTTGGCATCAGCCCACCTCACAAGCGTGTCAAGGTCCCTCTGGATGGCATTCCTTCCCTCCCATGTATCAACCGAACCACACAGCTTGGTGTCATCGGCAAACTTGCTGAGGGCACACTCAATCCCACTGTCCATGTCACCCATCACTAGCACATTCCTGAATAAATTAAATGGTCATCATGTATCACAAATTTTATTTTAAGTCTTTAGCATGCTTGCATTTCTTCAAATCCAAACTTCTTAGATTTGCAGTAACTGATTTGGCAACCATTACATTATCTGTTAATTGCATTTCATCCTAAACTACTATCAGTGCAAACTTCCTGTCAGTCAAACTCTACTTCGGAACATGCACAAACTACTTCTAAACCTATCCAAAGATCAGCTGAATACTCAGAATGCACTTGTGTATTTCATGTGTAATATCAGGTATCAAATCTGGTCTTTGCAGAATCAGAGAATTTTGCTCTTCCTTTGAAACATGTAGAAATACTCTGCAACAACTGCACATAAGAACAGTTTGTGGCAACTATCAACAATGCTTTTCTAGAGCAGAAATTGCATTTTAACCCAGAACTGCCTGATTTCTCCTTACTTCTTGATCTTAGATAAAGCATTTCAACTTGCCCATCTCTAGTTAAAGAAGTTAAAGGCATAACTAAATTGTTTAAACAATCTAAATGTAATGTCCAATCGCTCCAGTTTATCAAGGTCTGAAGGTCTGTATACAACAATAAAATCTGTCTTAATCAGAAAGTAGTCCACTCTGGGGCTGTCTTTCTCCAGGTAATTTTTAAAGGAATAATTGTGCTTTTATACTATTATCAAAAAATAGTAATTCTAAACTTCACTGTATGCACTGTAGTCTGCAGCCAGCACCGATAATTCCATAGACATGAAGTACTGTGTGTATGCAAACTCTCCATATATTCCACCTGTCTTTTAGAAAGCTACGGTTTTAATTAAAACAACTTTTTCCTACCCTGTAATAATCTCACTTATTAATCTTTGACCCTACACATCCAATCTGTCATTTGCTAAATTAGCTGTCTGCAGTATCATTCTAGTCAGACTTTAATTCATATGGTTGCTATTGGTTCCTTCATAGTCTCAAACAGCAGCTTAAATTTTTTTTCCAACAACAAAGTGCAATTATGAACTGTGCTGATTGTGTCGAAGTATGAACGGCAAAAGGATTTTCTATGTCACAAATTATTCTGTTTTATATACCTCGCAAATAATTCATTTGACAGGTAAAGCCCATTCCTAGTTCAGGAATAGCATATTAGTTATTAAAAATTTCAAATTGATTCATAATAAAACTTGTAATAATATTATTTCAACATCCTAGGCAGAAAATAAAAATCCAAACTTCAGGGCTGAACCCATCATCATACCTTTTGCATATCCAGTTACAGTTCTCATCCATAAAATATCTCCTACCTTCAAATATTAAATGAATGCACATGCCCTTCTCTTAAATATCCTTCTTCATCAGTTCATCAATACCTACTGGTTCTATTTAGAGACCAAGGAGGAAACTATCTATTTTATATCCTCCACTATGAAAATACAGTAATTCTCATGAAGAAGCAGATAGGAAACAGACACTAAAAGCACTGTACCCAGTAAATGATCCACTAAATGATGATGCTTATTTCGTTTTAAAAGAAAGATCTCACTCAAACACAAAAAAATTGGTACCTCAAGATACACAACTCACCAGTGGATGTACCATAAGATAGAGAACAACTTGCCATTTTCAAGACCTGAGCTGTATTATCCTTCAGTTGAAGAATTATGACTTCCTTTCATCAGGAAAACAGGGAGCTCAAAGTGTAGAGGTGGATTTTCATTTGCAGATGAAACCATGATCAATAGAACTTGGTTTTTAACCACCGGGGAAAAGAGTTTTTATAGTGAGCTTGAAAGTTCCCACATAAAGTTGACATAGCAAATGAAGAATTAATGAAAAGTCTGTCAGAGTTGTTACTAAAAATCCACTTTCCCTGAGAAATTAAATGTTCAAATGAAACAAATTCCCAGTCTAGTAAAACCATTGTGGAATGACCGTAATCTATTAATTAGAGCTGATAAGCAATCTTATTCTCCCACCCCATACTTACTTTCCATCAGAATTACAGATTATCTTCAGTGTTGTTGAAGTTTCATACAATAATATGCAATAGAAAGTGCATTTTAAAGCAAAATGAAAAAGTCTTGTGCTAAAAGCAGTTCTGCAAACAATTTACATAAAAAATTAGTAGTAGGTGTTAAAGGATAGATCACTTATTTCTTTTTTTCCAAAGAAAAATATGATAGGACAGGCATTTGAAAGTCTAATTCAAGTCCAAATCCAAAACTGACCCAGTTTTCTTATTTTTTCCTAATTAACTACTCTTTCCTGAACACCATTGCTACAAAGAAATCATTATTTTAACTCCAAAGCACTCATTTTAAGAAAACAGTGTATTGTTTGTCTTTGTGATTTGCAGGTGGAAGCAACCATTGAATTGTACTGCTAGCTGTTTGTAAACTGATTTTGTTAAAAACAAGCTAGTGCTGCAAATACTTTAATCAAAGGTCATAAAAGGCAAGAGAAAAAGCAAGCTTTAGGGTGAACAAAGCAAGCTGTCATGCTACTGTGCCCTGAGGGTGAACATAATGCTAGATGCTTTATCAAATAAAATAAAAGAGCTTGCATCCTTCTTACATGAATTGGTTCATGACTGAACTTTAATAAACAAAAACTATCTTAAAAAGTTTACTCCATTTTTTAAGCTTTATCCTTTTATTTGAAGTTTCCCTAGTTAATGTAATTTCTGAACAAATTCAGTGCAGTGACAGGGTTTCATTGCAATTCAATGCTTTATCCTATTTCAAAGCGTTTGAAGTCAGCATTCACATCCTTACTCAAAATATTTTACTAAAGTTCTCGTAATTCTCAGTTATCTTTTCAGCTGACTCTAATGTGTGTTTCTACTTCTAGAGCTAACTCCTCCAAAAGTATACTATTCAAATGTCCTCAGAGACAAGAGTAACTATTTTGAACACATCAAAAAAGGACAACAAACAAGGACCCAATGGAAATCACACATTTAAAGTAACTCTTACTCTAAAATCACCTGTTTCTTGTCATTAGCCTGTATAGTTAGACAACCAAAACCGTGTAGCACATAAACTGCTAAAGCTAGGTCAGGTGAAATTCTTCATTTCTATGTATTTAACTTCAGATTCAATCATTCTGAGGGGAAAAGAATTTTATTCTTTTTCTATCTGCCCCCATATAAGTAAACTTCTAAAACTGAACAGCTGGGATATTACAATATAGGTAGTTAAAAAAGAGCAAGTAATAGAAATTAACTTCCACCCTAACTCTAGAAAAGCAAACATAGAATGACAGAATAGTTAGGGTTGGAAAGGAAGGACCTTCAGATTGTCTAGTTCCAAACTCCTTGCCATGTTCAGCCTGGTCACAAATAGTGAAATGGCAGACAAAAGTAAGGGGCTTTGCAAAAAGCTCACCGGCTTCTGAAAAATTATGTTGTAGCATCCATGGACAATGAAAGTATAATGAAAGTTATATTTAAATCTTTGTCAATATATTGCATTAATGCTACTGAATCTTGTCAACTTCAAAAATAAATATCAAAATTGACCATTTTGGAGCTTCCAAATTCAATTATATCACTGTCAAGAAGACCAATCATCACATTGACACAAAGTCTTTAATCTATTGAAAGTAGTTTCTTCAGTGGAGGACCAGCTGAAATTGCACCTCCTATGTAGAGAAATGCATTCTAAACCACCCAATCTACATGCCTGCTATAACATTTTTCTCCTCAGTAGTATTTCATAAGTGTCACAGGGAGCAAAAAACAGAGTACAGAAGAGTCTGGGAACTGCTCCCATCAAGTCTCACTCAAAAGATTCAGTATCCTACCCTTCTCGTATGTCAGATAAAATTGATCTGGTCTTTCATGCAGCTTCACTACTATCCATTTTATAAGACACTTGGGTGTGACAGTTTTGTGAATTATCCCTTTATTTCTACTGATCAGATACATACTTTGCAAAATTAGATGTCATTGGGTTTATAACACCACAATACACTCATGCTGAAGACTGCAGCTCTTACTATTGATTTAAATGGACAAGAAAAACAAGTCTGCTTGGAGGCCAAAGCTTTCTGATTTTCCTTACCTGTAAGTTTCTAAGATCCTACTAGAAGCCCAAGCATTTTCTTAAAAGTAGGTGTGATGGTCAAAATTTAAAATCCAGACTCGTGAATGCTCCATTCTCTGTGCTGTGAAGTGAAAGCTAGTTTGGGATGTGTAACTACTGCAGGATCAAATCAAGCAAGCTCATAAAGCCTGGCAGTATTTTAAGACAAAGATAACGCCACAAAGTTGCCAACTCCTTAAAAAAAAAAAAAAAAATCAAAATATCTAAGGAAACATCAGTTGTGGGGTTCACTGAATAATCCTTTAGAATTAGATAAGATTGACACCATTTGATTATGAATTAACGGAAAAGTTTCCTACCCATTTGAGTGCTGATTTTTGAGTCCTGAGTGTGAAGCCGTTATTTTCCTATTGCTTTATATTGAAAGAAAAACATGTACTTCTCCTTTTTATCTATAAGATTTTTATTTTTATGCATCTTCCTTTTACTTTGGAGAAAAGGAAACATCTTTTCTGAAGGTAGCATTTAATGTTAGTAATCAGCAGCAACTGCTGTTTCAAGGACTACCAATTCAAACTATGCTGAAATAAGCAAAAGTGTTCTAATACACAAAAACTCAAAATAGCCTTTCCTCTGATTTTAAACTAATGCAATCCTTACCTTGGTGTGAGTTTACAGTCACTACATCATGAACAAATTCACTTCATCTGCATTCACAATTGCGTACCAGACAACTAAGGCAAATAGGTAACAAGTCAAGTAAACTAACAAAGAAAGAAAATCACATAAACAAAACAACTGGTTTTCAAACACCATGACATCTAAAAAGTATCCCACCTTCACACACTCTTCTTGCTCTAAAAATACATGCAATGACAACACACCATTCAAACTCTATTACAGCCAACAAAGGCACCATTAATGTATCACAGTCACAGAGGAATCATAGAATAGTTAGGGTTGGAAAGGACCTGAAGATCATCTACTTCCAACCTCCCTGTCATGGGCAGGGACACCTCACACTAAACCATGCCACCCAAGGCTATGTCCAACCCCACCTTGAACGCTGCCAGGGATGAAGCATCCACAGCTTCCCTGGGTAACCCATTCCAGGGCCTCACCACCCTCACAGTAAAGAACTTCTTCCTCAGATCCAATCTAAACTTCCCCTGTTTAAGTTTGAACCCGTTACCCCTTGTCCTATCACTACAGTCCCTAATGAAGAGTCCATCCCCAGCATCCCTATAGGCCCCCTTCAGGTATTGGAAGGCTGCTAGGAGGTCTCCACGCAACCTTCTCTTCTCCAGGCTGAACAGCCCCAATTTTCTCAGCCTGTCTTCATACAAGAGGTGCTCCAGTCCCC
Organism: Amazona ochrocephala; assembly: GCA_039720435.1. Taxonomy (NCBI): domain Eukaryota; kingdom Metazoa; phylum Chordata; class Aves; order Psittaciformes; family Psittacidae; genus Amazona; species Amazona ochrocephala. The sequence goes on along the minus strand of CM077881.1, from coordinate 76,111,189 downwards.
TGATCATCCTCGTGGCCCTCCTCTGCACTTGTTCTAACAGTTCCATGTCCTTTTGAGGTTGAGGACACCAGAACTGCACGCAATACTCCAAGTGAGGTCTCACAAGAGCAGAGTAAAGGGGCAGGAGCACCTCCCTCGACCTGCTGGTCACGCTCCTTTTGATGCAGCCCAGAATACGGTTGGCTTTCTGGGCTGCAAGAGCACACTGCCGGCTCATGTTCATTTTTTCATCAACCCACACCCCCAAGTCCTTCTCTGCAGGGCTGCTCTCAATCTCCTTCCCACCCAATCTGTAGCTGTGCCTGGCATTGCTCTGACCCAGGTGGAGGACCTTGCCCTTCGCATGGTTAAACTTCATCAGGTTGGCATCAGCCCACCTCACAAGTGTGTCAAGGTCCCTCTGGATGGCATTCCTTCCCTCCAATGTATCAACCGAACCACACAGCTTGGTGTCATCGGCAAACTTGCTGAGGGCACACTCAATCCCACTGTCCATGTCACCCACAAAGATGTTGAACAAGATCAGTCCCAGCACCGATCCCTGGGGGACACCACTCGTTACTGGTCTCCAGCTGGACATTGAGCCAATGAGCACTATTCTTTGCGTGCGGCCATCCAGCCAGTTCTTTATCCACCAAGTGGTCCACCTATCAAATCGATGTCTCTCGAACTTAGAGAGAAGGATGTCATGCGAGACAGTGTCAAAGGCTTTACATATGACTAATCCCAAAGTTATGGTAGTGAGTTTATAAAAAACTGTCAAAAATAGAGTCATTTGTAAATAAAGGTGAAAAGACAGCTGGCCATACATTCAGTCGTGATTGTTCTCCTCAATTCCAATATCTGTACCCTCAATTTATATTAATTCCCCTACATTAAAATTAAGTCACACTAAATTTTGCCATTTTGTCAACTCAATAGTGGCTGGAGGACCTGGCATGCCCAGAGTTTGAAGAACCGCTTTAGGAGGTAACTTAAATTTCAGCAGTTATAGCTAAAAGCCAAAGAATGCACGATGGGGAATTTCATGTGCATAAACACATTTCTACATTAAAGCTCCCTAATGAAGTTCATGTCATCTTGCTCATCAAATGACTTATATCAAAAAGCTTGAGGGCATTAGCTCATTTTTCCTCCATCAGAATCACTTCCAAACTTCACTGGAGTGATAGTTGTGCACATAAACAGTGGATTATTTTTTAAAAACCCAGTTAAAAATTTGCATTGTCTTCAGTATTAAAGATAAAAGTAACTTCAGTATTAAAGATAAAAGATTTGATGCTGCCATTACTCTAACCATCACAAAATAGTTAGCACTAAAACACTTTGTCAGCCTAGAGACAGATTTACTGAGTTTAGCTAAACTGAAGACTATTAAACTCTCAAACATTAATCCCTCATGATTCAACAAGAGGTTTAGAATGAAGCATAAATACTCTGCTCCAAAAAATTGTATATGGAGTCCAAGTACAGAGTACACTGAAGATCATAAGATTAATAATTCAAAATTAGAATTTTCAATGGTAAAGATTTATTGACCTGTGCCATTGCATGTAATTAAAGCATTGAATGCTTTAGGTTATGAAAAATGCTTAATAGTCATATATAGTAAGGTACAACTAGAGCAGACTGCCAAGAACCAAGTGCAGTGGAATACCTTCAAGGATGGAGATTCCACCACTGCTCTGGGCAGCCTGTTCCAGTGTTGGCCACCCTTGAGATGAAAACAATTTTTCATGTATTCTGTTGGAATTTCCAGGTTTTGTTTGTTCTTTTCATTGCAAACATTTGTGTGCAGGCATTTGTGCTGTTCTTCCAGTGTCACTGCTCAAGGGAAGCCCCAGACTCCCTTTTCATGCTGCCTTCCAGCTTTCTCCCCCTATTATGCTAGTAGCATGGCCATCCTTATCTAAATTAGGAAACTAGTTTCCCTGGATGAATACCGAAAGCCTTTTTAGAGGAGCCTTTCTCTTTTCAAGATGTGCAAGGATTCCAAATTAATGAGTTGTATGTATTGGAGGTAGGTACCTGAAAGAAGCCTACACAGAAATGTCAGTGCCAGAAAACAGTAAATGCCTACTGAATGTTAATATTGTACAGTATTTCCACCACCCCACAATATTTCTAGTAAATTGTCATAGTCTTTTAGGGCTGAGGCATCAGAGGATTCTTGGTCATGTATCAATGCAAAACTATTGCAGAATTAACCCATTGCTCAAGGAAGACTATGATGAAGTTTCAGTAACTCAAGAAATAGTTAAAGAAATAACACTAAATTTTAGAAATGTTAACATGCAAAACCAGGAATATATGAAAACATAACCATGACACACAAACCCAAGGAGTTAACAACAAATCAAGTCACACTTGACCTGGAGTGATTTGTAACACCACATAGAGAAAAAACAATAATCTGGGAAAGGAAAAAAGTGGTTTAGCAAGCTTAACTATTTTAGCAACTGCTAATAAATTCATATCTCTAACTACTGAAATACCAGTTCAATATCATTGAGGTTAATGGAGTTATACTAACACATTCAGAGAATCATAGAAAAGTTAGGGCTGGAAAGGACATTAAGATCATCAAGCTCCAGTTCCCCCCTGCCATGGGCAGGGACACCTCCCACTAAACCATGCCACCCAGGAGACTATTCCAGGGCCTTACCACCCTTAGACTAAAGAACTTCTTCCTCAGATCCAATCTAAACTTCCCCTGCTTAAGTTTGAACCCGTTACCCCTTGTCCTATCACTACAGTCCCTAACGAAGAGTCCTTCCCCAGCACCTCTATAGGCCCCCTTCAGATATCGGAAGGCTGCTATGAGGTCTCCACGCAGCCTTCTCTTCTCCAGGCTCAACAGCCCCAACTTTCTCAGCCCATCTTCATACGGGAGGTGCTCCAATCCCCTGATCATCCTCGTGGCCCTCCTCTGGACTTGTTCCAACAGTTCCATGTCCTTTTTATGTTGAGGACACCAGAACTGCACACAATACTCCAAGTGAGGTCTCATGAGAGCGGAGTAGAGGGGCAGGATCACCTCCTTGGACCTGCTGGTTACTCTCCTTTTGATGCAGCCCAGGATACGGTTGGTTTCTGAGCTGCGAGCACACACTGCCGGCTCATGTTAAGTTTGTCACCAACCAACACCTCCAAGTCCTTCTCCACAGGGCTGCTCTGAGTTTCTTCTCTGCCCAGCCTTTAGCTTTGTCTGGGATGGCTCCGACCCTCCAAAAGGTCAGATTCCCACTGCCATGTCCTCTCTAGCTTCTCAAGATAGTTCTTACTTTTGCCACCATGCCTAGAAATTATTCAGTTGTCTTAGTTATTTTCAGCCTAACTCCCTTCTTACCCTTTATTCTAGCTGAACTTAGCAAGAATATTTTCAAGAGCTTGTGTAACAACTGAACCCAGAGTCTCCAATATTTATTAACAGAACTAGAACAAAGTTTCATTTTTCCTGATCTATAACGGTTTGAAACAATTAGGGTTCAATGAACCACCGTACCACATATGTTGCTTACTGCTATATTATTGCTTGACAAACCCTAAAGATCATTCTTAATGTATTCTGCACATATATTTAACAGATATTCTGTTAGCTTTTGCATATGGTATAAAACAAATGTAATACCTTGTAGTAAATATTCAGGCATATGTGGAAATCTAATATATCACTCATACTAAGAGTTATGCTTTACCCCAGCCACTTTGCTGAACAGTGGACTTCATCCAAAAAGAAACCTTGTTGGTTGAAAACCCACATGCTAAGACTTACTGTTGCCACTCTCCCACATCAGGGGAATTCAGATAAATCATCTTTCTTAATATCACTATTGAACTTATAAATATGATGAAGATAAAGTAGCAGAAACAGTATTTTGTTACAGAAAAAAACTGAAACTGAAGCATCTTGTTGGCTGTGAAACTTACAGCTACAGACCAAATACAGCTTTTTTTGCAAAACACAAAGTATGTTGCTGCTTGTAGAAGAGGCAACAGTCACCTGAAGTTCAGAAACTAGAAGCATTTTGTTCCCTGACAAAATTTACCAGTGACTTTGTTGTATTTCAGTAAAAATGCAATGCATTATTAGATTACATTGGTGAATTTCTCTTCCAGCTCCTCTCTAGGGAAAAAGCCAGGCCCTTCTGAAAAAATGGAGATGAGACTGACAGTGAAGAGCTGTTACAAGAATATTTTGCTAAGTGACATCTGTGCTACTTACTAGAGTATCACACAACTTTGCTGCACAACAACAGCTTTAATGAGATGTGACCAAACTTTGGGAGCATTTAGTTACGAATACTTATCAGTAAAGTTTCGAGGCAGAACAATTCATACATACTGTTTTATGCTCCCTGCAGTTCTTGATAGCAGAAATGAAATAAAGCTGAGCAATCTTAGCATTGGCAACTAATTTGAAAAATTTAAATGATGAAACACAAAAACTGAAATACAATACAAAAAAGGCAGGACAGACCACAACTAGAACTAAAGACAATGTGACCATGGCATGTTAAACCTCAAATAATAAACTTTCAGTCTTTGCAGTTCACTAGTATATGGAATCAAACGTACTAATGAGCTACATAAGCATCAACATATCAGCAAACATTACTTGCCTAGAAGATTGATTTTGTCCTTTCTTGCTGTAAAACTACAATTCCGCATTCAATGAGGAAGATGTCTGCATGTGTGGAAGAAATATCCCTTAAATGTTTGTGTCTCACACAAGAGTATCTAGGGATTCAATTATAAGGAGTAATGGGACGAAGAAAAATAGGCACTATCCTCAGTCTGCCATTCATTTTATGATTTCCCAATGAAAACTAGCTCAAATCTAGGCATATGTATCACCACACTCAAGCTGTCTAATGAAAGAGAGGGAAAGAGCTGGCCAGTATGAAAACCCAAGACAACAAGTTATGCATAGGAGTTTAATTTTAACTAAAAATAATGGAAGCTTATAAAAATACAACAATGCTTAAGACTAAACACAGATTTTTAGCTATTTTCCACTTGATTATTTAAATTACATGTTACAGTCCAAATTCACAAGCCAAAACACCAGTTTATCATTTTGATAAAACTAGCAAAAATGGATTTATTATGAGAAACATGCTATTTAAATGTTCTTCTTCATCCAGCTCCTAAACACCGTCTTAACTTGCTTGGACATAAGCTTCCATTCTCTCATTTCTAGGTTGGATTTTTTCTATCTTCCCCCACTGAATTCAAAGTTCTGAGTTTCTTTCTCATATGGTATTAACGTTGTTTGAAAATGAATACAGTGCCCAAGAAAGCAACTGCTAACAGCATTGGAAACCAAACCTTCAAGATGGAACAGACAATGGATGCCTGCTCTGATCCCCCCTCTAGGCCTGTTCAGGGTATATAGTTTGTTTTCCATCTACTCTCTGATCTTTTCCCAGATATTTTTCTGCATGCCCTTATTCCACAGGAGCAACCTATTAACTTCAAAGATACGTCAAACAAGCAGTCCTACAGAAACAAGTGAAAAAGCTTGTGTGCCTAAAACTTCACATACTTAAATGCCTTTTTTATCTTCTGAGATTTTTAGTAAGACATCAAGTCACAGCCAAAGCATTCGTTTTCCTTAGATCAGCATTTCTGATACTGATCCATTCCAGCTCCATTTCCACAGAGTATTAAACACCAAGCCATTGGCATCTCATGGGTTTTCTCCAATATATTTTAATCTAAAGAAAGAAAGAAAAAAGTTACTTCTGAGGGATTCTAGGTCAAAGTTTCCTCTGTTACTCAGCTATTGTCTCCCACTGTACCACCGCCACTTCTAGAATGTATTAAACCTAGCAATAACTACTGTGCAGCTGAACTGTCGTATCTTCCTTCCATTTAATCACTGGTCCCCATCTTTACCCCATTAGGATTTAGGAAACCAAATCTAATTTCCTAAAACAAATGAGATGAATATGCAATCTCTCAACTCTTTCAATCCAGGGCCTTTTTAAATCAAAGAAAGCTAGCAAGCCTGGAGAATTAAGTACCTAGCAGCAATCACTGAGTGGTTTTAACAGAGACTGCTTTGCTCATCTGCGCTTTCTCCAGCAAGAGCTGTGTAGAAAGCTATTACATATCCTGTCTTTAAGAGAAAAAGGGAATTACAACTGCCCATAAATAGACACTCCTTAGATAAAGTCATGATATCAAAGGATGGGGAAAAAAAAGCAGAATGTGCCAGAGGGGTGCTGATTTATTAGAAGCGGAGCTCTACAAACCATTGCTAGTTAAAGTGCAAGAACACAAAGTGTACTGACTCACCACCGTAAACAGCTGTTTCAGAGGAGCAGTGTCTTCCTGAAGCACAAACATTTGTTTCTAGCTTGTTGTTCTTAGTGAGAAACAAGCACAGTACCAAATCCCTGTTTCATTGTATCTTTCAGGCTTTTGACTCTGAATACCCTCCCTATATCCTTCGCTTTCCACAGGATTTCTATTATGGCCTCACATACATTTCTCATGTATCTTCTATAACAATTTACGGACATCACTTTTTCAGTCACACCATCACACAACCCTTCTAGCTAGAAGGTTTAATCCAGGCTGCCCTTAAGACAGGCTACAAGAATCTTTTTACCTTTATTATTTGTGACTATCATGTAATAGCTAAGCACAGCGAGATGCGCTGTCTCAAACAGGTATAAAAATAAATTATTCCTCCTCCTCAGCAAAGCTATTTATGGAGGTTTGGGACTTGAAATACAAGGTCTGGGATTTCTTCTCTTCTGTGTCTATTTGTTACTGTTAACAATCGGGTTTATGATAATAGATGGTGTTAAAGAATAAAAGCAACTGTTCAAACAGACAAAATTCACTGATTGCTTTAGTAACAGCTTGAAAAAATCTGCTATACATCAAGTTTGAAATGAGGAAGCTGGTCACTGGCATTGCAGATATAAGTAAGCAGCCTGCAGCCAGACAGATGCCTACTTTCCAGTATGTACTGGACAAAAACCAATTGAAGAGCTGTTTGAAACCTATTGTTTCCCAAAGCAAAGCATCTCTTCATGAAGAAAAACAGTCAATAAAGGAAATCAAGGACCCGAGGAAACAATTTATGGGTGAGTAGTCTGGGCATATTTGGCAGGAAGCTCCTTTCACAGAGGGAGATGACACACTGAAGGATGCAATCTTCTTGGGGCTGAACTCAAAGCAGAAAAAAAAACAGCACTAAAAAGGAAGAACTGAACAGGCATCGGACAAAATCCAAAGTATTCACTAGCCCTTGACAAGCAGATGTTATTTCGACAAGGGACCAGCAAGCACTCACACGCACAGAAATGTAACACATCACAAGATGTCAGAACTGGAGAAGAAGGTAGCAAAGCCATCCATGCAGCAGTTGCTCAGAAACTGTAGACAGATTACATGACTAATACAGGGTTGCACACTACAAAATAAAAACAAGCAAACTTTTACCACAACACCTAAAAAATTACGACAATAAGTGACAACTCTGAAACCTTTCACATTAAGAGGAGCATTGTAATCCAAAAGCAGGATGATCAGTAGAAAAAACTGGCCAAACTCAAGGTGTATACTTTGTTTCTTTTTAATACTACCGCCTAAATTAGAGAATTGCTCCTATCAGCGCAGTCATACCTAACAAGAATACAGCCTGGGATGCATAAAAATGACATAATCTGTAATATGAAGGACTCCTTCAAGCCATTCCTTCTGTGCAAGAAATCTGCAAGTTTATCAGACCCAGAGTAAGTGCAGCTACCAAGTGAAATGGCTGTAGCTGTAATCGCAGCAGCCATATTAACTAAAGCCAGGAAACAAAAAGTCTAAAGAGCGTAGGGAAAAAAAAAATTAAATCACTGGATGACATAATATCATTATTAAGCAGGAGTCCTACTAACAACAGCTCCAAACATTAATTTTTTTATTAGCAGTTAATAGAACAGTACTTTGGTCAGGCACCATAAAGGATGAATACATTCTCTAGGACACTGCTCTGAACCACTGCCCTTCAGGTGTGTGCTGATCTGTGTCACCGATAGCAAGATCTGACTTTGAAAAGCCTTTTTAATGATGATAATGGCAATGAAAGCAGCTTCATTTACTTTATACCACATGAATCTCCATTACTGTGAACAACCTAAGCCATGACAATACTAGTGGTGAATAGCCAAACAAAAGCCTAAGCCATATTCTAACAAATCTATTAAGAAAGGAAAATTAGTAAGATCAAATCTCAGTACCATGGCACTCACTTTTCATGCAGCTATACAATATACACATATCAGCTTCTGCACTCCTGTGTTAATAAAGAAGCTGCGGGTTTAACCTGGATACCCTTATCTCAGTTCACATCTGCAGTGCTGCTCTTCTTCCCCCACTGTTTTCTCTTAAAGGATGCCAAGAAAGCAGCAATTAAGTCTTTTGTTTTCTCTTTTGCAAATCCTGCACTGTTATCAGTTCCTGAGCAGAGAGTTTCCTGCCCGGCTCCATGCCCAAAGCCTTGGCAGTCAGGAAGGTTTTAACTCATTCCAGGACAGATTATTTTGTACTGAACAGGAACTACATTGGTCACAGAACCCAACTACTTCAGAAATTTAGGAGAAATAAATTTACAGAAATAAATCTCAAACTGTTGTTTTGAATACCCTCTCCTAATGATTTTCCTTCTCATCATATCAACGTGCTGTTTCCTCATAGTACATTGAGTCACTCGTAGTACACTGAGTCACTCGGCTAGTATGTGAGTGTCAAACTGACTGGGGAAATAGGAAGAGCATATCCAGGTCTAACTGAAAGGACAATCATTTCTTCATACTCAACTTCAAGCAGCAGAAGGTAGGCTTGGATGACTCATCACACTATCATTTCTACAGGCTCACCTCAGCACCAACACTTGTGTTCGCTTTGGTGCTGCTTCATGGAATGGCATCATTAATTGCTAACCCTCCAAAGGCATTACTTGCTGCACTTAACACTACACCCCTTCAAATCAAAACCAACCTTTTCCAATAGTATGCCGCCTTTGATAACCACAATTTATGCCAAATGGGAATTAGCATATACTGCGAAATATGCATTTGGCTACAGCTTTAATGGCTTTCTGAAAAAAAAAAAAATAAAAGAAATATACAATGTGGATTCAGATTAAAATGGTGTAAATAGAAGTTAATGAATATTATTACTTGAGTTATTAGAACTTTCTGCTTGAAAAAATTTAATCTAATATTCCCATTTTTAGCACTGCCAACAGCAGTGGGGCATGCAGTTCAATAGTTCAAAGTTACCAGCTTTATAATTGCTTTCTACAGACCTTAAAAAAGGCATTTATGTTTCAGGATATAACAGAATGGAACGAATTACCATAGTCACATCAAATGCGGGAAAAAACTTATTACTGTGCTTAGTACTCAACATACCTTTTCCTTTGAGGAGCAAGAAGGAAGAACTAAAAAAGCACAGTAAACAATAGAGAGAAATCCGTAACCAAAGAAGGAGGAAGCCTTGGGCAGTTGCAGCTCAACCACTATTTAAAAACTTGAAATTTTTAACTGATATCACACATTTTCATTGAGACACAGCACTAGAAACACTGAATTGCAATTATTCTTATCTACACTTCATGTACTCAGTAGAATACGACAAGTAAGATTACATTACCTAATGCAGCTCTTGGAGCAAAAGGTGTTTTTGCTGTCTTCAGGTTAAGTGATATTATAGTATATTGACAAATTTGTTTTAACTTCATCAATCAATACTGCACGTGTACAGCATGTCACTGGAAAGATTATTTTGTTCTTGCATTGAGAGCTGTCTTGTTGACAGTCGCATCAGATTAAACATTTCAGTAGTGCTCAAAAGAATATGAGTGGTCATCTATAAGAAGGACACATGGTCTTCGGAACAACTACAATAACTACATAGTTTCAATTATTAAAAGAGGGAATTAAAATAACAGACACAAATATTAGTACCTACAGGAAAAAGCCCTGGGCAACTAGTTCAAGAAGTACTATTTCAAGAAATCACTTTGACAGTATTTTTACAAGGAAATCAACTTCAAGACTACAAACAAGCAATCTGGTCCTCGCAAAAAAAGACTTCCATTTCAGTTGCCAGCATAGCTTTTGTCCATTAGTGAAAACTCCTTTACAACATTCAGAGAGATACAGTTCTTACCACAGATTTTATTGATTTCCTTGAAGGGATTGATCAGCAGTGAATTCAGGAGTTCACCATCCTGAGCAACTTCACATAAGGTGCTAGCCTCACTACTGCATACACCAAAACAAGCACCTACTCTTCAGAGTCACAGCAGATTATAGATAAATCACACAGAACAAGTGCAAATATGAATAACCGTGATGAAGCAAAACGCTGCAAGTGGCAAATTTTAGATCTGCTACTCTTCCACTGGACAACACTCTCAACCCAAAAATCATTACTTTAATCAAGCATACTTTCCCAGTCCTAATTGTTCACTATTTCATGTTCACATAAATTAAAGAAACAGAGAAACTGTTCTAACTCATTTGTAGGAACAGATTGACAGAAATTGCTATCACATAAGTAGCCCAAGTTATCTCAAAGGCCCTGCTTCAGCCAAAGTAATTTGGCCTCCAAATCCAAACGGTTTTCTGAGATTTATGGAATTCCTGGGACATGAAAAAAGGTAAAAAAATTAAAGACCATCCTTGACCTAGCATTGCTTTGGATGTTCTTACTTCACTCATTTATGTCAATAGTGTGAGTATCATTTATAAAAAGGGAAACACCATGATTTTTACTGAAGCTATTACTGAGATAATTGCCTCATAATTCTGTGTTCAAATGTCATGATCAATGGCTCTGTGAGCTTTTAGGAAAGGAGAAATAGTTCCAAAGAGATGCTAGACCTTTCTTTCCTGCATCTGCCAAGAAACAAAACCAAACTGAATTCAAGGACTTATGAAATTCATAAAAAGAGTTGTGAAGTTGAATGGGGACCACAGAACAATTTCCCATGAAGTACCTACAGTTGCAAGTTTTATGCCAAAAAACATGATTCGGTGCACAGCCCCAGCATTGTTTGTTTTTCAATTTTAGTGTGTTTCTGTGCAATTTAGCGAAAATGTCAAGACTGTTTAAGCCTGCAAGTCTTCCTCCGTATACAGACTGGCAAAACTTGCATTGACTTCACTGGGGATTTGAACCACCGATTCTTTTTGAAACTATGTTTGAGGAGAAACACAGATTTTTCAAAGTTAACAAAGAAGTTTGGGAGAAAAAAAATATTTAGGAGGTATGTAACTAGTTTTTGTGGGTTTCGAAGACTTACCAGTAGAGCCTGAATCAACACTTCAACATTACAAACCACTCCTGAGAAATTGCTTAAAGGTCTTTGTTTGCAGTAAAATATACTTCTTTCCTTTTAGACCACTGCACACCACAAAAGGAGAACATTTATGTCTGTGTTTCTACCAAGAGACTTGGGATGAGGCTACTGTCTCAATGGTCCAAGAAAGCCTTTTTCCATTTGGGTACATTTCTGACATCAGCAGGTGATGGTTTGCCTGAGAGCACTGATACAGCCCAGAATTTAATTATGCCCTCAATATTCACCAAGTGCTCATTTTGAGTATCAAAGCCTTCAAGGGACACATTTTTCATTTCACTTATACCAGTGGAGAACTGAAGCATGTACAGTCATTTTTATTCTTTTTCTAGTTGTTTCTAAATTGCACTGATGTAACTCACAGTGAATTTTGTTGAATATTTCCAAGACAGTGCTCTTGAACAGCATGGCCACTGCACAAAGTCTGGCCATATAAATAGGAATGCCTCTACTTCAGGAGCAGTATATTAGTATCTATCATACTTGGAAATACGATTTTAATCAAAGGTCTTCTGCAAAATATACCTGTAAAAATAATTAATTATTGTTTGGAAAAGTGAAGAAAAATCTGCTTAAAAAAATTGTTATACTTTATATCTTTTAATACAAAAAATTCTCCATGTCCCCCCCTTTTCAATACAAGGATATTGTAGAGAAAGTTTGATTAATTCCCAGACTTTTTAACTGATTTCATTTATTAGGTTGATGTGCAATAGAAGGACAAGAACAAGCAAGTCACCAATTAATATACTAAGACATTCCTCCAGCAGAGAATGACACAGGAAAAGATGATGAAAGACTTACCTGATTCTAACAGGTTGAACTGTATAATGTAGAGAATGGCTGTGGGCCGCCCAAACTGTACAGTAGGTCCAGTTTGAGAGGTTCTGCACAGACGAATGCTCCTAAGTATAAAAGATGCAAATCCAACAGTGGACACGGAACAAGAGCCAGTGAACTCCAAAACCTTCAAGGGACAAGGCACTGCTAACACCAACACAGGCACTGCTACCATTACAGCTGGATTAATATTAGTGGAAAAATTCCCCTCATGTCAGGTAGTACTGTATAAGTACCACAAAAGCCTGAGGCTAAGCTTCCCAAGCAAGAGAGGTCTAAAGTGAATAGACCAGAAGAGAACATAATCCCACCTAAGATTCCTGTGCCTCATGTACAGTCACAACAATAGCAGTTCTTTAAGGAGAGCGGGGCAGTGAGGGGGAGATTTCCAGGAAGATGAAAAATCTTGTGCTTTCCTGAAATTTTGGCAGAAATGTGAAAAAGGGCAACAAAACCTTGACAAAAGCTCAAAAGTAATAAAATATACAAGTCCATTGTTCAATTTAAATTATAATGATTTCCTTATTCTATTGAAAAATTTCTCTTACATTCCCCTGAGGAATCTCAAAAAGGATTGACATTCACATTGGAGGAGAACTGGAAAACATGGATGTCCAGCTGGTCTGGAGAATAAATGAAACAACAAATTTCAACCAGAGCAAGGGGCCATCAAGTACAGTGAACAGACACTTGAAGCTTCTGGGAATTCACTATCATTGAAAACAGAACAACCACCAACAAACAGAAACAAAACACAAACCAACAGGAAATACACAGCTCACTGCCCCTTCCAAAATAATTAGGATCTACTGCTTTCACAAGGTAACACTGCACACTGAATCATCTTGAGCCTCTTCCCTTACATATACAAATTCCCATCGCAGTCGCCATGCTAGAGGACCAGTCTTTTCCCAAGAAATTCCCTTGCAAAAAAACATCTAGAAGGGATTCCGACTGTCAAGTTTAAATTTCCTCTCGTAAGATAACATCTATAACAAGTAAGATAACTGAGCAGGTGGATAAATACAGTTTGTTGTGAAAGTACCAGCATGGTTTCTGTCAGGAAAAAATCCTGACAGTCCTAAATTCTAACACTATAGAACAGTGTCTAACAACATGTGAACAAAGGGGATTCCATGAACATAGCACATCTAATTCTGAAAGACTTTTAAAGTTATTAAAAAAAGTTCCAGTGGATTGGAGGAAACATCCATTTCTGGACTGAACACTAATCTAATAATCAAAAGCAAATACTAGGGCTTAACCATTGCTGTACAGGGAGATGGCAAGTCAGTAGCCCCCACACACACCTCCCCGATCCTGGTCTCAGCCAACACCACCTATGAGATAGAAAAGGAAAGGTGTACAGGAGTCCATGCCTTTCCAAAACAAATGCTGCATCTAGCAAGGAGGAACTCCAGAAGGACCTCCCCGGAGTTGAGAAAGCAGGCAAAAGAGTGACAAACAAGCTTCAGTGGGAATAAATGTGTTGTAGTGCCCCAGGTACCATAACCTAATGCCGGAGAGCTGACAGTTCGAGCTGATAACAGAGAACTTGGAGCTGGCACTGACAATACTGTGAAAGAAAGAGTTAGGCATTGCTGGGCAGGAGTTTTCAGAGCCCTAGAAAGCAACATCATTTTGCTAGGATATTGAGCCCTAGTGCACTGAGGTTGGTTAAAGCAAAAAAGCCAATCATTACACAGCAGGTAGTAGCCCTTCTGGAATGAGAGGTAGATTAGGAGATAAACAGTGTTGGCATATTAAAAATTAATAACAGATCCATACATACATAACACCTCAATTTTAGACATGTAAACTAAGAGGATACCAACACCAAAAACAGCTCATTTGATGCATGCTCTCCCTAAACAGCATCTTATTGCTGCATGATGCTGAGTCAGATGACCAGCACTGGCCCAATAGGACATTTTCTGTAGTTTTATGACTTGAACAACATTGTTTCTTCCCTTCAGATTAGAGATCTGGCCTGAAAGTGTTCCTTCTTGTTGGTTTGATGGTTATTACATTTAAAATGTAATGGCTATCCACCCCCTTTTTCTAGCATAATGGGAAAAGAAAAACACCCAATTCATCTTTTTCATGCCATTCACCATTTGATAAACTCCTGTTACTGCAATGAACAACTTACAGTAATGTCTCCTATTCTCATCCTTGGAAAGATTTCAAATTCTTCAATATATATTTATGTAAAGCAATTAGTATTAGCTACTCTTGCAGATGGTTTTACATATCGGACACCATGAAACTGATTGTCACTACACTACATACCTTTCTAAACTTGCAAATCATGATTGTGCCCTGAGCAGAGGTTTCCACTGAGCAGTCTACCAAGACCTCCAGGTAGGCTTCCTAAGGATGCATCATTTAAGCCATACAATGTAAATGTTCCCCTTCATTGCGTGACCTTGCATTTATGAACACTGAACATGCCTTCTCACACAGGTATTTCTTAAGTATCTCAGAGTCTTATCTAGCAAAAAATAAACTAACATTAATCTTCTGGACTTGATCCTAACTTCTGCTTCCTCCCTTTCAAAGGCATAAGTAAATACTAGATTTCATAGAGACTTCTAAGATATTCCCCATTGCATCTGTTCTCTCCCTTACTTTTAGTTTTCTACCGTGGGTCTCCCATTTGACTTGTTTTCCATTCCGAAATGAACTAAATATTGGAAACCTTCTTTTGCCCTTTTTTGTTTTGGTGGGTTTTGGGGAGGGTTTGTTTGTTGTTTTTTTTTTTTGGGTTGGTTGGCTGGTTTTTGTTGATGGTGATGGTGGGGTTTTTTTTCCAGCCACTAGAGCCAGCTATCCATTCTGGTCATCGTAACTGTTTTATCAATTCTGATCAAACTCAGTGAGCTCATCACCTCCTATACGATTCACAGGCAATTGTATTTCTTAACCTTTCAGCATAGCAGAACCATTAGCTGTCCACATGCTATATTAGGCTATCACAGTGGATGAAGCCAAATACAGTCTCTGTTGCTTTGGTCAATGATGACCTATATGCTCTAGCACAAGGATAGAGTGGCATGTCAAGTAAAATATCTAGAATTAAGTTTGCCTCTGTTCAAAATGAATTTCAACTATTTTTCAGGGAGAATACTCATGATCACAACAGATTTATATCAGGATAGTCTACTCCATTTCTTGGGAAATAGAAATTTTTGAAACTAAATTTTAAGAATTATCTGGGAAGTTATTTTCAGGTGTTTTTTTTTTATAATTGTCTCCTGTAATACTAAACATAAACCTTATGTTGTTTTAATTCACGGAAGTAACTATCTTGCTCACTTAATGTTAAGTCTGAGGACAGAACATATTATGACTTCAGTGATATTGCTGCACATATGAGATCGTTATAAAGACACAGCAAACAAACTCAAACCTGCTTCGGATATATGTTTTACAAATGGACACGAACTCCAAAGAAGAAGATACATTGTCAGATGTTCTCCATGCCTGGTGATATTTTCAACTCATGGACTTTGAGCTATGATCAGTTTTGATATTACATATGTTTCGCCTCTCCCTAGTGAGAACAAGAATTTTGCAACATTAATGAACTTTTGGAAAACCAGATACTTCCATATTTTTTCTGCATCTGTCTTTATTCTGCCCATTTCAGTTAAATGATATTTTCATATTTTAAATGAAATGTTAGTTATCCATGTGATTCTACAGTACAGCTTAGAAATACTCTAGGTGGCTGTTATACAGTAGCTCTTTTGAAGAAAGAAAACCCAAAACAACACACAAAAAGAACTGAGTCCTCCACAACATACTTGAAGTCTGACTAAATAAAAGCTAAAGTAGAAAACAAACGTTAGAAAGGACTGTGACAAATCAGCCTTTAGATTTAACAAATATCCATAAATACTTCTCACATTAAGTTTATTTTAAACTCTTGAAGTGTGTTAACTTTAATGATTACTGAAAAAAAACAGCCTGACTGAATTATCATATAAAATCTTCTTTATGAATGTAGTTTGTAGTTTGTCTACATTCTAAACAGAGAAACAACATACTCCTTGAATTTCTAAGCAAGATATACTAGCAACCTGTGCTAAAATGACACAGTCCCTACTCCTTCTCAAGAAACAGCATTTCTGGTGGACAATCTGTATTTTGATCTGGGCATCCCTTTCCATATTATTATTCCCTTCATAAACACTGAACTATACTGTGATTAGAGTCACACATATCCATTTTCAGGAATGAGCTCTAAAGGTAGGAAAAATGCTTATGAAAGGAAATCAAAAAAGTTCTGCAAATTAATTACAGAATCAGAATGTAACTGTGGGTAGGTGCCCCAGAACTTTTTGTGGGCCTTTCAGGGTAAAAGCAGCACTGAACTATAAGCGGCATCCAGCAAATGTGAGAGGGCTCTTACAAAACAGACCTTTTTTAGCACATCATATAATATTTTTTATATATATATTTACATATATATAAACTACTGAGTCTTAGATGCATGCTTTCTAAACATTATTCCAACCTAGGATAAAACTAGAACTCTACATTAGAAAGGATGGACAAAGTGAGAAATATTTAAATATTAATGTTTAGTAACACTTAAAGGCTGCTTATTGACTTTTAACTCTGATCTATATGATATTCCTGATATTACCTATGCTGTACTGCAGACATGCTCCAGTGAAAACCTTATAATTTCACTCCCCAGACTCGTTAGCTGAAGGCACAGACTCGCCTCTGCTGGCAACTAAATGCCTAGAGGAAGCTAGACCACACTGATCTCATCCTTACACTAAGAAGCTGCCAGGAACATACGTGGCCTGGTGAGCCAGACAACATGCCTGGGATATGCTTTTGTGGCTGTGTGTGGCATCATACCATTGCACAGCAAATTTCAGTTACACAAGTAACTCCAATTAAGTGGACTTAAAACCCTGGAAAGAGACTGATTGTGTACATTACAGCAGTTTAAGTCATCGGTATTTGGTCTGAAATGAGTTAAGTATTTTTATTCGAAGAAAGTAGGAAATAAAAGCTGAAAGAGCTGAAAACCGACTACAAATAAACAACCCTGAAATGGAGCTGCAGAATTAGTTGCATGCCTATAGATGAAGTTTTTATTAATGGGTTGGTTATACATACACTTGTTATTTATCTATTTGATTAAATATATGGAAACCCAAAACTAAAAAAATACTTGCCGTTATTCAGGTTAAGAGAAGACGGTGCAAAATACATTTAATCTAGTCATTCTAAGTATAGAAGCTCATAATTTATCTTCACTGCTAGATATTTTAATGGCCAACAGAATATACATCTAATTACATAAAGCAAAGCCTTAAAGGAAATGAAATATTCAGGGAAAAATATGATCTAATTAAAGCATCTACAAACATGTTTCAGAAATGGGAGAGTATATTTAATTCTATAGGCAAAAGGTTTTAATATGAGATAATCTTGTGAGACCTCACTTGGAGTATTGTGTGCAGTTCTGGTGTCCTCAATATAAAAAGGACATGGAACTGTTGGAACAAGTCCAAAGGAGGGCCACGAGGACGATCAGGGGACTGGAGCACCTTCCGTATGAAGACAGGCTGAGAAAATTGGGGCTGTTGAGCCTGGAGAAGAAAAGTTGCATGGAGACCTCCTAGCAGCCTTCCAATATCTGAAGGGGGCCTACAGGGATGCTGGGGAGGGACTCTTCATGAGGGACTGTGGTGAGAGGACAAGGGGTAATGGGTTCAAACTTAAACAGGGGAGGTTTAGATTGGATATGAGGAAGAAATTCTTTACTGTAAGGGTGGTGAGGCCCTGGAATGGGTTGCCCAGGGAGGTTGTGAATGCTCCATCGCTGGTGGTGTTCAAGGCGGGGTTGGACATAGCCTTGGATGGCATGGTTTAGTGGGAGGTGTCCCTGCCCATGGCAGCAGGGTTGGAACTAGGTGATCTTAAGGTCCTTTCCAACCTTAACTATTCTCTGATTCTGTGTATAACTTTCAGATTTGCAGACTGTCAAACCGTTTTACAAAATACATTAGTTGGGTACAGCAACAGTTTGAGGCATTGCACACCGCTTCACTGGGGAGGAAAAAAAAAAATAAATAAAAACAAGAAATTTGGGCTGGTTTTGCTTTGCATCAATGAGCTCTGCCTTATCCCAATGGTACTTTATATTTGTTATTACAAAGGTATTGTAAACTGTAAAGATGTTACAAAGGTACACAGATCTCAGCTTAAATTTTGTCAGCTTTAGTTTCAGATACAGTCTCTTGCTATTGTGGTTTGTTGTTGGGGACTTTTTCCTTTTATGAAAGGTATTTCTTTTGCTTGAGACTTCCCCTGTTATTTCATGTTCCTTTTCCTGAGGGCAGTATATCAGCTTAAAGAAAACATCAGGCTACAAGTGTACACGTAGTTGAAATCTCTCCCTTCTTGGCAAATAATTGCTATAAGGTTGGACAGCACCAGAGGTAACAAGACTGATGAGCATACAAACATACAGCTCCATACTGGCAACAAAAAGGAGGTATGTTTCATTAACTGGTCTAGCAAAAAATCCACAGTGAGCACATTCAAAAGGAAAGACAAAATGGTTTTGCCTACAACAAAATTTGGGCAAGACCATTTTCTCAAATATTCCATTCCAAAACATGCAGGAATTAAAGTTTTAACACCTTTGTTTAATTTTCCAGTGTCAAATGGTAATTCAGGGCACTGCTTTGACCTAACAGTTCTCCAGTTCTCCCAGGGGAAGACTGGATCTGGGTGGGGATTACCACACTTCATGCAGATAGAGTCAACCATACATACAGGGTAAATGGAAAATGTTCCAAGAGAATCAGTAGGGAAAACAGATCCTGAGGCAACCTGCTTGAAACAATCCGTAGCCTCTTTAGGAGAGTCAAAGATACAGGTCACTAATCTGACACACTTTTAGCAACTATTTTGCAATCCCTCTACCTGTATCTGAAGGGATTTTAGAGCAAAGCATTGTACTCTTGCTGTAGTAAGATTTATCACTGCAGGATTTTTATGAATGCCTTTAGAAAAAATTAATTTACTCCCAGCCCCACTTCAATTAAAAGTTCATTCAACTGATTGCATTATTATCTTCATATGCTGGTAATTCAGGATACTTAATATTGGTTTATTGCCATCCGAAGTATTCCTGCAGTTTCTTGTTTCCAAACACCTTACAGTAAGCAAAATATTTAGATCTTAAGCAGTTCTCACTCACTGTGAGAATATCTGACCTCTTTCTTGAGCTACCAGAAACACTACATTGCTATTACTAAATCACTGTGAACTCCACCACACTCATCTAGAACAACTCAAAGAACAGTACACACAACTTGAGTTTCCACTGTGTCCAAAAACAATGGTTCAAACCTAAGCCAACTCAAATACCATATACACACATGGGAGATATCATGAGATGAGCTTTTAAATTCACTCTTTTTTATCCCAATAAGGAGGGAAAAAAGCAATGGAGAGAACCTGCTTCCCAAAGATGAGATCTCCTCCAGACTGCAGATAAAGAACACTAAGACTTTTGATAAATAAAAGGGTTTTGTTTTCAGAGCTGTTAGCCTGGTATCCTCTATGATCATTAAACCAACTTTTTCTTTCTTCTTTTGAATGTGAAATGAGATTACCTGGAATTAATAGAAGTAAAATGTAAATTTATCCTGCTTCCTGCAAGGTGACCACTTGTCAAATGTCCCGATGAGATTCCCTACAAGCCTGAAAATAAACTCCCTAAACCTGAAAGTAAATTTCAGCTGTAGTCTGCATCTGAGAACTTAATGCATGAGCATCTGTTCCTGCAGTTATTCCATTTAAAGCACATTGTGATTTCCAAAATGCAACAGAGGTGTCCTATGCCACCAGTCCTATCTGGAAGCTTCCTGCATACAGAAATATTTTCTTCCTATTGTTCCTTTTAATTGCATCATGCGGAATTACACCAAATAATATATTGATTTCTAAGATTTGTGTAGATTAAGAAATAATGCAGTTGGTAACACATCCTACTATGTTTTATTGGATCCTCTATGGTAATTTTATAAGGTTAATATATTATCACCTGGCTTGTGACATACTAATGCACATGTTGCACAAGTAATGTTCCATATATGTACCGATAGTTGGCAGTGTTCACTCAATGCTTTACAGGCATGACAGCAATTCAAGAGGACATCCAACAGCATCACACCATCTGAGCAAGAGTTACATGCTGAACTTCAGTATTTTACCCAGGCGCACCATTCCTCCTAATTTAAGTTGCCATTAATACTATCCCTCCCAAATATTAAAAAGAAGAAAGTACTAATAATTGAGCCACTTGCCTTACTGTGCCTGTGGAGCATCTCCCATTTGAATATTAACATAATTGAAGACTATCATCCTGGTTTGTTTAATTTTAAACAAACATCTTGTACATTATTCTGAACACATTAAGTCAACATGTGGATGTTATCAAGTCCAAAGATAAGGTGGTACTAGCAAATTTTGGAAAATCTTAATTGAGAAAGCAGGTGGTTCTATGAAGCAATTGCGAGTTTCAGTTCACATCTTCCTTCCTGAAGCGTTTTGTGAAAATATACACATCTACATATTTCTGCATCTATATATATATATATCAATATACATTTCTATTTTTTGAATTTCATTGTTTTGGCTAAGTATATAATTCCGTATTTTCCTCCACTTGCTAATTTTACTTCGACAAGTCTTGACAGATGACAAGAAGTCTTCTCTTGCGGCTTTCCCACGTTCGTTTGAACCCGATTCCATATCCACAAAGCTGTCACTGAAGTCACCTGCTTACTGACAAAGCAACGTATAACGAAAAAAAAAAGCTACATGGCTGTTCCAATTCCATCCAAACAACTACACACAATCCAATGCCATGAACCAGTACCTGCTTCAGAGAGGTGTTAACTTTGTCATCAAAAGTGCAGACTATCACAACTATCTTTGTGTATGTGTGAGACACTGAACTAGAGGCAGAGAGAAGGAAAAAGTTGTCTCCTTTCTGATCATTCTCCCAATATTCTTTTCCCATTAAAAGTCAAACGCTCCAGGTTAGCATACAGAATTAACTGGAGGATGTGATGCCGATCCCACCACAAGTATAATGGCATTGGAAACACCACAAAATACAGTGGTTATCGCTAATGAGTAGTAAAACTCAAACAGCAGCACAGGCTGGTGGCTGACCAATTGGGAGCCTAAAGGGCTACCAACACCTGTATCAAAACGGACAAGGAAAAGGCTAGACAACAACAAGGACTGTTTACACTTAGTCATACAACAGCTATTCTATACCACTTCCCACATAGCATTTCCTTGTCTTTTAACATTAGAATAGATACATTTAGGAGAATGTAACTTCCTTTCATTTCCTTACAGCATTTACACAGGCAATAACCAGATGGATTTCACTTTCAGGACACATACTGAAGTTGAACAGGGCATCATTACACTGCTCTTTCTTTTACCATTGTCCACTACAGAAGCAAGGAATTTAATCCAGGCTACAGATGTGCCAAAATTTGTGAAGCAGTGGGAAGAAGTACTACGATTTTAGATCAAACTAAA
Organism: Amazona ochrocephala; assembly: GCA_039720435.1. Classification (NCBI taxonomy): domain Eukaryota; kingdom Metazoa; phylum Chordata; class Aves; order Psittaciformes; family Psittacidae; genus Amazona; species Amazona ochrocephala. The sequence continues at coordinate 76,089,366 of CM077881.1, read as the reverse complement.
ATAACCTCAGGACTGCTCCACTTTGGACCAGGGCAGAAGCTGAAAGCTGAAGCAAAACATACTTTTGCATGTGACTGAAGGTATGAAATGCAGACAAGCACCCTTGTATCCCCAAACATTTCCTAATAAGCAAGACAGCTAATTGTCCTATATTGCTTTACTTTGATCAAGATGGGACTCATCAAGACCAGGTACAAAAGTATTCTTACAGCCTAACCTAGAGCTGAGCGAGCCAGGTATCTCTGCAGTTCCTCCTTTCTAGGCACTGGGAGTAAAGAACCTGCTGCTCCTAACTCCTAGCTACAGTGGCTGACTACTTGGACCAAAAAGCAAAGGAATGAGTGGAGAAGCAGCACATACACATTTGGTTCTAAAGCGCACAGGAAGACACACCTCATACTTCTACAGCACAGACACAGCTGATGCCTATATTATTCTTCATTGACTCGTGCTTTGACAATTATTGTTTCACCTGAGGAATTTAGAAGGTTTACAAAATAGAAATGCATCTGTCCCTGATACCCTATGTTGAAACACTTTGCCCTGAAAATACACTACTAGCAACACAGATCTTTAAAATATGAAACCAAAGCTATCTAGCATTCTCACTTGATCAAATAAGATATTGTCTCTTCATATTATATCACTACAAGTTGACAATTACTAAATAGTTGTCTTCGGAACTGTAACTACTGGCAATTCACTTCAAAGATTATGATGTACAACAAAAAACTCAAAGTAGTCAGTTCTTATCAAAAGCATAAGTTATTTTAAATGTCTGTACAGATCCATCACAAGTTATTACAGGAAAGGTAGATGAGGCATACTGTACCTATAAAACTGAAGGGGTCTGTCTCGTATCATAAATTGCTAGCAATAACAAATGTGTATCTGCGCTAAAAATGCGACTGTAGCTATAACAAGCTGTATCATTTGAAAGGCAAGGGAGAATTTGCAGTAGACACACAGGACTGGTAAGCCGTTTGTACTTCAATTTATAGAAGTTTTTTCAACAGTATTTCATAAGAAACATACTAAAATTGGTTTAAAATTATAATTCTCATTTACTTGGATAGACTCTTAGAAAAATCATAGACTACTCTGGGTTGGAAAGGACCTTCAAAGGTCATCTGGTCCAACCCCTCTGCAATGAGCAGATATTTAATAGATAATTTACTTAACAGCTTTCATTGTTTTGGTTTCTACTGTCAATTACTTCGAGTCACAAATACATAAAGATCAAAAATCAACACCTAATTCCCAAAGTGTTGTTAACTATAAAAGTGTTATGTTATCAGTAACAAATGTGAATTAGTGACTTGACACATACAATTATGTAGTGGCCCTTGACATTGTCCTGATGAATGCAGAAGTGCTTCCAGGAACCCTGTCTGTAGCCATATTCAGGAAAGATAGCCAGACAGAATTTGAAAGTGTTGGGTCAGTTAGAAGAGACAGAAACATGAAACAGTTGATTCAAATATGGAGCAGTCATGAGAGTATTTCTTGCTCAGGAGCTTACAATTGATATTGATTTTGATATTCCATCAACTTGGATTTGACATGGCAAAAACCTTGCAGTTAAAAGCAGCAGCTTCTTAAAAGAGTGGTGGTGAAGGCAGGGTCAATAAACAGTAAACAAGCACAGAAAGACCCATATTTTCTTACAATTCTGTCTCAGAAGACATCTGACAGCAAACGAATTCTTCAAATTTGACTCATAATAACTAGTTTTACAAGACAACTACTGAATTGAACTAATTGTGCATAGCCACACCTGGCTTTACCTTAAAACACAAGCTCTCATTATTTCCTTTACATTTTAATAGATTTGCTGTCTCTAAGCAAGAGCTGTACAAATAAACGATTACATTAAAGATGCATAATAAAAACTGACCTTATTTACAACATGACTCCAGCCTGAAACAACACAGCAACTTCCTGCTTCAGCATATGAAATGGAATGAACCATCCACAAAATCAACCATTTCATTTCTCTACAGATATTATCATCCCTCTTTGGAAGGGGTTTGCCCATTCTAACTTCCGTATTGCTTGCTCTCATTCAAGGTTATCTAGTATTTATCAGCCCCTCATGAAGGCAACAACATACAAATACAATTATGCAGCGTCAACATCTAAGCAGCTAAAGGAAAAAGAAAACAGACATCCCCACCTTCAGTGGCACACATGCAACAGATATTAACATTTATCCCCACCTCATCTATGTAATCCAGAAGGTTGTAATCTAATTTCCCACCTAATCCATCCAATCCTGGCCATCCCACTTCATGCATTTTACTCCAGAAGTGAACTAGGTCTTATCTCTCTGCAAAATCTATTTAAAATTACCTGCCCATGCAAAGTTTCATCTCAAATGCTAACCAGATACAATATTCTTCCTTACACTCTGACGTATAATGGAACTAGAGCTGGGATTCTCATCTTTGCAGGGATTTAAGCATACCGAGTGCGTTCAACTCCAGTTCTCTTTAATTACCTCCAACTTTTGGAGATGGGAAATACTGGATCTCTGTCTCAAGACTTTGTAAACTCTGTTTTCATATAATGACTAAGTAAGACAATCACTAGCACATCTCAGCTGTTAATTGAAGGCAAAATATTCTCTAAGCTGTGGATATTCACATTCTTCATCCCCATCCTGAGTTACCTCAAGAATATTAACTGCACTAAACACAACCAAGCTCAAAGATCTTTTACATCACTCCAAAGTGGCTTCTTTCCACATAGAGAAGATAGAAACATGTTGCTACTCTCAACACTACAAAAAAATATCCTGCTTTGACAGCCCAGTAAAAGACTCTTCTTCAGTTTTAAAGGAAATATGACTATCAGAAAAATACATTTTAGTAACAACGTAGGAGAGTAAAAAAAATTAGAATCTGAATGAATATTCACCTCTTACACAAAAGGCATTAATCCATTATGTGAATTTTTAAATGGCTAACCATTTTTCCATGCAATGTCATAATACTTCCATCCAGGAAAAGATGGAACCATCCCTGATCCTTTAAAAGCCTTACAAGTAGTTCCTAAAAGAATTATAAAAATTCTTCAACATGCATTACAGTGCAGTTCATGGTTCCAGTAAATGGACTCTGTTCTGTGCTTTGTATGTTATATCCCATACAATAATTGTGGAGATTTCAGAAATGCAGCAGAACTTACTGAACTCTGCAGTACTTCCAACGGCAATCATCTGTAAGTTGCTGCTAAAGCTCTCAAAATATCACACAGAAGTAGCTTCCAGTTAGGAATCATGAAAGCAAATGAGGAGAATAAACAAAACCTGCACAGTGAGCTGACTCACTTTTACAATGCCATTATAGAAGCAGTGGTTAGTGGTACATTCCAAAGGACACTTGCAGTATCAAAGGTTAAAAGCAAGTACATGGGTTGACTTTTCCCTCTAACGTGATATACCAAGCAGTTTAGACCATCTGGTACCGAAGAACTCTTGCTTATCTCATAGTTTAAATGCATAGGAGAGGCATAACTGTTGAATTATTGCTAGAACTATAAATATCTAGCATGTTATCTTACCTTATGCAAGACTGCTAATTTACAGTTTCAAGATATCCATTACCTTCTCCTGTCCTCAAAATGTGGTACAGGCATTCCCTAAAGAAAAATTTCCCTTCAGTAGTCAGGGTTATTCAGCATGTTTGCTACATCTGGGAGATGTGTACCTTTCAACCAATATGAATCTCATTACCAACAGACTTATTTCTTCCTCAGGAAAAGTAGGGGAGGAACATGGACATCTCCTACAAGTACTCAGAGATTAGGCACAGAGCAAGCCCACTTCTTGGGAAGAAATTCATTGGAAGTGAATGCAAAGAATATCTGTTCTTCACTAGCCATCATCTGCAGATTGAAAATCATCAGGAAGTACTGTTATCATCCTCTCTCTACCATGAAACCTCACCGCCAGCTGTAAATTAGGAAATATCCGATGCTGAGAAGTGCTGCAAACCTGCTACTAACATCTGTTGACCAACGGTGGTTCTCACAGCCTCACCCACTCTTGGTGGTTTCCAGGTGACCAGAGGCAAGAAGATGCAATTACTTCTTTCACTTACACACATACAAATAAGTTGAGACAGAATTTTTGCAAATGCTAATCTTGACCATGAAGAAATAGAGTAACTGCAGGGGAACCTAGACAAGCAGGAAGAACGAAAGAAACTCAAGAGATTCCAGAACTTCCAAAATACTTCCCTTGGGAGGAACAAACCCCAACAAAAGCACAGGCTGGGTACAGACTGGCTGGAGAACAGTTCTACTGCAAGGTATTTGGGAGGCCTAGCAGACAGCATGATACACACATCCACAGCATGCCCTTGCAGCAATAAAGGCTGGGAGCTTCCTGGGCTATACCAGCTGAGGCACAGTCAGGTGTTCAAGGGAAGCACACACTGCATTCAGTTCTGGATTCTCCAGTACTAGAATAATATCAAATTCAAGTAAGCTAGGGGGGGACGACAAAAATATTGCACAAAAGCACATGTGCTTTGAGGCAACTGGGCTTTTTTTGACTTGGGAAAAATAAATTAGAAGGCTTTGGGAGGGACCTAATAGTACCCTTCCAGTACTACCTAGTACTAGGCAGCTATCAAGTAGATAAAGCCAAGTTTTTATTGTGGCGCATAACAGGAAAGAGACAGATAGCAGGCATAAGGCATTAAGGATTTCAAAACTCAACTGGACAAAGCCAGTTGAGCCAGCTATGATGATCCTTATAACTGATCTATTTTGAGCAGGAGTTGGAGCTAGAAACCTCCAAGGTTCCTCTAACATGAACAAGTTCATTCTCATCACTGGTGGTTCTTCAGCTAGAAGCTTAAAAAAACCACTTGACTAGTTTAAGTTAGCAGTTTCCTTACTATTCAGTAATGTTCAGGTCTAGGTAATATTTTAGACAGATTAATTTTCTCTGACAAGCTTACAATTAAAAAAAACAGCTTTCTAGCTGTGATACATTTTCTATAGTAAATTTCAAATAGTTATACAAACTGAATTTTTTATTCTCATCTTTGCTACTGAAAAATAGGAAATACAAGCAGACAGATATTACAAGCTCCAAATTCTGAGTTTTCAGTTTTAAACGTGTACATTTTCATGAGGGCATTGACTAATTCTCAGGGAGCTTTTGTACTTGCTTACTTAGTGCAAGTCAACTCAACACTTGACTCTCCCTGAAACATGAAAACATTGTCACCTTTCTCCCAGGCTTAGCAGTAGCCTGGCCAATACCTAAAAAAATCCACCTGCGATATTCCTCCTTTGTCATAGACCCAAGTGTCATTACCCAAAAAAGTAGATTCCTGTTCTTCTTTTGCTAAATTTGACCCTTAGAAACACAGTATTCCATTTCTGTATGTGAAAAACTGGATGTGATGCAGAGCAACATCAGGAATACTTAATCTTTTGTCAACAGGCATGTTCATAAAGAGATAATCCTCTCATGTTTATGAAAGCTGAAGCAATCCATAGTACTAACGCAAAATCCCTCACTCATCTCCCATTTATGCCCTGTTAATCATACAACATTATTACAAACAATACAGTAAACTAATTACTGTTTAGTCACTTTTTTCTTCCACACTGTAAACTAAATTACTTCCTCACGGAAATATTTCATCAATGCTGCTGAACTGTTTGTTTATTCTCTTGCCTCTCTGTCTGTTTGATATTATTTACATTTGGAGACACCAAAGCCTTAAAGATACCTTCCCACAAAAAAGGGGTGAGGGTTCTTGGGGTGCGGTGGGCTTGAGGTTTGGTGAGTTGTGTCTGTTTGGGTTGGGGGGGGGCTTGTTTGCTTGTGGGGTTTTTCAGGGGGGCGTCAGGCAGAACAGCAGTGGGAAGAAAGGGTAGGAACAAAACAGCGTTAATGAGTTCTTTTGATTTTCAGAGTCACATTCATTTCTGCTTATAAAACATTCTACAAAATTACTGTACAGCCTTCCGAGATTAAATTGGTACAGTACTTCCGTGACAGCAAGAGCCAAGTGAATTGCACATATTACTTCATTTGCATACTTCGCTGTCATTGTTAGAGGCACACACAATCTGGGATCAGGCAACATTCAGCAAAATTATCAACTGACAGGATGAACATATAGTAGAACACAAAAGCACAGGGTGAGAGATATATAATTGAAGAAAATATGTTTAATAAAATGCTCTGTTCCATGAATCTGTAATAGTAAAGAGAATCAAAGGCTGATGAAGAGACTTGTTAAATGTCACTCTCCTTTCTTTTAAGCAGAGTTAACTTCATACATGAAGTGTTACTTTGAAGGTTTCCCTAGTCTGATTTTCCTGCATCGAAGAGTTGAGCCTGTCTCACCAGGGTTAGGGATTTGAGATTTACAGGACTGCACATTACCTGCCACTGGGTTTCAACTGGAAAGTTGCTCATCACCTGATGGTTATAATTTACACTTATATAAATCATCCAGGGGGATACTAACACCAATGGCAAGCCCACACACTCCACAATTCCTCAGAAGCAAGTTCATCCAAAGGAACAATCTGCAGCAGATGACCATTAGCTTCCACAAACAAAAAACCCAAACATGTTTGCACATGTCAGTATTCTACTGAAGTGCCCAAAACTGCAGTATTGTGAACCCTGTATATTTGACGCACAGCATAAAGCAGAAAGTTTTAGCTTACGAAAACAGAAAGTAGGCTTTCCAGGAAAGATTTTGGTTTTTTAAAAATCCTCTGTAGGACACTGGGAAAATAGAATCAAGATAAAAATTTCAAATAGTCAGGTAAAACCATGCTAGTACTTTGTGTTTTGGATTATTGAATACTGAATATTGAGTTCAGAATATCAGAACAAATATTGACTATATTCCAAAACACTGGTGTGTTGAATCTGATCTACTCACTGTACTCAACGTTATTTATGAAAGCAAATCAAGATATGTTCAGGTTAAGAATTCAACCCTTTTCAGAAGACACTTATTAACGCATTGCTCTTCTTGTAGTTGACAGGTAAGTACAGAAGACATTTATATATGAAACACTGTGCCACTCATTTCTCATAGTATGGTACTGAATCTTGCCATCCATTTTTGAGGACAACAGAAAACTTTTATACATGGAATTACACGCAGAAGAAATGCAGTATGAAATCAGTTCCAAGCTTCTTAGGTCATTTAAAAACCCATATGTTTTTAAATGAAAGTATTTAACATAAATGAAAAATTCCCTTAGTATTATAAATAGCATTTTAAGTCCACTGTTGATTTATGAATAAAAAAATATAATAAAACTATATATCATTCACATGCACGACTTGTGTTTCAACAAAAGGCACTGCAGATACTTTCAGCAGAGAAACTAAGAGACACTTTAAAGATAGTAAAATCAATTCACCTCAGGTAAATTCAATTTTCTTCAACACACACAAAAAAAAAAAAAGTCTGATAAAAAAGCTCATGATATTGGAGAGAAAAACCCCAAAATTGAGTTGCAGACTACAAGGAAGCCAAGTGGCCTGACACAGGTTGCACAAGAATCTGACAAGAGTTTTTTGGGGTTTCTAGCACAATTTTCTCATTTGGGATAGCCACAGCTTCCACAAAAATATATGACCAACCCTTGAAAGAATTTGTACATCATGACTTTTCCTGGCTTAATGTGGCATATTTAAATGAAAAAAATAAAGAAATGAAAAATTAAATGATGCTTTAATACAAGTTATCTTCCACTTTAAGCTTTAACACACTTCCAAAGTGAAGTTTATGTTCAATATTATTAGAAAGTACATTACTACTGATGGAAAAAGAAAGCATCAACCCATGAACATACAGTACTGCTTTCAGCAATGTTTTTTTTGTTGTCTAGATTGGTCCTGCTAATTGTGCCAGAAGAGAAAGGATGGCAGCTTTCCAATTGTATATTATTTTTAATACATTGATGAAAATAGAGATAATAAAAAGTGCCGAACTATTAGTTGAGGTCTAGTCGTGTAGCACACAAGTACTTCCAAATTTCATGGCTCCAAAAGAGTAATTGATTTCCTTACTGCTTCTATCCCAAGGTTTTTGCCCATTTTAGAATTGGATTCAACACCTGTTACAAACCATATAGCATCATTTTCAGAAATAGACTAAGTTTTAAAGAAAGCAACTCAAGCCTGTTATTTTTCAGAATGATAGCTATGTATTGACCTAAGCAGAAGTCACTTCAAAAATCAAACAATCTATGTGCTTAGGTAATGGAATAAATTGCTTTCCAGCTTTCAACTTGCTCAAAAATAAAGACAGTACCTATTTCTACATGCCAAGTAAGCACTACATGTCACTTCACATTAGATTTTACACTGACTGAGAAGTGTACTTACAGTTCACTTTTGAAGCATTAAAGGCTTATCTCTATCTACTACTAATGATTTACTCATTCCCTTATCTTAAAAATGAGGTTGATCTCGAGATGTTTTCTACATCTTGATATTCACCTCTTGATTTCATCTTACAGCTTCAGAAAAAAATGGCCTTTTGTAAAAAGCTTCGTAGGAGCTCTGCTCTTTCTAAACCCACCAGTACTTATTTGGCTGTGATCAGGTTTGAGTAATCAAAAAGCATCATACTATCTCCTAGGTGCAAAAGGAAAAATTACTTAACTAAATAGTTCAGGTGTTTTGGTTTTTGCTGTTGGATTTTATTTTCCCCAATAGTAATAAGATGGAAAAAGTCACTATTTGGTTTCAAACATCTAATCCAAAGACTTTACACTCCAGCGTGATAAGCACTTCCAAGAAATCTTTGAAGGTCTCTATTTTCTATACTCATGTAATGCACATTTGGCCCTGAGTAAATTCCCAGTTAAGAAGCTGCACACAAAATCAGCGAAAAAGACAAAAAAAAAAAAAAAAAGCCTAAAAACAGAACTTATTCCCAAACTAGTGAAACCAGTAAGATGCCTATCATTTTGGCTAGCTGAACACAAAACACTTCCATTTAAATTCTTTATGAAGATCTCACTATTATTCATTTTTGGTTTTTATCACAAACAAATTGCATTGCAATAAATATTAGTATACATATTTTGAAGGACACTAAACTGTATCAACCTTTAGAGTAACTGTAATAAAGTAATGGAATTATGTTCAGTCAATAAACTTTCCCTGGCAATCAACAGATGACTTAGCATCAGCCTCAAAGGCACAAGAGACTAGTTACCGCTTAACATACATATCAAACAGGTCAGGTCCCAGTAATCAAGGATTGGTTTTCACTGACATTTCTTGCTTTCTTTCCACTTAGTTGGCCCCTCAGTTTAATAAAAGCTCATTTATACTAGTGAGTGATCAGTAAATTTTCATTTTTCTTATTCAGCACGTTTCACAATATTGCCATATTATTGCTTACTCAGATAAAAATTTTGTTTGAATTTTTAATCAGTGGAGCAGGGGTCTTCAATATCACATTCCTTCCTTCCCTTCTGTTGTAGGTGTAAACCACCACACTAAAAAGAACTAATTAAAACTGAAAGTCTAAACAATAGGTAACTTACAGCAAACATGGAAAAAGTTATTTTTCTGTTATTGTGATTATTTGAGAGAGTTGAGCTCTATTTTTGCCTCAAAAAGGCGTCAAGCCAAAACAAAAACAAACTGGCATGCTAATTAATTGAAAAAGCAACAGGAATCAAGACATTTTTCTTTTTGTTACTGGAGCACTATGCTCTATCCTGTATGAGGAAGCAGCCATCAGGGTTTTACTTTGTTTCCTTTAATATCCTGATACTGAATCACGAGTGCTACATACAGGAATGAACTTAAAAAAAAATCCGTGAGTTTTACAAAGTAAGTGGTCATCAACTCCCTATATTTAGGCCTAATGATTTACTCCCAAATTACTAAGTTGTTATTCAAGGTAGAAAAAGTTGGAAAACACTGACAGCCATGATTTTAGGGAAGAAAAAAATAAAAATAAGAAATAAAAAAGGAGCATCACATTATAACTGTAAATCATCAACTTTGAAGGTGCTGAGATAGCTACGAACCCCCAAAACATTAAAGTCAGTCTCTGTCCCATTCCTGAAGCTGAGGTCAGCTGATCTGCTTTCACCAACAGTAAATGCATTTATTGCCCAATGGGCAAGGTTCTCTCAAAATCCCTAACCCAAACAGTCTGGTGGAGCCCACGATTACAAGCCTTCAGGGCATGCTGCAGGGCTTATCTATTTATTCAGGCTTTTGCCTGAGGAGCTGGCTGCAGAAGTAAAAGGAAAGTTGTCAAGCTCTCTTTGACAATGAGGTCATTTTTATGTATTAGTTTATGTACATGTGCCTAGAGATTATTTCAGGCACACTTCAGACAACAAACAACTTCAGCCACATCCTAATTAACTTAGACTACATAAGAAAAGAACTAGGTTTCCATTATAGATATATTCCTGTAAAAAAGCATGGTACTGCGAAAGAGAAGAGTTGGTCAAAACCAAAAATAAAGGGGCAAAAACATGGTTTTTCATGGATTGAGACAGACTTGCAAAAACCTAAAGCCAATTTATAAGTTTTAAGTCAGTAAGCAGCTGATTTTCTGTTTGGTACTGTCTTCCTTCAAAGTCCTTTAAATTGTTATAGAATAACACAAAAGAGATTATTCTGTCCTCTTAGAATAACTCAGTGCATAACATTGCAGGTGTTCAGAAATTAGAGATATTTTAGTTCACTCGCCTTGCAAGAAAAGGACCTTTTCAGAATAAAAAAGTACCCTGAAATTCGTGGGTGTTAACTGAAATAATACAATCAGTCCAAGAAATCAACTGGAAAGTGAGGCTGATTGCTGAATACTTTCTGACAAATTTAAAGAGACTTTCCTGCAGGTGCTGGCTTGACCTATTCCCTGAAGAAACAAGAGAAGCATATTAGATTGCCAAGTCTAGGGCACAACTTGGATATAACACTGTTTTAAGGCGGAGAAAAAAAAATGAAACCAGAAAATGTTTCAGGTGACACACATCAGCTCTACAAATGTATTGGAAAGAAATGCAGTGGGTCCTAAGGCACCCATTTTCTGTAGTGGTTAAATGCTATAGACGCTAACTTGTGTGTTACTTAGCAATGCCAAGTATCAGTAAAAAAAGATATAGCTTCAGTGACAACTCTCCCTAACTTGGGAATGTTCCTGTCCCAGACCAATGTATTAAACTACAGCAGAACATGTGTAATACAGCAGTATTCAGCAGAGCCAATAAAAGGCTCTATGAAGACTTTGAAGCGGCCAAGAGAAACTTCAACCCTATAAAATCTCTGTTCTACATTTGCAGTTTGTCAGGAGTCATTCTGGTTTGGGTGGCTGGAAAGACCAGTTTAAGAATTGTTTTGCACTGATGGAGGTGCAAAGTGACAGAAACGCAACCAAGGATCATATCAAAACTTATGAAATGACGAAATACCAAGGGCTCATAAAACTGGAGCTGCAAAACAAGGGTTCATACTGTATTTCAAAACCTATTCAAACCAACAGAATAGCTCATCTACAGCTGATTATTATTACCAAAGGGAACACATGGCAGGGTTGCACTTCTATTGGAGAAATGAGAAGAGCAATTCTCACACACACACTCCAAGTATGAAATCCCACACATGCCTCAACGATGAGCATCTTCCAAATACCTTTGAGAAATATCCATGTCAATCACACAGAAAGCAGCATATAAGAACAGAAATACAAGCAGAGCAGACCTCAGGAATAGAACTCATTTTATGAGGAGGAGAATATATGCTGCATTGTCACAAACATGAATGTAAAATGAAAGCAGATACTATGATCAGCAGGTCACACTTGAAAGTTCTCTCATCCAGTACCTAAATTACAGTAACATTCCAAAGTAAGACTTATTCTTTTTACAGAGGATATAGTAAATTTATAGTAAACGAGATCTTTATCTTTAATTAACCAATGAAAGCTTTTAAGCTTTACTTATCTGTGGCTGGCTGACAAATTTGTGGTCTATGCCATAATATCCAAACATGTTTTATATAATACAGAACCCATTTGGTAATTTTCTCAACCTCCAGATATCCACTCCCCTTAATACATGAAAGATGTTTCAGAATAGGCAGAGTGATCAGAACCAGGAGCTGGAAGATTTGAAATGAAAACCTGGGGGGATTTTCCCATTTGTCACCCCTCCAGTTGTGGTAGTGACTTATGGAGAACGTCATGTTCCTCTACAGATTGTACAATGAAGTTCTTCCTTCGGCACAAATGAAAACTCAGAATGAAGAATACAAAGATGACTTGTAATTTCAAACCTATCTTCTACCTCCCCTGGTAAGATAAAGCAGCCCACAGCTCAGCTGCACAATCTGCTGTGTGCCTGCTTGCCAGTGCAAGTAGGGGAACATGTGGACTACCAGCTTAGCCAAGAAATGTGTGGAAATGCCACATAAGATTTCCTTACCACAAACAATCATCAAGCTTCAGGTCAGCTGCTCTCTATGTACTGTAATGACTCTGAGAAGAAAGGTAATGCAAACTGAACTTTCTAAAGCGGACTCAGAAGCTTATCACTGCAATTTCAAAATACATGAACTTTTATTTTTCATAAATACAAACAGTTTTGTCTCACTACTACTACATAAAGATTTAACACTGTTAGTTTACATTGTTGGGCTAAAGCCTTCTTTAACAATAATGAAAGATTGAAATATGAAATCCTCTAGAGTATCATTTGAATTGATAACAGTATTTTTTTCTGATAACAATAGGAAAGTACACCAATTCTTGTATTTAACTAATCAAGTTTCTAAAAACAAAACTGGCTGCCAAAGAGCATTGTTTACTGTGAAAACTTTACTGCTTCACTTCAAACAACATTCACCTTACCCAGAAAACACTCAACCACTAAGACCTGAACTATGAGCATCTAATATCAGGAGGACAAGGCTTTTTGATCACCACCTATTTTATTTACTCAGAACTTCTGACACAGTTGTCACCAATACAGAAATGCTAAAGGGATTATGTTATCCAACCAATATTGGTTGCAAAGAAAAAAAAAGCTGTTTTTTCCAAGGTTTAGGAACATTAAGTTCTTAATCTGCCTACTTGTTTATCATGAAACCACTCTGTCTTTGCTGGGGATGCGATACGAAACTTCACAGATGGTCCACCAAAACCCTATCATGTTTGCTTCAATTATTTGTGGAAGACTGCAGAGGGGGAGGGAAGAACTGTGATTATACAATAAAATCTGAAAGGAATGCAGAGCCAGGTACTAAGCCATAGCAAGAATTACATGCTGAAGGAAATAGATGTCTGTGCACAGGTTGCCCTGAAACCACTCCAGGATATTCCACTTCAACAGCAACTATGAAAACAGAGCCAAACAAACAACACTAAAAAACGTTCTACTGTTCCTTCCATCCACTTATTTTTTTCCAGCACTCCAAAGCACATACACCTGACTTGGCCTAGTTTGTCCATAGAATTACTAATTTAATACCATCAGAACATATGTAAAAGAAAAAGATATACCACTAAGCGTAGTAATTAAGTCTAATTGCAAAATCATCTAAAGGGCAAACTTGTAATGTGAAAACAGAACAAGCGACCTTTTAAATGTAAAGCAATGCTCAGCACAAGAGAGATGTGCTTTTTGATTCTCCTAGGCCCTTAAGAACGCTTTTTCATTGGCCAAATCGTCAAGAAGCTCCCATGTAGGAGCATGTCTAGAACAGACTTACCAAATCCTCCTCCATTTCCATGTGTCTCAAACTTGCCGCCACAACCACTCCATCAAAACACAGATGCCAACAATGTGGTGCTACTTCAAACATGTAAATATTAATGATAAAGGAAACACATCAGAAAAGCTGGGACAGATTTCATAAAGACACATTTGCACATGATTTCTTTTTTTTTGTTTAGGCTAAAAGGGTTTGACCTCAGAGCTGCACAAGGTTCAGGGCATTTGAGGCGAGAGTTCGATTTCGTTATATAATCTGATTTCCTGTGCATTACAAATTAATGCACTTTGACCCAGCTACTTTTCCCTCACTAGATCCAGTAAGTTACATTCCTTAAAATTACATTCTTCAAGGTGCCAATACCTCAAAGACATAAAAACTTGAAAAGCAACCAATTACTACTGACAATATGTTCCAAAGATTACTCTCACATACGGAAGAAGTCCAAACACTGATTTGATTCACTTTCTTTCCTGCTACTGTCCATTGGCAAATGCCCCTCTTCCAAAATTCAATATTGAGAGCTTTCCTTGTCAGGAAGGATATATGGGAAAAATCACTTGTGATACTTCATGTATTGGATACATTATATGCACAGCAATATAATTATATTAAATAGATAGGTAACAGCTTAAATCTCTCTTTATTAGAAATATTTTCTCTACCCAGAATTTTCAGAAGGAAGCTTTCTTCACCTTGCTCAAGTTTACCATTCAGTTTTGAAGTACAGACAATAAAACTGTCATTGGCTTCATTATCAATTTCATCACTGTCACAAAAGTTACCACTGTATTTGCACTCGTACTTGATTAGGTATTCAAGGATGATAGCAAAATTTGAGTGATACTCAAAGCAAGATGATCAGCCACAAAGCCCAGGGCCTTCTCCCGTTCATCAGATTATGTTTGTTCTGTGCTGTGAGATTCTATAACTATAACCCCAAACTGGGTTTAGTAAAACATGAAGTCTTCTAACTAGGTCCATTTTCTTATACCAATCTAAACTACACAACCTGTCTGACTCTTCAGAGTTATTTATGCCTCACTATTAATTCCCTCTCCTTTGTTAACCTCATCTGTCTTCCACCTTTTCTTTATTTTCAGATCATTGCTACATACCATGAATGGCACTGATCATAGTACCAGTCTTCAAAATTCTCTGTAACTATTCTTTCTTTAATTAAGATTCCTTTCAACAGATGTTCTGAACTACAACTACTCCTCACTTCTGGGGTGTACTGAAGTGTTATTGTATAAAAGTAAGTATTTTTCCTCCCAGAATGTTATGCAGCATGAGATGAAAATACATCACATGCCTTCACAATATTTTTCCCAATTCAAGGGGCAAGACATAAAACCAGCTTATTTCAGAGTGCATTTGCTGTAGATTCACTGACATTGCCTTCCTTATAATTTCACTTACTCTTAATGCCAGCTGACTAGACTACAGGTACTCTGGGCATCCAGATTGCTTACTTTAACCATCAGAATGACAGTAGGGCTTCAAGACTTTTAGATTATTCTTAATTGATTAGATCTCAAAGGAAATATTATGGTCAGAAAAGTATATTGCTCCAAACTGGTTAAAAAAAAAAAAAAATCAAGAATTTTTTGATATCCATAACAAATCACTATTCGCAGAACCTTAAGTACAAGCTACTCCGCAGGTGGTACTACATAAACTACATAAACTACTCAGAGAAAGCAATTTCTGTTGAGGTAGCATGTCACTGACACAAAATCCACACCATGACCATAGACTTGCAGTCTTACGGGATTCTGAGAGAAAAGCTAAGCTTTTTCATTACATTTCTGTAGTCCTTCAAGCCATTAACTATTATGATTACCCAAATTTGCTGGTGTAAACAACAGGTTTGCTGTTTACAACAAATCTACTCCCCCACCTTTATATAGGTCTACTATACTGAGCTGTTCCTTTCATGTACAAGGAGATAATAAATTACAAGACAAAAATAAGGTTATTGCACAGAACTACAGTGTTTATTACCAGATTTCTGTGATAACCAAGTTGTGTACATTGAGGTTTTAGAATTTGTTTCACAGGTACTTGCATCCTTCACAAGTAAACTGTGAGTTCTGACTGAAGCCATAACTATCTGTTTAGAAATGACCAGATCTTGTATTTTGGAGTGAAACACACCAGACATCTGAAGTTCATTTTACTAATTCACCCTCCAAGCTATATACAGTAACAGATCTCAGAAGTTACTCCAAGGCAGTGCATTCCTTCATCGTACTGAGTGGCTCGCGCAAATGAAGTTTTTGCCTCTACTAGTGAAAAGGCTGCTTTAAAGTCAGGCTGCAATGTGGAAACCTCCCTTATAGTATGTGCTCCATCAGCCTACGAAACCCGTACCCAAAATGAATCACAGCTTTCAGGTTCTGAAATAAAATTTCACATTCATAGAAGGCCTGAGCTTGAGAGTCACCTGTCCTCTTCACTATGCACACATCTTTTTTTGCTCTTTGACATGTAACATGCATCAACATAATATTTCTCACCATTTGAGGCAAATCCATAGTGGTATAAGAGTGCTCCAAGAGCATATACTAACTGTCACCATGTTAAGATGCTTCAAAAAGGCAATGATCACTTCATTGTCCATTAACTCTATTATGACATCTTCAGATCAGGCTTTCCCCCTAGAAAGGGCATCAAGACAACCTGAGTTTCACTGGTATTTTTTGATGATAATAATGACATTGACAGAAGGTGATTAAGCTGCAGTAGGTGTAGAGCTCTCTACAAATGGTATGGAAAGCACAAGTACAAGGCAGCATGGGAATCACAGACTGTGATGAAAATTCTTTAAACCATCACATGGCATCTAAATAAGCCAAATTCCTTCTACTTCACACCACACCACTGGTGTGGTGATAACTTCAGCTTTTACCAATACGCATGTTGGGTATGAAATTAGAGCTGTCATGGGATGTTGCTTTCTGCTCATTTGGCTAGCACTGAAATCCCTCTGGCCATTAACAAGAAATTGCTTTGGAACAGACAGGAACAGTTCAGCTGAGCAACCATCTAATTTCTTAATATAGGAAAACAAGTCTAGGCTACCTGTGGAAAGGATTGAGGCAACGTCCATGAAATTTACAACTGTCTCTTTTGAATTCAAATCAATCTTTTCAGTGTCTTGTTTAAAACAAATGTGTTTCATCACATGCATTATTGCAGATTATAATTATATTCAATCCTATTTAAGTCTTCATAGTAGAGAAGACAAAATATACTCTGCACTTCAGTTACTTTTTACATGTATATACAAAGAGTTAACTGCAAAGAGTGTTAATGCTCAAGCACATATAACTCATGTCTATCTGTAACACTCTAGAAAAAGAGAACATTCAGATTTTCCACTCCATTTCAGAGTGAAAAAGAACATAGGTAGATACCAAAGCTATGTAACATCAGAACTCTTCCTAACTGCCCTATTTCAGTTGTAGATGTGCACTTTTCTTGTCAGTCTAGCCTTACGGAAGCTGTCCCTGCTTTAAACAGTATGAAATTCAATCATTTCAAAGAAAATATAACTATAACAGCAGCAAGTCTTTATGTTACACCAATCCATCATTTTTATAGAAAAAAAAAAGTATTGTCTTCACAATGAGAAATTTACAGATGCAGAGTACCTCTGAGATTTCTATTTGTAGTCTATTATTTCACAAAAAATATTTCTAGTAAGAGTAAGGTTAGATAATTATTGGAAAAGGCTGGCATTGTGTAGATTATTTAACACGTGAAATAATTAGGTAAGTACTGCACCAAACAGTGAATAGAAGAGAAACTGCAGCTGTTAGTTTTAAAACCTGTTATTTTAAAAGAATGTATATATTCCTAATAAAACAAACGAAACAACATTAAAGTAAATGTTATTTGAATAATTAGCTTTGAGAGTATAGCCTCTTACAACAACTAAATCGGTAGGACACCTTTCTGGTGTTTCACATTGTGTTACCTGCTCCAGATAGAAAGTTGTGGCAAAACACACTCCATCAAGAGTTAATAGTAAAAACACGTGGCAGTATGTACCATATTTTTACCTGTGAGAGAGTAACAGATCCTCTCCCTTAAATTTCCTGCCACACATGCTCTTGACAGCCCTTGGGAATCATTTAAACACCGAGAAGTTCCAGTTTGAAGGTCTCTCACCTCCCAAGAAAGGCAGGCAGCCAATGAAAAGATTCTCATTAAAGACAGTTTTATCATCTCCATACTCTACACACTATTAAGGATAAACCTGAAATGAGATCTCCTCTCTAAGAAAGAAGACTATTACCTAAACCATCTACAAGATTCAATAAACAGTAATTTCACCCTGATGCGTGCAAATTAGTACTCAAGCTGTATGAGATATCATTGACAAAAATGTTCAAGAAAATTCTTCTTGACAAAAACACTGACACACAGAACCAAAATCTCTGACTGAAGATTAATGGCCTTCAACTGCTACATTTTTATATTACAGAACTTTTAATTGCAAAAAACATTTGATATGCCTTTGAATAGCTGCAAGAGAACTACAATTCAACAGCTGTGCTAATTGTTCACAATTGTTAAAGATCTCATAGCACATTTGCACAAGTAAGAATGTTAACTTCTGTATGGTTAAGTCCCACCTTGGGTAAGTAAAGTTCACCTGCTTTAATTCAATTTCCCATAAATTTGCTATTAGATCAATTCAATTTCACATCTCCCCAAACAGACTTGGGTACAGCATCATATTGCAGAGATAAATGCATGTCAGCCATACAGTGTTCAATGTGCAGTAGCATTTGTTTGTTCCAAAAATCCACTTATGGAACAGAAGCCTATTATACTTACATAGTAACTATCACATCAGAGTTCAGAGTTACAAGGATATGCATAAGCTCTATTTATAGCATGCAAAAGATGCAGTTGAAAACTAAGATTTTGCAGACATGCTTTTGCTTTATTCTCATATTAGCAACACATAGTACAGAAATATTTGTCAGTCACTACTGAACAACAATGGATGTATAAACCAGGTAGAATTACAGGCCATGCCCTCAATGGCAAAATCCAAAACAGCTTTGAAGACTTCAGATTAAAAACTCCCCATTACCCATGAAGTGCTATTAGACATTCCTTCCCCAACCAGGATTCATGCAACATGGTTGATTTAGCTTCAGTTCTTGCAGTTAAGAAAGCAGCAAGTTTGAATCCTGTAAACGGCACACTGATTTGACACTACTTTCATGCTTATATTTGGGTGCAGACACACAGATCCACATAAATTGTTTAGGAGCCTAATTCTTATTTCTCCTCTGCAAAGCACAACCACAGGAAAAAGACGACAAAAATAAGGGGTTTAGACCCAGAAACTGTGTTCATGCGTCCTCCATTACATTAAAACATTTTGCTGCACATGAGCATTTACAAGTTTATTTTAATCCTGTCATGTATTTCACAATTCTTTTATGATCTCTCACCACATGGTCTTCCACTGTACATACAAATACTTTTGGCTACAGGTTATAGACAGCACAGCTTCCAGGAACTACTTTTCCATAAATAACAGGGAAGGGGAAGAGTGCTGAATATAATTTGTGATGAGATTTATTTTCTATTTCCTTAATTGATACATGAAAAAAGGAAGATTTTATTAACTTTTTTTCATCCCTCTCTTAAACAGAAACTTTTAAAGTTTCACATCTGAAAATGCTCAGCAAGTGCTACCAGTCATATGAAAACAAATAGTCAACTAAAATTTCAAGTTCCACTTCTATATGACTGTTCTTGGACCACTGTAACACATGGTAAAGCACCAAAGCAACCCAGAGCAAGCCTCCCTCAAGGCTGCAGATAATAACTATTATATGATAATAACTACTGCATATATTGAATTTGCCATCCACGCACAGTAAAAGTACTAGACATCTAACAGGGTTTTTTAGACATTCTGGAAGAAGAGAGGAGGGAAGAAGAGAGGAGAGGACAGCTCCCAAAGGACAAGAAAGACTGAGAAACAGCTATTAATCCTTGACCAGAAATGCTGACATGTAAAAAAGCCATCTCCTGGAGCTTGCTGATCAGACTGTTATGCTTGAAAACTTTTATTTAAGAATGCAACATTACAAGACTTTCATTGTTAAAAAACGATTGTTTCATCAACATTTATTTAGGTCTCAACTCACTGTTAACTACAGCTTCTGAATAACCAATAGCTGAGCATGGTTGCCCCAGCCAAGGAGCGATGAAAGGAATAAAAAAAAAATCCATAATGCTGAGCCTGGAATAAGGGAGCCAGAGGTATCTAATTCCTAGACAGATGGCAACAGAAAGTTGGTGAATGGGTATGAATTTTTAGAACTCCAATATTGGCAATATAGGGAAAGCCTCTGAAGCTTGAGCGCATGCAGGATACATCCCTTTAAGCCTGGCCTGTCACACAAACCAGGACACACGGCCTAAAAATAAAACAGAAACTGTGGCTCACTTACACTCTACAAGTAGCAGAGTAAACAGAATGATTGCCAAGGTTTTTCCTCTCTCAGTTTTAGGCATATGCAGCTGGCACCAATGTGGTGTTCTCATGTACCAAAGGCAGCAGATGGAATGAATTACATATTTCAACAGCCTTTGACACCACATCAAACACCTTGGCTTTTAGTTTTAGAAGAGCAACTCTTGGGACTTCTCCCTCCCCACCGACATTCACCATCCAAATAGAAGTCATACACAGTTATTTCCTTCTTTATAAGACTATATAGCCATGCCATATGTTGTAGACTTGCAAGTCTTACATAGTAAAACTGTGACAGTAGCAAAAGCTTTGTAGTTAAGACACTACTCACGGAGCGATGTATTACAGGTAATCTCTGAAAAGGTCTTTACAAGGCCCATTGCATTATAGAAATTAGTGTTTAGCATTTATCTAAACAGTAAAGATATCTCAAGTCTTTAATATTCACAACTTAGCCAAACTGATCAGCTGTATAAAGTGTTATCAATTTCTTCCTTAAATTTCATCATTATAGCTACTTTGGGCAAGTGCACCACCAAAGTGCGTGGGAACCCTTACTGCTGATGACAGTGTCAGGCTGGGAACAGGGCCCAGCACAGCTGAACATGACCCACAATGCATCATCTTCATCCACAAAGTGGAAAAGTATCTCTTCAGGCACTAAGTTCAGCTGAATGTCTGTCCCTAAACTGGATCACAGGAAGCCTGTGTGCTCAAATCTGCAACTGTAATGCTAAACACAGACAAGACTACAAGCCTGCTCCAGCTTGTGAGTTCTGTCACTTGCTTGCTTTCAATTCCCAAAGAGGCTGTCAGACAAGGGGAGTCACTGTTAGTATCCACTCTATACATAGCGTCTGAACCATCTCCCCTTGTGCACTTCCTCCTTCCTGTCCCTCCAGAATTAGGTACTTGTGCAAGACCCAGACTTCAGCCAAAGTCTGCTTCAACACAGAGTGGAAACCCCAGCACAGAACAAACAGAGTGTGTTCTGAGGACAGGCAGGTACCAGAGGTGGGAGGTACTAGATCCGCACAGGGCCAGGAGATCACATCACCTAATTCCTCTAAAAAACTCAAAGTGATTAGGTGATTAAAGTTTTCCTATCATTAGAAGCTTGCAGACCTTCAGTGTTTCTGGAGCATGTTATCAAGAGACTCTGCTTTTATGTTGCCAATCATTTCTTCCAGTCTCAGGTTTTCAGCAGATCAAATAAACATATCTTGTTGTGACCTTGATTCCCTCCACTTCTGAAGTGTGATCAATGCTGGCTATTCTCCTGTTTTCAGAAAATGAATAGCTTCTGAGACTGTCAGACTATATCAGACCCATATATCCTCCCATAGCTTTTCAGCTGGAAACTCTTCATGTACAAGTGACTTTGATCCCAACAAGCTCAATACTTCTTTGAATTACATCACTAGTAGCTACTAACACTGATGTCAATCTATCATACTTTATATTCTCTTTCCTCATTTCAAATATCAACAGCAACATTCTCCCCCAACACCAACACCTTCAAGGCAGTTTACTTATATTTGACTATTTATATTTTGACACAAAGCTCAACATGACCCACCTTTCTTGCAGCCCAGAAACCCAACTGTATCCCAGGCTACATCAAATGAAGCATGACGAGCAGGTTGAGGGATGCAATTCTCTCCCTCTGCTCCACTCTTTTGAGACCTCACCCGGAGTACTGCGCCCATCTCTGGGGCCTCCAACACAAAAGGGGCATGGACCTGTTGAGAAATGATATCCCTTACCAATTGGCAAAAAAAGTTTGACTGTCTACTCTTTGGAAAACATATCCCTATCAATTTCTTTCTGTTCAAGATCTGCTATTTATATTAATGGATTTGGAGTAAGTTGACAGTGTGGTACAGGTGCATATGGAATTAAGTGCTTCCGGGCACCTTCAGTCCAAAAGGTATCTATTTTTTTTCCAGCTTTGTTCAAGACATTCTCATTTTGCTTTTTCCCAATTATTCTTTGCCTCTGAAGTTTCACTCTCTGCCCAGTTCCTCTTCCTAGCAGGAGGAACAACTGTGAGAGACAGGATTTTTTCTGACAAAGATTTAATACTTCAATTCATCTCAGTTGTCCACTACCTTAATCTCTCAATTTCCTTAAATCAGCCACTCAAAGTGAATAGATAAAATGGCTCCCAGAGAAAGAAAAAAAGCCAAAGCCCAGCATACATAAGTAAGAAAGGTGCAAAGAAAATGGATTACTAAGAAGAAATAGTAAAATACCATCAGGCTACAAAACCCGGCAGAAATTAGCAAGACTTAAGCAAAATCGTCAGAACTGAAACAAGACACAGTGAGATGGAGCTCTCAATCTGTATATTGAAAGCGAATTAAGTATCCCAAGTACTTATCATCATTGCATCAAAATAAACCTATGTTAGCCTTTGTGTTCAGTGCCACATTAATCTAATACACTAATTTCCATGTAGTTCATAATGTGATACAGTTAAAGATGTTATTGAAATCTAAAACTCAGCTGTCACACACAGTCTTTAAATTAAATACTGGATGTGACAATGTATCCTCCTCTAGGTACCAAGCAGAGAGAGGCATTTTTTTTAATTTACCATTGATCAACTACATCACCAGCTGTTTACAAAGAATTGCTGGCAACCCTGGAAGTATCATTTGTCTTCCTAAGCTGCACAAACTCAATTCATCCATTTAAGAACACAACAGGCTAACATTGTCAACATCTTCATTAGTACATAAAAAGGCTCAAGAAACAGCTCCTGCTCATGCAAAACTTTCACTGGATAAAATCATGCCTGTTGAAGGACTACAGCATCGAGCTCTCCAAGTTGACTGGAGCATAAATCTACATGAAGGTTTTTAACTGCTAGAATAATCCAAGTCTTTCAGATTGTTAATCACCTCAAATCAATATTGTTTCAGATATTACACCTGGGGTTTAGTTACAGTCTGTACAGGTACGCACCCAACCAGTAAAACTGCAGTGCTTCCCACACACCCTTGAAAACCCTTTCTTAGCACTTTTTTCTTACCCATGCTCAATCCTGAAATGCAAGGGCAACCATTCTAAGTTAGCTGCAACTTTCCAGGGGTGCCAAGGTACATCTATTTCATTTTCAGGTGTACAAATCCCCCTAGTTCATAGGTTAAAAAAAAGAAATATCATTAACCCAGGTTCTCAACTTATTTTGACAGAACAGGGAGAAGCTTGATGTGATGGTGATCAAACATCAACACATGTAGACCGTACCCATACGCAACCTGCATATTCTAATCTTTGACACTTAGGACAAACATGTATTAGTTTATGACAAATACATATGGAAATGTCTCATCCTCCCTCTTCCATGGTTGAAGTTCTAATCCTAAATGAATAGTTCATATTTACTCAATCCTTTGCCTTCTTTTTCTAACCTTGCATTAAATATAAGAACATTGTTTTAAAGGGATCTTCCAGAATGTTATTCACTCTTCCATTTCAGTATGCTTAAGATTGTTCAGAAAGTTTATGGCAACCAAAACCAAAAAGCTTAAGGTATACTTAAAAGTTGCTGCATTTCTCAGTCATGGTCTAGCACAGCCCAGCATGCTTACTGATTGTTTTCAGACCATACAACATGCTGAATTTGCAATAACCTGTGACACTAGCATCATATTTACTATTTCCTCACAAGATTATTTTGCTTTTTCAAATACATAAACATAGTTCTCCAAGTCACCTTGGAAATACTGTCAGCTATTTCCCATTTTAACTTTTGGTAACAGTCCATTCTTTAGTTATTCACTTCAGAACTTAACTCAATGCACACTGGCTATACATTTATTGTTCGCTGTCAGATCCTATCTGGAAGCCAGTTTTCTTCCACCTGAAACAGAAAAGCAAGCTCAGCTTAACATCTCACACTCCCGTACAAGACCCTCTCTAGCCACAGTTTTACATGTGCAATCAGGTCACATCTGATGACCTAGCTGGATTAAGTTGAACAGCTGTGACCTACACATTCAAAGTTCAAAACCATATTTTCTGGATATGTCATAAAAACTCTGACTGTAACAGATCTCCATTGAGGTACTTTACAGTAGATTGGACCAGTCTCAGCTGTAACACATATGCAGGAGAGAGAAAACACATGCACGAAGAGTTGAGCACATGGTCCCTGCCTTTTTCAGAGTTGAGCACATGGTACCTGCCTTTTTCAGAGTTGATTATTCTGATGCAGTCTGACAGAAGCTGTATCTAAGCAGCATCCTTTTCAAAGGCTCTCTTACAGCGTGAAAGTCAACAGAGGTGGCAATGGAACAGCATTTGGAAAGACCAAAAAAAAAAGACATAGACCACTTTCTCTCTCCCTGTTCTATTACAAATACACAAGAGTCATCAAGTGGAGCATCCTGTAAGCCCAGTTCTTTGGATAAGGGATGGGAGCAGCAGGGAAAGATACAAAGCGAATGGCAGGAATATATCATTCTGTCTACAAAGTAAACTAGAAAGGACACATATGCCAGTGCCAGCAACCTATCATGAACTAGGTGATGGAAAACAGACAACAGTGGGAAAAAAATGACAGTTTAACAACACTTTCAAAAGGTAATTTACAGTTACAATAGTGATCCAAAGCACTCAGAAATTATACCTGTCAAATGACTAATTGGTGGTGAACACCACATGATGGAGTGAAGCTGTCTGACAATAACTGTCAGCATGATCACAAACAACAAACACCAGCTACATCCACAACAGTCCCACCCAGCATATTAATATGGGAGCTGGGAAAACCCTCCAACATATTCTGAAGGACTGAGGTCAAGTGACAAGTGATTTCATTTGCTGTTAAAAAAAAAAAAAAAAAAAAAAACAAAACAAACCAAAACCAAAAACAAACCCTTTGTAATAATTCATTAGCTGGTACCTTTTTGTTGCAGCACTCACAGGCATAAAGCAAACCACTTTCTTACCAAGAATATCAACCTATTCCAACCAAATACAGCACTCAGGTCTGAACCTGGAAAATAGCTTCCTCATCAGATCATAAAGGAAAATAATTTATACTTAGGGATTTTTGGGGGGATTAACTGCAAAATACTTCTTAGAAGTCAACTGTTACGTTTTTACTCAAATTCATTCACCCCCACATGCAGCAACATGAACCTAATCACCTGCTTTGCAATTTCAGTACCCAGAGACACTACAGAAGTTTCAACAGCTGTTGGAAAAATGTTGCAGCCTCTGACTTGTTTTACTTAAGTTGCTGCAGCCAAGGTTTACTGTAAATTGACAATTTTGCTGGATTAGATGTTAATACGCAGCTTGATACATTATTTATGAGAGTGAGTCACAGACCTAATCAGAAACATGACATGAAAAGCTTTTGAGTCCACAATCTGGATTTTCCCCAACATGAAATATTTGACATGTGAATACATTTTCACTGAGAGAAAAGAGATAAATAACTTTTTACATCTAAACGTAAAAAAGTCGATGCATCACTCACCTATCCAAGAGTTTGGGAAAAGCCAGTAAAGTATCCAATTGAGTAGAAGCCCTTCGGAAACATGAAGTATTCACTACTCCATCCCTTTCTATCAGCTTGTAAAACATCTATTCTATATATCTGTCCAGTCAATAGACATTAAATAAGTTTACAATACTCTGCCAGGTAAGCATTTCTGGAGGTTCAGTAAGGCGACCCAGGAACAGGCCTCATTTGTACAGCTAAGGAAAGCCACATCATAGCTACACAGCCCTAAATGCCTGTGTACTCCAGTCAGTATAGTGTTTCAGATTTCAGGCTTAACCAATAGTCCTGGGTTCAGCAGTAGCAGTCATTTTTCCCTCTCTTAGTAGCTGGTGCAGTGCTGTGGTTTTGACTTTTGGCCTGGGAACAGCACTGATAACACCAATGTTTTCAGCTGCTGCTCAGTAATGTTTACTCTGACCAAGGACTTTCTGAATCTCATGCTGTACCAGGGAGAAAAAGAAGCTGGGAGGAAGCAGAGAGAGGACACCTGACCCAAACTAGCAAAAGAGGTATTCCATACCACGGCACGTCATGCCCAGTATATCAACTGGGGGCAGTTACCCAGAAGGGCTAGGTCACTGCTTGGATCAGGCTGAGTATCAGTCGGCAGGTGGTTGCATTCTCTTCCCTTGTTATTTCCCTTATTATTGTTATTGGTGGTAGCAGTATTGGTTTGTGCTATACCTTAGTGACAGCACTGTTCTTATTTCAACCCGTGGGAGTCCCATTCTTTCTATTCTCCTCCTCATCCCTCTGGGAGAGGGAGGAGGAAGGGGCAGGAGCAAGCGAGCAGCCGCGTAGTTCTCAGTTATCAGCTGGGCTTAAACCACAACAGTTCTTTTTGGCACCCAACATGGGGCACAAACCCATGACCCTGATATTAAGAGTCTCATGCTCCACCACCTGAGCTAGCCAGGAGTTTTCAGGGTACTGTGGCCATAGGCTGAAACACCCGATCTCATCTCATGGCACCCCAGAGAGAATTGAGTGAGACAATGGAACTCATTTCTGGAACAACCTTATGGACATTGGAGCCAAAAAGTATGGCACTGAGTGGGTATATCACATCCCCTACCATGCACCAGCCTCTGGGAAAATCGAACAGTACAATGGGCTGTTAAAAACTACACTGAGAGCAATGGGTGGTGGGACTTTCAAACATTGGGATACAGATTTACCTAAAGCCACCTGGTTAGCCAACACCAGGGGATCTGCCAACAGGGCTGGCCCAGCCCAGTGAGAACTTTTACATACTGTAGAAGGGGATAAAGCTCCTGTGGTGCACATAAAGAATTTACTGGGGAAGACAGTCTGGATTATTTCTGCTTCAGGTAAAGGCAAACCCACTCGTGGGATTGCTTTTGCTCAGGGACCTGGATATACTTGGTGGGTAATGCGGGAAGATGGGGAAGTCCAATGTATAGCTCAAGGGGATTTGATTTTAGGGGAAAACATCCAATGAATTCAATTGTAGACTGTTGTCTGCTATGTAGCACTTTTATAGCCCACCAACTAAACGTCTTCAGGTCACCAGCGACTGGCCCTGACTTCCCTTCCACCATCATCCCAACAAAGAATGAACTTGGATGAAACCAGACGAGTCCTGCAGTAAAGGAACTATCAGCATCCGCAAGCAACGATCCAACACTTCACACAGCCTCTCCTGCTCTGAAAGACTGTTACAAGAGGTGGAGCCCAACATCATAGACCAGATAGACTCAGCAGATTTATAGAGATTGGTCCATGCACTAAGGAATGATCTCTCTCTATCCGTGAAGATATATATATGAGTGATGGTATATTGAAAATATGGGATCTGAGCATGATGTGGGAAGGGGTCAGATTGTCTTCGAACTCCCAGAGCTGACAAATCATTTCATCCACTGTTGGTGGTGCTGTACCATTCCAGGTTATTGCTGCCAATGACTGGGCATACAATGACAGTGCATTCCATGTAAATTTCCACCATGAGTCATGTACATTCAACTTCATCTGGATCTATGTGTCCTTTTCAGGCATTCTGCTTGGGATAGTTCATCTCTACAATGGCTGATTCCCTCAGAGACTGGATGTCTTTCTCTAGACTAGTCCACTTGGCCAAACAACTCATAACATCATAGAATCATAGAACAGTAAGGGTTGGAAAGGACCTCAAGATCATCAAGTTCCAACCCCCCTGCCATGGGCAGGGACACCTCCCACTAAACCATGCCATCCAAGGCTATGTCCAACCCCACCTTGAACGCCGCCAGGGATGAAGCATCCACAACCTCCCTGGGCAACCCATTCCAGGGCCTCACCACCCTCACCGTAGAGAATTTCTTCCTCAGATCCAATCTAAACCTCCCCTGTTTAAGTTTAAACCCATTACTCCTTGTCCTCTCACCACAGTCCCTAATGAAGAGTCCCTCCCCAGCATCCCTATAGGCCCCCTTCAGATACTGGAAGGCTGCTAGGAGGTCTCCACGCAGCCTTCTCTTCTCCAGGCTGAACGGCCCCAATTTTCTCAGCCTATCTTCATACGGGAGGTGCTCCAGTCCCCTCATCATCCTCGTGGCCCTCCTCTGCACTTGTTCCAACAGTTCCATGTCCTTTTTATGTTGAGGACACCAGAACTGCACACAAGACTCCAAGTGAGGTCTCACGAGAGCAGAGTAAAGGGGCAGGACCACCTCCCTCGACCTGCTGGCCACACTCCTTTTGATGCAGCCCAGGATAAGGTTGGCCTTCTGGGCTGCAAGCGCACACTGCCGGTTCATGTTCATTTTTTCATCAACCCACACCCCCAAGTCCTTCTCTGCAGGGCTGCTCTCAATCTCCTCCCCGCCCAACCTGTAGCTGTGCCTGGCATTGCTTCGACCCAGGTGGAGGACTTCGCACTTAGCATGGTTGAACTTTATTAGGTTGGCATCAGCCCACCTCACAAGAGTGTCAAGGTCCCTCTGGATGGCATTCCTTCCCTCCAATGTATCAACCGAACCACACAGCTTGGTGTCATCGGCAAACTTGCTGAGGGCGCACTCAATCCCACTGTCCATGTCACCCACAGAGATGTTGAACAAGATCGGCCCCAACACCGATCCCTGGGGGACACCACTCGTTACTGGTCTCCAGCTGGACACTGAGCCACTGACCACTACTGTTTGCGTGCAGTCATCCAGCCAGTTCTTTATCCACCGAGTGGTCCACCTATCAAATTGATGTCTCTCCAACTTAGAGAGAAGGATGTCATGTGAGACAGTGTCAAAGGCTTTGCACAAGTCCAGGTAGATGAGATCAACTGCTCTGCCCCTGTCCATCAGTTCCGTAGCCCCTTCATAGAAGGTCACCAGATTGGTCAGGCAGGATTTCCCCTTACTGAAGCCATGCTGGTTGTCACCAAGCACCTTGTTGGTTTTCATGTGCCTTAGCATGCCTTCCAGGAGAATCCGCTCCAAGATTTTGCCAGGCACAGAGGTGAGACTGACTGGTCTGTAATTCCCCAGCTCATCACTTTTCCCCTTCTTAAAAATGGGGGTTATATTTCCCTTTTTCCAGTCGTCGGGAGCTTCACCTGACTGCCATGATTTTTCAAATATGATGGACAGTGGCTTAGCAACTTCATTTGCCAGCTCCTTCAGGACCCATGGATGGATTTCATCCGGTCCCATGGAACCTTCTGGATTGCCTGTGCCGGGCCGTACCATCCCTCCAACAGATATCAGGGTGGTTGAAGTCTCCCATGAGAACAAGGGCCTGCAAGCGTGAGGCTGCTCCCGTCTGCCTATGGAGCACTTCGTCCAGCAAGTCCCCTTGGTCAGGTGGTCTGTAACAGATCCCCACAATAACATCACCCATCGCTGTTCTCCCTTTAACCCTGACCCACAAACTCTTTATTGACTGCTCACCTGTCCCCAGACAGAGTTCCATACTCTCTAGCCTATCCCTAACATAAATAGCAACTCCCCCTCCCCGTCTGCCGGGCCTGTCTTTCCTAAAGAGCTGGTAACCTTCCATTCCAACACACCAGTCATAGGAGCCATCCCACCATGTTTCTGTGATGCCTATGATATCATACCCCCGTAGATGTGCACACATCTCTAATTCCTCTTGTTTGTTCCCCATACTACGAGCATTTGTGTAGAGGCATTTGAGCCGAGATCCAATTGAAGCCGGCTCATGGGCTGGAGCAGTTGGAATATCCCTACATTGCTCCGAACGTTTACTATAGGTGCTACTAACCGACTGGGTGTGTTGGGATGGAATGCCGCCCCCCTCCCCCAACACATCTAGTTTAAAGCATCCTTGACCAGCCTGGCAAGCCTCCTACCAAATCCACTCTTCCCCTTCGTTGTCAGACCACCCCCACCAGCCCCCAGTAGACCCAGCCTACTAAATTGAGTTCCATGTTCAAGGTACCGAAACCCCTGACTATAGCACCACCCTTCTAACCATTTATTAACCTGCCCAATCCTCCTAGCCTTTTCAAGGTCCTGCTCTGTATCCTGGAGAATTGACGAAAAGACAATCTGAGCTCCAGAGCCCCTAACCACCTCTCCCAGAGCTCTGTGGTCCTTCTTTATGGTCTCCGGGCTACTGCTATCTATATCAGTAGCACCCACATGTATTACCAGGAGCGGGTAATAGTCAGTGGGACCGACTAGAGCAGGCAGCTTCTCGGCCACATCCCTGATCCGAGCCCCTGGTAGGCAACACACCTCCCTTGAGCCTGGGTCAGGCTGACAGATGGGTGCCTCTGTGCCTTTCAGAGTCAAGCCCTCTACTACTACGGCCTGCCACTTTTTCCTGGCAGCACCAGTAGTGACCTTCTTTACCAGTGCATCAGCTGGTTGCGCCTGGTGGGAGCACTGTTGCTTATCAGCCCCCTGCAGGACAGCAAAGCAGTTCTGGGTGGGGACAACAGATGTAGGAGGAAGCCCCTTGCTTTTAATTACCCTCTTCCTCCTTTTTTTGTTGTTTTTTTTTTCCTGTTACCTTTTCCCAGCTTCCTGGGTTAGCAGCCTCCTTTCCTGCATGGGCAACAGTAGACACTTGAGGCCCCGGAACAGGCTGGTCCCGGAGCAAGCAGGGCTGCTCCCCCTCAGCTTCCCTGACACCTTTCAGCCTGGTAACAGCTTCCTGCAGTTCAGCCACCTGCTGCAGGAGGACCTCCACCAGGGAACGCAGAGTGCAGCCCTGCCCATTGCTCGTCCTTCCCTTAGGATACCCTGAGCTCTGCACTACAGCCTCTCTTCCCGTCGGCTCCGTCTGGGTGCCTACGCTGGCCACCACCGGCGCAGCCAGAGCAGAGCTCCCAGACCGAGCCTTGCCCGTATGGCGAGTGTTCACCATCCCGCTCACCACCCCGCTCGCCTGCCCGCGCAAACTGCCTCAAGCCCGCCCTGTTTGCCCGCCCTGTTCGCCGCGCTCCGGGTCGCTCGCGCTCCCTGGGGCAGGTTTTTAACCAGTCAGGTCTGCCGCCGGTCCTCCTGGCGCTGCCCCCTCTGAGTCAGCCGCTCGCCTCCGCAGAGCTGCAGGCTCCTGGGCGGGCCTTGTCGAGGACTTGAAGCTCCCTCGGGGGGCAAGTTGCTGCTCCAAGGTGAAGCTCGTAGACGCCGAGCCTCCTCCCCCCCCGATCAGGCACTACAGAGTCCTTGTATTGAATACCTCTTTAGTTAGTTTGGGTCAGTTGTCCTGTCTCTGCTTTCTCCTGGCTTCCCTTCCTCCCTGGCAAAGCATGAGACTCAGAAAGTCCTTGGTCAGACTAAACATTACTGAGCAGCAACTAAAAACATCAGTGTTATCAGCACCGTTCTGAGGCTGAAAAAAAAAAAAAAAAAAATTTAAAACAAAGCACTGCACCAGCTACTAAGAATGAGAAAAATGACTGCTACTGCTGAACCCAGGACACCAGTGATTAATCTTAGAGCATCATTATTTAACTGTTTTGGCTGGAGGTACTGTGTTAGCCAAATCAGTAACAACAGATTCAGACAACAGCAGAAGGGAGCCACCATTCAATTAGTGATAATGACTACAAGTGGTCAATAAGTCTACCTGGGAAAGCATTAGTTGCACAACATATTAGGGGACTATTTGGTCCAGTGGATTAATTCACTAATTTATTTCTTGGGGCATAAGCCAAAACCCAGCTTGTTATAGGTAACAAGTGAAGTCAGTTTTGTAGTGTAAGCCTGACCTATTTGCCTTCCTGAAGGCTTTGTTGTTTATTCAGGATTGATTTTGAGATTCCAGTTTCCCATACATGCCTGTTTCCTTGCACATTTAACTGTTCATCAAGCCACTTAGTCCCAAATATATTCAAGAACTACTGCTGTTAAATTATCTTTTTTCACCAAGTTCGGGTTAATTATCCTTTATGTCACTGCATAGAAATTGGATGATTTAATTTCAACAGCAATTATTTAAATATTGCAGTTACATTCTAGGTTTTAATCTACACAAAATGAGAGCAAGTTTCAGATATGAAAAGATAAAGGTATCACTAGATACATATATGGTCTGCCAGGCAGAGAAAGTATGATAAGAAACATTTTCTTCAGTTCACAAAACAAACTACCATGGTACACTAATTAGCTGTCAAAATGAAAGCAAGCATTTTAAAAAACAATTTCTAGTTAGACAGAAATTAGCACAAACCTCACTGTCCCCATTAAAAAAAAAATATATAAAGAATAGTATCACTATTCCTAGCCAGGATCGATTTGATCCTGGTAGCACCAAAGGCTAACCCAATGTAAGCAAGGCTTCCAAGTCCAGGAAAACAACCTGGAGTGCCATATAAACAACTGAAAGCTCTTTCCAGACTTTGACAACATTGAGGAGTAGAACAGCACTGAACAAGAAAAGTCATTACTAATAAACAGCCAACAGATTGCAGCCAGATGCCCTTGTATGAGGGCAGTACTGAAAAAGACAGGAGAGGTCAGGATGTACTAGTTTCCAAGATTAATAATTCATTAAAAACTTCACTTGAGAGCTACTATAAAAAAATTAATCTTGAGAAGAACAGAGCAGTGCTTCAGCATCAACGATCTATACCCTTACTTGCACAGGATCAGCTGCTGAGCTATCTGCAGAATTAACATTCACACACCCTTTGTGCTTACCTTCAAGTTGCTTTTGTTTCCTGCAAGAAGGAAAACCCTAAATACTGTGACAAGGATTCAGGGCTATTTCATTCAGAGAGACTTTTAATTCTTATTATTTGTCCTTAAGTTGAAAATATAGCATCTATTGGTGATGCCATTTATTTCGCTGTTAATGCGCCACGGAGCAAACAAGTGCTAACTGGACAGAAGATATGAGCAAGTAGGCATTGCCTCAAACTACAGCTGTGATACCAGTCCAGCTTTGTAATATTTTTGAGCAATTTCAAAATAAAAAAATTACGTGCTTTTCTAATCTGTCATTTTTCAGTGATATGCTACTTTTCACCCTTGGTGAAAATGTTTTTTTAATCAATGAAATTCATATTTCAAAAAATAATATGCAAAGATTAGAGGCTGACAATTTTTACTTATAAATCAATGTATTCTAAAGCTTCAGCAACTGTTGTAGAGATTGCCACTCTGCTAATGATCCAGAGTTAGAATTAAACAAACTGAAACCCCTACTTGCAATGATAAAAGGCTCAACTAAGGAAAGATCATGAAAACCAAAAGGAAGAAAAAACAAACACAAAACCAAAACAAATCAGAACACTACATCAGATTTGGCAACTTAAGCCCTATAAGCTCAATTTCAAAGTCTGTCATCCAGTTGTAACATTCACCAAATATAACTCCCTGAAAGGGTACAACTCTTGACTCTTGGCAAATCTTACCTTACTGAAGATAAAAATGAACAATTCACACCCTTGACATTGTCAGCAACAGGAAACAGACCACAATCTAACTCTACTCTGATGTGTATTTAGTCTAGAGAGGGAGCTCTTCCCTTACCATGCATGAAAGAGCTGTTTCTTCATATTCTTCTTACCTCAGAATCCAGTGGTTCAAAGCAGTCAGGCGGGGGGGGGGGGGGGGAGGAAATCATATGATTATAAAAAGCCCATAATTCTAGGAAATTAGTTTTTACAAGTTTGCTTAGCTTTTCTCCTATGTTTGGACAGAATTTACCTCAGAGTAAGATCAAGGTTTCAAAGATTCCATATTCTTCTGGAGGTGGTCTGCAATGGTCATTTTCAAACTAAGCCTAAAAAAAACAAACCAAACCCTACATCACATGCCAAGGTACCATAAATCATTACACTAGGAGTGTATGGCAAAGCTGATGCTGAGCCTGGTGGTGCTCCTCCATTTTTTTTTTCCTCCAAGCAATCTATCATTCTCCTTACTTTATTGACCACCTTTTAAGAGAGTTAAGAAAAGCAGACAGTACAATGAGTCTGCCATACCTTTAAAACAAGCTCCACCTCTCCTTCTACCCAGTTCTTTGGGTTTTTTTTCCTCCATGCCTCCTATAACTTCTGTGCTTGAGTAGTAAAGAGGAGTCAAACCTCAAGAGAGACTATAGGCACCAAGTCTTCTATCAGAGGCACATTTTGTGTTTACAGTACTTAAATAAGCACTCTCGTTGATTCCAAGAAGAGAATGAACACGATAATGTAGCACAAAACCTGGAGATTTGGTTACCCCCCCCATAATACAACTTAAAGGAAAAAAAGATTTGTACAATGTTTCTAAATTCATCAAACTATCGGCATACTAAGCACCAGTACAATAGCACTGTCTTGCTCAAGCATGGAAGTGTATAGAACATATACAAGTGAATATAAACCTTGATTTACTCTTAACTACATGAAATCATTATCCCTCCCTTCTCCAGGAAACATTCCAGTCTATCTTCACTCTTTGGAAAGGAAAAGAAGATGAACACAGTATTTCTACTCTGACCTATCTCAGTAGTTCTGGAGCATAAAGAAATGTCTACAGCAGAAGCCATTGTTGTTTGTTGTGTGTTTTTTGTTTTTGTTTTGTTTTGTTTTTTTTTTTTTTTTAAACTTCTAACAAATAGAAGAATTATTCTTACTAGACTTCATAAAAAATACTATTAAGGAGGGAAACTAGAATATGATAAATAAATAGGCAGTGGGAATGTAACTGCCTTATGCTTCCATAGTGTCTCTTGATTTATTGAAGTAACAGACTTAAAACCAAAGGAAACTATTGCTCTCTTTGAAAATGTCAGGCCTCATAACTCAAACTCTTACAGTCAACTACAGCATGGTAACACAGGTTAAAACAAAAGTTGGCCCTATAGCATATGTGACATCAAAACCAAGCAGGGATGTTTTATATCTGTTTAGTCTGCAGTCTCAGTAAACGGTTAACACAGTTTCTACACCTTCAATCCCCCATCCAGTCAAGTATTTAAGAGACACTCAACCAGAACTCCACAAGTAGCCTCATTCAAGTCCCGCTTCCCCCCACTGCGTTCCAGTTTCATTTCCCATACAGTGAGCTTTCTTTCAAAACACTGGCAAGATACTCAAGACAACAGGACTACTCATGCTCTAAAAGATAAGAATCTAGACTGATGCTGTAAAGCACCCATTCAGTAAACCAAGGAGAGATTCTCGAGTAGAGAGGTCAGTTCTAATGGAGATGAATTAAATTAACAGTGAAAGGACTAACTGCTATCAAGTAACATTGAGTATTTACTGCAATCAAAGTGCCATTTATTTACAAAACAAACAGAACAGCAGCCAAGGTCAGTGATTGACTAAAAAACAAACAGTATCAACATTTTGACTGAAATGATCTTTCTTCTCTTGAAACAGTAACAATAATATTGACAGCGGTAGATTCTTAGTTCTCATTTTCTGCTAGGTACTCACAGCCAGCTGTAACACTCAGCTGATTATTACAAAAACAATCTCAAACTAACCCATGCGCAGGGACACACCAAAGTTATTGAAAATGAGGAAACAAACAGTTAAAGAATATAGTGATGCCGCTGATTGAACAGTTCACTTCAGTGTTCTGTGAAGAACTTCCAGATTGGAAATTATAAATTGACCATGTTATGCAGAAAATTCAGACTTTTAGAAGCTATTTCAACATTAAGGCGTTCTGATGATGCATTCTGTGCCAAAGTAAGCCACTTAAACAAATGGATTTCAATTTCAGCTCTTCCAACTTCTATTGCACTCAACTTACAGAAGATTGTATTTGTTTAATCTTACAAGAATTTAATGAAGAAAAAAAGGTTTCTACAGTAAATCATTCTAATCCTCTTGTTAATACAGTTTGTTTCTATTTAAGTACACCATTTCCCTGATTATCAGATATAACCAAGATCGCCTGAAGTACTTACTCAAGGAACTTTTCCTGGAATTACTAGACAACATCACAGTATCTGCTGCAGAACCCATCCTAGGTATTTCAGTATAACGTCGCCCCAGACTGTATTTGCCCTTAATTTATTCATATCAGTTTAATCCCAAAGCTTTTATAAAGCAAAAGTAGAACATGCCCCCTTGCATGTCATCAAATAATGCTATATTTGGCTTTAGAGTGCCATATAAACACTTGTATGTCTCCCTTGCATTTGCAATCACTTCCTTTTCATGTTAGCATTTCTCTCAATGTAATAGCAGCATTCACACACATACAAGCTCCCATAAAGCAGAGCTTGCCAGGAGCTGGGGGTACCACAGTATAGTCACAGCCATCTGCCAGCACAACTGGACATAACTTCAAGAAAAAAACCTCAAAGAAAGGTCATCAGCCTAGTTACTAACAATATTAGAACAAAGCTATTAAAGATGATGCCTAGGAAAGAAGCTTGCCAGGGCCAGTTCCTTCTCCTGTGACTTGGTTTTCAGAGCAAACCATGGGTTTTTAGTTCTCAACCTCTCAGAAGCTGGAAGTCACCAGAGATCAGGTTGAACTTCCACCAGTGTCTACTTAGATTACACAAAGCATTCAATCCGTAAAGCCATGTTTCTGAAATGTGATACTTCATAATAATTCCTATAACCTAAATTGATTAATTCAAATAGACTCATGAGAATGGTCTTAAGATTTACTGAGGACATGGAATGGTTTGGAAAACAAACTGAAGAACTAGCAGAGCAACAAATTTGAGTGGAAAAATAGAGAAAAAAATAAAGGAGAAAAGAGCTATTGGACTCATGTTTTTATTGCACCCTTATTAGCTATCCCATGGTTATTACAAGATATAGCTAATGGCCTATTCAGGTTAACAATCCAAGTCAAAATAATGGGGTGGTTTTTTGCTAATCCTGTCATTGAATGCTTAAAATTCTCTAAGTCCTTATACCCCAGATGGATCTTGCATGTGTAATATTTGAAAACACATTCTTTATCAGAAATAAAAATATATAAAATCATAGAATAGTTAGGGTTGGAAAGGACCTCAAGATCATCTAGTTCCAACTCCCCTGCCATTGGCAGGGACCAGTCATACTAAAATATGTCACCGAACGCTCTGTCCAACCGGGCCTTGAACACCACGAGGGAGGAGAAGTACATGCAAGTATGGTTGCAAGCATTTCTTAAATGCATATGAGCCTCAAGCTACTACATTAATTCCCAAGTCTATTTTTATTCTGTTGCTCTTGTGCTTATTGTTGTCTTATTGCACATTCTATTAGTACTTGTAACTTATACTAATCCTACCTCACTACCGTGCAATAATAAAGCAAATAATTACCTAAGGGATGAAAAGTGTATCCCTCAGTAACTTGTATAAGGACAAAACCTAAACATTCCAGGGACTCCAGCAACTCATTTCTCATTATAGAAAAAATAGTTTTAGGGATTTCACAAATTCTAGCTCAAGAGGCTCTCTAAGGGCACTAAATCCAGAAAAGGCACATGTGCACCATCACCTGATCAGTCTGCAAGCAGTACCCCTCCTGAACAGAAACTTTGGCTGGTTTAATTTAACAACAGGGAAGGTGAACAACGACCTTTCCCCTTATGAGCTGCAGCTCTAAGACAGGCCAATTCAGCTCAAACTACATGTCCATGCTTAACTGTCATGCACAGCCTCAGCATATTAACACACATTCCCAAATCAGATGCCTCAGGACACCACAGCTGGAAACAGGCTCTCACTACAAGAAGTTCCTGCTTCATAAGACAG
Source organism: Amazona ochrocephala (assembly GCA_039720435.1). Classification (NCBI taxonomy): domain Eukaryota; kingdom Metazoa; phylum Chordata; class Aves; order Psittaciformes; family Psittacidae; genus Amazona; species Amazona ochrocephala. The sequence goes on along the minus strand of CM077881.1, from coordinate 76,051,464 downwards.
TAAGGGAGCAAGCTGCTGATGGATGGCTGCCACAAAACAAAATTCACCTGCTTTTCACACAACACAATACATAGGCACAGATTCCTTCCACAAACCCACGTGCAAGCAGTATCAAGGCACAGGAACTGAGAAGGGGTCATGGGGAGATAAACTGTAGGATGCCACTTCAGAGCAGGACTCCCTGAAGCAAAAGGGTCTTGGGTTCTCTTTTTTTTCTCCCTCACTTGAATCCCTATTTCTTTTCCTTCAAGATAAAGTTGAGATGGACAACACCTCCTCAGGAGGCAGTGTTTAATTGTAACTGTTTGGCAAAGTGAGCTTTTAAAATAAGCTCGGTGGAAACATTCTGTAAAGGATTTAAAATCTAAAACACTAAATGAGGGTTTGGTTTGTTTTTTTTTTTTTCAGTTAAAAATGGCTGTCAAAGTTAGAATTCGACCAGTTTTAACTATACTCAATACAATGAGAAGAATAACCTCTTTGTCCCAGAGTACCATCCAAACATACCCTCATTTGTATGCAACTATTGTACCATTTGGTTATCTTGACTACAGAACTAAAACACTTAAGATCTATCTGGCATTGCTTAGCACTGACAATCTTCACAACAGGGATACAGATAGTTATGCAAACAATTGGAAGAGAATAGGAGGTTTAACTTTTTGTTTTACAGGGAGGATTAGCTGGGCTGTAATAGAAATCAGCTTTCTACAGAAGCACAACTCTTACAACTAGCATTTTTGAAGGCAGAACAAATAAAAAATATAAAATCTGGTTATGTTACATGCTACCAATAGCATATGAAACTGCTATAGTAAAATATCACAGAGAATTTCTTCCCTTCCTTTCAGTTCCAAAGTAAGTCTTACATAAAGGCCAGCTGTCTCCCTACGTAGCCACATATACATACACTGACCAACAGAAATGATTATAATCACACTACTACAATCTTCTGCAGAGGAGGGCAATCATGCAGATCAGTTTCTTGTCAAACTGCTATCTACTTTTAGTAACATACATTTAGCCCAGATACCCTTATTTTGTGTTGTTTCCAAGTCATCACAGAACTTACAGATGCAAGAAGGGAAAGAAACAACATGAATGGTCCTTGGGCAAGACCCATCCTGGGCTGTCAGGAACTAGAAATAAGAGCTTGTATCTGTATTGGCTGTGTTTGCCCCCCACACCTCCACATCCAGTGTCCACTTCAGGCATTCTGCTAGCACGATTTCAGATTTTGATTCTCAAATATAGAGGGCTGCAATTTAAGAAGCTTGCAAGAAAATAAACCTTATAAGACCTCTTTAGTCAAGTGGCAAGTGTAAAGTACAAAAAAAGTGACAATTTTTTAATTGCTTTTTAGAGAAACAAGTTTTAGAAAAAAAACAGTATTAGCATCAATTTCAAACACACAAGAGATTATTTATTGCTAGACAGTTGCTTACTGCATGACTCTTTCAAAGGGCTATAGGAGCAGCAGCCTGAAGCAGAGAAGCTAGACACAAGGAAAGAACCACTTCTTTACAGCACGTCTACACTACTGAGTGCGAGATCTATGGGCCACTTCAGCAACCTTGGGCTTCAGCTTTTAACAAAGAACAGCAAGATATAAACTTGTGTTCATCACGACTGTAATCAGTCTTAGAGGTCTTTGAGACAGCTTCTAAGCAGAATACAGGGAGACAGCATTACATGCATTTGATCACGATTTATGAAGAACTGAACATTTAACTACAGATTAGAACTTAAGCTGCCATAGTAAATATAACATTTACCAACAGAAGAGGTGTGCAACCACTCCATCAGACACTTGCTTTCAAAGGTACATAGATTTCAACCTGAAAGGGACACTTTTTTTAATTTCTACCTAACTTTAATATCAAGACCATATAATCCAGGTTATATTTTTCTTAAAGTAGGCGCATGCTCTAAAACGCACAGGAAAATTCACCAGGAATTCATTTTAACTGGAAAAAAGAAAATCATGTTTCCTGTAGCCGAAGATCCTCAAATGCAACTCAGAGAGGTGAAAGCTTACGTTTAAAAAGGCATCACAAAGCTACACAACAGCAAAGGACTATATTTTCAATTTATTCAGACACCTGCAGATGGGGATAGTTATTTGGTGTTGGCCCAGGAAAGCACAAGCCAGGCCAGAGCCAGGAGCTCTGCATCGTTCCACTAGTACCTAAACCAGTTAAACACCGACCTACACCAACAACTTGTTGGTGTAACTGTAAGACCCCCCATTCTGCTCCTAACTCTTCTCCCATCACAGAACCCCTGAGCTTCATGTCCTCAAGCCCTCAGCCAGGTACCAGCTGACTTCCACCTCCACAGGCACTATCAACGTGCATCAAGAGAGGTGCTGCTGTTAGTTAACAGGTAAGCACCTGCCTTATCCATTGCAGCTGTGCAGACTCCTGATAGCCTGCAGAACAGGTCAGAAGCACGGATGAAAACTAGGAAGAGAAATACAACTTCTTTAAAAAACTTGATACTAGTAAAAGAGGGAATAAAATACTGAGACACTTGTTTATCTCCTTTAGACTACTCAGAATAAAAGTTATTACATCTTTTTCAATGAAGGGCACAGTTTTTGCAATGCTCTTGCCCAGCCAATTAAGCAGAAAATACCCTGTGTGCTATTAGATCAGGCTCCTTCAGCATTTCCTCCCCCTCCCACAGGGCATTGCTCACTTTGTGTATAAATATCTGCAAACAGATCCACACAAGTGCATGACTTGCACTGCAACAGTTTAAAGCATAGTTTTTACTGCATGATGATGCAGAAATCTGTCTTAGAACAGGCACATTTTATGTAGCTGTAAGTACCCTGACACACTTCCACTGTTAAAGCAGCAATTCCAACTCCGCAGCAGCTTAAGTCTACTACAGTGGAAGTGTTGCTTTATCAATGCATAAACAAACTACTGATGACAGGCCTTTTTTTAAAGTTTGATTGATGGTTTGGTCACAAAGGGCAGGCATAAGCAGGTAGCATTTGCCTACTGAACCTACAATTTCAACATTATTATTATCACTGTTCAGACAACTGAGCAAGCTCACAGAGCATATACAAAGAGTTACCATGCATACAAAGTCACAGAAAGAGGAAGAAAATAAGGAGGATTACAATGGGAAACATGCAGAAGGAGCATGGCAAGGCCAGAGGATTCAGAGACATAAATATGAAAGGACTGTGACCTTTAACTGTGAGCTGCTGAGGGACAACTGCTAGTACTTGCACATTAGAGCTCACCACCCTGACTTGCATGCCTTGTCCTTATTCCTATGACTCACATAAGATCTGGAAGTGCTTCCAGGACTCCAGTGCCAGTCCCACCTCTACTCCAACAATCCCCACCTAGGCAGAGAGCTGCAGATATATCAGGGACTGCCTTTTACACCAGAAGCATTAAAAGCAACCAGAGCTTCAAGAAAGGTAGCACACAATGTCCAGGATAAAAAAAAGTTCTGAAGTGGTGGAATAAAGGAAATACTGATTATAGGCCACAACAACACTGGGCTTTAACCTTCCAGATTTACATTACTTCCCTATTAAAAACCAAGGCAAAAAAAAGGGAGGAGGAAGACCACACAAACAAAACCAAGCTCGTAAGAGAAGAGCAGCAGAGTCCATCATTACCGGGGCTAGGAAGAGTAGTTTCACTTACAAAAACACAAGATACACATTCTCCCACTACATTTAGACACTGCAATGATAAAAAGACACTATAAAACCACTGCAGTAAATCAGGAAGTTAGAAGAAATAAACAGGGCACAGGTTAATGGCATTTTTATGTATGTATTTTGGAAGATGAGCAACTGCAATTTGCCCCTCAGCACATGCCCAGTATTTGCTATAAGCTTAAATAACAATAAACTCAAACACAACAGACCACCGATGCTCCTGCCTTCTACTTCTCACTTACCGCAAAGGGCAGCAGCAGCAACTCTCCTGCGCTGCTCACGCGGCGCTGAACTTATTCCAAACACCCCAGCCTGAGACCGGCCTCAGGCTGTACAGCAAGCAACCAAACAGGCAGAAGAGCTCATCCCCTCTGAGGGAAGGGTGGCTCTGCACTCTTCTTCAGCTTCTCTAACTTCTTCCTTAACTTCTCGAGGAGAGAAGCAAGCAGATAACCCCATCCGCAGCTACTGGAGTCTATACCTAGCAAAACTGCCATTTACCAGGTTCAAAAACTCAACTTACACAGACTTCCTAGAAAACATGACCCTGAGTCACAGCTCACCACCAAAAGTGGCTACTCCTACTCTCCTTTAGCGGCTCCACCTAGCACCACCCCCACGTGCCCAATGAGGTCCTATATAGGGCACTACACCCATTCAAGAGAACAATTCCCACCTTGAGGTTGGCACAGGTTCAAATAATGAGAAGCATTAATCATTAAAGTCACCTGGGTTACAATGGAGGTGAACAAGTCCTGCGCTTTAGACAAGCGTACTGCATGCCTCAGATTAGTGTATTGAGCTTCTCCCTGGTCTGCAGCTCTGAAACTGGAGCTGGGGGATGTGTCCTCTGGTAGTCGGGTGTCACAATGGGGAGCCTTCGATGGCTTTGTGCTGGCGCCTCTGATCTTTTGCAGCTCTGCAGTCTGAGGTCCGAGATCACAAAATAGACTTTTAACCCCTGCTCTGGTCTGGCAGGAACCTGAAGCAAAGGGCACTGTATCAGGAAGGTGCTCTGAAATCTCGGGGCACATGGTGAGGCAGCTGAGTTTGGATGGGGGCTTGCCTGCACCTCTTTTGTACAAAAAGAGACCATCAGAAGCACAGGAAGAGTTTTGTATTACAAACAGAAGGTGTTATTAAAACATAAACTAGATACATTTTTAGCACCAAAAGCCCAGGTGTGCTGGGCAGTGCAAAATATACATGGAAAATCCTAAAACTCTCCTCCATCCGTGCAATGCACTCTGTCTAGAGCCCTTTCGAAGAGGCACACAGGCTTCTTAGCTGGACCAGCACCCCAGTCACCTCTGGATTCTGGAGAAGAGCCTTTTTACCCCTCAGTCTGTAGCAACTGGTGGTTTAGGTGTTTTCCACTCATAGGCCACACGTTTCTTGAAATCCTGCCCTGCCGTGCCCAAGTCCCTGCAAGATCTGTAATTACTATTCAAAGCAGGCTCATCAGTGTGTACCTTAACAGCCTTTACATACAAATAGGACTGGGTTGGGTCGTTTTCTAACAGGCTCCCATGCATACCAGAGACTTATTTCTAAATTCCTTCACTGAGATTTTTACTGTGAAGTAATTCAGGAGAAATTTACCCATCTTATTCATCTTCACCAAGACAGCCCACCTGCCTACTGCTGTGATAACCCTGAACGTGCCAAAAAGCTTCATAAAACCTAGTCTCACTTCCCCAGCATGACTGACCAGGTTCCTGCTTGACCACTTGAAGCCTGTGACCTTGAGTCTCTGTGTTTGCCACAGGGGAACACTTACACAAGCTGTAAACTTTTCTACTGGCTCTGCTTCAGTACAACAGTACCCATACATTTAAACTAGCGCTTCTTGCCACCAGACACAGAGCTGCACTTAAGTAACTTACAAACATGAATGTTTGCTAGAAGATATAACTGAAATTCTGCCTCTGGGCAGCTTGCTACTAAGATTCTTATCTGTAAAAATGATATGTGGTTCCTATACACTAGGGGAAGATTAAAAAAATATATATAAAAAGGAAGCCGAAGTGCCCATGGAGGGCATTGATGAGCTAGATAAACATTGTTGACTATCATCGTGAAACTTACATGGTATGCTTATAAGACAGCAAAGATGCCATCAGATGCATGCATGGTACATACATGCAGATTTCTTCACTGTATGTATTAGATTTTGCAATTTCCATTGTGAGAGATGGTCATAAACTGTCAGTTTCCTGCAGCTAAGTTAACACATTTTTTGTTAGTTCAACAAAGCACAATATTGCTGCCCTGAAAGCAAGAATGTATTGGCCAAAAATATGCCCATCTATTTACACTATTGCCGAGCAAAGCTGCAGTGTTTAAAATACCAGGTGGGTTTGGCAACAGCTAAATAGAAAGCAGATTGGTCTGTACTATTGTTTACACATATTCCTTTTGCATAGAGATCTTGGATTCTTTAGGATGTATATTTGTAATTCTGACATTTTCTGATGAGAAAATGAGAGGAGAAATGGGTTACGTTCAGCCACCTGAAGTTACATATTAAGATTTGCAGAGGTAAATCGAAGACACAAGAAAAGCTCTTCTATGCAAAGAATGTCATAGCAAATTAAAAGAGATATTGACAAGTATAATCAACCCAGTAGAAATGAGGAGTATCTGCGCCATAATAGAGGCTGTATGAAATCAGGCTGTGCATCAAGAGACCATAATTCATATTTCCGCAGGTAGATATCATGTATTCAGATCTTATTAAAATACCCTAATACAGCATTTCAGACTACATTCTCAGTCAGACTCAAAAGGAGGTGGGGACACCAGAGAAAGTAGATGGATTTTCAAATAATTATTAATATATTACTGAAGATAGTAACCCTATATTTAGGAAACATTTTGCTGCGGTGTTCTTTCAGAGGTACCTTATGGCCCCAGAAAATATCACTAGTTAGTGGGTCAGGTAATACAACCCAAATTGGGTCCCATTGGTGTTAGTAGTGGAGGTGCCTGATGCCCAGTCCTGGGGCTGCCCCTGGCTGGGGCAGTGGGATGGCTGCAGCTGCTGACATTGAACCCGGCTGATTTGGGTTTATATGAGTGGTGAGAAGGCCTATTCTTCTATTTCTAAAATACAAAAGCAAAAGAAACACGGTTAGTGACAGTGATGACTTCAGTACATGCTGCAATTTCGTCTGCCACGCTGAAGGGAAAAATGGGAACAAAGCAACAGAAAGAGTAGGGAAACACAACAGTGTGCTACAGAGCAGTCTAGAGATTAATATATCTATATTGTGTCTGCAATACTATATTACTTATCATTTACCAAAACCCCTGTACACTCTATATTTGCACGGATGGAACCTGTGCCAGTTTGTTACGTGCCCATAAAAGCTTTCAGCCAGTTTGACAAGGAATGGCTGTAGCTGACTTCGAAGGACTGGTAGTAATGAGGGGTGGAGGAATCAATTCTTCATTGCTCTCTAAGAAGGAAAATAGAAGTACTGAGTTAGGTTTAAGCTACTTCTGCCTCTATGGATTTACTGCATATTGTAATACAATCATCTACAAGCAGAAATACAGCATGCTGATAAAAAATGGCAGTGGAGGGCTGAATAAGCTACCTTTAGGTCTGAAGCACAATGGATTAAATGTTGTAAGGATTTCATTCTGTGTTGGGGTAAATAAATGAATTACAGGTAAAATCCACACACATCTGTGTTGAGAGCATCTGACTGACTAGGTGTTGGGATGTTGTGTGCTTAAGAATCTCTAACCAAATACTAAATTCTAATTGACTTTCACAAGTCAATTCATACTGGATTTCACAAAGACAGTTGTCAATGCTCTATGGTTGAGCAGCTTATTGAATTAGAAGAAAATCACTCACAATTCTGAGCAGACTGCATTCTGCAAGTATTGGTGAAACAGCTAAAAATCCCATCAAATATGATTTAGCAGGGAGAGGATTTATAAAAATTCCATTGTAAACAGGAGCATATTGTTCTGATTTTACTGCCATTGTTCTGTGAAATTAAGATGACTTCTACAAATAATGAACAAATGATTTTTTGCTTATTGAACATAAGAAATACTTTTTTTTTTCCTCTACAAATGACCTCACAGATTAAGCAGTGTTTATATACTGCAGAAAGCTGTGGAGAGTTCTGTTTAAATCACCCTAAGTGATGTGTAAATTACCTCTAAATTGTTTAAATCACCTCCAGCTCCTAAGAGAATAAAGTTTTTGTGAGAAGCAACTAACTATGAATTTTCATACTTGGAATATTCTGATGCTTTGAATAATACGTGAACATTTGAACACTTATCCTCTGCTTGAGACCCAACTCACCTACCAGTGTTTGGGGATACTGGGACTTGGCATCCTGCTCAGCAGCTTGCTTTACACAATAGCCAGTTCCAAACAACTTAAAGAACATCAGCTGTGGTGGTAATTTTTTAATCGTTCTGTCTCCAAAGTTAAACTATTTAAGCCAGTAGTTTAGGATTAAGATAAGAGAAAGAATATATGTTTAAAGAAGCTATCAAAATGGTCTGTGATAGAGTGGAAGTCAAAGCAGGTGCTGCAATGATATGTCTTTGCTGTAGAAGCAAGAGTCTATTGTTGCTTAGAAAAAACTTAATTGTGAGGGAAGAAAGAGGTTCCGCAAAGGTAAAAAGATTTCTTAACAGTGCAAACCAGCACCATTCAATTGCACCAATTGCGAGTCAGCACAGCCTTCATTGTTCTCAGTTTCATATTGGATGCTCTCATTTGTGTTTTCTTTCCACTAACTCATCTACAAAATGTGGTGATCCTGCATAGTTTACATCAACCAGTCCCTCAGGTTTGGGAATACTGCAGAAAGCAATACACATCACAGACTCCTTTATCCTTTTATGATATACATCTTTAATATGCATTATTATGTCACTCAAGAAACCTAACTTAAGTGTAATCATGCGTACAGAGCGCATGTCATGAGTCACTGAAAAGTGGGCCTGTGGGTGTTTAAGGCTGAATGGGTGTTTTATTTATGACATGAATATGACAACTCTTTTAATGTAGTAGGAGAATGCAGTAATGATTTTATTCATTTGTTTAATGTAGTCAAGGAAAGCAAAAAGTATTTTTTGACATTATTTGTTTTTAAAAATAATCCTATGTATTCTACTGAGTAACAGGATGGATACTGAAAGCAGAGATGACTTTTTCAGCTGTTTTCTTTGAGGAGGTCTAATAGCATAGTTAACGTAGTTGAATTCTTTTTACCGTTTATGAAATTTCACTCTAGTTTTTGCGTTCTGCTTTCATTCAATTCCTTGTTTTCAAACAATTCATTGTTTTCAGGAGGTACCAGCTTGCTGTCCAGCAAGTCAGTCTCATTCCATATTGATTTCTGGTGAGATAAAAGGACAGAAGAAAGCAAAAAGAAATGGCAAAAGATAGCAAGAAAAAAAAAAAGAGAAGCCCTTGACCTGTATTTCTTCCCTAGTGTGGCAGCCTGGCTTGGCTAAAAGTGTTGTGATATATATATGCAAGGAATTCCTCTGATATAACTGGTATAAACTTATTTCTAGCCCCCCTCAGGATGATATTTCTTTGCTAGATTTGTCTAGTTAACATTGTGCAGCATGATTATGATTCAGCAGAATATATTTTCTACCAGACACTTGAAAAACCCACATGATCAATAGCTGAGGAAGAACAAACATATGTAGCATGTTTGTTTGCCCCTCCTCTCTGAAGTGTCTTACTGCTGATATTCTCCAAGCTCAAACATTCAGACCATGCTTTTATTCAGAACGGTTTGGGCCTGTTCAGTGCCTATTTATGCGGTGTTAGCACAAGGCTCTCACGCTGCTAAGGATGAGTGATTTTCAACACTGCTGATATCAAAGCACTCTTCAAAATAAAGGTTCTGATCATGTGAGCTACTGAAATGCTCAGATTGTCACAGCTCTTGAGGGCAGCTGTGTTATAACGTGTCAGAGACATTTAACAAACTCAAGAGCTTGCAACAGCTGCATTTGGAATCAATGTAAGTACGTAATGCAGTAGCAGTTCACTACAGTATGAGAACTAAAATTACCAGGTACCCTTGTTACAATTGCAAGTAACTTACATGCAGAAAGTCTAACTGGAGAGAAACAGAAGCAGTACTCCTGTGGATGGTTCAGTTTAGCAAAAGATTATTCATCAGAAAGACACATTATGAGCAGTCAGCTCTTTACTTTTCTTCTTCTGGTGCATATGCTGATGTCTGTCTTATCTTGAAATGATGTCCATCAAGACAGGTTTCCAGACAGAATTTCCTAAGGTGGTGATCAGATACAGATTTCACAAGGTCACCCTGACTCAGCTTTGAATCTGACCTAAAAGTATTTGTTGTCACATGGAAGCAAATTACAGCAGTAAAATAACAAAAACACTGCTCGTGCCATTGTTGCCAGGGGTGCTGGTGAACAGCACAAAAAACTGACAGACCAGAAACTGGGGATTACAAGAAGATAGGAAACCAATAGCTTACATTGTCTATAGCTGTTTTGGTCACCTTTTTTTTTTTTCCACAAAGAAGGTACCATATACTGTATAAAGCTGCTTTACTCTGTAGTAATCTAAACTTTAGTTTACCTTACTTTTTAATTTTATTGCACAATTAACCAAGGCCTCAAATAGGAAGTAAACATGTACAAAAAACTTTCGCTATTGGATAACAGGCTGTCAAGAGAAAATGGAAAGTTTGATGACTACTGGGTCATTTTTTCTCTCATTGCATACGAGGTAGAAAATGTTATATGCCATTGAAGTTGAATTCTTCACATTAAGGAAAACTGAAAATACTTTAGAAGAAAGATTTAAAAGCTAATATTCTCTTCCATTCTGAATCATCACCTAGAAATCTGAGCTGGTGGTTTGTTGTTTTTTCTTCATTTATGTACGTTCTGTTTATTTTTACTCTACATAAAAAAAAAAAAAAAATACAAGAAAGGTGAAGGATGGGAGCAGGGACATAAGCCTAGAATTTGGAATGCTTCACATTATCTGTGTAATCTCATATTCATTATATGCAAACCCTCTAGCAATTCATCAGCTCTGAAAGATCTGCAAACATTTGAAAGATGACAGCTTTAATTCCAGTACCATAAATTCCAAAATATGTTCCCAAGGGCAGGTCACGTCCATCAGATATCAAGAAAATAGGTGTTGTGGGTTGGTAGTGGATGTCGTTTGGGGTTTTTTTACTTTTTAAATTACATTACATTATTCACAGACCAGCATATGTTTATCCAGGCAGGGCAGATTTGGTATTTTTCCCCTCCAAGAATGAATAAAAACTCTGAGGATGGTCAAGAACAATAATAGCAACAAATAATATGAAGGGATTTGAAGTCTGGAGAGTAATCTTTTCTTTCTATATCCCCTCCCCTTTGTTACAGGTTTGGTGCAGTTACTGGCAAAGAATGTTACTGATTTATGGTTATTGATAGGGAAATGTTAGTTTCACAGTCCTGGAACATAAAAATGCTACATCTACCAGTTAAGAAGTGGGTATCTTCAAATTTCTGGACCTACTGGGGAAGTACAAGGTACCATCCTTCTACAGTTTTCTACACTCATTGTCTTTGTTTTGAGGGAGAGAATACCCAACACTTCTGTCACTGAACAGTACATCTGCACAAACCCGTAGCAAATACATGATGTTCTAACGCATGAAACTGGAATACAGAATGCCTTTCAGATAAACCAGCCTGGTTTACCTGTATGAAGAAAACAGATCTCTTAGATTCACAATACACCTTCTGGAAATCTCAGAGCACCATCTGGTTTTAAGCAAACAATTACGATTCATAAGCTAATATACCTACAGTGATTTACAGAGAACAGCTCAGACCTTTATCTCAAAGTACGATGACAGAAAATTACATACTTTTCTAAATCAATGCTTTCTGGAGATTCAGAATCCATGCAGATGTCCTTTTATTTCTTTAGTATTGTATCTATTCCTAAATTGGATTAAATTAAACAATATTAGATTGATAGATAATATAATGCATGTCTTTTATCTCAGTTTGACTACACAACATTTATGATGCTCCTAAAGCAATGCTTTTTCATTTGAATCTTTATGTACAAAGCTTGGGATTCAACTGAATTTCAATTTCCTCTTTATCCTGCTACTATCTTTGATGAAGCTTATTTGGACATGTGAAAATGGAAGAAGGTGATGTGGAATTAATTCAGATCAAAAAAGAGAATGGGGAGTAACAAGTAGAGTATCTCCATTAGCCATTTCTCCCCTTGATACATAAAAAGGAAAAAGCACTGATAAACAGAAAGTAAGGAAAGGCTCTTTGCTGACAACTGTCCTCATCCATAATGACTCAGGATTGTATCAACTTTTCAGCAGGTGCTTGGGCCTTCCTAGTATAAATTTGATACTCCTAGCGTGATAACAAGCTCCATTGTAAAAAAAGTCCTCACTATTTCATACCGGGTAATATAAATCCAAAAGATGTTGTGTTTTGACCGAGTGTCCTTCTGTTTAAGTACTTCAAAAACTCATCTGTCTACTTCAGTTCTTCCATCAATAACAGGTGCCTCAGATCAAGTAGATTTTTGTATTATATACAATAGAAGAAATAATCCAACCAACTACAGACGGCTTGGTTTATTCTGCGTGGTGTTAGCAGTTGGCATTTATGTTATCCTTCTTACTATTATTCTTAAAGGTGCTGGCTCTGAAAGACAGATTATCTGCAGAGGAGATTCAGAATTAAAAGTATTGATCTGAAAGTATTGTGAGAACTTGCATCTCAGTTCTGGTAAGTGAGGAATAACATTGCCATCTACAACCTTGCAAGAATGGTTACACAGAAATACTTGTAATATTTCAGATGCTACACAGATATTTTGCCAGTTCTGAATCTGAAAATGATTGGATTCCAAGGAAAGGAAATTATGTGATAAGGTGAGTTAAGGTGCAATGAAGCTGAAATGTCAGGACTTAAGCATGGTGTTGGAAAGGTCTGAAAAGTTTTCATAGAAACTTAAGAATATTGGTGTTCTTTTAAAGTTCAGGCCACTGACAGTTCTTCAGTTCCTTTTCTTAACATAATATTCTAGCCTTTCATTCTTATGACAACTGCCATCAAAATAAAAATTTGTTTATTTAAGATTTAGTTCCTATCTCTGCATTTCTCTCTGGACCTCGTCAAATTTTAAAGCTAGCCCTGCAAAGAACTGGACAATTGTCACAGGTAGCTTGAAGCTAGATCCAGAGTTGTGGCTAAGAAGTCAGGGCTGCAAAAGCAATGCCTAATTAGTTGTGGCTTCCTCATCAGTTAGTAAAGCCAGTGTTGTCTGACAAACATTTGATACATCCCCTGATATCAGCAGGCTTTGGGATACCCCAGCCATTGCTTTCTCTCCTGCAGGTAGGATTTATTCTGCAAATAGTTGGTGAATTTGTGAAGTGCTGCTAATTCTCTATTATCTCAATACTAACCTACAAAAGAGAATGTACCAGTAACTGGCTAAATGGATTTTAGACCCATTCAGGTTACTATGATAAGTAAATTATTTTTAACTGTAGACACTAAAGTATGCCTATAAATTTAGCAATATATTTTAAGAGTCCTTTATGATATTGGCAACCTATGCAGGATAATTTAATAGCAGGTTTAGATCATAATTGTGATCTTACAGTCAAGGTAAAAATACTACAAGAACAGATGTTCTAAGGATGTAATAGACTTTTGATGTTGGTGTGATCTGGAAAAGGGTAAAGGTATGAAACTGAAATACAGTTGTAAAAGTTTGGGAAGGAGAACAGGGAAACAATCAGTACAGAACCTTTTAGCCAATAATTAGCAAGAATTCAAATAACACCCCCTCCCAAATGGAATGTTCATTCCTAGCCACAGAGATTCAAAATGATATCAACAATTGTTGCAATAGTTCTCAACACATAGTTTTCAATAGCATTTTAGGAATGGCATATTTCTAATATCAGCTGACAAGCAGATTCATGTGAGACAGAGCTGAAAAGAGAATCTTTCCTCTGGTGAGGAGTTCAACACTTTTATATATAAGTGTTTAAAGCTGAAAGGTAAAGGGCAGCTAAGATTGTTTAAGAAACCTGCTGTCTTTTTCCCAGCAGGGTAGCATTCAAACACAGCAACATGGAGCAACAGCTTCTTGTTCAAATCTTTTGGGGGGTGGCATTTGCTCAAAACTTAAAGGACTAGAAGAATCCTAACAAAATAAATGTAACTTTATATGCAATATGGCAACTAAAAACTGAAAGACTCCTAGCTTTAAAAATAAAATGTTATAATAAACCCACCTACTGCAGTTAAAATACTTTGAGCGATTTAACAGATAGATCTGGATGTTTAGATTCTAATTGACCTATTTCTTATCACTAATGTTAATATACTAAAAAAAAAGAGAACAGAGACACACATTCATTTCTGTGTTAGGCTCCCTACAGTTGGGAGCCTCTCTGAGCAATATCTCATAGTTGCAAATAAAGTATTAAACTGAAAAGTATGATCCTAAATGTGCTTCTTACAAGCACTAGTTTTATAAATAAAGCAGATATTCAGATTCCAAAGCAAGCAAGGACTTGAAAGAAAAAGGGCTTTGTCATATATAAAAAAAATTACATTATTTCATCCAGCTTTCACCATTATATTTTTAGCTTGCCACAACATTATTGGTCTACTGTGGCATAGTGTGTATCATTCTGGAAGGATGTCTTAACGTGTATAAGTTAGCAGAGCTTCTCCCATTTCAGTGTATAAGCTTTGAGGTAGAATCTGTGAAAAATCAAAAATCAGGTAGAGACTAGTTCTCCAAAGATACTCTGGGGATAAAGCTGTAAATAAGACATGGCCTGGATTGAACTATGATAGTCACCCAATGATCTGAAGATGGAAGCTTCACAAATTGTTGGGGTTTTTGTTTAAGTCAGACATCTTGACCAGAGTTCACTAAACACGAGTGCCCCAAAGAGAAGGCTGGTCATGCATAAGAGCTGTTCTGTTAAGACATAAGCCCATTAAAAAAAGGGCGTGTGAGGGCAATATATGCTCTATGGTTAGAGTTAATGGAGCTTTTCTAGGGGAAAATTCAGAACAGTACATTACGGAATGATTACAGACACCTGAATTCTCTTTGCTTACCCCCTGTGGAAACCCTAGGGATTCTTGTGAAATTAGATGCTAGGCAATGTCAATAGAGCTGGTTGAAATCTCCATCAGTGCCTTCAATGGAAAGTGACCATATCACTAACCCATTTTTATAGGAAAAGCTTTAATCACTACTTGGGGTTGGGAGGTGTTGTGGAAAACAATTTTTGCATTCTGTTTTTCTATAGTTGTTTTAATCATTACTTTTAACTTCTCAAAACAAAAGACTTCCTGGCTTTCAATAAAAATGTTTAGTATTTTGAATTTGAATTCTTCTTCCTGCTTTTTTCTAGTTTTCCGTAAGTCATAGTTGAATGCCTCATTTGTTGGTAGAGTAATTAAAATGCGGTGGAGTAAAACACTTAAATCAGAACTCCTTCTACTTGTTTCTGTCACACAGTTCTGTTGATGTAGGAGTCTTGCTGTTTCTATGTACTCTGTAGTCCTTAGGCTCTTCTTTCTCCATCTTGGTACACTACAAAGCTGTAGAAGGCTCACATTACGGTTAAAGCACGTACTAATATCCTGAGTTGCTTCCCTCACCAAAGTATACATGCTTTACACAGAGCTTACATTTTTGTATTTACCTAGTGTCTTTTAATTAAAGAGAAACCTATTAAATTACATGATTACTTTGGTCATCCCTTCTTTTATGTGATAATATTTATTCTCTCCAACACTTGCAAGCCATGCCAAGCTTTTCAGAGCAAGCATAGCATTTTCATAAAGGGAAGAGGCAGTAGCAGTAAACAGCATTACAAGACTAATTACCTTTAAAAGAAATATTTTTAAAGGATTCTAAAAGCAAACTTGATTGAGAGCATTTGTGAAAGTGCTAAACAAATTAGAAGAACTTAATAGAAAATTTTGACCACTTTAAAAGGGACAAAACACATTTTTCCCCTTGTACAGTAATCTCGAAAAGCCTTTTAAATAAATAATGCTATGACATTTGATATAATTAGGTTCAAAACCTATCATGAAATGCCATCCATTTAAGGGTTTCTATTTAACAAACTACCAGGGCTTTGGATAAAGGGAAAAAGAGAATCCTGATGAACAATTAAACAAATGTCATCTCTTTACTCAATTCACTCTTATTTATTTAGCGAAGAAAACATTAATAGCAATTCAGATACATTAGGACATTATGATAACTCCAGTACATTAATAATGCAAATAGCATAAGAAGGTTAATTACTTCTCAGATGTGCAGTTATTGTATAATCTTCTTCCTTTGCAAACTATACCAACTCATTTGAAGACAAAAGCTTTCTTTTTTTTTTTTTCTAGAGCTACTATCAAAATACACAAAATACACGTAAGCATTTTGACCTGTTGGATTTGAAAACAATTATCAGTTGACTGTCACATTCTGAAGTCCAGCATTCAAAGATCAGAAACACATTAGCAGTGAGAAAACGCTAGCCTTATGCAGGATCAAAACCAGACAATTACTTCTGTGCGAAAGGGTCATGTGGCTGCTAAAACGTACCTTTCCCCAAAAGGCTGAAATATAAACACCATATTTGACTTTCAGATGCTCATGCTGCTCTTGAAGACAATTAACTACAACAACTGCTCTATTGGTTTGGCATTAATACATTCTCCCAATTGTTGCAACACTATGAGATCCAACATATGAAGTCAGCTGTCTCTGTCACATTCAGATAATTATCTGAGTTTACTTTCCTAGTTTAAATTAAAGCAGAATTGCTTGACAACTGGGTTTTCAACATCTCAGGATTTTGTTAATTACTCAACACAAGAAATGTTTTAAAGTGTCCTGCCACAAAGCAAAAGCTGTGTTCTGTTGCAGTGAGATCAACATTTCAGCAACTGTCAACGCATAAAAGAGTCACAGACATAGTGATGGGATAAAATCTCCAATGAAACTTTGTATTTATAATCCTGTGTATAACTAAACATTAATTAGTATCTGCTGTGGAAGTGGTTTGGAGGCCTTAATTACACTCAGTGCATAGGTATGTGATTTCCGTCTCTATCATGATAACAGAAACATATCCAGACTCTTCTAGGTAAGAACAGTCTTGGATAAAATGTTAGAAGACATGGTCCTTGAAAGTGAAAAGTCTATATCTATATTTCCAGAAGCTCAGAATTTACTGTTTGGTTCTGAGCTAAAAGGCCAGCCTCATATTCCTCAGAGATTTTCTTATTGTTATCCTTAGTCCTCTGACTGCACTAACCATATGATTAGGGAATTCGGCATACCTCTCCATCTGACCTGTATTGTATGAGTTTCTCACTGCCATATTATTCTAAGTCATGCTTTTTTTATCATCAGCCCTTATGCTCAACCCCTCACATTACAACTTAAAATACTTGGACTCTCAAATTTTGTTATCAGGAAACATATTTCAGGTTTAATAAAAAAAAAAGTAGAATTTACCAAGGAGTGGGCTGGAATAGAATTATGTTCTTTCTTGCTACAGACATGATGAAGACATTGCTCTGAATGGACACTGACCTTAGAACAACATAAAGGTACTCACTGAGTAACTGAATTCAAAAATCTCACAGTGACTTCAGACATTTCATAATTATCACAGCCATTCCAGAAGCAATAAACAATGTGTTACATCATTAACAACTTAATTTTAATGCATTTTGAATTAGGAGGTAAGGTGCTAAATATATGAGGGGATTTATTATTATTAGTGGAATATTTATAGGCTAATATGCCCAAACCTCAAGAGTTATGAGATAGCAAACTAATAAATATTTTTAAACATTTAGTGTGTCATAAAAATAATTGATCTACCTGCAGAGTTAGCTGCTATCCACGTGAGTGCGAATGGGAGAAACAGACCTCTGAACATTTGTCTGTGTCAAGCAATGACAGTTTCACTCATGGTCTTTAAAAGCCTTTCTTCAAAAAAATGCCTCGGAAATTAGCAGGATAGAATTCGTCTTTAGATCTGGAAAATAAGAGAAAGATTAAACTATTGAACAAATAATTATAAGCAATGAGGCATTCCTCAAAATTCATTTTGAAGTCTCCCAAATGGTATGATTCCTAGTATCAAAACAGAACAAAACAATTTTATGGCAGTAATCTGTATTTTTCCTATATGTAATTCTAGTATTTGTGGTAACTTACAAACCTACTTAAAATATGTAGTATAGAATACACTTCCCAGCATGATATCTGTATTAAAAATACTAAAGTAATGATCAGGTTACTATGGACAAGTTACATTTTTTGTACGCATGCATATACATAGACACACACTTACTTTTAAGATTTTAATCTAACTTTAAAGTCTTTGTGTTAGTATCCAGCAAAGAAGCTGAACGAAACTAATCACAGAGCAGTAATCACAGTCTACAAAACAACGTGCCTCCAATGCTCATGTGTCAAGAGCAGAGCATAGGGAATCAGAAGTAAAAAAAGTCTGAAAAAACATATTTTGAGGAAAAACGTGCTAAGTCCATAATAGGAATGCCAGGAGCCAAGCATCACAGCTGTGTTGACTGAACAAAGCCTTCTTGAGCAAGAATTTAGTGCTGGAGTATGTGAGCAGGACAGGGATAGGGAGGGCAGCTGTGTGTCCAGGTATCACCTGTAGTAAGGGGGCTAATCTGTGGTCAAGCAGGAAAGCAATGTTAGCAGGTCAGGGCCAGGGGACAGAAGGTACAAGGGATAACTTGCAGTGAAAAGCAAGGGTGAGAGCCTAAGCTCAAAAGCAGGTGGGGAGCAGAGGAGAAATTGGCCTCCACTGAGCCATCTCGCCACCTGCACCCTATCTGAGCTCACCTTGAGCCCTGGCAGCTAAACCACTAGGTGTGACAAAGCATGCTCACAGTCCTGAGAAAAACTGAGAGAGACTAGAAGTGTAAAAGAACCAGAAACCAAAACAACCAAAGCCTACTGCAGGAGAACTAAATTAATTATTTACATTGTTTTCTCTAAAGAAGCAATTATTAAGGTTGCCTCTCCACTTTGGAGACCTTCTTCAGAGCAGATGAAACTTTTGAAAAGTCAACAGAAGATACTCCAATGCAAATCAGTAATTTGAGTACTAGCAAATAACCAGGATGAGGTGGTATCCACACTGCAGCTCTATTGTGGATCTCAAACTTTTGCTCAAAATCCACTTAAGTATGAAAACATTTGGAAATTGTGGAACTGGTGTAAGGAAGTACAAGATGTAACAGCATCTCCAAAATCTAACTCAAGAGAAATGGCTGAGTTGCCAACTTCAAAGAATACGGTTTTTTTATGTAACAAATATCAGAATTCTGTAATTCCCAGTGAAGGACCAAAGCACAACAGTATTCAAAAAGAGATGAGACAGAGTCTCTTCTTGCCCTTCTAACCACAGTAAGTATAATTGCTACATGGTTTCACCAGTTCACCAGCAGCCATTACAAGTCTCTCTGTGGATATGCCATCCACTAACATTCAACAACACTAAGGCTCTGTTGCACAACCAGCTGATTATAACAAAACATCTCTGTGTTGTGAATACCATTGATAAAATAGGAATCATCACAGAGTTAAAGGACAAAGAAATAAAAGGAAACTATATTGACCTTGCATCTCCAAAGAATTAGGCTCAAGCATATGCAGAGTTCCATTGATCAGTTCTTTTTTTTATAATGGAATTTTTCATCTATTATTACCATGAAAAAAATGAAACTGGTATTCTTATTTTATAATGTATTATCTCACTCTCTTGTAATATTCATTCTGAATATTCATTCTGAATATAAATATTTATAATATTAGCTTGATTGCTCAAAAGTATTTCATGTTTTGTGGGCTACTTTTATAAAAGAAGTTACAAAGGACTTATTGTTTTCAGGGCAAGCGATAGAAATAGTTTCTACTCCATTGTAAGCATGCCTTTTTCCATATATTTCCTTAGGTTTGTCTCATTTCAACATGTTTTTCTCCAAGTCTTGCAAAAGGATCAACATTGTCATCTGTATACCTGTTTTCACTCTGACATTACTCTCTTTCTGCCCATGCAGATCTCCTTTTAAGTTCAGGGCCTTAGTTTGTTTTGCTGCTTTTCTTTCTGATTCTTGTCAATCTCCAGGATGATGTACTGTGACAAATATCACCTTGTATTAACATCTTCCACATTATTTGATGGAAAAAGTCATACAATCAAATGATACGCTGTTTTCCAAAGGAAGCTCACTGCCAGAATTATGATTTACTCTTAGGTTTGTAGTCACTGTTTTTTGTTTCAACCTGTAATAAATTTTGTAAGATTTCCTAAGCCACAAGCAGAAACAAGCTATCCAATACTTCAAACAAGCTGGAAGATAACTTCTGTAAAATGATGTAGTAGGAACCATGGTCATGCTGCTACTTGCAGTTACTGATCCAGTGTGGGATGGAGAAATCTCCCATCCAAGCTGACTGTTGTCCTTTTACAGAAGGTAGCACATTCTTGCGAACTGGTGTTCTTACTGGAATAATTTCTGTATATTCCTAGATATTTTCTCCATTGAAAGCTTAATTTTCCTTATTTCAGTCCACCCAGCAGGTATGCAAGCAAAGGCAGTAAAGTGACATATCTAGGTACTTTCCTAACACTCCTAGAAGCCATCAGAGGTGGGCTCCTAATGAGCTGTAACCTCATCAACTTTCACAAGACATTTGACCACACAGGTCTGAAGACAGAAGCAAATAGAATCATAGAATAGTTAGCGTTGGAAAGGACCAGTGAACAAACTCTCCACTCAGAGGTGAAATCCAACACTACAAAAGGTGAAAGCTAGCTCCTAAACACTTCCAAGTACCTAAAAATACTGCACTAGCTCAAGTTTGTGTTTAGGATTTGTTTTAATATGTATATAATTAATAACATCTACTCAGGGTTGGAAATCCTCTACATACTTTTTCAGTTCCTTGGAAAGCAGGGTTCTGATTCCCTTTGGCCCTTTAGAAGAACAAGCACAATGAATAACAATATTCACCATTTAACAATAACAACAACAAAGTAGCCCTGAGGATTTCTGTACTTAACAGCAGTTGTTGCTCTAAGTACCCCTAAGGATCACTTCCAAATTAAATATTCCTGTAAATTTTTCTATTATGATTTTCTATATTTTTTTCACAAACATTTTTTCATATATTTTGTGGATTCTTAGATGTATTTTTTTTCTCCTTGCCAGCGCACACTTTATGTATGCTCATAATATTGCCATATCTAAATTTGACTTTCTATGGCACAAATGATTTTAAAAGCCCTGTATTTCCTGCCAAGCAGTAAGCAGCTGTAGTATCAAACATCTATAAAATCCATTTCATTTTTCATATCAGAACTTGATGGTCATGTCCTCCCTTTGTCCAGAGTTTCAGCCTCCATATTAGAATATTGCATCAAAGAAGATAGTTTTGCAATGTCATAATGAGTTATGATGGCAGAATCAAACATACCAAAGTCCCTTAGCTCTCTCTAGGTCTCTCTAACTCTGAACTATTGGCTGGTCTCTCTTTTTGTGTAAAATATGTTAAAGTTGCTATATGTGGGAAAAAATACTGAGTTTGGAAGATCAATATTTTTTTGCAAAGTGACGTTTCCTGCTTTGTTTCCCTAGGTGCTAGGCATTAAAATGAACCATACTGCAAAGATGGGATAACAATGATTCACTGCAGAGGAAGATTTTTCATCCATTTCATAGAAAAATACATTGTGGAAGAACACTTTCTGAAGTGAAATATACGGTTGTGGTTTCTGTAAGACAACATTGGGTCATTTTGTTTTCATCCTAGGATCTGGTATTACACTCACCCAATTTGGTGTGACAGCAGTCAAGCACCCAGGGTGTCTCAGCTCTTCCCTCCTCCTGCCTTGTCCATGCATCAAAAACCTACCATTTTTTCAAAAGGAAATATTTTTCCAACAGTGCAGCAATCTGAACTCAACTGCTCTTGTGGTTGCATTTCTCTAATCCTTTTGAAAGTATATGGCAGGAGTGGGAGCAAGCAGAGCGGGACTACATCTATCACTGGTGTCCCACAGTGGCACAGATGAAGTGTAACATTGATGCTGCATTTTTATCCCTAACGAGAATATCATGTAAATTCTAAACACCAGATATACATGAACAGTACGATTTAGTAATGCTGTCATGAAACATTAATATGGCCCCCACTTTCTGTGACCACGTCTCTTTTTGGAACTTTCAAGTCACTATTGAACAGTTAAGAAATGATCTTGATGTGTTTCAGATTTGTGTCTTTTCAACAGAAAAAATAATGCAGTAACTGCAGACTATTTTGTGGTATAGCTAAAAGTAATTTTTAATAGGTATAAATTCTACTCATACTTTTTTGTGGGTTTGAAGTATTAAATAAAAGAAAGATGGTCATTATTAATATGGCATGTTGGAAAGAAAATGAGGTCATAAATACATTTGCATTTCTTAGTTATAGCATTTTATTTCTATTCCCCATGGAAGATGTGTTAATATTAAGCATAATTTTTAAGCCCCAGAATGTATGCAGCAGAGATAAAGCCTGCAATACTATAAGCTGCTGCAGAGTTATACTGTACATCATCCTGATGTATCCTAACCATTTATATCCTACTCTTTACTGGTTACTGTAAGCAAGAGCAGTAGGTTTGGCCTTACTGGAACTGGACAAGAGACCCATCTTTCATACTATAGATTAATCTGCCTCACAATCCCATGATAAATATGCTGCAATTTTTTAATACATTATTTATTTCATCTGTTTTTCTACTCACTGGATCTAAAAAGTTGGTATTGAATTTCTGAAGTTTTATCTTAAACTTTACATACACATATCTACCAGGAGAGGAGAAATGAAACCGGTAGAGTGTATCTTAGGTAAAAAACATTTTTTGGTTCTTATTTTCTCATACCTGAAAAAATGCACTCAAGCAAACCACAAACCTTGCAAAGTTACATCTTTTCATCAACTACTGATTTTTTCATAGAGAAATCTCAATTTTAAAACTTCGTGAAATATTGCTGTATTTTTTAAACAAAATTAAACTCCTGAATGAGTGATTTATTCAAATCTGGCTTAGGTCATAGGAAGCTCAGAACTACCAACTGGATCAGCTATTGCCTTCTTTGTCTACTGTTCAGAAGGAGCTCTTCATTGACTGAGGTTCGTCACCGCTGTTATATGATGCCATTTATGCCTTGCTCAGGAGAACACTCACTGTTTCAGAGTTTTTGTGCATTTCTGGAATGCTAAGTCATTTGAAAACTACATGAAGTATTTTTTCCCCAAATACTGAGCCTTTGGATCCCGTTCTAGATACTATTACATTTAATTAAAATTCTCTACTGATTTCAGTGAGATTGTACCAAGTCAAAACTGGTTACTATTTAAAAGCGTGAAGGCTCAGAGGAGGCAAAAGGAGGGAATCACAAGCATTTTCAAAGTGATTTTTAAAACCAATCTCAATTAGGCAGTTGTATTCATCCCTTCCCAATTCCCAGCTCACCAAGTCATTTCAGTTTATCAGCTGCAGTACACGGAAAAATATGCCTGTGTTTTAATCAGCACAATCCACTCTTCATTTCATTCACATTTCCTAATAAGAGGTACACTCATCCTCTTTAACATATACATTTGGCAAGAGCGGAATGCAGCTTTGGGGAGTAGAAATTACAGAGGAGCTTTAAGGTTTGCATTCTAAAAAGAGTATGTGCTTGTGGTCTTATACCCATCGAGCCTGCTTTTTAACTAAGCCTGCAAGCAGCACTACTGGAAGCAAGGACCAGTTAGTAAGTCTATTGTAAAATTTACTTCTGAGAGACTACATGTGAGAATTCACTGTGGGATGAAATTTGGCATCAAAGGTCCTGGCATAAAGCATTCTTAAAATGACACTAGTGCAAAAGAAAATCATTTCAGATCTAATTCAATATTTCAATGGGGAACTGCAGAAAGTGTCCAAATCTGCTAAAAATCTGGCTTTTATAGTATTGTCTCCAGGAAGGTGTCTGATAGAAAAGTTTCAGTGCCAAGCAAAAACAGAATTATACTCCATTATGAGGGAAGTAAACAGATCATTTCTCTCTGACCTCCAAAGAGGAAGAACTATTCTATCCACACGTCGGTGAAATGCAATAAAAAGAATGACACTCTTGGGATCCCTTCTACCAACAGAAAGCCACTGAGCACACTAACAGCATAGATAATCAAGGTAGTTGCATGAAAAATGAGGAATTTAAAGGATTGCTAGGAATGGGACTCTGGCCAGTAAGAAAAAAGGTTTACAGACTAGCTAGGGGCAGTGAGGATAATTTAATATATTTCTGGCAGAAAACGAATGAGAAAATACTCATCTGCAATTACAGAAGATGTCATCTTTTTTGAACTACAGTTTGCAGAATCTGTTTGTAAATACTGCTGCGTTTTCTCCTTATCTCCACCCTTATCCCAGCACAAAGCCTTTGCTGTACAGTGGCATTAATAACAAATACTCTGAAAAGTTCAGGAAAGATTAATACACTTTGAAGCAGGGTAATATTTTACATTTCCACTACACTGCACATTATTTGCAAGTTCATTCAGAAAGATATGGATAAAATAAGCGTTCAGAATTTTGAGATCAATCAGGCTTTTTTCATAGCCCCATGCAAGAGCATATTGATTTTGCTCCAGGAAAATCCTGGTGGCTGTAGCTGGCTTCCAGGCTCTCCCTGCCCTACTGATCTATACTGGGCTGTTACCCAGTGTAGTTCATTTGTCTGGCCTTGCTCCATGGGTGTAACACAGGCTCTGTATCACCCACACATACGGATGGCTGGAGCTAGATGATCTTAAGGTCCTTTCCAACCCTAACTATTCTATGATTCTATGGTTGAAATGAGTTTTCATAGGGACAGCATCCATCTTTGTACCAGTTTGTTAGATCTGGCTTTTACCTGGGGATTGTCGGATAGGCAACTGATCTGTATGAAACATGAGGAATGCTTCCCTGAGTCCCACTCTCTGTCCCACCATGAAGGTGTCCCACTGCCTGCAACCCAGACCAACATGAGGTCCTCCTGCACGCACCACAGTATGCTCTGCAGTATCACCCTCCACATTTAGTGTTGGTAGCAGGGTTTGGTCCTGGTTCAAACCCTTCTCTGAATATTTTGCTAGGAAAAAACACCTCTGGGTGAAGTGATCCCAGCTGCTGATTTCTGTGAGGTCTGCATGAGCAGGGTGAATTGTACTTGCAACATCTATATAGCTGGAAAAGATTCTACTGATTTCTCTTAAAAGAGCTTACCTAGACTCACATAAACATTGTACTGCATGAGCTAAGTAAGTTAGTGCTTTCATATTCTGCTTGTGTAATGTGAGACTGTGTGTTCCGTATTCTGTGCTAATTCATGCTGTGGTAGTTGCTTCACTGTGTGAGCTATGGCTTAGGAATTCAGCCTCAAAGTTTTCTCATGATTATAGCAAAAAGATAAAACATGTAAACTCCAGTGTAAAGCACTGATATATTAAATTAATATCTCAAATGAAGAATACCATCAAACATTGCTGTTGTATCAAAATGCTTAATATATGTAGGCTAGTTGCCATGGAGATGGCAAAGCTTCCAGAATGATTTTGTAGTAAAGGCAACAACTTTCAAACCTAAATACTTCCAATTAGGCTATAAAGCGGCATAAACAGGGAGAAAAATGGCAATTGCTATTCTTGATACAAGTCAGCTATCTGATATATTTCTGAGCAGGTGTTCCAAGAACACAAATATTAACAGTTGCTGCACATGTACTGTATATCGTGTTTATAGAGGCCTCAGCTTTTGCAGTGAGTAGTATGGTCCATAATACTTGGAATTGAATTTAAGGTGCTCAATGACCATAACATCTACTTTTTGCAATATTCTCTGCTCAACATATGTACTTTTCCACAAGGAGGATGAAAAGAGCCATCAACGAACTGCTTACCTGCAGTCTGAGTAAAAAACTTAGTGGCTCGTGTGGCTTAAAGCATCACATTTGACCCTGGCAGGTGTAATATCCTGGTCTTAACTCCGTTCAGCCACATTTTGTATCTTTGTAAACCAAGTAACACGTAAGCAACTTTTAAGGCTAGTAAAGTCTAAGTCCACTGAATTTGCTAGACTTTCATACCACTAACTCTGACATGAGGGGCAAATCTATGCCCCTATATCCTTCTAATTTGAACATTGGTGGTACTCTTTTCTGTCACCAGAGAAAGGTATATAAGCTACAAAGGGAAAAGGAGGAACAGAAAATGAAATTATCTCAATCTAGCACCCACAGTTTGATTTTTTATCATGCTATTCAGTGGCACTTTTTGACACTTGGGGGCAGTTCAGATCACCACACCATTCAAGATATGCAGAAACCGAAAGACTGAATGGTTGATGCACATTTTAATGGACAAAGTCTTGCAGCAATTAGTCTTTCTGTATGAGTGCATTATTATTATATGTAAATATTAGTGAAAAGATAATAGGTGAGACAGTTCCTGCTTTCCTCCAGTAAACTACTGACAAAATAGCTATTTCCATTAATTTGAGCTCTCCAGTGATACTTGAGGAAGTGTAAAATGAAGAAGCTTCATTATCTTCATATAACTTTGTCTGAAAGGAGGCTTAAACCTTAAGGGGTTTTGAAAAGCACTGGCCTAACAGTACAGGAGCTTCAAAGTCAATTCCATTTTTTGGGGGGAAAACCTATTATCCTGCATCTATTCGGAGATGATAAATAAACGATATCTTTTGTAAAGCCTATCTATGTTTCTATAACTTCTGTGAAAGCAAAGGCAACCCATGGTTTCATGAACGAGTTATTGCACACATCTTTTGTGAAAGCAGTTGATACTGAGATCTGAGATACATTTGTTTTGGAAGAGCACAGTTACAGGAAGCAGGCTCAGAAATAAAACACTAAACCATCTAACTTCACCAGGGAAAGTCAAATCAGAAGGGAACATTTCCAACATAAGTTAATGTCAGTGTTAACTGAAATAACCTGTGCATTTTAGCAGTTGCGTATGTGTAGTCCCTGGGGATTTTTCCAGCTACATGTGGTATTTTTTTCCCCTGCATCTGTTAGATATATCAGAGAGCCAAGTGAAAATCTAGTACTCAGGAACATTATGTATTATAATATTATGTCACACCCCCTGGAGGGTTGCAGGTTCGTGATGAAATGAATAAATTACAAAGAAGCAGTTTGAGATCCTGAAAGTTCCACCTGTCCTCTAGGACAAGTGTGTCAGGATAGATTCCATTTAATTACACTGAGAAGAAAAAAGTTGAAAAAAGAAGGTAAAAAAACCTCAAAATAAAAGCATTATCTTTCTGTTTGAGGTTCCATGTGTGTAAAAGTGAATTGACCTCGTTCGCTGCTGCATTATTTCATTACATTGTAACTCCACAAAAAATGACATTGAAGTGGATTTCAGCTAGCAGATAGAGCAACAGCGTTGAACAGTGGGGTTTTTTGATATTTAAAAACAGGGTACATGGACAAATCTTGCTAAGTGTCGATTATTATATTAATATAAACCCAAACAATTGCTAAGAGCTTTTTCTCTCACCTGTATAGCCTTCTCTTGCAGAAAGGAAAGCACTCAGCAGTTCCCCATAATCAGCATTTGAAATTTTAAAACAATTAGCACGGCAGGAAAACATACACGACAGCCAATTTGTTTCCACATGTGAAAATTCTCATGAAGTAGACAGTACCTATAATTTCCTTCTTTCTGTTTTACAGTAGTAATTCAAAGCAAATGCCAAGAAAAGATATAGTAGACCTTGTTTTGATTTAACCTGAGGCTCACAATGGAGTTACTTCATTGATTTCACTGAATTTCTTGTTAATTAACATCTCTCTTTAGGGTAATAAAGTTAGCTTTTCCAAATATGGGCTTTACTCATGAGTTTATGTCCATGATGGAATTACTTATGCATTGCTCTGATACAGTGCTACAAAATACTTATTAGAAGAGCAAAGACAGATAGAAGACATATGATGTAATGTTAACTCTATGCAGTGTTTCAAAATATTGAAACACCAACAGCTAGGCATCTTATTCTAAATAAGAAAATAATGCCAGGTCATCTTCAACACCATTTCTGAGCAACATCACTGGGTAACATCAGAGATGATATCTTTCCAGCAAGTGTTAAAGAGAAAATGAACTCACAAAAGACTAACATGGGTAGGAACCTGCCATCCACACCACCCACAGGGATTTAAGAAAGGGATTTTCCAGGCAGTTTGTATTTGATTTTAATCAGTTCCAACTGAAATCAGCAGTGAGATACCAACTGACTTCAGTGGGAGGTGATTAAAGCCATGAGTCTGTTCTTCTGTCTTGTGTCCTGTCCTAATAAAATAGAGGATTTTGGGGAAAGTGAGTTTTTGCTATGGTAGAAAAAAGAGTGTTTGTAAAACTACAGCTTACAGGAACTGGAGTCTTTCCACCGAGGAAGAAGGGAACTAAAAGGATGAAAGAAAAAAATTTGAATGCTGCATCTCTATGGTTTCAGTTTGCCTGGCTTGATTGCAGAGCCATCTTCTGGTTGAAAATAACAATTCCATACCTGCTGAAAGTAAGTACTGTGTTGTGTGTTTTCCTTTAGCTATGCATCGTGAAGTGTTTCAATTCCCTGCTTTTAGCTGCTTTAGTAAAATGCCACAGAAAAGAGTCAGTATGGATTCTGTTTTGTTCGGAGGCCAAATAGTTCAACGACACATTAGGATTTTAAACAAAGTCTACTTAATGCTGTTAAGACCATTTATGATTGTATAAGAAACTAAGATTGCAAGCATAGACCCTGAGAAGTGGGTCTATGGTAATGAACGAATGGTAAGAGTCAATGGAAACAGGATAGGGAAGGTTCTGGATAGATCCCACGAATAATTTCTTTCCACAATGCCTGCTGTTTTGACTTCTAATAATGTTATTTTCTGAAACAGAGAACCACCTCTTTAATTTTCTGTTTCTTGATTTCTGAGCATTTTCTATTTGCAGTTGATTGCTGTAAGTTTTAGCTAATACAGCATTAAGTTTTGAACTGATTGCAGTGTTAGAGGTGTCTGCCAAATGATTATAGCCCAGATAGAAAACTAATCATACAGCATCCCAAGCAGAGCATGAGTGTTATAATGTCACTCTAGCTCACAATAAGTTTTTGTTAAAGTTGTGTGATTAGATATGGCTGATCTGATTCCAGTATGGGTCCCGCCTCATATATTTCAGAAAGGCCAAGGATTGCAAAGGCACAGAGTCAGCAATTTCTCAATGGGATCATTACCAGAGATGTGAGGAAAATACTAGGGAAGAAATGTTATATTAAAAAAACCCTCTCTGTTTTCTATTTTGGAATGAAAAGAGGCTTCTATATTTTTGAAGCTGAAACAGTAAGAGATTGAACAGCAGTCCAGAACATCGGAGATCCAGTGGCTGTGGCTTATTATGGCTCAGAGGAAGCAATGAGCCCCTTACACTCTGACAGTTTAAGCTGCATCTTCCACATTCCAGGTAACTGCTCAAATCACAGACCACCTCATTTATCTTGGAGCTGTTCCAGGATCTACAAGCAATTTCATTCTCATTAGAGCAATGATGTGAACCTCAATCTGCCACTTACATGCCAGGTAAGTTTCCTAAGCACAGGGCCCCCAAATTCTTTCTCTTTTCTTCAGACTCCAGAATTATTTATAGAAACTTAGACAGCTCCAATAGAAGTAAATGAAAGAACAAGGCTGACTCTTTAGCCTCTAGACAACAGATTAGAGCTTTTCTATATATACATGCCAAGCAATACACAAACCACTGGGCATGTTAGCCTCTTTCTCCCAAATACAAATTGAAAATTGAATAGTGGTTAAAGGCCTTCATTATTAAAATTAGCATGTTCTCAGAAAGTTATTTTGGTTGGTACGGTGGCAAGAAAACCGACACTCCTGATATTCATGACTTCTTGTAGATGAGGTCAGCTGATATGACACAAGATGGGGAGAATCTATACAGATAGGCAGCCCCAGTGCTCTTAATCAGCTCTGTGGCTGATCCTGAGGCAGTTCTTAACATAAAATCATATACTACTTCCTTAGTAACTCTGCAACCATCAGGGAATTAAAGTCATTAAAGTCTGAATTTTATGAAAGACTCTAAATCTGAAATTCAATAGTACCTAAGCCAGGTATGAATGCAATCAATGGTGGAACTCACTCCGATTTAGCAGAGCTAGATTCTAACAGCTATAAAGCATACATTTGTTGCATTTGAAGGGTTCTTGTTCTTTGTCTTATATGTGCACACGCAAGTATGCTTGCAAGGAAGCAAATGTATTTAAGCAAAACTTTTAATATTTTTGGTATCTGATAAAGGACATATCACTACTTTTCATAATTATTTTTAAGTTTCTATATTGTTTTGATGTTTAACAGCCGCTGTGAGACAGGCTTTAAACCAGTATGCTTTTATGTTCACAGGAGCACAACTGAACTATTTAGTTCACATTATTATGATTGCTGCTGAATAGAGGACTTTTGAAGTACCACTTTAAATCTGTTTGATATCTTAAAAACAAAACTCCTGTATGTGTTATCTTCATAGCAGAGGCTTTCAAAATATTTCCTGATAACAATTAAAATCTTAAATTATGACATTAAAAAACAAACAAACACCAAGTTCTATTAGGACTTTTAGATCAGTCGCTAGCAGAAATTGTGCTGTGTCCTTCACACTGCTTGCTCTTTGAGAGTGTTTTAAAAGCATATGATTTATGAGCTAAAATACAATTTTACTAGGAGCTTTTGTTTAATGACGCCTAATTCTTACCTCTACTTCTGCTAAAGAGGGAGGTTCACAAACTCTATTAAAAGAAGAACAATTTCTGAAACCAGGCACTAGTTCCTCAACTGAATAAAGTTCAGGTTCAGGAACTTCAGCTCATCTACAGCAACTAGAAGTAGATAAGACTAAGACTCAGTGCTGGCAGAAGTAGGAATCCTTTCATATCAAATCAAATAGAACTGGTTGGCCCATGAGCCTTATGTGGTCACACTCAGTATCTATTAAATTCATCATAAATGGGCATCAGGGAGCCAGTAGATTGCAAGTCAGC
The DNA here is from genome assembly GCA_039720435.1 of Amazona ochrocephala. Taxonomy (NCBI): domain Eukaryota; kingdom Metazoa; phylum Chordata; class Aves; order Psittaciformes; family Psittacidae; genus Amazona; species Amazona ochrocephala. The sequence goes on along the minus strand of CM077881.1, from coordinate 76,020,507 downwards.
CATGCTACTTCTGACAGTGAATGTAACTTAGACACCCTCCCAGAGGTGGCATTTTTGTGTCTGCTTTGGTACCTCTGAGGTTTAGCGCAGATGTTCTGCAAGCAGCTGTTTATGGCCTGCATGGTCTTGACAGCCCTCCTGCATGCCCTCTCATTGCCACAGCACTTTGACAGCAGGCGGGAACAGAGTCAGAACAGTTCCCAAACTACAGCTTCATTTCTGCATAACAAATCCTTGAATACAGAGAAACAAACATTAAATGTGTATTTTCTTTTATATATGTATACACAAACTTGTGTGTATATGTATAATCATATCACACACAAATATGTATCTGTATTTTTTTTGCAAATGAAAATCCCTCCGCGTGTATGCAGGGTTATGCATGTACTATAAAGGCATTGCTTTTGGTTAGAGAAAGTTTCTTTTAAAGATCTATTAGCAAAAAAGTCAGAGAAAAGTTCAATTTAAATGAGTGGGGTAATTTTGAAGTGCTGTATGTATGCTTTTCATTCTTCTCCTGTCATTTTGGATGCTCAACTCATGCTCTTTTTTAACTACTTTTAAAATTATCATTGTCAGTAGGGTTTTAATTTCTTATATTTTTCAGTCAATTTTCATAACACTTCAAGTGGAAAATGACACAAAAAGCAGGGAAAAGAAAAAAAAAAGATGCTCAGATGTTAATAAGGTGCATGCGCAAGAATATTCTACAGTTGCATGTGGAAATGGTGGAGAAAGAAAATAAAATCAAAAGGAACTTTTTAATTACAAAACTGTTGGCTTTGTTTAGCTCTTCTCCTATACACAAGCAATATTTTCACATTTCTATTCCATAAGTAGTGTCTATTTACAAGCAGAGTATTTGTTGCAAATTAAAATAATCAGTGTTTGTAATATTTATTTTATTTTATTCTAGCTTGATTATTAATTTCAGTTGATTTTTCTTTCTGTCATCAGTGGTTTTTTCTTCTCTTATTTGTAATTGGAGAATCAGAGAAGTAGAATCAGAAAGGAACCAAGTATGAGACAGATGAGTGAATTAAATCAAATAATTTGTCAAGTCACAGATTTATAAAATATCACGTCTTCCAAGAATTATATACAAATTATAGTAAATTCTAGTGGCATAGATGAATATATTTAATGACTTTTCCTCTAATGTGATTCGTAATGTGACATGATTTGAAAAGAAAATAAATTATCAGTCTCTTGAAAGAAAACCTGCTCTGATTGGGGCATGTTTTTGATTACGAGGTGCCTTATTCATTTAAGCAACTGTCTTCTACAGTGTTTTTAGAGGAAGGGAAACTTGGGGCAAGGCAGTTACAGAAGGAATGTCTGATAGATGGATGGGCAGAGAGCACTGCAACATCCCTTGTTCATGGGAACAGGACCCATGGAACAGGACCCATGGAGCCTGCATTTGGAGCTATTTGATACGGACTTGCAAGCACAAGTTCCTACTGGGGGTGTTTAATGCAAGTGCTTAATTTATGCAGTCTTAAGAAACTAGAAACTGGACATTTCATCCATGGATACGTCAGAGGTTTTGACACTGATTTCTAACTAACATTCGTGTCTTACACTTTCTTCTGTTGTTTCAGGGGAAGACATTTCACAAGCAATAGCAAAATCTTTTGTCCCTTAACCTGACACTTCAAAACACCAGTTTGGAAACATAAATTTTCAGCAACACATATCTTCAAAGCTCATATCCAATTACAGTGAAGATGTGTAGAAATCAACAGCAAAGGAACTCACCAATTTGCACAAAGGTATAAGTTACTTGTTTTTAAACACACTTATATGAATCTTCTGTAAAGTTTATTTCATCTGACTATTAGACTACTAATATATGACTTGTGCACTGAGATCAGCAAGAAATAATGAAGCTCTTCTTTTTAAAATAAGAGACACTGAAATGCTGTAACACTGAAAGCAAAGGGAAAAAAACACTACACTGGTCCAATCCAAACAGTTTTCCAGAAAGATGAAAACGAAATAGCATAGATAACTGTCTATGCTACAAATTATGCCTTAGATTATTACATTAAAACAAGTTTCTAATTACAATGTATTACCATTTATGTTGTCTATTTTCCAGCTCCATTTAATCAGTCTGGAAGAAAAGCCATTCTGGTAATTTCATCTTTTGTTGTAGATGGATGGGAATTAGAACAGAGGCTGTAAGCAGCCATGCATTGGGGAAATCAGGATTCAGATCCAGAAGGATTTAATCTATGTCTTTAAGATTTTTGTCACCTCTTGTAATGTCTGTGGGGGTTCCAGCAATTACATGATACTGGCCACTTGTGGATGCCATCATCCTGATTCCCTTATTTTCAGATTTACAATACTGTAACCCTGAAATGATGCCGTTTTCTTTTTTCCTGGTTCCTTAATTACATTTCTACCATAATTCCATAGGAGACCTCTTTCTACTTTGGTTTTAAACAGACAAGCTATTTATACTGAGCTATTAATGAAAAGCAAGAAAAGGAAATTACACTGCACAGATGACAACCTCAAAATTAAGGACTGGGAATAAACAAAGCATTCAAATGAAAACCTTAGCCATTTTTCCTTAATACACAATGGATTAAGGGCACAGGGTAAATTTCATCAATCTAATTAGGAAACATTATGTGATCTTCCTCATTAATCAGCTCTTTAGTGATTTTCTATGAACTCAGTATTGAATTTTTGCATAAAAGCAGTCTTTTTCTTCAAATTTTTCACACCTGCCTTCACAGCAAAGAAAATGAATCATCTGTTCACATGCCTGCACAGCCAAACATATGCACATGCACATATCTACATTCTCACAGCTGCATAAGACAAAGTAAGAGGAGGTGGATGCTGAGACTGGCCGTGTCACAGAAGCCACAGCATGACACCAGGCACATGCCTTTTGACAAACGTAGTGGTAAAATTCAAAATCTGAATGGTTTCACGAAGGAAAACAAGCCAGCTTGGACAACTCCTCTTTACTGAGTGAGTCAGAGGAGTAGAAGGGATGAGGTGTGATTAGCTGAAAGATTCATCTGCATCTAGATCTGTCTGAAGATGATTCCTCAGGCTGCATGTCTGAAAGCCTCAGGCAGAGGTTAGGCACAAATAAATACACCAATACAATTTTAGGAAAAAGCCCAAATTCTGTACTGATTTCTGCGCAAACTTTGTCACTAGTTCTTCTCTGTCATTGTATTTTTAAAACCTACTTCAATTCTCTATCTTCATGCATTTTTTCCCAAGTTGTATATTCCCATTTAAGCTAGCTCCTTTAGTCAAAAGAATACTGCCATAGGTCACTGCAGTTCTTATGCACATGGTTAAATGTTCCAGTAAATCAGACTTCACGATCTGTAAATACCTTTTTACTTTTTTTTTCTCTCTCTCATAGTTTCCATGTCCTATGTCTGGAAAAAGCTACTTTATCTGAACTAGCAGTAATTATCTAGAATATAATATACTATGGAGCTAGTCAGATATTCTGACTAAAGAGCATTGTGTAGCAAAACGCAGTTTCATCAACCTCTTGTACAAGATGAATTAAAAAAATTATTGGCAGAAAAATATCCAAGTACTTTGTTTAGCTTTCTTGTTTTGACTTATTAACATTATGCAGTTTCTCTCAGGTATCTGTCAATGACATTTTAATGGGAAAACAGTAAAACATCATTTGGGCAGAGAAGAGATTCAGAGCAGCCCTGCAGAGAAGGACTTGGCGGTGTGGGTTGATGAAAAAATGAACATGAGCCGGCAGTGTGCACTTGCAGCCCAGAAAGCCAACCGTATCCTGGGCTGCATCAAAAGGAGCGTGACCAGCAGGTCGAGGGAGGTGATCCTGCCCCTCTACTCTGCTCTTGTGAGACCTCACTTGGAGTCTTGTGTGCAGTTCTGGTGTCCTTAACATAAACAGGACATTGAACTGCTAGAACAAGTGCAGAGGAGGGCCACGAGGATGATCAGGGGACTGGAGCACCTCCTGTATGAAGACAGGCTGAAAAAGTTGGGGTTGTTCAGCCTGGAGAAGAGAAGGCTGCGTGGAGACCTCATAGCAGCCTTCCAGTATCCGAAGGGGGCCTATAGGGATGCTGGGGAGGGACTCTTCATTAGGGACTGTGGTGAGAGGACAAGGGGTAATGGGTTTAAACTTAAACAGGGGAAGTTTAGATTGGATATGAGGAAGAAATTCTTTACTGTAAGGGTGGTGAGGCACTGGAATGGGTTGCCCAGGGAAGTTGTGAATGCTCCATCCCTGGCGGTGTTCAAGGCTGGGTTGGAGAGAGCCTTGAGTGGCATGGTTTAGTGGGAGGTGTCCCTGCCCATGGGAAGGGGGTTGGAAGTAGATGATCTTGAGGTCCTTTCCAACCCTAACTATTCTATGATTCTATGATTTAACATCACAGTTTAATGAACATGATATGTCACCTTACTTGATTTGGACGTATGCTATTTGTTCTCAATACTGCACAAGATCTAGGAATTTTCATCTATTCCTTTTCTACATAGACCTGTCTAGCTTTGCACCAATCTATCGTAAGTCTAATTTCACTAAGGCAAATCCCTGTATTTGGACTGGCAGGGAAATTTTGTAATTTCAGCATTGGTTCTCATCTAGATTGCAGTAAGAATTTTAATGGTTAATGTTTGAGAGAAATGAAAATTCAGAAACAGTATTTTGTATAGATGCTGCTCCAATTTTTTAACACTGAGAAGTTTCAGTATGGAACAGCCATTTTCTAGAGGGTGTTCATAAACTGACCTTTCTACTTCGGGAAGGAAGGAACTAACACCACCTCCCAGCCCCTTGATAATATGTTTGTTACAGTTTCAATTTCGTAGCATCTACAAAATGGTTTTATTGCCTGAATCCAATTAACTTTCTCAATAAAATGAACTGAGACTATAGCATCAAGGAAGAGGAATCCAGCCCAACAGTCACCACTCAATGTATTTTACATAGGAAAAGGTTCGAGTTAGTGCTAGCAGGAGCAGTTAGCATTACAAATGCTAATGTGGGCAATCCACAAATGCAGACCTAAATGAATCAATCAGCCCATCAGATGGTCAAACCCAATTTGCTTAGGAGGCAAAAATAAAGTCCCTCTGAATACAAACAAATCGTTTTTGGCAAGATCTGCGTGCTCGAAGGTACCTGCAAGGATTGTGTAGCACATCCCAGCTAGCAGACTGCATGTCTCACAGTTGCTCAGTCCTGATGCTTTAAAAGCCCCTGGCCCATGATCTGTGTAATGTGCATTAAGTAGAACAGTGACACAGCAGAAAGCATAGACCCAGGCTGGAAGAGTAGAGTTGGCCCTGAATGCATGAGTGGAAATGAAAGGAACCAGATACAATACTTCTGTGTGGGGTGAGGCTACTAAACTTGAATGAACTAGAGAACACTTGAATGTCAGGCACATTGAGTTGTGACCTCAGACAGAGATCACTATCTCAGGTAAGACTATCATGGTAGGAAGTGTTTTGAGATATCTGTAAGTTCTTCTGAGATTTATTAGCACAGCAATTCGATTACCCCAAATCAACTCCTAAAGCACTAAGAGTCCCAATGGCAATGGCATTGAATATTTTCTCCTCTCTTTCTTCCTGTGGCTCCCATAGGTTACTACAGTCACATTTTTATTTTCAAGTCAGAAGACTGGAAGAATAGATTTACATATGTATCCACAAAATGCAGCATTAATGTACCACTGAGGTAGAAAAATACAGGCCTTAAACTGAAGAGAAATAGCCTCTCTGTGCTGCCCCATCCCTGGGATTTTAGGCTAATGAGGAAAGCTTCAGTACGCTTTACTGTAAGCTGATACCTGACCCAGTAGATTTGAATTAATACAGAACTGATGCAAAAGGGGTCAGAATTAGGCCATTGAACTAAGTATTGGCTAGCAAAATGAACATAAATATGTGGAAACACCATCAATAACTTACAGAAATGCAGATTTTGCCTTTATTAAAAGAAGCGTGTACGTTTCACTTAAGCCAAATTCATTTATACTAACAGCATGGAGAATCACTTTCACTTAAATCTTGCTGCAGAAAAAGCACATTCATTTTTTTCACCCAAAAGAAGATTTTTCACCCCTAACAAGCCAGTAAATTTAAAAAAAAAAAACAACAAAACAAAAAAAACCAACAACCCTGCAGCTTGTCAGTTTGACATTGTTTAATTTGCAACAAACTGTAAACACAGTATAGGAAATGGAAACTCTAATAGAGACAGGCAGAGACAAACCGTATTTTTTTTGTCGCTAGGAAAATCTGCGTTCAAGAAATGAATCACATATATTTGCATTTGTCCCTGTGACATAATGTTAAGTTTAATTACTTAAGTGTGAAGCATCCTATTAGAAGGTATGCACCTAAAAATAAATAAATGTTAGCTCGGTTAATTGCAGTCTAAATTCTAGTCAATGAGCGAGTATTCTGTACCCATTCATAGATGCTTCCAATTTACATACTTCAGGAAGCATATAACGCTCTCATTTGCTTTAATGTCAAATGGCAGAATTATCCTGATAAATACCATTTAAAATCAAGAAATATTCAGAAAGTCCCCAAGTGTAGCTTAGCATTTTTTAGAATCAGAATGTCTAAGTCAATATGTAGGAGGAAAGCATCATCTAGTTTAAATTTCCACTGAGGAGCTGATCCTAAATTTTATGCTAATGCACTTAAACATGTTAGTGTTTCTTATTCACCATAACATTTATTATAGCACCCAGTCCTTCCAATTACTCTCTATCAAATGATTTGTTAATGAAAGCTAGCCATGAGGGAAGTTGTATACCCATATTCCCTTAGGCAAGCAGTTTGCTGTGTGAGAAGCACTCCTATTTATCCTAAAGTCTTTTAATATTTCCGTGTGTTTTAAACATTAGCTTTCCTTGCTCAAGGTTGCTTTGACAAGCATATAATACGTGTGAGAATTATGTGAATACAATACTTGGGGCTGTTGAAAGTCTTTGGAAAAAATTTTGTACTACCAAAATGATTTCAGTAACACAGCTACAGATCATGAATACAAATAAACTTAACAGATCCCCCAAGCAATTGTTTGCAGAAGTGTACATTTAAATATTTAATTATTCATAGCCAAAGTATTAAGAATAAATATCCTGAGCAGCACTAAGTCATAAGATAAAATCAGAATACAGATCTCTGGTCATTTCCAATCCTCAGCCTTTGAAGGATCTTTGAGTGGCATCTAATTATGGTACTGAGGCCTCAGAAGCATTTAAAGGAGTGAGGTAGACAAATGTAGCAGTAAGACATGCAAATAGGTAATGATGACACCTCTGCTGGAACCTCATTCAGAACCTTATAACACTACTGGCATATAGCACAAATACATATCCAAAATCCATATTGTGCGTGTGGAAGACAGTACGATGAATGAGCAACTAATGTGCTAGTTCACATGTTTGCAACAGCTGGGGTTTTGTTCTTTTGCCTTTGCTTCCCCTCCATAACACTTCACTAAGTGGGTGTTGTGACACCGAGCTGCTAACATGCAACTTCAGTTGCATAGGCTAGCTGTAAACTGTCCTGTCATTCATATTTTTCTTCCCCACTCAGCCACAGTGCCTTATGCTGTGTCTAAATTTCACCTGGCAACTTTTCTGTTGTTGAAAAGAAACCATTTAAGGCAAACAAAAATGTAGTTAATTTGGAGAGCATATTGGAGCCTTTACATGAACATTGTTGCACCAATTCTTCAAATAAATAAGGTTAAGCATGTTGAATCAGGCAATGACTCAACACATGGCCAAGCTGGGCTTAAATAAGTGTTGATGATTCCTGTTCTCTAATTTGAGCCGTTAAGAATAAATAAAACCAAAAGTAATGGGCAAGAGAAGAATGTACTGAGGGAAAGCAAGGTGGGGAGAGAGAAAACTTATCAGTAACATACTGAAAACTGAAGTAAAAAGTTTCCTGAATAGAAACATCACATGTTAAGAAGAAAACAAAGAAGCAAAGAGAAATTAAAAGCACCTCAGTGAGGCCAGCTACAAATAATCAAGCCCCAAACCAGGATAAATTGCAGAGCAGAATCAAAGCCAAACCATACTTTTGTAATTACAGTTGGTTTTTATTTAATCCACCCAATTATCTAAAATGTGATTCAAGAATACTTGACTTCAGTGAATTACATTCTATAACACTTTCATTTGTATCCTTCTGAAAAGTCAAGTCTGTACTTAGAGCATTTCAGACAACCAGTTTTATTTCCAAAACAGTGGAGAAAGGAAAAAGCCCTCCAGATTTAAACCATCCATTTAGCATAAACTTCCCTGGAGTCTGGGGGCATTTCCATATACTCTGCTCTTCCCAGGTGTCTGCCTGCTCAAGATTGCATACACCAGTATCTGGGTACAACTCAGCAGCACTGTGCGGCACAGATCGGCCTGGGCTGCTGAGCTGGCCAAGCCCAATATCAGCCTCTCCACTCACAAAAGGTGTTGTGAAGAGAGCTGGAGAGGTCTGACCCCAGTTTTCCCTTGTGAGCAGCTTTTAAGCTGCGCTGCACCACGAGTCTGTTTCCGACCCTGACCTCTGATTCCAGCCCTGATCCTGATCCAGGCTTGCTGCATCGCACGGCTCCACAGCTCCTGCCTGCTACACGCTCCACTTGGCTCTCTGTTCCTTGCAGAGCAGTCAGCCTTATTGCAACCTGTCAGCGAGGGTGTGCAGTCAGAGTTTCAGCAGCAGACCTGTACGAATGGGTCATCTGGAGCCCAAGATCTGCATAAAAGCACTATGTGTAATTCTGATGTCCCTCAAGCTTGTAGGGTAATATTAGGTGATAGGTCTTGATTGCCATTAACCCTGTTCTGATCCTCTTTTGACCTTGCAGGCACAGTCACCCTGGTTACCTCAACAAGGGCAACAGCCAGAACCACACTCATGAATTACTCTCCCTTTTTGGCCAGGTCACCCAGCGGAGACTTTGTGAGGTGAATACTCATTCTGACAAACTGTTGTTTTGACGGCAGTTTGAAAATGTCAAAAGATCAAGGCATGAACTTAACATTGGGGAGCTCCATTCAGCCTGGTAGGCCAGAAATCACTTTTCTTGTGCTGAGAGATTATACTGGGTACATAAACATTAGACTTCTGAGGTGTGGTGGCATTTTCCCATCCACAGTCAGCATCTCATAAGCTGTAAACAGACTGTAGAGAAAGTGCACATCATATGATGTGGATAAGATATTGACATAATGGAAAGTCCTTGAGAATGGAAATCTAAGGATTAAACCAGGAGCCTCTGTAGCAATGGAAAATCTCTATTCTTCCAGCAACAAGAGAGTGGAGGTTTCCTCTAACTTCAGCACTTTACTAAGGTAAGCCTGGAAGAATTACCCCTGTTCCCCTAGAGACCATCTTTCTACGGTTGTTGTGAAATTTTTCATGCAAATTTGGTTGTGCTTTCACTCCAGCTGGTTTTGCCTCTGAAGACACTGCAGGTGGTGATTCTTTGTGTCCTTTGATGAGAAAACACGCAGTGGTAGGTGTCCTGCGGCTGCCACTGGTAGGAAGTAGCAGAAAAACAACAATCAACCTGCATCTGTTGTGCAAAGCGTTTGAATATCAGCTGCCAGCAGATGCATTTTGATGAGAGACAATGAGGGAGCACTTCCTAAGGCATTTTTCTTTGGAGAGCTGTGAAGGAAATTGTTGGGCATGGATGGATTTCCTCCAAAGCTGCTTTCACCTTTTCCTCCTCCCTCCTCCTTAACTGGTAGTCCTACAGGGAACCCTAGGGGTGGGAACTGAGCATGCATGTAAGCAGTTCTGTACATAATCAATAGACATACAGTATCAGGAAATTAAACTAATCTTTCTAGCAAGGCAAATGACAACATGAATTCAGTGTTTGGGTTTGAAAGATTGATGTGAACTTCAGTAAGATAACAACCCAGATATTTCATAGTGACTTCGGACTCAGGTTTTGAGGGCCAGATTGCCAGAACTCTGAAAGCATTTGCTCTGTCAAAAGAGAAATCAAACTCCTACAGATCACCCCCAGAAACACAGTATGATACATGAATCTGAGAATGATTGGAATCCCAGGGCTGCTGGAACTTTTCCCACCAGGTACACAGGGCTGACCCTTGGATAGTTGATGTTCGGCTTTATAAGGGTATGTCCCATTCCTCCTTCAAGTGATTTTTCTTTCTTGTCTATTACTGTGGTAAAACATTCAATCATTTTTGCTATTTTAATTTAGGTCAGAGACATCTTTCTGGCACATAATTCTAATCTCAAAATGTCAATGATCAGGTTTTTTTCAGAGTAGGATCACCCTTTCTTGGGTGAAATTGTTATTAATACCACCCCTAAAAATTAGGGGATGTATTTTTATGCCTCTCTGACAAGGAAATCGAACTTTAGGTGCCAAGATGGATTTTAGTTCTAGTGATTATGTTGACCATTTAGTTCACACAAATCTAATCACTTTCTCTAGGCTGCTTTTTGAATGCTTTCTGCGCTCTTAGTTTCTGTCTTACCTGCATTTTCTGAAGTTGTGTAGTTCTGTGCCTGTGCTTGGGATGCATATGAAGTAATATCATAGGACAATCATTTTTCAGACAAAAAGTCCAAGAGTTTACATATTTCACAGGGAAGGATGAATTCATTTTTCCCCAGAAGATCATTTTTTCATTAATAATTCTATGTCGGGGCAGTTGGAATTCTTTTTTAATTCTAGTATTCACTGAATAATTTCTGCTGAAGTAAAACTGACAATTTGGGGAAAGTTGTAATAAAAGCCTACTTCTTCTGCTGCTGTTTCTAGTCTACTACTTCTATATTTCTCTCCTTGAAATGGAAGCAATCTAACGTAGGTCAAACTTGGTGCTACAAGGAAACTACATATAGTTTTTCTTGGTTTTTTTCCTTCCTTCTCTGAAAAAAAAAAGGAAATGTTCATTTTTGCTTGATGTGAATGTTTTCCAGGCTAGATATACACTTAACTTCCACCAATTCACGTAGTGTTACCTGTCACAGACCTCAGTCATAGATTACAGTTTTTGGACTTTAAACAGCAATATTTTGCCAGTCCAAGCCAGAGCAGTTTTAGCCCTCTGGAGAAAAGATGAAATAACTCACAGTTGATCTTGCAAGCCTGCAGCAATGGAAAAGAAGTATTCCTGAATCAGAGGATATTCAAGAGTGCCTGAAGCACACTGGGAGGCACAAACTCAATAAAACAACAGTGTATGAAATCAGAGTGCTTGAAGCTGTGGGAGGAAGACAGGGAGAAGATTTGCCTTGCTACCAGATACTGAAATGTGTTGTGTGCTCCAGCAGCCCCTTTTACAACCCCCTTGGGGAGAACGGGAACACCTCAGAGGAGTTAGCAGGGCTCAGGCCTGCTGGGGAGGCTGAAAGCCACCCCTAAGACTTTGCTGGCTTTTGTTGAAGTTTGCACTGGAAAGGTGGATAAGACTTTAGTGCTAATAAGTAAGAATTTAATTCCAGCATGGTTCACATTACCATGTCCTTTCCTATTCACTCCACTCTAACAGAGGTCAGTTATTTTTCCTCCTGCAAACAGAGGTATTGAGCCTTTTATTCCTCCACACCCCCCTTGAAGGGGGTTATAGCATCCCCTTTCCCCTCACTGCAGCGACTGAGTGATAACAGAAGCAGTATAAAAGCAATCAGGTCATATGATACACTGAAAACAGGGGTCAAAGAAACACAGATAGCATTTTTCAAAGGCAAGTATAGCACCAGTTCCGGATACATTTCATTTTAGAATGAATTCCTTCCGTTCAGAGTTGGAGCTGAGAAAACAAGCTGCCATTAGAGAGGCCCCAGCTGTGTCAAGGTTGAATAGCAGCTAGAAGTCATCCCCAGCCATGCCTCTGTAATTTACAGATGTGTCTCTGGAGGTTGCAGGACAGTGATGAGATCAGAAAATTATAAAAAGGGCCCACCATAAAGTGCTGTAGACAGCAAATGCCTCAGGCTTTTCCTGTGGACAAAGCAGCTTCTGTCACCCATGGTCAGCATGGCTTTGCTGTAAGACCCTTTGGTTGCAAATGTTTTCAGTCACCTGCATGGTGCAGCAGTGGGAGCCTTTCATTTATATACCTGCTTGTATTAAAACAGCAATAGCAATGCAAAAGGTTTTGCTGGTAATGCCAATAAAAATAACATAAAAATCCCCCAAAGAAAACACTAAACAAGAGCAGTGTTACCAGGTAACGTTCAAGCTAATGCACAGACCTTCTCTAATGGTGGAAAAGTGAAAGGTTTGTTGTGAAAAGCCTTTCTACCCTGTTGAAATATCAATACCACATGCTGGGGCTGGCACTTTCCAAGAAATAAATATTGATTTCCATCTTTTGCTCTGTATAAATAGCAGACAATGGCTTTCCGAACTCTGAATCTTTTAATTGTTTTGAGGTTGGCGGATTCTGTTAGTATTGAATTTTTATTGTTCCACTGTACTCTTGCTTTCTGGTGCCCCCTCCCCCTTCTCTCTCTCTCCTTAAAATGTTCAGGGAGGGTGGGATGGATTTTATTTTGCCTTGTGTGTGTGTGTGTGTGTGGTAGCAAGGTGCCAAAGGAGTAGCTGAAATTAATGTAGCACTCCCTGTACTGCCTTCTCTGTCAGGTCCGACTCATCTGATTGTAGTATTATGATGAGAACATAGTAAATTTCTTGGCAACCCAAGGTGTTAGTGACGATACAACATTCTTACTTTTATAAAACCACACTTCCCTACAAATCACACAGTAAGACATATATTTGTTCTATAATCATAGAATCATAGAATAGTTAGGGTTGGAAAGGACCTTAAGATCATCGAGTTCCAACCCTCCTGCCATGGGCAGGGACACCTCCCACTAAACCATGACATCCAAGGCTATGTCCAACCCCACCTTGAACGCCGCCAGGGATGAAGCATTCACAACTTCCCTGGGCAACCCATTCCAGGGCCCCACCACCCTCACAGTAAAGAATTTCTTCCTCAGATCCAATCTAAACCTCCCCTGTTTAAGTTTAAACCCATTACCCCTTGTCCTCTCACCACAGTCCCTAATGAAGAGTCCCTCCCCAGCATCCCTATAGGCCCCCTTCAGGTATTGGAAGGCTGCTATAATAGTGATTTGTGGATATTATATTCCACTCAATTCCAGTTCAAATGCTACAAACACCAATCTTATTTTCTGTCCAGTAGAATCTGTAATTTCACCAATTACCCAACCAATGTGACTTGCAGAATTGAAATAAAGACACGGGAATATGTAGGCACGTGTGTTTCAAATGATGAAAATGCTAAGCAGAATTTGGAGCAGAATGCAATGGTGAACAGCAGCATATTCTTTTTTCTATTATTATTTTATGGAATTTCTGCTATTCTTCAATGTTAGGTATCTGTCATGAAAAGCTTACAAAATAGTTATTCATTTTCCTGAAGGTCATCCAGACACAGTAAGTTCATTTCATTTTCTTGACAAGAGATCTAGGCTTGTTATGTACTCTGTGAAACATGACTGCGAGTGACTGTCCCTCCAATCCATTTTCAAGCAAATATGATTTTACCTCTGACAAGCAGGGAGAGAGGGGAGGTAGCTAAATCTGATCCAACTGTACCTGTGCTCACCCAGGGACAACAGCTGGAGGGAATGCATTGGAGAAAAATCCACATGAGCTAGAAATAGGCCAGAGCATGCTGATGTCTGGATCTGGCCTTGCCATGCTCACAAGGCAGGTGACAGGGCTCAGCTGCAGAACAGCTGGCAGGTCTGCCCCTCACTTGTGCCCAAGGGCCATGTTGACACCCACAGGCTTAAATCCTTTCCTCCCTCAAACATGGATGACAAGCTGGCACTGCCTTGAGGGCTTGGGGGATGTGGTTTCTGCCCTGCGCTGGCTTCTGATGCTGGGGAAGTGGCTAGGTACTGCGATCAACATCCTGCTAGGGAATGGGCTAGAGAACATGGTACCGTGAGGCAGTGCTCAGCTCCATGTCCCTGCCCTTGTATATACTAGTATAAGGGCAGCTAGCGTGGGAATGTGTGAAGGTACAAAAATGTGTTCTGCATTCAGCTCGGGTTCAGCTAACTCAAGGCATTGTGCTCTGATGCACACACAAAAAGAAAGTATGGGCTTGTGTTTTACTGTGATGCCAGTAGCTCACAACAGGCATTTAGGATAAAATATTTTGATATTTTATTTGAATGCCGAGGTTACTTATTTTTCTTTCATGCAACATCTTTGTTAACTTTATTTCTCTTCTTATGCCACTTTCATGCCAGTCAGATTATCCAGGATCCTTTTAAATTTTTCATTTTTCTGGGCACAATGTGTTGTATTCTCCCTGGATTTGAAAATGTGTGCCATCAGTGGCTTGCTTTTTTTCTTATCACAAGTTTTTAATTACTGTCTACCTATCTTATGGCACTCAATAGAATGAGATCTTTGGAAATATGGATGCAACTCCCGTTTGGGAATTACCCATATGCACACTGACAGCATAGCACAGGCACATTGCATAAGCTTTTAGCATCTTTTCTAGCACTTCTGTTAGCAATGTGATGAGGATTAAGCAGGTAGGTCCTTTCAGAATAGAAAATCTACAGAAGCACCATGTTGAGATATAGGCAAATGCAGCAATTAAATGGGGTGTCAAGCTTGTATGCTTAGGATAAACAAACAGACAAAACTAATTAGTTAAAATTTGTCTGGGAATTGGTGAATAGTAAGAGCTGTGAATTATGAGACAGCTGTTAAGTGTTGCCAAATTTTCTCCTGTCTATCTTTACCGCAATGAAAGCTTAAAACGATACTGAGACATACTTGATATTTATCTGTTGCTATCGTTGAGAATGGAAATACTAAAGAAATGCAAGAAGCGTTCTTACCAAAAAAAAAAAAAAAAAGAGGCGCTGCCAAATATGCAAATATAGTTATACACACTGTTAATAATTATATAGTTATAAATATAATCATATAAATATGGTAATTGAGATGTTGAGTGGCAGGATTTTTTTTTCTGTATTGTTCCTGAGGAGATTGTGCTTGTGACCTCTTCAGTGTCAATGAGCATCTCTCTGTTTTTCACTTAACCTGCTAGACTAGCCTGGTTCCATGCTGACGATATTGCAACACATGGGATATCTTGCCCAAACCAGAGACAATTTGTCCTGGGTTCAGCAGTAGCAGTCATTTTTCTCCTTCTTGGTAGCTGGTGCAGTGCTGTGGTTTTGACTTTCAGCCTGGGAACGAACTGATAACACCAGTGTTTTTAGTTACTGCTTAGAATGTTTGGTTTGACCAAGGACTTTCTGAGTCTCATGCTCTGCCAGGGAGGAGGGGAAGCCGGGAGGGAGCAGAAACAGGACACCTGACCCAAACTAGCCAAAGAGGTATTCCATACCACAGCACATCATGCCCAGGATGAAAAAACAGAGGACAGAGACCCGGAAGGGTGGGGTTCGCTGCTGGGTCAGGCTTGGTATCAGGTGGTGAGCGGTTGTATTCTCTTTCCTTGTACTTCTCTTGTCATTATTATTGTTGGTGGTAGCAGCAGTGATTTGTTTTATACCTTAGTTACTGAATTGTTCTTATCTCAACCTGTGGGAGTTGCATTCTTACGATTCTTCTCCCCATCCCCCCCATTGGAGCTGGGGTGAAGAAAGAGGGTGAACTGAGTGAGCGAACTGGGCTTAAACCACAACACAATTGAATTTCCTAGCTGCTGCATACTGAAAATTTAGTACTGGTATTTTACTTAAGTGTATTTCGTAATGAAGGAAATAAAGAAAACTTCTAATCATTAAATCAAATAGATATTTCACATTGAAGTCATTGTGGTGGTCAACTTAAGGAGACTGGAGATGAGAAGTTAAGTTCACTGACAAGTTAATGGGAAAATCATATGGGACCAGGACAAAGTTAACATGCTAAACCATTATCTTTGTATTGAAATGTGAAATTTTGAAGCGTGAAAAAATTTTTTCTGGGAACAAGGTACACCCTTTGTTTAACAATAAAAGGAAAATGGATGTCCATGGCCTTCCCTTTTTATATTTTGGTAAAATTCCTCAAATTTGTCTGCCAAACTCTATATTGTCTTTTTAGTTTAAGCCAGCATATTTTTTACTCATGTTTCTTTCTTATTTTGAAAAACCTAGAACTTTAATGTCATTTTTGTATAAATTGCTTTAAAAATCATTGGAATTCTGTGTTCAGGTTGAATGAAATGTTCTAATATGATGTATTAAATAGAAAGAAGTTACGTTAAGAAATTGTGAAAACTTGCATGAATAATTGCAATCATTTTGTCTCAGCAAGGTCTGGGAGAGCTGCCAAAAAAACTCTCCAACAAAAGTTCCTAAACACTGCAGTTACCAAAAGAATAAATACCTAAATATTAGTGCCAATAATAAATCTTACAAGGAACATATTTATAGTGAAGGAAAAGGTGATTGTTGAAACTTTATTTTGCTCCACCAGCACTGTCATTGCCAATGAATGCTAAATTTACTGTAACATTTTCTGAAGAAACTCAAGTGTCTACTAAAATTTGGACAAAGCTTTTATAAGCATAATGCACGATGATGAATGACCTACTGAAAACATTTCTGACTACCCCTAACCTGGCCAAAACCCAACATATGGCATTTTCACAAAAAGGAAGGTACAAACAAAAGTATGCTAAACTTAGGAGCCATAAACAACTCAGAGCTGAGAAAAGCAGCAACAATTCCAAGCTAAACAAGACTCTAATGAGATTGTCTCCTGAGCACTTGTCACCTGAATGATCCTAGAACAAAAATCTAGCTAAATGCAAATAAGGGTTGAAATTAGATAGAGGGAGGTCTGAGGGAGGAAATTTCATCACATTTAAGCTTCCATCAGATTTTGAATGTTGAAATTCAGATTTTCTTTTACTAGCCAGGTGTCTTACTACTAAGTTATCATTTGCCTTTACAGGATATTTTGGTTCGTATCGTATAGAATAGGTTTGTGGAAATGAGTGGATGTATAGCAATTACACCAACTAAGGATCTGCTCTTTCAACTTTTGAAAGCACAGGTTGCAGAAACCTAATTTACTACTCCTGATCATAACCAGAAACATATGATTGATGAAGCTGGAGATTCCCATGAATATTTATGCTGCAGAAGGAAGTGAGATTACAGCTGAAATGTGGATAATATCTCCAGTATCACTTGGCAATTTCAGGCAACTACAGTGCATTACCACATTTTCCTGTGATTCGGTGCTTGGATATCATAAATTACATTGACATACCATTAACATAGGTAAGTAAATAACTGATTCCTCCAGAGAAACATTAGAACCCACTGACAATAACTGAGATCTGCAGCACGTGTACATCTCTGCTGGAAACATATATACCTCAACTGGTTTTCTTTTTTCATACCTACAGATAAGTCAAGATTACTTTCTTTTTTGTGTCTTACTTTTGGGCTGCAATTACGCTAATGATAATATGATCGCTTTTTAATATGTAAAATGAGAAAACTAAATTACCAAAAGAAGTCTACAAGATACTCATGGAATTGCATGTATGGGTTTTTTTTTTTTGAAGGAAAATAAAGAATAAGATTATTAGTCTATGCTAATAGCAGGTGAGGTTTTTCCCAGTGAAAGAACAGGAATTAATCCATAAGGTGGACTGCTTTATGCAGAACAGAAAGGAAACGGAACAACTGTAGAAATTGAAGTCTACTTCTCAACACAAATCCAGGTGTAAAGTAGTGTCACTGTAACCACAATGGTGTAGCCCTGGTTGTGACAAAGGCCCTACAGAGCTGCATGCAGAGATCATAAATGCCTTTGGGTCAAAAACTGAGGTTTTCCTGATGTTTTTATGCCATTATGCCACTGCTAAGAGCCACATTAATTACTGTGTTGTTCTTTGCTCTCCATTTAAAACATTGCATGGATTAAGGTGTGTATTTGTCTAAAAAAACCCAACAAAACAAGAGTGAAATAAGATCAGAAAGTAATAAAGAAGTAGCATCCCCAACTTCTGTGAATGAAGACAGATGTTGAAGTTTCAGAGGAACCAGGCTTCGAAGAGGGAATGCACAGAAAATGTAACAACTGCAAGAAGAACTTCAGTTGAGAGTCTGTTTCAAGCATGCCTAACCCTGAAAGCATGAGACACATGGAGGCGAATACTGATGTTTGTGACTACAAGGTGTTAAAATAACACAATCAGTGCTGCCTCGATGTATTTAAATTGAACTCTAATAATGATTTGCAGGACTAAAACAAATAACTACCTCAGCAAGTTGCTTCTAAGATGTATTTATTATTCCTCGCACCGTGGATAATGCATACTCCCTCCAAAGAAAAAGGCGCCATAAAATCTCTTTTACAGCATCTTACGTGATCATCTTTAGAGGAAGGAAGGCAAAAACATCCCAGGGATTTGTGTGGAAACCAAAACTAAAATTACATCCAGACTAACCAAGCATTCCTGGAGCTCACATCCCCTCATTTCTGACTTCTTGGAATCTGTTTTGGCATAAGCAGCAAGCTATGAGATCATAAATAGGGGGTGGACCTTTGGTCAGTGTATATTTGGCCTTATTAAATTGTGTAAGTTTGCACCAGTTGAAGGTTAATCCCCATATGCTTTGGTCTGGTTCCATTTTTAGTTGCCCAGCTCTGTTAAATATTGCTAATTAGCAAGGAATCCATGTGTATCTAGCACTAGTTAATGAAGAGAAAATTCTTCAGTATTTTCATATAATTCTTTTCTGCCCAATCCCAAGTACTGTGGGAACACACACATTTTTTTCCCAATTGTTACCATATTACATTTCCATTGTGAAACAAAAATGCTGCACAAAGACCCAGTTAGGACTGATATTTAATGGCAAAACTCCCAACAAGTCAGTTGTGCCGAGCTTCACAAAAACTTCCAGACATGAAAGTGCAAGCTAATTCTTGGCTTTGTTACCAGCTACCTTGCTTAAGTGTCCTTTCAAGAACTGTTTCACTTTTTGGTTGTTTTTATCCATTCGTGTTTTGCTATAGGTTTGTGTTCAGTATAGGATAGGTCAATATGTAAATTCTTGACCAATTGTGAATTACGCAAGAAAAATTAAGACCTGATTTCTGCTGTTTGCAAGCGCAGTTATTGTAATCTTTACTGCAATGTTTTTTGTTCAGTATACTGTATTCTCACAATGGGATGCAGATGAGTTTTTAAATGATCCAGTGACCTAGTACTCACCATTGCTTTGTACGTGATTAGGGATCACCGGTATGTAGTTAAATTCCATGGGAAATATTTTAACAATATAAGAAATATTTTTTTCCTAACTTACTGATCATATCTATTGTTCCAGCACACGGAAGAAAAAAGTAGCATTGATGATTTAGAACACATTCACCTTTTAGAGAACCTAATTTGGCTGTGACTTGCTTTGTATGAAACACATCATTGCTTCATTTGTGACTAGAACTGTTTGAAATAATGGATCGATATGCCACAGATTTTAAAACTTGTAGAACTCTCAGGCTCTCTGGTAAAGGGCTTATTATGAAGTAACCCACAGAAGCTAAAATTCACCAAAGAGAACAAACAGGTGTTGCAATCAGTACTGTGTGAGGTGTGACAAACCAGGAAGATGAAAAAGCAGCAGATTTTTTGACTATTCAAGAACAGGAGAGAAGGAGAGAATGAAAGAGAGAGAGAAGAGCAGGAAAGTAAGATGAAGCAAAAGAATGTGAGAAAATGAGTGAGAAAGCAACAAAGCAGGAAGTAATACACTCCAACCATGCAAGCAAGAAGATGGGTATGGGAATGTTAGGCACAAATGAATTCACATTTTGGAAATTCTGACAAGTCCTATAGACTTACAATAGGATGTTATTCCTCATCCAACTAATGATATTGATCCAACAGCAATGTAACTAAAGTTATACAAAGGTTTAAGATAGATAACAAATTTAAAGGGAAGAAATATTGGCCACTGAAAGCTCAAAGTAGAGTTTACATTTTTGGTTTTCATACCTTATTAAAAATATGCTGGTGGCATATGCTGCTTGAAGAACAGAAAACATTTTAAAAACTGGGTTATTAAACCAGCTCTTAGCACAAGTGATGAAAGGTAGCCATGTGTTCAGATAGCTGAGGTATGAATCATTTCAGGGCTAGGAAGTTGTCCCAGATTCATAAACCATCTGTTAAGTGAAAGAGCATTAGGTATACACAGTGCTAATAATTCTTACATTTGATAATTATACTCAGCATGACACATCATTGGGAACAGCAGTAAAGTTCACAAATATTCACAAAATCATCATACAGGATTTTAACTATAGTAGGTGACTATAGTTTGAGTGGGCCATAATAAGTAAAAGAAGCTTTGCACATAAAAGGGTCTGCTTTGAGAACATTCCTATTTCATTTTCTCACATATTCCAAGTATTAATTGAATCAGCAATGTCATATGTTTTCTTCGGAGATAGAAAAAAGTTCAGAAATGTAAGTCTAAGACAAAACAGAATGCATAGAATGATAATATTTTGACAGGCTCAGTGTGTTTTGACTACAGATTAAAGTATTACAGGGTTTTCTCATATATCATATTCCATTATAAAGTCTAGCGAACAAATTCCCGATCAGCAATCCACAGCCTTAACTAAGCAAGCATTGGCAACAATACTGAGCAAAGGATATCCTGATGGCAACGTTCTTCCCCCTGCTCTGGCCACAGAAGAACTGGTGTCATCTTTATCCTTAATTTCCTGAAATACACCAAAAAATTTTGACAATCCTCTGAACAGCCTGTTGTATCTGAGCTATGGCAGCAGCCTGCTTCCTCCTACATGAGCTATAATTAAGAACTACTCCAGTTAACCTGCTTATGCCATTAGTGCAATCAGGGCACAAACTGTAGTATTAAATTTAATCCTTTGGGGCTTCAGATGTATCAATTAGAGTCATAATGTTAGCAGAAGCTTTTGTTACTGTAAATTGTAATTTCTTCAGGACAGAAAAGAAAGGATACCATCTCAGGAAGGAATACATCTGAGTCCAAGCTGCCATCACATGTCAAGGCAATATTTGTTAGACATGCGATGACATGGCTTCCAACTGTGTTACTGCATTGCATTCCCAGAGAAAGTGACTCTGTTATTGAGAAACTGGCAGCTCACAGGGATATGCAAGTAAACACTGCAGCAGGACAAGAAAGTTGTCTCCCTCTTTGACTGATGCAACCAGTTGAAGGTATGTGAAAAATCAAGTGAGCACTTGTTATAATGTTGGCTACAGCAAGTGTCCCTATATTTTTCGTGGTACAGCTACCTTGCGTTTCCAAATTCAGAAAGAACTAGATAAATTATTCATAAACCTGTAAATAAATACACGCATATCAGAAGGATGATACTTTCAATCTTTTTAAATTGTAACAGGAATTAATGTATGTGAACTGTTTAGTTTATGATGCAAAAGAGTGACCTATCCCTACTGGAAATCAAAAGAAAAAAGACTAGTAAATTTAAGCACTGCAATTGCTGGTTTAATGTATGAAGTGCTTTTGCTATGTGTTCAAATCTGCTAGACATAGCCTAAGCATATGACTTGTTAAATTGATGATTTGGGTCATATTTACCCACCACTAGTTACCATCATATCTCTCTTTTTATTTGCTTTCTTCTGCTACGTTGCAATACATTTTTGTCTTTCTTTGTCTTATTTTTTTGAGGAAAGCTGAAAGGCCTTCAGGAGAGCCAAAGGCATCTTTCCAATAAAAAAGACTTGTATGAGTCCAGTACTTGCGATATTGTACTTGTATGGTCAGGTGTAGAGTATAAAACCTTAGCAACATAACATTGTTTTCCTCTCCATGACAAAATAAATTGGTTCTTTCTCAAAGTGATGTGTCTTGAACTCAGGGAAACTTCAGAATATCCAAAGATGCAGTGAACTTTTTACCACAGACTTAACTAAACAACCAAGTTGAAATTCCTCCCTCTTTCTCCCGCCTCTTCTCAAGAATACAGATAGAAGGCTCAGGAATAAATACTAGAAAATGGAAAATTTCATCCATGAGACATTATTCACATCTTGGTGAGGTCAGGAGTAAGGCACTCATTTCTGAAGACTAGTTGCAGTCCATTGTGACCTCCTGAAGCCAGTGGATCTTAAGCAGTTCACGCCAGCAAAAATCTGTGACATTACAAACCCTGCTCTCAGACCCTTTTTTGCCCACTGCACGCCCCAAGCTGCTTCCTTGAGAGTCCCACTGCTGAGAGTCCTGAAACCAAGGACTAAGATTAAATACAGAGAGGGAATAATCCTCATAAGTTACTCCTTTATTAGGGTTGATGGTAGCTGGGAAAGACCGCATAAAGACCACACTTCTGTCTTTGCCATAACCACACATGAATGAAAATCACATAGGTTTCCATTTCACTTCTGTAGAATTATTCTGAAGCATTATGTTATGATATGAAGATGATTGTGAAGAACTCAAGACATGGGTGAAAGGAGGATACATGTAGTTATAACTGCCATTTTGTGCTTGGAGAGCTGGAGCATGGAAATAATGCATGCTGACTGAGTTTTTTCAGTGGAAGAGGGATCAGTGTCTCAGTTTATGGCACCTGTATCCCTACCATTTTGGTCTTATGTAATGTCACAAGATCAAAATGTATCTAGGCAACAACAAACAGGATTGGCCATATTATTTTGGATATTTTATTAATTGAGACCAGAAATTAAATCACGAGAAGAGCAATAAAGACAAAATACAGTTTGATTTGTATTCTAAAACAGGAAAATTTTTGGTTTAATCTGGTTCAAGTGTGGAAGTTCGGATTTTTGCTTACTTTTCTCCCTCTAATATCTGCTGTACATAGTGACAAGATGCTGTGTTTTTTTGAAATCCTGTAATCCACTAGGATGGTGTTACAAACACCTCTAAAATGTTATAAATTTAATACCAGTTTTGGTTTAATGCGACACTAATTACACTGAATTTAGTTTGCTATTTTTGGAATTTATGCTTTTTCATCAATTGGGGTTTTTAGGGAGAAAAATGATCAGAAATATGTTTTAATCATTAAAAATGCTGTAAAACCAAGGAAAATAATGATAAGTGCTGCATTGGGAGAAAGATGAAAATGAAAATCATGAACAAGAGGAAAAATTGCATTTATGTGAAATGTACTCTAACCCAGAATGTTTTCACTGTTTTTCGACAGTAATATTTGGCTGTTAGATACTAACTCCTGTACTGATGAACAAACAGTGTTGATAATATAACTTCTGGTTCAGACTCCTAACTTAGAAGTTGTTTATCAGTTTCTCACTCAAACATTGGTTTAAACATATACAGGGTATTTAGAGCAGGTTGGTTCCTCACAGCGTAATGTTCTCTCTATTCGGAGGTGGTGTAACTGTCTGCTCTGGGGAATAAATCTTTTCTCTGTTCCGTGATATTTGAACTGTCCTTCCTAACGGCTAAGTTTCACAGCAGGACTAGAGAATACTTCTTTAGAGCATTGCACTATGACTAAGCAGTTGGCTTACTGCTCGAAAATGAAGATCTGAATCTCTTGGGTTTGGAAAGGGAATTAAATTACTCTTTCTGCCTAGAAGCATGAAGATACTGTTTAAAGAAAGCCACCTCACACCTCTCCTCTTTGTGCTTTGGATTCCAGGCATGAGAAGTCTGGCAGCTGGGAGGCTTTCATACTCCCCTACATTTTGCATTACATTAGGTACTAGGTGCTTGCTGGAGAAATATGCTATGAAAAGGCATTAAATATCCCATCATGCACTACACAAATTAGTGGAAATATTTCCTAATCCTAGACCTCCAGCTGGAATGAACTTTTACAGTATCACAGCGCATATTGTTAAATACCTTCTCATTTTGCTTATAGAGTGTAGGTTTAATGAGGATCTGAACTGTGATCTTTTAATGTGATCACTTAGTTCATTAAAACACTGTATCACCTACACAAATCTCTTGTTCATGAAGTTCATTGCAGTGAATCACAGCACACATGAGTAACTGCAAAGTAACGGAGTTTTCTTATATCTCTGTGGTGCAGTCCCCATTTGGGTTCTCACACTGAGGGCTTTTCATAGACTGCTGTTCTTAAATAATAATGAGGAAATCCATCTAAAAGATTTATTTTTATTTTCCAAGAACGGAACTCATTTTTTGGTGAGTCATCACACTACAACATGGGAAGTTCACCATTTTGTTCTAAAGTTCCTGTTCATCCAATATTGCAAACAGATAAGACTTACTGCATTTGGTCAAAGTTTAGCATGGTGAAATTTTTCCGTTGTTTCTTTCCAAAGAAACAACCCCAAAAGAAGAGGACAGAAAATGAAGGGATGAGAAAACAGACATAGCAAGCTAAAGAGGGGAAACCTTCTGAAACGGAACTTGAAACTGCTCCACTGGTGTCTTTCAGGCCTTTCCAGGAATAAACCATGGGTTTTTTTACAATAGTTGAACATCTGAAAGCAACTAGTTCTGCAGTTTTTCATGGATTTCTCAATACAGCTTTCCCTTTCTGTTTTCATTATTTTCAGTTTGTTCTTTAGACTTCGCAATTGTCCCATTGCTTTGTGCAGCTGCTAAATGGAGAACAAACATTCTAAGCACATAACAGGGACAGGACATTTTGAAGTTTGTTATTCATTTGCACAAATAACCCTGATATTGCAAATATTAGGAATTGAAAAGATTTTTGACCAGTCTGTGGAATCTCTGCTGTCAGAGTTAGATACCTGCTCCAGCTGCATCCCACTCCAAGGCTGCTGGGAAATAGCCTGAAAGCAAGCAATTATGAAATTCCTTATGTTTGCTTCTGCCTTTCTGCAGGAAGGAAACCAGGGCTGATGGGCTGCAGATGACCTGTGGGATCCCTGGCAAATTGTTGATTGATGAGCATTCAGCTGAATATTTGGATGACAAGGAAGGTGGGCTGCAAAGCACCTTTATAGTCTAGAAGAAATGTCTGTTGCTTGACTGAGTAACTTGCAATACATTACCTCGATTTCTATCAAGATTCAGTGACTTGACTGAGAATTATCCATATATTTTCCTATTTCAATTTTTACGGAAGAATGTTTTTTTCTGTTACTAGGAAATCCACAGAAGTTTTTCTTTTTATTTTTCTTTTCAACCAAAAGTCAGTATTTATTCTCATTTAAAATAATTTATTTTTTGACTGAAAATAAAAAAGTTCATTGACAATGCTCATTGTCTACTGGTAAAGGCAAAAAAATCTTGACATTTGAATGAAAAATATATAGAGAGATATGTGCAGAACACATACACATACAGAAGGAGTGATTATTTCTGTAGTAACCTTCCTTTACCCTTTGCATTTTCAAGCTAAATCTAACTTCATTTAGTACTTATATAGTCAAGGAGGAAAGCATGCGTTATAACACTTGGCAAAAGTCTAAAGTGCCCAGCGGTAGACTAGCGTGCAGAGTGAAGAGACACTGCACAGGATAAATGCAGTTCATCATGTGGTTGTCCAATTTATCACCCACATATCACCAAGTATGGAGGGTGTATAAATTATATCAACCTAATCAAAATCCCTCTATTGAAAGTAATTGAACAAGAGAGCTGCTATTTACAAATATGTGATCTAGCCACGAAAGCCATACCGATACTTAATAACAGCTGAGTAGTGGCACATGGTTGTCCTCCTAACATGTGAGACAAGGCACCGCTCTGGGTGATTAAATATGACAGAACCTTTCCTGAAAAAGTATCAGCTCGTATATGCTCTTCAAGAATGTGTTGACTATATTTACCTGGACAGTGCCATGTTATGCTGCGCTGTTATTATGAAAGTGACAAGTCAAATGCTAAAGGTAAACAGCAGTGGATAATGTAAAAGGACAGAGAAAACCAACAGTCAACAAGACATGAGGAAGTAAGGAAAGGATTTTGGTGGAGAGTCCTTCTTATGCCAAATATCTTTATACCTTTAATGCACACAGCAGGAGAAAAAAAGCCACTTTTTTTAATCATAGCATTGTTATAGATATTCCCATGAATGAGAGTACATTGAAAGAAGCATTTTTAATCTGATAATTAGAGGTAGAGAGAATGCAGTATCAGGAGAAGGTATGACCCAGAAAAATTACTATTACAAAGAGAGCCAGGGTCCTGACCTTGAGGACCCTGCAAGTGGCAGTTTCTGATTAAGCTGAGCTGGGAGCCTCCAAGAGAAATAAAGGAAAAACCAAATTTTTCAAAATAGCTCAAATCATAATAAATTTTAAAAACCATTTATCCTGAAATAAATGAGTAATTTATTCCCAGAATTCTTCATCATTTCTGAATAATATACGTGATGAAGTGTGAGAATGATGCTTGATTAAATGAGGTCCCTGGAGTGCATCAGAGGAGATTTAGTCTGGAAAACAGCATCTGCTCTCTCTTTCTCTCCTTCTCTCAATGCTGTGTTGTTTCCACATTTTACAGCATATTACCCTCTTTCATTTTTAAGAGAATGGGACAATATTTATTCAGATTTTTCTGTGGTGGCCATGCAATGGTTCTTTCAGTGTGAGGGTCTGAAAAATATTGCTGAATATCTATTTATTTTTCCTGGCTAGAATAGTAATTGCCTTCTCTTAGTCACAGGTTATACAAATTTAAGTCATTATCTGATATAATCATGCCAGTAAATTTAATTCAAATGGCTTCTTCCCAGACTGTGTTTTCCATATTTCTATTCTAACCAACGCATCTGACATTGAGGATAACAACTTCAGTATAACAGTAATGCGAGCTAAACAGATATGTCAGTAATTAACAGTTGGAGATGTCACCACTTTTATCCTTTGCCACTGCAACCAGTTTTATAATGATGAAATGCATATGCATTGTCTGACACAGCTGTGTTGTACGTATCTAGTCTCACCCACTTCTAGAAGCTGAGGTCATTAATAGCTTAGTTGGAAAGCCAGCTGAAAGTCTGTTATTGGAGTTCAGATGCAAACACCCATGGTGAATTCTCATCCACAGAGATAAAACAAGTTCGGAGGTACTACTAGCTCCACTACTGCTGGTATTTGGGAAGATACAATTGCAGAAGAAATACTGAGTAACCACAAGAACGAGGGAAAAGTCAATGGTGTAATCACATCCCATTTAACGGGCATTTTTCAGCCTTTAAATTGCTATGTTCTCTCCTTTTTGCTCTTCTAGACTGCTAGAGGGACTCTTGTGCTTGGTATGCTCACTAAGCTCTTGTTCTCCTATGAAATCTAATGTCATCCCCTCATAGACCTACTGAAAATGTGTTATTTGCAGCATATCTCAAAATACTCTAACAGGGGAAGAAATCACTGAAGAACTGGTGAGGTTATCCTTAATATTACATACTTTGTGTTGGGTGTAACCAGTGAAGATTTGGAACAACCTTCCCTGCTTTTTTCCTCTTCTGACAGAACTCCAAAGCAACCCAATTGAAGCCAGAAAAAGCAGCAGAGGCATACAATACTGTGTATTCGGAATTGCCTAAACCTTTCTATCAATCAGACTTGCTGCTTGAAAGTAGTTGTTTTAAATGACCCAAACAAAAATTAGGACCAGGCTTCTCTACATCCTTTAGTGGAGCAAAGGTATCCGTGCATAGTCTGCCCAGAACATAGGAGTGATAATGCTATAACTGGCACACAGAGCAAGGCATTGCCTTTCTGGGAACCAAACCCAACTGCTTGATAGTAACAGTCAGTGATTTTAAAAGAAAAGCAGCGAACAAGGACATCGTAGCAAAGTGCACAGTAGTGAGTACTGTGCCAGAATCTGAGTGCCACAACAAGAAGGAGACAGACAGAAAAAAAACTTGGTGAATACCTTCAGATAGCCCTCAGATCTCTAAAATGTACAAGCCTGGCACTAACCTTCAGCAGTGTCCCAGCCCACTCTCTGAACGGGATTTTCATCCCACTTTCTCTTGCTGTACTCACACCATCTGCTAGCAAGTCATAGCATTATGGGAACATTCAGTACCTGTGATACCAGTAGCTTAGATTAAAAAAAATCCCATTATAACAGTGTACTTATTCAGCATCAGAAATAAATGCCAAAAGAGGACTGTTATGTAGGTGGCCAGACGCTTGTCCATAAATAGTTTTGGATTAATAACGGGTTCAGTGGATGATTTTGGTTTGTTGGTTTTTTGGGGTGGTTTGGTTTTTTTTTTTTGTCTTTTTTTTTTTCTAAGCTGAATGTAGAATTGTCCAAACACTTCCAGCATGCACTGCTTCTTCGTTATCACACATTTTCTCCCTATCATGTACTACATTCGATTAGAAAGAGAACCATTTTTACAAGAAGATGTTATGCCAATATTAACTAGGAACAAAGATAATATCAAAGATAAAACTGCCGTCATGTTATTACAAGGCTGTAATTTGCTTGAACATTTTTATGAAATTATAAAATTGGATCTCTTATCTATATCTGATTATGAACAGCAGCGTATCTCTGTAAGTTAACAATTATAGTCTTGTTTTTACTTGTTGACAGTCTACGACTAATTGCTGTCTGAAGAGACTTTAAAGAGATCAACTCAAAAAACAACCTCTAAAGAAAGGTAGTATGTTTAACATGTGTTTACCTGGGACTGCAAAGTTTCTGTACTTTATTTGGATCTCCCGATTATATGGTAGGTCCCCAAGAGAAAAAAAACAGTGTGCATTATCTTAAAAGAGACCATAGATTACTTGTTAAATCTCTTAATTCTTTGAGTTTCATAATGCTGCTGTTAATTTTCCTGTATTTATAGCAAAGCAGAGAGTAGAAGGATTACTTCCACCTAGATCTATCTAGCCATGAGAAACAAATTGCTGACAATCAGACTCTGCTCCAGTGACTGTTTGTTTCTTAAAACTTCAGACAACCTCTGATCTGGTCCCATGGGCTGAGTATCTTCGAGAGCTGGAGTGCACTAGGCTCCCTCTCGGGGTGTATTTTCCAGTTTTGTTTCAGCTGAAAGGAATCCAGGTCATACTCAGAGTGTTCTGCAATGTGGACCTGGGAACAGTGAATGTGGATGATGCAGAGATTTGCTTCAGAAGCATGACTATTTACATTAGGTCAGAAATGCCTATATAGTGTTGCACTGTGTTTTGGAGCAGTAATATTAAAGCCTGACTAGGTAGTTGGGTAAACAAGAATGACAGAATCTTATCTCAAACTTTTTATCATCCGGCTTTCAGAAAGGATATCTCTATTTAAAGAACAGTCATCTTTATCACATCAGAAGGTTTTTACTATTTTTATCTGGAATGTCATTTGAAACCCAGGTCTGTGTGTGTTCTTTAGCAATCAGGCATCACCAGTGCTTCTAAAAGTCCCAAATATTGTGTGAAATATAAATCAAAGCTACACAAATATATTTCCCTCCTATCAACCACTTTCTCTTCATTAAAATGCCAAGTCTGATTTCTGTTAAATATATTATTTAAACTGTAGTGAACAGCTGAGCTGTAGTAAGCAAGCATACCACCCACTCTGGAGAAATCTGCTTCTGCCTGAAAACCATGAAGACATTCCCTGCTCAACAGTGTGCATTATCTGGTGAGAAAACTGTTCTCTTTTATATTTGTCTAATGTTGCAGGCTCTGTCATAACACAGAGGAAAATACTAATCGTCACTTATTGTTGCATCGTTGTTCGTGGCTGCTAAACAAGTCTCATACATAAGTGTTCTAATATGTAGCTAATAAATATACATATACATTTATGCAGCAAAAGCAGCACAGTAAAATATAGTTATTTTTGTGTTATTCATCATTTTGATTAAGAATTCTAGACTCAAAGAAGTTGAGAAATGAGAGACTCAAGACCCTGGACTGCATTCTATGGGTGAGCCTTCCCCTTGATTCAGCAGTTCTGACACATCTGAAGAGCTGCACCCAGTTCTCAGCTCCCCAGTACAAGACAGGCAAAGAAATTGTGGAGCAAGTCCAGCAAAAAGCTGCAACAATGCTGAAGTGATAGAGGCATCTGACAGATAGGAAAGGCTGAGAGAACTGAGACTGATCAGCCTTGAGAAGGAAAGGCCAGCGGGAATCTGAATGTGCACAAATACTAGGAAGAGTAAAGAAAATGGACACAAACTGAAGTACTTAAAATTCCATTTTTAAAAGGGAAACTGCTTTATTGTGAGGGTGGTCAAATGCAAGCACAGCTTGCCCTGAGGAGTTGCACAGTCTCTATCCTTGGAGATGTCCAAAACCCAGTTGGACATGGTCCTGGGAAACCCCTACTCTACCTCTGAGCAGAGGGTTGGACTAGATCATCTGCAAAAATGCCTGCCAAACTCCACCGTTCTGTAAATCTGTGAAAGTCAGCAGTAACTAGAGATTAACCCTGAATTTCTTGCTTGTATCATTACAGCAATAAAGATCATTGGACAATGCCCTTACATTCTAAAAATACTTTCAGCAGTAATATCAGAATAATTACTCTGCTATCAATGACTTTTTGAAGCAGATTTATTATAAACATTTTACCAGGAAACATCAAATATATTTAAATAAGTATCTAATCTCTTCAAATTAACAATAAAGGCTTAATATGAAGAGAGATTGGAGAGGATTTAGTGAATTAGTGTGTAGAATGACAGGTTAATTGCTCTGTGGATCATTAAGCAACGCATTTATTTAGCAACAAATAATTCAACCAGAGAACTCAGCCTGTTAACAGGAAAAAAAAAGAAGTATTTTTTTTAGCCTTTTGCTCATATTTTTGGTGAATAAAATTAGTTAGTGAACTTTGCCACATGCAGTTTGCTTTCAGCTTTCATTCAATATTTATTACTTGCAACTCAAGCAAGTGATGGGTCTCTAATTGCATTTTAACTATCTACTTCTTAAAAAGACTGCAACCTTGGCTATTTCCTGTTGTGGGCTGGTGTGGGATGGGTTTCGTTTTTGTTTCCTTCCTCCCTTTGCAGGTAGGCTGAAGAGCTATGAAGACAACACAACAATGCACAGCTGAAGTGCTTAAAAGGTAAACCTGGAAAACAGGGCAAACAATTCTTCTCTAATGAAAAAGGATTCTTAGGAATACTGACTTGAAAAAGGCTAGAAACCTGGAAAGTCCCCAGGGCTTCAGCCTTCCTAATGTAATATTCAGTCCCCAATATTATTCATATTTTTCCACATTTTTTAAAGGTATTCATCTGATTCTATGCATATTTAATGTTCATGAAAGTAATGGAGATAAACGTGTGTCATTATTAGCAGACACTATTTCAGTTCATTTGTTCTTTCCCACCACTTCTACTGAATACATAAGAAAACAGAAATGAGCATTCATCTTCAGAAGAGAAAGGAAAAATAACTGAAACATATACAGGGAAAATTCAGTCTTAGGCAGATTGATTTTTCAGAAGGCTTCTGATTAACCTGTGAAAGAAACACTGACCACACCACGTATAGCATGCTCTATGCAGGGGAGCATGAATCAGGGGAAAGGTGTTTTCCAGGTCTCGCATGAAATAGCAGATGCTCTTTATCACACTTGGATACTGGGGCCAAGGAATAGAAAGGAAATTCATGACTATTCTGGGAACACATTAGTTTCAAGTCTCAAAGCAGCAACCATAATATCTGCCAATGACCCCTTATTTTATCTTCCTAAGAAATGCTCATAAATATCACCAAATTGCAAAGAACACACATAAGTCAAGCATACAGTAAGTTTTAAAGAGATGAATATGGAAAATTTCAGGTGCTTTAATACATCTAGTAAGGCTGAAGATGCTACGCGTTCCACTGAGAAGTGGTTTTAGAAATTTAACAAAGCCATTAATAGAAATTTCTTGGAAACTCATTATTTGCTCACCACATATATATAATTCCCACTGATTTCAGTAAATAAATATTGATCTTTGTTTGGGTATCTGTTAAGATTGATTGAGTTAAGGACTAAGTATTGACCAACAAAAACAAAGGTCTATACTTACACTGAAGGAAAGTCTATCTTCATCTTCACTGAAAACATGAAGCCAATAGGCTAAATATTTGCCCTAATTTATTTATCCTTTGTAACTCCTGAGATAAATATATGTGTGTATATATATATTATCTAGTATATACAACTCACAGAAATTAGCTGAAATGAATTCTCTATATTTTGGTTGTTTCAAGTGAAGATAAGGCTAATAAATTCATCCTACCACACAACAAGACTCAGCAGTGGGGATTAACTGTTCTCCAAAAGTACTGCATGTTTTGGTTTTTTGCTGATGCAAATGCATTATGGAGTACGAGAGCTGTCCTAGGGCAACATACAATCTCAGTGTCGTTAAAGAGCTATCCTGCAAATTCTACAAGTGATAAAAACTGTAATGCATAAAATAAAGACATATTCTCTCCCTTCTATGTGGAATCTTTTCCAGTGGAGCATATTGGTGAAAAGATCATATATAATAAAGTCTCCAACAGATATGTCACGTAAGATAGTCTGGATGACCTCTATACCCCTTCCAACCCATTATTCTACAGATCTATACAGAAATAATAGTAACACAAAAATCCCATATTGTTACATACCTGTAAGCAGTGTCCAATAGCAAGGTAAAGGCTCATTTAGTGTCTCTATGATGAGAATAGTAATTTTAAATCATAACTGAAGTTGTAATGGTTTTATTCTTTTTTTTTTTTTCTTTTTCATAATTGACTTCAATTTCTTCCTGTCTTTAAAGCTTTTTCCATTTAGGAACAGAAATCTTCCATTTGGTGTAGAACAAATACTGTGCTTACTGATATTTGAGTCATTATTTTCCTTGCAATTTAATCTGACATAAATATGTAGCCTACAATGACAAACATATTA
The DNA here is from genome assembly GCA_039720435.1 of Amazona ochrocephala. Lineage (NCBI taxonomy): Eukaryota > Metazoa > Chordata > Aves > Psittaciformes > Psittacidae > Amazona > Amazona ochrocephala. The sequence continues at coordinate 75,987,618 of CM077881.1, read as the reverse complement.
TAAATGAGCAATAGGTGACATTTTTATCACATCTTATATGGAACATTTTAACATAATCTGTTCCGGGTATTATATGCAGTAAATATGCACTCATCTAGCATATTGCACTGGAAAAACCTCATATGGTGTGCTTAAAAAGCAACATTAAACATATTAGAATCTCAAAAGTCCACTTCCCATAAAGAAGGTTTTTGCTGAAAAGAAGTACACATCGCATGGTAGGGGAAAACAGGCTACAGGTTTTTCTGGAAAACAATTAATTTTGTTAGGAATTAAAATTTTCATACATTGTTAGACTGCTGCTTCGCCAGAAGAAAGTCTGTGCCTTTTAATGAAACCACTAGTAACATAGGGGAAATTGCTAATTTATACAGAACAGAGAAAATTTAACACCTGGCTTTTGAACACATTATTTAATTATGGTCTTAGTAGGAAAGCAAGGACCTCTTTGTACAAAGCATTCAATTTCAGGTAACAGCCTTTATCTTTATTTTTCAACCTTGTGCAATGAGGAAGGAACACAACAGCTTTTTCGTTTCATTATTCTCATTTTGCTTGTGGGTGGTAGTCAAACCATCTTAGGCAAAGCCTGCAACTACACTATTTCTGAGGGGGAAAAGCCCAGTAAAGAAAAAGGGATTTAAACAAGCCTATGCCTTGCCTCTTCAAAAATCTCATCTTCTGAGCTATTTCTTTCCTCTTTGTTCCACTAAAAAAAAATCCCTTACATATTTCATCTGGATTGTGGTTAGTCTTCCATCTTCATCACTTTTCTGGGGAAGAGGAAAATAGCTGTAGAGATTGACATTTTAATTTCTATCTGTCAAGAATGAAATATCTTGAATGAGCACACACTCTAACAGGGCAGGGGAAACTCAACTGAGATCTTCACACTACATTCAGGTGAGGAAAGATGGATTGAAAAAAGTCTGTAACTATCCACACTGAGGAAAAACTGTGTTTTAAATAGTTTGGATTGGCATTTTATTTTTGTGTGAAATTCAGAAGTGTAAATGAGAACAAAATAAATTATTCCTATGCTACTTACTGCTGATTATGCCAGAATAATCATGCATGTTTTCCCAGTATCAGCTACACTTTTATTTCTCCACAGATGCCTAATATCTTTCCTCCAAAATACTACAAAAATGCCTGTTTATCATAAAGTCAAGCTATAAGTTAAGGAGCCATGTTTGTTTTACATAGAGTGAGAAGGTGTATTTAGACTGTCATTCAAGTATCTAGAACCTCTGTCTCTCTTACGACTACAGAGAAAGAATGAGGATATTAAGTTCCAGACTGCTAGTACCATATTTTATGAACACCTTTCTCTCTGGGGATTTGTTGACCTCTTTATAAAATGTATTTTTCTTAAGTATTTATCATACATAATTTTGTAATAAAAGCAGGATGATAAAATTGAAAACATTCTGGGTTTTTTTTTTTTCTCTCTTCATAAAAACTGAAGAGAATAAAAAACTACCACAACCCTTTCCAGAAATACATTGCATAAATCGTGGAGGGAAAAACAATGGTAACAAATGATTGCTAGGAATCTAGCCATCTGACAGCAATACATGAAAGAAGGTAAGAAGGTAACTACAACAGCAATGAGACCTCTTAAAAGCCTAGCTGCAATCAGAATATTTAGCCCATCTTATAAAAAGCTATGACCTCTAGTTTTTCAGATTTACTTGGTATTAATCCAAATTATGCCTATCATTGTGATTATCATTATGATTAAAAAACCCCAAAACTATTCCTGTGTGTCATGAAAGAACTATTTTTGAGTCAATAACCAGCTCCAAAAGTTCTAGCTTGACAGAGTTCCAAAGGTATTTCATGATGAGGTGTGACCAGTAAAAACCCTGTGCATAGAGAGACTGGACCATTATAAATGTGTTTTATGTATTTAATTTATAAGTGAACACCATATGAAATAGTTTTAAAAGACCTAGGGTTACTGGTGTCAGCAACAAATTGATGAGAAATGACTGGTGGCAGGGATATTCAGGAAAGTCCTATTTTGATACATTTGTTGCTTGTATCTCACTTTGACAAATGTTTTCTATAAAATTTGGCAAAGGAAAGTAATTCTTAAACATGGTAATAGTTGAGCTACCATGTTTTGATTCCTCACAATCTGTGTAACAAGCTAAATCATTGAGATAATGTTCTAGGAACAATAAAAGCTAATTGTAAATACTATGAAAACAACCCTTCCTCACCTTAAGCCTGCAGATTTCTAGGGAGTATGATAATCAGCGCTTTTTAAAGAAGTCATTGAAATTTTGATTCTCTGCAGATAAGGAAGAAGTGCTCGTGTCAATTATTTCTGGAGGAGAAAGTAATGACAACAGGCAAGCAATATAATCATGAATCCATTGCTGTATACTCTTGCATAAAATTGTGTTACTTATTGTACATTTATAAATGTCAAGTGCAGTCTGCCCCAGATGTATTTCAACACTGAGAAATATGAGAGATTTTGTATTAGTTTATTGGAAAAGTTCAGTGATTTGGTTAAGAAACTCAGTTAAATTGCAAATTTAGTGATTTGATGAACAAGTGCGTTATTGATGTAGACATGAGTAGACAGGCAGACAAATAGTTATTCCTCCAAAATAAAAGGTTTCCAAATCACAGAATCATAGAATCAACCATGTTGGGAAAGACCCTTAAGACCATCAAGTCCAACCGTTACCCCAGGACTGCCAAGACCACCACTAAAGCATATCACTGAATATCCCATCTACACTGTTTTTGAACACTTCCAGGCACAGTGATTCCACCACTTCCCTGGGCAGCCTGTTCCAATGCCTGATCATACTTTCTGTGAATAAATTGTTCCCAATATCCAATCTAAACATCCCCTCATGCTCCTTGAAGCTTTTTCCTCTTATCCTATCACTTGCTACTTAGGAGAAGAGATCAACCCCCACCTGACTACAACCTCCTGTCAGGTAGTTGTAGAGAGTGCTAAGGTCCCCCCTAAGCTTTCTCTTCTCTAGACTAAACAACCCCAAATCCTTGCTAAAGTGTATTTCTGGTCATGAGAGGAGAGAAAAGACACAATCATGGCTCCAGCTCTGTAATCATAAAGTCAATTCTAACTGAATGGGTCTGTAACAGTCCAGGACTCTACTGTAACTGGCAGAAACGCCAAAAGGAAGCTCCCTCCACCAAGGACCACCAGACTTCACTACTTTTTTCCTCTACACTGGCAGAAAAATTGGTAGAGCTCCACTGACCTCTGTTTGTAAAGAAATGTCATTTCAACTGGATGGAGTGAGACTGTGTCAAACGCTTTGCACAAGTCCAGGTAGATGACATCAACTGCTCTGCCCCTGTCCATCAGTTCCATAGCCCCATCATAGAAGGCCACCAGATTGGTCAGGCAGGATTTCCCCTTAGTGAAGCCATGCTGGCTGTCACCAAGCACCTTCTTGTTATTCATGTGCCTCAGCATGCCTTCCAGGAGAATCTGCTCCAAGATTTTGCCAGGCACAGAGGTGAGACTGACTGGTCTGTAATTCCCCGGCTCATCCATTTTCCCCTTCTTGAAAATAGGGGTTATATTTCCTTTTTCCTTTTGATTAGATAAAAAATACACCATATCTCACAAAAATGTATAAGCTGCAATTCCAGAAGCCACATTAAGGGAATTAACATCTTCAAATGAAACTAGTCTACTCATAATTCACATTTCATTTACTCCTTCATAATTACTCCAGTAACATTCATCAGGATGGTAGTTTCCCTAAAATATTACAAGGTACTTCGCCAGGTAATTAATTGTATCACTTGTAGGGTAACCGCTTCAAGTTATCCAGGAAATACCCAGGATTTAGTTATTATTGCTGCAAACAGCTGTACAGTTTGTCAAAAGACCTACATGGTGGCCTCCAAACAAATTTACAAGTAAAGCTTCATAAAGAAACTAGCATCCTCAAGGGATTAAAATACTATCCTCGTTTGTGAAACCTGTGTAAGCGTCTGCCAGCTCCTGTTCCTCAAATTGCAACTGTGATGCAAGGTAGGAAGCCATCAAGTCTGAAGTTACAGAAGTATGTTGACTAAAGGTTACTTGGTAGTAGTCTACCTTCTCTACAGCCATTGGAGAGACACGTTCCCTAAACAGAAATTAAGAGCAGAAATGTAATTCAGCTGTTCTGATTAGTCTTGCACAGGAATGCACCCCGCCTGTTAAGGAGTTCGATTCCCTAGGTCAGATTAGATTTTCTGTATCTCTTGCTTTAGTGCATCTCACCATTTTGAACAACAGGGAAACCATAAATAAAGAAATTTAGTCATGTTCTCTAAATTCACAGTACATCTTTAGACTTACTACAATTTTATTATGGATATAATTCTAGAAACTACATCAAAAATTACCAAGGTAAGTCACATCATTGACAAAATAATCACTGGTGTAACTCCATCAAGCTCAGAAAAGATGAACCACATTTTAGTGGGTTTTTTAGATTAACTTTTTAGATTCAGTTTAGATGAATCACATATTAGTGATTCAAACCCAGCATTATATGGGAAAATTGCATGTCTATAAAACTACTCATTAATATGCAATTCAATCAAGAGAGTAATTCTACAGAAAGGACTGTAAGAGTGGGATTTCAGAGTTTCTTGAAAAGAAGGACTTGTTTTCCTTAGGTCCAAAGTATCCATGGAGCCACTGTACCAAAGTTTATGGAATTACACCAGAAATTAATTTGGTTTTCGGTGTTGGGAGCATAAATGGAGGCATTATTGGTGTGTTCAGACCTCTGGTCTTAATAAACTGATCAGGTTATTCTATTCACAGGCTTCACAATGATGAGGATCATTATGTATTGTCAAAAAATTCAGCACATAGCATTCATAACAATGAACCTTTGTTGAAGTATCCTAATGTTAAAGGCTGATAAATTAACCAGCCTCAGAATTCTCATTAAGTATGTCAAGCTGAGTTGCTGTGTGTTTTGCCTTAGCTAATGGATTGGGTGACCAACAGCAATTCACAACTGAGAGCATAATAAGATTATCTTATTAAGGTAGCTGAATGAGTGTTTAAAAAGGTGTCAGGCAGAAAAAGCTGTTCAGGTTTGAAGTGGGCTGCTCATATTATGGAATGTAAATACTTCTAAAAAGAAAGTTTCTTTCATCTACTTAGGAAGAGACAGACACAAGTGAGAAGAAAAAAAAAAAAAGTATTTCCAATGACTAATGCAAAACTGAAGTTAATTCTTTCTTGGTTATAGCTAAGTGTGATTCATGCTGTTTGTCTTCTGCTTTCAGGTACTGATCCCATGCCCAAGAACTCTCATTACCAATTCCTGCTTCCAGGTAAATGTTAAATATTACCATGCATCACCTATATTTCCATTATTTTTCAAGCAAATCCTCTCATGGCTCATGTTTGCTGTTAATGCCTTAATTTTTTATTTATTTTTCTTTTTCTCTTCTGAAAAGAGCTTTGTGTTTCACAAGTCCCATCTCCATGCACAACAGAAACAATGAAAACACCAAAGACTGAGAAACAGCCATAAAAACATTATTGCTCTGTGGACTCCTTACAAAAGGCCTAGACCACTTTCCAGCCCTGCTAAGCCTCTTCTGAGATACCCAGTCTGGTTTTATTGAGAACAGTTAAAAGACTGTTAACTGATCTTTCACCCTCACTGTTATTGAAGCTTTAAATACATTTAGACAAGATGAAGAGAGAGGATCCTATTGTTCTTATTACATTAAAAAACACCAGGAGGCCTGCATGGATTAACAAGGAGCTCCTGAACAAAATCCAACAAAAAGGAAGCCTTCTCAAAGTGGAAGAAAGGACAGGTCGCCTGGGGGGAATATAAAGAAATTGTCCAGGCAGCCAGGGATCAGGTTAGGAAATCTGAAGCCCTAATAGGAGTATATCTGCCCAGGGATGTCAAAGACAAGAAAAAAAGCTTTTATAGGTATATTAATAATAAAAGGAAAAGTAGGAAAAATTGTGGGCCCTCTCTGGAAGAAAACAGGAGAGCTGATTACCCAGGATATGAAGGAGGTCAAGGTATTCAAGGACTTCTTTGTCTTGGTCTTCACTGACAAGAACTTGAGCCACACTGCCCAAGTGACAGAAGGCAAAGACAGGGACTGGAAGAATGAAGAACCCACTGTAGGTTCAAGATAGTCAAGAACCTGAAGGTCCATGGAACCTGAAAGATGCATCCACAGATCCTAAGAGAGCTGGCAGATGAAGTGGCTAAGCCACTGTCCATCATATTTGAGAAGTTGTGGCATCCCAGTGAAGTTCCCACTGACTGGAAAAGGCGGAATATAATCCCCATTTTTAAAAAGGGCAAAAAAGAAGACCTGAGGAACTACAGGCCAGTCAGTCTCACCTTGGTGCCCAGCAAGGTCATGGTGCAGACCCTCCTAGAAACTATGCTAAGACACATGGAAAATAAGGAGGTGATTGGTGACAATCAACATGGCTTCACTAAGGGCAAATCATACCTAACAAACTTGATGGCCTTCTACAATAGGGGTTACAGATTTGGCAGGTATGGGAAAAGTGACTGCTGTCACCTATCAGGACTTGTGCAAGGCATCTAACATTGTCCTGCATGACATCCATGTCTCTAAACTGGAGAGGCAAGGATTTCAACGGACCACTTAGAACTGGGTGGATGGTAACCATTGCATGCTTAGAGGTGCAAGGCCTTCCTTCTGGTAAAGCAATTTCCCATTAACTTTTTTACTCTGAAATTAATAAAGCAAATTGTTGTTTGTTTTTAGTGGATTGACAATGTGCGTATCAAGTACGGGCTGCAAATTTTGGGATTATTTAACTGTCTTATCTCAATAGTGGGTGAAGATACACCTCCTCCTTCCTTATTCTTCTATTACAGCGATATGGATTGGTATTGACACCCCACAACAACCTAAAATATTTCAAATGCTTGTCTTGATCACATACGATTAAAAATGGAAATGAATTTTATTACAAAGTTCTCCTAATGTAGATTTCAATTCTTCTTGCATGTGTCTGACTGTCCCAGTATTGTCTGTACTATGGTTTAATTCAACACATGAACGTGAGCTTTGGAACTGGGGTGTGTCGAGTGGCTGTGATTTATTTTCTGTGTACTCCAGCAGTGTTCAGCCAGTGCAGTAGTGGATCTAGGCCAAGAACCATGATAACTTGTAAGTGATGTAGTAAGCATATCAACATTCATATGAATAAACAGAGTTCCTTACAGCATTCTTAGAGTATGTACGATTGTGCAGAGGCATACTCTGCCTTAAGTTACAATCCACTTTTTCAAAAACTTTCAAAACTGGAGAAGGCACTGGCATTCAAGAACCTAGAATGAGACAACGTATGATTTGGAGTATAATTTCCTTCCCCTCAGCAAGCAGATCTATGTTTCAAAATAGAAATACCACAAAGCAATTTACTAAATGATACAAAACTCCTGCAATACAAAGTCTAGTTAATGGCCTTATTCACTGTGGCTCAGAATAATTAAAAAACATTACTACCAGTGACAATTGCTTTGAACTTTATTAAATCTTGTGATGAACCCATCCCTATCAGTTCATCATAGGAGTGCTGGGAGGATTGCTCAATGCAATATCTTCTGTCACTCAGGAGCACTGCAGACTGTCCCCCGTGGTGACTTTACTGACAGTTGTAAAAAAAAGGGTAATCCACTGTATGTCAAATGTAGATTTTTCTGGCTAATGGCATGGTTGATCTTTAACTTTTACAGTGCTGAGGATAGTTTGCATTAGCTTTTTCCCGATTTGCTGCACATGTACCTTTGTGGAGTGCTAAAACTCAACCCACTGAAAACTAAACCATTGTAGGAATAGGGTGTAGCGTGTCTCAAGTTGCAGGGACCAGATTCCCTTCAGGGGCTTTCAGTTTTATCCTGGCCCAGGATAAGACTGCTCCTGCAAATTCACTCTGAACGTTATAGAAGTACTGAACTACATGATATAGAAACAAAGCTGAACTCTGAAAGCATTCTTAACATTCAGCTCAAACACTGACTGAAATTATTCTTAAAGCATACAAGCAGAAAGCCTCCATAAGATGGCAAGGTCTTTAAAGAAGAAAATACTTGTCTTCAAACATGTCCTTTCATTTTAAGTCAGCTGAAAATTGTCAACTTGATACTGGACATAGTATGGTTCAAAAAGAGGTCTCAAAAAGCCATCTCAGCACTAAGACAGCAAAGATACTCTAGTAACATTCCTTGGGCATGGAGAAATGACTTCCAATAGGGAATGGTAAAAAATCTTTGATGGCAAAGAGCTTGTCTTTGCACTGTACAGAGATAGCAAGAAACTTTTGAATCACAGAAAAATCCTAAAATTGCATTGAAATTCAAGTAATCCCATGCCTATGATTTTGAAAATTAACAGTTATTTTTCACCTGTCTGCCAAAAGTGTGACCTCTTATTTTGGTAAAATCCATTATCATTTTGCTCTTCCAAGAAACTGGTCCCAAGTTACCAATTATTTCACATAGATCTCCTTTAACATAAATTATGGAACACACAGTGTGCATTCTCCTTTCATCTTTTAAACTAACATAGTTCCCAAATACTCATACCACTTGGGAATAGGCAACTCAAAAGTTTGCCATGAGTCAATTTTTTCAGGATTCAGTGCAGTTCCTGATTGTGCTATCTTTCAAGGCTTGGAAAAGTACCAAGTATTAAGACCTTTGTCTTCAGTATAGGACTGTGAAATCTCAATGAGTTTTTAAATCTGCAGAAAACAAAGCTTGTAGGGACTGTAAATAAGATGGAGGACAGCCTAGGAATTCAAATGAACTTGACAAATGGGAAAGCAGATGAACAGCACAGGATGTTTATTCAGTTGGGACAAAGGCAAGATTCAACACCTCAGCATGAAAATTAGCCATGCAAATGTAGGATGTGGATAAAGTAGGTAGCAGTTTCACAGAAAAAGATGAGGTTTGGTATGCACCAATCATGAACATGAGTCAGTAATGTTACACTGCTGAGTGAAAGCCAAATACACCACTCGGACAGCTGAAAATAGAAGACAGTCTAGATTCATTGGGCAATCTTCCCCTATAGACAGAACAGTTAAAGGTTTAGCTGGAGCATGTTGTCCAGCTCTTTAATTTCCAAGAAATATGGACAAATTGGATGGAATAAAACAAGGGCAATGAAACAGCCAGGGTTTATTACCTACGAAGACAGAAGTAGTTTGGATTGTTCAGCTCAAGTAAGAGAATGAAGAAAAATATCATGATAGTCTATAAATATGCCCAAGTATTTTGTAAATCAGAAGGGATCAGCATGTCTCTATCTGTGGTCAACAGGATAAGAAAAGCTTAAACTGCAATAACAAGGATTCTATTTCCTCTCCAGAAAATAAGCTTCCAATACAGCCTTTCACTGTCTTACCAACAGGAGTGATACGGACATAATCTCTAATATGAAATCCTTAAGAACAGGTAAAAGAAATGGCTGTTAGGATAAAGTAGATAAAACAGATCCTGCCATAGCACTTCTTAAGGTCACTTCCAGTTTTCTTTCTATTAAAAACCTAGCAAGTACATATTTATACATGAGTGAAGTAGAAAGTAAAAGCAATAAAAACATGTCAAGAAATCTCCCATGACTTTTTTCCAGTTTCCCTTAATTGTGGCAGAAGCATACAGGAAGTATATACCAGGCTCTAGGTTCCAATGATTGCTTGGTATTAGAAGAAAAACAATCAGCCAGTATTGTCAGTTTAGGTTGCCATACTACAGTTGGGTTTTCTGCCTTCAAAAGAACTCTGAAAATTTGTATTTAACAATTTAGTCAAAGCAATAACCTGACTCTACTGATTCTCATTATTTACCCAGTTTATTCCCATGAACACTGTTTAGTATTCATACTCTTGAATAAGGCAGGCACACACCTTCAGACTATAAAAAAGTAGTAAGGGGATACTCGCCTAGTAAGGGAGCAACTCCTCACTTCCATTCATTAGTTAAGAGAGAAGCCTTGGGTGAAGCACTGCAATGACTCCAAACTGAAAAACAGGAATGAGACCAGAGCAGAAAAGAGTTTCTCCAGACTTACTTTACAAAGAGCACATTTTCTAGTTTTTTAGTTGGGGAGCTTGGTATTTTGGAGTGGGTATGTGCGTTTGTTTTGGGGTTTTTTATTTGTTTTTAAACAGACAGGTGAATAGCATCCAATGTTTGTAGACCTCATCTGTAGACAACACAGCACATTGGACTGAATTACAAGTCGGATATTTTGCTTCAAAGCAGAAATTGTAGAGATGGTATAGACAGCAGAGGACAGTAAATTATGAGACTAAATGGTAGAGTTGTGTCATTCCATATTTCAGGAAAAGTGGTTGTTTTCTAGGACTACAGCAAGTATTCAATGCAGAAGTCAAGACAACACACAGGTTTAAGAAACATGTAAAATCCAAAGACTTAGGTGTTTTCCATAATACGCACTATCTGAAAAGGGGATTTTGCTGCCTCATGAGAGGATCATTCTAGAGCAGAAAACATCACAACTGACAAGCAAAGCCAAACAGAAACAAGCCTTTAGAGTTATCAAATTAAGCTTGGAGCTATTTATAAAAAGGAAATATACGGAGCTGTGTTTCAACAGTAAGGGTTTGTTGTAGGCAGATGGTCTGTGATGCTGCAGCAGTATCTGTATTTGCCATCAATTTAAAATAATCCCTCACACCTAAGCTACTGTTTTGAATTGAATCTCTCCTATCATTTAAATTCTCTTCATTGATCTAAACACGTGGAGGATATTTAAGGAAAAGCACCACCCAAAATAGTTCCAATGCCTTGTACAGCAAATGGGACAGGAAGAAAATGTATCTCCAACTCAACAAAAGATAATGCAAGGCAGTCAGCTACCAATCTTCATATAATGTTTTCTTGGTTATAGAGTTTTGTAAATTTGATTTTTTGAAAGAAGTTTGTATGTATAAACACAGCAAGCAGTACTTAGTTAATCCATAAATGTCTTTGCTTTAAGGAACAGTTCTACCACATGGTGTTATTAAGAAATCTGTCAGGCTTTTAGAAATTCAAAATTCCATTCTGCAGAAGAGCTTTAATTTCTGTTGCCCTGAACTTCCATAGTCTCAAATTTCAGGATACCTATTGGCAAATACAACAACATTGATTCAGATAGTGTGATTTGTTGTTAGGAACACAGCTAGACAGAGATTAGACTTCAGGACATTTTGCTCTTGACAATGTGCTCATGTGCTTAATTCCTCTCAGAAGTAAAGGGTATTATTTGGATGCTTCCCTACAGACTATATGCCTTTCAACTTTATTGTAATACAGAGGTTCCATTTCAAAGTGAGTGGGTGTTAAATATAAAAGCATTGTATATAGTATTTCAGGTTACCCAATGACACAAGTAACATGACTGCACCATGCTGTAAGGGTTCAAAGTATAGCTTTGAGGAGATTTAAGTCAGAAGCAGTCTCCATCATTTCTATACCATTTGTAAGGCCATTAAAGTGTTTGTTCTTACTCACTTGTAGTTGCTGTGTTTAACTAAAAGGCTACCCCTCATTGTATGTATCAGAACCAAGTCACATTCTCCTGTACTAGGACTTGCCAAAAATCAGGTAGTACAAAGAAATGACACCAGCAACATCTCCATGCTTTAAAATGCTTAAGTCAATATGTTAAATACGTTGCTTTTACATCTTCCTGTGAAGAAAGGAATTATGACAGGAAGATAGTATCTCTATGTGATTTTTTCATACCAGTCACTAATTTTATACAGCTTTGTACAGTTAACTCAATGCTTACGTCTCAATTCACCTCTGATGGATGTGAGGTTTAACTAATGACTGTTCACCATTTGGGAGCATCACTAGAGAATAAAATGAAAAGGCAAATAAGAAAAAAATTGGAATTCGACTGTGAGTCCATTCAAATACCTGACACCACGCAAATGATCAACTTCTAAAAAGGCCCACCTAAAGCAAGGAAAAACTTCATGTCTTCTTATTTCTTACTATATTAGCAATGAAGCAACACATTACACTTACCTGAGAGTATAATCTGGTCCAAAAGTGATAAAAATTTAGAGTAACAGGAAATATTTGACAAAGCTGCACTTTCCTCAGAAAGTTAACTGAGTTAAATGACACTTCCAGGGGGAAGAATGAAAGGTAGAGCTAAGTAAAAAGCTTTCCTGAATAATTTAAAAGCTCTCTTACTATCACCATAATAAAGAAATTATTACTGATCCAGATTTGCATCCCATCTATATGCAGTTACAAATGAAAACATACAACAGAAAACTCAAATCCTTAAGTGACTTTTTAACAGGAATGCTACTTACGAAATATTAAGAGACAGCTTCAAGACAATATCTGTGAGATAAAATACAGACATTTTCCCCCATTCTCTTCAAGAAGAAGAAAGAAGACTTGCTTCCAAAGTTACAGAAAGCATTATACAGAGGAAAAAATATACCTAAAACAGTATTCATTGCAGTCAATAGGCAACACGAGCTCCTTCCCTGAGGAAGGCTCAGGTTGAAGGACTCAATACAAGGGGCTAGCAAAGCTGAGGGAGTGACGTCCCCTTATCTCTCCTACAGACCTATGGTAGGCTGATCCTGTTTGGCTGCCGTGCACCCACTTCCCCATTCCCCCCCTTCCTCAACAGGGTAGGGAGAGAAAACAAGATTAGAAAGCTTAGGGGTAAAGATAATTACAGAAATTACTTGCATATTGGTGTCATAGACAAAACATAACTGACCTTAAGGAAAATTAACTGCATTTATTGCTAATTAAAATAGAATTAGCTAGAAAAAAGCATAGGCAAAATTTAAACCACCTTTCCCTATTTAACCTAGACTCCATTTTACTCCCTCATTGTCAACTCCTCTCCCTTCCTAAGAGACACAGGACACTGAGGTGAGGGTCAGCACACAACAGTACCTTTCTGTAGCTCCTTTCTCCTCACAGTTTTTTCTGCTCCAATGTGGACCCTCTCCACAATCCACTGCTCCTTCAGAATGAAATAGCTCCTGCATGGGCCTATCTACACAGGCCAAAGCTCCTCCTAGAAGCCTGCTCTTCCATAGGCACCTCAGCAGACAGAAACTTACTGCATCATCATCTTCTCTCACCTGAATACCAACAAGACCACTTCTCAACACTTTCATCAACTCTCCTCAACACTTTCATCAACTCTCCTCATCACCTGAAAACTGTTTTTGCCCTTAAATAGGTCTCTCCTGAGGTGCTACATTTGTGACTGAATAGTATGGCAGTGCCCTCCAGTGAGGCCCTTGGGGATGGCTAGAATTAGTTGCATGTGGGAGGCCACTCTGCAGCTTCCTCCACCAGCACCTCGCTACATAGACCCAATGTACACCAGGAGAGCTATGGTGTAGGTCAGAACTGCTAACTGGAATCCCACCAGTAGTCTTAATAATCCTAAAACTGTGGGCTTCATCTGAACTAGTGGCCCCTATGCCACTTACCCAGGGCACCCACAGAAGGCAGGATGTTCCCTCTCTCACCCTCATGCTGCACGAGCAAGCAGCCCCTTGGCCTAAACTGCGCTCTGATAGAAGCTGCTCTTAAATTGTGGCATTAATAATTTATATTTAATTAGGGAATTTCTCCTTTCTCACTTCAAACTGGTTATTTCCAACTGTAGTGCTCAGAAGATGAAGGACCTGTGGATACTGATATTTAGTAAGGGGTAAGTGTGGATGAAAATGATCCTTGTCTTTTTGGGATGTGGTCTCACTGCATTTTTATTCCAAAAATTCAATGCCCCTTTGATACCTAAGCAGACTAGCAATTAGTTGTCAAGGCATAGCTGAAAAGGGAAAAAAAAATTGTAGATTTAATCAGCATTTCTATGGTAGCTGAAATTGTGCTGCTTAATGGATAGAATTGGTGCAGTAAAAATGAGTTGATTGTGTACCTCAAAAAAAGTGGTTCCTGGAAGATCAAAGAAACACAATATCTTCAGGAAATAACATTAGAAAAATATTAAACCGCAGATCTCTCACTGCCCTTAAAACATGAGCACAAAATCTAAATCTCTTTAGGAATATACCAAATTTAGACTTGGATGTAGCTGGAGAAAATAAATGTTGAAAGGGAGAGTTTTGTTTGGAATAAATCTTCAGAACAGCCAAGCTGACTGACTTTCATAGAGGCTACTTTTACCGGAGAAAAAAAAATGTTAACTCTCCTTGGTGCTTTGGATGTTTGGGGCTTTTTTGGTGAAATATCTTATTGTCTTCATTTTGTAGCCACAAACAACAGTGCCCTCTCATCAAGACAACATAGACAAAGAAGGTAAAAAAAATTGTTTTAAAATAATCCATTTCATGGAGAATTTGAACGAAAATGTCCTTGAGGTGATGCTCTGAGAATGCTGGAAGCATAGATGTGATGTTAAAGCTGTGCTGTTGCCATCTTTTGAGATACGATGGACTTAAATTGGACATAAAGTATCCAACAAACCTTTGGAAAGTAAAATGGTTTGGTAAACAAGACTGTTGTGTCTATATTACCACAGACACAGATTCCCTGATTTCTCAATAAGCAGGTGCAGATCATGTTTACAACTTTTTTTGGGTGAAATGCTATGCTACCCATGTTCATTCATAGAGACTTTTGCAGTTCGACAGTTAAGCTTTCTATGTTTCAATACCGTGTGATTTTATACAAGGTCTTTGGCAAAAGTAATTATGGAAATTAGTATTCCTTTTGCAATTCTGCTTCTGGATAATGACATAGAAAATACTTCCATTGTGCAAATTAATCTTTTGGAGGGATGTGACAGACTGATGTGAACTGTCTTGCTGTCAAATTTTAAAGCAGTATCTCATTTTTCTCTCACTTCTTATAAGTGCTTAAATCCATTATTATGTTTAAATAGCAAAGTAAATTAGAAAAATAAACTTTATTAGCTTTCCTTACGTGTCCATTTTATGTTGGTAATACTTGAACACAAATTACAAGCCCAGTGGGCTGTACTGCCAGACTTCTTTGCCTCCAGGGTCTTCTGCTGTCTCACATCCACCTTCTCCTCCCAAGGTGGCTGCCTGCAGAGATGTGCAGCAGCCACTCTGCCCCAGAGCTATGTTGGTGCATAGGGTTATTCTGGCCCTGAGGCATTTGCCTTTGAACTTCAGGAGGTTCCTGCTAGCGCACAGTTTGCTGATGTCACTGTGAAGGTCAGCCTTTGCCATCCATTGTGCTGACCATCCCTCTCCTTTTCCAGATAACCCACACACTTTACACAAGGCTATTTTATCCTGTCATGCAGGCCACTAATGGACATGAATTAAGTATCTGATTTTAGGGGCAGAAGTCTGAATGCAGGATTTACAGAGTTCACTATTTAAATAGAGGAATAAGATTTTACTTTCTGCAGCAAGGAACTGTGCCATAGCGCATGATACAGATACATGGCAATTGAACAGGATTACAGTGGGTGAAACTGTCGCAGACGGTGAAACAATTTTTTCAATAAATAGACAAACAAAATCAACAAAACTTCAATACATTGGTCTAGTAAATATGAAACTTTTACAAAGAATGACTCATTATTCACCATTCTGAGAAGTATTTTTAAATGTTAGTGATAGAAACGTCTGGCATTCAAATCTGAAGCTCTAGGAGTAACAGGTTTGCATTTTGTCACTGTCTGTGTGATAAAAAAGGACAAGTACAGTAACAATACAGCAGATATTAGAATTTTCACAGTTAGCAGCCTGCCTGTCACACCCCTCATTATCTTACTTGCATACAGATGGCTTTCACAAGGTTTCTCCCAAGTATCATGCAATTCTGAAATGCATCCTATAAAATGTTTTACCATATGTTTACAAATACTATGTACATAATAATCACATCTTGGCTGAAAGAGAGGGACATTTGCACACAGAAGCTGCCAGTTCTCTCTCTAATGGACAGTATTGTATATGTATAAACACACCTTATAATTAATTATAAGTAAAGATTACTACTGGGAGAGGAGTTGGCTCAGCACAGCCTGACAGGCTTCATATAGACACATTTAACTACTTAAACACAATTTGGAAAGTCAATAAATACAATGTGGATACATGCTTTGTTACTACAAATACATAGTCAGTCACTCATCTCTTTAAGCCCTAATTAACATCTTGGGAATAGTAGAAGTACTGTAACAGGTAATTCGAATCAAATACTGATAACGAAACAGTAACAATTAAATAAATATTTTTGTAAATGCCAAGTCTAAGGGCTGCAATAACAAGAACTTTTGGAAATAGTGGGAAGAGCTGCCCATCAAGAGAAACGTTCTTATATGTATGCTTAGTGAAAGATGTGGGGTAAAGTGCTGAGCTGCCAGTGACTTGAGATGCATGTTTTCTTATTAACAAATGAATTGTAAAGTTACTGTAGTACTTTGTAGCTCACAATTACACAGAGCAAGAGTCAAGAAGCTGATGGGCCAGCAAGAACCAAGTATGCAGAATAGATTGCAAGACATGGAGCTAGTGAATGCAAGAAGGGCAAGTTTACCACACCTCCTGCCACAACTGCCCCAATTGACAGCTGATTTCTTCTGTAATTCACATAACATGCTGCAATTGAATTACCTGGTTTCTGCCTGGCAAAGAGAATGGCTGGAAATCTGGCAATGTATTCCTACCACTTTAATGCCACTGTATACCATTACTATTGCATTTACTACTGGCTCTCTCAAGAAATATGCATAGTTAGATCTGTAGTACTATTTTTCTATTATGCGTAAAACCTTCCCTACTCTTCTGGGTAAATTTACAACTCAAAGTCAGAAACAGCCTCATTAGCAACGTGTTTATATTTTGCATATCCTTAATGATGGAAAAGATTGCTCAGAAAAGCACTGAACCTTGGTCTTAGACTAAAAAAGAAGAGGTCATGCCCATGTATTTTGCTGCTGCTTCTTCCACTGGTTAACTACCTTCAACTAAATATCCCCGGAACTGCTGAATATGAATTTGTTTTTATCTTTGGCTCTAGTTCTTCGCCCTTCCTACTAACTCACAGAATGTTCTGTTGTAAACAAATCACATCTTTGTTTTGATCTCTGTTTAATTTTTTTCTCTAAAGGACTTTTGTTGTCTCAGTCCACACAACAGGATGGTGACTCTACTCTGTGACCTCTTATTTTCTCTCACTGTATGTGCTCTGTAGTAGCCATTAACTCTGCATTGAGAGACGTCCCAGAACAGAGGTGCTGAATTACTAAGGCACAAGTAAGCATTCAGAAAATGCACTATATGAATCTCAAATAGCATCTAATTAGACATTATGGCCTATTCAGCATCCAGTTAGCCTCAGGTAACAATCACAGTCCACAGCCATGTTGTGTTAGAATCATGCGATCACACTGTTAGATTCACTTTCTGAAAACCTGTAGTTCCTGTGTAACACATAAGCCTGAAAATAAAATCTTCATGTTGGAAATTTCTCAACAATTATAAATACATTAGAAAGAAACTAATAGATATGTCGTTTAACAAAGAACACTCTTTTTGATTGATGCACGTCTCTAGTCATCAACATGGAATAGCTGGAATAGCTCTGTTTATCTTCTACGGAAATGCCAGTACAATGTAACTGCCTTTCATTAATACATCAGTCCACATCTTGAGAACTGTTTCAGGGGAATTCATGCCAGAGATGTGTGTGCTGAAACTGGTTACAGCAATCACTGTTAATCAGTCATTAAAAAAGAGAAAATGACATTCGCAGACATTTTGTGAACAGCACAAGAAACCAGACATTCTGGGATAAATTATTCAAAGCTGTCATTTACTTCCTTACACATGTTCTGCAGAAACTTCCACAGTGTTTCAGATGAGATCCTGCAAGAAAGGACACTGACTTCACTCCTGAATTCTGTTTGAAGACTACAAGGTACATGGATGCCTGCATCACACAGGCACCTCTAGAAAATGGTTTGGACACAGATTTTACAGGCTGTACGTACTAAAATGCATAGATACCTGTTCTACACTTGTAAGCATAAAAAAAGCAGGAAGAAACCCCACCTACTTAATTAAAAATAAAATGTCTCACTAATGCAGCATCACTTTTATTTTGTTCCCTCTAATTTAGTAATTACAGGAATCATCACGCCCTAAACTGACTCTTCTGAACATCAGACTTCTCATTGTATAGAGTGGTTTGACATTAAAATACATTCATTGACTAGCTGCAAAGCTGAGACACCACGCACTATTCCCCATGTATCTTTGTTTAGTGGCTCTGCACAACAGATGGAATTTTATGTCATGCAGCATTAGGCTACTGTTAAATTTTAATTTCAATTAATGGTCTTTATACTCTTTCTTTATGCACACCAGGGATATTTTAGGCATCCATTTCCCTTCTAATTAGCTTTTATTGCTGAATTCATTCTGAATCTCTGGAAGTCATTAGATTCTCAAACATTCACAGCTGAATTTACTTACTCTCTAATAAAATTAATTAGTCCCTCACAAAAAAATGGCTAAATTTGGTCTACCTGTGTACATGTAGGTAAGTACTGAATATCTGCAGTTTCTAAGTATCCCTTCCTGGTACAGTATCTCTTTTAACATTGACTTTCATCCTTGTTACAAACAGCACTGTTTCTCAGGTTGACGCTTCGTCTGCACAACTTGAAACCTGTTTCAAGGGTTTTGTCTCCTAGATTATGGCACAACATCACTTATACACTAATCTCTGACAAGAAGCTGTTACGTGTTGTGAGTTTCCTTAGAATATTGTGTTCACTATAAAGCTGCATGGAGCCTTAGAACCTAAGGCAAAGGCAATTTCCACAAACACTGTTTGAGAAACTCAGATGATGTAGGTTGATAAATTGCATTACATATAAAAACTTTTAATTGGTCTGATTGATAGAAAAGAAACAGCCAAGGTAATGCAGGGAAGAAAGAAGTAAAAATATCCCCCTCCCCACTGATTTACTAGAAGAAAAGGTCAAGCATTTTTTTATTTCTGGGAAAGGAGAAAAAATGACGTTTTGCTGCATGACTGCTCTTCGTATTTCTTTGTATTTTTTAACATTTGGAAAGTTGTTTATACACAGCCTTGTGTAGCTTAGTGGTGCAACAGCATTAAGCTCAAATATATCATTGAGCTATAACTAAGAAAATTGAAAAGCACACCTTCAGGGGACAGGCAATGAAAGATTTAATTTGTATGGATTACAGTGGAATATTTATGACACCAGTCAAGAGTCTGCAACAATTTTTGTGGTAGCCTCCCATTTTAAGAAGTGTAAATTATATGTGATTATTATATGGCTGCAAAACACTGATTTGTATAGTATTGCAATATTTGTAAAATCCAGAATTTAACTTAGCATATAATCAGTTTCTTTTATTTATACTTTATTTATACTTTTCATACTATCAACACACAAACCGCATCACTTTTAAAAACTGAGTATGAACATGCTATAGACTTTTATATCTTTTCATGTATCTAAATAAAGAGGTACATTCATAGTAGAGACAACGTATGTCACATATATATGGTTGTATACTTCCTGTTATCATATTTATGGGCATAGAAGTGCAGTGATAACAGTATGTTTCTAGTCACTTTCTACAGTCAAGTGCACATCATGTAATAATTCACTTCATTTAAATCCATAATTTCGAAGGGCTTGACTTCACAGAGGTGACACACCTTCCCCACAGGCAAGAGACATTCTGATAGCAGACAAGCAGCTAAAGTCAGGAGACTTTAGCATACAGGCAATGGTGTAAATACTGGTCAGAAGCATACAGGTAGTGCAGAGTAAATGGTGTCAGTGGAAGCCTATTTATTTATGTAAGAAAGAGCTGCAGCAGCAAAGATTGTGGTTTATTTCCTTGTTTAATTTGGCATTTCCATACCTATGCTATTCACTCTGAATTTGCTCCAAATTCCCTGTGTAGTCCTCATGTTGCCAGAAAGCAATAGTGCATGGCTTCATTCAGCATATTTCCCTTTGGCCCTTCCCTGTTTGGCTAGTTCATGCTCTTGCAAAGCCCAAGCCTCTTCTATCACTGCAACAGGCTCAAGTGGATGTGAACAAAAGAGCAAAGCTGGCTTGTGTGCTCATGAAAAAGTACACAAAATGAAGGTACAGCTCCAAAAACGTACAAAGTAAACTTGCACATCCAAAAGAATTGTTTTACATTGTATCATACCACATACCTCAAGCTTAAATTTACAATCCAATACCTATGATATGGTTACTTAACTTACAGAAAGATGCAGGGAGCCAAAAGAGACTAGCTGCATCTCAGAAGAGAAAACCTCTGGAGAGGGGCTAATTGTTCATGTTCGTCCAAAAGGAAAGTACATTGAATGTTTCAGAGCAGAAATTAGATTAGACTACCTGGGTAGAAAGCCTATGGCTTTTCACAATCTTATAAACACAAGGCGGCTATCAGGAAGGGTCTATAATATCTGAGCATCTCAAAAATTATCAGTTACTTTATAAGGAGCAAGAACAGATATAAGAGACCACCACACGGCAAGGGTAAGGTAGCTGAGCAGCTATGCACATTATTAACTAATTCAAAGCAGCTGCCAAATTAACTAGTTAACTGTGTATGAACTAATTTGACCTGGTTTAAAGATTTAAACTTTTCTTTTAAAGTCTCTTCAAGATTGTTTCTGAAGCACAATTTTTATATTCTGAAGGATTTCCTAATGTCCATCTATTTCAAATAGAAAAAAAATACTATTTTGTTCTATGGGTAAAAACTCTTTAATCATCCCATGAGAAATGGGAAAATGAAAATATTTCTTCCATCAAAGTCTTTCTCTCTGCTTAGGGGGAACTTCAGCTTAGATACATAATGGGCAAGATTGAAGAAATATCTTGAAACTCACTTGGTCATATTTTGATGAATAATACTGTGACTCAGCATAAAAAGTCTGTACAGAAGTAGCTTAAAGAATTAGATCACTCAAGGAAATTAAAGGACAAATCTGCTTTGCCTTTATGGAACAAGGGTTAGAAACAAAAGTGAGAATGATTCCAAACAGTATTTTCTTAGGCTTCTTCATTATCATTTCCCAGCAGTGCTTTGTCACAAGATTAAAACAGAAATAAGTAAATGTATTTATAGATATTGGTTGAATATGCGTGGTCATGAAGCATGGCACAACCTCATTTTATGTTATTCAGACTTATAGAATGTGAAATAAAATTATATTTTCCCCCAATTCAAACTTTTTTAAAAGGAAATGCTGATTAAAACAAAAGAATCATGCAATACAGATGATTAGAATAAAAGGATTGTCTGAAGTATGGATGCTAATTGAAAAGCTTTAATTTTCCTCAAAAGCTATCATGTGTTTCCATCTAGAGTTTTTGGGTTTGTGATTTTCTTGCATAAATAATTTTAAACAATGGGTAATATGGACTTATTTATGAATTTGTTAGACCGGAATTTTAAACAGACTCAGGAATTCAAGCTGGTCAAGAATGAAACAATAAAAAATAAGCCACCTGCTCCAGTTAACATACCTAATTTTTTTCTCTGCTTTATGTAGTCTTTTTTCCCATGAGCACATTCCACATGCAAAATTTGGAATGCCAGTGTGTTTCTTTCATTTTACTTTTCCAGTACTATTTAGTTTTCCAAGTCTTCAGTTCTCACTCAATCTTTATTCAAGCAATATTTTTTACTGATTATTAAGACTTGCTGGTTAGCAAAGTTCGGTTTGGTTTTTGAATCTGATACACATCCCTGATGTACACTCAATTTCTGCTTTAAAGCACTGAGTTAACAGTTCCTGGAAATTTCTGAGCACTTTCCTTTGAAGGAACACATGTGACAGCATTTCTCTTTGAAGCATGCAAATCTGTTTGTTCTACTTGTGGGCTATGTAGTCACTTTACCACAGAAACCCATAAGCTGTGGCTGTGTGTCACTGGTACCCTTTCAAGCTCTTTTCCTTCAGCAGCTTTTGGTTGAGATTATTTTATTGTGTCAGTGACTAACAGGCCTCCTTGAATTGTCATCCTTTATTGCCTATTCCTGCCAGCTGCAAAAATACCGGCTTCCTTTTTTAATCATGAAATGAATTGTTGCAGGAATGGGGAATGCTACAGTTTCCTCCACATAACGTTCTCCAATCAGAAAATTATAATTTCTCAGATGCACAATATACTAGGAAACAGCTGCATAATTTAACTTAATTGTTAAGCAATACCTCATTATAGCTAGACAGTAAATTCAGCAGTTCACATTTTTTGTGTGCCTCTCATCTCTTCAGTGCCCACATTGCGCTTCCTTTTTCATCTGCTTTTCTGCTCCCAAAGGTGCTGAAAAAATCATATTTGCAATAAAAATGATATTGATCTTCTTTAAGAACCAGCTTAAATTCATGGTAGGTGCCTAAGATTCAGATGTATAGCAAAGTAAGTCCTTCCACATAACGCTGGAACGTCTCAGAGCTCATCCTTGGGTTTTTTTTCCCCAAAAATATCAAAAGAAACATCCAAAATCCAAGATCAACAAAACATTCAGTTTTGAAATACATCTTTATTTCTAAAGCCCTGTGATAGCAGTAAATATTGTTCAGCATGGTAGAGGTGGAGAGCTGCAAAAAGAGCACAGTTCAATGTAAATGTGTGTTGGGCGCCTAGTGTACAACTTGTTTGAAGACACTAAGAGACTAGAACCCATTTACATTCCCCACTAGTTCATCTTCACCTAAGGAAATGTGACTGTATGAACTCGAGCAGGCAAAGTTGGCAGGCTAATACTATCTTTTCTCCACATATTCAGTAAATCTCATCCTTTATTTCCTTTTGCCTTTCTTTCATATGCCTTAATAAAGGTGTCGTCCTAACCCAGTTTATTTAAACTTCCTTCACTTCCAAGATTTTTTTTTAATTCAGTACTTTCTGAATCCCTTTGAATTTATTTACGCACTTGCATTTGAATTCAGTGGCCAGACTCAGCTATTCGCATATTGTATTCATATTATACATCTATGTACTGATTCCTAACTCCTGTGCAAATTACCGATTAACCAGATTCTCTAGGTTGAGTGTGGAAAAAAAGTGCACTCAGTTTCTATATTGCATATATTTTGTGGTTTAAGTAACTATTCCAAACATGCATCACTTTTACTGCTGCCATTGTCTAAACACGTTTAGGTATCTCTAAAATATTTCACAGGTATCATAAAATAAAATCACAAAAATCTACTAATGTTGCTAATAACTTACAGGTGTGTTATCTGGTCTTTCTGCTGCTGGTAGTTTCTGCCTGTTTGGACCAGAAGTTTTCTTGTGTTCTGTATGTGGATCGAGACTGTATGTGTTATTTCAACTATGAAAGACACACTGGACTCTGGTTTTAACAGTTGTATATTTATCGTCTATATTTTTTAACCAAGGGCTCATATGGTGTCTGGGAGAAGGAAAAGATTTTTACTGAAAACTCACCCTTCACCCTCCCAGAAGAGATCATTTGGAGCATGGCATATTGAATGCTGAAATTAAAGGAGAGAGCATCTTCATTTGTAAGTCTAATTTCAGTCACATGAAGAGCATATAGAACTCATTTTGAGTGAGATCAGAACAGTAAATATTAAGAAAACCCACTTACATTCTCCTTTGCTAACTAGGACTATTATAGAGAAGCACTCAAGAGAGAGTAGGAAAACTCCAATGACCTTTCTTCTTGCCAGTTCTATGTAGTATGAGCAATCAGTAATTAAAGCTTTTCAGTAACTATAGCCAAACATTGGGCCTTTGTAAGAAGATTTGGGGGTTTTGTTCCTGTATTATGGTTCCATTTTGTTCTATTCTTTGTTAAAGGAGATTAAAATAAAATCACTTGAATGCAAGAAACAGTAACGCTAGGAACCGGAAAGTGTTTAGTTAGAACATGTAATTACTGATAATAATCAATCATCCCTGTAGCCTGTATTCCATGTAATTCTCCACCACTGAAATTCAGCTAGTTTCTAACAAATGTGTCATTACCTAGAAAAAAAAAGAGAAATATTACGTCATATTAGTAACCATTTCATAATCAAATGTTGGGTGGTTTTTTTTTTTATTTGGTTGGGGTTTTTTTTGTTTGTTTTTTTTTTTTTTGTTTTTTTTTTTTTTTGTTTTTTTTTTTTTTTGTTTGTTTGTTTGTTTGTTTGTTTTTGTTTTTCTGATTGCTGCACATCTCAATACAGCCCCTGACTTCATTAGCTAGATTTGGAAAGTTCACAATACTATAGACTGGCTTTCCTACTAAGTAATATCTTCATATTTCACTGATAATAATTTCACTGATATCTGTGTATTAAAATCAGAATTACTGACATAAAACTGGCATTCATAGGGAATTAGGACACTTCTATGAAGTTTTAACTTAGTTGCTTATTTTCCATATTGTGGACTAATTAATAATACTTGCTCTTTCTCCCTCACAAGGAAACAAAAGTGACCTAGACTTTTATAACCAGGATCTGACAGCTCACAATCTGACAAAACATGGTGAAAATAGGTAGCTGTGTATTAATATGCAATTATAAAATACAATTTGACTGTAGTCATCACTAAGGGGCATGACTAATTGTCTTCCTAACCTGGTCATCTAATTAGAGTAAGCAGAACTATAGTCATTAAATTCAGTTCTTGGGAGAGTTGGTTACTTTCTGTTGATAATTACAGAAGGATACCAGAGAAACAGGTTTGCCAATGCTTGCATAAGTGAAAGAATATTTTGCTTCTGCACTAGGCAAGGGAAAGGAAAAGATCACCACAAATATCTGGTGAGATTTAATTTCAAAGTGTATGATTTATACCAGGATTATTTCTTTGCAACTTCAAAAAGGTGCTGTTCTATTTAGCAAAGGCAACAAAAATAAGGGGAAACGTGGGAGAAATTAACACCTGCAATGAAGTATTGCTGAGATACAACAAAATAACTACACTGTAGCTAGTTCATGGATCATAGTGGCCTGGGATACTGTAGGCCCCAGCAGGGTTCAAAAAGATCAGTCATCTGTAGGGACCTCATAAATGTCCACAGCTATAGAAATAATGTTTTCAATATAAGATTAACCTATGTGTTACAAGCAGCACCTGACCTCAGTGATGAGCATTAAGAAGAAAATCTTAATTTTCTTAAGAACAACTGGGGACTAACTGTCTTGTAAGAAACAGTTTCTTGTTCTGTTGAAACAGGCTGTGTGGCCGTAAAGTGCAGGGTAACATACTGAATATTCTTGAATGTGTTTTATATATACCTTAATCACATACTTGTAGAATATTTGATGTGTAGTGAATTCTCTGGTCATGTTATGGACAATTTTTGTTTCCCCGTTCCAAGAAGAAAGTTGGTTTTCACCAAGTCAGACTCCCATTAAGAGTACCTCTCAGTATGATTCAGCATGTCTGGACATGATATAATGAATCTGATTATGAGTTCACTGTTCCTAGCTAAAATTCAGGAGTAGCATAGATGAAGCAATTGTACCTGTTTAACCACGAGATGAATCAGGTCTGCTGATGAAGAGCTGTCAGAGGAAGACAATAACTTAGCAAATCGAAAAATGCTAAAGTGACATCTATTTAAAGTAAGTTCCTTCAGAAAACCCTTTGTCAATCAGCTCTTGTACCAATATTCACAAACAGTTCTAATAAAATCTGTGGGTCTGATTGCAACAGAAAGAAATACAGTCCTTCTGTAGCAGAGTAGCAGCTACGAAAGCAACATGAAACCAAAACAACATCTGAAATGCAAAAGCTAAAAACAATTATTCAAACAAGTGTAAATGATGCCTAATATGCTAAGGTAAACAATAACTCCATTAGCATGTTTTGTAGTTCCCTGATACCCAACCATACTTATCAACAAGGAACTGGGTCTTCGTTCTGCATGAATTAACCTTCATCTTTATCTCTCAGTTTTTGAATGGCAAACACTACAACAATGATCGAGATTAAAATGTTAGCCTAAAGTTAGATACCTGATACAATGGATGAATCTTTAATTCACTTTTAAATTGCTTAAATAACGCTACATTCAAAATTTTCTGCACGGATGAACATTAATTCATCCAGGAAAGAAATGCTGCCATGTTTAATTCAATAGTTTTAAAAATTTAGTTATTAAAAGATTCTAATTTAGCATTTCCTTTGGTATTTTATGCCTTGCTTAGTAAGAAGAAGCATCAACAGGCCACGATAAAGAGACTAAACAAAGCTGTAAAAATTCTGCCTAAACCAAGTATTCGCTTTCATTACAATAGATTTTTACACAGGCAACTATGACATAAATGAATGACACAGTTTGATAGCAGCTTAACACAATCGTGGCCTCTGTTTCTGCAGCAGCTCACTGATGGGTATGTAATGACAAATAAGAAGGGCTGTTGAAACCTAGTGGATTTAATTCTCTTATTTGGCACTCAGACGGATGCTGCTCCTTGAGAAAAAAAAAAACAAAAGCAGATTGACCCTTGATAAGAAAAGTGCTAATCAAAAGTCTTCTAAATCACAAGCTGAAAGTCTCAATTCTGGTCAATGATTCTTAAAAATGCATAAAACAAATCAGCATTAATCTAATTTAACATAATATTTAGGATATAAGGAAAAATATAGGAAAGCCCATGCACTATGTATAGAAATCTACCATTATTATCATGGAACTTTTAGCTATATTTCTCATACAAACTTTTCAAAGATAAACATCCATGTTCAATAAGAGATTGTAAAATTAGAAGAAATAGATCTTTTCCCACAATGTTGGGAAACCAACATTTTCATTTCTTGTTCTATAATTTCATAAATCTTCATATTCATTGTAACAGATAACAATCTAGCTCTCCGTCTCCCTGCTGCAGCCTCAGAAGTCTTGAAGGGGGTCTAACAGCAGTCTGAATTGAGGGGTTTCTTTTTAAGGTAATAGGGTTTCCCAAATGCTTTGAGTACATAAGGATGAAAAGATTTTCTATCAAGTTCAAGAACAAACTTTCTCAAATTCAGATATGTGCTTTTAATGACTGATATATCCCTGCTGCTCTTCCAGTCCAGATTAAATGTCGCAGTGCTGTTATGATGGCTTTTACCTGAGCATTAGGGATCTTCTACCAAAACTCGTTTTTCAAGCTGGGAAATTATAAAGAGCTTTTGGTAAGAAAGCTGTAGTGGTTCCACTTCCCAGATCCAGTTTTCTCCCAGACACTTTTTTGGCCAAAGGAATATGACATTCATCCACCAATATCGGAAAATTGTCTTTTGAACAGGGTACTCCAGGCCATTGAAAGCACTGGGTCATTTCTTTCTAGACAGAGCTTTTTGAGTACCATCTTTCAAGAGCATGCTTCCTTTGTTGTCAGCTGGCATTGAGCATTCATTGTTATTCGTTTTCATACTTCGTTTCAGAATGACCTAAGAAGCAATCTATGAGTGGACAAAGATTCATTGGGATCTTTAGCTTGCAGACATTTCCCTTTACTACTTCCAGTTGCGGTTATTCTGCTGGGTCATACTGGTGCCACAGACCATTTACTGATGAGCATCCAGTTCTAAGGCAGCTTTGGTGATAGATTTACACAGATAAGCAACAATACCACAGAAAGACCCAAGCCATATGGTTTTTCTATAGCTAATCATCCACATCCCTGCTGCACAGAGATGTCCAGGGTATACCTGAAGAATCACAGAGGTTAATGCACCAGTGAGTAAAGTGCTTGTCTCACAGCCTGCAGCTAGGAAATTAAGATAAAGATAAACCAAATATGACTCTGCACATTACAAGATGGCTTTAAGGTGTCATTTGTGTATCAGAAACACATAGTACAACCCCAGATCAGCTATCTCAGTCAAAAGCACCACCTAAATAAACTGTCCTGTGTGGAAAGTGTTATTAGCCCTATCCATTGTTGTGGTCCTACAGAAGGTAAAAATTAAACAAAACCTTATGCTTAGGATATCTTCAGTAAAAACCTGGTTTGAAATGCTATTGGCTTATAGGGCAAAGATTAAGGACAGAAATTTAAACTGCTGGGAGGATCTTTTGTTTGTTTTGCTTTTCTAAGCCTGAAACAGTTCATATAGTTCAGCTCTTAGCAAGAGAATTAAAGACTAAAAACTATCCAGAGAGTTTTTGCTTAAACTCATGTTTCTAGCCTATTGTCAGCAATATGGAAAGTTTCAGTTATCGCTGTCTTCCCCTAAAAAAAAACCTACAATAAGCTTCAAGTATACTTTTTGGTGATGTTAAAAGCTCACAAAACATACTGATTTTTCATAGGGGTAGATATGAACTTGGTTTCTCAGCATGGTAGGGCTAAGAATCAAAAGTAAATATGATAAATGTGTCCAGAATCCTAAATATTCAATACAGTATTTTTCCACTCTCAAGTTGTCCTACATATCATCACAAAGCTCACTATAAACCACCACTGGGAATATTTCTTTTGATGCATGTGTGCCCACAATTGAATTCTGTAACCTCAAGAGCATCATAATCATTTATCTTCTTCCTAAAGTGGTCAGCAAGCTCAACAGGCATCTATGTGATATTTAACTCAGGCTTAGGTTCATGTTTATATAGAAATATCTGTGTATATATAAGTCCCTGTAAATGAAGCTTCTGTCCTCACCTCATTTTCAAACAGGCTTTTTGGTGGAGGCAGAGTGTAAAGCAAGAACACCTTAAAAGACTCAAGCAGTGTTTCATCGTGACACATAAATAAATGTGACCATTCCATATTAACTCAGACCTTTTTATCCCACTACCTACTGTGGAGTATGAAGGTATATTCCATTACAAACACGCGGGTATTCACAGGGCTGCACTGCTTAGTGTTCACAGATCAGTGAACAGTGTGCTCTCATTTAGCAGTGACACTGCTGAACAGCAGTGGAGATTCTCCAAGGAGAAATGCTTTTCTGAACAGGCAACCTGAACTCAGGAAGATGCATTAAATGAGTTTGTATGAAAAATTCCAGCTGACAAAGACAGCAATACTCAACTGCCACTTTCTTAATTGCAAAGCCAAATTATGGAAATTAAGTGTCTTTCAAAACAAAAGGAAACAAATCAGGATGTTCCTTCTCACCTTTCAGTAAATGCAACTGGTTAGTACACAGTCATTCACCAGTCTGCTTCCTATTGCTAATGCAGTAAATGCTATCTAAGCAGACAGAACATGATGTAGGAGAAGGAAGCCTTCCCTGAAGTAGTCGCTCTTACTGGTATATCTTGTATTTCACGTTACACACCTCACTAAAATGGTATGGCGTAAAGACAGAAGCAGCATCTGTACCATTCCAGACAAGAGGCAGTGAGAAAACCTGCCTCACCTGCACCAGCATGTCCTTAGATATTTGAGTCAGGCTGCAGTAAACGAGCCAGAGCTGCTTTGGTTTGTATTAAACCTGCCTTGTCCCAACTGCTGACAGTCTGCACAAGGGCAGCTGGCCAAAATGCTCTGAAGGGAGGGAAGGCACGTATTCCAAACATCAACATCTTCTCCACGACATTTTGGGTTTGGGTTTTTTTTAAGTTTTAGAAGGCTTTGGGGAACGATCTATTCAGAGCTCTGCAATCATTACAGAGGAATCATAGAATAGTTGGGGTTGGAAAGGACCTTAAGATCATCTTCAAGAAAAAAAGAGGGGCAAACAGCAAAATGAGCTTCTATGATCTTTTAAGCCCTCTTTAAAATTTTGGTAATACATGACATTCATAAAAAAAAGTGACTATTTTCAATCCAAGGCAGTCATGTCAAAAATGTGCTAGGAATAAACCACAAAAGCATAGGTACTGAACTTGGTTCTTTTGCTAAAAAAAGTTCAATTTAGCAAACTATTGCTAAATAATGCAAGGAAAACCTCTATGAATACTGATTTTTTAATTAACAGCTGGGGACCACTGATTTTGTGACCGGACAAAATGAATTAAGAAATTACTCTGTTAGCAACTTCCTGTAATACAGCTATTTAGCTGAGGAAAACAACAGCACAGATGCAGTAAGTTAAGACCCTCCAGAGTGTCTGTCAGACCTCAGCAAACAATATCCAAATTAAATGTATTAATGCATTAAAATTAAAATAAGCAAACCCTTGTCCTGGGTTCAGCAGTAGCAGTCATTTTTCTCCTTCTTAGTAGCTGGTGCAGCACTGGTGTTTTGACTTTCAGCCTGGGAACAGCACTGATAACACCGATGTTTTCAGTTGCTGCTCAGTAATGTTTACTCTGACCAAGGACTTTCTGAGTCTCATGCTGTGCCAGGGAGGATGGGAAGCCGGGAGGAAGCAGAGATAGGACACCTGACCCAAACTGACCAAAGAGGTATTCCATACCACAGCATGTCACGCCCAGTTTATAAACTGGGGGCAGTTACCCGGAAGGGTTAGATCACTGCTTGATCAGGCTGCGTATCGGTCGGCGGGTGGTGAGCGGTTGTATTCTCTTCCCTTGTTATTTCCCTTATCATTATTATTATTGGTGGTAGCAGCACTGGTTTGTGTTATACCTCAGTTACTGGACTGTTCTTACCTCAACTCGTGAGAATTACATTCTTTCGATTCTCCTCCACATCCCCCCAGGAGCTGGGGGAGAAGGGGGGGAGTGAGAGAGCGGCGGCGTGGTTCTGAGTTACGGCTGGGCTTAAACCACAACAAGCCTAAACTGTTTACCGACCTGAAACATTGAGGAAAATTAACCAGCAGAAGGAAAATCATCTTGTACCATTTACATAATTAACCTAACCTGGCTGAAGTCTTCTGAGTTATTAATAAAAGAAAAGGATATTTTGGATACTTAGCCTGGTTTTCTAAATGACTTGTCCACATAATTTGCAAGTCCATTTTGCATGTAGGTGCACATTCACCCCAGGACCCTGTATATTTTCAGGACATACAAAAGTACTCTTGTCTGCATATTACTTGCTTGAAAAGTTGCGGTTCTCTGCAAAAAGGCCGAGAGTCCTAGGAAAAGAAGGCACCAGGAATAAATAATTGACTGATATTATTTTACATCAGAATAATAATTTGAGTCAGACCACGTTGTCTAAGAATACCCTCTGCTTTACCTAAGCCTATGCCTGAGGTAAATAGGCGCAGGAAACACAAAGCCAGAGAAGGCAAAGAAAATCCCAATTTTCTCTGGCTACCATCAACTCTATGTATGAGGAAGCACATTAAAAAAAAATATTATCTTCAAGGTAGGTATTGGAAATGCTGCATTTTGTTGCAACAAATATGACTAACACCACAAAGTAGTTTTTAATGACTTTTTTATAAGTCTTTGCTATTTTAAACATTCCAGTTTACTCAGTGTTCCTTCAGTTTATGGTTTCTTTTTCAGACTTCAGTATCAGTCCAAGCAGTAACATCTAAATGTTAATTCAACATTAAAATCTAAATAATCTGTTTAAATAGTATACTATATAAATATATATTTATATAGTATACTATTTAACTAAATATATATTTACACCATAGGTATAAAAAACGTATGTTCTCAGGCCATAATTTCTCAAAGGTATGGACAGGAAAGTACATGTGAAGCACAACCCTGTATTTCCTTTCCAGCACAAGGCCTTTCCGCTCCAGTGCAATTCGATACACATCAATGGTTCGTGCCATGTCATGCATTGCAGTGCTGAATGTACTTGATATGAAGGCATCTGACAAAGAAGCCTCTGACAGCAGCTATGATTTGTTTTTCACAGTTAGG
The DNA here is from genome assembly GCA_039720435.1 of Amazona ochrocephala. Lineage (NCBI taxonomy): Eukaryota > Metazoa > Chordata > Aves > Psittaciformes > Psittacidae > Amazona > Amazona ochrocephala. The sequence continues at coordinate 75,955,862 of CM077881.1, read as the reverse complement.
CATCTCTTTATTCTTCAAATGGTAGAAATGTGTCACCATTTGAGAAGGAAACATTGTTGAAGTAGGAAAAAAAACCTCTTTCTGCATCTTTGCATATACTAAAACTGTCACTTCTGAAATGAATTCTCTTCCATAATAAGGGTAATAACGTGTCACCCCAGTTTGATCCTCTGCCCCTTCATCATGGCCTGCAATGGGAATGCAGCACTCCAAGAAGTACAGACATTCAGGGAAAGCCCTAAAGAATGAAGGCACACTAAAACTCCAAGAATGTTATTCTGAGAGAGCTGTGATTCAGTGCCATTCATTTCTGAGTGCCCTGCCTCCTTGCTGAAAAAGTTTTCTTCTACTGCATCACCTCTTTGCTTTCATCTCTTACACGGCTGAGCAGCCTCTCACTACACACAGTATCATTTAAGGTAGCACCAAATTAAACTTGTTTCTTGGAGATTTTTAATATGTTTCAAATTCATCTGTATTCCTTATCTAGGGACCCAATGCTTCCATAGCTTGTAAAATAAAGCTGGTTTTCTTTTTTTCCTACTTGTCATCCTACAAAATAAATTATTTTGATACTTTAGTGGTCTTCTAATGTAAAGAAAAGGTTCCTTCTAAGTTCTTTTTTTTTTTTTTCCCCAATGCTAACAAGGTGTAAAACTGTAAACTGCAAAACTGTAGCCGGAGGATAACTGTTGTAGGAGAAGCACAGAGAATTTTCTCCTGCTGAACTGTGACTTTGGCACCAGGGACAAGATACTAATCTCATCACTCAACAAAAAGTGAAAGATCCCTCCCTTTGACTTTTAATACAGTAACACAGAATAATCTGAAGTGTCAATACACACTCCTCCTTCCTTTCAAGACTACAGAAGATCAGGACCAATTGGATCACAGACCATACGGACCTGGTTTAGGATAATGCTTTAAGTGCACAGTGATAAGCAGGATGAATAGGAAACCGTTTCTACTGGGACACCAACACAAGATGTTTGCATGACTATAGAATATAGACTTGAATAATGCACCCCTTGTTACTACCAGAATTAACTCATGAATCGTGCCCTTGGAACTCCAGGAACAATTGAGTAAAAGGCATTTTAGTTTCTTTTTCGGAGTTCTCCCAAATGTCAGGCCTTCGAGAGCCAAAGAGGTTTCATTTGAATTTGCCATGGTTACTCTTACAGTGGAGTCCAAACATTATTCTTGGGAGGCAAATGCAGGCTCTCACTTTGATCAAAACCAGAATGTATTTATGTTATCTCTCACAAATATTCTGATCCATCAGTCCATAAGACATCTTTGAGACTCACTACTCCAATATGATTGATTCACATGCCTTATCCACAAAATTGAAGGACTGGTGTTAAGAACTGCGATTTAATCAATTGCCCAGTGAACGAGCCCAAGTGTGCAATTTCTGTACAATGAAATTAGTGCATCATTTGAAGTGAAGACTGTCTAATTAGATAATTTGCAACCAACATTTACAAATTAGACTGGCTAACCTAACCTATGTGAAAGGTTTATTTCTTAGTCTAATTTGTACTTGTGTAAAATGAAAGTTTTTAGCTTTCTTTTTTTTTTGTCCTGCAAGAAAGACACTGGTGTTCAAAATAGCTGTAATTAAAGATGCAAGCAATATGCAGACTGGGAATGGTTTACAGCACATCAGCTTTGTTCTAAAGCAAAGGAAGGAAACAATGACATGTCAGTGAGAAATTAATTTCTTTAGAACAATTAATTATTAGACCCTGCATGCCAATAACAGTGAAATAAGTCATGCAAGAAAATACTTCTATAAATTGTTAGGTGACACAGCAAAAAGATGATTATAATACAGTACATCATAACAAATGGTCAGCATCAAGAAGGTTCCCTTCAGCCCTCCGCTACACACTTGGATGTAACACAGTGACTTTGGGTGTGTGGCACGTGACTTCAGGTGGGTTGGACTAGATAGTCTTGAAAGGTGCCTTCCAACCCAAACCACTATGTTCTGGTGTCGATGTGATAAAACTATTGAGACTCTTGAGTAGGTGAGAAAAGTATCCAAATATAATAAACTTATGCATTTCTCAGCCTAAGCTTCTCCATACACACTGCTTCTCTTCCCAAAGCCAATGAAAACAGTGAGAACCTCCAAGATGTTTTTCCAAGATGGAAAGTGTAAAAATAAAAATTGTGGGAAATCATATTCAAGCATATTAAGTGCTTGAACACTGCATGGTTTTAAGAGCTTCCCAGCTTCAAAAGTATGACACCTTCCCTTGAAAGGAGCCAGGCTATCTGCTACTCTTAATATCCTCCCTTTGGATTCCTCCTGTGCCAGCAAGGACTTTGCCAGAGTGAACCTGAGTGAAAGAATTTTAATGTATTAATACATAAAAAGCAATTTCAAGTGAGAAATAAAAAGAGTTGCTCCAGAGTAAGGAAAAAATTTAGGGCCGGAAAGAAGTTTTTAGAAATTAAATGGCAACTTGGCACTTAACATTTACACATGTCCTGAAGCCAGGGTAAATCCCAGCAAGTTCTCCTGGATTCTTGAAAACAAAGTAAAAAGTAAAAATTCCTAAGTCAAACAGCAGAAGCAAGAGAATCCTTTGCTGAAGGTATAGGGAAAAATTCAGAAGTAAAAACCCTGCAGCAGCCTGAATGCTTAAGAATGAAAATGGAAAAATACAAAAAATTAACAAAGTTCCTTAAAAGACAAAAAAAAAATCTAAAATTCCTTTACTGAGACTCATTTCGAAGCTATCAAAAAAAGATATGAGACACATTTTCCATATTTTGAGATTAGATAGATTGATCTGGGGACATTTTGATCTCTTTATTTCAAATGCCTTTAACATCCAGTCGAAACAAAATGCTAGAGAAGATTCAGCAACACAGAAATTTCATCTTTTTCTGCTCACAGTCTTTAATATCCTTTAGTGCTTTCAAGTTTTACACACAAAATTAGAGGTTAGTTGAAAAAACATTATACACGCCAACATATCAACGCAAGCTATATGTACTCTTCATGGATTCAAAATGAGTTATTTATTAGAAAGACCAAAGTAACAGCAAAGCTCTTCAGAACATGTCTTCCAAAACTGAATCTATTTGATAGGCTGCAGAGGTAAACCTTGCTGTTCTAAAACAGATTTTACAATCCTGGGACAAAGCCAAGGAGGGGGAAGGTTTTAGAGTACACAAAGTGACCAGTGGGTTATATTTAGTAGGATTTCAATCTCATATCAAATAAAAAATTTCTATTAATTTGCCTGCTTTTCCAATACATTTTAATGTATAAGATCGTATAGAAGTCCTTTCAAGGACTTTCCAGTTCCATTTAGCATTCATATTTCCACATATTAGCCCTCAGAGGCTTTTGATGCATTCTATAATTGTACAAACCTACTGATATTTTTCTTACTTCGATTTGGGTGAATGAATAATGCTGTACTGAGAGAGCTTCTGTGCAGGCCAAAATCTATCAACATTTTTACCAATATATATTTCATGCAACCACATATTTTCTTTTCCATCTTTCACTGCTCACTAACTTAAACCTTCAATTTCTCAAGCATCACCAATAGAAAGAGTACCTTTCTTCTAACCCTGTTTTTATTTTTATACTTTTGATACTTTACTTTCAGCTTTTGAAAGCAAAAATATCGAAATAGTTTGAATAGACCTAAGATGTAATATAGATAAAATAGGTGTGAAAAAGGTCAGGTGCCTAAATTTCGATGTGTTACATGAGATGTTTAGAAAGGAAGAATCAATTCATTCTTGAAAATAGCCTCCTCTTCCAGGCAAAACCTCTAATTTCTTATTACTTTTGAAAAGTTTGGCTAAGCAGCAAAGAGTGTTTGACATTTATTCAGTTACTATATTACACCACCCTAAAAATAGTAATCTTAATATGTAACTATTATTTCCCAAATGTAGGGGAACCAATATTGAATCATCTACCACATTACTCCCCCCGCTGGATCGTTGTCTTCATTACAGCTTATTATACATCAGGCCACAGTAAAATAGGTGCCAATGAAAGACGAAAAATGTTGTCCCATATCACCTTTCATGTAACAAAATCCTCCTTGCACTGCACCTGGCAAAGCTGTTTTACTCCTAATGCTGTAGATGAAAACATGTGGCTTAATTTGGGATGGGAAGAGGAAGAAAAAGATAAGGAAAGGGTAATAGTTTTGTGTTAACATCTCATATTTGTTAATCAGAATGCATTTACTTTGTGTGGTAAGATGGTCACTGAAATCTAACACAGTAGATGAACATAACTTTTTATGTGGTGGCTATTCTTGTTTGTTTTTTTAACAGGAATTTCCATATTCCAAAGTTCTTTCCGGCAAGTTACTTTTGAGACTATGCTTTCCAGCCTAGTATTATGCCTCCTGTTAAAGATTTTCAAATATACATGCTAAAGGGAATACATGACTTGATAAAGACTTTAACATATGATCTGCTAACTCTTGACATCCTAATTCCACTTTAGGCTTATTGTAAGCTTTGTATCTCAAATGAAGGCAAAGGTCTTCCAATAGCACATTCAATCAACTGCAAGTAAACAGGGAATAGGGCTGACCAACATATCAAATAACTGAACACTGAAAAGGTCAAAATGGTCTGATTTACAGTACTGTCATGCTATGCGGGATGTGTGAGGCATTTTAATGTTCATATCACATTCTACAATGACAATATCTGTAATGAATAGGAAATGATGTATTATGAATTCATTCTTGTGATGATAATTGTAATGAGAATAGTGTATGGTACAACAAATCTAATCCATCTTCATGAGAATCTAAAAACTGTAATCTGATTACAATCCTGGGGTATTTTTCAGACACTTTCTAGAAGAAAACTAAATACAATTAAACAGCAGACAAAAATATTTTATTTCCCAGATATGTTAAACCCATACTTAAAACTAAGCTGAAGTGCAATCTGTATAAATCTTATACAAAAAACTTTCCTTTCATTATACAGAAACTTTGGTTTCCTTTTTATTTCAGCATGCTATGTTACGACTTTATTAAGAGAACTTTACCATTGTCAATTCTAAATCATGCATTAACAGAGGATAAAGAAAAGAATTGGAAAAACCTGAGTTATTCCAATAATAATCAGATGTTCTGTATGTAAGATAATACAACATAGTGATGTATTGCATTTAATAAACCTAAGTGTTTAGAAAATCAAACTCTCCACTACAAAACACAAGGCTTAGTTACTTTGCAGATTTCAGAACCTTTTTCTTAGCAGCAGGGGGGTAAACAGGCTTTGTTCCAGTGAACAGCACAGCAGTGCACTCCCTGAAGATTCAAAGGCAATCGTTGCTGTCCCCACAGTTTTACTAGAAACAGGAATAACAGTGTTTGCTTGTGCCAAGTTATTACAGTTTGTACCCAAAAATTTAAGCTCCCCCCTTCCCCCCATTGCCTTCTTCCCCAGGCACCCTACATCTGATTTCAATGCTCAGATTTAAATATTGGCTCCACAGCAGTCTCTTGTAAAAATCAGACTGAGTTTGCTGGGACCAGAACATTGCTTGGTTCTGTCATCCCCTCTGTCTACCACGGATGACGTTCACACCACATACCAGGTCTGAGCTTCCTCAAACCACTCTCAAAAATCTAGATTTAAGTCCAAGGACCACTTCTCTTTTGGTTATCCTGCCTTTGTTCTACCACAACTTCAAGGTTATTTTCTCTTTTTAATTCTATTGTTTTCTTACTGTCTGGGTAATGGAATCAAGTCTGAACTGTACTGTTGCACCTAACTCAGGCCTAAAATCACGTATAGGAGCTCTCGTTTAACGGGTCATTGCTTGCTCAGTTTATACAGTATTGCTTGGCTTGCAAACCAGATCTGTACGTATCTTGTTACACATCTGATGTTCTTGTAACCATGCTGCTGCATGAACTGAAATTTATGGTTCTGCTTAAGATTTACTTTGGGAATGATTTATTTTGTTTTCAAGAGTAATTTGTATTCTAACGGGGCTTGTTGAAATAAATGCAGAAAGCATTCTCTAAAAGGTTTACATAAGCAAAAAATGAAAATTATAATGACAGTCTGTAATTTTCATGGATGAACTTTTAATAGAAGTGCTCTGGTAAACAGCGACAATTTGTGTTCACTTGTAGAATTAAAATCACTTGTTATGTTGATCATTTTGAATTAGTCACCTGGTGTTGACTATTGAATTTTTTTAAAAGGTCTTTATTGATTTGTAGGGAGAAAATGTATTTAAAAGGTGGCCCACTAGTGTAATTCTGCTCATTATAAAGTGCTAAATAGCTGAAGGGTACTGAAAGAGTATATGGGAAAAGAGAATCTATTTTTAACTAATTAGCTTTGAATCATTTGTCTAGCTAATCCATGTTTTCAATCTATAGTAGTATTTGGAAGGTAATTGAAAACCAGCCTTCTAATAAATGTGCAGACTGCCCTAAATAAGAAAGATTACAGTGCTCATGAAAGGGGACAGAAACAATTGCAAACAGATACTGCAGTTCTGGGGGCATGACTGAGATTCAAGCGGTCACTAAGATGCCCTAAACACGCACATCTGAGTTACTACTTACACTGCAAATCAAAAAAAACAACCTTTAAAATCATAATCCATTTACAACAACATTACAGCAATTAAAGATTCTTAAGATGAAAAATTATTTTGGGTTAGGTAAACTGTATCACTGTGAATGGAATAGCTTTTTACACATACTCAGGAAAGACAAATAACTTCAGTTTGGGAACAAAAATATCCCAAACAAAACCAAAACCAAAACCAAACCAAACCAAACCAAACCAACAAAAAAAAACAAACAAAAAAAAAACACACCCAAAAAAACCCCAAAACAAAACAAAACAAAACAAACAAACCACCAAAAATATTTGGGGAACAATGAATCTTATTAAACTTTTGCAATTCTAATATTTCTCGAATGATATAAATGTTATTGGTGTTTCAACTGTTAAATGCCTTCCTTAGTTTGCCTACACAATTGAGCAGTAAAAGTGAAAGTGAACAGACTTCCTGGTTTTGGGTTTGGGCTTCTTTATATTTAAAACCAATCAATATCGCAATCCAGGAAGATGATGAATAAGGTATGACTCGCTGATATATGGTGGTACGAAGGACATTTTGAGATGCACAGACTAGCAGCAGACAAATACTGTAAACAAACGGACAACATAAAGCCTTGTATTAAGATAAAGCAACTACATAGAGAAAGAAAAAGAAAAGGGTTATTTAGCAGAAAGCTAAGAATTGGATAGAAATATAGAAAGCTATCATGCTCTGCCAAAGCTCACTTGGGTCAAAATAGAAAGAGAGACATAGCTAAGGAGATGAGGTATAGAATCACAGAATAGTTAGAGTTGGAAACGACCTTAAGATCATCTAGTTCCAACCCCCCTGCCATGGGCACGGACACCTCCCACTAAACCATGCCACCCAAGGCTCTCTTCAACCTGCCCTTGAACACCACCAGCAATGGAGCATTCACAACTTCCCTGGGCAACCCATTCCAGTGCCTCACCACCCTTACAGTAAAGAACTTCTTCCTTATATCCAATCTAAACTTCCCCTGTTTAAGCTTGAACCCGTTACCCCTTGTCCTGTCACTACAGTCCCTAATAAAGAATCTCTCCCCAGCATCCCTATAGGCCCCCTTCAGATACTGGAAGGCTGCTAGGAGGTCTCCACGCAGCCTTCTCTTCTCCAGGCTGAACAACCCCAACTTTCTCAGCCTATCTTCATATGGGAGGTGCTCCAGTCCCCTGATCATCCTTGTGGCCCTCCTCTGGACTTGTTCCAATAGTTCCATGTCCTTTTCATATTGAGGACACCAGAACTGCACACAATACTCCAAGTGAGGTCTCACGAGAGCAGAGTAGTTGTATATCTACCTGCAAACAAGACTCTGTAAGTACCCGGAATGCTTATTAGTTTCAAACTACTTTTTGTAGATGATACTTGAACTCTTCCTCTGTCATTCTTTTGTTTATTGGAAATTCTTAAAAAAAATCCTGTTATAGTAGATATCTCCGTGTTCTAAAAACCTGTTGAGTTAATTGCTTTCCAACAAGGCTTTTTACTCTGTATTATTAAAGTCATTTGGAAATTGAGTCTATTGTCAACTGCAAGGTGTGATTTCTGGAGTATTATGCAATTGCTATAGTTACATCTCACTTGCTTTTAGACTTCTATTGTCTGAAACATTGTCTTGATAAAACTATCCATTATGGTGAGTTCATGAAAACCCACAGCTGAACTATTGCTGGTCATCAGCACCAGCAGATACAGTCTCCAAACGAAGATAGTATCCAAAACCTACTGTATCCATCTCATTTAGAAAAGTGGCTTTTAATCTCTATGCTGCCCTGTGTTCCTTTGTTCCAATATGATGCAGTGTATGCATTTAGTTTCCTTTCCCTTTGAAAAGCTGCAGGAACATACCAGCAAACAGTTTTGGAGCTTTGGATCTAGTAATTGCCATTGTATTCACCATAAAACTAATGTGCTACTTCCTGACTTTGAAGCACTTTATAAAAGACACTTTTTGTTTTCTTCCACAAAGAAAAAGGAAACCAAGTCGAAATACTTTCAATTATCTGCTATGACAAAGCAAATGTTTTTGAGAAGGCTTAAGTATCAAAACAACTCTGCACTAATGTGAGAAGAGAAAAACCAAACAAGTAACATTTACTAAATTTTATTTGTATTTCTAGACATTCTGCAGAATAGTCACTCATATTTTAAGTAACCTCACTTAACTTAAAAACACAGTGCCTGTAAATAATGCCGTAAGTGCAACAAGCCCATTAAGCTACAACCAAACATCAGTAAACTAGACAATGTAAACACTGATATTTTCGTTCTATCTGTACTTCTGCATTACAATTTCCACCTCAATTTTCAAATAGGAGAACTTTGATGTCTACAGATCCATTACCTTTATCTTCTGTTATTTTACTTCCCCATGAAAGAACTATTCCTTTATTATACCACCTATTAAATGTAAGTCTGAACCATAAAGAAAACAGTAGCAAAATTGAAATGTGTGTCTCTTTCCTGTAACTTTCCCCCAATACATACTTGTCTTCCTCATTGTTGTGAATGAAAGGTTTACAGTCACTCAAAGCATCAACATCAAAGTTACTACCAAAAGTAGTTTTAATATCAATTAATAACAAATTTCAATGGCAAGGTTCACTTTGCTACTATATGGATGAAACATACAACAGGAAAATTGAGACAGAGTTGACCTACAAATTAATTCTAGAGAGACTGAATATGCAAAAGGATAAGGGGGACCTTCCCATTGAGTCACGCAGCTCAGAGTAGACCCCCTTGCTTTCTAAACACCTGATAGAGTTTAGGTGTAGCTAGGTTCAGTCTCAGTCCCAGACTTGGTCAACGGTTTATGTCTAAAGGATGACATGTGCAATCAATCAGAATCACCAAGATACCAGCAAAAGGCGATCAGGTAATATAATATGATGTAAAAGTACCAATTCACCGCAAATGTGATTTTTACAGAGCTTTTGACCTAGCAGCAGTCAGAAATTTTAAAGGGGATCACATGATCCAGCAGCCATCTAAGGTTTATTCACAGCTACTAAATCTTGCGGTCCACCCCAAAAATAAAAGTGAGTCAATAGGATTTACTACAGTCACAACAGTAGCTCAATCACAGGTCCAAGATAACAACATTCAGAATATACTTGCTATAGGGTATCTAAATCAATTTACATGCACGCACACACACACACACACACACACACACACACACACAATAAGGTTGCAAGATGACTAGCTTTAGTCATCAGTAAATTTCTATACTTGCCACATTCCAAGTTGGTAATTGCTAGAATTTTCAAAAGTGCAGAAGCAATGGTACCATTCGACTCAGGCTACGACCAAGGTGAGGAATGCTCCAAGGCTGTCAGCTCTGATTCTTCCAACTTTCACTTCCCACCTTGGTCAGGCAACAGGAGTTCCTGGTACGATAAGCTCTGCTCCCACCTTAGCCATGCAAGAGTTCCTGGTAGGGCCAAGACACTTCACAGCCCAACTTTTTAAACAGAGGCCGAGGCCTAGTGGGAATTCCAGAGATTGTAGAGTGCCCAGAGTGGGGGAGGCCCGGAGGGGTGTGTGTGAGGAAAATGCATCACCACAGTCATCCTTTCCTTGGAAAAGTAGCTTATACAATCCAAGCTGCTATGAACGAGCCTAAAAAATCCATACTGTAAGTGACCTATTTTGATCCAAGTCCACTGAAGTTAATGGAACTATGCTCGTTAGGACATTTCAGTGAAAAATGTTCCACTGGAATACCCTGACAGCAAAACTACCTTTTGCAAGGTATTCGTGTTGGCATATTTAGCTAACATATTTTTCTTGCAGGGAAGTGGCAAGTATTACAGTATTTTGTGTATTCCTCTGGGATGCGAAAGTTTTTCTTTTTAAGTCCCACAGGATCAATTCATGTACAAAAAGTAAGCAGCACTGGGGATTTAAATTTTGAAGTATATGGATTGTGAACACAACCTGACAAGCAAAGCCTGTAGGGAACCTTTCTTCTTTGGCATGCTCTTGCATGCTGCCACAGTTCTGGTTTTCCCCTGGGAGCTATGTTTTCTCCAAGACCTGCAAGGACACAGCAGGGAAATGCTGTAGTACTTCTGAAGACCAAATGTTACATGAAGCTCCTCCACTTAGAAGTTCACTCAATCTTTGGGAGCAGAAAATGGGACATTTTCGTGTCTTAGGAACCTCCAAGGCAGGACTACATAGTTCCTGTTCTACCATGATGTTAGTATGAATAATCTGCCTTTTCTTTCTGCCTCCCTGCTCAAAATGCTCCGAGTGGGTGTTTGGGGTTATTTTTGGTTTTCTTTTTTTTTTTGTTTTTTCCCCCCAGAAATAACTGTCAATCGTATCACCAGCCCTGTATTTTCAAGAGCCACTCGAATAATAAGAGCTTGCATTGTTTAATCACTTTTACTGAACAAGATCTCTCAGCACACAGCAGGCAGTCTAGTGTCACTGGCCATCATTTAACTACTCATACCCTCTCTGATTCATTCCTTGCAGTTGTAGAATTGATATTAACTTTTAAGAACTGGGCAGTAAGATAAATGATTTTGGTTTTCTTTTACCTTGAAATAAGAAAAAGGTCAGAAATAATTTATCTTAGCATGAAACAGCCCAACCAGGCAGACAGAACTTCCTGACAATTTGCTTAGGGAAAGCACTCATTGTTACCACTAGCTGACACATCTGGATGTTGAACCTTAAAGCCCTCTCCCCAGCTCTGTTTTTTAGTTCTCTTCGGTGTTCACTGATTTAAAGTGAGCAAAAGGTGATTGAGTGCAAAACTATTTCTGAAGATACCAGAGACATTATCTATTTCCTTCTGGTTCAGTCTTCCCATCCTTTGCAGCGCGCAAAGAGGACATAAATCTGCTCTAATGTTAGGATTTAATTAACAAAACATAAAGCGAAACTAAACAGCTGTTGCAATCAGAAAAACTAGGCCTGATTTGCTGTGCCCAACCACAAACCCTATGCATTGCAAGAACACGCTCCTCAGATCTCCCATCTTCTGTTCAAATATGACTGTCTACTTCCTTTTGGATTTTTCTTTGCTTCTCCATAAAAATTTCCTTGAAAGACAGTATGAATGAGTCTGGTTTTACAAGATAAGTCACAGTACATTACCAACGTTCTAATGATTTCAATTATTTACTAGACAATAGTAGAACTAAAAAAAATTGACAGCCTGTCACAGACAATGCCAGCTAAGTTGTTTAAATCATCTCTACGCATGTTCTAATTTAGCTCATTATTAATTTCCTGCCAGGAAATCACTGCCCTAAACCTCTCTTTAATTCAGACATAAGTCATTCTAAACTCTCATACAGACAGCTGATTGAACCCAAGACTTTTGTCTCATTACAAAGCCCAGATGCTTTCAGGCAGAAGAGTGCTCTAGACATTTCATATTTTGAAACAAAATGCACTGTATAATTAATTATGAAATGCGTAGCTCATCACAGAATTAGTTTATCTTTTCAAGAGTTTTTCTGGCTGTATGCAATCAATCATTCACATTTCACAAACTGCTGTAGGTTTATGAATTTTCACTTTTGATGCAATTGAGTTCTAACTGTGTTGCAAAATGAATACAAAACACTATCTGGAGGCAAACAGAGTGAAACCCCTCTTGTTTTATCTGGTAAAATAAAATGTTAGGTCATTAATCACCCTCCTCTTCATCACGTCTCATTTTTTCCGGCGAATGATTTGTATTACAGCCATGTGGGGGATACTAACAGAGAACAAATAAATCCGAACTGACAAAGCAGGAAATATTTCCTAATTACCAAGACTGCTGAAGAGGGCTAGGAAGCAGAGACAAAGGAAACCCACGAAAAGATTGCTTCGTGAATCATTTTGTTTGCTGGACATGAGATGTGCTTGTCACGTTAACTTCAGTTGTTAACTTCCTTCAAAAGACAAGGAACTATAAAGGGGGGTGCCACCAAAGAAGAAGTACCCAAATGCCCACTCATTACCCTTCAGAAGTGCCAGCCTCAGCTTGTGTCAGGGTGTTTGCATTGGCCTGATTTGAAATAAAAGAAAGAGGTCATGTTCTTACCCACTTATCATTTTCCTGAATGGGATGAGTAATAAACTGGGAAAATACTGCTTCACTACATCGCTCTGTTTCACCCTGCTTTGCAAATTTATAGTAAAACAACTGACCACAGTGAGAACTGGATTTTCCTTTTAGCCTTCAACCTGTCTGACCAGAACACATGGAAGCCCGGGTCATTTAGACGCCTTTTTTCCCCTTCCCTAACAAACACCTCTTTTTCCATAAGATAGAAACCTGTGTCCCCTCACCAATACTAAATGGGGAGATTACATCCAATACTGCAGCAATAGTCCCACCATGAAGACTGTATTCACATACTAGTGCTTGATACCATCCATGTACCAAAAAATACCGTGTCCAAACTACTGAGATATGATGATAGTATAAATTTGTCTCCACTGTTACTCTGAACAAGAAATAGTGAAGAACTTTCTTTGACCAGGACTCTCATGCCCTAGAGAAACTGTAAGTTTCCTTTAGACAGAGCCTTTGTTACAAAGGGACTGACGGCTGTAAGAAAAATGCCTGCAGAATAAATAACGTTATACTCCACTAGCTGCTATAATAACACCCCATAGTCTTTTAGGAGATCTTGCTGGTAGATTTGTGCTATTTTGATGATAGCTGTCGATTCGCAGTTCCTCAGACCATTTGACAATAGGGCCCCTACTGTGTTATATAAAACATGTACTTTAGCTTTAAAAGCTCAAACCTTTAATCAAATCCGAAATGCCAGAGCGGAAATTTCAAATCACTGTCAGTATGACTTCACTCATGTCTCCAAGCCTGACAGTCTCAAAAACACTTTCTTAGCTGTACAGTATCAAATGGAATTAACTTAAATAAGGTGGTAAGAATTTATAATAAGGAACCTTTTATTGCTTTATTTCTCTGTTCACATGGATAGCAGTATACTGAGCCATGTTATCACTATCCTTGCTTTTTTTTCAGTAGAAGCCTTAAACTGTTTTAATCTTCACCATTTTGGTTTTCAATGACAGGACAGATATTTTTAGGGTTTTAAAATAAAAGAGACTGATAAGCTGATATTAAAAACAAATCCTCAAAACTGCTATATGACATTCAGCTTTTGACATTTAAGCTGATTCAGTTACTCATGACTAACACTGAATTGTACCACAATATCTTTAATGGCCAATCTTTAACACTTTTCCACCATAAATACATATAAACCACAATTCACCAACCAAAAAAGCAGATTTCAAAATTCCGCATTTCTACATCCCACTCAGGACCCAAACTCCATGAGATAATGAAGGTTCCTGTCATCATTATCATTTGGAGAGAAATCCAACTAAGATCGAGATACACAGACAGCTTGTTATTTTTTTGATTGCATAAGTACTTCCTGAGCTCTCATCAATCAGAGTTCTAATGACAATGTTTGGAGGTAGTTTTCCTTGCACTGATCCTGCAGTATCCTTCTGCAAGAGGGGAGGACAGCTAACTTTGAGAATTCAATAAACTGTCCTGCATGTGATATCAGTTTCTGAGTAACTGCCACAAAAATCCATGGAAGCAATCGCAAATGCAGTGGTCCTCAGTGTGATGGGAGAGCTTCAAATCAACTGCAGGGCAGTTCTGTCACCTTGGCCTGGAGGTTCAGGTGAAGGGTTTGAAGACCTGCACCCTACTCATCCATTACAATGCAACTCCAGCATATGGGTCTTGCTAGCCTGAAAATATGCCACCACCATGGAGTAACACCACAGACATGGCATAATTCTGTATACCTGCCTGATTCCAGGAGTGGCCAAATTTTTAACAAGCCTCTTTTTTTTCTTCTTCATTAGTACAGCTCCCATTATGAAACCAGCTGCCTATGAGAGTCTTAATGAGATCAACTAAAGGCAGCAACAACCAGTTCAGGTCCATTTGCCAGACTTAGAGGTTTCCTGTTGAAATCCCTGTGGCATGGTCATTCACCTGTATTCCTTAATGTGCCAAGAGTGACTTATGCCATGCTTTCCATCCATGCAAAAGGTAAACTCCCAAGCTGAAACTCTGTATCTAGCTAGGTTCAGTAATACACATTTATGGCCAGGATAGGGTGTTATATTACAGCTGCCAGAGTCCAGCTACAGTGACTCCACTGAAATATAGTTTCAAGCAAAAACTTAAATCCTCTAGTCACGTAAAGTACAAACCTCTCATAACAGCATTATATAACAAACATAAACCTCTCAGTGCACTAATGCAATTCATAGATAATACTACATTAAAAATTCTGAACACTACAAGAGTGGAAGAGGACCAAAGAATCAAACAGACCATGAGAAGAAAACAACTGAAAGATGAAAATCCAAGATCTGATACTGAAACACAGAATTAAATAATATATGCAGACATGAATTAATGATGCAGAAAAAAAACAAAAGGTGATTTAGACACCTTTTCAGGCGCAGAAGTGAAAAAACAAGGATATGGAAATGCCATGGCAAAATCCTGTTTTCATTTCAGAATAACACAGAAAGTTACAAAACGGAGCTTAACAGAAAAATAAACCCACAAAAAACCCAGTGAAAGAACCACAGAATGCAATTCACCAAAAAAGATTAAATAAAGCAATTACCAGGGAAAAGCATGACAGCAACCCACAAAATAGTCAAAGAATGTTAATGCAGGGAATAATAATTATTTACTGTATGTAGTACATGAAAAATAATGAAATAAAAACTGAATAGGGAAGGCTGCATTTCAAGAAACAACTGTGATAGTGAGCTTACTAGAATGTGTGGCAATGTTGTAAAAGACACATTGAAATCAGCCCACCACCTGGGACATAAGAATGAATTACACATATGTAAATGGCATCTCTAGCACATTTCTTAACCTATTTTAAGGAATATATGTAAATACCTGGTGAACAAGTGAATCCATTGCCCATTTGATGAATTTTACCTTTAAGTCAAGCAATCAGTTATTTATGAACTATTTGTAGGTAATGATAATGACTATGTATGCAAATATATAGTGGCAAATACTCTGATGAAAATTCAATGCACATGAAGTGCTCACAAGTATTTCCTGAAAACTTCTAATTAGGGACTCACCCAGTCAAGGAACAGAAATGTCACTTAGCTATGTTCACAAAGCAAATGCCAAATTGAAAATCAGGAATACAATATGCAATAATCCCTACAGTCTTTCTGTAGACTAGTAAAAAAGAATTCAAACAAAAGTAAGACCAAATTAAGATCCGTTTACAGATAACTCGTTTTACTGGCAAATCCCCTGTTTTTCCTTCATAACAAAGCTAGTTAGTATTTACTGAGCCTAATCCATAACTGCACAGAAAGCCATACACTGTCTCAAGCTTGTTCGATGTAGACAGGTATTGCCTTGCATTTCTTCCTTAGACCAGGAAATATTGGTCCAAAGCTCTTCTCTACCAGCACAAAGGAGACAGCATGTATACAGGGTCTTAGGAAGGCCCTGCTCTGACTGCCACTTGAGTAGATTTGAGGCAGATTACACCACTTGTTCTGTTATTGAATAGTACATTCAACTTAAAACTTTTATTCCAAGGGACAAACTAATAAATCAGTTTCACATGACCATTAAGCTAGTCAGGACTTCACTTTCCTGCTTACATTTCTTGTGACTCGACTCAACACGGGAATTTTAATGATGGCCACATAATGTAATGCTAGGCTGACCTTCCCAGTCAGGAACGTCTCCCCAGTAAGCACTGAGATCACAGAATCATAGAATAGTTAGGGTTGGAAAGGACATTAAGATCATCTAGTTCCAACCCCCTGCCATGGGCAGGGATGCCTTGTACTAGATCATGTTACTTGGTCTTAAACACTGCCAGGGATGGAGCATTTACTGCTTCTTTTGCCAATTTGTTCCAGTTGCCTCACCACCCTCACAGTAAAGAACTTCTTCCTTATATCTAACCTGAACTTCCTCTGTTTAAGTCTGAACTCATTAACTCTTGTTTTATTCCTACAGTCCCTGACAAAGAGACCCTCTTCATCCCTGGCCAGACTCAATTCTAATTGGGCCTTAGCTTTCCTGACCTGGTCCCTAGCTTCCTAGACAAAGTCCCTTTATTCTTCCCAGGCTGCCTGTCCTCACTTCCACATTTTATAAGCTTCTTTTTTCCTGTTAAGTTTCTTCAGCATTTCCTTATCCATCCATGGAGGTCTCCTGGCCTTCTTGCCCCATCTCCTTCCTGTTGGGACACAATACTCCCAAGCTTGGAGCAGGTGATCCTTGAATTATCAACCAGCAGCCTTGGCCCCCTTGCCTTCTAAGGCTATATACCATGGAACCTTGCTAAGCAGGTTCCTGAACAGGCCAAAGTCTGCTCTCTTGAAGTCCAGGGCAGTGAGCTTGCTGTGTGCCCTTCTCACTGTCCTGAGGATCTCAAACTCAACCAGATCATGTTCACTACAGCCAAGGCTGCCCTGGAGCATCACATTTCCAGCCAGTCCCTCCCTGCTGGTGAGCATGAGGTCAAGGACGGCACCTCTCCTTGTCGGCTCCTCTATTACTTGCAAGAGGAACCTCTAGAGAGGAAACCAGAAATAAAGGCAGTATGAGCATACGCTGTGTGATGGGTGCTGTGGAACAGGATCCAGGCAATACTGCATGCACTGTGCATACTGAGAACCTGACTGAAAATTACTGCTGCAGCTCATTGCCATTTTACATAAAATTACATAGCTGACATACATGCCTGACAGCAGTTCAGAGGGCTGAGCAGAGGAGGACAAAGATAACCTTTTATGAGCAACCCAAGTGTTATGAAAAGAGAATGATGAACTGAGCTTTCATAATTGATAGTTTAATGGGGTGTAAGATATTAAACATGAAATTAGAAGCATAACAGCAAGCTTTATGTAAACAACAGTACTGGCAAGAATAACTAACACACAAAACCCTTAAAAATCTGGACACCCTCCCCCGGATTTTGGTTGAACGTTTTCACATAAACTGGACTCCTGTATGACCTACCAAACCAATTACACTGTTGTCACAACAGTGAAAAACAGATTAAAACGTTCCTGATAGGAGCCCCAGAGCAACCATCTCCTCAGCAGCTCCCTTTTTCCCAGCAGACCATCCAGCCCCTCAGGGACAGGCAGGTTCTTAAAGGATCTTCCACAGAGCAACGGCACAACAAAGGAGAACTGAAACTTAATGCTTTAATGCCGACTCGGCAGATCGGACCATTTTAACACAGGGACACCAATACGAGCACCACCACTCACACCCCGCGTACACAGCCCCTCATAGCGCAGACATGCGCGGGCAAGTACTCCAGCTTCCCTAACGTCGGCCATTCTGATTGGCCGTTAAAGTACAGTCGGATACATGAGCTGCTCGTCAGAGCTAATGGCCGCTTGTCCCACAAGGTGGCGCAGCGAGGGTTAGCTCGAGGGGTGGCGTTGTGTGATAATAACCCAGTCAAAGTTTGTGGATTATCCCCCACAGGCCATTTTTCACTGCCTTATTCTGACGTGATTTTTTCCCTATCTTCACTTTTAATCGTTAAGTAGTCAGTAGGTTAGGAAGGAGTGGAGTTTGGTACTTTGGAAATGGGTGCATTGTCTGAGAAGAGTGCTGCAAGGCAGCCTTTTTTCGGAGTAGCTAATGTTCTGTATCTCAAGCTGGGGGCATATCCAGGCAAAAGAGAGCAGCTAGATGTGTTCTGGGAAATGTTAGATTGGACATTTCTCACATTAGGTAAATTGCAGTTAAAGTCATTGTATGACTATGATGTGTGAGGAAAGGATACCATGTTCTTTCCAAGGGGGCATTTAAGGTCAACTGTGGTATACTGCATTGAGTAATATGTTCATAAGAACAAAAGTGAAGTCCTTTGACACCTGAAGCGTTCCCGAGCCACTGAAGTTCTCATTTGCTCTTTCCATCCCTCTTTCCACCCTGACCTAGGAAAGGTACCGCAAAGCTACCAAACTCATAGACTCATAGAATGGTTTGGATTGGAAGGGACCTTAAAGCTCATTCAGTTCCAGCCCCCTGTCATGGGCAGGGACACCTTCCACTAGGCCAGGTTGCTCCAAGCCCTGTCCAACCTGGCCTTGAATACTGCTAGGGATGGGGCACCCACACCTTCTCTGGGCACTCTGTGCCAGTGCCTCAGCACCCTCACAGGGAAGAGTTTCTTCCTCATATTTCATTTAAATCTATCCCTGGAAACTTAATTTTCCGCATGAACCCCAGGCTTTCATGTTGCTTATGTAGAACAGCAATAAATCACTGATGTTATTTTTACTCTTACATAGAGAAATAATTCTCTTGATCATTATTGCAGTTGTGCTGTGGATTTATATTATAACTATGTTTTATTATCACTTAATGATCTTTCTGTTGTATAAAAAACCTGGAGTGATTGAGGTTGGTTTTGGTTGTTGTTGTTTCTATTTACATAGTATTGAAGCAGTTGCCAAGCATGGCATAATAAATCAAAATTCTGACATAATAAATAGATAATGTGTTGTAATTGGATTATTTGTAGACTGTCTCACTCAGCAGAAATTTGCATAACACTCAGAAAAACTGCTGCAAATATAAAAAATAAGAGATAGAGCTAATTAAAGGGTTTGTTTACGTATATCTTCCTGAAAACACAGTTGAGAAGGAATTAAAAGTACCATCTCCTTAGCTTTCTTAGGAAGGCTTACTGTAGACCTTGTTTTAAAATGGCTGCCCCTTCACTGATTATAATGTATGTGATAGATGATGGAAAGTAGGCCATACCTAATATGTGGTCTGTGAGAGTGGATATTACCACCCAAGGATATAGAATTAATGACTCTCATAACTACTCTTTCCAGACCCAAAATTTAAAATTCCATCACTAGCACGTAAAGGACAGAGTAGCCCATTTTAGCAGCACATACTAAAACTTTTCTAATAGCTAGACCTATATCACCAGATCAATAGACATCTGTGTTCATGCAGATAATGGCTGAATTAAGCTAAGAGAAGTCTATTCAGTTGTCATCTTGACACATACAAGACAGAGACTGGCCTTTGTGGCTTCAAATGCTTATGGTCTGTAACCTAAAATGTGATCTCTGATACCATTTCTCCTGGTTTGGAAGTCTGGCTTTTTAAAGATCAACACTGCAATGAACAGGCAGGAATAATTAGACCTGAGAAAGACCTCTAGATACCACTGTATGGTGTAATTTGGAGATTGCCTTTGAGCTCAGTTATTGGGCCATCCTACTTCAGTCCTAATCAAGTATCACAAATGGGCATGCTGCTATCTGAGAAGCACTAGATTTTAGTGATTCTTCAGACTTTCAGGCAGAATGAAAATGTAGAAACATAGCTTTTTTTAAAAAAATCATTGTCTTAATGACAACTGCTGCTTTTTGAGGCCTCGTAGAGTTGGTACTGTCTGCAACTGTGGGCATTTACCTCAAGAGCTGTTGCAGGAGAGAGTACCAACTGAACACTAGACTCTTAGTTTGAGGCAACTGAAAAACTTAGTCTGCCTCATACTGACCCTTCTGCCTGAGAGGGATCACACAAATACCTCTGACTGGGCTTGTACTTTACAGTTCTTGTTATGGTATTATTTATAACTTTAGTTATGATGTTCATCTGTGATTGTAGTGTTTTTCTTCACAAAGAGGTGCTCCATGCCACTACCTGATGATGACTTGCACCAGTGGCAGAAATGGATTGCAACTCTGGTAACAAAAGGACCTTAACCTGCTACTATTGTTGTAATTTATATAAATCTTTAAAAAAGCAGCATCTGAGCTGGAAGAAACAATTTCAGTGACATGTCACTGTGTGCATCATAATCTTATCCCGTGTCAGTAAGGGCAATGTGTCTTTTCTGTTCTCTTATGGGCCATACTAAGTTGGAGGTAATTAGTTTAGACTACCTCTAGCAGTCCTGAATTATTTTAATTATCCTATAATACTCTATTTGATACAGACTTTTGTTTAGGTGTAAGAAAAAAAGTGACTGGGATTAAAGGAAGGTTATAGTAACTCTCATCTTACCACTTTCTACAATTGACTGAAAGGAGATTGAAGTGAGGTGGGTGTCAGTCTCTTCTCCCAGGTAATAGTAGGTAAGACAAAAGGAAATGGCCTCATGTTGTGCAAAGGGAGGTTTAGATTGGATATCAGGAAAAAGTTCTTCACAGAAAGGGTTGTCAAGCATTGGAACAGGCTGCCCAGGGCAGTGGTGGAGTCCCCATCCCTGAAGGTATTTAAAAGATGTAGATGTGGCATTTAGGGACATGATTTAGTGATGGACATGGCACTGCCAGGTTAAGGGTCGGACTCCATGATCTTAAAGGTCTTTTCTAACCTAAATGATTCTGTGATTCTACTCTCATCAAAATTGTGTCTCATGACTATCCAAAGGTTCAGTATAGTCTCAAGAGGAAAGAACAGTGTTAAATAGGATTAAAAGTTAATGAAATATTTTATTACACTATTTTACCATAGCAACTGACAGATCTGAGCATTGTATAAATATTAATATTGTTCTCCTCATCTCAATCATTAAAGCACTTGGGGAAGGTGTATGGAGGGGCAAGAATCTCATTTTGATGGTTCTAAAATTCAAATGTGGAAGAGAGATTAGGTTAGAAAAGTAAGATACTGCATAACTAGCCTAATGGCCTGTAATCTTCGGGAAGTACAGCTGCAGTGGGCTTTTAAACAGGTGCTGTGATTACAGAGCTTAACAAACATGTTAGGCTTTGTAGTGCATTTAATATCTTATAAACAGCTAGGCTAATTTGGGCAAGGCTAATGGATTAGCTCAAATGGTACTCATGTGAAAGGTCTGCAATTATAGCTGTGTACATTAAAGCTAAAATTTTGGTACTTGTGACTTCCCCAACCTGCACATCTCAGAGCAGAGTCTGCTTCAGGCACAGGTGATGCCAGGAGTCTGCAGCGCATTCACAGCGCCTGCCTGGTCAATGCAGCAGGTGATGGAGTTGCTCCTGCTGATAATTTGGTTTATTTTTTGATCCCATAGCTGTGTAGTCTTTTGTAACAGGAAAGAAGTTGGAAATTGGCTTGGTGTCTTGAGGTACTCTGCTGTCATTTATATTTGCTTCCTCTGCAAAAATCTGGCTCCGTTTTTTTTTTTTTTTCCAAGCTCAAACCCATCAAATATGCCATCCCAGTTTTCTGATGTTCACTTTATGAGGATACAGCAAGCCTCTGCTACCCTGGGACTAAGTGGGCTATACTTCCGAGCAAGAAATAAAAATCTAAAGAAGTTAATGAAGACTAACTCTATGGTGCTGCAAGATGGATTTCACTGGTGTTAGGGGAAAATAATCACATTGAGTTTCTCTGTGTGAAAAGAGTCAAGAACACAGTGCAATGCCCTGTGTACCCAACAGCATGAGTCTCGTTTGGGACTGCAGCTCCTCAGGTTATTAACACCTTGAGTACTGACTGCCGATGCTCAGTCTCAGGTATGGGTACCACTGCAGCAGGGGACAAATCCCAGCTGCCCACTGCCTGTGCATGGCTGCCTGCCTTGCCTGCCAGTGCAGGCACTGCCCTCTAGCCAGCCCCTGCAGCACATCTGGGAAAGACAGTCTGCCTGTGAGCCCAGTCATCCCTGTTTTGTTCTGTCCAAATAACTCTATGCCTGTGGTGAAAACTGTACTCTATAAGCATAAAAATTAGGTGCTTAAATATTTTATTAACTGGATCATAAAGCCAACATCCAAAGGGTGAGCCTATATAAGGCAGTAAGATGTACTGCCCTCAGCTCTGCTTTACTGCTGCAGCTTAGCTAATTAATCCTGTTTGAGAGGTCAGTGTAGCAAAAAGAGAAAGGATATGTTGGTTTAGGGCAGACCATAAGGTAAAAGCAGATTTTGTGGATGTAGGGGGGACAGGGCAGAAGAAGTAAATATTTCACAGGAAATTACAGTGGTAACTCAAGAGGCCCAAACTGGAACCAGAGCCCCAGGTCAGCTGCAATGCCCACATGTACCTGTACACAGTTGTTGCTCTAGGATTTATAAAGAGCAATATTTTACAAAAGGTCACTTTTTTACCAAGATTTTTTTATACTGTTTTGGGTTTTTGTTGTTTTGTTTTTTTGTTTTTCCCAGAACAAATCTATATACCCTAGATGAAATTCAGTTCAAGTATAACAATAATTTTCAGTACACTACAGTAAGCAATATTGTGTAATTCATTGCAAAGTCAGAAATGGTGAACGGACTCAGATACTTTTGCATGTGCTGGGAGTTTTTCTAACAGCTGACCCATTTAAATTTTAATATTTATGCTTAGTTGAATTTTGACACTTAAAGTATCAGGAAGTGATGTGACCTTTTAAGGTTTCTATTTGGTTTTTATTTGAATTGCTGCTGTTCTTTCAAGCATCTGTTTGGTGGCATACTGCGGAGGAACACTTATTATTAGATTGCTTATTTTAAGAACAATGATATAATAGATATGTCATTGGTTGAAATACAAAATATAAAAAATAGGATATAAAGCTGGCAACTCAAGTACATGTTTCCGGGAGGCATCTTAGTGAATTCAATTCTTACTCCACTTGTTCCACAAAGGAAGAGAAGTATGGTCTTTCATAGCTACACTAATGCCACATGTGCCATTCTGATAAAAAAAAATGTAGAATTTCAGATCTAATACTGAAATCCAAAAGAACAATGAGATTAAAAATACGCCACATCTTCAATGTGGCATTTCTCATTTAAGGAAGAATATTGTAATAGAAAGAGATTAACCTTCTCGTGCTGTAAAAATTTAAAGGTTAAGCCCAAAGGATTTAGAGCAAGCACACATGGTGGCTTAAACCAGAAAACAGTTTTTAGCAGTGAATCCCAAAGCTGCAAAGACACTTATCTCAGCCCAATTAAGTTCCTTGAACTCTAGATGTCTGTGGATGTATATAAATCTCCCTGAAATCCTATAGTAAACCAACAGCAAAGTATCCGCTATTCTAATGACTGAATGATTTAAGTCATGCTCCTTTCTACCAACAAGATACAGCAGCAACATAACACTCCATCCTGGTGCTGCATCACTTTTTAACGTGTTGCTTCATGGATATGCTACTCAAGATCATTTTCGATTTCATGTGTGCTTCATTATGCGATCTTAAAAGCCTAAAATGTGATATAATGGAACATTTAGCTCAAAGATAAGGAAACCAGCTCGCTGCACTTTGTAGCCATTTGATATCCTGACAGGAAAGGGAACTGACACATGATAAAGAAATAAATAGCACTAGCAGTGAATTATTGCTAGCACAGATCCATTTATGCATTATTTAACTGGTATCACGACACAGTTCACTTTAGAATTGGCCAAGCCACCATTTTGCTTTCCTTTGAGTAGACTTGTATCCTGTGTGAAAAACTGACAGGAGCAAATAAAATGAAACTATACATGCAAATTGCAGGCAGGAGTATGAAACAAAAAACCCAAGGGCAAATGTGCACATCCTGTTAATTCCAAAACCACAAGGGAAATAAAGTGTTCAAACATTATGGTGATTCATAACGTGTAAAGGGCAGATAATGTAAAGAAGTTGTGGTGATCCTGTATTGCACAAGATGTAGAACTTTCCTGAATTGCGTTTTCCTTTTTTCAGGTAAAGATTTTTATGAAAATCACTATTTTAAATGAATGTTGAGGGAAAATCTGATACTGTCTATGTTAAATCACATTGTTATCCTCACTGTCAAGATCCTGATTCTGTGTCTTTGATCAACAAAGCCACTCAAGCACGTTGATTCTTTCTGTTAAACATATTTTCTATTTCTTCCATTGTTCCTACAGCTGCAGAGCTGTTTTCAATTTATTAACACCCAAAAGTTAAGAGAAAGCCAGAAGCTGATTAATGATATATAAAGGGGAAGAGTCGAGAACATAAATCCAGGAGGTCCTTCCTGGTGCAAAGAACAGCGCTACTTTAGCCTCAGGGTTTCAGAGCTAAAATCAGAGAGGAAAAAATAAGAAAAAAGAAAGAAAAAAAAACGCAAGCATTTTCTTCTGTTTATCATTTTCTACTGTCCGTCTTAGGTGTCTATGCAGGCACCAGGCTGCTGATGGCCTAACTTGTCCTGGGAGTGCCAACACGTTGTTCTGCAGCAGCACAGTCTGCCTCTGCCTTCCCTGCCCGGCCTGGCAGAGCATTTACCCTCTGATGTCACACCTCTGATCCTGTGTTATGGATCCACCTTTGTGAAGACGTTCATTCTGTTCCTACTCTCTCTTTTCCTCAATGCCACTGATCTCGAGACGTCCTGGCTATCTGTGTTATTTTTGAAATTATTATTTCCAAAGAGTTTGACACGCATTCGTTTTCAATTATTTCCTACCTTTCTGATAACTTCATCAACTGAAATAAATTTCATTACTTTATCCTTTGGTACTTCATTTCAGATGTGTAAATACGAAGTATGTTTAGCTAATGCCTGTTCAAAATACAGAACATTAATAATAGGAAACTTTTTTCTTGATTAACTTGTTAAGCATGGATCTTTGCATAGAGTATCTGAGTTTCTGTAGTATTCATCTGAGTTGCTGCTGATAAAATGAAAATATGTGAGGTTTCGCAACAAGAATATAAATTCCAATTAGCAGCCAAACAGAAGAAAGAATTAATTCAGTAGACTGTGTATGCCAAAAGAATGTTGCAGTTGTAGCTACTGAAGTAATAAATATTATAAATATTTCTTACATTTTCATAGTCTCCACATGGCAGTAGCTAAACAAGGTTGAGGAAAAAATCAATAATAAATTACACTCTTTGCAAACATTAATAAATATTCCTGTTACTTCTACAGCCCCTATGCAAGAACCCACAATAATAAGTCATAAAGCTTGTTTCATTTTTCCAATTGGCCCCCATCCAGACAAAAGAAGGTGGAGAGATTAAAAAGGGTTGCTAGAGAGTTTTTTCATTCACTTATCTGTCTGTCCCTTCATTGTTTCCTTGATAGCTCTACAATTTCCATTTTGATATACAACACAGTTTTTTGTGTCCCATTAGTTTTGTAATTTATAGAAGAGTAGCTCTGGCAACAGAGTGTGATTATATACATAACAGTAACTCTGTGATAAACAAATGCAGTGAAAAAAAGGTAGTACTGCAGCTAGAGGATTTTATCCAGTGCAGAAATTGTGTCTGTGATAGAATATATGCAGTTAATTCCAGACAAATCCATAGAAGTTCATGAAACTCTTCAGGGCACATGAAGGAATGGAAATAAGTATTGGAAAGGAGGTGAAAAGAATTCTGAAACTTGATTGTATTTTATGGAGAAGTTTTCTTAGAAGAAAAAAGGAAAGGAAATTATATAGTTGAAAATGAGCATAAATACTACAGCTTTGTTCAAAAACGCTCTCAACCTAGCTCTTTAGTAGCACGAAGAATGAATACAATCAGTAGGACAGCTCATGTGAATGAGTCTGGAAATCGGGTTAATTTATAATATTTCTAACTTCATAAGATTAAAAAAATGTTGCTTTAAATTGAAATATATTTATTTAAGTGAATTTACTTAATTTACTTGTTTAAGGCGTGGAAAGAGCAGAAACAGGACTAGTAGCTTCAGTGTCCATTGAAATAGCCTTAACAGGAAAATGATACTGTCATTTATCACTTCTCATACACACAGGGGGCTGTACCACCTGAGGAAAACTCAAATTGAACTCTTCTTCCACATATCCCTCTTCCTTCTGCCCTTATTCTGTGAGAGTGTAGATACTGATATCACACTGGGGAGGTTGATTGTTCTTGTGAGAGGGAGCTTTTGGGCACTGGGCCCAGCTTTTGATAGATACTGAGGCACAGAAGGAGGCACTGCAGCTCAGTGATGCCCCTCAGTGAGTGGAGGTGGGACTTCCATAGGTGACCAGGACAGTGGGATTCCTGTGGGTGACCAACTGAGACACTGTGGGCAGGGAAAGGACGGGCTGGGCAGAGCAGGCAACCACACTGAAGCCAAGGAATTCCTTTTAACTTGGTGTCGTGGTTTAAGCCTCTATAAACTCACGCAGTCGCTCTCTCACTCACTCTCCACTCTCTCTTCCCTCCGCTCCCGGACGGATGGAAAGGAGAATCAAAAGAATGCAGCTCCCACAGGTTGAGATAAGAACAGTTTAGTAACTAAGGTATAACACAAACCACTACTGCTAACACCGATAATAATAATGACAAGGCAAATACAAGGAAAGAATACCATAGCTCACCACCAATCCCAACCCAATCAAGCAGTGCACCCCCCACCACTCCAGGTCTCTGCCTTCGATTTTTTACATCCTGGACATGACATGCTTTGGTATGGAATAACCTCTTTGGTCAGTTTGTGTCAGGTGTCCTGTCTCTGCTTCCTCCCGGCTTCCTCTCCTCCCTAGCAGATCATGAGACTCAGCAAGTCCTTGGTCAGACCAAAACACCACCAAGTAGTAACTGAAAACATCGGTATTATCGGCACTGTTCCCAGGCCGAAAGTCAAAAACACAGTGCTGCACCAGCTACCAAGAAGGAGAAAAATGACTGCTACTGCTGAACCCAGGACACTTGGACAGCCCAACTGCCTTGACAGCACTTTCCCCTGTTTCATCTCTGCAAGGGATGTCACATCAGCAGACAGCACTTTAAACTTGTATCTATCTGAATTTTAAATCAGAAAATTAAGGGTTCTTGGGCCTCAGTTTAGCCTGCAATAGTGTCTGTGGGGCCAGGAAAGAATCTTTGGCTTTAAGGGTTAAACAGGAGCTCTTTTCACTGGTACTTAAATGACCCAGTGATACTAATGGAAAAAAATCTTTAAAGCCATACCTGCTATATAACTGTCCACAACATTTTGCATAGCCTTTTTTCTCCAGATAATGGGAGAAGCATTAGTGCTTATGTTCCACCATAACAGCAAACCTTTTCTCATGCTACATCCTGTTTATTTTTTACAATCCTTTGAGGGGGGCCTCAGGGGAGTGTAGGGGGAGTGCAGGAGGGAGGGAGGGGGAAGATCTGAAGAAATAAAATCTGGAATCTCAAAAGAGTGTTCTGCAGAACCTAAGCATTATATGCGATATCTGAATCTGTGAAAAGACAGTTAATACTGTGGTTTCTTGCAACAAATACTGTGCTTAAAGGTCATTCCATGACAGCGGCTTTGAGAGCATCTGTTGCTAGGAACACACAGGCTGAATCTCATTATTGAAAACTATTTGTGTAACAATCATCACTGTGTTTCACTATTCATTATCTTTTCTGCTTGGGAAGAGATCTGTACCCTCTTTCCATCATTCCTGCTACCCAACAAATATGTTGGTCATTTTTCAGTTTGACAAATGTGACCTCAAAATCACCTATTTCAGGTTTTATTTTATTTCTGTGTTACACTGCAAAGTGAAATATTTATCATCTTGAAGCAAATGATTAAAGAGACATTACCCCATTGATGCTCTAGTCACTGAGCATAATAAAGAGGTGAATGCAGTTCAGACAGTGCAATCATACAGTTCATTTAAGCAAACTACAGTTTGAATGTTTCCTCAATGAGCTGAGAATAACAGTGTAATTCACATTTGAATCTTCACCTAAAGTTCGTTTCCCTTACTGTTTAGAAACCCCCACTGCAGCACAGAATGAAAATACTGGTTGTGGGGAGGAAAGCTGTGCCAAAGGCTCAGCTCAAAGGTCTACATTGTGTTTGCTTGCAAGAATTTAGTACCTTTACAATCTCATTGTAGAGAGGATTTTCTGAAGACAAAAATGATCCCAAACAACCAGGGATTTTTGGCAGGCTGATTCACATTGTTTCCCTTATTAGATTAAGTAAATATGCTTATCTTAAATTATAAACATATATTAGGTTTTAATTCTTTAACATATTTAGCAATATACATATAAATTTTAAAGCTTTTGCATTTTCCATACCAAAATACAGCTTCCAAAAAAGTATGGGGCAATATCATCCACACACAGCTCCAGTGGTTTAAAGGATTTTGCTAGTTCTGCTACTATTCCTCCATTAAAAGCACTGGAAATATCATCTGTTTGTCTAACAATGAAAACATCTTTTCTAGTTAGAAGTATTCACTTCTCTTAGTCCAGTGTGAAAGCATGAGGGTCAGTCAATTCTGCCATTAGCAGGGAAATTTAAAGTGTAGGAACTGTTGTGTTAAACGCTTAGCTGAGCATGAGAAAAAGCACCACCTGTGAATCCTTGCCTGCAATGCCACTAACCTGTACCGCTGATCTTGTGGAGGAACTGTTTACAGTATCTGAACACCATACAAAAGTCACCTGAACTGTAGCAGTTCTTCCTTTCCTTCTGAAATAACTCCCCTGCCCCCCAGGGCACAGAACTCTGCTTGTCCAGACCCACCATGCCCTCTCATACTGCTTGGAGCTTGGCAAAGATGGTTAGGATGAAAGAGCTCCAGCAAAGCTAACTGAGAAATAAGAAAGGTAAAATTATAGGGAGACACAGGTTTTTGAGATTTGGTCACTCAAGGATTCAAGAGGAAGAAGACATGGAAAGATAGAAAATCCTAAAGACATAAGGGGCAGTGAGCCACAAACTTTAGTATCATCAGGTCAAGCTGTCTGCTGGTTAGGTCCTGGTATAATATCCATGTTGGTGTTGACCAAAACCAGTC
This sequence comes from Amazona ochrocephala, assembly GCA_039720435.1. NCBI lineage: Eukaryota > Metazoa > Chordata > Aves > Psittaciformes > Psittacidae > Amazona > Amazona ochrocephala. Next base: position 75,926,529 of record CM077881.1, on the reverse strand, counting down.
TTTTCTCCATCCATCAAGGGATGGTGGCAACACTTGTGTTCAGCCCAGCTGGCTGGTTAGAGCCTGGATGATTTTTGAGCATGTTGGCTTACTTTAGGCAATAGCTTTGTACTTTGGCATTTCTGCTCGCAGAGGCATTTTGTGCGCTCTTGAAGATGCCCAAACAAACTTGCCCAGGAGTGGGGAGCAGCACTGCATGGTCAATAGGAGTTTATGAATCTGTCAGCAGGATTTTGAAAATTGGTCTCATCTCATAGCAGTCAGCAGTCTTCTTGGAGTACAAAGTCACTGAGTGTGTTGAATCATAAATATTATGAACCACAACAACCTCCTGAAACGTAGAATGCATTTAAATGCTGATGTCTTACAATCTGGCTTACAGTGTGACTCACAGCTACAAGTGAAACACACTGCTATACCTCAAAACAGATTACCAATAGACTACACAAATCCTGTTTGACACTTACACGTCTGCCATATTTTGTTTTGTGTACCAATGTGAGGATGACATTTAATAACTTAAATTTGCAGCAGCTGAAATGGTAATACCAGTTCTAGTAGCTAACATATAAGCAATATTGGGAGTTCGAACACTCTCATTTGTTATAGAAACACAGAATGGTATAGCTTATATAGATTTTCTTTTTCTCTCCCATAAATACTTCAGATATACATTCACATATAGCACTTCTGAAAAAATTCAGGGTAAGGATCCAGTGGTGTCAGCAGTATTACTCATCTATTAACTTAGTGACTACCATAAAATATACATTGCAGAAATTTGTTACTTCAGTGTTTATAACTGTTTAGTTTTCTGCCACATTACCTCTACACTAAATCACTGAAATTCTCATTTACTGCTTTTTACTGACAATGGCAGCAGATGCAGATTTCCTATTTCATGTATTATATGTGTACATGGGAACAGGATAGCCACCCTAAATTATTTAGTTTCCCAGTATATGTCATATTTTTTCAAACAACAGTCAGCACATGCCAACACAGAATTGTTAAATAATGTATTGGTTTCCCTTACACTGTGCATAAAGTGTTTTCCCTAAGCATTATTCTGCCCAAAGAGAAAATCATGAGTGCTCAAAAATCCAAATGCATAACAGCACAAGCATAAATCCCAGTGGGCATATTCCCCATTGTCTTTCTACCTGTGTCATCTTCCATCTTTTTGTAAAGTGGGTCTGTAAAACAATCACAGATGAAAGCAGCTGATTTATTCTCCTTTTCACAATGGTAAATGCAGATAAAACATGCAAAACAGCAAGAAATTTGATCCTTGGTTCTCCATAAGCCTCTTTTGTTTGTTCTGAAGTACCACCTCTATTTCAGGTCAGTAGAGATTAAAGTGTATTGGAGCAGCCATAGCAGTTGCAATAAAATGGCTTTCATTCCTCAGCAGCCACTAAAGTGATCATCTATTACCAACTTTTTTATGCTATCCTTAGGAGATAGCTAACATCTGAAACAAAATAATTGGCAAATGCTGATCTCTCCTTTAGGAAACTGGAACATGCTCGCTACTCTCCCACTTTCAGACACATTTTGTGTTACTCTCTTCAGTACTGTTGAAAGGTATATTTCCTGAGTTGGTCACTACATTTCTAAATGTATAAAGAGAAATGTAGGCCCAGATTTTCAAAAGTACTTGCTGTATGCAGAGATCTCTTGGAAATGCAGTAGTTGAGCTACTTTATATCTGCCAGAAACAAACTTATTAGGACAAACAATATCTAGTGAAGAGAGAAAACTAAGAAGCATAGTCTTCCATTTGTTTAATCTTCAGAGAGTGATTATTTTATCTGTTTGCATTCCATGCAGTAATATGAGAAACTTAAATTACTGGAGTGGTTATTAAAAGTACTGCTTTGCAGAAAATACATCATCTGAATACGTCTTGATTTATGTCCTATTTGTGAAGGTGGTAATGGTGTCAGAGATGCTTATAAGCTATGGCCCTCACAATCCTGGGTCCTCGGCTGTTATCCAGACTACGCAGGATTTATTTTTCGTATGGTTTCTGCAAACAAATATTTGCTTCAATATAAAGATCACATGCCACTTACGTACCCTCCAACCATTGTCATTGTTCACAAGTGTCTTTTGTGGAATGTGTTCTCCTTTGCAATGTAAATACTTTGAGTGGGATTCAATTTCTTCTGGTTTCAAAATTAGTGTAGGAAAAAGAAAACAATTGTTGAAAAAAAAAACAAAAAAACCAAGCAAAAACAAAAACCAAAAATTAAAAACTAAACCAAAGTTATTACCCTTGATTAAATCATTCAAAATCTTCATAAAAATAGTTTGCCTTTGCTTCTACTTTAAACTGCACAGTTCAAACAGTTGGGATATTATGCATCAGAGATCTACAAAACCACAAAGGCATGGATAATGTGCTTCCAGAACTGCGAATGAGAGGGCAGTCAGACAAACCAGCAGAAACCATTTTAAAACACATAAGGGAAGGTAGAGTAGATAGCAAACTTCTGGACTTCTTTGCCACACAGATTTGCTGTGGAGGCAGAGCAGTTAGAAAATTAGTGAGTTCAGCTTCATAAACAGACACTGTAACATATCACTCCTCATTGCATCCATGGGCATAAGGAGGAAAGGTACATTTCCTGATGGCCGGTTACAAGCCAGAGCACATCAGTGTAAAAGCATCTCCACCCAGGAAAGCACAGATGAAGCACTGCATCTGCTTGGTAGCCCTGGTACAGCCGTGGGGGTTCAGGGTAACAACGCTTGCTACTTCAAAACCTTTTGTCTGGTTCCCACTTCTGATGGAGGTGCCTTCTCTTGAAGATGGGAACACCTATGCTATGACCTGTGAGTGAAACATATGCAGTCAAGTATTTTAGTGTATTTTCTAAAACTAATTTCATTTTGCAGCTTTTAATATTGTCTTCTGCTTCCCGGCAGCACATTTGCAACACACTTTCCCTGGGTAGGAGTTTGACATGTGCCTAAAGATCACAAAATAAGATAGTTCTGCATGTGATTTTAATACTACATTACTTCTGCATTGCTAAACAGAAAGAATTTCAGTTTAGTCTTTATGCAAATCTTTGCCCCTATGTGTGTGCTTCCTGTAGGATTGCTTTTCTTATTACACACAATTTTATACCTTCCAGTTCAGTTCATACACATTGAGGTATGGAGTTGGTGTGGCAAAGTCACTTCTGAATACTGACATAATAAAAGACAGACTTTTGCCAGACTACTTCTAGAAATAAGTTTGAGTGATCACTCTCTATGAAATTAAGGTGAGCGGGGTTGATTCTAAAATACAGCAGAGAGTTCTTCAGGAAATGCCTCATTTTTAACACACTGCCTGGCACAGAGAGAAATATCATATTGCTGATTAAACCCAGCAAATGTAATGACACTCTAGTTTTACTAAAAATAATACAAGCTGTGAGAGCTGAGTGAGATAATTGCAATTTGGGGGGTTTGTGACTGTAGCTACACATTAAGATATGAAATATTACTAAGAACTATAATAGTTATCATATTTCACATTTTGTCTAGATTTTTGCCACATAAGTCTAATTCAAACAAATACCAATGAACTGCATTAAAATAAATCTCCCATAAATGGAACAGCATGTACCTTTTTCTTCAAAATTACTTTACTTAAAAAGATAACTTTTATTTGCATGTGTTCCATGTTGATTTCTGCAAATAGTGTCATTGTTAAATAGTCACAGATATAATCAATAAATATATCTGAATTGACCTAGAAAACATGAAATAGCTGGTTTTGTACAGAGAAGAGTAGAGCATTTTGTTACTTAGCACATAAAGATGACAGAGTACCAGGAAGGAGAACTTGGAAGTGGGAATCATAAACAGCATTCCTGCTTTTGGTGATTTCTTGTTCTTATTTTGCTACTGAACTCTTGGCTAAAAGTCTCACCCATGAAAAGGCAAAGCCCTGGAGAAATGGCTTAGCTTGATTCAGGGTGAGATCTGCCAGTAGCAGCAGGCGCATAGCAGTATCCTGTGGGCGTCTCTTCACCTCTGCACAGAAATCCCACAGGGGTTGAGCAGTTGCAAAGGAGCCAGTGATTGTTGTATGCAAGGAAAGCTTTCCGCATCAGATATAAAGATCAAATTGTAGGTGGAAGAAAAGGTTGCTGTTGCCTACAAAAGAAAATAAAGAAGAAAAGAAATAAAAAGAAAAACCTACATATTTTAGCCTGTAGTATGCAACACATACAGTTTTAAAGCAGTATAGGTGAAGAGGGGTAACCTTCCTGGCTGTAGAAAGGCCTCTGTGCTGATTTTGCTTTAGCTATGACATCCACAGCTCACTTCTATTATTTCTTACCGAGTGAACAATCCTAGCTGATGTGCAAAGAAGCAGAAGCTATCAAAACACCAGTGAACAGTTGTGCTCTCAGATTAACTGCACCTCTGCTGTCTTAAATCCAGGCACAGACAAGGGAATTTCATTGACAGAGTTGCAATACTTGACAGCACCTTGGAACATAGAATCATTTAGACTGGAAAAGACCTTTAAGGCCATTAGGTCTAACTTTAAACAGAACACTGCCAAGTGCAGCACTAGGCCATGTCCTTAAGTGCCACATCTACATATCTTTTAAATACCTCCAGGGATGGGGACTGAACCACTTCTCCAGGGAGCCTGTTCTCATGCACAGAAAGAAAAATACACATTTCATCCTCTATTTATTCTGCATTTCAATTCATCTCCATCTCCTACTGTTTTATTTCTGTAACCATATTACCTTATTTTGCAAAATACCTTAGGGATGAAGTGTCAGGAAAGACAAAAAGAGAAAAATACATCTCTTCATTCAGACGAATTTTATAGAGATAGAAGATGCTTCAGATATTTATTAACATCACCTGTTACATTGCTCTAAAATGACTTCTAGATCATAAAGAATGAATTAGTACTGGAAATGAAAGTTCATTAAAAAGTTTTGTTCACAAAGAAATCAACAGTATTCCTTCAGTTTAAAAACCTATCTTCGTAATGGGCAATGTAATGCTCGCTTCAGGTTAAAAGAGCACGTGTTTCTAGTGTGCCTGTCACAGGAGAAGATGATGGTATATTTGCAGTACACTGGCACTCCTCCTTATCTGTCTGCACTCCTGTACTTGGAGAAAATCACTAGCAGTTGTGATAAGTGGGTACCTGAACCTAGAGCTGACAGATGGTTGCCTTTTACAAGGTGAATCACATTTCTTAAAATGTACAGCAGAGGAATTTTGCCCTGTGAAAAGGAAAATGACCTTTATGGAGGTCTGTCTTAGTAGTGGAAAGCCAGAACATCACACTGACCACAGCTACCACTTTTGTGTGAATCATAGACAATATTTCCATGTTATTACAATAACTTCTAAAACAGGGATGCACATGTACCTGTGAAACATAATACATTCCTACACGCTTTCATTGTCTTTCTTTTCTCTCCTCCTTCACACTCAGTAGTTGCAATTTAAAGGACTTGCCATCTTCAGCTGCTCCTTGGTTTGTGATGTGTTTGTACATATGCATATAGATTAATATACCAGTTTTAGACCAGCTATGTAATGACTGGACTGCAACAGATTAAGAAGTATAGGTGTTCTACAGCAGACAAAACACAGAGGTAGACAGAAAAGGTTGGCTTTCTTTTAGGACAACTTTTCTGTTTGAACTTAGATGGGACCAAGGAGAAGGGAGCAGGGGATGGGAGAAGAGGGGTGGTGAGGCACTGGAATGGGTTGCCCAGGGAAGTTGTGAATGCTTCATCCCTGGCAGCGTTCAAGGTGGGGTTGGACATAGCCTTGGATGTCATGGTTTAGTGGGAGATCTCCCTGCCCATAGCAGGGAGGTTGGAACTCGATGATCTTGAGGTCCTTTCCAACCCTTACTATTCTATGATTCTATGAATCACAGCAAGAGCTCTGTTTGTGTAGTACTTAGTGTATTGGTGCATCCATGGTAGATATCAGGGAAATGACAAGAGGCATATAGATATGAAATCTAGCTATAGGATGTGTGTCAAAGGTCACCACATTTTCTCCAGGAGCTACTTTGAAAACTTCAGAAATAAATAAGAGGGTGTAAACTGTTGGCATCTGTTTTGATACACAGGTCTGAATATACTGCAGAATGAAGGGAAGTTGGAAACTTACCACTTCAGACTTACAGAAGATGGGACCCCAGATCATTAAAACAAAAACTGTGAAAAGCTGAGCAAGTAATTGCGATAAAATAGAAAGCAAGAAGCATATCAAAAGTAATGAGTAGTAAACACATTAAAAATTTTTGGTACTATGACAGACTGTACTGCATCTGCTTTTGAATGAGGACTAACTACTGCTCCCATTGCATTAGTGAACAAGATACAAATAAAGAAATGCCACCCTCCTCACAGATACAGGAATAGGCAATAGAGACCAAATAAAAGGAGAATAAAAGCATACCTTAGTATAGTGGATCTAAGCTCTACTGAGGCTGTTTGCATATGAGCGTTAATATGGGGAGAAAGCTGCACTGCTGAGCAGTAGATTTTATTTCTGTCTCTATCCTGTAGTTCCTGTGGCCTTTATTCACACCAGCTGTGACAAGGTGCAGCAGGAATCTCCATTTAGCTCTATTTCCTGACCCAACAGTCCATTTGCTCCAGCTGTGTGTTTTTTATCAGGATTTGGCCCTTTGTATAAAGGTGAATGCTTCTTTGGCTGTGGTCCCAGTGGGGTGTTTGATAACTTTGTCAGAAAGAATCAAGGGAATGTAATGACTGAACAAATAATAGGCTGTCAAGGAGACTTAAGTTACAAGAGCTGAAAGATAGTCTGAAACGCTTTGCTCTTCAAAGAAACCTAGAAAAGCTTTGTCTTAATTTGGCCCTCAGAACTCTGACATGAGCCTTGGCTTGTCTGCAAGCATCAACTCAAACATGGAAATTTATATGGATAGTTAGTCCTCATGAGACATTTCTGGCAGGCCGCTTTCCCTCAGGTCAATTCCATATAGCACAAGTAGCTAAGGCGACTGCTATTTTACTTCCATTGGTTTATGAAAAGTCTTGCAGATTGTATTAGATTATAATTCCTCTAACTTTTGTTAAAACACTCAAACAAGGAATTATCCCTATTATAGAAGATTAAAAACACACAGAAAAATCTATTTCTATGGTTTTTAATGTATTTTAGTAGCTCTCCCGAAGCACATTTCAATGAGCAAATCCATCAACACTGAAGCCAATGGCTATTCTCACAGAAATAATCTATAGTTTTTATTTTATAAGGAGATGCACAGTAAGAGGCATATAGAACAAGGTTCAATGCTTAATAAATTTAGACAACACTAGCATTTGACTTTTTAAAGGGTTTTGTAGGGCAAATGCCCTTTGAAGACCACAACAAAATTACTTCCCCAAGGCCTGGGGCCCTGGCTGTCAACTTCCCCCAGGCCAGGTGGGTGGATGATGTTTTGGGGAGGGCAGGGGGGAGGCCCACTTGCTCTTAGAGAACTGGGAATGCCCTTTTGGAGCTGCACCACCACACTGCTGAGACAGAGGTTTGACACTGCCCAGATGGACAAACAGAGGCTAATACAGTTGTTCAGTAAAGTGATTGTTCGCACTCACAAGAGTAATTTAATTAGGCCTAGCTTTGAGCTGCAGGTTAGTTTGGATGACCTCCGGAGGTCCCTTCTGTGATTCCGAACACTGTACTCTGAAAGAATTTCTGTTTTCCCCCAAAGCCCCAAGAACTCCATGACTGCACTCATACTCCTCTAAAGGAAGTGGAAACACTGATTCTGTTTGCTTGTTTTCATACTGATAGCCATCATCTCAGTCAGCCCTAACCACTGAGCTAGAGGCTGCTTTACCCAGATTATCCCACTCTGTCTACTGAAGCTGCAATAAAAATTCAGTTTCATTTGGCTGGATAAGTGAGAAGACACTTGCAATTAGGGCAGATGTGTAGCCAGTTCACTTCTCTGCAATGATGGGTACGTAGGTCCCTTTTTCCAGGATGTCCGTGGTCAGGGTTGGTTGTAAGACACAGGAAGAGCCCTCAGGTGATGGCAACAACATTCCCTACAACTTCAAAAACAATCAGCTCCAAAATAAAGTTTCGTCAGCTAAATAAGAGAAGTTTATTTACAGAACATCTTTTAAACTGTACATATTTTAAGCTTACACACCTACTCCAAGTTTGGGAACTTAAGCTGTGCTTATTTTTAAAGAGTGTGTCAGTTCACCTTCAAATGGTTCACCTCTGCACATCATCAGTTCTCTGCCACAGTAAGTATTTCCTCTCTTCATATTATGATTCAGCTCAGCCCAAGAAGTTAGATGTGCAATGCATGACACAGACACATCTCTCGTTTCTGCATTCAACACAATAAAAGAATGAAGAACAGGAACAACATGCAGTGCAAAGATTAAGAAGTTGCATTTGTGTGCAGGCCTTCTTTCTTACCACTTAAGGCAATAAATCATTTCAATTAGACATAATTAAAACAGTTTGTACTTGAATTGTAAATTAAAATTGGAATCAGTATTATCCAGTTCCCCCTTCCACATTCATCTCAACTATCAGGAGAATACCACATATCTATCTACTCTTGGCATAGATTAAGTCATAACTTGCATATTTTTAATACAATCTCTGGTTGTAATCAAGCACTGGTATATGGACTTTTATCCTCAATTCCACAGTTGAACAATCTTTTCAAAGTTCCTGTCCAGATACCTCTGGGCTTTAAATTCTTTATTGCCTTTTCTAATTTTCCCTTTTCATCTAAAATTAATTAGAGTACAGGCTCTGTTGTCTTTTTATTATTCCATTCAGCTTTCAGGGCATTTTTGTTCTTCACCTAAACAGTGGTTCTGTGAAGATTTAATATGCTGCCTTCATGTCTGTGAGTGTGAACTCAACAAGAAGAGCTGGCAGCCATGGCAGATACAGGCCAAAAATTATATAAAGGGAAAAAAGAAATCTTTTGTACTCCGTTACTGAAAAATGTGATGTTATGATATTAGAGTGCACAGCAGTGAACTGATTAATTAAGATAATAAAATGGGTGTAATTAAACATGACTTGGATTCCTTTTATTAGCCCTTCTGTTGTCAAATAAACCTTTCAAAACCTGTAAATAAGCAAACCAAATGACACTTTCAATTGGTATGCAGGGGATTTGAGTTACTTGATGTAATTTTTTTCCTGATTTTCACTCTTCTAGAACATCAGGGCTAACACTTGGAATAAACACATTGATTTGGTTGTGCTGTCAGTGGGTCACTAATCAGAGAAACCATTGATTAGACAGTAATCTGACAATTAAGTCTGACATTGTCTCTGGTGCCTTGGCAATGGGGGGGCTGCATTTTTCTTTAAACTCAGTCCTTGACCTTGTTGTTTTCAGCATCTGAAGACTGAAATGAGGGTTCACATTGAGGACATTTCTCTTATGCATTGTTTTCTTCCCTTGTGTTTTTCCAGCTCTGGACTGATTGTCATGTGCTTTTCTGCATTTCTCTCTTTTAAAATGAACACACCATTCCTGCACGTAAGTGACATTTTGACAGGATGTTAAAGCACTTCAGCAATTTCCTACCTTTCCTTTCCTGAAAAATGATTTTTAGGATTCATTCATCCAAATGATGAAGTAACAGTTTATAAACCTTCATTTGGGGAGGTCATTCTGATTGCCTCTTGAGGAACTTGGAACATCACTCGGTGGCAAGTCTGATTGAGCTTCTCCAGCCCCCAGGCTCAGCCCATCCAATGTGTACCAGTAGCATTCATGGAGAAAGGGAAGTGAAATGTGATGTTCATCTCCCTGAAGACTACTGGAATGAGTAATTCTTCCAATCTAGCAATAAGACACAATGCTAGTCTTGAAATTAGACACTTGGGCTCCAGTTCATCATTAATCAGAAAAGCACTTGAGCATGTCTATACCTTTAGGCATGTGCTTAAGTGGTTTGCTGCAGTGGAGCAGGCCAAAGTAAATGCTTAACTGATTTATCAAGCTTGTGTTTCAACATGTTGTTGTTAGCATTTGTATACAGCAGCAGGAATGCATGTTGTTTTCTACACGGAGGCTGAAGAGAGTTATCGGACTCTCATTTCAATGAATTAAATCAACATCACTTTAAATTAACTCAATTACATGAAGCTGTGAGTGCTGTCATAAGAAAACATCCACTGTCAATCTGTGATCCAGGGGAAGTCAGTGATACCCTATCAACTCAGCAGAAACAAGATTTCACTTTAGTACCACAGGGTGCTCATCAATGAGGTACCACTCATTTTCAGAGTGCGTTTCAGACTCAGCTATATTTTATATATCTTAGAAACATGAATGGAAAACAGAATTTAGTTGCCAGATTTTACAAGTTATTTACCTTTACCTTAGAACAAAGCTGTTGACAAGAGAAAATTAAAATCAGCTCTTTACTTGAATACTACTTTCATTTTTCCGGTCTCATTGGCCCTCATGGTATACATCATAGTCGTGCCTCATTGTATACTGATGAATCTGAAACCCAGAGGTAGAATATAGAGTTAAAGTGGTATTTAAAGATATATTTTGAGGGGTTTAGCCTTTTTTCCCCCCTTTCTCCATCTTAAAATGTTTTTCCATTAGAACAAGTCTAAGAAGCTAAACATATTTTAGCAGAAAAAAAAAAAAAGAATATTTTTGAGGCATGAAGTAAAACACTCAACTTGCAAGGACCAGTGCTTAACTTAGAAAATCTTCTGGTATTAGTGGAGTGAGAGTTTAATAAAATAGTACTTATCTCCTAAGAAGCCTGTACAAGCATTAATCAGGCCGTACGAAGAATGGTTCTCACTTGGTTTTATGTTTTGCTCCTTCAAAAAGGAAATGAATGGAAGAAGAGGAGATGGCTGTTTCTGTAGGGAGCAACTAAGCACAGTGAGGCGCTGCCAAAGGCTTCAGGGTGAGGCAGGAGATGAGGGACTCACAGCAGGACACTGTGTCCTCAGGCAAACAAGTGTCCTCTAATTAAAGAGGAGCTCTAGTTCACTTATTGGTAAAACTAGCCAGTCAGTGTTTTAAGACTGCTTTGGGGAGTTCACTTTTAGATGGAGGTCTAGGCAGATTCACCTTGACTGTCTGATTGATTTGACTTCTGCAACAACATGTACAACATGCTGAAGTAGTGCTCATTTTCCTCACCAGAAAATAACCTACAGCAGTGCAGGATTATTGCTTAAACTTAGGGAATCTGCTTCAAGTTTATTAAAATATAAGGCAGAATTTGGACACATATCCAATTGCTTCACTGCTCTTAGTTATTAATGGAAAGTTATCCATGCAGAACTACATATTTGTATTTAAAAGGAATATGTAAGCTTGATAATTATTAGAAAAAATATCTAACTTTCTTTACAAGATCTGTTACAATATCCTGGGCCCTCCCTTTTGTTTTCCTCCTTTTCTTCTTTTCTTTACTTTCTCCACTTCAACCAGCCAGCATCCTGTTGAAGTTGTTTACAGCATTGATATCAGAGCACAGGAGTCTGATGGAGAGTTCTGAAGTACTTTGGTACACAGTTTTCCAGTGGGGAAAAATTAGTATCTGACATATTCTGCTTATTTAACCTTCCTTTCAATCAGCTGTCCCTCAATGGAAAACCATCAGATTTCTGTTCTTTTTCTTCAATGAGAAGCTAGGGGCCTTTACTGTGTTTCTATCTCCCACAATGAGTATCAGATAGTAGACATGTAACACATTCAGCACTATCAATTTCAAACACAACACACAAGAGTAATAGATGTTAAAATTTGCCTCCACCACATAGTATATTGTCAAAAAATAGATTTCTTAGAGCAAACTCTGTGTTTAAATAAAAAGTGACATTGTTAACGAATATCGTCAGAATGATAAAGTGATAGATGCCTCACCATTCCTCTCTATGGACCTTTTTGAACAGAGAGGCTGTGTAAAAAAAAGGATATTTATCAAGGAAAATTGTATGGGAAACTAAGGTTTTGTGACATTTACTGTCTTTTCTTCAACTCCTGTCTACTATGCTAGTATATCTAAGTGTTTGTGTAACTTATCTGGTTTAATTTTGAAGTAGATAGTGATGAAAGACACAAGCACAATTTAGAAAACTCTCCCCTCTCAAGTTCATTTCAGTTATATTGCCTTATCTCTGTCAATGTAATGAGAAAAAAATAAACCACAGTATAAAAAGGACATGGAATTGCTGGAACAAGTGCAGAGGAGGGCCACGAGGATGATCAGGGGACTGGAGCACCTCCCGTATGAAGATAGGCTGAGAAAGTTGGGGCTGTTCAGCCTGGAGAAGAGAAGGCTGCGTGGAGACCTCATAGCAGCCTTCCAATACCTGAAGGGGGCCTATAGGGATGCTGGGGAGGGACTCTTCATTAGCGACTGTGGTGAGAGGACAAGGGGTAATGGGTTTAAACTTAAACAGGGGAAGTTTAGATTGGATATGAGGAAGAAATTCTTTACTCTAAGGGTGGTGAGGCCCTGGAATGGGTTGTCCAGGGAAGTTGCGAATGCTTCATCCCTGGCGGCGTTCAAGGTGGGGTTGGACATAGCCTTGGATGGCATGGTTTAGTGGGAGGTTCCCGTGCCCATGGCAGGGGGTTGGAAGTAGATGATCTTAAGGTCCTTTCCAACCCTAACTATTCTATGATTCTATGATTTTATGATTCTATGATTCTATGATTCTATGATTTTATGATTCTATGATTCTATTTAGAAAGCCTATATTACCCTGTGCATCTACATACAGAAGAATACAGAAGGAGAAAGAAAATAAACCAAACAAACACCAATAGTCCCCCCAAACTAATTTCTGGAATTCAATAAAGCTTTCATGCAAAAAGATGTCTTCCAGAAAACACTGTTTACAATATAATAGTTTAAATACGTGATTAGTTTAATGCATTCCTTAGGTCTTGGTTACCAGATAACTGATAACAATACGATGATCAAAAAACCCATGTTATTTTTCAGTACAATTTTGTGCAAATATGCACCTTTCTGCCTCCGTTTTGAGGACAGAACATGACAATCATCACCACTAATCATGCAAAGAAACCCAGATACCCCTCTTGTGTCACCCTTCCTGTAGCAATGCTGTAACTCACATAAACATTTTTCTGGATACCACAGTCTTGTCTGGCTATTTCTGACTAAGGTCCTTTTTAAAAAAGAAAAGCCAAAAAACCCCAGTCACCCAATGATTTTCTTGGGCTGCCCAAGAGCTGAATTGATATAGCCGTTCCTCCCTGAGAGAGCTGCAGAAAATGCTAATGAAGGCAATACTGGGTTTTCCCTGTGCTGTAAGTACATTAAAACTGCAGAATAAATGGTATTTACAGAAATATGTAATCTAGAAACAGCTCATCTGTAGGCAACATTGGCAAATGCACTTATTTGCCACATGTAAAAATTTTGTTATTGTTTGCTCTTCTAATTCACAAGCCAAAATGCTTAAAATTGCAGTTGACAGTCTGTCATTATTATTCATTATGCTTTGTTAAAGCCACTTAATCATGCACAGGCCCTACAAAGGATTTCTTTCCTGTTCTCTTTTTAACAAACATGCTTTTGAAGGTAAACTTGCATAGCAAATAACTTATCTGATAGAAATAATTACAGACAGCAACAAGGGAAAAAAATCTAATCTGCTGGGAATTGTTCTTTGCTTTCATTGTCCTGCAGCACCTTTTTACCAGGAAGCGCTGTGGATAATTTAGGGGCTGCTAATATGATTGCAATGTCTTCCAATGTTCACCACAACCACAACTGCTTGAGGTCACTATGCAATATGGTTATAGCTGATGTTTGAGGAGAAAGGAAGCTCCGAAATTGAAGGCAGCCTATCAAGTAGAAAGTCCATTCCAGCTGGGTTTTATAGGCCACTTAAGGTGGACAGTAAGAAGAGGCAAATATTCGGAAATATGATGATTTTAGGGGTTTATTTTAATAAGAACCCAAAATGAGAAAATTGATTATTAGATTCTCCCTACCCATGTTTCATGTTAGTGAACCAAGAGTTGTTGCTTAAGTCAATAAACACAAGCTATTAAGAACAGTTAGAAATCCATCTTGTCACTAACAAATCAACACTCTGCAGCATAGTACCCTATTCAGCCATGAAGAGCTGAACCAGGAGCTTTCAAGTCTCTTTTTCTCTCAAAAAAGGTGTTTAACTGAAAAAGGATTAGCCACTTTCAAAGTGACAGATAGACTGCTTGCTGCTGTAAGGACCTGCTTACTTTGCCTGTACCTAAAGCAAACCCTCACTCTACTGAAGAGTACCTGCTCAGGTCTATGACTGTTCTAGTTTGTTTTCCCTGAGCACTGCAAGGAATACATTGACACTACTTTTGCCTTTGGTGTCAGGTACAACACCCTTCTGCTGCCTGCCTCTCTCAGGCGGAAAAAAGACCTTCTCAGCTGCATTTATTCTTTACACTTGAACTCCCCCAAGCTCATAAACTCCCTGCTCAGTCCCACAAATCCCTATCATAACCCTATCCCAGCCACCCTTCTAGCCTGGCCTCCTTTGCTCTCCTGTAATCAGGGTTTTCTTTGTTGTCAGGTGAGTGCTCATTAGGTCTTTGTTGCTGGCATTGGGCACCAATGAGATTAGAAAAGTGATTTTTAATTTTTCCTAATTTGAGCTTGTTCCTACAGTTTTCTCCTCTAGCAGAATTTTATTTCCTCATTTTTGCAGAAGTGCTGTATGTTGCAGTAACTGATCTCATGAGTCTGCACTCTGTTTGGTGCCTGCAATATTGAAATTATTTGCATTAGGTGCCTGTGCATCATTGGCATTGTTGTTTGCATTAGGTGTTCCAGTTCAGTTATGGGAGCTTGTGAGGCTGCCCCACCAGACACAGCACTTCCAGCCATCCCCAGATGGCCTCACTCCAAGTTATAGCTATACCCCTCAGTAACAGGTGTAGTACCTCAGGAGAGACCTATTTTAGAGTAAAAACAAGCCTCAGGTGGTGAGAAAGATAGTGTTGAGAATGATTCTGTCAGTCTTTAACTGAAAAAAGAAGGGGATATTACAATAAATTCCCTTGTGGTATGGAGTCTGTGTAGGGACATCTTTCTGAAAGATATGTGGCTCTTGAGGAGGAGCTTGTGAAGGAGCAAGTTTATTATGAAGGAGTTGCGGCCTGTGGAGAGGACCCATGGTGGAGCAGAAGAAAGCTGTGAGGAAGAAGGAGGAGGACAGAGGTACTGCTATGTGTTGACCCTCACCTGATTGCCCCAGCACCACTCAGAGAGGGAGAGGCATTGGTTATGAAAGGATAGAAATTAGCTGGTAAAGAAAGGGATGGGGAGAAATTGTTATGTATTTTGTCTTTGTTTTTTGCTAGTGAACTCTATTTTGATTGGCAATCAGTTAACTTTCCTTAAGCTGAGTATGTTTTGCCCTGATGGTATGTAATCCCCTTGTCTTTACCTTTTGAAATCCTGTTTTCTCTCCCTGGGGTGGGGGTAGTTGAGAGAGTGGCTGGTTGTGGGGGTATGGTAGCCCACCATGGGTCTAAATTAGCTAACTGAAATCATGTACTTCAGATATACTTTTTCATCATTAGGTTCTTATTTATTGCATTCATTGTCCAAACTGGAAAGTCAAAGAGGACTATTTTTGCTATCCCTTTCTGTAACTAAACACCAGTGGATTGAATGTCATTTATTTACAGTGAAGTGAAGGTGTTGGAGGAAACTGCACAAAGTGAGCACCTTCTAACCTTTAGGATGCTTGTAGAATCATTTCAGCTGCTTGGGGCCTGCGATGAGGCTTGTCCCTGCTGCTAAGTCTTTTGCTTTCACCTACATGCTGTGATGATCCTGGGAGTCTCATGTAGAGTGAGACCAATATAAATATAGCTATGAATATGCTAGCTTTTCTTAGATGTTGCAGGCTATATGTGAATCACTTCCTGAGCTGATTAATCTAGTAATTCTCTGCAATTAAGAAATCTGAACAAAACTCACACCCCACCTGTTGCATAAATGTGCAAACCCAAACAAACAAAAAGGTAAAACATGCAATTAAATTGTTCACTCTGAATCATTCCCTCAACTGACTGATGTGTTGATGGGTGATTTGAGCTAAAAGTACAGTTATAGAGACTTTCTGGAAGTGGAAGATTGCTATTATGCAACATGATGTGTTTAAAGTTAGTAATGAGTCCTGGATGTTGAGTGTTTTGGAGCTGTACAAGAGTAAAATTCAAATCTTTCTACCAGACTTCTTGCTGTAGGTTGGTATGTGTGGTGTTGGAGATGAAGAGGAAAAGGGTTCCTGTAAGGTTGCTGTTGGGGTTTTTTTAAGGACTTCTCTGACTAAAATGACTCAAGGTTGTTTGTTTGAGGTTTTTATTTGATGGAATGATCCAGAATGTCACAGTGAGGATCTCGATTCATACAAACCTCCAAGGTGTTAACAGGCATTATGTATTAATACTTCCAGCATCATCTTCCAGATAGATTAATCCGTATTGTGCTAAATCTTGATAGCTTTTTCGCTCTGGATTTCTTATGTCATGAAAAAAGTGTTTTAAGATGTGAAGCAAAAACCCTTGAAGGCGAGGTCCTGAGACCAAAACCTGAACCTAACTAAGTTGATGTGATGCACAATTTAATACTGCCATCAAATGGCCAAATGTATTTATTATTGTGCAATCACATCTCAGCTGACTGTCAGTTAGAAGCTCTTCTAATTCTAGACAGCCCAGTTGAGTGTCCCACAGGCTAAAAGGAAAACAACAGTAGCTTTCTGGTTTCAGGGTTTCATGGAAATAGAGGCCTGATCCTGCAGCTAGTACTGGGGAGGGGGTTCAAGTCTACATGCCTAAAAGGCTCTGTGCACATATGGATGTTTATTCAGGTGGAGACATTTATAGGGTCTAGGTGTTTTCTTTATTATGAAAATAGGAGTCTTAGAAAATCACAGTAGCTCTGTGGCAAATCAGTTGTTTGCAACTTCCATGCTGTCCTCCCTGAAAGGAAATACTACTAAAGAGTTTTGTATTCTGTACCCAAAGCTCTGTAATAAACATGCAAAGTGGATATAGAATCAAGTAGTGAAAGTTAATCATGGTCTGTCACTGCAGAGGCAAATGAGCAAGTGTACAAGGAGCTGCATACCAGAGTGAAACACAATAGGAAAAACCAGTCCAACTTTGATGGCTGTTAGTTACAGGCAGCTCTTGGCAGAAAGCTTTGTGATAGCACCAGGTGGGCTTCCAGATGAGTGAGGCAACTCAGAAGTGTCCAGCAATAAGCAGAGATAAAAAACTGTGCTTATCTTTCCTTCCTATATTCTGGGTTACTGCTGAACAGCACCTTGCCAGCATTTTTTGCTACTTTGCTTCATCTTCTGCTCCAGTTACCAATGGAATGCAGGCACATGTTGCACTCTCAGTACAGACCTACATAAGCAGTATAGCTAAACAAGTATGTCTGCATACATCTAACATAAAAGCTGTCCGACACATGTGTAACATGTAGTTCAGTAATCACTCAGAACCAAGAAGTATCAAAGCTTTTTCTCTATGCATTAACTGTGCTGATGAGTGTTGTGCCATAAAACCCTGGAGAGGTAACATGGGTTTTAATTCTGTCTGCTTACTTAAGAGTCCCCTGGGAAACCTTATTGAGCTGCAACAGCCCCTGCTTTTCTGCCCTTGCGAGTTATGATGTTGTTCCCTAATGCAGAATTTAAAGGGGGGGTGGGGGGGTGGGGGGGTGGGCACCAGAGCTAACTTCTGTGGTGTCCAGGGTATCCTTGGCATGCAATTGAGACATACATGCTGTGGCTGATGTCTGTTATCTATTTGCATCAACAAATGCAGTCTCTTGTGGCTGTTTCCTGTCCAAAGCCTCCAGGCTTTGCACAGGATTGCTTCAGGGATTTGAAGAAGGTGTAGCCTATGTCTGTTGTATGTGTTCACCTGGTGCTGGTGCAAAACCTCTTGTGGTACAGGTACTCTTTGCCATGCTCTGAGTTGGTCACAGGGGAAATGCGTGACATCTTTAAAAATGTTTAGCCCATCATCTTAGGGTTTGTTTCACTTTGCTTGTTTCTCTATACATCTTCAGACATTAGAGGTGATGAGAAGACTCTTAGTTTGTTTTTTTTATTGTAGAAAACACCAGCAAGTACTGGCACCTGACTTAATGTGCTATATGTATCATTGGTATTGTCTTTGAACTAAACAATTATGTCTTGATGAGATTTGGGGTCTGTGTTGCCTTTCAAAACATTATCTGTCTTTTTTAAACCAGTTTTCTATGTCCAGGGACAAAGGAGATAAATAAGGTGAAGCATAATGTATCTACTCTAAACTGAACTGCAAAAATAGCTTTATGGTAGATCATAAACACTGGTTGATTGTCAGTCGTTGCTGATAGGTGTAACATACCAGTTAAATTCTATTGGAGTATGATGAAATTGCTTGTTCGTAATATCCACTAGTAAAACAACTTCAACAAATTAATGCAATAGAAGTATATATTTCTTTCCTGTTTATACTTACTGCTGAAAGCCAGAGATCTTTTGTGGAACCAACAGGAACTCCTTCAAGTTACGCAGGCCGATTTTTTTGTGTTATTGCATACAGTGAGCCTTAACCCCTCAATATTACCCTTCATTTCAGTTTAATCTAAAAAAAATCTCTGAACTTCTTGTGGATAATTTGATTTTGTGCATTTTCTATCTTCTGTAACACTTCAGAAATAATCATCCTGCAATCTTTAATATTGAAATCCCCACTTAAACTTGTAGCGGAGTGCTCCTTGCTACTTTAATTCAGTTCTGAAGGGCCTCATCCTGGGCAGATGCTCTGACAATCACCATCCACATTTTATCTAGTCTTAGAGAATTTTCACACCAAATTCACTTTAGCATAGTGTAGACGTAGGCTTTTTTCTACTGCATTTCTCTCAGCTGCACTGGAGAATTCCTGAAAAAGGCATCTTCCTTGATCTTTGCTTTCAATATATTAAAGGCTGGGAAGGGAAGGATGTTTGGCACATGGATTTTATTGAAGGCTTAGTGATTTATATTCAGTTTTACTGGCTACTCCCACCTTTTTGAACACAACTGTTAACTCTTGAGAAACAGGCTTAGTTGGTTTTTTTTTTGTTGTTGTTCTCTTGTGTTGTTCTTTGTTTGGTTGATTTTGGGTTGTTTTTTGTAATTTTTTTTTTTTTTTTTTTGTTGTTGTCCATCTTCTGCATTACATTCCATTCCCTGACCAGTCTGAAAGGAGTGGACATTTTCCCAGTTCTTTGCTTCATGGTATCTATTGGTAAACTGCAATATGCAAGTCTAAATGAGACAATGCAGTTGGTCCATAAGATGAACTGACTCTTTGCTAAAGCATCAGCAGGTAGAAGAAACCATAGCTTAGAGCAAGATCCCTAAAGGAAATTAAAACCACAAGTATTTAAAGGTTCAGCCAGGTTGCCCTGTGGCACTCAAATGTTTGTCACGGTTGGTCATTATCATTTCTTAAGCAAAATCGGGAAAGAAGTGGCAAGAAGAAATCACAAGGTTAGTTGTTTCTGACAGTTGACTTTATTGTTAGTTTCTTTGGCCATCTGCATAAGTTTACAAAAAGCAAGCATGAAGCGTGGGTTTTGGAAGTCCTCTGGATCCATCCAGTTGGGCTGGGTTTCCACAGGATGGCCCCACATCTCTGAGCCTAGCAAGGCCCAAAGATCAAGCCCTCAGTCTCAAGCAGGATGTGCTCCTCAACTAAATGACTGCAAATCTGTTTGAGGTGAGCAAAATTCCCTGTGTTTTTACTCTTCGTACTTATTTTTGGAAATGCCTCATCTGCTTTCCCTTGGAAAAACATCCTAAAAACACTAGAGACAGAGAACAACAATACCATCATGTTAGAGAAGGTCCATCTGGCCCAATACTTGGTCTGCAAAGCTGCTATCAATGTCTAAAGGAGAGCCTGTAAGCAATGCAAGTCTACTTCTACCAGGGCTCTGGGTGTGCTCAAAGGCTCCAGTGGCTGGGACTGGCCTCCCCTGAGACCGATTCCCTTGCCAGGAGTGCCCCCTTATCCAGAGGGCTTTGAGGAAAGAAGACAGCCTGTAAGTACCAAGGGTTTAAAGCATGAGATTTTATGAGGTAAAATTGATGCTTTGAGTTACGCTTGAAACAAACTGGTTGCCAGTATGTTTTAAGACCAACTGAATTCAATTCTCCACTCCTCTCTTTTCTCTTTTATCTTCTGTTGTAAATAACTCTCAAAGGTAGTGAAGAATGAGCTCTGAAAGTTTTACCCCGTCTCTTAAGTGTGCTTTGTATCCCCTATAAACACAGACAGTGGTTGTGTTTAACAGCGGAGCTGCACAGCTTCGTTTCAGTGGGACAAGGGAATGCTGGGTAGCGTTGCAGCAAGCAGTGCTGTGCATGGGGAGCCCCATCACCCCTGTGTCACAGTGCCACCACCCAGCAACACAGCAGTCGCAATGCCCTGGGAGCAGTCCCCTGTGCCCCCTGGCAGAGGTGGCCTGGGTCTGCCCAAGGTATCAGAGAGGAAGTCCTTGAGGAGGTGGTGAAATTACTTGGAGGGGGCTGAGTTAGGAAGACCAGGGGCTGGACAAGGCTGTTGGAGGTTCTACACTGCAAGGCCAGCTCCTCGGAGGGCCCCATTCAAAGCCTATCTGATGTATGGAAAGACTGATTGAACCTTTGGGGAACAGAAAGAAGCTTCTCAGAAGAACCACTGAACCCTGTAGATGCCCAAGGCTGTAAGGTATTTCCAGCCAGATACCAGTGGCAAGACCAAGAGAATGCCCTCTTGAGGAGCACTGCAGAATTTACCATCCTCATCCCCCATGAAACTAGGGGCAGCAGCTGTAAGAAATGGGATGCAGAGATGTTGCTTTGGAGCACCACTGGTGCCCTGCCAGGCGTGGGAAGGATTCTTGCCCCCAGGGTAGATGAGGCTGGGGGATTTGACAATTCTTGGAAGCTCCTGAGGTGGCTCCAGGTTCAGAGAGAATAGGGTTTGGACATCTCTCGAGGGGCATGACCAGCCTGTGGACCAGGAGGTCTTGCTCTCATGCTCAGGAATAGCTGATCCACAGTGTTGTGATCATGAAGGAATTTTCCCCCGGGGCAAATTGGCGCTGGTCCTGGGGGGTTTTTGCCTTCCTCTGAGCATCGAGCAGGACCCCTCGTGTCCTGCAGCTGGGGGAGGAAGACTTTCCCCCATTGTGGACTAAAAAGTGTCTAGGGTTTTTTTGCCTTCCTCTGCAGCTGTGAGCCAGCCCCTTGAGAGGACTCCTTTGGGCTATTTTATCCCAAAGGCTGCTCCTCCTGCTCCAAGAAGGTGGCCCTCGTACCCTGCATCTGTGGGGAGGAGGCTTTCTGGACTCCCAGGGTGGCCCCAGTGTGGCCCTGGGACTTGCTGCTTTTTCTTTGTGGCATTAAGCACATCCCCTTACAAGGTCTCCATGGGTCCTTTGGGCTTGGTTCTTGCAGGGCATCACTCGTGCTCTGGCTCTCTCTGGCTCCATTGCCCCATGCAAGCTCTGCTCTTTCCTTGGCTCCTTTTCCCTGGGGGTTCTTGCTTGTGCACAGCAGCCTGTGTTTGGAAGGGCTTCAGCTTTGCTGCCCCGTCAGCAGCTGCCACTTTCCAGCTCTCCCTGCATGCAACACCAACACTGGGCAGGAACGAGAGTGCTTTTTCATGTGTCGCTGGCAAAGAAGCATTGCAGCAGAGCAAGTGTTGGAAGTCAGTAGTGTGTTTGTCATTTATAGGTGTCATAGTCTGGGGAATAGCCCATGGAACCACACACCTTTTGTGTGTGGTTGGTCCCAATATTTAATGTTCTCACTTTTCAGGAGACGGGGCCACTTGACCTGTGCTCCTGCTACTTTCTGTAGCTGTGACTTGCCTTTGCCAGAATGAAAAGGATGGTTTTTTTCAAGGTAAACTCAAAAATGCAGCAGGAAAGGAAAATGGGAGGAGGAGAAAACTGTCTTTTCCACTATTGTTCACAATTGAAAGTGTGTTTTTATGCTCTCCAAGTGGTCTGCGGAAGGTGTACTGACAAGCACGAGAAAGGGAGCAGCATCTGCTCAGCTAGGCCTGCTTTGCTACCCTTTCTCTCAAGTGCATTATGGTATACAGAAATTATCTTTCAAGCTATAAAATAAGAAAAACAACTCAAATATCTTGTTCTGCTTTTTTCTTTACTCTCTAATTGAAATAGACTCCAAATTTCATGTAGAAGTTTGTAGCAATTCCTCAGATTATTTTTTTAGGCTTTTAAAATGGTCCTCTTTTGTTACTTAAATAAGGTGATACTGTTGCACTTTTCATACTAGGCACACTGGCAGAAAAGCAATAGTGAACATACCCAAACTGGTAATAAGCGGAATTGTAGAATATTAACCACCTCATTTACTGATTGCCATAGACGACTTAAACTATTTTTTCTTAAATATTTTTAAAATTGAAGCTAATAACAGGCAATGAGCACAGCCTCCACACCTACCCACTAAGAAGGAACCATTCCCTTTCTCAGTTCCAGTGGAAAATGGGTAACTTGACTGCTGGCCAGTGTGGTGCTGCTAGTAGTTTGCTGTAGATAGGAAATCACCTCAACCCACTGTAACTGCTATATATCTCAAGCTTTGGGGGTTTGGTTTCAAAGCATCACCTTGTACACTGAACAGAGCTCATGAGAAACCAAGTTAATTGTCTTTGTCCTTGTCATCTATTTATGAAAATTATGGCAGGTCCTCTGCAGAGCTGGAAAAGAAGCGTAGATTAATCTGTGGGCTGAGACTGCCCAAGACATTATACTTATGTCTTTAAGGTCTTTCTATTCCTGACTTAGAGTAGTAAAACAAAGCAAAAGTCACAAGAAAGTCTTCCTAATATTCTTTAAAGGGGTTCTTTACTGGTTTTATCTTTAAAATTTATATGCTTCTGAGGGAGTAATATTTCCCTGCACATCCCAAATGCCTATTCTTCTTTGACCATGGGTACCTTCTGTGCCCAAATAGTGACCGTTTAGGTAATTGATTTTTACCTTGCTCTGGTCTGGCTACTGACAGATAATGTGATCTTCAGGAATAATTACAATGTATAGCCCTAAGTCACATTGGACAAAAAATGCAATGTCTTTAAAGGCACAGTAGGAAATCCCATAATTATAAGAATTCCTCTGGAAGGGTACTTGTAGGAGCTGCAAGCTGTCCTGTTCCTGCTATGGTGACAATTAAAGAAGAATTGCTGATAGTGCCCCTGGGTCTTGAGTAAGCCAGGGAGTGTCTGGGTGCAAGGCCAGGCTGGGAAGCAGCCTGGGGAGTCATTGTTTATAGAATGGAATTTATAGTAACTGAAAACAGCCACTGTGAATGATGTGATTTCTGTTTGGCTTCGCAGCTCAGACCCATATCTGTGTGCTATATATTACCATGCTGGAGTGAATAAAGTAGAGCTAATTGTGGAAGAGGGGTGTGTGTGTGTGCGCTTGTGTGTTTAGCCTCTTTGTGCCCTTTGTGCCCTCCGTGCCAGGTAGACTGCTCAACATTTTGGTGTCCGTGTGATCTGATGGGGAATTTCTGTTACTGACATTTGCCTGTTAAAGGTCAGTAATACCTGTTGAACGGGGAATTATGGGATTGCTTTAGAAAAATGAGACAAGTAGCATCAGCCGAACAGAAATCATATTTGAAAGTTTTACAGCAAATTTTAAACTCATCTGGATATCGTTTGTCTGAGAGACAAGTAATGAATCTTTTGTTATGGGTGAAAACAAATTGCAACTGGTTTCCAGCAACAGAATTATTTCATACTCAGATATGGGAGAGAGTGTGAGAACTTTTACAGACTCAAAATTGCCTTGGTATGGAGGTTCCTGTTGATTTAATAGTGACATGATGTTTTGTCTATTCTGTGTTAGCTAATTTACAACCTGCTGAGGATATAATTCAGAAACATGATAAAGCAAATGATCAAAATACTGACAGCTTGAAAGAGCCAGGACAGAAGGGCAAAAGTAATTCTTCTGAGAAGCCTGATGATCCCTTTGATCCTGGCTCCGTAGATTCAGAAAAGAAGCAAAATTTATACCCGTCTTTGACACTGTTAAAGGCATTCACATCGAATATTCCTCATGCTCCTCAACCTACTGCACCTCCCTTGATTGATCTCAATGAAGAACCATTTGGCCAGCTGTTAGTTAATCAGGATGGGCAGGGAAAACAACAACCGGTACATGAAAGTATTCTGTACGCAGTATTTAAGGAATTGAAAAAAAGCAGTGATGGAAAATGGAATTCAAAGTCCTTATACATTAGGTCTGGTAGAAATGATGGCTAGTACTGGATCTAAGGTGCCATGGGATTACCAAACTCTAATGCGAACCATTTTGACAGTTGCTCAGTACTCAGTGTGGAGATTGGAATATAGTAACTTAGTGGCTTTTCAGGTATTAGATGATGTTAAAAGAGGAATACCAATAGATGCTGAGATGTTAATAGGCTCTGGGCAGTAGTTGTAACCTCATAATCAAATTAATCTAAACCCCCTGGTATTCTAGCAAGCCAGCCGTATGGCTGTTCAAGCCTGGAGGTGAGTACCTGAATCAGGAAAGAAAGCTATTTCTTTCACAAGTGTTCTCCAAAGGTCCTAGAAACCCTGTGTGTCTTTTATAGATGGATTAAACAATGCTATACAAAGGCAGATTGATAATTCTGAGGCTGTTTGTGTGCTTTTATTTCAGCTAGTATAAGGAAATGCAAATAGAGGTTGAAAACTTGCTTTGGCCCAAGTCGGGGAAAAATTCACAGACATTGCTGAGTTTATTAAAACGTGTCAAGATATCAGTATGGAGACTCATAAGGCTTCTGTATTGGCTGCTGCATTATTGAAACTTAATATGCGTCAGCAAAAATGTTTAAACTGTGGACAGGAAGGACATATTAATAAAATGTGTCCCAAAAAGAAACAAAAGCAGAAAGAAAAAATGCCATCTCGACTCTGTCCCAAATGCAAGAAAGGATATACCTGGAGCAATCCCTGTAAGTCTAAATTCGATGAGGATGGAAATCATTCTTTGGGAAACTTCAAGCCCGGCGCAGCGAAACCCAATACCCCTCAAAACAACAGGGTTTTGCAGCAAACTGTCCATCTCCGATCTTGCAGCTGCCACAACAGGCAGCTCCGGGTTGGATTTGGCAACAAGCGCTGACATCAAATTAGATTGTGTCACTGTTAAAGCTATAGCTACCAATGTTTGGGGACCTTTACCAAAGGAATTTATGGGTCATTTGTTAGGACGCTAAAGAACAACTCTTGAAGGAATAAAACTTCATCCAGGAGTAATAGATTTGGGTTATACAGGAGAAATAAAAATTTTAGCATTTGCCTTAAATGGCAGTTATAAAATTCCAAAAAGTCAAAAAGTAGCACATAAATTACTGATTTTTTTTTTTTTTTTTTTTTCTGATTTTAATCTATAGGGACAATCTGTAGTTCAAACGCAACGCATTCAGGATGCTAAAACCATTTTTGTTGATGGCTCTGGAAAAACTGGCAAAGGTGCTGTTGTTTGGTTGGAAAATGACTCCTGGCAATCCTCTGTTACGCATGTGGATGGCTCTAAGCAGCTTGCTAAAATTGTTGCAGTCTTACATGGGCTTGAGTTGTTCCCTGTAGCAGCCTTAAATATTGTTTGTGACTCAGAATATGTTGTTTGATTGTTATCACACCTTCCTTTTAATGTGTTAAAAGAAATCGATAACCATGGACTTTATGACATTTTGCTGAAGTTGAAACATTTTTTGAAAATTAGGAATTATTCTGGTTTTATTGGGCATATTAGATCACATTCCAACCTGCCTGGCCCTTTAACTGCGGGTAATGACATAGCAGACTCCTTGACTGTTAACATTGTCCAGTTTACTTCTGCAGCTGTGTCACATTCCTTTTTTCATCAGAATGCCTCTCCTTTAAAGAAACACTTTAATCTGTCTTCTTCTCAAGCAAAGCAAATTGCCAGGTCTTGCCCTGACTGTCAGTCAACAGCGCAATCCTCGTTTGCCATGAGTGTAAATACTCGTGGCTCCAAGGCGAATGAGATTTGGCAAACATGTTACACACATTGCTTCCTTTGGTACCTCTAAATATGTTCACATGTCTGTTGACACATTATCACATATGATTTCAGCTTCTGCTCATAAAGGAGAGAAGGCTCGTGGTGTTATCCAACATTTAACGTTTGCATTTGCTATCTTAGGAGCTCCTTCCCAATTGAAAATGGATAATAGCCTTGCATATAGCTCATTAGCTTTATCATGTTTTTTACAGCAATGGGACATCATGCATGTTACTGGTATTCCACGCTTCCCTACAGATCTCACGCTGCTCTGAAATCTGTGATTAAAAAAAGGGGGGGGGGAAATGTGGTCCCTCCAGAACAATTAGACAATGCCATCTATACACTGAATTTTTTAAATTGCACTCAATCTTACATGAATACTTCTGTCACTGCAGTACAACGACATTTTGGCTCTGATAGTCTGCCTTCTGAGCATGATGAAGTGTGGTATTGTGATCCTTTGGTCATACAGAAATGGGAAGGGCCAGTTGAACTGGTAACCTGGGGGAGGAGGAATACTTGTGTCCTCCTAGCTACAGGTTGGCCATGGTTGCCTGCAAAGTTTGTCAAGCTATACCATGAGCTGGATAGACAAGTTGAAGAATCCAATGCCTCAGATGCAGGAACTGAGCTTGAAGACCCCGAGCAGAGTGAGACAGTGGAAGAGAAAAAGGAATGATTTGCAAAACATCACTTAGGGGTAACTGAGAAGTCTCTATAACCAGACTGTGTTTAATGACTCAAATATGTGTGCAACATAGCTATTATTAGAGGCTATGATTTTGTGTATAAACCACCTGCATTTATTAGCCAATTGCTAATATGAAACTACACCTTGTATTGTATGGGTTTGTCACTTGTAAAAGATATGTTAGAGCATGCAAACTTACAGCAGCTGGTAGAAAATGCTAAGGCAGAAGCTAGAAATATTATAAGATGACGGTAGTGTTATAAAGCAGGTAATGGAACCAATTAAGAGGGTAGGTGTCCTGGATTCAGCAGTAGCAGTCATTTTTCTCCTTTTTAGTAGCTGGTGCAGCGCTGTGTTTTTGATTTTTGGGCCTGGGAACAGGGCTGATAACACCAATGTTTTTAGTTACTGCTTAGAATGTTTTGGTTTGACCAAGGACTTTCTGAGTCTCATGCTCTGCCAGGGAGGAGGGGAAGCCGGGAGGAAGCAGAGACAGGACACCTGACCCAAACTGACCAAAGAGGTATTCCATACCACAGCACGTCGTGCCCAGGATGTAAAAACGGAGGGCAGGAACCCGGAAGGGTTGGGGTTCGGTGCTGGGTCAGGCTTGGTATCAGGTGGTGAGTGCTTGTGTTCTCTTTCCTTGTATTTGCCTTGTCATTATTATTATTGGTGGTAGCAGCAGTGATTTGTGTTATACCTTAGTTACTGGACTGTTCTTATCTCAGCCTTTGGGAGTTACATTCTTTCAGTTCTCCTTCCCATCCTCCCTGGAGCTAGGGGGAAGAAAGGGGGGAGTGAGTGAGTGAATTGGGTGAGTTATAGCTGGGCTTAAACCACGACAGTAGCAGAACCCCACTGGCAGGAAATTCTTTCTTTGGCTGGTCCCCCACTGCCACCACCGTCTTCAACGCGCTGCTGCATGCAGCAGCAGTAGTTATACTGCAAAGATAAATCTGTGTGTGCTGTGCCATAGTAACTACTTGTTACTGGGTGAGGCTGGTGAAACTCTGCATTGACAATGAGGTGCAAGAACTGAGGTTGGCCAAATGCTTCCTACCACAGTCAAGGGCAAGACTGGGTTGGCCTCTGCATTTGCCACCAAGAAGAGCCTTCAGCTCTGCTGTTGGCTGCAACCCAGCAGGTGTTGAGAGGTGGGGACCCATGCTATGCCAGGCCTTGATGTGAGGGGTGGCCTCCTCTCTTATAAGAGGGCCATCCAGGAGGGAAGGGCGGGCCAAGCAGCCTGCAGTTGGCATGAGATATGAACTAGTCCAAATCTCCTGCTCAAACAGGGTCACCTAAAGCAGGTTTCATCACCCTCGCAGTAAAGATGAGTGATAATAATATAATAAGTAACTATTGTATTTGAACCTACCATCTTCAAATGCTAATGTCAAGAAACTGCTCTTGTGTGATTTAAGAGTCTTTAAGCAGAGAAGAGGATAAGGAAAGCCACGGACTGTATCTTTGTAAGTAAGAGCATTTATCTCCAGGTTCCCAAGACTCCCAGTACGTCTGACCAACGCATTGGTGAGATCTTGTCTTTGGAGCCTGGACATCACTGATTTACTTTGCTTTTCCTCTATGTCATCTAGAGACTTGTTGCCAACTTGCGAAGAACAGAAGCCAAAGTATCGTGAAAAACAAAAAGGGGAAGATGTGGGAACTGCAAGCTGTCCTGTTCCTGCTATGGGGACAATTAAAGAAGAAGAAGAATTGCTGATAGTGCCCCTGGGTCTTGAGTAAGCCAGGGAGTGTTTGGGTGCAAGGTTGGGCTGGGAAACAGCCTGGGGAGTCATTGTTTATAGAATGGAATTTATAGTGACTGAAAACAGTCACTGTGAATGATGTGGTTTCTGTTTGGCTTCATAGCTCAGACCCGTATCTGTATGCTATGTATTACCATGCTGGAGTGAATAAAGTAGAACTAGTTCTGAAAGCTCTGTGTGTGTGTTTAGCCTCTTTCTTTACAGACACCGCAGTACTATATAGATGTCAAAGAGGCTGTGGAAAACATGGCGCAATGCTAACGGAACTGTTGGTTCAGTCAGTCAGAAGGAAGGGGACCAGATCCTCGATTAGTGCAAGGTAGCCTAAATTCAGTAGTGCTGCTCCCTTCTTGTATCCACAGAGGACCTCTCCTTTTTCCCTTCTGTGTTTGGCACATATCAGTCTGACTCCTTCCCAAGCTACATGTGTGAGAAAAGAGACATTCCTTCTGATGGAGTGGAGCCCCTCCCCATGGATTTAATCTGTCTTTCAGAAGCTGGACCTTCAAACCCAAACACTGCAGCACTTGAGCCCCTGCTCAACGCAGGGAGCTAATTTGTTGATAATGCTGTCCCACTGATACAGTGGTATTACAGTAGCTGAACTAGGCCCATTATGCACTATTCAAGTGACAGAAGAAACTGCAGCTCTAACTCAAATTTCCCCTTTATACCTGAGCCCTTCTAACAATTTAACCAGCTCATCTTCCTGACACCCCCCTCACTGCCCTCCCAGGTAGTTATAAGTTGAGCAGCACATAAAGGTGCAGTGCTATTTTCCTCATAAAGGAGAACTACAATCTGGAGCTATAAAAGGAGTACATATTACATATCCAAGCATAGAGAACCATAACAGAGCACCCGTGAGAGTTGAGAATGGCTTTGGAAAACAATCTATAAATCTCTGGTGTTATCTTTCTGACAGCCTCCTAATCTCTGCAGGTTGTTGTTAAGAGCTGCATTAAACTAGCCTGTCATTGATCCTAGCTCTCACTGCTTCTCAAAGAGATGCACTTCCTGTGATCAATTAGAAAAAGAGGTAACAGCTGCTTAAAAGGATCTTTACAACAGGACCCTGCAGTAACATATCTTCCCAAAATGCGTGTATCTGACGTTTACATCATGCCCTGTCAAAGTACAGCCAGCATCTGCACCAACAACATAATTCAGTCTTCTGAAGGAAGTAAGAAAAGCTTAGGTTCTTAGTGTTGAATCATCATTCTCACCTCCAACTCCACTCCCAACAGAAGCGCTTGTGTTAAAATAGCAGTTGCAATTTCTTGCCATTTATTTAGTTTTGAGTTACTTTTAAATAAGCTCTGGATAGGAAGTAACCTCCTCTCAGTGACTTATGGGGGAAACAGAATGTGAACCGTATGCCTCCCTGTTAAATCTCTGAGAAGCAGTCTGGCTTACTGCCTGGATGGGGCACAGAAACTTGCTACTACTAAGAAAAACATTCTAAAAGGGATAGGATGTGGCAGTCTTTAGCAATAAGGGATTAGCTTTGATGAACAATTACATTCTGTTGTGGAAATCATGTTTCTGTACTTTCTGCAGCTACTGCAGAAGTCAAAAGTTCATTTTATTTTTTTACCCCATTGCAGCCAAGGTAAATTCATATTGTGCAGATGAACTTAAAGCCATTTAATATGTGCCTAGCCAAAGGAGGTTACTCTCCAAGGAAGATGATCAGCTCCCTGATTTCTCTACAGGAACATGAATGCGGGATGGTGTCGTGGTTTAAGCTCAGCCAGCAATCCAGAACCACGCAGCGTTAGCTCACTCCCCTCTCCTTCCTCTCCTCGCCCCTGGAGGGATGTGGAGGAGAATCAAAAGAATGTAACTCCCACGGGTGGAGGTAAGAACAGTCCAGTAACTAAGGTATAGCACAAACCACTGCTGCTACCACCAATAATAATAATGATAAGGGAAATAACAAGGGAAGAGAATACAACCGCTCACCACCCTCCAACCAATGCCCAGCCCGACCGAGCAGTGATCTAACCCTTCCGGGTAACTGCCCCCAGTTTATAAACTGGGCATGACGTGCTGTGGTATGGAATACCTCTTTGGTTAGTTTGGGTCAGGTGTCCTGTCTCTGCTTCCCCCCGGCTTCCCGTCCTCCCTGGTAGAGCATGAGGCTCAGAAAGCCCTTTTTCAGAGTAATCATTTGAGCAGTAACTGAAAACATTGGTGTTATCAGCACTGTTCCCAGGCCGAAAGTCAAAACCACAGCACTGCACCAGCTACTAAGAAGGAGGAAAAATGTCTGCTACTGCTGAACCCAGGATAGATGGAGAAAAGGATATGGAGAGGAAGATGAGTAATGCTATATCCTGTTGTATGGTGTAGTGAATGTTATTTTATATTGTATTATTTACCTCCACAATAGCTTGTAGCACAGATACCAAGATTGGACTTTCATGTGCCATTTCTTTCTTTTTCAAACCTTCTTTTATGTTTAAAAATTAAAAAGAGCTTGGCCTTTAGCCTACTATACTTTTTTGATACTTGGAGTAGTCTGTCACCTTAACAAGGAAATACAGTGGAAGAAGATAATAATCTTTGAAATGAAAATACATATTCTCCACACTTATTGAACTATGTCAAGATAAAGTACCACAAATTCTCCTGGTCCGGTTTTTCATTTCACATCTTTGTAGCCACTGACACTCTGACAAAGAAAGCCAATTTTGGTATGACTTAGCTTTTAGAAGTTTTAAGATGAGACATTCTAAGATTGCAGTAAAAGGGTGGATCTGTTTCAGTGTGCACTTGCAACACTCCATATAATTAGCAGGCTAAGCGGTAGAGCTGTATTTAGCTCACTAGCTCTTAAATGGAGTTACTTTCATTTGTTTACTGAATATCTCTACCCACTAAAGGCTAATGAACTAGTAATGGATCTGTCAGAAAATGGAAAAGATAAATGCCTCTAAATGTTGCTATTATAGCCTAAGAATGTGGCTATTATTGTTCCCTTAACTCATGATCTTCATAAGAAGGAAGGCGGCAGGAGATTTGGTATTCAAGGGGTGTGAGGAACCATGAGCTTAATTTATGTACTGATGGAGTGGAAGGGGGGAGAGTAGCAACCCTCAGGAAACAATAAAATAAACCGGCATATTCTTCCTGCATATTTCTGTTAACAGCTTTTCCATCTTCAGCTCCTTGTTCTTGTGTAAAGTATATTAATCTTCCCAATTTGTATTTATACTATATAAAGCCTTAAAGTCTGAACCCATAGCAGTGTCCTGCTGCATTTAGATATTGCAGTTACACAGAATCTAAGGTCTGTAAAAGCTTATGATAGTGATTGTCACTTGTCTCCAGATGGGGAAGAGATGCAGGAGAAGGGAAGGATGAATCTCCTTTTCTAACATGAAGCCATGTATTTAAAAAAGCTCCCACCTGGGTTATGGGACTTGCAAGGGGCAAAGCCTAGGCCATCCTCGGTGGCTCTGTATTTCACAGAATATATTCAGTTGGAAGTGACCATTGAGGATCATTGAGTCCAACTCCCTGCCCCTGCATGACTACCTGAAACTAAACTCTAGAATGCTGTCCAGCTGCTCAGCAGTTGCCAAACAGCTGCATCTGGGTGCTCCGGGGCCTCACAAAGTTGCTCAGCAAGGGCAGTAGGTTGTCCAGGGCAGGAACTAAGATGTGTGTGAGGGTGGCCCCAAGTTGGCTATGGAGAGCACATCCTCATTAGGTTGCCATAGCAGCTACAGGGAGTTGCCTGGGTAGAAACTGGTTGCTGAGCACCCTGCGCCTGTGGCAACACTCTCCTGTTTCTGTGTCACTGTCACTGGGGATGCTGCAGTGCCCAGCAGTGCTGCCACTGATCCTGACAGAACAGCAGTTTGGGCATCCCCAAACCCTCAGAGCACACCCAGCCAGGTTTAACTGGGAGTGGAGGACTGAAAACCAGGTATTTCTCCTAATCTCCTCCATATCTCTTATCATCCAAATGTACCCAAACTAAGTGGCCATTGTCTCCACTTTTTGTGGCAGTCTAGATTAGACAGAGGGGAAAAAACACCTGGATGTAATTGTATCTAATTGGCTAACAAATGCAGCAGAATATTTAATAGTGGGGTTTTTTTTGGGGGGGGGAGTGAGGCAGGTAGGGGGAGACATTAGATTCACTGTACCAAGTGATGAAGGGGTACTTCACTACCACACTGCCCGAGTTAAAGTCAGTACCATGGAAGGAAGAAGTGAAATGCATGGTTGGTGGGACTTACTTTCCTGACCATGCAGTGTAGACATAACTAAACTGACTTGTCTCAGGTTGCTTAGGATGTCAGCAATAGGTTCCTGAAAAAGCACCTATTTTTCCAGCCTAAATCCTTGGTCATATTTAACCAATTAGGATAACACCCCCCTCCATCTCTTTCCCTTCCAAGACTATCCTTTCTAGAAAACCTATAATATACCAGCTATAAAGGAAAATGGATCTGTTGTGAGCCTAACCTCACTAAAATGTTGTGAAGCTGCCTAGAAAAATTATTAGCAGAAAATGCTATTCACTTGAACACAAATGGTCCTATAACTGTTGAGGCATGAACAATACAGCTTGAAAGTGTTTTGGATACAGCTGTCATTCTCTCATTCACTTTCAAGGGAACCTTGAATAAGCTCAGCACTTGCAGCTAATTTTCTAATCGATCCTTACCTTTGCTTAGACCACCATACAGTGTGTCCTACACATTTCTGTGTGGTGGTGCTTGCCTGAATTCAGCTCAGTGGGCAATGCTTATACTTTTCTGTAAGTCAGAAAACAGGTCAAATGTCAAAGTAAATTACACTTCACTTGCTTGTAATTCATCAGTTGAAACTAAAGGCCAGTCAGGTGTTAAACTCCGGGTATAAAGGGGAAATGCAGCATTCAGAGTAGTGACCAGATAATAGAAGTACTTTCAGGCTGATTTAAACTGAGAGAAATTTCCATATGTAGAATGTGAAGAAACACAGGGTCAAGAGTTGCCTGACAATCACTTAGATCAAAGCTTCTGCGCATGTCTGTGCTATGCTAGTACAAGCAGATCAACATTTACACATTGAGTAAACAGTACTATTAATACATTAATAATAGAAGTAAATAATTCTTGCCTTTAAAAATAATGATGAAATTCCATAATATTTACACATTGAAAGGGTTCTTCTGTCTTGCTCCTAATACCACTGTCCTTTAGGGGCAACTGTTCCTTTAAATATGTAAAATGTATATAGTCCAATTTTAGCATTTTTTCCCTTAGTCTCCTATTATTCCTTCTTTATATAGTTTAATTTTTCTTCTTCAGCCCCCTCTGGTAGTGTTGTTTGGCATTTCTTAAGATATTATGAAGGGATTATATTTATGACTGTTGTTACAGTTGATCTAGTGTTATTTCATTCCCTTTGCATCTGGAGGTTGGGACAGGTTTAAACTGTGCTTTGTGTCAGCATGTGTCTCTGGACAAGCATGGAGGAAGAGAAGGCTCCTGGCTCTCAACTCAGACCTTCCTATAGAATCAGAGTTGCTTCTTTGCTCTCTAGCTAGCACAAACAGTTTGAGTTTTTAAATGATACATGGCTACAGGAATAGATAGATTCCATCACTGACACTGCTGTCTGCCAAAGCAACGACTCAGATTTTGAGCAGCTGCATGAATACTTTATGCTGCTCCAATAGGACATATTTCTGCTGACCATCTGAAGACAGTTTCCAGTTTCCTCACCTACATTCAAGGTGTAGTTAATATGATCACAGCACTACAGTTTTTAGGGACAGAGATAGTTGTGACTTGATTTTTTGTGAAGTAACAGGTAAAGAATCTAATCAGACCCATAGCTTTTAGGTGTGGTGCGTCCATTAGAGAAAGTTCACAGTGATTTAATGACTCAAAATGGGGTAGACTTGGTTTCCTATTTAGGTGGCAGATCCCAACAATCCAAAGTTACTGTTCTGTTGAAATTGGGCTATTGAAGGGAGAGTCACTCTTGCAGAAGAACATAGGATTGTAGAAAAGACTATATTTCTATTTCCTCAGAAAACAGTAACACACACTTTGCAGCTGTAATTGCTCTTCACCCAAATACACACACAGACTCTGTTAAAGAACCGGTATTAAGAATGGTCATCTGGGGACCATTATGAAAATGTTCTTTACTTACTCAGCAGACCATTGTGACTCATTCCAAACAATTAGTCCAGTGTTTCCTTTAAAAACTTTCTACTATTTCTTTAAAATTGTTAGCAATAATAGTCCTTTCTGAAGCACTGTTTACTTTTAACTTGATTAAGTGGAGGTTTGACAGGAGCTAAGTCATGTTACACATCACTGTGAGCTCTGTATTCCAAGCGTGGAGAGCTCTGGTCCTGACACTGTAAAGTGTGCAACCCCCAGCTTGTGCAAAATGTTTTAACACAGCTGTTTGCAAATACAGATGTTGTGCTGCACACATCTTTGTCAAGGAATTTTGTGTGACTCCATTCCCCCACACTTTGACACCTCTAGAGTCAAATAACTTGCTTCTCTTTGTGTGTCTCACCTTCTCCTGGATTCATGATTGCATACCATCCCTATAGCAACCAAACACGGTTGCTAACTGGGAGAAGCAATTGTCAGGAAATATTAATGCATTTGACAGTCACGCTTTACTCCTTTTGGAAAACCAACTTACTTTCACTGCACCCTGCTTTTCACTTTTCTCCTCCCATCTGTTCCTGTTGAAAACAAGGTGGATGGTGTGATGAGACAAATGCAACCCATGCACCAGTGGGACAGACTGTTAGCAAACCCCTATCCCAACTCTGAGTCAGAAAGGTTGTGATCAGCCCCAGCCTTAGTCAGACCCTGACCAGATCTCGCTTTCATCTTGTATTTGAAAGTAATATGGAAAAATTCTGTCTTCATAGTATGTGACTCTTGTGTTCATATTTTAGTGGCATGTTGTCCCCTATTTATAAAGGATCCAAGCTGTTCGCAAGTAGACCTATATGTGTTTCATTTAAGACAGTATAAAGACCCACGTGCCTGTTTAGATAATTGGTCATTAAATGACCAAAGACAGACCCTGTCCCTGAAGTAATGTGGAACTTGTCAAGAGATGTCATTATTTTTTGTAAGCCTTGCTTGAACAAAGTACAAATTACCTTACAGTAACGCATTTAACTTAATTTTATATGCCCCAAAATTCCTTGTTATCATATTGTATATGCTTTGCATATTAATCTTATTTAGCACATGAAACTACATTGTAAAAAGTGAAATTATATGTATGTAGCAAGCATTTTTAGCACTAATGTTTTCTAAAATAGTCTTTAAGTAGAGAAATATTCAACTTGTAATAGTTTCACAGCATCACTGCTTTCTCTTCATAAAGATTCATTAGACAAACCTACATTAATTTTAAAATATCATAAAAATGGGAAGACCATGGATGCTATGGTTTCTGGAGGATACCCCACAATTTCTTATTTTATGGTTTTTATAGTAAACAGGCTGTTGTTTGCATAGCATGTTTAAAAGCTTTATAAATAGTTGATTCCTACCACAAGGCTTGCATGAAGGGTTTCCAGAGAAAAAAATCCCAGCAGGACAAGAAAATCCTGTCTTCACAATCTATGCAATGTTTACATTGTACCTCACAAAACAGCCCTGGAATGGATGTGTCAGTGTGCGTTTCTGTCAGGGGTTATTTTGGTAGTGGCTGGTACCACAGGGGCTCGTATGCTTATATGTGTCACATACAACTCATAACTGTAGTCAGACCAGACAGGTTGCAGCCATAACTCAGAATGATTCTGCTCCTGCTATCCTGACCTGTGTTCTGAAATCCCTGAATCTTAACCCATGAAACTGCAGAACTCCAGCCATAGTCAGTAAAAATAGGGACATTGGGTACCCAGTGGCCATCTGAACTGTGTTACAGGAAGGCAGCAGGGTTCATTTGATAACGCAGTTTTGGTTTTTAATTCACAATTCACGCTGTGGCCAGTATTCACACAGAATTCTTTCTTAACCAGTCTTCGGTCAGTGCTCAGATAGATTGTATGGCCTTCAGATTTTACATAACAATAATTTGTTTTTTTTTCTTATGAAAAATGGAAAATTAATCAAAATTGTGTAATAATTATTTTGTTTGGAACTGAGAGTGTGCATATAGTTTAAACAGTTGATTTCTTGTTCTTGGACTTCATTGTATTATATGCACTTATTCAGCAAAAGTGGAAGGCATTTCATGGCAGCTTGCAAAAGTGTAATGCAATCTGCTTGCATAATCAGAATAAAAATACTACTTGTTGCGGACTAAAACCATTTTTCTAAGGTGCTTTCAGAAAATGAATCTTGATGAAGAAGTTAAGCTTTGTGCACTTTGGCAAAGCCTAAGATCCTTCGGAAAGTGGCTGTGTTATAAAGGTGTTTTCTTATTTCGAAATGGAGGATTTCACTTTGAGGGATTTCTCAGTATTTTTAGGTAGTGATCTCTTGTCCTGTTGTTTTCAATAATTTTTTGTTCATTGATTTTTATCCTCAAAGATACTAAGAAATGTTCAGTTTTATGTACTAGGAAGAAGAAAAGTTCTAAGGCTTTTAATGACTTTCGGTTTTCTGGCATTTTTTGCTTAGTTGGGGATTTTTGGTGAGAATTAAGAAGTTATGATATGTTGCAACAGGCATATTAAAGCCAGTTCAAACAAGGAAATTTAGGTAATACTCATAAAACAAAGCAAAGATAAATGTGTCTCCATAATATCATATTTTAAAACGCTGCAGTACTGAAGATGTAATGCAAGAACATGAGAAGGTTTCATGTGTGAGATCGAGCACTCTGAGACCACTGAGCACTTCTTAGATGGCAGTGCAGAAGTTCCCCTTTGGCTACACAGGGGTGATGCCAGCATAAATCAGACATGAAGTATCATGATGAGTTATAAAAGCAGAATATTCATACTGGACAGGACATAGCCTAGCTTGACACAGGCTCTGTTTCTACTGATCTTATTGATGCTGTTTGCACCACAAGGTGGGGTGGGGAGGGGAGATAGGAGGCTTGATATAACTCTGCAAGCATGTGAACCCATGTTTTAACCCATGTTTCAAGCTGCACCAGTCTTGTCATGCAGCATGGTTTCACAGTATCTCTGCAAGAAGCTAGCACAGCTGACACGTGCAAGAGGGAAATACCAGTTTCTAGCTTTAACTGAATCAAGATAACTAAAACTGGAGAAGCAAATATCCTTGTACTTCCAAGGCTTCAGCATGTTAGTAAGCATTCTGCTGTATAAGAGGTGGAAAGGAAATTTGGTTGAGGTCAACATGGTCAATGAACATGGCAGTCAGAAGCCAGTGTTGGGAATGTATCTCACCATAGCCATACACATTCATTAAAGAAGTATAACGCCAGAAATTTCAGCCACAGGTTGCACACAGCATGAAATGACTGAAACCGAGATTAGGAAAGATGTGGAAGCGGAAAAACATTATAGAATCACATATTTCAATTAAGCATTTAGTATATGTCACCAGGGCAGCACAGACTGTGACAGAGAATAGCAACATGAACAGAAGAAATCAACAGCTCCCCAAAAGCTCCACTGCCAATGCAAACATTACAGTTTCTCAACATGGTGCTTAGGTTAAATAGCTCTGGTAAAGCAGAAATGTCTGTTTGTTGTATCTGTTTCCTCTTCTCATTATGGCATTACGTAAAAGGCTCTTGACAAGTTTTAATGAATTGTGTTCAGCAGAAACCTATTTTCCATCCATATATGATTTATGTGATGAAGAGGATAAGAACTAGTAGATCTAGTGTTAGGTGATATTGCAACTTGAAACAGAAACTGAAAAGTGTAGCTGATAAAGAGCTCTAATATACCATCTTTGAGAGAAATTACTTGTGTATCATAGAGTCAGGGAATAGTTAGGGTTGGAAAGGACCTTAAGATCCTAGTTCCAACCCCATGCAAACAAGTATTCAGCGTATACACATGGAACTGAAATGAAGTGCAGAATAATCTCGTGTAAGCTCCCTCTCCCAGAAAAGGTTGGGCAGATGATCTTCCAAGATCCCTTCCCAGCTGGGCCTCTTCATGGTACTTTGAGTTGTTCTCTCAGCAGCAGTATAGACAAAATTCAAAATCTTAGATGGGCAAGAATTTCTCAGTGCATGTGAGATATAAATCCTTAGCATGATTACATTCTTTAAAAGCATCTATTGTCGTGCACTTGCACCTAATAATAACAATGAAGTGTAAAATTTAATCCTTATAGCAATAAAGTATACTTTAGAATGAACAGAATATCAAGCCTAAAACCAACTAAGTAGTGAAAGTTGAACAGTAGCTCGCTTGTGTGGTTAAGTAGCATATACTTCTATATAAGATTTGGAAACCCTGAATTAGTCCCTTTTAAATTAGTCTAACATAGCTCATTTTGTCTTGAATATCTGATGGAATTGTGTAATAACACCCTCTCTAAATTTCCAAAAATGTGGAGCGCAAGGGGTAGCAAAGAGGGAAAATCTTGTAGTTATTTTCTTAAAAAGTTATCTGAACTTGGATATTCTTAGTCTGCCATAACAAGCTGTTGTCAAGGACTGGAATAGAGTACAGGGGGGAGCTGCTGAGATTATCCCAGAGATTTGTGCCAAGGGCTGAACAATCCCTAACTAGCTTCTGGATTACCTGGAGCCTCATAAAACCGTTGTACAATTATCTTTCCTCCATGCTTGAGGTCTGCACAGGTGCTTTGCAGCCAGAGCCAAGGACCTAGCAAGGACAGAGAACACTGTGATTAAAAGCTGTATCTTTTAAATAATGGGCAGACAGCAATTTCGATCAAACTGCTCTGTACATGAAAATCTGTCTTGCCAAAACCAGACTTGGGTAATAACATGACGGTAGTTAATAATGAAAACATGTCCCAGACTTGCCTCAGACAACTGCTGATTTGTTTTTCATGAAAGAGGAATGTCAGTTTCTTTGAGAAATTCCTCTTTTCTATAAGCTTCTATGATACTGCTACTCAAGTGCCCATATCTCATCAGCATATGTAGCAATAATAAACAGCTATGTTGTCTCCTTTTTTAGAGCTTGATTGCAAAGAACATTTTCTGTCAGGCGCTGGGAGTTTGTTTGAATATTGTGTTCTGCATCACAGTATCTTCCCAAAAGCAGTTTAATTTTGTCTAAACATTTTAATTGTGATCCTAAGGGAAGAGAAGTCATTGCCCATATTAAACATGAATCCCATTATACTAAAATGTTTATGTTCCTCAAGGACTATTTATAGATGCTTTGCAAGTGTATGAAAATGCAAAACCCCAGAGCTGAACAATCATCTCCTGGCTCTGCTCGCCAGTCTGAACCTCAGCTTGTTTATTCAAACAGTTAGGTGAGGCATAGGAACAGTATTACTTTCAGCATTACCATGATTTCCTATAAACATTTATGACTGGCTTGTTGAGTCAGGGCAGATGCCAGAGAGAAGGGGTATGCTCAGCAAGGAGAATAGAGATTAACATTGCAAATGGACAAGAGAACAGTGTGTGGCCGTAAGTCACCGCAGGAAAAGCCAAGCTGGAATCAAATAAATGGTAGATCTGCCACAAAATTATAGTTACAGAGGAATGAAGACATTTACTGTCATATTTTTGTCTCAGAAGTGTGCTGCACAAAGTTCTTGAACTTTGAACAAATTTCTCTGCCTGCTTGATCCAAAATACGTTGAAACAGTGTTTTAGAGGCCTGAACCAATGGCCATACAAAGCATCCCCATGTCCCTAGGGCTCTCTGTACATTTAGGTGTCTTTTCAGTTATGGCAGCAATGATCTCTTCCTCTCCAAAAGTGGCCTTGAAAAAAATGGAGTAGCAGACTGTCCGGTTTATTATGAGTAATATCTGTAGCAAACTGATTTGGTTTCCAAATGTAAGTATCTTTGTGTTAGGCATCAAGTAGTACCCTAATGCAGCTTTGGATCTCTTTCATAGCTTCTCAGTTTTCAAAAGTTCATAGTGAAAGTCTAGCTTCCTCTACTTAAATGGAACAGAAGAAGGAAATTGGCAACACAGCATGTAACAGTATAATCAAGGAAATGTGGGGATTTAACACTAAGTATAATTGCAAATACTTTACAGATTCACCATCAGGAGAAATAGATTTTCTTCCAGATTATTAGTGAATCACATGCTCTGCGAGAGTGAACATAATTGTTGAGATTTAATAAAAGCATCAGTTATAACAAAATAGCACTCCTGGTAATAGCAATACAACAGAAACCTGTTGCTTACCTAGAAATGCCTGAATGTACAGCTTAACTTCTGT
The DNA here is from genome assembly GCA_039720435.1 of Amazona ochrocephala. Classification (NCBI taxonomy): domain Eukaryota; kingdom Metazoa; phylum Chordata; class Aves; order Psittaciformes; family Psittacidae; genus Amazona; species Amazona ochrocephala. Next base: position 75,885,571 of record CM077881.1, on the reverse strand, counting down.
CAAAGGCAAAACATTTAAGAAAGAGAGAGCAATTATATATTTCTTAGTACTTAGCGTAGTTTCACATGGTTTTGTGTTATTGATAAAAATGAGTTTTCCTTCAAAAAACACCTTCAATAAGGAAAAGCATGTTTCTGGAAAAACAAGATCTAATTTTTATAGAAAAATTAGGATTCCTGAAAAACAATTGAATTTGCATTCACAGATATTTATTGTTTCAATCTATAAATAGAAAGTGTTTAATATTCTCCTTTTTTACTCTTAAGTACTTCTTAAATGTACTAATGTTTTGGAATTTCATATTGAATAGTAGAGACAAGGAATTTTACCCTCCCTGAAAGAACTTTCCCCCCTCCCCACTATATTGAGATTGTCTGCAAACATCTCACTGAGCTAGCTTGCCATAGACAGTAGAATTTCTTCCTGTCCATATTTCATTACGTAGGAATAAGCTATAATAAAAACGAAAGAGCAGTTGAAAGTGCCAGTGAGAACCAAGCTGTATCACCAAAAACTTGCTCCCTTTTTTCCCTTCTTTTCTCCTACTTGACACTACTTAATAGAACACATGACCCTGCTGACAGCAAAACTGTGAAACTGCATTTTCTAATATCCACGGCATCACGGGGAGCATCCATTTCTAGGAACCCCTGAGTGCTGAGTTAATATTGCAGCCTTATTTGGTCCTACATAATTAGTTATAATGACAAAAAGGACTACCAGAACATAAAGTCTTTTCAGCAGGCACTGTCATTGCTGCGTGGTGTTTTATATTGTCTAGACTGTGGCTCCCCAGCTCTGATGGAACCTCAATTAATGTGCGACATAAAAAAGGGTGAAACATTTTGATTACTTTGATCATGGAGACAAGAAATGATGCCAACAATATATTTTAACATAATACTTTTTAAAAATAGTGTTGCAATTAGGGTTTTTTTTTGTCCCTGCTGTTAAGAGGAAACTAGTGCAATAACAAAACTTAGAGAGCAAATTAAACAGGAAAAAGACAGGCATGTATCATTTTTAAGGTGTTTGTAGCCCAGTCAACTACATATATGTCTGTGTGCATGTATTTGTGCATGTTCATGCATGAATAATTTAGTGAGCTAAATGGTAAAAGGATGTGAAGTTGAGACTAGATATTGTTCCAAAGACATACAGCTTTCCAAGTGTGATTAGTTCTTAGTGCCATATCTGCACAGCATAAAAATTGACAAGTGACAGAATTTAAGACCTTTAATTTAAATGGTGTTAATCTTGCCCATTTCTTATATAATTTATTAGTTAAAAAATTGTATAAAATTTTTGCCACCATCAAGACATGTTTCTATGTTATCACCTTGGGCCCATCTGGAGTCATTCATTTGCAAAGTTTAAGAATAAGAAGGGTAAGTTGTTTAATGATATCAGACAATGACTGATTGTTACAGCAGCTTGAATATCTGCAGTGAGTGGTGAGAAGGATCTTTACATTGGCAGGCAACTGTATTTCTTTTTGTTAATATCATGGATATTTCATTTCTCATGCTTAAAGATAGCTTGACTGCTAGAAAGGAGCTTTTGGAGAAAAAAAGGGTGATGAAAGAGTGACTAAAAGCAACGCCCTGTTACAGAATTACATGGTGGAAGAGTGTGAAGGCATTCACAAGGGGCTGCCCGTTTCTCTGCAGCTCTTCTTACTGCTGGTGGTGTTGCACAGCCACAGCTATGTATGACATATCTCCCACTCAACTTTGGGATAAGAGGTGGGCAACGAGCAGTGGTCACCAGAGAGCAGAGCTGCTGAGAGGAGAGCTGCCTCCTTCTCTGACAGCAAAAGAGAAACAGGAGCTGTGACAGGAATATATTTCTGCTGATTTCTAAGTTATCTTTAAAAGGATAACTTTAGTTTGTTGTTATTCAGCAATTGTAAGTATTAAAGACATATTCGATCAATTAACAAGTAAACATTGTCTGTTGTGTTAATACATTTGGAGAACATGAGAGGCAAAAAAAGGACATTTGAACCAATGTGTCTTACCTGGGAGAGGCCGCTCAGTCCTGGAATTTAAGATGAGTGGGAATGCAGGCCTTCTGCTAATAAAATGGCATTTTGCACCTTTTGTATTAACACTAATAATAAAGTTTGTAATTTATATGTTTCTTAACCTTGGTAATCAACTTGATGCCAATTTTGTTGCGGAGTATGACCAATGAGGGACCAGTTCCATCTATGTTAGCATAAAGAATTCATTACGTGATGTGTTCTCTGTGATTTCACTTCTCATAATTAGAATTGGATGAGCTTCTAACTTTAAATTCTAGACATTAATTTCGTAATAAACTGTGACTATATTTCAGTTTTTAATGTACTTGAATAGGTGAGTTTCTTTCTGAAGAAATTCTGGGTAGAATGTCTTACGTGAAGTATTGAATGGTATTATCCATATACTTGTGAGTATGATGGGTTAGAGAAAAAGGGGTATGCTTAAACTGCTGAATTATTATTCTGTACATCTTCTGGGGTTGTTTCTTGATTTGGGTCTTTAGAAGTTCATTGTGGTACTGTATCATAAAGTGATCAAAATAGAAACACTGATCAAATAAAGAGGATAAATTAATTAGATGTTAATTTTGAGAATTATATTAGCAGCCTGAGACCTTGCTGTGAGTTAAGGCTAAATCACACAGATTACTGCAGGCTGGGTGAAAGAAGTCAGAATGTATTTTCCTCCTAACATAAAGAAAAAAGGATATCCTATAGCATAAATGACATCTATTGTCAAGCAGTCAATACAGTGTACAGGGACATGACATACCTTTATTATATTGCTTATGAAACCTGCATATTTAATTCCTTAAGGTTTGCATAGGCAGCTGTACCCAGTCCATAAACATGGCTCAATCAAGTTTTCTTTCAAACACTGTTTGCCACAACTAGCACTGAATTGCAAGTTTCTAATACAGCCTATTGGCTAGGAAGTACATTTGCATACAGGAAAGACTTTGAGGTTGTGAAGTTCAGTGTTCAGCAATTCAGTGTTCTGATTAAAGAGTCTCTGAGGCTTTTAATTACCAAATTTCAGCTAAGAGATTGAGAAGCAGCAGCAGAACCTACTATTAAATGTTCACTGAGTTTGTCTCTTCCTCTTTTTTCCCCCAAAAATTAGTGTTGAAAAATAATAAGAAAATAGCCTTATACTCTCTGTACACATTTAATGGATTTATACTGTAATCCTGCATCTGTATTGAGTGATTACATTCATGTGTCTTCACTGCAAGTTGTAAGTTAATACTTTCTTCTTTAGAAAACTCTTGCAAAGATTAGGAAGAAGGAGAGAATCTTCTCTTTTTTTCAAAGCTCTGCAAATACAGAGCCATTTATGGTTATGGTAAGAATGATCTAAAACTGTGCTCTCTCTGGCAAATTCCTCATTTTTATTACAGAAACAAGTGTCAGACTTAAGCAGTGACACAATGCTTTGACGGCTTTGAATGTTATTTATCAGTCTAACTTTTCAGTGGTTCACATTTGGCTAGCACCTCTGTTCATACCCGGTGAAACCTGCTCTGCACTAAGATCAGAGGCGTAGTGAATCATTATTCTGATTCACTGAGCGTAAGGAGTTGTAAAGATGTTCTTATGACAGCCTGGCAAGGACAGAAAACCATGGCTCAACCCTGAACCACGTATGGGGTTGTGATTATAACATAATGACAAATGATGAAAAATCAATCCACTCCTAGAACATGACTGAAGATTTATATAACTGTGGTCTGTCAGAGGTAATTTGCTGGTTCCCATTTGGCGGTGGGGCCCATGATGGACATAGCAAAGCAGAGGGGTGGGTTATATGTTAGGCACCTGCAGAAGTTTAGCTGCTGTTTCGTTCCTTTAAGCCTTTGCACCACAGACCTTCTCTCCTTCAACAGTTAAGACCAGATCCTGAGATTTGTAGACTTGAAGAGCAGGAAAAGGCACTGGTGTACCCTAACATATGGGTAGTCCTCCTGTTCAACGTTAAGAAACTTCTAGGCACTTAAGTCTTTCTTTGCACTTTCACAGAGAGTTTCCTTTGTACTTTTCCTAAGAAAACACTAAATTAGAGAAATTGAACTACTGTGAGTAAAATTTTGGGACATTGATAATGCTTCTACCAAATATTCAAAATTGATGCTATAGAATAGTAGAATAGTTAGGCTTGGAAAGGACCTTTAATCATGCTGAATTTCTTAAGCCAAATCCTTTCCTGTTTTTTACACAAAATATAAGCTAAACACTACAGAAAGCCCTGGCAAAACTTGCAGAGTGCCTGCTTCTCCACAAATGTTTGTTGTATTTGACATGATACTGTACGTTGTTGCATGTTTGTCTGTAAGGACAGTGTTAAAAGGCATATTGTTAAAACAACTTGAGGAATGGGACTATATAAATAAATACGACCCCAATTACAATGAGAAAGCTAGGCTTCTCAAATACTTTCTAGTACTTGCTTGGTCAGCAGAACTCCCTCAGAGCTAAGAACATTTTTGAAAAGCCCAAATAACACAAGTATACATTCTCAGTCATATGAAAAATTAATTGGGAACAAATGTTTCCAGAAATACGTGTAGTTCTAATTGAAAAGATATGTTTTCCAAAGGTGGAAACTCAAGCTGGTCAAACCTACAAATTCATCATTTTAATTACTATTTACATTTTGAGATGCTCAAATTTCTTTTATTAAAATTCAGTGATTAATAATACAGTGCATCTGGTTTTATATATTACACAGAAAACTTGCATGTAATGCAAACCATGCTCATTTAGTGGTTGCTCTATTAACCTTTGTAGATTTTAATGAGCTGATAATTATTTTCTCTTTATACATGAAAAGTGCAAATAATTTTAAATATGGACAATTCATAAAGTAGTGAATATTTAATATTACAATTCTGCTTTTATTTCTAAACTCTCATTAAAAATAAATGCAGGAAAGAAGTTACTCCTTTCTCTCTTTTGAATACCCGTGGAAACTGGTCCTGCAAAATGAAAGTGTGCCTCAGGTCACAGTGTCAGTGAGGCAGTGCCTGCTCTTTCTCCTTTTCCATTGGGGATTTTCAAAGGAGGAAGGGGCATGGAGAGATTTTTGCATCTCCATGAGCTGAGCCAGGACAGTGTTGGAAAAGGAAGCTCTGTCAGGGAGGAACTGTTCATTTGGCAGCAGATTATCTTCTCATTGAAACATACTGACTCTTAGCTGTGCCTGAATTCATATTTTCCTGAGCTTGTCAGATCTGATCCAGGGAAGCATAGTTTCAGCAAAACACACAGTTTCTGGAGAAAAAGATATTTTGCATTAGGAATATGGAAGCCGGTACATTGTCTAGAAAGCAGGCCTCGGGGATCTCAACCTATTATCACTGAAGTGTGAAGTTCTAATTGTATTGCTCTTCATAATGTATCTGCTACATAAATATTATTCAATACCTGCAAATTTGCACTAGTGGGAAATGGAGAGGTTATAATGCAGGGAAGATTTATGCCTGCTAGATGCTGGGCTGTCATGATTAAAAATTTTCCACCCATTATGTGAATCCTATTGATCGTTGCAGGAAGCAGAAAATTGTGCTGTTCATTGATTTTGCGTGGCTACAGAATGCATTAGGCCTGATGCATTTGATGGGTAGGCAAGTTTTCAAAGGAAGCTCAGTTAAGCTAATCTTAGTTCAGAGGAATATGCACAATGGAATAAGAAACCTTGTAATTGCACAAGCAAATAGAAGAGTCAGAGGACTATATTATGAGCCATATCAGCATAAGAATTAGACATGAGCCTCCCCAAGAGACAACAGTAAAACGCATCGAGGCTTTGATGCTGTTTTTCATGAACGTAGCAATTACTGGATGAATTGGGTTTTAGCTTCTCGCCCATCAACCAAGATAGTGAACAAAAAGCAATTAGTTCTTCTGCCTCCTTAGCAAAGGGGAGTTATCAGGTTTTCATCGACTCCATAAAATAACACAGCGAAGAAATGAGTTTGAATCCAAAATTACAGCAGAAAGGGTACAAGGGAAAATCAGAGAGAAAAGGAAAGAAATTTTGCAGGCAGAGGGGAATTTTACCTTTGATATTTGGTTTCTACTGATTTGGTCCTTATTACCTCTGTCTTTTTTTATTAGCTTATGATAATGCTTGAAGTCATCTCTGTATCACATGCCACATTTCCTATGAACAAAGGCTTTGAGCAAATTTAATCCTCAAAATAAATTCTGTCAGCATCTAATGCAGGGATTAATTCCAATCTTGGAAATAAAGGGAAGAAAAGATTATTCTGCATCCCAGCTGGATGCTGTCTTACTGGCGTGTTACTATAATGTAAAGAGTTACATCACTGTGACAAAGGAAATATTAGACTATCATGTAACTATTAGTAGTGTAATAACTCCTCCTGAAAGTCCGTGGCATGCAGACCCTTCAGTTACTTCTAATAGTGGAACTGAAGCCACTTGAGTCCTGCAAAACTTTTGAAGGACACATATCTTTAAAAACCTGGACTAAACGTTTTTATTCTTATGTTCTTATTTGCTAGTTCTGGCAATTTTGTTAAGAAAAAGGCATAGTAAAATTACTGCTTAGAGATTTTGAGTGTATTAATGTTGCCATTATGTTAAAATATGACAAAAAAAAAAGTGCTAGAAGCAATATTAATAAGTATTTTTAAATTGTAATGGATAGGTGTGCATTTTTTCTCAAATATTATGTGGGTTTAGGTGAAAAAGTCCATGTGGGTGCTCTCATATTCTCACTGTTTTATGTCTTACAACATCAGATTTTCAAAACAGATTTGTCTGCAGCAGTGACAAATTTAAAGGCACAGCTCCTTTACCTTTTGAGTATCATTAGATGAACAGTTTGTCATATTTGACCTTCCTCATGTACAAACAGTAGCAAGTGACGTTCAAGAGTTATTTTATTGCATTCACTTGTGGTTAGTAACCTTGACAGAAAAAGAAGGTTTAATCTTAATATTGCAAAGATCCTATAATTATAATTCTGTGGGCACTTTGAATAAAATGACTCAACATATTTCTGTGATCATCATGAAAGCGTAGGTTTGAGGATGTATCTTTCACATAAATGATATATGAACAAGTCCACATAAGAATTCCCGTTGGACCTTTTTTTGTCCAACTGAGTTTGAACTAGCAGGACTTCTCTTTGTGTGTACAGCTAAGGCCATGCAAATAGCATGATAATGCCTGTAACAAAAATTAGAATTGAAAGGGTTGTTATGGAATGCTTTCACCCTTTTTGGATCTCCATTAAATGCACAGATCACCACAACTATTTGATTTTACCAACAGATTCACAACATTTCAGCTAAACAGAAACTTTATCTGTGACTAAGTCCTGCAAGTATTTGAAGGGCAACCCCTGAGTAAGTCCTGCAAAGATTTATCACATGTATCTGAAGCTTTGGAAAACTGGAATGCTAATCTGTAATGATGAAGCAAACCCTTGTACGGTAGTTTAGTTATTTTACTACTTTCTTAACCAAGAGGTATCTAGGGGATTAAAGCAACATCAACAAAAACAATGTTGTAACATAAAGTGTCAGGCTTTGAAAGAGTGGGAAGTCACAGAAGGAGCAATGATCATAGCTTTGCTCTGAGGCCTTTAGCTATACAACCCAGAGGATAGATTTGCTCTTGTCTGGAAACCAGCCCAGCTCAATTTAAAAGACCAGGTTCAGGAATTACTCAGACACAGTGTGTCTGGCTAGACTGGAGCAATTGAAACCTTTGCCCACACAGTTGCTTACCAGACAATGTATTAATCTTTTGACAGACCTTTCATCAATATTATTTAACAGTTGTTTACTCCTTAAAGTATCCAATTACCAATTAAATGCTATTAAAAGGCTTACATCACTTTTCATTTATTTAATCCCCTCTTTCCCCAGGAAGCTGTCACAGACCACACGCCTTAACTTTTTCCAGCAGGCAAATCTCAACTGTAATTCTGCACTGTGCATAAAACTGGATGGATATAAGTCATGTGGGATAACATACAAGCACATCCAGAAACCCAGGGGTAAAACCCCAAGGGTAAAAGCTTGAGGCTCTCTGCTACAGACTTGAGGGTTCCCACTCTCTTAGTGCACATTTCACAGTGGCAGTCTCTGAGATATTAGGCCTGTAGCAGCCACTCTTCTGCCCATATTCCCTGCCTTTGCAGTAGTTGTCAAACCTCATTGCAAGGCAATTATGGTGATAAGTACCAAGGCAGAAAAGAGAAAATTAGATAAAATGTAAATGAAGGGAGCTGATGCTGAAGCTGTAGGGCGTGATCTCAGCGACCTCCTGCGGGGCTGTTAAGAGGCACAGAGAAGAGCTACACGGCTTTGCTGTTCCATAATTTTTGTCATAAGGTTTATTTTGCTGAACCCTAAAAGCTTAATCTCCAGGAATAAGAAGTTCACAGGTCACTTGGCTCCTACTCTGGAGGGCACGTAGGAAATTGAAAGGGTGGGGAGAAGGGAGCAGCTCTGAAACTAGACATGAACATTTCCATTTGTGCAGCTTAATACAAAGAACTTTTGTTCTTGTGAATGGGAGCTGCAAACATAATAGCCAGTCCAATGATGGGCTAGACCACGGTGGCTGTTAGCGAAAAGAAATGAGAAAATGTAACAAGTGCCTTTAAAGTCATCCTGATGGAGTATGTTACTGTTTATCTAAACCTGAAAGCTTCTTCCTCTACTCAATCAGGCTCATCTGCAAAATACGTGCTGCGTACCCTTCAGGAAAAGTAACAACTCTTCTTCTGGTTGAGGCTCTGGAATGGGTTGCCCAAGGAAGTTGTGAATGCTCCATCCCTGACTGTGTTCAAGGCCAGGTTGGACAGAGCCCTGGGTGACATGGTTTAGTGGGAGGTGACCCTGCCCATGGCAGGGGAGTTGGAACTAAATGATCTTAAGGTCCTTTCCAGCCCTAACTATTCTATGATTCTATGATTCTGACATGACCTCATAAAGGAACAATGTTTTGGATTAAAAGCCAAAGAAAGGTCAATATTGTTTTCAAGGGAAATAAACTACTCTTTTTCTATAGAAAAATGACAAACAGGAGAGAAAGCCACACCCAAAATTTCATGGATCCAAGGGGACTGTTTCTCCCAGTTTCAGTAATTTTGGATCAGGCTTGAAACACCTGCAGAGAGCAGGTAGTGCTACATCACTGTTAAACAGAAATGGTTGCATGAGATCATGAAAAATTCCCATGAAAGAAGAGAAATAATTATAATGAGATGCATTTTAAATATCCAAGGTCACGCTCATTACTATACTTCACAAAATTTGGGTAGTATTACGCTGTTCAATCACCAGCGATGGAATGTCTCACGTGAGTCTTTCAGCAGGGAGGGATTCTTATAACACATAATGATACATAATTATTACAATGGAAAAAGGAAGTTAACACGGTTTAAACTGAAATATTTCAGTCCTCCTCACAGAACTTGTTCTCTGTGGACTGAGGTTCTCCATCTCCTCTGAACGGGATCCTATTGCTGTGCCATGAGAAAATCCATGTGCTTCTGCAGCCACATGTTCACTCCCCCTGGGTGACAATCCCGGCACTTGGCAACTGGTTTTCAATCCAGCTTTTTCTTTTCTTTCCTAAAACCTCATCTGTTTTGTTTTGGTTTTGTGGGGGTTTTTTTTCACCCTCTGTTGCCTGGAGATTTGCTAGCTGTATCTAATACATCTATTCAGAGCCTGCGCCAAAATACAGCCACCTGTACTCTTTAGATAGAGGAATGAAAAGGCTTTTGGCAGAGCCCCTGAAACATAGGTTGAATGAATTGTTGAGAAGTCCCAAACGACCCAACTGTTAAAGTAGCTCATATCCATTTTTTCCATGACTTTGCTGTCATTTCCCATATATAATCTGCTGCTCATTCTGTAGTTCTAGAAATTACTTTTGTTCACCAAACACTCCTATAACAAAAGCTTTCAGTTGTATGCATTGACTTTTTCCCTATTTTCAGGATCCATTGCACAGTATTTTAGATAAAGTATGGCTCACTCAAAGGCAGCTGTATCCTGATAAGCACTGAAAAGAATGCCATCATGTTCTTCACGGCAGGTCATGCATGGATTTTATGTATTATTTGTATCCCAAATTACTTTGGTCATTCCACAAACCATCCTATTAAATGTTTGCTATTTAATGATAAAAATAACAGGTAAATTTTCAGATCTGAAACTGGTTTACCTCCCAGTTGATGGAAATGTAGGTTCTTTTTCAATTTCCGTTAGATCTTCTTTATTATTATAAACCATGGTTTCCTTTATTTCAGCTTGCTAAATGCAGTGGAACAAAACTGATTTCAGAGAATTAAGTTCTATTTAGATTAATTTTAATTTTATTACCACAGTGCCCACAGGGTTTGCCTTTGTGTGGGGGGGTTTGGTAAGAAAAAAGCCTTTTTTAAAAATACAATATTATAAGAAATACATAATAGAAAACAGTAAAAGGTGCACGAATGGGGAAGTGGGAAAGGCAAATATCAGTTGCCAGAGATAGATACTAAAATCATGTGCTGGCTATTTACCCCCAAATTAGGTAAGTTAGCAACTGATGATAGTTGAGCATAACTTCCATGCTGTATCACCTATAACATGTCCATCTGGCTTACTGTAAATCTGCCTTGGTGAATGTGCCTCCAGTGCTCTAGGGAGCGTGTTATGCTCCATGCTCTGCTTCTTCCCCATCTAAATGCTTGCTTCACTGAGCAGCCTCTCTGAGCAAATGGGTTTGAGCTGTCCTGGTAAGCACATCCCCCGCTGTACCTGCAACAGCCTTGGCAGGAGCTGCCTCTTCAAGCTCTGGCTACATGTTTCTGGGTTGACCCTCAAAAGGAAATGTGAGCATACCTACATACTTAATTGTCTGACCTTGCTCTGCACTGAAGATTTTAAGCATCGTATTTAACCTTAATTTCTTTAAAGCATTTGAAAAAGAGCTAAGGTTTAATACCTGGTTTTGTCCTTTTCTGAACTGCATCTACCATGAATTGCTTAACTAACTCACTAGGACCCTAAGCCAAGCAGGTGTTTAAGCCAACTATGCCTTTAAGATGAATTGAAAGGAGTGGGACTATTCATGCTTAAAACTACAACATGAATACCTCAGGAAGCACGATTTAAATTTGGGGTTAAAGTTGAGTGTGTCTGAACAATTTGACAGACTAGATCTTTTACTTTAAAAATACACACAGTTCTCTGTTTCCCTGCAAAAAAAGAATCAGTGCTACAGTTCCTATTTGATTTCTGTTACAAATTATTTGGAGCCGCCTAACCTAATCTCCCCTAATTTACTTTAGGACTTTAGGACTTTATGTTGCCTCTGTTCACCTTGTTATCTGGATTCCTTCCATTTAGCCAAAAGCAATGTTAAAGTCTCCAGCAAATGTCATGGAGCTCTATCATGTCTTTTATCTTTTGCTGTCAAAACTTTCTTCAGAATATAGGGTTTTACTGTTCTTTTTGTTTTACTTTTTCCTGGTTTACTTTTTTTATTAGTGAATGATAATTGAATGGTGATGGTGACAGTGAGAAGCCTCGTTCTCACAGTAGAAAGTTATTCTTTGAAATCAGGTTTTGTAATATTTTCTCAGAAAGGAACACAGTAAGCAAAAGGAAAGGGAAGTAGACCTGCTAGATGAATGCAACATACAACTACTAAATACAATACAGAAACACAAATAACAAATAGTGCATTGTAAAACCAAGCTTACTTTACCATGATGGGACAATAATGAAGTAGAAGTACGCCTTACTTGCATTATGAATTTTCTTAGCAGTTTTTTTGTGAATGGTATTGTGTGTGGTAATGTATTTTGTGAATGGTATGTGTTGGTAATGGCTTCTGTGCCCTATACAATGTGACAGCTCTTGCAAGTCAACTGCATTTATATTCCAAATGGTGAATGGTGCAGAATAAATCTGCTCTTCCATTCAAATAAGCTCAAATGGATTAGATGAATGCAGAAAAAGTAAAAAATGTTGACTGGAGAACAAGAAGCCCATTATATTTCCCAGTAAGAAAGAAGTGAGATTTCAGGATGTTCTCCTGTTCCACTTTTTCTCTTGTAGAGGAAAAATATCTGTCTCTTTTTTTGTGGTTGTTTATTATTAAACATTCCTACACCTGAGTCGGAGCAATCCCAGGCACAGCTCCAGGTTGGGCAAGGAAGAGATTCAGAGCAGCCCTGCGGAGAAGGACTTGGGGTGTTGGTCGATGAGAAAAATGAACATGAGCCGGCAGTGTGCGCTTGCAGCCCAGAAGGCCAACTGTATTCTGGGCTGCATCAAAAGGAGTGTGACCAGCAGGTCGAGGGAGGTGATCCTGCCCCTCTACTCTGCTCTCGTGAGACCTCACTTGGAGTATTGCGTGCAGTTCTGGTGTCCTCAACATAAAAAGGACATGGAACTGCTGGAACAAGTGCAGAGGAGGGCCACGAGGATGATCAGGGGGCTGGAGCACCTCCCATATGAAGATAGGCTGAGAAAATTGGGGCTGTTGAGCCTGGAGAAGAGAAGGCTGCATGGAGACCTCATAGCAGCCTTCCAATATCTGAAGGGAGCCTATAGGGATGCTGGGGAGGGACTCTTCATGAGGGACTGTAGTGATAGGACAAGGGGTAACAGGTTCAAACTTAAACAGGGGAAGTTTAGATTGGATCTGAGGAAGAAATTCTTTCCTGTAAGGGTGGTGAGGCACTGGAATGGGTTGCTCAGGGAAGTTGCGAATGCTCCATCACTGGTGGTGTTCAAGGCTGGATTGGACAGAGCCTTGGGTGACATGGTTTAGTGTGAGGTGTCCCTGCCCATGGCAAGGGGGTTGGAACTAGATGGTCTTAAAGTCCTTTCCAACTCTAACTATTCTATGATTCTATGATTCTCCTGGCATCCTCCCCATCAAAAGGCATGAATAAAATATTTAATTTCAGTAATTTCGATATTAATTTGACTTACTTTTTCAAAATTTTTTTAGCATATAAACCAATATATTCCTGTGAAAAAGTAAGTTTTATCCAATCACAGAAAGAGCTCTTCACCATAAAAGTTAACTTCTTCCACCTCTAGAAAACCTCAGGCTGCCTTCCCTAGGATCTGCACTCCAGCCTAACCTGTTCCTCCTATTGAATGCAAGAACTGGGAAAAAAAACATGGAATAATGCCCTGTTATTCTGTTATACAGTATCGGTATGGAGGATAAACACAGACCTTTTACATGAGCGAGAAGTAGCTGGAAAGCTTGGGCCAGTAGCATTCCCTGGCTCTCTTTGCAGTACGCATGGCAAACCTGCTTACTCAAGCTTGAGGCATTTGACATTTATAAGGGCAAGAAATAATTTAGTCTTTTCTTCATCAACACCTTCACAAAAAGTTGAGAAATCAGTCCAGATGGGGTAGTAATTGTTATGCATGCCATTAGCCGTCGCTTTTCAAGTAATAACTTTGCAAACCCTTTTTGCAGAAGCATGTTGATTATTTTGCAGTAAATCTTGTTGTCAGCAAAATAAGCCCTGTATTCTAGAAAACTTTTCCTACTATAAACTAAGTATATCAAAGATGTAATCTAATAGACAAAAACAGAAATCAACTGGTAGCATTTCCTTAGGAACAGTGGGTCACTTCTTTAACATCCTTCCACCATGTTCCAATTTCTATAAGGTTTTACCAGATTTAGATAATATTAGGGTATTGCACATTCCCTCCAGCAGCCATAGAGACATACACAGATACTAAATATGTGGAAACTTCGTGCTGTTTAATACGACCTATGTAGAAGTTGACTGAATGGTCATATTTTGTATTTCTACTTCAGTATGTTGCAAAGAAATCCATTTCAATGTTTCACAAAGAAACTTCTTGGGTTTTTTGCTCTCTGCTTTTTTGCTCTTTGGAAGCCAAAACTCACCAAGATATACATAAATATGTTTGAGTTGGATATTGACTGAGCACATCTGAAGAATTATCCCCCTTTTTCTCAGGGAATTTCAAAACTATATTCTCTGTATCCAGTAACACTCTGAAAATACAGTATTAGAGATTACTGGCATGGACAGATAGAATGGCAAATTGGAAGGGCCATAGGAAGGATATTACAGCATTATAATAATTTCACCTTTTTAATAAAAGAAGATAATTCTCTGTTGTTCCTGCACATTTCAACTTGCCTCGTATATTTAAGGGACTAAGGTAGGGTATTCTGGATTTGTTGTGACTATAGTTTATGGTGAAGAATATGATTTAAACTCCAGTCTTTCTTTATGAAGACCAAATTACTCACTTTGGTGCTAAATCCATGGCACAGTACCTTGCATGCCTGCACCTAGATAAATCATGTAATTTTACAGGCTGATTCAAAATTTCAGATTACAATTAAAACCACATAAAAACTACATGCCCTAAGAAGCCAGTCAACTCTTATCAGCTTTCAAGCATTTGCAAGAAGGATTCCTTGCTCTCATTTTTTTCCTCACTCTTTCTTTTTTTCTCATTTTCTGAGAAGAAATGGACTGTTAAATTCAGTTTGAAGACACTTGAATGGGTTACCAGAGTTACATTTACCTCTTCCATGTGCAGAGGGTTTCAAGAGGATTTAAAAAAGGAGCACAGCACCATCTAACTTTTCCACTGCCTGGAAAATTTAGAGGCAGGTTTTGTGGCATAGAGGAAAAATACTAAGATCTTGAACTCTTTTGGCTTTGAATGAAGAATGCAGGAAGAAGGTAGTTAATACATAAAACACTGCAACTGTGTCTTGGAGAAAGGTAACTGTGAAGTGAAACTCCCTACATCATCACAATTGAGTTTTGATAAATTTTCTACTCAGATTATCAAGGTTCTGATTTAACCTGTTCTTCCTTTGCATTTGTGTGGATGCTTGTGCTCCTATGAGTGATTACATGTATTTACAGCCTATCTACCTAATTTAACAATGTAATTTGTAAAAATCCCTGCAAACAATCTTGCAAAATAGATCAGAAGTTTCAGGGTGCCTTTTAGGAAGGGTACAAACTCTATTGTACAGTGATTATCACATTGACTATATAATATAATTTTTGTAATAATTAAACTGTTCAGATTAGTTTTACCCTCTGCTTGATTGTAATAAAGCTTTATGGGCAGCTGTAATTAACCTCTATTGATGTTAATTATGCACAAAGTGGGATCCTGGAACTGCTGACCATGCAATTTATGAAACGACTCAGGAGGTGATATGGATTGCACATTGTTTATATGCACTCTTTCAACCTATTGTACAATGTGATGCTGAAGTGGGAAGAGTGTTGCTTTGAAAAAAATGTGCTGAATTTCTTTGCATAGTAAAATCATTGAAGCTCATTTATCTTGGAGCTAAAACGACTACAGGTTTCACCAGTTTACCTCTGTAAGGGTCCTGCTGTGAAAAACTTCTTTATGAAAGGTTATCAAACCTAATTAAACTCAATTAAATATCCCAAAAGGCTCCTTTTATGAAGGCCCAGTTCCATTAAGAGCTGATACACAGAATAAGAATGCAACTCAAAACATTGACTTTACAGGTTGTGGCAGTAACCTCCTGAAATATGGAAGGGTGAGGACACGATTACCTTTTATTTCATGATGTAAAGGTGTTGACATTTCAACAGGAAACTGCTCAGGTAGTTATCATAGACTGATTTGGTTGGAAAGGACCTTAAAGATCATCCAGTTTCAACCCCTCTGCCGTGGGTATCCTACATAAAGCCTAGATTTTATAGGTCAGTTGTTAAGATTTTTTAAGGAATGTTTCTCACTCTATTAGCCCACAGAGGATTAACAACTTCTGTTTTATGCAGGAATCAAAACCATTTCTCAGTGCAGCTTCCCTAAGCTGCAAGCAACGCTAGAATTACAGCCTTGCAAATTCTACAGGCAGTCTAAAACAAGTAAATTGAAATAGCCCATTTTCTGTTAGAATGAAGAAAGTTTAACTGGCCATAAGCATGTTTCAAACGTGTGTAGAAAAACAACAACCCCTCCAAAAAAGCACCTTCGAGTTTGTGATTTTGTGTGTAAATGAATGCCAATCAGAGCCCAGGGTAGAAGCTTTCTAGTAACAACTGAGGGCTCAAGAATTCATCTCTATCAGTAGCAGGGTCTCCGAAAATATCTTAATCTTTATGTTTTTAGGTCTACTCCACTTCTGCTGCCTGGGAGAAATAGTAGGGGATAAAAATGTTTGGTTTGTGATAATGGTCTTATACTGAATAAACTGTTTTGGTCCTCATGACCATTTAGATTTACAGAGTTCCTTGGTGCAACAAAACCTCTCCAGAACTAGTCCCCCACATGCCTACTTTCTTGCCATGGAAATACCCAGTGAGATCTTCCTCAGTATAGTGTAGAGTTCTTATCTGAATACTGACTGAATTGCTTCACTATCATCAGAGAAAGACAAAATCAGTGCCTTATTAATACCACCTTTTCTTATTACCAAAATTTCTTTCTTTGATAGTTTCTTGTGGGTTAGGATTAAAATGTCCAATGTCATAGTGACATTAAGCCACTATAATCATAAAATCTATTCAGCTAATCATACTTTTAATATATATTTTGAATATTTAATATTTTAAGTCCTTGTTAAGCAGCAGGTTTAAAATGCAATTTGTGTCACAACAAAGTCATTTAGTTGAACTAGAAATCAATATATTATGAAGTCTGATAAAACTCCAAAAAGTTCTTTTTCTCTTTGCTAATCACTCCTTCTATGTAATTGCAATGTGTGAGTATAATAGTGGTCCAAAGCAGTGTCATTGTACATGTCACAACTGAATAGTTTGGCATTGCAAAGTACCACACACTAAAACTAACTAAAGTTTACTTTTCTTTGTTTCCCATCCATAAACCTTATCAGCAAGCACAAACTTTTCTCCCAATTGGTTTACTCACATATCTACAACCATAACCTAGACTGATTTCTTTCCCCCACTCCCAGAATCGTGTCCCATGCCTCATGTCTTCCTTTGGTTTATAAGCAATCGCCTCTAGTAACACATGGCTGATTGATGGAGCTTTTAATTTTTGTTCCCACAAGTCATCTTATTGGCTGTTTTCCTAATCACTGCAGAAAATATCACTATCCTCATACCAGTCTTCCACGAGTAATAACTTCAGTTCAAACCCCTTTGTCTTTCCAACATACTATTTATATATACCTTTTTGCATATTTTTTTCCTGAATAACAAATAAAATATGGACCTTTATCAAAGCATACAGATGAAGATTTCATCTAGCCTTTTTCTTGTACTTATATAACTTATTCTTTTGCCCAGCCTTCACAAATACAATCTTCTCTATTTCCACCCTAATCTTCCAGAAAAATATCGAGGAGAAGATTTATTTCTGGTACTACTTCTTCATTTGTAAGTCTTCTATAAGCAGCTCTCTGTGGTTCTCTTTCTGTTAATCTAATCAAACACAAGCTGCTCACCATCAATTTCTAAGCTGTTTGCAGTCTTTTCCCATTTTTTTACTATTGCCCTATCAGTTGTTAAATAATCTCCCATTCATTACAGAGCAGCCACTTGTCTGGCTCTTGACTAGTCCATGCCATCAACCTCCTGTATTGCTGGATTCACATTAAAACAATCTTTCTCCTTTTTCTGTGAGGCTGCTTGTACCTGCAGGGAATTATCTACAAGTGCAATGTTAACTCTCTCTCTTCCTTCAGTTGCATGATTACACTGAAAGCTTACAGAAACTTCATGAAAGTTTGAAACACCAAATGCTGCCTACCTGAACTCTGTTGCTGTCTTGTACTTTTTGATTGGTCTGCCCATGAGCTACCTGTTCTTTTAAACATTGAGTAGAGCTTCCCAGGGACAAAGATATTTTTTTCTGTGTTTGTAGATCAGGTACAATAGACAGCCCAAGACAAGGCTGATTGTTGAGCAATCTGTAGTACCAGTTAATGGTACTTAGCATTACTGCTTTGTATAATTACTTATACAATACTTACAGATTTCAGGAATAAGATAAACCATATTCTCCAAGTGTTAAAGCAGATTGTGAATTCCCCAAAGCACCTGTTTGAGGTTTCCAAGCAGATTTTTAATTTACCTTCTGTACCTTCGAGCTTGTTTTCAGATGCTTTGCAATAAGTAATAGATTGCCTGGGGATGCTGTGAAGTCTCCCTCCTTGCAGGTTTCTAAGAAGACTCTTGACAAACACTTGTCAGTAAAGACTTGGGAATAAATGATCCGACTTTGGGGCAAGGGGCTGGTCTAGGTACTGGATTATTTCTCTCCCTGTTTCTGTGTTTCCTTTTCAAAGATAACAAAAGTCCCGTCTTAAAAGTCCTGACTATGGAAAGCACACAAATAGGGAAATAGACCTTTCTGCAGACAACACATCACCACGTAGATGAGGTGCTTGGGTACCAGAAGCTGTGTACACCTGAGCAAGTACTCTGTCCTTTTTGGCTTAAATAGATAAGCCTCTTCTAGAACTAGTTCAGGTGTTTCCACCAGGCAATGTCAAGCACAGCACGATCTAGCTCTGGGCTTCAAAAACAGAGGAAGTTGGTTTCAGTCCATAGGTAGGAATAGCATTTATTGGGGGAAAATTGAATTTGTTTATTTTCATCTGTTTAAGCACATTTCAGGCTTCTATAGTCAGACTCCCTGGCCAAGGGAATTAGTTTAATTTTCTTCCATCCTGTTCAAGATTGTAAACACTTCTTTATGAATATTTCTATCTGAAATACATAATTAGATCACTGTCTGGTGTATCTAGCTGTCTTTGCAACAAAACTTGGGAGATGAGTCTTAGGAATTGTGTCTGCCTGCTAGAGTCACGTAAAGCAAATCAGAGATCCTCCCTAGACCTCACTGGGTTATGTCACTGAGGAAAAAAGAGGCCAAGATTTCACCTTGGTCTTTTTAGTGGTCTATGGAGCTTACTCTGTTACCCAAAGTTGTTTTAATTAATAATTAATCTAATAGTTCCCTTTTATGTAGATTTGAGTTTCAAGCTTCTGAAGCACTTTGACAAATACAAATTCACTGTTTATGCTAGTTGTGTGACATGCGAGATCATAAATCCAATCAATACTTGGCCAGAAACCTTCACTTTGTCAATCCCTAGTATGCATTACAAACAAAAGTTGAAAATCTTTGTCAGCAATGCTCATTCCATGGTTTGCCACAAGTTTATTGCAGTCTACCATAACTTAAAATGAAAATATGAAAAATTGTATTACAAGAGAAAACTTCAAAATAGTCCACATAAAAATAAAGAAAAGAGCAGGTGGTGAAAGGGGGTGTTGAAAACACACCATAATGGTGCTTAATTTTAAATTCTTTTAAAAATTGAGATATACTTTCTCTTCCTACTACAGAACTGACAAAAAGCTAATTACCAAACACAAAAATGCTGCAAGTTTCTTGTCAGGGCTTTTTAATATCTCTTTTATTGACTAATTTGAGTAGCATCCAAATTAAAGGCCAACTGTTTACAGTAGTATTTGATTGTCAACAAATGTATTAAAAGATTAAGGAAGGTTTTTTTAACTTTATATTTTAACCTACCATAATTTAAGAAAAATTATTGAATATATTACAAGAATCACCTTAGTTTGTCTCACTTGGAAATTACCCAGGCAACTTTCTGCCTTTGTTAATCTGATAGGCATATGCTAGTATAAGTACCAGTACCCCTAGTTTCTATGCAGAAACATGCTGTTTGTGTATGAATATTGTATGCAAGGGAAATAAAAATCAAGTATTAGACTAAGTTCTTGGGCTTATGTAGAAAAGAAATAAAAGGTAAGCTAAACTACCCTTGAAGGCTACAATTTCATGTTCAAACAATAAAAGTCAAGCTACACAATTATTAAAACAAGCTTCTGAAAATCATTGTGTGCATATTTTAATATTTGTATGTATTTCATAAATAGGTGAAGTAAGATACAAAGTTTGCAAAGCAACTGAGTCCGCCTCTCAAAGTAACAGTTATTTTCCTACCATTTAAACAAATATTTTATTGCTTTGGTACAAAACACGCTGTGGTCTGTTTGGTTTTTTACTGCAAAGTTACTCTTCCATCACTTCATAATATTTATGTTAATAAACTTTTAGAAATCACTGATGAATATTCATTTGTTGCCAAAAGCCTATGCCTTAATTTTATCAGGCAGAAATATGTACTAGTCCAACTTTCACAAAGTTTGAGCCAGCCATTATAATGATGAAAAAGGAACGGCAGAGCAGAATTATGTCTTCTAGCATGGCATTTTCATGTCAGGCATATCCAGTCCAAGTTACTTTGTGTTAGGGAACTTACAGATTCTCAGTACGACACAATTTGCGTTACCTTTTCTGTCTCATAGAAGTATTTTTGACGAAGTTCCAGTTTCATCTACAGTACCAAATGAATCCACATGCATAACCTTTACTCTTACATTTCCTGGCCATCAAAAACCTTTGATTCCAGTAATAAGAACTCCTCCTCATGGTTTTGTCTGTCTATTCGATAGCATTTTTTCATTCTGCACCAACAAACAGTTCTTGCCTCTCCAAATTTCCCACCTTAGCTTTAAAGTCTTTCAGTGGCTTTCTTATTTATCTTATCCTTGCTTAGGCAATTCTTTCTCTAAGTGCACTGCCTTCCTGAATACTGCTCCCTAGTATGGTGCTTCAAGCATTTATATGAACAGGTTCTTTCTCTCCTTTATCTGATTTTTCAGTCCCATTCACCTTGGTTTGCTTTGTCTTTATATTCATGATAGGCAGATGTTTAACACTTTTGAGCTTCATCTACAAGGATCCAATGCCACCTTGTAGTCTCTATTAGATAGAGACTTTGGATGGGGAGGGCACACATACTCCAAAATCGTTCGCTCATCATAGCTGTTGCACAGCTTAACTACCCCTTGGGCCAGCTGAACATCTTTCGATTGCAATACTGCAGTGGCTACTCTGGAAGGTGAAAGGACTGCAGGACACATGACTGTTATGAAAACATTGCTTTGTGATAGCTACACACCAGGAGTGGAATTGTGACTGTGTGTGGTAACTATCTACATTTGCAGGTGAAATTATGGAGCTGGGGTTCTAGAAAAACTGCATCAAATCCATACTCTCAGTTTTCCCTGAATAATTTATGTTTCCTTGTATATCTTGCTTGTGAAATTGTTATTTTTTTAGATGTTGATCTTTTTATATTTTCTCAGAAAATTGATTCTTAAATGTTACTTGTAAATTATAGACTGTAAAGTGTTTAAAACACTAACAGTATTATTTTCATCTCACTGCATATTCTGATTGTTCTGTAGTTACTTAAATAAAGAAATAGAAATCCATTAAACAGTATTTTATCTGGGAAAAAAAACAACCCAACCCAAAACTAGAATAAAAAACAACAGATACACTTCTATGTCTGCTTCTGCATGAAATGGCACAGTTTAGGTTGAAATAGTTTGGCACCTCCATATTTTTGTCAGAAACCTTAAGAAAAGGGAATATAATTTTTGATACATGCAGTGCCCTGGCTGAAGATATTGTTTCTGGTTTATTCATTGATTCAACCACTTAAAAATTAATTGACGGCAAATATAAAGAAGGAAGACCAGAGCCTGCTGGAGACATAACAGTAGCATGAAACAAATGTATGGTCAGCTTCTTCAGTGCTAAAATTAACAGGGACAAAATAGACAGCTTTAGAGTATTTAAACTGTACCTGGACTGCCAAGGCTTAGCTGCTGAATTAAATGTATTGCTGAGACAGCCTTGCCCTGTATGTACATATACTATGCTAATTATAAAATAACAACCTGGATTTTCAAGGGAACCTCAATGTGACTCTAACTGTGGTCACAGCTTAAAGTAGGTAAATATCATTGACACGAATAAAGTAGATATCTACACTGCTAATTAGAGACATTGCTAGCCAGCATCTGGCCCCAGATTACGAGTCAGGAGACCTGCGCTCTCCTGGGGCTTCTTCTACTGACCTGAAGTTTGACCTCAGCTACTTCACCCCAGTGTTTCTACTCTTTTAACACTTTTTTCTTCCATGTCTTTTTGGATTGTCATTACCTTAGAGCTTATGCAGAGATGAAAGTTCTTGATGATAACCATAAATTTTGAAAAACACTGATTTTGTTTCTGTTCAAGCTGGTTAGAAGTGTTTTGATTGAACAGTTTTTATTGGAAAAGAATCTGGTCAAAATAGTTTCATCTGAAATTAGCTGAATACAATAAAAATAAGCAATCGGTTGGATTTTGACCAAAGCCATATGAAAAATATGAATTTCTAGGAAACTGAAAACTGTGTTTCCCAAATCCCCTTATTCCTGATGGGCCATCTATAGATATGGAACCTACTTGGCAGAAAGACTCATAGATCCATTTAAGCTCTGCACAAGCTGGATCTGCTTTAAAAATTAAGGACAAATCAGGGTCCCTACAAGTCAAGTGCAAAGAAAAGAAAAAAAGGGAAGGGAGGGAAAGGGAAAGGGAAAGGGAAAGGGAAAGGGAAAGGGAAAGGGAAAGGGAAAGGGAAAGGGAAAGGGAAAGGGAAAGGGAAAGGGAAAGGGAAAGGGAAAGGGGAAGGAGAAGTGAAAGGGGAAGGAGAAGGGGAAGGGGAAGGGGAAGGAAAGGAAAGGAAAGGAAAGGAAAGGAAAGGAAAGGAAAGGAAAGGAAAGGAAAGGAAAGGAAAGGAAAGGAAAGGAAAGGAAAGGAAAGGAAAGGAAAGGAAAGGAAAGGAAAGGAAAGAGAAAAGAGAAGAAAAGAGAAGAAAAGAGAAGAAAAGAGAAGAAAAGAGAAGGAAAGAAAAGGAAAGGAAAAGAAAAGAAAAGAAAAGAAAAGAAAAGAAAAGAAAAGAAAAGAAAAGAAAAGAAAAGAAAAGAAAAGAAAAGAAAAGAAAAGAAAAGAAAAGAAAAGAAAAGAAAAGAAAAGAAAAGAAAAGAAAAGAAAAGAAAAGAAAAAAAAGAAGAGAAAAGAGAAAAGAGAAAAGAAAGAAAAGGAGAAAAGGAAAGAAGAGAAAATAAAAAGGAAAGAAAATGAAAAAAAAGGAAGGGAAAATAAAAAGAAAAAGGAAGAGAAGGGAGGGAGGGAAGAAAGGAAAGGAACCATCCAAAATCAGCTCACAATTTAAATAAAATTTGGGACTTCCTTCAGTACTCAGGTTTAGAAGGTACGCTATTCTGTCAGTAGTCATATGATGAAATAATGGCATTGTAAAAAAGAGTGACCAAACCCTTGGCATACTTCTGTCAGTAGGTCTATACTAATGTATATCTTCCGATGTTTGGGCTTGGTGTTTTAATCTAGCCATTGTCAATTCCAGTTCTGTTTTTATTAATCATACCAGTGATGGCTGAATAAGTAACTGCAGAGAAATTGGATTTAGAAGGTATGTATTAAAGAATAAAGGGTACAAGTACAAACTGTTGAACAGAGATATATATATTGGGTTTTCTTAGGTAATACGTATTGCTGCATACGCCTTCAAGGTATCTGTTAAGCAATTTAGCTGTGTTTTCTGGTAGCTGTCACTAGTATCATCCATCAGAACAAGAGCCCTGGCTGACAACACTTTGCTGAGATGCTAAAGGGATGTGGATTTTAATTTTGGGAAGTTTTATATGACAGACAGTGTGACAAATGAATGCCAGAAAAACCCGGGACCATGCTAGAATTTGTGCAATTTCAAGTAAATAATTGGACAATTTTTCATGTAAAAGCAGCAGCAGAACTTTACTATAGTTTGTGCACAGAATTGTTCCCAAGTTTAGCATCCTGTTTTACCACCTCTATTCAAGTAAATCATCACGGTTGGCACTGAGAGAGAATTCATGGATTGCAAACACTGCATTTCTGTGAGAAGCACTCAGATCTGAGATTTGTTGGAGTGTCTTCTCTCTTTGTTTCCTCTTGGCTTCTTTTTTATTACATACAATAAAGCACCCAGGTATAGGTGCAAGAAAGCATACTTATATCACCAAAAAGTGCGATGTGAGGATGCAAGGCAGGGGAGAACAATTACTTACCTGTAAATACATCTGTAACTTCCGGGAGGGAGAAGGGAAAGAATCACTGTGGGAGAGTAGAAAGCATTCACCCCTGACATAAGTATCTTCCCCTGTGCTTGATGGGGAGATTATAGTCCTTCACCTTCCTTTAGCTACCTTTTTTTCCCCTCTGTTAGATAATGTACTTTCTGTCCTCTCACTCGGTTCTTTGTCTGCCAGGTTCAAATTCAAACAGATTACTTAGGTATTTAATAAATAGGTCTTTGTTAACCCAATTTACTTTGACTTGATTGGAATAAACTCTAACTCCAAAGCAGATTAGTAAGAATCCACATGAGCAACTTGATAGGCTGGAGGAAGAGATGGGGATAATGATATACAACTGCAAAGGCATTTTCATTTGCCTCAATATGGGGAAAAGAAAAACATATTGTGCTTCAACAAGTTCTCACAGGCTCCATTTAAAAAGGGGGATGTTGATGCCATTGCTGAATGTACCCTTTTTGTGCCTATTCAAAGGTGGCTTTGCATAGCCACACAATGTCTCAGCTGAATGGGGCAGACATAGATTTCACTTTCACCCAGAAAGAAGAGATTTTAGCACACCTGGAAATTCTCTGTAAGTGAACTTTACATCTCCGAAAAGAAATTATTGAAGACATCACTGGTGTGGTATCAGCTGGAGTGCAGCATGGATAGCCTCAGGCTGGGTTTTCTATACTTAGAATTCAAAACTAGAAAATTGCAGAGCTTCAGACTGTACCATCTCCTAAAGGCTTCCATTGTTCCAGTGTGAGACAGTTTGGGGATTACTGATGGCCTTTGCCAGTGAATGCAGCAGGGGGGGACCCTCCTCCAGTGCTCTGAAATCCAAGAAGTTTACATGGTTCTGTCACATGCTGATTTCATTTGAAGTTTTTACAAGAAGAACTTACATTTCCCTGATGAAAATTTGTAAGAATGTTTTCCCCAACCCTGTATGTCTTTGATAAGGTATCAAGATAGGAAAGTTGTACTTTGTGGCACTATATTAAACATGCCGATTCTGTTTAGTTTAACCTCTTCTTTTAGAAGTGTTTCGTATCTTAAGATGCCTTGAATAAAAGGAAGAATTTCACCTTGAAAATGAAAAACATGCTAAAAAACATGGGAAAAAAGGGAAAAGATAAGAAGGACTAGAATACCTCATGATTTCAACAGTTCATTTTAAGAAGGACAAGGTTTTGGAAATACTGGTTACTTATAGTAAAAAAAAAATAACCAGACCTAGCTAACATACTGTATAAATTTAACTATGTTCTCATGAGGATTAGATGCAAAGTTTATAATCATATTTTTGCTTTTAATATAACACACAATTGGGACTTGTTGAAAGCATTCTGTCTTGTATCTCTCTTGAACGGAATTTAAATTAATGAAGCTCTTAAAAGGATATCTATAACAGAAATTGATTAAACCAAAATGAAGGACATTTTTTAAATAGTCAGTATGTTTGGGTCTTCCTTCGAAATCATCTGTGTTTTAATAAAAAATCAATACCCAGTGTGCTGATTTATTCCATGCAGAAAATATGCTGCAGCATACTCTGAATTCTTATAAATAAGTAAAAACTGGAATTTCTCTCAGGTTAAAAATTGCATTTTCTGATTTTTGTAGTGGAAATAAAAGGGTAAAATAGCAAGAAAGAAACTACTTCCATAGAACAGAAAATTCTATTTCAGATATCTACAATCTGTAGGTCTGCATAAATGAAGCTGCCTCCCTTTATAACAGTGATAAAAAGGATGTGTATTTAGGTTGGTTTGTTCCAGTTTGTGTACAAGGATTCTGTATGACCTCTAAGAAGACTTCTGAGATGGGGTAACAGAAATGGAACACATCAAATACATTTGGGATGATTGTTGTGGAGGGAAAGAAATAGTTTCTATCTGTTGAGTGTGCCCAGCATGAAGAAGGTGTTGAGAGATGTGAGTATGCAACAGCAGGAGAGGAAAGGGCAGGCCCAGGAGCTCAAGCCTCAGGGTGGCAGGAGGATGGAGCCTTTGATATGGGTGTCTATTGCTATACAACCCAGGAAGACTCAGGAAGCAGCTGAACTAGAAAACAATACTGGAGGGACTAACTTACCCTTCAAGAACAAAACCAGGAGAGGAGTGTTTTCAAACCTTTTTAATATATCTTTCCACCAGATCTCCTATTTAAACTGACACCTTGTTCCAGTTTATTACTTTAGCATTCTGATAAATATGTTCTGATATCCTTTGGCACACTTGCTTAAGAAAAGGGAAAGAAAGCGTGAACAATTGGTGGTTGAGCAGGTGGCCAGGTCTACTCTGCCAAACTGCTTTTCCCAAGATGCTCTGAGTCCTCATCCTCATCACCCCTCTGAGGCATCATGGCAAATCACTCCAGCACCAGCTAATGCTGAAGTGATCCAAGCTTTAAAGTAATAATGGCAGTCAAACTCAGAGTTTGAACTTTATACTCACCAAACTCAGTAAATGAAAGGTTTTCCATATGAAGCTGTTCAGTACATTCAATCCTCCCCCTCTCCTGCCCTCCTTCAGTCTTCTTTCTTTTCTCTCCCTTCTTAATCTCTTTCTCAAACACTACTATATGTGGTGTGTTTCCATTCTCACTTGCAGAGCCGGCTGTAGCAATGGCATCCTTTGAAACAACTCCAAGTCTTCCCTCTGGGATACCAGGAATCCTTTGTGAACAATCCCATAAAGCGTGAGCACAGAACCTCAGAAAGATGGCTTGCTCAAGAGGCCGCCTCACCTTTGACAAAATCCTAAATGCATGATTGCTCTTGGTAACAATGATACCTTTGGAAATGGAGAAAGGAAAAATGAAAATATTCACTTTTTGAAAGACAGGGCTCTCATATGGAGACCAGCTCATCTGCTTAATGTATCATAGCCTAAAAAGTCTGGACAAAAAAAGTAAGAAACTGATAAACAAAAAAAGTCCTCTCAAGGTTATGTATTTATTGTTCACTGGTATAGAGGTACATAGCTATAAGTGAATATATATAAGAATCTGTTCATACAATTTAATTTGGCAAAAAAACCCACCTCCCTAAAATACGCTTTAGGCTGGATCTCAATATCTGTCATCTATCCTAGCTCCAGAGTACTTTTTCAATGCACGTTCATGATCATTAGAATTTTATGAGAATTTCTAAGACTAATTCTTGTGATGAGCTCAACCATGCAGTACCCTATATTGAAGCAACTCTGCTTGTGCCTTCATTGTGCAAAGGAGTATCACAGAGCTGTACAAACCCTCTTTTAATTTCTGCCAGAGATATGGCAGAAGTGGGAGGCTTCAATTTGTTAGCACAGAGGTCAGCGATGTGTTAGGTTTGCTATATTTTTTCCCCAGCTACTTAAAATCTCTTTCAGTATGAATAACACTCAGTGCACTTGTCAGAAAGTCAGCATATGCCCAAAGGTTTTAGATAACTGAGCAAATGGGCAAGCATCAAAGGGCTCACACTCGAGAGGAGGCTACAGTCATCCCATTTAGTGTGAACTTTGGTAGCTGATGCTGAGTCTCTTCCTGCCAGAGCAGTAAATGGCCACTGGGAGAATAGTAGCTGTTCCCAACAAAATGAGAGGCTTAGCAGAATCTGCAGCCATGAAGTCTGCGCATTCCAACAAAATACTATTTCATTCATAAATTGAGAAACTGAATGATATCTCCTAGAAAATCTTTTCCGTGGAATTTGGATTTTTGCAGCATTGTCAGCTGTGGGAACAGAAGAAAATAATTGTTGGAGAAGTGTCATGGGTAATTTTGATAATTTTTAATGTTTTTATGGCTGGATGGCTCAGAATGCAAGCTGAGTTGCCTGCAAAATTGAATGTTAGATCTGCTGTGCTTTTACTCACATACCTTTTAATACTGATGTACGTAGAAGGGCAGTTTTCTGCCAAGGATTCCTGACTTTTTCAGATCACATATCATTATATTGCTCACTATAACTAAAACCAGACAAAACAGTCACCAACAAAAGTCAATTACTATTATAAAGAAATGAAAATTGGCTAATGAACTGTAACATTAAATAAACACACTTCTGATCATAAAAAGGGTGCAAATAAGAAGCTCATTATTCAGAGTTTTAGTGGGAGAGGCTTATTTTTAAAGATTATTCGGGTTTTGTCTACATATAATCTAAAATACAGCCACAAAATTACTAAAGTTCAGGTTACTGACAGCTTCAGAGCCTCTCAGGAAGAAGAGGAGTAATTCAGTGGCATTCAGGTTAGGTACTTTTATTTAGCTAAGGTCAAGGTCATATTCACAACCCAGGATTTGGTATTTTCTTGGCTTTTCATCCTTTTCATAGGATAAAGAAAACACCTTATCAGTTCTTTTCATAGCATAAGTAGCTTGTTGTTTTCTTTTTGTTCTCAAATGTTGGCCATTTTCACATTATTGTGCATAAGCAATGACACAAAATGCAAACTGTTTGCTTTCAGAAGTGAAAGGCAGGAGGGGTAAATTCAGCTGTGGTGCCAGGACAGCACTGGCACCCAGTGGCTCAGGATCCTCTTGGCTCAGCATCCCTCTTTACAGGCTTTAAAGGCCATCCACCTTCGTAATTTAGCTACCTCAGGTGTTTTTCAAGCATATTTCTGTGGAATGTTACCACAGGAAAGTGATTTCCAGTAGAAAATGTAACTTTTTAAAACAAAAAACCTCTTCAGAAAATACTGCATGCCCCAGTGACTGACTTTGGAAACCTCCCTCTTCCAATCTTGCCCTGCACAATACCTGTGTGCAGCACTGATGTTTCTTCTTCATAGGTCCACAGGAGACAGAAAGATGCAGTTAAACTTGTATAAACCCATTGGCAAAGGTTAAAAAGATCGAAGCAGGCTTACTGTTGCACCACAGCCAAGGGTCTTGTTTTTTCCTATAGATCAGCTGCTATGAAGAGAATTACCCAGGCTTTCCAGCAACTGAGAATATTTTTTATGTAAGTTCCTAATTTTTCCCTTTCTGTGTTCTTCACCAGCAGTATGTCAAACCCCTGATACGCAGCATTTACCTTGTCAGAGAACCATCGTTGCCTGCTGGGATACTTTTATTATAGCTTTCCAAACCCCACCTGGCATTTTACAGCTTGAATTCTGCTCATCCAGTCTAACCACAGATTTAAATAGAAAGAGAAGTGTAATGAAATCAAAAGGCACCTTTACACTTGTGGCAGCCAGTCCATCCCTTACAGTGACAAGCTTTACCAAATCAATTTTTCAGAGGGTGCAAGGGCAGGGCTTTTAACCTCTGATCAGAGATCTTGAAGACTAAATTGACTGTGTACCATAAGGTCCACTAAAACCGAATGACAGTGGGCTCACATTTTCTGTATGTACCTCCCCAGGAAAATAATGAAGGACTCTCAAATGAAAATAAAAACTGAAAACTGTTGGTGCAAGGTAATATTTTAATGTTGATCTGCTGGCCTGACTGGAAACATGCTGACCTGGAACCTTTTGCAATACAAAGAAAAGGCAAAAATATTGCTATTTTCTCAGTTTTTCTATAGTTCACCCTCTCTTCTTTCCCCAGCATTTTCTGATTCAGAGCGTAGTGCCCCATACCACTTTTTCACTGTTTTCTTTGTCTAATGTCATTCTGCACCCCTTAACTACCTATTCAATCGTTAGTGATGTTTTCAGAACAGTGACAATTGTCTGAAAGCATGCAGCAGCTTCCCGGTTATCTAGGAATTCCCCTCTTGGGAGCACCTGCAGATAGCGTATAGCTCCTGAAGATCCGCTTCATAACTTCAAGCCCAGGGAACAGTACCATGTGAAGGTGGATGAGCATGGGGAATGCATCGGTGCTCTCTCCTGAGCTCCTTCCAGCAAGGGGAACCCTAAAGGAGCACTGTGCTCCCGTCATAGGGATCCACTGTGTCTTGGGAAGCCTTTACCTCATACACCCCACTCCTCCACTTAGGAAGCTAAACACAGGGACTGCAAAAGTAGCAAAATGCAGCAGACAGCCTCCAAAAGAGAATTAGAAAATAAAAGCCGAGATTGTAGTTTTCAGAGAATAGTGAAACAGATGTTCCACTTCTTGCAGAGACAGCCACAGAGCTGTTATCTTAGTGTGATGCACACAAGACTCATATCTTTAATTTGCACCTCATTTGCCTTCCAGAAAATGAATGAGATACTGTAATCGTTGGCCAGCATGCATTTAAAGCTTCTGTGCTTCAGCAGTCACTGAGCACTGGTTGTCATTACAGCTTGTTATACTTTCATTGCTGCGTAAAGTTTTCACAGATCAATAAACAAACTTCATAAGAGCCAGAGTCCCTGGACACCTGTAAGGGTCTCTTCACAATCTGTAGAGCCAGCCATGTCACAGGGCTCAATTCTGGAGAATGACAACATTTTCATTTAAGCTGTGCAGAGAATTTTCAGTCCTTGTACTTGAGCAATGTTAATTGTTTGCACAGTTAATTAAACTATGGGTGAGGTATTCTGTTAAATATCATGTGTAATGCACATATTGACTGTTTCAAGGTGAATACTTTTCTAAATCATGAGCTATTGAATGTTGACTCACTGTGGTCTATTTTCTCTAATTGCCTTGAAGCTTCTCTCTAGTGGTTGTTATGATAGAAGGTGTTTTTTGCCCCTGAAAAAACTTACTGACTCCAAGTATGAACATCAGTGGATGTTTTGAGAATCTCTATGCAGGAAAGTGACCCTCCTGAGTATGCTTTTAGGCTGGTAATTGTCTGGTGTTCACCTTTCCCTTGCGTCAAACAGTCCCTGGGCCTATGGACTAAAGCCTGGTGGTCCCTTAGTGTACCTGTCAGTCATATTGTGAAGATACAGCACAGGACTATGTCTCTCATGGGGTCAAGTCATTGCTTTCTTCCAGGACTCTGTCTATGTAAGCAAAAGTTTTAGAAAGTTTTGTTTTCTGTATAAAATGACAACCAAATTATATTTTGTACGGTAAACATCTGCAAGCTCTGCAAGAATTCTCACTGTGTAGCACTAGTCATAAGGTTTAATAAGTTATCCTGGCTTCATGTGATGTGATAAATGCTCAGTAACTCCTCAGCCACTTGAAAAACTTGTCATTCCACCCAAAACCACTATTCAAAAGTATCCTTCATATCATAGCATGCATTCAGAGGCAGATTGATGAGGAAAAGTAGCTCCTAGATGATATTTCATGACTTATTATAAGTTCAGAGTTACTTATTTGAAGAAATCAACTCTGTGGCTTAGCAAAATGTCTTGATAAGGCAGGCTATAGGTTGAGCTACATGGTTAAAGCAAAGTCGGGGAATTTTTTAGTCCATATTGGATGTCTGTGTATTTCTGTATAATTCTGATCATTGGTCAACAGCAGATGTACGATGATATACGGGACACCCATTTTTAGCTGAAACAATTAAAAAGACCTCTTCAGTTTTAAGGGATTTTATCTTGAGTTTTAATAATGGAAGTGAGATTCAAACCATAATAGCAATTCAAGAGACATAATTCTGTAAAACAGATTCCACTTTATTTCAATGGCTCTTTTCCCACCAGCATGAAAAAAAGTTTTCCTCTCTGAATATAAGTATCATTTAGAGCATTAAACATATCTATTGAATGATAATTGCTGCATTCAAAATTCATGCTCTTTTCATCACACATTAGCAATACGATGAGAAAGAAAAGAGTGTTTGGAAAAGAACAGATACTGCTGGATACCACTCGACTGAGACAGAAAGGATGGCAGAATCTATTGCTGAGCAGCACAGTGCAGGAGAAAGTAAAACACTGTCCACGGTTTTCCACTGTCTGATTTTGAGAAGATGCTGAACTCCTGCTCTCAGAAAAGAGATGCTGGAGTTAGAGAGAGAAAAAAAGCAAGTCTATGTCTCTGTCCTTCCTTGCTTGCCCTGGAAGTCAAGCGGCTGATAAAGGCTGTTGGGTGTAACCTGTTGGTCAGAGCATCTTTGGAGCAGGTATCAAATTCAAACTTAATTCAGAATTGGCAGAATTGCACAGGCAAAAATATCAGTCTGCAAAGTCCTCTGCTTGTTAGGCAAAGAATTAAATTCCCTCCAGGCCATCCTGGGAGATGGGAAGAAGTCTCTACAGAGAGAGAACAGCAAATTCTTTCTTTGGCTGCTGCAGAAGCATAAGGTTACATCTTCACAGGACTCATCTCCATTTTTTGCTTCTAATGGAAATCTATCATTAATGATACAAGTTCCTGTTGTTTTCCAGCCACTTTCAGAAGTATATTTAGACTTGGTAATCAAGTAGGGAGGTGTGGAAAGGGCTATCAAGAGATAACAGCTAATAAGCAAAGACAAAGATCAAAACAAAACCTGAAATGAACAATTTCTGACTGCAGTGATGAAAAGTTAGGTTGTATTTTTATCATAGTCTTTGCTTATTAGCTGGTAGCTAGTCATGCTCGTTATTTTCCAG
Organism: Amazona ochrocephala; assembly: GCA_039720435.1. Taxonomy (NCBI): domain Eukaryota; kingdom Metazoa; phylum Chordata; class Aves; order Psittaciformes; family Psittacidae; genus Amazona; species Amazona ochrocephala. Next base: position 75,853,065 of record CM077881.1, on the reverse strand, counting down.
AGTAAATAAGGGTAAAGTTTTATCTGCCAATGAACTAAACTTTTAATTAACTTTCATATTTGTCTTAAGTTAAGACTAATGACTCTCAATGGAATTGCCTACAAATCCTTAAACTTTTGAACAAAGGGACCAGAGAAAAAGCACCAAGTTTCCTTTGAAAACCAACCTTTCTATTAGGGAACAAAATCAAACATAAACAACTTGAAACTGGGAAACAGAGTATTAATATTCATGGTAAAAACAAACTGAAAGAAAATTTGAATTTCTCTTCACCCCAGTGGATTTTTGTTAACGATTTCACACAGATCAGCAAATTATACTAATTATTTCAGTACTTGGTCTCTAAACTGAAGGGAAATTGTTGGTATTTAAATGAAGTTTCTCTGAAGTATAACATACTTTCTTTAACCTGTTCTTTGTTGATAATGGCTTTACCAGAATATCACCTATTTATGCAGATTTCTTCTTTTCCTTCTTCCCCATCATCATATATGGTGAGGTTAATGGGTGTCAGGATGATTTGCCAGGATCAGGGCACTCTGGGTAGAAGAATACCAGATGTGAAAGACCTGTGGAATTGCCAAAACCATTAACAGGATGTATTGCGGCAGTGCCCAAAATAGGTTTTACTCAAATATAATTTTATTCCAGTTGTAATACATAAACTAATATTGTAGAAATAATTTCGGCAGATGTCAATGCATAAATATTGAGTAGATAAAAGGGGGACACAATGACTGAGAAGCACAAAACTTGTCAAAAGCATAACAGTTACAAATCCTACTGGCCTGGGGATAGTCTGCACTACTGTGAAATTAGAATATTATCTATGAAGGGTGAGCTGACACCCTTTATGTTACAGCTACTCATGAGAGGTCACTGCTTTAGCGTATACCCTCGTGATGGTGGCATGTTAACTGGCAGATCGTTAAAGAGATGATGCAGAAGAAAACAAGGAATGTGGCCCTGTACCATATATTTGACAACACTTGGCTGCAGGCCACGTATTTTTTTTTGAGTACAGGGATTTTTCCTCCTTTCTTACTGGCTCCTCTGACAGCAAGTGTGCTTTCCTGCTCCGTTATTGACTTTGTTGCAAGCAGTCCTCCGAGCAGAATTGATTAATGATACACTTTGCAGCCATCCAGACAGCTTCCAGTGAAGTGACAAAAGAAGTTCTGCTTCTGCACCCACCTAATCAATGAAACACAAAGAAAAGACCAGACAAAACAGAACCCCTACGTGGAGCTATGGGGTGCCAGACATCAGGCACAGCTCACGAAAGTGACATGCAGTGGTTTTAGTTATTGTATAATATTCCTGGTTTGTATTTCCAAGATAAAGATCTTTCTTTTAAGGAACAAAAGAGTAAAAGAAAAGCATATCTATAACCACAGATCAATGTGTGAAAATGAACCCAAAGTTTAGCAAATTTTGCCATTGAAGGCAGCATATGTTAATATACCAGCATGAGCAACAATTGGTTGATTTCTCCATTTTTTACAACAAAATATATTTTAAAGCTGAAAACACTAAAAATGTTTAAATTGTTAACCAGGAATGGTTTGATCTTGGAAAGGACTGAGCACTGTCATTCTGATCCAGCAATTTTCTGAGTGCGTGTTTAATTGGATTGTGAATCAACACTCCGATCCTTGAGATAAACGACATAATTAGCACTGCAGATCAATAAATGTTTTGTTAGACTGAGACTGAGTGTCCTTTGGCAGAATCAAGCCACATGAGAAACTGAAAGGACTTTGCCAGGTCCTTGTCACCCAGGTACCTGCATGAGCATGATGCAAAGGCATCAGTTTACTTTAGAAGTGTCATCTTTATTTACTAGAGAGAGATGCACATCAGGGTCTAAAATGAAGAGCAGTGAAGGCAGCAAAGCCACTTGCAAGGATACTTCTATGGTCTATTAGTTCATGGATGAATTTTAGGAAAAGGTTGTGCCCATGCACAATTTAAAGCTCAACTTCTTGTTGACCCTGGCTGGATGCCTGGTGCTATCAGAGTTGCTCTATCACTCCCCTCCTCAGCTGAATAGGGAAGAGGCAATATAACAAAAGGCTCGCCAAGATAAGGACAGGGAGAGATCACTCACCAGTTACTGTCACAGGAAAACCAGACTTGACCTTGGAGAAATTAGTTTAATTTATTACCAATCAAATCAGAGTTGGGTATTGGGGAATAAAACCAATTCTTAAAAACACCTTCCCCCACCCCTCCCTTCTTCCTGGGATCAACTTCACTCCTTAATTCTCTGTCTCTTTCCCTAAGTGGTACAGGGGGACAGCAAATGAGGGTTGTGGTCAGTTGAGCTCTGCTGCTTCTCCTTCTAAGGGGAGGATTGCTCGCACTCTTCTGCTGCAGTGTGGGGTCCCTCCCACAGGAAACAGCCCTCCACAGACTTCCCCATCATAAGTTCCTCCTACAGGCTGCAGTTCTTCATGTACTGTTCCAGTGTGTGTCCCTTCCACGGGGTGCATCCTTCAGGAATAAACTGCTCCAGGGTCCTCCATGGGGTCATAAATCCTGCAGCAAACCTGCTCCACATGGGCTCCTCTATCCATTAGGCCACAGGTCCTGCCAAGAACCTGCTCCAGTGCAGGCTTCCCACAGGGTCACAGCCTCCTTTAGGCATCTGCCAGCTCCAACATGGGGTCCTCCATGGGCTGCAGGTGGATATCTGCTCCACATGGACCTCCATGGGCTGCAGGGGCTCAGCCAGCCTCACCATGGTCTGCTACAATGGCTGCAAGGGAATCTGCTCTGGTGCCTGGAGCACCTCCTCCCTCTTTTTGCACTGACCTAGGCATCTGCAGGGCTCTTTCCATCATATATTCTCACTCTTCTCTCCAGCTGCCATTGCTCCTGGGCAGTAACTTTTCCCCCTTCTTAAATACATTATCCCAGAGGTGCTGTCACCAGTGGGTCTGTCTTGGAGCCATCTGGCGCTGGCTTTGTCAGACATAGGCAAAGCTAGCAACTTCTCACAGAAGCCATCCCTGTATCACCCCCTGCTACCAAAACCTTGACACACAAACTCAGTACACTTGTCCTGTGTCCTCTGATGGATATTTTTTACCGTAATTCAGCTGAGCTGCTAACCTTGACTCGCTTTGCCTGTGCAATGTGGGACCATCTTGATGTAAGGCCATTGCATGTGTATTTTACAGAACAAATGACTGTGTGAGGTGAAGGCATGAGAGAATTAGGTTCTAAGACAGCATGCCATAAATCTTGCTTTATAGGACAGGATACTCTGGGTCACTAGAATTATCTTGTTATAAAGCCAATGAGATAGAAAAGCAAATAGTGACTCAGTTTTGAAGCACTCCAGTCCCTTGAACAGGTAAAAGAAAAGTCTGAAATCTATCAGCCAAAATGCATTCCTTTATGCACAAACAGTATCCTCACATGCATGTTTCCCACACACGCCAACACTTAGCGAGTACAGAAGCATTTGTTGTTCTGCTGTACCACTTGGGGAATGAGCCCTGCTCCTCCTTCCTCTCTAAGGAGATTCTGCTTTGTGACAGATCTTGTCAGAGGCTAATTATAACAAATGTCTGGAATATTTGCTCCAGAATAACCTTTGTCTCTAAGATGGATCACATGCATGAGGCGGGTCCCCTTGCAGAGGCTGGGACATCAAGTCCTGCTTCAGAACAATGTCTAAAATTCAATAACGGCACTGTGTACTTGTCTGACCGAGTTTGGCAGTTTCTGATTGATTTCTTTTCCTCTTCAAACCTTGCCTGTCACGAGTGGCTAATTAAAAGTGCAGTAATCTGATATAATCTGTTTCCCAGTTGGTGCGGCAGTTGGCTATCTAACAGAAATAATTGATTTGTAAACTGCCAAACCTCAGACATTTAGACTTGCATTGTCTCCTCCAAACCATGTCTAATTGGCAAAATTTGTCTCCTGATACGTCAAATGACCCACACAACAAAATTAATTCAGCTTTCACTGCTATGGAAAATCAATAGGATAGAAATAGATAAATTTCAAAATGTAATAAAAGTCTGGAGGAAAAGCAAATGAACAGGAAGAGAGGCTGCTTGTGCAAAGTCAGCAGTGTGTCACCATTTGGCTCCCCTCAGTTTTTCCACTGCTGTTATCAAAAAAGTCATAGTTACCTTGTCACTTAGAATGGAATTACCTTTACAGCTCAAATTGCACCTTCTTCTTGGTTTTTTCAAATACAGGTCAAACCCCTGGCCACGTGTGTGGCTTCCAGTGGCTGGTGACCCACGCAATAAATTCTCTCAGTCAAGGAGCAAGATAATTCCTTAGACTGAGGAGAGGATATCCATCCTTAAGTATCCTTGATGTAGGCCAATACCTCGTTATTGTAGGACACAACAGAAACCTGAGTTGGAAGGGGTGAAATTAAACGACAGCATTGGAACAGGTACTGAAATCACTGTAGCACTAAATCTGCTGCTGCCTCGTGAAGTTCAGTTCTTCATTTTCCAACCTGACAATGAGCATAAGTGTTTGCTTTCCTCCAAGTTTATAAACGAAGCAAAAGTAAACCAAGCATAGAAGTGTTTTATGGATCAGGCTATCACAGTTCTTGGAAAGCCATCTGCTCATATGATGATCTTATAACACATCTGAAAGCAGTCAGGTTTGGAGTAATAAAGCTGGGGTTTGCACCTCAGAAAGGATATGCGCTAGAAAACCTGTCACAATACCTAAAATAGGAGCATGTGTGCAATAAATCTGTTCCTTTGTGGGGTTTGCCCTCTTTTGTTCAGTGCAAAATATTTTCTTTTAAACCTTCAGGCTCAAAAATTAACTTATACTGAAACAAAAAGGAATCTATTCTTCTGCAGAGACCACAGACCCTACCACCACAGGGCACAGCACAGTAGCCCCAGCCAGCAGAGCATGCGAGCGCTTTAGGGCAGAGCTTCCATGCTGCAGGTTCAAACTCTGCTTAGCCATATCCTAAACTAGCTTATTTTTCTCCTTGCAGCTCTCATACCAAGAGGATTAGATCACACCAGGTTGCACCACTGGCTTCTGTGTTTGAGTAAATAGCAATTCTCATACGGTGTGTTTGCTCTCTTTTGATTCCTGTTGGAAGTAAATACAGTTTAGTTATCTGTGCAACTCAATGTCCCCAACATCTTTCTTTCCCCTTACCAATGCACACAACACTCACATACAAATGCATAAATATATATATTTGGTTTGAATATTTACACACTTCATGTATATATATATTTACATGAAGTTTACATTTACATATGTGTGTGTAAATAGTCAAGCTAAATATGTATAACATATGTATTTGCATGCGACTATATATATAGAGTACATGTATCTATTTCTGTGTATTACATAGATACGTGTGTAATGAGTACACATACATACACACTGTGAATTTCAACCCTATTGCTGTTTAAGACTAGGTCCTATGCACAGCACCTGTTTGTTGGGTTTTTTGCCTATTTATATCCCATATTCTTATTTTCTGTGAGTTTTCTCTAGTTTTATGCATGGTAGCACTTAAAGCTCTATTTTAAGTTTGAACGAATTTTACAAGTTAAATGGACTCTAATGTCCAGCTTGCCTTTTAGATGTAATAAAATGTGGGTAACTGAAACATGTGGATGGTTTTGAGATGCTTAGATTTACAATGTATATTTAATTAGGTATAAATTTTATACTGTATGCAAGTTATATACAAACAAGTATTTCAAGTTTTGGTAAAATATCTAAGAAATCTTCTGGATTTCCCCAAAAGATGTCCTCTCTCCCCAAACATCTGCATAAAACTACAAGTTCCATTGTAAATCCATGGCAAAACCCAAGATACTTTAATGTTGCATTTGATGTTTTCCCTTTTTTGCAATAAGAATCTACTCCAGCTACATATTTCATACTTTTAAACTTTTGTTTTGTATGACTTTCCATCAAATCAGTATTTTCCAGCTTCAGCGATCTGAGAGCCCTGAAACCTCTGTTTCTTCAGCCTCCTAGTCCCTAACCCCAGTCTGGGAAGTTTGATTAACCTCAGGGAGGTGTCAGAGCAGAGCTGGTGGCTTGGCTGTGCAATGGGGCTCCCAGATTGCCACAGCATCTGCAGTTCCTCAGTCCTCTGAAGGGCCCCACCACCTACCCTTGATCTGAGGCTTGGGAAGGTTCTGGAGAAGCCTAAAAGAAGGCCTCAAGTAGCTGCCATAGCCTGGGATGGAAGGCAAATGGCAGGCCTGGGGTCACCTTAGCAGGAGCTTGTCAATAAAACAAAAAGGGGGAGGAATCAAGGCTGGCGCCTACCCAAACCAGGTGAGGTTAGGGGAATCGCTGTAAAATCCAGCATGCTGTTTGGGCTTTGGTTTTGGTTGGGTTTTTTTTCAAATCCTTAGCGCATGAAATTTAAAAGAAGAATGAAGACACTACAGTGAGAAACACAAGTCATCAATCACTCTTCTTCAGTCTGTTATCAGTTTGACTAATTCCAATCAGAGCAGGCTCCAGCCTCCTTTAATTACCTTGTCACCAGTCTTGTCTCACTGCCTGTCTTTGACAGAGCTTGCCCATTGTTTCACCAGCACAGTCCCAGCACTTTGCACTTCAGCCCAAGGAGGGTTCAGCAGTGCACAGAAAGAACAAGCTTTTAGAGTGATTTGAATTTGGAGAGCTTTAATGCACAGAGGTCCAGTGGTACATGAGGCATACAGATAGATGTGTGCATGTAGAATCAAAGTAACTGAAAATCATCATCAATACAGTAATTTGCCCATTTTTATATATAGGCTATAATGGTTTCATATGATGTAGGAAAGGGGATTTTTTTGTTGTTGTTAAGGGATCATGAAGTGGAAAGGTTACCCAAAAAAGCTATTTTCAGATTTCTCAATATCCTATATTTCTGATTAGAGGTATACTCTGGGCCAAATAAACAAGGCCTTTGCCCACCCTGACAGATGTATAATGGACAATTTTTCCATGTTATCCTACAGACAAAAAGAAAAATTATCAAAATTAGTATGTCTGTGTATGCAACTGTGCAATAAATTGTCAACATCTGAATAATGAGTTAATAAAAACATAGAATTACCTCTAAAACAAAAAAGCATAAATGATCCCTAATTGTCATATGTCCTCTTCATCTACAGTGAGGAGGACAGCTTTATTTGCAGCATAGACTAAATTATGTTCCTGAGTGAAAGCAAATGACATTGAGGAATTAATTACTGAGGCATTCAAAGTGACTATACAGAGATTTCCTGAAGGACTAGTATGGATTAATCATGACATCTCAAGGTGCTACCCTTAATAGGATTTCCAAAGATTTGATCTATGAGTAAATTTTGAGCTCATGAATATCATGTGAACCTGGATGTATTTTCCCCCTATAGCTATAACTGCAGACTTGCCCAGTTTTCATATTGTTAGTGAGTATGAATGTCTGGTGGTAATTTTAGGTATCTACTGTTTATTCAATAAATAGTGGAGTTTTTCACCTTGAAAGCTGAAATTACACTACCTGGAGATTTCTATAGAGATATAAACCATAGATAATAGGATATGCTTTTCTGAGTGCAAACAGAGTTGCATGAAGATTTGCTGCTCTGGAAAGTAAGTCTCCCTAACATTGGTTATCAGGTTATTTGTTATGCATCTACAGAACTTCTTTATCAATACAGTTGGCATAAATGACCAGTGGTATATGTAATCTATGGGGATTAATTGAGCCCTGTGACAGAAATGAAAAAGAGAGCTTTTCAAGACTTTGTTGTGGCTTCCTTCTGAGAAAGAAGAGTACTCTACTACATAATAAAAACATTTTCCACATATAGGCTTACTGTGAAATAGGCTACTTTAAAGACAGACCTAGGAATATTAAGAAAGATTTTCCCTAATCAAAAAATATTGTGATTGACTTGAAATCCATTACTAAAGCAAAAAAAAATCTGAAGTGAAAAATATTCACTAATCTAAGTGAACACATTTATAAGAATTTAAGAAGGAAAGAATACACCTGATGTTGTGTTCACTTTTTGAATTGCTTTTTAAAGTAATTTAATTTTCACAAATGATTTTTACATCTTTTGATCATTTGCACATATATGCAATTAGATTTGAACATGATTTATAGATTTAGCTGTGATAATTGTATTTTTACTGAGACAGAGACCTCAGTCTTGCAAAAACACGATTTATTTTCAGAGCAAATAAAATAACCTTATCTTCATAAATCAAAGCCTATCAAAATGATCATTAATTTTAATTCTGTTGCAACATGGCTAGAGTTTTGTGGGGGGCTTTCTTATGGTAAGTTATCATAACTTCACAGCTCATCATAAAGAGACATGGCTGCTACTGCTGTGTCATAGAAAAACAACTTCAGATAAGCTCTTTTGCTACTCTAAACTGCTGATGCCCCACGTTGCTTCAGGCATGTTTCAATACCTAATACCATGCTGACTTTATTTGAATTACTGATTCCTTGGTCTCGCAGGCAAAGTGAGTCATAATATCCATCAACTTTGAGCAGAATGGGTTTCCATTTTTAAGATTCAGTTCTTTCCGTAAGTGCAGGTGCCAGAGTATTTTAAAGACGCATTTTATGCACATTGCAGGCAAGATCCTCAAGATGCATGTCTGACCCATAAAGGTATGTCAACTCAAAATGTCCACTGGTTTAAATATGAGAAATGGCTCATGCATCTTTCTGAATATGATCCTCAGATTAACAGTTAATCCTCAATTAATCCTCAGATTTACTTAAGTCTATCATCTTTACTGACTGTGACCAGAACTTTAAATTGAAGGTGTTCATCCCTGGTTCTACTAGCAAAGATGAGCATTAGACATCAGGGAGAATGATTGCATTGAACTGAAGCATTAGTTTTTGGAGTTTGAAATGAGCTTGTTTTTTTGTGAGGGATAGGAGTCAGCAGTTTTGGAGGCATGATCATTTAAATCTGTCAGACATTCAGCTACTACAAATTACTAGAATTTCACTGAAGATAAGAGAGCAAAGATACTTTGTGATATTTCAGGGTCTGGTAACAAATGTTCACATTTTGGATAAGAAGAATTAAAAAGATACATAGTTAAATATTTACACATTTATACATGTGTGTACATGAAGATATAGATAGATCAAAACAGATCATAGAGATAAATGTACTTCCACAGTAACAGAAAATAACTAAAAGCCAGTATTTCAAAATTCCCTCTTTTTTGATTCATACTCCCAACACCAAATGTATACCCTTCATAAAATTAACAAAAATTGAATATAAATGGAAATTATTCACTCCTAAAGCCATTACTTTAAAATCCTTCAGTAAGTCCAAAAAAGAGCACCTTTGAAACATTCTGCTTTGGTTCTCACTGGGCATTGTGAAACACTCTCAAAACAAAAGAGCATTACACTTTACAGAATAGGAAGTGTATATATACCTTACAGTAATGAAAATTGAAATATACCTTATAATAATGAATGCTTGCACGCCCCATAACCCAACATAGTAACCACATATCCCTTCTTCTACAAAGAAAAGCTGACTAGTGGAAAAATACCCACCAAAGTGTCATTTTACAGCTTGAACAAAAGCAGTTCTTGTCTCCACACAACATTTTTAAATGGCTGAGAACAAAAGGCAAGTATGCCCTGAACAGGGTGGTGCCTTCCTGCAGCGAACAGACCCACCGACAAGAATTCCCCCCAGGATTTCTCACAGCAGCCTCAAAGGCATCTCTGCTGTTTTTCTGATTTGCAAGCAGAGGCAGTGTATATGCATGGGCATAGAGATGCTTCTTCAGATCCGCTCAGGGTGGCCAAGGATGACACTGTGACCCACAGTCAACTACTGCAAACCAGCTGGAAATTAGCATCCCTTTATCAGTGCCCTCCACTGCTCAGTGGATCATCAGCCTACTTCCTTTGCATGTCTTTTATCGATATTTTAAGCTATCTGATCATCAAATCTGGACTGATTTGGTAAGGCATGGTCATGCGATCTGCCCCACCCGCTCTGGTCTGGAGTTGGTCAGACCTAGAGGATGGAGAGCCTCAGAGTGATCCAGCCATTTGCAAGGGAATGGCTCACCGAGGCCCTCACGTTACTTTAGGCACTATGGTGCTCAAAGGAATATTCAACAGTGCTAACTCCCTCCCCTGAATCCTGTGATCTCTAGTATGTAGTTATGTTAACATAATGCATACCTGATAGTAAATTGTGAGAGAAAAAACATTCTTTCGTAGCTGGCCTTCATTTTTTCAATTACACCGTTTTGAAAAGGCGTTGAAGTGGTGCTAATCTGAGCAATTGGGTTTTTATGGTGGGCTATTGTCAAACCAAGCACTGCAGGGAAGGAAAACACTAGCCAGTTATTTCCTGTTCGTTTTCTTCCTTATTAAAAGTCTTTAACCATTATGAGCAGATACTGTCTTTTATTTACCATAATGGCTTTTGATTTTTTTTCGATGTGTTACATTTTAGGACGTTATTTCTACATCATAAATATCACAATAATCTCAGGTATCAGTGAATAGCAGACACCAGGTGCATGAGGTCCTGGTGTGGGACCCTGCCCTTAAACACCTACTCAGATAAAATCTTTTCCTTAAGCAGAAAGATTCTGTTGTGGTTATGGTATATAAGAGATAAGACATGATACATATATTTAAAACCAAGCCAAAGCAAAACAAAACAAACAACAACAACCCCAGAAGGTCCTTACTTGAAGACATCAAGAAAAAAAACACAGGACTCAAGAGATTTTGCATTCCCCCTGCAGCAGTGCCTAGGGCTGGATCATCCTCACGTAACTCTAGTTTTGCCTGTTTCTAGTAGATGTTAAATCAATCCGGTGCATGCTGCCGTTTTGGCAGCAAAGGCACGTGGCAGTCCGCTGGTGACAGCGTGTGACTGTCTCCACTTCGAACCTCCTGACGTGGTGGAAGAGCTTTAGTATAACCGAGGCACAAGACACATCCACTGGTGCCCGAAAGACGTTCAACTTCGCATTCTTAACCTCCTTTCTGCAGCACACCTGAAGGCTTGCAAGCTAAGTCTCCTGAGCCTAGCAGAGTGCAGAGAATGGCGCCCCTGGGCCGGCAGGGCAGGAGTTAACCTGTAGGTGGCCCAGGTGGTGGCAATGAGGATATGTGGGTGGGCAGAGCTGGGAGGAGCCCCCTCCCCGAAGGCACTGAAGTCCTCTTTGTTCCAGGCTGTGGCTGGCTTGCTGTTGGTCGGTGTGTTCTCTCTGTTGCTGTGCTGGAGGCAGAGGTAGGTCCGAGCTTATGAAAGAAGGGAATTGTTGGAAGTGAGTTTGGGAAGAGAGATGCAGGGGTTTCCGCAGTGCGCGCAAGAGGGTGAGGCTGGTTGTTTCTGCTTAGGTAAGTGGGTGGTGGTAGTTACGGGTGTATAGTCTTGCTATAAGCAACCGATTAATGTGCCTGATGTTGCTTAATGACATTTTGAGAGTGGTAGGAGAAGGTCTGGAGATAGAGATTCTTATGTAGGCTCTGTGGTCTGTCTGTCCTTTTGCAGCAATGGGGAATGCCTTGGGCTTGGATTGTTTTCCCAGCTGACTGAACTGAATTTGAAGGTATAATGAGAACTGTGAGTTTAGTCTTTCCTTCCGTGTTGAAAGAGAAGGCCAATGTTCTTGCAATAGGGTGAGGGGTGATGGCTTTAAAATAAAGAGGGGAGATTCAAGCTAAATGTGAGGAAGAAATTTGTGTTTCTGAGCAACCTGATGTAGTTGAAGATGCCCCTGCTCATTGCAGGGGGGTTGGACTAGATGACTTTTCCAGCTAAAGTTGTCCTGTGGTTTGTTTCTTGTTGCTGTCCAACAGTCTTTTTGGTTAATTATCTAAGTGCTTTTTACTTAGTTTAACACAACCATGCAAAGCTTTGGTCACTTGTGGTCTTTATGACTTTGTATGGGCAAACACAGCAAAATCATATAGATTAATTGTATCCAACGAACTGGAATAATCATGGGTTTTGATTATGTCTTAGGAATGTGTGTGGTTAGTGCTTTATTGACTTGTCTGCTTTTGAGAATTGGCCATTAAAGAAAGGTTAGCATTAAGGTAGCTCAGTAAGTGTCACTAGGCAATTAACTTCACCTGCAAGAAAAGTGAACAGTGAACTGTTTTAAGATACTGTATTTGAAAGCAGATTTATTGATGATGTATCGCACCTATGCATTTCCTCACCTAAATCCTGCTGATAGGCCATGCTTAGTTGGTTCTGAAAGATCCACTGAGTGTGATTATGGTAGCTGACACAGCTGATGTGTGTTCCTTTGGGCACACCTGCAGCAAACATCTAGAGGAGTCTATTGCTTGAGTATGTGGCTGCATATTGATTATGGTCAGCTGTTTAAAGTTTTGTAATATATACTTAAGCATGCAAAGTATTGAAGTGTTGCTGTTCAATCTGTCCTCTGTAAGTTGGTGAGGTCTAAAGCTTGCATTTCTTCTGTGCACCCCTCACAGCTGCTTGGTGATCCAAATTTCTGGGACAGGATTGGAGTGTGCTAATGTTGCCTCATCTCTTGCCATGATTTTTTAGGAAAGACTGGCTTCGTTTTGTGCCTTCATTTTTGGGCAGGATGCACTTAGAGTGGCTCTTCCCAAGACAGTTTAAAGGGAGAGCTCTGCTTTTCAGGGAGCTTTCCTGTTCTCAGGAGCATTAACGTTTTCATTTAGCTGCTTGTCGGTCTTCCACCACTCTAAAGGAGATAGTAAATTCTACAGTTTTGGGGCATAGTGCAAGTACTTAGACTAGAGATTTCCAGCTGTGCTGTGTGTCCAGTGAAACTGAACACACAGTATACTGAAGGTAATGAACAGATATCTCACTGAATAACATTAGGGTTTTTTTCCCTTTGACATAGTACAAAGCCCTGTTTGTTCTGTGAGCCAAGAGTCAATAAGACTTCAGTGCTTAGCCCTGTCGTTTGCTATGGGAATTCATTCCCAGAAAAGTGTTTCTGTTTGTTATGTCGCTGCTTTTTTCAGGTACATACCATGTGAATATCTTGTTGGGTGCCTGAAGGTCTTGGCTTGGGATTTTCAGTGAAAGCTGTACTATTTAATCCTGGACTCATGCTGAGGTGTCACTTGCCGAGTTTCTCAACAAGATGCTACTTTTTTCAGTTTTAAAGCCTTAAATTCTTATTACGGCTTCTTCGGTAGGAACTGTATGGAAACAGACCTTGTTCTGTAAAAAGCATACCTGGAGAAATAAATTCAGTTTGCTAGAATCTCTGCTAAAACGAAATGGTGCTAACAAAGCAGAACTGTGTGACAGCTCTGGGATAATGTAACCTTGTGGAGGTGGAGGGCAGAAGAGGCGAGAAAGAACTGTAAAATTCCTGGTTTAATACATTTGTGGTGTTTCAAGGTCAAAGCGTTTGATTTGGGTCATTTGTAATAGCAACACCACCGACGATGGTAATGCTTTTCCTTTGCTTTTTACACTTTTGAAATCCATAGTACCAAAGCACATTCCTTTACATAAATCTGTGAAAATTTAGCTGAGCCTAACATATGTATTGAATATCAGTGCCTTTTGGTTGCTCTGAGCTGGGTGTGTAAAGGGAGAAGGGTTCAGCCAATGAGTAAGTTGATCCTAACAAAACCTTTTATTATTATGTTGTTGCTTTTTAATCTATAGCAAGCAATTCTGGTTATGATATGAATTTTTGCAATTGCCTATGCGAGGGGAGCATGCTGTTCTCTTTCCTACTTATATTTTCTTCTTAAGGGAGATCAAATCTTTTGCTCTCCTTTCAGAGTTACCTTTCTGAATTACAATGTTCTTTTGCTTTCATATTTCTCATTTAAGTTCTTGTACGAAGGCACTGATCTGCTGCTGGAATGATCTAGAATAGTGTTGCATTAAAGTAAATTCACTTACTGTGTTAGTGCCAAAATCCAGAGCTAGTCAGTGACTAATTTGGCTCCTATGGAAAGAAAAAAACAATACAACTGGAAATTCATTAAACTCAGTTCCACCTGAGTATCATCCAATGTAGTCGATGGAGCACATCTTATGGAAGAGCTGATCCTGCTTTGGTGTGGAGGGAAGAGCAAGCCTGTCGATATGTCTATGAAGTGGGGGTCATAATGACTCCCATCAGCAGCCCATCACATCTATAAGGGTGCAGCAACTACCACACCCCGTTAATCCCCTCACATACCTCAGCTTCAGGGCTCCTTGCTACAAATAGCCTTCTCCCAAATTCTACATTAATCAGCTTTTCCTCAGGATGGAACATTTAGCAACATCAAATACTAGTTTCAGACAAGCTTTCATACTAAAAACTCCTATTCTGAAGTGCTAATTAGCTTTTTTAATGTCTTGTTTGTTTTTCTACATATATATTTTATTTGTGGTACCATAACATTTAATGTATTTATGCTGTTTGTGCATAAAATTTTGCTATAAAATTAAAACACTTGATTAAAAGTTCAGTGAACACCGATCCTGAATCTGACTTCCAGGGTTCAGGCTGCTTCTTTTTATCTCGTCTCCTCTAGTTTAATCTCACTGTAGTCATGATTTCCTAGTGCAAAGCCCAAGTGGACTCAAATGTGGACACAAGTGTATATTATTCCCATATTACTGCAGTGCTCTGGGTTGTTGTATTATGACACTATTGACTACCTGTATTTTAGCAAATCTGAAGGTTTTTTAAGATCGCATAGATAGGTCTGATTCATGTCTTCCTATAAATTATTTCTGGTTTCTCACTACTTCAGTTGATTTTAAGTTATTTAAATCTAGGATTTTAAGTGAGTATACTGTTATGTAATTATTGGCAGAGTGATTAATTTTGTTGATTTGTGGTCCTTTCCAACCCTAACTATTCTATGATTCAGTTGTGCCATCTGTGTAAGAACATAGGGGTTATGGTCACGTATTTTGCTTCTGCAATAGATAACATCCAAGTTGTTTTCTAATGAGTTGGCTTAAAAGACATGAAACTTTTGGAGCAGAATGTGAGTTTAGTACTATTCTAGCTTCATAGTAGGCTGTCCTTCCTTGCTTCTGCCAGCAGGCAAGTGGCAAGCTGATTCCCTGGTTCCACAAGGTATTATGTCTGGTTGGTGGCTGTGGACCACGAGGGTGTGTGGGTAGCTCTCAGCTCAGATTTGGGAGAGAGGTATTACTGTCGCACCCTGTTACTTTTCTCTATATGTAAATGCTGGGTACTGAAATGCTTGGCTACCTGGATTTTTTGCTGAAGCTTAAAGAAGTAGAAGATGGGTTCTAGCTTAAGATGTATGTGGAGGAGGGTAGAGAAGGGGTGGGGAGAGAGGTAAATACTAAAGGTATCTGCAGCTGATAATTGTTCCTTTAGAAAGACTTAATTTGGTCTCTGAACATGACCTGATTTTGCTATTGATAGCATGTTAGGTTATTCAAAACCTGATCAGAAAGGTGTTATAGTGTTGTGGACAGGAAGGAGAGGAATAAGTTATAATCTGATTTTGAAGTAGTAAAACAAAGTGCCATGACTAAAGTGAACTTTAAGGTTTTGTGTAGTTACAGGATGTAACAATGCAGAATACAGTAATTTCTTTAGCTGCTGACTTCATTGTGTGAATCTGTCATATACCAAAGTCCTTTTTTGAGCCTAGCAAAGAGCTATTGATGGAAGACAGAACAACAAGCTGCTTTTACAAGCTTGAAACTTTCAGTTATTATGGCAAGAAAGTTCTTACTAGAAGAATATGCAAAATTGCTAAATGTACTTGTGTGAGATATAGTACTTTTTGATAAATTAGGATTTTATTGGAGGTTAATTTTGACTGAACCTTTGATGTGTAATAATTCAAACTCTCGAAAGCAGCCCTTCAGTCCTGGAGTGCTTATCTCTTGGTGTCATTATTTCAAACCTGCATGGATGTCCGTTATAATGACTTCCTGAATCACCACTGTTAGAGAAGCGTACATCTAGAGAGGTAAGCATACTGGTAATGGTTTAAATATAACAACTAACAATATTCTAAGTATGCTGGAGAGAAAACATGCAGTTATGAGCTACATGAAAAAAACGACATTGAGTTTTCTTCTGTCCTTTTTTGTTGGAGTAGAGAAAAGGAACAGCTGGAAGAGTTTCATAGGCATCGAAGTTTCAATCCTTTCAAAACATTCATGAGCAGAACCATTCTGGAGTAAATTTGGTAACTTCATAAGGAAACTTAAGCTGTTGTTCAGGTTTGTCGCATCAAAGTGGAGCTTTCCAGTGGCTCCTAGGCTTTTAAGCCTGTGAGTGATTGTGCGTTTCATCTTTATCTACAATGGAAAGGGCACCAGAATAAACAGCTTCTTTCAGTCAAATATGT
Organism: Amazona ochrocephala; assembly: GCA_039720435.1. Taxonomy (NCBI): domain Eukaryota; kingdom Metazoa; phylum Chordata; class Aves; order Psittaciformes; family Psittacidae; genus Amazona; species Amazona ochrocephala. The sequence goes on along the minus strand of CM077881.1, from coordinate 75,836,711 downwards.
TTAATTTTTTTTGTGAATTCCAATCAAGGTGTATGCAAGCTCTTTCTAAACTAAGCTGCTTGCTTGCAATGTGTTCTAGTCCAAGAAAACTTGTATTAGCCAGGGATTCTTAAACCTTATCTCTGTTTGGAGAACTAAAAATTGGAATTGATATAATTGGCACCAGTTAGTGTTGGTAATTTTCTCCAGGTTTTGAGTCTGTGTTGTTTTTTTACCACAGCAGTAGAAATAAAAAGCAACTTTTTTCTGAGAACATGTTGTACTAAAAGCAGATTCTTGCCTGGCGTGGAGTAAACTCTCCACACACTCAGGAGAGGTACTGTGTTTATTGGGGCCTGGGTGCTTGGGGGACATTTATACACAAAAGTGTATAGTCATGCAACACTAATAGAAAGTAGGAGTTTGGTTTCTCAAGCAAGAACTGGGACTGTGGCGAGTTTACCAAGTTAGGAAAGGAGAATAAAAGAACAGTGCTCCCAGTAACAGTGATTGTAATCCATGTAAAACATCTAATGTGTCATTCCTTCTAATCGCTACACATGCTCAGAGAAAGGGTCTTCATTTGGGCTGGAGTCTTTTTGAGCTGTGAATGTGATTTTTAGTTTTACAGTGAAGGCGGTTCACTTCAGGACACTTTGAACGTTAGTTTTGTTGCCAAATTGGTTAAAGGATTGGTCACTTTGCCAAGCTGTCAAATAACTCATCCTTGGTATTACCGGTCCTGGATGCTCTCCTTTTGATCTTTCAGACAGGACTAGGACCTGATTTTACTCATGAAGTCCTTATTGTTAATTTGAAGGTCATCTTGACCCATGTTCAAGATCTTAATACCTAAGTAACTATGACTACTGACAGCAGATATAAATACATCAAACATGAGGCAGCTTTCATATTTTGGAAGTATTTGGCTTTATTTTGGACACTGTATCTTAATGTGAGGGGTGGAGTGCTTTGAGTACAAAGGGTTTTGTAGGGATGATTAGCTGCATTTTATCTTCCTGGTCAAAAAAACAACTAGGTGGCATAATGATTGAATACAAGCACCTACCATGTGGAAAACATACATCGTTTAAAAAAAGTCAACAAATGTTGGGTCCTGTTCTCATGTCTTCTAGCCAATACTGTAATTCCCTCTCCCCCAAAAAACCAATATTACTGACCCAGTAACCAGGGATTACTCATTTTGTTACTGTTTTGAACATTTTTTTCATTGAAGTCAAATTGTCTATGGTAAGATTACATTACGATGTAATCTCATTGTCTTGGTCCTCTAACGTTACTCTTTTTGGTTGTTTTTGTTTGTTGGCTTTTTGGCTGGTTGTTAGTTTTTGTTTTCCCCATGGTCCTATATGTACCTAAAAAGGAAGGGACAACATTGACTGAATATGTTTTAATAAGAAGACTATGGAGCAGATAGAGAACTGTCCGCTTTAGACAGCGGATAAATATGAAAGATGAGCTTTTGTACCTGCTTACATGTAACTGAATTTGTGATGGCTGTGTGGAAAATGGGAGCAAGAGGCCAGTCTCAATACAACAACTTATAAGGATGATGTGTCGTGCAGCCCTCTTAGAAACCATGAGTCTGGTTTCTTAAGCAAGAACTGCAAGTTGACAGTATGTTGGGTTTACCAAATTAGAAAAAGAGAGTGTCAGCTTTACTATCCCATTCATTGCAGGAGTATTACATGTTCATGAATTTAAGCTTTTGCCTCTTCAAAGGACCACTGAAATGTACTAGCACATTATATTCAAAGTTCAGTCTTGATTTTGATCCTGATCAAAGGGATACACTTAAAGTATTTTGACATCTAATCCCTTTTCCTCACTTTGATAGTTACAGACTGAGGTACAAGTAATGACTTCCACTACCTGTGTCAGCCAAGAATGAAAGGCATCTTATCTGCAGATAATGGGTGCTGCTGCTTGGAGCATCATCCCCTTGATATTTTGTTGTAACAGGTGTCTCACTCCTTCTGCCAGCAGTTTCCCATGGTACAGTGCAGCAGTGCTGGAAAAAAAAAAAAACAACTTAAGAAAAAAATCTATTCAATAATAATATGGGGGAAACATACGAAACCATCATAGGGTACATGTGAATTCTATGCAATGAAATGTGAACGAGAATCTAGAGAGTAATAGCAGGTTAAAACAAACAGCCGCTTTAATGTTGTAATATAAAATTTCTCATGAGATGCTATCATTAGGCAGATCATTACAGACTTTTTTCTTCTTGTATCATAAAATAGAATTGGTGTTTACTGGGGCTGATATCTTGCACAACAAACTATAAAAGAGGGATTTATGGAGGCAGTAGGTGTCACATAAAAGCTGTTTTGTGGTGGTGAATGCTATAGATGGGCTCCAGAAACCAATGAGCAGAGGTCTTGATAGAGATGAGCACAGAGGGTCCTAACCAGTCTGTTGTCACTGTGCTTTTGTCACCAGGTTACTTGGGGAAGATAGATCGTGCAGTTGTGCCACTTGTTGGCCTTAAAGATGTAACAGTTAAATTGTGACCCAAAATACTGGTACATCATATGCTAAATTTGACAGCAATAAATGCTGGGGAAAGGAATTCCCTGGTTTTGCTTCCTCCTTTTTAATGTGCTTTCAAAAAATCAAATTGTTTCTACTCAGTTCTGTCAAGAAATTAGGGTGTGTAGGGTTAAGCACAAGAAAATAGTGTAATTTTTCATGTGTAATCGCCAGTTTCATAATTTAACCAAACTTCACAATTTACGTATAGTTCTGACTTGCCTGAGATCTCTTCACTTTCCTCAGTGTTAAGCCTCTTTTAAGAGGATCAGTAGGGATATGGTATTTTTTCTTTAATGGGTATGTAGGGAAGTGTGGACAAAGACTAGCATAAAACCTAAGGAGTCCCCCACTATACACATCTCAGCCACAGCTGTGAGCAACTGGTTTCAGCTGCTCATCTTTATCAGTCTTTCTGGTTGATTGCCTTCCTCTTGTGCGCTTTCTCTACCGCAACCTTTTTCTTACCCCTTGCCCTCATTCTGTCTTGCCTTTCCCTTCTGAAGCCCTACTCTTCCTCCCAAGGTAGACCTCCGTTTGAGGGGAGGGAGATGTTGAGGAGAAATGTTATTTGCTTACAGTCATGCTAAAGAGTGGCATTTCAGCTGATATGGGTAACAACAGGGGGAGATGAATTACTGTCACTACAGATGAATGGTACTTGCTAGAACTGGAATAGCTGCTTTGTAGCTGGTTCCTTCTCATGGTTTACAACTCAGTTCTGCTTCTGCTCTAGCCCATGACAGGAGCTGAAAAAGCTTGCTATTGCTTTGTGGAGCAAACATGTCCCTGCTTAATGCATGCAGTGCTGTCAAGAGTTTTGTGGGACTTGCACTGGGGTGTTTTTGTCTTATGGACAGTGGGGCTGAAAGGAACAAGGGCCAGCAGGTAATTTTGTTTTCCAAACAGTCCAAGTGTGAAATGTGTAGGCTCCATTTATCATTCCAGCTGTCTCTGTGGAGACTGACCTGCTCATGTTTGCCCATTATTTTTGTTTTCGTTGACTAAATGTTGCCTGCTGGGACAAACATCTTTGAATCTGAATTTCAAAACATGGACAAATGATAAATTGCTTTATTTGTGTAAGAAATACTTCTGTAGGATTATTTTAATTGTAATTAATAAGGGGGGAAATGGCTGTTATTTGTTGCAGGTGTTCTTTGTAAGCAAAAATTGTATTGGTAACAACCATGAAAGCAATAGTTGTGAAAAATAACTTTGTAAACCTGGAGGGCTGCAATGATGTGATTTGTTTTTACATACAACTGGATGAGAAATCCATCCTTTATGTGTCAGAGGATGTTAGCTTCAGAAAGCTATAAGCTAAAAACACTGAGATGGGCTTACAGACAGGATAGCCATGGGTGTTTTGCACAGTTTGAGGACTGCTCAGTGCTCTGGCAGGTCGTAAACCTGTTAGATGTGGTTCGAGCGCTGCTCTGTGCTGTTAGAAAGGGGCTTTGCATCTTCTGGAGTGTTGAGGACACAGCTGAGGACAGCTGTTCCTGTTCATAGTTGTAAATGGATGCTTTAAAACACTGTTATTCAGGCATTTCTTTTGTAGCCATTTAAGTGATATACAGACCTCATCCATTACTGAGGAGTTACTTATTGGCTCATAACCAATAGGGTTTTCAATCCTGCTACCTCCTTGGTGTCCCTTCAGCCATCACCATGAAGCTGCATTTACAGCTTCCTAAATAGGGGCAGAAACCATCACTTTAATGTTTTCCTTCCATGTGTTTTCTCCTTTTTTTATTCTGTTTTGGAGCTGCTTCAGGAGAGAAACAGAACATACAACCTTTCCTTCAACTCTGATCTTCTGGTATCTGTTAGCAGCTTTCAGTGGCAATGCAAAGTTGAGTGAGCCTTCCTTCAGAAAGGTACTTCTTTCTGTGGGGAAAAAATGCATGTACCAAGAGTTTTTCCAGAAGCTGCCAAGAGATAACTAATTCCTCAGTTTATCTCAATCAAAATTTAAGTGCTCTGTTTAAGTCTACATGATCTGCAAGAACTCATAGGTTAAACAGTCTGACAGGTAATAGGTGAAGCTGTTACCTTATGCTATGGTAGTATTTCAACATCCTTAAAATAGCCAGAGGGAAGCGATCTTTTAATTCCTTTGACCTGCAACATTTTAGTGGTGGTGTCTGTTTTGCTGCAGCAGTACTGATGTGTTATTTCATAGTTGTCTGTGGCAGCTTATGCATGTACGGGTGAAAAGGATGAGCTGTGATGAGTGCCATAAAACTGAAGGGAGTGGAGAGAGATGCCTGTACAATTCAAAATGCCTTTATTAAGCCCTCTTTCCATAATTTCTTAGAGGGAGGGGGAAAAAGATCTCTTTTAAGCTTGGCTGGGCTTAGAATTAGCTGCTGCCTTCCTTCCATTGTTTCAGCACATTTGTGGTACTGCTGCTGGCTTTATGCCAGTTTCAGCTCACAAATAGCCAGTCTGTTCCAAGCAGAGGGCTGTAACTTCATCTCATGTTTACAGGTATATTGCTTTGACTTTGAGAGCTGTAGGAAGGTATCAATGTTAGCTTTAATTAGTAACTTTTTAGTTGCTTTTCCTAGTACATTTGTTTAATATGAACTCTAATATGCATTGAATCCCTCCATGTCACTGCTGGAGAGATGAAAGTCCTTTTTTACAGAAACAGTCTCTTTACAGCTTTTTCTCAAAGTATTTGAGAAAGACCTTAAAAGCTTTTGGAAGAGCTGGCTTCCAGTTTTCTGGATGTAGTGAGGAGGTAGCTTGGGAGGCTGAAGATTTACCTAAATATTTGTATAAGTCTTTGTCAATTTTACCTATGTGCTGAGAGTAAAATAAACTATGTTATATTGGTATGTAGAGCATTTGACCACCTTTCCGTATTGGCAACACTAGGGAAGAACTTGACAAGTGTCTCTGGAGGAGGTGGGGCATGTTCCAAAAATATCCTACAGATGCCAAGTTACTTTGAGCAGTGCATTGTAAACATCCTTCCCTGTCTGTTTCATAGCTATCAGTATTTTTAGTTTAAGGACAATTACTTGAATATTTGGAGCTTTTCTGAAGTGAGGAGGAAAGTCCTTTATGTGCGTTTTGTTTCATTTCTCACAAAGCTAAGCCACTTCATCAAATTCAGAGTTGTGGTGCCAGAGTTTTTCAGGTATCAGCTCACTTAGGCTGTCCTATACGCAGGTGATGGTTATTCCCTTAGCTCTGTGTGAGGGTTTCATCTTGCCAAAAGGCACTACACGTGCAGTGCTCGTGCACAATGAGCACGTGGGCATCAGTGTTTTGCTGGAGGTAGCCTTGTACAGAGGATAAACCTGTTTGTTGGCTGAGGTCAGAGGGTTATATGCTAATATGGAAGCCTTCGATATTAAAAGACTTCAAGAGAATTTTGGCAAGCCTTCATATGGATTTCATGGTTAACACCTAATGCGAAAATACATACTTTGTCTCAAGATTGCTGAATTTGAGTTTCATTTTGACAAAAGGTTTTTTATTTTTGGTTTGTCATTTGCTTTGTATTTACTGTTTGCATCCTTTATATGGTCAATGCTTTACTGCATGTTTTGGAACAACATAAAGACAGGTTGTAGAGAGAAATGTCTGGCTCTGAAAGGAGGCTTAAAAAACTTGAAGGTGTGTGTTTCTGATGCTTAGCTTGTCCTGAGAAATCATAAATCTTCTGGAATTTATTTTATTAGCCTGAATATTTCCATTAATAAAACAAGCATCTAAACTAATATGCAGTATTATAGTCTACAACAAGCCTGTATACAAAAGCACTGCAAGTTTCTCTTAAAACACAGTCAAATCATAGGTAAATTCACATTTTTCTAATCCAGTGTATATAAGAGATAATGTCATGAAATATTATTTAGGCTATTACACCTCTCTGTAATATGGCATGCCCTCTTCCAGAGAGAGGATGCTTCGGTATTGCACTGCAGCAAAGAATAGTTACCTGTGTCTAAAAGTTAACATATATCATGTGTGTAGTATGCTCATTTTGTGGCTGTAAAGCCTCGTACAGTAAAAGCAGTTGGAGAGGATGCAGGAAAACTTGGACCAAGTCAGTAAGATTTTTTTAAAGGTGTATATTACTATATACCTTTTAAAAAGTATATACTACGGTGTATATATAGTATAGTGTGTATATATAGTATAGTATACTATATGCTATATATATTGAAAGGAAATGGTTCAGATTTCCTTCTCCCCACTTTATTGAAGTGCTGGTTATTGTTGGAGGAAGTAACATTTATGGAGTTACAAAATTAAAGGTAGAAGGAGGAAATAAAAATGAGGGACATAATAAATCCCCAACTTTGCTACAGCGTGTCAGCATTCTTCAGGGCCTCCTGGATATGGGTATTAAAGTCCAGTCTGTTGGATTCAGACACAGTGATGCACTACTGTGTTGAAATGATCCCATGGAGTCAAATTTCATGAGGAATAAGGGACCCTGTTGCTGTGCTATGCACAGCCAAGCTATACGTGTGGCTGTTCAGGCTGATGCCTTTGCCACTGGAGCATGTAGGTGTTACTGTCCTGTAGGAAAGGGCTCATCTCCCTTGAAAAAAGATCTGCAATAAATGGTAGTGTTGCCATGATTAGCTGTGGAAGTGCTTACAGGAGAGGCAGCAGTTTTCAGAGTACTCAGTTCTGTACCAAGTAGTTTAGACTTGTTAATTATAGATGCTGTGACATATTACAGCTGTTGCAGTCAGTTTTTGCTCTTGTATACGTTGAATTGTTAAGAAGAGCTTTTTTTGCCCTTTCATTCAGAGCTGGTTGTTGCTTTTGGATACAAAACACTTACCTACTTAAACTCAAAGCTGTTTTTCTTAATATACCAGATATTCTTCCTGTCATTATGACATATCTCAAGCTATATCAGGCTCAATCTGAAATATAAGTTCATTTTTGGTTTGAAGTCAAATATCTAAAGGAATAATGTTAGATTTAAATTAAGGACGGACATCTCTACTGAAAACATCACACTGATCCCTTTTGCTTGCTTTTACATTTTCAGTGGCTTATATTTTAATATTGCCATGCTGTAACTTTGAAAAGCTGGAGTACTTTAAAATATCATGTATTCAAGCAAGGTTCTTCAAAGTCATTTTAAGTTTTAAGAAGGGTACTTGAACACTTATGATACTTTATAAGGAAAGATGTTGGAAAAACTTTGACCAAACAAAGCTGAAAAATTATTCCATGGTATTTAGGTGGTTTTCCCTCCTGTTTGAGGCAGATGCAAGTGGATTTTCCACACCAAGCGATGTTACTCTGTCCAGCCACATACATGATATCTGTTCTTGATTCTGCCTGTGGCTTTTAGTCAAGTGATACCTGAAGCATCACTGAGTAATTTACAGAAACGGGGCTATTTTGAAGAACAGATCTTTGTTTTAGTTGGATGCAATTTATTTTTCCAGTTGTCTCAGATGTCTTTCAGCATCGCCACCAGTAGGAGCTGTGGTGTTGGTTCCACAAAACAGAGATTCATCCCTCCCCCCCATCGCACACCATGAAATTAAGATGTCCCTGTAAAATAGATGTATTTATGATACTTGCTTCAGAAGGGCTGAGGTCCAGCAGGTTTGATCCGCTGAGGTTTCATAGTTGCAGAGCACAGAGTCCACAGCCAAAGTGCCTCTTAAGCTGTACTACAGTAGTATTGGAGCAGCAAGCTCCTACATGCTACGGAATAAATGATACTACAGGAGCAACAAGGTCTTGTACTGCCCTATCCAAGAATTGTTGGTTTACAGCTGAGTAAACACACTTTTCTTAAGGCTTGGCTAAATCAAAATGGTTCACTACTGTTTCAAATCCATTTCCCAAAACTGGCAAATAACTTTTATACTTTCCTAGAAAGCTATCAAGATGGAATGAAGGTATTTTAGTGGCTGTTCTGATGTCTGCCCTCTGTTCTTGGTGTGGAAAGGAGGGGATCTAGAAGTCAGAGGCAGCAGAATTAATAGAAGATGTTAAGATGGCATTAAAAACACAGGATGGGAACATGCTTTCTTTTACCATTGTGTTAGGCAGTCCAGAGTTTACAGGATTCAAGGAAATGCTGTTAGAAATCAGAAACCTTTTTTTCTTCTTTCTTTCTAAACAGAAGAGATTCTACAAATATTACCTGAGACCTTGTAGTTCTGACTTGATTAATTTTCACTTAGTTTTCAATACCTAGAGAGTGAGATAACACACTGGCATATTTTAGTGAGCGACTACAAGCTTTTGCACAATCATAACAAGGTGAAATCCTCTGGTCAAGAATACCTTTACAAAGCATTAAGCTAAACACATATGTATTTACCTGGCTTTGACTGAAGGATTAGTGATTTATTTCTTTGTGAAACTCTATGCTGAGCTTTTAATTAAGCTTACCAGGCACAAGTGCACTTCAGGTGATCCAGATGACCTTTAAAGGGTCTGCAGCAGATGGTGGAAAGTCTGTGTTCCACACAGTGTTCTGCTGTTTTGTCTGTTAAATAAGTATCTAATTACTCCCAGTCTTATCTTATTTCAACACAGTGTCACTAAATTACTTACATGGCTGTAAGTAAGGTAATCCGTTGCCAATCCGATAAGCTTTCAGTTTGACTTTTTGGGAAGTAAACTTGCACCTGATGAGAATTTTCTTTTGAAAAGGCAAGAGCATATTTTAGTACTTTTCCAGAGACTCTTAACAAGATCATTCACTCTTTTTCACACAGCTTTTCTTTCAGCTGTTTTAAATAAATTGCCTGTGACAAATTTGAGGGTTTTTTAAGAAAGCTTCTTTCTTGAGAGCAAAATGGCTTTTATTTGTGATGTTTTACCCTGTGATGGGCAGGAGGATGCAAGCACTTATGAAACAATAGCATCAACTCTTTGTATTTATGGACACAGAACCTTTACTCTGTTGTTTTTGAGCTATTGCCCATGTCAGGCAGAACGGTTGCTATGTAGAGGAGCAGCACTTTTTCGGGTGGCTGAGTCATCCTAAGTTAATTTCTTCTTCAGTATTGTCTTGAAGAGATCTAAGGTGTGAAAATAGGAAGGTTGTTACTGGAGTCAGTATCTAGAGTTTTCCTTGCCTATGACTTTGTTTTCTTTTTCAGTCTCACTAATTCTGAGATGGTATGTGAGAAGTTTGGCAATACTGGGGAGGCGTTTCTTCTTCTTGCCCTTCCTGTAATTGTCCCCTCTGCATGTTAGCTCACCTGCAAGGCTGCAAAGGAGGGATGTATGCCATTAAAGGGGAAAAAATAATGCATTGCTCATATGCAGTCTCATGCATTGAGAAGAGGTGAGATATCTTGTCATCAAAAATCCCATAACTTCTGGTCTCCAAATAGTGACCCTTTGCTGTCTATTTCTGTCTTCAAACTGTGTTCTGGCTGTTGCTGTCCCACATCCCTGTGCAAGCTGCATGTCCTGCAGAAAGAGATGAAGTTCTGAAGGCATGCATTATGGAATTTCCATGGAGATCAGGGTAGGGTGAGGTTTTATAGGCATAAAATTGCCCTTATCTTTTTACCTCAGTAGCTACTCTACAGTAACAGTATCAAGGGGAGAATAATGTTTGGGAGAAAGGTATCAATGTTGCTACTTAAATGGTGTTTCAGGTTTGTATATTTCATATGCTTTATGCTTGCTAGATACAAGCTGGACTGAATGTCTGATATTAACTAGGTGGCAGGTCTTTAGTCCAGTAAGTACTGATTTTTACTTTTAGTTCTGTCATCCTCTTGTTTCTGAAAGAACTTGTTGCATCACAGCCATTCAGTTAAAATGGTGAAAAGCACTTGATTCAGTCAAAACTCAAGATGGCGTGTTCTGACAGACGTGGTAGGTATCTGATTTGAACTTGTAGAGAAAGGAAACTGTGCTGTCTTATTTGAATTTCTGAATGCTTACATCTTGGTGCCCTGTAATGCTCTGTCACAACTGCATGATGCCCTGTAGATGTTAAGGCCTCCCTTTTGCTTCCCTGTATCAGCAAGAGGAGAAGTGGAGAGCTCCATCCTGCTGAGCTGGGAACTGCTGCAGCTGCTGGGTCTCTTGCTCTTCTGAGTAATCCCCATGTTCTAGCACAGCAGAGTAATTTCTCCTGTGATTTCCACCCTAAATGACAGGAGTTGACTCGTCTTGTCTGAAAGTAAGGTTCAAGTTCAGACCAATGTTCTTAAAGCTGTGTTTAAGAGGAGGTCGAATGAGAGTGTAATGCTGTCTTCTGCCTTTAAAAATCTATGGATGTAGCCAGTGAAGGGAAATATCTTTTTCTTGTGATTTTTAGTCATTGTCCTTAATCAAATTCTCAGAACAAAACACAGGAAAAGACAAGGTCACAAGCAGCCAAACAACCTCTTTGACTTGGTTCTCCTGAGTTCCCATAAATAGTTTACAAATTAATTGTCTTTAAAAGAGGAAAAACCTGTTACGAAGAGCAAGATGCTTGATGTGTTTCTGGTAAATAAGCAATTTAATAATGCTGTTCTTAGCTGTTAATATCCATGGATGACCTGTTTGGCATGAACCTCTGAAAGCAGAGCTGGCCTATTAACCTGCCTGGGTATCTATTAGTCTCATTTTGAGAATGATTTGGAAGAGCTTAGGGAAGATTGCTGTAAACATCATAGCATGATGCCAGGGAAGTATTACCATGAGCACACCCACTCCTTTTATTGCATGATCAATTACTACAGAGGTTGCTATGTTTTTTGTGTTAGAAACAGCACTACTTTGTGTTAAACGAGAAGTTAAACAACACTACTTTGGCTCTCTGCAATATGCTGCTGATAATTTCTGTTAAGCTGGATAAAAGCTCCAAATGCAGAATTTGAGCTGTATCTCATTCTGAGGGTTACAAGCCATCAGTACTTTTTTCCCCTAAAATAATATCCTTTCTTGACTTTGAGTGTTGTCTCCTATTTTAGCACATCTGGGTGCTTGTGGTGTTAATGCAAACACTGGTGACTGTGGAAGTGGCTCAGTAAAGATGGGCACTGAAATCCCTACCACTGCCCTGCAAATGTGAGTATAGTATAGCTAAGGGTGCAGTGAAATGAAAAGCAGCCATGCTGCCTTGGAGTGTTGAGTGGTGTCTCCACAGCAAGGGCTGGGGAGAGCCAAAGGACTACCTGTCTGTGTTATCTGTATTGCTCAATGCTGTGCCATGTTTAAAGGCTAATCTGTTGTCTCATATAGAACAGTAATACTTTCCCAGTTTTACCAGTCATTAGATGGGAATAATCATATGGAATCAGACTTTGTCACAGAGTGCAGTATTTTGTCTCCACAAAGATGCTTCTAACACATACAAAAGGAAGGTGTAAGAAACTATGCAGCATGTGGAGGCAGCGTCCTTCAGGCATTATTTTTGGGGATTGCCAGCCCCATGCCTGATCCCTATGGAGCTCAGGACCCCTGGGCACAGTAGGGTGCTTGTGTGTGTCCCAGCCCTGTGCATTTGCTCATTCCCCTGGTCTTTGTGTGGTGAGCTGAGGTGGATGAAAGTTCACACCCCATTTTCTGTGTGCCACTTGTGTTATCTTGCATGTTTTCAACACAGCTGCCTTAAATCTCCTATCTAAGGTAATCAATCTAATCTCTGAAGTAATCAATCAGTAGCTGTTCTGAGTCTTTCTACTGTGGCTCTCCATTTTCTTAATCACTCTTGTTGTTCATACAACTGCCCTTGGACAGTACCTACCAGGTTCAGTATCTGTTGTGTGTGATTTTTCTCCTCCCTTCTCCTACCTTGCTCAAGTTGACCTGCTTTAATACCTGTGGAAGAAAAAAAAATCCTATCCATGTAAACCTGTTATTCAGATTTTGTTGTATAGTTTTCATAGCTTGAACTAAAGCAAATGTATAATATAATTTTCTATTTAGAATTGCCATTGCAGGGTGTTAAGTTGTTGCTGCTATAGCAAAACTGCACCAAATGTAGTAATGAAATTAACAGCCACATATGAGCCATAGTGGAGCACAAGTCAGTCCAGGGTTAGGTCTCGGGGAAACAGTTTTGTGTGTTGTTTGCAAATGCGTTCACAATTTACAGCTGTAAGCTATCCTGTTTTATGACTCCAGGACTTAGCTAATTGTTTATATATGAGTTTAAGGACTTATTAGCAACTGCAGAACTTGCTCTTTTATTTCTATGTTAAAGCTTCAGAGCAAAGTAGGACAAGTAAGCTTTTCTTGTTCTGAAATATTTCCAAACTGTGAAAGCAGCATGGCTTCCAAATATTGTTTCCTCAGGTGTTAATGTTGGGCAGCTCCAAAGGGGATCTGCAGCAGTCTGGGGGCTGCTTCTGGCTTCTCTCTCTAAAGGATGAGAAGAGTTAGGCAAGCAGCCCTGGCGTTGATGCCCTTGTCCCAGGATCCCATCTAGGGCCATGCGCTGGAGGTCTGACAGCCTGTTTTCAGAGTGGCCTGTATATCTCATTGAGGGAACTAGCTACTGCCAGCAAAGGTGAGCAATGGTGCCAGCTCCTGAAGGAGGATAAGGCTGGGCTGCCAGGTTCTAGTTTTAGAGAGGGGTTGGAGTTACTGGCCAGAGGTGGGTCTTTAAGTGCAGCCCTGATGTGTTCGAGTCACAGTTTTGGGGTCTTCTCAGAGGCTGCTCGTGCTGGATATCCTCACATGTAAGGCAGGTGGATACTTTTTTGTTTCTCCCCATGGTGGTGTTTGGGAATCGAGTGCATCCTTAGTTAAGAATTTTGCCTATTCAATTTCTCAGAAGCTGGTAGGAGAGACATAGGGAACTGTTTTATGTGGGTACAGTACAAACAGGTAAATAAAAAAGAACCCCCAACCCTGGTCAAGCTCTTTCCAGCAATCAGAAGCACCACTTAAGATGGGATTTGGTTGTGATAGCAGTTTTATTGTTTTGACCATAGCTGTCAGGTTTAGCACTGAGAATGTTTGTATGCAGCTTTTGAGAGCTGATTGCAGGTTGTGATGACAATCTCAGTCACAGCAATGGAAGGATTCTGTCCATAAGCCACTGTCATAGGCTAACCCCAGTCAGTAACTCTGCAGCATGCAACTGCTTGCTCATCCCCCTGTTCTCCCTTCCCCTGATGGGATGAGAAGGAAAATCAAAGGAAAGTAAAACCTGTGGGTTGAGATAAGGACGGTTTAATAACTAAAGTACAATATAATGTATTTATATAGAATGTAAAACTAAAAGGAGAAAGAGAAGAGGAAAAACCCAGTAAACACAAGTGATGTACAGTACAGTTGCTCACTACCTGCTGACTGATATTCAGCCCTGATATGAGCATCTTCCTTTTGTGGTAACTCCTTGTAGTTTAAATACTGGGCATAACATGCTGTGTGTGGTATGGAATACCCCTTTGGCTAGTTCGGGTCAGATGTCCTGTCTCTGCTCCCTCCCGACTTCTTGTGCCTTCCTTTTGGAGGCACAAGAGACTGAGAAGTCCATGATCAGGGTAGGTGCTCCTGAGCATCAACTAAAACATCATTGTGTTATCAGCATTGTTCTCAAGAGTGAAGCCAAAACACAGCACTGCACAGTTTGGACAGAGCCTTAGGCAACATGGTCCAGTGTGAGACATCCCTGCCCATGGCAGGGGGGCTGGAACTAGATGATCCTAAGGTGCTTTCCAGCCTCAACCAGTTTATGATTCATTCACTAGAATGATCACTTTAGACTTCCATATGATTGGTTTTTTTAGGTCATGTTATGTATTCAGAATTCCTGTGTTAGAGAAGCTTGATCTTTATTTTTTTATGTGTATCTAAGCTATTATTCAGTGATCACAGAATTTAATAAATGAACTGAAATATACTCATAGGCACATCCAAACTATAACCTTAGCCAAAAATATCAGTATCCATTTCACAGGCTAGGAAACGAGATGCACATTAAATGGTGCGTTTCCAGAATGGCACAGGGAACTTACAATTTGGGAAAAAGTCTCAGAATTCATGTTTCCAGTACAGTGCAAGCCTTTTCAGCTGTCTGATCATCTCAACAAAAGATAAGTGACCAGTGCCAGAATTGCTTATATAAGAATCCTTGTCCTTCAAAGTTTGAAGAGATCCTCAGCATTGCGGTTTACGCAGTGCATGCACGTACAGCTACAATTTTTGCGCTATGCTTTTCACCCTTGTTATGAAGAAAGGAGTAGCTATAACACATTCAAGAGGGAATTTCCAGGTGCAAATCCCATTTGTCTGTCACTCGTCTTTCTGCCATCCACAATGACAGTTATGTTATCAATTATTTTAAGAGGGGAAGGTGTTATATATCCTTTTCCTAGGAATGACGTAGTAAGAAAAGCTAAAATCTCCTTCTGTAGAGTGAAGGAATGGAACTGAACAATAAAAAAGGTTTTATAGCTTTCACAAATTGTACTGTTCTGGTAGGGGCAGCTAATGTTAAATGATTCTTGCTGGCAGAGGCAGGCTGCTCTAGCTAACAGTGCGGGCACTTACCTGCATACCATCAAAGTCATTATTGTAAAATTTTCCTTAATGTTAAACACAAGCACATTTTGGCCACAAAAAAACGTCCCAGTTTTAGGCACCTGTGAAAAAGAATGTGTTCTGTATACAGTAATGGAAGGAGGGTCTAAGTTCCCTTCTGAGATGTAAGATTAACTGCTCTGGCTTATACCAGAACAAGTTGGCTTGATTCTTCACCTGAAAAATCCGAGAGTCATTTACAGGGGCTGCTTCTGCAGCACTGTCAGAAATGTCCAAGAGTAAAATTCTGCCCTCTTCAGGTTTCTTCTTAAAATGAGAATAGGAGGTGGATGGTCAGTGTTGGAATATGAGGGTTAATTTGAAAGATGTTTCTTTTCTGGTTTTAAGCTGTACATTTGTGCTCTTAAACTGACTTCTGTCCTTATCTTAGTTCTGTGGATAAAGCAGTGTTAGGTAAAACTTCGTTTCCTGTCAAGGGTCTCGCTTAACAGGCTTCTTTTCAGAGAAGAGGAAAATAAGTCACTGTCTATCCATTACTCTGTATGGTTGCAAAGCAGAAGATTAATGTGCTATTTGTGTTCAGTCATGATAAAGGAAATAGTTGCTTGCTATTTATTGATAACTTGGCTCAGGGTTCTTCATCCTTTGATCTTGAAATGTTTGCTTCCAGAAAGTGGGAAGAAAGATACGTTATACAATTATCTAAATATTGATACTTGTACAGTAATACTCAATTTGTGATGAAGTTATAATGAATTTTAATTTTGAAAATCAAGATAATTTCCATCTATTTTTAAAATACTGAGCTGCATCCTGTACCTTCCAGTCCTTAATTAAAAAGATAAATATAGGCTAAACAGTAACATCCCACTTCATTTGGAAAACAGCCCTTTTAGACAGAAAATCAAATTGTTATATGAGAAATGTGATGTTCACTTGGTTTAGCTAGGGCATATTGCCGGCTCACAAGCTACTTGTCCATCAGAACTCCCAGGTCCTTCTCCACAGAGCTGCTTTCTAGCAGGTCAGCCCCAAACCTGAACTCAGGTGCAGGACCCTGCACTTGCCTTTGAGTTTCATTGGATTCATCTCTTTCTATCCCTCCAGCCTGCCTTGATCCTCTGAATAACAGCACAATACTCTGGAGTATCAGCCGCATCAGTTTTGTGTCATCAGTGAGCTTGCTGAGGAGGCACTCTCCCTTTAAGTCAGTAATGAATAAGTTAAACAATACTGGACCCAGTATTGACCCTTGGGGGGCATTACTAGCTGCAGGCCTCCAACTAGACTCAGTGTCACTGACCACAACTCTGAGCTCTGCCATTCAGCCAGTTTTCAATCCACTTCACCTTCCACTTGTCCATCCTGCACTTCGTGAGCGCGTCTATGAGCTTGTCATGGCAGACCGTACAAAAAGTCTTCCTTGAAGTCCAGGTAAACAACACTCAGTGCTTTCCCCTCATCTATCCAGTCAGTTCTTCGATTGTAGAAGGCAATCGCGTTGGTTAAGCATGATTTCCCTTTGGAGAATCCATGCTGACTACTCCTGATAAGCTTGCCTTCCACATTCCTAGAGATTGCTTCCAGCATGAGCTGTTCCATCAGGTTTCCAGGGATTGGGGTGAGGGTGACTGGCCCATAGTTCATCATCAATGTGCTTATGAGCAAAGGTGTTCTTTTGTTAGCTTATATTTTTATACAGCAATTGAACAAATCTTAATCATAAAGACGGGATATTGCCGAGCAGGTGTAATCTGCTTTCAGACACCACTCAATGCCTCTAAGTTGCTGTATATTTTTATAACAGTCATGAAATAAAATGGTTGAGATGAAAATGTGGCATGATAAATATGCAACCCAAGCAGCAAGTGAGGGAAGAAGCAGAATATACTTGAAAGCAGGAAGGATGTAGTACATCAGAAAATACATTGTTCAGACACTTTGACAATTATTTTATTTGAATGATTCCTGAGAATGGTTTTATGTGCTAGGTGTTTTTTCACCTTTCCCTTTAACACCTGAAACAGGAGATTCATATGCAGTTTTTCTACTGAATGAAATAGAATGGGCATAGGAAGTAATATAGCATGTGGTGCTCTGGTTTCTCTGATACACCTCTAAATACATATGTTCATGCAGAACATGCAGGCACATTATTCTGAGGTTAAGATATTTCACTTTGTGAATGATTAATATCTTTCCATTCATGTGTCAGATTTGTCTGAGCAGTATGTGACAAGGAAACTGTGACTGTAATAACAGTTTAGGGAAAAATAAGTTGATAATCACTTTCAAAGAACAGTAGGGATGCAGACTTAAGTAACTACTGGAAACTCCAGTATTCTCCCAAGTGTTTAAAGATTGTATTGCACAATTAACAAATTTAAGTACATTTTTGCTTAATATGCCACTTAGCATCTGGAGGCAATATTTATTTGCCAGAGAATTTTAAGCACTTGGGGGAATTTCTTTGAGACCTGCAGTTCATTTCTCTGAAATACTGAAGAATCATTTTCTCTGACAAAGCAGCTCAGTGAACATGTTAGGAGGGATGTATCTCAGCTTAATTATTAAACCAAAGAGTTTCTGAGGAGCTGTGGCCTCCATGCAACCATTCAGTTGTGAAATGCAGCTCAGGATAAGATGTTCAGCTGTAAAAAGGAGCAGAGAACAGGGTACCAATGTTACCTCATCAAGATCAGAGCATTTACACTTGGGCAACAACAGTAAGTGCATCCCATGGCCATGAGCAACTGCTCCTCCCTTCACTCTGACAGAGGTGGGGCTGCTTGCGGTGACCCTGCAGGCAGTTTTTGATGCTTCACAAATTCTCTTTTGTAGCCATGGAAACCTTCCAAATTCCTCAGTCTAAGTCTTGACATTTTCCCATCTCAGTGGTCTTAGTGGCTCTTAGTAACCCAAGCTCTCTTCTGCTATGAGTACTGCTACTTTCCTGTATGTACAGCAGTCCCTAATAGAGAGTTCATTTTGTTACGATAGATCTTATAAGGGGCATGTTTTCCTTCATTTATCTTGCCTGGGCTCATCCTACTTTTTTGTGTGTGTGCTGGTCATAACTTTGCAACTTGGGCAGCATCTGCTGTAGATGCAGGAACTATTTTCTATATAATATCCTTTGAAATGCTCTAGAATGTAAAATACTATGGCTTCGGAGGAAGGCAAAAAGGCGAGACATTGAATACAAAAAAGGACTTTCTTGCTTCATCTCACCAAAAGACCCATGCCATGTGACAGTGGTATCAGGGCAGCAGATGGCAAAGTGAGAACAGCATGGGAAGTCATCAGGAATCCCTGGAAAGTGCATTTTGGGAAGCTGTGTGCCAAATCAGGGGACATTACTGACAGTACAGAGTGCAAGGCAGTCGTCTGCATCACCATAAAATAACCTTCACCTTTTCTGGCAGAGACTGACACTGCAGTAAACAAGCTCAAACTGGGAAAGGCACATGGTCAATGTTGCAGATGAAGTCATAAAAGTCTGGCAGCCATGCAGTTCATGTCCTTCATAAAATCTGTGAAGAAGCAAATGGGAAGCCAGGGACCGAACGAAGTACTGGTGCAAATCTATCTACCTTTCACCATCTCAGGGAAAAAAGAAAAAGCAGACCAGAAAGACATGCTGATAAGATCTATTTTAAAACAAAGGTAATGTGCTGCCACATGTTCCTGGAACTTGCAAAGCAAGATGGGGTGCAAGAAGATTGAATGAGCAGGGGACTGGTAAAAAGGGGAGAGACAACTTGAGGTATCATCAAGCCTGGGGATAACGTCATCTCCTCTCTGAATCTTCAGTGGTCTGCAAGCCAGTTTGGGACTGTAGTGCATGCACTGAAACAGCTTGCTGTGGTTTGTACTGCTGCCTGGATCTGTTTAATTTTATGAAAACTTTCAGAGGAAACACTAGTCAGTATTTGACATCAAATTATGAGGAAATATTTCCTTGGCTTTGGAGCTTTAATGGAAAATCTTAAACTGAGTTAGAGTTGTAAGTTTATATCTGGTTTATATCTGCAAATATTTGGTTCATTGGTTGGTTCTTCATTGGAGGTTCTCTGACTGGGACATGGTGGATGGGGAGAGGTGGACAGTTCCCTGAAAATAGGTGGATGTACTTGGGAAGGACAAGCTCCTCCTGGCCTGTGGCAGAGGAAGGCAGCGTGGGGTGAGAGCTTAGAGGCCGGGAGTCTGTAGCATTGTGGGGACCAGAAATGGCTGCTGAGCAGCAGCCTGGCCTCTGGGCTGTGAGAAGTTCCATACAACCTTGAGTGAGACAAAGCCAAACTGAAAGAAATGGTCTGCTCTGTGAGGGAGCAACTGGTGTCGCAAGGGTTGTTCATAAACCCTTTTTGTTTTGTTCTGCATTACCTGGCTACTTGGAGTTACATCTCAAATCATTTGATAGAAGCTGTTTTTTTCTGAAGGTGTGGGAAAAACCCCTTTAAGTGCTCCAAGCAAAAACCCCTTTAAGTGCTACAGGCAAAAAGCGTGTTCCTGTCCCACACCAGCCTGTGTTCACTGTGCCTGTATTTTCTGCCTTTGTAATGGCATCTCAAGTTCTCCAGGTAGATAACTGAGAACTTTTCTATGGGTTTTGAGCAAACTTCACTAAGACCACCTTAGAAATACATATCAGAACTGAGTTAACATGTTAGCATGTCCTATCTCCCATTTCCTACACGCTGTAACTTTCTCTGCTCCCAGGCTTCACAATAGTGAATGGTGCTAGGGTCAGTACAGTGTGATAGAGTGCCTGTCAGAAAGGAAAGGAGAGAGGAGAGCCACCTTTCTTCCAGTGATAACATGTCATTAGCTGAAACCACATCCTTACAAACTATGTTTTGACTCTAGCTTTGATTCTGGCGTTTTCTTCTTCTGTAACTCCAGGGGAAAAGTAACTGAACCTGACACTGACTGGATGGGGGTGGGAGAAATGGAGTTTGAGAAAAATCTCTGTTTTCTGAGACTTTCTAGGCTGTGGTCTAGTCTGCAGGATTAGCAGCCTACCCCACACATCTGTAATCCCTGGGTTGCTGATTGTACAGACCTTTAGTGCTTCTCTTAGGCAGGAATAGGTGAATCTCATCTTCCAAAGTAGCAGCTCTTGCCTAGGGAAACAAGTCTTCATCTTTCTGGATGAACTGAGCCTGCTCATTAAGTGGTCCTGTGGGGGAGAATTTGTTGGGAGGAAAGACTAAATCTCACAATTAACTTTCAGAGAATCACATATTTTGGCTCTTGGCCACACGTTTAACAATAGGTCAAGCTTGATAGAGCTGCTTTTCTGCCCAGAGCTGAACTGGGAAGTCAAATCCACTGTTCTTTGACAACTTAATTTTGGCTTCAGGCTTGGGGACAAATCACAAAGCAACACCAGTAATTGTGCAGCAGCTGTCATGGGGTTAAAAAAGAGTCTGGTTTGTAAGTCATGGCATCCTGCTTCAGGAAGCATCAAACCTGAGATGGAGCAAAATTGCTCATATTTGAGTTGGGTTTTTTTCATAACTGAAAATCCAGCTAGATGTTGAACTAGAAGTTATTCTGCAGATGTTTGTTTGGCTGCAACTATGGCACAGTTCTGGAACTAAAGGAATATCTCATGCTGTTTACACAATTCAAATTACATGTTTAACCAGACAAGAAAGAGGATTTTTGGTCATAAAGCAAAATTAATAAAATGGTCTTTCTTTGACTTTTTTGGTAACAAGGCCAAGCTTCCATTAAAACAAAGAGAGGCTCTTGCAGCTCTGGATTTGGAGATCAGAAAGATGAAATTGAGCTTGCAGAGTTGCTTGTTCTCAGGCTGAAGCATACAGACATATTGTGCTTTCAAAACAAGATGGAAAAGCAAGGTTGTGCTGCCAGTGGGGAGGCATAAGCTGCTTCTGTGAGTTAAAAGAGCATTTGCTGTGGTAACTGGCAGGGAACTGCAAAAAGAGAACAAGTAGAAGCTGAGCTAGAAATACAAACTGTTAGAAATAGAAGGCTGAAAGATTGAGTTGCATCAGAGCTTACAATTTAAACTGGAGACATTTTGTGTAGGGAGAAAGAATGCAAAGATACAAACCCTTCCTTCTCTCAGTTGACTCTTCATTTAGTGAGGACATCTTGGTCTTCATTCTGAACTTCTTGTTCTCCTGAGTAATAATCCATTCAAGGTTAATTACTGTGCCTGAGAAGAGCTCTGCTTCTAGTCCTTCAGCTGTTGAATAAGCTGAAAGTTGGGTAATCTGGTTTCTTGTCAGTACTCGAGCATGGTACAGGAAACACCACTCGGATTTGACTCTAGAAGATCACAGTTGCCTAAGGAAGGGAAGCAAAGGGAGAAATTGGGTTTGTGAATGAAGAATTGCTGTAATGCTGCAAATGGTTAACCTAGTGGGAGATGGATATGAAATTATTTTCCTCTCATCTTCATGCAGGAAAATTCATTTTTGCCTACATATAGCACAGCAACTTTGAAGCAGCTTTTCATATGCTATATAAATATGTATGAAAAAATGTTTATGACAAGATTAATCCCTTTTTGCATATTAGTCTTGCAGGAGGCCTCAAAATGGGTTTTAAATGCCAATCAGAATATTTATACCTCCACTCAATCTTTTTATAACATCCCTTCACCAAAGAAGGAGGGATGATAGCATTTAAAACACAAAATACTGGCTCGAATTGCAATGCTAAATGTGATTCCCCTCTGCCTCTTGCAGCCATGTGTATACTATGGATATGAGTTAGCAAAGTTCTCCATGGGTTTTTAACTTACACTTTCTCTGGTCTTTGCAGCACCCACTATTGACCCAGATCTCTTATCCAATCATTCCTTTTTCCAAAGTTAGGGCGACGTTATAACTCTTCTCCCTGGCTGCTCTTAAATTCTTGTTTTCCAAGTTTGTTTGAACAAATTCCCAGAGAGCTTTCAAATGTGCTAACTGTATAGAATACATTACTTTGCCATCTGTTTTGGGAAAGACACTTTTCCCATTACATTTGTATCCTGTAATTATTTAAACTTTATAGTGAACTCTCCAAACCACAGGTATTTATAGCCTTGTAAGCATGCCGCTTTGCACTTCAGCAAGAATACATATGGAAAAATTTGTCTTCAACTTCTGCAGTGTGTTTTGTTAGCACTCTGATACAGATGTTCACATGATAGCTCAAGGTTAATATTAAACTTAACCTTCATATACAAACAACTACTGACACGTTGAAGGTCCAGGTAAGGAATTTGATTTTGGGCTCTTCTCATAGAAAAATAATTGATCTAGCACTTCTTTTATGGAAAAGAAATTGTTTGGGGTTTAGCCTCTGTGTAATAACTTGTGTTAGTACAAGTCAGCACATTCCCACTAGCAACTTCACAGGGAAGATCATTCTTATATCTAAACTTATGATGGAGTAGCCAGGATCTTGTAAGAACAAGATGACTAAATATTAAGTGTAATAATATCACTCTGGTTAGTTTTACAAATTCTAGCTCCCTGGTTTCAGCAGCAGATTGATTCACTACTAATGTTTCACCTATTGTTCTGACTATTTCCAACAGTTATATATACAGGACGCAAAAAAGATGTCAAAACCAAACAAAGCAAAACCAACTCACCACTTCCGCACTGAAATAAGCTCACCTTGCAGAGTTAGAGAATCAAGACATTCTCAAGTTTTGCATGGCTGATGACATTTCTTTTAATGGCACTGGAGAGCAGAGCGACTTCAATATTGACTTAACTTTCTGTCTGCATAAAGGTGTAAATGAAGATTGGATATGTTCAAGCATGGTATTTGGAACTAAGTATATACTGCACTAGATTTGTTCACTGTTGGAATTAATGCAGCCAGTATGTGCTTTGCCAGTGTTGTTCCAGTTAGGTCCTGTGTTGCTGCATGAATTGACTAGATTATTATAGAACAACAGCTAAGTTCCTACCCATCTGCACAAGCTTACCAAAACTAACAGAGCAATACTAATTTAAGCCAGCAATCTCATAAGTGAACTTTGTTCTGTGGTTTACCTGTGAATTTCTTTAACTCTTACTGATTGCTACAGAGCAAGAGAAAATGGAAGTTAGGAATCATGAAGTGGTAAAATGCTCTTGGGTTTTATTGGCTACTTTCAGCAGATTTACTTACAAGTAATTCCCCAGCTATTTTTTTTCAATGTATTCCTGGAGAAAAAGGTTTGGAAGTGAATTCTGGACTTTTAAAAAATAAATGCAGGGAGAAAACTTACTGGGAAGTGTTGAGCTAAAGGTGATACCAACAGTAACCAACGGTGTTGTGGTCAGGCTTGAGTGCTTGTGGTCAGGCAAGGAAAGAAGATGCTTTGGAGCAGTACGTCATAGAATCATAGAATAGGTAGGATTGGAAAGGACCTTAAGATCATGTAGTTCCAACCCCCCTGCCATGGGCAGGGACATCTCACCCTATGTGACATCATCTCTGATGCAGCCTATGTATTTTTGGACTTGGTCAAATTTCAGGTTGTGCAATTATCTACCTGTATGAGTGCGGAACCATTTTTAAGAAAACGCATGGTCCACCAGTCTAAGAAAGAAGTAAAAATCAATGAATTCAGATTTAAGCATGTACAGTTCGTATCAAAAACTGACGGAGTTTATGTACTTCGTCACTGAAACACATTTGGAATCATGATCAATGGCCTGAGAGATCACTGGCAGTAATACTTCAAAAAAATAATTGCTTTCTGTAACATCAGCTTTGTTTTTTCTTAGTTTACATGAGGGATACAGGTTTGCGCTAAAGCAGAGAAGAGAGAACAAAGGTGTATTTTTTCCCTTCAGTGTGGTTGCTCTTTTCCAGTAATCATGCTCACATAGGATCTTTTCTGTGGTTTTTTGGAAGTATTGATGTGAGTTGTAAATTTCATGCTGAAAGTAATTCCAGTATGCAATATCTGAAACCTGACTGTGGATAATAAGGCATGCCAGAACCAGATCAGCTTCTCCAGACATTTCAGAAAATATAAACAGTACTGTAAAAGTAACTTAATCAAAATCCCCTACTAGGTAGCGATCAGTGTACTGTAAATGGTTTGTTAGATGCGAAATTATTTGTTTTCAACTGTTTTGGAGCCATAATATTTCTTGTGAGATGCAAGATGTTTACAACACACCTGCTGGCGCCTATCCAGTAAGAGATTTATAGGCACAATCAAGCGTGTTCCATTTAAGTAATAGTGATTAATAAACAGGTAGTACAAGTAATTTGCCCAGTAAAATAAGCGATGACCATTTAAATCTGTATGTCCTAATGCTCAATTTAAAATAAAAAGAGTCCTCTACAGTGTTGATTAGAGGTTTTAACAAATAATGTTTTTAAAGAGGGATTTTTTTCATTGTACATTTAGGTAGATGCAGCATGGGGGATTTCTACCAAGAACCCTGTCTGATTTTTTTTTTCCCATTTTGTCTCCTTGTCCTCCTCACTTTTTTCCCCACCTTTTCTAAAATACCTTGATTTATATTCAACATTGGAACAATACCCATCATTAGGAAGATAAGCTGAGAAAGTTGGGGCTGTTCAGCCTGGAAAAGAGAAGGGTGCATGGAGGCCTCATAGCAGCCTTCCAGTATCTGCACAGGGCTTATGAGGGTGCTAGAGAGGGACTCTTCATTAGGGACTGTAGTGATAGGACAAGGGGTAATGGGTTCAAACTTAAACAGGGGAAGTTTAGATTGGATCTGAGGAAGAAACCCTTTACTATAAGGGTGGTGAGGCACTGGAATGGGTTGCCCAGGGAAGCTGTGAATGCTCCATCCCTGGCGGTGTTGAAGACCAGGTTGGACAGAGCCTTGGGTGACATGGTTTAGTGTGATGTGTCCCTGCCTATGGCAGGGGGGTTGGAACTAGATGATCTTAAGGTCCTTTCCAACCCTAACTATTCCATGATTCTATAACCCCAAAATGACCCCTCTGTGTAATGCTGCCTGTTTCTGGGGAGGAGCTTTCAACATGACATCTGGCTAATGCGTTTCTCAGTTTGCCTGGCATTCAGTAAGCAGGCAGGATTATCAAGCACTTATTTTGTTTTCTTTTTCACTTGCACGTGTTCCCTGGGCTCGTAAATGTAAATTTAATCTAGTACTGTCATCCCAGTAAAAATGAAATGGGAGAAACTGAAGAATTTGTAAAATGAGGAACAGGAGAAGGTCTTTGTAAGACCATTTTATTTTCATCAAGCTCTAAGTGCAAGAGAAGTAGTTTAGGTTATTTTCTTCTTATTATTGGGTTCCCCATCCCACCAAAATGAGCTACCAAACCCCCAAATCCTCTATGTGTTTTTCCAGTTTATTGATAGAGTAATTCAATTTGTTTTCACATCAAAAATATAGAATACAGTGACTTAAAAAGGTGTTTAAACAGTGTGAATAAGACTAATCTACTGCCCTCTCAAATTCATGAAGTATTCTGAATTTGAATCGTTGGTGTATCTTGTGGTATGTATTACCAGGGCACCCCCTAGCTTCTGTATTTCCTGATCAGGAAGGAAACAAATTTCTTCATCAATTTCAGAGTAGTGCTGTTTTCCAAGTTGTAATAACAGTGTGTGATTAGCAGTTGGCATTAAAAATAGCTTGTAGAACTTTTATTGCGCAATTTGTATTTTAATAGGATTTTTAATAGGAAATAACACATACTGTAGTAAAGGTAATAGAGTAGATCCAGTCTTTATTTTTATGTTTGATAAAGCTGATTAAGGTAGAGCTGGATCATTGTGATGTATCTGGAGGCCCCTCAGAGTAGTGTCTGCATCAGGAAGATGGGTTTCTTTAATTTATCAAAGCCGAGTGTCTTTGGAGCACCCGAACTGGATTCTTTCTGGCACAAAGCTGGGCAGCATGCTCTGGGAGTCCACCAGATATGCTTCAACTGCTTGGTCTGAGATGTAATTTTTCCTTCCTATGTGCCCCAAAAATATGTGAAATATGGATGTTGGGTTCTCAACAGCAACTATTTCATGTGATGGTCATGTTCTTGGTGTATCACCCTACTTGCTAATGTAAATACAACCAATCTGGGTTTATCTTCAGACCAGAACTTTTGGGCTGAGTAGGACCTGATCAAGCCAGAGGCCTGTGATGGGGAGTTTATAAAGCAGCAGTACCCCCCTTGACTTACTGGTTGCTGTCACATTCCCGACAGGCTCTAGGGACAAAAATGTACTGTACACTTACATACAGGAGCAGTAGTGACTTAAAACAGGTTGTTTCACTAAGCTGCTTCCCTTATACTTATCTGCATTATCAGACAGAATGTTCTAAACCGGCTGTTTCTTGGCATTGTTTTGTTAGTGCAGATTTTTCTCCTTCTATCTGTTCCTATGCTGCAGCTTGCACACTTGTTTTATAAGTAGTTTTATATCAATCACAGAAGTGCAAACCAGTTGCCTTTTTTTGTAGCTTTTCCCCTCAAACTTTATGATTTAATCGATACATTCCCTAGAATGGTTATGTGGTGTTTTCCCTGGTTGGTTTTAATTCATCAGTTTTCAAGGCCGGATAACCAGAACCAGAAGAGGTTTCCAGATTGAGCTGTATCATCCTGGAAGGAAATAATCTGGTTTAATGAGTAGTTGCATACACAAGTAGTATACATGAGTAGTTGGAGCAGGTTTAAAAGAAACCCATGAGCCTGTTTAAGTATTTGCTAATTGTTTCTTTCATATATCATCTAGATTAATTTATATAAGAAACATAATTTTGCAGATCACTCGAGCAAGCTGAACAGCCCTGCAGGTATGGAATATGAATTAATGCATTTATTTCTACCAACATGTTGTATCGTTACAGTAGTATCTTTGCATCTTCTATGTAAAATTAATCACAGTGCCAAAATCTGCACTGGACTTCCCAAAAATCACTGCAAGGGGACAGACAGCCAGGAGGATCACCTAATCCATTTCCTATTGCTGGGCAATAGTAATTAATTGTCTCTACTTTCTGCTAGAAGTAGACTTTGGAGAAGTCTGAAATTAATCCCCCAAGTTTCGGCAAGTAAGTGAACTGGTGTTTTAAGTCCCCCCATACTTTGATGAGCTCCTGATGTTTTATGTGAATCTCTTTCATTCAAATTGAGCTAAATGAATTCAGGACACATGGTAACTGCTGCTGTCCCATGTCTGCCTGGTCAGTTACTTGCCAAGGAAACTAAAATAGCTTGCTGTGGCTGTTCTCAGCCAATCTGTTGGCTCCTTCTGAACTTATTTGCCAGGTGCTTATAAACTGTTTAGCAAACTATTGGTTTTAGGGATTTCTCTGACTGTGGTGTCACTTGATATGGCTATGCTGAAGTTAATGAGCAGCAAGTCAATGTGTTGGGTTGAGAGAAGCTCACAGGAGAGCTGCTCCATGACTACCTGCAGTGTGTGACTAGGAGGTCTGACTGGCCCTCAGTTCATTTGACTTATGTTATGTGCTCTTCTGTTCTGCTTTGCTATCACAGCATGATTATAATGTCCTGTTGCAGTGAGTGCTCTCCTATTAGGAGTGCTCTTTGCTATTGTTAAATCTGTTTAATTCCACAACAATTTTTTGTTTATTAAGATTTTGAATTTGAGTCATGTCTTTGTCAATAGCTTTGTATTTCTGGAATCCACCTTTTCTTACTTTTGTGCTGTTGTCAGTATGGATGGTTTTCCTTGGTCTTAGATTTTTGAATGCTGTTCTTCTGTTAACAGGGAAATACATAATAGAGGCTTTTTTTTTGTTACTCGGCTTGAGGATAAGGATTGCTTTCTTTGCAAAGTAAGGAACCAACAGTGTCTAAAATATCCCTAAAAATCATTTTTACAAGTAATTAGCAAGGAAGGTTTTAAAGTGGTATTTCTGTATGTGAAACAAAATCATCTTACTTGGAATATACTGAGTTGTAAGCAGTCAAACTTTTTCTGCTATGCCCAGAACATGTTAGAAATGTGAATTGGTGGCATGTGTATTGAACTTTGTGTAAGAGATTTCCTGTTAATGTGAAGGAAATTCTGTTCTGGCATTTAACCTACCTGCTCTGTGTCAGTTAAACAACCGATATTATTTATGTTCAGTTTCTCTTGGCAAAGATTTTCTTTATTTTTGTAAACACAAAAAATGCTGAGCTTGTGTTTAGTTTTTCTTGGGTTTTGTGGGGTGTTTTTGGGCTCACATGCAATTCGAATTGAGATTTTTCTATTTTCACATCTGAAACTATTGAGCCAAGTTCTGAAGTTTTCAGAAAACACTCTAGACAGTAGCTGAAACATCTAAATTCTTCCTAACTATCAAAATATTTTTTTTGAAATGTATATATGAAAACAAAGTGAAATCTTATTCCATGCAGAGCAATTCCAGTGTCTTTCCTGAAGTGTGCTTGTCTTAATCTACTAAAAAATAGAGCAATCATGGAGCACATGAAACATTCTTTACCTGGTGTTGTCATTGGTCGCATCCTGCCTGTGGCAGAACCCAAGTGTTAAGATTCTAGCTTTTCTCTGTGTGTCTATATGTATATAGTGGAAGGTGATTAAGAAATTACTTTGTGTAGTTCTTAGTACCCTTTGTGCGTATGCCACTGCATGCAAATAATATTATATTATCGTGAGAACAGCAGATGGGCTAGTTCCTTCTGAACAACAGTAATTCTCCATGCTTCTGACTTTCCCTCTATGAAATTTGTACTAAAATTGTTGTCCTGCAGTAATAAACTTGGAGCCAGATGGACCTACCATTTGAACTACACAACCTTACACCAAAATAAGCTCTGGAAAATATTGCAGGAATGGGGTTTGTGGGTTTCTTTTTTTAGAAGTAACAAATGGGGAATTTAAAACTAGTGAAAGTGATAGTATCAAACTATTTCATGCTCATAGATTTATTGCAGTTTCCATTACAAATGCATTTCTTAATGAAAACTTAAAAAATCAATACAATCTACAGGAGAAAGATACAATCTTTCTGGAATAATTTGTTGCTTTTTGGAAACTTGCTGCAATAGCATCTGTTTGTGCAACTGACAGAAGCAGGGGAAGGGAGGAACAGGGATGCTACAGGCAGTTACTGCAAGATTGGCTTTCTACCCTTGGGAACTTTCTCTCCTTGGAAAGAATGGTGAATCCTGATCTGAGGGGGACAGATCCTGACCAATGACAGGGAAGCGAAGTGCAGGGCTGTCTCCTGCATCAGGTGCTGAAAGCCAAGTTGGAGCAGCAGTGCTGGAAGTGTCTCTTAGTTTGTTAGTGTGTGGGTTTCAGAAAGCTTTTCTCTGAATACTAGATGAAACATTTTTAATTAGCTGGCTGACTCTTACCCTCTGAGATGACTATTTGTCCTTTCAATATGGCAAGTCTTTTATTTTCCGTAAACTAAACTTTTCTTTAAGGCTTCCTCTTATGCTACAGATGATTTCAAGTAATCCTAAACCATTTTCCATGCTGCTCATGAACCCCAGGAAAGTAACTTTGTAGGCCAGACATTTAGATGCCTTTTATCAATGAGAAGTTTGAAAATCCTGATGACTCGTTCCTGTTTCAGACTGTCAGTATCACTTTTGAACTCTACAGAGGCTTGTCATGCATGTCATATACTTTGGAGATTTGTCAGTGCAGCTTATAGTCTTGGCAGAAGGTTCTGCTCAGTGTCTTGGTCTTATGGACAATACTGTCTTGTGTTTATGTGTGTGTTTATATGTAGCTGTACATCTTTGTGCTTGTGTTTGTGAATATATGTAGCTGTACATCAGTTTAATTTCTGGTGCAGTTTTCTTGGAAATCTCCCAATGGATTTCTTTGGGAAATCAGTTTTCAGAGACTAGCCTTAAAGAAACCTTGAATTTCTAGCAAAAACATGTATGTGAGAGAGGGAGAAGGTTTACATTAGGGTAAACCAGTCATCTGAAAAACAGAAGACTGGGGTTTAAGTCTCTGCTGTGCACATTTCCCACTACCCTCCTGAGAGAGTTCTGTAAGCATTGCTTGGCTCTTCAGAAGTACATCTGCCCTGTTTTTCTTTTTTCCCCATTCTCTTTTCAGGTTTCTTCCTAGTTCTAAAAGGGAGGACATGACCTGGTTTGCCTGCCTTCTTTTTGGTTGAATGCGTGCGGTTTGCAGTTCTAGATGAAAGTAATTTTCTCTAAAACTGCAGGGAATACTCCTTATTCTCATAATTATTGTGTTTCTACTGTATTTTGCATAAGATTGTTGAGGTTAAAAGTTATTGTCTTACATTTTGGGTTTTCTCCCAAAATCAGAATGTTGTCAAAGACCTTCATATGTGTGTGGATACATACATATACACATTTTCTTTTCCTGCTTGCAAGAAAGCTGTTTCAAGCAATGTTTTGGGGAAAGTGAAGCACGTGCTCATCTTTTGCTTTCTAATACAAACCTGAGCTGGAGCTCAGAAGGAATAGAAACTATTGTTGACTGATAAAGCAAATTGTTTTTACCAAGTTGTGGCCAAGAATGCTGGAAAATGTGTCTGGCCAGAAAAGCTCCTATCCCTTAGCACAAGAAACTGCACTTTCTCTATTGGATACAGTTTTGGGTGAATGGATGCCTCATTTTTATTTCTTCATTAGTATATGAATAGTTTGTTCCATAGAATATTTTATCTTCATCAGAAACAGTTGATATGGTTTCCTTTGTAGCACTGAGTTGAAGAATGTCATCTTGGTATGAAGCTTTATATTTCTCTTGTGAATGATTAACTTGATGAAATACATTTAATCTCACTTTATTTTCCATTTATCATAATTATGCAGAACATATTTTTAATTAGATCCAATCCTTTCCTGTTTGGACTCAGAAAAATATATGAAATCATCTACAGAGGTGGGAACTTCAGTTTTCCTTCTTTCTGAATGTTGTCGCACTAAGTTTCAAGCTCTCCCTAGCTGGCAAGTCTTTTTCATAGGTAAGGTTATAAGTGTCTGGGTTCTCTTTGCTTTCAGAATGAAAAGCCACTATGTGCCTACCCCTTACAGGAATTTCTGTGTGCTCCTGTCAGACATCCAAAATATAAGAGTTTTGATTTGGAATGAAATAATTCTTGAAAGAAGTGAGACCTTCACAAGAGAAGTCATTTGTGTTGTATTCCAAGTGTGTACTCTCTCTTTGCTTCCAGGTCATTTTCAGCCAAATTAATTTCTTCTGAGCAGATCCAAGAGCTCAGCGCTTTGCTAGGAACTAGCCTTATTTGAATTTCCATGCTTTTTCACATTTCCGACCATTTGCAGCCTT
Source organism: Amazona ochrocephala (assembly GCA_039720435.1). Classification (NCBI taxonomy): domain Eukaryota; kingdom Metazoa; phylum Chordata; class Aves; order Psittaciformes; family Psittacidae; genus Amazona; species Amazona ochrocephala. The sequence continues at coordinate 75,805,471 of CM077881.1, read as the reverse complement.
TTCTGATGCAGGGTAACTCAGCTGTTTGTTGACAATATCTTATAGTTGCTTACTCTTCCAAACTGAACAGTTCTGTGAAGGAGGAAATGTGCATTAACCACAAGCAAGTTGTTGAAACTATTTGTTTTTTGGTGTTCGCCTACAGAAAAACAGTTGCTTTCCTAATGTCGGAAGATGTTCTTGATACTTAGGCTTCAGAGATGATAATTTTGAACTTTCAGTGCACTGCTTATGTTGTTTTACTCTGAAATTACTTGTACCTTAACCCAGCACATGTACTGCTATATTGAGATCAAAGACAATCATCTGACTGTTCATGTACACATTTGCAGTGAAGAGTCAGGTATGTTGCTCTGGTTTGGGATATTGTACTCAAGCTGGTTTTGGCCTCTAACTTTTTAAGTAGACTTCAGTTAAACAGCTGAATTTCAGTAGCAGGATTACAAACATATACTTTGTGAAAAGGAGCAATTTGGTAGGCTGTGGGGAATTGGTTTTCCTTGTAATCAATGAAGATTTCAAAATAGAGAGTTCTGATGAGAACTGGCAGAAAAGATGTGTAGATCCTCTTTTTGGATACTCGCATTAAGTGAAGAAATGCAAGAAATGAAAGACTCACAGTAGGCAGTACAAGAAAATGCCATGCTAGAGGCAAACCAGCAAGGTCAACTTCAATCTGAACACAAGACTAAACTGCTTTCAGGCTGTTGGGAACATATGCTGGAATCTGATAATGCAATTTAACCATATTAAAAATGCTTAGTAACTTTTGTAATCTATGGAGTAACCACAGGCTCTGTTTACACTCTTTTGATTAACCCACCCAAAGGACTCTGTAGTGTGCATAGCCACAGCTTCTGAGCCCTTGTTAGCATAATTTGTGTTAATTTTTAAAAGAGGAAGATGGGTAAGCAAGCACAAGGGACTTGGCAAGTCATTTTCTTTCTCAAAAAGGAGCTTAGCATATCAAGGACAAACACTGTGGTGCAGAAAGATCTGGAATTAATAAGTCCTGCTTAACCAAGAGAATGGGGTCAGTGCTGAGGTTATAATCAGTTCTTAAAGCCAGAAAATATAAAACACAAATGTAGTTGGAAGACTCCTCTAGTACTTGTCCTTTTTTTTTTCCATGAGGGTGTGTTGAGGAAAGGGTGGGTTATAGTTGGAGATTCTGCAGTCAAGGGAAAGATGAAAGGAAAACCATAGAGTTGACAACCATCACAGTGTCCTCCTGAAGGCAGCTTTGGTCAGTTAAATCAAAGTAGTTTAGCCTGTTTGTGTAGTTGGGTAGATCAGAGTGCCCTTATCTATTTAAAGAGCTTTGAACAAATAAAGTTTAGTATGACCAGCAACCATTTGTCCCAGTAAGTGGAAAGGGGAATGTCCTCATCATCACAGATCCCCTTCCTACAGACTTGCAGGACTGTCTGAAGGATAAACAATTTGCTGTAAACAAGTTAGCACAGTGGAAGCAATATAGTCCCATTACAAGGGCTTTCTGCCCAGTGTAATGTCTCCTTTCTCAGCAGCACTGAGAATTAGCATTTGTGGGATGCTAGATAAAAATAACTATATGGCACAATTCAAAACTCTCCAAGCAAAACCTCTGTAGACCTCTGTTACAGCCTGTTGAAATACTTTCTGGTTTTTGGTGTAGTTCTGGTATCAGCAAGCCCTGTCTGGGGATGTAGGTATCTGTAACAAGCTGTAAGGATTCAACCCCTAAATCAGATCATTGTACGGAAAATGAAAATAGGAGCAAAAAACGGGAAGAAAATTACTCTTTCAAATTGGAAAATCTGCTTTGGGCTTTTACTTAAGTCAGTGACACTATTAAGCCTTTGACAAACATGATGACTAAGATTCTTAAAGTAAGAAAAGGTTTCTTGTTCTCATGGGGGACTTCAACCACCCTGATATCTGTTGGAGGGACGGTACGGCCCGGCACAAGCAATCCAGGAGATTCCTCAATTGTGTGGAAGACTGCATCCTTCTGCAAGTAATAGAGGAGCCAACAAGGAGAGGTGCCATGCTTAACCTCGTCCTCACTAACAGGGAAGGGCTGGTTGGAAATGTGACGCTCCAGGACAGCCTTGATTGCAGCGATCATGAGATGGTTGAGTTTGAGATCCTTAGGACAGTGAGAAGAGCGTGCAGCAAGCTCCTGCCCTGGACTTCAAGAGAGCAGACTTTGGCCTCTTCAGGAACCTGCTCAGTAAGGTTCCATGGGATACAGCCCTAGAGTGCAGGGGGGCCCAAGACTGTTGGTTGATATTCAAGGCTCACCTGCTGCAAGCTCAGGAGCGATGCATCCCAACTAGAAGGAAGTTCAGCAGGAGGGCCAGGAGACCTCCTTGGATGGATAAGGACCTGCTGAGCAAAATTCAAAGGAAAAAAGAGGCTTATAAAAGGTGGAAGCAAGGTCAGGTGACCTGGGAAGAATACAGGGATGTTGTTTGGGAAGCTAGGGACCAGGTTAGGAAAGCTAAGGCCCACTTAGAATTAAACTTGGCTAGGGATGTTAAAGATAACAAGAAGGGATATTACAGGTACATTGCAAATAAAAGGCAGGTTAGGGACAATGTGGGCCCTCTCCAGAAGCTATCAGGAGAACTGGCTACCCTGGATTTAGAGAAGGCTGAGGTTCTTAATGACTTCTTTGCCTCAGTCTTCACTGGCAAATGCTCTGACCACACCACCCAAGTCTTGGAAGGCAGACGTAGGGACTATGCGAATGAAGACCCTGGGCCCACTGTGGGGGAGGATCTTGTTCGGGACCACCTTAGGAACCTGAATGTATACAAGTCCATGGGACCGGATGAAATCCATCCGCAGGTCATAGAATCATAGAATAGTAAGGGTTGGAAATGACCTCAAGATCATCGAGTTCCAGCCCTGAAGGAGCTAGCAAATGAAGTTGCTAAGCCACTGTCCATCGTATTTGAAAAATCATGGCAGTCAGGTGAAGTTCCCCATGACTGGAAAAAGGGAAATATAACCCCCATTTTCAAGAAGGGGAAAATGGATGAGCCGGGGAATTACAGACCAGTCAGTCTCACCTCTGTGCCTGGCAAAATCTTGGAGCGGATTCTCCTAGAAGGCATGCCTGAGGCACATGAAAACCAACAAGGTGCTTGGTGACAGCCAGCATGGCTTCACTAAGGGGAAATCCTGCCTGACCAATCTGGTGGCCTTCTATGATGGGACTACAAAACTGATGGAGAGGGGTACAGCAGTTGATGTCATTTACCTGAACTTGTGCAAAGCATTTGACACAGTTCCACATGACATCCTTGTCTCTAAGTTGGAAAGACATCAGTTTGATAGGTGGACCACTCGGTGGATAAAGAACTGGCTGGATGGCCGCATGCAAAGAGCTGTGCTTAATGGCTCGATGTCCAGCTGGAGACCAGTAACGAGTGGTGTCCCCCAGGGATCGGTGTTGGGGCTGGTCTTGTTCAACGTATTTGTTGGTGACATTGACAGTGGGATTGAGTGTGCCCTCAGCAAGTTTGCCGATGGCACCAAGCTGTGTGGTTTGGTTGATACACTGGAGGGAAGGAATGCCATCCAGAGGGACCTTGACACACTTGTGAGGTGGGCTGATGCCAACCTAATGAAGTTTAACCATGCTAAGTGCAAGGTCCTCCACCTGGGTGGGAGCAATGCCAGGCACAGCTACAGGTTGGGTGGGGAGGAGATTCAGAGCAGCCCTGCAGAGAAGGACTTGGGGGTGTGGGTTGATGAAAAAATGAACATAAGCCGGTAGTGTGCGCCTGCAGCCCAGAAAGCCAACCGTATCCGGGGCTGCATCAAAAGGAGAGTGGCCAGCAGGTTGAAGGAGGTGCTCCTGCCCCTTTACTCTGCTCTCGTGAGACCTCACTTTTGGAGTATTGTGTGCAGTTCTGGTGTCCTCAACATCAAAAGGACATGGAACTGTTGTAACAAGTCCAGAGGAGGGCCACGAGGATGATCAGGGGGGCTGGAGCACCTCTCGTATGAAGATAGGATGAGAAAGTTGGGGCTGTTGAGCCTGGAGAAGAGAAGGCTGCGTGGAGACCTCATAGCAGCCTTCTAATACCTGAAGGGGGCCTGTAGGGATGCTGGGGAGGGACTCTTCATTAGGGACTGTGGTGAGAGGACAAGGGGTAATGGGTTCAAACTTAAAGAGGGGAAGTTTAGATTGGATCTGAGGAAGAAATTCTTTACTGTGAGGGTGGTGAGGCCCTGGAATGGGTTGCCCAGGGAAGTTGTGAATGCTCCATCGCTGGCAGTGTTCAAGGCCAGTTTGGACAGAGCTTTGGGTGGCATGGTTTAGTGGGAGGTGTCCCTGCCCATGGCAGGGGGGTTGGGACTAGATGATCTTAAGGTCCTTTCCAACCCTAACTCTTCTATGATTCTTTACTCCAGAATAACATTATAGGTGTACGTACACGTGTTCAAACTGTGTTCTCAACTGTTATTGCTGAGCAGTCTAAATGATTTATTGCAACCATGTTATATGATTAGGTCAGTAATTACATTACTCTTAGTGCCATTGTGGTCAGAGAAATGAAACAAACAACTGCAAAATCACATGTAATTATATAGTTCTAGTGTGACTGAATGTAATGCATTCTGTAAATGCAAAGCACTTACCTTTGTAAAATGGCCTAGTTATTACTTCAGAATTGTCTGTATTGTCTAAAAGGACATGTATGACCCTCTCCTAACAACTCTTTAACAGGAAGTTTAGGTGACATTGTTTGCTTTAGAACAGATCCAATGACAATTTTCAATGAGCAGATATACAATAAGTGAAATTCACCTTGACTCAAGATAATTACTATATACTTATTATGGCATTACAGTAGTGTTTCATAAATGAATAATTACGTTGCAGGGGTTTTTGATAGGTTTCTGCATAATGGTGGTGTAAGTACTGCAATTATCATTAGCTATTCTTTCCTATTATTTCCTTGGGTTTTTTTGGCATTTACTAATGTTCTGTAATATAATGCAGTACTTGTTCAATTAAAGTTTGACAATTTTACATTTCCCTTACTAAATGCATATACAGTGTGTTACCAATAAAGGTATATGGTTAATGAAAAATAGAATAAAATTTAGTTGTTCTCTTTGAGGTGTTTAGAATGGTGATTCCCTGAAACAAATGCATGTCGGTGCAAGTTGAACTAATACGAAGAAATGCGCACAATGTGTACTGAGGATACTCTTTCCTAACAAGAACACTGTAGTTAATATTGCTGAAGAGGGAGAAATAACCTATGGGAAAGTAATGAATGCTTTAAAAGCTGCTTGCAAGATGCCGTCCTGCATCCTATCTTACTTCCAAGTCAATCACTTCATGAACACCTACATTGGGAATAAAAGGGAAAACCTTGAGAGAAACCCAGTGAAAGGACAGTTGTTCAAAGCTTTTCACCCAGGACTAGAAAATGATTGCATGTACTAGTAAAAAGAAGGAAGGTATTACTGATAATTAGATCAACAATGAGTAAGTTCCTAATATAGGTGTGATATATAAGTAGGTCAAGATAAGTGATTATGCTGTTGTGTATAGTAAAGGAGCTAATAAGTAAGTATGGGTTCACCCTGGAGGGAGAGGTTGCAAGGTGCATTAATATTGGTTGCTGAAGGTGAATTCTCAGAGTATCTGGTATGATTTCACAGTCCTTCCGTAACATGCAGCCTCATCCACTCATGATCATTATCTTTTTCCATCCCATTAATATCACATACTCTTATAATAGTGGGGAATGCAGTCTGGGGCCAGACAGTGCGCTCTGTAGCTGCTAATTTCAGTTTTAGAAGTTATTGCTTCAGTGCAGGAGAGGCACTAGTACGCTGTGTAGTTTCAAGAATGTAAAGGAGCTGGTACAGAAAAAATTCAGAATGTGTAATAGTATCACTGTCATTAAATAATTATAATTAGGATAGAGGTATTTATTTAGTGTTTTCAGCAGAATGAGGCAGTACGTAGTGATTTCTCCATGTAGAAACACTGGCGTGTAACCAGCACAAGTACTGGGAGGAGGGCTTATGTGTTGCTTCTGAAATGTCTGGAGAGAAAATGGTACGAAACTGCTAAAATAAAATTAGGGGCCCCAAGTAACAACAAAGCAAAAGGTAGTATTTTAGCAGGGATGATGCTAGTTTTACAGGCTGAAACAGGAAAAGCAACTCTCGGGGATGTACACAAGTAACTGGTCACATTTTTGGGGAGCTGGCATTACAGTTGAAACAGGGACCTGTTAAAGAAAGCAAAACCTAACAGTAGCCTTCTCTTGTCTCTCAGAAAGCCATGACTTTGGTAATAGTAGGGAAGTTTCAGCAATGCTGTCTCTGATTCTAAGACTTTGTTTATATTTTCTTAATTCCCAAGGATTAGGGGAAAGAGTATTACTGATTTCTTTAGGTAGGATACAAAAAAATGTTGAACAACTGCATGCATTAATTTTTGAAGGGAATATATGTGGGTGTCTGCACTTCAACACAACCTCCTCAATTACATGGTTTTTTGTCACCTTTTTATATTACTTATGTAGTATTATTGTAGAGGCTATAAACATGGTTGCAGTGGAGGAAGATGTCATTTGTGAAGACAGACATTCCTAACAAAATTATGTGGCTCTTTCCTCTCCATGCAGCCTTCTTGATGTTGGTGGTGAATTCAGGTCTCCAAAAAGAGATGATGAGGAGCTGTGTTACCAAAAGGGTGGTGGAACTTCTGAAGTTATCTAATCCTGTGAATCTCTCTGGGCATTCTCTGATCCTGCAGTTAAGGTATTAGACAATGAGTTTAGGAAAGCTTCTATGTCATGGGCAGTCTTGTCAGAGCTGTCAGCTGAGTTTGACATTATTCTTTCCTGTGTCTTTTCAGCTCTAGTTGCTCAAAGTGTGAGCTAAAGTAGTGGTTTTAATTGATTTTTTTTTTTTTCTTTTTTCCTGAACTTTATTTGTCTCTGTGTGTGTTTGGGCTGAATCCTTGGGTGGTTTTAGGCAGAATCTGTTAGTATCTGTGAAAGGAGATATATTTATCAGCCTTGCATAAGATGAATGGGATGCAGCAAAGAGGTAAGGCACTACAGCAGTACAGCTGTGTGAATGAATGGTTTTCCGGGTTTGCTGGCAGCTTAAAAATAAGCATAAAATGGTTCAATGTAATCATTATTCTGGGATTGAGCAAAACATCTTTGGTTATATGAGGTGCTAGTATGAATATATATGAAAAACACATCTACCTTTCAGATTTCACAGTTCTATGAAAACAGTGCTCAAACACCTGGGAAGCTGTATCAAATCATTTTCAGAAAGCGAATGTCAGAAATACAAAATCCAGGACTATTTGAAATACGGGAACACAAGATGGGAGGGTTATCCCCAAGGCTGGAGTGAAGAGGCTCCCTTGTAGTCCTGGTCAGAGAACAATGAGTCTCCCAGTTTTAAAATTTGTAAAATAGATGAGGGCTTTTTAAGTCAATGGTATCAGGATGTCTTCTTGACAGCAACATCTTCTTGCAACTATTGTGACCACAGTGCAGTCCTAGTAAAAATCTTCTCCCCTTAGTAAATCAAATGATGAAGTCGTACTAATAATGTTTCCCTGTTTATTTATAATATTGCAAAATGTGCATGTGATATGGCTTATTATCTTATGGTATGTGCTGCACTTGTTTCTATAACAGGTATTTTAAAGAGTAAAATCCTAAATAATAGTTTAACGAAATGTTTTTATTTTCTTTTTAATCTCAAATGTATACTTAAGTGCTATTATTGGAGGGTATATATTAAATTAGTGAATGGAAGCATAATTATTCCAAGAATGTCCGATAGTACAGTAATATATTCATCAAATCGTACTGTTGCCCTTGGCTGCACTAACTTAATGCAACCCTATCAAATTTAATGAATGTGTGTACACTCTGCTCTCATTAGTAAACTTGTTATTGCTAAAGTTCTGCTATAGTAAGATGGTTTGGCTTTCTAACTTTTAGAACTTCGTAAAGTTTAAAGAGGAAACCAAAGCCCACAGGTTCCTTTATACCATTCCGAGTGATTGGGTCCTCAGGGCTGTGCAAATGGCAGTGTGGTAGAGCTCTGTCATGGAAGATTGCCTGATTTAAAATTGATGTTTTTAAATCTGTCTGGATGGAAAAGTCATTAAGTTTTTTGTCTACCTGAAAATTCAAGAAAGCTTAAAACAAATCAAAACTGAATTAGTATCTTGTGTAGTTTTTTCACTTAAAGTGACCATAGCTCACTAGTTTCACTCTTCTTTTTTTCCCCTTGTTTATTCTGCAGTGCTGTGTTCTCTCTATCTCTGAGAAAGACAGTCCAAGATGACATTATTTCTCATGACATTTTCTAACACTGTGGATACTTTAGCTAATGTTCTATAATTTTAGCTTATGCTCTTTCAATTAGTAAGACAAATTTATTGTATTGCTCATTTACTGGCTGTTTTCATGCTCCACTCATTATCTGTCTTGTTCCACAAGAACAGACTTTTAAATTGGGCATGGGTCAAGAGAGCACACTGAAAATGACTTCTGACAAGCAGATGACATTTTTCTGCACCTAAGATTTTCTAATCTTCATGCTAATAAGGACATTAATTCTCATGGAGTTTAATTGTTGATGGCTTTAGAAATAAAAAAATAGTACTTAAATCATGAACAGTGTATGCTCTGCTCAGTGAAGTGGCCCAGAGCACTTGTAAAACTGAAGACTATGTATGTCTTAATGGAAATTGTTAATAAAAGAGGAGGAAAAAATCCAGTCCTTTTTATAACTAAGTATCTTGGAATTAAAACGTATTTCTTTTATTCATTGGGGAATCATATTTAAAAATGAGAACAATTTAATGTACATAACTGTTTGATTTTTGGAAATTGATTGAACATGCATTTTTATAATTATTTACAATTAAGCCTTTACAAGTGAAACAGCACTTCCACAAGTGTTTGAGGGGCACGAAAGGGAGAATGCAAGCAGTAATAATATTACATTATGTCACAGAGATCTAAGCACTAGATAGCTTCATCTAGTCTTCAGTGTTAAAGCCTGATATAATAATTGTAATGGATGCTGGTGTGAGTCCTCAGTAATGAGACTATTTAGTGAAGGCTATGTATGAGTGAAGGCTTGGTGTTTGGTGTTTGTTTTGGTTTTGTTTTGGTTTTGTTTTTTATTCTGTTAAAGGCAAAACATGAAAGGAAGAAGCGTCTTATTTAGAATGTGGTATCTGAAGTGGTCTTTTTGTGGTATCATGACTGTAGAAAAAGAATTGGACCAGAAAATTTATTATTGATTTTAATTTATAGCTTACAAATTTTAGAACTAATTTATGCCTTGTAATGACAACATTTTTGGACCTTCAAGCCAAATTTGGTTAGCCATCACCTGGCATCTTTATATCTATTTAGTCAATAAAAAACAGCTGATAGGATTGTTGGAAGTAACCAGCATTTCTTTGAGAGATTTTGGGCATATATGGTGTCAGGTATTTGATACTCATGTTGTCCATGTCACTTCTCTTGACGTGTTTGCTTGTAATATCTACGTTTGCAAATGGTGGTTCATGTTTAAACATGATAAATATCCCTGCCCATGGCAGGGGGGTTGGAACTTGATGATCTTAAGGTCCTTTCCAGCCCTAACTGTTTTATGATTCTATGATTTCTGATTACTTCAGTTGACTGATGGAGGTTTTAAAAGGTAATATGATTCGTGATCAAAGAGTGCTGGTCCTAAACAGCATGGCAGATATCAGGACAAAGGAATTCAGGGAAAGGAGAGCAAGGAGGAGACGAGCGGGATGCTGGAAGATGTGCCCCAGCAGCATTATGCTGCTGCCCTTAATAAATTGTTGTGTGCAGTGTGTCATTGCAGTTACATATCTCAAAGTCTTGCCGCATGCTCCCACAGCCTGCAATCAATATATACCACACTTGTTCAGCTGCCCTTGGTAAGCTTCCCAGTTACCTGTATCTGGAAATATGTATGTTCCTGAATGGTGCTTTTTATCTTTCTCCTAGTGATGCACTGCTCCCAGAAGTACCTTTATGCAGTGACAGTCAGTGAAATCCGCAGTACTTACAACTAAATTAATGTTCTGCTGCACATAATACACTACTGTGTTTCCAAATGAACGTTTCACTCTAGGCTTGGATGCAAACATTTGTGTGTGGGTGACTATAGGTATTTATTTTTAATTTTCAACAAAAATGTTTTTGTCAGGCACGAAGCAGTAATCTACCTGTGACTTCTTGAATGAATCATTTATGTTCTCTCTACACACGATTTAGATGTAATTTATATGGAGAACCCATGACAGATGTTCTCTATGTGTATTACACAAAATTGGTACCTATCAAGATTGACTGTTTGGTGCACAACAGGGCAATTGCCTGCAATGCGGAAGTGAGAAAGCCATAAAGAGGAGCAAGAAAGCAGAAAAGAACTCACATCTGCATAAGTGTGCAAACATGGCTGATGGAGTGACTCAAAATCATAACAGTACTTTGGGAAAGTCCTGAGCCTGCTTATATAAGCTCAAAGCAGCTCAAAACTACAGAAGCAGATGGGTAGAAGAGAGAATGGATCAGGGATGATACAAATGCTTATATAAAATGTTACCTCTATGCTATACCCTAGAAAAGGTATTATTTTGACCCAGAAAAGATGTAGCTGAGCAAATGGCATAGCAACTGGATGTCAGCTCAGCCAGAAGTTCTTTGGATGGTCGCTCCTAACTAAAGTACAAACATTTGCTGAAAAATAATGCTTTTTACTTCAGAATAGAAGTAGGATGTATTACATGACAATAAGCCAGAGAGGTGTCTACTTTATTCTTCTTCTTGTGCAGCTTTGAACTAGAAAAGTACTCATCTTTGTACTAGCTTTTGATCTGAGAGATGCAGTTTCAATGGCTGGACTCCATGTATGGTTCCTCTGGGAGTTTGGACAGCAAAGGGTGCCTTGCACAGAGTCACGGAATGGTTTGGGTTGGAAAGGACCTTAATGCTCATCCACTTCCAACTCCCTGCCATGGGCAGGGACACCTTCCACTAGGCCAGGTTGCTCCAAACCTCATCCGGCCTGGCCCTGAACACTGCTATTGATGGGGCATCTCTTCCGAAGCAAGAAAGCTTGGGAACCAGCAAGTGCATTGAACATCCAGGTGTTTCAGTGATATCCTGGGATGCTATGTACAGTGATGTCTGTATGACACTTGCAGTATGTCTGTAGCTTCCCTGAGTTAGTGCAAAGATTACTTTTATATATGTGTGGATTGACTTAGACAACAAGAGACAAATTTCTGGTTTTATAAAGGCGTGTAGGTACTGACTTAGCTCCAACCACCTCATCCTTCACAAAAATGTGTATGTAAGACTATTACCGAGCATTGCCAATGCTGAGCAGTAGGTAAGAACCTACTTGACACCAGTGAAGCTTTGAAAATCTTTTCTTGGTATAAAACCCACTGTTCTTTTTCTTGAAATGGAAGAGGTGTGTGAGTAATCCACTTGAATTATTGGCAACTGTGTCTTTGAAGATGGAAAAGATGCTGATACCACTGGTAGGAAACTCTTTTTCCAACAGATGTGAAAGGGGCTTGTATGGGGCTTGCTTGAAATGCAGACATCTGGGAGAAAGGGCCACCTGGCTTTTCTGGTGCAGTTTTCACCTGCTATTTAGACATGGGGAAATCATTGGATTTTGGTAGAGGAAGAGGCTGCCCTTTTAAAGGGATGGGAAAGTAAGATGCATTGCCCTCCTGAGTGGAGATGCTGCTTTTTGACCCACTTAAAAACTGCTGCAATGACCATTATTATTCAGGTCTATGTCGTTCTGTGGAACAATAAAACTCATGTTACAGCAGGAGCAGATGAACATAATAAATATGGTATATGATGCTTTTGGCTTCCTCTTCAGTTAGCCAACTGCAAGAAGGGAGTAGGGGACAGGGACACACGCACAAACCCACAAAACCCCAAATCTTTGAGCTAGAAATTGTTTAAACACTTCTAAAACTGTTTTCCTATCCCTAAGAAACCAGATGTGTTTGGGCCAGGTCCTTGTGAGAAAGTATTAGTCTACTGATATTAAGTGAAAGGGTCTGTGTTTCAAATTCTTTTGAAAGAAAGAAATTTCTATGTCAATGCTTGGAAAAATCAGTATAGCCCATCTATCATACAAGTCACTACTAAGGCTGCATATCAATGATTAATTCTGTAGTTTGTCATGATTTCACCTAAATGAAAAGGTGCCACATGAAGATACTGGGCTATAAAAACTGAACTTTTAAAATTAGCTTTTATTAAGCTTTTGTCACCCTGAATTAGAGTCCCACAGCCGCAGATTAGACTTGCATTTAAAAATGCTGCATTTAGGAGCAGATAAAAAGAATTGGGAGAAAAGAGCTCTGAAAGTCACAATGGGAAAGGAGATTGAATAAAATTGAAACCTGTTTAATAAAAAAAAAAAAAATCCTGAAAAGATATTGGAGTTATGAGAAACTTGTGTGAACAATGGGCAGTCACCCTGGTTATGCAGCTCACCTGCAGGGCAAACAACTGGTAGAAGCAGTTTCAGTGTTTTTCTTTATTAAAGGCTAGCATGCAGATTGTGGGAAACTAGTTAGAACCAGAATTGTACTAGGTCTGAAGATACATATCTTGTTATCACAGTGTCTTTCCTGGGAGCTGTGTCTGTATTGCAAGATACATTGATGCACTGGGATAGATGTGTTAGCTGAAAAGACTTAAACATTTAAAAGCAAACACCAACCAAAAAAAAAAAAAAACAACCTCAAAACAACAGCAAACAGCAAACCAAAACAAAAGAAGTAATTTTAAAACAGATGTAGTTTTCCAATATATGAATTTCAGTAATGAATGCTTACATATAGAAATCTTTTGTCATTTTAACATCTTTAGGATTTCTAGTACCAACTGAGTCTTTGGGCCATCTGCTTATCATACCAGTTCTGCAATATGTTTAGATGACTGTCATTAGGTCATATGTCCTTTACTTGTTAATTGGAGAGCTTTGTAGGTCTGTGTATATTATATACATATAGTGTTCCATGGAATGGTTTGGGTTGCAAGGGTCCTTAAAGATCATTCAGTTCCACCCACCTGCTGTGGGCAGGGACACCTTCCTCTAGACCAGGTTGCTCCAAGCCCTGTCCGACCTGACCTTGTCTGATGTGGTGGTGTTTGATACAGTTTGATATAGTCTGTCTAGCTTTAAAGGCAGTTCTTTGAGTAGGTGTGATGGTGTCCATAGTATTGGCCATGTATTTGTGAATGCTGACAACTGTCTGGAAAGCTCAGCTCTGGCTGAAGGTCATGGGGAAGGAGAATAAGGCAGTTATATCTGCAGTAATAAAAAGGCAGTTTCTTGCCTGCTTCAGTCTGTTTTGAGAACAAAACCTTGGTGCATTTTTAGCAATATTTAGAACTCATTTTTCTTTTACACCAGTGTGATTTGATTAAGTGAATTTAATCCTTATCTACTCTTATATAAGCAGGAGGCAGATTTCTAGGGCCAGCATGGAATTGTCAGAAGAGTTTTAATTTAACAACACCAATTCACCAGAGGGTACCGATATTAATTTTAAGCAATTCTGTGAACTCTTGTGAAATGCACTCTTAAAATTATTAAATGCTGAAATGTCAGTACTAGTAAAAAAACCCAAACCTTTAAAAGAATCTTAGTTTATTCAACATAAAAGAACTTAATATTATACATAAAAAGAAAATCAGCAAACTTAAAAGCCTGTTTTTTTATTTTGACTTTATAGTCTTAAGCAAAGATGAATAAAACTTTATGAAGTCTATTTGCTTGTTCAGCTTAAACTGAAAACAAGCTTTCAAAGGATGGCTGGACTATTTCTGCAATCTGCAACTGCAGCAAACCAACTATATACACAAATTAAACTGCATTTGTGCAGCCCTCACTGAACATTGCTGCAGAACGGGCCTTCTCCCTCAATTGACCTGCTTTCCAAGCAAAGCCTTGCACTGTGCTTCACTTTTCTTCTGATATCCCACTAATTTTGGTTATCAGAATCCTGTTGCTGTAAGAACTACAAAATGCATTATCTGCTTTTTCACAAGTGTTATTTTTATTATGGAGAAGATGGACTTTATCTGCTGTTTGCTGTGGTACTCAGCAGTCTCACTGCTGAGCTGTTTGTTAGGAAACAGTACCAAAATGTTAAGGTGTTTTTATTTCCTTATAAAGCCAAAGAGATACTAAAGTATTTATGATAACATCAATTTATGAAATACTATATATGTAAGCATTAGATTAGTGATCTTTTAATGTTATTCTTCAAGGCACTTTTCTCCAGCACGAGAAACTTTAAAGAGCAAACATGCAAAAATCCCCAAAGCTTTCTATATCTTAAGTGTTTCTTCTGTAATGCACAGCAACTGAAAAGTGTATTAACTTAATTTACTGTGCAAAATAAATACCTGCATAGAAAAGGACTTTTATATAGGCAGCCTATGCATATCCTTGATGGCAGTGTAAATTCTCAGTGTGTTATACAAAATATAGAATGTCATAAAAATATTGCTGCCTAAGAAAGGATCCATTTTTGGGTTGTTCCTTTCTAGTTAAGCTCTTAAATGAAGTTTCACTTCCTCAGCTGTTAGTCAGGTATTCCTTTTGGCTTTTGCTTAACACTAAATACTTTAGGGAGCTATTTAATTTGAAATATACATGTCTTTTGAAGTGTACTGTGGAAACAGCATATGTTCACAAGCACACTTCTTAAAAAGACAATAGGCATTTAGATTCCATGAAGTTTTGCTTTCTCATGCCAAGATATTGGAAATTTTTGTTTGTTTTGGTAAAATAATGTCAGATGACATTAATACTGACAAAAGCAAATAGGCCTTTTGGGGTTGGGTAGTCAGCTTACAGTGATTCCTGTTAGGACAGGAGGCAAATTCCTTCCTAGGACTGAAGGTTAAGTGATTCTCACTATGCAGCTGTAATCACTCCCATGGTCTGCTGGACCTCATGATGCCCCTTCCCTCATGTTCATATTCTCAACCCAAGTTCTCATACAAGCATTGCGTGTTCCTTTCTGGGGAATGTGAGCTCAAAGCAGATTAGATGCATGTTGCTGCTTCTGTATGCTGCTTCCAGCAATCATGAGCACCTGCACTGTCTAGAAAAATGAAGAATACTGAATCATTAACCACTGAGTAACTTCTAAGGTAGTACAGTATTTGGTGAATAAAAAGCTCGAGGATGAATTCCGTTTTTCCGTAGTTTTCTACTTATTCAAGTAATATTTGTACCAACAGAAAATGGAATGATATTTTTGAACTGAGGGTTTAGACTCTCTTATATTGCAGAAGCAGCAGGAGACCAGATCTACTTCTTTGGCATTACAAATGCAAAGACACATTCTTACGAGAATGTGAATCACCTAATTTGCCTGTGTCTAAAGGATGTACCAGCCCTTAAATGGAGCAGCTTAGGGAGAAGTAGTAGCTAATTAGCAAATGCATTTGTATGCACATTATGGTGGCTAATTTATATGGCAATGGCCATATAAATCTGAGGATAAAATTCATAAGCTGACTTTGCTCTTTTGAGGGCCTTTTTCAAACCTCAGCTTACCAGAGTGTTCTGTACAAGTTTGTCTGCATAAATGTAAAAAAAGCTTATAAACTTTGTAACTTCAGGTTTCATTATAGATAATTTCTGTTCTTTAAAAGTTCAACTAAGTTACTGCATACCTTGGCAATGTACAGTTGTATAGACAACACATAAATTCATGTATATAACAATATATTATTGGCACATCTGTGAAAATAAAGCCTTTTTTAAAAAGAACAATTTTGTAGGCATTTGCATGTGGAAATGTGCTCTTTAAAAAGTGTCCATCTCCACTTGTAAACAAAATTCTTTTTGTTACTGATGACATTTGATAGCTTTATGCTGACTATGCAGGATAGCAGAAGCCCTTGTTTGCCATCAGACTTACTGTAAGCTCATAAACTTACATTTGCATTAGAGATTCTTATACCAAGTATAAAAAAATATTAATTCTACTTTAAAGTTTTTCCTTTGAAATGATACATAAGCAGGGGAAAGAGATATTCTACCAGGCAGCAGAAGCTATGTTATTTTATCTCTAGTTAACAGTATTGCAGGTTGACTTAAAGTTATTTGAAACTGAGCTGTGCCACGCTAAGTTTCTGAGACTCGACAGAAAGCATGTGGCTTTGACTTCTTTTGGGTAGGTTTCTGTGTCTAATAGAAGCTGACCTTAAGGGATGGTCTGGCTGCTGCTGCCCCTTGACCTGCATCTGGGGGCTGAGTCACTTCAGCTTCCTGTTCCACTGGGAAGCTGTCATGGATTTTGGCAGTAGTGTCCTACCAGATCAGCTGGCTGAACTGAGACTGCCTAATCCTGGGGTTCAATAAGAAATGAGTGGTAGATGGTGGAGAGGAAAGAGAACAGGACGGAGGCACTCTTTTGCCTGGTTAGTCACCTTACAGCCCTTGCTGGACAGTTAGGCTGAGCCTTTCACTGTGATGTAGAGCCTGTGCTATGAGCTGTGCTAGCCAGCTGCTTGGCCTTAAAACACCACGCTGCAAAGTAAATACTTGGAAGCTCAATCTCTTTGCTGTTGCCTGGGTACTTAAGAGCAGACTGGACTAAGAGCTGATTTGTATTCTGCTTTGATTGCAGATCTTTTCTCATACTTGTGTGGTCCTCTGCTTAACACCGTTATTTGTCATTTGGTGGTGGGGTGGGATGGAACTTGAATGTTTTACTAGAGTTATTGTAAATGATATTTATGGATTATTGAAGGAAGGAAGAAGTCTTCCTTTCAAAAGCAGTACCATTAGTTCCCACAAATCCTGAAATATAGTCTAAATAAAACCAGTTCTAACATGTCCCACCTATCAAAATTCCTGGATTGAATAGCACAGATTTAACAAAGACTGGGGAAAGCAGCTGTGAAGGTGTGCTGTCTTGACAATGCATTTTTAACAGTGTAATTTACTCCTGTTCAGCTTTACTGACCTTTTGAAGGATTCAAATAAAAATATTATTCTCTGTGGTCTTGAGTGATTTCAGCTTTCAGCTGCTGTACTTAACCACACAAAGGCTTCATATAAAAGAAGCCCTAAGGGAATCCAGGGTTGAAAAAGTTTCTAATAGTTTGAGGTCTGATTGTTATAACCCTGAGTTGTAATAGTGTGTGAGGGTGCACAAGTAAGAGGGCTGTTTATTGTGTCCAAGCTCAAGTGGCATATTCTTATTGAATTTTTGTCTAAAATTATTGTTTTCAAAGCTCTCTTCTGGGAAATGCAACCTGGGGATCAAAACTATGCAAGTGATGTTGTCTTGTAATGTCCTGCGCTTTTCTGCAGGATCTGTATAAAACAAGTACGATGTGAAGGGAAACAAGTTTTCCCTGCCATGTAACTTTCCTGTGGCTCATGGTACCATGCACATCCACAGGGCAGCATACTCTGTGTGACTCCCAGCTGCTGGTGCACAGCAGGAGTTAAGATGCAAGGTGTTCAAAACCACACAACTGTTACTATCTTGCGTTTGGTGTGGAGAAAGGAAGGAAGGAAACTGATGTTATGTGGATGGATTTTTGTCAGTTCAATCCCAATTCTGACTTATTTAGAGTTTTAATTTCAGGAACATTTTAGATCTCCTCCTATGATAATTTGTTGACCAGGCAGCATACAGCACTGATAAATACCTTTTTGCTATTTGATGGCAAATGCATCTGCCATGGTACACACGTCCACTGAAGCCAGCACTTTGTTAAACATGACCAAGATACGCAGGTAAGATCCTACTTGATGTTCTATCACCACAAAAAGCTGCTATGAAAAGGCTCAGCCCTGTCCTTTCCTGTACCTAGCAGAGCATTATGACCCTTGTGTGATGTCCCTGTACTGCCAGCTCATTCACTGTCCCAGGTGAGCAAGATAATCAGGATGGGGTATAATGCAACAAAATAAGCTCTGTGCCCCAGTCCAATTTATCACACTGCTGTACAAATTTTTTTGCCAGAATTCTGGGCTATGAAGGATAAAATTTGAGTTTCCAGAAAATAACAGACAAATTCAGAATCCACACAAGCCATTAGTCATATGACAAATCAGAAAAAGAATATGCTGAATTGCTCTGTCATTCTTAATATCTGATTTATTATTTTAATGTCTCTTTCTTTGAAACTCAAAAGTTCGTTAGTGTTGTAGCCTATCAAAATTGTGGCATCCTTTGACTAGGAGTAACAGGAGGTTAATATTTAGCTATTGCGAGTAAGTTAAATCCACAGCACTGAGAGGAGGGAAGGGAGATGAAATGAAGAAATTGCTGTACTAAAGCAGAGCAGAAATCAATCTAATTTAATATCTTTTTCTGCCAGTGGCTAGTGCTGGGTACTTTAGGAGAAGATATGAGAAGCACTCTGATAATTGCTTTCACAGGAAATATTTTTCTGCTGATGCTTATATTTGTGGCTACCGTATCTTATGGTACAATGCATTAAATCCCTTCCAAAACTTTAGTGTAAGAATCTTTTTATAGTACCTCCAGAACATTCTTTTTATTGAAATAAACATCTGTTCCCTTTTAAAAAATTGCACTGAGTTTTGGCCTCTATACTCATTCTGTAACATCTCATAGGCTTATTGCTTTGAGTGGATAGAGTATTTACCTTCATGGGCTTTTAAAATTACTGTCTTCCAGTACAGAACAGAAGACAAGAAGTAAAGACAAGTTCCCATTTTAACTTCTGTATTGCTTAATGTTCCATATAAATTATCATGTCATAGTTCTGTGGTGATGTACTTAAAAGGATTAAATTTTCTGAAGCTGAGATTTCTCAAAGCATCAAAGAAATGGAAAGCTTCTGGGAGAAGGAAATTAGCATTTCGTGTAAAGGGGCATTAAAACGTTGCCATTTTAGTTGTCACTTCATGATTGACCTTGCTCATTGCCGATTATTGCATCTCCATTTTTTTTTTGTCTCTGACGTTGTACCTGAAAGAGTATTTCCTGCCTGAAAGAGTATTCGTCACTACAGATGGACATTGTCGTTATCACCTACGTTGTTCTGACAGCCATAGAAATATTTGCCTCCAGAATGCAGTTAACCACTAGAAGTGGACTACATTGACTTACTGATCATCTGCCATGGTGTTGGCAAGCATGCAGAGTTTGGTATTGTCTTCAGGGCCAGCTTGAGCTTGGGCATGAGTTTAGAAATATCTCATCCTGAGCTGGTCAAGATTGAGCTAAACTCAAGAAGGCTACTTACAAAATTGTGTGAATTGGAAATGTTTCTCAAGAAAAACAGTTTCCTCACAGAGTTCAAGTTCTTTTAATCCAGGATGTGTCAGGTCTGTTTGTGCTTTGTAGCAGCGGGTGGATTTGAGGTATGAACAGACAAAATTGGCATATCTCAGCAAACTTCAGGGGTTTTGCAGTATCTGGGAGAAGACAGCCAGGTGCTGAAGTGGACTATAATAATGAATTAACATAATGAACTGTATGACCTGCAAAAGGAGGTTTCCCATTCATAAATGCTCTTACAATTTGTAAAGATGCAGATCTTAAGTGTGGGAGTCCTGAAATGCGTTTCACCAGCTAACAGCTGATACGAAATGGAAAGAATTTCATGACCAGGGCTGAGGAGGGAGAGTTAATGCAACCAGACCTTTTAACAAAAGGTTCACAGGCCTGCATGGTATGGGAAGTTGGCTGCCTTCCCCATTCCCAAGAAACTGAGAACTGTGTCTCAAGGTCTGCTTCTCTCAGTTTGGTCACTGAGACCCCAGATCTGCTGCCTGATGAAAAGGGTAACGTGCAGCCACTTCTTCCTAGATACTGCTTCCACAAAAAGAGTGTATTTTTAAACCAGCAGTGGGTATCTCTTACTGATAATTTCAGGTCTGGGCCAAATTGCTGCCCTACCTACACCAAATGGACATGGATTCTGTGAGCATGAGAGTTATCATGTAGGTGCTACACAATTGAACCTGGTGGAATTTTTATCACAAGGTATCTGTGCCGGTTTATATCAGGTGAGAATCCAGGTTTTCTATGTTTTCTTATAATTTTTCAATAGAACAGTAAATATAGAAAGTGTGTGCAACACTCAGTTTTTCGTAATTCAGGGGCAGTGGTATTAATTGGGCACTTGAAGTACTCAGTAATGCATTTTGCCTGAATGATTTAGTTGTATCTAACACTTTGTTTTCAAACTGAAACACCAGATTCATTCTCACAGCCAGGACATGAAAGCAAACTATCAAGTCACCCTGCTGTATGTAGTTGTGAAAACATAAATTAACCTCAAACACAGTTATTTGACTGCATTTCATGACCCTTTTATAAACCATTAATGAATGTTTAAAGTCTTTTCCTCATGTGGTTAACACTGTTTGTTCAATGCTAGATAAGGCAGCACTGTTTTGCTTTATCACTTGAAAAAACATTGAGAAAAAGCCCCAGCTGATTCTCAGGAGATGACAGCCTTCTACGTTTATGCCAAGAAGATTAAAACTAGTGTGTTTGTGATGGCTAAATATAGATTTTTGGACTGCCTTTTCCCAAAGAAAGGTATGTGATGAAAAAGTTGCTCAAGAGCAAGCAATTGTGTTTTTGACTAGGTGAAAAAACAATGGCTTCTGCAGTTTAAATGTATTGAGCAGTTGTTATTGTATGATTAAGCCACTTTTAGGCTGCAATTGCATGCATTTACCTGTCTGGTTTGAAGGCAAAAGGATTTGACTTAATATGGTGTGAAAAAAATGGAAGTGCAGACAAGGAAGCCTTTGTACTTTCGTGTGTATTTCCCTCAAAATAGTGTCTATCATTTTTTATCAATTTAAGTGCTGCCTTGCAAGCAGTGGGGAAAATCACTGTTCTGTTTAACCCAAGGACACTGACATATGTTTATTTTGTTTGTTTGGGGTTGTTTTTTGCAAGTAGAAAAAAGGCATTAGGAAGTCATCATAGGCCAATTATTCCCACAGAGGAATGACAAACACAGTTTCTTCCTTTATGATAGATAGTAGTCTGATTACCACTGTAATTTAATTTCATGTATTCTCCTACCATATATGAAGCAACATGCAGCATCTTGTGGACTTAGCTAAATCATGTTCTCAAAACTGAGGATGATGGAGGTAGTAAACTCACTTTCTTGTGACATAAACTTGAGAGCAGGATTTCAAATGAGTTATTGTACCTTCCCCTCCCTAACTATTTGTTCTTTAGGAACACTGGATACCAGATAAGCTTCATCCATATACTGTAGGTATGAATCCTGATGGGAAATAAAAGTTACAAAATAAGCTGTCTGGAAATGGACTGTGTTCCTGCTATCAGAGTTTTCTTTTTCTTATTTTGCCTTGTTTCTCCTTATCTCTCATCCTCATGTTTGTCTGTGTTTTGTTCCATCTTCATCTCTTTATTCTTCATTGGAATTAGTGGATTTGTAGTGGAGCTAGAAGAGGCTTGGGTGAACATGCGCTGCAGTCATAGGCCAGGTACTTATGACACACTGACTCTCTGGATTTTCAATAGGAGTGGTCTTTTACATGAGTTGTATATTTCCTTCCTATCTTCTATGCCCACTGTCTGTCAACATCCTGATTACTGGGGCATGCTAGATTTATTTGTGCTATAACCAGAAGAGCACGGGCCTTTTTCTTTATGGTATTGTTAGCAAACTCTGCAATCTCCATGCGAGCGACAGTTGCTGACTGTAATTAGATCTACTTAATGCAAATTTGGTTCTTGGCATACTTGATTTTTAGGGCTCCATTTCCTCTTGTTTGGCATTTTATTTATGGATATTTGAAAGAAATAGGTAAAGTTTATTATCTGGGGGTAGAACTTCTGTGAAAGCCTTAGCATAAATCTACTATCAGAAGCGCAGCTTGTGTTCACGTAAACTTATTTCGCTTGTATCAGGAGCTGCTTTGATGTGGAGACCAAGGGTTTCATTCTGCAAGGATGCACCTTAACACAGGATTCCAAACCTTCATGGAGACAACAGATAAATCTTCAAACCTTCTGCATTCAACTCTGTGGGATTAAGTGCACCCTCAGCAAGTTTGCTGATAATATCAAGCTTTGCAGTGGGGTCAATGCCCTGGTGGGAAGGGATGCTTCCAGAGATACCTTGACATGCTTGAGATGTGGGCTGGTGCCAACCTCATGAAGCTTAACAAGGCCAAGTGCAAGGCCAAAGGCAAAGTCCTGCACCTGGGTCAGGGTAATTCCAAGCACAAACACAGGCAGGAAAGGGACCCTACTGAGAGCAGCCCTGAGGAGAAGGACTTGGGGGTGTTGGTTAACTGAAAGCTAAACATCAGTGAGCAGTGTGTGCCCACAGCCCAGAAAGCCAGCCCTATACTGGGCTGCACAAAAAGGAGTGTGACCAGCAGGTCGAGGGAGGTGATTCTTCCCCTCTAATCTGCTCTTGTGAGACCCCACCTGGAGTACTGCATCCAGCCCTGGGGCCCCTAGCAAGATGATGGCTGAAGCACCTCACCTATGAAGACAGGCTGAGAGAGGAGGTTGTTCAGCCTAGAGAAGAGAAAGCTCCAGGGAGACCTTTGAGCAGCCTTTTAGTACTTTAAGGGGCCTTACAAGAAAGCTGTAGAGGGAATTTTTACAAAGTGCATGTAGTTACAGGACGTGGGGGGTTGGCTTTAACCTGGAAGAGGGTAGATTTAGATTAGTTATTCCCTGTGGGAGTAGTGAGACGTTGGAACAGTTGCCCAGGGAAGTCGTGGCTGCCCCATCCCTGGCAGCGGTCAAGGCTTTTCAAGCATTCGAGGTTGCTTTGAGCAACCTGGTCTAGTGAAAGGTGTCCCTGCCTGTGGCAGGGGGATTGAACTAGATGATCTCGAAGGTCCCTTCTGACCCAAACCATTCTGTGATTTTCTTTTGCTGTGGGTACTTATGGGTGCTGGAGTCCTCTTATTGAGAACTGCAATTTTTAAATAGCAGCCTATAGTTACTGCTGCCTGTAAGAATCATCGTGTGTTAGAAGTCAGGTCATGGTTAAAGAGAACTTTTGAAAAATAATGAAAGATTTGGAAGTGTTCATGTCTACTACTCTCATATGACCTACTTTTTGGGAATCATTGCAGTCTTGTATGTGCCCTGTACAATCTATGAGATGTATCCAAATATAACTTGTATTGTGTAGAAAGTTACTCAATATTTATAAGAAATTCACTTGTATTAAAAAATAACATTACTGTGGCAACTTCCCATTTTGAGGAAATGAAGGAGAGAGATGATGGGCTGCATCAAAAGGAGCATGACCAGCAGGTCCAAGGAGGTGATCCTGCCCCTCTGCTCTGCTCTTATGAGACCTCATTTGGAGTATTGTGCGCAATTCTCGTGTCCTCAACATCAAAAGGACGTGGAACTGTTGGAACAAGTGCAGAGGAGGGCCATGAGGATGATCAGGGGACTGGAGCACCTGCTGCATGAGGATAGGCTGAGAAAACTGGGGCTGTTGAGCCTGGAGAAGACAAGGCTGCGTGGAGACCTCATAGCAGCCTTGCAGTATCTGAAGGGGGCCTATAGGGATGCTGGGGAGGGACTCTTCATTAGGGACTGTAGTGATAGGACAAGGGGTAATGGGTTCAAACTTAAACAGGGGAAGTTGAGATTGGATCTGAGGAAGAAACCCTTTACTGTAAGGGTGGTGAGGCACTGGAATGGGTAGCCCAGGGAGGTTGTGAATGCTCCATCGCTGGCAGTGTTCAAGGCTGGATTGGACATAGCCTATGGTGGCATGGTTTAGTGTGATGTGTCCCTGCCCATGGCAGGGGGGTTGGGACTAGATGATCTTAAGGTCCTTTCCAACCCTAACTATTCTATGGTTCTGTGATTCACACCTGCCTCTGTATGCATCCACATGTAACTTAAGATCTAGCTTTTAACATTGGTATCACTTTATTTTGTTTATGTATTTTGCTATTCATCCAAGAGATGAGCTAGAACATCACCAGGAAATGTTCTGTTACAGCCAAGTGAGCAAGGCTTTTACTAACCTGGAGGAATTAACCATATAGTAAGAGTTAATTGTTTCTGAACTTGCTTGTCAGCTGTGAAGGGCCAAGTGAAAATACAATATGTGCTGTGAATGTGGCAATGGGCAAGTAAAATCTGATTTATTCGGATGCTAGATCAAAGTAATATGGTATGATAGGACCTATGGTTCGTTGTTATAATTCATAGTTACTGTAATAGTAGGCACAAAATGTAAAGCACAAGGCTGTTAGCCAATTAGTTGTGAATTAATAGGAATTCACTAAAGTGTCAGAGGCAAAGACAAAACACTAAAATATTTTATATACGAGTATGCGAAGTGTGGTGAAAATGCCACCTACTACAGAAAAGATATAAAAATAGCTTCCAGAGATTTTTAAAGGTTGGAATTGCTATTTTATCTTCCTTTTTTAAAATTGAGTGTTATTCACCAGGAGTTCCAATATGTCATTCAGAATCTAAGCAAAGAGCCTTGGGTGGCATGGTTTAGTGGGAGGTGTCCCTGCCCATGGCAGGGGGGTTGGAACTAGATGATCTTAAGGTCCTTTCCAACCCTAACTATTCTAGGATATATTTATACACACTTCCTATCATGCGATCTTTACCCCTGCAATGTCTATTCTAGACTCCGCTCTCTGAATGCATCACTTGATTTCTCCTTCCTATTTTCTGTTACCTGACAGAACTCGTAAATCCACACACACACACACCCCCAAACTGTGCAGTATTACACTCATTGCTCCCACAGTTCTTACTCCTCACTAAATGACAAGCTTATATTTCCCGGCATGAACTTCCATGTGTTGAATTCTTGAATGGGGATTTTAACACAACAGGCTAAATTAATTTCTTTTTCATAACTATAAAGAATGACTTTTAATTTTAAACAGGCAAGGTCATCTGAAACATCATTTCACAGGTTTTCATAGGCACTCTTAAGCATTACATCTCTGTGAAGATGCTACTTATATGTGTTTAATGCCCTAGTTTTACCTCTTCTAAAAAGCAGTGCAAGCTGCTACATTTGACACTGGGATTTTGTAAGGTGACTAAAGTAGTTAGCACCCAAATTCCTCTCGATCAAAAAGGGAAATATCATTAAGAATTTTTTGACTATTTTGTTGCTACCAAAAAAGTGCTATAAAGTTGCTTGAAATTATACAGGTTAGTAAAATGTGTTGTACAAAAGTAGGTAATGTAGAGAGTGCAGGAGCCAATCTGCCTTGTGAGAAGCTTGAACTAAACCCCAACTCCCCAGTGTCCGCACTGGTGATCGACCTTTGTAATATTTGAAGGCACTCCCCCGTGATCTGGTGACAGGATGAAGCAAATCTTCAACAACACAAGTGTGGGGATATGAAATCACCTCCTTTTTCTGAGCACAGCTATGAGAAAACAGGACTGAATGTAAACCCCAAATTTCTGTTTATCTGTAAAATTTGATCATGTTGCTAAAACTATCTTTTTTTTTCCTAAAATATCACGTTTTCTACAACTAGAAAAAATAATCATCACGCATCTCTAAATCTTATTTTTTGCAAATGTCATTAGCTGTAGATTTCCCCTGTTGTCTTTCTGTTGTAGCCAAGGGGAAAAAGAAATGTTTTTCGTCCTTTGGTTCCATCATTAGGAATGTTCATCAATGAATGGGATCTCTTCAAGAAGTGTCATGGTCAGGAATTATATTCACATGCAACAGACAACAAAGAAAACAAACCCAGTGTCAGGTCATTACCACAGATGCTCTTTTTCTTTCCCAGCAATACCCCCCATGAAGTGATAGAGATAATGAAACATGCTTAAAAAGAATAACTTGCCATGCTGACAAGAAAACCCTCAAGCCTCATTTAACATCTGATTTTATTGGCCTTCATCACAGTGAAAATCTTGGCAGACAGCCCAAAAAGTCACAGTTATATTCCTGAAGTAATGGAAACAGGAGATGACTTGTTTGAAATTGACCAGCCAGTGAAATGAAACTGAAGAAAATTGGTTAATGGATGACCAGTGCTGCCATGCATCTGAATCTCCTCGGGAGCGTATTTGGAGGTAGGAGCAGAGAGACAGGGCTTTTGTGAAAGCACTTCTGTTTGTAGACTGGTCTTTCCCTGAGTGGAGAATAACTCCCTGGCTTCAGGGACAGCACTCTGCAGCTACATCATTGCTCAACTTAAAATCACCCAGGCTGGCATCAGCTTGAGGCATCCAAATTTGCTATGAGGTGGCTCCTGTGTCTATGCAGCAGTGGAAAAACCCATGCGGAGATACTCAGTCTGGCTCTGGGAAAAGTAGCAGCACTTACAAGTACGGCGTGTTTCATGGCAGAGCAGTAGTACAACTGCTTCATGTCATCTCTGGTTAATTCATTGCTGTGGGGCTCCTTACTGTGTTTTTACTCCTGCTGTGCCTTAGTGGCTGGTGTACATGCTGAATACCTGTGGCCTGAAATCAGCTCTTCACCTTCTCAGTGCTTCAGAGGAGCCTTGTGCTGCAGGGATTTCAGTGGAGATGTGGGGTATATTGTGCTGGGGGGAGGGGGAAACAGCCTTGTCACTCTATGACAGGAAGCAAACCAGTGTGATGCTGAGTTACAGGTTTGTGTTTTTCACCACACAAAGCATGTGCAAGATAAAGAAACCAGTGAAGTGCTTGCTACAAGAGAAGTCTGTGGAGTAGCACAGACTTATTTTTTACTGATCTGAGGGGCTGTTTTTGGGGTTTTCCCTGGGGGAAGGTGGCAAACCCTGATAACTTTCCTGATGACTTTACTCATCTGTCAGTGCTTTGCGCTAGATCTTGAATGGAACTTTTCCCCTACTTACATCTCAGTAGCAGTTTAGTGATGTTGATGGTGTTCTCTCTTTTTTCACTGGTTTTCCTCAGGCAGCTGGAGTGACTGCAGTGTGCTCTGAACGAGGGGCAGGGGAGGGTTCTCTGGCGTTCTGTAGTGTACAGTGGTGCCTTTGAGTGTGATGGAAGGGGAAGAATAGATCAGCAGTCTGAGCAGCGCTGTACTAAACCTTCTTTGAGAGGTTTCTTAAAGAAAACCTTGTATAGTGGTTGTACGCTATCTGACCCATGGATTGTGTGGTAGCAGCAGGATATTCATGCACATTATCACAAAGAACTAGGTAGAGCCATGCTCAAGGAGAGCATGTTGTATATGGGGGGAATTAAGTTTTTCTTGTTATTTCTCAAGTATTTACCTAAGGAGGTACTGATTGTTTAAATGCTGGAGGAACAAATATTTTATTAACTGAGGTGATCTTTTTATGAGTGAGATTTCATATTTTGCTTTCCATCGCCAGTAAATAGAGATTATGTGCAGCAGGGAGATGGGATTTCATCCTGCAAAAGCTACTGTAAATAGGAATTATGTGAGTGAATTATGCATGATGTAAACTAGAGTAAATAGAACAAAGTAGTAATAGTCATTTTGGAAGGCTTTAATTATATTTAGACAGCAAAAACAGTTGTTGTTACAGTTTATGGCTCGAGCTGAGCCAAATCCCTTTTGCATCATTTGTCCAAAGTGGTAGAAGTGAGAAAATGACAGTACAGAATAGCCTCTAAAGGCATTTTCTTTGCATGTAGTTGTCAAAATGTATGAGTTGAAGACTACAGAAAATAGAACATTTGAATTCCTTCCCCTAAAAATAAATTGGATGTGTTCACATGTTCATTCCCATGTTAAACATTACTGCTTTGTCAACAGTATTATGTCCTTTGTACTGTAAGAGAGAAAACCATGTATGTACAGATAAACTGAAAGTAGAAGTCCATTCTGATCCACTATAATGACCAATGCGTATGTGTATCCACAAAGTAATAGATTAAGCTCTACTCAATATTTGCAGTTTCTTCCACTGAAGTTTAAACTGGTTCCAGATATTATAAAACTTTTGTGTTTTTCTCCAGGCCGTAAATTACTTTCTCACATGAAGACGTGACTGCAAAATTCATACAGACATTCTAACACTCCCAAGATGAATGCAACAGCAGCAATGTCATAGAATATATTCATTACTTATATTCATTGTTGGTTATTGCTAGGAAGTAGTAATCTAATGTTTACTAGTTTTTCTGCCACTGCAAATATGACTCTAGGTGAAAGACTGGGGTTTGTTTTTTTCCACCAGGGGAGGGGGCTAGCAGTAAAATATTCCCAGCCTTGCACATATATATTTTAAATTTCCTGTATTGACCCAGTTGTTGGAAATTACACTTATTTTGTGGTTAGGTGAAGGAATAATGTATTATTTCAAGCTCAGAAAGTCTGAATGCAAAAACTCCTGCTTTATGACTTGATGCTCTCTAGTTACAGGTGAAGACAGACTTGGGGGTGGGAGGGAAAGATGTAGTGCAGATGTTTTCTGTTAGAAAAAAAGCATCACTCTGTGGCTCTCAGGTGTGGGTTCATGTGAATAATCCTGTGTTGACTCTAAAGATCAGTGCTGAAATCAAGGGGTAAGTGGGTGAAGAAAACAAAATAACTGAGGTTGTCAAATTCTTTCCTGTTGTTTTACCCCTGGGAATTAAAATGAACACACACCACCAGCCCACACCCTTGGAAAACCAAACTCCCCAAAACCACAAACAAATAACATCAAACCAGAAAAAAAAAACTTGCAACAACCTGATGGAAACTAAAAGTTAAATTGTGATTTCACAAATCTGAAGAGATTTGGAGGGAACGGCCTTTGAGGGGGGAACCAAAATTTTTTTCCTGTTCATCTTGGTTTTCCCCTTTTTTATCTTGTCTCAGTTTTCTGTACTTTCTCATGTCGTCTTGCATAGAACTGACTAAAGAGAATTGAGATGAATCAAAATTTGGACTGACAAAACCAAAATACTACTTTCTATATATAAATACCAAATGCATCAAAACCTGATGCCTGGCTGTTCAGGCAGTTGCCCTGTATCCCCCAAGGGCTACATGTGCTTTCTTGCACCCTCTCTAGGCTTCCTTTTTGCCCTGGAGTTTGTCCAGGAGCTCCTTGTTCATCCATGCAGGCCTCCCGGCATGTTTGTCTGTCCTCTGCTTTGTTAGGGTGCATCATTCCTGAGCTTGGAGGTGATCCTAGAATATTAACCAGCTTTCTTGGGCTCCTCTCCTCTCCAGAGCTTTATCCAATGTCGGTTGATGAAAAAATGAACATGAGCCAGCAGTGTGCGCTCGCAGACCAGAAAGCCAACCGTATCCTGGGCTGCATCAAAAGGAGCATGACCAGCAGGTTGAGGGAGGTGATCCTGCTCTGGTGAGACCTCACTTCGAGTATTGTGTGCAGTTCTGGTGTCCTCAACATAAAAAGGCCATGGAACTGTTGGAACAAGTGCAGAGGAGGGCCATGAGGATGATCAGGGGACTGGAGCACCTCCCATATGAAGATAGGCTGAGAAAATTGGGGCTTTTTCAGCCTGGAGAAGAGAAGGCTGCATGGAGACCTCCTAGCAGCCTTCCAGTATGTGAAGGGGGCCTATAGGGATGCTGGGGAGGGACTCTTCATGAGGGACTGTAGTGAGAGGACAAGGGGTAATGGGTTTAAACTTAAACAGGGGAAGTTTAGATTGGATATGAGGAAGAAACCCTTTCCTGTAAGGGTGGTGAGGCACTGGAATGGGTTGCCCAGAGAAGTTGTGAATGCTCCATCCCTGGCAGCGTTCAAGGCCAGGCTGGACATAGCCTGTGGTGGCATGGTTTAGTGTGATGTGTCCCTGCCCATGACAGGGGGGTTAGAACTAGATGCTATTAAGGTCCTTTCCAACCCTAACTATTCTATGATTCTATAATTCTACTGTCATGCAGATCCATTAGGATGCTGAAGTCAGCTCCCCTGAAGTCCAGGTTAGCAAGCTTGCTGCATGCCCTCCTTCCCACCTTAAGGAGCTCAAACTCCACCATATCTTGGTCACTGCAGTCAAGGCTGCCCTTGAGCTTCATGTTCCACCAGTCCCTCCTTGTTGCTGAGAACAGGGTCCATCATAACACCTTTCTTCATTGGCTACTCTATCACCTGGAGAAGGAAGTTATCATCAAGACATTCCAGGAACCTCCTGGATTACTTATGCCCTGCTGTGCTGTCTCTCCAACAGACATTGGGGTGGTTGAAGTCCCCTAGGGAGGAGCAGGGCTTGCTTAATGTGAGAATGCTCCTGTGTGTCTATAGAGGGCCTCACCTGCTTCTTGGTCATTCTGGTTAGGTGGCCTGTAGCAGACCCCCCAATGATGTCACCTGTCCCTGCTGTCCCTTTAATTCTGATCCATAAGCTTTCAGTCAGATCCTCATCCATCCCAGGGCAGAGCTCTACACACTCCAGCTGGTCACTGAAATAGATGGTGACACCCCATCTTCATAACCCCTGCTT
Source organism: Amazona ochrocephala (assembly GCA_039720435.1). Classification (NCBI taxonomy): domain Eukaryota; kingdom Metazoa; phylum Chordata; class Aves; order Psittaciformes; family Psittacidae; genus Amazona; species Amazona ochrocephala. Next base: position 75,775,011 of record CM077881.1, on the reverse strand, counting down.
GTCTTTCATATGGACCCTGAATCCTTCCATTCCACTGCTCCTGTCATGGAGGCCATCCCACCACATCTCTGTGATGCCAGTGAAATCATAGCCCTGCAGGTCTGTGAGCAGCTAATTCATTTCATTTATTCCCCATGCTGTGTGCATTTGCATAGGGGCTTTGAAGCTGGGCCCCTGGTGAAGCTGGCTTACTGATTGGAGTTGCTGGAATTCTTTGTGCTGCTCTTTTTGTTCACTAGCTTATTCTTGTTTCATGACTTCATGTTTGTTTCGTATATCTTTTATTGATATTAGATATGGTTAGCCAGACCCTTAAGAATAATTTATTTGAATGATCTTGTGTTAAGAAACTGTCTTTTACAGGAATAATAGCTTCTTTACAGGCAGGACTGTTCTGATTTCCCAGGTCGATGGTACTTGAATCAGATGCCTTTCCTCATCCTAAAATGAGGTGGGGAATAGGTACAGACAGGAGTTTATGTATTTGAGAGCTGAAGTGGCATAGCTGAGGATCTGAGTGAGAAGCCTGTGAAAAAGGTGTATTGTGGCTCTGGCAATGCTTCTTGTAATCCTTTTCAAAATTCCTTGAAGTACTGACTTCATCTTACTCTGCTTTGTTCTAGTGTCATATAGCACTTAGGTTTTTCATAGGCAATTGCTTCTCTAACACACTGCTATATACATGAACTACCAGATTTATGACAGGGGTCCAACAGTTTTAGCATTCAGAAACTGTGTTGTAATACAAGTGGTTCTCCCTGAATACAGTGGCAAAACAAGACACTGTTTGCTTTTCATGGCTCAGAGCAAAATGGGAAACTAATATTGGCAGAAAAGGGAGCTGTGTTTGGGCTTACACAGGAACAAAAATGAGGTATGGGAAGGTTTTAGCAGAACAGAAATGGCATCACTTACTGTTTAACATAGACCTGTCTGGAGGAAATAGTCTGATTTTTGTCAAGATGACCAATCTGAAAACAGTCTATGCTATAGTGTAAATTAAGGTTGTTGCAGACAAGAACATCTTATAATAAGAAAGATCTGAGAGAAGACTTCTGATTCATACTAGACGGGAACAGCAGCTTTCAATCTCTCATGCAAAATTACTTCCCCTGAATTTCAGACCGTTATTACTCGAGAGTCTCCCAAATTGACAGAATCCCTGAGGTGGGCAGGGACCTCCACACCCCATCCAATTCCTCTTTCAGACTAGCATCAGCTATAGCAGCAGGCTCAGGGCTGTCTCCTTTTGGAGTCTGAATATCCCCAAGACTGGGGACTGGCTCAGCTCCAGAGTTTCTTTGTGCTTGACCATCCTCAGAGTACAAAAGCTTTTTTCTTAAGTTTAAACGAAACTTACTGTATTCTATCTTATGCACACTGCATCTTCTGCTGTCAGTGGATGCCACGGAGAAGAGCCTGGCTCTGTATTCTTGCTGAGATCCCCCTGAGCCTTCCTTTTTTCAGGCTAAATGGTCTCTAGTTTGCTCTTGTGTGACAAGTGCTTCAATTCATTAGCTATCTTCATGGTGCTTTGCTGGACTCTTTTGTTCATGGTTGACCCCGTTTTACTGCTTACACTGGGCTTCTAATCTAAACTAAGCTCCAAGTATAACTTGCTTTGCTGTTCACACTAATAGGGGCTTTGTCTTAGAACTTTAGTAGTAATAAGTTTTTACTGCTGTACTGCATGCTCTGTACTGTAATGCTCTGTGGAGCAAGTACCTGGCCATAAATTGTATTAGCAAGCCCTGAGGTGCTGGTTTCCAATATTCCCAAACGCTGCATGTTCTGACAACTGTCAGTATTGCCTCTGAGCTGCTTCAGGAAAGTGACCACCTTTGCAAACCCCCATGTGGCTCCTCATTGTACAGAGTGCCTTCGTCAAGAAGAGTTGAGCTAAGCAAAATCCAAGCTTACTCTGTAATCACACTGTGCTGTTCTGACCACTGTGGACAATTGACACAACCACCATGCTGCTGTCTTGCCCTCATCATTAGCTAGGACACTTCATAATGATTTTGGTAGTCTCAATTGTTTCCAAATTAACTGAAGTCCAACATAGACTTTCCCTTGGTTATATTCTGCAGACACTTTGAATAAACTAGGAGTAGTTTTCACCAATTTTATTTATTTTATTTTAATTTCTATTAAATACTTATGAGTATATTTACCTTGCTGAACCTCTGATCCCTTAAAATCTACTTACCCTCTCTTGGTGAACCAGATCCAAAAATAAAAAGAGAGATCACGTAAAGCAGAGTAATCTTAGCTTGTCCTGGTTCTTCTGATGAAGCAGTATAAGGTGAATGCCCTTTCCAGTGTGGATGATATCCTTGAGGATATCCCTGTTCTGCTGCCCTTCAGTTACACGGAAAAGCTGCAGAGTGGTTTGTTAACATTTTTATGTGTTTCAGAGCTTGGAAAGAATTGTTTTGAATGTAAATAAAGCCTTACCATTAAACTCACCAGATCTCCCATAAACTCATCTTAAAATGCAAATGCGAGAGTAGTGGCCCCAAAGCCACAACAAAACAAAATCAAAACCAATACATTTGTTTGTAGAAAGATACTCAGTTTGGGAATTTTAAAAATAGAGTAAAAGTTTATTTTATTGAGCTGTAGCTCAAAAATGGAAGTTTTGCTGACCAGCAACTTTATGTCCAGGCAGAACGTAATACCTGACAATATAGTTGTGTATCACATTTAATCATGCAGGAATGAGGCCCTTGATCCTCATGAGACATCAGCTGTATATATAGGTATTAGCAAGTCCCTCTGACCCTCAGGTTTCCAACATTTCAATAATTTTGTTTATGCATTTCGTGCTGCAAATCCCACAGTGGAATTCCAGTTCACCCCTTCTATGTGTGTATAATTAATGCAACTGCTGAAGTACACTTTCATGCAACCTTTTGTGTATTAAGTTGTAGTACAGGCATCTAACATAGTTGGTTATGGTTAAATACTAGAGCATTTTCCCTTTCAGAATGATATCAAAAGTGGTTGCTAATTGCTATTAAGATATAAAATCTACTAATGGTAAGGTTAGCCCTCATCTGAGGCTCTCTAATTTTATCAGTGAGGACACTGTGCTAGACTAAAGATAAAAGCTACGTAGTGCGGGAAACTAGCCCCCTAATGAGCACCAATTGTACATGCCAGCATAAATTTAGGAGTCGTGTTTCTGCTGCCTAATCAAACACTGTGGCTTAAACCTCCCTCAAATAGGCTCATGTTTTGGGATCTCTGAACTGCATGTTAGCCTGCCTCTATTTTTGTAGGAACTTTCTCTCTCCTGTATTTCTGTTTATATATAAATATATAAATAAAGCCTTCTACCTCACTCTTAAGAGCCATTTATGTATAAAATGGAAATCTTGTACATAAAACTGCTTCTGTCACTGTTTGTTCTTTTTTTCTATCATTGATACAACCCATTTTCAGAGGGGAACATGCACCACAAGCTGCAGCAACAGCTGACTTTTCTCAGATTCTCAGAGCAAACGTTGCTCTTCTGTACTTATCACAGCTTGCTAATTTCATTCAAAGTTTAATGATCCAACCTACTCCAAGTAAATTATTAAGAAGGAATTTGATCAGCTGAGGACCGGTGACCTATTTAGGGTACTCATCTTTATCACCCTAATGTTATGGCTCTGTAAATTGAAAAGTCACTTCAGCAGTTAAGGACTTCAGTAGTTTTTTGCTTTGGATGTAATGGTTTAGCTTGCATTAATATTTTTTTTTTTTAATTTAAAATTATTAATATAAGATCGAAGTTTTGACTACAGAACAGCTCTGGTAGCTATAAATCTTTCTCATCACTAGGAAAATTCCATAACTTGAACTTACTGTTTCTATTTTGTATCCTGCTACCGGGAGCAGTAAACCTGAAGAAACACTATCTCAGGCATAGTCTGTGTCTGAAATAATGCCCACAATTAAAACTGCAGAAAAATCTGGAAGCTGTTAATGCTCTTTTTTAATGCGTAAGCTTTGGGGGGCCCTATTACCTACTTTCAAGAAATAAAGATGACTGAGATGTTTTGCAAAAACCTTTCCTAAAAGAAACACCATTGGTCTACTGCCCACGAGTAGGACCTGCAGGTTTAGTTTTGTGGTTTTACAAACATAACACATCTATTTATCATAGAAGAGTAGTTTGATCTTTTTGTCTATAAGCAGAATGCATGGCATAAGCATTAGGGTTCTTTTGTTATTGTGGTTTTAGACTATATTTAAATAAGGATGCAATTAAAATCTTATGATATAATCCAGGCAAATAGAGGAAAGCAAGCCTCTTGATTATCTTTTTTGTATACAGGGTAATGTAGGAGGCCACATTGTTAGAAATCGAGGTAATTTGTGAGAACCTGCAAAATCTAAAATAGCACAAAATTGTTTAAAAAAGGTGAGAGCAGTCTTTGCTCTGCAGAATGTTTTATTTGATTCTGCAAGTTAACAAAAGCCTGATGGATTGAATTCTTTTTGGTTTAGTTCTGCTTGTTACAGTAGTACTTAGGGTACCTCTCAGAAACATCTTTGTGGGCTCAACTACACAAAGAGAAAGTTGAAGACAAAAGAATAAGTACGCAAGTGTTCCTCCCAAGTCTCCATTCTGTTTGACTCTATGGAATTTTTCTTCCTAAGATTATGAATAAAATAAAATCTTAAATTACTACGCATGTCAGTCTTTAGAAGAATAGATTCTTTTCAACACTAAGAGCAAGGCAAATAGGTGAAACTTTAATTACATCTGTATAATCAAGCTGCTACTACTAATCTTCTGAGGTTGATCAAGTTAGAATATTTTTGGCAAAACAATATTTTTCAATAAACAGAGCTAGACTTGTGTGTATTAAAATGCTATCAACAATAGAAGTCTCAACACCCTAAGGAGGTTTAAAACACAATAATCCTGAGTTGCAGAGAGAGTTAAAAGAGCATCACTGGTTCTATTTTTTTCCCCGATATTTTATCTTTACACCATAAATCACAATATCATCCAAGATTTTACCTTTTAGTGTAAAGCCTAACACACTGGTCTATAGCTTAATATTACCCAAAATAAAATGCTTGCTAGTGAGGGTGGAATAAAAAGGAAGTAGATTGTTTTGTGATTTAACTCAGAAAATCTCTACACTAAATGAAGATTTATCTTGGTGTTTTCTCTGGCAACTTTTCTTCTAGGACCACTTTAAACAGAGTGGAAGTACAAAATATGAAGCTCATCTTTGCAAATTCATCCCAAATTTACTGCCAATAACAGCAAAATATTATTCCAAGTTCAGCAGGAATGTAATCAAGATTTTTGAGTACATCAAACTATTAGAGCATCATTTTTTTTTTGATACCATGCCTGCTTTCCTACATACTAGTAAAGATGAATAAAGATGAATAAAGAAAAATAAAGGTCGGTCATAACACTATTACGTGTTAATTTTCTGTCTTGTGTTCATTAATGCAGTACTTTCTACAGAACCAGCAAGTCCTAAATGGAATCAGTGGCTACAACAGGTGTGATCTCTTGCAGGTTTTTACCTATTAAGCCTATATACATGGTTTGCATCAAAAATCATATGGCGAAAGAGCAAACGAATGCCTAGAAAAGAGTTTACACAGGTCCAAGCCGAACAGCTTACGAACTGATTTTAAGAAACCTGGAGTTATAATGGTAAATATTAAAACACTAAGTAGGGCTTGTGGAAGAAAATGAGATTTTCCTTTGTAGGTAGGGTATGAGTTGTAACTATTGAATGTTCTGAGCAAACAGTAGGGAAGAGTATTTCTGGAAAAGAATTTTCTTCCTTTTTGCCAGGAGCTGATTCAGTAGGACCATTTCTGCGTCTTCCAAACAGTGGGATTTCTGTGGTGCCCAGTTCTGAACACTGCATAGGTTTTGGTTGGTGACATGCTGCTGAGAAAGGAGAGTAGCTAAAGGAATTTCAAGGAATAAGTAATCTCCTTTATTCCCATCAGGCTGAGTGCCTTTCTAAACAGTCATGGTGGTTTGCAATATGTACAAATGATACCTAGCACACTCCAGGTTTTGTGCTAATAAATACAGTACAAAGTAATATTTATTAATATTTATTAAATAAAAATATTTAAGGCTTTTTCCTACAGTGTTATTTCAGAAAAAGCCTAACCCAGTATCTTGTGACCCAAATCCAGCTGTAATAATTTGGGAAGATTTTTAGGGAGTAGTTTTCAAATGCTCTCTGATTCTAGATCCAAGTCATATCAAGGCACTGTATTTTAAGACAAGTGTAGTTCTGCAAGTTAACACTGTGATTTTCTGAGAGCTTCAGCCAGTGTTTATAACCTGCTTTCACAAAGAGCATCTAATTGTGGAGGCAAACAGAAATCAATAAAAAAACAACCTCTACCTTCCAGAACTGGATGAATGCACAGTGATGAAAAGCTTCCTCTCTCTGGAATTTGACTTGCTCCAGGTTCCATTTTCTGTGAGTGCCTTCTGTCCTATCGTGTGTGCTGTGCAAAAAGCAATAACCAGCTTTGACGTTATCTCCACCACTGAAGTTTTTCTAAAATTGCATTCTGCTTCTGGGTTGTTTTTTCCCTCAGACTTTATCAAGGAGGTTGTTATTTCCACCATTCATTCCTCCTTCTCTTCTGTCCTCTCTGATTCCAGTTGCTCTATCGCAAAGCCTTTGCTGATCGTTTCCTAATAAAATACTTTGGTGCACTTTAAATTCATAGCGAAAGCTCTGCAGACCTTACCCAGACTGTAATACCTGCTGGAGGATAACGTGCCTGGGGATTATGTGTATATATTCAATTCAGAATGTTAGGTTGTATTTTTTAATGTGAAATGGATTGACCAATAAGCCTAATTTTTACTTCTATCAATTTTATCTTTTTCAGAAATCACCAAACAATTAAACTAAGAATTTAGGATAAGAGTAATATTATTACACTTACCTGAGGGTAAAATAATATTTTCTTGTCTTCATTTGAGACAGTGTAGATAAAATAAGAGAATTTCTGATTCTGAAAAGCAATGATCTCCACGGTGATGGGAAAGGTACCTCAGAAGGAATATTTCTTTCCCAATAATTCAGTTTTGTAGAAAGGGGAGAAAAATTGTATCTATTTATATAGAGAAAAGACCCTGAAAAGATCTTAACTGCAAAATTGTCATCGTAGAGTTATTGTAATTAGTGTTTCCCACATTACATTCATGACATCCTTTCATGGCCATTTGAGAAACGGTGCTAATTTAGAAACCTGAATAAGAAATGTTGCTTTAGCTTTAGATTTTTATAGTTGGAGTTTAGCAGTTGTCTCATCCCATGTTTATTGGGAATCCATATATAATTTAAATAAAATGTATGCAAAGTACTGTTTTTGTCATCTCTAAGGATGCTCTTTCCAAGGAATTTAAATACTCTATGGTGCAATAGGATCGAATATTTAATAACTGAAAGGTCAGAGAGGTCTAGGAACAGTATTTAATGATTCATTAATGTTGAAAAAGTAGTCACAGTTGCAAATGATCATTTGTCTCTTAGGACTAAATCGATGAGTCTGTTGTACATGTATAGGCTATTGTTTATTTGTTTCCACTAAGGCATATTCATGAAGGCACAATAGTTAGAGACTGAAGTCAAATGCTCTCTTCCACTTACTCATGCTCACGCTTGCTGTATCTCACTCCACTCTGCAGCAACAGCCTCAGTGTGTCTAATATGTATTTTCTGTTCATGCTGCCATTGTGAATTGGAGGGGGGCAACTGAGTTCCAGGCATCTAAAAGTCATTGAATTGCAGGTGCAAGAAGCGACTCAAACTTTTTATTTGTTGCTATGTGTATTGCCCCATCCCTGGCAGTGTTCAAGGCCAGGTTGGATGGGGCATTGAGTAACCTGGTCCAGTGGAAGGTGTCTTGGCCTGTGGCAGGGGACTTGGAACTAGATTAGCTTTAAGGTACCTTCCACCCAAACCATTCTATGATTCTCTTTGTGTATGTTGTTGGAAATTAGAACAAAATAATATTCATGTTATGAACAAAACCCACCCTAAACTGTCATGCCCCACTAAACAAAGACCCCACCAGAGTATGGTGACATGAAAAGAGAGCAAAAGATGAGACTTGGATCCCAACTCTGCTTTTACATATTTAAGCTATGTGTATGGGATAGGTCACACATAGAAGAAATGAGAGACTATTTCAGTTATGCTTATGTAAGCATGTTTAGTATACCTCAGTCTTGTTTGTTTGTTTTATTTGTCGGAAAGACAGAAGTTAAATGCTTGGGATGTCACTCTTTGGAGTGTCTTTGGAGTAGGGCTTCTTTTCCCTAAATTTCCATGAATTTAGAAGATCTATTTTCTTACCTTCAACAGCTGTTTTCTCTTTCCTACAGACTTACACTAGCTATCTTTTTACCTAATTCATGACAAATTAAGTCATTGGAAGTTTGTGAGTGAATTTTTATGAAAACTGCCTGGATAAATGAAAACTGAAAATTATAACTTTGAAGGCAGTATTAAGCATTGTTTATGAAACAACAGTATGAGAAATTAATAGAAAGGAATTCCAAATACGAGTAAGGCAATTTTGATTATTTTAAAGCGGCTATTAGGAAAAATTGATTTAAGCTACTTAGCTTTTATTATCTTGTTTGCTGTAAAGTATATTATTCTGGCCTTAATTGTGACTTGCCATGTTTGTTATTGACATAGTAATGGCTAGATTTGGTCAATAATCATAGCTGATTATCATCACTAAAAATAATTTTACACTGTTAATTCATCTAGTATATAAATCATTGAACACTGAGTGAAATTTGAGCGGAAAATTATATCAAATGAAGTTAAGCAAGGTTCTGTAAGTGAACATAATAATTAGTATTATATTACTGAAAAGTGCTTTAAGGAAAGTGGACATTAGATTATTTGGGTTGCAATAATACTACTATTAAAAATTTATTATTAATTTATTTTTATTAGTAGTGGTTTTTAGTGTGAAATAATGGGATGTGCAAATAAATAAATATGTAAAATCTAAAAACATTTGGTTTTTTGCCTTCATTAAGAAATATGCTTCATAACTTCTTCCAAAATGGTACCTGTAACAACAGCCATTGTCATCTTCTTGGGCAAGGATGGTATTAGCATGTAGAGGGTAATAACCTTGTAATAAGGAGTGTTTTATTAATTGTAGTCATAAGAAATATCATATGCCTCAGTTTCTGCTGGAGAAACACCTATGAAGACAGGATGAGAAAGTTGGGGCTGTTCAGCCTGGAGAAGAGAAGGCTGCGTGGAGACCTCATAACAGCCTTCCAATACCTGAAGGGGGCCTATAGGGATGCTGGGGAGGGACTCTTCATGAGGGACTGTAGTGAGAGGACAAGGGGTAAAGGAATCAAACTTATACGGGAAGATTAGATTGGATATGAGGAAGAAATTCTTTACTGTAAGGGTGGTGAGGGATTGGAATGGGTTGCCCAGGGAAGTTGTGAATGCTCCATCGCTGGCGGTGTTCAAGGCCGGGTTGGGCAGAGCCTTGTGTGGCATGGTTTAGTGGGAGGTGTCCCTGCCCATGCAGGGGGTTGGAATTAGATGATCTTAAGGTCCCTTCCAACCCTAACTATTCTATGATTCTGTGAAATGATAATTTTTAATTAATTTTTTTTAATGTATTTTGCTTTCCACAGCCATACCTAGATATTCAAACTGCATATGTTTAGTGAAGTTCTTCAAGAACTCACTGGATGTTCAGGTCACTGCTGTGTGAATCGTGCCACGGAGTTATTTTGTTAATTACATTGTTCTTCCTCTCATGCTGTGTGGAGGGTTTAGGTGGGGTTCTTTGGTTTGTTATCATTACTTCATATGTCACTGTTAATCGCAGAATTGCAAATATAAAACAAACATCAAATTGAACTCAAAACCAAAACTATGCCAAGGGTTGACTTTAACATTTGTTAGTGACAAACCATTCTTTTCAAGTTATCACAAAGTACATATATAGTACTGATTGAAATGCATACACTATGCAGCTATGTCTTGGAATAGATCCTAATACTCCCCAGGTTATTTTAGGCATGTTAATAAATGGTATGATTTATCATTTCCAAATAGATTTATTGGTTTTAATTCTTTTTTTTTTTTACCTTTATCCCAGCATTTCAGCAAAGACTTAGGTCAAATTTCACCTTAAACTTGTTTGTATTAGGTAGATACATTATTATGTTATTACTTCCCTTTCCTGAATATAATTAGTTTTCATAAATGAATCTTGTCTTGAAAGACAAAATGAATTGGGTAATAGAGCTTGGGGAGAGAGCCTACTTAGGTTTTCCATGTGCTTGTTACTAAAGATATGATATTCATTTAAAAGGAAAAAAAAAACCCCTTCATACCCTGAGGAAGCTCAAGAATCACATTAAGGGATAATGGATCATTATCAGGACTGTATAAACAGCTTTTGTATTGATTAATCCATGTTACAACTTTTAAAAAGAGCTAATAATTTTAGTGCCAAATAAAGGAGAGGTTGCAGTTTTCAGTGAGGAAATGGCTGTAATTGCCATTCACGTAGTGGATAAGAGATGATGGTTGGATGCCATCCATTATTATGATCCAGCGGTGAAGCTGCTGACCACAGAGACCATTATACAGACAAACACTGAATTGCAGAGCACAGGCTGGTCTCTGATACCCACTCCATGTGCTAAAATAAGAATAAAAAAAAAAGGATTAGTATTTAGTGTGTATTTCAGTATGAAACTACCTGGTTCTGAGCATTCTGCTTATCTCCTGAACACCTCTAATCATGATACACGTACACTAGGCAGGGATATTTTGCAGAGTATTCTGTTAATGATGTATGTCCAATCACATAGAAAATCTTAGTATTTACTGACTTAACACTGCTTCCCCAAATCAAAATTTATATATATAAACACTAAAAATCTATTCTTAATTCTAGATTTGACTTCTAAAGACACTTGTGAGCAGACATGACACTTTGGTTCTAAAAAGACTGTCTTCCTTTTATTTTTGTAAGGCAGAGTTCTTCTCTTTTGCATCTTTGTAGTTTCCAGTCCTTGACAGACACAAAATGTTACCAAACCCTCTTACCCTGAAGACAGGAACTTGATTAGAATTGCTATTCCTATGTGTTTGAGACCTATATAAGACCTTCCACTATAACCAGGAGTTATTAAGAGAAAATATCTGTTTTATCTGTAATTAAGGAAAGAAAATCAGAATCTGAAAAAGTTCATTTTTGAAGTAAGTTCCAAGTCGATAGCTCAAATACTTTAAATTTCATTAATCTTCGTAGCACTGTTTGAGAAGAGTAAAATCAAAAGAGCATATATTTTAACTGTTAACTTTTAACATTTAAATTTAAATAATATTGAAAGTATTGTCCCATTTCTTCATTCTAACAGAAATACCTGAAATTGAACACTTCTTGAAGGATGGGGTGTGTTAGATATTGAGTCACCCATTTGTAACTGAATTCCTTATGGTAAATGGTGGAATTAGTGCAATAATTGGCAATCTGCAGTTGTCAGGCTTAAAGCATTCTTAAATTGATCTATCCAGTTCAGGGGTGATGGCTTCTTAAGGAAGCAAAAAGCTGCTTGCTTAATCTTTATCCTCCTTTGTAGTCTTGTTTACTAGAGAGCACTTTTAAGTGCCCCATAACTTTGAATTCCATTATTTTGAAATAGTTTTTGCAAGTTTCCATAAGATTTCCATTACACTTTAGCATTAATGAGGACTCCTAATAAGCAGTTACCTGTAAAAACACTTCTATCTGAGGCCTACCTATGTATAGTGCATCTTGATTGTAAAGTTTTTGCTTACAGTAGCTATCATATGTCAGCCTACTGTGTGCATTATGCTACTTGTATAAATGCAGAATTAGAATGCATCAGATTTTAAGAGGTTATTCCATAGTTCATTGAGTTGTGCTGGAAGCTGGAAGCAATTACCCAGATGGTGTTGGTCAGAGTAACTATAAATAAGATGTGCTTACACAATTGCTGGTAACAAAATGGGCAACACAGAGGTGGTTGAAATTTCTGTTTTACTAAAAGATACTAAAAGCTTGGAGAAGAGAAGGCTCTGTGAAGACCTCATAGCAGCCTTCCAGTGCCTGAAGGGGGCCTACAAGGGTGGTGGAGAGGGACTCTTCATCAAGGACTGTAGTGATAGGACAAGGGGTACGGGATTCAAACTTAAACAGGGGAAGTTCAGGTTACATATAAAGAAGACGTTCTTTACTGTAAGGGTGGTGAGGCCCTGGAACGGTTTGCCAGGAGAAATAGTAAATGCTCCACCCCTGGCAGTATTCAAGGCCTGGTTGGACAGAGCCTTGGGCAACATGGTCGAGGGAGAGGAATTCCTGCCCATGGCAGGCGAGTTGGAACTAGATGATCTTAAGGTCCTTTCCAACCTAAACCATTCTGTGATTCTATACTGCAGATTACTGTCATTTTACTTAACTTTCCCTCACCTTCCTTTGCAAGTGAAGAATTGTTTATTTTGAGAGGGTAAGAAAACTAGTCTGGGATTTAACCTGAAAGATAACCTTATTCAGATACACCATATTTTTGAATAAAGGACTTTTTAATTGTGTCTATGTTAGACTGCAAATTGCAAGCATGTTAGTGGTTACTGCTCCCAGAGGTATCTGTATGTAACAGGTATGTTTTCAAAAATGACACCATAGCATAAAGCATTATGATATACCATTGGCTAAAGCTATGCCATTTAACGCTAAAATAACAGTACAGCTAAGTATTCAGCTATGGAACTTAGTGTGGATGTGACTTAGTAAGTAACTTCGGTTAGAGGGAATTTTTCATTATGCTTTATTTTCAGACCTACTTTCAAAAGCTTCACTGCTGTGGGGTTTCCATCATTTGCTCTTTTCTTCCCCTAGAAGATTATTGCATGAGTGACACCACTCTGATTTTTCTTTTTTTTCCACAACATTCTCTCTGAATTTCTTTGTTTGATTTTTCTCATTACTACTAGATTCTGCTGCTTTAAATACTTAATTGAACTTTTTGCTATCTTATACTCTCCAAGGACTGCTATTATGCTACCGTTACAACCCCTATGTTATTGCGCAGTACAGCTCTGTATTTGCTAGTTCTTTTAATCTTTCATTATAAGTAAAAATGTTGGTCACCTTTGCTACTCTGCTCTGAACTGAAGCATTTTATTTATTTATTTCTGAAATGTTAGTTCCAGAACTGAATATTTTTAATGCACATTTCCACCCAACTAGATTAAGAATTCATTAATGAAACCACTTGAAATCATGTCAGTTGCAGAAGCTTTAGTTAAAGCGTTCTCAGCATTCACTGAGCCAAAGCAAAAATCCTTACTGTCTTTAAGTCTGCTACATCAAGCCAATGCCTGTGATATAAAAGGCTCAGGCACGCAAAAGAGGATTGACTTCAATATTTATAATTTAACATATATTTACTTTTTTAGCATTTCAGTAACTTCAGATGTATAAAATTCAGACTGACAGTTAAGCAGAAGGAAGTTTCAAGATGCAGGCTCTGGAAAGTAATGGTCTGTTGCATTTTTTTCTTCCAGATAAGCCAGCAAATAAAATGACTAGCATTTCTATGCCACTAGTAAAAATTCGGTGGAGACTTTCCAGTTATCACAAAAGCAAGTTGGGCTCTGACTTTGTTGTTATTCTGACTTAAATATGACAAATGCTTCATTTGAAAACTGTCAGCCATGTACAGCATTTTCCAGGTGAAAATGAAAGGAGAGGAAGCAAGAAAGCAAGCATGCTGCTCTTTTTTGTTATGCTGTTATTGCTAAAATAAAATGGCAGATAGTCATTAAACTGGAAGAAAACAAATTGATGTTTGTACCCAGTCAAGCACAGCTCTCTTTTCATCTGGATAGTGAATCATTCACACACTCATAGCCAAGTTTGTACTTTCTCCTGACATGTAGATTTTAATCAACAGATTGACATTGCCTACAGAAAATTGACTATAATTATGGCTGTTCTGTGCTGTGGAAAGCTATGTCAACATACCCAGATCCAGAAATTTGGAGGTTTGTAGGATTCTGCTGGTAGTTTTGGCAATGAGTAACCAATCAGCCTCCCTTTCCTAGCAGGTCTCATGCAAGTGTCATCCATAGTAGCATCGTTACCTTGCTGTACAAGCACTGGTTAGATGCCTAAATTTAGTCTACAGATGCAGTTGTTTATGACTTGCCTAACAGGTCTTGCTCGTTTGCCACCAGTATATGACCTTTATTAAGGGTACTGTTACATTAGGTTTGTTTCCTTGTTAGCACAGAAATTCCTGTTATGTTAATCTAAAGTCTACATAGAAGAATATAATTTTACAAAGATAAGAGAAAACTTGAAGCCCAAGGGGAATAAATCTTGAGATAAATAAGCATTCAGAAATGTGCACAATATACTTGGTATATTCCCTGGTGGGACAAAAGAATTGTCCTATAAGGTGACATTTATTGTTTCTTTGTACTACATCTGCCGAAGATTTCTGCATTCATGAATGTGACCCAGTGGTTTTCCACTTGCAAATATCCTGCAGTACCCACTTGAACTTGACCTCGAGCTGACTTTGCCATGGTAATTGCTAGAAGAGAGCCAGAGCTTGACAACATGATTTACTAAACTGTATACATATTTTACTGTGTGTTGTTTAAACTAGCACATTGCATTGTTTACAACACTTCACTAATATATTTGAAAAAGTAATTGGATAGTTCTACTGTATGTAAAACTGCTCATACAAGTGTGACAATGCAGTACACTGCTGCTAAGCAGGTTTTAATCAACTCAACATTGGGTTCATTTGGTTACTAATCTCAGATGTCTATGCTTCATTTTTATATTATAAGAAAGAAGTTTCCATAAATATTCAAGAGCTACTAAGTAAAAGTAATTATTTAGGGCTTAGCTGGGAAAGTAAGCAATAGAATAAAAAGCCATAGGAGCTGAAATAGAGATTATCATTTTCTTAAAAGTAATTCTTCGAATGTAAGTGACGTTTACAGGAAAACTGTGGATCATCAACATTTGTATAACTTGTTTACTTGGAGAATATGCATGCTCCAAGAGTCACCTTGTACAGAAAAGATGGGCTTTAATTACAATAGAACATCTGTTCCTCCTGTAAAGTGAAAGTCAGCTTCTAACAAACTGTACTTTTTCTCTTGCTTTCTTTTGATATGCAACTAATTGTTTTCAGGAAAGGTTTTCAGAAACTTCTTTTTATTTTCACAATCCATCCCCTCTGAGGGGTTTAACAGAGGCATTGGTTTGTGATGGAGTTCTGCTGCAGTGACTCTGTGATGCAGGAAGCTTGTCAGACTGCTGGGGTAGGGATGGGCACTCTGGCTGTGCTGTTTAGGTTGTCCTGGCCATGATTTTTCTCCTCAGTTTCTCGAGCAGTGTGTGTGGTTTTTTGCTCCCTGATGTGGGTATTCTCCATTTTCCATGTGAATAGGTGATAAGTGTACACTGTGCTTTTAGAACAGCTTCTGGATTGAAGGGTCAGTTCTGTGTTTGCCAAACAGCTGCCTCTGGACTTGCCTTCCCCTCACTGCGTGAGGCACTCCTGGGCCAGGCTATCCCTGCCTAGCCTCCGCCACCTGCCTATGGTCCAGGACCCTGTTTCAGCCTAGCTTAGGGTGCTCTGTCCCTGCCCCAGCGATGCTGTAAGGTGCTGGTCTCCAGCACCGTGATCCTGAACCCTGTCTGCAGGCCAACAGTCCAGCCAGGGATTCTGGCTTTAAACTGGAAGAGGGTAGATTTAGAGTAGGCGTTAGGAAGTTCTTCCCTGTGGGGGTGGTGAGGAGCTGGCACAGGTTGCCCAGGGAGCCTGTGGCTGCCTGGTCCCTAGAAATGCTCAGTGCCAAACTGGATGGGGCTTGGAGCAACCTGCTTTAGTGGAAGGTGTCCCTACCCATGGCAGGGGGTTGGAACTGGATGAGCTTTAAGGTCCCTTCCAACCCAAACCATTCTGTGATTCTATGAACCTGTCCCCATGGCCCTACTTGGCCACTTTGGGCAGTGGCTGACCACAGAGCCCTACACCGGTACTAATCCAGACCCCCCACCAGAGTGCGGCCCAGCCTTGGCCCGTCCACGTGCAGGTGCCTATGGATTGTAACTCTGGGCTGCCCCTGGCTGTCATCATCCCCTGCTTCCTTGCTCAGGTGCTGTGGGACAAGTCCTGCCCAGCAGCCATGCTATGGCTTCCAGCTCCCTCGGGGACCAATCAGCCTGTGCTGAGCCCTGACAGGAGTTTTCATACTACTGCATCTTCCTGTTTTTTGACTCTTAAAGTACTATCTTAAGGTCTTTTCAAAGTTAAACACCAAACAAAAACTGCTGGGAAGAAAATGAGACACAGAAATAAGTAATTTCCTCTGTGTGCAGAAAGATTTTTACGGTGCTCTGATTAGTAATAGGAAGTTTACAGTATAACTTTGCTTTGTAACAAGAATAAAGTTCATTTTAGCATGCCCTTATTCTTTTGTTTTATTTATTCCTCAAGGTGCTTTCCCTCAGCCAGCAGCGACACAGCATTATGTGCCTATCCCAAGCAGCTGGAGGTGGAGGCTGATGTCCCACAGGGTGAGTCACAGCTCCCACAGCCTCTTGTAGGGAGTTGTCTGTTCTGGGGGCTCTGCCCCCATTTTGACAGTTTTGCTGCCTTTGCCTTTTGCTCTGTTCTGGTTTTTCATCTGACATTATGGTAATTAAAGGCAACTGAGTCAAGTCTTACCTTGGATGAGAGAAGATGAGAGTAGAGGAAAAAGAGGCTCAGACGTAACTCTTTCCTTTGTTCTCATCTATCAAAGAAGAAATTGCCATGTGTTTTCTAGTCTTCTGCTGCTTGTTATATTCGTAAATGTGACATTTATTAATTACGTGTTGCATTTTAAGAGTTTTTCCCTTTTTAAAAGCTATTCATATTTTCTTGTGTGTTGCCTTTGCAGTGTTACTTTTTGATTTTATAATTGCAGACTTGGATATTTTCATGTTTTTACGTTAACTTTTGGCTGAATATTTTTACCTGAAAGGTATATAGGAAACATATCATGCATGGCAAGTATATTAACTAGCTATATTTGATCCCAGCAATGGAAATTGAAGTTTCTTCATTAAAGTGAATGGAAACATAGTTATTTATGCCAGCTGTGAAGATCTGTTTGGTTGTATTTGCTATAGGAAATCAGGGATTTGTTTGGTGGAATGACAAGGTTCTTTTTTTCTGAATAATTAAAAATTATTTCTTAGGCTGGTTATTAATTCTTAATATGTAAACATTTGTATTTGCAGGATTATTCATAGTGAGGCTACTTCATGGCTATATAAAGACTGCTATTTCTACAGGCTTGTGGTTTAGGTATATCTGGTTTAGGTCTACAGTTGCTCCAGTATTGGTCCAGGCCATCAAGATGTGATAGACACTGTGAGGTTAAGGATCAATCATTAGCTGTCTATACAGGGAGCGGTGGTGATGGAAAGGAGCTGGATTTGGTTTGGTCACTTTGAGAGGAGTGCTCAGCAAACACGAGCCTGCTTTTCAGTAAGTCTTCTTCCAGAACAGCTGTTGTTATGGACAAAGATTTGACCTTTTACTAGTAATTGTAAATGTGATAGCATGCCTACCTGATAAAGATCAGCAACCTCAACTGAAAAAAAGCAATTTTTTGCTGTGTTGAATGTTGTCATACTTTGTGATGACCTACTCCTCACAACTTAAAGTCATCCGTACTTGAGGCTTCCAGGGGAAAGCGTTTGCCTTCTTTATTACTTTTCTTACATAGTTAAACCTGTTACCGCTGAAATATTCCCAAAATGGCAATTCTGTCCAGGGTCCTGCTCTGTAACAAAGGAACAGTGTGTGTTTTGCTGTCCCTGCTGCTTTAACACTTGAACTTTCACTTCTGCCTTTATAGTGTGGTGTGACCTCTCTTCTGTGCTATATTGAGTCTGTCCTTGCGGACTCCTTTCCTTTCGCTTTGGCAATATTTCACTTTAATTTCTTCTCAGTCTGTATCTGGTCTACTGCCTATTTCCAGTGGAACTCAGGTTTCTTATCTGCAGGCCAAGAACTATTCAAACTATAAATTTAATTTCTTTTAGTGTTTTCAGTGAAGGTACTGCATTTGAGAGTTACTTTTTGCTCTATGTTCCCACAGTTTTAATTTTTAGCCTTTTGAAGAAGTGATCACAATGTTCAGACAAGCAAATTGCTAAGCATTTTCAGGCTTCATTCACCTCTATTGTAACAAACCTTTTGATTTGACAAAACTGAGTTAGAAAAGTGGTTTCCCTCAATTGTGGAGTTTCCAAAGTATAGAAAAGCCGTCTTTGTTTATGTATGGAGCAAACTTACTGGCTGTTCAGACAATCAAGGCATTTAAAAAGCGATTCTATAGTTCTTTAATAGTGCTTCTGGTAGTATTTTTAATTTCTTCTAAAGTTGGGGTTTTTTTAAGCGCAGATGATGAGTTTAATGTTCAGATATGCTTTTTATATGAAAGAAAGAAAGAAAATAAATACTTGCTTCCTTGGTATTCTTTTTATTAATTAATTCTGTACATTAATAACAGAAGCACATATTAGTTCATCTTTATCACTTGGTTGTAATTCAAAACTTAAGAAAACCTGTGTGAGAATGTTGTCTTCTGAAGCTGATTACTCTTAACAGTTAATAAAATTACACTGTAGGAATTACAAAATATTTATTGGAGAAATTGTGACACTAAAAATAAGTGCTCTAGTAAGGTTTATATTAACACATAACTACAGTGAAGGAATCATCAGTAGGGTGAATGTGCTTTCTAAATATGCATGGAGTAGCTTGGTAGTGAGAAAGGGTCACTGGTGTATGTGTACACAGGTATAGACATTTTTTTTCCCAACACACTGAAGAGGTTGAAGAGAATGTGTATCATTATATCTTAAACAGGTATTTAATCAAATACTTAAAAACATTAAGTTTGCTGGTGTGTGGAATTAGAAAGCGATACATAGTCACCAGGATAGCTCTTTAAGAATATATGTATATATTAGTACATGTACACATATATCTCCAAAGTTACTTTCTATGGAAATTGGAAGGGAAAAAGTTGCTATGGCAGTCAGAAAATAACCATTTTGTTGGTCCTTACTTTCAGTCAAGGTAAATGATTTAAAAACGGAGTGAAATCCTATACTAATAAGATATAAACACTCGTTTCTTTTTAATTGTTTACATTTACCTGCCCACTTAAGCTTCCTCTGATGGTCTCATTTCCTACCTGAGTGAATCAATTATCAGAGGTCTTTCCAGATTCTTCTTTTGTATGCAGAGGGAACTCTAGTTAGGGAAAAATGGATTGCTTTGGGATGAATTGTGCATGAGATTTTTTAGCTCTAGGAACTGTCAATAGTTTCAAAAGAGCAAAAGGTTAAACACTTTGATGTAGGAGTATGCTCATCGGCTGGGGGGCTTCAGAGGCCCTGATTTAGCATTACTTATTGAGTCTCTGAATATGGGGGTGATCCTTGGATGCAGGTGAAGTTGGTGAGCTTCTGTACAAAGCTTGATGGCTCAGCAGTCTGAGTTGGTTTCCAGGAAAGGGCCTAGTTCACTCCCTTTTCAAACAAAAGTTTAGGAAGGCTTAGAGCTACAAGCACAAGTCAGTACAAAACAGAACAATCGCTTAGAAATTATTTCCCCTTCCCTGCATATTTAGAACTTCATATGCCTAAGTGAATCTGAGACCTTCTAAACGGTAGTTCCTTTCCTCTAGTTATGTGTCTTAATGAAAATAATGTTACTTTTAAAGAATGGAGTCATGACCTTAAATACCTGCTTAAAGGATTGATAAGATTTATTTTAGCTGGGTGTTCATCCATAATACATTACCTTTTTCCCACTAATGACTGAGATTAGCAGTAAGTGAAGCAGAGTTCTTGGTTCACAGTTCCAGTTTGTTCACTTTTCATTGCAGTTGAGAGATACTCCACATGCAGTCAATTTAAAACCCAGATTTGTTCAGAACTGATTGCAGATTCTACTGTTAATCATTATGCTGTTCTTTACTTTTTTCTTTTTAAAGTTTAAGTATCGCATTACGAGGTAGCATACTTTACAAGAAGCAATGCTAGGTAACGATGAAGTATTTAAAACTATTCCAGAATCAACTGAATTAAGGTATTGGATAACTCCACACATATTTACCAGAGGATGCTGGTCCTGCAACCAGTACGCTCAAGTATCATCAAAATGTAGACCCTGGAAAGCAGAAGTGGTGAGGTTATTTGGCCATCTCCTGTATACATCATTATTAAATTACAAGAGAACATTAATTTTACAGATGAAAGAAACTTGGGTGAAAGGATTATGAAGTTATGTCCTTGGAATCCTCATACCTGAAGTACATTCTACAGGCTAGGTGTGAAAAGAGTTAATTGCAATGGTCAATGAGTCTAAATAATTGCAGATAGTCATTTACTTATTAGTTCCCAGGCATAAGCTTAACTGTAGTACATATTTGTGCATATGCTCTTATTGCACGGGAAATGTGATATTAAATATATTCACCTAAGAGGTTTAAATTAATTTGTCTTACCTCACATTTTATAATGTACGAGTATATGTAAAACTTGTTACTCTGGCTTAGCTTGTTAAACTGCAGTAACATGACCATACTTCTAATCCTTAGAGTGTCAATATCAAGATTTAATACTGTTTAATGAATGCAGTTTAAATTGATACCCCTTGTTAATTTAGATTAACTTTCAAGGTGTCCCTATGACAAATGTGGAGAATATGATAATATTTGCTTTACTGTCCTCTAAACTAACAGAAACTATTATATCTTCAACTTAACTCTTCCTTAAAAGCACCATTTGCAAGCATTATTTTCATGGCCATGTAGTCTCTTATGAATCGTATAAAGCAGTGTTAACTGCTGTGTTTTATATGGGCAAGCATATTTTTGGAAGATCAATGAGCATCATCTCTCCTGAACACCCATCTACAATTTACACAGGCTTTATTTTCCATTTGGCACATCTTTTTATGTTAGCAATAGCTATATTTACAAAATCATTGGTGTTTTCTAAGACATAAATGTATAGGACAAAGAGATTATGGCGAAATAATTAAATGCTTAAGTCAATTTTACTTTTTTGTTCTAAACTTTGTATCTTAAATTGTTTATAAGAGACTATTTTGAAACTTGCAGTAGTTGATACTAAGAGTTGGAAAATATTTTTTCTACTTTAAGATGTATAGACAACTAATAGAAAAATAGTCAATACATTTGGAAATGGGTGCTGCAAACTTTATGTGATACCTACATTAGTGCGGAGAGTTTAGAAAACCTTTTAAACATTGTCATATTTTTTTGTACAGTAGTTTAGCTAGAATCCCATTGTTATTTGTGAAAAGTATTACAGTCTGGTCTGGCTAAAGTCACAGGGGATTCTTACATTTATGGCAAGGATGTTGGAGTGCACAAGCCTGTATTATTGAATACAGTGACATAACCTATACAAAGTTGTTACAGAGTCACTATGAACATTTTCAAATACAGTGGTTTCATTTAAGAAGCCATGGAAATGCTCAGGGGTCTCATTTATTTACCTAATGCATGGAACCTATTAAGGCTTTAATCAGCTAATACTGAAATCTTGTACTGGAGGCAATATTCCTCATTAATACAGCTGCTTTGTCCTAAAGAAAGAGATTTAATAACAATTACCTAAAACTGTAGCAAAAATACTTCCCCTTCTCCCAGTATTTGCAGTTATTCTATTGTCATTTATCTGTTTTTCTGCCTAGATCTGTCTCTGTGAAACTCCCCTTGAAAGACAAATGCTTTGAACATTCTAGGTAGCTTCACACTTTAAAGAAAATATTTACAATGCAATGCAAACCCCTTTTCTCTTTTTTTCTTTGCTTTCAAAAGAACTACACTGTTATGAGGAAAGTTTATTGTTGGAGCTGATCAAAAGGACAGGACTTTTCCAGCTCTTAAGCTGGCTGACACTTGCCAGTGTTACAAGACAGGGTTTTTTATATTTACGAGTCTTAATGAACTCGCTGGGCTTGTTCTGAAAAGCAAATACACACAAAATATGTGTGCTGAAGTCCCAAGACTTGGACTTCAGAACATTATCTGTAGCTAAACTTAACTCTGTAGTTAAATTCTCTAGCTGGTCAAGGTGCAGTTCAAAATGAAGTCAATTTAGTGTGACTTAATGAGGAACAAAGACGGGAATCTGTGTAAGCACTATGCTGGAACAGGGGCTGTCACAGACGTAAAAATAGGGGGGTGAGAGAAATTTGAAGCAGGGGGACCTGATTTCAAAATATAACAATGATTTATAAATCTACTTTTGGCATATATATGTATAAAAAAGCAAGGACAAAGAAGACATATGGTGACTTTTTGATCAGTCTTTTGCAAAGTTCATGATCTCACAATGGTGTGGACATGGTTAGTAAGATGTCAGCATTTCAATGAGGTGAGGCCGTTGAGGAAGAGTGAAGGCAGAGTCTACAAATATTCATGCTGTTTATGTTCATGCATTAAAGGCAGACAGTTCCAGCCCTTCAAAATGCTGACTGACTAATTGAGGTAGTTTGGAGAAGCTAAAAGCTGTTCCAAAAGGCAGCCTTGAGAATTAACTGGCCAGATATCCTATTCACTCTGTAAACTTTGGAAAGATTGTGGCTTGTTGAGCTTTGTTATACATAAACCACGAGGGACTTTGAAAACAGTGAGTGGTAAATTTACATTTTAAGGTTCCTTAAGGGGTAGACTGAAAAGCTTTCTGGAAAAATAACAGATGAGCATCAACTGAGATCACCTGGATACTCAAGCAAGTTGTTCAGGCAAAGTCTGCAGATAGAAAGGCTGAGACTCAGCTTTCAGAATCTATGAAAGTGGTGAGAATTGAAGATTTAGAAGTACCATCTTGTGTCTTTACCCTGACTGAAATCACAAAGATGAGTAATCATCAAAGCTTAACTTTTAAACATTTAGAAAAGGGTCATCATGAAGAGTGTAGAAGAGGAACCTGTGAAAGCCAGATGTCCAGAGCCAGCCATTTGCAATTTTAATGAGAAAATAGCACCACCTATGTCTCTGCCTATTTTTAAAGACAATTCCACAGAAAATCAAGAAAACATTTAAAAAGATTTTGTAGTTTCCTTAGCCCTCTCCTGCTGCACAAAAGAAGAACCATTCCTAGTAAAGATAGAGGTGTGAGTCTTCTTCAGTTATGCTGGAAAGAAAACTAAATCATCCGTAAAGTATTTTCTTATAGACATTTTTCTATAAAATCTGTGAAGCATTAGGTTTAAAATAGGCTTATTTTACGTAATCGCAATCACATTCTTCTCTACTAGGTAAAAAAAAAATCAGTGCCACTGTTCTTAGATTTTTATTTATTAATAACTAGAACTTCAAACATTATGAATTTATCAAGAAGAATAAAGAGTATCTCTAAAACTATAGCAACATTTTTATGCCATTGGGGAAGAGATTGTCTCAGTATTTCACTGATAAACCTATCTTTCAGGTCAGTGATTCATGAACTAGGAAGAATTTCCAAATAAACCAGAAAGTGCATCAAAGGAGAATTTGTCTATTGTGTCAATAAGCACATGTGGAATAATGTTGCAGCTTTCAGTATGACACATCATATTGAGCTGCATGATTTTTGTGGCAAAGTTTGATACAGTTCAATCTTTTACAAGGGTAACTTAAGCAATACTTTCTATTTTGGCTGACCAATAGCTTCAGCTGCCCAGCTTCAAATGCAAAAGGGAAGCTCAGAGTTAAATTAGACATATTTCTGCAGGATTAATTTAAGATTGTAAAGAAATTGAGGATATTAAAATGCAAGACAAAATCTCTGCACAAAATCTTTTTGTACTATTCTCATATTAATTTAGAACAATCGTGCACCCCTAAGCTTGATTTGAACAAAAGGTGTAGTGTAAAATCTGAATTAAAGTGTGTGATACCTGTGTAATACATCGATGTGCTATAAAACACATCCTATGAAAGTAACAACTCTGTAGGTTGTTTAATAAACTCTCATCTGTGAGGCAGCCATGGCTGACCTTATAGCTGGGGCCATTCTTATTTATGGTGTGAAACCAGAACATAATCTTGGAGTGATACTTTGTATTAGTAAGGCACTGGACAGTTAGGTTTTATTGATAAATTTCAAGTTTTCTACATATTCTAATTGTTCCAGAACTGTTGAAAGAAACTAATAAGGCACCATCTTCAAGATTTGTTAAGACAAGATCTACATTTTGATGGATGCATTTACTGGTCTTGGGTTTGATCTACTTAACTCCTTTTAAAAAATAATAAATCCCAATCAAAACCCCACCAGAATGAACAATACAGCCAGTCATACTATACTGATTCTCCAGTGTATTTTTCATATCAGTAGCAGCCCTTTTGGGAAACGTAACCATGGAAATTCAAATTGACTGTCCAAACAGCGATTTGTGAATCATTTATTAAAAAGGGTACATTCTTTGAGGAAAAGATAGTAAGGGACAGAGGGAACAAGTTATATGAATTCAGATTAGTGGCCAGAGCTTGAAATACTGAAGCACTAAACTGATAGCTAATGACTGAAAGGGATGTAAATTGTATTAGTGCAATGAACAAAGAGAAAGTGAAATGTATTAGGGTATTAGGGTAAAAAGTGTGTCTGTACGTTGTCCTAAAAAAAAAAAGATAAAACATCTTCCCCCACCCCTCCGAACCCCAAAATAATTAAAATCTTTTCTGCCTTGAGAATCCTTGCTATTCATAAAAGCACTTTTAATTGTTTCAAATCTCAGCAAAGTTTCCTTTATCAGTGAGTATTTTCCTGGATCTGGTTTAATGATTTAATCACTATGGTTTCTTATGATGAACTCTGCTATAATAGGGATCCTACACAAGTTACGTAAATTGTATTCATTCAAGTACTGTAAATGGTGAAGCACTTAATTCTATTATTTTTTTTACTCAATTTAATTGAAATGGAACTATTTAAATAGAGCAGTTAGCTCTCTGACAGCCCAAGAATAGTTAAGGTTATGTTATTGTGATTGGTTATAGAGACAGCAATGTAGACAGCTAATTTGGAGTTATTTTTTCTATTATGTTGATTATCAGTACCATGGAAAATATATGTGTATATGCACGGACTGCATTTCTCACAAATTCCATCCTGTGTCCTGTCTTCTGGCCGATGTTTTCCATAAACTGTTGTTCTTCAGGCAGGCTTTCTGTGTGCCTTCAGTACTGTGGCTGCTTGGAATAAGGAGATTTCACCCTACCACCTTTCTTGCCTTTCCTCCTGAAGCTGTTTGTGATAATGCCAGATGAGTATTTAGAACGTGTGTATGGTATTGTTGCCTGCCACACAGGCTGTTTGGCATGAAGGCTTTCAGTAATCTACTTCTCCTGTTAATAGGCTATTTAAGATGCCATGGAGTCACATTTATTAAAGCTTTTGAGGCTAAGAAAGCTTGTTGTATTTTCTAACCATTTACTGTAAAGGAAGCACGCAAAGCATTGTGTCTCTCTTTGCACAGTCTACTAATTTCTGTCAGGCTTGCTAACAATCTAGCTGATGCATGGAGCTTAAAAACATCTGATTACAAGCTATGGTTTATAAATGCAGAAGGTTTTCCTCAGTATGACATGCATGTTTAAATATGCACCATTCTAATAATAGGCATCTAGATGCAGTTGCAGTATATTTAGAGATTTCCATCAGCTGGCTCCTTTTTCTTCTGAATCTCTCTTAGAGGTGTATCTATTTAGATTCTAAGGTTGTGCATCCAGGATAGCTTGTAAGAGAAGTTGGGATTTTGACTGTATTCTGAAGTTCACAAAGTTCATTCAGCCTAATTTTCAAAATAGATTTAATTCTTTATCAGATGTTTATTTCTCCAAGGCAGTTTGATCCTCAGTTGCTGATCTTGCCACATCAGCCCACCTCATGGGCGTGTCAGGGTCCCTCTGGATGGCATTCCTTCCCTCCAACGTATCAACCAAACCACACAGCTTGGTGTCATCGGCAAACTTGCTGAGGGTGCACTCAATCCCACTGTCCATGTCACCAGCAAAGATGTTGAACAAGACCAGTCCCAACACCGATCCCTGGGGGACACCACTCGTTACTGGTCTCCAGCTGGACACTGAGCCATTGAGCACAGCTCTTTGCATGCGGCCGTCCAGCCAGTTCTTTATCCACCGAGTGGTCCACCTATCAAATTGATGTCTCTCCAACTTAGAGACAAGGATGTCATGTGAGACAGTGTCAAACGCTTTGCTCAAGTCCAGGTAGATGACATCAACTGCTCTACTCCTGTCCATCAGTTCTGTAGTCCCATCATAGAAGGCCACCAGACTGGTCAGGCAGGATTTCCCCTTAGTGAAGCCATGCTGGCTGTCACCAACCACCTTGTTGTTTTTCATGTGCCTCAGGCATGCCTTCCAGGAGAATCCGCTCCACGATTTTGCCAGGCACAGTGGTGAGACTGACTGGTCTGTAATTCCCCAGCTCATCCATTTTCCCCTTCTTGAAAATGGGGGTTATATTTCCCTTTTTCCAGTCGTCGGGAGCTTCACCTGACTGCCAGGATTTTTCAAATATGATGGACAGTGGCTTAGCAACTTCATTTGCCAGCTCCTTCAGGACCTGTGGATCTTCCAATTTCACTTCCATTAACATTTTAAACTAATTTTTAAGATATGTCTCCAAAGTAGATCTTTATAAACAAGAGAAGAGATGGTGACAGCTTGTTCTACAGAGATGATTTCTGATGGTTCAGCTATGGTTCAGCTACTGCTCTCCATGAGCATCCCTCCTCCTTCCCCCTTATTTTTTTCTGCATTCACTGGCAATATGTGTGTATTTGTTAAAGTGAGTTATAGCCAAACATTCTAGTTTGAAATATAGCTGTGACTGAACATGTAAGGGTATGCTAGTAGGGGAGATCTATGTATCCTCTGGTGTAAAACTGTTTATGAGAAAATATATGACTGTAAGCCTTCCAGGAATCTAATCACCTTTCGTATAAGTTGTGATTTGTGCCCCACAAAAGGCACAGTGTGAGCTTCTCGTACTTGTTAGGGTGGGGTACAAGGCAGTTGGGACCTTACTGGTGTAATAGACTAGGGCGGATAATTTGGATTCCTTGAGATTGAACAGCTTCAGGAAATCACAGTAACCTTGGATCGTTATATAACAATATAAAGGACTTCAGATATTCTGACTGTAAAATTTTCCTTACAGAATTTTTACAGTATTCGTACAGTTAGAATTATCTAAACTTTATAAACTTTTTGAACAGGTAATTAGAGTTTTGTAAGTTATTGCTCATAAAAACTTGAGTATGAACCAGGCAGCTGAGGGTTTTAATTTGAATCTCCTCAGATCAATTGATTGCTAAATTGCAGAACTATAAGAGGGTTTAGAAACTTCTATGAAAACTAGTGTATGTTAAGGTATGGTGGGATATTCTCTTAGGTCATATATTCAGAAGATTTGCTCTGATTTGTATACTGAAGATTGCAATTTTACAAATGTATATTTCACAAATGAAATTGATATTTTCTGTTATTTCTGCATACAATTTTACCCAGCCTCATTTGATAATGTTAAAAAGATTAAGTTGTATATAAGGCAAATAAATTCTACATGTAGCTAGTTATTCAGTTGTTGTGATCTAAACTTGAAAGTCCACTACGTCTTGAACTTTTTTTTCTAGCTTCATGTTACATGGTCAAGGCAAAAATGTTAAATTAAAAGACATACTAATTGCAGCATCTTTACTGCTTATCATTAAAATTGTGTTGATTGGGTTAGAAACATTTTTTTAGCATAAAATAATTTGTGCAGTTACCTGACCTTTGCTTATGAATAGAAAGACTAGTGATCATTAAAACCCAAGTTGTTTGGGTTTTGTTTATTTGTTTTTAATATTTAGAACTCAAAACACAATCAAAGAAGTTCTAGAAATCTTGTTTTCATTCCAAGGAAAGCTGAATCTCCATAGCTTTCTGGTGCTCATCCACTAAACTGGGAGGATTAAAATATCAGCAAATTCCAAGGCTGTTTTCCATCAGTTGTTTCCTATTTGGCATGAATATTTTAATTTCTTAAATGCTGAAAGTATATTTCCCATTCTTCCTGTCTTGAAAGAAAGATCCCATTTAACCCCATCAGCAACCTATATAAAATCTTAGAAACAGAAATAACAAAGGTGAAGTGAAATATAAAAACCTCTGTGTCATGATCATAGAATCATAGAATAGTAAGGGTTGGAAAGGACCTCAAGATCGAGTTCCAACCCCCCTGCCATGGGCAGGGACACCTCCCACTAAACCATGCCATCCAAGGCTATGTCCAACCCCACCTTGAACGCCGCCAGGGATGAAGCATTCACAACCTCCCGTATCCTGGGCTGCATCACAAGGAGTGTGACCAGCAGGTCGAGGGAGGTGCTCCTGCCCCTTTACTCTGCTCTTGTGAGACCTCACTTGGAGTATTGTGTGCAGTTCTGGTGTCCTCAACATAAAAAGGACATGGAAGTGTTAGAACAAGTCCAGAGGAGGGCCACGAGGATGATCAGGGGACTGGAGCACCTCTCGTATGAAGATAGGCTGAGAAAATTGGGGCTGTTGAGCCTGGAGAAGAGAAGGCTGCGTGGAGACCTCATAGCAGCCTTCCAATACCTGAAGGGGGCCTATAGGGATGCTGGGGAGGGACTCTTCATGAGGGACTGTGGTGAGAGGACAAGGGGTAATGGGTTTAAACTTAAACAGGGGAGGTTTAGGTTGGATCTGAGGAAGAAATTCTTTACTGTGAGGGTGGTGATGATATTGAACTATGTCTGTTGTAATTACTATTTCTGGTCTCACCATCTAAGTTGTTGATGGAAGGAGGAAAGTAGAGGGACTTATTTTAGATTTCATCTTGTGGATTTAAATTTTATCAAATCAGAGTAACCTGAATCTTAAGATATATGGGCACAGTTTCATATCTCTTCCACCATGAAAAATAAATGCAGTTATGTCTTCGTCATCACTTAGTCTCTTTCCCCCAAAATAAAATATGCTATTTTTAGTAATGCTGTTCCTCAGCTATTTTCATCGTGTTTTACATTGACAGATGAAGATTTTCTTTGCTCCTTCTAATCCTTTCAAATATATTCTAAAGTTCTTCTAGATGTGGTAAGTCCAAGAAGGATTGTGCCATAGCTCTCCTCGTCTACATTTTCTTCAGTCTCAGAGGTCAGATGTGTACCAAGATGATCTGTGAAGACTGCATAAAGGGAAAGATTTGGTCCAAATCACTTTGATAGTCCTACACAAAGGACAGCCTATATTTCACCAAGTAGTTGGTACCTTGGTCCTTTGGCTTAATATCTGTCCTCTTGGACTAATGTCAGAGAGCAGACCATTAAAATCAGGGACCTGATAGACATCCAGGAAAGTCTGCATGTCAAAATAAAGGTGGTAAAAAGACGCAGAACCTGTATCTGTTGTAGCTTAAATGTGAATTAAACACTTCTTTAACTGAAAATAATATTGTAATATGAAACCCATAACTGAAATAAGGATGTCTTAAGTCATGAGGAAAAGCAACTTGAACAGTTCATCCAATCTCACCTAAAAAACAGTTGTATGAAAAATATGGGTACTTTTGAGCCGCCATTCCCACAGGGAGTACAAAGATTAATTACTGATCTGACAGTAACTTTTGTCCATGTGCAGTAGCAGGCTGTGTTCTCTACCTTCTCTTTATTTTGCTTCATTTTATTTATCTGATTCCCTGACTGCACCGTTCCCTCACATGCCTAATGTGCTGAATGGGTAAAGTGTTCGGCTTAACTTTTGCTTCACGAAGACCCTGGTAAGGATCAGGTTCTCAAGCAGATTAAGTGAACTGCTGGATTGTAAAGGGTTTTTTTTGTTCTCACCTGTTACATCTGCCTGTAGTGCTCTGGTCTTAGTTGGTTATGTCAGCGGGACTATTTCTGAAAGAATTCCTTTATTTTTTAAAATATAATATCTTTCTATTTCCCAGTTCTTGCAGTTTGTCAGAAAGGTTTATAACCATGTGGTTTAATGCCCCCATGCTGTCCTTCCCCCTCCTAAATATACTGTATCATATAAGCTCTTGTTTGTTTGGGGTTTAAGCATACTGATGCACCTTGCACTGCTAAGGTGAGACCAAATATAAGGGCAGATGCTTCCAGCCTTTTAACCCCTTGTAGCTGTTCCCTCACAATGAAGTCCCCATTCCGCCAGAGAGCTTCAGTTACTTCTCTGGTCTTCATAGTGTAGAAAATATGTAAATGCATCATTAGCAAAATTCTTATATGCAGTCCATTCACAGAAGAATACATCTTGTGTTATTTTCACTGTGTTATATCTAGCTATACCCATGTTTGAAGTACCTTATATCAGAATTCAAATATGCAATAGCAGAACAATCTGTATTAGGTCCTTTCATATCCATCACTGTGGCGGGTACCTGCCTGTTCATGACTGAAATATAACTAAAAGATTAGAGAATTTTCGTTTGAATTGTTTTTCATTGCGAGAGCTGAAAGAAAGAAGGTTCTTTCTACATCAGAAAGTGAAAAATGTGATATTTGGAAGGAGGTTAGGTTTAAAAATAGACACGAGACCTTACGGAAAGAGAAATGCTTGTTCTGTAACCTAGAAACTGAAATCCCTAAAGAAGTATCTGCTGCAGCAAGACCTGAAACGAAAAAGAATTTAAAAAAATCCAGTGAAATAAGCAGAATAAATTGCTAATAAAAAAAAATAAATACAAATGAAGTGGTAATCACAGGTAGTGACTTTGGTCTAAAGCACCTATTCATGTGGTCCTTTGTAGTGAGGTATTCCGTTTAGAGATAATTTTTTCATAAGTTAAAAAACTGTCTCTGGAAAAAGTAGGAAATAGGATTTATAAATGCTTAATGCAACTACATTGCGTGTGTACCTGAGTTTTGTGGCAAGAATTCCAACTGTACAGTTCTGGGGCTTTCTGTATGTCAGAAAATAGGTCATCTTGCTACTGATCTTTACTTAAAATGTTACAGAGGGCACAGGATTTTAGTTAGCAATGTGGAAAATCAGATCATCCCTTCCTGTGCTTCCAGTAATGCCAAAGGGAGCTCAGTACATAGAATTTGTAAGTAAAATTTGGCTGGAGTATCTGTCACTTTCAAGGATGTATAGCAGCATTATGAAGTGAAGATACCCTCCTTTCCCTTGCACAGCATGTGTAGTGGCCAACTCAAACTTGGCAGTCTGTGCACTTGCCTCTGAGTGAATGAAGGTTGTTGACAGATGATGCTAAGAAAGTAAAAGTGTTTAGTGCCTCCTTTTTTTGCATCAACCTTTACTGAAAAGTAAACCGAAGGCAATAAAGGAGAGAAAATACACAAACCACAAAACCTTTTAATCTTGATCAAGGACAGAACAAAAACCAGAGTACTTCATTGCTCTTAAGTCAGGTGAGCCTGATGAACTTCATCTGTGGATACTCCAGTCTGCAGCTGGGGCTTTGGAGAACATGTGGAGGATTGACAAGAGATCAGAAAAGTGAAAAATACATCTGCAAAGCCTGCCTCAAAATAGGGAAGAAGGACAAAGTTTAATTGCAGACTGTACAGTTCAGGAAAGGACTGGGTTGTTGGTTTAAAAGCAAACCTGTAGGCAGAGAACTACCTTGTAAAAGCACAAAGGATTTATAAGAGATTTGTTTCAGGCCTCTTCTTTTAAGTTTTCTCTTGTCTAAAGGGTTACTTTGTTCCCGGCAATAATAGTAACAACAAAAAACCCTTAGAGTAGAAATTGGAAATAATTTTCCTGATTACCAGCTCTCTTTAATGAAAAGCAAGACAGTCTGACCTGAAAACTCTTAATTTTGGCTTGGAGCCACCTCACATTAACACTAGAGGTCTTTACAGGCAGGTAGAATAAACATCTATATGGAACAATATAAGTGTAATCCTGTACTGGGGAAAGAGCCAGTAAGACTCCCTGATATCCTTTCCAGCTCTCTTTTTGAGGAGTGTTGTACTTTGAGTTTCTTCAAAAGTATATTGATTTAGTGTGAATTTCAGATACTGAACCTACTCAATTGAACAGCTCACAGACAAAGGATTAATTGTTCATATTCACTAGCAAATAATGTCATTTTAAAAACATTTGAAATTACAGAGAAGTGCATGGGTGGTCATTAGATCAGTGTTATAAAATGTACTTACATGTGCTGAATGTCAGTTTCATGACAAATAAATGTCCTAGGCAACTCTGCTGTGCTGCTAAAACAAGATGTTATTGCATGGCTTTATTTACAGCTAAACACTATTCCAGCTGACTTGCATTTGGCAGCCAAATTACAGGAAGGAGGTAACAGCTGAACCTGTATAGGTGGTCTTTAATCAGAAGTGAAGAAACGACTCGGGCAGATCAAAAATTAATCTCACAATAGCTAACACCATTGTTACCAATAAGGATTTCTGTTTCAGCTGTTTTTCTGAATTAGTCCAATACATGGAGTTACTTTAAAATTAAAGGCAAGGTCTTTCATTCTTTCTTCATATATTACATGAGTTTCTTTATATTTTCTGGAAGTTTCTTCTATTCACGCTGACAATCTGCTAGCACCAAGCAAAACAGCTCCAGAGCTAGTGAATAGCATGGTTCACTCCATATATAGGATGGTCTATAAGTGCATAAGTGTAAACTGTTTTCTTAAAATTCTCTTGATATTTTGATTTTTAAGCACTTGATTACAGATTTTCTTCATAATGAATAATAATTGGGGTAAGATTTGTTTCTGTAGAGAAAATACATCTCTATTCTGCTCACTGAAATCAGTGGTCTGATTTGAAGAATATCATGCTTTGTTTTTTATGGTCATGGTTATTGGAATGTTTACTGACAGTTAAAACTTACAAAACCAGGGTGTATAGTTATTCAGCTTTACTTTTCCTTGAAAGATGGGCTCTAGGCATTTGTTTTAGCAATCTACAAATGCTTCTGTTCTCACTGGGTTTTGCTGGGCTTTTCTGTTTAGCTTTGTTTCCACCAAGAAATACTGATTGAAGATAAAAATCAAGAAATTAGTATTGTGCTGTTCACATGATCTTTCTACACAGCTCTATGCCATGGTAGTCGAGCAATTCCTCAGGTCAGGATTTCCTGGTATGGGATGAAAAACTTTTCGACTATGTCAGACTTCATATATTGGAAAATGCCTTGAAAAAGAAAAACCAACAACCCAAACCAAAACACCCCCCCCCCCCCCCCCGAACAATCAAACCAACCAAACAAAAAAAGCCCATAAAATAACCCACAAATGCCAAACTAGCACAATTTCTCTTGAATAAGTTGCCAGATGGATGCCTATTTTATTCAGTGGACACAACTTCTGGGTAAGGGCACACTGCAGCTGATTCTGGTTAACACAACTGCCAGGCACCAAAAAAGTATCAGTATTAAATGGGGTACTGCTTGCTATCACTTTTTCCTGACCTTCAGGACCCTTACGTTTGCTTTCCTTGTTGAAGTAAGTGTGGGGTAACTCTAGAACCTTTGTCAAACACAATGCAGCTCCATAGGTCAATGGAAATATATAAATAAGTGCAGGCAAATAGAAGATCCTGAGTTTTATGTCAAGGTAGCAGAAGTCTGTATTCAGGTTCTTTTTAAATGACGTTTATCCAATAATGAAGACCAGGCAGAATGATGAATGTGCTTCAGTGTGTCTGTGCTGAAATAGGTTTATAAACAAGCACCTGCCATAAATCACAAAAACAGCTTTGTCAGAAGTAACTAGAGACCAGATGCATCTTTATAATTACCTGTGACACCCATTGTCCTGCTTTCATATCCTCTGTTCCTCAGTTAGGTAATCTGTTTTATTTTACTTGTGGCTTCAATGGTTTGCATTCTGTTTTGAAACACGGGCTTACGCCTGGGAAGCTTCTCAAGAAAGTCTCTGACAATTGCATTAGGGACAGTAAAATGTGTGAGATTCATTGACTAAATGCTACTAATCATTTATACAGGAGAGAAGATGAAGCTACTCGCTAGTTCTTTCACAAGAACTTGGACAAATGTTCTCTCAATTTAAGTATTTTTATTTGCTTAGCTTCTGGAGTTTGTTCAACAGGTAGGAGAAGCTTCATACTTGTTTTCCGTGGCTACCTCTCATATTCATAGTCAGCATTACGATGATGATCTCAGCTCACAAAGCTGGTTTTCATCTGTAATCAGTAACAAACTGTAGCACTCCTGAAGACTTTTGTTCCTTGTGTTTCCTTTGAGTTAATCTTGCCGTTTGAGACTAATTGGCTGTTTGTGGTTCCAGTTAAATGGTTATTTCTGGTTTAGCTTGGAGAATGTTAGAATGAGTTCTGTCTCCCTCTTAGTCTTTACTAATTTTTCTTATTGTGTTATAAGGCATCTAGAAATAGCATTAATGCAAACAATGTTAGGCTTAAAGCAGGAATCATGAAGGAAAAGAGATTAAAAGAAAATGGAATATAAAAGCTTGGAGGTAAAAGCTGATTGGATTTGACTTTTAAAAATGTTTTTGCATTTCCTACTGTGGCTGTTGTGCTTAGCTGATGCACAGTCACAATAATGCGTTCCTTCATATTGGTTTACAAAAGAGCTTTGCAGTAATCATGGAATAGAAAGCACAGAGCTAGACAATAAATGCATCTGCTCTCAAGTCAGCCCATTTAATTTCCCTTTCAAATCCAATTGTTCACCTGCCATGCTTATTAAATATAAGCATACTGTCTGTATTTGAATACACTGTGCCACTTCAGCACTCTTTACCTGTTGCTTTGCCATTACTGATGCAAGTTGCCTCTAAGAATGACTGTAAGAATATGAATGTGTGGTCTTTACTTACACTACTGTCCACAGTTATTTTCTGTTTCTCTTTTTATTTCATACAGCCGTGATCTGCACCAGGCCATTTAATCTGTTGGGTTTACATTTTAACTACAGGTTCAATCTCAAAGAGTCTACCACCCATCTTTTATTAAAATGCATTTTTAATAAATCCGTAACTTCTAGTCACTTTAAGAGACTACCTTCACACAGAGGAATTCGTTATCCTCTGTGACCCTTGTTATTACGTATTATATAATGATGGGATTATGGCTGTTTGACTCTTCTTCAGAACAGGATTGAAAGAATCTCGAATACTGATAATAATAAACATGATTATGTGTAGCCTAACAGGGTTGCTGCAATGAAAGAGGCTGACAAACTGCTGTATCTCATCTGTAATGCAAGTAGCACTCTTACAGAGAGCCACTTCATGTGACAGGTTATTCCTGCCCAGTGTTTATTTCTGTTAAAAAAATTCTTTCTGTTTCCTAAAAAAAAATAACCCATCTCGAGGGAAATCTATATGATCCTCTCCTTGAACAAGGAATAGGGAAGAAATAGAGCAGTTTCTTCTGCAAATTCAATCAAATTACCTGTGACAGAACCCATACGGGCACAGTTCATAGCAAAGTGCCATGGCCATAGTCTGGCCAGGGTATAGACGGATTCATCCCAGCTGTGAGTGTGAGCCCACCTTTACAAATCCAGTACAGTGAAAGACCTATTTAGTTCCCTGTCTTTTATGCAAGTTCCTCTCAGATGCCTACCTACCAATAGCAAAATGCAGTCTTTTTAATTTCCCCCTGAAGAAATCATCTCTAAGTACAGAAGATAAGACAAGTTAGCAGTTAATCCAATCAGCAGTTATAGTAATTCACTTCCAGGATGGGCCTCTGGCTGATGTAGTAAAACCACAAGTACTAGTAGCCCTTTTGTTTCTATCCTTCCTGAATTAATGTTCATTTGGAAATGACCTTACCTGAGAGTTTATCATAGATACACATCCAAAGCTAAAAGTTATATTGCATTACCTTCTCCTTGCCTCAAAATTTCAATGATGGAATGCAGGTTATGAATAGATTAGTAAAATGAATGTTGCCTGACCATTAGCTGCAACACATCCTTGAGTGCATCTGAGAAATAATATCAACATGTAATTTTAAAGGTTGAGCAGTGAATAGCATTCCATTTTGATTTTGGCTTATTCAAATGTAGGTTTGCTTTCAAATTTGCATATGCTTCTATTTATGGTTTTGAAAACCGGCTATCTAATTTAACATGCAGTATGCATACCCTGAACTTTAATTTCCACCACGATGAAATGACATGATGATCTCACTCTTAACTACTATTTAGAGGAAGAGATGAGCTGCTTGGTGAAAGATCCTCCATTGTCTTTCCCCAGGATCAATAGTACTTTATTCAGTGCTGTCACCAGTTTTGTCACACCAGTTCCGGTGTTACACCAAGACTGCTCTAAATTGGTTTGCAGAATGTTAATGTGACTACACAGAAGCTACCTCCCACATGTCTTCATATAGAATGGTGTGGTTGGTATACGGTATTCTGTGTAACTTTTTTTGGCAAGAGAATAAGATTTCTTGAAAACATTAAGTTTTCTTACCATGTAGGTGAGACCATTCTAGTTTTAATCTGATTGAAACATAAATACGTATCTTTTTCCTAGGGTTTTACACTGGATATTTTGAGGTTTAGTGCAGCCGGACTCATTGTAGCTAAGACTTAGTATTTATAGACGTAGTATTATAGACTTATATATATGAGAAGTGTAGGTAAAATCCTGCTTATGACAAACACATTCTTAAAGCACATGTGTAAAATTCTATTAAATAAGGTGGGATATTTTTTAGTTTAAGCACAATATATTAGATGCAGAGTGTACTTCGCTACTCATGAGTGATGAATTCAACTAAAAAAAATATCTGTGGAAATGTTATGTTGGTGTGCTTTACGCCTCTTCCTATAATTTCCCTTGTTTTGGTTTACTATGAAGTTAATTTATACGAAGCAAACCTCATTCTATTCCTCAGTTGCCCCTTCACTCTTGTTTCTCCTAGGAGTAGGTCTCCTTTAAGTCATGACAAAATTTAACAAAGTACTTGAACTTCTTTTACAAGACTTCACTCCCTAAAAGTTTTATATCTTCATCTATGTGCATGTACATATGTATATACATATGTGTGTGTGTACAGTATCAATAAAGTCCTTGTTTGTTTTTATGTTAAAAAATCGGCTTCTATGACACAAAT
Source organism: Amazona ochrocephala (assembly GCA_039720435.1). Lineage (NCBI taxonomy): Eukaryota > Metazoa > Chordata > Aves > Psittaciformes > Psittacidae > Amazona > Amazona ochrocephala. The sequence continues at coordinate 75,737,762 of CM077881.1, read as the reverse complement.
ATGAACACTTCTGGTCACTAGAAGTCTATCCTGTATTTGTGACACCATAACTGAACACGGAACATGGTTTCTTTACATGGCTTCTTTAGACTATGTATTTCAGCTGTTTTAAAAGGACTTGTTTCTTCTTGGAAATGAAGAACTAATATCTTTAAAATATATACCCATTAGGGACATCTCATAGTAGTATTGACAAAGTCATTCAAATGCAACTGTCTGTGCATGCAAAATTGTTTTCTCTTGTCTAATTCTATGTCAATAAAATAATGCTAAAGAAAATAATTTATACATACACTCTGCTTTTCTGTGATTATGTACATTATGTATTTATGCTAGCATTCATTGCAGTTTATTCCTGATAGTAAGTCCAATCTATTTTAAATAGATATTTAACAGAAAACCAAATAACTTTGCAGTAACTGGTTTAGGTGATTCTGTAGAAACAGCATGCTTATGTAGATCTGGAGCTCTTGCAAGAAATTTCTATAATGTTGCTAGGAGAACTCTGTGTTGAAGTGTCTGGAAGAGGTAGGGGAGACTTTTTTTGGTGGTTGGTCTTTGAACACAGCTGTCATTGCAAAAGAGATGACAAGCTATTTCTGACCAAAGATACTATTTGTTGCTAAAATTGAACATTTATTGGGCAATAGAAATGAGAATTTCCTTTCAATCAGCTTTTGTCTAAGGGGAGTGGAGGAATGCTTAATCTTTTATTTAGTTACTATACTTATGAGGAAGAAATTCTTTACTGTAAGGGTGGTGAGGCCCTGGAATGGGTTGCCCGGGGAAGTTGTGAATGCTTCATCCCTGGCGGCGTTCAAGGTGGGCTTGGACATAGCCTTGGATGGCATGGTTTAGTGGGAGGTGTCCCTGCCCATGGCAGGGGGGTTGGAACTCGATGATCTTGAGGTCCTTTCCAACCCTAACTATTCTATGATACTATGATTCTGTACTTAATTTTGTACTATGTTTAGCAAATTCCTGTCAAAGTTCAACACTATGCCTATACTAAACTGTTTTGACTCTCCTATCCATATGGGTGTTCTCATGGCATTGTATGCATGTAACCCCCATAGCAAAGGCTGCATCTTGGCAGAGGTTTGGTAAACTGAACTCTGTGAGCTAAGTTATAAACTTACTACACTGTGTGCAAACACACAGGAGCCATGGGAGCCTTGCAGAAACCGTACAAAAGGGTAATGACAATCACGGTATTTTTATAACCTGTGAAGAATAAAATAAAGGTGTTTTTTTTTTTTAGGATTATTGTGTGCTTTTATGTCGCCTCTTGCATATACTGCATGTTGCTGGAAGAGATCACTAGGCTAATTCATAATTTTGACTCCTCCTTTCTGTACTGGTTGCCAACAGCATCAGAATTCTGTGGAATACACTGTGGCAGGTGAGAGCTTTCTAGTGCAAGTGAAAAATTAGGGCAGGTTTGTAAGTAACACCAGTTTTACTGGTGAAGTTTGAGTTTACAAAGGAATTTTAATTAGTTTGACAGTTTTAAATGCACATATGTGAGAAAACAAAAAATCCCCATACAGCTTTAAAGAAGTCCTTCAGCCTCATTAAATATGTAATGTAATGGGAAAAGGAATTGACATAAATCTAATAGTGACCTGTAATCAACCTAATCCTATGAAATTCCTGACATGTTTGAAAACAGAATACAGAGGATGTGTTTTTCTTGATGAGGTGAGCAGCACATTGGTCTTATGAAAAATCTTACTTTGGGGTACATGCTTTTAAAAGAAGGGTGTGTTTATGCTAAGAGGGTATGATTTGTGAAATCAGGCATCAGTATTCTCTACTGGGAGGAACAAGTTTATTCTTTAAATTTGTTCTTTCTCTGACAACAGAATGCAGAGAGTTTGATTCATTTTATATATGTATTACAAAGTCAAAATGTCAGGATAGGACAGAGACTTTCCTATGAGTGGCAGCTTTGTCAGTACAGACATTCGCATAGCACCACCTACATTCCAGGGCCTCTCACAGTGTTTTGTAATGAGGATATATGCTATGTTTGTATACATGTGTATATATGTATATTTATATAGGAACAGTAGTTACATTTATAAAAGGTGTGTCATTGTTAAATCTATAAGAGCTTTAACTGCTCTATGTGCCCACACACCCTTGCATGTCCATATGCTCGGCTAACAAATGATGTTGTCATTTTCTTTAACCTTGTTCTATCTTAACCGAGACAAGTAACAGGTACAAGTTTTTCTGGGGTTTTGCCTGGGCTGACATTACCTCATTCACCTGACCCTAACTGAGCTCAGAACACGAGAGACCAATGCAGAAGAGATCTGCAGAAGCCTGACACATATATTTGCAAATTGTCAGGCTGGGCTTTGTTCTTTGTAACATCTTGTTCATGTGACAAGCTTAGCAAAGGCCAGTTTGGTATAAAAAATGTTTGAAATATTGAAGTTGGAAAATTCCAGTTTGTCTCTCAATGTACGTGCAGAACCGGGGACAGTAATTTCTCTCACAGGAAAGTTCATCTGAATCCTTCACTACATAACCTTTACTCTTTAGTGAATATAGTGCTCTTAGTCCCAAAGAAATTCTCTCTCTAGCTTAGCCTAGGCCACTAATATTTTCTTCAGTAGTACTGTGCTGTGAGCAGAAGGTTTGACTATAACCCGAGTTTTCCCGCCACAGTCTTTCACATTTTAAACGCAAATTGGTTTGGCTCTGGATTTCGTTACTACTTGCATATATTTAACTTCTATTTTAACTGTGTTTCAAAGCTTATTTTCAAGTGGGAAAGACTGTCAATTAAGAATTTTCTTATTGATCGTAAAGGAAGTAAAGGGTGTTCCTTTGTGAACTCAGTTGCAAATCTTCCACCAGAATTTTCAAGTAGGCTTTAAGCAATTGTCAGCTCTTTGCTTGTGAAGAAAGATTTCAAGTTTTGTCATGCAATTAGTGAGCGTTCAAAAGGCCATGGCATTCACAGGCTGGGCTCTGGCATGGAAGTCTCTGTACCTGCAATTCTCTTTCTTCTAAGCATACCTGAAAACAATCTACCAGAGATAGAAGGACTCAGAATTAAATTAGAGAGGAAATAAATAATCAAAATGTTACTTCAAGGGGAATAGTCAGTGCTTTGAATTAGGAACTTACTTAAATGCCTGAATAAGGCACTTAGTTTTAAAATGCAGCTTTACTTTCATGAAAATGATCCTGAGCGTATATACACACATGAACACACAAACATTCATTTTGGTACTATTCTTTCAGCTCTGTCTAAATATACTTCTGATTTAACTCAGTTAATGAGGAGAGAAAATGTTCTCTGAGTCTAGCTTGCTGTGGAAATTTTTCATTCTATTTTCATCCCATTAAAACTTTGTTTTCTAAGTATTTGCCCAACAGAATTCTATTCTGAAAGCAATTTAAATGGCTGTCAATTAACAGGTACGTGGCAATTCACTAATCTAGCCCTTACGTATTGTCTTAAGATTGTTCTTTAAAATTGAAGATGCTTGTTTACTAATGATATGTCTGTCAACTTCTGCTAACTTGCTGTTCCGTGAAAAACAAGTTCGGAGGCAAATGAAAGAAAACCTTCTGAACGTTTTATGGCTGTTAAATTCTTGCACTTTGGTGTTCTGGTAAAATACTGTCCCTAGTCATAAGCTAATACTGTCACAGGTTACAGCAGTAACGTTCTAGATGGCAAAAGTTCCTAGCATAATAGGGAGGCAAACATTGTTTACTCAAGCATGAAAGTCGTCGTGTTTTCAGGCATGAAAACCATAGATGGCTAAGGTTTCAAGCCTGTATCCTACATCAAGAGCTTGTGAAAATACTCCTATTTTGTTCTTATTGTTTAAAATTTTTGACATTATTGTCATTAATATGTGTTTATCTAAAATAGGTCTATGTATTTGGTACTGTAATATTTGGTTCATAAAATGAGGCAATTTGTCCTCATTTAGGGGATCTTCAAAAGAACCATATTACCTTCCTGGTAGTCATCAGAACTCTGTTGTTTACAATAAATTAGTCTGCTCTAAGAATCACTTAATTAAGCCATTCAGTTATATTACATAATAGTGACACATATGAGAGAGTTTGGTACTGTTTTCCAGGCTGGTGTAACCTTCAGTCATACTCTAGAAACAACTTCGTTTGTCAGTGCCAGGTACATTCATACACACACAGATGTGTATGTGCACACGCATAGACATCTCCAAGCAGTCCTGCTCACCATTTTGTTAACTGTTTTCTTTCTAAATTTTGTAAAGGCGGAAAGTTGTAATATATAAGTACCACTTTTCCTTGACTATTTAAGAGCTTAAAACATTATATTTTCATAACTTATAGATTTATAGAGTTGGCTATAATAAGGGAAAGAACACAACATAAATAGGCTTTGGGATCTATTATGTCAAATAAATGAATGAGATAACTTGTAGGAATAATTCCTGTTATCATTAATGGACATTTTAATTATTATATGTCTAAAGAGATAAAATACCTCAATGAAGCTGAAGTATCTGCCATCTTCTAGTGCATTACCTACATGGAAACCTGCTAATGCAAACCTGCATATCCCTATGTTTTTAATTGGTGCGTCTCATCAGTTATTTTAACAAGTCTGGTATATCTAATTTTTCTCAAGTCCTGCTGCGGTTATTTATCTCTCCCTTCAGTAAAGAACAGTTCATTGACAAGAGCATCCTGAATCCTGTTTATCATAAATAGCTGCAAATCAAGATTAATTCCCCTGGTAACCTGCAATTTAATTTTACTGTTGAATATGAATGCATTCATTTTGCATCTGTGAAGAACCTAACTCTGATTAGAAACTCTTTGTTGCACTTCCTCTGTATCATGCTGAGGGCTGAGATCATCTGACTATACTGCGGAGTCCGTATTATGTTGAATAACAATAATGAGAACAGACTGTAAATTCAACACAATCTTTTTAAACAGTTGAAGATCAGATTAGAAATCCTCAGATCTCAAGACAATTAAATAGATTGTCACTAAGCACTGTCTAGACTGATATTTCTGTATTTCGTACTATAAACAGTAGAAATCTAAGAAGTAATCACAGTAGATGTAAGAAAGAGAATTCACATTGTTCTTAACTAAAGTTGCCACAAATTATTAACACTTTTGTTCCAGTTCTCTGCTTAAAAGATAGACAGTATATTCTGTCTACAGCAACTGCTTTGTGTCATTTGAGTGGCAGGTTTGCATGGGCTTGACCTGGCTATTTTGGCTGGGTTTGGGTTATGAAAAGTGTCAGTATCCAGTGAGGTGCTCTGATCTAGGGAGGTGCAAAGGAAGCATGCCCAACCAACAGAGTTTACACTTGGGAATGGAATGGCTCTGAATTTTGTCTTCAACCGTTCAAGTTCTGTCATAAAGATTTGCTTGATGACTAAGGGAAAAACTTCCTGTATTTGAACTGAAATGCCAGCTGGACAGGGTTTTATTTAGATTTGGTTTGGTTTTGTTTTGATTTTTATTTCTTCTGTTATTTCAGTCCAAAAATAAGGCAGCAAGTTCTGTAAGGGCAAAGGAGCTTAGTTTTGGTCATCATTATCAAACAAAGCAGGGTATCAACTCCTAATGGTTAGATTGATAGTAAAACATTTCCAAGCTGTAAGTTCATTTTGCAAGTAAAATTCTTTGCCTTTATAACTGTTGTTCCTTTTAATTCTTTTTAAAACCTGGAAGCACTTCACTTGCTTTTTATTCATGTCTCAGTTTCTTCTAAAGGCCTTGAAGGCTCCCTAGGTTAAAAGCCTAGAATCAGTATTTCAGGGTGATAAGGAATCATCAGGTTAAACTGGACCTGATTTGACATTCCATTTCTCTTGAATGGTTTGTTCATCTTGAGAAACGAAGTGCAGTTTCTCTTTTCAAAAAGTGACTATTCTGAAAAATACAGTATGTAGAGTAGTAGAAAGATGAGAAAGATAATTTGATTGCAAGACAAAGCTACTTTCTCTTTTTCCTCCTTAAGTAATTAACTATGAAGACTTGATGTTTCTAACATAGACATTGTATGTTACAGGTCTCAAACTAAAAAAAACAACCCCAAAACAAAACAAACAAAAAAAGAACAAACAAAACCCCCCTCAAACAACAACAAAACCCCCAACTTAAACAAAACCAACCAACCAAGAAAAAACCCAAGGAAAAGAACAAACCACCAAATGAAATAAATAAGGTAGTTCATAACTCAGGTTTGTATCTGCAAAGTAGACACATGACATTACAAGGTGTCTGTGCAGGTCAACTTTTCCATAGTTAGCTTCAGAAACAGAAGACAATATGTGTAATTTCCTTGCTCAGAATGGAGAAGGAAAGGCTCTGTGGAGACCTTATAACTGTCTTCCAATACCTAAAGGGGACAATACAAGAAACCTGGAGAGGGACTTCTTACAAAGCCATGTGGGGATAGGACAAGGGGAATAGTTTTAAACTGAAAGATCGTAGATTTAGGTTAGACAGTAAGAAGAAATTCTTTATTGTGAGGGCTGTGAGGCCCTGGCACATGTTATCCAGAGAAGCTGCGGCTGCCACATCCCTGGCAGTGTTCAAGGGCAGGCTGGACAGGGCTTCCAGCAACCTGGTCTAGTGGAAGATGTCTCTGTCCATGGTGGGGGTTGGGACTGGATGAGCTTTAAGGGTCCCTTTCAACCGTAAGCATTCTATTATTCTGTGAATTAAGAAATACATAAACTGTCAAAAATACGTTAGTAACTTTTCATATTTTCATGCTAATGTTTGCACAGTTCAGAGTCTGAAACAACAACAAAGTATTTAGATTATGTTGGTTCTGCCCTTTAAACTGTCCTTGTTTATTTCAGACCATTGTTAAGCAATTAGATGTTTTATTTCTTTCCAATTTGAAATGAAAATGTAAGTCTGGGCTCCAGAAGGCCCAACATTGCTGAAGTACTTACCTAGTTAGTTACTCTTTCTTTAATTTCTTAGCGGTGTCATAATGGCATTGAGAATTACCTGTTTTCTGTCATCTCCTCAGAGATGAAAATGCAGATACCTTTATTAGTGTACCTGCTCACCAGGGAGCTTGAGCATTACAAGAAAGGTTCAGATAAGGTGCCAACAGTCTATTTCTTGAATGTAAGCATGTGTCAGGCCTGCCTGGTGGAACAGTGCAACATTTGGTTTGGTGAGTCATAGTCTAGCAACTATGGATAAATGAGCAACATAGTTCCAGATTGCAGATCAAGTTATCATGGAATAATAGGAAAAGGAGATGTAACAGTTGCATACTTAGGGCAGCCTTGGGTCATAGGAAGAGAACAGATTTGTTTACTGAGAAAACAGAATTACATTCAATAGGGATGACGCCCCCCATGCCATCATGTTTTTGCAAGAATTCTGCCATGAAGGTCACAAATCAAAAGGAGTGTATATACAATTGAGCCTAACAAAGAGATTTTGAAAGCAATGTATTACACCACTGCTTAGCATCCTGCCTTTGGTTAAGGACTTTCATATCTTCCTCTGCTTTTTTTTTGACAGCAGCACAACATGGAGTCTTAGAAGTAAAACATTCTGTGTAAAACTGCTTTACATTAAATCAAAGTCCCTTAATCGTGATTCATGCTCTTATGATGAGTTAGGGAGCCAATCTACCAAGTAAGTCACTGTTGCATTAAGTTGCATGCAGACATGAAGAAATGTATGCACCCATCCACACAACTTGCAGGGTTCAGATTTCTGTTCTGCTGCTGACAGTGAGAGATGATATTTGTCATTCTGTGTGTCATCTGGGACCAGATTAGATAAGCAGGTATTCAAGAATTGTCAGCTGAATCCAAATATAGAAGATACCTATCTCAGTTCTATCAATTTCCCTACACATTTTACATGTATGAGGTTTTTGTTTTCTACTCGTATATACACCCATCTGTGAATGTATAGAGGACTGGCAAAGGTGTGTGAATTTGGGAAGCTCTGATTTTTAAACTGTTAGGTCAGATCTTCTTTCTTAATTTTTAAACTTTACACATGTCTTATGCTTTTAAAGTCTTTTACTAATACCAAATTAGGAATGTTAACTTACTTAACATCAGTTGCTAACATAAATAACACCTTTTTCATTATTACTACCATTGGTAGTATTTGTATTATGGTAATGGTTTGAAGTTCTGCTTGGTAGATAAAGCATCATTAGCCTGGGTGTAATACAAACTCAGAAGATAGTCCAATTCAAATCTAATCAAGAGAGGAAAAGTTTCATTTCTGGAAAATACTCACCAATTATTCCTGCCATATATCCTAATGTATCTTAGATCCCTACTAGTCACAGAATCACAGAATAGTAAGGGCTGGAAAGGACCTCAAGATCATCGAGTTCCAACCCCCCCGCCATGGGCAGGGACACCTCCCACTAAACCATGCCATCCAAGGCTATGTCCAACCCCACCTTGAACGCCGCCAGGGATGAAGCATTCACAACTTCCCTGGGCAACCCATTCCAGGGCCCCACCACCCTCACAGTATAGAACTTCTTCCTCAGATCCAATCTAAACCTCCCCTGTTTAAGTTTAAACCCATTACCCCTTGTCCTCTCACCACAGTCCCTAATGAAGAGTCCCTCCCCAGCATCCCTATAGGCCCCCTTGAGGTATTGGAAGGCTGCTATGAGGTCTCCACGCAGCCTTCTCTTCTCCAGGCTGAACAACCCCAATTTTCTCAGCCTATCTTCATACGAGAGGTGCTCCAGTCCCCTGATCATCTTCGTGGCCCTCCTCTGGACTTGTTCTAACAGTTCCATGTCCTTTTTATGTTGACATGGAACTGTTAGAACAAGTCCAGAGGAGGGCCACGAAGTCCTTGTTGTAGCTCGAGCTATGTTGATAAAATGTATTTCATAATAAAATACAGGGTTGTTTCTCTTTCCTAGCAATATAAATGCAACAGTTCTCAATCAGAGACCTTGAAGAAACCTAAGGTATCTCAGAGAAGCAACACATTTAAGTACAGAGGAATAAACCTGTAAGAAATACTGAGTTTGGGTGCTTTAAATTTCTCCTTTTTAGTAACTCCATATTCTGATTTAACTAAACCTAAACAAAACCATTGCCATTTTAATATTTCCTAGTACAGACTTCAGTACAGGCTTTCTGTATCCGTATCATCCTGCTGACACATGATGCAATTATTCATTAATGATCTTACATGTAAAGGTTATTTTGACTTCCTAGATGGTACCTCTCTAACACTGAGAGAAATCGTCTCATTCTATACCACTACCACTGGTATTGCTGTGGGAATGCACAAATGAAGCTACCAGGATCTGTGTTCCAAATAGCTGTTGCGTATGGCCAACAAGGAACTAAAACAGCATTTTTTTGTAGAGAAGCAATGCAAAAGGGAGGTGAGAAAAAAAAATATTAAAATTTAACCAAATACATAAAAGAAAAAAAATTGTGGTGTTAACCCAGCTCTGTGCTCAGAAGCCTTATACCAAATTAAAGAATTACCTTGAATCTTAACCTAAGACCTAGATTAGTGTCTAGCTGGCACTGTAGCTGAAGTAGGCAAAACACTTCTGACAGCATTTTAACAGAACCAAGCTTTATGGTGTGTAATTAACTCCAGCTGTTCCCTCCAACCTTCTAAGAGGACTGTAAAGAAGCAAGAAATGTAGCTACAGGGTTTATCTGCCTGCAGAAGAATATTAAGAGCATACCCTTTTGTAGCTCTAACTGGGGTATCTAGACCAATGGAAACTTGTATTGTAGACACTGTAAGAAAGAGCTTCCTAACAATTTTATCACTCAAACACTTAAGAATCTTTAACCCTTTCTCAAGAAAAGATTGCTTTCTTTTTAAAGTAGCTTAAAAAGAATAGGTAAATTGTAACACTCAAATGGAAAAGCTCATCCTTTCAAGAATGTGTAAGAGCTTCCTATTGATTTTTCTTCCTTTTGATTCCACAAATAGGATCGGTCGTCTTTGTTTTTGAGAGTCCCTCACAGATTGCTGGGGAACCATACTGCCTACAGTTTGCCTAATGGGATCACAGTAAATAAAACTGTTACACCACACCCAATTTAGCATTCTTGTAACAAGGTTTTTCACAGTATTAAAGCACCTGGATCCATTTTCCTGCTCAAAGCAGAGCTACAAGAAGCTGCTGCTTATTCTGTGTGCTGGGGGCTATGTGCATAATATGAGGGAAAAATAATTCATGAAATGGTATCCTACAAAGGAATATAGGGAACTCTCTTTCTGTTATTTTGGTTTGCCTCTTCCCCAGTACATGGAAAATTAATATTCATAGATTGTATTGGGAGTGGAAGTAACAATTTATTTAAAAGAAGAAATCCGGAATGCTCCAAAGTGTGTTCTACACCACAACAAAGCCCATCTTTTTGCATGCTACCCAGGAACTATTTGATGTGAGAAATAGGTAGCAAAAGATAAAAGCTCTTTTCCCAATAGGAAGGACGACACAATCATACTCTTTATACTGTTTTCCCTCTTTTTTCCAGAAGTATCTTTCATCCCAACTTGCATAGCTACTAAAGCTCAGCAGCAGGACTAAAAAGAAACTATTATATATGTAGATATATTTCCTTTGTACTAGCTTAGTGGTCTTCAGAGCTGTATAAAACTTCAGCGTATACTACTTCGGATTTAGAATACATGTATAAATTGAGACCTTACAAGGTACAGGAATTGAAACCAGGATTATCTTCAGGATAATATATAAGCTGCTCTCTATATAATAATATATAAGCTATTCTATATACTAGAATGTATATAGGAATGTGCATGGTTTTGTGTAGGTATATACATGTGATAAAATGAACAGTGACATACTTCTAACCATAACAGATATATATGAAAATGTATATGCTTATTTTTAGTCTATTGTAAATGAAGACACACAGACAAAAGGGTTCAGTTTCTAATGCCATCTCTTATTCTTTTTTTGTTCACTAGTAATTAGTAAAAAGGATTGAACCATAAAAATAAATGTGCGTGTGGGTTTATTGCCTTAACCAGCCCTGCTTACTGTGTAACAAACACAAGCTGTCACAGGAAACCTACTCTAAGTATTGCATTTTGGAAATGTCTACAAATGACCTAAAATTAGTTTTGAAGCCAAAAGTATTTTAGTTTTAACATAACTATAAAAGAGTAGGAATGAGTACCTGCTTTTACAGGTTTTCTAATGACATACATTTCCTTTTCCAGTGAGGAAATGAGATTGAATTAATACTTAGAATCTGAGGACCTTGAATAATATGTTTTCAAGTAGAAGGAGGGGATATTTATTTGGATTTTTCCTTCAGCTAGAAAATGGTGGATACTTAAAGGTTTGTAAAATTGAGATGTTGGACTGGTAACTAGAATTTACTTGGTGTATAGTAAATGCTCATTACTTTTCAAGGTTGAGTGAGATCTTCTAGATTGAGCTACTGTACAAGATCATTGTGCCTTGCTACACTTGATTTGCATCACAGAAATTCAGAAATGGCTCTAAATTCTTAAAAACAAACTGCAGCAAAACCAATATAAAATCTTCATTCCTTTAAACTTTCTCTAAGGAATAAAGGTATTATAAGAGAAAGACTTGAAGCTCCTGCTTTTTTAGCCCTTCCGTTTTAAATTACATGTGATGCTGTGGTTTCAAATAGTTATCTTGATAGTCCAAATAATCACTCAGATGAAAAAGAGTAATAGCAACAGTAACTAGTGCATAACTGGTAATGTACATAATGGAATAATTAGGGATTAACATACGATCCCATAATATTTGCAGTGTAATCCTGTAAGAGAATGCCAAACTCACACTTTACCTCTATTTTCCTGATATCACTCATTTTTACCCTTAGGCCTCCATCTTCATTTATTTCCTGTAGTTCTACTCCATTAAGTAGATCATCCTGAAATAAGCAGTCCAATTTGTCAGTCTTCTGTTCTGGTCCCAGGGTAACGTTTCTCATGCCCTTTTTCCTTTTGTGTCTTCAGTGAAGTTTGTCTTTCAGTATCTTTCATTAACTCCAGAATTAGATGTATAATTAAATAGTAAAATGTAATTAGTTCTGGGCCCTGAATTAGACTACTTGTTTCACCTTCCTTTCTGGACCAGGTTGGGATTTACGTTCATCCCAGTCAGGCTTTTGCTTACAGGAGTTTCTCATTTTCTCCACAGTCAGATACATGAAGGATTAGACATAATAAGGAACCTAAGCATTGCAATGTTTAGTAGAAAACTTTCAGGCTCCAAATAAAATTTAGTCCAGGAATTTTAGGACTCTGGGAACACAGGGATTAGGTTTTATTTTGAGAACAAAGCTGGGAAGAACACCGCAGAAGTGGGAAATTGCTGCTTTTTCCCCTCTGAAATGCAGCCAGGGGAAGCATTGCTTCTGCTGTGGTTTTTGTACAATGAGTCAGTGGCTGAGTACTTCCCCAGGATGTGTGGAATTTAATTACCACTTGTCTTTGAGGAGAATCACAGTCAGTTCTTCACCTGCAGCAGGACTTTTAACCTCCAGCTGATTCCATGCTCTGGGGAAAGGAGCTGTGCTGATCAGACCTTCTGGTATCTGGAAAAGCTTGTGAGAGACCTTCAATTTGTTGCCTAGTGATCTCAAAGCAAGAGAAAGTCCCAGGTTACGCTTGCTCCTTAGTGGACTGTTTCATGTGTTTTGGACACAGGTAGTCACTAGATAAATTATATAAATAAACATCTCAGAGGATAGGTACCCATGGAGGAAGTTTCCAAATCCCTAATCATTATCTGCCCTTTGGTAAGATGCATTGATTTACTTAGGGTATAGGTATTGGTTTATTAGAAGACAAGTAGGTTTTGACTTTTTTTGTTGCCATTTAATTTGCCCTTTAGCCAACATGCAGATGAATTATGTACTGCTAATGAAACACTATCTGGAACTACCTTTTCAAAAACAGCTCCCTAGGCATCTTTGAGCTGGTAGACTGAATAGTCATCTGGTATGACAGCAATAAATTTGTGCTATACTGCTTCACTGATCTACCCTTTGTAGAACTCTTCTCTAGGGCTCTCTTAAAAGCCATCACACATGTTCCTGCATCCCCATTACATTCTGAATGATATGCTGCAAATCGGATATGCTGTAGCTCATCCGATTAAAGAAGTAATTCAAAATGTGGAGACATAAATGCAGACTCATTGAGTTTCTGGGAAGAGACTGACACACCTGAAATGTATCATTCAATTACAGTTACTTTATTAGTCACATTTGGCTTCATTTGAATTAGTTCTGGAAAAGGAAAGGGGGAATAATTGTTCATTAATGTAGTCTCTTTTTTCCTGAAGAATGGGGAGATTTCTATGGGTAGATCTTTTTTGTTTGATTCTGCATATGCCTATAGTCACACTAGAAGTCCTAGGAGTTATTCAGTGCAAGTATTTAGGGATAATAAAAAGAAAGTTCTCTGACTGTTAGTATTAACAATTAGCACTTCCAGGAGTGTGAACATAATGTTAATTACTGTAAATTCCTAGATCACATATTATAAATCAGAACTAACTTGGTGCATGTTCATGATATGTTATTGATCTCCATACAAAATTTTGCTAGCTGCCGAGAGTTAAACTCACTCAGAGCAAGCAGTATTCTTCAAGCATACTTCTGTACACAGTTTCTCCTTCAAAGAGATCCATCCAAGGGTCCTGAAGGAGCTGGCAAATGAAGTTGCTAAGCCACTGTCCATCATATTTGAAAAATCATGGCAGTCAGGTGAAGTTCCCGATGACTGGAAAAAGGGAAATATAACCCCCATTTTTAAGAAGGGAAAAATGGATGAGCCGGGGAATTACAGACCAGTCAGTCTCACCTCTGTGCCTGGCAAAATCTTGGAGCGGATTATCCTGGAAGCCATGCTAAGGCACATGAAAACCAACAAGGTTGTTGGTGACAGCCAGCATGGCTTCACTAAGGGGAAATCCTGCCTAACCAATCTGGTGACCTTTTATGAAGGGGCTACGGAACTGATGGACAGGGGCAGAGCAGTTGATGTCATCTACCTGGACTTGTGTAAAGCCTTTGACACTGTCTCCCATGACATCCTTCTCTCTAAGTTGGAGAGACATCCATTTGATAGGTGGACCACCCGGTGGATAAAGAACTGGCTGGATGGCCGCACGCAAAGAGTAGTGCTCAGTGGCTCAGTGTCCAGCTGGAGACCAGTAACGAGTGGTGTCCCCCAGGGATCGGTGTTGGGACCGGTCTTGTTCAACATATTTGTGGGTGACATGGACAGTGGGATTGAGTGCGCCCTCAGCAAGTTTGCCGATGACACCAAGCTGTGTGGTTCGGTTGATACATTGGAGGGAAGGAATGCCATCCAGAGGGACCTTGACACGCTTGTGAGGTGGGCTGATGCCAACCTGATGAAGTTCAACCATGCTAAGTGCAAAGTCCTCCACCTGGGTCGGAGCAATGCCAGGCACAGCTACAGGTTGGGCGGGGAGGAGATTGAGAGCAGCCCTGCAGAGAAGGACTTGGGGGTGTGGGTTGATGAAAAAATGAACATGAGCCGGCAGTGTGCGCTTGCAGCCCAGAAGGCCAACCGTATCCTGGGCTGCATCAAAAGGAGTGTGACCAGCAGGTCGAGGGAGGTGATCCTGCCCCTCTACTCTGCTCTTGTGAGACCTCACTTGGAGTATTGTGTGCAGTTCTGGTGTCCTCAACATAAAAAGGACATGGAAGTGTTAGAACAAGTCCAGAGGAGGGCCACGAGGATGATCAGGGGACTGGAGCACCTCTCGTATGAAGATAGGCTGAGAAAATTGGGGCTGTTCAGCCTGGAGAAGAGAAGGCTGCGTGGAGACCTCATAGCAGCCTTCCAATACCTGAAGGGGGCCTATAGGGATGCTGGGGAGGGACTCTTCATTAGGGACTGTGGTGAGAGGACAAGGGGTAATGGGTTTAAACTTAAACAGGGGAGGTTTAGATTGGATCTGAGGAAGAAGTTCTATACTGTGAGGGTGGTGGGGCCCTGGAATGGGTTGCCCAGGGAAGTTGTGAATGCTTCATCCCTGGCGGCGTTCAAGGTGGGGTTGGACATAGCCTTGGATGGCATGGTTTAGTGGGAGGTGTCCCTGCCCATGGCGGGGGGGTTGGAACTCGATGATCTTGAGGTCCTTTCCAGCCCTTACTATTCTGTGATTCTGTGAGATATGAGTGGACAAGCAGAATACTTGCCAAGGGATGAGCTTCCAGTTCAGCAAGTGCTACCAACATCACCCCCTGAGACCTGCTTCTGCTGCTCAGGGTCATGGAGATGCACAGGAGTCCAACTGCTCCTGTGGTACCCACTGTGGGAAGGAGCCTCCCTGCCCCAGAGCAGAGCTTGGTCCAAACCACTGGCTCACATGAGAACACACTGGTTTAGCAGGCAGTGTGCATTCTTTTCAAACAAAACATGTTCATCCAATCCAGCAGTTATTTCAACAGTTAAACAACAGTTGCCTGGTTAGGAAATAATCCAAAGAAACCACAGTGCTGTTTGGAAACTATTTTCAAATTAAAGGGGCATGTTGTCCTTCAGCAAAGAGTCCCTTAGCATCTTTGTAAAATACATTCTGTGATCTTAAAGTGAGTTAAGGATCACGGGCATTTTCAGGCTTCTGATTCGAAATTGGTGATAAAAGTTGTATATCATCAGGCATTTATCAGAACTTTTAAAATCCTTCCTTGAGGCCAGGATACAGACACGCAATTAATGTATCACAAGGGCAGAACACAGAAGAAAACAGTCCCACAGATGGTTATGTGGTTTAATATAGGTCTCACTCTCCTAAGCTTCCCAGCTTCAGTTACATTTGTTAAAACTGCATTAGATGAGAAAGCTGTTGCTTCTTTTACCCCAACTGCTATCACTGCAGTTTTGTAGCCAGATTTTGCCAGTAATAGTTTAGTATTTCCTGGGAAACAACATGTTAAAGTATGAGTGATGTGTCAATTAAGCAATATTGCACAAAATGAATCATTTACACCAGTTGTGCTTTCTATCTCTTTTGCGTTCCATTACGCAGAATTATAAAATACTAAAGGACTATTGTTACTGCAATGGTGAAAGACATTAATCCTGCAGTAGTGATAAATGGTGCAGTCAATTTTGTTCATTTTGATTTACACCAGTTTAACTAAAATGAGAATTTGGAATATATAGTATACTTGTTGGGATAATATTGTAAGAGGTAAATGGTTTGCAGGTGTATTTATTCAGATGAGTATGGCATACTGATGGCTGTAATATAGATAATAGTCTAATTCTGACCAAGGTAACATTTTAGTCTCAGATTAAATAATGAAAAAAAATTGATGAAGTTTATTGTTTCAGAAGGACAAAATAGCACCTGGTAGCAAACCATTGGTAAGAGGAAGTTCTTAAAAAATACTGGTGGGCTAGGAACAGAATAGTAATGTGTAAGAATGTAACATTATCCATTGTATAAGGACTGAGTTATCTCTTAATTGTTTACCAAAACAATCTGCAGTGGTTAAAATGCAGATTGAAAATGGAAGTCAAGTGTGGAATGACATATATATGTGAATGCCATATGCGTATTTATGACTGTCAAACTGTGAAATCACAAAGGCTGACAGGGAACATTTTAAAACATCTCAAACATTGAAAGTTTTAAAAATTGCAATAAAAACTATCAGTTTCCTATTAAGACACTGGCCACAATGCAGAAAATAATAACCAGAGCAGTAGCTTCACAGAAAACGCAATAATACTGTTCCATGTGTATCATGTGTATTTAGGAGGTCACTGGCTTTTATGTTAGCTGAGCTAGAGATTTTAAATATGTCACAATTTTTATATATGGTACGTTTTTTGTTGTTGTTGGAAAGTTCAGTTAATCTTCAATTTATTGGCAGCTAATAGGTTATTCAGGTTATGACCCAAATTTGAACTTTTTGATTTTAGTGTTGAGAAAACCGAAAGGCTGGTCTAACTCTGGAGGTAGTGAACTATGTATGACAAGGAAAGAGCTTTCTGGCATGATGTCTAAGACTTGTAAAAATGCCCTTGTGAAAAATAGGGCTGCTGTCCATGTTATCATTTTTCTTTGTGCAGCCTGGCCACGTAAATCTCCTGAAACAGAATGCTTTTCTGGATTGGATCCCAGAGCATAAAAGACACTAAGGGAACAGTAATAATCACAAAGTGACGCCTCACAGCAGTAGCAGAAATGCTTCTATCAGGGCAAGTTGGGAAAAAATGAGATGTTATTAGTGCAATTGAGAGTACATATCATCAGAGCCATCTTTTATTCCTCTCAGCCACATCACTGCAGAAGAGGACGTATTTTTCATGCTCTAGTAAAGCTGGATTCACATCCTGGATAGGGGGTAAGGCAAAGATATTCTTATAACGGAAAACTCAAATGCATCAGTGAAACATTGCTGACGTATTAGAAATAGTTAATGGGCCAGATTACAGTTCTCCTGAATTTCTTCATTCAGCTAAGATAGCTGCTTTCTTCTGCCCTTGAGAAACTTTGCAGTTTCCCAGAGGACAGCATTCTTTTCAAGATGAAAAGATTATGGTTAAAATGCATGAGAAAGCTTTGGTTATATGTAATACCAGCACACTATTGCAGGTTTTCTGAATTCTCCGTATCAGGTCTTATGGCCCTGAGTCTACCAGCAGCACCTCCTTGGGCCTCCCCCTACCCCATGGCCTTAGGCCCAGGGGAAGCATTTCACTTCAGCCTGGGGCGGTCAGTCCCTCTTAAGGAACACCATAGGAGTGCCCAGTCTCCTGTCTTCTGGATGGACCAGTGCTGTAGCATGTAGCTACATGAAGACATGTAGCATGGTATTCAGTTTGTCTCTTGCCATATCTTCTGCGGCCCCTGACACTGGGCTGAAAGGACCCTGGACCCTCTTCATCACTTGGTGTGTCTGTGGCCATTACCTGACCCTCTCTCTTCAAGCTGTGTTCAGACCCTGCAGGACTGTACCCTGTACTGGCAGTGGGCTTGGCTTTTGGCTTGTCCCCAGTCTTGCTATGCCATGATAGTAAAGAACCCAAACAGCAATATAGGAAAATGAGGGTGCTTTTAAAAGATAATCATTAGAGTTAGCTATTGTCAATTGTTTGGCTTTTTTTCCTTTCTTCTCCACTCCTTCACCCCAGCAGGACATCCTGTAGTCTTTGAGATATTTATTGTTGTGGCATTCTATACAATGCACACAATGTGGAAACACATACATGCATAAGGGAAGTAATTTAATAAAGTCATTAAAAATAGTAGATTAAAAGCTGGAAATAGAAATCACATAGTTCTGTGTTCTGAGGATTTCATAGAAGACGTTACAGTAGTTCTTGAAAATGTCTTCTATAAAAGTTTTACAAAAAAAAAAAAACATGTTTCTTAGCAGGAAATAAATTGTTGCTGTTACAAAGGCTTCCAGTAGCTTAAAGGAAGCAACAAGACCTAATCAAAAGGTTAGATAATTTTCTTATTAATTCTGCCCTTCTGTTTCTCTCCTGTGTTCAGCTCTTGTTTTCACTCTGTCAAGTCAAGGCCTATATGTTTAATATTCAGTGCAGTATGAGAGTATTATTTTGCTTTGATAAAGTATTTCAAATTTCTGTATTTTCCGTCTTTTAAGTGTTCTCAGAACAAATCAAGAAATGGGGTCACTCTCTTCCTTGAAGTCATGAATCTGAGTGTGGAATGATTAGCAGTACCATACTGCAACGATCATCAGAAGTAAGGTTGAGAGTCTCAGGAAATCAACTACATAATCATCCCCAAATTAATCTAAGCAGTGTGAATCCTGACAGGTTTAACTTGTAATTTGAAATTTACTGTGATTAAAACTCCTGGCTTTTTCTATCTGCTGCTCAGATATCCTTACAAAGGAAAGTCATTTCCTACAGTTCAGTCTATACTTTTATTTCTTGCCTGACATGTTATGAAGAGTAGATTATTCCACATTTTAAAATGTATTGATCAATCTCATAGCTTCTAACCTCCACAAGTAAAAACTTCTAGGCTGCTGATCACTTGTCATGACTCTCTTCTGACCTTCCTGGGGGTTTCTTACAATGAAGATCTGAGAGATTGTTATGAAACAAATGTTTCTGGTAAAATAATCAATAAGTTTTATGAGCATAATACCCCCCTAATGCTCGAAGACCATGAGAACAAATGTCACACTGCTTCTTGGTAAGCTTCTGTTATGATAAAATGAAGGAGTTGATCTTATTTCATTTCTAATAAAAACTTGTTATCTAATGTGACAGCATAAATAGCTAGCATTGAACAGCAAAGAGAACAGCTCCCAGAGGACTCGCAGAGTTTAAACAAAGAGCTTGGTTGATTCTATGAGTAAAAAAGAAAACTAGAGTTAAGTAAGACAGTTAAGACAGTTTTTTAGACAGAAGGGATAGCAGAATTCAAAAAGGAGCTAAATGGAGCTCAACCTTTTCTATCCAGTGGAATCCAAGGAATTTGAAGAAATTTTTCCTGTATCAAAGGAAGGGGATAGCTACCTTCATCTTTCAGAAATCTGGTAACGGAGATAGCAAAAAAACAAGCATCTTAAAAGAAGTGTTCAAGCAGAAGACTTACCAAGTCAATAAGGAGAATTTTGGACGGAGGAATTCAGGAAATGAATAATTACTTAATAAGCTTGAGACAGCATCTGGAGCTTGAGATAACATCTGGACCTATGTGATAATACCAGCCCTACTGCAGGGGCTCCATAAAGCCTGCTGGATTTAAAGTTCTCCTGAACAATGAATAGGAATGGAAAGAGACCAGGTAAACTGAGGAACAGACTCTTTCCAACAAAGAAGAAGAGGTCTTTTTTCTTTTATAGTACTCATTAGTACTTTTGATTTGGTTCTAAGTAGGGCGAGGATTTGACAAGGGAAATGAACAAGTTGTTCTAGCGGAAAAAGTTTGATAGTTTTGTATTCCCCAAAAAGAAGGCTGAAGTTATTGACATTACTCAAGTTAATACAAAGATGTTAATTTAACAATTTAGGCTTTTTTCCTTGCAATTAACCTGACTCACAGAGGTCTGCTATGTACAGCTCCACCCTTATGCATGTAAGCCTTTGCTGCACTTGACTAACTAGTGTGCCCAGCTGTGTAAGCAAAGTTTTTACATATGATGGTCGAGCAATTAATAAAATGAGGATTCCTCAGAAGTTCTGTTTAACTAGCTTTAAATGACTGGAACAAAAAAGGTGTTGAAAGCAAGACAGTGACTTCAAGCACAGCCTTCAGCAGAAGCTAATGATGAAGTTACTCATATCTCAAGGAAGTATAATGGTCAGATTATAAAAAGGATTAAATC
The DNA here is from genome assembly GCA_039720435.1 of Amazona ochrocephala. Classification (NCBI taxonomy): domain Eukaryota; kingdom Metazoa; phylum Chordata; class Aves; order Psittaciformes; family Psittacidae; genus Amazona; species Amazona ochrocephala. The sequence goes on along the minus strand of CM077881.1, from coordinate 75,717,408 downwards.
AGAGCTTTAGCATTGTTTTTGGTGGAATTTGCCAGTCTGTACTTAAATTCCTTCTCCATCTCTCCCTGTCCCTCAGTATCTTTAACCTGACCTCTGGATCACCATAATGGTGTGATGGTGTTTTGAGCCTTTAAAGTTATTATGTGACTATCTTGCCTGTGGGTTTGCTTCAGCGTTAGCTGGAAGAGTGGATCCATTCCTTTCCAGCCCTCATGTAGTGCTTGAGACTGCAGTAGGTTTGATATGTAAAGAAACTGTGAAGGATAATGTAGATCAGTTAAAACAAAGTGTTATTCCTGTTCCTTAGACGCTCTATCTCTTTTTGAAGAATTATACAGGTTATTGAGAATCAAATAGAAAATTGAAATGTCCATGTTATCTGTATCTGCATGAACTGTCCAGAGATCACCCAGTAGTTTCAATGTTGAATGTATGTACTATATAGCTTGCAATCAATTTAATCTGCTTTGTTTTAACTTTGTTTTGCTGAAAATAGTCACATACAATTACAAAGTCACAAAAATTAATATTCTTACCTAAAGCTACTAGACTGTAAGAAAACTCTTGGAGTTGTCAGAGATCTGCAGTTAAACTACTGAAATAAGCTCGATTTTAATTCCTTATTCTTTTTAATTTTTCAATGCCAGCATGAAAATATATTTCTTTTCTTTCTGATATTCCTCTATTCCTCTATAGGACATGCAACTCAGAATAAAACACTTGATATATTTTCTACATTTGTACTTCCCAAATATGCAAGATACTGACATGCTAGTTCCAGATCTACTTTTCTTTCTCAGATACACAAAAAGCTTAAGTACTCAGAGTCTTAGTGAGTTTAAATCAACATAGCTCTACTGGTTTTAATGAAGTCGTGCTAATTTACGCTGGCAAGGATGTACTAAATCTCTCAAGAGCAAATGTTCCCTTTGATTATATTTTGCTGTTAGGTATAAGCATTGTTCCATTCAAGCACAATCACTGCCTATTGTTCTTTCTATATACATATTTTCGCTTTGAAGTAAGCAATCATTACATGGTTTTGAATGTTCCTTGCCTGTGTAAGTCCTTATAAAGACACTTCTGAAATCACTTACGTTTAATAGGGCTTGAAAAGATACAAAGGATCTAAAGAAATTCCAAGGTTGCATTAAACTGTTTCAGATTTTTTCAAATCTTACAGTTGGGCTATGAGCACATATGAAGCTCGGTAAGATCATGGAAACATGCTGCAGTCATACTGGGAGCAAGAGCTGGAGCTGTGTGTTGAACACCAGAGTACCAATTACTACTTTTCAATGCTGGTTAAAAATGTTTTAGCTAATAACAATGGCAAAATAAAGCTACAGTATCCTCAGCAGAATTGCAACCATGTCTTTAGAAGTTCACATTTCTGTTCATTAGCTATGTTTGGCATTAATTGGGGTAGCAAAAAGCATTTAGCTGCACAGTATATGAAATGAAGTAAGCACCATGATTAATATTAAATAATGACACAAGTAGAGGAATAGTCAAGATAAAGAACTGCCAAAACTTAAGACCATCACTTTCCTATTAAAGTACTGGTATGTGGGGAAAGATCAGATCGAGGAAGATTGACAAAGGTTGAGTTTATTAGACAAAAGCTTTGCATTCCAAACTGACGATATTGAAGAAACAAGTATTGAAGGAAAGGCAGTAGAGATACACTGCTTCCCCCTGCCTGTAAACAGTGGAAAGGTGATTCAGGAGTGCTGAAAATGGTAAAAGAGGTTTGTGAAAGAAAGAGAAAACTAACCAAAATTCCAGTGCCAGACCCTCAGCAGAAAGCTGCGCCTTGTTTTCTTATGTAATACTCAAGGCAGTGTCTGTTGTCCTTGAGGGCAACCTGAATTAATATTTATTCTTAATTGATCCTAAAGCATCTAAAATCTATACATTGATGTAATTTGCAATAGCCTCAGGGTCAGCTTTATACTGTGTCTGCCTACAGCCTAGATGACAAGAAATCATTGAGTGCTGTATTTGGGGCATGGCCCCTTCCTTTATTTTTTGGCCTTGGTATGCTCTCTAAAACAGGGTTTAAGTACTAGTTGTTAGCAAGAGAATAATGTGTGCTTACTTTGAAGCCTTTTGGACGCAACAGAAAAAAATATTCCCAATGACAAGAGTCAACCATTGGAATGATCCCCCTGGGCAAGTCGTGGATTCCCCAGTGTTGGATACTTTTAAGATTCAGCTGAGCAGGCTACTGGGACATCCTGTCTGGACTGTGCTTTTGCCAAGAAAGTTTGGACCGGTTGATTCTTGATGTCCTGTCCAAGCTGGTATTCTGTGAAGTTTGAATGCAAGGAAACTTCCATCCTGCCCGCCTGGTTTTTCTCAGAGGTGTAGAAGGAAGGGAAAGGACTATTCCCTAACTAACATAACCAGAGTTTCAAAATCAGGTTCAAAAAAATGTCTGCAAGAAAGGTGGGGAGAAAAGGGAAAAACACTGGAGTGAAGCTTTTGAATTGTACTTGTACGGCATGTGTTTTTAAAGGGTGAAGGAATAAGAACCTGAAAAGCAGAGCACACATCCTTCTGAAATAGGAGAAGGTGTAATCCTAACGTTTTCCATTTCTATAGCTGGATGTAGAAGCTTATTTAGACGTTTTATCTTCCTCCGAGTTATACTGCAGACCAGGTTTGCTTCAGCAGCTTTTCAACTGTACTGTGCTGTGCAAAAAAACAAAAAAAAACCCCAACAAAACAACTAACAAGAAATTAAAATTAAATAACCTAATAATAGAATTATTAGGTTTCTTCTGCTTTCACAAATGTCTCTAACCTCTGTATGCAGGGATGGTTTCACCCACCACTGAAATGGACCAAAAGGAAGTGGGTGAGAGCATATTGAATTGAAATCCCAAGGATTTTTAGGTAGTGAAGAGGTAATCACCTTCATTGGAATATGACCAGGACACAGAGGTTGTTAGCCCATTGCTTCATAACTGCTCTGGGGTTATCAGTGACAAAAGAAACCTTTTTTTTCTTGCATCATCCAAAAGATGACACTACTAGTAGAATAGTGACTCAGATGTGTCTTGTTCTCTTAGTGACCTGCTTGACCTCTTTTAACACAGGAGATCTAACAGTCTTACAACCACAGGTGAACTGATATGTCTGTAGGCTTACTGCCAGACAAGAGATACTGAACCTTGTAAAGAAATCTATCTGGAATAATTCAAAGCTATACTTTTCATGGAGAATTATTACAGCATATTTTGACCTGTTTATAAGTAGCTTGGTCAGATCAGCTTTCCTGGAAGGGAAAAATATAAAGAAACATGGTTATATAGGTAATGGTTCTAATTGGAAAAAACCTTCAGAAACTTGGGCTTTGTTTAAAAGAGTCAGTACTTCACATGCAGCATATATAATGCTTATTGTGTAGTTATTGAGGTGATTAGTGAAATATTGTAATATATGCAGAACCCTGTGAAATCTGCACTTAAAGAGTCCTAACTTCCCATGGTATCTCTCCCTTTTTTTCAGAGTGTTTGAGTGCATAAGAAAATGCAAAGTAGCTCATTCCAAATCACAGAAACTGAAGGCTATTGATCTTACTGGCTCGCCTTCTGCCAGCATGCTGCTGCATCCTACATTGGAACCTAAATCCTTTTTCTGTTCCTGCTTTACGTATCTGAAAAGTTTCCTATAGCAGCATATTTACAAAACAATGCATTGGGCTGTCAGTGAACCATCCTAATAGCCTTCTTTAATTTTGCCTTTTCTCTTTCAAGGCCATGTTTCATCCTAAATAATGCTGGTTGTCTCTGTATTTGCCATTTCTTTTCCGAGTACATTTGTAAATGATAATCAAATTCCCTTATTCAATTTCCTGTACTGTAGTTATTAATATCAGATCAAAACTTAACCTATTAATGAATTTTGTGGGTCTTAGGATATATATGAAATTATCACTTTGTGAAATTGTAGATATCAGATTGGATTCTTTCACATAGACTCATCAGAGGTGGTCATCTTCCCTATTGTTGAAAGTTGGACCATGACCTTGGCACCACTTACCTCCAGACAGTTGTAAATAGTATAATTTATAGTTGATCATTAATTGGATTCTTTATCAGAGAGGAGCCATTAGAAAGTGACAGAAGCCCAGCATGTCCCTTCTACCTTTTCATTACTAATATGCCCTGAAATTTCTGCTGACAGTTTGGACAGAAAAGCCTGAAGTTTTTTAATGAAGGCATTCATTTAATTAAGATACTTGTAGTCCTCCCCTATATCTGTTGCACTCAGCCTTCCTAACTCTAGCTTAGATAGCTAAAATAAACAGCATACTTTTCTCAGCATAACACAGTGCTGCGAAGAAGCAGGGAAAACAAGTGAAAGGGGAGGAAGTACGTGAGCCTGAGGAGAGTATTCTAGGAAGCTGCAGGCATGCACAGATTATCTGTTTTACACAGCTAAAACTCAGTAGACCCTGACCAGGTGAATTAGAAATGTATGTTATGTGTATGAGGCCCTCTGCGCCAAATACAAGTTAAAAATCAGCAACTGTGAAGTATACAAATCCAGAACAAAATGAAGAATGCTGCACAATAGGAACAGCTTTGCCCTGTTAGCCATAGTAATCGGGGAAGAACCTTTAAAATTATAATAATGTGAAGGTAGAGATCTGTGAAGTGAGAAAAACACAAGCTGCTTCTTTAAAATTATTTTTAAGCAGTCACTGTCTTTTACTTTAGTTGATTGATTTCACTCATAAAATTGTCCAACTTTGAGTATTTTGGCCATTTAAAAACTGTACTCTGCATAATGTGTGTAAGTACACTAACAGGCTAGTTCTGTAGCAATTGACTTCCAAAAAGCTAAAGAATTAGGTATGTGCTTAATTTTCAGCATGCTAGAAACCCTACTGAAGCTGAGGGGATTATTCACCTACTTAAATTTTGTACAACTTTATGTATTTTGCTGAATTAGAGCCAACAAGATATTAAATTCATCCCAAAAAAATTAAATACAGCCTAAAGTGCTTTCAGGAAACATGAAGTATGTGCATTCATCCAAATGTAACAAAAGAAAATATGTGGTGGAATGCAGTAGTGTATTACTATATTGCTAACCTAGCTAGCATGACTGATGGATTTGTCATTTTTGGTGTGATCCAGCACAATTCAAATCAGAATTTTTCTTACTAGCAAATTTGAGCCAGGCTTTGGCTGAAACAGATACTAATACAGCATCCAATAACCTTGAGTAGTTATTTAATGATCTTTGAAACAAGGACTTCTTTTTATTACACACGTGCCACTATAATGACTAATATTGAAACTATTTTTCGTAGAGGTTTCAGATTCTAATATTGTTAATGAAAAATAAATTATTGACATTGAATTATAATTTGTATGAGTAATAGAATAGGATCAGCTCTATAAAGACATAAGCTTTCTGTTTCCTAAGCAACATTAACCATGTCTTAGATGGCAAAGCTTAAGCCCAGTGGACTGCAAATGATCTGCCACCAGTAGGTCTGTACACTAAACATGAAGCAATAGTGGCCATTTAAATGTGTACTGCAGCATGGCTAGTTAGGCTGTCTTTCAAAGAGAAAAATGTGAGGTAACATAAATGAAATATCATATTCAATCATTTATGAAGAATAAGCAGGTCAACATTTCCTTTTTGCTCTCCAGTGTGTACTCAGCTTGCTCTTGTGAGATGTAGCATAGCATTTTATTTACAAAAAAATGAAGTGAAATATCAAAATATTTGTTGATCTTCTTTGGATGGCCTCAAAGTATGCTGGATATGGTTTCAAAACCTTTTACTTCCCAGGAGAAGGGAGCAATTGAGTAAGAAAATGTAAAGCAGAAAAATGATTTGTATACGTGCAGTGTGATACCTCATTGCACTGCATGTAATAATAATGCATCAGTGTGTTGGCAGCAATCCCGTATATTTATCTTGACTCCGTTGTTTGAATATCTGGTGAAGTCAACAGTCTGGTTTGACTCTGTTGAACTCACACCTCTGTGAGATGCAGTCTGCTTGAGTAATTTTCTTATGTGGAAAATCAGGTAAATAAAATAAAGTCAGGTGCACAGCTTTACAGGAAATAAAATTAGGATCTTAGCTTGTCCTCATGAAGAATCCCAACTAATCTTTCCTAAGGCCTGAGGCAGTCTGATAAAACTCATTCTCTGTTCTCATAACTCACTTCATTCTTCAGCCTCCCCGCTTCAAGCTTGAAACAATGCAGTAGTGCAGAGGTGTGATGAGAAGTAGTTCTGATGGTTTTCAAAATTCAGCAGTAATAGTAAATACTGGAAATTTACCTCTCCTCAAAGAAAAGTATAACACTGTTGAATCCTGTATCAAAATGTAATGTGCTAACAGCTAAATCATTTACTTAACAAGAAATTATGTTAATTATACACATCAAGTGATTAGTGTACAATATGATAACATTGATGAAAGTTGAAATGCAGGAAGTATCACTTTTTGCAGGATTACACTCATTACCCTGGTAGTCTTATAGGCTGCAGTCGTTGGTATAAATCTCAATCTTGACAAAAGCAGCATGTATATTCCAGATTCTTTCTGTGTGAAAAGGTTGTGGTTTACTGAAACCATCAGTCATCTTTGGGAAGAGAGGACTTTGTGTGAAGTTTTAACCTTTCATAAACCCTGGTGCCCAGCCATTCATTAAAGAGGGAGTACATCACTTGACAAGACAGCTAGATCTGGATTCTAAAGCTGTACAATGGCTTTGCAATTGCAAGACACCAGGAAACATATTTTTCCTCTAGATTTTGCTTAGCCAGGAGATCAGGCAAGTCAGAAGAGGCATGACTTTGTAGAGCTGTGGTTATGACTTACTGACACATCGCTGGTACATATGTCATATAGCTGACCATGTTTTAAAAAATTCAGTTAACACCTTAGTTGTGAGTGCTTTCATAAATACAGAAACACATTAATACTTCAGATGAAAGGTAATACTCCATAATAATGAAATTATATTCTATTATTTAATTTTCCTTCACTCAACAATATAATCCCAACTATGCCCTCAGTCTTTCTAGCTTGAGAAGATCTCCATACCCATAGAGCTTGTATATGCAATTGGGTAAACCTCAGTTCATATTACTGTTACTTCTACTTCAGGGCAACCCTTCTTTTAAGAAGTACTTCCATATTACTATCTAGTATTTCTAAACTATTACATAAAAGCAATAATGGAGTTAATGTTTATTATCATGTAGATAAGTCTTTGTTCGATAACTGAGTCTTCCAATCTCAGCATGACAGAGATACTTCTGGAAGTAATGTATACTGTTTAAAGTCATAATGGGGAACTTCCAGTGACTTTCAGATTAATTTGTGACAAAATAATTTCATCGTTTTGCCTTCTGCTGATTAGGGTAAGAGGGGGTTTTATTCTTCACTGAAACAGCTATGACAGAAGAAAGCCATAATAATGTCAGTTACCCTATGTTTTCAGCAGTTCAGTTTCCTTTGCTGCTGGGAAGTGATTCTATTATATTCACTATTCGTACAGCTATTTTGGAATGAATAGTCTTATAATGGAGAAAATAAGGAATAGGGAGAAGTGGAAAGACTGACAGAGTGGAAAAGCAGAGCTGCAAAAATAAAACTACTTTATATACCACACCACATTTTAATTAAATTTGTATTTCAACTGGCACGAGAAATGTATGTAATGGATGAAATTGGTTCAGATCCAATGCAAGAAAAAATAACGGGTTTAAATATTTTTCATTAAATTAATATTCAGTTCAACTCCTTTATAAAAAACAAACAAATATTCTGAGGAATATATGAAGATTCTAAAAAATAGAGGTTTGAGGGCTTGTTTTTTAAACATCAAATACTTTGTTTAAATGGCAGCAAACTTAAGGCCTGCTGTTCAGACCACGAGGTCCTGGTCTAAAGAATTACAAAAGCCATTAAAAATTTTCAATTTGTTCCATAGGCTTCCGTTCAAAGTTTTACAAACTTCTACAAACTCAAAAAAAAAAAAAAAAGCCTACAAACATGAAAGGAAATTCTGTGCGTGTGGTTGATTCTGTTTTCAAATCTGCTGATTTTGCAGGAAAGCAGTTTCACTGAAACTACAATAAAAGGAAAAAATGTGTTTGTTTTTGTAGTGAAAAAATGGTTTATTCACAATAACAAGGCAAGCCAGTAGCAAAACTAGGAGTAGGTGAAGGAGTTGTGAGCTCTTTATGCTGAAAAATTCAATTGCAAATGAAATCAAGACATAACATCTTAGACCCTTTGATTTCAGTTACACTGTTAACTTGTATTTCAGTGACCCCAGATTCAATTTAAACTTTTAAGGCAGTATCTGTTTATTTCAATATGATGATATGAGGAAGAAGTTCTTTACTGTAAGGGTGGTGAGGCACTGGAATGGGTTGCCCGGGGAAGTTGTGAATGCTCCAGAATGAGGATTTATTGGCAGTGAACTGATACAGATTTCAGTGTGTGCAAAAGTTGTTAACAGCCCATCACTGAACCTGATCAGGGCCAGAGGTGGTGTTTACATATGTGAAATTCAACTGCACTGAGATTTCAATGAATGATAGTTGTGAAAATTTGTGGCCAGTAAACAGAACCTCTGAAAAAACCTGGAACTGAGTGCTAGGCAGCTTCAGCTGTTACAAATGCAGATTTACTTTGCCCACTCTGAAACATTATGTTTCTGTTTCCTCTTTTCATCAGAGTTGCACAAAGCTGTTGACTCACTATGGAAGATAAATTGAGATAGATCTATAAGGGATTCAACCTCAGTAATGCCAAAGCGCAGCAGTTAAGGGAGAGGGTAAACCTGATGAAAATTAATGAAAGAGACTTCCAGGAGGTTTTAGTCTTCTCCACCTACTGTAAAAGTCCATCTGATATAAGTCAGACAGAAAGAGACCAAATTATTTAGGGAAAGTCAGAAAAGGTATAAGACATTAAAATTTTATGAAGTTGCACACAGTGTGGGGGTAGATTCCTCAGCAGATAAGCTATAGTTGTGCTGATTTACATTAGGAAAGAAGCTGTCCTTGTAAACACAGTACCAGTTATGAGAAATCAATTGAGCCCATGATAACTACTAAATCATGTATTTATTTATAGTTCTATCTGAAATGTCTGGACTTTTAGTTATCTTATTCAAGTCCTCTTTAAGGTCTGATACTGAGATTGTGAGCTGTTATAACAACTGTGTCTCTCCATTTCATGGGTGTCCAGCTGTTCCATCTCTGTCTCGGTTCTTCATTGCGCTACTTAGCCAGACCAAGGAATGACAAAAATTAGCCACGCCAGCTGCTCTCAAGTTATTTTGGTTCTGTATACCTTTTATTTCCTTTGGCATAGGTTTTCCTTATCTAAAACCATATATCCAGTGATACAAGTCAACTTGTAGTAACTTGCAACAGTAAAGTGTACACTTAAAAAATATTTGTAGATCTAATCTATTTTTCTGTTCACTATTGAGAGTGGTTGCTCAGATAAGTGTATTACTAAAAACTTTGATAAACACTTTACTGGAAATTTTACTTCTGTGGATAGATCTGGAAGTGTAAATACTCATCTGACATCTAAGTTAGATCATACACCATCATGTACTTTGTATGTGGAAGCCCTCTTAGCATGAGGTTTTTGTATATATGAAGATTCAAAAGTATGCCTTTTTCTTGAATTCTTGTGCAGCTGCAAAGGAGAGTACAAAACCTTCATGTCTTACGTAAAATGATATTTTGGAACAAAGTAATTTGTGAGTCGAATTTGTGTGATTAAATCAGTTCAACCTTCTTGCTTTCTTGGAGAAGTAGCTAAAGTCATTCCAGTCTCTTTTATGAGCTGAGTCTAAATAAAAATCTGCAGACTTTTGAGATGATTTCACTGTAACAGTTTGTCATGGATTCATCCCAGTCGGCGAATCAGCCATGCAGCCCTTGCTCACTCCCTCCCCTTCGTCCGCCCCCTGCTCCTGGAGAGATGGGGAGGAGAATCAAAAGAATGTAGTTCCCACAGGTTGAGATAAGAACAGTCCAGTAACTAAGGTATAACACAAAACAGTGCTGCTACCACCAATAATAATAATGATAAGGGAAACAACAAGGGAAGAGAATACAACCACTCACCACCCGCCAACCGTTACCCAGCCCGACCCAGCAGTGATCAAACTCTTCCAGATAACTGCCCCCAGTTTATGTACTGGGTATGATGTGCTGTGGTATGGAATACCTCTTTGGTTAGTTTGGGTTAGGTGTCCTGTCTCTGCTTCCTCCCGGCTTCCCCTCCTCCCTGGCGGAGCATGAGACTCAGAAAGTCCTTGGTCAGAGTAAACATTACTGAGCAGCAACTAAAAACATCAGTGTTATCAGCTCTGTCCCCAGGCTGAAAGTCAAAACCACAGCACTGCACCAGCTACTAAGAAGGAGAAAGATGACTGCTACTGCTGAACCCAAGACACAGCTTGCAGACCAAATTCAAGTATAATTGCTAGGTTTCTTGTCTAAAGAAGTCCTAGCTTTCTCAGAAAAAATTCTTAAGAATACTTTTTACCTGATCAGAAAAGCCTGAATTCTCCCTAGTTTCTGTAAAACAAACTCAAAAACTCAAGAAATCTGTGCAGTTAAGAATCAAAAAAAGTGAATGTCTGTGCAGACAAATCTTTAGAACCGAGTCCCTAGCTCTCATCTTTTCATGAGATTTAGCACTGCACCCAACAATAATGATCTTTCGTAGGTGTTTGTTATGGTAACTTCTGAGACGCCTTTCCTTTTGCACTGCTGAGGAGACAGGGCTGCATAGAATAAGTTTCTAAGAAGCTCTGGTCAGAAATTCAATAGAGAAACAGCTTAGCGTAGGAATGGGATTGTTGGCTTGGAGGATAAAAAGAATGCTGTATGACAAAAGCTCTCTAGAGAGATAATCAGTATCACGCAAAATTGCTTACATGCGAAGAATAAGGAAGGGCATAAGTATGAAGTTCTCTGCTTTTATTATTGAGAGTGTCTTCCCAAAAGATGAAAAATAGAGTTGGTTGATAGGATGTTAGTCTAAGATATTCAGACTGTATTCACAGAAAGCATGTCTGAACAAATGGCACTGCCACTTCATGCTCGCCGCTCTGCATGTCAAGTACTTCATACATAAGGATTGGAAATATCCAGTCTTGGACAGATCTTTCAACTTTGCCCACCACAGGAAAGCACTAATGAGCAATAAATTCTGCTGCTGTCCAAGGGGCCCTTTCAGGAATGTTACAATCCATTTTAAAATGAAGGCAGACATATCCAGCAGCTATATCATTGCTTTCCATTACCCGTGTTCTTAGATCACAGATTAATGCGCAGAAGTGGCTGAGCATTAGTAAGGTATCAAGGACCTGTGTCAGAAAATCCCTTTTCCACAAAATCTTACTGCCAATATTCTAGTGGTCCTCTTGAGGTTCTCACTGGAGACCCCGGAGGGACAGAGGGCATGGATGAACCAGGGGAGGAGTTTATATGGGAGATTGGTGGCTTTTTTTTTTCCCTTTCTTTTGGATGTCACCATGATACACACATCAGGGACAATGGAAGTCAGCGGCTGTCAGGATTCAGGGGTTCCTAGTGCAGTCATGCAACTGTGGTGTTATGCGTAAGCACCAATAGGGGCCTAGTTTATCACAATTCTTGATTTTGGAGATTTAAATAAGCTTTTTATGTAAGAGTGCTAGCAGCATCATAACAGAAGTTGAAATTAGCTCACCACTGAGCTTCTGTTTGTGTACACATATTTCTAAGCAACTGAGAATGAAATTTATCGAATACCCTTATAGCTGCCACTATAAGATGCACATTCCTATTCAGACATATGCAATCGCTCTGAGTCCCATATGTCCTTAAAACTGACAAAAAGGGTGACAGGATGCTATGAAAAAAGCCACATTGGCACTGTCACCTTTGGAGCTATGTGCAATGGCTGCATAAACTGAGACATATTAGGAAACTAAGAGTTCATGAAATGTATGTAGAAATGGTTGTTCTGGACCACTGCATCTGCCAAAGATTTTAAGGTTTTAGTTGCATTTTGAAATATCAAAATGCCCTTAAAACAGAAAGGTAATAAGCCAGCTTAAGGTAGCCAATGATTTTCTCTTAAGAAGTCTCATCTTATTGCATGACCAGTTACAGAGTTGCATGGGCCAGGTCTAGAAAAACAAATTATTGAAGAATGTGCAATTTGTTTTGAACAAACATGGAAAGAAACAGAATAGTCACAGCCACAGTGACCCTCAAACCTAATGTACTGCAGTTTCATGTGTCCAGACATTAAGCTGTGGATGTGTATGGGTTTACTGATGCTTGCAGAATATGTGTGCATTCATTGGTTTCTGTTGAATTTATCACTGATTTTCATGGAAGTATTTGAACACTTAACAGTAAGAAAATGGTTTTTAGCAGCAGATGTCATGCAGACATACCCTGGAGAGAAGGCTATGAGAAACAACGCATCCAAGTTTTAGCTCACAGAGTTACCTTTTAATAGCAGCAAAGCCATCTCAGAGAGGAAGGAAATACCAAGTTTCCTGTAATTTTAAGTTATTCCTCCCCAGCCCACAGGTTTGAGAGTCTCCAATGTAGAAATCATGGCACAGGGGAAGGGAGCTGATACACAAAGGGGTGTGGGGAGAAATGTGTCTGAACTTGAGAGCTTAGAAGTCATTTTGGGTCACCAGAGCTTTCATGTGACTTGAGATCCTCTGAGCAAAAACTTAACAAGATTGTCAGTTCTGCTACTAAACCTTTAATGGAAACCAATTTCTTCACATAAAATTCCCATTTTTCTCTTTAAAATGTATAAATGAAAAAGGGCAAATTTCATCTCCTTTTTTAGCAATTCTGCTTAGCAATTCTGCAAGAATTAAGACTTGACTAGACATCCGTGTCTATGAACATGCCATAAACATTCTCCCTAGCTTTCAAAAATGTCTTTTTACAGGCCAGAGAAAGTGTTTAAAACTGCTGTCTCCGCAGCTGCCTCCAGATCAGATCCATGACATCTGATTTTCCTCTGCTTGCAGAAGCAGAAAGGATAACTTACAGATATTTTTTTAAACAAGTTAATTGCTCCATGTCTTTTTAAAGGTTGACTCAAGCAAGGAAGGAATAATTTATTAAATATAGAGGGAACATGGTTTTCAAAGGGAATTGAAAATCACAGCTGCACAGCAGTAAGGTGCAGTTTTGTTGCTGCTGTTGCTGTTGTTTTCATATAGAAACAACTTCTTTTCAGTTTGTAAGTGCAAGTGCCTTAGTAGACACTGTCTGTAATGGACCATAGTTACTGGTGAATAAGCCCCGTGGGTTTGGTTACCATAGAGACCAGTTTGATCTAGTGCATTAAAATTCCCGAAGACAAGAGTGTATCACAGATTGTATTAAATTAAGACTGGTCCTTGTAAGCTTCCTAACCTGTACTATATCATTATTATTATATATAATTTCTTAGCATGATGAATCAGTAGACTGTCAAAGTTCAAGGTTCACAGGAGAGCTGAATAGTTATATTAAGTTAGTATGTTAATTATCAGACTTCTATTCAGTAACAGTTCCCTGGGAGCATGTCTTACTTTACCCTTTCATAAAGCTTTAATTGGTACCTCTGGTGATCTTACTACTGAATTTTGTTCCTGCAAGGTAAGTAAGCAGCACAATAAAAAGCTCCTAAAAGAAACTAGTAACTCAAATTTATGGAATAACAATATACGCAGTTTCAATGGAATCAGGAAATCAATCTGAAGGAAATCACTGCGAGCAATGCACTCAGAACTAAGGACAGATACCCACAAAAATGTTTGAGTCAGATTCATTATATTGGTCTTTGTACGGCTTTGGTCTGTAAATCCACCCTGCAAACTCCTCCCTGTGATAAATTTTGGAAAGAAAATACTTTGAGACAAAAGGAGATGCAGGCTAATCACAATGTTGAAAGGTGGTGAGCAGACTCAGCTATGTCACTGCACTGTCCTCTGCTTTGATCACAAGGAACCATCTTTCCAGGGCTTAAGAGTATTTTGTTTGAGCCAGCCTTGTTTCCTGAGCTATAGTGACACACTGTGTTGGCTACTGTGTTGTACTTTCCGTTCAGCAGATGCTGGATGTGTATAGCAGCCAGGATTGCAGTGGTGTTTGTAACAAAAAGTACAACAAAGACTTGGACAATTAAAATAAGAAACCACTCTGGAAAGTCCACCTGCTCTGCGTGCCAGCCCCCTTGGTCACAGTGCAAGCAGCAAGGCTGGCTGGGCAATGGGACCCTCGTGAGTGTGTGCAACTAGGGCCATAGTTTTGTGATACATGTGTCTTGAACATGGGTCCCTATAAGCAGTGCCTATTCTGTCCATTTCCTTCTTCTGACAGGTACTGAAATTTATTGATTTCTACATTGTTTTAATGTAATCATTTGGGATATTACACTGTATGTCGGACAAATAAGTTGATTTCAGTTCAGAAATAATCTTTCATTTTCTTTTGCTCCTTCCAAAAAGAACAGGAGAGAAATATTTAGTTTTAACCTGAATGTGTTCTGTGAGCATTTCTACATGATGGCCATGTAAACCACTCTGTACATAAAGAATGGAATTGATTCCTCTGTATACTGCTTTTGCAACCAAAAAAAGCATTTTTCGAAATACCTGGCTAGAACAGTACTGAATTTGGAGTCTGTTGTGGCATTATCCAGATACAGATATATGCTGAAAAAGGGTGATCTTCAAAGTGTTTGTCTGACAATGTAGAAAAGAAAGAAAGTGAAAGAAATGCAATTTTTCTCTTTTTAAAGAAATCCTGTGCCATTAGACTACTGTAAATTTTGTGGTAGCTCCAGCGCTTTTAGTTGCAGTTACCTGCTGATAGTCTCCCTTTGATTTTACTGTAAGAGTAGCTATTAGTGGTACAGACCTACTCAGTTGATATTCCTGTATGGGTATAATGCTATGGTTTAGAAATTCAGGTTCAGCAGCAGGTGTTGCGTTTAGAAACACAACTCTTTCAGCATCTGCTGCTCACTGACTCATAAAGAGCACTGATAACAGCTGGGTTTGTTTGCTTGCCTTTGTACTTCAAAGAAAGCTGCTGTGGTAGATGCAACACAAGGAGGAGAACTTGCAACTTTATTTAATGAGGGCATGCTGTGTTCTTCAATTTCTTCCATTTGAGAGTGTTTGGAGGGAAGAGGGAGATACAGACGAACTAATATAGATACTCACTGTATTTACTTGTAGGCTTTCACATAGGCAGTGTAGGGTTGGTAGCCTGCAGCAGACTCTGATCTTGGGAAACAGGCAATATTCTGCCTTAGCAGCAGGAGTGCAGATTTCAGCTATCAGTAACAAGGGGTATTTACTTCAGTTGGTGTCAGGGAGAAAGGGAAATTAAGAAGTCTTTTTGTTTCCTTAGATGATGATACATCTTTTACTAGTTTCCTTAGGCTGTAGGAGAATAGATGCAGAACTGTGTTCTTTTATGAAGCATTAACTTCTGGTAACATTTCTGAAAATGCTTCAGTTAGTTAAATGCAAGGTGATGTTGGGCTTCTTTGTTTCTTAACCTTTTCAGCTGTCCCTGCACCACACTGCCTGTGTATCTCTACAAAAATCAGTTCATGAAGATGAGGGGCATCCCGAAAGGTTTCTGTGGGGTCCTCTTTGCTTATATTGGGGGTACAATAAGTGTGTAAAAACAAATGCAGTGGTTAAATAGTTTGTTCTTCACCAGAGTCCTGGCAGGAAGCGGTGTATTAGCTGCTTTTCAGAGACAAATCAGGACAAGTATCCACTACAAAGATAGACTGTCAAGGTTTATTATTTTAATTGCACCATACCATTAAGAGTGACCGTAATTGGCAATCTGGGAAGAGGAGTGGCCTGCGAGCATGTATAGAAGCTGGATCACTCTAGCTGAAGTCAGCCTGTATTTTGTGCCTGTTTGCAGGAGAAGTAATAACTGCTGTTTAGAGAGGATTCAGCTATGCTGTACACAGGTGAAGAGGTACAGCTCTGTCAGCTACCAACTGCTCTGCAGAAACCAAGCTTTCCTGCCTGCCTTGCAACACTTTGCAAGGGCTATTTCCACTTGATTTAATCATATAAAGCAGGGGGAAAAATAGCAACAGTGGTTGCTCTCTCGAGCAGTTCAGTTTTCTGTATCTTAAAGGGCACTATAATATATTTATACCATAACACACGCTCAGTCCAAAGTTATATTTTGAAGCCTAGGATGTATCACGAGGGCATTCTCTGGCTCTGGGCACACAGTTTTTCACTATGATGGTACTACTGTTTAATCAGATAAATTAGCGGAAGGAGCCCTTCTTGGCAGCGGAACACTAAGCGTGGCAATAAACTGCATTATATTTAAAGCAAAGGAGCTACAGAAGGGCATACGTCTGTTCCCCAAGAGTTCTTCTATAAAAAGTGACCTTCCTGTTTTTCATAAACTGTCTGCGTGGTGAGAGCACTTCCTTCCTCACACTATTCAAAGCAATTCCAAAGTGAATATCAGAAATATCATTTGCACTTTGCACGTGTATGTCCAATACACATGGAGATTCGTGAAAAACAGAATATTTGTTGATTTTTTTCATCCATAATATTATAAAAATTAGTTAAAATGGAAGATGTGAAATACTAAATGCTGACATTGATTTGATAATGTGCTATGGGTACCTACTTCATTTTATAGCTTTCCAGCTGATAATTTGGAATCTGATCATTTTCCAGCTCCTGCTGGAGGAAAAAAAGTTCTGGACATGCACTTACTGCTTCTGAAAACCAAGAATTCTATGAAATGTTCATAGGCAGTGAATTGTTTTTCTTAATAATCATTTCAAAACATGAAAATAGAAATAGGCCTGCAAACACTGGCAAAATTAGAAATTACTTGGCTCAATCAACACAGCACAGATAACCAAATGTGTTGAAACTTGTGGAGAATTTTGTTTTCCTTTTTGCAAGTTTCACTCGTTTTCAAGCTACCGAGTAATAACAGCTCACATGAGAAACCAAATAAATAGGAACAAAAGAGGCACAAATCCCTCCCCAACATAGATACAGCTTCTCTGCTCTCTGTCTGTTGACCGTAGCACACCTTCATATTCTACTTCATCCAGCTGTTTATGGGGAAGGAACAGTAAATAAGTAGTGCCTTCTGAGTACTCTTGTTGTATCTATATAGAGTGTCTGCATGTATATTTATACAAACGTGTAGATGTACATGTAAGCGCACATGTATATAGATAAATGCAACAATATAGCGTTACACACAACATAATTTGGTATCAGCTTAAGTAGTAGACATCTTAATATCTGAAAGTTTTGAAAGGTAACATTTTTTCACCTTTTTTTCCTTGTTTTGCCCTGATGATTTGCTACAGAAGTTGAAAGAGTGGTGAAGTGGGTCATGAGGATTTATTGTGTGAAAATAGAAATTCAACAAGTCCAAGTTTAGATTAAGACATTGATCAAAACCAAAATGTCCTGAAAAGCAGGGGTGCAAAAAATCTGTCCTGGTATTGAGTCCTACTGTTTGGAACAGAGGAAACAAGTCTGCCTGACCTCTAGTAGTTTCAGTCACTGGAGTTTACACATATTTCTCATAGATGTATCTCTCATGGAATCAAAACTGCTGTGTGGCTTCAGCAGTATTTGAAAGAAGAGAAAGCTTTCTAGACCTCAGAACAGAGAAATTCCGTATTTCAGTGTATCCCACAGGATTCTCTTCAGGGCATTGTTGGGGATAAGCAACCAGCTGATGATGTTTTTTGGGAAAAACAAAATACCCCCAAAAATCCCAAACCCAAAATGAAACAAGACCAACAGACTTGGAAATCTCCTCTCTGAAGAGGGAGGTGTGAACATCATTGGGGAAAGGGAGCAGGAGGAGACTGGAGCAGCTGCACTTGGCCTTCTCTTTTTCTCCCCACTTTCAGCATTTACTGGAGGAGGAATCACAGGATGTATCTGAGAAATTTAGGTAATAATAAGGACATTATGAAAAAGCACACAGAGTTCTAAAAGCTGAAGCCATTAAAAACGCAGAGGGTTGAGAATCAGGTGAACAACAACTTTGGGGAACAGCTCTGTGACAGTGAAAGATAATAAATGTAGCTTTAAAAAACTGTACCTGGCACTCTTTGGGACTTGAAAATTGGGAGAAAGGGGGAGTTTTTCCAGCAAAAATTGGTTGTTTTTGTCTTAGAGAAGGAAGCTTTAAAGAGAAAAAGGGCAACATAAAAAAAAAAAAAGCATAGAGAAAACATTTTCAGGGCCTGTCTGGAGAGTAAGTGGGAGTCTGAGCAGTGAGGTGGGTAAGATGGAGATTAGTGTGGCGGATTTAGCATGTTTCTGAAGCAAGACAGATTCTTAAATGTCAAGAGTCACGATTATTAAGTGTTCAGGAAGCTGTTGAAGAAGAGAGCAGTGAGAGCAATATGAAGAGTGTGTGGTGAATTGCATGACAATATGAGTACACTTTAAAGAGCAAATCTTTTGGGAGAGGCTGAGTTACAATTAATATGGAGGAAAAAGTATTGGTTGGAATGCATATTCTCTTCTTTTTTTCCTTTTGTAATGCATTATCCATTATTAATGTGGTATCTTAAACAGAGGAAGTTTAGATTGGATATAAGAAAGTTCTTTACTGTAAGGGTGGTGAGGCATTGGAATGGGTTGCCCAGGGAAGCTGCGAATGCTCCATCGCTGGCGGTGTTCAAGGCCAGGTTGGACAGAGCCTTGGGTGACATGGTTTAGTGGGAGGTTTCCCTGGCCATGGCAGGGGGGTTGGAACTAGATGATCTTAAGGTCCTTTCCAACTCTAACTGTTCTATGATTCTATTATTCTCTGATCTGTAACACATTAGCTGATTCATGTGAAACAAGGTGCAAGAAAATCCTCCTTTTTGTTTCTATCCATATGTGGTTGCAGTCCCAAAAGCTTAAGTACCTCTCTCTACGGCAATAACCCTCTGCATTGGTTAGCATCTTACACTGCAGAAGGGTCAGGGAGAAGGTACAAGTTTCTTCCACAATTTTAGTGTCTTCTTCTTTCACCTGTAACATCTATGTCACTGGACTGCAGCTGTATATAATCTTCACCGCAGACATGCATTTTAAAGCCACAAAGAAACCTTATTCAAGGACGGTTTCACATATGTATAACTAGGTCTTGCTTTGTGTGAATGTCCTTCACCAATATTCTTTCCAGACACCTGAAGCAGGGCCTATAGGGATGCTGGGGAGGGACTCTTCATTAGGAACTGTAGTGATAGGACAAGGGGTAACAGATTCAAACTTAAACGGGGGAAGTTTAGATTGGATATAAGGAAGAAGTTATTTACTGTGAGGGTGGTGAGGCACTGGAATGGGTTGCCCAGGGAAGTGAATGCTCCATCACTGGCGGTGTTCAAGGCCAGGTTGGACAGAGCCTTGGGTGGCATAGTTTAGTGTGAGGTGTCCCTGCCCATGGCAGGGGGGTTGGAACTAGATGATCTTAAGGTCCTTTCCAGCCCTAACTATTCTATAATTCTATTTCCTCACCTTCGAAGCAGTCTGTAAAATATACACAGCTGATTCCTGTAAGCAGAACAGAGCTATCCTATTTTCTCTCTTCTAGGCATTTTTTTTTTTTTTTCACGTGTGTTACAGGTCCCTGAATGCTTTCGGTTCCTACTAAAACCTGTCAAAAGTTACATGTGATCAACATGACCAGCAACATTCCTTAGTATAAGAGCCTTTTCTATGTCGCTTAGGTAGGCTGGCTATGAAATACTGCATTATTTCCTTATGTTAGTATATCAGTCTCTAGAGTGGCTACTGGCTGTGAACCAGATCTCCATCAGCACCTTTTCCCTTAGATTGCTGCTAATACTTCCCATTTCAGTCATTACTGTCTATATAGCTAATGGCTTATGGTTTTGAACATTAGCCCTTTCTCTGTCTTGTAGCAACAGCTGATTCATGACATTTTCATTTATGTTGATTTATAATTAGTCTTGCCTACCTGCAGTAACCAATACTATATCACCAATGGGTAGATCAGTGAGAGTCTTTCCATGGTTTGTGACCATGCTCATTCTCAGGTAACAATGTACATAATAACACAGCTTGATCTGGCATCAGTGTGATGAGAGGGTGATGGTTTGCTTACTATCTATAGCTGACATGGAATAACAGGGTATGCCCTGTCACCCCTGTAAATGTTTCTAGCACAGTATGTTTAGTCTTTGCAGATTTCTCCTCAGAAGCAAAGTGCAACTCAGTTTTTACTTCCAGCTGCCCTTTTCCCCAATTTTGGTGCTGTCATTTTTAATATTAGAAATGACACTTGATTTTAACATCAAAATCAACATCTTAGAGTAAAATTCTGATGCCCAGTAGATTAAGGAACCCTTTCGATTCATGTAATTAAATGAGGTGGATCATTGACTGCTTCATCTGTGCTTTACCCCAACTTGCTGTGCTAAGTTTAAAAACTGCTGGCTTCAAAATGCTTGCACCACCTTTTCAAGTGAGTATACATCTTTAAATTGTTGCCATCTTTACCTCCACTGATTTCTCCAGTCACAGTGCTGCTCGCTGCGTTCTGTATCACTGTTTTCTAGCCTTCAATCCTATACAACATTACCACTACTTTTTGGTCTTATTCCATCTGTCCTCTTGCTCCAGGTGAGATATTTAGCATCAGTGTGCAGAAGATTTGGCTTCTCACCACCTGCCAGGTTTTCCCCAGGTGCTGTAGGTGCTTCACTCTTCCCTGCTGCTCTTCATGCTTCACAGAAAAATGCAGATTTTGAGCCAGCCTTTAGGTTAATGGCCACATTAGAAAAGTCTCTCTGTGAAGCATGAAAGTCACTACAAAAGCACCAACGCAACCCTTAGAGACAGATGGAAAAAAAGCTGACTTTGTGAAAATCAGAAGCCTGACTAGCAGGCAGGCCATGAGTTGGCCCACCTTATATAAATAAACCCAACCTGCCCAGCAAATTACACCTCAGAAAAGCATTAAAGCTTAAAATAATGGTGCTTAGCTTGGAGGGGAAGGCCCGCAGGCTGAACCCTACTGCGAAGTCAAGGCAGAGTCTGACCATGTTAGGGGCAGGTTCAGCTCCCACCTATGCCATACAAATAGCTTCATGAGTAGGGTTGATTCATGCATCTGTCTATGTGCCAGCCTTTTTGACAGCAATTTTTCTGATTCAGATAAAAAAAGCCTGAAAGAGTGATAAAATCTTTCATGTCTTCACTATTATTAGTACTAGAGAGTAGTTAAAAGGTTTTCCAACAGTCTGTATGGACCAAAGGGCTTTTTACAAGTGTATGTAGGAACAAGATAAGGTATAATGGCTTTAAACTGACAGAGAGGAGATTTGGGTTGGACATTGGGAAGAAGTTCTTCCCTATGAGGGTGGTGAAACACTGGCACAGGTTGCCCAGAGAACCTCTGGATGCCCTATCCCTGGCAGTGTTCAAGGCCAGGCTGGATGGTGCTTTGAGCAACCTGGTCTAGTGTGAAGTATCCCTGAACGTGGCAGGGGGGTTGGAACTGGATGATCTTCAGGCCCTTTCTAACCCAAACCATTCTGTGATTCTGTGATTTGGGCTTTTTTGTAATCATATGTCAATTGGATAAGCTAAAAAAACCCACCCAGAAAAACAAGCAAAACAAGGCCATCTTACTGATATTGAATTAACTTTCTTTTTGTTGGCTTTGATTATTGGTCAGATGAGTACTTTGTTTTGCTGATGGAATGGCCATTTTGAAGCGGAAATTACTGCTGGCTGAATCTATTCAAATCAGTAGATTATTGCAGTAGAATTTTCTTCTGGTATTCAAGACTTTTTTATAACCCTGAAATTTAACAGATTTCCAGTGTCAAGATTAATGTGTTTTTACTGCTCATGTAATTAAAAGTGTGTACCAGCTTAGTCCAGAAGATGCTATGGGCTTCTCACTAGAAACAATTTACTTCTATTCTGATTAAATTGAATCCACTGACCAAATGAAAACACATAAACAAAAAGGAATAACAATGGGGATAGTAGATACAGAATACCTTTATAACCTTTTTATTAGTGAAAAGTGTTGTTGCTACTATTAGCATAACTTTGTACCACACTCATTTGTTATCTTTATGGTCTCTCATTCCTTTTGTTTTGTATCCCCAAAACACCTCAAGACTAATTATTCGAAAGCAATATTAAAATATGTGAGTTTTTTCTGCAATAGATTTTTTTAATGTTAAGTTGCATGCAGGATAGAGCACAATAGAATGCCATGGAGAAATGAGGTCAACTGCCAATATCTTATTGAAACAGTGAATTGTGTACGTAGGTCTTAATACATTAATTAAGGTAAGACAGGGATATGGTTTTAAACTATTTAGATACATGCTGCCTTCTATCAGCTTGTCATCTGGGCAATTGGTTGGTAGATTATCCAAAATGTAATGGTAAGGGTTTTAATATTTTCCCTATTTATAAGCAAATCTTATAATTGCATTAGCAGAAATATTTGCATTCCTATCTGTAGATAGAAGGATATCTTCCAAGTTGGAAAAAGGTAGTAGCAGGCTTAGCAACTGGAGCTACAGAACTGGCAAGGAGCAATGGATTAAATTATAACATAGAAGAAAAGCTGTTCTCTTTAATCAGTAGTGGGTGACCTTCTGTAATACCTACTGTATCTAGTATAATTTCAAACTCAGAAATCAACTTTCGTCTTTGAGACTTCCATTATGGAGACAAAAACCGTATTCTCAGCTACAGTAACAGAAGACTTGCTTTAACATACTCAGCAACCCGATAAGTGCGGTTGTGCAAAATGCCAGAGAGTCAGATGGTGTTTTGCCTATGAAACTGCAGAGAGAAACTAGAGAAACATAAGACAGAGTACTAAATGGATATGCCAAGGCCAGACTTAAAGTTCCACTTGTGTGGAAGTTTAAGTATGTTTATACAAAATATAAGGAATTACTGGAATCGCATGCATGCAATTTCCTGTACCACTTAAATGACTGGAAATAGTCAGTGCCACTGAGGATGCTATAGTCCACATAGAGATAACTTAAAATTCTGTTAAATCCCAGTTTTTCTCAGAAAGTTCCATATGACAAAGTATGCTTGTTCTCAGTTGTAACATTTTCATGCTTTTTACGTATATAACTGTGTTAGTCTTAAACGGAACTATGCCCAAATATCAAGAATTTTGTATTTGCAGTTGTCTTCTCTTGTGATGTCTGAGAATGTAGTCCTTGTTTTTCACTTCAGAATTAGTGACAGCAGTGCCTCTACAACCACCTGAAATGCCACACATCTGCCTTTGTATAATATTCATCATTTAAAAAGAAAAAAACAAACCTTCAAGAAAGCTCTGGAGGGATTTATTTCTGAATAATAATGACTTCTTAAGAGAGAGTGGAGGTATAATCGGAAGTAGAAATACTTGAAGCAGGAGCTCTAGAATATACTGTTTCCCACTGTAATCTCACTTATGAAAGCATCTCAAGTGTGTGCTTGACTCTTAGTAACTACAAAAGCAATAAACATATATTATCAAAGTAAGAAGTATTGGCTTATGTACATAAAATGTGGCTTATGAATAATGTTTTGAAGACTCAATATCTATATTAGACCAATGTTAGAAATTATGATAGTAAGGAGCACTGACAACTGTGTTTTAGAACTTCTTTCCTTGTCAGGCTGTGACTGTCCCCTATCTATCCCCTATCCCCCTATCTTTTTGTGTTTTACCTGTTACGTCTAATGGTGTAAATTACCCCTAGGACATAACAGGATCTTATCAGTCAGGTAGAAAAGCCTTGTCATAAAGAAATATGTACTGCTCTTATCTCAGTCTGGAAAAGGGTGATATAGAATGGTGGAATGATTTTATTAACTCTTTAAGGGATTATGTTACTTATATACACTATTTTTTTTGATACTTAGGCTACAGTAATTGTTTTCAGACATCCCGTAAAATGAATGTAGTAAAAAATACACATTAAAAAGCTTTTTAAAGTGAATAGCAAATTATTCTAATAGTCTTTTCAAATGAGCAGCAAAAATATCTACAGCCACATCGTAAATAGTGTATTGTGGATGTAAATATTGAATACCTATATCTGTATTTGGACTTTCTTCAAACCTTTTGACATTACACTATCACAACATCCTGCCAAAAACAAATGGAACAATTGATCTTGACTTGAAACATCGTAAGAAACAAACTGGGTTGAAGTCCTTTCTCCAACCTATTTCCTGTAATTCCACGACACATTTGTGTATGATAGAAAAGAGAAGTATTCCCTGGACAAGGTACATTTAGTACCTTATGATGAGGTAGAAAGGTCAGCTGCTGTAAAATTGCTACTTTTGGCCAGTTTCTATTTCACTAAATGTTATTAAAGAGTACTGGCCCCTAAGGAAAAATAACCATAATATCAATGTGAATTTGTTTAATCTATTGTAGTAGCTTTGCCACAGTTTCCCTTAATATCCTTTGTGCAGATGACTTTGAAAAAAATGCATTTTAGTTTGCATTCAGATTACTAGTGCATTTATCTTAGAAACATTGAAGGAAAACATGTGTTGACTCTTAACCATGTTCTCAAGTAAACATTATCCATATGATAGTATTTGTTAAAACTGTGAGAGAAGTAATTAAGATAAAGTAATTCAGAAACTAAATAAGAGACTATCATGGAGGTGTGCTCAGTCAGACTCTTGACTTGTCCTGTACTTGTACTCAGAAATCTCACTGGCATGTCATCAATGACATTGGCATCAAAGTCCAAGATAATTAAAATCAAGCAAAGATTATCTATTATCCCTTCTAATACATATGTTTAATCAAATATTCTAAGTTAGAGGAATGGATGTGTGTCAGGGGGAGAACATTATTACTAGGTGAAGTTTTCACTTCAAACTAAAATTAACTAAAGATTGCTTTGAGTTCTGGT
This sequence comes from Amazona ochrocephala, assembly GCA_039720435.1. NCBI lineage: Eukaryota > Metazoa > Chordata > Aves > Psittaciformes > Psittacidae > Amazona > Amazona ochrocephala. The sequence continues at coordinate 75,692,400 of CM077881.1, read as the reverse complement.
GCATATGCAAAGTAAAATAAAAAAAAAAAGTTTAAAATAACATCTGAGGCCAATTCAGGACAACACAAATGCTTCAGCAAAATTAGGATTTTTTCAAAATCTTCATTGAAGTATTGCTTTCTTGTGAAAACAACTGCCTTTCATAGAAGTTCAACACTGTTGATAACAAACACTGTCACAATAGTTTCTTCTTGCAAAGAACATTCTGACATGAAACAAGTGTAAAGAGAATTTAAAGGATGCCTTTGTGCTTTGGCATGTTGCTTTCCTTTTCAACAAAAGTTCTAGAAACCATTCAAGAAAGTATACTGAGAATTTGAACCTGTTTGTCCGCCTCTTACTATGTGGGAAAGTAGTTCCATGAGGAAGAGTAGGTGTATGACACTGAACTGTTATTTGTCCCAAAAATATATGCAGAACAAATGAAAAATAATTAAATTTACCTCTTATTCCCAGAAATGCAACAGTGAAAGTTAAACAAAGAAATGGTTTTCTCTCAACTGTCAGATTCAACTGATGAGGAGAAAACAAAATAAGAACGAAACAAAATAAGTAGAATAAGTTTGTAAGGTCCGAACAAGATAAAGCAACTGTTGCCAGTCTGTGGGCCATGGAGAAGAATGTATAAAATGGGAATTAAGACACTAACTGTTAGGTGACAGACTACTTTCATTACTTGGTTTATATTTGGCACTTTTGGGCAGATTTTTTATTAGAAGTTGGTTCATTGTGATTTAAAATTAAAATGGTTTTCTATGTCACCCTGAAGGATTTTTGTCCTAAATTACTAATACTTTATGCTGTACATTTGCCCTGTTGCAATATGAGTCAAAAAGCCAAGGGTTTTGTAAACAATGGCTACAGTTTCATTACAGTGTTAATATATCATATCCATCATATGAATAAAGTTTACTCCTGTGTTAGTCTTACTGAAAGTATTTTCCTGATGACATCCCACAGTTATGCTGGAATATTCCCATAGTCCATCTGATCTCTTCTGGAATCCTCTTTTAGTCTCTTGCTGTTGTGAAGCTGTGGAAGTCCATTCCCAACTTCCATCCAGGTCCTAGAAGTCAAAGGTCAAATACACTTAAACTATATTTAGGATTTTCTTTAATTCATATCATTTTGTTTAAGAAAATGCTTGTGAAACTTAGGATAGAAAGAAAAAGGTTCTACTTGTATAAATGAGTTGGTTTAGAATTAGAATTATAGAATAGTTAGGGTTGGAAAGGACCTGTCCTGGGTTCAGCAGTAACAATCATTTTTTCTCCTTCTTAGTAGCTGCTGCAGTGCTGTGGTTTTTGACTTTCAGCCTGGGAACAGCGCTGATAACACTGATGTTTTTAGTGGCTGCTCAGTAATATTTACTCTGACCAAGGACTTTCTGAGTCTCATGCTCTGCCAGGGAGGAGGGGAAGCCGGGAGGAAGCAGAGACAGGACACCCAACCCAAACTGACGAAAGAGGTATTCCATACCACAGCACGTCATGCCCAAGATGTAAACTGGGAGCGGTTACCTGGAAGGGTTTGATCACTGTTTGGTTGGGCTGGGTATCAGTCGGCAGGTGGTGAACGGCTGTATTCTCTTTCCTCATTATTTCCCTTATTGTTATTATTATTATTGGTGGTAGCAGCAGTGGTTTGTGTTATACCTTAGTTCCTGGACTGTTCTTATCTCAACTGGTGGGAGTTACATTCTATTGATTCTCCTCCCCATCCCTCTGAGGGGGGGGGAGGGAAGGGGGAAGTGAGAGAGAGGCTGCATGGCTGAAGGAACTTAGACCACAACAACAGGTATCAGATCACAATTTTTCAGTGAAAAAACAATATAGCTTCTTCCCAAAGGCCCTCATCTTGCTCAGTGAAAGAGAAACTTCAGCTCTACAAAACTAACTCTTAATCAGGAGAAAAAATAGTTAACATAGAGTAATTTTACAATACAGGAATGCAAAGGCCAAGTAAACAATTAGGTTCATTCAAACTATTTCCACTGAGAACTGAAGATAAAGTCTCTTAACATTCAGCTTTCAATCCTGCTGGGATAATTACAGGCTGGATGTGTCACCTCAACAGTGAACATTAGCTCATGCTATTCTGATGTCCTGGTCTCATGGGAAGATGATGGGCTCAATATAAGCAACCAGCAACGTACAATTAATGACAATTTAACCATGCCAAGTGCAAGGTACTGCACCTGGGTCAGAGCAATCCCAGGCACAGCTACAGGTTGAGCAGAGAAGAGATTCAGAGCAGCCCTGCACAGAAGGACTTGGGGGTGTTGGTCAATGAGAAAATAAGCATGAGCTCGCTTCAGTGTGTGCTCGCAGCCCAGAAAGCCAACCGTATCCTGGGCTGCATCAAAAGCAGCAGGACCAGCAAGTCGAGAGAGGTGATCGTGCCCCTCTACTTTGCTCTTGTGAGACCTCACTTGAAGTATTGTGTGCAGTTCTGGTGTCCTCAACATAAAAAGGACATGGAACTGTTGGAACAAATCCAGAGGAGGGCCATGAGGATGATGATGGGACTGGAACACCTCCCGTATGAAAACAGGATGAGAAAGTTGGGGCTCTTCAGCCTGGAGAAGAGAAAGCTGCAGCCTTCCAATATCTGAAGGGGCCTATAGGGATGCTGGGGAGGGACTCTTCATGAGGGACTGTAGTGATAAGACAAGGGGTAATGGGTTCAAAGTTAAACAGGGGAAGTTTAGATTGGATATAAGGAAGAAGTTCTTTACTGTAAGGGTGATGAGGCACTGGAATGGGTTGCCCAGGGAAGTTGCGAATGCCCCATCCCTGGTAATGTTCAAGGCCCGGTTGGACAGAGCCCTGGTGACATGGTTTAGTGTGAGGTGTCCCTGCACATGGCAGGGGAGTTGAAACTGGATGATCTTAAGACCCTGTCGTGGTTTAAGCCCAGCCATAACTCACGCAGTTCGCTCACTCACTCCCCCCTCTTTCTCCCACTGTGCTCATGGGGGGATGGGGAGGAGAGTAGAAAGAATGTAACTCCCATGGGCTGAGATAAGAACAGTCCAGTAACTAAGGTATAACACAAACCACTGCTGCTACCACCAATAATAATAATGATAGGGGAAATAATGAGGAAAGAGAATACAGCCGCTCACCACCCGCCAACCAATACCCAGCCCGACCAAACAGTGATCAAACCCTTCCAGGTAACTGCCCCCAGTTTACATCCTGGACATGACGTGCTGTGGTATGGAATACCTCTTTCGTCAGTTTGGGTCAGGTGTCCTGCCTCTGCTTCCTCCCAGCTTCCCGTCCTCCCTGGCAGAGCATGAGACTCAGAAAGTCCTTGGTCAGGCTAAACATTACTGAGCAGCCACTAAAAACATCAGTGTTATCAGCGCTGTTCTCAGGCTGAAAGTCAAAACCACAGCACTGCACTAGCTACTAAGAAGGAGGAAAATGACTGCTACTGCTGAACCCAGGACACCTGTGTAGTTGCAATGACCAATGGCAAGACATCCAAAAGAAAATGTCATCCCCAAGAGGTCTGCACAGAATAGTTTCAAGCTGCTTTAAAAGGCAGGCAAAAAAGTTTCCTATGAGTAGAGTTCACTGCAGTGTTCTTTTATCTTAATGATGGCTTTAGGTCCCCCAGTATTCTTGCCAGTTTATTCCAAAGCTCAGGAATTCTAACTCATAGCAAAAAATGAGACTGGTTAAACATCTCCAGCAAAATCACAGGAAAAAAATGGTTTTCACCATAAAAGTAACCAGAATTAATTGCAGAACTAATTGTGGGGCAGAGAAATTTGTGTGACTGATATATCTAGCTAGATCTTAATACATCCAAAACATATGATTTGTTTTTCGTGCACTGACATGGAACTGGGTGAACTCTTTTCATCTGAGATTTGAAGCAGCTCTCCTGGCATCCAAGTTCTCGACAACAATTGTTATGAGATTAGGACAGCAATCTCCAATCTTACAGAACATTTCAACCTGGGAAATTACTTTGGCCTACCTATCTTCCCCTTTCTCTTCTGAAGAGAAACAATATCTTTCTTTTCTGAACTGTCCTGATATAAGCTGTTGCTATGTGTTGTTATAACGCTTTTATTCCTTCATGCATCAACAGAATTTGAGGTTCTAGTTATAAAAAAAATGACTACTGGAAAGATGAAATACTCAGAAGCAGAGGCTGACAGCTAGACCTGGAATATCTAGATGGTTGAAGGTGCCTCCTAGTCTCTCCAATGACTTGTGATCTTGTCTAGTAGGCTAGCATTGCTGAAAGATGTTTGCTTACTTTTAACAAGGAAATTCTTGAGGAATACAAGCTGCATGCTGTATAAGTTACCATACCTGGTTGTTTTCTTTTGTTTTATCTTCAGTAAATAAGAAACATATAATTTTCAATGAGTGTTTCAGTGTGTCTTACAGTAAGATAATGTGGGGGGTGAGCATTTTAGAGTCATACAAACACTCTAGAGTTTTTGTAAACAAGGATATGTATCACACCTGTTATCTTTTTATTTTCATGTGGTATGTTTTCCTTTCCTGTGTAAACTGCAAGCTTCACCATACATGCTTAATTCTGAATGTCACTGTGCACCAGTGAGGCACCTTGGGCATGGCTCTACAAGGGTTATACAATTAGACTGTGATTGAGCGGCTGCAAATCCATGGGAGGTTGAAGAAATTCTATCTGGAAATGGGTCAGAACAAACCAATGTACAGTTGTTTTCCTTGATTGGAAATTGCTTTCTGTTGTTTGGAGCAATAATCCATGCCGTGACACATACCAAGGACATTGGAGCTGATGCCAGTCACTATTAAACTCCAGATTCCTGGTATGATTATTTTGCATATGATGCCAGACTCTTAGAAAAACTGTATTAGAAACTTAATTCAAACTCTTTGAGATTCATAGAGTTTAATTATCAAGTAAGTGCTTTTGTAAAACTATTAACAATGACTGTTAAAAGAAGTAAAACAATGAGAATTGTTTCCATTTCACCTGCAGTATTTTTAATGATCTGAAAGCGCCTTATGGATATTTCTTGAGCCACAAAATACTGGTGTGAAATAGAATAGTCATAATCCCAACCTGTACAAGGAAGCACAGTTGCGTCAATAAATCAGTGACATGTAAGTTTATGTTGTTAGTGGCAAACCCAGCCTTGTATAGTAAAATACTGCTCCAGGAAAATTTGAGGTAGCTGGAATCAATGGCGAACTTGCTGTGGTGTTTGCAACAACATCCCAATTATTAAGGTATTTGCCAAATACAGGTCAATATGGAAAGAAAAATACAGTCCTTTTATGAAAGTTTTCAGTGTCAGAATAGTTTACCGTTGCTGACTATATTTTTATTTCTTAATTTAGCCACTTAGCTAGAAATGCAATAATAGTACAGTACAAATTGAGCATTTGTATGAGGACAAACTGGATTTGAATGCAATTAAAAACAGCCCTTCACCAAAAAATCAGGATGGTTTAGGATGGATTGGCTAATGGAAATATCTTATGAATTACCTGGGGGAAAAGGTAGTTTTGCTCTGATAAAATGAGGGCAAACTGAATTTCAGGCTCCACTTCTTCCAGCTGCCTCAGGCTTTCATTGCAAGGCTTCTCAGTTGAGGGGAATGGTATTTTCCTAGGTATAGAATATTTTCTCCAGAAGTGTGTCCGCAGTGATGCAGAAGCAATCTAAGGCTCTATTTCCATGGCTTTGTCAATTAACTATGAGAACAAAGCATTACAAAAAAGAATTGCTAAGGTTTGCTATTTCATCTCTGTAGGCACCTACAGTAATAGCAACGTAGGACAGGACACCTGGAATACACTGATCACTACAATACAAAGCCACTGTAATAAGAAAATAGCTTGAGTGAACAGGAACAAGTGAAAGGAAAGGCTTGATAATCCTGACCTATCAACCTTAGTAATAATAAAGTTAATTTATGAAAACCAGCATTGTTTCCATTTTACTACAGCACACAAATTTGCCACAGATAACAGCTTACATCTCTGAAAGGTCTTCACATGTTATGCAAGTCTTAATTAGAGCTCACTGAGGGAAATGGTAAAGTTAGAATACTTTCCTCAAGATTTTTTTATTACTGTTTTATTTACAGAACTTAATGCTTAACAGAGTATGTTTTCTATTAAGTCTACAGCATTGGTTATGAGGTAGTCTTACAGAGTATCTACATATGTATATCAAGGAACACTTTACCAAAGGAATAATCAAAAGTCTTATTGTCTAAAACAAGATGTATTAATTTCTTACGCTGTGGGGCAGCTTCAGTTGGGTGAGCTTTTGCAAGGTCAAAACCCTAGTAAAAAAACAAAGCAAGGAAGGAATGAAATAATCCCCTTTACACAGGAAGATAAATGACAACAGCAATTACATGACATTTTGACCTCTTACCACAGACAGAGGAAAGTGACACTTATCTCTGGAGTCATGGATCATACGAGGCCATAATTTCCCTTGTCTAAAAATCTGAAGCCAAGATCAAGATAAGCCAGTACCAACCTTAGCAATAACAATGTTGAGAACAGTTTGCCAGATTTGTGCTTCAAAACAAAATTTTCCAGCGTATTTCTAACCTAGCATAGCTTCCTCTGTCCCATTTATCTGTTTAATATACTGTGCTAATTTCTTTGCCATCAGATCCTGAGAAGCCCTTACCATTCTTGTGGTAGCAAGATCTGGACATCGGTTTCCATGCGACTTAAAGAATTTAATAATGACAGTCTGTCCTTTTCTGCAGGTCTGTTCCTGGTGCCTAGTTAACAACATATTATCTGTTATCAGGCCATCTTCCTGTTTTAATTAAGCTTGCAGGAAGGTTTTATTCCTCTGGCTGTGATGAGCTTTGGTGTCCTAAATTTAATTTCTTTTTATAATCTCTACAGTAGCAAGTAGCAAAGAGAAGTTTGAACTAATAAAAAAGTGTTTGAAAGGTGGAAGCAACAAGAACTTCACAGAAATATAAATGGAAGAAAGTAAGTTAACGTATTCAAGAACAAACAGACACTGTAAACCATAGCCCTTAGTTTGTGAAAAGTGGTGGCTTTCTAATGCTGAACTTTGCTGGCTTTTATGAGGGAGTTAAGGAGTGGAAAGGCAGAAGTAAAAGCAGTGTGGTTGTTTCTGTCTGTTCTCTTTTAAAAGAATCTAAGCTATCAGGTGGTGTTACAGAGATGCCACTGGAGTTACCCTTTCTTGCAGGAGCAGGCAAAGGCGAGCAGTACTATTCTTTCTCTTAATGGGCTCTAAAATCTGCATGTTGGAGCCCTGAACTAGCCTGTAGAACCAAGACGTTATGGAAAGGGGAAGGCAGACTCATCTCTGTTTCTGATTTCAAGCTTGATTCTTCCATCTGCAAACCAGGATAGAATATAACTTGAAAATATGCAAAGCTGTTGCTGTCAAACTGTGCCTTCAGAATCCCATTTGGACTGGGAAACTTAGTAAACAAATCTGAAGATAGAAATGAAAATGAGGGTCCCTCATTCAACCACTCTTAGCTTTGCTGCTCTGATTTAGCAATGCAAAACACTTAGGAAATATGACTGTTTATTCAGCATGAAATTTATCCTAGTGTTCAGAGTTGTAGTAGTTTTTCACAACACTGAATTTTTCTTAATTCAGTTACTATTTTATTCCTCCTCTTTTAACCAATATGGTCCACTGGATTAAGGTGGTATCACCTTTTTAGCATTGCCTTTTAGCTCAGTATACTTTGAAACCAGCTTTTTATTTCCTCAAAGAAACAAAGTAGTGGCTGCATCCTAAAATCTTAAACCACTTAAAATTATTTCATAAATACACCACTTATTTGTTCAATTGTGTCTTAGTTGTATTTATCATACAGTACAACTGGGTGAGCATGAATCCAGCAAAAAACTCCACTCCTGTCATAAAAGTATTTTTTAAGCTCAGGGAAAGATTCAGAGCAGAAGAAAGCTGCTGTGTTTATCGGGTAACACTTCCAAATTTACAAGCAAACATCAGTTTCTCTAGAAGCAAGGAGCATGACAACCTTTGAGAGAAAGTTCACCTTACAGTCACAGCAAGATGCTCTTTTTTTGCAATTCACAGGAAAAACAAATGCTGAAGTACCTGGCGGCATGAAATAAGGGGGGGTGACATTGGTAGGAGGGAATGGTGGTTGTTTACTTGGGATAGAAATGCTTATACGAGGTGCAAACCTCATCTAACAGTAGGAATACATGTTACATTAACAAGATTTACTGACAAACCCCATCTGTGCCTTCCCACCAAACAAGGTCACTCAGTTAGATCCTAAGGAGCCTAATGAGCAAAGTGCCAAGTCTCTGGAGTGATAATGGAGGTTTGCTCTGACTTACGCCTCAGGCACTTGCAATATTTTTAGTACTAGAAAATAACATACAGTAGAGGGAAAAAGGTCATAATTTTTATCAGACCAGTCCACCTTGAGAAATATCAGTGTGTGTGCCTGTGCATGAACATTCCTGGATGCTTTTTATCTCTTTCTTGGTTATTCACAGTTTACTTTTCTCTTTACTTCAGAGTGGCCCTTGAGGGCACTTCAATGCCTTCATCTTGGCCATTCGTTTCACATCTGCATCTTGGTTACAGAAACTTCAGTGTGGTGGCAGCATGCCTGGTCCTTAAAAAAAGGCTGTAACACCAACACCATGTGTGGTTGTTTCGTAATTACGGGAGAAGCTTTATCCTTAAATTTTTGCTGTTTATGTGTTTTCTGTCTGCAGTTTCTGAGATAGTCTGGTCAATTTGTAACAAATATTATGGCAAGTACAAAGGAGAAAAGGACATAGATGAGCTTGGACCATTGCAGGTAGCACAAAAAACCTCTGCTGCTAAGTACCTTCAGTATTTACAGTTCTGAGTATTGAGGTTTTGCTATAGATTAGTTGATAACAAAAATAATATTTTTAAATTATTTCTCAACAACAGAACCATAGCTTATCTAAAATCATTAAGCTACAAATTAAAAGAAGGGGAAGAGAGTACTTTCCCTACACCCTGGAGCATGGTTAAACTGTGGAACTCTTTGCTGTCAGGTATTATTGGAGCCCAGTTATAAACTGTTCATCTTTTAGCCTAATAGCAGAATGGTCTGGTTGTGACCTCTAGTTTGAGTTGCTATCATTCTGTACATACTTTTTTTCTTATCTACTTTCCAAAAGTGTTCTCTGGAGTCATTTGAAATGAAACTCCAGGTCCTGTAAACCCCAGGTTCAACTACTATCTAGTAATATTTATCCACTCTTGTTATGAATATCTGATCTAGTGAATTTATCATTTGAATGCCAATACATTATGAACTGCCTGCTGGAAACTAACACCCTATTTAACTGCTCAGTGAGTAAAAGAATGATTGTCTAAATCTGTGAGATAGGATTAGGGAGGCTGAGACTACTTTATTTACATGCTATAGAAGAAATTATCGTAGCAATCATTAGAAAAAACAACACGGTGAAGCAATAGGATAAAAGCAAATTTAGAGGCATCTTCAGTGACATTTTTCTCAGTCCCATTCTTTAATGTCCTGGAGTGTTTCTGGAATGAAATAATGCTTCTTACTACGAAGGATTTATTGGGCGATGTGCTTATATAATAGATGTAGTATGAAAAAGATGCGGCAGCAGAATTGGTGGAAGTGACTCCACCCTGCAGAATCTGTTCTGCTCCACTTTCTGATAGGTTTCTCTTCTGTCTCAGTGTAGACTCGCTCAGATCCTAGCATATCACACACAGGACACTTGTTTCCAGGATGAGGATTTTCTTTTTCATTTATGTGCCTTCATACTTACTGTGTACAACAGGACATTATAGAATCGGACATTTGGAGGACAGAATAGAGCATTAATTTAAAAGTTCTTGGGGAAAAGCTTCCAGGAATATGCACGTGTGCAAATGAGTATTTTAATATTCTGAAGGAAAATGTCTCTATAATTGTCAAGGGGCTCTGCACATTAGCACCAACGCTCAGTTGCGTTATAAAGTACAATTGTAAAAGACGTCTTTATGTAGTGATATAACATCAATGACTGTAGTAGAAGTAGAATCTATAAAATTGGAAATGACATGAGAATTGTAATTCTGAGCTGAAGAATCCACAAAGATAAAAGTCACATTTTTATTTGTTGTTTTATTGTTTAATTTACAAACACACTATTGTTCAGGCTCTGCAAATATCCATCCATTAGCAGTCAGTGCATACTGGGAATCCGGAATGTGGTGTTATGCCTAGAGCTGTTTGGGATCTTCATCCAGCCTCCGCCTGTTGCCACAGCATAGTATGGGTGTCCTAGGATGTCCAGGGCTTCTCAAGTGGCAATTAATATCTGTTGTTGAACAGTCCCCATGAATATGCATAATTTAATTCCAGTCTTGTTTAAAGGGATCCCTGTGTTTCAGTCATCATAAGCAATCAGCCGTAGATGTCATGAAAAGTGATAGTGTATTTTGCAGTGGCTGAACCTATCTGGTCATAGATTAATTATTATTTCTTTTAATTTCAAACCTTCACCTTATTTTTGGTGTATGAATGAAAATTTTCTACTATGTAGAATATGCTTACAATCACATCCTCCTCATGCTGCAGGGTTTTTTTTACTGGTGCTTGTCGTTTGTCCTAAATTTTCTAGTTAGAAGTGGTGGCTAATTAGTTCAGCAATATGAGCTATATTGAAGTAGAAACTGGTATTTTTCCCCTTATGCAGTGTTGTTTCCTGTCATTTGACTCATCAAGCTTACAAAACTATGCTCATGTTGTCAAAAACATAACTAATAATATAATAACACATCCAATAACCCTAAATAGTACTCTTTATTAACTGATAGGCATAATTAAATATTCTGAAAGATAGGGGTGAAACATTGCAAAATCTCAAATTTTAGCAGGAAGAATGTAATTAGTTCACATACATTACACAGAGCAGCACATCACACTGCTCACAACACATTAGAAGAAATCAAGGTGTACATTTCAGTGTCTCCCAACACTTTACAATAAGGAGCTGCTGAAATCCCTGTTCCTCCAGTCAGCAATTAACTCAGGCACACCACACAGTATCTCATACCTGATATTCAAAGCAGACGCTGTCCCAGCTGGCACACAGGTCATGAGGGTTTTACCCTCAGGTCACTGCAGTCAGAATTTCCAAGAACCTGGAACAATTTGTTTTCTCTCCAGTCACATTATGTTTCTGGTAGCAATGATTCTTCCCCCCCCCCCCCCCCCAACCTTCCTGATGGTCATACTTACCTCAAGACTGCGTCTATCTGTGCTCCTTCCCAGTAAGCCCTTCTGTCATTGTCCCCATGGCCTCACATGTGCCCTAGGTCAGCCTTAATCTCTGTCTTACATCTTGCTGAGTTACACCCTGAGTGCAGCCTTCAAGGCAATTCTCGTAGCTGTCTTACCAAAACTTGCTGTCTGGGCTTTAAAAACACCTTTTTTTTTTTGGTCATTACTTGAAACTGAATTATTTTAAAGAAAACAAGGTGAGTTTTGGCTTGCTCTAAGTCATTTATATTGGATTTTTCCTGTATTTCTTAGGTTTCTTCAGCTTTTGTAGCTTTTGCATGGCACAAAGGAATGGCCTCAGATGTCTGTTTTCATTCTGGATAGAGAGAAAAGTGTTTTTCTGTAAAATGTGTTTCTGCCCCTTACCCAACCTGTATTGTTCAGTTACTCATGAGCACTAAAAGAGTGTGTTTGAATGTGTCTGTTTAGAAAAAGCCAATATTTTTCTTTTAGAGGATAACCAATTAAAAAAACCATACAGAGAAAAGTAAATAGTCATTACAATAAAATTTAAACACCTTGTCATATACCAAAATGAAAATTATTGCCTGAAAAAAGAGTTCAAAACATGTTTTGCTATAGAACCTCTTTACAACAGAAGAGTTGACTTAAAGATATTATATATGTAATCACCAACAAATGTTTTGTGTTTCTCTTACAATGGTAGCATGTAAAAAACACAGATCAGTAGATGAAGCTATTAGGAAGCAGGTATACAGATGTTATGTTGAAGAGTCTTACATAAATGAAAGAAAATAATGGTTACAATAAGCTTTATTGTAAGCTGTGAATAAATTACATTTAGAAAGACAATTGGGTAACACAAACTCATATGACAAACTACACTGAGAAATATACAATTTCTTGGGATCTTTTTATGCACTTATTTAGCTTTTCAGTAAAAGATGTGGCAAGTAATTTTAAATGCAAGACTAATGTGAAAGAAACAAAAATTAAACATTTTAAACCTCTTGCAGAGGCAGCAATTTAGTGTCTGTGCTCTCTCAGACTTTCTCAGGACAGTGCCCAGGTGTCATGCCCTGAGATCTCTTTGCATGGTCACTGCATTTTCACCTGGTTTTATCACAGCCTGAACCACTTGGCTGGAGGCGGCCAAGGAACTATAGAAAAGAGTGTGTAGCAGTGACCAGGGAAAGGTAAAGACAGGGAACACTTTTGTACAGGAACACTAGTCATTCATAGGGCAAATAATCATTTTATGGGATTTATGCTCACCCCTGCTAAGGTCTGAACAGATTGTGTTTAATGTTTAATTACTTCCATATAGGCCTTTCCTAGCAATTAGAGGAACATCTCACCTAATAACTTAGGCCATAACAGGATCTGAGATTGCATTTCCATGAAAGATACTGGAGTGTTGACCCCCCACACACCTGTCTGCTTGTTTCACCTTAGTTTGAAAAGTCATCTTCATGAAGCAATACTCTTATGTTTGCCAGCTGGGGATCTGATGTTAGAGAGGTTTTGACCAAATAATAGGCCCCTCCTGCTGATTTTTGCCTTATATATGTTTCCTGTCTCCCACGAGAAGAAAAGCACAAACTGAATCCTCTCTCTAGATTACCATGCTTGTATCCCTCTAAAAGGCACTGATTGATGCTTCTCATGCCTCAAACAATATGTGATACCATGTCACTCTGCTGTCTGCATGCAGAGAAAAGCTAACAATTATAGGAGTTAGTCTTTCTGTGAGTGGATAATATGTGCAATGTTTATGATGCATTTTTCTGATAACCACTTTCATGAGGAGGCATCTAAAGTGGAACTTATTTTAAGTAGTTCTCTAAGGATTCCACATGTCACTTGGCAACTTGAACAAAAGTGCTGTCTTTTCCATCCGTCTTTGTACCAAGTAAACATTTGACAGATGCACAGCTACCTAAGGTGCACAAGTGGCTTTAAGATATTTCTGCAGCCAGCCTCTGTTGTAGGCATCATGGAAATAGTCCTCTATGTGTATGAGAACTTTTGTGGAGCTAATCTATATAAAGAAATTACATAGACACGACAAGCCTTTCAAGAAGTAGTATTGATCAGGGATAGAACTATAGCAAGAAAAAAGTCTAAAATATTGTGTCTAAAAGCTTGCCTCTTTTATTCCAATTTCATTATTTGTACTATATAATCTTTCCTCACAAGTAAACCAGTGCTCTGTGCAGCCATAACACAGTATCAGGCCCAGTCTTCTCATTAACAGATGATAAATCAAAGAAATAGGGTGGGAATGTGTCAAAGAGAGCTGAAAATATTCCTCACCTACTCACTTTCACTCAGTTGCATAGGCTCTTTAGGAGAGATTCCTGTATATTTCTGCGTATGTTTTATATTTCTGAGTGCAGATTTTTCAAAATAAAAGAATTTATTGGAGGAAAAGCCTACTAAAACACTAAGCTGTGTGACCTAAGCAACAGCCTAAACTGTGCACCATAAAATCTGAAACTGGTGCCTCCCCTGGCTTTCTGGCAATGTCAAATGAGAAATTCCCAGAGCTTCTCCCGTCATATTATAACAGTGTGGAAAAGACCAAGAGACCTGATTGTGTCCTCTGATAGTGACAACAGATAGAGCTACAAAGTCTCATAATAGCGGAGGATCTAGCCCACTGTGAGCATTGTGAAAGCAGGAGGTAACAGTAAACATTTGCACTCAGGAAGAAGTCTCCAAGGTCTTGAGCATGTTTGCATGTCTTTTGTATTGTGTATTTTCTAAGCTGTCAGGAAGCTAAAGCAATGCATATTCTTTTAGGGTATAAGAATATAAAGAAAACTGACACAGATGTCCTTATAAGACTGTAGTTGGCTCACAAGTTTGAAGATACCTGCATGTAAATCATTCAATCAGGGTGGCAGAGCCTTGTCAAAGCCACCCGAGCATTGTAGCATGAAGGGCTAGCAACACGTTGGCAGCCAGCAAATTGCTGCTTCCTTCTGTGTGGAAATACTCTCCTTGTTCAGCTTTTACATGTTGATGCTCAAGCCAGAAGCAGTCACACCTGAGAAATCTCTTGAATTATGAGCTTGAATTATGGGCTATGAGACTAAGACTTTGCTCCTGCTTAAAGCAAGAAAATGTCCCACCTTGATACGGTATTAAGACATGTAGGCTAAAATCGGTGAACTGACAGCTCAATATATTTTGAATGACTATCCTACCTAGGCTCCAATATGTCCCAGTCCTCAGTAGATGTACATTTCATATAGAAACCCCACTGTGAGATAATGGTTGTTTGCAGCCTGAAGCCCAAAGACTCTGTTTTCTGTTTTGTTTCTGACAATTTCAGACATCTTGGAGGGGCGGAGGGAGGAATGTCAGCAGTCAAAAGTATTTTCACTTTAGTGTGAATGTCAAATGAACATAGATCCACTCCTGACAAGAAATGTTTAAGGGTGCAGAAAGAAGGATGAAAAGATTGCATGGTTGCTGATCAAGTTACTTGGCATTTACCTTGTACAACAGAAACACTAAAAGCGCTTCAAACCCGTCTTTCAAAAGTTAAGTGTTTATATAGGTTAAAACATTTCTTCTTTGTTGGATGTGTCCTTTCAGGAAAAGTTACTGTAGCTCTAAAAGGAGAAATATCAAAGTTCATAATCTGAATTCTTAGTTCTAAAACAGACCTATGTTTGAAAATCAAATTTCTCTTATATTTATCTCTGTGTCTTTCGACGTCATCTAAAATAATTGAACTCTTTCAAGTTATGTCTTTAACCCTGATTAAATCATAGAATGGTTTGGGTTGGAAGGGATCTTAAAGCTCATCCAGTTCCAGTCCCCTGCCGTAGGCAGGAACACCTTGCACTAGACCAGTTTGCTCAAAGCCACATCCAACCTGAACGCTACCAGGGATGGGGCAGCCACAGCTTCTCTGGGCACGCTGTGTCAGTGTCTCATCATCCTCACAGTAAAGAATTTCTTCCTATCTTATATCTAATATCTAGTATAAATCTACCCTCCTTCAGTTTAAAATCTGAACCCTCATCCTATTATTACACTCCCTGATAGAGTCCCTTCCAGTCTGTAGTCCCCCTTTAGGTAACAGAAAGCTGCTATAAGGTCTACCCTGAGCCTTCTCCAGGCTGAACAAAGCCATCTTTCTCAGCCTGTCTTCATAGGAGAGGTGCTCCAGCCCTCTGAACAACTTTATAGCCCTCCTTTCCAACAGGTCCATGTGTGTTTTGTGTTGAGGGCCCCAGAGCTGAACTCAGTACTCCAAGTGGGGTTCACAAGAGCAGAATAGAGGAGACGAATCACTTCCTTTGAGGTGCTGGCCACACTTCTTTTGGTGCAGCCCAGCACACTGTTTGCTTTCTGGGCTGCAAGTGCACATTGCCAGGTCATGTTGAGCTTCTCTTCAACTAGCACCCCTAAGCGCTGCTCTCAGTGTGTTCTCTGCCCAGCCTGTATTTGTGCTTGATTATACAGCTGCATTGTGCACACGCACCAACTAGTCTGTTGACAAATGAAAGAAGATTGTGCAGCATGCCTGAAATTGTTCTGATATCTTCACATTATGTAGTACATAAGCAAAAATTTGTCCATTATACCTTCTTGTAGAAAAGAAATATTCTATTAAACAGCTATTCATTCTGTATATCGCATTGTTAAACCCAGATAGTTTAAAGTTATAAATCAAAGCTAATGATTTGGATTCTGCCTCAAAGTTAATTACTGGTGCATTCTCTTGTACCTGGTTGTATTTGAAAGCAAGTGTCTAAAATCACAGGGAATAAAATTAGATGAAAAAAAATCTTTGATCATTAAAAGTATATACAGTTTTGTTTAAGGTATAACTGCAGATAATTCTGTTGTTTACAAGATAATCATCAATTTGACTATGAAAATAAAATTGCAAATTGTTTTGCTTCAATTAAGAGTACATGAATAATTCTGGCATGCATAAATATTTTACTGTTGAAAACTGTAGCGCGGAAGTTTTTATGGTGCTCTTAAAACAGGTCTAATGCACAGTTAATAACACACACACCATAACTGTCTATGGGGGGAGAAGCCATCTGTCACAAAGAGAACTAGAAATGGTGTTGCACCAGAACCTGCTAAAAGACAATTACAGTAATGTGAGCAGTGAAACACTGCAGCAATAGAGCTACAACAAAATATGTGGATTTATCCTGACTTTTGTCAGATCTTGACATGGTCCATAGCGCATGCTATGTGCTGAGATAATATTCCTAAGAAATTTAGGAAGGCTCTCCAAACCTATGCTTTCACTTCCATAACACACTGTGTCTCAAACTGTAAAGGGTGGGCAAAACCCACAATTGCAGAGTTAATAACTAAGATTTTCAAATAAATCTTTCCTTTAAGGTTTTAAAGAGAAAGATGAGTGATAAAGTGGCCTCATATTAGAAAACATTTGGATAGCATGTAGTATTCTGACTCATATGCAGTTAAATATCGGTATTTTCAGCTAAGTGGCATAAAAATTATAGTATCAATGATTTGTAGTGGGTAAATGGAAGGTTAAGACCGTAAAGTAATTCAAACATAGATGAATAAACAAATACTTTGAAATGTATTATTTATTCCAGTGGCCTGGTATCGTTTTAGATTGCTTTGGGTAACCTTCAGGACTGTAAGGGCTAACTTTCATGCCTTTGCTCAGACCATGTTTATGTTAGTTGAAGAAAACATCGGTACATCTTAGACCTTGTACAGTAGAGCTAATGTCATTTGCGCTAGGTGAGCATCTGCTCCTTCATCAAAAATTCATAACTTTATCAACACCTACTTTTGGAAAAAAAAATCAATCTTGATAGCTTAACAAATCTTTGAATCTTGTCTATGCCATTTGGTGCTAACATGTAAAATACTTATGCTTTGCTGAGTCAGGCTTGTAGAGCAGACTGTGTGATCTACTTGGTAAAGACCCAGGACCTCATCTACTGAGTATTTATTTGCATGCTTCTTCGTTTCTTATCACAAAGCAAAACATTCTTTTCTTCTGGAAGGGGCAAGCTGAGGTGGAGTTGGCTGGGCAAGGGACACGTAACAGAGATTACCAAACATTTTGTTTTTCTCAAGTTCTTTTACTTTACCTCAGAAAACATAGTAGTTCCACATACCTAAGCAAAGGAAAGTTTTCTATGGCATCCGTGTATGCGGCATTTTTCATTGCTCTCTCTTTTTCTATTTAAAATGTTTACGTTCAGCTTATGTGTACTGCCCTTTATGTGATTTTTGGGCTTTGACCGCTTAGTTTTAGGTCATTTGCTGTTAATATAATCCTTAATATCAGTAGTTCAGGTTGTGCTGTAAAATACTAATCCTTATAATCGCCCAGGAATTACAGCCACTGGAAACTGTGGTCTTAGAAGGAAACTGTAAGACATTACTGTACCGTGAGAAAACAGAAAATTGTGACCCAAAAAAAAAGAGTAATAGAATAATATTCAAAGACAATAGCAATAATTTTAACTATTAAGGATATAAAAAATATTCTTTTAGGAACAGCAGGAAACATTTCATTCAGGTGTGAAATCACTGCCCACCAAATAATTTAGTTGAATTTGACCAAGAGCTTCCTTTCAGTTGCAGCTGATTGGAAAATACAGAAGCTTATTTCCTGATCCCTCTTCAGAGACGACTGAGACCCACAGCTGCCATCCCAAACAGGCAGCTTCCTCTGACATAATACCTCCAGGTATTTCTCCCCTCTGCCTGGTTCTTTGGCTGAGATTCATCACTGTATCATTGGCTCTGGCTGCAGAAATAGAGGAGGATGAGAAGAAAACGCACAGCATATAAGACACTGGAGCTGTGTTTAAAAATACTATTTTTGTGGCGCACATATGCATCTCATTGTAATTCTGTAGCTTTCCATAGAATTACACCAAAAGCACAACAAAGCATTTAGGAGGAAACTTTGTTCCCTTCCAGGTGAACAGGATCACAGAAAGGAAGAGGAAATATTATAGCTTTCCAGTTATCTATGTGCAAACTGAAATGCCAGAAGTAGCAACCAGATCTTCCAGACCTGTAGCACAAAGATCAGGTGTTTACAATCCACTTCATTAACCTTGGTAAAATCACTTTTCCATACCTTTTATAAAGACACACCTGGAATTCTAAATTCAAAATAACTATCTAGGAAAAAACCACAAAAAATATCCTGAGTATTGCTTGGAGTAATTGAGTCAATGTAAGAGAAGGCAAAGAAAGAAATTAAAATGTTAGGATATAGTAAATGAAGAACAAGCTAGAAAATATCTGTGATGGAAATTATTATAATGACGAGGTCTTCTTGGGATGGTTTGCTCATTTCTGGTCTACCTGTTTCAAAGACAGGACAGTGGTAGTGCAATTAGGAAACTGGTTTCAAAAATACTGAAGCCATGATGAGCTTGGGGCCATTTCAATCATCCCAGAAAGGACAAAGCTGAGATAAATATATGAACTGCTTATTGTAGAGCTATGCTTCTATAGAAATTTTCCTACAACAGAAGAAAAGGATATTCAGAAGTTTTAAAAAGCAACAGATTTAAAATGCACTAAAACATTTTTACAAAGTATGTAATTAACCTGTGGGACTTGTTGCCATAGAGTAGCACTGAGGCCAAGAACGTATCAGGATTTAGAAAGAGTGGACATTTTTATGTATAATCAGAAGTTACCATATTATATTAGAGAGCATAAAGTGCTTTTATAGAGGATATAAAGTGCAATACTTTACGCCATAAGGCAACCATTAACTCACGGGGGTTAGGAGAAAATGTTTTCAGCTGGCAGGTTAATCTGTAGCGGACACTCCAGGGCTCCTTGGAGTTACAGCCATGCTTTGGCTACAGTGAAGGGAAGAAGGCAAGGTAGGCTGGCAGTCCATCATGGCATCACAGGTCTGTGTGTTTCATCTGTGCTCTTACTCTTGCTTTTATTTTTATTCATTTATTTCTTCATAACAGTGTTTTGCTAAGAACATGGATTTATTGTGTGTAAAGCTCATCCAGCTATCTTGTGTATCTTTATGCTCAGTAAAGGGAAGTAACTATGATTTCCTATGTAGCGTAGCTGCTGCTTTTTTGAAGCGAGTTGTTAATGCAAGGCAGATGTTAAAATGCTTGCTTCAGTCTTGGCTGAAGGATCTGGCATATTTCCTTTTAGGGGAATACTTTAAAATCCCCTCATTCTTCTATTAATTCAGTGTAACTGATTGTAAGAACTATGTTAGTAAAATTAATATTTCAGAGCAGCACTGTGCGGGGTATTTTTAACATGCAGCACCACAGCCCCTGTCACTTGTGTCATCCTGTCATCATGTACGCCTTCAGACATAGGCAGGCTGATACTAATGAGCTCACCACTCCATGTTCCTATATCATGAAGTTCAGTACTAATGAGAAAAAATCCCAGACTGTAGTCACACTCTAAATCAATTTGGCAAGATTGATCAAAATATTCATTGAAACATTTTGCTCTTCAACTCAGCCTGAACCCTGCAGGCATATCTGCCTTGCTTCTATATGCTTCTGTGTGTGAGTCTGTGTGCATGTATGTGAGTGTGTGAAATGAAACAAGAAGTCAGTTGGTTTTCCTCCTCGTGATGTTCAAGTACTGCTTTCAGAATTAAAAAGCAAAGGCTGAATTCTCGTTACTCTTTTCTCCTTGGGAGGTGCTTAGGAGTTTAGAAATGCTTAGAAAAATATCCTGCACCCCTCTTCTCATGTGCCTGTCAAAAGAAGGCCTGAGAATGACCGACGTGAAGCAGCAAATTACTTGTCAAAAGGCCAACAAGGAAAACAACAAATGGGAATCTGTCAAAAAAAGAGAGACATCACTGGCCACACAGCCCTGGAAATGTAATATATCTTTTGTCTGTCATCTGCATGCCAAATTTCCATGCCTTCCTTCAACAGAATTTCCTCTTGTCATGTCAGCCTTGATAAGCATGGGCTAGCTCAAGCTGTCTACTTTTTCACGTGCATTTCAAGATAAAACACAGTCCACAGAGCCAAGGATGACATTAGCTGACTGATGCTCAACAAGCTGGACTTTGTGCTCAGAAGCGTCTAGACACAAAATCAGAGCAGCACAAATTTGCAATGAGGGATGAGCAGGGGATAGATTTACAAATCTCAGCTATGATGTTATCTGTCCCTCCAAAGGGACAGGAATAATTCATGCTGGTACCAGTTTAAAAGCCAGACACCCAGGCTAGTCATATATTATGTATCTCTGGTTCCTTGCAACAGTAGAGAAGGTTGCCGTTGATCATCTGACTTCACCATTCATTGCCTAGAAACTGGAAGCTTTTTTCAAATGGCCAAGTGGAAAACTCAGGCAAACCTAAGCCTGACATGGTCTTAAAATACTTCACATGTTACTGTTCACAATGCTGCAAACCCACTTTAGTTTACAATGTTAAATACATAAACTGCATTCCTAACAGCCTATTTCTTAGATATACTATGCACTATAAAATAAGATAGTTATTCCAGGAAGTTTTCAGTGATGGTATGAACCCAATTATTCAGAAACTTGAGAATAAACTCCACAGGCAGCGCCCTGCTGTGCTGAAGCAGCAGGCTGTTGAGGCAGCTCCCACGCTGCAGGGTCAAAGGGGGGACTCTGCCCTGGCTCTGTGCACAGACTCTCAGTAGTTCTAACTAAAACAGATGTCAAGTGTTCTACTAAAACCAGCAAAGGCAGTGGTCCACAGTTCATTTCTATGGCTTTGTATTCAAAAGGTGCCAGATTAAAAATAGCTGCATACTTGGCAGGGAGATAGGTAGCTCTTTGGCCATGTGAAGAGTGGTATAAAATGTTTGTCTCATTTAAATGCTGTTGGCTATTCAGATATCACTGGATATTAGCCCCCGTTGCCGAGCATAGGTCTGTGGCTTAGCATCACTAGATTTCCAGAGCAGTGTTCCAGCAGCCAGCTAAAGCTTCAGCCGGCAAGTAACACATCCAAGGTGGGTGAGTTTGCCTGAAGGAACTTAAGTCCCATATATGCAAGCCCTTAGAAATGAAACACTATTTAAATGCAATAATGCAAATGTCCATCTTGAGAGCAGCCCAAGCCCTTCCTCTGCTGATGTAGGAAACTGTTGTGGTTTTTTTTTGTTCAGGGATTTTTTATTTTTTTTTCCCTTTTATAACACAAAATAGCACTACTATGAAGCCAGGAAAAAAAAAACAATCATATTGTCCAAACAGGTTCTCTGGAGATGAGATAAGGGGTTATTAACCAAATACTCAGTTACAGGCATATATCATCTGCCATAGAAAGCCAGGATCAGTTCTTATCGCTTTCCTTTCGCAACGCAGGATGCTGGTTTTAATGTGTTCCTGCTTGCCCACTTTTATCTGGCTGGTGAGGTTTATTTCTCTTGACAGAAACTGTCCCCAGGCATCTGTTTCCACAAATAATGGTAAAAGCAGATACTGGAACTGTTTGACTCTGTTCAGTGAATAGACTCTACTAAGGGCCATTGAAATTTTAGTGAAAAGAGAAGTTTTAGGGAATCCAGATGTTAATGTGCTTTTTAATCTTTTTCCATACCTATACAAGACAATGGCTTTCAGGGATAAGTTAAAATTCCACTTATTCAGTTATTCAGAACATTTCTGCCAAAGTCATTAATCAAAAGTAGAGAAACAGTGTTGCCTACTAACTGGTGTGTGTCTCGGGTAGGCTATGTGAAGATTTTATTTTCTACACTGGATTAATAATTGCATATAGAGCAGAGAAAGTAAGACACACAGAACCTCCTTTCCCTTGTTTGATCTTAATAGGATGAGTCATTAATTTTAAAAACCTGTAGGAATAAATTCATTAAAGTTGTCTATTCAGAAAAGCAAGACCTTTGATTTATGAGAGACTTCTGACACCCTCCATACTCCTTTTGTAGCTTGTTTTTATTTTTCTGTAGCTTTGCAGCATCTCAGACATCTTCAGCATAAGTTGAAGATTCCTTTTCTTAGTGCAGGTTTTTATTTATATCTTTTTTTTCCTCAGAATCTTAAGCAATAGGTACAGAAGTTTGGTACAGTAACAGAAAATGCCATGGGATTCTTTGCCATAGGTATGGAGACGCTTTGCAATGTTCTCTCTCATTTTTCCCTTCTCCCTTGCACCAGTGTCAGACTTCTAGGACAGCTGTTGTTGCAGCCCATATCTGAAGGAAAATGCCTCTTCCTCTCTCCCCTCCAAAGAAAGGAAAAACAAAAAGGCACTGTAGCATGTGGTGCATTTTCAGCTGCCTTCCTCCCAAATTCTGTACATAATGTGAAATAAGGCAGTTACTCTTTTTGGAGCCCCAACAGATGTTTCCAGTGCAGAAAACCCCACATCCAGATATTTCTGTTCATATTGTAACAGAGAGATGGGTCAGATTTAAGTCTGCTATGATTATTTGGGTTTCTCAACTTTTCTGTCATCATTTAAAGTTTGGGTTCAGCTGTGGCTTTGATATGACAGGAGTTATTTTACAATTTCTTAGTCAACACACAAAATGGATGAGTTGCCACTGGACTAACATTTATTTTGACATTGTAGCCATAGCCAGGGCTGCTTTTTAAGTTGAATAATTGTCAGAATAGGTTGTCCAGCTCCCATCTCTTCAGCCACATCTTGGGTTTTTCTAAGCCTGCTTGAGAGATCTGCAAGTTTTCTTGCACTCCTAAAATCTCATGGCTAGGATCAGGAGAACTGCAGTACAAAGGAAGGGACAAGAACTCATGTAGAAACAAGAAGAGTTAAGCTGCCTTAAGGTTGCAGTTGAGTGTTGTTTTTTTTTGCTGTAAAACTTTTCTGTGGTTCCCCATCTGTTTGAAATTGAAAACTCCTATCACTCAGCTATCTTAACACTTTAATTCAATGACATTTTTGAAATGCTTTGAATTTATAATATAGGACATCGCTGTCATCAGTACAGATGATGTACAGATGATGTATTTACCCAAATCAATCCAGATTAAAAACAAGCCAGTACGCCAAGCTTGTGCATCCCTTTCTTATTTGCTCTTTGAATAATAGCTGTTGGTCCAAGGTTTTTGGTGGATATCTGACACGTCAAAGGAAAGTTATTCAGATAGTTGTTATTGAAGTATATTGTAAGAGTGTGATTGCACTTGATTTGTTTTCAGCAAATTATGTGATCCTTGTCCGAAGAAAGCCAAGCCACAAGATGAAAATAACAAAACCAGTCATGTTAGTTTGAAAAGCCTAAAAATTCACTAGAAAAAGCCGTTTAAGTGATATCCTTGTAGTTCCTTAAATTTCCTCCTTTGTTCTGTTCAACAGTGTGTGCTGCTCTGTCCTGATGTTAGGGAATGTTTATGGGACTGGGAAGTGTTAGGGAATGCTTTATCTTTTCTCTGTGTGAGAGAGATAAATCCAAGGAAGTTGGTTTACTCAAAACCACCATTGCATGGGTCGAATAATTACAGTCGTGCCTCTGAAAAAGTCATTCTAGGACCTGAAATTGTCTGTATGCCTGGAAAGAGGTGGCACATTTTCCAAATTTCCTGCTTTCTGAGGCAGTGCTCCATGCTCAGCGTGCTGTGGAGCTGTGTAGAGCTTGTAGGAGCCTTTGAGAGTAGCAGTTTCTAGATTAGCCGCACACCTCTGAGCTAGCCAGGGATTCTCTCTTCTAAAAACTTACTTTGTACAAGAAAACTAGAGGATGTATTAGTGATTGATTTATTCATTAACAATGTTTTCCACTGCTCTTTGTTTCCAAAAGTGAATTCCATAGTTTGTTACATCTAATATATATTTGAAATCTTTCAAGATAAAGATGCTATAAAGTCTGAGACATCGTTACTTTTAACAGTTGTCACAGGGTTATAATTGTGCTTAGAATTGTGTGATGTATTGATGTACAATTGTAACAATTAGTATTAATGACAACTGTAGCCCATTGCACATTTTTGATAGTGGTCCTATTTCAAGTACCATCTCCTTTTCCAGCAGCTTTCGATACAGTAGACTTGATAAATAGCTTGAACGACCTCAGGCACACTTATTTGCTAATTAAATATAACACTTTCAGTTGGATGCTTTTTCGATATGAATACACAACAGAGGTAGGAGGGAATATTGGGTTTGAATGACAATGATGAATAATATTAATATTTACCTGCTATTGGAATCTGGAGCCGCACCAATGAGCTATAGAGTCTTAAAACCTTAATTAAAGGTTAATGAAAGAGAATATTGAGAAATCTATTCAAGGAGCAAGAAGTGAGGAAACAGGGTGCCCTAACTCATTCACAGTTCTGCCATTCTCAGGCTCAGAAGTTGCATGCATCAGGCTTCCGTAAGACTGATTTATACACAGTGTGTGTAGTTTTGAATTCACCTTTTGGCTTTCGGATCTCCTAGGCTGCAGGTGTTCTATTTTCCTTTTAGCAAAAGCATCCTTCTGTTAAAGGCAAAGACGGCTTTGTGATATACTCATGCATCTCTATGAGTTCAATTAGAAAATACCACTTAGGCTCTCAGGAAAGACTGGCAATATTATGATCAGATCTACAAAACAAAATATTCAAGACGTGTTGATTCTGTTCTTTTTGAACTCTTAAGAAAAATCGTGCAAATTTTGCAGCGTAATACACAGGAATGATATAGTTGGTTTAAAGTCAGAGACTGCATCTTCATTGCTTTCCTAATATATGGTACTGATTATGTATTAATAACACCTTATTATCTCTTGTCATGTTAATAAATGCAGCGTTTGAATATTATATGCCAGCTCATAAGGCTTGAAAACACAAGCTCTGATTTCTTGCACAGCTCGGATGTTCTTTTAGGGTTATATACTGCTCTGATGGAATAGTAGATTTATAGACCCCAGTCAATGTATGTAAGCTTGAACACGCGTAGAAGACCAGTTTATAACTAAATATTTTGTAATTAATACTGAATGTAGGATAAAGTTTATGCTGGTGTAAATACTAGAGGAATATATGTTTAGTGCTTTGGTTTGTGTAGACCCTCAGCTTTAGTGTTGCTGATGCGTTTGAAATAAGAATAATCCCATTTGAATCTTCAGATATACCACTAATGCTGCAGAAAGAAAACACTTTGGAAGTTCACCCTTATAAGTATACACTTTTCCCTCTGGCTTTTTCTAACATGATTAATCAGATGCAAGAAGTGTGCTGTTATCCGTTCGGTATTGTGCATGAATGTGTACACAGCAAAATTACACAGTACAGATTACAAAGTGTCACTACTTCTTACCTTGCAGACTTTTCAAGGGGCTCAAGAACTTCATATTTACAGTGTATTGTCAGCTGTGATGAAATTTACCCTGAAGTTACATGCAGGGCAAGCGTTTTTTAAAAGGAGTGGTAATTGTGAGTGCTTCTTTGGATGCTTAATTTTGTAATCTTTCATACAGCCGTGCTTCTCAAGAGTTAAACATTAGCACCCTGGTGCACAGACCTCTTTAAATCTTCTTGAAATCACAAAATACGTTTTACAAGTCACTTTGAGAAACCTCGGTTTATCCCCTGGTTGCAGAAGGAATAATAGGTATAATCATTACAATGATAGCGTTGATACTAATATCAGTAAACATTTGTTGTGGTTTAAGTCTCTATAAACTCACGCAGCTGCTCTCTCACTCACTCCCCACTCTTTCTTCCCTCCGCTCCTGGAGGGATGGGGAGGAGAATCGAAAGAATGCAACTCCCACAGGTTGAGATAAGAACAGTTTAGTAACTAAGGTGTAACACAAACCACTACTGCCACCACCAATAATAATAATGACAAGGCAAATACAAGGAAAGAATACAACAGCTCACCACCAATATCAAGCCCAACAACGCAGTGCACCCCCACCAGCAGCAAACCCCCACCACCCTTGCGGGTCTCTGCTCTCCGTCTTTACATCCTGGACATGACATGCTGTGGTATGGAATAACCTCTTTGGTCAGTCTGGGTCAGATGTCCTGTCTCTCCTTCCCCCCCGGCTTCCCCTCCTCCCTGGCAGAGCATGGACTCACAAAGTCCTTGGCCAGCCTAAACATCACCAAGTAGTAACTGAAAACACTGGTGTATTGGGAATGTACCTGAGAGTCAAATCTCCTAATTCCTTGAGGGCAAGCAATAGGGGTTTTTCAGCATCACAGAAACATACACATTATAAGCTCACTAACAGAAATATGGTATGACATCCATCACTAATAAGTGCAACTATCTTGAGCAGAGTTGATCTCGTGGATATTACTACTGGCAAACAAAATGTAACTTACTATTAGTTCCTTTTCTTTCTTGAAAAGGAGGTCATTTGGTTTCATAAAGATGTATCTTTCACTTTTATTCTAAAAGCTGTTCTCATCTGAAGAATAATCCAGTGGAAATTCAATTAGTTATGAACAGAGTTACTTAATTGCTTGAGAACTTGGATACAAAGTTATGAGTATAATTAGCCAAATTATTCAGTACTATACATTTCATAGGTAAAGAGCTTGAACTAAGGCAGTCCTTGTCAAATATGGCACAGTTGGATGTCTTAAGTGTTGTTACCCTTTAAAACATGCAGTTGTATTGAAGAGTTATTTATTGACATATCTTGGAGAATATGGTACCAGAGGCCGTTTGATAATGATAAGCAATTTATTATCAGATTCTTGCTAGGTCTGCTTATTTTAAAGTGTGACAATATGATGAGAAGGAAGGTGTGAACTGCTGCCAAAGGCCAAGATGATCTCAGTAATGTTCTCTAGCTGGCTATAACACCGAGCAAATGCTTCTACCTCTGTAATATCTCTTCAAATCTGAGGCATACCTCAGAGATCCTCTCTGACACATTACTCAGCTTTTAAATCTGTGACTCACCTGAGACAAAAACTTTATTTCGAAACAACTAGCCTGAAAACAGCATGTTGTATAATTTTGGGAATAGCCTCTGTTTCTAATAAATTCTGAATGTCTCTGAGCCTTGCTGGTCAGACATGAGTCAGAAATACAGTGGCACAAACTGCCTTTCAGGTAATTTTCCTGGGGATAAAGTGACCTGATTGTGGAAATCGTGATTCTTTTCTGCTGAATTTGGTAGATCTTTTAACTTGTTGTGCATGATGTTTCTGTTTAAGCGGTCGACTGGGTCAATGTGACTGTCTTGAATTTCTTGAACTTAGTTATTAGTGGTGAAACTGACTCTCAGCCTCATAGTAAGAAGCTCAGTCTTAACAAATGCAAGACAAAAGGTGCAAAATATTTGCTTATTTCATTCGAGTCAGTAGAAAACAACACAATAACATGAGATCAGACCTTGCCACAAAAGAAGAAATTAAAACTATATGGATACTATTGAATCTTTCAACCTCAGTATTTCAACTTAAAAATCCCTAAAAGGGTTCCACTTATTCCACATATCCACCTATTAAAAAATGGAAAAGAATCTAATAAGTACAAAATTTCAAAGTGTGGCTATATTAAAATACCTTAATTAGTTGCATTTTTTCTTTAACCTCTGGTAGCGGCAATAACAGAAGATTAAACTTCAAAGTGGAGGTCACCCATTATATATATTAATGTATATATTATATATATTTTATATTACAGATATATATAACCATATATATCTGCAAAGTGACAACTTTACATTTAAAGTAGATAGATAACAAAGCCATCCTTATCATCTAAGTGGTGTACACCAGTGATGTATGTAACACACACTTGACCTGCAACACTAAACGTCTCATGCCAGCTGGCCAGTTTGTGTTCTTTAATAATCAGCTTGCCAGTTAGAGGGGAACAGAAAAGGTCAGCTGGAATTCAGAATAGTTTATGCAATAGGTAAAAATTCTAGGTGAATACATTGCCACATGACACTGCTGTGATCCACACATATTGGGATGGCAGGTTATTTAATGAGAAGTAATTAGCTCACCTTTCCCACAGAATATATGCCATTCCTGTCCACTATGGACATCCAGCTTCATGCACAATTACACTTTCTGACCTACACACATCCATTCAAAACCACAGCGATTTACTTCACCTGTAAAATATTGTCCATCTGAAATATTTTTCGACAAGGCCCTACCTAGAAGAATGTTTAGACTAAAAAAAACAAGCACGAGTGCTATCATCTTAGACCTAGCAGCTGTCAGTGCTATATAGACAGTTCACAGGGCATACAGGTAGCAGATGAGTGGAGTACTAGTACAATAGTAGTAAAAAAATAAATGTTAAAGTCAGCAACATATTTTTCTGTTGACTGTTTCTAACTTGCTGCTAGTCTGCCTGCTGTGAAAAAGCTCTATATTTTTACTTGTGAAAACTCATCCCCATTTTGAGATATAAACCAGAAATAAATGTAATAGAAAGCTACAACAGCAGGTACAGAATAATTCTGATTATTTTTTTTGTACTAGTAGTGATAATGGTAACAATTTATTTTCTAACATCTCTGGAAGCTCCTAGCTATAGCATAGGTAAACCATTATGATTAGGTTGTAATCAATATGTTAAATCAGTGAAACTTAATTATATGCTCCTGTTATCCTGGAGCATCCTTTTCAGCTCATTCTAGAACTAAGCTAATCACAGTAGCATTTGAATATTCTTGCTGTTGGGGATTTATCATATTTACCAAGATTTTTCAGTAGACTCCATGCAAAGTTCAGGTGAACCCCTATCATCTTTAAGGAGCAAGCTAATGATCCAGATGTTGAATCATGGCTGTAGCCTTTTGTCTTACTTATTTTTTTTCATGTTATGAAACACCTAAATATTTGTCCTGCATCTCTCTTAAAGTAACAAAAGAACCCTCCAAATTAGTGGCTTCTTTTGGCAAAAAAATTATCAACAGTGCATTAAAATAAGGTGGTCAGGATCCTAATAAAACATTCATACACATTTCTAAGGTATTACTGCATTCTTCTATATATTTCTTCCAACTTCTTTTTTATTCTTGTTGGTTTGTATTGTTTAGGTTTGGGGGATTTATTTTATTTTGGGTTTGGCATTGTTGTTATGGGCTTAAGTAGTGGGGAAATTAAAACCTACTCAGCAATACAATTATATTTCCTCAACAAATAATCTAAGCAGATTTAACTGTGATTTTATTATTGACTTATGTTCTTAAGTTCCTGTAAATATATGTGACACTATATATATTATTTCTCATATTGCCACCACTTATCTTCATAGGTAGAAGAGACCTTTTTGTTTTTCCAATTCCCTCATATATCCTATCAGATAAATATATTTCTGTATGCATTTAGCAGACTTAAAAAAACCCCACAACATATTATGCAAATTCATTTTTCTTGGCATTATCATACATTTATTTAAAAGCAACTTGGTATGAAAACAAGATCTATGTAGGCTGATGTATTCTAAATTAGTTTTCGAGAGGCCCATTATAGTATACCTATTCATTGAAAAGAACTCTGAAAAATGTCCACTTTGATCTGCAAGGCTGGTGTAATACTCTAAATGGAAATGTGAATCCATTGGAAGGAGCTTGATTAAACCAGATATACCAGAAGGAAATTAAGATGCAAGAGATGTGGTTTAATCAGGCTGCAGTTGTACTAATTTAGCTCTTCTGGGAAGTGTAGGGCCATAGCTTGGACAGTGCAGATCATTATTATTTCTTTAATCATTTCCACGTGGTAGGAGGTAACGGCTATCTAACTTCTGCAGCTGGTCCTGTGCCTGTCTGCAGAACAGAAACGTTGGCTGTAGCAGAGGTAGCTGCTCTTTGCCTTAAATGTGAGGGCTGCCAAAGGGTATGACCGCCCCTGGACAAGGCAACTGTCGTATCAGTGCCAGAAGGGGTACTGCAGAGAGCAAAACATGGAAGTATATAGGAGTATAAAATGTGAAGTTCCTAAGCCACCATGCTAAATCCACAACATGGGAAAAGGGATTATCTGTTTGCTACAGCAACTTGGCTATCCAGCCTCTTGAAGGTGTGTCTTCCCCCAAGGCTAATTTCAAGCATGATTTATCAGGGACCCAAAACCCAGTGGGTGAAGAATTTCACTAGATACCTAGTATCTGCCAACTGCAGCAGCATGAACCCAGCTGTATTCCAATAACTCTAAAATGCCGTGGATTAAAAAAACCCAATCAAAGCGCTTTACCAATGTTAGTATTACTTTAAATGATTTCTGATCTTTTATAAGATAACTCTTGCATAAAAACTGATGTCATACCAATTCTAGAACTGGGATGCTGAGAGTTGCTGTTCTGAATGTGAGGGGATTCTCACTTCAGGACCCTTGATTCCTCATACTTAATATGCAAATATACAAGTCAATGATTTACACAGAAGTGATTCTTCTCTCTACTTTAAAGAATGTGTTCGTGAATAAATCTGCCTAGATATTTTCTGTCTCCTCTTATATTTTAGAAGTTCCCTATTTGTTCCTGCCTTTGAATGACACTGTACTGTAGCAACCAAACAAAAAAGCCATAACAGCAGGGGAAAAACAGTGACATGGCCAAAACAGGGTTAGGGCTTGGGTGCCAGATTTGTTGTGGAAAAAACATATGGGTTTGCAATCCCAGGCTGCATTTTTTCCACACTTTAGAGTACCTACTAACGTATTTTCCATACCAGTCCGTTTGAATATCCCACCACCAGTTTTGCACTGATAGGAAGTGCACAGTATGCGTCAGTCTTGTATCTTTTCCCTTTTCATGTCTGACATGGAAGAATTAATTGTCCTACTGATATTCTTCCTTATCCACATCACAGTAGAATCATTGTTTATAAACTTTTTCCTTCCGTGGAAAAAGAAATACATTTATAAAGAAAACAAGATGTTATAAATAAAATGTTATTATTCTGTGAAATAGGGGGAGAAAACAGTGTACTGAAGCCTATTTTCCATAAATGTGTCAGTTTTCTGGAATTAATTCAGGGACATGCAGAATTCCCCTGATATTTTGGAATGCACATAATAACAAATGAACATACCTCTCAAAAGTTGTTTCATTTCATTTGACAATTATGTCATTTCAAATTACAAAAGTATGTATTATGAAGGTAGGTATCTCCATTGGGTTTGCATGGAAAGGTTTTGATAGCAGAGGGCTGGCTTCTGTGAGAAGCTGCTAGAAGCCTCCCCTGTGTTCAACTGAGCCAGGCCCAGATAGCTCCGAGACAGACTCACTGCTAGCCAAGGCCGAGCCCATCAGCAATGGTGGCAGCACTGTAATGATAATGTATTTAAGAAGAGGGAAAAGTTCCTGCCCAGTAGCAATGGCAGCTGGAGAGAAGAGTGAGAATATGTGACAGAGAAACAGCCCTGCAGACACCAAGGTCAGTGAAGAAGAAGGGAGGAGGTGGTCTAGGCACTAGAGCTGATTCCCTTGCAGCTAGTGGTGCAGACAATGTAAGGCAGGCTGTCCCCTTACAGCCCATGGAGGAGAACCCACAGTGGAGGAGATACCTACCTGCAGCTCATGAAGGTCCATGGTGGAGCAGGAGAATTACCTGAAGGAGGCTGTGACCCTGCGGGAAACCTGCACTGGAGCAGGCTCCTGGCAGGACCTGTGGCTCCGTGGAGAGAGGAGCCCACGTGCAGCAGGTTTGCTCAGGACTTGTGACCCTATGGAGGACCCACGCTGCAGCAGCCTGCTTCTGAAGGGACCCACACTGGAGCAGTATGTGAAGAACTGCAGCCTGTGGGAAGGACTAACACTGCAGGAGTTCATGGAGGACTGTCTCCCATTGGAGGGACCCCACAAAGGAGCAGGGGAAGAGTGTGAGGAGTCCTCCCCCTTAGAAGGAAGGAGAGATGTGTGATGAACTGACCACAACGCCCATTCCCTGTCCCACTCTGCTGCTGCAAGGGAGGAGGTAGAGAAAATCAGAGGTGAACTTGAGACTGGGAAGAAGGAAGGCGGGGAGAAGGTGGTTTTAAGATTTGGTTTTATTTCTCATTATCCTATTCTGATTTGATTGGTAATAAATTAAATTAATTTTCCCCATTTTGCCTGTTTTGCCCATGATGGTAATCATGGTGAGTGATCCCTTCCCCTCCTTATCACAACTCATGAGCCATTCATTATATTTCCTTTCCCCTATCCAGATGAGGAGGGGAGTGGTAGAGCAGCTTTGCTGGGCACCTGATGTTCAGCTGGGGTCAAACACCGCAGTATCTTTCCCATATACAGTGTGAAAAAAGTTTGAAATTGAAGTCTGTGTGGCAAAATGCAAGGTATCTTTGACTCCAGCCATCTCCCCATGAGCGCTCATCATCTTTCAACAGTGTCTAGGTATTAGCAATTTATTTGATATGAGTACGATAAAAGCTTGTTCTTTTAAGCTTTATCCTGTGCTATGTGAAGTCAATAGGAGTTTTGTCATTGGGTTTAAAGGAAGCAGGGACAAAATCCTAATTAACAGTGTCAGCTCTACCTATCAATCAAAGGTGGACGACTCATAATGAAACATAATTACCAGAACAGTATAAAATGCGAAGTATTGAAAGAGAATATGTGCAAATGAAGTGTAAGACCTGCACCTTTGAGATGCTGAATACTTTCTGGCAGTGGATGCCTTTTGGTTAATTCATTATTTTGCATCTTGGTAAGGTTTCCTGGGCTTCTATACAAAAGGTGCTTGTAAGCTCATAACACTGGGAAGCACTGAAATCAGTTCCCAGACACTGCATGGAGCTCCTTTAAGGCTCTGCTCACTTCTGGCCCTGGAATAATGCCATTATTGGGGTCTTTCTTTGGGTTCTCTGTGTGATTCTGTACTTAAAATTCTCAGATAACAAGCAAAAGGGACTTCTCCTTCCAAGCTCATATAACCCTGCATACTTAAGGAAGCTAACTTCCTTAATGTGTAAATTCCTTCTTGCAGTTATGAGGAATTTTCTGTATTAAAAGAGCAAAGAGTAACTAGAAACAGTGAAAGAATTTGCAGTATGGTAGTGCATATTGGAATGTTGGGAATATTTGTCGGTATAACCATAAGCAATTTAGAAAGGAAATACACTCTTTTGGATTGCATTTTGGTTGTCTCCTTAGATTTAAGGTGTATGCATACCCACTGTCTAGCTGCAGTAACATCCGTTTCTCTATTTCATACAGCCTGACTTCCTTTTATTTTACACATCATTCCTATTGTTTTGATTTGGAGTATGTCTACAACTTATGCTCAAAACATTCAGTATCTTATAAGAAGAAAGTAAACACATGATATGTAATGATCTCCCTATAAAAATCTAAAATTCCTCAAAACTTTATGTATAATTAAATAAGCAAAGGAATCCCAACATGGGGTTTTGGATTATTTAGGAGCAAGAACTTAGTAAAAGTATCAAGCAAAAGCCACAGGGCATAATCCTAAGAAATGTGCAAAAAAATCTGAACCTTGCAGTACAAAACCTTTCATAGGAATTTGCTACATTAGCAGCCCTAAATAAATGAGGTGCATAACAGTAGGACAGCGTATGCAATGTAACAAGACGTATGTGTAACATTTCTTTAGAATAGGTGTTTTCAGTGTACGTGTGCTCAAGCCATTAAGTGTAAACCTGATATTTAAGACTGAAAATAGGCAAACCTGTGGGAACACTATTTTATAGTTAACAAGAAAGGTCTGGCCTTACGTTTCATTTAAAGGAGATTAATCTCTGCAGCCAATAGTTGTCAGCATCGTTTGCTTTTCTTGTCTTTACATATGGTGAAAGGAATCCTTAAAAAAATTCTCAGGGAAAAAATGGAAAAAAAAATTATTTTGGATAAACAATTATGCTTCTGAACAGCAGCCAAGAGAAAATGGATGTCTGGTTCAGTGTACATCACTTTTTATTACCAAAATTCTCTGCACAGCAAACCTCGTTGGCAGGGTGTTCAAAATAACCTTAACTGAATTAGGATACTGTGTCTTACTGAAAACTACAGACAACAACACCCTAGGGGCCATACAGGTTTCTTTGAAAATGCCACATGTCTGCAGCCTTCTTGCCTTTGGGAAATGAAGAGGGAAAACGGCTCAGCCAGGCTCTCAGAGCAGGCAGAGTCTCCAACCAGCCATCCCTATGTGGAAGTTACAAAGTCTTTGCACCCCCCTGGTGCCCAGAGCTTTCATGGAATTTTGTTGCAGAGCAGACTGAGCAGCAGGGAGAGAATTCACTGAAATTTTACACTTTTTGATTCCAGGGAAGTGACTCTAACTGAACTGTAGTGTCTCCCTCCCTGTGGGTCTTGTATTTGTCACTGGGAAGCCTCTCTTCCTAGAAAGCTGTCTAATCTGGTGACAAAGGTAAGAAGTTTTGTAGCATTTTACCATAGTCCACTGTAAATAGAATCATAGAATAGTTAGGGTTGGAAAGGACCTTAAGATCATCTAGTTCCAGCCACTCTGCCATGGGCAGGGACGCCTCACACTAAACCATGCCATCCAAGGCTCTGACCAACCTGGCCTTGAACACCACGAGGGATGGAGCATTCACGACTTCCCTGGGCAACCCATTCCAGTGCCTCACCACCCTCACAGTAAAGAATTTCTTCCTCATATCCAATCTAAACTTCCCCCGTTTAAGTTTGAACCCGTTCCCCCTTGTCCTCTCACTACAGTCCCTCATGAAGAGTCCCTCCCCAGCATCTCTATAGGCCCGCTTCAGACACTGGAATGCTGATGATTAGACTCCCAGCTTCCAAAAACTTAAAATAGGTGCATGTAAAAATCCTAAAGCTTCCTGCTAATTTTGGATTGTCTTCATCTTCTTTAACAACATGTTTTCCCCAGATTTATTACTTTAAAAATTTAATCTTGTTCAATATAAGCTTCAGAAGCCTGTTTGGAAGAGAAAAAAGTCTTTGGCTTCACAGAACCAGAAGCTTAAAATTACCCAAGAAATGTAGAAGGAAAATAAATTTTGTATTCATGACTGGTTTATGAAGAGCCTATTAAATTGAGATACTGCCCACTGAAGACCTAAGACAACAGCAGTGGCATTTGCCAGAGCAGTTAAGTAGCACTACTTTAATAATATATTAGACTAAAATTCTAATTATGATTTATTATGTCTCCTAATAATGTACTTGGAAAAGCAAATCCAGCCTCCTGAGTATTTAGCATTTGAAGGAGATGCTGAAGATTTAGAGGTAATTTTAAGAAATAATAGCATTTCTGATGCACAAAACTGAAATGCATTGATGATATCTTAATAGTGCCAACACATCAACACGGAAAACCGAATGAAACTCTTAAATCAGATGTAGTAAATAGCATAAATTCAAAACTAATTAATCACTAAAATATGATCTAAAGTAAGATTTAATGTACAGTAATAATTTAGGAAAAGTAATAGTTATGTCAGCAGAGAGTAAAAAAACCCTGGAAATCTCATCAAATTCCAAAGAATAGCTGATTATCTTCTTATTTGATTGTTCTAAAATGCTACTAGGACTACTGGTGAAAGTCCTTCAAAAAGTGTGTTGGTTTCTAGGATATCCTTGAATATCATTACTAACTTTTGTATATTTTATCCTTTGATACAAGCCCTAGGGATGAGTGAAAAGTGTCTGAAAGTAGTTTTTGCCCAATATTTCTCCTGAAACAATAACATAAAGATCCTTTAAAGATTTAGCCAATGTTTTGAGAATCGTGGTTCTGGATTTCAACACCTAAACCATACCTGTGTCACAGCTTGGGCAACAATCCATTTGTAGATCATGAAATAATTAATGAAAAAGTCAGCATACTGAACCTGGGTCTCTTAAAGGCTTTAATTAGTACAGTCACCACAGGTATATCCTTCTCGTCATACAACTGTGCTAAATCTATATTTGAACATAGAGCACTCTAAAAATTATTCTCTATGTATAGAATCATTGTGGGTAAAATAAAATATGGTAGTTCCTCCCTCAGAAAATAGAGCCTTTTTAAACAATGGAGATAGACCCAATATCGCCTAAGGCAACAGAAAAATGAGTGAACAACAATCTTACCAAGCAACTATATTCATTAAAGTATACTATTTAATACAAAGCTTGTGTAAATTAACCTAGATCATACATAAGAAAAGGAGGATGCCCACTTTGAAAGGAAAAAACCTGACATTTTAGTTCAGAACTCTCATTTCTAAGAGTTCTTGACCTATAATTACAGGTTGCATTTTGAATGAATCAATTGCAATGTTCTCCACTTGGCATATATAATCTATCTGAAATCTGAGATTTCATTGCATTCCAGTAGTATATTCATGTCTTTTCTCCAATTGCAGTTAAAGAAAATGGAAGACTCGAAACCAACTCCATTTTCAAGATTATATCTGGAGTTGTAAAATGACAACTATTCAAAGCAGTATATCTACTTCATTTCACAGAGTTGAGGACTAAGGACAGTATTATTTCATGAGAAAACGTCTTGGAATTTTGCCCAGCTTTTGCCTGTCAGTACTTCATTTTTGTTCTGTTCCATAGTTGTGTGCATTCAGCCTGAAATTCTACTCCTTGAATGGGCAAGGCCAGTAAACATCTCCTAGTCTCATGATGAGTTAAGAGATGAGACTGACATGAGGATTAAGAGATGAGGAATGATTAACATGGCAGGAGTTAGCTTTTGATGGGTCACAACTTTGTATTATTTGAAAAAGCAAACATTTTTTGACCACATTTTTGTCTTCTCAGTTAGTTCTCCACTGCTTCCCAGGAGCTTGAGAAAGCCAAATTCAAGGTATTACAGGTGGTTTTAGAGAGGAAGATATCTGTGTTGTTTGCAAGTCACCTTCCTTTTTGCATTGTATGCTATACAGCGAAACAAGCAAGAAGCATTTCTCTCACTCTCCCCCCAGTGAAAGTCTTGTATCTGCTCTTTTCCCTGAGAAGTAGGGGTTTTGTAAGAAGAGGCTTAAAGTCAATTTAACAAATAACCATTTTGTTGGGGTAATGGGCCAATGTTGTGTTAGCTTTTGGGGTGTATTTTATTCTGATGACTTTCACCTTTCTGCTGGCATAAAATCACTGCTTTAATTATATTTTTGTAGTGGCTGTTCCTTTGCACTTTGAGAAGATGTAGATTTACATGAGCTGAAAAGAAGAAAATACAATTGAATGATCTTAGTTTTCAGTACTTTTCTCATGTTCTGAATTTCTCTTACCTCTTGCTTTTGTGTTCAGTCTCTGTTTCTTATTTGATCGTTTTTTTTCTAGTAATCTGTATTTCATAGCAGCAATAGCAACGGCCTAAGTAGAGATCATTACATAGGCACTAGTGTGACAGCTGAGCTTCTTGAGTGATCTTTTTGCCCAGCACTACTTCTGTACCAGACAACTTACCAATTTTTACAAACCGAGTCTTACTAAATCGCACAGATGAAACCTTTTCACCTTAATCCTACAGGCTTGCATCCAGTTGAAATTTTACCAATAGCAAGCTTGTTGCAGTAATGTTCTGCTTTTCTCCTGTGCTTTCTGTACTAGGCTCTCAAATTACCTTGTAAATAGCAAGGACTGGATTTTGACATGTTTGTATGTTGATGTCCAGAGCATAGCTGAAGGAGTGCAAAAAGGGCAGGAGAATAACCTGTGCACAGGCTCCATAAAAGCTGTCCATAGCAGGCAGTCCTGTAGCTGATGACATGGAGCAGTTTTTCCCTCCCAAAACAAGTGAAACAGAAGCCCAACCTGGTCCAGCAGATGCCCTCCAAGCAGGCACACTTCCTACCTGCAGCCCTTCATCAGGGTGAAACAAAAGTCACCTGGCTAATGTTACATTCAGGAGGGAATAAAGTGCAAAGCAGAGCAAAACAGGAGTGAATTAATATCAGTGTGAACCTTTGATTGTAAATGCAGGAATGTTGACCCTGTCATAAGTTAGTAAAAGCATTTGAAAACATTTCTAAAATACCTACACAGATCTCTGTAAATTGTGCTCTAAGGTGATAATGATATGCTCTACGGAGGTCCTTCTTGTGATTGATTTTCTCTTGTGATATAGGGAAAATGATAACCACTCTTCCACAGAGGAAAATTCAGTTCATCTGACCAAGCACAACATCATCAATGCTTATATTGAAAAAACTATCCAAACTTTATCTAAAGTGGAGAGAAGTAGACCTTCTCTATTAGGTCTGTTTCTGTAGAAGAGTATGACTTTAATGGAGCTGTGTAAGTCATGTGAATCACTCTGTAGAAATGCTATGAGGTGTAAAAAGAGCCCAGGATGACTAACTGCACGTGGACACTGAGTGTCAGAATAGCTGTTTCCTTGAAGGATCTCTGACTTCCTCCCCTGCTGCCTTTATTAGCAGTTTAAGGCAGGACAGATAATTCTATTATTATGATTAGGTCCATCTCCCCTTTCAGATCCTTCAATTTTAATATTTTATGTTCAAATCAAATAACAGTGTCATTTCTTTAAAGGAGGGATTGTATACATGAAATCAGTCCTCCAAAGTCTTGTCAGTATACAAGTTTTGTCCCATCTGCAGCTTCACCAAACAAATATACTCAAGCACAGCTTCTTATCTCTGAATTTCAACAGCACTGGAACATGCCAAGGTATGTCTTGCCTGAGAGTCTGGCTTTGGATTTAAATTGTACTAATTGCTTTGACCTCTTCCTAAACATAGACATAATAGAGTACCATGTTCACTGAAAAATGCTGCTTCCAGCATGTGGTTGGAATAGTATTTCATAAAATCTACTTAGAAAATGTATTTCTGACCTGAAACAGAGCACGAAAATACTTCAAGCATCTCTCCCTGCCCTCTCAATGACTCATTCTTGCACTTAAAGATTGGAAACTGTTTTAGATAAATAGGATAAAGAGAAAAGAAGTACTAGATCAGGATAATTTCGCATATGAATTTTTGTACATAAATACATTCCTAGTCTGGCTAAATGATGGAGCAGATCCATTAGATTCAAAGTGAACTGCACCTGTATCTGTATTTACAAGAATGTATTAATTAAAAATACACATATGCTGTGGGGCATTTTGTGTGAAAGGATCTTTTCCACTTCTTCAATTTTATTCTAACAGTTATTAATTCTGTGCAAAGTAATTAAGAGATTTGGACTAAAATGCATTAAAGAAATCTCTTTCATGGCAACCTAAAGTATGCACAGCAAATGTACTGCAGTTTTCTCTCCAGTAATTGCGGATCACAGTTTTCAGAGAGATCTATTTCACTTGATCAAGTAATTACATAAATTAGGCCATGTTTGCAGATCATCATGAGACTAATTGCAAAAATATATGAACTTTGATGCATTTTTTCCTCTCTTTTTGAACCTTAATATAAGACATTGCCACTGACAAGGTTATTTGTAGAAGAAAAAAGCCATTAGATTATATTATGAGCTATTGCTGTTTATTACTTGTATTACAGTGGCACCAGGCTGCCTCACATTAGATGACGTTTCCATTAAATAACATATTATAAACTTTAGGTAGATTACGGTCCAAAGTGGAAAGGCAGATCAGGGAATTACTCAGATTTCCTCATTTCCAGTGGAAAGAAAAACAGGAGACCTGATTGATATTATGCACTCCTGAACTGAAGCGATATAACTAACTGTAGGCGTAGGAAGAGTCCTCTTCCTGGTCAGAAAGCAGAAAGATTATAGTTCAGGATTAAGCACGTTACTTCTTTTGAATAAACAAGAACATATTTTTCAGATTAAGCATGCTCTCCAGGGCTTTCTTAATTGGCAACCAAAATGACTTGTACATAGTCACACATGGAGTTTATGACATACATGGTACAGGATTTCTTAAATCACAGTGAAGTATATCAGCTCTAAGATATCTTTAGTTCCATTGAAACATTTGAAAAATAATACTTTTAGATATTACTCATGTTAATATCCATAATAACTGAGTACATAGTTACATGTAAATTTGTATCTTAATAAAATCCATTCCATTTTATTTGCTACCACCAAATAGAAATTATATTTCCTAGGATCCGATAGTCCAAAAATATGTAGCTGAGCATTTCTGAGAGGGTGCCTAGAGCTGAGAATCTTACAGCTTGCCTAGGCCATGCAAGATGTCAGCTAAGGCAGACAGCAACAGACGAAAAGATAGTGTTTGCTGTTAGTTTGATAATAAGAGGGTGAGTGCTCCAAAGTTCACTCACAATTCTCTGTTAAATTGCGATAACTAAAAAGACTTTTCACAGCAACACAATAACTCATTTTATATAAAAGTTACAATTTGGTAACCTTTCACAATTTCACTGCCTCCATTTCATTGCATAAGACCATGATGGGGTCCCTTTGAAATGCTGAGCGGTAAGAGACCAAAAAAAGAAAGACAGAAAGTGTGGGAGGGAGAAAAAGGTAAAAGGTTTCTGCTCAGCGATCTAAATTAATACATTATTGATCAAAACTTGAATCAGCAAAGTTCAATAATTTGGTGACAAGAAGCCTTTATTCTTTCCCTCAATTCATATACAGTCAATACTTTATTATATTGCTACTTTGAAAAGTTGTCTAGAGGAACAATGTGCTTCAACAGTGCATTGCAGTTAGCATAGCTGACTGTAACTAAGGGATTCATTTTTTTCCAGTTATCAAAGATATAAATAGGACCTATAAAACACACTAATGGTACACGTACTACAGCAGCAGTTTAATATATAGCTGACATTTGTGAAATCTGTAGCAGTCTCTAGCTCAAAGCACGAAAGAATGATTTTTATTTTTTATTTTCTATTAAATGCATATTCCTGGAGTCAATGCTTCTACTTCTCATTGATTCCCAAGGAAATTATATCTTCTGAGTACTTTAAGCCAGCGTTGACATACTATGTAACTTCATTCACCATATCATGTTGACATTAGCATAAGGCAACTATAGCTCAATGTGATTAGCTTCATATATTAGATGCAGAGAGATGCACCCTGTAGTTGATTATACTAATTTTCAGCCAGCAGTGGATAACATGTTTACATTTATACAGTGCTCAGTGTACTGATCTTGGCTGAGTTCTCTGTGTCTGTGGTGTTCACCCTCTGAGGAGGCACAAGCACGTTGCAGGAGAGATGCACCATGTGGCCCTGCTGGGTTTAATGGCCTACATTCATCACTGGGGCTCCAATGCCATATAGGATCTATAGGATCACTGCCAATAGAAGTGATAGCATACTGAATGCTTCCAGGATTCAGTATAGTTTTCCTAATAAGGTACAAAACAATAGCCACAAAAGAAGGTATTAGTGATAACACAGTGGAAAAAATTGTGTCAGAAAAATCAGACTTTTCAGTTAGAAACTGATTATTTATAATAGTTACAAATATGCAATATATAAAACATAGAAATAATCTGTATATTATATAGCTGGCAGTGAAAAGCATAACAGTGAGTGTAAGATGTGTTGTTTCTCTTCAGTTACAAGGAAAATGCTTATTGGAAGACAGCTGGAGTGGGAACAAAGTAGTAAAGTACAAGGCAGACTTTCATTTTGCATTTTCCTTTCTATGTACAACTGAATAAAAACGATAGCTGTGCTGTTAATCAGCTATGGAGCTGTGCAACACCTGCTAACTTGCAGCAGATCTGGCTTTATAGAGAAATGGAAGTGCTCACAGCAACATGTTCCCCCCCCCCCCCTTTTTTTTTAATTTTCGTTGTTTTCTGTTCTTTTTTTCCCCCTTTTCCCTTTCTTTTTCTCATCCCCAGCAAAGCTTTGCTAGCTAGCCTAACTTAATATCAGAAGTCCTTTTAATGTAATGTGACAGGTATGAGTGAGTCAAGCAGTCCAGCGTTGGACTGCTCCCTACCTCCTTCCCGTCCCTGTGCATTTCTCATAAAGGGAAGGGAAAGGAGTGCCTGTCTGGAAAAGCTCCTGGGGTGGGGATGTGACAGGGATGGGGTTATTACGGAAGGACAGCAGCATCCTGTCCTTGATTTCAGCAGACAGGGAAATCTGTGTTCTGAGGGCCCGTAGGCTTGACTTACAAATGCTGAGATTGCTGGCTTATTAGATTAATTGACATTTAAATTACTTCTTGCCGTTCAGTACGTGGATAACAACTTTCTGCTGCTAGTGCCAGGCTCTTAAAAGCTGACATCTTGGCTTCCTTCCCCCACCCTAATGCTGTTAGCTGAGAATATGAGCATGGATGAGTATGAAACTGGAACTTCTGCATGTGGTAGCAATAAGATCATTAGAAATTCAGCTTACAGCTTGACTTCCGGTCTCCGGGGAGGGTCTAAAGAACTTATTATAGTTCGGTTTTGCTGCTTGCTAGTGCTTGTGAGCATGTATGTGCAAGAAATTACATGAAAATGATATATTAATCTAGTAATATATTAATCTTCAACCCGTGGAAAGCTCTGCTAGAAAACCTCTGGGGTATAAGGAAAAATGAATTATAAAACCCAGTACTAAGCAGAAAGAAGGGACTACTAAAAATGGAGTATTTTAATGGACCATCCCAGCCTTCTTCAGCACCCCAGTTTAGTTCAAGTGAAAGGCAATTAAAAATACATCTTTCCTAAAATGAAAGATGTTATCTGAGTCTTTCCTGCATGAATTTTCTTACCTGCTTCCAGTAGTAAATTTGTAAGTATGAACCCTTTTTTTTAATTACTGTTTAATTTTTAAATTAAAAACAATAATTCAGATTGCAACATGTTCATTTGTCAAAGCATTAGAGCAGTGGCTGTGGAATACAAGACCAACCAGAGGTTAAGCCATTTACAGTCACAGTGTATTATCTCACAGCCGCTGTGAGAGATGCTATGCATAGCTGTTATGAAAGCTTCCTTTTAGACCTCACTCTAATTTGACTCATCTTTCCTCAAACAGTTGAGCTTTCTTTTATGTAGTTTTGTTGTTTGTTTATTTGTAGTGGACCACCCCAACACTTTAGCCATGGGCAAGATGGCAGAGAAAAAGTGTGTTTTATTTGCTGCTGTTTGTCATTTGTTTCTTGTGACTCAAGTAATGCTAGGAAAATGGATTGCAAAAGCATAATATTTTGGCGGCTGTATCATTTTATATATGCACGAGGGTACCGCCGGTTTGACCCACATGCCAAAGGATCAAGATAGGCATTTAGTTTTGCATTCAGTTTGAAAGAGTTTCTTTCAGATCATATGTCCATTGCAAATTTCTTGGTCCAGGACAGAATTTTATCACACAGCTAGCTCACAGGCCAAAGAAAATAATCTGCAAAACTTAGAGTATGTTTTGTAGGACATATCGTAAGGAAGTAGGGCACGGATTCGCATCTTGAGTAGCCAAACCATGTGAAAATGTGCGAATTCCCGAAATAGCATATAAGAGGAATTGCTCTTAACTCTTCTGTCAACAAAAGATTTATGAACTGAAATTGTTTTAAAACAATGAAAATCCTTTGAAAGAAGACCGTGAGGATCCAGAAGCTCAGTGTGGAAGAGCACAACAAGTTTTCAGTGTTTCCTGCTGGTAAACTCAAATACCAGGTCAAAATGGATTTGGGCATATTGTAATTTGGAAGAGGATGGAAGCAGGATGACAGTGATACCAGATTTCGGTGATAAAAGGTGAGATGCAGCAGAACTGTGTTTCTAAGATTATTGGGACAAGAATGATGGTAGCTGTTATCATGTTCTATATAGATAGATTCCATAGTCTTATTAAGTCCCACAGTCCAAATAAACCATGTGGGATGTGATTTGAATAGGCTTTCACTCTCATTGCATCTTAAGGTGCCTCATCTTAAATAAATAGTTATATAAATAGTTGAATTGCAGGTGGTACGGCAGCAGTTTGGCTGCCACCAGGATGATGTTCCTGCATATTGAGCTGTGCCAGGCCATGTGCATATGCAGAAGCAGTGACCACTCCCCCCCTGCTTGATAATTGGCATCTTTACCCTTCTCAGACACACACCTCCAAAAATCTTTGCTGTCTGCAGACCTTGCTGCTCCCCTGCATGTGCCCAGCTGTGCTCCTTGCTCCATCTCATCAACCCTCTTCTACGTTATCCTGCTTCACCTCTTCTCCAGTCCTGAGCAGAAAATCAATATTCTGGCACTTGTGGGCTCTGAACAGATCACTTGGGAACATTGATTTGGAAACCTTTTCTGGGGAGATAAGGTTTGTATCTCTCTAATAAAAGCACTCCCAAGAATGTCTGCCAAGCATCTGGGCAGAAAACATTTCAGCCTCTTACAGAAACTAAAAATATCAGAGGGAAAAGGAAAAGAATTATGCACCATTAAAAGTGGGCTGTGAAATTGACATCCAGTTTCTATGGGATTTGAGCTCTTGCTTTCTTTTTTGGGATGGACTTATTTACATGTGAACTTCTTCTTTTAAGATGGTTGCATATTTGAAGTAATGTATTTCCAGTGACTGATTTCCAAAGCAATG
Source organism: Amazona ochrocephala (assembly GCA_039720435.1). Classification (NCBI taxonomy): domain Eukaryota; kingdom Metazoa; phylum Chordata; class Aves; order Psittaciformes; family Psittacidae; genus Amazona; species Amazona ochrocephala. The sequence goes on along the minus strand of CM077881.1, from coordinate 75,647,803 downwards.
TTTCTGTTGGTGTCTAATGTTATCGATAATGTGCATATTTACTGGTGTCTTTAAAGGTGGTAAATTACTACTCAGAACTAACAAGAGTATGTTTGCAGCTTATGAAGGTAAAATATAAAAATACTGATATGCAGAGATGTCCTTTCAACCCATTTTTATGTCTTTATTAAAATACAGCTATAAGGCATAAAACAAGAACCACAAATTTAAATGTACCCCATTAAAATCTCACCATAACTCTTTACATTCTTGCTATGAACATCTTTCCTTCCTAGTACAAAATTTGGAGCTCTCTGGAATTACTTATACCTCAATCTCTGAAAACCCTTCAGAAATCCAAGGACAAATATGATGGAGGTATTCTGGTTCTCAGTGATGGCTGAAAAAACCCTTCTCTGTCCTTATTAAAGACAACAATTGGTATTTCATCTGTTAATGTCAGTAGCAGAAACACAATATTATATTCTGTTGCCTTTGAAGGTGTTTGGAATAGTGAATCAGTTACTTTTCCCCAGAGACTTGAAAATAAATGTCTTCTGGAAATCTGGCATGATAAAAGAGCTCCAGACAATACCAAATTAAAGCCTAGCATCCACAGTTTTTACTTTGCTGATGTGAAACAAATCCTATACTTCAGAGCATTTCATTTTTCAAGGTCAAATTGAGGATCTGGTTGCCTTTTCTTGTACACTTCAATGACTAAACAAGCAGCTCATACCACTCTTTGCCTTTGAAAATCTCAGCAAAGGGCTTTCCCAAGCAGACCTCCAAAGTGGACTAACAATAGAACAAAGAAAGTTTCAGTGGCTTCAGGAGCAATCACACAGTGTGTCTTTATTGCAGGGTCATGTTCACTAGTTAAGAGAAAAAGTTGTGCACATGTCTCTTTGGCATGACCATGTATTAACCTAATTTCTTCTTTCTTACCTCTACTTAAAAGAAAGGAAGTGTTCAAAGGCTAACTTGCTAAAGGGAAGTGTTTCCGGTTACCTAGCTACTGAAAACATACACTCTTCTGTAACAATAAGAAATAGATGTGGACAAAGCTGTTCTTCAGATGTTTCTAACCTTTGCAAGCTGCAAGCTTGTTTTAAAGGAGTACAGATGAAAAGTGTATCTCTAATGCCTTTGTAAACCTTGCTTTAATTTGCCATTCAAAAATCAAAGATGCGTTGCATTTGATTTCATGTTAAGACCATGTACAATGTGTTTCAGCTTTCACTCTGCCTACTGTGAGAAGGTTCTCTAGCGCACTGGTGTTATCAGTCCCTGTAGGATGTATGCATTCCCTCCACAGCACAACTTACCTCTGCTTTTCTTTAATTTATTACTTATTTTGAGTTTGGTAAACATGAGGAGCGGACTTTGGCACTTGAAATCTTAAAAGCATTAGTGAGACTGGGCTGCTTACTGCGCTGGATAAACACAAGCTGCTGACTGATTTATTGCAAGTGTTTACAATCACTGTCAGCATTGAACTTCTATCCTTTGTTCAGTGGCTGAATAATTCCAGGATATTGGTTGGTGAGGAAACAACAGTGTTAGGACACTCCTCATGTTGCGTAGCAGAGTGTCCCAGGGGCTGAGAATCCACACAAAGCATAAAGACAAAGTATTTTCTTGCCTTGCTGGGAGACTTGTCCAGATTCCATCCTTCGCTTGATCTATACACATATTTTTATTACCCTAATATTCTTTCTTTTACAGTACTATTAATTTTCTATGGACAGCAGTGTTCATTTTATACCTATGTGTATATTATGCCCGCTTTAAAGAACAGCAAAAAATAAAAATCTTAAATGTTTTATGAATGCCTGAAGGCCCCTATTAATATCCACAGTGTGGTATAGAGCAGGGCTGTCAAATAAACTTACACCATTAGTACCTATTGAGTTATCTTTGCAACAGAAGAAGGAATCTTACCTCACAGGAAGACCGTGCTCGGTGACTGACTACTGTTAGTTATCTGCTACAATGCATGAAATGATTGAGGATGAGATTGCCATTCTGGCTATGTAGGATTTGCAGTCTTCAATCTTTTTTAAATGCTATACGTAAACTAATATGCTTTGCTGTACTGTGGCCATGCTCAGCTGTTTTTGTTTTCAAGATTGACCACTGATGGCCCCTCAGAGTTTTACTAGAGAAAAACCTCTCAGAGCCATTCTTATATTTTCCCCTTTATATAGTTCTAGTCTTTTCCCCTTTTATAGCATGCAAACGCACACTTTAAACGAAGTATTCATTGCAGCTGAATGTGAAGGGATCAGATACATAGGTTTCTTCTTTATTGTCCCACCCTGTTGTGGTTATTAAAGCAGCTCTGAGTTGGAGCCTTTAGCAGAGTAACGCTGGGTGAGGCAGCATATGAAAACTTATAGGAGAGAGAGAGATACCTGTCTGTAAGTAGGTTCTTGCAGCAGAACCTCTTTCAAACCATTATATTGCACTAAGACTACTTCTCATCATGTTGTGTTGCCCCCTTTTGCAGTTCTTATCCTATAATTACTTTTTCTCTTCTTTCCCTTGGTCCCAGGTGCCCTGTGCTTTATTGAATAAGGAAGCTGATAAGTAAACACAAGTAAGTTATAGAACTTCTTGGAAAAAATACTCTTTCCTTCCATCTTTCCCTTAAAAAAAATAGAAAAAAATGAAATGAATCTTATTTTTTCTTGCTTTTTATCCACTTTTGACACAGATAAGACTTATGGAGAGAAGTACTGCTAGCATTTGGATAGCAATAGGAAAGAAAAAGTACAACTTTCAGAAACATGGGCAATTATAGCATCAGTCCCTCTCCTGGCATTGTCTAAAAGATTTTAGTCCAGAAGTCAATATTTAACTCACCGTGAAGGTTAACATGAAAGAATAACATACTCAGAGCTCCCAGGTGCTGAGGGCTCACTACTCTGAGGTAGAGACCACAGAAATCAAATATGACTTATGTCTCTCTTAAAAGAGAGGATGCGTAGTAAGAATATTCACAGGTTCTCCAGGGAACCGCTCCATGAAGAGTTATCAGGGTAAAGCTGCACAAGTCAGTGCCCAGTACTGATATTCTGTGACCGTGATGAAGTTTCAAGATTCTTGGAAATACATTTCCAAACAACTGACCCAACATAAACCCTTCTGGAGGTCTGTACTGTTGGCTGATTCTGTAACTGTAAGCAATCTTATTCATTTTAAGTCCTAAAGACGACTCATTTTCCTTTTTGAACAAAACCCTGAAGACACCATGTCTCAGTGACCATGCTCATGACAATGAGACATCTGAAAAAGAAAATGTATCTCCTGTGCATATTCCTACTTTCTACATAAATGACATCCTGTGGAAGGAAAAAGTGTTTGAAGAACTGATTCATCAACATCTTTGATGTCCATGAGAACTTCAAATAAAAAAGCTCCAAAGGAGAACTTGATATTCAGTGCTTTACAACTTCTTTTTTCATTCGCTTAGAGAGGTCTCAGTACAAACACTTTCCAACATTTAATCAAAGCTAAGGATAGTCTCTTATAATGTGTTAGTGTTAGAAGAAAGGGTATTGCCACTCAGATACAGTCTTGCAATCAAAGGGATGAAAATATACAGTAGCTTACCCATTGTAGTACATGCGAAATAAAGAAACTGTTGATTTAGCTTACCTTCTGCAACTTGCTAGCTTTAGGAAACATAGCATGTATAGAATAATAGATCTTTTCTTATTTCTGATAAGAACTAAGGGGTTTTTTTTGTCATAGTTAAAATTAAAGCAGCAGTCAGTATAGCCTACCCAATCCAGATCTTTATTCCAGTCTCTTTCTGTTCCTTTCCCTGAGTCTGAGGTCACAAGTCACTTTTTAATTTGTGGACGGGTTTTTTTCTACCTATTTTTCTAGAACTCCCTTTTTCTTTATTCACTCTGAGGCAATAAATCAGTTTTTCTCTTAAACTCTCTCCATAAAAGTCTTGCTTTTCTCCTTAACTTATAATTGGTTTTCTTGCTGTATGGTGTTCAGTGATACTTATCTAAAAGCAAGTTATATAACGAAGAGCATGGGAAAGACATCCTTACTTCTTAGAAACTTTTCTAAGCCCATAGCTGGCTTGGCAGTATGTCAGAAAAATGACTCCTGCATTTATGTTTCCAAAACAGTGTCAGGAAATAAATCAGTTTTCTCATGTCTGAATTGTTTAAAAAGGATGCTGTGTTTCTGACTTCTATACTATCCACCCATGTCATGAAGGATTGTCATTGGAACAATTCCTATGGAAAAAGACCTAGTCTCTTGCACTCATTGTTTGAGTTTCACACAACAAACCCAGTAATATATCACTCTTCTGTCAACTGTTCACAGGAAGCAAGCGAGCACAGCCAGTCCTATTTGTAGCAGAAGTGTTCTTTCCTAAAAGCTCTTTCTTGGACACATTGGAGCACTGATTTGTAGTGTTTCAGGTATGGCTGCCTTCCTCTGGGCAGGCCTCCTCTATCATCCTCAGCAGTCTTTTTCTAGAAAACAGTCATCTGACTTCTGGGCTGGGACCAAAGCCAATGAAATCTATTACGGGGTTCTCTTTGGTGTCAGGGGGCTTTGGACCTCACCTTGCATCTGTGCCAGGCCTTCATTTCCTCACTAGACTGAGTAATCTGCATCACATTTAACTCTTTTCATGGTATTCTGAGCCATACCATGATCTGAGAAGACTGTGCAAGGGTGCGTGGCAGTGGCAGATATTTGACTTGATAGCAAAAAATGAATTCACTTTGGTAGCAAAAGCCCTTGGTCACTCATTTCCATCCACGTGTTTGCATTTAAGAGTAGTGCTGTAAAGCAGATAGAGGGGCACTTGTGGCTGAAAAATCATTGCATTTTTTTATGTAGCCAGGTCAGTTCTCATGACTATACAAATGCTTTTGCTATCACAGTGGCAGAAAGCTGAAATGAGTATGAAGGGGTTTAAGGCAGGTATCCGTTCCTTAAACTAGTTTAGACAGTTGTGATGTAGTTATGTCCTGCAACCTAGCAGGGTAAGGATCTATAAATTCATATGGAGAAGAGAACCAGAAATCATTAAAGTTCTTTCTTAATTCATGCCTAAGTCATATTTACTATAATTTTTTTTCACTGAGCTTTATGATTTAGTGCATCTACAGACAGATTCTGAAATTGTCAATGCATTAATTCATTGGTTGTCATCAATCTCTAGCCTATATATCCATCAGTATCCTTCAGATGTACCCATGTTCTAAGTATTTATTTATAGCTACCTTTCAGAGTTGTAAAATGGCAGTGGTAGAGGACATGATCCACAGAAAGTATTCAGAAGATTGTTTCCAGTCGCACTGCTGTTCAGCACTCTGTGGGCAAGAGAAGTGCAATGTTAGATCTGTGAAAGGCTACTAATGTTAATGGGCAGGATCCAGGAGTTTACCAAGGCTGAAGTCAGCTGATAATTGTTACTCATAACCACAGTAAGCTGTAAAAGCTGATCTCTCTTACATGAGGGTGCATTAATTTCTCCAGGCAGCAGAGAGCATGCCCTCAGCTGCACTCCAGCACACCTTAATGACACTTGTTCTATGTTGTCTGTTGCCTACTACCAGTAAATAACAATATCAAATTTGCAGTATTTTCACTGTCTTAAGGTCTAGGGAGGTCAAAACACCTAAAGCCATTATCAAACCCCAAAGCAGCCCTGTAGACCCTATGTATTATCGTAGAAATACTGAAGAAATCCTGAAGTTTTTGCCATCTTCTTTAACCACTACCAACAACAGAAAGGCCTCAAAATAAAATGTTTGCAAAATTTCCATAGAACATATTTGAATATTTTAATTTTGACCCAAGCTTATGAGCTTGGATTTTGGCTAGGAAGACAATAAACTTCTAGGTTCCCTGCAGTCCTGTTTCTTACACTTACATCCAACTCAAATTGTACTAATTTACAGTGGAAAAGAGTTCTTCATTCATGTGTGATATGTACTAAGGAGAATCCTTAAGTTCAGAATTTCTATAATGTGTCCATATATTTGATCTGATTCGGTTTTCTATCATCTTCTGCCTTACAATTATCTATTTTATAACCCCAAAGGGCAAAAAGGGCTGTGCTTATTGTCTGTTCATAGCCTACCTACAATATCAATGAGTTACACTTCACTGGCTTTCACTGTAGAAGTCAGATGTCCCTTGTAATGGACATATTTGGTCTGCAAGGACAGAACATTCTCAGAGTGTAAATGGTTTATTTTTCCCCCCATTTGCATGAATTTCAAAGCGGTCACTGTCAGTCAGGAACTAGACAGCTAAATCAAAGACAGTCAAAACAACTGAAGATCATATGGTCATTGGTATCCAGGCAGTGCGCTAAGGGTTTTACACAATACGATAATTAGTAGCAAGTTCTATGAGGAAAAAAGTCAACTTAAAATACACAAGAAAAACAGCAAAGCTTGTTAAAAAATAACTTTCAGTTTATACTCTTGCACGTCTTTTAATGCCTATACTCTATGCTAGCCAAAGTGCTGTAAGATAAAATGTCACAGAAATAGTTTTAGACAGTTCCGATGCTACTAATGTGTGTCTGCTTAGTAGATTTCTCATCCTACAGTGGTAATAGCTTGTATATCAAGTTCCAGATTCTACATGCATTTGAGAGTGAACGAGACTGCCCTACATTTTAAAGTATAATATACAACACAAACACATGAGATTTTCCTCACCTGTTAATATATTCTGTGAACTGAACCATCTGTGCAGACTACAAGTTTTTCCCTGTCTCTGGGAGCCAAAGGCATTTTATCAATCAATCAAGGTAACAACCTCCACTTTTCCTCTAAAATTATCCCTTTCTCCATCCCCTCTCCCCCCTCCTCCAGCTTCCCACAGTCATTCAGTCTGAAGCTGGGAAAAAAACCATGTAAGTGAGCTCATCTACCTGTTTTAACCAGAAATCTATTTCAAAGTCTCTCTGGGTCTAACAGTCCTCGGGGCAATGGGGTGTCTGAACAAATCAACATGTAAAACATCTTTGGAAAGGCAAGCCGGCTGTTTTGCTACAGCTCTCTGAAGGTTTGGGTCGTGGTTGACATGCCCTTGCTCATTATTGTCCCCATAGCTTAAAGTAGCACTGCATGTTTCTGATTTGCATTACTCAATTTATGGAAATGTAAGTAACTGTACAAGGAGCAGTGGAAAGGAGAGAAAGGGAAGTGTTGGTAGCGTGGAGTCCATGTATGCATACGTATGTGTATGTACTGTATGGCTGAAACACAAGGAATCCAGTGCATGTGTTGTTAACCGAGGACAGGTGACAAGGAGAGGGAACTCAGCCAATAGGAGAGAGGTGAGAAGACATCTTCCCAAGATGCAGGAGAGCTAGCCCAGCAATGGGCTCCGTAGCCCTTCATCTAGAGTGATTCTGCATAGGGCAAAGGAACTGGAAATGGGCAGAAAACCCACCCCAAAGCAGCAGCTGGGCCAGTCCGCCCTTGCTCAGCTGAACAAGCTGTTTTCTCTCCTTCCTCTCTGAAGCAGTCTTAGGAGTTTTCAAGAAGTCTCCTCATATGTTCAGATCCCACGCTAGGGAGCAATGAAATCAATGACCAACCTCATTTTAGTCATTTGCACTCTCTAAAAGGTCTTTTGTCACATTTTCAATCCATTTCTCCTGAAAAATTTCCACAGAGGTCTTAAGTTTATTGTTGATAATCAGTTTCAAGTCTCTCTGCTCTAGACTTCAAGACTATCTGAATATTCCTGTTACAAGTGGGATCAGCAATATTTACCTTCTTCTCCTTATTTACCTTAAGTGTTTGAGAAAGAAAATGTACGAAGCTAGAGCCAAGGAGGCGAGTAAGTACCTCAAGTGCTGTGTGTGAAACAAGTGTATGGTTTCATGCATTTACGAAACCAAGAAACAGCGCTGTAAAGAAAAACATATTTATTTCTGTTGTGTGCATCTTGTTTAATGCTTGTACATAAATACTGCATACATCCCCTCAAGTTCTCTTTTTTGTTTATCATGACTTTAATCATATTGCATTTGTACAACTCTTCTCCAGCAAAGAGCTTAATATAGTCAGTTTGAGAAATGTAATTTCAACATCAGTAGAACATGTTTCTATTATAAGCTTTTTCAACAATGCGTAACATAACATTTGTGAATTGGAAAAAAGAAGCTAATGTTTATTCACAACATGGTATTTGCTGGATGTTCTAGAAATTCAGTAATTGAGTGTCTCCCTAGGAGTATGATAAGCATAACACCAAAATCATCACAATGCAGCATTCGGTTTGTTCCTCACAGTAACTCTTTCATTGCTAGTTGAATTTCTTCTTATTCCAATGCTTAGTAAAATGCACAGAAAAATGCCACAAATGTACAAAAGATACTTCAGAGTGCACAGAAAACTGTGTACCGAGGTTAGTGTGATCAGGGCAACTGTATGACTGTGTGTATGCATGTATACACATGCACACATGCATTTACATACAGATATATGAGTAAATAGAATTGATATTTATAATTTATTCAAAGAAGAACTTTTATTTATGAAGTTTTTATTGTTCTTTATGGGCTGCTCATTTTATCGCTGTTCTATATAGTACTTGATGCATTTCTAATGTTAACTCACATTGAAGAGATAACCTGCAAACAATATGCTGTTAAATAACACTGGTTTCTATGAAAACAGTGTGTATGTGTATGTATGCACATGTGTGTGCCACGGCCTTGTGACTGCATATACTGCTTCCTTCTACCTTGGATTTGGATTATTTCATACAATATTTAATCATTTGATTGCAAAACAATGGAACAAGCCTAGGAGAGTTACTTTACTGTTTGCCATGAAACCAATAGTTTAAGGAAGACAGAAACATGACATTCAGTATCAGGACATTTTTATGTACTATGTTTACCTGTTTCTTAGGGAAAATAAGCCAACATTACACTCAAAATCAAGATGAATTTGGAATGAAATGAGACTAGAAATACCAACAATACCTTAAATGTCAGATCTTTGGTTATTGTTTGCTCTGATAATTCTATTTGAATTTATTTTCTGTGAAGGATCTGATAGCTAGTATCCATCACCTAATAGTGTACCCAATGACTTGAATGTTTGTGACTTTCAGAGCTATTTACCATATATTCAACAAGCTAAGAATGCGCCGTGGTACAGACCAGGAGAGACTTGTAAGGGTTAATGTGAGGCTAATATTGAACCTCCAGTGCCAGCCTCATGTTGCTGATATTTAGCAGCATAATCCAGAGCCCTTTGCTGTAGTCATCACTTGCAGGGCCATTCACTTACTCATTTCTGCTTTTGCTTGCAGACATTAATGGATGTCCTAGCGGTTCAATGGGATTTGCAGAGCCAAGACATTATTAACATTTAAAAGTATGCTTTGTGTTTTCTCATTTAGGATTAATGTTTTTGAAAAATAATTGAATATGGATCAGTATAGAAATGAGCATCTAGGTAAAGGTTGAGTCTAGTATACCAAGTGATTGTTACTGATCTATTTTGTAACCAGATATAAGCCCAGATCTGTCTAACTTAAGTTTTGTAATGATTCCTTGCACTTTCTTATGAAAACAGAAACAGTGAAACTACCATGAAACTCTTGTACCCTTTCAAATATAAACCAAAAATGCGTTAAATACCAAAAAGTGATAACAGTTTGATATAGTAACAATCTACACTGATTACTCCAATCAAGAAAATGACAAAAATTTTCAGTCAGCACTCTGCAATGCAAGACCAATGTAAATCAGGCATTAACAACAACAAAGCACGTGATTAACGTATGGAGAATTATTATCTTCCAATCAAATAGCCAGCAGCTGAATAATTCTTTGGTTTTGTGCAATATACTTCAACCCTTCCCAGAATTAGGATATATTATTTTTAATTTTTAGTACCTTTTGTTTTTTCTTCTAAAAATAAAAATGGAGTCCTGTCAACCAATTCCAGTTTCCCCTTATTTGTAGAAATAATCTTGATCTTAAATGAACAGTTGGCAAAAATGTTGACACTGGCAAAGACCCTAGGTGAAATGCCTATGGTGTCAGCAAGTCTGGCTCTCACATGCCACTTTGAAAAGCATTAAATGGTGTATAAAGTGCCATGGGTTTAGAAAGAGGATTTTGTAGGTTGACCTTTCCTATGAGACTCTATGTTTCACACTTTCTGGGTGTCCTGCTTTCAGCTAGGGTAAAGTTACTTTTCTTCCTAGTAGCTGGTGCAGTGCTGTGTTTTGGCTTCAATCTGATAACAATGGTGATAACACCCTGTTGGTTTAGTTGTTGCTTGGTAGCACTTACCCTGATCAAGGACTGTTCAGTCTCTCATGTTCCCCTGGTGAGAAAGGGCACAAAAAGCTGGGAGGAAGCAGAGACAGGACACCTGACACAAAGTAGCCAAAGGGGTACTCCATACCACAGCATGTCATGGTCACTCTATAAACTGGGGGGAGTTGGCTGGGAGCTGCTGATCACTGCTCTGGGACGGACTGGGCATCGGTCAATGGGTGAGGAGCAATTGTATTGTGCATCACTTGCCTTTCTGGAGATTTTATTCCTCTCTTTCTATCTCCATCATCATCATCATCATCATTATTATTATTACTATTTACTTTATTTCAGTTATTAAACTTTTCTTATTTCATTCCAAGGGCATTAACTTTTTCCAATTATACTCCCCATCCCAATGTGGGGGATAAGGGGATGAAATGTGATTGGGCAGCTGCAAGGTACTTAGTTGCCATCTGGGATTAAACCATAACACTGTGTTATTCTGAATGTATTATTTATTCTTTGGCTTCCAGAGTTATTATTATTAAATTTCTAGTGCAATCAATAAAAACTAGTTAATAGCCGTTCTTCTTCCTAACATATACAGCTAAGACTATCAAAGATATATGACTTGGATTAAAATTCCAACATCTAATATTCAGAATTTATTAGGAGAAGATAAATTTAAAAGTAATATATATTGTGCTTATTTATTCACTTTTCAGAAGTAAAAGGATAAAAAGGGATTAGATATTCTGCTGCTCTTCAGATGTTCTGAGAATTCTTAATATTGAAACCAAAATAAATGATTCACAGTAAATAAAGAATACATCCACTAATTTTCGTGATATCAAAAGAAAGGCAATAAAAGGAAATAATGCAACATGCAGATAAACTCTGGAACTTGTTATTGTTGGGAATAGAACCTAAAAATATCTTCAAGAAGGGAAAGTGGACAGGTTCATGTAGGGCAGCTCCACTGATATCTGCTTCAGCTGATGATGGAGACAGAAGTTGTTTAAACTGCTGATTTCTGGACTGTTGAGAGGGTGTATGAGAGAACAACACTGACTAAATGCTATGGGCTCCATTAGACTGACATAATCTACTTAATGTTCTTAGGACAAATCTAACATCAAAAAATCATTGTCCATACCGGTACTCTGTCAAGAAGTTAAGCATCAGTAAAAAAGATGCCATGCAAACATTACATCCAGTGCATTGTATTTCCACTACACATCACTACTATGACAGAAGAACAAAGAACGATTTTAACAAATTGCGCAATGTTCGGGGGGGGTGGTGGTGGTGGTGGTGGTGGTGAACCCATGTCCCTAGGAGGAGCAGTGCCCTGAAGTAGCCCTCGTTCCTGAGCATCCCCTAGACTTACAAAACAAAGTGTTTTGTCAGGATTAAGTTTCTAATGGCACTGCCAGGCGAACAGGCACAAAATGGACTGGATAGAGCCTCTTGCTTTGAGACAGAGGGAAATGATGATTCCCAGATCTCATCAGCACAAAGCACGTGCTCAGCTAATAGAGAAAATAAAACATATGAGAATAGAAAACATATTTTTTATCAGGGCCGCTGTATCTGGGGGAATTATTTTGTGGAATGGATACTAGAATCAAAAATATGTTAAAGTCTTTGCTGAAGATTTTTCCTTCTTTTCCCATTCACTAACAATATGCCAATAAAAAAAAAGTACAGCACAACAAAATGTAGATGGGAGTCCATTCGAGATTAAAATATACAGCAAGATAAACCAAGAATTGACCTGAGCCACAAAATAGAGAGGACAGCGTGAATCATTCCAAGTTCAAAAATGCATCTGTCATCAATGTCTGTCTCTTTGCTTTTCACATCATCAGACACCAGAAGTGAAAATCAAAGATACTTGTAGGGCATAAAAATCTCTTCTTAATACATTTCGAAACTCCCCTTAGAAATTCTTAAAAATGCTTGACCTTATACTGTTTGACACTGCTTCAGTCAATGACCTAAGCCCATCCGAATGATGCAGGTGTACAAAAGAGAGGAAACCCTTTTAAGAAAAAACATTACTCTGAATGAACCTGGTTCAGAAAAGACAATTACATGAGCTGTAAGTCATGGACCGTAAATGAATGGAAAAACATTGAAATGACTGAACCTTTGTAAACTTCTTTCGGGATGTCTTACCGAAAACACTGGAGCCTGAGGCCAGCTGAACACTGCACGGGGGAGTGCTGCAGGTGTTTATAGGTTAGTTGCTTCCTGAGTTTTTTGGTTTTCTGGGTTTTTTTGTGTTGTTGCGGTTTTTTCTAATGCCAGTGGAACAAGTTTGCTTTCTTAAAAAAGACCAAAACCCAATTCTGTCAATTTAGTTTCACAGATGTTTCCATTTACAAGCAGAAGCCTTTGATGGTGCTAAAAGTTACTCAGCATTGTTGTAATTTGCATACATTAGCCATGATGGTTTTATGTTGGAAAGTTGAAATGTTTGCAGCTCATCATAGCCTGGTCCTAATGATGTTCAGTACATCTGCTTAAGAAGTTGTGTCTAGGCAATGTTCTACACCATAAACATTTTTTATGACTTTTACTGACTTTCAAGTTTTTCATTTCAGATATACTTAAAGACTCTGCATTTTATGTACACACAAATTGGGAAATAACAACTGGGTAGCAAAGTTGGGTTGTATGCTGTATACTGCATTTGTATTCTTGCATCTGTCACAAGAGCTTCATGCAGCATTATGCAGACACCTCACGGGTTTTGTTTGGGTAGGCTCATAAAATTAATGTCTCTTTTTGTAGATGGCATAGTGAGTTAAACAGGTGTAGCAGGAAATTAAAATAGGAAGGAGCAGAAGCAATGATGGTAAATAAAAGACACCAGTAACAAAATAATTTCTTCAACTTTTTATTCTTTCTGTTTCTACCCATTCACATCCCTGCAAATAGGTGACTACTGTTGATTCAGTGTTAAAATCCTAGTTAAAAGCAACAACAATAGAAGAATAACCTATTTCTCAGAGATGTGATTTTGTTAGCAGAGATCATATAGTGTTCATCTGCAGCTTTCTCTCCTGGCTTGGTTGCTCCTCTGATTTCCAATATGGGACTTCTGAAATGAAACATAAGTCCACTGTATCCATCAAGGTGCATCAACCGGCCTTTTACCTAAGCAAAAGCACAAGCAACCCTTTTCTCTGAATAGGCAGGAAGTTCAACACTTGATATCACACAGCAGTTTTCCTGACAAACATGTTTGTACAATTGCCTTCAAAACCCTGATCAAATTCACCCCCATCTTCATTTCTGTTCTCTTTTCTTCCAATTTTTAATTTTTCCCTAATCTACTTTTTTAATTACTTTCTTCATATTCTTGCCCTGCACTTGACATGGCAACCTCTTCAGTGCTTCTTCCCACATTTAAAAACAGTCTTTCATTTCTCACCTGCCAAACTCCTCTACTCACCTGCAAGGTCTTACTTGAACACACAGCACCAGCTTCTGTAGTATGTTACTATTTCCAGTTGCATTTGGATATGAGCTCCTAAGGCAGAAAATTACTATGTGCTTGCAATGCATACACTCAAAGTACCCCACAAGTTATGTTCGATATACAAAATAAATCCACCTCCTTAAAAACCCCACGTCTATGTATATTTCAAAGAAAGTAATCAGAAGGGCATCAGTGTAGTATTTGGGAACACATTTTTATGCTTATGGTGAAAATATTAGATAAATAACAGATGATTGAACAAAAACGTATTGGAATTTATCATTTTCAAAATTTAAAATGATTCCCATTAACCTTGAGGAATTTCATTCACAGCTCCCCTCGAATGAGAAGTGAATACAAAAATGTACTAATTCAACCTTTTGTTGTATCAGCCACAATTTTTAATATTCTCTAACTTTTCAGACTTTCCATAGCAGTAAAAATATAAGCAGAGTTATACAAACCCAACTGTATTTATTTTAACGATGGCATTTGCTCACAGCTAGATACCAGTTAGGCAGTCCCTGGACATTCAAACCCCAACAACTGTCAGGGAAGTGCTGGCTTACTGTCAAGCTGTCTAAAACAAAGATGTGCCTATAAGATCCAAGGCAATACTGAACACATAACCCAACAATTTTCAACTATTCCTCAATATATGCTTACTAATAGCATAATAACAACAAAATGTGAGCATGTAGGCAGCTGAATAAGGAACTTCCTATGCAGGAAACTAAAAACTGTTAGAAAAGTCAATTAGAAAGAAATAAATAAGGTGGTATTGTTGCTGGTTTAATGCACGTATTACAGTAAATTTGCTAGGGAAAGTGGTTGAAGAGTAAATATTGAAGCAACCATGTGACAGAAAAAGTGCTTGCTCAGAACATCCAGTGTTAAGCAGCTGCTTTACTTGCTACCCCTACTGCTACCCCTATGAGAGGCAGACTGCCAAGGAAGAACATACAGCACTTTTTGGTATGCAGCTGTTATCCACTGCTTGGCAGGACCATGTCACTCATGCTAATACTCAGTTTGAATCCAGTTGCCTGGCTGCAGCTAATTAATGGCTTTAGCAGCTTTTAAGAGTAAATGTTGTCCCAAGGCCAGTACGTGAAAGGAGATTAAATTGGCCCTTTTTACAGATGTAACCACTTTATTACCAATACTATATTGTCCAGTGGTTGGATGTTATACAAACTGGAGGATAAAAAAGTTATCTTTTTTGCCTAAGAATGCATTTTTATATCCTACTTGGTAGATAAGGGTTATTGTGTGAAACATGAGATGCGCAAGAAACAGCAGTGCCTAACAAGATCGGCTGTGATGAGGAAAATGGGTATCTCCATGAACAGCTTCATTTCCTATGGATCTGTATTATATTTTTTTAAGTCACAAGGCTTTTATAATCTCCCTCTAACTTGAATTAATTCACTTTTCCTCAATAACTGTACTAATAGGCCCTGGCTACTCTATATTCATTAAACTAATAGGAATTTGATATGCTTGAAAATGCTCTCTCTTTGCTAAATTTTACTGAAATTATCCAAGTAGTTGAAAAGTTATTAGGGTAGAACACGCAATATGCAAATGTGAAAAAAAAAAGGCTCTACAGTTGCAGCAAGTATTCTCGAAAAACTCTTTCTTGATCAGTATCAATAAAATGGAAAATCCGAACTTTTATGCATATATCATACTCAGGAAACTGAAAACTGGCAGCACAAAAAGATCAAATAATGGTGCCATAATACTGGCAAATAACAAAAAGAAAAGTAGATATCCAGTTGTCCTGGGTTCAGCAGTAGCAGTCATTTTTTCTTTTTTCCCTTCTTGGTAGCTGGTGCAGCACTGTGTTTTTGATTTTGAGCCTGGGAACAGTGCTGATAACACCAGTGTTTTCAGTTACTGCTTGGTGATGTTTAGGCTGGCCAAGGACTTGCTGAGTCTCATGCTCTGCCAGGGAAGGGTGGAAGGCGGGGGGAAGCAGAAACGGGACACGTGATCCAAACTGACCAAAGAGGTTATTCCATACCACAGCACGTCATGTCCAGGATGTAGAACGGGGAGCCGAGACCCGGAAGGGTGGTGGGGGTGCACTGGTGGGGGTGTACTGCTTGGTCGAGCTGGGTGGTGAGCTATTGTATTCTTTCCCTATATTTGCCTTGTCATTATTGTTACTGGTGGGGGTGCACTGCTTGCTCGGGCTTGATATTTGATGGTGAGATATTGTATTCTCCTTTTCCTTGTATCTGCCTTGTCATTATTATTATTGGTGGTAGCAGCAGTGGTTTGTGTTATACCTTAGTTACTAAACTGTTCTTATCTCAACCTGTGGGAGTTGTATTCTTTCGGTTCTCCTTCCCATCCCTCTAGGAGCGGAGGGAAGAAAAAGTGGGAAGTGAGTGAGAGAGCGACTGTATGGGTTTATAAGCTTAAACCATGACACCAGTCCAAAGACTTAAGAGGAACACAATGGCTACAGAGTCATGTACCATGGACCAGCCACTTCAAGTAAGAAATTGACTAAAATTTAAACAACTCTAAATATTAAACCCGTCATTTTTTTAGGAGGAATGTTGCTTATAAATTAGTGCAATGTCTATGATTTAGCTAAGGCACTCGATTAACCAAGCTGACCACAATGCTGTGCCTAGAAAATGTACCTGATTGTCAGTGGACCACTTATTAGAGCGGTTTATTTTTCACACAGACCTTTTCAATACTGCCTAGCTGCTGACAGGGATGCTTTTTGTTGGAAAGATGGGGAGAAAGGAATGGTGGATTAGTAAACATTTGAAAAACATATGAGACAACTGTGAAAACCTCCTGCGTGTGTGGGTTTGGGGTTTTTTTTCTTTAGTCAAGTTGGTTTTCAAGTCACATATTTCAATCTGAGAAAACATTAATGTGTGAAGATTAATTTCTCTCCATCCCGCTGTGTCTGCCAGCATCAGTAGTACAGAAAAGCAAAGGAAAGATAAAGAAGCAACAGATGGGAGTGAGAGAATAGAAGGGTCATTTTTTGTTTGAGGGTTTTGTTCTTGTGTTTTTCTTTGCTTTGAGCAGTGAAGAGGTTTACTCGGCTGAGCATCATGACCCATAATGCACAGTGCCCTGCCATCCCATTGTCCCCACTGGCACAGGATCTCACAAATCTGCAATTCCGTAGATATGTCTTTCAATAAGTCAGTAAATAAACATGGATATATATCTCCCCTGATGCTGAAGCACTTAACAGCCCTGGGGATAACATACTCACTTTAATTGCCCAGATGTGTGCAAATTGAAATAAAAATAAATGAAGAAAAAAAAAGGCATCAGCAGGAAGGGGGATAAAAAATAACTATCTTTTTGAAGTTCTGTCACAATTACTAACCACAGTACAAGGCTCTTGCCATGAATCTAAAACAAAGCTGGGGAAAAAGCCCTGGAAAGGCCACATTCTCCACTGATGTATATGTTTTTCCCCCCTTTCCATATTTCTTCCTCTGTTCAGTCTCCATTATCTCTTCTTCAGGCTTGACATCTCTGTCTTCATAATTAGTCCTTTTTGTTTATTGAAAGCTTTGGCTGTCTCAGTTTTTCACAGTTCATTGAACTACACTACAGCAATACTCAAGATTAAAGACTATTAAGATTAGTAATCTTAGTTTTGTGAAGATTAAAGAATGATCAAATAAGAAGGCAGTGCTGACTGACTGTAAGTGTCTAGGCAGCACGAGCCAGACCCAGAAGAACACCCAATGCACTGAGTCTTAACCAAGGATGTAAAGGAGCACCTCGCCATCCACCTTTTGTGTTTGCTCCAAATTTGTCATGTATGAAGTGAGAGGAAGTTCTAGATTTATCAGAATAACTTCTCAGTCCACCAGAAGCCAGGCTTTTTTCACAAACTGAGGCTTGTCAAAAGTGGTGAAAAGCTACCTGCTGGTATTTAAAGTGTGTTGGTAGTGATACAGATTGCAGGAGCTGAATAGAACTGGAATCCACTCAGCAGGATGCCTGAGACTTTATGAATTCATTTGGCTTCTCTCCTGTCAGGCTGGCATCGGCTTTTATTTTAAACAGAAATCTCCCTAACCGGGGAAAACACCGGAGAAGATACCGAGAGAGATGTCAGGTAATTAAAGACAAAGAATACAGATTTCTTGTTCTGCTTACTATATCACTTATATTGGAAGATAACTTCTCCGGGCCTGCACAGCAGGTTGAAGCTGAGGAGGAAACCTCCAATAAGTTATCATAAAATGAGAAACTTTATTGCATAGGTGAATGTAGTGCCAGCACACACAAGGTGTAGCTAAACAGTTCTTGCCCTTCTCTCCCGAGACCTTCCTGCGGAAATTTTTGGCTCCAGCCTTCCCTCTCAAAACAATGGCAACCCCACAACAGCATTTGCCTCTTGTTCAAACTCATATACCATACCCCACAGAAAGACGTGTTCGCCGACACTGTGGTGATTCATGTTCCCTATTCTCATCCATTTTTAACCCCTAAACATAGAATTTAAGCCTCTGTGAATCTGAACTGTTCCTCTTGCTTGCTAAGCTTCAGGGGAAGCAGGTTTATCTTCTCTGCTTCACAGTAAGGCACCAAGCTTCTCAATGCAGCTGAAACTCCATAGTCTTATAATGTAATTCCTCAGGACAAAGCCTGCCTGCAAAGCCAGTCTGCCCAGTCATGCCGCAGTCAGGTATGATAAACCATGTGTGTACTTAGAAAATCCCACCTCTCCAGCTTTATGTACAAAGACTTTCACTGCTCTGCTGGTGGCCATCACAGCCAAGAAGCTGCTGTTTGGATAGGAGTCCGCATGAGAGAAAAGATGACTAAGGAAAGATTTATGCAACTCAGTAAAGAGCTTAGCAAGGTGATTTATAAAACAAGACAGCAGCTTAGAGAAAATTAAAAATGGGAAGCAGAATAGAAAAGGTATACAAAGGTAGAACCTAAACCCATGTAAAAACGTGATAAGGAACTTAAGGTACAAAAAGTGCATAAATACACAAAGGAAATGCAAGAGGGGCAAGCAGGGAGCAGCATGTTAGCAGCATAAGTAGGAAAGATCCAGGCCCACATCAGTGCAGATGGGGGCCAAGAGGTCATGAAAAACATGTTAATGACAGAGAATAAGGTTGATGTCACTTGAAACCTGGGTTTGTTCTTTGTTTCTTACTGCATGGAAGAATCTGAGGAAGTGGTGACACAGGGATAGATTACTAGAGGGGCTGGTGCCAGGGACAGGATGTAAAATGAAGAGGCACTGTTAAAAGGCTTTGAAATGACTCCTGAGTAGATAAGCTGTCAGGAGAATAATTAAAATTCACCTGGTGCCAATGGATTTATCACAGAATAGTTAAGTGGAACCAGCAAAGTGAACTAGTAAGGAGCCTTTGGAAAGTATAATTAGATGTTCAGTATGGGGCTGAAAAGGAAGGGAGGATATACAATGCAAGAGGATTCAGGAAGAGACATAATCAAATCTTCTTTTGTTTACTGCTAATACCAGCTGGGTACGGAGTCAATAGATTTAGCCCATTCATAGCATAAACTGAGATAACTACACTAGTCTGATGGCATTATTATTATAAAGAAAATACATTCACTTCTGGAAGTGCAAAATATTAGATTAAAAGGTTTTTCTCAAATATTTCGGCATTGCAGCCAGAAGCAATACCTATGTGTGCATTTAAAAAACCCCTCTAATATCAGAATCCTATAGTAGCACTGTCAGGCCAGTGTGAAATGTTTTTGAAATTCTTGCTGTTCATACATATGTATGAAGAATGATTTAGATCACAAAACAAAAAGAAAAACATGTGGCAACCCCCTCTTATTTAGGGTGAAATGGGAAAAAAATACCTTAACAAATTGAGGCCATAATCAGAAATAGGTCAACTTTAGTTTTCCTAAAACAAACAAACAATCCCCCCCCCCCCCCAAGAAACCTGAATGATTTTTTATTTGTTTAATCACAACTGAAAAACATAGCAGTGAGTCTAAAAACGTTGTTTTCATATCAACTGTCCGTCACGTGTTAAAGCATATCAAGATGGATGTGGAGATGAGTGAAGAAAGTCAACATTTGCTGTGGTCCAGATGTATCTTGGATTTGTTTGAGGCCTTTAGGGCTAATATTCACATGCAGACAATCCGTATTCACACTCTGCCAAGTGAAGGTTTTGGTGATAAAATTTTTGTATTGTTAGAAAAGAAACACCATAATGCAAATGCACTTATCGTTAGACCTGCAGGTACACTTAAATATTGCTAGCATATATTAATAATTCCACCATCCCTTGCAGGTTCTCATATAGCTTAACAAGTAGCACAAATTTATAAAGCTACACTTGAAAATAATAATAATTTTCTCTTTAAAAATATAACAGAAACTGAATGGGCAGGAATATTTTGTGTGAAAATATAAAGAATGAAAATTTCCTCCAAGTCTCAAATGTGAGATTAATTCAGGAATGAAGAGAAGTCTGTTATTAGGTACAGACTGAAGTTCAAAGATTTTTTTATCTATTCTCAGCAGGGTATGGCCTCTGACAAGTGATTTCAAGGGAGCTTGTAAGACAGAAGGAAAGGGACTGCTCATACTGTGACAAAAACAGATCAGTATTCCACCTGACATAGGAATGGCCGTCCTGGCCCACCTGGCCCAGCATCTCTTCTTTTAAGTGGCCCTATAGAAGAATCAGTGGGTGCCTCAAGAAGGCCAAAAGAGCGCATTAAGTATATAGTGCACTCTGAATCCTATATAGCTTCCTGGAATCTGCACTTTAGGGATTTCCTACACCTAGTATATCAGACTGCATCCCATAGGAAAACAGTAGTTCTATGCAAGCAATAGTGGTATCAAATCAACCTGCTAGGTGTACTTGGAAATCTATAAGAATTAATTTCCCCTGCTGAGAAGCTGGCTCTAAGCTAACTTGCTTAAGGTTAGCTCTGGTTAGTTCCAATAAATTACACTGTTGCAGAAAACACGGCAAAAGATGCCATGAGGCATTGGGAACTGTTTGTTTGTTGTTTTTTTTTTTTGCTGGAGCTAGATGTTTAAGAGGGATCCTAGGTGCACTCTTTATTGGATTCAGGACAACATACGTTGGAGTGAGATCTGCAAAGCTTAATGAAACTTTACTGCCTGAATAGAGGCTAATCCGTCGCTAACAGGTCCCAGTCCAGCAGAATCTTACTGCTGCACACTTCATAATGTCATAGGGAGAGGCCCTGCTCCTATCACTCTTCTCTGCACCTTCTCACTCCACCACACCATCTGTGCCAGGTGGCATGAACAGGATCAGACCACAGCCTCTCTCAGTGTTGCTCCACTGCTGCTTCAAGGGCATCCTTTCCACTGGGGGCTGGCATTTTTAGAGTGGTTGTATGTTATGCTAGCCTTCTACCTGAAAAAAACGTGGTGAGACAAACAGATGCCTTGTTCAGTCTGATTAGAGGAGCAATGGATCTCGGGCTCTGTTACATGATAAGACAAAGTTGCTAGCACAGTAGTATCCAGACAGGCACACCCGTCTGCTACCCTGGGAGTACTGGAGTTGGTAACAGAAATAAATCCTCAGATATAGCCTGATGTTATGAATTGCAGAGTTTTGTGAGCCATTGGTTGAAGCAGAGGGATGTAAAGTGCGCGGAGTTGGGATAATATAAAAAAGCATAAATTGCATATCGTGATCCTCCTGGATCTTGAGAGGAAAACTTAACATGCTCCTCACTGCTGCGTTGGTGTCAGTGAGACAAATGTGATTTCAAAACAAATTCCATCCAATCACAGAAAAACAACACTACAGAAACCCACAGCATCTTTTTCGTTTGAAGAACTTACTGGACCTCACAGAAGTGCACTTATGTCACTTTCTGAGAAGGATAACACTATACCACAAAGGAACTTACACCTACTCCTGTTAGGTAATTAGCAGTGATAATCATTGGCTTGGAGAACCATTCAGAAAAGAGTAAGATGAAGTTCATTTCTCACTCACCCCTGGTTATTAATGGCAATTGTAGCAAAATGTATGAAGAGTGTATCTGATCTCTGCTGTCGCACACCAGACAGATTTCAACTCAATTACTCCCCTCTCACCTTATCTGAACACGTTGATTTTCCTGTATGAAATTAGATCAGCTGTTATCTCTGAACACACACCCTCTGAATTGTGGATGGAAATATCCACAAGGAAAAGCAGATGCTCTTGTGATTGACAGAAACCCCTGAAACGCTGTCTGCTCCAAAGAAACAAAGCCAGAGTTGTCATAGGGATGATTTACTAGGCTATATTACACTGTCAGAGAGAGATTTTTGTATGACTGAAGGTCTGGTCTTATTACAGTGTAAGTAAATATAGTTGCCTCAAATTCAATCTGATCTAATTTGCTGCAGAAAATTAGAAATGTTAGTATAGCAACTATTAAATCAAGTGACTTAAACACAACATAAGATAGAATGAAAAAACATTACTGCCATTTTGTAGTAGGAAATCCCATACTGCATGTTTTGGATAAAATCAGTGAGAGAAATAAAACTAAATAACACCCAGATGACTTCAACCACTGGGAAGTTTATATGCTGCTGTGTGTAGATATTATTCTAAGTCCTATATTTGTGTATATTTCCTCTCTACCATTTACTCATAACTCTTAATGTCAGTGGTTTGAACTACATGTAAAACCAGAAAAGGCTGCCATTTTCCATCATTACAGTCTCGGTTTTCTTAAAAAGACAAAAGACCGAAAGGGGTGTTTTTTTATGTAAGTCAATAGATTTTGTTCCTAGCTGTAGAGAGTATAAATGAAACTCTGTCCCTAATACCAGCCTGCGGGACACCACTTTGTCTGTGATAGTAATGCCTGAACCTGAGGGGCTGATCATGTGTGGTGAATTCCCAGTTGCTTACAGCCTGGAGAACATAAAAGGTCACATTTCTTACCAGTTTATTAGCAGTTCTGTGTAAAGAGAGCTCTGACCTGTACATTACAGAGAGTTAAAGTTAATGGGAAAATCTTGGAGTACTTAGAGATATTATTTTACTTTGGAGACTTGCAGCTTCCTAGGGGAAGCTTGCAAGGGCAGGCATCGTAAGAGGAAGGCGAAAGACTGGGACCCCAGAAGGATTTGTGTAGCAGAGGATGAGAAGTCAACAGCAGCAAAAGAAGAAGATGGAGAAAGTTGTGAATGCTCCATCCCTTGTGGTGTCCAAGGCCAGGTTGGACGGAGCCTTGGGTGGCATGGTTTAGTGTGAGGTGTCCCTGCCCATGGCAGGGGGGTTGGAACTAGATGATCTTAAGGTCCTTTCCAACCCTAGCTATTCTATGATTCTAAAGGGAAGAGGTGTCTTAAGATTTGGGGTTGGATCATTCTGTCTCTTTCACCTTCCCAAAACACTTAGCTGAGCAACAGGTCTCCACAAAATTGTTTTGCTTCAGCAAAAGGGACTATTTGCAGAACAGGCACTGGCTTTGCACCTTCCTTCATTTTAAATGTAGGTACTTCAAATGATAACAAGTGCTATCACTTCCTCCCATGGAACTTAGTGGAATTCTGTAGTCGATTTTTCTGCTCTAATAAAGGAAGTTTTGTGCCCCCACCAGACTCAACATACAGCACACAAATGAGTACATGACATTTTCCCTTTTTTCGGGTGCACAGAAGAAAGACACCACAGTGGTGTCTGTGCTAGTGAGCATGCAGGGTGAATCACTGAGTTGTTCCTTCCACAGGTATAAGGTGGTATGAAGGGGATAAAGAACTTTATGGAACTGTAGACTTGAAATAGCTGTACGTGCCCATATGAAAACCAAGGAATGAACTGAGGAAAGGTGATGTGTGAATTTTAGTGAGTGGAAAACGCAAAAAAATGGGAACAGAATCTGTGTATAATGGTTGGTTATGAAGGTACTGAGGACTGGGAAGGTCCATCAGGAAACTGCTCTGTCATTTTTATGAGAATCCAAAGTTCTTAGAAGTGTTCTCTCACAGCAGTAACAAGGAGTCTTCCAAGGCAGAAAGTTTGCACACAGTGTTTGCGTGACTATCTTGATCCATCTGTGTGAAAGGTGGGACATCTCCAACTCTGATTTTTATAAAGGTAAAAAAACCCTTCAGCAAATCTCTAAATAAAACCTTGTCAAAGAATGGCAGCAGGAGTTTCTTGGAAATCACCTGCAATGTCTGAAGCAAAATAATTGCTTGATCATATAGCAAACTCTGTATTGTGTAACGAGTAGCATTTTCATTATGCTGGATTATTTTCAAAAGCCTTTTCATTAAATGACTTCGCAGATTTGATCATTTGTATAAATGTATCCAAAGCAGCCTGGTGTGAGCTAGCTCAGCTTGCAGTGCTACTATGAGAACATTATATGAATATCATATAATGGAAATCATATATGAATATCATATAATGGAAAAGAATAGAAGAGTGAGGTTAGAGCATGAGCTTCCTTCAGAGGGTCACATTTGGAAAACAATAATTCTCCCAAAGATTCTTCTGTTCCTCGACTGTGATGCACTATGCACCAAGTGCCAGAAGGAAGAAGTCAGGTTTATACAGAAGGCTGACTTCAACTGCTGGGGAAGAGAAAAGAAAACAAAAACAAGAAACAACCAGAAATTTGAAAATACAGGAAAATACACAATGCTGATAGATGTTACTTAATAATGTCAGTGCCAGTTAGACCAAGAAAACTTGCCTAGGTATATACCTTGTAATAATTCTCCCTGGTATTATGATAAATAATACAATCTGTACACCGGCTGTGCATTTACATACTAGTGTAATCCATTTGGCAGGCAATTTGAGACCAATGCACTCAAGATACTTAAATGACCTAATGTTCTGAAGTTTTGCATAAGAATTAATGACGAGAACCATGAGGCTGGGAAAAACAGATAGTGTATATAGATATTTTATCATTTGATATATGAATGCCCTTTTTTGAGATTGACTGATGAAGTCAATTTTATTTTAAAGGCCTAGTGAAAGTGAAAAGCATATGTGGAAAATGACTTTTCAATATTCTTGACCATGTTGGAATTCTTAAAACCAAGAGTGTTAAAAAACAAACTGGTGCCATCACCTTACAGCACTGAACAGAAGACGCAACAGCGTGCTAAGTGTCTCTTTTCATTGTAACTCCAGCATCTTGTCAGAGACCATTTAGTCAAGCCAAATTGTGGAGTTGTATTTAGTTAGATTCCTCAGATAAATGGAGCTGTGGATATGGGGTTTTCTTTTAGGAAGCTGAATTCATTAATTGAGTTCTTTAAAAACTCTGCAAAGAAACTCCAGGAAATTACACCACAGGGACAAAGCATGTTTTAACTGATCAGGTATTAAGACTGATAGAAAAATGGCTGATAATACAATTGTTTAACAGTTGCAACAAAGCCCGGTCTACCAGTAATCAAATATATTTGTCTTGATAAGCATGAGAAGTGAAAACAAGAAATGGTGCTTTTCCTGATTTTCCTAATAAAAATTTAGGAAAGGGAAAGGAACCTACTTCTAAGACAATACGTCTTGATCTATTATAACCCACGAACTTGGGGCATTTTATTCTCTTATTTTCTGGCAGCACAGGCTTATTTGGAAATAATTTTGCATGACATGAAAGCTTAGTAGGCAATGACAGCACTGCTTGTAGAGTAAATTTGAGAAACTTAAGCCTTGCAATTGAAGACTAATTTATTTTTCAAAGAGAAATTCCACATTGCAAGTGAAAAAAGCGCTCACGTGAGATATTGAAGAAGAAGAATCAGCACAGAAAAACTGATACCTGATGTGACTACACCCATAATTCATCGGTGCCTGGATTTAATACTATAAACTCCTTTACCAATCTACTAGAAATTAAAATCAAAACCAAAACCCAAAACCAAAGCACCAACAGCAAAAAAAGATGCTTCTCTGAAGATAAAAATGCCTTCAAAAAAGCTTTCTAACAGTGTGCCTCTCTAAATGGCTTCCATTTGCATTAGAAATACATAGATTGGGTTGGACTGAATCATAAAGCACCTTTTGTCATTCATTTTTTGTTCAGTCATGGTGAAAAGTAACTGTTCCAGGTCACACACTGAGACTTTCAGAAGAAAAGAATAAGGAGTCTTTTCAGCACACATGCCTATTTATGAAAATTGCAATCCTGAGAGGAGGAAACATTTTCTAGTTTGGGATCTGATGCCGCTAATTTGTTCCCACATTCTTCTCTGTCATGATCAATTAACAGAAGCAGCGTTTTTAAAGCTTTAAACAATGTTAAATATTTTTGTCAGGCTGTAGTGACTTTAATACATCTGTTACTTCATCTGAGCAATGAGGACTCAGAAACAAGAGCATGGGAGACATAAGGAGAACAGAAAGAGTAAGTGCAGATCAACAAAAAAGCACATTTATAACTCATTCATTAATTTCTTAAATTTCATGCTTTTTAATCTGTGTTCTTAATGAGGTACAGCCGTAATAAGTAGTTAAGCAAATACCCTGTCTTCTGTGATACATACATGCTTCTTTCCTCTGATAATTGGAGGTTAAACATTTTCTACAGGGTATAGGAAAAAGTTAGTGTCTCTTTGAACCACTTCCATGCACGTAGGTGTTGATCATATTCTGTGTTTTAGAAGGACACAGAAAATAATGATCACAGTGCTAAGAATATAACTTAGCCTTTCATGATATTTAATATATACAGAAAATAAGGATCAAAAAGTGCCTGCATAGTTTTTATGTCCTGGTTTTGTGCCAGAAGAAGTAAAAGCTGGAATGTTTAGCAATAAATGGGCATACATCCCAAATGTAGCAACAAACCCAATGAAAATCCTACTGAAAGAAAAGAGAAAAACAGTGAGGGGATTAAAAATGCCTGTTGAGAGGGAAAATGGACCTGCCCTATAGTTCAGTAGTATACTCTACAAAAAGCCTGAACCACCACTGATAGTACTGCTGATGAGATAAAGGTGGTATTTTCCACAGTGCAATAGGGCAAAAAACCTACAAATTGCTGCACCAACTAAAAGCCTTTGTTAAACCAGCAGACAAAACACTAACTGGTAGTGTGGAAAGAAACCTCCAGAATTACCTGTCCTCAAAGTTACTGGTGATTTGAAGAACATTTCTGTTTCATAAGCAGAATAAAAAGATGAGCGTGTCTGAGTATGTGACTGAATTAAGAAAATTAACAGAGCATTGCCAGCTTGGAGTGAGTTTAAATGATGCATGGAAAGCCTAGATAGTGCTGTATGCAGAAGGAAACAATCCAAAAATGTCTGTTTACCGGGGCCTTTTATACCCTAAAGTGGTCCCTAAAATATGATGTTTAAGGGAATGCAGCTTCTCATCATGCTATAGAGCTCCAACAACACCGTATGATCTGCTCAGCCAATTTAACAGAGGTCAAGACAAAAGCACAGTATGGGTGCTATTTAAAGACTCCATGCTTTACTTTGGAGATGCAGAAATTTGAAGTAAAGCTTTCTTATGAAATTTTCCATGTGGGATCACTTCTTCTTGCAGTATTTTAGTATTTGCATTTCTCTCCCAGATAGAATAAAATGTACCCACTCACATAAAATTAACAAGCAGTTTCATTAACCGTTGTTTTATTTTAACATAAAAATTCTTCTTTTCTTCATGGTTATGCTTGCTAAAAGCCAGATTGTTCTGCCCTGGTATGAGGAATTGATTTCATTGATAGCTTTTCCTCTGTAAGGCCTCAGACAGCAAACTATCTGAGCAAGTTTCACTGTACCTCTTAGATGCAGCAGAGCCAGATACAGGTCCAAACACAGTTGTACTTTAGTGCTAAGGACAGCAGTGAACTAAATTGATCTTTTTGCTGGGCCCAATGTTCTTGGGAATATTTCATTAGTATATTGCTAGAGGTTTACCAACTTGTTTTGCTTATCAGATCATCTTCTATTCATTAATTGCATCAGATGGAGGGTTGAAGATGATGGTGAGGAGGAATGAAAGCACAAAGCCTTATTGTTATTATACAAAAAGAACTAAAATTAATCTTATTAAAAACAATATACTTTCCCATAGCACGATGTAGTGCAAAGGCATAAATTATCAGTTCAGCTCTCTATCGATATCCCAGTGAGGGATCGGAGAAGTCTCCACCTTTGCATTTGGATGTCTGGTCATCCCCATAGTGCTGTCTGTCCAGGCAATAGCCAGCTGCCAAACCAGGCATTGCATACTGCCACTCCAGCAAGCACCACTTCTCCACCCTGCTGCTCGCAGCCACTCAGTTCCCATTATCTTGCCCTTTTGAGACCCAGAGGTCACTCCGAATCAGATGTTACTCATTTTCATATGTATTCTAAGAGCTTTCTAGATATGTTTATCAATCGTACCAACCCTTATCATCCTTACTGCTTGTGAACTATCTTCTGCTCCACTCTAGCATCCAATAGATTCTACGGATGACTTCCTGGGGTCTATGTGTTCTATTTCTGGTACTAACTGCCAGAGCCATGGCTGTATACAGACAGAGTTGCATATAAAGGGATACCTAAATAGGCCTAAAACGTAACTGCAGAGGAAGGAATAATTCTCCTTCTCAGTCCTTCTAGTGAATGCATTTGCAATAGCACACAGTAGCAGGAAATCCCTGCTGTTGCTCCTCAGGAGAAGATTGTCTCTCATACTGTGATCTCATTTGTATTCCTATTCTGTAATGTTTATATGACAAGAGCAAAGATGCAAAGGGGGTTCAGTATGAAGCTGAACTGAACTCCACACTGTGGAGACTGTACACATTATCTGTGTCATTATATATATGTATATATCTGCATTTGTGTGTATAAGTACATGCAAATACATGTGTCATTATATGGAGGGAGAGTACATGTATGTATGTATTTTAGAGAGAGAGAGTACATATCCCAGAATCACAGTACAGTTGGGGTTGGAAGGGACCTCTAGAGATCATCTAGTCCCTCCCCCCTGCTAAGTTCACCTACAGCAGGTTGTACAGGGTTGTGTCCAGGTGAGTTTTGAATAACTCCAGAGAAGGAGACTTCACAACCTCTCTAGGCAGCCTGTTTCAGTGCTCTGTCACCATCAAAGTAAAGAAGTTCTTCCTCATATTCAGATTGAGCTTCCCATATTTCAGTTTGTGATCATTGCCCATTATCCTGTCACTAGGCACTACTGAAAAGAGTCTGACCCCATCCTCTTGATACTCACACTTAAGATACTTGTATTCATTGATAAGATCCTCTGTCAGTTGTTTCTTCTCCAGGCTAAACAGGTCCATCTCTCCCAGTCTTTCTTCACAGATGATGGAGAGATGCTCCAGTCCCCTAATCATCATTGTATCCATTCACTGGACCCTCTCCAGTAATTCCTTGTCTTTCTTGAAGAGGGGAGCTCGGATCTGGACACAGTACTCCAGGTAAGGCCTGATTTCCTGACCAGGTGACCTGTAGTAAACACCCACAACAGTGTCACTCATGTTAGCCTGCCCCTTAATCCTTACCCATACGCTTTCAGCTCGTTCTTCATCCACCCCTAGGCAGAGCCTGATGCATACTAGTTGCTGTATCACATAAAGAGCAACTCCACCAGCTCGCCATACATAGACATCAATGACAGCATTCCACTCGTGACCTATCCCACCACATCTCTGCAATCACAATGGGATCACTGTCCTAGTTCATTACAGTAGGACAATGTGCATAAGAATTGCCCAATGACACCTAACTTTTCTTCTGTGGTTGATTCAAAGTACAATCTTTTTTCATTAATTTGTTACTTAATTTTCTCCCTATCATTTACTTTTACACTGAGTTTTCTATTTAGCTCTGCCTCTGATTAATTTTCCTATAGACTCTGAGATGACAAGCTTTTAAAAAAGAAAAAAAAACCCAGAATTTATTTGCCAGATTGGCTTTCTTCCACAAAGCCTAACAACTCCAATGCTCAGAGCTTGTTAGATCTGATTCTTTTCTAACTATATCCATGCATTCCGGGATGTGATTAATTATCCTAGGAAAATAAAAACTTATGCAGTTGAGAGCTTTAAAAAATGTATAACATGGATAAGTGTCACACAGCTGACTATGAAAAGAGAAAGGTATTAATCACAACATTTAGATAGATTATAGATGCAGTTGAACTTCTTTCTCCCTTGCTGCATCCATTCTTTTTGGGATAGTCTCTGTTTTGCTATTCTTACAGGGAGAAAAACATGTTTCATTTACACAGCTGAAAAGGCTGGGCATTCCTTTAAAGATCATCTCATGGTCATTGAAAAATACAGCTCAAAGGCAAGAATTAGCCTTAGTTTAAGATTCAGCAAACCTCTAGAAGGAGAAAAATGTGAGAGGCAAAAGACAATAAATGTGTTTGATGGCGATAACTGTACTATATTAATTAAAATTCAGACTGCCTTTATGAAGCATGGAATTTGTGACCCTTAAAAGCATTACCGTGAAGTTGGTCCTTAGCATTTTGGCTCAAGCCTACCACCACTCCCTTGGCAGCCGAAGGTAACACTTCTGATGTCTTCAAAAGAAGTCAGAGTAATCCCACATTTCTGCTTTTGGTTCTCTGTTTCTAACAGCCCATCAGTCCCTATAAAGAAAGGCAACAGGGCTTTTCCTTTTGTTGTGGTTTAACTCAGTGAAGCACCACACAGCTGTTTGCTCACTTCCCACAGTGGGATGTGGGAGAGAACTGGAAAAAAGATAAAACTCATGGTTTGAGATAAAGACAGTTTAATAGAACAAAAGAGGAAAATAATAAAGATGATAAGAGAATATATATAACAAGTGATGCACAATGCAATTGCTCACCACTCACTGACTGATGCCCAGCCCATCTCAAGCAATTGACCCTCCACCCCCTGGCCAACTCTCTTCAATTTTATTGTTCAGCATGATGTATATGGTATGGAATATCCCTTTGGCCAGTTCAGGTCAGCTGTCCTGGCTGTGTCCACTCTCAGCTCCTTGTGCACCTAAAGCCTCCTTGATGGCAGGACAGTATGCAAAGCTGAAAAGTCCTTGACTTAGTTTAAGCACTTCTCAGCAATATCTAAAACATGGGTGTATTATCAACATCATTCTCAGACTAAATCCAAACACAGCACTGTACCAGCTACTACGAAAAAAGTAACTCTCAGCTGAAATCAGGACACTTTTCCAACTGGCTGGATTGTCATGTTCTTCCCAAAACAAGCACATGCTTATATTGAATCTGAAAACAGACTTTCATAACATTCTTACTCAGTAACAGGGAATTACATCTTCAGTAGAGGTTGTTTGGGTGTTTTCTTAGGTGGTCTTTTATCTGAAAATACTGGTTTGCTAAAATGGCCATTGGCTTAGATGGTGTTTCAGATCAAGCAGGAGAAAGAAAACTGTAAAAATCTCATGGCTAGAACACTTGACCTTGTAAATATGCAGCAATGCAGAAGCTACTATCGTTCTTTACACACCAAAGTATACACCACCAGGCTGTATGGCAGCTATTGCTCTTACTCAGTGCATACTTTATGGTTCACACAAAGTGGAAAAGGTCTTTCAGTCTGAACATGGGAAATAGATTTATGTATATATATCTATATTTATATTTCTATATATAATAGATCTATTTCAATAGATCTAGGACAGGGCACATGCCTAAAGCTCAGAGACCTGCTGCTCGTTCTTTTGGTTTCTGTCATAAAATTCTAGAGAGAGTCATTTCCTTAGGAAGCATAAATCCAGCCATTCCTAATACTCAGGAAAAATACCTAAGACAGACAATTTAATTCTTAAGTCTCTCATATGCCATCACAGATGCAGGTAAAAAGCCTTTTGCCAAACAAACTTTCTGCTAGGGAAATATTCACCTGAGGTAGTGCAAGCCTGTCAATAAAAAGGTTCTTGAGGGGATTTCAGTATTCTTCAGCAAAGACAGGACATTCATATCACTGCTATCAGCTTGTTTAACTGTTCAATTTATTTTGTGTTGTTCCTAGAAAGAATGATAAGAAATGCTTGGGGAACAGTCACATGTCTTTGGGTTAACTGCAGGTCTTAAAGGTGCAGGCTTCTCCTGAAAGCCGTCTTCAAGATTATACCAGGTGAGTTCTGGTTGTAAACTTCTGTTTTATTAGGGTGGGCTGAGTGATGCCAGAAACCTGCGGTTCCTTTGAACCATCTGTTTCTCTTTGTATTTCATCACATTTTTATGTTGAAGTGTCTCGGAAAGGCAACAGGTCTGCACAGGGAGTAAGTCAGCCTAAAGTCCAGAACTCTGCTTCCAGTCACAGCATTGTTTTCCAGTCAGAAGGATGTTTTTAGTATGATAAAAGTTAGTTTTGGAGGTCTGCAAAACATTTCATGCTTTCCTTTGGAAATATACATATTAGAGCAGGTCATGACCAGAAATAACAAATGAAGACTCACAGACAGAGTTTTATTCAATTTGTAGCTTGGTACTGGACCGTCATTTCAACTCAAATGTAGCTAATTACTTTTTCCCTACTTTAAGCACCAATTTCTTTTCAAGATTTTAGTCACATGATCCCTACGTTACTAGTAAGCACGTGTTATTTGCTCTCCACTAGCTTTTTTAATGGCCACCCAATGGGGTCGTATATCAACCTATTTGTTTTATCTGCATCTGGTCAGAT
Source organism: Amazona ochrocephala (assembly GCA_039720435.1). NCBI lineage: Eukaryota > Metazoa > Chordata > Aves > Psittaciformes > Psittacidae > Amazona > Amazona ochrocephala. The sequence continues at coordinate 75,615,392 of CM077881.1, read as the reverse complement.
TGTTCCTAAAAAGTTGTTTATTGAAATAATTTAACTTTTTTTTTTTTCCAGTTCTACAAAATATCTGTAAGAAGAATGTGGCTTTTATTACTTCATTCCTTATTTATAAGTGTTTGTCAGATCACTTATGTGAACAAGTTATTGCCTGTAGATTCTTCTCAGAACTTCCAGTCATTCCTTGCCATCTGGACAACAAGGCTGACTTCATTAGTCACACAGGCTTATTTATATCCTTTGACATGCAATAAGCATCCTCTTGGAGACCTAACTAGGGATACCCAAGTTAAAAGGACAATTCATTTTAGCCTTAGTTAACTCTGGAGCTGCAGTGGGCTCAAATGCTCTCAGGAGCACACGGAGTAGCAAATATCTACCAAGGGAAAGCTTGAATAACCTGAGTTTAAAGAAACTGACTAGCGCTTACTTAGAAATGTTCTTAAATGTTTTTCCCTTTTTCTTTTTAATTTTCCACACAAAAATAATGTATCTATTTTCCCACATATATACAGTCTCTGTGCTCAGTCAGTTCCCAAATGAACCAGAGAAATAGATAACCTGTTGGTTGTCTGGAATGCTTCTGGTATGTTTTATGTGTCATATATACATATGTAGATGTTTTTGTGTGCTGATGTCATTGGCATTAGTGTGTACTTGACCATAAATTCTTTGTATTTCTCATCTGATTTATGTAGCAGATGAGACAGTAAGTTTCTAGCCAGAAACACTCATAGAAATAAACACATGTATTCCATATTTATAAATATTCCTCATGACACATTTCACACATTTATATGGAGACATTACTCCACCTGCCTCACACAGGTCTCCACTTAAACTCACTGGTCTCTCTTTTGTAGCACATTATTTACAGATCACTTGTGATAAGCACTGATGTTAGGGGAAGAAGCAAGCAGCACCTTCAGGTCTCCTGCCTATGCTGAGATGTCCCACTGGGGATGCAGGGCTGATAGCAGGCTGCATCCTTGCTCCTTGCCTTTCCTTAGCCAACTCCATCTCTATTAATTTGCTACTGCTTTATTCACTATCCTGTCCATCATTCAGATGGATTATTAAGTACACATACATCAGGCTCAACTTGCCAGAGGTAATGTAACTTTGCCTTATTCTCTGTCTTAGATATTAAAGAATTTCCACCACCTAATTCTCTCAATATCATGAATAGATGATAATTTCTCGGTATATATCTTTTTCTATTAAACACTTTCATTTAGAATTCACACCTGGAGGTTTTCATTTATTTTTCTAACTGCTCATTAAAAAGTGAATATCATGGTTTAGGAAATTATTTGGGAGCATAATTTGGCATGTGAGCTAGGTCTAGTTACTAATTATCACTTGTTAATGCTTGAAGGGCCTGGCTGCTTTCAGAGCAACTCTCATCAGTGGAGATACGCCACAGAAGATTTCTCTCCCTGTGCATGTCCCATGTTACTGAGGTGCGAGCTGGGAGCCTGAAGGTCTCCTGCAGTTGGCAAAAGCGAATGAACTCCAGGCATGGGACAGGGGCTGCAAGGTCAGGAACTACCTTTTGGTGAATCCTTCTGGAAAAAGACAAATAGCAGCAGCATTAAGTAAATAGTAGCAAGTAGAATTTGGTAAATAGTATGTAGTGTTTAGTAAATACTAAATAGTACTTAGTAAATAGTTAAAAATGAAAACACTGGAAGTCTAAATGTACATATGAATGGCGAAGAGCAGAGCCTGGGTTTGAAAGTCTGTGCTTTTGTACTCCTTTCTTGGGCTGCTATGCTGTTCACTGTCTCTTGGATTTCAAAAGAAGGGAAAAGGTACTCGGAGCTTTGGAAGTGAAGGACTGTGATGCTGCTTAAATTCAAGGAAAGCCTTGGAGCGCCGTCTCTCAGTGGTGTACTAAAGGCAAATGAGCTTGGCAGGCACAGTCTGTAAGCCTCCTCACAAGGATCAGCCAGGGCTCCTGCTTTGAAATACCTGTGGCAACCTCCCACCATTAGGGAAGATCTTTTTATTCTTTTTTATGTGTAGTGCTTTTTTTCCTATTTGTTACCTATAAAACAGAATCTCCTACCATTTTTATTTTGCTTGCATGCATGAAAAGTTAAGACATATTAGTTTCAAACATAGATGAACCCCTGTAAAAATAATTAGTTTCAAACATAGATGAACCCCTGTAGAAATAAGCCTCCATCCTTTTGGACACACACCTATGCAAAACCATGGATCCAGCTTATCTATTTATTCATGGTTTTGAATGGAAGAAAACCCCAGCATTGTGCACATATGCCAGCACAAAGGTTAGTTTGAGAAAATATTGTTTGAAATATTGTTTCAGATTAATACATTCTTAATGTAGGAACAAATAAGAAGATGCTGGCGACAGGTTTTAGTTGGGAAATAAGAGATGTCAATGGGAAGGAGTGAGGCCTAAGAGAGAATGAGAAAGAGGAGCACAAGACTGTATAGCATGCATGCTGTAGCAATACGATAGATGGATTCTTGACCAGGGACTTAACAACCAGTGGTCCAAATCCAGTGAATCTTATCCGCAGGGTTAGCAGGACGCTACTACTACTATTTCCCCCTACTGAGAAATAATTAACTCTGCCTAGGGGCAAAAGGAAAAAAAAAATTATCACACACAGAGCTGCAACATAGGACTCTAGTGATTCTTGTGTCACAATTGAGCTGAAGACTTTGATGTATCTTCCAATGCTCTAAAACATGTCCTAATGAATTAATAATTAAAAAACTTACAATGGGAATACTGAGTTAGTTATCAGGTTACCAGAAGGATTGGAAGGAACCTGATTAATATAATCTTGGGAACAGTCATAGGAGTTCAATATGTGCTCATCCCCTCTGTGGTACTTCCTGTCCTCTTTCAGAAGTTGCTGTCCCCATATAATCAGGTCACATCAGCACTCATAAGCTCATCCTGGGCAAAGTCAGAAGGGTCGGCCTGTCACCACTGACCAGGTAGTATGGCATTTTAGATCACAGAATAAGCTTTCCCTCCCACCAGAAATGCTAATCTTTTTCCCTATGTAGGGCTTTTGCACTTTGGAGCAGCATCAAGCTTGTCCTAACAAATATAACTCAAGTATCACGGCATGGAAACAGTTTCTTGTTGATCCTCTGGCAGCCTGAGAGCCCAGTCTTACTTTCTCATTTATTCATTACATACAGAAGTGGTTAATTCATTAAACTGTTCTCTGAAAATAGTAAAGCTCCTGTTGTTTTCGTTTTCACAGCTAACCTCTTCTGTACTGGAATAATTTTGTTTCCTACTCAAGAAATTATTTTAACATACACTCTTTAATGTACATCATCAATTTAATATAGATGTATTTCGTTTTCATGATTTTCACAGATCTCTGCTCTACGTGAAGCTCAAGGGGTGCCCCAGTACCAATGTGGGACAAGGCTGATTGTCAGCCTTGAGAGGCCATCTAAAGTCATAGATTTGTCTCTTCTATCAAGTCCTTTCTGCCAGGTGAGCCCTACCTCCACATCTCTCTCTAATTCCTCAAATACCATAAACTGAGGCAATTAAGTGTTACTAAAGTGTATCATAGAATCATAGTATCAGCTGAAGAATTCTGGAGATCATAGGATAATTTGCATGTTTATACCATTTTACACATCAATTCCCTTTTAATCACACTGGGCAGGAAGATTTTCCAAAAGAAACTCCTTCTGCCAAAAATATGTGGAAACAGAAAAATTAAAGAAAACACCTCTTTGTAAAATAACTTGGCGTTGGTTTGTGGGGTTTTTTGCTTGTTTGGTTGAAGTTTTGGGGTTTGGGTTTTGGTTTGTGGGTTTTTTTAATCAGGTCCCGGCTTTTTATTCATTCATGGCTTGGAACTGGGGAGTTATTTTCACTGGGAAATTTTTTGCCTGTTGTTGCTTTGACATATTACTTGTTAGCTCTACAGTTGACACACAGTTTACTTATTGCTGGATGCAAGAGTTAGAATGAATAACAACTGCCAGAGAAGTACTGGTTTAGACACAAGGTTAACCTTCTAAGGAAATTCATGTTTAACCTTTGCAGTGCTATTTCTCATTTAATTTATTTATTTTTTAGTATAATTCTCTGCTTTGTTTAATTTTCTAGTGGGGCACCAGAAAACCTAGAATTACATAAAATATTAACTGTGTATATTTAAGACACAGGAAATTACAGAAACAAAACTAAAAAGGTGCACCATATGGAGCAAGCCAGTCAGGAGTGTTTCCTTATCTAGTTTTTATAGAACATTATTTTTTTAGTGTTAAAAATCCTTTCTCGTTATGGAGAGGTCAGCTGGATTAAGCAAAGTTGGATGACATAAATTCTCTTCAAGCTTAAAGGCTGAATTGATTATAGTGTATCAGTCTGGAAGAGATAATAGTCCGGATAATTGAATTCATTTCATTTCTTCTTCAAAAAAATAGATAGATAGATACAGGAGAGAGGATATGTAGTTCTGCTATGATTCAGTTCTTCAGTTAGAAAAAATAGCTTGGGTTTCACTGAATTGACACCATTTTACAGCCAAACATCAGTTCTAATGTGCATTTTCTCTTACCACATATGAAGTAAAAAAGTGTTTAGTCAGTTTGCAGAGTAGATTTGGTTTCTAGTTTGGTTGGTTTTCATTTGGTTGGTTGATTCATTTTTTGTGGGTTTTTGTACGTTTGATTTTTTATAAATACATATTTATAAATATGTATTGTTTAAATATATTCCTGTCATTTTGAGTAAGATGTTAGAATCATAGCATGGTTAGGGTTAGAAAGGACCTTAAGATCATGTAGTTCCAAACCCTCTGCCATGGGCAGGGACTCCTCACCCTAAACCATGTTGCCCAAGGTTTTGTCCAGCCTGGCCTTGAACGCTGCCAGGAACATTTACCACTTCTTTGGCAACCTGTTCCACTGCCTCACCACCCTCACAGTAAAGAGCTTCTTCCTTATATCTAACCTGAACTTCCCCTATTTATGTTTAAACCCATCACCCCTTGTGCAGTTGCTTCAATCGTTGAAATGTGTGTATACAAAATGAAATGTGTATATACAAAATCAGTTCTTTTCCAGCAAATGTGTTATCAATTCTTATTCTTTCACGATATCGAGAGGAAAATAATTGTGTTCCACCTTTGCAATTTTATCAAAACCACTATTTCATGGACCGATTTTGTTAAAAGTTGCCTAGAATGAATGAATTTGGCCATACAAAACATGGCTAACAAAAGTACCACTAGAAATTTTTTATTAGGTTTTAGGCTGAAGGAAATTCAAATGACTGAGCTGTAAATGTCTACATAAGAGGGTTTGGAGAAAGTGCTGACAGGCCCCTATCTCCAGTGATGCTGCCAGGTGCTGTTATAATTAGTTCTTTGGAAGCAAAGAACTGCTCATTTCTGCAAGCAGAGTAAAACCTTGTCGGCAGACCAGGTCTGTTAATTCGAGACTGAGCATTATTTCAGTCCTTGGTCTGCTTAAAAGGAATAAAGAGCTTTTGGTATAGAGGTCTTCGGTGCTGAATAAACATCCTCAGGTCTAGACTTCGGGTTCCCTTAGTCAGCAGAAACTGGCAGGGGTTAGAAAGATCTGAGCATTTTCATCTCATTTGCCATGTAATTTACAGAATAAACCTATGGACAGACATTTAAACCAGCAAACTGCTGAGAAAAAATGGGTTCTCATTCAGCAATTCAGCTGCCAGTGTGTTAGAGTTAGTAAGAAAATCACTCCTTTCTCCTTTTAAGAGTTAGGGAGAAATGTATGTAATAGAAAAAAGGTACTAACACTGAAAAAGGTGGCATTAAGCGAAGAGCACAAGGCGTATCTTAATAGGGAGAGCCAGTAGTATTTTGTAAGAAGATGCAATTCAGTTTAATATAGAAAGTCAAGAGTGTACAGCTTTTCCATCACATCAAGATGTTAATATTCTTATCCCGGCCTCTGATAGTTTTACTCTCTTTGCCAGCTGGACCTTTATTTATCTCTTAATGAAACACATATGCAAATATTTTTGACACCTCAGGGTGCATGAAGAGGTTGAACTAGTGCTATTTATCACTAAGAACAAATTGCAGTATACATTCTCTGTTTTAGACTTACTGGAAAATCTAAAGGCCCAAATGTAACTGCAGTGGGAATGAAGGGCAGTAGGTCTGGGAAAGTTACATTGTTCTAAAAAGAAAAAATAATTAAATGAGAAGGTAGTTTTGTACTCGGGGCAAAATATTCTGTGTCTCCTATAGCAGAGACAGTGTGATTAAATTAGCAATTGGCTGCTACTGTGTCCCATAGAAAATCATGGGACAATTCACCTAATAAATAATCCACAGTGAAGAGATTATTTGTATAATTATAGAGATAGATATTAGAAGAAAAAAAGTTAAATTTGGTGGTTAGGCAATAGCTGCAGCTCAGAAACTCTGCGTCTCATTTTAATGGTTGTACATTGTCCTCTGTGAATGATATCATTAAGTGCATGTCATTGCTGTTAAAGTGTTCTCTTTGTCTTACTAAAAATGGTTTCCTGTAAACTATAAGTAACAGCCTCAAGGAACTTTCATGTCCAATACTGATAAATTCTAAACAAAGTTGTGATGTCACATGGGGCAGAGCATGTACATTGGTTTTTACATTATCCAAATCAGGCTACTTTGAGGATGCTGTGCTAGTTAAGAGCTTAAATTCCTGAAGCTGAAAATGCTTAAGACATATCAGCTGTGAAATCATGCTCGTTGTTACTCTCAGATATCTCACCAGCCCCTTTAGAGCAGTTGGTACCTTTTGAGAACCAGTTGGAAAAGTAGCTATGCACACCTACGTCAAAAATTCATTGCTGATACCACCGAATAAGGGCTGTTGCTCACAGTGAGTGGTCTGATAGCAACAAATAGAAATTTACATTTGGCATCCATTGCCCTCAGTGCTAATCTGGAACAGAAGCTACACTACAAACTGGGAAGCTGGCAGTGATAAATTTGCAACCTTAACAGAGAGAGAAAAGTGAAGATGAAGCTAACAGTTCCCAGCTCTTGCAGTCCAGAGTCAAGATGCTGAATCCTGATGCTGAAGTAACATCTTTACCTTTATGCATATGAAATAGCTAGAATTCAACAAAGCAACAACTTTATCAGTGAATGGAGGGGAAAGTATGACCCACAGGCTCTCTCCGATCATGGGACTATCATGCTGTGAATCCTGTCTCCCCTTCCTGAATGTATATGTAACCATTTACCCTATTTACTCCTTTCTCTGTTGATTTTTCTGGCTGCAGTCTACAACTCAGTCTTGCTTTGTCATTTAATCTGAAGTCAACTGTTTCCAGCTGCTGTCAAAGACCAAAACATTTGCTATGTCCCTTAGCTGTAGGACTTTACAAATCACACCCAAGCAACAAAAGCAGCAGCTCTCACAGTATTTCCTAGAAGAGCTAAGAACCACTGAGGACCTAAGTATGTTGTGTTGATTTCTGGATTTTTGCAGTGAGAAGAGCATCTGTTGTCTTCTAATAGTATTATTTCATAATTATTATATGGATTGCTGGGTTTGAGCTTAGTATGGTGATTTCATGAATTAGTCCTTTTGCAGTATAGCTTTTTGCAGGGTAATGTTGAAAAATTATGGAAGAGATGGGTGAAGTTCAAAGCGGGGGTTTTCTTGCCCTTGTTTGGTTTTTATTTTAATTATGAATGAGAAAGGTTTTCTGGTGTGACTGTGTGCCCTGGAGTCTAGTCTAGATCCAACCTGGCTGACGGGTAAGTGAACTGCAGGGTGGCTAACGTGAAATACCTTCATGCTTATTTTGGGATTTCCTGCCTGTCTCATAAATTCATCTCTTTAATGGCAATTCTCAGTCTGCCTCCCTAGTGCTGCTTCTTTCCTTACTTCTGTGACTGTGTCCCACCCCTGTGAAGGTTAATTATTTGAAGTGAGCTTGCATTGCAGTGCTGTAAACTTGCAGAGTAGAGTGCATGTAGGAAAAAATTCCCATGTGATTTCCATGCCAGTGGGCCCCATGGGAAGGAGGGTTTTATGGGAGGGTGCTTGTGGTTGTGTTTTATTCAACTTTGAAGGTAAAATTGGGGTATGAACTTGGGGGATAGGGCAGTGACATAATACTCAAGGAAGACCTTTGCCAGTCAGTAAAATTTGTGCAAGTCCTGTGTTCACTCCTTTCTGGTGAATACCTTATAAGATACTTCATAGTTGTTCATGTGAAAGAAACCCATACCTGCTGAAGTTGAATCTGTTAACATTTGCTGTGACTTTTTTCCTTACTTTTGTCTGCATATAAATCACGCAGGTGATGCTGCTGACAGATCCTGTGGTTAAATTTAATAATGAAAGCATGTGCTTTCTTAAGCTAATTATCTCTACCACCCTTGAAACTCAGATTAAATTTCTGCTTCCAAATAAAAATATGTTTTAAATACATATTTCTGGGATGTGTGTGGTTTTCAGTTCTGTCTGGTTTTTGGGTATGGCTACATAATGGCAGCTTCTAACGATGCATCTTTTTGTGAGGCAAAAGCGGGGGCCACAGTGATTATAGCTAGTCAAATAACAGGATTGTAACTTAAGATGTATGCTCTTAGCAAGTGTGCTGAGAAGTAGGGAGAGAATCTTCTAAACAAAGCTGCCTGTATGTTTCATCTTGAGCATTTTAACAAGGAAGTTTGTTATTTTTTTCTCTCTTTTTGTCTGACAACACTTACAAGGGTTCATGGTTTTTGACTGATAAAGCTCCTGCAATGTTTTTCTGTGGTGTGGGCTTTTTTGTTGTTGTTTTTTGGTTGTTTTTTTTTTTTTTTTTTTTTTTTTTTGGGGGGGTGGTGGTGGTTTTGTTTGTTTGTTTGTTTGTTTGTTTTTTTGGGGGGGGGGGAAGGGTTGTTGTTGGTTAGGTTTTTTGTGAGAATACAGAATAAAGGTGCATCCAAGACAGCCTTTCACAGAATAGATGAGCTCCCAGGGGGCTAGTTTCTTAGATTTGGCAGATGATGAAGGAAGAATCTTCTTTTGATGAAAGGATGTAGGGAATCTGAATGGATAATGACAACTAGCATGTGAAGAAATAGTATTTTTCTCTGGGTTTTGACCATGTATGAATATCTTAAAACTTGTCATTGAGATAAGTAGTTTGAAATTATATTGATGATTAAAGCAAAAAAAAAGAGGCTGTGGGAGGCAGAAGAGGAAGAAAAGGGGAATTCATACAGTGCTGTGGGTGGCTTTTTTCTTTTTGAGAGCTTCATAAAACATGAAAGTGATAAATACAGGGTAAGGACAAAGCAGTTGAAAGACTGGCAGAAGGAAGAAAACATGGCTTGGCATTTACAAACATCCGCAAAGCTAGGCTGGAGAGTGGGAGTATGCAGCGTGTCTGAATGGCAAGAGCAACAATCTCTCTTAATTTGAGCCTACAGCCATGTACAATGGTACCAAGAACTAAGCTCAAAATATTGGAGTAAATGGAGCCACAACTGAAAAAGAAAACTGGTACGAAGAAACAGATAGTGAAGGCAGCTCAGGGTGGGTGCTATAAAATAATAAAGGATAGTGGAGGCAGATAATAGGCAAGTTGGAAAGAGGGTCAAAAAAAGAAAAGTTCTATCAAATACAGCCTTCTGTCATTGATTTCTTTCACAGGATGAATTACAAAGGGATGATTTTTTTTTTTACTGATTTTTACTCCAGTTAGCATTAGTAGAACTTCAGTAAGCAACTCATTTCTTCACCAGTGCCACAAGGGAGAGAATTGAGCCTGACATAGCTAATCTATTTGATTTTCATACCTCTATTTTCCCAGTGGCTTTTGTTTGTGGGCTTGAACAATACCAAGAGAGAAGTAATGATTATTGATGTTAAGATTGTGTTAAAAGAAATAAGAAACAGTAGCTTCATCCAATTTCTACATTTAATTGCATAGAAGTCAGCATTGTATTTGGCTTATCATGATGCTATCCTTTTTAATGTTAATTGAGTGTGATTTGACCAATTTACTGTGATTTTTTTTTTCTCTTTTTCTATGTTCAGGCTTTCCTGTGCATTGCTCCCCAGGTTCTCTTCTCTCCAACTTAATGAAACTCTACCAGATTGTATTGGTGGTTAAACAGAGTATCAGAAGCTAGATATCATCTTTAACCTTATTTTCTATTCCTAAGTGTAATTTTAACAATTAACCTTTTTGTGCAATGAGAAGAAAGTAATGCAGCAGAAGTGACATTAAGAAGAAAAACTGTGCTGTTATTAAAACTGCTATCAGGATAAATTAGTATCTTCTCAGATAACTGCTTTCGTCTTTTGAGCCTCCTCATGTTAAAGAGCGAACCCTTTCCTCCTCCATATGCCAGCAATCTTTTTGTTAACTCTTTTGGGGAGTATCAGTAAGAATGTTATGTCTTTTACTTGCTTTAGAAACACGGTACAGGGGATTATCTAAGAAGTACTAGCATATGGCAGTATGAAAACCAAACAGTAGTTTTGTAGTGATCATTTATGTATCTGTTCAAAACAAAACTATCAAGCCCTGCTATGAGAAGGTCAGATTCTAGTTCTGCAGTAAGCTAATATAATGGGGTTTCTTTTGTAGCTTGAAAGTATTGAAGCTACTATTAATAAAGGAAGCAAGTTACACAACCATTGTATTATACTTGTACTAAACTTCAAATAATATTAAGAAGTTAATGATTCTCCTTGTAAGCTCTGCCTAAACACTGGAGGACTGTGTACTTGAACATACAGCCTAGGCAAACAAGCACCCTTTGCATTGCTTTACTGCCCTTTTGCTGGGAGTGTAAGTGATTAAAATAGCACCAACAAAGGGTTTTGTTTAGCTCAAGGGAAGTACTCACGTATCAAAAGCAACACTAGAATCAAAATGCCGAAAAAGGTACTTGGATTTCTAAACTGCTGATCAAGAGGAGGGGTTGGTGAGAGAAGGAGAGGAGTGGTGCCTCAGGGGAGCCTTTGGAGAAAAAGGGATGGGGGGAATCCTAGTTCTGTTTGCTTTGGCTTCTAAACAAATTCCAAGAGTTTTTTGTGAACAAAGGCACTGTGTGAGCCACTTCTTGGCTTAAATCACCTTCTGCAGGTAAAGGGCTGCTTCAGCCTGTCTTGCTCTACCCCATCTGCTTTAGCAAACATTGCATTGGTCCCCTGCTCGTAGAGGGATTGCTGGCTGAGACAGTCCCCTGATGGGCTTGCTTCCATGCTAGGACACATTTGTAGTAATTCCCAATGGTACAAGATGCTCGGAGAGATTGAGAGGAACCGCAAGCAAACGGTGCATAAATCTAGTCTGAGGATAACTCCTGAAAATGAGGGATGATGGGAGATTTTACACTTGGAATTGTGTTATCTCAGCTGTTCTCCAGGGGTGGCACCCAGTGCTTATTGCAAAAGGCCACCTCAGTGAGTGGTTAACCCCTTCATCAGCCTGACAGTGCTGGGCTTGTGTGTAAAAGACCTATGAGGAAGGCTTGCTTGAATGCAACCAGAACTGAGATCTTAAATGTAGTAACAAACTCCATGTTACACAAGCACTTATTACATGCATTTAGAGATGCTACTGGATTTGCGGCCAGGAGGGATTATAAATATTAGCTGCTCAGGCTTTCTGCTCTATACATGCTGTAGAAATTTCACCTAGCAATTCCTATGTGCGGCCCATGATTTCTAGTTAATTACAGAATAGGCTTTTTGGATGGTTAAATGGGTTCAGAGCTTAATGTGATGAAGAATCCAGATCATCACTTGTTAAATTTAATAGGGAAGATAATTCGCCTGTGTAACAAATGCAGGTTACACTTGTTTGAATTTGATATATCATACTTCTGACATCAACAATCTGAAGTAGGGATAAAGTAGCTCATCTCCCTGAACAGTTCTAGCTCAATATTGCATCTACTACTGCAGATCTACTTATTCTGCTGTACATTGGATGGTTTTATTTAGTTCAGTGCCAGCGTGGAATCTACCAGCTCTACTGAAGAGCTGCATTCTTCAAATGTGATTACTTTGTTCACAGAGGCTACATCATCCCCAGCCTTAAGAAAACCTGTCCAGGCTTGTTTGAAGGTAATGTTGCCTGTAGCTCGAGGCGGTAAAACAGAGCTTCCAAGAGAACCTCTCATACTCCCTGCTTAGAAAGTCTGCTTTGTTGGTTCTTCCAGGTGGTTCAGGCAGTAATATGACTTTCCTGTCCTATTTGTCTGTCTTTCAACATGATGAAGTTTTGCTCTGTGTTTACTAAGATTGTGCTGGATCCGTTATTGTCACAGTATGCGTATTGAAAATCCTATTTGGCATGCTTATGGACAACTGTTGCTTGATTTCTTGTTTTGGTTTTTCTAAACTTTTTTTGGGTTACCCTGACAGCAAAGTCAAAAGAATGTGACCATCTCAGTTGGCAAAATTTTAAACAAGTGGATATATGAAAGCGATAGAGCATCATGTCTGATGTTACTTCCTGAGAAAGTGATTCTATATTACACAAATGTGTGAAACAGACCCTTTCAATGAAGGAAGGACACGTTTGAATTTTATGTGCACATTAGGTGTTTAAACTTCTAGCTGAAGCCTACTGGTGTCTGGGTGTATAACAGCTAAGTTCTTATATTTGACTATTAAAAAGAATTTGTGTAGTCTTTTTATCAGGACTGCCTGGTGTTGCTGTGATGGAAAGGGAATTCAAAACACCCATTGACATTATGCAGTAGCTTTTAAACTCTTGATCATTGTAACTTCCCTGAAGAGTCAGTGATGTTTAGTTTGTTGTGTAATCCTGCACATCTGACTTCATTCACTGAAGCCTTTTGTCTTGCAGTGATTTAGATACTTTGCACCTGTGAATTTGTGAAAAATATTATTAAATTCAAACCACATTTTTGGAACAAAGGGGTTAAAAATTGAATAATAAAAGGATACATTATAACAAGAAGTCATTTAAAATCTGGATCAGCATCTTTTCTCCAAATGAACTCTAAGGTGTCAAACTGTAGCATATAATTTCTAGGTGTGAAAATGGAGTATAAAGCCTTCAGAAGGAAGCAGGTTCTATTGATTAAAGAATGTTACTGGATTATCCTCATCTTCTTAGAATCCTTCAATTGTAAGGGACTGATTAGCGTTCACGAGTTGTTCTTTATTGTGATGTTTTCTCTCTTCAAAATGGGTAAAGATTTTCTTGCAACAGTGACAGCAAATTCCCATTACAGAAATTCAGTGGTTGCAAATCATGTTCCCACCAATAGGGGCTTCGCAAGCCAGCTGTATGCTTTGCTTTACTACAGATCTTGTGAAAAAGTTCATCTTGTAGAGTGTGTTTGTGGCCCAAATTTACACATGCTAGTAAGGATACTGCATCTGATAGCTGTTTACTGTAGTGAAGTAATATTTACTAGATCTTAAGAAGACTGCAGAAGGGCATAGCTTATTTGATAGCTTTATCATCTCTATACTAATTTTGATAGAAGTGGCAATGATTCAATGTGCACAGGTAAATTGTGTGTCATATATTATGAAACCTAATGTTAAACATCTGACAAAATGTGTGAAGTTTGGGGAACAAACTGTACACAATATACATTTTTCTCTGAGCAGTTGAATTATATTTCGATCTTCTAAATGAATTATATTTACTGAACAAGATGAGCTTTTTGAGAGGGAGGACCCCATGCTATGTTTTTTCTCACTCTGATTTCTTTTTACCTAGTAGGGTAGGTGTTACTAATGTTACCGCTGTGTTTGTTAATTTAATAGAAGTTAGAAGCACAGTCACTCAGGCAAGAATATGTAATAACCAGTAAGACTGTAATAAACACATTGCCCTGTTAGATATACATGGAAGAAAATGTGCAAATAACAATGCAGTGGGAGTATGTCGCAGGCTGAGGGTTGTTTGTCATAGTAGTTTAAAAAAAATCAGCGGCAGACAGAATAAAAACAAGTGAACAAGGAAGCATCATCAGTGATGATCAACATGTGTGGCATCATGCTGGAGCCAGGCTGGGAGATGTTCATATAGGGAACATGCAGCTGGTTGTAGAGGATGAACTTCAGTTTCTTTAAAACAGAGATGTGTGTAGATCTGACGGGCCAGCCTTTACGTGCTGCATAGATCCTGCTTGTTTACACCCAGCTACCTTTGGAAGACACGTGGGAGTTTTTTTGGGAAAGCAAAGTGTGTCCAATGATACTTAGCCATGAGCTTTGCCTAGTCCTTAGCATCCTGCCCTTGACTGTGTCAGCTCTTGCTGTGACAGACTGTGAGCTGTGCTCTCTGGGCTTCTGAAGGCAGCAGCAATGTGTGCTCGTCTTGCAACACAGGGGATGCTGTCTGCCTTGCACAGCATTCTGCTTTGTAGCTGTGACTTGGAGTGAGGGAGGGGAAAGCAGTTAAGCACTGCCATCATTATCCTGGCAACTTGTAAGTGGCAGGGATATTACAAAGGAGGAAGGTGAAAAAGGTATCGGAGTCAGAAAGTGATGAAGACCTAAAAAGAGGTGTGTGTTCCCCATTTCCAAGGTTGTAACCCTTATTCCTAAGATCTGTATCAACAGGAGTATTTGGGAACAGACCACTTGATGCTGAGTCTTCCAGATGCATGTGTCCTGACGAGGCACAGCAAAACTCAGCAATGCTCTTTCTTCCAAAGCTCTCTATTCATGCAGGGAGCTTGGTACTCTTTGTGAGCTCAAGTCTTGCATCTTCCTAAGAAGGAAAGCACACTGTTGGTGTACAGTGAGAATAGGAGACAGGTGTCTCATTGCTAAGTATCTAATTTAATTTCTAATGGATGGCAAAGAACTTTGTGCATTTCCATAATTTTAATGATCAAATAGGAAGATATTTTTAGTCTGTGAATAGAGTATTTTTCAGTACCACTTCAGTGTATGGTACTCTTTCCACTAGGTGCATTTCTTCAGCACTTTAAGCTACTTTATGAAGAATCAGTCTCTTTTTTTCACCTGTAATAGCAGAGTCTGTCTTGTCTCATGATCTGTGACTAACTTGATTGAGCTATTTATTATTTTGATCTATAATCTTTTATTGATCTAATGTTGGCCCTGAGGATATTGTTTATACTGACATGGATGACCTAGCTATAGAAATCCAGTGTCATTGCTGAAGCCCTTTATTGGCTGAGGAGCAAATCTGAGCTTTGCTATCAGAAGTGATCATTAGGTATTTGTTCTGCAGCCAGGGCACAGGTAACACTTTCACTGCAACGGGTAATGTCATGAACATTGCACCAGACTGTTTCTAATGGCAATGGAAATGGCTTTCTCCAAACTTGCTGGCAGTGGGTTGCAACTACAACTCCACCTTGCTGTCTTTCCTTATGACCTTGGTAGGTTTGGTACTGGCAAGTGGGTTTTTAAGGCTTTACTGCAGAGCACTGACTCAATAGCTGATCCCATTGTACAGTGTTGTGGGCTGCCACTGCCTGACTTGCATAAGGCTTCCCAGCTGCAGAGCCCCATAGGTTTGTTAACACTTGTTGAATAACTGTGGGAACATGCTGTAAGTGTTGCTGCTGAACAGAGCTCTCTTTGGAACTTCTCAGTGTTTAAAGTACATGGTGATAAAGGAAACCTATTAGAGGAGAACGCTTGTAAGGGAAATGATGCAAAAATAGTCACCAATATAATTCTTGATGAACCCTGTCTTGTGTTTGTATTAGTTTATGCTGCATTTTTGGGAGAGCAGGGGGAAGTGGGACAAACAAATGTTGTTTTAAACTACCAGGTATCTAATTGGAAAAGGTGAAACTGAGGTGAATTATCAATGCCTCAAAGTAAGTGCATGAGTGACAGCCTTGTGCCATGCACCAAGCTGCTGCTGGCTTGAAACAAGTGAGTGCTGGATCAAATCCACAGCAAAATCAACCTGTCCCAAATCAGTGTTGTCACTTCCGTCAAATACCTAGGAGGTCTGTTCCTTTTTGCACAGCACTCGCTTAGTATGTCACACCACTAAAAACTCATTGTGTTACATTCAATTAGGATGCATTTCAGTTTGTATTTCAATTAGATGTATATACACTTCAGTTACTGGTTCTAAGCAGCTCTGAAGAGATGTCCAGATCCTCAAAATGTTTAGAGATTTAACTTCTGTTTAATCTTAAGACTTCTTCAAAGTTTGAGGGCAGAAAACAGAAGCTGGAGGTAAAAGCAGCTTGCTTCTTCCCTGATCTAAAAAACAATGTTTGAAGGTAATAGAAGGAGGGGGGACATGGAAAGTATTGGCTAAAGAACAAGCAGAAGGGAACAAGATGTTTTTCCAGACATCCCCACTATGTTATTCCAAGCATTATAAAAGAAGGGAAAATAAAACAAAACTGGTGCTTTGAGTAAGGTTGGGGTTTTATTGCATGAGCTAGTACTTGCTCTGTATCCAAAAATGAGTTCAAGGGGGACCAGTTGCTTATGAAGAAGGCAGCAGTGCATCAGTATCCTCACATGGTAAAGACTAGCTTTTTCTGAGTAAACATAAATGTGTTTGTTCAATCAAAGTAGGTAATGTGTGTATCATCCATACAAATAGCGCAAATGTATTTTTGCAAAGCAACACTTAACAAGTTTCCCATGTCACCATCCTTTTATTTAGTACCTCTTACATTTGTTTTTCTTTCATCTCTGAAAGCACAGATCGTTATGTGCCACTTCTTAAATGTTGATATGGGAGCATCACTGTTCGTTAAGCTTCATATCTTGGAATCAGTGAAATACTTTGCTAGCTAGGCACATCTGTGTTTTTCTTATTGGTGCTGCTCTTCTGAATTTTTGTGCGATTCCATAAGAAAAGAGATATTTAATGTTCCTGACAGTGTTAGACTGACAAATTCAGTTAAAACAATTACTTATAATTTTATTTATCTGCTGTGGAAGTGCAAAGTTTGTGGAAGGGCAGAGAAACCTGATAAGCAGGCCATGAAAATGTCTCTCGTAAACTGTGTTATATCTTTTAACTTGAATATATGAGAGGAATTATTTCTTGCTCTTCTCTGCACTTTGTCTCCTCTACTTTATCCAGCCTTTCTCTCTTTTACTTTAATCTTAGTAAAACAAGGAAACCAGTCAAATAGTAAAGCATTGCAAAAAGAATGATTTTTAAGTTACGATCAGAAAATCCGATGTATTTCAATCTGTTTTAAGAGCTTTGTTCTGAAATCAAGGATAGACTATTTAAACAATCTACCAGTCAGCTGTTATATTTACCAGCCATTCAGTTAAAAACAATTGTAGGTCACTTTGAAATCTTCATGTTTGTGCTTGTTCTATAGGGGTGGTAAGAGCGGTTCATCTCCCCAGCAAAATGACCGGGTGTATTAGCTCAGAACTTAGCTTGTGTTAACTCCAGAAAGCTTGCCTTGAAATACGAGGCATCTTGAAGTTCAGTGTCACTCTAACCAATAGCTTCAAAAATGCACAGTAAAATGTTAAAAGGATGCATGTCATTAGTAATTTGCATTTCAAAAATAATATATAGGGGGATACTTTGCCACTCAGTCACTTAGTGCTTCAGTTTAACTTGTAAAATGGCTTTTCAAGAAAGAAAATTGTTTCCACAAAGTAATATTTGACAGTCATCTCTGCTTCTGTCAAAGACGCTGGAATAAAGGATTGTTTAGTTCTATCATTAGTTTTAATTTGGGTAGTCATTGACATGCAGATATGCTATCTAATGATGTGACAGATTTCCAGGAAAGTTTAAAAGATGGTATCTGCTAGAAATCAGTTTCATATTTTTGTGACATCTTAACATTTTTCTTGTTTTAACACCTTTTAGCTTGAATGACATTAAAACGTGGAGTAAATACGTTGCTTTCCAACCCAGGTCACTTACAAGCCGCCTTAATGTTCTTATGGCTAAAAGGTACAATTAATAGTATTTACTTTTCAATGTGAAGCAAATCAGCTTTATACTGAAGTATTCTGATACTTGTGAGAGAATAATGTGTCCATAGCTGGATACCAGCTTTGCCCAATATCTTCTTCCCTGTAAACAGGAAAGATGACACTGGCTCTCATTTCGGAGACAAATGGCACAGCTCTTACTGGTGCGTCTGGCCCTGCCTGTTCTTGCTTCTCCCTCTTGTCATCTTTACAAAGCAAACCATGCTTCAGGGCCTTCCTTACTCTGCCAGCATACTGCTTTCCTATCTTGATGCCTCTGTATTTTGAAGGAGCTGTGAATCTTCAGTTAGAAGAAATATTAACATAAGCCTAATACTGAGATGTGTCACTAATCCTGTTCTTTAATCTCAATTTTGTACTGCAGTTGCCTTTGTCTTCTTGCAGGGACTGCTTGACTTGCCCTCCTGCACACCACTTTCCTCTAATTCAACTTTAAAAGCTGGGGACATTTATTCAGCTGCCAAGGGATACCTTCTTACCTCTGTGCACCCTGTGACTGTGCTGGTTGACCAGTGTTGCTCAACTTGCTGCTCCCTTTAACTCTTGTGCTCTGGTGACATCTCCTACTTTACAATCCAAATTACAGGGCCCTCTTACAGGACAGAATCTGAGCAATCCTCTTTTTAACACAATAATGTAAGACTCCTACTGTCTTATTTGAGAATCTCCTTTTTCTGTCAGAAACCCTGCTTATGTTTCAGATTCCTGGTACGTCTGACAGAACATGGATATGAAACTCTAGCACCAAGCTATATACTATTAAATATCAATTTATTGTGACAATGAGGCATTCTGTCAGCATTACTGGCAATTAGATATTAATTCAGAATGAAGGAAGGTGACCTGGCAAAATTAAAATAAACAAGTTTGGACAAACAGAGTAGGAAATTTAACAAAGCATAATTTACTAAAGCAGAGCCTGTGTCTCCTTGTAATATATGTAGCATTAATAAGGATTAATGTCCTCAAGAACTTCACATTAGAGTTTTTTTTTAACAGAAAATAACTAATGGGATGCTAATAATTTGTAACGTTACCTAAAATATGCTATTACCTGATCACTACAGAGACTAGCATTTTATTTTCTCCACACACATTAAACCACTTTTCAGTAACAAGAATTACACTTCCAATAAATTCTTATCTAAAGCCTTTGAGAGGATGAAGGTAATGTTCAGGAAGCAAGAAGGCAGTGCAAAACAAAAGGAAGCTCAAATCTTACTTGTGTTATGTCACCTGATTAGCTGGCTGAGCAGCATGACACAAATGAATCTCTTGGTGTGTTGCACCACCAGGTCCCTTTGTGCCCAAAATCATTTACTTGCAAGTGCTAAGCAGTTACAGAAGCTCAGACAGTCCCTTATCTCCCCTGCATCATGTAGGCTGGAAAAAAACCCAACAACTTCCTGTTGAACAGGGAGCTTGAACTGGGAATTATATTTTTAAAACCTTTATCTCTGTGTAAATATATTCCCTGCATAAATATATTCCCCCTAAATATATTTATAAATATTATTCCCTGTATTAATTATATGTCCTAGGCTTGCCATTCACCTTGCTGTGTCTTTCCTTCCACATGGACACTCCTGTGGTCTCAGTAAATCCTTTCTCCACAGCAGCCAAGTTAATCCTATGGACCGATCTTGCAATGAAGCTGTAATTGGGAGTTTATAGTATCATGGGAAGTTGGAAAAATAATTTCCATCACCAGCTCTGCTTCAAAGAAAGACATAATGTGATGCTGAACTGTTCAAGTCCAATAAAATATTTAAGAGTATAATCTATTTAAAGTGGAGCATGCTATGTTCTTCCCTGAGTGTGAACGTCTGGGACAGCTCTCCAGCTGGTGGGAGCTGGCATTGTTTCACTCACTTCAGCGGGGATGTGCGGATTTACTGCAGCTGAGAATGAAAACAGCTTTGCAATTTGAGTGTACTTTTTCATGTACTGAAGGAATTTATTCTAATCCCAAGTTGTAAGTGAAAGTGTGGGAAGAGATTTCTGCTTTCAGCAAGGTTTTCTGCCCCTTTAAAGTTGAGTAGGTTAAAACGCCATTCTGAATTCTTATTTCTGTAAATTATCAGTTTTTCCTGAGCAAGAAGTTCAAGAGTATCTAAAGCTTCTTAAGCAGAGTTCATGCTGTATCAGTTAGCGGATATCTTAGTTTTAAGTATCTAAGTATTAACTTAGTTTCAATAAACTCTGTTTTGACCTGTTCATATTCCACTTTAACTTTCTTATTGTTTGACACCTCCCCTCCCCTTCTTAGTCTACCAATATTTTCATATGTATTTCAGCTTTAAAACCAGGTACACTTAAAGCACAGTGTCTTTTTGCTACCCTCTGCTGTGCTTACTTGATCTGTCTGCTTCCACTCTTCAGCGTAACAAAAGGCTTGGTGGTGGTCTATAGCTTGAGCACTCTGGTACATTCATGCAGCACAGCAATCTAAATGAGGAAGTGATGGTTGGAGAGGCCTGGTGCTAGGATGGGTACAGGGTATGAGCAATAGTCTTGCCTGACTGATAGTGCTGGGGTTGGGGGAACAGCTTCTTTGCAAGTTTAGGAGCACGCCAGGATTACTGCAATGGCAGGCTGGGATCCATGAGGCTCAGAGCTGGCTCTGTTAGGTGGCGAGGAGTTCTGCTGGGACCAGGGCCCTTGCTCTTCAGCATGAAGCCTTGCCTAGCTATCTGCAGGCAGAAAGTTTGACTGCAATGACCGGGATAAGACTAATTGCCCTGGTTCTGCTTAGATATAAACTGCTTTCTTTTGTCATCCTTTTAATCTTACATGCTATATGCAGCTCAAAATTAATCACTTAAAGATATAACAAGGGGGTGGGTGGGGAGAAGGTTATCATCTCCCTGCAGGTAGGTGGAAGGTGACTTTATTAGGTGATTTGATGTGTGACTCTGCCACAGTCACTAGACCCCCTGCAGTAAATTGCTTGTCTGTTGACTGCTTGCTGTTTTTCCACCTTGTCACCTTTCATGGTTTTCATTTGCTGTATTGTCGACGGCAGCCTCCTTCTGTGACTTACTGGGAGTGGGAAAGGAAATAACTTTCTCTAGCAATGTATCTCAGCTATCTTACTGAGAGTCCCTTTCATCTCACTTATCAGTAATGGAAGCCACCAGTTGTCTTTGAAATGCTCAAACCTACTTTATTTATGCACAGCTGTCATTTATTGATAAATAACTAAGCTATAAATTACAAGAACATTTTGAGCACTATTTTCCCTTCACTTCTATTACTTCTGGCAACTTGTATACCCTTCAGCAGATGTATGAGTACTGCAAAATATTAGTGAGTGGTTAAATTCTTGACTAATAGCCAAAGTAAGTAACAAAATAGATAGCACTAGGAAAATTTGTCATATTTTTATTGTATTACAAAAGATTCAAGTGACATAACCATCTAGGACGAAACTTAATGCCTAGCTGAAAGTTTCAGAGTGGGTTTTGAACTGCTCTTAACTGCACTCCATAGTCTTTGATACTGCTCGAGAGACAGGAAATAAAAAAGGATCATTGATGATAAAGGTCTTCAGGAAGGCATAAGCTTAGCATGAAATGTGTAATTCTTCTTTCTGGACTCTGTTCCTGAACTAGAAAGCAGTTTTCCAACTTGGGGCAGTAAGGGTGGTTATTTGAAACAATACTAAGAATCATGCTGAACTTCTGTTTAGCTGTATAGATACAAATCTAGTGAAATCAGGAATTTAGCGCTAGGTATTGAAACTTCACTGGTGTATTATTTGAGCATCATTAAGCACATTATTGAGCTCTTTCTTTTTGACTCCTTAATGTTGCATCTTAAGTTATTTGGGAAAGGCTGTTGAAGAAGTTCAGATGCCAGATATTAGAGAGCACTGCAAGCAAAAACAGTTGCAGAATATTACTCCTAGCTTCATAATTCAGTAGCTACCCTTCATGTCCTGCATTGTAAGCAGAAGTGTCTTATTTGACTCTCAAAACAACATTGAAGTTATTCCTACAAACCGTAGAGCCATTGGGTAGTTTGTCTGGTCTCTTATTAATCCTTTCACTCCTTAGTCTCCACAGGGAAACCAAGCTAGCTTTCTTGTCACCCCACTTTCACAACAGAAAGACTTAGAAAATGTTCATGCTTGAAATTCATTGCTATTGGAGCTACAGGGCGTCTATCATTGCTCCCTTTCCCCTCTATGCAAGCCAGCTGTACTGCTTTCAGATCTCATATAAATTCCTATGACTTACTGTCTATACTTGGAAATCATTCACGAACATTGCCTAAGGTACACTATGTCGGAAGAAGTTATTCTTGTGCATTAAGTCTTTTTTAGAGGTCACTTAGTGCAGCCTGAACTTCAAGTTCAAAGAAGAAACAAAGAAGAACTTTAACAGAAGGTTGGGAGAGCAAGTGATGCTCATGTACAAATGATGTGGTGAGTTAAGTACCATGGAGGTAAAAATTAAGCATGTTCTAGGGTGTTCCTGGCATGTGCAGGACTGGATTTCAGTAAATTCCTAGAAGTTATAGGAAAGCTCCCAGAGGAAAAAAAAATAGCTTTCTCTTTAGGATGGAGCTTAAGAAATAACTATGAATTGGCACTGTGACTTTTACAGTGAGGGCTAATGGAGACTAGTACTTCCTGATAATTAAAACAAGGCATAAACTTGCTTTCTGTGCTTGACTGGTTGAATTGAAGCTGAATCTGATGTACATATCATTGCAAATGTGACACAACTGTCTTAAGTAGAAGATGAAAGCTAATCTGTCCAAGGAACCCCTGAGCAGATGGTGCAGCAGTAGCATAACCCAGCTGAGCCCTCTGCGACTGTGCTGTTCCTCTGGCACAGAGGGGAGAATAAAGCTTGACAGCCTGCTACCATCAGAAAGACACAAACCAGTTACCAGGGAGATGCAGACCCTGAGCCTCTGCTGAAAGCAGTTCTCACTTGGTGCTATTTTGAGCGTTGGAAATGCAAAGGTCTGTTTTGTGTGTTTTATGCAAAGCAGATTGAAATCAACATCACCCTTCATTTGGCCCCAGCGGTCGAAGAGAGAAAACATATAGAACTACAAACATATTTATTTTGGAGTATTTTTCAAACGGGGGGAGGGAGAGGGGGAGGAATCAAGGACCTGAGCTAAGATGTTGTTTTGGGCACTGGGCAGATTTAGGATGAAAAAATCCCTGCATAATCCAGGCTGAAATTATTGGAGAGCTGCACCAAGCAGTTACCCCCCTTAAAACCCTCAACACCTCCAAGGGTTAAAAAAGGGATGTTTCAGTTACTTTGCCATAAAGGGGATACTACAGTTGTGTGCTCACCCAAACCTCTACAGACTAAAATCCCAGATCATCAGTGTTCAGAGGAAGAAAGGAGAATTTCCTGTAGTGTGCTTTACAGTAAAGAAAATAACTGACAGCAGGAATTTCACGTCTGTGCTAGTAGAAACCTCACTGTCGGTGTTGCTGCTTTAGTGCCTGTACTTGTGGAGCACTGAATTTTAGGGCAAGGCTTCTTGGTCCCTGGCACCCTGCAGTATGGTAGATGTTTCTGTGATTTGTGCGCAGTAGATGTGGCATGTTGTGAATGAAAGCTATTTTTATGGGAGACAAAAGCAAAAGAGTCTACGCAGTAAGACTGAGTAGAAAGGGAGAGAAAAGGTTTGTAGTGCTTTAATTTTAAAGGTTAGTTCTAAAAGTGTTTAATGATGACTATTAACAAACATTAATTCATATGTGAGCTCCAAGTTCTAAACTGTGCTTCTGTATTTCACACCCTGTGAAACTCCATTTCATAAGAAAATGGCTTTTCCTCTGTAAAGAGATGAAAGTTCCTTCTCTGGGGATTTCTGCTGGATACAAATTTTACAGTCTGAAGGATTCTTACCATTGTTGAGTAAGTATGTGATACCCCATAGAGATCCATGCTGCTGCCTGCAGCCTTGTCAGTACCTGTGAAGTGCTCTGTGACAAGAATCAAGTATCTCATGCTTTCATTTGACAGAAGCTGGGAGGTCTGGAGCCATTTTTCTCCAGTAGCATCCCTGATCTCACTCCTGTCTATACATTTTTACAGCTGACTTCACACTTGAAATCATAGAATGGTTGGGGTTTGAAGGGACCTTTAAAGGTGATCTAGTCCAATCCCCCTGCAATGATCAGGGACATCTTTAATTAGATCAGGTTGCTCAAAGCCCTGTCCAACCTGAAATGCTGGCTCAAGCTGGATGCAGTACCGCAAGTAGGGTTCTCTCCAGAGTAGAAGGGGGGAGTCACCTCTCTCAGTCTGCTGTTCATGACTCTTTTGATGCAGCCCAGAAAATAATTGGCTTTCTGGGCTGCAAGAGCACATTTTCAACTCATTTCCAGCTTTGCATCCACCAATACCCCCAAGCTGTCCTCAGCAGGGCTGCTCTCAATCTCTTCAATCCCCAGCCTCTACTGATACTGGGGTTTGTGCCAACCCAGGTGCAGGACCCAGCACTTGGCCTTATTGAACCTTGCGAGGTTCACATGGGCACACTTCTTAAGCTTGTTGAGGTCCCTCTGGATGCTATTCCATCCATCAGGTTTGTCTCTCAGGTGTGTGAACTGCACCACTCGGCTTAGTGTCATTTGCAGTCTTTCTGAGGATGCGCTTGATCCCACTACGTCACTGATGGAGATATTAAATGGTACTGATTCCAGTACAGGTCCCTGAGGGATACCACTTTCGCCAATCTCCATCCATACATTGAGCCATTGACCTCTACTCTCTGGAAGCAGCTATCCAACCAATTCCTCGTCTATTGAAATCCACCCGTAAAATACATATTGCTCCAGTTTAGAGGGAGGGATGTCATGGGGGACTGTGTCAAAGGCCTTACAGAAGCCCAGATAGATGACATATATAGTTTTCCTTTTACCACTGATGTAGTCACTCCGTTATAGAAGGCCACTAGGTTGTTCAGGCAAAACTTGCCCTTGTTGAAGTCATACTGGCTGCCTCAAATCACCTCCCTGTCCTCCGTGTGCCTTAGCTTGGCTCCTGGAAAGATCTATTCCATGATCTTACCAGGCACAGAGGTAAGGCTGACAGCTCAGTACATCCCAGGGCCCTTCTTTCTAGCCTTTTTAAAAATGGGTGTAAACTTTTTCTCTTTCCAGTCAACCTGGACTTTGCCTCACTCTTCAAATATTATGGAGAATGACTTGGCAACTGTATCAGCCCATTCCCTCAGGACTCTGGGATGCATCTCATCATGTCCCATAGGCTTATGCCTGTTCAGGTTCCTTAAATGTCCAGGAACCTGATCTTCTCTTATAGTGGAAGGGACTTTGCTCCTCCAGTCCCCATCTTGTGTCCATCCACTCAAGAGATGTAGGAAGAGAGACTGACAGTGAAGGCTGAGGCAAAAATGTTGAGTACATCAGCCTTCTCATCCATCGTTACCAGTTTGCCTGTCTTGCTCACCATGGGGTGTGCTTTATTTGACTTCCCTTTTCTGGCTGACATACTTGTAGAAGCCCTTCTTGTTATTCTTTGCATCCCTTGCCAAGTTCAGCTCCAGCTGTGCCTGGGCCTTCCTGACCTTTCGGCCATTACTCAGTAAAGTCACAAGAGACAGCTTCAACACCTACCACCCACCCCTCCCCAGCAGGTTTTTAAACTGTTTTCTTGCTGAAATGTATATGATTTCTGATGGCCCTTATCATAGTGGTGACTCCATATCTCCTTTAATATCTTCCAGAGACAAATGACATCAGCAGTTCTTTCACCTTTTTCCTTACTGCATTAGTTTGATTATTTGAGGGTATCGCACATGCTGAGTGCACTGTAAATTAATGTGTGTGTTATGTTCATATATCCAAGTGCAGAACACATACTGAGAGCAGAAGGCAGGTGGCAGGCTGCTGTTGTTTAATTTCACAGTCTGGTATTTTCATTGCATGAGACATTTCATCCTTGGATTTGTATAGTTATTAAGAGCTTTAAGTAATTGAAAGTGATTGTTAAACTTGATTCTGACAGATGACTTTCTCTTTCTCAAGGATCTTTTATCCACCTTAATTGATATAAAGAGAAAAGCATGGGTGGCCCTTGTCAGCTTTATTCTCCATGTTCACTTTCTCCAGACAGGGAAAAGGTGGCCACATCTCAGTCTTCTGAGATACAAACTCTCCCAAACCTCATCCTTGGCTAAACCTCCCCTTTGCAGGGCGAACCCCACTCAGCACAGAGAGAAGACCTCTGCTTTAAACAGCAGAGTATATGCTATCTGTTCGGTAACATGCAGGTATAATGTTTAGCTTTAAACGTACATTTTGGTGGTTGTTAGAAGACCAGCAATAACAACTGCAGTGCTTGTATTAAACTGCAGAGCTAGTTACTCTTCTTTTTCTTATTTCTGTCACCTCCAGCTGAGCTCCCCTCAGCATGCCGTGATGACATCTCACTCCTACCCTCTCACACATCTGGCAGATAGTAGTCACGACCTTAATGCCAAACTGAAACTATAATACTTTCCTCTCTCGATTGCATCAACTAAGCTGCCATCTTACAGGATAAGTAACTTCCTACTCACAGCTTGTCAGCTCACGATGGTGCCTCACCAGCAACTGATTTTAACGCAAAGCCATCTTTGCAAATGGGACCTGTAGATTATTTTCACAGTGAAAATCATTAGCAAGGATAATTAACTAAGACTGTGGTGATGAATAGCACTGCACTGCTGATCAGTGTAATAAAGAACAGAAGACACTAATTACAGATAGCAAGCCTTGAAGCCAATGAGAAATTCAATTTAACATTGCTACACAGACTCCACACAGTCTAATGTAACTTTGCAATTATCATAATAAAGTCTTGCCACAGACAACGCTTCTGGGAATGATCCGGGTACAAGGACATGTCCATCAGAATGAAAGGGTTTGTGATCTATCAATTACAGCATCTTGAGAGAACAGGTTAAAACTCATGTATTTGAGCAGGTGCTTTGCTTCTGTAACCCCTGAATGGGTCCTGACTGAGATCCATTTTCATGAGCTCCCGAGGTCCCAGAATCTCTGAACAGTTTTTGAAGCAGCAGCCCAACGTTGTTAGAGATGTTAAATGCACGTTTTTCACTTGAAGGCATCTCAAGATGTCTACTTCACTGTACCAAGCATTCTTTTCAGTAGACATGTGTCACAGTCAGTCGTATTAAAGTGATAGATCCTGGGCAATGTGAAACGATGGGAGGAACCATCCTTATTATTGCCGCACATATATATAGCAAACTGACACTGACTGTGAAATGGCCTTCAGCTTCAGCGTGTTGTATTTCAAACTCTGAAAGAGGCTGTGCAAGTTAAATGCTTGTGCTAGTAACCAAAGCTATGAAAAAACTACTTCCACAAATTAAGGCAAACCATATCTCTTGTCAACTCTCCAGCCTCCCTTTCATATGCACTTGAGGAACACGCTGAGTGGAGAAGAAAGCAGTGGCGATTGCTGGTTTTGCATCTATTTGATCATGGTATGTTTTTTGAAGTTGTTTTTTAAGCCCACTGCGTATTATTTTTGATTACAAAATGCAATGTTTATGAATGGTGTCCTGATATGTACTGCCTTGCGTACAGATTAGCTTTGCTTTAGTGACTGCTGGATTTGGAGCTATATTAGCTGAGTGGAGGTGGAATAAGCAGGATTTTTCAGTAGCATAGCTGGTTTTTGACAGGAGTATTGATTGCTCTGCTGTAAGGTCCTGCTGTGAGGTAAGGATATCTAAAAGGAGACAGGAAGAAAATGATATAATAGTCCTTAGAACACTTAAAGGCTGGCTAAAACCGGGTAGATAACACAGTGTTTTCTATGTCTATTCTTTAATGGATAAGTGTTAATATCTTTAAATTACAGAGGTTTAAAGAAAGCTATCATTCTGAAAAGTGGTAGAATAGTAATTTGAAAAGCTATCAATTCAGAAGGCTTTTTGAAGAGGCCCTTAGAATAAGGTAGACAAATGCCTGTCAGCAGTTGTCTGGGTTAAAATGTTCCTGCCCTAAGGTAGAGGAACGGACCACATGGCTTTGAGGCCCCTTCTAGGCCGAATTTGTATATTTTCCTGTAATTATTGCTCAGATGAAGAATAACCCTTGTTGTACCTGTCATGTAAAACTCCAGCACGTTTCAGGATTTCAATTCTTATTTCTTCAATCTCTGTGTTAGCTAGAAATAACTGGAATCCTGAAGGAAGAGAAAATGTTTTGAGGTACAGGCTAAAGCAAGACTGGGGTAAGTTAGATTAAAAGAAAAACCTATGAAAGCTGACAAAGCTGAACGGGCATGGGGAGTCAAGCTGGAGTCTGGCCAGGTGCTGTGTGACCATTATGCCATTTCTGAATGCCTCTGTCCTGGACATCTAATTTTATGCACTTTGGTGCAGGGATTTGGAGTCAGGAGCTGTATATCACTGCTTGAGGGTATTTTGGGCTGTAAGCAGGGGAACTAAAACTGTAATGCCCTCTGTCTGATCCTGAGGATCAGATACAAATCCAGGGTCAAGTCAGTCCCTTGCTGCTTGTGTTTGCTTCCTTATTTAATCCATATAGCAAGTCAACAGTCCCAATTGAGTGTGTACAGCAGGGGAAACAGTGCGGTGCTTGCGTAATGCACCTTAATTTCATGTTTTCAGTATGTTCTCATTGGTCTGGAAGTGAGTGCAGCTGACTTTCTGAAACTTTGTCTTTTTATTAATCAGAAAACACTGGCTTCCACTCGCAGGCGCTTTTGGAAAGGCAGTTTCAGGAGGGAATCTATAGGAGAAATAAAAATAGAAAGCTAATAATAAGCTCCATTAAAAACTGATAATTAATTAAACTCCCAGAATTCATTTGAATGAGAAAGAATTAGTATAACCAGTCAAGAAAAGGTGCAGCTTGATTAAACTATTACCATCGACATCATATGATATTAATGCAATAATACAAATGAGTTTAGCATTTATTAGAGCAGGAAAAGAGCAAAAGGTTGTGGCCTACTGCTATGGGGACTGTATCATTATCAAAGGGAAAGTTACAATTGAAAGTAGGTTGGTCCCCTACTGAATCTAAGGTGCCAGTTCTGTGCTTGTACTTAGACCTACTTCTCTTGCCACTCTGTGGTATTTGCTACATGTACAGCAGGAGGGTTGCAGGTGAAGCTCTGAGAGGTAAAACTGCCATTAGGTAAATAGAGAAAGGATAAAGACTCATGTTTTATTACCAATAATGGTAAAAAATTATAGTCACAGCAGAAAATGTTTCTTCTATGTATCAAAATTTTTATAAATTTTACTTTTTATATCTGTAGCTACATGAAAGAGAACTGAGATATCTTTAAATACTTAATTTATCCAGAGCAGGTAATTAGGCTCACTCAGCTAAAATAAGCTTTCTTTCAGAAACTTGTTTTGAGAGATTTAATGTTGCTGGAATGAGCTGGATTAATTGCAGCAAATTGTCAATCATGTTTTTTCACTGAAGTAAAAATAACTTGTAGACTTCAGTCACTTATGTTCTCTTTCAATTGAGATTTTTAGACCTGTCTTCAAATGAATGATAGTGAAATGCATGTTTTCAGATCAGACTGAGATATTTCTGCCTGCAGCAGAGGAAAAAGGAGATAAAGTGTATTTGATGCAAAAGGCACTGGCCTGAGAACTGTCTCACACCATGTCTGTTTAATTCAATGTAAACTGGAATGAAGAGATTTGCAAGGAGTCATAGATCCTAAGCTTATCTGGATCTCTCTCATCCTTAGACAATGTCCTGATCATAGAACTATTTGTAAATCCTCTCCTACAATTAGAAAGCTCAAAAGTCGTGGTTATGTGTAAATACGATGAACATCCTGCTTCTATTCTAAAGCAGAAAGAAAATGGGACTCTTGAAATCTCCAAGTCACTCCAAAACAAAATTTTCCTGTTTCATGTTTATGCCTGAAGAGCCACCTCACTCTCCCTTTGTTCATCTCAATTTACTCTTATACCTAGGAAATTCTGAAAAGCATCAGAAATTTTATATTTTGATTATAATGACAAACTTGCACTATATAGGAAGGAATACAAACTGAGCTTCTTAAACTGACATCTTCTGTTATGCATCATAGTATTGATTACCAAATAAAATTTATGTATCCCAATATAATCTTAGCAAAGGAGCACTGGTTATAAGGGAACAGAGCAGAAGTGAAGTAGCTCCACAAAGATGCATGTTGCAATCCCAGAATTTTTTCCAATGGAATGTTCTGTTTTTATAAAATAAGAAAATGCCTAAAATTATCTCAGAGGAATTACAAACTGTATTCTGGTTAAATCTTATCTTTCATCATCACCTTTTCTAGTAATATCTTTAGTAAGGAATGTCTGAGTTAAAACTGAGAAAACAAAACATCTGGGTAAACTCTGAGGAGTCTCCTGTGTGTGCTGTTGTTTCTTTACACATTTCAGTACTTATGAACTTCTAAAACCAGTGTCTAGGCTTTAAAATAAAACAATTTTTGACAGCCAAGAGGTGAAATTCCCAAAAGACACCTTTAAAGAGACAGTGAAAATGTCTCATCTGAAAAGAGATTTTATTGTACGGTTTGACTGGTCACTCATACAGAACACCCAAGTGCTTTGGTCGCACAGGACTACATCTACTCACTGTGTCCTAATGAGGGAATGATGTGGAAAATATTAAGTGCACTGAGTATTTCACATTCAGTCAAGCTGCCACCACCAGCAAGGACCCTCTTTCTCTTATGCAGTCAATAACTGAATTTAGAATAGCTTTTATTCAGTGGTGCTCAAAGCAGTGCAAAGAAAGAGCATGCGATTCTTCTCACCCACCCTGTTGGTTGTCTCTTCCACTTCCTTAAGTAATGTTCCAGTGGTAGGCAAGATAGGGATATCTCTATCTCAGTAGTATCACGTCCGTAATTCTGTGTGAAGGAAGAGCCAATGTTTATACAAGGCGTCATTTCTCTTCTAATTGTACCTCATTCTGATGGGCAGATTCTTAACAGTCTTGTTGCTGAAAGTTAGACTTTCATGGCTTAAATTGAGTCAAGACCAAGCACCCAACTGTCATGATGTAGTGTACTGTTGGAGCACATGCACTTAGAAGGGCCTCAGCACAGTTCAAGGTGTACTCTTCCAGTTGACTTGGGACAAACTCTGAGCAAGATTAATGTGAATCTCTTCTAGCCAGTGCCATCAGTAGTGACATTTGTTTTCTGCAAATCCAGGTTTCAAGCTCTCCTTGTTGCAGCAAGCTGAGTTAGCCTTTGCTGTCCTGCAACTACAACCACTGTGTGACACGCTGATTCAAATGGCTTTCTGCTATGGCTAAATAGGTTAGCTAGGTCTTCTGCTCAGTGCACACCAGGAAGAAGAGCCTCAGTTGAGAGAGAGAGCAGAAAATGCATCAATGTTCTGTGTATTCTATGGATAAGGATTCATGAGAGAGTATACTTGAGAACCTAACCATGTCTGAAATCTTCATTAGGAAGAGGTGTTCCAGGGTCATATGCCTTGATGGTCTGGGAAGATTGGAAGGGTAACAAAAATTTAATGATAGCTGATTGGTTATGGGTTTATGATCACTTAATGGTGTTCTTTCTGGATACTCATAAAAGTGCATATCTAAAGAAATTGTAAGAAATAGTAACATAGATTGTGCTAAAAAAAATAAGCTGTATGAGATTGTGTAAGTACTTTTTTACAGGGGGAAGCCACATCATTTGAATTTCTGCTTGGGAGAAGATTAAGAAATGAGTATGGAAATGCAATCTGGTCCACAAAACTCCCCAACCCAAACACCTCTACTGCCATCAGAAGCTCTTATGTTGCATTTTGGTATGGTGAATTGGGACAGGAAAAATTAACTGCTTTGTTTTTTTTTTCTTGGATGAACAGATAATCCACAGTATATAATCAAGAAAAGGAAACATGCAGTCCTCCCTCAACAAATATCAAACTGAGCTGTAAGGAAACATGTAGATGTTACCTTCTTAACACAGAGGGATGCAAATAAAATAACCTAGTTTAGAAATAAACAGGTACATAAACTCATGCAAGGCAAATGGATGTTGCGTTTGCATAGATCAGTCTGTACACACAATACCTTCAACGCTCAATAGTGAATGCAGCCAGGCAGCAAGTATAAATACAATTGTTAGCTGTCTTTGTTATCAGAATGTTGAAATAATTGACTGAGAGATTATGTGGAAGAATTCCGTAAGTTCAAATAAGAAATGGTCTTGAATAATGCATATCTGTGGAAAAATGTGTGTTAGCTTTTCGTCTGTGCCTAGCATCTATGTCGTCTTGTGGTTTGTTGGGGATTTTTTTGGGGGAAATACAGCATCATGAGAAATATATGAAAGAAAGTTTTTTTGTTAGCACCTTGTTATTTTAACAAGAAATGGTTCACTAAATTTAACTGAATAGGTAAAAGAATTACCACATCTTTGGAGAATTCATGTTGATTCTTAGAAAATCTAGATTATGATTAATTTTCTTTGATTCCTTAAAAGCACTTCAGAAGTGGAAAATACTGTAGTTTTTCTGCTCTGGGTTTAAATTGCAATTAGATCCCAGCTGGAGACTGCAAAACACAGCAGAACCCTTACTGAGAGTATATTTGCCGTGGCTTCTATTTTGAGACTCCTTAGCAATACCACCTTGTCACAACAGCTGTTCTGAGAGCTGGGATTGGTGTGAATTTCTCTTCCACTGCCTGGCAAGCTGAAAAGTTGCAATACGTTTTCAGTTCGGTTTAGGTTCAGGTATCGCTAGGAGCAATCTTCTCTGTGTTCATCAAAAGGAATGAGATGGAACAAGATGCGAAGATTACAGAGTAGAGAATCAGAAACTCATGCAAACTGCTCTGTTGGAAGCTTCAACTCGAGCTTTATTGTAAAAGCACCAGGCAATAGAAGATCAGTTGCTAACTTTGACAGAATAAATGTCCAGAAGTACAAACCTACTGCCAGGCTACAACTTTGACAAGATGGGTAGGCTGGCACCAGGCGTGGAGAAGAGGTCTGAGTACACAAGAGCAAATTGAGTACCTGTACCATTTCAGTGGTTTGTTGATCCATGATCCGGCAAAGCCTGCTGTAGCTGCTGGGTCTTTAGCTGTGCTCATAGAAACTAATGCTCTTGGTTGCAAAATGGCAACGGCTGGGCTAAGTAGATAGGTTTCTTTTGAAACTGAAGTGGCTCTTATGGGGAATAAAGGGGGCATTTGAGATCATTCTTCTAATAAACTTGCCTACCAGCATCTGCCACTGCTGTTGGCTAGTCCTTGCTCTCACTTATCCATTTAGATATTTGACAGTCTTAACCAGGGAACTATTTGATATAGATATGGTGCCCAGGTTGTTCTTTCATGTGTTAGTTCTAATCATAACCTCTAGAAGCTTTCCTAGTTACACAGCCGAAATCTTAAGATCCAGGAAAAATACTTGGTAGTGTTATTCTACATAGTCTGCCCAATCACTAAGACTCCAGCAAAGAACAGGTGAAGTGTCTGTGCCATTTCAGGAAACCCTTCTGGCCTCTCTGAATCCCTCTATGCTGACTGAGACTATCATAGGTGGTAATTAAATGCCAGGGACAGCTCTGAGCTGTTCAGCTCCTGGTACGAAGGCTGCGTACAACTTCCTGAGATCGAGGCTTTCCAAGAACAAAGATAAACAGAAGATGGTTTAAAAAGAAAGTAAAGTTTGGTATAAAAAGCTAGAAAACTTAAGTTTCAATTAAGTATAGACTCCTTCTTTACCTCTGAAGAGGTCTGATTTCTGAAAAGTAGACAAACATTTCCCTTCTTGCAGAACATAGTTGTCTATTATGCATTCAAGTTTCCTGCTCTGAGAATCCTTCCGAAAGCATAACAGTGTTGCAACATGCAGGAGTGCATCTTGAGGCTTATGCACTACAGCTAATTCACTGGGGCCTCAGCACTGCAGTCTGCTTGGTGCAGGGTTCAGGTTAAATATCAGCACAAGTGTAAGGGGAAAGGGAATATGCTTTCCTTATGGTTGCAAACCTTGGCATCAATTGTTTTATTCCTGCAAACATTTACCGTTGTGAACAGAACAAATCCCAGTGTTCTTGTACCCACATACCTTTTATCACTTTCTGAAAACCGTGTCTCAGTAGCACACCAAAGCCCCTGTTTGAGAAGGAAAGACTGTTGCTATACCACGGACACAGTAAGTCCTTGAGTTGTCATCATGAGGAAGTTAGGATTTCATTTATTGCTGACTGGCATGAGGCAAACAAAATCAGAAACAGATCTGGGGTACAGTTTGCATTTGTTTTCACCTTAGACTGTTCTTTGGTAGATCTGTAACACTACCAAAGTCAATGTAAACTCTGATTTAAAACATAAGTTATGTCTTTCTCTGTTTAAATTAAGCTCTTCCAAACATCGCAAACAAATGTTGAAGATGATTCGACTGGGAAATCTTTTGTAAGCTGAAGGTCAACCAGTCAAATAATGTATTATCTTTATTCATGAGCAAAGAAACAAACAGAACAGGTTCTTTTCATAGAAGACAGGTTCTCTTTCCATAAAGCTGCAAGGGACTCCAATGTCCCTGGAGACATTTAAGGCAGGGCTGGCTGTGGTTCTTTACAACCTGATCTAGGTGAAGATCTCCCTGCTCATTGCAGAGGGTTTGGACTAAATGAGCTTTGAAGGTCCCTTCTAACCCAAACTATTCTACGATTCTATGAGTCTGAGGTCCCTCTGCATCCCTGCACAGGAAGTTTGTTGCAGTGCAATCTTACAAGTTTAAACATGGTTCTGTATCTTGGACCAGACCTGGAGGTAGATGGGTGCCAGAGATCCCCTTGTCCACTTCTGCTCATCGGGGCTCTCTGTATCCATGGAACCTGTAACTGTTGTTGGCTTCATTGCCAGCAAGGGTGCGGGCATCCATGCGCTGGTCTGGAAATGTAACATGCTTCCACAGGTCTCACTCACATCTTCCCTCAGTTTTCTGCTTAAACCTGGTAATACAGGACATTTAAAAGGAAATGTTTTACAAAAGCACATTGATGGACCATGGTCCCTACTAAAGCAGCAGTACCCATGTTGAGAGCACAGGAAAACAAGAACAGTAGCAAAGAAAATTAAAGCCAGTGCTAGGATCATCTTTCATTCTATAGAGTTCACACCTACACTGAAGAGCTTTGATACCAAGGGAAGCTGCTTGTTTCGAAGTACTAACATCAAGCAGAAAGGAACTCACATACCCTGTATTAATATTTTAGCTAGTGCTGTATTTCTGTAGCTAGGTTTGGCAAGTCATTTGTCTTCTCTCCTTAGTGATTAAGTGTATCTGTGTGAATATTTTGTTCTAACTTTTGTGGGTTTTTTACGCTGCACTGAAATACCTCTTCTTTTTCCCCCGGAGAACCAAGAAAATAGATTTTTCTGACCATATGGCTGCTGCAAAGTGGTTTCCCCGGCAACCGTAACCTACAGAACTTCTTAAAACTTTTTTCCTCTGTGGACTTTTTTAGTGGTTTGATTTGAGGATCTTGTCATCTTCTCCAAAATCACTACAGCAGGTGGAACAGAGGTTAACCATGAAGGCCCTGGAGTGTGCTAGGGTGCTGGTGTTTCTTAAAGAGTCTGGATTCATTTTCAGTGTTCAAATGTTTCTAGCTCTGCAGATGTTTGGCACAATTTGCAGGCCACTTAACAAATTCCTCCCGGAATTAGTGTGGTATTCTTCACATAAACAGCACTGAAAGGTGTCCAGTATAGTTTAGAAAAACAAAGACAACTTGAAAGATGAAATGTGAAGCTGATGTGGATTCATCTAGGCACAAGCATCCTTTTGCTTGCAAGCTGTTGACTGCATTCCACTGTGGCAGTATTAGACTGGGGACTATTCTGCTCTTTTAACTTTATCCCCACCGACCTCTAGTGTCTTACAGCCACTGCACCTGCATTAAGAAAAGGAGAAGGAAAAGAAAAGCAGCTATTGCTTCCCTTTTCATTAGAAAGGCACACCTCTGCCTCTGAACAACACAAAGCACCCCGCTTCCCTTTTTATTTTGAGGGGTAAAATTATGCAATGTGTAATCTTCTGAAAGCTTGACCTTTGTTTTGGTGAGAAATCAAAAATCTGCTCTAACCAATCTGTAAGAGACCATTTACAATAGCAAATACAATCTTGTCATAAATACCCATACAGCCTCCATCCTTTCAAATAGGCTTGCTGAGAAAATATGATCTTAATAGATAAAATACTGTCCTGTGCTTTCTAGTTATATTACTGTATCTCTGTATTTAGCAGAGTTGTTGAACTGAAAGAGTAGGACTAATTATTTTCCTTAATCATGGAGTCACATTTATTGGGCTTTGGACTCTAAATGCTTCAGCAGGTAGCATGAAAAAGGTTTTCTTGGTCCCTGTTTCTAATATCCTTTCCCAGAGTGTACTGTAACCTTATTGACTTGCAGCACGTGCACAGTCAAGCTTCCTGCTTGTGGCAGGTTTTAGAGATAAGCTCCAAAGTGTTTTTATCTTCTGCAGCCCAGATGGAGCTGTTGGCTGTACAGGTTGTGTGTCTGATAGGCATCACACTGATTCTTTCGTGTGTGCTTTTTAGTCTTCTGCGTATTGTCTGGAAGATAATTAGTAGCCTGAGTTGCATTTGAGCAAGTGATCAACGGAAGCACTTTGTAAATAAGAGTAAGGAATTCGCTTCAAGAATAAATAAGAATTTGTTACAGTTTTCTGGCAATGCAACCAGAAGAGCCAAAGTCTTCTAAATATGTATGAACCAAAATGGGAAATTATGGGGTACTTGAAAGTACAACAAGGGAAGAATAAAAATGTATTTCAGTAGTCCTTGTACCTACTTTGAAAATCCACAGTGCTGTCCTGAGCATTGTTCAGGTTTTATTTTGACTCCTGTAGAGAAAGGCAAGTTTGGAAAGACTTCCATGGAGAGAAAGGTTCAGTGTATCTCCATGTTGAGTACTTTTCTGAGCATGAATACTGGCTACCAGTTGGGCACAGTTCACGTGCTGGTCTTTTCCAGCCCTGCTCCCCTCTAAGGCCAAGACCAGCCTTAGGGCAACCCTGGCTTCCTCCCTTCCTGAGTAATTACCAGCATCCTTTTTGATTGAGGGAGCTTTGAAAGGTGAAATGTGGGCAGATAAACTCATTTCTGATGCAACTAAATACGGCAGCTTGATTCTGGTGGGAGCAGTTGTTTCTGTCATGCCAAGCCATCCGCTCTTAAAAGAAACTGATACCTCCTGGTTTTAGCAGAAGAGGCACAAGAAAAATTTCTTTTTTGCTTTGTATGTGCCATATCCATTCTTGAAATTAGGATTGAATTCCTGTGACATTTCACAAAAGAAGCTACTAATTTTTTCTGTGCATTTAGTCTTTAATATCTTTTCCTAGACAAAAACTAGAAAGATAAGATGATTAAGGAAGTGTGTCAGGACTCTGGTTCCAAAGCAGTCAAACTATACAATAAAATTACAGGCAGCTTGGGGAAGGAAATACAATATTTTTCTCCTCATTTTGTTAACTTTTGTAATACTGCAGTTCTCTTAAGGAAGGCAATTTGGAAACCACCTGAATTAGGAAGTTATCAGAGCTCATAAGTTCTCTTCCATTCAAATATTAATAATGTTTTTCAATTTCCTATCTTCTTTGAGTGCAATAAACAAGACCAGAAAATCCAGAAAGCTCTGCTGTAAACTAATCCCACAGGCGGTCTCATCAGTAGACAGTAGAACACACAGGACAACAGATGCTGGATCTGAATTTTTCCAGGATAATAAATGCATTCAATGTCCCCAAGAAGAAGATTTTAAAGCACCATTTTCTGCATGAAACTAAATAATTCATCCTCAAAATTTTATATACAGTATTAAAAGAAAAAACATAAAAGACTGAAATAAAAAGTCATAATGTGCTGCTAAACGAGGGACAACGTTTTAGAAATAACCAAACTCAGTGCTTTAGAGTAATTATTTATACAGGAATATGAATCATTGCTTCAGCATCTACTCCATTGTACCTTCTGCTCAGAGTGCTGTTGGGAGCAGCAGGAGGTGACTTACTCCAGAAAATCTCTAAAGTGGTTATACGCACGGTTTTAGTAACATCATTTTGTGGCTAGTGTTTAGGGACTAGTATTTAGGGACTTCTCTCTTTTAAGTAAAAGTAAAAGGCCAAGTTAGCTCTGGAACTTGGACCACCTTTTACACTTAATTCTTGTATCCTTTTGGGATGCTATCCATTTATTTCTTCCTCACATCTAAGCCATTTGGTGTTTTCTGATGAGTCAGTGGATCATGTTTTCTGCCTTCATCCCCACAAACACTGAT
Organism: Amazona ochrocephala; assembly: GCA_039720435.1. Classification (NCBI taxonomy): domain Eukaryota; kingdom Metazoa; phylum Chordata; class Aves; order Psittaciformes; family Psittacidae; genus Amazona; species Amazona ochrocephala. Next base: position 75,577,112 of record CM077881.1, on the reverse strand, counting down.
ACAAAAGTCAAGTAAATTTACATTCTTTACCTTGCTACTCACCTGTATAATGTTTCTCTAGATGCCAGATGTAGTTGTTATCCTGCTTTTGATTTCTGGGCTAACATTGCTGCTATCCTCTAAGTACAGAGTAACTGGTGTTTCCCAAGAGCTATAAAGGAACAGTCATTGCATTTAACCTGAACCATTAATTATGGAAAAATCTAATCTTGGGGAATAGTTTAATATTGGATTGACTTTCGGCCAACATAAGAAACCACCTGCAGAGCCCCAAAGAGAATCATATCAACCCATATGTTTTTTTATAAGGTGCAACTTATTGTGAGCTCAAGGAGTTAATTATTCAGGCATCTTCAAACACCAGGCAACTTTGCATAATTCAGAAGGCATGAAACTTCTGGGCAAGACTCTTTGGCAATAGTCTATTGCCATCAATTAGGTCAAAGCAGCGTCTTAGACAAGTCACTGGTCGCCTGAAAATACCTGGTACTGTGGGGTAGTTGTGGAACAAGTGACCAGCTTGCCACAGGAGAAGAGCTGATGGGGGAGTGGGATCAGCTCTATGTGTTAAGTTCCTTTGCAATTGCTCTTCCAGAGAAAGGCAAGAGGAGAGCAGCTGGGACCATCAAGAATGTAGCATGCTTTCAGTGCATTTTCGCATCTATGCTGTATCTTGCATCATCTAATGCATTTTTGTGATACTAGGTTTTTTAATCAGGATTACTTGAGACCAGTTACTCATTTATTCATTGACAGCTTTTAGATAAGATTTAGAAATATTAAAATTATTTGAACTTGTATCATTTAGGAAGGAAAGAGAAAAATTGAAGATACTTTCAGAAGCTGTCAGGCTTGTTGAATTATATAGTTAGCGTAAGAATTTTATGGAAAAGTGGGCTGAGGTATTAGTCCTGATTCTTTAATTGTTTCAGGTAAGATGTAAAGGGATTTTTGGAGATGACAGTATTTCTCACCTGTAGGGAAGGTCTTCCTATGAAGAAAACTGAAAAATAAATGTATTGCAACTTCAATCTTCCAAGGGTGTATTTATACCTTCTGCAGAAAGTCACAGATGTTCTGTGCCAAATTCTTCTTGGCTGCATAGTACAGGCTGTATAGGATGTCTTTTATTATTAATTCAATTTCTTTTTCAGGGAAAATATGTTTTCAAGTTCCATTAGTACATGTCCATCTTAAGTAGCTGCTTGCTATGCTGATATATTTTATTTTACATTTCTTTTTTCATGTTTGATACAATGTCTTATTCCCTCTCTTGCTCTGATCTGAATCACTGGCTATGCAAGATTACTGGTGCTCATTTTTGCTTAGTCAAAGGTTTTTCTTTGGTGTGGAGCTCTTTGCTATATGGTGTAGTGGCTGTTAAAAACATTTTTCCAAGTATGTTGTGAATACTCTATCTCTTGCAGTATTCAAGGCCAGAATGGAGTGTTAGGTGAGAGTTTAATGTGTGGTGTCCCTGCCCATGGCAGGGGGGTTGGAACTATATGATCTTAAGGTCTTTTCCAACCCTAACTATTCTATGGTTCTATGATTCATTGAGTGGTTGGGCAAAGGTACTTCAGCTTAGCACGTGTCTGCTGGAAATGCAGTGCAGCAGAGAAAAAACAGCCTGGGAGGTTTTCTGGAGTGTATTGAAGATAACGTCGTGACACAGCCGGTGAGTGAGCCAACTAGGAAGGTGTCCCACTGGACCTGTTGTTTGTGAACAGAGAAGGGCTTGTGGGTGATGTGATGTTTGGAGGCAGTCTTGGGCATACCAGTCACAAAACCGGAGTTTTCACGTCTCAGAGAAGTAAGGAAGGGAGTCAATAGAGCTGTTACCCTGGACTTCCAGAGGGCCTATGTAGGAGAGTGGTTGACAGCGTCCCTGGCTTTTGTCAGAAATGGTGTGGCCAGCACCACCACTGTTCAGCAATATCCATTCCTTAAGATTTGTGCTTGGGGATTAAGTCAATATTAAGGTTGTGGTAACTCTATCAGAGATAAAGTCTTGCATCTAACCATGGTGGTGAAATCGAGCTTTTACAAAAAATTGTTAAATGGCCCTTGACCAAACCAGGCTGATTCAACTGGGTGAAATCTAATTTTTGCATCAGTGGGCAGCATCTGAACAAGCTAGAAGCCTTCTGTAATTCAGCAACTTTTGGCAGAGGGGTGATCCTGAAAAGGAAAGAGTAAATGCTCTGGTCGCTGCATATGTTTCTGAAGGGGGAGGGTTTTACTTTAGAGCTGTCCTGCAGCAGAGTGAGCAGAGCACGAATGTTTGGCCTCTACTCCCACAGCTGAAGAGCCAGGACAGAAAGCTGCTGCTGGGCCTCTTCTGCAGACGCTGAGCTCTGCAGCAGTACTACCCTCACTGCTCTCGCTCCTTGCTTTTCCACCTCAAAGTCCATTTGAGTCCAACTTCTCCGGCATCCACTCCTGGCTGTCCTGCACCACAGTGAGCAGAGCACGAATGTTTGGCCTCTGCTCCCACAGTCAAAGAGCAAGGACAGAAAGCTGCTGCTGGGCCTCTTCTGCAGACAGTGAGCTCTGTAACGGTGCCACCCTCATTGCTGTTGCTACTCACTTTCCCACCTAAAAGTCCAATTGCGTGCAATATCTCCTGCATCCTCTCCTGATCGTGCTGCAGCACAGTGAGAAGAGCGTGAATGTTCTACAGTAGCATTCGTAGAACTATTCTTGTAGGAGAGGCCTCCAGCCCTATAGAGAGGTCCTGTAACTCTGTCAGTGGCATAAAGCACCTACACAAGAGAAAGGTGGAGGCCTACAGCATATATGTGTATTGTTTTTCCCAAATTGCAACAGAAGCCTCTGATGTGTATAGTAAATGTCTGGTTTTTCTACAGGTATTAGTTAAAATATGTGATACCAGGCTGTGGCAAATTGTAGCCTAATGCAACTTTGATCTTTAACATTCTTCTTTGTTACAGAAAATACCCCGATCCTACTATAATTAATATAGGAATTCTGGTTTTCTGCTATCCTTTGCTCTACAGAGGCTCTACACTATAATAATCTACACCATTACATTCCGTAAATGGAGAATTTTTTCTGTGATAAATTTAAAATGTGATTTGAAGCCAGGATGAAAAGCCAGAGAGGTAATACAAAGTGAATTTAAGAAAATATAAATAATAGAAGTAATACAAAGTGAATTTAAGAAAATATAAATATCAGAAAGAATGATTTCCCATTTCATTTGCTGCCAGCCTCTTCATCAGTTTGTCACCACAGATGATGTTTTCTCCTTTTCCATTTACTCACATATTGAAATTAATCAATATTTGTATTGTGGTTGCTGGCATCATCTTATCATTTGTACCCTTACACAAGCATAGGTTCCATTTCTGTATATTGATCCTTACCCTGCTCTGAAGAGCAGATATAAGTTATTCTGTCCGCCAGAGGTGACCTTTAGTATAATTTAAATATCATCTCTGAAAACTGATGGCATAACATAGGGGAAAAAGAAAGCAGGAGGTGTTTTTACTGTTTGTGTGTTTCAAAGAAATGCCAGTGTCCCACTGTGGAAGAGGAAGCATAGTACAGAAGAGATGACATAAGCTATTATACATGAAATCAGAGCCTGCACTCTGTATCAGCCTTTGTCTTCAGCATGTAGATGGTATTTATACTGATGGAAGGTTTCCCATGAGAAAGAAACCTAACATGCCTGACTAGTCCCGTCAATCCTACTTGCTGTTTTCTTTCCCACTTTCAGTGTTCTAATTTAGACTATTCATTGCTACATATTTTCTTTTCTACTGTGCAATGCAGTGCACTGAAAGTTGTGCACAGACTGTGATATTCAGTTGGTGCTGTTTTTCTTCTCTCCATCTTATATGGCAACCTTTTATCAGTTGTGAAGTTTGTTGCTCAAAAGCTAGTCCTGCTATGTTAAGTTGATTAATATTTTTGTGGGTGCTTTTGCAAAGTAAGAGCCTTGTTTGAGATCCTATTTGGAATATGATTAATCTTGAAATGTGGATTTAACTTAATTTATGATCATTGAGGAAATAATGAAAAAACATTCCATGCAATGCAGTTTTCCTTAAAGATTTCTTTGACTCCAGTGTCCCCTGCAGTTTCTTTACTAACAGCATCCAAAAATACCTCAGAAAATGAAGATAAGCGATATACTTCATATCCACTTCTTGCTTCTCCCAGCAAACATGCACTTAGCTGAGTTAACAACAGCTCGGCAGCTACACAAGGCTTGTTTATGTTGTTATAGGCTGTCTGAGTAATTGCTTCCATAGCCAACCGAAACCTAAAGAAAAAACTTGCCAAGCTGCAGCTGGAGCACTGCAAACAATCCGTGACATTTGGTGGAAGTTTAAATTAACATATGTTATAGCAGGCAACAAGGAAACAGCTGGGAAATATGGCAGCTGTTACTCATAAATAATGTTACATTATCAGCACCTATATTTACATGGAATTTTAGTGGGTAAAGTTGCAGATGAGTATTTCATTACTTAACAATGTGACTACACTTTAGGAAGATTCCTGGCTATCTTCAGTGTACTCCACATGCTCTACAGCCTCAGGTCCTCCCAAGCTGACAGCTAAAACCCCAAATTTTATGAGCAGTGATTGAAGCTTGGCTTTTAAGCAGTGGAGTCCTCCCAGAGTTTCAAAAAGGTTTTCCCTCTACTGACGCAAGAGGGCTGAAATGGTATTTTTGTTCTCCAGAGTTTGCATTGTTGGACTCCAGATTGGTGTATAGTTGGGGATTTTTTTGGAAGAGGCATCTAAAATTGGGAAGGAGACACATGTTACCCTTTAGAGGTAATATTTTCTAGTTATTGGTACTAAGTCTTAATTTTTGTGGTTCCTTCTTCCCTGATACAGTAAGATACAAACTTGGCAATTTTCCTCATGGCATCTGTTAAGTATATAATGGAAAATGAAATTGATTCCTCAATTCTATTAAACAACTGGGAAAAATCATCCCTATGCTTCAGAATTAAATCTGTCTTGTTATTTCAGCTCATCACTGGCCATATCATTGGAAAACTTAAGCATAGTAAGAAAAGTGAGTGGGTCCCCCAGTACTGATCCATGGCATGCTGTCTTGATATGAATTCTCAGTTACTCGGAGATCCTCTGGTTTAGACTCCACTCAAATATGTATAGCAATAATGCTATTAAATAATACATATAGTATAATACTTTCAGTATAGCCAAGTAGGATTCTTTGAGTCTTTATTCGTTAAATACTAAGCATTTTTGTTCTTGTAAATTCAAATGTTGAAATAAAAGTAATGGTGGCTATTTGGTTCAAACAGGAGTAACTGGACACAGAAGATTCAGAGTTCAAGTTAAAATATCACCAAGATTTAGGACTTTATTCAATTCTGCCTGCTGATTACAGGTAAATGAACTTATTGATTATTGTTGGTCTTTGTAAAATAATAATGGTTATCTACTACTGTTATCTGTGTTTTACAGTGAACAGTTACTTAATACAAAGGTTTGATTTGAATTTCTTCCAAGTTTTCTAGCTAACATCTGCTCAGTCAAAACACAAAATAATTCTCCTTAGCAACTATATAAATAATAATTGATCTTTCCCAAAAGTGATCAGACTCGTAGAAACAGTGCAGAGGAAAACATATATTGCACCAGCTGTCCACTGGGTATTTTTCACTGAAGTGTGGAGATAAGCATTGCCTTCATAAATATGTATCCTGGAATTTTAGCAGTGATTTTTCTCTGAAGAAAGAAAGTTGACGGTCTTGTTTAGAAAAATAATAGTTTCTTTGTAAGGCTAGATAGTAATTTATGTATTCTAAATACAGAGGTTTGTATTGGTAACCACATATGCTAAGGAAAATATTCACTGGGAATATATAGAGCTTAAAAACAAATTGAAAAGGGTCTCTTTATTGTCATCACACTCGGCTTATTGCTTTTAAAAAGCTCTAATATAGATAGATACATTAAGAGACCTATTTAAGTCAGGTACTTTGCCAAGAATAGGCAATGATATTGTTTACAGTTTATTAATACTGAATAAAGTGAAATTATATTTAGTTTTAGCATCTGGAGAAACATGGCTTGCTGAAAGGTCAGACAATTGAAAGGCTGCCTAGGTTCTACAAAATGCAGAAGCTGAGAGTCTGATAAGGAGCACCACAGTAAAAGATTCAGCAGAGAATCAAACTGAAAGGAATCTGATTCAAAATGTTTATCCTTTCTCAAATTGCTGTATCACATTCTTTGCAATGAAAATATGCTGACTTTAAATCGAGCAAAGGCTATGTGAGAGTAAGGAAGCTGGAAAAAAGTAATTGCAATTTTAAACCAAAAATTGGCATACCTGACCCAAAATTACTAACAGGCAATTTGCCATAGTTTGTGCTAAGAAATGTGAGGAACCATTTAAAGTAACCAATTTGTAGCAACAATGACATAGATGTGCAAAGCTGTACGCAGTTTCTACAATTACTGGAGAGGAACAAATTGGGTCATTTGTCATTGAAGAGGGATTTTTCTACTTGTGATATTTCTTTTCCCTGTTCCCTGTGCAGTGAATACCCGTTACTACCCATCCTCACAGTCTTCAAATGTGCTCTAGAAAATCTGGCAGTTTGAGTGGGTATATCTGGGACACAAAACTCAGAATAATTCATCACCTCTCCCTTTTTGTTGAATTTTTTTCCTTAAGAAGTCCCTTGGTGTCCTTGGTAGCAAGAAGTGATAAACTGATTAAACACGCTCATTTGTTAACAGAGAAGGCTTTCCACACTGCTTTGTCCCAGAGAACCTAGAAAAAGGTTAAAAAAAAGTCCTTCACCTTGGGGGTTTTTCTGTGGGAGCTGGGAAGCACGAGATGATGACACAACCAAGTAGTCTTCACCTGGGGGAAAATGGGAATGGTGTGCCAGGAGTTTGGAAGTGAAGTCAATACGGTAAGGTTTGTAAATATAAAATATTAATTAATTAATTAGTAATGCTAGTTTAACTAAACTGATTTAAATTGACTAGTAATGCTAGTTTAAGACCTGCTATACAGTCCATTCAAAGATTTTGGGCAAAGACTCAAGCTGTCCTGCCTGTCTCTGTGAGGGTGTCTTTGCAGCCAAGAGAGATTCCAGTTTTCTTTAGAAACTACCTTCCTACTTACTTTCACTGGAGAATTTTTTCTAATTTGAATTTGCTGTCATCTACTCCTGAAGTTATTCCAAAGTTTAAGTTCAGGGAGAGAGAAAAATAACTAACAGTCTAATGATATCATTTATTCAATCAAAGAGCATGAATTGACATTCTTGAGATGGGTCTTTAGCTTCAGGTGACACTAATGCCAAACATTTCTTGCCTTAATCCCATACACAATTTTTAGTAGGAACCTGATAGGGGAAATGTGTTTGTTTTCCTGTCCTGTGGGACTCATTAATGGCTGCAGTGATTCTGATGAATTTTGACAAACAGCTCGCCTCTAAATAAAATGAAAACATAAACAAAACATCTGCATGAAACAGTTAAGAATAGTTGAAAGGAAGAACATGTAACTGAAACTGGAACTTGATCACACAGCTTAATGTTAGTGACACTGATCAGTAGGGAATCACTATGAAACTAGGAGCTCCTGCACTGCGTGAGGAGAGGTCAAGTGAAAAAGCAATAATTGCACATCTGCCAGGAAAATCCTTTATGATAGGACTAGGAATATAGTTCAGGTAGGTACATGGTACTTCGTACTGATTAATATTACGTGTTACTGATGCTCATGGCTCCTGTTTCCTAAAGGCAACGGAATGGGGGCATGACAAGGTACACTGATGCTTGCAAAGGAAAGCCAGACATGGGCTGGGTAAATGAAGACAGTCTGCAACAATTTTAACTTTATTAATCAGAGACATCAAGGACTGAGAAAAAAATAAATTGCACAGTATAATAATATGATTGATGATGAGCAGGGAAACTACTGTGGTGGTTGTAGAACTTGGCATAATTATATGAACTGGATTATGTAATAATAATATTATAATGATAATAACTGGATTTATTTTCCTCAAAGTGAGTTACTGTATGATTAGTGGGCATGTGTTTTGAAGTTAAAAGACGAAGAATAACCATAAGAAAATCTGGTCAATGGAAAACAAAGATATATCTCTTAGAACAGAAATTAGTTGCAGCTGGCTTCTAAAAATGATGTAATCATGTGAGCTATTATGTAAAGAGCAAGGTTTTTCTTGCTGCGCTGTAGCCTGTAGGTGGGGAAATATCTGGTCTAAAGGATGTTACTTGTCATGCACTAATTCATGGTGCTCATCTCTGCTGCTTTTTTGTTCTTGAGTCTGGCAAGACCATTATATGATCCACAAAGTGTTGGGGTTTTTTTCCACAGACTTTGAATAAAAACTAAGAGACCCAGGAATTCAAGCAGATTAAAAGTATTTTGTTCTCCTTTACAACTCTCACAAATCAGAACCTCATGTAGTACTACCCTGGATAGAAACTTAACAAGTGTACCCCTAAGATATTAGCTCTGTAGCTTAAATATTTGTGAAGTGGTACTAGTCACTCACACATACATACACATTCCAGGTCCAACATACATCTTAAATTGAATATATTATTAAATACTGAAGTATTCAGACAATTGTTTTGCCACAGGTCTGTATCTTGCAAGTAGATTTTAAAAAGTGAGATAACACGATGGCAGTTCTCTCTCCACAATTCGTTCGTATAAGCATCTGTTACCATATATAGTTCTTGAACTGTGTAAATAATTAGCTGAATTAGAACACTGTAGGATTGAAAAGAAAGAAACCCCAAACCTTCCAGCCTAGTTTATTCCTTCTGTCCCTCCTGTAAAAACATCCCAAACCAACCTAGTTCCAAATGCACTGTAAGTAAATAGAAGGAAGTGAGAGTGTGGAGGCTGTGATGGAGCATCACTAGTAGTTCCTGATGTGCAGCTCTGGTAAAGAAGTGTACATTTCTGGTACAGATCAGGTACATTTATATCATCTGCGGATCCTACCCTCCAGGTCTATGCTTTTCACTTCAGCAAGCTGAAAATTTTTCCCATCTTCTATGTTTTAAATTTTAAGTCAGAAAAGAATGAATGTGGAGAAAAGGAGGGACAAAAGCAAGAAAAGATTTTAAGGAGAATATCCAACAAAGAAAGACGAATTACCTTGCATGTTATTTTTTCGCTAGTTGTTTCAGTTACCCTGTAGGTGTGCAAGAAATAGCAATTACAGGGTGGATATCTCAATGAAAAGGTAAAAAATTTTCCCCATCCTGGAACTTTTTCACTTCTCCAAGAGAATACTGGCATGTTTTTTTAAAGGAGCCGAAGTTTCTAGATGCATTTGCACAAGCATGCACAAGTACTTCCCACTATTTTGGCAAAGAGATGGTAATACCCCCCTCCCTTAATTTTCCGTTCTCGAATTATGCTTTTTAAGATATATTAACACGTCCTGATCTTTTACTAACTTGACTGGTGTTGCTGTATGACTTTAGATTTGAAACATCTCTTTGGGTTTTGATCTTTCTTTTCTTAGAGAACAAGCACCATTCGAAAGGTGAAAAAGATAGTGCAAGCTGTCACTTTGTGCAGTGAAACATATTACAGATCAAGGACTTAGTATGTAAAGCAAGTTTGCTGCTGGCCTTTGTAATGAATGATTATAGATGATGTAATGATATTCCCTAAGTATTAATACTTCTGTCCGATTCCTCTATAGTCACCTACTGTTAAGTCTGCAAACACAAGCTTCGCACGATTGTTGATTAGTATAGCAATCTGCTTTATCCTGTGAAAGTGAAACTTTTCAATTCAAAAACTTCTGTGAGAATGTCACCTTGCTGGACAATATTCTCACATCCTGAGCTGTTTGTGGTGAGGGTCATAGTTGGTATTTTGATGCCTATATTATGGCTGAAAAATAAAGTGCTGCTTGTATGCCTTGAAGACAAACAGAGCTGCAGGACTAGATCCATCTCATTCACTGTCAAGTCAAATGGAAACTTGATCCCACCATAGTGGATTTTGACTTTGTTTGCAAGAGAAAGGAAGATAAGGAGATCTGGATTTTTTTTTAATGTGGAATGATCTTATTAGAATTGTTTTTGCAGAGTGGTGGCCTCTTTGGATGGCACATACATCATGCAGAATCAAACCTTCAGCTTTGAAACTTGGAGAGGGAGGGCAGCCCAGTTTTACACAGGGGGTTGTGTGAAAAGCTGATTTTACTGATAACAGTTTTCCAAGGCTATTAAGTAGTTTATATTTTTGAAAATCAACAATTATACATATGGATTTGGGGTTTATGTATATATAAATTTCTTACACCATTCTAAAGCTATTCTTTGATTTAGTAACAATTTGTATTGTTTTTCAGTGAGTTGTTTAACTGTGGCAAAAATCAGACCAAAGTAAAAAAAATAGTATTTCTTCCAGCAGTAATCATCCACTACAAAAGCCTCTTCCATTCTTATTTTCTCCTTCCCCTTACGGATGCAATTTCTAGAAGTCAGGCTTTGATACTGAATCCTGTCTTTAAGATTTTGTTACATGAGGTGACTACATTACAGGATGAGTTCCAATGTGTAAATATTATGTTATTGAAAGGTAAACCAAACAAGTAGAAAACGTAGCGAACCTACATGGAATAGATACAAAAATATGTAACATCTTTTATTTTTTTTTATTTGACGGATGTGTGGCTGTAATTCACAACATAACAAGGTGGTATTCTGTTGCATTTAATCAACCATATTCAGATTGAGTAACAGTTGTGATTTTTCTCCTCTGCATTTAAAATACTTTCTCATTAAGCAAACCGGATACCGATACGGAGAAGCAGGAATGATTCAAATGAGGTTGAACTATCAAGGTTGATGAGTGTCTCACAGAATGAAAGGAGGTGTAGGCGGGGCATGTTTCTCTGAAGTGGTACACAAGTCTTAAATGTGAGGATGAACTTAACACACAGACAGTTCTGCTGAGCTCCTTTTTCATTGTTATTTTGTGCCTAAGCATTGCAGCACCTATGCTTTCTGTGTGAGCATGTTTCTTAATATATCTGCAAAGAAGTGTGGTTTGTCCCCTGTGACAGAAAGGGGCCCTTTGAGGAAGAGTGTGAGGCATGTTAAAGAAAACTACATCAGAGCCCATCAAATACTGAACATATTCTTTTGTTAAACTGAACTTATCCCACTGTAGGCTGCAGTGCTAATGCAGCACTAACAGTGGCAGTGAGATCACTTTTCTACTCCGCAATCCAATCCAGTTTGGACTGTGACTGGCCAAATCATGACCTCAATTAGGCATACTCAATTTGATTGCAGCATGGGATTTTTTCCAGTAGAAAGCTAAAGGAACCTCCAATTTGTCTTTTTATATTTAGCATCCTGAATAAAGGTGGTTCTTTCTTAGAAGTAAATGCTAGAAATAATCTCATACTCAAATCTATTGTGAAGTATGACATTAAATAAATTTCAACAGATACCTGTGTCTGCCAGGTGAGTAAATCAAAAGTGAAAGGATTAAAATTGTAGGTGAACATGATTTGAAATTTATTTCCTTTTCTATGTATTTAAGCATGTAATTTTTCTTTAAGCTTTATTGTCTCTGATTCGCTTAATTACTGCACCATTAGTGTCCATTCTTCTTGGTTTCGGAACCCTCCTTGCTGAATTTTTAATGGTATTTCTTTAGGAACAAAATTTCCCATGTTTTTGGAATTACCAAATGAAACTTGTCAGTAACGATCGGATCAAAAGAGCACAGTGACCTGCATGCTACTTACGACATTGTACTTGCTATAGCAGCTGCTGCTGTTTTAAAGATGTTTGTTAATTTCCAGGACTACTTGGCGGTTCTCAACCACCACTTTTCCTTACTGAATGCGTTGTGGTCAAAAAGGACATAATGTGAGATACATGGCACCTAATCTGCTTTGGATACTCCTTGAAGAAAGATTTTTCTTCCCAATGCCATTTATTTCCTGTGCCACTCTGCAGTGCTTCTCCTGTTCTCCTCAGGCTGGATCTCTCCCAAGAGGAGCTTTTTGCAATTTGTTTAGGAAAAGGAGAGGGTAGAAAAGTGCTTCTGCTTGTTCTCTGCCCTGAATGAGTTAAACTGGAAAACTGTTGGCAGTTGTAGGAAGCAAAGAAGTTTGTTCTGTTCCTATGAATATTCTGGAGATGAAGCAAATATAAACTACAGAAAAATGAAACTGCAATGAACAATATTTGTCTGTACCCTACAGGAGCTACTCAATGCACTCATTTTCAAACAGCCAGGGCACCACAGACTCCTCTGCATAGTGCATGAGCAGCTGACTGTGTTGAAGTTAGGAATTAGGCTTGGTTGCACTTTCTTTCATGTCATGATTTTACCCTGAGGAGGAGAGCGGAGTTTCTACATAACTTTGCACTGTCTGACTTTATTTTTCATAGAAAAGAAATGCTAGAAAGGATTTAGGATTTTGTGCCTATGTTTTAGGTTTAAGCCAAGAAACTTTGGAAATAAACTTCCGAATAGATCAGTTTTAAACTGAGGCAAATAATGTCATTTTTAGAATGGTGACATTCCAGGAGAGGTCAAACCTCAGCCCCTGCTAATTAATGCAGCTCCAACTGCAGAAGAGCAACAAGAATGGGGCAGCTGAAATGCAACGTGCCTTCAGGTATTGCAGGTGCGTGGACCTTGTGTATGGCACACTTGATTACTCTGAAACCATCTTAGTGTTGTTGACTTGGTTAGGTGGCATAAGAAATGTGTAGAATAATGCTGTCTCCAACCGTATTTACTGGGAGAAGAGTGAGATTCCCAACTAAATCAGTAATAAGTTAAACAGCTGCAAGAGCTGACAGCACATTACATAGAGACCAACATAAATTGAAAACAGTTACTTCAGCCTGTGACACTGACTGTAAGAGGAAAAATAGCACTACACCACTTCATCTTTTGTTTCACTGACTATAATGAGAATAGGAAATCATATTAACTTAATCCATGTTTCTTCTTCTTCTTCCAAAGCATTCCTAGCACTTCTTTTCAGATGCTTTTCTCCATGCCTGCCAGTGACAGTCCTCTCTTGTGCTGGGAGAGCTCCTGGAATAGTTCACACATAGTTAAGGAGTAGTTTATATTTAGTGCTTTGCTAGCATAGTGAAGCTGTCAGATTTGTTAGCCAAAAAATTTGTTACTGTTACAATAAGCTACCCTAATCCACTGAATGTGTCAACTATTATAATTCAATGAGAGCTCTTTCTTCTGATACAAATTCTGACTACATGGCTTCCATAAGCGGATTCTGATTTTGTCCTTCCTGCACATTACAGCATTGTGCAAAGGTGGGTCTTGTTTCTTTGAAACACTATGACTCATACCTTTTACTTCAAAGTATTTTCAAGGAGAGCTCATAAAGACGTGAACAAAGTTACTGTAGTCTAATTATTTTTTAAAGAAACATTGTTTTGTGAGCAGAACTTGGTCCTAAAAACCGTTCTTCCCATGGATTTGTGCCTTATGTTCCCTAATTGCTTCCTACTGCCAGTTACAACCAGTTTCCTCTAGTTCTGTCGTTATTCCTCGACAATCTTCCTCTTGCAGCAAGCCTATCTTCCTCTAGCATCCCCAGTTTATTAGGCTGGACAAATTGCTGTGGCTTGTTCAGAGCATGTGTGTGCTGATTTGCTAGGTCTTATCTCTGAGAATGGGAAAAGATCTTTTCTTCTGCGGAGGCAATAATTTGGATCTCTTTTCAGTTGCTAACTGTTTTTTCTATATTTGCAGCAGTTTTACATTTTGAAAGCTATGCCTTTTAAAAAGTGACTGAGAAGTTTAAGGGTTAAGGGAGACAGCCATATAGACAGACTGCATAGGTTTCATTGTATGAGGAAGTTGGAGAAAATAATGTAACGCCAAATGAATTTAGGGCAGGGGAGAATTGGTAATGTTAATCTAAGTATTTTTATTGTTGTTGTATTGAACATCAAATTAGTTTTAGAATTGCATGTGAACATTATATTTTTTAGCTATTCATTAATGAGGATAAACATAAAATCTTTTGTCGATAAAAGAACCATTGAACCTCTTTTGAGTGAGTAACATTTATGATATTTCACCTTGCTTGTACTTATGAATATTAACCAGTGGCTCTTCAATAGCCTATGAAGAGCAAGGATAATGTCATCATCTCTCACACAGGAGAAAACACCCACCCCCTCAAAGAACTGAGAGGATCACTTTTGGAGAAATGATTAAAATTCCATCGTGATGGAGTACATCTCAACTAGTACTTTGGCCACTACAACATAAGGGACAGTGGGTCTCTTCTATGTCATGTGAGAGGGAGCAATCCTTCCCCAGGTTTGCTGAAGATGTTGGAGAAAGATGGTATGGAATATTTTCCCCACCCGTGAAATCATAAGAGAACTGACCTGCTTTTGCTTAACAAGGTGCTGCCTTCTGGGGCGTTTCACATAAAGAACATCGGTCTGAAGCTTTTGCCCTGATTTGGCTTTTGCTCATTAGTTATTTCTAAGATATTCCTTGGTTTTCTGTTGTTCTCTTTCTATCTGCTGTCTCTGAGCTGTATTTTCTTCAACTTGATATGTAAGCCCTAATTTATTTTAGAATCATAGAACCATAGAATAGTTAGGGTTGGAAAGGACCTTAAGATCATCTAGTTCCAACCCCCCTGCCATGGGCAGGGACACCTCCCACTAAACCATGCCATCCAAGGCTATGTCCAACCCCACCTTGAACACCGCCAGCGATGGAGCATTCACAGCTTCCCTGGGCAACCCATTCCAGTGCCTCACCACCTTCACAGTAAAGAATTTCTTCCTTATATCCAGTCTAAACTACCCCTGTTAGAGCCCGTTACCCCTTGTCTTGTCACTACAGTCCCTAACGAAGGGTCCCTCCCCAGCATCCCTATAGGCCCCCTTCAGATACTGGAAGGCTGCTATGAGGTCTCCACGCAGCCTTCTCTTCTCCAGGCTGAACAGCCCCAACTTTATCATCCTATCTTCATATGGGAGGTGCTCCAGTCCCCTAATCATCCTCGTGGCCCTTCTCTGGACTTGTTCCAACAGTTCCATGTCCTTTTTATGTTGAGGACACCAGAACTGCCCACAATACTCCAAGTGAGGTCTCACAAGAGTGGAGTAGAGGGGCAGGATCACCTCCCTCGACCTGCTGGTCACACTCCTTTTGATGCAGCCCAGGATACGGTTGGCTTTCTGGGCTGCAAGCGCACACTGCCGGCTCATGTTCATTTTCTCATTGACCAACACCCCCAAGTCCTTCTCCTCAGGGCTGCTTTGAATCTTTTCTCTGCCCAACCTGTAGCTGTGCCTGGCATTGCTCCGACCCAGCTGTAGGACCTTGCACTTGTCATGGTTAAACTTCATTAGGTTGGCATCAGCCCACCTCACAAGCATGTCAAGGTCCCTCTGGATGGCATCCCTTCCCTCCAACATACCAATCGAACCACACAGCTTGGTGGTGTTGGCAAACTTGCTGAGGGCACACTCAATCCCACTGCATTTTCTTTGCCTATATAATTTTTTGTTTTGTTTTGTATATATTTTCTCATTGGTTTTCTTTCCTGCACATATCAGTCAGGTTAAGGGGACATATTTACAGTATTTTACTTATTAACTTGTGTCATTTCGGAAACATGACACATATGCTATAGGATTTTAGTCATATGAAAGTACATAGTAAATTGGTGTAGTGCAATATGCTGGTACATTTTGTATTCCTAATTGTCTAGCTGGAAAATATTAATTTCAGGGGAACTTGCTATAGTTCAGTGCTAAGAAATAGGAAATCTTAACCTTTATGATTTTCTGAAAACCATAGCAGAACCATTTACAGTATTAGAGATTAATGCAGAGACCAGGCACTGGTGCTATTTTAAGCAGTTCTTCTGCTTAAAAAGCTATTTCTTCCAAAGCAGTTGCTGGATGTAATTTCCAGCAGGGACTGATAGGTGAGCACATACAAGAAGAGCATGGCTCAAAATAAATGTTTCCAAGCAGAGAAAACAACTGGCAGTGCCCCACAATCCCATTAGCTCTAGAGATAGCACTCAGAGTCCTTTCAAGAAAAAATGGCTATTGCCCCAAAATACTATCAAATTGAATGGATCTCTTTTATTTCATGGAAAAGATGAAGTAACCTTCTGAATATACTGTATTAAAAAATGTTGAAATTCATAGAGTGAAAAATTATGAGCTTTGGTTTTTATAAGATTTGAAAGGTCGGGAGGGTAAGCAGATGGCTAGCTGTAGATTTTATTGCGCTTTTAGCAATTGTTTTGATGTTCCAGGTGAAACCTCGCAAGCTTATGGGCCTGTAAAATTCTACGACCCTGCATTAGAGTGAGGATTATGCTCGTAATATGCATGTGATTTTAGAGATCAATCTATCACCCGTTTATTACCTGCCAAAAACTCACAGGATTTAGCGTGATTAATATCTTGAACTACAAATTTTACTATTTTGCAGTAGTGCATCACTTTTTTTTGTCCATTTTGCATTTGCTTCCTTTAGGAAAATAATACAAATAAGCTTATGATTATGATGTGGTAATGCTGAATGGTCTTCTAGCAACTTTTCAGTATTTAAAAATGACATGATTTTACAAGGCATGTAAAAAAATTATGTATTCAGTGATTATGATTACCCACATTTTCTTATATATATCCTTAGCAAATTCAGTATTATCAGGGTCTCACTGCAGTACCTTGAGAGAAGGTTTGCAACTTCAGTACAGGTCTCGGGGTTCACCAGCACCTACATAGCAGACCACAACAGTGATGCCAAACTGTTACTTCTGTTCTTACGGTAGTCCTGCAAAAAGCAGTCCTCCCTCTTAGATGTGCTGTGTTCCAGTGGGTGACTTTTCACTTCTCTTTAGGCATATTTGTTGAGAGATGTCTAACCATGTAAACAGCACCTCAGACTATGCCCAGAAATTAAGCTACTTTCCTTGTCTTGCAGCAATAACTTCAGTGCAAGTCAACACAAGAATATGTCAAGTTTGACTGTAAAGCCTGTGTGACAGGCCCACCTTGGTATTCTAGCCCTTATGATTGAAGCACAAGGCCACGCAAGTGGCTCCTGGTCCATAACTGAAGTTCCTACTGCAACAATGAAATGAAATAATGGTTAAAATTTACTGGTGTCCCAAAGGAGTTAAAAAGCATAAATGCCTTGTTTCTCTCTTGAAGAACTTCCTAGCACTTTCTTGCAAAGATGGCACACAGCTGCTGTGGTTCAGTATCCCATGATAGTGAAGATGGATTATGGGAAAAAATCAAGTAGCTTCCAACTAATAGAATTCACAATTGGTTTCAGGCTCCTGTCTTGAGAATACTGACCAAGAACCGCAGGTGGGACAAATAAGGATGATAATGTTGTTTTCCTAAGCTTTGGAAAAGAAAGAATGTATTTCAGTATTTCCCAACTTGGGAAGAAAAGATGAGCTGTATTTTTCTCTCAGTTGAAGAGGTGTGCAAGTTTCACGTGGTGGTAGCTGATTTTGCAAGTTAGCTGTATGTGGTGATACACATCTGCAAATCCGTAGAGAAGATGTGTTACCCTGTTTATAAATTCAGCCAGTATCTTGATTAGTTTCCTTTTTTGCCAAGATGGACTTGATTTTTTCAAGAAGCAGCTCAATCAAGTTGTTGTAACAAAATAGGTAATTTTCTTCCTTCCAAACCCATGTTCTAGTAAGTTTTATGGTCCTGAGTGGTGGTAGCAGGAATAGGGCTCACAGGAGGTCAGTGTTCTGAAACCACAGTCTGATTTTCAGAAGCTGGGTCTTGTATTCTTACTGAAATAAGGTGCAGCAGTTGTGTTTAGTTACATATTTATCACTCTGCAGCTATGTAAATGTAGTGCTTTTACCATGGAAAATGTTTGGGGGTTTTGTCATGATTTTGAGCTTTACTATGGGAGCTTAGGTGTGGGTGGTACTGGTGTTATAGTGTAAGATCCCATTACGTTTTAATGCATAGTGACTTGAAGTTTGTTACCTAAGAAGAATTATTGATAATTAGCCTAAGCACTGAATCTAAATGGTTGCTTTTCAAGTAATTCTACCCAATCTTCCCACCACTGCTGCTGCCATCAGTTCAGCACCTCTATGTTCACTGGAGTTTGTGCACAGTTTCTGTACAAAAGTGAGCAGTTAAGTAAATGCTAATTAAAAGCAGCATGTCAGTTTATTGTGCTCAGTAGGAGCAGTCACAGAAGAACGTGAACCTGAATTAATTTTTTATCCATTTTTTTTTCTTAGCAGACCCCAGGAGGGTTGAGGGAAAAGCCTATTAGGATAACATAAATGAAAATGTGAGATGGGCTTAACAAGCTTCCAGTCCTGTGAAATGTTTTACTAGAGCCTCCCAGTGCCAATGCACTAGCTCCTCTCCCTATCAGGTCAATATGCCGCAACTTCTGAAACCCAAAAGCTGCAAATTATCTCAGGTTCCCATTAGTCTTGGTACCACTAGTTAGCTATGAGCTCAGTCCTGTGAGGTTTGTTGATGTTATTGAGACCTGAAGGCATTCAGCAGCTCACAGAGGTGATCACTGTCCATACTGATTAGTCCCTACAGGCCTGATCCAAAATCTTTTGCATTCAATGAGGTTTTACATTTCACATCAATAGGCTTTAAGTCAAGCCTTAAGGTACAGGATAGAAGCAGATAATGAGGGTAGGATGAAATGTAAGTTGGGTAGGAGAGTCTGAAGAGGACTCAAGTGTGAGAAGAAGCTCATCTCACACACAGAGCAAACTCTGTTTTATCTTGGGCTGCTTCATAATACTTGTGGGTGCAATTAAAGCAAATCAAAATCAGTTTATTTTTGGCAGCATTCAAAGATAAATCCGATGGACAAAGGACAGACCTTCACTGGCTCAGTGGAGTTGTACTCATATGTATCACCAGGACATGTGAATTCATATAGTCAGAAATGCATTTTTAAATACTTCCAGCAGCAGAGGAGAAGGATTTTTCTGTGCTTCCAAGTGAAAAAGAGCTGGTTCTTGTAACTGTTTAGAAAATGGCAAAAGTTTGCTGCCTCTTTTTCAATGGAGCATTTTAAATCCAAATGCATTCTTGAGGTTGAGTTCACTAGCCTATAGTAGCTAAAGTGTGCATGTTTGGTTTGACCCACCATGTAGTATATGGCTTTCATGAAGCATGCAACAAGTCTTCCCCATCACTCTCTCTTACTTTATGCCCTTGCTTGGCTGTTCATGTGAGTCAGGTTGCGTGGCATTCTCAGGGCTTGGTGAACACCTTCCAGATTAGTAGGAATTTCACCTCCAGACATACCAGCTGGGACCCAGAATACTGTCAGAGGGAAACTTCTTCATCAATCTTCTTTTAACTCATTTAACCCCCTGCTGGCACTGTTTAATGTACAAGAAATCAACATGATAAAGTAGAAGAGCCCTGATTTTAAAAGAAACGCTGCATCATATAGTGAACATCAGTTACACATAGAATAGAGTAATACTTTATATGAACAGCAATAATTTTACTATAAGGTCTTAAAGCAACCAAATATAATTAAGCTATACCAAGAGACACATTTACGATATAGCCTAATCTCATTCTATTTTACTGTAAATGTGCTGTTTATTTCTTTGTTACTGTAGTTCTCTAAAGAGTGTAGGACAGAAAGCAATAGTTTAAAGTCAGTTTTAGCTCGAGCTAGATTCATAACATGCGATATTCATAACAGCTTCAAGAGTGCTTTAACTTGGGGTAGCCCGTAACAGCTCACCTCTGCAAGGCTAGAAAACACAGCTTCACTACAACACAAGGGGATCCAGGCACTTTTTCTCCATGTCTTTGTAGTTACACTAAAATTACAATTATGGTGCCAAGACATGTGTCTGCACAAGTAGAGGGCTGACAAGAGTGGGAGTAAGTAGAATATATCCAAGCATAATGCATTACCACACATCCTTCTCTTACTTAACCATTGTATTGTGCTATACTAGTCCTTTGTCAGATCATTTGGCTTTCTCTTTCCAGTCTTTTGTTTTCCTCCAGCTCTTAATTTCCTCTGGCTGACAAGGAAAAATCAGACTGTAATGAGAGGCCAAGTTATCTTTAGATTTACCAGTGTCAAGAAGTATCTGTAATCTTCTGAAAATCTAACCATATCATTCTGAGATTTGAATCGTTTCAGGTACATGCCAGTTATTTTCTTATAAAGCCTGAGAAAAGTTACCAGGTTTTCATGCTTTGCTCGAAGCGCATAAGGATAACAATCTCCAATGTGACCAACTAATGGGGTTATTCTCTTGACTCCAAATTTATCCTTTCACCTTCAGTGACTCTCTGAGTGGGATTATCTTCTAAAAGCTTCTGATCTAGTTTCTGTAGTCCTGAAGACCTCTAAGGTTCAGAATACCCTCATTTTCCTGGTGCAAGTGAAATTAAGCATCCCACAATACTCCCATGTCCTTTTCAGCCAACTACTTCCATCCGTTTTCTTCTCCAGCAAAGTAGTTAAACATACTAAGAATGCAATGTTTGCACTTAATTCAACCACTGACTTGGTTCATTCCTCAGTATCTTAGGCTGTGTGTAAGGTGTTACTGAATGCATAAAGTATTACTTGTTGAGTTACCACTGGTCATCTGTGGCATTTTAATCCATTAAAAAATCTCTCTTCAAGAGCAGCTCTTGTAGGAGGTTGGGAAAAAAATCAATGGGCCCTTTGCTATCAGGTCACACAAATCTCTTCAGGATAACTGTGGCTTCTCATTGAATGCCAACAGTCTGTACTGTTTCAGGACCGTGTGAACAGAAATGAGCTTAGCCACAAGTCTGTGGCAGAGGTTTGAAAAGATGTCATGAACATCTGCTCTAAAATCATCTATCCCTTTGAACTATAAGAGATTCCCACCACATATCACTTCTTATTTCCTTTTTGTTAGATGGTCCTGACAAATAGAGAAGCACAGGTCTCACTATTGCATGGTCATGCTAAGGTTTCTGGGAAATCGTAGGAGACTATTGAGGGAGCTAATTTCCTACCTACTTTAAAAAAACATTCTAATCTATTTCTTTAAAATACATATTATACAGTCACAAATATGGATCTTCAAGAGGTCAATGAATTGACCTCTTGCAACAATAAGCTCAAAGAAAGTAAGATGTCTGTATAGGAAGGTCTGTATAACATCTATGTATTCACTGAGTACACCAGATCATGGTCCCTATCACTGTCAGAAAGCTGCTGCTGCCAGCAGGTACTAGTCCCCTCTTTTGCACCAAGTTGTTTTTCTCTCCAAGGGTCTTCAGGCAGCTCAGTGCATGTTCCACGTCCTTTGTGGGACAGAAACTGGCAGCTAGAAATGTCTGAAGTGGTTTCAGCTCAGTGAAAACGAAGGGTGAAAACATGAAGCAAGCTTGTGCTGTTGTTCACATGAAGTGATTTTCTGTATTTGATGATACAGAGAATGTTATCAACTCACCAGTTATTTTTGTAGTATGCTTTCTATTAGAGAGCATAAAATGGCTGAAAATTACGAATGCTGTTAACTGGAGCAACCATCTCATGAGGTCTAAAATCTAGTTAATTCTTAATGGGAGCCTACACAGCCAAGTTAATAGATATCTAACATCATAGCACTTGGCAACACTTCATTTTCATTGCACAGTCAGAGTGTGTGAGGCTTATTTATTAGACTAAAATCAGGACAATTCCTGATGTTCTGGAATTACCGTCTCTGGTAACCTGTCTTGGCTCTAATTCCTTGATATCTGCAAAAGTATTATTTAATTCGGAGTACCAGAAGGGTGTTAGGAGCACTGAGAAAATACATAAATTGAACTAATAGTTGAAGTTTGTTTATGGTTTCTCATTATGCACAATTTTAGCAGTATATACTAATTTTGAACTGTTCTATTTTAGAATTGAAGATAAATTTATCTCTGTGCTCTAATACAATTCCTTCATGAAACCTGATCTGTATCCCTTACATTTTATTTAATGCTTATGCTGTAAATGAATGGTTTGAGAAAGCAAGAGCTGTGATGCTCATACTAGCTTCTCAGTCAGGTCTATGTAGCTGCCAAATTATCAGTCATGTTGTTAAGGTTAATATAAAACAAGTGAGAATTCTATTTGGATCTTCTCTAGGTCTGGCACAGTAGGTCCCATGCAGTTGGTAACATATAGCTCTCCTGCTAAATAACAGTATGTTTTTGAAGTGCTATATAACTTCGCAAATAACTGTATGGAAGGCTCTCTAAAGGGTTAAAAAATAAGTGTGCTTTTCTGATTCTGAAGGAATAGACAATTAGACTGTTGCTTTAAAAGCTGACTATCTTTGGGATAGATTGCTTTTAAGACATTAAATACCTACCTAAATGCTTCATAGAATCATAGAATCATAGAATCATAGAATAGTTAGGGTTGGAAAGGACCTCAAGATCATCGAGTTCCAACCCCCCTGCCATGGGCAGGGACACCTCCCACTAAACCATGCCATCCAAGGCTATGTCAAATATTATAATAAATATCTCAAATACAATGAATATAAAATCCTTTCTTCTGAATTTCCTGGAAGTTATTTGGCACAAGATTCAGTAACTCCACTAAACTTAAACCCCTCAGATTTTACCAACTTATTCTTTGACCATTGTATGCATTCTTCTAAGTAATATGGTTTAGATAGACTGTTAAGATTTATATAAAAAATTATTAATGGAAATAAGTGACAGCTAATACTGATGATAGAGGTTTGGGTTTTTTAATATTGTTCATTAGAAATGCTTGAGGCTACCCTTAAGGCTTTTGTCTCCTCTTGAAAGGATGCACCTTAGAGCCTTTCTGATTTTCTCCTGATTAAAAGGGCCATGACTACAAAAAACAGGAAAAAAATCAAAAGTTCATCCAAGATTAAAAGATCTACGCTAAAATTAGTAATGCTTCCCCAAAAGTAAAGCATATAACAGCACATCTGGAGAGTGCAAAGGGTTTTCAGAGACTGTCTAATCGTATCTTGAATGCTCTGATTGATGCTATTCGCAGACACTATGTCAAGGGCTATGAAAGAAATAATTGCAGAGTTTCTATTTGTCACAATATTCCTTGATGGGATTTCTGATGTTAGCAATTTGTCACAGTGGTTCATTGTCTTCCCGGATTTCAAACAAAATGGAGGTGCCAGAGAACTGATGATTTGCCTTAAGAATCACAGAATCACAGAATCACAGAATCACAGAATAGTAAGGGCTGGAAAGGACCTCAAGATCATCGAGTTCCAACCCCCCCGCCATGGGCAGGGACACCTCCCACTAAACCATGCCATCTAAGGCTATGTCCAACCCCACCTTGAACGCCGCCAGGGATGAAGCATTCACAACCTCCCTGGGCAACCCATTCCAGGGCCCCACCACCCTCACAGTATAGAACTTCTTCCTCAGATCCAATCTAAACCTCCCCTGTTTAAGTTTAAACTCATTACCCCTTGTCCTCTCACCACAGTCCCTAATGAAGAGTCCCTCCCCAGCATCCCTATAGGCCCCCTTCAGGTATTGGAAGGCTGCTATGAGGTCTCCACGCAGCCTTCTCTTCTCCAGGCTGAACAGCCCCAATTTTCTCAGCCTATCTTCATATGAGAGGTGCTCCAGTCCCCTGATCATCTTCGTGGCCCTCCTCTGGACTTGTTCTAACACTTCCATGTCCTTTTTATGTTGAGGACACCAGAACTGCACACAATACTCCAAGTGAGGTCTCACGAGAGCAGAGTAGAGGGGCAGGATCACCTCCCTCGACCTGCTGGTCACACTCCTTTTGATGCAGCCCAGGATACGGTTGGCCTTCTGGGCTGCAAGCGCACACTGCCGGCTCATGTTCATTTTTTCATCAACCCACACCCCCAAGTCCTTCTCCGCAGGGCTGCTCTCAATCTCCTCCCCGCCCAACCTGTAGCTGTGCCTGGCATTGCTCCGACCCAGGTGGAGGACTTTGCACTTAGCATGGTTGAACTTCATCAGGTTGGCATCAGCCCACCTCACAAGCGTGTCAAGGTCCCTCTGGATGGCATTCCTTCCCTCCAATGTATCAACCGAACCACACAGCTTGGTGTCATCGGCAAACTTGCTGAGGGCGAACGTCAGTGTCAGGACTGTGTGAACAGATTTATAATGAGTATTGGGATGACTGCTAAGGGGGCAGGCGTCTGACAAGGCTCTGGCCATAGGTAGCAGAACCAGCTGGTTGGGGAAAGAATTAGTGGATCCTGCAGCACCCCTGCTCAGAATCCTATTATCCCTTGGGATCTCACCTCAAAAGTATGATGTTCTCTCCAGCTAAACCATGCATATTATGAATCTACTCAAGGTTTCTTACGTAGCGAGTCTCTCTGGGAGTGTGATTGTCATGGTGTTTTCCCCTCAGCTTACAAGTTGTGGGGAAAGGTATCTCTGTTTCTCTCTGAGACATTTCTCCACACAGTATAACACAAAAAAATCTGCTTAGACTGGTAACTTTCTATCATGGAGTAAACCAAATGTAATTACTGATAGGTTTTCCTGCAGCTGTAGAGAGGGATGATATTGGTGGTGGGAGCCCTGAGCTAGCCCTTGGGTTGGCTGGGCAGGTCTTATCTCAGCCACCAAAACCCTTTTACAATTTCTCTCATGCTACCTCATCTTTCCCTCTGCCTCACCCAGAAAGAGATATAGTGGGGACAATAATATTTTGCTCCTCTTATTGTCTTCGTGTAACCGATTTCCATTAAAAACTCTTTGAGGCATAGACAAGTCCTTATATAAATATGTTTTGCCTAGTATAGAGAGATCTTAAGTGTGATGGAGGTGAGGATTTATACAGATGATAATAAATAATATTCCTTTGTTTGGGGGATGTTCTGTATGGATTTAACATGAAAAAATATACAGGAGAGTCTATGAATGGAACTGCATTTAAAATCCTGGCACTTCTCAGTAACTGTTCTGTTAGCAGAACAACATTAACTGTTCTTTTAACAGTTAAAAATAACATTTTATTGTTATTCTTTAACAGTTCATGCCTAAATAAAGAATAGGAAGGGTCACTGCTCTGCTCTGGAGAAAGACAGCTATACCTCTTGTCATACCAGAGCATGGAAAAACAAGCTAATGATTAGACATGCCTTTGATGGCAAGTTCCAGGCATAAGCTGCTATAATCGCTTTAGGAAAAATAGAAGGCAAATGGGCATAAGAGAGAAAGCTGACTGTAAAAGCACATCTTGGTAAAGTGCCTCTGCAAGCTCAGGCAATGCAAATAAAGGCAGAAATAAAATAACAGAATGGTAAAAAATAAACAGTGAAAAAAAATTATGTTGTAGAAGTTGAAAAGTATTTTGTCCTTTTGCTAGGATAGTCAGAGGCTGACACAATATGGCCAGTGAGCAGGACCATAAAATCAAATGTGGATTAAATCACTGTCCTGTGCTGATTTACATTTCTGACCATAAAAATTGAAGTACAGGAAGAATGAAAATCTGGCCTGAAATAGAGGTCGTTGTTACCCTGAAAATTTCTGTACACTATATATAACATGGATGCTTTCATTCTTATCGATACATGTGTTTATTCTCAGGTTGCATATTAGTCTCTAAGGAGATATATAGCCCATCTGCTTTGACTTTCTGCCTGCTGACTGAGCAGTTTCAACTGGTGTGTTGGCCTTTGCAACCACCCCTGCTGCAAAGAAGCTGAGACAGGAGTTCATAGAGGGCATCCAGTTTAATCTGCAGGATACACCTGCAGGTGGTTTATCTCAGGAGCAGGGTAGTATGTCAAATAATATATAGTACGTGGCTGCAGTTTGCAGGTGAGAATAGGGCACTGTAGGAAGACATGCTGTCAGGCAAATAGCTTAACTGATTTCCCAGGAGGGCTGAGGCCATGCCCTCCCAGCTATGTGGAACAGGACCACCACTCCTCCCAGCAGAGAAACCCTCCTTTCACTACCTGCTCCCTCAGGGGTGCTCTAGCAATAGCGTTTCTGAAGCTCATGTATGAATGCTTCATAGCAATACCAGGGGACATATGAAGGTAGACAGATGTGGATAAGAGAAAACAAAAGGATGGTTGATAAGTGGTGAAAAACAGAATAAGGATTTTGAGAGAAGCTTCTGAAAGAAGAAATGGGATGAAAAAAGAGAACAAAGCAAGCTAAACATCACTGCAGAGACAGAACAGAAAGATAAGAAGTGGTAAAGAAAGAGAAAAACAAGGGAAAGTTATAGCAGGAAATTTTTGACTCAAAAGCCTGTCATGGTCTGTTACAGGAAGGAAAATATGACAATGAAAACAGGAAGGGAAACTACCAAAGGGGCAAGACTGAATAAGACATCCTGAGAAAAGCTGGTCTAACTCTGTCCAGTGACTATGTTATTTCATCACTTAATGTGTCTTATCAAGGTATTGTAAATAATTTCTGACAGATGTATTTTTGGCCGAATTTGGTTAGCTCTTAGAATGTACAGAAGTATATATGGATGAATACAGAAAAGTCAGCATGATAGCTAAAACCAAATTGGGGTACTATTTCTTTCTGCTGTTTGTATAGCTTAAAGTCATAGTTACTGAAAAAGGCTTGTCAGTCTTTAATTAGAAAGCTGAATGTTGACATTACATGCTTATTTTACTGCTTTCAATATTAGGAATTATAGCCAGAATTTTACATAGAAGCATATGTAAGCTCAATATCCTCTTTGCGAGATCTGCGTGTAGAAAATTCTCCAGTATGATTATGTTCCTACAAAAGACACGGACCCTACAGTACCTAGTCTGTACCCCATGGACTTGTGACATTCACTAGTGTTATGTTCATTCTCAGTTAATTCAAAACAAACTTAAATGTCTCAAAAGAAATTTCACAAAGGTAGTGCTGATAATTATTTTTGTTAAATTACTAATTTTTTTTCAAAGCTGACTTTTTAAGGAGATATTAAATACTTGCGTACAACAGCAAATACAATCTCTGAGCTTGCCTCCTCTGTCAGAGATAATTAACTCCGGAGGAAAGGTGAAAACTCTTTTGCGTGTGTTCATATTGCAGCTCCTCATTATTCCACAATCTCCACATGCGCTGAATGGTATCAATTGTCTTTGTCCAAATGCATTTTGGAGTTTCATAACGGGCAGATTGAAGTAGTTAATGACGTCACTGTAATGGATCGTATTTTTTAGTGCCAAGCTCCCAGTAACTTTACATTTTCTGTCTTTCTCACCTGCAATTTATAAGAAAAAAAAAAGTAGTTTGGGCTTATCTAGAAGATGAGGGAAAATTCCAGACCAGGCTGTCACGTATTGCAGCGCCATCTAACCAGACAGTGATAAAACTGAATAGTCTTATCTATAAATCACAATAAAGCTTGACACAATTCACCTCTGCCTTCAAAGCCCTAAGAGCAGTTAGATTTTCCTATTAGAAACAAAACCAAAATGTATTTATCAGAAACATCTGGTGTCTGGGAGAAATAAGCATGTATCATCAGAGGACTTTCTGCCTGAATCCAAACAAAAAATCTATCTTCTGTTATAGTAACAGACAAAATGAAAAGTGAGGATGTGTGTGGAGATTCACATTTCTATTGGAGTAGGCTTCTGCCCTTGTGGCTTTATAGGACACTGTTCCTGCAGGGTCCTGCCCAGAGCATCCAAGGGGGAGGCTCAGCTTGGTGTCAGAGTTGCTTCTGGAAGCCCTGGGACCCTTCCTTGTGTACTGGGGTGCTTTTCCAGGAGAGGAGAGCATACTGTCAAGTAATATCCATTAACACAGCCAGACATTGGCAAAAACAACCCTGGAGTAAAATAAGGAAATGCTTGCTAAAAAGCTGAGCTGAGAATGGTCACATAGCCAGAGCACCCACAGATTTGTGTTTCCGGCAATGAAGGCAAGTATTCACATTGATTTGCCTCAAAAATCAGTTCAGCTGTGTCTCGGAGAACAACATAATTTACCAGTAGAGTTCGCACTGTGCATCCTAAGATGCCTGTGCTCCATGCTCTTCTCCTTTAAGCTCAGTTGTTGCTTTCCTCCTGCATCTAGCCCTATTAATATACATGATAAGGAGCTCATGTCCCTCCTTGGCCATCTCCTGGTGTGATCTTACTTCTCATCCCAGGCCTGGAAGAGGATTGACAGCAGCACTGATCATACAAAGGGAGAAGAGATTATTGTAGAGGAAGAAGTGGAGATCTTTGAAGATCATGCTGTTGAGGTGAGAGTAAAAGCCACAGTACAAGCTAACATATAGAAAGAGGGTTTTTTACTGTGACCATGAGGCCTTTTGATGACAGCAACAGAAGACAGGGCAAACTGACCATTGTAGGATCATACCTTATGGGATAAAACTCTGATTTTTATCAATAGAGTCATTGTGCAGTACTCTGAAAGAGGGTTCATGTGGAGCACTTCTGGAAGTGGAAGGATTTCTTACAGTAAAGCCCTTCAGCCTGGCAGTGAAAGGCCTGATAGGGGGTGTAATTCTTCTCTTAGAGATAAAAATGACAGGCACTTGCAGAAGCTTCTCATGGTGACAGGCAACACTGGCAAGAGACCCGTCTCAGATTTATGCTGGGAATTAAAAAGCATTGCTACAATTAAAAATGGGTCTGAGCAGCCTCCTAATACGACTAATGTGGCAAACAATGTAATTAATGTGGACCATAGTACATTTATATGTGTACTTACAGGAGGTGGTTTTCTGAAGAAGCAGAGAAACAGTCCTGGTGAATAAAGGAGATTCTTTTTTGTCTATGGCCTTAGAAACAGGCTATCAGGTCAAATATATCTGCAATATACTGAATAGCCCAGAGTTTGCACCGAGCCCAAGCTCTTCTTCAACTTTTATTGTCTATAAATGCCACTGTGTCTTTCTTGCCTGATGATGCCTTTTTGCCAAGTGAAAAATATACGTTGGGTTGTGGTTTGGCATGGTAATGATTTTTTCAAAGGTTAAGTGTTCTCTAATCTTAGAATATGATAATTTTGCAAGATTATTTCTCTTTTTTATTTTCATTAAGCCTAACCCCCCACATTCAAAAGAAGTGCCTCTGTTTATTTGATAATTGACTGTATTTCATGTTGAAAATGATATATTGATTTTCATGTGAAGTGATCTTCTGGGTTGCCATTTAGAAAGAGGAGTTTTGGCAAGGGTCCATTAGACTTCTTTGTATTATTGCTTTTACTTCAGCTGGTAGTGCAAGCAGCCTTATTCCCAAGTACAAACTGCCTGAACTATCTCATTCAACCCCAATTCCTTTATTCCACTTTTTGTTGGTATGGTCCAAAGTGTCATTATTCTGCGGGCCACTTTAGTCGCTGGCTAATGTTTGGTCAGTATTCCCTGCCTCTGATTTTTTCTCTAGAATATCTCTAGGTTTTTCCAGCTTACGGTTGCAGAAATATTGCATAGGTTGTACTGCTATCTCTGAGTGTCACTGCATCTATAAAGTTTCTGCTTTCCTGTAGCGCATGCATGCATTTGCACACTGCTCCTTTGATCACCTTTAGCTTGTCCAAAGGCCTGGGAGGGAGGGAAGGAAATGAGCTTTTATTTTTCTTTTATGGTATTACTCTTGGTCTCTTTATGTTAGCACATCTGGAGTGAGAGAAGTCAGCCTTCTGTCTGATAGTACTTCAGTCAGTTACCCTGGAAAATTACTTGAGAGAGTAACTAATCCAGCAATTTAATGTAGCAGTTATTATGGAAGCCAGTTATTTTCTGATTATTGCAGCTTTGTGCAACTGCATTTTCATGAGTTCTGAGTTTTCTGTGAGTTTGTGAGTGAAAATCAGACAACTTATTTCTTGCATTCAAAAATTATGGAAGTTTTTTTTCCAGAAAATTCCTTCTCAAGTCAGTGAAGTCCAGTCTTGAGTTTTCTGGATATGTGAGGAATATAGCCAGGGAAAAAGGAAACATATATATATATATATGTATATATATTTATTTTTTAAGGTATCAGGACTATATGATACTTTATAATATTCATATTATTACTAGTTTTTTAATAAAAAAAATATGTATTGTAACTATAGAGATGCTTTTCTGGAGCTTGTACTATAAGGTCTGGTAACCAGCAAAGTATCAGGTAAATGTTCACGTTAAATGATGCTTCTAATCATAGAGATTTCCTGATTTCTTTTTAGTATGCGTGAAATATGCACTGATTTTAGACAGACTGATAGCTTAATATTCCAGTCTTTGTCTTACATTACATTTTGTTTCTGCACTTTGTTAAAAAATATTTTGTGCAATTGAAATGTGTTGACCTGGGTGAACAGTAGGAGATTAAGGTGAGGAAGTACCCTTCCTAGTGTTTGTTAATATTGCCTTGGAAAAAGTGTTATGATTATTGTCCAGTGTGGACATAGATTTAAGTGGTTTATACCAGTTTCCTAAATAAGCAATTAATGTGACTATTGTAAGGGACAAGCAATAAAGTAAGACACAGTCTCTTGGAGAAAACAGTCAGAAAGAGAAATCTAAGTTTATGGACAGTGAGAAAATCATGGATTAGTGTAGCTGACAATTCACAGTAGTGATGAAGAATTTCGGATGAATATTTCAGAGACCGAAAGAGAAAAAAATGAAGGTTAAGATACATGGAATCAAATCTCTTTATCTCAATGCAATAATTTCAGCTTTTAATTACTGATGGTATTCAAGCCGCAGATAAAGCTCAGATAACATACCCCTTTTTTCAGATGCAAGTGTGATAAGGGGCATTGCTAAGAAGGAAGAAAACCAGCTAAATATATTCAGAAAGCGAAGCATTGAAGTCAATTTCTCATTTGTATTAGAAAATGCTTAACAGAGTAAAAATATCTGATTCAAAATGGAGGGGTCTATGCGGAATCAAAAACAGTAATTCTGAATTGCAGTGACTTAAGCAGGCAGATGTGGCTGGTTTGACAGAAGCATCTCTTCCAAAAGTATTCTTTTCAGGCTTGGCCCCTTAGGTGATAGAGAAGATGAAAAAGGTAGTATTAACCAAGAATTTAAGCCCTTGCAATAAACTGAAAGTAACAAGAAAAGACGTCCTTACAGAAGGGGTGGTTTGTCGATGAAATTTTCATAGACAAAAATTGAATAGTTCACCATTGGCAGAGAGCAAGCATGTCTCTCAGCATGCAGCATTAGCTGGACACTGCCAGCAGTGCAAGTCTTTAGCATTAGCAGTGGGAGTCCATAGAAAATGTTCCAGTGAATTCCCAAACATCCTCACAACTATAGCCAGCTGAACACATGATTAAGGTGACCCTTCGATGACTTTGCAAGAAGCTCATTCGCCTTATACAAGCAATCCCTGGCATAAATATTGAGCAAACTGCTCTATGTCCCCCACCATGCCCAAAAGAGCATTCCTAGATTTTGGTATCTTTCTCCCTCTTGAGTGTTAGAAACCAATGCTTGTTATCGAACCAGTATTGAATGTGCCATGTATTAAATTGTTGAAATGGTTTTCATGTCTTTCCTGCCAGTCATAGACCAGACTATGCACCCCATAAATTCACAGGCTGTCAGACTTGCCAGTGAACGACTGACATGTTACTAAGATTATATGAGTCTGGTTGAAAAATGTGGATGAAGATGGCCTGCAGAAAATTCGATGGGAAAGAATGTCCTTTCTTAGCAAGGTAATAAAAGCTATGAAAGGTCATTCCAGAAAAGAAGCAGTCAGGAATATGAAGTTCTAGTGTCAAAAGGAAAATTTAAAAGTGAGAATATGGGTGGTTGTTCTCTAATAAATAAACGTGTGCATAGCTTAAAAATGGTAAAATAGTAATCAATCTTCTCAGAGGCACACAGCAATTTAGTATTAGTTTTAGGAAGATTCTGAACAAATCAAGTCCCAAAATGTATTCTTTTACACTACCGAGGGCTGCATACAGTGAATGGGGAGGATCTGGGGGACATTTATATTGCTCTTTCTTGTGGCTCAAAGGGTGTTCTGAGAGGTATTTCAAATGGGGTGCTGCAAGCCAGCGTACTCATCCCACCACTCCACACAGACCTGACTTGTGTCATCTATGAGATGCATTTTGCATTAATAGCCATGTAATTGTTAAATGCTTGGGGCAAGGACTGTCGTGGTACTCACAGGTACTGAGAAATTATGTCTTTGCTCCTTATACTACACATTCTAAATATATTTTGCCTCCAGTCCCTAATTTTGGCAGATACTTTTGTCATTATTTTAAGTTGACTGCACTGGGGTTTTGGTAGTGATTTGAAATAGTCAAAAACTGTGAATACCTTCTTCTATGAAAAATTACATTTTGGAACTTAGTTAGCATTATGGTGTGTTATATGTTTAACTGAGCACCTACATTCTCAAAAAGGTGTATTTTGGGGAGATTTTTTGGAAACTGGACCTGAAAACTGAATGAATGACTGAAATAAGGGGCAACTTATTGCTAGGTTTTTATGCAGAGATTCCTCTGACATATTTCTGGGCTGTATCCCAGATAGGTGCTTTCAATCTCATTTGAAAGGATGCGAAAATTGAAAAAGGTCTCAGTTTGGGTTTTTTAGTCAGGAGATGAATGTTTTGGTCCTGGCTCTAGCAGCACCATCCTGAATGATGCTGGGTAAGAGCAAATACCTGTGGCAGAACTGCCTGAGATCTGCTAGCAGCTAGCAAATTTCTACCAGTGTTAAAAGTGTTTTACCAATTCATCCCAACAAAGCAGCTGAGGAATTATAGGCTAGTTTGTAAATGCTCTTCAGTATGTGTTGTAAAATAGGCCAGAAACTGTTGTTTGTGCACAAATTAAAACCCTATTAAGTAATACTGGAATTCAGAGCGTAATAGTAATTTAAGTATTTCTCAGTTTAATTTATAGTAACACTGATTTAGACCATGGTAGTAAGTTAAATATTGTACAAATTTATTTATTAAGTCAATAGTTATTTAGAGTAACATGGCAAACTCCAAAACCTGTAAATGTCCAATTATTTAGTATTTATATCCATAGCCTAAAATGAAATCAGTTTTGCATCTTTCAAATGTGTGAAATGAAGATTGCTTTCACACAGAGGCTGTACAAATCAGATATAACCCTGAAATAAACTTTCTGATGTTGAGGTAATAAAACCCTTTAAAGTACTGGTTTTAAAAGGTGAGTGCTGATACAAACCTTACTGCAGAAATTTGAATGGCAACGCTTTAATAATCATTCCTGTTCAATTTCCCACCCAATGCATGTATCAGGAAGCTGAAGTGCTGTTTTGCATGCTGCCTCCCCAAAAAGATGAGCTACCTTTTGAAACTTGTGAATTTCCTATTATGATAATTTTGTACGCTGGTGTCTTGAAAAGGATTTATACTGTTAGGATTATACTTATATTTTGAAAGCTCTGAAGTGTGCAATACATAAGTGGACTAAACCAGTTTCCAGTCTTTATCTCCACCATCAGATTGTCGTCCCATGAGAGGTAGAGCTCTGCTCTCTGCCCTCTTCAATATGTTTATCAGCTTGAGTCTTTCATTCATTTTATTCCAGACAATTTAAGACTCCTTTTAGGATTGATTGTGATTTCCTCCTCCCACTTTCTTTCTGAGGCAAGATTATACATTCATTAATCAGTCTATTTTTATTTCAAATCCATTTCTTCAAAGATTGGGCTATCTGAGAGCAACCCTTTCTTTGAAATTGCAGGCTATCTGTTGCATGAAACAGTCATTTAAATGATACTTCTGTAATCTTTTCCTAGCCAGGTTTAGAGATGATGGCAGGCAGAGCTATTTACATTATAACTGACTTGTAGGAATGAAGGGAAATGCAGATGTTGACAATTTTATGAGCAAGCTGAGTACAGGCGCTAAAAGCAAAGATTTGGAGTGGGAAGAGAATGGAAGTGTGACATGAGACATTTTTAATGCTTTCTAATGAAAACACGCCTATGTCTTCCTTCTGACCTCTTCTTGAGGGGTCTCTTCCTAGTTCTAGAGGCTGTCTGGAGCCAGAGGATCTGCTTCTTCTGACTCTTTCTGTAGTAATTGACAGTGAGGGTGGGACTGACCAAGAGCAGTCTTTATAGACTTAGTAAGTGCACTTACAAGTGAAGGTGGAGCGTTCACAGGAACATACGGAGAATAAGATGACACAGCCTGGCTGCTATTACTTGCCTTACAAGGGTTTCATCAGTTGCAGCCTATTCTCTTGTTATAAAAGACACAAAACCATGCCGGCAAGTAATGTCTCAGCTGGTATACTAATATTCTTTTTATCAGTCATTAGAGACCCATATTTAATACATGAAACTACAGCTCTCCAGTAATAGGAGATGGCAAGATGGAAGGGAGGAATTGGTTTTGTCATTTCTAAGTGAGCAGATTGAGTGACTGAGGTCATTTTAGTCTACTCATACTTAGAGATGGTAACATTGCCATCTGATAGCACATTGGTTGTGAAAGAGAGGTCTAGGAAAACAAGTCTGTTCCTATGCAGTATGTTTTAATTTTTTGTGGCCACTGCTATTTTCACAGTTTTTCAATATTATTGAAGAACTGCATTAATTCCCTGGGGAGGGAGGAGAGAAAGAAAGAAAGAGATTGCTTGAGAAAAAGCTGTCTATTCTTTGTGGTTAGTTCCTCCCCATAACTATTAGGTTAAACAATCCACCAACTACAAATAATTTGCCATCTGCATATCTGTGTCACCAGATTCTGATCCCCATTTTGAATAGGCTCATTTTGGGTTTTAGCAAATAAGCAACTTGTCTCAGCAATTCTTAGAAGAAATAATGATTTCATTCTCTTTTTAGTGAATTTGCATTAGATGAAAGATGAATGATACAAGTCAATAAAGCGTCTGCCTCTTCATGTCTCTATGAAGGGTTTTGTGTTTTTTGAGAACTTTGGTAGAGCAAACTGAATGCAGAGAGAAAACCTGTATTGTCCCATGCTCTAAGCACAATAGAAGCAATATTTCCTTGCCTTCAATGAAAGGCGAGTACATCTAACTGTATACTGGTCAAACATGTTTTAAAGAGCTTTCCTACAGTCTGGATTAGCATGACTGGTTACCGGTTAGAATCACCACTCTATTTGATAAAAGAGGTTCACTCAGCATCTGCGGGGGGATTATCATCTCTGGCACAGAAAGGGGTGGTTTTATCTGTTTTTACTTTGCTTTTGGAAGCTAAATAACTATGTAGAGATTCACAAGTGTGCTCAGTTATACCCATCTGGGTATACAAGGGTTGGAAAGCTACCACATCTGGAGAAGCAGGTCCCCTTCTGCTGCACACTCTTTCTTCCTGCTCTACCCCCTGGTGAAAGTAAGGAAAATAGACCATTTGTTAATATTACATCACTAGGTGATTCATGCAATGATGAAGCTTTGCCTGACATGTTACAACAGGTTTAAGGCATGATGAGAGAATTATGAAATCATTTAATAGAAGTGTTCTTTAATGAGTCTGTTTCTCTAAAGTCATATGGCAGTGTTCATTTATTCTGGAACTCCCTAATAAACAGCATTTCAAGCAACTATTTAATGTTCTCTGTGGCAAAGTACCTAGACATAAAATCCATCTTTTATTTCGATACATGTCTGGCTAATTATAGAATTATAATTATTTTTTTGAATTAAATCCTTATTGTAGTTATGCTAAGAGTTAACATGTTTAATTCTCCAATCTTTGGGTGCTGTATGAATATAAATGCATTGTTATTAACACTGCTTATCATAGCTGAATATCTTTCTCACACTGTTTGACTACTGGGAACCATAAAAAAGCATCTTTAATGCTGAACTCTTCTGGGTGTTTGCCAAATATATTGCCAGAAAGTAAGCTGAACCTCAGGAGGAAGGAGCAGACTTGTTCATGTTATTTGAGGTATGAGTGTCTTTACAGGCCAAATAGAGATTGAATAACTGCTACCACTGTAGCATGTATCTCACCGGCGTGGTGCAGTGTGGCACGGAACATGTGAATCTTCTATATTAGGAGCTTTTGTGCTGGGTCTTGACACTCTTTCCTGCCCCTTAGTTGTATTTGCATATTGAGTTTTGTGTTTGAAGCATTGGTTATCCACTGCATAATGCTTTGTACAAGCTTCAGTAACTGCATTGACCTCTGCTGAATTGATGCCTTAGAGAATTTGGTCCGATATCATTACTGTCATCATGGCACAAAATGCTTAATTCAGCAAGGTACTGAATTTTACTGTGGGTGAGAGCAGTATCATTGAGATCAAAAAGATTACTTATGAATTTTAAATCAGGTGTGTGTTGATGTGCAGGATGGAATTGAAACATTCCTAGGACAAGAAAGCAAGAGCACCAGTATCATGGTGAGAGGAGAGCACTGGGCCTTGTCCAGCAATGCCCTTATGTTTAGTTCCCAAGGTGTCTGAGTTAACGCATCCGTAAAGCTGAAGTGTCAGCGAATGCAGTTTGGGACAGATGTGTTACCTAAAGCTATTCCTAAGACTGGAAGTGATGGGCAATTCTAAATCCTGCAGTGCTCCCTTATATGTTGTAGATTTGTATTTGACCACTTCATTTAGAAAGATGCAAGAATAAGATCAAGCAACCTGCATTCCATTCAGCGCCCTTTTGGTCTGTTATTATTGTTTATTTAAAAAAAAAAACTAAAATAACCCCCAAAATTCACAAAAAATAAAAAATATCCATAAATTGCATGTATTTCTGTTCTTCAGAAAATCTAAGAAGCTGTATCTGCAATATATATCTCTAGGCAGTGGGATGCTACGCAGTCATGTGGGTATGATTGAATTTATTGTTCTAGTTCGATAGCAACCCATTTCCAATGCCCACACATTGATTCAGTTTGTCATGATCTGAATGATTACAGACAAGTGTAAACCCTGTGCTCTTCCAAGTTCTCAGATGTCTTCCCTGGTTGTTGCTACTTCGTGACACAGATGTTGCATACAGCAACAAGGTCACAATTCTTAAAGCAGAAAATATGGCTTCAGTGTATCTGAGATTTTAAGTCAGGGTAAGACACTGGCTACTTACCTCCCTTATTTTATGAAATACTGCCAACAAAAAAGAAAGCGTTATCTAATAGCAAGTTGCTACTTTACAGCTACTTGAAACATAATTTATTTTAGGGTAGTTGCTAAGCAGCTAATTGACAAAATCATTCTTTTTGGTTTTACAAATGTTCAGAACAATATTTTATTCACAGAGGCTAGCAAATAAAAAGTAAATTTCACAGTGAAACCTTGATAAGTGTTCCAAAAGAAGCAAGAATTACAAAAATATTTGCTATTGGCACAATAACTGTCTGCAATGATAGGATCCCAAATATATGTAGGATTTCTGGCGAACCTTCTGTCACTAGAACTATACAACATAAATTTCAACATAGCTTAACTATTTTCTTTTAGATTTTATTAAATCACACTTACTATTACTACTTCTCCCCAAAATAATACTTCTTACTAAGAAAAGGTTTTATATCTGTCCTAGTTTTGGCCAGGATAGAGTTAATTTGCTTCCTAGTAGCTGGTGCAGTGCTGTGTTTCGGCTTTAGTTTGAGGACAACACTGATAACCCATGGATGTTTTAGTAGCACTTGCCCTGATCAAGGGCTTTTCAGTCTCTCATGCTGTGCCAGTGAGGAGGGCCACAAGAATCCAGGAGGAAGCAGAGACTGGACACTTGACCCAAAGTAACCAAAGGGGTATTCCATACCACAGCACATCATGCCCAGTGTACAAACTGGGGGGGAGTTACCGAGAAGGGACTGATTGCTGCTCAGGGACTGGCTGGGCATCAGTCAGTGGGTGGTGAGCAACTGTATTGTGCATCACTTGGGTTTTCTTTTCTCTTTATTTGTTTCATTTCTCTACCTCTCCTTCCTTTTGTTTTTTTTTTTTTTTATGTTTTGCTTTATTTCAATATTAAACTGTTCTTAACCTGTGGATTTTACCTTTTTTCCCATTCTCTTACCCATCCCACTCGGGGAGAGGGAGGGAGCGAGCAGCTGTATAATGCTTCAGTTGCTAGCTGCTGTTAAATCACAGCAGTGTCAAACAAAACATTCCACCTGACCTTAACGAGTATTATTTTTGTCAAGATTTTCCTCCAGATCTATTTAAGGATTCAAAATTTAGAGTTAAAAAAGTGAATGCATTTAAAAAAAATATTTACACTGCCTTTTCAGCTAAAACAATTTTAATGCAAACTAATTTTACTTTAACTATTCAAATTAAACTTCAATTACTAATTTAAACTTCAGAAGTGCATGCATTATAACTATCTTCAAATACATGACTGCTTCTGTAACTGCTGCCCTTGTGTTGTGGATAGGTGACAAAAAAAACTTAAGACCTCTTTTCTGTGTGGATTCAAATTCCTGGAGGAAAAGTAGCTTTGGTTCACACTTTCTGCCAGTTGACACACAAAAAGACTAACGACTTTCCTCTTGCTCCCTGAAAATCTAATTGTGATACATTAATGGCCTTCATTAGATGTGTCACCTAACATCCCCTAACACCACCCCCCCCCCCCCATCATGCACTTATTGTCCTCCCCTCCTACTGAGACCTTTTATCACTCTTCTAATGATGTGAAGGGAGGCACAGTCCTTTAGCAGCAGCACCTGAAATGACTGCAGTGTGATGATGAAATGTACTGTCATATCTCAGGTCCTGTGCAACCACCTTAACCGCCAGTCTTCCTAGTTTTCCCAAATCACTCTACATTTTATGGTAACTCTCTAGAAATGTGTGTGAATAACCTCTTTTCATGCTTAAACTGTGCTACGTGATTAGAATCGTTGAACTGGAAGCCTTTAGGTTGGAAAAGACCTTTAAGATCATCAAGTCCAACCTAGCTCTGCCAAGTCCACCACTCAACTGTGCACTCCAGGAGCCCTGTAGACCATTTCTTCTGTGTTGTATTGCATTTCCAGTTGTGTGAGTCATCCCACAGTGTTTCCATGATGGCAAATATGTCTTGGCTTTCCTAGGGCACAATGACTTGCAGCTCCTCCTGTTTGCTGCCCATGCTCCATGCATTGGTGAATGTGCACTTCAATGGGGATATTGATTCCACCATCTTTTGGGGGGAAGAGTCCCTAATTCCTGCATGATTATTTGTAGGCATTTACATGGTTTCTAACACATCAATAACCCTTATGTCTTTGCTTCCACATGGCACATCTTCAGTCTCTACTAGGATGACAGACTGAAGGACTTCTTTAGCACACCATGCCTTTGTTTGCTACCCTTTGGCTTATCACTAGCAGGCCTGTTTATCTGCCTTTCCCCATTCAAATCTAGTTTAAAGCTCTTTCAGCTCTGTCTGGGCAGCTGCATCAGTGGTGGGTGCAGAGCTTAGAGAGGCCATGGCTTTCTGCAAGGGGGATGATATTGCTCCCTGGTCATGCTGGCAGCTTCGGCTCCCACTCTGTAGCACAAACTGAATGCGCCATGCCCTGTTTGCCTGCCTTGTTGGTGGTACTCATGGTCCTTAGTGCTCCCCAGGATCTTCTTTTATATGTGTGGGGAGCTTGGCCAATATTGTTTCTGGCCCTATGCAGGTCTCCTCAGATGCTGTGGCATGAGCTGTTTGCTCTCGGTGGGTCTTATCTTGTCTCCCCCTGACAGCCATGCTGGAGCACTCTACTGCAAAGCTTGCTGGCACTTAGAGCTGCTTGCCTCGGCGATTAATGCTTAATGAGTTCATTATCCTATTTAACATTTCATGGATAATTTGCAATTACTTAAAAATAAACATGTATATTCAAGGTCTTAATTAACAGAGAGAAAAAAGCAAGCACAGAAATACATACATATTGATAATGTTGGTAACTGCTTAGAACAGGAAAAACCTCCTCCACATACACATCATCCAAGCATATAAATAGGTAGATATGTGCACAAATAGTTGTCCTGGGTTCAGAATACTCACACATATATGTATATTAGCTTGCTTTATGTCTTTAGAAGGTAGTATTAAGATAGCTCTTCCTGCTACAAGAAAATTGTGGATTCCAAAGAAATTTCTATCACCTGCTTCCTGAAATACTGAGAGCTAACTGATGAAGATTTAGGTATTTTCAGCTTGAGCATTTCCACCAGTTTCTCATATATGTATATAAGGAAACACAGAATATGAGAAGTAATATTGGGATTCATTCGCACATGTCAGAAGGGACGGATCCTCCTCACAG
Organism: Amazona ochrocephala; assembly: GCA_039720435.1. Classification (NCBI taxonomy): domain Eukaryota; kingdom Metazoa; phylum Chordata; class Aves; order Psittaciformes; family Psittacidae; genus Amazona; species Amazona ochrocephala. The sequence continues at coordinate 75,536,890 of CM077881.1, read as the reverse complement.
GGAGGTCTGTATTAGAAAAGAAATTAAGTATTTCAGAGATACCTCTGCATCACTGAGAAGGCATTCCCTACCATGCCTTCTCTTCCACTGCTACTTTCATTCCTGCTGCATTGTTGCTTCTTTTGCTCTCCCTCTCTACCTTGAAGGCGATGATCTCTACAGCGCGTGGAACATAACTGATAAGTTATCTCCCTGGTAGACATCACATGCCAGGTAAAGAGACTTGTATTTAGCATACAGCACCTGAAATGAGCCTCCACTTGACAATATCCTTTAGATTACAGTTTCTTGGCTTGTTTATATGGTATTATGCTAGACAAGACTTGCAGATCAGAAACTGTTATAAGTTATTTGTGTCTAAATCAAAACCAATATTCACCTTAGATGAAATTCCAGTTCCCATAGAAGCCAGAGAAATTTTGCCTTCAACTTTACTGTGACCAGAATTTCAATCAGAGTTGCTAAACAGAAGAACAATTGAATATATTTAGTGTTTCTCATTTCAGTCAGAATCTCCTGTATTTTTATTAAATTAGTACCCAATAACAATAACTTCTGATAGTATTAGAGGACAGTGGAAGAACAAAGGAGGAAAGGAAACCTTGAGAGGTAAATATTTTTCTTAGAAAGGCACATGTTATCCTTTAAGAACACACACAGTTATACCCCATCTGTGGAGACCTCAAGAGGAACAAATAATTAGTCTGTTATAATCTGTATCAAAGCAAAATTAATGGTGTCCTTCGGGGCTACACGTGTCTGGGAAATTTGTGATAGTGAGCATTTATTGGAAATTCACTCTGGAACCTGCCCAGGAATAGATTAGGCCATTACAGAGATGGACAAAGGCATCCTTAGCCTTCTGCTCTAGCAGTGGATCACAGCTTGTGGTCTCTGGAATTATATTTTTGTGCACTATGGTGCAGGTCTCCTACCACAGACCTTCTGCAGAGCAGGAAATAAATTCACCCCTACTTCAGCTCAAAACTGTTTGGAAGTTTGCTGCCCAGAAAAGCATTTAGCAAATATCTGCCAAAAATAAATCAGAAGAAATAAAATAACTTGGGGAGACAACTTGTACTTAAAAGCGTTTAAAATGCACTGATACTTGTGCTTCTCTAGGTTACTCAGATATCACACCAGTGGCTAGGGTAAAAAAACGGAGCAAGACCAGAAATCCTGTTTTTCTTCATAATTCTGGATACATTTACAGTTGAAATATAGAATGATTTGACAAAACTGAACTAAAACCTTTCACGTGGTTGTAATGCATTTCAGCTAGAAATGCAGGAATGTTATATCATCTTACAGCCAGGGTATAAAATCATAGGAAGAAGAGAACATTTAAACTAGATTTATCCCCTGTGGAGGGCTTTGTACAGAAATTAGAAGATGATCAGATCTCTGAATGGTAATTTAATAGCTAATTTAAAAGCCTCCCTTGCTTAAATCATCAAGAAACCACAAGATACAGAGTTACATATTATACAATGTGTATTATAAGCATATGCTAGCGAAAAAAGGACTCCAAACACAATTTAAATATATAAGATTACCTAAAATGTCAGGTGCATTTGCTAATTTTTAAGTCACAAATTAGCACAAAAGCAACCTGTTGTTTTGGATTTAGGCAAATTCTACCTAATCCCAACATACCATTCTGGGAAGTAATTCCTCATTCAACATCCTGTCTATTGAATTCACCTGCAAATAAATGAGTGTTGCACTGCAGCCAGAGACTTGGCAAATTCATCCAATTTGGGACTGAAATTTCCCTGCTTTCACCTCCCTGTCTTTGACATTGAAAGCTGTGGCTTTAATATCTGCACTAATCTCAAATGCAGCATGAACTGAACCCTGATCACTCAAGCAAGCATCAAGCCACCTGTAGATCTGCATTAACACTGGTGCCTCACACTCAAGCTCAAACTGCTTCTTACCCTTTTTGTCCCTGCTATTAGCAGTTTTTTATATACCTGCTTTTATAATAATGTCCCTCATGCAGAGAGGTCAAGGAAAATCCGAACTATGAAACTGATTGCACCAAACACAATAGAATTAAGTGGCAGCCCATCAGAATCTTGCAGGAAGAGTACATTTTCAGGTGTTCTCTGCTGCATTAAAAAAGTAAATTTCTATTATTTATTAAATAACTACTGGCCATTTTTACACCATCTCCTCTTGGCTTAAAGACACAGTTGTGAAACCAGGAGATAGTTTTGCTTGTACAGCTGCACAGGGAGGATTAATTTTGTAAATGGGTGATGATGCACAGCTGCACTTTGTCTTCTGGTTGGATGGATGAGCTCTGAAGGAGGTGGGAAGGGGAAACAAAATCAACAAAGAAACCAAGCACACAAAACCCAATCAAACAAAAATCCAATAGGGAGTCAGCTTCATTTCTCTTCCAACTAAATAAGCCTAAAACACACATAAATTTCCCCACAGGGAAAGCTCCTGACTGATATGTTGAGTCAAGACAGCATCAACTCTTCCAGCTGTCACACCACTGGAAAAATACAGGTTCATCTGCCAAAAGCCAGGAGGTTATTCTGTGGCTGCTTCTAAGTAAGCATGCCGTGGATGGCTTGCTGATTACTTCAAACCAGGGCCTTCCAAGATGATTTCACTGAAAATGACTGATTTACTTCTGTGCACTGACCCTCTGCTTCCATGGTCTAGAGACAAAGAATTCAGAAACACCTCAGAGCTGCCTCTCTGTCAGGGGGACATAGACATCGGTGAGACTGGCTGGTCCATCTCCCCTGTAGGCAGAAGTCTGGGGCTTGTGGCCAGGGCACATGGATGAATCTCATCCATGAAGGGGGAAAGGCGCACACAGCAGGAGGCACTGCAGGTATTTGCACAGGCAGAACCATTCATGCTTGTCTTTCAGGATGGTGTAACATAGTCATCTGCTTAAAAGAGGCAAGAGCCATGTCTTCATATCACAGGCTTGATCCAAAGTGTACTGAAGTGAAAGAAAGGCTCCTGACTCAACTTCTAAACTGATCAAAAATTGCCTGTCCTGTGGGATTTTCCTGGAAAGTTAACATTCTACTTCAACAGAAAAAGGTACGGAAGATCTGTTTTCTTCCAGAAGGTAAAAAAAAAAAAAGCTTTAATGAAAAAAGGTAAACCAGAGTTTTAGTGAATGTAAAAATAATAATTTGGCAAAAGAAAAAAAGAACCAAAATAATTTCCTTGAGGAAAATATCTTTCACGAAGATTTATAAGTTAAAAATTACGTTCAAAGAGCATACAGTAGCTACCTAATTGTGGTGATCTGTCAATAAGAAACAAAAGACGAATAATAAATGTCTGTATTTTCTTATATGAAACATCTCTCTCACCATTTTATGGAGCAATTTCTCAATTGCAGCTGAAATCTAAAATTATCAGTTTTGATCAATGGTCTAGGTAGATGAAAAATCTGGCCAACCCATTAAATAAGAAAGTTAATAAGAATAGAGAACCATCTCACAGTTCATGAAATAGTACAGCAAAGTATAATTTTTCAAGTCCTAGTAATTATGTTGGCTATCACACCATTACTGATATAATGTGAAGCTAATAAGCCAAGTAATTAGAATGCACTAGGTCAGAGTTTTCACCTTAATATGTGAAGGGTAAATGAGAATGAGGCATTATAATATTTAGCATATGGCTAAAACAGTACAAAAGCAATAGATACAAAAGGGTACTTTTTAGAGGGAAAAATGTTCATCGAGTTGAAAGTTGTTTGTATTGACTTACATGCCGGGCCTAATGAAGGTCATCATGGGAATTTAATTGTGTTACAGATGCACCAGAGAGGTCTGACTAGCTGAGTTTCTCCTCTCTGAATCTTGCTGCATCCTGCTACTGTCGCCCAAGCTCTCACAGGCTGAATTGCCTTTCTCACTTACAAGCCACTTACAAATCGAATGCAGCACTACAAAAGATTGTCTAACACAAAAGACCCAAATTAGTCCATACCTCAGAAAAAGAAGTGTGATATTCCTGAAACACAGGAGTGGAAATACTGTCTTTCACGATGTTTCAGTTCATAACATTGCCAGACCTAATACTGTTGGTTTATGTTCACACTGCCAGACTGTTCAGTTATTTTTGAGAGAAAACTGAGTACAGACCTCAGAGTCCATAAGTTTACTGAAAAATAGTTAGATGCAATCCCCAGCACCAAGGTTATTCACTCACAGCTCTTTACAAGCCCAAACTATCAGATTACTTTTCTCCTCAGCCAAAAATTCAGCAAACAGTGGATATACAGTTTCAAAATATACTTCACTTTCAGTCCTCGAGGAGACAGAATGACAAATTCCAATAGAATATGCAAAATGCGGAGATTAAAAAAGATTACTACACCACCACCTTTTACAGTGAGAGGTCATAGGGAGAAATTTAAGCCATTTACTGCATTTGTTATGGGTCATGATGATGCCTCAAGTTTGACTGTAATGGCTTGGGCTGCCAAGCTTGATGAAATAGAAAGTGCCGTGTGAAAGAGGGTTGAAATAGTCAAGTTTGCTTGACTCTGCTTTCCAGTGAAGCCTCTCTTTTTGAGCCCCATTTGTCAGTATCAAAGAAAAATGGAGATCAGTTAATAGGTCTGCAGCAAATACATGGAGAAATGCACAGAGTGAATGAAAGAAGTCAATGGGAGAAGCCATTTGAATTCTTCTGGCAAAGCTGCAGGAAAAAAAGACTGCCTCCCAGAAGGTTTTGAATTAGAAAGATGCCTTTGAGGTTTTGGGCTCTCTTCAGCCTGCATGTTGTGAGTGATGTGAAACGGTAAGATGAAAACATTAAGAGCTCTGAGGAATGTACATTCCTACACCTCACCATGCAGCCTGGCTTTGAAGGGTGGGTATGAAAAGTCCTGAAAATTCACTTCAGAAACTGAAAGGGAAAACTACTCTTGATGGGACAGAGCGTACAGCACACTTAATCAGCACTGAAAATGTAGGCATTGTTGCATATGCGCAGTAAGGGTCTCTGTCTGAGGACCTGATCTGGCTGGCAAGTCTGCCTTTTATCCCATATGCGCGTTACAGAGGACAGTATGTATAAGGTCCATGTAGCAAATGGGCGTATCCTTTGCAAGGAAATAGTTTTAACAAATGTCATTCAAGTCCAGTCATAAAAGAAATAACATTGAGATGGAAATTGGAACGTGCCCAGGAAAAAAATGATAACAAAATAGTCAAATTAATCACTCCAACTTCTCTAAGGAACCAATACAAAATATAACTGGAAGGTAGATGTTTGTATTGTGTGTGAAATGTAAATATGAAGTATTCTAATCTTTACAAGTTTCATAGACTGAAATTCTGTTGTTCACATTTTAGCTAAATCAGACATCTTTGGTAGAAAATCATGAATGGAAATTGAAACTAGGTCCATGACATTAACCTGATTCATACTGCTTTTGCATAAATCATCTTAAGGTCCTTTCCAACCCTAACTATTCTATGATTTTATGTAGAGAGCGTTTAAGGAATAGGGCCTGACCTGACTTCCACAGCCTCTGTTACATGGAGTTTCTGGAAGCAGAAGTGGATGCTAGAGGATGTGAGAACTCACAGTTTTCCAAACCTCAAAAGTAAGAAATGTTAAGGAAATGGAACAGTCTTCTCATGGCAGCCGCACTACCATCCTCAACACCTTTTTTGATCACAGTCTGCCTGAGGGAAGAGGTTTGCTCAGAAGCACAAGCAGCAGCCAAGAAATGAGAACAACAAGGGGTAGCCCCCACCCAGAGGCCTGGAAGCTGGGCCAACAGTAGTGGAGCAGCAGGTCTTATAGGCAAGGTCTGTGCCTCACCAGTCCTCTGCAAGGGGAGTGTGCCATGGTCCCAAACAAACTCCTTAGTGATCTTCTTCAGGAGCCACTCACCAAAGCAGGTCTTCTTGGCATCAGCAGCTTCTACTTGTTTAGATCCTGCTAAATGAAAATGTCAATGAAGTGAATATAAATGAGTGTAAGAGTAACTTTTCATTGCCAGACTATACTGTCAAATTATACTTCCTCAGTAATTGCTTGACTAATGCTTCTAAGCATATATCTTTCATATCCATACTAATTAATGAGTTGGCACCCCAAGAGATTCAAAAATGTGATTTTTCCTTCCCTGGAAATAATGTGTAAGTCTCCAGAGTATTTCCATGTAAAGTTCCATCTAATATTTATATTTCATTAAAATATACTTTTTTACTTTGGTAACTATCCTTTAACTAACTCCCACAGGTCTTTATTATGTTCACAAAAGGGCATGAATTATTCATGGCATCATTTACGCAATTAATATCGCTGTTGTTTTTTCTATTGCATGCACTATCCATGAATTTGGACCTCCCAGGTACACTTCTTCCCAAGTTAAAGCTTTGCACCTCTTCAAAGAGCAGTGCTCAGCCTGCAGGAAAGACTAAGGGAGATTCAGGGAGGAGTTGCACTAGTTTTGCTAATGGTTTCAGGAGATAACAGAAAGACTTGGGCTTCTGAATGATGGAGATCAATGAGCTTCTGTCTTCCTGTTGCCTCTCTAAAGAACTTTGTGATAAGATGCTCAGACATCCCTTTTTTTAATTTATTTTATTTTTTCACTCAGTAAGATGCTTCAAGCTGATAAAGGACTTGAAAGCGCTCAGATAGAATCTATTCATCCACTCGTTCCCCCCACTGCCTGCTATCCCATGCCCCATGTATATCAGAAGGAAGAAAAGTGACACAGAATACGATACTGCAGCTGCTTTAATCCCTGCCCTTCTAGTCCAGAGTGAAGTTAATTTTCATTAAATTACAAGTCTCTGTCACAGATGCAGGTGTGAATGTCACCAGAAGACATGCATTGTCAGTTTTTATTTCATCATGCACTGAAATCAGGAGGCAATTATTCATGTTTAATATCTGAACTTTAAATAGCTTTAAAGATGTTGAAGTAGGTGTCCACTTAAATAAAAAAGTGGAAGTTTAAAATTCCTGTAGGTTTCAGAGGATGAGGGGAAATATCATTTTAATAAAGGCCTGCCATAAAATGGAAAAGTAATTTTTTGTTTTAAATCTCTTCAAGTTTTCAGCAGAACTCACCTTTGCTTTGCTTGGTTCTTTCATAGAATTGTGACCAGGGCCTAAACCAAAAAGAAGATGGCTGACTAAGTCATGGATGTATATGTTGTCTTAAAACAATAAATAATCATCAATATCCAATTTTATCTTAGTTTTCAAGAAGGAGATGAATAATGGATAAACACAAAAAAACAAAAGGAGTAGATGTCTTTTATTCACAGTGCACAAAGAAACATAGAAATAGTTTTTTAAAAAATTGAATATTGCAAGTCTCCAATGGAAAAAAAAAATCTAATATTGTTTTGGGTTTGGTTTGGGTTTGGGGGGTTTTGGTTTTTTTTTTTTTTTTGTTGGTTTGATGTTTTGGGTTTTTTTCTTTTAACTGAGTCTAACAGGTTTCTTTTCTGATTGAAAGCATCAGGGCTGGAGCTCAAGAGGAGCAGGAGCTCACTGCCCTGCAGCTGAAGGTACACTTCGCTGATGCTTCCCTGAAGCCCCTGACATTGCTGACGCAGTGCAGGAATCTTCTAGGACAAGACTTCCTGCAGGCATTTGAAAGTTTCTTTTCCAAGTCCTAAAGAGCCCCAGGAAGAACAGAAGATGCAGCAAACTGAAGAGCTGTCTAAAGAATTACCAGTATTGTTTCTGTGATGTTGTGGTTCCAATCAGTGTGCATTTGTTGTTGGGAGCAGGGATTCTGCCACCCCTTATGGTGCTGCCACTTTTGCTCCGGCATCTGGATCAATGGTGAGGATACAAAACAGATTCCTTCCCTCATCTGGAAATCACTGAAGTGAATGTTCCTGCACTAAGAAAAAGTATCAAAAGCTTCTGCAGTCATTGGAGAAAAGTCTTATTGCTGACACTAACAGTCAGTTTATTACCGCAGCTCTGATGAAAGCTAGAAGCTTTCAGGCTATAAACCCGTGACAGCTGATCATCAGCCAAGCCTAATCCATGACTTTCAAAATGACAGGTGGGAGAGGCTTACAGAACTTGGCCTGTCTTAAGCACATCAGCATGTGACACCAGATACAGATTAATAAATACTCTTTACTGCAAACACATGCTAAGGGGCTGTTCAAGTATAAGAAGTTGCCATATGGTGTAGCCAGTACACCTGCGGTGTTGCAAGGAATGATGGATCGTGTGCTCTAGCAGTTAAATGGTGTCATCTGTTATTTGGATGAGAGTGGGAGAGACCAATTTATAAGCTAGGTAACACATCTCCTCAGAAGGTTTTAAATAATACACTAAGATTTGGAAAAACCAGCCGATGAGCTCATCCCTCTCTGTGATGCTGCATTGCTGCAAGGTCTGTTCAGGGCACAGAGTGGTACCAAGCGACAGCCTCCAAAACTGAGGAGGATAAATTTTGCACAGTGTGGAGTAGGCCCCCTCATGGGAGCTGCAGCCATATCCTTCCCAGGACATGGGCAGGCTGGCAGGAATATATGTATGCTATCAATGTGTATGGTGTGCATGAAAGAGCACCCATTTACATCCTACAGAAATGATATTTGGAGATAGCCTGGAATATCTGAGGGCTTGAAGTCAGTTTTGGTAATGCCTTATTACTATAGGGGATCCAAAATTCATCATCTCGGAGAGTTGAAGGACAGAGAGTACTCTAACATTGGTTTAGGTTGACAAAGGAAATAGGTCGTCAAATGGCAATGGTTCTTGTTTGGCAAAGCACTTTACAGACAGACCTCAGTAACCTGTGATAAGCACCCTTTCAGCAGGAGAGGGGGGACCTGTCACCCTGCACGTATGCAGGTGGGAGGATTTATTTCTGCCTCATTTTCAAAGTAGTTGAGAAATGGAACCTCAAAGAACAGATGCAGCATTAGGCATTCAGCGTGGGATAGGAGATGCATAAGGACAGTTTATTGGCCATGGTCACAAGCTGCCTGCTGATCACAAGCCAGTGAATGAACAGCTGAAAGAGTGGGCAAGAAGCAGCTTTATTGTCATCTCTTGTCTTTAGCAGTCTGGCATTCAGGCACATGACAGCTAAAGGCAAAGGGGGAGTATGATGAGCCATGTCATGCCCCTTCCTGCAGATGTGGCTTTCACCAGCCTGGCAATCTACACTGGGCTGATCTTCAGCCCTGAGTGTTGGGCTAGCATCTTTGCTGGAAGACACATCTGGCAGGGAGCATGCCACACAATCATAGAAGCACAGAATCAGCTGGGTTGGAAAAGACCTTTAAAATCATCAAGTCCAACCGTTCCCCCAGGACTGCCAAGTCCACCACTGAACCATGTCACTAAGGGCCTCATCTACACACTTTTTGAATGCTTCCAGGGACAGTGATCCACCACTTCCCTGATGCTGAGATTACTGAGGCACTCTGAACTGTTTCTTCTGGAGGGCGGTGCTCTGGTGGAGGAATTCCTGGGAGCAGTTTTCACTTTTCCTGCGTGGGAAACTGCTCTCTAGAGCAAAATTGCTAGGTTTAGCTGTGAGATGTCAAAATGAGTTAGTCAGTTGCTGTGCATCAGCAAATGAATGGACATCACTTTAAGGAAAAAAAGGAGGAACCTGCACTACTGATTGTTTTTTAGTAGTTCACTACTGTCTTTTTGGTTTAGAGCACAGAATCAATGTGAAACGCCCCAGTAACGTGTTCAAATGTTGTCTCCTGATCAAAGTACGGATTTTTGGCGTTTTTATCCTTGCAGAATTCTTTCTCCTGAATAAGCCATTTTGCAGCATAAGTAAGAGCGAGTAGGAGAATCTGTCTGTCTTTGATTTCTCTTGACCAGAATACACAAGAGAAACAAATGGAAAACAATAGAGAGCAAAAGACCTGTAAAAATAGATCCTACTTAGTATGGGGAACATTCGCGTGAAATTACAGAGAGGGAGAAACTGAACTAGCAGCATTGTCAGGTAGAATAGTTCCATAATTGAAGAAAAATGTGAGTGAAATAAGTGCAAAACAAAGGTTCAGCAAATAGGAAAAATGGGCAACAATACCATAGGTGGCAGACACCAAGCTGAGCCCCACCGCTTGAGGTAATCTGAAAAGAAGAGAGGGTGTTTCCTGCATGTCAGGAGGTAGTTCCTGCTGTAGGATATTTAGGCTGAGGATATTTATCAATAGCTGACAACATACAGGACAAAATAAACTAGTTTGAGGAAAGGGTTTCCCGGTGGCATCATATGTCTGCAAACATTAGGTGGGGTAGGTGAGGTCCTAATAAATCAAACACAGCCGTATTCAGGAAGGGCAGCAGGCATAGGTTTCTGGGGCAGCAAGGCTCTCCCGACGCAGAAATGATCTATCTAAGCAGCAGCAGCAAACCTTTGTGAATCAGAAAAATGGTACAGCAGACCCAGTTACTGGAAGCAGCAATTTCTCTGAAAACAGCTATGGATATGCAAACAAAACCTCTAGAGACATGGTTGAGCTCAGGGGGATACGTTAATCAATGGTGTGGGAAGCTGGGAAGGTTTTGACGGGGGAACTGGATTTCCCAGCTCCTGTTTCATACATTGCTAGAGGAGTAAGTCAAATTAGATGGTGCTTTTTGACAGGTTATCTCCATCACCTATGCACCACTGCGTGACCTCTGCCCCTGCACAGACACCCCACCCAACAGAGGACGGACAGTTAAGAGGATTGTAGAGTTAGATGAGGTGACATCTAATTGTAGCAGTGGCAGAGGCAATACAGATGTGCACAGCTTGTTTACATGTGTAATCACATTAGCATTCCCAGGCATCAGAGCTACCTCTAGAGATTATGCCTTTAGCAGAAATAAATGGGTTCTCGCTAAAACATGAGCAATTAAAGACCTGCATTCTCTGGCTTCACAGCTCTAACTCACATTTTCTCCTTTTGACATGTTCTGAAGGCTCCTGCTCTGTGGAGATTGCAGACTTTGGGCTATTAATCACAGCCATTAGAGGTTAGATTTGTCCTCCAGTCATTAATAAGAGCAAACATCTCCTTTTAGTTGAAAAAGACACTGTCAAGTGATCACTTTGCAGGCAAACAGTGAGGAAAGGGCTAGCACAAGTCAGTCTGAAAGCTGTAATTGCCTGAAATGCTTTTGTTTGTGTTCCCCCTCCTTTTTCCAGATTTTCTTCTTTCCTTTTGTGTCATGGAAGGCCCAAAAGCATAGCGGAGGAAACTGAGGAACCGCTAGTTTTCATGGCAAAGCTGCTCAACATAAGTGCTGTCAAATCACAAAGGGAAAAGTAGGGCATATTCCCCTTCATCTTTTACAGTTATAAGCTGAATTATGAATAAGAATGATGAGTAAAACAACTGTGATTTCTAAATCAATCCTAACAGTAATAGGATTTATTTTCCTCCTTTCACATGGATTAATTTTTGTTCTGATAACATGATAAACATGAGGCTATAGGCTTGCTCCTGGTTCTTGCTTGCTTTGCGGAGGAAGGAGGGGTAAAGAGAAGAGTCGGCTGGAGCAGGGGCCCATGTCCTAGCAGCTATTTCAGGCATCCAAAAGATGTCCTGCACAAAGTCAGGATGCAGTTAAAATCCTGTGAAGCTCTTTTGTGAAATCTCACCCTAGCTAAAGCATTCACCTGGGAGATTCGCATTTAAATTTCCTTTTAGAAGCAAAATGGTGACTTAAATAGAGTGGGGAGGATTCCCACGTGCTTTGCAAACATCTGAGCCACCAATTATCCTCTCTTTTTTTCTGATCAGAAATTTTGTCTTGGATCCAAGAAAAACCATCCTTCAAAACTGATGTGTGTGTTCCCACAAGGATATCTGGTGGTGATGAATTAACATTTTCTGAAAACACCCAGCCACTTCTGCATATTTTGAATGATGTGGTTGTTTTCTGATCAGGACAAGCATTTTCCTGTGTTTGTGATGTACAGATCAACATTTTCTTCCTCTCATCCATTTTCTGACTGTTTTCACCCATTCATTTCTTATTTTGTTTCAGAATGAAAAAAAAAAAAAGTGGAGATGTGTTAAATTCCTGCATTTTCAGGCTGTTCCAAGTACTGCCTGATCTAAACAGCACTGCTACCATGGGGGCCGGGTTGAGACCATCGCACTGGGTACATTTGGGCAGGCTGTGGATCGAGGCCACAGTGGGGGTCTGTGGCTTCCTTCATGCGGGGATCAGGGGGCAGAGTGAGCACCCAGGCTTATTTATGTTGTCCCCTATGGGGTTTCAACCAAGCAATGATGGTGCAAAAGATGCAAGAGTTATTTCTAGATAACAGTGGCATAATAAAGGTGGCATAATGATGGAATTCAATTATATTTTTTAATCCTCTCAATTGTTGTCAAAGTGGATAAATGAAAACAGCATATTATGGTCTAAGCTTGTTTCTGGACAAAATTTTATAATGTCCATCATAAATATAATTCATAAAATTTATTTCTCTTGTTAATTAACAGGGACATACTTATTTCATTAGGAAAAGAATAGAATAGCTGTGAACAACTGTTGATATTGACTACATTGGTTTTTGCTAAATCTTCTACCAGCTAGTGGAAGATACTGGGACAAATGAATCATTCTTTACTACTGAAGATCTCAAAATATTTGTAACTTTATTGGGATAAGAACCTGGTCTCTATAGTACTCTCTTTATAAGCACAAGTGGAAATATACTGTATTTTTGAATACCAGTTTTGTTCCTGTAGCGCTCAGGTCTATCCCTCCATCAAAGAACTTCCATCTTAAGAAGATGGTTTTGAGGCACTAGAACAGATTGCCCAGAGAAGCTGTGGCTACCCCATCCCTGGCAGTGTTCAAGGCCAGGTTGGATGGGCTTGGAGCAACCAGGTCTAGCGGAAGGTGTCCCTGCCCGTGGCAGGGGGTTGGAACTGGATGAGCTTTCAGGTCCCTTCCAAACCAAACCATTTTATGATTCTGTAATAAGATGAACAACAGCTGAAAGTTAAGGAAGTTTTACTGTTATTGCTATTTTGAGCAGTTAATATGCATGCCAGGAAAAGCTGCAACGTTTCCAGATTTTTTTAAGTGCAAGGAGATTTTTTTAACTGGAATATTCTGTTCAGTTTTCAGAAAAATTTAGATGCCCTGAATAGTTATTTGTTTAGCAAATATTAGTTATTTTCTTTAGTAAGGAGATTTAGCCAATATCCAGGCAGATCATTCTTATCCCTGTGAACAAGAAACTCATTATTTTCTTGGTGCAGAAAATGTACTTCTATCTGCATTCATGAATTAAATACAAATTATTTATTGTTAAATAATAGAAGATATAGGTTATATTTAAAATGGAGCTTTAGAGATGCATGCCAAATGTCAATGGATTTATCTAAATAATAGAAAAGTTGAAATTATGCAAGTTAAAATTGTTGGCTTTCTAACAAAAGAAGGCTTTAGCTACAGGAATTGTAATTACCTAATACTGACAACTTTGAAATAAAGTAACTCAATGTGGAAAGCTTATAGGGACAATACTAACAGTTCTAACAGTTCCTTCTCTGTTTCCAGAAAGACTGTACCTCACTAATATTTCCTTTAATTTTCTCCTCAACTTCCAAGATTTTACATTAGCAGCCTCTAAGAACTAGTGAGAAACTAGAACTTTTTAAAGTTGTAGTTCACAGATCTGCAGTGAGCTGCTGCAGCTCCAAAGCCGTCATGGACAGGTTAATGTCTTCACTAGTGGCACTGGGGCCCTGCAGTCCAAAGGAGGAGCAGATGCAGCCCACAGAGGGAATTGTTTCTAATGGGCAATGGAGAAAAGGTGGGGAAGACTTGGGTTTGGGACAAAATGAGCCAGGCATCACATGGCACCAGGCTTGGTGGCCCATCACCTCCCTTAGTCTCCTTTCATTCTGAGTTGTCCACGTGTGGGATAATGCAGATGCTCATGCGTTTTTGCCTAGAGTAACCAAATGGAATATTTTCTGTATAAACACTTCAGAAAGTAACCATCATCTGTCTTTCAGAGTTCAAGGCTTTAAATTTTCAGGTACTTGCTTGCTGTAGATGCTAAAACAGAGCTAGAAATAGCACCAGGACCTTAGTAAGTAGAAGTCCAGCAGCTTTGGGCAGACTCTGTTGACAAATCTCTGGTAGGTTTTACACCTAAGAGTTGCCATTCCCCACATCTAAGACCGTCAAACTCAAGCTACTCAAGCTAGTGGCAGCATGTCTATCAAATGTCTTCACAGTCCTACATTTGACAGAGGTTAAGTCCTGTAATCCTGCTCTTGATAAGTCTAGTTATGGATCAGGTTTACTTTATGAGGAATTATAGTAATCAGGTATATAAAATAAGAGTTATTGAATTATGAATGGGGAGAAATGTGCACGCAAATGGATGCACTCAGAAAGTAGAGGTTTTCCAGTGTGACTCAGAATAGGCTGTCACTGGGGTCAAGAAATGAATGGGAAATGAGAAAAACATATGCCATGTAATAGCTTCAGCATTCAGGGTTGGGTTTTTCAAGTCACTATTCTCAGGATCATTAAAGATCAGAAGTAAATTTATTCATGTCTTTCTATCTTGTGGAGTCTATCACTGTCATATTTAGACAGTGACTCCCATATATGTGTTTGTGTTTACTAGAAATGGAGGTGACTATCAGAAATCTGAGAGTCTTTTTTTATTATTAGGGCTTCTTGAAGTTTAAACTTCTAAATCATATGCAAAAATATTAAAATAATACTATCAAAGGCTCTGTCTTTCGGAGATTCAGTTCATAAATATGCACTTTGATGGAGGAAATGCAGACCCTTTTATGCAGTATGAATGTCATCAAGGAGATATTCTCATGCTAATTATTACAGACAATTCATGGCTGAACAGCTCTCAGATAATGTAAGAAATGGCGGGGGCTTATTTCCACATTCTTCTATTCTTCTGCTAAAGCTCCTGTTCACCACTTTTTCACTAGCTCTGCTATTTCATTTGCAACTTGCCATCTCCGGGGAGAGGGAGTTTGTCATTTGGAAATAGTTGATGCAAAGCCCTGATAGCCCTGAGCAGCCCCAGCTGGGACCTGCACGGCCACAACCCTGGGTTAGAAGCCCCTTTTAAGCCCAGCCCAGGGCACCCATCCCTTCCCCAGTTGCCCCGAGGGGGCAGGGTTTCCTGAAGCACATGAACTGCTCCTTTGCAAGTGGTAGGTGTACTTACTATATTTGCCTTTGTACTTAGACAAGGTAATGATGTTATAGGAGTAGTCTATTTCAGCCTATGGTGATATCCACCATAGGTAACAGCTTCTGTTGGTAACAACATGAAATACCAGGTTCTGGCATGAGAGGGACACAGGAAATGCATATGCATGATGAAACTGGAAGATTAGATCGTGAATATCCAGCTTATTTTCATGACCTTTCCTACTGGCATCTCTACACCATTAATGAGATAAAATCCCAGCTGTCTGCAAAGAAATGGGGAAAACCATCCAGCCCTCTCTGAGCTCTGAATTTTATGCTTGTTGCAGTAGTTGTGAGCATCTCAAGCTGGAAGAGATGTAGAAAATAAACAAGTGAGGAAAAACAGCTTAAGGCAGAACAAGTTTAATATGTTTTTTTTCCTTTTACATTAGGGCGGGGGGAGAAGTGGGTGCCAAATTTAAAGTTGACTGCCGATGGCCATTACTTATGTAAGTAAGTTTGGCTTGCCAGCCCAGTACACAAGGCTGACTGACCTTGGCAGCCGTATGTCGGTATTGTTTTCCCACAAATCCAGCGTTCTTTGGCAGTTTCTGCAGTGCTCTGAACAGAGGCAGGCTTCTCAGTTTGTAGAGTATGTTCTTCCTATCTTTTGCCCTTTTCTTTCGAGAAGCAAGGGAAAACCAATGCTGGATTCTGTCTGTTTTAAGGGATGTTAAAGTATGTGTGTGTGTATCTTTCAGTTTGCTGTACTGAGAGAGCAGTTGAGGAGCTGGGTAGCATATAGAAAATGTAGAAAAGCAATCCCTTGAAATGTATGCTGGAATAGATGAATTCAGGTAGTAAAGGAAGAATAACTAAGGCTGAGCATCCTGACAAGGCTGTGTTGTTTGCATTTCCTCTGGGTAGGTACAGACTCTACTGTGTGGCATTTTGCTGTCAGTACAGATCCTAAACAGGACTCAAGGAGGGGAGCTGAAATGTGTGTGAGTGTCAACCAGAAATGTCAGGTTTCCAGGTCAGGAAATTAGCACAAAAATAAATGGGGGGGGGGGGGGGGAACCGGCATCTGCAATAACTGGCAGCTGAACCAGGGATTAATTATTAGCAGCACAACACTGAATGATGGTAAGGTCTGTCAGATTTTACCACCCTGAGTCTGAAATGCTACAAAGCTGATAGAATCCCTGGGTTTGGACCAGCTCACAGTTGGGTTTCAGGTCATGTCCAGTTGGGAAATCAACACCCCAGGACATGGGTGTTCGCTATAGCTCTTACAGAGGACCTTGCAAAGGACAGTCTGAAACTGTCCAGATTCATGTCACCCAGCTCTGGCCCAAATTTATTTTTCATTTGGGTGAATCCCAAATCAGAATAAAAGTAGGATACAGACCGCCTGACCAAGAGGACTCAGTGGATGAAGCGCTCTATAGACAGATAGGAACAGCCTCACGCTTGCAGGCCCTTGTTCTCATGGGAGACATCAACCACCCTGATATCTGTTGGAGGGATGGTACGGCCCGGCACAAGCAATCCAGGAAGTTCCTTGATTGTGTAGGAGACAACTTCCTTCTGCAAGTATTAGGAGAGCTGACAAGGAGAGGTGCCATGCTTGACCTCGTCCTCACCAACAGGGAAGGGCTGGTTGGAAATGTGATGCTCCAGGACAGCCTTGATTGCAGCGATCATGAGATGGTCGAATTCGAGATCCTCGGGACAGTGAGAAGAGTGTGCAGCAAGCTCACTGCCCTGGACTTCAAGAGAGCAGACTTTGGCCTCTTCAGGAACCTGCTCAGTAAGGTTCCATGGGATACAGCCCTAGAGGGCAGGGGGGCCCAAGACCGTTGGTTGATATTCAAGGATCACCTGCTGCAAGCTCAGGAGTGTGGTGTCCCTAGTAGAAGTAAGTTCAGCAGGAGGGCCAGGAGACCTCCTTGGATGGATAAGGAGCTGCTGAGGAAAACTCGAAGGAAAAAAGAGGCTTATAAAAGGTGGAAGCAAGGTCAGGCGGCCTGGGAAGAATACAGGGATGTTGTCTGGGAAGCTAGGGACCAGGTTAGGAAAGCTAAGGCCCACTTAGAATTAGACTTGTCTAGGGATGTTAAGGATAACAGGAAGGGATTCTATAGGTACATTGCAAATAAAAGACAGGCTAGGGACAACGTGGGTCCCCTCCAGAAGCTATCGGGAGAACTGGCTACCCTGGATTTGGAGAAGGCTGAGGTTCTTAATGACTTCTTTGCCTCAGCCTTCAAATTGGCAAGTGCTCCAACCACACCACCCAAGTCTTGGAAGGCAGACACAAGGACTGTGAGAATGAAGACCTTAGGAGCACTGTAGGAGAGGATCTGGTTCCAGACCATCTTAATAACCTGAACGTACACAAGTCCATGGGACCTGATGAAATCCATCCACGGGTCCTGAAGGAGCTGGCAAATGAAGTTGCTAAGCCACTGTCCATCATATTTGAAAAATCCTGGCAGTCAGGTGAAGCTCCCGATGACTGGAAAAAGGGAAATATAACCCCCATTTTCAAGAAGGGGAAAATGGATGAGCCGGGGAATTACAGACCAGTCAGTCTCACCTCTGTGCCTGGCGAAATCTTGGATCAGATTCTCCTGGAAGGCATGCTGAGGCACATGAAAACCAACAAGGTGGTTAGTGACAGCCAGCATGGCTTCACTAAGGGCAAATCCTGCCTGACCAATCTGGTGGCCTTCTACGATGGGGCTACGGAACTTATGGACAGGGGTAGAGCAGTTGATGTCATCTACCTGGACTTGTGTAAAGCCTTTGACACTGTCTCCCATGACATCCTTCTCTCTAAGTTGGAGAGACATCAATTTGATAGGTGGACCACTCGGTGGATGAAGAACTGGCTGGATGGCCGCACGCAAAGAGCTGTGCTTAATGGCTCGATGTCCAGCTGGAGACCAGTAACGAGTGGTGTCCCCCAGGGATCGGTGTTGGGACCGGTCTTGTTCAACATCTTTGTGGGTGACATGGACAGTGGGATTGAGTGCACCCTCAGCAAGTTTGCTGATGACACCAAGCTGTGTGGTTTGGTTGATACGCTGGAGGGAAGGAATGCCATCCAGAGGGACCTTGACATGCTTGTGAGGTGGGCTGATGCCAACCTGATGAAGTTTAACCATGCCAAGTGCAAGGGCCTACAGCTGGGTCGGAGCAATCCCAGGCACAGATCCAGGTTGGGCAGAGAAGAGATTCAGAGCAGCCCTGCAGAGAAGGACTTGGGGGTGTGGGTTGACGAGAAAATGAACATGAGCCGGCAGTGTGCGCTTGCAGCCCAGAAGGCCAACCGTATCCTGGGCTGCATCAAAAGGAGTGTGACCAGCAGGTCAAGGGAGGTGCTCCTGCCCCTCTACTCTGCTCTCGTGAGACCTCACTTGGAGTATTGTGTGCAGTTCTGGTGTCCTCAACATCAAAAGGACATGGAACTGTTGGAACAAGTCCAGAGGAGGACCATGATGATCAGGGGGCTGGAGTGCCTCCTGTATGAAGATAGGCTGAGAAAATTTGGGCTGTTGAGCCTGGAGGAGAGAAGGCTGCGTGGAGACCTCCTAGCAGCCTTCCAATACCTGAAGGGGGCCTATAGGGATGCTGGGGAGGGACTCTTCATTAGGGGCTGTAGTGGGAGGACAAGGGGTAACGGATTCAAACGTAAACAGGGGAAGTTTAGATTGGATGTGAGGGAGAAATTCTTTCCTGTAAGAGTGGTGAGGCACTGGAATGGGGTGCCCAGGGAAGGTGTGCATGCTCCATCCCTGGCAGTGTTCAAGGCCAGGTAGGACGTAGCCTTGGATGGCATGGTTTAGTGGGAGGTATCCCTGCCCATGGCAGGGGGGTTGGAACTAGATGATTTTAAGGTCCTTTCCAACCCTAACTATTCTATGATTCTATGATTCTATAACCAGAAAAGCTCAGGTGAAGGTTTCATGAGCTCCTTAACAAGCCGTCTTGGAAAATACATGAGACAGCGCGAGGCTGTTTCAGTCCCAGCATGGTAGCAACACATTACAGTGATTTTCTTCCTGACGCCCAGAGGCAGCCGACTGCCGTCTCCTCACCCTATGCCAGCAGGCTCATCCGGAAGAGTTTTCAGCTATTGCTACAAAAAGACATTTACCCACTTGTTCCCTTTAGCCTGAATACAAATCACTTTCAGCTAAACCAGTAGTTAAGTTTGAGTCTAAGCCACTAATATTGAGTATTACTTCACTGCTGTTTGTGTCTAGTTCATGCTTTATACATCAAAATGGAAAATGAAATGCGAGTTTCATCACTCTTGCTCTTTCTATCTGATTCCAGGGTTGTTGAGCATGGCACGTGCTCACATAAAGTCACATAAAAGACATAGAGGATACAAAGGAAGCGGGGGGAGAATGTCTATGTGTGTGTGTGTATGTAGAAAAATAAACATACATAAATATGTATATATAAAAATAACAGCCTTCCTGGGACAGGGGTGGAAGGCTACTTCATGTCTTGATGTTCTAATGTATGTAACTGCAGGTATACTTCAGCCACTAACAAGATTTTGTTTTTTTAAAACAGGTCAATTTCATTTAAATATTGATAAAAATCTCGCTATGCTGCACCTTTCATCTTTGTTGAAAAAACATGTTTAAACGTGGTTAAAACATTTTTAACCACCCACTTTCTGTGTCCAGCGTTGACTCAAGTGTCTAATTCTGCATGCATGATTTTTTAATCGGTAGTGTGATCCTGCTATTGTTGCAGGTTCAGCTGTCCCTTAAGCATCTTCGATGTACCCATGTGAATGATCGGTCCTGCCTTTTGTAAGCTAATCTTGTAAGCTGTTAGTGTGTCATACTATAATACAGAGTATAGCCAGGGCTTTCCAATTACGAATGCTGTATAACCAAGCTGGTTGCCTCAGTTTTCTCATCACTTTTGAACCTTTCAGATGTCAGGCCTTCTTTGTCATAAGAAAACCTTTAATACAGACCACTTCTGATACAAAAATCAGGCTTATCTGGTTTTGCTACTTTTACGGATACTCAGATTTTGGTTTTATTTCTTGCTGGTTTTCTGCTGGTGGAAGGGGTTCTAATTTATAGACTCACAGAATGGATTCGTAGAATGGGTTGGGTTGGAAGGGAACTTAAAGGTCATCTGGTTCCAATTCCACTTCCATGGGCAGGGACACCTTCCAGTTGACCGGGTTGCTCCAAGCCCCAGGTTGGTCCAACCTGGCTTTGAACACTGCCAGGAATAGGACAGTCACAGCTTCCCTTGGCAATCTGTTCCAGTGCCTCACCACCATGAGCTGCTATGACTTCTCAAGTATAATTTTACTTTTTCACCCAGCTATAGTGTAAGTGCAAAAGAAGAAGGCAAAACAGAATAGTAAAAGAGCATTTTATGTCCACATCCCTTCATACTCTGATCCTGCCAGCAGGTACCCAGGGAGAGACCTGCCAGCAGCAGTCTCAAAAGCAAGTTTTCTGAGACCCACCAGCAGAACTAGGGCTGCAGGGCTTGACCTCACTATCTAATGGTGGTGGCTAAGAGAGGACACACAAATGTACTTTCTCAAGATTAGAAGTAATTCTCTTTTTGTACAACATTCTTTCTTTTTACTAAAACTTCTTAATTTATATTTTTAAGAATTATGTATTGTGCTCTTCTTTCAACACTCTATAAGCTCCTACTTCTTTTCTATCGTAATAAGGGAGCAAAGCTGAACTGAAGCTTTTAATATATTGAGTCAGAAACCTAGACTGGAATGAAAGATAAGAATCCAATAACACCAAAAATACACATAGAACAGAATCGGTTATTAAATGATTTATGCACCAGGATTAGGAGGTTAAAAAGGCAAAAATTTTAATGTTCGTTCATGCGAGAATGTCAAATCACTGGCCTAAATATAGAATTTGGCAGTAATAAGATTTTAAGAGTGGACATTTTCGGGTAGAGCTATCTGCCGTAATAAACAGAGGTCATAAAACTTGATCTAAGAGTGTTCCTGGGATGTTAATGGCTAAGGTGGTCACTCAGCTGAACTTTGAAAGTGTATTTTATAATCTGTTTTAATAAACAGCTATTAATCCAAGGCATATTCATATGCTTCAGTAAGACAGCTTCCCAGAGTTGCTTTTGTTATCTGTATCTCTGCAGTCCTTGCCTAATGGTAGACAGTGCCAGCCTTCTGAAGGATTTGATGCAGTGATAAACCTCATTTAGTTTCCATCTTGTCTAGGGTGAAAAGTATGCAATTGTGTTGAAAGTTTGATGAGAGAGGAATTTCTACATGCTAATGTGGGACATCAGTTCCTGAGTTACTTGGGATGGAACTTTTCATCCAGGGCAGCACATGAGATATGGCAGGAAAGCAGAGCTGCTTAAATTATCAGAAAATTAAGTCCTCTCCCTGCTATCATGCGTTTACATTTATTTTGAACGCTGAAGATCTGAAAAACATCTCTTCACAGGCCAAAAGGCGTCACTTTGCCAGAGGTGCCCGTTGCTGCGCAGACCTGCACCACAGGACTCGAGGTGTTGGCAAGGGAGATGCCTCCGGATTCGAGCAGCGGTGGTGAGTGCTGAGTGTGAGGGACGGGGAAGGAGCTGGATCTAAAGCAAGACAGTTTGGGGGGTAAAAAGCGTGGCACGAAGTGGCCGCAGCTCAGTCTTTCTGGTCTGTCTGACAAATTAGCTCGAGCCTGCTTCTGGGTGCGGCAGCAGTGACATCTCATGGCTGTCGGCCAGCATTGCAGCGGGGACCGGCCGATGGCACCGCGGGGTGCTCTCTCTTTCCGCTCCCCATCCCCGCCAATCTATTTCTAGCAATTGCACACATGATGGTATTTTTGGGGAAGCACTTCCCGCAATGCCAAGAGCTCATCCTGCGCCTTTCCGCAGGGGGTGACGCGGCTCCTGGCCCCTTGGGAGCGTTGTGCAGCATCTCTACTGCATCCCATCTGCAGCATCCATGCTACCCGGGTACCACGTGTGACCCAACAGACACGTCTTCAACATTCCTCCTCTGTTATAAGCTGCTTGCTGCTTTAGCTGCTTATGACCAGGTACTGCAGCAGTTTTCTCCACTACCAGCAGGAAAGGATGGGTGGGCCGTGGTGTCGTGTAGACAATGCTCTAACTACAATGCTTCTCAGTGGCATGCACAGAAAGTTAAGTGAAGGAGGAAAAAACCCATTGATTTCTGTTTGAAAAATGTTCAAAGATCAACGTCGGCACAAAAACTGAGGAAACTCTTCCGAGAGCACAAGCTAGTTAGTGATTAAATTGGTAGTTTATTTATTTTCTGGGAAAGAGGAGGAAGGGGAGAGCGCGTGGGGGACATGTGGGAGTTGAAAGAGCACTCGTGTTATTCACCATGCAGCCAGGAGCAAAAAATAAAGAGGCAATTAGAAGGTCAGAGCCAATAATAATACACTGGCAACCCACAGAGGCTGTAGAGCAGGTGTTTGTTATCTTGGTATTTTTGCTGCAAACCGTCATTAAAGCTGTGTGACACCACCAGTTCTATGCCACAATTATTTGCATGCAAATTTGACATCTTCAATGTGAAGACAGATTATATCTTCACTAATTTGGTCCAAGGCAAATTGTCACTATTTCCTTAAGAAAACACTGCTTTTCATGAGGAAATTATTGAGTGCTTGCAGAGGGGTTTTTTTTGTTATGAATTTAGCCCAGGCAACCAGACAGAATCATGCTTTTATTATTTACTTCCACTGTATAATCAGCTTTTCATTGAAGATGACAGCTTTCAGCCAAGAATGTCCAATGTTTTTTTTCTCAGGGAAACAAGACAAACAGGAGGCAAAAAATGTTGAGCTTTTCTGGGACTGAAGAAAGCTGTTGGTTTTGCTACTCCCCGTGTACATATACATGAATGTACCCACTCCAAGCATGCACACATGGAGCTGCGGCTTCACTGAGAGCTAATGACTGGCATGGAACCCTATGCACTGTTACAAAGCAGGTCTAAAGCAATGATCAGAAAAGGCACTTCAGGTCTTGAAATGAAGAAATCAGGGCTGAAATTTCCCACAAGAAACACAGAATGAATGGGTGGAAGCTTAATAGCTATTGGGTTTATGTTTTTGTTACACTGGTGTGCTCTGATTTTCATAGTCTTCAGTGTCAGGCTTGAAATGAAAGTGACATGTGGGGAGGGAGTCACAGTATAATATTGAAGCACCTGCCCTGTCTGGGGCTATCTTCAGGCAGCCCATAGCAAAACTCTTGTGCCCCTGGCTCCACAAAGATGTGGCTGTTTAGGCACAGCCTGTGCTGGGCAGGAGGCAGGGTCTGTGTGCAGCAGCAAGGGCTTGTGAGCACTTGTCCTGCGACACTCCAAAAGCAGCAGGACATCTCTGTTCCATCAGGGTGGCCATCACAAGGCAGGTTTTACTACAAAAGAGTCAAGTCTGTAATTTCTATGTATTATGCCCAGGAAGTCTATGCTTTGCTTAGCTTTGGAGCTAAGGCTTATGGCTCAGGGTCATAGTTAAATGCATAGTTGTGATGAGTTTTCTTATGTGCTCATTACAAAGTGACTTTTCTTGCCATATCTGGAAAGTGAGTGCCGCTTTCTCTAACCTGATGCCTTACAGCTCTCCTTTACACACACATACACCCTTAAACCCCCTTAAAAGAGAAGGACCCTCAGTTTCTCATGATTGGTCCTTCTACAAGACACCTGAAGGTCAAGCCCTGTGGATGGGGCCCCATGTTAAAAGCCCCTGGCTTTTGGCTGAGGCCATGGGAAGCGTTGGTGAATGTCAGCTTTCTGGGAGCCCCTGCTGCCTCTCTCCAGAGCCTTTGTGTTCTTTTTTATCAAACCAGACAGCAAGGCATTGATCTCACATGTACACTTGAAGCGGAAAATGGAAAAATATTAATGTTTCATTGTCTTCATGTGTAAATGTGAAACGTTTTAAAGAAATGGGTCTTCACCAAGGATAAGGGAAATGTTTTTCTTAACTGCATAGCAACAAGCTATAGCTGCAATTATTTATATCAAGTATGAAATTCCCTGAGTGCTTCATTTATTCAAAGCTATATTTTTACTCGGTTCTTGTTTTCACAGATGGCTAAGCTAAGATGCCGTCTTGGGCTTAAATATCTACACAAACTTTGGCAGTCCCCACCAACAAACAAAAATAGATTAAAGAAAAAAACAACACAGAAAAATTGCAGTTAAACTTGTAAAACCCTCCAAAGAGCACAGCAATGTTTGTAACTCATTTAAATCTACGACTATCTACCGAGGTATTTAATGCACTTTTGCAATTGCAACGTAGTATTGAAACAACCTTTATGGGAACCACTGGTTGTCAAATGACAATTGTACATGGGATTTGATTTATTTTTTATATGATCCTTTTAGAAAAGGCACAGGTTTATAATTTGGTTCCTGCATTTGTTGTGAGCGCTTTGCTCACCGAAAATTTATTGTTATTGTTGAGGAAAAGAAATGTTTGCTACTGAAATGTACACCCTTGGCCAACACTGAGATTCAGTTTCATTGTTTTCTCTCATGCTCTTTCAGGGCGAGAAAGAGTGGTTTGCTTTGTTGTTGATTTTGTTTTGTCTTCTGCGTGGTTCAGACAACCAGGAATGTCCTCACCCAGGCACACGTGCAATTTTTACTCTGTCCATCTATAGCAGGAAATGACCACTTGCATATCCAGCCCAACCTAGAACACATTCATTTTTCATTGCATCTGCTTTTTAAGATGCTAACTTAAAAAGTGACTGAAATCCCCAAGTATTGCCAAAGAATTATTTTGGTTTTGATATCATTTTGCATTTGGGGACCAGAACTTAATAGACCTTCCCTCCAAAATAAGCGTTGCCCTCCTACATCAACAGTTTTCATTTTCTTTAACAGTAATGTGTTTTCCTACATTTTTTTGCCCTGTATGTGGTATTTTGATGCTGAACATGGCTTCAGCTGCCTATAGACATCCTTTTTCTCAGGCAAATTCAGCTTTATACCAGTCTGGAGTGTTATTTAAGAGTAACGCAGAAACACAGTGGGCTTGCTCAGACCCAGGGGACCACAAAGATTGTAGGCGAGTAAGTAGTGCAGGGATATGGTCATTGCTACCTCTATAGAACACATAGATACTGAAGTAGTGGTTTTCCTCAGATGAGAGGTTCCTTCCTCATCTGGTCCTATCACCAACCTTCAGTTTTGATGTAGTGCTCTAAAAACATTCATCTAATTCTGGCATTGAGATCAACAAGCAGGCTTCAGTTAGAATATGAGTCTCGTGAAGTAGGTACCAAGTGTGACAGACAGAGACTCCTACAGTGTGTGGGTTAATTTGGCTCTGCTACCTAAAGGTGTTGAGAAACCTGCTCTGCTTCTCTCTGGCTCAGTTTCCTGAGCTATAATATTGGATTAGGGCTCCTTTGAAGTCTGACAAAGGTGTGAAGATGACTTCAATGGACCAGGTAGTAGAAAAATACTGATCTAAAGGTATGTTCACCATTTAAAATAAAACATATTGGGGATGCTTCAACTTCCATAAGGGTCTCACAAATGAGCTACCATCCTGTCTATCACAGCCTCTGTGCCAGTGCTTTAGCACATATCAGTCGGCATGAGCATGGTTGTCACAATCAGAAACAACTGCTCCATTGCAACTCTAAACAGAAAGAATAACAAATACTTTTCACCAGCTCCTGCCACTCTATGTTTTCATATCAACCAGTCAATCAGATTCTGTATAAAACAGCATGTGTCTGTTCATTAAGAGGAGAAAAAGCTGATTGGTACCAGAAGATGAGTGCAGATTGATTTAATTGTAGCCCTTTGGAACATCTGTGTTAGATACATTAAGCACTTAGACACTCCACAGTGACTGCAACAATGGAAATTATATTGGAATAATATGATTTTTAAAGCTGTACTTACACACACGAAAAAAACCCACAACCCAACAATAGCAAAAAAAAAGCACCCACAACCTTTGATCTCTGTGATTAAGTATTCTAGGTAATTTCACATCATCAGTCTTTCTCCTTAAACCAGACTGAAAGCTGTTAACTCCCATCTTCTGCACAAACTGATCTATAAATAAGGAATATTTTCTTACAAAGAGAGTGTTCTTATTGATTGGCGAGATGTATTGTTACCATTTCATTATACTTGATCTTTATACACTCCTCTACTACCAGCATTTTCTTATTCATTGCCAAGTTATAGACCTGCAAACTTTGTGGGCATCCTCCCTTAGTGCATGGCTGGGAGGGGTGTTGCTGCCTGGCCAGAAGCAGGGTTCACCTGAGTGCAATTATTTGCAATAAGCCATCATTTTGCTGTTCAAGTCCGTTGTCTGAAACCCACCCTAAATCTTAACTGGGTTTCTCAGAGTATTTTTACTATTCTAGTCTTCTGGGACCTGTGAAAGGACAGCCGTAAGAGGACAGTTTTCTGGAATGATATATTGTAGACTGCAGTTTCTTAAGGAATTGTAGGCACCAGTCACTTATTACCTTCAGACAGAGAAAAGAAAGACAAATCAGATGTTTTCTGTTGCTGAGCGAGCATGATTCAGGATCTTTTTAATGACATTTTAGTTATTTATATCCAGGGAAGCAGCTGCAGCGTGGCTGATTTGCAAAGGACAGAAGCTCAAGGATCTGCTCCGGAGGTGCCTTGACGTGTGGTGCAGCTCTGGTATCCTGCAGCTCAGCCTCTCTGCCAGCAGCACTTCTTGCCGATCTGGTTCAGCATGGCCATTGAGTTTGGCTGCTTCTGTACTGCTCATTTTGCCAACTTCACCTTCATGCAGGTCTCTGGATCCATAGAATCTCTGCTGAAACCCAACGCTCCTGAAAAATGGGGTCACCTCAGAGTTCGTCTTGGGAAGAGAAAACGTGTTCCTCCAACGCCAAAAGTCAAACAAAGATAATACAGCACTTACTGTATTTTAAAAACATAACTATTTTTCAGGGTTGTTTAGATTTCCTGGGGAGTGTCTACATTTGCTTTTATTAGCAATGTTTAAAACAGGATCAGATTAGGATGCTGGAAACCAATACACTCAGCAAAGCATAGGCGCTTTCTCTAGCCCCTGTCTTCCTAAGGACCAAGGGCAACCCTGGACCCAGAGCAGAGGGCAGCTCTTTCCACACACCTGCCTGGCCCCTGAATCAGGGACCCTGCCCATTCTTGCTCTGGGTAAGGGTGCTCACATACTACAGTGTTGCTGATGCTTTCCTCTATGGGCATCCTCTCTTGAGGATGCCTTTATCATCTTCCTTTATCATGCATCCTCTGTGGGTTCTCCTCTTGCGGAACATATATCCTGTGGGACAATGAAGTGCTACAGTCCTAAGAAGAACAAGAGCACAGGTAGAAATAGAGCTACAATGTGACTGAGACTGCTCTGGGAAGCCAAATGGCTGCCTGCCACCCCCAGCATGTGCCAGGGTGTCTAGCTGGCTAAGAGCATCAAGCCATCATTGTTAAGGAGCCAGCAAGCTTTCAAATCCTGTCCTAACAATCCGGAATGTTATTATGAGAAGAGCATGGCTGAGTCTCTTTTATTGTTTCCATTTGAAATGTGTTCTGCACTAAAACATTTTTGTGGGGCTGGAAATTCTTTTTAGAACCTGCTAATTATTTTCACAATCTACGGTCTGCTCTTACATTTCTAATTGTAACTATTAATCCTCACTCATCTACATGTCCTAGATCTGTGCAAGGCAATAACACATATTATGCTCAGCAGCACCCTGCCTCTTGACTCATTTGTCAAAGGAGTTATTGTACAGTCAGTGCTGAATGTGAGGAATTATCTGCATAAACTTGGCCATTAAAAAGAATACCTGTATATTACCTGTGCTGGGCATTGGTTTGCACACAGTAATTCCCTCTTCAAATATGCAAATACATCTCACTAGTTTCAGTTAGATTCGTACATACAAAACTGGAAGTGATTTGAATGCAATTTCACCTTTGTGTCAAGTCAAATGGTGTTATAACTGTAATTAATAAGTACTGGACTTGACTTCAGTCCCTTAACTCATATTTAGTTTCCTAAAGAATTTTTGTCTGTTTTAAAACATGGCAAATACAGAACGTGCTCTGTTGTTTTTAAACTGTGATCAGGTAGCTACCTACAGATATTGACACCAAAGGTCTGATAGATATTTACAATTGCCACTCATCAATTCTGCCAAGATAAGACAGCATACCTGGTGCTGCATTCAGAGGCAGAGGAGAGCAGTCAGACCAGACTAGTACCCATTTCCCTTCAGCTGTGTAGGAATGATGTGCTTTCCAACCCTTTCCAATTCCTCTTTTCTGTCTAATGATGTCTACACAGGCATCTCTGGATAGCTTTCTGTGAGGGTTGTTTGATGGTGAAATCCATTAGTAGCTGCCTTATCAGAACAGCAGTGGGCACTGCCCCTACTCTTACTGCCAGAGACAGCAGCCAAATATTTTCTGTTGGCAAAGTATGAAGAAGTCTATTGAAGCATTCATCTATACTAAAATTTGGCCCATTATTTTCGTGGACGGCCCTCAAGCTGCAAAAAGGTCTATTCACTTCTTGGCTCATGGTTATTCACATTCATCAAACACGCCCTACAAGAAGGCCACTGGGAGAAAAATGGCAGAGTAGATACTTTAGTAGTTATGTCCTATTAGTCCCAACTAATGGGGACAGTCCCATGGGCAGACTCTGCCAGAGCCTTTGTGCCTCATCCTTGATGTGTGGCTGGGATTCAGAGATTCATCTTCTCAAGTTGCACCACAACCTCTGCTCCAGGCTCTTGCACATATCCGACATCATATCTCAGTGCTGATGCTTAGTCTATGAAGCTCTCTGAACCATGCAGGTCAGACTCCTCAGACTCACCCTACCACTACCAGTGGCCTGGTTTCTCCTGGGTTTCCCCTGGACAGTGTGAGCCTTCATTCCTCCTGGCAGCCTACAGCCTCCTTTGGCAAAGATGGAGAGAATCCACCTGCCCTTAAGCCCTGCACAACTAACCCACTGCTAACCGTGTATTTGGTACAAATTCAGCCCTTGCTTTGGATTGGGAAGCTTCAGAGGTCAGTCTGTTGAAGTTATTCCTTTCCCAGTGATCCTTTTGGGCTGTTGTGGAAGCAGCAGATAGTCCCACTAGGTAAGGACCCCTGTAAGGGGAGGTACAGAGCCATATGTACCAGTTCTCTGAAAAAGCCATATTTGTACCACTTGACATGATACGAGTTGGTGTGGTACTGTCATGGTTCAACTTGCTTGCACCAGTGCAGAATCTCTTCCAAGGCTTTGTAGTTGGTTTAAATGTGGAAGTACAAAATCCTTTCCTTCTCCTTTATCTGGCACAAGCTTTTGTAGATGATTACACTTATCCTACTAAACCCTGAAGATACATCAGGCTGAAGATTACTATGTGCATACAGGTAATTGGGGTGGCATGTTCTAATGAGAAATGCTTAATTAATAGAAGCTTTGCTCAGGAGACCGGAAAACAGCCATGTTCTAAAATAAATCAGATCTTGCGGGAGAAGCATGTACTTTTTTTCCTGTCGCTCCTGCTGATATGCAAGGGGCCACCCAGACAGAGAGTGTCATTGTACTGGCTGACAAAGATGACTCAACTGTAATCTGCAAGCCAGACTAGCTTTGCAGAACTGCTTCTCTGCTCTACATCTGCATTACCACCTCACCCAAGCCATTTACCTGCCTGCTTCCTATTTCAAAAGGTGGCATTTATTCTAATTCTTTGTTCACATTCACCCCATTAAGCTTCCACTTTCAGTCATCAGCCGCTGAAGCACTCGGCTGCGCTGCTAAGCAAGCCTCAGTGTCTGGCTCATGCTGGAATAGCACTGCGCTGTTTATCACTTTGCTGGCACTGGACTGATAAAACTTATCTCTTCTGGAGGCTGGTGCTGGGGAGGGGCCTTTAAAACAAAATGAATTTTTTCCATCTGTGAAGATAGCTCTGTTCCAAGGAATAAGGATTGAGGCGGCTTTTGCCTGCACGGTGTGTGGCCTCAGCCTGGGGACGGCACACGAGGGCTTCTGGGTGAGCTGCTGAAATGCCTTGGAAGCCTTGTGTCATGCTCTATCGTATTAATTTACTTTTCATTCTGAAGTTTTCAGCAAACATGCCAAGAAAGCTGGAACAGAAGAGCACTTACCTGTATATGAAATAGCAAATGCAGTTCTGAAGGGAGGGGAAAGAAAGGTGCCTTCTGCAAGCAGTTGTAACAAGATAAATACAAACCTGACAAACATCAAGTGAAAATTAGGAACAACATAGTTTATTGCCTGTCCTGCCCATCAGAATTAAAAACAAGGGTGGGGAAATGCTTAACACAGGCAAGCTAGGTATGGATTCATTCATGAACTGACTCCTGAACATCACCAAGGTGCATTGTGTTGCAGAGAAAGTTGCAACAGCTATATGTGTATCCCTTGGGTTTCCTGACCCCCCAGCTACCTGAAACCTCTTGAATAAATGTAGTGCCCTCAGAGATGTGCTAATTTTTTGTACCCACACCAGTCCCTTGAGCCCTGTTTCATCAGCCAGAGCAGAGAACAAGCAGCACAGCACTATGCCCACCATTCCCAGCTCTCTCCAGGACCATCCTAGACAAATTGCCTATGGCTGGAAGTAAACTCACACAAGAGCTACTGTGTGGTGGGATATGCCCAGCTGAAGAAACCGTTTCTGATGGAAAAATGGGAAAATTTTTGCTAAAGTAGTAGGATTAGGTCCTCCACAGTGTGAACAAGCTCAGCTGCAACTAATCTGAGCATCAAACAAATGGGTTTGAGCTGTGTTAACTTTTCCTCCACACCCTGGGCACATGATCTGACCACCACTGAAGTATCACCAGGTCTCTTATCTGCTATAATGTCTTCACAGGGTGAGACTGCTGGGAGCCTGTTCTTCAGAACAATATAGTACCAAGGTATCCAAGAAGGGCTACAGGCAGCCATCATGAGCATATGATCTTGGATACTTCCATGATGTGGCCTGACATGACATGTTTATTCATCCTCTGCTTTCACAACAAGCTAATAAAGGTAAGACAATTGTCAAAATGTGAAACTATTCCATTTGAATATGTTTTTTTTTAATACAGTTTAAAAAAAAAAAGAACTTTGTATGAACAGTCTTTTTTATGGCAGCTTTTTAATTTCCCCAGTCTTCACTGAACCCTTTCATTTCTCTTTTTCTTATTATTCAAAAGACCTTCCAGCAGACCACACGCAATTTTTTAGTGTGTTGACAGGGTAGTGGGTTCCTACAAGGTACTCTTTGAATATGGGAAATTTGATTCTTTTTTCAGATGGGGATCACATCATCATTTTGTCATTCCAGTTTCTCTGTGCTATGAGCATGTAGGTTGCAATTTCACTGTGGCAGCTTCAGCCTCCCTTGTCATTTGTCTTTATTCTGTCAGTGCTTCCTTAGAAAACAGGCAAAGCCCAAACAAGAAACTGATGCAGGTACAGGCAAACCACTGTTGCTGGTTTGCAAAGGAGGAGGGAAACCAGATGCAAATGGTATGTGAATGATGATGGCTCAGAAGTTATAGAGTCGCACAGCTTATGAGAAGGCTGACTGGTAAGGGCTGGTTCAAGAGAGGATGGAGATTTTGAGCCAGAGATGTAGGCTGGAATGACTTTCTTTTCTTCGCTCCAGCTTGAAGGTCTCTTCTGTTGTTTGTGACTTTTATATTTATAATTTAGTATAACTAGTAGCCTAAATCTCAAGGGTTTAGAAGAGTACTTTTCTTTGCCTGAGCATTCTTGGTTTTGGATGTTGTTATTCTCGTGCACCAGCTAAGTCGCTTCTTTCTTCCTTTAAAAAGAACTCGTGTACAGAGAGAGGCTTTTCTGTCCTCCCTAAACCCTGATAACTGAATGTGGTGTAATTTGAATGCTGGAGCTGTTACAGCCATATCTTCAGGATACACAAAGTAAAACATCTTAGTTTGACTTAGTCAGGGTATCCATGGCTTTTTGTTTAACATACAGCTGCACAGGCTATTAAAAGTGTGTCCTGGGTTCAGCAGTAGCAGTCATTTTTCTCCTTCTTAGTAGCTGGTGCAGTGCTGTGGTTTTGACTTTCAGCCTGGGAGCAGCACTGATAACACCAATGTTTTCAGTTACTGCTTGGTGATGTTTTGGTTTGACCAAGGACTTTCTGAGCCTCATGTTCTGCCAGGGAGGAGGGGAAGCCAGGAGGAAGCAGAGACAGGACACCTGACCTAAACTAACCAAAGAGGTATTCCATAACACAGCACATCATACCCGCTATATAAACTGGGTGCAATTACCCAGAAGGGTTAGATCACTGCTGGGTTAGGCTGGTTATCGGTCAGTGGGTGGTGAGCAGTTGTATTCTCTTCCCTTGTTATTTTCCTTATCATTATTATCATTATTATTATTGGTGGTAGCAGCAGTGGTTTGTGTTATACCCATCCCCCCAGGAGTAGGGGGCAGGGGGAGTGAGCGAGCGGCTGCGTGGCTGATTTATGGCTGGGCTTAAACCACCACAAAGTGGAAACACGTGAAACCATAATTGAAGAAAAATCCTTTTTCCAGTGATAGGATCAAAGACTTTTGGTCTCTGCTTAATATATAATAGCCTAAGTGGTGCATCTGCTCAAAGAGCGAAACAAAAACCTGCAGACAGAGGTGGTGGTAGAATTTATTTTCTTCTTGTTATTTGTATAAATGTTACATTTGAATCAAGCAACAGCAGCATCACTTGTCAAAGAGAAAGAAAAATTGTAATGTTACAACTGATTAAGTCAATCATATGAAATATTAGACATGAGTAAACTCAGTTTTTCAAGCCCCTTTTGACTGGCCAGTGATTATCTCTGGTTCTTTGCTCTAGGTGAAATATGAAGATGAATGAAAAAATATACATTGATCAGGGCTTAAAACTAATGGAGCGCTGCTTTGCTAGCATTGTGGTCCCATGCGTCACAGCAGAGTTGGAGAAAACACAGCATTTGTGAAACTTCATTGACAGCATTGTGTTTCCTTGGGGTTTTTTCACCAGTTTCTAGCTCTAAGGTCAACCTCTATGATAGCCACAAAAGTATGATGCAGAGAGCTGTCACAGTTCCACCTCAGTAATGGAATAAAGCTGAGAAGGAGGTGTGTGTGCACAAACCCATATATGAAGAGGAAGGAGACAGAGCGATAACTTGTGAGTTAACTCACTGGAATGCATCATACAAAGCCAAATGCCACCTTGGTCTAAACTATCACCTGTGCTGGGTATGCAAACCTCTACCCCTGCAGCATTCTTTTTCTTCCACTAATGCATACAAGGTGAAGAAGCAGGCAGCAGATTACACATGCTCTTTCATATTTACTTTCACGTTGCAAGGTTGAAGGAAGCTTTCTCATTGAAAGAGATAAGTTGATAGAAATAAGTTTTAGGAGAAAATTTTATTGTGCAAATTAGAAAGAAAGCATGGTACTTCCCAAAACTACTTTAGTTTGATCCCAGGGAAAATTAAAAAAGGCTTTAAATAATACCGATGTATGCAAGAAGCTCCATCTTTATGCATTTTTTAAAATATTACAAGGTAATATTTGTCTTTTAGGAGAGCTAGGATTTTGTTTCTCAAAGTCAGCATTTCCCCTTATTGACACAACCTCTGTGCTGTATTTTTAATTTTTATGTACCTTATGTTTCACTTGCATTTTTAATATTCCATATCAATTTTTTTTTCCCAAGGTTTTCCCTTTTTCTGGTTTCTATTGCAGAAAGTATAAAAATAAATCAAAAGCCAGGATTTGTGGCACTTAGGCTGTAATAAGCCTCACTCCTTTCCTCTTTCTCTGCCTTACACTTCTTGTGAAAGTTTGCTGAAATGATCCAAATTGTAGGGCTCTTTCTGTAAGATTAGAGTAAGGGAAGAATTGAAATTGAGACCTAAGAGACAGAAGTATTGCCAAGTACATTTTCCCTGCAGGACAGGATAAGTTGGTAAATGAGGACCTTTGGGATAGCTGTCCAGAGTTCAGAAAAGCAACATCACATCCCAGTGTGCTGGGCTGACAGTGTGAATCGTGTTCATGATAATTCTGCCACCAGAAAAAAACCTTTACCTCTCATGAGCCTTGGTTCCAAGATGCACAGCCTGAAGAAGATCCCTACAAGACTATGTTGCATGTCGTGGTACCTGTGATAGTGGCTCATGTATCTCAGCCAAGTGATGGGTTTAGGTTAGATGAACCTACTGAGTGTTTTTGAAGTATTGTACCAGTTGTCTTGGAGAAGCAATTGTTAATGTCTATAGATCCTTATACTCACATATGGCTTGCCAGAAGCATGATTTTATTTCTTTTGTGACTTGCTTTTCTAAGTTATTCATGAAGTAACTTGGGATCTTCATATCACTCAGATGCACAAGCTGGTTCAGTAACAAAACATAGAAACGTGTGACTGCACGCAGCAGGCCATGTCCTTCTGCACAGAAAGACAGGAAGGCAAACCCTTATGACGAGGTATCTTTCCAGTCTACCATTCTGAGGAGCTTTTTGATGCTGATTAACATCTGGGTAGCTAACAAGGCACTAACAGTTTTACTAATACTTTAATCAGAGCAGTCATTTGAAAAAAAGTATTGTGGTGTGTAGAGGTGCTGGGGTATGCAGTGAGAGACAGAGATTACCAGAGTTGTATGAGACAGGGCTTAGATGCAGCACGTCTGTCAGGCAATAGTAATGGTTTTGTCTGATGATGATAGTTTTTCTGAATTGAGTCTCAGTGAATTATTCTGCTGAATGTATTTTATTCCTCTCTAAAGAGTAATGTGACATTTGCAAATATCTTTTGGTATCTCTTAAAAGCTATTGTGGATAGCTTGAGAAATTCGTGTTTAAATATGATGAATTTCTGAGTCTATATGGGAAGCTTAAGATGAAGTGAATAGGAGCCTATTTAATTTGCAATTTGAATTCATACTGTGGACAAACGAGATGTTTATTCCATCTGACCTGAAAGTGAAGAGCAGCAGTGAATCTAACAGTACAAGAAATATTTTCCCCTCTTTGACACCTGTTACCACACATCAAGTTTGAATATCCATCTCGTAATGATATTTTATGCTTTGAAATGTGACAAAGTCCATGACCACTAGTTGTGATTTCTGACAGTGAAAAGCAAAAAGATTGATGTTTGGGATGCTGTGGGTCTTTGTAAGCCAAAAAATTCGAGCCAAAATCACTGCTCAGCTGAAGTACCTTTGGAAAAGTTAGTAATGTTTCCAGCACTGAGAAATGGGATTTGACAACTCTTTCACAACTACTAAAAAGATTGCAAGAGAAAAGTCCCTGTGCTTTTTGGAACAATTATGGTAGGCTTGTGTGTAGTTTTGCCATATGGTTACTTCTGCTTTCCCAAAAAGAGGAGAGAAAAAAAAGACAGACTCATTCCCAGCACAGATCGTCATCGCAATGATTTCAAAGGACTGATCTGTAAAACTGAAGAACTTGCAATTTACAGCTTGATAAATCAACAGTCTCATAGGCACATCTAAACTCTATTATACTGAAGTGGAGTTGGGAACAAAAGTGAATCATGGTAGCACCTTTGAGGCAGAAAAATGTAAATGGCTTGCAGGATTAACTTTTTTTTAAGTAAATTAAGTTAACAATAGTTTATTCTCTTCTCTTAATGCTGTTAAGCCTCTTAGGAGCTTTCTTTTCTGCAAAACCCCAATGCTTGGTTTTATTAAAGGACTTCAAATTCTGTATTTTATCAGTAGGGATATTATTTTTTGTAAAGTTTTGCCAATTGTTTTATTATGTATTTACACAAGTCACATATTTTAATTTCTGAACATCCTTTATCTGTTGCCGCACCAGAGAGTTTTTAACAGAAGCTGGGAGGATATAAAGATTTAGTCTTTTGTAATGAAGAAAAATATGTGTAATTCCTTTCAAGGAAAACAAAGAAGTACTAGGAGGTAATTTTCTCAGGGAATCAGTACGTGGAAGTAAAGCTTTTTGCGTTTCTTCTTTGTCTTACAAATAAAGCACTTCTGTGACTCGGTGCAAAGTGAGTCCTGTAGTGCTGCGATTGTGTGGAGCTAAAGGATTTTTGCCTGATGACAGGTTGCTGTGTTTAATCCAGCTGGGTCTCACAGAGACCAAAATTCTTTCTCACTTCAATCTGGGTCAAGTGAATTGATGAAATGATCTTAATTAGGTGATCTAATGGGTATCACCGAAAGTGGCAGGGGCTGTTTTGTTTGATGGTCTGAAGTGGCCCAGGAGAAGGTGGGTGCTGCTGTAGGTGAGCAGGGGCTTGAGCACACGTGATCATCCATTGCCCCATGTGCAAGCAGGATAGCCATAGGTACACAAATATTCTGGATCATTTTTCTCTGGCTTTTTATTCCTTTCTGCGCAGAGCCTGCTCTGCTGCTTCACTTCTTTACAAGTGTAAAGGGATGCAACTGGTTTTCCAGTGCTGCTGTACAAGAGGTACCAGACAAGGAATTATTGTCACCTTCTTCTGCTATTTGTTGCTTCTCTATGTCTCTGTTCAGACTTGAATTCCTGTAAGCATTCAGCAGTACCCAGGGAAGGGCTGCTGTGAATGCTGGAAAGCTTATGTACCTAGTGGATTAGAAAGTAATGCACTGGCTGACCATGATATATTGACCTGCATTAAAGAAATCAGCAATCTCACAGAAGGAGCTTTCATCTCAAGTGTATAATCAGCATGGCATAAGATCAGGTGCCCAGTAGAAGATGTTATGCCAGTAAGTCAAAAATGCCTGATGGTGCAGAGATAAGTAGCTGTGCTCTCAGTTGCTTGCAGTGCAAAATTGAATCAGTGCATTGCTTTTGTAATGTCAAAGAACAGCTTGATAGACACAGGTTCACAGCAACCTACAGATGTACTTTGAACAGCCTTGCACCAGGACTTTCCTGTCTTTTGTTCCCTTCACAGTGCAGCTTTGACCCTCCAGAAATCTACATCCTATTTTGAACCTGCCTTAGCACAGATTTGTGGCTGACCTTTCTGGGCAGTGGCAGAATGGGGTGGGAAACATAAGGAGCTTATAAACTCCCATCCGTTCGTTCCATGCAATGGCTTTTCCCCAGAAATCCAGCCAGTATTGAAAGATCCTCAGCACAGTTTGGTTTCCAGTGATGTGCCATGCTAGGCTGTGCTTGACTTCAGTGAAGTTTTGTCTTCTGTGCTGGGGGACTTACAGGAAATAATGTTATACAGAAACAACAAAGATCGTATATCATACAGGGGAGACAGAACACTCCTATGAAAAAATCAGGCATTTAAATTCACATTAGAAAGACACCATCAATCTTCACTTAGTAGCACTTCTGTCAATGTCTATCACTAAACCATACACAAAACAGGCATCCTTGGTCTTTATAGCTTTCAGTGGTAGCATTAGCATTTTAATGATTTGCCATATTCTCTGTTCAGTCTTAATTTGGTAATTAATGTGCCATTGTAAGCTAAGCTTTGGAATAATCCCTTTTCCATGCTTTAAATTTGATTTTATTTGTATTCAGCAGCGAGTCAGGAACAGAAGGCAGCCCTGTGTTTCTCTTCCTTTTAGTAACTGCTGCTCAGGTATTCACTGCTGCTCTTAGTGTGAGAAATTCACTCATGCTGAGTGAATGGGATGTTGGTGTATTTGGAGGGACACCTGGGGACATGGGTTGACCCTGGATGGACACCAGGCTCCCAGCAAAGCTGCTTAATCACTTCCCCTCCTCTGCTGGAAAGGGGAAAGGAAATATAATGAATGGTTTGTGAGCGGTGATAAGGACAGGACAGATCACTCACCAATTACTTCACTGACCTTGGCGTCTGAAGGGCTGTTGGTTTCACATATTCTCACTCTTCTCTGTCTGCAATTGCTCCTGTGCAGCAACTTTTCCCCCTTCTTAAATACAGAGGTGCTACCACTGTCACTAATAGGCTAAGCCTTGGCCAGCGGAGGGTCCTTCTTGGAGCCATCTGGCATTGGCTTTGTCAGACGTACGGGAAGCTTCTACCAGCTTCTCATGGAACCCACACCTGTAGCCCCCTGCTACTAAACCCTTGTCATTCAAACCCAGTACAAAGGGTGTTTGTTTACCTGGCACAGGGAATGAGCGCTCTTCTTGCTGCAGAATTGTAGCAGGAGGAGGCGCATGTGGACAGGAGTATGTCTGAGGAGGCAGGGCAGAGAGTAGGGACCCTGCTGTGTGCCAGGTGCTGGGATGCTTTGGGATGTGGCACAGAACCCAGCGCTGCTTTCTGCTCTGCCTTTAAACCCAAGCTCCCCAAACGTAAAGAGATAATTTAACTTGGAAGAAGAACGAGCTGTTCTTGTGAAAGCAATGATGCGTATGGCTACTGCCCATAACTCCTCAGGGTGGCTGTAGGATCAAGGCTGGTTTAGGCTGTTATACAGAAAGTATACCCATTGCCTGGAAGGGGTAGGGAACCAACAGTCTGATTAACAGTGGTTGCAGAGGGAACATCACAGAGGCTTGGTCTCCACAAACACATAAAGTGGGAGTTTTTGCAGTTACTACAACAAACATAATCAACTGCTGCCTCGTTTGCACAGCCGATGAGTTATAATTCAACAAAACAAGAAGCAATTTCCAGCTGACTGTGGAACTTTCCAGGAACTATGAAGCAGTAGGGCTTAGGTACCCCAATGTAAAGTAGAGATTAGAGGACTGAGAGGATGACCCCTCCTGTTTCCAGGCTGAAAAGAGATACACAAAAAAAACTCTACTACCCTGAAACAATCTATGAAAGCAGGATGGCAGGCAAATGTCCTATAACTGATTTGCAAGCAGGTAAAGCTGGGTGACTGTTGTTTGTGGCTGTCACCCAGGAGTACTAGAAGAAGGATGTCATAGAAATGATTTTGACTTGTGTGAAAGTACCTGCATTATGGGAGAGGTACAGGTGATTGTTGAGAGCGGGTGCAAAGCTAACATGCAGAAATTAAAGTGATTGCTTTTTCTTTTAAGTAGTGGCCAATCCATGCAGTTTTGGTGGTTTGTTTTTTAATTAGGGCAGATGAAAAGATAATCTATAGAAAATTATCTGGATTGAGGAGGTGAACAAGGGAAACAATATCTTCATGAACCTGACAGAAATGGGCAGTCTAATGGGAAAGCCCATTAGACTGTCTCTGTCACATTGTTCAGCCTTTTTCCATTACATTTCTTTGTGTAATAGCTGTTCTTTTTGAACACAGTGGCATTTTTCATCTAATCTGATGGTGATTCAAAGCATTTATGCATTCTACTTATAATATGAACCACTGCTCTTTCACCACAGGGTTCACATTTAAGATTAGACTGCCGTGATTTTCACTGCTGCTCCAGTTGAAGGTCATTTAGTTTAGGAAATGGAGAGGGCAGCTGCCAAAAGGTAATCTCCTCTCATTTTACCTGGCAGTCACCTGTCAAGTTCAAATCACAGCATTAAAACCCACTGCTATAGCCTGCCTATAGTCTAGCTTAAAAAAGAATGTGGCTGAGACACACTGCAACTGTTTCTCAGTAAATTTAAATCCCAGCTTTCCCAGAATGTTTGCTTTGCTAATATGGTACTTGCAGAGCACGTCTGATCGATTGCTCATGTCAAACAGTGCCCAACACATAACGCTGTTTCATGATTATGTAATTTATGATGGGTTGGGTCACATTATGTCATAATAACACACATAACAATTATGCTTTCTTTTCTCTCTCAAACCCACAAGTTCTCAGTATCATTTTGGAATGAGATTATTTTCTCCGAAGTTGATTTCACTCTGAATGGTGAACCTGTGATTATAAAATCTGAAACCATCAGCCCATCAATTCTGTCATTATATATGTTCACCAGCACTTGATTCCACTAGTTAGGAGAAGAAACCTTCTTAGGAGAAGAAGAAATACTTTCAGGTCATCTTAGTTTTCATACAATACATCCAAATCATAGACTCATACATGTGAACATTCTGTTTCTCTTTAAGTGAAATGGAGAAGTCAGGTTCATCATTGGTGTCTGCAAGTTATAGCTGAAAATCAGAGAATCATGGAATGGTTTGGGTTGGAAAGGACATTAAAGATTATTTTGTTCCTACCCTCTGCCATGGGCAGAGACACCTTCCACTGGACCAGGTTGCTCAAAGCCTCATCCAGCCTGGCCTTGAGCACTGCCAGGGATTTGGCAGCTACAGCTTCTCTGGGCAACCTGTGCCAGTGCCTCACTACCCTCATATTGAAGAATGTCTTCCTTATATCTAATCTAAACCTACCCACTTTCAGTTTAAAGCCGTTACCCCTTGTCCTAACTCTATGTGCCCTTGTAAAAAGTCCCTCTCCGGGGATGATAAAAAGGAAACTATTCAAAGGTCAGATTACTTTTTGAAAGGCAAAATGTCTAAACGTTTCCATGTTTGTTGCCTCTACCTGTTTTCTTCTGCTTAACAGCATCTAGGTCACACGTAGTGATGCTGAATTTCAGAGCCTATGTATGTCATGTATATTTATTGACATAAGACCATCACTGCAAAGGAAAGGGAACCATGACCTCCCCCTCCAAAAAACTGTCCTTAAAGAATTCTGCAATTTGGAGTGATAGCGATATCACACATACCCCCAGTGTGAAGCAGAACAGGATTGAACGCTCCTACTTTGCCATCAGGCATTTCCAAATGTCCTCTACACTATCTTTGTTCAGCGTATTTTAAGAAAAGGCTGAGAACATTAGACTGAGTTTAGTGAAAAAGGGACAACATATGGCCCTCTCAGCGTGATGTCTGCTCAGAGAGTGGCATTAAAGCAGCAGAGAGG
This sequence comes from Amazona ochrocephala, assembly GCA_039720435.1. Taxonomy (NCBI): domain Eukaryota; kingdom Metazoa; phylum Chordata; class Aves; order Psittaciformes; family Psittacidae; genus Amazona; species Amazona ochrocephala. Next base: position 75,495,848 of record CM077881.1, on the reverse strand, counting down.
AGAGGTGGTTTTACTGATTTCCTTGCATATATATACGGGGAGCACAGCAGGTAATTTAATTGGAAGGGGCAAGAGGCATCAAGGGGCCTCTCTGTCTTGAGGGCAATAGTGTAGATGCTGAAGCTCCCCAAGGGAAGCTGAATAGTAAGTTCAAAAGTGGGTAGAAATTTCCATCCACTGACTGGCATTGGAGCTTAAACAAAAGATAACTGAAAGCTTGGTTCTGTGTAGCTTAGTAATATTATTTTTAGCTGCAAAAGGACACAATGCTCCATCCCAAGGCTTTATATTATGTGAAGTCTACAGTTCCCTAGATTTCAGGATTAAGCAGGACAGTTGGCTTTTGGCTTGCAAACAGAAACTACCCACCTGCTGCTTAGCAGTTCAAACTCAGCATTAGTCCAGCAGTAAAATTCCATAGCCTATGGGTTTGTTGTTTGTTTTTTTTGTTTTGTTTATTTTTTTGGTTTTTTTTTTTTTTTTTTTTCAGGTTTTCTTGTTGCTTTCTAAAGAATCTGTCCAATTCTTTTTGGCTTTTTATTCTATGGTTAAAAAATCACCACTGTGATGTGCCCATGTAAGTATTAAATCTACATATCCATGAAAAAGTATTTAAAGATGGTCTTTATTGAGTGTGAAGAGCTGCTATATTGCTTTTGCATATATGAGCCTTGGAAAACACGGTACTTTGTGTTTAGGGTGTCTGCTTATGAAGTGAAAAATTTTGCGTAATTAGGGACATTAGTACAGTAACTGATTGATCACCAAGAAGTGTGACATGAAAGACCGTTTTGCTTTACCAAACGTGTGTACTTACTTTTCCAAGTAATTGTAGAAACTCTGTTTGCGTTGTAAAGATAGAAACTAGAAAACACAACTCTCTTAACCTTTAATTTTGCATGGTGTATTAATGCCCTCTTCTATTGCTTTTCCCCAGAGAAGCTTAGAAAAGGTTTTTTCTGAATCTAAAAGAGAAGTTATATGTATCCCCTGGCCTTCTGTCACCCTTCTTCTCTGGCACGTTTCAACTTTCAGAGTGCAGGGTTGACCACAGCTGAACTATTTTCCCCAAGTACATTTCCTAAAGCCTTTGTGTTCATCTGATTTAAGGAAAACACGTATAGTGAAGAAATGTGCCTTCTGACCCATTTTCACTCAGGGAATAAACAGACAAAGAAGAAACCCTTGAGTACTTAAGATGCTTTATGGGTTCTGGTTTCTTTTCTTTTGGCTGTAAAGCCTCTAGCATTACCTTACCGATACTCCTCCCAGGTGACTAGTAACAAATGGTTTATGAACAAACGCAGAATAAAATAACCTTGTTATACCTGAGTAGAAAGAAAATAAACTATTTGAATGTGTAAAATATTTATATTCATAAGGAACATATCTGGTGCTGCTTATACAACTTATTTACCAAACTTGGATATTTAGGAACCGCCTCTGGAGGTCTGAGGAAGAGACATTTCCTGACAAGCTCTTGAAGTAAAATTTTGATAAGCATCATTTTAATTTAATTTAAAATATAGACACAAAGACTCCTCTGCAATAGGACTTCAACTTAGATTTTTTAGCCCTGATAAAATCAAAGCAACTCCTTAACAAAGAAATTCAAGCTCCAGCTGATTTTATTAATCATTTCCCTCAATCTTTCAAAGGGAAGATCTTATATTTGATACAAAGGGACTTCAATAAAGTCACCAAAAAGTGATTACGAGATTTTGCTTAGTTCGAGTTGCCCTTTACTGGCATTTTGCTGCAAGTTGTTTGCACACTTACATTAGCAATTGGCTCAGCATTCTTCTTCATGGGCTGTTGCCATCATGCAAATTAAATAATTTAAAACTCTAAAGAAACGAGGAAGGATTTTCTTATTTCGTTCTATTTTACTTGAACAGTTAACTGGAGTGAGCTGGAACCTGAATACTGGAAAGGTTGGGAATCCCTGTTACCCATAGTTAAGCTGAGCTCAATGGCAGCATAAAATCCAAAAGCTGCCAAAATGGCAGTTGTAATGGGATAATAATGTGAGGCTTTGAACAGGTACACTTTGGAAGAGCATTTTCCAGCAAGCACTGAATGTCATCCAGGGGTAGTGTTTGCTACATGGTGTCACTCTCAGAGGAAGCAGCCAGTTTCTAGAGCTTTCCATGCCCTTATTTTCTCCCCTTCCTTACTGTATGCACTATACTATAATTAAAACAATCTTTCCTGTGGGGTAAAATCTAAAAGCAGTCTCTACCAGCCAATGAAATATTTTTTGTTTATCAATATCTGGTTTTGAACCAAAATCCATATCTCAAGAAAAAATAGTATTTTGGTGGTTTTGCATTCTGTATTTCTTCTGGATCTGAAATGAAAGTAAATACATTATTTTTATTGCAGTTGTGTCAGGATATAGTAACAGAAATCAAAGCCAGAATAAAAAAACCTCAAAGCTGCCTCTATACCTCTAGTAGATGCTCTCCAGCATTCAGGGCCTTTAGAGTCTTCCTTTTAATTGAATGTTTGTGTTTTGGCCTGAGGAGAAATGTTTTTAGTCTGGTGGTCACACTGAGGGCAATGGGAACTTAGTGCAAACATGGTTAACCCCATCACCCTTAGCCCCCAAAAGATCCCAGGAAAGGTTCAGTGTACTGTGGGTGGCATGTGGGGCTGCATGAGAGACCAACCATGGGGGAATGTGCTGAAGGTGCATGTGAGACCTTCTATTCCTGCACGTATCTAGGAGAAACAATCAAGGGGGCAAAGACCCTGCCACCTTGGGGCTGCTCAGGTCCTGTGGGGCTTTGATCCCTCCAGAAGGGGCCAGGAATGAACATGGAGCAGGATACTGCCAACATCCATGGAAGCAGCTAACCCATCACACCTGCAGTGCTGGGCAACGTTAGTTTTGCGGGTAGGACCCCTTTCCTTCATGTTTGGTTTTGGGTCAGGCAGTGCTTTTACAGCAAATTGTGGCATCACTCCTTCTTGCCCTGGTCTGGCTTACCTCACCACCCAGGTCCCTTTTTGGAGTGAGGTGACCTACAGGAGGGCATCTAGTGCCCTCCCATCCCTGAAGCTCATTCATTCACATCCGAAGTTCAGATAAACCCAGGCAGAAATGCAAAACCTAAACATAAATCCGGTGGACGCTGAGTCCACAGCATCAGCTATTTACCTCTAGAGACACTTTGCTTTTGCACTACAACATTTGTAAAGGTAGATACGCCTGTATCTCTTAAGAACAAAAAAAATGGTCACTGCCAGCATATTGTTTGTTGCCTGGTGATTATCTGTATAGTTCTGTGATGAAAGACTAAATTTCCAGCATTGATTCCTTTTATGACCCTGCCAGAAAGTATTTATCCCACTTTAAATTCTGGCTATCAGCTATACATTGTAACAGTCTTGTAGATTGTTGTATTGCGTTTTGTAAACCACTGGTAAACAGTCCTGAGTTCATTATGTATCTAGGCAGGTATTTTACCCTGTTTAAATGGCTATTGAAATTGCCTCTTTACATCCGAATATTTACATACGTGTTGCTGGCAATTGTTGCAAATTCAAAGACATTTTTTTTCCTAAAAGGGCAATCAGCAGACAAAATTGGAAAAATTTGACACCATAATAAATCAGAGTAACAACAAAATTGTAAAAATAATTTGCAATGGCATATTTTGTTGCTGTTCTTGTTTGCTAGATTAGATTTCTGCCCCAGGTAATTGAAGAAAGAATTGTTCTGGTTAGAGGGATAAAATACATTAAAATCAAATATGCTTCTTGAACTCTGCCTAGGCTTTAGGATACCATATTTAGGATGGTGAGGCACTGGGACAGGCTGGCCAAAGAGGTGGTAAATGCTCCATCCCTGGCAGTGTTCAAGGCCAGGCTGCACAGAGCCTTGAGCAACATGGTCTAGTGTAAGGCATGCCTGCCCATGGCAGAGGAGTTGGAACTGGGTGATCTTAAGGTCCTTTCTAACCCAAACCATTCTATGATATAAAAGAACAAAGACACATTAAACAAGTGTAGTAGTTACTTTTTGTTGACTTTAAAATACGTATAGTCCAGCCTTTCTGTCACACCACAGGCAAGGGCTCACAGGTAATGGCTGCAGCATTTGGGCAAGTCGAATGCATGGGGCTGGCTTGCTGGTCTCCACCTGCATTTGACCTCCATTTGTGCCTTGCACAAACATGGCATTTACTACCTGAGAAGCAGATAAAAGCCACAGGGTGCAGACCAGAGCATCCTATGGCTCAAAGGCTGCAGATGACTGGTGGTGCTGCTGCTTCAGGGAGGAGACGTCTCTGTACCTGGCTGTCCTTGGCTGCTGGGACCTGGCATGTGATTGTGCTGGGACTTCAAGTTCAGACTGTGATATTTATAGATTTTCTGTAAAGGAACATAAAACCAAACTGCCTTGCTTCTGGGCAGCCTTTTCATGCCTCTTTTAAACACCTAATAAATACAAATAGGCAGAAAAATAATTCCTCAGACAACAAATATTGAATAACTAAAAATACCAGTAATTCTGGAAGTATTGTATCCTTGAGAAACTCTGAGCCTACAAAGCTCACTTTCTCCCTTTGTTTCAAAACACAGTACTTAATTTTCAAATGTGCTTAATAGTTCCTTACAGCTGAATTTGGAAGTAGCATATAGTTTGTTTTAATAATTTATTAATTTGTTTTGGTGCATAGTTTCCCATTAAGTATACCCTGCTGTCCTTGGTCTTTTTTAACCTGCCTTTCACTTCTGTCCTTCTTTGCTCCCTCCCTCCCATTTCTCCCCAGAAAGACTCAGTCAGTCATACTGAGTCTGGGGTTTGGGCTGGTTTGAGGGTATTTTAAGGAAAGAAAAGAAAAAATAACAACCAAAATTGTGAGCAGTCATGGATGGCAATTCCCTGTGCAAGTGATGTGGGGGAAGGAGCAGTAACTTTTCTTTTAGAGCATCTTCACACATGTGTAGAAAACACTTAGGATTTTTCCTTTCTCTTTTATTGTTTACGAAATCAAAGTGAATGCATCTGAGGCTTATAGTGATGATAGCAAAAGTTACAAAGACCTTTCATATGCAAAAAGACATTTTTGTCTGAGTGAAGATTTGAAATGTATTACGGTGATCTTGTATTCAAAGACCAGCTTTGCGGGGTTTGAGTTCTATTATGTGATTTCTGGAGGCTTTTTGTTTCTTGGGTATATTCTCCTTTTCCTTCATTTTCATGAGATTTGTATTATTAGTACTTTGTAACATTTTCACAGGGTCTTTCCTTTGAACCCTGCACGTGAGATGAATGAAGGAGCTGGTTTTGCTTTGTAAATCAGCCTCTCTAATATGTCTTCTGGCTCTGGAAATATCCCCAGAATTCAGAAAACCATCAGGCAATCTTCATCAGCACTTTAGCATGCTGCAGCACACTGCTTTGAAATTTGAAAGATCTTTCTGTTCCACTATTATGCGTCTTGAAGGGATGTGTTATCTCAGTGTCAGGGGATTTAGAAGGGGAGGGTGAAGCACTCACAAGAACTAGAGCTACAAAATATTTTTATGACTGAATAGCATGTTTTTAATGAAAATTGTCAGCTTCTTTTAGTTCAAGGTTGCTCTGTTTTGCTACTGCTGTTATTGGGACATTATCTGTCTGTAGTGATCCATCAGCTGTTCAAGACGTTCAGAGAAATAACTGCAGTCAGGTTTCCTGTTTCCTGGACTTAGATCCATTAACTGGCTTTCCCCCAAAAATTTAGCTTTTCTCTGACTTCTCTTATATGAGATATATATGTATCATATATTATATCATGTATTTTAGTGTGAGGTGTCCCTGCCCATGGCAGGGGGGCTGGAACTAGATGATCTTAAGGTCCTTTCCAGCCCTAACTGTTCTATGGTTCTATGATTCTATCTCCCAACTGTGCTAGGGGTATGTACCTGCCAGTTATCCACATCAGACAGTTCCTACAGCCTGTATTTGCACCCCGTGACTTCTGTGGCATCATGATTTCCAGCCTTATTGCCTGTTTTTCTGCCTTGGTGTCCATTTTCTTTGTTACTGATCTAAACAGCCCTTAGTATTTCCTTTCAACCGTGAAACTCTCGTCTCCTACCAGCATGGCTGTTACGGGGAAACCAAGAAGCATAAACTTGAACTTTGATTATTTTTATTTTAATTGATATCTCCATGAGGTAGGAGTCAATGCACAGGGAAATTCTTGCAGCACAGTAAGCAAAATATTTAGACACAGTCATGCTTTAAATGTCCAAAAAGGTGTCCATTCAGACCCCTGCTGTTTCTCTTCCCACTGTGAAAAGTCAGGCTGGTACGGACCCTGTGATAGGAAAGTAGACCCCAAAGTGAGTTACTGCTTCCAACTCTCCCTTTACAGGGGGGTACCACTCCTGTAGCAGGACTGCCAGAATAGGTTTTCAAAGCATTCCTTGCCTGCTCCTGTACAAAGCCTGGCAGCTGCATCTTGCCTCCTCTGCAGTTAGGTTTGCCACAGGTCAGCCCGTGCACTGATTTAGCGATGTCTCGGGTGCATGTCGCATTATGTTGACAGCTACTGGGGCCATCACAAGAAGTAAAACCACAAGAAGTTAATGATTTAGTCTCATAAAGATTTGCAGTCTGTATTTGGCCTAAGGCAGCCAAGTTCTGGTTAGCTCTTACCTACTGCAAATTACCTCAAGCAGAACAAGTCTGCTTGCTTAGAAATGAAAGTCCATTAGTTATAAGCAGCTAGGTGAAGAAATGTTGACTGCAGCTACTAACCCATTCACGTGTTAGCAAGCATGTGAGCATCAAATAGCCAGCATGGGGAAAAAGTCATTGATTTTGAAATAAAACTGATTCGGGAGGTTAAGGCCAGATATCCTTTTGCCACTGTCAAAAACAGCAGCTACCAAAATGGAAATCAAGAAAGATCTGTCCCAGGAGCTATTGCATTTACAAGTTACAGCTATATTTTAAATTGAGGGCAACAGGGATCAGTTGCCTATTTAGAAGCACTTGTGCCTTTTAACCATCAGCAGTTTCTGTGCTAAATGAGAAAGATACAATTACAAGAGCTCGTGAAGCGTTTTTTTCCTCTTGATGGCATATTTGGAGACATACAAACGAGAGGTAGCCTACAGTGTTGTAGCATCTCAGAATCCTTTTCATAATCAATCCCAAAATCGTCCTGCAGAGCAATATCTATCTACCTTACTGACAGATTCAGAACAAAGTGTGCTATATGGGGTTCATTTTTTTTAATAGACTAAAAGAATTTGCACAGCTATGCAGATATTTCGGCTATTTGACTTACTGTAATCAAATATGGTGAAGAAGCTCTAAGTGCATTTCAAGTTTATAGTGTGTCAGTTCAGCTGGCTTGACTGTTTTTTTCTATAGCAAGTCTGTTGGAAAATGCATTCAGTAGAGCAAAATGGTGCTGCTGCTAATATTAATAATAATACTTAGCACTTCAATTGCATTTCATATTTTCAAAGTGTTGTACAAATGCTAATTAATTAGGCTGTGAAGCTGAATACCAAATAGAGAAGAAGCTCTGTGTCACTGCTTGTAGAACAAGTTATCTTGATTATTGCACTTTTAGTATTTTCCTTGGGAAAGCACAAGTAATACAAGGGACAATTCAACTGCACAGAGCACAGCAGGGGCTGGGGGCACAACTGCTGCAAGAACCCCAAGGATGTGCTGATCCCAAAGCTGTGACAAGCTCTTGTGATTTGAACATTTGGAATGAAAGAAGTTGAATTTATTCCAGGATTAGGCTTTTAGTTAAGTAACAGAAGTGGAACAATTCTCATTCAGTACTAAATCCAAGTTCATTGTTTTTATTAATCCCACATTTACACGTTTTAGCTCTTCCTCAAATGTATAAAGCTCACATATCAGCCCAAGCACGTCTTCAACACCCTTCTATTAAAAAAACTTTGCAACTGCTTCAGAGATCACTATGGAGCCACCCTGTAGCTTGATTGGCCATCAAAAGAAGCCTTTTTTATAACAAAAGCGAGTGACCAAGACCACCATCAGGCCACAGGGCCCCAAGGAAAAGGTGGCTCAGCTCATAGCCGGAGGCTGGCCAGGGTGCGGCATGAGGAGAGGGAACAGGATCTGCCATGTCCCCTTCGCTGCTCTTCTAGAGACCTTGTGTTAGCTGGAGGGGATGGCGTTAGCCAAGAGACATAATGCAGGGCCATAAGCTGAACGATAAAGAAATTCTATCTCCAGCCCTTTTGCAGAAGTTAGCAGTACCATTTGCCAGTTCATATAAAATTATTTTCTGAGGCTCTGCAGAGCCAATATTTGCTAAATGCGGTGCAGGTCCTGTGTTTTGTGTTCCATCAGCCCTGCAACACTTCAGAAAAGCCAAAACCAAAACCTTTGTCCCTCTTCAGTCCCTCATGCTGGCAGTTTGAAGTCTGAAAGATGCCCTCATAGTGAAGCCAGTTCCCTGAGAGCCAAGCTGAGCTGCTGAAGGCACTGGGGATGAGTTTGCTTTTTCCTGGAAATGATGGTTCTGTTTCAGAGAAAATCAAATGTGAATTAGAGTGAAGTAAGACCCTGGGCTGTGCACTGGTAGCATTAATTTTCTATCAAGTGTCATAGACATGAGTTATTCTCAAGAGGATTGGTGTGCTGCCTCAGCTCAGGGTCCTCTCCGCTAAGAGTACTATCACCCTCTGGTGCTGCACAGCTCCTCAGACAATGCTCACCTGTGACATGCCTTGGTCCTTCCACTGAGACAGCCCCATACTGCCACTCACTATTGGAGATGTGTCTTCAAGAAGAAAAGCATCATAGTGTTACTTCTCAGGAGCAAGGACATGAGAGAGTCAGTCTCTCTTGGTGTGTCTCTTTATTATCTTATTTATTTACTTATTTAGTCTTCTATACTGACCAACTTTGGCTCAACTTTGTCATTAGCTGTTTAGGTAATATTTTTTTCAATTTTCTCAGAAAGTGTTGTCTTCTGAAGAACATGACAGAATTTGCACCAGTGCACTATGAGTTAGCAAATCAGGTCCAGCATCCCCTGGCTATCAGCAAGTGCAGAAGCATTCCCTGGCGCCCAAACTGCAGTTTTGAACCTTTCACTCAAAAGAGTTGCCTTCCAAAGCAAAAAGCCTTCTAGATACTCAATAAACAACATTAGAAGTAGGAATAGTTGGCTTAAAATAAGTTAGGAAATTGCTTTCAAAGATGCTCTACTGATTGTCTGTATAAGAGAAAGTCCTGAGAGGGTTCCATAGGCAGTGTTTTCCCAGTCTCACATGGTTGATTATCCTTGCAAACATCCACACTTGTAGGGAGACTATGGGAAAGAATACCATACTGTGCCATGGGAAGGAATCATGACATTTTGACAAATTTATTCGCATTTGAAAGGGACTTTACAAACTTCTGTAACCAATAAAAAGATAGAAATAAAGGTAAAATAGTAATCCTCCTTTTCCCTTCTCTCCCAGAGTCAATGGAAAATTTGTATTCCCTTTTGAAAGAAACAGGCTTTTATCCTGAAAATGCTGTTGCACCATGTTGCTGTTTCAGAAAGACAGAAATAGGCTACTGTTTCGGAATCAACAGTTCAGGAATTTTATTTGCCTGTACTGATTATTATGAGGAAATGGCAACTAATTTTTGGTCTGACCACCAGGCTTTTGTTAATCAATTAAACTTTGCCTTGATGAAAGCAGTGTGCCTAGCATCCTACTTTCAAATTGCCTCTCAAAATTGTCTTGTTTTTCTCTATAATATGAAGAAATCACTCTTATATTTCTGAGTAATTTGCATGTGAGTAGTTCCTTCCTCTATTGAAATACAAATGCAAGGTGCTTCCGTAACTCTGATGATATGTTATGATGATAAATTCTCATATAACACTTCTCAAAAAATTTATGCATTGATGCACGTACCAAATGTTTAGAAACCAGGGGACATGTGTAACAGCATGTTCTCTTTAATTTCCATATTATTTTGAAAATACCATGTTGATACATTTTAGATCTGTGGTGATGGGCCCAACAGCCTATCACTGACCCTCCAGGCAGCAATGGATTTGGAAGGTTCCTGGTACCTTTATACTGTTCACTGCACTCTGTCAGACAATTCCCTCCATGGCAGGAGGCAAAAATGCTCCCAAATCGAAAGCTAATTGAAAAGTTACGAAAGGTATTATAGAGCTACCAAACTCTATGGAGGGATGGGTAGCTGAGTGCTAATCAATTCAGAATGTATTTCTTCTGGGACCAGCACTTACTGGCAAGTAATTATTCTTTAAAAGATACATACCATAATGGATTCTGCTTCCCAAGAACAAAGGCTCAAATGATATTTCCAAGAACAATACCGTCCAAAGTGGGCATTGCATTTCCCTAGTGATGATGGGTATACTTTGATTATATTAATACTGATGGACCAATTAGGATTGCTAGGCACTAACTCTATTAATGCTCCCAGGCAGTAGCTCTACATCAGTGCTCATATGCCAGAACCGTTTATTTACATGCTTGCAACGGACAGCCGTAAGGCACCTCTGCTTTCCCAGGAACCTCATTCGTGTTGGCGCTCGGATCTTGTAACCCACTTATCAAGCATTTAAATTACTCAAAACTTAAGCTGCTCAGTGCAGAGTGCAGGAGTCTGCATGAAAATAAGAGTCAGAGTCAGCTGTGTTTGTTTACTAATTAGCAAAGATCTGGTCTGGCTTTAATGAATGATATGGCAGCTCTAACTTTATGCTGAATCTGCTACAGGATTTGCTTTTCTGCAGTATTTAGGAGATAGCAAATTAGTGACTGTTTTAGTATTGTATATCCTGTTGCTCAAAAAAACAACCTTTGGGTTATACATGTCTTCTGTGTATATGTACATAAATACAGACCATATCTATCCTGCACATGCGTATCATTCATGCACATGCAGACTTTGCATATTATATTCTCTGTTGTGGCTCAATAAAGCATTATCCCTAGGTCCTCTCCAGTCATTTGCTCTCCTCCCATGCCTCTCTGCTTCTCACTGTCTGGTTGCGATTTGTGTTAACTCTTATTTTACCTGAATTACACATGTGGTCAATATTCAGCATTCTAAACTGTAAGTTACCTGAAATTTTTTTCAAATCTTTATAGTACTGAAGCTACATGCAAAAATCTCTGGAGTCAGTTCTACTCTTACTGAGTTCAGAATGCAGTCAATGCATCTGCACAGAAGATGTACAATGGGATAAGCAAAACCAAAATCTCACTCATACAATATAAATTACTTTTATGTCTGAAGGAGTAATTATCTAGTGTCATAAGAAAAGCAGTAATAATTTCCTAATGCTTCTTCCAAGTGACATGGGAAGCATCAGACAGTCTGAATCTGTTAAGTACAGAAGATGTTAATGAAGATTAAAACTGAATTAGTGGACATACCAGTGCAATCATGTCAAACAGAAACAACAGATAAGCCAAATAATAATTGCAAACAGTGTTTTGTGGCACGTTCTCTTATGTGGAAGCAAAAAAAATCATATTCTCCAGTCGTTTTTCAGTCATTTTTATGAATGTTGTATTCTGTTCTTTTTCCCCACTGTACAAGCCAGGTGTTCCTTTTTGCTGCAAAACAACAATACATCATTTAAGTGGAGTTCATTTTTTGAAGCTCAGCGAGTTAAGGCTTTCTCCATTTCCCTGGCCGTATCCAGTCAGCTAGTGGAGGCACTGGCATGTGTCATAAATTTTGCTGCGAATATGGGCCAGCTGAAATGTATACCAATTCAGAGATTGCATCTCCTCAGCATCCCACTAGGCAGGAAAGGAAATGAAATGTGTTTGCTGTGTTCTGCTGAAGCAAGAGGACAGAGCAAGAGCTGAAAGAAATCTGAATTCCTAGCAGGGAAGAAAACCTCTCTCAGAAGGAAACTTTGGTAAAAATTAACCCCCAGAACACTGTCTATGCTGTTCGCCAAGAGCCCTTTCTTGGGCAGTCTCTGAGTCCAGCATGCCTCTTGCTTGCAGTGATACACCAAGGCTATCCCTTTATTGCCCCAGCAGTGAGTGCTTTCGCTACCTTACACACATGGCTGCTGTGAACTTGTTTTGTGAGCAGTGTATGGAAAGCAGGTTGATAGCAAAAGTCATTTATAATTAAGGAGTGCTGTGATAAGTAAGAAAGTTTACTCTTCTGTCCACATTGGAATGGCTTTTGTGGTTATTCCAATTGAAGTCTAGGCTTCCAAACCCTGAAAACCAGCACGGTGCATCTCCGGCACTTTGGTATTTCCATCCCACTGCCATGTCCGAGAGGAATGGCATGGAGGAAGAGACAGTTACTTCTACAAGCAACTTGCTTTATCACATAAATGCAGCCACAATGGTCTGGTTGCATGGGAAAAAAAGGCCTACTCCTGTTGTCCAGTCCCCAAAACCACCACACCTGGTTGTTGAGTAAGATGCTGTCAGAAAAAGTCGTACTTACCTATTTGCTGACCCCACTGACCCCAGACGCACTCCTTCTCTTCTCTACAGACATTTTATGGGGTTTCTAGAGTTACTTGTCATGTTCATGGAACGTTCATCTCTCTTTTTAAGCCTGAAACATTAATCATTTTCTCAGCAGAGCCATGCAGTCTGTCAAGGTCACATGACTTTATCCATTTACTTTATGCTTTGACAGGCTGAAGGTCACATTCCTGAATTAAATATATATATATATATATATATATAAAAATCTACAAAGGATAAAGAAGTGCTTTGTCTCTCAGGAGGTCTGGGTTTGTCAGTTCAGCCCTTTGCTCACTCTAGGCTGGGTACATGGCATGTCCACCCTTGGAGCCAGAATCTGTCACAGGAGGAGTAGGATATGTATCAAATTTGGAGCTTTTGGTCATCCTGAGGAAATCAGTCCTGACTTGTTTGACCTGAGACTGTGGGCTGTGGTGTCATTCTGCAGTGATTTCTGGTTTCTGCATTACCCCATTTTTTCCTGACAGCTCTGTCTCTGTTTTGGGAAGCAGAGGTCAGGGTAAAGACATGTCTAAATGACATTTGCTTCTTACTGTTTGGGATTAAGTATTCTCCCAAGACTACTTTCTGTTCTCTGCCAAGGAGGAATGAGCAGTGTGAACCCTAAATGGTCTGAGCAAATACAGGCACTAAAAATCCCTTAAAATCACTATGGGAGGCAGGGGGCTTAGTTCCCTATGTATTTATTTCATGGAGTTTTCCATGACTATAATGAACTTTGTGCAAGCAATTACACACTTTCATGTCACAAAAGGGGTCCTGGGAAGGAGGGAAAAGCAAAAAGGGGATTAATTATGCTTGGTCACTCTCTGGATTACTTGCTTTTGTCTGTTTGCTCCAGGGTTTTTCTCTTAACTATGCATCAAGGATATGTATTGACTTTGCTGAATTATTGAAGGTAGTTGCAAATGATGCATGAAATGAAAAATCCTTCTTCACCCTTTGCGCAGACTGCCAACACACAATTCTGTGCAATCACTGCTGATCTGCACCGTAATATCAGGTATACATAGATACCCACAAAAATTGTTGGATTTAATGGTAGTGGGAGTTTCTGTTCTTGATATCTCTCTTACTCCTTTCACCTGTCAGATTCAGAAAGCACATAACCTACTACCAGGGGAATTGTCATCACTGAAAGTAGCTGCACCCATTATAACCTTATGTTGGTATAACTGGGGGTAGCATCTGGGACCAAGTCAAATTAAATAGGGAGTCTTCTGGTGTGCTTCTTGAAATCAGTCCCTTCAGCTTCCCTCAGATTTATGAGCATACATATGTGTGTCTTTTAATATTAAGGACAAGCGTGGGACAGAATACGTAAAAATTGCCTAGAACTTGCTATAGCATAACGTACACCTGTACAATGGGAAAAGCACAGATAATGTAGAATGATGTGAACACCAAATGATAAACTGAGAGAGAAACAATTTTGTCACTTTCTACAACTACCTGAAAGGAGGATGGAGAGAGGAGGTGGCTGGTCTCTTCTCCTAGTTGAGAGGTAGTAGGACAAGAAGAAATGGCCTCGAGCTGCACCAAGGGAAGTTTAGATTGGATATTAAGAATAATTTCTTCCCTGAAGGGGAAGTCAGGCATTGCAACAGGCTGTCCAGGACAGTTATGGAATCACCATCTTTGTAAGTGTTCAAAGAAAGTGTAGATGAGGCCCTTAGTGATATTGTTTAGTGGTGGACTTGGCAGTTCTGGAAAAAGATTGGACTTGCTCTTAAAGATCTTTTCCAACCTAAATAATTCTATGATTCCATGAATTCCTAAGTTGTAACAGGGGGAAGAAGTATGCACAGGAACTAAGCCTATGCTATGCAAGACGAGAGAATGGGGTGGTGAAACAAGGAAGGGGAAAGAGACCAGATGGTAGAAGACTAGACTGTGAGATTGTCAGTCCCAAAGAAAACGTGGAGGGTGCAGAAGTTGAGCCATGTCAAAAACAGGTCTAGGAAGAGCATATGTCAGGATTGAGGCCTCTGGCTTGTCAACATTTGTCTCTGGTCTAGAATAGGAACAAAGAACTTCCTGTCTTGCTCTCCCTGCCCTTGTGTGGCAGCATGAAAACAGGGGAAGCCACAGAGCCTCATATCCCTGCCTGTTGTGTTTGCCGTGGTCTCAAAGAAACAGGGAAGTCCACAATGCGTAACATATGCATTTACTGTTTTTTCTCTTTTTAAATATGCTTTACCTGTGAAAGGAATCTCTGTTTTGAAAAGCTACATTTCCACATAGCTACAAAAAGAAAGTCGCACCACATTTGTAATTGAGTAGTACACATGGATGGTAAAACTCTGGAATCGCAAGTGTTTTTCAGCAACTTTGCAAGCTTCATTTTTGAGTGGTGTTTATTTTAGCAAAGCATCCCTTGCTGAGAGGTCCCCCAGCTGAAACATTACATTTGCTTGATGTAATTTGAAAATCTTCTGAAAAGATGTATTATAAGAGTAAGTTATAACATTAGGGTTTGGAGCTTTATTGTGGCTGTGCTGCACAGCTGCTAACACCAGCCTCTTCAGAATTTATGTCCTCATCTGGGTTTTTCAGGAAAATTTAATTTGAGGAAGTTGTGTTTATCAGCTTCTTGGCTCGCTGTCAACAGCATGCTGCTTTCTTTTTAATATGAGGTGCTAATTATGTTTTTCTCAGACTTCAATATAAATGAAATGTATTTGGCAGTTGCCAACAGCTTTGCAGAGTACGATAAGGCCATCATGCAAACTTTGAGGTCCTCCGAGCATGAGTTTATGCTTTTGAGTTGTGTAGCTTACAAGTTTATTTCACACCATGGACAAGAGGATCTGACCTGCAGAGGTTACTACTAGAGGAGCCTGTTTTGCAGATGTTTCGGACAACATACACTTTCTGGCAGTTTCTAATAGCTCTGAACATCAGAAACAGCAGTTCTTTGTGAAGATGGAGAACAACAAAGATGGTCTTTAGTGAAAATTGTGTGGCAGTAACAAAGCACTTGAAGCAAACTAAGCAAGAGTGCACCTGTGAAATTCCTTCTGGATCCCTAAGCTGAGATGAAGTAGCTAACTCCACTCTGAAGGGGTGGCTTCCTCTTGTTTCTAGCAACACACAGTGATCTGTGTGCTACTGATCCCCATGGTTCTTGTGCAAGAATCATAGAATCACCTTGGTTGGAACAGACCTTTAAGATCATCAAGTCCTTGAGAATTACCACTTAGTCTTCTGTGAAGAGAAATCACAAAAATCTTTCTAAAAGGAGTCTGATCTCTCCCATGCACCTCCTCTGGGCACAGTGAAGGAGGATCTGTGGCCCTGAAATCCCTCTTCCCTGTGCCAGAGCTCCGGCAGTGATACACTATGTAGATCCCACTAGGAGATCCTCTCAGACACCAGCTGCCCAAGCAAATCTTGGAGATCTTCAGTTAGGGATTATTAAAGGAGTATTGAGCCTCTTAAGTTCCCACAACAAAAGAAAACAATTGCAAGACAAAAGGGAAGGAATTGGTAAAGGCTTGAATGCAGTTTGAATATCACATAGGAGACAGAGGCAATGTGTTTTCACAGGCCATCACATTAGGGACAGAATCACATTAGTGCAGGACAATCCTGCCATTTCCTTTGACACTGACAGTCTCAATAGCAGTGTTTTGAAGCTAAATAACCTGTGGGCTGCTGCACAGAAGAAAGGATGATGAGGTATCGATTGCATTTTAGTTAGTGAGAGGGAGAGTGAAAGGGCACAGTCTATTTATAATGTCTGGTTACCACTGTGGAAGGAGTGAGACCCAGAAATCCTGGGAAACCTTTGTTTTAATCAGAGGAGATAAATTCACTGAAGTCTCCAGAGCCTTTGCAAATCTGTCACTGGTATAAAAACTGGAGCACTGGGCAGAACAGTAATGTAGGAAGCCACAGTTTGAAATTATTAGGTATATTATTTGGGATTCAGAGATTGTTGTGGTTGTTTTTTATTGTCCTTTATCTTTTTTGGAAATCAAATCTTATTTCACTTAAATTGCACTTAAGCATTATGCTCTTAAACAAAACTTGCTCTCAGTTTATTTATAGAAAATAGAAATAGAAATGGAAGAGGCTTTTTAACATTTTTATACTCCAAGTCAGAATTTTAATAATCCCTTTTTGCAAAACAGGCTTTACATTTTCCATGCAGATATATCTATAATCTTTTCCCCTATCATAATAAAAAGACACTTCCTTGACATTTCTGTCTCCTCTTTTTCGTTTAGATTAAAAATGTCTTTAGAACAAATATGGAAACTTGCACTTTTCATTCTGTTGCTACTGTGCTATCATCCCCATAGAAGGACTGATGGTGTGTTTGTATTCATCACAACTGCTTTATGGCTTTGTTTCCTTCCAAAAGCAGTAATGTTTGCATCTTCCTGGCAAAAGCTGCTCTAGGACCTATGTGAGATGTTGACAGGATAATTTACAACATTCACCTCCCTTTGAACAGTGTCTTTGACTGATTCGCTCATGCTTGTGCACAGCAGTTGCCCTCCTGAGGATGCAGAGTAGTGGAACACCTCTAGGGACTCCTAAAATGCTAGCCAGGTAACAAGGATAACATCTTTTTCCTTCCCCCAGGAGCCACTAACCATGCACAGGCATAAGAGATAAACACATATTTCTTAGAACTGCAAGAAAAGAAAAATAATTCAGATCCCTGAAGAGATTTGTGATACGAAAACGTGTCCCTTCTCCCTACCCAAACTAAAGCAAATTGTCTTCTCTAGTCAATTTGATTTAGGTCAGCATGCCAAGAAATGCAAGTGTTGTCAAGCCCGTAAGAGGGACAGATTCCTCAGATTAAATGGGCCCACTGGCACCCCACTGTCCAGTCCCTCATGATTTTAGGCCATTGCATCATCTATTACCATTTCCATTGCTTCTCTCCTTCCTCCCACAGAGGTCCTTGGCTGCTTTGGGGACAACTGCAGTAACCTTCCTGCTGGCACCTGTTAGTGTCCTTGCTGGTATCTTTGCCATGGTAGAAATACTTTGGGAAAGCTTCTCTCAAGTGCATAATATAAGAGAGTCGAAAGACATGGATACGAAGGACCATAGGAAACCACTTGTTCAGTGTGCACTGGAATTCACAGAACACTGGAACACTTTTTTTCTTCAGGAGAAAGACATTTTGTTAATAGAAACCACATACCTTCATTCATGAAGCCTTGAAAACAGCATGTTGGGAGTCATTTGCTGCTGTTGGTAGATTTTAAAAAATTAAAGCCATTCTACAAGGTAGGAAGGTTGTCTCCATAATGGAATGGAAAAGGAAATTCGTAGTTAGTAAGTGAAAGATAGGTTTCAGCCCGTGGAAGTTTGGGGTAATCCTCCATAGAGACATCAGAAGGCACTGAAGAGTCTGTTCTAGGTGCTTTATGCATGCTTAACTGTAAACGCATCAATGATAGAGCAAAGAAAGGAAAGATAACCTGACTTGTCAAGCCAAACTGAATACAGATTAGTGATGAACACTGCAGACCTCAGAAAGGGCACAGTAGGAGTGCTAACTGCATCAAATATTGCGTTTTGAGTTGTTCTGGCATGAGCTGGGCTGGGCAGTGCTTGCATCATGTGCCCAAGGATCCCACTCTGGCATTTTTCCTCAGTTTCAGATTTGTGTGTACGATCTTTATGTGCAGAAATTTTGGCACAGATACATTCTGCCCCTGCCAGAATGTATGCCTTCTTCATCCTTTTATTCTTCTCAACATAGTCATTGTAATCATTTAGTTTTGTATAATAAGAAAAAAAAACCCAAACCCTCAGTCTTTAAATACACTGATTTTGGGTTTTTTGGTTTTTTGGGCTTTTTGTTTTTGAATGAACATCCAGGAGTAAGATACTAATGTTCCACTTCTACTATTGTATTCATACACTTGAAATCACTTGCTATTTCTTTCTGTCAAAATTAATCTCATCTCAGGAAAAATAGTTAATTAATTTTGGTTAATTCAGTCCTCTCCTGAGTTCAATTTCCTACATGAGATTTTTCCCATTTATCTATGTGTTTCTTTCAGCCACTGCATCAAAGTTATAATTCACCGTTGTTTTAAAGTTATGACTCGCAGTTACGTCATAGAAAACAGAATGGAGAGAAACTTGTAAGCTTCATTTGTTTTGACTCAATATATGTTTTTTGATTCTAAACACTGAAAATGCAGCAGAACCCCAGTCATTTCTGTTCGTTATATGACAAATATTAATAAACCAAATAAAGGGGACCACACTGGAAAACGTGAATTCTAAAAAAAATCGGAAGGAGAAGCTGAAACTCAGTTTATGAAAATGAAAGGAAAGAATCCTGAATTTTTTATCAGAGTTGTGTTTGGTCTGCATTTTTGAATGGATTTGTCATGCCTCATGTACACAAAGAACAATCATAAATCAGATTATTTATTATTTTTCTTTTAGATTAAGGCAAGAACAAATGGAAAAGAAAATATAAAGAGGTAGTTTTTTTCTTTTATTACTATGTAGTTGTTGACTTTGATGGAGTGGCTTCAAAGACTTTACATTTCTTCCAGCATGAGAGTAACATCAGATTAACATACTCCATGCACAACAGATCTCTGTTTGACCTATGCAGACATTTTCCGTCTTGAACTTTCTTCACTGTATAAAAGGAAACCTCAAGTCTCTTCTCCTAAAACTTGTAATGAAATTGAATATTGTTATATTTCAGTGAAAGAGTAATCCCAGTGCAGACAAAGTCTGATAGAGGTCAAAAGATGGAAAGTAGATAGGAAGTTTGAAATGGGAAAACCAATCAAAAAGTCATAGGAAATCCTCTCACAAATGAAAAATTGAGATTTTGGTCTCTGATTTGAGGTTGGTGGAGGGGGGATTTAAGGATCTGTAAGTGAAAATAATGCCCCCGTCCCAGTAGTTGAGCATGACACGGCTGTTGCGGCTGTTCCCAGGTATCCTCACTGCACAAAGTTTGACTCGGAGCCGTAACCACTCAATCACACTGTTTGGTATCTTGTGGATTAAAATAGTTCTGCTGAGATGCCCATCTTCTTTTCTGAGAAGTCATTTTGTTTCCTTTCGAAAGCAGAACACTGGGGCTTCGCGTTGGTGATTGTCATAGGATTTTCTGGATTTATTTTCTGATTAGGAAAGTCAAACTGCATCAGTCTTGACTTCTGGGTAAGCCTAATCACTGCTTAAAATAACCTAGTATTTAAACCATAATTTATGGTAGAAATACAGAGAAAAGAGGTAGAACACCATAATTTTAACCACAGTTTCTGTGACCTGTATGCTTTAAAGTGATAAATGTTCTTAAATGCACTTGCTTTGCAGAGAACCATTTTTACCAATCTGGCTTTATTCATCCTGTAATAAAGGCAAGAGTGATTGTTTCAGCATTAAGATTAGTTAACTATCCAGCTAATTCTGTGTTTTGAAGACTAGCATGCTACCTGCATAAACTGTGGTTCTACATATGGGTATTGTGGGGGTGGGAGGGAAATAAGCTCCAGTTAATTGTGTTAGTACCACTATGTAAAATAGTTACTAAATTGAACTATTTTCATCAAGAATGGGCATCTTTGTACTCAGACTTTGAATTAATATTTGATGCTCTCTGAGGTCATTAAAAGAAATTTCCTGTTGGGCTAAGTCTGCCACTAGGTCTTTTTTTGTTTGCTTGGGTGGAAGGAGCCAGGCTCTGAACAAGTAAAATAAGGAGGAAAACATGTATCAAGCACCTGAGAAACTTCTTTTGTTTGCATGAACTTCTGGAAAGAGGCAGACTTGCAAGCAGGGAGATGGTGACTTACAGCACTCCATTTCTGCAATTGCAGGAAAGAGACTGATTTTGTAGAGTGAATATGGATTATAGGATAGATAGGATAGATAGAAAAGTCAGTCTGTGGGACATACAGGCAGTGCCAGGAAGCGGCTGCCTACTTCAAATTCAATGCATCTGATTTTGACCTCAAAAGTTTTGAATACCTATCCAGGTCTGTCAGAACTAGCCCAGAATCTGGAATCTGAGGTTTCAGAAAGGTGTGTAGGACCAATGAATAATGCTTGTTCACTGAGGAGGATTGGCACTTGAATGTGATGACAAGTATTTCTAAATTACAGTGGTGGGTGGCAGAGCAATCCATAGGAAAATTAAGACTTTTATTTTTAGGAAGGTAGAAGAGCAACGTGGTAAGAGACAAATCACGAAGCAAACAGAAGTGGGCTGGAGGGATATAGGAGATAAACAAGCTATGCAGGGCAAGTGCATAAAATAAAAAGCCACATGGATAAAATTAGTAAACTAGAGCAAAATTTCTGACTCAGGTGTAAATCCTGAGGTCTGTGATTCAACTTGGGGCTTGTCTATCCAGAACAACCAGAAAAGAAGAAAAGGACTAAATAGGTTTGCTAAAGGAAAGAAAAATGAAATTTCTATCATGGGAAACTGGTTAAATATCAATATGTTTGGGTTTCTGAAGCTTTCTGGCAGGCTGGGACCCATGGCTGCCAGTCCATGACTGAGCCTTATTAGTGCTCACTTATCAAGAGATGGCTGGGAATGGGCAGGTGTCAGGAAGTAATGGGAGAGAGGCTGGGTTACAGGGCACCAAGGCAGCTTTCTATAGGAAACACCACCTGCAACAGGGATTTTTCCCCGAGATGTGGCTGGCCAAGTGCCAAAGTGGTTATTTTTCAATCTCCTTTCCATTTTGCAATAGGGGATATTAAAGCACAAAGACACTAAAATAATGTGCAGGTGAGTCAGAAATTGAAGAATTGAAAAGTACTGTAGTACCTTATGGAAATGAGAAGATACCAGTTTAACATAAGCATGGAATCAAATGAACTTCCTTTTCACCCCAGAATAGTGGCTGTCCTACATTTCTCTCTGATACAGCTTCATTCTGGCACTTCAGCTTGTCAGAAGCACTCAGTCCTGTGAGAGGTTTCCCATGTGTGCTCAGGGTAGGAGCTGCTGTTCTCAGTCTTTGGACTGTAAAAAGATCATTAACTCCCCACTGATCTTAAATGTTTATCAGTCTTCTTTTCACTTCAATTGATTTTCTAAGCACAGGTGTCCCTGAAACTGGAGCATTTGTGTCTCTGAGGAGCTGGGTACGTGGTTTTTCCTTCTGTCACAGGGCAAGGGCAGGAGAGAATGGTTTCTCAGTGAGAACTGCTGCATGAGAGGTGACTATGAAGCTTACTTGTTTTCCGTAAGCATTCACATTAGATTCTGTCAAGACAATTTGAATAATAATGATACTTTTTCTCCTGAGTTTCTTGCAGATTCAAAGTGCCCACTGCACTGCTTATACAGCGCACTGATACATACCCATCCACAGCTTCTCTCCTGCTACAGAAAAGGATTCCATGAAAAAAAAGTTGATGGGTTTATAACTTGTCAAAGACAGGGAGAAACACATGAAAAGCATAAAAGCTAGCAGCTTGGGGGTGGGTGGAGTGGGAATTTCTAGTCTGAGGTCTTACTGATTTTGGGGAAAAAGTAATTTGGGAAAGACTCCTTACTAGAAAAATAAGAATAAGCAGAACTGAGATGTGTATTTTCAAGTGTATCCACTTACATGAGACTGGACCCAAGAATCTTGAGGTACATCTGCTCTCTTCTTCACCCTTATACTTTCTGATCTTCTACCTATGGAAACCGCTGGACCTCCTTTGCCACATAGGAAGGAAAATTTGACTTTCCGAGCAATTAACGTCAGTTTTTGAAGACACTTATTTGCTCACATGGTGTTCAATCTCAATGGGAGCCATTGCCCATCCGATCTTATTTCTCTGGATTGATTTCCCTTGCCTGTAAAGTCAGGAAGATGTTTTCAGATGACACCTTCTTGCCTAATATGTTTGCAAAAATGGGTACTTGGATAAAACTTTCCGGCTCAAGACAGCTAAAGACAGCCATGAATGGTATCAGAGAAGACAAGCTGACATCAATAAACTGGGAAGGAACAGGTTTTACATTGAAGTACAGTAAATGAACATACAGAAAGGTTAAAGGTTCAAAAATGAAACCTTCTATAATAATACTCTAATTTCTTCCCTGAAATATTTTGCAATGTATTCATTCTAGGGTACTTATTATATTTAAAACATCCTGAAAGGGAAATTACCCTTGAAATCAGTATTTTAATTTCTATTATTTTTTCTCATACGTTTTATTTAATAAACTGTATTTTCAACAGCATTAGTGATTTTAACTTGTAAGCCTAAATGCTTACTTTTGTCAGACAAATAAACTGAGCCCAAACCTAAAATAGCCTCTTATGTCTGAGGGGATTTTCTCCTGTTAATTGAAAATGAACTGGAACTAAGCTAAATTACTTGAATGTTTAATCTTTCTTTGGTACACTAAGGTTACTCGTGGATGCAAGCATAGTCCCATTTCTAAATAGAAATAACAAGCTATTTAGTGTTTCAGCTTTGGTAAATGCTGAGAAAGGGCAGTGACCTGTAATACCAGAAAGAATATGAGCCTTTCAAACTCACAGGCATTCTTGCTAAAATACAGCTTCTTAAAACTTAGATTTGTTTGTAGCTGAGAGAAATGTTAAAGAAACTTCTTGTAAGTAAGCTGATTGCCTCCATCGTTAACGTAGAGAGAATTTAATCTTCAGAAAATTGAACTACTGTGCCAACAGAAAAATAAAGATGCTATTTTAAGGATCAAGCAGCAGGATAGACTGGATCTCTTGTCCTGAGGGAAAATTGCAGTAGTTACAGCTCCCCATGGCATGAAACTCTTGCTAATCCTCCAGGCATGTGCTCCTTGTATCATAAGGCATATCTTACCTACTTACTTACTCTGAGGCCGATCTTTGAGATAATGTATGTGGGAGCAATTCACATAGGAAAGCAGGAGGAGGAAATTGACCTGTATCCCTAGGGAAACTCTCAGCACAGAGAAAGCAGGAGAGATGGTCTTTCAGGTGCATGTGGCAGATAGACAGTGGTTAAGTGCTGCTTTCAGCAGCAGAGATGTTGGGACTGGTGTCCAGCAGAACCTGGTTTGGTGGCTGGGGATGAGGAGGAGTGGGGTGGAGCGCAGCTCACTGCATCTCAGTGGGGAAGGAACCATGTATTGGCAAAAGTCAATACTGCATTTACAGAGAGGACAGAGGCTCTTCAAGTAACAATAAGGCATCTCCTTGGCTTCTCATTACTTTTACCAGCAGGCAGATCCCCCTGTCTCACAGCACTTCATAGCCCCTTGATGACTTTCTTCTCGTCCTTCAGGTATAGGTGCTGTCTCGCTCCACTGCCACAATTAATATTACCTAGATATATGCAGTACAAAGGGGCTTTCTGCTCAGTCCCTCAAAGCATGGACATCAAGAGCTTGATCCCCAGCCCGTTGTCATTAGTGGGAGTCTTTCCATTCATCTCTATTCATCTGTGCCAGGCCAAAGCAGAATATAGATGAGAGAAGGAGACTTAGCCATTGCATTCTTCTTTCAGCAAGCCAAACTGTTTCTAAGGTAACTTCTGCTCCTGAGTTGAAGATGTGTGTCCATATGGAGTGATTTTCCTTTAATAACTGCAAAGGGTTGCATGTAATTCCAGGATGGGTCTGAAAAGTGCAGTGACGAACATGTTGGGTATGTCTAAGGTAAGGAACATTTTTATTATGGGTTCGTTTTTTTTCTTCATTTGGCAGCTAAACTGGAGGGAGAGAAGTAAAACCAGTTTGGAGCAGAGCAGGTGGAAAATAAAGGCATGGTGGTCCAGGTCCAAGCAGCATCCCTCTGCCCTGACATGCAGCAATGGTGCCAGAGCAGTGGCAGGAGAGAGGGGGCGGAGAGATGATGTTCAGGTGGCAGGTAAAGCATCAGTGGCACTGTGGAGTTTTCACTAAGAAAAGGAATAACATTTTCTGAAAAAATAATTCCTCATTAAATATTGACCTGTCTTTCAGAATAATCGATTTGCTACTTTCTCCTTTGGGACAGCTGCCAAAAATGGTACCTGGGGTGTGTCCTTTGAGCTTTCTTGGAGGAAATATACCTAGTGACAGTTGAGATAAAAAGTAATGATTTCCTCTTACTTTTGCTTTATCCTGATGTGAGCATGGCAAAGGCTGGAGACTCAGGTGAAAGGCTCACATTAAGTCAATTTTCTGCCTTCTCCCAGTAGCACCTCAGATGTCTTAATATTTGGAGTGTCATTTAGAGGTCAACTTTATTTTGACAAGGCCATATCCCTGGTACACTTGGGATCACGATCAACCTCTATCAGCTCAACTCATTGTCAGAGAAGTCTGCAGGTGAGGTTTCTGAGCAATGGCCGGAGAGCCATCTGCTCACAAGTGTGAGCTTTAGCGTGAGTGGAATGGAGAAAAGAGGCAATGCTGCTCCCCACACGCCAGCATGCCCGAAAGCTTCTTTCCAGGGGTAAAAATTAAGGTATTTTTTCTTTCTGTACACATTAATTTCCCTTAGTCCATCTTCTTTTCTAGAGTTGTAGATGCTGTTCTCTGCATATAAATTGTCATCATTGTTGGAATAGAACTGAAGGTCTGAGGCCTTGGACATGGTTACAGTATTGTCCACTTCTATTCCTGAACTGTAAATGCTTATAATCATCTCCAGTCACTTTGGGGATATTGACTAATAACTTACAAACATTAGGAAGACATTTCTAGTTACTGATCTTTTAAATAATCTGTCTGAGCAGATTTAGTGGTTTGGTGCTGAAACTGGATCAGATAGACCTTGGGTTTTTTATTTATGGCCGGTCAAAGTAAACATGGCTGTGAGACTTACTCCATTTTAGGTCATGGCATGAACTCCCATCACTGAGATTCTTTCTGAAATCTTAATTTATCCATGCTGACAGTATACTCCACTAGTAGAGAGCTAATTTACACCACTGGAACTCCCACTGATTCTGTCAAAGGTCAGAAAATTTCTTTAAAAAACATAGTTTAGAAGAGAAAAAACTCTGTGGATAAAGAACTGGCTGGATGGCCGCATGCAAAGAGTTGTGCTCAATAGCTCAATGTCCAGCTGGAGACCAGTAACAAGTGGTGTCCCTAAGGGATCGGTGTTGAGACTGGTCTTGTTCAACATCTTTGTCGGTGACATGGACAGTGGGATTGAGTGCACCCTCAGCAAGTTTGCCGATGACACCAAGCTGTGTGGTTCAGTTGATACACTGGAGGGAAGGAATGCCATCCAGAGGGACCTTGACACGCTTGTGAGGTGGGCTGATGCCAACCTGATGAAGTTTAACCATGCCAAGTGAAAGGTCCTACACATGGGTGGGGGCAATCCCAGGAACAGCTACAGATTGGGCAGAGAAGAGATTGAGAGCAGCCCTGCGGAGAAGGACTTGGGGGTGTTGGTCGATGAGAAAATGAACATGAGCCAGCTTCAGTGTGCGCTTGCAGCCCAGAAAGCCAACCGTATCCTGGGCTGCATCAAAAGGAGAGTGACCAGCAGGTCGAAGGAGGTGATCCTGCCCCTTTACTCTGCTCTTGTGAGACCTCACTTGGAGTATTGTGTGCAGTTCTGGTGTCCTCAACATAAAAAGGACATGGAACTGTTGGAACAAGTCCAGAGGAGGCCATGAGGATGATCAGGGGACTGGAGTACCTCCTGTATGAAGATAGGCTGAGAAAGTTGGGGCTGTTGAGCCTGGAGAAGGCTGCGTGGAGACCTCCTAGCAGCCTTCCAGTGTCTGAAGGGGGCCTATAGGGATGCTGAGGAGGGACTCTTCATGTGGGACTGTAGTGAGAGGACAAGGGGTAACGGGTTCAAACTTAAACAGGGGAAGTTTAGATTGGATATGAGGGAGAAATTCTTTACTGTAAGGGTGGTGAGGCCCTGGAATGGGTTGCCCAGGGAAGTTGTGAATGCTCCATCGCTGGTGGTGTTCAAGGCTGGATTGGACAGAGCCTTGGGTGACATGGTTTAGTGGGAGGTGTCCCTGCCCATGGCAGGGGGGTTGGAACTAGATGATTTTAAGGTCCTTTCCAACCCTAACTATGCTATGATTCTATGATTCTAAAAGAAAAAGAAGAAAATATAAAGTTAATTTAGACATAAATAAATAAACTGCATTTGACCTTTTTTCACAGCTTAAGTTTCAAAAATTACCTTGCTGTAGGTCTACTGTAATTTGCCCCCAAAAAAACAGTTAAAACTGGCCATCTCTTCTGTACTTAACCCCACTGAATTGCATGTTGAACAGTAGGGGGTGCCAGGACACAGATTTGGGGGACTGGAGCAATAGGCTTTTTTATGCTCTTTTACCCTCGAATCCCGTGAAATTCTGAATGTGTTCACATGGCTTATCAAGGGCACCAGAAGCTGAGATATTACTGTACTCCATCCCAATAGTGGCAGCTTCTGGGTCGAGTTGCTGTTGACAGAGCACCATTTTTACCCTTTTGAGTGGAAAGCAATGCTAGTACCTGATAGCACTTCAAATTTTGTAGTTTATCTTTTTTCTAGAAGTCAGCACAATGCTAAATTTACTATTTGTAGAATCTTTTTTCTATGGTAATAACTAAGCCATTTTAGCTTGTAGACCCAACTCATAATTACACCAGCTTCCATTGCTGATAGGCTGAAGCTAACAAGCCTTTAGTTTGGCATATAGGTTGTCACTGAGCAAAATATCTGTTTAGCAAACCATCAGAATTTGTGGATGATGGGAAGCAGATGCGTCATTAAGCACTAAATGGAAATATCATTTACAGTAGATGTCATGTTTCATTTTGATAAACTGCAAAAAAAACCCATGTGAAGGATGTAGCGGGGTGTATCCAATGCTGAAAGCAGTGTTTTGAAAGGTAACATTATTGATACTCTGCTAGGCTGGCAAACCTAAGATTTATTAGAAAATATGATATATGACTTAACAATTACCATGAAAGATAATGAAATGTTATCTGACATATGAGATGGTATCCCATATAAAAAGCTCACAGAAAATAAGCTGGAAGCAGCAGCCTTCCTTACTCTAACATTTTAAAATGTGATTACAGTTTTAAAGTCTTTCGTATATGAGACTTCTCCATCCTCCATAGTAACAGTGCCTATCCCCAACATAGCACTATGAACTTATGAGCTAATTACTTCTCACAACTATAATAAATACAAGCTTCACTTTGTAGACCAGGCACATGGAGTGCAGGGACTTAACTGGGACCACAAGTTGGCATCAGCTCTTTGTGGACTTGGCATTGCTGTAGACCAGCCTTCCTTCATGCACCAACTGTCCTAGCTAAAGAAAAATTGTTGCCGTTCTTTTTCATGACCTGTAATGGTTAAATACACTTTAATGTAAATATGAAAACACAGTAAAACATGCGTAATTATTCTGTTGTTGGGGGGGGAAAAGTCTTCAATTTATCATACTCGTGTCATTTGAGTGCCAATTTACTATGCATGCATCTCTTTCACATTTTATTCATTCTGAGTATTCTTCCCGCTTTCTCTTCTTCCTATATAATCTCATTTTTAATGTCAGTCTGCACAGAATGTTCATCTTCTAAATTGCAAGGTAGTTGGGAGAAAATGCATGTAAATAACGCTCTTCTTGGGCTGTTCTAATTCCTGTTTCCACAGTCAATTTTGTTAAGACTCTGTTTGCTTCAGATTTCCACTAAATACTTCTCAACAATTATGTTTCTCTTTCTGTTTCTGGAAACCCGATCTAGGCATTATAGCCTATTATGCCTTTTCTTTGGGTATTTGCAATTGTTCCCCTTATTATCCATGTGAAATATGTAATATGTATGAAGCAAATGCAAATCATGCTACATTATAATAGTAGTTAATAGTAAAGCTCCCTCTGTACTGACTAGGGATATGCTGCCGGAGAGGTACAGAAAGATGTTATTGGGTCACAAAGTGTGAAGTATAATAAAACGATGGGTTATGGTTTGCTAGAGCAATGCATTGACCTGCTGTGCAGGTCTGCTGGGAGGCTACACATCAGTCATTCTGTTGTGAATAGTGGTGCTGGTGAATCTCTGCTTCACCAGAGCTTAGACACATCAGCAAAGGCAATCTGCAGATCTCATTGGAGGGATATTCTGGCCTTCTAATCCTGAGAAAATGGATTACTTTACCCAAGACCCTGATCCAAACTGAAGTCCTGGTGTCACTTCCTCAAATAAGCAGAGGTTGAACACAATGAGCAGTTCACCACAATGCATTCAGGTTTCGGTACTGTGTGCAGACTGTAAACAGACCATAAGCCTGTATCTTCTCATGCACATTACATGGGCAAAGGGGACTCCTAGAGGAAAACAAGGGTGTTGAAATGCATCAGTTTTGCTCACCAGTGCTTGATTGTTTAGGAAAGACTATTAGGAGAGTGAGGTACACGCAGCCATGTGGTACAGCAGGTTTCCAGATGGGTCAAAAAATCTTCCCAGGCAGTGGGCCAGCGTTAAAGAGAAAAAGTGCTTGTCATTGTGGGAGAAACATGCCACCAACAAACTCCTGAGGTGGTGAGTGTTCTCTGAGGCTGTTGGGATTCACCAACCTGCCTGTGGAGCTGAAGGCAATGGACTTGCTGTGCTGATGCTCCTGTCACCCAGCAGTAGCTGAGCAGAGGTGACACAGAAGACAGCAGTAAGGACAGGGATAATGGTAATGGATGGCTCTTACATGCAGAATGACAGATGTACCTCGCTTTTCATCATTATGCTGCAAAGTGCTGGGTCCAGCCTGTGAACTGATCTCCTCCATGCTCCCAAGCCTCGCTGAGGCTCATGGCACAATTAATGACAAATGAACAGCAATCAAATTAATTTAGGAAAGCAGTAAGGAATCAATAGCGGTAGGGTGCAACTGTTAGTTAAACCGTTAACTGCATGTACCTAATTGTGCTCAGAAGTTGGGGTGCTTTAGTTCTGCTGACATTTATAAATTGTAAGCCTTCACTTTCATGGTTTATTATGTCAGATGAATCCCTTGGGAAAGTATTTTCCTCCCAAATGATGTTTAAATGTCTATAATTCTGTGCTGAATGCAATTTACCAACAATTGCAGTGCTTTAAAGCATACAGTGAACTCCCTTATTTCTGTATCAAGCAACTTGACATTTAAGATAATTTGTTAACTGCAGCAAAAACATATAAACAATATAATTTTCTTGTAAACAGTTGCCATGTAAGACACGCAGTGTAATTGGTAACCTCTGTGGCAGGCACGAACAATGCTGTTGAGCTGTGGATGTGGGTGTATAAAATCAAAAGAATTCCACTGTGTTGAACCTGTATTGGGTCTGCTCAGCTGGGAAAGTAAAAGCCCACAGAGAGGTTTGCTGCTGGAAAAGGTTCTTTAGTGGGGGAGAAAAAGGCATTTTCTCCAAGGCTCATTCATCTTCCTTCTGTCTCTCTGCAGTGGGGCTGAGCTGCCAGGATGTGGCAGAGGCTTGTGAATCTGCTGGGTTCCTGTCCCCAGCAGAAGCAGGTACTGCAGTGCTGGGGTCATACTGTACAGCTATTTGGGACCTGCATCCCTACTTCTGGTGGGGGTAAGGGTGCAAAATGGTCATTTCTGAGTATGAAAATGCCTCATTGTCCACCACGCATCAGTGCCTGTTTCATGGTAGTGGGGCACCTGAGAGCATGTGAGTGGGAAGAGCTTGGGTCCCTCTTCCCAGTATACCAGGTGAGCTTTTGCAGTATGTATGACCCATAGCTATGTTCTCAGCAGTCCAGTCTGCTTTTTGTGTGCATTTTTGCTTTTGGAACAGAAAGAAACCTTTTGTTTCTGGTGACCAAGTGTATAAGGATATAACCCTACACATCTTATTAAAACTGTTTTTATAAGCAAGGTGACAGACATGCACTCCAGCATAGAGCAATTCATAAACACTTTGGTCGATGAAGAGAAAATATGCAGTCACTAAAAGCAGTGTATTCTAATAAATTGCTTATAGATTCCTGGTGATATGATTCTACTTTAGCCACAGTTTAGAGGGTACAATAGAATTTTTACAAAATGCTGGCTGCTTCTTGCTAGTCAATTGTAAACTGCACCAACACAGCACATAATCATTAACTCACTGCAATCATTAATACTCTGTAAGCTGTGGTTCCTAAAAAAGCTTCTGATAGAGGAGAAAGAGGATTTTTTTTTTCTAGAGGCACATTATTCTGAATGCATCCTTCATCTGGCCACTGAAAAGATTCATTTTCCTCTCCTATTCACTTTGTTTTCTTGCAGGACTCTCTTTTGTGAACCGCCTCTCTTTGCAGGGTCTAGGGCTCTTCTAGGTAATAACTAGGCTGCCACAAGCCTTCCCCATTCAGATGCCCTTTCCTATTATTATAGCAGCTACCCTTTGTGGATGCTATTGTCCTCTTACTTCTATTTCTCTGGAATCAAAATCAAATGCTCTACTTCTCCCAGTGCATAATGGTGGAAACATGCTTTTCACAGAAGAGATCTGTATCTGTCGTTCCACTAGTTATCTGCCTTGGTACCGCAGTCTTTATTCTGAGTTTATATTATGAATCCTGCTTCTATTCAGATTGTGCTTACAGTATATCTAAAGGCACGTGAAACATTTGCAAGCACCTTATTTTTATTTAAAAATAAAATAAAATTTTATTTCCTTCTCAAACACAGTCTTTTAGGGGAATAAGGGTTTATGTACTCCTGGTGCATAGTAACGGTGTTGCTAGGGGGACAGTATTTCTGCAGAATCTCCTTCAGCTGAGGCTTCATCTTAACATTTGTCAACTCGTTCAGTGAGAATAAAGCAGAGCGTTAAAAGAGAAGCCCCACACCACTCACATCACCTTAAATATTGTACAGATGCAAGGGTTACCGTAACAAGGACTTTTTTCTCCTCTCAGGCATGATGCACACCAGCTGTGTATTGAAGTAAATGAAATAAGACTGCTTATTTAGTCTTCAAAATCTGTGCAAATGGTGTTTTTGTCTTCATGATCAAGCGCAATTATTAAGTGAAAAATGCACATTTAGCACACAGAGCCATAATGAAGCAGGGGCTTGTTTACCCAAAAAGGCTAGAAGTAGAAGGTGTTCAAGCTCGTTTTGTTTCTGCAAAAGCTGGGGGTTTGTAGCAATCCTCACAAGCAGCCAGGGTGCAGGACCTATCTAACCAAACACCACCCCACATGTTTGAGTATGTACTCACCTTCAAATGCACAAGTGTTTATGAACATATGTGCTTAAGCACACCCTCAGTCACCAGCATCAGGAAGACAGAAAGGATTGCACTGAGTAGTTTTATTAACAAAGTTAATCAGACTTTAATTTCCTTTTAACCCCATCAGAAACATTATGGCTACTGTTTTAGACCATGAAGGTCTTGACTTCAGGCAAAACACAATCTAAAATGAGCACAGAAATGAGATGCATAAAATAAAGGGAATGACAAGAAACATGCATCTTTGCATTGGTTCTTTAAGGTTGTACGATGCTTCTATAGCAGCAGCTTCACCTGTTTAAACTGAAGTATATTCGTATTATTTTCAACAAAAACATCCCAGCTGTGTCTCAACAGAGGTAATTTTCAAAACACAGCCACAACATAGGATTTGTTCTTTTATTTAATTAGTTTAGTAGAAGATAAGATGCTGTTTCTCATAAGCACATTGTCGTTTTGTTTTTCCTTAAAATCCATTAGCTTCTATGCAGACCTTTAAATATTTATAAGATTTAAATAATCTTTTAAAGCACCCTCAGAGAAGACATTGACTCTTCTTTTAGTTAAATAGCTCTTATTTTTCTGGTAGGGAATTGTTTAAGTACTCAGCCTACTAATTCCCCAAATCAATCACAATATTTTTATACTCAAATGTCTATTTTATGTAAGCAAAGAGAAATATGAGAGACAAACTTGTTATATTTATGTGTAAACTGACTTACTACTTGTATGATGGGGATATTATACAGTGATTCCGGAACTGGCTGTAAATTGAAGATGCTTTTAAATAAACATCTCAGGAAGTTCGCACCCCTCTAAATATTTATGTTAGAAGAAAAGTTTTGCTGCAAAATATTTCTCGTATTCACATTTCCTATTTAAAGCCATCTGAAGTGTTCAGACTACTTGTAAAATGGATGCTGGAGAACAAGCAATATCACCCTCAGAAGGAGCCATGAAGTTTGTGAGGAAAGCCAGAATTAGAGACAACTCCAGAGATGAGCAATATAACCCCTTGCCATAGCATCTTTCCTCACAACTCGTCTTTAAAACATACTCGTGGTTAAAACAGCTCTTGGTTAAAATATGCTGCAAGTGAATGAACAGAGGCTCGTGATCTGTGTTTTTTTTATTCAGTTGGCTTTATTTGGTCTGCTCTTTTTGCTGAGCAGAGTTTTTGTTTCTTCGCTTACTTCTGCTACTGGCAGAGTTACTGAGTCTCTGTAGAGTTAAATTAAATGCCAGCCTTAAGATGTCTTTTTAGAACAATTAATTGTGCTTAGAGATACTGCAAAAACGGTCTCCAGCATCATTCAAGTTCAACACCGTTTTCCTACACATTCACCTTGTGCAGAACCCCTCAGCTAAATCCAGTGCTTCTTGGGCACATTCTGCCGAGAAGCATATCTGCCTTTTCACATTCAGTCTTCTTCCTCTGCCCACCACATTGCCCCCAGCAGCTATTTGGCAGCCACAGCAAACTGGCACCAGTAGAAATTGCCTCACTGGTGGAGAAATAATTAGTGACAAAGCCCAAACCCATCCATGCACATGGTTTCATCCTACAAGTATGTTCTTGAAGGTCATTCATATTAACACTCTTAAAACAAAACAGGCACTGTGCAACTGTAGCCAACACCAGCGTAAGCGTAGGGTGTTTTCTAGCATTAGCCTAACCCTCTGGTGATACGATAGAAGATATTCCCTTTTTTTACTCCAGGGACAGTAGTCTGTTTGGCTGATTTAAGTGTTTTTATTGGAAATAACTTCCAATAATAACCTGTCTTGTTAGTACTATAAATTCTGCAGGGTAAAATCCTTTGTTTCTCATTAAATTAACTAATTACTGTCTCACTGGATCAATGGATTTAGGAGCAACTGACATAATCTTGCTAGGAAAGGAACACTGCCAAATTTCATCACTTTGCTTAAATCTGTTACCCTAGGATCTGAGCGCTGGCAGAAATTTATCACCATGTAATTAATGGTTTTAGTTGGTTGAGTGCCATATCAAAACAAGGCAAAGATACAAGTTTTAGGCTAAACAAGCAAACAAAATAGGCACTTGAGGAGCTGCATATGCAGTTTTTTAAATTAAGGGGTTTTTTAAACATATGAAAAAAATATTTTTGGGAAAAAAAACCCAAACACATAAAAGTTTGTCCCTCCTTGCAAGGCAGATGATATTCAGCATGCCTAGATGTAATGTTCAATTGGCCTGAAGCAGCAAAAGCTCCAGGCACATGCCCAGGTTCTGCAAGGGGTGATGGTGCACCCGGGCGCACACTGCATGCTCCCCACCTTGGCTGGGAGCAGGTATCTGTGCACTTGAAACCTGCCTCAGGGATGATTCTGCTTTGCATAACCAGGCAATCAAATCTCAGACTGGGGATCCCATGCACCATGATAAGGCTTTACCCCCCCCTCTGAACCTCGATCCCCACGCCTACTGTTTATGACTCCATTAAAACCCCACTTATTTGCTTTTTTGCCTCCCTCTGCAGAGGAATATTTAGGGTCCTGCCCTACGTGAGAAATACAAAACCAGGATTTCATAGGATTAGATATCCAATTAATCTCTAAACAGTTGATCCATAAGGTAGGAGGACTAAATCTTAGCAGGTTAATGGTGCAAACAGGCAAAGCCATTTCTCAGCTGCAGGCACTGCACTATATCCTACTCCCAGCTTAGCTATCCAAGTGGGTTTATTATATTTGCTGAGCTTTAATTTATACACTTTTTAACACACTCTTAGTTATTTTTAATTTGAAACTAAGAAACCCTAGCAAATCTCTTTCAATATAATTAGAATTTTTCCTTTGATTTGCTATTTAGTCATTATTTTCTTATTTCCACTTTATTTTCTGGGAATAAATCCTCTTATTCATTTGTTTCAATGAAGCTTGAAGAAAGGTCATTTAAATTGATTCACCTTTCTTATCTCCCTTGCCTTTATTCTATAATCCTACCTTCCATTGTGTGGAGAATAGCTTTCTTTTCACTGCTTGTTTCTGCCAGAAGAAAAATAGTAACCTTTTATTAAATAAATCTGGGAAAGCTGTGCTCCAAATCCATATTATCAGTAGCTTGGGGAAACAAATTATTTCACAAACTTAAGAAAAGGAAACATGCAGCACTTTTTGCAGTTTGATGCTAGGTGGCCTGAACTTACTGCCTCAAGCCGCTTAAATGACTAAGGGGAATACTTTGGTATAATCTGCAAAAGCAAATGCACACATAAACATTTAGGCAGCCAACTGTAAGAGCAATTTTCAATTGCTGTGTGGAGGTGAGGAGCATCATTGTTCTCTGTGATGCCGGATGCTGGGGCATGCGGCCATCTATTTTTTTCCTGCTATTCCCAGGTATTTCCATGTTTAAGAGCACTGTCCAAACTCACCAACTTGCCTCTTAACACACCGCATAGCTTCTGGAGCTATACCAGGCTTCAGCCTTGAAGGGAATATTTCTGTTCTCAATTTCTAACCTGGAGTATATATTACTTACCTCTTTGTGCACTTTTTAGCTTTTTTAAAATGCAAATATAAGCTGAAAAGCACCAACTGGACCAGAGCAACTTTATACAGGGATAAAGGATTTGATGTTAAAATAATCCTGAGCTACTACTCAGTTTGCCTTGAAAAATTGCATGAGTGCATATTTTTATTTCCTGTTTATAGTCAGTTGACGAAGAGTGTCAATAGGCTCCTGCACTACTTTCTGGACACTTTCAGGTTCTGTTTCAGAGAGATTTTTTTCTTTTCCCTGATCAGATGATGTTTTATGATGTAGGACAGGTTTTATACGAAGGCAAATGTTATTTTTTCAGATTGGAACATTTAAGGAAGCACAAGGAGGAAATACAGGATTGAAGTATACATTTAGGAAAATAAAAACAACCCAGACAGTTCTATTAACAATATGTTCACACACGTAAGGGTGTATATTCCTCATTTTAAACAACCAAAACAGTATCACTTTTTATATTGTTGCCAAGGTTACTGAATTTTTAATAGTCTCCAGAAGGTGGTGGTTTTAACCTACTGAATGGCATCATTGTTTAATATTAAGAATATTCTGATGAATGCTTTCTCAGCTATGGAAGATCACTTATTCCTTCAAAAACACCTAAAACTCCATTGCCATTTTAAAACTACTGGAAAGAGAAGGCCATTTTCTGACTACAAAAGCGCTGCAAATAGCAGTTAGTAAAATCACCCTCCACATCACACTGGCATGGGCCCATCTGGATGTGTAGGAGCTCCCCGTGCCTGGCAGCACCGGGGTGTGATCAGGGGTAGCTCTGAGTTTGGCAGCCCAAAGTTTGCTGGTGGCAACTGTGAGGTTTGCAGCATGGACACGGCTCCATGGTACCAGTGGGACTCCTCCTGATGCACTGGAGTTGCCTCTACAGTGAGCCAGCCAATGCCAGGGATGGGCTAAGGAGATCAAGAAAGGATGTGTCAGACACAGTTGCTTGGCATAGACTCAAGAGCAGGGAAGGTGATGTTCAGAGGAGAGAAAACAATTTTTTAGACCAATATAATGGGCAGAATACGGATAAATGCAGGGAAGGTACAGAAGCTGTCTTCAGGATCACAGCGGTGATAAGAATGCAATGAAACAAAAAGGTGGGGGGGCCTGATTGCAGTACAGAGACAACCAGTCCCACAGAAGACTGAAGACAAAAGATGATGCTAAAGAAAGGGAGAAACACTCAGGACCCGGACTTGATCACCTCTGTCCCAAAATGAGAAATGAGTACCAAGAGGAGGTAGGATTCCTCCAGAATCCATAAGGTTGTAGAAGGGCAGCAGGAATGAGATCTCTGTTTAGACCCTAGCAAACCAGACCTGCA
The DNA here is from genome assembly GCA_039720435.1 of Amazona ochrocephala. NCBI lineage: Eukaryota > Metazoa > Chordata > Aves > Psittaciformes > Psittacidae > Amazona > Amazona ochrocephala. Next base: position 75,459,327 of record CM077881.1, on the reverse strand, counting down.
TACAAGGGACTCACTACTGCTGCGGGCTCTTTTTCTTTTCCCTTCCTTCTGTAGTCACTTGCAGAAACCGCATTGTGGCACCAACATGTCTCATGTTAACGTTGTTTGTTCCTCCTGTTGAGGCATAAATACATGAGAATGGGTGGAAATGGCCTTCCTTCTCCATGCTTCAGTTTGCATTCAGGGTCACACCTGCAGAACATGAAAGAGAAAATGAGATAATTCAGCAAGCGAAGACTAGAGAGAAAGAGGGGTGGACTCAGCTGGGGGACAGGGATACTTCGGTTTTTCTTGCTATGTTATGTTTTGCTGCCTAGACAGGCATAAGTACTTGAATCTAATGAGTTAAACTAATGCTCTGGTAAAACACAGTTTATAAGAAAATAGTATCCAGTTTGTGGTATAGAAATATGTTGGTCATATATTATATTTACTGCCACCCACTTATCCAAACACCTGCATGATTATATGTATTGAAATGCATTGATATTGATATAGGCAGTAATCTGAATTAAACGTTTGATTTGAGAAATTCTAACAAATACGCATCTTTGAACACTAGCAACATTTTAGTAGGCGTATATTAGTCTTTAAATAATCTACATACAGTGTTATAAAAAAACTTGAAAAATAGTTTTACACTGTAATGAGGCTGATGTGAGGCAGGGTACTCAAAGATGGCTAGGTTTTCAGGTATTTGAAAAATGCAGTTTACATGAGGGATGGCCTGATGTGTTTGTATGTGCCTACATTTGGAAACAGTGGGCGGGTTTGAGATAACTCCAGGACATGCAGTGTTCCTTCGAGCTCAAGGCAGACTTCAAAAGGTTCCCCTACGTTCTCACTTCTGCATCTAATTTGTACTCATTTGGTTGTTCGTTCATTTTACACCAAAAGTTTTTGGGTGACATCAAGTCTGTCATCAAGACCTCAACTAGTCACAGACCCCAACTGCAGTAGAACAAACCTAATCTTTGCACTGTTTTTCAGTCCGCTCTTTGCTGAAATTTGGTGACCAGGCTGTGGAATCCATGGCATTCAGCTCACTATCCTCACTTGCGCTGTGCACCACTCCTCTGGCATCTGTAAAATACATTCTGCAGCACCCCGCCAGAGCACTTTCAAGGCAAAATGGCATTTTAAAACCTCCAGGAAGATAGACTCAAATAAGTTAGAAATCTCTTCCCCCACCCCCACCCCCGGTAGCCCAATAATGTAAGTGAAATCTTTTTGTTTTCATTAGTTTTCAGAGAATTGCTTTCCTCCAACTACCCGAGTGTTCAGTTCTGCAATGCTCTTCTGTGAGTTTGGCTGTTAAGCATTGAGTGCCACTGCTTGAAACTGGAGCCACACTACTGGGTGCTGCTATAATGACCTTCCTCATGAATATGTATTGCCAGATAAGTAAAGCAGAATGAAAGATTAGAAACTTTTAACACTCAAAACTCTCCAGAGCTTCAGTCCTGGAGACTGGAAAAGTATTCTGCTTCTTCAGGAGCAATGCACGGAGCGATCTCAGGGGTACTTATGGACCATTGTTGTGGTTTCTTGGCCTTTAACAAAAAGAAAAAATAGAAGACCCATTTATTGCGATGCTAAATATTTTCCATTCACAATGCAGTAGTGTAAAATGAAGTGAGAGTTTTGTACAAAATCTAGAAAATTAAACACCAAGGAGTGACAAACTAATTACCAAAGAAAAATGTGGATCCAGAACACACCCAGTTATTAAGGGGTTTGAATTCATTTCAAAATTAGACCAAATTAAATTCTGCGCAGAATGGATAGTAGTTGATATAATCATAATGAACATTACCATGTACTGTGCAATGAGGGAACTCAGCTGAGCTTGCCAGAGTTCATTCTTGAAATCACTGCCAACACAAAAAAATAGCTTCACCCACAGGTACAATACTGAGGAGTTTTAAAAACACTTCAGAGTGATGTTAGAGTTATGTTTCAAAAGTACCTACTTAAGTTTTGGAAACTGAACCATGCTACTCATTCCCCAGGCCAGAGTCTTTTCCTGGATCTCTGATGTTATGATTTTGTGTGGTCATTCAGTGACCATCTGTCACTTATCTTCTTTGGCTCCACATGTCCTCTGCTCTGATCATCATTGATTTTTTATCATGATTTTTTGCAAAAGGAGAGCCATAAACTAAATGCAGCAATAATTGCATTCAGGTCAGGGAAAAAAAAAGAGAAAAAGAAAAGCCCTTTGTTGCTGTAAATTGTTTATGTGTTTCCAAAGTGTTGGTTAGAAGCAGCCAACCAATTTATAGAAGCCCTTTCACACTGGGATCGTTTAGCTCATGTCCACAGTTTCATTATCAGCCTTTATTTTCAGAGAAGTAAAAGTCATATGCAAAAATTTCCATGCTAAGTTTCTGTGTGGCATAGAAGTGTCATCTCTGCTGCCTCTGGTTCCTCGACCTTTTTGAACTCCATTTGACTGTTTTGTGCTTCTCACAAAACCTGCAAATTTCCCCCGAATCACAGTGCCCACAAGTCAGCTGCAATTCTCTCCAGTCTCTCAGAACTGACTTTAGCGACATACACACCACCACTACCCTCTTCTGAACAGCTCACATCCTGGGGCTCCCATCCCAAGGCTCCCTGGTGCCAGCCTGGGGAGCTCACCCAAACCCTTGCCTTGGGCTCTGCAGATGGCCCTGCTCTGCATGGCCCCACACTTCTGTTTGTTAGGCTGATAAACAATCAGTCTGTTTACAATGCTAATTCTTTCCTATATTCCAACTAAATACAGACTTCATAACAGCACAATATCAAAAATAGAATCCCAGAATTTTAATACGCTATTCTGTCAAAAATTATCTTCAAATACCTTGCAAAACTGGCCTGAGCATAAGTTTTACTTTTTACATTATCCTGTAAGTTTCACGTACAGTAATGTTTTTGTTCATTCATGGCATAGCTATCTTTGGAATAAATTACATTTAGCCTGGTATTATAATTTCATCAGTAATCAATAATCCCTTTCATCAAGCTAGCTCTAGATATGGGAGAAAACCAGCCTTATGCAGCTGTCTTCACATGAAAGTGATCATGCTAAACTCTACCTTGAGGCAAAAAGTCCAAAGGGATTTCATCCTGAGGATTCCCTGTTTTCCCCTTTGAAAGGGTCCTTCTCCATGTTTCTGCAGCAACCAACAACAAGAACTAGATCTGAAGTCCTTTGATGTTTATCCAGCATGTCCATTGATTTAAATACGTCTCCTACATAAATACTTTAAGTGCAGCGTGTCTTCTGCCTGGGGAAATAAGGGATTGAGATCTGTCTCAGTGGGATTTTAGAGATGTTGCTCTCAGTGTTGCAACACCCAAGATCCATAAAACTGAGGTTTGTACCTCCCTATTCCTGCATGTTGAAGAGGGAGGAATCTGTTATTACACAAAGAGATTTGTAACATTCGGCACCCTGCACAGACACTTGCATTTGGAAAGCAGCACTGGGAGCAGCTATACAATCCAAACAACTATCTCGTTCATGAAATATTGTCCTGTGGCATCTATTCCTTCAGCTTTTGTGTGCTAATGGAAGCAGTATCTTCATGCTTATTAATATATTAATATATATTATTCATGCTATTTTAGACTGCCCTGAAAAATCTCAACTTCATTTTGTCTTTCCTAAAAATAGAGGTTCTCTGGATAATGCATGCAGAAACTAGACTTATCTACAGAATCCAGCCATCTTCCCCTCCCTTGGAAGTCCCAGAATCATTAGTGCTGTGATCCTACCAGGTTTAGAGGGAGACTGTATCTTCTGATTGTTATAGGCTACCATTTAGCAGATTAATACCTGATTAATACGCTAGCTGATCTAGTCCCTTTGAGATAGTACCTTTAAGATAACAGAAGAATGACTTCTTGGTTGATTTGACCTCATTTATGAGATGCTATTTTAACTTGGATGAAGTCTTCTTATAAGGGTAGTTAGGAGAGCGTGAAAGTGCATCTTGTGTGAGGGATGCCACTTTTTGCCTACTATTCTTAATGTCATGGTGTATAACTGCAAAAGTAGACTTAGAGGAGATAATCTTATCAGTCATGGGAACACAATAAAAATAAATGCTCACCAGCAATGCTTTTTAAAAAATTTATGGTTTCCCAAGTTAGAAATTTCTGTGTTGCTTACTGATCTGCTTGGAAGACCTTGCCATTGCACACGGCCATACAGCATGTGAGGACAAAACATGACTTTCGAAAGCCAGAGCATCTGTCCCAGTGAAGGGTCTTCCCTCCATCTGCCTTCCAGCTTGTTCTTTAGCCTTTCTTTCTCATCTTTTCAGATACCATCTTTGCCCCTCTGATTAGCAAAAGGTATGTATATTTTGCTGGCTTTTCTTCCCTTCACCAATGGCTTCAAACCCAAGAGGAAGTTAACTTTCTCCCACCAGCTGTGACACTATAAACAGAACATGCTTCAGCTCCTTTCTGTGACTTTTCCCCATTTTGTTCAGCAGAACCTTGTTAGGTCATTTGCAATTACCTTTGTGTGAAGTAAGTCAGCAACCACAGGATTTCCTTAACTCTTCTCCTAAACTCTTGAACTCCTAGGCAGCTACTATTAGGACTCCTTGGATGGTGAATCCTCAGAGGAGGAGTGGGTTTGGGGTTATTTTTAGGACAAAGTATTTGCCCAGGTTTACAATAGTGAAGGAATGTGGTAAAGAAAGTCTTTATTGGCTTTTTAATTGGTAGTACTTCGAAATGTTTTGCTTGAAACGTGCTTTCAAAGTGTTTTCTTTAGTTTGCATTTATCTCTGCTCTGCCAGCTTTAAAATGTGCTCTCAAAGGCTTCTGGGAATTATAGCTTAATGTGAATGTTTTTCCTGAGTAAAGGTTTGCGCTGAAAGAATGCTGTTTTCTTTCCAAAATTAGAATGTGTTGAATTCCTAATTACAGCAATTGGTCTAGCACCTTGTCATGAGAGTATGAGTAAAAAAAACCCTTGTGTGAGGTTCCAATTGAACCTTCGCAGTCAAAACCCCATTTTGAGAGAAAAGTTGTTCAGTCAGCGCCATCTTGTCCAAGCAGTTCTTGATGGGGAAAGTGATGGAGAACATTTTTGCATATCAAACTAATCTGGGGTGCAGCTTTTCAAATGAAAAAGCACTTTAACTTCTAATCAACATGGATTTCAGAGCATATGTACATTTACTTGATCGTTTTCAGTGAAGATTAATTTCTTGGGGAGCACAAAGTCTGCACAAGAATCCTTAATTTGGAAGCAGTTTCTGATTAAAAAACAGCAAAATGTATTAAGGCTTCCAATTACCACAGAAAAACAATTAATTGCTTGGCTAATAGTTTGTGACCAGTGTTTTTTAAAAGACTGTTAAAGGGTGTGGGACTAAGAAACTATTTGTAAATGTAAACTTTATATGTGTCAACTATGCACATATGTCAAATATAAATTTACATTCAATTAAGCAAGCAGTAATCAAGAACATTCATACAGGTGCACTGAAACAGAGACCCAATCTATGAATAAAAAGTCCTGTATAACAATGGTTTTTGCATCAAAATGATTTTAAGAATTGTAGTCTTTGAATTTCATTCAGCAAGACCATAAATTGGTTTTGGCCTTCCAGAGTTATGGTGTATCCTTGCAGAATGCACATTGTTCTAAGCACAACAAGTAGCAAGGATTTTCAGTGCATGTTGCTATTATATATTAATTCCTTAATGTAAGGTCTTCTAACTGTGCATATTTTGCTACTGCTTTCTTTAGTAGTCCTATCATCATTTTTCTTTTATTTAGGCACATTGCTAATGCCACTCTCAGCAGTGAAAGCAAGTTCTAACTTATGGCTTTACGCAAATGAATTGTACTCAGGTTCATAATTTGATATTTATATTTAAAATACATTCAGTGTACTTGGTACCAATAAGAGTAGTTTGGGGAAATATAAAATTAATTTAATGAAATAGAATACATTTCACTATCTCTTCTTTTGCATAGTCTCAGGGTCTAATTCTTTTCTCATTTGCACTAGTTTGATGTTGGCTAAGCTCAATTGACAGGAGTGAAATTGTATTTCATTTACTAGATGACGTGACACCAGAGGTTCATTTTCATATATCTTGACTTTACATTTTCTAATACAGGATAATGATGCTAAGCACCTGCTCAAAACATGATTGCTCATTCTCATGATTTCTATTATATTAAAATATCACCTGGGAGGAAAAAAAAAAGCTATTGTTTCATTTTAATAAACAAGTTCAGAAACCACATGTCTGTTAAAACATGCCTTTAATCTTGGTTACGTAAATAGCCACACAGCATTATGACAATCAAGCTTCTACCTACCAGGATGTACAGAGCTTGCCAGGAATAATTGCAGAGTGGTTGCAGTGACCAGCCCTTTCCCCTGTCCTGTAACACTTTCTAAAGATAAAGATCTTGTTCATTCTCATGCAATGAGAATGAATGAAAATGAAGAATGTCAATCCATGCACCTCTAACCTTTCAAATTGATCCTGCTGTGATTCTGTAATACTGGAAGGACAATATAAATAACTCAGTTTATGTGCAATATATGCTCATAGTAATACTTTTTTTGACCTTTATAATATTTTTTTCTACATAGAAAATAACATTTATAAAGTGGCAAATGATAGAATTATGTAGAAAATAAGGGAATCAAGAATAAAGACGGAATAATAGCAAGTTTGACATGTAGCTTAACAGTTCAGTGTGGGCATGACTTGCCTCATTGTGTAGTTTATATATAGCTTAATTATGAGCTAAAGTACAATTTACTGTAGCATTATTTTCTTGAAGACCTGTTTTATACATCATCTAGTTTCCTGGCAATTTAAAACCATGTTTAACCTGTATAAAATTAACTACATTTATAGGTGATACCTAAACGAGCTGAACATGATTTATGTTTTCTTTCCAGCCTATTTCCTAAATCAGATACGGTAGCTTAACTCAGAACAGAAGAAACCTACTGAGATTCAGCTATGGTGAGACCTCTGCAGCCAGCTTGGTTTCTGTCTTGTAGTAACATAAGTCAGATCACTCACAGAAATTTTCTTTGGCCTTCTCCTTGAAAATGGAGCCCCATGGATCATGTGGGATGTGGCTTATATGTCAGAAAGAAAGGATTTTGTACAAAGGTATTCTGTAAGGACAAAGACCTTTTACTTGTGAAAAAGAAATGGTAGGTAATTTCTAAGGTGTTTTACATCCACTAGAACAACTTTTTCCATATAATGCAAAAGATACATGATAATAAACAGGTAACATTATTGTAAAGAAGAAGGGGGAGGGAGGTAGTTTTCTGTTATGTAGGTTGCCATCATATCGGTTGTTGAAGTTGATGTTCATTTGTCTCAGAATTATGCCTTCAGGTGGTAGCTAACCATCCCACTGATCAGTAATTATTCTTTGGTTTATTTATCAAAATTATTGTGTTATTGACAGTGTTTGAAGAGTTTTGTGTAAGAGGAAGTCACATACAGTTCACTTCAGTTATCTAGTATTAGTTGGCATTTCTTAATACCACAGACTTCTTCAGGATACATATTAAATAAAAGCTATTTTACCTATATTGAATAATGACAAACTTCAACCAATACACAAACCAGGGATCTGGATCCCCAAGATTCAGCTGAATTTTCAATCCAATTCAATCTAGATGTCTTATTCACTGAGTATTTATTTATACTTAGAAAGTTAAACATAGGGCAAGCAAGGTTTTCACTTAGAGCTCATTATAGTTCTAAATGATCGTTCAATGGTATAATCACCCAGACCAAAAATGAACAGCAAACCCATGCTTTTCTCTCAAACCTGCTTTGCCCCAGAGAATATCCATGTAGAATGCATATTAAAAAATAAAGAACGGGAAGAGAGGTGGAGGAAAATATTACAAAATTATAGAAAATAATATGAAGCTTTTAATGTCACCTTTCCCAATGAAGTTAGTGGTGGAAAGTCACAAGAAAAAGATACGTTTTAAACTCTACTGTGTGATAAAGACATGGCAACCTCCCAGGAGATAGCTGCCTCTTTGATGAAAGGAAAGGTCCACTGGCTGTTCTTGCCTCACAGATTACAGCCCCTCGCCTGAAGCGCTACCGCTACTGACCTCTCACCGCAGACCCCTATTAATATCACTGCAGACTGAGAAAGCTGTGTTTCAGTAGCTAGGATAAGAGAAGATGATAATTTGTTGCCATATAATGACCTTCCAGAGTGGGAGCTCATCTCAATAGCATGTTAAAGCAATTCATTCAGGTATGACAGAATAAATAGGCCAAACTATATCAAAAATCCCTGAGCCATACACTATTTATTGCCAATTGAAAGATAAGCTTCACAGAAGAAGCTACTGTATATTTGCCTCCTAGTATAAAACTATTTTTAAATCTTCAAAGATATATTTAAAAACTTTTGCAAAGCTACCTGTCAGTTTAAGGTCCATGGGAAAAATGAGCTTCTAGCTCAAAGCTTTGAACACTGTGACTAGCATTAGTTTTCAGCTTAACATTTCGGAATGTCTTACATTAAACTTCATTAATATATATAAATTATAAATATATATTTTTATATATATATATATAAAATATACTGGTATGGCAAGGGACTTGGTAAAACTAGATTTAAGAAAATTGCACAACATATACCCCAGCAAAGGTTCAAAGTCTTTTTTTGGCTATATACCCCCTTGCTGTTACCATCTTCAGAAGTTAGTAGTTAGGACCTGAAGCTATGGTTACAGATTAGCAATTAATCAGTGACAAATAGGCATGTATTAATGTAATGCACGTACTCAAAGAAAAAGGCAGGAAAAGAAAAAGTATTGTTGTATTTCATGGGATAACAGCAGGAACAAAGTCTCTACCAGCGCCGGTGGTTGTGCTTACCCACTTGCATGCAGTTCTATGCAAGCCAGCCTTCATCTCAGTTCAGAAAAATGATGTATCTGCAAAGCAGTACATAGGATTATGCTTTGTTGCTTTAGGGAGCTGCTTCAGCTGAGCCTGCCACTGGAGATGAGCAATAAAAAGAATTTTAAAAGAGCTTTTGCATATCAAATCATTATAAAGAGACTGGAGATCACCCCTCTTCCCCTTTCCTCCTGAAACAAAACAAAGCTTTCTATCTCATTCCTTATTAAAAAAAAGAAAATCTGAACAATTCTACAAGTCTTCTGAAATGTCTTTAGAATCTAAGCACTAAATGACTCGGTGGCACAGAGAAAGACAGGTTGATAAAATGCAGAAATGTGTAGGAATGAATGTTGAAACCCATACTTGCTGCAGATTATATTTTGGGAGACATCCTGCAATTTGCCCATATTGTGTTTGAATGAATAGTCTTAAGGTATAGCATAAATTTTAGGAATATATAGTAGAAAGCTTTCTTCATACAAATTCCCAACCCTTTTAGGTGACACTGCTATCTGCTGGGACTTGTTCAGACCGCATTGAAGCCCACAGAAATGGAAGAGAACAATGCCTCCACGGCAGCAAACTTGGCAAGAAGTCAAGGGCAACGGCTTGATGGTAAATAACTTAGTCCCATGAAGGAACACCATTAATTGTGCATAAACCCAAAAGCTCAATGACCTCACAGCTGCAGCTAACAGCTAAAAACTCTGCTTGAAGGCAATGGGAACAAAGATTTCAAAGGAAGAAAGCTTCTCCATGTTCTCCTAATACTAATAGCTGTCTGTGCCAGGGCAAGGGTGTAATCAGTGATAAAAGTTGCAAAACTTGTCTGAACTGAGGCAGCAGTATGTTCCTGGTTCTCAAGTGAAATGAAGCCATTTTAACAGCAGAGCCAGATGATGTACTTGTCTTCCTAGGAGGTAATTTGTTCTGCAAGTCAAAACTTGCTCATGTTACCTGTGGTGTGAACGTCTTTTCAGCCTACCACCTAGCAAATTTTTTGCTAAGTGCTTTCAGAGTAATTGCATAAACTTTATAGACACAATCATAAGAGCTGGTAGCATTAAATGTAGGACCCTATAAAGAGGAGGACACTGATTAAAATGAAAGCTACAAATGCTGATGTCATGGTTTAAGCCCAGCCAGTAACTCAGAACCACACAGCCACTCACTTACCTCCCCCCCTCCCCCCCCATCCTTTCTCCCCCTGCTCCTGGAGGGATGGGGAGGAGAATGGAAAGAATGTAACTCCCACGGGTTGAGATAAGAACAGTCCAGTAACTGAGGTATAACACAAACCACTGCTGCTACCACCAATAATAATAGTGATAAGGGAAACAACAAGGGAAGAGAATACAACTGCTCACCACCTGCCGACCGATACCCAGCCTGACCCAGCAGCGATCTAACCCTTCCAGGTAACTGCCCCCAGTTGATATACTGGACGTGACGTGCTGCGGTATGGATTACCTCTTTGGCTAGTTTGGGTCAGGTGTCCTGTCTCTGCTTCCTCCCGGCTTCCCCTCCTCCCTGGCAGAGCATGAGACTCAGAAAGTCCTTGGTCAGAGTAAAGATTACTGAGCAGCAACTAAAAACATCAGTGTTATCAGCGCTGTTCCCAGGCTGAAAGTCAAAAATAGAGAGCTGCACCAGCTACTAAGAAGGAGAAAAATGACTGCTACTGCTGAACCCAAGACAGCTGATAAGTATGCTGGATGTAATGAAAAATGTGCATACAGGCTCAAAGAAGCTGTAAATATGATTATCAGTAAATCCAGTATGCTTTTGGTATCATGAAGGTTTGCTCTGGACCAGAGTCTATGATATGAATAGTCTGATGGTGACCATTAGCAGTGAAGTCTTTTAATGCCTAGCCATTAAGCATTTTAAGGCATAGCCATTCTCCCAGTCAGTGCTACTTACTGCACAGAACAGATTGGGAGAATGATCTTTCTTTTTAAATACCAGCAGAATAGCTAAATAATGGATAAGAATAACTGCAGTGTTACTGAGTGTTCAAATACGAGATGTGTTTAACACAGTCAAATTGCTGTGACCACATGTTGACAAATAAACAAGATGGGTCCTATTTCATGTCTCATCAGTAACCCATGCTTTATTCTCATTTGAGAGGTCACAGGGAATGGAAAAAGCTCAGAGGGGTGAAAGCAGTGGACTATGTCAGTTCAGTCCATGCTGTTTTCCCCAGGTGTCCAGGATCAGCCTCTCCCTTTTACGTGTTTCAGAGCTAAAGAAATGCTACCATTGACAGAGCAGTAAATGGATAAGCCTGACTCTTAACACTGCTTTTATTAGTTTTAACATATTCCGCTACCTTTAGTTACCACCTTTCACTGGTTCCAGAGATAACTAGGCATTTATACTTTAAATTACAAACTTAATCTAACTTCCAGAAAAGGAGATCTTGTTCCCTTTCATTTGGGATTGGGAAGCAGAAAGGTCAGGGGGTGCAGAACATTCATTTTCATTTTACTCTAGTGAGTAAATACTAGTACTAGACAGTCTATATCAAATCAGCTGTAAAGCAGTTGATATAAAAGCAGCATTCTTTTGCCTACGTGATTATACCTATTAACACAAAAAGTCATTTGATGTATATGTGAAGAATTCCAGTGGTTGTCTTTTTGATGTCAAGTATGAAAGAGCATAGACTTCATTAAGTGACACATCAGAAGGATGAAAATGCAATCATTAATCTATGTTTTATGATATTCTCCTAACAATGTATTGTAGAAATCTATATTGCTTCAAACAGAAAAATGTCCTGAAAAATTCCTTGAGTGTCAGAAAGACTCCATACTTCTAATTTTTTCTGCTTTTTAAATTTCCCAAGACCTTTATTTTGTATCTGAACATAGCCATACTCATCCTCTTCTCACTGATGTAACTTTAAAATCTGCTCAGCAGAGGCAATGTTAGGGTTGTAAACTGCAAACATGCATCCACTGTTTTTGAGTCCTTTGTCTTGGCCACGAATTACTGCATTTGATCTATTTGACTTTGTTTGTCTCTCACTGAACTCCTGGTGCGGTGCGCATATCCAGACTTAAAGGAGTCTAATTTCTTCTCATACGCACCTGACTCCTCCTTCTAATGTACTGAGGAATGTGTCTATGTCTGGTGACAACACTCAGATTTATATTGCGTTAGATATTGTTTCTAATCAGCGAGGAGATCCATAGCTGGCAAGGAGGGCAGATCTCCATCCTCACTAGGGATGCAGATTTGGGTCAAGATGTCCCTCACTGATTTTAGAAAGAAGCATCATAGCTGTGAACACTTTGCCTGACAGGACTAAGCCTACAGTAATCAGCCAACCATTTCTGCTGCTCATGGAAAGGAAAGAATTTGTACAAAGAGAAACAAATTCCCCACTGGGGAACACCGACGCAGGCAGAACAGTACAGAGGTTCGGTGCAAGCTCCGCAATACTCACCTCCCAAGGAGCCACTCCAGAAACTCTGTGTTAGTACAGTGCTAGCTGCATCTTTTTGCCAGGTCCTGTGATGGTGTGAGCCAGACAAGAAACTGGAGACCTCATTTCCCAGTGCAAACCTGCTGTATCTGGCCGCAGATGTATCTAAGCTCCTTTGTAGTATCTGAGCATTGCAGTGCAGCTGATGTGGTTGGATTTTTTTAAGAAAGCCTCTATTAGTTGTCAGCTTCTTCTTAAAAGTTCAAAAACATGTCTACACTTTTCCTAATTCAAAAATTCAAAATCTCTAATGTAAATTAAAACCCTCAAATGTACTGTGACTAAAAAATGAGAAACTTGATGATTAAAATGATGAATGAAATTCCAATAAATATTAAGATTTTCATTTTTAATATTTGAGATTGATAAAATTGATTTGACTGTGACAGTGTTCTGAAAGTATCTATATAGACAGCTTTCAAGGTTTTACAATGCAGTAAATACTGTTACAGTAGATAACAGTATAATCTTGCCTCCTACATTGAATTTGCCACAAACTAGTGTACCATACCATGTTTAAATCTGAAATTGCCTGCATATACCAATAGAGCAGGTGGCCTCCCTGGTATGACAGGAGAGATGTCTGAATACAAGAGGAAATCCTTGCACATCAAGGACCAGAGGCTTTTGTGATCAGGAAAAGCAAAATAAAGATAATGGAGATCCTCAAAATTATGAATTTTGTAGGAAATTAAAACCCATGGCAGAACCTCAAGAATATACTATGAGATCTACATAGAGTTGATCCCTGGGCCAAATGGACAACTGTTTTTGGCACTTAGAGGTATTCATTGATCAAGGCATAAATACTAATGAATTTTGTTTCTTTATTAGACTAGCAAGCATACAGTGGCAACTTGCTGCCTGGCATTTGAATATGACAGGGCGTATGCAGAGGTGTCTGTCCTAGCACTATTCTCAGGTGTGCATCATGCAGAAAAGCTGAGCCAAGACTGTAACTGAAACACAAACTTACATCTGTCACAAAAGCATTGTAAAACATCTGCTTGGTGTGTTTGATCCACTGTCCTCATGCCTTGCCCTGAATGCTGTGCCCAGGACAAGAGATTTTGAGGGGTCCCCCTGGACGGGGGGCAAGGGGTGAGCAGTCATCCATGGGGGCCGATGGGGATGGAAGCAGCCAAACTCCTTAGGACAAACATCCAGGGAATCACATTTGACCAGCAGCCAACAAGGCAGAAAGGCATCAGCAAGTTAGCTTTTGCGAGGACAAAAGTGCTTAAGGTTCCCTCTTGGAGGCAGACTCTTGCCTGGGTTCATGTCTTACCAGTTTCTTCAAAAGGCACAGTGCTCTGGAAATAGAGACCTTTACTCCTCATGCAGACAAACGATTTAAATTAAACCCTGATATGTATGTCTTTAATGGCAATTTTGCCCTATTAATGTCAAGCTAAAATTGAACCAACGTTGTTTTAGTAGAGCAACTGATATTAAATCTCACGCGTGCACCTGTATGAACCCACTGATGCATGTCTGAACAATTGCTCACTTTGGTGTAGAAACAAATGTAAAATAGTAATTCCCAGGTGCCTTGGACTGTGTCCGAACCTTGCAGCTTGTTCAGCTGTGCTCCTGCTGCAAACCTTCCCAATACAGTTTATTTGCATTCAGAAACCATGATCGTCAGATTATGTATTAAAGCGCACTTTGAATCAACTAAAGCCTGTTTGAAAGCCTAAAAGGCGTGAGGAGGAGGTTCTTTCCCTTACTATTTAAAGGCAAGGTAGGATAAGTTTTAATATTCTCTGCCTGGGCTTCATGTAGATGAGATTTTGTCTTCCATCATCATAAAATACAATCTTTATATCTCTCCCATGCAGTAAATAGCACAAACAGTAATATAGCTGTCAATAAACTGGCTGAATCAAACCAGCACTTTTTTGAGCCACTCCTCATATAGTGGTAATTAAAAAGAAAACAGCACTTGAGATTTTCTACTCAGACTTTTCGGCATTCAGCAAGGAAAGCATCTCTGAATATCTGCCTTTTCTCTCAGGCTTTTCTCCCTTTACTCTGAAGGTCAAAGGTTTAATTTGTATGCTCATCTCTTTCTTTCACTTTCCAACATATCCCCAGTTGAAATTTGACACGCATACCCATTAGCTGAATTTATTCTTTATCCATGCTTCATTAACAATGCACTTTGCTGTATTACGACACTAATGCTCATCATAAAATGCTCTCCTATGCAATGTGGCTTACAATGGATGGTGATTGATGGTATCAAAGGTAACATGGAATCTAGAAGGTATAACTTTACATGCTGAAATTGCAAGCTGTGGCAGGAATCTCAGCAGTTAGGGGCAGATCCTGACCTTGCAAAGTCTGTTAGAGGGTGTAAAATGCCAACCAACTTCTCTGGCACAACAGCATTAACCCAGCTAATGCAGAATCTCTACCCCTGCATTCCCCTAACCCAAGTCTGTCACAACAAACTTCTGGCTGAACTTGATCTTAATCTATATTATTCACCTGAAATGTTGAATATCATTTTTTCCACTAAATTGTGAAAAATTGGTTCCTGTAACTAGGAAATGAAGCTCAGAACCATAAATGCAAATGAGTTTTTCATTTTAAAGCTGCAATTTCCTTTTCTGATGCACTGTGCCACTTGTCCATGGAGTTTTGTCTTTTTTGGAAAATGATATTTTCCAATAGTATATGTTTCACAGGGTTGCCATGGAAACTGGGCCGCTCTTTCTCCCTCTTTCTTTCCAAGTCTTTCACCTTGAGAGGAAAATGGTTGTCATTTATAGAGCATAATTTTGCAGGTTAAACTTTCTGAGATCACTCTGATAGTGATGAAATACAATCCCAAAGTTCAGGGACAGGGGGAGAGGGGAGAGTGCTCATGTATTTCTAAAGGTGACAGCCAAATCCTTCACTGTCTTTTACCCTCACTTTTGCTGCAGGGACAAAGGGTGCTAGACTGACACACTGAGTAAATGACTTGGGCTCTCTGCTTTAGAGCATGTTTACATGGCATAGCAAACAAGCTCTGGCTTCCCTGCCTTTGCTCCAACAGGGGATATGCTGAGCCAGACCTGTTTCAGGGACAAGTCAGTGCCCCCTCCCCAGCAAACCCACACTTGCCCCCCAGGAGCCAGGCAGCCTGGCCACAGCCTTGGCCTTATCAGAAGCTGCCTGTGGGAAGGGCAAGAGGTGGGTGCTCACCCAGAGTGGCCCTGATGGATGAGTAAAACAGAAGCACAGCTGCAGAGAGCACAGAAATGCCTTTGTAGCTAGGAAACAGGGGCTGGTTTTACCTTAATGCCAGCCAAGGTTAAAACAAATCTTCCTAAGGGAAGGAGAGAGGAGCCTCAGGGAACAAAGCACTGTTTGGAACGACTTGCTGGTTATTCAGCCCAGCTGAAAGAATGTGCCAGAGGAGATGGGGAATGGAGAGTGTTGGTCTTGTTCTTTTGTCCAGACACATAGACCCTTCCCATTGCCTAAGACTGGTTCGTTTAAGTCTCCATACAGGGGTCAAGCTCATCAGAAGCTGTATCCTGTGAGATGCCAGGCAGCAGAACTAAGTGGATGCTCTTGGCGTGGCTGCACTAAAGGGATCAGAAACTAGTGACAGCGTGCCCAGCTGTGGGGCCTTGCCATGGCCATATAACATAGCTACATAAGCAAGTCCAGGACACAGTGCTCTAAATTCAGGGACAAAAATCCCTTCTCAATTTGCCATCTACTTAGTTAGATTGTTTGCCCATGAAATCTGACAAGTATATAAAAAAAATTGTCTATATAGAAAGTATCTTAAGGAAAACTGGAAGTCAGCATCATGAGAGAAAGACCTGCTGCTTTTATGCCAGCCTGAAACAAAAAATAATGGTTTTAGCCAGAGGAGTTTGAGATGGGTTTGGATAAATTTTGGATAATCATCTGAACCTCTGGATATGTGCCAGCACCATCTGAGGTTTAGCAACCACTCACTTTAACCCCTGCAAACCAATTAGCTAATGTGTGTAAATGCTCGAGGAATGATTTGTCAGGAGTCCTTTTAGTAGCACATATTTAGCAGGGAGAAAAATGGATGTTAAAAAGTAGGCTATTTAGCAAATGAGTGCTTGAAAGCTAAAAACAGTAGTAAAAAGTTCATTGATCTCTTTTTTTTTTTTTCCTATGCACTACCAATTTCACCTATGGAAAGCTGTGCAACTTTATATTCTCTGTGTTAGAATATTCAGCTCAATAGAAGGGGTTTCTCATCTTTTAATGAATAGCACTGCTGATGTGAAGAGGTTTGAAAAAGGCTTTGCGGGAGCACTACGTTGCACCTTTACTTGAAGAAACACTTGATATGTTTTCCAGCTGTTTTCTACAGATGTTGTACATATGTTTAAAGGTCAGTGTTCTTTTGAGAGCATCCATAGCCCCACTATCATTTAGATAACAAACAAACATCTCATGCCTGGATAAAGAGTTTTAAATACAAAATGTTACAGGAATAAAAACATCTAATCAGCAGATGAGGAATGCAAAACAGGTAACTGAAGGAAAACCTGCCTTATATTTTGACTGTTGTTCCAGCTTTAGAGTGCTGGGACTGGTCCCATGGGAAAAGACCTTGGAAATGGCATGTTAGGAGGTGGAGAAGCTGCACTGTCTCATGGCTCTTGCTCTTCCAGCCACCCTGTCACTAACAGAGCTACCTAAACACATTGTCCTGCTGAGGTCGAGTGCCTGGCCCCATGCAGTCCACTCCAGAAAAACCTATCTATCTGCCTTGTAAGCTACCATGAAATGGAAAAATGGTCACTCTCTCAGAAAAATAATGAGACTTTCAGCATCAAATTTCAAGATTGCTATGATATTCAGGGGGAAAGGGGGGAGAATTAGATTGGGATCATTCTTGAATTTCTGAAAAACCCAAAATGACAGTAGTGCTTGATTAAGTGCTGGCTTCTTTGAGAGAAAGAAGGGAAGAATTACAGCCTGGCTGTAGTGCGCTATTTGCTCTCAGAATTAGTACAGACCATTACAAATAAAAGGCATAGGTTTAATACTGGGATTTTTATCTTTTTTAAATTATGAAATTTATCCTGTAAATGATAGCAATTAGCTTTTAAAACACATAATCCTATAAAACTGAACTATAAGACTTTCGGATGTTGATGTTTTGGTTCGCAGCAGATAGTGCATAAGACTGACATCCAGATGACCTCCAAGAAAACTAATGAGGAAGATTATAGTTTTAGTAATCCCAGATTAACTACTGAAAACAAAATCACAACTCACAAGTATTTACCTTGGGGTGTTTGTTCTTCATTTTCTGGTGCAGCCTAGGTGAATTCATACCATGAAGGGAAGTGCCCTTTTCTTTGAAACACAATGTCTTCTGTTCTCTGTATCCAATCACCTATAGATCTGGTTAGCACCAGGTTGTACAAAAAGAAAAAAGAGCAAGTTATGGTACTTTCGTAATAGCCTCTTATCCACCTGGCAGTTTATGAGAGTTTTCATAAACCTATTCACTTCAGGTATTTATTCAAATACAGTGCTGCAGTAGCAAGCTGTCGCAGTACTGTACTTAAAGGTATCTCTCAGCTGCATAAAAAGGAAGTGCACATAATTACCATTTTTTTATTGTGTTTTATTACAAGAAAGAAGCACAAAGTGTTCTGGGTTCTGTTGTAGAATAAAAATTCTTCTCAATATACTGATGAGTTAGTCAGAAATAATTTAGAATTCCTTTTCCTTGGTGTGACCATTAAGCATTTTGGGGTATGTTTTTCTTTCCTATTGGAGACATCCAGTTTTCCTTAACAGATGAAAACTCATGCTTTTTAGAGTAAGGATATTAATTTTTATTCCCCAAACTTGTCAATAGATGCACAGACTGGTCTGACCGTCATGTCTAGATTATGCTTATAGCCACGTTTCCACAGGCTCAGGGTGACTTTGGGTCGCTTTACCATCCCCTCTCCCACCCATAGACACAGGTTGTCAGAGCTTCTTTTCATTCATGTTCTGGCAGTCTACTGTAATTCCAGTATAACTTGCTTTCTTGAATGTGTTTGTACAGAAAAAGAAGTCCATCACCTTGGTTAAGATTCCTCAAAACTAGCATGATACCAATAAGCAAGCTCTGTGTATTGCTCGAGGGAAGCTAATTGACAAGCATTCCGCATTTGATTTCTGATGCTTCCTCAAACAAGGCTGCGGTCTTAGTTCTTAGACTGTGAGTGAAATGGCAAAAGACCTAAAGCTTCTAATAGTCATAAAGAAAAGTAGCTGAAGGCAGCCAGCCAGGAGATAGTAAAAAGGACACTGAATGTCATGCAAATGTCTGTATTTTTGCAATGTATGTCACACGGAGAAAAATTCTCACAGGTTTTAGGACATGCTTATTTAGGGAAAACAGTGTAAAATTTCCAATCGACTTCTGACTTTTTCAAAAGAATGGAGAATATTCATTGTACAGAGGCAACAGTTGATACTTGTGAGTCATCATTTCTCAGTAAAATCCAGTAAAAGAGGAAATGGCTGACTGAATTCATGGAAAACTGATGTTCTAGTGCAGTATCTGTTACCAGCTGAAGGCACCCTGAAGCAAACTTGAGCTTAAAGCTGCCTAAAGAATGAATGAAGGATACTTCTGTAGTAGAGCTCCTTTTGTCTGCTACATTGATCCAGAATTAGCATCGGGGAAAGGAAATTTAGTAGGTTATTCTGTCAGGCCACTTGCAGCCCATATAAATCAGTCTTGTTCATATGAAGCACAATAAATATTGTGATAATTGCCAAAGTTACTGTACTTATTTCTGCTGTTATTGCATACAAAGCTGCATCATCCCAAGATGAAATCATAAATGAACGGAGATGTTAGCTCTGCTCAAGATATCAACTCCATGAAGAGGGTGATTAAATTTTCAATGAGAAGGCACTGTCCATTTGCAGAATTACCTTGACTTGCATTTGAAAAGAAAGCACTCTAGCTGCACAGTTGTAATTCTTGGTGGCTTTCCCTTCAAATGCACTTCTCTGAGGGCACAGCAAGTTAATAAACTATAAAACACAGGTTTAATTACAGGAAAGAAGATATAAATTGGCTATGATTGGGAGGCTTATACACTCAATGTGTTCATTCACAGTGTTGTCCAATTGATCATACACGCAAACACCCCCACATTAATTCAGTCACATTTGCAGAGTGAGCAATGCCACAGAGACATATGGTTGTGCCCAGCCATGGCTAAACAAAGCCACCTGGTTTATCTTCACTCCCAGTCAAACCCCAATCTGTTCCCAGTTTCAGTCACTGTAAATTGATGCTGAAGGCATCCCTTCTCTTGTCAATATGTGCATATTTGATCCATAGCAGTATTACTATGATCATGACTCTCTATAGATGGGGAATACGCCCAATGCAATTCCATAAATAACAAAAAATGTTCATTTCTGCTGGGTTTTTAGGATGCTTTGGAAGCATTTTGAACATGGCAAGAAGTGACTATCCTGGCAAGGATATTTCCAAGCCTCAAGGCTCTTGCTAAATACTTAACGTGAAGATAAAGCAAGGACTAAAATTATTATTTGACCACCTCTAGCTATAGTTTAAGTGTTATGCAGAGATTTAGCAGAAAGGTTCCCATTCTGCTAAGAAACACTTAAAACATTTGCTTGGTGTGTAAGCAAGCAACCTTCAGGACTCATCTGAGGACAAGGCAAGGCACAAAAGCTAAGCCACAGCAGCAGGGAGCTGACAAGCCAGGAGTGTACGCGCTTAAACAAGTTTCACTTATTAAAAGAAAAATGTAAGCTTCTTTTCTCTGACATGTACTGCACAGACAGAGTCCTATGATTACATGGTGTGCCAGTGTATCCTAATCTCCACCAGCCAAAGGAATTAGGCCAGCAGAACAATTAGGATCAAAGCGCTATGTAGCCCCCTCAGTTTTAATTCCTCAGGTGACACCTACAGATTACTTGAGCTTTTGGTACAGATAATGCAGGCTGTCACTGCTGTATAAAGAAAGGTAGATCTGAGATACTCCCCAGCAAAATTTCGAGCAAGTATCTATCAGTTTGCTGCATTTTATTGACCATGACATTCTTGACTATTGCTCACAAAAGAAAACAACTTGCTCTATCTTTTATTACTACCCATAGCTAAGGGCTATGAAATGCAAGGGCATACTCATGGCGGTATTTATTTGGCCTTCATCTCAGATGAAGTAACAAATATTTGAATTTTACATGCCTACTTCTAATACTGAAAGGTAACAGCATATACAGTTTCTAATAGACAAGGAGCAAGGCACTGGATTTTCATGTGTTGAAGACATGACAGGTGAGAAACCACAGGAAGGCACAGGAATGCAAATGTAGAGTGATGACATTAAAGCAGCAAATAATGAGAAGAAGAAAGCTAGCAGACAGAGGTAAAACAGACTGTTCAATAGCTAAAAACTAGCTAAGACAATTTGAGTGGGGAAGACTGATCGCTTAATTTAAAGGGAAGTCTCTGCATATGTAAAAGCTGATGAGAAAATAAAAGGTAAAAAGGAAAATTCGAGAGTTCTGTTTGAATTTCATTCTTTTTTGTAATTTTGCTTCATATATATATAAACCTCATATTTTAAAATAAGAAAAAACAACTTCTGATATGGTAATTATGAATATTGAAGGCCCCTATCTCTGATCACCTTAAGATAAGGAAAAAACCTATATTCAGTTGGATCTATCTTCTATTAAGCAAATAGCTCAGAAGAAATGTTGATACCTTCTAGACTGCCTGTCATGCTTAAGGGAGAATATTAAATATTTTAGTGACTTTTGTTATACTGAAGGGATTCATGGTTGCTGTCAAATGGATCTTCATATAGAAGCACTGAGTTCATTGAGGTTGATGAGCATACTAGCTGCCTGTCAGTCAGGCTAAAATGAAAAAAAGCCATTGTGCTGCTATAATGGATGTGACAGTTTAAACAAGAGAAGCTATTTACCAAGGTACAGCTTGACAAGGCCTTTGCAGACGATGAGTCAGATTTTGGAGGGTTAGGTACTCCCAATCATGCTAGGAGAACAGAGTCCGCTTTTCTTCTCTGAACTGGTTTCTGATTTAAGGGCTAATAATCATGCTCATAAAAGGTCCAGCTGAAAGGTGACTTGTATGTGCAGTATTGAGAAGTGGCATGCACCCCTTTCAGGTTGATGACTGTGACTGCAGTAAAACATTAGTCAGGCCCTGAAGACTGTATCTGCGCAGAAGGGGAAGATAGTTAGGGTTAGCACTTGCCCTATTGATGTATTGCTGTTAGAGACAATTTAGAATGCTTTGAAAATATGAGAAGGAAGGCTATGTGTGAAATAATAATAAAATGAAAGGTGTGAGCAGAGAAATCAAGTAGGATAATCAGAGTAAATGGAGATCAACCAGTGTCCTGGGTTCAGCAGTAGCAGTCATTTTTCTCCTTCTTAGTAGCTGGTGCAGCGCTGGTTTTGACTTTCAGCCTGGGAACAGCGCCGATAACACCAACGGTTTTAGTTGCTTCTCAGTAATGTTTAGTCTGACCAAGGACTTTCTGAGTCTCATGCTCTGCCAGGGAGGAGGGGAAGCTGGGAGGGAGCAGAGACAGGACACCTGACCCAAACTAACCAAAGAGGTATCCCATAACACAGCATGTCATGCCCAGTTTATAAACTGAGGGCAGTTACCCGGAAGGGCTCAATCACTGCTGGGTTGGGCTGGGTATTAGTTGGTGGGTGGTGAGAGGTTGTATTCTCTTCCCTAGTTATTTCCCTTGTCATTATTATTATTGGTGGTAGCAGCAGTGGTTTGTGTTATACCTTAGTTCCTGGACTGTTCTTATCTCAACCTGTGGGAGCTACATTCTTTCAATTCTTCTCCCCATCCCTCTGGGAGCTGGGGAGAAGGGAGGGGAGTGAGTGAGGGCTGCGTAGCTGAGTTGCCGACTGGGCTTAAACCTCAACAACCAGAAATTTCCTTTAGAAGCTGTCACTTCAGGATGTCTTTATACCCCCCAAAGTCAAAGTGGAGTCCAACACGTTAATTACCTCTTATGGTGTGGATGAATATCACTACTAATCCTTGCCTATTTGACCTGGCACTTTAATTTCTCACATTTAAGTAGACAGTACATCAGAATTGGGTTTTTTTAGTATCACAAAGATCTCAAACTCCTTGGCCATGAAAGGAAAGAGAAATGGTTGCTGCCACCCAGAAAGCCTTCACTACCTTGCAGAATTAGTCCCTCTGTTAATTGCTATGAGACAGAAGGTTGCAGAAGTTAACTACTAGTGCTTTCTTAGTCTGTTTAATCAGGAAAGGGTCATATTACAGCTGAAATAAGATGTTCTTCTCATTAAGGTAGTGAATTTCAGACCAAGATTGAATTCTTGTTTCAGGTACAGATTTGTCACAGAGGGCAAATCAATTAAAACTTCTGTTACCCACTAGTAAATGGGATAATTATTTGTTCTCCAGACCTTTTTGTATTTGCCAATTAACCCATGTTTATTTAGCCTTCAAGTTCTTGAGGAGAATGTCTGTGCTTAGCCTGCACACATCTATGATGCTGGGGCCTTAAGTCATTTGGGATCAAGCTATAGTAGAGCTTTTAGTATGTTCCAGACAGCAACAGATAATTTAAGCAAAATAAATGTTCTCAGCTACTCCTTTTTTTATTTATAAGAGCCAAAGAGCAAACTTTAGGGTAATTATGGGAAAAAGCAAGGCTACTGAACATAACCAGAGATAAAGATAACATTGACTGAAATAAATTGAAATAAAGGTACCAATGCCTGATGTCGATGCTCTAGATTATAGTTGCAACTATAACAGGCAGTACATGAAAAGAATACAAACCAATTAATTTTTAACCTGTTTCCTGTTAAGTTGTTACACTATTTTATAAATCCAGTTTTCATTATAGAATTAGAGCTGGAAAAGCATAAAGACAAGATAAAATGAATACACAGTCCCCACTGTAAGTTCAATAATCTGACATCACTTAAGTAGCAAAAACCTGGAAGTGTTTTTAAGAAGGATGTCACAAAACCACTAGGCTTAGTACACGAGGCAAAGTCTTTCACTGCAGATCCAGATTCTGTGTCAAAACCTAAAGAAGGTACGTTCTCCTAATCAAAGTTACAAATTAACCTAATTAATTTTGTAATTAACCTTGATAATTGAAACAAAAAAGGGTGACCTTCACTGAGTTTGTTCAGTGTTTAGTTTCAGACTATACGCAAATTCATTCCTGCTAATAAGGCCACCACCACCAAATGTTGATGGGATAAAGTAGAAATTAATTAGCGCATGCAAATGAAGATTACTTTTATTATACTGTCTCTAATTTATTTTTCCACAGAGCTATTTTTATATGAAGTATTGAGGATACTATGTCTTAGTCATGTACACACATTAGACTTCTATGAGAAAGCATATCTAAATAAACAAGCTTTCTAACAATAAGATTAGTATTTACTTAGACTACATCTTTAAAACAAACTATTCCCTAACTATTTTGGTGAATGGTCCTACTTGGAGTAAATTTTGCAGTACTTAGTCTCTTCAGATTTAGGTCATCTCCCCTCAAGTTGACAAGGAAAAAAGCCGATTTGTTTCATTTAAGATTTAGTAAAATAGCAAGATTTCATTAAATCTACAGAGCAATAATCTTCTACATCTGCATACAAATCACTGGTCTACCACCTGGTAAGGAAAGTAGCCTGGAATATGTTTTAAACTGTTTTGTATTCCAGTGCTATCAGCTTGAGCAACTTCCTGGAAAGGCTTTGAAGATCGACTTTTGTGCTGGAAACCAGGATGGTGTCTTGCATAGGCTGTCCACTGACTTCTCTGAATGAATGGAGTTATCTCCCTCCCTGTCTCACTGAGGTCTGACAC
Organism: Amazona ochrocephala; assembly: GCA_039720435.1. Lineage (NCBI taxonomy): Eukaryota > Metazoa > Chordata > Aves > Psittaciformes > Psittacidae > Amazona > Amazona ochrocephala. Next base: position 75,434,989 of record CM077881.1, on the reverse strand, counting down.
TTCAAAGGGTAGAGGGCAAAGAAAAACTTCTCAGCTGCTCTAGCAAATGCTATCGCGGTTATCTGTAAACTTGACTAAGAGGTTTGTAAAACATGTCATCACAATGTTTTGAATCAGCACATAGCAGAGTGCTCCTAAAATGGGCTTGAGGATATTATCTTCCTGAGGAAGGGGCAGGAAAGTGGTGTGCTGCCCCTAACTACATATACTCCATGTGATTTCTAAAGGGTGTTTGAGCTCAGTGGTACTCCCAGATGGGGCTTTGCAGCTGCAACTACCAGCAAGCAGCAAGGTGAAAGGGGAGAGGGAAGGTGTTCCATATAATGGCTTAGCACTGATTTCCTCTCTCCTACAGGCACTGGGCAAGAGAACAGGGGAATGATAGTTTATAGGTGATCAGTCAGAAAAAGGAGTTAGATGTAAAAAAAGCCTCTGCAACTTGCCCTGACTTACCTGTCTCACAGTGAATGAGGGAGGCAGTAAACACAGGCCCCACTGTGAGACTGGCACTTTTTAAATGATTATTGAAGGCTATCTCTTTCTGAAGTAAAAAAAATCTCTTCTGCTCCTGGCACCTTAATAACAAAAATTAACAATTGTATAGCTCATTTGCCCTCATTCCTTTAAGTGATGTAAAATGGTTGCCTGTATGGACAGTGTTATGCACTAATCCTGGAACAGATCAAGAGAAGACTAGCAAACAAGCAAACAATATTGTTTTGCTTTAGGGACTTACTGGGGCAGATGTAGGCAGTATGCAACAATGGCCACTAGTATTTTTACATTCTTGTGTCCAAATAAGAAGAAAAACAGGCAAAATTCCCTTCATCATGGAGCACTCACCTCTCCTGCTCTCTAATTCACAGTTAGTGTAGAACAATTGGGAAGGGGGGGGAGAATGTAATTATTTTGAGTTTTTTCATTACTGAAGCAGTGTCAGGATACATTGGATGCTTTTAAAATGAAAGAGGCAACTCTTGGTGCTGAAGAGCCTCTTGAGAACCTTGGTTTCAGCGCAGAGTGAATTCTGTGGCCAGCGTTGTCATCCCCAGTAAGTTCTTGATCTGTGCACCATCTACCAACTGGATGTTTATCTCCTTCTCTAGGTTGCTTGTTATGTGTGGTATTTTGAGAAACCCTGGCCTTCAGGAAGTGCTCCTACCCATGCACCTGCTACAGCATGCAAACGACAGCTGTAACTCCAGCCACTTCTACTGGATGGTCTATTTCATTTCCATGAGGTACGAACATGGACGTTACAGTTGCATGGAAGTTACAGTCACCAAGAGCTGGTATGAATGAACTGGGGACAAAGGGAAGCTATTCAAGGTGCTATTTAAGGAAAAGCCTTTGATACTTTCATTAGGGAATCAAATTTTCCAGAAATATGAATAAAACAAGCAGTTGCAGAGCGTCTGCCAAAGCTGGAGCTTACCGTACTAAAAAGCAGATTTGAGGTATGAACTTCCTTTATTTCAGTTCTGTGTTGCAACCGCATCCATAAATATAGTATCCTATAATCAATAGCACTCCTGCTGCATAACACCTGATCTTATTTATAGTATCATATATACAACAACACTCCTGACTGCATCACGCTTGATCAGAGCATACAAAACCACACAAAACAAATGCTACCCAGAGCAAGCAGTGAAGTTCCTTAGTAGAAAATCAAATTCATGTTATATTTTATTTTGCATCATCTCTATCCAGACTCTTTCTAACCTTTGTAATTGCTACTGATTTTTATTATTGATTTTTTAAATACTATTAATTCCAAAGCACTTGTACGATCCAGCACTGGTTCTTGGCATGACAGTATAATAGAAGAGTTCTGTTAAAGTCTGTTATGCAAAACCAGACATTGATGACTGCACATCCAGTGTGTAACTAATAACAAGATACAATTTCACTGCTACTTATTTTACTGTGGTCTACCATCAAGTCATTTGTCTTAACAGACAAAAACTATGGAATACATTTCATATAAAATTTAGGGTGCCCTATTTTTGTCTGCCAAAGCTGTGAATAGTGGTTACTTGAAACACACAATATTACATAGAGTGGTTTACCTGAAAGGCATAGATCAGCTTCAGCTTTCATGGTATACTGACTGGAATAGAAGCTTGTACTTTACTGGTTTAAATCCTTCTCAAACCACAAAGCTGGTAGCTTATGTACTCTATCAGCGAAATTATATTCACATCACTTCAATGCCATTCACCTGGTGAAGTTCTCTCAGCTACTAACGCTCAGACTTGGAAGTTAGGTTTTATTCTTAGATTGCAGAGCAATATTTTGGCTTTCTACAACGAGTTCCATACAAAGACCTCAGAGTCTTCTTACAATCTTTTGGGTAGATAAATACAACTGTACTATAAAATAGAGACTCAGAGGAATCTGCTCAATACACAGGGAGAACTTGCCCGTGATCACGTAGAATATATTTTATCATTATGATGGCCAGCTGGAATAGAGCACTTTTATAGACAGATGTAAACCAGAGAGTTTTTACTGTTTCCTGAGAGTGTAACTGAACATATTCTATTTCGGTTTTTCTTTCACATCCTAGGTACTGATTACAATACCCACACTCAGATTTTTTTACATTTCCTTTTTCTCTCCAGTACAAAAGATCACAGGCAAAAGCTGTATCACATCTGGTAGTACTGTGTCAAGAGCCTGTGCAATTTCCTTGGTTAGACTACTCAGGGAATTACCTTGGCTTGTGCTATAGAAATTCAGGATTATCCTGTAGCTTCTTAAAAAAATACTTTAAAATGATCTACCTACAGCCAACAGCTGATTCCCAATGTGACTGCCGTTTCAATGAAGAAGCTCTTTAACAGCCTGCAGTATATATCCTGGTATTGCTACATCCAGCTTTCCTGAAGCAAATGCAATACTTTTCAGACATATGTCTGTTCTTCACTGAAGGCTCATGTAATGAGAAAAATGAAAGTACAGTGCATTCTACCCCATGCGCAGCAGCAATACCTATCCTACAAAGAATCTGGAGACTTGTTCTTTACCTTGATTTACAATATATTTTAACTCTTCCTCTGTTACCTTTTAAAGAAAAGAAGCTAAAACTTCATGATGGTTATCAGTAGTAGTGAGAAACTTCCCAAGTCACAAAAGCCATCCTTGAAATACTGAATGCCCTGCTCCTTTCAATGATTCCTTTTCAAAATGCTCTGCAAGTCTGCTTACTACAGACACCATCTGATGGACAGCCCAGGATCTAGAGGCAGAGCAGAGACTTCTGGCCCTCACACCCATGGCTGGCAGAAGCTGTCTGCTGCCTGTCTCCATTCCAGCAGCTCAGCTGGAAAGCAGGTGGAATGACCCTGACTTTACTTTACTGGTCACTTGCCAATTAGCAAGAATCAAAAGAAGAGGAAGCCCAGAAGTATTTAATGCTGCTTTCCTTTACTTGTACCAGTGTTTTCAGTTTTTATAAATAAGTTATTCTCTAAAAAAATACAGTGCTCCGGCATCCAGCTGAATATCAATTTTACATATTCTAGAAGCAATTTTTTGTTATTTATGTGATTTGATTTTCTCTCTCATGTGTTCTATAAGGACACAGAGCCAAGGAGAGCTCCATATATCCCACACGTGCAATACTGACCAAAGTTCTGACCCCTCAGGGTTGGAAGGGTGACAAGCAAATAAGGAGGCCTGCTCCCCGGTACCTGCCTGACTTGGACCACATGGGCCAGTAGTGCTGCAGAGACCTTCAACTTGAGAGAAGCAGTGTGAAAGTAAAAAGAGCCTTTCTTCCAGATCTGGGTATGGATGTCTACCTGCCAGCATGGGCATTTATTATCACTATCTGTCATATAGCGTAGATGTGCCCAGGGACTCACATGAGCTTTCTGAACCACTGAATGCTGCTCTGTTGTCTTTCTTTCCTTTACTTCTTTCCTCAGGCTAAGAGAGAATATTCCATATCTCCCTCAAATTAAGTAATATGAGCTCACAATTCTGCAGAGTCTACCTACTCAGAGCTATTCCAAAGATTGCCCAGTACAAGCAGATCTGAGGCTTCATTTCTTTTTCCTTAAGATAAAGGCACCTGCGACCTGTTTGAGGAAAAAAGTGCCTTTATTTTACTGCCTCAGTCTAGCAAGGAGCTAACATGGCCAGTTGTGCTCTGTTCTTGTTGACTGGAATTCATGATGTCATTGATTTATGTGATTACAGGGATTGTAGCTGAGGGTATTCAATTGCTTCAACATTCATCTGAGAGTTTGCTGCAGAACTGGGTATGACTTCTGAGTTCCAAATTATGCTATCAATGCCTTAAAATAATGTTACAGAAATTATTTAATCTCACTAGTTAATATACAGTTTGAAATAACTGGGTAAACAGAATTAATGAAAACAGGAAGCCAGTTCTTATATGTACCACGTAAGACTGAGAAGTAAATGTTGAATATTAAAGTTACCACTTAGCTATCCAATTTTAACTGTATAGAGAAGCATAATATGGAGGTCTTCTAACAGTGCCCCTGTAAAAGAGAAGGAATACAGAAAGATAGAATGCAACTGTCAAAAAGCAGCTTTCTATGAAAGACTAACCTTTGAGTATTTTCAAAGACTCATTTTTCAGTTTCTGAGATAGGAGGTAGGCATCTCATAAACTTTCCTGAGATTTATTTTCAAATAAACTAAGGCATTCTTTATAGAAAACCTGATTTTAGTGAATGAAAATTTTTCCAAGCATCTTGAAAGCGCCAATAAATGTTCCAAATAAGCATGTGGGTGCATTTTAGTGGGAAATATTTAGATTGTACAATGTCCAGTCTCTTATAACCAAAAAGTTTAAGGTTTTTAACCTCGTCTTTAAGCATTGATTTGAGAAAATTGCTATGAGCTTGAGAAATCATTAGAATTTTATTATTCTTCAGCCAAATTCAGCTTGTGATTTCCTCAATTTGAATGATGGCAAAACACGGGTGCAGTTTTCAAAGCATATAGGAAGTCAGGAAGATACAAAGACATGTCAAAAATATGAACAAATATCAAAGATGGGAGCCACTGATTGCTCTTCTTTCATATTTAGCTGTGGAGTTGAGTACTGTGCTCTTCATATTTAGAGCATAAACTATATTCACCAATTTCCACAAGGCTTTTGTAAAACAACGTTTCATTGAAGCCTAGTTATATGTCCCACTGGAGAATAACAGCACATCTGCTTACAAACTGTCCAACAGCACAGATATTGAAGTGATAAGCCAGAATAGTTGTGGTATGTTATGAACAGAATTGCTTTCTTATTGTCCTATTAATGATCTCAAGCCAGGTCCCCATCTAATTCTTCTAAGAAGATTAGTATTCTTGTGGCAGTGATCTAGTATCACAGTTGTCACATGAATATACCATTTATATCTTTGCATTTATTTTTATACTAAGAATCACTGTCATGCCTAAGAAACAGAATTATGACCTTTGCAACCAATACAAGCTATGCCATTCATATTACACTAGCCTGCAAAATGTTTAACTCTGTTGCAAGAGGTTTTTTTGTACCCCACTGATAGGTGGTGGTGGTGGCTAGTACTTAATGTAGGAATGTGCTGTTAATGGGATTACTTGATTCAGTCTTCAAAAGAAATTAAATGCTTGGTGAGCTAATTTCATGTCAATACCAGAATGCTTTTCTATCAACTCTGTCACTATGTTCACAGGATAAAATGAATAAACATGTGCAATCTATTTGTGCAACTATGTCAAATGTAAAATGTCAAGCTAAGACATGTAGAATGCAGAGCAGAAGGCAAGCAAAATATTTCCAGGGACCAGTTCAATTTAACAGTTTAAAATAAGCATGTGGGTTTTGAAATAAGGGGATGTTTTTTGTTAAATTTAACATTTTGTTTCATTGGTTTTTGCTTTCCCTATCATAAAACTGTAAGCTACATAGCACAGTTAAAAATCAGGCAGTTCAATATTGCTGGATAAATCCAATGCTCACATTTTGTACTCTACATCTTCCCTATCTGATTTGATTCATGTCTCCTGCAATGAGAAAGAAAGAAGCATTCTCCCTGTGCTGTTAGTTACAAAGTGTAAGATGCTACCGACAATTAAACAGGCCACTTTGGACACGATTGCATCCTATTTACAAAAGTCCAATTGCGATGCTTGACACACATCTGAAGGGCAAAAAGCCAGCTCAGCAATTGTAACCAGTCTTCAGTCACCAGCTATTAAGAAAAGGGAATATATGACAAAGAGCATAGTGCTGAATTAATCTTCCAGTGTTTCCGTTCCAGCCCCACACTGTCCAAATAGTCAAATATAAAGACGGGGAAGAGTAAGCAGAAGTTTGCATTCATGTAAATATTTATACCTACCACAACAGAACTGAGGCTGTCAGATACTCTTTCAGTTCTGGTTCTTATTTGTGCAAGTTATTTGCAGTTCGAATCCACTGCTAGACTTGTTGCTTCCTTTAGAACTAAGTCTACAGAATTGCATCCGCGTGTTGACATTGAAATGATACAAAAATGCATTCATCTATTACTATCTCTTAACTATTTAACAAAAATGTCCAGGATGTTTGCAAACATTTTTGTTACATAAAATAGCTTGTTAAGGAGGGAAAAACTGGATGAAGCAGCGGGAGATTTATGGAAGAACGTGACAACTTTTAGAAAATGGTCATATCAAGAATCCATTTTTAATAGAAAACCCATGTATCATCTATAGTGAATGTATCTGCACAAATATTGATATATCACAGAAATTGACTTGAGGCAAAAAGATATAAATCATCATTTAAGGAAAGCCCAAGAAGGAATTACTTCTTGTTATTTAAAATTCATCTCAAGAGCAAAGAATGCCATAAGAAAATTGGACAAGGGCTCCTCTCCTGTACATACAGAAATATTAATTCCCTCATTTTTCTCCCGTAACCTGACATTTAGCTTGTTAACATCCATGATGTGGCCCTTCCTTCTCTGTTGGAAAAGGGAAACATGAAGCCAAACAAGGTAACAGTTTATGTTCCTGATCTGTAGTTCTTACAGATGTTTCCATTTTTCATCAGTGTTTATATTTACATGAGAAGGAAGTGGCCCAGCAACCTCAGCACACTACTAACGAATCTAAACTCTTCAAAACTCTTGTTTTGTCTGTTGTCTTACTTTTGTACTAACAGAGGGCTTGGAATGAGTCTCCCTTATCTGGAGACTGGGCCTTTGCTACTAAACATGTGCCCCTAGTGAGAAACCACCCCGGAAAGTCCTGAGAAATAAAAATTGCCATCCTCAGAAGGCAGCCTTACACCCATGAGTGTAAAGTGTGCCCCAGCTTGTTATTTTCTCTCCCAACAGCATAAGCTTTCACTCAGAGTGTTACTAGGTGCAGAGGTCTAAGGCGGATAGCAACAGGATAGAAAGGTATTTGTTGGTCCATGCAATGAAAAAGAAAAGCTTCCCGAAATCTGTCATCTCATATAATTTTACACACACTCAGATACACCACACATCACCCATAAATCCCTGCATGTGGCCCAATTCTCATAACATGCTGTTTAGGATGGCAGACTTTGCAATACTTGCTGAATTGGTATTTGAAACATGGATTTAAACACCGGAAAAGGTGTTTAGAACAAAATTTAAATTTCTATTTTAATGTAAATGCAATTTTATGATACATTAAGTGACAGCAGTAGTATCTTTAGAAGCAGTATACCCTGGTAAGTGGCAGGACTTAAATGAGATTACATGCTTATGCAGCTTACAGCAACTACTAAAACTGTAACAAAGGTACAGTCTGCATAGATTATGTTTGGAAATGAAGGTCAGGATCTATATAACATACATTAGCATAGCAGAAAGATCAGAAGAGTCATATTATATCCAATTTTCTCCCAGCTAATGGACTAATGTTGAAGTTGCATATGGAAAAATACGTTAAGGTTGGCATCTTTCTATATATATGGACACACAGGAACACATGCACACCCGTCCAACCCAACGTACTGTCTAGCATCAGACAGCACTATTCCTTCAAGGCAGCACATTCCTGCACAGCTTGAAAAGGGGGAGAAAATTTCCATCATGTTGCAATCACTGTCCCCTGTCTTTCACAGCACATGTGCACAGAAGTCCCTGGCTGAAAGCATAATTTTAGCATACATATGAAAGAAAATCCTTCCAGGAATGGTGATTATTGACTTGCCGTTTAAAAGAAAATGGAGAGCACTGAATCAAGATTGGAGATCTATTGTCGATCGAAGCCACATCAGACACAACTCACTGCAGGAGGCTGGAGGCTATGCCAGAGCATCAGCAACGTAGGTGAGAATATTTTACTGTGAGCCCTAGCAAAATGCATTCTTTTTAGAAGAAGACCTGAAAGTGAATAGGCAGAGAGTGATGTAGAAACCTGACTCACTAAGGCCACAGGCTCTAAAACAACAGCTTTATTTCTATTCTCACCCTTTCCTGCTCACAAAGAGCAGGGGACATACCCAATAAGAACTGATAACAGAGCTCATAAAAAGGAACCCGGAAACCCTCCATTTTGGAGGAATTGTTTCAGAAAACAGGAAGCACTGACTTAAAGGCTCAAGCTGCCTTTTTGACTTGCAGGCTGTTCTCTCCAATGCCAGCAGGTAATAGGACATTCAGTTCATGCTCTGAGCAGCCCCTCCATTTCTTCTGGGTCTCCTGGAGCTCCCATGCACCTCTGAGCCTCTTTGCAGCCTCTCCCTGTTATCTTGTGGCATCTCAGGCATCTACAGAATAGTAGATTGTGGAATTGTCTTTGGAAACTGGAGATAAGTTATACTTTTTGTGTTATACAACAGTGTTTTTATACCGATGGTGGGGTTTACAGCATTACTTACATCCCCTTTTGGGCTTGTAAAATGTGACTCAAAGAACAGTACTGTAGACAAGGAGACTGGCATCCCATAATATTTTGCATCAACACCTTACCAAAACTCCCTGGTATCCATGGCACAGTAGAGCAATGAATCCTGAGGTGTTTCAGAGACCTTTTAGGACATTCATCCAGATAAGGCAGGGCCAACACTGCTCCTTCTGTGCCCACCTGTTCTGGCTTCCCTTTGCAGGAGACCCTGGCATGCAGGGAGCATGCCCAACACACCAGGCTGCAGCAAAGATGCTATTTTCCATTTTGGTAACATGTTTTATGTAATTGTGCCAGCGACATCTGGAAATACTGTGTATATTACAAAAAAAACATGCCATCACTTTTATTCTGTTCTTTAGAGACTGAAAAGTGTTAACATTTCACAAGGAGTCACAGAGCTCACAGCACTGGTCCCCATCTCACTACAGAAGCTGATGCTTGTCAAACAGTAACTCAAAGATTCATAAATGGTCAATTTGAAGTAAAGTTATGTCTTAGAAAAGAAGATGGTGCCAAACTAAATGCTTCTTGATTATTAGAAATGAGAGTTACCTAAATTCCTAATTTACATGTAACCTTTATCATTACACTAGGTCTTTAAACCTGAGCCCAAATCCAAATATCACAGCTTCTGCCTACCTCTGTTTCTTGTAAGTTTGAAGTCATCGTTTTAACAGCACAGACAAGAGAAAGCACCAGAGTTGGCCTTTGCAGGCAAGTAGGATAGACCTGCCTACAGCTGGTAGATATTGGCAGAAGTGCTAACAAGAGGCCATCATAGCTCACATCATCCGCTGGGATAGATAAAGCAAACCCACTTGCACAAAAAGATTGGGGAGAGGGATAGGGGAGGTTTAAGAGTAAGAAAATGATTAAAACCTAAGCAGAAGTATATTTATATAAGAACAATGCTTATGTATACATACACATATGAATGCTCACAACAACCTATTTAATCATTTTGTTGAAAGCTTTGGCCAGGTCATTTCAGGTCACAGGGCAGCGATTCAGTGAACACAGAGTAGAGGAGAAAAGCTCATAGGAAAGGGAAGCAAAAAAGTCAAGTGATAAAAGGACATTTAATGTTTTGGGGGGGAATTCAGAAAGGAGCTGGCTAAGATAAGAGAACTAATGCAACCTGACTTCTTTATTTCTTATTAATGGGGAGCAAAAAGCGTAATGAGGGTATGTGAGAGATTACAACAAACAAATTGCTGGGGCACCTAGGAGAGAGAGAAAATCCCTGAATAACTTGCCAAGCAGATAAGGAAGCTTTGATATAAAAATAGCAATGAGTATCAACTGTATAGATATTCAGTACCTTTGTTTCCCTACCAAAGAAAAGCCCGTCAAATGAAGGCTGGTATTTCCAATTTCATGTCTGATAACAGATCTAGCTAAAAATGAGAGTTCAGGTGCTGGGGCACAGCTCACTGCACAGGATTTTGCCAACACTCCCAGCCTTTATTTTAATACCCTGTACTTCTACTGACTGCAAAACAAAATGAAACCCTATCAAATGGAAAGTTAAAAAAGAAACTCAGGTCAGAGCTTCTGTTATCAGCAATGCACTTCAGCAGTGGCCGAACGCCAAAATGAGTAATCCCTGGGATGCTGGGACACCACTGCTCAGTGCAAAGGGGGGCAGACTGCTTGCGACACCCAGGGCTTCAGCTCAGCACATTTGGGTTTCCAGACAGACCCAGGAAAGACAGAGAGAAACTGCTACGCCATGGAAGAGAGAATTGGCGTAAGTGCATAAAAGCTTGTGGAGGTTTATTCAGCATCAATCTTCCCTGGGCTTTCCCAAGGGAGATTTTGGCCTCTAAACTTCCAAATATTTAACCGTGCCAGCCGATACTCTCAAGGAATTTCATGGTAGACTGAGGAGATGAGGTCATGCAGGGATGTCTCTGCAGCCCCGTGGTTCCTTTGCACGAGGCGACCACTCTGCCAGCCCGCCCTGCAGAAGTTTAGTTTTCCCTATTATGCTGCCATGTCAAAATGAATCCTTTGTGTGGAACTGCTCCTGCAGCTACCTTACCCCAGTAGAAGTCAATAATAAGCTTCTGCTGTGTCCAGCACAACAGAGATGAGCCTTGAAATCACAAGTAATGTAGTGCTAATGTTTTCATTATGCATTTCAGAACTTTCACTTGAATATCTTAATATATTCCCCAGAGCACAAGACAATTTTCAGGCCAAATAGAATTAATAAGGCTGGGAAACATTTGCATCTTTCCATACTCCCTTTCCTGTGAGAAGATATGTTTTTGTTCAGCAACCTGAAAACTACAAAACCCCTTCATTTATACCGTATCCCTACAGCTGAGTTTGGGGTAAAGACTACCAAAGTCATGTGCTTTGCTTATTGTAACTAATACTCCAGCTAGAAAAGAACTTTAGTTGTCTGTTACCGATTTCTTCATATTGTGCACTTTTTAAACATATATACATGCGCCAGCATATTTCACAGGCCTTTTGATGTTTTATTATTGCTGTACGTGGGTGGTTGGGTTCCAGCTATAGTTTGAAGTGCAAATTTGCCACTCAGTTTTTCTATGTGCAGGTTGAAAATGCAGTCATGAAACAGCCCCCACACATGGTTTTTTTACTGGATTTTCAAAGCAAAAATATCAAACAAGGCATTTTTCCCAAAACATTTGCATTATTTAAAAAAAAAAAAAAAAAAAAATGCAACAACCAAACACAAAAACCCAAAACTAACTCTCAAACAAATAAATAATCAGCTGTTAAATAAACATAAAGAGCTTCAAGGCCCACTGTCCATATATATTTCTCTGTATCCCTGCAGCATTAGCTGTTCTGCCTGCCCTGTTAAAAATCTCTTGGGAGCAACAGACATAACAGCAAAAGGAATCACAACGGGTTGGAGATTAACTCAGCTCCTGCTGTTTCCACCCCACTGTGTGCTTCTGGTGCTTTGCATCTTATTGTGACTCATATGGAAATGAGGAGATGGATCCCAAACAGAGCTTTACTTCTAAAAAATCAAACAAAAAATCATCTATTTGTTAAATGAGCTTTTCCATCTGACATATTGAAAGCAAATATGAAAGTGCTAGCTACGAGTTGTTTCCCGTCTCTATTTGGCATCCTTGCAAAACAGGACAGCGTTTTCCCAGTTCTGATGGACCATTTATCAATAGTAGTAGCAAACATGGCTCCTGGGAATTTGGCTGTCTGGGGGATGTTTTAAACCCTATCAGCTGTGCTGCACATGCCAGTGAGCAGAGAGGGAGCGAGTGTGTTATTTGTCTTCTATGTCTGAAAACCTTAGGATTGTTTTCTAGATTTTTCCATGGAATTTAATGTTCAAAAGTAACCCCAGAGTTCTCAGGCATTGAGTGCTGTCGTGAAGACTAGAAAGGTCTTAAGGGAGCTTGCTGACTTTTAAAATTAACACCTTTAAAAAAGGCCAGAACTTGTATAAGGGTCTTTCCAGAAAACCACATGCAAGTAGAGGGGCGAGACTGTGCCTAGGAGGGGTGGAACTGCCTTAGCTGGGCTAACTTAGCTCAGAGCAGCCTAAAAAGCATTTGCTGCTGGTGCAGAGCTGCAGTAACTGATTACTTCTGTGCACCAAAGGACAGCAGGGAGACAAGTTTGGTTTGTGCAGTCAGATTTTCTTCCTACAATGATCTCCAGGCACTTCATGCTACGTATAGCCCTTTATTACCGCAGTAACCTTGTGAAGAAGTTGAACCTCCCATTGAAAGAGTCTGACATTGAGAGAAAGGAACTAAAAATGAGATTTTATACCAATTTCTTTGACTTCAAGAATCTCAAGGTGCTGCTTTTTAAGCTTAATGAGAACAGATAGAAGTGTGACTTTCAAGTTGTGGATGCTCCCTTTAATGATACCAAGATGATAAGAGCTGAAGGAGTAGCTGCAAATGAGTGGTTATAAGTGGCTTGATCCCATATTGTTGATACGCTGTACATTTCCCAAAAGGTGGCTGTTCTGCTGCTGCCAAGCATAAGAGAGCTAGGCGCAGTACTGATGACCAGAAAGTGGGAGATTTTTTTAATCCATGCTGTCCAATGGTAATAGGATTCTTATTTCACCAAAATGCTACAATGACAGAAGTGAATTTGATCCATGAATTGGTCTTTCTTTGTTCATTTGGATTCATTTTGTTTTATTAATACTCTTAGCATTTTCCCTGGAGATGGCCTTTCTTTTCGTTCTTTTCCAGCTTTGTGGCCCTTTTTCCTTTGCTTACACCTGATTTTCAATATCCTTTTGTCACTGTTTTGTACCTAATTTACTGACACCATCTCTTTCCCCTTCTCTCCCATCTCTTTCAGCCTGATACAGGCTATGTGTTTTCCACTAGGCTGAACTGTGAGAGCATGTCTTTTCATTTGTGGGAGATAGGAACTATTCAAACCAACATTTCCTTGCTTCACTCTCAGTAACAGCTTAAAGGAGCCGTTACAAGGATTATTTTTCCTGTACTTACTGGAAAACAAAGATAAAATTGTAGCTTTCAAGTAGGTCATTTAATCTTAGAACATTTACTTGTGAGGTTGCCAGCCATGATTTGATTTCTCATCTTCTTTTGTTCCAAGGTTACAAACCTTTCAATTCATTTATATTTATAAACAACGTTCCCACTATATTACATGCATGGATTATTAGGAACACCTCCCAGTAGAGTACTGTCAATTTTTTGTACATAATTAATTAAAAGCCTCAAAGCTACCTTTTATCAAACTTTCACAGAGGTTTAGCATATCAGAAATCTCAAAATGAAAGAACTCTATTTAGACCAAAGGCTATCCAGCTTACCCAAGTAAGGAAATACTCTTTATTTCATGGGATTAAAAAAAAGAAGAAGGCTTAAAGCCAAAGTGGAAATCACCTACAGCAGAATGTGGTTGCACTGATAACAGAATTATATTTCACAGTAAAGGGAGCCAAACCCTGACTCTAATTAACAGTCCAGTTCTGATAAAACAAGTCAAAGGATAGAACTGCTAGCCCAAAACTATGATCTTACCTGCAAAAGAATTGAGGTGGGAGTAATAACTGACCCCTAACGATTAAACCGCTTATAGATCTTCTGGGAGAGGGAAAAAGACTGGAAATGAAAAGCTCTGCCCATCTGCATGGCTGCTGCGTTTTACAGTAGCTCCTCAAAAGCAAATTGAGCCTTTCAGCACCAAATTAACTTGCAAAACTTTGAATTGGAGGCCGGGTCAATCTCGTGCAGGCCACATGCAAGTGGGAGATCACAGATCATCGTCCTAATTCTGTACTTGCATGTGCAGCATGTGCAAGTAGGTTTGGGATGGCTCTGCAGCACCAGGGGTGAGCTAGCTAATAGGAGAAACTCCTTGCATGCCTTTAAAAAGCCCTATTTTTGTGCTTCCTTCCCATACTAACAGATGGAGCTCTAAGAGCTCTCTGCCGAGGGAAGTACCTCAGTGAACACGATTTATAGGCAACTAACATCCCTTTGATTCAGACCATCACTGGGACATAACAGATAAAAGCAAAACTCTCAACAGCATGTTGCAATGTTTGCTGTTTTACTGGCACTTTTGGGTCAGGGCTTGTTGCCTGTAAGAGCATTATTACTATGCATGATTTTTTCTATGAAAGTTAAAATTTTTGGGGAACTTAAAGACTTATTCCCTTTCTTTCCCTTACCACAAATTACCATTAAAACCAGGCTCTGTTGTAGGCAGCAGTACAATGCACAGTAAAAATACTTATGATTTCACACTTCAGTGGACTGGACCCTTTCACATATCTGGAATATGACCAATGGTTACATTCCCAGCATTCACTTCAACAGCCAGGATATAATGTAGGCTCTGTGTATGAAACGAGGAAATCTTTGAGCCACACTGCCAGCTCTTATCACTTTTAACAGCAGATTGAAACCATTTCCCAGGATCTTTCTGTTTTTCAAATGGTATAAAAAGCAGCTTTGCAGCATGGCTATCTGCCAAGGAGGTTTTCCTCTCCTGGTAGGTACCGCTGGTGCAGTAGCACATTAACTGAACAGACAGTTTCTCTCCAGAGAAAGTCATGTATTTAGTGTCTCAAATGCTAGGTTAGGTGTCAGCTTTAATTTGAAACCTGAGATGCTGTAATTCAGAAGAAACTCTTGGCAAAGTGTTCATGGTTAAAAGAGAGGTCATCTTTTTTACTAAAAGGAGTTCTCTTATTTTGCTCTATGTGACTTAAATGAGTAACAATTTACCTTATAAATGTAAGAAAGCAAAGGCTAGCAGACTTTCTCTTAACTTCTCTGTGGTACTAAAAGATAACAAAAGTTAAAGATCCTAGTGATGGAGTAATTGTTCTTATCTGCCCTCTTACTAGTGCTCAGAGCACCATTATATTGTCTATAACAAAGAAAAAAATCATCTTTCCAGATACTGAAACTGGCATTTTTATGTAGTAAGGTAAGAATGCAAATATTATACCTTGCAGCATTCTGAATGAGCAATTTACTACAAGAACCATGAACACAATGCTGCATATTATATTACGCTTATTCTAAGATGTCTGTTCATTTCTTCTACAGACATTAGCCAAAGTCCACATGGCTGTTGCTACAGAAGTAACTTAGTCATCTCAGAAATTAATCCTTGGTTTACATCAATGAATCAGCTCACCATATTTTATGCATTCTAATTATACATATCTACATCTAAGGTCCTTATTCTGGGCTTCATTTATATTCAGTGGAGATCTAGTAAGGAAGTCTAGAACAGGGGCTACTTTAACATAAAATAGATGTTTACATTTGCTCAGGTATGTCATACCCTGACTTCTACCAATGAAAACTAGATGTCCACTGGTGATAGAAAGATCCCTGGGTAACTGCCTCAGATGTGAACATTTAGAAACACTGAATACCATCACCCTGAGTTCCTGTTACAGCTCTATATACTGTCAAGCATCGAGCTTTGGATTCTGAAGTTTATAGATTAAAGAAGTAATGGAACATCTTTCCTTTTCTTTGGATAGCTACAAAGGGAAGTTAATGTAAGGTACAACACTAGCCAAAATCAGTACCTGTTAGTCATAGAATCATAGAATCATAGAATAGTAAGGGTTGGAAAGGAACTCAAGATCATCGAGTTCCAACCCCCCTGCCATGGGCAGGGACACCTCACACTAAACCATGCCATCCAAGGCTATGTCCAACCCCACCTTGAACGCCGCCAGGGATGAAGCATCCACAACCTCCCTGGGAAACCCATTCCAGGGCCCCACCACCCTCACAGTAAAGAATTTCTTCCTCAGATCCAATCTAAACTTCCCCTGTTTAAGTTTAAACCCATTACCCCTTGTCCTCTCACCACAGTCCCTAATGAAGAGTCCCTCCCCAGCATCCCTATAGGCCCCCTTCAGGTATTGGAAGGCTGCTAGGAGGTCTCCACGCAGCCTTCTCTTCTCCAGGCTGAACAGCCCCAATTTTCTCAGCCTATCTTCATACGAGAGGTGCTCCAGTCCCCTGATCATCCTCGTGGCCCTCCTCTGCACTTGTTCCAACAGTTCCATGTCCTTTTTATGTTGAGGACACCAGAACTGCACACAATACTCCAAGTGAGGTCTCACGAGAGCAGAGTAAAGGGGCAGGAGCACCTCCCTCGACCTGCTGGTCACACTCCTTTTGATGCAGCCCAGGATACAGTTGGCCTTCTGGGCTGCAAGCGTCACCTGTAGTCTTCAATGAAAGGAGTGAAAATTTTCTCTCTGTGGAAGTAGCAGAAGTCATTTGAAAAGGCTTGGATATTGCCAACATCCTTAATCATAAAACACTGAGACCGTATGAACTGCAGTAAAAAACACTGGTTGCCACTTCAAGATTTCTAGTTGAAAGCACTTGCTGCCCTTCTTCATCCTGTGTAATATGTTCCAGAAACGCTATAAGCCCATTTTCTTTAAGAGAAAAAAAAATCACTGCTATTAGTGTCTTTCAGGACACCTCCTATAAATAGTTAAAACTGACCAGCTTTACTCAGTTGAATTATTTATTTGGGAAATAATTACTTTAGGTGTCAGATCCATTACCAGGGAAGTTGTAAATGATCCTGAAACCAATAAAATGCTGTCTTCTCGAGATCAGTAGCCTTAGCTTAGCAGACACTATTTTAATTGCTGTTTCATTGCAGAATCATATAGAACAAGAATGAAATGTGAACCTCAAACTGTCCTGAGATTTAAGTCAGAAGAGCTAACAAAACCTACACATCACAAGAAGTGAAGGATTTCCCATTGCAGATGCTTGCCTGTGCCCGTCAGAGTCTTGCAGAAAATCACAGAATGATAGAATCATAGAATAGTTAGGGTTGGAAAGGACCTTAAGGTCATCCAGTTCCAACTACCCTGCCATGGGCAGGGACATCTCCCACTAAACCATGCCACCCAAGGCTCTGTCCAGCCTGGCCTTGAACATTGCCAGGGGTGAAGCATTCACGACTTCCTTGGGCAACCCATTCCAGTGCCTCACCACCCTTACAGTAAAGAACTTCTTCCTTATATCCAATCTAAACTTCCCCTGTTTAAGTTTGAACCCGTTACTCCTTGTCCTATCACTACAGTCCCTAAAGAAGAGTCCCTCCCCAGCAACCTTATAGGCCCCCTTCAGACACTGGAAAGCTGCTATGAGGTCTCTACTCAGCCTTGTCACCACACAGCTTGGCGTCATCAGCAAACTTGCTGAGGGTGCACTCAATCCCACTGTCCATGTCACCCACAAAGATGTTGAACAAGACCGGTCCCAACACGGATCCCTGAGGGACACCACTCATTACTGGTCTCCATCTGGACACTGAGCCATTGAGCACAACTCTTTGCATGTGGCCATCCAGCCAATTCTTTATCCACTGAGTGGTCCACCTATCAAATTGATGTCTCTCCACTTTATAGACAAGGATATCGTGTGGAACAGTGTCGAACACTTTGCACTAATCCAGTTAGATGACGTCAACTGCTCTGCCCCATCCATCAGTTCCATAGCCCCTTCATAGAAGGCCACCAGATTGGTCAGGCAGGATTTCCCCTTAGT
This sequence comes from Amazona ochrocephala, assembly GCA_039720435.1. NCBI lineage: Eukaryota > Metazoa > Chordata > Aves > Psittaciformes > Psittacidae > Amazona > Amazona ochrocephala. The sequence continues at coordinate 75,417,035 of CM077881.1, read as the reverse complement.
GAAGCCATGCTGGCTGTCACCAGGCACCTTGTTGGTTTTCATGTGCCTTAGCATATCTTCCAGGAGAATCTTCTCCAAGATTTTGCCAGGCACAGAGGTGAGACTGACTGGTCTGTAGTTTCCTGGGTTGTCCATTTTCCCCTTCTTGAAAATGGGGATTATATTTCCCTTTTTCCAGTCATTGGGAACTTCACTTGACTGCCATGACTTTTCAAATATGATGGACAGTGGCTTAGCAACTTCATTTGCCATCTCCTTCAGGACCCACGGATGGATTTCATCAGGTCCCACGGACTTGTATACGTTCAGGTTCCTAAGATGGTCTCGAACCAGATCCTCTCCTACAGTGGGCCTAGGGTCTTCATTCTCACAGTCCCTGCATCTGCCTTCCAAGACTTGGGTGGTGTGTTTGGAGCACTTGCCAATTTGAAGGCTGAGTCAAAGAAGTCATTAAGAACCTCAGCCTTCTCCAAATCCAGGGTAGCCAGTTCTCCTGGTAGTTTCCAGAGGGGGCCCACGTTGTCCCTAGCCTGCCTTTTATTTGCAATGTACCTATAGAATCCCTTCCTGTTGTCCTTAACATCCCTAGCCAAGTTTAATTCTAAGTGGGCCTTAGCTTTCCTAACCTGGTCCCTACTTCCCAGACAACATCCCTATATTCTTCCCAGGCTGCCTGTCCTTGCTTCAGCCTTTTATAAACCTCTTTTTTCCTTCGAATTTTCCTCAGCAGCTCCTTATCCATCCAAGGTGGTCTCCTGGCCCTCCTGATGCACTTTCTTCTAGTAGGGACACAACACTCCTGAGCTTGAAGCAGGTGATCCTTGAATATCAACCAACAGTCTTGGGCCCCCCTGCCCTCTAGGGCTATATCCCATGGAACCTTACTGAGCAGGTTCCTGAAGAGGCCAAAGTCTGCTCTCTTGAAGTCCAGGGCAGTGAGCTTACTGCACGCTCTTCTCAGTATCCTGAGGATCTCAAACTCAACCATCTCATGATCGCTACAATCAAGGCTGCCCTGGAGCGTCACATTTCCAACCAGACCCCCCCGTTGGTGAGGACGAGGTCAAGCATGGCACCTCTCCCTATTTGCTCCTCTATTACTTGCAGAAGGAAGTTGCTTTCCACACAGTTGAGGAACCTCCTGGATTGGTAGTGCTGGGCCATACTATCCCGGCAACAGATGACAGGATGGCTGAAGTGTCCCATGAGGACGAGGGCCTCAGTAGCAGCTGAATAGGTAAAAGAAATAGTATTAATGTAGACTCAGTATAAAATGTGAATATATTATGATAGCATATCATCATTAAAGCTTGAGTCAATGAACTTGAATTACTTTCTCTCCATCAAAACCTAACCCTTTCAATCATTCATATGTGTGCAAAGTGGACGCCTACCAAGACCAAAACTGAATGTGCTTCTATTCATTACAGAAATGTAAAATTTGGTTACTAATGTTATTAAATATTCAGTTGATTTCCTGGCAGTTTGCACGCATCTGCCCAGTTCTATGAAACATCAACCTTGCCCACCTCTCAGAAGGACACTGAACTTTTTCACGAAACAGATTGTTGCTGTTAAGCACTTTCACAACACTCATCTCCTGTCACTGAACAGAGGAACATGCAGACCGGGTCAGACAAAAAATGTGTCCAACCCAGTAACCTATTTCCAGTAGCAGTTGAAGGCAGATGGCCAGAGGAAACCTGAAGACTACAGCACAAAGTCTGACACTTCCCCTAACAGTCCCTCGGCTGCCCATCATCCTCAGCCCAGGGACTGCTGTGTGGGGTTCTTTTCTCCTAGTCACATCTGTTGGACATCCCCTCCACAATGTGCCCAGTCTCCCGCTTGAGCCATGGAAACCTTCAGCTTTCAGTATCACTTTTAGCCCAGAACGTTACACAAAGACCAGCCTCTCTGCACAAGAGTTGGCATTGTGTTCTGTCTATGCACATTTTCCAGTTTTGCCTACCTAAGCATTACAGGCTTTATTTTTAATGCTGTACCACTCTTTCTTGTCATATCCTGTTCTGTACATAGCATATTTGCACTCACACATTTATGCTTATTATTGTGTTTTTGGTTTCATATTTAAATGCTTATCACCTATGAGACACTATATTCCTGGAATACTAATTCAGAATTGCTATTGGAAGTGACCAGTTTGTACTACATGAAAATGTTTTGTTCCATGGCATAAAACCAGCCCAGGTATTTCCTTTTACCCAGAAAATCAACAGTCACCATCTCAATATTTTTCCTTAAGAGGAACATTCCATAAAATGGAAAATAAGAGGAATATTGTTAGGTACAGACTAAAGGGTTTACATCTGTTACCTAGACAAGAGCCTACTATCTGTCCTCACCTGTGTAAGGTTCATTCCCGCGCCTACCCTGTATTTGTAGTTTGTTTTGGCAGATTTAAACATTTAAGGCCAGGTTTTCTGTTATTTCTACCAGAAGCTAACTTTCTAATTTCTGAATGTATGAAGTGTTGTTGTTTTTTCTGCCATCTTTCAAGGCTTCCTATATTGGATTTGAAACCTTCTCTATTTCTCATTTACTATAAGCCACTTTTGTTTTAATTGCAACCAAAATACCATCTGTGCTGAAATTTGTTACATGAGGTTTTTTCTTTGGATATCAACTATTTCTATAAAATATCACTTAAAATCAATTAGTCACTTTGGACATAAACTAAACAGTTACATATATCTTCCTACGCCTTTTTTCCTTTAGCTTTTACCGTAGTTTGAGAAGCACCAGATTTGCCTGACGAACAGTTGTCTATTTAATGGCAACAGATGAAAGTACTGTAATAGCAGTTGGGAAAAAATACAGGGGGGAAATATATCGCTCTGCTTATCATCATCCTGAATGAGGGAAGATATCCTGAAGCTTAGACTAGTGACTAAGAAGACTCCAATTTCTATCTGTCTGTGAGGCTTGTGTCATCCACAGGGTGATGATGCTCAGTGAGGATCCCATGCCCTTCAGCAAGGTGGAGGTTGGCCCTGGGAAGCACAGATGCAAACCCCAGTGAGGAGGAACTACTGCTGCAGGGGTGGGAAGACAAAATTGCCATCACAGCTGAGCCAAGGAGGAGAACAAATTGGGAAGGTAGCTCAGGATTTGCAGCTGTATTCAGGCAGGAACACAAACTACAGAGGCTAGAGATAAGCTTACTTGTTTATTTATTTAAATCAAATTAGAGATTGCATTGGGATGGGAAAGTACAGATCCTATCCTTTTTTCTTTCATACTTCATCAGTCAGCTCTTCAGATCACAAACCCTTCAGGGCAGGGATCACTTATCTTCTTGCCTCTACAAAAGGGCGTTACTTGGCTTTTCAAATAAATGTGCTAGGTAGTAGCAAAACCGTAAAGGGAGAGGATGGTGCTACTGCCATTTCCAGCAGAGCCCAAAACAAAGCCTGCTCCTCTGACATAAGTTGTACAATAATGAATAACTGCATTTTGCACAAATGAGAGCTAGAAACAGGGCCTCTTGACCTGTGGGGGGTTATACACAATGAATCCAGAAAGGCACCTATTAGCTACCTACTTGACTAAATGACCTTAATCCCACTGCCCCTTGACCCAAAGTCTGTATAGCCTATAGGTCACACGCATGCTGTTTTATCTGTTTTCCCTCTATGTATGTGCAGTTTAGACCTTTGATACAAATTTTTACAGGATTGCAGATCCTAGGGCACATCAGTAAGAAATAAGGGATTTGGGAAGTAAGAGAACAAACCTTGCTGTTAGAGTAAACCAGTTTATGTTCACTTCTTAAGTCTTAAAAATCACAATTGCTTTGCAAAGGTGGAGTCTTAAACAAAGCAAGCTCTGTAGGCTTGCTTTTACTAAATACCAGACAAACAAAGATGTAAATTTAAGCAGCTTAGTCCATGTAATAAAATGGAATATAATCTTGAAAGGGTTTGGGGTTGTTTGTTTTTCCCAAAAATCCCTAAGACAGAAGCTTTGCTACTGTTGGGAAACAGTTTTACTGAGAACACCTCAGGTTGCCTAGCATGGATATGAGTAATGGAAGAACACAGTCATCACAGTAATCCTCTCAGGGGGCTTTCCCAGCACCTTGGAATAAGCTGCTAAGAATTATGAATGAAAGCAAACTATAGCCTGAGCTGGGTCCTCCATGTGACCCAGAAATCCACCCCACATTTGCAGTTTGCCTGCCAGTGTGCCCACAGGATGCAAGCTGTACACAATGCAGCCAAACTAGCGTAACGTATGCGCTGTATACACCATAGCCTATGCAGCAAAGGGTACAAAGTGTACACCTTTCTTTTGGGCATATGCACACATTTGTAACTCAGGACCAAAACAAACTAGCACAGAACTCTTGGCATCTGTGATATGATGCCAATTTACACACCGAGGCTCTGTATTTTAGTTACTTTTTGCTATATACCGCATATAAATCAAGAGCGAAGCTTCTTGCAGACACTCTAAGCTTAGGCTTTCTTTTCAGGCCAATGCAATGTTTTCTTTTGAAAAATAATTCAATATTAATTCAATAATTAAAAAATAGTTCAGTACATCTTTTGCATGATAAACCTGATCAAGTGGCATCTACTCACAAAAGCAGCACAGGGCAACATAACCACATCTTTGATTTGCTTCTGCTACTGAGTAGCTTGGCTTGCCCCTCTGCTTTTCAGTCACAGTAGCTTTGATTATACTTTTCTCAATAAAAATAAAGTCTGCATCTGACAGCACAGAACATATTCATTATAAATATGGAAAACTATAAAGAAATAACAATAATAGCATCTCCTGCTTGCATGTGAGAGAGTGAATGAGAACATAACAAATTCACCTACACTATTACCTATCTGAACAAAGTCAGATTTTCAGCTCTGGTGACCTTGTGGTCCGAAAGATCACAAATCACAAGACAGAAGAGGTTAAAAGAAAAGGGGTTTAGTCAGTTTCATACATTGCCACAATACATCCTGCAGTTGTTGTATCTCCTTCATGTTGTTCAATAGTTTACAAAACCCAGCTTATGATAAAGTGAGCAAAACACACTTGCTCAACAGCAGTGAAGGAAATGTCTTTTCATTTAAAGATGAGGAACCTCCAAAATGGAAGAAAACAAAGAAAGTGTCAAAAATACAGACATTGTAGATTTGCTATGGAGAATTTGGCGTAGTCCTGCATTCAGCAAAGTCCGTTTTAATGGAGCTGTGTCTCAAGTTCAGCAGAATATACTAATATTGACAGGAATATCACAGTAAACTTGATATCAAGAAAAATCAAGATTTTGATATGTGTAAAAATACCTGCTTGGTGAACTAAATTAACAGAAGCGCTCCTACTGACAGAATTAGTAATACATCCATTCCTGTTTGATTTGGTCCATATACACCAAGTTGTACCCCTCTGGGTATAGACTCCTAAAAGAGGTCCCTGTTCGACACAGATTCCTAACCCCCCAAATGCATCAAAATCACACTTAGGTTCTTTCTACGCTGTAAAGGCACAGAGACCTTACACCACAGCTTTGACATTCACAGCTGTCTGCTTGCAGGTGGTTAGTCCTGTAACTCATGGAATATCACATAGCCATAAACAATACCAACATGAAAAATATATAGACCTGCTACAAACACCAGAGTCTAGATCCCTGCTGCTATTCATATCTAACTTTTCATGCCATCTTATTAAGGACTATGTGAGTATATAATGTAATTTAGAAGAGCTTTTCTGTTCATAAAGTTATGGCATCTCCAGAGGAAATAATATTTGTTCTGGGGATCAACATGCACTATAACTGAAATTAAAGACGACTTTTTCATCTAAAAAATGCTTTCTAAGCCTCATTGACTTAGTGCCCTATACATGATCTAGAGTTTGGAGCAAAACCAGAAATCACAAAGCCATAGAGTCTGATGACAGAAAAAGACAGTTATTGGAGGGTTTTATTCAATTTGATCATACTTACAGTGTATCTCGATTTCGCACAATGTTTTAATCAAAGTAAGCTTTCATGAATATCTGCTTCTACCTATTCTAGTGGATCTGAAGAGTGAGAAACCTGTATTCTAGAAAGCAGGACCTAGCTGTTAAAGCGATTCTCATTAAGTAATGTAAAATTCAGAGAAATATATTTCAAGAACCACTGAGTAAAAGGAGCTAGGACACAGATGCAGTCGCCAGGCATGTATTAACTTCCCTTGGATAACAAGAGTTAACTGCATAAACAGGTTACAAAGAACATCAGTTTGAAGAACCAGATCAAACAGGTGAACATGCTGTGCGTGATTTGACCACTTAGATATCAGAGAAGTGCCATGAACTGTGCACCAAAGTGGAAAGGCATCAGCCCTGTCCCTCCCAAAACATTGTTTCAAGGATGTGTGTTCTGAATGGTGAATCTTTTCAAAGCCTCCAGATCCCTCCTTAGACAAATACCAAACGATTAAAAAATGTGTTTCATTTCCCCAAGGAAATTAGATGGAGAGGAAATTCAAAACACAGGGCTACTTCCTAAATTTGCCTTTATGCAACTTCATGTTTCAAAGAATTAATATACAGTGCCAAAAGCTCTAGGATAAAAATGAGAACAGCATCTCAGGAAGTCTCATTTTCCTCTGGAAAACAAACCAGTATGATATTTTAGGGAGGTTTGCTACCCAGACCACCTCGGACTATGTCAAAAGGAAGCAAGCAAACATGAGAGGTAGAACAGTGTCTTCATTACAGTTTAACTGTTGCACATTTGTTTTGTGGTCCTGTCTGCAGTTTGAACCTGAATGAGAGCACTAATAATCCTATGCATTTAGCATGTGTTGTTCAGAAATAGGGTAAATTAGACAAACAGTTCAGAAACATATTTCTAGATGAGGATGATGACAGAGTATGTGAATGGAAAGGTGCATGCCAGGTCAGGGATAGGTGGTAACTCTCACAAAGGATTTAGAGTCACAGTAGCAAAAAGAAGTGACTTCAACGTCCCTGAGAAACAGCACAGGAAAAACTGGGACATTATTTAGGATATGCATATTTGGCTTATCTCTAGAAAATACTTTTTATACATAAATATGTATCAGAACATATAATTAGATAAGGCAGGGATCATCACTAGAAACCTAGCCATTTAGCAGGGGATTAGTTCTCAGAGAAGGACTAAAATCCCTGACCCATTAAATTAGGGGAAAATTCATCTTACGAAAGTGAGGATGGTTAGATTTGTTGGGGCCCATATAACACTTCAAATATAATGGCAATCTCTGAATGCCTACCTGAGGATGAAATAAGTTATTGAGCTTACAAAAGCTATGCATCTCTCAGTGAAAGTAAATACCACAAGGGCTATTCCACTCCATGATTCACTGTTAAATGTTTTAATTCAGGTGGGCTCTGGATTCTGTGTTGTCACTTCACAACCCTTTACATATGTGCTTAATTTGACACACAGGGCCAAAGATTAGTTCCAGCAAAGTCCTGCGATATCCTTAACTGTAGGATCAAAAAACTCCCACTGACTTCAAGTGTGAAAGATCAGAGACTGAGGGATCAAGCTTTATAGCAAGTAGGGTCAAGCAGAAAGTTTCCAACCCACAATATAAGCACTGTTTTTTATTATCTATCACTGCTCTTCTCTGAAGGACTATTCTCTCTCCAGCATGGCAGTTCTATTATTTCTGAATGGCAAGTATCAGATCACAGCTTTACACTGCAGTTGTTTATAAATGTTCCTTATGACATTCCCTTTCTTTTTTATCAAGCCTTTTTTCCAACATGAAACAGACATTTATTGTTCCTATTTAAGGGCAACGAACCTGCAAAAGCAGCCCTCATAAACCCTGGAAAGCTCCTCAACAAGCAAAAGAACTAACTATGATGGACATTCATGAATCACTCCCTATCATTCATCATAATTCCTGAAGTTTCACTTATTCCTAAAGGAAGGCATAAATGTAATTAATATCTTAAAGAGCCAGCATGCTGGCATGCTCTCTAGGCATAAAGTAAATATGATGCTCTTTTCCTTACTCAAGAGATGCAGGTTTTGCATATGCACACAGAAAAAAAAGCCAGTCCAGCCAGCCCTATAAGCATCAATTTTGTTTTCAGAATGGGCAAATGCTCAGTCCTAATCCCGACCCCACTGAACTCAACAAGTACTTTTCCCTCTGAATCTCATGCAGAATTATATGTATAAGGCCTTTAATCTTCCTCTGATTTTGAGCAATGAGGTTGAGAGTGCAGATTTGATTTCTAGAAGAACTGAGTGGCCACCAGTGTCTGCGCCAGTGCTGCCCAGGACGCTTTGAAGAGGATACCTGAAGCAAAGCAGGGCCTAGCTAAACTGTAATAGCTTGGACGATCACAGAGACAACATATGAATATGCGAATCCATTAAAAAAGAAGACGAAGTATTGTCCTTTAAAGCTGGCAAGCTGATGAAAAATAAACAGACAAAACAAGCCTTTTCAGTGAAGCCTGGTGCTACAAAAGAGTCTGCATTCCCGGCAAATGCTAAAGCAAGCTTGACATCCTGTGGCCAGAGCCAGCATGGGAATAACTCATCTCTTCAAAAACTGGGCTCACTCAGTCAGGAGATAATCTTACTCCCGAGGGCATATATTTTCCTTTGGGATGGATGTGATAGTCTTATGACAAGTGAGTAACTATCCTGGAAGAAAGCATACAAATGCACACAGTAAATATTTCTGGCAGGGCATGACTAAGAGCTGATTGATAGTGATTCCACATGAAAGCTCGCAGGGTATCACCAGAGGGTAAACACAGGATGGGTCCCCTTTGTAACCCAGAAAGGCTGTATGGCCTCTGCTCGAAAGAGAGATGCAAATGCAAATAGGGGACCAGTGCCTTGAAAAGAAATAAAGGAACTAGAGCACAGAAAGCCTCTTTTCTCCTGACAGAAACAGCTGCAAGCTGAAATGTAAATATTTCTAAAAAAATCATTTAGTCATGATCATAAGGGCTGTTTAAAAGACTGCTGCTTCTTTTCCCAGCACAGATTTCACAAAAGAAAGAAAAGCTGTCCTTAAAATATATGTGATAATTGTTATAAAACAATCACATATAGCAATCTCGGCTTATTGACAGACAAGCAATGCAAGGCATCAGCCATTGTCAACCTTTCCAAACCTACACGTGCGCGGAATTTGGAGGAGCTCATGTACAGAGAAGATAGCAAGGCGATTAGATAGAGCTTAATATGCAACAAATTATTCCTGTTGAAAGAGCAAATGATAACAAAAGGGATATCTCTAGATTTATGATTGTGAGGTAAGGCCCAGGAATTCAGCTGCTAAGTACCTTGGGATAGGATGTGTTTGCCCAATTTACAGAAGATTATCTTTGAACATCCCAGGTAGTTGGTATACTTTTAAAGAGAAGTTAATGGATTTATTGATAGGTTTATTAGAATAGAATGAGTATTTATTTACTGTTGTTTTCTTTTCCTGAGCAAACAAAATTCATAACTTATCCATCATACATAATATATTCAACCATGATGGCAAGCTTTCCAGTTAAGTGAACAGCCTTTGAATCAGGCTACGGAATGGTCACGTTAGGTAAAATAACTGATTTCTGTGTAACCATATTCTAATTATTCATTCACTGAGAATTGCTTTCTAGTATCTTTGCTCAGGACAGATATAAACCTCTTACTATTTTTGAATGGCAGTGTTTTGACTTTACAAGAAGTAGATGTTTTTGTTTGTCAACAACCTTTATTTTAACCTTTTAAAATCACTATATTTTATTCTATGTTAGAATATGAAGCAGAAGCTTAAAGGAAAGACAAATTCCAATCTGAAAGACAAAAAGTGATGAGGCATTTTAAGGATTCAATTACTGCCTCTTGTGATTTTGATTTAATTTTTAGTTAATTTCTGAATATTCTGGGTTTGTTCACATTCAGCCCAAAGCAAATTCCTAATGGGAAACTTAAACTGTTAGAATGAAAAGTTATTAATGATCTGAGAGAACATGTTGAACTGTATTCCGGCTCATCACAAAAAATAGGGTTTAACTCTAAACATGGAATTGATGTAGCTGATAATAATTTACAAGCATGGATTTTGGATTTAAAGTAGACTTTCCAGGCCTTGAAATAAGTAAATAAATAATACTGAATTTTACAAATCTATTATCAAAGTAATTCCAAGAAAATAACCTCCTTGCTCTTACCTCACATAGCCATTATTCTAACTATAAACCTCATTTTAGCTGATTTGATTTCACTCATTTGATCTTGCCTGAACGTCCAAAACCTTCAATGGTAATTTGTTGGACAAAGATCCTGGCCAACTGTCCGTTTAACCTAATCTGCTTTTCATCCAGACTAAAACAAAATTTCCAGTCACCGCTTCTAACCATTGCTGACTCAGCAAAAAAGACCCCTGGGAGTTTACGTGTGTTCAGAAGGTGAATAGGAGACCAGCACAGCTCTCTGTTCTTGGTTTATTCATTGAGAAAGGTGTCATCAACTCAGACACCTTACATTAAATAGAATGTTATTCTACACAAAAGCATGCAGTGTGTCATGACTAGAGATAGAGAGCTACTCCAGAGGTAATAACACATTAGTGCAAACGATGCCTGTCTGTTTCTAAGATTTTTTACTCATATTTTTTAATTATCCTATATTAGGAAATGATTGTGTGCATATCCTTACAGTCCATGTCAGGCGGGTCTTGCCCTACCCAGCAATACCCAGTCACAGACCCTCCAGCCCGTGGAACTGGGAACTATTTAAACCCTTCTTAGTCGAAGTAGAGCTTCAGCTGTTCAGATGAATAAGCATACCACTGTCAAGAGCTGGGATTTCTTTAGCAGGTGTGAAAACACACAGGTCCTCACTTTGCAAAGGTAGTTGATGGCAATTATAATCAGAGTGGAGATGTGTCACTCCAAATTTGCGAGCTGTTATTCATCAATACTTACACTAGGAAACATTAGATTATTCTGCAAGATGCTGAATGTTCTTGTTGATTGAAACTACTTAAGGATGTCAAATCAAGGCTTTTCTCTATGCTGTACCACACCTGTTCAATTTCTATCTCATTGTTATCACAACTGCAACAGAAATAAGCACTTCGTGTACAAAAGGCCCCACTAACACTTCCAAAGATGAGAATTTGATTTGCAAACTAGCTTGATTTGTGGAGTAAAAAACTTAAGGGCACTTATATGTAATTTTCAAACACAATTATAGGCACCTTAGGACTAAACTTTTAATGGCATGTAGGCAAAATTTTAGGTAAAATGACATCTTTAAGCAGTCTGAAATCAAGCACGCATTCTTTGAACATCTGACCATAAAAGCCACATTTTCAAAAAGAACATAATTCTGTTGCATGCCAATGTCATTTCTGCTCTCATGACATTAACATTCCCTCAAAAATACTACCCCAGACTTCCATACCAGGCATTTATAGGTCACTGACATTGGCATCTTTACCTTTGTGAAACGTGCTAGAGAACCCATGCCCTGGAAGATGCCTTTCTCATCCCAAACCTTCAGGACAAAAGCTGTATGAGCAGCAACTATTGGACAATTCAGCCGGCAAAATTAGGTGTGAGGGAATTGGGATGGACTGAAGGGCCTGTTTTGAAGAGCCATCCACTTGCAACTCAGATGTTTATGGTTTATGTATCTTCCATAGGTGTACAAAATACTTTCGAGGCATAATCCAGATTGGGCTAGTTTATTGAGTCCTGGCTTTATCTGTTCATGGAGCATGTTGTTTAAAGTGTCTAGCTTGTGAGACTGCATCTGCTCCCTGGGTGGATGACTAAAGTTTTATAATTAAATTGGTGATTACATGCAGTATATACAACAAATACCCCTCCAGATGCATATTGAAGTCTGCATATATTTATGCAATCAAAACACAACACTGGGGTGGGGGTGGGGAGGAATTCAATAAATGCTTAGGTACAGTGAGAAAACAGGACTAAGGATAAACAGAACAATTGCTGTACTAGTAGATGTTTTCCAGCAGGTGGAATCTTGCTCTCATATGATATCCAAAATACAGCAGGAATTGTTTCATGCTCTGACATCAGGGCTCTAACAGCATGACCTCTAATACCATGCTGGACATAACTTCAGTGCAGGCTCAAAAGAAAGTAGGAACATGACTTACTGCAGAAAATGAGAGTAATATTTTTTGGCTTATAGAATCAGAGTGAAGGGTGATTTAACTGCAAATTCAAAATACCAGCAGTGAAATCTCCATGTGTTTAGAGTTGGCCTATTTAGCTATTTAACCGATGGCAAGTGATTAATGTAGATAAAAAAATTCTGAAACAGCTTTTTCTTAGAACACAAAGTTGATAGTGTTTATGTTTTGGGTTTTGGTTATTTTCTGAATTGTAATTGTTTCTAGAAGCTGAAGAACATGAATGGGAATGCTGAAATACAGCAGTTTTAAAAGCTTTCATAATAGTCATGATGAGAAGAAAGTTGTTTTAGGCTTCTATTCATAGTAATAATGAGGGATAAATGTTTTGATTTGTTATTCGCCATATTTTGGACAACCGAATGACAGATTTAAGTGCAGATTCAAGGAGGGAGAAGCAATCCTTTTCTTGGTCCCTAAAGGACTTGTAGCAATAGACAATAAGGATCATGGCATTGTCTTCATCTGTGATAAGTTATGAGATGCACTGATAATAAAGCAAAGCTCCTATGCAACCTCTGCCCAAAAATGACTAAACTCACTACTGAAAAACATGGAGAGCCAGTTTATGGGCTGGCTTTCCCTATACACACACACAAACACACTGTTTCGGGCAGGCTATGCGGAGAGGTTCTGCACAGCATTTAAAGTACTACCTATCTACTTTTCTAGAGAAATTAAGGGGTAGTAGGAGATAGATTGACAGGCTCTGACCCCGGAGGAGCAGACAAACAAGTACAGCTCAGCTAAGATGAACTGAAAAGGGAAAATGGGCCAGCATCTTGCAGTGTTGCAGGTACACGTGTACAAGTTCCTGCTGCTGGTTAGCACCAGCAATTAAGTCTTACACAAAAGACCTCATTGTAGGGAACAGAACATTATCTGTTCTCTAAGATCAAATCCCTGAAAAAGGGTTTGCTGTATGTGGTAAAACAGCCTAAGACCATGTACTGTCTCATATTACAGCCAAAGTCTCAGTAAGATGATGTACCACTGGACTTGCACTGAAAATGAGACTCCATGAAATATGCAGAGCTTTATATTGTGTTTTGTTTCTCTTGCCATCCCTTCCCTCCCCTATGAAACCATTCTGCTCCATTTGTGGTGATGTGAAATACAGAGATTTCATGTTTAGTACACAGCCACTCCACCTTGGCATGTCATTATGCATAGCAGCTGAGGGCTAAGTGCTACTGACACTCCCCCAATCTGTCCAGGACCCTGATGCAGCTGGAGTCTTGGCAGGTCGGCACTTTTACAGGCACTGCGAGATACAAGTTTCAATCTGCTTGTTCTAACTCAAATGTTAATGTTTTTCCCCCATGCTTTTCAATCATAAATAATTATCCATGAAAAAACAACAAGTTAGGTATCAGATTCCTCTCACCTTTGTACAGTGTTTTAAAATTGCTTTTACATAGTCTTTTGGTTTTCTGCTCCGTCTTCACCTGCTCTTCCAACTGCTGCTTGGCAACACGGATTACTGTGCAAAATATGAGCTCCCAAAGATTGCTCAGTTCAATAAAATTTTAACCAGAGGCAAGCATGTAGTGTAAATGAAATGCAGTATTTCAATAGGATAACTGTGATTTCGGTTTGGTTTTTCAGTATGGCTGAAAGATTCGGCCTTGATGAGACAACACGGCTTCTGCTCAAGTGGTCCAAACAAGGCATATGAAGAATGCACAAAATGAAAGACTTGGTCTGGGGACTGTCATAACATCTCCATTGTGAAAGGACTCTATTCACTGTTTGCCTTACACACTTGCTCATAAAAGCCGACTATTCCTCTGGATGGTATGAACTAATTCACACCGTTTAATACAAAACATAAAGAGGACATTAGATAATAGCTAAAAATTAGGAGGAATAAACAGTTTCCCTGCATATGTATGGCAATTTAATATGGCCTGGGGAAATTTTCAGCACCATTTAAAAATGCAAAATGAATTAGTTTCACAGCGTCCTGACTACTCCTTCTGTGATACAAGCTTTTTCCTGATAAATCAGTTTCTCACTCCACCTAATGAACGTCTTTTCCAGAAAAATCATGGTTTTCCACTGGCACTTCTTATTCATTATATGACTTCCCTGGTATTAAAAAACAACCAGGGTTCAAATGGGATAAAAGAGCTGAGAGGCATTTCTCTTAGATTTTTGGGGTTTTGCTCCATATATTCTCCTGTACTGAACTCATTCCCCATTTTATTTTCCACAGGCTTTATTATCCACATTCTCAAAATATCCTGGTTTTATATCTCCCTTCTAAATTTTTTGATTGTTGCCCTGGGGTTTACAGCACAGTGTGTGCTATCTGGACCCTGAATAGGTAAAGTGTACTCTCCAGGTTAGTTGGAGTTATGAAAGTGTGTCTAGCAGAGTCTCTCTCTCCCTGTCTCTCCTATTTCTCTTTTTATTAATCTTTGATAACCTTCTTTTTGATCTGCTCACTACACCCTTCTAATTTACGGATGCTTTTAAAACTCAGGCATAGGATTACTTCATTTGATTCATGGAAGGCCATGAGCAGTTCATATTAACCTTTTGGTTCCTTGGGGAAGAAAAAAAAATCACTTTGGGGATTTGTTTCACCTGTTGAGAAGGAAGCTGTCTCTTCTTATTTACTGAGATTGCCTCAGTACCATGGAGATGACTCATACATACTCTGCAGGGCTTAGATGGCACAGTAAATTCACTGCTGGACATCATGGACCTGATCCAGAGTAAACTGAGGTCAAAAAAATCATTCCCATTGACTCCAATACTGAACCTACATTATACAGAGTGCACTTTGTTCCCACAGAAATTAATGGAAGATGGTGTTGAGTATATCAAAGAACCATATAAAGGTGACACCATATTGTTTTATCTACTAAAAAACAAAGCATGAAGTGACATCATCACACCACTGACAATTGCATCCTCTCACCTTTCCATATCTGTTTACCGTCGTTTTTTTCAGATGTCCCAAGAGAGATGTGGTCAGTGTCCAATGCATGTGTTAAGCCCTGCTTTTCTACCAGCCCACCAAGGGGGCATAATACTTGCAGATACCTCAGTGAAATGAGGAGAAGAATAACCTCCTAATGGAAAAAGACACAGAGACCACTTGAAAGAAAAGGTCACCCTGGATGACAGGTAAATGTCTAAAGACGCTCAATTAATGGCTTCTAGGAATGCAAGGCTCTACTTTGTCAGGCTCTCAGAAAAGAGTTATGGAAAGCATTCACACAAATACCATCAAAATGCTGAAAGAGTTTGCCCATGAGCAAAACAAATATAATGACTCCCTTTCCTGATACATATGTCAGAACTGAAGTGCAAACACTTCCAAGCACTGGATGTGGTTGCTGTGCTTGAGAAACGGCTAGATCAGAGGGTTTTCATCCTTGTCTCTGGCCAACAGACAGGAAGCATCACACCATAATGCTGAGAAAATAAATCAAGGCAAGGGCTGAAAGAAGAGCAAACACTGAATTCTGTTTCTGCTTTTCTAAGCATTTTGCAAACAAAAACTTGGCAATTAGAAAATGAACCCAGAAACCGGGTTAGTATTAGTTTAACTATTAATTCTTCCAAGTTTCTCCTCTGTCATCCTCAGTATTCAGAGACAAAACTGATTCTTTAATACTGGTCCACAGCCCTGGCCTAATTGCTCAACTGCAAACTATTTTACATAACTACTGTAATAAACAGCACACTGTATTTTTCAGATCCTCTTAGTGTGCATACCGTTTTACAGGCCTGCAAGAAAAGCCTTGAACCTAGGAAGGCAACAGTACTTTGTGAAGGTTTAATACAATGCCACATTGTGCATACCCAGCAGGGCAGAACAGGGTAGTAGAAGAGTGCCTTTCTATTAGAGCCTTTCTGCTCACACCATCCATTTTCTACCTCCAATAGCACAGGTTGCCACTATACAAGAAAAAAAATAAATCCAGAAAGCATGAGAAATGTCAGGATGAATGTTGTCTTTTCATCTTCACAGAAGCTGCTTCCTGGCATTAAATTTGAGCATTACACCCTGCACAGCTTATCCTGCTTCCTTGCTTTAGCCTATCTCCCTCTCTGCCTCTTAATGAATCAGGACTCAATAAAACCTGGCTCAGTCCATTATGCTTGTTCCCTTGTAGCTACTGGTAATACATAAAGCATATCTTCACCTAGGGTTTATTATGTTAAGTCATGGTGCACATTAGTAGTTCATACAAGACTATATATGATATTTCAGTTATCTCATTTAACCACCATTTTTCTGCTCTTCATCACACAATGTGAGGGTGTTTTGCACCAGGAGGTGCTGGTCTGATACAATTGCAGTAAGAAAGCCACTCAGGCTTTGTTAAGTACAATTCACAGTGCTATTTATTAGTGCTAACATTGTAAGAAGAGATAATCTTGCATCCCTTTAGATAGTGGGAACCCCAACTGGTGTAACATCACAAAGGGCCTTTGATCTACCTGCAGCACACCATGCAGACCATGTCCATAGAACAGATTCTCCCCTTTCAGTCATTTAACTTATTATGTGATTTTCTTACAAGGAAACAACTCTATTCATCATTCCCACTGTCAAAAAGAATGTTCACATGATGACTTCTTGCTGCACAAAGGCAAAGGCAAGACCATGCAGGTGTGACAACCACAGTACCAAGTGGGACCTGCCACAGACTCCCTTGTTAGAATGAGTTGGCTGGATTTATCTTGCAGCCAAGAGATTTGTGCAGCAAAATGCAAGCCTGAAGGTCACATTGGGTATGCAGCAGGGTACAGCATAGCACTGCACAGCACAGGCTGGGGTCCACTCAGTTTAGCTGTGCTGTGGGTCACTGACTCCTCAATGTAAAATGGTCTCCTGGTCAGGATCACTACATAGGGTAATGTCCTGGGTTCAGCAGTATCAGTCGTTTTTCTCCTTCTTACTAGCTGGTGCAGTGCTCTGTTTTTGACTTTTGGCCTGGGAACAGTGCTGATATCACCAATGTTTTCAGTTGCTGCTCAGTAATGTCTACTCTGACCAAAGACTTTCTGAGTCTCATGCTCTGCCAGGGAGGAGGGGAAGCTGGGAGGAAGCAGAGACAGGACACCTGACCCAAACTAGCCAAAGAGGTATTCCATACCACAGAACGTCATGCCCAGTATATAAACTGGGGGCAGTCACCCAGAAGGGTTAGATGACTGCTTGGTCGGGCTGGGTATCGGTCGGTGGGTGGTGAGCGGTTGTATTTGCTTCCCTTGCTATTTCCCTTATCATTATTATGATTGGTGGTAGCAGCAGTGGTTTGTGTTATACCTTAGTTCCTGGACTGTTCTTATCTCAACCTGTGGGAGTTACATTCCTTCAGTTCTCCTCCCCATCCCTCAGGCAGCAGGGGGAGGAAGTGGGGGGAGTGAGCAAATGGCTGCGTGGTTTCTGAGTGACAGGCTGGGCTTAAACCACGACAGTTACTACTGTTAATATGACTGGAATCAACACACCACATTGTGCTATTTATTATCTGCTCACTAAGGACAGTGTTGCAGATGGAGACTCTGGCAGGGCTCAGGAGGCATATAACAGGAGCAGCAGTTTTATCACCCTTTAAAAAGCTACAGAGTTTTGTATGTTAAAGTACAGTGGAAATACTGGCAATTTTCATTTAATTCCCATTCATAAGGAAGAGTTTGGATTGGGTGTTTTTCCTGGGATTGCATTGACTCTTTTCATACAGAGAACTATCTGGGCCACATAACCCAGCTTCTTCCTCTGTTTCTTCCTCCTCCTTTGTTTCTCTGCATAAGCCAAGTACTCTCATAAATCAGTCTTCTCAAGTTCTTCAGGAAATAACTCAAAGTGCCAAAGGGACCAAAGAAACAGCTATAACGATAGTGACACCAAAAGCCGCAGTAGCACCTGACCTGCACTAGCAGCAAAACGTGCAAGATTTATAGGAATTACTGAGCCAATGCAGAAAACATAGCTGAAATCATCAGCCTAGAGCGAAGCAAACTTACTGTGCTGTGGCACTGGTGGAAGATTTTTCTTCAAGGTCAGTTGATCCCAGAGGTTCCAGAGTTTTTAGGAAGAAACTGTCTGCAGCATACACATATGATCTTAATTTTATGCTGCTCTTCTTCATCTCCCTACCAGCCTACCGAGAATAGCTAGTGTGTTGAGACATTTGAACGGATTACATTCAGCCTTAAACTGCCAAACCCTTCACTGCAGTGAAAAGCATAAAACCTCAGCATGCTGCAGAACAGATGTAGGAAGAAAAGGGAGAAGGAAAAGGAGTGAAGTATCAGGATGGCCCATTTTACTCTGCATAATTAGAATGACTACAAAAGAAGGGAATGTGTCCTCCTAACACCTTTGCTACCTAGAATTGCTCTTTAATATGCATCCCAGCTAGCCAAATCAAACTTAATGCCAGTGCAGTTAAAGAAATGGAATAGAGTTGAGATATTCTCAATATTCACAGTCAGATGCTTAAAGAAGATGTATGAGTGTTTATTTGTTCCTTTCAATGATATAACACACCAGATGACTGCTATAAAAGTGTTTAGTTGTGGCTGACCTCTTACAAAATACTTCATGGCTATGGTTTATGGGATAGTGTGGTTCAACCTTGTGAGTCATGACTTCATTCATTTTTTGATGAACAACTGCTGTCTTTTCAAAAATTACTTCAGGAAATGGAAGAACACTGTTTCTTTTATAATCAGGGCAAGCAGAGAGTAGTGTCAGTCACACATTGTCTTATTTTACAGTAAAAAGACCACAATATAGGAAAGAATAATATGAATGTTTCTATGTGCAAATGCAGGTACCTTCTCTTTGTCAGAGTCATGGCAACATTATAAGAGAAATTGGGACCAAATGCCAGAATCACATACATCTTAAAAATCTCCAGTAATTTGATATTAACACTTTCTTAGTACAGTGTGACATTATATACAGGTGTTCCAGCATGAGCGAGAACAAAGACAGTAAGCTGCTAGTGTGCAGAACTGCCTTTATCTTTCACCTAAGTTACATTCTGCAATGAACTAATTAAACTGGCTCTTTGTCTTCACTAGCAGCGCGCTTCAGTGCAAGCACGAGTGCAAGCTGAACAAAGAATGGACTCTGTCACATTATTTACAGCTCTTTGCACAAGCCACTTTGCATGAGCATTTATTAATTGCCTGCAAAATCAGCAAAATATGTTCCGTGTGTGTCAGCTCAGCACATATTGAGCGTAATTGCACATTTGAGCCACACGGTTGTTTATGTCACTTTGTAATCGCACTAATAATTACCAAACAACCAAGTAATTCAATGAACAGTAAATGTAACATTTAATTACTTTATTAATTTCCACATAACAGGGAAGAAGGAAAATAACCAGCTCGATCTATAGTTTCACTCTACTTGCAAACCCTATCTTTATGCAGATATATGGGAGAAATTATCAAAACACAACACGGGAGATGCATAAACATAACTCAGTGTTTGCTTGATGTTTTTCGTGTTGGCATCTCTCCTGCATGGAGCTTTGAAAATTTATCCTATAATGTCAGGCAACTTCAAGGCATCCTGGACTTGGAAAATTAAAAGGAAAAGAAAAAAATGAATAAATTCTGCACTGAAATACAAATTCCACCTTCTGTCAGGAACTTACTGATTAGAAAACTCTTTATAGGTTAAGCCAACCATTACATTTTTATGTTGCTATATATTTCACAACATAAAAATAAAATATTTTCTCCATAAAACCTTTCAAAACTGTAAATACTGGCAGAGTCCACAGTTCCAGACGAAGCTACAATTTATTATTTATCTGGTTTTATATTCTCCTATGGTATCTTTTTTCTTTTATAAGCCTGGCAAGCTTCCCACTGAAGTTTCTTTATCAGCAGTTATTTTAAACTGTAGTCCTTCATAGTCCACGCTGAACCAGTGCTCAAGAACTGAGTAAGTTTTAGCATCAAAGTGTCTTGTTTGGGGGAAACATGACAAAATCTCCTCAGTTAATGAGCATTAAGAAAGCCTTTTTAAATTCAAATGTATCATACTAAATGACACCTGAATTCATGCTGAATGAAGTGTTTCTTCATTCACACTGCCATTGGATACGACGCTCAAGACAAAGCTCAAGTTTTCACTATCAAATTCTGCAAGGCAGTTTTATCTGCCCTCAGAGGACAGCATGGAATCCTGAACCTGAGTTTCCCTATCTGAAGCCTCTCTCATAGAATATGTGAGCCAAAGTTTGGACTATTTTAATGGCAATTTTTATGGGCCACCAGAAGTGCGTTTGAAACCTATGCTAACATGGAAATACAGATGTAACCTCTGACTTGCATAAGGCTATTTTTCCTTGAAACTTGATGCAACAGTATTGTCAGAATGTGGCATCCTCCCTGGAAAGCAATGTCTGCCATCCCTGATCAGCCTATTAGGCAGAAATAACTGTGTTGCACAGTTAACACAATGTTTGACTTTCAGTGGCAATGGCAAAGGGTCTGGGTCAGCTCTCATATACAGTATGCTGTAATGTTCAAAGGACTCAACCAAACCTTCATTTGTCCTGGCCTGTGAGGCATTGGGAAAGTTGATTATTTGTGCTTTCTTAAAGATGCTCAGTGATGACCTAAAAAATGGAATCTTTCATTGAGGTGCAATTTAATAGTAGGGCAAATGGAAAGGGGTTAGCACCTCTTAAACTACAAGTTAAACCTAATGCATAATGTACCCCAGATGAGAGCTGAGGCACACCTGTATCTGAACCAGGAAAATGGCTCCAGAGAAACCTAGAATCTATCTCATCTAAAAATAATTTTTTAGCATATCTGCTCATTTATAAAAATAGTTTGTACTCTTTTGTAGTTTTTATTATCTCTCAGACATTCATTGACAATTGACTGCCTATAGTTTACCAAGAGATAGAATAAGAAAGTAGTGAAATAGGGTGAATATAAAAAAGGCTTTAAGTGTAAAATGTAAATGCTTTGCTTTGTCCTTGATGTTTAATACTCATATCGTTCAGCCCATCTACTTTATTTATTAGACTTTCACCTTATCCCTCACATCTAGTCTGACACACAGAAGTTCTCTAGTTCAGAGAGTAAATATAGTACAATGCAAAGGGTTATGAAGATAAAAAATTCATTAGAGAAAAATGTAAATGCTCAGATTTTCCTTGATATTTAATACTCATTTCTCTCAATCCATCTACTGTATTTATTAGACCTTCACTTTATCCCTCATCGTTGCTTTGACAGTAAAGTCTTCTTAGTTCATAAAGGGGTAAGATTGCTTGTGCTGAGTACTGTATAGTACTGCTGTTGCTGCAATTGCTAAACTTACCATGGGATTTGTAGCTGGAGATGCTGCTTCTGGAGAAGAATCTGAGAAGCTTTGAATGAAGTAGTTGTTGAAGAGGCCCATATAAGGTCAGGTTATTGTTATAGATAGAAGAATTAGTCATCCCTATTTGAAAGCATTGTACCAGGAACTCTGCATACATGTCAGTACTGCTACCAGCAAGCATCTATGACCATTTTCTCTTGTAACCTCATCAAAGTGATAGATCTTATCTATTTCCAATTGCATTATGTACAATAACACTGACACATAAGTCAGCCTGGCTTCAGTGAACACTGCAATTCTTCAGTTGATGTCTGTTGTTTTACTATGTGTATTTTAATGCACAAGTGCAATACCGATTATTTTTTTCGATTAAGTTATTAGTAAGAAATAAAAGCTGATGAAGATATAACAGGACAATCAACAATTATAAATGAGGCCGGAGTTGTCCTCGTCAGAGCTGTCCTAACAATCTGCACTTTCCATCACTGTCTAGAGTAATTAGGATTTTGTGCTCTTGCTAACAGTCATTCAGCTGACTTTAGATTTTAAGAGCTAATTTTCAAAGTCTTTTGATAATGTACCTAAAGATACTTCAGTGCTGATCTAGAACCAAAGCTTAAACAAACACCCCATTAGTTTCCTCAGAGAACAAGAAATACCTCTAGAACTGAGACAGCTTGTGCTAAATGCTGCTACTGCTATGGAAAATAAAAAGGAATGAAATTATAACTATTTGACTAAGATAGGGTGTTGAAATGTTGATAGAAATCTAACTTACATAATACAAAGACAAATGCAAAGAATTAAATTACCATATAATTTTGAAACCATTACAATGCGTCTGAGTGATTCTTTATTAGCAAGTCTCAAAAAAGCATATAATTTCATCTTCCATGAAAGCTGTAATCTCGCTGTTGGGTGCATTAAAAATGGCATTTCAACCTCCACTCTGAAAGTCTTTGATTTTGTGGGCTTCTGTCAGGCTGCTGCCATTACCTTAATGCATTTTGTGTATATTGTAATAACATAAATGCATTTCTTCTCAGATCAATCTGGACAGGTATCTCTAAATCAGTCTTGTATAATGATAGGTAAAGAAGTTTTAATTGGATCCACAGGAACCACTGGCAATGAAGAAGCATTTAAACTTTATTTTGTTCATTTCCCCGTAGAAGAACTTGCAGTAAAAGACTTCTGAAAACTACTCCCAGTTATATTTTTAGTTCTTGACTTTTAGAAAACACTTATGCGAGAGAAATGAATTTGGAAATGCGCATGAAGTGCAAGCTAAAATGCATATCTCCCTCATAAATCACTTGCAAACCATTTTTATAAAACTCAATAAGCCATGTACAGTGTTGGCAAGACACATACTTTTGAACAACTGCAAAGCCTCCTACTGAACCTGTCAAGAAATAGCCTCTAGTGAATGTGAAGCTGCAGAAGAGAAACCTCACTGCTCCTTAAGTGAGGTTAATTTATTAGAATTATTAGAAAGAGAAATTTTGTTTGGCAGGTGGCATCACCACACTTTATACAATATAATTTGTGACTCTGTATCCTTTCCATTGAGGTAGATAGGATATGTCAACCACTGAATAACAGAGCATAGTGTTGGAAGCATGAGTTGGGTCTTAAAAACAAGTCATTTGGCACAACAGCCAGATTAACCACCATTATCACTAATCACTAAGATCAGCAAACCATTATCACTATTTGGAAGCAGAAATCACCACTGTAAGAGTCTCTTCAATGTCTTTCACTCATATATAATGGTGATGGCAAGCTGACAATATTGAACCTCCTGTCTTGTGCATATAATTGAAAGAATAGAATTCATTCAAGAAGGACATCTTGAAGTCCCATTATAATCACCCACATGCTATTTAATTTCCATGTGGAAACTCTACTTCTGTAACTATACTCTCATCCTAATGAAGTAAGTAGCTTATTCATTGGAGGAAAATAAACAGTTGAAGCTTTCAGACTTCAGCTGGGCATCATTTACTGATGGTAGCAAGAAAAAATAGAAAAAGGTCAAATTTCCTACTTAAGCAGAACCATCAGGCAATCACTTAATGGTGTATCAAATTACACTACCACTGTCCTTAAGCAATAGAAAGGTTTTCAAGTCTGCATATATTAGCCATCACCCTTAAACTGGTTTGAAAACGTGTGAAGACCCAGTTACTGTGTTCAACCCCTCATCATTTCAGAAGCCCCCTGTTTCAGTGGCCACTACTTTCAGTAGTGTAACGAACTGTTATCCAATTTGAATACTGGAATCAGGATTTAGCCCACTGATTGGCTGATTTTGCCCAATGATGCTCACCCACATCAGGTTCTTCCTCATGCTTTTTTATCACTTATTTATGCAACCTCTTGAGCACTCCCTGAAAGGTTCTTGAACTAATGCTGATCAATAACCATGAAAGCATTTTAAAAGGGATAATTTAACACTAGCACTCTCTCACAGCTGTCAGAGAGAGCCAACACACACTGAGTCCAGTGTTCAGCCTGATCTAACCACTGTAATTAGACACTTCAAATGTGAGCCTTATGCACATGGCCTCTTGCTCAATAGAGGCAAGTTTAGCCTTTGGCTTAACCTCTGCTAAAATCAATCTGAAATAGGTGCCGTGTAATCTTCCTGAGCATTATCATTTAATTCCACCAATTCTTATTTCCTATCATTGGGGATTCGCGTTATGATTTACAGGAAATACCACTTTCTGAAGGTCTGTTCTGACTTCAAGAGTTTTCTGATGTTGCCAAAGAAGTCTTTCTTTGCCTGCAGAATGGCAATAGATTACTGAACAAGCGGCCTTTTGGATCCACTATTCAGTTCGGAGGGGTTTTTTTCCTTATTTGGCTAGGTTTCTTCTCACACTATTTATTAGGACAAGTGACTGGGTTATGCTTCACTTGGAAATTGGCTTATCCAAGCAAAAAGCTACACTGTGGGCTGAAAAGGCCTCCTGTCCAGTTCTCCTGGGCTGAATGTACCAACCCTAGATGGGAAAGATCATTAGGAGATAGCTGCAGAGCCAGAGAAGAGGAAAACTATGATAAACCATAATCAATATCAATGAGACAAAATCAAAAGGAGAAAATTTTGCTCTGTTTGAGGCATTTGTTGTTGTTGTAAAACACCAGATCTCAGACTTGCAATAGCAAGTCTCAGACTTACCTGAAGGATCCTGATATCAAAGCTCCCAAGATAGTCTAGGAGATGCACAAGTAGAGAGAGCTGCACAGGGAATCATGTACCTTTAACATACAGCTGAGCAGCTGGACTGACCACCAGAAAATTATTTTGAGAACGAGGTAAAAGGTTTTAAAATATATTTAAAAAAAAAAAAAAAAAAGTCTTTATTTAAGAAAAGATTGTTGGGTAAAAATTTTGGAAGTGATCAGGTTCAGATTTGCAAAGGAGTCTGGTCACCTGCAATGCTGGCAGCAGCTCTGTACAAGGTACTTTGACACATAAGTGAATGATTGACTCATCCACTCCTACTGAAGGTCAGCACCTAATCTGCTGTGGGGCTTTAGAAGCACCTTTTCTAAATTACCACGTATTTATGCATCTGGCCACTTTTTGACACTGAGCTGCCTAAAAGAAGTTTTAAAACAGAAAAGAGCTCTTAAAATACTGAGCATCCTTGACTTAGCCGAGCTTTTTTTTGCTATTCCTTAGCACAACTTACGGATTTGCCTTTTGCGGCCACTACATGAATAGATTCTATGTGCAACTTCAAGCTAAAGTCAGCGCTAGTCAACATGGTTTTTCTGCCTGTTGTATCTTAAAATTAGCCAAGACTACGACCCCTTTACATATGTGCTCTTCTTTTTTGTTTTATTTTGTTGTAGAGCTCCTAGCATAACAGGGAATCTGCCAACACTGATGGTCCATTCATACATTTTCATGTACCAGTCCACAGGACAGAAGATAATAGGTTTGGAGCTATATTACTTCTCCATTTCTGATATGGATATGAACAAATACACTTGAGAGAAACGGGACTGAGTAAGAACAATAGGCTATGGATCAGCAGAGCCAGGGGCCCTAAAAGCAGCAGACCGTACCAGGGAGAGTGGGCTCTATTACACTTTATCTTTTCTTTTCTCAGCTAGAGCACTTATTGATTTCACCAGGTGGCACACATGCTGGACATGGAAGGAGAAGGGTAAGCAGAGCAGAAAGACCTTAGCAGATCACTTCAAACTGTCCGTAAAACTGTGGCTTTAACCTTTCATGAGTGTGGAAATGGCAAAGATGTGATTGAATGTGGAAGGAGCAATCATTGCAGATTCTTTTTGTGCACTTTCACATGAAAGTGAATATGTGCATTAAGTAAAATAAATTCTTTTGAATGTTTGCGACAATAGAAAAGAAAGGAACACTGTGCATGCTGTTGGCCTGCTAAGCAAAACATTTCTCCTTCTATCATGGGTTAAACTGCATCTTTAGTTTCCTAGGGATTTTTTTTATCTTATTATATTCCACAAAAGGTTTAAATTTAAGTGTAACCAAACATTATTATCCTTGCAGAATAAAGATTGGAATTACAAGAAATGTAAAGAATCCTACTTGACCTTTGAAAACTGCATGCTTAACAAGCGTATTATGACTGCAAACACATCAAAAATGCTACACTTTACAGGTATTTTTTAAAACCATGATCACACTAAAAACCTTTTCCTTTCTTTCTGCTATAGCTTGGGACAATGCTTAAGTATGTGTGGGAGCACTGCAGTTTCCAGATACAAACACTTTGCCTGTTCGGGCTTTTTTTCCAAGCGTCAATGTATCCTGCTAATAAGATATAAGCAACTAAGACTACTGATATGTAAGGCAATTGTTAGCGTCAGTTAGGAGAAAGCTGAGAGTTCAAACATAGATATTTCTAACTCTGTATTTTGTCTTTGCTTCCTTACCTAACAAACCCTCCTGGGGGAATGTGAGGAAAATAAAACCCTGCATCAATTCCCTGAGCATATGCTCATTCAGCACATGCTATTCTTTATATACATTAATAAATCAAATCCTAGAACAAAGTCATGGGTGCTGGTATGGTCCAATCCTTACCAAATTGTAGCATTCAAACTACAGACATTTGGAGCATAGAAGAGTATGGAGTCACTCTTGTAAGCGTGTATTTTCAATCTTCTTTAGAATATGGAAGAATTTTTCTTCATACTCTAAAATTTTGGCATTGGCATAAGTCCAGGATGAAAACTGCAGGACAAAAGGAATATGTTTCATGAAGTTATCAGTGATTGAAAATGAGGAGTTACAATGCTAACTACTTTTCACTGTTCATTATAGAAGCTGCTACCAGGCATATTCCATAAATAACCACCCTCTTCTCTAGAAGTAACAAGAGCACTTTCTGTAATCCTGTTATCACACTGAAACAGGAATTCTTGTCATTTTGCATTGTTAAATGTATTTCGATACAGTGATTTTTCTGTCATAGAGAGCATTTACAATTCTGCAGACCAGAGGAGGTTTTTTCTGTTCATGACTATAATATATCTAAAGTAGTGTAATTAAAGCAATGTTTTATGTATTTGACTACCTCTTAACAGCCGGAACTGGGAGTAGTCTTTCTTGGACCACTTACCAGTGACCGAAAAAGTTTGGGAATCTCTGCACACATTTGAAACAAAATTTTCTGATTGTTTGGGGCATTTCTTGAGCCTAGTTTCAGAATTTTATATGAAGAGGAGGCTGAGCTCTGCACTGGTGCAAGGACCCAGCAGCTGAACTGGAAGGCTAGTGCCCAAAAGTGTTACCTATGTTGGTGTCAGACCACAGGCAGGGCTCTGAACTAGCTAGCTGGAGTTCTGCTATAGTTCCCTCTCTATTTGTTTGCAGACTTGAGTGTTTACTGTGAGTAATAATTGAATGTTCACTCATAATGCACTGCTTTAAGGACTTCATATTAGGGATTTGAAATTGTCTGGTCTTCTTACCAGTATAGGTCACATAGCATATTTCTGTTCTTTGACTATGAGATTGCTGCAGTAACCTTTGAATTTCCAGAGCAAACACAGTTATAAGTTCTGTACTTGTTGCCTTTACTAATCTTGGTGGAAAAAAAAAACCAACTTGTAAGAAATGTAGCTTCTAATGGTGTTTTTTATCTGCTAAACACATTAAGGTGACATCTCAGGGCACTTCAAGCATGTTTCCAGACTACTGACTCTCCCCACACATGGGAGCTAAGCATTCACTACTTCTTCAGGGTCACCGTTTTAATTACAAGTGTATGGTTGTATACATATGCTTGCATCTGCTATTATTATTTTTAATATTATTATTATATTTATTCGTTTATGTATTTATTCGTTTGTTAGGTAGGAAAATAGGGCAGACAATTTGTGACAATGTCATCCAATACCACACAGAAAAATTTTAACCAAAATATGTTTCAGAGGGTGCTAAGGTAAAAAGGATGTGGTGTCAACTTGTGATCTTCACATTAAAGCTCCTTTTCTTAATTCTAGGAGCCAAAATGGCCAGATAGTTCCATACATTTCATAAATGGGAAATTAATGTTTTGTTTGCTCTTGTTTTGTATTTGCAAGTGATCAAAGCATATGCACAGAGGAGCAGTTTTAGGAAAATGAAATTTGGATTGGATACTGGCAAGCCTAGTTTAAAAAACATGAAAAATAAATATTGAGCTTACAGCAGGACTTCATACTACAATCTTTGGTGAGACAGTCTGAGGTAAATTACTTAATAGCTATGTTATTTTAGACTTTTAGTGGAAAGCGCTATACTCCATATGTTGAGTATATTCTTATTTTTCCTTCTTCCTTCTATACAATCCATTCAATGTGATATATATTGGCTGTAAATATCTTAATATCTTTCAACCAGTGCAAGAACTTGCATTAAGAGTGATTGATCTAAAAACTGATAACCATTTCAACCTGAAGACGTGTTATTTTCCCATCCCCCATCATAAAAATCATACACTATCTTTCCTTACTACAGTAAGTGCAGTGACTCCCATTGAGTTGGAGCAGCCTATTGGAAAAAGTCATCATTAATGTGAACCCTTTTCACATTGCACTCTAAAAATGTCAAGAGATATTTCCGAACAGCCTGTAATTGGTCTTTCACATATTTCCTATATCAAATATTTATGACTAACACAAAGCTCTTTCATAAGAAAATATTTGCCAGAACTAATATCACAGTTTTGAAGCACAAGATCATAAATACAAGGTCTCCTTTTTACTATATGTTCTACTTTTGTATAACACAGAAGGAAAAAAAAAAAGCCAGTTTAAACTAAAGTAATCTAATGGAAAGATATTCACACATACACAAAAAGTAGAAGTCAGCATGAATTATGTTCTTAATCCTCTTTATATCTTAAAAAAAATATATTCTCAACATGTAGCTGTTTTACTGAGAAGATTTTAATAGCAATACACAGAGAAACTTACAGCTCTGGGATATTGGGCACAGTCTCCCAGATTGGTATCAAAAACCTGATTAGAGATCAAAGCATTAAGCTTAAATACCAGTTAAAAACAAGGTTAATTAATTGCTGTATCAGGCTTCTCATATCGGAGGCTAAACCAAAACTCAATGATTTCTGTTTCATGCTGGGTTCACTTTTTAAGAGGCGTTTTGGAATGATGTTCTCAGGTCATGTATGAGAGTAGCTGTCTGGTCAAACAACTGGCCATTTTTGAGTCAGCTCCACAGTAAACTCAGTACTTCAAAAAAATCTATCATTTTTTTATAGAAGTAATTAAATATGACCTAAAGTTACTAGAATCCCCCAAAATATGGCATTAGTGGTGGTCTTGGCAGTCCTGGGGTAATGGCTGGCCTTAATGATCTTGTCCAACCTAGCTGATTCTATGATTCTATGATTTTTGAAACTACAGTGAAGGAATATTAAGACTACATCATAGAGAACTTTCACGTTGTTTCCTTCTCCCTTTTCTAGCAGCTATCCTTTTATGAAAGAATTCCGTGATTTCCTTTTCTTAGGGGAACTAATATGGATGTGCCTGAAAGCACAGGTACATCTTCATAGGTATTTTCCAAGGAATTTTACTTTTTTAAAAATGTTCATATACTGAGATTAAAACCATGTGAACATAACAGATATGTGTTTAATGTATAATACCAGAATTATCCAAAAAAACCCTGTTCTAAATCAATGTCTGTTCTCATTTCTCCCTAACCAGATGTATTTTTAATTTTTCTTTTTGTGAGTTTAGGCTGTAGATCCATGAAGAAAAAACAATTGCTCCCTGGAGTTAATACATGGCTTCAAAGAAGGAGCATCTAATTCCCATAAGTACAGAGCTGATTTGAACTAATACTGTAAATGATGAGCTGAAAAGAAAGAAGCATTTACCCATGCAGAAATAACATGTTTCATTGCTCTGACAACAAGAAATTATCCTGCACAGTCTGGAGCTCCATCTCCTGGTGCTTGTCAAAGAAGTAAAATGACTTCCAAGTGTATCCTAACCTATACCCAGATATCTCAAAGCACCCAAGCTGTTTTGCAGAGGCAATTGTAAGATGCCTCACATCACAGCGAGTCTAGTTTCAGGTTTTAACCCTTGCAGGCAGGGAAATGCAACTTTGCAGGACACTTTTCTGGTTTGCTCTGGATTTACTGGGTCATTTCTTCAGCTCCTTCATCATGGCCTAAGCTTAAAGAGCATGAAAGCCTTTCAGTGAAGAAATACAGGAGTTTGCGCACATTGCCCTGCTCACAAGACTGCAATTATGCAAAAGCACTGTGCAAAATGGAATAAAAATTAGCATTCTAATGTATTTATTTAGTTCTCCAGTTGTGAGATGCTGAAGGAACTGTCATTTGAGGGTCAAGGTATTGCCTAGGAAATAACTATTTGAATTTCTCAGTTAAAGTGGAAACTTTTCATTTAAAATTTTATATATATATACATATATATATAAAAGATGTATGTACATATAGTTCTACACACAAGTTTCACCAGGGATGTTACAACATGATTTCTACCTGGCAAAATACAACTTAGCTGGAGGAAATACCATACAAATAGGTGTAATAAAATAAACAAGTGCATGGAATACATGGGGGAACAGATGAAACAAGGTTAGGATGCCAGTTTGGAACGATGCATTATATGGTCACAATGGGAGGCTAAGCTAATGAATTTTGTCTATGCATCATCCACAAGAACATCCATAATAGAAAAGACACTGCAAATTATATATTTCAGGAGTATTTCTGAAAGAAGAAAACCTTAGCATTATTATGAATATTAGTTATTTTATTAGAATCTTTCCGTGTCATCTTGCTGGTAAATGTACCCATTCTTGTCATACTTGCATTAATTTTTCTCCATGAATAGATTCAGAAGCGAATATTGCATCAGTTCTTAAGAAAGATCATTATATGAGTCATTTAAAATGTTTTCACTTCTATTGAAGTATTTACAGGTAAATAAGCTATTTTATTCAGCCAGTCAAAAACACCTTGACTAAAATACATTGCTACTGCTGTACAGTAGCTGGATCATTAATTTAATATACTAGCTTCAATTTAGAGACAGGCTTCTTATCAGCACTGCCAGTGCAAGCATAGTCAATCTAATAGTTAAGTTTGCAACTTATCTATTTTTACTTTATTTCTTCCTCATTTGAAGGTTTACAGGATCACATGGAAATATAAATCTACTCAAGAGAGAACTCTTATGAAAGAAACAGAACATATAATGTGGGATGGTGGTTTCCTTGGGAATGAGTGGTAGCTGTGATCTGCATTTAATTTAAGTGACGTCACTTGTGGACTTTTGTCCAAGTGCATATCGCTCTCCCGATTTCTTTTGCAGCCTGGTTATCAGCAGCTGTTGAACCCAAGTCCTGTTTTGTTATCCCAGTGTGAAAATATATCAGCCTTATCAATTTAAGGTAGTTTATTCCAGATTGATTTGTGAGAACAAACATTAACCTATACTCAGCTGCTCAGTAAAGTAAGGTGCACCCATTTGTCTTGCAGAACCTACTCTTAAATTTTGTAAACTGAGTAATGTTTTGAACATCTGTTAAACATAAAGAAGAAAGAGCAAAATATGAAGGGGAATTTGAAGGAGAAAGAATAAAATTATGGACAAATAAAGAGCTTTTGTAATTTATTTTTATTTTAAGAGTGGGAGCATACACTTGTATCTACTCTTAAGTTTAATCACATATAGTCTCGATCCTAAAAAGACAGATAAGAATTGATTTGGGACTATGAACTGGCTTTCTTGTGAATCATTATGCAGCAAATTCCAGTAATATATGTCCATCCTCCCACAGGAAGCAGAAAATCCTAGAAATCACAGGCATTATGTATGTGGCAATTCTCTTAGAAACTATTATTGCTACTCAAATTATTGCAGATTCTTATTACCAGGCACATACCTGATCAATAACAGGCTTTTATTAGTTGCCTTACCGACCTTTCAATATATTACGTTAGGCTTGGCTGATGTCGTAACTTCAAACTTGCCAGGAATAATGCAGAAAATTTTCAAAGCATTGGTTGTGGGAAACTTCAAGTAGCTGTGCTTTTCTGCTCCTTTATTGCAGCAACCTGACAGTATTTTAATGAACTCTGGCCTTAAGCTCAGACTCCAGCAGCACACATACACGTAATAATTCTTTAAGCTGAGTTTGCTATTCTAGCCTAATATTTCTCCAGGCATTTGTCTCTGTGACTCTGCATGGGTCACATTCAGACCTAGTATGCACAGGTGAATGTGACAGAGCATGATAGTCTATCAACATCAAGTTTATTATACAACCTGCAATGATTTTTTAATTTTGACAGTATAATTATAAATTATAATTATACTTATAAGGTTATAATTACACAGCCTGTATTATTTGCCTGTTGTTGCAGCCATTAGAGAACTGCAAGAGGTTTCAGATTTCCAGTTAGAGATTTCTCACAGGAATGCAATTAGTTGGACCAGAACCTAATTAAGCTTGTATCCTAAAAAAGAGAGCAGGGGGCTGGCTCACTCGCCTACTTGAAGGAGGATCTGCTGGTTAGAGTTAGTATAAAGAGGATTGAGCTGCACAGCTACTGAGTAGGCTTTGTGTGAGGCTGCAGGCTTGTATGCTGCTTTAAAAATGCAGGCTGGGCTGGATTAGTATTAGCTTAAATGTGTAATAGACCTGTAAATATACCAAATCTAGCTTGTCAAAATAGTTCTGCTTTGCCAAGCAATCTGTAAGCTGCTCTTTAGCTGTACAACCTCACTCACTGATACAGCATGCTAGTAGCGCTGTACCTGGTTCCTAGGAAGCACATGCTAATTCTTACAGTGGTAGCATGTACTTGTAAATCCACAGAGATCATTGCAATCATGACCTTTTAAAATGAGCTAATGCTTCAAAATACTAGAGCCAAAGACCTTTTAGGTATTTATGATTCTGGAACCTTGTTGCAATGAATCTCAAATGCAACACCAAACTGAGAAATCCTGAATAAGACTACCTACTCTGGGATGGAAGAAAAAGATTTATAGTAGAAGACGCTTTAAATGCATTCCTTATCCTCCTGATGTTTATTTCCTGTGTTGATGAAAATTTCCAGCTTCACATCATTATCAATTTCAGTAGCTTGTTCTCATTTTCTGTCACATAATTAATGAAAATATTGACTGATATCTAATGCAAGGTCAACCCTTCCACTAATAACTTTTCTGCAACCTAATTATCCTCACATTTTATGACTTATCATTAGTTTCCTCTTACTGAGAAGCTTACCTTTCTTACTACCCTCGTGATATTCTTCAGCTTAACCCACACAATCTCATGAGATACATATCAGTTGCATTAGTAGAAATTAGGTCCACCATTTTCCCTAAACTCACAGAGCAATTCTTCCCACCAACGAAAGGCAGCACCACTGTCCTTGGTGAAACAACATTGTACTTTATTAGATATATTTATTTGATTTCAATTATTCATTCTTTCAAACTATTTTAAAACTTATATGATAGAGTCAGTCAACTGCACCCAGTTTGCACTTTAACTACATAACCAGTTAGCTATTATTCCCTCTGCTGTGCTAAGTCAAGTCTTACAGCTGTTGTCTAAAGGTAGATATATGTTCAGATTTGAACAGTTAAATTACAGTGTCTTGGGGTTTCTAGATTATTTCTGAATTATAGTGCCTAATGTTAGTAAACTCATTAAAAAAAAATTAGCTTGTGAGTTTTAAGCATAAGACTAGAGAGAACTATCATCTTCATCTAGTCCTACTACTTTAGAACTAGCTGTTGCTTTTAAGCCTGTATCTAGTGTACTACAGCACACTGTCAGAGCACCTTTTTTAAGGAAGGCCAGCACAATGTCCTTACCAAAGAAGCAGTAATGATTAGAATAAGCAGTGGACTTGACTAAGACAGGGTGACTGACAAGGAAACCACTGGACAAGAATGTAACAGACCTTACGTGCTGTATAACCTTGGGCAGGCTACATCTGTGGGGTCTCAGTTTCCCCTTTGCTATGTAACATAGGGCAAGCAAACTCCTATCTTCAAGAAGTGCACTGAGATCCATTAATGTTGCATACAAAGATAACTATTATTAACTATTTTACTAGAGACCAGAGGCCTGGTATTTCCAAAAACCTTGCTAAAATAACCTAATCAAAATCACACAGGAGGTCTTAAAACACACTCCTTCGTGCGTCCACTCAGTGTGGTTAGTACCTTTTGTATCTTGAAAGGGACCTCCAAGTCTTTTCATTAGTAGAAAGTCAAATCATTCTCATTAGGCATTCCTAGAATGTAGGACATCAGGACATGACTTGACCTCATATATATATATATAGCTATTGACACTAAACAGCCTCTAAACTTTCCTTCATTTAGTGCAAACTTCCAATGTCAGATCTGGGGACAATCAAGAATTTCCACTAACTTTGCAGTGCACTTGAAGGCTTACCACACGTTTCTGTTGAGGGTTTCCTTCTTGTTCCTGTTAAAGTGGCCTTTTGAAAACTAAGGGCTTGTGAGCTTTGCATGTTAAAGGCTAAACTCTTGTTATAGTGAAACTGATTTTTTTAAGGCTTGAGGGAGATTGAAGGAAAATTGAAAGGAACGCCATGGAGTCCTTGTGCAAGTCATTCACCTTGTAGAGCTCTAGGCTGAGAGAGCTCAAATGCCACTCTACATAACAAGCTCAAAAACACTAATTTAAATAACAAGCACAAAATCCACTTGGGATCCACACTGAGGCATTTGTGGATTGTGCAGCCTGAACTCCCAAACACTATTTGAAGAAAAAAAGAAGAGTAATTCCTTTTTGAAAGTGGTAATGCAGGGACCAAGTCACCAAAGCATTTGAACGTTTCAAGGGCTATTGCTATACCAAATTGTTCTTAACTGCAAGTATTAAACTTTAAAAGGCACAGAGTATTTTTTTTCAAATTCAAATTATTAGCTGCAAGTCTCACAAGAATAATAAATCTATGCATATTCTTGTCGCTTCAACTTCAGCAGAAAGTACAATATTTGTGCTTCAAAGCTGAAAATTTAATGCCTGCTAACAAGTGATATAGAGGATGCCTGAACATCATCTTAATGGCTTAAAAATTATACATGAGCAAGAACTGAAACTCCTATGTCTGATACTGGTTGAATAATAATGTTTGGGAGAGTGTAACAGACAGACTTCATGGAAGAAAGATGCAACACAAACCACTAAACAAAAAAATATCACATCTGGCCAGGGAAGCCTTTTGGAACTTCATTAACTGGAATGTCATGCAACTACTGCTATGTATTTGTCCAGTCATTATAACTTTCTCAGCTATGTTAAAATGCTGTAGATAAACTTCAGTGGAAGTGTTTGCAGCTGGTTTGGATGCCTCTCTGTGTTTAAAGTTTGTCATAACTAAAAGACAATGTGTTTTCAACAGCATGGAATGATATTTGCTGGTTTTTACAGAACAACTTTGCATTTTGAATGAAAATGCTTATCCATAAGACTGTTTAACTTCATGTTGGAAATTAAGTTATTTCACCTGATCACCATCAGTTGTAAAGATTTTTTGCTCACTAAAAAAGGCAAGATGCTAATTTTACTTCTTTAAAATGATGAAAAATATGTATTTTAGAAATGGATCCTGTGTCCTCCAAGAGGACAAATTTTGTGAATGTCTCTTTTTTAAGTCAGCTGTGTTCAGAATTTCACAGTATTTTAATATTTTTAACATTTTTCAATTCATAAGTGATTTTTAAATCCTTTTTAAGACCAGAATGGTGCTCTCACTCAAGAGCTAGATCATAGAATCATAGAATCACAGAAGAGTTAGGGTTGGAAAGGACCTTAAGATCATCTAGTTGCAACACCCCTGCCATGGGCAGGGACACCACACACTAAACCATGCCACCCAAGATTCCATCCAACCTGGCCTTGAACACATTGAAGCATTCACAACATCATATTCAGAAAAAAAGATTTTCAAAGGTATCTTATTATGAAGATTTAACTATATATGTGTTCTAGTTTCAGACTGAGCATGTGGCTGCATGGTACTTAGTTGCTGGCTAGGGTTAAACCAAAACTTTCTGTTAAATTAGTAGCTAAATACCATATAAGGGTTATCATTAAGTTAGAACATCAGCAAAGTGAAACCTGAGTGTGTCTGTGCTGCTAGCTGTAACCAGGCAATTTTTGTTGACAGGGCTTGTAGCTAATGCTTCTGTAAGGCAAAAAGCAAAAAAACCCCTTTCTTCCATGCTGTGCGCAGAGACAGCCTTTTGTTAGCCACAAGTGTCAACAGAAAGTGTCTTTCTCTTAAAACAATAGGTCATTCTGCATTGAGTTTAAGAGAATAATGGAAAATATGCCAGCTCTGATTGATTGTAAAATGGCACAGTTTGTCTACCTAGCTGTCTGTCACTCAGGGGCAAGCAGTTGTTGCAGTATAAGGCTAGATCAAGATTTTGAACTTTCATAACATGTTTTGTAGTCAAGGAGAAGGAAAAGATTATATTATGGACCTCAAACGTGTAGGACTCTGTTATGCTACTAATTGTATATTCTAGTTCAGAGTCCATTTGATACGATATTGGTTAAAAAGTTGTCCAAGTTATCTGAATACAAGACAGGTAGCAGATTTCAGGATATCAGAGTAAGGCCTCATAATGAGGCTCCTGGTCTGCTTCCTATGGTACAAGATACTTCTGGGGAGATACTGGGTGGACACAAGAAGAAAATTTTTCACAGTGAGAAAAATCAGCCATTGGAATAACCTCCCCGCGGAGGTGGAAGATTTCTCAACCTTGAACACGTGTAAGATTCATCTGGACACACTGCTGGGACATCTTCTATAGACCGTGCTTTTGCCAAGAAACATTGG
Source organism: Amazona ochrocephala (assembly GCA_039720435.1). NCBI lineage: Eukaryota > Metazoa > Chordata > Aves > Psittaciformes > Psittacidae > Amazona > Amazona ochrocephala. The sequence continues at coordinate 75,380,103 of CM077881.1, read as the reverse complement.
TGATCCTCAAAGACCTTTCCAGCCTGGTATTCTGTGAAATTTAATGATAAACATGGAACTACCTGATAGGCTAAATTCAGCTTTGTTGTATGCTAGCTGTTTAGCCAAAAATCGTATGTTCTCAAAGTCACAAGTAATTGCCAAATCCTTTTTTTAAAAAGTGGTCATTAATTCCAGTAGTAATGCACGTGAAGTATTATTGTGAAGACTGAGGAAGCAATTGAATGGCAAAGTGCTTCAAATAAGTTGAGATGGTAATGACCAGTAGCATCTGACAGGGAAATTGGCAGTATGTTAGAAATAAATTGAGGTTTGTTCTTAAGTGGGTGAAATAGCAAGTGTAGCAAAGGCTGTTTATTTCTTTTTTTCCCAGGGGTTTTGTCTTTCTTAGATGATAGCATTGGCTCATTTTGCTTTAAGAGAGTCATGTGTTTCAGAATTATGATTATGTGCGATGTTAGGAAGGCTTGTGTCCAAAAGGTTTGGGGGATTTCCCCCCCCCCCTTAGATTATAAGATGTTACAAGATTTGTATCTTAACAAATATCCCTTACTTAAGGCATCACAAGAAAATAAACATACCCTGCATTTTCAAAAGTCATAGTCTTTACAGGATGACTGACTGAATGGCCGGCCAGGAATATGTAATTAAAGATGATGTCTTTCTTTTGTAAGCTTGTTTTCCATAGTGCCTGTAAACCTTATCTAGTTATCATCATAAATTAGGTTCTCCACATAAATATGAACTCTTTCACAGTGTCTGTAGCACAAATGCTTTACTACTCTGAACTGAATTTTCTCTTCATTGTTTAGGATGTGTTTTGGGGGTTTTTTGCCAGTCCTGCCAACAGCCCTAATTTTCATTGCTATTGACTCAATTTCTGATTTATTTCTGGTTCATTTTGTGTAAGTTCCTAATCACTCTCACTTGGCTCTCTGTCAACAACTGAAATAGTTTCAGCTCCTGATCGGGGGGAGGCTCGGCGCCCAGGAGCTTCACCTCCGAGCAGCAACAGGCACCGAGGTACCCGCGGGTCCTCGACAGGTCTTGCTCTGGAGCCGGCAGCTCAGCTGACGCGAGCAGCTGACTCAGAGAGGGTGGAGCCAGGAGGAGCGGCACCAGCCCGGACTGGTTAAAAACCTGCCCCACGGAGCGCGCCGAGTAGGGCGGGTTCGGGGCAGTTTGCGCGGGCAGGTGAGCGGGATGGTGAGCGCTCGCCGTATGAGGAGGGCTCGGTCTGGGAGCTCTGCTCTGGCTGCCCCAGCGGTGGCCAGCATGGGCACCCAGACGGAGCTGATGAGAGGGGAGGATGCAGCGCAGAGCTCGGGGTGTAGAGAGCGCCTGCACTGCTCTCCTGGGAGGAGGGTGCACAATGGGCAGGGCTGCGCTCAGTGCTCCGTGGTGGAGGTCCTCCTGCAGCAGGGGCTGAGCTGGGGGACGCTGTCAATAGGCTGAAAGGTGTCAGGGAAGCTGAGAGGAAGCAGCACTGCTTGCTCCAGGACCAGGCTGTGCAGGGGCCTCAAGCATCCCCTGTAGCTCATGCAGGGAAGGAGGCTGCTAACCCAGGAAGCTGGTAAACGGTAACAGAAAAAAACAGCAAAAAGAAGGAGGAAGAGGACAATTAAAAGCAAGGGGCTTCCTCCTACATCTGTTGTCCCCACCCAGAACCGCTTTGCTGCCCTGCAGGGGGCTGATGAGGAACCACACTCCCACCAGGAACAGCCGGCTGATGCAGTGGTAAAGAAGATCCCTATTGGTGCTGCCAGGAAAAAGTGGCAGGCTGTAGTAGTAGAGGACTCGACTCTGAAAGGCACAGAGGCACCCATCTGTCAGCCTGACCCAGGCTCAAGGGAGGTGTGTTGCCTACCAGGGGCTTGGATCAGGGGTGTTGTAGAGAGGCTGCCTGCTCTAGTCGGTCCCACTGACTATTACCCCCTTCTAGTGATCCATGTGGGTGTTAGTGATATAGATAGCAGTAGCCCGGAGAACATAAAGAGGGACTAAAGGGCTCTGGGAGAGGTGGTTAGGGGCTTTGGAGCTCAGATTGTCTTTCATTAATTCTCCAGGACACAGAGCAGGACCTTAAAAAGGCTGGGAGGATTGGACAGGTTAATAAATGGTTAGAAGAGTGGTGCCATAGTCAGCGGTTTGAGTACCTTGAACATGGGACTCAATTTAGTAGGCCGAGTCTACTGGGGGCTGGTGGAGGTGGTCTGACAAAGAAGGGGAAGAGGGGATTTGGTAGGAGGCTTGCCAGGCTGGTCAAGGATGCTTTAAACTAGACGTGTTGGGGGAGGGGGGCATCATTCCATCCCAACACACCCAGTCGGTTGGCAGCACCTACAGTAAACGTTCGGAGCAATGTAGAGATATTCCAGCTGCTCCAGCTGGTGAGCTGGCTTCAATTGGAGCTCGGCTCAGATGTGTCTGTGCAAACACCCGTAGCACGGGGAACAAACGAGGAATTAGAGATGTGTGCACGTCTATGGGGGTGTGATATAATAGGCATCACAGAAACGTGGTGAGATGGCTCCTATGACTGGTGTGTTGGAATGGAAGATTACTGGCTCTTTAGGAAAGACAGGCCTGGTAGGCGGGGAGGTTGGAGAGTTGCTATTTGTATTAGGGATAGGCTGGTGTCCTGGGTTCAGCAGTAGCAGTCATTTTTCTCCTTCTTGGTAGCTGGTGCAGTGCTGTGTTTTTGACTTTCGGCCTGAGAACAGCGCTGATAACACTGTTAGTGTTTTCAGTTACTGCTTGGTAATGTTTTGGTCTGACCAAGGACTTTCTGAGCCTCATGCTCTGCCAGGGAGGAGGGGAAGCCAGGAGAAAGCAGGGACAGGACACCTGACCCAAACTGACCAAAGAGGTATTCCACACCACAGCACGTCGTGCCCAGGATGTAAAAATGGAGGGCAGAGTTCTGGAAGGTGGGGGTGCACTGCTTGGTCGGGCTGGGGATTGGTGGCGATTGATTGTATTCTTTTTCCTTGTATTTCTCTTGCCATTATTGCTGTTGGTGGCAGCAGCAGTGGTTTGTGTTATACCTTAGTTACTGAACTGTTCTTATCTCAACCTGTGGGAGTTGCATTCTTTTGATTATCCTTCCTATCCCTCTGTGAGCGGGGGGAAGAAAGAGGGGGAGTGAGTGAGGGAACTGCATGATGGGCTTAAACCACGACAGCATGAGAGAATATGGAACTCTGTCTGGGGACAGGTGAGCAGTCGACAGAGAGTTTGTGGGTCAGGGTTAAAGGGAGAACAGTGATGGGTGATGTTATTGTGGGGATCTGTTACAGACCACCTGTCCAAGAGGATGGATGAAGCACTCTATAAACAGATAGGAACAGCCTCACACTCGCAGGCCATTGTTCTCATGGGGGACTTCAATCCCCCTGATACCTGTTGGAGGGATGGTACGGCCCGGCACAAGCAATCCAGGAGGTTCCTTGGTTGTGTGGAAGACAACTTCCTTCTGCAAGTAATAGAGGAGCCGATAGCGAGAGGTACTATGCTTGACCTCGTGCTCACCAACAGGGAAGGGCTGCTTGGAAATGTGGCTCTCCAGGGCAGCCTTGATTGCAGTGATCATGAGATGGTTGAGTTTGAGATCCTCAAGACAGTGAGAAGAGTGTGTAGCAAGCTCACTGCCCTGGACTTCAAGAGAGCAGACTTTGGTCTCTTCAAGAACCTGCTCAGTAAGGTTAAATGGGATATAACCCTAGAGGGCAGGGGGGCCCAAGACTGTTGGTTGATACTCAAGGATCACTTGCTGCAAGCTCAGGAGCAATACATCCCAACTAGAAGGAAGTGCTGCAGGAGGGCCAGGAGACCTCCTTGGATGGATAAGGAGCTGCTGAGCAATGGGTTCAAACTTAACTGGGAAGTTTAGATAGGGTATGAGGAAGAAATTCTTTACTGTGAGGGTGGTGAGGCACCAGAATGGGTTGCCCAGGGAAGTTGTGAATGCTCCATCCCTGGCGGTGTTCAAGGCCAGGTTGGACATAGCCTTGGATGGCATGGTTTAGTGGGAGGTGTCCCTGCCCATGGCAGGGGGGTTGGAACTGATGATCCTAGGGTCCTTTCCAACCCTAACTATTCTATGATTCTATGATTCTAACTAAGCATCCCCTTTTTAGTTGTTGTGAAGATGATGAAGTGTGCAAGAAATACATGCAGACATAATGCAAGTGTATGGCTTAAGGCAAAAGCAGCAGGTAAGAAACAAAATATCTCTTTTCAAATTCAGTTAGTTTCAGAACATTGGATTTTTTCCTCATTAGTTTTCCAAGCTAGTTTTTTGGGAAGTCCTACAATTCGTATACAGTCTAAGCTCCCATTCAGTCAATGGGAGCTTTGCCCACTTGCAGTACAAGCTGCAGCACTTGGCCTAAAGAATATAATACAGCTATAATGACTCATTATTGAATGTTTATTTTAATAACAACTGCTTATTAAGTGTATTAATCTCAGCTGAATGCAAAAGCTGTTTAGTGAAAAGCTGTTTTTCTTTACGTTAGTATGCAATTATTTAACTGAAAGGTTCAAAGAGACACATCTAATTACAGTGCTGCTTTAAAAGTATTTAAGCATCCGTTATTAAAATATCATTTGAAACGTGCTTATGTACCTCCTGTAGTCTTGCTAAAATGCGAAATTCTGTTTTCAGATTAGCACTTATAATAGGTTTCCTTTCAATAATGAACATTTCCTTACAAAATCTGCTTAACGCAAAAGGTTTGAACTATTTCCTGTAAAACAAGAGCAAGAAGGTTCAAGAATTTCTGTGTATGCAAAATGCATGTATCTATGCTCAGGCTGAGATTACTGGTTAAAATTCAAATTAGTGACACATTTACAAACAGGCAGTTAAGAATCCTATTGCTGAATTGGCATTTATGGGAAAATGTCCTGGGTTCAGCAGTAGCAGTCATCTTTCTCCTTTTTAGTAGCTGGTGCAGTGCTGTGGTTTTGACTTTCGGCCTGGGAACAGTGCTGATAACACTAGTGTTTTTAGTTGCTGCTCAGCAATGTTTACCCTGACCAAGGACTTTCTGAGTCTCATGTTCTGCCAGGGAGGAGGGGAAGCCGGGAGGTAGCAGAGACAGGACACCTGACCCAAACTAGCCAAAAAGGTCTTCCATACCACAGCACATCATACCCAGGAGGTAAAAACTGCAGCAGGAAGAGTGGGATCACTGTTGGGTTGGGCTGGGTATCAGTTGGCGGGTGGTGAGCAGTTGTGTTCTCTTCCCTTGTTGTGTCCCTTGTCATTATTACTATTGGTGGTAGCAGCAGTGGTTTGTGTTATACCATAGTTACTGGTCTGTTCTTATCACAACCTGTGGGAGTTACATTCCTTTGATTCTCCTGGCCGTCCCCCCGAGGGCAGGAGGGAAGAAAGAGGGGGGAGTGAGAGAGTGAACTTTGTGAGTTACAACTGGGCTTAAGCCTCAACAGAAAAGCATCTGTTCATGCTAAAAGTAGCATTGGCCAAATAGTTGGCCATGTAGTTGTCTGTTATTAGAGAAATAAAGATACTTATCACTATCTTCAGCAAAGCTAATTCAGCTCACCATTTAGCATCTTCAAATATTTGTCCTCAAACTACATCTACTTGCTTGTAAGAAAATATCACAAGTTTATTGGTTGTAGTCTGGTGGGTTTGGGGGATACTTGTTCCCCCACCATGTGTTTCCAGTGGTCTGCAGAGGACAGATAAGCAGTGCATATCACTCCACAGAGACAGCATCTTTTGTGGGAAATGTAGCATGCCAAATGACTGACAAAATCCTAGCTGTTTTTTAAGGAATTTTGATAAAAGGAGGCAGACTTATAAAAAGAGATATCAATGATAAGAGCCAGGCACTTTTCCAGCAAGCTCCTACTACAAAGAAACCATGATGTGGTAGAGCTGCTTATCTGCTGAACTTGAACAGGAACAGTGGAGAGCTGCAAGACAGTTCCCAGCCTCAGAACGAATTCTCTGCCCTATAGCTTAGGCACATTACAACTATCCTTGCGGAACTGTTGAAGTGTAGGTTTTAGAGTCTTTTACAGACACAAGGCATTAAGAAAACATGTTAGATTCTTTTCTCACTAAGCCCCTAAACTGTTCAGTTGACCTCTCTTCAGTCTTAATCTTCAAGCCTACATATTATTATTCTTTCTTTCCTTTTTACATTGGTGTTACTCTTATAGATCTTTCTGACTCCTGTAATCCTGTCACTTTTTCTTCTCTGCCTTCTGTTTCTTATTTCTTATGGGCAGGAGGTCTCAGTCATCCTTGTTCAGGGCTCAGGTTGTGTACCCAGGTGCCTCGAAGGTCAGTATGCTAGGGTTGTGCCAAAGAGGGACAGAAGAGTTGCAGACAAGGAAGGGCAGAAAAGCTGCAGGGCAGCTTGCAAAAAGTACTTCCAGTTAATGTTAATTAGCCATAAACCTCCCTAGACTGCTCCACTGAGGGACAGACTATTGGCTTGCTCCTTAAGAGCTCCTGTCATGCTGTCAGCTTTGTGTAAGTAACAACTAAAGAAAGCTCTGAGATTGTTGCCTCTTTCACAAACTGTCTCCTTGTTTCACTTTGCTCCATGCTCCCTTTTTTGCATCCATCTGTTTTTTCCTGCTGGAGTAGGATTGCTATTTTGTCCTGTGTTCCTATTGCTCCACCAGAGTCAGGGTATCAGGCTCTGCCAAATACCAGGGTTCATTAGCAGGGCTGTGGGTTACTCCTTTAAACAGAAAAGCAATAATATGTCACAGTGCCCATACTTTACTTTCAGTCTTTGTAGAGACAGTCACAGCAAGTCAAGATGTGGATGGCTTCACAAGCCTTGAGAAGCAGGACTTGTTTGGGGAACATTGATGTAGGAGCCAGGAAGAGCAGCCCTGGACCACCATCTCTGCAGCAAGCCCACAAGTGACTGGCAGCACTCTCAGCTCCATACATGAGACTTCTGACTCACACAGTTTCCCCAGGTAGAATAGTCACAAAGAAACACACAAAGGATTAAATACCACATGTGGAAATTTCAGGGTTACTTTTTCCAGGCAAATAATAGCATAGTGGAAATACAGGCCATTTTCTGTGCTGGGGAGCTAATGCAAAAGCACTGGTAGTGTCCACTGATATCAGAAGTTGTGACTAGTGCAGGTGGTTCTTACTCACCATCATTGTGGTCCAGCAGCCTCGGTGACTTTAGCACAGAAGTTCTGGATCTATCATAGGTCATCAGCAATAAAAAATAAAATAAAAATAAAATCAGTTCTAGGACTTTACAGGATCGATTTAAAAATAAATTTCTTTAACTTGTGATCTAATTGTAGATTCACTCTTGGGATTCGCAATCCTATTACTGTAGCACTAGGCCTGGAGAGGGCTTTAAATAGAAACTCAAAAGCGGAAAAAAAAACAGAACCAAGAAACACATCTGCAGCCTCCCACCTTCAGAAATGGTTTGGAATAAAAAAGTTAGTTTTTAGAAATAGCATTAAAACACTTGCTTTTCCAGTAAATAATTATTAGCCTCCAGCTCAAAGTTGTCAGCTAGGTGAAGGGCAATTGCTATTAAGGCAGGTCTATGGAAGATGCGGTGGGGAATCAGCTGTCAGACTTGAATCACAATTGCATTCTATTTTCTTCTCCCCAAAAGTATCTAGACACATTAATATTCTACATTAAAAATTACCAGCTGCTAGTTTCCAAGCAATGTGTCAAGAATAGCATTTAGCATAGAAAAAGTTCAGAAGTCTGTGTATGCCATGTTTCCTTTGAAGGGGCCTTGCTGATTCCTTGCCTGTTGTCTCCTAGTTCTGCCTTCTGTATAAAAGGGCTGAGAAGGGAATAGAAGAGACTTTCAGTCTCCTATAAAAATCCTAACCTAATCACAACGCTGGTGTCTCTTTAGACACCTACAGCAGGATCAAAGGGGCTCTTAGAGGTGATTATGGGCAACTCCTCAACAAAATGTGTAAGAAGAAGAGCAGAATAGCAACAGGAGTCCTGGTCCCCACTGTGAGACCTAACTGGGCCTAGCGGCAACTATCAAACTCTCTGCATGTGGACCCAGCAGGAAAATGGTGACAGCTCTTAAACCTTCTCCAGGACTTTAGAGATATGTACTAAAAAATACTAGAGAATCACACAGGAGTACTTATATATTACTTGATCATTAACATAGTAATTACATCAGCACTGTTCCTGCCTGATGCCACAATTTAAGTTTTCAGCATTTTCATTATAATCAGCAGTAGTTATTTCCTGTGGTTCATTGCCCATAAAATGTTCACCATGAAAAAAAGCAAGAGGAAGAGATTTTGCCATGATGGCAATTAACATCCACTGTGGTGCTTGAGCATCCCTGAGCTACAAATCACTCTGGTGGGTGCTTCATCAGGCTTCAGGGGGCCACACAAGGCACATTTGTTCCTGAAAGTTTTTAATAGAGGCTTTTAACTAAGATTTGTAATGGAACCGTTTCAGAGGAAGCCGGACACATCTCAAGTATGCCTATGGCTACTTTTTGGTTTTCTTTCCACCAGTATTTTAAGGACATACTAGGTTACGTGGAACATGCAGTAATGCTTCTACAATAACATAGACCCCAGCTACTGTGTAGGATGCATTTCCTAAGGCCATTATAATCCATGACGTAAGCATATAGAAAGTGAACCATCGAAAGGAAATTTCAAAGAAGCTATCAGCTATGAATTTATCTAACAAGCTTTCACACATTTTGCAAATGGGAATGTAAATGATGGTTCCTATCTACCAACCAGACTGTGCAATTAATTAATGCATTACGAGAGAAGAAAGTTTGACATTTAAAGCAAGATTGGGCGACTCGGTGCATTAGTTTTTTACAGTTTTGATCTGAACTGGGCAAAGAATTACAACATTCAGTCAACTTGGACTGTTGGTATTGATCTGCATAGAAGATTGGAAAAAAAGATATATTGTTTCACTATAAGCTTTTCCTGGTTTTATTTGCTTTGCAAGAGAGCAATATATTTCTGAGCTCAGATTGAGTGCAATGGCTCCATAAAACAGCCCAGGAGGCTTCTGCAGCACCATTAGAAGCACATTCTCTCTGCTCAGAAGCTACTGAGCATAGTGTTGAGGAAATGGAGTCCCCTGGTATATTATTCCCACAGCTGCCATGATGAACAAGCACTTGAAATTCAATTGAAATAACTCTGGGCTGTGGTGACTATGATAAAAGTAGTGTAGTGAATTTCTCCCCTAAGACACTGCTTGCCATATAAATGACTACTTCAGAAATTAAACACCTTGGGAAATAACTTGAGATGAGAGAATTACTATTAGGATAATAATTGTTGTTTTTCAACACACACTTTGTTTATTTATTTTTCCACTTTCTCCCCTTTTTTTTTTCTTTTCTCTTTTTATTTTTTTTTCTATTTTCTTTATATCTTTCTTTCTGGGATCCAGTTTTCCACAAGCAGATTGTGGTTGCCTTGAATTCATCTGTTAACTGAAATTACCCTCCAAGTGCTGAAAGGAGCTGTTGGACTCAGTGCAGATATGGGCTCTAGCACACAAAAGATAATCTGAGACATAACTGTGACTCAGTGTACAGCTCCTCCTGTGCTCCTTTCACTTTCATAAGGTAGCGAAGAGGTGGGGATGCAAAGCATGTTCTCTCACCTGCTCCCAGGGTACAGCTGGCCCAGGCTGCCTCATCAGACTGGGTTGCTTTCATCTCCTTTGAAGAGGGTTTCAGTGACTAGAAAAGAGCATGTTAGCAGGAAATGATAAGCCGAGCATGGAACAAATTCTGTCATAGCCTCCACAGAAAGACCAAGCTGGTGAGAATTAACAGTCTACGCAATACCCTTTGAATACGAGCAAAAGGGAATCTTCCTGAGAAAATGGAGGCATCTCCTCTCAAATTAATCCATGCCATCGAACTGCTGTAACTGAGAAGACCGTTTGCTCCCAACTGTTTAACTTTGCCACATTTTGTACCACCTGCAATGACATTTCATTACTGTGGAGTGACAGCAGCAAAACCACCATGCAGCTATCAGCAGGAAAGGAAATTAGTGATGTTATGATTAACAAAACAGCTCTGATTTAGCCAGTGCTGAGAGAAGACAGCCTCCAAAGGAATCAAATACTGCAAGTATCAGGCATGAATTATCAGCACCACCCTGTGGTTCCCTTGATCTACTTCCTTTCTCTGTGAGGGTCCAAAGGGACTGGGTGACCAGATAAACTCTGAAGAGAGAGCATGGATTCCTACTGGATTTTCTTCAGTCCTCTTTCATATGGTCGATACTAAGAACTCATCCTGCTGCCCAAAAAGGTATTCTGAAAAGACAGGATATTCTGTGGAACTTCAGGCAATCCCAAATGAATACCCTGCTTGTCTGCAGCCAACATTCTGTCCTGTTTTCTTTGTGTTTGCAGCTCTTTAAATTGTTCCCACAGGGCAATGCAATCTGATGGCAAACTTAAAGGAACAGGGCGGAAATCTAATCGTGGTTCAGTCATAGTTTTTAAAGATTTCCTTGTTCTTGTAATCTCTGATTCAGATAATTAACTGGAAAATGGGTGTAAGTGCAGAAGAAAACCTCTCCTGTGAAAACCAACATATATAACAATTCCTGTCACAACTCGAGTGGTTTGATTGTACAAACCAGTACACAAATGCTACCCTTATATTAGCAGAGTCTTCATTAAGATATCAGATTAGAAAAAAGTGATATTAGCTGCATATCCTTATGGCATAATTTTATTTGTTGCAGCAACTACTGACATAATTTCAGCTAAACTGATGGTCTCATATAAAAGCAATAAATGTCATTCAAGAAGATACTTACGATGTATCAACAGATGTGAGTCTATCTGTGCTTCCCCCAATGCAGCTTGATAGTTAAAACAACCAACAAAACACAGACTGAGCTTCCATGCCAAATTTCTTTTATTAATAAATAGGACAAGTCCCTATATCTGTATATCACTAAAATCAATGCAAGTGTTCTTTGATTTTCTTTTCACGTTAAAAAGTCTTACAAGGATTTGACAATTTTGCGTATGAAATTCTGTTACTCTTTGATTGCAGTTTGCTACCTTTTCAGAAAATTAAAAAGTGACACATACATAACTATAGCAGGGATTTAACACCCACTAAATTACTCACCCTTTCCCTTTGACTGACTTGTATGATGAAATCCAGATGATAAATTTATCCAAAATAGGTACTAAGTCTTAGGATGCATGTGACCATCTGTAGTACAGGGTGTTGTTACCACATACACATTGGTTGACTGAAACATAGGAAGAAGAACATTACAGATGCACTCCAACAAAACATCCAGGTACAGCAGACAAATGAGCAGATAATCACAGCCATGGCAAACCTCCTCACTGGACCAGTTAGCTCAGAAAACTGCTCTGAAAAAAGACCCATGTTGCCAATTCAGAGGAAAAAGCAAATATTAAACAGTAGCAAATGGGATCCCAGCACACCCTATTCCTCACCATAAAGAGCAGGAGAATCTGTAGCAAGTAATTTTTATGAAAGTTCAAGTTTCTCAAATTACTTCCTTCCCATCCTTTGAATTGACTCTAATTTGGGTGACTTCAGACTTTTGTTAGATAATGTTTTGGGACAGGGTTGAGTGTTTTCTTCCCCAAAAGAAAGAATAAGAAGGAATCTGTATAAGAGTCCATCACACTGAACAATTAGAACTAACTTTGAAATCTTTAAGGACCTATGTGGAGGAATCCCATGGGTTATGGCTCTAGAAGGTAAGGGGGGTCTAAGAGAGCTGGTTAATATTCAAGCATCACTTCCTCCAAGCTTAAGATCAATGCACCCCTATTAGTAAGAAATCAAGCAAAGCAGGAAGGATACCTACATGGGTCTGGCACAACTCAAACACTATAAGGAAGTTTACAGAATGTAGAAAAAGTAACAGGCCACTTGGGAGGAATATAGAAACAGAGTATGCAAGAATGCAACAAAGACAATTTTGGAATTAAATCTGGAAAGGAATATCAAGAAGAAAAAGAAAGACTTCTTCAAGTACATCAATAACAAAAGGAAGACTATGGAAAATGTGGGCCCACTGCTGAATGAGGTGGGTGCCCTGGTGACAAAGAATATAGAGAAGGAGGACTTACTGAATGCCTTCTTTATATAAAGTATATTAAATATTCTACCCAGCTAAGAAACTCCACACAATGAAAATGATTTTATTTAAACACCAAGGGAAACATCAGAATGATTTATCAGCAAAGCGTATATTGCAATTCTACTAGTTTACTAAGAGTAAAGAAGGGATTTGGGCTACTGTATGAAAGTGCAACTATTACTTTCCCTTGATTACAAGATACTGAATGAACATTCCGAGTCTTCTTTGTACAGCAAATTGCACCAAAAGTAATAATGTCTTTCTTATTTCATTTAAGAATTTTAATCACTACACTACTTCTTCTTTCAGAATACTGCATATCAGCTTTTAAAGTGTAGCAAAAAGTAATAATTTGGAGTCAATCTAGAAAAATAAATCCAGCTCAAGGTTTCTATTTTTCCATGTTTTCTAACTTCAAATTTGTGGACAGGGGATTACTGTTTTTCCCACTACTATATATATATATCTTTTTCCTGTTTGGTAGTTTGGTTTGGTTTTTTTTTTGATGGGAGTAGAAAACATCTGACTACCCACTGTCACATATTTTATACATTTTGAAAACCTCATGGGCATTTGAGTGCAGCTGTAACTAAGTAATTGGTAATGCAGCATGACCCATTCTGTATTTGTCAGAAGCATGTAATCTGATCCTTCAATATGACAGAAAAAAGTATAGCAACAATTAAGTCAGAAGTAGCTTTATAATAAATTTCAGCATAGAACTGTATTAATATATTAGCATTATTAAATTCCATATTAGTTGTGGGTAGGGAAATAGCTTTTCTACACCCACTCCTAATGCTTACTCAATCTAAGGCCATTTCAAAACTAGAAAAATCTAAGGAAAAAAACACGGTTACGAATGTTAAAAAAAACCCAAAACAATCTAATCCATGATGCTCTATTCTACAGAGATTTTTGTTAAATTCATTGTAGAATATCTCAGTTTCTCCTTCAAGGAAAATTCTTGTTGAACCAGTGAGAATTCTGGCCAAAAATACAAAGAACTGACCTGACCTGCACTAGTCAGAGTTACATTGGCATCTAAAGGTGTGAGTTGGTCAGTTTAGTTGAATTGGTGTAAGATCCCCAAAGGAAATTTAAACAGATCAAACTAGAAAAGGCATAGAAAACCATTACCTCTTTAAATTGATCTAATTCCTGATTTTAAGCAAGGCCTTTATTTCTCTTTTTTCATCTCATTATTCTTGTCTTTGAAGAATGTAGCTACTGTGAGAATTTTCCATCCAGTGTAGCTAGCCCATAGATAAAGGACAAGGTGCTATAGGAATATGGAGAGCTATAGAGCACTGAAGCTTACAGTTCCATTTCCTTGCTATACGGAATGCTCCATCCCTGGCAGTGTTCAAGGCCAGGTTGGACAGAACCTTGGGTAACGTGGTCTAGGGTGAGGCATCCCTGCTTCTTCCATCTTTCCCTCTACATATTTCATGTGATTAGGAGTAGTGCCACATTCTTGGCCTGTACACGCAGTGCTATGTCTACAGTAAGACCAGTCTTTAGATTATGCTCAGAAGTTGCATTTTCAGTAATTATTTCACACATCTCTGCATATGGTTATCTAGCTAGCTGAAACCCATTTCCGATTGGGATCATTTTTTCTTTCCCTGGCCTTAATGAAAAGATGCAAAGAAGCAGTTTTAGACTGACTGTCAAAAATTAGTTCTTCTTATCAGAAATCAGTGTTCTGTTGAATTTTGCCAACAAGGTCATTAAAGTTTGGAGAATATGAGATGGTACAAAGCACCCAGATGGCCCGTGCCAAAGGAAAAGGTGGTGAGGGTTCCTTTTGGTCTGGTGTGATTTTCAGCATATACATAGTATTTTTACTTGCCTATATTACACGAATAATTCTACTGGAAAAGCTGTTACTTTATGCAAACTCGTTTATTAGGCCTACTTTTCTAAACATGACACATCTTAACAGATGAGGTACCTTTTCATTGTCTAAAAAGGATTTGGAACTGAATGGAAGCCTTTTTATCCTTCCATTTGTATTGATTCCTTCCAGAGCTGAAGTAAAAAAAGAAACCTCAAAATGGCAGCCAAGAGCTAATCTATGCCCCTGTTTTGGGAAGCTTGGCTGTAATCTTATTTTAGCACCGCTTATGCCCAAAGTCCTGTAAGGAAGCTGGAGGCCCTAAGATGAGTGCTATACACTTACCACTGATGCTCGTTTCAGTTTGGGATTTGGTAGTGTGAAAGTTCACACTCCCTTACCAGGTTTGAGTGACTCAGGTACAGCTGCCACTCACTCCAGGAAATGCTCAACAGACAGAACAGCAGCTGAGACATAATTCCCTTTGACTTGTACTCAGGGCCGCACTGTGCCCCCAAAAGGCAAATGGGAGTGATGCTGTCTGTCCATGTGCAGTTCGGATTTACTCCATTCATTTAGATAAATGGAAATTTAAAAGAATGACCTATTCCTCAATGCAGTTAAGCAAAACCTATGATATTCTCCACTTCCAAAAAAAAGACACTGGGTTTTCCTACAGCAGAAAAGATTCATTACCCAAAAACACATATAATATCATGGTCATAACATCCTCTAGTATCCATCTACCTGAGACTCTCAGACCCATCTTATATTTAGTGAGAAAAACAAAGAACCGATGCTTCACTTTGTTATCCTCTTCTCAGCTAATTTTCTTTTAAATTTCATTTTCAACCCTTTCTGCATTGCAGAGAAGTATGTGTCAACAGACCAGAATTAAAAAGGTGACAAACTGTGAAGAATTAAAACTTCTAATTTAACAGATGAGCAACTGCAAATAACAAAATCTCAGACAAACATAATTTTAATGAAAGGTGACATGCTGGAGATAGGAGTTTTTTTCCCCTCTCTCTTCATCAAGTAACAACAAATTAGTTTAGGAAGCCATACAGTAATGCTGTGAATGCAATAACAAACTCATATCCTGTGCTGTTAGTTTTGTTTGCTTGTTTGCTTTCTGAAACCATATATGACATTTCTTTTGTAAGAGTATATTTTCTTCACACTAGATGTGTCAACATTTGTTCATGTCTGGACTAGCTCTCATTCTTATTACTGTCAGGCACAGCTCTTATTTTTCACCTCCTCAGTGGAGCTTTACATTTTGTCCTACTGAGTGCTGGGGGGAGGGCTGGCACTGCGGCAGCCTTTCTGATGTTTTTTAGCACCTTGTGACATTTCACATGTAGAGAACTGGCTGGATACCTGTCAGCCACTTGCTTGAAATGAAATTTCCAGTGTGGTAAACTTCAGACGGAAAACGAAGAATGTATGTAAGGGAACATACTGAGCAAGTAACACTCCTTTACTCCTTTTAGTGGGGCTAAATTCAGGTCAATCATAAACACAGGTGGCTTCCCTGAAGTCACAAGCCAAATCAGGAGCCAATATAAAGCAACAAAGCCTTGTAGAAGTCAATGAGTAGCCACACTGATTTAGGCAAATTAGGGATTTTGGCCCAATCAAATGCAATCGACCTATCTTAGAGAGGAATGCTGTACTCTGAATACACCCAACAGTGAATTAAAAGGCTAGCAGAGTGCTAAAACCTACTTTAAAAGAAATAGCACTACTTGCTTTACTTAAAGAGTGTAATTTAGATCAATGCATATAAATTTCACAGGCAGTTCACCTACTTTTGGTAAGCATCACTTGGCTATGTCTCTGAGGATAACATTTAAATAAGTTTTTAGATATGCAATTAAACTCAAGTGAGCACAAAGGCTGAATAACTTCAAATGACTTATTAATAAGAAATACTGTGTTTACTACATAGCAGGTGGTCACCACATGTGGCACTAGGAAGGTCTCAACCTAAAATGCATTGTTATACTTAAGATCACTACAGTAGCTATTTTTGTCCTATTGTGCTTCAAAGTATAAAGCATAACAAGGATTTATGTAAATTATGGTTATGTGAACCAAATAACAAAATAATGTGATCCAGATCCTATGACTGAGATTTCCAAGCCAATGACTGTGTCTTTGAGGTATTAGACTCAACTCCCAGCACCACTTCCACCTGGCAGTCCTGCATGTAACTTCCCCAACAGTTCATAACATGCACGGTATAAAATTCCCCTAGATAGCAAAGTACCCTAATTTTTACCTACTCTCTTTTCATACACTTGATATAACTGTCTCATTTATTTCCATACCCATGGCAGGTGCCACAGTAAATCAAGCAGTGGGAGTCTTTCATATGCACTTCAGCCTCACTGGGTATTAATGAGGTTTTTCATTTAACTTCCATTAAGGAATGACTTCATGAATTCAGCATATGGGACTTACTGTTTAAATTGTTTACAAGTGACACTTTGGCTCTGCAAATATAAAGTATATATGACAATGGGGGCTGTTTGCCCATGTAAGCCATCTGTGATTAATTGTCGTGGTTTTTATGTAATAATCTGAATTTAAAGCAAATGTCACAACTTACATTTTTCCCCTCTGACATATAATATATGTTACAGCATGAAGTAGCTATGCCTTTTTAGACTGCAGCTAAATTCCATCATAAATGAGTCTGGTTTATGCATGTTTAGGGAAAAAAGACTTTACCAGTCAACAACATCCCAGAATAAGTAATGGAACTGGGAGGACATTTTGCGTAGATGATACCTGGCAATTGAAAAGCCAGGAAGTATTAACAAGCAAATATTGGAAATTATTGGAAGAAATAGCTCAGACATGTCCAGTGTAGGCAAAAGAAAATTCTCACACCATCACATGAAGCCAAATGACAGTCATACATTTTAACCACAGTTCAACTAAGCTATATTTCTCACAGCAGCTAGATGGTCTAGACTATTACCTCATTGTGTTGACTTGGTAAAAAAAACAAATCACAAAGAGACAAACACTTTCTCTGATATTTACCACCAAAACATAAAGAAGAATTAATGGTTTGGAGGAGAACATGAGAACATAATAGCAGTAGTTTAATAGGCAACATAACTTTGCACACTGGGAAAACTACTCTCAGAACTTCAGATGCATTTTGGAACAGGGAAATCTGATATATAAGATCTTTGCTTGTTCATGACAAATTTATTCCAAGTTGGGGTCATAGCATGGCAGAAAACATTAACAAGGTTGTTTGAGGTGTCAGCAAGAAGATAAGGAAGATTGACATAAGCATTTTAAAGTACTCAAAAAAGAATTGGTAGGATAGAGATAGGTAACAAAGTGCCCGCTGATAAAGACAAGCTATACATGCTTTTTAATAAAAGAGGGAGGTAGAACAAAGATAAATGTAACACAGAAATGTGACATTATCAAAGGGGCAAGGTAGGGAAGTGGTATTTGCAGCTGCATTTGGGTGAATAAAAACTGACAAAATTTAGAGTGAGTCAGCTGAAAGACCTTGCAAAGGATGAATCAGGAGTTAGTGTGCTTTCTGATATTTAATGTGAAAGAGAAGGAAGGAAGAGCAGTAGCTGGAGATCCAGGCAAGGACAAGAATTATTTGCTGGGTGGGAAAGAGTATGAGAGCAAAACCATACTTTCATTATCCAGAGCCAGGCTGAGGTAAGCGAGCAGTTAACAGTATGGGAAAGTGGATGGAATATGACCAGGATAGATCAAGAGACAGGTCAAACAGGTTTCTCCTCTTCCTTTCTTACAGGAAGAAAGAAGAGGAGAAGCCTCTGTATATTTCTATCAGCTTCAGCCCTGGTCTACTGTTGAAATCATTCCTGTCGCACTAAAAGAGAATATGGATCCCGTCTTGAGAAGGAGAATATCAATCAAACAAAATAATTCATCAATATGAGTATCAAAGACTACAGTTCTGACACTTGAACAATTTTTTAGCACGGAAGGTAGTGCCAGGACTATCCCTGCACTATCTCAGTGGCTGCTCAGCTCCAGGCTAATGAGGATCCACAAGACTAAGAGATCTGAAGTGGCCTAATTGCACACCCTTCATATGGTGTGCAAGAACTGCCCCATTGAATTTATTAAATAAAAATAACACTTGTTTAAATAAAAAGGACACCTTCCCTGGGGAAGTACAGTATTTATTAGCTGTTCTCATGAGGATTGCTATTCACCTTCCAAACGATTTGATTTTGCTGCAGATTCTTCTTTGAAGAATCAGCTGTAATAGTTATCTTTTTTTCTCCCTAGTAGCTGATGTAGTGCTGCATTTTGCCTTCACTCTGAGAACAATGCTGATAACACACTGATGTTTTAGTTGTTGCTCAGTCGCACTTACTCTGATCAAGGACTTACCAGTCTCTCGTGCTCTGCCAGTGAGGAGGGGCACAAGAAAATGGGATGTAGCAGAGACAGGACAGCTGGCCCAAACTAGCCAAAGGGATATTCCATACCACAGCACGTTGTGCCCAGTATATAAACCAGGGAGAGTTATCCAGAAGGGCAGGTTGCTGCTTGGGTTGGGCTGGATATTAGTAACCAGGTGGCGAGCAATTATATTGTGCATCACTGCTGTTTACTGGGGTTTTTTCCTTTCCCCTTTAAGTTTTATATTCTCTCCCCTTGGTATTTCTCTTACCATTGTTGTTATTATTATTTTTAGAATTAGTAGTCTTATATTGTACTTTAGCTATTAAACTGTTCTTATCTCAACCTGGGGAGGTTTACATAGTTTAGATTCTCCTCCCCATCCTGCCCAGTGAGAGGGGGAAGGGAAAGATGAGCCAACAGCTGCATGGTGCTGAATTACTGGCCAGGCTTAAACCATGACAACTTTTATACCAGAATATTTTTTTCTCATCACCCATACAGATCATTTCAAGTGGTGACAGAGCCTTACCATATGCTTCCACTGTCACATAAGACTTACTCCTAAATCACTGCTAACATAAAAATATATATTCCAGCGTACAGAAGAGCCTGGATCCTGGCCTTATCTGTAAGAACAAAATCTGTTAAGAAACTCTCACTCACTACAAAAAATCAGATCCTGCATCAGGGGGTCCTGGCTCCCCTTCCTCTAATGTGGAAGAATCTCTTTATATCAGACCTTTCCATTAGAAATTAACTACGATACTGGCTTTATCAGAGAGAGGAAAGAAATAAATGTCCCATTTGTTGCAGCTTTTTTTCTGTTGCACAATATGTTAAATAATAAGCCTGAATATTAATTCAACAGGGACAAAATGTGATGTAGAAATGATGTATAAATTAAAACATTCATTCAAATTAACAAAAATATTGATGGCATAATGCAGAACCATCTGTAGTGTGCCATATGTCAGGTAGACCGACAAATAAAAATCAAATAAGATCATTAATAATCTTTCAGAGAACAGTTAAATAATTTCAATAAATTAGATTTATGGACATCATTACATCTTTTAAACAGAAGCATACTGTTGTCATTATTTATGAGCAAGATGCAGACTTAATGTGGAATATGTCACTTAATTAGTTTAAATAGCACTTAAGTAACTCTACAGTATTTTATTAAACTTTATCTATTGTTTAGTACATTTAGGGGCCTGGGAACAGGCTAACCAAGTTCCTAACTCTCTTAATTTCAACCTAAAGAGGAAATAGGAGCCTAATTAGGTGCTGTAAGACAGATGTTCGTTAACTCTAAAAATCTAAAGGTAACATCACGTAAACCATGAGAACTTTGGCGGATTCCAAGGACTCATGGAAGCACCTTTGGAAACGAGTAAGATCTTGCTGTACCATACTTTTCCTGAAAGGAAAAGAGGTCTGTTCACTATAGCTAAAAATAGAAAGTACTATCACTTTGATAAAGTGAAGCTTAGAGAGTGTGAACAAGGACTCAGGCTGCACATCTGCACAAGTTCCCTGAAAACAGAGTTGTGGGAAGAAACCAAGAAAAATAGTTCGCAAGCATGTGCAGAAGGTGAGATAGAAAGACCAGTTACAGCATTTCCAACCCAGATCCTTTCGTGCCTCAGCAAGATTATGCAAAGCAGTGTAAAATATTATGTGAGGAATAATCTAGTTTGAACTTTTCTGCATTGTCCATTAACATGAGGTTTCTGTCGATTCCTTGACTTCCTAATTGATACATCTTAATGTCCTTGAGATACTCCTAACAACTTTTTCTTAATCACACGCTTTCACATTCCTTTGTAAACAATCCATTTCCATTTTGTTCATGCACATGCAGCATTATTAGATTCTAACATCTCATTTTGTCTCCCGAACAAACCAGGTTTCAATCTTCTAGTCATTCATCTAAAGTAAATCCCTCTAACTATAAAAATGATTCTGTGGCTCTGAACTCCGTTCAATTTGCCAAGATATTTTTCTCCAATGAAGATTCCCCTACAACTAAAAAGTCACAGAAGAAAACCTTATTTTCCTGCTCCACAGCATGACAGCTCTGTATGCTTCCCTAACTTTTCACTATGCTGCAAAATCATCTGTAATTTCTCATCTGTTATCTCCCTGAACTTTGATAGTGTTATACTTTTGTAGGTCTCTTCCTCCCACTGAATCTCTTTTGTATTAAGTTCCTCTACATGTACTTATCTTTCATTTTCAACAGCTCTAAGGCTCGAAGGGTTGCCTGTTATTTTTGGTCTATACTTTAAGCTCTTTTCTCTTTGGTTTGGATCTTCACGCCTCTTCACAGGTTAATGTCATTGTGGATTTCATTAATCTTTTTTTTGCCCTTTTTATAATTATAAAAACTAATACAAGTACTTTATGAGATTACACAGAAGAATCATTCTTGTAGCAGCCTGTACACTGCTACTTTTTAATTTAGTGATTCATCCTTCTTCCAGATTTTGATGTGTATTGCATGTCTGTACACAAACCAATTGCTAAGGAACACATTTTCAGATACATGAGGAATTAATATAATTCATATTATACCCATCATGCTCTCCCTAGTGTCTATGATGTTTGCAAGAACAGACTTGAGTTTGAGCAGCAGTATCTATCCTCTGTGAACACAAACCACTTCTTTATGTCTCTAGATCATTAAGGGCTTTCATCAGTACTCACTTTGTTAAGTGGGCCAACTCCATTACACAGTTCAATTGCACTGGTAGTCTCTCTTGCATCAGAAAGAGGAGGCCCTACCATCTGTACCTCAGACACCACTCAGGCCACTCAGACACTCATGGATAAATCAGGGCCTGAGAGAAAGCCAGGACCACACTAACAAAGAGGTATAGTTTCTTTGCTATTCTTAATTCACTGGAACTATTAACACTCAGAGCTAGTTGCAAGATCGAGAACATTGTCAGGTGCTCTGTAGATATAACAGTAGAAAGTTCAATCACAGAGAAATGCAAGCACTGGTAGGGAGTTGGACAAATGACAGCATCAATCCTGCAAATATCCATGCCCATTACATGCACAAATGGAGGGACACACAAAGCAGCAAAAGTCGCATTGTTTCTAAAGGCTGAGGTTACCAGGCATTTGAACATCTGATGATGGAACACCCAAAGAAATTTTCTCTCGAAGGAGCAAATGAGTTTCCAATCCAATGTTTTTCTTCAGCAGGGGCTAAAGACCAGTCTTAGAACCTGTTTTCTCTGACTTTATAGCCAGGTAAAAATGGCCACAAAAGTCTGTGGCTACAATCTTCTGACAATATAAGCACACAAGGATGTTTCGAGCTCTTGAAAATCAGACGATGTACTAGCAGCCATTCCCTGTCTCCTCCAAAGATAAGAGACAACAGGCAGATATAAATATAGGACAACACTAGGAAATTGTAAGCATCGATCAGCATGTTACGTTCAGCATGACAGATGGAGGGTGTAGCTAGCAGCCTTGCAGCACGTAGGCTGACCTGATTCCAGTGTTTACTGGGGATTCTCAGTTCTTCCCAGCCGCCAGGAGCCCCCTGGGAAAGGTGAGCTGCTGTCCTTCGCAGGAGCGGGCGACAAGGTCTCCGTTTATGAAATAAGAGTGAGGAGAAGATGTGGAAGTCTTCCTGCTTATTACATTCCTATTTCATGCAGTCCCAGGAATGAGGGTACTTTAGAATCTAGAATTTAAATTGTTAATATTGAAGATTTGCTTGGTCTATGTAGTTTCGCCGTAGCTGGTGTTGATTTTATCTAGCTGTGAGTGTATATGTGTGTGTGTGTGTACATATATATAAAAAATGCACGTGTTTATAAAATACATATATAGTACTTCCCTCACTTTCAGAATGTCATTCCCTGTGGCCTTACTTCTATTACACACATCATTCATTAGATTATGAAAACCATTAATGTCAGGCAGCACGACCAAAGGAATTCACTAAGGGACCACCATTAGCATATCAAGTAGCTATTTCTCAGCTAAATATTCCTGACAGCCCTCATTACATATGATGGATGAGCTTTATAAGAGGTTGTAGTTCCAGACGAAAATAAAATCTCAGCATTCTACCACATGTGGCCCAATAACTAGATATCATTTTCTGACTGTTTGCATTTCTTTCCTTTTTTCTTTTTTTCTTTCAGAATGAAAGAGTTGTAAAACTCACAAATAGATTAACTGCATAATTCAAAATTCATTTAAAAATGTGAGTCTAATTTAGCCTAGTTTCTGAATTCTGCAGGTGCTTTAGTCATGGGATATCAAACACTGTGTGTCATCATAGCCGTATTGCCAGCAGCTTGTCAGAAATAAAAAGAGGGATAACTGAAAAAGCAAGTAAGGCTGGATTTTCAATGACCAAGTACTGCACAAACTTCTTAGGAGTTGAAACCCAACATTTTCTAAGGTAAGAAACCCAGTTTTAAAAGAAAAAAAAACAAAACCCAAAATAACCATAGAAATTTTTTCAGGAGTCGATGAATAGTTATTGCAGTGCCTCTTGAAAAACAGGCAG
The DNA here is from genome assembly GCA_039720435.1 of Amazona ochrocephala. Classification (NCBI taxonomy): domain Eukaryota; kingdom Metazoa; phylum Chordata; class Aves; order Psittaciformes; family Psittacidae; genus Amazona; species Amazona ochrocephala. Next base: position 75,357,127 of record CM077881.1, on the reverse strand, counting down.
TTGCACATGGAGCCACAAACAAGGCCATCTAAATACCTTCTAACACTCTCAGCCTCCTGCTAGGCAGGTACATCTATAGCAACTGACAACACACTTTCATGGGAATACAGACCCCAGCACTTCATTTTGCTGTGTGATGGGAAACAGTTTGAACCTTTCTGCTGTGCATTTCCCTGTGAATGTCAGTCATGGAGCACAGGTAACACCAACAGAAGATTTGGCCCTTACATGCATAAAGACTGAAGCTTTTTTAGGTAGAATTGACATTTCTATCCTTGCACAGTTGAAAATGGGTGATGTTCAAGGGATCAAATGTTCTTTCAACCAACCTGAGCAAAATAGGTGTTCTCACTAAAGGAAAACTAAGTATTCCTCTACCTGTCAGCTATCTTCAGATGGACAGTTGCCCAGACATCCACTAATCCTACACTATAATTAATTAACCTCTTTTTCTCGTTCTAGATCTCCCCAAAATTGGATCCAGTATTTTTTTTCCTTTCTTCTTTTTCCTACATAAATAAACATTCTGAGTGGAGATGTCTCATTCCCCTCAAAATCAGTCATTGATACCAACATCTAAATATATATTTTGAAAAGTTGAGTCGAAGTTTATTTTGCTACTCATTCACACACTTTTTGTGTGTAACTGTCATTCAGCTTGAGGATATCTGGAACTATGCAGAGTGGAAAGTGAACTCCTCTCTCCCCAGCAGAAGACATTTACACCAGTGTATTAGAGGATATGCTCCTGCTGCCTTTGCTGCCCCCACTTCTGTCAATGATTGTATGACTCCAGTCCCAGGATTGTCTCAAAAATAAGAATTAAGAGGAAGGACATAGTTTTGGGAAAAGTACGTTTTTCTATCATACTTAATCACTTTTCATTGTATATTGCATTAGTTTTGGAGTGCAAGAGAGTGCTATATTCAAACAACTTTAAATCCTGCTGACCCTTGGCTGCATCTGAAGAAAAAGCAATACCTCTAATACTTGCTAACTACTGCAAGTGTCTGGTTAGCAGTAGGTTAAATCTGCCAGTCTGTATTTTTTATGGCACTACTGACTGCTAGACCAGCAAATCAAACCATAACCCACTAGCCATTTCCATCTTACACAGAATGCCTTCTTATATTTCCAGACTATCATCAAATTCCCAGATGTAAGCTTTTGGACATGTTTTGCTAGATTATCTGAAGTTTTCTAATGAATCAGTTTCTCTGAATTATAGCTTCATAGTATTTCTGTACTCAAAAATTGTGTGTTTAGCACAGCTGAGACAGAAGGAAAAGCCCTGGATAGCAATGGCCCTCAATGTGACATCAGCTTCCCAAATGTCTGATTTTTCCAGCTACATTGACATTAAAAACATGTATTGCATTTATTGGAGAGCTCTCCCTTTTTTTCCCCAGTTGGCTTCTCAGTTTATATTTGCCACCTTGGGTCTCATTTTCTTATCCTCTGTTCCTCCTTGCAATTTCTTTTGTTGTGGAGTTTTTTCCTTTTTGCTTACTTGTCCTGAATACTCATGAGTTAATGTCATTTACTATTCCATTCTTATGCTGCTTACTCCTCCTTCCATACCATTCATGGACATGTCAGCTAAGATGTAGCTTCTCCAAGGACACCTACTGCTCTCCTTATTGTCCTTCAGTTATGATGCTTTATATGGTTTTTTCCTTGGCTCACACAGCATTGTTCGTGTTTGAAACAAAGTAAATTAACTTTCCAGAGCAGTTTTCGTGGGAATCGCTATCAAGTGTTTTGCTCAAATCTATGTGCATGTCTCTTGTGGTTCTTTCATGTACTGATTTCAACTTCTTTTCAAAAACTGCAATATAATTTGTCCAGCATGATTTATTGTCAGTACTGCTAAATTTTTATGGTTCTGTTACCCTGTAAATCTGAAGTGATTTGACTTAAATGAGGCAGAAGACTCCTTTGCAAACCAAATTATAAAACAGCAGGGCATTAATTTTATTATTATTCAGAAATTAGTATTATTGCGGAATCAGAAAATAGGCTGGACACCTACCGCACAGTGATATCCAGTGCCACATGCTGATGTAGCAGGAGGGTGTATTCAGTCAGTTTCTTTGCCCAAATCTAAATCCCACCTACTACTGTTATTTAGAGGAAGAGTCTTACCAGTAATAGATTGAGGTTCATGAGAACAAGTCACATGAAACCAGAATGAGATACAGGGAAGGCATACTTTAGAAAATCGCTTAAATCATTGGAATAATATTATTTAACTCCCCAAATAATTGTTTTCCTTCCAGTATAATTCTGTAGCATCTGTATGCACAAGTCCTGAAGTGCCAATAACACTTTTCAGGTACCTCCTACCAGCCCAGGGAAGAACTCAGAATTTTTAAATAGATCATAATTTTAAATACTACCTTTTTTTTTTCTTTTTTTATTTCTTTTTTTTGTTTGTTTTCAAACTCCTTTTTTCTTAATGTGTGATTCTTCAGAAATGCAGAGTGCTCATCCTTTGAAAATAAGCGCTCTAAAACAAATGAAATTTGCCACCCAAACATTAAAGCGTCCAAAAAAAGTGCTTACCTTTGAAAACCCTGTCTGATGCAATTATAAGCAATTACAGAACTATTGAAGGGCAGCTAGGTAACATTTTCAACACTGTAGTCCGAGATTGGTGGCCAAGATGCATATTGAGATACCTTAGATTTTAATGGAGTTGTAATGAAATATAATGACGGTAATATTTACTGCCTATGAAGGCACTAAAATGTTTACAATTACCTTTCCCAAGCAATTAACTTCAACATACTATTAATACAATAGTGATATTTATTATGCAAAAAGAAACAAAACTGTAATTGCATACTTTCAAGACACACTCTGAATATTTTTCTTCAGACTGCCTCAGATTTATTCTAGCATCAACTCCATTCAAATGAAAATTAATAGTTATAGAAGTTCAGTGCAGCAAAATCAACTCCACCACATGTTGCTTGCGAAATGTAAGTTTAAATACTCAGTTCTCATCAAACAGTATGAACAATAAAGCATAGAACGCTTCACAGATTATGTAGACTGTCAAATCAGCATAAATATATTCATTGCTTTAACTTTCACAGTTACCTATGTGTCCTGACATTACCTGTGCATATTCTCACACTCTCACTACCAGACAATTGTTCAAACAGAAATTTATATGCAAAGCTATGATATATTCTGAGAATTTAGAGTTAATAATTCATTTAGTAGGGCTACAATCTTAGTCTTCCCTAGCTAGATAACAGTTCAGAAGTCTTTCCACTGAACTATAGGAGTCAGTAGGTCTGGGGAAGAAGGTGATATGCTTAAGGTACCCCAAAACAGCCATTGGTCTAGTTCTGCCACTGGGATGACTTTCATCTGCTTTTTTTCATGATATTTCAGTTATTTAGCATTTCATTTCTCTGTCTGCAAAACAGGGACACTAATACTGGCCTTTTTTCTAAAATGCTTTCAAGCTTATGTACAAAAAATCATCTAGATATTATTTATCACGGCCCATTCTGATATCACATCCAGAAACAGTTATAGACTAGCAGATAAATCCACTTTGTAAGTCTTGAATAGTGGAAGATGTAGCAGATGTTCTGCATTATTAGGCAAAAAAAAATGGGCAGACCAGAAAATAAATCACACTTGTTTCTTCTCCTTATAAGAATTTTCCATGCAACTTTCCACAAGGAGTGATTGATGATTCAGCCGTTTCCATCCTTCCAGACCTCAGCCTTAACAAATACCATTCAGTCTGTATCTTCATTCACAAGAATATTAGAAAATATTTAGACAGGTTCAATATACAGCAACACATCTCCATATTATAGACAGAGAAATGTACAATGCTACTGAGTTAGACTTGAGAGTATACAGTGGTTTACAGAATACTTTCAGTGTGGTTTAGAAGTATTTTTTCTAAATCCTGTTGCTGTGTATTGTTTCAAAATGAACATGTTTAGAAGGAACATTAACCAGAGGACCTAGATTTTATATAAAGTCTATGCATAATATAAAATCACTTTGTATGCACCATATAAAATCTTACTGCATAAATATATGCAGCACACAGCATAGTTTACTTGCATTGCCATCTTGGACTGTTTACTTTCCCCAACCAGCCTCCACTCACAGCAGTAATCTGTATGGATAGGAAGATGCAGTCTCAGTGGTGGTGCTCCCTTTTACCTGTCAGAGGGTTTTTCAAGACAGGCTGCAATCAGAGGCTGTGCCTTGTAGGGCCCCCTGGAGCCCCGCTACATGCACCCCACTCTTCTGACAGCAAGTGAACTGTGCGTATAAACAGCGGCAACCTCATGAATGTTTGATGGCAGTTTTGCCAGTGGTATGTACATTATTTTCATGTGGATTTACACCTACATAGTGAATAGAAACAAGAGCTGCTCAGACCAAAGTGGCATATTTACACATTGAAACAGCAGGAGTCTGTAGCAGATGAGCACACTGCTTTCATGCTAGCCCTGCTCACCGTGGTTCTTGCTGAGAAGATCTTCAAGGCACACCGCTGCCTGTCTTCTCTGACCATCTACAGTCACTTAATCCCACCTGAATACTTTCCCTCTTGTAGGAGTGACAACTTTGTGTTCCCAGAGACATGCAGCCATGGGAGATCTCAGATCAACAGACCAATTCCAATTAGAGCTTCGTTTTCACAGCATGTGGTGCAGAAAAGGGAAAAGAAGCAGATATAAAATGATTTATTCTTATCTTCATATGCATTTGGGAAATCATGCAATGCAGGCTCAGAACTCAGAGGTAGTTTTCCTCTACTTGAATAAGGCATTGGCTGGATCACAGTTGTTCCCAGCTTATTCCAGTGTCTCTTTTATAAGTGAGAGTGTACATGGTAATAGCAGGCTCTGATATCTTGACATAGTAGCTATTTTGTGGGAGAATATGTCAAAATAGAAGGTCCAAGTCTCTGCTGTGAAATTTCCCCTGTTGAGAAAACGGCTAACAATATTCTACGCAACATTTCTCTGTTGCTTTCTCTCTCTTCAGTTTCTAAAGAGCAGACATGTATTAGAGCCTTCAGAAGCACCACTTTTCAGGAGATTCATATTTCTTTGAGAAGCATTTCACACTGGCAGCTAGCCAGGAGGGGCAGGGAAGAGCAAAGGAAGGGTACCTGTTGTGGAATGAGATACAAAACCATAAAGAGAAATAAAGAAAGGGATATAAGAGATAAATGTGGAGGCAGGAATGAGGAAATGAGGAAAGACCTGGAAAACCAAGACAGACTCACAAAGAAAAGTTGAAAAATAAAGCAGAGGAATGTCAAGCAAGAAAATCCAGGAAAACAGAAAGTATATGAGAATGGATAAGTAAAACAGAAATAAAACTTTCTTTGGGGTTGGGGTCTGTAGATAAAGAAAAGGAAGAAGAAACTGAGTATGCCAGTATGTGCTGAATAAATGAGCGCTCTCAGAGGCAGGGATATGATGGCTGCCTTCAGCAGTGCTCTAATGCTAACCAGATACTGCCAGAAGCTTTAAAACTTGCCTGAAATAAAGCTTCAGGCCAGGTGATTGAAAGAAGCTAGTGCAGGTATCATTTGTGTATGATCTTCCTTCAACTGCTAATGATAATAATGCATGAAGATCTGACCCTCCCCACAATATTGGGTACTGCAGTCATAGAAATCTGGCAGCTCTGCCTCCCCAATACAGCACTGAGATTATTATTTTTTTCTTTTCCAGTTGTTTTTCAGGCAATTATCCTTCTATTTCTAAACCCTTGATTTGCCTATTACCATAGCACCTTCCATAACATCCCAAGATAAACAAAAGCACCAGTATGTGAAAATTAGGGAAAAGAAACAGAACTGGAATCATATCAAATAATCATATCCTCCTCCCTACAGAGAGTAAAAACCAAAATTAATCTTCATTGTGTGCATCTGGTAATTTTGATAATATGGTCAAAAAAACCCTCTTTTATATAAGTTTATAAGTAATTACATAAGTAATAAAGCAATATCATATTGCACAGGGAAATACTGTGTTTAAAATGGACACAAGCCAAAACTAGCAGTTTTTAAATCGTAAGTTTTAAATCCTCTAATTATTTGTGATGTTTCAGATAGTTGTTTTTTTTCCCTATTAAATATACTTGGTCTTTTCCAGTTCTTCCTTTTTCTTCTCATCTCCCAAATGGGAGTGGAGAGAAGAAAAAGAATAACTGTCTTTGTGTAGAGACGTGCTCTTATCAGAGCTGACATAAAGAATGAACTGCCATTTTAATCCTGAAAAGAGGTAGGAAATATAGGTTGACATTTCTCATGGGAGTCCCAGCTCAAGTTTGGAAAAAGCATCCAGCTAACCGTGTCATAACACTGAGAATGGCTGAACTTAATTGTCAGGATAGTTTGTCTTCTTTTCTTCCGCCCTTTACTCCTCCCTTCCTACTAACCATGAATCTACTATTATCATGACTTGCACGTAACTCTGAAGATGAATTAAAAAGCATGGCATGAGTCCCAAGCATATCCATCCCAACAAAACCCATATTTCAGTTTTAGGATTCTGTCTGGGAGAAAAATAGATGTCTGTCAATGGCTGTGAATTTGAGCAAGAGTAGCTGACTATAGCAGCAGGTGAAGAAGTGCAGAGAAATATCTTGTGTATCACAATGATGAATCTCTCTGTGTTTATAGACTTCCAATACATTAAAATTATTTGCTTCCCTATATGTCCAAGTAAAGGCTGCTGTCATGATTTAAGCCCAGCCGGTAACTCAGAACCAAGCAGTCACTTGCTTTTTATCCCCCTGCTCCCCAGCAGGATGGGGAGGAGAATCATTGAAAGAATGTAAACACCATGGGTTGAGATATGAAAAGAACAGTCCAATAACTAAAGTATAATATAAAACTACTACTACTAATAATAATAATTATAAGGGGAATAGCAAGGCAAGACAATATAAAACTAAAAGGGGAAAGGAAAAACAGTAAATACAAGTGATGTAAAATATCATTGCTCACCACCTACTGGCCGATAGCCATTCTGACTCAAGCAGTGATCTGCCCTTCTAGACGACTCCCACCAGTTTATACATTGGGCATGATGTGCTGTGGCATTTAATACCCCTTTGGCTCTTCCACATTTTTGTCGCTCCTTCCCAGTCAGGCTGATTTCAGCCTGCAGTACAGTCAACTGTTGGGATCCTCCTGTCACTCCACAAATATAAATGGGTTCTACTCCTAGACACCTTGATGGCATCAGGGTACACTGTGCACGGTATCTACTAGACCCTTATACTCCTGTGGGACTGATGTGCCAAGCCATCTGATCCACACAGTCCAGTAAACCAGACTGTCTCTCTCCTCCATCTGGTCACTACTTGCCTTTGTGAGAAAGGGCTCAAATGGAAAAAACATATGACTAGTACTAATTCAGAAACACTAGACAAGTTAATGGGACTCCTTGTCTTCCAAGTAACACTTCCATGCAAGGATGTATGCTAGCACAGTTTGCCCTTTTCAAGTGCTATATTTTTTCCTACATAAAATTATCCTCCTATATATGCACTTCAGTAGGTTATGGCAAGCATAAGGTCTGTAGATTTGCATGAGATGCTGCGCTCCACAGTAGGTTGAAACTGACAACAAACTGAAACTACAGCAAACGTGCAAGGCCACTTTTAAACTCTTGTGAACTATTTAAAGTCAACTTGTATCTGTTTCTTTAACATGTACAACGAATGCCTTATATAACAAAGAATATCCAAGTTTTCCTCATCCTACCAGCCAAAGTCATATGAAATTCAAGCACAAGTTCAAATGAGAAACTGACTGCTCTTTTAGTAGTCCAGGGCAGTTAGGTTTGGATAGATTAGCAAGAAATCTTATCCTTCATCCCTCTGCAAAACACTTGAACCAGAAATGAGCAATCTACAAGTCAGACAGGAAAAATGTGATGTCCTCTCCAGTGAGAAGGTTTTACTCTTAAATCACCTTTTGCTTCTGAAAAATAGAAAATATGTTAAAAAATACAAAATTACAAAATTTCTGTGATGGATGCACAAGAGGTAAGCATGACGTCTTGATTGTCACAGTGCAAATTTTCCATTATTCAGCATAGAATCATAGAATCATAGAATAGTTAGGGTTGGAAAGGACCTTGAGATCATCAAGTTCCAACCCCCCTGCCATGAGCAGGGACACCTCCCACTAAACCATGCCATCCAAGGCTATGTCCAACCCGGCCTTGAACACTGCCAGGGATGGAGCATTCACAACTGAAAAACAAAATAAACCACAGGCTTTTTCCTAAATATTTCATGACTCTCTGTTGTCAAGAGTTTCCTACCACAATTTAATTGTTACTAAAGCCATCCTCCATTCAATTGCACATCCCAGTCTCCTTAGAAGCATGAGATGCTTCCTACTTCTACAAAATGTAACAGCTGAAGCATGCTTCTTTCTTTGCAGCATCCAGAGTGTGTTTTCTAACATCTAAAATTAGAAGCAGTATCCAAAACACTACAACGTGTCTACTTAAACAGTGGAATGAATGCAGAATTCCTAATAAAAATCTCACGTCCACTGCCTCAGCCTAAATCACCTCATTCATTCTATTTTGCTTTGGCTCTCAGAAAAACTGGGGAGCAAATAACACACCTTAATCTATTATGAAATGTGCCAGAGGAATCCTTTGAAAGCATGGAGTATTCAAATCTCTGCTGCATGAGGATGTGGTAGACACTATAAAGGTGCTTGCCACAAGATGGCTGTGCATATGAATCTGTAATTCCTCCCTCAGTGGCTGGATTTTCTGTGGGGGATTCAGAGAAATTCCCCAACCTAATTAAGCAGGCATCTAACATTATTAAGCTTTGTCCTGCAAGGCACAGAAAAGAACAGCCTGATCTTAGCACTGCACAGCAATTGGGAAACAGAACAGCGCTGCTTCAGACCAGTCTCAGTGGTGTCTGAAGGCATTTGCAATTGACTGTTAGCAGCAATTCCCATTAAATGGGTCAGTTGGCCACATGTTAAAGAATAAGTTATATAAGATAAATATTCCAGAGGGGTATAATTTTCACAGTGTGCTGCAGTGTTCTGTCAGCTTTGAGTCCGGTCCATATTACGAAATCACTTTCATAATGCAACAAGCTAGTACCCATGCTGCCAGACTTAGGAAGGGCAAATGAATGCAAAATCCAAGATGGAATTGTCTTATGGTGATTCCTATAGGTCATGATAGAAGTGGCAGAGGAAAACTTGCTTTGCTTCTTCCTAACCTGCTCACATTCAAATATATTAATCCATTATCCACCGCCAATGCATTTTATCTAATGAAGAAGTTACATGGGTGAAAAAATATACAAAACAACTGTAAACAGAACAGAATGAAGACTTATTTCTCAAACTGTGGATAGAGGACAAAATTTATCTACACAGAGTTGTTTGTAGTTGCACAGAAAAACAAGAGTGAAAAATGGCAAGGGAAAAGGATTGTGTGGTGGAAGGGGACAGTAGCACTCATTGCTGGTTTAGGGCCTGGTTTCAATTTCTGTAAAACTCCTTTTAATAAGTTTGTCTTGTCAAGATGATCCAGTAAAAGTCCAAAATGCTAAGCTAATGGACATAATTTGACTACATTTTGTTAGATTTTCCCATTACCAATATTGTCTGTTAGTGGCTTTCTTAATTAGACATTAGCGGGAACATAAAAGAAATTAGTAACACACTCACTAGTTTAAGTCTGGGAGGCTTATGGACCTGGCAGCTATGAATAAAAGCAGTTCCCAGAGCTACCTTCCCAGGTTGTGCTGGGAAAACACACTTCATGACATCACTGGAGAGGAAGCATTAGGAAATGATCTCATGGGTTTCATTCCCATGTTCATATTTCTAGATGAATATCCAAATGTTTCTCTCTAGTGTTGGATTAGCTACTGAAGACACAGACTTGTGACATAAAACTCATCCTATGTGTATGGCGAAAGCTGAAAAACTCAACTGACTATTTAACTGCTCCCTATCAGTATCAGAGACTTTTCCCATTTCTGTGGAAGGGAGTGTGCTTTCCCTCAACAGTATTGCCAGCAGTGTATCGCTTCTCTTGGAAATATTCTTGGAAGTTCATACAGCAGTGTGAGAATTGCAGACCAGCAACCCATCCACTCAGCTTTCTAGTTGGTCTCTTTCTTGTTCTCTGTATCTTTCCCAAGGCAGTATTGAAAATACATGAAATTTTGCTGCTGTTGCTGCAGCTGCAGTTTCTTTCAAGAGAATCAGGTCTTCAGCACCTGACCAACAATTCCAGATTAGCAATTTCTATTAAGAAACACTTTCAACACCTCTGGATAGACACAAGCTTTAGGATGTAGTCAGGGCACTGTGACTTCTGCTTCACCAACTGAATAACATGTTTAGTGCTTTTTCTTTTAATATTAGCATATAGGTATCTGAAGTTCACCTATGCATCTGCATAAAGCTGAAGTAGTGGGCTGTTACATCTTACCTTACTGTGTAAATGGTGCCTAACATACTTCATTGTGGTTACTGATGTTCTTTCAGTCAAGAAATGCGTAAAGAACTGTATCTAAATGTGGCCCTCAGGAATTCTGGTAGGGGCCTCAGAGTCTAATATTTTTGGATATATATTCCCAAATGCATTCACATTTACTTTTTGCCACACACTTTCTGCCAAATATCACTTTTCAAGTTATAAGAATTATGTCTAATTCTTTGGGTTTAGATTGTGAAACTACCCAGAAAATTCTATTTTTGATGTTGTTGAAATAATTTTTCATTCTTTTCATCAACTTACTTCAACAAGATTTCATGTTTGGCATCATAAGATATTTTCTATAGCTTTCAGGACCAATTTTATAGTTCTGTTTACTCCTCCAATTTTCTAACAATATATAAGAGTCCGGAGTCTTGATCGCAACAGATTGTTCCAAGGTCTGAGTCACCAGTGCCGTGTAAAACTAATCTTTTCCAAATCATTAAGTCATGTGTTGTTTTTCTTTACCATACTGGAGAAGTCAACATGTGACTCAGAGGAACATGCTATAGTCTTCTTTAGACTAAGATGATTCCCTCCTGACTACTACTTTTTGATACCTGGATAATTAGACAATGTGTTTGGTTATTCCCAAGAATAAACAGTATGATAGGTTTTCAAAATGAAGGGAGAAAAACCTGTTCTTTAATTCATGTTCATGGAGTTAGAGTGGATTACTAGGACAGGAAGACATCTGATTTATAAGAAATAATGGTAGAAATATCCTTATATAAAAAATCACAAAAAAAGGAGAGGGAAAGTGTTAGTAACCATGCATGATGTTTGCTGCTACTGCTTTCTCTTCCCTTTTTTTTTTTTTAATGATGAAGTAAATCAGATTGTGACAACCAATGTCAGCCCGAAACAGGTAACTGTAAATAGTGCCAATACACAGTGAATACACAGGACACAGCCAGAAAATAACTATTAGCTGCTGTGCTGGACAGGTGGGTCAGCTAGCAAATAATTTCTGCTTTCTGGGGTCTCAAGAATAAAATGCGCTAGACATTAAAGAACCTTAAGGAAAACATTTGGATTGTATTTCAAGCAGTAGACTTATGGTATATTTACCTTTTACATATACATTATTTTTTATAAGCTTCTTAAATCTTACTAAGTCTTAAGTGTTCAAGAAAAACAAGACACTTTAGACTGATATTTTCTACCTCTCAATTTGTTAAATATTTGCTCTTGAGAGATTCTCCACAGCTGTCTCTTTTCGCACTTGATCTTCCTGCTTGATATCGTCCACCAAATGCAGACCCAGCACACATGCTTCTCAGCTGTTGTATGTGCCCTTCATTCTTTAATTGATGCACAGTTTGCACTCTTTACAGGGATTCCACAAGGACAAAATTTGTGCAGGCAAAATGCCAGAGCAATCTTCACTGGAAAGCCAGATGTTTCATTTCATCGGTTGGCTGGCTAGCAAGGTTTTGCCAAGGGAGAAGAAGAGGAGAGAGCTATGCCTTTTCCTTAAATCAGACCCAGAGTTAATTCACTACTAAGGTAGCAGCCGCAGATTTTTAAGTGAATTGGCTTTTTTTTCACAATTCATTTGGAATGAATTTAAAAATAAAACAAGTAAAGCCCTTCAAGGTTATTGTAACTCTGGGTAAAAAGAAAGAACTCCAGTGAGGCTTTGAACACCTTATAGATCGATTCTCAGTTGAGACATTAAAAAACACATACACCGAAATGCTATCATCTGAATTTAAAAAAAAGCATGGTGGTCGTAATTGTTAATTGTGTTTGTTTTTCTTATGACTAATTTATTAAGGACAATTGAGAAAGCTAAAGCATTTGAACTGATTTTCCATTTGTTTGGCTATTAAAGTTCCTCTGTGAAATGTATGTTTATTTAAAGTATCTCCAACTACCCATTTACAATGCATTTGTTAAATTAGTTAAGAGACTCTAATTGGGCATTGGGGATTTGTTGCGCTATTCCCAAATCCGTTTACTAAAAATACATGAGAACAGTGAGCAATTTATTTATAACCTTGTTATATTAGGCCGTAACCAGCATCAGAGTTTTTTCTTACCATGTTTTTAATTTGCATTGACAGAATTCAAGCCATGTTGCTTTTTTTTCTATCTTTAATAGAGCAGCCTGCAAACTGTTTGCAGTTAAATACAGTAGAAACGCCTGTTATATTTGGAACAGTGATAATAGAAGTGCATTCCAGAAAAAAAGCAACAATATTGAATCAGCAATAGAGCATGCTGTCTTTATCCCTTCAGTATCCCATTAAGATCAATAATTTGCGCAGTTAACTATATTTGAGATTACAAAGGCACTGTATTACATTGGCACTATCATCAAATATTCAATTACTTCTTTTGATCAGATCCTAGGTTTTCATACCAGTTGAAACACAGCACACCAATAAAACTCCTGTCACTAGACTGCCTAATTCTCACCATCATACTGAGCCATTCTGCCAGACCCTGTCAGACCTAGATGTATAAATGTCTTCTGAGAGACAAGAAAAAGGAGGGGTTTTAGAATCCTTAGCTTTAAAAAGTCTAGTTTCATCCAAAGAAATGGGGAAAGAAGACAGTATTTCTCCACAGTGCAGAAGCCTAGATCTGTTTTGTTTAGGTAGCAGGAAAACAAGGATTATTTGGAGGGTGATTTTTTTTCCAGATTGCCAGGTGATTTCTGTATTTACAGTATTCTTCCTGCGCCATTCTATCAAAGTTCAGTTTATTGTCCACAATAGTGTTGCATTTTCATGGGAAAAAAAAAAAAAAAGAAGAAAGTGTCCATGGATCCTTATGTTTTCTCTTAAATATATTAGACGGCCAACAGGCAGCAATGTACAGGAAGGGTATAGACTTGGCTTAGGCAGACGTAACCTGGGAATTCTGTCTGAGCTAAAAGACTTGGACCTGGGAGAATGGATGATGGTGGGTTTCTAGAAATTTATTCCCCATCTTGTCTACAAGACTCCCTGCTTGATCACTGCCAGTTTCCAGATGATTCTCCTTTTTCTTAGCTCTCCTACTTTCATTAAACGATCATAAAAATCAAACTACCTCCATAGAAAAAGGCATTTTAATGTTTTGGGGGTTTTTTAAACCAAAGATCATTCCATCTGGCAAACCCTAAAATGAGTAAACTACGTGCCACACTTCTAACTAGAGAAAAGTTCATAGATCAAGACCTTCCTTTTTGAAGTAGGCAAGGGATCTGAAACCCATTCCTACTGAAGTGAATTACGCATATAATATGGCTCAATATGTTGGATTTTAAATATGCCATCTTCTAAATAGCCTAAAAAAGAATAATCTTCACATCCCTTTAAACTTTAGCGAAAAAAAAAAAAAAGCAATCCTCATACACTGCTGGGGGATTCTTCCAATTTGCTATCGCTTGTAAGTTCAAAGCAAAGACTCTAAGAAGAAGGAACCAGAATCAGAGTTTCAGCCCTTCATTAGTTTATTCTATGCCAGGGTCAAGAGGTAGCAATGGGGATTCAAATGCCCCTCAGAGATGCGAATGTCCGCACACCTCTTCAGACAGGGCATTCACATCCAAGGTCAAATTATTTCTACAACAGTCTTACTGTTAGAACAACACTGTACAGGCAGATGTTTGTGCTCACTCAGAGCCTGGGGAAAGTCACTGGACTGCTACGCCAAGGAAAGTGGTTCATTCCCAGGAAACAGCTTATAATTAAATGTTTCAGCTTCCCAGAACTAATCTTTTCTGTCTTGTTCAATCCAGTTGCTTTAACATAATTTTCACTCCTGCTGACACTGATCCTTTGTGATGTGATGAGTAAGTTAACAAGTGTAAATGTTAACAAGTAATTTATTTAAGCTGTCATAGAAGTCAGACTTCTTTCATGGTAAGGGAAATCAACACAATACTCTCTATGCCAAATATTCTTACTGAACATAATATTGTATTAAGCTTGAGTTGCTTTCCATAGCTCAAAGAACATTATACAAAAATATCTGTTATACAAAAAACTGCTGTCATTTTTCAAAGGACTGCAGAGCCTTGGTACATGAGGAAAGTCCTGAACTGGCACAAATTAGTGCAAATGTCCATTTCAATGGAGCTATTCCACTTTACGCTGGCTGACTTCCTGACCAAGTATATATTGTTTAGCAAGAAAAAAAAAAAAAAACAAAAACACTAAGAAACACAAAATTCTTCAGCGGGGGACATAAAAGCAAGGGAGCAAAATCATCCATAAATACTCTCCTGTCATCCTACAACATGCATGTAAGAATGGTTTTTTTCCTCTTTGACCATAAATTATTCTAATCTGGAGAAATTATATTATATGTCATAAAATTTCTCCAGATGGTGCATCACATCTTCTAATTTAAGTTTTGGGTTTAATTTCTCTTTCTAGCTACACCTAACATGATAAGCTTCTATTCAAAACCAGCCATCTCCAGTGTTACTCTAATCAAAGGGCTATCCTTGCTGGTTTGTTGAATGCTTTACCTTTCCCCTCACTCTGAGAGCCTACAATTAATGACACTTTGCATGCATACCCAAGCCCTTCTTGAAAGACCACGTATTCTTTATGCTGAATTGCAACCTAGTCTGATTTTCAAAACGTGTTCAAAAACGTTTTACTTAGGTTAAAACCTTTATGTTTTAAGAGTGCTCCAAGCATATGGAAATAAAAGTGGGAAAAGCTTAATGAGTCCTTTTGGGCTTTATGACTGCGATCAAAAGTTGGAAAGAACAAGAGGTAATAAACCGATTGATAGTACTGTACATCCTGGCATAAGCAGCACAGGGAAAGTATTTGCTTAACTTTGCAGGAAGCTTACAGCTAAGTCTTATATTCAAGAACCAGAAATAACAATTAATACACTTAGGTGATTGTTCTTAAGAGACCATAGATGTTCAAAATTGTGAAGACAGAGTTGATTTTGATGTTGTTTGCTTGCATGTTATTTCATGTAGCTTAAAGCAATCATAGTTTTAAATCCTAGGCAAGATAAACACTGGCAAGATGTTCTGAAAAAGAAACAAACAACCAAAATAAAACAGTGAAAATTACAAACATTTCACATAGCTTATCAGGAAGCATCAAGAGCAGCCTTCTTGGTGAATGGAGAGTTTAGCAGCTAGCAGCTAATATTCTCACAATGCCATCTTGACAAATTTAGCACTCCAAACCCTGAGAGCCCAGATTTATACCCATCTGGCAATACTGAGAGACAAACACTCATATATCAGATGTGCTGCAGAGCTAACATTCCCACGCAGAGAGCAACAGTCATCCTGTTTTGATCTCAAACTATCTCCAAACATCATGTATTTCCTGATTTTGTTGTCCTGAACATTGTACTATGCCACAACAGGGGAGACAGATACAGCCATTTGGAGCTGCCGGAAAGCACTCATAAAGAGCCCATAGGCAATCTGTGGAAGAAAGCTTTTGCCAATATTATCAGAAGATGTCTACAAAGGACACAAAAACATGTTTGCTTCTGTGACACAGAACTGCCTCTTTATAGCAGAGAACAAACAGATATGACTGAATGATTCTAGGGTTACATTCAAGTTCCGGCAAGTTTCTTGCAAAAGGAAAACATTGTCAGTGATAGAGAAAAAACGCGTCTTTAGTATTGATGACACTATCTCTCCCAGGTGTGTAATTTCATTTCTATACTAAATGCAGCGGCAGAAGAGAAAACAAAAAGTAGATGATCTGCTTTTCTTCCTGTAGTAGAAAAGCAGAACAGCAATCCTTGGAGCAGGTGACTTCTCCCTGACGGAAACCGATTTTAGTGGAAGTTCATAGTGCACCAGAATGCCCATGTTTACTTACCCATGAAATGGGCATAATGCCTTCTATGTAGATTTTGAGGTTTATTGATTGCATCCCTGACTGGACAGTGTCTTTCTTTCATGCCTGCACAGTGCCTAAATGAATGGTCTATTTTCATATAAGAATTACTCCTTACCGCTTTCTCTTTTTGTTCACAGGGGAACTGTGACACTTAAGGACTGTTTTTATCACAACAACAAAGCCCTGTAGTGAAAAATAATGAAAAATTGAATTCCATGAAAATTCCACAAAAAATTGGTCATGGAATTAATTTCTTCTGCCCTAAAATGCTGCTTTTTTTTACATGCAATTAGAAGCAGGCTCACCTTAGGCTTAAGGGAAGTTTTCCTGACAAGGAAACATAACTATGAACAACTAACTCATCACCAGACTGCACAAAGAGCAACAAGGAACAGTTTAATGAAATCAGGTCACCCTCTGAAAAGGTTGAATTATACTTTTGGTCCTGCAACATCAGGGATGAAAAAAGAAATCAAACAAAAAGAAACACATGGCAGGAAAAAGATTGAGGCACACAGAGAATATACAAGAGGTACATACTTCAGTGCAGATGTCAATCTTAACAAGGATGCTTCAGGCATTATCAAGAAAAGAAGAACAGAATATTCAAGAACTACTACCCAGAGAAAGAAAAAATTGAAACTTCTAAGGAAAAGGCAAAGAATTCATATCTGTCTATTTCATGATTGTAATGATAAAATAATGATGACAGAGCTGTTGGTTTGCAAATGAAGTTGTTTTCCCAGTGTTACAAACACATTACTAATAATAGTAACAAAACCAAGGACGAAATAGTCTGAAACTTTGGAACTTTCAAAATATGAATGGTATTATTTTCAAGCACATCCTTTCCAATATTTAGCAACATCCTAGAAGAGGCCTTATATAACATTGATGCACTATGAAGTGGAAATGTTTATACATTCATGTATCTTTTAACATACATGCACATCTGCATTTAGAGTAGTTTATTCATGGATAAGAATCTGAAGTTCAATGCCTCAATCCATACTTAGCTAAGTATATCAGTAGCCGTATTTTCAAAGGAACTTGGAATATAAGCACCTTCTTATTCCAACATTAATTAATTAGCAATGACATATTTAAGTTTCTTGCTTTACAGACAAGACATTATCTTTCCCCCAAACATACAAACATAAACCACAACATATACGCATGTCTGCCTGTCTATCTATCTATCTATCTATCTATCTATCTATCTATCTGTCTGTCTGTCTGTCTATCTATCTATCTATGTATCTTTCAGTGTCTATACACACACACGTTCAAATAACAAGGTCTAATGAGCCCTCTGAGGTATAAAAATTATTAAAAATATAGAACATCACGATCTCATTTTAACAACACCTCTGAAGGGAACAGCAGGAGCAAGAAAATAAAACTAGACCAAATATCCAACCTAAATCTCCCTAGTGAGGTATGGCAGTCTAAGAAGGTATAATAATGGGATCAAATACAAATTGCAATATAAAAAGTGAAAATTCAACATGCATGTGTGAGTAATACAAAATTACTACAAAATTAGTAAAGTGACATCTCCTATATGAAACCACATACTTTATTTAACAAACCCATGCTCTTTCAAATTTCCCAAATTTACCTATACTAAAATACATCTTACAATAAAAGTATGTGAACCTGAATACTTCAGATGCAGTAAAATGCTGTATTAGCAGAATTCCTAACCTCCACCTTTATTCCTTTCCTTCAGAGTTGACTGCAGAGTGTGGCTGCACACTCTCAGCACAGAGCCCTGTGGGGCCCAGAACTCTCTCAATCAGCACTGCTTCTGAACAGCACCCAGTACAAGAAAGAAATAGCACAAGAAGCCTCTTCGGTCTAGGCTATCTTCTTGTTGAAACCGACACAATGGTTTAATAGGAAATGAAACATGCACAGGCAATAGCTGGTTATACACACACCAACACATACAAAGGCCATGTGTGGTCTCCTCATGCATGGTAGCTGTTTGGAGAAAATAATAGATATTCTTCAGATCTATCTCCAGCCTAGCTATGAATAGCAGGGTGCTCATTGGGAGCAAAATCTTGTATGATGCATTTTCCTCAACAAACCACAGTACTTTAAAGAAACAGCTACACGAATGTACTGATGGAAAAAAGCCTTCACATACATAAGGTTGCTCAAAGTTCATCCTTACTATATGTGGAATTACCCTTTGCAAAGAGAAAGAGTGTTGTTCTTTTATTTGATATACAGTCCTCCAAAATCCTCCAACACCACATTCGAAGTGAAAAAAAAAAAAAAAAAGTGAATAATAGCATTTTCTTCAGATATATCAGGAAGCAAAACTAAAGGTATAGCATGTATTTTTTGCTTCTGCTTCAAAAATGAAGGCCAAAGAACACTGCCGCAGCATACCTTAGATCAGCAACAACACTAGACAAGACAGGTTATCCCTTGCTTTACGGATGCCAGGGAGGTCAAGCCTCTCCCTTCTTCTGTGTAGAAACATTCCACGCAGCATGGTGCTGGCACTCTTTGGCTACACTATTTGCTCTCATTTGTATTTCTATATTGGATTCAGCACAGTAGGGAATGCTTCTGAGCAATTTATTTTCTCCAACCATTCTGTTCAGCTCCTCTCACCCCTGGGGATTAAAAGGAAATCTCTGACAGGTAGACAGCTCCCTGTGTATAAAAAAATCTAATGTCACAGCGAAATCAGTAGCTGGCCAACTACAGTAAATACAATGAAGGAAGAGAAGCCACAAAGAAAGATATTTGAGACAAACTGGCATTCAGAGACAGTGTATGAGACATTGGCTGCCTATCAATCCACCTGAGGGTGCAATGGGTAATGGGAGGTTGCCATATTGTTATCTATATCTTACCCAAAACCTCTCAGCTGATAGGTGGGATTTCTTGCTGAGATGTCAAAGCTGTACACAGAGCTTTAATTACCATTAGCTGGAGTAATTTATTCTAGTAAAATAAAAATGTCACTGTTGGAGACTGCTATTGCTGATGAGATGATTGTTAGGAGCACTGACACATGCTAACACTGGTTTTAATGAGGTCATTTGCTGTTTCTCAAAGAGGTGTTCCTTAAAATGATACGTCATTAGGAAGCTACCAAACACCATAAACAAGAATCCTCTCTGTCAAAAAAATATTTACCCTTGTAAAGAAGCCAGAAGAAGACAGACATTTAAGCTCCAAACATTTACTTTGGCCAAATGATTGAATTCAAACAGCAACTCACAAGACTCATCGTCATCGTCATTCAACTCTGCAGATATTCTGTCATGCTGTGCTTCAGCACTAAATTCCACATGCACATGAAAAAAAAAAATCTACAACTGGACATAAAATTGTGGCTTCTCACTCCTTCACAAATGATATTCACAATCTTTTTTATAAAAAAATGATTTTTTTTTTTGGAGGGGCAGAAAAGGAAAATAGCGTATCAGGAGAAACTATTATATTAGAGTATCTAGTTCAGTACAGGAATATATGCCTAGCAAATAGGTAAATTTTTCTACATAAGAATTTGCTGTAAGGAATTGAACAGTGAAACTGGAGGCCTTGAACTTGCAGGCATTCCGGCCATTTCAAGTTTTGCATTTGAGAAAAAACACTGCCTTCATTTTCTACTTCAGTGCTTCTGAGCGGGAAGAACTCAGGTCAGCGTTGAGTCTGAGTTACTGTTGATAACTGTCAACAAATAAAACTCTGCCCTATATTTCATTCTTTATGAAAAATAAATGAGCGCGGGGCAAGGAAATTGGCTATCTTTCTGACAGAAGAACCTGTTAGCTGGTGCATTTGCATTTTGAAATTACTTTTGAAGACATAGTAATGGACTTTCCACATTGAGCTTGAGACACTTAAGACAGCATCAGACCTGGTCATATTGGTTGCTGTTGGTCCATGACATGTGAACCTCATCTCTAGATAAAAAACAATTATGTTCACGAGATCTGGTGTAAGAATTAACTAAATGTTAATAAGAAGTTTGCTTTAACTCTGCTAAATATGACAGCAACCTAGAAGCGCAGGAGGAAAGATTTATTTTCCTATGGTGACGAGAAGAAAAGTTGAAAGGTCTTTTTGACTGTTTGTATCTTTTCCCTTCTTAAGTTGAGCACTTTTATGTATGTAGCTGGTTTTGTAATAGACTAAAAATAAAATCTCTGTTACACATTATTGAGTTTAAATTATTCTGCTACAATTGTGCAGTCCCAGAACAACTGTGTGTATGAGTAGAAGTCTTTCTTCTCACTCCTCAGTCCTCTGGTCTGAGACAACAGTATGTTGCCCTTCAAAGAACATCAATATCTATGACTTGACGTGTTCAGAACCAATAATTTAGTCCATCCTTAATCCTGACAACACTCTCTAGCTTTATGATTAGTATACATGTCCCAGTGAAACCATCAGGATTTAGGCACAAACTTCAGCTCTGCATGTAATTCAGGATGAGTGAGCATAAAAACTAAGGACCTAACCATGCAGAAATCAGGCCTCACACTGCAGTAAATGGCCTTGTTAGCTTTATTGCATTTATACTTCAAGTTTTTTCTTTCACTGCTGTCACTACATTTTCTCTCTTACATATAAAATACAGAATGGAGACTATTTTTTTTAACTTAAGAGCTTACTTAATTGCTCTTTCTTGTCAGGGAAGGATTAAAACTAGAAACTGTGAGTAAAAGCCATTCCTTTTCAAGTACTGTTTCATTTAAAAATGTCAAAGTCATTCAGTGTGTTAATTAAATTTTAATTAGTCATTTTCTTTTGCTAGGAAAATGCCTATCTTATTGCCAGAACAGCATGACAGCATCTTCAGAGAGCACGCTACTAGTTCTTCTTTACAGGAGAAAATAAGCCATGCACACTCTAGAAGAGGAAAGTTATGCTATGTTTTAAACTGCAGCATGTACTTTGAACCGGCAAAAAGCAAATAAAGGCTTTGATGTTATAATATGTTTTTCTGCTACTAGATGTTTTACATTGCGAGGCAAAACAAACACTTAGGGGAATCTCTGCAGTTTACTCAAGGTAAACTAGCCCTGTCAAATCAGCAGTTTGAACTGATTTTACTGGAGTCAGGGTTTCACCCAAGACATTGTCCAGCCTTCCCTCTTAACTCTTCATGTTTACAGTCCTTTTTAAACAGAAGAGACCTCAACAGTAATGGAGTCTTAGCCTCACAGTCACAAAGTCTAAAATAAATATATGCAATACTCCTCCCCTTCCCTAGGCCTATCAAGTCCAAACATAGAAGTTGCCTCTTTGTCTTTCCTTCAGTATGTAACACAGGTCACACTTCTGTTACCTTTGAGAACACAATTCTCATCCAGGTCACATGCATTAGCAGTTCTTGTGCTAAGCTTCCCCTAAAATTAGTAGTTCCCCTCTACAACTTACAGACACTATTCACATCTCCTCTCAGTTGTGACTTTACCAGGCTGTGCAAGTTAAGCCTTTTAGGCATTTTCTATGAGTGTTTCGTACGCAGATGCAAGCTGGCCCAAGCAAGGCAATCCTAAAGTCTCAAATGCTTAGGTAAAGACAAAGTCTGTGGACTCGAATCCAGCACTAGTTAGTGCACATTCAGACTAGGCAGCACCTACCATACAATCACTCCCCTTCTCTCTGACCATATTACAAGTTGCTGCACTTTTTGCCAATACACCTTTTTTTGAACATGGTTGTGCAGAGCTCTACCAAACTTGCATTCAGTGTGCCACAACCATACCTACATTTTATCACATTTTCTAATCATCCCCCTGGTTTTAGACATGATTTACTTTAAAATGTGCCTGAATTTTCCATCCTGATAAATTTTTATTAAAAGGCTTGCCGTTAGCTAAATCTCTTTTAATTCAACTGTGATAATGTTAGTTTCCATATCTACAATGAATAACTGGTGTTATGAACCCTGCTAAGACTGAGGCAAAGCCTTCATTCAGCACAGAGGTCATTCCTACTTGTGATCTCTGCCCATCTTCACAGCAGAGAGGGGCCATTTCCTTCAGTTTTCTTTTAGGTAAAGCCACATTGCCAGTCATATTTTGTTAAACACTTGGAGTGCTTAACTGTATTTGATTTAAAATGAAGTTATTTGAAAGGTTTGCTTTTGAATTTCCATTCACCAGAAACAGACGATAGCATAATCCTTCATTGACAGTGTGTAAGAGAATAATTTAGTCCTACAGAAGCAGGGATCCCATCTCAATCATTACATTATTATTGCATTAAATAATAATAAATTTATGCATTATATTTATGCTGTATGGTTGCATTGCAAGAAACCCAGACAGAAACCCAGAAACCACAGCTCTCTACCAGCCAAGATACAAAATGAAAAATGAGATTGTGTCCAAAATGTATGAAATCATTTGAATGTACAAAAAAGTTTTCAAACTTGGAGTAATTGAACGCACTTTTTTAGAATGTCACCTTAAAGGGACATAGCCAAGTGAACTGGCACATTCCTAGCTTTGTAAAATGAAATAATTCCTTGAACCACTGGAAAGAATTGACTTTTGTGTCTTTTATTGTAGCAGAGTAGTAAAAGTTAAAAGATGAAAAGGGCCCATTATTTCATCCAACACATAGAAGTATATTCACAGCTGCTTTGTCCAAGAAAATTTTAATCGGCTCATGGAATAGCATTTCAGCTGCTTCTCTGATCTACTATTTTGCAGTCAGTTAAATTTTAGCATAAGGAATTTTTTCCCAAATTTATCCTCTGCGTTATTCAATAATTCTGCAATCTTTTTAAGGTGAAATCTTGGTATATTCAGGTTAATGAGTGTTTCATTACTGACTTCAAAGTATCTGCGATTTCTGCCTTAAGATTTTGGGGTATTTGGGTTTTTTTGCCTTGGTTTGGTTTTGGCTTTGTCTGTGTTATTTGGTTTTTGTCGTCTGTTTGTTTGTTCACTTTCATGTATAACTATTGTGCAACCCCATTAAAAAGCATTACAGAGCTTCCTAGGTTTGGGACCCTTTATCCAACTAAATAACTATTTATCATTGTCCATAGTTCCTTCTTATTCCATTGTCTGCAGGTCCATGCAGTCAGAATGTGCATATTTCTTTCCATTTTCAGCCCATTCTCCCCATCAATTACTGAAATCAGTGTCTCTCACTGACATTGGGATTTGTCCCTCCCCTGGGTTTATAAATCCCATGACATTTTTCAGACACAGAACCACACAAAGGGAACTGGGAAGGTAAAGCAACATCCTCTACCATTGATAATTCAACATGAAGTAGAAGCAAGGTTTTCTGTAACACAAAGTATAGGTTTCTTCCACTTGAGAAGGAAGGTAAGTCCGTTTACTGGTACCAGGGTTAGGCACACATCCTCTAATGGTCCACATACCTTTCTATACCTATGCTCATGATTGCACTATCACAAGCATAACAAAGCCTGCTTGTGGGGAAGCAAAGTGTCTGACAAATACTCCCTATCTTTTCACCACAATGAAGACAAGCACTTGTAGCAAAGGACATCATGTGTATAATAGATACCTTGATATCTGTATAAATTCATCTGCTGGAAACATGGCAAAAATTAGCAATTTTGAATGGTGCTTTGAGGTCCTTGGCTGAAAAGTTTGACAGAAGTATGAAGTACCATTACAGTGTCTATTATTTTTATATGAACACAATTCAGAGCAACAGTACAAGAACAGGCATAACAAATATCTAAAGAGAAGGCAGAGGAACAAAAACGCTTATTCCTAAAACACTGCTATGGTTTCTTGCTCACAATGCACACCCAACCAGTTCTCTCTGAACAAACACTATCCAGTCTGTTGTCCCATTCCTTTATCATCAGCTTGATAAAAGAGTGAAATGTTGAATATATTCTAATGGGGTCTTTAAACCTCTGATCTATGGGCAGATGTAGAATATCCTTTTCTGATGGATTTTGTGATCATCTGCATATCCCACCTTTCTGGCATCTTTACTCACTGCTAGCTTCCATTCTTATACATCGCTGAGGAAGTAGCTTTAAAGAAAAAATCTGGGAAAGCTGAAGCAATCAATCCAAGCTCTTTGGGGCCTTCTACAATGTAAAAACAGATTTTGTTTGATTTCAACTTATCATAGCAGAAAACTGAAGTATGTTTATCTAGATTCTTCCTCTGTTATGCCTTGCTGGAATGTTGCTGTAACATATGATCAGGGCTGGATGATCATTTTCATCATTCACTTCAAATGTGCACTGATGAATCATTAATTAGTATTAATCACAAAATTGCTGTATAAGTGCAAAGACTATGGGGGCTCATGTACGCCTCATTAAGCTAATATAGCTTAAGAAATTTACTGGACTTTCAAAAGTGTTAGCTATTGAACCTGGTAAGAAGAACTAATTAAAACTCAGCTAACTTAGTGCCAAGCATACTTGGAGCACAATGGATTTTTGCAGTTTTTCATGTTCCTAACAAAAAGATTATTGCTGCTACTGTTCTTACTACCACTAGACAGGTCATGATCTTGATTCCGAGGACACCCATGATGTGCCAAGCACTATAGAAATTAAACATGAGAAGCAGCCACTGCCACAATGGCAGACAAAGAAGACAGCACAATAGAAAGCACTGCTCATTGCTTGAGTAAATGCCTTCTGCCGTAAAAATGAGAGTTAATCAAGAGAGATACATCTGTCTGTGAATGTAATATCATGCTAAATGTCCTATACGTTTTCTAAATACTTGTCTAAGGAGGTATGGAACTGAAAATTAAATAGCAATGAAGAGCATAATACAATAAAAGAGGCATTGGACCAACACAATAAATAATCCTAACAGTAAGACACTGTCAGTTATAATGTATCTGTTACTGCTGAATCTTCCTGTAATTGTTTACATTTCTAATTAAAATAACATATATAGAGAGGGACCGCAGCTATTCCTCCCAGGAATCCACCTCAAATGCTGCTGCAGCTGCATTGCAGAAACACAGAAATTATATCCTAAAGTGCATAGCAGTGGTATCATTCATTTAATTGCAAGATGGTTTGGCGATATTTTTGAACAGGTTTCAAAGCTCATGTTGGCAATTGCATGTGAGACAGAAGATTTCTGGTGCCATGAAGGCCTAGAATTAGCCTGGATTTCTGTTGCTAAAGCAGATAGTTAAATGTGAACAGCAACATACGGCTTGCATATGCATGGACATCTGCATATTTAAGCTTGCAAAGGAGAACAGCATGCAGTCAAAAAATTAGACTTCATCTATGACTTCCTGCATCATTTTTTGCTTGAAAATTTCCTTTTTTCAAGGACCTCAGTATACAGAGATGGTAATACAGGATTCAGTTCTGGAAGGGGTCCCAAAAAATATCACGACAATCTCAGCTACTGTAATTAACCATGATCATAAACCGATCAAGCTTAATACCTTAGGCTTATTACAGAGCTTTATTAGAAAGCTGTTTGTGCATCTGATCCCTCTGAAGATTAGAAACCTTCTTTTAATGTATTTCACAGAATCACAGAATCACAGAATAGTAAGGGCTGGAAAGGACCTCAAGATCATCGAGTTCCAACCCCCCCGCCATGGGCAGGGACACCTCCCACTAAACCATGCCATCCAAGGCTATGTCCAACCCCACCTTGAACGCCGCCAGGGATGAAGCATTCACAACTTCCCTGGGCAACCCATTCCAGGGCCCCACCACCCTCACAGTATAGAACTTCTTCCTCAGATCCAATCTAAACCTCCCCTGTTTAAGTTTAAACCCATTACCCCTTGTCCTCTCACCACAGTCCCTAATGAAGAGTCCCTCCCCAGCATCCCTATAGGCCCCCTTGAGGTATTGGAAGGCTGCTATGAGGTCTCCACGCAGCCTTCTCTTCTCCAGGCTGAACAGCCCCAATTTTCTCAGCCTATCTTCATACGAGAGGTGCTCCAGTCCCCTGATCATCTTCGTGGCCCTCCTCTGGACTTGTTCTAACAGTTCCATGTCCTTTTTATGTTGAGGACACCAGAACTGCACACAATACTCCAAGTGAGGTCTCACGAGAGCAGAGTAGAGGGGCAGGATCACCTCCCTCGACCTGCTGGTCACACTCCTTTTGATGCAGCCCAGGATACGGTTGGCTTTCTGGGCTGCAAGCGCACACTGCCGGCTCATGTTCATTTTTTCATCAACCCACACCCCCAAGTCCTTCTCCGCAGGGCTGCTCTCAATCTCCTCCCCGCCCAACCTGTAGCTGTGCCTGGCATTGCTCCGACCCAGGTGGAGGACTTTGCACTTAGCATGGTTGAACTTCATCAGGTTGGCATCAGCCCACCTCACAAGCGTGTCAAGGTCCCTCTGGACGGCATTCCTTCCCTCCAATGTATCAACCGAACCACACAGCTTGGTGTCATCGGCAAACTTGCTGAGGGCGCACTCAATCCCACTGTCCATGTCACCCACAAAGATGTTGAACAAGACCGGTCCCAACACCGATCCCTGGGGGACACCACTCGTTACTGGTCTCTAAATGTATTCGTGGCCATTCACTCCTGCATAGAGATGGTCGTTGGCTAACGCATCAATTCTGTTTCCCGGGTGTTTATAAACTGATGCAGTCAGAAACAGTTCTCCACTCAGTTTTCACTTGACTGTATTTTAAAATGTATTTATTTTAGTTCTCTCTATCCTGATCATATGAAAGTGCAAAAAAAAGAGAAGAGATGGAATATAGGAGAATTTTTATGGTTTTGATTTTTCTTTTAATTGAAACATCTCAAATATAATCTAGTGTTAAACCTCCTATTTTGTTCAGACCAGATCACTCATTCCTGGACAATGCATGTTTCCCATCGCATTAAGCTTTTCAGACTAGAGGACTGCCTGAATAGCTGATACAACCACTTTATGGTCTTTGAGTGTGAAGGTGAAGAAAGGGCAAAACAAAGATGGAAGAAGGAACCAGTCATACTGATGAAGAAGTCACACTGGTGTCCTAACTGCACATCCTATGAATCTGTGAATTTTGTAACTTGAACTAATTAGCACCACAGCCAACTGCTTTACATAACTACACTGCTGTTTTCCTTCTAACTAGCAGCACTAAAATTATACCATGGTGGCACTTCTGAGGGGAGTGAATGGACTAAAAAAAAAGCTCCTGACAAGTGTGCTACTAGTGGTCTCAGAAGAACCATAGACCAAGTGATACTATGAAAGCATAATTCTTCCAAACACTGACAAGATTTGCTGGCTGGGAAAAGCAAATGATGTTCCACAATGGCAGATGGAAAGGAAATTACTCCTGCATGGGTTTGAGAAACTTTCTTTAGCCTGCTCTATCTTTTGCCAACGTCTAGCAGGTTCAGCTGGATGACAGTTGCAGGCTGACAGCCCAGGTCCTGTTTAGCAAGGCAACAGAGGTCTTTTTCGTGATTTAATCAGCACTGAAATCTCTGCTAGTGACAACTGAGTTTCAGAATGCAGAATATTCAAAAGAACACAGTCCTGCAGTGTTAATCAGAGACTCTCACTGCAGAATTAATATGCACTTTCTGTGTAAATACTTTCTCTCAGTGACTTTGGATTTTCCAGGATAAATGATTCAGTAAACTGCAACAGAAGTGCTGGAGATGCCTGTTAGATAATCTATGCAAGAACTGTGTTATAACAGAGAAGCAATAAGCAGTCTCTACAGCCAGTCTCCCAGATGCATGCAGCAACACAGGTACTTTAAGAAGAAATATCAAGTCAGTCAGCTGAGCTGATAATGAACTACAAGCCAATGCTGACTTCAGTGTTATGAAGGCACAGTTTGCTACAGAATGATGCTTTAAAATACAGAATTATAAATGCCATTGAAAGCTATGAAGTGTTCTGGTTCCTTCCATAATTTGAGAGGCTGATCAAATGATGGTACCTAATAAAATATCTGGAATATAAAAATCTTCAGACCTAAGTAATTTGATCTCTTCGGATGTGCTGAGTTACGGATGCACTTAGGAAACAAAGGGGTAGCCAGAACTGACAGGTATGATCTAAAAAAACCAACAAAACAAACCATTTTTAAGTCATGTTGTTTCCTTTTCATTTTCTTTTATTTTATTCATATTTCTAGGAAATTAAAATAGTTACAATCAGCACCCTTCTGGCAGGTACTAACTCTCTTCATACATTCCAGGAATGTGGTGAACAAAGAGGGCAGTAAGTGGCATTTTAGTTTTGCTAACTTTAGCAGCTTTAACTTACAGATTTTAATTCAGATCTAATGACGCTTAGGAAGATAAGGATTGACCTTTATGGGACTTCTACCATTCTAGAAAAAACTCCTTGGTGTATGCATTAATCTACTCAAAAGGAATCTCATGGAGCTTAAATGCCAAGTGAACATGTGAAATACCAGGTTTTAAAGTGGAGTTTGCACAGCTGCCACACTGGTTTAGGAGGGAGCAACTGCACCCACAGCTCTGAATAATAGGAAAATAGAACTTTGGATGGAAATCGCCTGTCTGCTTCTTGGCAAAATCCAACAGTGGTGCACTTCGCTTTAGTTTTGGCTCTCCCTCCTGTTCATTCTTCTATTTTCTTTTTTCCCCTATTCCCTCATTCCTCCTATGCACTGTATATTATCTTAAATAACACTAACTGTTTAAATTACTTGGCAGGGGTTTTTTTGAAAATACTAAAGAAAGATTTAATATCCGAGTCCGTTACAACAATTAGGACTTCAGATCCAACATCAGTCTGAGCTAGTTATCATGTACTTTGATTCATGATGGAGGAAGAACTGTAACACACCTCCACCAAAATCAGGGTTTCTTTGTTTTGCTGTTGTCTGTAGATCCAGATTAAGTAATTAAATGTTTGGAACAAATGCAAAATACTGTAGATTATAAATATTAACAGCACCCAAATTATTTCCTGCTATCTTAGAGTATACCTGTTGTTGATGTCTTAAATATTGGGACTCTGAACATCATAGCTCCATTCTGTGCCTTGAATAAAACAATACATTTTGTAATTATTTTGTTTTACTTTGGCTGCCACTGCCTTCAGTGTTAGCATTGCTTTGGAGCAAAAATGTATTTAAAAAGCTAAATGAGTCCTGCTACCATGATCAGATTCTGAGATGTTTCAGTATTAGCTTCTATATGAAACAGAGATTTAAGGTATGGGACACCACAGAAGGGGCCATCCGCAAGACTTTCCCTAATAATCTATTGCACAGACATAATGGTGCCTCAGGGTAAATTTAGATGTCTCAGGTTAGGCACAAATCTTGTTACTTTCCTGGCCTGACTAATCTATCTTACTTCAGTGAGGCTCTGTGATGCTCAGAAGCTCTGAAAATTAAGCCAAGTGTTGTATTCTGCTTAATGGACAGACAAAATAAATGAAAGGAAGACTTTACCCAAGATTCTGAATTACATAAACAAAATCTGCAATGCAAAATATAAAAAAATGTGAGAAGAACACAACATAAATCCATAAGAAGATAGAAATTGTGTGAAAGGCTTTTGTTACTGACAACAAGAAAAGAAACAACACATTGGACTTGGAGGTAAGCAACAGTTTCTGTAGGGAGTCTGGTGCTCACATAAGGTTTTACATACCAGGTTGATTTATTTCAATCCTACTGACTCATCAGAGACTAAATCCCTCATACTTCGGTTTGAATTCACACATTTGTCTCATATTTACTAATTCGAAAGAACTGATTCTAAAACAAAACCCTGGAATTATATTTCTAAGAGAAAAATAAAAACATTAGGATTTCAGATACACTTCTGTGTGTTTAGGATTTCCTTAAAGGATTATTATCTGCTTTATTTCTCCCAGTGCCTGTTTATTTGGCAACCAGGAGTAAATACAGTTTGCAGTCTATGCTTCTTCCCATACATATGCATGTGGACATGTTCTGAAAAACTGGACTGGTTGCCTTTGTAGCAAAATAAGACTGTATAAAAAGGTTTCTAATATTTTACTTCAGAGACCTAATATGTAGATAAGGTGTGAAATAAAAACTCTTTTGCATTATAAGAGATATAGTGAATCTTGGCTTTCTTGCATATCCTTAACAGAAATGAAGCTGAGATGATCAAAGCAAGAAATTTCAGCTTCACAGAAAACATTGATGAGATCAGCCTTTTTAGTGTCCTTGAAATGTACCTATTTAGAATAGTACCTAGTGCGATCAACATCTGAATTCATTTCTTGTCATCCATGGTGGTATCTGAATTTTTGTTTCACATCATTGTGACCACAATTTCCAGAAATGTTGAGTTTTAAGCACACAGATAATCTCATTAACTTCAAGACGGCTATTCATGTGATTAACTTGTACCACACTGAGTCTGTAGGTGGAAAAATAAGAAGATGACATCTTACTTCAAGAAAGGTTGGAAAAAAAAATCTCTCAAATCCTCAAATAAAAAAAAAAATAAAAGGTTCTCCACAAGAAATAAAATTGAAAATCTACATTACTTCATTGTGTCTTGGTATAGGCACTTAATTCAAAAATTACTGATGTGATTTGGAAATATTTTCATTTACTTCAATATGATTTGGCCCTACACCTGGGTCGGAGCAATCCCAGGCACAGCTACAGGTTGGGCAGAGAAGAGATTCAGAGCAGCCCTGTGGAGAAGGACTTGGGGGTGTTGGTTGATGAGAAAATGAACATGAGCTGGCTTCAGTGTGCACTTGCAGGCCAGAAAGCCAACCGTATCCTGGGCTGCATCAAAAGGAGCGTGACCAGCAGGTCGAGGGAGGTGCTCCTGCCCCTTTACTCTGCTCTTGTGAGACCTCACTTGGAGTATTGTGTGCAGTTCTGGTGTCCTCAACATGAAAAGGACATGGAACTGTTGGAACAAGTCCAGAGGAGGGCCACGAGGATGATCAGGGGACTGAAGCACCTCCCGCATGAAGATAGGCTGAGAAAGTTGGGGCTGTTCAGCCTGGAGAAGAGAAGGCTGCGTGGAGACCTCATAGCAGCCTTCCAGTATCTGAAGGGGGGCTACAGGGATGCTGGGGAGGGACTCTTCATTAGGGACTGTGGTGAGAGGACAAGGGGTAATGAGTTCAAAGTTAAACAGGAGAAGTTTAGACTGGATCTGAGGAAGAAATTCTTTACTGTATGGGTGGTGAGGCCCTGGAATGGGTTGCCCAGGGAAGTTGTGAATGCTCCGTTGCTGGCGGTGTTCAAGGCCAGGTTGGACAGAGCCTTGGGTGGCATGGTTTAGTGGGAGGTGTCCGTGCCCATGGCAGGGGGGTTGGAACTAGATGATCGTAAGGTCCTTTCCAACCCTAACTATTCTATGATTCTATGATTCTGTGATTTTGAATCAGGTTCATATTGCTGAACTATGTAAACATTTTCTCCAACTATGAACTGCTTCACTACTTAACTACACTACATTAACTCATTTGATTTATATAATTTCTCCCACTCTACCTTCTGTAAAAGACAGGATGGGTTTGATCTCTTCTAATGAAATTACAATTAGCACTGTTGGGTCACCTTTTCCTGCCATCCTCTGCTATAGTACCATTATATGTGCACCTGATGTCACTGAACTTGAGTTATTCTTCAGTCATACTGAGTTGAATGAAATCAATATTCTTTTCTGTATAGATGAAATTAATTTAGTATTGCATCCAGCTGTAGACCTTCCTTTCTTTGTCCACTACAATCCATCGATGTATTCTGCTTGGCTCTTGAATTAACATATCTTAATTTGTGGGCAACAACTTTTTCTAGCATAATTAAATCTTTCAGTCTTTGATTTCAAGTCCCTTAAATAGTCTGAGCATTCTCCCCTACTAGTAACGATCTTTGACTGGGGTATCAAAATATAGACTAAAAAGATATATCCTAACAGTGTATTGCTTATAATTCTAATGCCTAAACAAGACTTTTTTTGATTATCTTTTAAGAAAGATCATCATTAGTTAATTGGAATTCCAGTTTATGCAAAATATTTTCATAGAATTTTGTTTGTGCTGAAAGAAAATGCCAGCGCTTTCTTTCTGCCTGAAAAGATGCCAGCTGGAGCAAACTAATGAGCCCCAAAAAGAGAACATTTGTACAGCTGGAGACTGAATGTTATCACGCTGCTTGTTTTTGATTGACACTATAACAGTCATGGTAGTGGAAGGTGATCAATAAAATTCCCTTTGTGACAATGTGAATAGTATCATCCAAGAGCGATTTTTGAACAAAAACATCCAGAAGTTCCACTCAATTTGGGTAAGCGTCCAAGGCTTCATATCTTTCTTCTAATTGCCTAACCCATTAAGTTCTTCAAATTTCAGTCAAAAATAGGTTGATCAGTGGCTTTCTGAAAGTATTCAGGATTGCTTTGGTACTTAGTATCAGCCCAAGGCAGGAAGGATAATGAACAAGAACAGCTTTTGAAATCAACAGCTCTTAAGCTTTTTAAAGATTCACTTTGGAAAAAGAGCTTAACTCCTGCTATTTACTTTGAGCTAGATCATTCTTCTCTATCAGCTTCAATTTGTTGTGTATTTAATACACAGAGCAGCAAGCGTTGTTAGTCATGTTGACATATGCAGCCATGTACACAAAACAAATCATTAAAACATTTTACAAGACACATCAACATGATCTTAATCAATTCCAATGGAGACAGACTTCCCTGGAAATAGGTAAAACACAGCCCCATCTGAAAACAGAGGGCAATGGGTTGTGACTACAACCAAAACTGTTTCCAACCAACACAGGAGTACACATAGAGTGAGAAGTTTCAAAAAGAAAAGAAACACAAAATACGAGCACATATGAGGCAACCTGAAGAGGCAACAGGAGCACTTCAGATGGAAACATGGATGCATTTAATATGCAGAAGATGAGTAAGATTATAGGTATGCAGGTATGAAGGCTATAGGTAGAGACTATGAACAGCTGTAAGCAAAGACTACGGAGGGCTGTAAGCAATGTTTTTGTGTATTTTTGTAAAGTAGTAGTGCTGTGCCCAGAGCTAAAGCAATAAGGCTCAATATCTTGGAGAAGAGGGGTTGTTTTTTTCATGTTTTATTGTGCTTTTGGAGTATTTAATGCCTCACTAGATCTAAAAAACCCTAGGGTCCCATGCTCATTTCAATTCAATTAAGATATACAGGCTGTGCAAAATATACATCGATAGGGAGCCTCATTTTCAGAAATAACTGCTTATCTGTGCACTTTTTAGCTCATTATAACAGACTCATGGAATCCAACTTTAAATAAAGGCTGTTGGTGGACTAAATTACAACACAGTACCAAGAGACTTCATGAACTAGAAATATTCTATTCTATTAAGTTTTCATTATATATATAGTATGAGTCAGCAAGCATTCAGTCTCTGCTAACCAGGGTCCTGTTACTTACTCTAAAGCTTAAAGGCAAATATATTTCACCAAGGACACCATGTAAATGAACTGTAGGTTTTGGCCCTCTCCCAGTTAAAACAGATTTGACAGAGTGTCCGTCTCACAGACATTCTGGGTCTCCTTCCAGAAAGCCTAATTGCTCAAGGAGACAGCACAATCCTCTCTTCCCTGCTGTATGGCAGCATCCTTTCATGACAGCATATTTCCATGCAAACACACAGACTCAATAAGACTTCATTCTCAAAATGATAAAGTTTATTTTTTTTTAATTCATAATAAATAAGTGATTTCTCTTGTAAAATTGCTTACTCCAGTTTGATGCAAGGACAGGGGCTTTGTCCCTAAATCCTCTCTCAATGATGGTGCTGACACTGAATGCGGCCTCACTGTCCAAGGGGCTGTCATACAACATGCAATGTCTGGTTTGGGTTATAAACATATTGGTATATGCCAAAATGTAAAGCAATGCTCAATTTTCAATGATGCTTGCAGGAACTCAGTACTTTTTAGGTTTCTGCCCCTGTCAAATGCTTGAAATCAACCAAGATTTGCAAGGTGCAGGGAGGCCTGTCAGGGAATGACAGCATGTTTTCTCAGGCAAGCAAAAGTGGTTTCTAATGTGGTTTCTAGTCCTTTTTTCTCCAGGAATGAGAAGGCCTTAACAGCTATCAACACCACAAGTAGCACTCATGATGTGTCGGTCAGGGAGCCCTGGTGCCACACTGCCAAAGTGGACTAAACCCCTTCTAATCTGCAGAAAGATTCTCTGTCAGTGCCCACACTATAACAGGCTAGATGAAAGAATTGCAGCCTGGGGAAACGTCTTTGATCATTGCATTAATTTCCTCCTTCTGGGCCCTCGTCATTTAGCTAAGGAAGGTTCCTGTTGGTGCACCTGGGATGGCAGTCCCTCAGGCTGCAAGGAGGTGGATGCTCCCAGCACAGCTGATGCCACTGAAGGGGGGAGAAAGTGCTAGAAGGAGGCAGAAGGAGATGGATTGCTATTTCAGGAGGGGTCGTGGAAGCTCTTCTGTTGGAGATTAGGGCCTTTAAAGATGCTCTAGGGATACTCAACTGAAGGTAAGGAAGGAGAAGTCAGGATGGTATTAAGGATGTTTCAGTACTGGGGTGTTTGTGGAAATGCCCCTTTTGGATTTACACTGCATCCATATGGCAGTGTTACTGGCTCTGTTCTGTGCTCAGATTAAGTGCAGTTTTAGGGCTGTAAAGCCTTTCTGCTTCACGGCAGTGGAGCAGGCAGGTGCTGCCATGGGGTGTTAGGCCTGCTTGGGGCCGGTCCATGTGCTCAGCTGTCAGCCTGACCCGGGGGCAGCCATAAAGCACCAGTGAGCAGGCGGGTGGGTGACTTCCTTGTGTGATTCTTGGGGGGGGATCCCCAGCAGCAGCAGCAGCAAGGAGAGGCATAGCTCCCTCATGTGCGCTGGTCAGCATAGCAGAAGCGGAGCAAGCCTGCACGCCCCGTCGGAGCCGGGGACCGTGGCTCGGCTGGTGGGGAAAGGGGGGACGAGCTTTAGAAGTCCACAAAGTGTCCTTGAAGGAAACGTGTGGGCAAGGCAGCAAGGGCATATTGACGGGAAACTGCGGTTCCAGTGTCCCCTTCACAGCTCGTTTCGGTAGCTGTACGTGGAACTAGAGGAGCCCGGCGGCGGAGCGGGCCTGCAGTGGCCAGGTGAGTGCCGTGCCCCTTTGCTTGTCTTTCCCTGGGTATCTGATCCCAGAGCGAGCACGGTACAAGTGTCGCTTGACAGCACGATAAGGTTCTTCAGACACCTCTGACACTTGGCTTGCTTGTTGCAAATGCACCCAAGATGGTGATAATCAAATGTAATTCCTTATAGATGGGGTGGGAAAGTTCAGTGTTGGCGCAGTTCTTAAAGGGCATGAACAAGGGAATATCTTATACCTTAACTATTTATTTTTAAAACTTTCTTCTGTAGAAATTGCCATGACAGTAGAGATTTGTGCTTGGCTTAGGTTTATTTAACTTGAATAACTGTAAAATGTGGGGGGCTTGTTTTGTTTTTTCTGATACTTCTGTTATAGTGACAACCTCTGTGTTTGTAACATCACTGTTCTCGCAATGAAGGACTTTGAGAACATCCCCATTACAAATAATGACAGGACTTGATTCGTCTTTGAAGTACATGAGAAAACTGCAGTAAAGTTTTTGTGGTATTTGATTATATTATAAAGTATATGTAAAACCGTTTTTAAAATGGCACTGCTCTGAAAGCTGTAGTGAAAGGTAGCATGCAGTCAGTCTCAGTATATAGTTATTGCTTTGGTTTAATTACAGGGTAAAAGAATTAAGAACCTTACCCTGTTTCTCTGTTTTGCTTTGTGGAATCTTGCACATCTCGCTTGTAGCACAAGTTGGTATTAGCATGTAGGCAGTTAAGTCCAGCACTGAGATGGCATGTGCTAACATGAGAAAACTAGCACTGAGAGAATAAGTTGGTGTTGTAGTATGTAGAGCAGGTGTAACAGGAACAAACATACATGTAATGTTAATGTATCTGTCTTAATTTTCAGTATATGCAAAGTATGAAGTTCTTTACCACAAAAGGTTTTGGTAGAGTGGGGTCAGAGCCAAGGTCTTGTGATCATTTTCTTCACCACTGAGGGACTGGAGAAAGAGTTAAGTAACAGTAGCTTATAAAGAAGAAAAAATACATGTAGAACAGCCCCTGTTCTTCTAAATTTGCTTGCCTGGTATTTCACAGGGTTATTCAGAAGTTGCTTCATGTCACAGTTCACATTCTTCTCGAACAAATAATCAGCATCAGCTCTTTCTTGCATAATATATTTATATGAAAATCAATTGACTATATAAACCAGTAATTGGTAATGTGTGGATTAGCTTCTTAGTGGTTCTGAAGTGTTAAATATAATACCTGGTACAAAAGTTGGGCTGAATGTCATTTAGATGTCTTCTGATCAAGACACTGGGTGCTGGCGGATCTTACATTTTAGCCTGTCTACTTACAACCTGTTTTGCATGTTTCTTTCATTGAAAAATCCTGGTGTTTCCTGGTAACTATGTAGTCAAATAGAGATGTGGCAGAATGTGGAATATGAAGAAACTAAAGATCACAGAATCACAGAATAGTAAGGGCTGGAAAGGACCTCAAGATCATCGAGTTCCAACCCCCCCGCCATGGGCAGGGACACCTCCCACTAAACCATGCCATCCAAGGCTATGTCCAACCCCACCTTGAACGCCACCAGGGATGAAGCATTCACAACTTCCCTGGGCAACCCATTCCAGGGCCCCACCACCCTCACAGTAAAGAATTTCTTCCTCAGATCCAATCTAAACTTCCCCTGTTTAAGTTTAAACCCATTACCCCTTGTCCTCTCACCACAGTCCCTCATGAAGAGTCCCTCCCCAGCATCCCTATAGGCCCCCTTCAGGTATTGGAAGGCTGCTATGAGGTCTCCACACAGCCTTCTCTTCTCCAGGCTCAACAGCCCCAACTTTCTCATCCTATCTTCATACGAGAGGTGCTCCAGTCCCCTGATCATTTTCGTGGCCCTTCTCTGGACTTGTTCTAACACTTCCATGTCCTTTTCATGTTGAGGA
Source organism: Amazona ochrocephala (assembly GCA_039720435.1). Classification (NCBI taxonomy): domain Eukaryota; kingdom Metazoa; phylum Chordata; class Aves; order Psittaciformes; family Psittacidae; genus Amazona; species Amazona ochrocephala. The sequence goes on along the minus strand of CM077881.1, from coordinate 75,319,780 downwards.
CACCAGAACTGCACGCAATACTCCAAGTGAGGTCTCACGAGAGCAGAGTAGAGGGGCAGGATCACCTCCCTCGACCTGCTGGTCACGCTCCTTTTGATGCAGCCCAGAATACGGTTGGCCTTCTGGGCTGCAAGCGCACACTGCCGGCTCATGTTCATTTTTTCATCAACCCACACCCCCAAGTCCTTCTCTGCAGGGCTGCTCTCAATCTCCTCCCCGCCCAATCTGTAGCTGTGCCTGTCATTGCTCCGACCCAGGTGTAGGACTTTGCATTTAGCATGGTTAAACTTCATTAGGTTGGCATCAGCCCACCTCACAAGCGTGTCAAGGTCCCTCTGGATGGCATTCCTTCCCTCCAATGTATCAACCGAACCACACAGCTTGGTGTCATCGGCAAACTTGCTGAGGGCGCACTCAATCCCACTGTCCATGTCACCCACAAAGATGTTGAACAAGACCGGTCCCAGCACCGATCCCTGGGGGACACCACTCGTTACTGGTCTCCAGCTGGACACTGAGCCACTGAGCACTACTCTTTGCGTGTGGCCATCCAGCCAGTTCTTTATCCACCGAGTGGTCCACCTATCAAATTGATGTCTCTCCAACTTAGAGAGAAGGATGTCATGGGAGACAGTGTCAAAGGCTTTACACAAGTCCAGGTAGATGACATCAACCGCTCTGCCCCTGTCCATCAGTTCCGTAGCCCCTTCATAGAAGGTCACCAGATTGGTCAGGCAGGATTTCCCCTTAGTGAAGCCATGCTGGCTGTCACCAAGCACCTTGTTGGTTTTCATGTGCCTTAGCATGCCTTCCAGGAGAATCTGCTCCAAGATTTTGCCAGGCACAGAGGTGAGACTGACTGGTCTGTAATTCCCTGGGTCATCCATTTTTCCCTTCTTAAAAATGGGGGTTATATTTCCCTTCTGTCTTGTCAAGTAGCTGGGAGAGTTCACTGTATTCCCACCCTCCACTGAATATTGCAGTTTTGAATTTATGGGCCTGTCTGTGCCAGGTTTAAAGACCATGGTACCGAGGAGTGCTAAGCCTGTGGACACACAGAATGCTGTCTCCAGTGTCTTTGAGATGGTCTCTGTTCCCTCTTTTATGGGAAAGCTGGGAACAACAATATGTTGGCATCTCAGTCACTGCAGTTCAGGACCTTTTTTCTCCTACACCTAATAGGTATCAGTTCATGTGAATACAGCTAGCTCTTAATTTCAGTGACTGAGAGTCTAGTGTGTGTGTAATTCTGCTCCTGGACAGCTGAGAGCAATTACCTCATGTTGTCCCTGCATGAGGTGTGCATAGTCTCATCTAGAGATAGACTGAGTGGAAAAAATGTAAGGGATCTGTTTCTTGGTGGTGATTGGCTGTTGGCTTAGGTCACCTTTAAAGAGCAGGTAGGGGAAAAACCCTAAATCTGTATTTGTGTCTCTTACTTGCATCGCGTCTCCCAAACTGTCCTCAGAAATCTATTTGCTGAAGCTGCTTGCCACTTGAATGCAATTAAAGGTGAGGTTGAAAGTTGGTTTTGAAAAATAAAGGGTATGATATGGAAAATTGGGGAAGATGAGTCTAGTGGTGAATAAATTTAACAGCAGAACAAAATATGCAATTCAAAATATTTCAGACTTTTTTCTTTGTTCCTTAATTTGTAAGGAAACAGAACAAGCCCATTTCCTTTGAAGGTTACCTTCAGAGGCTATCTATGGTGCTACAGTAACTTCTGAAGTTAGGGGACAAAGAAAGAGCCGCTGAGACTATCAAGACCATTAACAGTTATGATTGTGGCACCAAGTTAGAGACAAGCACCTTCTATCTCAGGCAGTCTAGGGGGAAAAGGAGTGTTGTTTATCTGAAATAGTAAAGTGTCTTAAAGCATGGTAGTGGATGGCGTATAACTTTTTCATTATCCTGTCACACTTGGAGATTCTGCTTTGCAGCGCCTCAAAGTTAAGAGCAAAACAAATTTATTGCAGTGTATCTGTCTTTTCAGGTGGGGTTTTTTTGCCACTTTTTCCATCTAGGTTTGAGGCTTGATATTAAACATTTCTCCTATCATTCTTGAGATGAGAGGAAATAACAAGGGACTGCAATGCTAAATTCAGATCAAAGGAAGAAACTGCTGTCCTTTTTCTTGGTTGTAAAGCTAAAATGATGAGATCAAAAAACTATTCTATGGTAATTTCAGTGTCACTTTTGAGTAGAGGATATTCTCTACTCCTAAAAAAAAGTTGTCTGTGTGTTAAATAGGTTCTGTGGCATTTAGAATATGGTGCAAATCCCTTTAACTTTTGATGCTCTACTGAAAGTGAAAAAAAAAAAAAACAGATGCAATTTAGGCCAGGAAGACTTTTTCTCTTCATGTGGACACACATATTTGTGTACGGTGTTTTAATCAGCTGCAATAACTTCCTGCCTTCTTTACATAGCCAAATCTTTGTGGTCGTGTGAAATTGGTTCATTCTGTGTATAAACCTGTGTTCCATTAATTCATTACAATGTGTAAGATTGTGCATGCAGACAAAAAAAATCTAACAAACTGGCAACATGGAAGGTATTATTTCTGTAGGGCTTTTCTAAGTTTGAGGTGTTTTCAGTAAAACAGAAAGGGTTTTATTTATCTTTCCTGCATACCATCAATTTTTAAAAGCTAAGGTTTAAAAAGGGATCTGAATCAGTGGGACAGATCTTCCTGCAGCTTCTGCCCTGGTTTTGTAGCTGTCCAGAGTGGAGAATCAGGGAGTCTGTCAGTGCATACAATGACATGTCACACCACTGCTAAGATCATACCCTAGACCTCCAGGCAGACTTAGCTATATAGTTTATGCTTAAATACAGTCTGTGATGCGGTAAAACACTGGAGCAGGTTGCCCAGAGAGGGGGTGGATGTACCATCCCTGGATACATTCGAGGCCAGGCTAGATATGTTTCTGGCCAATCTGGTCTAGCTGAAGATGCTCATTGCAGGCAGGTTGGACGAGATGACGTTTGAAGATCCCTTCCAACCCAAGCTGTTTTATGATTCTATGTATAGTACCTCTCCAGTAACTGACTTTTTTAATACATGTGTTCATATGGGGTTTCTTCATGGTCTAAAGCCTAGTGTTTTTCAGTTTGTAGTGCTTTTCTGATCGTTCATAAGGTCTAAAGGTGTATAAGTAGTAGCAGAAACAAAGCCTTATGACACAGTATTCAGATAAGAAAAACAGACTCCTAATGCCCGAGGCAAGCTAATACCTGTCCAAGCTATAATTGAGTCATAAGATTTCTGCTTAATTTATAATTGTATTAATCAGGAAGTTACTTCTCAAGTCAAAGTTTCTGGAGTCTGAACAGTCCTGAAGTTTAACTTTGCATATCAGAAGATGACTTCTTGCTATATGAAAGGAAGAAGTAGATTTGAACATATCTGACAAAGGCCAGAAAACCTGTCTATTTGTCACTGTTCTAAATCTCCTGTTGTAGCCCCACTTACTTGAGTGGGGATGATTTGCTGAATTACCCATTTTGCATCAGAAGCAGGATTCTGTTATTCAGGTGATCATAGCTAAAGGAATACAGCAGAGGATGAACACTTCGAAGGTAGAATGTTTTTGTTCCTAACTAGTGGATAACTCTTTCAAACAGGATCAGAGCTAACACAAAAGGGTTTATGTAGCTGTGTTGAGGAATACACTGTCTTCCACAACCCAGTCATTTGAGCTGTCTTTATCTATGAACAAAATAGGGACTCATTAGGGATTTGAAAGTGCATGAGTAGATTAGAAAATGCAAAAATACTTCTGCATTTCAGAAACATTTGATGTGAATGGAAAGGAACGTGCACAAGCTGTGACTATCAGTGCTAGTACAAATACTTTCTTCCCTTCCCACTTTTCCTCTGATAGCTTACCCAGCAATTACTTGGAAACAAGAGTTTTCACAGCCAGAATATCTCTTGTGAGGGCAGTTGCTACCCTAATGACAAAGCTGAAACCCTGAACCCCATACCAAAGCAATAGTTTCTTTTATGGCCTTATTGTTTGGTTTTGCGTTGTCTCAGTAGCTTCAGTTTACAGCAGAGGCTGGAGCAGATGGGTAGTTAATAGTTTCACAATATAATGAGCTGAGGCTGTTGACTGATAAGGGTTCATGAACCTGGTAAGTAAACTGCTGTCACTGTGCAGCGAGCTGGGCTGTCTCACTGCTTGCTGTCCTGCAAGGTTCCAGTGTATCATGGGCACATGCAGTTGTGACCCTGCAGTTTGCAGCTTAGTTTATGTTCCCACAAAAAATTCTGGTTACATTTCACATGCTAATTGTTTCTCAACCTAGGAACCTATGCATACGTGACTTGCTTTCCAGTGTCTGTTTGGGTACTGTTAAGCAGCCGATTATGTTCACTGCTTATCTGTTTGGCTTTTCCTGATTACACCATTTCATCAGTCACATCACCATCATTGTGACAGTCTGGTCTATTCCTTATGTGTAAATTACTGTGACTGAACAATAGGTGCTTGGCTTTGATATTTTCTCTTGTTCCAGATGAGAAAGCATATATAGGCCACCTTCTACTCTATAGTCTTCAACATTACAAGACACATGCAATCTGAGATATGAAGTAGGTAATCTACATGCTTAAGTGGTAACATTTCTTCAGTAAGAGTAGTGTCTCCTGACTTCCAGATAAAGGGAATGCTACAGGTGTGCAATAACAGGCAAGAGAGGTGAGGAAGAAAATAAATAATATCACATAGTGGTTATGATCAGCCAAGGCAGAGAAGCAACTCCTTCCAACTGATGCAAGAAATTTGAGCTAGAATACCAAGCTCTGGGGTTTTTGGGTGCAGCCTAGTATTTCTTGAAAGATTATTGTGCTTTCTAATGTGATTACCCTTTCTGTTTAAGGTTTTGCTGCCTGTGAAATGTTTGTTTCCTTAGGAAAAAGGAGGTATAGCCTTCCCCCAAAAAAGCAGCAGAAAGGCATTCCTGCATTACTGGGAATAGAGCAGGTGAGCCATGATTACTTACAAAATATACTTGCCAAGACCTTGTGAGCCATGCTTCAACCCACAGCGGGCTTGAAGGGTGTTACAGAATAAACATCTAAAAATGGGTTTATAATGGAAACCTTGACAGACCTAAAAGCAAAGCAGTAAGCAGGTGCCACTGTAATTAAGAGCAGTGACCCTTCAAAGGAAAGGGTTGCTAGCAGGTAAACAAACTGCCTTTGTGCAGCTCACCTCATTAAACAGGAAAGTTTGGAAAATGATTGGAGAAACAGCATCCATCAGTGCTACCTTACACATCGGGTATAAGAGACAGCTGCCTGCTGTGGGACTAATGCTGTATATTTACTATTAAAAACAAGGCATTTGTTCTGAGAGTTGTGCTACAGGTGATCTGCACCCTTGAATTTTTATCCTGTCCACAGCTGTCAGGTTCCTTAACATAACTTTTAGTCTTGTCCTGTTTCCCCCCTCCTCAAATCTGACATACGCAATATGCTAGGTCAGGTGGATAGAAATATTCAGAGGAGTTGAGCTTCAGACAGTCTCTCGTGTAGTGGATGTGCCAGCATAATTCTGTATGCGTGCTCTCCCCCTTTTTTCTTTAACTTTTACGTTTCAGTATGTCAGTGTAGTAGTGTCTGATCTTGACGTGTTTCAAGTACATGGGTTACGGCAGCCAGTTGAAGCTGGCTTTTTGGTATGGTTTTTCAGATGTTGGGGCTTTTTGTTACAGCATGAGTGTTGTTTCAGGCAGTTCCGCAGAAGCATGGTAAAATTGCTGAATTAGTATGCCTGCTTTGACTGGCAGAGGACACTGTCATAGCCGAAGCCTTGCATCATCAGTATTGGTTGAGCAGTGAAAGAAAACCCACTATGGAGTTTGGAACTGTTTTGTTAATTCTCAAGCATATATCATTCTAGAGATTTACTTTGCATATTTTGCCTGTATGTGAGCTCTTCTATGGGGCAGTATCATCTTGGATTTTCCTGTAGGGAAGATAGCCAGGTTGTCTCAGGCTTTACCTCATGTTGCCAGGGTTATGGGGGGGTTCGTGGTGGGGTTTGCTTCGCCACACATGCCCCAAACAGTCTGTGGTGCCTGTGTCTTGAAATGGAGTACTCTGCTTCTTTTTTTTTTAATCAAAAATAATGATTTGGACTTGCCAGAGAGTGGATTTAAGGCTGATTTAAAATTTAAATAAGCTTACAAAGCAGTTGCATTAAAGTGGTGCAAAATCCTGTGTAATTGCTTTCAGTTAGTTTCTAACCCATCTTATTCTGTCTTAACTTTGGATTCTAAGCCTTAACTATTTCTCTGCTGGAAAATAGGGAAGCTTAATTGTACATTTAAACTATAGTGTCAAAGAAAAAATCTTTCCCCCCACCAATCTGATACTACTTGATTCTCTATCTGTTCATCTTGAACTATTACCAGAAAAAACATGGTGCCAATCAGTTTGAACTCCAAACTAAAGACAGCAGCTTTGAAGCAGCAGGATTCTCTTTTTTTTCCCCTCTGGCAGTCTTTACTCCCAGGTGTGGCAGACTGGTACCATGACTGGACTGGTGCAGGGTTTCTTTAGTGAAAACATATGGGTGCAATCTTAATGAAAATTAATGTATGAATTGAGCTGTAGTTTTTTTTAAATGACAGGTTAATACCTGTCGTGTGTGTTTGTAGTGATTTGAAAGGAGCTTGAAGCTATAAAGCTTGCAGCAGCTGTGATTTTGACCACTGAAGAAGCAAAGCATGGATTCTGAAGATTTCAGTTGCCTTAATCTTTAACTCCTCACAGATTGCTTGTTTATCAAACTGGCTGCTTCGATAAAGCTGCTTATCTCAGATGAAGAGCATGGTATCTATCAACTTCAATTTAGACTCTCATTCCAGGAATTTAATATCTGTTTCATTATCTGCATCATCATGATACTTTAATTTTGGAATATTAAGTTGCATTTAGCAGCTACTTTCTTTTTAACCATGACATCCTGGGAGCATTGTTTTACGCATGGCTGAACATGAACCAGCTTGTGCCCAGGCAGCCAAGGCCAACAGCATCCTGGCTTGTGTCAGAAATAGTGTGGCCAGCAGAATTAGGGAAGTCCCTCTGTATTCAGCACTTGTGAGGCTGTACCTTGAATACTGTTAGAACCTAGAATAGACTTTTGACTGGAGATTGAGGCCTTACAAGGGGTGTTCTGAATGCCTAAAATGCCTTTCCTGCAGCGTCCCAGGAAAATGCTGTCCTTCAAAATAAAGGAGAAGCAGAAAGGTCCTACTAGCTCACATTCAAACTCAATGTTGCAAGAACTCATTTTATGCAAAGAATGGATTATCTTCCAGTTTTAAAATTACAGTATTGTGTAGCTGTTAAAGAGTAGAGGAAAAATTGGGGTATTTTTAGCTTCTGATTAGAAACCTATTGTAGAGGTTAGCTGGAATAATGACAGCTTCTTAATTAATGTGTGCAGGCTGCATATGATGAAAGCAGCATAGAAGAAACTTGCACTTATTTTGTTTTCCTGCCTTGAAAGATATGTGAACCTCTAATGCTTTAACTGAAAATTTTAAGCTTCTGGAGCCATCTGGTTTAACTATTTCTAACATTTTCAAATCAGTTTGTTAGGCTACTGAAATAAATGTATCGGCCCTTCTTCCTTTCATAAACTTTTACTTTTGGTAATTTAGCTTGCCTTTTTCATATGAAATATTCTTAGGATATGTGATCTTAGGCTAGTCATTAATCCATGTTTTGGAAGGTATACTGACCTTGTGCTCATACATGTGGGTGGGCAAGGGATGAATGTGATCATCCATTCTCAGACAGCATTGGACAAAATGTTAAGAGCAAAATACAGAATTGCAAAGAGCGTAACCCAGTGATTCCCAGCATCATGTTCCAGTGCTGCTTTGCAAGCAGCAGTACACCGTGGAGCAGCACACCATGAAAAGAAATGCAGATGTAAACTTTTACCTTTTCTTGACATCAAGGAGCACATTCCCCATGGAAATTCTATGGTTGTTTATTCAAACTTCAGAGCTTGCTCTTTGCCTGAAGCCTGTCTGAATATCTGTGTGCCTCCTACAGGACCTGCTCACAAGCAGCAAAATCCATAAATGTGCTCTCTTGCCTGCAGCTTGGCCTCTAAAGTATTACTCAAGGGACTCAAAATGTAGTTATTTTTGAGTCCATTGTTAATACTTGAAATTGAACATTATTACCCATTTATTTACTACTGGAAAAAAACACGCAAGAAGGTATGTCCTACTAGATAAGAACAATGGTCCTTCAGTCTTCAACCCTGGCAGTAGGAGATTTTAATTAGGAAGAACACAGAAGTATCTGTTGACTATTCCCCTCACACTTGCCCAACATCCTGAATGGCTTTACTGGGGATTTGCCTGTTACACTTAATGTCTATTTATAGGCATGTTTTACACATTCAAAACTAACAGTATTAATATGAATGGTGGGGGGGGAAAAGCTTATGTTTGTTCAGGCTTCAGCATTGTCCTGGGTTCAGCAGCTGCAGTCATTTTTTCTCCTTCTTGGTAGCTGGTGCAGTGCTGTGTTTTTGATTTTTGGGCCTGGGAACAGGGCTGATAACACCAGTGTTTTCAGTTACTGCTTGGTGATGTTTAGGCTGGCCAAGGACTTTGTGAGTCTCATGCTCTGCCAGGGAGGAGGGGAAGCCGGGAGGAAGGAGAGGCAGGACACCTGACCCAGACTAACCAAAGAGGTTATTCCATACCACAGCACGTCATGTCCAGGAGGGAGAAGGCTGAGAGCAGAGACCCAGAAGGGTGCACAGTGGGGGACACTGGTGGGGGTGCACTGCGTGGCCAGGCTTGATATTGAATGGTGAGAAATTGTATTCTTTTCCGTTGTGTTTTCTCTTGCCATTATTATTATCGGTGTTAGCAGTAGTGATTTGTGTTATACCTTAGTTACTAAACTGTTCTTATCTCAACCTGTGGGAGTTGCATTCTTTCGATTCTCCTTCCCATCCCTCCAGGAGCGGAGGGAAGAAAGTGGGGAGTGAGTAAGAGAGTGACTGTATGGGTTTATAGAACCTTAAACCACGACAAACATGCAGCTTCTGAAGTGCTCCTAATGCCACAACATTCTCTCTTCCTGAACCAAGTCACTAAGCATCAGTTTGTAGTTTTAGGATTTTTCCCCTCTTAAAAATACTTTAACTCTTTAATTCAAGTAAATAACACTTGAATTATGTCCTAGAGGGTTAATCCATTCTCCATAGTGAAGTGCAGAAATACATACTCTCTTCCTCTGCCATCAATATGAAATATTGTTTATGCCCCAGGCCTGTTGCTTCAGGAGATTGGTGATAGGAACAGCTGCTCCTTCACAAGAAGAGTAGAAAAATCTCTCCTCTCTGACCACAGGCACTTTTCAGCCACTTTATCACCATGAGACAGAAGCATGAAAGATTTGGTTTCAGACTTTAAGTAGTAGTAATAAATGCATGGAAAAGGAACCGTAAAACTTCAGTTGGGAACTTTGTGAAGTTCTGAGACATCTCCCTGTGCTCAAAAGGGTTTGTTCAAAACAAAATGAAACTACCAAGCCTCGTACAGCCCACTATTATCCACTGTTTCATGTGGTAGACCATGGGTCTTGCTTTGAGAAACCTGATCAAGTGGGGGATGGTGGGGCCCATCTGTTAAAGAAGGGGAAGAGCATCATTGTTCATAGTTAGAGATGTGCACACCTGCAGGGCTATGATTTCACTGGCATCACAGAGATGTGGTGGGATGGCCTTTATGACTGGAGAAGTGGAATGGAAGGATTCAGGGTCTTCATGAAGAGGCTATGAGGATGGGCTGTTGCCATCTCTTTCGGTGACCAGTTGGAGCATGCAGAGCTCTGCCTGGGGATGGATGAGGAGGTGACTGACAGCTTATGGGTCAGGATTAAAGGGACAGCAGTGACAGGTGACATTATAGGAGAGTCTGCTACAGGCCACTCAACCACAAAGATGGAGCAGATGAGGCCATGAAGATGGTCTGAGGGCTGGAGCACCTCTCCTAGGAAGACAGGCTGAGAGAGCTGGGCTTGTTCAGCCTGGAGAAGGGAAGGCTCAAGGGAGATCTTGCAGCAGCCTTCCAGTAGCTGAAGGGGGCCTAAAAGAAATCTGAAGAGGGACTTTTTACAAGGGTGTGTAGGGACAGAACAAGGGGGAATGGCTTTAAGCTGACAGAGGGTAAATTTAGCTTTGGTATTAGGAAAAAGCTCTTTACTGTGAGGGTGCTGAGGCCCTGGCACAGGTTGCCCAGAGAAGCTGTGGCTGTCACATCCCTGGCAGTGTTCAAGGCCAGGTTGAATGAGACTTTGAGGAGCCTTCTCTGGAGAAAGATGTCCCTGCCTGTGGCAGGGGGGTTGCAACTAGATTATTTTCAAGGTTCCTTCCAACCCAAACCCTTCTATGAAATCCGGAGCATAAGACATAAATACAAATGGTAACCAACTTCACATGCACCTTGTTGCTACTGAGTTGAACATTGTAATTACAATAATAACTCTGCAGTACTTTATGCATAAATTATTTAAATTGAACCACATAGATTATTCAAACTTTATCTCCAAGAAACACTTCTAAAAGCCTGCTAAGGCTCACATTACAACTCATTGCTGACATGCAAAGCTATTAAAGCCTATTTTTAATCTTTTTGAAACTAGACTTTGCAATGGTTTGACTTACTTCAGATTGAATGACTCTTGGGTTAAATGTGTTTGGTGCTGCTGTTGTAACTTAAGATCTGCCTTCAAGCACAGCTGTTCAAAAGACTAAGCTGGTGCTATCCAATCTTTCCTGGTAAGAAAGTAGCATTCTCCAACCCTTTTCTATACAAAGCAAAAGCCTGTCCAGTAAAAATAAGGAATTTGCACTTTCTGCCCTGTAAAAGCAGCCCTGGATAGCGTAGTGATTTTACATAATATTGACAGTTATTCACTTGGGACAATCCTAACAAAAGATTAATGTTTGCAGGAGAAAAGAGCTTCTTGAGACAAGGTTTAACCAGGGTGAACCTGACTCCTGGGGAACTTCTTTTTGGTTGGTATTCATTCCTTTCTTGTTAGTGCTGGCAAATGAAGCAGGTTAGACCAGCCTGTGATAAGTACCCCAGCCTACCAGAGTATATCCATGACCAGGGAAGAGTAATGGGGGATTACACCTTTGCAGCTCCTCATTAGCCTAAACTCAGAGACCTATTGAAAAATGATCTAGAGTTTCCAAGTACAATATATTTTTGTCATATTTGGTTTTTGGTTGCTTTTAAAGTCACAAACTTCAAAAGTTGCAGTACTTACTGTAGGCTGTGAAGCAAATAAAAATGCCTCTTATTATTAAAATACATTGTGTATATGAATGAATGACTCTCTTGCACTAGACTTTTATTTTTTTTTTTTTTCCTTCAGGGAAAATGAGTGGAAATAAGAGAAGTGCAACTTTACTGATAATACTGTTCCTTTGCCTTTGTGAATTGAAACAATACAATGAAAGAGTTAATTACTGCTATGTTCAGTTAAAGTGCAAGAGAATGCTCAGACAGATCTAGGGAATATCTTAATGCTTGAATTCTGATGGTTGGCTTTGAGCTGTTGGAATCATCATCAGCTCAGTTTATATTCCTGCTGTGGGTGCTTATTAGCCAAGAAACTCTAAAACCCCAAAATGAGGGTGCTTGTGAACTCTGTACTGGATGTTGGTACACCTTTCACTCTGGGCTTTGTTGTGTTCCAACATGCTCTGTGTGTCCCTTCCAAGAGGAGGTTTCTTGTGGCCTTGCCAGATGCTGGACAGTGGCAGTACTGTCTTTAGGCACCACAAATTCAGACTTTCCTCATACTGCAATAGAAGGTAAAGCACTGGTAGGATATGGAATTATTTAAACACACTGAAGATGTTTCTGAAGGTCCTGGGACAGCATCCTGAGTGTTTACAGCCACAGAACAAATATCTGCCTCTTCCAGAAGTTTAAAAACAAAAAACACATAGGAGATAAGTAAGATCAGATGTATTCAAGCTAGACAAGGGACTTGAGAAGGGTGAGTTTTAACAGGCAGCATGTTACCTAGCCTCTTCAGAGTTGCCAAGCGTAAGCTTGCATTTGTTGGCACTAGATACAGAGTCATGCCAGAAAGTGGCAGGGCTTCAGGGTTGTGTTGGTTGGTTGGTTTTTTTTCTGTAGAGATGGGGAAGGGAGGAGAAAATACAGCATTTTTGTGGGTTTTTTTTTGTGTGTGTGTGAGTGGTTTCAGCATACTAGAGTCCCAGACCAAAAAGGAAAATGGAAAACAGTGTAGAATTTCTGCTGATAGAAAGCACGATTATTTTCCCCCTCATGGTGTTTCTAAGACACATATGTGTGTCTTAGAAATATACACTTGTCTTAGACATACACTACCTGTATCTAAATTAAGATTTCAATAGCGAGATCAACTTCAGACACTTGGTAATCTTTCCCACAGAAACCAGTCCTCAGCATTTTTGTGTTAGAAGTTGATGAGTTACAGCACCTTTCAGGACAGTCTTACTACCTCCAGAAGAGAAACAAAAGTAAATCTTGGTTTTGTAATTCATCTTCATTGTATTGCTGCCTGTTACAGTATAAAAGGATAATCAGCATCCCTTAAAATGGGAATTGAATGCTCATATTTTTTTTATGGAATCATAAACTGTCAGGATAGGCCAGTTGCACACAAAGCAGTTTAATGCTTACCAACCCAAATTCATCTGGATGGCCTGCCTTTTAATACAGCCAAATAAAGGTGTTATATATTGGTATGAAATATTTAGGTTGCCCTTAGTGACAAGAGACTGTATCAGGGAGGGAGTGACTCTGGCGAGGATCTGGAAAGCAAAGTAGGCAACCAGTTGAGGGACAGTTCTCCTGGGAGGCTGCGGACTAAGGTGTGTTCTGGGTGGTGTGAGATTAGAGAAGAGATTGATGTTGTTTAGAGTACATTTAACTTGCAGAAGTGTTGACTTTCCTACAGGAATGCTGGGTGAATTTGGTGCTTGTGCTATGCAGCAGATGGAGAATTGCACTGGCAACTTTCCCCCTTAAAACTTACGAGTATTAAAAATTAAAAGCTGCAGAGTCTTGAGAATATTAACCTCAGAGGCTGCTGATATTTGAATTGGTAAATGTATCCTACTTTAAGATTGGATGCTGTATTTGACCTTAGATATTGTAGCTGTCATGTATATATTAACGTGTGTAGCAGTATGTGCACTCTAGAATAAATATTGTTAAACATTACTGTAGTGTATGACCTGAGTTTAATCACTGAGGCAAATTACTAATTTGAAATTCTGGCATCTCTGCAGGAATAACTTCTGTGTAAAATACTGGTTTTTACCGAACCAGCTGTGATATAGATAGGATTAGAGCAGTGCAATCTTTATCAGTGCAGACCTTTAACTGCTGTGATGTGGTTGGGGTTTTTGTATTACTCTCTGCGGCAGTCGCTCTTAAATCTTTATTTCAGTATCCCACAGGGGGCGTGTTGTGTGTTTGGGAGGGAACACTGTTGTTTAACCTGCCCGCTTTTTGTTGCGGAGAGACATAGGCGCGTATATAAGTGATTGAGATATGCAAAGGGGAGGTGTCCTACATAACTGGCAGTGGAAAGGCACATGCCATGGCTTGTCAATGTGAGCTTTGAGTGGTAACATATGATGGTAGTATTGGCAACCACATGTTTGGCATCAAATATATAACAACAAGTAGGTTAGAATAACTGCAGCAAACCATAACATGAGGTTTTTCTCAGCAGAACGAAGATGAAACAATAATTTGGTTCTGGGAGCAAGTTCAGGGCAGGTTTTAACTGTTATGTCAGTATGTTAGTCCAGTAAAATCACCTAGCCAATATTTGATATTATTAATGTTCTTAAATATATTATTGACCATGGACTGTATTAAGATGAATCACTGAATTGTTTGTGCAAGAACCTGGTTTGCAATTTACTGTTTTAATCCTCTGAGACATCTTAGTTCTGAATTCCTCAATGTAATTTTAGTTTTTTACATATTACAGTTCTTGAAAAATCATTGGGAAGTGGCATTAAGCCAACACAATGTGTCTGAGAATCTCATGCCTAAAGTCTTTTTTTTCATATTTGAGTAGAAAATGTAATGAAGGGTATGCTTTTTAAAGTGTAGTTAGTTACGAAAAATAACCATTTTGCAGACATGATTATTTGGAGGAGAGGTTAATATTGCTGTGACACTTAAATACCTGACGAGAAATAAAACTAGACCTGTTCAAGTTGCTGAAACCATGGAAGAAGACAACTGAAGGTCCAGAATTCCTCTTGGGCTTTGTATCTCTTAAATTATAAATGAAAGGAAAAACTTTCAACTTTGTGTCCTTCCATCACAGAGTATTAAGTTAAATATGCATGTGTAGTAACTCACTAACAATGCATAGCTTGAGGGACTCAAGGCTGCATAAGAACCATTTTGCTTCCTTGTGTAGGCTGCTCAAACCTTTAGTCTTTGCCTGATCAAGTAAGCAGTGCTGTATGGGGTTACTTCCCTCAAAGCAAATGGGCATGGAGTTAACAATATCATGATATGCAGCTGCTGAATACCAACAGCAAGATCCTATTTTCTTCCTGCAGTGATGCAAATCATGATTCTTTATATGTTGTTTCTTGATGGTGAGGTTGTAATACCTCTTCTAGGTATAGCGTTTGTAGTATTCTGTGATTCAGATCTTGACTTGCATTTTCATCTTGTCAATTCTGTAAAGAGCCACAATAGTTGCTTGGGGATTTTTGTTTTGGTTTAGAGGGTTTTAGCACCCCACCCCAAGCTGGGTGTGTTTGGCGCTCCTAAGACAGTTCTAACCTCAGCACAAATTTTCGCTGTGTTTTGGGTGAGTCAAAAGGAGAAGCAATCTGGAATTCACTCTGAGTCTCTGAAATGCGTAAGAGAGTTTGTATGTCAAGTCAGACCAATTTGGCGGATAAACAGGAATGTTCAGTTGGTTGTAAGTAGAAGTTCAAAGAAGAAAACAAACATTTTAGTCCCCCTCCTATTTTCTTAAATGTATGTTTACATTTGCCTATTTCCTGCTTTGACATGCTGCATTACAGTTAAAAATACTTCAACAAATCAGAAGTAAACTTTAATGTTGCATGCAAATTCGAAAGTTATCAGCTTTGTGGTTGGACATGATTTTATTATACAGCTAGTGTGACTTGCTAAAGCTGGTGTTACTCAAACCCCTGTGGTTTATAGCCTAGAATTCCATGATAATTTATCCAAAACTCCCTTTAAGATTCCCCATGTTATCACTGACAATATTTCCTTGTTTTTAATTACCGAGAACTGTGGTAGGCTGTAGGTTGAATGTGTTATTAAACAGGCTACAATTAAATGTATGTTTCAAAGGCTCAGTTCTGTACTCTTTACACAGAATTCAAGACAAGTATTCTGTGAATTAATCCTGTTTAGTAGTGTAGCTCTCATGGTTCAACTGCAGCAGGACATCAGTGCTCTGTTGTGCAGTTAAGAGCAATGACTAGGCTTGGACATAAAGCTTCATTTATTTTCCTTTGCACAGTAGTAGAAGTGTTTGTAGTATTGTATGTGTGTAGCTTTTAATATTGTGATGGCACTTGTACTTAAATAGAATTTCTCATAGCAGGGGATGCCCACTGCCCTGTCATACAGGCAAATCTTCATACACAACAAAAGTGGGATTCACTTAATAAGAAAAAACAGTGCTGTTTCCAAAGCAATCTAAAGTTGGTCAAAACCAGATTAAATCTTTGTGATTGCTCTTTCCAATAAATCTGTCTGTCTCATTTGTAAACACAAATTGTTCATAAATGCAAATGGTTATGAGCATTTTCTTGGGAAAGAGAAGCCATTTACCTGAACACCAGCTTCTGTTCACCTTTATTCTTGGATACTGCTACCTGCATAATGAAGTCCCACACATACATCATGAAGGGCTTTTGGAAAGCTTTTCTATTGGCCTGTATGTTTCGTTGCTATCAGACAGTCAATCAGTCAACATGTAAAATGCAAACAAGGGCTTACATATATCCTAACAGCGTTTTCTACACTGATAGTCATCCCAAAAGATGCTTTCCAAGGAATTTGAAACTGCTGTGTATGAACAAGCTGTTTCCTGTATCATGTCTTCTATTTTGCAGAAGCAGATATACTTTTTACCATTCATTCTGAATGTGCTTTTTCACATAAAAGCATTTCCCATCTGCTGACCTTTATTTTACTACATGTATACTACTTTCATAATTTAAAATGATGATCTGTAATGATAATGTTGAAGGACAGAACTGCTTCCTAAACCAACATTCTGAGGAAGGATTTTAGGTTTTTATATTGATAAACTAAATGCTTAAAATATGGAAAACAAAATTTCTTGTAAAAAATATACACCAGCTTTTTGTTGTAGGAGAACAGGGAGATTAGGGGCCAATTATTGTAGAAGATTCTGAAAGCTCTGTACAAAGTAGAGTGACACCTGCCTCCAGAGAACTGATTCGGGTTTTGGTCAGGCTATTCTACTATATTACAAAAGATGAGAACGTAAAGATTGCAACAAGCATAGGAATTAACCAATGGCTTAAAAATTCAAATGAATATGTTCTGTTTATACTCATTAACTTGTCATTACAAACAAAACAGTATTTTATATAACTTTTTTGTTTGTTGTGACTCATTTTGTTTATACTCACACATCCCAGCTGGAGTATTGTGTTCAGCTCTGTGGGCCCCAAGACAAAAAGGATGTGAAGCTGTTGGAGTGAGTTCAGAGAAGGGCTACAAAGATGATCATAGCCTGGAGTGCCTCTCCTATGAAAACAGGCTGAGAGAGTTGGGCTTCTTCAGCCTGGAGAAGACTGTCAGGAGACTCTATAGCAGTTGGAGAGGGTCTTTGCAAGGGCGGGTAGTGACAGGACAAGGGGGAATGGCTTTAAAATGAAAGAGGGTAGATATAAGTTAGATATTAGGAAAAAATACGTTGAGGGTGGTGAGGCACTGGAACAGGTTGCCCGAAGTTGTAGCTGTCCATCAGTTCTGTAGCCCCATCATAGAAGGCCACCAGATTGGTCAGGCAGGATTTCCCCTTAGTGAAGCCATGCTGGCTGTCACCAAACACCTTGTTGGTTTTCATGTGCCTCAGCATGCCTTCCAGGAGTATCCACTCCAAGATTTTGCCAGGCACAGAGGTGAGACTGACTGGTCTGTAGTTCCCTGGCTCATCCATTTTCCCCTTCTTAAAAATGGGGGTTATATTTCCCTTTTTCCAGTCGTTGGGAACTTCACCTGACTGCCATGTTTTCTCAAATATGATGGACAGTGGCTTAGCAACTTCATTTGCCAGCTCCTTCAGGACCCACGGATGGATTTCATCGGGTCCCATGGACTTGTGTACATTCAGGTTCCTAAGGTGGTCTCGAACCAGATCCTCTCCTACAGTGGGCCTATAGTCTTCATCCTCACAGTCCCTGTGTCTGCCTTCCAAGACTTGGGTGGTATGGTCAGAGCATTTGCCAGTGAAGGCTGAGGCAAAGAAGTCATTAAGAACCTCAGCCTTCTCCTAATCCAGGGTAGCCAGTTCTCCTGATAGCTTCTGGAGAGGGTCCACATTGTCCCTAGACTGCCTTTTGTTTGCAGTGTACCTATAGAATCCCTTCCTGTTCTCCTTAACATCCCTAGCCAAGTTTAATTCTAAGTGGGCCTTAGCTTTCCTAACCTGGTCCCTCGCTTCTCGGACAACATCCCTGTATTCTTCCAACCCAAACCATTTTGTTATTTACTGGTGATGTATAACTAACCCAGCCCATTCTGTGGTTATGATCAGCTTAATGGTGAAAAACAGACACCTGAAATTTGGGACTTGATACTTCAAATTTTCTCACCACACAAATTGAGCTTGGCTTAGAAATTAATGAATTGGATTAACTGTGACTGATTAAGGACATAAGTATAATTTGATACTTAATTCAGAGGCTGTCATCACCTGTCACAGCTTCAGTGTTCATTAGACTGTCTCTGAAGGCTCAGTAAGTTTATCTTGTATGTAACGTACATTCTCTCAGAAATTTTCCATCTGATTTAATATTCAAATAGCGCTTATTCTTCTAGTTCAGAACTGGTTATTAAGTGTGGACAGTCTCATGTTCTCATCCAGAGTGTATTCAACACATTCTAATTTGTTTCTTACATTGTTTTAATTTCCTGGCTGCTGTCTTTTCACTGCCCTCTCTGCAAACAAAAGGACACCAGCGGCCCTCCCCACCTCCACAGGGCTCTGTGAATTGTGAACAGACTGTGCAGGTTAGGCGAGTTTGCCAGATCATTCCAGTCACTAAAGAAACAAGCTATAGCAGTGAAAATGTGTGGAAAAAGCAGGTGTGGGGTTTTTTAATCATCCTTAACATCTTTTTTTATTACTAAAAAATCTGAGATTTGGGCTCTGTTGATGAAGACATGTGAAGGTGGAAAGGGGATGCCTTGCCTGAAGTATTTATAACCTGAATTGTTAAAGCAGAAAGATATGAGAGAAGGAATAGGGCGCAGACAACTGAGGTGACTTTCACGGTATCTCGTGGCAAAGCAAGAACTTAAGTTCAGCATCCTGACTTGCAGTTCAAGGACAAGTTCTGCTAGAATTAACAGACTGTACAAGTGTTTGGTTTTCCTATGCAGAATCCTGCTTTCAGTTTAGCATCTTCTTGACTAACTGAAAGTCAGGTTGTTTTGGAAAGGTAACACATACAGTTGCAATTGCTTCCCTCTCAGCTATGACACATGTCAATAGATAAATCTTGTAGAGACAGCTATAACTTACGTAACTGAAAGAGGTATCCTCAAAGGTGAGAAGAGACATGGGAGTTCTCATTTGGATTGCCCCATCCACAGGAAGTGCTTTTCCTGAGAGTGAATTAGAAATTATTAGAGACCATCTTAGGAACCTGAATGTACACAAGTCCATGGGACCTGATGAAATCCATCCACAGGTCCTGAAGGAGCTGGCAAATGAAGTTGCTAAGCCACTGTCCATCATGTTTGAGAAAACATGGCAGTCAGGTGAAGTTCCCAATGACTGGAAAAAGGGAAATATAACCCCCATTTTCAAGAAGGGGAAAATGGATGAGCCACGGAACTACAGACCAGTCAGTCTCATCTCTGTGCCTGGCAAAATCTTGGAGCAGATTCTCCTGGAAGGCATGCTGAGGCACATGAAAACCAACAAGGTGCTTAGTGACAGCCAGCATGGCTTCACTAAGGGGAAATCCTGCCTGACCAATCTGGTGACCTTCTATGAAGGGGCTACAGAACTGATGGACAGGGGCAGAGCAGTTGATGTCATCTACCTGGACTTGTGTAAAGCCTTTGACACTGTCTCCCATGACATCCTTCTCTCTAAGTTGGAGAGACATCAATTTGATAGGTGAACCACTCGGTGGATAAAGAACTGGCTGGATGGCCGCACGCCAAGAGTAGTGCTCAGTGGCTCAATGTCCAGCTGGAGACCAGTAACGAGTGGTGTCCCTCAGGGATCAGTGTTGGGACTGGTCTTGTTCAACATATTTGTGGGTGACATGGACAGTGGGATTGAGTGCGCCCTCAGCAAGTTTGCTGATGACACCAAGCTGTGTGGTTCGCTTCATATGCTGGAGGGAAGGAATGCCATCCAGAGGGACCTTGACATGCTTGTGTTGTTGGCTGATGCCAACCTGATGATGTTTAACCATGCTAAGTGCAAGGTCCTACACCTGGGTCAGAGCAATGCCAGGCACAGCTACAGGTTGAGCAGAGAAGAGATTCAGAGCAGCCCTGGGGAGAAGGACTTGGGGGTGTTGGTCGATGGAAAAAATGAACATGAGCCGGCAGTGTGCACTTGCAGCCCAGAAAGCCAACCGTATCCTGGGCTGCATCAAAAGGAGCGTGGCCAGCAGGTTGAGGGAGGTGATCCTGCCCCTTTACTCTGCTCTCATGGGGCCTCACTTGGAGTATTGTGTGCAGTTCTGGTGTCCTCAACATAAACAGGACATGGAACTGCTGGAACAAGTCCAGAGGAGGCCACGAGGATGATCAGGGGACTGGAGCACGTCCCGTATGAAAACAGGATGAGAAAGTTGGGGGCTGTTCATCCTGGAGAAGAGAAGGCTGTGTGGAGACCTCATAGCAGCCTTCCAGTGTCTGAAGGGGGCCTATAGGGATGCTGAGGAGGGACTCTTCATTAGGGACTGTAGTGATAGGATAAGGGGTAATGGGTTCAAACTTAAACAGGGGAAGTTTAGATTGGATATAAGGAGGAAATTCTTTACTGTAAGGGTGGGGAGGCACTGGAATGGGTTTCCCAGGGAAGTTGTGAATGCTCCATCACTTGCAGCTTTCAGGGCTGGGTTGGACATAGCCTTGGATGGCATGGTTTAGTGTGAGGTGTCCCTGCCTATGGCAGGGGGGTTGGAACTCGATGATCTTAAGGTCCTTTCCAACCCTAACTATTCTGTGATTCTATGATTAGTGCCTTGGGCACAAACTAGTAAAAAATTTCATTAAAACCTTTTGGTAGTCCTTTTTTTAGGTCCAAGATAGGCTGTTACATGGAAGGGTGGCAGAAGCGTGGCTGCAAGGCGCCTGGGCTTTGACTGACGAAGAGTCTGTTCTAAGTCTTAATGAAGTATTCAGTCTGGACTTCAGAGGGCTCTTTCTTGTTGTACTTGCACTTCTATGAGCATACCTGAAGTTTTCTCTTATGTTCAGTGTGCTGGAGAGTACATGGTGTGTCAGTTCTGTCTCCCAATATCCATTCTCTTAGTTCAAGCATCATTTCTTATTTAGGCTTCTACTATTCTGGCTAATTTACAGTATTCTAGTATTTATGGCTACATCACCTGTATTCTTTTTTTAACTAAAAATAATGCACTTGTTAAAGCTTTAACTTTCTTATCCTCAGTAAAACTTGGTAACAGTGTTATGTTCAGGCAAAGTAGTGAAATTGGGGAAAAAAAGTCTCACTCATAAGCATTTTTCAAATTATTACAGGTAAATAATAAGCAACTTTTCCCTACTGCTGTTATATGATGATAGCTCTCTTGTCTCAATTTCCATTTTCCAGTGCTAAGTTAATTCAACAGATACTTCAGACCTCAGTAATTTACTCACATTAAATGCACAGCTAGGAGAGTTCTGGGGATCTGCAGTAGAGAAGTTGAAAATGCTATGTGCACTGTTAACAAGAAGTTGTTTTCCTCAGCTTTGTTGTGTGATTATGGCTGCAAGCAGATGGAAATACATAGAACTGTGGGAAAAATATAATAAATATAAAAAGAGAAGATGTTTTGGTTGGGTTTTTCAAAGACCTCTGTGGTATACGTGCCTAATTCCTTTTTATTTTCCAGTAAGTTAGTCAGAATCCATCTCTTTTATATAGTTTTGAAAACCACTCCTTTTGTTAATCCTCACCATGAGGTTACACACATGAATATTTAGGTTTTCAGTTTGTTGGTGTTTTTTCTTTGGAAAACATGTGATGCAAGGTTTACATTTGTACCATAAACAGATGAAGTCAGAATGATCCCCACTGGCTTTACAGGGCCTTGGAGCAGACCTTTTCAAAGAAGATCAGAGAGCTTTGCATGGAGGTAGAACAGGATGCGCTAGAGGAATATCAACAACATGCTGCTGATTTTTTAGCTTGCTAAAATACAGTAACTTTAAAGATGAGGGCTATGGCCTTCCTCACATTCAAAGCATTTGCTGCGGGTGCTTTTCCTCTTTTTGAGTAACTGGATTTGTAGCTCAGGTGTTTGAAGTAAATGTCTGAATTGTAATGAACCCAGCCCTGAGCATGATTGTAATATGATTGAGAAGTAAAGGTACCAGCACAGCTTAAATGTTACAACCTCTCACTTTCCTTCTGGGAAAGCAAAAAAGGTGTATTTCCTGGAGTGATTTCTTGTTTGCTCTTATGGCATACTTTGTTGTAGTTTCTTATGCTTCAGGAACAGAATGTAGTTTCTAGCAGAATTCTATTTCATATTAAGAAAGAGCAAAAAAGAATACCTGCAAACTCTATTGAAAAGAGCATATTCTATTCTAAGATGCTTCTGGAAAACCTGGTAGCATGTGTTTCCTTGAAGGTGAAAATGCAAATATAGCCATCCACATGTTACTCTTGCTTTCTGTGTCTTTCACTATTGGTCTTCCTAGAGCCAGCACTTATTCCAGCTCCCTGACAGTCCCGCAAGCCAGAAATAAGATCTCTGCCTTTTAGCACAGTGTTTTATTTTTCTATTGTTTTTTTACCAGGTTTCTATTCTCTGACATGTCTAGTAAGTAGATCAGCATGATAAAGCTTGTCACTGTACTGAATTTGTTAGAAAAACTGGAGATTCCATCCTGAGTTCCAGCATTTTTCTTCCTAGTGACACCTCAACGACACAATGGCTTTATGCCATCCTCACACAGGGGAAGTTTAGACTGGATATGAGGAAAAAATTCTTTACTGTAAGGGTGGTGAGGCACTGGAATGGGTTGCCCAGGGAAGTTGTGAATGCTTCATCCCTGGCAGTATTCAAGGCCAGGTTGAGCAGAGCCTTGGGTGGCATTGTTTAGTGGGAGGTGTCCCTGCCCATGGCAGGGGGGTTGGAACTAGATGGTCTAAGGTCCTTTCCAACCCTAACTATTCTATGATTCTATGAAGTGCTAAAATGCCTTTGTCCATATAATTTGAAGCAGCCTTGAGCTGATTGTGCCCTACTCGGAACTCCTTGCAGGATGCAGCGTGCTTGTATTCTTTAGCCTGTGTCAGTGAAAATGAGGTGGACTATCTAAATTATCCTTAATTTATAAGCGCAAAGGAAACTTCTTCAGGTTTCTACTACATGTGTATGATCTCAGTTGCATATGGGGTCTGGAAGTAGACAGCAGCTGAATGCTTTATATGTAAAATAATAAAGTGGTTGTATGGCATCCTATATAGTAAGGTGACTGTCACATGTCATGCTGCTTCAGCGTAGATTTTCTTCATTCCAGCTCTTCTCGATATTCTTATTTTTCCAGGAAAGACTTGCTTTTTCCATGTGTTTTTGCAAACTTGGGCAGGTGGAGGGATATTTAGGGAAGAGAATTTTCTAGGCTATGATAAGACTGGCAGAATGAGAAGCGAAGTCGTAACAGCTCAACAGAAACTGCTGAGCAGAAGATGGACCAGACAGGCTGGCTTCAGGGATGAGGAATGAAGATGCTTGGAGCCAGAAAGAATCTTGCTGCAAGGCAGAAAGCAACTGGTTGACTGAAATCAACACTGGAAGTAAAGATGTGCTTGAGAGAGCACAGTAGGCAGGGAGGGCTGCTCCTGTCTTATTTCTGTTTCACCTTGTATCTAAAATTGGTTCTGTTGCTGGATTTTGTGCTGTTGGTGTTTATTATATCTTGTTGCTCACTTTATTATGTTATTCCATCATGCTTTCCCACTGATCACATATGCAAGTTTGCATCTTGCCTGTATCTAACATCAGTTCCTCAAATGACAAGGAAAATAAGCCTTTTGGAAATCTGCCCTGCAAGGATGTGAGGAATGGTTTTCCAACAGGAGAGGACTACTTCAAATGCAGCTGATGGAGTGCAGGCTTTTAAATCTGAAAACATGGATGAAATGTAAAGGGACAGTCAAATAATTCTTCTAGAGAAGGAGATTGTTTCCTGATCACTCCAGTGGGAGACATCTTTGAAGATTCTCATGTGAACTCATAGAAGCAGCTACCTGTTTAATTTTTTATTAGTCATGATTTTGCATGAATCATGTGATTCCAGGAACTGATTATAAGGTGGTTACCCTTAGCAACCTGTTATTTTCCTTGGATCACCAAATAATGACCCCAGTGTTATGTAGCAGGTGTTCCCCATAATAACTGCAGGGAAGCTGAGAGAATACTACAGTAATATTATGCATTTATCTAAATAGCAAACAGCTCTTTTTAACAAGACTACTTTTCGTTTTACAACCTTCTGTTCCTATACCCTGCAGTTCAGAAACTATTTCAAGGCACTGGTTATGTGAAAAAAGGTTTGTGATTCAGAGAAAACTAAAAAACTGCTATTTTTTTTCCAGGAGAAACTTGCTTTGTATAAGATTGCCTTGTCAAACAAAGGAGGTAAAAGCAAACACTTTTGGATTCCAAGTAAGGGATTTTGAAGTCTCTTGATGCTTATTAATGAATCTGGCCTCCTTCAGTGGCAGTCATACAAAACCCTGCAAAACAACTGTGGTATTGGAGAATCCTGCCTCTATCATATTTCCTAGAAGCCTTCACAAGCCTGAAGATAATGGGGAAAAAGCTGGAGGATACAGATGAACTGGTTCATGGATATTCCAAGTCTGACTACCGATTCATTCATTTCTGTCTCCAGCTCTTTCCTGCTTTAAAGTACATGAAAGACCCTTTGAGAAACTCTTCTCAGGCATGCAGGCTAGCAGGAGAGTTGTTCTTAGTATTGTGCCATGGGGGACCCTCTTGAATAGAGGGAGCCTGAAGGCAGGCAGACTTCTTCCATCCTGCTTTTCCCCAGCCAAATGGCCTCTGGGACAATTGAGATGGGTTTTGGGTGTCATGTTTGCCTTCAGTTGGAACAAGTCCTTTGCAATTG
The DNA here is from genome assembly GCA_039720435.1 of Amazona ochrocephala. Lineage (NCBI taxonomy): Eukaryota > Metazoa > Chordata > Aves > Psittaciformes > Psittacidae > Amazona > Amazona ochrocephala. The sequence goes on along the minus strand of CM077881.1, from coordinate 75,295,108 downwards.
AGACAAACAGCAGGAAAACAGAGCATGGGCCCAGAGCTTTGAAGGTGTCAGATCTGCTATCTCCTAGATTTATAGCCATGTCTGGTTTCAAAGCCTCCTTACATGAAAAAGCTTCTGCACCAGGAATGTGTTACTAGTCATAATATCGCCTAATGTGGAACAGTTTGTCCTTTAATCTAAAGGCAGTCATTTGGAGACAATGATGGCCTTGGGACCCTCCCCCTTTGTTCATATGTATGTCTGCCTGTCAGATTTGAGAAGCCTCATTCTATAGGACAAGATGAACATCTAAAATAATAAGACCATGGAGGAAGAGAGGAGCATAGGTCTTTTCAGCCTAAATATTGGCTAAACAGTTTTTCTCTGAATTCAAGCTTTAACCAAACACAGAATTAACTTGTATTTTAAGTCCAGCTCTGTTAAACTTATCTTTCTGTACTTTGAGGCCACTCTTTTGTGGGCTCAAAGTCAGAATGTTTGCACTTTGCAGGGTCGGCCCTTTGAAAAACACCTCCTTTGCAGTTCTCGGTAGGTACCTGCATTTACTCAGGGAAAAAAATTACTTCTGTGAGAACTGAGTATTTGGCGTCTCTATGGAGAAGACCTGTAATCTGCTTTTAGCAAATTAAAATCTAATGCAGTTTGTCTATATTTCATTTATGCCTCAGGACAAATTAATGTTCAAAAAAAAATCCCTTTGAAATGAGAATGGTGAGCCCACAGATTAACCTACTTGTAGTGGTTTTATTTCAGGCTTCATTTGGGAATTGAATGCAGCTGTGAAGTTACTGGTAGGTAAAACATCAGTGACAATTTGCTTGCATTTTTCTGCCAATAGATTTTTACTCATTATGATAAGTATGAAAGTAACTGTAGCTGGTCTTAAACTTTTGGTTTTGTAGTGCGAAACTTTAAAGCAATTCCGATCCTAGAAACTCATAGTAAAAGTAGTCAATAATTTTTTAAAGCAGTGTAGACTGAGGACAGGTTATGTTAAGTTTCCTGTGCTGAGTGTGCTGTTCAAATGTGTCAGTCTTTGCTGTGTTTGTAAGATGGATAGGCTTTGAAATGAAATTAATTTTCATGTGTGAAGTGTGTAAGAGGCAAGGCCCAGTAGAAAGAAGGAAAGCCAGTATGTTTGTAGACTGACCAGTATCTCAGTGTGAGGAGATCCTTCCATGTGCTTCTCAAGGGTTTTGTCAACCTAGAGGAATCTTAATGGAGGGCAAAAAGTTCAACAGATTGAATGGGAGATAACTTGCTTCTTTCTGCAGAGCACCCTCTCATAATGAAGTTCTGCCTCCTTCAGCATCGTTACTAGACAGGCTGCTTAGGACACCATAGCCCACCAGGACTGTTTCCAGTTTTTGCCTCAACCACTTAGGACATTGATTTTTCATAAACTGAGGGGAGGAAAGGGCTACACTTCAGCATATGTGACCACATGTATATTTCTCTTGATGAGAAGTATCTAGCAGTAGAAAACCCTTGTTTTCCTCTTAGACTCATCCTCAGATTTTCAGGACTTAAAATGAAATGTTACTTTAAACAATAGCAAGCATTTATTCATTGGGTTAGTGTGTGTTGTGAAATAAGAGTGATTGAGGGGTGTCCCAGTTTTATTTCATTATTCTTGACCCTAGTTAATATGTATGTCTGATTCCTGTAGTCTGAGGAAGCCTTTCCTGTACATGATGTCTGATAGCAGAACTGCTGAAAGCACGTTCTGGTGGTGTTTAATTATCTCATAATCAACTTGTGAAGTGGGTGAGCAAAGCAGAGTTCTAATAAGGAAAAAAAAAAGTACTGAAAAATGCTTCCTATTCTTTAGTATATTTATAGTTTACAGAGTTGAAAAGTACTTATGTGTAAAGCAGAAAAGTGCCTTTGTTGTAACCCATCCTCATCTAAAAATAAAATATGTGTACATTGTAGCTTTATTTAAAATACACATATTGTTCTGCTCTCCACGGAAAGCATCCTTGCAGGTCTTGGACTGAAGGCTAGCTTTTCCTTTTTTACCCTAACTCTTTACAGCTTCTGAACTCACTGTCATTTCTTTTCTCCAATTAAAACTGACTGCTTCAGTGTGGAAGGAACAAATATGAAAAGCCACTGACAGCCACAGTAGTGATTTCATTCATAGCACATAAGCCCAGAGGGTGAGTGTCAGGAAACCAGCAATCTGTTAAATCCTTAATCCGTGTTGTGCAAAAAAATACTTCTTACTAGTTTGTTTTTTTGTTTTGTTTTTTATGTTTTGGTTTAAAAGAGCCTATTATTTTGTGAAGCCTAATTTGACTTGATATATAGAAATGTATTAGTTGAATAGATGCACTCTTCTATCTTGTCTTAGATAGTTACAAGGGTTGTTAGTCCATTTGCTTCAGGGCAGACACAGATCACCTCAGAGAGTGGAAAGCAGTTGCCTTCCATGCTGAAGCAATACTCAGTGTAATAGTTGGCGTAATAAAAGGGATTAATTTTTCCAGTATTTTATATTCTTGGTAGGCATAGTAGGTTTCTGTTCTCTGTGGCATTCTCTTTACTGAGTATGAGAATGAAGTGACTTAGACATAATGACTTTCCTACAAAGTCTTCAATACTAGCCACCACTAGAACTAAGGTACCAAAATAAATGGACTATTGATCATATTCCCGCTTCTGCAACCATAGCTGCAATTAAAAAAAATCCTATGGGACTTACCTTCCATGCAGCGCTGCATATTACGCACTTGATCAAGGTGTTGCAAGATGCTGTCATCAGATATCACAGTTATAAGTAACTTTGTATGATAGAAGTTTCTGAAAATAGAAGCATTGTATCTTTTGATAAGGACTCAACTCGGGAAGCAGCCTTGCAAAACAGGAGTGTCTATTCATATATGCTGAATGGATCACCATTTACACCAGTGGAAAATGAGTATGAAGTACTGTAAAGTCTCTCTAAACATAAAACATCTCAGTCCTTTATCTGTAGCAGTGAGTGATAAGATCATATGTACAGAGCCAACAAAGTGTGTGTACTCTTTTGTCTCTTAGCATATTACTGTTCCACTTTTTTATTATTGTATCCTTGGCAGTTTTTCATATAAAAGATATTCTACAATTTGGTCATGTCAAACACTTTTTCTGTAGTGCTTATATAAGGGCTTGACTGTTTATATGTAGTATCCATTAAAGAAAGATGTACTTTCAGTTTTATACTTGGGTCTGACTCTGAGACTTTTTACTAGTTTGGTGTTGTTCAGTCCATTTCTAATACAGAGGAAGGGTTTGGATTGTGAACATTCATTATCTACTTAATGAGTTATAAAGTATTTTGATCTGACATATTATTAGTTCGTATTACACTTGCAGACAGTGCATTCTTGTTTCATAGCTTTGCCATTGGGGTGGCAGGGGGATGTTTTTTCTCTTTGTGGTAATTAACACAGAATATTTGGATGGTTACAAATAAGCTTTTAGAATTTCTGGATGTTATAAGTGATGATCACCTACCGGCACTTGTGAAAGCAACTCGTAAGACAGGATGTCAAGCTCATCATGTTGTAATCACAGCCTCTGCCACATAGACTTGCCCTGCTTCTGTTACCATAGCTTGGAAAGTTCCTTGCATATAACCTAATCCACCCTTCTTGTAGATATAAGCTGCTGTTTAGATCTCATTAATTAGCTTGCAAGCAGAAAGGAAAGTGACCTTTCTGTGGCCTAATTCTCCAGCTTCAGTTCAGCAAGAGCCAGTGAAGTGCCATGTGCCATGCAATTAATAAGAGTGCAGAAAGAAGTAAAGGTCACATTTTATGGTCTGAGAGATTAATTTCACGAAGAGGGCCTCAGTGTAATTTTAGAAGCAGTTAATACATATTCTGTAGCCCAGGTACTTAATTGAACCATTCTCTATGTTCTACCAGTACGTTAAGAATATGTTTAATAACGTTTTCTTTTGCATTATGTTTCTGTGTGTTTAGTCATCAAACCTGAAATGACATAAAGGCCTAATTGGACTTTCAAAGCTCCTCAAGGCAGTCATACTTTGAATTGTCTGTGTTTGGGCTTTTCTCTTGTTTAAGAATGGATGAAATTTCTTATTGGTGGTTTAGTAGTAAGGAAAGTCCAAAGGGGGAAATGGCAATAGCATCCTTATATTTACTACCTAATAGCATGTACTTGCTGCTCTTGATCTATAACATACAGTTATTTAATACTTTCTTGTTGTGTATTATACACCTTAATGAGATCGTCTTTATTTTAGGATTATGCCTGCATATTAACGATCTCTCTGTTTCTATTTATAAGGAAAGGCAGTGAAATGGACCATTGGTATTGAATTTACAGATATACACTGTTTAGCTTTGCTTCCTTTTGTGAACAAGATTATGTCAAAAGGGCTAAACATCCAATCACATTTTGCCAGCGTTGAACCATGCAGCATCAATCCCAAGAGGAGTGTACGTTTAATTTTATCTTATTTTAATGGAATTTTAGGCAGTGAGCATGCAGGAGGAAGCCCTGAAGCCTTGGTTGCTCTCATTAGTAGTTGGAGATAAAAAAAGAAGTAGGAACAGCAGAGTTGCACCTGTCAGCAATAAGAGTTATTTTTTGAGATGCCCCTTTTTTACTCTAACCAACATAATTGAAGAGCAACTTTTGTATCGGAGCATGTAGTTATTAGTGTGGGCGCTTTCAATTCTAAATATTCTGTGGTCCGGCAGGAGTACTTGCCATGAATATCATGCATATGCTTCTAAACTTGTGTCAGCAAAATTTCATTGCTCCAAATGTTCACAGAAGTAAACTCAAAAGAGGTGAAAGCATGTTTGGAGTAAAATCACCAAAAAGTTCAAATGCATTTATTTGAAACATACATATTGGATGACTCATTTGTGTTCACTGGAGGTATCTCAGGCCCATAATATTGATGGGAACTTACAATATAACAAGTAATTTCCCCCAACACTAGCAGTTTCATGTGTACTTCTGTAGTTATAAAAGCTTCTCTAGCCAAGCAGAGCACATTTGTAAATGTAGACAGCCCTAACCCAGAAAGGGCTGCACATGCGTGTCTTGCTGAACATTGTATATTGTTCTAGTGTTTGACAGCCACCAGCTACAGAGATCTGAGCCTCGCATCATGCAGCTTTGTCGGCCTATAAAACATGTCCAGAGACAGCCTTTCACTTTAGTAACCTAATAAGTACTTTTAAGGCAGTCTTTATGTCTAGAGCTACCAAGAAGATGTAACAGGAAAAAGAAAATAATACAGCTGGCCTTGTCTCTGCAAAATTTCAGCCAGTTCTGGTTTGGGGGTTTTGGTTTGTTCATTTTTCTTTATTTCTGTTTTATTTTGTGGGGGGGTTGTGTGTTGGGTTGTGTGGGGGTGTTTTTTGTGTGTTTTGGTTTTGGGTTGGGTTTGTTTGGTTTGGTTTTTTGGGGTGGGGTTTTTTGGGTTTGTTTTTTTTTTTAGTTCAACTCTTCATCCGTGCTTGGTCCAGAGATTCCCCAGAATAACTTTCAGATACAGATTGGTCAAAGAAGTGATAAACTGGAATTAGAGATCAGCAAAATTTATGACTGGCTTATGCCAGAGGAAGAGGGGAGGGGAATGGATGTATTTTTGTGTCTATGTAGTGTATATATATATCTGTACACACACTTCTGGCAAGATTTGGTCAGGCTTTAATCAAGTGTGTTACTTTACTGAAACAATTTATGGGTATCGGAACACTGACAATTTTGGTGATCAGCTGCAGCTGTAACCAAAATGCTGGGTGGCATTTGCAAGTCATCCTGTGGTACTGAGATTTCTCTGAATGTGAGCACCTGATGGGTATTCATGTGCTGGGCATATGGCATGTTGAGAGATATGGAGAAAGGAGTAAGTCTTTCTCTGAAGCAGCTGAGGGAGGCACTGTGCTTTGGAAATGCTTGTTTGACAAATTATTTCCCTTTGCTGCAGGAGCTGAAGATGTTAGGAGGGCAGTTGATGCTTCCTTCCTTTCTTTGTAGTGCATGATAGTCTTGTAGTATTTGCTTTGTATCAAAACTTTTATCACTATAGCCTGATGGGAAGCAACTGGTGGTTTATACTATAAGAGGTGGAACATTTATTTTCTGAACTTTTTCTGATTCATTTACTGCTTGAAATCTGTTCTCTGAATCAGTTTAAAGTTACAGTTGCAATCAGAGGAGTAAGATGAAAACTAAGAATAGTATTCTATTCCATGCTTTCCAGTTTATATACATTTCAGCAATTATCTGTCATCATTCTAAACACACTTTCTGTGTAACCAGGCGCTTTATGTCACTATGGCTTCAATTTCAATCGTTTTCTACCTACACAGATCTATGCACGTAGAACAGTCAGCTGGCTGGGTAAACTCGTGACAAAATCCTTAGTATATTTTTTTTCGATCCATATACTTTGGTTTCCCTTTGCTCCCAACCATTCCATTGTTTGACTTATGCAGTCACAAATGTGATTCTTCCCTCTGCTCATCTCATTGCACTGCACTGCAAAAGGACAGGCTGTTATTAGCAGTTGTGATGCAGTAGACGAAGTACGTAGAAGTGTTTTGAAAGAAACATTTAAAATGATTTCAAAAGGCCAATGACACTGTCATCTGCATTCATCTTTTGTAAAAAGCAATTCAATAGTCCCCCCCAAAATCATCTAAACTTGATTCATTCTGTTTTAGCAGCCATGTTACTTCTGTGAGCAATTGGAAACTTATCTGTCTCAAAAGCAAGTGTTGAGGCTTTTATTTTGAGATGTAATATGCCATAATATTTTGAAAAATGAACAAGACATGCCTCATTGGTTAAAAAGTGTGCCTTTATGTAAAAATATTCAGCAGGCTGAGTATGTTATGTGGGAAATGGCAGCATTCTAAACTTTGATGTAAAGCTAATGCCATGAGATGTTTTAGTATAGCAATGTATCATGGAATAATGTTTCATTAAAAGAGACATTTGGAAATATTAGACTAAGTACAGTTATGCAAAATGAAATGTTTTACAATGTAGCTTCAACTCATATTAATCTCACAGTGCTTTATAGCGAAATGGTAATCACAGGTGAAGACAAAGCTGCCTGCACCACAGTTCATAGCTTGTTCCTCTTATGTTTGTATATTGCACATTATACCAAGAAAACAGTGGAGAGGGATTCTTGAATGCAGTGCTGTTTAATGTGTCCCATTTTGAAGTATTTGCTTGAATTCTGTGAAGAGGTATGGTACTCAATTACTGAAAAGCAGCATCTTTTCTCTTCATGCTATTGAAGAATTCTCTCTTCTTTTATGTTTTCTGTGCTCTGGAAGAAAATATTGCTGTCACTTTCAGTGGCGTTTGCCTTTCGTCTCACTGCTTTTCAGTGGCTTTCAAGTCTCTAAGTGGTATCCAATTTATTTCTATTCTGATGCCACTTCTGTGAAGTATACCTTTCTGCCAACTGAGTGCAAGCTCTAGATATTCTGTATTTGGAAGTCATGGTATAAACAAATTGACAATATCAAGTGCAGCCTATCCTGTAGCGGGCAATATCCACCTGTTTGCTGTAGACCATTATTCTTCCACTTCATTTAGCCAGAGCCATTTACTTTCATGTAGGAGTGGAGTTTACTCTGAGTAAACTCCAGAGTTTGACTTTAAAATCCTTTGGATTTGTGTGAAGGCCATATGCTAAACATGAAAGTAAGTCTCTGTATTCTGAAGATACTCGAGACAATGATTCCCTTTACCATGTTTCTTCATCTATTTTCATCCACTATTAAAGGTTTCTTCAGTGTTTGAAGTGGTGGTTCTGCTGTGTCTTGCTGCTGAGCTTGTGTTTGCTGTACTAGGGTCTAAATTTGCCTTCAAATGAGCTCTTAAAGATGCTACATTTGTACTAGCATGTAAGAAAAGAATTTATTTTCATACTTGCTTTTCCTTTTTCTACTTACCTCAGCCTTCTACTGCCTTTATAATTTACTGTTTAATGAAATAATAGCAATTAGAAGTAATCTGTCATTTTTAGCGCCTTCATTTTTGTAGGTGTCAGCAGGATTTTATGGGCATGTTTTGGTATGTGTATTACAAACACCAATATGAATGTTCGCAGAATCAAAATATTAGCATAAATTCATCAAAAAGCTTAATTAGGGTCTTTTAAACACGTAGGTATGGGTATAGTTTAGAGAAAACATACAAATTATAATTAAAGATAAGGCAGATGGGAGAAGCTCATGGTCTTTTATCTTGTTTTCCTGTGGGAGGGTTTCTAATACTTGAAGCTTTAATGGCAGCCTTAACAGAATACAGCCTTCCATTATCTGAAGGGGGCCTACAAGGATGCTATGGAGGGACTTTTCATTTTAGTGACTGTAGTGATAGGACAAGGGGTAACGGGTTCAAACTTAAACAGGGGAAGTTTAGATTGGATAGAAAGAGGAAGTTCTGTACTGTGAGGGTGGTGAGGCACTGGAATGGGTTGCCCAAGGAAGCTTTGAATGCTCCATCCCTGCTGGTGTTCAGGGCCAGGTTGGACAGAACCTTGGGTGGCATGGTTTAGTGTGAAATGTCATGGCAGGGGGGTTGGAACTAGGTGATCCCAAGGTCTTTTCCAACCTTAACTATTCTATATTTCTATGATTATAAGAAAGCTTCATATTTTTAAACATACTACAATTGACCTCGTCCTCACCAACAGGGAAGGGCTGGTTGGAAATGTGGCTCTCCAGGGCAGCCTTGATTGCAGCGATCATGAGATGGTCGAGTTTGAGATCCTCAGGACAGTGAGAAGAGCGTGCAGCAAGCTCACTGCCCTGGACTTCAAGAGAGCAGACTTTGGCCTCTTCAGGAACCTGCTCAGTAAGGTTCCATGGGATACAGCCCTAGAGGGCAGGGGGGCCCAAGACTGTTGGTTGATATTCAAGGATCACCTGCTGCAAGCTTAGGAGAGATACATCCCAACTAGAAGGAAGTTCAGGAGGAGGGCCAGGAGACCTCCTTGGATGGATAAGGAGCTGCTGAGGAAAACTTGAAGGAAAAAAGAGGCTTATAAAAGGTGGAAGCAAGGTTGGGTGTCCTGGGAAGAATACAGGGATGTTGTCCGGGAAGCTAGGGACCAGGTTAGGAAAGCTAAGGCCCCTTCAGAATTAAATTTGACTGGGGATGTAAAGGATAACAGGAAGGGATTCTATAGGTACATTGCAAATAAAAGACAGGTTAGGGACAATGTGGGTCCCCTCCGGAAGCTATTGGGAGAACTGGCTACCCTGGATTAGTAGAAGGCTGAGGTTCTTAATGACTTCTTTGCCTCAGCCTTCACTTTCAAATGCTATGAACACACCACACAAGTCTTGGAAGGCAGACACAGGGACAGTGAGGATGAAGACCCCGGGCCCACTGTAGGAGAGGAGCTGGTTCAAGACTATCTTAGGAACCTGAATGCATACAAGTCCATGGGACCTGATGAAATCCATCCACAGGTCCTGCAGGGGCTGGCAAATGAAGTTGCTAAGCCACTGTCCATCATATTTGAAAAATCCTGGCAGTCAGGTGAAGTTCCCGATGACTGGAAAAAGGGAAATATAACCCCCATTTTCAAGAAGGGGAAAATGGATGACCCACGGAACTACAGACCAGTCAGTCTCACCTCTGTGCCTAGCAAAATCTTGGATCAGATTCTCCTGGAAGGCATGCTGAGGCACATGAAAACCAACAAGGTGCTTGGTGACAGCCAGCATGGCTTCACTAAGGGGAAATCCTGCCTGACCAATCTGGTGGCCTTCTATGATGGAGCTATGGAACTGATGAACAGAGGTAGAGCAGTTGATGTCATCTACCTGGACTTGTTGCAAAGTGTTTGACACTGTCCCACACGACATCATAGAATCATAGAATAGTTAGGGTTGGAAAAGACCTGAAGGTCATCTAGTTCCAACCCCCCTGCCATGGGCAGGGACACCTCCCACTTAAACCATGCCACCCAAGGCTATGTCCAACCCAGCTTTGAACACTGCCAGGGATGGAGCATTCACAACTTCCCTGGGAAACCCATTCCAGGGCCTCACCCCCCTTACAGTAAACAATTTCCTCCTCATATCCAATCTAAACTTCCCCTGTTTAAATTTTAACCCATTACCCCTTGTCCAATCACCACAGTCCCTAATGAAGAGTCCCTCCGCAGCATCCCTAAAGGCCCCCTTCAGATACTGGAAGGCTGCTAGGAGGTCTCCACGCAGCCTTCTCTTCTCCAGGCTGAACTGCCCCAGCTTTGTCATCGTATCTTCAACCTTATCTCTAAGTTGGAGAGACATCAATTTGATAGGTGGACCACTCGGTGGATTAAGAACTGGCTGGATGGCCCCATGCAAAGAGTTGTGCTCAATGGCTCAATGTCCAGCTGGAGACCAGTAACGAGTGGTGTCCCCCAGGGATCGGTGTTGGGACCGGTCTTTTTCAACATCTTTGTGAGTGACATGGACAGTGGGATTGAGTGCGCCCTCAGCAAGTTTGCCGATGACACCAAGCTGTGTGGTTCGGTTGATATGCTGGAGGGAAGGACTCTATCCGGAGGGACCTTGACACGCTTGTGAGGTGGGCTGATGCCAACCTGATGAAGTTTAACCATGCCAAGTGCAAGGTCCTACACCTGGGTTAGAGCAATCCCAGGCACAGCTACAGGATGGGCGGGGAGGAGATTCAGAGCAGCCCTGTGGAGAAGGACTTGGGGGTGTTGGTTGATGAGAAAACGAACGTGAGCTGGCTTCAGTGTGCGCTTGCAGCCCAGAAAGCCAACCGTATCCTGGGCTGCATCAAAAGGAGCGTGACCAGCAGGTCGACGGAGGTGATCCTGCCCCTCTACTCTGCTCTCGTGAGACCTCACTTGGAGTATTGCGTGCAGTTCTGGTGTCCTCAACATCAAAAGGACATGGAACTGTTGGAACAAGTCCAGAGGAGGGCCACGAGGATGATCAGGGGACTGGAGCACCTCCCGTATGAAGATAGGCTGAGAAAGATGGGGCTGTTCAGCCTGGAGAAGAGAAGGCTGCGTGGAGACCTCATAGCAGCCTTCCAATACCTGAAGGGGGCCTATAGGAATGCTGGGGAGGGACTCTTCATTAGGGACTGTAGTGAGAGGACAAGGGGTAATGAGTTCAAACTTAAACAGGGGAAGTTTAGATTGGATATGAGGAAGAAGTTCTTTACTGTGAGGGTGGTGAGGCCCTGGAATGGGTTGCCCAGGGAAGTTGTGAATGCTTCTTCACTGGCGGTGTTCAAGGCTTGGTAGGACATAGCCTTGAATGGCATGATTTAGTGGGAGGTGTCCCTGCCCATGGCAGGGGGGTTGGAACTCGATGATCTTGAGGTCCTTTCCAACCCTAACTGTTCTATGATTAAGGTTGTTATTTAAATTATTTAGATTTGCAGGCCTTGAAGACCTTAGACTCATAGAATTATTCATGCAATATAAACAAGCTTTGCCCAGTATCGCTTCTGAATTACAATGAAGTTTTGAAGGGTTATTCTTCTTTATGTATCAATTATAATTGCCACGTTTCCTTTTACTTTTTTTTTTTTTACGAAGGTGCTGGTACATTTTCTTCGCTGAAGATGTGCTTTTACTTAATAACTGCTTAAGCAAAGCTATTCAGTGAATCTTAGAGAAAACTGGTGAATTTTTTGTCCAGAAAGCCATAACTGACACTTGAAGTATGTAAGGGGAAGGGGAACCAGCAGAGAAATTCATGTAGTTGCCAGTATATCCAACATAGTCTGCCTAACTCAATAAGGAATAAAATAAAGATATATGCCAGAATACTGCAGCTTTCAGTGATGATGTGTTTATCCTGGGAAGGTTCATTGAGTCACCTGGGATTCCCCGTATCCCAGCCAGCTTGTATATCACTTACCCCTATGCAGTTCTGCATTCTCTGAAATACTCCAAGCCTGAGTATGTCTTACTGCATAAAGAGAATCCTAGTTTTCAGAAAAACAATATGTGGAAGTGACTGCTCTTGGGAGATTGTACCAGTCAAAACATGGCACTTCTTGGTTCCAAGTGTCTGCAGAGCTTAGGGATTGCCCAGACTTTGCTCATCATTTAGCCTTCCCCAAAACTACTGAAGGAGAGAAATCATAATGAAATGGATCCCAGAATGGCAGTGCAATCTCAGTCACGCCTGGAAAGCCTGAAGTTAGGAAGGCGGACAAAGAGTTGGCTAAGTTTACAGTGTTCTCGAAGGCGTACTGAAATAGGTTGAAATCTTTCAGTAGACACTGAGGATCTTTGTTTTGGTACAAATAAAAATAAACAGAGATTCTGACTGACAGAAAGGGAAGAAGAGGGAGTGGAATAAGAAGCACCAAGGGAACAAGAATTTCACCAGTAACTTCTATGGAGCCAAACCAAACAACATCATTCATAATCATAAAAGACATTCCCAGGGTATTGTCCTCCCTCAGCTTTCCTGAGAATACCAAGCTTCCGGTTTCCCTGGTCATCTTTTATAGATTTACATGCTGGTTTAGTCAGGATGAACAATGAGCTATTTGTCAACTGGGAAAGAAGAGTTTTACGTGGAAACAACCTCTGAATTTTTATTAAGGTATGTGGCAAATCAGTCACTTGCATATGTGTAAAGTAAAGCAGCAAAGGTCAGAGAAACTGGGAAGTTTGAAGAAGTTAGGAACTTGACTCACTTTAGGGAGTTGTAAATGCTTGGTAAGGGTTGGGATGATAGTACAATACGACTTTGGCTTGTACTCGCATGAACATAAGTAGTGTAAGATTAGAAAATGCTTCTATTAAAAGTAATCAGGAATCAATTCCTATGTCAAGCTGGCATGTGGGGAAATGCCAGCATTCTGGCCCATAGCACTGGTCTTGTGTTTGTGAAAGAACAGAGCTCAAAGCTTACTGCTCAGTTTTCAGTGAGCTAGAGGACTTCAGGCATGTTAAGGTACATTTAGGGTTTGATAGCAAATTAAGCTGTCTGTATAGACACAGCCACAGCAATTTAAAAATGAAGACATTCAGTAATGAAGGCAGTAATCAATTTAATGAAAAAATCTGATAGTTTCTGAGTTTCTCACAAGGCTTTTGTAGAAAATGGAGTACATGTTCTTGTGCAGTTCAAAGAATCTGAAAGTCTTACTACTTCTTGATTCAGGTGCTAGATGAAATTAATGAGAAAGTTGTGGGAGATATATTAACTGAGGGGAATTTTAAAGTGAAGGGTGGGATATCTTTTTAAGTGACTGAAAGAATAGGTAGGCTGATATTAATGTGCCTGGACATTTTCATCAGCTTCATTTTAGTCCCCTGCAGATGGAGTTAGAGTAGACTCAAATTCCCATGGTATTATCTATGCTTCCATACAGCTGTACCTCCTATTCCCACACGTTAGCGAGGCTTAGCTCTCCCTGAGGCACTCTATGTATTGCATATTCAGGATTGGAAATATATAAAATGCAGAAATTCATTCCACCTGTGTGTTACTGGATAGTTACCCTATATGAGAAGTAGGTCCAGTATGGCCACAGATTGAATTTTGGTGGGCATCCAGACTTTGTAGGAGCATGTCTAGCACTTGTACTGCTGTCAATGACTTGGGCAAGAACTTCAGAACTCTTAAATCCAGCCCATACTCTGTAGGTAAGTGTCAACCTTCCGGGATTAAAACCATCATCTCTGGATGGACTGCAGTTTTTTTTTCTTTACTCATTGCATAAATCTTACATGTTTTCAAACAAGAATTAATACATGGACAAACAAGACCCAGCTCTGCATCACTTAGCGCATACTAAAGTCAATCAGAAGCAGTTAGCTTTTTCATGGAAGGGGATTCATTTGATGTCTTTTTGTGCATTTTTACTGTGTCCATATTATGACCAAATACTGAAGTACTTTGCTTGCTTCTTTATTCTTTTTCCTCAGCAGAGCTCTTGCTGATTTCAACAATAGTTTCTCAAAACTTGGCTTGAAGTCTAGACACATACCTATTATTAGAACAGATTGCCTATAGTCTGTCTGGCTCTGAATATACTCCTTTCTGTCTTTGCCTCATCATGACTAAGGTCTTGTTTTATTTTGCATCCAGATCTGACCACAGTGTGTAATGGCTCTAAGCCCTCAACCTTTAGGAAAATTTTAATTGGGAGATTTTTCTTCTTACCTCTAATTTACACCCTAGAGTCTTGTTAGGATGGCTTTGTTGATACTGCTGGTAAACAACATTCTTGTATCAGAGCTGAACTGAGTCAGTTACATCTAACCTCCAACCCTGTAAATGTAGCACTGAGTTGCTATTGCCATAAACAAGGCTGCCACTGAAAAAAACGTGGGTTTGTTTGAACATAAAAGATCATCTTGCCACATTCAATGCAAAGGCTTTTTCAGTTATAAATGGGTATAATGGGGAAATGTATCTTATGCCAGTCTCAAGGCTCTTATTTTTTCTCATAAACACATTTAGGAGCACCAGTCATTGGACATAAAGGTCATAGCATTGCAAGAAGCATCTCACCTATTAATATTCCATTTTTCAGATGGGAAACCAGGTTCTAAACAAAGTTTTAAAGCATCAGGGTTATGCTGTCCTCTGTGTTGTCCAGCATCCAGACCTTGAATCTGAAGAAGGGATTTGAAGCTAGGATAGATGACAGCCTCCATCCCACCCATCTTCTGCAAATAAGAACCCTTCAGTCCCAGTAACTTCTTTGTTCCTTTGACAGGAAGCATTTGTCTTTAAATGGGGAAAAGAAAGGCTAGATTTGTTTTCCATTAGTCTGATGTCTGTGAAGAGATGTCTGTGCTAGGCCCTGTGCAAGCATGTGTGGAGGCATCCAGCAGAGCACAGAAATGTAGACTTTTTCTTCTGTCTGACTAGTTGCATTCGCTTGATGTTATTACTTCACAACTGAGCATAATGATGGGATATCATTATGGGATGTGATCTTAGGGAACTGACCTCAGTTCTGTCTGGACAGATTAAGTTGTTCATACAGGTATCATCATGTTTGCCCTGTGTTGGTTTTTAAATCTGCCTAAAGTGAGTGGAAATTTATGTTGTTATACAGACACATTATTAGGACGAGTGAACCAAAGCAGCATGTCAGCTATTCCACTCTTGGCAGCAGTGAACTGAGTGAAAACAAGGGCTTCATCTTTTCTTAACCTAGTAATATTCTCCTCTATTTAAATACAACATGAGAGGGGCACATTCAGCTAAGGAATCTGTCAGAAACGAGGTGCTCTGTCTTCCATCGGGCAAGTTGCATTGACCTGTGTGTCTGCAGTCAGTGCCCGAAATAAAATTCAGGGAGCATGCTGATAGCTTTGCAACGGCTGTGTAAAAGAGCTTTGTTTTCCTTATTTATTCTTCTGAAGTTCTGTTATAGGACCCAATAGCAAATGCCGTAATTTGCATTGCTTTCCTTGAAGAAGCCTCAGTTCTGCTGGGCAGAAGTGAGCCTGCATAAAACATGTGTGCATAAAACATGTAGCCCTTGGTATGCAGAGCATGCTGCTTTGTTGGTGTCTTATTGTAGCATCACAGTTGCTTAAAAATGTAAGTGTAATGCTGAATAGAATTTATATCTCACTGATATCCAGCAAAAAATTTTTCCCTTGCCTTGATGACTACTTAAATTAAAACACCTACTGGGAAGGTATAACCTGTTGTAACATGTAAAGAATTCAAAATAACGACCTCACAATTAAAGGCTCTCTGTATCTGAGGAGATGTTGATGGGCATATACTGTTGGCACACCTCTCCCCCAAAGACTGTTTGCCTATGTTCTCTCCAATGTTGGGGTATAGTATAGCCGGATTCTGCATGGACTTGCAAGCTGCCACTGATTTGCTGAAATTCGTATACCACCTGGGTACCTCAGTATTGAGGCGGTGTATATCTGCCTACTTCGGCAGATAAAGCGTAGATAACAGAACAGAGAAAGTGCTGAGATAAAGAAATAGCTGGAATGTGAATATCGTAGAACCTTATTTTCAAGCAAGAATGTGAGTTGGTGCTGTAAAACTTTTTTTCTGTTACAGCTTCTTCTGAGTTTTTCAGTGAATTTTACAAATACCATTTAAGTAAGAAAGAGATCACGATCCT
The DNA here is from genome assembly GCA_039720435.1 of Amazona ochrocephala. Lineage (NCBI taxonomy): Eukaryota > Metazoa > Chordata > Aves > Psittaciformes > Psittacidae > Amazona > Amazona ochrocephala. The sequence goes on along the minus strand of CM077881.1, from coordinate 75,278,998 downwards.
TTGGGAGACCATATTAATTTTGTTACACCTTTGATTATGAACAGAGAAATGGTCTCTTTGGTCTCTGGGGATGACCAGCAGATGCTCAGCCTCTCCTAGGAAATGGCATAGGAACATTACTTTCAGTAACACTGATAATGCCTCTCTTTCTCATCTGAACTTCTGTCAGTAGTTAACAGACTACTACTTCACATTTTAAGACACGTCTCATTCATTAAATCATAGATCCTCATTTTTTGCCATCCCAAGCCCATCTCCATGTGCCCCTCAATATTATTTACTATAAGCCTGCAAGAAAAACAGGTTTCTGGGAAGGGAGTCAGTAAAGCCTTTGAAAGTTTGAAATGTATGATTCTTGAGCCCATACGCAGTTACAGGGTCTCTTCTGGCCTCTTATAGGTTTTGTGGTATTGAGCTGATTTGCAGGTGGAGTCTCCAAGTAGTGTTTAAAGAAGGGGAACACTTATTCAGCTATCTAAAAGGAAGAATATTTTAGAACCTGCTCAAAGTTGCAGTACTTTGCTAAACAGCGGTAACATATGAAGCACCGTGCCCGTACACTTAGTAGTAAGAGTTCAATAAAACTCTGCTCCTGCAAATGTGTCAGCTGAGAAATAAGAAAAAAAATGAAAGTAGCCACATGATTTCTACCTAAAGTGATTGGTTTCATCTTTTAGTGCTAGAAGTTTTTTTTGTAGTTCTATATTCTTATATGCACACTTACATTTTAAGCTTTCATCTCCATCTTTGTACTCCTGCTGGCAGTTGTTCAGTTACTTGACCAGGGCTATACATGAAGAATAATGATAAATTCAGTAAGTATTATAGGAAAAGAAAAGCTTAATGATTTTGCATAGCCCATAAACCTTTTTATTTTAGAGTGGCTTTTTCTTGATAATAATTTGGAAATAAAATATCTTCACAAGACTGTGAAAGCAGTAAGCATAAGTTAATTTCAATAGATACATGAAATGTGGCCATCTGCTTTTTAAAACTGGAAATCACTTGTCCTATTCAGGCCACAGATCTTGCACCAATAATAAATTAATGTAAAAAAGAGCAAATGTTTAAGAAAAGCCTTAGTATTTTTCATGTGGTTAATAGGTGTTTAAAGACTTCCCATCAATGTAATGATGTCTTTCAGCGTTGACATGTACCTGTTTCCTTCATAGTGGTAAATACTAGTCCTAATAAATAAGTGGGAAAAGTAAAAGATGGCAGGAGTGTGAACAGCCAGAAAACACAAGAAAAGCAAATCCCATTCACAGCTGGTTCAGGCTTTTATTTTGAGACACTTGTGCAGTTACGGATGGCTGTTTGTATATGTTTCTTCTGTGCTGCAAACACAGCTGCTTTGCTATCAAAATCAAATAGAACGTGCATGTAACAATAGAAGGCATGTATGCATGTATCATTTTGTATAGATCATAGCTGATCCTGGCTTGGTGAGAAAGGAGAAAGCAAAAAATGAACATTTACCTCAAGAATCCAGTAGGAATTGCTCTGATAGAACTGGAGTAAATATTGCCTACTGCATGGTGGGTATGTCGGTTCAATTCCAAATTAATAATGTACAAGTTTTGCCAGTCACCTAATCTTTCCTTTTCACCTCTGCAGCCTGCGAGCTATTTTAGGGGAGTGCTGACATTTCATATCCTCAGTGGGGCCCTGTTGTTTTCAGTCTCTACCTTACCATTAAATGCAGGGTTTTTCATTTATAGACCATGGGTGAACAAACAGCTGCTATTCAGTTTGATAGCTACTAGTAACTATGCACTGATTTCTCATTTAACATTTTGATTTATCAATTGCAGATGGGGTGGGTGGGTGATAACATGATGAAGAAGAGATGTATCTTCTTTGTTCTAGCACTGTGGAGAGTACGTTTATTTCATAGTATTTGTATTGCCTTGAATTTCTACACATCTTTAATTTAGAAGAAATCTTTTCTCTCAACTCTTTTGAGACAGAAATTTCCTTTTGCCACACTAATGAACTGATATTCCTATCAAAGTAAATGAGCCATTGAAATACTGTAAGTCACCTGCCTCTCCTCTCTGCACTAACAGCGTTCTTGTTGGAGTGTTATCGTTCATTACTGGTTTTGTTTTTATGTTGTATCACTGTGCTATTTCCTGCCAGTCCTTTTAATCCTATAAGGATGAATCAGTTTCTGAAGCAAACTCGTGACTCCTCACACCTTCTAAAAGCAAATCTCAGATAAGGAGAAAAAGCATGTTTGTTTTTTCAACATAAGCAGCTATTACATTTTTGACATTCAGAATTCTCTGTAATCAGGGTAGTCCTAAAAATAAAGTTCTAGCCAACCAAGAGTTTGATCTGAGATTTCCTAGAAGTGGTTGTTGCTCCGTGTGTTGCCTAACTGTTGTCAAGTACTTGAAAATTATATACTTTTTTTTCACATAGAGGCTTGATTCAGATCCTTGGGCTTCTTGTTCTGCTAATGTTACAACTCTTTCTCTCAGACTAATTCATTTTATAAAGAAAGAAGACATGTTCATCATCTGTTCTGTTTCTGTATATTACCAATAGGACTCTAATAACTGAATTCTCTTAGAAACTACATCATGTGTTTGGAGGAAAACCTCACATTTTTCTGTGCAGATTTCCAGTGGCAGAGATACATCCCCGTCTAGGGCAATTCTCCATTCTTCAAAGAGAGTATTCTAGCCTGTTTTATTACTTCAGAGCTGTCCTTTGCCAGCAAATTTTAAATTATTTGTGGTTTGGACATTCTTTCCTTCAAATTAGAAGTTAATTTGCTGTAAAAATAACAAGTTTTAGGACAATTTTTAAACATGCTCTATCACATTTACTGAATGGAAGATGTATAATTTTTGTCCTGTGACACAGATATGTTAATATCTTCATTTTTATTTCTATTGTTTATTTTTAATTATAGATCAGTTATTGCTAGAATTGTTTTGTTCCTGATATTTGTAAAAACCATGTCTCTTATACTCAGATTATCCTAGCCATAGACTTCTTTCCGTGTTTTTGCTTTCTTTGCTGCTTTTCTAAAATTTCTAGCTGATTTATAGTGATTACCATCAGCTCTCATTCATACGTGATTTGATTCCAGTAGGAAAGCACTGATTGAAAATGGTTTTACTCTTTTCCTTTTAAACTCTTTTTTCTTGTCCTTAAAGGTCAATCAAGTCCCTATGTTTTTGGCTACTGCATTTTACTGCATGTGTATACACTCTCTTAATACTCTCATTACTTCAAGTACGTTTTTAACAGTGGATATCAACACCTGCTAGACCCCAGAGAGAATATTTATAATATTCACAATTTGACAGGCCCGTTTTCTCTGCAGGCTGGAGACTGCTTCTTACTGATGAACCTTTGTTATATATAATATCCGGTATAGTGCTGGAATGAAGAATTACAATCCAGTCTATGTGATTTCCTTATTGCTGCTTTTCTGAGCTGCTGCTTCATTATAAGGAGGAGGGTTACGTCATTCAGAAGTTAGGGTGAACACAGAATATTTAATTTTCTATTCATGTGATTTCCCAGTAATGAGAAATTATTATTCCTGAAGGAGCATATGTAGGCATCTAGATCCTGGGTATTGTGACTGTTGACATATTTCCTTCTAATGAATAGGTTGCTTACAATGTCTTACATCTACTCAAAAAAGTAGATGCAATTTCTTCATCTTTTAAGTTGGATTGGTCTTTCTTTTTGCTTTTGTAATTCTTAAAGTAACCTATACAGTAGTCCATATTTTTTCTCTGTTCCAGAACTTATTTTGATATTTAATTCGACAGGTCAGCAAAGTCCTTGAAGCCCCTTCTGGTCATTTTATGTGATCTCTGTAAAATTTTTGATAAGGTTTCCTGAGACAAAATTATAAAGAACCTTATTCTGTAGAATTTTGCAAACTGCAATAAATACACTGTTTTTTGGATTACAAAATGAGTACTGTAAGAAGTTTATTAAGACAAGGGATTCTCTAAGCATTAAAACTAAAAAAATAATATTTCTGGAAATACCCATATTAGCTTTTCCATAGTTTTAGGCAGGGCAGAGTAGAGCGGGAGGATCACCTCTGACAATCTGCTGGCCGCACTGTTCCTGTTGCAGCCCAAGATACCATTGGCCCCAAGAGCACATTGCTGGATCATGGAAAACTTGCTGTCCACCAGAGCCCCAGGGTTCTTCTGTGTGTAGGTGCTTCCCAGCAGGTCAGTGCCTGACCTGAATTGGTGCATGGGGTTATTCCTCCCAGGTGCAGGACGCTGCACTTGCCTTTGCTGAGCTTCATGAGGTTTGTCTCTGCCCTACCCTCTAGCCTGTCCAGGCTGCACTGAATAGCAGCAAAGCCATGTGGTGTATCAGCCACTCCACCCAGTTTTGTATCATCAGCAAACCTGCTGAGGGTACACTCTGGCCCTTCATCCAGCCCGCTGATGCGCAAGTTGAACAAGTCTGAACCCAGCACTGACCCCTGGGGAACACCGCTAGCTACAGGTCTCCAGCTAGGCTCTGCACTGCTGATCACAACCCACTGAGCCCTGCAAGGCTTTTGAGGTTATTTTGAGAGTTATCATGCCTTTGATTTCAGTTCTTATAGATACATAGTCTTCTATACCCTCTGGAATACAGCCCTAGAGGGCAGGGGAGCCCAAGGCTGTTGGTTGATATTCAAGAATCACCTGCTGCAAGCTCAGGAGCGATGCATCCCAACTAGAAGGAAGTTCAGCAGGAGGGCCAGGAGACCTCCTTGGATGGATAAGGAGCTGCTGAGGAAAATTTGAAGGAAAAAAGAGGCTTATAAAAGGTGGAAGCAAGGTCAGGCAGCCTGGGAAGAATACAGGGATGTTGTCCGGGAAGCGAGGGACCAGGTTAGGAAAGCTAAGGCCCACTTAGAATTAAACTTGGCTAGGGATGTTAAGGATAACAGGAAGGGATTTTATAGGTACATTGCAAATAAAAGACAGGCTAGGGACAACGTGGGTCCCCTCCAGAAGTTATCGGGAGAACTGGCTACCCTGGACTTGGAGAAGGCTGAGGTTCTTAATTACTTCTTTGCCTCAGTGTTCACCGGCAAATGCTCTGACCACACCACCCAAGTCTTGGAAGGAAGACACAGGGACTGTGAGGATGAAGACCCCGGGCCCACTGTAGGAGAGGATCTGGTTCGAGACCATCTTAGGAACCTGAATGCATACAAGTCCATGGGACTGGATCCTGAAGGAGCTGGCAAATGAAGTTGCTAAGCCACTGTCCATCATGTTTGAGAAAACATGGCAGTCAGGTGAAGTTCCCAATGACTGGAAAAAGGGAAATATAACCCCCATTTTCAAGAAGGGGAAAATGGATGACCCAGGGAACTACAGACCAGTCAGTCTCACCTCTGTGCCTGGCAAAATCTTGGATCAGATTCTCCTGGAAGGCATGCTAAGGCACATGAAAAACAACAAGGCAGTTGGTGACAGCCAGCACGGCTTCACTAAGGGGAAATCCTGCCTGACCAATCTGGTGGCCTTCTATGAAGGGGCCACAGAACTGATGGACAGGGGTAGGGCAGTTGATGTCATCTACCTGGACTTGTGTAAAGCCTTTGACACTGTCTCCCATGACATCCTTGTCTCTAAGTTGAAGAGACATCAATTTGATAGGTGGACCACTCGGTGGATAAAGAACTGGCTGGATGGCCGCACGCAAAGAGTAGTGCTCAATGGCTCAGTGTCCAGCTGGAGACCAGTAACGAGTGGTGTCCCTCAGGGATCAGTGTTGGGACTGGTCTTGTTCAACATCTTCATCGGTGACATGGACAGTGGGATTGAGTGTGCCCTCAGCAAGTTTGCCGATGACACCAAGCTGTGTGGTTCTGTTGATAAACTGGAGGGAAGGAATGCCATCCAGAGGGACCTTGACACGCTTGTGAGGTGGGCTGATGCCAGCCTGATGAAGTTTAACCATGCCAAGTGCAAGGTCCTACACCTGGGTTAGAGCAATCCCAAGCACAGCTCCAGGCTGGGCAGGGAAAAGATTCAGAGCAGCCCTGCAGAGAAGGACTTGGGGGTGTTGGTTGATAAGAAAATGAACATGAGCCAGCTTCAGTGTGCGCTTGCAGCCCAGAAAGCCAACCGTATCCTGGGCTGCATCAAAAGGAGCATGACCAGCAGGTCGAGGGAGGTGATCCTGCCCCTTTACTCTGCTCTCGTGAGACCTCACTTGGAGTATTGTGTGCAGTTCTGGTGTCTTCAACATAAAAAGGACATGTAACTGTTGGAACAAGTGTAGAGGAGGGCCACGAGGATGATCAGGGGACTGGAGCACCTCCCACATGGTGATAGGCTGAGAAAATTGGGGCTGTTGAGCCTGGAGAAGAGAAGGCTGCGTGGAGACCTCATAGCAGCCTTCCAATACCTGAAGGGGGCCTATAGGGATGCTGGGGAGGGACTCTTCATTAGGGACTGTAGTGAGAGGACAAGGGGTAATGAGTTCAAACTTAAACAGGGGAAGTTAAGATTGGATATGAGGAAGAAGTTCTTGACTGTAAGGGTGGTGAGGCCCTGGACTGGGTTGCCCAGGGAAGTTGTGAATGCTTCATCCCTGGTGGCGTTCAAGGTGGGGCTGGACATAGCCTTGAATGGCATGGTTTAGTGGGAGGTGTCCCTGCCCATGGCAGGGGGGTTGGAACTCGATGATCTTGAGGTCCTTTCCAACCCTAACTATTCTATGATTCTGTGATTCTTCTGAGGATTGTTGGTGCCTTTGTCTTCAAGCTGGGACATCGGCAGTTGCAAGTTTTTATGGATCCTGAAGTAAAATGGAATCAAATTTCTTCAGGGACAACGTTTTGTCACAAAAGAATATGTCCCTGTGGTTCAGAACTGTGAGAACAATGTGAAGAAAATGTAAAATAAGAAGCTTTAATGGAAATTGTAATGAGTTGATTTTTGTAAAGACAAAGGATTAGACTTCCCATATTTGAAACTAAAATTATATTCTGTTGTTAAATACAGGACAGAGTTAAAGCAACAGCATATACAATAACTGTTCTAGAATATTTCTTCAGGCGTACTTTGAAATACAGTGATGTTCAGATTGTTAGCAACCCAGCTATGTACATTTGTTGCAATATCTAGGCGAGGTGAATGTCTACCTGGGATTGAGCACGCACAGTTGAAACAGCCTATAGGCAACTGTACAGTAAGTTCCCAGAAACTTTAATTTATCTATATACGTATACGTGTGTCTATTATAAATAGTCACAGCCTGCATGAAGAATTAAAACCACATTTTTGGCGTGTTATTCCTTACAATAAAAACCTAGCCCTATAAACCTTTCCTCCTAAGGGATAGTTCTTAACACAAGCACTGCCTTTTTAATTAGTAGGACCTTAAGGGTTTAATAATGGGCTCAAGTTTATTTCTCAGTTGTATAGCAGGAAGTTACAGTGCTTGTAATCACAAGACATAGATTATTTGGACAACTCAGTAAAGCACCAGGCATGCAGTAATATATGGATGGCTTTATAGTAATAATAACAGTATTGTTTCACCCCTAGGCAATGAATTGCAGGATCTATGTACTGATTAGTGATGATACTACATTTTCAGAATGGGGGAAAATGAAGTATAGACAGGAAGAGTAACTTTTCCAGGATCCAACAGCAGGCAAGTAGCAGGGATGATAGTAAAATGCCTTCAGGAATAAGCAATGGTGCGTAGCTTTCAAAAGCTAACATGCCTACCGAATCCAGGTGACTGGAATAAAAGCTTGCTGTTTTTAAGGCTCTGAGATCAGGCAGCAAATATGCAATACAATAATGTCACTGTAAATACAGATTTTCTGTTAGGGGGTGAAAATGTGGAATCAACTTTGCTTCTGTTCCAAAAGATTGTGCTTCCACAGGCCAGTACTTACAGGATTATAACTCTTACCAACTTCAATGTTATTTTACCCTAGTAAAATGGAGTTATAGCAGCAACAATCAAAACTGGAACTTGCAAGCTGGCAGAGTGCAAGGCTGGCTTTGCTTGTTACATAGCTGTTTTAATAGTTTCTTATTTTATAGAGTCAAATGAAGTAAGATATGATTAAATTTAACTTCATTGCCCTTTCAGATCAGAAGGACATATGTGCCTAAAATAAAGCTATCCATTCTGAGAGGTATTGTTGCAAACGGCTTTAGAAAATAAAATACAGTTTTAATTCATTTATTTTTTTGAAACCACAGCATCTTTGGAAAGAATCTATGGGCTGAATGAGCGTCTAGAAGAACATGCGTTTTCATTTCAAATAACTGGCTGCTCCAGGTAGACTGGAGGCACATTAATGGTGTGATAATTTCAGTATTTTCAATTACAGAGCAGTCTGAAAAGCAAAGGAGGTGGACCTTAAAGCTCTCTTTATCCATTTCTTCTTTTCATGCAAGTACATGACATGGAGACATCAGTGCATGTGACAAGTAGCACTGTACTCAAAATGTCAAATGAATTCAGCATATTCAGTAAGGGAAGACTTTTGAGCTGTAGCTTCTTTCGCTTAGTTATACTCAATTGGACAGCCATTTGACCTCTGAACCCTGAGCTGTGATTTCTATCAGGTCTTTGTAGATTAGGAAAAAAATAACTTCCTTGAAATGTGCATGTCTGATTTTAATGCTGTACTGATGAAGCAAAGGAAGAACGCTCTTATGCTTCTGTTGAGCATATTTAATGTTCTAAATTTTAAATATGTTAGTGAAGAGTTGTTCATGGTGTACCTTATGTAGCATAGCATTGATGCTGGAGTCAGCTTTATTTTTTTTTCTGGTGGCTCATCCATGGTCCATTAAAGCTGTTCTCAAAGGTAAAAATGACATCTGCTAAAAGTAACTGCATGATGCACAGCCTTGATAAGAACATGCAAGATAGAACCTGAGTCTCAAGGGGGAAAGGAATATTTGCCTGTTTTCATGGGCATATGCTTGAGTCAGCAGTTAATGAATCAAAAGATTCCCTCATGTCTAACCCAAAATGTTGCTGTTAGTGATTAGGTCAGAGTTTTAACCTGGTGACAAGGAAGCAAGTTTTCAAGTCTCAAAAAAACCTGACATTTACCCTTGGGAAGGAGGAAAAATGACCCATGAAGTTTCCATCTGCTGATAGAATAAACATCTGTAGTACTCATGACTGGCATGAGCTCAGTAGCAGTGGAGATTGCAGTGAGTGATCTCTGGCCTCTTAAGTTACTATCACCATTGAATAGTAATGGCTTCAAATGGAAATTACCTCAGAGACTTCTTAAAAGACTGGATTCTGTCTATTAGAGAGATCATACATGCACAAGACTCCAAACATGCACAAAGTTTAAAGACTTACATGAAGGATGAACATGAAAAATGAATTAGTCACAGAAATAGACACTGAATACCCACAGGTAACCAAACCATGAGGGCTTTTTTGGCAGATAAATATGTTCAGTGGCTCTGTGTTTATGTGCCTCTTATTATAAATCACAGATTCTGTATGCATTCATGCTTATGAATATATTTTTCCATCTCTATTATGATTCTTTTCATATATTAAACAACTGTAAAAATAAACTTCAATCTCTTAGCTCTTCAATGTCTAAGGATAAGTTTTGTTATACTGTAAATAATACTCACACTGATTCACTCTCCTGAAACCACAGATTTTTCCAAGACAGCTTGGAAGATTAACCATTTAACACTCGAAAAGGAGGAGGTGCAAATTCAAACCGGAGCAAAGCTCTTGTGATTTAAAAGGAAAGCAATTTTGGTTAGTAAGTTGTCTACCTCAGAAACTGCTGCAGTGTTTTGTTTAAGCAAGACTGCTTTTTTGTCTTAATAAAAGAAACTACAGATCCAATTCTTAAGCCAAAGTATTTTTCCTACCTACACACTGTTATTATGTCTAGGAAAACAAAACAGGAGACTTGGACTCAACAGTGACAGTAACATTATAAAAATGTGGAATTATTTAAAAGCAGAGTATTAAACTCTTTTGTGGTCTAAACGCCAGAAAGCAAAAAAGACAATGACAAATTCAGACAACTCCAGACTATTATGTTCATTCTTCAATTTCCGCTGTCACTTCTATATGTACAGCTCGCTGTGCTAACTACAGTGTACATTTCTAGAAGCACAACCTGCAAGGAGCACCAATAAGGCAGTGTTTGAATAAGTCTAGTATTCTGATTTATAAAATACTTAAATGCAGAATGTAGTAATTGACATGGTGCTAGTTGCTAGTCTTAAAAATTGCAATGCTTTTATAATTATTGTAAATGAAGAAGACTGGGATTATCATAGAATCATATGGTGGTTTGTGGTGGAAGGGACCTTAAGGATAACGTAGCTTCTGTTACAGGCAAGGACGCCCTCCGCTAGACCAGGTTGCTCAAAGCCCCATCCAACCTGGCCTTGAACATTTCCAGGAATGGGGCAGCCACAGCTCTTCTGGGCAACTTGTGCCAGTGCCTCGCCACTGTCATAGTGAAGAACTTCTTCCTCATATCTAACCTAAATCTGCCCTCTTTCAGTTTAAAACCATTACCTGTCATCCTATCGCTACACTCCTTGACAGAGTCTCTCAATCTTTCCTGTAGGCCCTCTTTAGGCACTGGAAGGCAGCTCAGAGGTCTCCTAAGAGCCTTCTCTTCTCCAAGCTGACCAGCCCCAGCTCTCTTAGCATGTCTTAACAGGAGAGGTGCTTCAGCCCTCTCATCATATCTGTGGCTCTTCTGTGGACAATTTGTCCCTTGCTCTGTTGGGGGCCTCAGAGCTGAAGGCAGTGCTGGAGGTGGGGGTGTCATGAGAGCAGAGTGGAGGGGGAGAATTGTCTCCCTCAACCTGATGATAGCAAATAATCCTATTTTAATATTAATTTTCCTTCCTGCTTCAGTCTTTTTAAATGATTGTTCCTGATTTCACACGTTGATCTGTTCAGGATTTATTTGTTGTTATTGTAACAACTGGATTATAAACCCAGAAGTTCACAGTCCAGAGACTAATAGCTTAAAGATGTAATATCTGTAAAAGAGTTTTGTCTAGAATTCTTATCTATTCATTTGGAAGTAGGTCTTGATTTTCCCCTGGTGATGCCAAATTTAGAAGATTCAATTCTAGAAGACTAATAAATTAATTGTGAAATTGTTTTATTGGAAAGCCGACATCTGAGCGATATCTGAAATGATTCTAAAGCTTCTTTCTAGCACTTATGAAGTTGCTAAGCTCCAATTTCTAAACCCAGTTTATGGCCATAAGTTGTTTTTGCAATCAATGAAGGTGCAAACCAGTTTATACCCCATCAAGATTTCATAATACACCACGACCAGTAGACATGGCAGTTTCCTATACTTTTCATAGTAGTATAAGAAATCTATATAATGAATAAATAATTTGTACTTGAGGACCTGCAGAGTTTTATCTGTATTTTTTTTTTTTGATGATACTTGATAGGCCTATAGAGATTCAATATTCATCTTGGTCTATGTAAATTGTCTAATCGCTCATTTGGGAAACAGAGAAGACAGGCTTCCACGTAGCTAATGTTTTGCCATGGGAGGCAAATGGTTGCTATTTTCCTGGTAGCAATTTTTTGTCATCATTGCACCATACTGGAACCCAAGGGAAAAAACCTATACTCATCATCTTCCATAGAAAGCTCATTTACGTAATCAACTTGATGATTTAAACAAGTTGAATGCACATTTGAATCAATTAGATAGACAGTCCCAGCTGTTTCCAGTCAAACTGTTCTACACAATTGTAAACAGAAATGGTAACATGGATTCTCTTCCATGCATCCATCTCCTGCATTTTATTTTGCAGGCTTTGTATCACATAGTGAATACTATATGAATAGTTTGATACGTTTACCTAGTAAATGCATAGCCATTCTATATAATATTGCATATGCTGATATAAAGCCTTTGTGATAAAACATCCTCTGTCAAAGCTTATTAAAATAGTTCGTTAAACTGAACTTTTGATTATATTTTTAGTAGTAGAGCATACCATTGTTCAGGTAACAGAATAGTTTTGATTAGTTAACTACAGAATCCAGGCTACAAATCACTTTTTCCATCAGTCCCCAGCTATTTCTTTGTATCTTTTCTGGGTAAATTGTAACATCTTTATGTACAGGTCTTTCTTGTTATTGCTGTTTTATTATTTGAGTACCATGGATTTTATTCCACCAAAGTAATAAAATAAGCTTGATTAATGATAATGACACAATTTTCAGCAAGTAGATTTTTCACAATAGCTAATATTGATTTGATATGTTTTTGTAAGAAAATTGGGATTAATTTTGGGTTATTCTGCTTTTTCTTTGTGGGCAAAGGATTGTTTGAAGCTCATTTGATTTGGTACAGTTTGTTTTGGCTTTTTGAACTAGTGGAAGAGGTCTCTCTCTTCAGCCATTTTATAGTTAGAGTGTTCAAATAAAAAACCCCAACAAAATACATTAATCAGACCTCATTTTAGAAAAGTTCTGAGGCGTGTATGTTTTGGCAGAGAAATAAATTGACAACTCAAAGTTCAAAAGGAAGAACGTAAGGAAAGAAGCCTTTGCTATGGCTTCCATGCTTTACAAAGTGCAGTGAATTGAACAAAAAATAAAGTTGTGCACATAGAAGTTGCATGAAGATTGGGATGGGGTGCACACAGGGAAGCCTGATGAGGTTCAGCATTGCTTCTGTTTAGAACAGAGGAAAGACACAAATCTTAGCTAGAAAGCATGATATATGTACAAGGTGTAACTTTACAGTGCACCTTGAATACAGGTTATGATGTTGCTTCACTTCTTCACAAGCAGATGCCAAGACTGCACTCTTGACTTGGGTAGTCATAGATAAATCATTTACAGCTAAGTATTTCCTGCAGTCCTATGCATGGTTATCAAGTTAACAGCCACTACATTTTAAGGCCAATGCTCCCTCAAGGATTAATGGAACGTCAGTCCATGGTTTACTTATTCCATTTATAAAAACAGCTCTGTGCATCCCCTGCTTTGTTCTGTGACCAGATGAAGGCAGTGGTCATTCGGTCATTCAATGCAGGGTTAAGGGTGATAACTAAATATTAAATTGCTTATAACTGTCACTCTCCCATGGGCTCTGAAATACATGTATTTGGTGAAGTATGAAATACATGTATTTGGTGAAGTATGAAATACATGTTTTCCTGCAAAGTTATGGGATGAATAAATTCCACTAGTTCTGAGTTAAAACTTTGCAAAATATGTGTTTAGTCTGTACTTAAAATATAGCATGTTGTTAGACTCTAGTAACTGTTAAACCCAAGAAATTAGAAGCTGGAGAAAAGAGGAATGTAACTATCTTATGTAGATTGTGCTTCCTTGTAAAATTGAGTTGATCCTTTTTTTTTCCCTTAAGAAGCCACTCTTTCTGTAGAATCTTAAATTTTGTACCATCCTTCTTACCATCTGTGTCTTGGCTCATTGAGGCATTAAACTGATAGATGGATGCATGTGACCATCTTAATATTAAGGGATTTGCCTCCTTAGCAGATAAGAGCCAAAAAAGGAAGGTTTTTCAATCTTCAACTGACTTGTTAAAAGTCTTTATTACTAGAGTTTGTGCAAGAAGCACTTGCTTTTGACACTTGAGGATAGATTTCCCATGCCAGTTTTTTACTTCTAAAAAGTCAATTTGCTATGAATATTACTAAGAAACAAAGTATGAACGGAACTCTTTAATAAGAGCACTTTAGAGAGCAAGATTTCACTTTAATTTCAGGTAGTGTGTTGTATAAAGGAACCAATAGAAAAATCATTTTAACTGAGTTCTGAAATCATTGTTCAGCTTGTAGAAAGTTGAGTGTTACTTATGCCAAACCAAGTATACACATGATGTAATGTGCATGTGTATTATAACTTTTAGTTGACTTCTAACACACCATATTTTCAGGTGTGTTTAAATATCTATATTTAGGAATTACTAAAAACATTTTTGATGCCTTAATCCTCAACAACATTAATTTCCACTTCTACTCATTCCTTTGCTGGCAGCAAAATACTGGGGTCAAAGATGTGGGCCAGTTTCAGCAGCACTACTAATGAGAATGAAAGTGCAGCCTACTACTGTAGAGTCACCCACAACTCAGGGCAGGAAAATAGCAGAAACTGTCTCTGCTGTAACCACAGTTAGTGTAGCTCTCATCCAAAGATAATATACCATGTCACAAGATAGTGCAGTTGGAAGACACCTCAATAAATGATACTTCAATTCCAGCTCTTGCCTCCAAACAAAAAAGAGCTATCCTAAAAGATTATAAGCCACAGCCTCATGACGCATCTCTGGAGAACCTGCGAAGGACCCTTCTTGCTGTTAGTTATGCAGGAAACTATGGAAGGGAAAACACACTGCGGTTGCATGTTTTCCTAATTCAGTAGTATTCCCTGGTTTCCTGGGTTTAAACCATGACACTTGGCAAGTGTGTTGTCCTCCAGCCAAGGCCCACTCTAGTAACTCTAAATACCATAGCCAATAGGGTGGTAAGTTAATGGCCAGACTTCTCTCCATGTCTTGACTGAGATGCATTCGTTACTTTAACAGTACATTATCCCAGCCATATAGCTGTGTATTTTGCTGAGTTGAACAGTTTAATAATTGAGATATTATTTTAGATTCTTCTTTGTGCGTACTCTTAATGAAGATGAATACACTCCTGATTGAGTTTAATTTGTCACAGATCCGGGCACCTGTTTCTCTATCTGAGTTCCTCTATATCTCAGCTGTGGATATTTTGAACTACTTTGGCAACCAACCTACCTCTTCACTAGTTGAACAGCATACTTCAGCTGCAAAATTATTTACAAACTTAACTGATCAAGCTGCATATTCTTGGGCTGAATTCACTACAGACAGCACTTTGCAGATGGATTTGAATTCTTTACTAATCATGGGAGATGAATTAATTTATTTGATTAGCAGTAATTTGCATTATTTGCTGATAATGTTCTTCAATTCCCGCCCTAAAGAGCTGTGTTGTGTTGCTAGTGCTGGTTATTCACTTACTGCACTCTACTTAAGCGAGGAAAGCATTCTGGTTGTAGATGAAGAGATCCTTCTGTCTGCAAATACTTCCTAAAAAGCACTCCTTCCATGATACATAGGGGAAGTACACGTGAAGGCTCATTTTCCTATAAGCAGTCTTTTTTAAGTTCCCTGTGCTACCATTTGCTTTATTTTCTCATTATTTGTCATGGTTATGCAGGTACTATTGCTATGGCCATTGCTATGGCAATGCCATTCTTTTTATGACTATGCCAAAAAGGGTTTTATGGATGTGTGGGTGCACCCACTGAGGTTAAGTTCTCAACTGGACAGGATTGCAGTGTAAACTCATACCAAGCTGCAATCAGATGCACAAGGCAGAGACATGGGAAAGTGTGGTGCGTGGGAAATGAAGTGCAGACTGGTGATCTATGCACCAGTGGTGAGTTAGGGGGTACCTCAGTATACTCTCTGCAGCTCACTGGACCAAGCTGCCTTGTTTAGTTGTCTTTGGTATGTATGAAAGCGTATCATGGTGTAATTCCTTTGTAAATAAGCAAAATTTATGCAGGATACAGTGTACAAGGCTGTCTTCATAAAAATCTATTCTCTGCTGCCAGTCTCTCTGCTCCATAGGATTTTACAGCTGTTTTTTACCAAACATGTTTAAAATGTCTGATGGTCTCTGATTTAGGCAATTAAGTCTTCCTCTTACCTTACCCAATGAAAATGTTCTTTATCTTTACTTATCTATATAGGGCTTAGAGTAAGAAATTTTCCTGTGTATTGAATGTTCTCACCAACTTAAGTGGTTCCCACCCATCATTCAGAGAACTTAAAACTTATCAGGAAAGTTTCCATTCAGTCACTAGCTGACAGGGCTGATGTAAAGGCATACTTAAGCAGCTTGAGCTGTGCCTTTTTATTTCATTACCAAAGGAAAAATTAGCTCACTGGTAAATAATCTGAAGAGTTAAATCCAGTCCTGGCCCCTCAGTTGCATCCAGATAGGAAAATTAATTTTGCATGTTTGGCTTGTTCAGAGTACAGTATAAAAAGACTGAGATTAAAGATTGAAAATAGGGAAAATGGGCCTTTTATTTAAAAAAGGAAATAAAATACAAGTGGTTTCTGAATCACAAGGGATACAACTAAGGCAAATGCATGAAGATTCAGTGATTCATTTTTTCAATTGGCTGAAATTTATTGGAAAATAATAAGGATAGAAATGGAAATACTCTCACTTTTCACATTTCCGCTGGGGACAGCTTATCTCTCTAACTTCAGAGAGGTTCCAAGTTTTGGTTCTTACGCAGCACTGATCAGAGATCACTGAAAAATGAGGTTTTCATTTCTCAAAGACCAGAGGTTTCAAAAAACATGGTTTACATCAGAAATAAAACAAGAGCTGTCTAAAATGCTCACCAAAAACACAATGAAAAATGCAATGAAAATTCAAAGTCCTAACTGTATGTCTAAAGTTAGAATTGTTTTTCCATGTCTGTCACATTAGATTTTCATACATTAAATTTTGTGTGCCCTTTTGTAAAGCTTTATCCTTTGGTTTAATGGAGATCTTTCTGAACTTCCTTGTAGTTGGCTTACCTAGTCTGTAGTTCTCCAACTCCCCTAAGAACTGTCTTGAAATCTTGGTATCACATTAGCCACCTCTTTCTGTCACCAAGGTAGTTATAAGCAAAAGGTTACATATTACGATGTTACAGTAATTTCATACCTGACTGCCTTTAAAACATCTTACTGAATATCACTTGGTCTTGGGGATTTGTTACTTATTCATTTTACCAACTTGTTTCTAATTCTGTTCTGCTGACACTTAGATTTGAGACGGTCTGTCTGACATGTCCATCATAAAAGAAATTTGTGGAATAACTTAGCTAAATTCATTTGCAGTGAGTAGGAGAAAGAATTCATTCTCTTGACTTATTCGAGGACTGCTTTCTTACTGTAAATGTGTATTGGCTGTACAGAATCTCAGGCTGCATCTCTGCTTCTGGCATATTTGAAAGAAGCTAGTTTTAGATTTTATGCTGTTAGCAAGTTCATCGGCATTTTTAGCTGCCTTGTTACTTTCACATTTTGCCTATATTCATGTAAAAAAAAGGGGGGGGAGAACATTTTCTTTATGGCATTCCTCCTCAATTTATATTTTCTTCAGTTTGTATCCTTTCACTCTGTCCATGATTTTGTAGCTACAAGAGGCGTCTAAGGCTGGCTTGGGCTTTCTTCCCTTCCATACCTCTTGGCTTTCCCTTCACTGTTTCTAGCTTCTGAATGACTTGCCAGTACAGGTTTTACTTCCAAAAGTAGAACATGTGGATATCAAGACAAAGAAATGTGGGAACAGGCTTATTGAGTGATTTTTACATAAAGCTCCTGTTTTTCAGGCAGTGGGTCTCATCTCTTAGCTCCAGTAGGTTTTGTATCGTATTTTGAACCTTTCATATTAATTTAATTAAATTACAGTAACTAATCCTGTTATTACCTCATTCTTGGTATTATTTTGTTAGAGACTTTTTAGTGCCTTTGAAATCTACCAAAATAGTAAACTTTAAAGGGAAAAAAATGTATCTCCTATAAAAAGATGGTATTTTCCGTGTATGGTGTCAAAACAGTGAATTCTAGTTAGAAGGTGCCTCTGCAGTTTTGCATGTTAAGTAAAGCTGTTATAGATGGTTACTTAATTCTGGTAACATAATTGGTTTGCTGGCATTACACCCACATTACTTCAAGGGATGGAAATAAAATTATGAAGTGCTGCATAAAGCCTGAAATGGCTACCTTTAAGTTTAATCTTCCCTTTAATGCTGTGGAGTCTATAAAATATGCATTAATTCAAGTTTTTAATAGCTTTTATTAATCCATCTTTCCTTTGTAAAGGAGACAATATCTAATATGTATGGTCCCTCTCTTTATGCTTTCAACCTCATGATAAATCTTATTATCTTTCCTTAGTTTAAAGTTACTTAACTACTTAACCCAGTTTGGTTGTCTGGAGCATGCAGAGCAATACAGCTCCTTCTCTACTGGTATCTTCAGAATAAGGCAGTTACACACAAGGTATATAGTGTAGGTGTACCCCAGTTCAACTGAGTGAATATTAATGCCTTTCCACATAGCAAATGGAAAATGGTTCATAAAACTTTAACATATTGGTAAAAGAATCGTTGTGTGATGTATACCAGTTAATATGTTTCTGTTGACTATGTACTTTTCCTTTGAGTACATACTTTCAGTAATATCCCCCAGCTTGCAGCTTTCTTAATGAACCTTCTATTTATTATTTTTTCAATTCAATAATGAAATTACATGAGTAGAATAAAACTATCAGTGATTTCAAGTATTCTCTCACAAAGTAATGCTAAAAAAGTAATAATGGGATGTTGCTTGAACACTAAAAAGTATCATAATTGGGGCCATGCTTCATAATTGACCAAGAATACATAAAAAACAGGGTATGACTGGGACCAAAGATAGGAAGTATAAATTTCTCCTCTTTGAACTACATGGATAAGAGCTAATAGCTGCCATCTTCCTGAAGGCGAAAAAGAGAAGATGCAGGGAAGGTTCATATTAGTTTCTATGGATCTTATGGATTTTTATCTGGAGCAACGTAGTTTCAGTCATTCCTTCTGTCCTGGGCTTTTATGACAACATCTAGACAGAAGAGTTGCAAGATTTTGCTTTCCCTAACATCTCTGAATGTGTATTAAATACTTCTATTCTTGCTATAGTTTCGTCATTAAAACTTATTTAAAAATATCTATGTCTTGAGAATAACTGGTTAATATTTTGAACTGAACACAAAATGTCATAGTGAAACTTACTGCCACCTGCCAGGCACTTGTTTAGATTCCATAAAAAGCAGACTATTTAGGCTTTTTTAAAATAACCAAGGTTATATGAATAAGTAAGTCTCCAAAAATACTATAAAAGAAAATCTTCATGCTTCAAGATTTAAGCCAAACCCTGAATACTGCCATTACTATTAAAGGCTTAGTTCTTTTGAAATACTAACAATTGGATGCATGTTTCTCTTCCCTCTCCACCCTCCCTTTGAAATCCTTGAAAATCCCTTTGAAAGCTTAAAGTTACTTCACAGGTGAGATAACAGAACAGGTAGCACTTATTCTGCATCTGGTTAGATTGACTTAAATCACCGTATTTCACTTCATACTAAAGAACTGTACTGTGAGTGGAGCAGCTGAAAAGCTTCAGCTTAGAGATTCTTGAGAAGCAGCAATGGACCCCAGTATGCTAGCCAGTATGCATGTTAGAGCTGTCCTTGATGGTTGTAATGTATCATACCTGGGTTTTGATGGGATCTTGTATCTTTTAATCTTGATGCACTAAAATCTTAACTTTGATTAAACGCTAAAGTTTACCAAAGTGACAGAAAACTGGGAATCAGTGGTTACAGGCATATGTAGATGAAAGCACGCTGTGTAGCAATGATCAAGAGATTAAAACTGGAGATCTGAGATAAAGGAAATGGAGAAGAACAGAACAGTTATCCCATTTGTCCATTTCTATGCATGTGGCCAACTATTCCCACAACTTGGGTGCCAGTGAAAACTGCCCACTGCTGGCTATTGACAGTGTATTGGATGAAAGGCAGGTAGTCCCTGCATAGCCATCTGGAGCTAGAATGGGATGAACCAGCCCTGGTATTTATTTCCCATTACCAGTGCATCATTAGCTGAGTTATTTTTGCAGTGAGGGCAAAGTAACAGGAAGCACTGCAGGGTTTTCTGAGGGAAGACAGCCTCAAGAAGTCAAGTCCTAAACTGGAAGGCTTTTAGGCTGAGTTGAGCTGATGGTGGGCTGAAAGCCTTTGTGATGGGAAGACCAAGCAAGATCTGGATAGTAGTATTTGTCAGTCTCAGCTGATGGGTTTTAGGCTATGTCACAAGTCTTGGGAATAAAAGGCTTGATGCATCAATATGATAACTGGCTTGTCAATGAGCTGAAAAGACTATTGTTTTGTGTTAGCACGTTTGGTTAGGTTTTGTCCTTGCTGTGAAACACCATTTCTGATCATATAATGTCTTTGGTAGATCCCTCAGTCACTTGTCCATAACTGCTCAGCACAGCTATGGATAATGGTGCTATTGTCAGAGCCCTTCCCTTTTTTCAAGGGTGCTCTGTGTTATGGAGCTGCATATTATGCTGCAGTCCAACTTGCTGTTACATTACATTACGTTGCAGTACAACCAGATGTAAGGTGTGAACATGAACTCATTTCCATCTTCAGCTTAGTACAGTCTAACCGTCATGCACTTTGCAGATGCCAGGGAGCTGTTCACCTGAGCAGCTTAGTTGGAAGAACTAAGGAGTTGACTTGATAGGAGAGTATTTTTTAGTGAGGGACTGGAAAACTCTAGTGTGGTGGAAGTAAATTTCACAAAACAGAATGAGGAAACAAAACCAACGCTGAACCCTGGTCACTGCAGCTTTCATCCTTGCTGACTCCAGAAATGTGAGTTGTTGACTGCAGCTCTGTCGTGGTTTAAGTCCAGTCAGCCACGGAGTTTGCTCACTCACTCCCCTTTCTTTCCTCCCCCCAGCTCCCAGGGGGATGGGGAGGAGAACTGAAAGAATGCAGTTCCCACAGGTTGAGATAAGAACAGTTTAGTAACTAAGGTACAGCACAAACCACTGCTGCTACCACCAATAATAATAATGACAAGAGAAATACAAGGGAAGAGAATACAACCGCTCACCACTTGATACCAAGCCTAACCCAGCAGCAAACTCCCACCCTTCCAGGTCTCCGCCCCTTGTCTTTTACATCCTGGGCGTGACGTGCTGCGTTATGGAATACCTCTTTGGTCAGTTTGGGTCAGGTGTCCTGTCTCTCCTTCCTCGCAGCTTCCCCTCCTAACTGGCAGAACATGAGGCTCAGAAAGTCATTGATCAGACCAAAATATTCTAAGCAGTAACTGAAAACATCGGTGTTACCAACGGTGTTCCCAGGCCGAAAGGCAGAATCACAGCACTGCACCAGCTACCAAGAAGGAGAAAAATTACTGCTATAGCTGAACCCAGGACAAGCTCTCAACTGGATCTATTCCAGGTTAAAAGTCAGAATCAGAACTGAACCTGAAGCATGAAAATCTATACAGGAGTCTAAGTTATCCAGTGCACATAGCAAGGCTGTGGTAGTGTGGCCTGTCATTCAGTAGACTTCAATTAATTTCTTTGCTAACCCACAAAATTCTTGTATAACATTAAACAAATCCATCTTTTTTGTCTGCAGTCCCCCTTTGCTGAAATAGAATGAAACTTTAAGCTCACAGGACAAAATCTGAAGATAAAGTAGGTTAACTTGGGTATTATTGAGGAAGACTGATAGCAAAAGGGGAGAGTTTGCAAGCTATTGCAGAGAACTGAGTGTAGAGGTACTATTGAGGGAGAAGGTTTCTGCTGGAGCAGGGGGTGGCCAGTTCTTTGCTGCTCTGTGTCTCCTTCAGTGAGTTACCAGTAATGCTATTCTGACTCACTGGGGTCATATTTTCTTTTCCAATCTTAGTACCAGGGAAAATTACTCCATACAGTGCCCAGAATCACACTGTGGAAGAAAGATGGAATTGAGCACCAAAAAACAATGGTAGGATGGGGAAAGAGGAGAGAGGCAAGATGCTTTTCTCCTAATACCTTTTGCAGTAGAAGATGCAGACTGAGTAGAAAGAACATAAATTTTAAAGAAGGGGGGGAGGGGGAACCTTCAGATCGAGAGAGATGATGAGATAAAAAGGAAGGGTTCAAGTAAAGTAAGGTCCAGACTCAACCCTGATGCCATGCAGACAGCAAAGCCTCTGTTGTGGTCCTGGAATTTTTCTGTGCCATGAAGTTACAAAAATCATTTGTATCCTCTGCAGAGACTGATACGAACATTTGTGGATTGATACTTCTTGAAAACAGGGTTATATTAGTAAGCTTCTGCTGCAAAACAGAAGTGTTCTGTAGTTGCTGCAGGTCTCTGGGGTTTTTTTCTCCATCCACTTTGGGATATTCTGATACGCTTTCCAAATATCCAACACCAGGAGCATTGCCAGTAAACAGGAAGCCAGCAGAGGACACCTGTAGTGCTTTTTCATTACATTCTTTTTTGTTTTCTTATAAGCACTCACACGTTGGAAGTTTTGGAGCATGTTGTTTCTGAAATTCTCATTAATAAGCTACACTATAAATATGAGTGTGCGGCTTTATAAATCCTGCTTTTCTAAATTCTCTGTGGGCAATAAATATGAAAGTTAATTCCCTGGAAACGAGCAGAACTATGAAGCTGTAATGTAATAACGGTGCCTGTCTCCTTAGCTACCTTTTTTCAAGCAGTTTGTGATTAGGTCAGTGCTGCTTCTTCCTTGCCACCCATTATTCTCTCTTCATCCTGTTGGCAAAGCCAACAGAAGGGTGCATTATCAGTTGTATTTCTGCTGAGAAATAGGTGCCTTGCTCCCAGTAACACTCCCAGTGATACTAGTAAAAGCCAAATGTTATTGCTAACGTAAAGCTGCAGGGAAAGTGTTCATAGTGAGAATCATTGCTCTCTTCTGCATTGTAAAGTAATACCCCATGCAAAGGCTTTACAAAATGACTGGAGCAGCTGTGATTGTTTTGCCTGATGCACATTGGCATGGACTAGAGTGCTGTTTGCACTTGTCAGCATTAGGATGATTTATCCATTTTGTTTTAGCTATGTGGCCTACAAGAACATAGAAGTCAACTCCCAGTTTAGCTTTTAAGGCTACTGTTTTGAAAAGTTTTCAATTGGTGGTTTGCAGATTGCTCATGTAAGAAGTCCAGTCCTGCAACTGGGGCACAGGTATTCACTAACCAGAGTGACTAAGTCAATTTCTATTGAAAATAATGCACAAAGATAGCTACTATAGGGTTCTTCCATTTGCAATAGGTGTTAAGAACAAGGGTGGAGATGGTAACAGATCAAACAGTTGGGTTTAATATATCAAGTTTTGCAGACAAAAGGGAGTATGAATGGTCATTGTCTATCTCAGAGAAAACAAGTCCTGGCAAAGCATGTCTCCACCATGAAACCTCTAGAGAATAGTTAGGTCAGTCTGTTGGGATAGCTGAACCTCTGAATTTTGTTTCCAAAATACAGCTAGTGGAATCCTCCCAGTCTGTCAGTTTTCTGTCTTACAGCTACGATTCCTGCTGGCATAGAAAGCGCTGAGCTGACTCAAGCGCGAGTTAAGAGTGACACCAAGTGGTGAAGCAGTTTATTTCTATGTTATTTTTCTGGGGATCTTTTTCTTTCTCTTGGATTTTGAAACATCGCTCCCGACTTTTTCCCTTTGAAACAGTCCTGATTATGTCACTGAATATGTTTCCATTTCAGTACATAAACGCAAGCTTTCACTTGTAAACATCACCCAGATTTATGTTTTCTGATTTTTCTGTCCATATAATATTTGCGTAAAATCTCTCTTTTCCAGAATAAGGCAATTTCCGTGCTTTAATGAGGTATGTGTTGAGAAAGATGTGGCACTGTTCTCAAAGAGGAATAGCAAAGCAGCAGCTGAACTGCAATTCTTTGACTGTAGAGCAGGAGAAAGAATCAACAGCAAAATATGCTTTCGGGTAAGAAATCTTCAGGGCAGAGAAAATGTAGTCATGCTAGAAAAATGCACACTTCTTTCTCCCTCACTTCTTTTTCAGTGGTAGATCCTTAGTGGGAAGCTGTTCCCGTTTTCTTCATCTGAGCTCTGTGCAGAACAGGTATGAAGTAGCCCACTTACAACCCTGCTGAAAAAAAAACAACCCAAAATTGATAGAACTATTGAATTAGAGCCTACTGCCAGAAAGCTCTTTAAATGGTGGTTTCATTCATATAATCAGCAAAACAACAGCTCTAATGATCATTGTCCTCTCCTTTATCAATCAGTAAATGATTCTTGGTACCCTTATGAACAGTCAGTTTTCTTAAATTAGGTAACCTTTGTTCTTCCAGAAAGAAAAGATCTATTGGCCTGAGGTATTGCTTTCCGTGGGAAGTAGGAGGACTAAGTCGAAGCAGACTTTCATACCAAGCATCCCGATAATCCTAGCAAAAACCATATAGTTTACAGAAGTCCAGTACTTTCATTTTTGGGGGTCAAAAACACAAAGGAAAGGGAATCAGTGTTGAAGGAGACTCAGATGAATGACAGAAAAAGCATGTGCCTATCCAGAAGACAAGCCTAACAAAGGGAGCACTGGAGAGAATAACAGTAGGGATTGCAGAATGAACGTTAGTTTGAATAGGAGTCATTTGAAAGTCTCTGAGTTTATGGCCAGTCATGCTGCCCACAGGGAAAATAGTAATTGTGTAATTGCTTGCTTTAAAAATAATTCCAATGGCAAATGAGTTAAAGAACTGCAAATAATTAAATAATTACTTAGGTCTGTCATGGTTTAAGACCAGCCGGTAACTCAGAACCCCGCAGCCGCTCTCTCACTCCACCCCTTTCCTCCCCTCTGCTCCCAGAGGGATGGGGAGGAGAATCGAAAGAATGTAACTCCCAGAGGCTGAGATAAGAACAGTCCAGTAACTAAGGTATAACACAAACCACTGCTGCTGCCACCGATAATAATAATGATAAGGGAAATAACAAGGGAAGCGAATACAACCGCTCACCACCCACCGACTGATACCCAGCCTGACCCAGCAGTGATCTAACCCTTCCAGGTGACTGCCCTCAGTTTATATAGTGGGGATGACGTGCTGTGGTATGGAATACCTCTTTGGTCAGTTTGGGTCAGGTGTCTCTCTGCTTCCTCCTGGCTTCCCCTCCTCCCTGGCAGGGCATGAGACTCAGAAAGTCTTTGGTCAGAGTAAACGTTACTGAGCAGCAACTAAAAACATCGGTGTTATCAGTGCTGTTCCCAGGCCAAAAGTCAAAAACACAGCACTGCACCAGCTACTAAGAAGGAGAAAGATGACTGCTACTGCTGAGCCCAGGACATCAATCTGCCATGCTTTCTAAAAATACTATATTCAAATAACTGGTATTTCCAAAAAATGGCATCTATTTTAACTGAAGACATGAAATTGTTTCCATAAGCAAAATTTGGTGTAGATAGTAAGCTCTCTGCTGTTCGTGTAGGACAAGTGTATTTGTGCACTGAGTTGGAGGGTGACAGTGTTTTTAGATGGTGCCCTTGTGATCTCAGTAATTATCACTTCCCCTGACAGGGAAACAAACTATTAGAGCAAAATACAGTTTGCAGGTAGAGTTGTGAGAATTCAAGTAATTCAGCTGCTACTGCAGAAGCAACTGATGTGTCGGGATGGAGCGAGAAAAAACTGTAAGGGGTCACACTGTGTTCTGTGGGAAAAGTAAGAGCAGGATCTTCATAAAGGGATTACAACCATTTTATATGGATGTCTGCAGTTGATGCTGTAGTTGATTTCAAAATCTTAACATGCAGATATTTTTTTTGAGTTTCAGTAAATACCGTGTTTGGTCATTGCTGTTACACTTTTGTTCCTTGCAAATCAGAAGCTACTAATAATAAGACCTTCATTTTTGCAAATAAAACATTAGTATGTCCTCAGTCCATATATGTGTTTTATACAGGAAGTGTGAACCTCCTCATTAAGGTCCCTTGCATGCCTGTTAACTGGTGTTGCTTTGGAAACCTCTTCTTCATGCATTCCATTTATCTGCTGAATGGCTCAGCAACCATTATCTTTGTGTAATATTGGTATCGGTCCAGTTTTGTAAGACACGAAATCAAATTTTTTGGTAATAGTCATTTCATGACCTTTTTTCCCTTTTTTTAATTATAAATAGAACTGGAATTTTTTAAATGTGTGTTTTGAAGGCACATTTCGGTTTCAGGTGAAAAGTAAAATTCTGGCATAAGGCACTGGTTGCCATCTCAGCTACCACCCCACCTGCAATAGTCCACTGCATAAATCAGCTGTGGTTTTGCATAGTTTATCATAGTGTAAACTGAGATTTTGGAGCACTGGATGACTGTTTTAAGTATCAAGTGCTGGCTAGGGACCAGGTTAGGAAAGCTAAGGCCCACTTAGAATTAAACTTGGCTAGGGATGGTAAGGATAACAGGAAGGGATTCTATAGGTACATTGCAAATAAAAGACAGGTTAGGGACACTGTGAGTCCTCTCCAGAAGCTATCGGGAGAACTGGCTACCCTGGATTTGGAGAAGGCTGAGGTTCTTAATGACTTCTTTGCCTCAGTCTTTACCGGCAAATGCTCTGACCACACCACCCAAGTCTTGGAAGGCAGACGCGGGGACGGTGAGGGTGGGGACCCTGGGCCCACTGTGGGGGAGGATCTTGTTTGGGACCACCTTAGGAACCTGAATGTATGCAAGTCCATGGGACCGGATGAAATCCATCTATGGGTCCTGAAGGAGCTGGCAAATGAAGTTGCTAAGCCACTGTCCATCATATTTGAAAAATCATGGCAGTCAGGTGAAGTTCCCGATGACTGGAAAAAGGGAAATATAACCCCCATTTTTAAGAAGGGGAAAATGGATGACCCAGGGAATTACAGACCAGTCAGTCTCACCTCTGTGCCTGGCAAAATCTTGGAGCAGATTCTCCTGGAAGGCATGCTGAGGCACATGAAAACCAACAAGGTGCTTGGGGACAGCCAGCACGGCTTCACTAAGGGGAAATCCTGCCTGACCAATCTGGTGACCTTCTATGAAGGGGCTACGGAACTGATGGACAGGGGCGGAGCGGTTGATGTCATCTACCTGGACTTGTGTAAAGCCTTTGACACTGTCTCACATGACATCCTTCTCTCTAAGTTGGAGAGACATCAATTTGATAGGTGGACCACTCGGTGGATAAAGAACTGGCTGGATGGCCGCACGCAAAGAGTTGTGCTCAATGGCTCAATGTCCAGCTGGAGACCAGTAACGAGTGGTGTCCCCCAGGGATCAGTGTTGGGACCGGTCTTGTTCAACATCTTTGTGGGTGACATGGACAGTGGGATTGAGTGCGCCCTCAGCAAGTTTGCCGATGACACCAAGCTGTGTGGTTCGGTTGATACATTGGAGGGAAGGAATGCCATCCAGAGGGACCTTGGCACGCTTGTGAGGTGGGCTGATGCCAACCTAATGAAGTTTAACCATGCTAAGTGCAAAGTCCTCCACCTGGGTGGGAGCAATGCCAGGCACAGCTACAGATTGGGCAGGGAGGAGATTCAGAGCAGCCCTGCAGAGAAGGACTTGGGGGTGTTGGTTGATGAAAAAATGAACATGAGCCAGCTTCAGTGTGCGCTTGCAGCCCAGAAAGCCAACCGTATTCTGGGCTGCATCAAAAGGAGCGTGACCAGCAGGTCGATGGAGGTGATCCTGCCCCTTTACTCTGCTCTCGTGGGACCTCAGTTGGAGTATTGTGTGCAGTTCTGGTGTCCTCAACATAAAAAGGACATGGAACTGTTAGAACAAGTGCAGAGGAGGGCCACGAGGATGATCAGGGGACTGGAGCACCTCTCATACGAAGACAGGCTGAGAAAATTGGGGCTCTTCAGCCTGGAGAAGAGAAGGCTGCATGGAGACCTCATAGCAGCCTTCCAGTATCTGAAGGGGGCCTATAGGGATGCTGGGGAGGGACTCTTGATTAGGGACTGTAGTGATAGGACAAGGGGTAATGGGTTTAAACTTAAACAGGGGAGGTTTAGATTGGATCTGAGGAAGAAATTCTTTACTGTGAGGGTGGTGGGGCCCTGGAATGGGTTGCCCAGGGAGGTTGTGAATGCTTCATCCCTGGTGGCGTTCAAGGTGGGGTTGGACTTAGCCTTGGATGGCATGGTTTAGTGGGAGGTGTCCCTGCCCATGGCAGGGGGGTTGGAACTCGATGATCTTGAGTTCCTTTCCAACCCTTATTATTCTATGATTCTATGTAATGGCAAATACACTGCCCTTTCTGGCCATGCTTCTCAATGATCACCTTATAGAGAAACAGTGGTTATTTTAGTGCCAGATTTGCCTGATTTCCATAGAGATTTGGTGTTCTCTTGTGAGTATTGAAAGTTACTTAATAAGAAATCTTCAAAGAATGACTGTAAAAAGAGCTGCTTATGCTATAAAAGAAATTCCATATGGCTTCACATTTCCTACATTAAAAATAATTTTGCTATTCCTCATTCATGCTTTAGCAAGTTGAGAGCTGTGTTACCATCTTCCTTTGCAAAAGGGCACCATAGATAGCAAAGAATATAAGCTAAATGCCAGAAAAAAAATGATTGTTGCCAATCAATGGCAAACTAGGACTGTCCCAAACCTTTAATTTGAAATCTGTATCTCACAGACCTGAGGCCATGGGAGATTGTATCAGGAAGTGTTTAGAGATGATGCTGTTTATCTCCATTTGCAATAGGAAGTAGATTTTTATGTATTTGATTATTCCTAAGCCAAGTTCTTCAGTGGTTCATGCTTTCAAATATCAAGAGGGTTCCAAGACCCCAAGCAGTAGTCACTGGGAAATCATAGAATGATAGAATAGTTAGGGTTGGAAAGGACCTTAAGATCATCTAGTTCCAGCTCCCCTTCCATGGGCAGGGACACCTCTCACTAAACCATGCCACCCAAGGCTCTGTCCAGCCTCGCCTAGCCCCCCCAGGGATGGAGCATTCACAGCTTCCCTGGGCAGCCCATTCTAGTGCCTCACCACCCTCACAGTAAAGAACTTATTCCTTATATCTAACCTAAACTTCTCTGGTTTAAGCGCTAAGTTTATTTCATGGTGTTGTAAGCAGAGAAAAACATCAAAATAGTTAGCTTTTTTTCCAAAATGGAAATCCAGGAAAGAGAGCACGCTTGTGTTTGGTTTGTTGTAATGTAGATTAAAGTCCTACGGGGGAAAAAAATCACCTTCACTTTCAAGATCCAGGCAGGTTTTGTGACATATGAGGTACCATATGGGATATTGCTGAATTGTGGGACTTAATTTAGCTCTTGCTAAAGCTGTTTTATCTAAGAGATATTTTGAATTGTTTTCATACAGTTTGCAGAAGTTAATAAAATATCATATGAAACAGTCTCAGAATCCATCACAAGCATTTTGAATGTCTCCCCTACTGACAGAAAAAAAGGCTTGAGAGCTATTTAATATTGACTGGCCTCCCTTGAGGTGCCAGTCAAATCAGCTGTAACAAAGTGACCATGAAATTTCACAGTATTATCAAGAACACTTCAGAACTGTCACTTTTTTGTAATGTTTTATGTGTCAAAACAAAAAAGACCAGTCAAATGTATATTTTCTGGTAAGCTTTCCATTGACCTCAGCAAATACAATGCATGACAATTCTAGTAACTTTTGTGCCTGGTAGAGAGTAGTGGAGCCCCAGACTTTCAAGGAAATCTCAGATTTTATACAGTTTGTGCTTTCAAAAGACATGGGCAGGACCAATTTTTCCAGTAAGAATTAGAAGTCAATGTGATCAATGTTAGCTGAAGGTACTTATGTGAATTCTTGGCTCTTATGTTTTCAATGAGTCTCTGTAGATCCTATTTGCATAGTATTGTTACAGCTGGGGTTTGAGACTCAAGTGTGTCCTTTGGTCTGGTCTTACTAAACTAAGGGAAAAGTCATCCTTAAACCCTAATGTAGGCAATTAACAAGAACAAGTGGTTTATCATTCTGTAGCTAAGTTACGAGCTGGTCTTTGGGTTAAGTAGCTGGATGAAGCTAAGTTATCATTTGTTGGTTTAGGATTTTGCAAGATAGTTGCCCTGGTTTACTTAGTGAGGTTTTGCTTAGTGAAGACACAGTCTCATCTTTTCTGTACTTGCATACTCATACTGTCTTCAGGCAGCATCCTCAGAGATGATAAACCTCAGCAACAGGAAACCCCCATTTGCCTCTTTTTTCTTTTTTCTCTTTATTTTAAACTACTTGTTGAGGTTTTCAAAGGTTTTAATAGACTTACTTATCTGTTAAAGACTAATTTGCATAAGCTTAATAGAGAATGATACTATACAAATTAAAACCAGCCTACTCTTTTTGTACCCAATAAAATACTATCATCTCTCTCCCAGGATAAGTAAACTTTTACAGTTTTCCATAGAAATTCTGCACCACCAATTTAGAAGACCTTTTAGGGAAATGTCTTAAAGAACCTAAAAGCCCCAAGCAGATAGAAGCCCTCTGGCAATTGCATATCATCAATAAATAAAATAAAACTGAATTTTATATCTCTAAATGTTATACAGTTGGTATATGACACGAGACTAAATTCCCAATCAGGCATCCTTATCTAGTTAATGTGCAACAGCCAAAGTGCCTTCTCTAAGTACGCCATTGGTAGTCTAGCTGCTTTTTCCAACTCACCAAGTTGCATTCACCACCTCAGGTGTGGTGTAAGGGTTAAACCAGTATCAGCCCTTATTATTGCACATTACTAATTGACAAGACATAAATGACTCTTCATTATTTTTCAATGAGGTGATTATGCATGAGGTCTTAGCAAATCATTTAATGAAATCATCATGCTGTGCATGTTAATGTTAGAGCAGTATCCTGCTCACAAGGGGAAGAAAGTAGAAGGAAAAGAATCATTAATGAAGGACTGAAAGCTAAAAATATTACATTATTTTTCTAATGGAATTATGCTACCTCGTATAAGAACACAGGAGAATCCAAGCTATTTTTTTCTAGGTTTTCTACTTCTTCACCATGCTAAAAAGTACAACTAATCAACACAGTCTTGCCACCTGTACAGGTGGAAGCTGCATGTTTTCTCATGCTTCTTAGATTCTTACACATTTCAAGGCTTGAAAATCAGTGGTATCTCTGTGCATGGGCCATTTTCATTTGATTTTCTTAGGGGAGAAAAGAATTTGTTTCTGCAGATTGTAATTTCTAAAGAGAAGGAGTTTACCAAATTTTATTTCACCTTTTTTCACATATGCCAAGTGAACTATTTTACCGCTGTTTACTTCTGCTTTTATTTACCAGGACACCAAAGAAAGGTGTCCTTTGCATTTTTCATAAAGAGAGGCCAGTTTGATGACTGGCATTAAAAGAACAGGCATTTGAATAAATTCCTGCATGACAGAATAGAACAACCAGTCTTAATGTGCTTTCAACAATCTGAACATTTTTGATGGTTATGCTACATCAATGGAAATCACTGTTCAGTGTACTCAGAACTCTTCTGTTTAATGGAAATGTGAGTGGAAATACTTGAAAACTCTTGAGCTAGTGAGTAGCATTTTCCTCAGTTTTGAAACAGTCCTATTCTTAAAAGAGTTAAATGTAATTATATAGAAATTGTTCAAATGTGAGTCTTCATTCTTTCTGTTTGATTTTTCTGCATTTTAGAAAATAAGTTTGTTACACTTCTTTTAAATGTTGTAGGTTGGACCAAAATACCGTTTGAAGGTTTATCACTTCATATTAAATTACCTATTACTATCTCCACCGAAAATCGTCAGTGAAATTCACAGTAGCAGAGTTGCCTTTGTGGTTGAAAAGCATTCTGCATTCTGAGATGTTTTAATGAAGACTTCAAAAACCTCAGAGATTAATTTAGATTTTCTGTGGCATTCTGTAAGTGCTTCATTGAGGTTATGTTGCCTTTTCAGCATTGGCAGGCATTCTCAAAACTGACTGAATGCATAAACATTGCAGCGCTGTCATCTAAAATTGCATGCATCCTGTCCCCTAAACATCCTACACATCCATTTAAAGACCAGAAGACCTGGCCGATTTAGGCAAGTTGCTTTGGAGGAAGATTAGGGGCAAACAGTGCTGGTTTCAGATACCAAAATTAAGAAAAAAGCTTTAATTAGTCTCATTTCTCATAACTGAGAAATACTTGTTTGCCTACGTAGCCCAGGAGGTTCTTCCATCCTGCATCATTGTTTACAGTCAGGCATACAAAGAATTGTTCACAGGGCTCAGTCACTCAGCTATGATGGCCACAGGACAAATTACATAGCTGCGCAATATGCCACAACAGCCTGTTCAGAACTCTGGAGCAAAAGTCTAGTCTCAAAGATCTTTGAGAGCTTAAGAACAAGGAGGGAGAGGAAAAAATGTTTTCACAGCATAATATTGATTATGGTTGTATTACATTATTTTTTCTCAGTAACTCAGTATCTTTATTCACCACCAACTAAGCAGTAGAAATATTTCTGTGTATGGAAAGCATGAGTGTCCATCGCACAACAACAAAAAGGCCTGCAGGCCCCTCTTAGCAAACAGGAGTGACAAAAGTACACCAAACTTTGGGACTTCTAAGGCATGCTATTCCAGACAATTTTGACCCTTCTTTTATTTTTTTACATGGCCCAAATTAT
The DNA here is from genome assembly GCA_039720435.1 of Amazona ochrocephala. NCBI lineage: Eukaryota > Metazoa > Chordata > Aves > Psittaciformes > Psittacidae > Amazona > Amazona ochrocephala. The sequence continues at coordinate 75,246,675 of CM077881.1, read as the reverse complement.
TAGACTAAAGCAGTGATGAGATCTGAACAATCAAGTTACTATTGCTTGCAGACTCACTGCTACAGCTTCCCTTTGGAATAACAGGCACAGACCATGTCCCAAGGCAGCTGTAACTCGAAAGTTTTCCTCAGCAGCTGCAGAGAACACTAGACCTGCTAACACTGTGACTTTGCAAGGACTTATAAAGGGGAGGGGGGTGTGTGTGCACAGATGTATTGGAAGATCATAGACTTTCAGGCACTGAAGACTGGATAGCGTTAGACAGTAAGCCACTCCAGCAGCAGAAAAGGAAATCAAAGATGTGATGCAATAAGAAAAATATTAATATGAATTGCAGATAAATAATTTTTGGAGGCATGAACAGAAACAGAGTGAAGAAGAGGGATGGCTTCTAAGCAACATTATTTGAAGTCTTTAAAAAGAGCTGTGCTTCTTCAAAATACTAGCGTTTCCGTCTCTGGTTTTTGCATCCTCTTCCATTTTGCTGGGGTTATGAAAAACAAACCTTAAAAATACAGACAGCTTTGCTTGTTGAGAGTGTATGTATTATTGCAATCGCACTAAAGTAAATAATACCTCTATTTCTTTATTTCTATTTACACAGTATTTTTATTAAGTGAAGTAAAGCATTTTCAGGATCTTCACAGTAATGCCCTGGATTTAATTGTAGGAAGTTAGATTTATGTAATGGCATAAAGGCTTTCAGGATTAAGATAGTAGCCTTGCACTTCTGTTTTTCCCTAATTTCACTTTAGGTTATTAAATTTTTCTTGAGGTCTATACCAAATAACACTTTGGTTTCTTAAATTCTTCTTGAGGTCTACACACTTTCGTGTTTTGTTGAAACTTTTCATGCAAGGTAAACACAAAGTCTGTATAGTGAACATTCCCTAGGCATTATCCCACCTAGTTACTAGCACAGCCTCCCTAAGTCAGGACATAGGGCCTTGGTACAAAGGCTGAACTGCTTTTTCCCAGTTTCCAATGTTGATGGATGACCGCCTGTCATCTTGTAACTTAAGTTGATAGGAAGAGCTCAGACTTAAAGACTGTTGAGTTAGAATTTTTATACACCGTCATTAATTTGTGTAAAAACAGCTTTTACATTTATGGTGGAGTTGCTATTTCAAATCATTTCTTTTTGCGGATTCTTACGGTAGAATAATAAGTGTTTTTCAGTCCAGTTCAGAGTCTCAGAGTTCAGAAAAATGCATTTTAAGCTCCAGAGTAAGACTTAACAGGGGTTATTTCCTCTGGAGTGATTTCCTCATGTGGGTGAGCTCCTCAGATTTCTTGCCTGATTAGCTCTTCAGTGTCAATGTACAACTACCATTTTTCAGTTTCAAATTGCTTCCAATCAAACCAAAACTAAACCCAACATTGCCATTGCAGGTAGCATGCCAACATTTACTGACATTCTTTCCCGTGCAGATTTTATGTTTAAAATAAACCTTTTCCCTTTCTAAAATCTTGGGCCCAAATGACTAATCATGATTTTGTTGGGTTTTTTTACCTCATTCATTATTTTCTATTATGGCTACTGTATCACAGTCATTCCTTCCAAAGAAGTAAACCCATTTCTATATACTGACGCTGTTTTCAGCAACTCATTTGTTGCTTTACTGATTGATGTTAGCACTATCTCAGAGTGGTTTGACACCTAGGCAGCAGCAAATTGATTTCTTAAAGCCTCTACCCTAAGCAGCAGGGCTATATATGACTTCTGTAGTGTGACCAGGATTCTCCTAGTAAAGGAAACATTCCTCTGAAGGGACCCAGTTCTTCTGCCAGCTACTAATACATCCTGGCTCAAAGCATATTTAAGCATATTTAAAACCATAGGGGTTTACTAGTTTAAAAAGTCTTTCGTTGGAATTTGAAGAATACTTGTCATGGAAGGTGTTCTGAACAAGATTGTATTTAAACATCTTTGAATTTTGGGACTGTCCATATTAGATTTTGCATTTTAACATACAAGTGACTGTTGTATCAGGACTGAGGCACACTGGATGCAGGGGCACTGGTGGGATATGAGTTCTGTGGCCTAGGTGAAAAGCGTTGATGGAGAAAATGATTTATGGTCGCAAAGAGATAAAGTATTTCAAGATCTTTTGGCAGAATACAATACATGACATTGTGGACCAAATGAAGTTTTGGATGGAGCTCTGAACATCCCAGTCTAGTTGATGTCCCAGGTCATGGCAGGGGGATTGGACTAGGTGACTTTTAAAGGTCCCTTCCAACCCAAACTATTCTACGATTCTATATCTGAAAAATTTTGTTCTAAATCATAGAATCATAGAATCATAGAATAGTAAGGGTTGGAAAGGACCTCAAGATCATCGAGTTCCAACCCCCCTGCCATGGGCAGGGACACCTCCCACTAAACCATGCCATCCAAGGCTAAGTCCAACCCCACCTTGAACGCCGCCAGGGATGAAGCATTCACAACCTCCCTGGGCACCCTATTGCAGGGCCCCACCACCCTCACAGTAAAGAATTTCTTCCTCAGATCCAATCTAAACCTCCCCTGTTTAAGTTTAAACCCATTACCCCTTGTCCTCTCACCACAGTCCCTAATGAAGAGTCCCTCTCCAGCATCCCTATAGGCCCCCTTCAGATACTGGAAGGCTGCTATGAGGTCTCCACGCAGCCTTCTCTTCTCCAGGCTGAACAGCCCCAATTTTCTCAGCCTATCGTCATCTTCTGAACATTTTTAAAGTGTCTACTTTAAAATGGAAAATGCTGTTTTGAACAAAGCTATATTCAAATTTGAAACATTTCTTGTAAAACTCCCTACTTCCTTTGACTAAAATTATTTGCTAAATTTGCAAATACTTTTAGCTTCCTAAAATGATAATGAGTGACAAATATCCTGCTCAGCAAATACAAAATTTTGTTTATCTCTTTGTCAAATACCTTGAAACTCGGAAGAAAAGACAGATAATTATGCTTCCTGCAAGCTCATCTTTGCAATTAATTAGGCAGTAAAGAGGGGCATGACTCCTGGGCATGGATTAAGGCAGCCTGGGTTTTTTAGCACATTTTAGTAGGATGACAGAGATGCCTTCTGGCTTTCCGGCTTTTTTAATCTTTTTTAAATTAAAGGCAAGAAATACTGTCTTGTTTTCCTATTTCCAAACCTGAGATTCTCATGTAATCATGTTACTGGCTGTAGGTGCTGGCTTTGAAGGCTTCAGTATGTTGTGCTTATCTGGCTCTGACAATCATAGAATCATAGAATAGTTAGGGTTGGAAAGGACCTCAAGATCATCGAGTTCCAATGAAAAAATGAACATGAGCCGGCAGTGTGCGCTTGCAGCCCAGAAGGCCAACCGTATCCTGGGCTGCATCAAAAGGAGCGTGACCAGCAGGTCGACGGAGGTGATCCTGCCCCTTTACTCTGCTCTCGCGAGACCTCACTTGGAGTATTGTGTGCAGTTCTGGTGTCCTCAACATAAAAAGGACATGGAACTGTTGGAACAAGTCCAGAGGAGGGCCACGAGGATGATCAGGGGACTGGAGCACCTCTCGTATGAAGATAGGCTGAGAAAATTGGGGCTGTTCAGCCTGGAGAAGAGAAGGCTGCGTGGAGACCTCATAGCAGCCTTCCAATACCTGAAGGGGGCCTATAGGGATGCTGGGGAGGGACTCTTGATTAGGGACTGTGGTGAGAGGACAAGGGGTAATGGGTTTAAACTTAAACAGGGGAGGTTTAGATTGGATCTGAGGAAGAAATACTTTACTGTAAGGGTGGTGAGGCCCTGGAATGGGTTGCCCAGGGAAGTTGTGAATGCTTCATCCCTGGTGGCGTTCAAGGTGGGGTTGGACATAGCCTTGGATGGCATGGTTTCCAGTTGAATATTTTGTGCAACTGTCTGGTATGGTTACTTCCACTCTACAAATGAGCAGGCACATGGAGTTTATGTTCAGTCAGATCTGCTCCTCCCCACTGCCCGGCCTTACAACGTACAGCAGCAGGGCGGTTGGGACTTGATCTTAAAGACCTTTCCAACCCTAACTATTCTGTGATTCTAACTGGTGGTTTGGAGCTGTGTAGCAAAGCTGATATTCATATCTGAATACATTAATGTAGAGAGACTGGGAGTGGAAATCAAGCTGAAAGGATGGGCCCTGACAGGAGGAAGGTTTGTAAAAGTACAGCTCAGAACTCTTTCTTTTTTTCCAAGATAGTTTTGTACTCTCTTGGCTTGGCAGGTGACAGAAGGAGAGCATAGGGAATTATTCCTCTCCTGGGCTTTACCGCTTAGTTAACCGCCTGCAACAGCACTGTTGTGTTTTCCATAACGAAGGGAAACCGCATATTTTTGATCTGGCTTTTATTAACGCTGTGAAAGAAACAAGAGTTGAGGTTCCCATGAGGAAGCGCTGCATGCGCGAATGCTGTGAACCGCAGTCAGTACAAAACTGTTCTCCTCGGTGGAAGAACAGCTGCTCATAGAAACTTCAGATTCAAGTTCATGGAATAGAAAGAAATACCAGTTCGTATTTACTGAGTGGCACAATAGCTATATTTATTCAATTATATATTTGTTAAACTCATCTATCCTGTAAGCTTCCATGTCCAATAAGGGGGGAAGGACTGACATATAATAAGGAAGACATTTCTTTATTACAGGAACACTTAAAATATGAACTGATTACTAGGCTGAAACTTCCAAAGGCACTGGCTAAAAACACATGGGAATATAATATGTACTGTAACCGGGTACACCCATCCAGCCATGTTGCCGTGCACATCAATCTTTTGTCTTCATTCGGCTGCATGTATGGGAGAGAACAACTCCAGCCTGTGTTTCGGTGGCAGTTCTCCAGGTGAAGGGGAAATGCTGTGGGAATCACTCTGAGTTTGTGAATAATACTCCTGTAAGGTGGCAAATTGTGATTTCCAAAATCAAAGAAAAGTTCTGAAAGTTTGCTGCTACAAACTTCAATGAGACCCTGACTGAAGCCAGAACCACAGGTACGTTTGGGTGCACTCATTCTTTGGGCTGAGCATACATGCTGTCACACTGAAAACCTCTGTCTTCCCTTTTCTGTGTGCTCTTGGGGTGAAGGGAGAGTGGGGGCCCAAAGTCACATATTGCTGCCTTCCAAAAATAACGAAGTGACCTGTTTAGAAAAATGTGATCACAGGGGGTCAGTGGGGGAGGACCGTTTTTCTGGTTTTAGCTTAAAAATGAGGTGTTGGCCAAATCTCAAATCCTAAAGCACCGTCCTGAACCACTGTGCTAAACGGGAGATAAATGGGAAAATAGTATAAGTGTATGCTCCGTAAAAGACTGCCATTTTGATGAGATGCAACTAATTGCTTGTGACCCTCTGGCAAACTGAAGAAAATAGCTGCCTCCAAAATTTATGACGTTTCTTCCTTTTCCATGAAGGTATCCCACAGAATTATAACCTGCAGGCAGTGTTAACATGTGAGCTGTGTTATCCGCACAGCAGGATGCAGTGTTGCTGATAAAGTGAAAAGTTCCTAACACTGATCTGATTTGTAAAGAGATAAAAAAAGGGGTCAAGACATGAACAAATATTGGGTGTATCAGAGCTAGAGTAATGGAAAAGGGAGTTTGGATTGAGTGTTCTCGCTGTACAAACAGCATTTCTTTTTCTTCTTTAAGAAGGAAAAGTATAGAAATGAGTTAATTACATTAATGTGCTTGGTATTGTTCATAAAAGGTCCTGCAGAATTAAACATCGTTGGAACTAGATGATCTTAAAGTCCTTTCCAACCCTAACTATTCTATGATTCTGTGATCTCTGAAGAGTTAAGCATTCTTCCATTAAACAAATTTAACAGCAGAGTAGTGGAAGCCTTCATGTATTAAAACACATCTGCGCTAAAGGCCATGCCTGCTTTAGGCATTTCAGGTGTGTTTTAGTAACGGACTTGCTTTTCCCAAAACCATTTCAGGATTTAAGTCCCTTTTCCTCAGGAAAATATATTACTGCTTATAAAATCTGCAGAAATTCTGCTGTCACTACAAAAACCATGTGGTCTATACAAGCTTGGATACCTGTAATCTGAGGATCCATAAGGCCTCTCCTGTCTTTGCACAGTTAATCTCCAGGCAGAGTTTGTTAGAAAGCCCTTGGGCTCCTCTGGATGCTGTTTTTAATACCCAACTAAATGGGATCAGAACAGTATAAAAAAAAGACCCAAAAAATCCAAATCATTACCAATATATTTAGCTGTGTTACATGCATACTTGCTTCATGAATACACTGTTATCCGACACCACCAGTGTTATTTTATCCCCAGAGCTGTGCTTTTTTGAGATGGCTACTCGGAAATGCTACTCGGAATATGTCAGATTAATTGATGTCTGGCTGATGCATTCCCATGCAAAGAAATACACCTTGAATGAGATTTGATCTGCTCTAGTATTAAGCAAAGCAGACAGCTTAGGTGATTCAGGCTTCGTTCTCTTTCTGCATTTGATTGTACTAGTAAACCAGCCTGTCAGTAAGGAACTAAACAACTATCCCAAATTTCAATGCTGAGTCTGATATATTAGATACAAGTCCACAATCGGAGGATTTACAAACAGTCAGTGAGAAATGAAGATAAATATTTCACTGAGAAAGGTTACAAGATGGACAGAAACCACAGGGAAACTTTGGTTTAGCATTTTGTCTCAGGTGAGAGGCAACAGGTTAACTTATGGCTTTATGGAGTGCTCACAGCTGACATACTAACTGAGGGGAACCTTCCTTTATTTCTGAATTTGCCCTTCCACAGGAGGCCAGCTATTTAAAGAAAGACACATTTACCAGTTGTCTCTACATGAAAAATATACTAGTGCAAAAAAGAGTGGAATACTAAAAGCCAGACTAAGTAAACCTGCCATGATTTTATAGCAAAGGATTCCAGTGTAGCCTCCAAAATATCAAAGTTGCAGAAGAATCATAAAAAGAAATTTAGGAGCTGTTCAGTGTAAATGCTTCTGATAGCATTCTTATTCACACAGCTGCACTATTTAAAAACAATTCTGTCAGAAACTAGGGTGTTTTTCACATGATTGGAATATTCATAAATCAGTGACTAGTACAACTAAATCTCTTCTAAATGAGATCCTTATAGATTTACAATGACTGTCTCTCTGAATGGAGGTTGCCATGGTTACAGCACAATTGTGTGCGGAGCACACTTTCATCACAAATTGTTACACATTTATATACAAATAGTTGGAACACATTTTTCCAGCTTACTTTGAAGTGAGAGCTACAAGGATAGTCGTCAGGGAAAGTTCCATATCTGAGCACAGGCACAGTGATGGTCCAGCTGTGCTCAGAGTCATTGGACAGATCAAGTTGGGGTGGAACCCAGGAGGTCTCTATCAGACCTCCTCCTCAGTGGCTATCACAGGTTACTTGGGGCTTTATCCAGTTGGATTTTGAAAGCTTTCAAGGTTGGAGGCAGCACAACTTCCCTGAGCTGTGTGCAAGAGATGGTAGTGCTGCTTTGAAAACTCACACTATTTCCTTCTGTGGCTAGGGTAAAAAGCACTTTTGTACAATCTGTCTTAGGAGAAAGATATTACTGACTTACAGTCAGTCAGCTTTGCTCTCCGAGCCTCCAGTAAGACTCTCCCTTTCCAATTTCTGCTGTCTTGCTCGCAGTATGGAGTACAAACAGCAGAACCCTTGCTCCAGTCTCCTTTCCTGTAGTGGTGCTCAAAGGTAATTTCAGAAGCCTCCTTGTGTAAAGGCAAACGTTCTCTGGGCAGCCAGTTGTCCTGCTGAGGAAGTGTTATTAAAACATTTTTTTTCTTTATTACCCTGCTGCATTTTATTGCTCTGGCTGCATCAGAGCGTGCCGCGCTTACTGAACAGAATAGTAACTGCTGTATAATCCTGTCACAAAATGCCCAGCATTCTTCATCCACCCTTTCATGATATCCTTAACTCCTGTAGGGGATTTCTCCATTTGCATAGGCTCAGACGTAGTTGTTTAGAATGTAGTGTTTGATACAGCTCTGAAAATGAGGGAGGACTCTTTCTTTTCACCACTTTGAAAAACTGAGAAATAAACCAGCCTTTTGAATGACTTTGCCAACGATTCTCATGTAACTAATTTGGCTCAAGGCTTCTTGGCATGGTTTAGGAAACAGGGTACAATCTTTTTTCTTCTCCTTCCCCTCTCCCTTATGAGTCCCTGATAAGTAACATAAATTAGAAAAACCTGCAGGAGGCCTAAACTCTTCTTTGAATCCGAAATCAATTTTTGAATATATGATTCTTAATGTTTTAATTACAAATACAGATTCAGAAGCAAAAAGGAAAACTAAGTTTCTAAACATATTGACTTGTAATGGAAATCAGGCTGCAAGTGCTGTCTGTGCCTATTCCTAAATCTTCCTGTTGAAGTGTTTGCCTATTTACAAATATGTCTATATACTTGGATATTTAATGCAGGGTTATCTCACAGTAGTGCTGTGAGGAACCCTGATCTCAGTAATATGCTTGGAACCTGACTTACATCTGTTGAAAACTAAGTTTGCCGTTTGTTCCTCTTTGGGGTTTGGAGGTTTGAAACAATTCTACAAACAAAAGCTGCTTATCACTTACTGCGTCCGGCAAAAGCCTTAGCTGTAAAACCTGTTGTTTTATATGTGTGTGTCTACACAGCACACATAGATCTTTCCTCATATTCATCAAAAAAGAAACGCTGAGTTTGTTGTTTGATATGCAGGGTTTTCAAAATACTCTCTGGTCAGTAAATGACCTTTTAAAAATAAATCTCTAAGCTTATTTAATGATCTCACTGTTGAACTTCTCATTCGTTGGCACTGTTTCCACTACTTTCAGTCTTTCAGAATCTTCCAGTAGGGAAGAGAGGATTTTAGTAGAGTTATTTTCTTTGTCTTTCAGCAATTCAAAAATCTAATCAGTACTAAAAATCTTCTGGGCTTTTATTAAGTTAGCTCTGATTTATATAATTTGCCATAAAGTTCATTAAAGACTTCATTAATTTTTCACCAATCTGTAAGAGTCTTATCACTGCTGTTTTTATTAGCGCAGATATAATTAACTAGGTTTGACTTTTTAAATTTGGGGCAAGTCATTTACCTGCCCTATCACTACTTTTATAATAATTACATTTTGCTTTGTCAGATGTGAAATGGTTCTCTTCTTATCCGTCAGCTCCAGTGATTAGGACACCCTATTTCAGACTAAGTGCTTGCCCTGACATTTTGATCTCAGCAGTTTATGTTCTCATTAGCTGACTGAAATCTTTGGTCTTTCCCCTTTCCGGAAGAATCATGGAGTTTGATACTCCCAACACTAAAAAAGACAAAGAAAATTCCCATTGACCTGTACCTCGAACATGAACCCTGAATGAATTGATGTCAACCTGGAATTCACTTGGTGTTTTAACACTGCCTTCCCTAGAGCTTAGTGGTCCTTCCTTGGAGCAAGGAAATGTAGTAACTTGGCAAAGGTATGTTGCATGTCAGACCACAAGTCAGGGTACTGATTGGAAGAGTCTTCTAGAATATGATTCTTTAACAATTTTTTGTCCTCTGAAAAGACTTTTGCACTCCCTAATGCACCATCATTTGTACTATACCATCATCTATTTGACTTTTAATCTCTACCAGTGATTTCCTAAGAGACTGTCATTCCAGTACTGTTGAGTATACAGACCCACTCATGGCCTGCAGATCAGCTGGACCATTCTGTTATGGATCAATATCTACCATCTAGTAGGCCATGTCTCAATGTGCGATAAACCATATACTCTGTTATAAATTTGTAGGAGGTAAATAATAAGGATAAGTAGGTATTAAAGGTAGTGTTGAGAAGTGAAGCTGGAGTGAAAAAGCAACAGTTCTGTGATTTACTTCAAACCAAAGGTTATTGACTTTTTTCATCCAATAATCTAAAAACAGCTACAGGAAATGAGTACTAACTGTATTTTCAAAGGAAAAATGAAGCCGGTACCCATTCTCTTCTTCTTTCAGAACTGACACTTCATAGTAACTTCCTCTAATACTAATTAGTAGTCATTAGAGAAGAAACATGATCTTGCAAGAAAAACTCTGTTTTATTCAGAATTATTGTTATAGTTTCAGATTTTCTTCCTTTGCCCCCTTCCATTTGTACTCATCCTTGATAAAGTAACGTAATAGTGCAAAAGGTATCACTGAGATTTGTATTATAACTCTTAGCCTTCTGCCACTGCAGTATTAGGAGCCATTTGTAACAAAGGAATGTTTCGAAACAGGAAGCAGAGCAATGCACTTGGTAAGCACAGAGTTTGTTTGGCACCCTGAAGGGAACTCCATTACAGACACAGTGACATGACAAATACGTATATTGTCTCCAATACCTTAAATTCAGTGGATTTAATCCTTACCTTTGAAAGGATTTTGACAAACCATTCATCTGAAGGACTTCTGGCATGCACAGGTGATGCTGGTTCACATAATGATTTTAAAGCTGTGTTGCTTTTGTTGACTTTAATGCAAAAGTGAATGCATACAGAGAGGCTAATAAGGACCCTTTGCACACATTTGATACTCTACTTTGAAGCAGGAGTATGTTCTGATATTTCATTGAGAGTTTATTCGGAGATATATCCTTTAAAGGTAAACTTCATTTAGTAGCAAAAGAGTGAAAGCATCTCAGTTAACCATGATCCTGACTTCTCCCTCTTGACAGATGGGAAACTATTAATATAGCTTATTTCTAATTCTCATGATTGTTACAAATAGTGCTTTCCTCCCATACAGCATTTTTCATCTGAAGACCTAGAACAACCTGTGTCAGCATGGGAAAGAGCATCACCATCCTGCCTTTAGATCTTCTGATCATAGCCTCTGGAGATTATATGATCTAAAACACAAAAGTTTGAGTAGCTACTTATACTTTCCAGCACATGAAAATTAAATTAGACTTGATTGAATGTCTAAATTAAAATACCTTGTTCTATTTATGGTTCTTGATTAATCTTTTTAAAACTATTGTGCCAGTCTAAAGGTTTTCTCTAAGTTAGCAATATTTCCTCTTTAAATTGGTTCTAAGAGGCAAGTCCTGTATCTGCACCAAGCAACATTAGCTCCAGTGGGACCAGGAGCTTGCTCACACAGAATTCACAGCTTTGATGACAAAGATTTAACCTTCTGATAGCGTACATGTCAGATAAATTAACTTGCCTGCAAGGAAACTGCGGCACTAGGATTTCTTATTGTATACTTGAAACTTGAAATTCACAAAGATGAAAAGAAAACAAACAGAAAGCAAAGCTAAACAAATGACTTCCAAGAAACACAGAAGAGGAGAGAAGGAAGTGGGTATTTTGTCTGTTATTTCATAACTTTTTTTCTAATTTGAAGGTAAAACAATAACATTATTGTTATAAATTTTTAATGAAAAAAAATAAAAACATCTGTCAGTTTGCAATGAGAAATAAGCAATCTCAGCCTTGAAGTTGAAAGATAATTGAGTTCTTTTCACATAAATACAATTTTAGGGAGATTTATTTGCAATTCCCTGTGAGACTGATTGGAGTTTCAAGGGCTGAGCACCTCTGAAATCAGAATTTAAAAGGTTTTTAATAGCCAGCATCTTTCAGGGTAGGGAATGCTGAGAGCCTGAAAAGCTGGAGAGAGCTGCCTGTGCTGTGTGTCAGTTTTTGCAGAGACATTCTCCAAAGCTCAGAACAGACATGAAAGCCACGGGGGAGGAAACATCCCTACTAATTCAGCAGCACTGTTCTTTGTTCTCTTTCTGATTTATCTGTGCAGCTCTGCATTGTTCGAGGCACTGAGCAGCTGTGGTTTATCTTTTTTGATGGCCATAACAGGGCCTATCTTTGTAGCAACTGACCAGAGGCGAATGAAGTTCTTTAACAGCAACTGGTCCTTTCTGATGCACTTGGCTGTGTGCCTGTGACTCCTGATGCTTCTTTTTAACAAATACTTCTCAAGCTCCAACGCAGTTGCTGCCCACTGTTCTCCTCCCAGCTGCTGCTGTCCCTGGGCTTACGCTGTCTCATGCTACCCGTAACTACCCCACCACTATCTTAATCTGCTTCTTCCATCTGCTACTTCTGCACTTCAAAAGCCCACTTCCCACTCTACACCTTCAGAAACATACTCCTTACTGCCACGGTTGTTGAAAATAGAGGCATGCACACAACAAATCTGCACTTGTCAGCAAACACTAGCCTGGTTGTTATTCTTTCTATTTTCCTTTTCCTTAGTGGGTATTGTGCAGGTGGAGATTTGAGAGTGACCCGAACAAGTTTGTGTTGGAGGCTTTTTGCATGTCCTACATTAATCTGTTATTGCAGCCTCACACTTGTTTTTCACACAGGCCACCAAATTGCTTGCTGATTTCACTCAGGCACACCCACATACAGGCAAAATCCTTTAGGGAATATAAAAAACTTACATTCTTTTGAAACAAGATATATAAAGCGTGGTCTTTAATGTGACGTTATTCGCTCTAGCTGTTGGCTTAACAGCAACAGGTTCTTTCTCCAACTAACACTTCTCTTCATCCTCATGAAATTTTTGCTTAGCCTTCTTTGATAGCCTTATGAATATTTTAAACTGTCTTCTAGCAGCAGTACTCCTCTTCTATGTTATTTCCTCTAAGATTAGTCCCCAGTTTATGTGCTACTCATTTGGCAAATGTCTTGCTTGGAACAGTCACGCACCCTATAATTCAAATAAGCATTTTAAGAGGTGTAAGCTTTGAACATGTGCACAAGTATCTTGTGAATCAAGATGTAGTAAAGTAAGTGACCAAAGTCTGTCCTGTGCACATGTGTATTTTTCTCAGTATCTTCTGTATCACCTGTGTTTCAAATGTGTTTTGTGATGGGACTTAAGAGCAGAATAGCATGGGGCAAACCGCAGTGTGAATTTGTAACAGTTAGCTACTGCCTGATAAATATCAATGCATGATCAATGCACAGTGAATTATAATTTAGACATTGATCATGTGCCACTGCCCATACATATATTCCATTGTAGCAGACATGTATGCTATTTTTCCTCTTCTAATATAATTCTGTCTCACTCAGCTTTACAGTCAATTCTCATTGTCTATAAACAGTAGCAGTCTGTAATATGTCTTATTAGACCATCTTTCATTGGAGGACCTTAGAAGTTAGTTATGCTATATAGCACCCAAGAGAGTCAGTTAAGAAATCTGTTCTCAGAGGAATCTCTTCAACCATCACAGAACTGCATCTTCTCAAAGAGAGTGTTGCAAAATATACAAAACAAGTCACAGCAGTACGCAAAAAGGTTCCCAACAATATGAAAAGGAAAATTCACATGGAATTGAAGCTGATGCTATCAATCTCTTTTTTTGTTTTCCAAATGACTCCTGAGAATTTTTATCAATTCCTTCAAAACCAGTAAATCACCTCATGTTGTCTTCTGAATTTTCCTTGGAAATTAAAAGCAATGAAAAGATGAAGCCACCACACAGTGCATTACACATTCGTTGCCTGGCCTACAAAAGCAGTAGGTTTATTACTGTTCGTCTCATAAGCACTTCTGTTACTGTGTGCACTTTTGTATATTTAAATCTGTTGTTAGATGTGAAAGCACTCATTTCACTTAATTTATAGGGAGAAGAGAAACTTACATGGTTTTGACAGATCTACCTAGGAACAGCAGCACCAATGTATTTTTTAAATAGGGTGGAAGATAGAGGGGGCCTTTGGACCAGTAGTGAAGGCATTTTTGTATTCAGTGTAATTTAATGAAAACGTCTGTCTCAACTTGTCACTAATTCTGGACTTGTCATTAATTCTCTCGGGTTTTGATTAATCTGCTCCCTATTGGTTTGAGTGATGCATATTCATTGCTTAGAATTCAGAAATAACTACTTAGCTCAGAATTTTCAGTTATTAAAATTAACATTTTATTAATGTTTTCTCATTTGTTTTTTCAGTCCATAATATCGAACTATAGTTAAAGCATTAGAACTAGCTTTTTGAAACAGCTGTATATTGGGAATTTTTTATTTCAAGGGTATTTTTAGTCTTAATGTAAGGTGTTAAGTCTAGGCGACAGGCAAAAGAAGGCTTTGTTTCTCTGGTTCAGTGTCTAGAGAAATAGTGTGCTCCCACTACCAGCTCAATGCATTTCTTTCCACTGTGAGTGGCAGAGAGACATAATGCTTCAATTTATCTACTGTGTTTAGACAGCAGTCAGATAAGGAGTCTGATATAGAGGGTATATTCTCCAACACTTGATAAGTCAGTAAAACCCTCAGGCTTTGGTGATTTCAAGTCACTAATTTATGACAGGGACACTGAGGGAAAGCAGCTTGGTGAGATTAAAAGAAGAAAAAACATCCGTGCCATATTTTGGAGGGCAAAAAGGATATGGAGCCCTGATCTTAGTAAATTGTTTGGAAGGAACAACAAAACTTATTTATATAGACATGATAACAGATGAGTTGCCAACTGGCCTTATGGAAGTCGGATGAAAAGCTGGCAAAGCACTTGGACTACAAGTGGGAAGTAAGTGACAGTACAGCATAAATGGAGAACAAGTCTTTTTGTCTGTACATTCTGTCATCATTCAGAATCTGGATTGTGTTTCTTCTCCTGTCCTTATGCTGTCTTCCGGGTATAAGGTAGAAAGGATTACTTGGATATCTTGTAAGAATTCCAGATTCGATCTTCCTTCTGCAGTGCTTCTCACAAGGCATTTTTGGCATTAGAGGTAACGAACTGAGTCTGGAGCTTTGTCTTTTTTAATTCTAATTGAGGAGGAAGAGAATATCAATATTTTTTAGATGATAACATCTGCAAAATGCTGAGGTGGCTTTTTTCAAGTACTGTATATTTTAGCAAGACTATCTTTCATTTCGATTCACGGTAAAAATAAGATACAGTCATTTAAATGCATGGTATGACACAGACATTTTAACATCTAGTGCTTTATTTGTTGAAAAGCATGTAAAAAAGTAACTGAGTTTTCTGGAGGTATTGCAGAAAAAAAAGTATTAAGAACGTATATTAAAAAAGCTATGTTTTCTACTTCTGATTCATTAATATTTTGATATTTGGTGCTGTGCTCCCAGTAAGTGGATCCTTAACTTCTCCTGAGTAAAGCGGTGATGGAATTCTGTGGATGGAACTCAGGATTACAAGATTCTTTTTTAGTTAATGAACTGATGCAACTTCCAAATATTTTGGGGAGTATTTTGCATGTTGCATATAGTCCTATGTCTGAGTTTATTCAGGTCCTGTAGTCCTGAAATATTCATGTCATGCAGAAACTTGTCTGAATATAAATGACATCAAAATCTGGTGCATTCAAATCACAGCTTCTCAACTGACTGTCATTTCTGTAAAGAACATCAAAACTCAGATCTAAACACATTTAATCTTAGTTTAGATCCAGACCTAAGTTTCACAGTGGAAACTGATGTCATATTCTTAGTGTATCCTGTCCTTAGTGGATCAGTCTCAAATCTGCAAGAAGAAGGGTTAATTTTAAGTAATCACATGTCTGTAATAGTCCCCAGTGCTGCTGATTTTGAGAGCCTTTCTTTAAATTTCAATTGTAAAGATCCAATTTTAAAATTTTGTGCTGTGATTAAATTGCTTCTCTGACTGAGCTGTGTTTGAATAATCAATCTGTTGCATTCAGTTCGCGGAGTTATAATTCACAGCTTTCAAAAGTAATTTTTCCTCAAAAATTATGTAAATCCCAATACAGACGCGACATAAATCCAAATCAGCTGGGCTCCTGTCGGATTTGTTTTTCAAATATCTCCTCTTTGTTCTTCGTAGCTGAAATGAGAAATATTTCTCTTTTCTGGTGTGTCAGAATAAGCTGGCTTTTGTGTTCTCTAAGAGGGAACCTACTTCCAACATGTGAACCTCGCTGTGATCTTTTAAACAGGAAGAGGTGCAATGCTCAGTTCAAGTTACCAAAACGTGAATGAAAAGACAGTTTTATAATTGTTTTTACTGTAATATATAGTTATTATAGTGGCTACATGCACAGATATATGGAAATAATAGCCAGTGAAACAGAGCAGAGATGTTGATGCATTTGCATGTAGCAAATCTTTACTGTTCTCTCCCACAAGTAGATTTCTTTGGGTTCTAATCTAGTGTCTTAAGCCCCTAAGCAATCTCAAGCAGCCAACAATTAAAGCTTTGTAAAGATATTTCCATTTCCCATAAGTATGGAATTTCCCCCAATCTTGCATATGTTAGCATAGGGGGTGGCTTTCTCTTGGTGTGTCTTTAGAGCTCAAAAGAATGGTGGCCAATTTGTAAGTAATGAAGCGACTTGTGGGAAAAAGTGGCAACAGAAATTTTCTGTTTCCCCATAATTGAAATCTAGAGCCCAGTTTCAGTTCAAGGCAGTGAGAACTGAAATGTTGTCATAGCTGTAACCCCATCTGCTCCATCCCCATTTCAAGCCTGCCTTCCCTGCCGGTCCGGCTGCCCTTCTCCACTCCCGGTCCTTGTTCAAATCATGTTTATTGCTTCACCCAAGCTCTTCATGAGCTCCCATGTGCTCCTGCAGGACCTTGAGATCCAATTGCTTCTGCTCGCTTCCAAATATTTCTCTGTTCCTTGTCTCTTGCCTTCTCATATGCCTGGACATTGCACATTAGCACCAAAGTAAGTAACTTAGAGAATACGTGGCAGTGCACCTTACTGCTCATCAGCACCTGGGCAACTATACTGTGAGGCTCCCTCAGAAAATAGAGGTAAGTTGCCATCTTTTCTTTGATAAAGGTTAAATGAGCAGCTATCCTGGATAAATCCTGGTCCATTTCTGAATTTCAGGATGACACAAAAGACTTGGCCGCATAGGAAATGCAGCTCAAGACAGGAAAGACAGCTTCTGTTGATTTAATGAACTGCAGAATTCTGACAGAAAGCCATGAAAAGGAATAAGAGTTTTCTCTTATAAAGCAGGCTATGAAAAGAAGATACAGAAGATTATTCCAGCTATACAACAGCTCCTGGATTTGAAGAAAGCAGTGACAAGGGGCATATATTTCTTAAACTCATGACAGTTATTTAACAATATTTGCACTCTGGTTGTATAAATCATGGAAAGCAATGCTCTTTCACAAAGGTAGCCCATGGTTAGCATTGAATAACTGCCTTACAAAGCACCTCTTGCTACTCCTAAGATAACAGAAGTAGCTGCTTACTCTCCATTATACAATTATCAGGTTCTAATCCCTTTATAGACCATAATCTAGCTTTAGGCCTTTTCCCATCCATAGCTATGCCTCTAATTGAGTTTACTTAGGAAGTGAATATGCAGTTGTCAGTAACATAACTGACAGACTCATTTTTCTACTTTTCAAACAGCTAGCCGTGCAAACAGCCATAATATCTGGCAAAACCTTGCTCTTCGTGAGCTAAATATTTCTTCTTCATTGTCTGTCTTAAAATGCCTTCTATCTCAAAAAAAATTTGCATGTTTCTGTGGCTTCCCAAAAGGTAGGAGAGTCTGTAGAGATGCTGTCATTGTGGTGTTCAACAACACAAACTGATCTAGTTAAGATATTACTCTGTGGGGGTTTTTAAAGGAACCTTATTTACCTAAAGCAGCCCACCCAGAATCTAACAGGACTCGGAGCTGTTATTCTATCTCAGTTGAATTCAGAGAAATGGTGTAAGCAAATCAGAGGAAGACTACTCCTGCCTTCGAAGCCAATGTTGAACCTGGAAATGGAGATAGAAAACTCAATTTTTTCATTGATTCAAGTTGAAGTATTGCCAATCCAAAAGGCAGTTCCTGGTCTCAAGCAGCTTTCAAATGAAATAGCAAGAGGGAGTAGTTACATACAATGGCAGGATTATATCTTAGAGGAACAATAGAGAAAGAACTAGCATGATTTAGACATGGCTCTGAATCAGAAGTGCTTAGTTAATTATGTGATTGATACAGAGGATGTTCACAGCACCGCTAATGGGTACACAGTCTTGCCGTGCCCTCTTCTTACCTTGCAAAGAGGAGAATTGAAGTAACTCAGCCTACAGTTCAACACAGGCTAGCAGTGATTGCCATCTTTAGTTTGCCTCTGGATGGACAGAGTTGCATCCCACTGGGAGGGTGTCCAAAAAGTAGTCATCAAAAGAAATCAGGGGTGGGATATTAAAATAAAAAAGGTGAAAGTCAGACATGACACATGTCATCTTTCTGATCCACGTATTCCAATGCATCATCAATAGCACAGCCCAGAAGTGATGAAGATCCCACAGTGAAGAAAAGTTAAGTAATGATTCAGAAGTTGACAGACTGGAAGTGAGGCATGATGTGATACACAGAAAGAGAAGAAGAGATAATCCTTTTGATTTCTCTGAACAAGGCTGCACTCTTACAGATGTATTGAACTGCCACTTCAAAAGGCATTGTTCTTCTTTCAGGGTGGAAAGATCTTTTAATTTACCAGTATTATCATTTCAGATTGGTACTGCCAGGGTTAAATCCCTTATGTGCCTCAGACGGAAGTTTACAAATAAAACCCAATGGATGCAGGCATACATTTTGTAGAAGATACAGGTGCAATAAAAAACAAGCCTCTCTCTGGTGTTCTCAGTCTCAAGTTCTTGCTGTTGCTGCCTCATACTCCAGTAAAGCTGAAGGAGGAGGATGAGAAGTGCTGTAAATGGCTGTGTATCACTGATGCTGTGGCGATAACGTTGTATCTGAATGGGGAAGCAGCTCAGATTTCAGTACCAGCACATCTGATACGCAGCACTTTGTCCATCGAGATTAAATGAAGTGTTTGCTCGTGAACAAGGAAGTCTTCCTCTGGGTGAAAGCTTGTTTATTGCAGTATGGGCCCAAGTTCTTCTCTGTTCAGCAAAAATCATGTTTCAGACTGCATTAACTTCCAGCAAGTGTTTATATTTTTGCTTGTATTGCAAAAGTGTAAAAACAATGTGAATTTCGATACTTACTTCATTGCTTTCCTGACTGGTGCCACAATACCATTAAATAAAGCTATTTTCACTGGGGTTTTAGCTTCTCTGAGATTAGTTTCACTGTATTTCATAACTGAGTTAAAAAGCATTTCCACAGAGTTATGGAGTAACCGAAATCTCCTGTTCATCTAATCTAATCATTTCAAGTATGACTGGCACTCCTAACAATTGCCAGAATAATGATAACCTTTGTTTCCTGGGACACTGTTGGTGCCTAAAATGAGAAATCTCAGCTCCTGACGAGTTTTCAAAACATTTTTTTTGCTTACAAACTTTGAAAGAAACCACAGCAAAAAGGGCTATACTGTAGTGTGGGTGTCTTTCTGAGTGGCAGTTTATCTGACTGGCCATGAATGGTAATGAATCACACCAATATTTTCCTCCTAATATCACCTCTATTCCCTTTTTGATTTCAAGTGGCTTTCCTGTGCAAGATAAATTTGCAAATGCAAAAATCCCAGAAATTTCAAAGCGTAATTGCTACAGACACTGAACTTTTCCAAATCTGTTTATTCTTATTACTGTAATTAATAATAATAGCAATAGATATGGTGCCCTGTCATTGAAGTGCATAATTTCTTAAATAAGGCTCAGTGTATGTAAAATCTTCCTTCACAGTCAGTACATGAAAGTATTCCTAATGAGTCAGAGAATAACTATTGCAGTTCATTTTACTTAATGATGCCTCCGCTCAGAATTAGCATACATTTCTTTTAGATAGCTAAATGAGATTGCCTCAATATAACTAAAATCAGAATTTAGTCTCCCCCAAAACATGCAAAAGTGAAAGTTTTTTACCTAGGGTATTACTTGTGTTTAGTTCATGCCATTGAACTATTGCAGGCGTCCAGGAGCACCCACTGAGCGCATAAGTACTTCTGAATATCAGTGGCTTCGGAGTATCAGAGAAATAGGACCTTCAGAGACAAGGAAAACATAAACCAGTAGTTTGTACGAGATCTTTTTGTGTTACAGAACCCCAGCAAACTGCAAGTCTAGATACGAGTTTTATGTAATGATCAACATTAAAAATTCCATCGTCGGATCAAATAGTGGTGGATAAGACATGATGAGAATATGCTGTCTTTATTGTCCGTGTTAATGTCATTGTTCCATTTTCTGATCATACTAAAACCTTTTTTTATTAGGAGATAAGGCAGATGTGACCTGGAAGATATTACATACACTCTGATACATATGGCATTGTTGAAGGTGCTTTTTCCTCCTTAAGTTTAAAATGTGTTTTTCCCCAGTAAATTCCCTATGGTATATGCATTTTTGTTTGAAATATGTAGCTCCTTTTCTTCTCTTGAGGCAAAATTGCTAGGATTTTTATTTTAATTTCCTTTTGGATAAGACTTTAATATACATCTGCTGGAGGCACAAGAAGCTCGAAAGTGAGATTGCTGGAGAAAAATTCTTTTGGAATGATTTTTTTCCAGAATAAAGTTAAAGTTTGGGGATCTTGTGTAAGAGAAGAGGCACCCTACTACAGCACATCTTCCTCCTGTTGCTTTATACAAGCATATCAAAGTAATATTCCTTTAACTTTGTTTTTTGTGTATATAAATGTTCAAGACACACCAAAAGTCAACATAATTTTTAACTCCATTTTCCAGGGATAACAAGCACCGCATTATTCTTATTTTGATGAGTCTAGTATCTAATGCTATTCACCTGATGAACCTCACGCTTTTGTCAGAGAAAAATACAGGCTACAGATAGCTCAAGTCTTTCATCTTTGAGCAGGAAACACTAGGAAAGCCAGCTGTTCCTCTCAGCCCTTTCACAAAAGAAGTCCAGAGAGGTTCAGTTCTTTTCTTTCTGTAATTCACCTGTATGAAGCTATTACTGGAAATGACTCTCTGTAAAGAGCAGCGATACAGGGACACAAGGAAAAGAGGATCACCTAAAAATACCGTTGGCAAACTGAAATTTATTAGAACCCTACTGAAGAATGTGACTGAATTTGAACAGTAGAAGAGAGCTGGTGGAAGAATTAACATAAACACAGCTAAGTCACTATACCAGAGGTATGTGGCCTCTGTTCACAAAAGAAATGTGCTGCTTGGGATCTCTTCTGCTGCATCTGACCATCCACAATAGTGGCTCCTAAAATGTCACCTTCTTTCTGCAGAGCAGCAGCAGATTGTCCTTTCTTATCAGACCCTGATTTGGCAACAATGATGCATGCACATAATTTCTAGACCTGATTACTGCAATTCATTATAGCTAGGAATGAAGTCATTTGCCTTGAGACAGCTCAAGTTATATCAACCGACTCATGCAGCAGCCAGAGCTGCCAGCTCCCTACTATCAACTTTCCACTCTATTCTCTGTCCCAGCTCCCTGTAGAACACACAATCCAATTCCAGGGTCTGATCTTTCCTGATGGGCGTGGAATGGCTAATCAGAAACCATCACTGAAGCTGGTACTGACTGGTGCCTGTGTTGGCACCAGCTGCTGAGTGCTGTTTGCGCCTGGAGATTGTGCTGACCTCTCCCTTACAGATGAGCTCTCTCCACCTATTTTCTAAGCCAGCTACTGCGTTCTTTGCCTACTCAAACCACCCACTGAAATGAGGATGTTTTGCATGCACTCAAAATGAGCAGGATCCCAATCTCTTTCTTCTGAAGAATATTTAGTTAATTAAGGTGCTGAAATAGAACTGAGGTATTTACAGTTATTATCTAAATTATTCTTATATGTCAATGTTTTTATCTGAAAATAGTGTCTTATGTTATTTGGGTTCATAAAAGACTGTGCAAGTGCTGGTTGCCACTGTTATTATACAAATATAGATTCTGTGATCAGAGACTCATGAGACTGAGCTCTCATAGGGTTGACCAAAAATCTCTGACAACAGTTAGTGGGAGATGTCTAAACAAAGAGCACTGAAATTGGGTAAGCACATGGGAGCAATTTCCTTGACATTCCTTCCCTATTTCTTACAGTCCTTTCCTTTGGAAATTCCTGAAGGGATTGTCTATGTTTTTGTGTTTAATACATTTTTGCATGTTATATATAAATTATATATATTATGTAGAAAATGGTTATGAGCAAATAGTCGTTTTCCTTGTCAAAGACGTGACAAGAGTAGACATAAGCATGAGACTACATTAGTATTGTCAAAAATGAAAGTTAAAAGGTCATCTGGTCCACAGCAAGCCAAATAGAGATCAAAACTTCAATTTGTCTTTTTCATTCTGCAGTCTATATACGTAAGCTATCTTAAGGAATGGAAGCTTTCTGACAATGTCCAAATTCTCTCCTAGGAAGGAACAGCAGCGAGTATACTGATCCTGGTTAGACACACAGTTCAACCATGTCAAAGCCGAAGCAAGACCAAGGTAAGCATTGCTTATAGACACAGAAAACCCAATTGTGTTAGTAATTAAAAGAGGAATTTCAGTCACAGTTCTATCACTATTCTGTATGTGCCCGATGTACAAATATCCTGTCTCTACATATTGATGAAAAGAGGAATGTAGCATGGCTGTACTGGGTCACACCAAAGGTGATTTCTCTTCCATCTGTGATGCCAAGGGAAGAATGCAGGAATAAGTAGAGTGCATGCACATGTACAACAGGTATTTCCCAGCCTGCAGTCATTTGCAGTCCTGGGGCATTTTGAGGTTGTCACAGTTTTGGCAAGTGTTTTCCACTTCTTCTAGAGTTCTCTTTTTTGGATATGAAGGCACTAGAAGAGCATCTTTATTCAGTTTGCCTGTCTGACTGCTGCTGAGCACTAAGTTGTCTTTTTCAGGCAACTGTCATAACACCAAGATTTCTGAGTCAATGTTCAGCTGGGAGCTCATCATTTCATGCATGATTATTGTACATCAGTTATTTATATTCAATTTCACCTGCCATTTTATTTGCCTGCTCAATCTTGTAAGGATCTTTTGCAATTCTGGCTGTGTTTTTGCCAACTGTGAATCTCAGAACAGATGGGAAGTATTGTATGGACACAGAAAATGGAAAAAAAAGCCATAGTAGAAATGTCCTGCAATGAAAAAAAAAAAAAGTTGTCTTTGCATTTTGGGAAATAAATGGAGATCATTAAACAGCACCAAAAAAATATCAACATCTCTTGCCTGATTAAATCAGAGAAGATGGTTTACTATGCAGCATTGCAGGAAGAGTAAGTGTGATCCACTGTGTTTGGATCAACTTTTTAAGTGGTAGTATAAGTAGTTAAGTAAGAATCTGGTAAGAAAGACCATGTTCCAATCACATTATAGGAAGAAGTACTGGAAATCTGGTGAATGTCCTGTCCCGTTTACCCACTCCACAGCCGTTTAGCTTTAGATGGTTTATCTCCAAACTTGTGGAGATTCTTCTGTTACTGGTTTTCATACTGGTTATAGTAGAAATAAGCTTTCATATTTTAAACCCAACCTTTTAATATCCTGAAGGACAAAGGATCTTTTTTAAAGTAGTTAGTACCCTGTAAATAACTCCTTGGAAATGTGGCCATTGAAGGCAACTCCCTGTCACAAAGCTTGGACAAAACACAGTTCTAGGAACACTGCTTGTTTTTCACTGCAAAATTGGCATTTCTCAGAGCAAGGATTTTGAATTAGTGACTAAGTGGCACCAGCCTCCTCAGGTACCCAAATATAACTACAGATGCTCAAGTGAAACGTGAGTTATGTTTCTCCTTTGATTGCCCAGCACACAAGCAGGTTAAAGGTCTCTTCTGTTTCTTCAATTTCAGCAATTGCTGGGCCTTCTCTAGTGCAGTCTCCTGGCAAAATCCTGTGCAGCTTTCTCCCGAAGTCTTGCATTGAGGCTGTAATAACCAAAAACTAGGCTAGGCTTGAGCTCGAATGAGAAGACTGCAGCTATGGAAAAGCAGCTGTTTCATCATTACCTTCCTCAGTGGCTGACATGGAAAGGAAAAGAGCATGGGATGTTGACTGCAGTAACAATGGTCACTTAAAAGGAAAGCCGAAAAATGTCAAGTGTGACTGTAAAGTAGCTAGAGAAAATCAAAGTGCATTTTGAAATGTTAAATCATGCACACTTACATATTTAGCTGGATTTCCTGCTGAACGCTTTGTGGAGGTACTGGACCACAAGATTTCTTGGTTCATCATAATTTCTGATGTAATTTAGTAGGTTGCCATCTGTGTTGCTAGTGCTAGAAGAAGGATTGAATCTGGAAATAATGTTCCTTTAAATCCATATTAGAAATCAATATCCAGAAGACTTTTCAAGACTAGAATATGGTGTGGTTGTAAAGCAGACAAAG
Source organism: Amazona ochrocephala (assembly GCA_039720435.1). Taxonomy (NCBI): domain Eukaryota; kingdom Metazoa; phylum Chordata; class Aves; order Psittaciformes; family Psittacidae; genus Amazona; species Amazona ochrocephala. The sequence goes on along the minus strand of CM077881.1, from coordinate 75,222,444 downwards.
GAGCAGCAGTATGAATGACAGCTTTACTAAAACCTTAGGCTTCACCTAAGGCCAAAATCATGCGTAAGTGGAATGAAATTGCCACTAATGATCCTAGTCATTAATGTTTAATTATGCATCTCATTGTGTAAAGTTCTTATTGTAAAGGAGTTCATTGTAACAATTAGAGTGCCTCTCTTCTAATTTATGGGCACCTGTTCTTTATTACCATGGTATTGAAATCAATACTGAAAAATGCTTAGGTACTTTGCATGCTCCATAATGTGCTGTATACAGCTAGGATTACACCACCTTCACTGAGCTCTGCTGACGTATATAATATATAATATAATGTAATCACACATACCTTCTGCTGTTCAACACTATATAGTTATTAGCTGCAGACCAAGTTGACATCTACTAAAATATGTTCTTCTGCTCTAAACTGAGGTCAAATCATTCTTCCCGTAAATCCAAGTTTCATAGTGAAGGCAGAAGTTATCTGAATGAGTATGGAATTGATCTTTGTAAGCCATTTTAAAATGATATTTTCTGGTTTCTGTATTTTTAACTTCTCCATTCCAAAGTCTCTGTCACTGTTATATGCCACTGCTATATATAGTATACATAGCATAACTGTTAAGTCAACTTTCATGGCATTCATTACCATAAGATATCCTGACAGAAATAGTTGCTAGGGATAGTAACTGTGTGCCAACAGCAAGAAAGCTAGCCTCAGACATTTCATGTGAGATGACAGACTAAAATCCCATTATCAATTCACAGCACTCACATACCAGTTTGACTCTAAAAATAATCGTATTCTTTGTAGTTTTTCATACATTGCCATATAATCTGCATAGAAAGTCCAGTTTATGTAATATTTAACTTCAAATAGCCATGGTGCTTTCTTGTGTAATTACTGAAAATTTTTCCTGATATGTATCGGTGATTATGTTTAACAAGCAACCCTTCAACAAGTATGCAGTGCTTTAAATAGTAACCCTTTTAACTTCAGCAAAGCATCAGTGAGGTTAGAGAGCTGTGCTACGATTGCTCAGTCCCAGCAACAAACACAGGAGTAGAATGAGAACCCTCCCAAGTTCTCTTATTCCTCTAGCACCTTGGTTTTGAAACCATCCAGCCCACTGAGATTTCAAACATGTTGCTACTTACAGCCATTAAAGCTAAGAAATGTTTTGCGGTAAATTGAACTTCAAGCATACAGGGCACCTGTAGGAAGCCAGGCGTGGCTTTCTAGATTCTATCTGATTCCTCAACTGTCAGGCAGACATTAGGCATGCCTCAGGCAAAATGTGGCTTAAGGTGTCCTTCCAGGTACTAGACCTGTTCTGGTTTAGTCTTAGATGTACTTGAGTCAGACCAGACACACTGCCTTTTTCTCTTTCTCTCTTTCTAGGCCATCCTCCCATTTATTCAAGCTACGGCAGCATTAGAGCAATGGCTCTATGCAATAAATGGACTTTAAATGACTTAAATCTCTAATCTGACCCATGTGGTCACTCATCTTCTAAGCAAAAGGATTTTAACATATGCTGTCTCACACCTATCCCAGAATTCACAGTATTCTCTTCCCATGTAAAAGCAAAACCAAGGAAAGTGGGGAAATACCATAGCACCAATATGGTAGCAGGAAATATTAGCAACAGTCCGTGCAGACTTTATAGCACAACAAAGAAAACTGGCCCATGATACGCTAATAGACAGAAATAGCAGAATCAACCTACTTGTCATGAGAACCCAAATGAAATTTCATTCCCAGTTATGACTTAAAGGTATTATATGTCCATAAACTATAGCATCTTTTTTGCATGAGAATGGAGTTCTCAGACACATTCTCTTATGCAAATTAATGTTTTTCAGTGCATCCGGTACTAGATGTACTAAGTATTTGCTGGTGTCTCAAAACAATGCCACAAATACTGCCCCTGAAATTCAGAAGAAGGTGAAAGAGGGCGAAACTGTCTTCATAAAATGAGTCTAGCAGGAGGAACCTTCAGAGAAAATCTGACCAATGTAGCAAATACATTAAAAGCATAAGAACAAAGAAGTACTCTTGACTGTGGAGAAGTTAGGATTTGGATCTGAGCATTTCAGACTCAAGAAAACACTAGCAACAGCTAGGGCTTGCTTCTAGTGCCAATTAAAGGCTATTCTTTTGGGGTTTTCTTTTCTGAATATGATTTACAGATGCTACATCTGCAAGCCATATCTTAATGACATTGCTCTGATGGTCTGGCTTTAATGTACTTTTTTAAACATGAAGTTTGACAGCCCAGTACCATTCATTGGAAATGTTTATTTAAATTATTATTTTGCATCCATTTTTTTATTTTTTTTAACTTAAGATAGCCATTCAAATGAACAGTCCTGAAAGATCGCTTTGTTCAGAAGGACAATGCCAACAGTGCAGAAATGTCTGCAGTATAATTACATTGTCAATCTATTTTAAATTGTGCAGATAATTACAGTTTATCTTCACAGAAAAGTACTCTGAACTAAAATAATTGTCAGATGTAATCACAGAATCTCCTTAATTCACTTGCTCAAATGTGGCAAATGTATTATGGCTTGGTTTAGGCTAGGGAAAAGAAATGAGTAGCATCTTTGCTTTGGACAAGCATTGCTGCTTTATTCTGTAGTTCACTAGAGACTGGTTGTTTCTATTTCTATGCCTTTCCTGTGTAAAGTGCTAGTTATATCGACCTGTGTAGCAATTTCGTGACGTGCACAAATTATGTATCAGTCTCTCTTTCTCTTTGTACAGAATCCCAGCTTTGTGATGCAGTACAAGGCTTTTGTCTAGTTTGGAATCAATCACTGAGATTCTGCTGCTGTAAAGCAACTGGAATTGTTCATTAATCTTCCAGTCCAATAGTTTTGTCTTTCATGAGGTAAAATTGATTTCTTATGTAAGCTTGTGAAGAACTGGAATGTGCACCTCTCTTGATTCATAGCTCGGGATGGGCAGTAACGGAGAAGGTATGAAAGCAGCAGCTTTTAGGACATCAGAAATGGGAGTTTTAGGTGCAAAAGTCCGACATTTACTCCTGGGTGGACTGCATACTGCACAGTAATTAGACAGCACTTTGAAAATAGGATATTTAGATTCTGAGAGATGAGATTCTTGGGGAGCATTAAGTGTTTTGCATGTTTGGTTTGTTTATTCTGTGCTGGAGAGCTTCATGACAGTTTATATACTTCAGTTCCAAGAGGGATAAATTTATTCAACTCTATTTGAATCAGCTGCGAAAATTAGAAGAAACTTTGAGTTTAACTACTAATTCATTTACAGCATCTTTTCCAGGGACCAAAAAGGATTCCAAAACCAAGTCAAATCTTAGTTCGCCTCTTTGAGAGAAGACTTCTTTATCTGAAGTTCTGTGACAGTCTCCTACCTAGCAACTCACATTTGAGGAGCTGTATTGTTTCCCCTTTCTTTCCAACGTAGTCTGGGAGTGGCTGTACAATCCTTGCATAGCCACCAACACAAATTCTTGAATCAAAGCCTGAAAACAAGGGCCTGTATTACTTTGAATTTAGTCTACACTGCCTCCACCATCCTCATCTACTTTGCAATAAAATTGCAAATTATTTAAGCCTAGAATATAAGTAATATTCCAGACCTAGATCCCAGTTCCGTATGGCTGCTCTTTCGCCAAGTTCTTATTTCGTCCAGTTTCTTTCCACTGAGAAGATAATCAAAACACTGCATTAATGTTCTGTAGACAGAAAGGAAACAGCGATAAATCAGCCAACTATATCACAATTATTTCCCGGTCTGCAAAATAATTGCCTTGATGCCATTTTTCTTACTGTTTGCTCTGACTTTCAGAACTCTTTGCATTAATAATGAGGCTGTGCATCTAGATACTAACTATAGTAGGGCATAAGCTCTGCTGAAGGGAAGTTTAATAGTCACTGTCTGTGTGCAAAGATCATCTTATCTATGGGTTCTACCCACACGGTTAGTTAGAAGTGTAGAAATGAGTGTACTTGCATCTGTATTGCTTCAATAAACAGAGCAGGGAATTTGTACCGTTAATGACAAAATACCACACCCACAAAAGGGGAAAATGTAACACAGACCTTTGATGGTTCTAATTTCTACTCCTTACTCATGTTATGTAGTCCTTTATCCCATATAAATACTTGTGACTACAAAAGATAAACATTTTACAGAGGTGTTACCCACCAGATGGTGGTGTCACTGTTTATGATTGTGCCCAGCAGCTGGAATCAATATCTGAAATGTAAGTCAGACACTGGAGAACTTCAGAAGTGTTTTTTACTGCAACTTGGAATTGCAACACTGGAATTTCTGACCCATGGACACTTGCAATTTAGGGTCTCCCGACATCTTGGTGCTTCTGTAATTTCATATAGCATCAGCAGAACTTAGCTAAGCATGCAAGGAAAGAGCTTGAAATAAATACCCTTCAGTTCAACACAGACAGAGTATGAAGGTCACCTTAGGAAAAAGAAAATCAATTTACGCCGAGAACAAAGGGCCAACACAAAATATAACATACTGTTATTGCAATGCACAGTGCTGTACATAGCTTACTGTCAAAAAATGCTCAGAAATAACAAGAGATGCAGTGAAACCCCTCTTATCACAGTTGTTCGGAAAGCAAAGCAACTGGAAACAAACCCATTCCACAGACACAAGTCTTGATCTCCTCCTATGAAATGGCTGGCAACTGAGTTGTCTTAGACCAGGGCACAGGAGGGGAACCACAGAGTCTGTTAGTTTTTACATTGTGTAGTTATATCCTTGAAAGAAATGTTTTGCATTAGTTTTCTCAATCTTCTTATTACCGTGGGATCTAATGGTTTATGGTTTATGTTATAAGCTAGTGGTGTGCTACAGGTAGTTTGAAGAACCTGTTAAAATGCCACTACGTGTAGGAGACACAAAATAGATGAGGTTATAGTAAGTAGTGTATTTTTCTGGGTCATCTTCATTTACCATATTTTTAACTGACTTTCAGATTGTGGCAGAACTGATTGCAGGCTAAGGTCCCTGCAGGGCAGATAGGGTAAACAGTTAATTCAACTCTGAGATACAGAAAGGATTAACCAATTGTGCCATTCAGAAGGCATTACCCTGTCCTGGGTTCAGCAGTAGCAGTCATTTTCTCCTTCTTAGTAGCTGGTGCAGTGCTGTGGTTTTGACTTTCAGCCTGGAAACAGCACTGATAACACCAATGTTTTTAGTTGTTGCTCAATAATGTTTACTCTGACCAAGGACTTTCTGAGTCTCATGCTCTGCCAGGGAGGAGGGGAAGTCGGGAGGAAGCAGAGACAGGACACCTGACCCAAACTGACCAAAGAGGTATTCTATACCACAGCACGTCATCCCCACTATATAAACTGGGGGCAGACACCGGGAAGGGTTAGATCACTGCTGGGTAGGGCTGGGTATCGGTCGGTGGGTGGTGAGCTTTTGTATTCTCTTCCCTTGTTGTTTCCCTTATCATTATTGTTATTGGTGGTAGCAGTAGTGGTTTGTGTTATACCTTAGTTCCTGGACTGTTCTTATCTCAACCCATGGGAGTTACACTGTTTTGATTCTCCTCCCCATCCCTCCAGGAGCCGGGGTGGGAAGGAATGGGGGAAGTGAGAGAGCAACTGCATGAGTGACAGGCTGGGCTTAAACCACAACATACCCAAATTCCTCTCTGAGGAGAACTGCATAGCTAATGAAATACACAAAATCTGCATGAGATTTCAGAGTGCTAACTTGCTTAAATTCAAAAAATCATGTTTTGGCCATCACTTCGGCAGGGATTAGTGAGAATGGGTGCTTTTTGGAAGTACTTTTGAACAAAAGAACAGATTAGTTGAGAAAGTATAACTTTAGTACTTCCCATTTGCTTTGTCATCTTAATGGAATCAAGCTAGAATGAGGTATTAAGTATCATTACTTTGAGGCTGAAGGGGAAGGCCTTTATTCTACAAATGCCTGCATTAAAAGTGAAGGGAAATCCAACTAGCAGTGCGAGGTAAATTCATGCATAAGAGAAGAAAATCAATGAGCTATGGCAGTTGTCTGAAAACCTTATTAGTTCAATGAATCACATTTATATAGACACTAATAATTATAATATAAATAAGGCAGTCAGAATAATGTAAAATAGCCCATCATATAATACTCTATATGTCAATGTTATTACTGTAGTGTTACAATTACTGAAGTTTAATAGAGAAATGTAAGACACACACAGAAAGTAATTGAGATAAAAGAGCCCAGTAAATTGGTGGAGTACTGCAGAGAGTGATGAGCCACAGTTATTAATTTCAACAATTACAGACTTACAGAGCAAGTTCTGCTTCTCTTATCCCCATGAATGATTGTGTTAAAGCCCAGTCCACACTCATAATATAATTCCCCTACCTCATAAATCTGTAAGGTTTGTTAAACATCCCACCTGGATTTTCTGCAATGCTGCCCTGCTTGTTCTGTAGAATGTTTCTGCTCTTTGAGGTACCTTTTCTGAATGTAGCACACATGCCATCAAAGCCAAGGACACTCATGGATCTCAAATGAAATAAACTAGTTCTTTTTTGTGTCTCCCCCTAAGCTACAAAAGGAGAAAATAATCCAGGAAGATACAGTAGTGGTCATTTCTACATTTCAGTGAGAAAAAGCAGGATAGATGTTTTGCTTAGCCAAAGTAATTGCCATTATAAGGAAAAAAGTCAAATCCAGAGAAATACTAGAAGTCTAGGAAGCAAGTCAACCTGGCAGTGCCTTGGCATGATTTACATCAGACATTTCCTGGAGAAGAATTTCCATTGGAGAGGGGCAGGGAGAGGCTCTGTTTGTCGTTTAAGGAGTAAAGGATACTGTCTGACTCACTTGTCTTTGGAAATCAGCTGTATGAGATTTTATGATCAACCAGAAAATGCACACAGTGAAGTGCTTATACGGTAGAATATCCAGCAAAAACCTCACTGAGCTTCTCCTTGTTGAGCTCACACATCCTGTGAGCTCTCCCACTTGTCCAGATGTCTGTGACATCTGGACATCAAAACTCTCTAGGCCTTATTGCACTACTGGTTTGTGGATAGTTGTCTGGTCTTAAAATAGCCTGAAAAATTAGGGTGACCTAATTTTCCACACACCCACAACATCCAACAATTAATTCTTTAATCCCCAAAACAGTCTTCCTCCTCCTAGTTGCACATGTATTCCTTCTGCAGCTTCTTCGTCATGCCACCTTCTAATCCCAGAGGGCTGCAGAGAATCCTCAGCTTGTCTGCCTTGCAGATCAGGAAAAAGAAGAGAGCATAAGATTTACTGTGTCGGCTGCGGGGAGGAAATGCAGGTATCCTGAGACACTTCAGTGCTTTTAATGAATGAAATTGTACTGTAAATGAAATGCTTTCAAAGAGAGAAGGAAACCATTTTTTTAATGTTTGCAAGTTCAATTTAGTAATTAATGTTTTGCATAGCTGTTAATAGGGGAACAACGAAGGCTGGATGAGACTGAAAATACCTGTTCTGAATTTGAATTTTTTGTAGGCAATCAGAAGGACAATTAAAAAGGATAATGTGCAAATAAGAAGGGAAGATAACAGCTTGAAAATTCATTAAAGGAGAGGCTCAAGATTTTTTGGTTTGCAGAACCCATTCAATGTAAGTTCTGCATCATTCCTAGGATTTACAGTTGGAAATATTTAGACCCTGGGAAAGATCAAGGTTTGTTCCTGTTTAACAGTATCACCTATGAGTCTGAATATAAGGAAAAAATATGTAAAGCTGTGAATGGGATTTACTGCTGGGACACACTTATGCATTTTCATGCCACCATAGGAATGTAGAGATTATAAATCTGGGTCACTTTGTCTCTGGAAGAAACTCAAGAATTCATCTGTAGACCTTGTTTTTCCAGCTGCTTTTCTTCAAAGGCATCTAAGCTCTGTCAGCATAAATCTTTCCGTGAAAGAGCAGCTTCTACATGAGTCCCCATGATATGCACACCCTTTTTCAGTCTGCTTCATGGGAGGTGTCATGTCTGATGAGGGGAAGGAGCAGTGTCAATTGCCTATTTTACGACTCCTATAGATATTTCATAAACACCAAAATAACTTCTTCCTGTTGTGTAGATGTCTATGTTTCTCTGCATCAGTTTAACTACAATGTGATAGCACTAGTTGCTATTCATATGAAAAACTGTTAAGGGCTATTCCAAGTGTATGCTTCCATCTCTTTTGATACAGACCAGTTAATAGGATTTAGTAGAGTAAAATGAAAAGTTGAAATATGCTTTCTATTAAAACAGACTCAAAGTCCAAAAAAAGCATTACAGTTTCATAAATAAGCTATTTCAAGTTTGAAGGCATTTTCAGAATTGCATTTCAGACACAGAAAGTCCAAATCTTAACTTTTTACACTGGTTTATATTCAAAGGGGTGTAGAAACTTTGAAATGTTTCCTATGATGGAAATCCTTTTCCTCTACTAGTTATACTTTAATCTGTTACTTCTCCTCCTGCTGCCCTCCCCTGTTTCCCTCCCCCAAAAAGAGGAATTAATAATGTTGGTCATTGAGATACTTGTATAAAAATTAAAGGAACCTCAAGCTTTTATAATACAATGTGTATGCATTCACTTTAAAGTCTGACCAAGTATCCACTGATATCAATGACTAGACCTCTTTTGGATAAGACTAGTCACTGATGAGATTGGATGATATTAGTCACTGAAATGAAGATGCTGTGTTATCAAACTCTCTACCCATATTATGAATCTTAGGTAAAGACCCTACTGTTAGTTTGTGCTTGCATCAAGCTTTACAAATCACCACAGTATTACTCAGTTTCAGTGCTACATTTTGTCTTTAATGTTCAGATCTCTTCACAATTCCCTCTTTTGTTACTAAGAACTATGTGTAAAAATACTGTTAGTTCATAATGAGGCTGAAAAAGTTATATATAGAAAAAATAAGTTGCAAAAAAAAAAAAAACCAAACCCAAATCTGTTTACCCATAAAATTAACACATCAAACTTTATAATTCAAAAGAAAATGTCATAGACTGAAGTAATTTCCATAACTCAGACAAGAAACTTATATAACCTACTGCTTTTATCAGTATTATCAGTATTATGTTAAATGATCTTTTCCTGCATTTGCTTCAATGAGCCCTGATGACATTTGTCTGTCCTTCTGAATTGAAATCATGTTAGCATGACAAACACTAGAAGAGGAGCCTGCTGGGAATGATTTATAAGGAACTTGGTGGAGCAGCTTATAACGATACCTAATCCTAGAACCTTAGCTGTGGCCTTTATTAACCAGAGAAATATTTCCAGTTATTAAAAAGATGAACTTCAAGTGCCAAATTTTACTTAAAAGCACTAAAAATAAAACCAAAGCCAAAGAAAAGCAGGTTTGGGAAAAGGAAACAGGAAATCTGCTTATGGGGGAGAAAAAAGACACAAGTTTCCAAACCAGAGCTGAGTAATTATCTAAGGCCAAATTCTGGATGCCAAAACCAAGACAAATACCCCCAATGTGACATGACAGGCAGTTCCCCAGAGGTCACATCACCAACAGTGCCACTGTGCCTTGTCAGTCATACAGCCTTCCTCACCGAGCACTGAAGTCAGGAGACATCAAGTGGATCAGAAACATTCTGTCCTGCATTTGCTGGCTGAGACAACTTTGTACACTATCATATACTTGCTGTGTTTGGTTGTTTGCCTTCTATCAAAAGAAAGATGTTCCAAAACTGTTTAGAGTAGTGTACAAATGAATCCATACCCCATATGTTGCTATTTATATTTATATACTCTTAGGGCACTCAGTGGACCTGGTTATGGAGCAGGTCCTTGTTGTGTTCAGTCACTATTCTGCTCATAAACATTTAAGTGGAAACAACTAGATATTGCCATGTCTGCACTTAAATTGCTCATTGTAATTTTACATCAGCTGCTATTCCATATCAATTTTCTGTGCAAAATATCATAGTGTCTGTTCATGTATTTTCTGCAGACTGTGTAGCAAGAAGTTTAATGTAAAACATCTGCAGCAAGACAAGATGATCTCATAAACATTATTTCTTGCAGAGGTTCTGACTATAAACTACACTGAAGTATGTTTCCACTGCATCAGCACAATCCTACCTTTGCATTTACCTTTTATCATCCAAATGGAGAACAGAGGAAAATAAAACACACAGGGAAAAGTCAAATTTCCAGGCACATAATCAGTGTGCTCAGACAGAACCTGACAAAGCTCTGAAAATTATGTCCCTAATCTGTAAACCTATTCAGTAAACTGCATTAAATATCACTGCTGAGTATCTGTTTATGTGCCTAAATTCCCAGTAAGCCATATTGAAAATTACTTTCTAATGTGGAATCACTAGAGCTTTTTGGTAGTGAAAACTCTACACACATGCTAAACTGTTCCAGAGTAATTCATGTAGTCAGCAATTTGCAATTTTCAGAGCCTAATGGATACAGTAGACACTTAAGGGATGTCTCCACTTCAGCAGCAGCATTGTGCTCCATCACATTACCCTGCAATAAAAGCAACAGCATACAACATAGTCTCATAAAAACCAGTATAAATTATCCTTGGAGTTGAGATTTAACCTTGAAGGTTGGTGTCCACACCCAAGCAAATTCTCTTCAATCATGCCCATCAGGCATTTTCCAACGGATAGGAAAGTTGCTCGGTATCAGACATGTTTCAGCTCCAAAGGTACTTACATACAGTCTCATCTGTGTATAAAATATAATAAGGATGCAGCTTGCCATCAACACACAAATAGCTTTTGTCAGCAAACATGCTAATTGCAAAAATTTGTGTTCCAAGACTTTCTGTGTTAGTTCTTTAATGGACTAAGCACATTAGCTGTATTCTCATTACCTCATTTTGGATATGAGGATGAATGCAAGTCCCAGCACAGGTTTCAGGCACCAGAGAGTGCAGATTATAAAGACTCATCTAATAGATGATAAATTTCACAAACAAAAGAGCCATTTTTATACAGGCAAATGCTCTGTATGGAATATCTATTCAACACTTAATGCATGCCCTTTGGAATTCAGTGGAGCACGTGGATCCCCTCTTACCTGGTCAGATTTTATTAATAAAATTTGGACAGTTTGCATGATTTGTAGCCTCCTATTTGATCTTTCTAGTTCAGAGTGTTCAGCATCCTCAGTGGAACGTGGGCAGATGAGTTATGTATTTGTTCTTCTTAGATGCCTATAAGGATTTTTCCCTTTTATTATGATCCACCAAACTGGAGTAGAATTCAATTAATAAAACATACTCTTAACTCCAACTGGCCTATGTATGACAAATCAGAATGCCAGAGCCGCTGCTGTATATGCAGACATGACAAAACCTGAATGCCTAGTGACAAGTAGTTCATTGGCTTGTGTAACTTTAACCAAAGTACATTAATTTTGTGGGGACAATTTAATAACATTTTCCAAGCAAACTATGAGAAAAGAGCTACCCTGGCTTCTGCTGCTGAAGTAGCAAAAGGGATAAAAGCACCATTTACCAAACAGGAAGTAAAATCGTGGGAAGAAGGCTCATTTTCAAACCTCGAAACTTGGCTTTATGTACAGAAGTAAATTGAGGAACACAGTACTGTTAGGTGCTGGTGAGTTCTCTTCTTTGGGCTTTAGTAAATCTAGGGATTAAATAACCCTAAAAATCTATGGATGGCGGGACAGCCTTTGTTTCAGATGGTTATGCAGGAGAAGAAACGCAGCCCTGTGGTACTGAGTTCAATCCCAACTCACACTGTAATCAACACTCCTGTACTTAGTGCCCAGGCAGAGCCTTACTGACAAGGAGAGGTTCCTACATGCACAGGCACGGACACGTCAGCAGATCACAGGTATAATCACTGCGTCTTCAGTAGGGGGAGGAAAGAACTGTGAGAAAAAAACTTGAGGCCAAAAACTGCCTAGAGCCTAAACACTGGCAATGACTTCACTTCTCTATTTAGGACTGAAAGGAAGATAGGAAGTCCTATTATGTGCAGGGAAGGGAAAAGATCTTGAGGCTCACTGGTAAGGTCTATGAATTGAAAAGTACTAATTTAACGCATGAGTAGTAAGTGGAATAATGGCATCTCTTCAAATTAATTCATAAATTAAAAGGTATTTCACATTCTTAAGGGAACATTTTTGTTGGTCATAAATTAAGAAAACTGAAAAACTCTGAGTAATGCATTGTAATTGGATCACAGGTTATCACTGAAGACTTGTGTTAAATGAGGAAAATAACATCTACAAAGGTTTTGAGCTTAAAATGAAAACTGTAGCAAGTCATTCTCAAAGGCAGTTTAGTTCTTGGCAGCTCTTCTAAGAACATATTGACTGATCTCTGCCCACATAAAAGAAGAGCCTATACTTAGCGCATTCAATAAACTGAAGGTTTGGATATTCTAAAAGGGTGCGGAGAACATGGGGAAAACGTAGACTTTCAAAACAGATTTTTAAAAAATCACAGGTATTTCCTTCTGTGTAGTTACTGTGCTCAATACAGTGAAAACTGGTTGAAAAGCATTGCATACGGAAGTCAGATTAGGTGAGCCCTTTTGACCTTAAAATGGAGACATAACAGGGTTTTATGGGACTCAGTAACATAGGCAACTGGCCAAAACAAGTTTTGTGAGAGTATTCCTTTGCATTATAGTTGTGTATTAAATAAGACTTCATACTTCTACTGTAAATTAGTATCTGAATCAAATTACTTTATTTACCTGGCTGTTTCCCCATCTGCTTCTTGTTGGTTTTTGCTTCATATTTCTCTTTCTTCATATATTTTTGCCAATTGTTTGTCCTTTTCCACATTACTGTCCTGTGCTACATACTTTTTTTGAGTTTTTACTTGTATATCACAATTCCTGCTTCTTTCTGTTCCTGCTTCTTTCCATCATCATCATCATCAAAAAATAGATAATGTGGCATTTTGCTGCTTTGCCTGCATCACTAAACATATTTTACAGCTAGGAGATTGACACAGGTAGTAAATAATTTACTAGTTTACTACCTTTAAATTATGCGTTAGTGCTAAAAAGAGAATATCTAAAAAGATAACTTCTGCATCACTAGACAAAGTCCTAACTTACAGAACATTTTTCTTCTCTTTTACAAAACTGACAGCACCTTTATTACAATTATAAATATAGCATCCTCTTTCAGAGGTATACATACCATTTCATCAGTGAGAAATCTGATAGAACACTTTTCAAAGGGCCTTTCTCTCATTCCCCATCTCTGCTTTCGAGAGGCAGCCACATTAGATACTCTGCCAGTGTTCAAGTTAGACAGTAAGCACATCTGCGCCATTGCCATTAAATAAAAGTTACTTTACAAAACTACTACGCTTCTAAACCCACTCCCACCTTTTTCATATATCAATTAAGTTTCATTTCTGTAGTTTTGTCCTCCGCATTAACTTATCCTGTCATGCCCCAAATTATACATCAAACTGGCTTCCAGTGCACTCTCTACAGAGGATGCAGAAAACAGAAGTGTCTCACAGATCTCACTGATCATGCTGTGATTTATTAAGAAATGATGAAGAAACTGATTGGCATTAGTTTCAGAGCTTTGAATCAGGCTCTTTGAGAATGGATGAAATTGGCTTTTACAATATTATAAGTTAGCAGATTTAAAGAATTCTTTAAGTTTGGGGTGTGTTACAGAAGATCATAAAAAGATCCTAGCTAGCTTCCTCATCTATTTTGTAGTGAATTAAATAATTGTTTGTACATGTGACATTCTCACTACAGGATGAAATTCATATTTATTCATTGTACAGCAACTCAAAGTAGAAGCAGTCATGGAAAATATGAAGGCTCTAATCAAAACTATTTATAAATAATTGGTACTAAAGTAATTTTTCTGTAACAAGAATTTACCAGTGGCAAAAGGAAACTCTCCAAAATATTTATAACAACATGATTAACTAGTTAAGCAAACAGTAATTAATTTGCTTCTTTTGTAACATTTATTGCTGAGAATTAAAATGCACAGATATTAACCAGGGTCTTGGTTTATGGCAGTCACACAGTGCATGAGAAACTGTCTTGTCTTTAATTTAAACTTTCATGGCATCCAACTTTTCACTTGAGCCTTAACATGATCAGTGCTTCCTTTTTTTGTATGCCCCTGTGAAATTACAAAAAGAAAGCCATTTTACTTCACAAATGAGCATTTATTCCTCCGAAAGCAAATGGTTGAGGGTACACCTTGTTCATTAGCACAATTACTGAAATAGCCAGAATTAAATGAACTCTGCATTTAAACAAATATGTTCTCAACAGCAATGAATAAGAGTACCTAAACAGCAATTTAAATGCATCCATCCATTTCAGTCGAATGAGGACTATAAAAAAGCGACTTAGTTCGTATTAGAAATAATTTCCTGCCCAACTCAGCATCTTTATATTATCTCCTATGCTTATTTACTTTTCGTATCATTGCCACTTTGCTTTGCCAGATGTTTTTTTTTTAATTATAGATCAGTTTATCTCAACCAAAAATCTTATTTTCCATGTTTGCTTCTCATCTTAGAACTTTGCAGAAATTAATGGCAATTTGGCATTAGTGGTTGAGGTGATTCTGAGGACTTTCTAGACATTCAGAGCAAAAAATACACTTCTGGAAGAGGTAGTGGGAAGGAGTCCCATTGCCAAATACAGGTTCCTAATGCAGCTGGTGACACTGACCAACACTAAGCCAGCAAGTCCATTCAGGGCACCTCTGAATTCAGTGGGCTTAGAAACGTTCTGTTCGCTATTTCCCTCTGCATAATTTAGGCATTCTTTCTCTCTGGTGTGCTGCTCATTAGGATTCTCTTTGATTTTAATGTGCATATGATGACTCTTAAAAGAAATAGGTATCTTGTTGTAAAAAGTAGATGATGGTATTGTTAGAATTGCATAATGCAGAGTGTAAATAAGGATTTCCCAGAATGGCATTCATAACACTTTTGCACTAAGAACTGACTTTTCAGAAAAGAGATCAGTTTAAGGCCAGATGAGGTAAGAAACATTTTACTCTTTTATAACCATTTTAGTCAATTCTGCCTTTTTTGCACATTGAGCAGTCAGAATTCGGTGATAAAATGCAATCACTCTTCTTAGATGTTTAGCTTAACCTGTCATTGACTTTGTGTAAGATGGATTTCTTCATAGTTAAGATGGGACAGATGAGAGTTATACAACTGCCACAAGAGTAATTGCAGATTCAGAAAGCCGATGATGAAAAGACATCGTAGATATCATAAGTAATCCTACCATCTTCTCAAAGCTGTGGAAGCCTCAGAGTAGCCCTAAAGGTGGGCTGGAACACTATATTCATTGTACCTATTTAGCCATCTTCTCTCCTGACCCTCCCCAGATCCCTTCCACCTAGAAGTATATATAAAGGCTGTAGTAGGTATTTGTGCTGGTTGTGGCTGGGATGGAGTTAACTTTCTTCATAGTAACTAGAGTGGGGCTGTGGTTTGGATTTGTACTGAAAACAGAGTTGATAACACAGGGATATTTTCATTACCACTGAGCAATGATTACACAGAGTCAAGGCCTTTTCTACTCCTCACTCCACACCACCAGTGAGCAGGCTGTTGGGAGAAGACACAGCTGGGACAGCTGACCCCCACTGACCAAAGGGATATCCTATACTGTATGGTGTCATGCTCAGCATATAGAGCTGGGGAAGAACAAGGAATGGGGGGATGTTTGGAGTGGTAGCGTTTGTCTTCCCAAGTAACTGTTAATGTGTGCTGGAGCCCTGCTTGCCTGGAGATGGCTGAACACCTGCGTGCTGATGGGAAGTGGTGAATGAATTCACCTATTAATCTGTCTTTATCTCAACCCACGTGTTTTCTAGCTTTTATCCTTCCGATTCTCTTCTTCATCCCACTGGGGGGAAGTGAGCAAATGTCTCTGTGGTGCTCAGTTGACCTCTGAAGTTAACCTACGATAGTATCTTATCTGTTCTCCTCTGAATGATGTGCCAATGGGCAAGTTGAAGCAACTCAACTAATATGACCAAATACTATTTAATTTTCCATGGTAGTGCCTTGAACCCAGTTCAAGTATACTGGGTTATACCTGTATAAAGCCAGAAAAGTTCTGCTTACAAGAATCTGACTGAATGCAGAATTTGATTGGTTATTTTTCATATCAAGTTAGGAGGAAATGGCACAAATGTGATGATCTAAATCAGTGTCTCCCAGCAAGCCTTTTCATGCAGTGTTTCCTTGCAAAGTTACAAAATCAATACTTATGTCCTGTTGGGCATATATAAACTGTAGGTTTCTGGAATAAAAGATGGTGAAGAAAGTTCACAACTATTTAGAAGTCCTCAGAAACAACAAATGCTGAAGGAAAATATTACTATAATAGCGAAATGTATGGGGGACAAACTGGTCATCCTCAGACCTATTGCAGTATAGTTTGATGAGTATGCTGCTTATCATATAGTCCATATAGTCTCTCTTACAACAGCCACTGGCCAGTATCAGGATGAGAAAATGCCCCTTCCTGGAGAAGAGCTTGGCATCATGTGCTACAAGGCAGATGAGAGTTTTGTGCAGCTTCAGTTCAGGCTGCTGTTAGAGCAATGTGGAATTGAGGTCCTGAAAAACAGCTGCTGTACATCCAGTATCAAGGATATGCAGACTCGTGTTTGGTTCCTGTCATCAATCAAAGTGTAGCCTGTGTAGTTTTGAGAACAACCAAATATGCGTGGGACTACTGAGACATTAAAATCACCCTTCTTAATTTTTTTTATTAAAGAAATTAATTTATTAATATAGATTAATGAAAATTAATTTAGATTAGCATAAGATCAATCAGATCAAAGTCTAACCCAGAGATTCTCTCTGGGAAGGCTTCCCCTGTGATTTCAGTTCATGTTTAGGTCTGTTGATCTGTGCTAGAGAAATTGCATAACTGTATTTTGGACTTTATCAAGGGATCCACATTTCCTCACAGCTCAGATGTGGATTTTATAAAGTTATTCACATAATTTAGAAGTCTTGATGAGAAGCCCAAATGCAGGGGCTAGTGTTCTTAGGCTATCTATAAATGTTGGCAGAGGGTGAGGGCTATTACAGGACATGTTTCAGAATAACGTCTAAATTAGCATTGATATTCCCTCTTCCTTTGTGCCTCACAAATTGCAATTTAGATGTCACAGTCCAATACTTAGGGACAACAAAGTCAGCCTAATATTAACTTTCAGGGATGCTCTGGGACTAAAATCATAGAATCACAGAACCATAGAATAGGTGGGTTGGAAGGTGTCTTCAAAGCTCATCTAGTCCAACCCCCCTGCAATGAGCAGGGACGTCTCTAACTAGACCAGGTTGGTCAGAACCACATCCAGCCTGGCTTGAATGTCTCCAGGGATGGTGTATCCACCACTTACCTGGGCAACCTGTGCCAGTATTTTACAACCCTGATTGTAAAGAATTTCTTCCTCACATCCAGCCTGAATCTCCCCTCTTAGTTTATAACCACTACCCCTTGTCCCATCACAACAGGCCCTGCTAAAAAGTCTCTCCCTGTTTTTCTTACAGGCCCCTTTTAAGAACTGAAAGGCTGCAATAAGGTGTTCCCAGAGCCTTCTCTTCTCTGGGTTAAACAACCCCAACTCTCTCAGCCTTTCTTTGTAGGAGAGGTGCTCCAGGCCTCAGAGTGTGTCAATGGCAATACTTGTGTAAGCCTGTCTCATTTTATCCAGTATTGAGAAAGAGCCTACTATATTTCCTGGCACTGTGTGGTTTAATTGTATGTGTCTTTTTTTCCTCTGATGCTTTCAAAATGAAGAATGTTATTTCCATGCATCCTTACAGGCTATATGCCATTAATGATCATCCAGGCTGTATATTTATTTCTGTGCACGATTTCACACTGGCTCTCTGAAGTCTTTACTTTTCAAGTCATTCAGTCTTCTCTTGCAAATGTGAATAAGAGCTTATTTGTTCCCAAAGATAATCAAACTCTGCAAGAAGTGCCTGTGCTAGTTTTTATACGCTACTCCTGCTCTTCTAAGCACAGAAGTACTTCTTAAATAGAAGTGTTAAAGCAAGTCAAAGGCAGGACGGTGAATCAACTAGGCACTCACATTTAGGATGAGATAAGTCAGTGCTATTTCATGATCTTTTGCTTGCAAAGGGGAACAGCAGTTGTGCTTAAATGCTGCTTTATCTGTGCTCTTTGTAAGCATCACTCGGTGCAGATGCCGGTGCGATATGGCTAGGTTTTGAAGGCTTGTGCTTAAAAGACTTGTATCTTTAAGGCCAGTTCCTTACGTGGATTCTCTCTTAATTAAGAGCACCTGCAGAGGCCTGACCAGAATCTGTGGTTCAGCAGCAAACTGCCGAAGGGCTCCAAAAAAGGCAGAAATTTTGTGTTGTTTTTTAGCCTAAATTATAGCAGGGTTCAAGCCTGTGCCAAGCAGAGTAAAGCTGTATAATTTATGAGCTATGAGGGCAGCTCTGGGGCCCTCCAAGGTGATTTTTATCAGTGTAGTAGCATAAACAGTTCTACTTGACTTGAATGTTGGGAACGGGGAGCACTGGAAGACCTGCCATATAAAGGGGATCCAGCCTATGCAAGTATCTGCGTAGCCCACGGATATTCAGGTAAGTGTGTTTGAATTCCTGTTCTTTGTTGAGCAATGGCTGAGGAAAAGATTATGCTGAGCCCTTCTGCAGTGTGCTAGAGACGAAGCACGGGCTGTATGTTGTACGTAAGTTGCAGTTTGAGGACAGCAGTTTGGTTTTTGCTGTTAAAGTTTTAAGCCTGTTAGAGAGGATCTTTTCTACTTCATTTGATTCATTGTCTGCCTTTTCTTTTGGAAGGTCGGTTGTGTCAAACCTCACTACTGGTGTAATGAGACTCCCCAGAGTCATACAAACTGTACTCAGCTGTAATGACGGGTTTGGGCCCTTGCTCTGTCTTGTGTTTTGAAGTAGTCTTATTCCTATGCACAAGCAGGTGTAACTTAAGGACTGGTCTTTGAGTTCAGTGAAAAACTATTAGCTAGAACTAATGAGAACTTGTAAAGAATTACTTTATTTGCTTGCTATATATTACTAATGTAGCTAGAGATAAAGCATGAAAGATGGTTTGTAATAAACTGAGAACGATTGCATAGGACAGAACTCAACCTATTATATTCTTTCTGTCTGGGTTTGAGGGGCTTTGGGAGACTTAAACAATTAGCTGTTACTGCAGCTGCATGTTCTTCTCAGAAAACACTAGGCAGGAGGTGAGAATACCCTAAAAATATCAGCTAACTAGAAAGAGAACTAATGCAATGTCCAGTTGACCCACCTCCAGAAACAACAGATAGGCTCCAGGAGCATCTGGCTTCTGTTTGTGTCTCAGAAGATTGTATTTTTGTGGTGCAGAGGTTTTAAACCCTTCCTTCGGAAGGGTTTAAACTGTTATTTTGACTCTAATCGTTACAGGAAAAGGGATGCCTTGAAAATCTGAGTGCTATGCTTCCCTATTGCATATCTTCAGAAAAAAAAAAAGAATGTAAAATGACCTTAAAAGCCATTGTTGGGATTGGTTCCTGGCGGTTACTCTTAGAACAGCTGCAACAGTTGATGTCTTAATTTAAATATATGTATGTATTTAAAAAGGAAAGGCAGAAACCACTTTGAAGTTGCCCTATTTTTTATTTTCCTTGTAATGTTATGAGCTGACTGCCACAGAGGGAGGGGTGAGGAGATAACATTTCAGGCTCAGCTCACAGCAGAGGGGGACTTGCTATTTAAAAGCTTTTTCTTGATGAAGAGCTGCAGCCCTGCCCTCATTAAGCACTCTCAGCTGGCATAACTCTCTTATTCTGCCCAGTTGTGCCCCGTAAGTCTGGGATAAGAAGCACTTTTTGCTAGATGATTAAGGGGGAGACTTTCAGAACTGTTTTACAACATTATGTAAGAACCGAGTCAAGCTGTAGGTTGTCCTTGGACTTGAAACAACCAGGGCCACAGTTCCAGCCCAAACATGAGCTCGGTGCTCTCATCTTGGAGTTCTTCAAAATTTTAAGCCATTATGGTCTATGACTAAGTCTGCCGCTTGGATTGGCACAGTCTCAAAGGGAAGGTATTTCCCTGCATCTGGAAAAAAAGTGGATGCAGTCAATGGTCTTTTAAAGCAGACTGCAAGAGAACTATACAACAGCTGGAGGCATCATGTGTAGTTCCTTTAATTTCTTCAGCATCATTATCCTTTTAATAGGTGTGTGTGTGCAAGTACCATAATTCTTCTTTCAGAAATCCAATAGAAGACTAAATGCTTGACTAGTTCAGGCCAATGACTATTATGGGATCTGCACTGTTCTTTGTTGTATATTTAATGTAATGGGTTTGTTCTGTAAACAGAATGTCGAAAGTCAGATCTCTTTTAGAATCTGAGCATCAAGAAAAGTTGAAGTATCTTTTGATTAAAAACTTATAACATGTGAAGGATCCTATCTAATGTTGATACGGTTGTTCTTAGTTATTGAATAATAGCACAACTTCATACAAATAACACCCTCAAAATATACATTACAAGTGTATAAAACACACACGGGTTTAGTTTCACTGGGTGATTATGCAGGTTGTAACATCTGCTATGGCTTATACTTCATTTTTGTTGTACCTTTCTGCTCATCGTGAGTCTGTTTAGCTTTGGAAAAAATACTATCAAAGTCAGTTTGAAAGCTTCCCTTTCTCCTGGTCCCCAAGACTTATTCTCCTTTGGTTGAAAGGAGAAACAAAAAGCTGTGCCTTTGAGCATTTTAGTGTTCTATCAGACATGATTTGTCCCTAAAATAAGGTGTGCAAGTTATAATAGTTGAGGTGGTCCCTCTGTTTCTCACTGTGAACAGTTACAGGATACTGGTCAGATGAACCAGGCAGCATCCTCCTTAGATATTTGAAGGTATGTTGATACCTGTAGTGGATGTTTTTGTAATACCTCATGGGATGTCTCCCAGAAATAGAAGAATATGGAATCTGTTTCTTCTTTTTATTTTTTCCTATTTTGTCCATGGTTAGCCATCTGACAGATAACAACAGATTGTGTATAGGTTTTCTGTTGCTTTGTGTAGGTCTTCATGAGCTATTTGTTCTTAGTCAGATTACTGTGTGAAATGGTTCTCGTCATCGGTCTGAACAGTGGAAGTCTGCCAAAATCCTTCACTTCCTTCAAAAGCTTCTGTTGGAGATTCTCTGTCTTGTCTTGGTGCTGGGGACACTGTGCATCTTGTTGGTCATTATTGAATCACAGAACAGTTAGGGTTGGAAAGGACCTTGAGATCATGTAGTTCCAACCCTCCTGCCATGGGCAGG
Organism: Amazona ochrocephala; assembly: GCA_039720435.1. NCBI lineage: Eukaryota > Metazoa > Chordata > Aves > Psittaciformes > Psittacidae > Amazona > Amazona ochrocephala. The sequence continues at coordinate 75,201,092 of CM077881.1, read as the reverse complement.
GACACCTCCCACTAAACCATGCCACCCAAGGCTCTGTCCAACCTAGCCTTGAATACCGCCAGTGATGGAGCATTCACAACTTCCCTGGGAAACCCATTCCAGTGCCTCACCACCCTTACAGTAAAGAATTTCTTTCTTATATCCAATCTAAACTTCCCCTGTTTAAGTTTGAACCCGTTACTCCTTGTCCTATCACTACAGTCCCTAATGAAGAGTCCCTCCCCAGCATCCCTGTAGCCCCCTTCAGGTATTGGAAGGCTGCTATGAGGTCTCCACGCAGCCTTCTCTTCTCCAGGCTGAACAGCCCCAACTTTCTGAGCCTCTTCATATAGGAGGTGCTCCAGTCCCCCGATCATCCTCGCGGCCCTCCTGTGGACTTGTTCCAACAGTTCCCTGTCCTTTTGATGTTGAGGACACCAGAACTGCACACAACAGTCCAAGTGAGGTCTCACGAGAGCAGAGTAGAGGGGCAGGAGCACCTCCCTTGACCTGCTGGTCACGCTCCTTTTGATGCAGCCCAGGATACGGTTGGCTTTCTGGGCTGCAAGCGCACACTGCCGACTCATGTTCATTTTTTCATCGACCAACACCCCCAAGTCCTTCTCTGTAGGGCTGCTCTGAATCTCTTCCCTGCCCACCCTGGAGCTGTGCCTGGGATTGCTCTGACCCAGGTGTAGGACCTTGCACTTGTCATGGTTAAACTTCAATATGTTGGCATCAGCCCACCTCACAAGAGTGTCAAGGTCCTTCTGGATGGCATTCCTTCCCTCCAATGTATCAACCGAACCACACAGCTTGGTGTCATCGGCGAACTTGAAGGCGCACTCAATCCCACTGTCCATGTCACTCACAAAGATGTTGAACAAGACCAATCCCTGAGGGACACCGCTCATATTGCTCTGACTCCTCCAGATCAGACAGAATAAATAGCTCACCAAACTGAACAAGCAAGCTCAGAAACACTAAGCAGACCTCACACCAGGATATGTACTATAGGGAATATGCATTCTGCGATGTGAATGATGGACAGCACTTACATGAGAAGGTAATATCAAAGTGCAGTGTGTTGGTGAACACAGAGGTAAGCCTACCCTGGAACAAAGCAGTGCGTGGTGGGGCAGCTGCTGAAAGAATGCTGATAGCAGACATCAGGAATGTATCTTCACGCCAACAAAATCTCTGCCAGTGAAAGTAGTGCCATGACCTAAAAGGCCAAAAAGGCATGCTGAAAAAATATAGATCTGGAAATCATCAACCTGAATCAGCCTGCACTTTTGAGTCAGGAGGGGCAGCAGGCTTGGGAAGTGTGAGTGTTGTGCACTTTGTGCTTCTTGTGCTATAAGGCCTTCAGGGAAGGGAATCACTTTCAGTGATGGTGGAAGATTACTCAGTAATAATCACACATGAAGCTTTAGCAGTCAGTGTGCAACGCCTTGCAAATTGTCCAGCTGTGCTCCAGTCAGTGCTAATGCCATCACAGATGGGAACAGCACACAGGGAGTTTGCCTGGTGGTGATGCCACTGCTGATTGGGCAGCTGCTGCTGTAAGGCATAGGGAAATCTGAAAGAAATCGGTGGATGAATGGGATTATACATGTTCCTATCATCAAAACCTGACAAAAAAAAAAAGGCAGGAAATATCTGGGGATATGGAGGGAGGCAAACTTTTCCAACCCAAACCATTCTATGATGTTGCACAGAAACAGCATGTTTAAAGAGCAAGGATAAAATGGGTGTTGTCAGGCATGGACATACCTGCGAAAGGTATGGACTGTGCAGTGTGAGGAGGCATAGTTTCGTACAGCACTGCGTAGTTTGGGGTTTTCTTCAAAAGAAAACAATAGACAGCCGCCTCCTGGGTAACTGAGTTAAAGAGAGGAAAATGGTGCCACCATGACTAAAATGAAGCAAATCCAAAGTGTGGGTTCTGGCTGTGCACAAGGAACTCCCAGTAAGCCAGAAAGAAAATATGGTTCAGGTTGGCAACATCTTTTAGAGGACAGGGATTACTGTGCTGTTATAATTGACTTCAAATGTAGTTTGGTTGATTGTAATGAAAGGACTAGGAAAACTGGGAAGTACTAACTATATTCTCTGCAGACTTCTGTCATACTCAAGACAAATATTTCAATTTTGATTAAAATCTATAGATTCCTTCCCTCCTTTACTTAGGCACTTCTTTTATAAAGCTGCTACAACCCTTTCTCTTTATCTGTGTAGAAGTCTAACCCTGCAAACTTGCTAGAGAATTGCTTTACCCGCCTACCCTTTCAGCTAACTCCTAGAATTACATGTGCATGACGTAGCTCGTGTGTTTTACAGCAGAGCCATACACACCATGCTGAACTTTAATCTCACAAACTCTTTGGTACTGCCATGGTCTTGTCTTCCTTGGATGTTTCCACTGATGAGCATTGCTTATGCGCAGTAAGCTTCAGCACAGTTCAGCCAGAACTGCTCTAGTTTTGATCCATTATGCAACAAGAAATGTCAGTGAACTTCCCTAAATGTTATCTTTGATTTATGATTTCGTTTTAATGTGTGCTAATTTTGAGGCTACTTGGCAGTAATGCATAGCTTGAAAAAGAGCATTAGTGACTCAAATGTTGTTGCCAGGTTTCTGTGGTTTACGTTTGCCCATACCCAGCGTTAAGCAATTAATCTCAAGGTCTCAGGCATGGCAAAACAAAACAAGCTCTCAGATGTGGCTTACTGTCAGTTTCAGAAAACTTTCATTGGCAAGGAGGAATCTGAAAGAAAGAAGAACCAAATATTTATAAACAATAACTCTGACAAAATGCTTCTGTAAGCAGAAACTACACTTAGCATTTGCAAGAGTTCTACCTGTTTGATGGGTATTTTGAAGCACAGGTAAACTGTTTGGTAGATCAAACGACAGCTGTTGTATAAGTTGTCTACAGTGCTACACACACGTTTGTATAACATCCTCCTGAAAACTACGTTTATTTTTTTCCTTTTAAATCATTTTCTTCATTTGAGGTTGTTAGACACAGCTCAGGTGAAAAGTTGTCTTTGAAATGTGTGCCAGGTGTTCCACAGATGAATTAAATTGCTTGGAGCAAATGTTGAGCAAACAGTGGGTATACAGCTTATGGCTATCCACACTTAATCAATTCTCCTTTAGTGGGTACAGATAGCCACACAGCACCTTCAACACTGGGAACATCTAATGAGCCATATCATGCTGCATAGCTAAATCACTTTATTGACTAGGCTTTTTCATGCTACAAAATCAGACAAACTCACTGGAAAACAATAAACACCACAAGATTTCATCTATTTCTTTTCCTTGCTCTTCACCATCTTAATATGTTGCATATTTTCTAGTTATGTAAGCCAGAATAAACCAACTGCAGAACCATGTTCAAAGTGTTGGGTGACACAGGACAGTAACTACTTGCGTATCTGGGCCAGGCATGAGCTTTCCATCCCTGTTGCGTAACTTGCCTAGCTTGTTTAAAGCCAGGCTAATCTGTGGGTCTCAGTAGTTCCCAGGTCCATTAACTAACTGTGCACCGTGCTGAGCTCTGACACTGAGGACACAAGTGTGTGTGCATGCTGAGGAATGAGTGAAGAGCTGCTTAATCCTGACAAGCCTATGAACTGCTCACTGTTGGCTGGAGCGAGCAGTTGGACTGGAGCCTGACTGCACATGGATGCCTGGCACTTGGGACACAGCACCTCTCACCTGGGACACATAAACCACATAAAGGGTTAAGCATGGCTCATGTAGTCATGGTTCCAGCCTCAGCTACAAATCACTGCCCTGCGGAGGCAGTGTGTGCCAGCTGCCTGTGTTCTGGCCTCAAATAGGTCAAACAGCTCAGCTGTGACCACAGGTAGACTGGGTTGGAGCACATCAGACTGTCTCCATGAGGAGCAGTGGATGCTGCAGCCTCTGCCTTTTAGCTGAGAGTTGTACTTCTTCGTCACTGGTTAAAGACAAGGGCAGCCACTTGGGAAACAACCTCAACTCTTCCATGTTTGCTGCTGAAATAAGTCTTTTCAGCCTTCATTTTGGGTGCTTTTAGGCTTCCTCCCCTTCTTTGGTGAAATCCCAAAACACTTCCTAAGGCCATGCTAGGCATGAAGTGTGAATGCTGCAAATCTTCATGAGCCAAACTGCATTAGCATCAAGTGGGTTTTTCTAATGGGTCAATGTGATAAAGAGCATGTAAAAGCTCACAGATTGGTCAATGACCAGTGCAAAATTGCAAGGCTGGATAGCCAGACAACTGCTCTGGAAAAGCAATTCTCTCTGCTTGATGTCATGTCCTGAGACCCAGGATAAACTGTGTTTGGGCTGATGACACCATATAAAACAGAGGGTATTTAACCACCAAATTACTTGAACAAAGAGTTTGATGATGCTGGTTGCTTTAAAAGTATAGCTGTATCTTCAGCATAAGTACAAACCAGCTCTAATATTTCTCGTTCGCATCTGTCTAGGTATATATTCCGACTTCATGGGGGATCAGGAGGGTTTTTCTTCTGAGACATGGGTGGGAGTTAAGGAAAAATGTTTGAACTATATACTGTTATTACTGAAAGTGTCTTAATAATGATAGTTCAGAGAAAACTTAGCAGAGTGTTAGCAAAAGAGTAAAAGGAAACCAGGTAAAAATGGCTTTTGCAGAGAATTTGGGTTTCTTGTCATGAGACATACTTTTGAGTTCTTGCATGGGGAAACCAAGCAGACTGAGAGGAAACAAACATTTGCCAAATACTTTCAGTATTTCTAACAGGTGTGCAGAAGGAACGTAATCTCTACTACAGCTTTTGAAAGCTTAATTAGAATGCAAAGATAAGGACCTAAAATAAGCAAGTTTTCTGGGATTATATTGTGTCATTTTTCCCTGACAGCTTTGGACATGTCCACTTTCAGCCAAATTTGACAGGCAGATTTTTAAAGATAGCGAAGTTCACCAAAGTTTCGTGAGAACTGTTGTATGAGCAGGGAGGAGAGTTCCTATAGCAAGTGCTAGAGAAGTTGCCCGTGCATATGTTAGGTGTTTCCCATGCTGGTCCTGCTAAGACTGGGGACTCGCAGCAGCGTCCTTTCCCAATAACAATGGTGTGGCACAAGAAGCATGAGTAGGACAAGTATGAGTGTGGGTCTGAGGGTAGGAGTGTGGCTTCTGTTTTTCCAGCAGAATTGTTCTGTGCTGCTAATGAAGTAATTTTAAACCAGCTTTTCATAACAGCTCACTAATGTACCCTGTAAATGCCCCAGTTAACATGTTGGAAGCTGTGAGGATCTGGGGCTGTTACTAAGGGGAGTTCCTAGCTGGAGACAAGTCTTATCTCCAAAAAGCAAGCAATATACTTGCTGCACTGAGGAAAGAGCTGTTCTCTCCTCCTAACCCAGCTGCTACTATTTACAAAGCAGAAATCCCACTTTTCTCCTCTTGTATGAAGCAGTGAACCCTGCTTTCTTACAGGCTGCCTGTAACACCACTTTCCTACTTAATAGATGTAACCCAAACAAAGGTCAGCTATGTTGTTCCCCCGAACCCCTTCACCTATCTTGGTGTTACCTATTGTCATCATCCCATTCATTTTAAACAGTTGGTCTCTGTAGTTAGCTATCTTTATCCCCTTAGGGATTCTATCTGTCCTACACTTGTAGGGCCATTTCCTATTCTCATGAGCCCTGGGAGTCCTTTATTCCTTTCCATGTAACTGTTTACAAGCTACTTTTGAGGGCCCAGCTAAAAGGGCTCAAGGCCAAATCCAATATTAACTAAATATAGCTGTTCCACAGGGAAGCATATTTACTGATAAGGCCATCAAGTTACAGGAAAAAATAAAGATGTAGAACATGAGTCCTGTACAGCCAAGAGCAATTAATAATATTCAAGCAATGGCTAAACCAGCTGGGTAACAAAACAAGGTTGAATATAGCCAGGAAAAAAACATCCAGCAATACAGCAAACTACTTCAAGTAGTGCTGTTCAGGCAGCCTTGTCTTGCCTCCTACCTAGGGAACTGTGATGTAGTCTGTGGTTTTGCCTGCTGCCCAAAAGGCACTATTATTGTGGGGGGACCCTCAAGCCAGAAAGCCAGCACTGTGGATGATGTTCTAGCAAACCTACAATGACGGTGGGTATCTGCTACAGTCAAGGAAGGATAGGTTAGCTGGTTCAGGAGTCCTTAAAACCTCCCCAGGCATAGAGATCCTGCAGTCTCTTTGGATAACTTGTTCTAGTGCTGTACAACTACTCTCCTTGTGAAGCTTTTATTAATAGCTTGCAGGGTCTTGCAGACCTTTCCTTGACTATGTGGTATTTGATTCCTCTTCAAAACGCTTTCTGGCCTCCTACCTTAAAACTGAAAGTCTTTTTCCTCCTCTTCCTGAATGTCCATAGGAAGAAAATCTTTGAGAGTTTAGGAAAAACTGACAGGCAGCTCCTGCTTTCAGTGCCTGCCCTGGTCCAATGGTAGCATCACTAGGAATGTCCGGCTTTGCCTCTTGAGTTAGGGATATGCTTTCTAGGGTGAAAAACTATATGCTAGGAATTACAAGGAACCTGGACTTAGTCATCAAGTGTAAACCTACACCACTGTCAGACACTAAGATGCTGGGGAGGGGTCTCCATGTGGCACTTGTATATATAAGTCAAAACCTTGTAACTTAGCTGAATTCGGAGAGATTTCATCCCTCCTGTCCTTGGAACAACACAGGATCCCTCCCTGACGTGTTCCTCTCATTCTGTTTTCATAGTCTGCTGCGTGAGGCATAGGAAAAAATGTCACCATGATTCTTGCTGAATTGACAGAGCTTTCCACACACACGTTTTAAAAAAGGGACACAAAAAAGAAACCCCACTAAACTCATCCATGCATTGGGCATGAAATATTTAAGCCCAAATGGTATGCAATTGAATATCTTATGTGAAAGAAGTGATGAGCTAGTATATCAATATGTATTAATGTTACAAGCTTGGCCATTAACCCGTTCAGGTTATACTATATCTGTTCTGTTTTCTTACCTGTTACGAGACTGGTTAAGTAAGAAAGACAAATGAGGTTTGATTCTTGGAGGGTTTAAATCTTAACATCTGAAGTGCAGGATGCTTTTGAAAGAGTGATTAGTACATGTTGGAAAACATTATAAACCACTATCTGCTTCTCTGTAATTCATGTCGGATGTGATTGATCTCATAAAATAGTAATAATAAGGTTTTCTTTTAAGTGTTAAGCTTGAACTTGGTCTCAGAGTTGAAAGCCAACATATTTCTTCATTCTGGTTCGTTGTCAATAATAAAACATATGTAGGCCAAACTATATTTTCATTGACAATTGCATAACCTTATGGAGTTGCTGCTGGCTGAAAAGAAGTAATTATCCTCCCAGCCCTCATTTTTCTTTTGGTGTTTGTTTTTGTTTGTTTGTTCTAATGAAGAACAAGGAAGAAGCAAGTCTTCAGCATATATGGACCTGTAAAGCTGACAATAAAACCAGCAGAACTCCTGTGTTAGTAAAGGAAGCTATTAATCTACCAGGATACAGAATTCATCAAACGCGTGAGCTGAATATAACAGTGGAGGAAAGTAAGATGGAGTACCACTCACTCTGAAATGTGATATTGCTATTGATTGGTGTTGTTGGAAATGCCTACACCAAATGGTGTAAAGGTAGTGGAGATGGTAAGCAACTAGGCATCAGTAAGGTCTGATCTCTTCATGTTTCAGAAGTGATAGCATAAAGGCCAGGAACTCCACTGGAAGTAATGTACTAGCTATGTTTTTCTCTGTAGGTAAATCAATAAACAACTGGATTTTTCCTACTAAACTCTCCAAAGGTAATCCTACCGGTCTGCGTACCGACACTGTGCACAGTAACAGCAAGACTCAAGAAGGTCAATGTGCCTCGTGTAGATTTCAAGCTAGTTATGATTTGTGTTGCTCAAAGAACACAACCCGTATACAGCCTGTCAAATCAAGAGATTACAAATCTCTAACCATCATTGTTTAGGAGGTAAACTTTCATCTGTAGGAATGAAAACAGGACATAAACTAGCACACATTCTGCAGCACAAAATGTGCTTACTGTAAAGATCCCCTGTGGAACTGTACACAGCTTTGGGCTACAGGAAGCTTGATAGATGGAGCAATTAGTTTCCCTTTCTCTTGCCAGTTTCTCTGTAGGGGGACAAAGCTTTGAGTGGTTATATACCAAATCAGAGGTATGCACTGGAGAGGAGAGGAGATGTGACAGAGATGTTTATTGTAAGAACTGAGTGTAGTTATATTTGTTAATCTCCAGCGGTACACTATATCTATGTGCTATATTCAAATATGTATTAATATTTTACAACTGATCCACAGATGTTTGGTTTAAAATTGGCTTAAGGAAGTTAGGGGCTGGAGTCAAAAGCTTCCAATTCACAAGCTTTAAGAAAATAAATAAGGGATAGTGGAGAATGAAGACAAAATTAGGCCAGTACAACAGGGAGTACAGAAATCTCAGCACACAAACTGCACTCTAGGAATGTCATGCAGAGCATGAAATTACCTTAAAGCTGTTAGGGCGCTCTCTGCTCCAGCGAAGTAATGGAAATGGACGTGGGAGATGTAGTTGACCTCCTTGACCTGCAGGTGGTTTAGCCTTGCTGCTACTTCAGCTAATGGTGATCTAGTGACATGAAGCTTGCAGACTATGTAGTAACATAATTGTGGTTCAGAGAGAAAACAGGCTTCTGCAACAGAAATATAATTAAGTTCTTAAGGGGTGGCAGTTGATGGTCAAGTAAAGGACAGGCAGCAAAAAAGAAGACAGGTAAAGAAGAAAGCATACTTAGAAAGCATCCTGATGAAGGGAAAGGCAGTGCTCTAAATGGACACTAAAGAATCTAAGTAAACACACCAGTGAAGGAAATCTTACCGGTGCCCCACTGAAGAAGCAACAGCTTTCATCAAAGCCTGAAAAAACTTCAAGCAATGAAGCAGTCAGGAGGGAAGGGTTGGCATATGTGAAATGTTTAATTGTTCCCTCATTTCCCACCCTCTCAGTCAGATTGTTTTTCTTCTGGTTTTGCTTACCCTCTGTCCCCTTCCCAGTGAAATTCCAGTGTGGTCACAAATGATTAGTCAAGTTTCCTTAGTATCAGTTCTCTCATCATCTGATCTTCTTTTAATCTCGTTACTGAGAAACATTAACATGGTAGGATTTCAAACATGTTTAAAAATAAAACAAAACCAAAACCCACCAACAATGTACACACAGACTGTCCTATCTCACATTAGTTCTGCTTGGTCCAAACCAAAACATTCAGCACTGGATAGTGGTGTGATCTAAACACTGTTGTATTCAATTTGCTTTTGATTGTCTCAATGTACTGACAGTAGAACTAGCTCTTCTCTGTTGATGCATATTTTGTATCTTTAGCATCTAGACAAGCTAGCTGAGATCAGAACCCTGTTTTTCTAAACACTGTGCCCTACACAAAGCAAGGCTGTAAACACCTTTGCAATACCAAGATTAAGGATAATCAACCCTTAAATAACAGTCTGCTGGGGAGTAGGCTGCTAGTTCAGAATGTGAAATAAGTGAAAGCAAGTCTTTGTTCACGGGCTGAACTGTGGTTTCAGCACACAGTAAAATTACAGTATTTTACAAATAGCTGCGTGCCAAAAGAATCACAGCAACAGTCTACGTGGACACTCTTTATCTGGCCCCTTTGTGAGGTAATGCAGCTTAGACAGAGTTTGCGTGTTAAAAATATGCTGTCTTTGGAAGCAACCAATACAAACACTGGCAGTATCAAGGAAGCTGAACAGACAACAAATCATTTTATTGCGTCTTCAATATAAGACTCTAAAGAGAGCAGACAGTCTTAGTGCATCAGAGAAATAACTTCTGGTGGTCTTTGACTAAAACATGAGACAAATATTATGGCAGCCACCCCCAAGAGTGAGTTCTGAAGCTTCCAGAGACGGTATGAATTTTAGGATCAGAAGATGTGTACAATGAAAACTGGAAGTCATCTTTTAAGCTGAAAATTCCAAATTAAGTGAAGTTAATTTCTCTGCTTCTCTCCCTAGTGAACAAAGAACATACTACTTGACACTTTGTGTGACAAATTTGGGGTCTTCAAAGGAATGAAGTGTGCAAGGACTGAGTAGTGAAAACCATGCTTAGTTGGGGAACAGATGGGTGGCAACTTGGGTCTATAACCTTTCAAGACTTCCGTATATTCTTATCTTGTGCAGAAAAATCATTTTTTTTTATTTCACTTTACATACTACATACGTAAAGCTAAGCAAGCCTATGTGTGCAAGTAAAATGCCTTCTGATGATCCTGCAAGGACTGACTGACTGACTATGGTAGAGCAGAACTTCTTGTAAGCATGTATTGCTGTGTTTAATGCTCTGTGTATGTGCACAGTTATGTGACAGTGTTGCATCCCTGTAAGGATTCCAAAGCATTAATCCATTTCTGAGGACACTTTATTACTGAGCTAATGGCAAGCATGCAGAAATGTGGAGAAATGAGCTGCTGATTTACAGGCTAAAAGATTTATTAAACAGGAATTTTCACAGTCAAGCTGCAGTACATATTGTGGGACTTCAGTAACAGCAGATTCATCTTATGTTGGTGGAAAGCCTAACCATATTTTATCAGTATCATGAGCTATTATCAGCAACCATTTTTGCCAGAGTTGCACTGAAAAAGGTGAATAAACTTCAGTAATTAGGCTTTTACTTGAAATGTAAACATATAATTTAACAGATTGCTGGAACAGATTATATGTTAAAATGAAACTGACTTGGGTTTCTTCTTTACAATATTAGCTGAGGTTAACAAACGGTGTATAAGAAAAAGAAATTTCCCAGAATTCCACTGTCAGCAGTTTAAAATGCATTCAGCACTAATCATATGTGACAAGCATAGAAACAACTAACCCCAGCTGGAACACATCTAGAAGATGAATTCTTGATTCTGTTGCATTGTAATTGTTTTAAACTGAATTCTGAGCCCATCTCTCTGGTGTTGCCGTGCTATTATAAAAGTAAGGTCAATTATATCAAAGTCCTAGAGCATTTGTGGACGCCCCATGCCTGGCAGTGTTCAAGGCCAGGCTGAATGGGGCTTTGAGCAACCTGCTCTAGTGGAAGGTGTCCCTGCCCATGGTGGGGGTTGGAACTAGATGATCTTCAAGGTCCCTTCCACCCCAAACTATTCTATGATTTGTCATTCCCTAAACGTTAAAGAATTTTAGCAAGTGATGTGACTTATAGCTTATGACTTCAGGATGAACAAGGTATGAACTTGGAAAGAAATAAACTTAGAAGTACTTTCTAGCTCTTTGATGCCAAAGGACTTAAAGCAACAACAGCAGAAGATGTAGCAACCTGTTTTGTTTAGTGCCAATAGCCATTACCATTCCTTCAGCCTTTCTGCCCATGATCCCAGCTATGCTAATCATTAAGTAAGCCAAAGATGATGGCAGTATTTAGAATCTCTGTGGTTCAGCCCTTAATGCAGATGCTTAATTGTTTGTTCTTCACACCAGTTTGTCTGCTGAAAGCAGCACTGGTAGCCAGAACTTGCTTTTCCTTTTTGTCCTTTTCTCTTTCTTTATCTATTATAAGTAGTTTTGGTTTCTTTTTGAGTAGTGATACTTTACGGTTTTAAAGTAGAAGAAATTTTAAATGTGAGGCAGAAACATTTAATTCAAGTAACCGAATTTGCAAACTTAAATAGTGGTAGAGGTTTTGTTTATGTTTGGTGTGGTTTCTTGTTGTTGTAAGTATTGTTGTTGTAAGCATTAAAATGCTCAGTAATGTTTGTTTTTCTCTTTCACAGGTAATATTTTACTGAGAAACCTTTAAAAGAAATCCAGTAGCTTACAAACCTATAATGCCCAACTGTATTTGGAATTGCTTCTATCTGTACAACAAAGTGGGAAACTCAAAGGGGCTAGTTTTTAAATTAACTACCTGAGCCATGTGATCTAGCAAAGCTTCCAAAGAATGAAAAGTATGTTTAATCTGGTAATGACTCGTTTGATCTCTTCCTACCAAAGCAATGTAACCAGTGTTGATTTCTCAAGAGTTTCTCTCTCAAATCCACTTAACTTTACTCTTAATAACTTGTAAATAATCTCCCTTACACTTCTAAAGCAAAAATTTTAGGCTGGGATTTTCAGGAGTCCAGTGAAGTCTGGGGGTGCAATGCCTGTTGAATTCTCTTTCACAAGTGGCTCAGCCCAACATGTTGCTTTGCAGTGGTTTCATTTGAAAACACATTTGGCTTTACTGCAGCTGTAACTGCCATGGCAGAAAGCTCTGACATTAAAAACTGATGTCAACAATCTTAGTTGTTCTTAGTAGTTGCATCTTTCTGCCTCCTTGATGCTCCTCTTCTCCCTCACACCCTCATCTGCTGCAACCTCTGGAAGAAGAGCCAGGAGGATATATGCAATGGACTCGCACCTCCAGCCTATTCCCTATCTCCATGCAAGTGAGTGTAATTCAGCTCTTCTCAAGCTATACGCAGCTTTGCAGGGAGCAATTGTACAGGCACACACTTCTTCTCATGCTGTACCATACTTCTGTGTAGGCCTGCTGAGGTTTGGGGCTTTTTTGGTTTGCATTGGTGTTTTTTTTTTTGCCGTATTGAGAAACTTGCAGCCAGCTCTCAGCTTGGCAGTCGGGGTGAGTTATCATTGGTACTGCAGTGCATCCTGCAGAGAATGGATAAGCATGGTTAGTGAGTGTTTGAACACATCACTCACGTCAGTAATTCACTGAAGAAGTGGAGAGGGAGAGGTAGTTTTCCTTGTACTCCTTATATAGCCTCTGTTTTGGAAGTGCTGTGTATTGTAACTGCTAGTGGTTGTGGTGTTGATGCCTTCTGCATCATAACTTGTTCTGCCAATGAAGGGATCTCATTTTTAGTTATTCTATGGTGGGTGCTGCTGGCTTGCTTTGTGTTATCTGTGGCCTGTAATTCACTCTATATTTTCAGTAGCTTTATGTGGACCTAGCTTGGACTCTTTTAGCATCATAATTAAAAGTGTTCCATCCTTTGCCCTCCTACTAGTTTCTCCCAAATGAGTTTATATACATATATGTTATTTGACAATTATATGTAATATACATTCTGTAAAGCCTGCAATATAGCCACTCACTCTTCTAGATTCTTTATTGAAAATAGTTCTATTTGTTGTAGTTTAGGGGTTGTGGTTTGGAGGTTTTGAATTGTTTTGGGCTTTATTCCCTCCTCCCCCAAAGATCAAAAGAATGTAAAAACTTCTGAACTCTCTCCTGCTATTTCCTGCTCAGGTTTAAAATACGATATGCTGCCATCATCATAGTAGGGGGCTTTTTTATGTAAGGAAATGAAAGGGCGGTATTCCACACCCACTTCAACACTCCCACACACGCACTTTCAGTTGCCATTTCGTATGCCAGTAAAGGCCAGTATGAATCAGAAACATGATTTGTTGTCAGATAATGGTAAAAAGCCTCTGAGTTCCTATTCCTTCCAATCTACACTACATACAGCCTCATTTTAGTTCCTTGGACACCCTCCTTACATCGAGCTGCTAAAACATTTGTCATGAGGATTTTGCTGGTTTTGTCCTGGAGAAGTAAGTGCTGAAACTCCACCTCTCTGTAGAAATATTGGTAATGCCACAGGTTTTTCTTCATAAAATTCATACAGCAAGAGATCCCTTAGAATGGGACATTCCTGGTGAAAACAAGGTAATAGAGCAATCTTTTTATCCTTTTTTTTCCCTCCCCACATAGCTCTCTGAGAATAGTGATAACAACTACAGCTAGGTAGCAGCAACCAACATTAGGTTGTGGCCCAAGGCACAGTTGGCTTCTCTTCTACAGTAGATGAGAAAATACTGCAGAGTGGTGGGAGTAATCATTTTCCTACCTTTTGACTGCATGAGATAAACCTGCATTTCATTCCTTTCTTGCACACAGTGGCCTCATCTGCAAAATGAGGAGGAAAAGGGAGAGAATGAGATTTGTCTTCATTATCCACATCCTTTATCAGCACTCCTTACCATACTGTAACCTCTGTACTCCCTTGCATCTGTTTTCAATTGATAGGTTCATTAGCATTGTAATAAAGTTCAGTAGTCACTGATGTAAACAATTAACATAAAGACTCTGATATTTTCAAGTATGTGGCTTGATCCACATCACAGGTGACTTCCCACATAAGTAATATGGTAAATGGTGCCCAGCTCTATGTAGAGCGCCTGCCTTCAACCCATCATTTGGGGAAACTCTTTTCTTTCAGTGGAGGAAGCTTTACCATTCAAATCAGGTGAATGCGTGTGCTTGTTTGCTGTCTTGCAAACACATATGTATGCTATATTACATCTTTTTTTTGGTTTAAACCTAGTACATGAAATTCGCAGTTAACAATGGTCATGAGCTGCAGAGCTCCGATCCATAGCTAAGATTAACACACTCCATAGCTGAAGCGTTGCTTAGATTTTGTTTGGGCCCATCTCAAGTAAGTCCAAACTAATAGCAATTTTCTACCTTTTTTCTGCTGCCACTCCCCCAAATCATTTACAATACTTGCTTACCTTGGGGCTTGGGAGGGAAGCAGTCTTTCCAGCCAAACTGCTATGTTGGCTTTTAATCAGTTGGCAGGAGGAGCCAAAGTTAAAACTCTTTTCCTACATTGATGACTTCCTGGCTTTCCTTCATTCTTTGGTTCTTGCTTATAATCCCAAACTGGTGCTTTTAGATCCACGAAGCACAGTGGGGCTTTGGAGGCCCGTGCAGCAAAGACTACCTTTTCATCTTAGAACGTAGAGCAAACAGCAAACGCTAATCAGGATCCCTGCTGTGTCACTAGACTGCTTTAAGCAAAATGTTTCTAGTGTAATTGTAGTCGAGAAAGTCTAAAACGTGTAAATCAATCAATAGATTTAACAGCCTGATGGACACTCTTTCTTTGAAACTTAACTAGGAAAACAGGATAACTGCAAGTGGCAGACACGCTCCCTTCAGGCTTGCTAGAGTTCCATGCAGCCTGTAGAGTAGGACTTGTGCTGTTTCTATCTTCTTTCTATTTTGGACATGCTAGAAAGGAGGGCGAGAGCTTAAAGAAGTGGCATCTCAGTAGAACTGTCCGCAAAAATTCCTGTGCTCTGATAGGGCTCTTCCACCATCTCTGAAACTGCCTCTGTGACTCTTAGCTCCGGCTTTCTCTTAGCATGACAGGTATGACCTTCCTATTGACAGGCTTAATGTAAGAAATGATATATTCCATAAAACAAAGGTGATAGTTATAAACTTGTGGAAACATCTCAGGGAGGGGGAGAGTTCTAAATGAAGGGAAGAAAATGTCTTCTCCACTGAAAGATAATTTTCGATTTTACCGGGAACCACCTCTTTCTTCTTAATCATTAACCAGAGTATCCACAACTAAAATCCATTCCCTGCACCATCCTCTCTATCTATGACATCCAGTCACAACTAAAAGCAGCTACTAATTCCAGTCCTGTTGAGCCATGTTTCCCAGCTATACTGTTTTAAGTTCTGGTACTGGCCTCAGGATCTTTGCACTATGTTCCAGTATGTAATGTAGACATAATCATACTGCCTCATACTAAACAGGAGGCTTTTCCTGATTCAGGATCATTGATTTCTTTGTCCTGAATCTCTCATTCATAGACTGGTCCCTTGTTTCCTAACTCAGAAGTTGGAAATGTCGTGAGTATATTACTGCAGAGATGGACAGAGTAAGGTAACATATAATGCCAGTACATCCAGTGGCCTCTGTGAACTTCTTATAAGCATACACAGTTTGCAGTGACTGCTTTTCACTTAAGCTGATTAAAGAGTATGCACATGTGGAACACTTAAACTGTGTGTGTGTGTATATACATATATATACACATGGGTGTCAATCTTAAGAGTGGAAAAGAGCCTAGAAAATTCTTAAACTATACGAGCTTTTACTAGGCTTCACAAAACTACTCACCCTTTGGCCTTGGGCCCGGCATATCCATGTTACAATCTCTTGGCATGAAGCTGTCCCTCTGATGGTTTAATTCTTCTGAGAATAACTAACACTTCACCAGAAACTTTATTTAAGCACAGAAGAATGGGTGACCTTCAAACAAATCCTTCTTCTCTTACCTGAGAACCTGGCTGGAAACAGGCTGGGAAGCATGTGAAGCTGGGCATGGTACCACGAGCACTGCTGCTTCCTTTTGTCTTGCACTTCACATCCCTAGGTCTTCTCTGATTGGCGACACTGCAGTGAAGTATCTCTAGCTTATCCTTTGTGAGAACAAAGGGCTTCACAAGCTGGTTGCAGACCAGCTTACTTCTTGCAGAAGTGGTTCACCAGGTGGTAGTTTTCTTGCCAAAAGGGAGGCTGAGCTCAGCTCTTGGGTTCCTGTTGACTTCCATTCTCACCATGAACTGGGTGATGCTGGACGCTTTCCGAGTTTTGAGTAAAGCAGGAAGATGCAGCCTTGGTTGCCAAACATTTATTATCGACCATTACCCTTTAGCTGCTCATTGGTATAATAGGTAAATGGCTGTAATACTTGGGGGAATGCTGATCAGGAAGACAAACATTTCCATGTTCATATGAGCTGTTTCCTTGCTCACAGAAGCCTAATTCCAAGTAAGTGTTATGCTGCTTACTGCATAGGAGTGAACTAGGTTTTGCATTACTGTGGGAAAATATGTCTGGTTTGGAAAGCAAGGCAAAAGACATCAGCAGTAACACCTACACAGTTCAGAAACCCCACTTCCTCCAAACCATCAATAACCTTGCATGCTAGCAGTTTGTCAACAATATGAACTTCCACAGGGACAGCTACTGCCTGTCAGTCAGCTTAAACCAGAGAGCTGCTGGGTGAGAGGAGGTGGACATGGCATCCTGCTCTCCTGGAGATTACTTTGTCCGCTGAAAACAGTCCAGATTCCAATCACACTGTGTAGGTGGGTTGAGGCAACGGTGTTCCTAGTGTGATTAATATGGGACACTGCAGTCACCTTGGTGGGAGATGGTTCTGACAGCTTGGGATCTTACCGAACCTCAAAACTTCTGCTGGTGGGTGTTGCCATGAAAAAACTGGGAACACTTACAATTTGGGATCCTTCAACACTGGGCTTCCTGGGTTGTGAATGCAGATGTATTGCAAAAGGCACTTTTGATAATAAGTGTATTAACTACTAAATGCATACCCTGTAGCATGATATTCTCTCCAAGAAAACAGGCAGTAATGAAACCAGATTGCGCTGGATAAGGAGTGCTCAACAGCCCAAACTGGATTTTGGCAGGAAGAGCATCACAAACAGCAACACTCCACCACTTGAAAAAAAAAAAAATAATAATAATAAATATTAAAAGGTCAGAAAAATACATAAAATTGTTAGTGATCAAATATAATCAGAACCTTGATCTTGATTCCAAGGAAAGGCACCTCAAACCATTAGTTGGTATCTCAAAAGAAGGCACAGGCATTGGTTTAATAACGGTACAGACTAAGCTTAATGATGCTGTCTGCTGCTGGTTCTCCCATTTTGCTTAGCCTATGCCTCCCTACTTAAGATACTACAAAATCAAAGAAGCTGTTTGGTTTTTGTTGATAACCAGATGCCCTTATGGTTTTTAAATGAATGATACAAAACAGATTATAACCCTCTGTTCTTCAGGAAAGGATGTTCCATGGTAGTAAGAGGCAGTGTGGTTAAATCAGAGTGAATTCTTGTTCTTAGCCCAATTTGATACTGTCTGTATTAAATAATGCCTGTCAAATTTGGGTCCCGTAATTCCTACTGTGAGTATAAAATCCAGAAGTGATAAACAGGAGGCCATTGTTTTTAGTGAGTATTTAGCATTCTATAAATAAACTGAGACCATATGTAAGAAGCTGCAGAATATGAAACCAAAAAAATCTAATCACTTACTGGTATAAACATAAAACCGCTCCGGGTGGCAGGCAGCTAGTGTTTCACTGAGGAGAACAATCCTGGTGAAGAACACGGAATGGCAGAGCAGAGCTATGGACGGAAGAGGCAAAGAGATGTGTGGCCTTCTGAACAACAGAGATCATGATGTAGAAGGGACCACGGGCAGACAACCCCTCCCATGTGTGCTACTGACACTAAAAGAGCTGATCGGTTGGGTTTTGTGTGTGTGCACAGCATTTGTAATACTCCAGTCCTTTTAACTCTACTGCCTTTAAACAGTGACCTATTAGATGCTCAGCAGTGTAGACCACTGGATCCTCACATATCCAGAGGATGACAAGCTTGGTACTACAGTAACTTTATACTGACCAGCACAGTAAGACAGATCAGCTGTACAGCAATGTGTTATTAGCTGTGTGTAGTAAATCCAGTGCATGGTCTAACAGAGTTCCAGCAGGCTGATGACTTGCATTCACACAGGACACCCGCCAGGTTTCCTGCAACCTGTACCTGAGCCTCTCAGCCAGACTGAATTGAGTACACAACCTAGATCAATCACTCTAGCTAGAATTGTTGGTGAAGGCTGAAAAGGGAATGAACCGTAAAGTGGCACAGACTTCTTTTCAAAGGAAGCTCAGAAGGGAAGAGGGAAGAATGGTGGAAGAAGAAAGAACACTTTGGTCTTATAAATATGAATAGCTCTCACCAGCTAAACCATCCCTGGAGCAGCACAGAGCTCATGGGAATTGGGGGGGGGGGAGGGGGGGAAAGGCAGGTATTACCATATTCAGAGATCATGATCCTACTCAAGTTAATGAAAGCTGAATGGCTCATATTGCATCTGAAGAGTGAAAGCTTAAATGCCATCATAGCTATGTGTCAGATCTTATCCCAGATACATCTAATCACATGATTAACCAACTGCTTCTGGCAATCCAAGGCAGTAACTTGTATAGGAAAGCCATTTAACATTTTTATTCCATGCACACCAAACACATTCCATTTTCTACAGTCAAATATGCTGTATTTAGGGCTTGGGGTGGATGTTTTGTATGTATATTTTGGTGTTGATTTCCTAAGAAAATGATCAAGCTCTGGGCACTCCAATCTCTGGTAGTTTTCACCACTCTGAAACTAGGGCAAATTGCTAGTGCGTTTATGAGTAAATTTTCTTCATTCTTTGTTTTGGTCATAGGACCTGTGCCGCTGATTTTTACAAGACACTTGCTGTCTTCCTGCTCGTTCATTCCCTTTGGGGAAAAAATGTAGCGATGCCCTTCAGCATCTTACCTATGGGAGGTATCTTTCAGCCATCACTTCCCATGCTTCCTAGGCAAGTCTGAAATGATTGTGCCAGTTTGCTTTCAAATAAAGAAGCTAATGGTTAGCTCAGTTTGGGGGTGTGAGGATTTTATTCTTTTGGTGACTTGTAACATGTCGAATTCTGAATGTTCTAAGTCTGACCTTCATGAAAACAAATTCTGTTGGTATTTCACAGTGGGGGAGAGGTGTGATGGGTGTGAAACTGGAGATCCTCTAACCATCCTTCAGACAGCTAAACAATAGTTTCCAGGGCTGTGCTTTTAGGGTTTGTGGCTTTTTGTTAAACTACTTCTCCAGAACTCCTGTCAGCTGGCAAATGCAAGGTGAATTATCAGAGCAACTAAATGATGAGGAAGGGGAAGATTCAACAGAAACAAACTGAGGCACTGAAATGACTGGGACTGCAGCAAAAGTCAAGTACTATGTGTCTTCAGAATTCAAGCCCTACGTAACAGTTTTGATTTTGTTGTGAGGGATTTGAATACTGTGTGGTTGTTCAACTGGGATAGAGATTGGAAACTAAAATCAGGCTATTCTGTGCCATATTTCAAAGTCTGTTTTCAGATGTTCCTAATCTAGTTTTACGTTTTCACCATTACATTTGCATTACCCCCAGAAGCTGTTACCAGCCAAGCATGAAGCAGCACTTTTCTTCACACCAGCAATAAGCCCCCTTGGCCTCTATACCTGCCGGATTAGCTGCATCCAGTGGCAAGCAATGTGGAAAGCAATTTAGCCACTGGGCACAAGGTCAGTCTAGAGAAACAGTAGCTGCAGTTGGCAAAAGGCGTCATGTTCTGCTAGTCAGAAGAGAGGCACTTGGGAAAGAATCCTCCTCCACCCAGAAAGGTCTCAGTACTGTATGTGAGAGACTTGCCTATCCAAGCCCTTCTAGGAGCATCAGTGTGCTTCAGAGTTTTATGATCATGGAATCATAGAACAGTTAGGGTTGGAAAGGACCTTAAGATCATATAGTTCCAGCCCCCCCTGCCATGGGCAGGGGTACCTCACACTAGACCATGTCCCTCAAGTCTCTGTCCAACCTGGCCTTGAACACTGCCAGGGATGGAGCATTTGCCACTTCCCTGGGCAACCCATTCCAGTGCCTCACCACCGTCACAGTGAAGAACTTCTTCCTTATATCTAACCTGAGCTTCCCTTGTTTTAAGTTTGAACCCAACACCCCCTGTCCTATCATATATAGAGCTAAACAGTCGTAACATTTGGTTCCCCTAGCTGGATAAAATGCTAGAAATCCAATGCAACTGTTTTGGGAAGGCTTATTACACATCTACAAGAGAAAGATTACAGATCAGCATTAATTATCACCTCATTTAGATAATCAAATTTACCTTTCATTATTGCTCTGCTGCATTCTCCGTACATTTTAACATTTTGCCATGAACATCTTAACATTATTACAAGAAATTATATTATCTATGGTAGGACTTTTTTTAACTATGTGAAAAATTAATGTGAACGTACCTACATACAGAGCAGTTTAGTACTCTGAGGAGTAAAAAATATCATGACTACAGAGCAGTTGAGAGAAAAATCTTTGAGGAGTCCTCCTAAGTACACTCATAAGACAGAAAATAATAAATATCTCACTAGAAATCCACATTTAAATATGAACTGCCTTCTAGGTGCTGGACTTTTATTTCAGGGTAAAGCTGATAGAGCTGAGGCTTGCAGACCTGTAAATTTTCTGTCTAAATAACTCTCAAAGCTCTTTTATGAAGAGGGTCAAAAACTTTTTCTTGCACAAAAAATACTTGTTTTTCTAAGGATGATTACAATTATTCTGTCAAACTCACAGGACTTCAGCACAATCTAATTGCAAAAATTGACTGACTGAACTGAGAAATGCATAAAGGAGAGAAATGCAAGTACCTGCCATAAATAACAGTTTTGTTTCTAGGTGACGCAATAGCTAGGAAGAATAGGACTGGTAGATGCAGGAGACTTTATGTACAAACCCTGAGGTAATAAGTGACACACATTTTAATGTGGATAAATGCAAGAAAAGACAGGACCAATGAATAGATATTTGCTGATAAGAAAGAAACAAATAGATGTGAATGCAGGGGAGATAAAGAGAGACACATCTGTTCACAATACACCTAAAATGGCCAAAGTGATTAGAGGGAACATCACTGTGTAATGTATGTAATGAGGGTGGATTATAGCAAAGAAAAGCAGAAGTTGCCTCTTAAATAATGAGCAGCAGCACTGGTCTGAATTTATGCTCTTTTGGATCTCCCTTGAATACCACCCTTTGTCTGAAATACAACACAAACCAGACCCAAGATGTAAATATATTTCAAAATGCTTTGGAAGAAAACCAGCAGCTGTACAAGAAATAAGGCTTTATAATGAAGAGAGTTTAATTTGTGTGTTACCTATACAAATAATTCTAATCTACATATCAGTTGCCCTCGTTTGAATGTTGCGGTGTTAAACTGCAACCATACATCTAAACTTCACTTGCAATGTTGAAGCAACTTACTAAGAAAGATATTTGACAAGTTTGGTCTCTTAGATATGTACAGCTGATAACTAAAGTTTATCATAATAATTCCATTTAGTTAAATGTGCAGTTTTTCCAGCAGAAACACAGGTAATATTAGTATCATGTCCGAACAAACTACCTGTAATTGCTTCCTGTCAGAACTGATGTAAAAGCACCGGGAAACAAGTCAACTCTTGATTGTTTGATATGGATGTTCTATTGTCTGATGCAAGGAAAAAAATAAGGGGGGGGAAACCATTTACTACTATCATAATCTTATTTCTGTAGCACAGAAGTTACTTCACAATTACATAACCCATAACCATGTCCTCTGCAGCTATGGTGTCTTTTGTTTGTTAAGTATTCTAAGGAAATCCACAAAGCTGCTACCAGCAGAGAGGCAGGAATTTTACGTAGTTTTCAGGACAAGCTTTTTCCCAAATATGGCGTGTTTCATGGCCAGTTCCTAGTAGCAATCTTATTTAATAAGCATTCTCCATGTGTTTTGAACCTCCTTGTCCTTAAGATGTTACCCCAGTAGTCTTCGGTGGCACTGCTGTGGATAAGGGGCTTAGGGAATCCTTTGCATATAATTAGAGTAAAATCTCTAGTCCCTTTTCTCCCCCTGTGAAGACAGAGTCCAGTCATCTCCAGGACAGCCAGTAAGTATAACAGGATGTTTCATTTCTTTCTGTTATCCTAGCCGAGCAGACAGTATGTTATCAGGCAATGACGTGGTGAAATAGAATAGACTTCTACAGAACTGTTAAGAAAATTGCAGATGCAGAGCAAGAATCTGAGCCTGTTCCAAACTCCCTAACTCTAAGTCTGTAGGTATAAACCTGAGGGCAGAATTTGGTTACTTTGTTGAACCAGGAGTTATGGGAAGTCAGTTAGGTTTTCCTGTCCCACAGAGTGTTTATGAAGCATCAGGGGAAGCAAAGAGAGAGAAGTATTCCTTCAGCTTGTGAGCAGAAGCAATAAACCTGGAAATTTAGCTTTGTATTTTCAGATTAAAATGTGGGCATAAAATACTCTCTCAGGAAGTCAGTTGGTTCATAAGTGGGAACTGTGAAATCAGATGTAATAAAGACACTGGACCATCTAATGTATTAAATCAGAAGTGTTGCAAGTTTTGCAACTTTTTCATAAGGAGGATTGGGTGTTAGCTCTAAACGTAGTAGAGGTGGTATGAAAGCCTCTTGTACGCTGAATGCACTCTGTGTTAATCAGTAATGAATGAGAAACTTGCTGTTAGTGTGATCTCACGGGTCTTTAATGACACATAGAATCATAGAACAGTTAGGGTTGGAAAGGACCTTAAGATCATCTAGTTCCAACCCCCTGCCATCCTAACTATTTTCCCACTATTCATGTATAGAGTGTTAATGGCATAGGCTCAGAAGCTCAAACAGAAACAACTGCATTACATCATTTCCTCGTGAACTGTTCTTGTTTTAGATGTTAAACAAACAGATAGTGATGTGAATGTGGTAAAGCAGAAGGTAACTTAGCTGTCCAAATGGATTCACCAAACACCTACATCTAAAAAGGGTTATGGTAAATTTGTTGCACTCTTATCAAGCAATAAATGTTACATAGTGTGCTTAAAACTGTGTCTGTGTTTAGATTAACAAATGTTTTACATAATGGAAAATTTAATTTGCAGTGATGGACCATCAATAGCTAAAGCCATGCAATGTTGAGGGGTACCACCTCAAGTTAGATATCAAATGTAGGGGTTGCAAGATCATACTGTCCCCCAAAACCAATTTCTGGAGGGAAATGGTTCAGGGGCAGAAGGGGTAGTCTTCCCAAACCCACTTTGACAAAATGCTGCAGTGTTTGATTTCAGATGAGGTCTTGGATAAACTGCAAGTAAACTGGATTATGCAATTACATCAAATCAGACTGGCAGGTTACATATGCACATAAAATATCAGGTTGTATGTTAAGCTCTGTGGAAAAGAAGCATCAGCTTGGGTCTTGAATTGCTTGAAAAGAAAGGGTGTTTTGCACTACAGCACCATGTTTAAAACTCTTCTGGAGTATCATTAGCATAACCTGTTTACTGTCTAGGCAGGTGATGATTGCTCCTAAATAGGCCTAATGGAAATGAACACTTTGAAAGCACAAATGGGTGCTCAGTGACAAAGAGGGAGGAATTCCAAAGTTACCTGTGACTGAATGAATGCTAAGAAATCCTTCTCATCAGGGTGCAGTGAGGAAGAAGCCTTGATTCTTAACTCCTCAAGCAGTGTGCTGGTAGTACAAAAAGGGGATTCACAATACTAGGCTGCTTGATTCCTTCAGGACAGAAGTTATGCAAATGGACCAGATCTCTGAATATCTGTGTTAAGAATCTAACAGCACATTGGCTGTTAGTTAACTGCTACCAGAGAGAAGGGAAGCAAAAGAAACTTCTGGTCTAGCAATAAGATTTTGTATGGTCCCTCTTATTTCTATCCTCTTTCTGTAAGTGCTTTGTATGTAATTCAGTTATCTATTTTGGATTTTGTATGAGCAATCTTGCTACTTGTTCTTAACCTGAATTTAATAACCTGGATTTTAATGACTGGAAGATACCTAACTAATATCAGGGTATTCACCCTTTACAGGCATGGTAAACTTTAAACTGGGATGCTGGACTATTTTCATAACGTGCCCTCCCTACTCCCCTCCAGTATCACTCTCAGGTATCCAAAGGATAGCCAAGTGTACCACTGCACTCAAGTGGACTACTGTAAATATGACAATTCAGATATGTGGGTTAAAGAAACATCTTTGGGATGGCAGTATTAGCCAAGAAGCATCTTCATATACATTAAGATAGTGGGGCCTGTGCAACTAATAATACTTAATGTTTCCTGTCACTGAATTTTGGCAGCTGCTATGCACGGTATTCCAGAAGATGTAAGAACATGGATTGCGTTTCAGAAAGAGAATCCATTGACTTAAGTATTGCAGCATTCACCATGTGTACTTTGTTTTGAGAGCCTAGTGCTGGGCAATACAGAAGCTTTCAGAAGTGTCATTACCTTGCTTAGACTGTGCCTGCATGAATGTTTTTTATACATTTACTTCTAACTGATGGAATACCCAGGCTCCTAACCAAAACTGACAACTAATACTGTAAAAATTCTACCTACAATACCAAACATACCGATTATCAACAAAATCGTTTAAAGTGATGGGTTTTGGCAGCTTTCAGGGGATTCAGGAGTAAAGTCATAATTACACAAGAGTTCAGAGTTCATTTTTCCTGAGCTGCAACTGTACAAACTGAAATCCTAATCAAAATTGATCCTGATAAATTTCAAGGAGTGTCTTCCCCGTTAAAATGACTCCTAAGGTTTCAAGTACTACTTAAGTTTTTCACTCTGTCAAACTTGTTCTTTTAAGGTCACTGCACTTGTTCAACCAACAAAGCTTCCCCATGACTTTTTGACTAACCACTTTTGCTTTCTCCTTATGGGTTCTCTTTTTCTTTTTACCTCATATTTGCATTTTTAAAATCTATTCCTATTCATCCAATTTACTCCCTCATCTGTATTCCAGAATACCCATTGCTTTTATGATTTCTTACTTGGCCCAACAGACAACTCTGTCCTCCCTCCATCTGATTATCACCCCCCTCTTTCCCCATCATTTGCTCTATTCCCATTATTATTCTCCCTAACTCATTTTATTAAGCTCCCATTTAAACACTAATATATCATTCCAGGTGTGGCTGCATTAAAGTAGTACTGGCCATTAAATTATTTTAAATTAATAGGCATGAGTTGTACTCCTTTTGTACTAAAGAAAATTAGGCTTTATTGGCAAGGAGACTGCATGAAACTGACTGTAAGAAAGTCTATATTGTTTTTCCAGTTGTTCATCTGACCTGGTATGTAACTTACTGGGATTTTCTTGTGCTTCTAATTTCAGCCTCTAAGCCTAAGTATTACAATGCTCATCTTAATACTTGCTAGCATACTTTAATTACTTGCATTCTTCTACAAGTCTTGTTCCTCAGACCAGTTGAAACTATGCTAATTCAGTATGTCTAACTTTGAAGCACAAAGTGCACATTTTGGTCCAGGAAAACTACTAAAAATCAAAACTAGTAAATCTTTTTTAATAGCAGATATATTAAATGTCTTCTAGGTTTTGTCTCCTTCCTCATCACTGATTTTAAGTCACTTTTGCTGCCTTTTCATAGAGCTGCAGTAGTGTCAGAAATGATAATGTGCTGGTTGTTTTTTTATGCCATCATTTATCATGGAGTTAATATTAAATTGAAATGTCAAGTTAATGTTCACTGTCCAGAACAAGATCATCTAGATACCACTGGAAAAGAACTCAAGAAAATATTTTTCCTTTATATTCCTGTTAGTTAAGACTTAGTTTTCCATTCCAATTAGGCTGAACAGACATAATCTCTGAGGTTTTATGTAGAATGAAGGGCTTGTCTGTCCAAAGCTGACTCTAAGAGGAAGACTTGGAATCACTTCCTCTTGTCTTGAGAGAAGTGGCCTATATGGAAACTCTGTCATAGTTCAGGGTTACTCTCTGCCAATATAGGATGTCTGTAAGGACAGTATTGCAAGGGCACCCTTAGCTATGTCACACAATAAATGTGATGTGTAAGGAACATCAGACTTCATATTATATCACAGAATGGTTTGGGTTGGAAGGGACCTTAAAGCTCATCCAGTTCCAACCCCCTCTGCCACAGGCAGGAACACCTTCCACTGGACCAGGTTGCTTAAAGCCCCATCCTACCTGGTCTTGAATACTGCCAGGGATGGGGCAGCCACAGCTTCTCTGGGCAACCTGTGCCAGAGTCTCAGCACCCTCACAGTAAAGAATTTCGTCTTAATATCTAATCTAAATCTGACCTCTTTGGGTTTAAAGCCATTCCCCCTCTTCCTATCACTACATGTCCTTGTAAAAAGTTCCTCTCCAGATTTCTTGTATGTTCCCTTCAAGTACTGGAAGACTTTTATAAAGTCTCCCCAGAGCCTTCTTATCTCCAGGCTGAACAAGCCCAACTCTCTCAGCCTGTCTTTATAGGAGGGGTGCTCCAGCCCTCAGACCATCTTTGTGGCCCTCCTGTGGACTTGCTTCAACACTTCCATGTCCTCCTTATGTTGGCAGCCCCTGCACTTAAACTGTAATAAGGATGCCTGATCAGTGAATCCTACAGATTCCCAGGTAAAATCCAGTCATGGTTTAAAAAAGATCATGCGCTTGCATCTATCTGCAGTAATTGCACATGAGAAGGAGCTTTGAAGTCTTTCACTGAGAATGGGACCAATATACCAAAGCTGTTTGTTAGCTCAAGCAAGATTCTGTCTAATATCTGAAGACTGGAAAGCATGGAAGTATCATTGGGCTGATCATCTTGTACCAGTAGATCTTCCACAGGATTTCCATGTATGTAATGCTTGGATATTAGGAGTGTTCAAGGGTTTACCCTTGCTGAGGTAATTCTCTATTGCTATAGCAATTTCTCTTTTTCCCAGGCATACAACAGTGAAAGGAAATCTAGGAGCAGGAATATTAATCTAGTTAGAGTCTGAATATTGGGAAGAGGGATGTGTGAATGACAAATAGCTAGAGCTTTTTTCTAAGACATTTCAGGGACATTATTGTACAGTATTAAAATTGCCACAGCCGAAGATAAAAAGAATCTCTTATAACCTATGTCACTATGAAAATTGGTTAAATGTGTCAAATGAGCTACTTTAATGTTCTCAGACACTTCCTTTCAGGCATTCTCCCAGCTCATAAAGCCTTCTGAACTTCCCCTAAAATACTGCTTCAACATATCTGCCATCCACTTTTGCAAAGGAGGAGGTGGGAGCAGAAAGCTTTTTGACACTGCCAATTCCTTCAGGCACCTGACTCAAGTGACACTTGTCTGTTCCAGATGAGTTTCCATTTTGCTTCTCTTCAGGTCAAACCCTTTATTTTCTTCTATTGAAGCAGTGAACATATAATCATGTGCATTTTCCACCTCTTTAATTTTGTCTGAAAATGATTCTGATCCTTTGGTCTTAATTACCCTGAAACAATCTTGAACTACATTTTAAACCCCTCTGTGATGCAAGCCCATGTTCTACGTCTTAATTGTATTTTTCAAATTGAGGATTCCTGCCATCCAGTCTTCAGATGTATTTGAACTGCACCCTGAAATAGAGGTTTGTAGCTAAAACTTTCTGCAGAGCAGTATCTCCAGTTAATAAGAGCCCAGTTCCAGTCCAGATGTAGCTAGCAGACTGTTAACCCTTCAACTGTCTCAAGAAAGAAGTGAGGGCAAGACAATGCAACATTAAAAACATCAGGTGTTCACTTTGTGCCTTTCTTCTATTATGATTTTCAAATATGTACGTGTCAGTGTAAGCAAATTGGGCTCGCAAGAGCAATTAGATTAGCAGAATTTCAAAAGTTGTGGCTTTTTTTAACTGTATTTGTCTTGTCTTGTCTTGTCCAAGAAGAATCATTATTATAATTCCATCTGGATAAAGGATGCTCATCACCACCTCAAGAATTGGTTCACTGTTGTCTCTATTGGTATGCACTTTGATACCCTTCTCCAATGTCTTGTTACTTGTTGCTAGCTCTGGAGGAAAACAGTGAGAGACAGGAGTAAAGGAAGAGTTAAATTAGCCCACTTCCACACACCACCTTCGGTAAATCTCCACCTGAATAAAGGGCTTCAGTAGCCAGAAGAAAGAATAGAATGTAAAAACTGTACCACAAGAGAGGCAAATCTGTGACTGACTCCTCAGAGCATCACTGCAGGGAATACCTGCAATGTCCTTCAAGTTCACTTCTTCTCTTACTGTAGGGCTATGTCAGACCTAATGCTACTTGATCCATACATTGTTGGCTTAATCTTAGACCATCTTCTCTCATATGGAGAAGAAAGCACTTTGGCTTTGCACAGATGGGGTATCAATCCTCTACAGTGAAGCATTACTTCTGTTACTGCAAGAAACCTTACGCAGATAGTGGAATTACGGCAGTCTAAAAATACAACGTACACCATCTTCTCTTTAACAGAGAAAGACAGATCACTGCTGGAATTAAAAACCCAGAGCTTTACTGCCTGGAAGGGTTTTTCTGTCTCCTGTATTTCATTCTGTGTCCAAAAATTCGCCTGAAGAACTTGGAACTTTAATAACTGATTGCGATGATCATAATAGAAGTAAAATTTGTGCTTCTTTTTCAATGCTAAATAAATAAAATTACTACTTCTCTTTATTCTTGAAGCGTTAGGCAAGTTATTGTTAACCCAAATCACTATGTTTGAAAACACTAACATATTGTCCCCCATAAGTAAATGAGAACCATCCCAAAGAATTCACAGGACACTGCAATAGCGGAAAAAACAATAATTACTGTTATAGAGTACATTGGTATACTTTGGGGAATGCTGAGACAGTGTTAGTGTGTTTCTTAAACTAATTCTAAATACTTAAAAGGGTATTTTGGAGGGAGTTCTAACACTGCAATTTGAAATTTGCAGTCTCTTTGATGTGTAGTTTAGAGTTGAATGTACAATTCAGTGTTCTAAGTAAGGAAATAGAAGAAATACCATTGTTGATTTTAGTTAATGTCCAGCCATTGAGAGGAATCCAAACACAAAGCAGTCCCACAACTATATCCCACTCTGGAAAGAGCATAGTAACTTATGCTTGACAATACAAAATGGAATACATGTATTTTTCAGATTTATACCAGGTTAACTGGGAGGTTATAATTTATTTTCAGGTTATTGATCATTAATCTATCTGGTAAACTCCCCAACATTGTGATAAAACAACTTGATCACCTGAGAAGTGTCAATTAATAGAGACAGAGTCAAGCTGTGTGGTTCCGTTAATACGTTGGAGGGAAGGAATGCCATCCAGAGGGACCTTGACATGCTTGTGAGGTGGGCTGATGCCAACCTGATGAAGTTTAACCATGACAAGTGCAAGGTCCTCCACCTGGGTCAGAGCAATCCCAGGCACAGCTACAGGTTGGGCAGGGAAGAGATTCAGAGCAGCCCTGGGGAGAAGGACTTGGGGGTGTTGGTCGATGAAAAAATGAACATGAGCCAGCAGTGTGCGCTTGCAGCCCAGAAGGCCAACCGTATCCTGGGCTGCATCAAAAGGAGCGTGACCAGCAGGTCGATGGAGGTGATCCTGCCCCTTTACTCTGCTCTCGTGAGACCTCACTTGGAGTATTGTGTGCAGTTCTGGTGTCCTCAACATAAAAAGGACATGGAACTGTTGGAACAAGTGCAGAGGAGGGCCACGAGGATGATCAGGGGACTGGAGCACCTCTCGTATGAAGATAGGCTGAGAAAGTTGAGGCTGTTCAGCCTGGAGAAGAGAAGGCTGCGTGGAGACCTCAGAGCAGCCTTCCAATACCTGAAGGGGGCCTATAGGGATGCTGGGGAGGGACTCTTCATTAGGGACTGTAGTGATAGGACAAGGGGTAGTGGGTTCAAACTTAAACAAGGGAAGTTTAGATTGGATATGAGGAAGAAATTCTTTACTGTAAAGGTGGTGAGGCACTGGAATGGGTTGCCCAGGGAAGCTGTGAATGCTCCATCCCTGGCGGTGTTCAAGGCCGGGTTGGACATAGCCTTGAATGGCATGGTTTAGTGGGAGGTGTCCCTGCCCATGGCAGGGGGGTTGGAACTAGATGATCTTAAGGTCCTTTCCAGCCCTAACTATTCTATGATTCTATGATTAGCACACTGAATGCTTAGCATTCAGCACACTGAATAGAATTGTCTGAGCTAACTGCTCCATGAACATATCTTCCTATGCTTCAACTAGAAAGCCATCCTCAGGGCACAGCTTGTTTTCTATTCCTGTTCTGCAGCCTTAATCTAGTAAACTTCCACCTCTGAAGTCATTAGATTTTATTTCCTTAATTAAAAGATGCTTGCTCCTTTCTTCTGCAAGACCATCTATCCTGATTCCATCTCTGCATTAAATGGTTTTAGACGTATCTAAATGTTTTTTTATTTAAGCATTCCAGAAACAGAATCTGAATCCATTTTGGCTGTGGTTAGAGAGATCTGATCCCTGGAAAAGGAGCTGTACTAGTTTGAGCAAAGGTAGTAATACTTCCTGTGCGTCTTAAGACATTGCTGGAGTAGTGATGACTTAGACATGAAAAATGTGTTTAACCAGATTAATATTTTTTTCTGAAAGGATTACTGTCAACTGCCTTGAAGACATCAAGCATTGAATCACAACAGTGAGACCCAGTTCTTTTTTTACCCAAAATCAAAGCAGCATCAGGTTTTGGGTTCAGCTAACACTGTAGCTAGCGAGAGTGGCACTGGGCTTTGGTGTCAGCCTTCTTTAGGTATCATAATCTTGGTGGGTTTGTGTTCTGTAAATGGTCATGACTTAGCTTTCTGTGCTGCATAACCTGATCTAAAATACATTTTAAAGTTTCGCAGAAAAACTGCCAAAGGTCAGACTATACTGACATAGTCCAATGTGAGGCAGCTTCAAACATTCTGCAGTCCAAATTTAAGACTACTGTCATGGCACAAGAGCCATGGTCACGGTTTTGCATGAAACCAGTGTCAGTGGTTTGTGTTTAGAGTGCTGCACTACTAGTTCAAGCAAGAAAACCAAGTAGCTGAAAACTAAATAGTTATCTAATACTTTTAATATTAAAAATTAGGAGGGAAAAATGACCAGAAGAACTGGCTAAACAATGTTGTATTTAGTCTTGCGAAGATCAATGAACAGAGTGCTGCTACTCCTTTTGGCACATTCTCATGAGATCTCAAATTTGACTCGTTGCTGGATCAGGCTTCCTGTGTCTTGGGGAAAACAAAGGAGGGAAAAAAGTTGGGTTTTTAAGTAGTGTTTCGTTTGTAAAACAGAGTGCCTTTTCTGATAATAGGCATTAGTCCAATTCCAGGACTGCAACACTGGAGCTGAAATGACGTGTGTTACAAATGCAATTTGTCACAAACTTATAGTGCCAGTCAGCAGCTTTAAATGTAGGTTTGCTTCCTATAAACCTAGAATGAAGATATTTTGGTGGATTTAAAATTTGAATTTGTTAACATTAATACAGAGTAATTGTAGGAAAGTTATCTAAACTTCCGCAAAAATACAAGTACCCATGCTTTTGAACATCTTATGGACATCACACTCTCCCTCTGTATTTAGTTCATATTATTTATTCTCTTTTATGTATCCCTTTATTATAATTAGTTTATTTGTAGAGAACAGGCTAGTATGTGTGGCTCAGTGTGTTCAGAGGCCCAACTCCTGCTGTCTTGACAAATACGTATGGTAGCAGCTTCATTTACATGCTACCCTTGCTGATTCCAGTTAGACTTTTCCTACCATTGATCTACAGGAGTGGGCCTCAAAGCAGCAAAGGAAAGATTTCTGTGAAGTGGCAACACGAGAATAACTTACTCTTCAATGTAACATTTTAATAGATCCCCTCAGCACAGACACTGAAAGGTTGTTCTTAATGCAGAATTGTCATTATGAGTAAACTGGACTTAGTAATTATAGGCTAATAATATGAACCTGAGCAAATGAAGGCAAAGTGGAGAGACAGATTATTAAGGTAGACAGTACATAGTTTCTGGAATATAGTTTCTCTTCTGCATCTACTTCTGGCAGTTGAAAGCAACAAAACACTGTGCTGCTTACAATGAAATATACTCAGACATTTTTTACAATGGCTCAAAGAAACTAAAAGCTGAAACAGTTTTCTTGAATGGGTGAGAGCGAAGATGCCTTTCTTCATATGTAAAGATCTCTATGGGAAGGAAAGCAAGCCATGCCATTTAATGATAGCTGTGCATTACTACTTAATTGTAGATGTGGTTTTATCTTCTATATTTTTCTCTTCCACTGTCATTACAGAAATCTCTATTGAAACTGAAACTTCAGAAACAAAACTGACTTTGAAGTTTAATCCAGAGCTTAATGAAGTGAGCATATTAATTTTAGTAGATTTTGCATTAGCCATTTGGTACACTGCATTTCTCAGAGCCACAAATACTAGCACACACAATGGGCATACTAGAGGCCTGAATATTACTATCAGACGGAGAAGGAAATTATGTCATCTTGGTTCATACTGAATTCAGTACGTATGAAGCATTTCATTAAAAAAGCAGATTTGTTATGTTGCTATGGTGGTTATGTGGTTACGCCATCATGTACCTGGCAGAAATCAAGATTTTGTGTGTATGCATGCAGTGTACCTGAAGAAATAACACTGCTTTCAAAATACATGGCTTCTAGCATCTAGGACTCCTCCAGAAATGGCAGAATCTGGAAGAGGTCTAAATGCTTGGCAGTCCTCCGCCACCCTGCCATTCACACGCACAGCAGCTTCATGGGGTACCATACTTCACCTTCCATAAGAAATGCTCTTGTCCTAATTTGGTATGGTGACAACCACATTTTTCAGTAATGATTGCGACATGCAGAGGACATGACTCAGCAGGACCCTAAAGCATGTGCCTTACTCATAGTACATTTACATTCCCATTGATATGAAAGGAGCTATTAAGCAACCAAGTCCAGGTGTCAAGGAATACTTGCCTGTGTAAAGTCAACAATAGTTTTAAACTCCTGAATTTGAGCCTGATGAAGGGTAAGTACCATGTTCCTTTATTAACTTGTTTTATCATCATTTTCAGGGAAAAAATTAAAGCAAGCAAACTTCCTTTAAGCTCACTAGGTGGCTACTGGAAATGATTGCTTCAGGGCCGTAGAAACCAAATAACCTTTTTTCCACATTCTCTTGGAACTCCACCAGCAACAAGCACAATGGGGGGTGGAGGGAGGAAAGCCTTACATCCCATTGTCTCCACAGGACTCCGTGTTCCCTACTGAACATCACTGTCAAGTTTTCCAGCAGCTCACAGATTTGTCAGAGGGAAAGCATCTTTCTGCCAAAGATAATGTCTATGTTTTAAAGGCACAGGTAAAGAAGACAACTGTGTCATCACTTGCATATGGCTTGCTTGCTTAAGCACTTCAGTAATCATTCCTACCTTGTAGTTTGTGGGTGCTTTGCAGTACTTAAAATTAAATTGTATTAAATCCTAGGTTCAAACATCTCACCAAAGTCCTATTGTTATAGGAATCTCCAAATTATGTACGGCACTTCTTTTATGTATATTTTTAAAGATCAGTGTTGAAGTAAGTTCTCTAAAAAAGCTCTAGTGGCCAACTTTTTTTTTGTGGGAGGTTTCTACTGTTTAGTTCTGTTCCTCCTAGAACATGACAAAATGAAACTAAAGGAAAACACCTTCTGACTCCTCTCTGAACTTAACAACATCCCTTTTTCCGAAAACAAGAGAGTTCTAGACCATACAAATATTATTGCTAAATTTTAATCCCTTGAGGATAAAGTCAGGGTAAAGCAAACAAAGTCCATTGAGGAGAAGCTGCTTTTATTAGGGCATTAACTTCAGCAATGCTGTGAAAGGCCGCTCCAGTGTGTGTTCACTATGCAAGCATCAAATAAGAAAGCATTCTCAAGATGCCTCTTCCTGAATGATACTGAAGGAAAACTGGTTTAAAACTTAATCCTGGGAAGACTGTTCCTCATCAATATCTCGGGAACAGAGTACACATATATTCCATGTCCTCTACATCACCAGGGCATGGCTGTGTGAGAGGGATGATATGTAATTAACAGTCAGCGATTAGAGACTTTAAAGGTCTGCAGTGAGGAGAGTGATTGGGTGGTGAAGAGAGAGATAGGTTATGTTTTACGTGTGAGCCCATATCAGCAACAGATTTGTTTTTCTTATTGATTCCTCTGTACATGTCACTATTCCGTTAGCACTCCAACCTGGCAAGTCCTGCACTGAGGAACCATCAGCACTAGTTTAAGTACTATATTTCCTGACCTTCAAACAAACACTTCACATGACAATTTGGGAGTGTCCTAATACAGACATTACTTTTCTAGAGCTGCACTGGTAACAGCAGTAGGAGGAACTTGAGGAGAGAACAAAGTCAGGCAGAAGACCACTTCAGAGGAGGAAATTTACTTTAGAGCATGGCCTGGATTGAATATCTTTGGATTTGTAGCATTTCAAGGCAGTGGTCTGTTGTGAACGTGACCATCCCTACAGCTGGAAATTCAACAGATTAGGCTCTGTTTAAGTATATGCTGTGAGAAAAGGACATGGCAGTGCTGTCCCCAGAAGGAACAGAATTGCTGGTCTGGTTTCCTACAACTGGAAACCACAATGTCCGTCTCTTTGGGGCTTCTATATAGATGAGACCATAAATTTATGTCATGTTGGGAAAAAGAAGGTGGGCTTCTTCTGCTGAGATGCTTCAAAGTACAGACTACTGCTTTATGAAAACTGAATCATCTCTGAAAAGGTTTCTATGGCCAAGATATTTTCTCTGTATCTGTTATAGTTTAGGAAAGCCAATTTTATGAGGACAAAAGAGCAGAGCTGAGTGTTGTCTTTATTTAGATGGCATTATATAAGCTAAAATAGCTGAGTGACCTCGCTGGTGGTTGCAGCCAAAGGGCTGAACATGAGCCCTAGCCAAGACAGAAAGCTGTGGGATACCTGCAGAAGACAGAACTGGGTCCAATGCACAGACAGATGTTTTGGGGCAATTCTATCTACCTCTGCTAGATTCTTGAAGTCTAGTTGTTTCCTTCTCACTCAGCTTTCTGAACAACTGCTGATCAGGTCATATTAACATTAAGACTGCTGTCTCTTACTCTCAGGAGATCACTAACTTCTGAAATGAATGCTGTTTCTGTGCTGGTTTGCACTGCAATACAAGTGGCAGTAATTTTGATCCACCCTCCCCCCCCCTGCAAAAATCACTGTTCTGAGTTTTAACTGTAACCCAAAACCTAATGATCAGCAATAACCCCTGAAAAATAGCCTACTGCTGCTTTGCTGCTCAGATTAACTGGGGCTTTGTGCTCTGCACACATCTCAGCGCTAACAGTTAGAAGTTTTCTGTAGCAATTTGAAGTGTCCTGTGAAAACAGCAGCTCTGGTTTTAGACCTAGAGCACTACCATAATATTGTTACTAGCTGAAGGCTTGGTTTCAATATAACAATAAATAAAAGACTCCTGTTAGAACAGTTCCTTAAAAATATGGTAGTTTAAAAAGGAAACTGCAAAGATAGCAACTATTGCTGTTGAGGGAAGTGACTATAGGTCATGCAGGCATTCCCTCCTGTAAATGAGGAAGAGGAGAATTACAAGAATCAAACACTGCTGTCCTGAATGATGAAGGTGGCACTTAACATCATGTAAGTGGACTGATTTGTTCTGTAACGTGTGCATGCTGCTCTCAAGAAGGGGGTACATGAAGTAGTTGCTGGCACATCATGGCTGGTAGTTCATTTTCTGATTCACTGCCGTTTAGAAGCTGCATAACCACGTCTATTGTTGTCTAATTAGTCATAGTTTTGATATTGTTATTATCTTCTGAGATAGGGCCAAAATTTGTATACTTCTCTTAGGGTAAGAAGTGTAGATTACATGAAAACCAAAGCCCCCTTAGAAAAAAACAGCAATGAATGCTCATCATTCTTATGCTATGAATTTGAAACACCTTGAAATATAAATAATCTTATCCCAGAATCACAACACCCAAATGAAGTACTTTTCAGTTATTTTAGATAAATTTAAATAAAACCCCATGAGCTGCTTTGGGGATGAGAATTTCCCAGAATCTCTGCTTCCCTCTGCTTCACATGGGAATTTGGGAATGACTCAGCCCAGCTTCAGGTACCTGTGAGCCAGAGAGCCACAGGCAGTCTCTTTTCATGTAACTGGCTTGCCTAAAGTATTCTTATTCCAAGCATCGTTGCAAATTATTAGTAAGTATTGACTTTAGGTTTAGTTTCTATTTATGTTTAAGAAACAATGCCTTGAAGCTCCTGCGTACAGTTTCCTTCTTTTCATTATAGATACTGATTTGCCAAAGGATATTCTGTTGTTCTTCAGAAACTTACTCTTAGAATTTTAGTGAGCTAAAAATGGGAGAGATTACAGGCTTTCAAACTTCAGATTTGTAATTAATCCTGTGGATTTGTCTCGTATATTTTAACTTCTGATTAATAGAAAAGTAATTCTGAAAATGTGAACGAAATTAGTGTTTACCCAGCTACAAAACCTTAGACTAAACTACCTGCAACAAAATAGAGAAAGATGATTCTCTTAAGTAATTACTTTTCAAAGGCTATGATTCAAACTACTGTGCTAAGGTACTAGGTTTAGTAACTACATAAGTAGTCTGATAACCAAAAGCTACTGCGAGACTGCTTTTGGTGAGAAGCACCAGCCACTCACTTTGATATATGAATAGGGTGAAGCACCATTTCTCCTAAGAAACAGCTAAGAAACCTCAGCAGTAATTTGTACTGAAAACCTGTTCAGAAGCTATACAGATACTCTTCATATGTTCAAAGAAAGACGCCTACTGGAAGCAGTTCCCCAAGCAGACAGATTTACTGAGAGGTGGCACCATGATGAAGTGAAAAAATAATGGTTCACCTTAAAGAGCTCAAATTCTGCCCCTACTTGTCCAAAAGGCAGTAATACTTGTTTGCTTTTTAGATTGATTTTCAGCCTTGAATTACACCACTGCAAACTAGTGGAGCATTTTGGTACACATTCAGCAATATAAATATGTTATAAAGAACAGCTTTTGCTGTTCAATCTTTCTTGGAATGCTTTGCTTTACCAACTAAAGGTGCGAACTCAAATTTGTATGTTTTTCTTGGAGAAGACTACAGTAACTTCATTGCAGCTACCGTTAGAGTTTCATCTGAGTTTGCCCTTTGTGTATATGGGACTGCATTAAGTTTGTCTCAGACTGCTTTGCTTCCCCATTAGTTCTCTAGTCCATTAGTTATCTCAGCAATGTTAGTTCAACACAACCATTGCAGAAATGGCTTTAGCTTTTCTCTGCTTGTTTACTTTCTCAGAGGTCTCTCAATGCTCTAATACATGCCAAATACTTCGTCAGGAAAAACACATGACAACCTCCCTTCTTTCACAAGCAGTCCCACTAGTCCCATGCTTGCTTGAGGAAATGCTTCAAAACTTCTTTCCCTTTTCTTCCTTTCCTTTGATAATGGGCTTTATTCAGCACTCCATCCTGCTGCTGCAGCTTGCTCAGTGGAATTACTATTGGTTTACAGCAACAGGCATCAAGTGAGTTTGCCAAGTCATGCAGCTGAAAAATAGCAATGAAACAGGCCTCCCCAATGCTATTTCCAGTTTCTAGCTCTGCAACATTCCCGTGGCCTGTCTCTCCATGTAATTTCACAGGTGTTCATCTCTGATTTTTCACATTTCTTGTCAGTTAGACCATATTCTGTGTCCTTTTCTTCATGCTTCATCTCTTTGTATATCAGCTAAAGTTTGCTCTCTCCTTTGTGGCTGCTTATGCTTAAATTCACACTCCTACTTGTGTCATTAAAACTGTAATTAACATCCAACTGTGCAAAGCATTCTGGGGCAGCAACTCAGAAAACACAGCTGCAGCACCTAGCAGTACTGCCAAGTGAAATCACGGCATTTCCTGATGTCATTCATACACTTCCTGGTGCCCCCTTATTTGCATTCTGTAGGAATGGGGGATTTTACCATGCTTTTACATCATGGAATACAGGCGGAATAAATACAAAAACATAAATTATGGGGGGGAAAACCAACTACTTCAGTGCGTGCCAGCATTTCAAAGCCACAGTCATGCATTTTAACACTGAAGTCACCCCGAAGGCCAGCATCCTACTGCTCCCTCCAATTCCCATTTATGTAATTATCAGGCATGGAAGTAAGTTTAAGCCAACTATTTTCCTACACTGTGGACCAGTCATCAGTAATTCGATGAGCCTTTCTGTTGATTTTAGATTTTTGCTACTGGTACATAGATTTAAAAGCAAACAAAACACCCATTTCGTAATTCGCTTTATTTCTGCCAGCAGTATCTTTGTTTGTTTTCCCTGCCAGTGCACGTTCTTGTCTCCTGTCATCTCTGTAGGTGTCCCTTTGAGGCTTTGGATCTTTGGTAAAGAAGGGATGAAGCTGTGCGACACCCTTGCCCATTCATTCAAGCTTAGATTACTGAAACATATCCACAGTAGTTCATATTGGTTCTCCTTTCCACTGTTGAAATTCCAGAGACGATTAGTTCCTTCTGAGGTATTCAAAACAGGTAGCCAGTAACTTAAAGATGTCCTGGCTTCCTGGTTCTGCCTGCTGGTAATGGAGGAATTGCAGTCCAGCTTTAGAAGAGATATACTTGTATTACTCAGTTAAGTCTAGGTCATACATAAAGACTCCCGATCACCAAACTAGTGGTTAAAAATTGGTAGGTACTGACATAAAAGGTACTGACTTTCATTTTCTTCATTTAATCTGCTGACTGATTCCTTCCAATAACGTTAGGGACGGTATCATTAAATTTTTACACCCTGTTTGAGAAAAGGGCCTAAAACAAATTCCTCAGCATGCGAAGCGAGTACATTAAAGTCAATATTTTCTTCTTTGGTCACGTGGGCCAGTTTTGGAATTGATTTAATTTGCTTCCCTAAGTGTAAGCCTTCAGAGGAATTTTCAGTTTACCCCACCCAGCCAGCAAGAACAGCTTTCTTTAATGTTTTGAACCCTGCCTAGCTCCAGCAGAGAATATCCCATATTTATTGATACAGAGTTCTTCCATGGCTATGATCATAAGTTCTCTGTGCTCAGTACTCTCACCCCGCTCATGTGCTAAAGGAAGCAGCTGGCTGGCCTTTCCCTCCCATCATATCCTCTGGCATGAAGATGGTATCTTTCTGCAATCAGTGTGTACAGAAAAGATGCCACAAGCAAGCAGGTGTTCTCAACAGACAGGAAGGAAAGGAGGAAAGTAAATAAACCCAAGTCTGCAAGAGGGGAACAAAGCTGTGACACACTGTCCTCACTTTCTAGTATCTTACATTTTGAATCTTATCCTGACCCTGCTACCAGCAAAAAATGTGTCTTGAATCCAATGAAAGGGCTTTGGGCTGCTTTAGAGAGTAGGGCTGGCAAGTTATGTTTCAAACAAATAATAACAAAACAAAGGGAGAGTCATTTAATAAAGTAAAGTTTGCCCAGCAGGAGTTTTCCTGTGGATAAGCTACACTGGTGTTTGCCAGCTTTGCAAACTTAACCAAAGGTCTGCGAGTCATACTGGCTTTTTTCCATACTGCAGAAAAAAAGCTTTGTGTGGAACAAACACTTGGGTTGTTGCTGCAGCATCACAACCTTTTACATATGTCCTTTGATGTTTATGTAACCTTAAATAATAATATTTTTCATTGGCTCTAAACTTATTTTCCACTAAAAATGTCAGGTTATGTTTAAAAACAAAAAGCAGACAGCCTAGCGCTTTCCCAGTGGCTGCATGGTACTCAGTTGCCAGCTGGGGTTAAATTGCAACACCCGCAAAGAGACAAACTAAAATACTTCTAAAAGAGAGATCTGTAAAATATGTATCTTAATGTGACATGTTAAAAGAAGTAACAAAAATCATGGGCTTCTGTTTAAACTAATTTCCTGCCGGTATTTACAATAGTGCCACATTTAAAATTGCACAGACTTTGTCACTGACATTAATACATTTGCTTAAAAAACTACATATATGCCCATACATGTTAATATACGGTCTGAACAGGGGAGTATGAGTATGTTGTTGTAGGACAATGTTGTTGTAAGAGAAGGGTAAGAATTGTTTAAAAAAACAAAACAAAAAAAGATGGACTTCCCTTTCTGTCCCCTCTCATGAGCAAAGAAACTTTCAAATTATACTTTCCAGATACTGCAATGCTAGCCAGATCTACTTTGAATTATCACCGCAATTTATAGAGTTAAAACCAATTAAAATCAACTAAACAAATCTGCCAAGCAAATGCTTAAACAAGATCACCCAGTTTAGCAGGAATGTGGAAAAAAGCATATACAGTCTCTACAAAAAGTACCATTTTTATATACGGCCTTAAACAAACTTGGGCTTTAAATTCATTGCAAATAAGCCAAGTAGTCCTGAGGCAGTGAAATCCCCCGAGGACATCACTGCCTATTTCCAAGCTTGACTTTAATCACCAAATCACTACTTGCTTGTAGGGATACTTAAGCTCACCCTGATGCTTAAACATCTTCACTTATGTCCTTGCCATAAGCAAAGTTTTTGCTGCTTCAGTACCCAATCTCAGCACCTTCTCATACAGCCTGGGAATGAATAATCATAGAATCATAGAATAGTTAGGGTTGGAAAGGACCTTAAGATCATGTAGTTTCAACCCCCCTGCCACAGGCAGGGACACCTCACACTAAACCATGTCACCCAAGGCTCTGTCGAGCCCAGCCCTGAACACTGCCAGCGATGGAGCATTCACAACCTCCCTGGGCAACCCATTCCAGGGCCTCGCCACCCTTACAGTAAAGAATTTCTTCCTCATATTCAATCTAAACTTCCCCTGTTTAAGTTTAAACCCATTACCCCTTGTCCTCTCACTACAGTCCCTAATGAAGAGTCCCTCCCCAGCATCCCTATAGGCCCCCTTCAGGTATTGGAAGGCTGCTATGAGGTCTCCACGCAGCCTTCTCTTCTCCAGGCTGAACAGCCCCAACTTTCTCAGCCTATCTTCATACAGGAGGTGCTCCAGTGCCCTGATCATCCTCGTGGCCCTCCTCTGCACTTGTTCCAACAGTTCCATGTCCTTTTTATGTTGAGGACACCAGAACTGCACACAATACATATCAAACTACTGAATAGTGAAAGTACAAGTAAGTCTGTACAATACAACTGACCACATACAATAAGTACATCAGTAAATTCAAAGCAGAATAGATGACTGTCAACAGGTCATATTTTGAGATCCAGATTAGGAAATTATGTAATTCAGGAAAGAAAATATCTTCTCTATGATGCCCCGATATTTCACTTCAGCAGATCTTGTCAGTGCACTTCTGAGCAAAGCCTCCTGTGGTAAAGCTCTTTTACTTCTAAGGAATCTGGTAAAATCTCTTTGGTAGGCAAGTCAGCATTGACAATAGCTGCGCCCTGTGAACCGTTCTCTACCTCCTCATGGTTAGTTCTGCTGCTAGCAACCTCCGTGAATCTCTTCAGCAAGCTGAACAGTACTTGTTGGCAATTGTCAAGTAAGAAATGACATTTCTGACTTTGATTCAGGCTCTCAGAATGAATGAAGGACAGAAGCTAGAAAAGAACAGGAAAGAAAACACACACATAACAGATACCACAAACCCAGCTGTGTCGGCATTCAGACTGCCCTAAATTCTGATTAAATCTTTGGACGATTCCAAATAAAGGAGGAAGTTGACGTTTCAAGCCGTTATCTTGGCTTTTTCTTGAGACATCAATATTTCAAAAGTAACAAAATTGAGTTCTTCAACCAAAGAATTTAAACTTGCCAGAGGGGCACAAAATTTCATCTCAGCAGGAAACAGTAACATTTTTTCCCCTCCTTAAATAGCAGAAGAAACGTACACCTTCAACTACTAGCCTTCTAAATGAATTTCTCCCAGTTAAAATCTTTTTCAGCCATATTGTTCCTAATCTCCAAAGAATGTTCACAGGACTCTTGCTTCTGCTTACAGTCAGAGGCAGTATGAGGATTTAAGAATTAAACCTGTGTGCAGAATACTAACTGGGTGTTGTGAAGCTCTCCTGTATGGCAGCAGGCTGCATAGCAGTGATCTCCCCTTGTGCAGGGGTGCCTCTCAAGGTTACTCTTTGAGGCTGACTTTACCTGCTATCATATGGTACTGAATATCCTTTTAGGTGGTTTGGGTCAGGTGTACTGTCTCTGCTCCCTCCTGGCTGGGCCCTTCGTGCTGGCAGAGGATTAGAGACTGAAAAGTCCTTGATCAGGGTAAGTGCTACCGAGCAACAACTAAAACATCCGTGTGTTATCAGCACTGTTATCAGACGGAAGCCATAACACAGCACTGCACCAGCTACTAGGAAGAAAATTAACTCTATTCCAGCCAAAACCAGGACACTGAGTGTAAGAATACAAATGGAAGCAAAATCA
This sequence comes from Amazona ochrocephala, assembly GCA_039720435.1. NCBI lineage: Eukaryota > Metazoa > Chordata > Aves > Psittaciformes > Psittacidae > Amazona > Amazona ochrocephala. Next base: position 75,158,241 of record CM077881.1, on the reverse strand, counting down.
AAATTCTATTATTTTTTATTAATAGTGAAAAAAAGTTGGTTCTAAACTACTACTTCCATGTATACCTGTATATATGCCAGCATTTTATCCCTCACTTGCAAAATTGGGCTGTTACAAGGAAGAGAAAACAGTGTATGAGATCTGTCAGACTGTCCAATCTCACACATCTTCTCTTTAGGCCTGCATCTCACAACTGAAGTATGACACTATGTCCTGTCACTTCCCTTATCATTTTCTATGCCAACACAACTGGCTGACCCAAAACTGGGGTCTGCTGACCAGATGTATCAGGCCCACAGGGTACTGGAAAGGTCACAGCACTCTAATGAAGCTGGAGATGTGTCTCTAGACAGGACCCCATCTTGAGGCGAGCCCCGCTAGAAGCCACAATCTGCTTTTGCAGCATTATACACCAAGCCCTTCTGTATTACTTGATAGGATACATTGCTTTCCTGCAGACCAATGTACGAGCGTGTACCGTGCAGTGTTACTCAGCAAGTACACACCCTGTCAGAGGAGGAAAAAAATAAAAGACAGTTCCGTTCTAAAAATATAGTAACGTTCTGTTTGAAGCTTGAAAAGTCAATCTGGATGTGTTGCATAGATTTGTGTTATCTTGAGCTATCAGCAATGCTAGCTACCATGCTCCGCTGTACCAGCTCCCTGCAGCATAGAATGTTGTTCCACATGCTTTACAGGGAAGCATATTCTCTGCTCTTTGCAGTAACGCCTGATTTCATAGTTTTTGTTCTGGGTTTCTGAAGCTGAGGTATAGAAACTCGTACTTGATTTTATGGACGCGTAGGCAGTTCTTGTACTAGAATACAGAGTTAAAACTAGGGAGAAATAACCCAGTTGCAAGATAAAATGTACAACTATAGGGAAAATATTCTAAATACAAACAAGCTTTTCAATGTATCAGATGAAAGCCCAGAGCAGACTAACCAGGATGATTACAGCCTAACTCAAAATACAAACAAGACTCACATTTCTTAACAGGAAAGGATATTCTCATCTCATAGTGCTGGCAGGCCTACTAATCATCTCTTCTGGCTTCAAAACACACAGCTGCATGTCAGAACGTGTAACAGCTGCAGAGGAGGAAGGCTTCCGCAGAGAGAAACCACCAATATAGAGATGTATTTTTCATTGGTATACCCTGTTTGGGTGACTCTCTGGACAGTAACTACATTAACATCAGTACCTCCACAGTAAGGTAAAGTTGCCTTCAGAAAAGCTTCTTTACCCCCCCATGTACATAATTTTTCTAAATACAGTAAAACTAGTATAAAATCAACTAAGCCTGAAATTTTAAACGACATTTCTGTAGTAAACTTCTTAATTTCAGTTGATTCTATGATTGTAGTGCTCTTCCTGGAGTTCTGGATTTTGGGTTTTTATGGTATTATTCGCATTTTATTTGCAAAAGCTAACAAACTCCATATGCTCTGTTTTGTTACTGTGTACAGTTCACTCAGTATGAACTCTGAAAGAAGAAGGTACAAAACTTTACACTTTTTATATTCTTTGCACTCAGTGGATTTCTACTCTAGACCAAAGAGCAGCAGAATTCAGTCACACTTAGTGATCAGCAGTGGGTATTGTGATAGGTGTCTAATGAACCGTGTCAGAAGCAGCTCTGTATTTTATTTGCTGTGTGAAAATTCTGAGAGGTAAAAGACCTGCTTTGAAATCAAGAATCATTCAAATCCATGTGCAAATAAATGATCTGTTGTAACAGTTTGGTTTAGGACCTCATAATCGGTTTCACAGTCCCTGAAACTTGACCTGAGCAGAGGTTGTCAAATTCTTGGACTGTGATGGTTTGTATTCTTGTGATTGATTCCATAAGGCATTGGGGAAAAAATGAGGGAGGGAACTTAGGTGTTATTTTTTTCCCCTCAAAATAAATACTAAAGAGAGGAAAAGGTGCTGGAGGAGATCTGAAATTAGAAAGTCTATCCCTTGGATATGAAGTTTATGGAGAGAAAAAAGCAACAAAGGAGTAACTGGAAAAGTTCAGTAAAGATTCAGCATCACATGACTGAAAGATTGGTGTAGCATAACACAGAACTGATGTGGTCTTAGGTCCTGTTTGATAGGTTACATGTCTTTCAATCAGTTTATTACATTATCTGCATTTTAATGACTATTCAGCTTATTAAGGAAGGTTTACTTACTCTGGGTTTACTTTGCACTGACTTCAGTCACATGCTTATGTGAGGTTTTTGAGTCTTACAGATCTCAAACTTTGTTTTTTAAGTGAGCACTATCAATCCTTTGCATTTTTGGTATTTTATACTGGTTTTGTGTTCTAGGGACGTATCACCCAGCAAAAATTCACATAATGACTTTGGGAGGATATTAGGGTGGCTGAGATTGGCTACCTCAATCCAAGGCTTGGACTGAGACAGGACTATAGAAAGGATTGGATTCTGGATCTGCCAGGCCAGACTTAGGTTGTGTGCTGGTGTGAATCACCTGGTTTAACAAAAGGTTAAGTTTAGAGAGGTGAATTAGTTCAATTTGGGGCTATTAAGAGTCTAAAAGAGAAATATGTGTGTTCTTAACAAATGGAGAGGTGGTGTTGGTTTGCTTGCAGACGGAAGCCTGCTACAGAAACTTCAGTTATTTTTGGAGGAAACTGTGCTGAAAATTGTGTGCGAACTTCTCAGAAAGAAAAATGGAAGAGTCTGAAACCTATCTGAGGTGTCTCTACAACTGCACTTCAGCCTCTGAACATACTTTCTATCAATAACCATTACAGAATAAGCTGGTCTACTTTGAAATAGTATTTGATGTGAAGGACTCCAGTATTCTGTAGGGTTTCTGCTGTAAACCAAGACGTCTTCGGTGTTGTTCTGGAAAGGGTTTTAATTTACATACGGTATTACTTTATTTTTAGTTCTGTAGCTGTTGTCTAGGAATCTAATGCATCGTGATGAGGGGCTCCTCCTCCACCGGGGAATGTTTATCATCCAGATAAACAGGGTTTTCCAGAATTAAATAAATGGCGGGTAATACGTATCCCGTTCTCTGAGAGGTATCTCTGCACGAACGCCGAGCTCCAGCCATGAACTACCCCTTCGTTCCTGACAGATCCCTTCTACCCCTGCCACCGGGAGCACAGACAGCTCCACGGCTGCAGATGAAGGCCCTGCCCCGACTTCAGCGGCAGGCCCGGCTCTCTCCGAGCTGCCGGCTGTTGGCCGCAAGGGCAGCGGCCAACGGCGCCTTATAGTACGGGCGGCGGCTCCGCTCTCCCCTCCGCCACCCGCCCGGAGAGGGCTGCAAGGTTCTGGGCCGGAGGCTGTCCCGGACCCCGCGGCCGTTGTGCGGCCAGACGACGTGGCGCAGGCGGCGCAGGCTACGGCCGGCGGTGCCCGGGGATCCCGGCCTCCTGCCCCGGGGCTGCGTCTCGCCCCGGCCGCCTCCCCGCTCGGATCGCTTGAGTGATGAGCGCAAGCCGCCGCAGGGAGGGGGGGAGGGCACAGGACGCGCTACGCCATTTTCGTAGTCGGTAGTGGAGCAGGGGAGGGGGGAGCGGAGTGAAGCGGCGGGGGGGAGGGGAGGAAATGGCTCCGTATTGGGTGAAGCGGGCTGCGGGGACGCGTGTGTAGAACGGGCCGCATGGTGCGTAGTGGCGAGTGTGGGGCCTGGCGTAGCCGCGGTTAGTGAATAGCGTGGCCGCGGCAAGAGCTGCAGGAGGAGGAGGAGGAGGCGCCGCGGCGGTTTGGTACCGAGCGGAGAGGGAGATGCACACGGCACTCGAGTGAGGTAGCTATAAAACCCCATTTGTTTACATTCCCTCCCCCACAACCGGCCGGCGCTGCGGTGAGGGTGGCGGCTGGCCACGGGCTGGCGGCGGGGTGGGGGCTGAGGGCTGAGGGGCGCGTAGGGCTTGCGGACGAGGAGAAGGAGCCGGTGACGATCGGCAGTAACGGACACCAGCTTCCCCGGGATGCGGAGCGGGGCACACGGCGGCGCGGCCGCCCCATCACGTGTCGGCGGCGGGGTCTGCCGCCGGGGCTGGGGGCTGCGCGGGTGGGCGAGGGAGGCTGGCGGGGAGCCGGGGGACGGTGGTTAGAGGGGGTAGGGGGAGCCGTGCCCGGCCTGCCCCCTGAGGCAGCGGAACATGAGTCGCCGCCGTAGCCCTGGCGCATCTCCCCCCACCCGTTTCTTCCTCCGGCTCTCGAGTCGACCATGCGGCAGGTAAACCTTCCCCGCCCCCCTTTCCCTCATGAGGGGACTGGGACGTGGCGACGGCGATGGGGCCGCAACTGTCCTCGCCGTTTTGGGCGGAGAGAGAAAAGGGAGGGAGGGCGGCAGGATGCGGCGGTTGGTTGGGGGGCGGGGGGCGCCGTGGGCTCCCGCTGGGTCCCGCCGCAGGCTGAGCTGTGGCCGGGGCGGCGGATGTCGCCGGGCGGCGCGTAGCGCGCCTTCGCCTCGTCTCTTGTCATTTCCTTATCGCCCCCTTCCCGTCCCGAGTGCGATTTGGGGAGTGCCCGTTCGTGCGGGGCCATGTGGAGTTCCCGGGCGCAGGCGGACGGTGCTGGTGCTGTCCTTTCTCGTTCTGCCCAGGGTGCTGCTGCTGCAAGGAGAGGGTAGCTGCCGGTGGGTGGGGGGAGCCTCGATGCTGTATCTGTCTGTGTAGGGTTTTTTAGTATGTTGTCGTATCTGTTGTGGGGCAACATAGTGATGATGGATGATAAGGAAGCCACAAGATTAAATTCTGCTTGGCCTGACGTTCCTAGTTAGCGTTAAAACTGCAGAAATGGCACTTAAGCTGTAACTTGCATGTAACCTTAAAGTTACAAGTGGGTTTGGAGGTTTTGTCGCTGGCTGTAGTATACCGTACACAGAAGTGAGTGAAAGGGATTGAGTTACTGATTTTAACTCTTATCTCCTGCTTATGCTTTATCCATTGGAAACATACCTAACGTCGGAACTTTGGAATAAAATTACTCTTCAAAACGTTTAGTTATCTTTGTCTTTTTTGGGGGGGACTTCTGTAGAAGTGTTGATACCTGCTAGCTCTTCAGCTCTTGCCTCTGAGCAGTACCTGCCTTACTTTGAAACAGTTCTGGTTTCTAGCACTCTAAAAACGGTATGCCTTTAAGCAGCAATCATCATTTGTTTTTCTAAGTAAAGATGTCATACCATGCCTCAGTATAATAGTACTAAGGGAGACTGTGATCGGTGAAGCCTGCTGCACTGTTGAGAAGTGTACACTGGAAGGCCTGGTTAAGTTTTCAGAAACATGGAAGCAATTTCCACCTAGTTACCAAATGTAATTGCTGGAGTGTTCCAGCTGGTATGTCCTGGTGTCACAGTGCAGGAACTGATACAATGACATAAAAATAAAAAATTATTTCTGTGCAAAACAGGTATCCTATTATGTTTTAAAAACAATTGTAGCAGAACACACTCGAGAGTTTCTGTCACTGATGAACGTGTTTTCCATTAGATGAATAGGGGAGTGGGTGTTCTGTGTGGACTGGTGGAGCATATGACTCAACTTCAAAGCAAAAGTCAGACTTATTAATAGTAACTTCTTAAGCTAACGCTCAGTTACTATAATGCAAGATAATAATGTGGAAAAAATTTTGTGGTTCCCAAGAACTCTTGACTATAGACTTTACTAACTACATTTTTCTGTAAACTTGAAATAGAACTGATGGTACTGTCCTGCAGTGCTGCTTTCTAAACGGCTTTCAACACTTACATACTTTTGAGGAAGAAGGTACATGGTCTTGCCATTCACTTCTGAAAGAGAATGTGGCCTGTATATAGTCTGGGAATTAATTGTGTATGCTTTATGAGATTACTGTGGCAGTTCCATATGGGTATGTGTCCTAGTGTCTGCCGAAGGCGATGTGGAAGGATCGTACTCAGTTGCGTATCTGGAATAGGCAACATGAAAAGTGATTCTGCCTAGGTAAAAAACTCCAAAACAACAAGGTTTATTTTAATTAACATTCTTTGCTTTCATGTAGGTCTTCATGCCTTTTCCAGGTTGGCGAGCTTGGAGTGTGTATCCAGTCAGTCATAAAATGTGCAATTACAGAAATGTCATTTACAGTGACGCAAATGGGTTCATAGGCTTGGTCTTCTTAACGTTTGTTTCTCCCATCACAGAAAAATCAAGTGAAATGGGATCATCAGGGTAATTCAAGTGTATTGCAGAAAGTTTATGTGAAAAAGCGCAGATCCTGGTGCGGACCTGTCTACTGCGGTGCTTGGAAATAATCCTTTTTTAATTAGTGATCTCAGGCTGAGATCTGTGTGACATTGTAACAGTACCCATCTTCTGGAGTTAGATGTGAAAAGTCAGCAGGAGGCTATTGAGTGCATTTGGTACTTAGGCCTCACTTGTTAATAAACCACTCATTTTCAGTATTCAGTAGGAAGCCTTTGTAAGAGACATACTTTCTGTGTAGTTTGACTTACAAAAATAAGGTAAAAATGCATGCGCATAGAAAAACTACTGTATGCAACCGGACTAGATTTACTTGGTGGTCTTCACTAAGTCAAGCAACTGTAATTTAGATACTTCTATCCAGAAAACATTTTCAGCAACAGAAGGGCTGATTTAGCTGGGAAGAAACTTTTAGGTAGTGGCCAGATCACATGGACTTCAAACTTGGGTGTGTATAGTCCCAAAGGAAGTATGTTTAGACTTGTTTGCTTTGGCTGTCTGATTTTAATGTTGTTTGATCGTGACTGTACCTATTGTAATGACTGTTATTCCTATCTCTTGTCACAGTTTTTACAGAAGTGGAAGTTTATTTTGATTGTACGGTGGGCACTTGATAAATCAGTCTGGATTTGGAAACAACTAAGTGTTTCCATCAGATGGAATTACAGAATTAAAATTGCACAAGCTACTTAAAAGCTGAGCTCCATGAAAGTTTTCCTGCAAGTCAAGATTTGGTCCTTAACTCTGATGAAACTTAATGAAAAGATTGTGGCACCTTTACAAATCACGGATGGACAGGCATAACTGTGTGTCAGTGAAAATTATATCAGAACAAGAAAACCTCGTACTATTTTCTTAACAGTTTGGCTATCAACTGTCAGAGCATTTGGGATTTTATAGCATGTTGTAACATGTTTTCAGAATTGTCAAATGAATATATCCTGGCTCTTCTCAACACAATGGAAAATATCAGTAGAAGTTTCAAAGAAGGAAAGCTTAATCAGAGTTCCTCTGTTCCTGCTGTAGGTATACTTTTCACAGAATTAGCTTTAGGTGCAGGGAGAGTTCTCTGAATACTAAGAATTGCCTTTAGGGAAGCAATTTCTGTCCTAATGTGAAGAGAATCAGCATCACTTCCTGTTTTTCTGTGGGAGTCCAACTTAATTTAGAGAGCAATTATTTAAAACAATTTTATCATATGACAAGATCTCATCTTTGGGGATGGGCCACTGAAGATACTTTAAATGAGAACCAGTAATTTTAGTTTGATAAAGGCCTGAAGTAATGCTTGATGCAGAAAGAATTTAGATTGGTTTTAGGTCATTCTTAAATTACAGCCGAGATACTACTTGAAATGCACCCAGTGAAGTCTGGAAAGGAAATGTGTGCCCATTAGGCAAAGCTATATCAAAACTAGTTTTTAAGTTACAAAAACTCATCGAAATGCTGGAAACCGTGTCCTGCCTGCATTGTAATCTAAAGGAGAGGTATGCGCTGTATCGGTCCGCCTATTCATAATACTTTATGTTCTACTGCATCAGTGCCATTGCTCCTTTTATTTCTCCCTTTTTTTTTTACACAATAGAAATCTGACTGGTAAAGAAGTTAAAAAAATTGTTGTTTGAAGTCACTTGTGTTTTGTTACCTGTTGTGATAATCCAAATCCTGCACAGGTTTTAATGCCCAAAAAGCTGGAAGCCAGCATGAAAGGCAGGGAAGATGATGGTTTCCTGATGTTCGTCTCAAAAGCTTATGAGAAGAAGGGATGCTGAAATTATATGTAGGGTGTTGTACTCATGCTGGGGGACACAGTTCATTACACTGGAAGCATTCTCATCTTCGGGGTATCACGTTGTGCTGCCTCATCTTCTCCTTTCAGTTTTCTGACTTTGTTGCTGCAGAGGAGGAATGACTCAGCTGTTGTCTTCTCTTTCTCAGCTTTTGATGACCTGTGAGCTTCATTCTCACTCACTATCACCTTTTCTATAGCTTGATGCTTTCCAAAACAGAAGCATGAGTGAAGAAAATCTTGCTGGTTGTTCTAGTGCAAAATTAGATTGCTTCTAAAAATGTATTTACCTGTTACAGAACTTGTACTGTCTATTGGAGAGCCTGAATTTAGGTGTATTTGTCTGTTACTGTGGCTCTGTGAACAATATGAACAGAATAAGAAATATTCTTAAATGGATCGTGAACATCAGCAAAATTAACCTAGATCAGTTTGGTTGTGTTTATTAGAGATTTTTGGCAGTGCAAGTTAATAAAACTGATCTCCAGGTTTGTTTTCTTTGAGGGGGGAAGGGGAGGCTTGTTTGGTTTTGTTTTTTTTTTTGAAGAGCAGTTCTAAAATGTATTTACATCTATGAGGAATGTATCTGTCTGTAATTTTGTGATGAAGTTTGCTATAGAAACCTACTCCTGTTTTTCTTCTGTGTTGGCAATCACATCATGTCAGTATTAATATATCAAGTATGTACAAAATGTAGAATTCTAACCAGCGAGGAATTAGAGCTCTAACTGTTAAGAGGTACAGCAAATGGTTACTTGTAAGCATTTGGTGCTTAAGTGACAGAGACTTTCTGAAGTCCTTGATATTAGGTAGCTAAACCAATCTAGAACTGAGATAAAGTCTGCATAGTGCTGAAAGTCAATGAATAACTATGACCACATCTGAAACTCATTAATCAAATTAAGTCCTGTAAAAATATTCCTGTGGTTAGTCTTTTTGTAAATGCATACATGACATAAAAAACTCTTCAGATTAAGAATGTATGAAGGATGTTTTATGCAAGACTGCAGGATTTCCATCGAATCATGATCAACAGAGACTTTGTGCAGTATTTCTGCATGTAGGTTGTAAACACCTTCAAAATAGTTTCCAGTCACAGCTCGTAGTAATAAAAAGTGAATTCCAGATAGGTGCTGTCATAAACTTTCTATATAAATATAAATGTCTTGAGATTATCTGACTTGTAACACATTAATAAACCAATCTTCATGCATTTTCATTGCAGCAGCATTTTTATCACTGCAGTGTGATGATTATTAATGGACAAAGTAATATCTTGAATTCTGAAAGATAACTGTAAGTGGTAATTGATTTACAGCTGGTGATCAGTACCTATAAATAGTTCCTCTTTTAAGCAAGCTTACTGCTGATGATAGCTTGCAGCCATACTACTTAGGTTTGAGTATCAAAGCCAAACAAATAAAAAATACCCAAGGTACTCTGCTCAGATAGGTGTTTTGAGTATTTTATTAATATTCAGAGCCTCGGGCAACATGGTCTAGTGTGAGGTATCCCTCCCCAGGGCCCAAAGTTCTTTCCAACCCTAACCATTCCGTGAGCCTATGACTTGATTTACAATATTTTGCCAATATTGATTTGCATTTTAAGTAGGACTGAGTAGCGCTGTATACTTGGATGACTGGTTCTGAAGTTGTTCATGATAGTAACCATGTGTCATTTGTACAGCTGTGAGTTGAGTTTAACTCACCTTTCACAATTACTAATAATGCTACAACTGAGTGTTTCCTGCAAGGGCAATAGTGAGCAGGTACGAGTCTGAGTTGAAGTCTTATTTTGCCACTGTAGGTACTACTTCATATCATATACAAAACAGTCCAGAAGAGTTTCTTTACTGTCCAGTGGAATATTGTAGTCTATGTTATAAGTGATTATATTACTTCTCAAGGTTCTATGCAATTTCTGTGATCCATTCCTGTAAAGAAAGAACTCTTAAGTCAGGGCTCCGCTACCTTGGTAAGTATTCTCACTTCATGAAATGCAAGCCACCTAATTTAGGCTATATTTATTGGCTAGTTCTGTTTGCAGAGCACAGAAGCATTTTATTTATTGCTGACTTGAATATACCTGTCTATAAAAGACAGCATCTCAGCTGAAAAGTACAATTCTATCTTGTGCTAGCTTGCATTAAAACTTTAGAGATAGGCTACTGGGCTGCAGTCTAAATAATGTGGTAGCCTTGCATTGCTCCATATTTGGTGTTTGTGGGGTTTTTGTTTGGGGTTTTTTAATAAAAATAAAATATTCTTGTTTATTTGATGTCTGGTATAATATGTAAACAGGATAGACTTGCCATCATTCCTGTTCTGAACTGCATATTGAGGCAGCTGTCTAGCAGAGACATTGTATTAGGTAATGATGCTTGAATTGTCCAGCTGCTCTCAAGACTTGTACCATATATTCGGTTAACTATACAGCAGTTGCAGCAGGATGTATAACAAAATTTAGCTTTTTATTGTAATATGCCCATAGATAATTTCTTAATGCTTGTAATATATTCTAGACTTTTATTTTATTTGCTTGTTCTCAGCCAGCCAAAATTTCTTCCCATGCAGAACTTACTTTTTGACACAGTTACTGTTTCTATACTACAGGGAAGTGATTGAGTTTTGTAAAGTCTGTAGTCCAAATTTATGCATCTTTATCTTGCAGGGTGAGTACAGAGAATCCCAGGAGAATTTTGGTTTTAGTGGCTCTGGGCACAAATTCCCATGCTGGCTTTTGCTGACTATGTATATAAAGTAGTAGGGAGAGGAATGCAAGGGGCTTATGCTGACTCCTGAACGAATGGATTAAGATGAGATGGTTTAATAATGCTGCAACTGTAACAAATTATTATGACTCACTTCTGTTTCTTTGTATCAAACTTTGTGGCTCAAATTAATTGCAGTAAGCAGTCATGCTAGGCAATGTAAAAACACTTTCACTGCCTTTGAAGACCGTACCTGGTCTTGTATTCCCCACAGAAACTGCTGTTTCGTCAGTGCTTAGTGGCTGCATTTGTGTAATGAAAGAGTGCATTATTTTTGTGCTTTTTAGCCTTTAATGCATAGGAACACCTCTCATAGTTTAATTGCAGTGTATTTCAAGCCAAAATCCCTTAAAATGTTTGGATTTAATATTTTAATAGGTTTTTATTGATTGGACTGTGGATAAATCAAAATAGTGTTTTAGAATAAGACAGCATAATTCTTACTCAGTTCTTTGTGAAAAAAAAAAAATGAAAAAGGCAAATTTTCACTCAAGGGAAAATTCCAAGTGCTTCTACAAATACATTAATGTACTGGAATTTTCTGTCTTACCATAGCTTAATTGTTAACAAAAAGTTCAGAATGTGGACATGAAAAGCAAAGGATTAATTACATTTTATAAGCAAAATATTCTCAAAGCGAAACATTGAGAGAAGTGCATTCTTCAAATAAAAAGAATGTGTTTTAACTATGAAAAAAAATACATTTTTCCTGACTTTTTGCCCATATTTTATCAAAACCATACCTCCGTAGTTCCAGGAAGTGACTGAATAATAATCTGAAGTAATACATGCTCTGCTGTTTTCTGTACGTGCAATTGCAATTTGCTTTGGTTTTACTTGACAACGAGCAAAGGAAGGTCCTTAACTTTACTTTATAGTCCTCTTACCAGTAATAGACTTATTAAACATTACATTTACAGTATTAAAAGTTAAAGCTGAAAACTTGATGTAGTTTAATCAGAAATGTGTAAACAGTGAGCTTAGCTTATCAGGCAAGAAAATACTTTTTAGTATTTCTGTTTATTTGTTGTGCTTTGCTTTGAGGGTACAGTTACACTGTCCAAAGATAAGATCCATTGTTAGCTTTGCTAAATTTCTATAATGGTGTTTCAACAGTTATTACTCAGGCATCAAGTTATAAAATTTCCACCTATGTTGAAAACTTCTCTGGTGAGGGACTGTGGTAGAGTACTAGCTAGATACGGATGCCAAATATGCGTTTGGGTGCCAAATAACGAACCTATTTATTGCAGTATTTAAACTTCATAACCTGGCAGTGAGGTGGCCTGCTATGTTATGCTAGTGATCAGATACCATAAAAACTTAAATGACTGTGAAGAGCATCAGAAGATGCATAAGAAACTGTTGTGCATCTAGAAAAAAAGAAAAGTAAAACTTCAGACTCTTCTAACAGCACACAAGTGTTTATGTGTCTTCAGGTGTTGGTAGCTGGAATGAAAAGCTTGTTCTCAGGATTAAACGCTCATACTGTTTATGCTTAATGATATTTTAAACGGAGCTATTTTAGATATTAAAATAAGTTTAGAGGTGGGGATGGACTGTAACTGTCTTGATTTGTAACTGGTTCTTCCAGTAGATTTTAGTTTTGCTGATGCGTATCAGTTTGATAGATTTCTGTCAGTTTAGCCTGGTGGTTTAAGCTGCTTTCTACCACAGGTCTGTTTTGTAGTCTTTTAATTAGTTAAACATGTAATTTGAAATAGCATAGTTCTAATTGGCTAGATTTTGTAGAAAAGGTGTGTAGCCCTAATCACATAATGCATTCACTTTCAATAGCTTTAGTATGATCACAGTCAGGTAGTTTGTAATACAGCTTTGATGCACTCAGCAGAGTGGGAAGGGGGTGATGTACTGGCAATTACAGTGGCAAAAGGGGAGGGAGGGAGGATCATTTAACAGAAAATGCTGACTCTGCTATCCATGTGGAATAATAAAGCATTTGTTACAGAAACTCATGTTTGCATTCTGTGAATCTCTTAAGTATTTTTGAAGTTGAACCTGTGAAATAATGGTCGCAACCAACTACTGACACTTTGATTTTGGAGGTAAAGTCCAGTTTTCATTTCAGCTATTAGTGCCAAAGAGCATAAACATCTTTCTGTAAGACATTCAGTAACCCATAATTTCAGTGGTAGGCTGCCAAGCCACTTCTGTTCGTCAAGAGAGAAAAACTACAAATATTTTACATCACCCTTTGTGGAATGTGGCTCTTGATTTGTTCGGATGGTTGTGTTCTCCCAAAAGAAGGGATTAGTTTTGAGATACACTTACTAATCACATGTGTTAAAGGTAGAGACAGCAAGTAACTCTTCAAGTGACTTTTTCTTTAGCTGTTTCTTGTACCATAGTTTGACAGTAGAAAGTTTTAATGATGGAAAAAATGGTAAGTTGGTTCACTTGCTTATTAACTGAAATTGACAGATTTTGTGTAATTAGGGGGATGTATCAAAATAGTAAGCTCCTGATGAAAAGTGTTCTTTTTTTACTGAAATGAGTTACAGAAATTGCACAGAGCCTTAAGAAGTAATAGAATCATGTAAAATGAATACAGCCCCAATAGCAAGCGAAAACAGTAATAAAGATGGAAGGTATCAGTGATCCAGGAGTGGCATAGAAAACATTAATGTCTTAGTGATCCCACTGGGAAAGATGGTGACCACAATAGTATTGAACCAAATCAGCAGTTCAGAAAATCCTTAAAGTAATAGTAAAAAGAAGAAGACATGGTGACACTCAAGGAAAACAACAGGGGAACATCTGTATTTCAGGACAGATATAGAAAAAGAATGTACCAAATTGTAGTTACCTTAAAAGCCAGGAACTGATACTGGATCAAATTACAGCATAGCCTAGGTTAGATATATCTAATGGTAATATAGTTTAGAAAAACTGGTAATGCAGTTTCACTTTCCTGTCCTTGCTTGTCTGTGTTGCTACTAGAACGTACCTGTACTTGCATGATGATTGACACAGAGAAGTACATACACATAATGTTATTTTTAAGTTTTAGCCCATCAGTGGTTTTAATTGGTTTGGCTTAGAAGATATCTCTGTTTGCGTTTTAGATTAAGGTTCTTAAGGGCTGTGTTTCCTTTCCCCTGTTCTGCCTCTAATCTTGCAGTAAGAGTAATGCTGCAAGTGCGTTTTTGTTCGTTCGCCTCAAAGTTGTGTCCCTTCAAAGTTGCTTTAATACCGTGTTAAGAAAGGCTAGTAGTTCAAAGTAAGTGATTTTTGAAGCCAGGCAGTATTTGTGTCATTTTGAATGGTTGCCTCAGTCATCACGCTGGCCCAGTAATGGGTATCTATGTAGAGCTTTAACAATAACCTTGGCTAAAATAAATGAGAGCTGGGCAGTGACTTTTGCAGATGTCTTACTTGCAATGTGATGGAAATTACACATTTTCGTTCAGCGTTTTCTTGGTGGATCTGCCAGTTGAAATTTGTACAGGTATTTTATGTCACAGGTCAGACTCGTTCAGTGTTACTTCTCAATCAGCCAAGATGTCCTTACGAACACTTTTGTCTCCCACATTTATTGAACAAAGATGTCTTTGGAAGCCCACTAACTCAAGGTAGGAGGGGTTCCAGCAGCTGCCCGCATCTCCCAAATTGCCTGTGCATCGATCTGAAAAGAAGGCTATGTCTTTCTTAAGAAGAGTAGTATTTCTGTTGATTTGTACTCTTGACAGAATGGATTTGCTAAGAAGAATTTGAATGGCACATTGACAGAGGGCCTTATAAAAGTCTGTGACAGTGCTTCATTGACTTAATCTATTAAAAGAAAAAAAGGAAGACATCTTTCAATCAATAGTATATGTTGTCAAGGAAAAAAATCTGCAACCCCTCAGTTCTAGATGTAATCCTCCAGGCACTGATTTGGCATAGCACTTGTAAGAGAAACATGCCTTAGTCCTGGTTTTTAATGGACTTTTGTTCTTGATGGCTTTAATAAAGTTATCAGCTTAATAGTAGACATGCATCATCCCGTTTGGACTGTAGCTGTGATAGGAGGTTTTTTTATTTGTAATAGTAGGAATTAAACCCATACCAAAGCCATGCCTTTAAACATAATTGCAAGTATTTTAACACAGCACAAGGATGAAGTAGGTATAGTGGAATAGTGGTTTAAGTTACAGGAAAAAGAAAAATACTGTAACTGGTTTTAACACTTCATTGCAAACATTATTCTTATTCTGTATTGAAGAGAAAATTTGATAAATTAGTCTCAAGTAACTTTCAATAGGAGATTTGTCCACTGCTGTTTTTTCAGTGTTATTTGAATACATTTTGAGGTGGCCAGTTGTTTTATTTGTGTTAAGGCCAAAATGCTGTAAGGCTGCAGATCAACCAAATCTGTAAGCTGGTGTTGCCACCAAAAGCAAGACTAATCTTTTTCTGTGTGGACTGCGGTGTTTGTGCAGCTGCACAGTGAACCAGATAGGAAAAGTAATCTGTCTTGAAAATAATCTTTGTATTATTTTTCTAGGCTGTTTTTTTTTTTTTTCCAGCAGAATCTAGTTGTACAGCTGCACAGCGAGCAGGTCAAACAAATGTGATGCTATACGAAAATGGTTTTGTGGGAATGCATGAATGAAGCAGTGGGGGAGGGCAGGACTGCTGCTTTAAGTACACCACCATCTTAAAATGTTTGTTGAACTTCAGCCTTAGTTCTTACAAAAGCATTTGCTTACCCTTGGTAGAAAAATAAGGTATTCAAATGCAGGTGTAACTGGTTCATCTTTGTGAGTATTTAATTCTTCCCAGCTCTGGTATCTTGAAAGAACCTCATTAAACAGTAGAATGCTGGCACAAAATCAAACCAGCTCAGTTATAAATTTTGTGCATTAATACATGTTTTATGGACTACTTACGGTTTATATATGAAAGATTGAAAGCTAATTCCTGGTAAGCAAAACTAATACTTACACAATTTCCAGCTGTTTTGATGGGTTTATATTCTTCTGAGCTTTGAGAAGGATCCCATGCTCGGCAATTTCTTACAAGTAACTGATTCTTTGAAGAAGGCTGTCCATTTTTCTTCTGTTCAAAATAAATGCCGCTTTCTGGATAACTGAGCTAGTAGATTGCTGCTGTATTAGTTTAGGATCATTTTGTAGCGCTTAGGATTTAGCATTTCAAGACTTAACATATCAGTTTTTTAGAGTGTTCCTGGTGTGTTCAGTTATGCATAAATGCTGCCTGTGCTGCTTAAGTCTTATCTGGTATTAAGCAAACATGGCTTGGATCAATTAGTTAACAGTCTCTTCTTACAAAGTGCCCCTCCTACTACGCTGTAGGTTTTCAAATGAATGAGTTTTACTTAAATCCACAAACCTGTTTCACTGAAATTGAAGAGGGAAGAAAATACAGGAGATGGGTGAGAACTAAAGTTAGAAATTGTTAGTAGTAATTTTTTAGCTCTGTAGCATGTTTTCCTATTTGTATTTCCAGAAACAAATGTCAGCTTAAAACTAATACAGCAGAAAGTATTATTTAAATGCTTTTATGGCTTTCTTAAAGTATCTTTCCGTAACAGCAATATATTAAATTCACATTAATATTTTAAAAGATAATTTACCTTTAAAATGTATACTAGATTAATAGGACTTTATATTCCTGCATTTGTTAAAAACTTGAAATTTGGAAAATAAACTGTGGGTTCAGTTGGATTTTCAGATTCCAGCCTTTTTCTGAACTGAGTATTAGTGTGAAATACTCCACAGTTGTGGAGTGGAAGTGGCTGGAGGCTGCAGGCATCTCTCCTGCATGTCCATTGGTGTAAATACCTGCAGTATAGGAACTAATGTGCATTTTCAGGAATTGTAAGAAAAGCTGTCATCGTGTAGTCACCAGCTTTATTGCAGGACTTATTTCTCTTTAAGAAAAGCCATTTCTCACAGGGCTGTTGTTCTGAGCAGTTCCTAATAGAAATTGGTGACATGAACACTTTCCAGTCCTGAACAAGGGAAGTAGTTTGGTAAGGATTTTGCTTTGTCTTTATTTTTAACACCTTTGTCTTTCTCAGTTCTCTGAAACTTCTGGTTGCCTCTGAAGTGTTACTAAAGCACTTTACTCCTTGTGGCATTCAAGCTGGGTAACAGCTTAGAGAAGTCAGAGATACTCTTCAAAGATCTCTTCTCCATATAGGAAAAAAAAAAGGCAAAACATTCTTCAGAGAACACAAAGAGTTAAAAAGGGTGAGAAACTAAAATAGCTTGGAACAGAGCATGGGAATGGGAGGATGTTTATGTTACAAATATTTCAGGTATTAAAAACTGTTGGAAGCAAAGGGGAAAGGGGGGAGAAAATTGGGCACTTTAAAATGTTCTAGGTGGTGTTCTATACTAACAAAAAAATGATAGATGGGACTTTCAACTGAGTTTGAATTTTTGGCCACACTACTTGAACCAGAGTTTGTTGTTTTAAGTAAAGCCGAACTATCGGACTAGTTTTCTAGTTTCAGTGAAGCAGTTTGTGATAAACAAAATATCTCCCCAAATCATTTTTATATTCCAGGCTTTAAATGAAGTCTTCTGAAAAACAAGGTGCTATAAAAGAACGGTTGAAATAGAAGGCATTGTGGAGAAGTTTTAGGAATCCAAGGGAAACTGAATGAAAAAGGCTGTAAAAAAATCCCGACTTGCATCAGAGGGGATTTAGTTTAATAGATGAAACACCAAAGGCAGACAGTGGTTTAGCACAGAGACACTGTGAGTTTTCCATACAGAAAAGAGAACTCTGCTAATGTATTGCTCAGGTACTTTAACCTCGGACCTTTGATTTAAAACTCTGTATATGGATATGCAGTCAGTACTGCATTTACTATGAATGATTTGCTTGCATTGATGAATGAGGAGGCTAGGGGGTGCATTTGGCAGCAAACCACTGCGTGTGGTTTGTGCTGTGTCAGCTGATGTGGCCAAACTATTTATCTTATCTACTGTAAATTTACACATTTGTTCTGACATTGCAGCTTGATTTAGGGTGGAGGTGTCCCACTGCCTGTGTGAATCCTGCAATACTTGTTCTTGTTTGCAGTTCAGCAGACAGGAGTAGGTGCTGCTATTTCCAGCTCTGGCCTACGGGTGCTGTAGTTTCTTACCTGACAGCTGGCTAGAAGAGGTTTCCCTCAGGTCTCCCAGATTGGGTGCCCAACCGTTATTGAACTAGGAAGGGAAGGAGAGGAGGCAGCAGTGGGTCAAATGAGTGAATAAAGTAAGGCAAAGGCTGACAGCAGTAATAGGCAGAATCTTTTTCAACTTTGTTGTAGCATTGTCCTTGGGCTGCCCTTCCATATTCTTTTGGAGGGATTCAAGCGTCTGAATGTTCCTATATTGAGATTAACTATATACAATTCTGTGCCACAGAAACATATAGGATTGGAACTTCAGCTTTCTGGTATTCTACACATATTAATACTGCCTGACAGGTTAAATATGACAGCTATTTACAATTGCCTAGAGAATAATGACGCTTGTTTAAAAAGAAACAAATAATTAACTCTTAATAGTTCTTCTGTTTGCAACTTTGATGAATGTTTGTTTTGTAAGCATATGTGTTCTATAACAAGAATTACAATAGAAGATACAGAAGATTGTATAATAGAAGATTAAAAATATTGTGCTAGGGTTATTACTATTTAAACTGAAAACAGTGAGGCATCTAGTCGATCTTGGTCTGATAATGCTCAGCTCTTGTATTTCAGCGGTGAATCATGGTCATCAGTTACAAATGATTTCAACCAATAGGGCATGAAGAAAAGGTACCATTCAAAGCTAAACACTAGAGTTAGGGATGCGTG
Organism: Amazona ochrocephala; assembly: GCA_039720435.1. Lineage (NCBI taxonomy): Eukaryota > Metazoa > Chordata > Aves > Psittaciformes > Psittacidae > Amazona > Amazona ochrocephala. The sequence goes on along the minus strand of CM077881.1, from coordinate 75,139,661 downwards.
ACTAAATTTTCAAAGTAATGTATTAGTAGTATTGTATGAGGCAGTCACATGAAAAAGATCATGAGGTTGTGAAATGGATTATGATCATGCTTAAGTCATGAATTTCCTGGTAGAGATATTTTAGTCTGAATCCATGCTTGTTTAAATGAGAGTGATTTGGCTTGTTCTGGTTACATTACCATTATGTGGCAGAGTGAGAAAAGGTGTGTTACGTACAGAAGTGGTATCCTTTGAGTAACTGAAAATTACTTAAACTCAAGAAGCTGTTTTCACTAGTGAGAAAGTGGAGTTAAAAAGGTACTGAACAATTTGCTAGGGCATTACAGTATACTGCATGTACTTACCTGCTGCCGCTGTCTTCTGTACAAGCATATTTACATTCACCTTTCTCCCAGGGCTTTCGTTTGTCTTGTGTGTATCTTAACTGCTTATTCCAGATCCTGAACCTGTTCTTTGCATTCAGTAAAGTTCAACATTGTAAATCCCGTTGATGGAAATCTGCATATTCCTATAGAAGTGTGGAGCTCTGTTGATCTGTCACCAGCCATGCTCCTGACCCAGTACCTTTACTTACTGCCAGAATGTTTCTGCTTCCTGGGATGATGTAAGTCACAGAGCCCAGGTTCTCAGCCCATGTGAGAAAGAGCATATGTTCTTTATCTAGAGGTTATGAAGTGAGTTTCCAGACAGTCATACAATCTGAGAGTTGACTCAGTCCGTGACTTTTGGATAAAGATTTGCAACCTGTTTCGTTGTACTCCACCAGTAACATCTCTGTACTTACCTGTTTCCTCAAAGGAGAATTCAGAAAGCTTCTGGAAGGTGTTTTGAGATGCTTTCGGTGTTTCTGTTTGAATGCCAGTGATGTATTTATGCAGACATTAAGGATGCCTTACATGGAATCCATGAGTGCAAATGACTGTGTGAAAATAATATCTTGGTAAATTTTGGGGATGAACTAATTTACTTGTAAAGATTGTCACAGCCATTAAAATATAGTTGCAATGTAGGTGATTGAACTGGAGACAAACTCGGGTCATTTCATACTGATGGTTGAACTGGTGTTCATAAAAATAAAACAGTAGTATACAGTGATTGCCCATTGAGCTGTCTGGTGTCCCTGGAATCAGTTTTGTTGCAGATGCCTCCATTTGACAGTTACTCTTCTGGTCTTACATTCGTAGGGGGTCAGTATTGCAAAAGAGAGTTCTGTTGTGGTTATTTTTCTTAATCTTGCAAGCAGTTGAAGCTCAGTGAAAACTCAGTTGTCATCTTTTGTGAAGGTCAACAGGAAAATTTTTTCCCCCAGTCTTCTTTGTTAATGCATTTATTTTCTATATAAAGTCATTAAAAGGCATCCTCTCTTTACCTTTGATTCCTTTCTTCTGTCAACCTGTTGCAAGTACAGGAGCTTCCAAGAGAATTTATTTGTGGGGTTTTTTGTGCATTAGTGTTAGAAGTTCTTAAGCACAAAACCCACAATGATATTTTAGGAAATTAAAATGGATGTAAGTGTTTGTGGTTTGCTGCAAAACGTTTTCATGACCAATTTCATGAAGGGCATTTTAATTCACAGCTAGGGTGGGCTTGAGAAAGGCAACTAAATTAACCATTTCTTGTCTGAAAGACAGTCTCATGTTAGGATGAATGGACATGATCACTTGCATCTTTGTGAATGCAGAGTCAGTCACAGCCCTACTCAAGGTGCACATAAGGAACTAAAACTGCTTTCAGTGTAAATAGAGTTACAAATTTCACCTGTTTTCCTGTTATTTTACATCCTTGCATTTGCTGTAGTGTTGTGGTAGCATCCGTGTATGCAGAAAACAGGGTGGATGGAACTTCTGTCCTTACCCATTCTCTCAGCTCTCATTTATCAGTCATGTTTTAAATTCAACTAGTTACATGTAAAAAGCCTTACTGCACTTGTTTCCTTTGTCTATTTTAGTTAACCCTGTTAAACTGTTCAAACTAGTCATTCAACTGCTCAGATTGACTGGGAAGCTCCTTGCTGCTTTCTTTTTGTTGTTTGCTCCTTTGCTGATAGGAGGGCTTGACTATCTACTGTCTACTACGTATATGCAGCAGAACTGTTGTAAATGTTCCACATTTCATTTGGCTTGGTAACCAGCAGAACAAATTAAGTCTTGCTAGAAAACCCTGGCGGTGTTTACATGATTTATTTTGTCTTTAAAAAATCCATGTATTTTAGAGGTTATTCTCTTCTCAAAGTTAAGTCTCTAGAAAATAGAATTCATAAAGTACAGTTCTTGGCTTATCTTTAGCTCTCTAGTTCATTGACATTTTTACATAAGCTTGGGTTGTTTTTTTCTTAAAAGTTTTTCTTGGAATAATTATTCTGGCTTTGCCTGTATTTTTACTAGGAGATGTAGACAAAAGAGCACTCATACTTTGTAACGTAGTGAATTATTTTCAACTCTGAACACGAGATCGACTTCTGCAGTGTCCTCTTGTTGTCTGGTGTTGACTAGCAAGTTTCTTGCATTTAATACTAAGTTGAAAACCACATGTGTAGATGATCAAGTGCAGAGGAGGGCCACGAGGATGATCAGCGGATTGGAGCACCTCTCGTATGAAGACAGGCTGAGAAAATTGGGGCTGTTCAGCCTGGAGAAGAGAAGGCTGTGTGGGGACCTCATAGCAGCCTTCCAATACCTGAAGGGGGCCTATAGGGATGCTGGGGAGGGACTCTTCATTAGGGACTGTGGGGAGAGGACAAGGGGTAATGGGTTTAAACTTAAACAGGGGAGGTTTAGATTGGATCTGAGGAAGAAATTCTTTACTGTGAGGGTGGTGGGGCCCTGCAATGGGTTGCCCAGGGAGGTTGTGAATGCTTCATCCCTGGTGGCGTTCAAGGTGGGGTTGGACATAGCCTTGGATGGCATGGTTTAGTGGGAGGTGTCCCTGCCCATGGCAGGGGGGTTGGAACTCGATGATCTTGAGGTCCTTTCCAACCCTTACTATTCTGTGATTCTGTGATTCTGTGATTCTGTGATTCTGTGATTCTATGATTCTATGATTCTATGATTCTATGATAGAATTCCTAAAAATTGGTACTACTCATTTTGATCTAGACTGTGTCAGCATTAAGAGCCCTTTGAGTTGCATAAATAGATGTTTTCATAGAATCATAGAATATATTTTCCATATAACCTTATTTTTAAATGAACATCCACTTAGATCTTTGAAATCAGTAAATTCATGTAAGTAAAAAGCACTAAAAATACAAACATTTCAGCAATATATTGAAGTTCATTAATGACAACTTCTTTTTAAATCACTAATTACCAATCAAAATCAACCTTAACTATTCTATGATTCTGTGAAATAGGGAATTGGGCAGTGTGTGTGTTTAGCAGGGGTACTTCAGCAGTACAGAAGAGAACAAATGATCTGTGGGGTTTCAGCTGTATTATCTGCCTGTTATCCCCATAAATAAGAAAATGTTGTATGGTTGTGTTAAAATAATTTTCATTCTTTTGTAACTTGTATTTTAGCAAGATTTCCAATATTACAGGTTATCATAATTACAGATGCCTCTGAAAATATACACAAAAAATATTCTGATGTGACTGGCTGTAAATGCTGATCTTTTTATTGTAACTGCCTCCTGTCAGTATGGTGTGTAAGACTGCATCTGTAAAATACACAGAGCCTGTCTTACTATTGGATATGTACGATAATACAATTTCTGCAGTAAAACCACTGTGATTGTTATTCTGTGAATGGCAATATCTAAAAGGATTTGTGAGTCATTAAGTTGGTACAAGGAAGCACCCAACAGATAATCATGTAGTACAAACGTTGAGATTGCTCTTACACCTAAGTGCTTCCCCTTGTGTTTCTTGTAGGAAACAGAGATGAAGGTACACATGCACACAAAATTTTGCATCATTTGTTTGCTGACATTTACCTTTCATCAGTGCAATCATTGCCATAAAGATGGACATCACCGTGGTCCCAAAGGGAAATGTGGACACTACCATAATGACTGTCAGATCTCAAATGATTCCTACTTCCAGAATGGAGGAACAGAATCTGTGCCGAGTAAATTTTCAACATTGGAGGCTGAAAATGAGCAAAAATACTACATTGAAAAGATTTTTGATCGTTACGGTGAAAATGGAAGATTATCCTTTTTTGGCCTGGAAAAGCTGTTAATAAGCCTTGGTTTAGGAGAGGTAAAGGTAGTGATGATAAATCATGATGATATTGGCCATGATCATGTTTCTCACTTATATGCTTTAGAAGTCCAGGAAGGAAAGCATTCTCACTCTCATAACCATCCTCATAGCCACTCAGATTCAGAAAACCAAACCATGGTTGGTATGGCTGTAAAGAAAAATCATAAATGTGACCCTGAGAGAGAGACAGTAGCACTATCAGTAAAAGATGATGGCAAACACAGTCATGACCAGAGTCGTCATCATCGTCATCACCACCCTCGTCTACATCATTATGACCATAATGGTACACATCATTCTCGTAATGATTCAGTTAGTCATAGTGAACATGGAGAACAGAACCATGAACCTTCAACAGAGACAAACACAACTCAAGATCAGCCAGAAAGAAAACAACGCAAACAGAAGAAGAAGCAAAAGAAGATCAGTGAGACTTCAGGAGATTATGCCCCAGATCATGATTCAGGTGATCAGCATGAGCACAATCGTGTTCATAAACTTGATCATGCGCATGATGCATCTCACTTGCATGTACGCCGTCATGAACACAGTAACGATCGTTCTACTAGTCATGGACATCAGGGTGCCAGTTTAGGTAATGAGGATGGACACCACCATACCAGCAAACGAGAGGCACCTCGTAAACAGAGTAGTGTAAGAAAACGTGCTCTTTTTCCATCGCACAGTCATAAGGATCGTAATGAAGATGAACGTGGTCGTGAAGAGGTGAGTATTAAATAAAGAGCCGGTAAGTTGGATTTCACTCTTGTTACCTAACAGTTGAAGGTACATACCCACAAATCAGTGCAGAAGCACTGAGGCCATTGCATAACACAGATTGCAGAGTGAAAAGGTGAGAGGTTACTGCTACAGTTTTGAGTTTACCGTAGGGGTGTTCATTTCTGTCTGCCTGTCTTTTCTCACAGATCTGTCTTCATGTGTATTTACCTGTATAAAAGAGCTCCTTAAAGCTTTCTGAGATACCCTCCTTACAGTTGGGGTTGTTTCTCTTCCCGGTATTCATGAATGCTTCACTCACAACCCTCTTCCCTTTTTTCTGGACTTCTTTCTGAATCTAAGATGATTAACATATTTGGAAACTGCATGGTGACTCTTTCAAAAAGAAACAACTGCATCTTTTCAACCTGCTTCTAATTTCTTTGTCATAAGAGATTGCGAAGCAATGTAAACGAAGCTTCAGTAGCACTGTGGTCAGTGTAAGCTCTTCTGTTTCTCCCTTCAGCATCCATTATTTCTGCCTGGGCCGTACATATACTTTCCCTTCCCCCTTGCAGTTAACTGCTGAAGCAGGACATTTTACTGTCGTGGTTTTAAGCAAGAAGTCAGGATAGGAAAGGATGGAGTAAGTGCTGAGGTTGAGGTTTTAATCTGAATTAAAAAGTGAAACTCCTAACAGAGAAGGTCGATAAGGAGAAGTGTTAGAAAATGTGGTTTGGATTTATGTTCTTGCACTCCTTTCCTATTGCTCTTTCTTCATTGCTTGTACTTTGTAATGGTAAAGACTATGGAGACTCATTTTCACTGACATCTATCAGAAATTAGGTTGGTGTCTGAATTTATAGTGAAGATATTTTTACTGTTTCTTCATAAACTACTTAGATCAGCTAAGATATGTGTTAGCACTGGTGAAATGTTGCGGGCCACAGGTCTTACATTGTTCGTGTTCTCAAGTCATGTGCTTAATTTTCCGTAACTGTAGTTTTTAATGAAATAGTTGCTTTCTTACTTAATTTGTTTGTACAATTTGCTTGCAGTGCTTAAATGTTACCCAGCTGCTACGGTACTATGGTCTGGAAACCAGCTCTCCAATATCTCCTGAATTGTTTGTATACATGTGTCCTGCTTTGCTATACCAGATTGAGAGGCGGCTTTGTATTGTACATTATGATGAGCTTGAAGATGTTATGAAAAGTAAAAACGCATCAGTTGAGAATAAAGATAAAACAGGTGCATCAGGTAGGTGTGTAGCACCTAAAGTCTTCAAAATCATTTTGCATTGTAAATATTAACTTGAAAGCTTGAAATGTCATAGAACTTAATATTGACTGTAAAGGAATGGTTACAATTTAACATATATATTGGAAGAAATTTATGACAGCATGCTCCTTTAAGTCAGGAAACAGCATTCTGTTTGGCAGTATAATAGCTTCTAAATAACGGTGGCTCAGGGAGGCATACCTTTGTTTCTTGTACCTTTCTATCCTTTTTAATTATTTTCACTTTTTATATTATGTTTGCTTATTTTTACTTCCTTTTATTGGTCTTCTGACATTGAGGCCTAATATCCTGTCTTTGGCCCTATGGCCAAGGCATTTTGGCCTAGGTTTGTCCCATATATCTTTAGATATTGCACTCTTTTATAGGAACATAGGCAAGATACAGAATCCTTGGGGATGAAAGGACCTATACGGGTGACCAGGTCTACCCACAGTTTGGATTATTTTCTTGAACTTTGTTACATACTTTGTCTCTTAGTGTGATTGAGGTGGTCTGTGTCACTATCTCCCGATTGGAAAGTTGCGGCATTAGTTTGGCATAGATTTTCTTAATAAATTTGTCCTGGATCTATGAATTCAGGACTCGGGAACAGCACCTTCATCGCAGCTCATTCACTGGAAAACACTTGTTTATAGCTGTTGCTGGGTTTATATTCTAGCAGTAATGCAGATTTGTAGAGTTGCCATTCAGAATTTTTTGTGAACTGAAGAAATACAAAGACTTAGGCAAGGCACAAGAACATTCAGATCGCCATTTCTGACAACACCTTCCTTTTCTGACTTCCAGTATCAGTTATTCTGTACTGCTGCTCTCTTAAGCATATGAGAAGTTTTCAGTCAAAATCTTCTGTTGGCAGTTTTAAGGCAGTTTGCCTTGAGTTAAAATCAGTAGGCTTTTGTTTCTTCTTACCGTAGTTTTAAGCTAAAAATATTTTTACTCCTGTTAAAGCAGTTAATTTAAGGGTGGCATCCGTTGTGATTTCATAATTGAGTGTGCATCTAAAACACATGCTTACTCCTGCTCTCTTTCAGAAGTTATAATGGAACTGTTGACAAGTTTAGCTGTGGGGTAGTATTAAAAATATAAAAAGTCTTGGGTACAATGTCCATGTTTTGAGAATAATGATACTGGTAGTTATGAATATTTATTAGTACAGAGGTGCTTATTAGTACCATTCAAAATAAAGCATGAAGTAAGTACATTCTCATAGATGATAACTGTTGGAAAGAGTGCATTGCTGCTGATTTTTCTTGACAATGTCGGAGTCATTAAAATAATTGACTTTTTACACATGAATCTCCTACAGTGACGCAGCTACTATCTTGTTAACTGTTCAAAGGTGGTAAGCCAAATACAGTGTGTGTTTTATATGGCAGCAGATTGTTTTGTGGGGTAGTTTCACTGTAGTAAGGGTTGACCCCTGCCTTACTACCAGGAGGATTTCTAGAGAAGCTCTAAGCATTTTCTGCCAATTAAAACGTGGAAACCGTATACAAAACCGCCATGTTGCGCATGCTTTGAGCCAGTTTAATTAGGAAGTTTCTACAGATGAGTGCTTCTTTTTAAGAGACTGCGTTTTCTTTCTCTGCAATGAGGAAGGCAGTAGATGAATAACTTGGCTTGATGACCTTCAACATTTTAAGGGACTTAATTTGCAAAACCGGTGAAGCTTATTGTGAACAATTAACATGTTTTATGGCAACTGCTGTCTGAAGTATAAATAGCACGTTTGCCAGTTAATTGTAAAAAATTGGTTTTTAAGTTATTGATTGTGAAAGCACAGTAACCTCTAAAACAGGTCAGCTTGGTTAGGTAATGGTAAATCATCCTTCACGACAACTTTCTGTATACTCTTGTGTTAACTACAATGAGATTTCAGTTTTTGTAATAATCATCTTCCTTTCTTAAGAAAGTGAATCACAAAATAACAAATCTTAACTGCTATGTGGGGATTGTAGGAGGTGTAGGACAAATGTCAGTCATAGAGTAACTTAACCTGCAGGGTGTAGGACGCTGTGGAAATGAAAATGTGTGCTTACCTGAGCTGAGGTAAACCTATTTAGATAAGAGTATTTGCCAGAGTTACGAGGATACAGACATTTTTAAACACTCATTTTCTCTGGTTTTCTTTAGTTCTAACTAAAGCTTTCAAAAAACCTAGAGCAGTGCTGCTCCTATTCATGATACCGATCTCTAAGGTTTCCATTAGTTCTGATAGTGCAGTTTTCTAAAGCAAGGTGATTTAGTTAACTGATGACCAAAAACTGAGGAAGCCATCCCGGGTTTTCTTCCTGTGATTTACAGATAGTTCTGCAATTAATTCTACTAATAGAGGATTTTAAAGGGCTTATACATACAACTGAGCTTTCACAGTGTACCTTATTGGGAGAGCGGGCATTGAAATCATCAAGGGCTTGTAAATAATTTGACTTAAAAGGTACACCCTGCTATGAATCAAGCTAATAGAAGTGATGCAAGTAAACAGTAGCAGGGTTTTTTTATAGTGGAGATCAGTTAGAGCTATTGATTAAAAGTGTTTCAGATACCTTGTAAATCTGCCTATGCAGATACCAGTGTTCCCTGAACCCAGGAAGGCTTTGTTTCAGTGGAGCCTTTCTGTTATCTACAAGCTTTAACAAGAAAGCAAGCTACCTAACTGTTGTTGGCCTTCCAAGGAGTCTGCCTTGCTACTGTATTAGTCTGGCTTAATTTATAGGTAGCTGTCCAATTCCAGTTTGAGAAGCCATCTGTTGTTTGTTACGCATTGTTGTAACAGAGGGCCCTTACTGAAGAAATTGTTCAGTCACAAACCTCTTGTTTTTTTCCACAGGGATATTTTATAAGCACCTGCACAATAGCTTCACCTCCATTGCCAAGGCTTTATATAGTGTTCCTAAGAGTGTTATACACAAGGCTTTTGTCACTTAAGAGCTCTTGCAGTGTTCATAATATCGCATATTAGTTCCACTTCTGTAATATTTTAGTGTTTTGAACACTACAGATCAATGAAATCTTTCAGTAAATTTATTTTATTGGAATTTTGTTAGAAGTCTTCCTTAGTAGTCCTTTTTGTATGGGAGTATTGGTACACAGATGTAACTGTGGGGCAGTGTACAGCTTCTGTATATAATACAATTTTTAATCATTGACTTGAGAGCAGCCTTTCAACCTTTTGCTGATAATTTTGGTTACATACCATTTTTTTAAGAGTTTAAATAGAGACAGAAGCTGATGACCAACATCTGAGAGATGCACAGATGCCATATTCTAATTCTCACGTGCCTTATCTTAATCATGGTGCCATGTTTAGGTACTGTATAATTCATAGGAGTATGTAAGACTTTCCAAGATGCATTTGCCAGATCTGTGCTATGATATATGAAACTGAAGACATAATCTCTTTCCATTTTTCTCCATGTAAGGCTCTCAGTCATCTAGCCTGGTGCTTAACATCATAATGTCTCTGTCCATTTTGGAGGTCTAAAGTCCTGCCGAATGACTGTGTAATATTTATTTGGTCTACTTGTGCATGGGTGCATGGTTCAGCATTGAATTACACGGCCATGTATGCTGTTCTTTTAGCAGAGCCTGTTAATCCAGAGTACATGACTGAAGTGCTCTGGGGATGAATCAAGGCTTGTGTAGTGACAGCATTTTGGTTAGCAGGGACCTGTTTCTACTCTAGACCTGCTTTTGTATTCCCATTTTCCAGCCTTGATTTCTTAGTTCCTCGTCTGGTGGCAGTCTTTGCCTTTCCACCAGCTCTCATGTTTTTTTCTTGGTGTCAGTATGATTTCGGTTTACACTGTATGCTTTCTAAGGATTTTTCCAATCAGTTTTTCCTGGTGAATATGCTCTTACACCCTTTGCATTTGAATTGGATTGTTTCCTTTTCTGCACTGTTGTGGAATGACGGCTACAGATTTTGTAAGAACTAATATCCCAAATAAAATTTAAACCAGCAGATGTTGTAAGTCTTGTGTTGAGCAGACCAGGCCTGAAGCAGCCACAGTTTGGCAAAGTCTTGTCAGATCTGATCTCCAGCATTCTTGGAACAGACAGAATTCTTGGAACATTTGACTGCTAAATCACCGAATTCATTGAGCAGCTACAGCGTATTCATTCCTCTTCTCTTCTCCTCTTCCCTCCATCCCCCCCATTTCCAAGGGTCTTTTTATCCCACTTGATCAGAAATGAGTGTACCTGTAAGGAACGTTCATGCACCAAAGTATGGAAATGCTAATGGTTTTCAATGAGTTATTAACCTCCATGGAAGTTGCAAACTATGTCAACATTTTTGAGTGAGAATGAAGCTAGCAAAAAACTTGGAAAAACCTGAAGCATTTAGGCTAAAATAACAAAAAGAGAGTTCAGATTGAGGAAATCATGTTCATGAAAGATCTCAACTCAAACAGTTAATGGTTGTAAAATAGGAGCACCACCTGTTGCTGCCTTTGTGTCTGTGAACCTTTTGAATTGTACTGTTGTAATTAAACAGTTTTTACTTACTGTTCTTTGAAGTTTCTGTGATGGAAAGAAACGAGAAGTTATAGGCAAAGAGAGAAGAGGAAAAAACCATCAGTTTTAATTCTTAGCCTTACTGGTGACTTGAAGGTAGAAAATACTTTATTAGGGTGAGATGCTGACTGCAAGAGCCATGTTTCTTTGCTCATAGGATTATGTTGGGTGACCATATTCCTATTATCACATGAGGCTTTTTGTTGGTAGCAAGTTAATTTCAGGTCTTTAAGCTCTTAGCATTTTATTTTGAAGTTCCTCTGTCAAAGGTTGAGTCATCTCCCAAATAAAAACTTGTGTTTCAGAGCACCAGGTGAAATGGATGGTGCCTAACTGAACGTGCTCCTCCTAACAAAGGAGAAGAAATACTGATTACAGTTAAATTTGGCAGCAGAATCGTTTTAAAAACAAGTGTTAAATGTGAATTAGTCCTCATAGACCCCTATTAAGTTAAGTAGCAGAGATGGATTTGTTCCAACACGAAATCTTTTGCTTTTTGTGTTTCATGAAGGGCTGCAGAGGTAAGCCTGAAATTTACAGCTAGAAAGAAGGAAGAATTGCTCAGCTCCTTTTAGGGGATTGTCCTCAGGTGTCTTTCCCTATGTTGTACTGTACTGCAAATAAGCCTGTGTGTGTTTTGCTGTGGACTCCAGTATTGCCTTCATATTTTTCAGCATTTTGTGATTGAACAGTCACAATTAGGTTAAAGGAAGGTGACATTCTTGAGAGAGAGTTGAAATTCATTAACCAGCCTTAAAAGTCTTACAAGTATTGTTCTGATAATCTTTCTGTATTCATTTCTTCCCACAGCCTGGTTTTGTGGTATCATCTCTATCACCGTCATTAGCCTGCTTTCCTTACTAGGTGTGATCTTGGTTCCCATCATTAACCAATGGTGCTTCAAATTTCTTCTAACTTTCTTGGTAGCTCTGGCTGTAGGAACAATGAGTGGAGATGCACTGCTCCATCTCTTACCACATGTAAGTATGGTTTCCTTACCTTCCCCCCCCCCCCCTTAATTGTAACTGGATACAGCATTTGCAAAGAATTGTTTGACAAGTATCAACACATAAATGTTCACTGATGCAGATGCAGATTGACTTAACTGTGAGGGACAGCCTGAAACTGTTTGAGACTTTCTGTTAAAAAAAAAGAAAGAAAATACAGATTAAAGTAGTTATGTATTCATAGTTTTAACTTCTGTCACACTACTTTAAAGCATCTAGTGAGACCAACAAGAGTGTTTAAGGTTAGCAGTGTTACTATCTCTTGTCTACTGAAATCGGTGTATCAGTACCCATTAAAAGTATTTCAGGGGGGTTGAACTTCCTCATCACTAGTCTTTGGGGAGGAAGTAACTTCTAACTTACTGAGCCAAGAAGTTGTCCCAGTTCCTGGGAAGGTAAGCAGGTTTTGTTTGTCGTGATGTACTGTAATTCTGACTGTTGTTATCTTAATTCTGTCAGCATAAAGTCTAATGTTTGAATGTTTCCTTTGTGTAAATTTTAATACAAATTTCTGGGCATTTCAAACATTTTCAAGGTTTGGATTTCGTATCAGAAATAAGGCTGTAACTGGCTGTAACTGTTAAGTCATCTCTGGTTGCTAATGGGAGTGTGGGAACGGTAGTTCCTTGTGACATTACGAGTGTTAGTCTCGTTAGCTGTGGCATTGTGACAACCTCATTATGGTCAGCATTGTGACAGGAGAAAAGCTGAAACTAGATTATCTCGTGTTCACCCCCAAAAAATTTCCCAGAGGAATACTCTTTTATTCATTAGGGTAGGGAATAGTGTAGTGAGAAGTTTCCATAGTAAAATGTGTTTGTGTTTTAAAAACAAAGCAAGCCCAACAAACAACCAAAACCACATAAACACACAACCCAACTTGTAAAGTCTTTTTCTGCTACTTTTCTGGCAATGTTACGTTTTGTCATCTGAGCTTGGATCCCTTTCAGTCTCCTGATTGCACCAGGTGATGCTGTTTTATTGTTCTCTCTCCTAAGTCACATGGAGGCCACGACCACAGTCACCACCATGGCCAAGGTCATGTACATGAACACAAGCGTTCTCATCGACATGCCCACGGACACGGAGTGCAGACAGAAGGCTTTCTAGAAGAAAATGATCCAGTGCTGAAAGGTCTTGTGGCACTTGGAGGCATTTACGTTTTGTTCATTATTGAACATTGTTTAAGAATGTACAAGCATTACAATAAACAGAAGGTACGCGCTAAAGTTGCATGCTATGTTAAAATAAATTACCTGAAGTTCTCTCTGCCTCTTGAGGAATTGTCTTTGTGATGATTCATTATATTGTGATGGTAAATGAGTGCTACTTATGTGCATTCTGTTTGAATTCGTGTGAGGAAACCCTTTTGTAAAAGAGATAATATGGGAAGATGGAGTAGAAATCTGATGGGCGAGATTGCAGCTTTTTGGCCAGATATATTTGGAGGTAGATCTAAGTAAAAGAGATGACAGCTCTTTCCCAAAGCACCATGACTTTTGTTTTGCCAAATAGGAAAGGCAGTGTGTAGGAAAGAACTGGGAATAGAGCGGGACAGTTGTCAGACAATTTAACTCCATGTTGTTAGCTAATGAGGCCAGCGTAAAAGCCACTCAGTTATTCTACATCAAAAAATGCTAAAATTTGCAGACTTCCTGCTTCCTATAAATTGCCCATCAAATTTTAACTTGATTCCCTGAGAAGGATTGGATTTTTAGGGCTGGGAGCGTGTGGTCTAAAAGGAGAGGAAGTACCTCAGGGTACCTGAATGACACTGGATTGAGATTCAAGCAACCAAAGAGCCATATTCTTCCAACAGTCAGTATAGGGTCATAGAATGGTTTGGGTTGGAAAGGACCTTAAGATCATCCAGTTCCAACCCCCCTGCCATAAATGCACTTTCATCTTTTGCCTCTATCATTCAGCTTTGAGGAGGACATTGTTTTGGTGAAACTGTAACTGCTTCACCCAAATAAGCATGGAAACTTTTGAAGTTCTCTGTTTTCACGTCAGACTTGCTGCCTCAGCTGGACAGGCAGCAAGACATTTTCTGTGTGAGGAGGTATTTCCTAGATCTTCTGATAAAGAGAGAAAAGCTGTCACATTGGGCATATCTTCTTTGAGGTCAATTAAGTCATTTAATCCCCACGCTGCTTTGCCAAAAGCATGATCTCTGTTCTATGGGCCTCAGATAGGAAAGTAGCAAGCTTTTCTCTAAAGGGAAATACAAGGAAGTTATGGGAGTATAAAAAAGCGGAAGTTGAACAAAACAGAGGAGCTATTCTGGCTGCGTGTTTGCTTTGTTGAGCAAAATAAGCTGATATAATAACTGCCCCCATGTGTTTCTGGGCTGTTAGTGCAGTCCTTGCCATTATGTACTCCATTACCGAAGTGAAATGCCATCTGTGCGTGAGTGAGATTCTGTGGTGGGCAGCTAAGAGTTTCCACTGGGATAGATACTGTCGCTGAGCCTTACAGAATATTTATCTTTTTAAGTCCCATACTTCTGTTGGATGTATCAAGAGAGAGTAGCTTAAGTCTATTTTGAAGAGATTTTTGGATACCATTTCAGTTTCTTTTATTTCTACTGATGCCCTTTTACAAAGCAGATGTTATTTGTTTCCTGTTGCAGAGTAAGCAGAAATGGTGCAAAAAACCCCAGACTGAAGAATCACCAATTGGAAGGAAACTTTCTGATCACAAGTTAAATAATAGACCAGATGCTGACTGGCTTCAGCTCAAACCCCTTGCAGGTAGGCATTCATTTTCAGCATTTTCTCTGACTGCGAGATTCAAAGTAATGGCATATAACCTATGGCGTGTAGCATGTAACCTCTTGTACAGTTTTGCTGCTGTTATGCAAATCATCGTTAATAAGACTTAATAGGCTTTCCCTATTAAATCTTTCTTTATTTTGTTTTCCTTAGATCTGAGAGCACTCTGAATGCTTCCTAATATGCTATACAAATGGTTCTCAGACTTCTGAAGCAGTGAGGTTTTGGGTGGCTGTGATTCTTTGGAGGGGGGATTATTTGTTTGGCTTTGGGGTGTTTTCTGGTTAAGCTGTGCCTGACTAGCTCAGGCCTGGCAAAAATGAGATCAAAAACGAACACACGCAATCTGAAAGGGGTTGCCTGTTTCACTTTGAAGGTTCCAGCCTCTGACCAATTATAGTTTGGCTAAGAGGGCTAAACAAAATTAATGTATTTTTATAAATACAACTGAGTGCTCTGAATGTTACTCAAATATCCAAAACAACTTTTAGATGCTGTTCCTTCATGGCAGTTTGGATGCTCATGTGCTGTGTACCCAGAAGGAATCACCCTAATCAAAAGGATGAGGGAAGGGCTTTGCTTCATAACCTTCCCTTCCTGTTGCCTGTGTGGCTGTTGAATTAATTTGTGATGAAGAATCCATAGGCAATATTTATACCAGTGCAGTTTTGTTAATTTGAATGGTCTGTGAAAGGGGGAGTTAGGACTGTAGTCTTCTCAAGCAACTTGAAATGAGATTTGGGACATTGATGTAGAACATAGAAAGGCTTTCAAATGGTGGTATGTGTCTTCATGTCTTCATTTTCTTTCAATGGGCAATCAGAGGAATTTTGCTTCTAATAACATGGAGCACGTACTGGTTTCATTACACTGCCTCTAAAAATGTGCACTCTGCTGGCGAGTAGATTATTCATGCTACAGGCACTGGAAGCCCATGCTGAATTTGAATGTTTAATTGCAGTGCCACTACCACTGACCTGAATGGCCGTGCCATTTCTTTTCAGACAGCTTCCAAATGATGGTTAAAAACCTGTTTACCTAGAACTCTTTGAACTCTTTGGTGCTTAGGTACTCTGTGCTTATTTTTGACTCTGAAATACTTGTGTTGAATTATTGTGAGCTAATAACTTCTTTGTCCAGAACTGCCTTTTTTTCCCCTAACCGGTTTTGTTTCCTGGAGCACAGATTGCTGGTTTCATTTATTTATTAATCCCTTAGAAATATTAGTAGACTTTGAATTAATGCACATCTGCCTTCTGCATAGTTTTCACTTTGTATTTTTTTGTAAAAGGAGCTTTGAATGCTAGCAGGGGTAATAAGCCACATTGAAGGAGCTCACCATATGACACAGGTGTCTGACACAAAGATGCATGCAGTACAGAAACTATTTGAAGACCTGTTGTATCAGTGGCAGATGCTGGAATGCTTCAGTGAAGGCTAAGCTGTGACCCATATGGGTGTGCATTGAGTAGCCAGTTAAGGTTTCCTGAGCTATTCAGATTCCATCTACAATGTGTAAGACATTATTATCATTCTGGCAACTGTCCTTTTCTAATGTTGAACCATAATCTTTGTCAGTAGCAAAATTATAGGCTAAACTGAACGTTAACAACAAAGTTGCTGGATTGGGATGTGTTAAAATGCTCATTTTGCTTTTGCAAAGCAGTTAAATCCTTAACTCAGTGATGCTCAGTAGTTGCTGGTGGTATTTTAAATAAGAATTAATGCCATGTCTCTCCCAACTGGCTTCAATGTAGGAGCAGACGACTCAGTTTTGTCTGAAGATCGACTCAATGAAACTGAACTAACTGATTTAGATGGCCAACTGGAATCCCCTCCCAAAAACTTCTTGTCTGTAGAAGAGGACAACAATATGCACCATTCTCACAATGATATCTCACACGCTGCTCAAGAGCATGATCTTCATGATTCAGAGTATGACAGCCATGGCGAAGATAAAATGATAGCTAGAAAGCACAGTCACCACTGGCATCACAAACATTCCCATCATTCCCATGGCCACTGTCATTCTGGAAAAGACCTGAAAGATACTGGGATAGCTAATATTGCATGGATGGTAATTATGGGAGATGGCATTCACAACTTTAGTGATGGCTTAGCAATCGGTAAGCAAAAAGCACTGAGTATTTCTCAAGTTTCTTCTTATCTTTAGTAACTTTGATAATATTTTAATTATCCGTGATCACAGGTAAGGTTTCAACTTACCTCCTGTGATTGCTGGCATTGTTTAATCTCCTTCAGAGCAGAAACTAAAAGGCCATCAATTGCCGTAGTCTTCCCTTTGTTAATATTCTGTGACCAGCTTCTGTCATTACAGTAATCTTGATGTAGTGACAGTTGCAATCTCTGCCAAATGAAGATAGGTGCAGACAAACCTCCTTATGAATTATGGAGCACATGTAATGCACATTTGGTTTTTGGGTCTTAATATGTCCCTTTGAATAATAAAAAAGGGCCCTTCAGTCTTTTTTATAATTATGCTTGTTTATAATATTAATACTATTCTACTGTTATTAATACATAGAATTATACAGTAATAATTAAACAGTAATAAATAATAAATATACGATGCTCAAGTTACTGAAATAGTTCTTTTTGAAGTACTACTTAGGATAATTTAGTTTTTGTTTGAGTAAAGTATTGTGTTGGCTTGTGGTCAGTGTAGATTTATTTCAAAGTAAATGTAGAAGAGATTGAAATACCAAGCAGATCTTACTAGATTTTTTTAAATCAGCTTTGATTTGCATAGACTTCTAAATGTGATTTGAACTGTAAAAAACACATTAATTTAAATATATAGTTGTTATACAAATCAGAATGATGGTGAGAGTACTGAACTGCATATTTTTTACTAAGGTAGAACTAAGAGTACACAGGGTTCCAAACTACTAGCAGAAGGAACATACTCACTTTGAAGGATGGGGGATAAGCTACTTAATTAGGGTCCTCAGTTAACAATGGAATCTACTACTACAGTTTTGACACTTTCTCCAGCCACTTTCTAAAGAAACTAAACTCCATAAAAATAAACTTTTTTCTTCATTGTCACTTTAATTAGGTTAAGACATTTAGACATGGCTTCGAAGGCCAGAAAGGATTTCTGCGCCAAAGTTGATTGAATTAAATGAGCTTACACAAAAGTTACTGAAAGTTTTATGCCAGTGTTCTTCATCTTTTTATTTTCCACATCTGGCTTGTTAATGTTGTTGATACATGCTCTACAAATAAGCATAAAGGATACAGGGAGGTTGTGGGTTAAATATTAGCTTGGATTTCCAGCCTGAAAAGGAGAGAGCTAGACTGTTGCTCATGTTGACTGTCCTAATGTACTTGAGAGTTCCTAAAACTGTAAAAGTGGTGCTGTTTATTAGCTTATTGCATTTATGCCTTTGTTTTGCTCAGTGTGTTCTCCTCTCCCAGGATTTGCCTTTCAGATAAACTGAGTAATAAAGCCTGCGGTGGGGATGCACATAATTCAGTTTCTATACAGACAGGGCGCAGACATAATGATAAACCATACATTCACGAGAGCGTGTGTTCCTGAGAGCATGCATTCTTAGAGGAGAGCGTCACTTCTGGAAAGGCTGTTGATTAAATTTTCTGACTTGAAGATAGTAAAATATAATTTGAATCTTTCCTTTTTTCATCTTTTTTCTTCCCCTTCCCCAGGAGCAGCTTTTAGTGCTGGACTTACAGGAGGAATTAGTACCTCTATAGCAGTGTTCTGTCACGAGCTTCCCCATGAATTAGGTAACTAATTTAATATACTCAATGTGTTCAGTCTTTTCATCTCTACAAAACAGTTACCCAAAAGCTGTTGTGATAACTCATCCTAATAAGCATAATGCAATGCAGATGCTGCAGGGATGACCAGAACTTCAAAGAATAGTGGAGCCATATTGCTTCAGAGTACATAATGAGAATGTTAAGCAGGCTTATACTGCAGGTTAGCTAGCTACAGCAGTTCTGTGAGGCTTTTTGAACATGTTTTTTAAATGTTCTTAGGAGCAAACAGCTTAGTTTTGGTGTTACAAACCTGTAGACATTGTTGTCAGTGCCATTGATGCACTGATTCTTCCCCTGTAATTGAAGCATTTCTTCGTGGGGTTAGCTAACCAAGATGAAACCTGTTGTTCTGCTGTGAGCCGTAAGGCACACTGCGTGCACCCTGAGACTTAAGAGCAGGTAGAGAGAAGAGTCGTCATCTTTTATTGCCAGCAGCATGAAACTCATACTAGATTAAACTCTGTGCAATTTACATACTCTTAGTAAATACAGACTAATTTATCTACTGCTTACTCTCCTGAGAAGCACTGAAACTAAACCCCTGTGTTCTGTCTCCATTTTAGGTGACTTTGCTGTGCTTCTTAAAGCAGGTATGACAGTAAAGCAGGCTATTGTGTACAACCTCCTGTCTGCCATGATGGCTTACATAGGGATGCTGATAGGCACAGCGGTGGGACAGTATGCTAATAACATCACCTTGTGGATCTTTGCAATCACTGCAGGCATGTTTCTCTATGTGGCATTGGTTGACATGGTAAGATTGTTGGTTTATGTCATTTTTGCATGCTGTGCATAAAAGCTAGGGCGTGAAGTGGCACCTGCAATGGAACTTCTTTTGTTACAACACATAAAATATCTGTAGACAGTAGATGGGTGTTTCTGTTACATGACTTTAAAATGCTAAAGATACTTTGGGAGGTGTAGTGAAGTTTTACAGTTGTCTGCCTGATTGGGTTTCTGCTGCCAGTCTGCCTGTGACTTCTGTTAAAATACAAATAGTACAGAGAGGCTGGGAAAGACACTCCCACTTCCCACTGATAAACCAATAAAATTAATGATTTTCCAGTAATAAAAGCAGGACAGTTCTCTGGTTTTATGGATGGACCTTTACATGCTGGAGATCAATCCAGTATTTAGAATTGTTCTTCATTAAAATTTAATCTTCATAGATTTGGAAAGTTTAATCTGAACTCTTGGCATGAGCTGCTAGTAATAGATGGCTTTTGTGGTGATAAGCTTTTTAAACACTTAACCTGGTGGAATATCTGCAGTCTGTCACTATCCGTAGCTAAGACTTCACTTCTACTCATCATAGTCGGTTTTCATGGCCATGGAAGGGGAAACCGTGGAAGTTATGGAGACAGAGGCACTATGCGCTTCCTCAGTTTTGAAACAGTTGCCACGGTATTCTGGGATTACTCTTAAAAGCATCCTTAGATTTGGCACAGCAATATTTATTATGTCTCTGTAGAAGTCAGTTACAAAATCTGAATTACATCCAGATCTTCCATTCAAAAAACATGGAGTGAGAATTGCCAGCAACAGGTCAAGCACAATTCTCCAGTTGGGTTTGCTGTTACTTGGTTAATACAGCTGTGATTTATTAAAAAGAATACAGTTCTGCAACAACTCTTGCTTACCAACGTGACAGCTATGTAGCAATCTTCACTAGTGATTACTTCAGTTATGCTTACTGACTTACTAACAGTACTTTGAAATCTAGCATAGTGCTTGCTGTTAAACTGCCTGGTCTGTTGTAGAGGTGATAAATATTCTGCACACCAGTATATATATTTAAATACTCAGTGGGTGAAATCAGTTGTCAGTTTTATGTATCTTTTTGAAATACAGTAATACAAGAACAGATGGGTATTATATATTTGATTCTCTGATAATTTGTCGTTGTTGTACAGTATTCAGGCACTCAGATTAACAAACTATTCTAGTCCATCCAGTGAAGAGCAGTACATAGAGACTTCTGCTGTGTACTACCTGAAGTTTCCATTTTGTACTGTATTATGTTTTTGTGACCTAAGTGCTTCTTGAAGGAATTCCTTTATTTACCTCATGCTTTCTTGAATGAATTTCTTTGTAAAACTCTTCAAGTTATTTCTCTTCTCTGTGGGTGGTTTTGTTAAGACACTTCATAAGATTTATTTTTACATACTGCAAGTCCACTATTACTTATGTGTTGCCTTTGTCAGCTCTGTGTGACTTCTCTTCAGAGGGGAGGAATATAAGGAATATCCAGAGTTTTCAGAATTTTTTACACCGTCACATAGAATTTCTCTTCAATTACTTGTAGCTGTTATTCCTGTATTTAAAAGGGACATGTACGTGAACATGCGTAAGCATGTAACATGACAAATGACTGGCTAAGTTAATCAGCAAAGACAGTATAAAGGGTATATTTGTAGCAGTGTAATTACTGTAGAAATAGTCAAAGTTTTTTATTATGTTTATTTGAACACGACAACTTTAAACAGGTAAAAACTCGGAAGAGCAGAAGTGGAAGAATGCTGGGCTTGTGCTTATCTTGAGGAACTTTGAGTAGATGTTTGATCCAGCAGAAGCTAGAGAAAAAAGAGTGGAAAGGCATTTTTAGTTTGTTTTTAAATACATGATGTGATCATGTTTGTATCAGATGTAGTGGTTAGGTAGAGTTTAATCTGTGTCTTAGTATATTGTTTCTGTAATGGAATCCTGGTGTGTTTATTCTCTACAGGATCATCTTGTAAACTTGTCTGTGTATAAATGGAATAGAGGGTGAAATAACTTCCTAAATTGCTGTTTGTTTTAGCTTCCAGAAATGCTTCATGGAGATGGAGATAATGAAGAGCATGGTTATTGTCCTGTGGGGCAGTTCATTCTTCAGAATCTAGGCCTGCTGCTTGGATTTGCTATCATGCTGGTGATTGCCCTCTATGAAGATAAAATTGTACTTGACATCCAGTTTTGACCTAATTCTGGTAATCACTGTGGTTACAATAATGTTACTGTATGGCTTTGAGTCTGCACTGTTTCACTGTATGCACATTGCTCAGAGGAAAAGCAGTGGCTTGCACTACTTACACAAGTACAGTATATTCATTTCTGTGTAGATTAACTTCTGCTTTTTTTCTGATTCAAATCAGACGAGATTACCCAATGCATCTTCTAAACTCAAGTGAGTGACAATTAGGAAATACTAAATATGAGAAATAAATGCCAAGTTCATGTACTAGACAGGAAGCACTGCTTGTTTAAGAAAGAAAAAGTACAGTGAATGATCTACGCATGTGGGAAAATGCCATTTCAATTAGTACATTTGAACAGAACCCAGAAAATGTTACAGCTGAAGTTCATACCTCTGCAACTAATCCGTGTAAGCTTTTAGTGCCACGTAAGTCTTAAGTAGCTCATATATATATATCTGTATGTATATATAGATATATATAGAAATGGATATACATATACATACAGATGTGCATGCCATGTACATGTGCGTGCGTGTGTGTGTATATATTCATTCTGTGCTGATTCTTCTGCATAGCGGTGACTTAAGTATTAAATCTCACAACAGCACATGACTGGAAACCACTGTGCTGGTTTAAATTTTAAAAAAGAAACCAAAAACCTCTAAACACTGTTTAAATTCTTAGACTATGTGTTAAGCTGCACTCCATCAGTATAAACTTCACGTGTAAGAAGGCAGGCTGTCGCAGTATAGTCTGCAAAGTGCTATGTTCCGTCGAGGATCAGTTTGACGATGTTTTTCCTGACTAAGATTTATTTGATGTTTGTTCCTTGATATTAGTAGGAAAATGCAAAATGCAGTAGAATTAGTGTTAGCTTGGGGAAATCCCTGATGTTGGAGTTATTGAGCTATTTCTGGTTCTTTTTTACAGATGCTAAACATGTATTGTGTGCCACTTGCAGCATAAACTACTGAAGAATTGTGGCTGTGAATTTGTGCAAACTCTTTTAACAGAGAATCCATATGGGAATTTCTCCATTTTTATTAACAGTTGTTTTGGTCTGTTTTCTCCTCCTCATGTTAAAACAATCCAAAGTGTAAGAAAGACACTAGTTACTGAACCTGGGCACAAAGGTTAAATTATGGTCTGTGTATGTAGTACTGGTAGGTTATTTACAATACTGTAATACCAGGTCAAAATCTGTTTCTACAACACCTTCGTTATCAGACATTGTAGCACCAGCCATTTCTGGCAGTAGAGAGTATGTAAGAGGATTTCTACTTCCAGCATAAACGAGTTAGTTAATTTCTATGATGTTTCTTACAGTTTTGGTATTAATTAGATTATTAAAAAGCAGATATGCTAGACCCAAGGTATGTGTAATTTG
Organism: Amazona ochrocephala; assembly: GCA_039720435.1. Lineage (NCBI taxonomy): Eukaryota > Metazoa > Chordata > Aves > Psittaciformes > Psittacidae > Amazona > Amazona ochrocephala. The sequence goes on along the minus strand of CM077881.1, from coordinate 75,116,987 downwards.
GAAAGATAGACTGAAAATTTGGGCCTTAACTTCTTGGATCAGCTGTCCTAGATTGGATTGTGCTGATATTCTTACATTTCCAGACATGAGTTAGTTCTTTTACCCACCTCCTTAAAAACATTATGAGTTTGTGAGGAGCGCAAGTTGATTCTGTAGTACCAGTCTTAAGCATGGTAGTAGCCTTTTTTAAAACATACAGTTCATCTTCTTTTATGTGTACGCCAGGTAAAAGCTGTATTTTGACTATGTGCCGTAAGTTTTGTTTAGGTCTGCTTGGTGCCAGTGTAACTGCTAAGAACACTGATTCTGACGCCTTTAATTGAGAGCCAGTTGGTATCTTCATTCCATTTCAAGTTAATGTGTTTCCTGTGGCCCTTTACTTTTTTGAGCTTCACTGGTCAATTTAATTTTTACTGAGGGCAGCTCATGTATGTTAAAGATATTGGTTGGTTCTTGCCAGTATTTCTTCTAATGCAGTATCAAGAAACAGTATTAAGGGTCCATTTCAAAGACGGGCACAGTTTCTTCAGTGAAGAAGCCAAAAGCCCAGAGTTCAGGCATGCGGTCATTGATGCTCTGAATTCAGGTTTTCTTTTTTCTTCTTTAAACACGTTTACTGTTGGACCCTAATTAGCAAACATACTGTTGTTAGCTTCAGATGACTGAATTTCTGCAGTGTAAAGATCCTGGGTGACATTTTTTCATGGTGCCCATGTCAGGTCACTGAATACCATTTTCAAAGAGACTTAACTCACTGCATACCTTGTGAGGATCTAATTTTAAACAACCTGTTTCTTCGGTATTAAACCAACCCTTTTCTGTTAATTCTGTTGAGTGTAAGGGGGTCATTATGTGGTTGAACTGATATTTTGTCAAATAATTTTTCAAAGGTTATTCCTTTTAAATCTGTTCAAGTGAAGATTTCTGTATTTCAGGTAGTATATTTACTTGTGTATTAGTTGGAATATGGTTATAGCTTAATACACTGCCTCTATAGAAAAATAATTAGCTTCCTTCCAAGACCATATTCAGACAAGGGAAAAGCATGGTCCTTGAAGGTAGATACTGTATTTTTCATGAAATATGGGTTATTTCCTTTTATTTTCTAGTATTTATTTCAAGTTATGAAGAGCAGTGTAACAGCTGTGACTTCTGTATGTTTCCACCAGTATTGAGTTCCAGATGATTCTAATGTATGCTTTTGAGTCATGTTACAGACAATCTGAATTCCACTACATTTCTACTTGGCTTCAACATTCCATTCTGCTTGAATCCAGAGTCTCATTTAACTTGTATTTGTTGGAGGGCATAAATGTTACTTGTATATTACAATGCTGTCACTGTGTGACATCCCATATGAATTTTGATGTAGATCACATTGCACTCAATCCGCTTTGAAAATACTGTAGTTGCTAGATGCAGTGTGATTTAATTTTTTAACTTCTGTTTTTCTTTCCCTTCCCCATTAACAATTAAGTCTATGGTTTAAAATGTGATTCTGGTCCTATAAGATAACTTGCTGAGCTGTCAGTCTTTTTGTTAAAACTAAATAGGTTTTTTAAATTTTATAAAGCTGGAAATGATCAAATGCTGTTTTGTTCATTGTCAACAGTGTTGTGTTCATTTTATGTATGTTCCTTATAAATAAGGAGCTTCCAGAAAATAAAATTATTCAAGGAGCAGAGATTTTTCGTTGGCTTTTATAAAGTTTTATTGTGCATCTTTGTATTTTAGTATTTGTATTTCGAATCTTATGAAAGGCACAAATGCAACATTGTAAACAAATTCATTGTGATTTCTCTTTTAACGTGGCCTTTCAGGACCAACATGCATCCTTTGTAAGTGATCTATCTGGAAAATGCACCTACCTCCCAAAGTGGTGACAGGTTTATGAGTTAAGCTGACATAGTAATGCCACACCCCGTCTGATCCAGTGCTCTTCAGGTTTGTCTGAAGCAAGAGTTACTGCGATGACGAAGTTGGTGGAATGACCTGTTGTGGACAGAGTCCCTCTTCTCTCGCTGGTCTTGTACAGTGGGGCCAGGTAACCCGGTCGCTTTGGAATCTCTGATCTCTTACACGGCTTTAGCCATATCTGCAATGAAGAATAAAATAATCCTCCTCATCTCAGTTAAAAAAAGAAACAGGGAAGCAGTCTCAGCTTTGCCAAAGTTTTGGGACATTGTTAGCTTTTTGGTTTGTTTGCTTTATAACAGATAGCCCTGAAACCCTGTTTCTTGTTACCAGATTGCTTCCTCTCCCAAAATATGCACCACCAAACTTCCTGTTGCTGTCATTAGTAGCAGAGTAATCTTAGCTCCTCTCAGACAATTTATTTCTATCTCAACACAAAGCATATCAATTACATTGTTTTATAAGAATTACCCTGTTAATTCCTTGAAAACTAGAAATTCAAGAGTACTGATTCTACAGCATTTGTTAGTATATAATACTATAAAATGTCACCGAACAAGAAATACTGACCACAGGCACTATATCATAGAGGACTTTTGGATGAGATTCTCCGAGCATCTTAGTTTGCCTGTTCCAGCATGCTCCATCCAAGAACAACCCCCGAACGTAGACACCTGAATCAGTTGGAAAGGATAGCATGTTACCCAAAAACTGCAAATGTCAGCTAGCTGAGAGCAGTGCAGTGCACTTCGCTGATTGTCAGTTAACTGAGTGTGGGACTTTTGTGTGTTCTAAGCGATGATCAAATAACTTTGAGTGTAACAATCACAATCGTATACAATTCTGTAAGGCTTTATATAGTTATAATGTCTTGTGATATCGCAGTTTATCCAGCCTCTTCTGAATGGTCAGTGACAGCTTAAAAATGATTCCGCAGTGCAGGACGCTATTTTTAAACTTGTCATTATCATAAAGTTTTCTGTACATACTACATGTTGTCAGCTTTAATGTTTCCAAACTCAGAGATTTTATCATATAAACAGTCTTTCGCTATTTAGTCTTCACATTGTTTCATTGCTTATGTTCAAAGTTGCTATTTGCTTATACCTTTCTAAGGCGGTTCATTAATGAACTAAATGTTTTAAAATCATAAATATCTTTATTTGAGACGTGTCATAATGACATGATATGGTATTCCCTCAGAATTCCAGAAGAAGAAAGGTAACAGCATCTGGTTTTCATCAGATTTGCACCCTCTTGCTCTGTAGACTGAAAACTGTAACTTCCAAAACAAAAAATAAACATGCCCCAACAGAAAATGACTTGAACTGACTGAATGTGGCTCTCCCAGGCAACATGCTAAGCCCTTCTCTTTTATACAACTTCCAGTCAAACTGATCCTCAGAAAGGCATTAAAAAGAGTACTAAGAACAGTTCTGTTTAATCTCTCCTTTTTTCTGAGGAAGGGTAAGCTAACAAATGTATCTGCAACTGGAACCTAAGGTAAGTAGTATATGATAAAGCAGTGTGATAAAAAATAGAGCTTTTCCCTTCTTAGAGTGTCCCCTATTGCCCAGTGTGATCATGTCTGTAAGATACTTGTCTAGGGATAGTTACGGTAGCATACACAACTTCTCTGCTCAATGCTTGGTTTTCCTTGGCTTAGGAAAAGAAGCATTTTCAGACATATATGCTAGTAGAGTGAAAAAAAAAAGGGGGGATAAAAAAAAGGCAAGCTGGGTATCACTTGAAAGTTTGAGCTGTTGTGGGAAGTTTGGGTCAAGGAGTGTCCTCTGTTGGTGTTGTTTTATATCTACATCCCAATCCAGGATGTGAATTAATCTCAGCCGTTCCTAGGGACTTAAAATTTGCCCCTTTACTTCTTGTGCATCTCATGGGGAGCAGTACAGATGTGCATGTTTGCCCGCTGAATTCATGAACTTCATTGCATAACTGAGCCTGCACATTAATGTTCCCTTCTAAATACATCAGCAAAGGCAGATAATTCTGTGATGCATTTGCTTACCATCTTCAGGAGCAGTGTCATATTCCTTATCTTCCAATACTTCGTAATCAAATTCTAGTTGGTCTATTGGAATGGTGTATTTTCTGGCATAGTTCTGCTGGGCACCTGTTAAGAACGCTTGAGTGAAGAAGAATCCTGAAATCCAGAAGACTGGTGGAGCTCCATTTTCATACCACAACTGCAGCAGCAAAAGAGAGAGGAGGGAAGATAACGGAACAAATCTGCCTTTGATTTTATTAGTACTTAGGAAAGGAAGTATCTTCTAGAATAACAGCAGAAGTAATTTCTTGCTTTGTGAATCCAGGACTGCCCTTGCGGCTCTTGGTTCTTTTCTGAAAGCAGTGGAACTTTGGATGGCTGACACGTCTTTTTAAAATGTCACTAGCTTCTCATTTTTTAAAAGCACAACCAAACAATCACAGTGAGTTTCAATAAGTCCATTAAACATGCATCATCCCTCTAAGTTCATCAAATCCTCCTCTCCTTTCTTGTCTTTGTTTCTCTGTGCAAACGACAGATCGCTTTCGTAGGCTGTTTTCTCTTTGACAGGATCGTATTTCCCTTCCAGTGTCAAAGTCACATGTTGTACATGTGTACACCAAGTTGAAGATAAGGAGGGATGATGCATGTTCTAATTAAACTAATCAGGGGGTAGGGAGCTGGGGGGGGGGGGGGAAGGGGGATTGTTTGGTTAATTTCTTGTTCTGTTTTTAATAACTTACATGGTGGAGGCATCTATAGAAAAATGATTTTTAAAAATGGCAGCATTTGTTGGATTGAGTTGCAGTACATGTGAGGTCTGTTGCAATGGTGAATATTTACTGGGTGCAAGAATGACCCTTTTCTGATTGCTGCAAACGTCGGTTTTGGATAACATCTGAAAGTTTTCCTGCATTGCAGAGAATTACACTGAAGAAACTACACTGGTTGTGTCTATTAGTAAGGGGTTTTCTTCCCAAGAAATAAAAATTCATCGTTGTAGCTACTGTCAGGCTTCCTACGGATAAAAGTGGGAGTTACCGAGGCACGGGGACTGCGTGGTGTGTCCCCAGAACATAATATTGAGGTTCTCTGGAAATGCAGCATTTGTGAATATCCTTCTAGACCCAGCACTAGGTGCTGCTTTTGTTGTATATTAATTTCATTTTATTTTTAATTTACTTTTGATTTTAGTTCTATCTTGGGACCTGTTTTTACAACAGGTATGGAGTAGGGCGACCTGCTTTAAGTTTGGTTTTCTTAAGCTGATAGAGAATACTAAGCCATAGAATGGTGCTGCAACTCTAGCTGTTACTCATTTAAAGTCAAGTTTTGGGAGTGCACTCCTATAGGTGGAAGGGCCCCACTGATTAACTCATCCAGCTTGCTTTTAGCATTTTACTGAAAGCTTGGTATATTTGACTTTGACCATAAGATTTTGTGTTCAGGTGTTTTAAGGTTGCACACTGGAAAAGAAACTCAGCAGTATTTTACTAAGTTCTGTTTGAATTAAATTCATTACCATCACCAGATCTGTATGAAGAGGCCCTTGGTAAGTTTACATCAGAAGTCCAGTTCTGTCATACAATATTACTGACACACAGGAGCTCGCTCTTTATGAGATGGAGGGTATGTGGCAAAATGTAGTGCTTCATTAGATGCTGTGATGGGCAAAGGGCTGTACAAAACAGATGCACAGGTGAACTGACCCTCTCAGTTATTCAGTGGAAGTAAATGGTATGTGTATGTTCACTGGTGGTTATGTCACCTGCCATCAACAGACAAAAATAACAAACAGCATTGAACGAGTGTGTGTCAATAAATGGAGTGTGCTCACCTGCAAAAACTTCAGTCTTTGAAGGAAGTCAGTCACATAGCTGCCCAAAGGCTTGAGGCTTGGGTAAGACTTACTCATCCATAGTTCTGGAATTCTGCCTTTCAGAATGCTATCCACCACTTTTTCCAGTTCAGCAGACATCACTACTAGCCCCTAAAGTAAATTTTGGAAAGGAAGATATGAAAATATGTTGCCTAAGCAGATTGTTTTAATGATAAATCAACATAGTGGTCTGTCCAACAGATGAATGAACCGAACCACATAACAGTGTCATCGGCAATCTTGCTGAGGGTGCACTCGATCCCACTGGTCTTCTCTGAGTTTACTAACTGTAAATGCTTGTATTTATCATTAAAGTTTCCTCAAAACTCTGTGACATTGCTGGAAGTGCCTTATTCTGAAGTAGCAGACTTTTTAGCTTGTCATTTGGCTTTAATGGGGAGAGGAGGAGTGGTTTTGGGGAGAAGTAAAAATTCCTTTTTTTTCCCTGTGGTTTTTTTGTGGGGTTTTTGTTTTTCCCTTGTATTTTGCACAGCTGTAGCTTCTTATTCCTTTTGATCCTGAGAACAAACATTGACGTTAGACTGTGATATCTTAACTGACATCCTCACTGGCAGAAAGTTGCTGTTTGAGGTGTTGAGAACATCTGCTTTCATCTGTAAGAAATTGTGTGAGGTGCTTCAAGTCTTTCATACCACTGAGGCAGAAAAACAGATGTGAACCTAGGTACTGCTTGTCTTGCTAGAAAAGCTGTAGCTGAAAGCCTTCTGATTTGGTTTCTGTACAGTAGGCACAGTAGTACTGTTATAGTCCCTTGTACTCCTACCAGATTTTAAGATACAGATCAGTAAATCTGTTTCAAATTTGGATTCTTTTAAAGTATTTGACTGATCTGAATCCAACTTCAAGGTCAGTTTTATTGGGCACTTGCATTGACAGAGATCAAGTCTAGGTTCTACGTAAATGCCTTTAAAGGCTGTCTTTAGCTCACCTTTATTGCTTTCTGGATGTTAATGCAGGAGTCTCTTATCGTCTGCAATAACTTGTTAAAGCGTCCCATCTCTTGTACAAGCACAGTATTCATGCTTTGGGTATAAATAGTTGGATATTGTCTCATTGCTGCTTCAGTGTCAAAATTTGGAGGAAGTTTGCTCAGGATGTCATTTGTGACTTCATGGACAACTTCATCAGTGGATTTGGCACCACCACCAGTTGCCTGGGACTATCGGAGAGCCAAAAATTTACATTTATTTTGAGAAAGAGGACTTAGGAAAGTAAGTAAAATGCAGGAAAACAGAGCTCTTACAAAGGCATTGTTTAAAAGACCATTACAGTTCCAACCCTCTTTCCCTGTGATTGAAATTGTTCCAGAATTTCTTGTAGTATTGCAATAAGTAAGTAGTTTAGAACTAACAAAATCTGGTTTCCTACCAGAAACCCTCCTATTTTTTTTGTGGAAATCCTGCTTCCACTGTAAACCAATCTTTCTACCCCCATCCCCAGTGTACCCATCAGCACAGTGGCTGGCCAGGTACTGTGAAATGGCACAGAACAGCACCAAGTTCTGTGTTCTGTGTTCTCCTTTCTTCATTTTTCTCATGAAGCTTACAGGAACTCTAGTATTTCTGGATTGTACCTGGCTTTTAAACTGGACTGAAACTGGCTGAGAAGTTGGAAATTGTTAAAAGCTGGGAAGCGTAGAAGATACATTTCCTTGGGAAGACGGTCAGGAAGAAATACAAAGCCCAGAAAGCCTTAGAAGATTCTTAAGTAGAGCAGTAATTCCCCAAAATTGAGACACAACACAATAAGGTACAGTAAAAACTGGAAAAGTGTACATACTAATGTGGAGATAGAGTACAATATTATAGCAAGATCGTGTGTGATTTCTACGTGTTACATACCAGTGTAAGAAGAATGCTGTCAAATAACAGTTGTGTTTCTGACTGATCCTTGGTAATGTCTGCATTTGCATTCATTCCAAATATCTCTGGGGAAGGATTCAGTGGAAGTGTCTTTGTATAGTCAATATAGCTTTGGTACTGAAAAATGGAAAAAAAACCCACAAACCCTATAGACCCACACTCTCCTGTGTGATAAATCAAGCTGATTACTCTTTTCTACCTACAGCAGGTATGATCAACTAATTCTCTAATGCCTATTCTATAGTGCTTTTAACTTCAGCAGGTTCTTTCTCTTATCATCCCCTAAGCATGCTAGCCCACACAGAACAAAGGCAATGTAGTGGGTAGTAGTTGGGGTGGGTTTTTCACATCATTTCCATTTCTTAGAAGTCAGTGAAACAAATTCTAATAAATCATGAGACTAAGCCACAAAAGCAAGCAGTGACAGCAGTAAGCTCTGAGGCTCATATCAACGTCAGTAAAGATACATCTATTTTTGCAAAAGATAAGCAGTTGATAATCCTGTTGTTCTGGGATACTTACATCTCCTTCAGGAGGAGCAAAATAAAGGCCGCTTGAGTCAAATTTATAATCTACATTTGTAATGATTTCTGAGGAAAAGAATATGTTTAGAACACTACGGAGCGTACGCCGATCCCAGTCATCGGTGACTCTGCCACCATAATTACATTCCCCAGTCATATAGCGAAGAGCATCAAATGGCACCTCCTGCAAAAAAGGCAAGACAATGATCTGAACTGCAGCCTATAACACTTCTCTGGGCAGCTGTACTGGTGTGGTTGTAGTTTGAAAGTCATCCAGAATTCTCAGTGGGAGGTTTAAAAAGTGTTAGTTACTTCTGCTAGTTCATGCTTGTAGCATTGATCTGATCTTCAACTACTTTAATAATCATCCATCCAGTCACCCAGCATTGCCTCTTTTGAAGAACAGTAGCCTCAAAAGTTTCTGTAGTAGTCCAGATAGAACTTCCTGAGTACATGTTTTTGGAAAACTGTACCAGAATCTTGTTTCTCTATACATACTTCGCCCTCCATCCCCAACACCTCCCCTTCACTCTTCTGCAGGGAAAGAAACACACCTTCTTGAAGTTGCTTTTTCATGCTGAATCACAATTTAACCACATTGATAACCAAAACCACTCCCGGCTGACAGTGGTGTAAAACTAACACCCCTTTCCTGCCCCCGGCCACAACTTTTAACAGATTCTGGCTATAGTGGGTTGCCTAGAAAGTCGGAATGTAAGGAAGTGCTAGCAAATTCCACAGCAGCTTTGAAACACTGCCTAGCTCTGCAAACAGGGAAGGAAATGTCACCTGCCCAGTTTACACAAATAGATTGAGGTTGCTATGAATCTACAACAGGCCAGGGTCTAATATTATCCCTATCATTGAGTAAATCATAGTTAGCAATAGGTATTTTAGTACACTATTTTACAGTTTGCAGTAACATCACTATCAGCTGAATCCACAGCTCCTGTCTAGAGACAGTGTAAGATTCCAACGAATAAGGCAACTGTATGGAACAAACGCTGCTCTATTTTGTATGGTAGAACTTCTAAATTGTAATTTGAAAGTAAGTTTCCCACATTAGTTATATACTGATCATGGTGTGCTAACCACTTAAAATGCTTGTGGTTAGTACCTTGCAAGTAGACCTTGGTTTCTAATTCACTGCTCCCTGTTTGCCGTGGCAGCACCCAGACCTGCCTTGGTACATGCACTAACAGCCCAAGAAAGTGCAAGCAAGGACTGGTGACCACAGTGAGAGGTTGCTGTACCTCATACTGGTTGAGGAAGGTGTGAAGCTGCTGCACGCTGATGCGCAAGTCAGTCTCATTGAAACTGTATGGAATGTTCCAACCCAATGGTCCAAAATTCCGCCGTTCTTGCACAAGCGCATGGAAGAAGCAAAGGCCATACAGCAGTGTCTTGAACTCAGCCTTAAAACCAAATGCAACAACATTAATTAATCATGGCTGGTTTAAACCATTTCATTTTTATTCACATCCTGTATAATAGTGCTGTCTTTGAGTCACACAAATGCCAGCCTGCTAACATACTGCTCTGCTAACATACTGTTTGTAAGTCAGGGGTAGCTTGTTCTTGACATACATACAAAGGCATAAACAACAGTTTTCATAAACATCAGTTCTAAATACTCACTTAAAACTGTGTGAACCCTCAAAGCAATTCATTTTAAAGCTATATATCCATGTATATCTAATATACATGTCACATACAACTATGTGTATGGGACCACAGTATTATAAAGCACTCTTCATTCATACAATATCTCTGGTGTGGGTTTGGGTTTGTTTTTTTTTCCCTTTCTCAAGAAAGAGGCCTGTAAAGAAAAACTTCACTAAGAATTTACTTTTCATTTGTTTTTCAATTGAGACTATTTAGCAAAGCAAATTACCTCATTTAGAAGAACTAAATTATAGAAAATAATGTAAAATAATATGCTTCCAAACAGACATATAATTATGAAAAGACTGGTTTTTTTCACCAGTCTTACTGTGTTGGGGGTTTTTAACTTGAGAGCTGTATTATTAATGCCCTACCACAAAATTGCACTTGAAGAAGTAGGAGAAAAGCAATAAAATTAAAAAAAATAAATAACTTCTCTATTGCCAGTAACCAAAAGTGTTTCATTGCAGTGAAGACAACTATTTAATCTGGGAGGTTCTTTTCCCCTAGAGCACACAAACAGAGTCATCAGGGTCTGCTTTAACTGATTTGCAAAGTTACAGGATGACGTTACTAACTGGTTTGCTGCAGCTGTTGAAAAATTCAGGATCAGATATTGGATCCATCATGTATGAACTAATTATATTGGCCCGTAAACCTTTGGGTGCTTCATTAGTCATCTTCACTCCATTCTGAAGTACAGACACCGGGAACGTGGCAGATGGGTAACTGGTGAGCCAAAGTCGGAAATCTGGATGTGTTGTATCAGGGTTTAGCTCCTATAATAAACACATAAAAATACAGGCAATTGGAAGACACACTAAATTAATACACACCACAAGTTTTATTATTAAAGCCATTTTTTTAATTGGAAAATATACCATTTATACTTACAATGTTTAATTTCTTAGATACTTATATGAGATTATAGTGAAAGTCACGGTTATAAATGACAACTTCCCTTCCACAGCTGCTGTGTTTTCATTGAAGCCTTTCAGTATTTTGAACCAAAATTTGTCCTCTCTACATGCCTATGGAATATGTGACCAAAATGCACTTACTGTCACACAGGTGCTCTGGGAAGGGCTATAGTAATAGTATCACATCAGAAATGTGTTAAGTTTATTAATCATAGAATCATAGAATCATAGAATAGTAAGGGTTGGAAAGGACCTCAAGATCATCGAGTTCCAACCCCCCTGCCATGGGCAGGGACACCTCCCACTAAACCATGCCATCCAAGGCTATGTCCAGCCCCACCTTGAACGCCGCCAGGGATGAAGCATCCACAACCTCCCTGGGCAACCCATTCCAGGGCCCCACCACCCTCACAGTAAAGAATTTCTTCCTCATATCCAATTTAAACCTCCCCTGTTTAAGTTTAAACCCATTACCCCTTGTCCTCTCACCAAAAGAAAAGAAAGAAATATACACTAGTACCTCTTTCGAAACCTACTGCTGTTCAAGAGCAAAATTCCTTAGCATACTGCATTTCAGCAGCAATAGACATATGATATATGTCTATTGCTGTATATGGTATGTCATATCTATGTATGACATGATGCCCTGAAGAGACTGTTGTAGCAGCTGGGATTTACCATTCAGGGAATGGGCCAGACCCATCGTGCTCATGAGCACTTTCTATTCCAGCAGGCAGAAGGAAAAAGTCAGAATCAGTATGTGATGATTACCCTTATATGATAGAAATCATCACAAAATATTGCTAAGCTGGAAATCACAAAATATTGCTAAGCTGGCTTTTCAGTCACCAGAATGGATCAGATATGCCTTCAAAAGTATTTATAAGAAGGAAATACTTATTTTTACCTCACAGACTTTTTCCAGTGTTGGCATCCATGAACTTGCGAGATGGCAGTTTTGCAGAACTACCCATGTTCCTTCTTTTACTGCATTCTCTATCATTTTCATGGCTATTGGGCCTTGGCCTTGACCAAGTGACAGAGAACTAAGCTTTGCATCACCATATCCCTGCATACAGAAAGCATTTATAAGTAAGAATAACATTGCATAACTAGATTAAACCTTCTGGTATGAGAGTTCACATTTGTATGTATTCCTTAAATATTTAACATACAGCATATTTTAAAATACAGTTTGAATCTTATCTTTCATGTCATTCCAGTTGACTAAAAACCTCTGTATAAAAGTTCCTTGCTTCATGCAAACATAGGCAGACACACACACACACAAACATCAACTACATTAAAAAAGCCTGGAGATATTAAAATACCTGATCGTCAGCAAACCTGACAAGGGCTGCCATGGGGTCTGCACCAGGGGAAAGTACAAATATCAGCGGTGCACAAGCATGGCTGTCAGAAAATGCTTTTGACAAATCAAATGGAGGTGGCTCAATAAATGGACGGCCCAGGTTGTGAGTGATAAAGTCCTGCACCATTGGTATTATCTAAAAGAAAAGGAAAAATAGAATTAAATGTCCTATTTCTGTGTAAGCATTAGCACACATTACTCTAAATATTTTCATATACATTTCAAGGACAGCATTCTTGCATGTAAAATCAGACAAGGTCCCAGAGGAATCAATGATTTAGCAGGTGCAAATCTAGGCAAAAAAAGATGCTCTAAGAGGGCTGAAATTGGAGGTCCTATGCAAATGATCTTTAACCTCATTTCTGTCACCACATCAGAACAGACTAATGTGCTGGTATAGGAAAAAAGATCTTTCCTGCACTTCCTTAATCTGCATTATGGAGAGGATTTCAATTTTCAAATCTCATAATGCAACACCTTTCAAAGGTGTTAAAATCTTGGCTTAGAAAAGTGCTGTGTACAGCCCTGTTGTACACACTAGTATTTAAACTTCCTATTGAAGTCAGCTGGGCTCTGTACCAAAATGAGAGACAATTTATAAATGTCAGCTTAATGCTTTCATCATGTAAACTCTTACTTATAGTTCTAAATATCACCATTCATTCTACCTCTGGACACACTCTAGAGTATTGTACCATAACCACCTCCCCTTTAAAGGAATGCAGTAGTATTCACACATGTGATATTGAGATTTAATACCTGAACACTGAATTCAAGAAATGCGGAAGGTTTCAAACAGCAATGTTAATTCAGCCACTTCGGTAATTTTCATACTGTGTTAGCATACGTGTTTTCAATAAACATATAATGTAAAGTACACAGAATGTGACATAAGGGAAAAAGCTCCAATAGCATTATTTCTCTTGATAGTCCTGCTCACAAACTCACCTGTGTTTTTGTTTACTTTAAAACTTACCCTGCTTTACAGGTGCATTGTGTCACCAATTAGTATAATGCCTTAAATTTGGGAGCAGGACAGAGGCTGTAGGTTATAGCAGTTACAGGCTTCAAAGATGGAGATGCTCTTGAAAGAACTTGGTTCAGCTTCCAAACTTTTGACTGATTTTAAGGATATGTATGAATATGAGAACCGTTTAAAAACCTTCACAAACTGGCCTTTTAAAGAGAACTGCAAGTGCAGTCCAGAGAATGTAAGTCTGAAATTGGTTATTTTGGCTATGCCTTATTTTTTATATACTGTGCATGAATGTGAAGCTTTGTTAAGTATATTCATATTCAGGAAGAGTTGTGAGCTTCTGCTAAGCCTATTCCCTACTCAGAAATACTGTAGTAACATGTCTCTCTTCTCCATATCTAGCTACAGAACTGAATAGAGTTACTTCTCTTGTTTTTACTGGTTTTATGTTCTTGTTGCTTTAAAGTTAATTCTTGTATTATGTAGTCTTTCTGATTGCAAGTTTTCATTCATAAAAAAAGAACCCTACATCAGAAGAAACAAGCAGACATCCAGCAGGAAGGATGAAGTAGCAGCATGATCACGACTTCAAATTCAGAAATCAAAATTACTTAAATTGTAGAAAACTTGATATTTATGTCCCTGCAGCCTTTGGCTTGAGCGTTAAAAAGAAATAAATAAATAGAAATCCACCTGACTTGCACTTTGGTTCATACATAAAACTTACAGGCTGGATCTCAGATGAGTTGCACTGCAAGAGTTCTCTGAGAATGTGTGAAGTTTGATAACTGAAATGTACTTCATTTTTAGTTTTCTGACCAGATGTGCTCCCTCTGTGGCCAGTAAAAGATGGAGTGTTCTACTTTCATAACTTATATTTAAAGATTCTGTATGTCCATGGTCTTGTGCTATTTTTTCTCTAAAAATATTCTCTATAGCCCTGGCTATGGGAGATCTCGTGCTCTGCTACTGAAATGCATGTCTAGCATGACAACATCTACTAGATGTTTTCTGGTAGAGCAAAACTACTCTGGCAGCCTGCACATGCCACAGTTGTGCAGAAATCTGTTCACTACTTGCAGCCTGTTCATTTACTAGGTGCTTATCTGCCTGCTTGCAGCCCTCACACTTAAAATGTACTTTTCACTCTGATCTGTGCTGACAGACATTGCGGGGAAAGGCATTATTTGCAAGCTCTCAGAGTTTACTGATGTGAACATGAGCTGTGTGTTGGATGAGGCTCTAAACTTCCAAACTGTCACCTACAGATGGCAAAGGCGGGCTTTATCCACTGTCCAGATGAAAATGAACCAGACGTGGTAAAATGTTTCTTTTGCTTGATAGAACTGGAAGGCTGGGAACCAAATGATGACCCATGGTAAGCACAGATGTGATGATGTTCTTGAAGAATTACTCCAAACTTCTTTGACAACATCCCCTTACTCATTATAAAATTACCAATTTAGTCTTGTAGCAGTTCATGAACTGAAGCCTATTGAAGTTTGTCTTGTACAGTAGTCTGTTCAGGTATCTTTATTGCTTGAAATGTAACTTGCATGGGTGCAATATCTGTTCTTATTCTGTGTTTTCATTGCAGGAAGGAACACATGAAACATTACAACTGTGGCTTTTTATCCCTCACTAAGCCCTTTGATGACCTGACCATGGAGGAGTACTACATGCTGGAGATGACACGGCTGAGAACCTTCCTTGTAAGTGTTAACCAAATAGTCTTAATGTAAGCTAGAATGAAAACAAGAACTTTAATATTTCCAACCATTAGCAAAGAGTGATTGTATAAGACTAGAACACAACTTACTTTGAAGTAATGATTTAGGTGCATTATTGGCTAAGAAATCTGCACCTGAACGCTTCTACTATACTTTAAAAGTATACTAGACATACCTGAAAATGGTCACTGAACTGAGCCATACTTGAGAAGTTTCTGAATCAAATGAGACTATGCATATGAAATAACTGGCAAACTACATCGTTCAGGTAGCAGTATTAACCATAGGATAAAAGTAGACTTCTAAGCTAGATTTACTGGCTGGTTAGTAGGTTTCTGAGGATCTCATTTTTGAATGTAGTTGAACTACACAGGTAAATTGCTCAACTGCAAGTCTCAATCTTTTGCTTTAAGTGCAAAACTGGCAGAAGCATAATAAACGCTTTTGAAGAAGAAGTCACTGCAACTAGGCAGCGTCTTCTGGATAACTTCGTCTCCAAGCATCAGTACACACCACTGCCACCAGTGCCTCTCCATGCTGAGCCATCTGCCCAACATTCTGAAAGCTCATACCACCGGTCAAAGAAACCCCAACAGTGAAGTGTAAAGTCAGGTTTCTCTTCTTCATATGGTACAAACATTCATGTTTTTATCTGAATACTACTACAAAGCTAAACAGTTGTGTGAGGAAGCGTAGTGAATTCCTTTCACAGGCTTTCTGGAATAGAAGGCCTAAATGTTTATACTACCCGTTATCTTTCACAGTATGCTTTGTCATTATGGCTAGGTGCAGACTAATAATAGTCCCTTCAACCTGTGTATATATGTCAAGTGTCCAAGCAAATACTTGTATTCTGGCTTTCACTGGGCTGACTTTTTTGGAATAAAGATTCATAACTTTGAGCACCTTTTGTGACCTGTGCCATGTTCAAGCCTTACAGCTAGACAGACTAAACCAGAACAGTTCTGCTTCAAAACGCTTTCCATAGAGCAAAATGGATCACTGTGTCTGCAGCAATTGCTACCTTTAAAGCACCTACGTTGTCTTCTTAGATCAGGCAAATTCGCCATAATGACATCCATCAAAAAAGACATGTAAGCAAATACAGTAAAAGTACTGAAAAAGAAAAGTCACAAGGAGGAAGAGCTCTGGGGCTTTTGGTCATGCACATGAAACTTAACAAAACCTGAAGGCCTACCTTCTGTTTTAAATATCTTTTTTTTTAATTACAATTTTGAACTTGCTGATTTTTTTTTTTTAAATCTATCTCATTAATTCCCATTTTCCTTTATGACAGACTGTTGTAGAATGGTTGTAGACAACACCATTACAATGCATGGTTATAAATACTTTCAGCTTCCAAGATGGACAGACCTTTTTGAATAAGAGTTTCATACGTACTTTATCAGGCCTCAGGCAGCGAATGACAAGCATCCTTTGGAACTCCCCCAACTTATCTTGCCACTCTGCAGGAAAATCTTCATTCTGAGGATTCTAAAAACATGCATTTCAACATTATTTAAAGCATTTGTGAATTACCTGTAGTGAGGGTGAATTATCTTTTAATATGCCACATTAATACATGATGTATTTTTCTTAATCTACAGAAACAAATGGGGTTGACATGCTTAAAGCTTTAAAACAAAACTACAAAAAAAAAAAAAACAACCCCAAAACAAAAAACCAGAAGACATAAACAACCTTTAAATACATGTACAGCTAAGAAGCATCTCTTATAGCAGGGAAGTTACAGTAATCTCTAAGTGTTTAAAAGATAACAAACCAATTTTTTTCTCTAGAAAGCAGAGAAGGAATGAGGTGGAAGAAACCTGAAAATGCACTTTACCTCCCTCTTGCTGTTAGAACTGAATTATGGTGTCAGTCTTCAGTATTACAGTGATAGCCATATAATCAATGACAATCATTACAGCATTATATGGCAACTATGAGTTAGGTTACATCTGAATGCAGAAAATGAACGCAGGAAAACAAGAACTGGAAAATTAAGTCAAACATTGCACCAAAGAACTTAGTTTGTAAATGGCCTATGAATAATCCAGCTGCTGTTATTGCAGTTATCAGATTAGGAACAGCAGTTGTTGTGTGCCATGTTAACTTATTATACAAAAGTACGGTATGCATTTCTGGAAGTATTTTCTCTCCTTGTTTCTTGCATTTGCCAAGGAGGGCTGGCCACAGAGGTATGCAGACAAACCCACACAAACTGCATTCTGAGCAACATTGATTGAGCAGATCATATCATAATGGAGCTCATTTTCTGCTAAGGATCTGCATCATGGTTCCTGCCTTCCCCAGTTTCTAGGCACTGGGTTTCAGACTGGAATCCAGAATGCTACATTATTTTGATATTGATAAATGGAAAAAACAGGTACCTCAGGATGACATTTATAACGGCTGTTGAAGAGCGTAGCTAAAAATTTGCAGGCTCTGTAGAAACCTGAGTGAATTGGGAAACACTGAGGACTTCATTGAGTATTGCCACTATGCTGAAAACTCTTTATTTCTCCATGAGAAGGGATGCATCAGTAGCTTTGAGATCAAGTCAGCCAGCTAGCAGAGAAGTGAGTTTCAGTCCCTACTCCAAGATGATACGCAATATAACTTTAGATAAAGTAAAATAACATTAGATAAAATCCTTGAACTTGGGGAGTTGGAGTCAGGAATTCCCTACTTTTGGGAGTGACCTGATCTATAACAATAGCAGAAAAGTGCATCTCAAACTCCTTTGAAAAAGTCCTATTCGGCATATGGTTGCTGATGACAAAGTGGCTTGAGCAACACCGATTTGTGTGTTCTCTCTCTAATGCAAACACATACTTGCATGAAACTGCCATTTTAAAAAGATTTGTGTATCAATTACAATACAGGAAAAAGAGTGGGTTGCATATTACTGGGGATACTGGCAATTAAAAGAAAATAAATGAAACTATCAAAAAGGAATCTTCCCCAAGATCATTAACTGGCATTTTTGAAAATTATAGTGCTTTCACATGAAAGTACTAGTATTAAAACTAGATAGCTAAAGCAAATGTTTTCACATAACAGGTAAAAGGCATAGCGACTCTCCATCAGGACAGTGATAGATAATGCCATTCCTAGCACTACAGGTTCAGTGACTGAATGCTCTTGGCTTCAGTGTTACTGTTCGTCAGATTGTTTATCAGTTAACTAACTGATGACCTGATTCCACAGGTCTCATTTTATTGAACACCACTTAAATGAAGAAACTTCTATTTATTTCAGTTTGGCTATGTGAATGCCCACATAGCCATTACACACTTTTGAATCTTACTTCTGAAGGTCAGCACCTTTCATTTATATTGGGCATTGCTTTAAAAAGCTACAATTCCAAAGGGGACATAGTCATCCTCTCCCTTAGTCTCTTTCTTTTTCAAATGCCATAATTTCTGTTTTCATTTTCCAAGCAACTATTTCCCAAAGAACAGAAGTCCTCAAGTTGCTGTATCTTTAAGCCCACATTTAAATAGGCAGGATTTCAAAATCCGTGACATTTATAATGAATAAAACACATGGTGTGTTAAATGGGTGTAAGAAGTCTTGGGTCATTTGACTGAATATTGCTGATCAATTTTCATCATTTAAGTTAACAGGAAGAAAACTGGTTCAATGGACTAGCACAAATGGACAGCATTATCTGAAAATGGAAGTGTTTCTGGTCAGATATAGTGCAAGTAGGAAAGAAGGATAACTTTTTAATCATTTGTCCAGGAAGTACGTGTACAATGCGCACTTTGCCTATCAAGAAGCAGAAGGGAGGAGTATGACAAAAAAAGGAGTTAATACTAAGATTAAAGATGAAGCAAGTGCCCATATTTAGATTCTAAGGAATCAGTGGTGAAGTCAAAGACGAAGTCATTAATGCATACGTCAGGTCACTGTGAGAATAAGGAATCACAGGTCTTCTAAACTCCATTCTAGTTTCTCTACATGAAAATAATTGGGGTTTTTTTTTTACACTTATTCAGGAAAGCAGCATACTATGTAATAGCAGGAAAAGGCATCTTCAAAGCTTGGTAAACAAATGTATAAACTGACAAGGGAAAATGGTTGCCTTAATTTAGCAAATTTAAGTTTCACCTTCCCACTCCAGGTTTTGCTGCCTTTTTTCCATCCAAATTCAGTTCAAATCCTGACTTGCTATTCAGAAGCCACCTGACAAATTGGCAATGATCTACTACACACTATTTGCTTAAATATTTACATTAATATATGTAAGAACATACCATGTAAAATGACAGCACTTGCTTTTCCCTGTATAAATATTTTCAGTATGCTAATTGGCTTATGAATGCAAGCAATCAGGAATGTTAACATACCAAACTGTCGTATACTGATTTCCATCCATCCTTCAGTTGTGCAAAATCCTTACTAATGTTTGTGAAGCATGGCAAATTTTCTAGTCGACAAATTTCATCCCATGACTTTTGAGGAAGCCAGGAACATGGATTAGAAAAGGGATTCTCCAAGCCTATGCCTCCAGTCAACAGAAAGTGCCACTCATTCTCATGAATCTACAATGAAAAAAATTATTCTCAGGGCTAAATAAATAAAATCTAATGGGTTTAGGATATTATGGAAGAAATAAATACATTTATCTGAATTCTTGCATTAGTTGAAAAAGCTTCTACACAACCACTAAAAGCTTATATATGGTTAAAATGCATGTGCTTCATTATGAATTTTAAAAGTCCAGGTAAGAAACATTTTGTAAAGAATTCCTAGAAATTAACAGAATTCAGTTGGCATAGTGTGTGATTTTGAGGAATTCTACGCAAAAATAAACACATTTAGCACCTTAAGTGAGAAAGAGTAGTTTCTCAAATCAGTGCTTGCAATTCATTTTGATATTCTTTTAGAACTCAGAATTACCTTACAGTAAAACTTCACAAAACCTTCTCTGTAAGAACAACATAGGCTGGGCTTTGGTTTAAACAATGTGTAGAAAACCTGTCATCATCTAGCTCAGTTTTGCCATACCTTTTTGTTACGTATTTACTTTATTCTAGAGAATCTTTTTCAGTGCTTATAAATTGCTTATTAAAATGAAAATAAAACAGCACAAAACTGAGGCTTAAGTAAATGTTCTAGTTATTTATAAACTTATTTTTCTATTCTTTTACTACAAATTATTTTTAATTACCAATTTTTCATATTTCATGAGATTCACAGTTAGACAAAAAGAGAAGAGCAGCTTGTCCTTTTCAAAGATGGAGCGACAGATATTGACATAGAGTGAGTAAGTAAAATGATCCTTGAGAGTCTTCAACCTGTAGGCATCGGAAAAAGAACAACCTTCCATTAATACCACTCTAAAGACTGTGCAGCTCTGGAAACCTAATACAAATCATTGCATCTTCTTTGTTCTAATATACTCTCTGGTCAGTTACCCGCAGGCAACCACTAAATGCATGTAATGTTTTGGGAGTAAATAACATAAAAAAATGAAGTGCAATTACGTCTTAGTAACACGTGATTTTCAGAGGAAGTGAGAGGTCCCTTTTGGGACAGGCAGAAAAGAGCAGCAATTTAAAAACTCATTATGAATCTGAATACCAGGGGCAAAACCAAAACAGTCCATCTTTAAAGGTTATCTGAAATAAGTATTACATTACGAATATATTTACACTTCTGTGATTTATTATAAATATTTTTCTTTAAATACAAAACAGGGAGGCCATCTATTCTTTTATAAAGGTTTAAGTTTGAATTCCTAGTCAAAAAAAGGAAAAGCCCATTTAGGTGGTTAGAAATGCAATATCTGAATTTTCACGAGTATTTCAAATACTTCTCTCAAGGTAGTAATAAAGATGTGAAGGGGTACTGTGGCTTTTTTTCAACCATACAGGTCACCAGTCCCTTGACAGGGAGCTACTGAGGGGCCATTCCTGCAGTTCAAAGATAGTGATCATTCAGAAACTGAAGTGTGATCAATCATAATTGAAAAGAGGAAAACTTTTGATAGAAGATCAAGACTGATGAAGAGGCAAATAGCTAAGTAACAGAAGCAAAGCTCTGTGATTTGAAGATCAAATAAAGCCACAAGAGTTTAGTAACTGATGTGACAGAATGCTGAAAAACTTTCTTTAAACAATCTGTGCAGACAATTCAGTTCAAGGATATATTTTGAATATTCCTAATGTAATTGTAATAGTGAGGTTCATCACATGTAAAATAAATTCAGATCATTAAAAACTGCCGTTTCTCCTGTTCTCAGGAACAATCTGGAAGAGGGATTTACTTCTTATTTAAAAAAAATAATGAAACTGAACTAAATAAAAATTGTTTGGGTTGATAATTAGTGCCTTGCACACTCTACAGCCAAAACCTTAGTCACAAGACTTCATTCTCTCTCACCAGCGGGTGTGAAAAAGTTTCTTGTCTGTTTCCTGAAGACATACAAAGTCACTAGATGAAATATAAAATCAAAGCACGTGGGCCATTTTTACACACGAGGTAGCAATTACTAAATAGAAGTAGTGGAATACGTTACACTTGTAATACATTCTATATATTTTACCATTTTGTTCCTGTGAATAAAGCATTTTCCCTGAAAATATCTGACATACATATGTACAAAATAAATTTCAAAATGCAGTGCTTGAGCCAGTACACTTTGGAGAAATGACAGTAACATTTCTGGAGTAACTAGGAATACATCACTAACTACAAATGGTGAATTATCACTCTTACCTTGTTGATAAATCTTCTGATTGCTCTGAATTATCTATAGACATGACAAAAAGATTAATAAACCACATAAGTGAATACTGGTACATTGGCTCAATGTTGGCTAGATCAGCAACAGAAAAAAACAAGACTGTCGAATGGATAGCAATAGGACAATAACCCATACGGGCAGCATCAATCTTCTTTTCTGTCTCTTCAGCTACAGCTTGCTTTTCAGAAATCTCATTGGCCAGAACTTTGGAAGAAGATAATATCTGGATAGCAGTTTCATCCTCCAAAATATTTCCTTCTGAGGCTGAAAGAACTTCTAAAATCTTGTCTTCTATTTCTTTCAGCTGCCTAAAATAACATACAAGATTTTTCACATACCAAAATTACAGCTGTTTTCTGTTAGTTTCTATAAAATAAAACTGTGTAAATTCTATTCTTGGTATGCAACTTGCATTAAAAACCTTTTTTCTTATTAAACATTCCCTTAAATCTGTTAAAAATATATCCACTTAGGCTAAAAATGTATGACTAAGGGAGGAAATGACAAACTGCTTTGAATACTGCACATTTCATGCTTTGACTCATGGGGAAAGATGCCCTTTGCCATGTAAAATCAGTGCAAATCTAGCACACAAAATGTTTCTAAAAGACAACCTTCACTATCTAATGAAAAGTTGTGAGGACAGCAAATCATGAGCCAACGTCATTGAAGGGATGCATAAAACCAGACGACAGGATCAGGAGTTACATTTTGCAATGACACAACCTGCAATTAAGTTCTTTAATGTTTTTCAATAATCTCACAAATAGGAAACCATATCAGAAGAAAGAAGGCACAGCCAGTAGGAATACAAGTAAGAGTATGCAGCCAAATCTGCCTAAAAAACCCAAACAGAAGCCTACATTTGGGCTCTCAAAAATAGCAGTCTTGAATTTCCTGTTAAATCAAACAACAAGAAAAAAAGGGTCTCTGAAATACATTTCCCATGATTGTAGTTCCTCAAACAGAATCTGCTTCTGTCTCTAACAAAGGAAGTTATCTCGATACCTTTTATTCTCAGCCCCTTGAACGATGAGGGCTTGTTTTTCTTCTTCAAGATCTGGCCTTTCTTTTGCAACTACAATTCCAAGAAGCTGATCTTGCATTCCTTCTGAAGTTATCATGAAGTTCAATAATGTTACCTGTTAGAAGAAATATTTTTGAGAGAGAGTGCAGTTATGGCCAGATGCAATTAAAATGTGTCTTTGTTTATAAGATGAGGTTTATATAATGTCATGCATTATGCTCAACCAAACTTTGAGAGTAAATGAATTGCAGCTGAGGGTTTAAGATTATGTGTTAGAAAGCTAACTTCAGGTCTAACCCAGAAAGTTAACCACAAAAGCGATGTGACAAGAATTTACAGAACTTCATTCTGTTCCTCAAAATTACACTGAATATTTGAATATCAGTTCAAGAAGGATTTACCCACTTCATACCTGTCTATATCAAGTAGCCTTCACAGGGAAAGAAGCAAAACATTTCTATGAATGGAAGATTCAACAATGTACAGATTTTGTCAGTAAATGGGATATCATTTGTTTTCCAGAATTGTTCCATCTGAACATCCCAGAGTGAATGGGATGCTGGTACAGTATTTTGCAAAAATACAAAGACCAGGTAGATCACATTTTCTGGTGTTTAGAAGTGTTTTCCCCCATGAAATTTTTGCTGTTTTCATAAAGTAAGTGGTAACATACATGCTGGGGTTGTACTTCAAACTATTATTGTCTCTGCCACGTTTTCTCTCTGTTGGCCTTGTTCACATACATTTTGTGGTGGTGTTATTACAGGGATATTTGTATCCTAGAATTAGGGTAGCAACATGTTTTCTTTTTTTTCATAAGAAAATAAGTGACTGGAAAAAACAGTTATGTTTAAAAGAATTCCCATCCTATGACATTATAATGAATCCAGAAAAACCCACATAATCCCTGTATGTGAGCCACCCTAAGTCAGCCAGCTCAGCAGTGTGTGGTGTAGCTGGGAGTCTACTCAACCATGTCATGAAGGAACTGCTCCTTATTAGAGCAATTAACAGCTGGTGTCTAACTGCATGCTGCATGGAACCGAACTAGAGAAGGTTCATATAGCTTTAAAACGCATATGTACATTTTTTTCTGAATCGGTACTTCTTCGTTGACAAAACAACATACTGAATGTCATAATAGTTTAAAAAGTTTGATTTCAAGGATTTGGGTTTCAGAATAGTCTATGTTTAACCAAACTGTAAATTTACAATACTTTTCTATAAACAATTCTTCAAAAATAATAATAAATGAAAGGGGGAATACATCTCCCAAGCAATTCAAAAAGACTAAAGCTCCAATTTTCCAAAGCAGGAAACTACCTTCTTTTTTGTCCTAAGATAGAAAAATAAGAGTAGCTATAGTTATATAAATCTGTAAATATATTTTCTATCTGATGTAAACAAGGCATAATGCCAGGAATTGCTCAGACTCCTGCCCCTAACCATACTACAGATAAAAATCACAAACATGCAAGCCTAACGCCGAGTCTGAATGTGAAATGGCTATTCTATTAAGCCCTTGAAAATATCTTTATAAAAAAAGATGACTAAATAGCATGAGGAGATACAGACTGCGAATAGTGATAAAATTACTCAAAGAACTGACAGTATGAAAGAATGACAGCATTGCACAGTGAAGTATTAGATATGAGAAATGTCAACACTTCTAAGACAACACCAGTCTTCAAGCAGTGTAAAATAAAAAAAGCAATGTTGGCAGGGAAGGGGGGGAAAAAAATTGCCAAAAATCCTTCCCTGGCTTTAGCCGAGGAATCGTTTCAAAATTAAAACGGAGTCGCACATTCATTTACAAAATTCTCACCTTAACTGATGTTTCAGGAAGATAATGTGGATTTCTCAGCTTAGTTGTAATATAAAAGCGGAATTCAGGAGCGTACTCGATAATGGCATCTCCAAGGCAAATGCATATACTCCCTGACTGCTTAAATGTCTGTTTGAGCAAAAGCGGCTCTAGGATAGGATCAAGTTCTTCCCCAATATTCTCCAGTAGCACTTCAGAATAACACAAGAATTAGTAGAACATTCTTGGCATTTATATTACTGATTGACTGTTCTTTACAATACATATGTATAATGTGTATTTACAGTGCGCAAACAATAAAAATATCAATCAATATCTAGAGGTAAGGTTAAGTTTCTTCCAATATTCAGCTGATTGAAAAATGAATTAAAGAAATGTACTTTTAATTTCTTTTTCTAATATCATGTCAACTTGCAAAAAAAAAGGGACTAAAATGCTATCACTATTACTGCTGCCAATGCCTTAGAACAGCATTTTAGGTCTATCATTCTTAAAAAGGGAAACAACAACAAACTAAATACCACATGCCGCAGAAATATTTTTGGGTTAGTACTTATGCTTTGATTTTCACTGTAAAAATATGATGCTGTCAAAATCAAGAAAGAAGGAATGGAGAATAAACAATTTCTTCACTTGTATTCTAGTCAGCCACTGAGAAATTGATGGAGTTGTAACTGTGTGTTTCTTTCATTAATTTATTTCTATTTGAGGGTAATAAGACTAATTGCAGCAAAGGTACTACAGAGAATACAAGAATCATTAATGATCACAACTTAGCAATCCAGTATTTATAGTCTTGAAGAGCCAAATAAAACTAATGTCACTCTTTCGAAATAAAATTATCGTAGCATGAAAACAAAGAAATTACAAATCTCATAAGGCAATTAAAAGATACAAATTAAACTGAGTATTATATTGTGCTAAGAAGTATCTTATAACCTGAGGTGAGGAGTGCAGTTACTTTAGTACTAATTTGACTCAAAATGAGAGAAAAAAAATTCTCTTTTCCTTCATTATTAGAACATTTGATACTCACCAGAGTTTCATTTCTTAGCTAATTGTGCCCCCTCCAGGTCCTTCTGGAATTCACACTTCCATTAATCAACTTACCAGGACTGCCAAACTGAATGCAGTTTTCCAGGGTTGTAACAAATTGAGAGTCACTGAGTTTGATTATATGCAAATTATTGGCTTTTTCCATGTTCTTTATCCATTTATTTGCTTGACCCTGAGGATCTATCATCAGAGGCCATCTTCTTGCATTACTGAAGGGAAAAATAAAAACTTTCAAAATTGAAATATAAGCTTTTCAGTACCTTAAAGTACTTCATAAGGTATTTATTCCTTTTTGTCATTAAAACAAAAGTATGTCACTACGAAATCATAGGAGGCACATACCCAGTTATAATCCTTAATGAATTTAAGAGGAGATAGATTAAAGTTCTTTGTTCAAAAAGACCCACAATTTTCCCTTTTCAAAAAAATAGTACTTAGAATAAGACTTCTTACTTCCTAGAAAGTTTAATCACATTTAATTTTATAACACCTTCAAAATAAAAATAGCACACTTAGTTTTGAAATTCTGAACAGCTTTAATACAGTCATATACATAAGTGAGCATTTTTCAAGTGAAAATGAATGGAAATTTCCACTAAAGAACCATTTTAGAGCTAGTGTAAAGGGAAATGTGTAAGCAGATTCAAAGACCTTTTAATCCCTAATCCTTAAGCAGTAATGGACACAAATAACTTCTGCATTTTTGTTCTTGTCAGACTTAGTAACTACTTCACAGATATTTTTATAGCTCTCTACCACATGTAGTTACATTACCAAGATATCTAAAACTAGTGAAACATTTTAGTGGCCAATTACAATTACAACAATAACCACCTAAATTAGAAACCATCTAAGCAGGCAGAAGTGAGAATTCCAGAATAAATATAGTCCTAAGAAACTGGATCAAGAGGCCCAGTCAGATCCCATTTCGTTAGGAGATACAATATGGTGTACTACTGGAAGGTAAAAAGTGGTAATAGCTTTTTTTCCAAATTTAGCCTAAAAAGAAGTCTTACAGACTACTTCTACAGCCTCTACCATTTTTACAAGTTACCTTACACAGAGTGATAATGGCAAATTATTGACATTTTATATATTCTTTAAAATTTAACTTCTCTCTCAAAAAATTTTGGTTCACAAATGAAACTTGTCATGTAAACACGTCTGCTCCATATTCTTAGTTTCCTTAAAAATTCTAAGATGAAATGTATGCAATTAAGTAAAACACAGTCTCGGGTTTTGTCTGATCTTCATTTATGCCTTTTTCTTAGAGTGATGTTTTATGAAAGGTTTCCATAAATTGTCAAAAGAAAGTGATAAGTCTTGAATTAGAAAAAGGTACAGAGGAAGTAGTTGTAGATACAGTGAGAGTTCTAAAAGACAGCGCTCAGACAAGTTTAGTTCAATGCAATCTAAGTTCTTGCAGGCTTATTAGTTTCAAAGTTGCTGGCAGACAAAACTGTGTAACACATTATACACCTTGATCCTCTTTAAGGGAGTAATTTTAAAATAGGTAAAGCACAGTTTAAGACAGGAAAATCCTTGATGTTCTCTATTACAGTCTCTATTCCATAAACTTGTTAAGGACCAAGCGTAGTTGTAAGGTCTGTTTATACATGTGTAAATACTACAGTACACAATAACATGCATGTAACCCTTATTCTGAGCGTTCAGCTGTAACTCAGGCACAGTTCTGTGGGGCACAGCTGTGTGACTAGATTATCACTACTCAGTTTTTCATTTTAAGCTGTGAGAGACCAGATAAGCAAAACTATGCAAGATAGAAAAAGTGAAAACAAAGCTGAAAGGGAATCTGGTTGCTTAGCAACTCACAACAAGTTACGAAACTTTGCAAAGAAGAAGAAAGCAGAAACTGGTTTTTATTTTTTTGGCGACTGATGTCAGATTTGGCAGCTCAGCAAGATCAAGAACCAATCCTTTGCTAAGATGCAACAGAGGCAAACACTTCCTCATCTTGGTATCAACCTTCTGGTTAACGTACAAAGTGTTCTTGATACAGTTATGAGCAAATGGATGTTTAGCTAAGTTGTGTTAGTCCTATCATGCATGTGTATTAGTGAAAAAGTACTACTCAGAAATCATGACTGATCCTGATTGCAGAATCTCTGCACATTAAAATGTGCACAAATTAATGTGACTGTGCATATGTATGTGTATACATATATACATATATGGAGCTAGAGAGCAGAAGCAGCTTGAGGTTCTTTGGACTGAAAATGGACATTGTGGAACCAAGATAGCATAAGTTTAGGAGCGAAAGTTTTGGAAGAGAAATCTACCACGTGTGGCATTAGCCTGAGATTATACATGGTATGCTATACAGAGGTTCCTTCTGTGTTATGGATCACAAACTGGACTTGGCAGTGACCCTTCACCAGCTGAAGGGGGATGGCTTTCTTCCCCCTTACAGAATGATTTAGCAAAATGGGTCATCTAAAAGGAACCATGCCCAGCCTACCTATAAGGGAAGGAAATTTTCACAAGTAAAATGCACTGAGAGATTCAGGAAATGCATTAGTATCATTAGCATTAGCATGGTGTCTAAGCAGACATTAAGAAAGTTAAAATGTGGGCTTTGTAAAGTTACAAGTATTTGGAATAATTTGGTAAGGAAAACTCTGGTACCACAGCAGGTCTAGAGAAGTAAACAGAGGATTTGAAATCTGAACATCTGTCAGATGAGGAAGTAGCATCAGTACATAAGTGTTCACCAATGCATCCCAAGTGTACTGCTGAGCTGCCAAACTGCTAGGTAGTTCAGTTGCTTATGAGAACCCAAAGGGAGACCCAAGGGATATATGGCCAGGTGATTTTAAGAATAAGATGATACAAGGTGATAAAGCAATTGCAAACTGTAAACTGAACATAGTGAACTTACATGTTAGGCATGTTCTAAATTAGGCACAATTTATGTCATTTGCTTGTAATGATTTTGCTTGTGTTTATTTTAAATTTGAGAAAACCTCAGCCAAAACCTACAGAATGCGCCTCTTTCCCTAATTACTTCACATACTGTTTTCAGCATATCCCAGTTCAGACTTATTGTGTAATAGACATAAAATACTTAAGACTGAATAACTAAAGAGTAATTCTCTAATAACAGCCAAACACATAGCTTTCATTAATGCTAAAGTCCTCTTCATTGATGGGAATGCATAAGCAGTCACTATATGTGTTTGCAAATTATCCCTGAATAGCTCTCCCATTCTGTCTTTTGACAAATCTGTTCTAAAAAGCTTCACTTGCATTTTATATGGTTCCTGGGGTCTTTATACAAAATTAATCTAACCATAAACTCACAACTACAGGCATAATGTGCATCATCAATTTGAAGTAGAATCTATCTCACATTTCAAAATTAAAAGCTATCATTATTTACTTTTAAAATGCTAACCACCTCTCCATTAGTTTGAAGAGAATTTTGATCAAAGCTTTATAAAAAGTGAAGTGCTAGGATGTACTGCAGAACTGTTGAATCCATTAACATTTGTCAACTGTTTAGCCTGAGTGATTGCATTATTAATACAGTAATTGCCAAAAAAAGTAACATATACAGTCATAATCCCAGCATATATCCTCTAACTTCAATGAGTAGTTTTGCTTCCAGAAGTACAATCAATGCCAATTTTGAAGTCAAATGAAAGTACATTAAGATTCTTTAGATAGTGCATTATTTTGTGCTGTTTCATTTTGCCCTTTGCCACGTATCCAGTTGCCAAAGCTGAAGTATTATCCATGTGTCCATGCTTCCACAGGTTAACACTCTAATATGCAATTTCAGTTGTGTGAAAACCTAACATTCACTGTAGAGTAAACGAAGTATTCATTCACCAGTACTATACAACATTAGACTGCTCAATCTGTAGAATTTTCAGTCTAAGAATTTTTATATAAACCATAGTAAAAATAAAAGATATTAGTAAGTTTCTGCAGTAGCACACTGTATAAAAGATGCATAAATATGAGCTACCTGTTACCATAGATGTGACAACAATTAACCTGGCTATGGAAACAAATTGTAAGAATTCCTTATTCATCATCCAGAAAAGAGAACCAACAGACGTGACACAAATGGGTAGCAATCACAAACAGAAAACCAGTTAAAACAGTGTTGTTCCACAGACACTTCAGCTTCAGCTGTACTAAGAACAAAACCTGAAAACTAAAAGTCAGTACCAAGGCATTAGCAAGCAGACTGGGCAGGACTGAGAGGGTTTTTTTGTTTCACCAAGTCCAAATGAAAATTGTAACTGCTTATGCAAGGTCACAAAGCTTAGTCTATTGCAAGCACCTGCTCTGTATTTAACAAAAGTGTCAGTGCCATACACACTTCAGTCATCAGTAGACTCATTAATCTAAAGCTAATTGCTAGTGAGCTACACATTGTCAAAGAAATCACTGATGTTTGCACTGATTGTGATGTTAATACATACCAGATGAACTCTGCCCAGACAAACATATTTCTAGTGACTAATGAGAGACAGATGTGCATGTATTAGAACACCACATAGGAATGTAGAATAATCTTAAAAGTGAAAGGCAATAATATTAAGATTTAGTGTTCATGGGATCCATATTTTCTTTCCATCAGTAATACTGAGATTTCAGAATTTGTTCCACCTTCCAAAGAAGAATGAGAATATCTTTAAAGATGCAGAATTTTAAAAATGTTTTAGATCAAACAATGTATTGTTACATAAATTCAAAGGATTTTATTTGGATGTAGCTGAAGATAAATGCAAAAGGGAAAATTCAGAAACAAAAAGGGGATTTCAAAATGAAAAATAAATTCTTCTTTCCTTAATCAGAACTTTCTTCAACTTGTGATGAGCCTATTGTAATTCTAACTACATTACAATACGAAGCTGCAATTGCAACTGCCGTGCTTTTAACCATAACTAGTATCTAGTTAATTCCAGTGCTCCAAAGATGTAATCAAGTTTCTGTTATGAATTCACCTATTTTTCAAAGTTCTTTGAGGACTGGA
Source organism: Amazona ochrocephala (assembly GCA_039720435.1). NCBI lineage: Eukaryota > Metazoa > Chordata > Aves > Psittaciformes > Psittacidae > Amazona > Amazona ochrocephala. Next base: position 75,086,443 of record CM077881.1, on the reverse strand, counting down.
CTGGGTGCAAACAAGACTTTGTGGTGCCCCATTCATAATTTCTACTAAAGAGGTCCCTACATTAACCCAAAACCCAAAGCTATCATAGCTGTTGTCTAGGAATATGATTCTGCTCTAGAAAGAATCCTAGGAATTACTAGTCTGTATGAAGTACTGGTAGGGAAACGAGGCCCTAAAGAAAACAGTCACCAAATTGTCAGTGCAGATACACCTCTTCACCTTTTGTCAAATATCCAAAACTATCACATGGATGAGGAAGACCAATATCTAACTCCCAGCTGCCTGACAGGATGTGAAAGCCCACATTTGTGAAATCAGAAGTTATTGCAGGAAAGCCCAATCTCACACCTTTTCTTTCTGAAGCAGTTTAGAAGTACATAGAATAAAAGGCAAGAGACAGAGGAAGAAACTGGCAAGACCACATGGTTAGGATCATCTTTTGTAAGAAAAACTAGAAAGTCTCTCCATTCTAGCATTTTGCACTTCCTTTACTGCCTTCAGTAAAAGATACACATGGGTCTTTTTTCACTGTTTTGTTACTGTGCCCTAGCAAAATAAAGATTCAGTTCCCAGTGTACAAACCAACACTTCCAAATGTCAGGGTTTTATGTACTAAATATGTTACAAGCCTGACGTTAAGCTCCTACCAGTTGGCAACATAAACTGAAAACTGTTTATACATAGCTAATCAAGACATTGTCTATACTTCCAGTGCCATTTTAGGGGAAAAGCGTGTGGCTCTCATAGAAAGATGAGCAGAATAATCTTCAGTACCTCTGCAGAGACACCTCTTGGCAGCAACTGATGGTAGCACATTTCTTTAAAAATAAGGTGCTTTCTTAAGGAGAATTACTTCTGTATCTACTGATTACACTACAAGAATAGTAGCCAAAATTGTACTTCGGGAGCACTTCAGGATGTCTTAAACTGAATCCAGTGTTCAGCATGTTTGTAATAAAAAACGGGGGGGGGGGGGGGGGGGGGAGGAGGTATCATTATATCAATCCATAGGGGTTAAAAAGGGAGTGAATTCACAGATATAAAAAATTTACCTTATAAAGTTAAAAAGTATTATTAGTATTTTTTATAAATTTGAGCATTACAGTCATTTTATAACTCTGATTGTTAAACTGGATATACAGTAGAAAGCTGTCTATAAAAGTAGAAAAGCATGTTGTGAGAAGCTACTTAATATTTTTCCTTTTTTACATGTGTTTACTTACGAGATAATGATGCCATTATCAATAGAAAACATGTCATAAGGTAGTCCAGCAATATTCCAAGCTCTGATCTTTACTGGTTCTCCCAGGGTATTTGTTAAGGAAAAATCGTCAGAACAAGGAATGTTTCTTGTTTTACATAGCGATACCCACTCTTTAGTTTGCATCTAGATAAAAAGAAAACAACATTAACTGAAGTTCTGCGTATTCCTGAATTTTTCAAACCATTAAAAAAATGTAGTTTTCAACCCATTTCCATAACATATGCTACATGCATGATCATTAGATCTTCAAATGGAAAGAAACTCATCTTTCTGTATAAAATGTCTAAAAATGTCTTTAAAAAATGCCTTTGTATGTGACTTTTATGTACGAAATACAAGTTTATTTGGTCAAAGCCTTGGTATGATTTCATTTACCATTTCAGTATAGTTAATAATATAATTTACTTGTATTTGTTTGAAACAACAGTACAAAATTTTCTTAAAAAAAATGGACGAAGGAAGTACATTGAAGGAAAATTTGAAATAAGGATTACACCCAAATTCTACGTTAAAATAAGGTACACTGATTTCTTTTCTCTCTTCATTTTTAGCAATTTTTTATATCCTGGACCAGATTTTCAAAAGAAATGGAGATTAATTTCTATGGCTGAATTCAGTGGCAGGTTTTGGTGTTCAAAAACTGTCAGTCAGGGTAATCTTGACATCCAACATTTGCTATAGCTAAAATCAGCTTCCATGTCAAAATCTTTTTGTATTCAGAATTTCTTTCACTAAGAGTTACAGGCACAAGTCTGCTATATTATTGAGCTATTTTATCTTTTGTCTCTTTTTGTACAAAATTAGACCACTTTCAGAACTCGCTTATTTCTGATGCTGCTGAAGTAGAACCAAATTCTGTTTTCTTTCAAGTTAAAGAGAATTTAGCCATTGAATGAGAGTAACCAGAGCCATCAGGTATAAAGTTACCAGCAACTGCTTCAGAGAAGAAAAAGCAACCAATGAACTCCCTGCTTTACACCAGAATAAGTAGAACAAAGGAAGAATTTCCCCCAAGAGTCTTAAAAACAAAACTCAAAATCCTACAATAGTTTCGGTTCCACTTATGAATTCTATTAAAACATAAATAAAAAAGATAAACTTTGTAACAGAAGAAAAATTAATTAAATTTAATTATTACAAAACACAGGGACAAAATCCCTGTACATATTACTTGTCTGTAGCTGGATGTAAAGGCTCCTAGGTAAGCTACAATTCCTGATGAAATAAGTATATCTCCAGTCAAATTGGTGTACTTCTGTCCCAGGTCCAAAGCAGTCTCATGCCAACGAATTGTCTCGCCCCCAAGGCGATTAATCAATTCTTCTGCTCGCTGTAGTTTTTTGCTGCATAAGTCAACCTCAGAATGAAAAAAATGGCTGATTACATGATGACTTTAAAGACATTTTACAAATATTAGAAGCATTCAAGGATTATTTTCCTGTGCAGATGTTTTCTTAAGTGATTTCATCAAATAGAAAGCAAGCACTTTTGTATTACAATAAAAATTTTAAAGAACAAAACCAATCTCAGTATCAGTACAATAAAATCTATTCAGTTACATTTTCATCCAAATAAAGGAAGAAGACCAGTATAAATCATACAACTCAAAATAGCTCTATATGCAATATGGAAGATATTGATAGTCAAGGAAATTATCTGTATGTCATAAAAGAAACAAAAACACCTCCAAAGACACTACTGTCTCATGAAAGTAGGTACGGTTCTGCAAAAGAACCAACCAACCACAAACCCCTAACCAAACCCCATCCTTATGAATACATGTTCTGCATTTCTGTTGTTGGTTTTTAATTAAGCCATCTTTCCAGGCATGTTTATAACCTGACGGGAATTTAATTCAGCTATGTTAGAATTCTTTATGATTAAGTAGAGACACATTTCAGCCACAGGTAGGAGGAAAATTGTCAACTCTCACTGCTGTTACAATCCTCTCTCTCTTCTGGTAACCATAGCAGCCAGTTTACACCACAGTAACAAAATGCTTGTGTAGTTTATTCCTCCCTTCTACTTTCAAACCATATCAGGATGCAGGAGAAACACACAAAGAACTGACTTTAACTACAGAGAAGAATTAAGATTCCATTTCAAATTCCAAAACTATTTTTGTAAAAAAGCTCAAGATGATGTACTGCAAATCTTAAAAAAAGTCTTCTAAATATTGCCTGTTTCTGCACACGTGACAGCTACTTACCAGTCAGGAGCAGACTTTATCAAAAACATTCTCAAAATTGCATTAGTAGAAAAGGCATAAACAAACTTTCAAAACTTTATATGTACTCACTTGCAAGTTAATAGATGAATCAAATTCTTAGTGCAATCACTGAATATTTATCAAAAGCAGATATAAGTCAGTGTGTAGGAGAGGGGTATCAGTTGGTAAATTCATAACATCTATATTTCCTAGTACTTTAAAGCCATTATTCCCCATGCTTTGCCCATTTATAAGTTCAGGACCATTACACCAAAATAAAAAGATAGTTATCTGAAATTATGACATATTGGCAGTTCAAAGGAAGAATCATTTGACAAAGAAGCAAATTTTAAAGAAATTTACTGTATATCCATCATATACCTGATTTTCCAAGTCTGCCTTCTCCTGTTTCTTGGATTCCAATGTATCCTGGAGTACAGCCAATTTATCTTGAACCTCCTTCAGGTCTGCTTGTTTCTGTCTTAGACTATCCATAGCAATTTTCAGTTCTCCTTCAGCTTGATTCAACTTTAGCTTTTTGGGTGCAACATTTTTTGCCACTCTAAATAAAGTCAAAAAACAAATTAAACAACCAGAAGCTACACTCCCACTCCAGGGTTACTATTTTAAAAATTAACTTAGTGCAAGGTCCTACACCTGGGTCGGAGCAATCCCAGGCACAGCTCCAGGGTGGGCAGAGAAGAGATTCAGAGCAGCCCTGTGGAGAAGGACTTGGGGGTGTTGGTTGATGAGAAAATAAACATGAGCCGGCAGTGTGCACTTGCAGCCAGAAAGCCAACCGTATCCTGGGCTGCATCAAAAGGAGTGTGACCAGCAGGTTGAGGGAGGTGATCCTGCCCCTCTACTCTGCTCTCGTGAGACCTCACTTGGAGTATTGTGTGCAGTTCTGGTGTCCTCAACATAAAAAGGATATGGAACTGTTGGAAAAAGTGCAGAGGAGGGCCACAAGGATGATCAGGGGACTGGAGCACCTCCCATATGAAGATAGGCTGAGAAAATTGAGGCTGTTCAGCCTGGAGAAGAGAAGGCTGCACAGAGATCTCATAGCAGCCTTCCAGTATCTGAAGGGGGCCTATAGGGATGCTGAGGAGGGACTCTTTGTTAGGGACTGTAGTGATAGGACAAGGGGTAACAGGTTCAAACTTAAACAGGGGAAGTTTAGATTGGATATAAGGAAGAAGTTCTTTACTGTGAGGGTGGCGAGGCACTGGAATGGGTTTCCCAGGGAAGTTATGAATGCTCCATCCCTGGCAGTGCTCAAGGCCAGGGTGGACAGAGCCTTGGATGGCATGGTTTAAGTGGGAGGTGTCCCTGCCCATGACAGGGGGTTTGGAACTATATGATCATAAGGTCGTTTCCAACCCTAAGTATTCTATGACTCGATGAAAAATGAAGTAAAACCTTTGCAACTCAGTAGCTCATGCAATATTCCATTTCATATCAATCTGATGATATCTGAAGACAATCAGGTTTTATTTAATCTTAGAATCATAGAATAGTTAGGGTTGGAAAGGACCCTAACATCATCTAGTTCCAATTCCCTGCCATGGCCAGGGACATCTCACACTAGACCATGTTACCCAAAACTCCATTCAACCTGGCCTTGAACACTGCCAGGGATAGAGCATTCACCACTTAAGTAGTTTCTGCAAATTTTTCTTTAATAACAGGTAACAATTAAAAGCAAAAAGGATTATGCTTCCAAGCTATGTCATATTTGAACACAATTTAGAATCCATTATGGATTTGTGCCATTAGAAATACATAAATAATTGTATATATTAAGTAACATTCACAGACACTGTACACACATATACAGCCAACTCAGTACAAAAAATAAAATAAAATACAAAACACAGAAAAAAACCCAGCTTTTCACATCCTGTAATCTATTTTCCATTTTTCAGGATTTCAGTCTTTTACACAGATACTTTTGTGAGGAGAGTATTGGAAGTAACATATTATTTATCTATCCAAAAACAACAAGCAAGAAAATGTGTTAGAATGTCCCTATGCTCAACTGAAATAGCATTTCACAAGTATTAACCTCATAATTAATTAATCCACTCTCATACTCTTTTAAGTTGTAGATCTACTTCAAAGTCAATCTTTTTAGCCAACTTTCTATCAGTTGGCACTTGTAATGTTAATAGTTGTTCTCAATTTGAGAAGTCTCTCAAGCATGCATTTACTAATCTTTTGGTAAAGTAACACAATATCCCCTCAAAAGAAGGCATGCATTACCTACCATCACTTAACATTCAAACTACAAGTTGATTTTAGTCACCCAGTGCTGATTAACTGTTAAATGTGAGTTCCAGATGTTTCAAATTGGGAAGTATCACAAAAAATAAGCACACTTTTTCAGTGTATTGAATAGGAGATGTAACAAAAAATATCCTTTTGTCTCGATATGATTACCAGAAACTTCCAAAGACATTTCAATAATGTATTTTGTAAAATACTTTGTACAACACTCTAAAAGGAAGATAACTATTTTCTAAGCACATTATTGCTCCCATGCCGCCTTAGAAAAATTCAGAACTGAAAATCTGTCTCTACACCTTAACATCAAAATAAACTGATCTCTTTTATCAAATTCATTTTAACCTTTTAAAAATCATCTTTATACATACTTACGTATCATAAAACTCCATGGCTATGACCCACTTGCACAGACCCTCTGCTGCTGTGGAAGCATTTCGAACCTTCTCTGGTACAAATTCAGGATTTGTAAGATAGTGTTTTCTTATGATAGCCATGTAAGCTGCGGGAATGTTATCCTTGTCATATTCATGAAGAGACTGAAGAAATCTTATGTCACCCAGAAGCCTCTTAGCAGGACCCCAGAAATCCTCGATTTTTTTCCCAGAACCTGATGGATCTGGAATCCTATCTGCTTTGACGCCTTTAAGTATGCATATAGCTTCCATTACAAGCTTGACACCAGAAGGAGGACTCTTCATGGACTTAATCACTGTAATATCCTTAAAATTATAGTAAAAAAAAAAAAAACAACCTTTAGAGCTCTGAACACAGGTGTATTGATTCTTCTATTATAATAGAAATAATAATAACCTCTTTTTATGTCAAGATAATATTTTTCCATAAACATTTGCTGTTCTCATACTTGATAATTTTAAACACACTATGACCTCAAGTTCATAGCATAAGCCTGCATTGTCCATGCATATTTATCATTTTTGTTTGCTGGGGGGGGAGGGGGGGATGTTCAAACTTTTTATTTCATTTTTTTCCATTCTTTCTGGTCTTTTCTCTAGGGTACTATGCAGGTTAAACTAACACTGACTTCTAAAGTATCTGAAATCTAATCAACAATCAGTTCAGACGAGACAACAAACTCTTACGTGTAACTCAATTTTAGTTGCACTTTTTTCTGCTTCTAATTCAGTACTGGGCATGGCAGCTCAGTTATGGAGTACAGATGTTCCACTGCTATGCTCTACCCTTCACTTCAGGCTCTAACATAAAACTTCCAAGCTTGCAGGATCACAGCAACAGTGGATTAGTAGATTTAAGATAACAAGGTAAAAGCTGCCTTCAACCCAGAACTAATGATCTATGCTCTCCAAGTACAGCAAATAAATCGATTAGTATTCTGGTCAGTTACTGAACTCCCAGAGTGAGCTGAATGAGGGAAGAGGCAGCTAAAAGGAAGACAATTACTGGGTAAAAAGTACCGACATTATAAAAAATAGCAGGAAATTAATAAGCAAAGTTTTAACTGCAAATATAGAATAATAAAAGAATTAAATACTTCTGCAGATATGTGTACAATTAATTAAGCAAGAGGCCTGTAATCTAAGGATTTATGGAGAATAATCCCCCTTACTCTTCCCAAAGAATGACTCTGCATGGAAATAAATACAAAGATTCTTTCTAAGAGCTTTTCTCAGAGAACACATACTTCAATGAATTAAAGGATTTTTAGATTCTTATGTTTATTTTGCCAACTAGTTTTTGACTTTGAGAGCTTGCATATATATGCATATAGGATTCATACCAGATCATAGTCATATATAGGATCCATATAGGATTGCATATATATGCAATTTGGATAGAAAGAGCACCTGAAGTGAGTACGGAAAAGTCCAGAAAGAATAACCAGGAAAGTAAATTTGATTTATGACAAAAGACTAAAAGCATAGTGATTACTTAGTTTATAGAAAACTGGAAGTCCTGAGATAAATGAGTACAGTCTTTAACTGCATAAAAGATAAAGAACGATGTTCACAGGGAGCAGGACAGAAACAAGATTAAGTTGTAATGAGTAAAATTAAAAGTAAACACCGGGAAAATCTTCTTAATGATAAATGTGTGAAGTGAAACAGATTACCAAGATTACAGGCTGAAGAAGACAACTTCCCAAGGTCCCTTCCTAGTTCTAAATTTCAGTGTTTTGTATATGCATTGCTAGAAAACTTAGATGGCCAACAATAAATAACATTTAAGACTGTTATACTTTCTCTAATCTTTGCTGAACAAAGAACCATCTGAGGTACACAGTTCCTTTTGACTTCAGATACTCATTTCAGCAGTACTGAATTATGTGTAGATCTGTTTCTCCAAACAAAGCATTTAATCTGCACGTTTATGTATGTAGATTTATGGGCACAACTTGCAATGTGTCCTGCTCTGCTTTCCATCAGTGGCGGCCAGGATGAAGGGTGAATCAAAAACAAGAGCCGTGTACAGATACTCTAAGCTCTTCCCGCACACAGAGTTTTTTGAGTTCATCATGCTATTTAAATATATTTTGAGGAAAAAACTCTGTTTTTTTTTTCCCTTGGAAGTTCCTACTACATTTTTTTTTCCTCTTGTAGTACAATACTCCCTTCTTGGAGACACTGAGCACTGACAGCAGTTGAAGTATTACTTCATTAGCCTTCAAAGCCTTGTTCTTACCTTGTTATGCCAAGTGTAATGCAATTGCCTTGAAGTGACTAAAGTAGCCATTTGCTGTTTTAACAAAGCATTCCACTGATTTGACAATGCCAAAATCTAAAACTTTTGATACCAAGCAATAGCTGTAAATAATAAAAAACTCTATTTTTCTGTTTCCTTGAAAGTTTTAGAAAATCTTGTTTTCAGCAGCTATAGCTGGAGTATATAGTCCATCCATCATTCAGGCAAAGGAAACCTGAACAGCCATAAAACCAGAGGTGGTTGCCTCCACTGTCATACTTGTACAGGGAAGCACAGAATTTCAACATCAGTTTCTAGACTCTGAAGAACTGGATATGAAAATATTAGTTGAAAGGCTGGCAGGTTCTGAGGAAGGAAGTTAAAAGCATACATTTTCTAACTTCTCCATTGTTGAGTCAAAATATTTTTGTAACTATGAATTTTGAAGTGTCCAGAATATTTGGTCTTGTAATCCATAAAAATGTTGTTACAGCTTTTTCACCAGAAAATGGACACAGTAACATTTTGCTTTTTAAAACTGAAAGATTTCAAGAAGTTTCCAAATTATAAAACTGTGTAAGTAAATGTAAAATCTGAAAAGGCAGATATTCCATACTTTTGATATCTGAATACCTCTCCAGTGTGTAAATACGTATTGTTAGCCATACCTGTGAGGTGAGAGTGTCCAGGGCAGCCAGAGCATTTTCTAAAAAGGGCATGGCTTGTGCTAGGTCAGCGTCGCATTCATCTTTGATGGCTTTTGCAGCCATGGCCTGCTCATTTGCCACTTCCTCATCAGCTTTCACGACTTTTTCAGTTTTGGCTACTTCCAAGGATTCTTTTTCAATAATGGCCATCATCTCATCAACCTGCTTGCTAGCTACCCGTAACTGAGGTTGCAGAGCCTCCAGCTCAGCCTGCATGGAGGCTACTTGAGATGCAGCAGAGTTCAGTTTCTCCAAGCCAACTTCATATCTTCTTTTCAATTTCATCACCCTACTGAAAATAAATAGTACTTTATTATAAAGGTATTTTATCAGTATTTGATCACTTAATTCACTGGGATCCATTCCCCAAATTTTGTGCTACTCTGAATAATCAAATGCTCTGTCAATCTTGTTTGATTTGCTCAACAAGTAGTAAATATAGCAGGGATTACTTGAGCCAGTCTTGAACTATTCTATCATGTATACTCAGAGATTGGGATGTAGACAAATAAGTGATCATTCATAGGTGAATAAATGATTGTTAAGTTTCTGCCCCTTTGTTGGCAGAAGCTACAAAGTCAAGATGGCATGGTAGTAACAGACCAGAAAAGAGGAGGGAAGAGATGGGGATAGGCCTGTTATATTAGTTACCTGCTAGATTATTAGTTGAGGTGAGGTTGAAATAGAATTAATATCATTTGGAAAATCATTTTAGCAGAAGTAAATGGCTCTGGGGACAACCAGCAGTGTCAGAATCAAGAAATTCCAAAGGCACTAGATCACTACATTCAAAACAGTGTTCCTTTTTTCCTGGAATTTCTTGCTGCATGCAGTGTTTCATACAGTGTGTTGATCAAATTAAGCACTTGTCTTAATTGTTATGGTAGTGTCTTATCAATGAGTAGGCAAGGAAATAAAAAGGAACTTTCCATCACCAGCCATAAGAATAGAATAGATGTGCACATGCATACAGAGGTCCTATCTGCACAGGCACAGCACAGCTGAACCCTGCTAGCAAGCCACTGACACCTATCAAATTGAAAGCTGGTTTCCCAGATAATATCTTCCCTACATCCTCCAGAGAAGCATGGAGTAAGATGACTGCATTAATTACTCTGGTAGCATAATATACATAATGAACATATAGCAATGTCACCAGGGATGCAAGTGTGCTTTGAGAGCATCAAGTCAGACCTTTCATCCAGGGAGAAAGCATGTACCCTACGAGTCCATTTTATGCCATTCTGTCAATTTAAATTAACTAAAAACAATTCTCTGGTTTTGTTCCAATTAGCTATAAGAGACAGATAGAAAATATTTCTAGTGAACTTGAGCTCCTCTAAAAAAGGTCACATTATAAATCCTTACGTGCGTTTCTTTTCAAGTAGACTTTTAAAAGTGTAGATTAATTCCAAGTATGAAGTAGGTGTAACATAGTTGTGTCTCTGAAGCTCTGCACAGTATAAGTCCGATAAATCAATGGTAGATGTATGAAAGCTTTTACACATATCAATACATCCACTTCGAGTTTCTTCTGACATTTCAACATCTTCCAAAAAGCGAGAGGCAACAGCTTCTAATGCATCTTCAGGCCATGACTAAAACAAAGTAATAAATACCCTTCTCTTATTCAGTATTTCACACTCATAAATTTTAAAAGATATTTCAAAAAGCATTTTTACCTCATTTCATAGGTAAAGTCACCAAGGCACAGAGAAATTACTTCATAAGGAAAAGATCAGCAAACACGACAATAAAAGAATTGGAAAAAAACAAACTACTTAGGGATTCCGTTCAAGCCCATTTTTCATTTCATCCAGTAGAAATACTGTTACTAAAAGGAACATTTTGCATTTTCATTATGTCCATATGTGTGTGTGTGTGTGACTTTCTCTACTCTTCCTCTTCAAAATAACCTTTAAAGATACAGCACTACATTTTAAGACTTGATGAAACTTAAGTTCCTCAGATTCTCTATATGATTAAATTATACTAAATATTCTAAGGTCTTTGGCACATAACAGTTAGAATATAGTTTTATTGCAAAGTAGTGGGGAAAAATCTGTATCTTTGACAGGCATATCAAACATTTTTGGCACCCTAGATTCTGCCAGTCATAGTAATAAAAGAAAACACTATATATTTAAATCTGTAATGTCTACAGTTCTATGTTCATTCAGGTATAGTCTTGCACCACAGGTATTTCCTTGATGATTTTGCATTCAGCCTATACTGGCCTTTATTACAGTCAGAATGGTTCTAATGATGTAAATCATTTAAAACATGACACTAAGAAAATTCAAGATATTTTCCACTGCTAACTTGACCAAAGAGAATTACTTGTTACAAACAGGCTTGAAGTCATGTTTCTATGGCATTCCCAGTGGAATAATAATAAAAGCTTTGTTTTTACCTGAAACCAGTCCAGTGTGCAGCAGTTAACAAGGGCCGGAAATTTACGAAGGCGATTACGAAAAGCATCTCCAATGGGACTCATCGCCAGTACTATATGCAGCTGATCTCGACAGCGAGCAACAAACATGTTAAAAAGAGCTATAGGACTGCCATCTGTCTGTTTTGACCTGTCCTGTTGGCGATCTATTTGACGCATTTGATCACAAATTTCTTGTTTCTCATCTACTGCAAAGATGTTTGGCACTTCACCTGCATTTAGTAAATTATTAATGTCTTCTAAGAATGATTCCTTTTTAATCTGTGTATCTGTGAACAAGAAAACTCCCTGTGTTTCTCCTTCAGCAGATTTTCTTAATATGACTTTTAAGTCTTTATGCCACTCGTTGTTACCGTAACTTTTAGTTATTTCAACCTGAAAAAGGTTGTATTCAGCCATATGGGCTGCTAATCGAGTAAGAGACTGCCGACCACTACCACCAACACCAACAAGGAGGGCATGGCTCCGAGGCTGTTTCAAAATGCGGGAAATTCTACAAATATGTTCGATAGCAAATCGGAACAGAACAAGCTGCATTGGCTTTTTGCTCGTGTTATTGAACTCTTCAAGGTGACTCTCTACAACTAATCTCAATTGATCCACATTATTAATCTCCCTGTATGTAGTGTCCTCTCTCTTAGGGTCATGAAAATCACAAAACATCAGGCTACGCAAATCATCTTCATCTATTCTGCCATCATTGTTGAAGTCCAGATTTTGGAAAAGTTCATTAAAGTCTTCATTTAAGTCATTTTTCACTACTTCTTGGATAAATCCAACAAGCCACGCCCGGTCAGGATTATCCACTAAGCGATCATAATACACTCTAAGAACCTGTATAATAAAAAAGTAATTCTTTGAATAGTTGCTTCTCCTCTTGTACCTGTACTTCTTTTAAACAAGTTAAAGCAAATACAATTCGGCAAAAGGCTTCAAAATATAATCTTAAAATTCGCTACATAGAAAACACTACACAGATATTAAGAATTAATTTGAACACTTAAGCCCAGTAATAATGCTTCTGAAATGGAAATCCATATGGAAAATACATACATACACACATATGCATATATTTATAAATGTTATTACATAAATGCGTAAAAGGCTGCTGCAAAGAGGATGGGAACATGTTGATCTTTCCACTACAGCGAGGTAGGACAAATTATAGGGTTGTATTTATAAAAAGGTGGAAGGTATTTATGAAAGGTGGAAGCAAGGACAGGTGGCCTGGGAAGAATACAGGGATATTGTCCAGGAAGCTAGGGACCAGGTTAGGAAAGCTAAGGCCTCCTTAGAATTAAGCTTGGCTAGGGATGTGAAGGATAACAGGAAGGGATTCTATAGGTACATTGCAAATAAAAGACAGACTAGGGACAACGTGGGCCCTCTCCAGAAGCTATCAGGAGAACTGGCTACCCTGGATTTGGAGAAGGCTGAGGTTCTTAATGACTTCTTTGCCACAGCCTTCACTGGCAAATACTCTGACCACAACACCCAAGTATTGGAAGGCAGACACAAGGACTGTGAGAATGAAGACCTTGGGCCCACTGTAGGAGAGCACCTGGTTCGAGACCACCTTAAGAACCTGAACATACACAAGTCCATGGGACCTGATGAAATCCATCCACGGGTCCTGAAGGAGCTGGCAAATGAAGTTGCTAAGCCACTGTCCATCATAGTTGAAAAATTATGGCAGTCAGGTGAAGTTCCCAACAACTGGAAAAAGGGAAATATAACCCCCATTTCCAAGAAGGGGAAAGTGGATGACCCACAGAACTACAGACCAGTCAGTCTCACCTCTGCACCTAGCAGAATCTTGGAGCAAATTCTCCTGGAAGGCATGCTAAGGCACATGAAAACCAACAAGGTGCTTGGTGACAGCCAGCATGGCTTCACTAAGGGGAAATCCTGCCTGACCAATTTGGTGGCCTTCTAGGATGGGGCTACGGAACTGATGGACAGGGGGAGAGCAGTTGATGTCATCTACCTGGATTTGTGTAAAGCCTTTGACACTGTCTCCCATGACATCCTTCTCTCTAAGTTGGAGAGACATCAATTTGATAGGTGGACCACTCGGTGGATAAAGAACTGGCTGCATGGCCGCATGCAAAGAGTAGTGCTCAATGGCTCAGTGTCCAGATGGAGACCAGTAACGAGTGGTGTCCCCCAGGGATCGGTGTTGGGATCGGTCTTGTTGAACATCTTTGTTGGTGACATGGACAGTGGGATTGAGTGCGCCCTCAGCAAATTTGCCGATGACACCAAGCTGTGTGGTTCGGTTGATAATGCTGGAGGGAAGGAATGCCATCCCGAGGGACCTTGACACACTCGTGAGGTGGGCTGATGCCAACCTCATGAAGTTTAACCATGCTAAATACAAAGTCCTCCACCTGGGTGGGAGAAATGCCAGGCACAGCTACAGGTTGGGCAGAGAAGAGATTCAGAGCAGCCCTGTGGAGAAGGACTTGGGGGTGTTGGTTGATGAGAAAATAAACATGAGCCGGCTTCAGTGTGCACTTGAGTCCAGAAAGCCAACCATACCCTGGGCTGCATCAAAAGGAGCGTGATCAGCAGGTTGAGGGAGGTGATCCTGCCCCTCTACTCTGCTCTTGTGAGACCTCACTTGGAGTATTGTGTGCAGTTCTGGTGTCCTCAACATAAAAAGGACATGGAACTGTTAGAACAAGTCTAGAGGAGGGCCACGAGGATGATCAGGGGACTGGAGCACCTCCCGTATGAAGATCGGCTGAGAAAGTTGAGGCTGTTCAGCCTGGAGAAGAGAAGGCTGCATGGAGACCTCATAGCAGCCTTCCAGTATCTGAAGGGGGCCTATAGGGATGCTGGAGAAGGGCTCTTCATGAGGTACTGTAGTGATAGGACAAGGGGTAATGGGTTCAAACTTAAACAAGGGAAGTTTAGATTGGATATAAGGAAGAAGTTCTTTAAGGGTGGTGAGGCACTGGAATGGGTTGCCCAGGGAAGTTGTGAATGCTTCATCCCTGGCGGTGTTCAAGGCCCGGCTGGACAAAGCCTTGGATGGCATGGTTTATTGTGAGGTGTCCCGGCCCATGGCAGGGGGGTTGGAACTTGATGATCTTGAGGTCCTTTCCAACCCTAACTATTCTATGATTCTATGATTTCAAGTAAGAAGACTGCAACTGGGTATTAGAATAAAAGACAGCGAAGAACTTGAACACATTTCTTGGAAGTCTGAACATTTCTCATCCTTACTTAGAGAATTGTAAGAAATTTTTAGGGGGGGGGGGGAAGTCCAAAAGTTACTGTCGTTCCTCTCTTTTGGTGATCCTGCTTTGGGAAAGGATGATGGATACTAACTTCCATAGTTCATCACTTTCATGCATTCTAATGATCACTTACATAGTCACTTTATGCTGATTCGATTCTATGAACTATAGCTAAGTACTTAAAAGCAACATTTTTCGACAACATTGCTTTCTTTCAATCTAGGGGAAAAAAAAACCAAAACAAACAAAACAAAAAAAAAAAAAAAACAAAAAAAAAAAAACAAAAAAAAAAAAAAAAAAAACAAACACAGAAACCCCTAAGAGCAGTTATCGCCTACATGAGGCCTTTCCATTCTGTTTTTAAAAGGGATCATTCACTTCAGATCTTTCAGTGTGTCTTTCCCTATTATGACTGAAAGACAAGAAGCATTTGCTGAAGACAGTTAGGTCAACAATTTCTTCTAAAGTCAGCCCAGTATTAAGGAAAACAAGGAAAAAAAAAAAATCTCACTGTTGATTTGGCTTTTTTTGGAAGAAAGAGAGAAGAGATAGAAAACACTGTGCAGGCATTAAAAGCAGCAAACAGAGTCTACATAATCACATGAAAGCGAAGGTTTAAACAATCAACTTTAGTACTGGGATACGATTTGTATTTCTTAAAAAGTCTGATTTCCTCTGCTCATACAGTAAATAAATCCCTTCTCATGAGTGTGATACCAATTCACACCTATTAGCCAATAGGAGATGGAATTATAAAATATACAAATTCACATTTTTCTTACTTAGAACAAATATAATTCCTTAGTATTGGGTGATTTACCTCATGAACCCAGAGACGTTTTATCATGCTGTCAGATTCTGTTGTTTCAGGCCTTGACAGGCAAACACCTTGAATAACACGTGAAAAGTCACGGAGATTGAACAAATAATGAGATTTGGCTGGAGTAGGCAGCAGATTCTTCATAGCTTCTTTATATATATTCATGGTTCCATTAATAATTTGTGGAGTCAGTTCTACATATTCTGATGGAAAGCTATAACTGACAAGTTATAAAAGGTGGTAAGAATAGAATGATTCTCACAATCCCATCGTATTAGCATATGACTTAATAAATAAAATTTTACATGTATACAGATTTACTTATAAGTGCATGCCAATTTTTACTTCTTATGATTATACTTCCTCGCATGTAGCTTTAAAAAAAAATGTTAGTTCTGTCACTAGATTAACAGATTAAATCTGCAAATCCAACCTATTAACTATGGAACACGCTAACAAACTGCTATATTATATAGCTGATTATACCCTTCTCATTTTTATGACTAACAATCGGGAAGTCAGGTCAAATAGCTGTTGCTGTCTCCCGGGACTTCTTTCCCTCAAAGGATCAGAAACTGTCACAAACTTGGTCTGGAAACAGGATATGATCACCTTTTGAGGCTTAACTGCCAGAACGGATAGATAACGAAAGCTGAAGTCCGTTCCTAATAATGCAATTAAAAATTATGTAGTGGTGAAAGGCCAAAGAAAGAGTAAGCCTTTTCAAACTAGAGGAAATTTAAGAGCAGTTTCCAGTCCTATTGTTTGAATAATGACTAACCAAATTCTATTCTTAGTTACTACACATGAAAGAATTCTGTATTACAGAAACACCTCAACTAACTGAATTAGCCCTAGCTAATATAAACCTCTGTTAGAGCCATCAGAACAAGAACTTTACTATCAGAGTATTTTAAGATGAGCCCTATTTCTGTGGAGTAATGAATAACTCACAAGGCACAGGATATAAAAGATCACAATTTCTTTTCAAGAGCAGTGTCCTACAAACATATCTTGGAGACTTCCTAATTTAAACACTGAGTTTGATTTTTCCCAGTACACAGAGATTACTTACCATACTCTTAGGTGCCAGTCTAAGATTCTAGAAAAAATTGTGTACATGGATTCATCATCAAAGTCATTAATAGTAACAGTATTGAAGTGTCGCAAGAATCGTGGTGTTACTGGGTTTCGACCACCACCTACATATTAGAAAGTATTAATACTATAACTAACAGAAAAAAATAATAAAGCAATAAAAGCTTAACATTTTTTGCCTAATCTTTGATTCAGCTAGCAGGCCCACATTAAAAAGCACCACACCTTGTCATAAATCTAATAAAAGCAACACGTGACAATCAGTTCTGCTGTAACCAATAGTCTGCAAAATACAGACTGAAATCTCAAGTTACAAATAGATAGATTTGACACGATTTTAACTATGCTTCTGTTATATAAGAAAACTTTTATGATAAAACTCCAAAACCATGTGCCTGATTTTCAAAGCATCCTAATGAAAGAAGCCTCTGCAAGTAATGTTGTATATTTAATTTATTTTAAATTTTATCCTAGCTCTAGAGTTAGGATTTTTTATGACTAAATTGTGGTTTGAACAATGAAGCTATTTATGGAAATAAGGGGGTGGAAACCAGAAATTTATTGCATACTTGCTCCTTTTGTTTAGAAATCAGGGTTACGTTGCTGCACAGTGTGTTCAACCTTCTTACAGCAGCCAGTCAGAAAAAAACTGGCTGAAAAGTGGGCAATCTACCATCCCTAACATTGGGAGCATAGACAAGGGCAACCAAATTAGCACAGTAAGTTCTTTTAAACCATGTGACTTTGGAGCTAAGGCACGACCCTGTACTAATAAAACTAATACACCTGTCTGGAGCTGTCTCACATCCAGCCACCTGAGTCTGCAAGCAGAATTAGTGATTGTCTATATTTAACTGTGTATGCATTACTAGTATCTGCTGAGGAATCATTTATGCAAAACAGGCCAGTTATTTATCCTACTTCCTTCTACCCTAGCTAAGGTCATCTCTCAGCCACAGCAGATTACAATGCTTCTCGAAGTTTACGTGTGCACTGATGGCAAAATTACACAAGCTCCTGAGATATAAATAAGACTTTCACACAAAAGATAGTAATTTCCTAATATAAATTGTAAATCTATTTAACCAAGTAGCTTTAAATGTTCTTTAAATAGCTTTGTATTTGTATAAATAGCAATATATGTACAGATTTCCAACTTTCATTTCCTAGAAGAAGAAAAAAAAAACCACAGGATAGAAAGGCGAATATAACTTTGCAAGTTCTGGAAGAAGCTCCCTGTATAAAGCTACTAAAATAAAATATTCAGCATTGAATTCAGCTGAATTGTAATATTTGACACAAATAGTTAAGATCATAACTTGTGCATTTGTTCAGTCCATTTTTTTCACCATTTGACCAGAAGAGTACTGGAACAAAATGAGCTACAAGCTTTCCTGGGAAAGGGAAATTAGAGCCAATTTCAGAGCAGCTGAAAATCACACCATCACGCTGGAACAGGAATATAATATGAAAGGTTAATTTACTGAAAAAAATTTACAAAAAATGAACAGGCAAAATTTCAAAATTCTCTCACAGTTCCCTTCTGCTCAGTTATTCCACAACTGATAGTTTAAACTGTGTGGATGAACACTGCCACTGATTTAAAAGGATTGCAAGAGCAGTTTTGCTTCTTTTGGAAACCAGACAGGTGAAACAGCAGTGGACCCCTCTTATATTGGGCATGCATCACCAAACACAAAAGCAGTCTCAGCAAAGAACTGGCATGTTCTTTTGTGTGTTTGTGCGTGTAAATAACTACAAAATAAAGGAGGAAGGTCTAATGAGGCTGAAGCAGACAGCAGAAGAAAAGCACCAATCATAGCCTGGCTTAATACTGTAAATGTGCTCAGCTATGGTATGTTAGAGGCACGGCTGTGAACAATTCTGTAAAAAGAAATTGTTACACGATTCCTGCAGTAGTGAAGGAAATAGGTTGTATAGTTTCTATAAAACCAAACACAACAGAATCAAATAAACATTAATTCCTCATTTTAACAGATAAAATATGCCAGATTCCTTCTTTTTTTTTTTTTTTTGCTACATAGGTCATATAGTAAATGTGTATGCAGGTTGTCAGAAAAGTAATGACCTCTTTACATTATATGCTTTATTTCTTTTTGGACAAATAAAGTAAGGTTCATGTGCTTAAGAATACCACCAAGCCCTATTTAGACAAGTTTTGAAGAAGAATAACAATTACTGAAGGCCAGTGGAGGGTCTCGTTAGACTACAGGGATTTCACAAATACTTTGTAAATACATTCTTGTTTTCCTGAAAGAAGTATTTCTTTTCGTCAGAGACTAGTACTAATCTCTGCTGCTCCTCAACCACTCTACTATGACTTCTGCTCATGTTTCCTGCAAGTAAAGGGTTCCTTGAGTCCTATCATGAAGACCCAAGTTGTAAAACTATGCATCAATAAGCATTCAGTCTTTGGAAACCAAAGAATCATGAAAAAGCATATAGGACACATCTTTTACCTGGTGGTCCCATTGCACACACAATTTGAAGATCTGTAAGTTTAATCTTTGAGCAGTCTTTAAGGTCATACCAATTCCAGTGATCTAACCACTGCCGTAATAATTCAACAGGTGGCTGAGCACCATAGACCTCTCGTGCTGGCATATTAACATCATCTACAAATACAACCTGAAAAGAAAAACAGAAAGGATTTTGCATTTATTCATTTTACTGAATATATGCCACTATTCTGCTTAATTCTGGAAACACTGCGTATCAATTCACTCCCATTAAAATTAATAGTAGTAATAAATATAAATATATGGTTTTGAAAAGTGGCCCTAAGCTCACATATTGGAGTTTCTGCTGACATAAATAAAAATCAAACTTAAGAAGTAACTGTGCCATTCTAAAGCCATTACAAAACATACCCACCAAGGAGAGAAAAACCGTGCTTCTAATTTTTGAGTGTATTTGGTGGAAAGAAAGTGGAAGATGGTAAACTAATACCTGCTATTTAAACCTTACTCTGCTACATACATGGCTTTTCTTTGGAAAAAGATGGAGCAAAGACAACCCATAAAAACCTCAAAAGGTTGTGATAGACATGTATGCTTAAATACTGGTACTTTCAGGATGCCTGTAGACTTCTTGTATATGCAGCTGTGTTTTTTATTTCTTTTCAGTATTTCCTAGCGATTTTGTTTGTATTTAAAGGTTATTTACATACAGAAATGTATCAGTTACCAATTTTTTCCCAAAAGGTGGTCCAAAAATTCCTTTTCTCCTTTTGTCCAGCTTGGACATTATAATATTCTGAGTCTGAGCCGCTGTAGTTTGTGCTGAAAAGTTAACGAGCAGTGGTGTGTAGACATCTTTGTTCAAATTATTTAAAAGAAAATTCTGGAAGGATTGTGAAAAGGAAGAAGTTAAATATCTATATACACACATCAACAAATTTTATAGCACTTTAGCAAGTAGCAATCAGACTTTTTGTGCCATTTTTATATCATTTAATATTATTAATTTATTTATCTCTAAGAGAACTCAGATAACTATTTCATCTGATAAACCAATATTCTTGAATAACTGAAAACATAATAAACTTAACTTGTCAGAGAAAAATTTCTACCTCCAATATAGACATTTTCACATTTTCTCAAGAAAAAAATAAATATACATACATATACCTAGTATACTATATAAATTCAGTATGTTGGTATTTTGCACTTCATGCTACTACATACTACAATTACAATTGATAAATATTGCCTGTACTAATCCACACCCAAATCTGCAAAAGTATCCACAGGTCCTAATATTCATGCCTAGTTTTGAAGATTTTCCAGGCGTATTTAATTTGAAGGGCATAGCAAGAATATCTAATGAAAAGCTTTAAAATACTACCATCAAGATTGGCAGCATTTTATAATGCTAACTGCCTTCCAAGGACCCTTACATTAGTTGCAGTTTAACCTCCGTGAGAAACCTGGATCAAAGTCAGCATTTCGTGTAAGACTGAATGGGACTAATTTCTTACCCACACGTGAGTAAAAAATACAGGGGGAGAAACCCTCCCATCCCTCCCAGTAGTTGCCACAGAGCACTACTGCAGATAAAGTAATGTCTCTAATGACTAGTCTAATCTCTGTCAACAGCTGTTGAGACCTTCCAGAGTATATAGGGTTTTTTTCAGCAGAAAAAAATGTTTAATCTCCATCCTTGAAGGAAAAATCTGAGCTGCTCCACAAAAATGTAATAATGCCAACTTATGGAAACCATAGAGCAATGGAATCTAATGGCCATATTTACTTCTTTCTTTGATTAGTTCTGAACTCCCAAGAAATAGCACATTCTTAACAACCATCCCAGAAATTAACTGGGCAGTAGAAACTAGTTAAGTTCTTCATTAAACAAAATGTTTTACTTTTATTGTATTTCTGACATCAATATTCTGGGAACAGTCCTTTATAAACAAATCTCCTTCTAGTCTTAATATTTACTTTTTTCAAAATTAGTTCAGAAAATTATCTTAAAATCAAAAATAAGTTAAAATTATTAAAGTTAACTTCACAGTTAATTTTTATCACAGAAAAGGAATGAAAGATAATAGGTTCAAGACCATGAAGCCAAATATATTTTATCTGCTTACATAACTTTTAAGTTTTGCTCCCTCTGCAAAATAAGTGGGTGCACACAGGCTTCATGCTGATTGCATTGGAGCAATCAACGATAGCAAAATCATCTACATAAGGACATACTGGTGGAAAAAAAAAGTACAAATACTATAAAATTCGTGCCACTCAGCTTCTACCTCCTCTCTTAGGATTTTCTTGGAGAATCTCAGTAGCTGAAAATGCAATAATGGCTTTGCCTTATCTCCACTTACGTATACCCTTTTTGCCTCAAAAGTATACTTTCCCATGGATATAAATGGAATCCTGTGAAAAATGCTGAATTTGGAAATTTCTGTAAGTGAACCTCAACTCCATGAACATTCCATTGGCACCGTTCAATAGCCTGTCAGGCTTTAACAGTCTCCCAGAAAGAGATGCCATCAGTATTTAAGCCATAGCATCTGACAGATCTGTCTGAAGAATTAAAACTAACATTTGTAATCTCTACTACTAAAATGATTTTCTGTATTACCTATATTGTTATTTTAGTAGCCACATGACAAAATTAAAATTAACAAAGCATCGCTTGGTGACTTAAGATGAAAAAAAAAAAAGTAAACACTATCCCAAAATAACTATGACCCAATTATGTCAAAAAGATAATAAAATCTGTTTTCAATCATATAGTCTGACTTAATCCTCTAGACAGAAAAAGTAATATTTGTAGACATAGGAAAAGAACCCAAAACCTTTATCTTGAATTCTTATTCTAATACCTGCAGTTAAAATACTTTTGACAAGATTGTAATTCGCTTTGATTAGAATTTCACAAGCTCTGAGAAATATATTGCATTTGGCTATACTAAGTCATTACTTACATTAAACGCTTTCATTACTTACATTAAATGCTTTCATTACTTACATTAAATGCTTTCATTACTTACATTAAATGCTTTCATTACTTACATTAAATGCTTTCATTACTTATTGTCATGTGTTTTGATTATCGTTAGGACCAATCAGAACTATGTATATCTCGACACTTTCAATACAAAACTTAAACTTAAAAACCAGCTGCCAATAATTTTTCTCTTCAGTGCTCATCTTACTTATTAAACAGAATTAAAATCACATTCAAAGACAAAATTAATAAGCTTCCTTACGGTACACACCAGTACAAAGATATGGGAAGGTAATGGGCAAAATTATCCAGTTTGATCTAACTTAGATAACAACCACTTGATTTTTTAAGAACAGCACTTCTGCAAATCAGAATATATGGATTCAAATCAGCCCTCCAGAAAATGAGGAACTTAGTGTGAAAACACATATGGTCGGTGAAAACTTTGACTTAGGTGACTTGTCTACTGTTACTGAATCCTATGGGGGGTGAGAGCATGGAAGTGTATTATCACGCAATTCAAAAGTTTATCATAATGAATGTACAAGAAATGTCTAATTGGTTGATATTCAAGGATCAACTGCTGCAAGCTCAGGAGCGACACCTCCCTACTAGAAGGAAGTGCTGTAGGAGGGCCAGGAGACCTCCTTGGATGGATAAGGAGCTGCTGAGCAAAATTCAAAGGAAAAAAGAGGTTTATAAAAGGTGGAAGCAAGGACAGGTGGCCTGGGAAGAATACAGGGATGTTGTCCAGGAAGCTAGGGACCAGGTTACTAAAGCTAAGCCCACTTAGAATTAAACACGGCTAGGGATGTTAAGGATAACAGGAAGGGATTCTATAGGTACATTGCAAATAAAAGGCAGGCTAGGAACAATGTGGGTCCTCTCCAGAAGCTATCGGGAGAACTGGCTACCCTGGATTTGGAGAAGGCTGGCAAAATCTTGGAGCGGATTATCCTGGAAGCCATGCTAAGGCACATGAAAACCAACAAGGTTGTTGGTGACAGCCAGCATGGCTTCACTAAGGGGAAATCCTGCCTAACCAATCTGGTGACCTTTTATGAAGGGGCTACGGAACTGATGGACAGGGGCAGAGCAGTTGATGTCATCTACCTGGACTTGTGCAAAGCCTTTGACACTGTCTCCCATGACATCCTTCTCTCTAAGTTGGAGAGACATCAATTTGATAGGTGGACCACTCGGTGGATAAAGAACTGGCTGGATGGCCGCACGCAAAGAGTAGTGCTCAGTGGCTCAGTGTCCAGCTGGAGACCAGTAACGAGTGGTGTCCCCCAGGGATCGGTGTTGGGACCGGTCTTGTTCAACATCTTTGTGGGTGACATGGACAGTGGGATTGAGTGCGCCCTCAGCAAGTTTGCCGATGACACCAAGCTGTGTGGTTCGGTTGATACATTGGAGGGAAGGAATGCCATCCAGAGGGACCTTGACACGCTTGTGAGGTGGGCTGATGCCAACCTGATGAAGTTCAACCATGCTAAGTGCAAAGTCCTCCACCTGGGTCGGAGCAATGCCAGGCACAGCTACAGGTTGGGCGGGGAGGAGATTGAGAGCAGCCCTGCGGAGAAGGACTTGGGGGTGTGGGTTGATGAAAAAATGAACATGAGCTGGCAGTGTGCGCTTGCAGCCCAGAAGGCCAACCGTATCCTGGGCTGCATCAAAAGGAGTGTGACCAGCAGGTCGAGGGAGGTGATCCTGCCCCTCTACTCTGCTCTCGTGAGACCTCACTTGGAGTATTGTGTGCAGTTCTGGTGTCCTCAACATAAAAAGGACATGGAAGTGTTAGAACAAGTCCAGAGGAGGGCCACGAAGATGATCAGGGGACTGGAGCACCTCTCGTATGAAGATAGGCTGAGAAAATTGGGGCTGTTCAGCCTGGAGAAGAGAAGGCTGCGTGGAGACCTCATAGCAGCCTTCCAATACCTGAAGGGGGCCTATAGGGATGCTGGGGAGGGACTCTTCATTAGGGACTGTGGTGAGAGGACAAGGGGTAATGGGTTTAAACTTAAACAGGGGAGGTTTAGATTGGATCTGAGGAAGAAGTTCTATACTGTGAGGGTGGTGGGGCCCTGGAATGGGTTGCCCAGGGAAGTTGTGAATGCTTCATCCCTGGCGGCGTTCAAGGTGGGGTTGGACATAGCCTTGGATGGCATGGTTTAGTGGGAGGTGTCCCTGCCCATGGCGGGGGGGTTGGAACTCGATGATCTTGAGGTCCTTTCCAGCCCTTACTATTCTGTGATTCTGTGATTCTTAATGACTTCTTTGCCACAGCCTTCACCAGCAAATGCTCTGACCACACCATCCAAGTCTTGGAAGGCAAACGCAGGGACTGTGAGAATGAAGAACCTGGGCCCACTGTAGGAGAGCACCTGGTTCGAGACCACCTTAAGAACCTGAACATACACAAGTCCATGGGACCTGATGAAATCCATCCACGGGTCCTGAAGGAGATGGCAAATGAAGTTGCTAAGCCACTGTCCATATTTGGAAAATCACGGCAGTCAGGTGAAGTTCCCAACAACTGGAAAAAGGGAAATATAACCCCCATTTTCAAGAAGGGGAAAGTGGATGACCCACAGAACTACAGACCAGTCAGCCTCACCTCTATGCCTGGCAAAATCTTGGAGCAAATTCTCCTGCAAGGCATGCTGAGGCACATGAAAACCAACAAGGTGCTTAGTGACAGCCAGCATGGCTTCACTAAGGGGAAATCCTGCCTGACCAATCTGGTGGCCTTCTATGATGGGGCTACAGTACTGACGGACAGGGGCAGAGCAGTTGATGTCATCTACCTGGACTTGTGCAAAGTGTTCGACACTGTCTCACATTACATCCTTCTCTCTAAGTTGGAGAGACATCAATTTGATAGGTGGACCACTCGGTGAGTAAAGAACTGGCTGGCTGGCCGCACGCAAAGAGCTGTGCTCAATGGCTCAATGTCCAGCTGGAGACCAGTAACGAGTGGTGTCCCCCAGGGATCGGTGTTGGGACCGGTCTTGTTCAACATCTTTGTGGGTGACATGGACAGTGGGATTGAGTGCGCCCTCAGCAAGTTTGCCGAGGGCACCAAGCTGTGTGGTTCGGTTGATACACTGGAGGGAAGGAATGCCATCCAGAGGGACCTTGACATGCTTGTGAGGTGGGCTGATGCCAGCCTTATGAAGTTTAACCATGACAAGTGCAAGGGCCTATGCCTGGGTGGGGGCAATCCCAGGCACAGCCACAGGTTAGGCAGGGAAAAGATTCAGAGCAGCCCTGTGGAGAAGGACTTGGGGGTGTTGGTCGATGAGAAAATGAACATGAGCCAGCAGTGTGCACTTGAGCCCAGAAAGCCAACCGTATCCTGGGCTGCATCAAAAGGAACGTGACCAGCAGGTCGAGGGAGGTGATCCTGCCCCTCTACTCTGCTCTCATGAGACCTCACTTGGAGTATTGTGTGCAGTTCTGGTGTCCCCAACATCGAAAGGACATGGAACTGTTGGAACAAGTCCAGAGGAGGGCCATGAGGATGATCAGGGGACTGGAGCACCTCCCATATGAAGATAGGATGAGAAAGATGGGGCTGTTCAGCCTGGAGAAGAGAAGGCTGCGGGGAGACCTCATAGCAGCCTTCCAGTATCTGAAGGGGGCCTATAGGGATGCTGGGGAGGGACTCTTCATGAGGGACTGTGGTGAGAGGACAAGGGGTAACGGGTTCAGACTTAAACAGGTTGGATATGAGGAAGAAATTCTTTACTGTAAGGGTGGTGAGGCACTGGAATGGGTTGCCCAGGGAAGTTATGAATGGCTCCATCGCTGACGGTGTTCAAGGCCAGGTTGGACAAAGCCTTGGGTGGCACAGTTTAGTGTGAGGTGTCTGTGCCCATGGCAGGGGGGTTGGAACTAGATGATCTTCAGGTCCTTTCCAACCCTAACTATTCTATGATTCTATGATTCTAATATTATATCTTTTTACTTACACATATTTCATTTCGTAATATACAAAAATTCATCTCTCATTTTTCTGTTTTTCTAAAAAAAAGTCGTATTCTCATCTTACCCCTTTCATAGCTATTTCTAACCTCATAATTGAAGTACTTACAGTAATATAGGTACTCTTCCCAGTTCCTGTTGGCCCCACAAATATAGAAGGTTTTTGATGTAATGTCAGCAATTCCATCAATGCCATGTATCGAATAGTATCCAGAGTTGGTACAATTATTTCATTAAACATCATATCATCACGTATAGGAGGAGCTGATTTGAGTGTTTCCACCCAGGGTTCCCAAATTCCTGGTCCCTATTTTAATGTATTTAAAAGTCATATATTTATAATGAACAGGAAAAAAGAGCATAGAACCAATGGAAATAGAAAAATCTAAGTTCTATGACTTAACAGATGTGCTTATGAACCAATTTTTAAAAGGATTAAAAAATAATTTCACAGGTTGTTCAGTTTGTTTCAAAATTCAGTGTTTTCAATTCAAGAGTACTCAAAAAAACCTAACACCTCTGCCTGAAGCATGCAAGTACTGAAAAACAAAGAATGTACCTTACTTTTTATATCTGTATACATATTTTTATATATATACAGACAAAATGAGATAATACATATACTTATTTTCACCTTATATAAAGTACATATATAAATACATTATATACATATATATACACATAGACATATTATATATATATACATATATAAATGTGATACAGTACATATATAAATATGTACTAAATCAGGAAATTACTGTATAAAAATTTAACCACTAAAGCTAAAAGAGCATACTCAGCCTTTTCACAGACTCCAATAATAAACACCTCCAAACTATCTGCCAATTTGAGGGCAGATTAATTTTAGCACTGAATCTCCACAGCAAAGATTTCTCTTTTAGATCAGGCTACTAGAGGAGTCATAAAAGATGTCAAAACTCTCCAGCCGTAAATTAATATAAGGAGATCTTTAAAAATTGTAAATACCCTGAAACAACTGCATATTCTATCCTATCCCCCCAAAAAAATTCTACCTTGAGATAAAATATGAAACTCCTAGAGATCATTCTCTCTTTCTGTCTTTCTTAGATGGGCCATACTCTCACCTCTGTACACAAAAATCCCTTTATTGTAAGTACATGTTTTTATGGATTATGATCAGAAGAAATAAAGCCTTTACTGATGACTGAAACCTCAGCCACTTGGCAAGATGCAAGAATCATCCATGAGCTGAAATCTAGACATAAGTAATTCTCATACTTCTACAGGATTTCACAGGAATCACAAACTCAAAAAAAAAAGGTACGCTGATTTTATCTTGGAGTCTCTGGAGTATACTAGATGCAGAGTGTGAAGTTTGTCTCTCCACTGGGAGAGTGGAGGGTGAAGGATTCACATCTTAATCCCAGGAAAAAAAGGCAGAGAAAAGGCAGAGAAGTAGCCTACCACAGTAATGAAACCTAAGAAAAGGGCTGAATTCCAAAATAAAATAATTTTGCAAGAAATCAAGAATGAAAAAAATGACAGAAACAAAGTAACTGCTCAAGTTTTGCTGCAAACTTGTTCTGCCACAACAGACAAATTTTCTGGTAGCCACGGAGACAGGATTTGGTGCTACAAATCCCAACATTAGACCATCGCTAGCTTGCAAGGATGATGTCTGCTCTATTCAGTGATAAAAGAAGTAGGTAGCAGAAACAAATTTGCAGTAATAACACACACCTTGTAGGATTCACTGACTACTACAAACTGGAAGCCCACATTATATTTTGCAATCCTCACCTCTTTGACAAACCGATAATCATAAATTGTTGCTTCTTTTGGAAATGGAACTGTGAAAGCTTTTGAAGACTGTTCAAACTTGGTTAACAATTTGTATTGTTTGTTTGTCTCCTCACTAAGTGATCCATTAAGCATTTCTCGCAGGATTATGTCAAATTTGAGTCGACCATCGTCCCTACAGCTGGCTCCTACAGACCATGTCAGTGAAAACAGAAAAATACCCTGGAGATGGAAAAAACCAAAATGTTAACAGCAATATTACAAAGTTATTATTCATTGATGTCAAAGAAACCTTTGACACAAATCACAGCAAAATTACACTAGGCCAACCTGATTTTACGTATATAGCACAAAACAATACTGCTAGCAAAACAGAACACCATTACGTTAACTATCAGTATCTGATCACTTCTGTTGTACAGCAAAATGCTTGACACGCTCAGTGCAGAGCTGTTATTTTGAGAAAGTTCAAGCATAAGCTGCTTTTTATTCCAGATCAATTTAGATTACCTTTCTGTTATTCAAAGGCCAATTTCATACAGTGATAGCTATGTCTTGTTTACAGGGCTTTCCTTGAATTGCAATCCTTACATAGCATTGTTCTAACTAGTAATAAACTGAGATACCATAAACTGGAGAATCATTTACAATTTTGGATGGTTTGTACAAAATGCATTAAATTTTTATCAAGATACCAAAGACATCAGACTCAACTATGTATCAATTATGAAAAAAATGCAATAATATTCTCCTGAATGGATACTACAAAATATGTCATTCTGATTACAAAATACAGGTTTTATTGCTTGTGAATGCCATTTCACTAAAACCTGGTTTAAAATTACCTATTCTTTATGTTTAACAAACTGCTTACCTCAAGCCAAGAGAAAATGTCTTGGTCATTCATTTCTTTAACTTTGTCTTCATCAGCAAATTCATCCATCATGCAGTCCATCAGATTCATTAGTGATTGAATTAAGTTTGTATCTGAAGTAGGAGACAGTTCCTGAAAAGAAAGAAATTGCCTCAGTTACATGTGTGTTTTACTCAATGAAAAGAGACTGCTAAATAATAGGTCTTCTTTTCCTCACTGTGAAGATAAAAAAAACAGTAGCATAAATATGTCTAAAATACATTCAGAAGTATGTTAAACAAGACACAGAAACCTTGCTCACAGCCTTCATCTTAACAGCTGATCTTAAAAATCAATAAATTAATACGGTCCAATAAAACAATTTCTTCCTTTGCCACTTAGAAGTGAAAACAATTCATACAATCTTAATTTCTCAGAGAAGTTATTCATCCTACCTTTGTATATTTCCTAATAAACTCAAGGCAGAGCGGAGCCATTCTGTCAAACAGGCTTTTTATAAATTCTTTATGCACAGAGTTGATTCCTGAATGCAATGTATTTAGCCAAGACATCATTAATGGTCTCCATCCTAACAACTGGGGTTCCATATAGATCATACCACACCTTGAAACCTGAACACAGAAGAACAAACAGATGGATAATGGGGCTACAGAACGGATGGAGAGGGGCAAAGCAGCTGACATCATCCACCTGAACTTGTGAAAAGAGTTCGACACTGTCCCACATGACATCCTTGTCTCTAAGTTGGAGGGACAAATTTGATGAATGGACCACTCGGTGGATAAAGAATTGGCTGCATGGCCACATGCAAAGAGTTGTGGTCAATGGCTCAATACCCAGTTGGTGAAAGGTGGTGCACCTCAGGGATCAGTGTTGGGACTGGTCTTGTTCAACATCTTTGTTGGTGACATAGACAGTGGGATTGAGTGCGCCCTCAGCAAGTTTGCCGATGACACCAAGCTGTGTGGTTCGGTTGATACGCTGGAGGGAAGGAATGCCATCCAGAGGGACCTTGACACACTTGTGAGGTGGGCTGATACCAACCTGATGAAGTTTAACCATGCCAAGTGCAAGGTCCTACACCTGGGTCAGAGCAATCCCAGGCACAGCTCCAGGGTGGGCAGAGAAGAGATTCAGAGCAGCCCTACAGAGAAGAACTTGGGGGTGTTGGTTGATGAAAAAATGAACTTGAGCCGGCAGTGCGCACTTGAGCCCAGAAAGCCAACCGTATCCTGGCTGCATCAAAAGGAGCGTGACCAGCAGGTCGAGGGAGGTGATCCTGCCCCTTTACTCTGCTCTTGTGAGACCTCACTTGGAGTACTATGTACAGTTCTGGTGTCCTCAACATAAGAAGGACATGGAACTGTTTGAGCTAGTCCAGAGGAGAGCCATGAGAACAATAAGGGGGCTAGAGCATGACACCATACAAAGATGGGCTGAGAAAGTTGGGGCTGTTCTACCTGGAGGAGAGAAGGCTGCATGGGGACCTCATAGAAGCTACTGGAAGTATCTGAAGGAGGTCTACAAGGATGCTGGAGAGGGACTCTCCATATGGCATTGTAGTGATCAGCCAAGGGGTAATAGATTTAAACTTCAACGGGTGAAGTTTAGGTTGGACACAAGAAGCTCTTTACTGTGAGGGTGGTGAGGCAGTGGAAGAGGTTGCCCAAAGAAGTGGTAAATGCTCCATCCCTGGCAGTGTTCAACACCAGGTTAGGGGTTGGGTGACATGGTCTAGAGTGAGTTGCCCATGCCCATGGCAGGGGGGTTGTAATTAGATGATGTTGAGGTTCTTTCCAACCCCAACCATTCTATGATTCTACCATGCTGTGTCATCTTAAGCAATTTTCAAAGGATTTTTTTTCTGTCTACAAGAACATAACATAACATTCAGTGTTACAACACAGCTTCTGTGAGTATTAGAAGCTAGTATAAAGTGTACAGTGGAACTCTGTGAACTCTGAGACACACAAGGTTCAAACTTTGCTTTATTACTTCAGCCAACAGAAGACCTAATGTCAAAGACAGATTTTCCTCTTAAATAGAATTAGTTTCCCAACATTAAGATCACAAAAGATAATAAGCTAGCTACTAGTGTTCCTAAAAATTGTTTTTTTAATTGTTTTATGTAACTTTTAAGTAAAAAGTGCTTCCCAGGATGACTATGCAGTGTCCTGGGCTCAGCAGTAGCAGTCATTTTTCTCCTTCTTAGTAGCTGGTGCAGTGCTGCGTTTTTGACTTTTGGCCTGGGAACAGCGCTGATAACACCCATGTTTTCAGTTGTTGCTCACTAATGTTTACTTTGACCAAGGACTTTGTGAGTTTCATGCTCTGGCAGGGAGGAGGGGAAGGCAGGAGGAAGTAGAGACAGGATACCTGACCCAAACTAACCAAAGTGGTATTCCATACCACAGCACGTCATGCCCACTATAAAAACTGGGGGCAGTTACCCAGAAGGGTTAGATCACTGCTCGATCGGGCTGGCTATCAGTCGGTGGGTGGTGAGCGGTTGTATTCTCTTTCCTTGTATTTGCCTTGTCATTATTATTATTGGTGGTAGCAGTAGTGGTTTGTGTTATACCTTAGTTACTGGACTGTTCTTGCCTCAACCCAGGGGAGTTACATTCGTTCCATTCTCCTCCCCTTCCCTCCTTGAGCATGGGGAGGAAAGTGGGGCAGGGAGTGAGCAAGCGGCTGCGTGGTTCTGAGTTACCAGCTGGGCTTAAACCATAACATGCAGATATTTTGTTCTGCTCATATTATTATGAACCTTTTTTCATATTCAAGTTTGTTATTTTTGCAGCGATTGTTGGTTTTACCAGAATTTTTCCAGGATGTAAATGATTTTATTTTTCTCATCGGGCACTTGCCAGACTAGAACGGTTACAGGGTCTTCGTATATGTAATTTACATTACATCTGTAAATACACAATTTGTCGCATTATATTGTAAGATTATGAAAAACTTAAACAAGTAAACCACGTTACAATGGGCAAGAACGCCTCACACTAGACCATTATCAAAGACAAATACTTACGGTAGCAGGAGAAGCAACTTCTAAATCCATTGGTTCAAAAATAAGACTCATCTGATCTGACATTTTGATGATCTCTCCACTCATAAGGCACAACTTTTTATTATCATCAAGCACAGTATTCATATTCTCAATCCATACCGCATCCACTGGCCCATCAAAAATCAGCCATTTTCTATCTGGAGTCTGGTTAGCAGAAAATATTTTTAATCAAATATCTGCAATTTATTTGATTATGTTTACTGCAAAATAAATAGATCTAAAGTTATTTTCTACAAAAAATAATTCAACATTTCAGTTTCTGAAATCACAATTTATACTCACAATTCAGTTCTATAATGCTAAAGCATATACTGTATTTAACTACAGAAAGTTTATCTTTGGTTTCTTTCAGTTATACTCGCACAACGGTATATTGCTTCTATCAAACTGCAACAGAGACAAATACTTTGACATACAACACAGTGAGAATGTTAATACAAGTTACTACTACTTAGTAGTAATACCTATTACACATTTAGCATGGAAGTCAATAGGGCTAATTTAAAGAATATGGCAATAACTAAATGTAATATATAGGATTTTTTACAATATAAGCAAATAGTCATAGGTGTTTATTATACTTCTTAAAAAAAATTACAAGTCAGTTATGCAGTTCTGCAAATGTTATTAGAGATGGTAAACTTTGCACTGATCAACTTCAATATACTATTTAAATTTATGGGTCAAAGAGTTTGATAATACAGTCACCAAAGAGCATGCCTTGTATTATACTCAGCGAAAATATTTCAATGGGCTTTAATGGAAGGTCAGCCAAAAGCCATACACAGACAGCAGTTTCTTCCAAAATAAACATCAAAATGCCAATATACATTAATAGCACAGATTTGGGCCAAAACAGGCAAAATATGGGACGACAATATGGTAGAAAAATTAAATATTCATTTATTTATAACACACAAAGAACCAACCCCTGGGCCTTTATCTTCACATAAGGATTTCTGAAACACAAATCTTAATTCACCAGCACCCAGAAACCACTTTGCATGGCACTTGCTACAATCCAATCAAGCCAAACTGCGGTCTTTGCATTCAAATCATTAAGCATATGAATCCTACAATTAAAATCTAAAAAGTATAAATTGAAAAGTAATTTTCCAAAATGCTCTAAGCCTGATAAGCTCTTACTTCAGAAGCAGCAAATGCTCTGAAGTTCACTGCTAGGACGCCATCTGACCATTCATGTGACACTGGATCAAATTGTCCATACAGCTGACCCATAGTTATGGATTTGGGATTTAAAACAGCGATTTGAACTTTGTTCTCTTCCATCAGCCCCTGCAGACACAAAAGTAATAAAATCTTTTAACCCCAAACATGTGATTTATTATGCCATTTGTTTTGGTTTTATTTTTACAGTTATATATTATTAAATATTCATAAAAATAAAAATAAAATTTGCTTGAAAATAGTTTTCACCAAAAATACTTACAAAAATGTTTAGATACCTTCTTACATATGTCTCCCAATGCTCCTGCCAGAACTTTATATGCACATGTTTTTCCTCCAAAAGGCTCACCAACTATCATAAAGCCATGACGCACAATCATCATCTCATATATCTGCAGGATCTTCATAGCAAATGCATCAGTCATTTGCAAATTCATAGCTTCACAGTTTGTTTTGATGGCTTCCAATAGGTGATTGTAGTCTGGTTTTGGTAGCTTCACACCAGGAAACAAGTCAGAAGTAATACCCTATCCAAACAATTAATTAAAAGTATACTTAATTTCACAGTAATTTGGCTTGAAACTCGTGCAATCAAACCTTTACTGACGCTAAGCAAACTAATACCTATTTTGGTTAAAATAAAATAGTTATTAATTTTATGTCACCCTTGCATCAGACAAATTTCTGAGTTTTCAATTTATTATCGATACTTATTTCATGTATCTTTTCCATGTTTACCTGGGCACACAGAGAAGCAATCAACTGCCTAAGCATATTCTTTCCCTATAAACATTAGTTTTTATTAAAATAGTTTATAAAACTTGCATTGGAGAAAATGTTATCTTTTTTCCCTCAATAACTGAATGTGTTAAAAACCTAGAATAAAAAAAAAAACCTGGACAGATCATAAATAATTTAAAACAAAGTGAAAGAGAGTTTTGAGCAAAACAAGACTTGGAAAGCATGTTATCATTTGCATGATCCTACATAAACACAGAACAGTTATATGTATCTCAAGTCAGACACACCTGACTACACTAGACACCTGAACAACAAAGGCAAAACCAGCAAAATTAAAATGAATTACAGAGGATATGGGAATTTACCATTTCTTTCAAGCAAGGTATATAAATTGAGGGAAGAAATAACTATTTTTCATAGTAAAAATATAAATAATTCTTAAAATTGAATTCAGTATTTTAAATTACATTACTACTGCTGAACTCTTTTGTAATTCTTTCTGAATCCAATAAGAATTTCAAACAAAGCTATTGCATTCTAGAACTAACAGAATTAACCTATTACAATAGCCACATAGTGTAAGCCTAATTTACTGTTGACCCTTAAATCCGTCCCCCAGTGGATAACTAATTACAGTGACATTGTGGTGTCTTGCTCATACATCAGTGTTTTCCCTTGTAACATGAATCTCTTCTGTACTGCCACAATCATCTACTTTAATTCTATTAGCTTCACATTCCTTAGCCTTCTTTTGCAGTTTCCAAGTCAATAATGTGACACTTCCTAGTTTCAACTTAGAAATTTTTTCCTATTTTTGGGATATGCCAACAAGCAAAACATTAGTATGTGCAAGGCTGTTTTATCTCTAAACCACCATCTATTTCTTAATCTATGCCAGTGAAAAACACACATCTGAAGTATTACTTCTTAAATATACTTAATTTCTGTACATTAAATTGTTAACATTGCTATTCTTATTCTTAAAGACTGAAACTTCGAGAAAAAATTAGTGAAGATGCTTCAGCTTTCCCAAACCTCTCTATCTCCACTATTTCCAAACTTACAAAAATATGAATTCTCCCTTCATGTCATGACTTGTTCTCAGAAACAAGCGTCTAATTTAGGCAAACTGTTCTTTAGATTAGAGTAACAACATCCAGAGACATACGTTGAGTTTCTAATTTAAGACATTTTCATATAACTTTGGGCAAGGCAATTATCTTTTACAGATTTCTAAGATTTTCTTCAGATTTCTAAGGCTTTTCCTTAGAATTCCTAAAGGAAAGAGCTTCCACATTACTTTCATGCACCCATGCATGTTTTCTTATGGAAATTGCCTCATTTTATTCCATAATGAAATTACACAAAAAAAAGTATTACACACTGTACACACACAGGACAAGGTTTTCACTTTCCAAACATTTATATACACCACCATAGATCCTTTCTTCTTTTTCTAACAGAGCACAGAAATCTCACAGCTACTGAGGAAGATTTCAGACTTTTCCTAATGAAGTTCACAACCCACATCTGCGTTGGGAATGTTTGGTTATATCAGAGGTATATTAAACATGCTTATCTTGTAGTAAAAGATTAGAAATCCAATCTAAATGAAATATATTAGGACACAGGCTGTTAGTACATTCTGTAAATCAGGTGAGTGAATTACAGATCATTTTCTTCAGCTCAGTTCTATATTGAGATCAACTCATGACAACAATGAATGTGGGCCACTTAGTCTATTTACTATTTAGACTTTCTCTTATAAAGAGGAGACTACTATACCCACCTGTTTCATAAGAACACTTATAAGGTAT
The DNA here is from genome assembly GCA_039720435.1 of Amazona ochrocephala. Classification (NCBI taxonomy): domain Eukaryota; kingdom Metazoa; phylum Chordata; class Aves; order Psittaciformes; family Psittacidae; genus Amazona; species Amazona ochrocephala. Next base: position 75,050,755 of record CM077881.1, on the reverse strand, counting down.
TCTGAAATCTTGACTACATGACACATAAAAATAGTACGTTACCACTTCAAGTGGTAGACTTAGCAGAAACTTTCATTGGTCTAACCCCTCAAAACCCAAATGCTTGCTACATTTGCTAGGAAGGAACAGTTAAGGCAAAGTTTTAAACTAATTACAAGCTACATTAAAAAAGTCTTTGGACCATCTCTCTAATAAATCTTGTACTTTTAGCAACTAGTATTTTTAGCAAGCGCATTACATTATTGAAATCTGCATGTTTTCTACCTCAAAAAGTGGTAAATCACGAGACAAGAATTTCGGCAGGTTGACATCTGTAATGGATCTAAGGAGCAAAATTTCTTCATCTTCTGATGGATATTTCAGCTAAAAGATGCAAAAAAATAGCGTTAGTTATTTTATCATTTCAAAACATTACACTTGTTTGTTTTAAAGAACACTTCGTGATTTGCAATTCTTTTGGCAGGTTCAGGTCCACTTGATAACCTCGTATGCCCCTGTAGACAGTTTAGTTACTGATTCTGAATTCTGTAGGGGGATTTGTAATATTAGGATTACAGGTTGCAAAAAAATTAGAATGGAAGAGAATTATAAATTATACCTGTCTGCCTAAATAAAAAGTACTGAATTAATAAAACAACAGCTTAGGGTTTTGTAAAACATATGCATTCATCTACAATGCAAGCCAAACCAAAATACTACATCCTACACCATAAGAGTGTTGAAAGTCACGTGGCAGATATTAGCCAGCATGTTACTGCAAAGTGTTCACATACTATGGCAAAGGAGCCTGGTAAGAAAGGCAGAGGAAAGCAATAGTCAACATGCCAAACAACTCAGTGTATCTGCATTTAACACAAATTCTTAAAAGATAAGACAAGTCCATGGGACCGGATGAAATCCATCCGCGGGTCCTGAAGGAGATGGCAAATGAAGTTGCTAAGCCACTGTCCATCATAGTTGAAAAATCATGGCAGTCAGGTGAAGTTCCCAACAACTGGAAAAAGGGAAATATAACCCCCATTTTCAAGAAGGGGAAAATGGATGAGCCGGGGAATCACAGACCAGTCAGTCTCACCTCTGTGCCTGGCAAAATCTTGAAGCAGATTCTCCTGGAAGGCATGCTGAGGCACATGAAAAATAACAAGGTGCTTGGTGACAGCCAGCATGGCTTTACTAAGGGGAAATCCTGCCTGACCAATCTGGTGACCTTCTATGAAGGGGCTACGGAACTGATGGACAGGGGTAGAGCAGTTGATGTCATCTACCTGGACTTGTGCAAAGCCTTTGACACTGTCTCCCATGACATCCTTCTCTCTAAGTTGGAGGGACATCAATTTGATAGGTGGACCACTCGGTGGATAAAGAACTGGCTGCATGACTGCACACAGAGTTGTGCTCAATGGCTCAATGTCCAGCTGGAGACCAGTAACGAGTGGTGTCCCTCAGGGATCGGTGTTGGGACAGGTCTTTTTCAACATCTTTGTGGGTGACATGGACAGTGGGATTGAGTGCGCTCAGCAAGTTTGCTGATGACACCAAGCTGTGTGCTTCGGTTGATATGTTGGAGGGAAGGAATGCCATCCAGAGGGACCTTGACACGCTTGTGAGGTGGGCTGATGCCAATCTGATCAAGTTTAACCATGCCAAGTGCAAGGTCCTACAGCTGGGTCAGAGCAATCCCAGGCACAGCTACAGGCTGGGCAGAGAAGAGATTCAGAAGCAGCCCTGTGGAGAAGGACTTGGGGGTGTTGGTCGATGAGAAAATGAACATGAGCCAGCAGTGTGTGCTTGCAGCCCAGAAAGCCAACCGTATCCTGGGCTGCATCAAAAGAAGTGTGACTAGCAGGTCGAGGGAGGTGCTCCTGCCCCTCTACTCTGCTCTCGTGAGACCTCACTTGGAGTATTGTGTGCAGTTCTGGTGTCCTCAACATAAAAAGGACATGGAACTGTTGGAACAAGTGCAGAGGAGGCCACGAGGACGATCAGGGGACTGGAGCACCTCTTGTATGAAGATAGGATGAGAAAGTCGGGGCTGTTCAGCCTGGAGAAGAGAAAGCTGCGTGGAGACCTCCTAGCAGCCTTCCAGTATCTGAAGGGGGGCTATAGGGATGCTGGAGAGGGACTCTTCATTAGGGACTGTAGTGATAAGACAAGGGGTAATGGGTTCAAACTTAAACAGAGGAAGTTTAGATTGGATATAAGGAAGAAATTCTTTACTGTAAGGGTGGCGAGGCACTGGAATGGGTTTCCCAGGGAAGTTGTGAATGCTCTATCCCTGGCAGTGTTCAATGCCAGGTTGGACAGAGCCTTGGGTGGCATAGTTTAGTGGGAGGTGTCCCTGCCCGTGGCAGGGGGGTTGGAACTAGATGATCTTCAGGTCCTTTCGAACCCTAACTATTCTATGATTCTATGATTCTGTAATCAGCACACTTAACAAGCACATCATTCAGGGACAAGTGGTGTGGTGAATGGCCCTAGCGGTGTGGTGAATGCCCCAGTAGCTTCACCTCTTCTTGACTTTCTATATCTTATGCCCTAATACATACCTCTTTCATTTCCATAGGTATCACAGGATGAAATTTTAAACAAGTGCTTCCCATTATGTAGAAAGTAATGGTATATTTTGTTACAAAAGAGACAGGTTACTAAAAAACCATTTACCTTCAGGTTGCCAGCAGCAGTGAGTACTGATTTCACAGCTCTCATTCCATAATCATAATGGTGCTGAGAAGACAACTGCTCTGAACACAGACGATATGTAGCTACAATTTTTACAGATAAAGGTCGAGCAGTAACAAACCCACAAGAATAAAGGACAATCTCTGCAATCATGGTGTAATCAGGAACCATCATAGCTACCGTTCTAAAGAGAGCCTATTGAACATACATACAAAAAAATCACATAAGAAAAAACCCCACATACCACATTATTATATATGACTTCTTTATACAGCTAAAACTATCCCTATTTTTCATATTCTACCAGAAAGTTTTTTGAATTACCCTCTTTCATGTATAGAAATAGTATTTCTAAATCTTCCATTCATACGATTACATCAAATAGTTTTCATTCATTATTTCATTAATACAGTCACAGCCAATTAAATTCAACTATCACAATTATGACTACAATACATTTAATGGCTTTTCATAGATGATTAAAAATACTTTACTTTCCATTGTGACAACTCATGGTTGTAGGTCTTCATTCAAGATAAAAGCCAACATAAAACACCACAAGCTCTATAACAGATAGGGCAGTGCAATTAGAGATGTGTGCACATCTACAGGGGTATGATATCATAGGCATCACAGAAACATCGTGGGATGGCTCCTATGACTGGTGTGTTGGAATGGAAGGTTACCGGCTCTTTAGGAAAGAAACGCCCGGTAGGCGGGGAGAAGGAGTTGCTATTTATGTTAGGGATAGGCTAGAGAGTATGGAACTCTGTTTGGGGACAGGTGAGCAGTCAATAAAGAGTTTGTGAGTCAGGGTTAAAGGGAGAACAGCGATGGGAGACATTACTGTGGGGACCTGTTACAGACCGCCTGACCAAGAGGACTCTGTGGATGAAGCACTCTATAGACAGATAGAAACAGCCTCGTGCTCGCAGGCCCTTGTTCTCATGGGGGACTTCAACCACCCTGATACCTGTTGGAGGGATGGTATGGCCCGGCACAAGCAATCCAGGAGGTTCCTCAATTGTGTGGAAGACAACTTCCTTCTGCAAGTAATAGAGGAGCCAACAAGGAGAGGTGCCATGCTTGACCTTGTCCTCACCAACAGGGAAGGGCTGCTTGGAAATGTGATGCTCCAGGGCAGCCTTGATTGCAGCGATCATGAGATGGTCGAGTTTGAGATCCTCAGGACAGTGAGAAGAGCGTGCAGCAAGCTCACTGCCCTGGACTTCAACAGAGAAGACTTTGGCCTCTTCAGGAACCTGCTCAGTAAGATTCCATGGGATACAGCCCTAGAGGGCAGGGGGGCCCAAGACTGTTGGTTGATATTCAAGGATCACCTGCTGCAAGCTCAGGAGCGATGCATCCCAACTAGAAGGAAGTGCTGTAGGAGGGCCAGGAGACCTCCTTGGATGGATAAGGAGCTGCTGAGCAAAATTCAAAGGAAAAAAGAGGCTTATAAAAGGTGGAAGCAAGGTCAGGCGGCCTGGGAAGAATACAGGGATGTTGTCTGGGAAGCTAGGGACCAGGTTACTAAAGCTAAGGCCCACTTAGAATTAAACTTGGCTAGGGATGTTAAGGATAACAGGAAGGGATTCTATAGGTACACTGCAAATAAAAGACAGACTAGGGACAACATGGGTCCTCTCCAGAAGCTATCGGGAGAACTGGCTACCCTGGATTTAGAGAAGGCTGAGGTTCTTAATGACTTCTTTGCCTCCGTCTTCACTAGCAGATGCTCTGACCACACCACCCAAGACTTGGAAGGCAGACACAGGGACTGTGAGAATGAAGACCTTGGGCCCACTGTAGGAGAGCACCTGGTTCGAGACCATCTTAAGAACCTGAACATACACAAGTCCATGGGACCTGATGAAATCCACCCAATCCTACTAGCATTGTTTAGCTGCAACCCATGCTTCAATTTCACCATTGCTCTACCACACAAGCATCAGAAGATTTTTAAACAGCTAAAACTTTCACTACTTTTCATATCTACCAGAAAGTTTTATTTACCCTCTTTTGTTTATACAAGTAGTATTTCTGAATCTTCTATTCATACTGTGTTAGTGAGCAAACTTTCCATACAGTTCTGAGAAATATTTACGAAGACTGCATTTTTCTATGGTTTTACTGATCTATCAAGGTATTTGCTCAGCTTTCCTTCTCTTCCCATGGAGACAGGACGGATGTATTTAAAAGGGTAAGAAAGGATGTAGCACTCTTGTAACAATCACTTAAACAGAATAGAAATCTCTGACATTTAAAACACCGTAAGTCCTTTCAGATCAAACCAAAATATCAGAAAAAAACAGAAAATAATAACACACACACACACACCCAGTTTTATTTAATATTAAGATATGATTCACTGCTTGTACACTACAAAGCATTGGTGCTTAGCTAAGAAACACATCCGAGTTGGGGTTTTTTTATCTTACTTTCTTTTGTCCTGACAGTCAGACCTTGAATCAAGCAGACTGACATTCTAAACTTCAGTTTATTCCAATTTTCAGGCTAGTTATTCTTTTAAATTTATTTTTCTTCTGAGATTATTTTTTTCTAGTATAATCAAAAACTGAAGGTAACCAATGTTAAACACTCTTAATAATTTCTATATTAGACAAAAGTTTTTTTCTTGTTTTACTTTCTGCATTAGCTATTAAAAGAAATAAAATGACAAGTCTTACAATACCTTAAGATTATCAGGAAGCTCTGAACGCCCTGCATAACCAGGATTCATTGTAATGAAGACTGCACATGTAGGGTTCAGCTTCAGTTCAGTTCCTTCAAATACTATTATCTCGGCTCCTGAATTAATGCCTATGGAGAAATAAAAACTAACGTCATTGCTGGGCAGGTTTTTTTTGCATCTTTATTCTTTGTCATATGTAAGTGAAAATGATTATTAAAATAACAGATTACCTCTTTGGATAGTAAAAATCTGCTGAGCAACCACAGAGAGTACTTCCAAATCAATCCTGTTGAATTCATCAAAGCAAGCCCATGCCCCACAAGTCAATAAACCCTAGAAAAAACAGACATATGACTAATTAATAGGTAACTACTTATTTTGGACATACTGATCGAAACAATTCTGCAACCAGAAAAAGCTTTAATGTGCAAAGAAAGGTCCTTGGATGGATAAGGAGCTGCTGAGCAAAATTCGAAAGAAAAAAGAGGCTTATAAAAGGTGGAAGCAAGGTCAGGCGGCCTGGGGAGAATACAGGGATGTTGTCCGGGAAGCTAGGGACCAGGTTAGGAAAGATAAGGCCCACTTAGAATTAAACTTGGCTAGGGATGTTAAGGATAACAGGAAGGGATTTTATAGGTACATTGCCGATAAGAGACAGGTTAGGGACACCGTGGGCCCTCTCCAGAAGCTATCGGGAGAACTGGCTACCCTGGATTTGGAGAAGGCTGAGGTTCTTAATGACTTCTTTACCTCAGTCTTTACCGGCAAATGCTCTGAGCACACCACCCAAGTCTTGGAAGGCAGACGCGGGGACGGTGAGGGTGGGGACCCTGGGCCCACTGTGGGGGAGGATCTTGTTCGGGACCACCTTAGGAACCTGAATGTATACAAGTCCATGGGACCTGATTAAATCCATCCAAGGGTCCTGAAGGAGCTGGCAAATGAAGTTGCTAAGCCACTGTCCATCATAGTTGAAAAATCATGGCAGTCAGGTGAAGTTCCCGATGACTGGAAAAAGGGAAATATAACCCCCATTTTTAAGAAGGGAAAAATGGATGAGCCGGGGAATTACAGACCAGTCAGTCTCACCTCTGTGCCTGGCAAAATCTTGGAGCGGATTATCCTGGAAGGCATGCTAAGGCACATGAAAAATAACAAGGTGCTTGGGGACAGCCAGCATGGCTTCACTAAGGGGAAATCCTGCCTGACCAATCTGGTGACCTTCTATGAAGGGGCTACGGAACTGATGGACAGGGGCAGAGCAGTTGATGTCATCTACCTGGACTTGTGTAAAGCCTTTGACACTGTCTCCCATGACATCCTTCTCTCTAAGTTGGAGAGACATCAATTTGATAGGTGGACCACTCGGTGGATAAAGAACTGGCTGGATGGCCGCACGCAAAGAGTAGTGCTCAGTGGCTCAGTGTCCAGCTGGAGACCGGTAACGAGTGGTGTCCCCCAGGGATCGGTGTTGGGACCGGTCTTGTTCAACATCTTTGTGGGTGACATGGACAGTGGGATTGAGTGCGCCCTCAGCAAGTTTGCCGATGACACCAAGCTGTGTGGTTCGGTTGATAAGTTGGAGGGAAGGAATGCCATCCAGAGGGACCTTGACACGCTTGTGAGGTGGGCTGATGCCAACCTGATGAAGTTCAACCATGCTAAATGCAAAGTCCTCCACCTGGGTCGGAGCAATGCCAGGCACAGCTACAGGTTGGGCGGGGAGGAGATTCAGAGCAGCCCTGCAGAGAAGGACTTGGGGGTGTGGGTTGATGAAAAAATGAACATGAGCCGGCAGTGTGCGCTTGCAGCCCAGAAGGCCAACCGTATCCTGGGCTGCATCAAAAGGAGTGTGACCAGCAGGTCGAGGGAGGTGATCCTGCCCCTCTACTCTGCTCTCGTGAGACCTCACTTGGAGTATTGCGTGCAATTCTGGTGTCCTCAACATAAAAAGGACATGGAAGTGTTAGAACAAGTCCAGAGGAGGGCCACGAAAATGATCAGGGCACTGGAGCACCTCTCGTATGAAGATAGGCTGAGAAAGTTGGGGCTGTTCAGCCTGGAGAAGAGAAGGCTGCGTGGAGACCTCATAGCAGCCTTCCAATACCTGAAGGGGGCCTATAGGGATGCTGGGGAGGGACTCTTCATTAGGGACTGTGGTGAGAGGACAAGGGGTAATGGGTTTAAACTTAAACAGGGGAGGTTTAGATTGGATCTGAGGAAGAAATTCTTTACTGTGAGGGTGGTGGGGCCCTGGAATGGGTTTCCCAGGGAATTTGGGAATGCTTCATCCCTGGCGGCGTTCAAGGTGGGGTTGGACATAGCCTTGGATGGCATGGTTTAGTGGGAGGTGTCCCTGCCCATGGCAGGGGGGTTGGAACTCGATGATCTTGAGGTCCTTTCCAGCCCTTACTATTCTGTGATTCTGTGATTCTGTGTGACTTACATCCATGATCCAGAGCACTAAATTCTAAACAAAATCACCCCAGAATGTTTCAAAAAGTATTACAGAAATTTAGAAACGAAGTTTGCCTGTAAAAAAGCCCAAAATAATTAAGACAAAAAAAAAACCTGCACAAACTAATCTAAAATCCTTATTTCTTTTGTCATATGCAAAGTGTCTATCAAACACACGCATTTTGTGGTTTTACCTTTATAGTTTGCATTTTGCGATGGGACAAGGGGGAAGTTATCAACACTAAACAAGCCTCCAAACAACCCTCTCTTATTTTGTCTATGCCAACAGGGCTCAAAGTGACAAAAGGCAAGGTAAGGACCACTGCACAGCTCAAATTCACCGTTTGGTTATAGAATCTCATGGCATACCAGGTTATCTAAAGTGCAATTCAAGAGCAATTCTCTTTTCCTACAGTTCTGGTTAATTTACAGATTTTTTTCTCAGATTTGCTCCCCAAATGCTACTGTATTTGGCAGTCTCTGCAACACTGGTAGCCTTTAACAGTATCTCATGCTTTGCTACCACTAATTCTAAAATTCCCATTTAAGACACAGAATTTTGCTTTCATCATTCTAAATAAAAACTCTCCATTTAGCTTATTTTGGTGAACTTCCATCATGCTGAATTTTGAAGATAAATCACATCATACCAATGCTACTTCTGGCTCAGAAGATAAGAATAATGCTGGGAAAGAAAGCATGCTTGCTCTATTTTTGTATGATCCTGTTCCAAAACAGGACACTGGGCTATAAGACACACATGTCCATTCAGGATAGTTTTTCACAATTCAGAGGTGTCTACTCAGGCTAATACTGAAATGAATATATGCTTGATTTGTATAATATAATGACTCTTTAAAGTCCCCTAAAATTTGCAACCAGGTATCAAAAATGCGCTTATTGAAATAGCATCTATGTTGCCTATTTAAAGAAAATAAAATCGCTATTGCATTATTTCACTTTCAAAGCACATAAAAATATTCTGGTATCTTGGTTGGATTCTTACTTACAGTAAGATCTATCTGCACAATACTAGCATTATATAGTAGCCTGGAAATGGCTAAGGATACATTTAAAATACCTTAAGACAACTACAAATGCTAGAATAATAAAATGGCTTTTATATAATTGAGAATACAACCATCACAATTTATCCAAACCTTAAAAAATTTTCCTAGCTCAAGGTAATCCAATCCATCAGAACAATTGAAAACCACACACTGTTTAGCTACAGCCTTTGCTAAATCTTTTGTAGTTTCTGTTTTTCCAGTTCCAGCAGGACCTTCAGGGGCACCTCCAAGATGCAGGTGTAGTGCACCAAATAGGGTTCTGGAAATAAAACAATACAACAATTGGCAGGGTAAAAGGGGGGGAGGGTGGGAAGTACAAATTTTTATGCCATTTTTCCAGCTGCTCTAGCTTTCATAGAAACTTTACAAACTTTACTTCATGTCTGCATTTTCCTATGATAATACAGCTTACTTGCTTCTGGCCAGCGACAGTTTACAAACACGTAGCAATGTATGAAGTTTACTAGAAGTTCACAATAGAGAATAGCTTTCCACTGTCTATATCCTCTTGTAATTTATCACTAATTATAGTTTCACAAAAGATTTAATTTTATCACAAATTTAAATTAAAATGTTCATACATGACCAAATTTATTCCACCAGAAGAAATACAGCCTATTCTAATTATGCCCATTAGAACATAAAAAAATACAATCCTGTCGTCATTTATTCTCTGAACTAATTAAAATATCTCAATTAAGTAAATTCTTGCATTCAGTACATTCAGTAACTTGTGGGTTTACCTGTAGCATCTGTCTGTAAGTGGAGTAATAACCAGCCTAGGGGTATTACCAAGATATTCATATCCATACCTCAGTCCAGCATTAATCATCTTTGTTTCTAGATGCCCTTCCTAAGAAACAAGGCATTCATTTTATAGAATAGAAGAATTAAACTCCTCACACACAAAACAACAAAATAAAATAAGAAACCCACAATTCAATACTATTTCTCAAGTTCCTTATCAGGTCTGATGCTCTTGAAACATCTGACTGCTCTAGGACACTAGTTTCAATGTGACTTTAATAATAAAAACCCCACAACAATTAATAAATACTAAAGTACCAAACATAAGACCATTTTTTACATTAACCGTTATCCATAAGAAAGTCCTACTAACCATATAGCAGAGTAGAACTGTCTTATTAGCTACTTCAAAGGTTAATGACTTTCTAAAAGGGTAAACAGAAATAATCATCACCAGCAGCTATAGTTACGGTCAATCTGATGACTGATACGGCAACGTACAAACCCTACCTATAAATCTTTTAATGTCACATGCAATTTCCTCTGTATTATGAGAAATCTTATCCTGATGCTTGTAAAAATACCATATTCTACCACTATCCAGTATAAATAGTCATTTTTCCAATAAATGTAATGCTCAAAATAATATTGACAATGTCACATGAAAAACTCCAACTGAAAATTGTCATCTCTATAGCATTCTCTATCCTGCAGAATCAGACAACCAAAATAGTCTTTTAACAAATTCTGCCTTTGCCCTGCTGCAAATTCAGCAAATGTACTGAGACTCAGCGGTGATGAAAAAAGTAATTTTAATTAAAAACTGTGTCTGGCCACTGGCCATTCTACTTAGCAATCCATAAAATGATTGGTTACAGGCATTATCTTATCAGCAGAAATTCCAAGAGTAGGTTAACCATTCTCAGTGTAAGCAAGCAAGCAGAAATTGAAAAGCTGTGAATAGAAATTACCTTCTAATAGGATTGAGAGGTATCACTTACCTCCCAGTAGTACCTAAGCTGACTTAACCATTCAAAGTCATCCTCATCTTTGACCTTCTTGCTTACTAGAGACGCAATAACATCCCTAGCATGAACATCAAGCACAACAAGTGCTCCTAAAGTCACACGATTCTGATGAGACAGCTCTCCTCGCACCAAGGTGACAATGTCCTCAATTTGTTTATTATTCTGTTTCAGATAATCCTCTAGTGCCTGCAAAAATGTTTACAAATTATGAAGTTGCATGGCTAGTCATAAGGCATGATTATTTTTTCTTAGTATTACACTCATCTCTCTGTATTAAAAAGTTCCTTCTCACTGTAGTTCAACAACCTTCATTCACTGGCAGTTGAATAGGGTTTTGGATTTGGGTTTTTGGGGCTTTTATTTCCTACTTTTACAGAACCGTATGTAAAGCATCAATGATATGTATGTGGAAACAAAACAGCATACACCGTTTTCTTCCCAAAACAAAGGAAATAGTCTTTAACTTTTTATACATTTCACATTAACATAAACACAATGCCACGTATGTTTTAAATATCTATATATACAATATACTTCCTATGATTAAGGGACACTGTCACCTTAAAAACACCTTTATGTCCCGCAACAGAGAAAAAAAAACAGTTCTATAATTAAAAAAGTTAACAAGAAAATGCATTTTCTTGTTAGTTTTTTAGTTTATTTTCTTCTGGTTATAGTCTAGGTTCTGTTGGTTTAATAATTTCTTTTACACTGTAACTGATAGTTTCTTTCATGCTAATAAGTTGCTGGTAAACGAAAGGGCTTGTATTGTGACAGTACTTAGATGTGATTTAAGTGCTTTACCGAATTGCAATTAAAAAGTGGGAATAATCTTAGTAATACATTCACACCAAAGCATGTTTCTATAGAGGCATAGCTTCTACTTGTTTGGAGAAAAACTCATCTAGGCCTCTTTTAGATTTTTGTCCCTGCTAGCTTGCTGTTCCTCTCCAAACATTGGCACTTGGAGCCCTCAACAGACTACAAGGTTTTGAGATCTCTCAGCTAGTTATTTTCCAAACATTAAGTATCAAAAATAATCTGCTTAATATCACTTCTTTCTATACATGAGAATGAAGCAACAAACACAGAACTCAAAAGCATATCAATTTCTAGTGTTGCATTAGAAGTCCTGACCAGCACAAAATCTGAAATATCTCTCTCAAGTCAGGGATAACAACCCACCTGCTTATCACCATGCTTTCCTCAGCAAACATGACATATTACTTGTGGCACAGAGTATACCCTTAACTCCCATATCAGTAACATTCCTCAGTGCTATCCTTCTGACCACATGATTGTGTATCACTGAGAATGCACACGGCCAGCAAGATGATGATTTCAAAATTTATGAAATCCCTCTGGTTTTACACAGCATCTTAGTTCATTATTTGGCTTTAATAAGAAATTTGCACCTTTGATTTAGGTACAAAAGTTACTTGTTGAAAACAACTCAAAAACGTTCAAAAGGGAGCATGTGTGTATGCATGTGCATTTATGTGTGAATACACAGAGTCCTAGAATGGTTTGGGTGGGAAGGGACCTAAAATTAAACAGCTACAGGTTGGGTGGAGAAGTGATCCAGAGCAGCCCTGTGGAGAAGGGCTTGGGGGTGTTGGTTGATGAAAAAATGAGCATGAGCCAGCTTCAGTGCGCTTGCAGCCCAGAAACCAACCATGTGCTGGGCTACATCAAAAGCAGCATGACCAGCAGGTCAAAGGAGGTGATCCTGCCCCTCTACTCTGCTCTCGTGAGACCTCACTTGGAGTATTGTGTGCAGTTCTGGTGTCCTCAACATCAAAAGGACATGGAACTGTTAGAACAAGTCTAGAGGAGGGCCACAAGGATGATCAAGGGATTGGAGCACCTCCTGTATGAAGACAGCATGAGAAAGTTGGGGCTGTTCAGCCTGGAGAAGAGAAGGCTGCGGGGAGACCTCATAGCAGCCTTCCAGTATCTGAAGGGGGCCTACAAGGATGCCGGAGAGGGACTCTTCATGAGGGACTGTAGTGATAGGACAAGGGGAAATGGATTTAAACTTAAACAGGGGAAGTTCAGGTTAGACACAAGGAAGAAGTTCTTTACCGTGAGGGTGGTGAGGCCCTGGTTGCCCAAAGAAGTGGTAGATGCTCCATCCCTGACAGATTTGGAAGAGATTGTCAGGAGATGCAAATGCCTCTCCACCACCTCACTAAATACAAGTACCTTTTCACAGGAGAACAAAGATTCTGGGCTGAAGCCAGACGAGCAGAATTCCCACTACAACAGAATTTGATTGAAAGCTACAGGAAGAACAGGTTTCCTTGCATGCCCATGTACAGAGAAGACTAGACATAGACCAGCACAAGAACTTTTGTCTAGGCTGAGAATTCTGTAACAAACATTCCCAAAAGCAAATTAATTAATTAAACCTTTGCTTAACTTCCTCTAAAAATCTCTAAGATTAGTTGCCTAATCTGATAGTGGCAATTCTGGAACATTTCCAAATACAATAGGGGAGATCATTAAGCCTTAGTGATAAACAATAGAAAGGTTCTACAAAACACATATCCTGAATCTTAATTCAGTGCCTTAAATACCTTTAGTCTCAGTAGCATTATTAATAGATTATAAATTCTGTACCAGTCAGGCATATATATTCATTATTTGACAAGGGTGAGGACGGTATATATCTTCTAATGCTAGTCCTAGCTCATCTTCATAAAAAGTGCTTAATATTGATGAAGGTAAGTTAGACTTCTGAACCAGAGATAAACAGACAAGCTATGCTAGTCCATACCACCTGAATATCTCACTGGGCTACTTTCACAGAAACGTCATCTACATGTTGTCAGAATGCACTCTGACATAGTGCAGAAGCATTGGTGCCTATATCCAAAAGCAAATACTAACATGAAAGTCTTCAAGGATCACATGTCAGGTAGATCTTTAAAGAAAATACTCAAAAGATTAACCACTACATTGTACACCTTTTCATCTGTTGTGGTTTAAGCCTCTCATGCAGTTCTCTCACTCACTCCCCCCTCTTTCTTCCCCTCCCCGCCCTGCTCCAGGAGGGATGGGGAAGAGAATAGAAAGACATCATCCAAAAAGGTTATTACCAAAGGTCTGATTTACTACTCCATTATACCAATTTTGCATTAATTTAAATTTAAACGATCCTTACCGCTTGGCCTTTTCTAATAGACATCTGTACTTCCGATGTCCAGAAAGTTTGGGATACACAAAGAACAGTTTGCCCAGGCCACTCTCTTACCCAATTAATACGTGCAGTTTTTGGATAAGCTTCAAGTGCCTCCCCAATGACCTAGACAGCAAAAAGCACACTATAACTACATGTGAAAGCAGGTAACATTCAGATTTAGAATTTAGGTTAGATTGTATTACTGAGAATAATCTGAATTCAGCCTCAAAAATTCCACTCTATAATAGTGATAATTTTGCAAGCAAATCTGTCAATAAAGCTCAAAAGCCCAAAATGTCATAATATGAACGAGTGATCACACAAAATTTCTGAGAATTTCTCTACACATTCTAAAATGATTCTTGCCTTCCGATACATAAATTTTATACATCCATCTACAATGAAACTAGAAAGCAAGCACAAACACAATTTAGTTAGAAGTAGCATCCCACACTGAAAGTATTCTCATCAATTATTAAAAACTCAGACCTTTTAATTTTGCAGATGATATTATTTAAACTTGTAGCTAACTTCAAGTGTGTTTTCTAATAACAGAATGATTAACCTGGTTCTAGTGCCACTCAAAGATAATCACAATGAAATCAAAACTTGCACTGGAAAAAACCTTCCAGTCTATACCAACAGGTCATTTTCCTCTCATTAACAAAACCCAAGAAATAACAGTTTTATTATCAACAAACTCAACAAATTTAGATGGCTCCTCAAACAGTGAAAACAACCTGAGTGACTATCTACCACCTGTTTTGCAGTTACAAGCCTTTTTGCTTTTAGCAATCTATATACACAATAACTTAAATTAAAAAAATATACATCTGTGAGGGAAAAATGTGCCTGCATTGACATTAAAACTATGTAAATGTTATCCAGTGTAGATCATTATGGAAGTTCTGCAGTCAAGGGTAAGTGCATGCAGATGGTGCTTAAACATTTCTTAGTCATGCACCTCAGTTTGTCCATGTATGCACCAAACAGATCAGGTTATTCACTTTATTCTGTACTGCTATGCCACTACAATAATTAAACTCTTGTAACTGTAAGAAAGTGTGTGCACATTCAATTACATCCCTTGACATTGAAAAGGACCACAAAAAAGACAATAGAGATGGTTAAACATACGACACAGCAATGAGACACTGTACACACTAGAACAATAAAATCTGAAGAGTTAATGGTCTTGATTAGCCATAATTAAGAGAAACAGTAAAACAAAACAAAAAAAAAAAAGAGTAAAAAAAGAAAGAAAAAACCAAAATCTGGGCAAACTTGCAGTTTAATCTTGTCCCTTAATGCGACACCAAGTGGCATCAACCATCTCTGGCAAAGTGACATCAAATGACGTCAACTGACATCAACAATCTCTGGCAAAAAGATCCTTGGTGCAAGGGTTTTGTACTATTCAATTTTAAAGAATTTTAGATAATTTTATGACCAGTAATTTACACCAGAACTAAAAAACTATGTAACCTTTAAAGACTGAATTCATTGGTCTAATGTTGAGGCTAGGTGCAAAGAACAAAAAGTGACTGCAGCATATGTGTACTGAAGAAATCATTAGCCTAGAAAAGAAGAGGTTGGGACTTGTTACCTTGTGGATAGACTTCAGCATAACTTTTTCCAGTTCAACCAGCCATCTTTCAACCTGACCTCTAGCTGCTGCTGTTGAGATTGTCTCTATGAGCTTCACAGTCTCTCCTTCATGACTTTGAATGTGTGTAATATCTAATGTGTCAGTAAATTGCACTTTTGCAATTCCTTCAAAACACTTTTTCAAGTGAGGTTGTACTCTAGAAAACAAAAATAGCATTAAACAGCTACTGACAATTTTTTTTCTTGCCAGTACTACCAAAGAAGAGCTAACAAAACAAACAACTAAAAAAATCCTGAACCATTTCTAAAATGATCATTCCAAGTTTGTTAAAAAATTTATTCTCACCAATAATTCTTGTGTACTACCCCCTGCAAGATGCTTACCACAATTTTGGAAGATGATTTTAAATATGTAAAATATTACTTTTAATCCCTGTAATACATAATATAAACTGGTAAAGATAAACAAATATCCTTTAACAGCTAACCCACATACAGTACACAAAATGCCATTATTTATACTTTCCCAGCAAACTAGAGTAATTATCAAGGAATTTGAGTAAAGCAACCAGGTATGACCTTAACACAGTACCTTTTCCTCACAAGATCTCTTGCCCTATTAATGGCACTGTATGAATATTTCTCTGTGACTGAGTTGGCATTTTGTTTTCATTTTCCTCCTTATTTTCACATGACCTTGCACTGAATTCACTAAACATTATCAAGTCTGCGTATTGGGAATCAAACACGAGTTTCTCCACATACAGCAAAGGCTCTAAATGTAAGATCACTTTTGCAGGAATCATCATAGAGTTAATTACACTCAGTATAAGAAGGACTTATACTTTCTTTTTATACTCATTCAGTATAATCCTGAATGTGGTTGGGGAGTAGAAATCCCAGTGAGAGTTAAAACTTGGCAAAAAACTTCTGAAGTACTTTAATTAGGACAGCTCCTAAAAAGATAAAGCTCAGGTCAGCAGTTCCATCTGATATTCAATTTTCTCGTAGGAAAAATTAGGCATGTTCATTTTACCATGAACTACTGCATGTATTTCTGATTCTTCTGAAAACCAGTGTATGGAAGGGTTACTAGTTTAGAAAACAGAACTGAATTTAATTACCCATATTAAAAATTACTCTGTGTACACCTGTCATAAAATCTAACAAGCAGATACTTAATGCCACAACTCTCAGTGAGAAAAAAGTCAGCTCTGGGCTCAGAAAAACAATATGACAAGAATATCTGCACGCATCATGAGTAGCAAATATAGCTATTAAAAATTACTATACCGAGTAGGATCTTTGGTCTCTGAAAGAATCTCAAGGAGTTCATCATTAGATAAGAAAAAGAATCTTGGGAAAAACAGACGCTTCTTCTCTAGGTATTCATTAAGTCCCTTGAGAATTAGCTCCATAAATTCATTGCACTTTCTCAGGTTTTCCAACATACTGTCTATTTCTGCTACTGCCAGAACGTGCTTGTCCTGGAAAAGAAATTATTCCAGATAAAAAATGTTAATGCCTTCTTAAGTAAGTCAAAAAGCACTGCAGGAATTCTTAAGCAAAAAGAACCTCTATTTCAAATTCTGCTTTACTCAAACCATTGCCAGGTTTACAATTTACTAGCCGCCTTCATTGCAGGGTTCACTGGAAAACCAGTTTGGCAGTTGATATTACAATAATTTTTTGCAAAACATAAACTCTTCTTGTTGAAAATGATTTTCAAAATAGAATCAATTTGAACAACAGAATTCCTATCATTCTGTTGGAGCAACATCACTTTACACTGATTGGATTACAACTGGATTATGTAATTAAGTAGCATGAACAATTAAAAGGTTTTGAAAGTTTAAAAGTGTACTTTCATGACAACAAAGCAGCTGCATCTTTTAAGTGGCAATCACCTCTCAGAGTTCAATACAAAAAAAAGAAGAGCTTTCCTTCCATATGAAGTATATAAATATATATTTGAAATTATAAGTATTGAAATGACAAAGTTGTACATAGGCAACACAGGCACTTCAGTACTAACAACCAGTAACCCGGTCTGAAAAAAAGGTACATTCTGATCCTAATTAATTTACTTGCTTGCATACATTTTCACTAGCAAAATGAGGAAAGTTATATGTGCTTTAAGAACATCAATTATATTTTTATTTCTTTTTACAGTAACACCTGGCAATATACACTATTGGATAAGCACTGGGTTTTCTTATCTTTATACACTTTGTAGATGACAAAATATATATTGACATATTGTTCATTCCAAATGCTTTCTACTGCTTTTCATATTAGCCTCACAAACTAAATGAAAGCTACTGGATAAGATGAAAGTTTTCTGTTAAGACAAATACAAAAATAATTTTGCAAAAGACTTAAAGGATTCCAAGGTAAGAGGCTTTAAAGCAATACAGCTGTCTGAACACCAGGTACTAGCATTTAATATACCTTATGATTATGCTATAAATTGGTCATCATTGCGTGTTTTAATGTTGCTCAACAAGTATGGGGGTTGGCAAGCAAAACACTACACACACTGAAAAGGAGGAAATTATGCAGATTTATGATGGTGGAAGCCAAACTAAGCAAATGCTTCTACTCAGTTCCAGTATGGGCTTGGATTCACTTGTGACTGAATTTATTCTAGTTCAGTTCTTGTTCAGGCCTGTGCCAATACATTAACTGACTTGTTAACTGTGAACTGATTCAAACCCATTCATGTTGCAATGTGTAATGTTTAATAATTACAAATTTCTGGCAAAGAAATGGGGAGTGATTAACCCCAATCCACTGTTCAACTTCTGAAATTCTGGGAGCACACCTTCTGCCATATCAGCACCTAAATCACACTGCATTTCCCCAGAATCTGAATGGGGCCAGAACGACCATAGGTGAGATGGAAACAGAGCTAACTAGAACTCCTAGATCCCCTCTGTTCTGCCCAGTGAGTCTGCACCTGTAAGCACACACCACAGAAGATGGTATCCAGGATTAAAAAAGACACAGGTATATTCAACGGTAAGAAACACCAAAGAGGTTGGTAGGGACAATTTCAGACTAGTCAGTCTACTGAAGGCTTGTAAGAACTGCTGACAAAGACTACTCCAAACAATGGACTGCAGAAATCAAAGATGTATCCAGACTATTTCCATTTTGAACAGCTTTGTCAGAAAACATTACAAATATAGAATGTTCCACTCAGAAAAGTGCCTGATGGGGTTTGCAGAACAAGAGTCTCACAGAACAGAAGTATGGGTGAATCATGTTGCAAAGGATGAGAGATGAGAGACAGGCTAGACTGCTGGCAAAGCCCAGAAGGTGCAAAAGGTATCATAGAATCATAGAATACTTAGGGTTGGAAAGGACCTTAAGATCCTCTAGTTCCAACCCCCCTGCCATGGACAGGGACACCTCACACTAAACCATGCCACCCAAGGCTCTGTCCAACCTGGCCTTGAACACTGCCAGGGATGGGGCATTCCCAAATTCCCTGGGCAACCCATTCCAGGGCCTCACCACCCTTACAGTAAAGAATTTCTTCCTCAGATCCAGTCTAAACTTCCCCTGTTTAAGTTTGAACCCATACCCCTTGTCCTCTCACTACAGTCCCTCATGAAGAGTCCCTCTCCCAGCATCCCTATAGGCCCCCTTCAGATACTGGAAGGCTGCTAGGAGGTCTCCACGCAGCCTTCTCTTCTCCAGGCTCAACAGCCCCAATTTTCTCAGCCTATCTTCATACAGGAGGTGCTCCAGTCCCCTGATCATCCTTGTGGCCCTCCTCTGCACTTGTTCCAACAGTTCCATGTCCTTTTTATGTTGAGGACACCAGAACTGCACACAATACTCCAAGTGAGGTCTCACGAGAGCAGAGTAAAGGGGCAGGATCACCTCCCTCGACCTGCTGGTCACGCTCCTTTTGATGCAGCCCAGGATACGGTTGGCTTTCTGGGCTGCAAGCGCACACTGAAGCCGACTCATGTTCATTTTTTCATCAACCCACACCCCCAAGTCCTTCTCTGCAGGGCTGCTCTGAATCTCTTCTCTGCCCAACCTGGAGCTGTGCCTGGGATTGCTCTGACCCAGGTGTAGGACTTTGCACTTGGCATGGTTAAACTTCATCAGGTTGGCATCAGCCCACCTCACAAGAGTGTCAAGGTCCCTCTGGATGGCATTCCTTCCCTCCAACATATCAACCGAACCACACCGCTTGGTGTCATCAGCAAACTTGCTGAGCGTACTCAATCCCACTGTCTATGTCACCAACAAAGATGTTCAACAAGACCGGTCCCAACACCAATCCCTGAGGAACACCACTCGTTACTGGTCTCCAGCTGGACATTGAGCCATTGAGCACTACTCTTTGCGTTCGGCCAGCCAGCCAGTTCTTTATCCACCGAGTGGTCCACCTATCAAATTGATGTCTCTCCAACTTAGAGGCAAGGATGTCATGTCAGACAGTGTCAAATGCTTTGCACAAGTCCAGGTAGATGACATCAGCTGCTCTCCCCCTGTCCATCAGTTCTGTAGCCCCATCATAGAAGGCCACCAGATTGGTCAGGCAGGATTTCCCCTTAGTAAAGCCATGCTGGCTGTCACCAACCACCTTTCTTGTCTTTCATGTGCCTTAGCATGCCTTCCAGGAGGATCTGCTCCAAGATTTTGCCAGGCACAGAGGTGAGGCTGACTGGTCTGTAATTCCCCGGCTCATCCATTTTCCCCTTCTTGAAAATGGGGTTATATTTCCCTTTTTCCAGTCATCAGGAACTTCACCTGACTGCCATGATTTTTCAAATATGATGGACAGTGGCTTAGCAACTTCATTTGCCATCTCCTTCAGGACCTGCAGATGGATTTCACCAGGTCCCATGGACTTCTGTACGTTCAGGTTCCTAAGATGGTCTCAAACCAGGTGCTCTCCTACAGTGGGCCCAGGGTCTTCATCCTCACTGTCCCTGCGTCTGCCTTCCAAGACTTGGGTGGTGTGGTCAGAGCATTTGCCGGTGAAGGCTGAACTCTTCACAGAGTGACAATGCAGATCTGACCCAGCAACCTGACTGCTGTTCAGCTTCAGTTTGGAGAATTTAATAATAAATTCCAAGTTCATCTTCAGTTCAAAACCTCATAACATTTTGAATTATTCACAATGTGCTTTCAGCTTTGGTTCAGTTCCCTGCTCATGTTACACACATACTTCCAACCTACTGAAAATACCCAGAATTGTATGTTTATCTAACTGATCATCATGAGGATGCACCGTCCTAATGCAATAATCACAGTGCTCCTTTGTACTACATTTACCTTCTGTCACTTGCCTCTTGCATCACACCAAACCCAAACTCAGTAACTATATACACTTTTCAACGATACATAAACAATTAAGCTGTCAGTATACAAACATAGTTCGTAACTGGCTTTCTAAAACAGTTTTTTATGTGCAAGCAACTGTGCAACTACGTGTTGTCAACAGAAAGAGGTTTTCCTCCCTTTCTTAGTGTATTTATCATCAGCAAATAGAATTAAGTGCAACTGGTAAAGCACATCAAAGCTGCGCTGCCAGTTTCATAAATGGGAGCCTTCCTGCTTGTTTTCTCTTTCATATGAGAAAACATCAGGCAAAAAAATAATTTATGCCTCAACATAGATTTCCTATTTACAGTTCTGCTAAGGCATGAAGAAAAAAAAGGTAATGCTGTCATTCTCAGTCTTATGAAACATCATTACTTCGTCTGTGATTCCATCAGTTTCAATTAGGGGAAAAAACAATCAGGAAAATAGTATAAATCAAGTGTATAAAAGCAATTTGAGTACCTTATTAAGAGACCATCACAAACTCTAGTTTCCAAATATAATTTTTAACATATCACAGGTTGCAGCCTCTATTTTTTTCTTTCTTCCCAACAAAGACAGTAAAGCTTCAGTATCCCAGATTTTTTTAAATGTATGGGAATCACTAAGTAACTTAACCCTCATTAATGTGCATTGCTTAAACTAGGTATTTAAAATTAAGCAATAACATATGATTGTTCAAATTTGTGATGAAAAGCTAAGCAAATAATGTTATAATACATAGCAATTTTACAGTACAATGCAAAAAAGCACAGCCAGACTCAAGTTAGCTATGTGATTTAAGAAAGACCATTCATTTAGAGTGGGGAAGAGCATTCTTTTAAGCCATGAAATCAAACACTACATTTGTGGAAACAGACTGCCATCTTCTGGAAAACAATGTCTGCTTGCTCAGCCAAAAATCAACTTGAGATTGTTAAACTTGTATTCTGGCATTTATACTCTCCCGTACAAAAAAAGAGATTTATCTTTTTTTCTGCAGTGATAACACATATCACATTAAAAAAATACTTTGCATTTAATAAGCATTGAATATTTGAAGATTTTCTCAAAAGAAATCATCCAGCACACAACATCCAGAAATATACATCTAACTACTGAAACAAAAATATAATCTCATGACTTGATCCTAATAACTATGCTAACTTCCAGAAAGTGTCAAAGCAGACTGACAAGACAGTAAACATTTGAACTGCCAAGCATGTGCAGTGATAGCATGTGACAATTGCCTTATGTATGGATTTACAGTAGATCAGAATAGCTTTACTTTTGAAGCAAATTAAATATCTAAACAGTTGAAAGTTACAGAGGCATCTCTACAATTCAACATGCAAATAAACAGCATTTTTCAAAAGGAACAATCAGTATTGGACAGAGTGCTCTAGATGTGGCCACACCAGGGCAGGGTAGAGGGCGGGCCACCTCTCTCAACCCGCTGGCAATGGTTTTCCTAGTGCAGCCCAGGGTATCACTAGCCTTCTTAGCCACAAAGGCAGACTGCTGACTCATGGCCAACTTGCTGTCCACCAATACCCTCTCCACAGAGCTACTTCCCAGAAGGTCAGCCCTTATCTGTACTGATGTATGGGGTTATGCCTTCCTAGGTGCAGGACCATGCATCCTATGAGAAGACATTGGGAGAGCTGGACTTGTTCAGCTTGGTGAAGTGAACACGTTGCCCAAAGAGGTGGTAAATGCTCCATCCCTGGCAGTGTTCGAGGCCAGGATGGACAGAGCCTTGTGCGACATCATCTAGGGTGAGGTGTCCCTGCCCATGACAGAGGGGTTAGAACTAGATATCTTAAGGTCCTTTCCAGTCCAAACCATTCTATGATTCCGAGTGGAAAGTGAAGAGCCAACTTCTCAGCAGTGCAACAAGGGGCAATAGGTACAAATCTTTGCCTGGGAGGTTCAGCTTGAACATCAGGAAAAAAGCGTTCACTGGGAAGGTACTGCAGCACTGGATTCTCTGGAAGTAATTCCAAGAAATGTCTGTCCTTAGAGATTTTTGAAATTTGGCTACACAATGCTGTGGCTGACCTAATGTAGTGCTGGCAAAAGTTCCGCTTCTAGAAACAAGTCAGACTAACAGCGGTGGCCCCTCCCAATCAGAGTTTCCATGGTTCCCTGTGAAACAGTTCTGCAAAATCATTTTTTAAAGAACCTAAGAAAGGAGGCTAAGATGAAACACAAAACAGATTACTCTGTTATCAGAATATACTACAAATTACCTCTGTATTCTTAGGACAGTGGTACTTACCTCTAAAACAGATTTCATTACTTCTTTCCATGTCTTAACCACAGTAGTGAATCGTCTACTTTCTTCAGGCATTTGAGCCATGATGTCAGGAGAACTGAAAACTGGCTCCAAATAAAGCCATGTAGCCTGTACCTTCAGCCATTCATCCAGGATATCCTGTACCAACAACAGCTTTCCTTCCCATTCCCTATAAAATAGCATTAGTTTAAATGCATGACATGATACTTCCTGTAAAACATTTTCAGCTGTCCTGGTTTCATCCAGGATAGTTAATTTTCTTCCTAGTAGCCGATGCAGTGCTGTGTTTTGTCTTCACTCAGAGAACAATGCTGATAACACACCAATATTTTACTTGTTGCTCAGCAGCACTTACTTGACCAAGGACTTTTTAGTCTCATGCTCTGCCAGTGAGGAGGGGCACTGGAAGCTGGGAGGAAGCAGAGATAGGACACCTGACCCAAACTAGCCAAAGGGGTATTCCATACCACAGCATGTCATGCCCAGTATATAAACTGGGGGAGTTAACTCGGAAGCTCAGACTGCTGCCCAGCGTAGGCCAGGTATCCGTCAGCAGTTGGTGAGCAACTGTATTATGCATCACAGTTGTTTGTTGTTGCTTGGGTTTCGGTTTATTTTATCTCTCTTTTTGCTATTTCCCTTTTCATTATTATTATTGGTGGTAGCAGTATATTATACCTTAGTTTAATTATTAAACTATTCTTATCTCAATTCATGGGTTTTACCTTTTTTCTGATTCTCCTCCCCACCCAATTGAGGAGCAGGGGAAAGGGAGCAAGTGGTTGCATGGTAACTGCTAGGTAGTATTAAGCCACACCAGCAGACTGCTACAGTCTTTTTGGAAATTTGCATACTCAGCAAGTGCAACGGGTATGTTTTAAGATATCAACAGAAATTACATTCACCTAGCCTGATTTCCTGCATAAGAAGTCCATAGTAATCAACTCTGTTGATTTTGCTTTTACCAAGAGGTAGATAAAAATGCAGCTTTCCAAGAGGTAAGTTAGGCAGCTCAGTTAATTTGCTTCCATCAAAAATACACCAAAATGAAGATCAGGAATTTGGAATAATCTCTGGCAGCAATCCAGATTTCTACCTGCTTTGTTGGGTTATTGAGAAAAGCAACCATTCTGTTATTGCCTAGCTCTCAAAGTCTGAATTAACAGTAATAGCTTGCATTACTAAAAATGCTGTCAGTCACCAAACAACTCTTGATGAAATTACTGTGGTGTGCTTCCTCTTTTTCATAGGCAAAATCTACCATTTTAAAATAATAAGGAAGTCTTACACTATAGTAGAGCAGTAATTAGAGAATCAATGCTTTGCATTCACTTAATAATGCTATTGGAAAGTACATGTCTGTATATGTACATATATATTCATATTTATTAACACCTGCTAAAATCTGAAATAGCATTTCTGCAGCTTAATAGGAGTTTGGAGGTACCCATATAACTAAATAACTATAGCCCAACTTTAGGTGAAAGAGATAAAACCAGATTAGAATCTATGCTCAAAGATGGAAGTATGGAAATTTTAATATGCAATGCTAAGTTTTAGAATTTAATTTTCTGCATTAGAAAAAAAGAAATCTTTCATCACTCCCCTGATACTTGTCTTCACTTTCTTTATCTCCTTACATAAGACCTAATATTTTTAATGAAGAGCTAAAAGATTCAGCAGTTTTATAATTTAAGTAGGAAGCTTAGACTATATTCTCTTAGTCTACAACCTTTCCCTTTCTACCTCAGTTATCTTTCACCTGGTAAAACAAATATAATGGTATGATGCATGCAGTACCTTAAGTACCAGAGCATGTTAAAAATGTTTAGTAACCTCTCAAAGCATTAGCACTTCCCATATTGTTAATTAAAAGACATTCTTTTTTTCCAAAATCATCTTTATGGGATTAAACAGCATGTAGCTAACTAAAGCTTTAGCCTTTTAAAATGAGATTAATTCACCACTTAAGGGGATAAATAAAAGCAACTGAAGTCCCTACAGATGAAGCAGAAAAATTTCTCATTTGGTAACATTACTTGGTGACTTTCAGAAAAACAAAAAAATACCTTATTCTCATTTCATAAGGCTTAACAAATGGAGAGCCTCTCATAGTCTGAGTTTTGACAATGTGATCATCCAGTAACAGCTGAATATCATCCACAGATGACAAAATATAGCTTCCTGTGTCTCGATAGATACGGAGACCGAACTCCATTTCATCCCATTCAGAAATCATTTTCACTAAAGCCTTCTCAAGTGAATGTTCTTTGCTGGCTGTTTCACTGATGGTCTCAAACTTTTCCAGGTATGGTTCAAGATTCATGTTAATATATGACAAGAGATTTGAGTCTCCAGAAGGAGACAGTGGTAAACCAACAATTTTTGACATCTCTTCCCAGTGCCTTTCTTGCAAACCAGGATTACAAATCACCTGGATTAGAGGAATGTGGTGTTTGAATTCCTCTACTTTTGATCTGACCTGTCTTGTTATTGCTAATGCATTTGGAGAATTTTGGAAGGATTTTTCTAGTTTATACAGTCCCTGCCAGTAGCTTCCTACATCTGCTTCTACTTTGTCTGCATCCACTTCTGCAAATGATCCCCCTGTCCAGCCTTCATGTTTTTTGTTGAATTCAACAGCCATATCATAGAGATGAAGATATGGAGCAAGAGTATCCCGGATGCTTCTATGCTGAGGGAACTGAGATACTGGCCATCCAAAGGACTCTTCTTCTGAATTAAACTGATCCATCTGTTGAAATATAAATGAGGGGTGAAATACAAAGCTGTCTGTGTTAACAGGTTGTTACAATAGGAATTAGGGAGGTTTTCTGGTGTCTTCAACAAGCTTCAAATTAAGTTTTGAGTTACTAAACCAGCAACTATAATTGCTGCCACTGACTGCAGTCAAAGCGAACTAACAGTAACAGATCAGCATTCATGCTAGTCAATAGAGCAATATGCTCAGAGATAAAAAATGGTACCTGGTTATTCCTCTAGGATTTGCATTACCATGAAGGCTTTAACAGATGGGAGGTAATATTGAGGCATCAGGAACTGCACTTCCAAGCACATAAAATTATAATTTCTATGCAAACCCATGTAAACTTAATCCACTCTTTCATTATGCAAAGTGCTGCCATATTAATGCAAGACCACATAGTAACAAACCACTGTGCCCAGTAAATTTGCAGTTTAAATCATAAAGCATGTGAAAAATAATTCATAACTGAATTAAGAATTATTTTGCCAAATCTCAGTAACTGCATTACTAAGCAAACTGATGACTCTGATAACACAAGTATTAAGATTGATAATTCATACTATTGGACTAGATTTGACTATAACATGTACCTTTTCAACAGCAACATCCAATTTCGCATTTAATGCTTGAGCTTTCTTCAAATACTTGTCGAGTTCCTGAACATCTCCAAATGTGCTAAATTCTTCAACCTGCTTCGAGTAGCTTTCTAGTTCCTCAGCAAACTGCTGACAGTGCATCTAATTAAACATCAAGCAAACATATACTCATTTTAAAAAAAATCACAATAAATTCTGTAAAAAAGGAACAACTATTCTGATTTGCTACAGTGGGACCCTTTATACTTAAAGAATATCCAAGATATCCAACGTATTTGCATGGGTATCTATTTCACCCAAATTACAGAATTTGCCCTGTCTCCTACTGTTACCTACAGTGATTTATTGGGCTGACAGAGGGTTCTGTGTCATAGGATATAGTTGGCCATAAACATTTCTGCTTTCTGGGATCAGAAAGTAGATCAGTAGTCAGCAGACAAATAAAAGAAAGCTGAATTCAAATTCTTGGTATATCTCAAATTATAATAGAATAATAGGATTAATCAAATTACGGATAAAGCCAAACACTTTCACAAGACAGAGGTGTTTCTTGTCTTAAAACCATACAGTTCAGGCTTTTTCCTTGTACATACAACTCCACAACATATATTTCACATAGAGCATCAGTAGTGGTCAGGGTCTGAAACTAAGTATCAAACCATACAAAGCAATAAGGTGTTTCAAGATAAGAGTCTATGCTGCACATTTATTCATAACACAGTAACACTTACCAGCTACTTCTTCAAATGTACTGCATAAACAGAAACGGAGAAGCTCGCTATCTCAAAATATGTATGATCTAAGACAAAATGATGAGGAGACAAAGGAGCACAAGAAAACCAAAGTGGACAGCTCTACAGGCAGTAACTGTAACGAATCAGCAGCCTGGTAATTAGCAATCCTTGTGGAGAGACCTCATCACCCAGATAATATAACAAACTGTACTGTAGAAGGCTAGTAAATAGAATGAAAAATTCTAACAGAGATAAAATGCAGGTAAAGTGTAAGAGATTAAAAAATAAAAACATATAAATCAGATCTGGATGAAGATGCACTTCTGTTACAAAACCACCTTATTTGACGTTATCCTAACAGCAAAATCACACATATAAATGAAAGATTTGTTTGGGAGTTTTCTGAGCTATCACAGAAATTTCATATACTGCCATTCACTTAAAAGGGACTGCTTATACACGGCTTAAATCAAGCCATGTATATGTCTTTAAAGGATGTATCTGAATTTTACTATCTCATATACAGACAGCTTTCATCAACATTGCTGGAAGTTCTGTCTCCAAAGAGCTTCTGGAGTACAAAATGTAAGATGTGGCTTGTCTTGCAGTACTAATGGCTACGTGAAAAAGAAATGAGTGGTAAGCGGGAAAAATTAGTTAGTACCAAGAATACTACAAAACCATCTACTTCAAACTTCTTTTAAAAATATATGGGAAAATAAAAGTGGTTATTCAACCCGTTATGCCATGCCCTATATGCTATCCCAAATTAGGAGCTCAAGGACTTTTAAAACACTGTCATTACAAACCTTAAGCTCTTCTTGAAATTGCACGGTTTTTTCTTCAATTATCTTCCTGTGGTCTTCAAAGATATCTGGCATTCGATCACGCCACTGAAAAACGCTACTGTTCAGTCGAATGTCTGCTGGTGAAAAGCTGACATGATCTATCAGGAAAACAATGTATTTTACAGCATCTGCTACTTTCTGCTCCAATTCAGTTATGTCACACGTTTGTATGTTCTTTACAGTGTCCTGGGAAATAGACATAAAAAATCAAGACTTTTTTTATATCATTTAATGCCAAAATAACGTGTGAAGTAGCTAATAATTAAACTTGAAAAGCTATTTTTTTACAGGGAAAATTAATTAAGGTTAGAAATATGTAACCTGAAAAGGTGCTTGTTTGGAAAAGCATGATATTAGCCATTTTTAAAGCATCTAGATTTTTAATACAACTGCCATCCTAGTCATTTTATTGAATAAAACTCCAAAGAATGGGTGAAACTGCATGCACAAAGGTTTGGAGTAATGGAAGCCAATCCAGACAGCCTGTTGTAAACGTCACAGGTTTGGGAAGAAAACATTTTGCTACTGACAAAAAATTAGTATAATAACCACAAGAAAAAAGAAGGACACACTTCAGAAAGGGAAGCACCATATGGCCCCATGTAAAATTAGGTCTTCCCTAGCAGTAAGAATGTAAGGAACATAGACAGCTGCTGTACTGCTCAGCATAATACAAATAAAATGACACTCTTCTTTCAGATCTCAAGAGATGGTATTAAACTGCATTGATACACATAGCATTGTGTACAGTACTCTTAGAACAGCAACACAGACCAGTTTAAACAATAATCTTTTGCAAAGCACCCTGAAACCTTCTTAACAAGAGCTGTATTAGTAAAAATGTTGGCCAATTGGACAGATCAATAATATACCAGTACATGTAAATATTACTTGATATCCATCAATTGAACATAGAGAAAATTTTTAAATGATGACAACATGACATCACTGGAAAGACTTTTTAGGTAGGGGTAAATTGTCCAGCAAATCTACACTTTTGCTCTTGTAACAGCAGTTTCCATGCTTCAGAATACACTCAGTGCTATAGATCAAGAGAATATTTGGTTACTAAAAGAATCCCCAAAGACTATTAAAACTTTTCAGCAATCAGATGGAAAAACTACTAGAAGGGGTTTCACGCTGGTACTATTATTACATGCTACCCAAAATTACATGCAATTTGTTTATTCTCCAACACAGAATTATAGCATAATTCCATATTCTCAGATAGCACACGCTTCAACTTCTAAAGATTTTACTTTTTACTTGAAAAGTTACTTCAGTTATATTCCATGTTAAGCTTTGAGCAAAAGTTCAAATCACTCAGATGCAAATGCATCCAACCACTCAGGCACTTGATTTACTGTAAGCACATCTCTACATTCCACACATTTAATAGTGGGCACATACACCAGAACACTGCTGCACAGCAAGAGACTAAGTCACATCACCTTTCAAGTGTGAATATAAGTGCTTTGCTGATCTGCAGTTAGAACACATCAAAGAAACAGCAGGGTTTTGATTACAAAAGTAGTACTTGTAAGTGAGATAGGATTTTACAGTTAGCAAACTGGAAACCCTACACCTGCTAAGTTTTAAATCATCATTTAACAAAGGATGTAAAGGTAAAATTACTTGGTACAACTTGCCAATGAGTGCTTTTTAAAGTTTTCTCATGAAGAATTAAATACATACTAAAGTTCCCTGCACTTCAGGTTTCAAGTCTTTAATTAGTTTAGAATATCGGGAATGAATATTCAGAGTGTTCCACATCTAATTTAATTACTTGAATTTAATTTAGGAGAACTAAGAGGTATTCACTGTTGGACTATGCTATCTGTTCAGAAGCCTGAAAAACACACAGTCTTAATTTAATTCAACTGGCATGTTGCCCGCACTACAGAAATTACTTGCTAGCTGGTTGCAATAAGTAGATGGGGATAGAAATACAACCGTGCACTTATTCCAAGCCATCATTTACAAACACATTGCTTCCTGAAAATGAATGAAAAAACTTCCAAGTAATATCGATATTACTAACTAAATATGTACATTACTAACAGGCTCAATCACTGTTCCAGCCAACCACACTGCTTGCTAGCATGCTCCCCCACAGCAACGGTCTCCAAAGTTCTTGATCACACATTCTTGCCAGCAAGGACTCTTTCACCATGCACCTCCAATGTATGTGTATTTATTTACAAATTATACACACATACTATAGTGAAAAGCTCACATGTTCTATCACAAAAGCAACATATATATATGATATATGATACATATATATATTATAAACACATTTTCAGCAAACATCACTTGAGAAACACCTCTGAGAAACTGTAGTGGTTTCTCTTCATGAGCCAGATGCTTAGTTTTTACTGTACTAACATACTGTGTACACAAAAATGCACGACAGAAATTAAATAAGGATTACATAAAGATTAAAAGAATACATTGAATATTTATTAATTTTACAGAAATCTTTCTGCTTTCTCTATTACTAATAATATATCTAGTGAAAGCAACATGATCAAATGTGCTTTATCTAATACTTTGAGATTCAGAGATTGAAAGGTCTTGTTCTAAGTTCAGTTTATTTCAATAGGTTTTAGTGGCTGTCATAGTATAAAAAAAACCCAACCCTCAAAGATACACAGATCCAAATGGAAGAATTGCATCACTGACCGCGTTTAATAAATCATGATCCTATCCACCAATTATGCAAAGGTTTTTGTTGAAATTAATCGAGTAGATTTCCATCTTCCCTGCCGTCACTCAGTTGTTCTTGCAAACTAACTGGAAAGTGTTGCATTTTTAACAAATGCATTCAAAACCCACTAAAACAGCTCATTGTGTTACCAAGCTTTTAAAGTGTACGGATATGGGGGGGTGGAGGAGTGGCACAGTTTTCAGCAACAAAATCACGTAACAGTGGAAATATTTCCAAACATCCATTTTCAAATTCTCTCTCCAAAGCAGGATTTTCTTTTGAAAAGCAGTTCATTTTTCACTCATTCTGAAAGACGTCACCTGTACCTTGAATGACAGATTGCCATTATTTTACCAAAATATCTGCAAAGTAACACGTTACTGACAGCCACTTGTCAGTAGGTCAGCAAAATTAGGAACACTTGTATTTTGTTAAAGAAAAACGCATAACTCATCTTTAAGTGGCTCAGAAAAAGGTAGTTCTTCATGTATGTCATTATTGAAACAGAATCTAGCAAATAACATAAACTGAGACATAATAAACCCCTGTACTTTCACCCAGCTGTACAGCAAATTTCCACACTGCATAATTTGTTCTAATACTTGTTTCTACAAATCTTCAGCAATGTTTTCTATGTGCCTTCCAACAGAAATGCATTTGAGTTTGTCACCATACTGTGTTTCATGGATTATTTCAGCCATTCAGATAGCAAGAAAAACAAATGTTTCCCCAGTGGTATGTGATTTTTTCTTTCACCACTGAGTAAGAAGAGGCTTCTGAGTCTTCTAGCATGGATCATTACATTTTGTGGAGTACTGGACTGGCCTTTTCCGGAACCTGCTTAGTAAAGTTCCGTGGGATATAGCCCTAGAGAGCAGGAAGGCCCAAGACTGTTGGTCGATATTCAAGGATGTCATGGGTTCAGCAGCAGCAGTCGTTTTTCTCCTTCTTGGTAGCTGGTGCAGTGTTTTTGACTTTTGTCAAAAAGTTTTTGTCAAAGTTTTTGACTTTTGGCCAGGGAACAGCACTGATAAGACCATGGTTTTAGTTACTGCTTAGAATGTTTTGGTATGACCAAGGACTTTCTGAGTCTCATGCTCTGCCATGGAGGAGGGGAAGCCGGGAGGGAGCAGAGACAGGACACCTGACCCAAACTGACCAAAGAGGTATTCCATACCACAGCATGTCATGCCCGGGATGTAAAAACTAGGGGCAGGGACCCAGAAGGGTGGAGCTCACTGCTGGGTCTGGCTTGGTATCGGGTGGTGAGCGGTTGTATTCTCTTTCCTTGTATTTGCCTTGTCATTATTATTATTGGTGGCAGCAGCAGTGGTTTGTGTTATACCATAGTTACTAAACTGTTCTTATCTCAACCCGTGGGAGTTACATTCTTTCGATTCTCCTTCCATTCCCTCCGGGAGCAGGGGGAAGAAAGAGGGGGGTGTGAGTGAGCAAACTGCACGAGATACGGTTTAAACCACGACAAAGGATCACCTACTACAAGCTCAGGAGCAATACATCCCGACTAGAAGGAAGTTCAGCAGGAGGGCCAGGAGACCTCCTTGGATGGATGAGGACCTGCTGAGGAAACTTCAAAGGAAAAAAGAGGCTTATAAAAAGTGGAAGCAAGGTCAGGTGGCCTGGGAAGAATAGGGGAATAGGTCCGGGAAGATAGGCACCAGGTTAGGAAAGATAAGGCCCACTTAGAATTAAACTCGGCTAGGGATGTTAAAGATAACAGGAAGGGATTCTATAGGTATGTAGTGAATAAAAGACAGACTAGGGACAATGTGGGTCCTCTCCAGAAGATATCAGGAGAACTGGCTACCCTGGATTTGGAGAAGGCTGAGGTTCTTAATGACTTCTTTGCTTCAATTTTCACTGGCAAATGCTCCGACCGTGCCACCCAAGTCTTGGAAGGCAGATGCAGGGGCAGTGAGAATGAAGACCCTGGGCCCACTGTAGGAGAGGAGCTGGTTTGAGACCATCTTAGGAACCTGAACGTACAGAAGTCCATGGGACCTGACAAAATCCATCCGCGGGTCCTGAAGGAGCTGGCAAATGAAGTTGCTAAGCCACTGTCCATCATATTTGAAAAATCATCGCAGTCAAGTGACATTACCAATAACTGGAAAAAGGGAAATATAACCCCCACCTTCAAGAAGGGGAAAATAGATGAGCCGGGGAATTACAGACCAGTCAGTCTCACTTCTGTGCCTGGCAAAATCTTGGAGTGGATTCTCCTAGAAGGCATGCTAAGGCACATGAAAACCAACAAGGTGCTTGGTGACAGCCAGCATGGCTTCACTAAGGGGAAATCCTGCCTGACCAATCTGGTGGCCTTCTAGGATGGGGCTACGGAACTGATGGACAGGGGCAGAGCAGCTGATGTCATCTACCTGGACTTGTGCAAAGCGTCTGACACTGTCCCACACGACATCCTTGCCTCTAAATTGGAGAGACATCAATTTGATAGGCGGACCACTCGGTGGATAAAGAACTGGCTGCATGGCTGCACGCAAAGAGTTGTGCTCAATGGCTCAATGTCCAGCTGGAGACCAGTAACCAGTGGTGTCCCTCAGGGATTGGTGTTGGGACCGGTCTTGTTCAACATCTTTGTGGGTGACATAGACAGTGGGATTGAGTGCGCTCAGCAAGTTTGCTGATGACACCAAGCGGTGTGCTTCGGTTGATACACTGGAGGGAAGGAATGCCATCCAGAGGGACCTTGACATGCTTGTGAGGTGGGCTGATGGCAACCTAATGAATTTAACCATGCCAAGTGCAAGGTCCTACACCTGGGTCAGAGCAATCCCAGGCACAGCTACAGGTTGGGCAGAGAAGAGATTCAGAGCAGCCCTGTGGAGAAGGACTTGGGGGTGTTGGTCAATGAGAAAATGAACATGAGCCGGCTTCAGTGTGCGCTTGCAGCCCAGAAAGCCAACCATATCCTGGGCTGCATCAAAAGGAGCGTGACCAGCAGGTCGAGGGAGGTGATCCTGCCCCTCTACTCTGCTCTCGTGAGACCCCACCTGAAGTATTGTGTGCAGTTCTGGTGTCCTCAACATAAAAAGGACATGGAACTGTTGGAACAAGTCCAGAGGAGGGCCACGAGGGTGATTAGGGGACTGGAGCACCTCCTGTATGAAGATAGGATGAGAAAGTTGGGGCTGTTCAGCCTGGAAAAGAGAAGGCTGCGTGGAGACCTCATAGCAGCCTTCCAGTATCTGAAGGGGGCTTATAGGGATGCTGGAGAGGGACTCTTCATGAGGGACTGTGGTGAGAGGACAAGGGGTAACAGGTTCAAACTTAAATAGGGGAAGTTTAGATTGGATATGAGGAAGAAATTCTTTACTGTAAAGGTGGTGAGGCACTGGAATGGGTTGCCCATGGAAGTTGTGAGTGCTCTATCCCTGACGGTGTTCAAGGACAGGTTGGACATAGCCTTGGGTGGCATGGTTTACTGTGAGGTGTCCCTGCCCATGGCAAGGGGGTTGGGACTAGATGATCTTAAGGTCCTTTCCAACCCTAGCTATTCTACGATTCTAAGTATCACATGACTGGAAACATCACTGAAAAATTGTAGAAGTTCCTTTTCATGAGCCAGATGCTTAGTTTTTACAAGTCTTCCTAAGTGTGATGATTTCATACTATCATTAACCAATATCTCAAGGCACAACAGACATTCTAGGCAAAGTTCATCATTAAGAATAGTGAATGTGAACTCATACTTCAAATACTCTCACTGATAATTCCAATTCGGTTTGCATTTTTTTTTTTGCCAACTGGTCAAACCTGATTAGAACCATCATTTTTACTTTGTAATGTGGACAATGCAGAGCTCGTATTAGGGGTAGAAGCATCAGCTCTGCCACTTTCTAGATCACCTGTGCTCATATTACTAGTATTATGTTCAATCTACAGTTTCTTTGAGGGCATTTTACTGTGAGGGTGGTCAGGCTCAGGAACAGGTTGCCCGGAGAATCTGTGGCTGCCCTATCCCTGGAAGTTCAAGGCCAGGCTGGATGGGGCTTTCAACAACCTGGTCTAGCAGGAGGTGTCCCTGCCCATGGCAGGGGGGTTGGAACTAGATGATCTTTGAGGTCTCTTCCAATCCAAACCATTCTATGATTCTATGATGATCTCTTTAAGACAGTTGCCCATTTTGTGAGTCAGGTTAATTAAAACTAGATAATAAAATCCACAAAT
The DNA here is from genome assembly GCA_039720435.1 of Amazona ochrocephala. Lineage (NCBI taxonomy): Eukaryota > Metazoa > Chordata > Aves > Psittaciformes > Psittacidae > Amazona > Amazona ochrocephala. The sequence continues at coordinate 75,015,796 of CM077881.1, read as the reverse complement.
CTCTTTAACTAGACACACAAACTGCAATATATAGTAATACATTGAAAGCAAGTGAAGACCTGAGGGTGCCACCTTGAATGCCCCTTCATTGCGGAACACCCACTCTTTCCTCAGGAAACCTCACACATGTATGTGACACAGGACCCTCCGACATATAGATGAGATCAAATATTGGTAAAGCTTAATTTCTTTCTCATTTTTTCTTTAGATAAGAAGTAAATACTATTAAGTCATATACTTCAATGGATCACCTTGTGCACCCCCTGGGCTGCACACCCCTACTTTGGAGACAGCCGCCCTACAGGGCTTTGGTCCATGCTAACTGGCATTCTTGTCAATAATGCCACTGTACAGGGTAAGTGACAGCACAGAAGTGAACTACTCCAAACTGGCAGTCTGATCACAGCTGTGGTGTTTTGGTGGGGAAGAACTAGTAACTGTATGTATAAGGGCCAGGATATGACACTCAGCCTCATGGCCAAGGACTTGTCCTTTTCTATTTTGCAATAAAAGACAGAGTACCAGTGACTTCAACAAGGCCAGAATTATACTTGTAAAGGGGGCAACCTGCATATCTTACTGCTTAGGCCAGAGCAAAAGTATTGGCAGCTACTTGTATCTTGGACTCATGAAAAAAGAAGAGTACCTTAAGCTCCATTAGTTCCTGTGTGTTAGCTGGAAGAGAAAGGGCTTTTTCTGATATTCTCTCATACCCATCACATAGTCTGAAAAATACATCAAAAAAACACAGTTTGGCACTTGTGTTTTGTTTTAACCATCCTTGGACCAATCACATACATTTGTAACAGCAGAAACAAGATCAACACATCCTTTGAAGATTAAAAAGATTCAACAGTGTAAACAAATACATTTCAGTAGAGATTTTCAGTTTGGGAGTTACCTCATATTTATGTGTTGAAGATCGTCAAGCATTTTGGAAATCACTTTTTCACAAATATTTTCTGCTCGCCTTCCCAAAGCATTTATTAAATCATCACAATGCAGTTCAAACAATCCTAGACGGAGGCGCTGCAATACAAATATAACAGGTGTCAGAACACTGAAGAGCTATTTTCTCTCACGGTCATAAGCAGAATGCCAGGGATCTCATCTAGTAATTTAGTTAAACCATAGAATACTTTTCAAACTTTCAAGTGAAGAAGGGAAAGAAAAAGCCACGGTTGCAAGTAACTGTTCTGTATTTGTATATCAAACTTCATCTAAATCTTACCTCTATTGCTTTTGACCTTGACAAGAAAAATTTACTTCCTCAAAAATGAAGGGCATCTCCATAAATGAAGAGTAGGGAATGCTGTCTGGTGACATTATAGAGTTTGAGATACATCTAAAATATGGTAATCTTGTGTTACTGTTAGAGGCACATGACATTCCTTAGGATTGAAAAGGGACTCTGATTCCCAGTGGGTCCCCGAATCCAATGCTTTCTTTGACTAGTGGACAAGTAACCTTTATTTCCACACGCAGACACCCTCATGACAGGCCTGTAAGTACTAGTTTCTCCGGAAGTGAGGTTTGCACTGAATGTTACAAGAGAAACAACGTAAGGAAAACCACTTCAGCCTTCCAAGTTCTTTTTCAGAATGGATGCACAAAGGATTTTTACCACAGAATACCCTTACAGGGACAAAAAAAAAAAAAGTGTGGTTCATCTTAAAGATCCTCTCTCTGCCTTAGGCGCTTGGAAGGAATTTGTAGCTGGCTGGACCCATACTTTATCTCACTCCTTCGCATTAAGAGGAACATACTCTGAATGCCTTCAGAAGCCCCAAAACAATTTCTAGCAAAAATAACTCTCGTTTAATATGACAAATACGCCCCAGAAATGCTACAATCATAACTGTTCTATTTCACTTTAATCATGTCACAGCTAATTATCAGCACCTTTGACAACATTTGTAAGTACGAAATCACCATTCAAATTATACCCATATCACTTTTCGAACATTTTTACCATTTACCTTCCCAGAAGTATATTTTATTTCCTTTGCAAGTTTCTGGTACTTTATAATTTCCGTTTTTATTTCTTCAAAGGTATATTCCCCTGACAGGAATTGATCAATATCTCGTTCAGCTTGTTTGTTTATCAGGAAGCTGTACTTATCATACAGCTTGAGATGTTCCACAGGTGCAGCACTCTCTTTGATAATTTCTTCTCTGATCCTTTTCTTATGCTCATCCAAGATCTCATCCAGGATAATGGGCTTCAAGACAGTTGATGAGAACTCACCTTTTGGCTTTGAAAAAATATACAAAAGCATTTTCAAATTACAGTTATGTCTGTAGCTTACTTATATCATGCAAGTTAAACATAGAAAAAAATCAACTGTTACTTTAAAATCTTTCTAATTAGAGTCTCACTATAAGCCTAAATTTGTAGGCACAGCTATTTACAGTCTACTGCCATACTTTTTTTTAAGTCTTAGCTTATGGATATTTACCTCCAACAAGTAAGAAACCAGAGCTGCTGCTTGCAGAAATTCACACTTATTTATTTACCCAAAATAATTCCATCGACAATTTTAAATTTAATCTATATGGACTTTATTCTTCCTGAATCACAAGCACAACTTCAATTTTGCTATCGACTGATGAATCTGTAACATTAGTAATATGGAAAACACCTTCCTGCAGACCTCCAGAAGATCTAGAGCCTTGCTCTTGTACATTTGGACATGTTTGGGTTGTTCCATTTGTCTTTTCTCAGGTTCCAGTTAGTGCTTTTATAAAGCATAGTATACTACTGAGGTTTCTGCTTGGTCATGTGTTCAAGCATATTAACAAATATGGTTAGAGTCAGTTACTTAAAAATCGAGTTGGTGCTAAACAGAAAGGACAACTGAACGTCCAAATTATATTCCTTCAGGAAAAAAGAAACATTCACCTCCTACAGCTCTCTGGGAAACGATTAAGATGCAGCACAGGGCATTACTTTCACTCTCCATCATGAAAACTAAGACTGCTATATTGAAAACAACACATAATCCTAAAACAAGTAGAAACATTATCATCATTATTATTTCAAAATATGTTTTTACTTAATTTGGATTGTTTCCTGTCTGAATTACCATTTTAACCCGGCTGAATGCATAAACCAACTAAAATATCAACAGCTTAAAAATTATAGTTTATTATCTGTAAGGATAATCTGCTCAAAAGTTTCCATATTTAAAAGACATCATCCTTTCCAGTACCCAAATAGATGGCATTTTCCAGAATACTGCAGAAATATGCTTAAAATTTAAATACATCCATTTTGTTTGTAGTACATTTGTAGCAGCTGCTGCAGACAATAGCTCATAGGAGAAAAAAGCATTCATGGCTTTTTATTTGTTAGAGAACACTTATTAGGCTTTTTATTAATAAAATTAAGATTATTTCAAATTCTTCTAAATATCCTGAAAGAGTATTGTAATATCACTATGCAAGTTCTGACAATAGGGCTATTCATTAAAATATCTGGGAACTAAATGCAGCAACAATATAATGATAAAACTCATGAGTATTCTTACCCACTTAGAAAATAACTTGGTCTCAATTCTTGGTATATCGCTGACAGCTTGAATCATAATAGTGTAAATATTAAGCAATGTATCCTCATAGTCACAAAAGTCAGGTTCAAATTTAATATTGTCATTCTGAAGGACTGGCTTGAGGATTAAACCTGGCTGTTTGTAGGCTTGGAATGATTTCTAAAACACACACACACACACACACACACACAAAACAACAAGAAAGAAAGAAGATTATTAGTTAACCTAACTCATGCAGGAAAACTCAAAGGATCATTAAGAATTACTCCAACATATACATTTTAAATTGCCAGGCTTTTAATTGCAAATGACATGCTATAATTGTAAGAAAAATACTCATGCAAGTAGGAAATATGTCTCTGATGCAATCCACATAACCTTATGTTCACATTATTTTTAGTAGGCACTAGAGGCATCCCCTATGTGCTAGCCAACAACTGTTATAAATTGGTTTGCGTAGACTGAAACACAGTAGCCTTACAGCAGTTGCCCTCACAAAGGCAGCAATATATAAAATTATTACATGTACAGCAGTACATGTATTCATCACTTGGTGCAGTCACTATGAAATTACTAATAAAAATGTGTTACATCTAATCATACTTCCTTATCAAGAATCTGATCCACAAAACTGAGTATTATGAGGGTTATATTTGCAGTATGGATTCCCATGTATTCCAGTATGAAAATTAGTACATGCTTTTGTCCTTGGTGGTATGTCTTGATTTTCTATCGTATCTTTAATCTGATTCAGGCCTCTCTTAACTTTCCCACTTCTGTTAACATATTCTAACTACATAAAAAATTAGCAAGCATGAGGAAACATTTTATCACTACTAGATAGCATAGGATCATCATTGCGAAGGATAACAAAATACGTACTTAGAAATAATACTAGCAGAAAATGGTACTGTATACAGCAAAGTTCACTTATCTCAGAAGTATTAAAAGCAACTACAAGGGAGTAGGAATAAAAAAGTAAACACTCTGCTTCCACGTGAGTCCTTACTTATATTCTCTGCATATTGTTTCATCCATATTATTTGGAGCTACAGTTCTGTGGATACTTGACGGCAAGTCTGTGTTAACAAAAAGCTGAACAAAGATCCAGTTGCACTCCGAGACATCAAATATCAATAAGAAATATTTACCCCTACAACAGAAGTTATGTGACTGCAAAAGAGAAACTTCTTTTTCTTACTTTTTCCCAAAAACTAGATTGCCAAAGCATGCAGCAGACACCTACTAGTAGCAGAGAGGATAAGACTTCTCTGCAGATGGGTATTATAGAGAGACCACTAACGCAAGATGCAAACAGCCATCATATTAATGAACTTCTAATGTATGTCTAACTGACTGCAATATATTCTTGAGGATATCAGATTTAAAATATGTTGGTATTTCCCTTCTTATATGAGGAAAATGAAAAAAGTTATTTTAACTCTACTTACTAAAAATGCATTCCTAAAATATTACTTTTTTTCCAGAAAGCACATGCCACTAAAATTTATACTTACTTTTTCTATTGTTTTTTCAAAAGAAGCAAAATAAAGAGGAAACAAACTGCATGTACATGGATAAACAATGCTGCTAATACGCATACTAAACACTACTTACTGCAGGTTGAGCAATTAAATCTGTAAAGTCTTGAATTGAATGTAAAAGCAAATGTTGTAGTTGACGAGTCATTAAAGTGGCAGCAGAACCGAAGAAGGACTCTAATTTCCTGGTGCTGGCACCGCTGGGTACTTGTTTCCGTTTATTTCCTTGGTAAAAGATTTTCTGCACTTCTGGAAGCCAACTTAAAAGAATACAATATCTTTAAGTTTTTCAAGTGATGAGCGTTAATAGGAATGTGGTTTTCAGTTAATTGCTTATATTACATGCAGTCAAAAGATGCTGCAGTATGCTTGGGAAACCATATAACATAAGTATGTCATATGGTAGTATCTTTAAAATCTACAGAATCATGTGTCTGAAAATGTTATCTATTATTATGGAACCATCTTTAAAGTAAAAGACAGTATGATAGTCAAGTTTGCTATGTTGCTTTGGTGTCTTATTTATCAGACAAGAAAGGCTTTGCAGGCAGCACGCTTAAGTGCCAGGGTTATACAGTTCATTATGCAGCCTTGCAACCTCAGTAGGTGTTAAGATGTGAACACAATCCAAAGGGAATTCTGCCCACTTGCCCTTAACAAAAATGAAATTGGCTCTGGTATTGCTGGGAAATAGGAAGAAAGTACAGAAGGGCACAGCTTTCAGTTAATAGCAGAAAGGTATCTTCAGAGCCAGGAAGAAATAAATCTGAAAACAGTAAAGGCAATACGCAACAAAATCATGAACAAGTATGGAAATAAAAACCTTCAAGGCTAATAGCATGGAAAAGCAGCTTATTTGAGACTATAGTGGTCTCAACTGTTATTTAATTAAAACCTGAGACAGTAAAAATGCAGTAATATATAACTGCAGGAATCAAGCATTATTGATTAAAGAAAGATCAGATGCATACAAGCAATGCCTGGTCTGGTGGAGGGGGTCCCCCTGCCTGTGGCAGGGAGGAGTTGGGGCTGGATGAGCTTTAAGGTCCCTTCCAACCCAAACCACTCATTGGTTCTAAGAAAAGGGTATGAAATTCCAGCAGTCTGTACTTGCATGGCCTGGCGTGAGCTCAGCACTGCTGGATGCGTGGCTGGGAGCCCAAGGCAATTGCCTGACTTCAGCATCTGGGAAGGTTTTAAGAAGTGGCCATGGAACTTGGTAGACATGCTGTGGGCTTCTGGGGGTCCTCACAGCCCACCATTACTTGAAACAGTAAAATCTGTACTCTGGTTGGACCTGATGATCTTAAAGGTCTTTGCCAACCTAGTTGATTCTGTATTTCTGTGAATGCAGTCTGGCCACAAACACCAAAAAAAGACCTAGCAATTTTGATGCTTTATTTGAAAACTTAACTGCAGCATACTGAGGCACTACCAAGAAAACGGCCTTTTGTCTTTCAAAACATCTTGGACTGAACAAACAAATGTTGTGGGTGAGGCACTAGAATGGGCTGCCCAAGGAAGTTGTGATTGTTCCATCCCTGGCAGAGTTCAAGGCCAGGTTGGATGGAATCTTGGGTGACATGGTTTAGTGTGAGGTGTCTGGGCCAATGCAGTGGGGTTGGAATTTGAAGATCTTAAGGTCCTTTCCAACCCCAACCATTCAAAGATCCTGTGAAATTATTAATAGTAGCAATGTTTTATTTTCTCATTTATCCAGCACAAATCAGCCCACAAAACGAAAGCTTTTGTCATAACAGACTGAAATACGTTGTGCTGTTGATCTCTAAGAAGTGAGCAAAATATATACCACCAAAAGTTAGAATAAGGAAAGTGCACAAATTGTGACATCATGCTCAACATTCACACAGCAGCTTTTGTTCAAAGGCCTAGAAGAATTTCACAACACTACAACTCATTTTTCAATATGTATGATTAAAATGGGACATTTCTTCTCCCTCCAGAAAATACAGTTTCAGAAACAGCTGACGGAAAAGTTAAAACTTTAATTCTAACTTAAAAAATATGGATACAATGGATCATACTTCTCAGACAGAATCACTCTGGCTTTTCCAATTTCCTTCATGACTTTATTCTGGAATCCTGAGAGGTCCTCAGCTTCTGGTTGATTGTGAAATATTTTTGTATCAAGAAGGCGGAAATTTCTGAAACAATATAACGTGAATATTTTAGAAGCATATTCACTCTAACTTGGTTTTTAATCTTTTTTTTTCCATAAAACCCTTTTTGTATTTCACAAAGCTTCAAGGATTTTTAAACATAAACACTTAAAAATAATGTTCATTTCAGAAATCAGCATTTATTGCTTCAGACCAACCACACAAAAGCACTGCAGAACTGCCTTTATACATGGTCTTAGATTGAAGTAGTAATTATTACATTTGAGCATATTAATAACTATTTTCAGAATCAGAATTTGCGTATATATTATATAGCATTCTTTTCCAGGACTGGATGGCTTCTTACAAATACTGCAAAACAACATAAAAATAAATAAATGACCACCTAAAACTAGCCTCAAAATCATTTTCAGGTTTAGATTTTTTAAAGACATTGGCTAAATTTCGTCTCCTACTCAGCAGACACAACAAAAATAGAACAAACCCCCCAAAACAAACAAAAAACCCTAAACCAACCAACAAACCCAAAACAAAACAAAACAAAAACCCTCTTGGCATCATAGAAACATGGTGGGATTGCTCCTATGACTTGAGCGTTGGAACGGAAGGTTACAGGCTCTCTAGGAAAGAAAGGCCCGGTAGGCGGGGAGGAGGAGTTGCTATTTATGTTAGGGATAGGCTGGAGAGTATGGAACTCTGTCTGGGGACAGGTGAGCAGTCAATAAAGAGTTTGTGAGTCAGGGTTAAAGGGAGAACAGTGATGGGAGACATTATTGTGGGGATCTGTTACAGATCGCCTGACCAAGAGGACTCAGTGGATGAAGCACTCTATAGACAGATAGGAACAGCCTCACGCTCGCAGGCCCTTGTTCTCATGGAGGGCTTCAACCACCCTGATATCTATTGGAGGGATGGTACGGCCCGGCACAAGCAATCCAGGAGGTTCCTCGATTGTGTGGAAGACAACTTCCTTCTGCAAGTAATAGAGGAGCCAACAAGGAGAGGTGCCATGCTTGACCCCGTGCTCACCAACAGGGAAGGGCTGGTTGGGAATGTAACGCTCCAGGGCAGCCTTGATTGCAGCGATCATGAGATGGTTGAGTTTGAGATCCTCAGGACAGTGAGAAGAGCATGCAGCAAGCTCACTGCCCTAGACTTCAACAGACAAGACTTTGGCCTCTTCAGGAACCTGCTCAGTAAGATTCCATGGGATACAGCCCTAGAGGGCAGGGGGGCCCAAGACTGTTGGTTGATATTCAAGGATCACCTGCTGCAAGCTCAGGAGCGATACACCCCAACTAGAAGGAAGTGCTGCAGGAGGGCCAGGAGACCTCCTTGGATGGGTAAGGAGCTGCTGAGCAAAATTCAAAGGAAAAAAGAGGCTTATAAAAGGTGGAAGCAAGGTCAGGCGGCCTGGGAAGAATACAGGGATGTTGTCTGGGAAGCTAGGGACCAGGTTAGGAAAGATAAGGCCCACTTAGAATTAAACTCGGCTAGCGATGTTAAGGATAACAGGAAGGGATTCTATAGGTACACTGCAAATAAAAGATAGGCTAGGGACAACGTGGGCCCCCTCCGGAAGCTATCGGGAGAACTGGCTACCCTGGACTTAGAGAAGGCTGAGGTTCTTAATGACTTCTTTGCTTCAGTCTTCACCAGCAAATGCTCTGACCACACCACCCAAGTCTTGGAAGGCAGACACAAGGACTGTGAGGATGAAGACCTTGGGCCCACTGTAGGACAGCATCTGGTTCGAGACCATCTTAAGAACCTGAATGTATACAAGTCCATGGGACCGGATGAAATCCATCCGCGGGTCCTGAAGGAGATGGCAAATGAAGTTGCTAAGCCACTGTCCATCATATTTGAAAAATCATGGCAGTCAGGTGAAGTTCCCGATGACTGGAAAAAGGGAAATATAACCCCCACCTTCAAGAAGGGGAAAATGGATGAGCCGGGGAATTACAGACGAGTCAGCCTCACCTCTGTGCCTGGCAAAATCTTGGAGCAGATTCTCCTAGAAGGCATGCTGAGGCACATGAAAACCAACAAGGTGCTTGGTGACAGCCAGCACGGCTTCACTAAGGGGAAATCCTGCCTGACCAATTTGGTGGCCTTCTAGGATGGGGCTACAGAACTGATGGACAGGGGCAGAGCAGTTGATGTCATCTACCTGGACTTGTGCAAAGCGTCTGACACTGTCCAACATGACATCCTTGCCTCCAAGTTGGAGGGACATCAATTTGATAGGTGGACCACTCGGTGGATAAAGAACTGGCTGGATGGCCGCATGCAAAGAGCTGTGCTCAATGGCTCAATGTCCAGCTGGAGACCAGTAACCAGTGGTGCCCCCCAGGGATCAGTGTTGGGACCAGTCTTGTTCAACATCTTTGTGGGTGACATGGACAGTGGGATTGAGTGCGCCCTCAGCAAGTTTGCCGACGACACCAAGCTGTGTGGTTCGGTTGATACACTGGAGGGAAGGAATGACATCCAGAGGGACCTTGACACTCTTGTGAGGTGGGCTGATGCCAACCTGATGAAGTTTAACCATGACAAGTGCAAGGTCCTACACCTGGGTCAGAGCAATCCCAGGCACAGCTACAGGCTGGGCAGAGAAGAGATTCAGAGCAGCCCTACAGAGAAGGACTTGGGGGTGTGGGTTGATGAAAAAATGAGCATGAGCCAGCTTCAGTGTGCGCTTGCAGCCCAGAAAGCCAACCGTATCCTGGGCTGCATCAAAAGGAGAGTGACCAGCAGGTCCAGGGAGGTGATCCTGCCCCTCTACTCTGCTCTCGTGAGACCTCACTTGGAGTATTGTGTGCAGTTCTGGTGTCCTCAACATAAAAAGGACATGGAACTGTTAGAATAAGTCCAGAGGAGGGCCATGAGGATGATCAGGGGACTGGAGCACCTCCTGTATGAAGACAGGATGAGAAAGTTGGGGCTGTTGAGCCTGGAGAAGAGAAGGCTGCGTGGAGACCTCATAGCAGCCTTCCAGTATCTGAAGGGGGACAACAGGGATGCTGGGGAGGGACTCTTCATGAGGGACTGTAGTGAGAGGACAAGGGGTAACGGGTTCAAACTTAAATAGGGGAAGTTTAGATTGGATATGAGGGAAAAATTCTTTACTGTGAGGGTGGTGAGGCACTGGAATGGGTTGCCCAGGAAGTTGTGAATGCTCCATCCCTGGCAGTGTTCAAGGCCAGGTTGGACAGAGCCTTGGGTGGCATGGTTTAGTGTGAGGTGTCCCTGCCCATGGCAGGGGGGTTGGAACTAGATGATGTTAAAGTCCTTTCCAAGCCTAACTACTCTATGATTCTATAACTTGTTCTGGCTCCTGGCCTGGACAGGTCATTTCATTCTCTTTTGTTTCATCAGACAAGAAACAAGCAAGCAGTTTGGTCTACTACAGAAAGCAGAAAATAATAGCCCATATAATGCCTTTTGCCCTTGCTAACCAGATAAGAAGGGAAAAAAAAATACGTGTGTGCCCCCCCAGGCAAGATAGCAACCCTTCTCTTGGAGACAGACTGTTTTGAATGTTCCTGACCTGAGAAAGATCAAGCTCTAAGGAAAATGAAATATGAAATGGCTAAACTATTCAACTTTCATGTGTAGCTTCTTGCTTAAAACTGCCTAGATACCAAAAGAAATGAAGATAGCAAAGTGTTCCATGTGATTTCTGGGGAAGTACAGGTAGGAATCTTGATTGCTATTGAGGAAGAGTTGGCAGAAATTATTCACAGGATAAAGTTAGAAAGACCACAGAATATATTTGGGAAAATGGCTTTTGAACAATGTCATCAGAACCATAATCAGATGCATATACTGTATCTGTGCAAAATTCAATATGGAAACTAGAAATCTTAAGATATCACCATCCATTATTTCCCTATACAGATTCTGAAATCACTGAGCAGCTGAAACCCAAGAGATGCAGCCAACACTTACTTAAACGAGGTCTCCCATAAGTTCAGAACAGCAAGCATTGTAGGATTCATTGAATGCAAATTTGCCTTCATGTAACTGCATGCTGACATGAAAGACTTGTTCCAAGGCTTTGGCACTACTGCTATTCTAAAAAAAAAAATAGAAAATCAACCACAAAGCCATCAAGATACAGTAAGATGAATGTAGATATGTGAAGACCTAAAATATGTATACATTTGTTTTAAGATAATTGTTTTGCATCCCAGAAAGCACAAAAATCAGGAGATAAATCTAGCTTTCTGCTCATTATCCAGATACCAAAAAAAAGTCTTCAAAAATTGACCAGTGTATGACAAAGAATAATACGAGAGAAATACTGGCCAGATCATAAGAAATCTGTAGCCTATTCATGGTCCCTTACATTTAGCATGTAAGAAAATCATTACACATACATAATGTGTATAGTCAATTTTTCTACAATAAGTTGTATCTCTGTTTATGCTTCTCACATCAGATCTGTAAAAGCTCGTAAATTTAGTGCCTTTTCATAAACTCAGTCTGCTTTCAAATCTTTTAAAACATCAAGCTATTTTGACCGAGGTTTTTTATATACTCATAGCCTTTATTTGCTTTAAAAACAACTGTCGACTTCTACAGGCAGTCTGATTTTACGATTAAAATACTAAGCATTGCAACTTAAGTAATACACATTGCAATCATTAGGTTGCAAGGGAAAAGCAAAAACACTCCTGACAACTTTGTCATATATTTGTAACACTGCTGTTCTCATTTCCTTAATGAACTCCTATTAAAGAAAATGATAATTCCGCTATCAAACTTTCATCCATTTCTCAGTGAATCTGCATTTTATAATAAACAGAATTAGCAGTCACAGAAGTTAAAAAGTTTTTCCACATCTATCCTATGTATTTCTTTAGAAGAAAATTTCATATTTCAAATACAGTTAATGGAATTAAACTGTTACCAATTATTATCCTACTGGAAGAATTTTGTAGGTTTGGATTTGCATCTAAACGTGAGACATAAGCCCATATACCAACTATTGTGATGTCCTACACAGTTCCTAGAGGATATGAAAGATCTATAAAGAATCCAATGTAAAAGACATATCTTTTACCCAGAGGATAAAATAACAAAATTAAGTTCCTCATGTATTACTTCTCTTTTTAAGATGCAAATTGCTTAAGTAACAACTGTCACAGCCACCCCTTCTACTATAATCTAACCTAATCTACCATTTGATATCTAAAAGCATCTACCTCAAACCACAGGCCAGAAATTATTTACAATAAAACTATTCAGTAATGCTACCCTCAATACAGAGCCTGATTAATATTGGTGGAAATGTTTTGTTTCTGCACAATTCGTAAGATTTGATTCCTCTACAAGGCAAACATATTGCACCATTTTTGGCTACACCTATGAATGAGGTACCTCTTCACCTTCACATCTCAGGAAGAATTAAAGTATGCTCTAGGAAAGTTGATTCTTGGTAGGCTGAGTCACACTGGACAGATGCACGATCCTGGGAGTAGTACTACACTTGCTTTCAGTAGACTGCTGACTTTTTAAGACAAGTATAAATGGGACTGAAACACTCCACTACTCCAAAGTGGAAGTTGCTACACACTGGAAAACCCAACGTCTATCACTGTTTACACTTCATATTGCTAAATTGTTCTGAGGAACAAGTCAGCCTTTATTTATTACATTCTTAAATCTGTGTATATACTGAGCCAAACCGTCACAATCTGTAAACAAGATAGAGCTTCAGTGAAATCTGTGTAAACATGACATTCTTCCACAGATTACAACAGTTGAGACATAAGCATCTGGCCATCTATATCAGTGCTGTGGAGTTAATTGTTAGCCTTTTTACCAGTTAAGTACAGCTAAACAAAACTAATTCCAAACGACCTTTCAAGATAAACACACATTTTACAGGTATTTTCCAAAGATGCTGTATAATGGTATTATCTGAATTTACAGAATGAATAACTAAGACTTATTTACAGCTGACACTGACTACTGAGTATGAAGATTGTTCTTAATACATGCTATTCTACCCCACTGTTCAGTAGTTAGTGTTTTCGAATAAAGTTATTTTCTTACTCTGCACGATGAGGGAGATCATCTTTCTTGTCTTCATCTTTTTCCCTGGTGTCTCTTAAAACAAAGTCAACTGAAAAAAAGTATTAAAAAAAAAAAGGGGGGGGGAGGAGGAAGAAAGGAAAAGCCAAAATAAGCTCAGCAAATAAAGAGAATCATAGAATTATTTAGGCTGGAAAAGACCCTTAAGATCATAGTGTCCAACCATTAACCTAGCACTGCCAAGTCCACAACTTAACCATGTTGTTAAGTGCCAAATATACATCTTTTAAATACCTCCAGGCATGGGGAATCCAGCACTTCCCTGGGCAGCCTGCTCCAATGCCTGATCACCCTTTCAGTGAAGAAATTCACCTTTTTGGTGAAGAGACTGATAGCCGCCTTGCTACAGCCTCCTTTCAAGTAGTTGCAGGGAGTAGTAAGGGTTCCCCTGAGCCTCCTTTTCTCCAGGCTAAACAACCCCAGTTCCCTCAGCTGCTCCTCATAGGACTTGTTCTCTAGACCCTTCACCAGCTTGGTTGCTCTTCTTTGGACATGCTCCAGCACCTTAATGTCCCAGTCAAAACACCCAAGCACATAACTCATTGAAATGAATGGTTTTACCTAAATATACATGAAAAGGGATTTAGGAGAAAGCATTATTAATAACGCTTCTAAAAACTATTGACAGATCAATAATAATGAATATCATTATCTTCGGTTATAACAAAGATAAGAAAACCTGACTATTCTGTTTATTAAAATGTGCCACTAACATCCAGGAGAGCACTTTTATATACCAATTCCACAATGGCAGCTCTCAGCAGCAAACAACACTCAATGAACACTCTTTAATATTAGCAACTTAGGAGAAAATGCAAGTAAACTTCTGGAAATCTACCTATAGCCTTTTTTACACTCTGAAGATAATCTTCTTTTATTTCATCAGTCAGCGAGTGTATACTTTCACTGCCCACTTTCAGATGTTGCGGAATTAAAGTTAAGATGCGGTCTATCCATGACTGATCCACTGGGGACACGTTTGCTGTATCAATTCCATGGCGAATGTAGTAGTAGTATTTCTGCACGATAAAAGAGTAAGATGTATCAGTTAAGTCCAGTATTAAACAGTCATTGCTACTACAGGTTTAACTAGAGATATGGGCTTATTTAATAAAAATAAATGTAATTAAAATTATGTTTTAAATTACATCATTAAATCTGATCACAATACCTTCATCAGCCTGTCAAATACTAGTGGGTAGAATAATGATAAAAAGCCCAAAGACAGAAAAACAGTGTATAGTGGTATAAGCCCCATTCCATTTCTCTGATAAGAGCAAAACAACAAAAATTTTATTGAAGAATGGACATAACTCATAGAAATCTGGTTTCTGTTTGGGTTTTGCTTTTACAATTCTGGAATTCTGATGAGGTGCCTCTCCTTTGCACTGTCCCAGTACCAATCTTTTCTTTAAATAGATTTCCAGTATGTATTCATCTATCTCATAATTCCAGTGCTGCCATTATTATCCATTAGCTCTGAGGCTGGTCCATATATTCAAAAAGCAAGCCATACATTCTGGTGAAGTTTTTTTGGATACGCAACATACAGCTAATTGCTCAGAATATGAATGCGTAACACAAATAAGTATATTTGCTTGTATGCCAGCATTTAAACAGGCATGTGAAATGTGATTAATAAAAAACCTCAGAGCACTAAAGGAAATCCAGTATCTTAAACCAGAATGAGAATGAAGAATATCCCAGCCTTCAGATAAGGACAACCCAAAGAGAACTGCTCAACTGCTCAAAGCACTGCACTCTCCCTTGCAAGTTATTCTCGCCTTCAGCAAGTGTAGAAAAGATTAATTTATTACTTCCTGACATCAGTTATCCTCCAGCTGTTATTCCATTCTCCAATTCTTTGATTCATCCGTACATTCCCAATACTCCATTCTCAGCAATAACACTATAAATGATACATGGTGTGAAACTAATTGTAGAAGAATATATCACTGCCAGTCATCTCTCATTGCATCAATGATCTAGTCAAAATTTACAGTAAGTGACTGGAACTGCATGCCATGTAATACTCAAGAAAACCTGTCTTTAGCTACCAAAATATCTTTCTCTATTGGTGTAGAAGAATCTGCTTCTGAAGGCTGAGTTCCATCAGGGGACAGAAGCTGTTCTTCAGAAAGGTCTTGATTCCTGAGACAAAAAAAATCCAATAAAATAAAGAATATGCAACACATTCTTCAGATACGTTTTACTGGTGTAAGTAACATATAGTCATTCTACATGTCAGTTGTGAACAAACAGAACAAAAAAGGGAACTGGCAAAACTTGATAATGAGCATATGACATTCTGATTCAAAAAGAACACTGAAGCACGTGACCAAGTTTGTATTTTACCTGCTAAGGTAGCTTTTAAAATTGGTGATATAGCTCATGTTCATATGCATACTTTTTGGATCCTCTATCAAAAGGGAAAACCCCATTATTCAAAGATAAGAGAACTCACAATATAAAGTCAACAAGAGCACTTCTGAATCGTTCTTGTTTTTCCAGATGGCTGGTGCTGTGCGGTGTAGAAGTTGATGATCCAGCACCTCCTTTATTACCTGTAGAATCCTGTATCTTCCGTCTCTTGGATCTCACCTCCAAATATGCTTGCAGAAAACACAGTTTGAAGTTAAGCTTAAAAAAAAGGCTCAAATGCACAACACGTATGTTTATGTTTCCAAGAGGTTTTCTTTATTAGTACCAAAAATATTAACCTTACCAGATGAACACTCATTTTTTACAGTAAACTCATCTGACTCATCATCTTTCTGTTCTTTGCTCAGACGGAATGAAGGACAAGTCTGCTGCCACAGTGGTTTAGACCTTATCTGGAATAAGTATTTAATATTTTAGGTTTTTGTAAGTGTTACTTACACACACTTCAAGACTTCTTAAATACAGCAAATCAAAGATACTGTAACCTAATACATAGCAGGAATAAGCCAGCATAAAAATTACTCAATAAACTACTAATAAGTCGCCCTCAAATTCTAAATATTCAGACTATGGATAAGATATAAGCATAGTAAACTTATATATGATATTTGTAAACTTTCTAGTTTACTTTCTAGCCTTACTTAAATATTTTCAAACTGGGTCAAACACTGCACTTTCAGTGCTTTCCAAGCATTGAAATATCAACAATGCTCCACATACAGATATAATACAAATACATAGTGCAGAGAGAGAACAATACACCTCAGCACATATCTGAATGAGAACTATGGTCTTCACAAAATCATGCTGTGAAGTATATCTGAAATGAAAGCTTACAAAAAAAGCCAACAAAACTACCTGAGGCAACTGTGGTAGTACTAAGTTCTCTGTTTTCCTTGTCGACTTCCTTTTGACACTTGGACTGGGCTTGGGAGGGAAAACAAAAGAAGGAAAATCACAACTAGAAATTAAAAATTACCACTAATATCACTTCCGTGACCAGTTAAAATTGTAAACTAGGTCTAATTCCATTTTTATGTCTTAAACAACTTTCACACCTACAGCTTCATATCACTTCTCCTGTTCTTGCTAGAGTGTGTCCTGGGTTCAGCAGTAGCAGTCATTTTTCTCCTTCTTAGTGGCTGGTGCAGTGCTGTGTTTTTGACTTTTGGCCTGGAAACAGCACTGATAACACCGATGTTTTCAGTTGCTGCTCAGTAATGTTTACTTTGACCAAGGACTTTCTGAGTCTCATGCTCTGCCACAGAGGACAGGAAGCCAGGAGGAAGCAGGGACAGGATACCTGACCCAAAGTGACCAAAGAGGTGTTCCATACCATAGCACGTCATGCCCAGGAACAAAAAACTGGAGGCAGTTACCTGGTAGGGTTAGATCACTGCTGGGTTGGGCTGGGTATCGGTCAGCGGGTGGTGAGCAGTTGTATTCTCTCCCCTTGTTATTTCCCTTATGATTATTATTATTGGTGGTAGCAGCAGTGGTTTGTGTTATACCTTAGTTACTGGACTGTTCTTATCTCAAGCCATGGGAGTCACATGCTTTCAATTCTCCTCCCCATCCCTCTGGGAGTGGGGGAAGGAAGTAGGGGGAGTGAGCTAACGGCTGTGTGGTTCTGGATTGCCGGCTGGTCTTAAACCACGACAAGTGTTTCCATGTAGAATTCAACCTTCTTAAATTACTCTAAAAAATCAGAGCTCTGACAAATTAATTTTAGGCTGGGAAGCATAAATGTTACCTTTCTGACAAGATATACACTAAAACATTACAAGATACTATTAAATAATACAAATAAAAATTTCCTTATTCCCATTCTTCAGTCACCATTTAAAAAAAATAAAATGGTCCTTTTTTTTCTAATCTATAAACTTCCATTTAAAAGTGTCCAGTATTTTCTGCTTTTCCATACTTCCGATCCCTCAGCATCAGACATCAAAGTTGGCTGTCCAAAAGCACTCCCTGACCATGCCCAGGACTGTGGCTAGCACAAGGTACAGCACCTTCCTATAAACAAACAGGACAATTTAGTTGTAAAAATTTTTAAAGTTGGCTCTAATGTAACTGCCTTTGGCTATTCTATTTCTCCTCTGTTTTACACTAACACGTCCACCTCACCACTGCCCACACAGCCTCTTTCCATGCAGCTGCATTTGCAGTAATACTGCATGTCTATGCTACAGCCATCCTCTTTCTGCTTTTTGTCCTATGTAAAGGCTGTAACAGGAAAGACACAAAGCACAGAAAGTTTGTGTAGACACAACCAAGCTGCCCTTAACTAAGTCGGTTTGGCCATCATTTGCAATGTAGTTGCTGTGGAGTAGAACCGGAGTAAATTTTAGGCACTTAACTATTCCCATGAATTCTGCAGTCAAGGATAAACTCTGGAAATTCCCAAGTGAGCCAAAAATCAAATCAGGCTCCAAAGATAACCTCCTTCAAAATAATGACAGCGATAAAATACACAGAGACATACATTATCAGTTGTTAGCAAACTCATTCCAGCTCTAGGGAGTTCTTCCCTGAAGGCAATGGGGACAAATTCCTTGGCTACCACTAGCTGCAAGAGAGAGTCATACAACAGAAGTATCTTGTTTCAAAATCAACAGCACTACTCTTTTAATGAACCATCGTTCTGTATTCCCCTTAATTCTGAGATTAAACACATCCCTTTGAATAGAGATCAAAATGTCTGGTGAATTTAAGTGTACTAAACACTAAGCAGGCCAATTTTAATCTTTTTCACCTAGCTTTTTGGCAAACACAGCAAAAGTGAGTGAAGACTTTACCACAATAACCACAGATCTCTTTCAGTCCATTATTTAATGCTCTGGCCAGTCTATCTTCCAGCTAGCCACGGTCCACATGCAAGATCCTTCACACCTCAAAACTCTAATGCCTATACCAAGTCTCAGTCTGCAGTGACACAGATGAGGAACTTATTTCAGCATAAGTGAGGGAAAAGCAGTATTATAACAGATAATACAGAAAGATTTACATGACAAGCCTGCTTTTGTCTGGTAAGCGGAGCAGTTGTAACTCTACTGAAAAAGCCATTTATTTCAGTAGTCTAACATATTCAGCTACAAAAAGATTCTTACCACAAACCATGTAACAGCTACCAGTCTCTTCTAATACTCTGAACAGTGGATCCACACAGCATCATAAAACTACTTATCAAGCCAGTAAGCCTACAGGATACAACGGACAACTTGGACTGGTTCGGACACAGCTCTATACAAACATGCTATGATAGAATTATAGATAAAATTAGTCTGAAAAGGGCCTCTGATCATCTGGTCTCCTTCTCATAGCAGTTCTAACTAGAAGTCAGGTCAGATTGCATAGGGCCTTGTCTGGTTGAGATCTGACGTTCTCTAAAGCCGCTACCTCTCTGGGCAACCTTCTCCCCTGCTTAATCGTGTCACTGTGAAGAACATCATCCTCATGCCTACTCAGAATTTCCCTCCTGGCAACTTGAGAACATTGCTCTCCTCCTGCTGCTGCACAGCACCAAGCAGAACTGGGTACCATTTTCTCTCTAGTTCAGGCAATGAAGAGAGTCACTACATTCACCTGCCACTTTCTCTTCAAGCTGAACGCAGAGTTCCCTCAGACCCTCTTCATACACCAAGTGCTCCAGCTCCCAAACCACCCCTGACTGGCTCTGGCTTGTCAACAGCTTTACAGCTGCTGGACCAGAGCTGGCTCAGGGAAAAGTCACCTTAGGAGGTTCTGAACTCTGAGTTAGAGACGCTTTGTTCTCCATGTCTTGCACAATGAGACTGAAATACAAAGCTCACTGTTTGTCTAGTCCAGATTTTAAAGCAGAGAACAGATGCTATATACTACCCTCTGAAGGGAGTGGAGGGGGGGGGAATAAAATAAGAATTAAAAGAAATCTGTTCTATAGAAGAAAATGGATTTGAATTCCTGAAAGAGCATGGTCTACTTCTCTCTGTGACAAGGTCCACAGTCTTAATTCTTACATTCCTGCTTAGGCACAAATAACAGAAACCTGGGTATTTTTACAAATAACAGGGCTATAAAAACGACTAAGACTACCTGGTATTCATATAAAACATTACACAGTTTTGAACAGATTTTCTTTTGTTGAAAACCAGAATTCAGCATCACCATTTACACCTCTGAGCTGCTGGTACCAATAAACTCAATGTTGAAACTAGCTCCACTCAAAACAGCGCCAATGTTTTAACATGCTACACTGCAAACTTACCCCTGGCAGTAAGGGATGCTAAAAAGAGAGTCCTGGACAGCAAGAACCCCCCCCCCCCCCCCGCCCCCATTTAAAGGGAATCTGGGCAGCTGCTATTTCCAAGGACCTCATTTAAGGAGGTCACAGCATGGACAACACAGCTGAATTGGTCTAGGAAAGTACCAGGCACAACCAGCCAACAACTAACGGAGCAGCCTACAACTAAAGCTCGGCTGCCCACCGGGAGGTCTCTGCTTATAGAACACAAGCATTTAATTAAACGTCAGGGATTAAACCTGTGATTTCAGAAGCTTAATTCACGCGAGTTATTTAAGGCTTAAAGGCAAAACCCCACTCTTTAGATGAGAACCAGCCCCCGCCGGTACCAAGTGCACCGGAACGTTTTACCCTGCGCCTCGCAGACAGCGTACGCTGCCCAGGCCTTTCACCTCAGCCACCCCGACCCCGCAGGCCCGCCACGGGACCCCCAGCCTCCTTCCGCCGCTGTGTGCGGCCTGAGCCGCCCGTTGTTCCCCCACCCCGTACCTGCTTGGTGGCCATGCCTGCGCGGCCGAGGCAGCGCGGCTCGGACGCCGTCACCTAGCAGCGCTGGGGCCGCCGTTAGCCAACGGCCCGAGGCGAGGCGCGGCGTGGGGGGGGCAGCGCCCGCCGCGCTCAACTGTCGCTCCGGGCAACCTGCAGCGGGACACAGCGCCCGAGGTTGCGGCTGCTTCGCTGCTCCTCCGGCCCGCACCGCGTTACCACACGGCAGAAAGCGTGCGGGGCTGCTGCAGGGAACGAATGCATCCACCACACGCAGCCAAGCTACAGCTTGTTTCCTGCCGCCAGTTGAGCGCGCCCAGCCCCGGCTGCATGTGGTGGAGTAGCCTCAGGCTGCACGAGGCTGCCTGCTCAGGTGGGGCTGATGGAGACTGATTTGCTATGTACAAGCGCATAAGCAATAGAGAATAATGGACTGCACTTGGGATGTTTGTTTTTAAGTTACGGTAATGTATTTGCAGCTATGGCAATCAGAATTTCAGCTTTGCTGCACTTCAAGCTGAGAGTGGCTTCCAGTAGAAAATGCTCATAGAATCAGAGTCAAGTAGATTGGAAAAGACCTTTAAGATCATCAAGTTCAACCATTGCCCCAGGACTGCCAAGACCACCGCTAAACCATGTAACTGGGGGCCTCATCTACATGATTTGTGAATGCTACCAGAGGCAGTGATTCCACCACTTCCCTGTGCAGCATGTTCCAATGCCTGATCATCCTTTCCGCAAAGAAATATTTCCTAATATCCGATCTACACCTCCCCTTGATGCAGCTTGAGGCCATTGCTGTTGTACCACATGTTACTTGGGAGAAGACACCAGCCACCTCCTCTCTTCACCCTCCTTTCAGGCAGGTGCAGAGAGCCATAAGGTCTCCCCTGAGCCTTCTCTTCTCCAGACTAAACTGCCGCAGTTCCCTCAGCCATTCCTCATCACACTTGTTTTCAGACCCTTCATTAGCTTCAGTGCCCTTCTCTGGACCTGCTCCAGCACCTCAGTATCTCTCTTGTAGTGAAGGGCCCAGGCTTGATACCCTTCTAAGGCCTGCCAAGTTCAGGAAAAGAAGGATAGTTAAAATTGCTTTGAGTAGGAGGTACCATTCACTGCTGGTGAGGCAGGTATTCCTTCTTATCTTTTCAATTAAGTGATGTGTATCAATAAGTGAACACAGGTGCTTGTCTTTAGGCAAAACACTGAGACCTGCTCCAACTAAACATGCAAAAGAACTCGGCTGTGCTTGCAAAATCTGCATCAGCTCTAATGGCTGGACTGGGGTGTCAAAACCACAACAGCAAACAAGTATTTCTTCAGGTGCTGCACCAGGCCATCGTGTGCAAAATCAACTTGGGATTTAAAGAGCCTGGCTTCCCCCCCCCATCAGTAAATTAAAGAGTAGAAGAAGATAACTACCAATGAAACTGAAACAGATTTTAATGGGTATTCCTGGCATTATGAATCTGATGCTTTGACTTATCTAAATAAATTAGCATGGTCTGTATGACTTCTTACACTTCACTGTGACCAGGTCTGGATTTCAATAGGATCTGAAACAGCTGTTGCTATGTTATGAAGCTTGTGAATTTCAAATGAGAGGCTTTGTTACATTTTTCACAGCACTACAAAAAAGGTAGCATGACAGTTTACAGTGGAGTTAGCTTACTGGAAAATCCCTCTAAATGATTCAGGCCTGTGACCAACCTCGTGAACTGTACATAGAGCTTTATAAGAGTCCATATATCAAGTCTGAATCGTAAAAGTCCCTTTGTTAAAATACCACAGGCAAAGAACAGTAGGATATTTCTCCTTTGTCCAGCTGTAGAAAATCCAACATCACTTGGAATTCCCAGTCATTTTCTAAAACAGTACCAAAGCCTGCTTTTGATTTTGAAATGAGAAATGCCCCTCATACTCAACGTATCTTCGGGAGATTCAAACAAGCTATACACTATACTGGCTATAGTAAGTAACAGTCTAGCTGGAAAACATGCAAAGGGAAATGTTTGCTATTTCTATCTGATACTGAATCATTCAACCACTATAAACTGTATCTACAGAAGGCAGTAGCATGTTTAGAGCACATCACCACATACTGTTGGATGTTGTGACTCCTTTCCCTAGAAAGTGACAATTTGGCTTTTCATTATTTGATTAGGAAACTGAAAATAGCTCACCTGCTTGTAGTCTTCAGAGGAAGAAAGGCACAGTTAGGTTGCTAACAGTAGGAATGTTACAGAGAAAAATCATATTTGTATATACAGTCTTTGGCATTATCAGAGGAACTTTCTTACAGACAACTACAAACATCTGTGTTGCCTTTCATTCTTCCCCCCCCCCCATTTCATTCTTTTCCTGCAGTGACCAGTTAAACACATTTGACTAACACAAACGCAATACCAGCTGATTTTAATTAGCATTTCCAAGGCCACAGGAGGACAGCAGAAAAAAATGGTTTAAAGCTAATTTTTTTGCCTTCCTGTGGTTAACATGACTTTCATCTGAAATCCCCCCCTAACAAAACAATCTAAATCTAACTTCAGCAATAAGATCAAAACAATAAAATGGTGGAAGGATGAAGAATGAAAGGATCGGTGACAGTAAAATTAAATCCAGGAAGGATAAGAAGCCGTAGGTGATATTTTTATCACTAAGTTTTCATTTTCTGAAACATTCACTGATGTTGGGTTCTTATTCCACCTTGATGCCTCAGTTATTCAAGAATACATTTATTTCTCTCTTCAAGCAGAGGCAAAAGTATTTGAAAAAGTATTCAAAACATAAGCCAGAATACTATGTACAGCGAAGTGTTCTACTGACCAGATGTTTTCTTTTTCAAGTGAAAAAAGTGATCCTTTAATTTTTAACCAAAGTACTGGCATGCTTTGTATGTTATGATTGGAGCAAATAAATAATGTCTGAAAGAACAACAAATGTAATAACTCTTGTGTGCACAAAAATTAAAGTTCTCAGATTTGGGTATTTCCTTAAAAATAGTTTCAGGAAGGGCTTTTTTCTTCCCCAGAGGTTTCAGATGGCAGACTGCAAAACATTAACTAGCATGAAAATGGAACAAGATGTTTGAATGCAATGGAATCTCATTTCTGAGATGCCTTCAACTTGTGTCTCTAAGTTGTATTCCTCAATTACTACATGGGCTAGCCACATAAGAATTCTTATGTACCTGCTTTTTGTTAAGAAATTTCCTTATACTCTCACACAGTAGTAGGTGACTCAGCAATTCAGCTTTATGATGCTACCATTCATTTGGTAGACTTCCTACACACTGACTCATTCTGTATCTCACTTCTCCAACACTCAGTGGTCCAAATGGTATTTTCAAGTATGTCAGCTGCCAAGTTCTTAAGGCACAGGATGACTGCTTTCTGAAACAAAGATGTAACTGCACACTTTACCTTGCACCAATTTTACAATATACTTTTTCCACTAATAACTTACCTTACTTGGCAAGAGTACAAGCACAACTGTCCTGATAAGATAGCCAGCTATTACCTAGATGATGCATTTTTCTAACATGTCTCCTTCCTTCGAAGGCTTTCTGAGAAGGCAGAAACGTCGAGCTGTCTCAAATCACTACTAAACAGAGAAGTTTTGTAGATGCCTTAGAACAAAAAAGAAAAGGCAGGCAGTATTCTGGTCAGAACCTGCGATACAGGGAATGTAAATATTCAGATAACTTTTGAACTCATTGCAGCAAACCAAGCAACACCAAACCAAGCACATGAATACACTATTTCTTTCATTCAAAATAAAGCCCATTTGTGCATTTCTAACAGTGAGAAAGCTTTCATTTCATCAACGAAACATGCCTTTGTAGGAAACGCATTATCCAAGCCACAAAAGGTTACCACCTCTTTTGAGTGCAATTCCTTTTCTGAGTCTGTGAAGAAATGAAAACACAGAAGTTTTGAAAAAAAGACCAAGTTTATTTTTTTTATTATATAAAAAGGTCATGAACTGCATAAAGATACGACTTCAGTCATCTAAAAAATGTTATTCATCACTCATTTACACTTGATAACTCCCAGTAATATGGCAGGAAGCAAGATGGGCTAACAGTTGTCTACAATGTATGTATTTACATTCAATTGAAGTATGCATGAATGATAATACTTTTAAATAAACACACTGATCCAAAGAAAATCTGATTCAAGGTATATTTTAAGTACAAATAAAGTCTTCAAAACTGAAGTTCCTTGGATAAGACAAATTTTCATTTATTTTAATTTACAGATAAGTTAGCTCCAAAAGTCGTAAGAAATGTAAACATCAGATACCACGATAAAAAGAACAACAACTTTGTCATAAAGTGCTGGCATATGTTTTCAGCTTTATTTTCCAGATGTTAAAAATAGAATACCAATGTACGAAGACTTTCACAAGCTTCCCAGTTGCAAGTCCAGATCAGTAATGAGTTTTAAAATATAATAATTTTATAAATACTTTTCTACCTTTGCCTGTCACAGCTTTTGACGTTTTCTTCCTTAAATGAAATTTAACTTCTCAGTATGTATAAAAGTTTGTATTTTGAATTTACCCAGTTCAAACTGAACTCCATGCTCGTGGAAAAAACAAAACGCTAGGTTAAGACTCCACTGGGAAAAGCCAAGGCCTTTGAAAAGTAAGGGTATGAGGTACCTGAATACAATTCAGCAACTGCTCCAGCAAAGTCACTTTATATATTATCAGTATTACCGAAAGAAAGTTACATGATAAGTAATACAGAGGAGGCTCAGCATGGTTCATTTACGCCTAGGCAACTGAGCTTCCCATGTGCTGGATTTTTACTTCCTTTTACATGAGATTAAGTCTTGGAAAACTTTTACGTCTTCTGACAAAGTAAGCTGAAATAGTCTTACATGCCTCACACCTCAGTGAATTTTTCACTTGTCAACATGAGTATCACCCAAAATAAAGACATCAGTCCCGAATTCCTCCATGCTTTATGGTGATACCTTATATTGAAATCTCTTTGTAAAAAAAACCATGTTCCTTCCTTGTGTGAAGAAAGATTAAATACAACCTTTTACCATTCATTAAGTTCACCTCAATCCTATGTTGTTCCACAACCTCAACCTGCCTATTGACAAGCCCACAGGCACACTTCAGATTGTGATACTTATATTATACAGAACAAACCAAACACAAATCAAAGACAATTAAGTCTAAGCTCTGAGGAGTGGAAAATCCCAGAAGTATTTTAAAGTGCTCTTTACTTTTAAAGTATTTACAAGAGTTTTAATACATTCCCTACACAAAAAGACTTCCAGCCTTGTGTTACAATTAAGATTTTATCTTGTCAGTATTAGTTTCAGGCTGTTAAGGCATGATTGGTATTTGCTTAACATTGACATAGGCATTATTTCCTCAGAGCCCAGAAACAGGAAGTGAAAAGGATAGAATTAAAACCAAAAACAAACTCACAAAACTCAATAAAACCAATAAACGAACCAAATTTAAAGGCTTCAAATAATTATTAAGTAGTTTGTCTTTAAACACTAACACACTGCAGTCCATTTCTCTTAGAGTGGGCATGAAGCTAAATTATTATGGATAACAATATGTGACTGAAAGATGCACTGCACTTCTACATTACAGGGGCATAATGAAAAGCTTTTAACTGCAGCTTCACTGCAAAACCAGTTATTTTCAGTTTATTCAGTTGATACTTTTAACTCTTCAAGAGGCTTTTTGGTTTGGTTTTTTTTTTGTTTGCTTGGTTGGGGTTTTTGTTTAAGATGAGGAATAGGCCAATACAGGTAGATGATGCTATTTCAGAGGTTTTATGAAAGCAAACTAGTTTATCAAATATTCAGATGAGCATGGGACCCTCATCCTCTCCAAATACAACTTACTGATAAGAAGTAACGAACCACTAGCACAAGGACTGACAATCTACCCATTTTCTATTCACCATTGCAGAAATCCAACTCAATTTTCTGTTGGGAAACACAGAGTATGCATTATAATCCCTAAGTGGACCAGATCAGTAAGGCAGAAACATTTCCTTAACTGCTAATGATCCTAGAGAGAAAGCGGCTTTACAAATGGCCCCAACAGACGTACCATATTCCCAAAACATGCCAACTTCAGCTCCCGTTTAAAGTGATGAGAATGGTCACAAGTAAGCCCAGTAAGACAGCTAGATTCAGCTTCCCTGCTTAGACCGATTTCTTAAGGCTAGTCATAAAAGCGTGCGTGTATTCAACCACTGTTTGGCAAAGCTCGAGCTTAAACTCATTTTCAGCTTTTAGTTTGTTCACTCTGGCAAAATTTTTGGACTAAAACTTGAAAAGTGCAAAAATATTTAATTAAATCTTCTTAAAAAAAATAATTCATTTTACTGGCGCAACCAACCCCAATTTTTCAGGGGTTAAATCCATTGCCAGCAACGGACAGAAAAGGAAGCACCAGCATAAAAGAATCAAAGTGCATTTCTAGTATGCCAATGCTGCACAAATTGGCAAGCTATAATCTTATATTTGCCACCTGAACAGATTATGCTAAATCCATTTTACAAAAGTCTGTGTTACAGATTAACATACGAAGTCTGTCATGAAGTCTTGGGGATACTGCAACGAATCATCAAAACGGAAACGTTTGGAGACCATACTGCTGTCCTCTGGAATGTTCTCTTTGTCTTCCTTGTTGCTACAGGTACCGTTACAACTGGATTTTACATTCCGCTCTTCTGAGCATTTTGTGGTGTGTCCTGGCATGAGAGAAGAGCAGCAAGTTTCTTCAGGGCTACACAAGAGTATGAACTCCCCTTGCTGCAACCACAGATGAGAAAGACAGGCCTCTGCTGTGGGTCTTTGCCTTTGAAAGAGAAAAGGGTGAATTTCCTTAAGTTCATCAAGAATCAGAACAGGGAGGAAGGTTATCGAGGGTATAATGAAGACATCAAGATGCCCAGAAGCAAGAAAGCAAGTAGAGCAGTGACTGTGACAACGTCAAACATCCCGCAGGTCCACACTAACATTTATCGAATCAGGCTCTTCATAATTGCTTCCCTCATGATACTATGGTTCTCGAGAATTATTCTTGATGTTGACAAACCCTCTATATGAGATGCCAAAACAGAGAGGACTCTTCAGATATGAGTTTATACAGAGTCCTTATTTCATCAAAGTAGGCACTTCATAGGTACCACTGTCCCCTGCAGCCAACAAACCTCTTTCTCAACTAAACAACAGGAACACACCTGCTTGCCACAGGCTCTCTGAAGCAGAGGGACGACTACTGTCTCACCACAAATGACAATACTTAGCACTATAATTGGTAGCACCTGACCATGCCTAGTAGAACATGACTGAGTCCACTAAATACTATTCCCCCATATATATCTTTTAGGGTGGTGTTTTTTGGTGGTTTGATCTTGGGGGTTTGGGTTGGGTTTGGTTGTTTTTTTTTTTTTTGGCATGTGGCAGTAGGGTTTTTTTTGGTTGGTTTTTACTACATTTGCTGCTGCAACAGCCAAAAAATATCCAGATTTAACCCTATGCAGCAAGTGCAGACATAGTTAATGTCTATAAAGTTAGGTAAGTGTGCCTTACAAACAAAAACTTTGTACTTTTTAGCAAGAACATTTTTTAAGAGACTGAACATGGCAGAACAAAGTATTCTTGAAGAATGTGTGCTCAGTCAGAAGACTGCCAAATTTTTTACATAAAACATATTAAAATAGAAAGATGCATTAAAGATAAGTGAAGAAACAGAAAGCACACCATCAAAGAGATTGCATTTTGTCTCTCCAAATTGCATAATAAAAGGTTAAATTATAGCCGAGAATGTGACCTTTCTAGAATATATTTCATCAGATTTGTTAGTAAGTTGTCCTTTGAATGAATATGTAAAGAAACTCAAAATATGAAGCTCAAAGCACAAGCCTGACTAAAAGAAAAGCCAGACAGTGAACCAGACATCATTTCCATACACTATGGAAAGGCATAAACCTACTGATAATACCAATGCATTGTGAAATGCTTGCCTGATCCTATCAGTGGTATTAAGCTCCCAAATTAACATTCACTTTTTCTAGGTGCTCCACGAACATAAAAGATAAGATTCTTGCCCGGGGCGGGGGGGGGGAGGTGGGTGTTGTTACTTACTCTGGATTTTTTATGAGGAGTTTTTGAATGAAGTCTTTGGCAGGCTGTGAAACTGATGAAAACGTTTCTTCTGAATAATCCACGTTAACTTGAGATATATTAAGGTAAGTTTCTTGATTATCAGCTCCAACAAATGGAGATTCTTGCGTCAGCAGCATGTATGAAATTACGCCTATGTTCCTGAGACAAAGAAAAAACACAATGAATAATCCTACTAGGATACCTGAACAATATACCCTATATATTTGTTGTCCTACAGATCTAACTTCCTGATGTATGCCACACTCGGAGAATTAGAACATCATGCGACACCTGTTTTCTGTGTTTCAAGGACGTACACACACAAGGAAAGCTATGTATGCATCTCAATAAAAGGATTTCTGAAAATTGCTTGCTTTCAAATACAACTTTTTCCTCCCATTGAGATTGCCAGGAAAAGGAAATACACTGCTTTTACACAGCCCACTCTTATGGGCAATTCTGGATGTCAGAACTGCAACAAGATAGGTTTTATTTACATGTGAATTAGAAAGTCTATCTTGCACTATAATTCTGGATGAAGTAACAATGACTGAGACTTAGTCAACCTTTCTGTATCATTGACATCCCAGTTGTGTAACAATATCCTCATGCTGAAATCTTTTTCCCCAAGAACATGAGCATGAGGACCACATCATCATGTGATTTATTACAAATCTTAGTTTCTTGATGAGTAATAAAAATGGGTTTGTGATCTGACAGATCAAACCTTAGTACTCATTAGCGGGGAAACACGCATCCTGAGTTTGTCATTCTGAGTACAGCACCGATAGTTTGGTTTTGTGTTTTTCCAAAAAGCAAGCAAATAAATAAAAAAAAACCATTCACAAACAGATATAATTGCTATTATGAGCTAAGAATTCCAAGGAGTTAATTAGATCACAGCAACTTTTAAGGCTTAATTATTTAGATGCTCAAAAATGTTTTGTTTTTAAGGAAGGATCTCAAAGGTAGCTTTACACTAACATAGCTCATGAAATTAATAGGCTACAAAAGCATACTTAATGAAGTTGTGGATCAGTTTAAGACATTTGTCTCATTGTTTATGACACATTCTGCAGATACTGCTCTGAAGGTAAGAGGTAGAAAGTTAAAACACTTCTTATCATTTGCATAGTAAAATTATTTAATGATACAAAAATGGGGAGGGAGGAGTGTCCAAGAGTAGTTGCTACCTGAAACAAGTCATCCAAGAGTAGCTAATGCCCAAATTGTTCAGTTATTGTTCCCTTACAACAAATACTTAGACTCTGCATGCTTAGAAGCCACTTGTATTCCATACCAGATGTGCAACAGACCCATATACAGTAATTCCTGTAAACCCCAAGTTACATCCCAAGGGCTCCTTCCCCTCCCAACTCTACCTCTTCTGGTCAGCCCAACAGAAGTAACTCAGAACTGCAGAGTCCGGATCTGGCTCCAGTCTGGACTGTTAAATGGTCATGACTACCTCAATGAAATGAATTATCATATACAACCTACCACATATCTGTAGCTGTGGTAATGGGATCGTAGTTTAAGATTTCTGGAGCTAGATAAAGAGATGGAGAGAATAAAAACACTTTAATGTATTTATTAAAGTGGCCATGAATATTCACACACTACATTTCTGGCAGGTATTCTGCCAACCATTATGAATCTAACCATGCAGTTTCAATAATCAAGTTTACTATTTTCAAGCCACAAGGGTGGAAAAATGTTATTTTCATTTGATTGCTTAACTGGTTCACGTTAATATGCACACTTTAGACATTATATGGCCTGAAGTCTATTCTGTACGTATTCCAAATCCCAAGATATTTTGTAATCAGATGCACATACATAATATAGTCTTCTAACTGGTTTTCAAGTGTATAGCTTTTTAAGCGGAATGCACAGACTTCAGCATGCTAATGCTGAAAAGCCAGATGACCAAGCCAATTTTAGGCTCAGTGGCTGTTAGCACATAGACTCATAGAATAGTTAGAGTTAGAAGGGGCTTTAAGATCATCCCAGTTCCAACTCCCCTGGCATGGGCAGGGACACCTCCCACTAAACCACGTCACCCAAGGCTCCGTCCAACCCCGCCTGGAACACTGCCAGGGATGGAGCATTCACAACTTCCCTGGGCAATGGTAAAGAACTTCTTCCTTATATGCTAGGTAACAAGTTACTGACTACAGATTTAAGTGGTCTTGAAACTGAGCGTAGGCAAATCATCAAGGAAATCTGCCCCTCGGAGAGTGCCAAGTGTTACTGGCATTCTTTCCCTTTCCAGGGATTATTTTTATCTCATTGAATCATCGTACTAAACAGCATTCCTCATTCAAAAAGCATTTCTTTGTGCATGCTAATGTTAAATTCTTTTGATTAGAGTTGAAATACAACAGCCAAAATTTCCTGTTGATTTAAGAGTCTGCATCACAGCAGCAGTAAATACCACAGCATGAAATGAGAGGTGCACTTGTTGATACCATTTGGTCGGCTTTTTTCTAGTGGAACTATTTGTAGACTACTCTAAGAACAGCTCAGAACGTGTTGCCTTGTCCTGTTTCTCTTTCTCCAGTAATGACTGATAAGTAGATAAGCACATTATATGAAGTGTTTCTGCCTTCTCAAAACCACACATCAGAGACTGTGAAGCAACTCTTTCATACCTAGATACTCTGTTGTTCCCATGATCTGCCGCAGTTCACCAGCGTTCTCAAGCTTCCGAGACATACCAAAATCTACTATTTTTACATCACCAAGAGGATTGACACTGCTCAGCAAAATATTTTGAGGCTAGAACAGGAAAGATTTGATTCTCAGTTAATAAAAACACAAGCTGCAAAACTTACCAATGTACTAAATGACTTACCAATTTCTACTATGCAATACTTACTACTAAGTTTTAAAGAATTAATCACTAATACATTTTTTCTCATAATTTTCTGTTACACATTTAACAAATTATCACAATATTAAATCAAATATAAAGTACTAAAATAGAAACTCTGCTGCAGCCTCACCTTTAAATCAAGATGAACAATGTTGTTTTCATGCAAGCAGCGAAGTCCTTCAAGTATCTGTCTTATAAGTCTTACAATATCCCTTTCCCCAATTCTGTCATCCAGATCTGGGACACACAAGTCAAATATTTCTCCTCCAGCAGCACTGAAACACATTCAACAACACTTACATATGAAGTCTGAATTTTCAAGCTTAAGTGAGGAAAAATTTTATACATAGTACCAATGTATACATTCTACATTCATTTTCTCAGAAAGGCTGGGAATATTATTACTTTTTTTTTCTAACTACACACTTATGCCAAGACATACAATATAAGCACTAAGGGGAAGAAATCTGATTATGCTTTTGTGAGATAATAAAACAGAACTTTGTGGCAGACAACCTCATAATGCTTTGGTACCCTCAAGCACACTTTCCTGTAAGTGAGTGTGAAGATGCTTCAGGAAGGTGAGTTCTATCATCATCCTGTACCAGAAGGAGCCTCTTCAAGTCAAATCTAAAATTTCTTTCATTTGATCAGTTCCACTAATAATTCAAAGCAAGAAAGCCCAGCAGTAGTCTGAAGTTGCAAGTAAACCCCATTATTCCTCATTATGTGGCTGTGGTGTAAATGCGTGAACTACAACACAGTGAACAGAGTTGCTGAAGGTTATTTCTGGAGTAGGAGGGAACTGTCTACTTGCCACCCTAGGTCCTGCCATTCTGAAGGAAGACTAAAAATCAGAGAGGTAGCAGGAAGCACACCTAGCATGCTGCTGCTGATTAAATATGCAGTTGCCTAGTCAGTTAGTTCTTCCAGAACTCTGGCAGACACAGCATATTCAGAAATACAAGGGCTCAGCTCTGTCACATTGAAATCTACCATTGCCACACTAACAACAAAGCTGACATTGACAAGCTCCGTGTTTTTACACAGAATCTCAAATATATCTTCCTCAGAAAAAGGCTGTTGTTTGCTTATAAAACCCCCTACTATTACAGCATAGAGGAAGCATGCAAATAACCATGTTGCATGTGGTTAATTAGTTATAGTTCTATAGTCTGCCACAGTGTCAGCTGTTTCCTTTCGTGCTTGGTTTGACATAATTACTCAGCCTGCTCTAACTACCGGAGATACTCTCTCTCAAAGATAAAGAGCTGCCTCAGAACTACCTACCAGTAAGCCTGAATTTTATCATTCACAAAATGATAAGTGTATAAAAAAGTTAGATAATGGACAACACGAATAAACACAGTCACTAACCTGCTGGAGCTATGCAGGGTACCAGTAATGCCTCTCCTTTTGCCTTATGACAAAATGCAGATGAGCAGTGGATGTTATTCAGCTTTAACACTGTTTTCAACACTGTTCCCCACAGTATTCATGTATCCAAGTTACTATGTTACAGACTGGAGGGGTGTACACACAGATGACTAAAGAGCCCAACAGCTCAGCTGAAAAGGATCTGGGAGTCCGCACAGCCAGCAAGCTGAAAGCAGCAAAGGTCAGCAGCACCTTGGGCTGTAGTGAGTGCAGCAGAGCCAGCAGGCTGAGGCAAGTGACTCTCACTAGACCACAGCTAGAATGCAATACCCTGGTTTAGGCTCCCCAGTTCAGGGAAGATACAAAGAAGCAAATTCAGCATCAACTGAGAAAGCAAATAAAAAGATCACCGGATGACCTGTAGCACACATAAATACATATCTTCAGAAATACAACTTAATAGAATCCTACACAATGTAAAACTCTGAACTTGCAGATACAGCTCAGGAACAACCCAACACCAGCAAGGACCATATGTAAGAGGAGAAACACAGCTAGAAGGGATATACTTAATTATTTTATGAGCAAGAGACTCAGTTCTTGCAATTCTTTTAAAAGACTGCTTCAGAGTTCTGGTAATGAGAAAAACAAAAGTATGTGTTCTGCTACAGAGGACATAATTCAGAAGCATAATCAGCCCTTTGCTTATCCCCACAGAACTAGGAACACTTACTGCAAGACTTCTGAACGCTACTATAAAGTAGACTATTAACATCATTGTAGCATAAGGAAGTTGTTTTACTACAGACCTTTAACAAGCAAGACAGCTGAGCTGAAACAGAAGCAGGAAAACATTATGGCTTCTATGTGAACTTGTTCTCAGCAAGAAGTCCAAAACTGGTCAGCTGGATTTCACTTCTACATTACTTATTATTTTAGCCTTCTTGGAACAACAAATAGTATGTTAGGGATCATCTAGTTCCCGGAAAAAAGCAAGCTAGATTCTGTGGCAGATTTGAAGGAATTTATCGTGGTGCATGCAGACCACCATTAACAGCTCTTCAAATACTTTGTATAAGAAACGTAAATCCTAGAGAGAGACTTCCTGAATAGCTTCACGAATTGCATTTTTGTTCCTCACGTTACACACAAAATTTACACATACAGGAAGTATGACAGATAACTCACATTCAAATTCAATCCCCCAATTAAACCTGTTTTCAGAGCTAATGACAAGTGACAGGGACATCTAAACATACAGAATTTTGGAGGAAATAGCTCCAAAAGCCAAACACTTTTAAAACAACAAAAGCACTACATTTAGAAGGTCAGAACCCACAAAAGACTGTAATTTTTCAGTCACCAGAAAGCCTCAAGTGGTGACTTGAGGCAAAATTCACAGAACATGGTTGTGCTCAGCTCTTAGCTTCTCCGAAATCTGTGTATTTAGTATCAATGGCTACTTTTTTTTGGGTGGGAGAGTGGGGCAGTATGATTTAGGATGCATCAAAGCACTATGCACTTTCTAGATTCAAGAACATCCTCTCTGGCCAGTTTGCATAAAGATCTTTAGGACAAAGAAAACGATTCCACCCTAGAGTTTGTATTCAGGTTTTCTATCAGGTCAGCCTGACCTGAACATCGATCAGAGCTTATTACAAAAGTCCAGCTAACAGAAGAAATAATCTGCTCAAATTAAACAGGCAAGTTTTAATCAAAACTACCCACCTGAAGTATTTAAAGGCACAAAAACTATTCCAATTTGAAATAAAATGGAATAGTCTATGAAGGTAGTGCGGGAGGAAAGTGACTCCTTTCATTTTTCAAAGCTTTTTGCAAGGAAAAAGTGAAAATCTTTCAGTCCATTTTTAAATGTTTTGAGTGCAGAACTACTAT
Organism: Amazona ochrocephala; assembly: GCA_039720435.1. Taxonomy (NCBI): domain Eukaryota; kingdom Metazoa; phylum Chordata; class Aves; order Psittaciformes; family Psittacidae; genus Amazona; species Amazona ochrocephala. Next base: position 74,980,935 of record CM077881.1, on the reverse strand, counting down.
ATGTTTTGGTCTGGTTTTTTCTAATGCCTTATTCCATATTGTTTGACATAACTCATTAGCTGTGGATGTAACAAAACATATACACAACTAAAGATTCAAATTAACACCAACTGATTCAACTCTTGCATTTACATGCAAATAAGTTATACCAAAAAAGTCCCTAAGAGCTTATAAAGCATAACATAATGAAATATTAACACAATATTGTGCTGTTGTAGTTCTTCTAAGTGTTCAGGCAACTCATGCAAAAACTAAAGAGTATACTGCCAGATTCGTTACTACAAATGTGCAACATGGATGAAGGCGTACTTACTATTCCAACACTAAGATGATTTCATTTGCTGTTTCATAGACTTCATGGAGATTAACTATGCGAGGATTAGATTTCATTAATTCAAGCACAGCAATTTCATGAAGAATCTCTGCTTTGCAGTCTTGACCTCTTCTTCTTTTCTTTAAAAACTTAGCTGCATACTCTTGGCCTGTGGATTTAGCTATACATTTTCTAACCACAGCACATCTTCCTCTACAAAATAAAAGGGAAAACATTAAGAGATATAAAAAGTATGTAAATTGCCATTAGGAATAGAAAGGCATGACAAATAAGTGGAAACCAAGAAAAAAATTCACAGGGGAATACCATGATTGGCCTGCTCTTACACTACTCCCTGAACATTCACTTTCAGCCACTGTAGCAGAAAGGATAACTAAGCTAGATGAAGCTTTAACAAGACCCAGTACAATTCCCTTTATATAGACTAGCTAAGATTAAATCAGAGTATGAGGTTACATGGTTATTCTCAATGTAGGATCACTGAATCCTAGAACAACCCAGGTTAGAAGGGACTTTCTGAGATCTCTAGGAAAACCTCCTGCTTGAAGCATGGCTAGCTATGAGATTCTGCCAGGCCGCTCAGGACTTGCTTCAGACTGGCAGTACTGTATGAAAAAACCTCTTTATCCACATTATAGTATCTACAGGATACAGTAATAAACTAAGCAAAACCTTGTGAAATGCAGAGGATGAACACAGAAAATGAAGCATATTTGTATGCTGGGGACAGGGGAAAGGTCTTGAGTGCAGGAACTTTTAAAGAAAATTTACCCTCATGGATCATGTAGCACTACTGAAAAAAAAAAAACCCAGGCATGTACAAAATGCTTAGAAACATCTTAACAGAAAGACACCAGTACTTAGCATTCTCTTCCTCAATTACAGTTAGACCAAGTGTGCTGCTTTCTTTCCTAGCCAACTGTTTAGGTATGGAAACAAAAATGTATTGTGGCAAAGAAGTGTTTATAAGAGAAAACCACACTCTGTAGTTAAAACACCAAGCTGACCTTTAAAAAAAAAAATAGGGGAAAAAATGCAGTTTTTTAAGCCAAGTTATAAACTGAAAAAAACAATGTTTTATAATCACAAGTTTTGCATTCCCAGAAATGCCTAGCTGCATACTTGCAAAGTGTTTTCAAATGATAAAACATGATTAAAAAAAACCCAACCCAAACCAAACAAACAGAACTTGAAGAGCTAAAATAAGCTGCATAAAGTTCTAAAAACAGTTCTAAAACTGTGTACAAAGAACAAGATCTACACTTCTGGGCTGGGGTTTTTTTTTTAAAGGTCTTTCCATGCACATTTTTTGTTACCACAGCATAAAAACAAACTTCATGAAGAAGCTCAGTATGAGCTATCTGAGCTGAGCTAATTTCAACTAAATTAGCTTCTTGAGTAGAAAGCACTATGTTGCCCTGCAAGGCTTTGCCCTTCTGGTGCAAAAACACCCCAATGCCTAAAAGGAACATATAGCAGAATCATAGAATGGTTGGGGTTGGAAAGAATCTTAAGATCACCTAGTCCCATCCCCCTTCCATAGGCAGGGACGCCTCACTCTAGACCATGTCACCCAAGGCTCTGTCCAACCTGGCCTTGAACACCACCAGGGATGGAGCACTCACAACTTCCCTGGGCAACCCATTCCAGTGCCTCACCACCCTTACAGTAAAGAACTTCTTCTTTATATCTAACCTAAACTTCCCCTGCTTTAGCTTAAACCCGTTGCCCCTTGTCCTATTGCTACAGTCCCTGATGAAAAAAAAAGGTTATGTCTGTCTTTTTTGGAGAAAAATCTGTAGACTTTAGTATTTAATAAAGAAAAGGTATGAGCATCTCATGAAAAATGAGATTTCCATTTGCAAATAACCATGTTAAATACCATTTGTACAAACTGACAATCTAGAAATACATTCAACAAAACAGCCTCTTGCTATCATTTATTTCAATCTCAGATACAGGATTTGTCCTTTTTTAAAGCATTGAGTTCATAAAGTTAATTTTTAATGTTAGAAACAAAATTAATTTAAGAGATGAAAGTTATTTACAACTTGGTACATGCACACTCTTGATTTTAGTAACTATCTGTAAGCCTGGAAAGGCCAAGTTCTTTCTTAATTGTGAAAAATTGTTAAACCAGCTTATTATTGCAGACCATTTAAAGTTACTGAGCCGAACTTCACAATATAGCCAAGTTTAAGACACTCCCCCACAGCTCACATTCTTGTTTTAACATCACATCACCCTATCAACCACAAAAGTTTCTCTAAAATTAAAAAACGGGAACTGGTTGAGTTTCATGAGAACACTGAGATCTTCCCTGATCAGTTTCTGCGTATCTTCCTTCTAGCTGCTCTGAGTGTAACAGCTTTAAAGGGTCAGCACTATCTCCAGATCGATCATGTAAGAATTTCCACTTCTTTATACTGCATTTGTAGTGTGCCAATTATTAAGACAAAATTATTAGACAAAAATATTGCTTTAGAGTAGTGGAATTTCCCCAGAAATGCAAAATGTCATATCTGAGGTGCTGCACTGAAGCAAGCAAAGCTCGTCTCCCTCCTCCTTGCCTGCAAAGTAACTGCTTAACCATCACACACTTTATAGCCCAATTTTATGAGATAAAAAACAATTTCAAGTTGTTTTGATATCCCAAGTTATAAACCACAGAAATTCAACTACTTCAAAAGAAGCCAAGCCATCCACATACTGGGGACAAAAACTACTTAACACACCAAACAGAACCTGCCTGCCTTATGAGTCAGTCTCAAATACCAAAGGACCTAAAAGATAAGGGTGTGGGAGGAAGAAATGGGACTTGTTAAGCTTAAGTAGAGAAGAACAAAAGAACCTTTTACTAAGTAACATGAAGAGGAAAAAGAAAATTGCAAGTGAAAAGAAAAAGCACCTTAAATCTTTAGGGGAAGCTACAAAGGTGGATTTTACATCACTTAAACCCTTGTAAATACTTAAAACATTAAAAGAACTAAACACAGACATTGTTAGGCCAGGAAAAGTAAAAAGTATGTTTGGAAAACATACTGCTCTGCTTTTGTTTCTTTAGATTTTGGCACTTACTTTGTTATGCCTGATTTTGCATGTACATAAAGTTTTAAAGACTCCGGTTTGGAATCCACACAAAATCAATACTTTTGTTTGCTTTAGACATCATCTCACAGGTTGCATAATCTAAAAATCCAGCTGTTTGACAATACTGGAGCACAGAGGATGGTGCATATAAACTGCTTCTGCAGAGCCCAGAACTTAGAACTAGAGCTGACAGAGGGGTAAGAAAATAGAACAGTTAACAGCTGCAAGGTGCATTTTTATAGAAGTGTACCAGATGAAGCACATGCTATGGAAAAGCAAGCAAGCAAAACCTCAAGAGCTTACAAGATCACATGCAGAGGAGCATCTCTACTGACAAAATGAGTTGCAGGTACCAAAGATTGCTATGTAGCACAGCAAGGCACAAGAATTGTGAGACTGACCCATGCCACTTCTGTTCAAGGAGCCTGGAAACACAACCATGGCATTATGTTTGCATGGCTTTGCATCCAATTCACTGAGTATTTTCAAGGTATGAATTATCGCAGTGACCTCAAAAACACATTGACTCAGATGTCTGAAACTGTACCATAAATACCAAAGGTTTTTTTTCCTTCGGTTTTATTTCCTATTTTACCATTGCAAACATGAGCAAAGGAAATAGGCTGCAAAACCACTCTGAAACAGCAGGTCGTTAGAAATTTAGGCTAACTGCTTGAGGGCGAAAGGGGGAGAGAAAAGGTCTTTGTTTGCTGGACTTCAAAAAAAATCAACCTAACAACCAACTCAAAATCCCCATTCTTTTCTTGCAGTATTACCCTATGTTATCTCTTCTTTAGTTTATGTACCTGGGGTGCGATTTGTGACTAGACAGGATGAAAAGGAACATAATACCAGATCTACTTCCTATGAAAACAGGGTAAATCTGACATGGAAAAGGCTGGCAACTTACATCTCAGAGTATCTTTTCCTGGTCCCTAGAGAACCTGTTGAATACTGCGAAGAAGGGAATGAGGAAGAAGAGAGGCATACTTCATTCCCCATCTACTACCATAAAAGCTTGCCAGAAAAGGTCTCTCATTGGACAAATAATTCTCTCGCAACAGAAACTCCTCTTACTAAAAGAAGTAGAATTAATCTCACCTTCCTAGTTCTTTCGATTCAAGCATATAAAAATTGTGGAAATTGTCTGTCTTGATCTGTGTGTGCAGAGACGTTGCCAACAAGCCAGGAGGGCTTTTATTCTCCAGCTTTCTCCTTGACATGGTCAGGAACAGGTCTCCCACTTCTACCAGTCACCTGTTAAAGCAAAACATGTCAGGTTTATGTGGTCCATTAACTTCAGCACAGGAAAGCATACAGATATTAAGAGTTTAGGTCTGTCAGACTAGAATGGCTCTAAGTTTGTTTAGTAGTGACCTGAAAATACCACATTTAACCTCTGCAAAAATAAAACCTGAAAGGAATACTAATTAAGACATGCTAAGAAAATTAATTGATTTGCATTTAATTATTCTAACTTTTGAGATGAGTTGGTTTTCCCCCCTCCCTGGGCCATATCCATAACATATTTTGCATAAGCTTCGGTTCTGGCAAAAATGCTAGTAACTATTTAACTGTTAATGATATGTACTTTTTTTTTTAAGCTTCCTGAAAATAAGTTTCACCTCTTCCTTGGATTCTGGGTAACTTCCAGCAATTCCTTTAAGTTTATACTTTTAACTGGTATCGCTAAGGGACTTAACCAAAACTCCTTCCCTTTTGCTCTCTGTAACACAGCAGGAATAGCTAACCAAAGAGGGGAAAAACAGAGGGCTTTTTTTTTTTCCAGTGAGAAGATTCACATTCTTATTAAACTCAGAGCTCATCTAAGCTTCATTTTAACACTAGATTACTTGTTCAGAAAGCAGCATGAATGGACAACATCCTCTTTGCAAATTCAGATCATTTAGAACCAAATGATGTAGTAATCTTGATTAAATTACCTTAATAAACCAGTAGAACAGCACGTTATGGAGATACACCCACCCACACTATTTCTACTACTGTCAAAAAAAGTAAGAACACTGAGTTTTGGCATTCACATTTACAGGCCTAAAGCACTGCTTCAGGCAAAATGCACAAGCAAGACAGAGAAGGGTTACTGAAGGATAGCCAAAGTCTTAATTAATGGTTTATTTTAAGTTGCATAGTAAGTTTACCTTTATTAGCTATGGAAAAGAAAAAAAATCACAAGGACGTTACAGTTCAGATATAGTTAACAAGCTCACAGAAATACACTTTCAGTCTTCACATGACAGAAGTGCAGCATCAGAAACTTCTGGGGGAGCACTGAAACTAGTTATGATTCAAATATAACCCAGCACCCATCAAACACTGTCCAAATTACCAGTTCTTGGAACACGGACATTCATATTCGAACTATTTGGGGATTTAAATCATGATTCATGCTTTAGCAGGAGACCAAAAAGAAGCCAACCCACAAAAACCCCACGGAGTTTAAGAATATCTTCAAAGTAGCACATGAGAAGCATGAAATAGTTTCTTACAAACAAATATGCATTCCATTTTCCCCAGTTATATGGCAGCTTATCATTTAAGAGACTGATTCAGGTGCCTCAAATTTTACATGACTCTCCTCAGAGCTGTATTCACTGAACAGTTTCACAGTTAAACTTACCTGTTACTGCAGTACTTTAGCATTAAGGGATTTATGTATATTAGACATTGACCTAATCGATTATGAGCTTGTTATTTTCAAATGCACTATGTAAGATCTCACTTTAAATCATTATTCTTAAAGAGCGACTATTAAGGAGAATTACTGTCCTATGCTGAATTAACTTTGTCTCTCTGGTAACGCACACCATCTCCTTTTTTTAGCTTGGTATCATCAATAATAGAGGAAAACCAGGCAGTCACAGCAGGCAGAAAACCACAATCAGGCACATCATCTATCCAAGAGAACTAGATCCAACTTCAAATCCGATTAGCTATGAAAAATGGCACAAGCTCTAATACACTATTTCCAAAATTCAAAGTGACACCTGCGCTGTTACACACTGCACCATGTACTTGAGTAACAAACATCAGAAGCACGGATCTTATATTTGCAAGCTTCCCATTAAAGAGGAAACCTCCCACTGAACTACCTGTAACTGGGCAGAAAGCCACTTCACTGAACTATTGCAGAGGTCAAGTCCCAGCTCCGGACTAGGAACACGTTCAGCAAAGAAGGACGTCGGAAGAACAGCACCAGGGCACGACGCGCCGCTGCAGGGCCCGCACCTCCCCGGGTGTGAAGGGGGGCAGGCACCCGGCACCAGGCAACCCGCCGGGCCCGCCGAGCCCTGCGGCAACTGCGCGGCCGCCCACCGGAGCGGGTCTGAAGGATACGCAGCACTCCCTCGCCTCCACCCTGCCCTACTCTGCTACCGCACAGGGAGCTGTGTGGGGACTGGCCGCGCCCGAGGGCGCCGAAGCCGGGACGGGCCGGTGGCATCAGGCAGGACGCGGCCCAGGGTACCCCAACCCTACCCACAGGCACCCCCACTAGCGCTGTCCGGGCCGAGAGAGCGGGCAGGAGAGGCAGCACGAAGCGCCCGCCGCCCACTGAGCGCACCACCGGACCCGCCCGCCCTCAGCTGCGGCAGAAGAGGCCGGAAGCCGCAGCGCCGGCTGGGGCACACTCACCTCTCCCCACAGGACTCCCAGAGGTCCCTCACAGACCAGCAACCGCCGCAACGGCCCCCGCCGCGCCGCAGCCCGGCCCGCTCCCCGCCAACCGCCGCACCCGCACAGCCGGCGTTTGAAAAGCGCAGCCCGGGAGATGTGGCCGCCTCGGACTCGCCCGCCCACCTCGGCCGCACAGAGCCAATCCGCGCCCGCCGGGGCCAGCCTTCTGCACGGCGATTGGTGGAACGCCCTCCGACCGCGGAGCGCCCCCGCCCCGGCTGCCCTCGCCCCTCGAAGGCAGCCGGGCGGGGCGGGCGCGGCGCGGGGACGCTGCCGGCGGGGGCTGAGGCGGGCGGGAGCTGGGGGTGCTGCCGCTGCCTCCGCCGGCGCCTTCGTGCGAGCTGAGGGGGCAGCGCCGGCGCGGCCCAGACGCGGTTCCTCCCCCACCTCCCGCGGTGCTGGGAGTCGCGGCCTTGCATGACCTCTCTGGGGCAGACCGGCTGCCTCCCACCTCGCTACCCAGGGTGCAGGGCCCGGCCGGGCGGTTGCCTGGGAGCCGGTGGGGGACCGTCGGCTGATGGCGCCTCCGGGACACTTGTGGCAGAGCTATTTTGTTTCGCCACCTCTGGGAGCGCAGGGTGCAGAGGGCCTCCGGGTTGCACCGATAGTATCTGCTGGTGGGGATTATCGGTGCGCGCTGCGTCCAGAGAGCACAGGGGGAAGCGCAAGGTGCATGGGGTGCGATGGTGCTGAGGGCAGCTGCGCCGCGCCAGCCCCGCGGAGATGTGACAAATCTGCAGCGTTTCCTTTCGCTTCTGGTCTAGCGCAGCTGGGGATGTGACAAAGAGCCCGCAACCGCAATGACAAAACGTGTGTGTGCTTACCCGCAGCCACTGATGCAGATGGGCTTTTCATGTTACATTCATGACGCAGCCTGCAAAGTCCCAGATGACCGTATTACTGCCTGGGACCAGTTAACACAGATACATACCAGTACGCATATTCGCACATGCATGTTCAAACGGGAACAAACCTACTTTTTGGTGCTTTTTTACAAGCACAGGGCCTGGTTTTGACAATTTTCCATGCACGTAAGTGGCAACTGGGTGTTCAGAGGCTCTTGCCTTAGGGAGCTCGAGAGAAAAAAAAGGAAAGTTAAAAGTCTTTAACTTGTGGTTGCAAAGACCCTTCTTGAGGATATAAAACAGCCTCAAGCATGATTTAGAAATGAGAAAATTAGGAAGAGTTCTAAAATAGCTGCAATTTGTTTGTCAAATTGCCTGCCTTCATGAAGCAATCCAACCAGCTGCCCTAGAAATCTGCAAACATCCGTTTTATTTGCCATAAAGGCAGTAATAGTATTGTAGTGTGAGAGTTTAAGAGCTACAGATTTAAGTTCAGCAGTGCATCACTAGAGTTACTGGGTTAGTTTTGTTTATGCCCTGGCACTGCCAGTGAAATGGGTAATTGCAGTGTGCGCAGCAAGTACAGTACCCAAGTCATGCTGTCACAGCAATGCTTACATTAAGGTTAGTTAAAGGAGTATAAATGAAGGTGAGACAGCTTGAGAAAGCTACAAATAGCCTTTGGAAGACTTTGGAATATGTTATACCATGCTCCTGGCACAATAAATCTCACCTACTAAGAACCAGAGCTGATTTTCAAGTGTACCTCCTGCTGGCTTTACCTTACACCGAGGGTTTTAGCATTCTGAGCTGTGGATATTTTTGACAAGACATGTCCAAAATCTCTACTGTCTCCCACAGAGTTCCACCGTCTCTGCAGAGTTCCAGCCTGTGCCCTTCTTCATTATAACACGATTTCAAATACAAATACAACATGTAAAATGGTTTTGTTTAAAGGTGTTCTTTGGGCAGTATGAAAAGCAAGCAGCATTCCAAACATACCGAATGATCCACAGGAGTGAAATTAAACAATGACTACAATTAAGATGTTCTAGGTTATTATAACACATGGTGCCAAGAAGTAAATGACAGTGCTTATGCTTGCCTCCTTAACCGCTTGTGTGTCTTCACCAATCCTTTTCAAGGCCAGGATTTGCTCTACTTTCCCTTTAAGTTCTGAAAGCCAAGTAAATAGTAAAAATGCTCCGTGACATGGATGTTATTGTAGTCATGGTTATCTGTTTATGTAATGCCATAGAAACATGTATGGCACTTAGAGAAGGGTATAATTGACAGGACTCCACCCTGAGGACTTTGGAATTTTACATCAATACACCGCCACAGAGAATGACAAATAAAGGGTGGAGAAGGGGGAATGGTAGGCTGAAGGTCACCACAGTAAAGAATCATGATCTATACTTATTACTAATGCATCTGGTCATTAATTGCTATGTTTTTAATTATCCCATAGCTGTTAGTGTCATAATTCCCATTATTAGTAACTTCTTCTCTTGCTTTCCTCAATTACGAAGTTGTTTTTTAACAGTCTTTAGAGGCTTTCATGAACAGAACTATTTCTTCTTGATCATTATCCTTTTGGCAAGGCTGTGGTGTACAGCTCATGCTGATTAGAGCCATAGGTGTTTTGGGAAGCTAATGTTGTTGAAGCAGCTCAGTTCCCTCCAGAAGTGCTGATTTCACTCAAACCTGTCACAGGGTTGATGAAGTGTGGACTGAACAGACAGCAATCTACCCTTCTAACGAGGTAACTATGGCACTCAAGTGGGGGACAAGTGCACGACATTAAGTGCCTTATAGATGGAAGCTGAGAATGTTTGAGCTGCCTACTCCAACTCACTTGTGTTAACTTCTTTGGCAAGACATTGGCTAGCCAAGACCCTGATATGTAGGACCAAAAAAGGCCTCAAAAAACAAAAGGCAAAAGAGTAACTTCACAGTATTTTAAGCCTCTTTGTGACACAGCTGTTCCCCAGGGCTGTACATGCTTACTTAATGCAACAACACATTCAAACAAGGCCTTACCTGAGCATCTTCAGTCCTGCAGTTCAAAAGCCATGGGCAAAGATCCACATCTTCTAAATGTTGCCTCTGCTACTGCAGCCTTCAGGAAGAAAGAGCAAATCTGCCTGCAAAGTGGATGGCCGCTGTTGTGCAAAGTACCCACAGCTATTTGCTTGGCGGAAGAGCATGAGGTTGGCACACCAGAACATCACACAGAGTAGTGGGCTAGCTGAAAAATGTGCTGATTGAGCACATCTCAGATCATAGCATAAAGCTGTCTGTTTTAGGGGGGATACTTAGGATACTCCACTAGTTCCTGAGTGATGTTTCCCTCACTCTCTGGGGATAAAATAAGCAACACCCTTGCCCCCCAAAATCACTACCCTATAGAGATCACCCATACCCCAAACATCTACAGAAGCACTGTTAGCTGAAGCAACCTCTCTGATACCAAATGCACCCTAATCCATGACATATTCAAAGCACACAATGACATTTTGCCACAAGCCCCTCAGAATCAGCATACTCCCTCCTGCCATATCTGCAGTAATCAGTTCTGGCCATGACCTAGTCATTGAATACAGATACCCCCCTCATCCAAAAAGAATTATCACGTTTTATTTAATACAAGTTGCTTTAAAAAACCAATCTGACCTTTTCTTTGCCCGTGCCAAGATCTCTGCAGAAATCCCACCACCTTTGTACAGGGAAATAGGAGCAAAATGCAATCATCAATTCAATGGGCAAAGTCTCTCTATTTCACCCAGTCCACTGCTTACCACAACTGCCTCAGTGTCACCCAGCACGAGATGCATACAGACTTGGAGAAAATGAGTAATTGCTCAATGGCGTCGATTATCAGTGATCTGGATAAACTCTTAGGAGTCTAACATCAGGAATGATGGCAGAGAGCAGAATCTGAAAGGGCTCAAGTCTCAAAGCCTCTTCTCCTCCCACAGTGTTTCCCCTTCAATGATTTAGATGAGCTTGCACCAACTTCTGCTAGCAGCAAGGTAACACAAAATTACTTTCTACAAACAGTTTTAGAGATATCACTTCAATATTAGATTTCACAGAGAGTTCATACAACACACAGGGGAAGTGACAATTGGCCATTTAACCATTCCAGAGTAAAGGTCTCTTTGGGCTATGTCTCGGTGGGGAGAACCCTTGCCTAAGTGCTGAGTGAAGACCAGTATCTCTTCGTGGAACTAGCATTATCTCTTATAAAAGATGAAGGAAATCTTTGGTGTGGGCCACTGACTTGTATTAAAGACAGAAAAATGTATTCCTCCCTGAAGATGTCTCCCTGTGAAAACACAGTGCTTCTCTGTGTTACTGCCAAAGTATGTCCTTGCCAGTTCTGATGCTCCATTCAAAAGCCAGACACTCATGTGAAGCCTGGGCCTCTGCAACATGGTGGCTGTAGTATCTGGTGCTTCAGTTCATTTAATTTGTCATAGTTTTTGTTCATACGCAGTTTTCATTCAAATTATGTTGTACATGGCCACAGAATCCCTACTTTCTCTGCTTCCAAAATTAGGGCTTGTAACATATGGGGCCAGACTCCATAGGCCACCAGAAGTCACTTAGAAAAGGTGATGTAAGAAAAGAGTACCTTGCTGTTTCTCTAAAGGCTTTAAAATACTGCAAAGGACATAGAATGATCTAGAGGTGAGAGCGACTCTTTTAAAGAATGATGTTACGATATACTCAGAGGCTTAATAAAAGAGTTGATTTCCAAAGTGGATTTTGTAAGAAGATTTATTTTAGTTAAGTGATTTCAAGATGAAACATGGTCTTAAACAAAATAGAGGTCAGTATGAAAATAAAATTATACACAGAAAAGTCTTTCCCCCAAATTTTCTGAGTGACAGGAAATGCAACACAACAGCCCTTCAGCTGAGGAGATGATTATATACATCTGTGAGCAGTCCAACATTATCGTACATTCCTTGAAGGCAGGCACAACGAAACGCATTGTGCCGCCCTGAAATGCACTCACCACACTTTGTATCTGCTCTCTCTCTGCCTTAAAGGAAAAGAGAAGTGAAATGTAACGCAGTGTAAATGGAGAAAAGGACATACACCACCTTAATGCTTGAAGCACATATTCCCCATTTAGTGTCCTGTGAAAGACATATATATACCAAATTCAGATGAAACTTAAACTGGCTTGTAGAAAGATAGAAAAACTTGGTATTGTATTCGATATGCAGTCTTGTGAACACTTAACTGAAACATATGGAAAGGATTAAAAAATACACCACGTGTTCTACTTAAAGCTTAGAAATAAATACGCACTCTGTATCCTCAGTGCTTGAAAGTCTTTAAAAACAAAGAACTTGTTACAAAATTATATCAAGTCATTGTCAAAAATGGGGGAGATGCACCTATATACCTGTTAGATTCTGGATGCCTGCATCCCCACTACAAAAACTTGTGAAACTATATGAGCTTTCAAACATGCTGAATAACCCAAACTGTATCCTAGCAAGGGCAAGAATATCGACTGACTTGGGGGCAACAGTATTCCACACCACATCCCTCTTTCAAGTTTTCTCTTTTCCGTACTGTATCAGCCCTTACAAGTGTTCAGTCACTTAGACAAAAAGCAGCCTTGCTGATCAGGATTCATAGATGCCTCCAAGGCTATGTCATTCCAAGTAAAAACAGTACAAAGAAAAAGCATCCTCCTAGGACTTGTTATTATCTAATTCTTCTTCCTCCCTGCAATGCTGATACGCAGCAGCAGTCTCCTGAGTGTTGCAGACTCACTGCAGAAAAATGTCCTGCTGTATGGATCTACTGAACCATTATGGTCCAACGTACCAGTTGTCTTCTCGTTCAGGACAAAGTTTATCTAAAGTTCTCACCACCTCAGTTACCATGTTGAAGAAGAATACTAGCAAGGAATTCTTCTTTAGGCTTTTATACTGACTTATCCAATAGTCTCGACCTTCAGGTAAAGAACCAGGTCCGCTTTTAGGTAAAGAAACAGATCCTGGACTCTTCCTACCCTCTTACACACTATTTATTCGGATAATGTTATCAGAGGGTGAATGGAGTCAAAACAACAGTTTGGCCAAAGCTTCACTAGGTCATCAAGAACACTTGAATTACCTTAAGTAAGCTTTAGAAGTGTCATTTCAATCCCTCTCTTGGTGGAAATTCATGGTTCTTCCACAACCATAACGCAAACCTCAACCAGAAAAATCCCAATCGGAAACATCCCCAATTCCTCCCTCCCTCCCTTTACATTTTCACGTATCTAAATGTTAGGAATTTGGCCCATCACATTTAAAATGCAAGTCACCTTTGGTAGTGATGATTTAACTCCTTATCATACGCTATTTCTTTTGCCAAATGCAGCTAGTAATAAACACAATGATTTGTACAAACAATAAGAGTAAAGAGGACTTCCAGACACCACCCTTATTTTATTTATGAGCCTTCATTTACTAACAGTGGCAAAATAAAATAAATAAAAAACTAAACAAATGAACAAAAAAACCCCACGAATGCACCCAAACCCAACAGAACAAGAAAAAACAACAAATTTTCTGATAGTGTACTTTGGATTGCCAAAATCTAATCACTATGGGAAATGTCTTGCAGTTGCAGTAACACTAATGTATTTCAGGATGCATAGTCATTTTCCCTGGGTACATTATCATAACCCAAGTTTTCAAGCAAAAAGTATCCCCTTCTGTATACCCCGTGGTCAGCACAGCTCAATGTCCCGCTCCCTGTTTGCAAAGTGCAGTTCTACTCTTTTAGCCTTGTCTTCACTCCAGCACAGTTCTGTGGTTGCATTTTGTATGCTTTATCTGCTGTGTGGAACTGTCGTATCGTATCATTACAGCACCCACAATTACATTCCTTCCTTAGCATAATTTACGAGGCTTTAGAGTTTTATTTGCATACAGTAATCTATTATAAAATTACTCATGTCCAATGTCCGACTGAAATCAACATGGCAATCAAATATGATGTCTCAGCAAAATCTTCTGTTGACCCAATTTATACTTCCAGATGAGTATTTCTAAGTGTAAAAATTGTAATACTCATTTTAAATGAGAGATGCCAAATAGCCGATGGAATATGTCATGATATGCTTGTGTTGCAATTAGCAGGCAATGCAGATATGAATGAGCTTTTGGAAGCAACCAGCTCAGGGTTTGTATTGACAAAGCCTCCATCTGTGGAAGGCACAGTCCTCGCTAAGGTAATCACCTGCTGATGTGATTTCTGGATCAGCACTCACCTGCTTCACTGCAAGAGCTTCTCACCCTCTCAGCCAACAGCCTGAAGTAGCCCATGGGGCTCACAAATTCTGGTACAGAAATCACTGCAAGAAAAATCCCCTGCCTCGCTATGAATTACGCAAAACCAAACTCAAAGGACATTTTACCCTTGGATACCTGATCAACTGGTTTCAGAAGAACTTGTGGCTATTTTTCTTAAACTACTCACAATCTAAATGCAACAAACAGTGCTCCTATAGACTTTCTGGACTGAAGGGAGTTGCTTTTGGTGCAAAGGAGATCAGTTTAATTCTTGATGAAAAAAATAAGCAAACCCACACTCTCACTCTGATAGTACAGCTACAGTCAGGATAGGTGGTCAGCAATTGTCTCTGAGTGATTTTAGGATTATGTGCAATTAAACAGGAGAGGACAGGCAGCCTTCGGAAGGTAGCCCACAATAAGGGGGACCAGAGTCTTGTGGAGTTCTGTAGGTCTGTGCATCGAAAAGCTGATTACATTGATGTCAGCACGAAACTATGTTAAATTAGTGGAACAATGTACCTCCGGAGTGCTCAGCAAAAGCCCTCTAAGCAGACAAGGCTTTTTCTAGTAGGGCCTGACTGAAAAGTCTCTGAAAGTTCTGAAGACGAAACAAGTGAAAACCAAAATACAAGTTTTCATTATTCAGAAGTGTAAGGTAGGGAGGATTAAAAGAAGCATCGCTTGGCTCCCCTTCAGATTCACTGTAACTAAGAGACCTGTCAGACTACATCTGTAGCTAAACTTTTGTTATTACCATTCTGGCATGTAACCTGACTGCATTTGAGACATTAAAGAAACAGTCAAACTTCCAACTATTGATTTAGAAAGAGGCAAATCAATTATTAGTAATTATTTCACATAGTCCTCAGGAGATATTTTAGCTGCACTCTGAATACATACAGACACTACAATGGATTGTAACCATTCCAGAGAAGTCCTTGACTGTCATCCTTTTACCTGCAGTCAGGAGAAGCCTTTCTAAGCAGTGACCAGCTCATTGTAATGTCACTGATATTCAGGAGAACAAATTAATCATGAGTTTCCCTTAAAACAGCTACGGCATAACACAACTCTGAGCAAAGCCTATGATGTAGAGCCCTAAATGAAGTTTCAACCTGAACAATACCTCCCTTAACAGTAAATTATTTTAGAAAATACTAGAAATATTTGAATAAAAGTCTCTTAGCAATGAGCACTCTAAACAATAGCAGTCTGAAACCGAGCAGAACTCTGAAGCCTATGGTCTATTTTAAAGAGATGCAAAACATAACCCAATACACACTGTGAAGTCTCTGTGATTTTATGGTCAGCTTTGTAGTTTTGCATACTGCTAAAAAAATGCATTGTAAAAACGCTTTTAGCCTCACCGGCTTTACAATAAAGTTCTTCTTTTCCCTTACTATTTACCCAAGGTACGATTATTTTTCCAGCAAACAAGCAATTTCAAAATCAGCCTCCTAAACTCTTCTCTCATTGTAAAATACTTAGGCCGAAGGTCAGCCTAGTCCAACAGCAGCCATTGTGGTTGTGCTAATAAAACTATAAAGGATTTTTCACTTGCAATTGGTAGGCCAGTCAACCCAGATCATTTCTGCTGTTCTGTTTTGGAGGGGGCCTATAGGGATGCTGGGGAGGGACTCTTCATGAGGGACTGTAATGAGAGGACAAGGGGTAACGGGTTCAAACTTAAATAGGTGAAGTTTAGATTGGATATGAGGAAGAAATTCTTTACTGTAAGGGTGGTGAGGCCCTGGAATGGGTTGCCCAGGGAAGCTGTGAATGCTCCATCGCTGGCGGTGTTCAAGGCCAGGTTGGACGGAGCCCTGGGTGACATGGTTTAGTGGGAGGTGTCCCTGCCCATGGCAGGGGTGTTGGAACTCGATGATCTTCAGGTCCTTTCCAACCCTTACTATTCTATGATTCTATGAAATGCAAACTATTTAAGAAGCCAGGTTTGAGTGATTATGGTGAAATCTTATTGGGAGTTCAATTTGCTTGCCCAGGGAGGAAAGAATGAGAAGGGGAAACAGCCATGCTGCCTGAGTATTAATACTGTGAGGTTATCGTTAAAGCAAAGTCTGTACTCTTATGACTGGAGACCAAACTACTCAATTCCCATTAATGCTAACAGGAATAAAGTACCCTTCCACATAAAAAAAATGACAAGAAAAACATAACTACTAGTATAACTTGAAACAAATCAGTTTCATTTGCTGAAAAAGAATTAACTTGCTTTATGTTATGGGAAACGAACTTACGCTGGCTGCCACAGATTACCCTTTTGAGAACAGGAATTCCCTCAGTCCAGAGCCCGTGTGCTTGCAAGTACCTCCATAAACCTCTGCAGCTACCACTGCAGAAACTCAGCAAACATCTGCAACGAATACTGCTGAGATTACATTTAGCAATCAGATGATACCATATGAATGCTTCAGAGGGAAGCTTTTTTTTCCTCTAACGGCTTCTAAAGGGATTAAAAATACATCAGAAACCACAAAACTCTTTTCTTTCCTATAATTTTAAACTGAGCAAACTACCAGTCCAGTGCTCTGCCAGTTTAACTCATGCCAGAAACTTTGTCTGATGCCCTGCCAGCACACTGCTGCCTAGATTTTCAGTTTCCCTGAAGATTACATATATTCACCATACCCTGTATGACCCAAGGTTAACCGCTTCGATGTGGAGTTTATGTGGTGCCCAGCAGGCCTGTGTACACAGATGGCTTTCACCCTAGATGCTCTCTAAGCCATAATAACACCTTTTTACAGTAGGTTCACTATGAGGGTAATGAAAACTGTTTAAAAGCGAAAAAGACAATTATTTGATGACTACTGAGGAAAGACAGCAGGCAGGGGGTGGGAAAAAAGTTTTGCTTCTGGTGAGCAGGACTGAGTGTTACATGGGAGTTTAGTTTGGATTGAAAGAAGCCTTTCCTGCGTTACCCTGCAAGGTGCTGCTGAAGGTGTGACAGGTAGCAGATGGCCATTTCCTGCCTGCTGTGGGCAAAAGCACTGGTACCCTAACTGCTGCTGGCTTGCAGATTCTGAGTGAGTAGCTGCCAGCTACAGTAAGCCCTGCACTACGTAATTTCATTGATTACAAGCTTTTCCAGGGCATTTAGGAGTGCTATGGTTAAACTGACTGCTAGCATACCTTTGCTTGGCTGGGACGCTGGAACCTGGGAAGAGGTGGGCCTGGCCCTGAAGTGCCAGGGACAGAGGCCACTTGAAGTTGCCGTAGGCTGCAGGGACTTGCTAGCTGCTTTTTGGCTAGCAGTGCATGGCTCCACTTCCCAGCGGAGCAGGAAAAATGGGTACCACAAGGGGACACCCCCATCCAGACTCTGATGGAGATGCTGCAGGTTAAGTTGGTACGAGCTGTCATCACACAGTCGCTGAAGGGAATCTTTTGTGTACTTTAGGCTGACTGGCTTTGTTTCCTCCCAAAATGCAAAGCTCCATAGCACAATCTGGAAAAGCTCTGAGGAGATGCACAGCTTCAGAAAAGCTTCTCAGTCTTTCTCTATTTAGAGCCTCATGCACGTCACAGCACATCATAAGCAGAAGCACCCTGGTTGCCTGTTAAAATCATCTACAGGAAATGAAGGCTGGCTTTCACCTGGGCCACATTCAATGGGAATGGCTTCCCACACTGAAAGAATATTCTAAGCAGTAGCCAGGAGACATGGGTGTTTGAGGAGGCTCAGGCTTCCTTTCCTATACTCCCTTTCTGCTAATCTCTTCAGAGCAGCAGCATTGCTTGTATCATCACAAAGAGTCAACCAAGTGCTTGAGGCACCCCAGGCAGCTGTACCTGGGCAGCTAACTCATCACTTCTGAACTGCCTTTTGCTGGAGTCCCGCAGGTCATGTTGGCAGCAAAGGACGAAGCAGCAGTGTCTCCCCAGTCTCTCTTGGTCTTAATGCTAGCTCTGGATATATCTTTTTTAACTGACGGCTGCCCCACTGGTGACCCTGTCACATCTTTACAGAATTCCGGATCATCATGGGTGTTACCCATTATTGTTACATGCATAAATACAGAAACAAATGTGTGCAGTAGATATATTTAAATAAAAATTGTCAAGATGCATTTATTGGTTTAGTTTTGTACAAAAGCATAACTTAAAAGGCAGACTAGTATAAACTTACTTTGTGCCAAATATTTAAACTTTTCATTCCAAAGAGTTTCTGGTTCAAAACTTGTAGATACAGTTTCCACCTGGGAAATCTCCTTTTTAGACCACAGATAACACAGTATTGTAAAATCAGAATTCTGCAGTCCTTCAGTCAATCCAAAGCTGCATTCTGCTTCGAGTGCCCGAGTTTTAGCTACTCAGTGGATGGATCATATGAAACATGAGCCATGCTGGAGCGACCTGATGAAACGTGTTTGCCTACTGCTTCGTTGGTGTTCTGAAAAAAGATGTGCATTAGGATCTGTGACATGCAATCTTAGCAAAGACTGATAAATACATGTGTAAAAATAAGGTGACATGTTTGGATTTTGCTTTGACACTTCATACAAGCCAAAAGTAGCGTAAGAAAACCTGTTACCGAAGCGAGTCCCAGATGTCATGCAGAAGCTCAATTATTCCCCCCAAAAAAGAGAATGCTTTCACTCCGATTTTGCAAATGGGTTTTCCTTCACACAGGTAACATCTTCACAGTAGGCCTGAAGGGTTTTCTCCGTCACCACCACAGCTGCACTTGCCTTCTGACTCAGAGCGTGCAGTGGCAGTCTTTGCTGACGACATCTCCACAGATGCTCACCTCCATTGGAAAACAACTCCCACAAGAACAAGCAGGATACCTCCTGGAGATGCCCCTTCAAGAGTCTCCAGAGTGAGAACATTACTTCAAAAGCTACTTTCCCCACAGAACAAGGCTTGCTGTGCTTCAGTGCCATCAAAAGAGGGCTAGCACAAAGCCAGATGCATGTTCTTGTCATGCAGTATCCAAGTGCAGCTTCCTGGGATTTCAAATGGTGGTGGAGGCACTGCATGACAGCAGCTGTACAAGAAACAGCGTGCAGCTGCGCAAGTGTTCCACAAGACAATCTGGAGGAAAGTACCAAAAACAGACGCAAGCAAGCTCATGTATTTCAGCAAAATTAAGAATAAAGAAACTGGTGTCCATGCAGTGTTTGATATGCCATAAAAACTGTTTCAAATAACATCTGATAAGAAAACTATTTACCAGTGAAAATGCAAGCCTAGACACTACGAACAGTTTACATCCTGTAGGTGTTCACTAATATGGGACAGTGGCATTATGACCAGCGGCTCACCTGAAAGTAGGTTACTCATGGGTTTCCAAATGAGCTAGTGTTTGTTTTATGGTGCTGTACAAATAAAAAGTGGGGAGCATATGAAAGATCTGTATTAAACTCCACTGCATTAAGTTCTCCAATGCATGAAAAATGACCCAGATGCATTTAAAATAAATGCATATTACAATATCAATATAGTATTATAAAATTATTACTTGTGTGCACAGTCCTGATATCTATAGACATGGCACCGTGAAGAAAGCCTGGTTCCTAAGTGGTTTTATAGGTACTTGATAGTGATGCAGTTTGCTATCAGTCAGATCATAATGTCCCTTTGACTTTGGTTCATTCAGTGCAAAATATTTTTGGGAGTTTTTTTACTCTTATAAAAATAAAAGGCATTTTTTTCCCCTTGAGAGTGCTTAAAGAATAAACACTAGCGGAATGCCTGTTCAAGCATGGAAAGTGACCAAAACAGAAACTGTGTTTTAGTTTGCTTGTTTCCTGTTTACACTCTAAGAAACATAATATAAGGAACCTATAAAAATAAACAGAAGTCACTGTGTTAGGGTTTTGTTTTCCTGATATGCTGTGATAAATTGCTAGTTTCTTCTTAAAATAGTTTCCATGCAGTATAAAGAACAAAATCAGTCTTATGGTTATTAAGTTCATTGTAACAGCTCAGCTTTTGTCACACACACCACTGGCAAACACATTTCCACAAACCTCCTTAATGCAAGCCATTATTGTTACATCCTTTGTTGCTGACTTTCCTTCCAATTCACTTCTGCCCCAGGTAGGTGAGCTTTATGGTGCACACCGTGCAGGCACTCATAGTCTTCAGTAAAACAAGAACTGGATATGCTACTATAACATACGGCATAAAGTAATGTACCTTCAGGAATTAAAAAGGAGGAAAATAGAAAGGATTTCTTTGATAATTTACTGTGTAGGTAAGGGGCTGAATGATTTCATATTTTGACTTGAATTTTATATTCAACAACTTTGATGAAATCTAGTTTTTGGGTACATGTCAGTTTTGCAGTAGCCAGGTTGATCACAACATGGGATTATGTTTCTTGTTTGCTCGGAACGTAAACTTAAGAAGCTTGGCTGTCCTGAAATACCATGGATTGCAAGACTTGGGCTTCCCTGTGCATCAGTCACACTTTAATTTCACTGTAGAGAATTCTGCCACTACCACAATGCTTTTTAATTGCTCTTTCATAGGACCTCATTATTTGAATTGCACCGTGAAACAATTTTCCTCTAGGAAATCCAAGACAAACGTTCATTCATTCATTGAGAAGACAGATCCACAAAAGTCCAATGAGCTGGGCACTGTGGTTTGTGTGTCACTCAAGTCCGAAAGTACTTGTCTCTTCAACTGCTGTCAACAGTTTTTCATATAACATAGAGAATGATGGATAAGGGGGAAGGTCCAGACGATTAAAACAAGTGTGAGCCCTGAGGGGGGGGAAAAAAGAGAAGGTGAAGAAGTACATTATTAAGAAGTTCAAAAGAGAACACACAGACTGGTATGTGCTTGCATAGAGATGGGTAGATAGTAGTCTTTCAGAATACTTTGTTCTGTCAAATGATGTTTTCCAACAGAGCACATAGCAAGGTTTAATCTACTTTCTTCTAATTAAAATAAACCAGTAAGAAGGATTTATGAAGGTCTTTAGAAGCACACTGACAGCCCAAAAGCCATGGGATAAATTTTATCTATTAAATGTGCATGAGGAAAGAATGACAGAGCATGGTACAATTCAAATTGTCTGTTCTGAAACCTTGGCTTTAAATGTATCTTCTGAGAAGAACGGGTTTTTTTTGGTACTGGTGATACCTGAAGACTGTATTTGTAACCATAAGCAAGATATTTCAGTACACTGAATATGCGTAAGATATTAGCTTTGGTGAAAATACTCTAGATACACAGGAAGCAATCCCACAGCAGTAAAGGACAGACAAATGAGATGCTCTTCCTTCTAGTTTCCTTGGCATATAAACCATGTTCTGCTTGTGCTGATTTACACAGTGTACATACATGGCCCTGCAAGCCAATGACCTTTAGAATAATATTTTTTGTAATTACATGAAACTATGCACGTACCTCTAGCACACCACCCTGCTTTCTTAAGAGGACAACCACATGGTTTCAATCTCAGTTTTCCAAAGTCCATGTACCTCAGTTTCTTGACACACTTTGAAATGACTCTCAAAACCTCATCCAGGGAATGAAAAGGGAGATAATAAAGGCTTCTGCTCATAGCAGAATAATGGATATCACTGCCTCAGAGCAGGCTAAGGATAATACTTTCTAAACACTAGAGATCCTTCTCGTGAAATAGATAGCATAACTATTATGATGGGCTCTTGAGGAAGAAATGATGCAAAGAGAAGCTGGACTTTAGACTGATTTTAGAGGATGAAAACCTTTTTTTGTATTTTCGCAGGTCTCGGATTATTCTTCTGCAATATAACACATCACAGAGTTCTATGAATACAATTCAGGTGAAAAATTTTCCCTGCAGTGATCTGTCCTTCATCAGTACGAGCCATATTAAATGTAAATGTGTAACGTAATGTCAATGGAAGGACTGAACAAGCTCTCTCCGTGCAGCAAATTAACTCCTCATTTAATCTAACCACTCCCAGAAATCTGAGTGTCTACAACAGACGTGTACTGAGCTTTCTCTGAGTCAGAATGTGCTGCTTTCCATAGGAATACATTCACTAATTGCTGTTTTAGTGGCTTTCAACTCCCAACTACAGGGATGGAACGTGAAGTGGGTTAATCTCATTTGTTACAAACCCAAGAGTCTATTACAAACCCTCGTCGAAGCTGAAACACTCACTTAGTTACAGCCTTAGAGTGTCAGGCTGAAAAAATACGTATACAGTAGAGAAGGCCACACTATTATTATAAACATAGTCCAAACATCACTTAAATCACTTAAAAATCACTGCAATCACTTTAAAAGGGCATTGAATTTCACACCCTTCCCAAAAGTCTTAGAAGTATACTGCTAGTACGTGCTGTATAGCATAGGGGGCATTTCCCCACCCTGTATTCCAGAAGCCTGATATTCCAGCCATCCCTTTAAGGCTCCTGGAGAAAAGCTTCCTTTGTACTCCTGGTTTGCCTTTCCAAAAGCCTTATAAAGTAGTATCTGTGAATTTTTGAAGTAAGAGACTGATTTAGACCCAGCAGCAAATGCGCAACTGGAACTCAGTGATCCCTTGAGTTCAGTGGAGAATGTGGGAGAGTCTTAGGCAATTAACAGTCTAACCACATGCTTCTGCTGCATGGAGCTGACAGCCATTCATTAGAACTATGGATCATGCTGTGTGGGCTGCAAAACCACAAATTAGAAAAGACACAGTATATAATTAGCAAGGGATTAATTAGAAACTGGTTTAATAGTAAGCTGGCAAGTTGTTTATATTTATGAAGAGAACTGAGTTTTATCTTAATTTTGAGGGCAAGTTTGAAAATGTAATCGTCTCCTTTGGAAAACCAAGTCATTAAAAAGGACAAAAACTTAAGATCTTTGTCTTCTGAGGCAATGCATGCTTTCCTCACCCTAGCAAGCAACTTCATACGTCTTTGAAAAGAAAGGGTTTTTGGCTTTGGACAGTATTGTCCCTTTCCAACATTTCAAACCACATGGGCACTAACTGTTCATCTTCCTGCACTCACATTGCATGACAACATGAAAAACCATCTTGGTTTCTGAAGTCTAGATTCCCAATTAATCTCCCCTTCATTCTGATTGCAGTAGTGAACTGAGTGACTTAGGGTTAAAATTCAGCAGACAGAAATACTACTTGCATGTGAATCATCACATGCACGTATATGGAATGTACAGCTATGAACCTGGAACCAAGTTTCTCAGCATGTAAGTGAACTGAAAGAATAACAGTCCCCATGCTGATTTAGTTTAATCTACAACACAGCATGAGATAAGGAAGGAGAACTGGCATCAGGGATAGCAGTAGTTAAGCTAAATGTGCAATCATCAATCTTCTCAGGGCCCTTTACATGACTTATTAGTGTAAAAGGCAATGATACAAGCTAGGCAACCTGACATGAGCCTCACAGAAATGTCACTATTTTGATTCAGCAGAACTGATTACACAACAGTCAGAACAGTGGGAACTAGGTAAACATCTAGTGAATACTTCTGTGTTTATATTCACAGCTGCTTAGACCATAAGCACATACCTAAGTAACTGTATTAGTTGCCTTGTATGTCTAAACACCAGGATGAAGAGATGGGGATGGGTATTTGTACGTGTTTTTAGCACTGCAGTAGTTCTTTTAGAAACAGAGGAAGAAACAAAGTCCACTGCCTTGTCCTAACTTGAGTTCTAACTTGGGCCACCCTCACACTAAGAAGTATCAAATTTCACAAGCATTCCCACTCAAAGGACAATTTGCAAAGTAAAGCACTGTTAGGGGCAAGTGACAGTGCCTTAACACAAATAGGTTGGTTATCTGACAATCAGTAAGAGTCATGGAGTCCTAGGGCAGCATTCCCAGCACATGCAGCAATGTGTTTACACATGCAGGGCTTCAAAGTTTGCTACTCGGGGTCGTTAACGATGTCTTACCTTCAAGCCAGCACTACTCAGTGTTTGCACAGTAAGTCTTTGAAGCTGGTGAGAAGCAGACTGAAGCTACACTGCACAATGCAAATGCTACTTTCTGCTGAGGGCTTAGCCCGTTTAAGTATGAACACGGAAGATCATTTATGTTTTATGAGATCAAAGTTCCCCATGTATGAATGCCAGGAATTCTCAGCTCATGACAACTGTAGATGTTTGTTATAGAGTTGCTGGTTTGTTTTGTTGTTTTTTTTAAACTAAACAAGTGTGGTGTTGGTTTAATTCTCACATTTTTATGTTAAAAACTATCCACAGAAACAAAAATCAAATATTTCCTGACCAAGGGAATCATAAATGAAACTTCAAGGGCACAGTACATTCTTCTGTATTTGAAGAGTTGGCTTTTCCTCTGTATTTGCTGAACACCTTATGGTAGCAAAGGTTCTCTGTGTCTCACAACAGGAAGCAGTTTTACTCTGCAGTTTGTTACAGCCAGGGCTCTGCTAACTTTTCCAGGGGAACTTCTGAACATCCTATTCTGGCATGTCCTGACCTTTTCCATGCTACAACCTGTGCTTGTTAGCACCAGAATTCCAGTATTAGCGAATATATAGAAAAAACTCTCACAATCTTTTTTACTTAAACTCACAAGAAAATCTTGTATTTAGAAGTTAGAAATAATAAGAATAATTTTAAAAAATCAAAGCTTTTTCTTAAAAACAAAATCAAAGCTATTTCATAACTAAATGATAAAGTAGACTTAGCAGGCTACAAGGTATTAATAGGCCCCCAAAACATATTAGAGCATTTGATTTGAAACAGCAATTTCCAGAATTTGCTTATCTTTAATCCTCAGTTGCCTGGCTCTCACTTCTACTGTAAACTGGGAAGATGGCTTTGTTTAAAGGTCACCTGCTGTGCCTGTGGATATCACAGTGCCATTTCTGAGTCTTTGACTTTCTCGGTGCGGTTCAAATGGCAGTTTGCAGGCAGGAGCCAACCCCAGTGATGCCTCTGCCTCTGACTTTATGCTGGAGGAACAAGCTAAGTGATGTTGGTCAGAGAAGCTCAGTGTGTCTGACAGATGCTTTTGTGTCTAAAAAGAGACACTGAATGCAACTTATTCCTGAGGAATCTTGCTTACTAGGAATGGGCCAGGATTAGGGTTGAGATTCCTCCATGGATCAGCCCAGCAGAAAGCTACCTATATAGGTATATAGGTAGCAAGCTATAGAAACAGCATGCTAAAGCTGAGATCTGATTATGCAGAGTTAGTTTACTCACACTCTGCATACTAATCTATGTCTAACCACTGTTAAAACACATTCTAAAGGCTACAGATTTACAGAACTGGATGAAAGGAAATCTTCTAGAAACATACCAGTCTAATCACAATATAGAAAAGACTAGAACCAGTCATTTTTGTTAATGAAGTGCCCATGCTAGAAGATGTTTCTTGGATCACTTACATGTTAATCTAGTTCTGGTATTGCTACCATGGACCTTTAAAAACAACTCTTTTTCCTGGTCTTTATAAAATGGTACCTGCCATTACCCAGTTTAAATGCTGCCTCTTGTCTGAAAGGGCTCTTACACCTCAACTCCTGCTTTCATATACTGGACTCTCACGTTATGCCTTCTCAATGTATTTTAATTGACCCTACTTGTTCTCACTGAAATCTTCACCTTCTCTTGTCCCTGTGCTGCCTCTTAAGCGAAATGACTGCCCTCCTCAAAATACAACCCTTCTTCAGTTCATAACTTGCCTCTTCCATATTTGTTAACACTCTTAACATCAGAAAGAGCATAAAACTTACATCACTGAACTATACCGTAGAGACTGTGTCTAATACAAGAAGTCTGATACTAGCTTCTGCTATTTAACTTTATTAAATATTTTGTTATTTAATTTTAATTCATATTAATTTTTGCTCCTAAGTGATGATCTGCATGTTCAATAAGTAAATACTTGCACATTTAATCAATACAGCAAAATCCAATTCAAAAGTAGTTAACACTCTAATACAATTTTCCATGACAAAAGCATTACGGTATGGATGTCAGCCACAACTACACTGCCTTGTCCCCCTTATGGCAACAGAATTAAGTTCCAAGAAAAATGGATGCATCAAGACACTGGAACAATGGGGAAGGAAACTGGCACATAAGGCATAGCATATTTGCATATTCAGTTAAAACTTGTTTATGTTTCTCAAACATCTGTTATCCTGGTAACTGATACTCTAAAGTATCTCTAGCATTAATACACACAACAGTTGTACCTTGGAAGAGCAGTGATCTTCCCCCACTTCTCTACACAGAACCTTCTTGGACCATTGCTCCCCCGTAGAGAGGCGAATCCTTCATAAGGTATGCTGGACGTGCCTGTAACAAACTGCCAGCACAAACAAAACATCATGGATATTGAGTACACAGATGGTGTGCATTAGAAATGTATTTATATCAACAAATCCACTAAAGTCCAAATGCTTATGTAAAAGCATTTGTAAAATAAGGAGGTTTGTGAGGCACAAGTAATAAATGCCACTTTAAATAGAGGATGAGGGAAACCAGACCATTTCATGACACGACTCTAGAAGAGACAACTTATCAGATTAATTTCCTTCAAAGGTTTCTCTTTGAAAGCGAATATGTAAATATTGTAGAGTAAAATACTATTAATACCAAGTTACCTAAACTTAGGCCTAAGTGAGTTTTTCTCTACTGTCTTTATTCTGTATTAAGAGGAACTACAAAAAAGTAATAATGGCTTTGTGTTATGCCTTTTTGGCTATGTGGATTTCAATGCCTTTGTAAACCATTATTAAATGCTAAAGAAAAGGACTAAATTTGGAAGGTTAGGCAGAATGTCTAGTGACATTTGCTGAAATGCTGCTTGTTGAGCAAATTTAGTTATAGCCTGTCATGAACTGATCAACTGTGGGTTTTGACAGATCAGAGGCTTCCTAACTCTTACAGCTCTAGATATGAGAAACAAACTTTTCACTAACTGATGTTATAGGAACATATAAACAGACATCTCTGGCTCTCTATCAAATGAGATGTCCCACATTGCTTTTTACAAACCTTTTTTATGTACTTAAACAGAGTAAAAAAAAATCCATCATACTCATATAGGTACCTCAGTGATCAGATGCACATTCTGAACTGTTAAAACCAGTGGATTTCACAATAGATGAAGGACATGGTATGGTTTGGGGTGTGGCTTTATCTGCTTCTTCACAGATACAATGGATGTAACCCAAACTGCAAAAATTTAACTTAGCAGTAAACCCACATGCATAAATACTTTTTGAGAGGATTTTGTACTGCATCAAAAGGATGCCTGGATTCTCCCAGCTAGCTTAGTGAAATGGATTTTCAGGTTCTCACCATTCTGTCTACTTTGAGGCACTGAAACTTCCATCTAAGCGTTTTCCTTCCTAAGCTGTACAAATATTATCCAAATTTCTACCTAAAGATATAACCAATTACAGTTTTCCTTTTCTATCTTCACTAGTCTTAATGTACTTATAGTCAAACAAAAGGGATTATTGACATCAGATACTTTAATGCATTTTTAAACTTAGAAATCTATAAAAATATCTATGAGCTTCAGTCACTTAAAATTATTACAGTAAGACTTTGAGGATTGTCAAGTTCTTTTCACTGGCCAGCATCACCATCAATTTTGGATATCATATACCTGGATGGGACTAGTTTAGAACCTAATTTTAATGATGTGCACTACTTTTACATAGATCAGCTGATTTCTCACCTGCAGAAGTCTTAGTCGTTGTTCATTGTTGAACCTCTCCACAGCAGCCCAGAACCACCGAATTACAATGTGATTGTCATGATAACCTGTTAAAACAAGAAGAGCCTTCATACCTCTAGGTGCTACAGAACTGGTTGAGAGTATAGTTAATAAGCTTTTCCTAGTCTGTCCCTAGTCACAATAATGACATATTTCTTATCTGATAGCAGCAAAAGACAGGAGGTGAGAGAATAGTCTTAAAATGTTTAAAAATCTTGAAGACAGAGAATTAATTTACTATGACAAAAAGGAGTGAAATCTCTTTGGGAAGCATTTCTTCCATTAATTAACCACTAACAGGAATGCCAAATCTTGAAATAACACAATGCTGTGCTTTTTATATATCTAAATCTGCAAATGATGCTGCAACCACCTCTCTCAAAGTAGTTCCCAAGTCTTCTATTGTCCTCACATTATCTCAACTGCCAGCCTGCAGTCACTGGGATTAATTCCAATTTCCTATCTTCTTTGAAAGTGGAAAAGAGGTAATTCCTACTAATAATGGTTACCATTCCATTTGTCTCCAGTGTAGGGGTGGTACTCTACTAGTGTGCAGGTGAGCACACTGATTTCTGTGGAGACAACTGCTCTGTTATGATGTCCAGACAAGAACAGTAAGGGAAGAGCTGCATGGGGAAGCATGATGCAAACTACAATGGACAAATGACCTTCTGAACCTCAACACAAGCTTAACCACAGAAGTTCAGAAGATACTACAGGTGTATTTCATAGCATGGTCCTTTAACGTCTTAGAAACTGGGCAATTCCAGGCCCCCCAACACTGTCAGTAATCAAGTGAAAATCAAGGCTACCTCCTCTGTACTCTGTATTATTTCTCCAATCACTCAAGTCAATTTCTGCTGTTCCAGCTA
The DNA here is from genome assembly GCA_039720435.1 of Amazona ochrocephala. Classification (NCBI taxonomy): domain Eukaryota; kingdom Metazoa; phylum Chordata; class Aves; order Psittaciformes; family Psittacidae; genus Amazona; species Amazona ochrocephala. The sequence goes on along the minus strand of CM077881.1, from coordinate 74,952,086 downwards.
TAACCAGTTCCAGTTCTCTGGCATCGAACACAGAAACAAGCCTCGCATCAACCACCTGTGAAAGGAAATAAAATGCATAGCACATTTCTTCATTTACCAATTTTTGCTTCCCCATAAAAGGCTTGTCTGCTACTAAAATATTTATCAGGTCACACTACTCTCACAAATGGAAAGAATACAAGTTTTCTTTCTTTTTAAAGGCAAATAAATGGATGTCTTTTTCTTACACCGCAGTTCCATTTAGTTTTATTAGAGGATCATAGTGAGTGGGAGAGAATTTTATTGGCAAGCAATACAGAATTGTTTCAGGGCAAATTAAGTTCAATGCATTCAACTGAATTGTCCATTTTAAAACAGGAGAGAGAAAAATACCTTGAAATACACTCGGTCTACTGTGTTACGTGGTACAGCATGCACACAAAACCCTCAAAGGCCCAATGAGGAAACAGATGGGTCACTTTAGCAAATACTCACAGCTAATCATATAGATAGGGATAAATGGTACTTTCCAGTTTAAAGTAGATGCACAGTTATAGGTTCAAGTCAATGACTAGCTTTTCTTTCTTTATTCCCCCCACCTCCCATGATATCTGTAAGGACACTTCCAATTATAGATGCATCTGGTTTTTGGAACTCTGTATTTGGGAAATGTATATGAGGAGAAAAATATTTTAGGGGGATAAGGGAAGAAAATAGATTTCATTTTGGAGTTTTTTACCTCATAGAAACCACGAACCAGACTTTCTGTTTGTTGTACAACACCTCTCTCAATTCTCCATTTCACCATTCTTTCTATATATTCTTTCTTGTTCTTTTCAGTGACTGGGATGTTGGCACCTCCTGGCTTTAGTTCTCGTTCTGTGATCTTAGGGAAAAAAATGACCAAGTGACAACATGGTATTATACAGACAAAAGAAAGAATTGTAATAATGTATATTTTTAAGCTGAAGTAATTCCTCAAGAGCACTAGCCAGGAATGACTTTAGTAAACTGGAACATGTGACATAAGAGAACATCACCCAAATCTTTTCTTGGATAAAATAATATTTGAAATCCCATTTAGACTAAGAATCTTCATATTTAGTATAAAGAATAAACTGAGAAGAAGAAACAATCCTTAAAGCAACTAAACTACTGAAGTCTTCTAAATAATATTGTAACAAAGGTGTTGTAATACCTCTGAAGGGTAACTCTGCTGCAGTTAAATTCAGGTAAACCACCTCCAGCAGAGCAATCCAAAACTTTGGTATTTCAGATATGCTCCAGAAAATCTCCTTACCCAGACAGACAGGGTTGACTGGTTACAAATAATAATTTGTCCTTACATTGCAACACTGTTTTCATCAGGCAGAATTTTATAAAACCAAGTTTAAATCTGCACGGACACATCATTCTTGTGTTCAAATAAATGTTTCCCTAGCAATAGAATACACAAAGGAAATGGAATTAAGAATCTTGCACACCTGCCCAAAAACTTCTTCATTTACTGTAAATGTGAGATCTAGGATATCATGTATATCATTGTCTTTCATCCACTGCAAACTCTGGTGAAACTCCTCATCGAGATATTCCAGGTCACTCAGGTCACAGAGTCTAACATAAAGAAGAAGAAAACACATAAATAGAGATGACAGCAGTAGTGTGTGATCAGTAACTAAACTCAGATAGGACAGTCCTGAAAATCAGACTGAGAATGGGAGCCAAGAGAAAAATCAAAAGAATAAAGAAGACTCTACTTCAAAACCCTGTTTATTTGCCAAGTAATAGCAGTTACTGTATAACAACATTATTTCGTTAATACACAAAATTCCAGAGCTTATTAACTTGACGACACACTGATTTTAAGCTTATGCTGAGTCTGTCCCATGTGCTCTGTGAAGGACATTTTGAAATTTTGAAACTACACAGACAAAGTGTGTGTCTTTGTACAAAGAGTCAAAACCTGCAAACCATAAAAGAAATGGAATGTTTTTGTAACAAGCAACTACCATCTTTCTCACTTGAGTGACTACACTGCCACCTCTCTCATCAGCTCGTAGTATGTATGGAGAAGCCTGTTCAGAGGTCCTGCCTATGCAGAAATATCTTTTTACCTTTTGCCAAATTTCCCCTTACTTTTACAAATCCAGCCTCTAAAGCCAACTGTCCCTTGCTGTCTTTAACAGTTACTACTCCATGCTTTGAACATGTCATCTGTTAATAATATTTAATAACGGGGCAATTTCTGCCATTTCTAACTCCTTAAATCCTGTTCTGTCAAATAAGACACTGGGGCTATTCATTAAGTAAAGGGCTTTTTAGCTGCAGGGTTCCTTGCCTCTTATATTCTTGGGTCCATAATAAGTCAGAAGAAAGCCTTGTACTTTTAGTTGGATGCTCAAAAGTGTAGTTTAAGTGACATCCTGCAGTAACAGCCCCTACATCGAAGCTGATGGATTGGGCACAGAGTCCCATCTGCAGAGGTAGTCTGGACGGCTCATCATGTCTGAGGAAAAGTGAAGGTCCAGGAAGAGTTGGAACTTAGAAGGGAAAGTTGTATGACTTAAGCTATGTACAAAGGTGACAGCCCTTTACTTCTAATTTTACTGTTTAGAGAACCACCAATTTAAATGATTAATTTAATTTGGCAGTCATAAAATATTAGTATTAAAGCCCACCTGGGCTAAGTTCTCATTCTTATTAAAATGATGCTATTAGCATTTAGGTATTTTTAAAATATACATACAATAGGAACGGATGCATTACTCCACACTACCAGAATGTATGATGCTTTGTACAAAAAATATCCTTCCAGACTTCTCAAAACAGCTTTCAAATGGAAGACAAAAAGTGAAGCACCTTAAGTTCATTAGGGCTTAAACTCCAGCCATGCTGAACAAGTGCAGCTCTGATTGTTTGCAATCTCCATTTTATGGAGCTTGATTCTGATATACTTCAGACTTTGTTTTCAGAACTACTACTCCTGCTCTGTCTGAAACAGTCTACCTCTGAAAATGGGTCTTGCAGTCTAAGTTACAGAGTGATTCATATCCTATCCTGTGAGTCACTACAAGACAAATGAATAAGAATTCTATTCATATTGGGAATAAAACCACAGCATTTCATCGTACAACTTGAAATGTAAGATTTTGTAGAAGTTGGTAACATGGTGAAAACAAAATATGAGGTTTTCATATTGATCAGAGAGAACATTCTGGGTAACCATCATTGAACACTGAAAGAACATTGGGCAACCATCAGCTAATAACTGTAAGTAGAAACAAGTAAACTTTTCTATTTTAAAGAAGTCCTGGATTGAAATGAAATGATTACATTACAAATAAAGGCCTGTCTTCTTCAATGATAAATCATAATTTATCCATACATAAAACAGCATCATCCATGGGGAAGGAGCCAAACAGAAAAGGAGACAGAACAATTCTACTCACATTCGGAGGAGGGCTTTATAAAAGGGTCGTGTAAAAAAGGCATCTAGTAAATACTGATGTATCAGAGCAAGACCAAGAATTCGACCACTAAACCTGAACCTGGAAGAAAAAGAGTTACGATCATCATACTGAAGCTTTGTGGTTTGTAGACTGCTCTGTCATCAAAACTTACATATCTTTCCTAACAGCATCTTTTAAAATCAGAAAGCTATGCATAAATTGTGGTATTTTTTGTGTTTGGTTTTTAATTTTCTTGCATTTCTTTTACATGCTCAGTAAGGCACAGAAAAAAACCCCACAAGTCTGCAGGGTGTGGAAAAATCCCTCAGATACCTAAAGTTGCAACTTCTCCATAAAGTCAAATCCATATTAACCCAATCAACCCTAGCTTCTTCATAGAAGTATATCTACCACACATCCCATATAAGATTAACTTGTTTTCATGTTCCTGGGAGGCCAAAGGTTTTTCATCTGACTGGTGATAAGGGAGTTCTATACACATTTTCATGAAAGATGGCTGGAAGCTTTTCGGTGTATCACTGTGCTCTCCAGCCCTGTGTCAACATGATCTGAACAATCTCCTCCTCTCCCCTCTCACCCCCAATTATCTTCATTTTGTTGGGCATATAAGGAGTGTTGGGTGGGAGGGAGTTGAACAGATTTCAGATCAGATGGCAGCAACTTAGAAATAGTAGGGTCTTCACAAATACTCCCAAGAGAATAAAGATCCATTGTGAAAAATCCTCCACAGCTCTGGAACTAGATTTAAGTGTAGTGTTATTTTTCAAATAAAATGATGTTTCTCACACTGATTATGCATCCTCAGCAGCAGTTTTCTTGGAATGATTAGAGCTTTACTGTAGCTGCCTGTACACAGAGTTTGCAGGATAAGGATGTGACACACAGAGCCTTCCCCTTCCATGTATAACAGCTTGTCACAGCTACATTTTCTGAATTCCCCAAGGCTGCACAAGACAGTGCTGTCACTGGCACCAGCCTCCCAGAAAGAGAGGGGTCATACCTCCCTTACCCCACAAGGTCTCTGGTCCAGCACTGCAGAAGCCAGAGATTAATACAAAATGTTGGAGGAAGTTGTGTAGCATGTAATGATGTTTCTCCCCTTTTTGCCAGACTTCTGCTTCTCCAATATAGCATGTATCATTTATTGTTGCAATATTGGAGTTCAACAGGCAGGTTGCTTCAACTGGATGCAGCCAACCATTTCATTTTCTATTCATTTCTAACACTGGTAATGAGATTCCTTTCTGATATTCATTCTTTGTAAGTGGCTTCCGATAAGTAAAGACTTAGTATATATATCTGTCCTACACAGATGATCTGTTGCCATTCTACTATTACCATATTCTAACTACCCACACAACGGAATTATCTGTTAAAATTCACAGTACAGATTTACAGACTTGCGGTGGTGCCATGGCTTATATCAACTGAGGGTGATTCAAACTGGTTTACAGTTGTGAAAATGGAATTATGTAAAAATCCTTCATAACTATTTTAGAAGTATGTGTGTATGTCCACACTTTGCTTAAGAGCTATGCAATCAGCAGTCCTCCCCCCACACCTCACTAAGATACGTTCATGGATTTCCATCCAACAGATAAGTTGTTATTTTCACCAAGGAGACCTCTGTACTCTTTAGGAAGACTCAAACAATACACAGCAACACCTGTTTGAAATCTCCCTTCGTCTCCTTAGTTGACAAAAAGCCAGTGTTTCTTTCACTATTTTTTAATGCACAAGAGACTAATACTGCTTTCACGAAATGACTGCTAATGTACAAGGAACACGGAGAGTTGTGTTGTGAGAAAAACCCATGGTACATGTTTCAAATCGTAAGTTTTGCTGACCTTGTGAGAAATAAGATAATTTAAACCACAAGAGAAAACAGAAACAGGGAAGTCAGAAGAAATGCAGTTATTTTGCTGCTGGTTAAAAGATGGGATTCTAGTTTCTATGTCTGAGCAGATATGAGTAGATGTCTACAAGTGGGAACAACAGAAAACATAGCTGAAAAACAAAGAAAAGTCATTCTTACCACTCATGGTGATTGTCTACAAAAGCAGACATGGGACTTATTTGTACTGTATAGGTATCGTTGGCTGAATATTCAAATAAACCATAATATGGATTGAAGAGCTCTCTAGACACCAGGAAAAAAAACTCTCTTGAAGGTCCACTGTAGTCCAACCTTTAAAGAGAAACTTGACATTACTATAAAGTGTTCATGTGTGCAAAGAAATGCTTTCTGAATCTACATTCTTTATGCTCTATTTTAATTAAAATTTCATAAGATCTTAACCAGAACCCTTATCCTGCAGATTGCTTAATGCCAAGGTATGTGAAGTCCTCATGGGGCTATTCTGAAATGGAATAGCTCGGAGGGCTGGAATGAAATGCTCTATGCGGGCTGCTCTCATAAATAAACTTGGCTCTAACTGTAGTGGCCTCTTTGCCACAGGACTATAACCAATTAATTGAGGGTAAGGGGGAGGAGGAGACATAAAAAGAGCCAACATCAGACCTATCTGTATCTGACAAATTAAGAATGAACATGAACAATGGTCATATTTTGTCTTTGCACACTTGCAACAATAGGACAATTTGAAAGATAATATTTCAGTTTTCCTGAGCAATATAATCTGAGAATACTTCAGTGATTTATCTTTCTTTGTCTAAGTTTTCTTGTCTGTCTTCCAAACATGAGTGCACTTAAATGTCTTTTGGAGAGTGCATTTCCTTTGGAGGTGGTTGGGGTTTTTTTTTTGTTATTTCAAAATTCCAATACTAATGGAATCTAAATAACCCCTTCTTCCCGAACCATAAACAGACTCATTGCTGACAAAGTACTGAGACTGAATTTTGACATTATGCTTCAGGTCACAGAATCACAGAATAGTAAGGTCATCACTGAAATGAGTTAAGTATGAAGTTAGTGCTCTGGTAGAGCTGGAAAACAGAAAATTAGGGATTTTCCTGTGGGGAACAGAGATGATTATAATCCTGACAAATAGATATGAAGATATATCTTCTGGAGGTTGAGACTTTTAAGAAGGTCTTGGTTCACTACTAGAAGAATACTCTGAAGTATCACAGAGAAGGTCAGCTTTCACATAGGACTTCTGTTACTCATGTTTTGGCTCATGAACTTTTACAGAAGAGGAACATGGATGACAGCTGTTTTCACGGATGAAGTTTTCAGGAAAGTAAAAGCTAGGTACCATTATCAAGGTGAGGACAAAGCCTCTCTCCTCTATTGAATGAGAAACATTTTCCCTTCAGTCATTTGGAGCACTTCACTTCTGTTAAGTTTCAGAAGTGAAGTACTGAAACAGATTCTTACCCTGGCAAAAAGGGCAGATTCCACATTCAAACCGCAGGAAAAAAAAACCAAACAAAACCTCAAAATGGTTTGATATCATGGACAACTGTTGGATCTTAATCTTGGCACAAACACCAGGATGAAGTAAAAGCTCATCTGGAAGGCTCCTGCAGACTTCTGGGATAATCAGACTCACTATGAAATCTTAAAATAGGACAGAATCTGTGTGCTTCACTACCCACCATTTCATACAGCTCCTTTTGTACGCAGAGTCACTATGAGTCACGTTAAATAAATCAATCATGAGAGTCCTGCACTGCCAGTCAGATTTATCCCACAATTAAAGGCTTGGCACAAGGGTGAGAAAACTTCATACAAAAGGTATGCAACCACACAACAGCTGCAACTGTGGGGCATTTGGGTATACAGGAACGGAGTAATATGTTGTTGGCAACATGACTCACATCTCCTAGGAAGCACCATTAGTACTTCAGATTTACCACTCTCCAATGCAAAGCAGCTTTTGCTAATAGTTAATAGAACTTAGGGAAAATAACTTTAAGAAACCATACTCTTTGTATCAGAATTTTCTTCATGTATCGTGTAATTAATGTAAAAACATTAACCTAGCATCACAATTGCATGACTGTAGAAATCAAAGGTTCAAGGAAGATACCAAACATTATGAGACTTAAGATGCAAATCATATGAACAGCAATAACTATATCGGAGTTGCCCCACTTACTACTTTATAAACTAATAAATCAGTAGTTACTAAAATGTTTTCATTTTTGGGGATTTCATTACCCATCACCAGGTAATGGGTAATGCATTTCTTTTACCAAAAGGAAAAGAAATGCAAGAGCAAACTCCCACTTAAAAAACTTAAAAAAGGAGGAGCAAAGAGGAAACAATTAACTTTCAGTATTCCTCCTCCTCTCCTCCACCCTGACCTGTCTTTCTACACCTAGCCAAATGAAGTTTGATACATATCCTTGCACCATCTGTGATGAAACAATAGTTTGCACACATCCTTTCCTCATTCAAAACACATTTCTACATACAGACGTGACGTCATTTTAATTTTACTTTGCTCTTAATTAACTCATTCTTTTCCATTACAAAGCGTGTCCTGTGTAAAGTTGGCTAGAACAAGAAGAGGATGTGTCACCTCCATTTCTAGGTCACTCTTCTTGCTGTACTGAGTGATGAAATGCAAAAGCCTGACATCTGATGAAGGGAGAGAGTCTATCTGGATCAATCTCTATCTCACATATGATTTTAAAGTTTTCTCTTTCATTTTTAAACCTGAGTCGAGGTTGTAGCTGTGAAAGTAAAGGTTGGTAGGGCTGTATAAAACAGGCCTCATACCTGTATCCCCACCCTGCTCTGTCAATACAGTGTAATGCCATCCTGCACCAGCCTTGTCATTCCAGTTCTGAGTTTTTCCTCAGACAGCACAATGATATTATTTATATGAACAAGTCCACACTTGGCTCTCAGCTGTCAACATTATTCTAAGACTTCTGTGAGTCCTTATTAACACTAAGTACTTCATGGTGAACTTTACACAAACAACAGGATTTAGGGGTTTTCAAAGACAGATTAATTTTATCTAATCTTGTATGAGATGTTTCTATTACAACTTAGCTACTTTCAAGACTCACACATTGCATGGCAATAACGCACAGTACAGCATCCCAAGAGCTGTGTGCTGCAGTTTCCTGAATATAGAGGAATAAAATTTCAAATGTATTCACAAATATATTCATTAAACATATCGATATCAAGGCAGTAGGCTTTAAGATCTGACAACAGGGTCACAAATCAAGAAATTAAAGAGGCAAATAGCACATTGTTCCAGTTTCACTTGCAAGGAAAACCTAACCACATCTTGCTTTGCAACGCACATCTCACGACCTGTAACATGTCAGACAGAGACTGAGCGCTCTCTGAAGGAACTTTGAAACATCAGGAGTATTTGTATTTATTTGACAAGTAGCAACAGCCTAGCTGCTTTTATTGGTGACTCAGGCCCTGGCCTGGACAGACAGCGAGCACCTCCTGTACACTGCAGGCTTTCGGCTCCCTTTGCCTCAGACAGGAGCTGGATTAAGGATCGAGCCTCTCCTGAAGCACCCTCCCTCCAACAAATGGCAGCTGTCTTTTAACAAGCACTGGAGATACAATGTCAGCACTGACAGAAAGGAAATATTAATAACACGAGAAAGTTGTTTATTTTTAATCTGCTTTCCCAGCAACATTCTAAAACACACACCAACTATGGTGAAAATTCACATAAACACTTGCATTACTTCTGCAAAGGCAGGATACATTACATTTCACAATGCCTAAAAAGTCATCTTGAACAGCTGTATGTTCTAGGCTTATGTATGTGGCATTTCCTGAATGTAATCCTTCCTCTGTTCTCTCTAGACCACAAGATGTTTGGTGAAACAGCAGCTGCAAGACACACAGAGTTTTCAGATCACGTTTACTTCCCTGTTCTACTCACCCTTCTTCCCCAACAAACGTGACATAGAGTTTATTTCTCTGCAGGTCTTTTCTTGAGTAGCCCATGATCTGGTTAAAGGCATCTTCTAGCAAGTGATCCCTCCTAATGATTAATCTGAGGAGCAAAATAATTTTGAAATAGTAACTCATGAAAATGAACCACAGTTGGAAACATCTATTTACACTGCAAGGTAACAGGGTGACTTCAGAGAGATACACGTTTCTGCTGGATAGTCTGACACCAATCAGGCAGCTTCTGACTTAGTCTATGGCCCACAAGGATCTACTTCAGATTTCAATAAAATGTCTCTCATACAAAGAAGTGCTGTTCTATTTTTTTATACCCTGGTTCTTCCTTAAATCAAAGGCTTCAGTGGGAAAGGTCCTAAAGTGGGCATTTTCATTAAGTTAAACTCATTTTGTAAGGCTGGGTCTCTAAATCAGTCTTTCTGTAAGCAAGAATCTGACCTTTTATGTAAAAAGCAACCTCTTAACAAGGAAAAAGATAAAACTGTGGGAAAGCCACTGAATGGTAACTCCAGAATCACACCCCCCTATGTTATCCCCAGTGTGTGAAGGGACAAAAAGTCTAGGAGGAATGGCAACTGTTTGTCCAAAACCAGACTGAAGTTTCACATGTGAAAACATAACATACCTTATGAAAGAAAAATTGTGAAAAGTGAGGAAGTGCTGTCAAGATCTAAAATAAGAGGTGAAAGAAACCTCCTTAAACTTTTTATCTTCTGCCAAAAAACCTGTTTAATGAGTTTCCTGAAGTGCAGCTTGCTTTACATTCAAATACTGCCGTATGTGTGCATTTTATCAGTCAGTCAGACTGAAGCTGGGAGCTGCTGCTGCCCACAGAGAGACAGCTTATCTCTCCATACAGCCTCTTGCAAAGCCCTTGTAGGCCTTACTGCTTGTGCAGAGATTAGTCAGTGAGTGCACCGTGCTGTTCTGCAGCACAGTAGTGGAGAGCCCAGGAAGTGGCAAGGTACCTGAGCAACACGAGGACCCAGGCAGTACCTAAGTTGCGCTGAGGTCCTGGCTTGAAAAAAAGGAGCAGGTCAGTGTATGCTTGGGAAAGAAACAGAGAAAACTTCTGTTCAAAAATCAAGCTGTTGTTCTTAAAAATCCACAGTGTGATGGCAAATAGGCCAGGACAAAAAGGTGCAAGAAATGTAATGGATCTTACAGCTAGCAAATGCCATCTTCTTCTATCAGCTAACTGCCCAAGTATTCGTGACAAAACTTCATAGATTAACCTCTAAATGTTTGTGATTTCATTACATTACAGGCAGAAAACGTTCAAGCTCTGCCTCTTACGTCTGTCTAAACAATACCATTTAAAACCCATTTCCTTTGTGGGAGACTTTTAACAAGTCCACAGAAATGAAGTCTGAGCTCTGCACCAATTCTTGCAAAAAGTATCTGGCTGGCTGAAATAAAACAAAACCAAACCAAATCCAACCACCCAAAATACCTACCCCCTATTCTAACAGAAGAATGGTTAAAAGAAGTTCTAGTGACTCATGGCTACTGTGAGAGTATGAAACTACGAGAGTCTGAGAGCTGGCACAAGACTTGGTAATTTGCACAAGTATGAAAATGTCTGTTGATGATGATCCTTAACATGTATGAAATCAGTCGATTACCAAATAAATGAAGGAGGGAAGACCTTGCTCCAAGCACTCTAGCATTCAGAGTGCTGAAATAAAAATATTAGCAGTTTTTTAAGGTGATCCTTAGAATTTAATAACATTTGATTTTATGAGCCCTCTTTATTAAAGAGGACTGTGATATCAAGACAGGCAATTATGTACAAAAGATAAGCCTATCTAGCTTTTTCAGTGGAAAAAGACATGAGAAAATACAACTGTTTGTATCGTAGCACATGCTGTAATGGAAGAATTCAGATGCCTCCTGCTCTGCATGCCTCTTCCCAAAGTGCTTTTTGGCACTGTACTGGTAAGATTGTTTGTATGAAAATATAGTCAAAGGAAAGACAGAAGAAGTGCTCAGAACTTGCTGTATCCTCTGCCATGAATCATATGCTGGCACTAAGTCTTTTATGACAGGCTTTGTATTTCCAGAAGTGCAAGGGTAACCACAACATCTGCATTCCTTCTACTGGGAAGAAGCTTGTAGATGTGCAAGGCAAGGCAAGCTGCCTGAGAAACAAATCCAGCTTCATGAGACTCTTCAACATACTTCAATTTTCCTGGGCCTTGTCCATATCCTTTAGTCTCCAACTTCCTGTAAAAGTTCCTCAGCTTGGCTTCAAAATCTCTTTTGTAAGGAGCTGGAGCTCGGGCATTGGCACGCTGAGTACCTGCAGGGAACAATAAGCCAAGAATGAGCTGTAGTGACGTGAACTGATTAATGTCCCATCCTCTTCTGAAAAGACTCAACAGCAAAGGGCAGGGCATGCTTTTGATTTGGTCACCTTTATAAAGAGTAAAAGGCTGTGTATCTTCAAATCTGCTCTACATCCAAGACTTTTTAGTTGCTCACTTCCAACAGTTATCACCTTTCTAAAGTAAGTCTCAAAAGAGCAAATCCAGGTCAATGCAAAAGATGGCTTAAAACCCAAGCATGATTGGAAAGACTTAACTTTTGTTTGTCAAGTACACTTTACTTCTAACCTTTAAAAGAGCCCATGAAATAAATGTTCTGTTCTGGTTTTAATATTATCAGGAAAAACAGGAACTCAGAAATGAAGCATAAACAGACTGCACTCTGCTGTGCTCTGTTGAATACATCAAGCTGAAGAAGGAAGACTACTGGAAATTCCCTAGTAGAAGTTTTTGTCTGGGGAAGTAAAGCGAAAAAAATACTGGAAGAATGGAAAGACTGCCATTAAAGTTTGTGGAACTTTTCACCTGTGCCTCCAGGCACATACATGATGACCATTGATAAGTGAATTTGGTTTAAAAAGAACTGGTTTTTAAGAGTCAATGTCTTAAAAGCAGGGAGAGGTGAGATCCGTATGCCAAAGAACTGGCATACCCCCACATCTGCATGTACAAGTCTAGTATATACAAATTAGGTGTTTAGTCAGATCTGTTCTAAATATTACAACCATTAGAACTTCCATGGCCTCCCTGGATAAATTATTCCAATTGACATGACTTCAAGACAGCGTGCCACAGAGGCAGTTAATCCTAGTTCCTTTACATTCGTCTTCTCACCCCAAGTTCTTATAACATTAAATTCTTCCCCTGCAAGGCTGCGCAGACACCCCCACAAAAAAAACAGAGGATGTTTAAAATTTCTCATGCCCTACACTATACATAGGTTGCTAATGACTTATGTGCAACTGGTGGCCATCTAACAGGCCCATAATGCACTGGAAATACAAATGAACAGTTTAGAAACACTTACATGTAGACTTCTGTCTTTTAAGTGACAGTCAATTCCTTATGTGAGCTTTCTTTTGGCTCCCTGTACAAAGCTAAGCCGACAGAGAAGCATTTATTGCTATATGGGTGAAGGTATGAGAACGCAACATTTCAGATTATGAAAGAGAGAGAATATGTATTTGTTCAGCCTGTGGGCACAGATGAGGGGAAAAGAGAGCAGCTTGCTTAGCCACAAAGGATATGGGGCTGACGGAAAAGGCGACGAGCACATCCTGCGGAAGTGGCTGCTCAGAGTTGATCTCTCTGCAGAGATCAGAGGGAGAACAAGTGAGATCAGTATTAACAGTGAATGCCATTTACAGGTCTGTAAAAGACCTGTCTGACCAGAAAGACACTTGCCACTTGTTCTAGGCTTAGCATGATGTGTAGGAGGAATAGAAAATGTCAGGGAATTCTTAGAGCTCCAACAGGAACATGCAGGACCCCTTCAGAAAATAAATCCCAGTCGTTAATCTATGCTGGTTATCCTCTAACACTGAGAGCACCAAGGGCTTCTAACATGCAGCTGAATTCTCTAGAAAACCCACAGAAACTTGAAACTGTAAACAGCCTTTCAATTACTGGCCTTTTCCCCCTACTTTGTTTATTTTGCTTTGGGTCAAAGTAGGCACAAAAATGTAGTCACCAAGTAAATGCAAAAAAAAGCATACTTTAATCTTAACCCCTGAAGGAAGTTTTTGCTGAGAGAAAATCTGGTAACACATTACTTCACGGTTCAGAAATCAGCAGTATATTATATTCTGTCAGCACATGACAAGTCCTCATTGCAAATCATTGGCATATGCCAAGAAACTCCTGGGCAATTACAATGATTACTTCCGCCTTTGGAAGAAAAGATGTTAATGGAAGAGCTAAAAAACACCAGTGATGTGATCATATTTGATTTTCAAGAAGGTTATACTCTAAAGCAGGTTATACTCTAAAGCAGGTTATACTCTAAAGCAGATATAAAGAGCAGCTTCATGACTATTCATCTTTCCCAAAAGAGAAAGTACAACTGATTGTGACTGACGTGAACAACGGATCCTTAACACACAACCTCGTGCAGTGCAGCACAGCCAGTTTAGCTGACAAAAGGGACACAGAGCTCCCACAGAAAAGATGGGTTATTTAGAGCTTCTCATCAAAAAGTCATTTGTACACCAACACAAACATGCATACTTGCAGAATGACAGGGAGATTCAATGGTCTCTACATTTTTCTATGAGATAGAGTAGAGATTACATTTTTTAGGAGAAAGGGACTAAACCCATCACTGCTCATCCTTTTCTGTGTGCTGCTACTTTGAGGAATAGATGAGAATATTGCATGTTAAAGATTGAATGCATTTTGAAATTACTTTGTTGGAGTAAAGTCCTGCTCAGCTTGCATTGGTGGATGTACTAGGAAAGAAGAAATTTTAACTCTGAAAGCCAATTCTGTCAGGTTTGTAGTTGAAAATAAGATACATAAATGCAGATTTCATTCTTCTTTTCAACAAAAGAAAACAGTTTTATCTAAACCATATATGTATCAAAAATATCAATACATGTGAATATTATATTTTGCTGCTCTGCAGAATGTTGTAAGATCATTAAGATCTTTGCACAGTTTCTTTGAATAGGTTCTACAGAGGTCCTATGTTCAGCAGCAGGAAAAGCTGCCACTCAGGATATGTTTATGAATGGTTTTAATCAGGTTTCCTGCAAAGTTTTTTATGATTGTGGACTGGGAAATACCCATAAAAATCACAGTACTTTTTCTGATAAAATTTTCTTATTGTCTGGAACTACCTAGAGTTGCTCACATCCAAAATGTCCCCTATTTATCTATACTTTTGTTCTCAAATTTGTAGAAATCCCCTTAAGCCACTTCCGATTTACTGCAGTGGTTTTTACTTATGTATTATCTTCTTGAGAAAACTAACAGTAAGATATCTATAAACTTCTAATTGCTCTATTTAGCCTTCAGAGGTCAAATGGAACGGATCACACGTGACACAGCTTAGTTCTGACCTGCAACTTAGTTAATATGTGAAATATCAATTTCATTCCATTCTGATGTGGATTTCCAGACAGTTGCAATATCGGAGCAATGCCAGGCACAGCTACAGGTTGGGCAGGGAGGACATTCAGAGCAGCCCTGCAGAGAAGGACTTGGGGGTGTGGGTTGATGAAAAAATGAACATGAGCCGGCAGTGTGCGCTTGCAGCCCCGAAGGCCAACCGTATCCTGGGCTGCATCAAAAGGAGTGTGACCAGCAGGTCGAGGGAGGTGCTCCTGCCCCTCTACTCTGCTCTCGTGAGACCTCACTTGGAGTATTGTGTGCAGTTCTGGTGTCCTCAACGTAAAAAGGACATGGAACTGTTAGAACAAGTGCAGAGGAGGGCCACGAGGATGATCAGGGGACTGGAGCACCTCTCGTATGAAGATAGGCTGAGAAAATTGGGGCTGTTCAGCCTGGAGAAGAGAAGGCTGCGTGGAGACCTCATAGCAGCCTTCCAATACCTGAAGGGGGCCTATAGGGACGTTGGGGAGGGACTCTTCATTAGGGACTGTGGTGAGAGGACAAGGGGTAATGGGTTTAAACTTAAACAGGGGAGGTTTAGATTGGATATGAGGAAGAAATTCTTTACTGTGAGGGTGGTGAGGCCCTGGAATGGGTTGCCCAGGGAGGTTGTGGATGCTTCATCCCTGGCGGCGTTCAAGGTGGGGTTGGACATAGCCTTGGATGGCATGGTTTAGTGGGAGGTGTCCCTGCCCATGGCAGGGGGGTTGGAACTCGATGATCTTGAGGCCCTTTCCAACCCTTACTATTCTATGATTCTATGATTCCATGAATATGCTCTCTGTTGAACTCAGGTTAAGGGATAGCAATCTGGCTTTACATAAAATTGATATTTCCCCAAAGCCCCATTAACACTTTTAATGTACAGTTATTAGATCCATACGTCTGAGTCTCTAGGCATCAGGATCCTGGCACAAGCAGTCACTTCAGTTGTTTCACATCATTGAAAAACAAGTTTGCAAGTTTTACAAGTCAGAACAAAATCACAGTCCCTGAAGTTGTAACACCAAATCTTTTCTAATAGCAAAACATCTTCTGAGCCCAAGATTCAACTTTGACAGTCAAATGCAATCACACTTGTTCACTTTGCTCAAACATAGGACTAAATAAATGTTTGTTTTTGCTGGAGCAATAGAACTTAGATCTTAAGAAAGTTGGAAACTTTGCATGCAGCATAATATAAACTGCATTATGGGACTATCTCTACTGCACTATCTTACAGATATCATCATAATGAAAGTACTGCCGTGACAAGCTCACTAATCACTCAGGAGGTGCTTTAACTTATGTAACTTTACTCATCTAAAAGTCAGGAACCACAAAGAGGAACAGGTTATAGCTTCCCAAGAGCAGGTTCTTGGCTTTAGGCTGCCGTGAGTTTCAATTTGGAAAGCAAACAAAATGCTGTAGAGTCAAACAATTATTCTATTGGCTTTTGTTCTCTGACTTCTGGGAAGGCAGCTGGAGTGCACTCCTGGCTTTACTGACTTGGAACAGATACTTAGCAAGTACAAGAAACGGTTTTGCACAGAAGCAGTGCCTGAGCAACTTACCTGGAGAGTTTTGAGGGGAAGACACTGGCGAGCCTCTTGGGGACTGGCAATAACTAGGATGAAGTAAGGCATGTGGCGGCACATATGACATTATCTCCTCCTCAAACAAGCTGGTAGAAAGGAGCAAAAAAGAAACAATGAGTTTATTTCTTGAATGGCATTTTTCACTTTCCAGGAATAAATCTCTAGTTACTAACTTGCTTTCTTTGGTAGCCACTTGACTATTTCCATGATATAAACTTAGAGTGCTACAAAATATTTCATTGCCATTCCATCAATCAGATCTCAAAAGCACTGGAAAACAGTAATTACTACTTTTGGGATACACTGCTATACATAATTTGGTATTTGTTAAAATACAGTTAATCAGCCTTTAAAACTTGTGTTGTGTCCCTCCCCTGTTTTTAAAACTTGTGTTCTGATTACAAAGGAGTCAATAACTTTAAGTCACACTTCCATAGAAAGAAGATCTGCAATACTGCACAAAGATCAAGACAGAGATAAAGATTCTAAACCTCTGGGATTAAGAATCACACCTGAACATGCTGAGCATATTGAACAGTAGGCTTGTTGGCATAAGTTATTTCATCTTACTTTTAATGCTAACACTGTTGCAGAAACAGGTATAACACCTACTTTGTTCAGGCTGAGTTATTTCGTGCTTCATGTATGACTGACACACAGCTTTTAAGAGAAAAAACAATAACCTTCTGCAGTGCAATCACTGCATCTTTGTATAGAATCTGCATACATATTAAAATTTCAATCTTTTTTTCCAAAATTGCCACAAGAAAATCCAAAAAGAGAACATCTGATATCAGAATGAACCTGATATCAAAGCCTATGTTGTATGCTCAATGCAACACAGATAAGAATAAACTGTTGAGACACATAAAAATTGTTTTCAAACGTTCAGCTGCAGGATGTATCCTATCACGTCAATCTATTGCTATAAAGCCCAACCAGTGAAATCAATGTTCAAATAAAGGCTGTTTCTTACTAAGTTTGTTCAGTGAAAAAATGCCTAGAAAAATTTTTGCATGAGATTTTTTGTTTTAAAGGAATATTTTCTGGCAGTTCTTTTTACAGTCATGACCATGCAGGTTTTCCTCCAAGTTACACTTTGATGCTGAAAATGTGATAAAATATAAACCACTATTTCAATCTGGGATGAAAATAAGAGGTAAAATGATGATTTGTGTTGTATACCAAACAACATGCTTAGAAGAAACTGAAAATTACTTTCACTTAACATCTGAAATATAATATAATGCCATTCTTAGGGTATTTTTATTATTTATTTCAAAATGTGATGAGTTGTTCCTTCTTCAGTCACTGTGCATAAAGGAGGTTTGTTTGGTTTTAGTTAGCTGCAACTTAATAATCAAGGCATGCAAATATATGTATGATGATCCCAAGCAATAAAAACATCAGAATTACTGATTCTACCCAGTTATTTACTACATCTTAGAGTGCTTTACAGGACATTTATATCATTTCCCCTCCACCAACTGAGGAAACAGAAGCATGGAAACAGGTCTTCCCCAAGGCCACCCAACCAGCCAAGCTAGACACAGAAGTCAGGTGTCCTGAGCCCCAGGAAGACTAAGTCATCATAATTAGAATGCAGGGGTTTTTAGGGTTTCATAGAGAAGGGTCATGATGACACCCTACTGGAAGATACTGTTAAAAGCAAAAAGCTACCATGACTAAACAATGGTAAGAGAAGAAACTCCATCATCCCAGTACACCACTTAGCCCATCTTTGATTTTAAGCTAGTATATACTCACAATAAGCTCAAAATAACTCCGTGCAGTTTTGAGGTTTAACATTTTAAGAAACTATGGAGACACAGATAACATTTTCTCAACACTACATCATTGGGGCAATGGTACTGTTAGATTATTAATAGAATGGGAAGAAAAGCCTCAAGCAACACTTTTCAGTTATGTTTTTTTTTGGGGAAAAAAAGGAGATGAAGAGAAAAAAAATCTGAAGAAGATGATAAAGTTATTCTAGGGACACACTGGCTAATACTTTATTCTTAAAAATTACTTACACTGATTATTGCTTTTCTACAACAGAGGGATTGCAATAAAAATTTTGAATTTGCTTTACTTCCACTATAAAAATGATCTTCAGTCTTTGCTGTTAACAGGACACTAGAGGGAACAAAACCCAGTCAAAGGGCACTGAGAAAATCATTCGTGCAATCTTTATCTAAAAACAAAGAGCTGAAGCCAGATTTTAATGTGTAAAACCTGTGTCATCTCCAGGTATCAAAGCAAAAATCTTACTAAGGTTTTTTAAGACACAATATTTGTATTTTAAAATAAGTTTCAGCATGGTTTTTAAATGAGATTTTTATTCTTTTTTAAGCTGTAGTTAATTCAGAGATTTAGGGACCAGAAAGGATTATGATTATGCAACCTGACCCCAAAATACTACTCTTAATGCCAATCCTATTTCACTAGATTCAATTTCATGAATTTCTTGATGCACTTTATGCAAGGTTTAATTCTAGCAAAAAATCTGCCTGATTTTTTGAGTTAATTGGTTAAACACAAAATATTAGAGAAGCAATTTTGCGTTTTTTTAAAGTTGTAACAGTATTTCCTCTATTAAAGGGGAAAATGCTTGACAACACAGTGAAGAGGCAGCAAAACACGAAGTCGTAAAAATACACCTCAAGCATGAACGTCCACAAATACAGACTTCCCAAACTGCGGAACTAAACAGACACATTCTTAAAGCAATAGGAGGCACATTCTTGCAAAGAGGTCTAAACTGTATCCCCTGAACATCAGAGCTGAGTGCAACAGGACAATAAAAGGGGATCTGGGCAAACCCACATAAATCACAAGCACAGCACTCTTGCACTCGCCCTTCCTCAGAGAGAATGCCACGCTCCATCACTCCTATGAAAAAACATGACCTCCAACTACCATCTAGGAACTGAACGTGATGAAAATAAGACATCCGATCCTCGAGTTCTAGCTCTCCCAGCTGCAAGTTCAAGTACTGAAGGGGAAATTATTAGATCACTAAATCAGCCACCCTACTCACTGAAAGGCTCCTCAGCAGCTGCCACAGCATATTCCATACGTGTATCGGAAGAAGCAGTGCCTACCTGAGCAACATGACAAGGTCTGCATCACTGGATAAACGCACCAACCCAGGTGTTCCCTCTGTCCGGATGAACTGGATCTTCTCCCTGGGTAAGCAAAAAAAGATTTCCAAAATATCTTTTGCAAATTAGGCACCAACGTACACCACAGCAACAAGAAAAAGTACCGGGTATATCATAAAAACCTCGGAGTGTTGATTCCGTATTTCAGAAACCATTTTTCACCCCTGCCACACCATGTCCGTATGTGCAGCAAAATGTTACAACCAAAAAGCTAATTTGTTCTGAGGAATGATTCTCCTGTTGCTCCCATCTCCTCAGTGCTCAGGCTGTTTCAGGTAGCACAGACAGCTGACTAGTAAAAAAAAAACCCAAGATTTAAAATCAGTCCTTCCAAGTTCATACTTGCTGTGTCCCTGAATTCAAAGGAGGCTGAGCCCTGCAGGAGGACATTACTATTATGAAAGTGAACTGATTAAAGAAGTACTGTCTGGTCTGAACCTTTGTACAAACGCAAGCTATACATTACAGTGCATACTTGTGATTTTAAAAGCAAAGGGTTTATACCACACTGCATTTAAGATCTCTTCCAGAAAAACCCTTGTAGTATTTCTCCCACTCTGTCTCACCCAAGCACCCACCCTTCCTATGCCTGATTTGACAGGCTGAGAACTGTGGGACTTCACTTTTCGCCCTTTCTCTGTATTTTCCAGAGAACATGTATTCTGCAAATACGTAATTTCAGGTTTGTCAGCCAGGACTTATTTAGAGGCTTTAAAAACAAATCTTCAACACAGAAACCTCATCACAAAACTTGTTAGAATGGGAAACTGAAAAACAACTTGTTGAATTTTGGGAACTTTGGCAGGATGGGATGAAAAGGAACCAATAAGTAACACTATGAGAACGGAAAAAAATGAAAAGCAATGCTGACTGCTATGCCAGCCAGTTTGGATAGGCCTCTGGAACACAGAGGGCTGCGCTGGCAGCTCTCTGCACATGACAGATCACACCCACCAAACCAGTATTTTTCACATTAAGTGCCCAAGGAAGAGCAGATACAGTTATTTGAGTCCTAGTCACTAATATCCAAGTTGTTATTTTACACCCAAATATACGAATCACAGTGGTTTTGAGGGATACACTTTGAGAGGGATCTTGCCACTTTCAGAACTTCACCTTTTATCATTCCTAGTCTCAGCATACAAAGCAGTTATTACAACCATACAACTATCAAAGATCATCCTTCAGCAGATCTCACTGCAGACACCCATTCTGGAGAAACACTCAAAATTCTTATTGCTACAATACTACCTCCAAGGTCATTAGGTCAGGACAGCCTTTCTGTAAATGTGCATTGAGAAGACAAGGAGAAAACTAAATGCCATTCTGCCTCATGCTCCCAGCTGCACACATACTCAAATGACTGGGCACATTTGCCAAGCCATCCAGCTGTCTTGGCACATTTTGAAGACATGAGCAAACCTCTTATCCCAGTTGTTCCAAATGTTTTCTTGTAGGTGCCTTTATTTGGTAATAGTGCGTTACCTCTGTTTCCCTCAACCTTACTTTAGGGAGTTACAAAGAAATGCAATAAAGAACTACTTTCACAGCTTTATGAATAGGCCAAACATCTACAATCAGTTATGTTCCACTGCTAATTTTGAAGGAAGAAACTAATTCTAATGAACACTGAATACTGGAGTGGGAATAGCAAGCTTTACTGACTTCATTACCTGAGTGAATGATTCCTGGTAAGATCTGGTTGACGCTCTTGTAGAATTTCAAAAATATTGGGCTGCCGCAAAAACGCAACAATCTTGTCATTGTAAGCTGAAAACATCAACAAAAACACCGTGCTGAAACAAGGAGATACCAACAGGAAGGACCACATGCCTTCTGAGATCAGTAATGACAGCAGACTTCATCTTTGCAGTTCTAAGTTTAGCAGCATTGTGCTAATATTTTTCATGTAAGGCTACCAGTCGTACTATCATTTAGGGAACACGCTTCTTGACTATGAACCAAATCTCATTGTGACGCATCCTTGACACTGTAACAGGTCAAATTCTGTTAGCAATTTCTGTAATATTTTATCAGTCACGCTCTATACTAAACTAGAATATTCATTGTTAGAATAAAATTGCAGGGACCTTGATTTTCGCTGCACTGAAATCCATTCTCAAACATTAAAGAGTCATTGGAAAAACCTGTATCAAATCCTCACACTTATTGCTGAGCCTGCAGTGCATGTATACTATGTCTATGGCAAGGGGAAGGATTTAAATTAGCAGAGATTTTCAAGTAAACACACCACAGTACAAAGAGCCAGTTATAGTCAATCAGATTAATTTATCTTGGTTTAGCACAATGTAACAGCTGTTTGATTCAATAAGCTAAATTCTGTTCTTGGAGGCACAGAAGTCGGTAACTTTGTGTGTACGTAACTGAGAACAGAAGTTAAGCTAATGACTAATTCCAAGCTGATTAACACTGTTTGGAGTCCTGCCAAAACAGATACTCAGAAGTTGTAAAAAAAATCACTGGGAATACATGGAGTCCAATTAGGACACAACCTGGCTTACTGGCGTCAACTGTCACTGCACAGAGTACGTGAGCTAGGAAGGTGGGAGTTTTACATCGGTTATTCGGTTCTGCACGCTTTCCAGTGTTATTTCTGCAGGTTGCAACTGAACAATTGGGAAATGCTGAGGGACAGAAGTAATCATAACAAATAACAACTTCCACCCACCCCAACCAAATGCAAAACCCAGCAGTGCATGCTGACATGACACACTCGGTCATGGAGAACTTCTCTGAAAAGAGGCCGGATGCTGACATACCCACTGGAACCACGTCCTGGTACTGAGCTCTGCTGACTGTATTAAATGTGCTAGATGGTCTTGGCAAAACTGGTGGTCCTGAATGACGGGAGTCCTCTCCGACCTGAAAACGCACAAGCAACCACAATGGCTGTCTCTATGCCAGTGTACATATTCAGATACATAAAAGTGAGAAATCACATGGCTTAAAACTAAGCATGTATGTAAATGCTTTGCTAGATCACTATTTCCAGTAACCACTGCAGCAGAAATCAGCTGTTTTGTATGACACTCATTAGTAAAACATTGTTTAGTATATTGTGCCTATTAATATGAAGAACCAAAACTAACTGAAAGTTTGTTGCTATTTTTAAATAATAGTCCCCTTCTGAAAAGTGACTAAAAAAGTCAAACTAGGATTCCTTCAGAGGGACTTCTGTACTTCAAGGACATCTTTATCTGTATCAAAGGTTCTGAAAATCAAATTCTGCTCCTTCATTAGCACCTCTATTACCTCTGTGCATTAATGGAGTTTCCCTAAATCTGAACTGGAAACAAGCTTATGGCTGAAGCAGAAGATAAGGAAGTGAGTTCACATTCAGGCAAGGCAAACAGGTCCAAAACGGGCAAAAAAACGTTTCCTACAATCATTCCGTAAAACTGTTCTGATTTTTTTGTGTTCACCTTCTGGGATTACAAATGGTGTACATGAGCATTTTTTAGGGTAAAACCACAATGTAAAATTGTTCCTGGTTGTATTTGTGATGTCTGGACAACTTCTGCATTCTTCTGTTTTTTGAGGCTTCAGTCACTTCTACAGTGTCAGTACTTGGTTTATATAAAACATTTTGTTCAACCTCTTTCTCATCCTGCTGGACCTTTGTTTATTTCTCAGTTCCTTGGCCTACATGTAATGGGTAGCATTTCAACTACACTTCCAAATTTCAGAGATCTCTAAAACATCTAACTGCAAGATAGCCAATAATTATAAATGTTGTTTTTAAATCCAGTCTCTGAAATCACGAAGAAGCAAAAGTCCTGAGCTATCGCCCAAGACTTTTTGTGCTCTCTGATAATACCCTCTCAGAAAAATGAAGAATTATTTCCTGTAGGCACTGTGCTGGAAAAGGAATGCTATTATTGTTAGCTCCAGCTTCATGCTGCAG
The DNA here is from genome assembly GCA_039720435.1 of Amazona ochrocephala. Taxonomy (NCBI): domain Eukaryota; kingdom Metazoa; phylum Chordata; class Aves; order Psittaciformes; family Psittacidae; genus Amazona; species Amazona ochrocephala. The sequence continues at coordinate 74,928,667 of CM077881.1, read as the reverse complement.
CTCAGCTTTAGCTAAAAAGACGTTCCTTACACCGGTTAACATTTGCTTTAGAGCATGTCCCTGTAAAAAATGGGTCAGTGGCTTCAAAACATCAAAGTTTGTGGCAAGACAAATCCAAATAAAGTATTTTGAGAGGGTTATTTTTTCCATTAAGTATTCATCTTCTGCAATAACATATAGTTTCTTGTAGCAATTGTTTAAAAATGGGAAGAGCAGCTGCAACTATGCAATACTTAAGTCATAAGCACATAAGAAAAAATGGTGCTCAGAAATAAACATATGCACATAAATAAACATTACAACATTAATCCTAGAATGGGAATACTGTGTTGAATTACTATGTTCGAGATTCCTACCTGGAATTATATTTCCATTTAATTCAAGTTACAATTACACATGATGATATAGGATACGACATATGACATAGGATAACTACACTTGTTTTGCAGTATTGACAACTTCAGCAGCACCATTGACCTATATCTCTCTATTTTAAGTGCAAGACTTCTGAATGCTGCTTAAAGAAATGTAATTTCAGTGTGTATTTAGTGAAGTTAAGAAAACAAATATTAACATATATAAATCAGTCACAACCAAAATACTTGCTTTACCCTACTGAAGATCTGAATAGCTATATGAAGACACTTCTAGTTTCCTTGCCTGCTGCAAGACATCACTGACTACATCACATCATCAAATTGATGGAAAAGGCTTTTTAAAACCATTCGTAAAATAGACCATCCATTGGTGTGGGTCTGAAGTATTGTGGGTGACTAAACCATGTTCACACAGGATGTAACAAGACATGCAGCCAGTAGTATAGCACTCACTGCAGTTCACCAGAAGCCCTGTTAGAGAAGTGGCAGAGAAGATCCATGCCTGCTCTGAAACAGACTTCTGGCAGAACTTCATCTGCCACAATGAGCTATAAGAAGCATAAACCAGAGCATTTCTCTCACCACTCTAAATTGTAATATCTTTAATTCCTGGCATGCAATAGCCCTCCCCTGAAAAGATAACTTACAGCCAACAGTACACAGGTTAAATAAAGTACAGCTAAAGTCTAAGTCATTGTACATAAACCTGCTCACAAGTAAAAAGAAGTTACAACAATACAGAAACTGCCAGTGAAAGTGGTTCACTGTGAGAAATCAACAAAACAGTTTTTTCCATGTATTTCTATTTACAAAGGAGAGATTAAATACATATGCAAAATGCATTTAACAGTCTGATAAGTCTATATGTGTTAAGATACATTTACACTTATTTGGAAAGCTGCATATAGAGTTACATCTAGCTGTAAATACACACATGACCTTTTTACCCCCCCCCTTATTTGCAAAGTTATATCAACGTAGTTAGCAGGCATCATGCTAGACAACAATACATATTTTGACAGTAAAAGACAGCATCTGGTAATCTGCAACCAGATGCTCTCCTGTGGTTAAATGGGGTTACTGCAAATTAAAAGTAAGAGAAATGCTCATGTCTGATTTTTTCCCTCTGAAATCATACATTTCAAAGCAACAATGGCTAGCAAATAAAGTAATAAATCTTTGCAGATGAGTACCATATGCTTACACAAGAATCATGTTCCTCAAACATAGAATTGTGAGAAGAATGATGGGAAAGAGGATGAACCTAAAAACCTAGTGGCTCCCAAAGAGAAGGGGCAGATCCAACCTACCTCACCAGCGCTGTGGCTGCGTTGCCTGGTTAAGTGCTGCCGATGGACTAACGCACTAGTGGGCCGGCTGCTCTGCAAGGGAAGCCGGGGGTCGATGAACGTGGTAGTGCGGGAATTGTGGTCAACAAAGAAAGCCTAGAGAAGAAGAAAGAATTTACAGCAAATTATAGCAAATACTTCAGGGTTTTTTTAATATGTCCAAGATTAATGTCTGCTCAGGATCTAGGTTTTATTTGCTGATGTGAGGCTTTGGAAAATCTTCCTTATAATACTTTGGCTTGCATTTCCCTTCAGAAGAAGAGGGTAACAGTTTTCCGTCTCACTGAAGGGATGAATTCTTTAATGTCTTACTTAATTCATGCCTCTAAAGCCCTTTGAAATTCTCATTTGACAAGCATCAGAAGTAGGAAACTTCATTATGATTGTCAAGAAAAGACAACTTAAATGTTTAATAAAAGTAATCCCAGTGTATTCTCCCTTTCATTTCCTTATAAGCATCTAAAAAGATGTCACTGAGTGGCAAAACCATTCCCTTTTGTGAACTAGTTACCATATAATTATGAACACAATTGGGTGTATACATGTCAACTGTATGATTGCATCCTGTGGTGAACTATGATTACAGGCCAACAGGCATTTTTGCCACGCTCCTGATACAACTATTCTAGGTTCAATAACCTTTAAAAGAAGGAAACAAAAAAGGTCAGTCGGGGACATAAAGATGATGGCAACAAAGCCATTTAAATCAGGCAACCAGTGAGAGCTACCACTCACTGGCTGGCCAGCCATTTGCTGAAAGCAAGGTCACAAGGAGCATGTATACTGGAAAACGAAAACAATTCTGTCCAATCTAAACAAAAAACATTTCTAAGTCCTGAAATTTAAGCTTTTTCCAAGGCCTGAAATATAACCTTCCCCTAGTGTTAGTGCTGCAGCTGGAAAGCAGCACTGTTCTATTTCAACACACTTCGCTTTTGTCAGCCACAATGCTGGAAACGTGTGGAAGCAGCTAAAAAAAGACCCTACTTGTGAGCAGCAGTTACAGGAAAGTGACATCTGGTTTGCAGAATCAAAGAATCTGGACCGGCAGAGAGGTGGTCAGGGACTGCAGGGACCACTTCCGCGTTTTGTTACCAGTAAGGTACTTCGACCACAGGTTCATAAACAATTCAGTCCTGTGGTGTCAGCAAGTAAAACATTCTCATCTTCCCCCAACCCGACCACTTGTTTCATCCCTTCCATGCCCTTCCTGCCTCGTGTGGGCACAAGTGTTTGTGTAGCCACATACTGAACCCAGCTGGGGAGCTGGCCCTGGCTAAAATTACTCTCCTCTTGTCCCTCTCCCTGCTGGTTCCTCTAACCTCAGAGAGCCCCCCAAGGGATGAGAGGAGAACAGAACTGGTTCTTTTGGCAGCAACACCAGGTTATGGTATTCATGAAATCATTGTTTCAGACTGCTTGGTACAGGTAGACCAGAGAAAATGCAACTGTTCTGACTGCCGTGAAGGTAGGTTGACAAACCAGTGTGTCGTGCTATTCAGCAACTAAATGCCATTGTGGATTGTGGTGGGAGAAAATGTTCATACTTCCATTTCCCAAGGAAGGAGAAGTGTATGGAGGAACACCAAAGTTGCAAAATCTTAGAAGCGCAACTGAAGAGGGCAGCAAGCTTCCTACAGCCCTAAACAGTGACTGCCTGTACCTGCAACCTGTGCCTAGGAGCAAGAAATCACATTACCTGAACAGTAAAGAACTCAGCTTGGCTCTTCTGACATAGTCACCAACATGCAAGTGAAACTGACTGTTCCACAGTTCAAAAGCTATAAACAGTATTCAATAAATGCAATTCTAACTGCAACATTTGAGCCTGGTACAGGACTTGTTGACCTTGACAAATAAGGATGGCACCCACAGTGCAAATATATGCAGATTAGAGGGCATGAAAAACCAGTGGGAAAGCAGAATGAAAGCCATTCTGAAATTCAGTTTGGGACCTGAAAAATTACTGTGAGAGGCTGCTGGAACATACCTAGGCTTTCTGAAGGTTTTGCTCCTGATGAATAGGTTTCTTTCACTTACTAGCAAGTGGTTGATATAGTCTTTTTTTTTTCCCATGTCCCTGTACCTAGCATTCTAACAGTCTGGTCTAAGTGTATTTATAAGACATGAAGCACTTTTATCAAAGCAAAGGCTTATTTCAGTAAGTCAAAATTATACTGTAAAATCACTTAGAAAAAAAAAATGGATTCTGATTCACAATAGGTGAAAGTAGTACCTACAGTTGTGCTACACAGTTCTTTGAGTTAATGCAGCAATTTTGAGTTAATGCATGCAGTGTTTAAACACAAAGTTAAAGTCAATCATGTCTTACTAAATATGAATGCTTACAGGCCAGCTAATAATAGCTACTTTAAAATAGAACAGAAGTTACTACTCTGAAGCTTCACTGAAGATAAGCATTGGAGCTTCAAGGCTTTAGGCTGGACATTGGCACACAGATCAAAAAACAGTGTGGCTCACAGACTCCTTTCAAAACAATTCCTCTCATAACTGCTGCCTAGCTATAATCCATAAATCTATGATGCTTGAAGAGACTGACATAAGATGGGTAGTGCCAAAACTACAGCAGTCCATTAAACATGGATTGTCGCCCAAGTTATCTTTCCAATTCAAGTCTATGAAGCTTGCTAAAGTACTTTTTCTTCCTATTGAAGACATTTGTAATCAATTACAATGGATTCTTTCATTGTAGAAAGAAAACCCCAAAAAAGTTCTACAATACCTTATTATGAATTTGCACATCTTGCAGAGATCTAATTAAAAAGTATATACATTTGTATCTGGCTTTAAAATATGAATGTGTTTACACATATTACACAAATGCACTGGGATGCGCAACTGCATAATACATGCGTGTATGCATATGTATGCAGCAGTGCAGAATTTCAAAGTTATGAGGCTGAGTTCAGCTCAGCGACCTGTCCAGCCTATGTGATGCTTCCTGATACCACTTTTTCCAGTTGTCTTCTGCCTTCCTATGGTCACTGACTGATGATGGCTCATCTGTAATGCCAACCTGAAGTTACACCCTAGTTACACCGCACATTTTAGGGAGAATTGCATGCCAAATGGATTTTCTCGTTTGCTGTGGATGCATGGAGGAGTCAAAGAGAACTGGGCAATTGGGTTTTGCTGTGCAGCTTTGCAGGGAGTTCAGAGGTAGGCAGTCCCTAACTGACCTTGGCAGGCAGCCTGAAAAGAGGACAAGCAACCATGACCCCATTGACACTGGGAAGTAAAAACTCTACTACTCAGCACTGAATAAGGGTCAGAAAGATCAATGTGCCTTGTGAGCAAGAGCACCAAGCCTCTTACTATGATATACTTGGAAAAATAAAGGAAAACCTCATCTCAGCAGGAAGAGTAGCCAGGGAAAGAAAATATAATTATATATTGTGGCATGGCTAATTTCTACTTTCTTCCCTTTAGCTTTATGCTTTAATAAAGGCAGGTCCAGTTTCGGTTTGGTCTCATTAAGCACTGGTCTGACCATGTACTGGCCATCTTCTCTCTCAAGTGCTGAATAGGCTTTTCTACCAGCCACAAGTGCTGCTTGTAACAAAGGCAAGTCAACATAATGAAAATCAACAATACTGAGCCTAAATCAAAGTGAAGAAATCCCAGTGGGGATTTAGTCAGTGCTTCCTCTTGTTGATTAATGTTGTGGTAGCATCACTGTTACCAAATACCACGCCAAAATCCAGAGGTCTGATTGTCTCTGTGGAGTGCCTATTAAAGTCAACTGAAAATTGCTGTATTCTTCAGGAGAAAACTGGCCTCTGAAGAGTGGAACAGGAAAAAGAATGACTTAGAAAAGAGGAAGGGAGACAAGGAACAGCATAACTGCGCATTCCTAATTATGTTTCTAATGAAAAAACACCGTGCTTTCCAGAGTTGTTAATCCCAAGAAGAAAACAACTCTCAAACACTTTTTCTACCCTTCAGTTTAGAATCTGCCTGCAGTCTTTGCAAGCATCAAGGTCATTATTTATATGGACACTCACAGGTAATGATACCAAGACTGACAGATGTGAGAACTGATATGCCTATAGTCATAATAAGGACTGCTCACATGAACTAACAGCCTTATCACTTCCTCACATGCTAATCGGAGTCTATTTTTAACCCTATCTCCCACAAAGAAAATCATATTGTAGATAGTGAGGATACACACTAGTTTAAAGCTACATTACTACTATAAAAATGTCTGTTCTTTGATTTTAAAGTTGCAACTATTCAAGGTCCCTACTGATGAAACTCACTATATACAATTTCTTTCCTGTTAACCAATAAATAACCAATAGAATGATCATGCCCAGAGCTATCCCAGTCTTAAGTGCAGCCATTTTATCTCAGAAACTGATGAACACTGGACTAACTTTGAATTTGGGCAGGGGACTCGCCTAGGGAAACGGTTAACTTTTAAAGAAGAAAAGTGCAAATAATGTACACGAATGAATCCCACTCCAGACTTTGAGGTTGAATAAAAAAAAAAGTCCTAAGGAAAAGCCTGACAGTTAAACAAGAAAAAACATACTAAAAATGGATCAACAATAGCTAAGTAAAATTCAGTAAATAATAATGAAGTAACTTTACATCTAAGCTATCTATCTTTTGAGTACACAAGCAAAACTCCAAAGAACTTCACTGAACCACCTGTATTTACAGAGTAGATAATTATTTTCAAAAGAAGTTTTAAACATCCAAGAGAATCTAAGAAACATGTAATTGTAAAAAGGCTACAGATTTTCTAGCCATTTTCCTTATAATGATTAATACCCACTTCTCAGTTTCCCCCTCCTTTCATATAATGCTTTGTCAACACAGACAAGAAATTCCAGTCTTCTTTTGGCAAAAGCAGGAGTAAAGGATGCGCAACTTTTACATCTGGAGAACTATGTGCACTTATGCTACACTCAAGAGCACTCAACTGAGTCCTGACATGGCAACATCCAAGATCAAGCACTCAGAGCTGCACACATACTACACTTACCTTGCCCTGATGGTCATGTTTCATTTCCCAGCCTCTCGGCAGCTCCAGCTGTTTGTTGGCAAACATGTTGAGGAAGCCCACCAAGTCACGGTTATGCTGGTAGCGCTCAAAGTGGTGGGTGTCCCGCCGGACTTTGGTGATCATGTGCTTCAAACAAGTGTTATTTGTAAACATGCGGTAGGCACTCTGAAATATAAGTAACAAAAGGAAATGCTTTTAAAAGATACAATTTCTTCTTACTACAAAAGAGAGAGAATCATAGAATAGTTAGGGTTGGAAAGGACCTGAAGATCATCTACTTCCAACCCCCCTGCCATGGGCAGGGACACCTTCCACTAAACCATGTCACCCAAGGCTCTGTCCAATCTGGCCTTGCACTTGTCATGGTTAAACTTCATCAGGTTGGCATCAGCCCACCTCACAAGCGCGTCAAGGTCCCTCTGGATGGCATTCCTTCCCTCCAATGTATCAACCGAACCACACAGCTTGGTGTTATCGGCAAACTTGCTGAGGGCACACTCAATCCCACTGTCCATGTCAACCACAAAGATATTGAACAAGACCTGTCCCAACACCGATCCCTGGGGGACACCACTCGTTGCTGGTCTCCAGCTGGACATTGAGCGATTGAGCACAACTCTTTGCGTGCGGCCATCCAGCCAGTTCTTTATCCACCGAGTGGTCCACCTATCAAATTGATGTCTCTCCAACTTAGAGACAAGGATGTCGTGTGGGACAGTGTGGAACAATTTGCACAAGTCCAGGTAGATGACATCAACTGCTCTAGTCCTGTCCATCAGTTCCGTGGCTCCATCATAGAAGGCCACCAGATTGGTCTGTAAATCATTCATTAAACCTTAAAAATTATCTCCAACTAAGCCACAAGGGTATGAAAAAAATGGTCCTTTTTCTGAGGTTTTGGGATAAGTGTTTGATGTTTCTTACTTATATATATTTTATGTATATGAGATATACAAGTTTCATACTTGAATCACTTCAACAAAGTTTACAGATTCCATTCACCACACTCATCCATGGCACTGCGAAGAATCCTATAACATTAAATTGGTTTTAAAAGGGGAGATTTCATAGATCTATTCTAATGTCTGGAATAATGAGTTGAATGCAGCCATAGATTACAGCAATGAAGCTGGTAAGATTTTGGCAGGACAGAAGGATAGAGAATAGGGTACAGGATATAGAAGCCTGAAGAACTTACCAAAAATCTAAGGTCCTTTCCAACTCTAACTATTCTATGATTCTATATAAGTATTGTTTCCACATTTTGACTTTCCAAAAATAACCTATCATTGCATATCCATGTATAGCTCCTCAGAGCACTGAGGAATAGAAAAAAGTTGAAATAAAAGAGGCAAAATAAACAGTGAACAACCTTCCCTCAAAAAGTAAACCCCAGCCAACCAGAAACCAGGTCTTTCTCCAGGATTAGCAATAGACAGAAGCCAAAACATAGGCCCTCCTGCACTGTGCTACTATCTAAATAACTCTGTGCCCCTACACCCCTGCTCCCTGGCCAGAGGTCTTATCTACCCATGTCCTATTTCAAAGACAGAGGTAAATAATTCTAATTCAAAAAAAAGCCATGCAAATTAAGCAGAATTATTCAGATACAGAGAAGCATACACATGTATCAAAACCAAACTAGCACTGATCACTAATTTAAAAACACTCAATTCTTGACAAGTGCAGGCAAAAATTTTTCATTCCATTACTTCTCTTCATACTATACATCCTGTTACGCAAAGGAAAAGATACATTGGGAACAAAACCCCAAATACAGCTATGTAAGAAGCAGCACTGAAGAACAGACAAAAGAGAAAGGAAAATGTAAAGTAAGATACTTTTTGTTCAGTGTGACCTCTAATATATTTTTATATAAATCAGGCAATCGGGGGGGGGTGGGGGGTGGGGAGGGAATCATCCCATAAACACCACCAATGTGATCTTAAAAAATAAGCATCGTTTTCATCGTCAGAATTGTCTCTCACCCTCTGGTAAGCACAGTAAGAAAGCTGTTGCTTTGATAAACAAATGAGTTTTGTATGGTAATAAAGATGAACAACTGCAGGGAAAAAGAAAAACTGTAAAAGCTATATTGCCAACTAGTATGACTCTTATAGCCCACCAGTTGTAAGGAGTGATGATGAGTGTTTGAATTTTTCCAGCCTTATCTACTAGCATTATCTTAGCATCAAACACTGAGCAATATCTTTGTACAGAAGACAACTATATTTATCAGCACATATTTATGAAAGTATTTCAGCTGTAAATGCTGTACTCACAGGGTTAGAATGCAGCACTGTAAAGAATTCTGGGCTGATAAGGAATTTCACAGGGGGAGACTGGAGCAATAACGTAAGTCTGGATCTGGAGGTAGAGTGAGGCAGCACATTCTCTCTTCGAAAATCTAACAGCAAAGGGAATGACAAAGACTTCCAGTAACAATCATTACCAAAGCATCACTGCAAATAGCTTTATCAATTTGAACCACAAAGGAAAAGATTTAAGAATACATTGTAAGAGAAACACCATGAGTAGACTGTCTAAAGAAGTTACAGAATGTCCATCAACTGAAAAACATGTTGTAAGAATATATGAGATGGCATTTGCCAAGAATGGTTTAAGTATAGCTCATCCTATATACCTTCAGTATGGGGATGAAGCCGATGATTGCCCAAAGTCTTTTGTAGTCTGTATTTTACCATTTCAAAATACAGTTGCAGATTCACAGTATTTGTAACCTAGACCACACAGTTTTTGATTTTTTTTACTTTAAATGTCATGCCTATATTTTACCCAGCCATGTATCAACAGAAAAATGCTCGGAAACTCACATTCTTTTTCAACAGGACAAGCCACAGTCTTCAGAAACTAAACAGCAATGAAAACAAATGGTTTCCTTTTCACCCAGACCCAGGGGAAGAAGTCAGGTTTGCCTTACGTCACTCTCATTAAATTACCTATGAGATAAGTGCTCCCTTTAGGGGGAAGAAGAGGGGAGAAATCTGGGGTTTTTTTAACCTGCATTAGAATGGTGAAAGTCAGTTTCCTCTCCAGCTCCATCCACGGCATTTGTATGCTCTTCAGGCCTGTCATTAGTCATTGTTCTTCTGATGCTCTGGTACCTAGGGTTAGAAAACTGGACTTTATATATAGTACATGGTACCTATGATCCAATTCTGTCTCCAAGGGAGGTTGCCCATCTTTTCTGTCATGTAGGCTAATATATACTGAGCTCTAATTTCTGCATTAACAGCCTTTTGAATTTCCGACACCATTATCAGACTTTTTTTAGCCACAAAGCTTGTGAACTCAGGTGGAATAGAAAAGCCCTAGAAGCCCACATTCAAATTAAAAAGGACGGCAACTTAAGAATAAACATCTATAGGCAGCTATGGTAGCGACTATGACCCTGTCCTCATACTCAGCCTTACAATGATGAATGCAGTTTTGCAAGCACAAAGTTCACAAACAACAAGGGTAGTTCTTACCGGCGATTCAGCTGTTCCATTTGCTGTATGGAATTTGACCTCTGGAGAATCTGTGGGGCTGGGGGGGCTGTGGGTCGCTGCCATGTTGTTGTCCTGTTCACATGGTCCACATAAAATATCCGTCCATGGCTGTCAATTCGAGCCTCCCAGTCTAAGCAGCAATAAAATACTGTGAACTATGGAAGGCTTGGAGTTTATTTCTTTATTTTTAGCTCTGCCACTTTTGTAACTGAATCTATTGTTTTAATTTTCTGTTTCTCTTTTATATGACGACTTCCAGACAGAACTTCCTTGCTAAAGGGTTAAGAGATGTGCCTTTTTCCCTATTTTATCCCATAAATGAAATTCCCCACTGTAAGTAATCCGTACCTAATAATTCCTATTCCTTTCTCTATTCTATTTCCCATTAACCAGTAACTGTCACAGGAAAGAAAAACCAGAAAAATAAAAAAATAATCCCAGGATATTCAGTCTAATTCTCTTGGACTGAAGCAATTCAAGATCTAACCAGAGGCTTACTTCAGTGCAAAACACCAATGGATAAGTACTAGGAACCCTGCAAAACTTGCCACCTGTCATTGTTTTTCCCCAGCTAATAGTAATACAATAGCTCCCAGCGCTCCTCCTGGGTTTACATGTTAAAGGTAAACAGACCTGCCAGAAAAGATGGACAACTGTAACATTAAGACTCTTTCATATATTAAATGCATGTTCCAAAGCTGCCAATGATGCAAGTATAACGAATTCAGCTTCTTGTCTGAGTGATACTTATAACGCTGTCCACTGGTTTTGCAACACAAGCTACAGACACTGTTGGAAAGCTACACCATGGAGACGAACCAGAAGAACTGAGATAAAGCAATTGGGACCTTTCCCCAACTGCACCTGACTTCTCAGTGCTCAAAAGAAACCAGCTACGCCACAACATCTAAGCTTTAGTTTATAAGCTTTTGGGGTCAAAAATACTGTCTGCCTAATAACCGCTTACAAAACAAGCAAGATAGCAAGACACCAACCATATTTCATATACAGAAACAGACCTGATTCTTGCACACTGCAGAAAATGTGCAAACCATTTAGCAATTCAGTTGTAAAACAGTCTCTGAGAGCTCAGAAGGTTTCTATAAGAGACTTCCTATATTGCAAGTCTAGGTGAAAACATCAGTCACTGCACTGTCACTTCAAGAACAACTGGCAAGCAACCAATGCCGAATGACGCCGCCCCGTGAGGAAAGAGGGCATAAACGTGCCTTGATAGCAGAGAAGGAGAACTAAATTCTACTGTAAATTATTTAATACTGACAGCCTTAAAACCTCAGACTGTTACTGCTTGCACACTGTAACTTCTGTTACTTCAACTCTTGGAGGCAGCAAATGGCTTGCTGCATTGCACTGTAGGGCCCGAGCTGACTCAACAAAGAGGGAGGAAAGGCAGGTTTTGGGATAAAGTCGTGTCACCTCCACACACAGATCTGTGTTTTAGCTGGCCACGATGCAAACTACTCTTCTGTCTTTATGATGCACAATCAAACCAGCCTATTAAGTGTTTAAAGCACTTCTAGTGTTAACAAGAGCTATGTAGGAAAGTAACTCAGAGACTCAGAGGAAGAAAAGACAAATCAACACAAGAGGATAGGAATAAAGAGAACCCTTTAAGGTACAAATTTAAATTCCAGAAGAAAAAAAGTAAAAATTTTCCATTACACTGTAAATTGAAACTACAAGTTTAAAAATAAAGTTACATCAATGCAAAGCTGATGGCGCAATCACTGTATTTGCTATTCAAAATAGTGCTTTTGGTATCTTAAAAAAGTGAACAAACTTTTCAACATTCTCTGAAAAATGTTTCCATTCCTTAAAAAGAAAAAATTATTGAAACAGATGTTCCCGTGCAAAGGTCCCATTTCAAAACAGTAGTATCTTCTGAGGAAATAAAAATACTCCAAATTAAGCAGTTCGCAAACTACGCAAAACACAGAAGTGTGCTGGGAAGAACGGAATTGTTCACTGGGAGGACACAACAAACAAACAAACCAACGAACTCAACAAAACAGTTTAAATCTGTGAATTCACTATTTTGCTTACGTGTTAAATCCTAAACCACTGTATGATAGTTGAGATTTTTCTTGTGGTGATTTTATGTCCAATTCTGAGACACAGTCACCATTTCTGTAATGGGGTCTTGCAGAGGAAAAGCATTTTGCCAGCGGCCAATTTCAAATACATAAGTTTAAACATTTGGGCAATGGATTCTAAAGTGAAGAACCTGCATCAGTGTTGTTACGGATAATGATATTTTCCATTAGCCAAATCACTGTTAGCCAAATGTGTTACAAGTAACTGCGTTTGGCAAATTGCAAAACTGTAATTCATCAGCATTGTGCGGTCAAGCTTATTTGTTGATTCTTCCTTTGGAATACAGGAACTGGAGCAAAAAAATACTGCATGATACAGGCAGAAATACTAAATTAATATTCCTTTTTTTTTCCCTTGTTTTTTAATTTAACCTACACACAATTGAAAGAAAGACATCTATTTTCCTTAGTTTCAGATTCTGGTGAAACAAAAACCAGACTGCAACCCAAATTACAAAGAAGTTACAGTTTATAAGTCAAAATCATATTCTAAATGTTTTCCCTCATTTTTCACTATTAAAATATTAAAGCTGTTACATATCCAAAAGCAGAGCTTTGGAGAGAAACACTGAACCTAGGCAACAATTAGAATTCAAGATTTTATTCACATTAGCAAATGAATGATCTACATGAAGACTGCATTGGGCTTTGATTGTAATGGGGTGATGTGCATGTGCATGCCCATGCACGATTGTGTAAAATCCCAGCAAATGTCAGAAATGTTAGAATACCACACAGCCAAACCTTTTCCATTAAGACTGCAATAGTTTTTCCTAGTTATTGTAGTGTATAGTTTGCTTCTGAAACACAAAGAAACATGCATGCATAAGCCGTGGTACTATAAAAGCTATCTCTATGTATTTCTCATATATTACACTGGTCTCTGAGTACTCCCTGTAATATTCTCAGTCTCTTTCCGCATGAAAAGAGATAAAATGCAACTGAAATATAGGTCTGCCAGGCACAATTTTGTAAAAAATAATCCTTGTTTATTGAGGTGGCAGTTAATTGACTTTAGGATCCGCACAGAGGACTCATTTGTCATATGCACTGATTGTAACAGAAGCAGCAGCAAGCAGAATCTTCTAATCATCCTGGCTTTCCAATATACAGTTATATCTGGGTTCTGCAATCAGGCTCTTTCCAGTAATCTAATACTCTCCAGTTACAGAGCAAACAGTTCCATTCCATGCTGTGACATAAGGATCTATTCATTTTACACTAAATAGATGAATTCCTGACTCCTTTAAAGTAAGAGAGCTTTGCCACAGATTTCAGTGGGTCTGAATACAATTTTTTTCTTTTTCTTTTGTTTTGTTTTAAAGTAATGCTTGCTTATTAGCTGGTGCTTTGGGTTTTTTTTTTTCAGTCCTTTCTCCTTTCTTTAAATATCTAATACTGAATAGATTTTCACTGCCCCAAGTTTAAGAAAATGCATCAGTCCAGCAACTGGGAGCAATGCATTTTTCATATGCATTAGAGCAATTACAATTTATCTGCAAATTTAGACTCAACTAACTGTTGCTTAATAGCCAGGTTTATTTTAATTGAAGAAGCCTTTACACAGCCTCAAAAAAATGCACGGAAACCACAGACACCTTTCACATAATCAGCAGTGATTAAAGACGTTATATATTTCTCTGTAAATCACCATCATACAAGAAGTATTCAGAGATTTCAGAGTGCTTGACATCTTACAAGTGTCTCACATAGCATATCACCTCACCTCCCTACCTATGTGCATTGCATACTGAAAAGGCAGCACCATACCTTCCTTCTTCTCCACAAATGCCACTTAGCAAGTGTGTATACACTAGATATAATTATGAAAACACATCCTATTAGTTTGCAGACTAAGCACAATGCCTTTTACAATAACAACACTAGACTTAGTCATCACTCAGGACTTCTCAGCTGATCATTCTCAGATCTCACATTTAAAAAAGAAAGGTAATTAGATCTCAGTAATGAGATTCAGGCAGCTTATTCCCCAATTAAAGTATGAAGAACCTCACTTGGTGGTAGAGCCTCATCCACTCTCTGGTACCGGCTAACATCCTGACGTACTGAAGGCAGCGACCTCAAGGGCTGATGGCCATTGGCTTGAGCACCTGGAATCAAAATGCCCACAGTTATTTTCCCAGTTAATGTAGGGAAGCCCTACAGTTGCCTCTAAAGTGAACAAGGCAAGCTAAAGCTTTTTCAGGACTACTGTATTTAGGATATATCTAACAGTCATATATTTTGGGAGGCAAATAAGTTATGTCTATAGTTCTAGTAAGTGATTTCTTGGGGATGTAGTGCAGTCCTGATCCTGAAAATGTCACCTCTTGTGATGTGCCACGTCCACCTGTGACCAGCAGAAGCCAGGGCACAGAAATAACAGTGTGTTCCCTAGCCATATTCCAGCACGGGACAAGGACAAAGCTTGACCTGGCCCTTCTCGTAAGGGTGGGAGGTGAAACTGCCCATTGACTTTCCCTGCTGCAGCCACACTGATCTGCAAAAACATGGTGCAGTCTGACCTCTAATTGAGTCCCAAATGTCGAGAAAATGCTGTAAAAAAAAGAAGTTTTGACAGTATTTGAAATAAATACTACAATTATTCTTTCCAAATCAAAGAGCTGCTTATGAAGAGAAGGAATTAACAGATCCCCAAGCTTTTGAAATATTATGGAAAAGATGCATTCAGAAACCCAATTGATTAGACCCATTATAATCCCTGAAGAAAGTTAGCAGATAATCCATTGTGAAAGGTGCTTGGAAGCAATCTGTTAGGGTCATATATCCACTTTCAGTGATTTTCAGTGACACACAAAACCCTCCACCTTTCTTTTGATTACCCTTATGTTTTAATGCTAATATATAAACATGTGAAAGAAAAGGCCCAGACATAAATTCCAGTTTGCATAGTTTATGGAATTTTGTCCCCGCTCATTACCATTTTGATTTGCAAGCAGTTCTTTCCTCCTCTTCATCCTCCTTCTCACTACTCTCTCATGAATTACAATAGATCCAATTTAAAAATAAACATGCTTTGGATATTTCAGGTTTGATTTTTTGTTAAATCAAAACTTCCAAGAGTCTGTTGAAGAGGGGAATGAATCTCAAAGGAAAATACAAACCCAAACCAAATGAAAAAAAAAAACAACAAAGCTTGAAGATAATTAAATTGAGAAATGAAGATGTTTATTTTCAGATGTTAATTTTTTAATCATTTTTACTAGCTGAAGAAAGGTCACATCAGAAAGTGCCTCCTGCAGTAGTTACCTCCAGTAGCTCCTTCAACCTGTGCTGTGGCACCCTCACAAGCTGCTTGGGCTCCTTCAGTTTCTTCATCCTGAGACTGGCTATTGGCAGCTGCCGCCTGCAGGCTTCTTCTTCTTTGCCAGATTTCTTCTGCTTCCTCTTGGTCCTGTAATTCACCTGCCTCAGCTGCCTGTCCTTCCTCCTGAGGTAACTCTACCACAGGTAGAGAACCAGAGGTACTTGCAGAGTCCTGTGCTTCAGCACCTGGCTCAGTTCTAGCTGCATCGGTGGCACAAGCTCCCTCTTCCTCTTCCTGAGAAGAAAAGGCTGGAGTCTCAGGAAACCTGGCATTTTCAAATGAAGAACACCGCATTTCCACTGAAGAACGTCGCACAGTCACGCTTTCGTTGCAAGAGCTGTCTGCCCCTTCCACGTCACTCTCCCCTTCTGGCCGGGTACTGGCCTCACTGACACTTTCTGTGCGAGCAGGGTCACTCTGCTCAGTTTCTGATGATATCTGGGAAGGTTCAGACCCTTGATCAGTGGATTCTGTTTCACTAATACCCCTTCTGCTCCCAGCAGTGGCATCGGCAGCTCCTGCGTCTACACTGCTAGGAGGCTGCTCTGCCTCCTGAGCGGTACACGACTCACTGCCAGCCTGGTCTGCTGGTGCTTCGCTCTGAGAACCTTGCAGGCTTTCACCTCCTGCTAACTGTGATGGTGGAAGCTCTGGGAGAGCCTCGCGCTGGTCATCAGTTGATGGCAAAGGAGCATCAGAGGTTGAAATGTTTTCATTCTCTGCAGGCCCTTGCATTACCTGATCTGATGAGTAACTTAAACCATTTCTTTCAACACTTCTTGTAGCACCATTAAGCATTACTAAACCACCATCGTCTTCCAAGGAAGATGGAAAACCCAGGTCTTGATGTAACTCATGCTCCTCTTCATCTGAGTCAATGTGAAGCATAGCATTAAGTCTTGTGTCAGTAGGGAAGCTACTCCTCAGTTTTGGGGATGCTCCACGTGGACGCTCACCACAGGCAGATGTCCCAGGCCTGGGATGATTATTGTGTTCTATTGCATCCAGATAGTCATTTAGTGAGTCCTGGCGACCTCTGGTAGGTGACGATCTTGAAGCACCAGAGGTCAGCTCATCTTGGTCCGTTTCTAGAGTTCTACTAGTCCTTAAAGGGTGTCTCAGGATTGCTTCTCCAGAAGAATCCTCAAGGACTGGACCATTAGAACACACTGTGGATGTATCGTGATGTCCTGGTGGCATGTCCTCATCATCGGAGGGGCTCCCCAAGTCTCCATTTACAGAGTTCACTCCCAGCAAAGTGCCAACTGTTTCTGGTGAAGCATCTGCAGAGATAGCAAGGCTGAACGTGAGGCACAATCCAGCAACAAACAGTTCATTCTACTTTCTCTGCATCACGGAAGGGGCATAAAAATACACATCTTTCCAGATGTTTGCTTATTTTGATCAGACAACTAAGGGAAGAAAACACAATTAAAACGACAGAAGCACCTACAGCATTATAACAGCAGTTACAGAATTTTCACGGGATAAGTCTACATTATTTTGTAGAATATGGAAAATTTAAGGGATATAAAACATGAATTTAAATTGCTCCCATTTTGCTTTCAAAAGACAGAGCACTACCAAACATCTTGCCAAACTACCCGTAAAACCAGCCCCACCACCAAGGAACCAGTCTTCTACAGCATACCTCTCGTATCCAAAAGTAGGATTAACACAAAGCCAGTCACTAACATCAGCTGTCATTACACGCTTAGCAGCATGCAAAACAGCACCTGAGATCACGTGAGGAATCACAAATTGTATTCAAGTATCAAATTCTTAACACAACATTTATTTTGAGTTAATTTATATGAACCGCAAAGAATGGGAATCTACTTAAGTAAAGTTCATGAGATATTAGCTATGCCATGGGAATACATATAAAAGAGAAATAAAAATAAGCCATCTCATTTGAGAGACAAAACGGTATCTCCCTGCACGGAAATTAAACAGGCAGAGAGTTGAAAGATGAAGCTATAAGTGTCTGAACACACCTGCAAGAAACCTAACATGAAGTTAGTGAACTAGAGTGCCTGGCAACAAACAGGACTGAAGACAGAAGCATTTTTTTAATGGTGACAAAGCAAAAACATTAATGAGATACGCGACTACATGGCTACAAAAAAAGACAAGAAGGTTCTATCAAGTTAAAAGAGCAGTATCTCACTACCAAAGAGTTTATACCAAGCCTAATGAAGGAGAATCTAAGAACACAAACATGTAAATAGACACATATGATGTTATGTACATGTAACTGTACCAGCCATGTTCTGCTAGTTGCCTTCAGAACAGGAAAAAAGGGAAATGAAAGAATTGCCCAACAGAAGAATGCATTTTTAGAACTGTAACAGATATTCTTAGTTCTAAGCAGGACAGAGTCCTATGAAAGTG
Organism: Amazona ochrocephala; assembly: GCA_039720435.1. NCBI lineage: Eukaryota > Metazoa > Chordata > Aves > Psittaciformes > Psittacidae > Amazona > Amazona ochrocephala. The sequence goes on along the minus strand of CM077881.1, from coordinate 74,910,558 downwards.
GGACAGGACAGACTGATCTGCACGTAGAGTAGCAGAGGAGGAGAGCTCAGGTGGAATCTTACTTGCAACTGCTTATCTCATCCAAAGGTGTTACAGAACAAGGATGTTGCAGAGTGAAGAGAAGCAATGAACTAGATTACCCAATCTGTCCAACTGAATGAGAATCATAAGCAGATTCATTTAAAATCTATCTAACAAAACAGGAAAACAGTATGACACGTGTAGTTTTGGAATGACCATCTCCAAAGCAGAAGCTGACATATCTAAACTTCGAATCCCAATAGTAAAATCTATAATAGAGGACTGCACACAAATGAGAAAGTATATTATCATGGAAAATCCTATAAACAGAAACACACAGAAATTCTCTCCATACAGCTATCCAGAGATCCAGATCATTGACAAATTCTCACCTTCATGAACAGAAGATGTGATTTCCACCTTGAATTGGAGATACCCACTTACATGATCAGCTGGGAGCCTTCTGCCAAGGTTATAGCTGACAACTTGGTCTCTGCAAAAACAAAGATATTGGGTTCTTGGTTTTTTTTTTAACTAGTTTTCTTTTGACAGTATTTTGCGCCACAGGCTTTTATCAGCTAAGGGTCAGCATGATAGAAGGCAATTTCTATTACAGTGTTGAAATCAGCCATACACTTTCGCTTCTATGGAAAAGCACTTGTACGGAAAAGAAGATATCTTCCTAAGTCCTAAAGAAATCAAAGTGCAAAGGATCCCCTTCCCCTAACCTCTTCCTTCCCCCAACTCAAAATGTTCTATTACTAACACAATCTTTCACTTTTTAAAACCTCCTGCCCCCTTGTGGTGTTTTACTATATACAAAATTCCCAGATTCATCATATTTTCATTCAAAAAAGCACTTCTGCATTCCTATTTAGACAAGCTTTTGCTGCTTGGATTTAACTTCAAATAGGTTCTTAAGAGTTACTGAATTCAGTGGGATTCAGACTTGATTAAGCACTTGTATCAGCTTGAGATTTAGGATTAGATCCTAGGCTACACGTTCTTATTAGGCATAGCCAGAATTCACAGCCCTGGCCCCCCTCAGCACAGGTGGGACAGCTGAAAGGAGATGAGGGAGTTACTGAAGACCTCCATAGGAAATTACTGTTATTTATGCAGACAAATCTATACTGGTATAAGCACCTCTCCTTCACTGGGAGCACCCTCACTGCAGTATGAGTGACAGGCTCAAACAAATGCAAGGTCATTACTGAAATGAGCTGCAGCAGTTTGCTTTAGCTTTAGCCAGAAGAGTCCTGAATGGACAACGTATGGCAAAGCAGCCTCCCCATGTTGCTCTGCAGGCTGCAGTACATCAAATTACTGTAGTAGTGTCTCCAGGATCTGTCACAGGTTCATCGCTCTGTACTCCAAGTACAATTCTTCACCTAGACTCGAAGGTATCCTCAGAAGATTACCACTTGAGGTTTCTACGTTTTACATAAGGTTTATATTACTCTAAGCCATTCAAGATTAGAGAAAGCCACAATACGAATGTCTGCTCCGTATTCACTTGAATCAATACTAGATGATTCTCATGCTCATTTATCATATTTTCTATGAAATTTAAAGCCACTTGCCATTTTGTTACACAAACTTGTGAGCTATGGCAACAGATGAAAGTAGGGCAGAATTTCAGATCAATCTGTCTAAAAATGGCTGGTTCTGGACTTTTGCCATTGCATTCATTAATACTGATCACTAATAGAGAGACAAGTTACACATACAGAGTACATGACTTTGCTCATGCAATATTTCAAGTTCACATGTTAACCAGCAGAGGATTTTAGTTGTCCCTGACATCACCAAAATGAAGACGAAACTGAAGATGATTACTTGCTTGACCAAAACCAGACTACGAGACAATTAGCAGTCGATCAAATATACAGAACTGAAGCATGGACAAGAAAATTGGGAATGTCTTCCAGAGTACTGGCTTGAAAAAAATATGGACAAGAACTGATGAACACAGCAAATGGGCAATTTCCAGACCTCACAGCACTGGGAATCCCAGAGCAGAAAAAACATTTCGGGGTTTAGTACAGAAATCCTGAGCTAGGTTTTGAAACCAGTCTGCATCATGGTGCTATTTTTGAGTGCATAGCAGTGTGCAAATTTGATAGAAAAAGCTGCTTGCTCAGCTCATCACAACTTGTTGAAACTCAAAGATGAAGCATTTCTTAGAAAGGCTGGATTGTACATACACCTGAACTCCTCTTGGATACCACTACAAATCAAATGGGCAGGCTTTTTTTGTGTTTAATAATTTCTGTATCAGGAGACATAGTCAAAATTTTAAGTTACTCCTATAATTTTATTCTTACTTTACTTACCAGTGTAACCACCGCTTTGGAAACTTAAAGCTCAAAACTGTTTTCAAATTGAATTTGATTTTCTCCATTTACACAACTTGTTACTTTGACGGGAATATCAGTGAAAAAGGAGGCAGTCATTTATATCCTGCTTTCAATGCAAAAGCTTGATGATACTGCCATGCCCTCAAACTTTCAGGGAAGAATATATGCATTTTATTTCACCATCATTCCTCATGGGCCTCATTCAGCGGCCTTTTAAAGTTAATGGGGACATGTTAACTTTAGCAGTCTTTGAGTTAGATCCTATACAAAACACACTTGAATAATTCAATCGCCTCCACTGACTTTCAAGGAATTATTTTTTTCCAATTTATCAAAGGCATATATATGTAAAAAGATGTTAGCAAAATAATATAGTCTACAATTACTGCTGTCTTAAATGTAAAATTACATTTCTGCACACACCACTGTGTCTCTTGCAGACCTTCAGCCATTTGCTTCACACCTGCAATGTATCACAGTGCCAAGTCTTAGGCTCTTCTCAGTACATATGGTTGTATGAAAGCCTTGCTGGATCATCCACTTGACTATGCTATGTCCCCTTCAGTAACTATCATAAAATATAAAACATCTTGGAAATTTCTAAGTGAGCTGCATCTTTATACCAGAACAGTCAGCTATCAAATAATGAATGGATTTTTCTTTAATAGCTCAACAGGTGAATTTTGAGTCCCATCAGTGCATTATTCATAGCAAAAGGCAATTTTAATCATGTAGTTCCATCGCACTATGAAAAATAAGGGGTCACAGCCTTACAGTTCTAGCCAATTAGCTGAACAGACATTAAATCACTGATTATTAAACTGACAATTAAAAATACTTGAACTGTAGAAGAAGTGAGACAATGAAATCCCCTTCTAAAAAATTTGCACACTATGATGTAGTATTGTGACACTGCCTTGCTTCTTGGCTAGCTAGCCAGAAGGTAACATTTTTTGTGAGGTTAACATTTTTCGTGTAAAGAAATTAAGCTGAAAAGAAATTATAGACACACACATACAAACATGGGTACATACATTCAGAACAGGGTTAGAAACACTTATATTCTCCAGTCAGGCAATGAGGCTATACAAATTCCTACTAAATTGCATACTACATACACAGTAGAAATTTGCTGGTCAAGACAAAAGGGATGCTGAGTCTCCCTTATTAATGGCAGATAGCATTAGGAATGTATCCATTTACCCAATTGCATGCCTCTCCAATAGTCTCTGAACTGGTATGGTTAATTTCCCAAGAAAGCGCTTGATGATTGGACGACTCTTGGCAAATTTGTCTTTAACCTCAATTTCCAGGACATCTGTTAGAAGTGCAACAAAAGAATATTTCTGGAAGGAAAGAACATATTTGACACCATATCAATACACCTCTATTCATACAGTATGTACATCATTAGTACTAGCATGCAGTGAATTCCAAAAGCAATGACTGATGACAGCAGTTTCCATAGTCCAAAATGTCAGCATCATTTATTAAGCACTGTATTTTTTTGCATAAGTAACCAGCCTCCCAGGAAACCCAGATCCTTTCACCATTCCTTGAAAATTACCGCTCAGTAAGAAACTGCACTGGATAAAAGTGCTTTCATGGTCTACAAAAGAAAGAAGAAAGCAATGCATCCTAGTGCTTGAGATGGAATCCTTGCTGTACTCTATCAGGTGTAGGAGAGTAGCCAGCTCAAAGCTGGAGGAAAGTATCTCAGTCTAGGCTGTGCTTAGTGAACTTCCCATCCAGCACCACACTCTGCATTAAGTTTTTTCTATGCATGATAGGAAGCCAAAAGGACAATGTGTGTACATTGTTTTCAGGAGCACTGTAACTAAAGGATGATAATTATCTATACACTTTTGCCTCAAAGTTCACACATCACCTTGGCAAGCTCCAACAGAAACTTTTCCTGAACTTGTGGCCTTTAAACAATATGATGCTGATTGTGAAAAGATTTCTTGATATCTGGTTAAGATCATTCTTCTACTTTTCCCTACAACAGTACACTATCACTTTTTAGCCTAGATCAATTTTCAGGGCAGTTTATGAATACTTCACCTTTGAGATCTCTGCTGCTCTGTCAAGACTGCCTGAAGACAGCCAAAAGATTCAAAAGAGGTACAGGGCAAATATCTGAGCAGGCAGACACGCACAAATACACACAATGTGGCAACAAATTCCCTTAAGAAAGCAAGCTTAGAAACAAAAGATCTTTATTTTTCCTCTAGATTTTAAGATATAGTATAATATAAACTACTTAGAAAAGGCAAGGCCATCTGGTTATCCTTTTATTATCTGCCATCTATAAGACTTCTGAGCAAATGCCAACCTGAGTCCAATACCTAATACACAGATGGCTAGATAGCTGAAGATGGATTGAACAAGGAACAAAAGAAGGATTAACTCTTCAGCTGTCGACATCAGCTAAATATATTCAAACCAGCACTTAAGTTGGGTCAGGAATAAAAACACTTCCTCGTGCTGGGCTACTGTTGGAGCTGGGTTCCTGTGATAAACAGAACTCAAAAATTTGTCACTCTCACTTTGCTACAAAACTGGAAATTATTTTGCAGAAAGGAGCAGATGTAAAAGAAGATCGATTCTGCACCACTAGGGCAGCATATGTAATGGGATCCTAAACTGCTGTTGTCAGAGCATTGCTACAGGGAAGATACGGCAGCTAAAGCAAACTGATACAATGCATGCACCAGTGAGCATTATCACTTTTCTCATAAGCTCCAAAACCAAGGAGAACTGGAGGAGAAAAATGGCAAAGAACAAGAGTAGGTTTTCTTCCCATCTACTGGATAGATGGATGGACAGAGAGGAAGATGAAGAATCAATTTAGAGATTAGAACTCTGATTTTCCAAAGATTTTAAGACTTCGCTACATCTACAGTCTTTTGCACAACCAAATACCCCAGAGCAGAGCTAATGCCGCCCCACTCAGTTTTCCAGTCTTTCTAAACAACACATTAACATTCATCAAACATGGTACAGGCATCTGCTCATTGGAAAACAGGCTCAGACAAAGAATGCAGCTAGCCCGTTCTGAAAGGGTTAGGAACTTGCACGAGTTCTTGCACCTTGTTTGACACATAAACATTTCTCTTTGAAGGCACAGCCTGGCTCTTCTGTGCTCAAAGACAGTTGTGGGACTGAGTTCCTTCGCTGAGACCTGCAAAGCGTACTCAATATAAACACATCTGGAAAAATGGCTTCTGCCAAACTGCCTTTCTTTTTCTCCCTTGAGTGGTGCTGTAATGCCTTTTTGGGCTTTCCTTCCTACAACAGTGGAAATGGAGGCGACAACAAAGAGCATCCCCTCTGCCTGACAAAACTGAAAGCTTGCCACCTGCTATGCACAATGAGAATATCATTTCCAAATGAAGAGTTGGTTGCAATCACTGGGCATAAATGCTCACTTAATTGTGCCTTTTCTGAAATAGTCTTCTAGCAACATATAATCCATTTTAATTAATTTATTTTTGCAATTGCAAGAAATGTACAGGACTGTTGAGTGAGTTTAACTCCTGTTAGCAGAGAAGGGAATGAAAATCTCACAGCAGTGCAGCTTCAATACACAGCTTAAATACGCAGATGATAGCTGTTTCCATCCAACAACAGGGTGCCTAAAATGACTACAATTTCTGTGTCATTTTAAATAACTAGCTTCAAAATAAGCTCACAGCCTTCAGAGAGTAACCACTAATGCATAAAGAGGAAAACAGGAGCCATACAAGCCTGGTACATTGCATCAGCAGGCAGACAGCTCTCAAATGGGATACATTACCTCTCTGTGCCAAATAGGATTAGTTGTGTTACTGATGATAGTCGACCTTCTTTCCTGGCCATGATGAGCAAATGTAGGAAATGTACTTTTCTTGCCTGGCTGAATGGACATCTTTAGATAGGGATCAGGGTTGAAGAACATGCCTTTTTTAAGTCCAGCTGCTCTAATATCTATAAAGCAAAACAAGAAGGAAAGAAAAAGGAACTGAGCAAATTTAAGCTACTTCACAAAGTAGTGCACTTCTAAAAATATTACCCAGGAAATCAACTCACCATAAACTACTAGAGAGACAGAAAACTCTACTCATATGTTAACTGGATCCACTGTACAGAAGGCAGTTTAAGCAGGAAGTCAAATGTTTTCCCAAGAGAATATAAGGAAGAAAGGTATCAACATCCTCATTTATATTTTAGCCTCCAGTTAGTAATTTGTAAAACAAAAAGCATGAACTTGCGGCTCACCTAAAAATGCTTTTCTTAGCATCTAAAGTATTTCCACTCTTAAAACCCAAAAAAACCATCACACAGTACTTGCTCTCTTTCTGGCTAAGGGCAAGGGGCTAAGATAAAAACTGTACGGAAATAATGTAGTGAAGTGATACCTCCCCAAAATTGAAACTTCGATAAACAGAACTTCAAATACTTATTATGAAGGTTGCTTTGGTTCTCTAGAAGAAGATAACTTATATCACATAAAAGGAGGCAAAGTTTCTGAAAATGCTTCTTTCTTCCTAGGGAAACCTTAGTACTGGAGCCCTTGCAACTTACAACAATAAATAATAACTTCCTCAGGTGCATATTCTCATGCCTAAGGACCTTAATGATAGTACAAGCTTCAACAAGAACAAAAAGAAAGGGGTATTTTTATTTAATGTTAGACTTTAAAATTAACTGTAAATTATTTCTCTGTTTAGGAGTGTTGAAGCACAAGGGTTTTGTGTCTTTTTCATTAGGTACTCCAATATGCTGCATGCAGTCTTCATGACTTTAACGCAACTGGCACATACACACTTAGATGAGCAGTCTATACATGCCGGCGAAATTCACTGCACTAAAATGAGATGACATGCCTGTGGCTGCAGTAAGTAAAAAAAAAATCCCCAAATCCTAACCAGTATTCCAAACAATAAAAGGACAATTGCTTTTAAAGGCAATAACGTTGCACATGCAAATGAGCAATCAAAAAACGTCCTGGGAAATAAGTTCCAGACCTACCAGTCAATACACCTTTCAAAGTCAGGGGACTCCAGACCTACCAGTCAACACACCTTTCAAAGTCAGGGGACTCCAGACCTACCAGTCAATACACCTTTCAAAGTCAGGGGACTCCAGACCTACCAGTCAATACACCTTTCAAAGTCAGGGGACTCCAGACCTACCAGTCAATACACCTTTCAAAGTCAGGGGACTCCAGACCTACCAGTCAATACACCTTTCAAAGTCAGGGGACTCCAGACCTACCAGTCAATACACCTTTCAAAGTCAGGGGACTCCCAGGGGTAAGTCAAACCTTTCCGTTAAACATAACAGGTTTTCAGAATGCACAAACCAATTATTTTTATAGTACTCCATATGAGTCTATACAACCTATCAGCTCTATCCTAGTTAACTGCTGGAAGACCATTTCAAGAAGCAGGGTTTTGTTCTGCTCTAACCCTACAATCTCTAAATGTTTCCACTGTCAGCTCTTCAAGATGCACAAGCAATTTTGTTTAGTGTCTATGCTCAAGCTGAATCTGCTTTAGTCTCACACAAGACTTCCGCGGAATAAAGTGCCAACTGCAACAAGCAAAGCTGGTAGACTGTACCCCTACAGCTACTTTGCTGTAGTGACAGTTTAGCTGTTACAAGTAAGGATTTTTTTCCTTTCTTTTCTAAACCACCATTTGCAGCCATTGCTTTTTTTATTCCTTCAACGTGATGGAACCAGCTTGCATTTTATTTGGAAGCTACGTTTTCCCTTCCTCAATCTCAGAGAACTGTCTCTTGGGCAAACAGGAAACTTGTCCCAATTTTTTATGCTGGGATCCACCAAATCTATTTCTTTCACTGTTGAAGATTCACGATTCTGGCTTGTTTCCAACAAATAGAAGTTCTAAGGAAATGACATATTTCAAACCACTAGAGTGTGCTCCTACAGAAGCTAATGAAGGAAAGCGTTCCACCTTTGACGTTATGTAAAACAGCAATACTTTTATTATTTTTTTCTAACAATAATTTGTAAACCACAGAGGAGCGTTGGCTTTTACCTGATAGGGTAAAGCTGACTAACTTCCTAGAGTGCTGGGCTCCAGAAGCACCTTCATCCGTGCCTTCTACTCCCATCTAAAGAGGGGAAAAGAAAAAGAATTACATGTACTACAGAAGTTTTCATCCACTTTGTATTTGCTTGAGGATGATAAAACAATGGTAAAGTAGAACGCAAGGGAAGAATCTGACCAACTACAGCCTATTACCACAGACAGGCAGAGCTAAAGCATTTGTTTCTAGGAAAATACCTACTATTTAATGCCACACATTGCTAATACACCGCTACTTGGAATATTGCAAACTGAACATGCATAGGCTAGTACACGTGCAGACACTATTAATCAGGGAAAAGGAGACTGTATTTTCTCACAGGTTTCCCTTTCATAAAGTAAGATCAACACTGTGGGTTGGTATTATGTACCAAAGCACTGAGCTGGCCAGTGACAACATGTTAACTTTTGTCACTTTCCACAAATAAATAAGTTACCGGGCAACAAAAAAAGCAAAGAGATCAAAGATAGACTAACAAAAACCAGAAATGTGCATCGGATATCAAAATGTGAATGTTGTCTAAAAAATCATGCTTCACAGATTTTCAGGTTTTGTTTCTGCCGAACTCTCTTGTTAGGTAAAGCACCACTTCAAAATGAAAAGTTTCTTATGTGCTAATGTCTTAGGAATGTCTATCTCTTTCAACTAGCAGAAGAATTTATCTTTCAAGACAGAGATGTCCTCATGACGTATTATTCAGCTGGATGCACATCGATGGAGCTGCCTTGAAAATCAAACTGTTCTCCAGGTAGGCACTGCACATCCAGGCAGAAGATCTGATACAGCCTGATGAAAAAGCTCCATTCAAACACAGGACTGGTCATTAATATCAGTGACAGAAAAGGAAGCTATCTGATCCATTGATCCATTAAAAAAAATAAGCTGAATAAAAACTCATACACCTCTGTGTAGGTGAAGTATGTAAAGCAGTGTTGAGCTGCTGAAGGGATGTTTGAAGTTACCAGATTGACAAATGATTCTGGAGCCTTGGTAGCCGTGAAGAACCCACTTTGCATTAACCAAAAAAGTACTCATGCCTATTTCTATTGCTTTAAGCTATTTAATATCATTAGGTTTCAAATACTACCCTCAATGATCACAAGCACATTTGAATTTCATCTGAATTAGCAAACACATGGAAATTCTCCCACTGCAAAGCTCAAATACTTCATATGTAACAGTCAAACACAACAACAAATAACCAGTGATGGCACTGATGTCTGATGACCCCATGGGCCTCAACAGCCTTGTGAGGGAACATACCATGCCAGCAAGCACCACTGCTCTTCAACCAGCCCATTTCCTTCCCTCACCGCTGGCTTCATGATGCATCCCTGTTCTCAGGGCAGGACATTTATCACCAGAGTGCTCAAAACTATCCCTTTCCCACCCAGCATGATACCATTACGCTATGACTTTACATGAATGCAAAACAGTGACAGCTGGTAGTAAAATCATGAGGGCATCAAAAGCAACAGGTTAATTCCAGCTGGATCAGTGTGCCCTCACCAACAGATAGATTCCCCGGAAGCAGCAAGGAGCACATCACCCTGGGATGGTGACACTGCCCAGGCAAGGCCAGAGGAACACTGTGTATCCCAGTTTACTCTCTTGGGTTCATTTTAACATGCATTGTTTTCTTGTTAAACACGTTTTTCATCAACAAAAAGGCCTTCCTCATTCTTATACCTGTCTTTCTGCTACACCAATGACTCTGACCAATATTGCTTATGTTGCTAATCATTACTTTGATTTTATAAAAAAAAAAGGATTTGCCCACAATTCAGCCATAATAACATGAATTGTAACAGTATTCCCTGGCATATCCCTGGTTTCCCTTTACAACCGTTTCCTGTTCCGTTATGATCTGAATAGCAATTTCACTTTTCCTGTGCCAAGCACAGAATGCCACCCCAGCATTCCTGCTCCTATTTTTGCACTACAAAGGCTATCTCATCTGGCATAACGCAGTGCTTCTAAATGCTGTATCAAGCCTTGTATTTTCACTGGTTCAAATGAGCACAACGGCATGTTAGTTAGCTGCTTATCCAAAAATAAGATGGGACTCTTCATTAGGGACTGTAGTGAGAGGACAAGGGGTAACGGGTTCAAACTTAAACAGGGGAAGTTTAGATTGGATATGAGGAAGAAATTCTTTACTGTGAGGGTGGTGAGGCCCTGGAATGGGTTGCCCAGGGAAGCTGTGAATGCTTCATCCCTGGCGGCGTTCAAGGTGGGGTTGGACATAGCCTTGGATGGCATGGTTTAGTGGGAGGTGTCCCTGCCCATGGCAGGTGGGTTGGAACTAGATGATCTTAAGGTCCTTTCCAACCCTGACTATTCTATGATTCTATGATTCTATGACTGAAATGCCTGGTGTGATATGCCATCAGTATGAGGAAAACCCAAAACATGTCTCCCAGCAAACCATGTAAAGTGAAAACGTAGATAAGCAGGTAATTTACTGCAGCTTAAAGAAAAGGGAGTGGGCATGCCATGACTCTCTTACCACTTTCAGCATTCCCGTAGCAACAGACACAACCAGTGCCAAGAGAACAAAGTATTTGCTACTGCACACTGCTCAAGCTCAACACCAAAACAGTGAAAATGGTGTGAGGTATTAACATTAAAGTTATGTATACCTAACCCATTATGATAGTTTGAGGAAGTCTCATCTAAGCCGTTTTATAACAATCTAACCAGGGAAACTAACACTATTACTGGAAGCCTATACTGTTAGTGCAAATAAAACATTTACATCAAATTACACCTTTAAGCAGGTGTATAAATTCTGTACAATACCCAGGATCCTGTTACCTTTCAAAGGAAAGAAGTCTAAGTACCAACAGCCAGTTAACCTGTCAAGATTGACCAATGGCTCTGAAAGACAGGTCTTCAGGTAGCTACCAAGTAAATAATGCATATTTAAAGACAGAAGTTCAGATGTCCTTTTGTGCAATGAATCTCACAAACGTTGGTGGCTAATATGACAAGGTCAAGGAAACACTGGAGTTCAAATGTTCTCTCCACCCATTATCATCATTCTGCTTCTCAGTAATAATATAGGGCAGCACATGACCCATTTTAAGAGTTATTTTGAGATGGTTTTTTACCCCTCTTTTCAAAATCAGGCTACCATTTTGTCTTTAGTTTATAAATTGATATTAAAGACAGTGGCTGTCAAGCTCATTAACTGCTACGTATTTTCTTCTGTAAAATATCAAAAGTTCATACTTTTGCTGCTGCAAAATGCTATTATTGATAGTTACAGGTGTCAATTAAATGATGCTATCCCCTAGGTCTGTCATTCTAAGATAAACAAAAAAACCCATCTGGTATAATGAGATATAAAACCTAGTACAGTACATATAGTATCACAGAGCCTTAGGATACACTTGTATATAATATACAATGCTGAAAAAGTGCAGGACCAGAATAAAAGCTCTATAGTCTGCATAACTTGTGCTATACAGTGTCTTCAATACTGCAGTCATCAGGACAGCATCCTGACAGATGTGTTCTTAAATATTTGGCAGCTATATCACTGAATCAAATGCACAGTGAAGCTTCATGTCAACTGAAGAGCTAGCCTGTTAGATAGATTACTGCCATCAAAAGCACCTGGATAGAAGTCTGGAAAGCTTTTCTTCCACTATTTATTTAAAGGCCTAAAGAAAAAAAACCTCCTCTAAAACTACTAGTGTTTTACAAGAACAAGTCTTACAATAAAACCACAGTAAGACAACTATTCTCAAAGGCAGAGAATTGCTACATCTCAATGGCATATGAACACTGACATAAATTAATAATCTTTGCAAGAGCAGAGTTCTGTCCAGTTACATTTTTACACTAACGATTGCTATCTCAGCAATTCAGTTTGTGAAAAGCATCTCTATTATGGTGTTAAATTCTATCAAACTAAGGCTCAAAACTGAAACCAAGCAAAATCAAGTTCTTAGCATAAAACACATCAGCTAAGCTCAGTGACTTTTTACTATTATTTTATCACAAACAATACAAACCCATGAAAATAATTTCCCAAGTTTGATGATTTTTATCCAGCAATATAATTTTTTGCAAAACCTTGCAGCCACTGGTAGAACTACAAGACTTACATTGATTGAATTGTCTGACAGTTAACATTATCATTTTATACAAATCCAGTGAACTAATAGGCTAAACTTACCATCACAGCAGGGTTTTTCACAGTGATACATGGAGTAGTAGCTCGGAGGGCTCCACTAACACCATGGTAGTATTTAAAGCAGATCTTTATTTCAGCTGAAAACAAAACAAAAATCACATTAAAACCTTCATGACTGACCCCAGGCAAAAGAGAGACAATGAAAGGAACATGGGCACACATGGGGAATCATAGCTCATTTCTGTTCACGTAGTCTGAGTTTGGGAGGTTGATTTGATAGGTCTTCAATTTAAAAGCATATAGTAACTGTAACTGAAATAGATTTTCTCTCAACCTGTAGAAAATTGGAAACCTGTCTCAAAGGGAGTCCTAAACAGGTTTTTAGCTAAAGAGCTGGTAAATCTTGCTTTTAATTTTTAACTTCACCTAGATTTCTACTCCGTAAGTAAATAACACCAACAGCTCATTTTTTCCCAGTTCTTGCAGTGAGATGCCCATGGTCACTATCACGTAAGAAAAGTATTCACAAGCCACTGTTGAAACAAAGCCACTTTTGTGTGTTTTATATGGATCCAGAGAGAAGGAAATGGGAACAGTATTAATCACTGAAGACAAGTTCATTTCAATGCGATAGGGTTAATGTGATTAATAAAATAAGAAAATAACTACACATATGTTTTACTCTAAATTATTTAATCAAATGAAAATGGAAGCATTACACACAGAACTGGATTTCAAAACACTGATGAAAATGTTTTAAAGTTCTGAAGGTTGTATTAACTCCTGCAGATCCTAACTGTTAATACTACCCTTTTTGTGTGACCTTACAAGCCTTTGTATTTTCAGTATGCCAAACCAAAAATACCCCGATCCTGGTAAAATAAGAGAATAAATATACACTATTTGTGGATGAGATAAAATACTATAAAACTCAAGCTCTTAAAGTTTGGACATGCAGGTATGGTTGACAGTGGTGGAAAGCTACTAATATGCTGATCGATGTACTCCTGACAGCTCATTCCATACAATTAGAATCCATCATTTGGTGCACCACCTTCAGAAATACTTCAAGAGGAAGTAAAGATTAGAGCAGGTACTTATGTCCTCTTAGTGTGTTGGGTCCTTCTGTTATTTAACAGGCCAAAAAGTAACTTACCTAATTCTGCAGCTTGTATTTCTGCTACTATTTCAATATAACCAGCTAATGAAAAGGCTTAACGAGACATTTTTATACTAGGATTATTCTTGTCAGACTTTGGAAGAAGTTGCATAACACATATCTGAAGAAAGCTTGAAACACTTTATATTGGAATACAGGAAAGGCAAACGTTGCACCATGTTTCTGGTCCCACTGAATAAAGTTTTGTTTGCTAAACTGCATTTACTGCAGACAAAGGAGTACTATGTTTAACCGAAGCCTGACCTCCACTGTTGTTCCTCTGCATTCTTCCAACCAGCAGAACAGCTATAATTATGGCTGCCCTTGATCCTGTGGGATTTTCCCTATCTGGAACAATGTCTCTGTTTTCCTTCTCCGTTGGGATAACTCTTCTGTGTAAGTTTGATGAGGGTTTACCTCTGGGTACAGAAACGGCCACAGGCAGACAGAAATGGCCAGAGGCAAAAAGAAATTGCAGCAGCCAGTTCAGAGAGACCACAGGATGTGCACGGAAGTCTTGGCAGCTCAATTCCTCTGACTTAGTTTAACAATATGCTGGTAGGCCTGAAGTACGAAACTGCAATGTTTTGTATAGGGTTTTGAGACACATATAGCATGGTTCCTTGAGGGCTGAGGTATTTCACCACTGCAAGATAAAATACCCATTTATTCCTTCTCAGAAGGATCAGAAAACCATCCTGCAAGCCTGCTCAGCCAAAAAGGATTACTTATTTATTTGGTTTAAATTTTTCTGAAGTTATAGAACAACATTTACTTACTATCTTCCTCCCAGAACAAAGAAGAGGCACCTCAGAACTACTCTTCAAAGGAAAGTGTCTGGCTGACAGCGCCTCCAGGGATTTATGAGGTGGAGGAGCTGCTGATCCCACTTCCTCCTCCTCACAGCTGAGTTTACACGCACAGCCAAAACATGCTCTATTTACCACAAGCTTTAGAGCAAAATTCAAAATCCAGACAGGTTTTCTAATCACCTACAAAGGTTTGCCAGACCTGAAAATTACGTGTCAGGACCTGCAGGTTCTTCCTAAATTGAGCAATTCTTCTGACCTACCCACAATGCTTATACCTAAATGAACACAAAAACAATTTCTAGCTCAAGTAAAATTGGGGTTTCAGCACTTGGGGAAGTTGGCAAGACTTATACCAAGCGGTGGATTATCCACATTGTAAAATGCACACATTAAATAACCAGAACTCAAGTCCCGAGCATCTCTTAATCACGCTGTGAACATACTGTGACTACATGAGACCATGGTAAGCCAGTGAACGATTCCACCAAGACTACTACTTTCTACCTACAGTGCTCAGCTTTATTGTGACCCAAACTTTATTTTTCAGAGAGTTTCTGGAGCTCCTACTTATTCAGTCTGTTGTCATTGACTATCTTCTCTCAGTTGATCAATTCTAAAAGGAAATTAGCAATGGAAAGGATATCAGCTGCTTCTATCCACAGACAGTCCATAACCTGATGGTAGACAGAAGTTCATTATATATTTTCACTACACTGACATATACATTCCCCTAACAGCTGAAATCCAATGCTATGAGCTTTGCACCCTCAGATTTCTTTCTCTCAATGACTTCCATAAGCATACAGTATTTTTCAATCCCTGTATGTGGCTGACCACAAGACTATCTGCTGTCTCATTCAAATATGACATTTCATAACAAAAAAGTATTGTCATTCATAGGGAAAAAGCATGACTGCACCTAGCTCTGTGTTCTTGATAACCCACATGCCCCATTGTCATTGACATTCTTCCAGACATCATACAGACCACAGGAAACACCTTCTTCATTTAAAAATAAGACAAAAATTAAATTGGGGTATCTATGATTCTTTATAACACAGCCCTATAAAAAGTAATATATATGTTAATTCATCTGAACACTCTGTAAAACCATAATACCCTTCTTTAAAAGCCAATAGCTGTTATCGTTTTATAACCATAGTTTTATAGCTCATGTCCGTTACATAAAAATGTGGGAATTAACAAAGGTTTCTGGGACTCAGACACTGACATTTGAATTTCAAAAGAACTCCTGCATGAAATTACGGCATTGTACTTCCCTCTAAGGACCATACACTCTTGCCTTTTCCATAATAAAGAGATCAGCTTACATCAAATAATAGGTTCCTTTTAAAGCACCACAAATTCCCTGAAGTCTCCTGCTTTAACTACCTGATTATTGTCTTTAATACTTTAACTTTACCCACAAAAAAAAATACTTTAGGATAAAAAGATACTCAGAATACATATACTCGGAACACAGAAATACATGAACAGAATTCTATCAGATTGTGTTCTCTCCAGGAGACCGATAATTCAGGAAAACAAACTGTTTGCTGTAAGAACAGTTGCTTCAGATCTATCCCAGCCTGTATTAGAGGCGGAACCACTCCACACTCCATTGAGGAAGGATGGGCAGACACACCTCCAAAACACAAGTCATATCCTAGCTGCGTTATAACAGTCTGTGGAGATAAAGAGCGCACCCAGATAATTGCATGGAAACCTCACAGCAGTTAATACTTCCTGAACAGTGCAGCTAGACACCAGAAGTTACTCAGGCTGAATCCATGGCACCCTGCAGATATAACCATATGCCCTCCAACATTCAAAGAGGAAAATCCTGACATCACGAAGTTATCTGAAAAAGTAGGGGAGCTTGTTCCAAAAACATATTTAAGAAAACTTTGTCTCTAGAACAAATTAATTTACTCACATTCAGGCTTTACAAAGCCAGAAAGGGAGATGCAATCCACAGAAAAGGCAGCGGGCTAAACCCTAATTTTTCCCAGCTCAACCAGAACACCTCATAAACAGCTTCAGGAATTTAGAACTGCTCTGCATGTGCTCCCAGCTGAATTTCTTTCCCTTAGCATGACAGCCTGGTGAACCTTTTTTGTTCAGGCATTTAGCATTCTATTCTCTGCATCACTTTAACCATGTACCTTTTTGATTACTTCCTACTGGGAAGTAGCAATCACAGCAGCAGAACACAAGTGCAAAATCTGGCTGCCTCCAAGTACTTGCCATCTCCCACAGCAGGTATATCATAGAGTTTATTTCACAAAAGTAATGATATAGGAAAAAAAAACCCAATCAACAAACACCTAGAAAGGGACTTAAGCAGACTTACAGAAAGCTTTTTAGATCAACTAGACTCAATAAGAGAATATGTTTATGTCCCAGCTGTCTCTTTTCATCTAACCTGCTTCAAAGAAAACTACTTGGACAAATGGTTGTTCAGATAATGAAGCCTACCTATCCATGCCAGCCTCGCTCACTGTGCTGTCGCTCTCAGACATTCCTTTTTACAATCACGAGCATTGCCTATTATACTCCAGTTTGGCAAAGCATTTAATTATAATCTAACCTTTAAAACAAAACACCAGGGGTATTATATGGTTAAGGAAGTCAACAAGGCTTGTCACAAATGTAAAAAATACAACCCTGATCCTGTTTCAGTTATCTGTGATACTCAAGAACAGCTGTTACGAGACAACAGATATAAATAGCAGAAGAATAATAAGTATTTCTAACTCAGAGTGAATGTGTTCATAAATAGGGTAGGGACAATAACCATGAGTCCCCAGACAGATCACTGAAAAGGCACTGGCTACAGGGTGCTACACAGACGAGTGTTCCAGGCTCAGAACAATCCCATATGAGAAAACCATGACCTTTATTAAGTTCAATTTAAATGGTCAAAATATATAAAGACTGAATACAAGTAATGAATTATGTTGACAGAACATCCATTAACATTGTCCATTTTGGTAAAAACCACTATAAATACCAAACTGCGCTCATATCTGTAGTAAGAAAAACTCCATGCTAGGGCAGCCCTTAAAAGTTAAAAGCACCATTAAGTTCAACCATTAAACTCGTATCTTTTTTCCTTCAATGTCTGTTACCTTCTTTAACAAAAAAGGGAGCCAAAAGTGCATTCTGCCAGCTATAAAGTAGGGCCCTTTTAGTCTCAATACACTATTTTTGCAAAAGTTACAGTTTCCTGTAAATAGAGACTGAATATGGAGAACTCCACACAAAACCTCATTTGTCACATAATTCCAGTGTAATCAGACTTGTACCTTACCACATTTTCTGAATATCTCTCATAGTCTACTCATGCTACTAGCCCAAGAGTTTAAGTACAAAACTGACAGCATCTACACAGTCACTGCATCCAAGTATCACAGTGTGGCACCAGAGGTAATTTAGCCACAGTGATTGATGTGACAAGACTGGCAATCTCCTGATGAATCCCAACAGCTGCCACTATGGATTACTGCTCAAGACATAAAACCATGGCATTGGTAAAGAAAATATACACAAATCAGTGCATTTTTCTTCTACTCACAATAATGACTATCATATCAAATATCATAAATAACAACAAAGACATTACGCTATATGTAGAGTAGATTAAGGTATTTCTTGTTGACAGGAGAATTAATACTCATGGGACCAAGGCCTACCATAACTTACAAATACAAGTCCAATACAGTCAGGAAGATCTTGGCCTGTGCCAATACCAATAAACCAGGCAGGACCATGGTAGGAACTCAAGTGTGAGTACACGACCATCCAATCTGCTGAACACTGACCATGTACTCCCGATACAGGGGGAAGGGCTGGTGGCATGGGTGCAAGCCACGCTCTGTCACTTGCTCCCAGCAGCAGAAAATAGCCCCTGGCCCATTTTAACTACTGGAACACATACAGCTTTTAACTTCTGGGGTTTCTGCATATGAAGTGCATAAGCACCAGTTACTTGTTGCGTGACAATGGCTACACTATACTGAATCTCCCTCCCATTGCACCCCCAACATGACATGTCCTTCCCCATATTGCAGAATTGGAAGCTGCTGTTTATAAATGAGCAGCAGCTTTTATCAACTAGTCTTCATAAAATTCAAGCTTCCTTTCACATGCTTTTTCTATCACCAGCCTTTCCATGGATCCATTTCAATCCATCTTTCTTCTACGTCTGTTCTCCATAAGAAATACCATCATCTGTTTCACCACAATGCCCCAAAGGGAGCCCCTGCCATACCAAGCTCAGACTGCTACAGCCAGAGAAACACTCTGCTATCTAAAAGTCACTCCTGAGTCAATTGCAGCCTCTCTTGCATCAGAGACTAAAGGTCCTGGTGTACTTAAGGACCTCAACAGTCTTATGCCATGGTACCTATGAAATGAGAAAGCATGAAACTGTGTTGCAACTTCACATTATTGCAACCTCTTTAGAATAATACCCCCTGAACAGCTTGTTCTTTCCTTTTACCGGAGCAGTATGAAAACTGTACTGCTATGGCCACGTTTAGCAATCCTTCTGCAGTTTACACAGCAAACGACTTGAGGGAGCCGTCTAGTGATCTAGTGAGTCATTGTTTTCCTTCCTCCACATTTTATCAAGCCTCAGAACAGGATGTTTTAAAGCCACCTCTACTATGTGAGTAAGGAAACAACAGCTTAGGCATAGCGATGCTCAAATTCACCTTCTTGAATCTCTACAATGACCGCGTTCCCTTTCATGCTTACATGACACATTTCCTCCTTCTGTAGGGAAACACACATTCTGTGTGTATGTCTCCATACCGGTTTGCTCTGCAGTTCAGAGCCACTCACTTTGTCTCGAGGTGACAGCTTGAGGACAACAGCTGTTCCTGATGGTGAGCGGGACTTTGTATTTTGCAAGCATTTTCTTTCTCCTTTGCATACACTTCCCCCACCTCCCCCCACCCCAATTCCCCTTCCTCAGTCACTCCACTCAAGATCCTGCTTGTACTTCTGGAATACATTAAATTTATTTCTCATTATTTCACTGATGATTCTTTTGATTCTCCTTTCTCCGGGCAGAGTCCACAGATTGTTCAGGTGCTGATTTTTGTCTAAAGCAAGTATGAGTTTTCTTTGATCATCCTTGTTTTGCTAGTTTTGGATGCTTTGTGGGGAATTAATGTCTGGGTTCAGTAGGAAGGTGATGAGACTCTCCCTGCCCTTCTTTCTGCAGGTTGCTTGATCCGAAAAGAACAGACGGCAAACTGTGCCTTTACGTGTTCGTTGGGAAATAGGAGATGCTGAATCCATAGGGAGGGATGTTAAGAAGAATAAACGGAATGACGGGAAAATTGAGTTTCAAAACTAAGGATATACAGTAATGTAAAAATCAGGAAATTGTTTATCCAAGGCCTGCCTTAAAACATAAGTTCCACAATCCTCAGTGAAACTTGGTAAGTTTACAATTATGCTTATGGAAAAACGCCTCCCCAAATTAAGGCATAAGACGCTTTTTGTAAAAAATACAAATCTGAGGATTGCAGAAGGAATCTGAGGCCAAATCCAGCTGACTCCCACTGATTAACATTAATGCAATTAAATGGGAAATATTCCTTCTGCAAGAAATTCACTTGCATATGGCTTGTTAGCGAGCTTGGGAGCCTCTGCACTTTGCCCTGTGGAGATATTACATTACTGGCGAAAAGATCTGTAATGTCCCTAAGCTTTGAGACTGCTAGGGAAAAACCACAACCATAGTCTTTGGGATAACATACATGCTGCCTGATCTCATCATTCAACATTAGTAACGTCGGTTCCTTTCCTTGTCAAAAGAGCAGGCAATTTCAGGCCAGTTCTGACTGTAAAAACTAAGGGATTAATGTAGTTACAGCATAACTGTTAAGAAGCATCTTCAGTTCTCATTGACAGAGCTGTTTCAAGGCTTCTCAGGCTTGCAGCAAACATCCCCCTCCTCTCCTTGTGTATAGGTACAGCAGGGAGCCAATCACGTGGGTATAGCAGTATAGAGGCAGTGGCAACCAGGCACTGTCCGTGCTCCAAACACGAAACAGCTCCGAGCCAGAAAACCCTGCAGTGATATAAGCCCAGCTCTAACTCAGTTATATACCTAGCTTACCATTACCTGCTGGAGCTTCTCTACACATGAGAGCACAAACAATAGAAGACTGGGTCAAAAGTAAAGTCATCAAGGTCAAGTGGAAGACTTGCAAGTCTCTGCACCAGGGGTGGAAGGACCATGCATCACTACGGCCTCTGAACAGACTGCAAGATGAAAAGGAAAAGGCCTCAGCATGGCCGCCAAGCTCAATGTGTGTTCTCACTGCTAATACAACAAACCACCTCACAGGCTACACTAGAAGTGTGATCAGCCGAGAGATGGAAGTTACTGTTCCCCTCTGCTTGGTACTGGTGAGGAATACTGTGCCTAGTTTTGGGTCCCAAGCTTCAAGAGCATGGGGAGAATGGAGAGGGGACAGCAGGGAGCTAGAAAGATGGTTGGAATGGAGAAAATGTGACCTATGAGAAGAGGCTGAAGGAGCTGGCCTTGCTTAGTCTGGTGAAGAAGAGGTTAAGGCAAGACAAATATTAGAAACTCAGTTCTTTCAAGTTCTATCAGAAGATTTCAAAAGGGGCAATAGCAGTGGCTCCAGATTTAAGCACTGGCCATTCAGACTGCATGCCAGAAAAACCTTTTCAGCTGGAACAATACTGCAGCACTGGAAAAGGTTACCTACAGCATCTGTGAAAACACTGTCCTTGAAGGTTTTCAGTACTGTGCTTTACAAACCACAGCTGACCAGGTAAAGTGCCAGACAGAGCAGGAGGCTGGATGCAACAAGCATTCCCACGCTGTGATTAGTC
Organism: Amazona ochrocephala; assembly: GCA_039720435.1. Classification (NCBI taxonomy): domain Eukaryota; kingdom Metazoa; phylum Chordata; class Aves; order Psittaciformes; family Psittacidae; genus Amazona; species Amazona ochrocephala. The sequence goes on along the minus strand of CM077881.1, from coordinate 74,889,081 downwards.
TCCAAATGAATGAAAACTGCATGGGACCTGATGAAATCCATCAGTGGGGCCTGAAGGAGCTGGCAAATGAAGTTGCTAAGCCACTGTCCATCATATTTGAAAAATCATGGCAGTCAGGTGAAGTTCCCAATGACTGGAAAAAGGGAAATATAACCCCCATTTTTAAGAAGGGGAAAAATGGATGAGCCAGGGAATTACAGACCAGTCAGTCTCACCTCTGTGCCTGGCAAAATCTTGGAGCAAATTCTCCTGGAAGGCATGCTGAGGCACATGAAAACCAACAAGGTGCTTGGTGACAGCCAGCATGGCTTTACTAAGGGGAAATCCTGCCTGACCAATCTGGTGGCCTTCTATGAAGGGACTACGGAACTCATGGACAGGGGGAGAGCAGTTGATGTCATCTACCTGGACTTGTGCAAAGCATTTGTTACACACTGTCCCACACAACATCCTTGTCTCTAAGTTGGAGAGACATCAATTTGATAGGTGGACCACTCGGTGGATAAGGAACTGGCTGGATGGCCGCACGCAAAGAGTTGTGGTCAATGGCTCAATGTCCAGATGGAGACCAGCAACGAGTGGCGTCCCCCAGGGATCGGTGTTGGGACCGGTCTTGTTCAACATCTTTGTGGGTGACATGGACAGTGGGATTGAGTGTGCCCTCAGCAAGTTTGCTGGTGACATCAAGCTGTGTGGTTCGGTTGATACATTGGAGGGAAGGAATGCCATCCAGAGGGACCTTGACACGCTTGTGAGGTGGGCTGATGCCAACCTGATGAAGTTTAACCATGCCAAGTGCAAAGTCCTACACCTGGGACAGAGCAATCCCAGGCACAGCTACAGGTTGGGCAGAGAAGAGATTCAGAGCAGCCCTGCAGAGAAGGACTTGGGGGTGTTGGTGGATGAGAAAATGAACATGAGCCGGCAGTGTGCGCTTGCAGCCCAGAAAGCCAACCATATCCTGGGCTGCATCAAAAGAAGTGTGACCAGCAGGTCGAGGGAGGTGATCCTGCCCCTCTACTCTGCTCTCGTGAGACCTCACTTGGAGTATTGTGTGCAGTTCTGGTGTCCTCAGCATAAAAAGGACATGGAACTGTTGGAACAAGTGCAGAGGAGGGCCATGAGGATGATCAGGGGACTGGAGCACCTCCTGTATGAAGATAGGATGAGAAAGTTGGGGCTGTTCAGCCTGGAGAAGAGAAGGCTGCGTGGAGACCTCATAGCAGCCTTCCAATATCTGAAGGGGGCCTATAGGGATGCTGGGGAGGGACTCTTCATTAGGGACTGTGGTGAGAGGACAAGGGGTAATGGGTTCAAACTTAAACAGGGGAGGTTTAGATTGGATATGAGGAAGAAATTCTTTAAGGGTGGTGAGGCACTGGAATGGGTTGCCCAGGGAAGTTGTGAATAATCCATCCCTGGCGGTGTTCAAGGCCAGGCTGGACATAGCCTTGGATGGCATGGTTTAGTGGGAGGTATCCCTGCCCATGGCAGGGGGGTTGGAACTAGATGATCTTAAGGTCCTTTCCAACCCTAACTATTCTATGATTCTATGAATTTAGATTGATCCATTTTGTCCATACTGGTCCCCCAGACACTGTTCCCTCCTACTGGAGATGCCGCTTCGCAAATTCAGGGACATTGCTGCTGAATCTGGGATTGTTCTCCACTGTCTTCTTTCATTCATAGAGAAGCATAGCCAGGTTGCTACTGGTCTGCTGCATGTCATTACTGTGAGGAGTGAATACAACGAACCTCTAGTACCATGACCTGCGTCTGATACATTCTGCCTCTTATCAAAGGTATTTCTAAGCACAAGAAATCTACAACTGTAGAGTTCTTTCCAAATTTGGAAAATAATAGTAGATAAAATCATAAGAGATATCTTAACTTCAACAATCAGGCATATATGTGGTCCATCCCTGGCAGTGTTCAAGGCCAGGCTGGATAGGGCCTTGAGTATCCTGGGATGTGGGAGGTGCCCCTCTCTATTGCAGGGGGCTGGAACTAGATGATCTTAAGTTCCTTTCCAAACCAGACCATTCTATGATTCTGTATTTACTGGGGATGCGAGCCTCCCTGTTTGCCTCTTTCTCTACCTCCCTTGCTGTGACAGCAGCATCACACACAGTGGTACAGTAACAGTACAAATTGTATCAGCACCATGGCAGGAGAAAGATGCTAACAAGGGAGCTAAGTTCACCTCTGTGCCTGGGACAGGCTGTGCAGCAAACAATGTCTGTAGAGCATGGCAAGAACCCTGCCAGCACAGCTCTTTCCACACCCAGCTTGGTGCTGCACCGCAGAGGCAGTAACACTGTGGTTGCACCTGAACTGCGCAGCCACTTGCTGCCTGTGCCTGGGCTGTGATTTAGCGATCTGGGGGATAAAAAGGAAAGAAAGAAAAAGAGCAGCTGCCTGTATTTGTATCAGAGGTGCTTCAACACCTATAAGCTACAAGAAAAACCCTTGCTGAGCAAACATGGTCATGAATCTGCAGAGCTTCTAGCTTAAAAAGTGGAATCAGAAATTCAGTTAAGTATTTTAGAGTAATTTTTGATGTCTCACTAGAAACACAGGTGTCACTGGTAACATATTTGTCTGCCATACTACGTGCTATAGCAACAGATGCTCATAAACATTCCTTTTTACAGCTCTCAGCTGCTGCTAATTGCTTGTCTCTAGTTCATTGTATGGCAGCAGAGCTGTTCATCAGTAAAGCTAACCACAACCAAAGAATGTATTTCCTGCATTCTATCAGTTGGTTGCAAAATGCAAATTCAGTTGCAACTGATTTTAAGTCAAAACTACAGGTTCTTGAAGCATTAGCCTAGGCTATCACATGAACTCAACAGCCTCATCTCCATACATTATGGAGCAACACATAACTGGCTAAAAGATCTAAATATCATTGAAGTCAAACTGCCCATATTGGCAACAATACTAAGAGAGTATATGTAGAAGAAAGGCAAGGCAATGAACACTCCTAACATTCCTTTTAATCTGCTTTAATATATGACTGTCTTTGGCTCCAGGAAAGTTAATTATCTTGATGTTTATTATTCTTCTTTATCGTCAGTTCAATCATTTTTCCTGTAATGAACTCCTGAAATGGGATTTAATTTTAGGCTATTAAAAACTTGGCAGGATTCAATGATGAGTTCTAGAAATAAGAAGTTTTCATAAGTATTTATAGTACAGGGTACACAACACCTCTTGAAATACATGTACTGCTGTTATGTCATTTAATTAGAATAAAAATTCCTGCCAAGACCTACAGTTAGCAGCCCTGCAGTGTACAGTGAAGTAACAGAGTGGGAGTATTTCTACTTATTTATTTATTTATTTGTGAGGGAGGATTGGTTGCTGTGAGGCTAAACAGGTGGTAGAGCAGCTCACAGCTCTTTTGGGACTGATTGCCACTTTGATGCTTGGTATATCAGAGTCTCCAGCAAGCTCAGACATAACATCTTGGGATTAAAAAATCCATTTCTTTAGGGGGTCATACACTTTAGATGGTAAGATAGCTCCTTTTCATCAAAGGGCAAAAAACCAAACCAAACCAAGCAAAGGAAAGGCACACAGCAGAGTGGCTTAGCTTCCTATAAACCCTGGTAACCTAAGGAAGTGGCAGAGCATCTGGTTTAAAGCTTGGCTACCAATTCTCCTTATGGAGCTCGGCTGAAGCTTTTTTCTTCTAGTCACATAGAGACTTGGTATTTCCAAACTGCCTAGTGGATTTCCCAGCAGAACAAAACCTTAGCTGAGAAATCCTGGTGCAACTGGACAAGAGACTGGCATTTCTTCAAGACAAATCTAACCTTCACACTAACAAACATTAGCAAGCACTACTAGCTTATTACAATTTCCTTTAAGTGCATTTACTATCAATGTTTGTCCAGCTGAAATATTAAACTTCTTGGGAAGGGACTTCATCTTTCAATGTGTATATCGTATAGAACATTGCGAAAGGTAATTTCTTCCTCCCTTAAAATGAATCACACTAAGAATATCCCTATGTTCTAGTTTCACCTGGGATAGAGTTAATGCCATAGAACACCATGCTCAGTATATAAACTGGGGGGAGTGGGCTGGGAACCAGCAGTTGCTGCTTGGGTTGGGCTGGGTATCGGCCAGTGGGTGGTGAGCAATTATATTGTGCATCACTTGTCTTTCTGGGGCTCTACTTCTCTCTCTCTCTGTTTTCTCTCTTTTCATTACTACTGTTATTTTTATTATATTTCATTTTATTTCAGTTATTAAACTGTTCTCATGTCAACCCACAGGTTTTACTTTTTTCCGATTCTCCTGCCTATCCTACCAGGAAGGCAGAGAGGAAGTGAGCAAGCAGCTACGTGGCACCTAGTTGAAAGCTGAGGTTAAACCATAACACCCTAGAATACAAATGTACATCTAAACTCAACTCCATTTTTATAACAACCAGCAAATGCACTGGAAAAAGCTGCCCTTATTGCAATATGACCAAACCCTTTCGTTTATCAGAGAGATTGAAGAAATGCGTATCAAATGCCATCCTGTTGACTTGCCTTGACACAAAAGCATGCTTGCCTTTTGATATGCATTGGAAAGATAGGTACTCACATTCCATAAAATATGGGCCAGGTTCAATTCGCCATACAATTTGTCCTTTTTGTGTGCCAGTCACTCCCCGATTCTTGGAATCCCAGAAATTGGCTGGAGAGTTCTCATCTGAAAGAGGAAATTAAAATATCAGTAGTATTTATATGAGCAGTTTTCTCAGTTCTCTGTTCCAAGAGACTCAGATACAAAAAATCACTTGCATTAAAAAAATGACATTAAAAAAGAATCAGAATTACTGGCAAAAGATAAATGGATTCTCTTTCACGGTTTTTAGTTGGATCAATTTATGCAGAGTGAGCAGATATACATCAGCCAAAGTAAACATATGGTTTCCTGTAAGAAATGACTTGCCAAGGTAAGGTATTAAATTCCAAAACTTCCCTAACTCAATGGAGAGGCTGCTGAGAGCAGAGAGCTTACTGAAATGTCATCACAGAGTTACCTACCATTTTATACAGTGGCGCTACTCTGCGATGTGAAAATCTAACATTCATTCCCTAGCTAGGAGTACAGAATTGCAACTAGAGGTATCAGGACTTACTTCAGTTTTTAATATCCTATGCTTCAGAAACCAGTAAGAATATTCTGATATATACACCAAAATATCTGACACTTTCAGTCTCCTGACAGGTACAGTATTATTCCTTACCAGTGAAGCTGAGTTACAGGCTCAAAGAGCAGACCTGTCACTTAGTAAGCCAGGCATACAAAACAGAGATTCACCAAAATACATTCAAAAGAGAATGGAGAAACAACCAGTAAGTATCTGCAGATCAGCTTAGCAGTATCAGTATTTTCCTCTCTTGAGCTAAGACTTTTGGTCCTAACAGTAACAAACACTGGTCTTGGGGCTTGTTTTTTATTCACCAGCTTGTATTCAGGCACCCAGAACACTGTATGAATGACAGAAAATCAAGAGTGAGCAGCTGTCTGAAGGGGCGTAAAAGTTAGTTATGATCGCACAGAGGAAGCCAACATAAATCCAACTTAACTCTTATATACAGAGAAGTCCTTTATGCATCAAAATGTTTTACAAGTGCATTTAGGCAGCTGTTTCTTAATGAGACAATTATACTTGCGGCCTCAAAGACAACATTCAAATTCTTTCCAGTGGTATTTGATATCCCTTAAAGTTAAAAATACCCCAACTCTATGTGGTTTACAATGGCGCTCTAACCAAAACAATACACTGTTGACTTATTTATTTACTTCTTTATTCTCCTAACCCAAGGCCCCACTATTATATTCCACAGAGAGAACTCTAGGAAGCCATGAGATACAGCCTGACTTGCAGCAAATCTACACTATTGCCCATTTTGGTCCACCATACAAATGTGGTTATCCAAACCCCAAACCACTGCTGTCAAAAGCGAGCAGATTTAAGAGTTCCAGTTACCTGAAACAGTTTCAAATTATTCAGTGTTCTCATTACATCCAGGTAAATAAAGGTGTACTGTATGACAAAAAAAAACCACCTCCCCTAACATGCTATAGGTCTTCCCAATTTCTGCATTTCTGTATTTAATCAATTGGAGAAGAGTCTGTTCATAACTCTAAGCAGAAGGACAGATACTTGGTGTGTTGTAACCACAAACATTATATCTTTTATTCTTAGCTTATTAAACAAATGAAGGAATCTGAAGCAAGGAAATAGGCCTTTAACAGCGAGATATCCAACATTAAGACACAACAAATTGTTCTTTGCATTTTTAAAAGCCAGAAACTAAGTCAAGTCAAGGGTAATTTTCACAGGGCTATCAGTGAGCTTCAGAAAAAGTCCTACATGAACAGAGTCTTGAATTCTGAGCTGACAGTTGCAAGAAAGGAGAACATTTTCTTACACCTTATCTAATAAAATCCAACTCTTAAGGAAGTGCCTGGATTTTAAGCCCTTTCATGAAGTAAGTCTCCTTCGCAGCAATGAAGCCTAAATCATTGATACTCTGCCCACAGGCACGCTGCCATTGCAACATAAGGTGGTGCAGACAGAGGGATGAGAAATGCTGACAGACCACTGCCTGTTAGGAATGGACTCAAATTATAGTATTTATTCTGGATGGCTTTGGTTTTCTTCTGAAACAGATTTTGTTATCCATTCACCGAGGGGGAAAAAAAATAACATTATTAATGCATATGGAAAGATTACTTAGAACCACAGTTCATGGACTTTAAAAAGAGAAACTGAACAGGAAAAAACCACGAACAGCACAAAAACATTGAAGTACACAATGTTGCTGGAATTTACTTATCAACACTGCAATAAAAAGTTTACAGGGACAGTCTCAGTAAGGTTAAGCTATGCGAAATCAAAACAAAAAACCAAATCAAAATAAAAAGAAACTGTTTGATGGCACAAAAAGCAGTGTCGCCACTACCACTACCTCATCCCTCCTCTCCCCCAAAACATATATATGTATGTACGTGTGTGTATACACCACACGCTATATATATATAAATTCCACAGGGAATAGGGAACCTCAATTCTGAGAAGTTCAGCTCCCCTTTTAGCACATAATTGTTACTGCTTGTGAAACTGGCAGCTGTTCCAGAATCTGGGCCAAAGAGTGGATATAAATATCTCTTCCCAGAACATAAAATATGCAACAAAATACTGTCTTACTGCATTGGTATCTTGTCCAGTGAGCCTACACTTCTGAAATAAATAAAACCATGCAAGTTGCACAGTATCTTTCTGTCCTCAATAATTCTTAGGCACAAAATAATACATACATTTCTCAGAGCTGCAACCCTGCACAAATTAGTGTATGTGAGACACGTTCTACAATGAAAAATGGGTAGTAATAAAAATACCACTGTTTGGAACTTCACACTGACCAGTTTTGAAATCACTGTGAAGCAAATGTGTTCTGAGTAATGATGTTTTCTCTATTAAACTGCTGTGCAATCAGCCAAACCTGAAGCCAGGAACTGAACTAATTTCTTCCACTTTCAGATTTCACCATCGTTACCAATGGCATCTGTAATACCGACAGCCTCTGGCCTCCATGTCAGCACTGTAACTCCGCATCCCTGTCCACAGCTCTACCCTGACATGACAACAAATGGGCTGCAGTTTCCTCTGGCATATGTCAGTTCAGTGTGGCTATCTTAAGTGAAAAGCAATAAAGAAGTACTGGATAAAGGGATGAACAGTGCAATGAAAGAAGGTATCGTTCTTACATAATAGGTTTTCACAATAAAATTATGCCCATGAAAGAGTAAGAGCCTTAAGAAGCTCCAGTATGCCCATGCCTTTTCTGTACTGGAGGCCCAGAGCTGGACACAGCACTCAGATGTTTCACCAGTACTGAGTAGAGAGGAAGGACCTCCTCCCTTTAACATGTGGGTTAAGGCTCTTCCTAATGCAGCCCAGGAGTCAGTGGGTGACCTGAGCACACTGCTGGCCCTTGTTCAACTACTTGGCCCTCAGGACCTCCAAGTCTTGTTCTGCAAAGCTGATTTCCAAAGCTCCCTGCTTGCCTATTTCTCCAGCCTGTCTGAACAGCAGCACAATCATCTGATTTATAAACTGCTACTCCCAATTTTGCATGTGGATATAATGGAAGCTTGAAAGCCCTGCTAAATCAGTGTCTGACATCAGGGGTCAGGAGGCTTCTGTGGAGTTCACATTCTGCTCTTTGTGTCTGACTGCTTTCATTATTTCTGTCTTAGGAAAAAAGATGAACTAGCTGAAATCCATCACCTTAGGAGTCACCTTGCACAGCTGAAATCAACAAATAAATAAACAAGTAAGATACAGTCTTCCATAAGACAGTTAAACAAGGCAGAACTGGTATCAATTAATATCTGAAGCAAGCTTTATAGTCCCAGAGCAAAGACTGATCATATGCAAACCAATGCTTTTCTCCTCATCCCCATTTCTGTGATCAGTAGTGTTAGGTTATGTGAAAAAAGGCTTGTCTCCATGAATACAAAGGACTTTTATTCTTCAAATACCGAAACATTACAGAAGTCATGAACTCCTAGTGTGGAAACATCACGGATTGCTTAGTGCATAGGGAAAAATTCAACAGTTTCCTACAGCAACCCAAGACCTTCAAACTTTTACATACTGAACTCTTTTTTGTAACACATTTATAAAGATGCTTATATGCATCAGGGAGAAGGTGAAGGTGATGCTTAACAGATTCTGAATGTCACTGAATGGTTTTAATCATACACAGTTTGAGTATTTTCATCTTTCACTACCATATATGGCCATTCTAATTCACAGCTCTTGAAAAATCCTTGCAGTTTAGCTCAGAAGAGATCAATCATATTTGTAACACCACATCGCTGCATAATTCTGGGATTTACATCCCAATCTCAGGGGGTTTTATCTCTTTCTGGAAGATGTTTTATTCAAGATCTTTTGAAGTGCTTTATTGTTTATTCTTAATTTGAACATGCTGACCTCCTTAACATTTTAGGTTAATTTGAATGAATTCTTGGGCACTGAAGAAGATGCATGTGATGCATACAATTATCAAGAGGGGTGTTTGTACTCGGCCTGGGGAAGCTTATAAAGCATCAATCTAAATGTCAGGTGCTCTCTTACAGTATGTATCGAAGGAGCTGGAAGGCTGGTAGACAGCAAGGCTATGAACAGCTTTGTCTTGAGCTGAGATTCATGAATCTGCCTCCAGTTTATCTCATAAGCATACTATTGAGAATGGTCGTCTTTTGCCTATTTTACTCTGTCACTTCCCTCAGTCTGTAAAAGTAACAGGTTTGTAGCTAATCTGCGTTAGAGGATATTTCATAACTGAATTGTGAGCCAACCATCATGAGATCTCTAGGATGCAAAATAGAAATCTGATGAATTTGATGCACGTACATTTTACTGCATGACTTCCAAAACCTCAGTCCTGGTGCCAGTAAGTGCACTCTGCTTTTTGGTGTGAGCACAGACGCCCAAGCGGTAAAACAGACTACTACCAAAATGTGAGACTAATAAAGAGTACTTACTGTAGGTTCTGAGCCACTGAGTGGGGAGGTTTGTAACACTAACTTTTGTGCAGTATTTTCACTTTGGTAACCTCTAATAATTTTAATTCTATAAACACCAGAAGAATCCAAACCCAACCATAGGCAATCATTAAAACAGCAGCACAAAGTTTACTGAACTAATGAACTAGATCAATTCCACTAAAATACACCTAGAAGCAATTGAAAACTGCATCAGGACACATTTAAAGGAGAAGATAAATTCTGTCACCTGAGGCCTCATTCCTTTTCTGGAAAGCCAGTAAGTAAATTAACAATTTCAAAGCAGAGCTTCCATTGCAAAGAATTATTACAACAAATCACATTATGTGAACCTATACAGAACACAAGACATTCAGTGAGTAGTGTACAAACAAATATTTACCCACCGCTACGTACAACTTCTGTTCTGTGAACTCCCCATCTCTGTCTGTGAACAGTTCACAAGCTTTCTGGTGAAATCAAAACACATCTCAGAGAAGACAGCAGTAGTGTATGCAGTACATTGCATAAGTTAAAGACCAACACTTAGTTGCACCTTCTAGCCTTACCTGTCCATTCCAAAGGATGCCTGTGGATCCTAAACTGCATTCCTCCATCTGAGACAGATTAACAAACTGAAGAATAAAATAAAATTAACGTTTTACAGGCTGGATCCTGAAAACAGCATCCCTGTTCCCAATCACAAGCAGTATTTTCCACAAAAGTTGCCTTCTGGACCCTGCAGCTCAAGTCTGGAGCTCTGCATTAGCACTGTTGTATAATCTCAGTTCCACAAGGCGCGTCTGTCCTCTCCCTTCCTCTTGTCATTTGAAGGAAAGGGTTTTAGAAGGATGTTCTCAAACTCCCTCGCAGTTTCTAACAGTGACACACAATCGTCTGCCTCTTCTCCTTTAATGAAGGGTTTATCTAGGTTCAAGCAGCCCGTGTTAAAACATATGAAGTATTACGTCCTTCCAGCTCAGCTATTTGCAGCCACTCCCCTCTGAAGGGTACAGGATGCCGAAGCCCCATCCTCCCTCCACTTCCTTCCTCGCCTTTTCCATGGGAGGATTCCTAAGCACAGCCACGGCCCCACAGCATGGGGCGGGCTGATGTAAACAGGAGGATGGTTAAATCCTAGAAATGATGGCAAGGCAGCCACAGCAGCGAGCACAGCGGGAGCTCGCTGGAAGTGCTAGCTTCTGTTTACTCAGTATTTCACTCTCCCACATGACTTCCCCACAAACCCAGTTATTTCAGAGAAGACCAGACTGCTCTGTGCCATTTGGAAGGGATGACACTGCCTTTAGACCAGGATAACTCTGCACTGGGTACTCCTGGGTGGGAGCATAAGCAGGTGGCAGAGAGCTGCTATTGGCACCTCTACCTCTTTCAGGTTGGTAAATGCCACCTTAGTGCAGGAGCAATGACAAGGCTCCCGGTGCCAAATCATCTGACTGTTCACAAGCCTCCTGATGGATGCTGATCACTGACCTACAACTCCTTTGACTTACAGCAAGGATCCAAACCATGCCAAAGCTGCCCCAGTACTGCAAGAACAAAAAGGGTGCTTAAAAGGTACCTCTGGAAACTGATCCATGGGCTGCAGATTGAGTCCTTCACAGCACACACTTCATGAAATTGCACACTTGTGGAGCACTAAGTTCAAACTCTCAAGGCAAATCCTGGTTTCTCTAATAATAACCAGATAACAAAAAATGGGGGATGATACCTCCACCGAGTATGAATGTTTATTCATATTAATGTGTTGTATGCTTATTCATACTCAAAGTCTCAAACAAATGCTCCCAGTTGAAGAAATCAAGATGGACTCTTTGCTAACAAAGAGCTGAAAGATACAGTATTACTTTATGTTTGCATGAGCTCCTCTAGGAACTGTATTTTCGAAGGACAGGAGAGGAAAGAACACCAGAACTGGACTACTTTAACAGAAATTTAAACATCACTGTGCACTAAATGTTCGGAAATGTTCTCCCTTGAATGGCAACAAAGCAACCCCCAAAAAAGTAGAAAACAGCAAAACTCTTGGACAGCTTCAAAAGCTGCCTAAGCAGCTACTAGATCCTACTACATGCTGTCACAGACCTCTTTGCTCTTCATAACACTTTGGAAAACTTGGATGGCAATGAAAACATAAGACACAAACCTTCAGGTGAGAAAAGCAAGGGCAGAAAAGTAAGAGGTCGTGGAACATACAACAGATGCTCTTCCAGCCTCACATAAGAGAGTACTGATGCTGGGGCTGCTGAAGGCGATGGTGCACTGCCAGAGGCTCCTGGGTGACACTGTGAACTCCAACCTGGACAGAAGTATCTGCATTCAGATGACACATTCCTGCTACATTAGCAGTGAAGGATCATCATCATCTAAATTCAAATATCCAATATCACAACCCAGGGTCAAAAGAGCAGGGAGGTGTTTGTTCCTCACTGCACAGCAGCGATTTGTTCCCTTGCTCAACCAAAATTAAGGTTCACATACCTCCACTTGCTGCCCCTACGCTGCGGGCAAGTGGAGGAAAGACTCCAATTACATTCCCTCAGGTGCCCTTCGTGACCCTTACATACCACATACATCATGTTGCTGATGTTTATTGCACTCTGTTTCTTTACACAGCAAGAGCAATTATTCATTTTTACACCTGCAACTGAGAGGATGGTCAGGAATAAGCTGTATTTCTCTAACACTTCACTCCTACTTCAGCTGCAGAAGCAGAGAAAAGGCAGAAGCAAAACCATACCCCCCATCCAAACACTAAATAATGAAACCTTTTTGCTACTGAAGCTTAAATTAACAGACTGCAAGATCCTTGCTCTCATTTTCATACACAGCCTTTATCCTGACACTGCCCATTAGATGGACTATTTCCTCCTTTTTCAAGAATTATGCCACTGCATTTTGTTTCCTTCTATATGTAACACTTCAATGTGGGGATCAGAGCATCTCTATGCGCCCTCACAGAATGGGATACTTCAAGGCACAGCAGCAGCTCAAAGGATTAGTTAACCAGAATGCAGGACAAAGATACTGCAAAAAAAAGAAATACGATTTTTTTCAGACATATGCCACAGTACAATGGCAGGAATAAAGTGGAATTCCACTTCTCTAGATTCAAAGAAAAGACATCATTCAGATTCAAAGCATTCAAAGACAAAAATAAGTCCTTTCACCCATCTCGCTGGCAAAAATTCAAAAGTGTAACAATAGGAAGGAAATGACCTCAAGCTTAACCTCTTTCCTGAAAATCTTACTAATTCTCCCCCATAAAATGATGTACATTTCATTCCCATCTACACTTCAGGTTTCACTGATGTGTCAGCCTCATGGTGCAAGTGCTTTGTGCAGCATGGATCACCGGCCAGATGATAAAGCTCACCTGGAAGGCAGATGTTATCCCACAAGCATACACAGCACTTGGATGTTTCTGCAACGCACCACAGAAGACTGGACACTATGAGAAAGAGGTAATGTTAGACAAAAAATTAAGCTAGAGAACACCACTGAATAAGCTCTGACAGATGGTGCAGAATGCCCTAAGACATAAAGACCATTAGATAATTGATTGCATTGCAGAGAAGTCCCTACATCTTCGCAAAATGCTATTAAATCACCTACCATTCAGTTCACTGAGGTCCAGCTGGCTGTATGTGGGGGTAAATACAGCATGGGGGGTGCTGTATTTACCCCCACATACATGTACATGACAAACCTCCTCCTGAAGGAAGGAGCTGAGGCAAGAGCGGCACCACCTCTCATGTCAACTCACAACAGTCTCAGCTGCTGATGGTTTGGGGAAAGTGACATCTGCAGAAGATAAAGACAGCCTGTTCCTCAGGGGGAAAGCAAAAAGCAGTGACCATCAGGCAGGGAACCATTTGGAAATCCAGACTTAGGCCACCAATGGCTACTGAAGTTGGTCTGCACTTAAAATCTAACAGACTAGACCAATTCAGTGATCTACTGTACTATAAAGATTAGAGAATAAGAGGATGGGAAAGATGAAAGCAATATACTGAGGAAAACAAGAGCCTGTCTCTCTCCTGCAGCATCATCCTTGACGCGTGCACAAATCTCTTGGTTTTCCTTTTTTCAGCACTTCCCTGTGTCTCACACCTTGATAAAAATATGTTACAAACCCATCTTCACAACCATAACTCCTTTCAATACACTCAATACATCCTCTCCAAGATAACCATTTTCCCCCGATATCCCCAAACACATTCCAACACTCCCACAACCTTGTAGCCTAGAGGTGATTATCTCCTGCTTTTGATGGTATCAAACCCAAGAAAACCAAAAAACCCCGCTGCGTGTACAAGTATCCTAAAGGTCAGCTATTTTGGGACAGGACAAATCTAGAAACACAAGCCATTTTTCCTAATAAACTGTAAAAGGTCATTTTACAGTGTAAATACTGTCAGAGCTAAATTGACAAAAAAGGCTTTTCTGTGCCATATTTAATGTGCCAGCCTAAGTTTATTGTGGAAAGTTTTCCATCATTTTCCTTCTCAACCACAACCTTATATGGTGTCAGATAAGCACTTGTTTGCAGGCGGCGCATGAGCTGCTGAGCTTGCTTGAGCCTCACACAAAAGAGGACTGCAGCTTCCCAAGAATCAAGGGCATGCCCTTTTATCTGTGACCACATTCCCATTGCAAGTCTTTGCCAGAAATACTAGCAAATATAACAAAGTATTCCTGCTGTGGAAGACATGATACCAGCAAAGCTGTGCTTTTGTCAACACAGCCTATCCTGCCCCCGGATAGATTCTGTTGGTAAATAAACATTACCAACAAAAGCACAATTTTGCTAGTGCAGCTGCACTTACAGAGAAGGCTTTCTCTGGTGTGATTGCCTTGGTACAGATCATATGTAATCTCATAGCCAGGGGAAAAAGCGAAGGGTCGTTCATTTCATGGCCTTCATGCTGGTTTTCACAGACCAGCAGCATCTGGTCATGTATGCAGATACCCAGTGCAGAAAGGTACCAGAGAAACTGGGGGGCTTGTTTTGTGTTTGTTGTTTGGGTTTTTTTTCTGGTCAAACATTTCTTATGTGGAAACAGTAGAAATCACTTCAGGAAGAGCCAGATGGTTATGGCAGCCCTGCTAAGTCTACCACTGGGGTGGTAAACCCCATCCCTCTTCTCTCCTTCACAGCCTCGAAACGTACTTAGAACAATTCCTCCTCTGCAATAAGATCACTATCATACTTCGGCCTGCTGCTACTCTACAACAACAGTATGTAGTTAAACTTCCTAAGAATAGGAATATTCAGGCTAGTTGAAAGTTTGTACACCAGTGAGTGGCCTGTAATATACAGGAAATCAGATGTTATGATCTCTTCTGGGTCTAATTTTGGTAAAATTTAGGCTCATTTGAGAACCATTACAAGCTCATAAGCTAACCTCAAGTACACTTTATTCCACATGTAACTGACTTACTCTTCAAAAAGAGGTTTTTCTTGTGGAACAGGCAGTGAACACAACTGCCATAACTAAAAGACCTTAAAATAGAGTCAAGAAGACTGTGTGCTATTTTCAGTGCTTTTTTTTTGTTTGCAAATCTGTAAATGAAACACCATTTTGAATCACTATGAAATGTACATCTGCCCTTTAAACATCACACACATCACCAAAATGCACATGTATAAAAAGTATAACAGACTAGAAGAGATTTTTGAAACATACATATCATTTTAAGTCTGTATTTTGAACCTGCTGCAAGAGTCTTTTGTTCTATTTATACTAATGAACTTTTAAAATCATCTACCAAACAAGTACTTGGCAATTGCCCACCAAAACTTACTGAAACATCAGGCTCGAGTACTCACCTTTTTCTGCAGATTACATTTTGCAATATACCTCACGTTGGCTACTCATGAAGCAGAGCAAGATTTACTGCCAGCGCATTTGCTATTACTGATCTGCAGGTTTGCAAAGAACATTTTCTAGTTTCCCTCTTTCCCTTTTGTCCATCTTTCTGCTCCCTTCTTATTTTTCCTCCTGCCACTCACACAGTAGATGAAACTATCTCAATTTATACAGGATTTATAGTAGTTCTGGCACACTGTTATCAAAAACCCTGCCAGTGGTGAGATGGGTATCCTAAGAAGCATCTAAGGCAAATATCAAGCTTGTTACTACCTGTATAATAAGCTATAAAACTTCCTGTCATAATTATCAGGAGCCATCCCAGCCCTAATTATCAGCAGCCAGCCTACTTCCTATGCCCTAGAAATTAATAATGATATGAGAGTACTATAAAAAGTCACATAAACTTTGCAAATGCTTTTTTACAAGTATTGTGCTTATTTCTTTTTTTCATCCTCTGGTTCTAAAACTGAAATTATGATACAGTGTAAGAAACTATAATTTATTAGCAAAGCTTTCAGGTTAATAAATTTATCAAGTCAAAAGTCTTTATGAAGACAGATGATCCTTAAAACTGCTGGAAAGCCAGCACTAGATATTGATCACAGTAATCAGCAATCATTTTAAAAGCCCCATTCTAACTTACTCAAGTGACACAAATTCCTCAATTACTGCAATTACCTTCTACAAAAGCTGACCTGAATTCACTGGTGTATTACCCACTTGATGTGCTTTTTTTCCCTACTTATATTCTAACAGGCATATTACTGCAGAAATATTTACATTTTAGCAAGTGCTAGAAAATACCCATACAGCACAAAGGACAAGCTCAATCACTTCAGATCTGTCACCTGCTAGATGTGCAATGTCTTGACAGACACAACTACCCATGCACTGTGGAGAAACAGACAAAGACCAACCAACCACAAGCAGCTACACCTGAAAAGTAACTCCACAGCCTTCACTCATCAAAATAAAGAACCCCGTCAGGACACAGTGGTGTCATTCAGCAAGAGCTTTCACTTCTAATCCTCTCACCTTTCAATGAAAGAGCCACAGGCCCAAACAGATTCATTACATATGTGTAATAACTCTGTATAAATTCTGTAAATCCTTAATTGAATATATACAAATTGCAAGCAAACAAAAAGGCAAAGTTCACTAAATGTATTTCCTTTCTAGAACTGAATAAATAATATGCAATTTAGAAGAAAATATAAGACATAAGAGATATGTATTTCTTCTTAAAACCCCATAAGGGCATGAAGTATCTTAATGAGCTGAAATCTCATTTGTGGGGAACTCTCAGGCATGTAATAGGAAGGAGGTACTCCCTTGCCAGATGTCATGTTCTGTTTATGACCATGGAGGAGAATGAGTGTAACCATGAAAACAATTTCAGTGTTTTAACTGCCCATACATGCATGCCCTCCTCCAGTTATGACAAGCGGCTTTTTGTGCAGGTGAAAAGTGCCAACAAAGTATCACTGAAGGTTTTCTATAAAGATTTTTATTCTCCTCCAAAATAAATAAATAGACAGATAGATAGATAGATAAAATTAATTTATCATTAGCAAGGGTGTAAAACTCAGCATGAAACATTCTGAGCCACAAGAGCCAGCATTACCCAAAGAGCTGACCCAGCCTATGTACTTGATGATTCATCAGCTGATTCTCTGGTCAACTAGTTGGGTAGTTTTAGTTGGCTTTTGATAGCAGTCCCACCTTTGGTTTTCCCAAAGCTCTATTTTCTTTCCTAGATGAACCAGCAAGTTGCAAAGTCAGTGCCAGGCACACTCCCCGAGGGTCCTGTGGAATTTCATTTAACCGCTCAATCACTCTTGCATTTTCAGCCCTTGTTTTACTTGGTGTTTATTTAGCTTTTAGTTGGTTGGTTTTTTTGGTGTCTGAAAGTGTTACTTATTGCAAGGGACAAAAGGCTAAACCAAAAAGCTCCAGATGCAGTATATTCACAGGACAGATAAAATACCCAGAAAAAGGAGTTTTCCTGTATAGAGCAGCTGACATGCAGGAGGTTAGTTTGGGGTTTGCTTTCTCAAATGGTTAATGGTTTGAACCCTGGAACTATTACAATGGCACAAACATCTCTGAATTTCCAGCATTGTGGCATCCCTCAGCAGTGGTTGGAGACAACTGATTCATCACTGAAAGGAGAGGAAAGACTTCCTCTGGATCCCTCAGCCTCAGTTTTGATTGCACTTGATTATTGCTTGCAGTTTGTGACATTGTCTGATCAATATTCTTCTAAATCTATTCCAGCCTTTTGACAGTCACACTCTCAGCTAGCATTTCACTCAGTGCTTAAAGTCCATCCCCATGTCTAATTCAGACATGTCTGTAAAAATGGTTTTTTCCCTTGCCAGTTCCAAGTGACTGCTCACTGCCTTTTAGAAAACCTGCTACTTTCTAGAAGTTGTCAATAAAACCTGTTTCTGCAGCACACACCTCTTAAGGATCTTGTGGGATTTAATATCCCCATAGCAGCTGTTGTTTTATAAGTTTATCTTCAATATTATGAGGTGCTTAAGCAGGAATGCTAATGAGGCTATTGTTGTCATCTGACAGTAATAGGTTTCTTAGGGAATTTATTCGAAAGTCAGAGAGCTTGCTGGTTTGGAATATAGAAAAATATTTCTACTTAAACAATACACATTTGTCATACTTCAACATTTCAGTAATCTACACCAAATGTAAAACTCACTAACAAGAAGAAGATACAGCCCAAAAATACAGGCTGTAACCCAAGGTAGAAAGAGGCATCACTGCTTTCCTCTTGTGCCTTCTGCTAGAGTGAACCCATTAACTCTGACATTGTGGGTACCCTCTGCATAAGTAATTTTTCCTTTCTATAAACCACATAACCTCTAGCTTAAGCAAACAGTAACATCCTATTTTATTTATATACACATATTTGCTAAGGCATCCAAATGGCTGATAAGTAATGCTGTGGAAAACCTACAGACAGAGAGGAATAACAGGTCATAAAGAGAGGACACCCATGCAAGCAGTATGCTAAGGAAGGCTATTTAAAGGGATATGCTGAATCAATATCCTACACCACCTTTGTCACCATTACTAGTTATTTCCCTGGCTAGCTATGCTAATGGTGTATTTCTCAACCTGTAGATTTTCCACTCCTGAAAAGCTCTTCCAGGCCCTTTACAGCCTCTTCATTTGAAATGAATCCATTCAAAAAACTTTGTTCTGAACTGGCATAAAAGTAGGCCTAAACATCATAGTATTTAAAAAATCACTAATGAATCCATTGCTACTATTTAACTTCAAATGTGCTGAGATGCTTTAGAGTTGTGAGAAATATTTCATACTCCTAGATTCTTCCTTTTACTTACCTCCTGCTTTTGATGCAAGGATTCAGGATTCACTTTAGGTTGAATATGGCTATTAATAATTAACAGAATGAACACATTATATAGGATAATCTGAGTTCATTATGAAGCTCAGCAATGCTACATGAAGTAAAACATCATCTGTGAGCCCTTACTACTAACGTTGCACCTGGAATTAAATATTTTAAATGTTCCCAAAGACGTATTTCATTCCCTTACCAGTAGATTACAATAGCCAGCACTACTCAATACAGTGGTGTATATCCAAGAAGTATTTTTTAGATATCCAATATACAAAAACAACAAAAAAGAAACCTGTGGCTTTAGAAGTATATAAAAATGCTTTTTTTTAAGCAACAAAAAATCCCGTTCAGATTGGTTATATTACACCTAACCGCACAATTTCATACAGTGAGCTCTGATCCCAAAAGCTTTGTTAATGCAATTTGTGAACTGAGACCCTGGGGCATAACTGTCAGTCAAGATGTGGTTTCTGCATTTTTCTGTAAGCGTATATTGTGTGTCATTGCAAACACAGACTATCCCATTTTGGGATCTGGCACTAGCACACTGACATAGCAGAATTTAACAGCACAATTAAGGAAACACTGTAGACTAGGAGAAGTGTTTTTTGGGCAAGCCTGTGACTGAAGTCTGACCCAGTTCACTTTTCAGAAGCACGTAACATTTTTTAGTCCTTTCCACCAAACAACATAGTGTGGTTATACATTGCAATAATATTAAAGCAGACACAGGATAACCCAGGAATAATTCAGGAGCACAGCACATTCTAAATTCGCACATGCACTTTCAAAGATGCTATTTTTGCGAGGTATACAGGCACAGGAAATCTGATTTGTTCACTTCTGTCTCAGTGCCTGCATTCTTGCACTGTCCCTGACCTGGTTCAGGTTCCCTTGGACTGCAGCCTGGGGCTTGTATACTTCACAGAAATTCCCAAGTTTCTGTCAATGCTTTGCTGATGACAGTTTGCCCTGGTGGCTGTATTTGCTGATTTTCTCTACCATGCTCCAGATACCATCCCCTATGCCTTATCCTGGAGCTGCAAGCAGGTACATATGCTGACCTGCAAGTCAATCTTGTGTCAAGCGCTAGTTTTCTTTCCCGCATTCCTGCCAAATGATATTAATCAACAATTTCTTCATATTCTTCAACAGGGATAACTTGCAGCTGCAACTCTTACTAAATACTGCTCCTTCACTCCTACGGGTCACATTAAAAAGCTCATAAATCAAAGTATCAAACTACTGTGGCTCCATAAGAGAAATGCAGCAAGTCAGTTGTTCATGACTGCAAGTCACAGACAAACACAGACAACAGCTACAAAACCAAAGGCAGAGAGCTGGACCACCTTCCAACTCCCTCCCTTTGCAGTGTGGTGAAACCTTCAGATGGAGCATCACATTTCAGTTTTTATTTCATGCCTGCATTTAGCCAACTCGCGCTGTTTTGAGACACTTCACATGCCAACAAGATCAACTCTGCGCTTTCTTCTCTCTATTTTGACCTCAATGTATTAGGCACATTCTGGAGTGCCTAAAAAGCTGGCAGTGTATGTCATCTGTTCGGAGATGTGGTATTTGTGTCCTGCATCAGGGACATCTGTGTAATACACTAACACAGGGCAAGCTGGCTAATTACTGCTGCATCCAAGTTCAAAGTTCAGATCCAAATGCTGAACCTGTTAAAAAAGCAGGACCATCTGGTTTTACTTTTAGTTTGGCTTATCAGAGAGAAAATCCAAAATCACGATGTTTGATGCTGGCTTCCTCATCTCTGTCCTGAGTTGCTATGTAATTCTTGGGAAGCAAAGAAACTCCCAAAGCCTTGCCTACCTACTGTATAAGATATATAGGTTACTAAAATGGTGTCTTCTCACTTATTTTTAGACTAACTATATGGGATTCCAGCCAGTTGCCAGGGCAGTGACTCAGCAAAGCCCCATGCAGAGAAACTCCGTCTTGGAACTCTTGCGGCCCCAAAAGGAAGGAAGCTAGGTCATGGGCCCTTCTTCACCTAAATGCACCTGCTTCAGGTGACAGGAGGACACCATTAGAAAGGGCTGCCGAAATCAGAATGCTAATTGTTTGTGAGTGATGAAATAAGGAGTGAAGCACATTGCCGGTGCAGCCTTTGCATCTAGGATGCTATTTTAAGAAAGCCTGGTAGTCCTCTACTCAGTATCTTTACTCCTCTTAATTTACACTCAGGTCCAGGGACATCCTTAATTTTGCATTAGAGATTCCGCCTGTCACTTCCCAATCCACGTGTGTCTCGTGCTCATACCTGGAAGTCTGGAAACATGCCCTACATTTCTAACAGCAAAGCTCAAGTGCTTATATATATATATGCATGTGTGTATATATATATACGTACGTATATGTATGTATGTATGTATTTTTGTCCCAAATCCTCTTAGAGCATGGAGTATATGTAATAGATTTTCAGAGGGTATCTGTAAATTACTATCTACAGAACTATCAAGGGTGCCTGTGATTTCAAACGCTGTATCCTCTATTCAGTAAGCAATTTATTTCAGGAGGTTGACTCATTTCCTCAAAGCTTTTTCAGCTATCTGTTGTGACTGAAAAAAAATCCAGAAAATTTAGAAGTACTCAAGGAAATGAGCCAACACATCCTGGAAGAAATTCATCCCATACATACACAATAAGAGAAGTCAGGCTTGGATTTCTAAAGAAATGAGCAGGAGGAAGTTCTAAAAGAACCTGAAATATTTTCTGTGAAACACAATGTTTGTTTCCCATCATCGTGACTCTCTTTACGCCCACTTTAAAAGCAACAGATTATGGCTAATCAGGAAAGTAAAGTGTTTTTTGTTGGGTTTTTTTCTCCCTGTGAAAACAAAAAAAACTCTTCCTGAAATAGTTTAGTGAATCTCCCAGTATTTAAATTAAAAGTATTGCTGCCATTATGCCTCAATAGAACTTTATTTCAGATCCCTGGTGTGTACCCCCGAAGGACACATGGTCTATGGTCAAACTATGAAGCTTTTTCAGTGAGATGCACAATGCACGATAGAACCACCTCATCACAGAACTCTGCGGATGCTGGCAATCTGGAGGTTATCACCCAGGGACAAGGAAACAAGAAGTCCCTACCTTCAAGGGTAATGCAAGCCAAGTGCACAGTCTTGGAAAAGCTCAACTCTTTGAAAACAAAAGCAAAGAACAAGAAACATTTTTACAGCCTTTCAGAGGACCACTCATTCCCAGGGTTAACATCTGAATTCATGACAGGAACAAATGAAAAACCCATCAAACAACACAGACTTCACGAAACAGTAGTTACTACAAATTCCTTTTGCCCTTCTCTGGATTCTCACTTCTTACAAAGCACAATGAGTATGACTCACGTATTTTGAACGTTCTTAGTCACTGAGTAAAAAGAAAGCAATTTTTCATTAAAACTTTTCCATGTCATTGTCTACTAGACACAAATTTAGCAGCATGGCAATGCTGAACAGACACCTTTGGCTGGACGATGTATTTCCATGTGCTGGGCTGGCACAGGTGTTAAGCCTATTCTTTCACTTGGGAGGTTCACACCACATGCACATACAGCTTCTGGAAACATAACATGGTGCAGATATGATACTGAGTCTCCCAGAACATGTTAGCATCACCAGTCAGTACTAAGAGGCAATTTCATCTATGCCACCCCACTCCTAGAGAAATGATCAACTGGGGCACTCACAATGGAAGGAAACTAGACCCTGAGTTTGCAGCACAAAGTCATTCTTCAGACAGATTCAATCAAGAGGATAAAACCTCTGTGCCTCCTTCTCATTTTAACCAATACTCTTGACAGTCTTTAAAGTTTGGATTGGTGTCTGTTCTGTCTTTCCAGCTGATTGCCTTGGACACAATTTTTCTATTTGATGACTTCTCTGTTAGAAACATGCCTCGATCCCTGCATGTAATTTGTCATCTTTACTTGGTCTGCAAAGAAATGGGTTTCCAAACCTTAGCATGCCCCTTTGCAATCTACTAGTTCCATCATACACACGTTTTTAACATTCAAGTTCTAACATCCAACAATATTTCGTATTGTAAAGCTTTTATCTCATATAGGAAAGCCAACATCCAACAGCTCTTTTATTGACGTAGTTTCACATTGCAGCTAATAGAACCCCAGGATTAGCAGGCGGCCCATGAAGGAGCAGCCTCACACTGCCTCCTGCCACGCTGCACTACACAAAGCAGCTGGTTAACTGCATAGTAAGTCAAATCAGCAAGTATCCGGAGGGAAACTATAACCAAATTAGGTCACACTCAGTGCAAGCCAATGTATCAGGTTTAAATAAATAAATTAATTTAAAAGTCCTTTTTTCAGGTTATGTAGCTTATTTCCAGAAAGTTAATTTTCAGAATGAAATTGCTCAACCCTTGTCTGAGCAAAATGAGAACTGGAGTAATGCTAAGTGGTAACTCAGATCCTTGAACAGTGAGCAAATGGGATCTCTAAAAGAACAAGCTCATCCTGCTCCAGAATTTTGAAATCAAATACTTTTAACAGGCTCTTCTCATCTGCAAAGAATCACAACACTCTAGTTTTAGACAAATACATTTTTGAGGTGAACATACTCCATACCCAACTACCCACACATAGCTTCAATTGGTTCACAATAACTAGTTTCCAGTGTGTAGATATCTACAATATTACCAAGACGTCAATAAATATTCTTGAGTACCAAATAACCTATCTCAAAGCAAATGGTAGTTTATGCCCCAGTAAAACAGAAGACTGTTTTCCATTGGCAATTAAAATGGTATTTTATGACAAAGTCTTGATTAACTACATCTAACTGCACAGCAGTCCTAAGTGAAAAGACATTATCCAAGCAATAGCATCCTATTAACCTATTCTTCATTACCTCTCATGCAGTAGATGCAGAAGAGTGAAAAAGCAGGCTGGAAGATTGCCCAGGATCTACTTCAGCAGAAGAGAATTTAGGATTTCCAGGATCAGTTTACTCCAGATTAATGCACTGACAATATAAATAGACTTTTCCTGTAATAACCAAAACCTAGCTAACTTGTCTTCAGCATCACTGTATCATATTCAGATATGAGTAACAGATTAACTGGAATGACTTTTTTTTTTCCCCCCATACATTGCCTAGATCTTTTTTCTCTCACACACACTTTATTAGTTTTGTAATGAGATGGATTATGTCTTCAGGGTTAAGATTAATCTCTTAAACAAAAAGGATGCTGATGTATTTACTTCTAGTGTCAAATCTTTAAGGCTCATATCATGAAGATGAGAGCAGATGAAGCCAACCACTGCTTATAAGTACTATGTGGCTCTGCAGATTAAACTAGATGTGACCAAAGTTAAAAGAAACACAAAGGTTAGGTTCAATTCTTTAGAGGCAATATCACTTTACCAGTGCCAAAAATCCAAGCCAATTATATTAAAATCATCACTAGAAGTCAAAAAAGGAGATAAACATCTTGCTTATTTACATTTTCAGCATGAAATTTCAGAAGTAAAAAGCTTTCTCTGTTGCAGTGTTAACATGCAACACCAAAAAAGGACCACAAAGCTGTACAGACTAAGGAAGGCAAAGAAGCTTTACTAATTTGTGTAAATGCATTGAAAGCACCTACAGATAACAACATTTCCATGGATTTTTTTTTATTCCTAGCAGAATATTTATTAAGAGCAGTAATTCCCTGGGACTCCGCAGGCAAAAAACAAACCTAGAATTAAATGCAACTGGGAACAAAGGCTTGCCAATTCAGCTACTCCCAGCAATACAAGTAAACCCAGAGCATAAATAAGTAATTACAAAAAGCACAATCAGACCTGCATTCCTATTACAGCAGCCTACAAATCACATCCCGTCACACCCTGTCTGCTGGGGTCATTGCTGCATATTGCACCTGAGCAGGTCGAGTGGCAAATTACTTACTGCCAAAGAGACAGTTCCTCTTGCTCCTGGTTACACACCCCTGCAGATTCCCAGCAGTTACCCTGCTGCTTTCCTGCAACCCATTTGAGATGCTAAATGGGCAACAGAGCTTTCTGTAGAGTCTTGGGAGAACAAATGCTCTGCCAGTTTAGGGCTGCTCAATGGGCAGAAAACAGTAGCACCAAAGACAGTAATCTACGCTAATCTGAAACGTGATGATTTTTATTTAACTGCTTGAGCAGGAGAGAAGGAGTATACTCTATTAAGTGTGCTGAAATTAGGACTGCTCTCCAAAATCAAAATCTTATGTGCTAATGACTCAGAACATCTAGCTGAATGGACAATGAAAGTCATAATGCTGTTTGCATCATTTGGTGAAATTACACTCAAGTCAGGGGGGTTGTCTTTGATTTTACTTGCCACAAACATATCACAGGTGTGGGGGTTTTCAAAGGAAACTGGACAACGCACTTTTCATCTTATTGCTCAAATAATTTACAGGAGTACATCAAAGGAAGTGTTGCTGCCCGTACACTGAGTACTACTGCATCAATAACTCCTAAAAATCCTACTCGTAGTTGCATATGTGAAAGTTTTATATGAAAGTCAACAATGATTGCCACTTCCTTATTCAGCATCTTGAAAGCAACTGCCTGCCTGTAAGTCTACTAAAATTCAGAGATGCATCTATGTTGAAAACTTGAACTGAATTTTCCCTCTCCCTGCAGGCTACCATCTGCTGAACTATGCCCGTGCATGAAACTCTATACACAAATTAAGCTACAGTGAACACAGAAAGATGTTTTTTCTTTTTTATAAGGTCATTAATAGATATTTATCTCAGTGACAACAGTATGTGCCTGCTACTGCACTATAATGCTTTTTCTATGCATATTTCAGCTTATAAAGCCAAACCCATTTAGGCTTAACTGGCTTCATACGCAAGAAAGCACTTCCACATTTGCTGGCAAAGATAGAACACTGATTAAGGTCCTGATTTTGCAAAGCACCAAACGCCTTCAATTCTTATTCCTTTTCACAGATGACACATGGTAGGTCCAGGCTTTCAGCTTTAATCTGTCAAAAACTATCCTCAAGTGTGACTCCATTCATGTGAATCACATTTACGACCATCAGATAAAGCTTAAATTCTCAAGAAAGGAATTATATAATGGACCACGAGAGTTCGTACTTTACCTGACAATGAAAACTTCTAATGGCAACTGAACAGCAACAGTCAGAGAATTATTATCAGGGAAAACCAGACACTACATCTTTAATCACATTTTCTGTAAGAAAACTAGAAACCAGTGACCTCTATCCATAAAACCTTCTTCTATGTACAGTCAAAGAGTGCTTGATGTTAACAGTGACATGCAAGAAAAGATCAAGCTGAAACTGGATTCCTAAATATGCCCTTTCAGAATAAATAGGCTTTGTCCACTTCCCTTAATATCAGATTATATGCCCACGTAGCCATGCAAGTTAGTTTTAATATTAGGCAATATATTTTCAAAATAAGCTCCTTTACATTCACTTAACACTTTACAGTACTCATCTTGTTTCTTCCAGGCAAAGTAATGAATCCTTGTTTATCTTTTCCTCTTCTCCTTACTACAGCACATGAGAAACCAATTTTTTTTTTTCATGGAAACTGTAGGTCCATTTTTTGCATTACCACACATTGGGATATAAAGGATTAATTTATTCCCAAGGTCAGGGCAGCAATAACAAGGGCAACGAATCTACTAGTTTTTATAACCTTTCAAGGACTACTGACACCTTAGTGATGGAATAAGTGATGAGTGACTTGAAATACAACTGAAGACTAAACAGTTTGACATTAACTCTGAATGACTGCTAGACAAAGGCGGCAGATCTCTCAAAGAGAGTTTGACCAGACCTTGAAGCAAAGCTCTGAAGCAGGGGATTTGCTTGCCTGGAAATTGGCTGCCCACCAATGGCGATGGAGTCCTGGATGCTGCTGGGCAAAGAGACAGGAAACACTGCCAATGCAGGCATTTGTAGGCTTTGTTTTTCCCAAGGGGTAACCGCCAGCTAAGCATAGTCAGTTTAATTGCTCTATTGCGGCATTGTCACCCCACAGCAGTACCTCTCTTACACCAAAGTGGCAAAATGTGCAAGAGCTGGGTAATGCTCAGGCCTAGCTGAAAATTCTTCTGTACAAACGAGCTCCAAGATGGTCACACCTGGCCATTCTCTGGGATTGTTTGTCCCTCAAACAGCATAAGATGCAAGATACATCTTGATGAGCCTTCCTAGGAAAGAAGGCCAATCAGGATCAATTGGCACCTTCAGTAATCTCCTCCAGTTATAATTTATGAACCTGTGTATCCAACATCAGCATATATTAAAAGGTTATATTAAACATATCCACCAACAAAGTGTAGTTTCAGAGTTCTAGTATGTTTGTTTCTCATGCTTTTACGTGGCACTGGTTTTATCTACACCAGGCACATCCTTAACATACTGTATTTAACACTCAGCTTATAACACTCCTACATTAATTCAGATTTCTATAGTCACTGATAAATGACATAGATGAAGGGGCCAAGAACTTTATAAAAAATTTACAGGAGTAATTCTAACACTGTGCTTAATGCAAAACTAATTCATAATCTATTACTTATATGAAACAAATCAATAGAGGAAATAATGCAAGTACTTTTCAATCCAGTTGTCAGGAATTTGGAGTAACTGATTTTTCCCAAGTTACTTTGAAAACGCTACATGGCACGCCGGTTTGATGATCGAAACCAGCTAAGCAAATGTCTTCAAAAAAGAAAGTCAAAACGAAAGCCAACCTCCTTCAAACCAGTAAAAAAACAAGCTAACACAAAGCAATTTTATGGCACATTGAAATATTACAAACTCAGAAGTGTACATTGTTTTCCATTATCCAGTGTTTGTATTTGTTATCTTCCCATCTGCTGGAACAGCCACTTGCATCAATAAGGCAGGAGAGGGAGAACACTGCTTTCTATCCAAAGGATTATGAATGTTCTCATGCCAAAACCTTTTGCAGTGGAAAGATACTGACACCACAGATGAAGGTGTCCCCCCTGCAGCTATGTTTGTCTTGTTTCCAGGTCAGGGGGATCTCAAAAACTTAACAACACACAATTAACTGAAGAGTTTGGTTGTTCGGGCAACACTTTGTCAAGCTTGGACTTCTTCCAGACACAAATGTCATGCTACAAGATTCTAGGTTTTGGTTTATTTTTTTAACAGGGAAGTAATTCTTCTTAAAACAAATACCACCAGTGCATTTTAATGTAGTGAGTGTATCTTTTAAGGTATCTGTTGCATGCAATGAAAATGCATAGAGCAAGCATCTTCTAGTCATGCCTTCTAGCTTTTGCAGTAAAGAGAAGGTATTGTATTGTCCACACAATGATTTTTAAGCAAAATCTTACTAGCTCACAAGTGAGGAAGGGAAAGTGCCAAATTCTGTGTTGGGGAAAAAGTACCTTTGCATGTGGGTCAGGATCCAGAAAGAAAGGAAAGATTAAGACTGAAATGAACTACCTGCAAGGAAAGTTTCTGAAGCCCCTCAGTTTGTTAATTTCTGTTTTTAAATGACTGTAAGCCTCACCCCATATTTTAGGATACAATTCCTGTATTAGACTGCCTTCAGCTTTCATTATCCCACTCAAGAGGTGACTTTTCCCTAAATATAAAGCAAATGAAATATTTCACGGCAGCTTTTTCCCCACACTTTTGCTTATCACAACTACCAACATCAGACATTCACAAACTAGTGCCAATCCCAGATGCAGGCCAAGAGGAATTCAAGTTCTCTCCTATAATCCTACTTATTGTTGACCACGAATCTTGCTTTGTTATACATATTATTTAAGCATACATCTCCAATGGGAATTTCACTGACATCTCAACATGCACAGGTATGGCTCTTCCAGAGCTTCATAGACATAGCTGGTCCTTTTGTTTATTTCTGAAGAGAACAAAAATCACCACACCAATTAGATATTAAGATGATATCATAAAAACCACCAAAATCCCCACTGGTTGATGACAAACAGCACAATGCCAGCCTCCTGGAAGCCTAAGCCAAAGACTACCATGGAGCCAGCTAGGTGAAGACCAACTCTTCTACATAAAAAGTCAAGCCTACAGTTTGCAGACAAAATAAGAAGTAACCACAACTTATACTGTAATGCCTAGTAACTAGTCAGTAGACGTGAACAGCACTGCTCAGATCTGAAAGTATAGAGAGGCACTTACATTGCTAAAACAGAAAAGGGAAAAAAAAGGCGAGTGAATAATCAGGCTTTTCTGGAATATAATGAAGTTATTACTTTGTATGTGTTCTATAATGGAAACCAGAGAAATCTTCTCCGAATAAAGTATCTCATCATTTTATAATCTCTCTATCTAATGTTAGCCACTATTTTGAGTGTATTTAAGGCAGCTTCTGTGAAAGCTTTTTTTCTTTTTAATCTTGTCTGACCTGAAATGGAGAGCCTCTGAACAACATTACCCTAGAAGGCTTAGTATAAACCTAGATCCTATCTAAATTGCCCTATATAACTTTGCATCAGGGGCTTTTGTTTTGTTTTTATAATGTTGTTGTGGATCTATGCTGTAGGTATAACAAAAAGCCAAGCAGCCTGTGAAAACCAGCCAATGGAAATAAATTCAAAGACCTCTGATAGCCAGCATTTTAAATATGCTAAGTATCTCTAGAATAAGAGCATTCATCTCATAACCAGGACTCCGTAAATTAGGACAAAACTAGGCCAACGTGGGCAATTCAGCCATGGGAGTCAATCCTTTTGAACCAAAAGTAGAGTTTGCTTCTCCCTCCTGACTTTTTATTCTTTGTGTTTTCTGATTTCTTTAAATATGAGACTTTATGACAACCTATAAAACTCATAAAGATTCAACTTCCCTCACCATCCCACAAGCAGCGGAGAGTCAACCTGCTCATCTTCCTGAACAGTTCTCACTTCCCAAGGAGGTCATGGTACCCTGTTGCTATGCAGCAAGAAAACTGGTGTGTCTCACAGCCCCTTCAAAATGAGTCCAATACTTTGCTCAGCCTTACTCACCACAGGACTCCAGAGTCTGACCATTCTTCCCATAGCAAGGTGCAGACTCCTCTTAATTAGAGGATAAAATGTCTGAAGAACTCCAATAACATCAATATTAATTTGAAACGACCATTTGTAAAACACTTATGCTGGGTCAGTATTGAACAAGATAACTTCATGGGTCTAACAGGATGCTACAAGTCTTTGTTAAATTCTACAGCCTTCTACCACTTCAAAAGATGAAGAAGGTTTTCAATCTAAATCCTAGGGAGGGTTTGGGGTTTTTTTGTTTGGGGTGGGATTTTTTTCATTGTTTTGGTTTGGTTTTTAAGCTAAAAAAACCCAATAATTGAGAGAATGGACCTCTTCCTTCTCACTGGGACAGAAAGATTAAAAGTCTACATTTACTCCTCAGAGTAAGCACAGGTATGACACCTCTACTAGAAAGCCCCCTCTTCAAATTTCATCATGCCTTGCCATTTTCAAGTGACAAGAACTGGTCCTAAAAGAAGAGATGAGAAGCCCATTCTAGGCAGTTTAAAGCTGAAATCAAAATAAACCTTTATTTCAGACTTGACAATTTCATGTTTCATGCAACATTGCCCAATGAGCAGAGCTAAGACTCAGAAATAACATTTCTCCCTTCCATGCAGTCTCAGTGGGACACCTTTCTGTGCTTTTATAGATGTGTTATCTGCATTCTCCACGCATTTTGCCTCTGGAGCTAAAAAGATGCTTCAACAAGACTTGATGGACAAGACTGTTCAAGAAGTGGTACTGATGCTGTAGAAAGTTCAGACAGTACAAAACCAGAAATAGTTAGGAAAAAGCATGTTTGCTTTCACATAATATGCTGCGTCTCTCACATACACTTTCCTTCTCGTAATCCTTAGGAATACACAGAAAAAGAAGACAACCCTCTGTACAAAGCAGTCTCTCAACAAGAAAACAGATCACGTTTTAGCTGCACAAAGCAATGAACAGAGGAAGACATGAGTATGGTACTGAAATCAGCAAACCCACACATGTAACTAAAAACATTCCTTAAAATACAAAATTTGAGAGAAACTGAGGATGAATTTCGCGATGTAGAGCATTTTTCACAGTTACGTTCCACTTCTTGCATTTAAAAATGAAAACCCAAAAGTTACTGCAGATGATTATCCTGATGACACTATAGTGAGTTAATGTCTAACGAAATATGCAGTCTTTTCTACAAAGTATTTGTTCATTTATGACTTCCCTCCCTTTTTAAATAATAAAAAACACAATTCTGGAAAAAAAATCACATTCACTTTAAATAGAATAATAAAAAAAAAAAGAATCAGTCCTCCTGAATAAGACGATTCTGTCTTTCTCCCCTAGGGCTTCCTCTTTTGAAAAGATAACAACTATTTTCATAACCATTCAGCAGGCCAAACTCTTCACTGAAGTTGCACTGCACTAGAAGCAGCTCCATCTACTTCTCCTTAATGTAAGCCAACCATCTGCTAACCACCCAGCAGTAAAGGCAGTGACCCTGATTACTGACAGTCTTGTGACCAACCGCACCACCCCATGTCTGGGTGAATGTGTACAGTGGTGTGTCAGGCTCTTAACAAGAACAGGATCTAATAAGTTTCATGGGATTCCTGGTGAACCACTGCAGATTTAGCCGCGCAGGAAAAACCACACTCAAAAGCACAGAACTGCTTTCTCACAATACAAACTAATAAGAGCACATTAATTAAATAAACTGTTGAATGAAGAGGCTTCCATTGTGTCATTTTCAATTCCTTTATACTGGATTTATTCTACAAAATTACTGGAAGTGAAAATGTACCTGGACCACTCCTGAACTTTGCCAGGTCCCTCTGTACTAATACCTGAGCTCAGAATGATGCTCATTTTTAGAATTTCACCTTCTCTTCATTTATAACATTAACAACCATTTTTCTCCCCTCAAAACTGATCCAATTAATGACAGTTAATTGTACAGCCAACATTAAAAAATTAAAGAGCCACGTTACTGTATTTTTAGTTATGTTATGGGGTTTTATTAAATAAGAGCAAAATATTTGCCTTTTTCTGCTCCTAGGTCCTTGAAAACTGGTGCTTTACCAGAAAACATGAGGGGACTCTGGAGGTCCAGCAGTACACTAGCACAGCCTCAGTGCTGCCTTATGTTACTGAGTACAATTTATGCTGCCTTCAGGAGGCAGTGCCAGAGCAACTTTGTAAGTGAAATGATTTTCATTCTAAAGGAATAACAGCAAGGATAACTTCAAGCTACTACACTGAATATTAATAATGTGTTTGAGAATGGTGCTTTTGTTTTGAAATATATTCACCCACAAACATCTCTCTCCTGAGAAAACAAGAAAAGAGTGTCCTCAGCTTCAAAAGGAGTAAGTGGGAACTGGGCATACTTCATGGCAATTATTATGAAGAACTTAAAGTACTGCAACCCTGCAAGGTTTAACTCACCTTAACTCTGCCTATAAAATTTAGGCAAATTTAAAGTTTTTAGGTTGTACTCATACTTTTTTTTTTTGTTTTTAAAAGATGCTAAACATTAGAAAGAGCTCACCAGTAAACTTAAATCAAAGATAGACAGGCAGGCCTATCAGGCTGAATATATCCTTAGCTCTCTGGTGTATAAAAACATGCAACTCCATCATTCAGAATGATGAAAACACAAATCTTAAGAGAAAGACTCTGCTCAAATCTATTTTAAATCAGTAACAAAATTCTCACCACTACTCATGGATTTCAGGTGGCAGTGGAGACAAAAGCTAATGTGAATGAGCTTCTTCCATTATTTAACACAAAAATAGGAAACTCAATACACTCAAACCCTATGGTATTACACAGTAGCATGATGGGGGCTTTAAGAATCAAAAGGCATAAATTTGGCTGTTTCTTATTCGGTTGATTCTTATCCTGTGGTACCTTGACATTGTTTTGTACTTCAGGGGCCCAACACACTGAAAGTAGGAATATTATTAACCATGAAAGTAGGATAAAAATCACTTATAGCTTACTATAAGATCCAATGAGAATTTTACGGAAAGATGCTATATTTTAGCATCTTGAATACCAAACATGAAGTGCTGTGAACCATGAAAAAAAGAAATAATGTGAAGGTGCGTCAAAACTTCATTCAGATGAAGCTCTCAATGTATTTAAATGAGAGTGTTTAAGCTCCATTTAGCAGTCTGTACGTTTTACAGATCACACGTCAGTTGCTAATGCTGTTGGGAGGATTCATTTCTGTTTATCATGGAGACACTCCACTTAGGTGGTTTAAATGTTAGCACATACCCAAAGTCCATTCCAGGAGAGACTGCAGCTCATGCAGCAGCTCCAATATGTATAACCATGTAAGCACTGGAATAGCACAAGACAACACTGTCCAGTTTGTGAAGCTACAGGAACATTGGAAAAAAATACCAGACAAAAAAAGGATGAGAACTGGAAACAGCATCTACACAGCATGTAACATTAAGTGATGCAGAGTGGGAAAAAGCTGGCACAGCAAATATCTCTCCAAAATTCTACTGAGACCGTATTTCATTGCTCCAAGCTTAGACCCAGCAGGGACAAAATTCCAGCAGTCACACCTGTCTCCACCAGTTTCTACTACACCTGCTTTTGACAGGTTGAGTTGACAGTCCCTTTCTTCATGAGAAATTAGGTTCAGAGAAGCAGTGCGATTTTGAAACAGATTAACCTATCAGTCCCACTTACTGACCACCAGTTAAATTCAGAGAGTAATTTAGTGCACATGAACTGGATTCCTTGAGAAGGCAACTAACCCCCATGCATCACTAAAGCTACCCTCTAGATGTGCTTTAGTTCCTAGCGTGGACACATAAAGACTGTCCTTTGGACAGCTCCAAACCACATACACAGTAGGAACGTTTGGATCTAAGGACATGATTAAATGTAACATAATGGAAAATCCCAACAAATATGCTGCTGATGGTCCAACCACTTTGCCCTACTGATCCACTCCTGAGCCACATTATTTGCTAATGCACACACTGCCCACAGGCCCTTTCACACCAGGCTAAAGCTCTTGCCAGCTCTGTCCTATGAAATATCCTGGACAGCACAGAAAAGCATACAAAAGAGTGTCTTCAGAGGATTTCCTTCTACAAGAACTCTCCATAAACAGAAATTCTCACTTCTTCAGAATTGATACCATTTTAGTTCTACAAAATCAAAGACATACAAAACAACTTTTCACAATGGTTAAGAATCTACTTGTCAGAAAACCTGCATAAACACTGAACAATAAGCACGTCAAGTCATATGATGCACACAGTACTGCAAACTTTCCAGTATGTGAGCCAGCCACCAGCAGAGTGAAAACAGGAAACTGTATGCACACATATTCTAGGAGGTCACTGTAGAAACAGATCTACATTAATTAGAACCATGTTTTTACATAGTTCACTGCACTAAGAAAAACAGATTTCGAGTCATTCTCAGCAGTCTTACCTCAAATTTATCTTCAGACTAATTATGCAGTGTGCCAGAACACACCTCAGAAAAGGAAATATGAAGCAGCAAAACACCAAGAAGAACACATAAATATTACAATTACAGAAATATTTCCAACTTACCTATGTGATAAAGTCCTATCCAGTCAGTCGGGTCTACTTCTTCCTTAATATCCCAGAAAATGATGAGGTTCTGAGATTGCCCCAAGGTGTATTCATACATACTGGCTGTCAAACTAGACCTGCTATCTGAGGTCACTAAGTCTGTGTCACTGTTGGCACGCTGCAAGTTCATGTTCTCAGCCATGGGGCCCTGAGATGCCAAACTCTGCAGGTTCTCTGGGCTCAGAGTATACCGTAGCTGTGGGTTGCGGCGGCGCACAAAAAGCAGGTGTTCTCGGGCTGAACTGGCCATCTCTTCTCCACTTCTGTCAGTTTACGTGAAAAAGTTGTTGTTCAGAGATCTATAGTGAAGAAGAAAAATAAGGAAGTGTTAAAGTCAGACAAGTTACTCAGTCAAATAGTAAATGGAGATGTGCTCGTGCATAAATGTTCCTAAATGTTCCTAAAGTGGACTAAGTATAATCTTTGACTTCATTGCTCTATCACTTCAGTTAACCACACGCCATGAAATAACATTTATAAGCCAAAACGCAACAGAAAGGAAAACATCCAAGACCATTTATCAAGCAAGAAGGGCCACACTAATAACGTTAATTTAAGTCTGGTAGTAGCTTGAAGACTGAAGAGATAATGAACTCAGCATCCACCAAAAACATCACAGCAGCATATAATGTACTTTCACTTAGGCGTGTTAGTTTCCAACAAAACGCTCTATGCACTGTATGTTTAGAATCAGTGAAATGTTGATACTAACAAGGCTGGACATATTTCAGCAGAAATATGGTATCGCTGCTATAAAATCACTTTGTAAGGACTTTATTTTTCAAGATACAAAACATAGTTTCTGAAATCCTCTATATCATACAAAAACACATGAAATCACTGACTGGGGTACTTTAGACTATGGATATATGTTCAGCTTCTCTATGCCATCAGATTTTGTTGTTCTTTTACATATATCAGAAAACAAAGGCCTCATAAATTCAACAGCTTTTCTCTAGCCCTGCGGATTAGTAGGTGGTCTTCACCAAATGGCCATGCCAATAAAATCACACCATACCTTCAGAAGCAGAACTTGCGTCTCTTTATCCATAGCTAAAAGTATTGCCATTTGAAAATAAGCCCTCATATTACTCACAATTTGAGATAAATCACTAGAAATGAAAGACAAGAATAGTGAAACATTAAAAGAGGAACAGCTTATAGGAGCACAGAATGGTGAGGGGGAACCTCTTGCAACAGAAGCAGCATGAAAATTTCCTTATCTAAGCAAGGTGACTGACCAAAAGAGTTTGCCTTTTCAAAAGCTACAGTTTGTATCAACTGTTTCTTTGTTTCACAGAGGAAATAAAATGGTCCTCATCAAGCAAAACCATTTGTCTTCAGAAGAAAATGAATCTTCTGGTAATGTGTTTTTCAGTCAAAGCTGTGAAAATTATCTTCCATACTATATTCCCCTGGAATAGGAATCATGTATTTCCTCCACATCCAAATCAAACCAAAGCAGTCCTCCTGTCCAGCAACAACTTCAGAGTTCAACAGGAAGAAATTGTGTCCTGAGCTCTTTACACTCTTCAGACAATTTGAAAGTAGTATTTCAACATTTCTGGCTAGATCCCAACTTAAGCAGTGACAACATCAGTTATTCCATCATCGTATCTTCTCAGAAGGATACATACTGCAGGAAAGATTTCCTTGTTTTTATACATACAAATAACCACATATAAGGAAAATGTGTGTATAAAAAAAGCAAAGAGATACCTGTGTATTATTCTTGATCTTTCTCCTTGGTCTCATAGCCTGCAGCTATCGTATGCAGATCTATTTGTCCTCTTAAAATAACTCCAGCACTGTCAGACAGTGCTGAGCGTCACCTGCTATTATGTTCCTTGTTTCAAGCAAGGAAGCCTATAATGCAGAATTAGGTAGAGCCCACGAGAAGAGAATGGATTGGTTGGCCACTTCCATAGTATTATAATTGTAATTAGATCTACAGTACACTACCATCATCAATCAAACATCTGACAACTGGTTTATTAAACAGAAACTTTTGCCTCTAGAGGTCAAAAACCATTTTATTATTGAGAAGAAAATACAAGTAGAGCATTTGGAGATCCCAAGGATTGTGATTCAGAAATAATGGGTTTTTAACAAGAAAAAGAAAAGAGGGGTGTGCAATTTTCCTATTTTGAGAGTTTTCTTCTCCTATTCATTCTTCTTTCTCCACATGATGAACCTTAAAAACCTGCCTCTTTCCTTGACTTCTATTTCCTATTAGTCATCTTTAGTTGTCTTTTTAATAACAGTATATGTACTCTCCCAGTGCATCACAAATTCTGCCATTTTTCATCCTTTTAAATGGGAGGTGCTTTGAGGTATTAAAAACTAACAAAGGGGAAAAAAACAAGTTCAACTCATCCAATTGTATGCAATTCATCACACACCGTACATGCTTCAGAATCAAACATTGCCAAAAAGGAAAGAAAAATTCAGTTCAGTAATTCTACGTATGCAGAAGTGACATGGAGTTACCATTTTTACCTCACAAAGAACATGACAGAGTCTTTCCTGACATCAGCAGTGTTTTGGCTGCATACACAAAACATGTTATTTTTGGTGCTGGAAGTCAGTGGGGTTTACTATCGTCTTTCTCTGTCATGTTCCAGTGTACTCTGCCTCTGACACCAGTGCCAGTAACTAAACCAAAACTTTGGTACAATGCGCCTTAAATGAGAGTCAGAGAATTTAGTACCTTGTTTCTTTATGCAGGGTATTCACTAGATCTGAAAATCCTGGATGACTTTGAGACCAGAAGTCTCAAAGGGCGGTGGACTGGGTATCACCACGCTTTGCACAAGGAGATCAGGAGAGATGAATTCACAGACTGACAGCGTGCCATTAAGTTGATTTTCTTCTATCCCACAACTAGAGGTTTATGTCATTTGGAACTACTGCAACCAGGGGTTTTATGGCAATAAAATCACTGCAAAATAAGTGTCATGGCAGCTGGGTTACAAGGTAAATTTTTAATAGGAGAGATGAAAAGCTTCCTTCAGCTGCAGAGCAGTACACTGTACCCAAGGCAGCACTGACATTTGTTGGAACATATTGGAAGTATATATGTGGCAGATGGACAAACTCATCCATGTTTAAGGACATATGAGAACTAACTTGTACTAGCTCAGACCACCTGACAGTTTGAGAGATGAGAACAGACAGAAAAGAGTTAGAAATCATAAATCCAAGTGTCTTAAAGTCATTATTTAAACAATGATCCCAACAAATCACATAACTTCAAGCAATTGAAACTATTTGCAATGAATAAGCCAAACGAGCGTGTAAATGAGCTCCTATCATGGAAAAATGCCTCCAAAAATCCAGGACTTGCAAGCTTTTAGAATGTTTTCTAAATTCAGTGTAAAAGGTTATAAAGGGGCCCTAGTGACAGACAGTACTTTGCTACATAGCATGCCACAGTTAGCTGGGAGGTTAATTAAGGAGATCTGTAAAAAGAGAAATATGAGATTCGAACTGCAAAAGGGGAAAACACAATTACCATAAACCCCAAACCATAAGGAGTGCTGGAAGGGAAAAAAGAGCCACTGCCTTCATTATGGGCAAGGGATGAAAACTTTGCACAGTGCCTTCTTGCCTACAGAAGGAACTGTTTTATCTGACATTTGGTTAACAATTCCCCATGTCCAGCATTACACATAACTAACAATACACTAATGCATACATCCTACCAGACCTGAAAATCAAAATTATCCTCCCACCTTCAATTCCTGCTAAGCACCACTGAGGCAGCATTTGGATCCAGACTATACTGTAAAGACAATACCCACAATTAGCTGTGTGCACCAGCCCTGCCATGAAGGTTTGGCTAATCAGGCTGAATGTGATGAGAGCAACCACTTCATTGAGTATCAGACCAAGCTGGC
This sequence comes from Amazona ochrocephala, assembly GCA_039720435.1. Lineage (NCBI taxonomy): Eukaryota > Metazoa > Chordata > Aves > Psittaciformes > Psittacidae > Amazona > Amazona ochrocephala. The sequence continues at coordinate 74,850,664 of CM077881.1, read as the reverse complement.
AAGGCATATTATTTTGTGAAGGCAAGCTGAAACATGGAAACTGAATCAAAAGCATAGGGAAAATACAGGCATTTGAGAAACCAGCAGATACTAACTTTAGCAAAGTATTTAGTTGAAAAGTGAAACCTGTACAAAAGCTGCTTATCTGTATCACAGAGTTTCCTTCAATACCTGACAAGGAGCTTAGAGAGAAATAGGACTGATTTCCTCTTAATCTCTAAACGGCTCAGGTTCAGGATTATTTCTGTCTAACTATACTCCTCAATTACTAATCACAGCGTGACCAGAACTCGGAAAAAGTTCCATTTAATGTACAAAATCGATAAGAAAAGTCTCCTTGCCCAGTCTTCTTCACTGAATAAGACTGAAAAGGAACATTAAACAATTTCTGACATGCAGTCAAGCGTTCAGTAGTCAAAAAAAAAATACATGAATGAAAGTCCAGGAGTTCCAGCACAGGAATAACCAAAAAAATCCCACCCCACCATGGCAAAACAAACCTAAGTTCACACACTGCCATGTTTATCTTACTCATAACAGTGATTCATTTCTTGTTTATGTTAAGTGATCTTTTATGCGGCTTACAGGTCTTGCTAACAACCTCTTCCCACAGCACATACTGTAAACCGACAATACAGGCCTGGCCCTGAAGGCACGAGTGGTCACTCACTGGACCAGACCTGCACCCTGAGAGGTGCAGGGAAGCGACAACTAACATATCACTGGAGGGCTGAATTCATGTCACTGCACTGCAACGTCAGGTCACCACAAGAGGAGCGAGGTGAGGAGGTGGGCAGCACAGCAGCCGCCAGCCACAGCTGGGCAGGGAGAGTGCTCTGCACCTCAGCATCCCTGTCGCTGCACATCAGATGGGCCGATGGTCCAGATCAACTGGCCCTCATGTTTTCTCCCCACTCACAGAACCATTTAGGTTGGAAAAGACCTTTAAGATCCAGTCCAGCCATAAACCTAACAGTGCCCAGTCTACCACTAAACCATGTCTCTAAGCACTACATGACTTTCAAATACCTCCAGGAGCAGTGAGTTCTCCACTTCCCTGGCCAGCCTGCTGAAGTGCTCGACAGCCCTTCTACAGAAGAAATTTTTCCTAATATGCAACCTGAACCTGGTCCCCCAGGGTAACTTGAGGCCATTTCCTCTTGTTCCATTGCTTTTTTTGGGAGAAGAGAACAACACCCACCTCTACCCACCCTCCTTTCAGGTAGTTGCAGGGAGCAATAAGGTCTCCCCTGAGCCTCCTTTTCTCCAAGCTAAGCAGCTCCAGTTCCCTCAGCCACACCGCATAGGATCTGTTCTCTAGACTGTTCACAACCTTTACTGCTCTTCTTTAGACACATTCTGATGATGCTTGGTATCTCCCTCAAATGCTATTCCTACGCTGATACAAGCAATCCACATAATTATAAAGGCAGAATTAAGAATAAGAACAGAAAACACGCTGGTTTCCCAACTATACAAATTGCTTTGGTCAGCACGAAGATCTATAAATGCTACAATAAAGGGCTCAAACTCATCAGCTCTGGGCTGCAACTGGCTGAGAAAATAAAATGATTCTTTAATAAATTCGGAATTTGGGCATTTTCCTCCCAAATAACCCAAACCTAGCCTATTTTCTGGGATAAGTATGACGATAATCCATTTGTAGCTATCCATTCACTGGCTTCAAACTTGTTAGAAACTCTGACAAAAGCAGAACGATCAGAATTCACTGTCAGCTGCAAAACCTGGCTAAGAAGCTGAGTGATGGTTAACTGTATGGTTAACTCATAAGCTTAACCAGTCTGCATTTATCTCAGCATGAAAGAGCTGCCAAACTCCTTTAGAGCTGCTGTGTATTTACCTCTGCCAGCAGGACAGAGGGGCACCTCCTCATCACATTCACCACCTACTTACTCAGCAAATCCATCAGTAACTGATTTTGCCTGAGATAAAGAGATGAACTCCATAGCTCCTTAATTTCCTTCCCGGCCTATATTCTAGTAATTATATGACTGGATGGCCGCACGCAAAGAGTAGTGCTCAGTGGCTCAATGTCCAGCTGGAGACCAGTAACGAGTGGTGTCCCCCAGGGATCGGTGTTGGGACAGGTCTTGTTCAACATCTTTGTGGGTGACATGGACAGTGGGATTGAGTGTGCCCTCAGCAAGTTTGCTGGTGACATCAAGCTGTGTGGTTCGGTTGATATGTTGGAGGGAAGGAATGCCATCCAGAGGGACCTTGACACGCTTGTGAGGTGGGCTGATGGCAACCTGATGAAGTTTAACCATAACAAGTGCAAGGTCCTACACCTGGGTCGGAGCAATGCCAGGCACAGCTACAGGTTGGGGGGGGAGGAGATTCAGAGCAGCCCTGCGGAGAAGGACTTGGGGGTGTGGGTTGATGAAAAAATGAACATGAGCCGGCAGTGTGTGCTTGCAGCCCAGAAGGCCAACCGTATCCTGGGCTGCATCAAAAGGAGCGTGACCAGCAGGTCGAGGGAGGTGATCCTGCCCCTTTACTCTGCTCTCGTGAGACCTCACTTGGAGTATTGTGTGCAGTTCTGGTGTCCTCAACATAAAAAGGACATGGAACTGTTGGAACAAGTGCAGAGGAGGGCCACGAGGATGATCAGGGGACTGGAGCACCTCCCGTATGAAGACAGGCTGAGAAAATTGGGGCTGTTGAGCCTGGAGAAGAGAAGGCTGCGTGGAGACCTCAGAGCAGCCTTCCAATACCTGAAGGGGGCCTATAGGGATGCTGGGGAGGGACTCTTCATTAGGGACTGTGGTGAGAGGACAAGGGGTAATGGGTTTAAACTTAAACAGGGGAAGTTTAGATTGGATATGAGGAAGAAATTCTTTACTGTGAGGGTGGTGGGGCCCTGGAATGGGTTGTCCAGGGAGGTTGTGAATGCTTCATCCCTGGCGGTGTTCAAGGTGGGGTTGGACATAGCCTTGGATGGCATGGTTTAGTGGGAGGTGTCCCTGCCCATGGCAGGGGGGTTGGAACTCGATGATCTTGAGGTCCCTTCCAGCCCTTACTATTCTATGATTCTATGACTATTTGGAGACACAGATTTGGTCTGTTTAACAACATATCAGATAAAGCTGACATGAAACATCCTTTTGTATACAGACAGAATAACAGAAAAGCTTCTCCTTTCTGCCCAGATGCCCTTTTCTTGTTATTCCTCCTGGGAAATTTCCAAGAATTTCTACTCAGATTTTCTGCAACCCACAAAGCGGAATTTCTCTCAAAAAGTACTTTAATGTATGATTATTAGGAGTCTTCTCCATTAACTACCATTTTATCAGATTCCAGTTAAGCTAGAATGTTTGGAGGCTTCCTATTCAGCCATTCAGGTAAAGACAAATGTAAAAGCTGTCACAGTATTCAAGAGCCAAAAAAAATTTGGGTTCTCTATTTTTCTCCGCTGTTTACCAAGCAGAGGGTGATAGTGCCTCTCTACTTACATGACCACAGCTATTTCCTAAGTCTTCAGGATGATTCAATATCACCTTGCATCATGTAGTGGAAATTGAGTATTTTTCCAGTAAATCACAAAGTTCAGTATTTCAAAATTATAACCACCATTATACTACATAACTGCACAGTTCTGAGCGTCAACATCAGGCAAGAACTGATGAGGTCCTTCAGCCAAAATATAGCCATAACTGCTCAATACTGCTACCTAAACTGCCTGAGCACTCATTAGGTCTGCATGTTTTAAGTAACAGATTCTGCAAGTACATCAGGGACTGTAGTGAGAGGACAAGGGGTAATGGGTTTAAACTTAAACAGGGGAGGTTTAGATTGGATCTGAGGAAGAAATTCTTTACTGTGAGGGTGGTGGGGCCCTGGAATTGGTTGCCCAGGGAAGTTGTGAATGCTTCATCCCTGGCGGCGTTCAAGGTGGGGTTGGACATAGCCTTGGATGGCATGGTTTAGTGGGAGGTGTCCCTGCCCATGGCGGGGGGGTTGGAACTCGATGATCTTGAGGTCCTTTCCAACCCTTACTATTCTATGATTCTATGATCATACAAACAAGTGCAGTGATGGATATGCTGGAGGAAAAAAAGCGATCATTCTAAACCTAGAGAATTTGTGATTGAACTAAACGCGCAAGAGAAATGTCATAAAATTGAAAAATTACCTCATTACACCTCTGACACCATTTTCTTTTTAATTACAAGGATACTAAAGATAGAGAGATTAAAAGGGAAACACGTTTCTCTTTACGCCCAGTTCTTCCAATTTGCACATTTGACAGTAAATTTGTATTCACTGCTTTTCCTTGAATAACCAGTTTGGGGTATTTCTTTCACTTGGGGTGCTCTTGAAAAGATACCAAAAATGATAGGAAACTACTATCATAACTGATACAGGACTTAGATACAGTTTAAGTACTCAAATGTTCTTTATTTTTTCCTAAATGGAGTAAAATTCAACTTTAATTCAGCTTTAAGCTAATTGGATGTAACTGTCTTGAAATATAAGTTGTTCTATCCAGAAGTGCAAAGAGACAAGTCAAATTCAGGAACACTTCATTTTTCTGCTGATCTGCTTACTTTCTCCTCAAACTCCATAGACTTTCATTATAGGACAATTTCTGGACACTCTTAGAAGCAGCTTAGCCCAAAGCAATGATGATGAAAGAATTTAATAAACTTGCTAGTTTCCAAAAACTAATCTATATATGCAGGATAGTTTAATCAGGTTTCCTTTATCAAGGAAATTGCCACAGAAGTCAATTAAAGCATCTTGAAAGACACAGCATTTTGTAAATCTTCTAAGAGAAGTGTTTTGACTTCTCCATCCCATCCATCTCCATGTGAATGCCAGATTACATTACATGCGCTACACCAGGCAGGTGCTGTGCCAGGCAGCTGGCCTCCTCAGGGAAGAGTCAGAGGCTCCTCCAGAAAGCAATTCAGAGAACCAAAATCACTCCCTCTCTTGACCTGTGGAGGAAGATGAAGTAACCTGAGACAAAGCAAAAGAGGACAGAATTTTGTCTAGATGCCCTTTTCCTTTCCTGCCCTTCTGAGTCATACCCAAACCACTGGCAAAACAACAAAAACGTAAGCTGTGCTGAGAATACCCTGCCTTTGATCTGCTAACTCATCCTCTGAACTCACTGCCAGGAACACACAACCAGCACCGGAATTTACTTCTGGAAACTGTATTCAGGTGGTTTAAGGTGAAGCTAAAAATCACCGTGGTGGAATTTCACAGGGATGTTGCCATATGGGGGGGGTGGCAATCGGGAGGTAAAAAGAGAGAAAGTGCACATGCATATTCTAGTCTCCTTTGGACTCAAATCTGGTGACTCAGCTCAGATGTTAAACATCAGCTCACATTACAAAACCACCATATACTGGCTGAAAATCTTCCTCAAGGGGGGAAACGTATCGTTCAGCATAAACATGTATTTTTAAAAACCAGTCTATGCAAAACATTATTTGGTCAGAGAATAGCTCAGTTAATTCAGAATATGAGTATTTTAGATCCTTTCAATGCATTTTTGTGCAGTTCCTTTGTAAAGGCAGCCCTATACACTTTTGTAGCTGGAAACACTCTCATTTACCTTAGCTGCTTGCGTAAGGCTTACATTCTTCCATCAGGCAAAAGTTACTGCTCAAGCCTGTTATGAAGACCAGCAGTCTGAAGGGCCCTGTGTACTTTTGACAGCTCTATACACCCTGCCCAGCAGCGCAGCAGGCACTGTTGTGCTTTAAGTACAACTTACCATATTAATAATCATACAAAAGCTTCAGTATGGAGCTAGCTGGTACAAAGCACCACTAGTCGAAAGTCATAAATACGTATACAGAGGCTAATATACACATATGTATAGGTTGGCATGCCTACAGGTATATCAGGTTTACAGTGTACTTACCAAAATACTGTGTTGACAGAGTAGACAAATGTCCCATGTCCTTTCAATGCTATCCCCACAGCTAAGACGGAGTAAGCAAGTCCTAGAACATTTCAAGCCAACTCAGCCAGGTGAACTACAGTGCTCAACACTGAGAGCTTGGATAACCTGTCTGAATTTGCACTGAAGAGATTATAGAGGATTCATACAATCCTTTCCGCCGCAGCTGCCAGGCTATGGGAACCAGCTGCCCTGCAGATGTACCTTAGTATTGCTCTGCAGATATGCAAGCTGTCCGTGGCCTAAAACACATCCTCGTCTTTCACCAGAAGCAGCAATGTAAGACCTGCATAGAAATTTACAAGTTAAACATACCAGATATGCTCCTATCCTCTAGACATGAAGAAACAAACTTGACTGGAAATTTTAGTGCAATTTCACAGCCAAGAGGCTATGTACGCTCCATACGTGTTACATGGCCATGGCCTGTGTATGTATTATACAGTCCCTTAACCTCTTCCTGGAGTGGCAACTGCTTTAACCAAGATTTCACTAATCTTACCTGTAGCACCACCCTCAAAGATTTGAGTTCACAAATGAGGCACACACTGAAGACACAGACATGTAGCCATTGAACCCAGCATATCATGAAACTATGGCCTTGAATAATTCATGATACCACATTACTCTCTATAAGCTCTAACATCAGAATCTCCACTGCCAGAGGACTGATTTTCAGTGTTCCTGACACCGATGTATCTGCTGCTAGTTGTTGTCAACTGGTCGATCTGAAGAATTTCCCTCAAAATACTTACGCAGTTGGTCTCAGTTTAGCGCTTTGCTATCAGGTCACACAATCCATCTAAAATATAGCCCCCTTCAAATGTCTATACCAGAAAAACAGAATGCAGTCTCTGTGAGGAACTATTTTGTTACACGATGGGAAAATGTGTATTTAATTATTGCGTGAACAAGCTGTAATATATGCTCTTACTTACATATGTGAAAGCCTGCAAGAACATACTAATGACAACAAGAATGGGTAGCTCATCTAACTCTCCTTAAAGTCCCTCCTGTCTTTAGGACTTCCAGAGTTCCCCAATTATATGTCTTCTCCAAAGACTGTTTCACAACAAGGGGCAATAAGGACCAAACTACAGAACTTCTGCAGGAAAGAACAATTTAGCACTTGTCTGCCCAGGAAAGTAAATAAACACATAACCAGAAGAAAGAGTACAATGCCAAAAAGCCTGCCAAACAGAAAAGAAAGTCTGCATTTCTTCAAAACAAAAAGGAAAATTGCCAGGCCAAAGAAGCCATAACTCAAAAAGCCATTTGTAAAATAATGCACTTGACAGAAAAAGTAATACAATTATTTACTGCTTACTATCACTTTAGTTCTGCAGTTTCATTCCAAGTCTCTGCAATCCATACTCATGCAGACAGTATTCAATGAGTGTCACATCCAGAAATGACAGCTGTACTTCAGCTATACTCAACAGAGCCGGATTTAAGTATTTATTTGGCAGTTATTAAAAGCTACTATATATACCATGCAATAAGCAACTATATAAATCTATTTTTATTCAATTTTAAACTGGAAATCCATTCTGTACTGATGGAAATCCCTGGAATATACCATGAATATGAATGAACACTCATTGTTTTACCCATCCAAGTCCAAATCCAATATAATCATTCCCATTATCAAGCTCTGTTTTCTACAATGTAAATTTGATTTCACTCACTGAAATGGTATCAAACCACCACAGAACAGATACATCCCTCACGGTGAGAGATTCCGTGTTACCAGGAAACACAGGAGTGCTCTGCTCCTCTCAAAGCAGCACACCTTTCAATTCAACATGTTTATTCATTTGTTACAAAAGGGATATTATCAACTTGAGAAGTGCCATTTCTTTGTGTAAAACATACATTCATTGAATTCAAATTCAAGAATTCCATAGCTGAAATATGTAAGCAGACTAAAAATAGAATTTAAAAAAGGTAAGAATTTTCCTGATTCCCCATTTTTTACAAGTTCTAGCTTGACAAAACTGACCAGGAACTGGGGGTGGAAGATGCCTAAAAAAGGCCCAGTTGGTCTCCTCAAAGAACAAAGTAAAATCAAAAACAAAACCAACTCAAAGTCTTGTGTACCTAAGTCTTATAAATAAACTATAGATACAATCAGTAGATCAGGAAAACAGGAAACAATTGTTTTTAAAAACAATTTTGCTGGAGTGAACTTAACTGTCCATCAGTACACATTCAAATTTCCATCCTCCTGCCCATTTTACCCTTCTGGTATTTCAATTAGGAACATTTTACCAGTTATAATGTCCCTAAAGAAAGTGCATTTCCATAAAGATTTGAGAAGACTCTTTGGCTGAAGTAAAAACTCAGAACATTTTGGCTTGCCTACAGTTTAATAGAGCTGTTTTGCCTGAGAATATACTAAGCAATCTGTTATGAAAGACGTCCCTGAAAGGAGCAGAAGTAGTAGAAGACTTATTAGCTGGGCCAGCTCAAAGGCAATCCCGTTTGCTTGCTGACTGTGCAAGGTATGTCCTTAGGGAAGAGCATTAGCAAAACTATTTCAATGTCATTATATTTTGCATAACAATATTCCTAGATTCTATAGGAATTATTCAGCTTTTCTTCAGTTCCCTGTCTTCATAACACTTCAAACCACACAAGAACTTGGAGCTAAATGGTAAAAATTAAGCTCCATACCTACATACACTTTTTTGAGCAAAACTTACAGCATTATCACACTACCACACTGTTAAAATGCAGTGCTGATTATGTTCACTATAGGAATTCACAAAAATTGCAGATAATCAAATAGCTATTAATGTAACCTTTACGGAAGTTACAGAGATAGAAAGCCCTAAAGACGTCTTTCTACACTAAACTTACCCACTCTTTTAAGCTGCTTCCTTATAACTTACACAAAAGAGCCCAGAATAAGGAAAAAAAGAGCAGCAATTTGCCTGAATTCTGTTTGCAATATTTGTCAGTATTATACATAGGTGCTGATCTTCACCTTCAATAAATCTAAGTAGAAAGTATATCAAGGTGTTGATGATACTGCCCTTCACACTTACAGGATATATCACTTGTCATACTCGACACATTCTGGCTCTAAAACAAACCAGCTCTGGTGGTTGTCTTTCACAAACCAGCAAATAACAAGAAGTCATTTCCCAATCTAACTATTTGCTTCAAAGAAATGCAAACTGCAGTTTTATATTCCACTTCAGATTGTCCCCAGAAATGTATTTTAGCTCAGAATTTCATGCTTGAACATTACAACAGAATTCTTATCTGACAACTGCTTTTATGTCAAAACACTACTTAATAATTTTAAGCAAACATTTTAGGCTGATAACTCTAGAAACAGAGTACTTCTTCATGGTCATAAGAAGTCAGATTGGTATCTAGTTACTCTCTTCTGGACAAATGCTCTTCCACAGCTGTGTGATTCAGATGAATTAATTTATATCAAAAGGTTATTAACAGATGATGCCTGCATTTATTATGATGTAGCAAAAACACTGGCAGGACAGAGATGTATTCTATGCCATACAAAGTCCCTGTCTGCTTAATGCTAAACAGCTGCAGAGCAATTGTTGAAGCTGTCAGAGGTGAGGAGTACAACTCTGGGGTGACAGTCTACTGCAGGGAACAGGCTCAAAGCACAGAGACACACACAGTTTCAAAGAGAGAACTAGAAGGGGAAAGGCAAGTAAAAGCTTTCTATTTAACAGTTCTTTGATTTACAGTTTATGATCTGTAATCACACTCAAGTGAAGAGAAAAACAATTAAGAGCCCTAAGGAACTCCACTACAACAACGATACTCCCATGGTCACTCACATCATCTGCAAGCATATCCCAATATACGTTTGTCTGTGTCTGGTACGAATTTTCTATATGAGAAACTTGTTTGAGCTAGAACACAGACCACTCGGGAGCAAGAGGTATCAAAGCTATCACCACTCATGCTTCCTTGCCTTGTGAGTACACATTACAATTAATTATTTAGTTCAGTGATCACATGCTGCTTTTTTTTTTCTTGCGGGATTATTGCTGCAATTGCTGCTTTCCTTGGTTTCTGCAGTAAATGAAGCAGAAATCCTTCAGCAGCTATATGAACAATTAACGAAAAGACCACAATATGAACTGGGCTATATAAAGATGAGACCCATTATGAATTAATTCTTTTACTATTAAATATACATGAGGTTTTAATAAGTTGAGCCAAAAATAGAAATGTATTACTGGATTTCTCCAGGCTGTACAATTTTCATTCATCTTCATCCTGCAGAGAAATGGGCCATTGCTAAACGGACTCTCACTGTGCATTTTCACATTGTCATCATTGCCCCTAATACATCATTGCACACACAAAAAAAAAGCCTCTGGGATTCAAGCATAAAGGATTCTGAAGGTCTCCACCCTCTGCCATAAGGTTTGAAGGAACCTGCAGCAAACTGTATGGGTTTTCATCATCCTCTCACCCATCTACCAACAGGCACTTGTCCTCAGCAGCCCAGTCTCCATCCTCAGTTTGTGTGTTGAGAAAAAAGCCATTTGAAGTAAGACTCCTACATCATATAAAAAAAGCAGCAGATACAATCCCTAGACTTAAATAAACCTCAAGTAACTATTTAAATCTTTACTTTCTGAGTATTTGATTTTTAAGAATACACATATTCTCCTCATTCCTTCTCCACATTACCAAAGAAAGAAGTCTAAAGTAAGCCAAATGCAACAAATTCATATTTTCTCTTTCAATTTCAACATTGACTTCCAACATCAAGTCACGTTATAGATGTAAATGAACAAAAGGTTTTAATAAAGACTAGGCTAATTCTGGCTGAGGGTGAGCGCATTCAGGAATGTCGCACAATTCTATATAAATCCACCCCAGGGCGTAGGTGCTACAGCACCAGGAAACGGAAGAAGATTGGAATCAGTGTTTATAAATACAGCCAAGAAATCCTAGCACACATACCACCAAATATATAAACAGAAGTTAAGACAATCTCATCTGGAGGCCTAAATTTCCTACGCTTATTTACGTAGGGGAATTCTTTTCTTATTCTTTAAGACGTTTTGTTTGGTGTACCCATGTTTTTAAGATGACCTTGGTGTACTGAAATCCAAGAACACGTATCAAGTAAGGACTTGCTAATGCCGTGTGACAAAAGGAAACAAGAACAAAGACATCATAGCATACTGCACCCTAGTATCATCTTGAATTGCTCCAAAATCTGACATTACTTTGGTTTGATTTGGAATTTTCTCTATTTCTCAATGTGTAACAACAAAAAGTAATTTAATACACATCAGAGATATTCCTTATTAAAAACTGACAAAATCAAAACACCTTACACCAGAGGTAACTTCCAACTTTTTATGGCTAAATATGCAGTTTTAAATCACAGTTTATGAAAACAAAAATATAGATACAGTACAGTAAAAAAAGGTGCAATAACATGACAGCGATTTTCACTGGAATGTTTTTGGCTTACTTTTTGGAAGATAATTTGGAATTTGAGCTTTTCATAGACATACGGCTACCTACAACTACTAACCCAGAGTAAAATTCAGACTGGAATTTTACTTACTGGAAGCTCAGAATATTATGGACAAAGAAGCTCAGAGCATTATGGACAAAGCATACTTTCCTCCTTCCCCACTGCCCCCAGATTCATCCTAGTAAACACTCAAGATTCATCTCTGGTTTTCCTATGGCATTATAGGGATGGTGAGAGAGACAGATTTTTTCCGATGTTTCAGAAACAATCACTCTTTATCCACAACTGCAGAAACACACAGAACCACTTAAAGAAAACACAAAAACCATTGACATCTATGGTTATTTTGGTGCCCTCATTATTCACAGGTGCATTTTGGGATTCAAACAAACATCCCTCCCTGACCATCCAGGATCCAGGACTGAGGGAAAGGGGATTTATGGGATTTTTGTTGTGGCTTGGCTCAGGGTTTTGAGGACTGCTCATTGTTCTTTGTTTTAATTGTGAAGCTCACGGGTTTTAATCTAGCATACCATTAGGCCCATCTGTTGCTCCTTTTTTTCTGTCATCATCCAGAATATGTTGTCTCTCAGTATCTGCAACAGCAGAACCAGATTCTTCTGTAACATTCCCACCACCTCCCTAAGCCCTTCCAAATGCCTCAAAGGGAGCTTATTGCAGTGTGATCCCCACCACAGTTCAGACTTAAAAACCCAGCTTGTCCCAGAGCAGCCATCTGTCTGTCTCTGCACCCTCCAAATACCAAGTTTTAATAATTAATGCTGTACCAAGCACAAGAATTCCTCCTGTTTCTACCCTCTAGACATGGGCTCGCAGGAATGGCCATGACAGTAGGAAAAGCAATCAGCCACACACTCAAGGCAAACTTTATAGTCCAACACCTATTTCCAAAAGGTGAAAGCTACCAGAAACTACCTATACATACTTCATGAGACAGAAGCATCCTCTACTTCGCAATTTATGGGCAAAGTCCTCTTAATGCTCAATCTGGCACTCCCCTCCCAGGGAAACCCCTGCCTGTCACCCACCAATAACTGAGAAAAGCATAACAAAATAATAGTTGTATTGCTCTACTTCTATGAAGAGTATTCCAGTATTTCATAGCTCCTCATATCACAAAAATGAAGGGGAAAAGATATAACTAAATATACTTGTGAAAATCAGGGACTTTAACAGGGGCATCGATTTTGATGTTAGGTGGTACCTTGGGTAGCTATGATAACAGTTACAGCACGGTGACAACTGAGGAAGAAGGAACTTCCTTGCTGAGTACAGTGTTGCAGATCTCAGGCAGAACCTGGCCACAGAGAATGGCAAAGTCAGGTTCATCCAAGAAAAAACCTGACTGGAAACAGCTACATACAACTTGATCAAAACCCAATGGCAGGTAAGAAAAAAAGGAAGTAGAGAAGAAAATAACATTTTAACCCCCCTATACTGGCTGTTTGGGGCTTTTTCCTGTTAATGGAAATGACCCTGCATTGTCCTGTGTTTGGAACTTAACTTCACAGGGTGACCTTCCCAAAAAATAAGATGCAATGCAGCTTTCTGGTTAGATAATGCCACTGCTTCTGTGTCAGGCCTCTACTCGTGCCAAATTATCCCAGCAAACCTCTGCTGTAGGTTATTACTAAGCAGAATTAGAGAGAAATCACTAGAAACAAAACACTGCATACTGACTGGACTTCATGGTCTGCCCAAACTACAATGTCATTGGTTTAAAACATACGAATGAAGTCTGAACACTGCCAGTTAGCTGGCACTCTTCTATGCTTTGATTTTTATTTTTCATCATTTGTTTAATAAATTGTGCAACCGTATAATTAGTCATATTACTAATTATTACCACTAAATTGTTTTCTCCCTATGGCGGAATTACAGTAGCTCAATAATCACAAATGGCAGGTTGAGGCAACTACCAGAACCATCAGGTTCTAGGGGAGCACATTTCATCTGTGTTTCCTAAACAACAGCAGCAGCTCAGTCAAGGGGAGGATGTTGACCTCCTTCAACAATCCTACCCCATGCTGTAATGTATACACAGACCTCAGAATAAAGTACACACAAATCTTACAGCTGCCAACATCAGAAACTTGGGCAGGATGCTGGAACTGCAGAAGAATAGCAGTTATTGGACAAAGCAGTGGTACAATAGCAAAACACTTTAATACTGCTAGAACCCAGAAACTGAACACTGGAAAATCAGAAACATCAGAAGCAGCAATTAGCTACTCCTGCCATCACAACCATGTCCAGTGACAGCACAGGTCTGCTGCTGTGGTGCCACAGCTTTATAGACACTGAGGAATCAGATCACTCATTCACTCAAAAGGGTCCACTGGAAGCCTTTTGTAACACCCTGCAAGACTCCAATATGCATCAGCGATGCCAATTGCAGTTGGGAAAGCAGAGACTGCTGAGCTTGGCTCAGCAAGCCTCCAGTACTAACCCAACATAGACTGTATTAATTACCTTCAAAAAATACGCCTACTGGACACAGCAAAAGTTTTGAATCCAAGTGTTGTAACACTCAGTCACTGGTTGTGATCAGCAGAAGAAAATCACTGAAAATTCAGAGGTTGCCACTAGCACTGGCCCTAAGAAACAAAGCAGACTACTTTTAAAGTCACCAGCACAAATATGATTACTTTAAATCCATTCCTCCTTGGCCACAGAGGAACATCCCGTTGATGCTATATCCTGTTTAAAACAAAAACCAATTCGATTATAAAACATGCTGCTTGCAAACAGACTTTTCTAATATTTCTTACCAGTAAAGAAAAAATTGCTTTATAATTGCATCCAACCTAACAGAGAAGTAAAAGTAATTCCCACTGCAGCTGACCAGAAGTCAGGATCAACTCTGAACAGATGCACACCACAGACACTCCTGCTGACCGCTTCCCATGAAAATAACTTTTTGAAACCTATTACTTTGCTACCTGGCATTTTCTAGAAAATTTAGCACCAAAAGTGCTCCGTCAGCAAAACCAGTCTGTACTGCAGTGGACCAGCAGAGTAAATTTGGACCATCACTGTAATTGTGCACTCTCCTTAATACCTTACCTTAAGAGCTCCAGTTCCTGAAGCAAACGGTAATAACAGACCTAGCAGAGGTACACTTAGAGTGACAAAGAACACTTGTGGCATGTAAGCGTCATGCACACCTATCCTTCTGATGCAAGGGAAAAACCCTAGGATAATATGCCAACCTGACAAATACGCAAATATGAATAATATACAATCTGACAAATACTTATTTTATAATGAATAAAGACAAAGGTTTGGCACAAGTAACAATGTGCAGTTCCAAAACTCAAGTACTGCTGGACTGCAAAAGATTAAATGTTCAAATTTGCTTCCTTCACTATGAATATTAGTGATGTAGCTAACCTCTCAGGTCCTGAACTAGATCCAGCAGGAGCCAGGGGCTCCACATGCTTCTCTGTATGTCAAGATGGGATGTACTCAGTGTGGAATTGTCCTCAACACTCACAGGGAGCTGGACATCAACGCAAGGGGAAGCTGCTGCTGCCCTGCTGGAGTTCAGCTCCAACCAGCAGATGTACACTGAGCATAAGTTAAACAAAAGCAAATCAATAGGCTGTTAAAAAGTGTTAATAGCACACTTAGTGGTTGGACAGACCACTGTGCAGAGAGAGAGGCATGGTAATTAAAAGATCAGAAAATACTGCCACAGATCCATCAGGGAACTTTCTAGTGGATCAGAAAAAAAAAACTGCTCCCATTATAGTCATGCCACCAGCCTTTCAGAGCTAACCAGAATCTGTAATTCTCTGGTTTCACTCTCCAAATAGTCTCACTGTTCTCTTGTGTGCACAGAGAATGCAGGGGGTCTCCTGGCCACAGCACCTGGGTTTTATGCTCTAACACACTTGGAAAAGCTTACAAATGCTCACAAAGTGTGCTATGTGCACCTCAGGTTAACCAGTACCCAGCTATGAACACACTACAAAACATGCAGTGGCTTTTTGTTGGTTGGTTGTCTCCTTTGTTTGTTGTTGGTGGCTTTTTTGGTCTTTGTTTTTAATTGGGTAAGACCACTGGAAAGTCTTTTAAGTCACCGGGACAATATCTCAGTACCTTCTGCTACCTACAGGCTACTGGCACGATTCAATTGAGAAAGCATGATAAAACACACACTGCCACAGAGGGTGTCAAAAGGTGTCATAAGGCCAAGCAACAGTACAAGCGATGTAAGCATTTGACACCAGAAAAACAATTCCTGAGAAGTACATGACTCTTTAATGCTAAAAGATATAATTTTGGCTATTGTCTCCATTTAATGAGCAACAACCAAAAACATCCAAATATAACATGGGCTTTTACAACTGTCCCACAATCTACAGACTGAGGAACCTTCTCTGTGTTAAGGCATACAGTAAAATGCAATTTAACATTATCCAACAGCAATGTGGCCAGTGAAACATCAGCACCGCAGTTCCAACTGCAGCCAGAGGATATTTAGTGGATGAATTCAAGCACACATGCAAATATATGCTGACCAGGTAAAGGCTAGCTCAATTTCTGCTGAAATTAACAGGAGCCACTCTGATGTCAGAGATCAGAACCAGATGGAAAGGTGATTCAGCACTAGGGTAAAGCCTAAAATGCAATGTGCCTTAGATCTCTCAAATAAAATAACATTCTCATGAAAAGAAGCTCCAGCAAAACTGAGATTTCGTTTTTCTTAATCATAGAACAAAACAAGCTCAGAAATACATTTGATGTCAGAAGTATTAGTTTACTCACTTCAAATTTCCAATCTGAAAATGTCACTTCCTGTTAAGCACCACTACGCCTAACCTAACGGGCATAAAAGCCACAGCTAAGGTGGCCACTTCTCCTTACCTAGAATTCATAATGTTCCCATTATTAATCCACAGTGATGGTTCAGATATGACTAAACTCTTCTATTATTAATAGATCTACAGTGGAAAATTCAGTTTCTCACAATCGGCTATCTCATGGGCATTAAACACTTGCTCTGGGGGGCGAGGGGTTGTGGTTTGCTGTTTGGTTTTGACTGTTTGGGTTTTTGAAAGCATTACCATTTCCAATTAGTCAACACAATGGTGTAGACGCCCTGCATTTTGTAACATGCCATTACTTTTGCTAAAGATAAAAACAGAAGTAGGGAGATACTGGAAATACAAAATCCATTTTACATCTAACATCAACTCCACATAAGAACAACAGACATGTTTTTCTTAGAGAATTTAAATTGTTACAAGGCAGGTTTTGAGGTCTATACTAGGGAGCGGGAAGGGGAGCAAAACAGACTACTGAAGAGGTAGGAACTAGTCAGAGGCAACCGGAATGAACACAATGAAATTTCTTAAGTAATGAGAATCCCAGGAGTATATTTCTGGACTTAATGTTATTCTTTTAAATACATATGAAACCCACAGAAACTACTTACTTATAAAGCAGATTTTTTTCATTACTTTCTGGGTTTGAGGTTCTTCTTCCTCCATTTGATTCAACATTCCTTATCACAATGTGTCAAGATCAACTTCACCATCCCTGAAACACCTTTCAAAGTATGATGAGCTAAGAAAAGGGATTAAACCCTCCCAACATGTTCAACTGAGAATTGCTATATAAAGCCTCCTCACTTCTTCCTCACAGCATCCCTGACAGCTTCTCTATTTGGTACCTGGTAGATGTTAGTACTGTATTGCCATTAACTATGTGAATATTTAAAATGACTTGCAAAGTGTTGATGAAAAAAGACTTCGTATTGTCAGAGTTCATACTATCGATGTTGTTACCAATTATTTTTAATACACACCACTAGGATCTAAGGTTTGAAAACTGAATGACAAAACACTATGCAGAAGCCACTTTTCCCAGAACAGTTATCCAAAGCCATGTTTTATTTAAGTGAAAAACTGCCACCCTCCAATAAACAGCGGATTTTATTAGCGAGCTGACTGTTAATCCATACTATTTGCATGCAGTCAATGAATTAAACTGCTATAACTGTACTGAAATGCATGACCAGATAGAGAAGCAGAGTGCCCCTAATGATTTACTAAATACAGTACATTTACAAAAGTAGATTTGAAATTAAAAATTAATAAGCTATTAATAGGATGAGACAGCTTGTGACTCACTCTCCAACAAAGGAAACGTGTCAGGGAACAAAGAAAAAAACTCAGCAGACTCCAAGTATGACATTTTAAAGCTATATGCGCAAGCTATTCATTTTAGTTATTAAATACAACATGGTGATGTGCTCTCCAAGGGGACAAAATCAACAAAGAGAAGTGAATATGCCAACCAGGAAAATACGGCAAACATTCATTAAAATGAAACCATATTAGAAGATAAGTTATGTCCTAAAAAACAAAGGGAAGAGGGAGAAACTTCTTTGCACATCACAGAGAGATCTCTTTGTTAAAACTATTTCATTAAGCTCTTTGCTACCACATTTTGTGTTTTCCCAACATTTTTTATCCTCAGAAATCTGTGTTTCAGTCAATCCAGTCCCACATCTGCAAACCAGAAACTGTAACAGAAGAAAAAGCACATACTTCAATTGTCAAGATGTACTTAGAAAAAAAGCACAGATCTTTCTGTCTGCCCTTACTTTCACCACACCACTTTGCTCATGGAAAACTATATTTTGTGCCCTGCAGGATGTAGAAGTACAGTAGCTTGAAACAAAGCATTTAAATAAAGAGACTGGAAATGATTTCAGCAATGAATCTCTAAGATTAACACAATGCCAAAGTTATCTTTAAATTAAATACTGAAACTGCACTGCTCTCAAATATTGTGGCACTTTTGATGAAGCACAATTTATTTACTGGGAGAAACCCACTCTTTTTAGAACAGTTTCTTATCAACCAGTAACTTCTCCAACCCTTCTTGTGAGAAAAGCTTAAACTAAAGTAAGGGCTGATGTTCCAGCCTCCACTGGACAAGGATTTGATTCTAGGCTGACCGCATCAGTATTTGCCCTAACTCCTACTCTCACCCTGTGTTCAGGAGTTTAGATTATATAACTATAGTCACTAAACACATAAATTGATATGCTTTTGGCATTCCCTTTTGTTATCTTTGGGAAAAGAAGGGAATGCCTCAACTCTTTTTATACACTTTTTAGGAGCAGTATTTTTCCACGCCTCTAATTACCAAAAGTCATTGCAGTGTTCAAGTGCATATTCCTGATGTTCCTGAAGTTCTTTGATGTCCGTTAAACGTGTAAGTTTCAGGCTAATCACAAAACCCTTCCAGCACTCAAAGGCATCATATCTCACTGCAGTGAAGAAAAAGGAAGCTCTATCATAGATCAGTCTTGTCCCATACAAAGTGTACCATCTTATTTCTCCCAAAGAATTCACTTTGACAAACTTACTTGTGATGCTTCTGATAGACCAGTTCAGTGCCAGCAAAGCCGGCCAAAAATAATGGAAAACTAATCCAAATTGCCTCATTTGGAAAGACTGCAAAACTCTGCACAGTAAGTGGCTGACAATCTCTACTTTCACGTCAAAATATTTATCGGGTTTTCCCCAATGATAACTACACTGATTTGTATAAAGCTGTAGTGAATATTTATGAAGCGCTGTATTGATCCATATGCAATGCATCTTTCATTCTGTAAGACCCTTATTTTTCAAAGGACAGAAATGAGAAAGGTTAGTAAAGCATATGTAAAAAACCAGCCTATATGAGTATTGGCACTCTCTGCCTTTCACTCAGACTGTCTCTGCTTTCTGCCTTCTGCTCCACTTTCTGGCATACTGTTTCCTGTCAACAGGGACGGAGAACCCTTCTCAGCACTGCTTTCTTGGGGCAGTGGCACTAGCTTTCAGGAAGCTCCCCAGAGGAGGACTAGGGCATCTGACTGTTCTTTTGATCCCTCCATCAAACCCAACCAGATGCACTGCCACCTGTCCGTCACCTTTCTAACAAAGGGACCCAAAGTCCCACAAGGGATGTCAGTGCTGCTGCCTTACAACTGATCACTGCTTTCAGAGAACTCTTCTGTTCCACACCTAAACTATAACAGAGGCTTAGAGTCAAACCAGCAGGCTGCAACTAAACGGGCCAAATGGCACATTAAAGTAACCTTTTGCTGGCAAGAAGACATGGTTTTAAACAGCAGAGCTCTTCTCAATGGAGCTTCAACATCCTTAAGCTGTAATTTTTTATCTTTCTAACTCTTCTTATTACAGCCTGTCTCTGCCACCTTTGTCTACTCTTGTCACTCTGAGTTACTTAAGCACATTTCTGTAGTTCTCCCAGGAAAGCAAAACTGGCACCTCTAAATGCAATTGTTGAAAAGCCCTGTCCACTACAAGCCAGGGCTTAATACAAATACAATACCTTGAAGTATTACTAAAGCATAGAGCTCTGAATTCCTGATATTTTGTGTTTACAATAAAGCTTTACAAAGCCTATTTATATTCTTTCAACATAGTTTTGGAGTAAGATAAACAAACAGAATCTACTGTATGAATTTTAACTATACATAATACCCCTTTTACCATATCTCATCATCACTAGGAAAATAAAAGCTTTGCTGCTTTCTTCCATGCTGACTCTGCAACTGCAAAGACAGATTGTGGTTAAATGTATACAGTCAGCATCAATGACTTTTACTGCTGTTTTTTATTAGAGGTAAAACAATTTCCCAGCAATCTCCTTCCCTTCAGAATTAAAACCACAACACTTAGATGTGAGGTTTGTCTCTTCCCAGTGATAAACCCCCAGTGATAATTCATATTTAGCGTTCCCTCAGTGACATGCAAAAATGGCGAAAGAAGTATCCACAGAAAGAGCTTCCAGTCTAAAAAGAATATATTTTCTCCTTTTAAAAGCATTTCTCAAACTGGCATTTCCAAGGCTGCACTCCTCAGTGAAGCTGAACATGGCAGATGGGCTGGAACTAGATGGTCTTTAAGGTCTCTTCCAACTCAAACCATTCTATTTTTCCATGACATATTGGGTTTTTTCATCTGAAAGACTGTCTAAATGACACCAGTTCCTTCCACTTATCTCTTTTCTCACTTGAGAATAACTACTCTGGTCTGGCTTTCCGCAAATAAGGAAAATAAACAAACTTTCACATGGATTAGAGGTCATAAGTACCAAACCTATGGAAAAAAAATCTTAGGAAATCTGCTTTCCAATTAATGCCAGAAAAAAAGCTTGGACTATAATGTTGGTCTCCACATTTCTCAGAAGGACTGGTGTAAGACGATTATATCAGGCTACCTGCTCCAGGGAGGACAACACTGTGAAGTAGCCCTCAGAAACACTGCCTTACTCCTGCTCTCTTAGAACCTCTTCTGCCACCCAGGACCCAATCCTTCTACAGCACAGAGCTAGGGGTCTGCAATTAGATTTCATTTACCAGACTTCAGAGCCTAACTCTACCATTAACTCATCACCAAGGGAAAGGACCCTTACATTGTTTCTCTCAGCAGAAACACAACCCAAATCCCTGCCACTGCAAGCAGGAGCTGCAGAACAAACTCTCTCGTCTGGCCCACTACTAGCAAACTGAGCTTACTTTTGATTTTGGTAGTAGTAAACAGAAGGAAAGAAATAGAAAAAAAATAGGATTAGTCAGGAATTTAAAAGAAAGAAGAATTAAGAGAAGTCCACTTAGGGGGTTGGGGCAGCTTTTTCACCCTTTTTAAGCCAAAAGATTTCAGAACACAGGAGAGCTACATTTAAGCATTCTTTAGAGGAAATTATGTTTTGGAATCTTTACTCAGGCATCCTACTAAAAGTCAGCCACACACCGCTCTGTAACTTAGTTGAAATTGACCAAGTAAAGCACAGAACTGACATGTAGTACAACAGATTGAAGTACCACTTTCATTTGTTAGCAGAAGCCTACAGAATTTAGTCTCATGTTTGATAAAAATACTGGTTTAAACCAAGGGAAAATAAAACAAAGAAAAGAAAAGAAAACAAAAAACACCAAACACCCACACAAACTTGTACTACACAGCTCACGGTACCTTTTTGATTACCCTTCAGAAACACTCTTAAATAATTTTAAGTAGTGAAATTGCTGTAACACTCTTTTTCTGCCCTTTTTAAAAACCTGAAAATCTTAGAATCACAGACTGGTTTGGGTTGGAAGGGACCTTGAAGATCATTTAGTTACAACTCCCCTGCCATAACTAGGGACACCTTCCACTAGAGCCCCATCCAACCTGGCCTTGAACACTGTCAGGGATGGGGCAGCCACAGCTTCTCTGAGTAACCTATTCCAGTGTCTCACCACCCTCCGAGTAAATGACGCAGACACAGAACTTTCAAGGAGCAAATGAACTGGTTTTATCTCAGTTAACTACTGCTCAGAAAGAAATAATTTTTCATAACTTCAAAATATCCCCTGTGAATTCCAGCAGATGTTTCCAGTGTAGTAAGAATCCTGCCATAGTATAGTTGGGATTTAAGAGGACGCCCTTCTACTTTTAGTAAACACATAATCTAATTAATTCAACCTCTCTAATCTAAGAGAAGAACTGAACCTAATCAGGAAGAACAAATCAACCATAATTTTATCGTGCATCAAGTCATCAATGGGTGGTAGAAGAAAGAAGCATTAGTATAGCAGTCATTTGCCTCTTATCTCAAGTGTCTTTTTATGTCTTAGTCCTTTCTCGGTAATGAATCTGACTTTATAGAAACATCAGTTTCCTAAATATATTTAAGGAGGGCAGGAGAAAGAGGAAGGCATTAAAACACTTATCAACTCATTAATTCATCGTTGATTGGAATTGGAAATCAGGATTTCCATCAAGTGCATCAACAGGGTTGATCTTTTTCTTTAGGTCACCTACAGCATCATCCATTACTGGGTTAGAAAGTACATCTACTGGTTTCAAACAGAACACAAACATAGGTATATCACGTAAATGGTCATAAGATAAGATTACATAAATGCTAGAATGAAAGCAGATTTGCTATTGCATATGCTGTCCCTCTGGACATTTACACATAGTGTGTATCACATGCTTTCCAAAAATCAAATACAATCAGAGCACTTGCTCTTAAAGATGTTTACTCCACTACTGGTGGACAGTGAAAAAAACACATGGGAGTTTCTGATAGCTGCAGATACTTTACAGAGCCTCCTGATAGCAGCAAAACTCACCAGAATGTTGGTGCTACTGGAGGAAAATACCAGGAGGTTAAGACCTTAGACCGCAAAAATGGTATCAAAAAGCATTACCAGAACCCTCCTACTCTTCAGCAGCATTGGAAACTGCAAGTTAGTGATACCTGGGCATCAAGCATGTGGTACAGATCGTAAGACTACATCAATGTTGTCTTATGATCTATGTGGTCATAGATCACATTGTAATACAAGTGATGGAGGCCACAAGCTAGGCTTTTCAGAGGACATTGGTTAGAATCCCATCAGGCATCTCTTTTCCAGCATTTGTGCTAACAACTCTTAGTCACTCCATTTAGGGAAACTATTGTGGTACTACAGTGATACTGAGGACTTACGTAAGAAATAAAAAGCTTCAGGTTTCCACCGCTGTTCCAAGATACTTCCAACACTGGGAAGCGGTGGACGCCGCAATGTTGGACACTTTGAAGATTTGGCTGCACAGGATGCTGGACATCTAAATCTAGGCCATGCTTTGCCTAGAAAGGTTGGACCAGATGATTCCTGAGATCCCTTTTGACCTGGTGTTCTATGATTCTATGATACTGCAGTAATGAACCTCTGTTTCTTCATTTCCTACTGGGGCTAACTAGTAAGGCTAAGTAATGGTAACACCTTCATTAGCTATTTTCTGACAAGCATTTTAGAATGAGGATTACAGTACCTTATTTACTGTATACCATACTGTTTGCATCTATATGTGCTACTACAAAGGCAAGTTGACCAAAAAACTACCTTCAAATAGCTACTCATACTATCTTTCTTTACATCATTGTACAGTTAAGACCAAAATGCTGAATAGGCTCAGATACTAAAAGAGAGAGACTAAAATAAGAGATTGAAATATTATTTCTGCAGTTCAATAAATGCTGTTTATGCTCACTCTAGCCAGACAAATCTTGCTAGATTGTGAAGAATGGATGCTCTCTGTAATCAGAATGAATTTCACACAGGAATGTATCTCAGGTCATACTAAGATACCAAGGTAGCAACAAGTCTATGATGAAATTTGTTTTCGCAACATGTTAGTAGAATAAATGATGAAATTCTGTTATACAATGCATTTTTAAAAAGCAGTACAACCTTCCAGCACAAGGCTATCACTAAGTCACAAATACAGTAGCAAACCAACCAAAGAATAAAAGATTGAAGCTGCTTTCACAATGCTGCAGATGTCAGGACGTTCCAGATAGGAATGGCATCAGTAGTAAAACTCAATAAAAATGACATATTCCAATTTCCTTCCAGGAAGATGTTTTGCTAATATACTCCAGGGCCCATTACTTCACTATACTAGCCCTCCTCTCTCTCCCTTCTCCTCTCCCCTGCAGTACTCTGTGCCTTGGGGCTGCTAGAGGCCTTCCCTTCCCCTAACCTTGGCTGCTGAACTATGCAGCATCAGGCACATTCAGGAGGGAATGCTTGACCCCCACATCCTTTACTCCCTCCTATTTATATTCACACTTCTAAAAGGCATTTCCTGAGCATAGAAAAAAGAATCAGCATGACCTTAAGAGTTGTTTTATGCATCGGTATCTTCTGCAACGAGCAGGAAGCCATCCTTACTTAACACTGGTCTTAAATTATGCAGCTTTTGCTGCTGCAGATAGTAAATCATTCATCAGCTTAGCATTATGAACTGGAAATGAATTATTAGGTACAGTGTGCTCAAATGCACCGTAACAACATGTGAGCAAAACTGTTAGGAAAATATTCTTACTTTTTTTTATTTAAGTACTGTATGCTGAATGTATAGTTCAGAATAGACTTAACCTCCCTGTAACTAAGGTAACAGCAGCTGCCATGCAATTCTACTATATCTCAGCTCTGGATTATCAGGTTTTCTATTGTAAAATGGAAAGGATGCTTATGTTGTGTAGACACACACACATGCTCCACCACTGGCGGTGTTCAAGGCCGGGTTGGACAGAGCCTTGGAAGGCATGGTTTAGTGGGAGGTGCCCCTGCCCATGGCAGGGGGTTGGAACTAAATGATCTTAAGGTCCTTTCCAGCCCTAACTATTCTATGAGTCTATGATTATACTCAATTATAAGAAATGTGTGTGTATACACATACATATATTTATATACATACATCTAAGCATATGAATGAAAAAAACAAGGCTGAAGCTACAATTTTTTTAAATCTCAAACTCAAAAACTTTACTGAATAAAAAATTACGATGTTTTCTGTTAGCAAGTAGAGCTCTTGCTCCAGTAAAGCTCATCTACCAAAAGGACATGGGTCATGTTTACTAATGTATTTATGATGTTAAATTATACAATTTTTATGCAGCACTTAAACAAAATTCATGCCAAGTGTTCAAATTCAACGGGACATGGATACAGACTCCTAGATATTTTATATAAATAAAACTCACTAATGCATGGACGAAGGAGAGAGCTCACAACAGCATTTGTTAGACTTGAGCCTCCAAAAATACTTAATAGCATTTAAGTGAATTTTTCTTACAACTTTATGTCATCTCTCCCACATAAAGATTATTTTTCAGGTTCATAAATACATTTGTGAAGAACAAAGTGTTTGCTCTTTTTGAAGCATTGATATGCCTTCACCCTGAATTATCCATACATTTACCAGTTTTACATACCAGATCTTTCTCCAGGATTAAATGGAAAACCATTTTCAGTGAGTCACTAACAAATACATACTTTTGATAGCTGC
Source organism: Amazona ochrocephala (assembly GCA_039720435.1). Classification (NCBI taxonomy): domain Eukaryota; kingdom Metazoa; phylum Chordata; class Aves; order Psittaciformes; family Psittacidae; genus Amazona; species Amazona ochrocephala. The sequence continues at coordinate 74,825,358 of CM077881.1, read as the reverse complement.
TTCTAATGTTATTTTTTAGGAAGTTTAAGTGGCATAGTGAAAACTACATGAAAACACTCCTTATCATTCTCCATTTCTGCATTTACCACATACGAAAAACTATCTTGCAGAAGACCTCCACAAGGAGATGTTGCAACATCTATCTGATCTATTTATTTATGAAGCCTGCAATACCATAATATTCCAGAGACACTTCTAGATTAGACATTTATCTCCAGTGAGTCATGGAAGTATCTACATTCATTGGTATTTATAACAAACAACGGCAATGCACAAAAACCTCTTACGAAAATGGACAGATATCAAGGGTTGATCGCCATTATGCAAGAAAAAGATGATCCTCAAAATTACAGACATCCCTTGAACACGTAGTACTGGAGCAAAATACGATACAATACAAAAATAATCTAGTTTTATGCAAGTCACAAAACTACGTTGGAATGAGAGATGTCTGAATAAAATGAATTTCATTCAAAATGCTCAAAATCAAAAGGTGAAACTGAGGAACTCTGCTGACAAGCAAGAAAACCTGCTAACAATAGTTATAGGGTGATACCACTGCAATATAGTAACAATCCTTTACCTTGCATAGTATTATTTTATTTAATGTATTACATTCCATAGTATCTCCCCCTTCATTTCCTGTAGGTTTTTCTTCTTGTTCTTCTTTTGTTGGTACTTTTCTAAGTCCTCTAACAATGTGAAACACTCCAGAATTATTACATATTACTATTATTCTATGATTGTCAGGTTTTTGTTTGCCTTTATATATTAAAAATCCAAATCTATAAAGACAAAATATTACACTCACCAACACTGTGTATATCAACACAATAAATAATTTAGAATTAGATTAATAATATTTTAAAGCCTGGATTCAGAGGAGTCCTGTATATATTGAATCATGGCATACAACAGCATCATACCCTGAAAGCAAATTATAAGGTGTTACTCAAGTGACATTCACAATTACTGATAAACTTTCAAAAGAGAAAACTAGAGTCTTTAAGGACTGATCTAAGTAGATTAAGTGTATAATATACAGTAACTTCCCCATTCACCTTGAAAATCACTTTTATATGCAATGTCGAAGAACACTTCTTAGCCATAACGTAACAATATATAGGCTGGCATAAAGCAAGGCTAGCATAACTGATTTTCCAAGGAGCTCTGCCAGTTTATACATGATAAGGACCTGGTACTTTATCTTTTACCTTTGTGAGAATGATCTGTTTTCTTGTGCTTGCATATGCCATAGTTTACTGCAGGTCAGAATTCATAACTAGAGCTGCTCAGCCTGAAGTCCACAGAACAATGGGAGTCATGAAGAAGCTGTCAGGTTTTGTTTGAGAAAATGACTCCTGCTCTCCACTGACGTTCTTTCCACAGTGTACCTGCATTCTCAAACCACTGACATGGAAACCTCACTTGTGAAAGCCTAAATTCTTTAGACTTCAAAAAAAATAGCACATATACTACACAAGTGGATTAGACTTCTTCATTACTGGTTAAGTTCGTCAAGCTTTCAGAAGTGCATTTTTTTATAACATAATATTTTCATTTTTCCACATTTGAAAAGATAAACTTACTTGTTCTTACAGAGCTGTCAGGGACCTTGACACGCTTGTGAGGTGGGCTGATGCCAACCTGATGAAGTTCAACCATGCTAAATGCAAAGTCCTACACCTGGGTTGGAGCAATGCCAGGCACAGCTACAGGTTGGGCGGGGAGGAGATTCAGAGCAGCCCTGCAGAGAAGGACTTGGGGGTGTGGGTTGATGAAAAAATGAACATGAGCCGGCAGTGTGCGCTTGCAGCCCAGAAGGCCAACCGTATTCTGGGCTGCATCAAAAGGAGCGTGACCAGCAGGTCGAAGGAGGTGATCCTGCCCCTCTACTCTGCTCTCGTGAGACCTCACTTGGAGTATTGTGTGCAGTTCTGGTGTCCTCAACATAAAAAGGACATGGAACTGTTAGAAAAAGTGCAGAGGAGGGCCACAAAAATGATCAGGGGACTGGAGCACCTCTCGTATGAAGATAGGCTGAGAAAGTTGGGGCTGTTGAGCCTGGAGAAGAGAAGGCTGCGTGGAGACCTCATAGCAGCCTTCCAATACCTGAAGGGGGCCTATAGGGATGCTGGGGAGGGACTCTTCATTAGGGACTGTGGTGAGAGGACAAGGGGTAATGGGTTTAAACTTAAACAGGGGAGGTTTAGATTGGATCTGAGGAAGAAATTCTTTACTGTGAGGGTGGTGGGGCCCTGGAATGGGTTGCCCAGGGAGGTTGTGAATGCTTCATCCCTGGCGGCGTTCAAGGTGGGGTTGGACATAGCCTTGGATGGCATGGTTTAGTGGGAGGTGTCCCTGCCCATGGCGGGGGGGTTGGAACTCGATGATCTTGAGGTCCTTTCCAGCCCTTACTATTCTGTGATTCTGTGACTTTGCTCTTCGTGTGTCCCAAGCTTAGTTTGCTGTCACCATGGTAAAAATGTAGGAAAGAATCCAACCCTCAAGTTTTTATTTCTATCCCAGAATTTGCTAATGCACAGACATTCTGAAAGTGGCGCAATCATCACAGCACTGTGAGATTGTAACACAACCCTTCACTTCATCTGGAGCCAGAAAAAGCAGGGAAAACATTCCTTATGGTGACAGAAGCATGATGGCAGCAGTCTGGGCAGCAAGAGCAAACTTTAAAACAAACAAACATACAAACCCATTCATATTCCCTAACAGGTAGAAGTCAAAACCTGGATGCCCAGGATGTTTTGGACACTTGGGAAGAGACAGTCTGCACTACAAAAAAATTCTCTATCAAACAAAATTGTTATTGACTGGAAATATCCACAAGTGTCAGCTTTGAGAAGCTTCCTATCTGGGCTTCCTCGTGGGAGGCTACACTCAATTTAGATTGGTCTATCTAACTTTAATGGGCTTAGAAGCAAAACATAAATCATTCTGACATTTCAGGAATAAAGAATGAAGCTCGAGGTACCCTTCATGCCGTTGCCGAGGGTGTATTCGTGTGCTCAGATACTGAGCAAGGTCCCCAAGTAGAGATCAAGCAAGGTGCTCTGCTGCCTAGACAGAGTAAGAAACAATTCCTGTCCTGATAAATGTAAACAAAAAAGAATTAAAGAGAAAATAAGTATCAAAATGAGAAGAGGCTGCCAGGTCAACAGACCTCAAAACAGCGTCCAACTTCCTCGAGCCTGACTCGGCTCTCAAGAAGTCAGTGGGAACTTACATATATTGATCCAAGGTAGGACCTGATCTCTTTTCTTTATAGGTCTGCCAGACCAGAGCACTGTGTATGCCTGAAGAATGGTTCTAACTATCCTGCTCTCAACTGACAGTGGTCACTTAAATCTGCAGATGAAAGGCCAACCTTTCCAGTATCACTGTGGAAACCTTACCACTGTACGAGCACTTTTTTTGTCCTGAACTGCCCATTAGCTCCCTAGTGTTCAGTAAACTTACAAAAGGCCAAGAGTATCTTAGAATCTGAGAAAAGGTTTATTTTTCTAAAAACCTTAAAAGTTATGACTTGTAGAATACATTCATATGCTCTTATCATAGAATCAACTAGGTTCAAAAAGACCTTTAAGATCATGAAGTTCAACCATTATCCCAGGACTGCCAAGACCTCCACTAAACCACAGCACTGAGGGCCTCATCTACACGGTTTGTGAACACTTCCTCCCTCCTGCCTTCTACCCTTCCATTTCTCTAGACTGAGGCCCTATCCTCTTACTTTCTTGCATCTTCTTTCTATATCAAAAACTATTACGCATGATATCCCGAAGTACTCTCTCCTTGTTTAATTCATCAGCCATGCAATACTGAATGCCAGTTGTGCAGCCTGTTTACATGAAAGAGGATGTGTGAAGATTCACAAATAAGGCCACCCTGGAGACAGAAGTGCTAGGCTAATCATACATATTGTATAAACCACTCTCTGTTGCCTTTTCTGAATTTATTTGTGGAAGGGTTATTTTTCTGCATCCTTAATAGAATCACAGCACAACTGAGGTTGCGAGGGACTTGAGGCAGCAATTCCTGCATAGTTAGGCAGGATGAAACGTACTCCCATGAAGGAGAAAGGCGTATATTTCCAAAAACATTAATCCTGTAGCTTCCTCTTTGAGTAAGAATTACTAATAACTCTTAAAATCTTAGCCAATATTGTAGAGGAGTACACTCGTTCACCAAGAAGCACCCATGCTACTATAAGCATTATACAACCAGTGCTACACAAAAGAAATACCTCTTATCCTAGTAAACAATGAAACTGGGATTATTTAGGTTGATGGCAAGAATTTCCCAAAAATCACAGTGGTATAAGACCTGTGCAGCACAGTGTTTATGGCAGCAGTGACAGAATGCACAGACTTCCAAACAGAAAGTTTGGACTTAGAATTTCATTGCTTTGAACCGGGAACAAAACTTTGATGGGAAATGATCCAGGAAGCTCCATGTAGTGAAAGAAAAACAGGTTGGTCAGTGAGGAGCAGGCACCCAAATTAGGATGCATATCGTGAAAGCTGAAATTTGGATTAGAAGAAAAGGAGAAAACGGTATACAATAGCCCCAGCAAATGTAGATTCACAATACAGTATTCTCAGCTCTGCTAAACACCATTTAAGTCCTCTCATCAGGATGAATGGTACTATTCTAGGTCAAGCTTTACTTCACTATACACTGTATAGACCCTGAAGCTGTACTTGCAAGGATACCGTTATCCATTACCCTCGACAAATGCTGAAGCAGAAAGCTGAGAAATCAAAGCAATGACACAGAACTGCAAACATCCACAAAATGAAAAACCATCAAACAGAAATTAACAGAATATACAGCAAGGGTTAATATAGATTCCGTTCAGTGAAAGGAAGCAGACAAAAAGAGAGATCTTGACAGAAACAATTATCTGATCTCAGTGAGAAAAGAAGCAGAACCCATCTTTTCTGAAGGATTAGAAGCCACATTGCTGGCAGCAGCACTAGCCAAACCCAACACAAGAACATCTTTCATTGATTCACTGTCTGGTCTTGTTACGCTGAAACTCTCATGGATTTACTATGGACTGCAGTTTGGAGCATACAGTTAAATGTGACTCTCACCTAGAAAAGCAGACCAAAAAAACCCCACACCACCAAAACCACAAAAGTCTCCTCTGCACTTTTCGGGCCTGGTGGTGAATTTCTCCACACAAGAAAGTAAACTTGACAAACCATAGGAGTGATGCCAGAAGAAAGGAAAGGAAGCTGTAATGTTGACTGTATAGCTCATTAGTCTGAAGCCTTGCCCTTTTCACTTTACTTTTAAAATCATTGAATTTCTAAGCCTAATTAAATGTTTCCCAAGCTTAACCATGAGTTATATCTCACATTCATCTGCATTTCACTGTAATAGTTATATACAGTTTGATCCAAAATTCCTCCTAGACCACAGCTCTAAGTTTATGTAAGAATACACATTCATCTATGTCCCTGCCTATGGCAGAGGGGGTGGATTAGATGATCTTTGAAGGTCTCTTCCAATCCAAACTATTCTGTGATTCTGTGATATTCTTTATTACATATAGTCTGTTTGCAATATACCCATGCTATTATCTTCTACCTGAAAGCCAATTTCCATTTCACTGAAAACAATGTAGCAAGAGACAATGCTGACTCTATGCACTCCATCAGCTGGTACGGTACTCTGAAGGACATCCATGTTCCCTATTGATGTGCAGCTAGTAAAAAATAGGAAAATTCACAAGACTTAAACACTGAGGACTCCTCCCATGCAACAAAAACTGCTCTCATCTAACAGAGCTTCCTGGAGCTACATGTGCTTCAAGCTCCCCGATACCTTTGAGGTTTCCTAAAAACATGGAGTTGCCTATTTTGCACAGTATACACAAATACAATATCAGTATAAAATACAAAGTTAATTGTATTAACAGTGTTTCCTTCTAGTGCTCCATTACCATCTCTGAGGCAAATATATCAACCAGACAGTCTGCCTTCAGCCTGTGATGCAGCATGTGTCTTGGAGCAAGGGAGAAGCTTGCCAGTTTCATGGCCTGTCTTCCCAATTTCTCTCACAATTTGCTGATTAACCAGCTCTACACCAAACATATGCATACTTGTTGAATTAAAATGAGATTAGGGTATATTTAACTAATCAGCAAAGAACTCTGAATTTCAGCAGTGCCACACTGCTGTATTATTTGCACAACAAAACCACTTCTCTTCAGCGTTGTGTAATTTCTGTTTGCTTAGGGTAATGTAGCACGAACACAAGTCACCTAACATGAGTGAAGACGTTATGCACCAGGGCTCCAGTACACAGCACTGGTGAGGCTGCACCCCAAATTCTGTGTTCAGTTTTGGGCCCCTCACTACAAGAAAGACATTAAGTTGCTGGAATGGGTCTGGAGAAGGGACTTGAAGCTGGTGAAGGGTCTGGAGCACCAGTCTTATGAGGAACAGCTGAGGGAACTGGGGCTGTCCCGCCTGAAGAAAAGGAGGCTCAGGGGAGACCTTATCACTCTCTACAACTACCTGAAAGGAGGCTGTAGTGAGGTGGGTGTCAGTGGCTTTTCCCAGATAACAAGTGATAGGACAAGCAGAAATGGCCTCAAGTTGCCTCAGGGGAGGTTTAGACTGGATTTTAGGAAAAATTTCTTCACCCAAGGGTTGACAGGCATTGGAACAGGCTGCCAGGACTAACACACCGTCCCTAGAGGTATCTTAAATTAAGATATGCAGACGGTGCTGTTTAGGGACACGGTTTAGTGGTGGACTTGGCAGTGCTGGCTTAACAGACTTGAGGACCTTAAAGGTCTTCTCCAACCTAAATGATTCTATGATTCTACAGGGTAACAGCATCAGCTGGTGTGCCAATAATCACATAAGCCAAGAAAAACCAGGTACCTGCGAAGCTTGTGGACATCATCACCAATATGACCTTACAGTCAAAATCCAGCTTCCATTCAAAGAAAAAAAAAAAAAGAAACATTCAAACTGATGAGATCCAAGTCAAACAGTTCCATCTAAAATGCGGAAATTTTGGCAGACTTTGTTTCCACTCATTCTTTAGCTATTACTGGCTTGCTTCCAGTATAAGCAGTGGAATTACTTTTCTTTCAACTGAAACAAAAGTTACACCAATGGGATCAAACCTAATAATAATTGGCTAAAGCAATAGGCCACAGAAGGAAAGCCAGTAGAAGAAATGAAAAGGAAAACGGAAGAATGCAGGAAATACATTTTTAATAGTGGAAAAAAAAATTATGACACTTGAAAACTCTACAGAGGCCATTACACAGACCCTGGGAGATACAGCAACTGCCACAGAATTAGCTCCTGAGGACACAAGTCAGTCAAACTAACCTGCCTCCCTGCGCAGCACAGGCTGGAGATTTCCCCCATCAAATCCTGCATCTCACCTCCCCAGAAGCTGCAGATTAACTCTAACAAGACTAGAAACAGTTTTGATCTGTACTCAGCAGGACAATACTTCCTAACCAGGCAAGACACCTGAGATTGCTCCAGTGTCAATGAAGACCAAATCCTGCATCTCTTCTCGGTCCCTTGAGCTTGTATGTGAGCACGAAAATCTATACACGCACATTACTAGGTTACATGCTCTTCTCCAGCACTTCTGAAAAGGGTATTTTTCCAGAGAGTATGTTCACATGCACACCTCTTGATTTATTCTGAAGCTAAACCAAAAAACAGGAAGAGGCCTCAACTGTCCCCAGATTCTTCATGCAGTGTATCTTCTGGCACACCTGCAGAGCTGCAGGATGGATGATGGGTCTGGTAGTGGTAACTTTCCATCACCATTTTCCTTGAGCTATTCTTACTCCTTCTTCTGTTACCTTAAAAGTCTTTAAATTTAGAGAATTACAACATTACAGCCCTTTTCGGGCAAGCAGGCTCGGCACTAATTAATGTAATGGAAATTTGCACAAAAGGAAGTGGTCCTAAAATCAGAGCTTAAACAATCACTGGATACAGCTGTAAATGAGAAGTCAATAATGTTCAAGAGGGAAAAGTGCTTAAACAGTTTTATACACTGGATATGATATTTCTTCTGCTTCTCTTACTGAAATATGTGGATTAGTATCCTAAATACTAATTCCAAGAAGCATCATTCCCAGTGTCCCATCCAAGCTGTAAGCTTGTGTTAACACCTTCCTGTTTTATGGTAATTGCTTTAAAGGCAGTCACTGAAAATTGCAATGCAGTGCTTGGCCAAGATCCACGCTGGAACCACCAATCATGGCAGGAACTGTTTCATGTATTGCAAAGGCCCTCAAGGACCTAGGAAAGGACCTAAAGGTCTACTCAAATTTTCTCAGACAACTCTCATGGCTCTGAAATGGGAGATGTTTCAGAAATGCCATCTTACTTGCTTTACCTCCTACACTGTTGTCATCATTTGCCATTTATTTTCCTTTGCCATCCACTTTTTCCACTTTTGAAGTCTTCAGGAACCCTGTCTATGTCAGCTAAATTAAGAGAAGACTGAGAGGTCATTTGATTACCAGACATAAGCACTTACTCACTGAGAAGGCGATCTGGTAGCAAGACCTTGCAACCTTGCTGATAATAACGCAATAGGATCTAGCAGCTAACAATTAAAGCCAGATCAATTGAACCTTGAAAGGTCTGCATTTCCTAGCAGCGACTGCAGCTGAACCTTGGAACACTTTACTGGAAAAGACGAAGGGCAAAAACACACCACTTACCATCAGGCAGAATCTTTGTCACATGGTGTTTGTAAAGCAAAGGCTTTAATTTATCTCTGGAAGAATGTATATAAAGGTTGTGGAAATTAACAGCATTTCTTTCTGAGGTTTGCATCTCTTCATCTACAAATATTTTTCTTCACTCATTCTTTGTGAGCCACAGGGAGGAGAAGGTACCTTTTAACACCCAAATCATGCTCCTTAGAAAAATGCTCTCAGATACAAAGCAGGTTGTTTGAAATAAATAAATAAAGCAGGTTTTTGAAATAAAGCAGATTATTTGATCCAGCTAAGACTTCTGCGGTTTGTGTTTTTGTGTGTTTTGTCTAGGGAGCAGGGAATTGAGTAACGGATTATTTTGCTTTTCTCTGTTACATGGATAGTCTGAGGATATCACACTTTAACAGGCCTCAAGCATTACTGACCACCCCATTTCTTCTGGCTTCTAACCACACAACCATTCAGTTTAATGCCACTGTGCTCAGTATAGTACCTGCCTGAACTCAAACTGACATTGATTTACTGACTTGTAGATCAGGGTAAACCTCTGTAATCCCATTACACCCCAAATACTACAAAATCATCAAAAAGAACTTTCACCTGCATTTCACTTATCTTCAGAGAGTTACACGTAAAAATGAGTCAATCCAAAACTGCACATTCATATGAATAAAGCTTAACCTAGGCAAAATATTAGCATTTAAATACACAGTGATCAACGGCAAACAGCAAGAAAATAAAGCGTAGAAGAATATTCTGCGTAATAACACACTAAACTTAGTGTTTGTCTTCAAAAGCCATTTCAAAGATGGGAAGCTCTAATATTCATTTCATCCATAAACTCGAATTTCTCTATTCCAACAGGAAATTCTCCATGGTTTTTTTATTGTTCTAAAACTTTTTCTCTAGGGGATAAAAAAGAAAACAACCTGCTTCTAAAAGATAATCTGAGGATTCTGTTTGGTAAAAATAGAGCTGATTTTCAAAAGAGAAAGGGATCTGACTTAAAGTTCTCCACATCTGCAACCACAGCTCTCCCCCAGGCATCTGATTAAGCATCTATGGAAATTAAGTAGGCACTTCAGCATTCTGCCAAACTGTATGAAAAACATACTTCAATACTTGGATGATTCAGGATTTCATCCGCAAAACAGTTCAGGTCTTAAATACACTCCACTATAAAACACAGATTTTTTTGCTTAGTGTTCAAATTTGACCCACAATTCTTCAGCAACTTTTTGCAGGGCAAGAACAATTATCTTCTTTCCTTCTAGTCAGTTTGCCATAATACCACCAATTTTCAGCCCCACATTTCTACCACAGAAGTAACTACCTTTTGAAGGCTGATAAAGTACATGACAAGTTTTGGGGGTCTTTAAATGTATTACGCAGAACCCCAGTCATGAACTAAGCCTCTGTCTGCAAGGTCCATAAGGAAATGAGGGGAAAAAGTCTGAAAGATATGATTCACAATTAAGTGTGCAATGCCCTGCCAGTGTCTGATACCTTTCTATCAGAATAATGCATGAAATCTAACTTTTGCTTCACAGTTCCTTTCCTGTGCCTGAAGATCAGTTATATCAGAAATGTATTTAAATGCTGTTTAAGACTGCTTGCATTTGATGAAACAAAGTTCAATTACATAGCCTGACAAATCTGGTTGCTTGAATTAAAACCAATTTTTTCCTGAAAAAAGCCAGTCTGAATGGCCATGCTGTTTATGAAACCCTTTCTATTTTCTAAAAGAAATATTATTTTATATAAATACCCACTTACAATTTCTTGTACTGAAAACTATTATTAACATAAATGCCCTATAAAGACATTAAATACAAACATGTCTCTGACAGTGAGCTACCTACAGACTTAATTTCACATCCACATTTTCCTGAATAGCTATGCACATGTGAAAATTTAATTACAAGTCGAGTACAGCCACGATGTCACCACAAGTTCTTATCATTAGAATGTGTTCTTACACACTTAACGCGTCCCCTGAAAGAAAAATAAGACCACAGTCATGCCTTTGAGCCAGCCATGTTATGTCAGCTTAGGCTCTGGTGCAGATGATAGAAGATAAAACAATGCATTGATTTCTCAAATATGATCATGGTTTATACTGTGCACACTATGCAAGCAAAACGAAACCACAGAATCATAAATCATAGACTCATAGCATAGTTAGGGTTGGAAAGGACCTCAAGATCATCTAGTTCCAACCCCCCTGCCATGGGCAGGGACACCTCCCACTAAACCATGCCATCCAAGGCTCTGTCCAACCCGGCCTTGAACACCACCAGCGATGGAGCATTCACAACTTCCCTGGGAAACCCATTCCAGTGCCTCACCACCCTTATAGTAAAGAACTTCTTCCTCATAGCCAATCTAAACCTCCCCTGTTTAAGTTGAAACCCATTACCCCGTGTCCTCTCACCACAGTCCCTAATGAGGAGTCCCTCCCCAGCATCCCTATAGGCCCCCTTCAGATACTGGAAGGCTGCTATGAGGTCTCCACGCAGCCTTCTCTTCTCCAGGCTCAACAGCCCCAACTTTCTCAGCCTATCTTCATACAGGAGGTGCTCCAGTCCCCTGACCATCCTCGTGGCCTCCTCTGCACTTGTTCCAACAGTTCCATGTCCTCTTGATGTTGAGGACACCAGAACTGCACACAATACTCCAAGTGAGGTCTCACAAGAGCAGAGTAAAGGGGCAGGAGCACCTCCCTCGACCTGCTGGTCACACTCCTTTTGATGCAGCCCAGGATACGGTTGGCCTTCTGGGCTGCAAGCGCACACTGAAGCCGGCTCATGTTCATTTTCTCATCTACCAACACCCCCAAGTCCTTCTCCACAGGGCTGCTTCTGAATCTCCTCCCTGCCCAACCTGTAGCTGTGCCTGGCATTGCTCCGACCCAGGTGTAGGACCCTGCACTTGTTATGGTTAAACTTCATCAGGTTGGCATCAGCCCACCTCACAAGCGTGTCAAGGTCCCTCTGGATGGCATTCCTTCCCTCCAACGTATCAACCGAACCACACAGCTTGATGTCATCAGCAAACTTGCTGAGGGCATACTCAATCCTACTGTCCATGTCATTTTCCTTATTCTGAAATACCTCATAAAATAATCCTAGTAAGTTATATAAAGCATTTTATAAGACTTCTGTTAAAGAATCCAGAGCACTTTAACAAGTTTGGAACTTCTATCAGAACAGCACATTTACTGAATCACAACTGTGTGTATTTAATTGTCTAGAAAACATTGTGGATAAACCCCAAATGTACGCCTTGGTTCAAGTAAAGCTCTGCACAGTGTGGGTTAGCCATGTCTTAACCCTACTGCAGGTCATGATGAGTCACTGTTTTCTGGAAGAGCAGCAGAGCACCACCTGCAACTTGTCAGTGGGATGAAATCTGATGATGTTATCCAAAGCTTTTCTCTAGCAGCAAAGTCTGCCTTTACACAAAATTACTGCATGAACGCATTGAAATAAAACAGTATTTCCAAAGCAAGTTCCATGTAGCCTCCACACTGAAAGCAAAGCATAAATCAGATAAAAGGTTCTCACTGCAACAGCAGTCAATCTGTTCATCTGTTTTTAAGGATACCTTTGGGAAACCAATAGTTACACTGGTTTCCAGTGAAATTCTGCCTCTGCCTTTCCCCCCGTCCTTTCCCTCACTTTTGCATTAAGAACTGTCCTTGAACAGAGCCATTAGTTACAGTTTAATACATCCCCAAAGCCCTAATTACATGTGACACTGCATGCTATCTCATGGCAGAAAACATGGGTTTCAAGTATATGTGCAGCGCTACTCATCTTCCTTGGTCTTTCTGAAACCATCAGGCTATTGAACCATCTTCTTGCAGTTGCACAGAGGACCACACAGCAACAGTCATGCAACTGGAGATACAATCATTATAAAATATTACATATACTTCCTGTACCCTTCAGTGTTCTCACTTTGACAATAGAACTGTACAGCTACCCATATATACTATAATCAGCAAAGAGTTGTCTGGCCTGTTGTCTGCCCTGTGAAGAGCCAAACACCAAAAAAAAACCCCACATGCTAAATTATCTAATATCAGTCTTATGAAATATTAATAAGCACAAAGCAACCGGCAAAAGAAAAGGAGGGAACTAAAATATGCTACCAGCAGGATTATGTACATCATTCTCCCTTTAAGAACAAATGAAGCAGTAAGCTCAGTCTGCAAGCAAGGGAAGGAAACTGCAGGTATCTTCCAGATCTTATTGTCTCTCTCAGGTACTCGATCAACTTACTAGCACTAATTTTATGTTACTAGTTAAACTCAGCTGTTATTTTCAATGGGCATTTAGTTTTAAAGATTGGTGCTGCTATCTGAACTCTGAAAAAGCACTTGTGGGTTCAAAAGCCTGCTTATTTCCACACACACACGTATACCCAGTCTTACCAGTTCACTCAGTATTAGCTGTACCTTCCACCTGCGATTCCCCCCAAATCTTGCCCATTTGTGCACTACTCTGAGCCATTTCTAAATACTACTGTCATGGAATGTATCGGGGTTTGGCTCCCATGACATTTTATGACAAGCATGAATTATAGAATCATAGAATAGTTAGGGTTGGAAAGGACCTCAAGATCATCTAGTTCCAACCCCCCTGCCATGGGCAGGGACACCTCCCACTAAACCATGCCATCCAAGGCTATGTTCAACCCTACCTTCAACACCGCCAGTGATGGAGCATTCACAACTTCCCTGGGAAACCCATTCCAGGGCCCCACCACCCTTACAGTAAAGAACTTCTTCCTCATATCCAATCTAAACTTCCCCTGTTTAAGTTTGAACCCATTACCCCTTGTCCTCTCACTACAGTCCCTAATGAGGAGTCCCTCCCCAGCATCCTTGTAGCTCCCCTTCAGATACTGGAAGGCTGCTATGAGGTCTCCACGCAGCCTTCTCTTCTCCAGGCTCAACAGCCCCAATTTTCTCAGCCTATCTTCATACAGGAGGTGCTCCAGTCCCCTGATCATCCTCGTGGCCCTCCTCTGCACTTGTTCCAACAGTTCCATGTCCTTTTTATGTTGAGGACACCAGAACTGCACACAATACTCCAAATGAGGTCTCATGAGAGCAGAGTAAAGGGGCAGGAGCACCTCCCTCGACCTGCTGGTCACACTCCTTTTGATGCAGCCCAGGATACGGTTGGCTTTCTGGGCTGCAAGCGCACACTGCCGGCTCATGTTCATTTTCTCGTCTACCAACACCCCCAAGTCCTTCTCCACAGGGCTGCTCTGAATCTCTTCTCTGCCCAACCTGGAGCTGTGCCTGCGATTGCTCCGACCCAGGTGTAGGACCTTGCACTTGTTATGGTTAAACTTCATCAGGTTGCCATCAGCCCACCTCACAAGCGTGTCAAGGTCCCTCTGGATGGCATTCCTTCCCTCCAACATATCAACCGAACCACACAGCAAGACAATGTTATCTCAGAGGTTCTTTCTGTACCACAAACCTGACAAACTTTCCATCCACTTGTCAAAACGATGGCAGCTTCCACTTCCTAAACCATAAACCAGACAGTATTTGTTTCTCTAATGCTGGCTTACACTCCAGGATTTTCATGAAAACAGAACAAAACGTACAGATCATTAAGGCTTGAAATAAACTCCATTTGCTTAAATTGCTACCCTTTCAATCAGCCTGATGCTCTCATATGTTGTTCTTTAATCTTCATGATACAATCCATTTTGTTGAATTATGTTTGCAAAATTCTCTTCCTCCCATTCATTTTATTTATTTTTATATTCACCAGATCCCAAATCTATTGAGAAGCGCTCCCCCACCCATCAGCCAGCTCTTTCACCATCAGCAACAGAAGTAACCCTGAGTCACGCAGCAGGCTCCCTGTACAGCACAAGTTTCATGTCAAGGCCCTGGTCCAGTTCCTCATGACCCCTAATGTGCTAGGAGAAAGCTACTTTAGAGATCTAAAGCACACACAAATCACATTTACTTATAACTCATACTCCTGGCTTCCGATGAAATCACCAATAATCCTAATAAAGCATCGTGGATCACTTCTAGACTGATGCTTGTAAAAATGTGACAAACCTGTTCTCAGCTCAGAAATGGCTCTAACAATTTCATGACTTGGCTAAAAAAACCTTAACCTAAAATTAGTGCTCCGTGCGTGGGCATGACAATGTATTTTTAATGTTTTTAAGAGACTAAAAAAATTCTGTGTACTAACCTTAATCTTTTATGGCTAAGTTCTATAAAAAATACAGTAAAACTCACTCTAACTGATAAAAACCCATATGCATATCTGCAGCAAATGAGTTTGCAGACTGATCACGTTCATACTTTGCTCCATTTGCCTTATTGCACATTCTGGATGATAGCATCCTTCTCTTCCATCAAGGAAAGCTAGTATGTGCCACCCTTTCCTGACACATGGGACAAAATCTGACATCAAGGACTTTCAGTCCCTGAGGTGCAGTTATCTTCAAGAAAAATTAGAGCAGTGGCACAGTTCAGCAACTGATAAAAAATGGCACCTGCTACAGCCCAGGCAGAGGGGAGAGGTAGCTAGATCTAATCACATCCCCTGTTTTCTGGGCACAACCCTCTTTCAACTTCCATTTTGCCAGTCCCATGGTTGGCCAGCATGGCTGCCTCCAGAGCCATCCCCAACACCCAAAATATGCCCTTTTAAAAAACCTTTTCTTCTGTTACCCAACACAAGGGTAATCAAACTTCAGTTCACTGTTCAAGCTCCCATCCTTACTAAACCAGAAAGGACAAGAAAGAAAAGGATGACCAAGAGACCACGAGAATGAATGCACATGCAGAGAACTACAGAGATTCAAAACTATCAGCAGTCTGGGGAGGGATGAGAATGATACGAGAACTGCAGAGATGCCTGAAGACAAAACTAAGAGAGAGAAAGAGAAATTAGTGACGGAAGGAAATCAGAAGATAAAGTGCTTTGGGACATAGAGGATGATGAGATAGGAAAACTTCTAAGAAAGGAATCAAAAGAACAATTTAAAGATAATGGATACGTGACATTTCTGTATATATATTCCTAAAACTCAAATTGTTTCTGTTCTGTGGTTAAATTGATTAAAGTTCTGTGGTTTTATAATTAAAAAGCCACATTAAATACACAATAGTGATACCAGTGGGAAAAGAATATCATCATCTGATATAACATAAAATCACTTGGACTTTTATATTATGCAAGTTGAATTTAAAATAATCAATTCCATAATGGTTAAACTATCACTCAAGAACTGGAGGGTAAGTCAGGCATAACTCCTTATCGAACATTATTTCTAGGAAGGTACGATGCTTATGAAGCTTGACGGTGGTTTGGGGATGCACTACTTTTCTGTCCTAAGTTTCAACTGCAAACAGAAGGATGTATTCTCTATTCTTGGGTTTTATACCACCACCAAGACCAATATTACAGTGTTTGTAAATCAAAATCCATACAGAAGTCCTTAACAGATTTAATGGATTTAATCCTTAACAGATTTGTCACATTTATGACATAAAAGCACTGCTTAGGCTAGCATTTAATATCAAATACTTTTTGAAAGCAAGGTAAGGGTGGAAAGAGGAAACTTTTCACATTGGAACATCAATTGTCATGAAAGGGCTTTCTCAAAACCCGAAGTTTGGAAGCACCTGCAGGAGTTCAGATTTCACTGATCTGAATTGGAAGACTGTTCCATAACTGAATCCTTACAACCAAAAGCATTTTATGCCCAATTATTTCAGCATTACTCCTGGGCTTTCCTAACTGCGTTATGCCAGAACAGCACACCTATGGAATAGTTCATATTACAACTCATTATTTCAACTGTAAATGCCTATATAAAATCTTTTCCTGCATGGTCTGAGTGAAGCAGTGCTATAAACACTTGTAACTCTTAATTCCTTGAGTCCTTTCCATGTATACATAATGGATAAATACTTGAATATACTCTGTATTTATGTACAGAAAAAAAGAGCAGACAGTTTGCACTCTTACACATTCAGTTCCTGCTAATTGTAAAATAGGTGACATTCTGTTTGCCTTGGTAAGATTTCTAACCATGCTATTTAATCCTAACTATAGATAAGAAAAATATTACCTGCAGATGAAAATGTGACTATAGCACCTAACTACAGCTTCAAACATTTATGCTCTAGAGATCACATATGAACTATTTTTAATTTAACTTTCAATTTAACAACAAGAAGAATGGCACTTTCAAGTGAAGAGCTACAAAAAAATGCAAAGTATGATTACATTTACATTTTAATGAGATAAAGGATCTTGAGTCAAGTTTACTTAGACTATCTATCTAAAGTTTCACAGAGACAAGAGTATGTGCAGTAATAGAGGTATCCAGTGAGTATATGGAAAGTAGAATATTCAAAACGGAAAACTTTTCCCCCATATATAGGAAATGTGAATGTATCGTGAGGTACTATGCTATTTTCCTACAGTAAACTTCATTTCACTGAATTTTTAAACTAATTTCTTAGTACATTGCACAGATTGAAGGAAAAACTGAGCAGATACACCAGTCAAAGCAGATAACATTCTGCTAATCCACTTAACACTTTAAGCTGCACTTGGCCTGATAGAAGAAGTGTAAACCACAGTAGCCCAATTAAGCATTATGCACATTTTATCTGCTGGAATCAGACCTGCAAGTGTCTCCTTTTTCAGTAAACCTCAGTAAGTTTGAAAACATTCAAAAGATAACAGCAGTACTACACACAAGACCAGCTTTCCATATGCAAGTCATTAAGTATAGAAGTCAGTTGAGAACACTCAATTTTTCTCCATAGGATGCAAAACCGCCCTTAACTTTTGCACCCTTAGATGACACAATTTCCAGGCTTCAACGATCTGCATTGGACTTAGGTTGTCAATCTGAAAGTAAAAGATTTAATTACCCATTTCCCAAGAGGTAATGAAAGAGATTTAAATTTTAAATGTATTTTGTATAGAAGAAGAATAGGATAAGCCACATAATGAGAATCTGCTGTGATACTCTATGGATCCTAATCATCCTGCCCCTGCTGCTGTCAAGACTGCAGGTGCAGGGACTTCACAGCAGTTTTTGCACTAACAAGGAATGATTACGATATTGATTTTTTCATGGGGGTAGTTATAGGAGTAAACATTATTCAACCTATGTCAGAGTAGCGAACTAAGATCAAAATAATGATTTGACAAATAAAGCTTGCTTGCAGCTGATTTACAGCCTACACCACAAGTCATGAAGCATATTCATGGGAAAGCTAAACCCTTTACTCTTTTAATCCTGCTTTTTGTTTTCCAAATGATACACAATGAGCTAAAACGCTAAGTCAACATGCTTTTCCTTCGGAAATGAAGTTTGGATAGATTACTTGTTCCAGGTTTCTCTTAATCCTAAGGCATTTGAAACTCCTCGTCATTTATACTTTGTAAAGAGTGTTTCTGTTCTGTTTAAAAATGTTTCCCATGTGGTTAACCAATGCATATTTTAGTTGAAGTCTTTGTTTAATATACAGATAGCCCACACTGTCTTATGCTTTAATAAAGGGATGTCACTGATTTAAAAATCACATTGAGCTGCCAGAAAACTTTCCATGTATTAGAACCTCACCAAAGAAAAAAAGAAGAAATTACACAGCAGAAAGATTTGAGGAAAAATATTCCTATTTTTCCAGATTGAGCACCTGAGAGTTTATCAATGACTGTATTTTGTTCCCCCACGGCAGTCTCTACATTGCTTGGATGGATTTTTATCAAAGCATTGGAAAGAAAACCACTTACATGGTGACAACAACAGCACAAACCTTGAAAAGGAGACACAGGAACAGGCACAAGACCTGAGATTTACATTTTCTTCTATGAACAGATTCAAAACAGCCTGTGTCACGTGAAAAAACAGCAGTGTAAATGCACGGTTTAAAACAAAAAAGCCATAAGATTAAAACAAAGGGTTTTTTTGTGCCAACACATGGTAGTTCTCCCATTAAAATAAAAAGACAAATTAAATACATGCACTAGTCCTCCTTATATTGACTTTATTTACCCCTTCCACTTATAATCACGAAATGTAATGGAAATAGGTTTATCTACAGAGGCAAGAAACAAAATCTGGTAGCTTTTTTTTAACCCTTAATAAACGGCTGTCTCCATACAGCTGACAACTGATGAAGCTTACGCCAAGAGGTGTTGAACATACCACTTGCATCTATAATAGCTCAGACTCTTTACAAACTCAGATAAGCACAAGCAAGCTTTAGAAGAGGCTTGCATAAGCAAAAAAGAGGCTTGCATAAGCAAACTTTAAAACCCTCCTGACTTCATGTCCTGAGAGCCTGGGCAGTTAATTGTTTCAGTTAGTGATTTATCTTCTCATAATGAGCAAATGTGAGTCAAAACCAGACTTCTCTGTAGTATATCTAAGCCAAAGCCTTTTACCTATTAACTTACCTCAGCTAGAAACCCAGCACTTAAGTCTATGCCTTTGCACACAGTCATTATCAGTACTGAGGAAAATAAACAACTTAACATAAAAGCAAAGATTTCTTCCAAAACAGTGAGTCAGTTTTAAAAACCCAGGATCTCACTGGAAATTGGTATTTTCAAGACTACAAGGCAAAATTAACACACACCCACAGTAAACAAACAAAAACCACCCACCCAAATGAATTAAAGAAAATAAGGGCAAACCCAGCGATTAGTCCACCTCTTAGAACATCAAGCCTGATAACTTGGCTTTATTTACCTATTTATTAGAAAGTATGCATAAGGCAGCTCAAACTGTTCAGTGTAACCAAACGTGTAACACTGAACTAAGGCAAGAAGTAGAAATTGTCAGATCTCTGTGGAACATTAAGGAGCATAACAATTTAAAACTGTTGAGCACCAGCACCACGTTGTTTACAGTGGCTCTCTGCATTAACCAACAGCTTCATTATGAAAATTACCAACCTGTCACACTTAACAGCCCAACGTAACACATACTTATCCAAGCTCAGAACAAGTTCATAGCACATGCTTAACAGAATATATTATAAACACTGAGCTAAGCCTAAACTGTATTTTGCTGGAAGTCATTTCATTCTAAGAAAGTCAGAACACCTTTTAGGAAATTAAACAGAGAAGTGGCATCATATCTACATACTTGGAAATCATCAGGTGAACATTTGAGGCAAAACCACCGTGTAAGACAACCAAGAACTCTGACATTTATTCCAGCTCTGATACTTTGCTACACATGCTTACATGACCCTAACAGCATTTTGGGAAGATATGGTCATCACTCAACATGGCATTATTCAAAGAATAAGAAGCTAGTTGTAGATTAAATAATGTGTGTTATGTGTAAGCATTTTTTAATACAGACATACAAATATGAAACAACATGCAATAAGCTTTCTTAAGTGTTCTTTTCTCATAAATGATTGACTTCTTGTTATTCTCTAGGAAAAATACGTACAACTGGAGCTTTTTCTTATACAAAAACATGCAGCAGCATCTTAAAGCCTACATCTGCACTCACATGCAGAATAGGCCAGGAAACAGATGCTGAAGCATGCAGTGCGGCACACTTGCTAAATGCTCTTCTCTCACAAAATGGAGTTGTTTTATCCATAGTCCGTTTTGGGATGGTCTCTGGTCCATGGCTTTCCCTGAGCTGTGCCTCATTTGGGCTGCTGACATTGGCCAAAGGCATGCCAAGGAGCCCACCAACAATTCCTCAGTGCCACAAACCTGGGATAGCACACAAGCTCAGGCTCTAAGTCCGCTCATGCAGTGGATACAGCCACAGCCGTAGTTACCCCAATGAAGGTTTTGCAAGTCTCAGAGAGCCCACCACATTTGTAATTTCCCTGTTTTCCCATGCCATACAAGTATTTAGGAAATTATTTCCTTGACAACAATATTTATGTTCATGAAGACAATGTAGACGTTTTTATTAGAGCGATGACTCAAGAAGCATAAATTATACTTTTTATGTAGCTATGGCTACGTTTTGAAGAGATGATAAGTTTACAGTCTCTACTTTTTGTTATTTCTAGTGGGAGAAATAATTCTTTCATCAAACTACCAGCTCAAAACAAACTCAAATTAGTAATGTACCAGAAGAATAAGATCAATCAAGCAGATGAGCTGTTTTTAAAGTGTGCCTTAAATAAAGAAACACACAGTTTAAAAAGCACACCATTTGAAGCTGAAAGATTGTAACCCAGCACAATGAAGATAACGTTGAAAGAGCAAAGCGAAGGAATTACTCAAAGATGGGCATACCTGCCCATGCCATGGGGCTTGGAACTAGATATCTTGATGTTCTTTCCAACCCTAACTATCCTATGATTCTGTCTGCCTTTTTGTGACAATCAGGATCCAAAGGGAGTTGCTGGGTTTGTAAATTTTTATTGCTATTTTGCCACCACTCAGCATGTGTAATATCCAATACAGTGAAGCTATCGATGTGGGGCACCAAATCATAGAATCATAGAATCATAGAATAGTTAGGGTTGGAAAGGACCTCAAGATCGAGTTCCAACCCCCCTGCCATGGGCAGGGACACCTCCCACTAAACCATGCCATCCAAGGCTATGTCCAGCCCCACCTTGAACACCACCAGGGATGAAGCATTCACAACCTCCCTGGGCAACCCATTCCAGGGCCCCACCACCCTCACAGTAAAGAATTTCTTCCTCAGATCCAATCTAAACTTCCCCTGTTTAAGTTTGAACCCATTACCCCTTGTCCTCTCACCACAGTCCCTAAAGAAGAGTCCCTCCCCAGCATCCCTATAGGCCCCCTTCAGGTATTGGAAGGCTGCTATGAGGTCTCCACGCAGCCTTCTCTCCTCCAGGCTCAACAGCCCCAATTTTCTCAGCCTATCTTCATACGGGAGGTGCTCCAGTCCCCTGATCATCCTCGTGGCCCTCCTCTGCACTTGTTCTAACAGTTCCATGTCCTTTTTATGTTGGGGACACCAGAACTGCACACAATACTCCAAGTGAGGTCTCACGAGAGCAGAGTAAAGGGGCAGGAGCACCTCCCTCGACCTGCTGGTCACGCTCCTTTTGATGCAGCCCAGAATACGGTTGGCCTTCTGGGCTGCAAGCGCACACTGCCGGCTCATGTTCATTTTTTCATCAACCCACACCCCCAAGTCCTTCTCCGCAGGGCTGCTCTCAATCTCCTCCCCGCCCAATCTGTAGCTGTGCCTGGCATTGCTCCGACCCAGGTGGATGAATGACCACTTTTGAACGTCCCTTCAGCAGGATCCTCACAGACCTCACTGCTTCCCACCAGGATGCGGCTGACCCACACCACTCACCGTAAGGTGCTGTGGCGTCAGTCATCACAATCATTCCTGGCAAACTCTTCCTTCTTGCTGTGGTTACTCTATCCAACAAGAAACAGTCAATGTTTTCCCTTTTAAAAGATGCTGCTGGTCATTCCTGGAAGAAAATTAATTTTGCTACTGCATGCTTTGGGCTCATCTAATTACAGTCCCAGCCTTTAGGGAATTTTTAAGCTAATGACATTGTATTTGTCAAGCACAGAAACTTTTAATCTGATTTTCCAAGTGGATCCTAGCCAATGGATCCTGGCCACCGCAGCACTTAACAAAACACATCTGACTGTTTTCCATGCAATATTTAGGTGGGCTTATTATCAAAATGTAAATTTTTGTTACCTAATATCTTTCCCCTGTGGTCGATATGAGGCATATTGACAGTGTTATTAAAGTTTTTATGACTAAAAGTCCACAAGTCTAATTGTATGTGTGTATATACGGCTTCCCAAATGAGCAAAGGCATTCTGAAATAAGAAATCCGAATCAGAACACTATCTGAACAACTGCCCAGTCTGTCCTCTGAGGTCATGGTTTGCTGTATGCCAGCATCAAGGAATACAAGCTTGACAGTTCAAGTTTTTTGGGTTTTAGGGTTTTTGTTAAGATCACATTATTTATTTCCAAGATTTTTTTCAGTTCCAGTGTGAATACAAAGAACAAGCCCTCAAGCTATGAATTATGTCACAATGACTCCTTAATCCCCAAAAACCAAACAGCTCAGATGAGCTCAACCATCCACTTTCAGATACTTCCTTTATTCTACAGGACAAACAGTGCACTATTTCAACCATTAAGTTTGGCTTAACTGTAGTAATTGGGTTTTTTGGACAAATAATGCTGGGTTCACATTTCTATTTCAAATTCATTTCATGACACACACAAGCTGCAATTGTGTCATCTACAAAGGTTGATGACTACACTTCAAAGAAAAGATCTGCTTTCAAATTTTTCTTTTCATCTTTCAAAGCTGTATTTCAAATGCAGTTATTATAATTTCTTTTTTTTTCCAAAACGGCATACTTCAGGGCAAATTTACAAAGTAAATCACAAAATACAAGTAGTATTGTCCATTAAGCAACTGGTATCAGCAGATCAGTCCTCCCCAATCATAAAAAACATGGTTGTGGCACAGAACTGTGTAAATGTAACACAAAATACTGGCACAATCAATACAGCAGTCATGACTGTGTGCATTCAAACTAGCTTTAGCCTCAGACACTTCCAGTTTTCTCTCCAGTACTAGAGGGAATCATGAGAAGGAACAACTCTCCACAAATATGACAGAAAGTTATGAAGGCTGTGACTAGCTATTTGCCTTGAAATCTAAATTTATATACATCCTGTCAGCAGAACTTGGAAAACTAATGCCAACATCATCAAAGCAAGTAATGGAATTGTTAGGTGTTGGAAGACTGGAACATGCACAGTTGTAATGTGAGTGACTACACCTCAAACTAACAGTCCAGGGCTTGCACAATTCACAATCTGGCTGCAGTCTTCTACACCACTGTTCAGAAGTTTCATCAAGATGCTCATAAGACAGCATGCAACTCCTGTACTTTCACCCAGTATGCAATCAATTATAAGAAATTACACAGGTTTCAAGCACTGATGTTCACATTTCTGTAATAAAAAAAAAATAAAAAAATTAAAAAGTGTTACTTGAACTCTTCTAAAAGTACCACAGTATTCTAGGATCACATCCTACGTCTCATCCCACGAAGAGGTAACCTTGTAACACAGGTCCATGCTGCAAAAAGCTTTATTACCACTGGCAATGTTACAGCCTGAGAAACAGGCATTTTCAACCTTTTCTTCAGTATCGCTGACATTCCAACTTGTGCAGAGAAACATCACAAAGGCCCTGCATCACCATCTGTATAAACTGTGCACAGTTTACTTCCATTTCAAACAGAAATTACATGGAACTTTTCTTAGATACTAAACTCATATCAAAATAATTTGTAACAATAATAGTTAATCCCATTCTCACCTTGCAAAAGGCCCAGGTACGATTAGATAAACACCTCATATACTGCCATTAGCTTTGAAGCGCCAAAACACAGGCTCACAAGTGTAAGAGTGCATGTCCCTTCCTTTTAGGTTAGAGGGCTTCTGTATGAAACATTCAATTTGGTTCCATCTGTTGAGCAATTAGATTAAAACTCTCCTTACTAGTGAGCGAGTAACTTCACTCAGCCTCTGCCCCTCTGTAATGTAACCAAAATATCAGCAAGGGAGAATGCGAAGACAAAGGCTATGACTGTGCCATGCATGACGACAGCAGGATCAAACAAAATTAGGCTCAATTACTCAAAGCATCCCATGCTATGAAAGGCAGCATTGCTGGATACTGTCTCAAAGAAGGGGTTTTGAATATGGTACTTAATTTTAAGCACATATTTACATCTCATTTTCAATGATTAAGTAACATGATTCCAAATAGGTGTTTTGTCACCATCTCTCTTGTATCAGTATATGTCAGTCAATGGAGTAAACGCAATTCCCTGTGCTCCCTGTCTGACTAAAGGAGTGGTTTTTAAAAAACAAAATGCCAAGCTGGATTAAAAGAGAAAAAAATGGAAGAGGAGTTACACTTAATCTGCAGATTACATTTGAATAATTAAGTCCCATATGCAGAAAGCCCCCTTATTTTGCAACATACTGGTGCTTTAGCTGCAGTTTAAAGCATATTGGCACATTGGGGAGGAGAGGGGGGAGAGAGAGAAGTTAAATTTTTACATTACTAGTTAATCTCATACAGAGGGCAGCACAAAATTCATTCAATTTCTCCTCAGGAGATCCGACAAAACAGTGTGCTATTTCTAGCTGGCAGCCGCTGTACTATCATAGGGCTTCTTAAAGGTGTAACACTGTAAATTCTACCAGGTTTGAAAAAGTGCTGAAAGTGTAACACAAATAGAAACACCCATTAGCTAAACAGACTTTAAAAATAAGTAGCAAGATAGTAAACAGGTCGTTAAAGAAGGCAGGGGGTCCTTGAGGAGACTGGCAAATGCTCCAAGGCAGACCAATTCCATAGTGCCAACAAGACTGAAAGACACACTTCGAGCTTGCACTGGCATCACCAGAAGGCTGTTTATGAAGACAGATGAACGGAAAGAAGGCTTTGCAACTACAGTTCTGTGAAGTAAAACTGCTACCAAGCTTAGCTTTAAAAATGGTCTCCAGTCAACTAAATGAGCTCTTTGTAATCTCAGAGCCCTTTTTAAGGTGATATGTTTAAATTCCAGCATAAGATCCAAATAAGGTTAGAAAGATAGATACATGTGGACTAGTGTCTAACATCCGCTGTCCTACCTCCAGCTGACATAGAAGCATCCACATCTTGGGAAATGTAGAGCCTGAACAGCAGGTAATTGAAAGGCAGCATTAGGTCTGTTCCTTTCATATGCTAATAATGACATCATGCCTTATGGCCTAAATCTGCAACAGACCATCATCTCAGAATGAAAATTCTTCCAAAGGACTCTAAGAACTGGGCAAACTGATCACCAGCATTCATGACATAGATTTCTTTCCATTCCTCAGTGATGCGAATAATCACTACTGAAATACTTGCACCGAAATAATTGCTGGAGGAAGAAGAAAATAAATATACACAAGAAGTTTTTGAGCGCATAAGAAGCAGCACTGGACATTCATGGCACGACGCAAGGTAAGGCCCCTACTGGGATTTTGGGTACAGGAGTGATTCAGGGCTGAATTCCTGACAAACATTCCAGCGCAATGTAGTGGAGTGCAAAGTCTCCCTCACAAAGCATCCCAGAAAAGAAAAAAAGAAGATGTTATAAATACTCTCCCCATGCTCCTGACATATATCCAGCAACAAAATAAGAGATAATAAATTATGTAACTATTACCATCCACATACAGCACGCTCCCTTTATTTTGACATCATACAGCCCCAGAAAAAGAATTATGCTTTTAAATGGTTTGTAGCGACAGAAAAGGTTAAGAGAAAAATAAAACAAGTGAACTAAGGAAAAGAAAGTATCTTCACATCAACAAACAATGCATCGAATGGTTGGAATATGAACCTATGCCGACTTTTCCCCCCGCTGTCATTGTGCTGTATTTCGTGCACACAAGAATAGAAACACACATTAAACCCCACTGTTTTGAAAACAACATGCTTGAAATCTGCAGCGATCTTTCTTGCCCATCACGGACACTGCTGTATGAAATCTGGAGAACAGCCTTATGCAGAAATAAATCAATATACTAAATGGCGAGGGAACAGACAGAAGAGGAAAGAAACGCGGCGCACCAAGTGCCGAACGCATTTCCCGGGCAGGAAACGAGTTATAATTAAATGGCCCAAAAGCGATTAAAATAAAGCCAATGGGCGCCCTGCGGGCTCCGCGGCAGCCTGCTGCCCGAGCCTCCCGCATGACGGGGCAGGCGACGCGGGCGCCGGAGCGGGGGCAGCGGGGGCCCGGCCCGCACAGCGCGGAGCCAGACCTGAGCTCCGGGGATACCGCGGGCGGGGGCCGGGGGGGCCGCACCTGCCGCGGCATCGCCGCTGCTCGCAGAGAGCCCCGCGCCGGCTCCGCTGCGGCCCGGTGCCTCCCGTGTACCGCTGCCTCCCCGCCCGCCCCCCCAACTCAGCCACGTCCCTCGCCCCCGCGGGCGGCCCCCTCCGGTACCGGCACCCACTCACCTCGCAGAGGCGCGCACTGCGGCTCCGAGCCCTGCGGAGGGGCTCCGAAGAGGGCGGCTCCCGCGCTGTGCCGGGCCGTGCCGCTGCGGGGCCGGGCGGCGGCCAGAGTCACCCCGTCCTTGCGGCAGGCGGCTCCCGCCGGTGGCGGCGGCGGCGGCCCCTCCGCGCCCACGGCGGGGCGAGCGCCTCCCCGCGCAGGGGCGCCCGCACCGCCCCCCGCCCTCGCGCCGCCTCAGCGCCGGGGCTGGGCCCGCCGCCCGTGCGCCAGCCTCCGCCTCGCAGCCCGCATCTTCCCCTCAGTCACCGGCAGCGCGGCAGGACACGGGCAGCTGGGGGCGGCGGGGGCGGCCGGGGCGGAGGCCGCAGCCCCGCGGGCCTGGGCGGCGCCGGGGGCGGGCAGCTTCCCGCGGGCCGCCGGTAACAAAGCCGCTCCCCCACACGCACCCGCGGGGGATGCGGCTGCCCCGCCGGCAGAGGGAGGGGGCTGAGGGATCTCGCCCGCCCCGCTCCAGGCCGCTGCTCGGCGAGTATCCGGGCCCCGCCGCCGGGGCTGGCTGCGGGGGACCCCGGACCACCGAAATCCGCCCTGCGAGCCCTGCCCCGAGCACTCGAAGCGGGTAAAGCCGGTCAGGCTGGTGAGAAGCCTTCGCCGTGCGGATCCGGGGGAGACGGTCCTGCAGCCGCTACACGTTAATCGCTACCGATGAGAAAGCACCACTGAAATGTGCTTTGAAATGCCAGTTTCTTTGTTTAATTCATATGCAGTTATTCGCGCTGACAGTTATCAGTGTCATCAACGTGAATATGAGCCAGCCTCTATCATTGTCTCAGTGTCAGTTATCCTGTCTGTTAGAAAACAGGTGAAATCGGCTCCACGTTTGCTACTTTTCCCGCAATTTTACTTGCGCTTTGTCCATCACACTGGATTCAGGAATGTTTTCATAGGAAAACGTGGTTGCAAAAAAAACCCAAATGAAATGAAAACTTAAAATACATGCAGCGATTATCAGAGGACACTGCAGAACCCCAGCCCAACAAAAATACAGTAATGCCAAGGACAGAAAAAATGGGCACATTGGACTTACTCTTATATAATCAGGTCCTGGTTATTACTATGAGACAACACCTCATGCTTTTGTTTTCTCTTCTGAGTGACATGAAGGCAAAATCTTCCCACAAGCAAGGAGCACATCAGTCCTAACTACTCTGTGTTCTATATCTGGTTTCTAAATTATATGTAGCTACCAATATATGGGCAGCAAAATAGGTTTCTGTAGACACCACTTCTTCTGAACAAACAGTTGGCAACTATATGAAATTAGTGTGCGTCAAAATACAAAGTAAATTTTGTATAGCTTACAGCATATGCTCAAAGCCCTGGGATTGAAGTCCTTTCTGTATTTAAGCCTATGGTACGTTTGTCCAGCTTCAACAGGAGGGAATTTGCTGTGCAGCCCTGCTGTATGATACCAGACAAACTGCTCCAGATAGAGCGTATGTGGCTGTATTCCAAAGTAGGGCAAGCTATGACAGTCAACACTTCAATCTATTCAAAGCTTTAAACCTTTGTTTCAGTTCTATTCTGTGACTTGCATATGTATTGGCACGCACAATGTAGTTTAAACATGGCTAGTGTGCAACTGCTCAGTCATCTATGTGTTTTCCCTGACTCCTTACACTTACAAGAGTGCTACTCTGACAGAGGACTGCAACAAATCTGTTTGGACTCAGATTTGGATGATCATATATAGGTTAGTGGTGACTTGGGCACTCTTAGATACATACATCTCTCTCTTCAGCACTACCTTGATTTGGCATTGACAATAAAATGCCTATTTTACTTTCTGAAACAAGATGAAAAGAGAAAGAAGGATGTGTAATGCCAAGACTTTCATAACATTTATAATTATTTGTGCTTTGGTTTTGGTTATCCTGACATTTTTACGATGAGAAGATGAGAAACTGAGAAGATGAAAACTGCTATCTAATGAATTATTCTCAGTGGATCTGCAAGCTGCAAAAGCCCTTTGACGGTGTGACACAAGTGCAGACTGTCTTTAAATTAAGACTTCTCATCTGTCAATTTAAAAAACTATGTAAATCATACACTGGATTTTCATGTTTCCCTCAAAGTGTGTTTTGAGAATGTTCTTGCACCCATGCTAGAAAAATCCTGTTTCCACTGAGCTAAAATGTTAATTCATATGAAGCTTTAAATCCTCTCGTCTTTCTCTACGACATAAGTGGCAGCGATCACAACAGCAAAATCGGAAGCATTTGTAGGAAATCAGCACTACTGCTTTAGAGTAATTACAAAACTGTCATTTCTATGCTTGTATTTCTGATATATTCACATCACATGTGAAGTTACATCCATAGTTCCTTATTATCAGCTGCTCTGTCTTTGGTATGATTTAGGATTCTGTTCTATGTTCCCCAGACGTGACTGTGGCTGTAACTGCATAAAGTTGTGTGCACACTAGAAAACGAAGAGGAATTGCTATGTCTGTTTTCATGGGTGCTTCTACACCTACAGGCACTAAGCTAATAAGGAACAGGCTAACTTTTCAGAGCTATGTCCTGAGGCAATGTGTATTTAACCTTTAACAGACTCCAAAATAGAGAAAACCAGCCTGTTTTCCTGGAGCGAACAACTGTCTTTCCAATTCTATTGCTTACACACACACACCTTGTCCACCTCATCTCTCCTTTGACAAAAAGTTAATACAAGAGAAACCAGTATAACAGACTCATACAAAGTCAGCTTTCCCAAGTGAGTATTCCTGCTGCCTTCCGGTTCTGTAGGAGAGGTGCAGTGCACAACACACCATAGCACCTTTCCAGACTGAGAAGTACCTTGTTTAAGTTAAGTTACAATGTATCTGGGGCAAAGGCATTATTGGGTAAAAATTGGACAATATATATAAATCTCCTGTGCAGATTAGGACCTAAAAATAGCTGGAGTAGTACTAGAGTACTGAAACTTCCAAAGAATGCGTTATATTCTTGGTAAAGGTTTCACTGGGGAAAAATCAATTTTCTGTCATCCTCATCAATTATTTAGTAAAGATCCCTGCAGAATGCTATGAACCGTAAAAATCTTTACCATAAAAATAAATTGGACATCCAAAATTTCTGATTATGCCCTTAAAGTTCTGTATATGATGAGAACCTGTAACACACCGACACACAGATGCACCCTCTATAAAAAGGGATTTTCAGCTGCTTTAACTTTGGACATTGGAAACTTAACAGAAGATGCATAATCTTAATACAATTCATTTGATATGAATATGAAAAAGCAATATACATTTTGCCTGGCAGCATTACTTAATTCCCACACAAAGTGTGGAAGAGTGGGCTAAGAACATTATGAAGTTTAGCAAGGACAAGTGTAAGGTCTTGCACTGGGGTAAACATAATCCAGGAGTGCAGCACAGGCTAGGATCTGCAGGGCTGGGGAGCAGCTCTGCGGAAAAGGATCTGCAGGTCCTGGTGGACAGCTAGCTCACTATGAGTGAGCAGTGTGCTGCTGTGGCAAAGAAAGCCAACAAGAAGCTGCGTTACATCAACAAGGGCATCATCAGCAGAGATAACAAAGTCATTATCCCACTCTACACGGTGTTTGTCAGGCCACACCTGGAATGTTCAGTTTTGGTTCCCGCTATACAGAAAAGATGTGGAGAGGTTGGAAACGGTGCAGAGAAGGGTCACAAAGATGACCCAAGGACCAGCAAGCCATATGAGGAACAGCTGAGAGAACTGGGTTTGTTCAGCCTTGAGAGAAGGCTCAGGGGAGACCTTATCATCATGCTCCAGTATTTAAAAGGTGGCTGCAAAGATGGAGACTCCCTTTTTACAAGGACTCACATGGAAAAGATGAGGGGTAACTGGCACAAGTTACTCCTGGGGAGATTCCGAGTGGACACATGAGGAAAATTTTTCACAATGAGAACAATGAACCACTCGAATCTCCCCAGGGAAGTGGTGGACTCCCAAGTGTTGGGCACTTTAAAGATTCAGCTTGACAGGGTGCTGGGACATCTAGTTTTGGTCACGCTTTGCCTAGAAAGGTTGGACCAGATGATCCTTGAGGTCCCTTCCAACCTGGTACTTTATGAGTCTATGAAATACTTAAAAGACAAGTACAGAAGAAGCAAAATATAACTTTTCAGTAAATAGTAACTAAAGAGAATAAAGCAATATTCCAGAACTTCCCATCTCCTTTCCCTTCCTTTTGGTTATCATTTACAGCAAACAAAGAACCTGATGAATAATTACTGAGGGTTTAGCATTGTGTGATCAACAGCAGAGTGTGTGAAGAACAGTGCCCTTTGAGAGGGAAACTTTGCTATGCAACAGCTAGAAGCGTTAAAAGGCAAGAAATGCTGTCCTGTATTATATGAAGATTTTGTATTTTTCCAGCAAATCAATTCTCTGCAACACAGTGGGCCAAGCTGAATACCCAAAATAAGAGTTTCTTTGCCATGACCATTAAAAAGCCCAACATAAAAAGGCTAAAAGGATCAACTGGAACAGCATTCACAAGGGGTGGAACTGTAATGTTTCACTAGACTTCAGTTGTGAATGCTCCATTGCTGGCAGTGTTCAAGGCCAGGTTGAACATAGCCTTGGGTGGCATGGTTTAGTGGGAGGTGTCCCTGCCCCTGGCAGAGGGGGTTGGAACTTGATGATCTTAAGGTCCTTTCCAACCCTAACTATTCTATGATTCTATGATTCTGGACAGTTTACTGTGCAGCAGGTGAAAGTATTAACTGAAAGAATCACCATAGGTGCCAAAATCTGCAAGACATTCTCTGGCCTGTCTTGGTGCTTTTGTGCTGCACGAAAGACTTAATGAGAGTGAAACCCATCTGCAGTTCCCCAGCTGGGGATTTTTGTGATATAAAAGAGTCTGTGAGTGACTGTGGAGTTGCCTACCCCATATGAGGCCACACACCCCTGCAAACTGAGCAGAGAGAGGGGAGGGCACAGGGAGGGAGGGAAAGCATGCCTGGGGTTTGCTGCTCTAGCCACCTGCAGCTGGTCCATAGGCCCTCAGGAGCTGTCACCATCTGCTACTACCTGGTGCCAGGGCAGGCATTTATCCAGCCAGAAAGGCCAGGGACTTCACAGCAGCTCTCCACTCTTCTGGTGTACAGAGAAGAGACCCTTAATCTGCCAAAATCCTATGGATATCTCCAGGCGCTTACCTGAATTGGCCTTCTGGTCTTGGACCTGGAGGAATATTCATATATAAAGCAAATAAACACATGGCCAAGTTTTGATTTAGAAAATATTAAACCATTAATGAGAAGTATATCCATTGCAAATATTAAAGTCATCTGCTACCAATAACATTGTATGAAATTATGGAAATAGTTCTTGCCTACAGAAATGCAATCTGCTGCAGTTCCTAATGCTTCCAGATAGTTACTGAAATGTATATGAAGATTACTGAACTGGGGTTCAAGTCATGGTGATAAAAGCAATTTTCAGTTTCTGTTGGTACTTGCAGAGATTTAATTTTAGAACTGTATCCTTAGGCAAGTAATATAGGATTAGATCCCTACACACTGCATCCGAAGTCATACTGAAATGTCACTTGTAAAACACACTTTCACGATCTTGTTATTTGACTTGTAAACATGTCAGTCAAATCTGCAAAGAAAGCCTGCAGTATATGTAGGAATGTGTACTGAGGTAGTATATTACAGTACTAATGGATCATACTTTTGTAAAATCAGGAAGCTTCCATAACTGAGGAAAATATACACATTGTTCTTTTGGAATATTCTTGCTGAAGCAAGTAGAAGGAGTCCGTGGGGAAACAGTCCAATACCACGCTGAGAAGACAACTGATATAAAGATTATGAAGGTATCAAGACATTAATGAGGCTGCAAAGAGGATGACAAACCTGTATCAGAATTTAAAGATCTGTACTGACAGTAGGGGAACAATTCCTGGGTTTCCCCAGCAAAGGAGAGCAGAAAAGGCTCAAGCAGGTGGCACAGAGCTGCCACATCACTCGTATCACTAGGATTCAAATCCCAGAGTATTTATCTGGTGCCCCTCTTCAGTTAGTTTACACCTTTCTAGACAATAACAATGGTCATTTGAATTACACATTTGTCAATAATTTGACTAAAATCCTCGAATGATCTCTTTAGGAGCCTTACCACTTCCCACCACAGCAACAATTACTACACAGATGCATTTAGTAAGCAAATACAGAAGATATTAAGTGAGTGAGCTGTACTACCAATGAATTCTCTTTAAGCAATTTGAAGAAAGCAGTAATTTCTTTGGCAACCAGGCAGCAGGTTACCCTAGTGACATTAATTCCTTCTGCATCCTACATAGGACTGAATCTGGAATTAGCAGAGGTGGAAAATGCCCCTGCAGCTCAGGCAGAAATAATACACTTCTCGCTGCAAGTGGAAGCTTCTCTTCAGGAGACGATTGTGCTTCACTGCTCTTCATCAAACAGGGTAACATGAATATACATTTCACTAACAGGCATGAGCAGCAATGGAAACTCAACTGATCATGAACTGAGAGAACTGTCAAACACTTGAGCCACATTTATCCTGCACAAAATGAATAAACATTAACGCCAGGAAATAAAGCCACCCTGAAAGCCTGAAGAATGAACAAAGAAGCTTTTTGCCTGTGCTTAATCCAGCTAAACCTTCTTAAAGTCCCAGTCGAAATAAATACTTGACATGACTTTCATCCACAATAGCTTTCTTGCCCATTATATCCTCCTCCATTTATGAAAGGACTGTAAGTTTATATGTAAGAATCCACAGAGCCTAAAGTACAGATACTGAGACTGTTATTTTGGAAAAAAATCAATTCTGAATGGTGGAATTACTAGGGCTTTACCTTCCCAGGCTCTTTTGCCAAATTTATATAGAGAACACATTCTTTCAGTGACAGCATGATATCCATCAGTGGTGACCTTAAAGCCAGTGTTCTGATAGTTTTCTGTGTACAAGTATCACCATAACCATATGCATCACCGTTACAAAGACAACCACAAAATCCTAACAGCCATCAATACAACCTCATATAATGTTAATCTCATATAATGTTAATTTTCATCTAGCATTTTTTCCTTGTCATCACATGGAAAGACAGCAGTTGCAAACTGTTCATATCAATGACAACATATATTCCACGAGAATATAAATCTAACTAACTTAATCTAATTTTTTAATGTAGTGTAAGCTATCTGGCCACCTTGAAATGCTGCAGTCTGTCTGCTCCTAATGTATATTTATTTAACAGTAGCTCACTGGAGAGCTCTACTGTGTGAGCCAATATTTTTGTTCATAAATCAGACATTCAAAGAACAGCCACAGGAGTCAAAAGAGACCTGTAAGTGTATTTTTCTCTTAAAAATAATGTTCCTCTGCCTTATAATAGAAAAGTTTTACAAAATTCAAAATTCTTGCTCAGATTTCCAACATCTGTTGTATGTATAAAAAAAAAAACACCAAAAAACTAGAATTGTGAGGCTTATAGATTCTGTCTGTAACACCCAGAATACCCAGACCTGGTGATGTGGTGGTGTAGCAACCAGTAGGACTGAGAATGGGGACCTCAGCCAAACACCGCATAAAAATAAGGGTTCTAAACTAAAGACACAATGAGGCATCTTAACACACCTCAAAGTGCTTGTGCATTAAGCATGCACTTAAATTCATGCCTCAAAGTGCTTATGCATTAAGCATGCACTTAAATTCAAACACAAACTTAACTGCTTAACTGAAGAGGAACAAATTTAAACATGCACTACAAGTTAAACCAAACAGCAGCAGGCAAAAATCATCACGTGTGTCTGTGAAAAACAATCACATTCCAAGTTTAGAAATGGCTCAGGAGATGAGTGTGATGACACATACAGAAGAAATGATAGTAACAAAGAACACCAGAGGAAGCAACAATATTAGAAATCTTCACACTGGCAAAGAACAACAAACAAATATTTGGGTTTACAGAGTAATAAAAATACAGTGCAGAGTGTAGGAAATACTCCAGTGATCAACGGTACAGCTAGCTGTGCCCTGTAACTGTTTGCCTGTTACCTGTAGAGAGAAGAGTGGTGGTGCATACTGCTGAATCTGCAGTTAACTCTTATTTATGTAATCTGTGCACTGGAGACTAAACATGAAGCCCTGCAGGTGCTTTGAAAGACCAGAGCCAAGAAGAACAGGAGTTCTTGAGACAAGCATTCAAAACTCAAAGATCAAGCAAATGGCTAGAGTAAGAGCAGTCCTGAGTTCAGCTGCATAAACTCTCGAAAACTGAAGCACGGAGAAATCTCTGCAACTATTTACAGTTTTAAATATTCTGATATGCAGATGACACACTGCAAGGACACTTGCAGTGCAGTCTGAATAGATCAAACTCTTATCCTGACATATTTGGATCAGGAATATCTGTCAGGTTTCAGCTAAGCTCACATTGCTGTTTCTTAGAATCATAGAATAGTCAGGGT
Organism: Amazona ochrocephala; assembly: GCA_039720435.1. Taxonomy (NCBI): domain Eukaryota; kingdom Metazoa; phylum Chordata; class Aves; order Psittaciformes; family Psittacidae; genus Amazona; species Amazona ochrocephala. The sequence continues at coordinate 74,790,059 of CM077881.1, read as the reverse complement.
TGGAAAGGACCTTAGGATCATCCAGTTCCACCCCCCCTGCCATGGGCAGGGACACCTCCCACTAAACCATGCCACCAAAGGCTCTGTCCAACCTGGCCTTGAACACCGCCAGGGACGGCGCATTCACAACTTCCCTGGGCAACCCATTCCAGTGCCTCACTACCCTTACTGTAAAGAACTTCCTCCTTATATCCAATCTAAACTATTAGGCAATCATTTAACTCCTGTGCCAGATTTTGGGCTGGTGTGTGATTTCATAGCAGAAATCCAAACTACTACATGGCAATTATCCCAGGAGTACCAAAACCACATACAAGTGTCTCTCTCACTGACAAATGTGGGTTTGTTTTTATAGCAGCATTACTAAGTTGAGGTAAGCAGCACACTGTTCTACATCTATGGCCTTGCCTACTTTGCTCTATACAAAACCTAAAATGTCATCTCTATTCTACAGTAGAATTCACAGGTTATATCATTCTTGACACATCAACACCCATCTGTTGCATTTGGTTGACAGGTGCAAGCCTTTGTTTTGTGTTTTACAAAACAGCTGCTTTACAAGGCAATTTTATACTTCACTTTAACTCCATTTGTCCAAACTTTGAAGACCCACTTTCTAATCCCTGAAGCAAAGTACCAAACTGTGTATTATGAAACTTGGATTTACACATCAACATGCTGCGCATGAAGAAATTTATCTCACCCTAAGGACTCTTGTTGAGGACAAAGATGGCAGATGTACTTGACAAAAGACACTGGAGACTTTTGATCATGTCAGTTAGGCTATCTAAGTGATCTTGTTAGTACTTGACCACATTACTGCAAGGTGAGTATTCTGCAAGGTGAATATTTGCACCTGGATTTTACCAGTGAACAGAAAAAGGACTCTAAATTCTGTCAAGTCTGTTCTAATCAGATTTGAATAGCCCATTTAATTCAAAGCTAATGCATCTTATTAAGCATGAGTGGAATTAATTTCCTAGTGAAAACCTGAATGCAGCAGGAAAAATAGGGAATAAATGTTTAGTTTGGCCTTGATGGCTAATTCATGGTACTTTAGTACACTATTATCAAAGGTGTCTGAATAACTTCAATAAAATGCTATAATATATTATTGCAGAAAACATCATCTCCACATAATATTCCTTTGAATAATGAATACTATTTAGACATCAAGATTCCACTTTCACACAGAGTTATAACATTAGTTCTACAAGGTCAGGTATGACATTCTGAGAAAACAAATATTCCAGGTAATGCAACTATTTAAAAATCATGATTACAACTTGGTATATTTTGGAGAATACTGTTAATGTATATTTGTTAAACCTCTTAATTTGCCTCAAATTACACGATTTGGAGCAGCTTTCTGAAGCTTGTATTTATTGCAGGTATAAGGTCTATTTTTTGTCTAAGCGCTAGGTTGACACATTAACAGAAAGTGGCAGGGAAAGAAACATGGGTTCTCCCACAGCAAGCACACTAATGCAGGGCTTAAAAATGAAGCAGCAGCAGCAGCAGCAGCACATTTTTGCTTAGACCTTTGAACTGTACCATATGGTTGATGGTCAATTAGGCAAAGATTTATCAGTCCCTGACTGGAATGTGTCCAGGACTTGCTATTTCCTTAGATCTTTGAACCAGAGGACTAGAACCGAACATTTTCTGGACTCACACAAGACATGGTGCACTTTTAAATCTTTGAAAGAAATGAAGAAAATGTAATGTATATTTTCTTGGGTATGCATTTCTAGATTTTAGAATGAAAATATACCAGTGCTATAAAATCTACAAAGGGCAGTTTCATGTTACAGCTTTAGCCAAGTTAACATCCCACCACCATCAAAAAGGTAAGGTCCAAATCCTTACCAATTCCCCTCAAGCAGTCGTATCGCTTACTTTACATCTGCTTCAGCAACCACCAAATTGCGTGGCAAGGAACGTTCTATTCACTAAAATGACAGAACACTAACTCACTAAAAGCATCGGGTTTATTGCTGAGTTAGCAAATTGAATGGGTTCACCATGCAATCCAAGTGATGCAAAATCTGATATGAGAGACAGGTGATCCCATGACTGGGAAGGGACAGCAAGGGAGAAAGGAATGAGATGACTTCTGTCTGGAAGCACAACACTGTTATGTTTCTAATCTAAACATCAACTATTTTCTACTCCCTGGACACCTTGCTTCTGCTTTTAGCTGAATGCTTTGTAAATTCATTTATATCACACTGAAGTGCAGCACTGAGTTCTTGAGCAAGTCCCTAACTTCAAGTCTGAAAGTGCTAAGAATGGAATAAAAAATAAGAACTTCAGAATAAATCCAGTAGGAATTTCATCCAAGACAGTATTGGAGAGGATATCAAGATCTGTAACATAAAATGTTGCAACTGCATAGGAAAAGATGTAACTTTTTCATTCAAGACTGCATATTTCATTTATTTGATAATGGACCGAACCACAGATACAATATTAGATTGAAATAGGACATGATTTCTTTCCCCCATCAGATTACTTAAGGCAATAGAGATTTAAAAAAAAAGTTGTTTATAGTGAAAATCCTAAGCCAAAATTTGGCACTAATGAAGTCAGTCAAACATGAAGCTTTTATGTCACATTGTTAAAGCTTAATTTTAAATTCCATATAAGACTATATGGTTCAATTCTGCTTTTATAGACAGATAGTAGGGGTTTTCTTTGCTTGTTTATTAGAAGCATACTTGAGTGCATCTATTCAGTTCGCTGAAAAAAAATGAAAACATAATTTGCAGTATTGTAATCCATGAGGCTTAATTCCTTTGCAGTTGCCATTTCAATGTAGCAACAGATTCCACTCTCTGTATTGCTACAAAGACATTAAACTTCCCCTGATGATTTTGTATAGTGAGGGGAAGAAATGTAATTGAACTGTTCAATTGGCTTCATTTGAAGGTTTTTATTTGTTTTCCTTTTCATAAGCATCACCTCATCATTGCAATTCATATTTTCATAGATGTTGGAATATTCTTCTATTATAATGAAACTATAAAACATTTATATAGTCCCATTTTTCCATGTCACCCATTTGCTGAAACCCCATGGAACAGTAGGTAACCTCTAATATAGCAAGTGTAACGTGGGAATAAGAATGCTACTTAAAACCAACTTCAATTGTAAATTTACTAGCAGCACTATATAAAAAAAGAGTATATTTACGGCATTTAGGGGTTTACACAGCCTACTGAATAATACTGGTGCATTGCAAATCATGGCTATTCTATTTCTATGACCTTTCCCAAATGCTCCATTAAACTCTGTCAGGGAAAACACTCTTTCTTGATTTGACAGATGAATGCAAACTTTATTACCCTAACAGAGGGGCTTGACAAAAACTTGACTGCTGCTCTGGCATTAAGTGTTTTTTTCATTATTATTTTACCATACAGTTCAATAAAGAAGCTTCAATTACTTTGGCAAAACATAGTCTTTCTACACTGGTAAGACACTGCAGGAGGTGGCTAGGATTCTTAGCTAGGTGTATAGCAAAGGACAAATGAAGATATTAGATGTTTTAGCTGGAGTTATTCACAAAACAGCATGTAAGCTGGATACCAAGAATTCTGGTAGCAGATTCTCAACTAGCAAACATTGCTATGAAATATCTGGTATTATATGAGCACCAGACCACCAAGATCTGGTTTTCTGTTCTACAGCACAAAGGTGCATCCTTTCTAGAGTCTATTTGCACTGTGTATGTTCAGAGCTTTCCTATTTTTTTCAGATATATTGGAAAGGATGGGAAGGAATAGAGAGAGATCATTTAGTACACTGCTTCCAAACCTTTTTTAAAATCCAACAACCAGATACTACTTGGGGAAAAAAAAGTCTATGGAAAATGTTGCATTCTTTTATTTGGTGGGAAGGCATGTGATAAATATTTGGCATTTAGGCAAAAGAAGTTGTACTAAATTAAAATGTTACCATATGTACCATTTTCATGTAAAATATTAATTAGAAAAATTATAATAATATGGCCTAATTCCTGCCTTTGCCCGTCGAAAGTCAACAACACATAGCTGCTAACACACAAAAATGTATTTGTATGAAGCTGTAGTTTGCGTTTTGTAAATGCAATTCTTTACACAAGAACACCATCATCTCTTGTTTAGGATACCACCAGGGGCTGCAGACCATCGATTTACTCATGTAGGTGCAGTCCATCCTTCTGCCCTAAGGAAAAAATGAATTATGACTGAACCATTTCTGAGATACTTTTTGCAGGACACCTCAGCAAATGATCAGAACACTTGTGTTTGACCACAAATTCTATAAAGAATAGTGATTACCTTGAAAATGCACAGTGAGATTATGACATATTATACTCTTCATGTACATAGTAATGGATTCTGATTGCAAAATACAATGGACAAAAACTCGGTCCTAGTAAATTCAGCTATTCAGTGCTACAGACTTCAGTAAAAGCCAACATTTCAGCCCTATTTTGTATGATTCAGTAATTTAGAGCATACAGGTAAGAATCTGTGCTCACTGCATTCTGCAGCCTATCATCAGTTACTGAAAGATATTCCAACTCTGTAATATTTTTTAAATGGTCTGACTCTGCTCTATCGGATACAATTATGCATTCTTTCCACAACTGCATGAACCTCTGTAAGTGGCAGGAAAAATCACTTACAAAGTCTCCTAAGTACTCTAGAGCTAAAGTACGTCTCTGTGGCTTTTAAAAAATTCAGGAGCAAAACATCAAACTCTACGGTGTGAGCAGCTGCCAAAGGTCAGCGTTAGCAGAAGAATCTTATTCATTCATCAGTATTCCTGTGGAACAGTATGTCATCTGCAGTTTGACATAGAGTGAAGAACATAAAATCTGCCAGCATCTGAGGAAACAAGGTCTGAAAGGAGGAATAGTATTTTATAAAGCAGTATCTAGGGCAGTTGCATTTTAACATAATTAAATACTGCACTGCTGGAAGTACAGAATACCCTGAATTGCTTGTAAACGCAGTTAAGCCTTTTAATCAGACCATTAACTTTCATATCAACAAAAATGATAGTCAGTAGAGAAAAATAAAGCAATTAATATTAAGTATTACTTAGATAAACTTCAGGATGTCCAAAACAATAAGCAGGGTGATAGATTTAGCTGAATGTATTAAGTTTGGAATATAAATTAAACTCTGTTACTCAAGATAACTAAATATGTTGGCTGCATTAATACCTGCTAATGATGCAAGCTGCTTTAAGAGATAAGAGACCCCAGATTCTCTGGTGTGGAACTGGTATTTTACACTGCACTCCAGTATACTCCATTAGACCCTCAAGGATCCCAGCATAAAATGGATGCTAATGGTGCAGGTTATGCTCCTCTCCTTTTCTCTGGTGTTGGCATAAATCCAGGCTCAAATCCCCCATCCCTGTGGTTCAGTCTTCTCAGGACCAGATAAATGACATTTCCCCCCCTCGCTGATGAATGAATTCTGTACAAAGTGGACACAAGAATTTGAAGGGAAAAAAGGCTATATTCTCCTTTTGTGCATGCATTTGGTTTACAGCATTCATAAGTCTGCAACTCCCAGGATTTGGGTCATGATCACCAAAGCTACGCAGCAGTCTCTGGTTATTCACACAAAAACAGCACAGCACTTAAAAGAATGCACAGTGTAGGTTTAGTAAACAATAAGTCAAAATCCCTCCCAAAAATATATGCTGTGTTTTGATTGTATTGAAAAGAAAATTCTCTTCTTAAGGACTGCATAAACAACTCCTGAATCCAAATATAAAATTTAAATGAAAAATTAATGGATACTGCGTGAAGCCTTTGTTTTCTGTGCATCTCTGGTTTAAATCTGAGGCTACTTATCTTACTACCTGATGGGGTTCCCCTGCTTTGTTGTTTACTTGTTCTGAAGAAGTCATTCTTCCAGTAATAAATTGAAAAGATAACAGTCATTTATGTTTTCTATCTATCATGTCACTGTCTTAACCCTTAGAGACTCTTGCACTTCAAAAATAGGCCAGAAGAAACACTAAGCTTATGTGTCACTGGAATTAAGGCAAGACCTTAATTCCTTTACTCAGAATTTATCTCTATTTTACAAAAAGCACTTAAGAGGCAAATCCTTACTTGGAATTTAATTCTATTTTACAAAAAGCACTTACATAGGATTTGCAGCTTTCACTTTTTGAATTTAAAAATAGGAAAAAATATTACTAAGAGCATTCCTATTGATTTAACAACTGAAACTTGTGATATTGCTTACAGGGATTGGAGGTTTTAAGCCAGGTAGCCAGGACATATATAAAGTCATAATATGGGAAACAATAAAAGCTATTATAAATCTTTTTGCATTCTTACAATGTTTTTCTTAGATTAGAAATCCACATTTCCATTGCCAGGTCCTGAAGCATGAGACAGAACTCGACAAAGAACAGAATTTTTCTTTCATTTTCACAAAATTGATGCAATTGTTTCACACTTTGTTGAATTACACAGTCACAAGTATGGAATGGTACTGTTCGTAGGAGTACTACTGACAATCTGTTTAAAATGGATTCAAACACCTAACAGAATTCACTGTACTCTGCTTACATGAAACACTGCTTCTCAGCAGGAGTGTAGGTCACTGTTCTATAATCTAAGTGTACTAAATGTTCTGGTAAGATTTCATTTGATTTCAGGGAAAGAGGTGCTAAGAATGACAACTGAAATAATTACACACATTTCTGTCATTGCAGGACTATCATCTTTGACTGTTTTAGATGTCATTTAGACTTGTCATAGATCTTAAAATCTGTGGAAATCTATGCATTAACTTGTCATGTACAATGACACTTCGATTACACTTTAATTCTGTATTCTTTTAGTTCAGTGCTTGAAAACGGGGTATTTGTCTCTGAAAGGTAAAAGAGAAAGAATGTTTAGTGCCACGTTAAGTTTTTTAATACTAAATCCCTGGAGATATGGAGCTGGTCTGCTTAAGCCGATAGGAACTAATTAAGACAGAAGCTGATTCTGCTGCCTGTCTCAGAATGAAACAGGAATGATATCAAAGTGTTATTATTTCTGCTAATTTCTTAGTGCTGTACACAGAAGTTAAAAATGATAAGTCATGCCACTTTGGCTTGTAACTACTTGCTGAAGTAAACCTGGGTGCCTGAGTGCTATTCTTTATTTGCAGCAATAGGACTTTTATATACTCCTAAAGGAGCCTTCTCATATTTTGCAGACTTCTCAGAGAGGAGCTGGACAGCAAACTGACACATTTTCCAGATATTGATTGTCCCTTGGTCTACTGCTCTATAGCCTGTTTCCTGATTTCCCAAAGTGAGAGTTCTGATTCAGCATCAATATACCACTTAAATTGCCATCTTATTGGGCCTTTCTTCAAGGGAATTAATAGAATACAGATAAAACGCCAATTCTTGAACAAGTGCTTCACACTTCTCATATATGCATTTACACACAAGAAAGATTATCTATTGGAATACTCATTAAGGTGAGGTTTGAGAAGAATGTTATTTATTCTGTCCACAAAGTTGTGAAGAAAAGACTGATAAATAGTTTTGTATCCTCTCTGTTTTAGAGAATATGAACCTTCACAACCAGAACACTGAACACGATGTATACAGCATGTACATTTTTTAATTACTGAAATTGTAGCACATTGCAAGGAAAATCAAAGCAGGAGAAACATCAGTCTTATTTTAGCATCATTTTAACTAGACACTACTTAGTTGTCTACAAAGTAAACACAGCATACAGCTGCAGAGCTTGCATTTATCTTTCAAATGTTTCTGACAGTGTTCTAAACTCCAGATACTAGGGTCTACTGTAAAGATAAACTACATGTGAGAATCAATCAGGTCTGCATTTATACACATTTAAAGTTTGAGACTTTTTCCTTCACGCTTTCAGTCTGGGCACAACAGCACACAAAAAACACCTCAGTATTCTAGCAGAAAGCAATAGGATGGGAAAATACCTAGTAACTCGGTGTGTCCTATGAAAAAGTAGGAAAGCTTAGTTAAATCATAGAATCATAGACTGCTTTGGGTTGGAAAGGACCTTGAGATCATCTAGTTCCAACCCCCCTGTCACGGGCAGGGACACCTTCCACTAGACCATGTCGCCCATGGCCCTGTCCAACGCTGCCAGGGATGGAGCATTTACCACTTCTTTGGGCAACCTGTTCCAGTACTTCACCACCCTCACAGCAACTTAGACACAAATTTATTACTATATTTTCTGCATGTATGTACATACACACACATACACAGACAGAATCATCTCCTTGCATGTTTCTTATTAAAGACTGTAGTCTTCATACAAAATCTGACGGGTTTAGTTTATTTGGTCCTAGTGTCTATGTCCTGGAACTCATAATTCTCAGTGTGACATCATTATCAGTCATTCTAAAGACGCTAATGGTATTACAGATTACCTCAGACAGGAAAACAAACAGAAAAAAATAATCATACCAATCGGAATTCTGTTTTCATAAAACTCGTCTTAATAACAAAAATGCTTGAAGGAAGAGGAATGAAACACTGGTAATCATCTATCATGTTTATTTTCCTCGTGATACATCCAAAGCATCACTTGGACAACCCAAATGGTATTTGGTTGCATACAGAGAGACGCCTACTGCCATTTTAGACAAATGGTATTTGGTTGCTTACAGAGAGGTGTCTAGAGCCATTTTAGACAACCTCAAGTACCCCAGCTGGCTTCCCCTTGCTTGGGACCCTCTTACATTTTGTATATCATCTGCTAGCCCTGTGAGGGTATCTTCAGTGGCCTGCAATACCTAAACTGGCATTAGACTTCTACGTTTAGGCACCTGAAAGCCTAATCCATACTCCCTTTTGCTCTGGTCTACACTGTATGAAATATATGGGAGTATTAGCATGGTATATTAATTTTACACTGACAAGTAGGAAACTGAAAAACAAAAGTGGTCTTCTGATGATTAACATTTTAATACAACAGCATCTTCAGTGAAACATTAACTTCACGTTCAGTGGTTTGCATAAACATGCTTACACTATTTTTGCAAAAAAAAAGATTAACTCTGTCAGCAGTGCTGATTTAACACTCAAGCTGGGTATCTCAGGACCCTGCTGTTGTCTGCTGTTGACTATTATCCCTTCTTGTCTGGGACAAAGCTGTCAAACTGAATTAATATTGTATTAATATATTATTAATATAGTTGTACTATTATATTATAAAATATATAATATATTGTACATTATACATTATATATTATTATATTAAATACTTATATATTATATATTATATATTTATATAATTATATAATATTGATATAATTGTATTAATACAGTATTAATATAGCTCACCATAAAAAAGGGGAGGAGGGGAAAAGACAGCAGATCAGATGCAGGTAAGCATAGAGAGATAAAAACCAGAACGTTGTTCTTTATCTGGTATACAAAATTAGGATTATCAATACTGGCAGCATAAGGAGGAGAAAAATATGTTACATAGAATACTTATAATGCTGTATTATTATGCAATGTATCTAATAATATATTTACTGTAAGACTCTATAGCAGCTAATAACACTAAGCCAGGGATGATCTTTTCATGACACTCTACACAAAAGCTGGTCTCCAGCTTTCCTAAAAATCTGACAGGTTTCTACAAAGAACAGATGGATGGAAACAGACTGGGCAGCACAAAGTGCAGAATTATTGCCAGTAAACCATCACAGTGGCAGAAATACACTGATAACCTGAATTCTCAGTAAGTTTTGCAGACATAACAGTGTAGGAGTTTTAATGATGGATAAAAGAACAGTGCTTTCAGCATATTTATGTTAATATCCTTCAAAGTGTGCGAGTTAAGAGAAGTAAAAAAAACCCCACATATGTACTTGTATATGAATTAAATTAAAACACATTGGAGCCCAGCAGAATGGGCCAAGTGAATTCAGGAGGTAGTATCGCATTAATGATAAAACATACTAGACAGGGTGAAGGAAAGTCATGCAGGGTTCTGAAGTGGAAACTTTCAGCTAACAATTTCCACAGCTGGTATTTGATGGAATAAAAAAGGGCAATTTAGAAGAAGGGGAAAAACTAACTGAAGCAACATTCGAGGAAAACAGGTTTGCAGCAGTGATAGAACAGAATGGAGGCTCTTACTCCTACAAAGGACCTTCCTTTGCAGAATTCTAACCTGGATGGACAAACTGCTCCAATTTAGCAGATTTGATTTATCCCACCTCTCAATTCAAACTTAAAGTTCTACCTACTGTTACAGCTTTCTCTCATACCATCCAAGGAATCATAAATAGAGATCTTTGCATTAGTGTTTGCTCTCTGATTTACCTTCATACCAAAGCATTCTGCGTAAGCAAGTAATTGAGCGAGATGAAAAGAATTCCAAAGATAGTGCTGGCAGCTCAGACTCCACCTTGAACAAAGACTTCAGTTCTATTCTACTACACTAGAAGGAATTCAAGAAAGATCGATGAAACTATGAAAAAGGAAAGTATTTTAAATGTGCTGGAAAAAAAACTCTGTTAACTAATGACACTTGTAGCACATAATTATCTACAAATACACGGCAAATCTAAGTAGAAATTGAAAGAAGCTAGCATAGCAAAAAGGGTATAACTAAAAAAAAATGTCATTATGAGAAAGGAAAATGTAACAGCACCTTTAAGCAGTGAGCTCTATTGGAATGTGGAATAACTTCCCAGAGAAAGCTCCATTCCCCAAAAAATTTGCAATCAGACTGAATGAAAAGCTGATTGAAGACAGTATACAAAAATAAACTGTAGCCATAAAACTGCTGAAATAATAAAAACATGATGTGAATTATCCTGTTTTTTAAATATTTCTAATTTACATCAAAGTTTTACTAAGATATGTGAGCTGCTGTACACATCACGCAAGGCACTGGTGTTTTAATAGTACACCTATGCCCTTAACCACAAAGCAGAACATTCTTCTACTCCGTTTTAGCTTGGAACTTTACAATGCAGCAATGATGATTCCACCAGGCATATAAGCAGGAAAACACCAGACCACAGTTTGCCACCAGGCAAACTATAGAGGAAATTATTCTGATTTGAAGAAGAAAGTAGGTGGTCCATCATCATAATGCACTTGCCTGCCCCATCTTGTACTGCCATATAAACGACATCAAAAATAAAAGAAAATACCAGTTTTAGGTTATTTTGAAGACTCCAGTGAAACTGTGGACAGAATATCTGGAGCAGAAAACGACATCAAATTGTTTCACTTCAGCTTTCAACACTCAGTTCTTTGATCACAGCCGTCTTAAAAGTTTCTTGTGGAAAACATGCTACAGTTTGATGTATACGTTCTACATTTTTATGCGAAATTACTCTTACTGAACTACACACCAGTGTCTGAAAGTAAAGATCATGACTAAAAAGCTCAGATCAATCAGTTGCTATGAAATTAAAAATAGAGCTTGATCTGTTTATTTCAAAATTTATACAGCACCTTCAGAATTAACTATCTTTCTGTCAAACTTTGTTACCTTACCTTAGTTCATGAAAGGATCTCTGAAATAGTTTCCATTTGACCTACGTACCAGTTGCTCTTTTATATTCTCACTTTCTACACATCTTATTCTACTGTATAAACTAGGCATCCCTACATTGCCATTGTATCAGTACCCTCTGATTAAAGAACAGCTAAAGTACAACACCAGTAGTTATTGAGAAACTATACAATAAAAACAATGTTACTTTTAATATTCAGTGATATTTATGCATCTCTTCCTTAGGTGAGAAGCTTAAGAGTTACTTATCATTTTTAATCTTTTTCTTTATATTCCCTCACATCCCATGTTTCTTCACAAGCCTCCTGGCAACATCCCCCAGGCAAAGGCTTCCTGGAGCAAATTCTCAAGTGGCGCCATGACATCTGTGCATCAGCTGAGGATCATTTTATTACACATACATTACTGATCAAATGCAGCATTGGCCCATCTGCAGTGTCACTCTTTTTGCTCAGAAAAGCTGCAACCTTTCCTCCGAACTAGAACAGTCATGCCAAAAGATCCTTGAATCAAAACAATTACATTCATCAACAGAATGCAAAATTTGCAGCATTAATGAATAGGCACCAGCTGCAGTTGCACAGATTACAAAATGCGTAGTCACCATGTTCAGATACTCAAATAAAAATAGTTCCTCTCTGCTGCCATCTACAGATACATTTGAAATTGTAAAATCTACTTTTTACTTCCAGATACGTATTAAAGAACAGGATCTCGATGCTCCCTGCAAACCAGTTCACCCCAAATATCTCAACAGTGTTACCTCAACATATTAGAAGTGTCAGGCGAAGCTAAGTCCAAGTGACAGGTCGTCGAAAGGTCTTTAGGTGTTGCCACGGTGATTTAGATGATGCCAAGTGATGCTGTGTCCTGCGCAAAATCCTTATCTGGAAGTTAGGTGCTCATGTTCTCTGTCCAATACATGGGAAGAGTTAAGTCTCACACAGATGCCCCTCAGAAGCCAGATGAGCTGCCAAAAGTGAAAGGGAGATTCTAAAGCTCAGGTATATCTTAAATGCTTTTGCTTGAGACCCCAGAACAGCTAAGGCTTACTTACTAGTTGTAGCATTGCTATTTGATGCCTGCTTCAGACACCACACCGTCAGTTTCACAGCTGTACATTCTAACCAGGAGGCTGCAAAGTCAGTTTCCCTCTCTGCATAAAAATGAACCTCAGTAGACCAAAGTGGTACGTTTGTAAAAGACTGACACCTCCAATGCACAGTGGAGACTGTAACTCAGGCTGCTCATCTGTATTAAATGACTGCATGCCTGTGAAGTATAAACCACTATTCTTGCTTAGGGCCCAAAGTGAACATCATTTGATATGCAGTAAATCGATCATGTATGAAACAACTATTATTATGCTCCTGCAGGGAGCTGCCTAAGCATGAGGAGAGAGCAACGAGCAATCCACCGAGCGCTCCCGAAGCGCTCCACACACCCTCGCTGCAGCCGCCGCGCACCTCAGCCCGCGCAGTGTGCGACAGGGGCGGGCCTGGCTGCGCGCTCCCGCCTGAGACCGGGCCCCGCGGGACTCCGCGCTCCGCCCAGGCCTCTTCCCTCAGGGCCCGGGGTGGAAGAGGGTGGGAGAAGGCTCGGGTGCGAGGGAGGCTCGGCGTGGCGGACGGAGGAGAGCAGAAGCAGAACGTCCTGTGCGCATCCCAGGACCCCGCTCGCCAGCAGCGCCTGAGGCGCACCCTGAGTCCGAAGGAGCCCCGCTCGTAGCTCTAACCGCCGTCCCACCGGAGGGAAGACTCTCGCTACCCCACGCGCTGCTGCGCATGCGCCGCCGGGGGCCTTGTCCCAGGTTCTGGACGCGGGGATCGGCCGCGGTATGGGGTCCGTGCTGGCGGTACCTCAGCCGTGGCTGGTGCGGGTCCCCGCATGGCGGCAATGGCCAGGCCAACCATCGTGCCCATGAGAGTCAGGGTGACCGTGCCGGAAGCCTTCATGGTGCTCCACCTGAGGATGAAGATAGTGGAAGAGCAAACCAGTGCCTTGATGCGAGACCTGGAGGAGCTTGGCATCGATGGGCAGAGGTAAGGAGAAAGCAGGGTAAGTTTTTCCCCTTCAGCAGCCTGGCCTAGTGAAAGGCGTTCCTGCCCATTGCAGGGGGCTTGGAACTACATGAGCTTTAAGGTCCCTTCCAACCCAAACCATTCTATGAGTTGCAATTTGGGATATTACTTCATTTTCCTCTTCTCGATCCTCTTTGCACCCCTTTGCCATGCTTTGCTCTTCTCTCCATGAAGGAGCTTGTGCTGGCAGCATCAGCAAGAACAGGCTATAGCAACCTGGAAACCTTCCAGCTCTGTTAGATTAACCTGGTTTCTAATCTAATCACACCTGTAACACATACATGCAATGTCAGGTAGGTTTACATACACAGAGTAGATCAGCCTTTTCTCCTTTTCAGCCTTGAGCATTTCCACTCAGAGACCTCAGAAACACCCGCTCGTCACCCAGCCATTAGCCCTGTGCAGGCCAGGGTAGCATTTGTGGGAGAAAATACACTGTGGAAGAACTGTGAGATGCTGGTGAATCGAATGTGTCGGTTAGAGAGTGTTGTGCAGACACTGAAATCAAACATCTTCCGGCTGCAGGCAGAAAAGGAACTGAATTCCAAGCACACAGGTAGTAAAAACGGGGGTTTTACGACTTCATTCTTCATCATCCCTACTAATGCTTTTTCTGTCAATGAAAGTTTTTTGCCTTTTCCTGTGCAGCCCAATGGGAGCAATGCCTGAATGCACTCCACGAGGAGCATTTGCAAGAAATGAAGACTGTACAGCAAGAAGCAATGAAGTTGCACCAACAACTGAGTGATGTGAAAGAGGCTGAAGAAAAGGCAAAAGAAGTTCAGAGACTGAGTACTGCTCTGGAGATTACAACTTCATCCAAGGTACAAGATTATGATCTTCCAGTAGTTTCAAGTATAAACAGACTTGTTTTTAAGTACATTCATCTCTGACGTAGTTAAACAGAATGTATATTCAGCTGCAAAAGGGAGTTTATGGTATATTGTTGGCAGTAAGAGAAAAAAACATTTGATAATGAGACTCTGTGCTTCCATCAATTAAAACAAATCACATAGGAAATAAAGAATAAAAATATTTGGGATATGTAATTCTGTCATCTTTGTGACTTCAGTTCATCCCAGCTTTTCTTAATAGCTTTTCTGTTTTTCCAGGAATTGCTCTGGTGTTTCACTCTTACACTTCTGTTACTATCTCCCCTGAAGAGAACTTCAATTGAGTATGTCACTCAATCACATTAATTGTACTGACGCATGTGTTGCTTCTTAGTGCTTGCACTCTTATATTCAGTGCTCCAGAACAGAGAACATGAGGCTGGAGATAGAAATCAAGTTCTAGGTGTTAGTACAGCAATTGTATTCTGTAATACCTATTGCTTTTGCAATAGTTAAGAACATGACAGGATAAAAATATCTGTTCCTTTCATCTTTAGATGGATGTAGTAGCTGCAGCTGAGAAACTGAGGAACACAAAACAGAAGATTAACTGTAGACTTCAGGAGGTAAGCACAGGAGCAAGTAGCGCAGTAGGAGACTAAATTTGCCTAGTGTTTAAAGATTTGAAGATTCTTAAATAGTATTCTAGGTGCAATTTCGAAATGTGCAGAACCCAAAGGAACCTGCTAGCCATGCTCATAACTAAATACCCAGACAGAACATCTTCCATATATGCTCTTGAAGTATCTGCTCAATCTGTCTAATTAGAGCTGGATCAGAAAGTGTTTATTTTTCTAGCTCACAGAACAGCTCTCCCAGGAGATCAGCCTGCGGCAGTCTCTGGAGGAATCCCATGCAACTGTGTTGTGTTATCTACAGGGCATGGAAGCAATAGTAGAAGCAGAACAAAAGCAGGATTGAGAAACTTACAGTCTTCTTTTGTGTCTGTTTTCATTTTCTAATCTGGGAGGAAGAGCAAGAACGTGGATGTCGTTCTTAGAAACCAGTTAAAACACTTTTATAACTACAACATTTTGTACAAGTGTTGATCAGAAGACATCGTGTAGTCAAACTTCCTGCCCAAAGTAGGAGTATCACAAACACAGGACTGGAGCAGTGGTGGATTTGTTCAGCAGCACTGTTCAAAGGCTCTGATTCCATGGCTGCTGTAGGCATTTTTGATAGTACTGCCATAATGTTCCAGTTAAGATTTTTTTTTCTACCATCTAATCTGAATGCTCCAAGCTTAAATCTGGGACTACTGCCCCTTCCTTTAATCATTCAGTGCAACTGAAAAGATTTTGACTTCATAATCTTTGTAATTGCCACTTAGATTTGTGGGACACAGCTGGATCCTGCCTTAACCTCTCTTCCCCAGGCTGTACAAACCTCTTTATAATTGGGGTACCAATAAATAAAAAAATATTTTGTTGAGATTGTAAACTTTTTGGAAGTAAGAATGCTTTCTCCATTAACTGCCATGATGACAAAGCTAGATCTTTATTCTCAGATGTATTTGTATTATCTAGCTATTTTGGAGTGTGGGGAGCAGCCATAGTTGATAGTAGAAATGAACTGGCTTGCACATAATTCACTTAATAACTCTGCATGCATATGCACACACCAGCCACATGTGGTCACTCTAACACTTCTGAATTCATAGCAACAGTTTAGTAAGGATAAAAGAAAGCAAATAGCAAAGTATCAAAACTTGAGTAACTGAGGTTTGTTGTTTGGTTTTTTATTTTTTGATCATCATCAAGGTCTCTATTCCTGAAACATACAAAGTTCTGTTAGAAATTACCAGTTGGTTTTGTTTTTTTTTTTTCCCCTACATGCCTTTTATCATCCTTGTGTTCTTCTACAGCAGAAGTGGAAAAATGATGGAGACCTTATTGAACTGTATGAATTACATACATCATGTGAGAAACAAAGGCTTAGTTTCATTAATCTGTCACTTGCTGATGGGTGTAGTTGACCATGTTGCATTCACCTTCATCTTCTATAGCTTGATCTTTTCTGCAGTCTTAATCATGCAAACTTTTAGATTCTGCCTCTCATGTAAAGATGATTATAAGCACACATACACTGTGTTACATCTAGAAATATATAGAATTGATTGCCATAAAAGTCTTCTGCATGAGGCTGGGATGAGCAGAGAGGAGAAGCTGACCAGGCTGTATCTTTTCCACTTAGATTAACTTTTTAGGCTCTGAAATCTGGTAGGTCTGCCTGACTGAATTCTGCATCTTAAAGAATAACATGTAATATCATTGCAGGTACAGATACTACAGCAGGACTGCCAAGACTTGTGTAAAGATGTCCAGCTAGCCCGAGTGAGGCTGCAAGAGGAAGAGGAAAGAACTGCACAGCTGAAGCAACAGTGCACACAACTGAAAGCTGAGCTGGGTATGACAGTGGATTCTTGTCACATCCTTTTAGCCCTTCTCTGACTGCTTCCACAGTGAGAGGAAACAAGCACCAGACCTGTTAATTGAAGGAACTTTTGAGTGAGCCTTTGATGATACCTTGGATGTCACGACATTTTTGGCTAGATTTCCCTCCCTACCCTGCTCATGCTGAATTGTCTTTTGTTGTCTTCATATTTTCCCAGTATGTTATACAGCACAGCAGAATATTATAGGCAGGTTGCTTCAAACTCCAACAAAAATGCTTCTGGTTTTACATCTGTGTGGTTTAGCAGGGATCTCATCTAACTACTGTTTACTTTATCAATGCACAAAAATGTATATGGGCTGCAGGTTACAGTTGACACAAGTCAGTTGCTTACACACCTGACAACTGAATAAGAGTCATAGTGTTATTTGATTTGCTGAAGTAACAACAGAAGTGGTACATGTAGGAGACTGGCATGATGGCATGCTTCATTTAAAAATTAAATAAATTAAAATTACTCTATGGAATCAATTTTTCACAGTAGTTTAGCTGAAATACTGAAGGTATCAAGGAAATTATTAAAGAACAACATATTTGTAGCAGTTGTACCTGTTTGTGGCGCATTCAGTAACTCAGATAAACTTTAAATCAAAATGTCACCTTTTAAAGTTACCAAACAGATAATAAAGTCTGTCCTGACATTCTTTCCTATTTTTAGACTCCAGGAACTGTATCATTTCCCAGCTTGGTGAAGAAACAAAAGTCAGTTGTAAACAAGTATTGGTGAGGAAAACAGCTAAATAAAGATCAGAAAAGTCTATGTGACACCTTCAAACGTACCACATTCAGAGGCAGAAGTTTTATGTAGACAAATGCCAAGTTCAACCAAAGCTACTAATCACTGAATGTCTTATTTTATTATTTTACCAGTTTGGGGTTGACCTACTTATTTTTTGAAAGATTTAACTTTCATATTATGCTGAAATATCAAAACACTGATGTGAATGCCTGCCTTTGAAAGCTAGAACTGGCCACAAAACACTGTTAAGATAGCACCAGTACTGTAAATAAAGGAGATAAATGGGTTGGTGATTAATACTGTACAAAAAAAACCCAGAAGCTTGGTTAACTGGGTACTGAATGGGTGAGGAGGTATGCCTACTGCCTATTTAGGGAGTGTGGCTGCTGTCTGAAGTCTTCTCTGAAAGAGGAGATTTCAGTAAGATGAGTTAAAAGTTCAGCTGAGCCATGGAGTCTCACAATGCTGGCAAAGGATTCCTTAATTCGTTAATTGTACCACTTTTGTCCTTTAAGCTCAGAAGCATTGAGATTAATTATACTGGAAACTAGGAAGTTTGAGCTCAGAAGGATATAAAGTCACCCTCAACTTTGAAAGCTAAGTTAGAACAGGTAGCATTTTGGTCATTGTTTCATATTTTGGAAAGAGGCTTGTCTTTGATGAACCATGCCCAGTGCTTGCAAGAACGTAGCAATGTGACAATAGCTTAAGGAAATAGGCAAGTACAAAACAAAGATTTCATATTTGTGAAGTGTCTGGCTAAATGACATTTAAATTTTTTTTTCTTAGTGTCCTGTTTTATTGCCCCTTAGAATGCACAGCTGTCCTTAAGCAAAGAATGCAAGGAGAACCTGCAACTTCAGTCTAAAATGACCACCTTGCGAGAGACAGCAGAGAAAGTACAGGTAATGAGAATAGCTACTCTTGTTTTTAAGATGGAAATAAAGTATAACAAAAGAAGTGATTACAGTGAGAAATGATTATATATTAATGGGAAGCCTCAAATGCAGGTGAGGGGACAAAATTTAATGTCCTCAGGTAATTCAGGCTAATTCAATCAGCGTAGGTAACTGCTCCAGATTTCCTATCCTTAAGGCTGGAAAGTTTTCTTCCCAATACTTATTTTGAATCGGGGTTTTTGAATGTGTCTGCTTCAGGGGCCAGGACATGTAGGACTGCTGCTGCTCCCTCTTCTATTTACCCTCAAAGTAGTACATTTATATTCCTTTCCACCTTTAGAGTCTGAAGTATGTTTCTATTAATGAATCAAATATGGAGTACCTGGTTGACTAAACTTTCCTCTCCCTCTTGGGGCAAAAGGTTCCATTTTATCTTTATCTGTAGAAAACCAACTGTGAAATTAGTAGGGGTCTGTTTTCAATTTTTGTCTTCTTTGCCTTAGAAACATCACTTTTTTCTGGACTTCAAAACTCAGAAGTGATTATGCTTGATGGGTAGTTTAAACTATGTTCTCTTTCTTCCATATTACTGTAAACTTTTAACACCTTGGAATAAGTCTGCCATAAATAGGGACCACCTGAACAATATTTTTAGATACTTTCTACCTAAAATAGCTTTCTCCACATCTGCAAGAGATTTTTTAGGAGTTTCCGACAGGCTGCTATGCAGAAAAAAAGGCCTAATCCCCTGAAACCGTTTGTCATCCTCCTCCTTCTATCTAACCAGGTCCTTAATGACCGCTTAAGCCAGCAATGCTCAGAGCTCAGCACCACACTCCAGAGTGTTGCCATAGAGAATGCTAAACTCATTTCAGACCATCAGACTGTGCTTAAGGTACGAGCCTACTATTAAAGTCGAAGAAAGTTTGTAGCTCAGACGTTAAACAACAGACTAATTCCTAATACTGATAATCTGTGGGAATAGAGTAAAATATTTCACATACAGCAATGGAAGATCTGTAAAGTGTTCGTGGCCTTCTTTGCAAAGATGTATTTTCAGTAACAGAAAAAAGGTTATATGGTTTGGGGAGAGAGTGTAAATGTGGTAATACTAATTACAGAAATGTCCTGTAAGAACCACTAAGAAAGAGGAACATATGAATTAATGGGTATTGTAAGTACTGTAAAAACAGAAGCTAAGTGGAAGTAATAAGGACCTGAGATTAAATATATATAAAAAAGCTAGGTAACGTGAACTCAGATTTGACACCCTATTCAAGAGGCAGCACACCACAATATGCAGAACTGCAGGGATGTTGCAGGAGCTCAATGACAAATGAACAGCTTTGTAAATTAATTACTCGTCCTTCACCATTCTGATCTTAGTGTTATTGCCTGGGTCATTTTTCCCCTTCAGGCAGAACAAGACAAGACACATAAGCTGCAAGAGCAAGACTCGCTTCTGAATGCTGCCCATGCCAACATTCTTGGAGAGCTGCAGCGTGTGCAGCATGAGAGGTCTCAGCTTCAAAGAGAGCTGTGAGTTTTCTTGTCTGCAGCCTCTTTCCCCCCTTCCTCCATTGTAGTCCTATCGCCTTGATTTCTGCTTCTCTAGCACTTGTTACTTAGTAACACAGAAGGGCCAGTTTGGTATTTAGTATGGAGGCCATCTTCTGTCCTTGCATTGTGCTAGAACTCCAGCTTGGCTTTTTTTTCTTTCTTTAGGGAGGCGTTGCGTACAGAGCATGGCAAATACAGGCTGAAGGCAAGCCTTGCTGAGAAGGCAGCAGCCACACAGAGACAGCTTCTGGAACGTACTGTTGCTAGACTGCAAGATGAACTTGAGACAGCTTTGCAAGAGAAAAGATCTCTGCTGGCAGAAAAGGAAGATCTTCAACAGGAGGTACAGAAAACTTCCTGCTTTAAAACTATATCGTTGAAGGCTGCTTTCAGACCCACACCATTAGGGTTCTTATTGACACACCAGTTTTGCTTTCAAGATTACTGTTTTTTGCTGTTGCAGTTACAAGCGTGACCCACTCTCCCCTTTCCAACTATGCTTACATTTTGACTTGTAAGCATGCAAAGGGAGAGAAGATATGGCAGCTCTGAACTTCAGATCAACTGTTCTGAATGTGTAATATTTCTGTGATGTTTTCAGGTGACCATAATTTCACATTTCTTTTGGCAGATAAGGACAAGAGCAAATGCAACAGTACAGGAAAGGAATGAACTGGAAGTACTAAAAAACAGAGAATGAGGTATTTTGCAATATATATGGCTGTTCTTTAAATTTAGTGTTGTCTTTCTCTTAAGTTTTGCTTTCATTTTGCCTGCTCTCTCAACTCAGTTATTTCTAAATACTGTGATATTTACCATAGCTATATTGTTCATTTTGCTGTTTGATATTTTTCTTGCCTATGTGGTTGTGTCCTTTGGAGCAGCAACCCTACTGCTACCTGTAGTAGTAAGCTTGTTATGCTACATACGCATAGCCTGGAAAGGTAAAGGCAGAGTTTGTGGCATGAATGAGATACTCCTTAGTGTTGTGACTGAAGTTAGTATTATTCTTTCACTGTTGTAGAATTGCTTTCTTAAATGGGAGAGACTATATCTAATCCATGTATAGTGGTAAGGTTTTGTGATATTGTGACTGTGGAAGTCTTGAAGGGGTATGATTAGTGTTGGGTTTTCTTATTTGTAGCTAGAAATTCTTTCAATGAAATTCACTTTGCAAACACTAAAACAAGAGAACAAGAGGCTATTGAACCGCTTGGATGCACTGGTACATGAGCAGGTAAGCCACTAATGAAGTGGGTAACTGATAACCTGACTGAGAATTAACTGTAGAAGGAACCAAGGTGCTCTTTGAAGCATCTGTATTTTTTGGAGAGTGGCTGATGAAATTAAGGAATCAAAAAGGGGAAAAAAATGAAAACAAAAGGATATCTGAAATATTACTCCATCTTTGTCGATGTCTGTGTGAGATGAGCAAAGAGGACTCTATAGAGCTTCTGGTAGTGGTATGTCATTAAAATACTATGACTCCATTTCTAGTACAGGCATACAACTTGCATATCTGTACATATATATTCAACTTATGGACATTGGGGTGTTATTAACAACAATTTTATGCCCTTTATGGACAAATGTGCACTTGGGATATCATTCCTGTTTTTAACTTGTTCCCATTCCATTATTTCTCACTACTCTCAGTCACCAAGATCAGGATACTTCACTGGTTCCAAAAAGGTTGGATAAAAGCTTAGTGATACTGTGCTACCAGTGCTTTTACAGTGTTAGATGTAATGAGCAGTTGTGTTTGTTGGAGAGCATAAGAAACACTTAGCTACTGATAAGGTCCTTACATCACAATGCTAAAGAAAAAATAACTGAGACAGCTTTCGAATGTTTGTTATTTGATGAAGTCACATTTCTGGTAGTTAGTGGATAACATATGTGTATCTTCTGTTTAACACAGAACTCCTTTGGCAGTCAGCAGTTACAGAATAGGAATCAATAGAGCATTCATAACCTTTAAAAGTAGCCTGATTACTATTTTATTCTTTACTAAGTTATTTTAATTCCATTCATGCCTTCTCATTCTTCTAGTTATTACTGCTTCTCTGTTTCCAATTATCAAAGGCTTCTTTCATCTCTCCATTGTTTTCTCCTCTGCCCCAGGACAGTGGCCTTCTTGTGGCCATCTGAGAGGTTGTATCAATTTGAGCAGCTCTTCCTAAAGATTAAGCTGTCTTGCAGGAATTACTTATTTTTTAGTATCTGTTTTAATGTTTCACCTAATGGAGTATTTATACCTGAAGCAACAGAGCAAAGTTAAAATACTAAGAGAAACAAGATACTGAGTACTTTTTTTGTTGCTTTTTGCCTTGTTTTTCTTACGGAATGGTGATGTCTGCTGGCTTTTTCCTCAGTATGCCCAGCAGCAGGTGCAATGAGTGCTGGCAGAGCTGACTGACAGCAAGAATAAACTGACCTGTGACAAAGGAAAACTTCAGGTACCTCTCAGCATCCTATTTGTCAGCTCAACAGGGAAACAATCTAATATAAGGTTGTTTAGTCTTAGGTCTTTGGTACTTAATTTGCAGGGAAGTGCTTACTGATCTTCTCTACTTAATTTGTGTCAAGCACATATATTGAGAGTTCTGTATCAAAGTCATCTTCGATCCTGCTCACACTGCCTTATAGGGTGACAAAATGCTGTTAATGTAGCATATCGAAGATTTGTGATTATTAACTTGCTTAATGTGTGAAAAAAGTAGAAGGGCTAAGAACCGCTTCTTATTTCCACATTCAGAAGCATTCCATACTCTTGGCACTGCTGCAAGCATGCAGGTTACTTAGCATACTTTCATAAAACTGACTGATTTTCCTGCTCCTTTTCCTAATGATTTATTGTACTGCAGGTGACAAGCCTGCAGCACCAGCTGGACACAGCAAAGGATGATACCATTAAGGCAATAGCCATGCTGGAGCATGCGTTAGCATCTCATAACAAGATGAAAGCAGCACTGGATGTGGTACAAACTGAGCTGGCACATAAGGACACTGAAATCAGCAACCTCAGAAGAGACAAGTAAGCAAAACTAATACTGTTTCTGTGGTCTATCAGCAGTGTGGGGAAGACTTACAGCTGAAGTGTGGCATCTCTCCCATGGCTCTGACTAATAAGCTATACAGCAAATTTGTTTGAGAAGTTTCCTACATCCTTTCCTGCAACACTGAAACATACTTGGTACCAGTGAACCAAGTACACCAAGTGCTTGTAGTCAACTCCACAAGCTTGGCAGGCCTTGTGCATCCTGTGGAAAGTAAGTAAAAACCTATGTAACTTCAGTGACAGGCAGAACCTTAAGACGGTTCAGGTAGAGAACCAAACTGTGAGATGGTCACCTCTTCAGAGATGTGCACAAATTGACTTAATGCAGGATTATACAATCCAATTTCCATTTTCAGGAGCCAGACTGAACGAAAAATACAGATGTTGGAAAGAGAACTGAAACACTGCCAAGCCAAACTGGTTGCCATGGGAAAGCAGCACCACAGCCAGGTAGAGACCACATCTTTCTGTAGTAACAGCCACTGCTGCATTTTTTATGTTGAGCCAAGTACCTTTTTCTGAATACAGTGTGGTGTGACACAGTCACTTGAACCAAGGTAAAAATACTCTGTCCACTCTGGGCTGTTGAACAGGCAAATCATTATCCCAGTGTTGAAGGAGGCAAGCATCTCCTCTAAAGAAAGATTCCCTGGCACAGGTGTAGGTTTTACAATCTGCAGGTGGATACATAATATGAACAGATACTTTGGAAGTTTATATAGCACTTATTTTATATTCTTTTTCTTATTGGAATGGAGGGGGAAAGAGTCCAAGGAATTGCTTTCATCTTTCCTCATAATACTTGGTGTCACAAAGTTTCCTCTCAACCCGAACACAGTCACTATTGGCAAAGAACACTTTTTTCCAAGAAAGTCACGCCTATAATGACAAGTTGTTCTGATCCTTCTAAGTCAGTCAGTGGATTGGCATTGTAAGGATTCCCATGTAAATACCTTTCCTTAGGATGTGTGTAATCAGACAGTTGGTGAATATACTGTTACTTCCTCTAAGTTGATACTGATTGGGAAAGGGAAAGGGACAAAATAGTCCTTTCTAAGCTTTTAATTTGGGTAGGTATAAATCTGATTTGTTGTTACTGCACAGGTGGAACCACTCTGTAAGGCACTAGAAAAAGCTAGGACAGACAAGAAGAAACTTGTTCTTTGTCTGGAAGAATTTTTGCAGGTCAGTAACACCCTGCAGAGCAAGCTGATCCAAACTCAATGTGAACTGAAAAGTAAAGAAACTGAGAATCAGCAGCTGATGCTCTGCAGGTAAGAGCAAATCCATAATAAACACTTGAGGAGAAACAATACACTAACATCAGAGCTTTACAGTTTTACTCATCCATCAGTATCAGCACTGACTGTATGCTGAGCCAGCAACATGATAAAGATAGGTTCATGCAGAACTAAAGAAATGGGCTCTTTCATTCATTCCCATAATGACTCTTTGACCTACTGTGCTATACTGAGGAACTGCTTACCAGGGTCATTATGGCACTTCTACACACAGCTTTTCCCTGAGGATAGCAGATACTACTTCACTTTTGAAGTGGCCTGCAGTAGCTTTAGCAAGGAGAGCAGAGAACAGCTGTTTAAATTCCCCACCCAAAATTGAATGTCTGTAAGTAAAACCTCAAACCTAAGTGTAGGCGCAGCCTGAGTTTCCTCATTATCCTTTGTCTAAACAGGCTTAGCAATCTTCTGAAGGAACGTAAGTTGTCCTAAAGTGTTTCTTTCCAAAAAGTCTGTTTACCTTGCATAGGTATTATGAACTTCCTTTTAAATGAATGGAATGTGAAATACTAGAAAACACATTCCAATCTTTATAAGAGCAGTAATGCAGAGAGCATGTCCAAAAGTACTTACAAATTAACTGTCTTTCCTATTCTTGTATTTAAAAAATAAAGCAAATATAAATGCAATTAACTGAATTTGTTTCTGCTCTTTAAAGGGAACAGTTAATGGAAAAAGACAAGACTGAGGGAAAGATGTGTGCTGCACACTTAAAGTCTTTGAAGAAGCAGTTTCAAATTGAACAAGAAGCTTCCAGGAAAGCCACATGTCACGAATC
Source organism: Amazona ochrocephala (assembly GCA_039720435.1). Lineage (NCBI taxonomy): Eukaryota > Metazoa > Chordata > Aves > Psittaciformes > Psittacidae > Amazona > Amazona ochrocephala. The sequence goes on along the minus strand of CM077881.1, from coordinate 74,764,736 downwards.
TGCTGAGGTGAGAAGGCATAGAGATTAAAAGATTTCAGTGACAATTTTCCAACAGAACAGGAGCAGCTCCTGACAAGTCTCTGTCTCCTTTTCCATCCATCATGAAGTTGTCCATCAGTTTTATACAAAACCCCAGGATTTTATCATGTGGTGGACAGGCATTTTGGCAGCCATCCGTAGTGATATCTGTGCTCTCTTCACTGCTTCAAGTACCACTCTATGTCCCCCAGAACTATGTACCTCACTGTACATAAGATCTAAATATTGGTTGGCAGTCACGCCAGTAACTAAAGGAGGATAATCTGGGGTTGTACAGCAATCTCCGGGGGTAAAATACTGGTTTGGAAGTCTGCTTTGTTTCCTGGGGGCTGGATCACAAGCATAACCTTCACCTGTGCCAAGGCTGGATCCAAGCTCAGCATAACCTTAATATTACTCAAATCGCAGCACTCACTTTTCCCTTTGTTAGAAGGGTATTAAAGAAAAGTCAAAACACCAGATGCTGTAGCATGCTTCACATACAGCAAATCAGTTGGGTGTGCTGCTTATTAATTGTTATATAAACTAATTCTTCTGTTAATGCGAACTCACTTTTTCCTCTTTCCCCTAGATAAAGAAATCCTGTGAAGAAGAATCCTCCAAACTGGCTGAAGTTTCCTGTGCCAACAGGGAGCTGCAGCTAAAGGTAACAGAGCTGGAAAAGTCTTTATCCAGTTATAGGAAAAAGCTAAGAAGTCAAAGAGCTCAAGTCAGACAATGCCTGGCCTGTAAAGCTAATGCAGAAAGGATAAAGGTATGCACACGTTTTTCAATAAAGGCAGATGTCCTAGTTGAGAACTCCTTTCTCCTACTGAGTAGGACTGCTGTTCGTCCTTTGCAGTGGAGCTGGACTTGAAAATATAACTAACTTTGTGCTCAAATTCTGAACACAAGATGAATAGATCAATAGCACAGTAATTGTGTGGCTTCTCCTGTCATGCCTCCAGACCTGTATCAAATATGATGCCATAGAGTCCCATCGCCCACTAGATTTTTATAGTAGCGTTTGTCCTCTTTATTATATTGTCAGGTAAAGCGATAACAGCATGAAAAAGTGGTGAGACACCCATGGAAGCATTTGTGCAAAATCCATGGGCTTGCAGAAAAGGTGGTAGAGTTTATGAACACGGTCAAAAAATATTCTTACAAATCTTACCGTGTTTGCTCCAGAAAGCCCAAGTTACAATTTAACATACATTCACTGTATATCTGACTTAAGAGGGAGACAGTTTTAGGGTTTTTTACATGATAGATCTCTAAGATATTTACAGTGGGAGAGTCCTTCCCTTACATTGCCGTTTTTTATTTGTGCCATGAAGAAACTGCATATAAATTAATGTTACTTCTTTTTCTACTCAGGAACTGGAAAAAACAGTCAAATATCTGGAGCAATATAAAGAGGAGGCAGAAAATAAACTGAAAGAAGCTAGCATAGACTCAGAACAGGTGAGACCAGTTAGCATTAGAATAATAATCCACGGGAAATAACAAGATGTTATTTCAGCATTCACCAAGTTACTCTTTCAATCTCAGATATAGGTCTCTGATGAAAAGTGAAGTGCATCCTTCGCCTTTCCAACTAAGTGACATTTATCATACTTTTAAAAAATCAACTAACCAAAAAAACCCCAAACCGACCAAAAAAACCTCTTTAGTATTGTTTTGATCTTTTCTATGCATCACTTCAATTTCGTGGGGCTTATAAGAAGAGCTTTTATCCCATACAGATTATTGTTTTTATCAGGCTCAGGAAATCTGTATTAACCAACCAACCAAACAGAAGTGTTGGGGCCACATAAATACCCCACTCAGCTGCTCTTGTGTCACTCTACATGTGACATCATGCAAAACCACATTTCCCACACCCACCCACCCCAAGAAGTCATTTGTCCTTGCATCACCTTATCCCTGCACTACTGTACCATAATATCCAAATTATTAGAACTTGCATGGGTTACTATAGCAGTCTGGGCTGAAAATCTAGTGGGTTAGATATTTTACAGGGTATTAATCAGCATCAAGTAAAATAAAAGGAATAAGGGTGCCCCAGCCTGATGTCTTACATGCTGCTTATCAACCCAATACTGTTCTGTGATAGAAACAGACCTTAATAGCAAGAGAATATTTCTACACCATTCTTCAGGCAAAGTCAGTCTTCCCTTGTCTTTCTCAGGAGTTTGTGGTACTTAACATCCATTTTCCCCCCCATTCTTCCTAAAGCCTTCCTGGTTTATACTATCTTGGAGACCAGAGTTGATATCATTGCCCCAATGGAAGAGGGCATCATGAAGAGCTCCTACCCCTATAAACAGGAGAAGGATTGGTTAAGAAAAATTGTGAAAGAAAGTGTATGCTGATCTGCCTGTTCTTGCACAGAGCGCAAGAACTGGAGCATAGCACGCACTAACTGTTCTCTCTGCAGTTCTAATTACACTGTCTTGCCTAGATCGCAACTAGCCTAAAAGCAGCTCACCATTGGTTCAAATCTAAGTTTGAGTACCTGCAGCTAGAAGCTGTGAAAAAACACCAGCCAAAGACCCGTGAAGACAGCAGCCCCAGAAAGGAGGTAAAGGAAGCAAGCACATTTGGTTCAAAAGGGGAAGCAAAGAAAAGAGGCAGGGGAAGTATTTGGTAGCTCCTTATCAGTCAGAATTAGTTTCCTAGAGTTCCTTACACAGGGGTGGAAAACAGACCCCTCTTCTAGTTTAGTTTGTTTCCTCCTCTTTTCCCAAATGACATACTGAAGCAGCAAATAATATTACAGGAATAAGATAGCTTCAAGGGACTGTTTCTGTACTTAAAAAAGGTTCTATTGCACGTTTTGTTGTATGCACATTAACCAAATACTTGTCTGAAAGCTAACAGCTAGTAGATTTGTTTCTCTGCATTCACCTGTTTCAGTGGCTCTCGTTCCCCTGATCCATGCCTTTTACAGATACCTTTTCAAAAGCTATGCTTACCTTGTTTGTGTAGATTCCTCAGCCTTCTCCATAATTGATAGTTCTTATAGAGGCGTGTAATTAGCCTTTTAGAGACGTATGTATGAAACTGCTGAAACTTTAGTCTCTTCTTTAGTAAGGACAGAGATTCCCCAAACAGTCACCAGCTTCATAAAACATGACATCTTTTCCCAGGAGAAAAAGCAAGAAGAGCATCCCACTCACACCTCCCTGGACATAGCGAGACCCAACACCTCCAGCTCACCACCAGGAAGGCCACGTGAGTTGGGCAGGAAATGAGCAAACTTGTCTGGGTGATTCCCAGTCCAGGGAGAGCATCACCTGCCAGGAGGAGACTCCCAACTAGCACACAGGTGCTGGAGAAATTGGGAACTTTAGTTGATCTCACATAATTAGATAGGTCTGTAGCACTGAGGAGGTATTGCAGATAAAAGGTGCACACAGGGCACCATATATAGTGGACTTAGGGCTGCTTGTTTAAGTCATAAACTGATTCAAATTGTCATACCTCTCACCTGGTCTTTCTGACTCAAGATTCTTTGCACTGTGAGACTGATGTAACTACCATTTATAGCAAAACAATTACTCTTTGAATGTTGATATGCTGCATCTTTTATCACTTTTCTTTTCCCAGCTGTAGACTGGCAGGTGCTATCAAAACAAATCTCAGACTGGTTTGCAGAGGGTTCACATGAATGACCAAAGGCCAAGTCATGTGTATGTGGCTGGATGCTGACGTGACTGGAACAGGGTGGAACTGGCAGGACTGGCTGCTTCTAATGGCAGATGATATCTGGGTCATGAGGGAACACAGGCCTTGGGCTATTTTAGGAGCATATAAGGAACGCATTAGGTGTGTGATGTTACACCACGCATCATCTTACCTTCATAAGAATTAGTGGAATTTGTTCAACCTGTCCTACTGTGGAACAACACACTGGGGAAGGAGTAGTTGGATCAGCTGACTTACATCATAATATGTTGAAGATGATTATAACATAGACAGCTTTCACACTTGTTCAGCGAAGGATCAGCTCACCTTCCTCACAGCTTACTCTTCCACATGGTTCAATGCAACCCAGCTTCAGTGCAAGTGTTCTTGTATGCTGATTTGCTTCAACAGAGCTGCTCACAGGCTCCTCTGTGATCAGTGGTACTATTTATTTCTGTGAAGTCTATACATGTTATTTGCAATACTTTAGTGGGGTGGGAAGTCTGGCACACCTCTAGAGCCTAGGAGTAGCTTGGGGCACATATTGGAAATGGCTCATTCTCCAGAAATTTGGTCCAAAACTGTAACTTATGCGATAGGACTCTAATTCACCATGATGTGAATCTCTTCTTGAAGCAAATGGCTGTTCTAAGGAACGAAGGGTGGCTGAGCACACTATTGAAGCTAATGCACACGTGAGCTTGATTAAATTGTGCTGCTTAAAAGCAGGCCTATGCATGTTTACATACAGGCCTATTCATGTTCACACTGAGTGATTAAGTAGGTTGCCTAACAAGGGACAAATGAGTGTGCCCTTAGCCTTCAGAAAGGACAAAGCACAAGGCAGCTGCGTTTGTATGAACTGCACGTTGGCAGGGCAACAGCACCAACACCTCTGTTTTCCTTCTGTGGGAGTTTTTACCAATATAAGGAGTAGCTAAAGGGATGTTTTTTCACCCCTTTCTTTTTCCAGAATCCTCTGCTCTCTCTAGGGCCGTGCATCTGTAGTTACTTTGATTATTGATGTGCTATGGCCATTAAACTTGGGACTTGCATTTGCATAGTGACAGTCTATTCCAGGTTCAACACCTCCTGTTGCTTCTTTTAAGCCTGTTTGGGATTTAGGGTCGCAAGCAGTAAGATAGGGTGTAGTTGTGAAGGATTACTGTATCCCGGTACCTTTAAACTTCATCACGACCTTAAGTTTTGGCTATGTCTGCTTTAGCAAGTGATGCAGCTCTGTGGATCACATGCAGAATAAAAGAGCTGGTCCAGATGTCCAGGATGTGTTCTGGACTGGGTTTTCCTTCAGATCAGCTCTGGTGTGATCCTGCTGCCTGAATGCTCACTAGCAACTGGAGCACTTCTGGAAGCCATCCTCTAAATTGCTTTCATTTGAAAGGAATCTAGTTTGCTCAGAGCCTGCTCTGCGCTGTGAACCATACCATGATGAGTGGCAGCTCACCCGCTGGAAACATCGGAAGTACACAATTGACAAGAACTTGTTATTTTCTTTAAACATAGTAATTTCAACAAAGCTGGAGTATAATCTAACGCTTCTGCCACCTGCAGGATCAGTAATTGAGCTTACATTGCTAGCCTTTCCCCAGGCTTGGTAGCTGCTCAGCCTCTCTTAGTTACAGCAATATTTGCAGTATTTAAAACTGAGTTTTCTAAGGAGCAAGAAGGTTGCTTGTTCTTTATCTTCCTGTCAGGCTGTGGCCTTCAGCAAATGTGGATGGCAAACAGCTTTCTACACTTGGCAGTGCTGATACAGCAGTGAAATCTAAGCCAAAGATTGGTCATCTCACAGCCATAAATGCAAGTTGGATATAGCTAAGGAAAAACAAAATCTAAGTTCTATGTTCATATATAGGTGCAGGGTCTTTTTTGCACAAGCAGTTGAGGAAGATTTAGATAACTGGCATTGAGACAAGCAGTATCTCTTCCTTCTAGATGCTCAAAATTGTTTAGCACATCCTTTCAGAACACTGCTTGCTTGCAGTATGAATTTTCCAGTCCATATTGACTGGGTTTCATTAAATGCAAGTGGGCTGAAAGAAAACAGCAGTTAGCTGTGGACCCATAAGTGACTAGCTACTTGTTGCCTTGGGAGGCAACAACACGGCTTGTTTTCTGTTCAGCAAACTACCTTGCTGAAAAGTATGACTCAGCCATATTTTGCTGTAGCACATAACATGTATCTATACATATAACTATATACATAACTACATACTCTTTTTATTTATGGTTTGCTGTATTGGAAGCAGTATGCTTCCCCCATCATATCTTCTGACTGTTCAACTGTTAGAACTAATTAAAACCCCAGACCATTTGCAGTGAATGTGAAACAAGAAGCTATATGATATTATTAATTTTTGCTCTATTCAGTAGGATCTGTCTTTGCTGAGAATGAGTAAACATTATCCTTATCCTCAGAATTTTTATTAACAAGTTCAGAACAACAACAGAGGTCACACTGATTTCAGTAAATAGAAATCAAACTCCTTCAAGGAGGAGAGCTGCTGGGAATATGAACTCCTAGAAAATTCTGAATACTTGAACTAGTGAGTTCTCCATCCTCAGAGGATTAGTATGAGCCCACTGCTTCTGTATTACAGTACTTTAATACTGCACATTAAAAAAGTAAACCTCATCACCAGTGAACAGGGATTCTTGAACCACCTCACTGTTAACTAGTTGTAATATTGCACATCATAAATCTTCCCTTAAGAAAAATCCCAAAACAACAAGCTGCACTGGACTTCAGTTTCATTCTATATACAAGACTGTGATTACAAAGCAGTGCATCAAAGAAGAAGAGCTAATAACAGACAGACTTGAGCAGTTTCCACCCACTTGTGATACAGTTCAAATGTTGGAAGTAGAAGTAGTCCATTAAGCCATGTACAGCACAAGCCCTGTCTCTGACCACTCATAGGAAAATGTACACAAACCCATTTCCCCAGCACTGTGTAATGCAAAAGTTAATACAGAGAGCATCAGTTCCACCTGCCACAAACCTCATCATACAACTGCGTAGGTATACATCAGCTTCCGAGCCATTCTGATGTTTCCACTGCTCTGATAAATAAGTGACAAGTTAAAGGCAGCATCTCTTCTCAAGTCTGTCTGATCAGTCTCTATTCCCTGTAAAAATAATGATGGAAAAAGGTTACTATATGCAAAAATAGTATAAAACTTGAAACACGAGTAGCAACTACAGTGGAATCAAATCACATATTCATGGTTTATATAGGCTTTCAGCTGCACAGAAACTAAAGCAGTAGTATTCCCTGTGCCCTCCCTCTTTAAGGAGTTGCCACATGTTGCTAATCACAGAGTTACATAATTACATACTTAGATAAGCTATAAATTAGAAAGCCAGCTCACAAACTAGGAAAGTACTGTCTTAATTTGTCTGTGTGTGCAAAGTAGTTGTTTCTTCAATCAGAATGTGAATGCTGCCTATATCTTTCACACCGTCACAAGATGCTGCTTTGAACTCCAGCACTAACACCCATGTTCCTCACTTTACCAACCCTTCCTGTCTTTCAAACATACTTGCAATTTTACTACCTTCCCATGCCAAAGCAAAACTTCCTCTCAGACCAGACTTGTAAACGTATGACACATCAATTAGGATGTTGTAATACAAATCAGAGTAAAACCATGGCTCAGAGGCATTCAGCAATCTTAATAATGGGTCATATTGCTCCAGCATGCTCTTTTATAGCACAGGTGACTAGATACAACTTCCAGATATAATTAATTGCATGTAATATATATATATATAAAGTTCAGCTACTTATTCAGGTGAAGTTTTGTAGTGACCCTTTCTGCTGCTACTTCACTCAGCCTCTGAGTAAATCCTTCAAAATTCATAAACCTGTGAAATTAACACAAGCTTAAATATACTACCAGGTGACAATAAGATTTGGGCTTCCAGTGACAAGGAGTAACAACACAAATTAAAGGAAACTCAATGACGTATATCTTATGTACCTATTTTAACTATGGCTGATAAATTACTAACATCAACCTGACTTTATTCTCTATACCTAACTCACAAAGAAACGGTACCTCTAAGGTGAGGGGAGGAAGTTCAAGCGCTTTCTGGTAATAGTGGATTGCCAGGTGCAGCAATCCCAGCTGGTGAAGGCCACGGCCAAGGTTGTAGAATGACTCTTGACATGGTCCACGCAGGTCCAAGTACCGGTGAAGGAAGGAAAATCCCTGTACACATAGTATGCACATTTGTGAATGTCCCCTTTAACAAGATGGCAGCAAAGAATGCTGGAGAAGAGGTGTTTAAGTGTATCGACTTAAACTTGTGATCTGTGCTCCCCCACAAAACCACAGGCAAGTTGACGGTAATAAATAAGTCGCACTCAACTGCTGAGACTATAAACCCGGTGCTCTGTCAGTCTCACTGCCTTTGGTAACAATGGGGAGATCTCTTTAAGTAGTTGAGCATGGAGTTAATGAGTAAAGTGACTTATGGCACTAGTTTGCTAAATGTATGTACATATGTCTGTGTTTATGCCGTATACACGCTGGTAAGACTGGTTCATGTTCAGAAGAGCCAACCACCTTTAAAACATAATGGGTTTTGGTTTACAGTAGCTGAGGACCTGCAGCTGTTGTCAAAATCAGTGCAAGCTACAGTTTTTCAGCAGCTTCAGAAGTCTTGAGAGCTCAGAATCCTCACTCTATTCTGCTGACTCCCAGCTCAGTGGCCACAGGAACTAGAAAGCATTTCAAGTTACTGAAAATACTTAGTGGAGAGTAGAGGAAATTACTTTCAAAGTTTGGGAATAAGCAGCCAGCGATTTGTAACTGGATCTGCCAGATCAAAGGAAAACGTGAAGAAGGGAGCTGAAAAACTGAGGGCAGCCTAAACTCGATATCACATCTTTACAAAGAGAGCCGTGAGAGGCACCTAAAAGGGGGAAGAGAAAAGAAAGATGGGGAGGGGGGGAGCCCCACTTCATAAGTCTCTAAAGTTTGCTCCAACAATGCAGTTTACGCAACATCTATGAAGGGCACGTGTCATGGGTTCTCTTCTACAGCACTTCTTCAGAGCAAGGCAGGGCAAGAACAATTTGGAAGAAAATCCAGACTACATCCATCAACGCTGAAATCAGTAATAGTTTCACAAAGAGGTAGCAGCTGCTAACATCTACATGGGTAATCACTGTATATGCACAGCAGAAGCTACATTTGGCTAAAAGGAGAGGAGGCTCAGACGGGTATTAATTACAGTTCAAAAGCATGTTCATATCTGTGTTCATGTTTTGCCACTTCCCTCTTTTGATGCCATTTTAATTAGGAAAAGTTATTTAAACAGAGCATGTTGTAGCCATAACTGTGAGCAAGATACAAGGATGGGAAACACTGTAGGCAAAAACCATCACAGTAACTCACCTGTACCAGAAGAGCATGCCTTTTCAACACATACTTCTGAGAAGCCATGTGGATGAAAGTCAACCCAATACAAAGACTGTACAGAGGTTCATCTGGGTTTGTACGAAAGGCTTGCACGTACTGTCCTAAAAGCAAAGAACTGAATCAAGATGTTTGTTGTGAACATTACTCCTGAGGAATTTAAAAGCAGGAAAGAAAGTGTGAACTAAGAGGAGAGATAGTTTAATATACCTACAGCAAAGTACACAGGAAAAAACATGGAAGAAAATTCTGTATTTTCAGCACTCCTTCGATTCTGAAGGAATAATGCAGACTGTGATGTAAAAGTAAGCATAAGACAGGCCAACACAGGCAGCAAATATAGTCCTTGCTAGGATTTATATCCTGGAAGCCACACATCTTAAGTGTGTGAAGGGCTTGATTGCATGCAGTAGGTTTACTTCAAAGACCTGCTTAAATGTCTAACCAACTTTATTTGCTCTTCAAATTGGTCTGTTTCTGCCCCTCATCACTATCATTAGACTTCAGTTATCTTTGCAAGTTAGTTACATTTGCAATGTGTGCTGAAACTGAAACATGTCAGCTTCATTTTTATTACCAAAACTCTTAAGGATGCTTTGCGTACAAAATATTAAAGCACCAGACTAACACTGTGAAGCCACCTGTAATTTTCTGATGTATGAAAAAAAGGACTTTAATAAATCTTTCTCAGAAAAAGCACATTTACTTGCTATATTTGTTAATATTAGAGCATTAATGCTATTACCAAGAGCATGCTTGAAACTGCCAGACACAAATGCATTATGCCCATTCAGGACACACAGTGCATGGTTATCAGGGTTTTTCAGCATCAGGCGGAGACAAAAGCGATGGTGCCGGACATCCTGAGACTGCATAGTAACCTGATTGAAGATGTTCCACAGCTGAGGTTTATTGACATTTTCCATCACCATGATTCTAGAGAATGAAAAGTATACAAGAAATTCGTAGATGCTACATAGTAAATGCTGTATCTGCAATAAAAACTTCAACAATTCAGGGAAGATAACAAAGCAGAGACACTCAAAGAGCAGGTCACTGAGTGAGGCAAAGTTGACAGAGACAGAAGCAATGGTTCTGTCCAAATCAACCACCCTGCTGCATGATGCATGTTTTGGAATAAGAAGCTATCAGAAAGCTCCTTTAGTTTCAATAACCTTATCTGTTTTAGCACAAGCTGAAAAGCATCAGCCAGCCTCCTTTAGCAGTATGACTACAGCCTCAGCAGAAGCAATTCCAGAAGAGTTTGATCTACCTTCTCAGTACCCACCTGATATAGTTGTATGCTTTTCTGAAGTTCTTGTCCAGTATTGCAGCAGAGAGCCCGAAGTATTCCAGCTCCTTGCGCTTTTGTCTATCATCATAAAATGAATAATATTCCAGGGAGGAATCCACTAGAAGCTCTGCCTCCTTGTAGCGGGAGAGGTCACACAAGGCGTATATAGCCTTCAAGAGGAGGTTCCACCAGTCATCTTTCGTCAGAACACTTGTGAGAACAGCTAAGATTGCTAAAAATATCCGAGTCAGGAAGTTAGGAAAATTAAACCAGGAGTGCTAAACTTAAAAAAGGAAAAAGGTGAATGTGTCAAACTGATCTTTTCAAAACCTTCTCAGCATTAACAGGCAAAATAAAGAGAAAATATTTACTTCTCTCAGTTTAAATGCAGTCTGTAAAGTGCCAGCAAAAAAGCAGTCAAAACTTGGGAACAAGTAACAAGAAATACACAGAGTTCAAGCTGCAAACACACTACATGAATGCATTGAAGTTACTCTTCTAATCTACCAAACAGTGCTTAAGAATATGTGGTCTGGCTCAGCTGAGCCTGGGACAGCTAAAAAACCCCACACCACGCTGAAAACATGTATTTCTTTTGTGTTCTAGATTTGTGTGTGTACTTGCTCCGAGGAGAATATTGGACCATGAAACCTCTAGAGGTCCTTCTCAAACCGAGTCTGAAATCTCACTATTCTTCTCTGAATAGAGACTGTTCCCTTAATTGTGTTATCTTCATTTTTGATACATTCTTTGCCCTAGAAATAAAGCAACATTAACATGAACTGTGCGGATTTAGCACGCAAAACAGTGATGTCTCTTTCATTTTTCAGGACTAAAGAGTTCACCTTTTTGTTTTTAATAAACATCTATTACCTTTTGCATCGCAATTTGCTGTCTCTTGGTCGTCATTGTCAGAAATTTTATCTCTTGGCACCTTAATAAGATAGAGGTGTCTCTCTCCAGACTTGGAACTAGATATCAAACACACCTGAGCTCTGCTCATTGCTACCTAGAAACAAATTTAAGGGCAGCATTTCAGATTACAGTAATACGTCCTATGACAAAGGCAGCTTTATGGCCAAAACAGCCTGCAACTTAGGAATCCTACAACAGAGCAATATCATGAGAGAGAATATTCCCAAGAGGAGTATTATCTCTGCATTGTCTCATGCTCCAGTGCAAACTGGGCTATGCAAAAGAAAGATACTCTTTAAATGACTTAAAAGACTTCTCCTGGGATTGGAACATCCCTGTATAGATTCCAATCGAACTATCTGCATAGAAACATAACAAGAACAATGCCTTTCTGTACCACTGTCAGCAACGTGCATAGTCAGCTACTCAACCAGTGTAATACAACAGTAATGGCTCTGACCAAACAGATAAAACTGAGGGCTAAATATTCCCTTCCCTCCCTGTTAATAAACAAACCCCAATAAACACAAACCTGCCACCACTCTATTTGATAACTAAAATGAACCAAGACAAATCTGTTTATCACAAGAAAATATATATTAACTAAGAAATTCAAAAGAAATTTGTAGAAATAAAAGCCAGTATCAACACTTCAGGAAAGTACTGCGCAGATTGCTAAAAAGGTAAGAAGCAGCTTTAATATTCACTGTGTTCTATGTCCACTGAGGAACAGGAAGTTGAAGTCACTGTATTAAGAATTACACACACAAGTGGTCCTCTCTTAGAACAGAATCATAGAATAGTTAGGGTTGGAAAGGACCTTAATATCATCCAGTTCCAACCCCCCTGCCACAGGCAGGGACACCTCCCACTAAACCATGCCATCCAAGGCTATGTCCAACCTGGCCTGGAACACCACTGGGGATGGAGCATTCACAACTTCCCTGGGAAACAGGGAGTTGAAGTCACTCTATTAAGAATTATACACACAAGTGGCTCTCTCTTCTGACCACTACAGATAGGAACACCAGTATTACAGACTCCCTGCAAGATTAGTTGTGGCTGCCCCATCCCCGGTGGTGTTCAAGGCCAGTCTGAACAACCCGATCTAGTGGAAGGTGTCCCTGCCCAGGGCTGGAACTAAAGCTTTAAGGTCCCTTCCAACCCAAACCAGTCTATGATTTATGATCTAACAAAGTTATGAAACCATTTGTGTATAAAACCCACTAGCTTTCCTTCCGAGTTTGGCTGTTGCTTGTCAACTCACAGCAGTACAACTTCTTAACGTGCAGCTGGAAAAATGGGCTTACCTTCAGCAGCATTGCCAGCATTGTAAGTAAAGTGTCTACGTAACCATACATTTTGCCTTGGGAATACAACAGCGTTGAACGATGGAGGAGTAGCTTTAATTCCTAGATAATATTGAATATTATTCATTAACACTGCACAGAAAGTGAGTTTATAAACCAATTTTTACTAAATATAGTATTAATAGGATTGTAAAAAGCTTATGGAAGGCTGTAATAATCTCTGCAGCAGCAACAAGTAAGATATCCCTAAACTGCCCTGCAGTAGTTACTGTTTCAAGTCTCAGATTTCAGAGGAATTTGCCATAATTCTTACCTATAGTGAAAATGCTGCTAGAAAGGGGATATAGAACCTTTGCTGCACCAGCAACAGTCAACAGAGACCAATACATGTAGCTCATATGTACCAACTGATCACCTCAATACAAAGTGATTGGTATCAAGACTGGTTCTCAATGCCCAAGAGCTTGTACATCACACAGAAGTAATCAGGTAGGACAGGGAAATACCAATGAAATGGTCAGAAAAAAAGAGCCTGGAGGACTCATCCTGATACTCTGTAGTGAATCATTTGCTGTGCTCTGAAGGCTCACCATGCTATAGATAGCAATTCTCAATCCCTGGCCCTATGTAGCTGATATCTTTGACCCTGCCACAGTTTAACAGGATAACATATCCTAAATTGGAAGAACAGTTCGCCTACCTGTTGGGCAGCATTAGCATCCTGAGCCAATGTATCTGGATCATACATTGGTTCCAGAGCCTCCAGAGCTTTCTCAGGTCGGCCCAGCTGCTGCTGAAGTGTCGAAAGTGAGATTCTTGCATCCAGATGCAGTGGAGCAAGGTCAACAACTTTGGCATAGCTCTCTGCAGCACGCTCCATGTGTCCCAAAGCCTTCAAGCACTCTAGAAATATCATGAACAAGACAACAAACTTAAATGGCAGAAAGATCTTAGAGAGTCTTAGAGAAGAGATTCAGAGCAGCCCTGCGGAGAAGGACTTGGGGGTGTTGGTCGATGAAAAAACGGACATGAGCCGGCTTCAGTGTGCGCTCGCAGCCCAGAAGGCCAACCGTATCCTGGGCTGCATCAAAAGGAACGTGACCAGCAGGTCGAGGGAGGTGCTCCTGCCCCTCTACTCTGCTCTCGTGAGACCTCACTTGGAGTATTGTGTGCAGTTCTGGTGTCCTCAACATAAAAAGGACATGGAACTGTTGGAACAAGTCCAGAGGAGGGCCACGAGGATGATCAGGGCACTGGAGCACCTCCTGTATAAAGATAGGCTGAGAAAGTTGGGGCTGTTCAGCCTGGAGAAGAGAAGGCTGCGTGGAGACGTCATAGCAGCCTTCCAGTATCTGAAGGGGGCCTATAGGGATGCTGGGGAGGGACTATTCATTAGGGACTGTGGTGAGAGGACAAGGGGTAATGGGTTTAAACTTAAACAGGGGAGGTTTAGATTGGATATGAGGAAGAAATTCTTTACTGTAAGGGTGGAGAGGCACTGGAATGGGTTGCCCAGGGAAGTTGTGAATGCTCCGTCGCTGGTGGTGCTCAAGGTGGGGTTGGACATAGCCTTGGATGGCATGGTTTAGTGGGAGGTGTCCCTGCCCATGGCAGCGGGGTTGGAACTCGATGATCATAAGGTCCTTTTCAACCCTAACTATGCTATGATTCTATGAAAAGACCTGTGAAATAGTTACTATAATTTTCAGATACTTTTTCAGTTAAAACCACCCAAAACATGTATTACTGAAGTGAGAATATTCAGAAATATGTACTGATGCACCCACAGTTTCACTTAAGACCTCATCAGTTGATACAGGATGGAATGCAGAATAAATGCTGTTTACAGCATATTCTTACTTATATGAGAATGAAGTACTTTTAGCTGAAGTAAACGTCAATCTATATAAAGAACAAGAAAACACTCCATGATAGGACTGTCATAATGAACTCCAAATACAGTTCAGCAAATGCCAATTATCATTCAACATGTGAATCTAAAACTCCTGTGACCTTAAATAAAGGTCTCTGGAAATGTTCAACATTGTATGATCTCTCCATACCACATGTTCAGCAGCCCTGCTGCTTCTCACCTGCATGCCGAAGCCAGACAACAGCCAAGTTGTATCGTTCTGAACAGACAAGGGAACTCAAGAGAGGCAGTGCTGAGTTGTATTCTCCAACATCCAGAAATGCCTCTGCGACGTCTAAATACAAGTCACCCATTTCTTCTGGATTTTGTTCCACCAGAGTGGTCAAAAGAGGCTTAAAAAAACCCAAAACCACACAAAACACTAAGCACAAATAACCAACAAGAGCATTTATTTAAGGTATGGTTAGTGGAAGCTTATGGGTTTATGCTATGAGTCCCTGCCCATGGCAGGGGGGTTGGAACTAGATGATCTTAAGGTCCTTTCCAACCCTAACTATTCTATGATCCTATGATTCTATGATTTTTACTGTATTTGCATTCTGAACTACACTTCCTCTATTCAGATGTTAGTTTAAAATTGAAAAATAAAGATCTCAATTTCAGAGTTCCTAAAAAGTCATGGTTTTCTATTCTAGATATTTCAGATCCAGTGGGTGAAAGTGCCCATCACTGAGGAGTGCTCTTCATGACAGAACAGTCTTCAGATGTAGTATGGCTTTAAAGCAAAGCTGTGTTCCTTCGTGTCCAAGAAGCAATGTGATCCTGGGCCTGTAACAGCACATGGGCTGTGATTCACTGTGCTTTATGCCACTGGAGGCATAATTTATAGGGATAAAAATAGTATTTCTGCTATTACAGGTCTGTTAGGTCTCTTTTTTGGAGTTGGAAGCAAGCAATAAGAATCACCACAGCCCTCTCAGGAATGTCAGACGTACAAAGACAAGAAAACTTACTTGTTTTGGTAATTATTAGAATACCCTCCAACTTCTGAGCTTGTTTCTACTTACGCTGAGTGGCTCTAGTATGTTCAAGTGAACTAAGCACACCATCAGCTTGACCGTGATGTCTATGGGTACGCCCTCAGGAATGCAGCAGCTGACCTTCTCCACACCTGTGAGGAGATAAAGAATTTCTTTCTGAAGCCATGGGCTTTAACAAAGCACTTCACAAGCTCCGCATCCCCTCCAAGCCATGTTCAGCTCCTCTGAAGAAAATACATTCTCACTGACTCCAGCAAATGTTGGCATAGGCCCGGCCTCTCCCTCTTCTAACTTTCCTGATAGATGGAACAAGTTCTTCCTACTGTCTCTGATCCTAATAATTTCATATCAAGTATCAAGTGCTGTCTGCATTGATTTTGACAGCAAGATCCCATAAGACACATCTAGGGCCTTTGCCATCTTAAGATGTGCTTGCTTCATAAAGCTTTCCTTTAGCAATTTCCTTTAGCAATTCCTTGTACCCTCTCCTTGCTTTTAGAAGGACATTCCCTGTGTTAAGGTTCTTATTAAGCCAAGTCCCATGTACCAGGGATCTGGCTATACTCATTGCTGAACACAGTTAACTACAGAACTTTACACCACACATAGACAGAATGCAAACATGAGACAAAGCAATTACCCATGACAATGCTAACAGATTAACGGTCATGCAGTAAAACTCCATTATCATATTTCCTTTATGTGCAGCCATGCTCCCTCCTTAACCACCCAGTTTAAATTCTCTTTCACCTTAATTCTTACACCAGGCACTCAAAGGGTGATCGCTGTAACGTCAGAAAACTGGGGTTTCCAACATACGGCTTCCGTATTGCCTCTTACATCCACATCCCATTACTGCAAATCACAACCCGCAGATTAATTCATCATTCTCTGAACATCCTAATATCCAGCATGAGCGTAACTATCTACCTACTGATACATTCTTACAAATGAAGAGTTTGCTTTTGAAGCGGGTAACCCTGGGAGAACACTTCTGGCTTTGGTGGCTGCCTGGGTTTGAAGCTCTGAGTAAGGAAGACGGTACACAAGAAACCTTTTTGGATTAAGCCCTATTTCTCTGCTGCTGGAAATCTCTGCCTGGCCGCAAACTGGTTCCTGAGCATAGGGTTAGCTCATGGACTTGCACAAAATTAAAAGTTCAATTACTCACCCGCAGCAGTGGGTTTCGCAACTGGATTACTTTGCTCTTCAGGTGCTGCCTCCTGGCTTTCCTCAGTTTCTGCCACTGGCCCTGGATCTTCTGAGAAAGATTAGCAGATTACCCCAGTAGCACCAGTTTAGCCAAAAGTTACTTGCTTTTGCATCCATAATTGATTGGTAGCTTACTGTGAAAAGTGGACTTTGTTGGTTCTTGGTTGTTGGGAGTGGTTTTTTGGACAGCACAGCACCAAACAGTCAAAAAAGTTACAAAGCAGCAGAGCAGGAAGCCAAGTCCTTGCCTTAACTTGTACAGGTAACTTGGCAACATCGTGTTACAATTCCTAGACTCACGGATTTGCTTCTTCTAAATTATCAGTTAAAAGTCTCCATCAGGGCAGTTGTTCATTGATGAGCTGTGTTTTTACTTGGCCCATGTAAGCAGAAAGCCAACAGAGGCTGGCTTAGTACCGGATTGCTGAAACAAGCAACCAGTGTAATCATAGAATAGGTTGTCTGCTTATGGAGTTAGGATGCTGTGATCATTCTACATTTTCAGTCTTGAGCAATGACTTTCCTAAAGCGGGTTTCTCAAAGACAACGTACTTCATTCAAGTACAAGCTAATAACCCTATATTTGTATATACCAAAACATCGAGATGTTTAATAACAGAAGTAGGCTTTCTGAAGAATGTTAGTCTCAGGTCAAAGGTTGATATTCTTAATTATAGATGCCACTTAAGAGTATCTGTTTGTTTTTTCAGAAGCTATTTAGCTGGCAGAAATAACTGGTCTAATGTGAACACTCAGAGGAATGCCTAGAACTTTAAAAGCTTCCAGTTGCCTGGAGAGCAGTCCTTGTCCTTAATGATTCAGCAGGGCTAACTGGACATCAGAATAACTCCTTATAGGAAGCCGAGGTCATGCCATATAACTCATTAAAAGCACTGAACCTGGATCATTTAGCCTATCAACATGCATCAAAATATACCCAGGAGTTGAAAAGGTAATGGAAAGAAAGATCTCAAATGAGCAGCAGGATCATACTAACTGCTTGTTAACCACTTACCTTTTTTCTCCACAGTTGAGCTTTTTTCTGCTACTTTCTTTTCAAGTGCAATTCCTGCAAAATCTGTAATAACCTAAAACAGATGAATAACTCGGATCATTTTGAAGATTTAAAGGATATAAGAAGTAACCAGCCCGCACGACTGCTGTTTCAGACATCACAATGATTATCAGAGGAAAAGCTGCACTCCTTTCTTGTGGGGTTAGTTGACTAGATCACCTTATGTCTTTGCCCACTATTTCTGGACTACTTAGATAATCCAATCAGCACTCTTTAGCAAACACAACAGTTACTTTCATCACGACTAGAAAAGTTTTTAACCTTTATAGCTTCTTTCAATGCCTTTTGGAAGATGGAAAAGAAAGCAAAGCACAAGCTAAACAGCTAAGCTCTGCACACATCTTTCCGAAGCGCTCCAAGGACTCCTCAGTCTAATACATTGCACGGAAACCATGTGGTTTGTATCAGTTAAAAGCAAAAATTACATAGAATTCACAGCTACTACAGGCATTGTACAAGAGCCCTGACCATACACATCATGACCTCAATAAAACCAGTGGAATTCTACAGAACTGCTTTAAAAAACAGAAACCAAAGACAGACAATTCAAGACATTCACCTGCCAGTGGGGACCTGCGAGGAGGGAAACATGCATGTGCTAAGAACTGCTTGTCTAAGACCCATTGCAGCTTGGTATTTTGCTCATGAATTGAAAAGTAAGTATTTAAATCACTACCGTTGCCAGAACACCAGCGACAAACACAGAGCACATGACCCTTAGAGGAACACACCAGATGATTGCATTGAGACAGTTATTTTTTAAGGGCTCAGTTTACCAGTTCAAATACAGTTTCAGCTATCCAGGAACAAGAAACACCATCACAGGACTGGACCAAAGGAGAACTATCAAGAAGAAACAGTTCTATGACTGAATACTGCATTAATTAATCTGGCAGCTAAATACTGTGTACATAGAATTGACTGATTTTTATAATGGGAAGACATACAGAGGAGGGTCAGAGGAATTGCTTGCAAGCTTATGATGCCTTGCACTGACAGAGAGTGAGCTAAATAAAATCTGAAGGAGGAAAAAGAATAAAAGAGGTAATTTAATATCAGCAAATAAGAATGTTTGCAAGGACAAAGTCCCAACTAATAGTGTCTCTTCAATCTATCTTGGAAAGCATAACAATGGCCAGACCCTAAAGCCTTTACACTCAAAGCCAGACCAAATAAAACTCTGAAATATGCCTCAAAAGTGAGGCATGTTCGCTAGAACAAATTAGGTAGAGATAAGGACCTTCTCCAATTCCTGATGCCTTAGAGGCAAGATGTATTATCTTTCTGGAATGTATGATTCATGCTTAATGCAGAAATTATTAC
The DNA here is from genome assembly GCA_039720435.1 of Amazona ochrocephala. NCBI lineage: Eukaryota > Metazoa > Chordata > Aves > Psittaciformes > Psittacidae > Amazona > Amazona ochrocephala. Next base: position 74,745,535 of record CM077881.1, on the reverse strand, counting down.
TTGTAACACAAGTATGCCAAATAAAGCATGATGGTCTGCACTTGAACCATTAGCCATTCAGTATCACCCTTTTAACTTTCAACCTAGAGAATGCCCTTTGCTCATAGTACTCACAAAGACCCAGTACTAACTCTTCTCTGGCTACTAAGACTATGGCAACTGCAGAGAAATAGAAGAAAGGACCCCAAAACTTTAAACCTGGAACAGCACTACAAGTCTATCAGCCCCCAATTTACTAAATCAAGCTGTTAAGTTCAATGTTAATTACTACAGAACTAATAGGAAGCAATCTGTATGTGATCAGCTCTTAATACTATACAAACATGACCATATGTAAGCACTACAGGAATATAAGCTGTCTTTACTGACTGGCAAAGAAGTGCTGAACATGATACAAAAATGCATTTAACTCTCCATACCGCCAATGCTTTGTCGTACTGTTTGGAAGAAATATATAGTTCAGCTGCAATGTTAACATCTTCCATGGAGACAAGGCTCTGGTGTTTACTAAAGGCTTCTTCTATTATGTCAATAGCAGAAGTCACATCATTGGCTTCATAATAGCTCCTACGAAAGAGATGAGAGATACTTAGTATTTGAGATAACTGACAATACATATTTTGAACAGCAGCAAAAGGTTTTTCGTATGTCGTTTATTTTTGCCTATTAGCAAACATTTTCATTAGCAAGGTTAAGTTAGAAAAGAAAGTGAGAAAGGGTGTGTTCTTTCACTACAACTGTTTACATCTTTTATATATTCCAAATAATTACCATTTTTACCTCCCCTATATGTTAGGACATTTTGATCACAATAGCCCACACCTCGATCCAGCTATCACATTAACACGGTTTCAGAAAAAACTTCAGTAAGAATATTGGTACAACATTAATTCTTGCACTGCTGTGGTGCATTTCACAACCACAAAGATCAGAAGATTTAAACCGTTTTGAAACAGGCTAGTAAGAGCTTTCTACAAGTTATGCATAGGAAAGCTGAGATATTAAGTAGTTAAACAACCTACGAAAAACTATGATAAGAGAGCTACACACTTTAACCACAAGCCCTCTCTGTATCAAACAAGCTTCTATGACTTGATCTGCTCTCATCTGCAGAGAATGGCAGGAGGCAGATTCTCTTTGCTCCAGAAACAAACCACAAATGACACCTATTGCAGGTAGCTTTTATTTCAGATTGAATACTTTGTTTCATTCTATGATTCAGATTTGCTGGCATTAAGTTTCCAGGGCTCTAGTGATACTATATAGATTAAAAATGTACTGCATTTGTATATAATTGCATATTATTGGCATTTTTTTAGTAATCAGTATTTGCATTTTATTCTCTTACTTGAAGAGAATGCAACACTTCTAAGATAATGCATTGATCCTGCACATGTCAGCCTTTGGAAACATCATCATAGTTGGGGGTGTATGCTTGTGGATTGATTGCTTGCATTCCTTTATTTCAGCCACGTATCCAGCTTGAATCAGCTGCAGAGTTTATTCATACCAGCTTTTGAGAAACTCTGGAAAATCATATCACAGTAATTTTTAATCCAACTTACTTTGCCATATCTCTAGCCAACTGCATAAAGCGCTCTCCATCAGTGGGAGACAGGAGATTCAGAATCCGCCTATAGCCATCCATAGCCATCTTATGCTCTCCCAACTGTTCATACAGGCTTGATCTCTCCCACAGGTAACGCACGTTGGTTGGGTCATATTTCAGAGCTACAAGAAAAAGCATATTAGCAGCCTGGTTTAGGAAAAGCCAACAATGGATTTCACCTTCATTTCCCTGAACAGATGAATGTTAACACACACACATGATTTTTGTAAGAAAGGACATTTTATATTAAGCATTCATTAATGTTATACCAAAGTCCAGACAGAGGTACCAGAATCTTAAGCAAACTGTAGCAAACTAAATTGGAAAGTAGAAGAAAATTAGACTATTTCCATCAGCACCTAACACTTATTTTAAACTACTAAAGTGGTTGCTACACTACCTTTTGTGTAGCAAAAAATAGCCTGCTTGATATTGTCCTGTTCCAGTGACATTTCTGCTAGTCTGACCCATTCCTCAGTATCACTCGGATTTAAGTGAGCTGCAATCAGTTCAAACTGTAACGACTTCTCCATATCACCCTGGTCTTCGTAGATCATGGCAAGAGTAGAAAATGGCTCATGAGCAAGAGGAGCTGTGAAGAGACAAAAAGAATGAGTAAGAGCTATTGGTTTAAAACTACCTTGAAAACAAATAACTTGCCTTTCTGCAAACAGACATCAGAATTATACGAAACATCAACATCTCTAAATTCATAAAAAAACCTGTTGACAAGCCTTCCAATTCCATTTTTTACAATTATTAATGCTTAACTGATAATAATTAAGTTTTATTAATTATTAAACAGCCTGAATGTAACAACCACCACTTATAGCATTATTCTACATTGTAGAAATCATGCTGATGTTTATACCTCAGTTCTACAAAGACAATAAAAGCAAACTGTGTACAGCTAAGCAAAGGCCCAGGTCTCTGCAGAATTATGGCGCTAGTTTCTTTTTATAAGCAAAACAATAAAGGAAATGCACCACATATTCTTAATTCCGTACTACTTATACACTGACTTTCCTCGTACTGAGTATTTTCATCACCAGTGAAGCCACTGAATTGCCTTGATGCATAAGGCAATTTCATCCCATCCTTAAGGCCAAAGAGTTTCAGCATTCTAACGTACCTTGTCGAATGATTTCCATGCACATTAGAATAGCCTCCTCACGTTCCCCTCGAGCAAACCTGATATTGGCCTCTCCCATCAGACCCCTCAAGGCACGAGGAAGTTTGCTGCGAGGTCTTTTCTCCTAATGGAAAAGAGATACTATTTCTACCAAGGATCCAGTTGTACCCACATTCAGGACCTACTAGGCACACTTGTGCCTAACACAAGCTAATAACAAGCTAAATATTAGTAATATTCAAATGATTGACTAAAGCATTTGCTGATTTTTATGCCTGACAGACACTGGAAAAACTTACTTCGTTATTTTAGAGTTTCCAAACAGTAATCTAGATTAATTATTTAAAAAACAAATACAGGTGACACCAACAAAAGCAGAAGTATCCCACATGGAATTATGTTCAGTTGTGTTTCTTAGCAAGTAGCTAAAATGACACGAATTGGCATTTACGCACTATGCCTCAAGTCAGGAGATACAGGGAAGTTACATGAAAGTTTAAATACTTGCTTTCATAATTTTCTTGCTCTCTCGATTAAGTACCATCTCCAACACAAAAACATCTCCAGCTGTGGGTTGCTCGGTAGTTTCTTCTTCCTCTTCTTCTTCATCTTCCTCTTCATCCTCCTCCTCCTCTTCGTTTTCCCCAATCATGGACGCAAAGACCCGATGAACAGACTTACTGACGCCATCTGAAGTTTCACCTGGTAGAGAAAGGAGAAAAAAAGGTTTATGATATAATCAAGAGTACGCACTGCTTATCAGGACAAGCGCACAGAAAACAGAATTCTTCGTAATTACTAGCCCACTTGAAACAGCAATTCTATAAGAAAAAGACCTACAGAAATGCAGAAAAACTATTAGCAACCTCTATGGTTTTAAAACTCCGATTCATTCATCACCAGTGCTTAGTATACCCCAGCCTCTGACATTTCTTGGATATCTGAAATGAACGCATGGAAGAACACATATTAAAAATCAGCAGTTTATACAACATTTTTCTCAAGCCATATAAGAGAAGCAAATTAAGCAATTTCCAAGCACTGAACTGCATAAATGGAATAAAGCTTTTCAGCTGAAGAGGCTAAGTGAGCAGGCAACTATACTAAACAATAATGCAGCAACCCATTTTTAGAAGCAAGATCCATCAAGAAGGATCTTGTAACCATTCTATCCATGACAGTAAGTACCTTTTAATGTGTGTAAATGCACAATGCTGATTATTCATTTCTCCAGGAAAAGAAATAACAAAATTCTTTAAACCAAACAAGAATATGATCCTATTTTCACATTTCTAAATTTCAACTTCTCATTACCAAATTAACCCAAGGTTATAACCGCCCACGATTCTGCATATATGCAAAGCATCAAAACATGTAGCATTCAAAGGTTTCAGCTCAGGGATTGGGCATCAAAAGATCTGATTAAAGAGTAACCACAGTATCAAGTTGGGAATGTAAAAATAAAGCTATCATGTACTGCCTAGATGCAAGAGGGAACTGGGTGCTATACCTGATTTTATGGTGGTTTTGGGGTTGGGTTTTTTTCTGACTTGGATATATTTGGTTATTTTTATTCTGACTCAGATATTAAGCATCTAAAAATCAGAAGTCTTCTTCCCCCCATCTGAAAAAAGCCTAATTATTAATTTCATTTCCCTTTTATTTCGGTCTCCTTTGCTGCAAGGGTCATTTGAAGATTATAGCAGATTGCCTCTAAAGACTCATGTATCACAAGCGATCTGAACAATGACCTTTTCTAACAGTTTTATTCTGAATATCATACATCTGATTCTAATAGCAACTCTTTAAATAGTGATAAGTAATATCTATGCTTCCTTCATTCTAACTGCTCTTGAGATTTCTGTGTAAGAGCAGAAGTACCATGGTCACATAAATCTATCAGGATATATTTCTTTTCAGGTAAAGGTAACATGCATGAAAGAAGTAACAGGAACAAACACCTTGGAAATATTACAGAGACATCGGCAAAAAGAAAGGGTCAGTAAGGAACCACAGATATCTGGCTGCGGTCACACTTCAGTGTTCATTTTCTATCCTTCTAGGGATGAGATCTGGCCATACTTCCAGGACCAAGGCAACACTGATGCACATTTTAGGTGAGACAATTTAAGGCCTGTTTTTGAAATTTAAGAAAATGGAAACAGACAAACACACAGTGAAATCTCTGGAACAGAGAATTCCCAGTGAAAGTAGCAAGAGGAGTCTAAGAACCAACACAAAGAGATCAAAACCTGTACTTTTGTATCTTGTAACATTGGTAGTCCCACAAAAATATGCCCTGACAGGTGTATGGAATACAGCTCCTGAAGAGAAGGTATCTAAAACAGGATGTAGCACTCTAAACCCCAAGCTCAAATCCAGAACCTGAGGCATGGGATCAACAATACCAATACAAACTAAAGAGAGAAGTGCTGCTCCAACCACTTCCTGCAAGTCCTTTCACTATGCAAGAGCCCCAAGGAAGTTAAGCTTATTTTGCTGAAGCATCTATGGACATACTACCATCCCAGGAACTGCACAAAGAAAGCCAGTCAGGAAATCTGTAGCTAGAAATATCCAGCAGAAACTAAGGAGGGAAATAAATCATAGAATCATAGACTAGTTAGGGTTGGAAAGGACCTCAAGATCATCGAGTTCCAACCCCCCCCGCCATAGGCAGGGCCACCTCCCACTAAACCATGCCATCCAAGGCTATGTCCAACCCCACTCTAATCAGGCCAAAGGATAACTAAGCAGGAGAAAAAAAACAAAACCAAAACAACACAGAGAAAAACTTAAAACTCATCTTTTTAACTGTTTTATTTCACTTGGGGTGACAACAGGAGAAGGCAACACTCGCTCAGTAGAATCAGATACTCTGAAACATTCAAGTGTCAGCAAATGACTAGCAAAGAGATTAACAGGAAAAAGAGGCCAAACAAAAGTGACAGAAGACTTTCTGAGAAAAGCTAAAAACTTCAAATTATTTGTAACTTTAGAGAAGAGTAAAGAACTGAGGCCATGTGGTTAAGAAGCCAGGAAGGGAAAAATTGAGGGCTTCCCAGAAAAACATGGTGAATTGGCCGGATCCAGCCCTCAAAACACTGAACAAAGTTAAAACCCTGGCTATGACTCGGAACAGCTCGCAAAGGTATATGCTCTATCAACATGCTTCAATACCCACAGGTTCAAAAGAAGCAGCCAGGTGTTTATAACAAGTCAGCTATCAAAGAGCAAATGCTCTCAGTGACCTATGAAATACAAGTTATTATGCTAGCATTTACCATCAGTTTCATCCTGACTTTGGGATTTCCCAGATGCTTTTTTGGATGATGATGATGGAGCCTCCGTATCTTCCGTGTTTTCCTCACCAGATGCATTTTCACCATCCTACACACACCAATAAATTAGTTATCAGCTTTATAACATGACTCATTACTTTTTCCCCCTTATATTTACAATTAGCATTTAGAACACAAGTTTCCAGCTTTTGCACTGTTAGTGAAACAGGGGGAATAGTGCAGTATTTTTAAATGAATCAACCCCAGCACTACTGGGGTTCAAGACATTTATATTCTTATTAATATGAGGTGACTCAGATTGTGATTGCTCACATTATTTTAACTGAAGAGACTAGTCCATTGTTTATCTGGCATTACAGTAAGGTAAGATACCTGGTTGACTATGAAAAAAAAAAACATTAAAAAATCCTTTTAGAAGCCTGCCTTTTTAAATACAATATGAAATACCAAAATAGCATTTGTTAACCCAGTAAGAAGGATTAGGGTGGTGAGGCACTGGAACAGGTTGCCCAAAGAAGTGGTAAATGCTCCATCCCTGGCAGTGTTCAAGGCCAGGTTGGAGAGAGCCTTGGGCAACATGGTCTAGTGTGAGGTGTCCCTACCCATGGCAGGGGGGTGGAACTAGACGGGCTTAAAGTCCTTTCCAACAATAACTATTCTATGATTCTATTTAGGATATCAGCTGTCTTTCTATGATACGTGAGTTCTCCTGGATTTTCTCTCTGAAGACCAGGAGATTGATTATGGCGCCTGAAGGTAACTGCCACCGGCTTTTGCCATGTCCAGGGATACAAACCGCACTGGCCTGATCCAAAGCGCTGCATTTGGCCCTCCTGGAAGGTGCATGCTCCCCTGAACAATTTGCTGTACTAGAACCTAGTGACCCTTACAAATTTGAGTAATTTTCTTACGATTTTGCATACAAATCAGCAATTATGCAGCCGCAATCAATAGCTGAGCACCACGGCCATCACCGTAATCACACACACAGAGAGGAGAGCGGTCCTGAGGCGGTGCGGATGCTGCCATGGAGGCAGGGAGCGGCCCGGCCGGGCCGTGGTGCCGCCAGGCGGGGCAGGCTCACCTTCTCGCGGCTCTTGCGCTCCTCCCGCCGCCGCTCGAACTCCTCAAAGGAGATCTTCCCCTCCAGGTAATCGATCAGCTCCGGGCTGAAACCCGACATCGCGCCGGCACGGCCCACCCTGCCCGCCCAGGGAGAACCTTGTTCAAAGCAGGACGCAGGTCCGTCCCGTTATGGCGCCCGCCGCTCCCCGCGCCCCTCACGCAGGAGTTCCGCCCCGCCACGGCCCGGCGGAAACATCGCCCCGTGTGAGCGGCCACCGGCGGGGCTCGGTTTCCCGGGAGGGGGTCCCGGGCCCGGGGTGTGCGGGAGCCCTGGCGGTGGGCGCTGCGCCTCTGCTCGCTGCCTCCGAGCCCCCACGGGGGTAGGGTAAGAGGCGTGAGGGAAACACGTCCGTCACCGACACCGCAGTTTATTTCCTCCACAGTTACTTTTACGTGAGAGGAGTTTCTTCACTTCATACGTGTACACAGTCGTCGTGCAAGCGGCTTATTGCCAGGGGCATGGTCGGAAACGGGTGCGAAGGGGGTGAGTGTGAGGCACAAGCCGCCATTGCACTCGGGGGGCTGTGCCAGGGCCCCTTTTTTCCCTGCTCCCTTCAGTATCCCAAGAAAGTAGAAGACTTGTCATAAGAGTATCTGTAAAACCTGAGGACGTCTAGTTGTGATAACATGAAAGATAACATTTATTTGCCACTTTTGAACAAAGATACTTAGCAATAGTTAACACACGCTGTTGAGCTCATTTATTCACATCTAAACACACACGGTTCTGCTAGGCACAGTGTAGTAGGCAAACATCACACATCTGTCAACGGAAGGCAAATGTGCCACTTGCAACAAGCCATCAGGTTCCATAGGTAAAAACTGTCAAAGCAATTGTCAAAGCAATCAATGAAGTTAAAAAGTCAAAGCAGTAATACTGTGCTGGGAAGGGGATTGCTTCGCATGAAGTTCAACACTTAAAGCCTGGAAAAGAGAGGAGGAAAAACAAAACAAAGGATGTGAGACAAATACAGAAATATTTATATGCAACCAGGGTATGAGCAAAGGTAACACTGGCTGACACACCCCAGCTGAGTGCAGCACACCTCTGCTTCCAGAAAACAGTTCTGCACACTGAAAAGAATGACTGAATTACACAGTACAAACTGCTTCCACCAGTGAGTCGTTTTCTCACTGCTGCTGTAACTTACAGGAGAGCTACAGCATCCCTTTTAAAGTCCATTTTCATTTATTTATCATGCACAGTACTCACTGTGCAGAGCTATTTCTTTTTCCTGACATAAAAGCTTGGCCAAACAAGAGCTCAGTATTGAAATCCGAGTGCAGTCTTCACTGCGATTCAGGATAATACCAACCTTCAATTTTAGTCACAGAAATAAGGAAAACAGCATGAGGGGACAAAGTTATAAAAGATAACGTATGATTTGTTAGTGCAGTTTCTTACGTCTAGATTAATTTTCTTAGTAATATAATGGGAAACCATTAGTTTCATTTTATAATTTATTTCTCAATTGATAATTTTTATCAATTACCAAAATGCTGCATTCTATTACCTGTACATTTTCATAATTCTTCTCCGGATGAAAAGGAAGAGGAATAGAAATCAAGGGAAAAGTGGTCTATATAGGTCTGCACAAGAAGCATGTGTTACTTTGCCAACGTAGTAAATACCTCATAAATCTCTTTAACTATTTTAAACCCAATTCAGGCCAGAGTTAAAACCACTTTCTTCTGAAGCATAAGTTGTTTTTATACTTCAGAGAGAAGTGAGAATCACTTGAATCCAAAGCTTTCACTTGGTTACATGTACCAACATTAGAGGAAAAAGCATCATCTTTTACCTTGGTCAGCCTTTGAAATAATTTGGGAAAGAATTTTTCCTTTCTTCATAATCTGCAAACGCAGAAGCAATAGGATCCGAGTAGAACATGACAGGCCTTGGTCCTTCATTGTTCATGGTGAAAGTGGATGGGAGCTTCCTGAGATCAAGGCCCCTGCTTGAAAAATAAGCTTGGAGCGTTCTGAAAAACTGAACATATTGCATATGTGAAAATAAAGTGTGCCCAACAGAGCTTAATTATTTCCACTGACGAAGTACATCTGTGTGTTCCTATGTGGGATGAAATCCTCTATTTTGGCCATAAACTAGTGCAGTATAGACAATATAATTCAGACATGCCCACTTTGTCTACGGCTTGTACACCTTACATGGCATCAAAAGTTCACTGACTGTTTACTGATCATCTATACTCCCTGCTGAACCACAGAGGATTCAAACTGTGTATCTTGTAAACCAGGAACAGCAAAACCCTTGCTGAGAGCAAACACTACGGTTGTGTTAGACATTTCTCTAAGAGCTAGCAACAGCGGGCAATTGATTTGAACTGGTCCCTTGGATCACTTAAAAGCAGAAATTAATGCTTCTTAAAACAGCAAGGAAAAATTGTGGGAAACTGATATTTGTTCTTCACAAACTGCTCATAATATCTTGCAAGTGTTCTCTTAATTCTCAGATGTAATTAACTTTCAGATCTTCAGCCACTACTCATAACCATGTGTCAGATGCAAACTTACTATCTTCTTGAAGTACAAATGTGCAATCAATCAACAGAGTACACATTTGAGAGGAACATAATCACAGGCTGGTTTGGGTGGGAAAGGACCTGAAAGATCATCTAGTTCCAATCCCCTTGACACTAGACCAGGTTGCTTAAAGCCCCATCCAACCTGGCCTTGAACACTTTCAGCGATGGGGCAGCCACTCTCTAGGCAACCTGTGTCAGTGCCTCACCACCCTCACAGTAAAAAACTTCTTCCTAATACCTAATCTAAATGTACCCTTGTTATTATGACAGTAATCATTCCTCTTCTGTTTCATAAACCAGATGGTTGTATAAACATAATACATCTTTAAAAACTAAAGCCATTGGATGGAAATATAAGGAAGATTTATGCCCTACTGCACGCCGAGAATGTCTCTTCAGTTAAGGGGTACATCTTGACTGAAGAATGCTCATCCAGTTGGTGGTTATTGACTACACAAAGTGCACAGTTACTAACGCTACATTTAATGGGCCCCTCTTAGCTTTAAATTTAGAAGGTAAAAAAATTCTCCTGATAGAAACTAAAAAACCCACACAAAACTTAGGCTATCTTTCTTGCAGCATTTCCTTACCAGGTCTCTGTTTCTAGGGTTATCTAGAGGTTTCCATTTTTCTTCTGGTTGGAAAGGAGCACCCTTTACCAGTCCTCTTACAGCCAGTACTGTATATAGACCCAGCAGCACCACTTTCCACATGCTGAAGAGATGAACAGACTATCTGTAAGAAGGACAATGAACCAGACTTCGTAAGTCACAGAGAGCTGTCACTGGTAACAAAAAAAGCAAGCACAACAGTTCAGTGGAATGCTGAAAATAATTCAGTCACGGCAAGGAAGATCTGCCTCCTGCAGATTACATCCATGCTCTACCAAAGCTTCTTTGTTTTCCTAGTACTAATGTACTAATACATTCCCTAGTACTAATGTACTAGGAAGAACAAATTATCCTAAGGAAGTGCTTCCCATACCAAAGCTATTTCTAGACACTAGATTCTCTTTTGAGAGGGACTAGCATGACATTTAACAAAAATTATTTACATTTGTAGATTTATGTTGGTTATTACCTACAGCCATTTACATTGGCTTATGAGTTACAGCATCAGATCTTTGTGTCCACCAAGAAATACAGCTTGAGATCCAGATAACTCACTTTTAAAAATTGCATTAAAGCGTACTACACACATTAATAAATGCAATAACAACACAGCCTGGTATAACAAACTAAAGACCCATTTTACAACTTGATTCAAGGACGGGGGGTGGAGGGAAAGAAGAAATCATTCTCCCTTTCACATTCTTTAAAATAAAGCTTACCAGTGAATTTGGCTCTGGCTTGCCCCTTCTTGGTTAGTCTCCTTGTAATCTGTGAACAAACTGATCTCTGCACTTATATTTGTAGTGGACTGTAGGTGGGTGTCAATGACGTTAGCAGAAGTTCAAAAATACAGTAATGATTCCATTTCCATCCATGACATAAAGACCCTTGAGAATTTCATCCTTAATACTCTGAAGACCTGTTGCTATCGAACAGTGCAGTTAAAATTCCTCTTCCCTAAGCTGTATTGCAGAAAATTGGTGGTAAGCATATAAGAACTTTAAAACAATTCCCAGAGCTGTATCAAAATACTACATTTTAATTAAAGTAATTAGCCATATCTCTAGAATGGTGACTAACAGGTAATTACAGCTGGTTGAATGGTTTTCAAGCAAGACGAGATACAGATCATTTTCTTGATGCTGGACAGAGACAGAGGGAAAGTAAGGTCTGTTTCAAGATCCAAAATCATAACATTTTAATGGAAGTGTTGCTTTCCTACCTTGGTTTTATCAGCAGTTAATATCCTCTTTTCAGACTAGAAACTAAGACAAAGACTGCAATGAGGACTGTGTTAATTTACCTATGACTTATTTCACAGCTTTCTTCAGCTCCAAGTTCTTGCTTACAATTTCACTATACTCTTGCCTCCGCTATTTAGATTATACTTTTGTTAGTATCACATAAAACACATCTCTAAATAGACACGCTAAAACTAAAGATATTTGGCCGTTCTCACTCCAAATTATAAGTAGTTATTTCTGACTAGATGCTTTACATCTTTGTTTGGTTTAAATTTTGAAAGCAAAACAAACCCTAACACCAGCCTTCCAGGCAGGCAAAGTTGTGGACATCCCAACCTCATTAGTGACACAGTAAACAAAATCCTAGCAGGGTTGTTGTCATGACTGCAACAACATATAAAAATACAAGTCAATTTACCCAGCTCGTATATTATTCTAAGACTTGGAATAAAAAAAAATACTTTTTTTTTCTTACTACCCATCAATTACCTTTCATAATAGACAAGTTCCATACTAGACTTATTAAGAACCAGAACAACAGTAAAAACAGAACCTGTAAAAAGGCAGGGCCCAATGTAAGGAAACTCTCTTTGGTGATTTTCTAGGTAGATACTTTGTTCTTGTTTAATTTTTTGCATAAACACAATGAAGTCGTGTAAATTTGAAGCAAGTTTTATTACCTTAGTCACTTAGGCAGCTTGGTTGACTGATGAAGTATGCAGCTATGAAAGAGATCAGTTAGCATATGGGGGTTGGACCAAGATCATCTCCAGCAGTCCGTTCCAACCCTAATGATCCTGTGATTTTGTGAGCTGTCTTAAAAAAAGAAAAACCTACAAACTCGCATTGTTGCTTTCTGAGCTAAGTGTGTTTGAGAAACTAAGCTAAAAGTCTGTTTAGACTTAGTGCTCATTTTAATGCATGTTTCTTTCATGGTGTTTTGGTTTGGGTTTTTTTCCCTGTTTGTTTGGGGTTGTTTTTTTGTGGTTTGGGATTTTTGTTGTTGTTGTTAGTTGGTTGGTTTGTTTGTTTGGGTTTTTTGTTGGTTTTAAGATAATTACATTATAGCTCTTCAGTGAAATACAAGCAGAACACATATTACAATACTATTAGTACAGTTACACTGACTGAACAAAATTGCATCCTCCTTTGAGAACAGCAGCTACTTTAACAAACACTTTCCAAGCTAGATGTCAGTGTGATGCTTTTTTAATGCAGACAAATTTAAACATTAGGTCTTCTTGACAAATTAAGTATACAGACACACACAGTCAGTAAATAGAATCTTTTGCAAGTGGCTACACTAATTATCTAGCTCTTATGGCATGGTAACGTTCATGTACGTTTGAATGAAACTGCACTGAAGCTGAAGATGTATGTAGCAGTTTGTTCTGCTTCATGCAAGTTAATTCAAAAAGGTAAAAATTTAAACCCAATTAGTTTAGCTGAGAACAAGTTTTATACACGTTGCTCTATATATATAAACTATATTATTCACCAAACATTTTCCATCTTATTGCATTACTGATTCATGATAGCAAGGCATGTATAACATGCATGAAGTAAGACACTGAGACAGGCTTCATCAGGGATGACCTTTATTGTACTCTACTTGAGATGGGGAAAAAAAGTGCCTGTGACTTAAAGTACTGCTCTAACCACCATGCTCTTTTATTCACTGTTTTTATTTTCTGCTTAGAATCCCAAGAGAAGGAAAAGCACCAAAATGCTCCACGAGTACCTGAGCAAAGACTAAAGGCAAACAAACATTCATCACGACACTCATTAGCGTGTTTGTACAACAGAAGTACAAGTAACATTCCCAACACTCCACAGAGTATGAGTGGTAAGTGGCATTTTTTGTAAATTACCACCATTTGTACTAATGCAACCATGTCAGAACACCATACAAAAATACACAGAAGTGTTTAGCAGAGCATATGCTATACAGTGCTCCTTTTAGTCATGCATACTTAGGTAAAAAAAGGACAAGTAAAAAAAATGTGAAGTATACACTGTAGACAGGGAAACCATCAAACAAAATACAAACATACCACAGTAGCTCCCACTCAAGTTGCCCCCAGCTTCAGCAAAAAGTACCAGCACCTAAAAGCACAGTTTTTAAAGATGCTGAGATTTCTACTTTCAGCAGTTCCAACGTTAGCTGAAGACAGCTATTCTCCAAGGTTCTCAGCTTCACACAGACAAGGACTTTGCCAAAGCTGATCACACATTGTATGATCTGTATCTGAGAATTCAGTTATAAACATTTTAATAAGCACAATCATTTATTATATTCAAACATTTACAGAGAAAACCCTGTCAGCATCTCTAGAAACATGTAACCAGTAAGAGTTCATTCTACCTACACCACCAGATTTACGCTTGCTGAAAGCAGGGGAAGAGTTAAAAATATGTGAGACAGGTTGCCTGTGAACTGATTTTCCCAAATATCACATTTTTGGGAAACTTATGTAATTTAATAATAATAAACACAATTTATGAAATCTGTGTTCTTCAAAGTTTTAAGTCCTCACAAAACCAATCAAACAACAGCACCCTCCCTCCCATCAGACTTCCCAAACCAGGTATTTTGGCCACCATTATTCTGACTTGGTGCTTGGAAAAACAATTAAAAGCTAAGGAGGGAATCATGTTGCTAGGCCTGGGTTACACAACTTTTCTAGACTAATCACCATATATAAAGGCCTTCAAGGTAGCTCTATCTTCTCAGTGATTTTAGTACTACACTGTTCCTCTATTCCTGTAGCTAAAAGCTCACCAGTGGTTAGGATTACTGAAACAACATCATCACAAAAGAAAGAAGAGAAAGTTAGGTGACCAGAACAAGAGTTTTTAAGAGTGTTAAACTAACATACAGAATGAAGTAGCAGAGAAGACAAAAATGCATGTTATCTCCTGTGCCACAGCAACAGCAGTATCATGGCAGCCAGGGTCAAGTTAGCTCTCAATGAAAGAAGGTTAATAACTTGGGATTTGTATTGCTTCAAACAATTACCGTGATCATAAAATCATAGACTCATAGAATAGTTAGGGTTGGAAAGGGCCTTAAGATCATCTAGTTCCAACCCCCTGCCGTGGGCAGGGACACCTCCCACTAAACCATGCCACCCAAGGCTCGGTCCAATCCAGCCTTGAACACCACCAGGGATGGAGCATTCACAACTTCCCTGGGCAACTGGCATGCAGGCATTTTGTGTGCATATCTAAATATGCCACAGTGCAATGGTAAGCTTTGAGATGGCATCTTTATTCAACACTCAGTGTTATATAGTACTAATATGGGGTGGAGTCAAAATTTTATTTCCCCTAAAAAACATATAAAGAATCCTATAGACACAGAAGGAAAGCCAGTGGTGGCTTTTCCCAAGTGCTTCATACTGAAAAATATACATAAAGAAATCCATCTACTATATACAAACAAAACTGTAACACCTTGACTATTTCTGAGTTTCTGTAATGGATTAAGAACAGAATGTATAAACATTTTATATATTAATATTTTCCCTAAAAAGTGAAATTTGTTATTCAAAACTTCTGGGGCTTGAACACAACCATCCACCCCACCCCCATTAGTTTATTTCTCACACTGGGGTAGATCCTGATACTTGATGGCCTAACTACCTTATATTGCTTGAACTACAATTAGGGAGGGGGTTTATACTGAAGAAACAAAAGAACAAATGTTTGAAAAACTAATTTGGCACAGACTTTAAGTCAAGGCAGGTATCTGAGAGTGGTTTTATTTCCTTTTCTTTTCGTCTCTTTTTGACTTGAGAAACTAAGGTTAGCTAAGGCTTCCTAACTTGGGCTGGTGTGATTCCAAAGCACAACTATACTATACTGGACTTGTCATAAATCTTCATTTCTGTAAGTGTAAAAGGGGATTAAAATATTTTTTAAGAGTATTTTCTCCAAATCAAGTTTCAGTATGATCCACACAAATATTTTTGGTCAATTTCAAAAAGTGAATATAAGGCTACAGAAGCCCACAGGCTACAATTAGAGTGTATTCATTTACTGCTTTAAGGCACAGTACTTTTGTTTGCTCTAGAAAGCTACCAGTTTCAAGTCGCAGTGAGGAATTTCACATTTCAGTTTTGGTCTGGCACTGTAATTATATGTGTCATATCTACTACATGTAGACTTCATTTGTCAGGTGCTGCAGTCTCAAATACTGTTTTCACACTCAAAGTGACATAAGTGGAAAATACTGAAGCCTGAATTCTGAATTGAGCCCGAAGTAGTTCACTTAAAGTTTAATAAAACTAAACGCCAACACACTTGCATGTTTGATACTTTATGTATACCCTGAAATTATTGAAGCTGGAAGGAGAAATAGTCTTTGCTGGTATTTCAACAAACATGCAAAACTTCAATAGAACAACAGCCTACAGGACAGCTGCTGCGCACCTTCACTAGGTCAGTCATGTTGCTACTGTTACTGTTGTTTACCACAGCAGAAGGATGCTGCAAACCAAGGATAATTGCATATAGAAGGAGGAACTGGAATGATATGCCACCAAATAACAAGTTTGTGTGTGCCATTCCTGACTTTCATAAGCATAAAATTAGCTCCATTACCATATAGATTCCTGCAGAATCCAGATCACAACCTGCCAATAACTGTAGAGAGGCTTACAAGATTTGTTTAGGACAGCAGAAGTAACAAAATCTGCCTGTATTTAAGAATGCAGAGTGAGACCTAGTGAAACTGAAGTCAAAACATCACAACTTTAAATCAGGTTTTCAAGCTACAAGGTAATAAACACATATTTAAGGCAGTTACATGCTTAGATACCTAAAAAATTGAGATGCTGGGCAGGTTTGCTCAAGTAAAAGCTATGGAATATTCTCCTTAAATGCTTAAATTTTATTTGTTAAAGCAGTAATGTTTGTTAACAAGATGAAATATACATATTTTATTGGAGCTTTAAGATAAGTGAACTGATTAAAAGCTTTATATACATTCTTCCATAAGTAAGAATATACATCAGAAAACATAATATTTGTAAAAGGTTTTCAAAGAAACTTTTAGAGGTTTTAAGGATTCTAGTACGAATATTAGTTTAAAGATCTGGCTTTAAAAAAAGGTAGAAAAAACTGTTTCACTTAAACATAAAAATGAATCTGCTTTCTATTGTCATTCATCCGCACACATTTCTAGAGGTATACAAGAGCAACATCTAGCTTTGGTGACAAAAGTATGTCTCTCCTAAAGGAATGATGATGAAAGTTTAAAAACCTTTTACAGTACAGTGCCAAGTGCTTTATACAAGCTAGCCTGATTATCTCTCAGGGTGAAAAAAAAAGATTTATAGAGTCAAAGCTAGAAATTAAGTGACTACCATTCATTATGAAGTGGAAAATTAGCATTAAGAATTTACTCTGGTTTACAGCCATCAGTCTTCTAGTAGCTTGGTGACTTAAAACAGCAGCACAATTATTGTACAGACACTTTAGCCACTTACAAAAACATTTTCAGTAACTCAGATTATTGAAGGTCTGTAAATGTCTGGGTCTTCTTCCTTGGTATAAATAAGACAAAAGTCTCAACACACCCATCAGTGTATTGAAATAAGCTTAATCCAATGAAAGCTTCAAAAATGTTTACATTTATTCACAGGCACATAATTGACTTTATTCTGTCCTGCAGATGTATTAGACTTCAGAAAAAGAGTTAAATAACAAGTCCTTAACCTTGTTACTAGCAAACAGATGGAAAATTAGACTCTGATTCAAACACTGATGTATGCAACAATGCTTTTTGGTGTGTTTAAGTATCAATACGTTTTATTCTTTTTAAACATTGACCTTAAAAGTAGCCCAATTAGGTACAGTTGAAAAGCTCACTTAGACACACAAGCTGTCACTGTGTCTTCTATGATACATTACTATTGCCTTGTTTAGGGTTTTGTTGTGTAATTTGTTTTAAAACTTTGCAAATTAATGTTTTGGAATGAATTGCCACATGCATCAGCTCATGCAAAACCAAAATCAGAGAGGAACTCTGAGAAATATTATTAACTTGTATTTCAGTTCCTGCAATTTTTTTGGAAACAAACCAACCCCCCCCCAAAACAATCCCCTTTTAACACAATGCTGAAACATGACATACTGCAACCAACTTTTATATCAGAACTGAAAATACCACCTTTGGGCAACATTCATTCACTCAAGTTTCAAGGTACATTTGGTAATTCAGTTAAGAGGTGATGGTTTTTCCTTACCAGAAAAATACAGACCTTTTATGACCTGTTAGCTATAGATGTAGCTATAATGATTGCAGTGTGATAAGACTATGAGGAACATATATTTGATTGTATCAGCCAGAAAATATTACAGACTTCAAGAGCAATTCAGCATATGGAGATGTCACTAAAGCTTCTCATTGAATCTCCCTCTGCCCCTGCCAAAGAAAGATGCTGCTGTACATATATGCTGCACCTAAAATCAGTGACATTTAGACTCTAGGTTCTTACCCGTTTTTTTTTCAATTCTGTTTCTGATAGCTTATAAAAAATTAGAAAGGGGTACAAGAGAAAAAATAGTGGCTTAATCTCAACCTAAACACTTATGTGGCATAATCTCCATCTAAATGTGGTGAACATCCACATGAATAGAGAACAATGGCTCTGCCATTAATACTGTAACTTCTGAAGGAGAATAACAGAATTTGGGTCTGTGTGATAATAGAAATCTCCCCTTCCAGAGCAGAGGTCTAATCCATTACAAGTTAATTCGGGTCTCAATCTTCTCTCACACAGTCTAGATAATCTAAAATTTAAAGAAGAAACTGGAAATTTGAGTTAAAGGTACTAAGAGAGATTACAATATATTTACCAAAGCTGTTTTATAGATGCAGCCTACTCAGAATAAAGGATATTTCAGTAATATTTACACTTCTTCATACACACAATTAGAAGTATTTATATTGGTTTAGCCTATGTTTCTGCAGAGATTATAATTATGAACAGTGGCAGAACTACAGATTCACATAACAGAAGCCTCTTCTCCAAAAGTATCAACAATCAATCATTATATTTTACCTGAAAAACAATTTTAGACTGTTGCAAAATCTTGCCCTTTTCAGAATGGCAACTAGGCATCCTCTCTCAGAAGGGGATGATTATTCTCTGGGCTTGTTCTAAGCCTATGTGCCTCCTCTGATTATACAGAAAATCTAGTTGTGATCAGGCACCTAAGCTCTCAGAGAACTGTTTGCTCTACTTATTCTGATTATCATTTTGTTCTACCAGCAACTCCAACAAATGCATTTGTGCACAAAGAGCCCATTAAGATGACAAAAAAAAAAAAAAAATCAGTGGTATATACAGTTGTAAACCAAAACGATCATAAAGGCCAAGGAAAATTATCATCCACAGAAATCGGATCCTTTTACAGACAGCCTTTTACCAGCCCCAATGCAGTGCTGCCACCACCTTTTATTCACAGCTATTTGAAAGTAGAATAGCTACTCTATTCTTGCATGTCTGAACAGCAATTTTTAAGTTAAACCAACTGGTGGATTTAGCTACAAGTATATTTAGACACAGAAATTATCTTACATACATATACTGTAGCATACATTTGACTAGAAAGTATCAAGATATAATCTATCAAAATAACTTTTCCCATTTATGGACACTATGTATAATCTAACCTTTTTTAAAACAGGTTAAGACCAGAACACCAGCACATAGATTACTGATAGCAGTGACAACGGTTTGGTTAACTACAAAAGTCCTACTCAGTTAAAGCAGTCTGAATGACTTAGTGATAACGTGAAGTGCTGACTTCAATATAAGCACACAAAACATATGCTTACTTCACATTTGTCCTTCATTTCAGAAAATTACTGTTTGAATTAAGTCTTTCCAGCCAGCTCAAATTAATTGACCCTACCAACACACTAGAACTAACTGAGGCACTTTAGGCAAGATTAATGAGATACCATAAAATTAATGGGTCAGGCTGGCTGTACTACTGTATCAAGCACATACTTGATTGACTGTGGGTAGCACATTTCCTCTTATTATTCATGTAAGATGATTGAGCTGGGCTAATATTTCCATATGAAGATAGAAGGTATCTTGGACAGAGCAGAGACAGCTAACACAGAAGCAAGTAGTAGGCTCACCTCTATGCAAAATCAATGCATCATTATCACCTAATGGCTACTGAGATTTCTTCTGTTGGCAAAACGCAAACCCAGGGGACAGAATTCCTTACACAAAGCTATTTTAGGCTTTATTATAAATGGCAGTCACTGTAGCATCTAGGCACTAAGATAATACTTTATACAGAGCTAAAAATTATCGTCAGGATTTCCCACTATTAATTAAGAGTTTGTTTACATGAGGAAGTTAGCACTGTATGGCAGGGCATGAGTTGTTGTTAACTATTTCATATTAATTTCATGTATGGACATTTGTTATGAGACAGCTGATTGAGAACAGGAAACAAGCCCTGCCTTGTCTATTTGGAAACAGTATGTTTACAGCAACTGCACCATAAACACACGCTACACCTCAGTGTTTGCTAGCTTGTACCTATGGACAAGGTCCAACGGGTGATTTCAGAATTGACAAAATTCCAGAGAAAACTGACAATGTTTTAAAACAACATTACAGCAAATTATTTATGAATCTGCTGGTATCCTTCCTGAATAGAAAGCTACACAGAATATTGTTGTTCTCTCACAAAAAGTAAAATGTGTAAGACTTTCAATAATCTCACAAATGTTCAATTCATACTGATTGAACACATGATCTGATAGAAATAACAGTTCTAAATAAGCAGTACATTCTAGTTTGTCTAGTCACAACTGTGGCAGCTTTTAAATGTAGCATAAAATGATTGAAAGTATACTTGGCTGTGTAGTTTTGGTGATAGTCACAGTGTGCTTGAAACGTGTTGAGTTTTAACCAGCATAATTTAGACCTGCAAGAGATGCAAGTTCATAACATATGCACTATGGCATAGTGAGTAAAAAAAAGTCTGTTTCAGCAAAGAAGTATAGTGAAATACCAGAGTGTCTACAAGGCAAACAGTACCAAGATGTTACACTGATATGATTTATGTGCTTAGACACAATAGTTAATTAACTTAATTTTCACAGTCAGGAAATAAATACCATGAAAAACCTTCTAAGCAACATGAACAGAACCACAAACTTTCCATAAAGATTCACAGTTCTGTCCTCTTTCCCATAAAATGTAAACTAGGGATGGTATTGATCTAGGCATTCCTTTGTTGAAATTTGCCCCATCTCCAGTGTTAAGTTTCTAGGCTGCACTGTTCTTTCTATGCATAACAAACATTACACAATACAACACAGCATGTGTAGAAGAAGAGAAAAAGTCACAAAGTCTGGTACTTTGTATAAATGCATTCGTCCAAAGGCCAGCATCGCAACAGACAAGGGAAGTGGAACTTTGGCTGCAATCTTCAAGAGTTTACTGTAAGAATATAAAGAAAAATTGCCATTCTTGTAGCCACATATGCAGAAAGTACAAAAATATCATGTTTTACTTTCTTTTGAAAAGCAATTTCTAGATTTCAAGGCTTTGTTCATTTTTAATAAGGGAACAAATAGGTCTAATTGCCAATAACAACATGCCTAAGCAAGAAAAATTACTCCAAAAGACTGATAAAATGTAATTTAAAAACATACTCATACTCATTTAGACAGAAGACAAAGATTTAATGTTTTACATCATTTGAATTAACAGGTACTGGTCAAGAGCATAAACTATATTGGTTATTCATTGTCTTTCATGAGGCACTGACTAATTGTATATCTGAACAAGAAACACTACTACTCTCAACAAAAACAAGAGCTCAAAACTTATTAATCCAGTAGAAAGCACATTTCCACAGGTGTGTCCATACAGAGGAGTCACAAGAACTTAAGTATGTTGGTTTAGAATTCAATTTTCCTTGTTACTTTTTGACAACAATTGCTAAATGCATTAGGATTCTGTATCCTTTGGAAGGACTCAATGAATTATGAATGAAAAAGTCAGTTAAAGAAGACTATATGTGACCGACTGTTTAGATAGCAAATATTTCATTTAAGTCCATGTGATAAACAGAGGTGATTTTCTCAGGTTAGGTAAACTACAGGTAATTTGCATGCATTTTATTTAGTCTTTAAGATTTAACCATACAAGTTGATGAATCTCTGTGTAGGCTGAACAGTTATATGTCTGTGCAGCATAAATTAACTTTTTTCACACAAACGAAGTAGTAAGAAGAAAGCGGGAAAACAAAAACTGGAGATTAGGCTACATACAATACCTTGATTGCACTTCAGAAGTACTTGAATTCATGAGAATTTCTAAAATGCATGTGATGATAATAGCTGTAAATCTACATGGATCAGGATCAAGTTTAACACTGTACCTGCAAAGAAAGAGTTTAAAAAGCATGTTATTTCTAAGCTAGGCTTCCAAATAAAAAACAACTTGAGAACAAGCACGTGGTGATAACAACACACACACATGAAATATATATGGCATTGCAGCCTGATTTAAAATCCTTTCTGAAGCGTTACTTTGTTCAATGTATCACTGATTCACTTAACACCTACTTACACCGTAACATAAATCAGATTGCGTAGAAAGAAATCCAATTATAGTATCAAGGAGTTCTGTTAATTATAAGGTAGCTGATAATGTAAAAAGTCAAATGTTAGCAATTTTTATTATCTTCCAAGTTTCGTATTCTTTTCTTCGACCCTACTAGCAATTTAAGAAGTTACCTGAGATTTTTTAACCAATAAATTAAGGATGGCAAGTTGAGCAGCACGATCCATGTGAATAAGTTGAGAATTGTAACATGCATCTTAAGACTGTTAACAGCTTCAGCAATGGTACTGTTGGAAAGTGACTGTGTTGCTTCTGAAATACTGTCCATTGAACTCTGGTTTTTGACCGTGTGCATCCTGGAGTTCTGTAAAGTTTCTTTGGAGCGGCCTGAATCCTGAAAATAGAAGACAGAAGTCAAAATCATGAACAGGCTTGTAAGAACAGGGAGGAGGGAAAAAGCTATCAAAACAGTATCATACCAGCTCCATTTTAAGAAGAAAATTTACAGTTTATCCCTCAAAAAGCAAAGTTCAATAGTTCAGTTTTAAAGCATCTAGATTTAAACAGAAATTTCTCATGCACTAATAGTTTATATGTCTTTGGAAGAAAAGAATAGAGAGTGGAGATGCCCTGACATCAATGCAGTGATATGAAATGGAGTTCCTGGATGGAGGAAGAATAGAATAAAAGGAGTAATAAAGCACGTGGGTGAAAAATCACAGATGATTATTCATGGAAAAAGATACAGGAGGTAACGCAACTGCAGCAAGAAGTAAAATATCAGCTGTAGGAATAAATAACAAAGATAAACTAATGAGTTGGCAGATGCTATCTTCCAACAGAAAAAAAACAACCAACCAACCCCAAACTGCACAAATGAAGTAAAACAAAATTATATGGAGAGAAAAGTATGGAAGGAGAGGATTTAAAATTAAATACACAAAAACCACTCAAAGAAACCACAGAAAAATGTCAACAACTTTTTCTGGCAGACTGCTTTTTTAAACTATGTTCTATGTTTGCAAAAAAGAACAGGTAGGTATTAAATGCTTGTATCCACACCTGCTTACATCTTAGATCTTACACCTTAAAGTAACTGAAAAAAGAAATTAAGTTCACAGTGCATTAAACCCAACGCTGCTTCACTCCTTTTTAAACAACTCCAAAACATATTGCAGTCTCAGCCCATAGCCATCTAATAAGTCACATCTAATGGTTACACGCAATGGAACAGGCTACTCATGCCCTGGCTTTTCTTTCACATTATACATACAATAAGTAAACTACAGCCATCCAGTCAACACAGCACAACTTAATACTACACCAAGGTAAGATGATAGCAATTCATATTTCATAGGTTTGCCAGACAATTTTTGGTCACAGTTCTGAAGAGGAAACAGACCTACCCCACTGAGCGTGTTTTGATCTGCCTTTACATTCACATGCAGTTTTATAACCTGCAAAACAAACAGTTCAGCTTTTTAGATAATGTTTCTTCACACAAAAACTGTAGAAGAAAAAAAAGGGGTTGGTTTTTGTCTCTTTTTATAGTTAAATGGTTCTAGGGTCCCAGTGGAGCTGCAATACAAGAATTCTCTCTGCCTTTTTTTATCAGCAGAACCCAAAGTGCTCTATTAAGGAAGGATTTCCAAGCACAGAGAGAAAACTTACGCCTCTCTGCTTTCTCCCCTTTCACTGAACTCAACAGAGAATACAGAGTGGAAAAATTGGTGTACTCATCACCTCCTCCTGCTCATTCAGTTCTACCTCACTTTCTGCAGAAACCCATAAACGGGCCACATAGGAACCATATCAGATTTACTGCAGAATGGCAAGTATTGTCAGCATGGGAACATCCTTCACAGGGTAACCTTATGTCACAGACAGCTCAATTTAGAGATAGCACTGTTCCTCAGGCTCTTCTTTCAGCTGCCACCCTATCTGCTTCAGACCACCTGTAAGTTGCTCTGCTTTGTGCCCCTACTTCCAGACACATGCTCCAATGCTTCCCTAGTAGCTAAGTATAGTAGCTGATTTAAGAGCTATATAACCATAGCGTGAATCAGGTAAGTTACAAGCTCTGATGCAAGGAAGGCCATGGAAACTGAATGGCAGGGACTAAATATGGATCTTTGTGGCACTACACAAACCATCATATTAGACATAAAATAAGACTATCCTAGTTCCACAATATATAGACCTTCCTTCCTTTTACTCCATCAAGATTTGGGGAAGGTCTTTACAGACAGAAAAAGTATTCTACAGAACATATCAAGTCGAACCTTTGTTAAAGTTTCTGTTCAAGGGAGTTAAGTAGTCTTTGATTTTAAAACATTACCTATCCATAAGTTGAAAACTGCAATGATGTGTGGGCAGATGGGATTGTGCACTTCTTTAGAAGAAGTGTTATCAAAAGAAGAAAAATAGTTCTAAAAATTATAGGATTGCAAAAGTCTAATAAAATCAAAGATGACCCATTTCAAGTATGCAAGTAACAACATTTCTTTTAAGCACAAACCATGGTAATCTGTAGTTTTGCTTTTAACATGGGGTTAACTCAAAGCGCACAAAATTTTGAATCCCGTTTTCAATTCAAAATGTTTAGCCTTTCAGTACCTTAAACAAGTATTGAAGATAAACAATGACTACAGCAAGTGCACCACAAGTGGTCCAGCTAACCAGAGCAAGGGATAACGCTCCACAGAGTCGTCTGGGTGTAATCAACTTATCTTTTTGAAGCACAGGAGGTCTAAGAAAAGAAACAAAAATTGCTGTTACACTTTTGCAACAACACCAGACCTACAAAGATAAAAACACAATTCTGTTTCATGAATGACTGGAAAGAATCAATTTTTCCTGAATATTGATTAAACACAGGAAAAATAAAGTTACACAAGTTTTAACACATACACCAACACCTACATAAGCTACTTTGCGAGAAAAACTTTCGTATTAAATGAACAAAGCCATCTTTAAAAAAGCATTCTAGAACGTATGCCTGCAGTGTATTTTTACTTCATTTGGGCAACATAAAGGAATTATTATTGTATATAAAACATTAGGTAATGCTAACTATAGATCTGCAGTTCGCAGATCTCACAGCAGTTAGCTTAGTCACCAAGTTCTTCTGTTCAGCCCAAGAGAACAAGTATCTTATTGCCACACAGCTGCATCACAAAAGTGACTCCTATAGACAGGTTAACGCACTGCAGCATTCAGTGATCATACAACAGTACGTAACAGTAAATCTCCAAGAGATTAATTCTGTGACAAACATTCTTCCCAGACAGGAATTTCTGCTTGCTTATAGTCTGAAACACAGAACAGCTTGTTTTATGTTTGTGGAGCCCAGCTGATATGACTAACAGGCAGACATGAATTTGAAATGACCAAAATGACCTGAGAAGGTGTGACAACGAGGGGAACACGGTGGAGAGGAAGTGCAATACAGCTATGAAAAAGTTTGTACTTCTCGGACATTCATGAGATACCCAGTATTAAAACAGGCATTGAGAACAGAAAAAAGCATTGGAAAATACAGTTTTAAAAGCCTTTACAACAAATATTAAAACCCCAAACCAAATAAAGCCCACCCACACAGAAACAAACTCCCTCCACAAAAAAAAAGGCTCACTGAAAAGAACAAAAAAATTCCACAGACACCTAGTGACAAATTCTTTGCTGCTGGCCACATCAGGTCATTTCAGAACACTGCGCAAATGTCCAGTGAGTATTATCTACTTTGGAGACGTATGTTTCAGGTTTATTTTTTTTCCCCACAAAAAAAAAATTCAGGAGGAGATGAAAAACTGCGTAAGGCACTGGAATATCAAAATGAACCAGCTGGCTTACTGTGAGCACACAAAATCCTACTTTCCTGCCTCTGCCTAAGGCATTCTTGGGGTTTGCAGGAAACAAAAAACTTGAATGAAAATAGTAGGAACTGAGCTAAAACCCTTAAAAATTAAGTATGAGTTGTTTCAAAACTTAGAAGTTCATCACTTTGTCACTTAAAACTAATACTGAAGCATCCACTATGATGGTGGCTGAGAATAAACAGCTGACACCACATCTATTATTTGGTAGAATAAGACCAGAAATACTAGCGATGAACAAAAGAAAGAGTTCATTTAGTGGATATTTCCTGAGTAAAGTCCATCCCAACCAACTTTCTGGAGACAGAGAGTTAGCTCAAATGTAGCTGAAGACTGTTATTACTGTCAGAACAGTCAAACATGCATCTTATCCAATTTACTAATTTACCCCTTCTAAATCTTTTTGTCTTCCTTGATATATTAAAGTCACTTTTATATGTGAGTACTCATCAGTACAAAAACATTCCAGTGTTCTTAAATATGATCTATAAAATTAATGTCTTGAGGAATGAAATGAACATCCAAGAAGTTTTTGTTTCACAAACCTCTTTGTGTTTTTTAATACTTTTTATCCAATTATAAATAATGAGGAGTGGACTGCAATGCTTACAGTCCCTTTTCTAACTACATACACTTCTTTTTTGAGCTGCTGAAAAGAACAGGTCAGTTGCTTCTTCCCCAACAGTCTTTCTGCAAAAACAAACTGAAAACTTTAATAACAGCTGGTGAAGGAAACGAGAAACCCATTTATATTCCCTTTTGGAAATGTGGAATAAGGAATATGAGGCAATATTTGTGCTTCATTAGTACTTAACAATGACAAACCCAAATATCTAAAATCAGGTACGAACTATACATTGCAGGATTCAATATGCCCAAGTATTCACATTGAAGCAAACAGAAAAAATTGACAGGGTGACAACCAGCTAAAAGAGCATAATTATACAGTATAATGATGTTTTACCTCATCAGAGCTAACCATAGTGAAGAGAAGAGTCTCAGAGATGTAGAGAAAAATACTCCACTCCAGTAGGCAATGCCTGTCCCAAAAAGAAATAGAATCAGGGACACAAGGGGGAACCATGCATCCCGACTGCTCAGTACAGCAGCATCCACCTCTGGTAGTGACAGTGATTCCCATATCTCTCTAAACCAGTTAAACCTGCCAAAAACATGAAAGCAGTATTACTTATCATTTCCAATTGCTATTACAGTAAGATATCTATCAACAATTCCTCCTCCAACAGTGTTTCAAACAAAATCACAGCAAGGTGTTCACAATGACCACAGATACAATATTATTCCTTCCCACCAATATTCTTACTGAAATTTATGTTTTGGAAACTGCTTTAAATAAATAAGTTATGCAAACTCACCCCTGCAGAAACACAACAATGCTTATAAGAGGTTCTACTTTGTAGGGTTTAGCTGTCCTAACTAGTTCAAGGGAAAAGTCTGAACACTGGCCTAGAATCAAGAACAGAAAGCATCTATAGTTATTATTTTGCCATGAACTTTAACAAAGAAGGCACATAACGAAAAGTACATTCAGACAAAGGTTTGAAAGTTTACTTTAAAACAAAACAAC
Organism: Amazona ochrocephala; assembly: GCA_039720435.1. NCBI lineage: Eukaryota > Metazoa > Chordata > Aves > Psittaciformes > Psittacidae > Amazona > Amazona ochrocephala. The sequence continues at coordinate 74,717,890 of CM077881.1, read as the reverse complement.
TGTCTAACAGCAGTACTGCAAGTCAGTATACTTCATCATCAAGGCCTGTATCACTGGATTGCCCATTTTAGGTAATATGCCACCAGAGCTTCCAGAGAGATTACAGTGCTGGTTATGAACATCACCTGAATTTAAACAAAAATGTATTTTGCCTGATGTCTAAAAGTTAGTCTTCAACTCTCATCTTCATGCAAGAAATAAAGTGTTTTGTGCATATTAACAATATGTTTTAAACTTTTACATGTATTTTTAAGTAGACCTCCATTAATTCTAAAATACTGTGCAACAGCAATCATTCACAAAGGGACAGCAGACTGAAACAGTAAGGAAATATTCTGCTACACCACAACCTAGGAGGACTATCAACAAGATCTGGAACTGAAGAACATAGATCCAAGTACATGCACAAGTTCAATGATACTTAGATAAAAAATGCACAACAGTCAGCTAGTTTTTCAACAATAAATTGGGTAACTTCTCTAAAAACACTTGATAAAAGAAGAAGATTCTAGAAAGCTACCTGTTGATACCAATGTGCTCAATTGTCCTCCATAAGTAAGAAGAATATTAGAAACAATATAGGCAGGAAGAGCACCAGCATGGAACCTCATAATCTGAAAAACAAGGATTTAATGACAACTTTTATATATATAAAAATATATAAAAAACACACATAAAAACATTATCTTGAAGCCAGCATGATAAAATGATTAGAAATTCTTTCTTAAAAGATTCAAACAGCTTCTTATTTAGACACATAAGTATTTGATCACTACAATTGGCAATTACTCTTATCTATAGAAAGTACTCAGATCTCTAGTAAAAGTATTTTGATTAATGAACAAATTATAAATGAATGCTATTTTTCTAGTCAAAATAAATATTAAAAGAATAATTTCAAGAACAGTAGCATGTTAATGGTGTTTCAGTAAGATAAATCAAAAATATTAAAAGGCCACTTTCCAAGCAAAGCCTGCATACATATATATACATATATATACATGTGCTCTTCAGTAAAGAATGCTTGGAAGCAATTTCATGTATGTTTTAACTGGCTTTCACTGTCCCTAGTCATAACTAGTGTACAAATAACACATAGATTTTTCTAAAACAGCAACCAAATGAAAAGTCCTTCATATAAATGCATACATTCAAACAGAGCAACTTGCCAGTAATATTCCTAGCGCTACACTTGGGTGCTTGCAAATTAATTACATTTCAGAATTCAAATGTAAGGTAAATACATTACAATTTCAGGAAACTGCAGGTGGCTGGTCTATTTTTACCGATATCAATGTTGCAATCTATTCTTCATTGATAACCAAAGGAAATTTGTTGGGAAGGAGCATATGGATTTACTTAAGGCACACCCCCCCCCCCCCCCCCCCCAATGTTTCATGGATAAGAAATACATTTTAAAAGTTTTAACACTACTGACCCATCAGGCAACAAAGTGAAAGTGACCTACAGCATCATCCCTTTGCAGGTATCCTGCTAACCACAAAGTCAAGTGCTCAACATTTCCATTAGCTCTTTAGAGCTTGAGTGCTTTTCTGCTCCTCTGAAAACTGAGCCCTGACATTTATCCAGATGGGATGCCTTGACAAGTGAGAAGGTTTGAAACGATCGTTGAATAATGTTCCTCTTGGCATCAGGAAGGAATCTGAAGTGCCATAGGAGGGAAGGGAGGAAAGAAAAATTTCTATAGATGCTACTGACAAAAAAACCAATCTAGTAGTAGAAGGTTTTCTTACTTGCCCAAGAACCTGTAAAAGTGAGGTCTTCAGAATTACCTTGACAAATGATAAAAAAAGAGAAATATTTTATTAGTTTACGCAGTGGTATGCATAATTAAAAATATTTTTATTTTTGAGAAGCCAACTTCAGTATTAGAATACAGCAATCCCATAACTAAAATGTACAACAACTCACTACTTATTATTAAAACCCAAATGTTTCAATTTCTTCTTAGAAATGAGCGTACCTTTCAATACTGCTCCAGCTGTTGCACAATACTTGGAACACGCACTACATTTCCAAAAAGGCCAAACAGCCCATCTTTAGATTTGTTCAGTATTTATTTTGATTAATTAGCTACATGTTTTAAAGACTGAATTATGCAAAAATTAGACAGCAGTTCAAACTAGCTATGAAGTAAATGTGTATTACTCACTTCGTAGTGACAGTCTGAGGAAGAGTAAATATTTAACTCTGGAACCCTGCTGTCATTCTGAGGCTGAGCAATATGCAGCTTTGCAGAAATCTCGGTTGAAGATGGAATTCTGAAACAGCAACTCAATTTGTAACTGCTGTCCTTACAATCAAAAAAAACCCAAACATGCCTTAGTCTTCAACAACTGCATATAAAGCAGACTTAGTACACCGAGTGTTACCGCAAGCTATGAGCAAAACGGTACAATGAACTTGTTTATCCTATCACAAAGAACTACGTAATATTCTTGGTCCACTGCCCCCTGAACTATGAAGGTACTAATGAACATGATACTAATGACAACAGACAAGTTTAGTATTACTGTACACACTGCCTCACAGAACATGTAAATATGCTGAGTAACAAGAATGGGAAGGACAATTCTGAAGAATACAATTCAGTTTCCTGCAAGTATTATGCTGTTAGAAAATACGGGGGGGGGGGGGGGGGGGGGAATAAGGAAGTATCCTGAAGGCAGGCAGTTTTCCAACTACCTAAAATAAAGTCAGGCTGTTTAACTGCGATTCATGAGTGACACATATTTCAAGCCATATCAATTGATTTTGTCAGGACTATGCTGCTGAAGCAACTTAGGGCTGCTGTGTGGTACAAACCCTGGCTTACAGGAAGAAGCCAGCACCCATACCAGCCGCTAATCCCCACTCATGAAGGGTTAAAGATCATGCAGAGAATTTCAGACCAGCAAATCTGACTTCCTTTTTGAGCAAATTAGTGAGAGCTATTAAACAAAGAATTAGTATATATTCTTATTCTGAGGAAAAGTCAAAATGACCTTGTGAACAAGGGCAGAAAAGTAAATGAGGGAAAGATGCAGAAGCCAAACTTATAACTGAAGAAGTTACCTCATATCAAAAATGTTACTATAATAGGATGCAATCTGCCTTCAAAAACCTATCAAGAAATAAGTTACAATTGTTGAAGTCCTTACCTCGCAACAATTATGGAGTCTTCATGTGACCAGGGTATATGAAGTCTGTAAACACTAGGTTTTCTTTCTGAAATGGAAAAGAGTTAAAAAAAAAATAAATAAGAACAAGATGTGGCAACCATCTCCCACAGCTAAATGCAATTAAAATAGAGGTGGCATGTAGATAGCTATACAGAATCAGTGGGCTTACAGTAACATTGCAACCGACATTGAAATGCAAATCAGTGCAGTTAACAGCGAACAAAAGTGACATTTTTTAACTCATGTTGTTACAGAACAAGACAGAGAGGCATCAGTGTTTAAAGGCAGGACAGTTATGAGAAAACTTCTGGTTTTCAACACAAAGCTGTAGCTTCAAGCTAATAAATCCATCACTTTTTTTTTTTGAAACAAACTCCTTTAGCATCCCATTTTGTTTCAGTTTCTGTAGCTCAATATTCAAATTTGAGCCTCATAATTAGCAAATAAAAATCCTAGCCAGATGTTCTATTCTTAAGAAACACTTTCAACATAACACAGAATCCTACTGAAAGTTCAACTTCCCTTTGCTGAGATGTAAGAAAACCAAACAAATGAGGACTAATTCCACATTTTCTTTGAGCTATCCTTCTTAACAAAAAGTGGAAAGTTGAAAGATACTAGCAGAAACATTTGAAGAGATAACAGTATTTCCTAAACACCACTGCATGGGAGGACTTTAGCTTCCACCAGCTTTTGTCTTGAGAATTGTCCTGGTTTTCTCTGGGATAGAGTTAATTTTCTTCCTAATACCTGGTGCAGTGCTGTGTTTTGGCTTTAGTCTGAGAACAACGCTGAAAACATACTAATGGCTTAGTTGATGCTCAGTAGCATTACCCTGATCAAGGACTGTTCAGTCTCTCACGCTCTGCCAGTGAGGAGGGGCACAAGGAGCCGGGAAGAAGCAGAGACATGACACCTGATCCAAACTACCCAAAGGGGTATTCTATACGACAGCACATCATTCCCAGTATATAAACTACAGTTACCCAGAAGGGACCGGTCACTGCTTGGGTCAGGGTGGGTATCTGTCAGCAGGTGGTGAGAAATTGTATTGTGCATCACTTGTCTTTCTTATTTCTCTCTTTTTGTTGTCCTTCTTTTCATTACTACTACTACTATTATATTTACCTTTATTTCAATTATTAAACTGTTCTTACCTAAACCCTCAGGTTTTACCTTTCTTTTCCTCACAGGTCTCTTCCCCAAAACAAAAGGGGGTGAGGGGTGAGTGAGTGGCTACTTGGTACTTAGTTGTGGCTGGGTTAAACCATGACACTTTGTTTTATAAATATCTACTTCAGAAGACTTACATTTACCTTTGAGTGACTGGCAGTGGCTCTCTATATGAATTTTGAAAGCTTGATATATCTAGAGCATTAAGAAAAAAGGAAAAAAAAAAATCATTTACATTATCGAAACAGTGGTTACGTTACGTCCTACATCTGGGTTGGAGCAATCCCAGGCACAGCTACAGGTTGGGCAGGGAGGAGATTCAGAGCAGCCCTGTGGAGAAGGGCTTGGGGGTGTCGGTTGATGAAAAAATGAACATGTGCCATCAGTGTGCACTCGCAGCCCAGAAAGCCAACCGTATCCTGGGCTGCACCAAAAGGAGCGTGACCAGCAGGTCGAGGGAGGTGATTCTGCCCCTCTACTCTGCTCTCGTGAGACCTCACTCGGAGTATTGTGTGCAGTTCTGGTGTCCTCAACATAAAAAGGACATGGAAGTGTTAGAACAAGTCCAGAGGAGGGCCACGAGGATGATCAGGGGACTGGAGCACCTCCCATATGAAGATAGGCTGAGAAAATTGGGGCTGTTGAGCCTGGAGAAGAGAAGGCTGCGTGGAGACCTCATAGCAGCCTTCCAATACCTGAAGGGGGCCTATAGGGATGCTGGGGAGGGACTATTCATTAGGGACTGTGGTGAGAGGATAAGGGGTAATGGGTTCAAACTTAAACAGGGGAAGTTTAGATTGGATATGAGGAAGAAATTCTTTACTGTAAGGGTGGTGGGGCCCTGGAATGGGTTGCCCAGGGAAGTTGTGAATGCTTCATCCCTGGTGGCGTTCAAGGTGGGGTTGGACATAGCCTTGGATGGCATGGTTTAGTGGGAGGTGTCCCTGCCCATGGTGGGGGGGTTGGAACTGGATGATCTTGAGGTCCTTTCCAACCCTAACTATTCTATGATTCTATGATTCTATGATTCTATACCCCAAAAAATTAAGTAGTGTTCTTACTCGGTTGAAGTGCTGGAGCTGTACATTGTAAAGTAAGCCAGTTGAATTTAATAGAATTTTGCTTGAAGAAAGCCCTACAAAGGATGTATTATTTTCACATATTAGATAAAATTATTTGATAACTCACTGCATCTTCTGATATTTTTTTTCCAGGAGACTCATGTGCTTCTATATATATATATATCTTAGTCAAAACCCCCACACTTCTTATTTGTCTGTTACTAACAAAAGTAGTATTAACTTTAGTAAAAACAAACCACAAAAAACACCCTCCTGATCACTGGAATTTTTAGGCATATTTATGATCCAAATATTAGTAATGTTGGTTTTCTTCCCAAAAGTAATGAGATATACTTACCAAATGAAAACAGATGTGTTACAGGAAGCTGTACTGTTCTGGAATCCTCTTTGAAGAATTCACAGTCCAAAGTATACTGCAATTCAGGATATCAAATAGAGATCTAAACTAAGCGCAAGCCTTTGCATTTGCCAGATTCTATTTACAGGCTCAAGCAGAGTCCAGGACGCAAACACTGAAAAGCCACCTCTCTGCACTGCACTGACAGGGTGAACAAATGACTGGCAGGTAGTTTGTTCCTGCACACAGCCATACAAGCTTGGGTAGCTTAAGCATGACTTCCACGTTACTTCAGCTCTCACCCATTTGCAACAGCCTTCAAAAGGCTATTCAATCAGCTGAGAATTACTAGAATCCAGTTTACATCCCTGCTTCTTGGGTACATCTTTTCTTTTATTTGGGGGCAGGGAGGAGGTTTGAAAAGGACACTGACTTCTCCAAACCCCGAATACAATTTCCCTAAGCAAAAAGAAACTTTAGTTTAATCTCCTGAAGCTTACTCACGCAAAAGCAAACCAAAGTATCCAGCAGGTATGATTTGTGCCATCTCTAATAAGCATTTAGTTCACTTGAAAAAAATATTTTCCATCCCATTGTAAATCCAGCATTATTCACTTTCTAAAAGCAGTTTCCAAGCTTTAACACTGGACTGCAACTTAGCATTTCACAAGTGAGCTCTCATCTATCTTTGCTGATCCAGAACGTTGTGTATTACTAATTTAACTGCAACATGTCTCTGTCACAAGTATCTGAAGATAAACTTGAGTTGAGAATTATAATCACTTCAGCTGTGAATAATTTCTTGTTTCATGAATTATTATATCATAGACACAGTCTGCATTTGTGTTGCAGAAAGGAATGTCATATCTATTTAGATTTTAAATTCCAGTTCAGAGTTCTGCCATTTTCAGGACTAACTAGAAAGGCCTGCCAGACCCAGCTGGGCAATATGCAACATCTGCTTAGGTTCACTGCAGGTGTTCCTCTTACTGCGATCCTGAGAGGCCTTGATGCAAAGACATCCAACTCATCTGTGAGATTCAGAACTACCAAACTTTGCACAATTCAGTCTACCACATTATTTGTGGTCTCAGAGCTTGTAAAGTTATCTGCGCCATGTTCCCTTCAATCCATATGTGGTGCCCTCAACTATCTATGGCATTTTTTGCCACCCCAGATAACAGAACTGACTGTTCATAAAGATAAATATTCAGTAACTCAAGATCCAGAAAAACGAGAACATTAGAACTTCCAATAAGAACTGGTTTGAGAACTGTTGCTTTGTATGTTTCAAGTATTATCCATGCCTAGCATTTGGTATTTTATCAAGTGAAAATATTTCTGATCTTATAGAAAACCAAGTTACATTCGAACCACACTGGAGTGCAGGTCTAGGGCTTCTAACTTAACACACATTTAATATACTTCTTTTTCCTTCCGTCATGGCATCTGAAAGCTATGAACACACTAGGGAAGCAATTTCTGCATTTAATGTTTTTGTTTACCTTATTGCCAACTGTGGGGGGTACGTGAACAACAATGTGGGACAAAGAAGGATGGTCCTGAAGTTTTAGCATGATAACCTTAAAAGGAAAAGAAAAAATAAAAGCTATTACCAAGCATACCCCTTAGCTTGCCCCTCTCCAGTTCCCAGATGTCCACCACTTGTACCCCTTCCTCTGGAGCACAACTGCATATTCAAATGCTGTAAGCAGAACAGATCCTTCTTCCATATATGTGGCTACCCCACAAAGCATCTCTCCCTCCTACAAGTTATGTACTACCCTTACCTTGGTGGTTGGAAGTAACTCAGCTTTCCAGGATAAGTCAGTAGCTTCCAGGCTGTAAAAATTCATTCACATTAAAGGATGAGCATATTCATTATGCAGGTATTACGTTATGACGGTAGACTAACATACCAGCTTTCTTCTCTCTCTGTGTGGATTCATGAGATTTTAAAATGAGAACAAGTTTGGGTCTACTGCATTTAGCTCCATAGTAACTTATTAAACTATGATCATTGCAAATACTGCAAGTCTTGGTTTTGCAAAAACAAGTTAAGTAAATCGCTAACTCTGTCATACACAAAACATTCAGCAGTTATTAGCCATGTAACTGTAGACACATAATGAAAACTCTTAATAAGCTAAATCAGCACTGGCATTGAATGAACAGTTTTATTAGCATCTTTTGAACATCAACAGTACCAGTTTTTCCTATGGGAATGTCTAAAACATACTGTATAAATCAAAAATTGTTAGCTGCTACAGAGCTAACAATTCTAAAATGATATAGAAACCAAAACTAGAACTAAAGCAGTTCTAAAATGGTATATACTTGATTAAGTTAACACATTGAACTGCAGTCATTTTAAAGTTATGATTTTTAGAATACCAGGATATTTCTCTCTCCCTAAATAAATTGTGTTACATGATCTCAGGATACAATCCACAGCAAACACACTATTATTAGATGAGATTTTAAGGTAGCAGTCCTGAACTAAACTAACCTGCAACTGATGCTGATTAAAGTTTATACAAAGGAGTAACAATTTTTCCTTGGATCGGGAAAAAGTAATTTTGACATCTGGCTATCCACTGGAGGCAAGACCCTGTGGTTATACACCTCAGCACAGACCCCAGAACAGATAAACACTATAGCTCAATTCCACCTGGAAGCTTTCCCTAATCTGAAGGGTTGACTGAATTTACTTTGAGCTTGTTTTGCAAATGTAAGCTAAGCCAGTGTTTTAGATTCATTTTGTAATGATTCTAACAACCTGATTCAAATAATCACTAAACCCACCCACATTTCTATATGTTTTTCATATGAAAATAGGAATTTTAGAATAAGAAAAAACAAAGATGCTTCAATCCACTCTATTAAAGGCTTTGAGTGACATCTGATGTATTCTGTCATAGGATTTTAAAGAGACACTTTAGAAGATGTAAAGATGTAAAAAGAACACGCAATTTAGGGAATCCATCTCAGCACTCAGCACCCACAAGAGAGGAACCCTGCGCAAGTTCCCACTGCCATGAAGGTCAGAAATACAGCTTAAGTAAGAAAAAGTTTGACTATTCTGCATTCATGCAGTAATTTTAAGAAAACCTATCCTTTACTGTTTTTTGGTGATACAGAAAGCACGAATTTCACAGTAAGAAATTTACTTCCCAATCTCTTTCTCCCTAAGGAGGACAATATTTTATATGATTTAAATTCAAATGTAGTCCCACAAGATCCATTTGAATATAGCACAGGAACTGTTTATACTCACCACATTGGTGAATTACTGTTCATACAGCCATAAATCCAGCTACTTGTGTCCTGTAAGGTCAATACCATAAAACAGTACATTACATATATTAAGTACCTATATCTAGAAATACATTAAAAATAGCAATTCTTTACTCCAAACAATGCAGGAGTTAATACTGATAATCTTCTCCAATTTCTACATGCTAGCTGTTTCAGTGCATCACATGTCAGCAACTGTTCTAAAAATCCTCTGATGGCTGAATCTTGGTGCATTTAACTTAGGGAAAAGAAGAACAAACTTCCATATTCATCTCACTCCTTTTCTACTAAGTGTGCCAGCAGCAGCTATCACTATAGTGACCAAACCCTAATAAGGATGTCAAATGCTGAAGTGCAAAAGCAAAAGGGACAAACAGTCTCTCAGATGTCCTCAGTTATTTATAATGAAAGATGTCCACCAACTTTTTTCCTTGTTTTGCAGTGAAGTCAGACTTCTGTATTAATAGCAAGTGATATCCTCCATTAGAAGTCTTACACCATGATCTTGGAATCACAAAGATGGAAAGATGAAACATAAGAGTTAAAGGTGGGAGTTTCCGGACACCATTTAAAATAGTTACCATTTGCCACCTTTCAGATATTGTAACAAAGGCAAAAGTTACCCTGTAAAGCACAACTAAGATTACAACATTGTAGATGCTGAAGGTGCTACTGGGAAGAACAACTAGAAAAGCACAAAGAATATACAATCTTTTTTTTCCCCACAGTGGTGGTGTGACCCTCGTTGGGAAGGGAAGGAGTGGCAACAAGGACAGGCAGGATGGAATGGAAAAGCATCTCAACTTTTGTTGTCACTCATCTAAACTATGTTATTCTGAAAAGCATATTTACCCATCTCCAGTTTGCCAAGATATTATATTCATTCCTTTCAAAAAAAAAAATAAAAACCAAAACCATTTTGGTTGAACTTATGTGTCTTGAGCTAAAAATCTAAGAAATGCACATGATGACCTCTCCTCTCAACAGGGGAGACAACTGAGAAGTTGCTGGTTTTTCATCTGGCTCTGTTCCACTGCTTAGTGGAAGATCCCTGTAGCCTTTCAGGCCCACTTAAATTTTACTATGGGAAAGCAAACTTACAAACAGCTTTCCCAAATTAGAATCTTGGCAGCACTAAAAATAACTTCTTCATTCAAAACCATCAATACAGAACTGCACTAAATTACAGGAGAATGTCATCTGCGGGTAGCCATAAGAGAGGCAAAAATAAAACATCTAAGGTTTTATTCAGTGCCTTCAATGCCATCAGGTGGTAATACCATCAGGTGGCATTGAAGGTTTCCGATCTTGAACACCAAGGGTGATGTGACAAACCAGGAAGTACATATAACACAATGTATTAGGCTGTGAATGTAAATGCATGGCAGCAATTTCAACAACCGTTCATTAACTGCCTTAAAACTGCAGTAAAACTGAACATAAAAAAGCAGCTTTACAAACAAACTCAAGACATTAAAGAAGTATTTTCTCACCAGCAGAGTGCTTTCACAGTAAACATGACTGTAGGATTTTCTGTGACTTGCAAGAGGAAACGTGAAATATTTTCCATCAGAATCCTTAAAAGAAACAAAAAAATTCTCATCAGTAAAAAAAATAAATATAAGAACACAAGGAGGGAAGAAAAGTTACTTACATTGTAAACTGAGTAAGTCCATTTTGAGGCTTTGACTGTAATCCACGTGAAAGTTCCTAAAAATAAACGGGTTTATATGCCACACTGCAGGAACTATTATCCTTATTTCCAAAATTTTATCTTTTACTTATCGCCAAGGTCTTTTCTCTTACCTGTAAACGGCCTTAAACTTTACAAGCTTTAATCATTACTAGGGATTATTTCTGCTTAGAATTACATGCAACAGCTATCACTGGTTACATAGGAAACAGCAAAACCCTGGGATCCATTATAATTACTATATAGTCACTGTGAAATAAAAACTTTATGGATCTTGAAATAAAGCTCTCAAGGCAACAAAATGAATAGGAACCTGTATGGTATTAATGTAATTACAGGGTAAGTGATTAAAGCTGAGAAAACACTAGAAACAGAACATGAAAATCTCTGTTCCTGACTGACTTTTAAGAAAACTAATACAGAAACTTGTGTAGAAACTAGTCCATGATGAAGTGAATACCATGTGCAAGAAAACAGTAGCAGTTTAAAGGTATGTTTGGAGAAAGAGTAAGAGAAAAAATGAAGAGATCAGAGATATCAACAATGCAAGTTATCACGCAAGAAGGTTTGAATCTTTCTTCTGTACATACTAAAGTACCAAGTTCATCATAGAAATTTAGCTAAGTGTCAGGAAGTCACTGCAAATAGGAGGACACAAACATGAAATCTAATTTAAATCTTTTCCTCCTTATTGCTAAAACCTGACCCAATAAAAAGAGAAGCAAACAAGAAAATCAGTTCCACAACCTCTTTGGGTACCTGTTCCAGTGTTTGACCCCACTCCTGGTGGTCAAACCAGCCAGGAAACTGACTGAGGTTTCTTAGGAAAAATATCTAATTGGAATTTCTTTTGTTGTAACTGGACTCTACTGCTTGTGTGTTATCACTGTGCACCTACGAGAAAAATCTAGCCCACCTCTGCAATCTTTCATTACATAGTTGAAGACAGCAATAGGATCCCCCTTAGCATCCTCTTAGCATGAAAAACCCAGTTCACCCAGCCTCTCTTCCTTACGTCCTATGTGCAGGAGCTAACCATTTTGGTGGGAATCTGCTCCATACTCACTTCAATGCCTAAGTGCCTTCTCATATGAGGACAGCCAAAACAGGGCACTGAAGTTCAAGCTACCTTAGTAGTTCTGCAACAGCTTACATTAAGAAAATTCCTAAAATAAAATGGCTTTCATAAAATGGTTCAGCCCACTTCAGCAAAACTAAGAACACAGCCGTGCTCCACAAAAGTTCTGGTTTGTTCCTAAGACTTCATGCAGTCAAATTTCGCACCTTTAACTACGCACTCTTAGCAGGTACAAGGAAACCATTTGTGTGCCAAAGAAACCATTTTACCCTGCCATGTCATGAAAAAAAGGAAGATGAAGTAGATCCGAATATTCAGGATTTCCACAAGTAGCACAAAACTAACACAATGGCTCTACAACACCCATATTATCCCTCTCACAATCATGGGATGTAAGCATATATTAGACTGTACTTTTGACATCCAGCTATTCCCATATTCTGAGATTCTGAACACCTTGATGTAAATATGACTCCAGCTTGTCTCCCATCATATAAAAATGACAGATTTTCATGTGCTGAAATAACACAGAAGCTCACAGTTTGGGTCTATAATCCATATATAATTTTAGCAATGTCTGAAGAAAGACAAAATGTATTCCAGAAGCTTGCTAGTAAGAAGATGTAACTATTAACAAGCAAGTCTCATTGAATCCTGTTCAACTGAAAACTGGTGCTCACCTGTGAGTTCTGTAAAAGCTTCAGGATTTTCCTCAAATATCTTTGCAGGATGTCTCACAAAGTGGTGATTCAGTACAGACATCCTCTTCTTTGGATCCTCAGTTATCTAAACAATAGTAAAACAAAATTTGAGAACATGCTTATATTTATACATATTGTTATATGGCATGATCATAGCTAACAATACAGTTTCGGGGATGAAAGGCAGGAACAATTCTTACAAGACATGGTACATTTTCTCTTTGAAATTCAACAACCTGAACACATGAAGTGCCATCAGTAGTCAATCACTGCAATACAGAAAGTCTAAACATGTTACGTGAAATATTACCTATATCATGTTGTATATTATTTATCATATATTATATATAATTAACATATTATATAATGTGTTATAAAGCATAGCTGAAACTTAGGATTCTTATATGCTTGCCCACTCTCAACACAAGGAAACCATTCTATCATACTTTCTTTATAGATGCACATGCATTCTTCCTGAAATAACACGTTTATGCCAGAGTTTAGGGAAAATCCTCAGTTACATTTACGAGTCTGAATGCACAAATCCAGCTTATTACATCACACCTTAACATTTCAAGCATCCAAACAGCTGTAGCGCTACAGTGGGATTTGCTTTTGTTTGGGGTTGTTTTGTTTGGGTTTTTTTTTTAGGGGGTGGTGGCATTCAAAATAAAATTTCCAGGACTGACTTTTGCCTATTCACCTTTTCAGAATTGTGGCATTACAACTGGTTTCTGAAAAGCTTTACCCTCCAGCACCCTGTCAGTCAACTCCAGAACAGCTGTACCCCCTTTCTGTCTCTTTAAATCACATGTTAAAGCGATTACACCAAAGAAACTAGGGAAGTTTGCCTCAAATTGCCTCAAAAAGAACACCTGGAAGCCTTTCTCTTCTATGTCTGGGGCTCTGCTCTCATGCATTTTCAGTCTCTTGGTCTTTAATACCAATTGATGTTCAGTGCTTCATAACATCTCAGAAAGAACAGAGTATAATGGCAGATCTCACCAACAGTTTTCAAAAGGTAAGATGCAGGGTATTTGTTTAGAAGAGCAGTAAATAACGGTACCTGAAGGTAAACAGATATGCTAGTATTTCAATTGCATTCTTTTTTTGGAAATGCCATTTGCAGAAGAACACCACAAATGCATGCTGGCCACTATGACAACACCACATGGCGAGAATTACTATGTCCCAGTTAAACTATTACAGTTTTGCACCCTTTATAGTCAGAGAAGGTAACTTGAACGCACATTGAGAGGTCATTCAAAGCTACACAGCTAGCAAAATCTGTTTATCATGGTGCAAGGTCAACTAAACCTGCTGCATTATGGAAAAACAGTGTAACCCATGCCCCAGCTATAAAGCATCAAGCAGTCAACAATAAAAACTGAGTTAAACCTAGTTATTTCTGACACATTGGTGAAACAACACAAAGCCACAGGATTTGTCAGTGACTGGTATAAAACAGCAATAATTTTCTCAGCATGACTTAGAATAATCAAAAAGGAGTTTTCTGTATAATAGGGTAACATTTGTCCCGATTAAGCATTCAGGAATGGAAGTAGAAAGTGTGATAGGGGAATATACAGGAAACCACATATACAAACCTGCCTTGTATTTTCATCTATGAGATCAAAAAAAGCTCTAATGGTAGCCAGGATCAATTCTTTGCACCTAGAAGACAGAATAAGTAGAGTTAAATCCAGAAAGGAAATATCCAGGGGAATGAAAGTGGTCAGAAGAGACACTGCAGTAATATTATGCTGAAGTTAAATTATTGTATAACGTGGTAACAGTAGAGAACAGAGGGATGTACGGATAACCTTTGTCTCATAAGCTTACCACACTATGGAGAGATGGTCTGTTGAGGCCCAAGCTCTAGGCACAGCTGAGCTCTGTTTGGGGAAGGAAAGAAGTGCAGATTTTGTTAGTACTCAACATCTTAAAATTCTAAGCAAGCCTTTCCCCTCCCTATTTAAACATATTTGCATAATTATTAAAAAGAATAGTGTTTAACTGAAGCGTTTCAGGGACTTGGGTACAATACAATGACTTCTTCAGTCAAAAATCTCACAAGTGCTAATGCAGTTGAAAACAGAACTTGCAATACAAAATGAACAAGTTATCTATGTTACATAGCAGACACTATGGTGAAAGGGCAAATAACGGTGTGAAGGAAACTTACCAAAAATTTCTTTAAAGACAGTTTCTATGACTAATCTTACTATTTTAGTAAGTGATCCTGGCACACAGGATAAAAAGCTGCTGCTAAAAAATCAAGGGCATCCTCAACAAAAAGCAGCATCAGAACATCACACAGAAAGAACTGGACAGTTGGAAGCTATTCCTTTGTTTAAGTGTATTACATGTATCGCATTTTAGGGAGTAATAATATCAAGTATATCTCCCATAAATGGAGCTCATCACCTAGTTGTACAACTTGATTTGAGTAAGCTACGAACTATTCACGCATTACATTTGGGAAGAAAAAAAGCAAACTAAACAACAACAACAAAGCAACACCCAAACCAAACCAAAAATCACCAAAAATCCCCAAGCCAAAAAAACCCAAACCAAACCCACACGAGGAAGAACTGGTACCACGACATGAGTGAGATCTCATGCAAAATTATGGCACCAATACTCAAAGAAAATGAAAGTAAAGCAGATGTAGAGAATGGATACTAGGACAAAGGGAATGCAGAGTTAATCTTCTTAGCATAGCAGAATCAGAGCCAAGGCTATTTATAGACAGCTTTTTGTACAACAGACAGGGAGGTAAACACCAAGGGAATGCAACTATTTTGGACAACATTTCAAGCTGATGTCAGAGCAAATGCAATTAAGAACTGGCTTGTGCAGTAAACGGAAGTTGGAAATAAAACATTTTCTCCCTACTGGGGAGTGTTTTCCAGCTTCTCCCATGTAAGGAATAGGTTGATGGCAGGGGGGTAGAATGACAAACCTAACTACTTAAATTTTTGAAGGAGACAGATGCCTGCAAAAGCAGAAGACTGGACTTGATCCAGTACATCCTTTCTATTCCTCAATTCTTTGAAAAGCAATAAATACAAAAAGAAGACCCCAAACCAAAGCTCTCTTTTTATAACCAGTCTACTTCTATACTGCACATCTGTTAATCTCCAAATACACATCTCTTGCAAAAATGCTGGAAAACGAAACCCGAATTCTGGATCTGGACAAGTGCAAGAAGGTGGTGAGAAGAAACAGTACCAAGTGGCAGATGATTCAAATCAACCCCAACACATACTCTTCTAGTGGGCACTCATTTATACTACATCAACTAGTTCTGATTTTATAACCAACCATATACTATCTACTTTGTTTTTATATTTAGTTATCCTATCCTGCACATATAGACTATAATTAAGACACCAATACATGCATTACATAAATAACTATTTAACACAGCTCCATGCAAACCCCCAAAAGTAGTTTGCTTTTTTACCACAACAGATAAGGCACTGCCATGTTGACTCGATCTTGGTAGAAAAGCCAGTCCTGAACGAACTTGGTAATCTCTGAATCCTCCCGCCACAGAAAGGGTAGTTAAATTTCTTAGCTCTTGGGCCTTTAGAATCCAATGATTGTTTACAGCTGTATAAAAATCTATAAAATATATTAAAATAAATCACAATTTCCCTGTAAGTCTATTTGATATACAAAAAAAGCTATATAAACATTCAACTAAAGCTTCTGTAAACCCCCCATAGAGGCACTCAAGCTCTGATTATTGCTTTTCAGTCACATAAGGAAGGAAAGTTATTATTTTAACCCCAAGGAGATAGCAGTTATGAAAGCCAGATATGCTTACACTTTCTATATCAGCTGAGCACATATATTGTTACAGTAGCAAGCCATAGATAGATTTGAAGGACAGCCACAGTCCAGAAAGAGTCAGCAAGGGAGAAGCACTGCATTGCAATCAATTGTAGGAGAATTAACATAAGCACAATAAATCAAATTCAGCAGCTAAAGATAATCCATTCTTCTCGGGTGCCAGAGAGAATAATGAAAACAAATGTTTATTCCCTTTCCTTCACCAATTACCTAAACATCTACATGTAGCATCACAATTATCACTCAGCACATATTACATCAGTATGGTTTAGTCAAATTTAGCTTTTCAAGACATGTATAGTACCTGCATAATGACAATACTGTGGCATATTTTTTTATGCCACAGCTATTTAGGTAAGCAGAAGATACAATCCATCTTTTGTGTAAATATACCACATAAAATATATAAACAGATCTATATTTAACATTCTCACCTCCCAAACTTTGGGCATGACAAACATTAAATTCAGCAACTTCTACTGAAATCCTGCTATTGAGGCAACTCAGTTGATAAAGAATGCCATTAGAGTCAGAGTTTACAAAATAGAAAAAACATCACTCACTGGAAAGCTCAGAAACTTAGTTACATGCTCTACAACTCAGTATAATTACAAATTATTGAGAGCTCCAGAAGCTCAAGTCCCCATAATCTATCTTATAATCACTTTACTTTCTCCCAGCATCCCAGTGCTCTCAACCAACCACCTGAGTAACAAAGGAATAGATTACAGTAAACTAAACAGCACCTTTTGCTGTTGATTTGCAAGAATCCTATCTATTAATGCTTGAGACGCTCAACAAAGAGATACAACATAATTAGATAACCTGCAATACTTACCAGTAAGATATCTGTCCAAAGGCATTACAGGTGCAACATGAGGTGTGGCTTGTGTAATAAGGAGGTTTATAAGTTCAGGCTTAAAATTCTTCAGAGTCAGCAATGCTCTTGCAACAAGACCACCCATGGAATGACCTACTATTGCAACACTGCTTGGTGCAAATTCTCGATCCTTGAGCAAAGAGCAACACATCAAAAATAGACTTGACACTGAACTATGGTGATCCGTTATACATTTTCTTGCAGCAATTCACTCATGTTCTCTCAAGAATAATATCAACTAGTATTAACCTGATGAGTTTACAAACTGAATACAAATTTACTTGCTGTCTCAAAAAAAAAACCCCAATGCTTAACATGAAGTTTCCATCTCAAAAGGAAATATTATATAGCCTGTGCATACATAAGCAATTTAGGCTTATTTTCATTTCTGAGAGTCTTGGGGACACAGAATATCAAAGAACTTTCCTACAGAAAACTGCAAGGATCATGATGCTGTATTAGTATTTTAATAAGCAAGAGAAAGATAACGTCTCTACTACCAAAAAAGCATACATTGTGCACGGAAGTAGTTATTTAGAAACACAATACAGAACCTAACCAAAGCTCTGGGGTTGTCACATGTATTAAAAATCTACTAAAGAACCGCAATTTTCTGTTGCATTATTATCACATTCAATTATCCATACACATTATAAAGTCTCCTTCCCTTATTCATCATTCAGTTTTCCGGCAGAAAAGGCAGCCAGAATTCTATTCCCAAATGCAAGTACATCATTCAGTATACATCACCTACTTACCTTGTACAACTTAAGAATTACTTTTATGCATTCATGCACAAACTTGGTCTGTCGTTGCAGACTACCACCATACAGTGCAACCAACTCCTCATTAAAGTTGACACTGAAGAAATTAAAATGATACTTGAAGTCAACATCTTCTGCTTTTCTAAGTGCAATAGAGCCAAGAGAACGTACTAGGAAAAGAAACCACATCAATTAGAATAGTCTAATACTCACTGCTTAGCAGCATCATAGATAAACATAAATATATAATCTATTAAGAAACAAACGTTATCTTAAACACATTATTTATAAATAACTTGAGATGAAAGAGACATCTAAAAGCAAATAAACTTTTCTCATGTGCAATCACAGTTGTTTTACAAAAACAGATTTGAAAATACAAATAATTAGATAAAAAGTAGCAGCCAGTCACTGTCAGAACTGACTTGTAAAATGGGAAAAGATATAATTATTTCCTATTTTCATAGGAATCCCTCTGATTAAAATAAAATAGTAAACCTATCATAACAAGAGCTTACAGAAGAATGTGGAAAAGCAAAAACTTATCAGATGAAAAGGAAGTTTAAAATGAGTTACCAAGAGCTGCGTGCTATGCTTATGGCAGTTAACCACTACCTTACCGCTCACTAGAGAGATATTTTATATCAAAACAAAATTTATACAAGATCAAGCATTATGTTCTTCCACCTGAGCGCTGCTTTCTCATCTCATTTGCACGGTCCTTAGCACCGGTAGGACAAGGCGGCGAAATGAGCATTCTTGACTTCAACTCCAGAGGCACTGCTACTGCTAAACTTTTTTCAAATTCCCTTGAAGACTAAGACAATATTCCCAGATACCACTGAGATGTATAGACGATTGGAAAACCAAACCCTTCTTGATGTATAGAGGACTGGAAAACCAAACTTTCCCACCTGAAACCTTGAGGGAGAAAATACTATGTTTACAAGGTCTTGCTTCTGACCCGTCTTCTCCATCTAACCCTGCCTGCTATTTAATACCGCCTTCTGAGTGCAGAATTGTCCCTGAGTTTCCATGGAGACATGGCAGGATGGGAACAGTAACAGCTGCAAATAAAAAAAAGCATGGTAGGGAAATAAGAAAATAAAAGAAAGTCCCAGAAAGCAAGTATATAAAATAACTAATGATGGCCAGAAAGGTCTGCCGGAATCTGGCACACAGAAGCAAGATTATTCTAGGGTGCAATAGTTTCAGAGATCTGCAGGCTGCAAAATCCTCCTTGTTGGGAAAGTTTGCTGCAGAAAGCAGTGTATCAAACAAATACCAGTGAAGCTCATGAAATGGGAAAATAATATTTTTTAAATATTTTATATGTTCAAGAACCCAAACAGATGTCATGATATTATACATCTGATTTGTGGTCAATCATTTCACCAATTCTAACTATGGCTAATAAGCAATAAAAACACTTTCAAAATGGCTTGAAAAAGACAAAGTGTTTAAAAGATCAAATATCACATATTTATACCTTGGAGATCATGGTAAAATGAACAAGAATATTGCCAAAGACCACAAGGCAAGTGTGTGACAGATTCCTAAATAGAACTGGGATCTCAGTTCTCCCAACCTCAGGCTCGTTCCCAACAATTAAACCAGACCACCATCTTCTACTCCAAGTCTGAATTTTGCACATTTTGAAAAGTTCATTTTAATGCACAGGAAAGATGATGAACTAATATGTTTCAAAAGTGCCTGTAACATATCAAAACCTCCTGAAAGGAGGTTATAGCAAGGTGGGTGTTGGTTTCTTCTCCCAAGTAACAAGCAATAGGACAAGAGAAAATGGCCTCAAGTCATGCCAGGGGAGATTTAGACTAGATATTAGGAAAAATTTCTTCACAGAAAGGGTTGTCAGCCATTGGAACAGGCTGTCCAGAGAAGTGATTGAGTGACTACTCCTGGGGGTTTTTCAGTGACTTATAGATGTGGTGTCTGGGGACATGGTTTACTGGCGGACTTGGCAGCATTAGGTTTATGTTTGGACTCAAGAATCTTAAAGGTCATTTCCAACCTAAATGAGTCCATGATTCTAAGAAAATAATGAGCCCAGCAAAGGCAGCAGCAGCACTTCTCTCTTCAGTGCTCAGCAAATATTCACAGCTTTTAAGAAATCATGAAAAGAACAGCAGCAACACTTTCATCCAGGTATCAGAATGAGAGTGTTATCCCACAATAAATTCTGAACAAAATATAAATTTTCATTAATTCCATAATAAAACACAAACTATTCCGAGCCACTGATTAAGGCAGAAAAAATCATTTATCAAAGATTTTGAAAAATGCACATATGACTTATTGCCAGTCTCCCCAAAGCAATTTCTCAAAGTATTTATATATTCACCGATTCTACCCGTACATTATAATCACAGCATGTAGTACTTCTAATCACCCAGTTTAGGTTTTTATTCAGATAGCTCCTTTGATTTTGAACATGCCCTGAAAGTACCATTCTATTTTCTACATAGCGATGTGCTGCCATGTTTACAGAGACAGCATTAATTCACAGATCTGCAATACTTTACACACAACTACAAAAGTCCATATGGCATCCCTCATAATCATTATGTTTACAGTCTTCTTTGGATGCTGTTGTGCCTGCATGGGTTTTCTGAAAGTCGGAGTTGGTAAAATATTTTACTTTGTCATAAGCTAAGCGAGTGTGTTCCTAAAGAAAATAACTCTGCAAAGTTTCTCTGAAATCAGCTAATTTAATCATCAAGCTTAGTGCGAATACAAGGAAGAATTATCACAGTAAGACATCAGGGTTTAGATTGCAGTGGCTTTCCCCATTCATACACATCAACTTTGCCAACATGTTAAGAGTGTTACTGTTTCAAAGCCCATTTTAGAGAACAAAAATAACAGCCTGACAAAGCCAGCCTGGAAGGAATCCCGTACACCTGAATAAACACTTAAACACAGTACTTTATATTATCAAACTACTAATTTCTGTATTTACAATGAAAAATTAAAATGCTTTAAAACAATTACTTCTTTTCATTTGGAGCCTTGAAGTGTAATAGGGTATAACCTGAAAAACAAAAGCAGGCTATGTGTAAAGTGGGAAGATGATACTAAGGAAAAAACACCACTACATAAAGAAGTAGGAAATAATGAAGCTACAAGGCAAGCCACAAGATGATGCCTATTTCAATAGCATGTAATTGCTTTACATCACAGATGGTAGCTTGTTCAGTTTCTTCTAATCAAATTCCGGTCTTGTTTTATTTCGCATAACTGCTCTAAACATGTTCAAATCAAAACCAACTAGATGTTTGCAATTAAAATTACAGCAGGGGTGCCATAGCACGGCATAAACTGTACTGCTTCTGGCGTGCCAAAGTTAAAGTCTCACTCCAGAAAAATATTACAGCTCAAGTGTTCAACTGATTTCAAACCAAAAATAACCTGTTTTGACTGCCTGAAATTAACCATGGACTAACAAGGATATCTACACCTTAATAGGACTGATCATCCGGACTTGGTATTATTTCAAAGAGAAACCTTCTTGCCACTAATGCATCAATATGAGACCTCTTCATAACATACCTGTAACTCAGCTAAACACTTACCTTGTTTGTAACTGCCAGCATTTCCAGGAAGAAAAAGAACTGGAATTCCTGTCAATAGGAGATTTTTGTTTTCTTTGGCGTAGTTCCCTTCCCCATAGAGATAGAGCTCATATGCTGGGTATCGTCTGGCTGTTTTCTTGGGTAATTTTATTTTCTGTTGCAAAAGTTAAAAAGAAAACAAATACCTCTTATTTTGTTGCCAACAATAAAACATAGTGTCTATCCAGTCATTTAAATGATCTTATGTTTCATGTGCTGTTTTAAATTACAGTCTAAAGAATACAGAATGAAAACTGGGGTTTGCTTTAAAAAAAAAAAACAAAGTATTTTGCTTAAGTAGGTATTACTGTGCATAATGACTGGCTGCAGTCATTTATTTTGAACAGCTATTGACTTTACCTGGCTTTGAAACAAACTACAAATAATGCACATCTGTATCTTTTAAAGATGCACATTCACAAAGTAAATCCAGGGGGAATTCCAGGGGGAAAGTATGTCCAAAACCAGCTACTTCTTCCAGGACATCAGAATCTGGGACCAGAAACTGGGGCATGTGAGTGATCCTACTGCACATGAATAGGTATGGAATCCTTTGCAATACCGTGTAACTCCAAACAAGGATGTGCCACTGCGCCTGATACCAAAGATAAAACTTGAGAATAGGGGTACGTAGGCGACTGTCAGATGACAACTCTTATGTCAGGGTAAATTACAGATGTGGTACGAGTTCTCTTAGATGATTTTAAGTGATGTAACCCTCAATGGGAATTTAAACCACCTTAATAAGGCTAGTGAGAAAAAAATAAACCCATGTTACTTTAGGGGCTTGGTTTTGTTGTGGTTTTCATAGTCAGTTTTGTGGGCTAGTGACAACAACCTGATTTTGTAACAACTCAGGATCCAATTTACACAGTCAATTGTCATCTTAAAGGCAGCCATATTTCTTGTGTTAAAACAAAGAAGACAACAACTAACCGCCTAAGCTACCACAGAACTTCTTCCCAAAGAGAAAAGAACAAAATCTCTTTGAGCCAGAGAGCTAGGTGATCATTAAGTCTTAATAACTTAATAACCTGTAAGTTATGACTCTTAGAACCAAATCATACTTCTTTAAGCCAAATAAGTGGTAAGCAGGAAATCATTTAACTCCTGTATGGAGGTTGGCTGGTTCATAATTCTGAGTTTGTAAGACATGGAATGTTAAAAATTCTAAGAATGCAAATACACCTGCTATAGCATTTGACTGCTTATGTTACAACAATAAAGAGATAAGATCATCAAAATAAATTTATTAAGGTGTAATTTGTATTTTAAGGAAACACTATTTCACAGAATAAGGTCAAAACTAAACTCGGTTTTGCATCAGAAATCTTCTCTGAAGTCTCTCAAAGATGCTTCTATTTCAAATAAGCAATTATTTCACGTATTTCAGTTGTTTCTCTCAATTGCATCTACAATAAAGGCAATTTAGCTTTAATTCCCTGCCCACGCACACTCTTTTTCTTCCCCTGTTCTTCTCTGTCTCTCCTCAGCTGAAGACTACTTCCTTTCACTCTTAGCCTTCAAATTATTTGCCATATTGGTTATTTGGAACCTCTTCTTATGATGTTTGATACATATATTTAAAATGTATACTCTATATATAAATATATTTTCATAATATTATGTAACGTATTATAACAAAATACTCAGAAAGCATGTTTAATTCCTTCAATGTGAACAAAACAGGTTAAGCTTTGCTCACAGCTTATGTCTTCAGATCATCCTTTCAATGTTCTTTCCCTTTTCTCCATCATCTTGCCTTTGCAAGCTCACTGACCTCACTGTCCCTTCCTCATCCTTTCTAGTCTTCCTTTTTCAACAGCTTTCAAAATTACATGAAGAAAAAAAAACATAACCCATTTTAAATTAATCAGTTTCCATTACTAACTACGCGCTATCAAGATACATTTATATGACTTCCTGACAGATCAAATCGACTGTTTTTCCACAGTATCTTCCTGGTTCATTCTCCTCTAAAAAACTTTTACAGAACATACTATTAATGAGCTCCCCTTCTTTGGGTCAATGTTGAAACCTAAAATCTACACAACCAATGATAATTGTATTGCCAAAATACTGAGGAGGGGAGGTGTCAGTAAACTGAAGGAAACTGCGTAGCTCTGAAGCAAAAGAGAAGTTACTGTTCCGTAACAGTGGCTTTAAATTCCAAATTCCCAAGACATTGCTTATATAACTGGTTGTAATGAGCTACAGTAACTTTTTACAAAGTCAATAGGCTTCATTTTTCATCCTGGTTCCTAAAAAAATTAGGCTTAGATTAAAAAGTCCTCATTACTAACTTCCAAATCTCTTACCAAAACATAGCTGAAAAGGACAAGGGTAGGCTAAACTCAAACGCTGCAATTCAACAACTCGCACAATAAAAGATGGTTAAACTTATTCCATTACTTAGTATCAGCTCGATTGTGAGCCGAGCCACACCATTACACACAAAAGAACCGAAGCTTTCAATGTTTAACTGCTCAAATAGTTGTTTTGCAATGTGATACCCAATCTGTAAGGGAGAACAGGTACTTTTCACCTTAAATTCCTACTATTGAGAAGCAATACAGCCAGATGGGACTTATATTTCCTGCATGAATTTACTGCTTGCCCTCAAGCTTTGCATCTCATACCAGCACAGTGCTTTACCTAAAGATGCTTAGAATTTATGCCCCAATATAAGGAGTATACACAAAAGAAGTGGGGCAGCAGATAAGAATTTCAGGCAACCACCAATAACATCACACAGATTTTGCTAGTAACTTTCTGCTGGTTGGCTTCAGATTAAAACTGAAACAGGTTTTGGCTGCAAGATCTGAGAACTTACCACACAGTATTTAAGTATTTACAGCCAATTCTGCCCTACAGCAGTGACAAAACAACCCTTGCAGCTATTCCAAGGGTCTCTTTTGTAGCCTAACATGACTCTGTCAAGGTTAACAAATGAAGGTTAATAGATCCAAAAATTAACTGCTTCATGACAAATTTAGGTAGTAAGGTTTTGCTTTAAGATCTTCTTTACTGTTCAAGCCAGCTTGCAACCTACTTCAGAACAGAGTATTACTTAGAATAATTAGACTATATCCTAGATAATGCTAAATGAATGTCTAGGAGCCACGAAATTATGCTTTTGGATGCTTCTCAGAGGACAGAAAATCCTGTACTAAGAACTACTGTTAAAAAAGATAAACTGGTTTTCAACAATTAGCAGTGAGCCTACATATGTTCACACACATCCTCCCCCTATCGAACCATAACACTGTGTCTGGAAAACAACACTTCCATCAGCAGACTTCTCTCCCAGGCTGAGCCGAGGTTTTCAAAGAGGTTTGTAAAGGCTTCATTAGCGAAGTGAGAGGAACTTCAGAGAGATTTACATGTTCTCCCATGCACCATAGGATGTGCCATC
This sequence comes from Amazona ochrocephala, assembly GCA_039720435.1. NCBI lineage: Eukaryota > Metazoa > Chordata > Aves > Psittaciformes > Psittacidae > Amazona > Amazona ochrocephala. The sequence continues at coordinate 74,692,795 of CM077881.1, read as the reverse complement.
TACAATGTGCTCACCGAGAAGATTCCGCGCTGCTGTTACTAGTTTGAGAAATACCCTCATATTTGCATCTCAGCGATTCACCAGTGGTTGCTTCACTGTTCTAAAGTCACAGAAAGGACCAGGAAGTACAAGACTGTCTCCTAGTCAGCGACAGCTCTGTGAGTGCTGTCAGCGACCTGGCCCAGCCTCTTCCCTTGCCAAGGCTTGCATGAGCTTTTGACTGCTTTTACCAGGACTACAGGTAGCTGCGGGCATTCACAGGTTAGAAAAGCGGAAGCTTTTCTATTCATTTTCTGTTGTACAGGTGGCAGTACGAAACACCTCGGTCACTTCACAGGCATACCACCGCTTCTCCCTGCTGCAGCCATCCAAGGTCCACCCGCACAGGAGGCAGCCAAAGCAGCGCTTTCTGCCAAACACACCGACCTCCTCAAAAGAGCCACTACTATCTGCGCCCCATTTACAGCTCTGCAGAGGCCGCCTCAGCAAGTTGGCAGCCCCCAGAGTTCGGGGAGCATCCGCGGCTGGGCGCGTTCAGGGCTGTTCCTCGCCCTCAGGTACAGCAGGGTAGGGGAAGCCAGCCCCGGGAGGGCTGCGCCCCACACAGGCAGCTCCCGGCAGCGGTGAGGCGGGCGGCGACGCCCCAACCTCGGCGGGGCCGCCCAGCGGCAGCACCCCGGGAGCGGCGGGAGCTCCCACCTGTTACAGCGCCGGCCGCCGCCGCTCTCACTCACCAGGTACTCGGGGTACTCGTACATGTAGGTCATGCTGCACCGGTTCTCCTCGTAGATGAACAACACGTCCCGCACCCCCAGCAGCACCAGCGCCGCCAGTGCTCCGTAGAAGAGCGCTGCCAACGCGGGCAGCCGGCGACCCGCCCGCCCCATCGCGCCCCGCCGCGCTGAGGTGCGGAGCGCAGCCCTCCTCCCCACGCTTGCTGTCCGCGCACACAGGCACGGCGGGGAGGGGCGGGGAGCGCCACCGCCCGGGGGGCGGGGCGGGCGGGAGGGCGGGCGCCTCAACCTGGCCGCCGGCGGGAGCGGGAGGCCGCCATATTGAGGAGGTCCTGTGCTTGTCCGGCCGCCGCGCCGCTAGGCTGAGGGGGGGCTGTCCGCCATGTCATGGCAGCCATCACGGGGAGGTCAGGAGCCTACCTACAGGCCTCCCCCACCCGATAGCTTGCGGGGGGACGGCGTGTCCGCCATGACAGGGAGGTCGAGTCATCGTACTGCTGCTGTGGTGCGCCTGCTTAGTCCGGCTGCTGCTGAAGGGATACCCCCCCCCCCCCCCGGCCTGAGGTTCGTGAGGACACTCCTTCCCCTCGGCCCCCTCTACAACCGCTCAGGCCTCAGGCGGCCGCTGCTTGTAAGCATTTGCGGCCTCCAAAATGCCCCCCAGGTGGCTGGGGCAGCGGCTTTAACCTCGCTGGCAAGGGGCCGCGGTGCTGACAGGAGCCGAGCCAGCGCCCCGCCAGGCAACTGGAGGGTGGGGACCAAGCTGCGGTTCGCGCCCCCTCCTCAGATGCTTTTACGGCTCGTGGCCCGTTAGCAGTTAAAATATCCGTAAATCTTCAGCATATAAAAAACGGTATTGACGGTGGTTGGTGGCTTGTTTTGCTGGGGTTTGCTTGCTTGCTTTAAACAACTTAGATTCCTTTACTATCGTTAGGAATTCTTTGCTGGATTTTAGTCTCTGGTACTACTACCACGGTGCACCCACGACTGCTAGTGTTGCTTACCAGTGAAAGCGTACAGTAAAAATAACGGACCAAAAAATGTTACTGATTTTAGAGTTTTTTGTGTTTGGGGTTTTTTTTTTCAGTTACAGAGGAAGCGATACTAACAGGGGCTTACTGAGACAAAGGGTATTACATATGAGGGAAGTACAAAGCAGAAAGACATATAGTCGCATTTTCAACTTCTTCAATTCTTAAGCCTTTCCCCCTCCTTTAAAAGAAGCAAAGTCTACTCAGTTTTTCCAACAGTATTTGTACCATTTTTATTTGTAAAAATAACCATCTGAATGCATTGCAATAATAGTTTACAGTTAGGCTTCTTCATTACATTAACAGAGCATTCAGTAGCTGAAAAAGTTACTTAAATGTGCTTGAGAAGATTCAGGTTGAATTCCAAGTCATTCTGTGAATTGAGTCTTTTGCCTCATTTCAAATGTGACATTTACCCAAGTCCTCACACTTCCATTTACAAAAGCAAACAATACCAACAAAACCCCACTGAAACCATCAAACAATATTTTATACTGTTTATTACAAATGTTATGCAAAATATAACACTGGCACCAGATCATTTCACCATGGTTTGTAAAGATATATTGCACATGCTAAAGCATAAAATATAAGACAAAACCTACAAAACAGAAGATATTGGCTTTAATATGTAGATCACTGCATAAGAAACGCATAAAATTACATTTTGTACACACACTCAGATTGTCACTAGTTTAAAACGCCCTTTCCTATAACACTGACCTAAGGTTTACTTTTTGTGTAATAAGAAAGCATTTTCAGCACTGCAAAAATTATACATTATTCCTATAGAAATTTAGCATATTAATTTTCATTTCAATGCAGGTAGAACATATGAAAAAAAACACTTTATACATTCAAAGAAGGTCTGAAATGAAAATTTACTGGTAATATATTGCTTTTATAACACTCAAATGAAAAAAAGAGACAAGTTTCACAAAACATTTCCATATTACACAAATATAAAAAGGCACTCTAATATTTCTTACATGACTAAGAATAAAAATCACAATTTTTTTCTTTTAAAATCATCCTCAAGATACATAACCAAGTTTCTCAACAGTACAATGGATAAACAATTAATTTCATGTGTTTGTTCTAACTCAATAATCTGGCAGTTGTTTACTGCATAAAAGTACCAAACACATTATGGTGCCCTTTTAGTAGCGATGAACAGAAATCCCCTGAGCTATTTCACAGCAATTTCAGGCAGTCCAGAGGTTGTAACTCGTTATTTATGAGAGAGACTTGGGACCCCATCCTGCTATGGATTCCACCTGCAGCTGTGGTTAAAACACAGGATGAAACGATCCTGCTAATACACCTGGGCAGAAGGCTGCGCCTCCCCAAATACCCTTTGCTTGATGCAGACACAGAAGTTGTCCATGTACTGCAAATTGCAGGATCCAGGGTTAAGTGCAAGAATTACACATGATTACTCTCGTGAGAAGTCCACAGAAAGGCAAGGTGATTATTTACAAGAGTAGAATGATACCTATGCTTAAATACCTGCCATAAATTACAAATGTATTTCTACATGTGATAAATTATATTACAGATTAATGTACTAGCATACTAAAAAAAGGATTCTGGTAACTCACATGAGATGTGGGAGAGGCCAATACTGAGTACTTCCAAATGTCTTGCTCATGACAGTTTTCCTCCTAAATACAGCATACTCAAAACATGACTTTCACAATGCCTTTAAGATGCTAACAAATTATCTATTTCTATGATTTTGGGAATATTGCATACTTTGATCATTGTTAGTTTCAGAAAAGTTTTATCAGTTTAGATTTGGTTCCTAGAAGGATCAAAGTAATTCAGTAAGCACATATGCTTTTATAATGCTGGATACATCATTAAGAGGCAGCACTTGTTGCACTATGCAACTACCAGGTATTGCAAATATACAGAAGTATTTTCAGTAACTGTATAATAGCAAGTAAAAATACTGATTCATTTTTGTTTTTCAAATGGCTGCTTAAAATAATACATCATCCTGTTTCTAAAGAGGACTGGTTTTCTCCTAATGAAACAACTTCATGTAGGAGAGTGTAACTTTGTGTATTTTAGGGTGAGACTTATAACTAATCCTGCCAAGGAGCCTACCTACATCTCTGGTTACAATAAGACTAAAAGGCTGATCCAGCTATTAGATGGGTGGCAGCCACTTCCCATTTGTTTATTTGTTTTCAGTGCCATCACTCCACATTAAGAAAGCAAAATTTAGGATGAAGACACCACTGAAAACTTTAACAACTGATCTCTTATTTTCAGTGCTTAGAGTAAGGTGGTTATTGCTGTTCTGCAACTTTTAAAAGGAAAAATGCTGAGAAAAATCAATCAGAAAAATGTTATTCTGTGCTATCTCTGAGGAGAAAACAGGGGGTTCAGGTGCTCCATCATTGTGCTGCAGAAAATACAGAGTTGAGGGAAAAGAAATGTTCACCTTTAGAGACACTATCCCTTGTGATTTTTTTGTTGTAAGCTTTGGAAATTTGTTAATGTTCAAGGAAACTGTTCATTTTAGCAAGGCAAAATAAATCTCTTTCTTAATTAAAGAACTGGAGTCTGCCAATAGATTTTTAACAATTCAATGGAACATGGATAAAAACAGCAATTAAAGTAAAAATTCCTTACTTTTACTTTACCCTGCCAAAAGCATGCACTGAGAACGCTCATCTCATCCTCCCAGCACATACACAGCTCTGCAGAAAGCCTGGGTGCAACACCTTGACTCCATGCTACACTACCCTTTCCCTTCTCCTGTCACCGTGTAGCGCTCTTTCAGTTGCCTTGCTTTTAAATGAGGGAACACATTTTGCTTTATATCAATATAGCCTATGGACTTAATCTTTGCATACCACGCAAGAAGACGGGCACTCTCCCAAAGTGCATCAGCCCTTCCTTTTTCTACTCAGGCTATGAGTCTTGCCTAGATTCACATTTCATTTCGCATCATGCCAAATAGTACGCACAAATGCTAACTAGGAGAACAAGCCATAGGTAATTTTTCCTGGGCACTTGTTTCACTTCAAATAAATATAAACACATTTACATTAAAAGTATATGAACATATTCTTTAGTCTGGAAAGAAACCCAACCCAAACTGTGGTCAACACATCATCAGTTACAAATGTCAACTTGAAACCTGCGTCATAAAATGTAAAATTCACTCAAGACTACTCATTACCTCAAAAGTTTCTATTTTTATGGTTTAGAAAAAACTGATTCATTATATCACTCACATTTGAAGAAAAAATAAAAGTAGCAAAGTCTTCCATTTAATTACTGAAGCATTTTGGTCCTCTTGGTACAGCTGATTAGTTCGTGATAGCTTTTTGTTTAGTTTGGTTTGTTTTACAAAGTCTCATTCTTCCTTTTGTACATCTGTTGCAGGTGATGGTCGTGGTCCATTTGACCTAGAAACTTTGGCAGAAGGAGTAAACATATTCACAAAGTTGACATTGCTTTAAAAGCTGGTGACAATAGGCTTTTTTAGCATGTATCTCCGTTCCCTGCACGGTACACTGCCATGTTTTCTGGTGTTTGGAAGTTCAGCTTTTGGTGTTATGCATTCATTGCTCTACCTTTGCTCTGTTAATCCAAACACTGTTAAAAGTATTTTAAAATTTGATACTGTTTGCAGTAAAAATAAGTTATTTAAGCATAGAAAAGGAAAAAAATCCATTTAAATTGGCAAGTCATTACAAACTTTTACCAACACCTTTGCCTACACCTAATTCCTCACCTCCTCAACCCCCCCTCATTTTTTCTGGTATTAGATTCATGGTTAATGGCTCAGGTGACAGAAACATCTAATGACCCTAATTTTGTAGTGCAAATAAACTGTACGTGTTTGTGCTGAATTGAAAAAATATAAGGGCCAAGTGATTTACATTTTATACCAGTGGTTCCACTAATGTCTGTGGGGAAATAGGGTGAGACAAGTAGAATTTGGCCTTAAGAGTTAATAACTATATTTTTCTCATTGTGTGCTGTAACTAAGAACTGTGAAAAGTGCCTCTGTACGATTAAGTGCTTAATATACGCAGAACGTAAAAGGTTTCATTTCCTGTAGAAAAGTAGAACAGGCAGTTTTAAGATTTACAACTTTACCTTTGGTTTGTGTAAAACAAAAATTAATAAATCTAATTAACAGAGCCCCTGGAAGCAGGAAACAGACACACACAGGAAAGGGGTGATGCTCCAACCTATGAAAGCTACACTGGAAATATGTCTGTGTACTAAAGGTACAGCTAAAACATGTAAGAACTTTTTACAAACAGTTCCCTGTTTATTTGTGCTGTCAAAAAGAAAAAAGGCATTTTCCCTTTTTCTACTTAAAATAAGAGGTAGAGGTTTTCCACAGGGGCACTTAGAGCCTAAAGAAAACACTAGGAATCTGAAAAGCTGCAGAACATTAATGGGAATATGTTCCAGTAAACCCCTCTAACTTAGTTATTTAAAGGCTTGATTCTTATGAACACTACAAATCTTTCAATACCTACTTGTCAAGAGTAATAGTTAAGAATATGGCCTTGGGATTTAAGCTGTTTATAAAGACAAAAATAAAGCTGAAATGAAACAATAATGAAAAAAAAAAAAGTTTCTGAACACCAAAAAGTCAAAATGTTTCAGAATCTGAATCATTTTCATTGTACCCATCCTCTGTTCCTATGTTATTACTTAAGGGCTTATTGTAAGAGTTTATGCTACCCATACTGGAGCCATCGCAGAGGTGCGTCCTGCCCAAATTGTCTTTTTTAAAACAAACGAAGTTGAAAGCCGTCATTGAACTGGAAGGAGAAAAAGGCATCATGGTTGCCAAAATGAGTGCCAGGCAGTCAGCCACGTCTTTGTTAGGAGCGCAAGCCAGGGCTGGCGTATGACCTGGGCACAAATGCAGACAAGGCAATGGTTAGTACGAAGGGTACTGAGAATGGCATTGAGCATTCCTCATATACATCTCTAGGTGACGTCGTAAGCAGGAGATGTATGTTCAGTTACAATCATGCCAGGCAACAGGGGTATGTTACTTACTTTAAATTAGCATGCTGGGAAAATACACACTTCATGGAGCATTCAAATCATTGTGACCACAACAAGCACTGTATTTTTAAAATCAGGCAGCAAACAGACTTCACAATATGAATAAAAGCACTTGCTAAACACAGTTCTACAGCACAGACAGTATGATGAATACAGAACACGGGGAGTACAGCAACAGGGACAGAAACTGGCTTCAGTTTCTGTGCGTATGAACAAGTCTCATTCTGAGAACAACGACTTTCATCAGAACATGAAAGATATTAGTTTAAAAATATTTTGAAGTAAAAAGCAGATTATTTTAAAGACTACTCAGTCTTTAAAAGTTGAGTATCAGTTGAGTACTCAGAAAGCAGTTTATTTAGGAATTAGAAAAGAACTAGACTAGTACACATGGTATGTATCTAGCAGGTATGGCTACATGGATGTTACCCAAATTTACATTACATTGGAAGAGTAACAACTGTATTCAGAAAGCATGGCACATGATTTAAATACAAATTAACAGTATACAGATGTCAGTAAAACAAAGAGCTGGGGAGCCAGTGAAGTTTGTCTTCACTACTGTTTAACTTGGCTCCTGCCCTAGTGCTGCCTCTCAGGCAGCTCTTCATATATATAAACCTCGGAAACCAGTATGCTGATTACACTTGGTATCTATACATTTTGCAGGCTGCTATGTAGTACTCCAGCACTTTCTGACAAAGCCTCCTTTATGTTAAGAGCAAACAAATTCTTTTCCAGATGGCTAAATCTTAGGTGCTGCAGCAACAGTAATTCGAGGCAATGACCACTACTGATATCCTATTGCCTCAAGTAAGCCAAGAATGCCTGCAATGTAGGTGAGTTTGGTGTACGCTTGTCCACCAAACTCACCTACAGTGTGTAGTTTCATAGCAAACTACCTGTATTTAAGCGCTGACTACAGTGTAAGCATATCCTAAGTGAAGTTTCCTCTTCCACTGAGGTCCAAGCTTTAGAGTTGTACTTACACTAAGACTGTACTTAAATTTCCCTCTTTTAAACTGCATATGCAGTTGTTCCTACAAAAACTAAATATGCAGGAAATTTAAACTCAATTTCCGTTCATTACGTGTGTGCAAATTAGCTGGATCTGTATGCCCAATTTTAATGATAAAAGCTGTGTTTAGAAGCTGGTCTGGTCAATTTTTCTGTCCCCTGTCTCTAAAATGACTTTGGTAGATCTCATTCATGCAAGTGTATCTAGGTAGAATTTGGTTAATAGTAAATACTCACCACTCAGTTCTTTTCATCCATTGATCTCAAATTTCTTGCAATGATGGGTGAGTATTATTATTGTTATTTTATAGATATGGGAAGACGGAGGTACTGGATTATTACATTAATGCCAAGTATTGTAAGAAAGACCAGCTTATTTCAGGAAGACATTTTTGAAAACATTAATTTAGAAGCACAGCCCTCTGTGGGCTTTATGTTTGGGGAAGGACTTCACTGAGATCTGAAACAAAATTATCAGGTTTATTAACTAATCATATATTTTATGAGGCAACAGTAATTTACTTGCATCTTGGATTAGGTCACACAATTGGTAAGCACAAGCTTTGATCTCAGAATGAACTAGGACACAATCAAACATATGTCGATGGTTTTCTTCCTACCCATTGAAACATGCGCTGATTGAATGCATAATCCTTAATTCTTCTGCAAGGTGTCAGAATTATCCGGTGCCACTTGCATGTTTAGGAAATTCAAGTTACCACTGCACTCAAGCATTAAAAAAGACTAGCTGTTGGCAGTACATGCAAAATGAACAGTAAGAGGGACCACTGTGATGTTTAGAATACATTTTCATATTAAAGAAAAAGAAATAGTATCTTTTATTTTAGTTTTTAATAGGTACTCACACAGTTTTTAATAGGTACTCACACAGCTCATTGTCTGTTCTTGGAGGGGTAAAAGCATCAATGATGTCTATCATCAGCTTTTAAGTCTATTGCTTCGGTCTGTTGTAAAGTTACCTGCTAGGTCTACTGAAGATTGTCGAAGTATATTATTTACTTACCATTTTCATCTACTGCTAGGACACACGCCCCTTTGGCTAGCAATTTTTCCACCACCATTTTTAAGCCGTTTCGTGCAGCAATATGGAGAGGTCTACAAAAAACATAACAACTAAATCCACCTTCAATTTAAAACAGACTTTCTAAAAATAGTTAGTTAATACTTAAAGACAATGTTTTCCTTCTTTGCATCATTACAATCATTTGTAGACATTAAATTACATTGCAACCTTTAAAATAATCATGTTTCACATCTATAAAATATACGTGCAAGACAAATATCATTACATTTACGTACATAAAGAGTGCTTAACACCTTTCCAGTGTAAAGGCTTTCTTTAAAAAGCTCTCATTTTTCCACTGTTTGCAGAACACAATTGAAATTTTAAAGGAAAATGAATTTGACACTGAAGAAATGCTTTTGTTCCATCCTTAAGCCCAGCTACTACAGACTGCTCAAAATCATTGTATTGCCTTTATATCCTTGAATTGTGAATCTCTTGTTAACACAGAGCCACTGGAAATTAAAAATAACCACTGGTTTGCTTCTTTCCTGGGCTGACACCCAGTGCTCCTGTTTGGAGGCAGCTAATAGGAAAGGAAAAACAATTTCATATTGGAAGGGGGAAAAAAGAGCTAAGATGGAACAAATTCTTCTGCAAGCACTAGATGATCTGCCACCTAAACTCATGGTTGAATCTTCTACAATGGAATTCCCCCATACTAGTCAAATAGTTGCAAGCTGGAGTAAGAATATTGTTGGTTTTTAACTCTGCTGATAATATATGGTATGGATAGGAGTTGTACATAAATATAACCTAACAAACCTCCGAAAACTGAATTATTTAGATTTAAGGTGAAGCTCAAAAAGTTAGGAAATGCCAGATGTCTACTTGCATAGTCACATGATTAATAGACATTTTGATACAGTCTTCAAATAAATGACCCCATATAATTTTTCCACCAGACCATGTACAGAAGTGGCACCAAAGGAATCAAAATTAATAGTGAAAATGCAGAATAAATCTGGTCTTTTCAAGGGCAAACACTTAAAAAAAGAAAAAAATCAGAAATCGACTTTTTTGGTCAATGAAAAAATCTGAGACATGAATTTGAAATGCTAAATCAGAATCTTCTTGTAAGTCAAGTGAACTTGAGAGGATCAGGCTATACTTACGTCTGCAATGCATTATTTTTTGCATTAATAAGGCTCTGTTCTTGTATCTTGTCAAGTATTAACAAGGCACATTTTTCATGACCCTGTAGTTGGGGGGAGGAAAAAATAGTGTTAACTTGCTGAAGAATTTGAAATTGAAGCAAACAATAATGCTACATATAAAAGTGAAATTTAATAACTCGATTTGAAATACAAAACATAGTACTCAGTTCATACAGATATGTAGTAGGTGAACTGGAAGAGCCCTAAAATGCCATTTATGAAGTGCCACTGCAAGGATGCTTTAGCACATTTAGAAATTTAGACATTCACCTGTCTTTCAACCCTTCATTCCTTATATATGAATTCACCTCCTCTGCTTTTAGAGAAGATTACTATTTCTCTTGAGAGCCATTCAATGTATTATTTATTATAACTACAGTGGAACTGTAGTAACATAGAGATGGTTTAATCTCAGAAATGAATACTGTACTTTCTGGGTCTTTAAATGCCTTTCTGTGTTATTGATAAGCTACTACAAGACCCCTTCAGTGCGAGAGCTCTGACAATGAACTGTGGAAATAATACAGATCTGGGCCTTCCTTCTGATACTGTTTCAGCACAGCAGGTCGCAGATGCTGAACCTGCAGCCCTGGCATGTGAATAGCTGCCTGAAGGACCTTGAGAATTCAGTGAGGCTTATATATCTGCAGAAACTGGAGTAACACTGTCACACTGGAGTTGAATCTGTAGCGCAGAGCAAAAGAAAAGGCTCAGAAGAGGTAGTACATTGGGCATTCTTTTAATTGCAAAAACAGCCATAGCAATTGGAAGTAAGAGGAAGAAAGGGTGGGAAGAGACTCACCACCAGTCTTATCAGTGCCTCTGGTTTTACTGCTACTCCGTTAAGAGAAGATTTTGGGTTTCTTCCACAGAAATTGGAGAATAACGGAACCTATACTATTTACAGTGAGATCATTTGGTAAGATCTGAAAGGGTTTTCCATTACTTCTCTTAGTGTTATGTTCTTATGTTTCAGCTGTCATAAGAAGGACCCATGCCTCTCAATTTACAAAACTTCAATGCAGACTGGAGAAAAAGCTTGGAACAACGTTCTCTTCCTCACCACAAGTTTAATCACCACATTTCCATTGCAGAAAAAAAAATCTTAGGAGCATAAACACACACACACATACAGACAGACTGTGACAAGAATAGAAGCATACAGAGATCTTCAACTTACTTTACTGCTAGCCAAGTGCAAAGGCGTATTCGACTCCTTATCTTTTAATGTCAAGTCAGCCTTGGCAATGTTCACCAAAAAGTCTGAGGTATAGAACAGAAATCAATGAACAAACCCAATGGGCAAACGTGAAAATAGAGGAGAAAAAATTCCTATTTCAGTATATGTGCACATACACACTAATCAGTTAAGCCTTTATGTGATCTAAGCTTTATGAACATGACATGGAAATAATGAATGAGAACAGACTAATCTTGTGCAGTTAATCAGCAAGCAAGGGCAGAGCTAATAGTTCATTCGCTGTGCCCCAAACTGTCAAACATTATTTATGAACTTCCCCATTTGTGGATCAGCAAGTTCTGCCTGAATCACCTTCTCCTGAGAACAGCTGTGGCTCCTGCTTTGAGAGGACTAAGCGGATAGAAAGAATTCAGCAGTCTGTGCTGTTGAAGCTAGAGAAAAGGGAATTCTGTTAAGCCAATATGATCCTAATCTGTATGCCTATAGTATATGGTCTAGCCTGCAAAAAGTACCTGCTGATAGCTGCCGTTTGAAGCATAGGACTTCCCATAATAGAGCAGAGGAAAAGGTTACACAATCTTTTTCACACATACAGTTTTACTGCTCCATAAAATCAAAGGAGTAAACAAGGGAATAGAATTACTGCTCCCCTCATGCTCCTTACAGTGTGCTTTTAGGAGGAAATAAGACACAAGTTTGTTCCTGTAAATGTTCACCAGTCTGCTGAGAAACAGTGGCTGAGGAGGAAATGAAATTATTTACAGATGTAAAAGTAGCTTCTTAGAGACAGCCACCGAATTTATTTTCTTCCTTAGTTTTCATGGGAAAAAAATGATAACTTATTTGAGATAGTAACTGCAGTAGCATTCACCCTTTGAGACAAACAGACGAGGTACTTACCTACAGCACCTATGTGGCCGTTCTGAGCTGCCATCATGAGCGGTGTTTTCCCTGCGTGATCCGCAGCATTCACTTGCGCGCTGTGACTCAGGAGGAGCTGGAGGCACTCCACGTGATTTGCGAAGGCTGCTGCGTGAAGGGGTGTTCTGTGGGGAAAGTAACACGACCACAGCTGTTGCTAAGGAATGGCAATATTCCTGTTTGATTACCTGCCCAGGAACCTGGAAATGCAGGCCATTTTTAACTTGTTTTCCTACAAAACTTGAAGTTATCACCAGGGGAAAGCTGTACAGTAGCAGCAGCAGAAATAAGTTAGATAATAGTTACAGTCTCTGTCCTGGTGCAGTATCAACTTTAAAAAAAAGGGAGGCAGGAGGTGGATACGATAGTGTGGAAAATCCCAGAACCTCTTATTAGCAGCATATTTATTTAACAGAGCATACTGTGTAACATGAAAAGCAGTGTAATCCCTCAGTCTTATCCATCTCATTTTACTTTTTTAACAAGCCTAAGATGGGAAGAACTATTAGAAAAGAACAGATCCATTACTGAAACAAAACTATTTTAAGTTATAGTCAAAGATGCTGCACAACAACAGCATTAATATACAAGGCAGAAGGAATTCAGTCCGTTTTGAAGGTTATCAGTTTTCACAAGGCTGAGACACTAGAATTCATTAACTGTCTCCCTGTGGCATTTTGAGTCTGAAGCGTGACTAACAGAGATGAAAGTTGGTACACAGCCCAGCTCATACTGATACATCAGGTTTTGTTTATCAGAAAAGGTGAGATGGTGTTAGCCTTATAGGAGTATGTAATCACCATTACTGAAGGTCTTGAATTTGTTTTAATTAAACAAGGAGTATTGGGGGGTTGGAACTACATGATCTTAAGGTCCTTTCCAACCCTAACTATTCTATGATTCCATTTTTAGAATTTCAGCAATTTTAATTGAAGATATATATATATACACATACACACACAGTGAGGATGCTATTAATGTGACAAATTAAGGGTTTGGCTGACTATATATGTATTGCTCTATCAGTATTGTTTTGCTGCACAGATGTTTTCAGTTGTGCAGTCAGCAAATGCCAACATAACATTAAAGCTTTTCATGAAACACTTTTCCATGTGTACACAGTATCACTCCATTTAGCAAAGATAAACATGTTTGAACATTTAACAAATTAAACAGGTTCAGGGAAACAGCCTGCAGTCATGGATGTCCTGCATAAACAAAATGCTATTTCTTCTGTATTTCTTTTCATATGTACTATGAAACTGAATACTTTGTAGTATTCCTGCTTCGAGTGAGCCACCATTTAACTTTGTTGCAGTGTAAACTGCTCTCTGAAAGAGTCAGCATGGCAAGTCTTAGCTCAACCAAGATAGTTCAGAGGTTCAGAAAGAATTATGAAAAATACTAGATGGATTCATGGAACGCAGTTTGTTTAAGAAACTATTACCTTCCTTTGTCATCTTCACAATTGACAATGCTGGCATCGATGGCTCCGATGAGCAGTGACGCACAGTTTTCATGATCATTGATTCTGCCAAAGAAAAGGCATTTTCAGAAAGGTAAAACGTCTGCATCTTTACCCATTTTACAGTATTAATTCCCTTCACTTCCCATTAATATTTTTTACTGGTTATCCTAACATACCTTTGCCTTAATGCTTTCAGTCTCATTTCTGAATATTTATCATCTCTCCACTTAACCAAACAACACCTGCAACTATGGATTTCAATCTCTGAAGCAAAGCTGATCCTGCAGTTCACTATGGTAATTGAAAAAGGTAATTGCAAGTGCTGCACAAACCCGGGATTAAAACCTTAGGATCTTAAAATCTTTTAGTTTATATGTCAAATACACCTGGATCTGGAAAGCACTCAGTCAAGGCACTTTTCTTCAAAGCCATCATTTGAAATTCAGCTTTCAAATACTATGTTTCAGCCACAAAGAACTTTGGTTTAGGCAGAATAAAAGCAGTGCTTTCTATATGCTTTTATGTTTTAATAAGCATAGGCATAACTCATGATAGCCACCACCTGTTTGTTGTTCATAAATAATATGAGAACTTTGGATACAGAATTTGCTTGTAAAGCTGATTAGTCCCTTTGGCTAGGATCTGAATAAGAAGTACCAAACCTTTTAAGACATGAGATTATCTCAGAAGGAAAAAAGACCATGAGGAAAATCAGACTGGAAAACACTCAGCTGAGGACGTCATGGCAAAAATATGGCCTGCACAAAACACGATTCTAGCATGACAGAGGTGCTTGTTTCAAAGTCCTTTCTTCATTAAGGCTTTGTTTCTATTGCTAAAAAAGAATCACTTTGATTCTGACAAATATACTAACTTTCAGCCACTGTCTTCCAAAGGAACCTCAAAAGCTCAGTACGTACACAGACCAAGGTACTACAGCCCAGGTCATGGCCTAAGAAAGGAAGAGCTATAAAGTTCCACCCTGTGCGAAGAAAAGGCACAGGTGTGTAATTGTCAGCAAGGGAAAAGAAACTAGACAGGGAGCAGAAATGCAGCTATTTAATTGTAAGTTGATATTTTATCAAAAAGCCTAAATGCATGACATTTATGCAAAAATACTCTTCATTCTGCCACTTTTTCAGCAGAAGCATCAGGACAATTTAATGACCAGCCTTAAAATAACCTCAAAAAAGCATGACTTTCTTCTCATACTGCTACCTCTTCCAGACATACATCCTCAAACAACGTATCTGTGTTTGGTACTGGAGATTTCTACTTACACAGCACAGTGCAATGGAGAGAAGCTATTACCATAGAACGTGCGGAAAAATTTTTGTTCCAATAGTACCTCTATGCAGTTTTCATGACCTGTAAGAGATCAGACACAGGTAATTCACTTCATTCCTATCAGGCTTATACAGATTAGAATTCAACATTTGAAGTTCCAAGTTGAACACAATGTGTATATAAGCTCTTACATGATAAAATAATAAACAGTTCCAGGCTAATATTAATATATATTGAGACAAGAGGAAAGGGGAAAAAAGTCTCTTTTTTAAAGGATGTTCTGTAAGTTGCTTTATGCATCTCCAAAGATGATCTTAACTGATGATACTGAGAAGCCTTATCCTCATATTTAGCAACAAGATCAGATGATCCAGTTTAGAATAATCAGTTCAGAATAGCCATCTATTCACGTGGTGTCTCACATCAATAAATAAGAAGGTGACTCCTTAAAGGAGTATTCTGGCCCCACAGAAATCAATTTCATCATTGACATCAGGAAAACCAGAACTTCACCCTGGCCTCTTGTCACAGGGAGCAGATGAGCTGCAAAACCACTGGGAGGTAATGCTGTAATTTCCTTGGCTTCTGAGCTGAAGGGCAAACAGAGCAAATGCTAACTATGGAGAGCAAGTAGGGGGGAGATGATTTGCTTCTTCATTTCAAGCTTCTCAAAGTGTTAGGCTGCTTCCCTAAAACTGAGGCCACATTTGAACTAAGCCCACAGGGAGAGCCTTACCATTGTAACAAGCCCAGTGCAGCGGTGTATAACCTTGATTATCTTTCAAACTGCAGTCTTCCTCTGAAAGTGCTATCTGCAGTAATTCACTTAGCCAAGTGGCGTGACCCAGAGCTGCCGCAAAGTGCAGAGGTGTTCTGCCTCTGGCGTCTTTACATAAAATAGATACTTCTTTCTCTAACAGCATCTGAACACACTCTTCATGCCCGGTCATAATCTGGTAACAGAGAAATGAGTAAAGAGGGTGACGTAATACAGATTTTTGCCCAGGAAAAATGGAATAGGATTGATGCCTGTGAACATGAGATGGCCTGGATGGGATTCAGAAGGCAGAGATGAAAGCTCCTTTTCTCCCATGAGTACCTATGATAACTGATACATTGAAATGCATTTGGCACTGTCTTTCAAAGGCATTGATTCCTAGTCTATGGAATGGACTCCACTAAGTGAGGCACAAAAGCAAGGAAGAGTTTAAGACTAAGGAAACAGATGAGACAGGGGTGAAGTTCAGAAAACCTGAGTCTGACTTCTCAAAACCATGTATGAATGTGAGAGAAGAACTGCAGAAAAAAAGGATCAAGTATATCATCAGAAATAGCGAAAGCTGCTTTTACAGCTGGCCAGCCACTATATCGGTGACCTCTGTATCATACACAGAATCATGGAATCAGCTGGGTTGGAAAAGACCTTTAAGATCATCCAGTCCAACCGTTCCCCCAGCACTGCCAAGGCCACCACTAAGCCACGGCACTGCGGGCCTCGTCTACACAAGTTAACTTTGGTGTCATGACCATGTTAATGCATCGCTATCAATACAGAACATATGCCATAGTTTTTATTATGTGCTGGACTCCTAAGCTGAACTGCTCACTGCAGTTATCAGGGAGTTCTGTGTAAGTACCACCTCTTGCATCAACTGTAAGTTGGCTAAGAAGGTGACTCCCAGAAAAGATGTGCCTCAAGTTTCACTGCCTCTATTAAAAACTTGAGCTTTATGTTATTCACACCATCTCCCCAAGAAAAATGGAATAACTGCTGGGCAGTTCTTTTAAAGACATTATTGTCAGAATTCATAGGTGCTTGGTTCTAGGAATAATGATTGCTATTGTAAAGTGTGCAGAGCCAAGAAAAAATGGTCTAATCAGTATTTCAGCTAATTACCTCAAGCGAACATGAAAGAAAGTCAAAAGCAGAGCACTACTGAGAGTGGATCTGTCCTGCTTTTTACCTCATTGACTGTGTGTGGTTACGTTTCCAATCATTTACAGTATTTCCTACGTACATTATCTCTGTATTTATGAGTGAGTTGTAGTCACAATAAAACAAATAATTAAGAATCATAAAAATTAAGTCACCCCTCGATGTAAAGCTGTGCATCCCAGGAGATCAGCTGCATCTACAGAGGCTTCTTTTTCAAGTAATAAAGAAACAGCATCAATGTGCCCATATGCCACTGCAAGCATCAGTGGGGTTCTAGAAAAAGACAAGACCAAACCAGTCACAGTTATAAAATGACATGCTACTTCCTAATGCTAACTTAGAGGAATAGAGAGATCAGGAAGCCCTGCATTTCTCTCCATTCCTACCTGCAATCCTGTTTCTTTCTCTACACTCGTCTATGTAACTCCCAAGCAAAGACCTTTTCTATGAAGTTATTAAGATGTTTAACAACCAGCTACCATGACTGAGATACAAACTCATTTGTAAGCCACTTACAGAGCAACACTATTCAAAACAATCTGTTCTCTTAACAACCTACAGTTACCGTCACCTTCATGGGCTTTACAATACCCAGGTGCTGTGAATCAATGTCCCTGCTAGCCACCAAGATGAGAGCCACCCAAAGCATTTCTTGTGCAAGCGCTGCACAACTGCTTAAAAGGGATGAAGGGACATGGGGAAATTATTCAAGCCAAAATTTGGACTAACATGTCTTCCATTTGTTTCTGAAGGAGATCTATTCTCCTTCTATATTTTGATAAGGCTAATACCATTTAAAATCATATGTACAGTCAGATATGTTCCAGGCACCCCACATGAGTTTTTTAAACTATTTAAGCCATATTTTCACTTCAAAAATATATATTTTTGTCCCTTTATAACTGTCATGTAATGAGAAATAGAATTTTTGTAGGAACATCTCAGACGCATGTGTCACCTCAAATAAACATTCTCTCCCACTGCGCCAGCCTGATATACCAAGCAAACCCTGGAACAGTGATGTCTGAGAAAGAATAAGACTCCATAGCTTGTTAGTTTCTATTGAATCTGTTCCCCAGCATCTATGAACAATTGTTTAATGTATGATGTGGAGCCTAAGATTTATGTGTAATCCTTTCCAAATGGCTTGGTCAACTGAATATGTACTTTATAATCTCTGCCGGAATCTGTAAGTGCAGGAAATAGAGGATTTCAAATAAATAGTTTTTTGGTGAGAGATCCGAGATGCTGTGTGCATCACAGAGCTGAAAAACCCCCCTCACAAATAAAACTTACTGTCCTTTGGCATCTGTCACGTCAGGGTTGTCTGCAACTTCCAACAACAACCGTAAACAAGGTGTATGGCCGTTAATGACTATAAAGGGAAAAAAAAAGGCATGTTCAATGAAAATATGTTTAATTTCAGACATTTTTCCATTGGAATGTCTATGGATGAGAAATTTTCTTATAAACAGAATATTCCACAGTGTAAGAAATTAATATTCACACAATTGCCATGTGGCTTGTGCATGTGAAATGGCGAGCTGTTACTTCCCTGACCTCAGTAACATAAGGATTAATCCCCTTACATACAAAAATCCCACATGAGCAAAGCAGAAATTGTGATTTTCAGTACTGAGAAGATTCTACTAAACCAGACAGCATTTCAGAATGCCACAGACCAAGCAGGCTTTTTGGGACCAGTTTAGGGACCACAGCAGGAAGCACGTGGTCAAAGCTCTTGCTTCCTGTGTGCACCGTACAAGCAAGTTTTTCAGCGCTGCTAGGAAAATAGAAGCATCTGCACAGAATGACCAACCATACACATGTCATATTTGTAACAGCATGTTGCACCGGAGGCCAAAATTCCCTTTGGGTTTTCCCATCTCATTTTATGCCACTGGAAGCCACAGCTACTTCTCAAAACTGGAATTTTCATTTCAAAATGTAACCCACTGCTGTTTAAACAGCTCTGAGTTACTACAGTTTGCAGAGCCTGACACTGGAAGCCCATCTGTGTGTCAGCTGGCTTAAAGGCTTCAGCCTTTTATGGGATGAAAGATCAGTATTTTCTTCTTTGAAAACCAGTAATTCCTGTACTCAGTAGCTATAGATTGTGTTCTTATTACAGCAAGTCATGCATTCACACTGCCTACACCCCGTGGGCCGAGGCAGAACCCTTGGACACCACCTCTGTCACATCACATTTAAATAACTCATCCAAAAATAATCTCAGTTGCTCTAAGCAGACAAATAAAAGACATTCTTAGCTGTTTACCACTAAGTGATCCCATATACATAACGCGTAAACAGTTCTGCAGGGCTGATGAGTCACTGGCTTAGGGGATAGAAGAGATCCGTTCTTCCTCCCAGCAGGAGGAAGAGGAATCAACTTGTTCACACCAACATCTGACAAGGGGGTTGGTGAGTTAATTTCAGAACAGATTCTCCCAGACTCTTCAGAGCTGACCCAGTGACTGCAGAGCATTACAGACCCTGCAGAGAACATTAGTTACAGGGAACAGAGCTACAACACTAACCCGAGGGGAACACTCGCAATGGATTCCCCAAGCTAGCCAGAGGAAAGACTGGTGGTAATAAAATTACACAGGGAACATATAATTTAGGCTAAGGAAATTCTCCACATGATGAGGTCAGAGGAAGTCTGTTCCCTCAGGGGGCTAGGCAGAAGAAAGGACTACTTCATTAGGTGATTTCTCTACTGAGGTTACAAATCCCTTCACTGAAGGGAGCTCTGCAGAATCCTGTAATCCAATCCACCACCTCAGGCCGCCATAACTGCCACTGTGTTGTGCAATTAGAAGGAATGAAGGCAAACACGTTGCAGGGGATGGGCACACTTGCCACCTTGGTTCTTTCCAGGGCACTGCACTGCACTGGTATTCACTTCCATGTGTGCAAGTGCGTGCTGACACTCAAGGGAGTCATTCCACAGGAATGCCCTTTGGGGTCTCAGAATATCCCTATTTACCTCTTGCACTGCAAATTAAAGCCACTGAACGCTGCAGTGGCAGCACGCAGAGTGTCCGGTAGGTGGTATCACTCCTTGCTCCTAAACACAACGTAGTGCTGTGAAACAGCCTAATAAAACCCATCAGTGACAAGCGGCTTATTGAATAGGCGGAGATAGGAGCTTTACTCCAGAGTTAATTTCCACAGAACTCTGCACAGCTCTTGAATGGAAGCTTCTAAACTTATGTCTTAATGGATATTAACCCAAAGCGCACTTATCTCACATTTGAAGGCCTCCAAATTAATGACAGTGATAAATTTCCTTTGCTAAGAGTTCATTCAACCTGCCTGTGCAGTATTTTTCCTCTACTTAAGGCACACGGTCCCTTGGCATCTGTCATTCCCGTGAGTAGAATTTTCTTGCCTTTTGTGTTATTACCCACCTAACTTAATCTGCTTCACTGCAAATTTCAAGCGCATTTTGCTTGTGTCCCTGGGTTGTTTTTAATCTGACAAGAAAAATTATCACAGGCCAGAAAGTCTATGGTGCATCTTCCTACTGCTTTTACATGGAAGGCACTCATAGTACAGTGATGCAGGCAATCAAAAAACAAAGATAGGGAAAAAAACACCCCACAATGGGAATTTGCACGAAGGTAAGAAATGTGCATATTAAAATAACACCTTCTACTGAACAAATCTACTGAATCTTATTCAAAAGGTTTATTCAACAAAGTTATATTTTAAGCCGGAGCTGCTAAAAAACCTAGCAGCAGCAAATAACTTTGGTACCGTTTACTTTTCTCAGTGTTGCAGAACCCTCACAACTCAGCTGTGACAACAAGAAACCTATGTCACTGTAACCAAATGTTTTAATGATTCAGAATCATTGCTACAGTGATAATGTACCAGACAAAGCCACACTTTGTTCATCATCATGACCCATCCCTGGCAGTCCTCAAGGCCAGGCTGGACAGGGCTATCTGGTCTAGTGGAAGATGTCCCTGCCCGTGGCAGGGGGTTGGAACAGGATGAACTTTAAGGTCCCTTCAACCCAAACCATTCTGTGATTCTATGATTCGGTGTATATGCATTTTAATACAAACAAGACTAAAAGAGAAACAGAAAGACAATTAAGCCTGTCTTAATTGGCAATTAATTTGCCCTGAAAATGTTACCCAACGAAGTGTTCATTCTACTTCCCACTAGAGGTCACTGCTACGCTGCACTGAGCCCCTCGATGAACAGCCAGAGGAGCAATGTTCCCTTGGGCACCTCTGCGTATTTACCTGCCAGGTACCTACTAAATAATAACCTTTAAATAAATGGCAAATTCCACATTCTCCAGTTAATCAGGCACGTTGCATTATTAACGCTCAACACATGAGGAGTGGAGCAGACTCCCAGCAAGAGCAAGTCCACAAGCTAGCTCAGGAGGAGGATAATGCCTGAAAGCTGCCTCTGCAAAAGGGTGACAGCTTTGGACACCAGGTTAATTTCATCACCAGTCAGAGCCTACCTGTACTTTCAACCTTTCTTCCCCAGGAGAAGCAGTGAGGCAAAGTGTTCTCTCTGCCCTTGGTTTTGTGGCCAAGGAACCATTAAAAGAAGGTGTCATAGGAGAAACGTCACACATCTTAAACAAGTAGGTGGTAATAGAGGGGTGAAGTAAAGTAGAGGCAAGCATGTAAGGGCAGAGCAGCAGTGGTGTGGAAAAACACAGGATGCTGTGTGAGGGGGGACTGAACCTCAGGGACAGAGGGAAGAAAAGAAATAGGAAATGAAAGATAAAGGGTTAAATGTAGGATTCCCCCAGCAAACAAGCAGCACTCCTCAGCACATGTCAAAATCTCCTCCTGTTTAGAAGAAATGTGCACAGGAATAGTAGGTAGGTAAAGGTAACTGCTTCTGTGTTGTAGGGTTTACACCACAAGTGTAACGTAAGACCATACTCACCTGAGGCATGGAGGGGGGTCCTTTTGGTGACATTGTCTTTTACAATGACAGAAGCACCCTGGCTGATGAGAGCCTCCACACACTCTGCGTGTCCTTTAAACGCAGCCAGGTCCAAAGCGGTGCGTCCCTTCTCGTCCTTAATATCCAGATCTACTAGAGACTGGAGAAGTACCTCCAAGGCTTGATGATGACCATTATAGGCCTAGAAATATGAAATGTGTCACGTAGAGAACACAACTCTTGTCTTTCAAGGACTTTCATGTGAAATGAGAATAAAATCCATCATTGTCACAGCCTCCTGAACACAGTAGAAATTACAGTTTTCTTGATTCCTTATGACTCTCTCTTTGACTTGAAAGGATTCCAGCCAAGAAACTATGTAATTCCTCGTGTTCAGGGAAGGAAATTGCTCTAACCTTCTGGTACAACCCAATGTGAGGAAATTCAGGCAATAATTTGCCAATTGGGCACAGGTGGACCAACAGTTCATTTCCACATTCTACAGTGTCTTTCAGGCAAATGTTTGCTTTGAAAGTCAGATTCACTAGAGTGATGCTGGGCAGAGAACACATGGAGCATCACCTAACTGCGTGCTAAATTCAACATTGCTGCTGGTCTCTAACTAAACAAAAGCAATTCTCAATCCAGATTTCTGTGCAAATACAAACACAAACTTGACCTCCTGTTTATAGCTGGTGCTTCATGGATTATTTCTGCCAGCAGGATCATTTGGTACAACAGTGGACAAGTAGATGCACTTCCAGACCTGTAGCCTCATTTGGGCCAACAGCATGAACACAGGTGACATGCAGAAACCCAGCGGACAGCCCCCAAAACTGGAAATGCTTCATTCAGCTTTGTAGGAACTGCCCTCCTTTCCTTACTGACAGACTCACAGAGAGCATCCTCTTTTATTTATACATGGATGCGTAATTGGTATTACCAGAGTTACGTAAAGAAACATTATATAAATTATACAAGTATTATATAAAATTATATAAAGAAATTAATGAAACAGAAGAGAAATGCCAACATGGAGAACCACAGACACACTGAACTTCAAGGGTAAGTAGTGGTGGCAGTGTCTTACTCCTACTGACCATTGCCAAAAGTTCAAAAGAACAGGACACTGCAGGGAGCAAACAGTTGTTGCCCTATTGGACCAAGACAGCTACTTAGGGAAAGCAAAGGCAAAAGTAGAAGAAAAGCAAAGGGGCACAGATCAGGGCACAGGAAATCCATATCTCAGTAAACACTCTAACACAGTTGTCAGCTTTTCTTCTTCAGTACAGTCGTCCTCAGTAAAAAACTTGCAACTGATGTTTGACATAATGTGAGGTATCTGTCTCGAAGGTGCCATGCAGACTGCACAGCCCTTCCTCTCCTTGAAAGGACAATAAAATTGACTCCTCCTTCCTGTTTGTTTGCCTTGTGCAGTCATTTACTCAGCCATCACCACAATCACGCACCGTCGCCTGTGGCACACTCCCAGGGCACTACTGCGGGTTTAAGCATGCTTCCCCCTGCGCCTTGCTGTGTACAGTGTTTTGTACTCTGCACACCTCCAGAACATCAGATCTGTGATCAGAACCACAGGCTCAACCTCCAGCCCCAACTTTATAAACTACTTCTAAATTAAAGTTGCAACCTTCCATTCATTTCACTTCAGTGTCTGTGTCTTCTTCTTACCGGGGTATCACAACCAGTAAGAACCAAACCAAGAGCTCCAACTGCCGAAAACATGATTAACGATTCCAGCCCACAACCTGTGTTTGTTATGTCTAAACCTACATCCCTTCCCAGCTTCAAAACAAGTCTATGATTAAACTTGCTTCAAAGACAGAGATTAAGGAATCATTCTAGCAGATACTGCTCAAACACTTTACACGAGTCTCATACTTACAGCTAAATGCAAAGGACTTTTCGTAGCTGCAGAATCGGATTCCTCAAACATGTTGGTTTTTTCCAGAAGCTGGGGGAAAGAAAAATGCCAGTCTTAAAACATCTTCACACAAGGCAGGATGAGCTCTGTTGGCTATAAACCAGCAGACAAAGGCATATTTTTGTCCCCAGATGTCTGCACTGGGTATTGAAGGACTGTGAGCAATAAATACTTCACTACCTTTGTTGTGAGGTGTTTTTCAAGTTGTTCCCCACAAAGTATAAAACTGGTCATGAACATCTTCACCCATATTCACCCTTCCTGAAATCACTGAGCCTGCTGGGGTGAGAAAGGAGCCCTCAAAAGGCCTGATGAGCGGAGTAGGGCCCTCAGTAAGCTTCCATTGGAAACACGCAGTTTCATGGTTACACAGGGAGCGCAGATGCAAGCCATGTTTGATACAGTGTTTAGGATAATTCTGACGCATAATTAGCATTAGGGAATAATTATAACTGTGCTGCGAGTCATTCACAGTCATTTCTATAATTTATCAAAGTAGAATCTGCCTTATGAAACACAACACATCCCTGAACTCTTACAATTATCTCTATCATGCATCGCACTTTCATATGTTCCTCTTAATCTCAGGGCTCCCAAAGTATTTTAAGGCTTAAAAAATCATTTTAAGCCTTAAATTTCTGTCCATCTAGAAGGAGGAATTAGGGATCAGTACCACTTCGCAACAGCACATGAACCCTGGCAACTTACCCAATTGAGGCTGCAAAGAAAATCACACACGGTATTGACAATTCAACATCTGCTGAGCAGCGCTGCTCAGGTGCGTGGCCTTTTGCTTAATAACAACTCACAGGGTTAGTCTCCAAATACCTTTGTGATTGGAAATGAGCAGTTTGCAGAAAACTAGTAATAGGAGACTGCAAGAAGGAAAGCGAAGCTTGGCAGGTAACTAGAACTGCATTGCGATGTTTAGAAGGTGACAAGTCAATTCTCCACACAAGCTTTTGAGGTTTTCTTTCATTTTTCGTTTTGGATTTGTTTGACAGAGGAAGGAGTTAATGGAAAGCCTGAAGCAAAGGAAGGGAAGTTTTTTGTGACAATCTGGACCATTCTAGGGTATGACAACATGGAAGACTCTCCAAAGCGACCAGTGGAAGCCTATGGTAGGTTTGCCTATGCCGCAAGATGATGGCGCATCCCAAGCTCTGATGTATGCCTGAACTTTTGATGTAACAAATTAATCTTTAATAGACCTGTATCATGGATTCATTTATCAAAAAAATCAAACTGGAAAACAAGCTAGCATTAATAATGCACAAAGTGGCAGAAATAAGGACTCCAATTCAAAGCCTATGGAAAAACCAGGAAATTAAGCAGTAATTTCACTTGTTTGTGTATTTTGTGCCTTGTAAAATGTCAGGACTGCGAAAGAAATGTGTGCTGATGCAAACAGCCCTCAGAAGCAAGTGGGTGTGTGCATTAAGAGGTAATATGAATTTTAACACTCCCTGCAGCTAAAGGGAAAAAAAGCCAAAGCCAAACCAAGAAACTGAGACCCACACTGTTTTTCCATTAGGTCTGGGGCAGAGTTAGGAAACACATTTGGGTTTACCATGTGGAGCCACCTCCAGTTTAAAATGTTGCTCTTCTCTTATATAAGATAGCTATAAACAGGATGGAGCAGTGTGGCCAGCTCTCATTTTCTCTAGTGAGTAAACAAACTAGAACAAAATCCCACCAAACAAACCCAAGCACTGAGCCTCCTCCTCTGCCTGCCTGCATAATCCTGGCCTTTCCTCCAGGCCCATAAGGCCAGCACAGCAATCTAATTTAATCACTGTTAATTGCACTCATCATCATCTGCTGAAATTCCAGGATCAAAACCTTAACAAAGGAATACTTCCCTAAACCTGTCAGAAGGCTCCAAAAGCCTCCTGGAACAAGGCACGTAATTGCCTTTTGAACCGATGAAAAACACACAGAAAATTGACAAAATGAAGGCTCCAAAGGAACAAACTGTGGGATTGGAGAGTCCCTTACAAAAGGCATCTCCATGGCTTAGAGTTAAAGCGGCTTAGGCTGATGCAGACTAGGCTTAATGAGCTTATTACTCATAAGGCTGATGTCTCCATCACAAAGTCAAGTGTAAACAAGAACTTCATGGTAAAGCCCGTAGCTCTCAGATACACAGCCATGCAGCACAGGAAGGGAAATGATAAAGGAGAGCAAGAGAAGGAAGATAAAAGACACAGCACTTCTAATTTTTCAGGATGCCTTGTCAAGCACTGCTTCCTAATGATTAGAACTGAGATATCTGAAGGATAAACAGCATATGCAGAGACAATAAGTACCAGGTCCAAGTTGCCAAGCAGCTCTCCAGTTTCACCAGTGTTTCTATGACTCTAAGAATGTGTTTAGAGTTCATTAAATGCACTTGTTATAAGAACACACAGAACAGTGTGTCCTTGGGGGGGGGCTCTAGCTCCATAACGCTTCCATCTTAGAGTAAGAAGCTATCCACAGTTGCATCTGTTTTTACAAAGGTGAATTTATTGCTCAAAACCATTTGCCCCGACAGCCATGGAAGCTTAAACCCACAGACCCTGCAGAGCAATCCAAGTGTGTCTGCTGTGCTGCGATACACACGTGCCTGCTAGAAGCTGGCCAATGCATTTCAGTGAAGACAAACAAATAAGCATGAATTCCTAACAGTTTATGGTTACTGGTGGCTGAGTGGAGCATGTCCCAGCATCTCACATTGCTCAGTTCTGGCGTCACAAACTGTGTCTTTTAGCTGATTACATTTCTACATATTGATTGCCCACAGATTTTAAGCAGATATTAGAATTGTGCAGACACTGCAAGTGAAATTGGTGGGCACTCCTCCTCCTCACTAGGTTATAACTCTTTAAAAGGTAAGGATGGCTCTTCCTCTCTGCGTCTGGGAAATTCCCGCATGCTCCCTTCACTTCCCATAACAGTGTTATTTAATGCTGTATGTAATTATTCTGCAAAGTCTTCTTCACACGCAGAAACAGGAGCTTGAATGCTTTGAGAGTGAGACACAGACAAAGTGAGATAAAACACGTCAATTACTCACTTCTGTTGTTACAAACTAACAGCACTACAAGGCTGCTATTATGAACTGTCTTCTCTCCCCCAGCTCCGCATGAAGATCAATAACTTTAACAGCTCTCACAACTGTATTTGTACAGTAAGGGTATTTACAGGCATAAGAGGATTTATTGCTTGCTTTTATTCTGCAGTTATAATGTAGCATCATATAGCAGGATATGGTGTGTGCTTCCTCACCACCTCCCCCCCATTTTTTTTGACTCATATGACAGTTAATGAGTCAGGATACTTCAAACCATAGACACTAACACTGGTGCTATCTGAAATCCTAAGAGAGAACACAACAAGTGATTCTGTGCAAGCCATCATGCAGCCACACTGTGAGGCACAGCCACTTAAGTGCACTGCTGGTAGCTATGCCGAAGGTTTGACCTAACTACCACTGAAGTGAAAGCGAGTGTTTTAGCATTTTAGTAAGGCAATAATTTCTACATTCCATACTTCAACACTGTAAATTAAACTCTCTGGTGCTATTAATACTAATCGTAAAATGGCAAAACATCAGGTTACATGTGTATAACCTATAACTGGTCTTTACTCTGAAAGGTCACTAAGCAAACAGCTTAGTTCAGAGGTTTTCACACATGCAAAGAGCCCACCAAAAGGCAATTGAGACAAAAGAAGTAGTTGGGCATTGCTCATCTGCAGTAATTGCATAACAATGTTGCTTATCCCAAGGTCATTCAGAAGTGGGGATTTGTAACAATTCTTAATGTCCCCTCTGGAACTGAATACAAACACATCAGGCAGGAGGTCACTTTAAGTCTCATCTTCCTTAACAAATAGCCACAGATCATTGTCTCTAATGGGGGAAAACATACCAGCACCAGCTTCTTTTAAATAAAGGCTTTTCCAGCAAGTAGCAAGGGCAAGACTGAAGAGTCTCATCAGTTGTTTCAGATGAGATAGAAAACAGCAATAGAATTAACCTCTGAAGTACTTTATACCAGGGAAGCACATTTTAAATCTCATAATTAGTCGTGTCTGAATAATTCAAAGGTGAAGTGGTACAAACATATCCTCGTGGGGACAAGCAATCCTGTAAGCTCTCTCCATATTTGTAAATACAAATGATCAGACTACGTTAATTTGATGAGGTTATCACCAATACACATCCTTCACCCAGTGTCAGGCTTTAAAAATCAGATTAATCAGTGTTTACATCAATTTCACTCATGTAGATTATGGGTGAAGTTAAAATGACACAAGCAAGAGAAGTTTCACAAGAGCTTAGGTAGACTGCATCTGAAGAAATCTATTAGCTGTTCCATGCAACTCTTCCAGTACAAAGTTTAAATACCCAATACCCTACCAGAACAGCCACCACCATGCAAACAGGACACTTACCTGGCATATAAGAGAACACTGTTCGAGCCTTTAACCATATCTAAACCTCAAAATTCAAGTAGACCTCCAGGCCACTGGCTGTTCTCTCGCAGGATGCTAATCTTCTGTTGGAGCTCTTCCACTTCATGCAAAATCGTTTCACATTAAGCCATATGAGTGCCATACTCAGTGGGTTATACAGGAGATTCTCACCCAATGAGTATTTACACAAAGCACAACAGCTCCAAATGAGAGCAAGAGCTCCTACCCAGTACCAGCCAGCATAATGTGATGGTCACTTCCTGGGATGTACAAGTCCAATTTCTTTGTCAGTCAGAGCAGAGATTTGAACCTGGAACTTTTACACTCAGATCATGCATACCATGCACCTTTCTGGCCAGAAAGTCTACCTCTGAGGTTCTGCAAAGCCTCATACGTTGGTTTAAGGACCCTCCATTGAAGCTTCTGTAAATTTTCATACAGTTGTGTAAAAGACACAGGGAGGCTTTTGAGAGATTATTATCCTTGAGAAATTTCCTCTTCAGCTAGAAAATTTGGGCACTGGTGAAATACAGTGACAGCCAATTCTTAAAATGTGCCTTTCAAGGGTATTTCTGCTGCTCTCCTCTCATTTGTGCCTCTACACACAAGTGCCTTTTAAATTCAGACTCACTTGAAGATGTGTAATTTGCATCTCTTCTCTGAGCCGCTTTGAAACTGGCCACAAACTTCCAGAAAACAGACAAGGGTTGGTTCCATTTCACATCGCCAAATGCAGTTACTTTGACATCCAGACAAGTGTCATGCCACTCAGGTACGTGCACTTGACTCACACTCCTAAGACTGACTGAGGAAAAGCAACACTTTCTAGCACAGCTTAAGCCTGTAAGCAACAGCAAGAAGGAATTCCAACGGAAGTAGGAGCAGCACACATGCAGTTGCTTGAAGTACACGGCATGCTAGTTAAGAGTTGTGATTCTTCGTCCTCAGGCTTTATCAGAGTGAATGCAAGGATTGCAAAATACTAAGGTTGAAGAAAAAATGAAAATACACAACATGCAATCGTTTTTCATTTACTCACTATATCCAATGGAGTTTTGCTTCCAATCTAATTAAAAATGTCAATTAGAACAATTAAAGACAGAAGCATTTAAGTATAATGGTAATCTGCAAGTGTTTCTGGGTTTTTTCTTGCACTGATTTGTTTTTCCTATACAATAAACTGCATTACAAGCACTGCATGAACAGAACCCTAAACCAAGACCTGATCCTGTGGGCACCCATCTCTCTCTATCGATGAAATACTCCCGAAGCAATGAGACTACTGCCCACTGCAGACAGCCACTGTGAATAGATACCAGTTGTATTATTTCATAGGGGAGGAGGGGAAAGAGGAAAATATTAAGAATGCTTAAGATCAATCTACTCAATTGACAAAATACAGACACAAAACACACACACCAGGGGAGACCTTGCCTGATGAACTTTGGTTGCTTTGTAACCCTCAAATACCGACAAACCAGTGACAGTTTCTTTCTGAAAGTCTGCTTATGCAGCAAACATCTTGCCTTGTATAAATATACCTGATTACATCTCTAAAATCCCAGCGCCCACAGCTCTTTCTGAGCTATACAGTCTAATGCAATGCCATATGCCATCATCAAACGCCCTTTCCATTTGATTCGGTAGATTTGAGAGTCAGATATTCTTCACACATTTACATTTAAACACTACACACAGAGATACACAGACAAGGATTTAAGGCAATCGCAGAAGCCCACGACTTCTCCCAAACTGAAGGAAAAATGTCTCCCGCAGTTCTGCAATGGCCTTGTTATTCTCTGTCAGAAGACAGCAGATAAAAGTGCCTTGCTTTTCCACCCCAGGAAAATAGACACATAAACCAGAAAACAAAGACAAAATTGACAGAGAGACAAAATAAACCTCAGAGATGCCAAGCAATACTCCTACCTTACAAGCCAAAGTGCCAGCAGGGCGCCAGGGCAAATGGCAAATTCCTGCACTCATTCACTTCACAAAGCAGCATTAGATGTCTAGAAAATGTTTTTAGGCTCAAAATTACCTAGCTTCCAAAACATAAAATCTAAGCCAAAATGCACTGCTATAAGCTAACATATATCACCACACCTAGCATATATTGGCTCCTACTGATCATTTAACCAATGAGTATATCTTGCACTAATGCTGACATCAAAACTAAGTCATTAAATCTGTCAACCATGATTGCATGGGGGCCTAGGTCTAAAAGACAAATTAGGTTTATTAAAGTTATTTTCAAGCATTAAGTTCCTAATTTCTTTTCCTCTTTAGAACCACTCGAGTTAATGACTTTGCACTTCTCCACTAACAAAGGAGCTTCCACGCGGTAAAAGCTCTTATAGGTACAAAGTAATTCACTGCATGAAACACTATCACCACTGGTTTCAGACAAAACACTCCCTTTAAGATAGAGGACGTTGGTCGTGGGGGTGGACACGCATTTATGAAGGAGAAAACCCAGAATGTATCCCCAGAATTAAGAGATTTGCATCAGAAGGAGGCCTAGGGACTGCCCCTTGGACAAGCATCTGAGCCAGATCCCTAACTGGCTAAAGGCTTTTTAACACCTATCCCAGCCACACTTGTGATCCACTTATCACTAATTACCACTGTCCTGCTCACAGATGGATGAATGGATAAATTCTTGCCGGTAAGAGACATATATAACGAGTACCAGCCACATCAGATTTATGGGGTCTGTGATTTCAATCCCTCCTCAGGTTAAGGAACCAAGTGTTTTGAAGGCACATCTTAACTACTTTCCCATGGTAGCAGCCAGTCTAACAAAAGGTGTTTTCCTCCTCTTCAAACCCAGCCTCTCCCTCCATGGCACAGCCAAAGCAGCCTTCTGCTAGCAAGAAATTTCCCTCTGCCCCTTCTCCCTGTCACACACAGCTGTGCAGATCACTGTGCTTCAGGGCAAGCAGACTGAAATGTGCCTGAAATCTACCTTTTGGACATGGCTGCCAGTGAAACCATGCTCTCCTCCCAGCTTCTAATGAATGAGCCCCTGTGCTGACTTGATTTCTATTAGCCAAAAAGTGAATTTCATTTGCTGTTTGAATAAAGAGCAGATCAAAAGAAAAACATAGAATCATAGAATCATAGAATAGTAAGGGTTGGAAAGGACCTCAAGATCATCGAGTTCCAACCCCCCTGCCATGGGCAGGGACACCTCACACTAAACCATGCCATCCAAGGCTATGTCCAACCCCACCTTGAACGCCATCAGGGATGAAGCATTCACAACTTCCCTGGGCAACCCATTCCAGGGCCCCACCACCCTCACAGTAAAGAATTTCTTCCTCAGATCCAATCTAAACCTCCCCTGTTTAAGTTTAAACCCATTACCCCTTGTCCTCTCACTACAGTCCCTAATGAAGAGTCCCTCCCCAGCATCCCTATAGGCCACTGATTTGTGCAGTCAGAGAAGAGATTTCCCTCCAGCAGACAGGCATTTAATTCTGTTTGCCCTAACACTGCACAGAAACCTATTTTTGCCAGCACAAAGTGCTTGACTGGCTCCCCAGACAGAACTTTAGTGTGAAATTGCAATTTCAGGTTCACTCTGTTCGCACCAGTAAGGATTTTGTGAGAAGAAATCATTTCAATGAAAAAACCCGCTTATTGCTTTCAAAGTAGCTTGGTGATGCAATCAGCTCTCAAACACCAGCTAGCGATCATGACCGATATCCCTGACTACCCAGCACCGAAGAAGTCAGTGCTATGCTAACCAAACGTGAGGTTATTTTTAGAAGCAGGGAAGCAGATGGAAGTTTCGGTTGCTTGCGAGCACACATGCCCACCATTCAGCCTTCATGAATGGCTCCTTACAGACGGAGAAAGAATTCCAGGATCTGCTTCCACTCTTCTCTTTTTAGCAACATCACGTCATTCACTGCAGCGCAACAACCCCACTAGCATGCCAGACAGCCTAAAGGTCCTCCAGGACAAAGGAGTCTGTCATCAAGCTCTGTGGTTGAACACACAAACACAGATTTTCTTTGTTTGGGTCAAAGGATGTGACCTTTTCACTCTTAATCCTTTTTTCTCCTAATACCTCTCCTCTTCCCAAGAAGTCATAGCTAAATTCCAGCCAAGGTATTGGGCTCACAGGAAACACACTAGTCAAAAAAGGAAAATATATATTATATGGTAGATAAACCAGCCTTACCTAAACTATCCTGAAACACTTGGATATCTCATCATGCTGAGAAGCTGTGGTGCTTAAAGCACAGAGCAGATCCCTCAGCAAAGGAAACTCCACTGGATACTGCATCTTCTTCTGCAGACTTTCTTAAGTGACCATTTATTTAGAAGTAAGCTATTTTTAAAACACCTCTTACAAAAAAGCAGGGGGAAGAGGGGAAGCAAAGTTAATGTTACAAGGTCTTTGATAAACTTGACGTATTCTGGAACACTGAAATAATTCCCTAACATTTTGCTCAAGTACAGTGTCGTGCACGTAGAGAAATACTAGTAACCATTATTCATAAAGTCAGGCTTATTGTTACACCCAGTTTGAGTTAGCTTTGATCAGAATTGAAACTTGGTACTTTATATGACCTCTTTCCTCTAACAGCTTTATGCTCATAAAGAACTGTCTTGTTCCAGGGAAGATAATTCCTAGATATTTTCCCCTATGAGCTATCAATAATATTTATCCAAGGGATAAATCAGTAAAATAACAGTGAATTTGGCACTGAAAAATAATGCTTTTATTTCAGTAATCCTGCCTGAAAATCTTCTTCAAGATGGAAGGGATTGGAAATATTTTAGGATCATTCTGTATGTCAGAATTCCTGTGATGCAGATTCGTGTTTCAAAGTCAGCACTTTGATGACAGATATCAATTTAGAAGTCGTGCCTAGAAGCAATTAAGCCTTACTGGATTCTTCACTCAAATATGAATAACTAGAGCAGTTAAAGTACTGCGGTTAATAGCTACCAGAAATAAAGACCATGGTTCATGACAAAGTCCTTGTCATAGGTCCACCACGGAGAGCACAACAAACTGTGACCAAGCCACCAGTCAGCCTCACAGGACAGTGAGGCTCCTTTCCATCTGCACCAGATGAATGCTTACTGCAGCTTTTAGACAGAGCCTTCAAAGAGCCGTGAATAACCATAACTCTGTCAAAACCAATTTGATTGCATTACAAGACTGTGATGTCTATCAATGACACTACTTTATCAGATGAAGGCAGAATCAACAATTAGCTTAACACCTGGGAGCCTCAGGTTGGAATAGGTGATAAACTTAGGTACGAGGATTATTTCCATTACAGCACAATTACCTTTCAGCTATTGAAGACTTTGGTCTTGACCCTTTTGCCATCCTGAATGCAAGCAATGCAAAGAGATCAGCATAAAGGTGGTGTCTATCTCAATTAGTCACTATTAGCAGATATAAAGTTATAAAACTCAGGACTTGGCAACTCACTAGAGCTAGGGAACAACTGCTCACACAAACAAAACAGAATCACCTTCTTCTGACAGTGGGTGCAAAGATGGTGGGTCCTTGTCCTACTGTTGATAGGGCACAGATGCTTCCTGGTACATTTAGCTTTTGTACTCGAGAGACAAAATGAGATGTCTGTCAGCCTCTAAACACCAATGGCAAAATCCCAGTCACCACAAACCTTTCAGGCAGACACCCTAGTCCACAACAGTGGTCCTTTGCATGCAAAAGGCTAAAATTCATCGCACTTTTCTTTCACCGGTGTACACAGAAGAGCTGTATGACTATAACTCTGGAAATGATGCTGGACCTTGGGTTTCTATACTGCAGCTGAGTCACAAAGACAGGAGACTGACATGGAAAAACATTGGAATTCTCTGTCCAAATATAGAACACTTGCTGCACAGCTGTCTCTAGCCCACAGTTTGCATTTCATCCTCCAGAATTAAAAGAAAACCCAACACCTCCAATAGGCACTGCACTGCCAGCTCTTCCTTTTGTCTGGCAAGCCTAAGCAACACTGGGACTTGATAGCAGGTCACTGTCTGCAACTGATCTGTTGCCAGACAACGTGCAAAGCAAAAAGTGAAAGAAAGAGAGGTGACCTTGCTCTGTGCCTGCTCCATGCCTCACAGCACATGGGGACCATGACACGAAGGCTGAAAGTGAAGTCCCTACTGGATGCTTTTATGGAGGTCCCTGCTCATGCAAGTCATGCAAGAATCTGGTGATAAGACATGGGTAAGGTTTCAATACAGATTGCTGTAGCCACACAAGTGTAGACTTGCACACAGCAGAGAGGGGGCTACTCTATATATAGATGTACCCTTCAAATACTTAGAGCCTTTCCTTTTGTTCCAAATGGGCAGCAGGTTTAGCAGAGGACTCTTCCATCCCCATGGGCAGAATCACAAGAGATCAGCTCAGGTAGAAGGCTGTGAACAAGGAAAGGCCGAATTTGCTGCCACAAGCAACAAAGGAGCAGTGATATTTTAAGTGTCCTAAATATACATGCTTGCAGGTGGGAGCTAAAAAGGTTTAACATCCCACCTGACGTTCTGACCCAGGGTAATTACAGGTCAAGGTTTCCAAGCTGCTGTGACCCTGATGTAGGCCAGCTGCAGTATTTCTCCTGCAACAGCAGGAACTGACAGCGCTGGTACATGTGGTGTGAAAGCAGCATGTGCTGTGCAGAGCTCCTTTTTCAATAATTAAGAACTTTGACTCTTCAACAAGGACAGAACAACCCAAAGAACACAGAACAGTAACCAGCACACAGTGTTCTTACTAAAGCAGATCTATACAATATTCTAATTAGAGCTCTTTATTTTTCAAGCAATTAAAGCCTATTTATATGTGACACAATAATTTGGGGTCACCCTGTATATCAAGCAGTTCAGTTAACACCTATCTTCATGACACTTCTTTTTACAAGTCACAAACTTCTATAAACCCATACTAGACATCTCCCAAATCCAATTTTTGGCTAAAAATATTTGGCTTCTTATGACATGCAATTTCTAATCATTCAGGTGCAGGATATTAAAAAACAACACCACCACCCAGTTACATTACATACAAGGTTAATCTTGATTATGGTAACTTTATCAAGGCTGCTATTACTTCAGCAGGGGCAAAAAGGCATTGCAGGTATGCAGCTGACAAAAGCTATTTACTCTCAACTTGCAAGTGGGATAATGTGCCAGGTAAATAAGGCACATACGCTGCCATGCACTGGGAACTATCCCTTGCTGCTAGCACATACACATATACTGGGAATATTTTGATCACAGTTAAAGTAATTTGATCACACATAAACTCCACTCGAAGACAACATTTAAACACCAGCTTGTTGAACAAGGACTGCATTATCAAGAGGAACACGTTTCTAAGATCCATCTGGTTGCATACATTTGAGTTTGCTGCACCATATTACATGGTTTTGACAGATTTCTGAATATCCAAAGAACTCAGATAGTAACCATCAGGAAAGTTCATAATACTGGCATAGGCACATGCATATCAGCAGCTAAGAGGCTTCTGAAACTGCCTGAGCACTCACCAGTTCCAAACACTGTCGGTGCCCATACGCAGCAGCGTAATGCACAGTGTTGTACCCCTCTTTGTCTTGGATGGATGGATTGGCATCATTCTGTAGGAGGAACTCCAGACACCTGCGGACAATTCACTAGTGTAAATGCAAGCTCACAATATTTAACAGACTCATCCCTCACTGCAGCTAGGAGTGACCCTGAAAAATAGCAGTTAATTCTAGCAGCACCTCAGATTGCTTTTCACCAACAGCTCCTCACATTCACCATTATTTCAAACAGAAAATCCCCATTCATCTTTGAGGATCAGCTTCAGAAAAAACAATTTCAACCTAAGTTTTGCTGGTACTTTAGATTACAAAAAGTACTGTCTATGACAAAGCCTGAAAGAAAACTACACAACCCTGTACCATCAATGTAAACAGCCTAGAACTGCTACAACACATGTAAAAACTTATATCAGACCACTGGCCTCCAAACACGCACTATGGAAAGCTGAAAAATAGACTTAGCTGAGTTAATTTCTTGGCATATACGTGCACAAACATATTTTCTTCTCTGCTGCTTGGTTTTGTATTTTGTTTTAAATCGCGTGCTTTTCAAAGGATCCCTTATGTTCCTGCCACTTTTTCTCATAATCATCATGAAACCATTTTGTTATTAGTTCTGCCTTCCTTAGGTTGTAATTTGTGGTGAATGTAAGGCTGTCATATGAAAAAAGGGATTTTTTAAAACAAAAACTAGATGAAAATGTCAATCTGAGTAAATGCATTGAGGAAGCCATTGGCTACTTCCTTTTGCAACATACATACTCAGTGCAAAGCATTAAAATAAGACAGTCAGTGATACTAAAGAACGATGAAATTACTCAGGCAGCACATTTTCAGCAACATTTCAGCAACAAGCACAGAAACAGAAATGTTAGGCATTATGTGCACAGAGAAGAGTGTAGAGCTTTTTCCTTCAGGTTAGCCCTCATTAAAGCCAAGCATCGTGTTTAGCAGAGCAATGAATGAGCAGAAGCAGAGTGTGAAACTGCAGCCCAAAGCAGTGGCATTCTCCAGAAATGAGGTCTAACTGACTGCTTTACTGACACCAGACTTACAATGCAGCTTCTTTTTCCTTCATCTCAGTGGCTCTTTCAAGTTCTTCAGCATTTTCATGGGAGTTACCTAAAATATTCTTTCTTCTTAGCACAGAGGACAGAAAAACGCAACTTATTTCGTAAGTATCATACCAGTGATTTTGATGCAGTCTGCCACCCATCCCCAACCTCCTCTGCAAGGAGCTGACCTCCTCCAGCCAACAGTAAGAATTACATAAATTAAATGAGTGCACTGCATGGCTCTGCAGCTGATGAGTTTTGCAAGCTATGGAGACAACTGCAATGTGCTAGTTTATTGACCTGCAAATCAATGCCAGGAATGAAAAAAGAAAGGAAATCTGGTCTCTATCAGAAACACTTTGATCATCACTTTCTAGAGCCCTTCCGTTTCTCCCACAGCAGTGTTGTGCATTTTGTTTCCTCTGCAGACAGAAACTCAGGACTACCAAGCTTGCTTCTTCCTATAGTAACCTGCTAGTTCTCTAGCATTTAGGATTTAGAGAAACTTCAATCACTGATACTAAATTGGCCTATCTGATCCTGCATTAGCTGAGTTGCTGACTCTTCCTCACATTCTGTGAACCATCTTGGAAACAATGCGTGCATCTTCTGGTGAGGTTCTTCAGATTCTTCTAAGAATGTCTTCTCAGCATGTCTTCATATTCCTGCACCCTCCTGGATTATTTTTGGCACCTCTGCTTCCCAGCTGGATGGACGGCACACAGAACACTATAATTTGTGATCTTATAGCCGTAAGCTTTCTTGGTCACTAAGGCTAATACAGAATATGTTTACAAACTGTGGTCATCATGGGTTGGTAGCTTTAAAGGTTTGTAGAAGGATAGTTTCCATATAATATGCGAATTCCAGACTGGCTTCTGCACAATGCAGAACGGTACATTCCTTCTTTACTATGCATTTTCCCACTTGTAATATCAAGATCTGACATTCTTCCTGTGAGTGCCAGCAATAATGGGTTGTTCTACAAACGCAGGGGCTGTCTGATGTCCACTGACTCAGAGAAAACTTACTTACTAATAAAATAACTCCCCTGAATATTAACATTGTAAGCTCATAAACAGCACTCGTGCTATGCTGAAGTCCTACCTGCAGTTGCTTTCAGTTAACTACAGATGCATGACATCCCAGAAGAAGATTCCCTGCACCAAAACTTCTCCTTGCTCATACCTGCCCACATCCAAAGTTAAATACTTATGAAGATTCTTTGGGCTGAGACTGCCTGACTTTGGGAGGTTTTTGCCATTTAGCAGGAAAAAAAGATATGCTGACCTATGAAATCGGGGGCTGCAAATTGCATTTCAACATGTAGCAAGACTTCTTCCAGAGCATCTCAAACTGGAAAATTTCATGAGCAGACAGCATCATAACATCAGATTCAATTTAGGTTTGGACTATGAGGGTAAATAAAGGCCACATACTCCTGCCAATGCTCAGGATGTGACTAAAGCAAGCTTTTGTTTTTAATTAGTTATAGAAGTAGATATATCCTGAAGTTAACCAATAGCTTGTTTAAATGCAGGAACTTCACTTACAAAGAGCCAAAAGCTGAAAACCACACACCAAATCACCACTGTCAACATTCCAAGTAACACCTCTCCTGAGCAAAACAGAATTGGAAACAGCCAGTGCTGAAAGCCTTCCTACAAGCCTCCTCTGATTGCAATGACAAGCACAGACCTTTGGAGAGCCTGCTGCCTTCTTTCCAGCACTGTTCAGGTTTGAGGGTGATAAGGAAGACATTCTTTATATCAGAGCAAATGATGAAGAAGCTACCAAGGCTCTGGTATGGCATCCAAACCTCTACTATAAAGTTAAGCCAGAGTTTTCCTGTGAAGCCTCGGTGGCTTTGGGATGGTACTCTGCTGGGAACGAGCCAGATGTATTTTTACCAGACCTCACTACACAAGAAACCCTAGTGTCTAGAGGAATGAGACAGAGAAATACGGGATAACCTAAAAGAAACTCAGGTCGCTAACAGTTTTAAGAGAGAACTAACAGGATAACTGAACTTGTTTTATAGAGTATGTCATAAGGACGAGATTGCCAAAATAAGCAACTATCTGTGAATTAGGAACTGCAGTCACTAACCACAGGATTTCTAAGTGCTGCAGCTGTTTCCCCCCTTCTCACAAGAACAGCACTGCATTCTGCCAAAGGATATTCCCCAGTCCCCTCTCTTTTTAAAGTCTCCGAAAGCAACCTCTTTGGCCAGGGGAAGCATTTTTATCAGCTCTGAGAGTGGAGACAGACTGATGGGTAGTTCTACCCCATCTCTTCAAGAAAGTCTGTCAGAATGGCTAAATGTCTTTCTGTCACTGCAGCCCACCTAGGAAAACCTCTGCCGCTGTCTCTTGCTCCATCCCTTGCGAGAGACTTGCAAAGCAGATGTACAAAATTCTCTGAGCTTACTCATGTGAGCAAACCACACAGAGGAAAACAGAAAATGTGCTGCAAAATAGTTCAGTAGGACACTGTGGCTGCAAAATTGTGGGTTACATCAAAAGTAACTGAGCTGAAATGCCACATCATCTGGGGATTTGGCCTATAGTCAGAGCAACTCAGTGTGGAGTTACGTATACGTCTGAGAGAAATTCCTTTGCTAGCAGGATCATTTTTTTGGCTCAAGTGAAATAGCATCATAAAGAGAACAGAATGACTCTAATTTAGCAGAACACTTTAAACAAGGAATACAAAGAGGCTTCCTTACTTTCGGTCTATGTCAGAAGCAGCAGCATAGTGCAAAGGGGTGCGTCCCCAGTCATCTGTTTCATTAATATTGGCTCCTGTTGTCACCAGTGTCTCAATACAGTGGAAATGACAATTTGCAGCTGCATAGTGCAAAGGTGTCCTGCAACATAAGTGACAATTTGTTACCTCCTATTCCAATATGCACCACCAAGTATAATAAGAAATCTTAACTGCTGCGTTGCTACAGATTTCCAGCAGTCAATATCAGCGCCTTGTGTTCCTGTGATGAAATGCAAAGTTATGGAAATTTAACAAAACACTGCGTTAACAGGAAGTTTTGGTGCTCCGACAAAGCCTAATAGGATACACATCATCAGTCTGTGCCTTGCAAACAGCCTATTTCCAAGGACAGCCCCTGCTGCTGCTCTGCATACATGCTAATTTCTTCCAGTTGGGAGGCAGACCAAAGCATGGTGTCCCTCACAGCATCTTATTTAGGTGGCATAGCAACACTTCATATGAAGAAAAAAAACCCTCAGAGAGGCAAGTCAAATCACGGCAATCCTCCCACTGTAACCCAGGTGTTGTCTTGGGCACACAAGCACAAGAATTTAGGCAATGAGAGAAGCAATAAGGAAAAAAAAATGAACCTGTGATATTTTTAAACCAGAAAAATCAAGAGGGTGGAATGGCTTTTATGTATTTAATGAAGTCTGCACCTGTCTGTCTGGCATATAACTGTGGCAGCAAGAGTTCTGCAGGGAAGGCCAAACTCCTACTGTATTTTACTGTCATTTTTCATAGAGGGCATGATTTGCAGACTGAGGCAAGCCTTCCTTCCCGGCCTTCTAGATTCTTTTCTTTTTAAAATAAGCTCCATCATTTACTTACCTCCCACATTTGTCCTTCTTATTAAAATCCGCTCCACTGCTTTGCAAGAGTTTTATACATTCAACGTTACTGGAAAGAGAAGCAAAGAAAACAAAACATGAACAAAACAGAAGTTGACATCTGTGTTGCCCCCACCTTCAAAATGAGAAAGTTCCTCTATTTCGTAGCATTTGCCATGCAAACCCCGAGTACAGCCAAATGCAATGTGACATTCAATCAAATAGAATATGAAGCCTTAAAAAGCTAATTCCTTTTTTGCTAGAAAACCTTTAACTTCCCTTTTGCAGAAGAAAACCGGTAAGTGTTCCAAATAGAGCACAGTAAATGTGATGTAAGTTCGGTGTGTTTGGAGGTTTGCAATGGGAGCTGTACTCTAATGCTTCCCACACTGAACTGGCATTTTATAAGAGAATTTTAGGAGAAAGTTGTTGCTAGCTCACAAAATGCCAATAATGAAGAGGTGACATTTAACAAATTCCACCCCC
Source organism: Amazona ochrocephala (assembly GCA_039720435.1). NCBI lineage: Eukaryota > Metazoa > Chordata > Aves > Psittaciformes > Psittacidae > Amazona > Amazona ochrocephala. Next base: position 74,651,852 of record CM077881.1, on the reverse strand, counting down.
GTTCAGCAAAGCAGTCAACAGTAATCACTTTGCTCAAATCCTGTTTACTTAGTGAGATTTAATCACAAGAGTTTCTCATAGGGTAACTCTTTTATGCGATTCGTTGACTACTGACACATTTAAGCACATCTCTAAGTGCTTGGTTGAATAATGGGCATACCTATTTGAAGTGATTGTCGCACCAATATTGCATTTATATAAGTGGATGAGTTGGACTCCCTTGTATCTGTTGAAGGAATTTACCACATCATAGCTGCTTCTTCATCTTTAAAGCCGGGTGATTTTTAATAGAAAACAAAACAGCTCAACTCTCACATCTTTGGTAATGCAAGTGAAATATGCATGACTCCAAGCCAGAAAATGACATAAGGAAGTGCAGCACTTTCCAAGACTCCCTGTCATTCACAGGGACAATAAATCATTGGTGTTCACAAACAGATGAGCAGGCCTTTGAAGCATGTTCTTTTCCTAGTACTCATGCAATTCCCATTAATATAATGGGAGTAACAGCCATGTGTCAGGAAAAAAATGAATGCCTTTTCTATAGCTCCAGCTCTAGGAAAAAAATAAGACTGGATGCAATACGTTGGCATATGTTCATCCCTACTCTAATTTGCTATTGCATAAAATAACTACAGAACACTCACCACAATGTACTAAAAATAAAAGCACTTGTTAGTGATGACAACTGCAGTAAACCACTGGAAAAATATGGTTTATTTTCATGAGCAACTTTTGCTTCTTATGAAGCCTCTACTTTTCTTTCAGACTTCCAGGTTGTTTTTCTTATTCTTTTGGGGTGCAGCCTTATTGAACTATACTATAATCATCTCCATCCAAGCAACAGGCATACCCCTGCTATTAATGTCAGAGAGGTATCAACAAGGGTAACACCATGAGGATAACAGAAACAGAATTTGGACCAATTTTATTTTTGTAATAGTAAAAACTTTGTGATATTCGTTTTGGTTCACGGAGAAGAAAAACCAACTTCCAGAAAGACCGCCAAGTGCTTGCTGTGGATGGCCATTTCTGCTTGCCATAACCACAGAGAATCCAAGCTGGGTTCTAGCCAAGGCTCCATTTCAGCTGTTTACTGAGCCAGAAAGTACTCAACAGAAGAGTCAAAACTCAATGGTTGCCAAATGCTCTGTCCTTTTGCTAGGTTAACTTCACAGCACTCCACTGACAATTACTTGGAAATATTTAAACTAACTGGATGCTACATTTACAACTTAAATTGATGCATTTCATTTTTCATTTGTTTCCATTTCTGGCCTCCCAGCACTTATCAGGAATGCATCACTCCGAGAGAACAACAGTCTTTTGCCTTTCTAATGTGGAGATTGAGGGTTATTTGCTTGTTCTGGGGTTGTGTTGTTGTTGGCGGCTTGGTTTGTTGTATTTTCTTTTAGTATCTTTTTAATTTGCACCTGAAAAATGGGAATGAGGGAGATGAGCTGTGTTTGGACTCCAGGGTTTCAATATGATGGGCACTACTGCATTTTCAGACAGGGACACAGTCCAAAGGTGGATGCCGGGAATAACTCCCCTACCAGCAGCATCCTAGGAGCTACAGCTCCTTCTCCTTATTCACTTTGTCCCAGGTGTTGGTGATTTCCTGCTGACTGCTGGCCTTCAGCAACACCTGTGGTCAAAAGACAGACCCGGGTGATTATGCAGTACCCCAATCTAAAGCTGAGGCAGCCTTCCCAAGGCCATGAAAAGAAAGAGTTTTACCCTGTGCCTGAAACCCATGCTTCAAATCACCCAGCTCTCTGCAGTAGACAGAATCAGACCATCTCCTTTACTTTGCAAGCAACCCCTACAAGAGGGCAGTGACAAAAGACAGCCTCAAGTGACCCAAATTTGACATCAGACTGCTTTGCTTCCCTTGCACCACAATAAATTCCTCTGTGGATGGCACAGTCAAGTTGGTCGGCACCAAATGTGCAACGAAGCCACAAAATAACTTACAACAGCTACAATGGCAGCTACTCACCCTCCTGCAGCGGCAGCGTGGAGGCACGTTCTTCCAAAGCTATCTGGGGTGTCTATTTCAAAGCCTGCAGACAGCACGTGCTCATTACTAAACAAGGACACTATGCTATACTTTTGTCCTAGTTAAACCACAAGAAACATTGCAGAGACAGAAAAATCAGTTAGTTGGGAAAGAAACAGAACACAAGCAACTACAGTCAGAAAGAGGTTGTCAGGGGAACGGCGAGCAGCTGCTCCATCCAGTTTGGCAGCTCTATAAAAAGAGCTGCAAAGTCGACGAGCATCTATTTCCACATCCAGCTCCTCACCACATCCCTATTTAAAACAGTGTGACAAGCATTTATGAGGCAGATACTTATCAAGAGGACTGCAACAGCAGGACATGAAGACAGAAAACATGAAGAAATGAGGAAAAATCAGAGTCAGACTTTGAAATGGGGCCATTTTTATTGCACATGGTTTTCAGGTTGAAAAGAGGATTCCAGGAGCACTTGTTGATATTCAAAAGTGCACAAGGCCAAAGGATATAAAGCTGGCAGTATTAAATCTGGTCACCCGGAGCCGCTTCTCCTCCTTTCAGATCTAGTGGTCAAGGCCAAAATACACCAAGATTTAACGGAATGAGTATGCGATTACCATTTTCCATGCTTTATCCTACGGGACTCAAGTTTAGGGCAAATATTCATTGTAGGAGATTTTAGGTGTACAGAAACAAAGCCATTTGCCAGAAAAAGTGTAGGATCTGCCTTGTGATTTTTTAATTCATGGGAGCTCTTGCCTGGAAAGAAAGGATTTGGGATTTGGCACCTGATGATGCCTCTTTTGTAACACTTGTGTCAGCAAGCTCCTGTTTCTGCTTTGGGCTCTGGTGAGGATCCTGAGAACTGCTCTCTCAACACTACACTTTACACTCATTTCCCATCTCACGCTCCCAGAGCTTTGGCCAGCCTAGCTCCTTCACTCTGCCCAAATTCAGAGACACACTTTAGCTGTATCTAGAATACATCATCATAAGTGAAATGTAAATACCCACGAAAGTGCAGGTCCCAAGGAGATAATTTCCTGAATTATTCCTTTGGGGAAAAGAACCCAAACCAGGACAGTATCTCACAGTCCTACAGTTTGGAAAAGGGGTCCTCAATTTCCTCCCTCCTCTTGGTGAATTGATATAAACTCTCTAAACCTGCCAGGAGGAAAGAATTTCGGGCATGAGCAATACAGGATAGGAGGAAGTACCAGCATGCCGTTAGGAAAGCCTTGCATGCTCCTGTACTTTACACCAGACAGGCGAACACAGCAGCACAGGAAGTCTTTCATTTGAACAATCCACAACAATGAGTATAAAAGGGGCCACAAGCAGCAGAGACACACACTACTGGAGCTCCACAGACGCTGTGAGATTTACTTACCCGATGACAACAACTTCCTGCAGCAGTCTGAGTGAGCATTCAGCGCTGCTAAGTGTAAAGGGAACATGTTGTGGATCCCACACCTGAAAGGCACAACAGCCTCATTACACACTGATGAGGAAACGCAAGTTACACACAGACATGACACATAAAAGCTTGTTCCTCAAAAGCAACGTTTTTTATCCTTTCAAGGAAGATTCTTCCTTGGCTCCTGTCATTTATTTTTATCTGTATTTCCTTAGCAGCCTTCTTGGGAGTTAAAAATATTCTGATACAGCAATATCTTGGCTTTAGGCTTTGAACAGAATGTGGCAGGAAGGTTTCTAAAAATTCAAGGCGAAAGCCAAGGTAAGGGAGGAAGCGAGAGAGCAGATACTGCTTGGAGTCAATTTCCTGGTGTGGGATGCACAAACTTCTGCATCAGCCACGGACACTGCAACTGCCATTCTGAGGTATCAGTAAATGCCTGAATCTTCTTAGTACTTTTTCTGAAACCCATTTTTCCTGAAGTTAACATCCTTCAGATAACTCTTATGTGGGTTTTCAAAGCCTCCACTTCTTCCCTCTCTCTCCCCTGGGGTTAGGGTAGCTGAAGGCTCTTCTTCACACTTCCCTTTAGGCGGCTGTGACACACACGGTTTTCTTCCCACATCCTAAGAACCAAACATCTGATTTTCTTACTTGCTCCAGCTACTCTCCTCACACTCCTTTTCCATTTTTCCCCTTGTTCAACACATGACTCTTTTCAATTACAATAGAAACTTCCCAGAGCAGACATGCTTGGTAAAAAAGGTAGGCACCTATCATTAGGCTAATCTCTATCAGGCAACTACATAGTTTTTAAGCAAGCTGAGCACTCAGCAGCCTTTATTAATACCAACAAATGATCCCAGTTCAGTCCCTAAGCATGCCACTGTTTACAGCCTCAGAAGACTTTTGGGTTTGGACATCTTGGCTTCTGTCATTTAGCACTGTTTTGTGAGAAGCATCTTGTTAGTCTAGAAATATGATTCTACCGGCAGTCCTCCAAGTGCACATAAACACAGAGCCTCTGAAACCAACTATCTCAACAAGATTATCATCTCCTGCCTGCTTCAGCAGATATATTTTGGACTAATTACAAGCTCTTAAACAATAGCGGATGGATTCATATCTGCCCTTCATTTCTGGAAGACAATTGGTGGATGGGTGAGTATCATAACCTCGTGGAAGAGGACGTCAGACAGGGATTCAAAGATGAAGGAACTTGTCTTTCTGCAAGACTCACAGTAAATCATAATAGCTTACAAAGCTTTAGACGAAAGTGAAGGTGGGTGTTTATAAAGGCACTTTACTCTCTCCAACACTTTATACACAAATGCATTCAACTAAGTTTGGCTTGGTTTTAAAAAGCTTACTGTTTCCAGAACTCACAGGTTCATCTTTCCTCTCTCTTCACACTAAATGTGTCCTCCTCGCTGCTTCACTACACTACAGAGTGACCTGTGGTGCTGTCCAGATTCTAATTTTGCTAGCGTCAGCAATACACATCTCAGAGTAAATATATTAAAACATAACCTGACAGTCTATTCTTTGAAAGGAACAGCACAGGTTCCACCAAACTGCTGTATCTGTATAGATGGATTGCATTTTTCCACTGTGGAGTCATTTACTTAAGCTAACATTGGATATTCTGTATTGCTGTGCTTCTTCCTACACCCATTTCTCTCTCTCTCCTCCTCCACCCAGTTACCTAAGCAGTACTTTACTTCTTTTAGGTCAAGATTTCCACTCAGCACATGATTTGGCCAGTTTCCATCCAAAATCACTATCTGCACATCTGCTAACCAGTGTCACACTTCCGTACTGCTGTTTACACTGGTTCCTCCCATCACTTACGCACCTTCCTCTTTACATGCAGTTGCCTCAAAGGCTGACTGATCTGTCTGCAGTTGTTGCTAACAACACTGCAGAATTGTCACAGCCAGTTCAGGGAGCTCAGCCAGAGTTATTTACATGCAGTACATATGAAAGCCCATTCCCAGCGTTTCAATGCTCCTTGTTCAGCACAGACAGTAGCATCATTTGGATCTGCCTGGTATCTTAGATACAACTTCTTCAATCACTTATTTCTGCTGCTGGAAAAAGTATTTAATTTGATCAATATTCCAGTCACCCAAGTGTGAAATAAAAATTTCTAACTGGATAACCCTGATTCCAAGAGTGGACTACTCCACTGCATCTCATTTTCCCTTTAAACCTCAAGATAAGAGAATTACTGTACTGGAGAAAGAGTGGGGAAAAATACACATCTGTTTAGACACCAAGATCTTCAATCTGGCTATGTTAATAAATCCCAGTGACGTTAGCTGAAGCCTGTAGAATTTCATTATCCATGCCATTTGAAGAGCTGTTCCACACCAGTTTGCATGGTGACAGTTGTACTTGATAAAGGAAAGTGCCACTTCCTTAAACACCATTGAGTAAACAAGTATCAAAAGCTGCAAGTATCTTCAAAATCGAAACCAGCCCATTTACATCTGCAAGCAGGTTTTCCTAACTAGGCAAGGCAAGAAACACCACCAATTCCTGTCTCACATGACATCCTTCTCTCTAAGTTGGAGAGACATCAATTTGATAGGTGGACCACTCAGTGGATAAAGAACTGGCTGGATGGCCGCACGCAAAGAGTAGTGCTCAATGGCTCAATGTCCAGCTGGAGACCAGTAACGAGTGGTGTCCCCCAGGGATCGGTGTTGGGACCGGTCTTGTTCAACATCTTTGTGGGTGACATGGACAGTGGGATTGAGTGCGCCCTCAGCAAGTTTGCCGATGACACCAAACTGTGTGGTTCGGTTGATAAGTTGGAGGGAAGGAATGCCATCCAGAGGGACCTTGACACGCTTGTGAGGTGGGCTGATGCCAACCTGATGAAGTTTAACCATGCCAAGTGCAAGGTCCTACACCTGGGTCAGAGCAATCCCAGGCACAGCTACAGATTGGGCAGAGAAGAGATTCAGAGCAGCCCTGTGGAGAAGGACTTGGGGGTGTTGGTCGATGACAAAATGAACATGAGCCGGCTTCAGTGTGTGCTTGCAGCCCAGAAGGCCAACCGTATCCTGGGCTGCATCAAAAGGAGCGTGACCAGCAGGTCGAGGGAGGTGATCCTGCCCCTTTACTCTGCTCTTGTGAGACCTCGCTTGGAGCATCGTGTGCAGTTCTGGTGTCCTCAACATAAAAAGGACATGGAACTGTTGGAACAAGTCCACAGGAGGGCCACGAGGATGATCAGGGCACTGGAGCACCTCCCATATGAAGATAGGCTGAGAAAATTGGGGCTGTTGAGCCTGGAGAAGAGAAGGCTGTGTGGAGACCTCATAGCAGCCTTCCAATACCTGAAGGGGGCCTATAGGGATGCTGGGGAGGGACTCTTCATTAGGGACTGTAGTGAGAGGACAAGGGGTAATGGGTTCAAACTTAAACAGGGGAAGTTTAGATTGGATATGAGGAAGAAATTCTTTACTGTAAGGGTGGTGAGGCCCTGGACTGGGTTGCCCAGGGAAGTTGTGAATGCTTCATCCCTGGCGGTGTTCAAGGTGGGGCTGGACATAGCCTTGGATGGCATGGTTTAGTGGGAGGTGTCCCTGCCCATGGCAGGGGGGCTGGAATTAGATGATCTTAAGGTCCTTTCCAACCCTAACTATTCTATGATTCTATGATTCTATGGTAGGTTCTAGGTAGAGAACTCCTAAATCATATTTTAGAAACATGCGGAGGTACCCGCCAAAAACTAACGTTCATTAAATCAGATGCTGCTACTAAACACCTGGTACAGATCTCCCTCATGACATTGCATTACTTTGGTCTTATACCCTTTCTTTACCTTCAGGTTTGCTATTTTCCTTTGACAGATCATAAGAACCTGAAGATAACTAACCAACACTCAAGTACTCCTAAAACTCAAGTACTTGTCAACGTCTGAGCTGACAATACTTATCATACTGTGGGTGCAGTCCTGACACATGTGCAAGACAAAAGGACTGAACAGAAGCAGAAAGCATCAACAGCATTTAAAATTGCGTAATTTCAACTCCTTGTCCTTCTATAGAAAAAAAGATTCCCAAACTCACAAATCAGATAAAAGCAGCCCTATTATTTCAGCCACCTGAATATCAGAAACCATGCAACATCAAGACAGGCTCTGCTTCTACTGAGATCAGAAATACTTAGCAACACCTGCTTGGCAATACTGCATTTATATTGATTATCCTATGTCATACCAAAAGATACAAAAGAATAATCACCATGTCTGACAGGCCACCAAACATTAAGCTAGTTCAGATACTAAGGAATACGCTCACAATACCCTTGGAAAGCATCTGAATTTTTTTCAGTTATGTTTCCTATATAAATACATTGCTATGGACTTCTTATATCTTTACGCGATCAAGATGCACTTTACATACATATATCTTTCATGTATGTTATATACCACTGTGCCACATCAATGCTGTAGGACAAAGAAGCGGTACTTGTAACCATGTAAATGGGCACAATAGGAACTTAGCAGGGTTTCCTTCGCCTCTACACTTCTCAAGTGTTCATATATTAGCCTCATGTCACCCACTGAAGTACAGCACACTTATGCTTATCCCTTTTAACCTTCACACTTCAGAACCTGAGAAGTAACTGTGTTTCCAGGCATCGGACATAATACTTGATCGTCCGAAACAGCTCCACTTCAGCCACTTACTTGGCAGTATCAGCTCCGCTGGTTATGAGGGTGTTAATCAAAAGCTCATGTCCGTATCTTGCAGCCACGTGTAGAGGGGTGTTACCATCCTTATCAACACAGTCGATTTCCCCTCCTGCAAAAAATGTTTTATTACAGTTTAACACTGAAAGATTAAGCATGAACCAGTGACCACAAATGTTATTTCTCTCTAGCGAGTGCAGCATCACCAATCCAGCCACAGAGACACTAAATTTCAGAGGCCAAGAACCAGCACACAGCAAGCTGCCAGCTGTCAGCCACTGGCACTGAATGTGGTCTGGCAGCAGCACCTTCACCTCTCTCTCCAGCTACGGTGATGGAGAAAAGTGGTGGGAAATAGGTGAACAGGATGATATACCACGGTCAAGTACATGATTCAGACTTGCTGCTCATCTAAAGGCACAAACGGATGCTTTGAATTAAACTAGCAAAATAAACTGCTGAAACTACGCCCTCATTCCTAAAGGCACTGCCACTCAACCTCACCTGTAAGACAGCAATGTTAAATAGAGCTTGCTCCAGAGGCCAGCAGGAACACACTACAAACAACAAGCAGGTTGTGTGCCTTTTCTATGCCTTACCAAAGAACAGCCAAATAGTGCTTAAGTGGAACTGTTGCAATTTAAACCTGTCATCTGGTTTATGCTCACAAGCAGGAAAAATGTATTCTTTCTTCTCTGCCACAGCTTTTGACTCACACAAGATTGCTATCAAGCCCTTGTTTTCTTTTTGGACCAAGGAACTGTAACTTTTTCAGCCTCTCCTTGTAAGTCAGGTTTGCTGCACTCCAACTGGCCCACATCCTTCTGGAAGTGAAATGTCAAAAGGCACAAACGGTACTAGAGCTGACGTCTCCTAACGCTGAGCTGAGCAAAATGATTACTTCATGCCCACTGGCTACGCTCCTATCTATACCCCCCTGTACATTCCACAGCACCATGTACATTGTTGATCATTTATCTAAGCACCATGACACTGTTGACTTGTGGCCACAAGCTTCTGACCTTCTGCAAGCCCCAGATCCTTTCCTGAGGAGCTGCCACACAACTGGCTGTTGTCATTCTGAACTTGTCCAATGGATACTCCTGCTTGTGTGGGATCTTTGCTTTGCTTTACTTGCATTATAATTTCTGTCTCCAATTTTACAGGATCATTTTCCATTCTGAATCCACCTTCTGCCAAACTAACAGTCTCTTCCAACTTTGTGTTTTCTCCAAATGTTAAAAGCACATTTTTCTATTCCTCTGTCCAAGTTGTTAATGAAAATACTGGAGACTTCCAGGCAAGGAGGGAAACTGAACACTGCCTCACAACACCTTCCATTTCAACAACAATCCATTTATTAGCAATCTCTGAGTTTAGTTTTTCAACAAGTTATGCACCAACACTGTGACATTTTAATACTCCACTGGTTTTCTATGAGAATACTTTATGAAAGCATATAAAAAGTCTTGCTAACATCAGGATATGATAATATTTACTGCATGCCCACTATATACAGGAGATAACAGGCCATAACTGCAACAAGAAGAGTTCTAGTAAAGCAGTCAGCATTTTCTCACCATAGATAAAGGTAAGTGAAATGCTGGGACAGTTTCCCTGGAGTGACAAACATTACTTGCCCATAGAAAAGCCAGAGGACTGTGCTGTGATCACAAAGCCTACTACCCTGCAGCAGAAGAGAATTAGGATGTTTTGGCACTTTCTGCTCTTGAGCAATCTATGCCAGATATTGCCCACTCCTCCCAAAGTGTTTACAAACAGTTTGTCCATTTGCTCATGTCAGAATTTTTGGCTGACCTATGTGAAATTCTCCAGCTTTGCTTTTTCACTGGTTTTAAAGACAGGTGTTACATTTGCAATCTTCCAATTAAAAGGTAATCAGTTCTTCCTCTACAAGTCACTAGAGACAGCAGCCAGGAATCGAGACATCTTTAGCCAGCTCATTAAGTACTGCAGAATGAAACTCCATTTCTTAAAGTCATTGACATTTCTGTCTTCCACGATATCCCATGGCAATGAGGCATAAAGTGACTTGCAACCAGATCTGTGCACAACACTAAAATTAGAGGGACAGCAAACAAAGAAGGAAAGAAGCGAAACTCAAGAAACTTGAAGAAGAGTAGAGAGGCATGAATGACAGATGAAGAACTTCCAGTCCTTTCACACACAAGCCCAACAGAGAGCAAACAGCAGCTCTAAGTCAGAGACCATATTTGACTAAACAGCTAAAAAACTGCACTATAAAAGCACAGTTTCTTCAGTTTGCCCAAACTCTTTTTATGATGACTATTTTACTTCTGCAAGAAGACATATGACAACAGTTTGCATGATGACGTGAAAGAAGCATGATGTACCGAAGACCTTCATTTTAACATACAATTGTGTGTAAATATAGGTATCACTACATTTACAGTGTATCTGTTCAGCCATCTTCAATACCTCACACTTAGGTTCCAAGTTAGGGATTTTGGAAAACAACAGAACCAAACCACGAACCACAGACCATCCTGCCCGGTATAGTGGCCAAAGCTGGGAAGCATAAGTAAACAAGCAGCAACGGCAGCCTCTGTCAGTCAGAAACAGGCCTCTGCCAGATCTCCAACAGTAATATTTGCTATACTTTGTAGATTTCTTGGACAAAGGAGATACCTGGTAAATGACTGATAATCAGGAATCCTGGCTATGCCAGAACAAACAGGTTGGCACTGGTCCACCCTCCTGAGTATTTACTCAACACTTAATGAAGACAAGGCAAGGCGTAGAGCTAGAGGAGGTGAGGGAAATACAGTTATTGAGTCGAGGGCAGAGAAAATGGTCTGACTTCTACAAACACCAGGGCTCCTAAGGGAGAACAACCAGCGTTTTTTACAGTTTTTAAGTTATTTCAGAAAGAAAGTTGTGCCTGCTTTTTAGCAGAAAAGAAGACCTAAATACAGATTTGAACTCTTGCTTTCAGGTTGAGAATCACAACAGATCAGCTGGACCACTGTCAGCTGGAGGAGTAAGGGATACTGTTAACAACCAAAATCTCAACTTGTAATGCCATGCTCGAATGAGAGCTGTCAGTGCAGCTCAAAGCCAGAAGCTGACGGGGAGCTAAGCAGCTCTCAGAGCAGACCTTTGGCACCCTGGGTGAGAACAACTAAACACTGCAACCTTGGAAATGCCTTATCTTTTGGAGAGTCACTAAACAAGCACAGAAACTCACCGTTCTGAATGAGGGTCTGCGACCGCGTGAACCTCCCATGGACAGCTGTCATGTGCAATGGGCTCTTCCCATCCTTACTCTAACAGAAACAAAACAGCAACCCAATCATTTAGCACGTAAAGTGGTGGTAACAATTTGAAGTCTCTCAGCTCAACATCCTACAGACAAAACCTCCACTGGCTTCAAAAGTCTGTAGGACTGAAGATATACATGATGATAAATGCAGAAGGTACAAACATACAAGTAAAATAGTTCCTCAGCAATGAGTAGCAAAGGGGCTGGAGTAGAGCATGACTTAACAGCCTGGCTGTACACAATACATGCTAGAAACTAAAGATTTATAACATATTATCCTTTAATATTATTTTTAAGTAACATTTCCAATTCAGTCAATATTTTCCCTACCAGAGGAAGCATAAAATTAAGTAGGACAGTCTCTGAGGGATTCAAGAACTATACCCTGTTTATCAATCTGCATTTTATAGATACACCCCAGAATAAAACCCATTATATTAAAAAGTTTTGGTTAATAAATTTCCATGCAATCGAAAATTGGATGTCTACAAAATACCATCAGAAAACAGGGAAGGCATGTGAAAGGCAAGGTACAATGAATAAAGACTAATGTTTTTGGTTCTAGAGAAAGAAACTGAAACAGGGGAAGCAAGCTGAGAAAACAGCAAGGAAAGGGTAGCAGTCTCACTACTCACATTACTTTGTATTTATTGGCATGGGGATTTTGCACTCCTTGGCTAGCACAATGCCTAATTTCATTTTAATAATTCTGAGTTTAAATAATGCACTGACTACTGATCTAAAGGGACTTGCCAAAGGCGTTAAATGCTAAAAGACCAGTTTTACAGATGCACAACTGAAATACGCAATTTAAAGTACAGCAGTCAAAATCTTATCTGAACTCAGAGATGTTAAGTCTCCCGTTATGCTTACTAGTACCCTCTGCTGGATAACAGCAAGGCGCTTTCAGCTTCATCAAGATGCATCAATTTTATCTCAACAACATGCAGATATCCTAAAAGAATCAGACTTTGTAAACTCAGGCTCTAAAACAGGTAAATAAACAACCTTTAGATTTTACTTCTCCAGGAAAATCAAAAGGAACTCTTTAGAACCAGGTTTAATTAAATCCATACTGTAGGGGAAGGAAAACACCAGCAAGTAATATTGACTTAGCACCGCTGCCCAAGATAACATTTTGATAGAGCTCCTGGGACTATATTTTAGTAGTGATTCACGCCTTGAGGTGAGTGGCTGGCCTAGAGTTTAAAGCTGTCATTATATTTATCAAGATACTGAGAGCTCCTCTGCTGGGAAGCAATCTCATCCACACAATTTAATGATTAATTTCCTCAGCATCGCTCTACTTCCACCAAGGATTTAAAGCCATGCTGTCCTTGTTGTTAGAGTTTCCAGTCTCCTGAGATACACAAAACACGATAAAGTAAAACTAAAGAGCTGCAATGCAAGTTTTACCTGAATGTTAACATCTGCCCCATTATTCACTAGTAGTTCAAGACACAGTGCTCCGTGAGTAGAGGCAGCAGCGAAATGCAAGGGAGTGAATCCATTATTATTAGGCTGATTTACGTTAGCACCGTAGTCAATCAGCTCATTAACAACAGAGTCCTGACCATTGTAACAGGCAATGTGAAGTGCAGTATTGCCATAGATGTTCATTTCGTCAATCTAAAATGAGACAAAGAGACGGAGTTAAAATTACAGACACAGCTAACCATTTTACACAACACATCACATACTGCAAATAGAAATAGCTGGAGGCTTGACCTGTCACAGGGCATATTTCTCACCAGTAAATTTCATTGACAAAAAAATACTCCCAGAGAGATTAATTTGGAATGCTTTACCTTGACTATCATTAACTTTTTATCCTACTGGCCATTTCTAAAAGACAGTATGCTTATACTGATAGCAGGGCTATGATAGTGATGATGACAAAAGCTGGAAAGCCTTTACACGTAAGTAGGATAAATAAAAAGCTCACAGTCTTTATTCAAAAGTAATTAAAACACTGACTACAGAATTTCTGTGAACAGAATCAGGCTTAAGAACTCTTTTTACAGGTTTCTTTTGGGAAGGGAATGAAGGCGTCTGAGTGAAGGGAAGGTGAAACTGCACAGACATTTGCACTTCAATTAGAAACCACTTTCGGTAGCTCAGCATTATAAAGATGTAATTAAGATTATGTTACTTCTTGATGACTGGCTTTGTATTCAACTACTGTTCTGTAAAATAGGACAAGACAGATTGTACAAAAGATCCAGCAGTGATGTGAATACCCTTCCACAAAGTAAGGCTTCTCAAAGATCACACCCCCAGTGGTGGAGAATGTGGAAGCTAAAGGTAGCTATGAGCATATGTCGTGGTTTAAGTACAGTCAGCCACACAGTTTCCTCATTCACTCCGCCCTCTTCCTTCCCCCCAGCTCCTGGAGGGATGGGAAGGAGAACTGAAAGAATGCAACTCCCATGGGTTGAGATAAGAACAGTCCAGTAACTGAGGTATAGCACAAACCACTGCTGCTACCACCAATAGTAATAATGACAAAGGAAATACAAAGAAAGAGAATACAATCGATCACTACCAATACCCAGCCCGACCCAGCAGTGAACCCCCCTCTTCCGGGTCCCTGCCCTCGTTTTTACATCCTGGCCATGACGTGCTGTGGTATGGAATACCTCTTTGGTCAGTTTGGGTCAGGTGTCCTGTCTCTGCTTCCTCCTGGCTTCCCCTCCTCCCTGGCAGAGCATGAGACTCAGAAAGTCCTTGGTCAGAGTGAACATTACTGAGCAGTAACTAAAAACATCGGTGTTATCAGCGCTGTTCCCAGGCCGAAAGTCAAAAACACAGCACTGCACCAGCTACTAAGACGGAGAAAAATGACCGCTACTGCTGAACCCAGGACAGCATAGTACTGCTAATAACAGGAAACACCTATTCCCCTTCAACTGCACAGTTTACAGCCTGTGAACATGGACTTCTGACACTTTTTTGGCAGTTGCAAATGCCATGGCAAATGCAATGGCTTTATTTGACATCCCTGGTTAACCAGTGCAGGCTCTTCTGGTCATTTCACTGCTGCTTTGAACCACTGACTTGACAATATTACACTAAGAGAAGTCTGTGCCCTGAAAAAAGTTCAAGAGTTAAAGCAATCTTTTCCTTCCCTCTGTCAGCTACAGAAAAAATACAGGCCCTAAACTTAAACAGCATGAACAGCTGTTTAGTAAAGTTTGCAGTGTATATGTTGAGAACAACCATTCATCATATCAAGGGGAACACTGAGCCAAGGGAAATTTCATTATTCCATCTTCCTCTGCAGGAACAGCATGTATTTCCTGATTTCTTCAGCAAGGTGGCCTGGGACTTACTGTCCATATCAGACACTTTTTATTCCAGAATGTTTCCTGGCTCTTCAACTAATAAACCACATGAAGCACAAGATGGTACAGAAAATGGGAATGATTTTCTTTAGAAGATCTGCCAATATCTGCAACAGCATACATAATAGAGAAGAAAATAATATCTCAAATATGGAGCAACATGGAAGCCACCAAGAGCACATTACCACATACCTCTACCCCCAGGTTAAGGAGGTGTTTCACAATGTTAATCTGCCCATTGGATGCGGCTGCATGAAGTGGGGTGTAACCCTTCTTGTCTTTACAAGTCACTTCTGCACCATGATTAATCAGTAAGGCAACAACTTCCAGGTGACCTTCAAAAGATGAAAGATAGTAATCAATGAATATACCAACCCACAGCATCACTTCTCCCAGATTACTTCTTCCTTGTTAATGCATTACCCCTTTTGCTGCTGTTTCACAATGCTGTAAGTTTTACAAGGGGAAAAAGCCACAGTTTCATAATGGGAAAAAAAGCATTTTCATAGACGTTCCTAATCCTTGTCAAGAAATCCATGCATTCATCATCACCAGATGTGTCAAATTTCTCCTTCCTGCATTAGTTTCCCACTCATTAAAAGAACAAAACCACACCTCTTTCCTATTTATTTGTCTAAAAATAACAGTTTGAAGTTTATTCACCCTGTTAAAGAAAGAACAGTGAGTACAGGAGCATGACAATACAAAACAGCATCCTGTTGATGTCATCTGCAAACATAACTTCTAACACTTGTTGGTTTTCATTAGCAATACAAAATAACTTTAATAAATGATAAAAATGAAGATATCTCCTCTTTTCTATCACCACTGAGGACACAAATAGCTAAATTTCAAGGGAGTGCAGCATTTGATCCAAAGCCTACCAATACAAACACAAGATTTTCTACTGAATCCACTGATCTTTGGATCAGGTTTTTGACTCTTCAAAATTGTATCATTAACACAAAACTGTGCAAAAAATCCTGAATATAGAATATCCTGAATATAAATCCTGAATATAAAAATGTTTGAATCTAAAATCATAGTCTATACACACATACTCAGTTTGCAAACTAAAATAACTGCAATAGCCTCAATGTCACAGAGACTGAGAGCTGACTGCCAGATCAATGGGACATCTGCCTTCAGGACTGAAATGCCTACCGCTGACTTAGGATCTCCCTATAGAATGTAGGAGAAGACCTAATCATCTCAAAATGCAACCTATAACCCACCAGTATCTCCAGCTTCCTCCTCTTCCTGAAGGTCTCAAATCAACTGGCCTGCTTTCCGTGATAGTGCCCTAACTACCAATATTAAATCCAGGCTAACTGAGGAATAGTCATTGCATCACGTTGAAGCAAAGCTGTCTTAGAATTAAAAATCTATTACCTCAAACAGCACATAAACTTGTGCACTATCTGAGCTGTACAACACTTTCCTGACAGGCAGTTCTGGTCATGTGGAGGACCTAGGAAACTTTACGGACAAAGTCTGAAGTGAATATTTAAGCATTCAAGAAACTACATAAGGATAAGATGCTTGGGTCTCATCATCTAAATTCTGTCCAAATTACATCACAGACTCCTAAATAACATTGCTAATTTAGGCCTTAAATGTTATCTAAATATTATGAAAAGTACATTATGCATTACTGAAAATAATTAAGAGCAAAAGAGGCATGGAATTGCACAGCACAATGTAAGTCCTTTCGCCTCTACAGAGTGAAGTTCAAAGCTCTCTAGCTCAAAAGCCAAATCACATTCATTGGCAAGAGTCTCTCCATCTGTCTGTGTACATCAAAAAATGCACAATATGCTTTTCCCACAGTCTGAAATCTCCTATTGCCTCATTTCCAAAAGTGCCAAGATTAACACCAAGATTTGACAGGCCAGATGAAAGAGTTGCTGGCTGAAGGCACACAGCACCTCACCAATTATTACCTGGAATATACCACTTGGCCAACAAAAGCTCTTGGACAAGCGTGACCACTATCACAGGCAATCTTGTTCTGGGATTTTTAAATTATAATGCCCCACTGTAATAAAGTCTCCTTTAACTTGAAAGAAATTCTAAGGTCTATTGATTTAATTAAGGATATTTGGTAACATCACTGATGTTTTGAATAGATGGATCAGTTGCTCTTGTCCCTTCTGGAATAAAACACAACCATTTGCTCCTAACAGGAAGAAAGCCTATGAAGCACTTCCTAACAATATCATAACTTAGCTACTTATAAACATAAACAGCAAAAATTATGATTGCATTTATCTGCATTTTATATAAAACAGTTCTTAGCAAAACCTGAAACAAATGTAACAAATATAATGTATTTTGTCAAGCCCAAACATATTTCAGACTGGAATTAGAGTCAGGATAAAAAGCCCAAAATGAAAAAAGCAACACAATAAGACCACAATTAACCATGTTAGAAAGGAAATCACAGCCAAGTCCTCACCAGCTGTAAAACCATAAACGGACAGTGTGTATTTAGACCAGCTGAACCCTTCCCTCTTCAGGGTAAATATAACACTCACTTTCCATGGCCAGGTGTGTTCTTGTCCATTTTAAAACATGTTGTTGATTTGTGAACAGGAAATTAAAAAAAAGGAGCAACAGTAAGAGCCTTACCCATGTACGCTGCCCAGTGAAGAGCTCTTCTGTCCTTTTTGTCAAAAGCATTGATGTTTGCTCCCTTGGCTAATAGCAAGTTCACCATCTAGAAGTAACAACAAGTAAACCAACCCTATAGATCAACAGTTTATAACAAATAATTGTAGCAATAAAGTTGGGATCACAAAATGCTGCTTTTGAATGATTAATCTGTGAATTACACAAATACTGTTCAAAGCTGAGTGCATTAATGACAAAGACTGGTGATGGTCACAAGTAACCCAGACAAGTTCTGTGCCCAGAGAGGGGGCTGAGAGCATGCAGGGTGCTGCTACACCAGTGTGCTTCAAATTCAGCTTGGCAAACAACCTGTAAGGAAAGCAAGCCTGGAAGAGAAACATTGCTCCTAAAACCAATTTAAGTGGTTATCTTGTGGATTAGGACAAGATTCCTCCAGCCCATGAGGTGACAAACCCTAAAATCTGCACGGTCTTTCAACAAGGAGTTCCTATGTCTTGCCATGCCATGGTGATTCTTATTATTCCCGTGTGCCATGGTGGTGTGGGCAGGCATCAGGCTGCTTCACATGACACTGGTCTTTCAGACAGCATTGCTAGAAGGTGAAATGCTGCTTTCCCCATTGCCAATTATCCAACACTAAACATGAGAAAAATCAGGGGGGCGGGGATCGAAAGGAAAACACATTCAACAGCTGTCTTTTTCAGCAAAACATTCTAAAATAATGAATTACAGAGCTAGGTGGTTATATTCCTCTTGTACACTGCTTTGCCACAGAGATAGGCTAATAACAGCATATATTCAGCTGACGTTTCTGATATACTCTATCCAAAAGCTCAGGAGCTTTAGATTATGATGGTAAGACTCAAGCTTTACTATCTATTTCCTACAGTGCAGTATTTTAAAGGCCAAATACCATCATAATTTTACAGGAACTACCATTCCTCTTCCTTTTTTAAGTTACAGTACAACTGATCAACTTTTGTTGACAGAAGCCTACTGGTCAAGTCTGAGTTTTTATTCCATATCTACATATTCAGGTGTGGAATTGGCATATAGGATCCTTGCACCTGGATCTAAGGACATCAGCAAAACCCTTTACATAGGGGCTCTATTTACAAAAATTTGGGAGGTTTTCATGTAGAAACAGTAATTAGGCTGGAAGGCTTTGCCTGCATGAGGTAAGTACAAAAACCAGAAGTACAATTTTTAGAAGACTAATTAGAAAAGCAGACCGACTGGAGCTCACGTAGCTGAACACTTCTTCAGTATGAAGTGAATCCACTGGTTTTCCCTTGCTATTCTGCCACTTTTATTTCCACAGGCAGTCAAGCTCAAAAAAGCCAAGGACACACTTGAGTTGCCAGCCTGTGCCACAGCCAGCTCTCCAAGTCTGCATGCACATCTCACTTGCGTGCTGGTTCTGCACAGGTACTTTCCAGTCACTGTCTCATTTCTGCAGGTAGGAAACATGTCCCACAGTCTGAATAGCAGTTGAATGATAGGAATTGGGGTCAGGAATATGGGGCTCAATCTAGAGCCAGCCACAGCAGGTAAACTGTTTGAACTGGGAAATCAACTGACTAATTATGCTCTCAAACAACTTACCTCAATGTGGCCATTCAGCGCCGCATGGTGCAGTGCTGTCCGCCCACCTCGGTCAGAGACATTGACGCTGCTCAGCATGGGGATGATGACCTCCGCACACTTCACTGCCTTGTTTGCAGCCGCCACGTGCAATGGTGTCTGCCAGTTCTTGTCCCGAGCATTGACGTCAGCCGAATGTTTAATCAATACTTGTACTGCTTCCTGCAATGGCAACACAGTTATATCCATGCTTTTTACAAGGGCATGTAGTGACAGGACAAGGAGCAATGGTTTAAAACTGAAAGAGAGGAGATTTAGATTAGACATTAGGAAGAAATTCTTTACTATGAGGGTAGCGGCACAATGAAACAGGTTGCACAAAGAATTTGTAGATGCCCCATCCCTGGAAATATTCAAGGCCAGGTTGGACGGGGCTTGGAGCTACGTGGTCTAGTGGAAGGTGTCTCTGCGCATGGCAGAGGGTTGGAACTGGATGATCTTTAAGGTCCCTTCCAACCCAAATCATTTTATGGGTCTATTGCAAAGCAGTTTGAATAAATACATGGAACACCTTCTCAACAGCTCGATCATACTACCTACACGTATTATTTATGCATATCAGACATGGCCAGGAGGAGGGAAAAAGATCATTTACCAAAACAACCTTCCAGACTAGTGAAATGATATTGTTGATTCAAACGGCAGACTGCACACCACTTCTGCTCTCATTTAAAGCAGTGTCCTCAGAATCAAACTTTCCCAATTTGGTTTTCAGACGTACAAAGCTGCCTATGCAGAGAACCCAGCCTATTCAGTTGGTTAACCTTCAGTACCTCCACCATCATAATCATGCTCTCACTGAAGAAATAAATGTACTTATTTGAACTCACTGTTACAGAGACTGTTTGCAAAATAAAAAGCACATGATTTTGGACAGTAAAATCACAGAAAATTGCTGAAAATTTTATTTATAAACAGGAAAAAGGAGAAAATAAAACAGAATATGTGAAAACAAGATTTTAGCTCTGCAAAAACATGAGAATCACAGGCAAGGGTAGATGCTGGTGTCCCCAAGTTAACATTAGCATTCCTTCCCTCCCTGAGGGCTATGCACAGGCCAAGGGTCTTCACTGCAACATCCATTCTGTCAGCCTGAGACCAAAAAGCATCTTTTAAAGTCAATTTTGTTGGTTTAAAAGTGAATATTTCCCAGTGAGAAAATGTCCTGTTTTCTCTTGAGAGGCTGTCTCACTGGAGAAGCCACAATTAGTTCTTTTCTGCTTCTATTCATGCATCTGCCATTGAGCAAGTCAGATGGAAAAACAAGCCTCTTTCAAAACTACATTTTGTTTCCTCCTTTTTCCCCCCACAAACAGAATACAAAAGAGCCATTGGGACACGGTAGCATTCAAGTAGCCTTGTCTGCTAATTACAACTCACAGCTGGTAAGTTGTGATGGAGCAGGGGAGAGCCCCAGTCCTGCGCAGTACCTTATTCTTTTGCCATAAACTGAAAAGTTTTCTGGAAAGCCCAGCCAAAACCTTAATGAATGACAAACACATACAGTGTGTTTATATAGCACTTTAGTATCCTGAATGGCCCAGGAGAGTGCCTGCAGTCTGTAACAACTGTGCATCCATTACTAAGAGTTTTAGTTCTTTATCCTCAACCGATCTCAGCAATTTCATTTTCTACAGCCATCTCTCAAACTGTCCCCTAACAGATTTGTTCAGTCAGCAACACTGCATCTCTTACACCACCAATAATGATTTATCACTGTTGATGTCTCAACAGGATTTTGGGTTTTAATTACAGGTCTACAGTTTTAAAAGTCATGTAAATGTAATTCACTGGAGACCTGCTCAGCTGGGACATGAAGTCAGCAGGAAAATCCATGCACTTTGGCTCTTAATGAAGGAAATCTAAAAAGTTAAAGGAGAATTTTTAGAAGTAAATAGTAAGGAGTAAAAAGTATAAGCTAAAAATATTTAGACTTAAAAAAACCCAGCAACCATTTACATATTTTTGTTTACTTCTGCATATCTGCTGCTCCATCAGATTTGGGATCAAAATGTTAAAGTCCTGATGGAGAAGTTTTAATTTCATTGCTTGTGAGAGCATGCACTATCCCTTTTTATTAACACATCTAAAAGTGCATGCAGTCCACAGCTATGGTGTAAGTCTCTAACAGCTATCCCGAGTTATCAGAGTGAAATCTCTTCAAAGCAGTAAGGCTGAAAGCTGCTACATCCATTAACAATCCTACACAGACACACCTGAGCGTAGTTGATTTGTAAGTAAACACTTGAAATACTTAAAGCCCACTTGAAAACTCATTAAGTCTTAAGTAAAAATGGGCTCATGCTTTTAACAAACCTATAAAAAGTGCAAGGAGACAGCTTCTGAATCCTTTGTAGTAAGAAAGCTTTGCGGTAAGAGACTGATAATAAAACTTAAAGCTTGGAGGTGACCATTCTAAAAGCTACTGTGCTCACAGGAACATCAAAAACTACACTGAGTGCTACTGGTCAGCTTCTGGATCAGGAATTCCTCTTCTGCTATCAATGTGAACTATGAATGCACCTACTGCTATTGACTACTATCACTATCAGTTTCACCCCATTATACTGAAGCTGCACATTTGTTAGTTTGTACAGTAAAGTAAAAGCAGCACTGAAAGCCCCTGCAATGTTGAGTCTTGTTTCAAAGTTACTACAAAAAGTAGCAATCATCATACAAATAACAAGGAAAAAAAGACCAGGAGAAGAAAGCTATGTGTGTTTATAAAATACACAGCAGACCATGAAAAGGCATCAAAGGCTGGTGCCTTCCCCTGCTGCTTCTCTGTTGTACCTGGGTACTCACTTTGAGGTACAGAACTGCTGCACAATGAAAGACAGTTTCTCATTGTGCAACTGGCCTTCAGCTGGCAAAGAGTTAAAGATGAGAACAAACCCATAGAAAGACATACATTTTCTGTTACAACTGCCACTGACAATGAAAATCACGTACTCTGACACATCCAAAAAAAGCAACCAAACAGTGCAACTCCCGCATCAGAAAGATTGTGGCTGTGTTTGAAGGTTTGAGTCTGACCTTTGTTTTCCAACATGGCTTTTTGTATTTTGCCTCATTACAGCATTCATACTCTATCAGATATTCCTTTCAGAGGGTTTCAGTGGATGCCAGCAGCTGGGAAGCTCAGCCAGCAGCCAAACAATGCCCGAGTTCAGAAGCAAGCCCAGGATTCCTGCCTCCAGGCTTGGCAAGCGCTGGGACTGTTACAGAGGTGATTCGAGTCCATCAATCTCTGGAAGACAGCCACCCTCTGTCTCTTTTACAACTCCTCCCCTCGTCCCCAGCAGCCAATTTGGTCTGCAGTTGGGCTCACTGTTAACTAAGTATTAGGAGGATAAAAGTACACAGGGAGGTCCAAAATGGAAAGCCAAGAATAATGCTGCAGTTGAAAACAGTCCATGCCTGAACTGCATTCCTGATACTTAGTGCTGCTCCTTTTTGAGATAGCAATGGAAGAAGTACAACATGATGCCAGAAGACTTCTAGTTGTCAAGTAGAAGAAATATGGGCTAACCCTTCTTTATGCATGAATCAAAGGCATTAACAGAAAACCTAATGGATGCCTGGAAATGCAATTAACCAAAACAAACTATGTGGTAGTACGTGTTGGATCACATACATATCCACTCCCTCCTGGCACACGCACAGCATGCACACATCCATACGTATTTATTCCTCTATTTCACCACTTAAAGATGATGTAAGCCCCTGCAGACTCTATCCCATTTCTGTCCTCGTCACCCACTCCAGCTGATGGTTGCTCAGTATAACTTGCTGTGGTAATGTAAAGCATTCCACAAGGTGAAAATCAACCACATTTAGGCTTAAAAACAGCTATAATTAAATGTAAAAGCTGGCCTCCAGCTGCAATGCTAAAGGCCCTGCACACTGCAAATGCTTCCCCGAGTGTGTCACTGTGCTACTTACTACAGCTCTCAATGGTTTGTTTTTCCCCCCAGCATGTAGGTTATGTGCAAAAGCAGGGTAACCAAATCTTACTCACTTCACTTCTTGAAGCAACTGCTCGATGGAGAGGAGTCAGCCACATATTGTCCTTGGCATTAACACGAGCGCCTGCAAGTAAACAGCAGAGGTTACATCCACGCCTTGGGTACGAAGCCAAAAGCTTTGCCCAACTGTCTCCTAGTAACAAGAGCTGAGCTGTTTGTGGTACTCTCAGTATTCCCCATGACACTCCTGGTACCCTGTTCACTTTGGAAATGCATTTCCAGATCCTGCATAGATAGGAGCTGAAGTGTGATTCAGAAGGAAAGGAACTGGATAGGTTGGACAATTATCAGGAACAGCTTTGTTTATGGGACACAAAAGAAGCAAGATTAGTTGTAGGAGATTACGTATGTATGCATGTACATGTATCTCTATGTATATGCACTTTTTACATCAACTGATACAGTTGGGGAGAAAAAAAACCCAACCCTTTGCTCAAAGCACTGCCGCTGTCTGCAGACAGAATGAAGGAGATGAGCCCGAACAACAGTCTCTTGCTTCCAGATCAACCAGGAGGATCACTGATTGATAAAACAGCTTCCCTGCTTCACAAATCTTGCTGGGATCGAGAAAACAGGACCAGGAAGTGCTCAGGTTGAGGAGGAAACTGGGCACTTACTCCCTCAGCTTCTGCCTGTGTTATTCAGCAAGCATCAGAAGATGGATGAAGGATGCTACCCATTTGCCTTCTGTGTGGTTCAGTGCTAATGTACACACTGACAAAGCCAGGATGGGGGTGGCTTGCCAGAAGAAAGGATAAAGGAAGAATATTTAACAACTACAGCAATTCTGGCTGACTGCAGACAAAAACAGAAAGATGCTGCACGTTTCTGTGATAAAGCAGATTGCTGTAAAAGAAATATTAAAGCTGTTCACTGATGCGATACCCCAGGAGGGAAATCTAGTAAACAGGACTGGAGAAACTGATTTCAAAAAGGGCCCAACCTGCAAATGTTGTACCTCTGGTCTGCAGGTAGCAGTACTAGTCTGAGAAAACTAGCACATGCAGAAAACAGCACCAGTGTCATGTACAGAGCCTGGATGAGCATCTGAACTTCATGAACAAAGGGATTCTTAAGCTTCATTTTGCACCATAACTTAAGTGCATACAAAAGCCTGTAAATAATAAATCACACTCTCTGAATCAGAAATACTTTCCAAGAGCTGTTTCTCAGGAATTTTAAGGGGCTTGCCTCTGAATGACAGTGGTTACTGGGAATTGTGCTAGACATTCAAAGAAAATACAAGTTCTTTTGTATTTCCACAAGTTGGATATAATTTTTTGTCTGCAAGGAAAAGAAAGCCACTTTCCTAATTACTGCAAGAACTACAGGCAATCCTCTGAACTCACCTCAGAACCTGGTACCTGGTGGTACAACCTGCCCTCTGGTAAAACACCCTTTAGAAAAGACAAGTTGTAAAGAGTTTTCTAACGAATCTGCCTAAGCAAGGAAGCTGTTGGCTTATTTTGTCTTCAAGAGAAGGACATTATGGTCAATGCACATTAGTATCCTGCCCTTTGCCTACACTGCTCTAGAGGTACTGAAAGGCAACAACCTTCACCACCAGGAAGCTGATAGACAGGACTCCAAGGCTGACTTGGCCTGGTAGGGACCTTGGGGATGCAAACGGCATGGATTAATTCCTAATGATTGCTACCAAATACCTCTTTTCAAGTTTAGAAATTAATTTTGTATTTGCCTTGAGGTTTTGCCTTATGTTCTTAAGTAAGGTCTCTTTTGGTTTATTTCTACCCGTTCACCAACTCCTACAAGCAGATGGTTGCAAATCAGAAAGGCATTATGTGTGGAGTAGCAAAGTGTGATAAACATCATTCCTCAGTATTCCACATCTCCAATGGCACTGGTGAGCATGAAGATGATTAGAAAACCTAGGGAAGTGTCTCTATCAGCATCTATTCGTGCTTTTCACTGACCCACTTACCCTTGGAGAAAGTGAAATATTTGCCAAAAAACAGCTAAAAAAATAATAAAAGCAAAACAGTACCAGTGTAAATAAAATAAAACACAGCACGCTGTCGGCCTTTTCTTCCTCACCTGTTTTCTGCATCCCTTCGCCTCTCTGTGCTTTGGGGCTCTTCATGTGACAAAGTAAAATTGCTCCTACCTCTCTGATTCAATGCACTGGTTGAATGTATTTGTGATCTCTGTTTTTAAAGAGCTGCACAAGTCAGCTGTCACCTGTTACAGAAGCTGCTGTTGTCCATTTACTGAGGTGCACATCTGCTGAAGAGACATTGTGAAATGCCAGAATTCAGCTTTTCGGTTCCCAGCAGTTCCTTGCAGACAATGGTTAATGACAGTGCAAAAACCTTCACCAGCACTGATGCAGTCCTTCAGGGACAGAAAATATCTGCTGTGTTAAAGAAGGCACACCGGGAGCAACGCTCATGTGTTCAAAGGTGCCCTCTACACTTCACGACCTTGAGCGTCCTTCCTATGACAGCCCACGTGAAAAGCTCTTTGAAGGCACTGAATAAGAAGCAGGAATCCAACTCTAAGTCCTCAGACATGCTAAAAACACCTAAAATGAGCTGTGTCCAAAAATCAGAAGCTTCAATCTTCAAATCCATCCCACAACACTTCCTCAAAGTCACCCAGCAATTCAGTGTCCCTCTCTTCACGCTAGACCGAGCACTCTAAGCATGTTTCAATGCACTTCCCACAATATTCCATGAATTAATCAGTGTATTTATAAGGACAAAGAGGGCTGATAACACACTCAAACTGGCATACATGTTGTCCTTCATAGAACAATCTTCCTTGGAAAGATAAGCTGCTTTAAAGATTTCCTTTAACATCCTTTCAGGTAGCACAGCACCCACCCACCCCATAAAATACCCAGTTAGGAAGAACTCAATCCAGAGTAAAGCCTTTTCTCAGCCCCATCTTCTACGCTCTGCCCTTGGGAGAGCTCATACCCTTGGGACTGAAGGAAAGGCTTAGCTGTTGGATTTGCTCTGTGAGGCTGAAGTAGACAACGTAACGTATAATGTTACAGATAAGATCAACAGAGAGGAAACTTTCTGTAATCCACTTTTCTTCAGTACGGCTGTTTTGTAATCTTTGCCATCCTTCACTCTCAAATTTTTCTGCCAAAAGAGGAAATAAACCTGAAATTGCCTCTGTTCTTCTGAGATCCAAAATAAACAACCTGATGTTGGCTTTCAGGAATAAAGTTAACATCTCTTTATCCCAACCAAAGTACAATTTTCCATCCAGTACATCTGCCAAAGCCACAGGTCTCCAATAAACCTAGATTCTACAGTCTAAATCTCTGGAATTAGGGACAGTCAACAGAGAAAGGAAATGACTTTTTAGCCTATTCATGACATTATTAACATGTACCTTTCCAACTCCTGCTACAAGACACAGCAATAGACACAAAAATATAAGGAATCCACACACACACCTCACCACACACACACAATACGAAGCAAAGATCAGCACAAAGGGGAGAGCAGACAGGTCCTGTGTCACTCATGAAGGCGAGAGGAGACACCCTCCAAACTTTTGTGTAAAGGGGAATTATCCCAAGGATAGAAGTCAGAAAGCCATAGGAAAGACAGAGAGAAAGCTGCCTCTCCAATCCACCTATTCTTTAGCCTGCTATTAAAAAGGAAGCCCTGAATGTGTGTTCGGGTTACACAACACCTTCCCCTGCTGCCTACACAACAGGGATGGCCCACAACCTGCTGTGCATGTGACAGTCTCACTTCCAAATCTATGTGGCAGAGCTTAGCAGGAGGCCTTCCAAAGCATGCTGCGGTTTGTCCTTTTTCCTCAGCTATTATGCAGTTTATGACGGATGCATATTGCATCCTTCATAACTGCATGCACAATATTGCATGCACTCCCCAAGCGCATAAACTTCCTGCCAAGAAGCTTAGAGCCTTCTGAAACAGTAAAGCATGGTAACACCCCCAAGATTGTAAGCTCCTTGGTGAGGAACAAGGGGTAAGGAATCGAGCTCAAACATTACCCCCTTGGGCACCAGCTGAAAGCCCAGGAGGGGTAAAGGCACCAACACATGAGAATGGAACTTGTATTTGCCCTGACAGTTCTTCTTGCACATCCATGACTGTCAGCAGGCAGAGCTTCATTTATGCAAGATGGCTGCTCTCATCTTTCTCCTTGACAAAAAGGAAGTGAAGGAGTAATACTCAAAGCTTCCTCCTTTCACGTAGCCTGGAAAAACAAACCACACCACACAATTCCCCAGTTTGAACCATATAACTATGGATCAGACCTTCGAGGTGGTGTAAAACTACCTAGCACCGACGTTTAATGGGACAGGGTGATTCATACCAAGGATCTGACACTCCCTCTCCTCTATCAATTCCAAACAGAATCCATTTCACTGACTACCTAGGAAACCATTTCTGGTCTGTCTTCAACCACCTGCAAAGAAGTTTTATTCATTAGACACTACATTTATTTGTGCTGCCACCAGTTCATGGGCCACAAAACTCAGAATGTGCATATTTCATTTAATTTCTCTCCTGAGCCCTGTATAAAACACAGCGGATTGCTACTCCTAACTTCTCATGCTGAGAACATTACTGACTCCAACAGCAAGCATTTATGTGCTTTGTCTCTGTGAAAACAAAGTTTTCTACTTACGTAAGTAGATTTTATGATCAGGTTAATCCCTTTTGATACCCTTTTACTAATACTGCTTACTGAATGAAGAGGTGAAGCAAAGGGAAGATGCTTCAGTTGTCTTTGGGGCCTAGTTCATGGAGAGATCACAATAACAAAGAGGTGTTTATAATAACTCATAAATCTGCTCCTCCAAACCTCAGAAACCTCCAAACTTGCTCTTGGATACAAGTACTCACGCTCCTCATAAGTAATGATGCTTCAGAGATTAAAGGACAACGAATAGGTAGAATACGCAACACAAGATTAATTTTGACTCAAGCTGAGCTAGTTGATGAAGATCCAGACAGCTCCTGCAGACTGAACCCCAGCACAGTTCCATTGACAAAGTCCAATTTTTAAAAACCCACATTATAAGTTCTTCACACTCACCTTAATATATATATAAAATACCCCCAAGACATATCTGCTGCATTTTAACCATTGTTAACCAGACAAACCCTACAGCCTGTGGATGACATTTTGTCAGTGAGACACTGGAGCTAAGTGTCCCAGAAGAACACTCACTCCCTCATTAGGAATGTGAACAAACCCAAGAATGTTCACCATGACATGCTTTATGCTATTGGGATTCGATGAAGAAGTGGGCAGAATGGCTTCACCTTTTTCTTTATGTGGATATTGTCTGTGCTGTAACTTGCAACACCTGAAAAAAGACATTGCTCCTGCAATCTTCCCACACCACAGTGGAACAAAAGGGTATGACGAACACCACACGCACACTGCAAGAACACATGCCCAGATCAAGTTTATTAACTCTTACCTACCAGTGAAGAACATCATGTTTGCATTTAGCATACTGAAAACCCACCCAAACATAACCTGCCCACAGAGGAACGTTCATTTAAATCATTCTGCTGGCATCAGAGTTAGAGCAGAAAGATCTGATGTGTGACGTCTGTACAACTAGCTACCCTCATTAAGCACTCAAGACAGCCCAAAATGCCCCCAAAAATGTACAGAGAAAATGCACAGTTACAGCAAACTGAACTCTCATTTTCTGCCTTCTCCAGGTGTGGTCAGGATGGTAACCCAAAGAAATACCCTTGTGTGGCTTGCATGTGCCAGTTAGCAGCTGCTCAACCTTGGAAATTGGCTTGTGCCCTAAGCAGGGGCTGGATCAGGTAACCTCTAAAAAGCCCTTCTAGCCTGAATTATTCTAGGATTGGAGGTTGGAAATGAGAAGGTGCCTCAATCACCGGGCTGACAGCTCTGAAATAACTTTCTAAATAAAAAAGGAAAAAGAAAAGCAATATTTGAAGAAGCAGTCTGATAATTTGTGAAACCAATCACATAGCGAGGCTGCTTTCAGGGGTTAGATATTTGTACCATAAGGTTCCTTTCAATCCCACACTCTAAAACCCCCATAACTTTGCCCGGACAGTTCTCCAGTGTAGAAGAAAACCGCAAGCACATCCAGGACTTTGCCATGACCTGTGTGTACTTCTTGAGAGGTGTCTGCTTTATGCTTTGTTCTGACACATTTTGATCATGTTTTTTGTCACTACAACACTCTGGAGACATTGTTTGATTTTTTGTTTAGATACCTCCTACTGCACAGTTTCTATCCTCCAAGTCAACTTCCCATCTCTTGGAGCCGCGTTTCTAATGTAAATACCACTTAAAATTCATTCAAACTCATTCATAACTTTTTTGCTATTATTCCATAATAATTTTTGCTTAAGAGGAATTCTTGGCTTGTACTCTGGGACATGAGCCTGCATTTCAAATGCGTACTTCAGCAAGCCACAAATACTGTCAGTTTGAACGCTTAGAAGCTTTAAAAACCTAGTTACTTTGTTTATTGATTCCCCTCAGTCACAGTGCATGTTTTATAACTGTATCACCGCGTTTAAAGATATTTTCTAAGCCTCCAACAACTGCAACCAGCTCTATGAAACTCAGAAAGAGACACTGGCCAAAGCTCACTCACGTATGCCTTGCCGGGTATTCCTTGTAGCTTTATAATTAGCTCCTGTACCAGTTAGTAACAGTGAGGGGTACTACCTTACCTGACAAAATAAGAAGCTCGATGATGTCTGCATCTCCCAGGAATGATGCAACGTGAAGAGGAGTTCGTTTCTCGGCATCCTACAAAACCATAGATTGTACAGTTACAAAACATGAGCAATAACTGCAAGTGTTAGTGCTAAAGAGCAATGAATGTGTAGATTGTGGTTATTTTTCTACGTGTATTTCTCTTTATAATTAGAAACACAACCTCAAATAATGAAAGAACAGAGTTTATGGTCTGAACAATGCACTTCCTCCCAATAAACAATAAACCTCAACTTTTTTATCATTGGTTCCACCAGACCTCTCAGAGACATTGTCTTTACTCTGATATCCCAATTAGAGGTAGATGAAATCAAACCTAAAATGAGGAAAGACATAATCCTTGGGTCTCTTTTGGAAACATTTCCACTGTAAGTATTGCAGTGACATAATTCAGATGCTTTTGGACATCCGACTTTGTAATGCAGTTTGCATCACCAATATAACACCAGACTCAATCAGAAGGATAACTCTGGAGAATGGTTTGAAACCACACATCAGGGCAAAATGCAACCCCCTTATGTACCTAGGTGTCTACAGCAGCCCAAAATGGAACACAAATAAAGAAAATGTTACCAGTCAGATCTGTGCCTTTAAACTTAAAATTGTTAATAATCATATATACAACTTCTGAAATACACCTACTTTTATTCTGTAATTTTCAGCCTTAGGCAGTCACATTTTCACAATCTTCTTTACACCCTTCAAGGGGTGTAAATGTGGTGTTTACAAAAACAGAAAAACCCCATCTTTCTTTTACTGCTTTAGTCAGGTGATTCCAGAACATAGGCCTTTAAAAGAAACTGCTAAATATTGTAATATGGGCAACAAAAATCACAAGAACCAGTAATACTGCCAATCATGTTATTTGAACCATGTTTTCTATTGCTAAATGTAGTCCTTTTCAGTTTCCTATTAATACAAAGTAAGTTCTAAGAGACTTATCAATCAAACTTACAAAATCACAACCTACCAGCATTAAATACTGTAAACTGGTAATAGATTCACCACTTCCAGGCAATGATACTAGCACAGAAACCCTGCTGGTATTTACACTCTCTCCCTGAAACCTAACTCTGAGACTGTAAAACAAAATACCACTTTTAACATGCCCAGGAGGTCATCAACCGCATGCTCTTTTGGACCGCCTCCAAAATATGCTATAAATGTGGACAAATCAGTGCAGCAGAGCCACTTGTAATGTGAATGCTGAAAACTGTTTTCTAGCACTGCGAGGCACAGAGCCACCGGTCACCAGACTAAGTTATGTTTAAATGTTGTATTTGTATGCTTTTTTTCAACCATACACAATGTACATAGCCCTCAAATTCTGCTGCACTGGGTTTTGATCTTCCAGATTGGGCTTAGACATAAAACAGTTGAAAGACAGATTACATGACACCCTGGTTGTTACAGGTCAGAGGGAAAGATGCCTTACTTCACCTCCTCACATGGCAGGCACATTAAAACAGTATTAAGCAGCATCCATCCAGCACTGTCCACTCAGGAACCAAAATCACAGGTTGGATTCTCTCATCTGCTCAGCTCCTAAAACATAATCCACCACAGACTAGCTTTTATGAGCAACATAAACGTACACGAGACCTTTCACAAGTATTGCTTCATATTACATATCCTAAGACTATCCACAGCAAAAAATAAACAGACTGATCAAACATTTGTACATAAATAGAATCAGTTTTACTTCATTTTCTTAGCTTGTTCATTTGAGCACATGAATCTGTCCTTAGCGCAATGTAGTATTTCTAATAGCTATTGTACCTGTCACTGATAAATTTTGCAGCAGCTTCTTGCTACACAGCCAAGTTTGGCACCAGTTTGAAGCTGAATGCTAATGATACAAGACCAAGCAATTTTCTGTATCAAGGACTCAAAGGTGTTCAGTGCTTTATTGATTATAAGCAATGTTGTATGCTAAACTGTAAATCTGATGGACATTTGATATCTGAGGGACGAAAGGACAGGAAACAGAAAAGTTGAATTGTTATCTTCCTGTAACAGTAACGACACTCTGAAAAGTATCGTCTGCTTTCACTTCTTAAAACTGATGCAAAATCCTATCAAATTAAGTGAGAATCAAGCCTTCAGAAAAAGTTAGGCTTAGTCACGCAGCTGAATTTAAGTTTAATTCCTGCAAAAGAAAAAACCCCTGAAGTTCCTCCATTTATCACAATAAGACGCAAACAAGAATTCACCCTCACATGAACTAGCCAGTGACAAAACCCAGAGTGTGGTATAGGAAACTAAAAACACATGAAAGAGCCCTGCAGGCAACATTTTCAGTTTGGCAGGGAGAAGTCTGCACACAGTGCCTGCAGCTGAGCATGCAGTTGAGCAGCTCAGTGGAGGAACACCCTCAAGTTCCTGTTTACACTCTGCACAGGGCTGACACAGAAACAGAGGAACTGGAGCCTATCTGCCCAACCACACTCCTTGCGTCCTCCTCAAAGCATGTACCACTTCAGACAGGTTTAAATAACTCATTGGCTTTGCGCCTGGCCCATGCACTAGCATCTACCCAGCTACAGATGTCCTTGTGGCATGACGGTAGTAAAAGGAGCACAAGTAGTTCAATAATGACCTAAAGACTGAAGGCTACAAACAGAAACAGAGGAATAAAAAGAAAACTTGTCATTTCTGGGAAAGGTCTGGAAGTACCCCAAACCTGACCATACATCATCACGGCAAGGAAACGAGGTGGGGGGAAGAAATGATGAGTGTGACAAATAATCAGACCTGCTTCAAGTGCAGTTCTCCGAGGAACCAAAGGTCAGTAAGAGACTGTAGATAAGCTAAACAATGGCTATAAAATCATGCTGAGATAAGATAAACACCCTCTCCCCAAAACTGTGTCAGTGACTTCTGTCAGTTCACAGAAAAGATGCTGCTGCGTTACTTGTGCACATTAAAAAGCATACAGATAAAAGAAATGAAGCATTTAACAAACAGGCAATCCCAGACAGAAGGCCTCAGCAAGAAAAGCACTCAACACATACTTAAAGCGCTCAAGTGATCACAGGGACACTGATAAAGCCCTTCACAGGCTTGAAGTTAAGCTAGTCCGTAAGTGCTTTATTGGCACAGAGCCTTAGAGTACATGAAGAGTAGCAGAACAGGAGCTAAGATCAGTCATATCAGCGTATGTAAAATAATCAGTCATGTTAAGAAAATGGCCAACAGTTTCTCCCCAGCACAG
The DNA here is from genome assembly GCA_039720435.1 of Amazona ochrocephala. Taxonomy (NCBI): domain Eukaryota; kingdom Metazoa; phylum Chordata; class Aves; order Psittaciformes; family Psittacidae; genus Amazona; species Amazona ochrocephala. The sequence continues at coordinate 74,618,801 of CM077881.1, read as the reverse complement.
CTTGTATCTCAAAGGAGATTATGCATTTGGACTTTTATATCAACTGCAGATGTTCAGATCAGATGTTTACTATTTACTATTAAAATGTTAATGCAACTGCTACAGCAAATAAATGTCTATATTCTGGCTTTGTCACCAAACCACTTGAGCAGCCAGCAGGAATAGTTCAGCACAGAAGGAGTTAATGCACCACCAAAACCAAGTTTCATTGGTGTAAGTGACTGGATTTCACCTTCAAGCTGCCAGCATCTGTCTGGGTGGCAGAACAAACTCAACTGCATTATAGACAAACGAATGGCTACAACTTCCATCGATACAAGTCTAACCAAAACATTCACAGAAACAAACCTCCTGCTCAGCTGTTCCATTTACTGTCCTTACATCTGAGCATACCTTATGTAAAAACACAAAAGGTACCATTAAAACAAACAAACATTTAGATACAACTTGACTTCGGGAAAACTGAATATTGGGAACTGCTTAGGAGCTACTGCTAAAAGCAAAGGAGAAGCTACTTCTAGGGCTATTTACAACCCTTCAGAGCCAAAAGCTTATGCTGTACAAGGAGAGTCTCTGCAACTTCAGGATTTCCTCCCTCTCAGATTCTTTTATTAAAGCCTGTAATTCACAAAGCAAATCAAATGCTTAAGTGCGAGCAGCAGCTGCGAGGTGAAAGTCAAGCTGTGTAACTTGTGCCTGGTGCTCTTTCTTCTGCTATTACCAAGCACAGAAAGTCCCGTCTGAAAACACAGATCCCTGTTCCAGCACCTCTCATCCCCACAGTCTTCAGTTTAACCCCAGAAACAAAGATTTTTCTGGACTGAGTCTTTAATTACCAAGTGGCCATGAGGTGGAAGAGGCAAGTACTCTGAGATAGTTAGAGAGACAAGAAAAATCATCTTCCCTCTCCCCTCCATCCAACACTTTCCTTCCTCATGTCAGCCTCCTTGTTTCCTTCCTACTGCCAGCCTCATGCTAACAGTAGTCATCATGATAGAAAAAGAGAACTTCTAAAATCAATTATTCATCCTAGATTGAGACCATAGAAACCGTTATCCTAATTAATGGAAATGGTTTAATGTTTGTAGGAGCGAGTTTCCAATGCAAAGCTCAAAAGACAGACTTAAATAACCCCTCCATTTTACAAACGCAATATTGACTTTGGGAGGTGATGATGTGGGAGCATATATCACTTGAGCTGATGGGAAAAGCAGATTCAGAAAGTACAGCTACTTCAGGTTGACGTTGCTGCCTTTAAAGAAAATAACACAGCAACAACCAACTCTGCCATCAACTTTTAATGGAGACATCCTTGACTGTCTCCAACGTTTTAAGGACACTGATAAACATGAGTCACCAGAAAGATTTATATGACTTAGTACACATTCATATACTAGCATGCTGCACAGAGTAACTCATATCAGACTCTCAGTAAACTCCAGCAGAATCTTCTTCACAGTTCAAACATCTTCTTCATAAAACATATAAAACCCATATTTTTCTAAGAGAAAAAAATACTCTAGAAGTCATGCTGGCTGCTTTACATTGCAAACATGGATGCAATTTCATATTCAATTTCCTTTCATAACTGAGAATAACTGTTCACATTACCTTCTGTAGAAGGAAGTTTCTCTGTTACTCCCCTCTCAAATTAACAGCACACCAAACAGTGGGCTAAATGCCCACTGGAAACACAGCTATTAGCTAGCACCAAACTGTCAAACTGTGTCAAAGCAGAAGCCTTCCAAAGTTCTTGACTAAATCCTCCAGAAGACTTTCCAGCACAGCAAAACTACATCTAGAAGAGGAGCATCTATTTCCAGGATCATTTATTCTCCCACAAAACTCCACAGTGCCAGAAAGAAAACTGACATTCCTTGGATGAGAGCAGAGACAGGGCTCTGGTTCCCAAGATTACTTAAATACCGTATCAAGGCCCCCATGTCAAACATGTCACTCCAAAGTGAACAACAAGCTGGTTTTCACATTAGCTATCCCAAGCATGCAAAGCCTTTCAGACTCACAATCCTACATGTGTGCACACTTGTACCCTCAAGCACTCAGACCACATCAAACAGCATGCTTAGCAATATTACAGAAATACATGTAACTTGTGTGTGCGAAGACCTGGATAAAGACCTGGCTTTGCGGCTCCACATGAATGGGAACAAGCCAAATTCAGCTAAACCATCACGTTCTCCTAACCTATCTCATTCTGGTAGAAGTGGGTGGGGGACAATGTGCACAAGCAGCTCTTGGCACCGACAAGCAGCGAGAAGAAGCTGCAGCTGGCAGGGCACTGAGCAAAGCACCTATGAGCACCAAGCCCAGAAGGCAGTATCAGCAACCATGCCCCAACAGTAGAAACAGAAGCAACTAAGTTTTGGGAAAGCAGATGTTGCTTCAACAGTCTTACTGTGGAGTGAGTGGGAATACTTTTTACTTTCCACGAAAAACATGAACTCATGGAAGATATTCTGGGGGCATCAATTTTTTGCATAAATTTCGTTTCTTAGGGTTCTATCCAATAGCAAATGCAGGATTAGGGGGTAAAGAGTGAAAATAGAGAGAAAGAAATGTCTGGTTTGGCTTGCAAATACCACATTTGTATGGGGAAGAAGGCTGGGAGGGGGTTTTGCCTTTTTTTGTTTGACTTTGAATATTTTGAAAAGTAACTAAACCAGAAGACTGAGATGAAAATGGAAATTTTACAGGAAGGATTTTGGTTGAGTAGAAAATCGTGACATGGTCTGGATGGTCCAACCCAATATCCCGACTGCCCCAGGAAAACAGGCTGCTGAACACTGCCCACAGATAGACCGCATTTCCCACGGAAACAGTGCACACGCAGTACTCAGGGGCAGGGAATCACTCATCGACAGCCAAGTATTACGCTGTCCATGCCCCCATGGTGCAAAAGTAGCATCATGTTCCCCCAAAGCATAGCTATGGATTAGGGCAGCAGAGTGAACTAAACCCACACTTCTAAGCCAAACAGCTACAGCTTTCACTTGGTTGCCAAATAGAAGCTATAATTATAGCAGCATTCAGAATGCAGCCATTTCAATTCCAACATACACTTCCTGGCTAGGAAAGATGCTAATTACTTCACCAGATCACAAAAAAAAACCCAAACCAAATAACCTTCTACACTTCTGATCTGCTCCAAACTCTTTCCTCTGAGATAGATTTTCTCTTAGGAAGTATGCATATACATCCCTAATTTTGCATAGTTTCTCCATGTGCTTTTTAATTCTACCTTCCAAATAACCTCTCACTGCAGATTCCCAAATCCCATTTTTAAAACTTCAGAAATCAGGGAAGCTTGCTGCAGAAATGGAGTTTTATTTCATTTCCCCATCCTACCTCTGTGTGAACTATTTCAATATCAATGCAGCTAACGAAAATGACCAACAAAGGACAAATCGCTGCCAAACAGTGTCAGAGTTTCCTCTCACGTGAGAACCAACACTAAAGAAACACTAACATGGAAGTAATTAAAAACACCCTTAAAATAGTAATGTAAGCACACAGTGCAAATTGCCAGCTCACAGCATGGGGGGGTGTGTGTGTGTGTGTGCTGTCTTTTGATCTGCCTGTGGTGACATTTTAGGCATGTGACACTTGTCTGCAATCACTGTCCAAACACACACAAAACCTTCAGGATTTGTGTTGACTGGTATTTTTCTAATTACTCCAAAGAACAGCTTTGTTTGTTGCTCCTGACAAAGCAGCTGTTCCGGAAAAGCCTTCTTGGATGGACTTTCAGCATCTTAAACAGCATTCTGGGCAAGACCATTGGAGTTCAATGACTATTTCTATTGAGTACTCATCTACAAAACACATATTCTTCATTCAGTATAGCACCTGACAGTTGAGAGCATCTCCCTAGCAACTATCACTACCATACTTGCAGCCAAAGGATATAAAAACATTTGAGAAGCTGCAATAACCTTCTACAGGAACTGCTATTTTGAAAAAACAAAGTGAAATACAGAGCAAATTTTAGGACTGTCATGTTCAGGTTGGGGGGGTTTATTGCTGGGATGGTTTTGGTTTTTTCCTTTGGCTTTTTGAGGCCATTGGTGAAAACAAATAAGGAAGAAACTCACGGGAAACAATGCTTTAAAGAAGCACTTTAAGGAACTTCTTTGAAGAAAGCAACCAGGTACTGATAATCAAAGGAAATGCTTAACATCAAGGTCATGTTTGATCAGATTCTCCCTTTAAAACAGCAACTCTTTCCTTCCACTTGACAGCAAATGGAGGGGAGCTCCAGCTAACCAGATCTTCTCCAGTTCCTTTCTCCAGCTTTGAACCAGGTGGCTGGACCCCACTGCCTGCAAAAGCTGCAGCACCAGGACTACACCAGACAAACTGCTGGGGTTAACTATGAATAAACTGATGGCTTTATGTCAGAAAAAGACATGAAGAAAAGGAAGGCTGATTCAAAAGTTCAGGAAACACCTGGAAATCATCGCTCTGCTTCTGCTTTATATTCTTGCCACTTTCAGAGGCCACAGATGGTAGTCAGGACTGGCAGAGTTCATTTCTAACAGGAAGGATTTAAGTTAAAATCAAAGGTGGGGAGCAGGGGAGAACACAACCTTATGCAAAAAGACTAAGTGAAGAGTTTTTTTCACTGCCAGACACTTAACCACTGCTTATTTACAGCTGCTTACCATTGTTCTGGCTAGAATAAGTCAATCTGCAGAACAGTAATTCCTCTGTGGGCAAATCGTGGCCAAGATACTGCTTCCTTACTCTCACTGCTGAGACTTATAGTGAAGCTTTATTTCAAGCACAGTCAAACGCTGAATAGCAGCTCCTGATCTGCAAAGACTCTTCATAAAAGGAAACTCTACAGAGAGTAAAACCATGCAGCTTTCAGCTGTTTTCATTCATTTTCTCAGTGAGAGAGAAAACAGTGTCCCTGCCTGACCTGCAGATTTGGAATAATTACCCTACACTGAGAAAATTTAAAGTCACCTGCCTGAGATAATTGTATTTCAAGAGAACTAATTAGGATTCCACTGAATCCCCACACCTTTAACTTCCAGATCATTCCCATTCTGTTACACGTTAATTAGTGAGAACATGATTCATACTATCATTGCAACAGTTCGCAAGCATGGTGACTATGTATCACAAGCACGGAACATGCCAAGTCACATACCAAGGCGTTGACATCCTCGGTTTTGTAGATCAACATCCGTATCTCTTCTGGATCACCACTGAAAATCGCCTGGACCAGTGGCGGCTGGAAAAACAAAACAGAAGCAGCAGCGTCACAGGTTTGTTTGTTTTCTGTTTAAAAGGAGAGCATATTATCCCTGCTAACATTTACTAACGCTGCTCGCATTGTATGACCCCAGTAACACATCACCAAGAGTATCTCACCAGCAAGAACTATCAGTTTGCTTGAGGATAAACGGAAATCATGAGTATGTCTGTACATATAATGAGTGTGTATGTGCAGAAACAGGGACCCCCATTAGAATGGCAACTTTAGTCAACAACGCGCAATTAGCCCAGATGTTCTCCTCGGCACGTAAGGGGGAAACTAATTACATCAGATATTGCTGCATGCTTGCTGTTGGCACAGATTAATGGTCATGCAATACACATTTAGAAACAGAATATTATGCAGATAATGAATTTCTGGGCAATTACTAAACATCTTGTATCTTTTTACTGAATAAATATGCAACAAGCACAGTTAATTTTAACCACCCAAGAAGCGAAATAATTATCTTATTGTTTCAAGTCTGTTATTATGCTATTATGAATCGGAATGCATAAATAAATAATCAGGCATACGGGAGAAACAATATGTCATGCTCATTCCTCTGCAGGGCTGGCATCATTGCCCGTCAGTGGGAGGGAGCATATGCTCAGCTGCTCCGTTACACGACCAGAGCTGGCAATTTCAAGTCCTTCTACCTAGGTTTGCTCCGGACAAACATCTGAGTTATCAACTGAGCTGGCAGAGCCTAACCTAGTGAATTACAAGAACTTGCTGCTAGAGACTCGGAAAAGAAGGGGACAAATTACAAAGATCCTATCCCCTGAAGCACATAGTTGAAACAGGCGGTGGCCCCACTTCCACTGACACCTGTCCTAAAAGCAGTGCATGCCACCCCGAGCTTGCTGCCCACCTCCAGGTTGCCTTGTGGTCCTATCAGCAAAAGAGAGTTTGTGGTGCCACATAATCACGGGAGTCTAAAATAACTCTGCAAAATAGAAGCACGCAGGACGACTTCAGCACATAAACCCACAACAGCTCCTGAGACTGCAGAATTTAACTAACTCGTAAAAAAGTTATCTCAAAATTCATAAACAAGCTGGAAGAACAGAGAAAATACTGTTTTCACCCAATCTTTTCACTGCAAAATTCATCATATTCAAGTGTGGAAAATACATTTCTAAGTTGATGGTGTCTATTTTAAGACATATTAATCCCTTATGACCTTGAGAAAGATTCACACTGGAATTTCATTCTTGCCACTCCTCTGCTGGAAAAAGGACTAAGGCAGCATCTTTTGTCACAACTGTCTGCAGCCTTTTGTACTGTAGTGGATGTTTGGAAAAGAAAGAAAACAAATTGCGTTTCACTTGAACCATTCAGCATGCTTCCTTCCCAGCCAATGTCAGAACAGCCACAGGGCATTCCCCACCAGAGAAAGCAAACACCAGACCTCAGAGTCTGGTTCCTTCTTCCTCATCGGCTAAACTCAAATCAGAGCTCAGCTAAGAGTGAGACAGATTCATTACTGCATTTTTCTCTACCAAAAGAAGTGGCCTGAAGTGGCTCTTTAATCTTCTGCCCACTAGAAAATATCCTGTACTTGGTGCAAAGCTAACACTAACAGCTATGAAGAACCAGTGAATATTTATGAAATCAGAATGCTCACACTGAAATATTTCCATTTCATGTACATTTATCACAATATTTAAATAATAAAGTAAACAGGAAAGTGGTGAACTCAATTTCAAGCTGAAGGGCAACACAACCCAGTGGCCAAGCAACAAATAACCCCTGCAGCTCAGATTAGCCTCAGAACCCACTTGCAAGCACACCAACCAGCACTCAACAAAAGGTATCAGCCAGGCTCCGATGACACATAAGCTGAGATTTCAAGCAGAGGTACCAGAACCAAGAGAAACACTCAACAAACATCAAATCTGTTGGGTTTAGTTTGGTAGGCTGGGGTTTTTTAAGTTAAAATACTGTTGGAGGTGATGCTTTTCTTTTAATAGGAAAAGAATAAAGCACTGCGCACTGTTACATTAATAAAAGGGGAAAGGCTACAATAAGAGAGTTTGACCCTTCTTCCCTCTGCCAGAAATCTGGATCAGACACCTGGGTTTACAGGAAATGCTTGACCTTTTTAATTAGCATCAGCTACTTAACACAGAAAGTAGACTGAGAATAACACTGTTCCTTTAAACCTGGAATGTATACGAGATCCCCGTCTCAATTTTTGTCTACCACCAGATATCTACATGCAGTTCCTTATATCAGAACCCAGTATTTATTTACTGTCCCTCTGAAACAGTTTATAAACCTCAGATTGCTGGTACACATGGCATTTGCTGACAGAAGAGAGCTGCCATGTACCCATTTGCAAAGGCCTCAGCCCTTTAGCCCTTATTCCCATTAAATTTACCTTTTATAACTTAATTACAATAGAATCTATTACTGCTAATTGTAACAGCAGGAGACAGAAATAACAGAAAAAGATCAGAGCCTGTGAATTGGAAAGAAGAGCTAACACCAGTACAGTTTAACAACCATCCTGAGTCACTGCTGTGCAGCCTTCTCCACTTGTGCATTTTTCTCATTTACTGTTTCATGATTTTACTTCATTTTCAAAGGTATTAGCTTTGAAGTGAGCAACACATTAAAGAATCTTTATTACATATTAAGACATGTTTCCATGTAAGACTCACAGTCATCTATAACGACCTGTTTAGGAAAAATATGCCTGAAGTATGCAGCAGCACTCTTGCTGCAACTGAGAATGTGCATCCACATCCACCAGCAGGATGGAAAAAGTACTGCTCCATTCAACAGCTGACAGTGATAAAATGGAACTTGTGCAGTTATGTACGTGGTGATGATGGATGTCCAATGACCTGCACAGATTACTTTCTTCATCTTCAGTGATAACCACATTCATGCATGAACTTTTCATAACTTCTTTTCCCCCCCCTAAATTCCTGAAGGGCAGATAATGACACTTCCTAATTATCAAAGAAGGATTCAGAATATTTGGGGAAATAATTTCTAAAACCTATGACAACATCATCAATGGGTTATTTTGTTAACAGAAATATTTTGCTTTAAAATTCTTCACATTCAGAAGTTGCCAAACACTCAGAATAAAAGAATAATAAGAACAAACAAAAAGCAAGCACAGAGCAGGTTATGTATAACTATTATTAGAATGAAGCAAGGGCGCAGGTTTGGGAACGACGAACACCCGTTTCATCAGCTCAGCTCTCCAGAGCTTCCAAATCCTTACTGAGAGTTTCAGCTGGGATGATCGCTCACATTTTTTTCCTGAAAATATACACCAGCAGCTAACAAAAACCTTTCCATGTCACTTTTACTACAGAGTTACTACTACAAGTATGAAACTCATCAGCAAGTTTTGTTAGAGTGTTCTTTTCTTTGTGCTGTAATTAGCCTTATTGTAAAAATAAGGCTATCTGCAGACATGTAGGCACCTACCCCTATCTTTACTGCATACAGGACACTCACAAGCTGGATTTCAACCCACCAGGTAAAATTAAGGTAAAATTAGCTTATTGACCTGAAAGCACAACAGTTTTTTTCAGCAACAGAGAGCTCAAACCCACATGGATGAATGTCTTGTGGAGTCAGCAACCCACACCGGCAGAAAACAATCCGGCCTTGTGGAATTCCCCTCCATGGGTCTGACAGCACAGAGGAAAGCCGGGTCTATTACCCAGCAGCACTGGCAGGTCTCTGAACCCCAGAAGAGATGCAGTATCTAAGTGGACTGTCTCAAGTATCATTTCAATTACTATGTCTGAAGTGGCTGCTGAAGCTCCTTGCTAATCAGTTAGAATTTCTGTCAAGTAACTGTGACATACATTAAGTATTTTGTCTTGATTTTAGATGTCCTGACTCACTAACAAGGACCTAATTAAGTCAGACTTTCATTTGACAGGAGCTGGAGTCAGATAGGGAAAAGATGATAAATTCCTATGCTGATTTGATATAATATACCATCATTTGGTCTTGTGAGTGAAAAGAAGTTATGTATTGATCTTTTACTTGTTGTAATCGCATTACACCAAATTGCTGGACTAAACACTAGCATATGTCCATGTACTCGTTTCTCTTTAACTAGCAAGACAATGAAGCAAGACACAAAACCATTTCAAAGTGGTATTGATTGTGTCAGTGTTTGGCCAAACACCTCTCTTTTTCTGCAAGTACTACCACTAATCAAGATTACAAGGCTGTTTGCAATGTCACATCACATACACCTATTTCCTTCCACTGGCCTCTTCCTAGTTTTAATTTAGGACTTTCTCCCTCCAAGCATACAACACATGAGTGCCTCAAACGCTGTTTTAACTTAAAAGTCTGTATGAGTGAAGAGTCATTAACAGGATTTCTCTTAATTCTTAAGAGCACATTTCCCTGGTGCTTAGTATTTATACAGTTCCATGCACATAAATCACTCAACATTAACCACTTTTTAACAAGCCTTGCAGCCTACTTCACTTGCATCAGGGGTTAGCCTTTTAGCATGTTTCAAAAGCTAATTGCTGAGTAAATACAAAGAGAATTTTGCTCTCAATTTATCACCATTTCAAAGATTGCACTTCTTATTGCAATTTTGATATAGTGGTTTTTTGACAGCAAAGTACTTTCACAGAGCTGGTATTTGGAGAACATCCTTGGATGGTTGCTAAGGGGTGTTTCAGAGCAATTAGCTTTTACTGAGCAAATCCTAAGGAATACTTGTCCAAGCTGCTGAAAGGGCAGCAGAGAGAACCAAATCCATAAATAGAGCGTACTGACCCTCTGGAAACATTACGGCAAACTGACAGCACTGTTAAGTGAGTTAATATTCTTACCTAAATAACCTGGACACTTTAGTATTTCAAATACAGCAGGAGAAAAGTCTTTTAATTGATTTAAATTTTATGTCCTTACATTTTTTTCGCAGACTAGCCCAATTATATGTAAGGATTGCACATGAAGCAATGCAGAAAGGACAGCACGAATGCCCAAACATTGCCATTTATTTCAATTTGTTCCACTGCATTTCCATGCCCAAGGACCTACATGACACACAGAGGTATTCAACAAACCACCAATCAACACTCCTGAAAGCAAGAAGAACTTGGGTAAATGTCCCTTTCAAACTTCGAGAGATCTTCTTGCTGTTTTTGAGCTGCCATTTAAAGGACACTGCAGAACCGTGTTCTGACACTTCCCCCAACCAATGACTTTATAACTTGCCGACACACTATGCTCTAAGTTGCTTAGAGGGATGTGCTGGGCATTTAAGTTTCACTGCAAGACGTGTTCGTTTTTCCTGTAACAGCTCCTCGTTTCTCTCCATGTCATTTATAACAACCTCTTTCTATTCAGCTTCTCCAAAACCTCAGGCTGTGTTCATCTTTCACACCATAAAAAGGACTTCAGCACTGATGGTGCATGGCACACAGGGAACATACTGTAGAAGCAGCTTCATTTGCTGTTATGCTCTGCTGAGATTAGGAAAAGATGTATATATAAACTGTAACTAGAGCATATGTTTAGCTCCAAGAGCAACTATTAACCTAGAGTTTTAAAGAAAGAGAAGCTGGAGAGGGGGATCTGCGTTTGTCAGGACAACCCAGCATCTCTTGAACCTGCCCACAGCCTCGGTGTCTAAGAGTCTGTCCCTCCAATCTGTTGATTCTAATGGTGAATGGCAAGTGCATCAAAACACAAAGAAATGCTCAGTGACCAAATGTGAAAATACCACAGTGCACGCCTATGGCTACCAGCCTGTTCTAACCCTAAGGCGCAGGTACTGAACAGCACCAACAGCATCAGGCGGGGATGCTGTTGGTGCTGTTCAACTGATGTCCGCAATGTTCAGCGTGTTACAAACAATGCTGGGTTTGTATTCAGCGCTTCCTCCCCCCTACCCAAGATCAGTTAAATGCTCAGTAATGCATAAGTGGTTCTGGATTTTAATAAATTGTTCACAAATGCCTGAATAATTCATGTTATGCTAATGTGCTCTGCAGGTAGTTCCCACTTAAGCATGCACCCAAGCCTTTCCCATGGCAGCTTCACAAATGAAGACGTGAATATTTCCAGAAATCCTTGGTGCAGAAACAGTTGGAATATGGCAATTTTAACATGATCATCAGATATTGCCATTGCCGATGGCATTAATAAAACCTGAGTTTAACCACTGGCATACACTGCTAGCTGGATGACAATTAATCAGAAGCTAACCAACAGCTACAGAAATACAGCAGCTCCAACCGGACTCTGCTGGGCAGCTTGTGCAGACTGACGCCTGCAGCCTGGGAGGATGCCCACCCCTCTGGCTGAATTCTGGTATCTGGTACTGATCAGGGTGAGAGGCTGGAAATTCAGGCCTAACAAAACACCCTTCTGCATCTTGAGGATGGAAAAATCCAATCACCAGCTTAAGGCGATTTTCCAAAACTACAAGCTCTCCTTCATTACAGCTATTGTACATCATTAACAGAAGGGAAAAAAATAGCATCACCACTGGCAAAGGGTTGAAGTAGTAGCAGTAAAGATGCCTGAAACAAGATTGTCCAATGACAAGCTGAAAAACACCTTCCAGCAAGGCTCTTGCTTTGAACATTGCTGATGCTATGCCTGGAATAGGACAACCTGAACTGCTTAGAGCATGGCTCAAACCGTGAAAAGAGAGCAGGGCCATCACAATGTATCTTGCGTTACCTGCTTTTAAATTTTTCCCCTCCACACCAGTTAGCCCTCTGCAACAGCAAACTGGATTTAGAACTGGAAACCCAGACTGAGCTCCTATGGGCTTCTGGCTCTCCGCCCTCAGTCCGCTGGACCTGGCTTTCGCTTACACCCCACCCACAAACTCCATGTCTCCAGACAGACAGAGAAGACAATAGATCTGATTCTATAATTAAACATAATCACAATTAATTATTTAGTAAGTGATGTGCAAACCAGAACATACCTCAGTTCACTTTCCCAAAAGCACACTGCTTGTGAAGCAATGAGAATAAGCCTTCTACACACCCGTCTCCCTGCCACCTTCTGCACCCTCCCGTTCTGGTCCTCCCTGTGCACAGCTCTTCCCCCTTCTCTACTCACTTTCTCCAAGAGATTTAAACCTCTGCTTCTCTCTTGGCTGCCCCATTCCTATGCTGCTGGAGCAGGGGAGCTGGAGTTCTTAGGTGATGCACACCTCAACACCTTTAATTGCAAACACACACTATCAAATACACACTTGCATTTATTTCAAGCAAGTGACAAAGAAAACTGTAAGCAAAATGAAAACTATCTGGGGAAGAAGTATTGCAACATCTTGAGACAGCTGAAACTTGAACACAACATTTATTTAGTCAAGCTTTCACGATACTTAAAAAGGAAAATAGTCAGGATTGACTCTCCTTGTGCAATGCTGGATCAAGCCTGGCATTTCTGTTCGCACAATTTTTGATAAGCCATTCTGGACGGTGCAAAACAAGCCTCTCGGCAGATCTATTTCTGGCTGTCAGCTTGGCTCCAGATTTTGGCTCTCTCCCATTTTTCATTATGAAGGCTATCAACTGCCCCAAGAATTGCTTATGGTTCCAGGTGAAGTGAAGGTTACATCCTGCCGTTCCTGGAATCCTGAAATACCTCTACACACCAAATGCACTGCGAACGGCCTATGTTTTGTTAAACTTATCAGTTAAAGGCACTGAAATATCTCATGGGATGTTAAATTTAGATCACTTCTAAAAAGGAAAAGAGCTAAGCATGTTTAATTCAGCTTGGCCAGTGTCCTTTCCTTCATTCTCATTACTGGAGGCTGTACACCAGTCTTGATTTAAGTGGTGGGGTTCTTGATTTTGGCATTTTGGGATGGGGGGATGTTTTTTTACGTGCCTGCAGATCATATCAGAAAATTAGTTAATAAATCCTGTCCTGAAGTTACATTAATCAAGTGGAGACAAAGACTCAGCATGCTGCAGGCTAGTTAAAATAAGGAAGCTTTTTTTAAAGGAGACAAAAATAAACATAGTAGCATAACATTTGCTATATTCAGCAGCATTTGTTACCCATTTTAGTGCCTGTCACAGGCAGCACAATAAGATCTGTTGAAATATTTGCAGAGATTGAGGATAATCAATCTAATGGTATCCCGAATTTTTCCTGTCCTCTTTAATTTGTTTGTTCAAAGTTTCTTGGGTTTTTGTCTTGATACTAAGTGTGTGTTGTGCAATATCTCACAACAAAGATATCAATGACACCATTAAATACAGGGATGGGGTTGTAATGGCACTACCAAAGAAAGGATCCAATTCTTTTTATACATTCCCAGCAGTGCGTGCTGCACTACTAATCCATATGAATACTTCTTGTCACAACCATATTTTGACTTCCAGGGCTTTCGCCTTTCCCCTTCCCACCTCCCCCATAATCCATCTCTCATCTAGGCAGAAGCAGGGAAGAAGGGCTGGCACCAAGGCAGTGTTTCTGAACAAGAGTACAGCAGTGAGTAAGATCTCTGGGGGCATAAATTCCAGCTGTGTAAGTCAGTTTAAGTGGAGTCCCAAGTGAGAGGCACTGTGCCATATTACACCACCTGCTTTCAGAAGAGCCCTGTGTTTTCTCCCCACCAGAAGCACATTTGAGAGGTAGCCAGGAAGCATGAGCTTACGACCCTCAAGAGAAATAAAACAGTTGGCAGCAGGGCAGCAGCAACACCAGCGACTGCTCTGCTCCTTGCTGGAGTTTTAATAACAACACAGTTAGGGGAGAAGCTCATTTGAAAAACATCAACCCTACTGAAAGCTTCATTTCCTGCTTGCTTGTCTTCAAGCACACGAGCAATTTCTTTTACAATCAACTGCATAGGTGTTGAATTCCACAAGAAGAAGAACAAAGATTATTAAAGCCAGTCCTGTGCACTGGGAGGATGCTCTGGGGAATAAATAGGTTCAGGCTGGCTGCAGCTGCACACCTAAACTGATCTGTCTCCTCTGTTCAGTGGCCCCACAGCCCCACATCCTCTGGAGACTGCTGACATCCTGCCTTCACCCACTCCACCAGCAGCAATGGCAGCCAAGAAGAAGAAGAAAAGAGAAAACAGGAGAGGAGCGGAAGTGTTGCAAATTTATCGTCCTTCAGTTTATCACTTATGAAACCATGACTTACCCCTCTCTTCCTTGCCAAGGTAAGCATGAGCAAGGACCTCTACACACACTGCCGCTGGTTTAAGCAACCTTGTCATATTCCTGTTTCAATACAGCAGCACAGTGAGACCCACCTTTCTTCTGGCATCCTGGGCACTCAGTGGTACAGAATAATAGTCCATTGAATCTCTTTCTGCACTGCAATTAAGTGCTGTATCTGATATACCCAGCATGCATTGATACCCATCATACACAGATTAGGACTTCTGCTAGTTAACAGGGTCTGGTTTATGTTAATGTACACACAAAGAAGGCAGCTATGAAACAGAGAGTGCCCTGATGAATTTGCAGACACTTCTGAACTACAAGAGACTACAACAATGTTGGAGGGCAGGTTCCAATGCCTCCAGTGCAGGTTACAACCACCTCAACGCATTATACGAATAACTGGACTGGAGGAAGATGAAGAGTATGGAGGAGAACACAGCATGTCTGTTAGCAAGAAATCCAGAGTTGTTACATGGCAGTTTCATTTAAGAGAGAATTTGGGACTGCAGTTACTAACTGAATGTAACTGAACAATGTTATGAAAGAGGAAGAGACCTTAAAATAGCAATGCGGCTTGCAAAACACACAGTAGTCCTTCCACACTGCTCAGAACTGCTTAGGCTGTGACTGGATTGAGTCATTTGGGGCATCACTTGACTTGGACACCAAACGGAGCTCTAAAACATGATTTACACGGAAGATCCAAACAGATCAGAGCTTCGCAGCCTACACAGAAGAAAATTTAAAGGGAGCATGAGAACAATTAGCAATAAAAGCTTGTTACTAAAAGAAATCATTCACTTTCCAAACATATACAAGACATACAGAGCTCAAATAGCAGCATGCAAGGGGGATGCATTTCTGCTCCACTAAAGGCAACGTAAACCAGGACATTAGTTACCAATTCAGCTGAGTTACAAACAGTGAACTGCAGAAGATGATAATTCCAAGAACAGAACTAGTCTAATGATCACTGAAAGTCAAAGGGATTCTTTTCTGGCTTTTCAGGCTTTCGTAGGCAAGAGACTGAACTTACAAAAGCAAAAGAGCCCAAACAAAATTAACATCACACTTACATAAACAGGAGGCTTAATACAAATAAGCTACAGCAGACTGCACCTCCAAAAAAAGCAGAGAAAGTGCATTTTCTAGCATTTCAGGTGGATATTACACCATAAAAGGGGCAATTACTTAAATAGTGCGGCACAAGGTAGCTAGGGGAATTCCTATAGAAATCAATGCATGTAAATTTCCAAAAGCTCAAGGGGGGTCTAGTGCCTTTGCATAGAAACACGCTAACATGTGCCATGACCCCATCAGAACTTTCAAGACCCTGTTTCATTCACTTGTCAGAGGTTAATTACAGCTGTGACTTTCTTCTCTTCAGTTCACACACTGAGTTTCTGTTAAGGACAGATATATTTTGCAGTCACAATCTCACATGTTCTTGAATCTCATCTTCTTCTTCGCAGTTATCTGCAACGTTTCCAAGGTCCTGCTGTCATGGGTGTCAAAATCAAGCCCCAGACAACAGCACACCTCTGGGGTCATGAAAGTGACATAAGGGAGGGAAAAGACACTCTGGGACTTGAGCAAAATCAGAAACATCTGACTTGCTTGGTCTTACCATTACATTACAGGTGGGTCTTGCTCAGGTTCAAGTAACTTCCCCTTGCACTGCACTTCACACACAGCACCTCACCACCGCCTGTCCCCTAAGCACCGCAGTGAAGCCCATTCCTCTGATGAACAAGTGCCACCCCAACAGCCTTCCTCCTGCCGGCTCCGGAATAACCCAGAAAATCTTCCAACTTCCTTTCTGATACATCGCCAGTGCCAAATACACCTTAAAAGACATTAACCACTAATGTTTATGTTTCCTGATTTAAAGGGTCATGGAGCTCACAGTGTGCTTGAAGAACACCATGGTTGGTTATTACTGTTTTCATAAAACAGTAAAACCTTTGCAGATTTTAGTCACTGACATTCACGTTGTGTAGAGCCAGTATAAAGTTCAGATTAAAAACATTTAACTACTGCGGCTGATGACAGTGTTATTTCCACTAATAGCAGAGTAACTACGTGCGAACATGCAGATCAGTCCATAACAGCATTTCATCTCTTTCTTTACATTAGGCATGCCGCAGTTGGCATGGAGCTCAGCTCAACAGCTGAAGCAGATGTTCTACCTCTATTTTGAATCTGGAACAGATTAGCAAAGTTAGCTTGATTCAACATATCCTGATAATAGCCTCATACTCACCATCAACCAAACCATTGAAGCTGATGGGCAAGGGACAGAGGAGGGGGAATGTGAAGCTTTGCTGGTGAATGCAATGTCAGGTAGCCAGGCCAAAGGAATGAAATGGAAATTTCAAAAGGTTTCATAATTGGCTTCACTTCAGAAACCAGTTCAGCATCTTCCAAACACGATGCATCCGACTGTGAGAAATACAGCAGCTTCAAAATGACTTTGTATAGAGCCGAGTTAAACCAAAATATGAGCCTGAGAGCTGTAATGAGCTATTACAGTTGTTTGTCCAACAAGTTACCATCACAAGTTATGAACACCTCAGTCTGGATATCCTCTGGAAAGGCGGCAAGATGTCTCCAAGACAATTGTCACAGTTCAGAGCCTCAGTGTGAGCCTTCCCCTTCATCACACAGAGTCCCATGCATTAAATATATCTCTGTGTCTGAGAAAAATTCATCTTGAATGAGAAGAATCAACCAGAACTGTAAGCATATGCAACCACATCAGCTGAAAAAGCATGATGCAAATCTGCCTTCTTCTCAAGGAGCTTCCAGCCACAATCTCTTGCTGAAACTCCTCAGCACTGAGAAGAGAAGCTAGAAAGGGCCTCGGCGCCCCAGGCCGCAACACAGCTAACTCATTATGTACACCCAGTTATCTTCGCTATTCCTTCCAGTTCTTACCATACAAGTGGTAAGGCCTGCAGTCAGACACAGCCCGGCTATGTTAGAGACCCTTCCTCCGCCCATATCACATCTGAGCACATTAATTCCCTCTGGCCTAGGATAATCATTGTCCAAATGGAGCCTTCTTTTCTGGAGATGAAGGCTTGGTGTGGGGCTCCTCAATCACAGAGTGACCCACGTGGAATGGTCAAGACAAGTCCCACTCTTCTGAACATCAGGGGTGGGCAAAGAATCATCCAGCAAAGAAAAGGGAACACAGGAGAGGGAAAGAGCTCAGTCCACTTCAGATGCCCTTCTGCAACACAACATGCTCAAAGAAGCCAGAAAGAAAAAAGGTCACTTTTTACAAAATCCTTTTTAAACCCAAACTGCAGGTACCATTTGTAATGCCATTTGTTATTTTGCTAGAGAAGTCGTAGCTTATTAAAGCTGCAAGTTAATTAGACTTGCATAGCCTCTCATCGATTTTTCGTGAGCCATTCCAATTCAAAAGTGATTAACTTAATACTTTGTGCTGTGTGATATGCACCATGAGTCTGGTGCCAAAAGGCATGCTTACAGAAAGCAATACTTTAAAGCTTGATTAAAAAAACCCATAAAATAGTGTTTTGGGTTTAACAGAAGGTTTATATGAAAAAATCCAACAAATCTGTATCTTCAGTCTCTACAGACTGCAGATCCTGATCTCCTTTCCAGTTCTTTTTTAAATAATCCTACATTAGTCTGGTAGAATTTAGCTTATTAGTAAATATGTGACCTCACTATGAAACAAAAAGCAACCCACTACCACTTAATCAGCTAACTTGTCAAGGCAGTGGCAAGTGCTTTACGTTCAATTTTGCCTGCGCTGTTAAGTGGGGCATTATCCTCAACCTGTCGCTAATGACAACAGCAGAAAGAGCTGGTGACAGCTTGATCAACTGCCGAATGAGATCAGGAAAGCTGAATTACAGTAACCTAGCTAAGTGATAAAACCAAACCAAAACAAAGGATTTCCCAATCCAGTCTGACTTTACTGTTCTTCTATGTTTCCTTGCCCACCCACTCTGGCCACACCACTGCAGCTGCCTGTAGTATTGGAACATTTCCTTTTAAGTGGAAGCTCTTCAAGTCATGCCCATCAGAGAAGACGATGTTTGAGGAGCACAGGGAACACATCTGAGCTGCCACTAGTTACCCCAGATGACTTCTTTGTTAAGGGATCATCATATTTGAGATGAACCCCTACGTGAACTGAAGAAGAAGCAGGTGTTAACATTCCAAAAGGTTTTCCTTCTAAAAGTTTCTTCTTTCTAGAAGTTTTCCTTCTAAATGCCATGTAAATGCCACACCAGCATCTGTGTAACTAAGTTAGTAATCATCCCCTTTTGTTTTCATAGTTCTTTACAAGTGACTCAAGTAAAGCATCAGAAGCTAGTGAGATCTGACAGCATCTATGCTAGCGTCAGACGTAGTTCTCCACTGGCTCAACTCTGTTTCAAGGAACTGGTTTGGTAAACCACTGTCCTGTTTTGCTGTCTGGTTTGTCCATTCTCAGCCCACCCTGCCTCACTGATCTGCAAACCAAAGCAAATCCCTCTGCACCTCATAGCCTTCTCTTAGCCCTTGTTAAACTCTCACCTGCTTTTTGTGGTGATGACTGCAATTCAAGACCTGTATATCCCCTTCTCTGATGTCTTGCTTACAGTGGTGTACATAGCTTACCACTCACTGGCTGCGCAACACTTCAGAAGAGTATGTAGGAAAGTACAGCCTTGGTGTCTAACAGACCTCAGATCTTCAGGATAGGACTAACAAAATGCACTCAAGGGCCACCTAACACTATTTGCATTTAAGTTGATGGCAAAAACTTTCAAACTACAAGAGACTGAAAGCCACGCTTGGCGCTTTTAAAAACCCCACCCTTAACATATGAAGCTGCATGATCTTTTGGAGGGGCGGGAAAGGTTTCAGAGGGGTGGGAAAGGTTATGCCATCTCACCATCTTTATTCACCGTGATTGCAAGGAGCATAAAAAAAGGAAAGAAAGGGAAGAAAAGAAGAAAAGGAAGCAGCCTCTTCCCGAAAGCCTGATGAACTGTTTTCACTAAGGGTTTTGCTCTTGCAGCCACTTCACGTAGGGTCCAGATTCCCTTCTCCTCTGGGGAAAGATGAGTAGGACAGCAGTTTCTCTACCCTATCTAAAAAGTCTCACCAACTAACTGAAACCACAGTGTAAATAGGACTTGCCCAAGGGGAATTCAGTCCCAAAGCACTGAGCTAAAACAATGCTTGGCAGGGAGTTTAAAGCTGTGTGACTATGGCAGTGCTAGCAAAAACGGTGGATGTACCCTTCTCCATCCCCCCGAGATACCTGTACAGATGATTTCAGGCTGTTAAAACACAGGCAGAATCTTGAAGCAGTAACTAGAGAAGGGAGGGAAAACCAAATCTTCCTGGTGAGGACAAGCCACCCACAGCACCCTGCCTTCCTGCTTTGGACTGGCCAGCTCTAGGGGCTAGACATCAGATCTGACTGGACCAAAACTGGGACTGCACTGGTCCTGCTTCTCCAGGCCTCAACCGGAAGGAGCTACCCTGTTACATGCTTTGAGTAAGGCAATCTGGCTTTTCAGTGGTCTTATTTATAACCCCATTCAGACTTCTACCTTGTAAGCTAGGCATCTTGTAAAACTTGGAAGGTGAAATCCATACAGCCGTAAGCAGCTGAGTGAAACACAGGAAATCTCTCATCCCTTTCCATGCCATAGCAGTATATAGACCACGGGGGCAGACTGCATGTTTCTGATGTATTCTAACTCCAGTTCACCTGCTCCCCGAAACCGTTTGGCTCCCAGAAGCATTTAATTATTTCTCACTTGAATTTTATTTCTGTCTCTACAAGAGGAAAAAAGAAAAACACAGCTCTGAGTCACATTAAATATTTGAGCAGATTTCTGCAAACCGAGAACAAGACATTTACTAATCTAGGTCATCTTATGAAGACATTGGTGTCACTGTGCTAAATGTCTGCTGTCTAAGAGAGAGCTGCCTCTAGCTGACTTGCTGCTCTGACACAGATTCTGAGAAAAGCCTCAGGAAATACTTTAAGGAAGCTTCTGTGAAGACAGAGACAAATCACGTTTCTAAATGGCTGCACCCAACCCCAGCAGCCAGCTCTGTTTCAGATAATGGAAGTGCCACAGAACACAGCTTGCTGTTGTAGGAAGTAAGCACTGATAAATGCCAGCCTTTTTGCAGCTTTTCACTGGAGGGTTATCCGACTCCAGCTTTCATTTAGTTTGCTGTATTAAGAGAGCAGAAGTTGGCCACAATGCACTCCGAGCTTGCTAAGCACTGTTTAACAGAGATAAGGGGGGAAGTAAACCACAGTTGGACGTCACTCATCAGCCTCCAGCCACACTCCACTCAGGCTGGATATGTGCAGTTATGTTCAATCCCAAGCCAACATGCCCGTCGCTGTGCAACTCCTACACCTTCTCAACCAGCTGTGTCTTCCTGATTGACCAAGTCCGGCAACCTTCTTTTTCCCTCCTGACAATTAATGTCAAAGTGATCCTTCCTGCTAAAATTCCTGGAGGCTAGGATATAACAGGAGAGGAAGAAGCCCAGGAAGCTATAATTTTGCAGGGAAAAATCATGACTGCCAAAGACAAATTAGCAACAAATACTGCAAAGCAAAGAGGAGGAAATACTCCCTCATTTACTACAAGCATGAGAGCTTGTAGATATTCAAACATACAGGCTCTCTGATGATGACCATCCATATCCTCCACAGCTTCCCTCCTGGCTCAGAGATACAGACTGTACCTTTCCAAAGCAAGGTCACTTGGAAATATTCATCCTTCATGTGTGATACAGCAGAGGTAACTGGATAGATAAAAGGCTGCAATAAGTCAGAGGTTTTTTAATTGCATATGAAAAATTAGATTTGTTTTTAATCAGGACAAAAGTAAAATACCCAGATTTAGGGCTATGTCTGAAAGCCAAGTCCTGAAACGCAGAGTGTAAGGACAGCTCACCATGTGCACAGGCTGTACTCCAACCTCTCTTGTTTACTGAATGCGTGCCCAATCATTATCAGCATTACACGTGCCAGCAGCACCAGTGCACTGTGACTCAGGGCAGACAGCAAGATGCTCTCCTGCTGTTATCATCAAACATGACTCAGTTTTCATGCCTTCATGAAGAACTCACATACCTCATGCCTGCCATGAAGGGGAAGCAGTTTTCCTAGCATGAGTACAATGCACAATGCTATCCCCACAAGCCTCAACTGGAAGTTTAGAAGCAGCATAATGAAAAGGAGATTAAGAAATGTAAGTACAAAAGATTACACGGCTTTAAAACAAGAGCAAACCTTTAGAGTTATCCAGAATGGATTTAGGAAAGCTACAATGTTATCCAGCACTCAAAATGGTCACTTCAATTCAAATCACCACATAATACACTACTTAAAAAGCCTGTGCTTCTGAAAAGTCAAGAATTACACCCTGAATTAGAGTTTCCAGGTAATGCTGAAGCCTGCCCGATGATGGTGATGTCTTTGCACTCCTCTGCCTGGAGTTCATTTTACAGTCTCTAATTTTTGCTATTTTTTAAAAAGCAATTTTAAAGGTAAGCAATTTCATTCTCACAGTCAGAAAACCACTTCCCACATTCATTTCTCCTAATCACTTCTCACAAATACTGCTGCTCAAACAACATCATATGTGCAAAGTGTAATTAAGATGTTCTAGATAAATGAACAAATGACAAGTCTGTTTGCATGATGAGAGGTGAAAAAAGCCCACACTGAACAAGCTGGAGGTTCCTGAAGCCTACAGGGGGATAACTGCTGGTTTATAGCAAATCAGAATTGTGCTATCTAATATAGATTAAAATTGACGGGTAAATGAAATGCATTTGCAAACCTCCACTGACAACTACAATGAAATCTATAAATCAGAAGAAATGGACAAATTGATGCTTCTGCCATGTTGTTCTGCCAAAGCCATTGCAGATGTCTCAGGCAGACCATGTTTTATACACAGTGTGTGGTACACAGAGGTGTTGAGTACTTCCCCCTGAGCTGTCCATCCCCAAGGCCTGGCTCACTGAGGTACAACAAATACTGCTCTTATTTCCACTGTTCATTCTGGAAAGTGACAAAAGTCATACTGAAGCTGGTAAAGATATGTGCTATTGCCTCCAACTTAAACAGAGCACTCCTCGCACATTGTGTACAAGCTAGACAGGAAGTCAGAACTGCACATGGCCAAAAAATACATATACTGGGTATGCCAAATTCACAGGTTCTCTAAACACATCTCCTAGCATCAAAAATGACCCATGTCTGGTTTGTCCCTGGGCCTTCCCATCACAGACCTAGTGGCCAGAACTAGTGAGTTGATTTGAATACCTCCTAGATACTGAAGGTCTCCCTTTTACTAGTCCAGCATCTCAGCAGAAGCCACCTGAACGGCCAC
Organism: Amazona ochrocephala; assembly: GCA_039720435.1. Taxonomy (NCBI): domain Eukaryota; kingdom Metazoa; phylum Chordata; class Aves; order Psittaciformes; family Psittacidae; genus Amazona; species Amazona ochrocephala. The sequence goes on along the minus strand of CM077881.1, from coordinate 74,595,945 downwards.
ATTTCCCTCTTCCAAACTGGGGCCCAGAGCCACCACACTTTGCAGCTGGAGACATCCTGCAATCCTGAAGCACTTGGTAAGGGTGGACCACTGCTTCACAGACTAAGAAACAAGCACAGAGAAGCACACGTAAAATTGTTATAGGACTGATTGCTTTCAAGTATTTTCAGGTTTTATGCTTTCAACATTAACAAAGCACTTGAAATATTTCTCCACTAGCTTTTGCTGAGTGGCAGCATTATTAAATTCCATCAGTAAATTGGCATTTATAGAAGAATTGGTGATAAGTTCTGCAAATGAACTCCCAGGCACCAGAACAAATGGAATTACAAGAAGCAAGGAAAAGTTTTTTGCTCTCCTTTTCTTCCTGTTCCACCCAAAAAAGGCATTTATGTGAACAGAGAACCAGGCATTCACAAGTCTGTATTGGCATCAAAGCGCTGGGGTCACACCTGCACACCATTCATTCAAAAAGCCAATTTCAATGACCTTTAGGACTGCTTTCTGCCATGACTGCTCATTCTCACTCCCAGTCATCCGCTTTCTCCTATGGAAGCAAGGGGTCAGGCTGTGAATGACAGTCCTAGCTCCTTTCCAAGGGAGGTGCCATAAAATCAAGTCAGGGCTTGATTTTGCCAAATGCCACCTAGCTCTGAATCTGGTTGCAAAGCCAAACATACTTAGAATATTTAAAGGCCATCCATCAGAATATCAACCAGGGACAAAGATTTCCAGAGGGAAACCATATGAAGTGACTGAAAACCACGTTCACATCAATGAGGCAGAACCCAACACAGGGAGTTTCACAGTTTGGGCACTGTACACACAGTGGAGCAAGCAGATGAGGGACACCAAGAGCACCAAGCTGCTCAGGCCTCTCATCCTCTACAGCTGCAGAGCATCCTGGCTACACCAGAGGAACTTGTGAGAGTCCAATGTGCAGCTGTGTTAATCACAGCTAATCAAAAGCCAGGAGAGAAGACCTGGGTCCTGAGGAAACATAAAGATTAATCACTTTAGGGAGTCTTTTTGCATATGTGGTTCCCCCTGCCAAGATAACGTTTTATTTCCATTACCCTCAGCTAGACTCCTTAGACCTGAGGAACTGCTTGTTCCCACACTGGCCCAGAGCGACTTCTGAGAAGCCCAGGGACTTGTCTTCCCCTCTTTCCTAAGCAGCCAGCCATTACCTGTGAATTAGTCCCAGGGAAAGGAACTGGATTAGTGATTGTTCACTTTCTAGCACAGCACTGTCTCGTATTACACCAAAAATCCACCAATGCCCTCAGTCACAGAGATGGCACAATAATTAATGTACTGCTAGGGGTGAAATCATCCTCCCCACCCCTCCTCCCCGTGGGACTGGTTCAGAAATCAAAGCAGAGCAGCAAGAAGGTCTGCATCCCCGAGACCCACACTTCACAGTATCTCTCACTTAGGCACCAATTGAGACATTGTCAGCTGTCCAATACTCCCAGAGGACAAAACACATTCCATACGGTTTAGTGTGAGGTGTCCTTGCCGATGGCAGGGGGGTTGGAATCTTAAGGTCCTTTCCGACCCTAACTATTCTATGATTCTATCTAACCAGACAGCATCACATCAGAGAAATAACCAACCCTTTTGCGTGCCCACAGTACACATAAGGAAGAAAGGAAGGAAGGAAGGAAAGGAGTAGGTAATTATACTGTGCTATAGATACAGAAGATGAAAAGAGCTTTATAAGGAGTATAAAACAAGGAAGTATATGTTGATTTTATTTCCCAAAATGTTTAACCATAGGCTGTTTTTGCAACCTGTCTAAATCCACTGCCAGCTATGGATTCAGCAGCTATTTACAGGCTCATACTGTAATTCTGGAAGCACTACATTGTACACCCAGTTTGGTCACCAAGACATCTGCCCAAAATGAGACTCTGGCTGCAAGCATCATTGCACTGATGATGATGATCCCTGAAAGAGATCCTAAGCAGCAGGTAACTCTGACATGGTATTCACTGATAAAGTCCCTTTAAAGGAAAAGAAGGGTTAATCTCCTTAAAGAACTATAATTAGTTGGACAGGAAAGTCAATTCTGTCTTCCTGATTGAGCAACAGTGAGTGCCAAGTGTCTGAACACACGCAGGGAGGGCAGACACACACAGCCTTCAAGAGCAAGCCCTGCTCCAGCTCCGTTCCGTTGATGCAACCAAGTACCATGTTTGCCTCCGCGCTCTGAGACCTGGATTTACATGAGGAATACAGGCTGATTTCTCTATAGCAATCTTCTATATTAGAAGCATAATGTTTTGCTGCTTTGCTTTTTAAATCTGAGTAAGAAACCCAAACTGTGCCATACCCCTCTCCTGCACCAGTGCTGCTTGAATTTCAAATATAGACGATTCTCTTTTCTTCTTTTTTCAAAGACCAAGCAACTTTAGTACAACACAATTACAATAAGTGGATTCTAAGTAAGACCTTCGGAAATAATCAGTTCCTGTAGTTGACACAAGCAGCTTGCTTTGCAGGTCTAGTTCAATAAAACATTAAAATGCAATACTGGGTGAGTTTTGCGGCACTTGATTTTCCCCCATGTACATTTGATTTCATTTATCATTTCAGCCTCAAGTCAAGAGTTCAGTATTTAGTTTCTATATTTAATTATGTTTTCTTTTCATCATGGCTTTTTCCAGATAAATATTTAATCAGGGTGTTCACTGGAATATAAAAATTACTAGAGTGAAAAGAAGGAAGTAATAATATTCTCATCCTTACATGCAACGGTGTATGTTAAATTCTAGAAGGTTGATTAAAAAAGGGCAACAATGTCACTGAATGAAAAACCCGTTAATAAGCCCTCGAGGAAAAAACAAGCTAAGTAATGGCAAAAATTAACAACCGGAATATGAAACCATCACACCTTTTAGACAGTATCAGGGACCCATTCATGCTTCAATAAGATGCAATAAAAGCAAATATAAATTGAAGTTCAATGCGTCTATCACTTGCACAGTGGGTCAGAGATCAGACTTGTTATTCCAGCAAAAAAACCTGTGTCCTGATACAAATTCCTCAGAACCCCAAATCCTCCTGTTTCACAACAGCAGAAGGAATGCTTATTTTTGGCAACGTCTATGTGCAGTGTGAGTGCTAAGCATTGACAGTTACATCATCACTGTTACCCATCTTTCACTTTGCCTTTGCCTACAACGAATTGCTTTGTTTCCTGAGATTATTCAAAATAAAACTTGCTATGGACCAAACATTTCAGTTACTGGAAAACAGGGAATTTGCTGTAAAAACTGCTGCATAAAAAATTATGTTTCTTACATATTTCCAGGTAGCTCTTCCTGGCTATAACTGTGTAACATATATATATATACACACACACACAGAGTATATATATATTATAAACATATATATATATGTGTAACATAAATATATATATATATTCTCTCTCCGAGTTTTGTCTGGTTTGCAGTCCTATTCTCTGCACCTTTTTCTTCATCATAGTCACTGATGAGACCATTTCTTCCTGCAGAAATTACTCATTTTTAATGTGCACCATCAGTCTTCTGTTATTGCCTTTGCTTACTGCATGTAAACCAAACTTTCTTCTTTTTCCTAAATCATGTGAAGATATGTTGTTCATCAAAACCTATCTACAGACGAAGTTTCTTTCTAAACTAGGCAAGAGGTAGGTAGTTTGCTTCATAAAGTGAGAATTGTTACTTGGATTTTTCAGCTTTTTTGGCTTTTTTCATTTACTGTCAAATAGGGTTTTGACATCAAACTTTGATGCAGCCACATAAAGCTTCTGAAAATACGTAACATTAACAGAAATTTTAGACAATCCTTTAGGAAACTGCAAGGTTTTCCTTATCCATCAACATCCTCTATTTAGGGTCCCAAAGAATGCATGGCTTCAAATCCCTCTGCCTGTCTTCTGTGCCTTCCAGAAGTTAAAGCAGAGAGGTTACCAGCCATCACCCTAAATTGGGAGATGTCAGGTGACAGTGACACACACTGCTCTGAAAGTCAGTCACCTTAACTGTCATGGACTTGAAAAGATAAAGACTGAAACCTCCAATTTAGGCACTGCTTCTGTTCTGGACATCTGAACTGCTGGAGTGTTTTGGCATTTTGCTTTCCCATTCGAAAAGCTCACTTTGTCTCCGGGCTCTGGCAAACCAGGGGCAGAGGTGAGCTGTGACAGCCTAAGGTGCTAATGTCCCCAGGCACCTACTCTGCACCTCTCCAGTAGCGCAGACACCAGAACACAGCATGCGTCACATCTGCAGTCTCTCAGCCATTGGCAGTACAGCACAGCTGGGACAGTCCCACTCCCCCTCAACCCTGTCCTAGCCACCAGTTCATCTACAGACCTCTGGCACTCATGCAGTCCACAGCAAACAGCTCTAGGGAGGTGAATCCTACACTCCAAGAGGCAGCAGATATTTACCTGCTGGTTCGAGAGTCTCAGATGCTCAATGAGCAGACCAGCAAACACTGGCACACAGGATGAGATAGGAGAGCGCAGCAAGGAGCAAACAAGGGTCCAGGACCATCTCTTCCAGCCAACCAGCTAACTTGAAATCGCGCTGGCATTTCAGTCAGGCTGTGCCAGCAGGGATAAATAAGCTTTTGGAAGGGTTACAACAGCACTGGCAAACCATCCATTCTGTTGTCACTGATTTGGGGACAAAACAGAAGAAAAATGTTTAAGATGAGTCTAAGAGCCATGAACCTGCAGCAGAGAGGGAGGAATTACTTACACTGCAATCACCTCTGTCAGAACTAGTCCATCAGAGCCCTTATACTGGGCAAAAAAATTCTCTATTGCAAGGGTTCAACCCAGTTAAAATTAGTGTTGGGAAAAAGCGAAGAATGGAGAGTGCTTCAAATGCCTCCTGCTGGATTGCTGTTCATGTTTGAAAATCATCACAAGGGTAAAGCGACTTTTGCACTCAGAGCGCAGCTTTGCAAAAAGGGAAACACACTTTGGTCAGGAACCTAGAACAGTTTCAAGGACTAAGGTCTAACAGAAAACAGTTTTAAGAGCTCATCTTTCATAACAAACGCTTTAACAACAACATTTTGTTCCTTTGATTGCTTAAAACACAAAAAACAACTGCCGTATATGGATGCAAGTGATATACAGATTCCGTGTGAAGGTTTCCTCAAGTACCCAGAGGAGTAAAGGCCCTAAGGATGACTGCTAACCCAGCTCAGGGCTAGGTTATTTGGTACAATCAGTAAGACTTTGTCTACACTGTGAGGCCAAAAAAAACCCAGTTAAAAAACCAGAAAACCCCGCACGCCTCAGGTTGGCACACAGATGTTAACAGGAAGTTTTAGTGTAAGCAAAATACTACATACATGTTGTAATTCAGATGTGGATATAGGCATGTGTGAGTATATGCACTGTTCGCCCCATTCCATAGAAGTAGTGTTGGCCCAGACAGCTGATCTAATGACACTGACAGAGTAGGATTAACCTGCTAGCAAAATCTTCACTTTTACTGTTCCAGAAACACAGCATTCCTCCTCAAAAACTGAGAGTATCACAGCCAAGATCTGTGATTTACTGTCCCAGACCCGTGATTTACTGTTAGGCCAAGAATAATTCTCATATTCGCCATATCCTCAAGTCTTCAATGTTTTATTTGCGTGCTTTTCAGAGCTGGAAGAGGACTTCTGGGATAACTGATAGAAAAACCAACTGAGACAAAGGGGCTGTGCCCAGTAATGCTAACAAAATGCAAGGGTACCAGAAGATGTGCAACAGAAACGAACTACATCACTACAGGTATCTCTGTGCCGTTCAGAATGTTGCACACACTTACTTACAAGCACATTTCTACTATTTGCACATGCTAGGTATGTCAGGCATCCTTTTCCTTGAGTCTCCCTCAGGTCATCCATCCCTGTGGACAGCTCAGATCGCAACAACGTTTTCCAAACTTCCAAAGACACACATCAGATACAGAACTTTCTGTGAAAGCTACATTTGCAAATACCCACACCAGGCAAGATGTCAGACCTGAACCAACAGCAAATTCTGCCTCTGAAAGCATCCTGACAATATGCCCATCAGCTTCCTGGGAGCGTTTGTTATTGAGGAAGACCAGAAGAAAAGCCAGTGTAGACAGAGCTGCGTGACTCCTGGCACTCACATCAGCCAAGAAGGTCCTGACAAAAATACCATGAGACGACAGAGAGCAAGCCAGTCATCATGCAAATAAAAGGTATCAGACACAGCGACCTTATTTTGTTAAACAGCACAAGACTGCCATGTGACAGAGTGATGCTAATTACTCTAATTTGAGAGCCCCTCAGAGTAATGGACAGGAGGGAGAGGGGAGAGAGACAGAGAGTAATTAAGGCTTTATAATTATTACTTTTAAACAAAAGAGCCCTCAGTCCCAAGTTGAGCCTCCCCAGAGCAGCTCAGGCTCTTGCAGCAGCAGGGATGCTGGGGCTCAGCACGGACCAGAGCAGCGTGGCACTGCCAGGCAGCGAGTCCCCAGTCCAGCCCTCGCAGAGGGAATGGGAAGCTGGCACGTGGCCCACGCCGCCTTGGGCTACCAGCTATTATAATGCATTGCTGGCAAAGCTCCTGCAGCCACAGAAAGAGAGGAGGAAAATTAACTCAGGTTTAATAAACACTGTAGGGTAAACATAATTTCAGATAGACACCAGATATAAATACTTGGCTTTTTCTTAAAGACACAGCCTATTTCCAGGCAACAGCATTCAGATCTTAAAACAATGAGGTCTCCCATAGCTTTTCCTTATGTCTATCTAAAAGAAAGGTCCCCAAGAAGATGGGGTTTTTTCATTCCCAATTTCAAACACAGGATCACAACATCTCAGATGACATTAGAACAAAATGAGACTAGGGGATGGGGTATTACTGAAGGCAGGTGTCTGTTACAACCCAGCCAGAGTATCCTTTGCACCAGATAACCTTTCAGTCAAGACAAACAGTATAACTAGGGCAAGCGTGTTTGTAGGGTCGGGGCACAAACAGAAACCCACACAGAGAGCCTGGAAAACTTCATCCCTAAGTAAGTGCTGCCAAGAGCACTCACTGATATGATGGGCCTCAACTCTACAGATCAGAAGGATAAACACATCTCCAAGTTGCAAGGATGACAAACGGCCCTTTATCAAGGCTTGGAGCCTCGATATTTTGGTGTTGTGAAATACCTGCAAAGACACTCATACAGCAAAACAATTACTAAATATAACTAGGAGAGAGATGCATATGGTCACACAAGTCACTTGTCACGTAGTCTTTGGAGAATAAGAGAAAATGCCTACCAAACAGCTAAAAATTAGGAAAATGCATCTTCTGAAGCAACAGCAAGGTAAACGTCAGCCTACAAGTCTGGCACACACCCTATGTTTCACTAATCTGTTACAAGAAAAGATACCCGCGTCTTAAGCTACTCCTCAAAATTGTCAGCAACTTTGGTTTCTAGTGCAACACCATCAGGATTCTTCCACTCATGCAGGTGCCCCCCTCAGCAGACAGCGACATCAATGCATTGATTTTGACGCTTCATCAGTAGGAAAGCTCCAATTTAAATTACACTTGCTGTCACAAACAATTTGCGCTGTGCCACACTCTGCCTGCCCAAAGTTTCTCCCTAGCATGTTGTTGGCAAGTTAATGAGAACACATCTGCTAGCTCCGATCAGCACATCCTCCAGAGCGGCAAGACGAACTAGAATATGACATCTCAGATGGTTTTGGTACAGCAAGTACCATAGAAAGCAGCTGAAAACACAAGATAAATGAATATAACCATAACAAAAGACAGAAAGTAGTACTAAGGGACAACTCATCCACTTTGTTCTAAAGTCCTGTTTTGACGGGAAAGTATAAGATCTAGCGATCTGTCTTGTGGAGGGGAGTTGCAATATGAAGGGCTGCCATCCAAATAAGTCCCATTTAAAGCAAGACTAAACTCTGAAGGCAAGGAGGGAATAAATCATATGAGTATCTGTGGGTTACAGCTGAATGCCAGCACATTTCGTGGGATAAGACAGCCAAAATATATACAAATATAAAAAAAGAAGGATGAATTTTCCATTAGACGGAACAACAAGAGATAAAGGAGGCCCCAGGAAACATTGATCTTGCTTCCAAACATCACGGACACACTTAGGCTGGGGCAGAATGGAACCAGTATGTCCTCACCCCCCCAGAAGTCTGCATTACAGCAAAGCCGTAAGATCACAAACAAACACTGCAGAGAGGAATCAGGTAAACAGCAGAGTCCAATTAGATAGTCTCTGCTACCACAATTAGACCTACAAGACTGGGTTACCTAAAGCTAGTGAATGAATTAGCAAGAGCAGAAAAAAGGGGGAGGCGGGGGTAGAACAAACCGCAGGTTCCCCTGCAACAGCAGAATTAACACTAAATATGTGAATACGCTCCAGGGAGTTTCCACCCTGTACATGCTTCCCAATTACTTCAGAGCGCTCACGTTTCAGTATAGAGCGGGAAAAAGGCAAGATGGCTCTGCTTTTTAAACAAAATGTGACAGGAGGCCAAAGATTGATCACATCAGTGATGGAAACCCACCAACCCCATACAGAAACCCCTGTATTTCTGTTGTTCATCACAGTTATCACAAATGTGACGATTGCTTTTTGTCATTAAGAAGCAAGATAGTATTTTTATGAAGGGAAAATGATGACATTGAGGAGATCTCGCAGGGTGACCAGCAGCAAGTCACAGCTAATATGGCTGGGGCAGAGAGGTTCTCCAAGGGCACCAAAGCTCAGCAAAGCCATTCTGCATTCCCACTGAGAGCACAGCCTGCTGTTTCTCTACTCTCAAACCTTTTCTGTCACACATACCTCACAAAACCCACATTCATTTTTGTCTTCCCACGTCTTCCTGAAAGAAGAACCTAATCCTGTATTGGTAGAGACAGGCGGTTGTTATTATTATCTACAGGAAAAACAAAAGATACTCATCTTATCTAAGGTTCAGCATAAACAATGGATGGGGAGAAGGGAAGTGGAGACCGCACTGCAGCACTACCATTCAGTATGGCCCTTTTAAGCACCAAAGGTCTAGATGTCTTGCCCCCTTTCTGCAGTCAGGGAAATGGAGAGGTGAGGACGGGGCACTGCCCCAGGAGACGCAAAGGCAGAACCCACCATCAGGAGTGGCACCCACAGGCAGCACTGCCTGTGCAACTCAGGGTTATTTCAAGCAATGCTTCCAAGATGTGGAGATCAACACATGAGTAAATCATGGTTTTCTTCACATAAAAAGGCAAAAAAGAGGTATGTTTCCATTGCACAGGCAAGCAATTTCAGCCATACCACATTCATGTGACTGCAGCTACAGGGGACAAAAAGAGGCACTGTGCAGTTGGATATAGCCCAGCCCAGGTCCAAGTTAATCACTTCCTCAGATCAGGTCATGGAGGAGCAGTGCTGTCACAGATGTTTACACCATCCTTCCCCGAGATAACCAAGGAGAACTGCATGAGAACAGAGAGCAGACAACAGACTGAGAGCCAGTACCACTGCACCTACCCTGCTTGCCTCACAACAGCACTCACTCTCCTCTCCGGGGAATAAGGAGTATATTCTGCTGGGAGAAGCTCTGGTGCTGGTCTTTATCTGAACTTCAGCTAGCACAGTAACAGTCTAATTCATGGTAAGGGCTCCCTGAGTGATATAACAGGTTTTGGGGGTTTTTTTGCCAGGTTTCATTAAAAAGAAAGAAAACTCTATTGCTTTCTCAACAAAGCAACATGAAAAAAACAGCAATAACTCTATGTTTATGCAGACTTCCATGCAGGAACAACTAGCTAGGACATTATTCCAAAAGAAAGACAAAATCATTGATACAGACCCTTGTCAGAGAGCTGATTCACTCCCTTTTGAATAAACTACAAATACAACAGAAGTTCTTGCTGAAATACAAGATAACTTCTTTTTAATGCTGAGGCAATAAGAGAGAGAGGACAGCAGAAATCTGTTATGAAAGAAGAGAAGAGCAATATGCGAGTGCCAGGTACGAATTCAAGCAACAAGTTCCATGGGGAATATGGATCTTCCGAAGTTCATTTGCTCAGAAGCTTCAGCTGCATGAAGACAACATTCAAGATAAACAAAGCATGCCAATGTTCAAAGTCAGGTTCACAAGCAGCTCCATCACTTCATTATGCTGGAAAACAGCAATAGGAAAAAGAGAGTCATTTCTAAATGTTTTGCCACCACTTCTTGCTTGACAGCACAGGATCACTTTTCACAGGCAGCCATTTCAGACCTGAAACAGAATTAGATGCGCTACAGCAAGGATTTATAGTTTCTTCTGAAGGTCTTAACATTACTTCCTCCCAGAGCGGCTTGGCTGGCATAAAAGGAAGGATATGCTGCAATAGAGTGGCATTTACTTGCAATTATTTGTTTGCCTCAAAACATTAGCATCTTCCAAACATCACGGGTGGAGGAAGAAGGTGACAAGTCATCTAAGGGGTGGCAAGAGGAAGATGAGAATTTCCATTACTAACTACGTGTTAGGTAGTCCCACCCCAAAAATGTCGTGATGCTATCCTAGGATGTGAGAAGAGAAAGATCACGGTTTCTACGTGTCAAATTACAGGAGTCACATTCACATTATTTCAGGGCAGCTCACATCCAGAACCTGCAGGAACACCATCAACCTTGAAGGTCAGCTCCTGAAATCCTTACAAGTGATTCTTGTATTTCAAGCCAGGCTTGAAGAGAAGTTTTGATCAGAGCTTTCTTCAGATATCACAAGAGTATTTAGCAAATATTTTCACACATCATAAGCACTTATTTTCAGTCCCAGAAATGGACCAGGAAAAGCTACAAAGTAGTTTTCCAAATACAATTTTACACCAGTAGATACCCTAGGATAAACACTCACAGCCCTAAGGAGACCTAGAGTAAACAGATGACTTGACTCCAGGCTTAGCTCATCACAAAATACTTAAGGATGAGACTGACATTCATCAAGAGACTAAAAAGAAAATCAGGTAATTTACCTCACAGAGGCCACGATTTGCTGTCTGAATCTCTAACCCACTTCAGACCGGTGAAAATCTATCCTTCATTTTGCTTGATCAAGTAAGTTTTAACAGAAGTTAACAGTCACTGTTGTGAAAACACTTCTGAGGATATAGATTGTGTTACAAAGTCACCCGTTCCTGAAAGCTTGCTAAACCAAATCTTTAATAACACCCTACCACTACATCACTTTCTCACGTATCTTTGCTCCTTCCTTCCAGCTTAGTAGATGGTACCCAGGGAATACAAAAAACACGTTCACAAATCCCCTCAGCAGAGCTGGCGTACCAAACAAATATCTACAAGTCTCCAACAATAACAAAACAAAGTAAAAAAAGTAGTAAATGAAGCTGTGCTTAACTTCATTATGTGAGAAAAAAACACGGGTATTTCCTCCACCAAAAACATCAGGCATGCTAATAAACAGCAAGCAATGGCAACTAGCCAAGTAACGCATCATAAATAGCAAGAGTGCTTTTCTCTACCAAGAGACAACAGTGAAATGAGCTGGACTGTAGGAGTCCAGCTGGGAAGAGGTTTTTACAGAAGCATATTCATGGATTTTTATGTTTACCATTTCAAACATGAACATGTGAAAAGGTTAATGTTCTTCTGTTTCTTCCCTTTGAAGGTCATGAAGGAAGCAAAAATAAAGCGCTCTTTGATACTACCACAGCCTACATGGAGATGCTATTTAACAGTACGAAGCTGTTTGGAGAAAGACTGACTAATTTTCTTTCAAGCAAATCCCAAAGCCTTCTATGAGCTCTTTACATAAATCTATGAACTTCATACAAATAAACATGAAGAGTTTCATGTTTTCCAAGATGAAATCTGGGGGGGAACCTCTAAAGTTTGTAAACCCTTGAATTCCTGTGTTAAATAATGAGCATTAGTCACTGGTTTCAGTTAAACCTAGAAAAACGTATTTTAAGAAAATGCCGCTTTGTGTAGCCTTTGCAGATCAATGTGCTTGGGTTTGCACTTTGGTCTTTCCCTTCTCCCAACCCACATATGAGCTTTATATCCCAGCAGCCATTTCAAGACTGTAAAAAGGTCTTTTGTTGCATTGCAATGTGTTCTAGCACAAATGGAAACGTTTCAATCGAATAACAAATAATGTGTTAAGATATAACTATGCTCATTAAAATTCTTCATAAAGCTTGAGCTTTCCCATAGCAGAACCTCATGCTATGGGAAGTTTCCATCAGCTCCTGTTCTGAACACTGTCCACAGACTGTCTCGATGACATCTAACACACACTTCCTCCTACCCTATTGAGGACCTGACAGACAACTGCATGTCACCAAGAGGACTGGCACCACGAGCTGAACCGCAAGATTGCTATTCATTACATGGCAGGGCCAAAAATCTTTCTGCATTTCACCAAGATGTTGCCACAAGGAGAGACAGCACCCAACTCCCCTGCAATAATGAAGTGTTATCTAATGGGATAAATATTTGAATCGGGGATTGCAAACATACTGCTAGGCTGTTTTTTCCTCCTGCTTTCACCATAGCTGACACTGGCTGAGAGGAACACATGCACATTTATGTTCAGCACTGTCTCCATTCCAGAACAGCTTCAGCATGAGAGGCAATGCCAACAAGCACATGTGTGGTGACAAGCTGACAGGTCTGCTGAGGTCCCACCATATTGCAATTGAATGCCCCGGAGAACATGGAGATCCAAGGGTGGTGGTCTGGGTTTCAGCTCTCAGAAATGATGCCAATAAATACATGAATGCAAAACAAAGGCCAGAAGACATTCCCTTCCAGAAGGCAGAGGGAAAACAAAACAATGGCACAGGTTTTTGGGGGGTTGATTTCATCCCTTGCTTTCTGAAACAAACACCTCCCCATAGCCTTCTTTCTTCACCTCTACTGCTTAGGCAGCTTCATTTAGTTGATCACTGGGAACTGGGCTTCATTCAGCACCTTAAAATCTGCTCGCCCAGACTGCTCCTTCAGGCACTGGCAAAGTTTTTAACTAATAAGCACTTGCCTGTTAAGCTGAAGATAGAATTACTTATAAAATGAATTATGCCTTCCTGGTTGAACTGGTTTTCATTAACATCTGGAAGGAAGGCTTAGCAATTTTGCCTGTGACCATGTAGCTTATGGCCAGCTCCGCCGAGAGGGCAGAAGAGGGATGCCCACAGTCCTGGGCACCCACAGAGACCAGGTCCATCCACCAGTGACCTCCACAGCACAGAAAGAGAGCATCAGTACCACAGCCTGGGGAGAGCTGGTGGCACATTCACCAGGACAGCAAGGTAAGGAGATTTTACCTGATGAAAGGATAACACCATTGCAACTGTAATGGCCATTTACTTATCCTTGAGTTTTTACTTGCTAGCACATTAAAGACAAATGAGAATCAAGCCTGACACAAAAGGGAGAAGAGAGGGAAGAAAGGGACGTTCACCACCCTTGAGATGCTCAGGTTCTGTTTGCACCAAAAATAAAAAGCTTAGTTCTGGTGAAAGACAAAACTAGAGGAGTTACCTGAACTTCTGTGTGCATCCATCCCAAAACAGCAGACAAGGACTCCCAAAAATTCATTAGGCAATGCAAGTCTACAAATTGCACATATACTTTGAAGCAAGCACTGAGTTTACAATGCAGACTGAAAACATCCTCAAAGCCTCCAATGAAAGGCCTGAGTTTTCCAGAGTGAAAGGAAAGTACGCATGCATAAAGAAGTCAATTCTCATTCTGGAAGACATGCCTTTTCCTTTTTGTGACTAAAAAAGGAGCGATATTTTTTCAGATATTACCAACGCTCACATAAGCCCTGTAAAACCAGGCTCACAACAACAACATTCATGGAGTTGGTTGGCATTTTAACAAGAATGGGCTTGTACTTAAGCCAAACAGCTGTAAGGCAGGCACAGGAGGGCAGCATCTAAGTTTAAGATACATAAGTAAAACAATATCAAAGTAGTAACAACAAAGTAGCCTCAAGAATTATAACATCAGGTAATCATCACTAAGAAGATCAAAAGTAAAATTTGTAGTTTGATTATTTATTATGTTGGGGGTTTTTAATTATTATTATTATTTATTTCAGCTTTGGCCAACTATTTTGAAGGCATTTGAAACTAACTGAGGCTACTGAATGTTGCTTTGGCTTCATTGTCAGCTGAATTCACACAGGAAACAAACAACCAAGTATCTGTTTCTCAGCAAGTAGGTTAACCTTTAACACCCACATTGTCTTAAGGGAGGGTATAAGGGAAGAAACCCTTCCCAAACTGGACCAGGCTTCTGAAGAGAAACAACACATCAAAGCATGAAGGATCCATACAAATGCCATACCCTACCTAGTTCCTCTGACACGCTTCCCATGTCTGCTGTGCAGCTCTTGGCTCACCACAGACAGATCCTCTGCCCACACGGAGCCAATTATGAGTTTCTTAGTCACAAAGAAATCATGTCAAGCAGAGTTTACCCTGTAACTTTCTGCTGGGATGGGCCATTCCTCTCCTCTTTCAACATGGACAGGGGCAGACAGTTCTGAAAATTGCCAGTAATTACTGGGAGCTTTTCACTGTCCTTCTTCAGGTCAAGAAATTTGTTGTGTCTAGAAGCCAAAACTCTGTAAGTAACACATGCAATATTTTAGACACACACACGTTTATTCTACATACACACATACGTACTGTATATACCACAAACATCTTCTGAAAAAGATCCACAAAGTTGGATTTCAGGCCTTAATCCAACTCAAACAACTGGGGCACATGAGAAAACCTTTCTGGATGGGGAGATCATCCTCCATCTGTGTTCTTTCAGCATCCTTGCAATTTCCTCACAGTTTCAGAAACTGACCACAACTAGGAGTGGGAGAGCACGTTTGAAGTGGATCCAAGTCCGTCAGATGCTTCTTATGCTCTTTCACCCACGAGGGGTTTTGCAGGGAGGAGCAGGGGCAGTTTGCTGGGAGCAGGCTGTTTGGGGTATCTTCTGCCAAGTCTCTTCTGGGACTTCTTGTTAAGCAAAAGGGGTAAGGATGGCTGAAGGGAGAGTCTGAACTACAACACAAAGTAAAAGTATTCTAATGTCTTAAGTGATAGACAAAGGCAATTGAATCAGAAACAAACAAACTGCTATGTTTATCATATATATGCTATTGTTACAACAGAGGTTCTATTAAAATAAGAGCTCTCCAGTATCCAAATGTGATCAGTCAATAGGTGATACACATTTCGCTGAGCATCATATCCTTCTGATCTCTAAACTGCATTAGAAAAGACAGCTGCAGTCGACTACTCCTAATAAATATGTTACTGCAAAATAAATACACCCTTTTTCTGTGTAAATATATTACTGTTTTACAACAAGTACCTAAAATAACAGTTAAGATTTTGCTCTACCATAACATCTTATAGTGCATTTAGGGATACCATCATTCTGCATGGCTACTGCATCACAACAGAGCAAGGACAGTATAGTACAGTATAGTATAGAGTATTCAAAGGGAAATGATATACGAGTTTCACTACATCACTGGCACAACATACCATGACAATGCCAGAAAACCCGACTCTGGCTGATTCAGAGTGCAGCAGCACTGTTGTTAACCAGCAGGGAGGCGCAGCTCTGCAGGTCCTTTAGGCACTTTGGCTCTCTTCTTCCTCCCAAGCAGCCAGTTCCGTACCAGACGCTTCATGCTCTCACTGGCTACAGAGCAAGGGCTGCAGACTGCTCCTTAGGGCTGTACTCCCCTGAAAGCAGGCTCACGTTTTATATGCCTTTTTAAAAAGGTGAAAGCTCCGTGCCCTGTACTCCTTCTGCAGACACCCAGCGCCAGACTCTCCTGAGGCTGATGCAGGGAAGTCCAAACATTACCAAAATCCACTGCATTTCCATAAATCTCCCACAAAGGTTTTATTTCTGAGAACAGCAGCTGAGCCACGGCAGAAGCCAGGCACCACACTATGTCACTGAAACACAACTTCTGCTAGCGTATGACCCCAGAAACCCAAAGGCGTTTCATAGAATGGTTTGGGTTGGAAGGGACCTTAAAGCTCACCCTGTTCCAACTCCCTGCCACAGGCAGGGACACCTTCCACTAGGACCAGGCTGCTTCAAGCCCCGTCCAACCTGGCCTTGAGAGCTGCCAGGGATGGGGCAGCCACAGCTCCCCTGGGTAACCTGTGCCAGCGCCTCAGCACCCTCACAGGGAAGAATACCAAACATTAACACAAGCATAGCAGCATAGCTAACTCATTTTTATATCCTCTGCCATTTAAACCTAAGGCTATTGGCAAAGTCCAAATCACTAGATCAGAAAAATTACAGAGGCCACAGCGCTTTTAACATCTATGCACCTGCTGAACTTCAATGACAAGTCAAGTCTTGCTTACGTATAAAGATTTAGGAGGTTGGGATGACTAACATAAATGAATACATGCATTGGGAAGTACACAGGAGAGAAAGGGGAACAGTGCTATTTTGTCTGTGACAACTTTAATAGCCACCTCGGCACAGCACACTCCGAAAAGCAGCAACAGAAATGTAAACCACCTGGTTTGGCTGGATGCCTGCATTGCAGGGCACTTGACCCTAGGACTTCCTGAGCTCCTGCTACACTGGATCTCCAGCAACAGCCTGGATGAGTAACAACCAAAGAGCACTGACATGTAGCAGCGGGGTTACAAACAACTTCCTCCACCGAGACATCTCCTACTGTAATTAGAGGGAGGCAAGCAGCATGGGCAGGGAGAGCTGCTGGCGCTGTAGGACAGGGCACCAGCATCCTGTTCAGCACCAGCTACACCACATCCATCCCACTCCTCTGCCTTCCCCTTCACATAACCCAAGAAATCTTTTTAGCACCAAGTCAAGCAAAGGAAAAACCTTTATGAGGAAGTGGAGCAAAACAAGATCATCTCTTTGAGTCTTCTGGCTTATAGACAGGCTTCTTGCTCATCCTTCGAAACAGAAACTAGCCTGGCTTCCAGTCACAAGGGCCAGGAAGCTTAACAACAGCAAACACCAAACAAGCAACGTAAAACCAAACAAACAGCTTTGATGACTGCAGCAGACCCTGGTCAGCAGCCACCACCTTTCCCTATCATGACTCAGTACATCCTTTCTGTACCATCACATCTGGCTGCTCATGCTGGACTCTCCTCAGAGCAGCAGACAGCTCCCAAACTGAGAACTACCTGCTTGTACTAGTTGTGCTTTTGTTGGACCAGACAGAGAGGTATGCATAGGAGCGCATGGAGGAAGTACCGTATAAAGGAGATGGCAAGAACAACACAAGGTTTTCCTCTTGACCTAAATGCCCAGGCCCAAAATAAAAGAGAAACAGGGAGGTACAAGGATTGGAACCACTAGTGCTGTGGCCCAGGGAAACCAGGGGGCCATGCAGGCGGGCACACCAGACCCAAGCCAGGCACAGAAGGGCCAACCTCTGAAGAAGCCACTATCCTCAGGAAAGAGCAAGCTGCAGACATGCAAACTGCTGTAGAAAATGGAACTAAGTTTGTAGCTACAACTTAGCCTAAATTTCTCTTTAAAAGCTACCAGAAGTTGGTTGGGGACTTTGGTGGTGGTGGTGGTTTCTGTATTGTTTTTTTACTCTCTGTTCTCTCTGGAAATAAAGCCACAAGCATCCTTCAGTATTCAACTGGGCAGTATCACTGTTATTTAATGAGACATCCAGATAAGAGACTTAGAAAGATGGTCTCTCCCTTACTTCTGTAGAGTTCACCAGGTAATTCAGAGTCACAGCCAATAACTTCCATCATTCCCCATGCCAGAGAGAGAACAGCATTTTGCCATATTTATTTGGGGGAAAGGAGGTGGAAGCAGCTTTAAGTGTATAAACTGTTAGGATGCAGCATGGAACAGATTGACCTCCCAGACCTCCAGCTACGTGACTAACCCTGACAAGTTCAGAACTGGATTTCTTCCAGTTTTTCTTGTGAAACATTTGATTTTTCCTCCAGGTTGTTACCACCCTTTTTTTCAGTGCAGTGATCTAACCAGAGCTCCATACTTTTGCACAAATCTAGGCTGTTTTGTTCAAGCAAGATCTTGAAATATAATTGAAGCTCTAAGGGTGGGCGCAGCCAATTTGTTTTGATAATGTTTCCTGTTTATAACAATCCTAAATTTCATTGCATAGGGGAATGAGATCATCAGTAAGGCATGGAAGGAGGGAAGTAGGATGTTTACAGCACCCAATTCATTTTACCTGAGCTTACAGACTTCATCACTTTGCAAACCTTGAATAATTCAATCCACAGGCGCATACAGAAAATATACAGGGTTCAATGATCAGGACACCTGTGAACTGTCTCCACCAAAGAAAAGTCATCACAGCTGGAACCAGATGATGCTAAGCATCCTCTTACTATGCTACAGAACATGCTATAGAGCATGCTACAGAGCAAGGGGAAAAGAAAAAGCTCACAGGTTTCAGGAGATAAAATGCACAATCCGAACACATCTGAAATTTGTTACGGGCTAAAGAAGTAGTTTCAAGCACTTATCTCAGCAGAAAACAACTAGACTATTTGAAAGCTACGCTATACCATCGTGACTCTTGAACACTATCTGAAACCTAGACTGGCTTCCAGCCTCCATCCAGAAGATAAAGGTCACCTTTTACATGGCAAGATCAACTGCAAATCAAAAGCAGGATCTCACAACACTTAGGAACAGGGAAGAGAGAAGGATACAACAAAAAAGCTCAACACTTGATCCTGGAGCATTCGTGAATTTCTCTGAATAGTATTTTCCACATAAAGAGCCTCAATTCATAAAGCTTAGTTTGAGACTCCCATCTAACTGACAGAGGAGGAGACAGCAGGAGACAGTAAGAGACAGTAAAAGTGGTTTTCAATTCAACTGGAATAACAAGGCAGGGGAGAAGCAGTGAGTCTTGCTCCCTTTACCAGCTACATGTTAAATCCAGGCCACTGCTTCTACTGCCAGACATTAACACACAGTATATTATTCAGTTCTTTCATTATTAATGAGGCACAGCGAAAGAAATCACAGTCTACCTCTGACTCATATGGATTTTAAAGTATGAGACACAGAAAGTGCCCCTCAGCGTGAACTTGCTGGAGCAGTGACCAGCATTTTAACACAAACACTGCTCCACTGCCTTATCTTTGGGGCCCTGACTGCTGCCCACGTGGTTTGCTTGCCTTTGTATGGAAAACTTCCAAAACCTACCCACATAAGCTCTCTTGTAAGCAAGCACTGAAGTCAGCCCCATGCCCTGAACACAGCCTCTCTCTGCCTTCTCAGAACTGGGAGTTTACTTTGAGCTAATGGCAGCTTTGAGAATAAGCTTTTGTAGCTCTTTTCCTGAATAGTCACGTCAGTGAACAGACCAGTGTGCTCCAATCCATAAGCTTCTTGGACAGCAGGCAGGAACATCCCACTGACTAGGAATAACATGATGCTCCTTCACAAAACAGGGCAGAGAGAACTGGTGGCAGTGGGTAGGGAAGCAGGGCCCTGACCCACTGCTCATCAGCAGTTTTGTGATGAACACGTTCCACCAAGTCAGTGTAAGACTTCCTGCTGAGTTTTGCTGCTGGGATGCAAAGAAAGCAGCAAAACCCTTCCATTGCAATGGTTTGGGGAAGAAACAGAGGTTACACCAACAGGCACAGAAACAACAACCAGTGAGACAGGTCAGATAAGAGTTGATAAAAGACACAGTGATATTGTCTTCCAACTCAGAAATACGATGCAACCTTCAAAAGAAGGCAAGCTTAAACTTCTGTACATACTTCGATAAGTGACAACTTGCTCGCACTATTGTGCTCTGTAGAACATTTCCAGCCTCTCTTTCTGTTGTCTTTTGCTGTACTAGTCCCGGCATTACTCCAGCTGTATCTTGACACAGCTCAGCGCCATATTAAACACTGCATTTCAAAAACAGCTTCAAAAGCTTTCCATTCCCAGCAGAAGCACAACACAACATTACACTTCTGTATCTCACACACTGGACCTGTTTGGAGAAAGTTTACTCGCAGCTTAATAATATATTTCATGGAGGTGCATGTGCTGCTCGTAATACTCCTCATTCTTAAAGACAACATTAGTCATTATATCAAGTACTCATGGTTACGTGCTATATCTTCATTTGGCACAGAGTACTATTAAAAGTAGCTATTATTGGTCAGTATATGCACAGACTGGAGGGAGAAAGCCTCCAGTTCTTTTAAAACTACCTTCCTGATACATCTAAGCACATATGTACATGAATTTTCACTGTCCCTGCTAAACCCTGGGCTTCTCTTTCTTCAGTACAGGGTATCAGTATCAAACAGCACACAGACACTTACAGCTCCTGAATATCATGAGAGACAAACATGCAATTAACTGTATTTAAAAATATATGATTATTGATTTTCTTTTACAAAGCAACCTGCTTTTATTTAGAAAGGCAATTATGTATTTATTAAGTACACAAAGAGCTGGGTCCTCCAGCTTAAAGAAACAGAACAAAATAGTTCCAATTTTCCAAAGCCTCCCAGAGTTTTCAACAAAACTGCAGCTCCAAGCAAGCCATGAGCTGTAGAGGACGGGCCCAACCTGCCACTGATCCAAACACCGAAAGCTTTGGGATGTCCCAAAATCTCCCTTAATCCCATCTCTGCCATGCGAGGCTGCAAAGGTTTATCCACGAGTCTTCCCTTGTGTGTAATGACTCCAGGACTCCTTTCCCAATGCACAGTAATTTGCAGGCTGAACCTCAGTTCGCAGCCATACTCCCATACAGTAGCTTTACGTCCGCTGCAATCACAAAAAGTGAAGTTGTGACTTGCAAAGCAGGATGACATCAGAGAAGGGTTCAAGAATTAGACCCTTCTTTTCTTGCACTTCTGCTCCCCTGTCTTCATCTGGCATTGCCTTCATTGTAGTTAGTGTATACAAGAATCTAGGAGGCCCGGGTCAGCTACCCAAACTACAAATACACCATCACAAACACATACACCAATATTATAATGCTGTAAAGCCTACACAAAAAGCAGTTCTCAGGCCCAAAGATAGACTTTGTGATTCAGTCTCCTTCCTCACAGAGCAATCTTAATTCCCTCTTCTCTTGATCTACCCAGACTGACTCAGTCAGTACCTGTCCATCTAGAAAAACAGGCAGCTGTCACTTCATCAAGCAAGGTTATTTGCATACCTAGGCAACTAGGCCAGAATGTCATGCAGCATGTCAAGTTAACGCATAACTAAGGTCATTTCCAGTCGAACAAAGGCAACCTAAATCCTCCAGCATATTGCTTTACTGAAGTCTGTCACAGAAAATCAGATAATGCAAATACATCAGGAATAGTCACGTAGATCTGATTTCATGGACCACTGATCCCTGGACACTAGAAATGATGGTGGATAAAACTATGCATACGAAATTGTCTATTACAATGCTGAATAGTGTCATAACAGAATGTTGTTGCCATTAGCTGTAGCAAACGGATGTATAGTTTACATGTAATCGAAGACAGCAGATTCATTTAAACTTGCAGTTAATATGATGAACAAAGGACATGCAGAAATTGTATTTTTGCTAATTAAAAATCCAGTTAAACACTTTTTAGTGTCTAAAATAATATGGTTAACAAATGACTCCTTGACAGCTACATCATGTTCTCCCCTTTCTTATAATGTTAAGACATCGGTAACTTCAGCTTCACATAACTGGAGCTGAGTCTGGAAGGTACAAGCTTTGTTGGTGGGAAAAGAAATTCCTCAACTTAGTCATTAATAATGAAGTAACTAAAGCTTATTATCATATACAAAAAGGAACATTTCCTAGCTTTTAACCAGGTGCACAGAAGGGAAAGGACATTGTACGTCAGTTCCAGTCCTGTCTTCTTTAACCTCAGGAATGACTGGAATTTGTTTGTGACAACTGTCAATATACCGGTACCAGAATAAAGTTATTCACAGGAATCTTAAAGGGATATAAATTATTATACACATAGTCAGCTGCAAAAAGACAACTGTGCAACAGTTGAAAACACCATTGAAGAGATTTGGAGAGAAAGTCAGTAATGGTGCATAAAGAAAATCTGAAGTAACTGTTCAGAAACTATCAGCATCATCATCCCTACAAAAGATTAGACCAAAAAGAAGTAGATTTGACACACACAACATTTACCAAAACAACACCCTTTCCTCATGTTCTCCCAAGTGCCATCACCCAATGCATTTGAGACCCCAGGAAAACAGTGAATACAGCAAAGCTCAATTCTAAAGCAAGAGATGTCAAACACAATTCCGCAGCCCAAGCCATCCAATACACCCCCATGATTTTCCATTCCATTCCATTCCATTCCATTCCATTCCATTCCATTCCATTCCTTCCAGCAACATCCCCAAAACCACTCTGGTTGCAGGCTGTTCCAGCAGCCGCAAGAAAGACAAACTCAGCCGCAAGGGAAAGATCATGTTCAGACTGTATTTTCTCCTTCTGGCAAGGGAAAAAGCTGGTGTAATGGCCCAGCAGGAGACATCTGACACAGAGAGGAGTACACCTTGATTATAGCCATGGCAGCACACTGGAAATACCTGGCACACAGGCAGCAAAATGCCTGTGGCTTGGGAAGAAGAGATACCCCATCGGTACGTGAGCATGGGGGAACATGTAAAGGCAATACCCGCATGTGTTGTGCCAAAACCTGCCTCTGGCCAAGAGCCACACAGCAGGTGCCAGGCACTTCTGAGAGGACAGGGATCTCCCAAGGGTCCCACAACACGGTGTGCACCATGGTGGGGCTGCAGGTGAGGCTGGTGGCCAGTGTCACAACCAGGACATGGGCTCACGGTACTTGGCCATCCCACATCCAGTACCACTTACAGGTGGAGGCCAAGCACAGCCACCATGACCAAAGCACTTGAGAAGCACACAAGAGGAGCCAGCTGAAAAGCAGACCAACATCTTATGTGCCACTACAGTACTGTTCTCTACCCAACTCATTTCTGTATGTTCTCAGCATTATCCACTAAGCAAAAGACATACTGATGCCTATCCCAAAAGGCACCCTGGTGTTTTCAGGGGGTGAAGTCTGAAAGCCCACTCTTTGTCAAACCTTCACTGACCACTCACATGGCCAGCTGAAAGAAACACGGTGCTTCCTCCAGCACACACTATTAACATAGGCAAATTACGAGGGTTAAGTTAAAAGCAAGACTAAGATCTGTCGGTGCTGTCACCATGCAGGCTCAAGAGCTGAATAGTCAGTTTCAGTAATTCCAATATTAACACCTAAATTAAGGACAAAACCTAGAAATTAGGGATGACCTTCCAAAACTCTAAATTTCTATTACCTTATCCCCAATTAATCCTCTGGATTAATACATTAGTCCAAAAGCTGCAGCAGGTGCTTCACAAGCACTGCAACTCCAGCCAGAGGAGCTCATGCCAACAGACATGGAAGAAGCACAAAGATTGCCTCTCGAACATTCCCAGTGCCAGGAGGCAGTATCCAGGGGGGAAACACTAGTGGCAACACACCCATAAATTTTAGTGGAACCAAGCTTTTATGCCTGCACATCTAAAAGGTAGTTTATGAATGGTAATAATATTTACGGGTATCGCTCTGGACCACTAACGTAAATCAGAAAGCTGTGCTGAGGAAGGGTGGTATGTTCATTAGGGTACTTTATAAGAAGGTAATTGTAAAAAGTGATTATCAAAGAAATAGATTGACAGAGAAGGCAGATTTCTATTTATCCCAAAGGCAAACAACTGTACTTTATGACAGGACTACAGGGCTGATGTCTCTACAAGCAGAAGACAAACGCATTTCTTCTGCTAGCCTGAACATGCACACACTGTATATACATATCGTAGTTACAAAGCATATGCAGGGAGTTTATACCAGACCTGCAAAACAGATGTCCCCATAAGCCACAGACAACCCTCCAAATGACTCCTTTGTCCTGTCGTACCATCTTCACCTTGAAAGGTGAAGTGGGAATGAAAGGCAAGCAGGAATGAATGCCTGAAGATCAATATTCACCCTAATTTATTACTGCAAGTAAAGGAGCCTATGCATCCTCTGAGAGCGTGCCAGGCTGGCTGGCCTTAGAAATCCCAGGCCAGTGCCAGAACAGCACATGTTAAGGCACTAATTATTCAGCAGAGTGATTTAGGTGCTCATGAATAGCACAGGACGCAGCACTGCTGCTCAGGTGGACAGAGCCTGGGGACAGGGGCTGGCAGGAAGGGACTCGTGCTGCTCTGGGAGTTGCAGCTTGGCGTATATTCTTTGCTGGCTGTTAGGCTCCTAATCAAGCTTGTATTTCACATACAAGCACTCAAAGGTTGCAAGAGATACTGTGTAAACCAAAACCCTGTCACCCTTTTGACACCATCTTCAGAGAGAAAATGATTGTGGTTTAAAGGAGAGCGAAGACATGCATGAGAAACAAATCAGATAGGACCGATAAAGGTGACATTACACGGCTGTAAGACATCCTGCTGAAGAAGCCTAAGTACAGAGGAGAGCAATCAGTGGGTTACTGGGTGTAACACTATGATATGCTGCCACATCCTCGCTCTACTGAGCCTCAAAAAGAAGTGGCTAGAGACTGGGGCTTGGGGTGGGGAGGGTTTTCGGTGTTTCTTCTTTTAAGGAAGACTGTGTAAGGCTAGGCTACAGACACTTATTTTGGTGTAAGGAACTTCACTTCCTTGGCTATGTTGAAGCATCACTGTTTTGGGACCTCCTCGGGCAGCCAGTGCTTGTGCCAGCAGAAGGAAGTGATGGCCACTGCCCCAGCTCCTTGCAATCAGGGAGCAGTGGCTCTGGCTGGCTTTGGGCAGCCAGTTTCACATCCTTATTGCCCTGTTCACATAAAACCCTGCCATGCCACAATAAACCCCACAGACCTACAGCTATTTTAGTCCAAATTACAGTATTCAGGGATTTCATTTTTAATTTATACCTGTCTACTGAACACATTCCTGAACATTCAATAACACTTCTTACCTTTTAGAGACAGGATATGATTTTATTGCTGATTTAAGCATGAAGGTACATGGAGCTGCACACCAGAAAAACATCATTTTAATACAAAAGTCAATGTTTTTAGAAACCCAACTGCAGCTACAAAAGTAGGTGCTTGCTAATACCATGACAGATTGTTTCACACACATAGTTTAGCAGCGGAAAGTTCGAAACCAGACAGAATCCAAAATACGAGGCACAGTATTTTATGGCCCTATCACAGAGAATGGCTTTCGAAGAAGAATTTTTCACTCAACTGGTTTCAGCTAGGAAACAGGGAAAACTATCTGGAAGGGTAAATGTTCTTAAGGTACTCTGGTGTAAAAATCATTGCTGGCACGTGCACGTGCAGTCACGCAAAGCATTCTTCACTTAGTAAGAAATACCTGGGTTTGCTTTACCCAGGCCTCCCAGCTGGGTGCTAGTTCTAAGGACACATGTTGAGCCGATCCCTGTGGTCTCAGCAGCTGGCTCACAGGCTACCTGCAGAGGCCTTCTCCCCCCACAGAAAGCCTGCAAGGCTGAGAGTGTAAGTCAAGCAAAATCACAGCTGGCAGAACACACTGCATACAATTATTGCAGAAGGCAAGAATAAAGCAGGAGAAAGATTCAGAGAGTGAGCAGATGAAAACAATTATAAGATAATTTCAGAGACAGGCTTTGGGTGGCTTAAAAGGAAGCAAGGCAAAGTTCAGGAAGGGAAAAGCAGAGACAGACAAAGGGTCTGGGCTATTCTGATAACAAGGAGAAAAATGTCACAGGGGATCAACAGGCTGAATTTAATAACTGTGTGGAGCCAGGACGAGGTGGGAAAGCAGGCGTTAAGTTTTTGTGAAAGATGCAGGCTTCGGCAACAGAGAGACAACAGCTCCAAGTGGTGTACGCTGACTTTCACAAGCTCTGGAGGAGCACAGTACAAAAGAGAAACCAGCATCATTCTTTTTTGAACACCGGGTTCCCCTAAGCTACCCAGTACCATCAGTTGTAACATAAGCTTGCGGTGGGGCCAGCCCCTCTCTGAACAATAGCGAAGTGTGGCTGGTTATGTGCAGACCTATTACAGCTTTACAAAACCAGATGGGCCAATTCCTTCTGCATTCATGGAGAACAGACAGAGGAATGCCTTCATGTTGGGGCAGCACAGTCACTGAAAAGACAATTTTTAACATTTGCAAAAGGAGATGCTACAAGCATGATGCTGTTTTGCTCCTTCCCAGTAGAAACACGGGAGTGCATCACTCCTATTCTCCACTCCAGTCCCCCCAAGGGCTCCCTCTGTTTGGAACAAATGCCTGCGGTGGTTTCACTGGGAACTGACTGGAATGGGAAAGAGATCAACAAGCTCAAATGCTTTCAAGAATGCATTCAATACATCTGTGCGACCCAGCCAACCTGCTATGGTAAAAGTAATGTTTACAATGTGGTTTGGGAGCACGGACTTGAAAGAAAGAACTGGCATCAGCCACAGAGCGCTCCTGTCTTATCATAAAGGCTTTGCAAATCACAAAACAACCTGTCCCAGGTATTTCAGGCATGCGGAAATCACAGGCTCTACTGTTACTCTCCTCACCTAACTTATCCCTTTGTTTTCCAGATTTGATTTTATCTGCTCCACCTTGAAGACCTCTCAAGCAATTACAGCGTATGTTTGCAATCTTAACAGTTCAGTGTACTGGCAGATCTGCTGTGTATAGATATCTGCCCTTAACTTTCTTAAATCACTATTCCTTTCAGCTGGAATTTATTATAAAGGTAAAAAAGAAGCCAAATACAGCAGACCTTTAAAATCCACACAAGCAGCAGAAATTCTGGTTAGTCCAGTTGCAGCCAGAAGAACAAAGCATGCCAAATTCTGACTATTCAACAACTACTGTAAGGTGTTAACTTCTGTATCTGGCAAGCCAGGAAGCAAAAAAGCCTTTTCAAGCAGAAGTTCTGATACTGACAGGCCCATGTCACCCTCCTTACATTCAAGTTTCTGTTCAGCCATCCTTCAGCTACACCAATGCAGCCAAAATGCCCTGAACAGACAGTTCTTCTAGGCCTAACAAAAAGAAAGCTTCTGAACAGAAAACGTCACTTTATCTCTCTTCCCTTCCATTCATTCATCTGTCTTGTAACATGCAGGAAATATTTGTACTGGCATGCAAGAAAGCAACCATAGCGCACCATTTAAGGATTAAAAATGCTTCTGAATAGTAGAGTCAGTCTACAAGCCATTGCTACCTTATAATGCTGGGTAGATTCAGACACTGTTAAATTCCTTACATATTTGAAAGGATATTTTAGAGTATATTTATTTTCCCTCAGTTTCACAGCTTTCATTAAACTAGACAATGCCATATTTTTTCCCCACTTCACATGCTGAAACTGGAATTGCTTGCCTTGGCAGCAAAGTCCTGTAATTTCTATTCGGCGCCTTTCTTCCTGTATCACTGACCAAGTTTGCTGCAGCTATGGCAAAAGCTCCATCGGAGAGCTGCATCGCCAGCAGAGAGTGAAGAGCACCCTTGTGAGAGTCTGCAAAGAAAACAGCCATGGAAAGCAAGTGGTGGGCTCTTTTATCAGCTTCCTGATTCAGAAACAGCTGATAGTTGCCCAGGTGCCAGCCCATCTCATCATACTTGTATGCGTTAACAAGCCCAGCACTTACTGCTCCTTATTTTCCCTGTTGTGGCTAGAGTGATTAGCAAAACCCCGAGGCCTTTACCGGGTGGTTTCTGCTGGTGTTGTGAATCCAAGTATCAAAAAGAGTGCACAAAGTCGCGTTTCCCTGAACAGAGTTGAAACATCACCAGCAGAGACTTCACTTCTCAGGAATCCTGATCTCTGTCATCCCAGAGACTTCTGAGGCATCGTATGACTTCTGACATCACGATCCTCCTTCTCTTACACTGTCAAAAAGGCTGGATGCCACTAAATGCAGGGAGGTTCAAATGCTGCTGAAATTTGGGTGATCAGGATGAAGCCCACCACGGTTAGAGCTTTTAAGAAGTGAACCAACTATATCAAATGACATTGCATTTTCAAAGTCTGAAATGGTACCAACTTTCCCATTTCCCTGAATCTTTGCAAGGAAAAAGGAAGATACGCGCCCTTCACTAAGATGAACATTTGCTTCCATGCTTTTTTTGTGGTTTTCCTTTTTTAATTACCTTAGCATCCCCTGATGCCTATAAATCTGCTGTCCAACAATTTGCTTTGTATACTGCACGATGTTGGCATTACATTGCCTAATTCCCTGGCTTCTCATTTCCCCCTTTTAAAAAAGGCATCATATTTGCCGGTCTCCAGACTCGCATCTTCCCATCCTCCACATACTTAAAAATAATCTGCATAAGATTTCACATTGCTATGGCTACTGTACATTCTAATTTTTCAGTCTTTTCTGATTTCACCCATTATTTGCATACCTTCCACATCGTGTAACTCGTCTTTAATACCATTTGTCACTGTCTTCAACTTATATCTAGCATATTTATAAAATAATTTCCATTTTGTCCAAAGAGGGAAAGTACAGGCTGTTTATAAGGCCAAAACAAATGGAGGAAAGTCTCCTCAGAAGAGTATGAAGTGATGAGCCACAAATGACATACGATACCTAAAACTATGTGAGAACTAACGACTCCTGCCTGTGTTGACACCAGCTCCAGTCTTTTTGTGGTGCTAGAAGAAAATGATCCTAGGTCTCCTGAAGCTAAGAATGAAGGGGATGACGAAACTTCAGCAGAGATCCAAGGGACAGCACACCCAAGGGAAGGACTGCTGCAAAGGGAGCTTTAACCACTGCCTTTCATCGACTCCACAGCCCTGCAGATTCCCTGGCAGTGTCAGGAAGAGAAAAGAGAGACTTTGCTGAAAACATGAAAGGTGGAGAAATGGAGAAGTCCAAATTTAAAAGCCCTCTGCGACACAAGCTGGGGACCAAGGAAAGCACAGACCATCAGGCTCTGAAAACATAAGAGGTGTGAGGAAGGACAATTTGTTCTGGCACATGGGCAAGAGAGAAAGGGCTCCTCAAAACCAGGAATAATAAACATGGCTCTAAAGAAAACAATGGTTGAGGCAACTCAGAAATCCAAAAAACATACGTTAAGGGTCTACACATGCACCACGTAGTGCATATGTTTAAACATATTTATGTGGGACCATCGGCCATAGTACTAAAATGCAACAGTTGTCATTAATACATTCAGTACTGCCCATTCATTGGATTTAATCCCCTAGGGCTCGTGAAAAACTAGACAGAAGTCTGAATTTGAGAAAGTGTTCTGTACCTAACTGAAGGAGCAGTTCTGAATGGGCTGTCTGGATGGCAGCTGGAGCACAGGATGAGCCACCAGCGCCGGAAAGAGTCATGCCAGCTGGCTAAGGATGTAGCTGGATGGTAAAGCAGGAAAGCAGGAATGCTGGGCCTTAACCACTAGGTACACTTTGGGATTAATAAGAAGAGTTGTTCGTTGACTTCCGATTCTCAGACTGGGGAGAAAAGGAAAATAAACAATGTTTTTCCAACATTCCTGCCTCCCTTTGTATCAAATAAGAAGCTGTGGGGCTGAGGCAGAAAAATCACATTTGCAGAAGACATATCAGCTGAATCATCTCTTTGCTCTGCCTTGACATCTATAGTGAAAACCTCTTCCTCTCCCCCTCTTCCCCACTCCCAGGCCCCTATAGTTAGTTCATTGTTATAAACTGTTAAGAGCATTCCATTCCACTTTATAAATAAGGGTGAATATGGGAAAACCATTTGTCTTGGGAGATAGGAGGTAAGTAAAACACCCCCTTGATACTCAGAGCAAGAGACCACTATATAAGTGTAGGGAGTAGTTAAAATCTTTGAAGTGTCCTAGCTCTAAAAATGTTATACAGATGAAAGAAGGCATTAATAGGCAGTACATTTTCAGCCACAGCAAGGCAGAAGGAAGAGTAAGATTCAGACTATACATTTTTGTGCTCATTTATTTCTGGCCCCATTTGATCACCACACCTTGTGGCAGTGTACAAAGCTACTCTTGTATTAGTGATTTACTCACTGGGACTCTATAATGAAGACTAATAGGCCAGGTAACAGAAAGAAGGAAGAAGAGGAAGGATTACACTTAACTGCATTTATTTAAAGAAAATAAATAAAAATTAACCTCAAGAATAAAAGCAGGGCACATGAAGTGCTCTAACTCAGGAAAACTCTAAGAAAACATGATCCGGTTGGTTTCTCTCATTTCACTCATACTGGAGCCACTCAAATTCTCCAAACTGGCTGTTACGAGGCATTGCTGTTGCAAAGCTAAAAGCACTCCCATGGCTCAGACCTTTGAAATCTTCCATGACACACTCTATAGTCATCGCAGATATAACAGTGGTTCAAAGGACATCAAAAAGCAGGTAAACCAGACGATTAAACCCGAACAATGCCAGGTCAGAAATCTGTCCTTCACATTAATATACACAGAGCCAACAGCAAAACAAACTGGCAAAATGATGGTTAGGGTCACTCCAAAAGGCTGAGCCAGTTTCATGCTTCTAAGTGTCACATACTCAGGAAAATAAGACAATATCTATTTGAAGAATGGATGAATAAGTTGCACAGAGATGGAACGCTTTTCTCTCTGCAAGTGTGCTGAATCTTGTCCATTCTCCTCCATTTAGGGTACCTTTCAAACTATTAAAAACAAAACAAACAAAATCCTGTATAAAGTCTAAACGAGAGCTGATGAGTATAACTCTGAACTATCACACTGATTCCTATTTTCCTGAGCAGTTCTATAGGATTAACCTGACAAAAATCATTGTTGCAAGAGCCCTTTATACTTCAGTGCTCCAGCACTCCTAGAAGGGCTTGCTTCCACCTTCTCCATGAAGATGACAGGAAGCCCAAGTGACACAGCTCAGCCTGCCTAAGCATCAGGGCCACAGTAGGCAATGGACTATAGGACCTGTGTTCAGAGCCCACTCACTTGGGCACTCATGTTGCCCCCTCTTCAGCATCAGGTCTGAGGGAAAATTCTGCAGGAACAAGCCAGGTATCAGACAAATCAAGGATTTCCAGCCTGCAGCACTACAGAGCTCCAAACAGTTCGGTGCCGCACTTCCTGTGTAAGCAGCACAGTTAATTAACTCTGTGTTGATTAATGGTGCTCTCTCACATCAAGAATTTATTGAGTCTGTTATTATATACGAGGTCATAATTGCCAAACAGCCACAGCTAAATACCATCCCTTGCAGTCTGCTCCTTAAGCATCATAATGTAAAATTAATTGGTACTTGTTTGCTAATTAACATGAACTATTTTAAGTCACGCACCATAAAACTTACCGCTGGTATGCTCTTTTCAAAACAGCCACGAATGAACACAGCTATTTCAATACCTTGGGAAGAACCTCCTCTTTTGAATCAGGGTGGGATGGGGGGAGTCTTTGTTCTTTGTAGGGGGACTTTTCCATGCTCAGGCATTTACCAAAAGAGCTGTTCTCAAATAATTAGTCAGCAATTATTCTACTCTCATGGCACATAAAGACAGACCAGCAAAAGACGTTCTTTGTGTGAGAAGAGGAGCGCCCACACCAGAATGTCTACTCAGAATAATCATTTTGGAGTAGCTGCTTCAGTAAATTTCCAAGCACCACTGAGATCAGCTCCCAGCAATGATCTAACTTTGCCTCAGGGTAGCAACGAAGATCAAAAAGACATCTGAACTCCTTTGTCCCTTCTCGGATCTTTAAATCCAGGGTTAGCCTCTGTTTAGGGAAAGGGCTGGCAGCATAACAAAGCAGATCCTCACTGTGAAAGAAAGAAGCCCACATGTTGGATACCTAATCCTAAGGACTGGGAAGGAAATGCTTTGCACAGACATGACCCTTCGCAGAAGCAAGGGCCTGGGCAGCCACTGACAGCAAAGCTACACCAGCTTTAACAACTTGTGGTGGTCCCCCCCATCTCAAAGCAAGTCAGCACACAGCAGTAGAGCTAGAAAGCAGAGACAGCATCCCAAGGTTGGACCTGCCATGAGGGTAGGGACAGCACTGAGTACCAGGAGCCCACAACGGAACAGACCATTGCTCCTGCAGCCTCCCTTGCACCCCCAGCCAAGCAAACCCCCTTCTATTTCTATTTCTGCAGGCACTTTTAACTACCCTCTAAGGGCTTGTCAGTACCGTAAACCTTTTCTTCAACCACAGTGGTTTCCATAAAAAGGGGCACAGGCAGCATAAACTAGGTCTGACTGCTTTTTAAACTCATTTAAGGCAGACCTGGGCAGACAGACGGCTTTCATGCTGATTCCACTTACCATTCTACAAGTACCAGGGATCAGCACACTACAGGTAGTACAATGCACGTGAACTTGTGGGGTAAGGCACAAGAAACCAAGCTCTCTGATGGTTTATCCCTCTGTAGAGAGAATTACCTTATGGGTGAAATGTCTACCGCGGCTTAAAATCATTACTGTGTGTTCGAGGTTCAATTAACAGATTAGCTGAACACTTAGTTAAAAATAGGCAATAAATCTGGACTGTTTTCTCTCTGAGCCTACTGCTTGAAAGCAAACAAAACACACCAACAGGAGCAGTGTCGGGAATGAAACACCTTCTCCAATGCAACGTTATTCCTGGGATTGCATCCACACAGCTGAAGCACAGCTATTTATTCTGCACTCATTTTTGATGCTACAATATCCCAGCAAGCAGCAGTGCAATTCAATCCAGCAGACTCGGAATAGCTCAATAATCTCATGGAGCCAGATTATACACACAGATTTTGCTACTTCTGTGGGTCAGAGCCTTCCCTTTTTGCTGGGCACTGGACAGGCAGCTGTAAACAGGCACTACAGGTGAAAGCTTGCAGAAAGGAGGAAAGAATATAAAGGAGGAAAGAATATAAAGGAGGAAAGAATATAAAGGAGGAAAGAATATAAAGGAGGAAAGAATATAAAGGAGGAAAGAATATAAAGGAGGAAAGAATATAAAGGAGGAAAGAATATAAAGGAGGAAAGAATATAAAGGAGGAAAGAATATAAAGGAGGAAAGAATATAAAGGAGGAAAGAATATAAAGGAGGAAAGAATATAAAGGAGGAAAGAATATAAAGGAGGAAAGAATATAAAGGAGGAAAGAATATAAAGGAGGAAAGAATATAAAGGAGGAAAGAATATAAAGGAGGAAAGAATATAAAGGAGGAAAGAATATAAAGGAGGAAAGAATATAAAGGAGGAAAGAATATAAAGGAGGAAAGAATATAAAGGAGGAAAGAATATAAAGGAGGAAAGAATATAAAGGAGGAAAGAATATAAAGGAGGAAAGCTTAAGGCATGAATTACACCTGCTTGTCCACCTCCTTTTAATTTGTCTCTACAACAGGGTCAGCCAAAGAATTCTCCAGACAACTGTCTGAAAGTGTTCAGGTCTTTAGAGACCTCTTTTGAAGGGCTGGAGACCATGTGTCTGCACAGAGCCATCCTTAAGGAGTCACACAAGGGCTGTCAGACAGTTGTCTGGAGTTGTCTTCAGCCAGCCCTGCAGGAACAAGAAGTGCTGAAGATCATGCGCCTGCCCTGTGGTTTGCCGTCATTTGCATCTCCTTTTCCAGGCAGCTCTCTGGTAAAGCACATACCTGCCTCGGAGGACATGAAGCAGTCATAAAAGCCCATTACAGATATGCAAACTGTACCCAGGAACAGGAAATGGGAGATCCTAAATGTAATCCCTAATTAATGTGAAAGCCATGCCTACGCTTGTAGGAAGAGGCTAACAGCAAAGCCTGCTGTAACCAGCTACCCCAGGTAACAGCCAGGGCATGTGAGTGCTCCTGGGCCGCACAACCTCCCCACCAGCAGTGGGCACATCCTCAGACTCATGTCTGGATAGTTCACCCTCTGAGCCACACGGCTGTGTGAGCTAATCTTACCCTTCTCTGTGGAGGAGGACAAATCTGTTCAGCTCCATTTGCTCCTGTTTGCAGAGAAGAAACAACACTTCTCTGGGTAGCAGGGGTGATGCACAAATTCACCAGTCCTCATGAAAATGCTTCTAAAAGCAGTACCCTCTTCCAATTAGAAACTAAATTACATGTCTATAAATATGTACATTAAGTAAACAAAACTTTGTGAGAAGACTGCTCAGTTCCAGCCTGACACAAAATGGACTTTGGGTGAACATACTCAAAGGGCACCATCCGATCCACTGACGGTTTCTCATATTTGAGAGGTTATCTCTATTTGTCTGAAGGACCCAGTTTAGCGTGTGTGCTCTGTGGCCAACAGTCACACAGTCCTGGATTATTAGGAAATGTAGCCTAAACAAGTGGCACTGACACACAAGAGGCTGATCTCACTACTACCGTTTGCACTGCCACAACACAGCACTAAGCCTGTGTATGACACAGGATTAGTGACCAAAGACGGCCACCCACTGCAACCAGACAGCGTAAACCTTTACCTAGCAGGTGACCCAGAACGCTTTTCCTAAGAGAGCACTTTCTCTTAAGAGAACCAATGCTGATTTTTACACTTCAGAACAAATACCTACAGAAGTGATATGTTCCCTGAATTTAACACGGCGCTGTGAAACCGCATGCCACCATTCATTTCCCATCTTGCGACATCCTAAGATTGGCATCAGCCCACACAGTAAATAGTGTTAAAACAACCTGCAGGGAGGAAGGGCACCAGTGTGAATCAGCCCCTGAAAGAGGTAAATCAGGATTCAGGTCTTGCTCTGTCACCCTCTCCCTTCTCAGTCGGACCTTGGTCACAGAGCTTCTCTGCATGCCAGTTCTGCTGCTGCAACCAGTGCCATCAGACAGCAGCACTGCACCTCCAGCAACACATATCCTACACGCCCCATCTGCAAAAAACCCCCTAGAATCAGGGCCACATCTAACAGAAGAGCATGGTTAGATGCTCACATGAAAATCAGGGCTTGCTTACAGTAAGAGATTTCCTCCTACTAGACTCGATTCACACTGAGCAGGATGCAGCAGGATCACTCACCTAAGCATGCCCCTTTCAAACAGAAGCAACGGTTGCAGGACCTGGCACACTGTGTTTAGTTGACTGGTAGAACACTTTGGAAACGTTCCTGGAGTCAATGACTAAATAAGTCCCTCTCTTGATTTTAAATTGGAGATAAATGCTGCATGTCACATTGGCAAGCACATTAGAGCAGCTGGAAGCACAAAGACAATATCGGCTATTTCAGGCCTTTGTTCTCTCATTTTTACCCTTGGCATGTTAAACAACTAAAGACCACACTGAGCAAATCAGTGTTTTACCAGATAATGCTGCAGGCTTAGAGCTTCGAAATCCCAGGCTCCCAGCTCAGGCATAAACACCAGCCCAACTTGGTGGCCTGTGGACCCAGCCTCCGGTCTGCAAGGCTCAACAGCACAGGCATGGATTAGCTGTGCTGCCTTATTGCACAGACGGCACAAGTAATAACCTTTATTAAAACAAACACACCTAGGACAGCAAGAATGAAAACACCAGTGAAAAGAGGATGTGTTGCCCACCTGTGTCTATTATAAGCATGCAAAAAATAAACTTTATACACAGAAACACACAGAGGCAGGTGCTGCTACCATGATGTTACTGTAAATACAAAGCAGCTTCCTCATATTCCTGCAAAGCTGGTCTAGGCTCAATGCAGGTGAAAGCAAAACTTCATCCAAGGATGAGATTTCAGAAGGCAATCTGCAGCCCTTTCACCTTGGAAAGGCAAGGAGCCTATCATGTTAAAATGGTGCTATGATAAAATGCATTATGTTCTCCATCTGAACAGTACTGCCTACATTATTAATGATGAAATGCATACAAAAGCTTTTTAATGCTCGCACTAGTTCCCTTTCCCAGAAATTATTTGATCATGTTTAGAATGTGAAAGCTTGTGCATCTAACAGTGCAGCTGACTGCTGCCTTCAGTTTCTACATGGCAGAGAGCAATAGAGTTATAGAATAGTTTGGGTTGGAAGGGACCCTAAAAATTATCCCGTTCCAACCCCCTGCCACAGGCAGGGACACCTTCCACTAGAGCAGGTAGCTCCAAGTCCTGTCAACCTGGCCTTGCCAGCGATGGGGCAGCCACAGCTTCTCTGGGCAACCTGTGTCAGCGCCTGTGTCACCACCCTCATAGCAGAGAATTTCTTCCTGAAATCTAATCTAAATCTACCCTTTTTCAGTTTAAGCCATTCCCCCTTGTCCTATCCCTACATGTCTTTGTCAAAAGTCCCTCTCCAGATTTCTTGTAGGGTTCCTATACGTACTGGAAGGCTGCTCTAAGGTCTCCCCTGAGCCTTCTCTTCTCCAGGCTGAAAGGTATCAACAAGTGGCCCTTGGAGGAATCCGATATATACATATTTCAGTAGAACAAGGATCTTTCACTGAAACCCAACTCCTTTACATGAAAACCCTAAAGCCTTAGCTCAGTAAACATACCATCAGGTATATCTGTTAGGGCTGTGCGCAGAAGTCAACCATTATGGTTTTGCTTACTTCCTCATAAAGATGCGGCAACATGCAGCTGTGAGGAGGAAGCAGAGGCTTTGCGAGGGCATTCTCCCCAAGTACTCTTTTTAAAGTACGGAAAAAGGACATTACAAATAATTCCAGCACAAAAATGCAGCATGTCCCTGCATAAAACCAGCTCGTAACACAGAGCACAGACACCAAGCAGGCAAGCCTATATCAGGCTAGGAGGTTCAGCCCTGCATGGCAGAAACAGCCATGTATTAAACAGCCTCCATTTCTGGCTGTACATCTACAGCCAGGCAACTTTTTCTTCCCCTAAAAGCAAAACACATGCAAATGCCTGTCATCAAAAGGCAAGCAGTGTTTCAGAATGTCCCAATTACCCAGCCACAACTAAATGCTGTAATTTGTTGACCAGCTCCTCGCAAACTTCAGTAATGACCTCAAACCCTTGGATAAAACTGCAGAATAATTTCCCCCCTTTAAATGTAATCTTGTAATGCTTTGATTCCCACCCATCACCAGGCTGAAGGTCTCCAGCAGCATGCTGCTACTTGTTTCCCGTGCAGCAATTAACACAAAGCTGCAGCCACACACAGCAGCTGTGGGAACTTTCCAGCCCAAGCCTTCCAGCTAACAAAACCAGTGGCAATTGTCAGAGGTGCACTTCTGGAAAAGAAACTTTCAATTTGAAAACGGAAACAGCTGAAAACGCACTTTTTTAGTTAAAAACCATTCCAACTAAATGGTTAAACTACAGAGGTTTTCTGCCAGCAAGTGTAGCTCACCTGTATGTTCTGCAACACACACAGGCAGCAGTGTGTGAAGCAGGGCATTTGAGAAGAAAAGCAGGAAGGAAAACCAAGAAATGGTCAATGTTAGCAGAATATACTTAGAAGCATTTATTTTTCACAACTCATGGAATCATAGAAGGGTTTGGGTTGGAAGGGACCTTAAAGATCACCTCATTCCAAAGCCCCTGCCATGGGCAAGGACACCTTCCACTAGACCAGGATGCTCAGAGCCCCATCCTCAAACAATAGCTCCCAAAGAGTAAGCTGCTCATTTCTCAAGCAAACAGTCAGAGATCTGCTGATGGGGGGACAGCTTTAGGAAGAGGAAGCATTTGGCCCAGCTCCTCTGGGTGAACACTCCACCCCATGATGGGCCAGCACGGGGAAACCCTTCCCGTGGCACCACATTCAGAGCCTGCCTCTCTGGTAAAGAACAAGCAGGATCAGACCTCTAGAAACAATCTGCAGGAGTCTTCTTTGCTGGCTTCCAGGAATTTGCCCCTGAGACCAACAGCACTGCCACAATAGAGCAGCACCACCTCAAAACCTTGCCCAGGGGAGCCGCAGTGCAAGCAGCTGCAGTGTTCAGCAGCCAGCTAGCTCCAGTTTGGGCGCTTGTATTCCCAGGTCACAGAAAGCATTTGTCCCCCTCAAGCAAGGATCCAGATGAAAACACTACCTTGCCCGAAACAAGCCATTACACAAGCACCCAAGCTGGGAGGAACATTTATTTCTCTGCTAAATGTAGTCATGACAACCACATCTTCAGTTAAGAGACTAGCAGGAAGAGGTCATGAGGCACTTGTCATGCAGGGATAAAATACCACACCTCAAGTGCTTGCAGGAGGGTGAGTTTTGATGGATGTCATCTGCAAAGGAAGGAAACTAACATCCTAACATGACAGGCACACACCCCATCAAATCAGCCCAGGCATTTAGGCACAACCACTGCAAAACCTTTACAGTAACACCAAACAGCAAACTGCCAGAGGATTTCTCAGCTAAAGAAATACCTACAATAGACTTGAGCACACTAAACCACTCCACAAATCCTCCTAATTCAAGTGCTTCTTGTTTACCTCGAAACAAGCTACAGAACTGTCAGGAAGTGATGCTTCTTGCAGAAGCCATGATTAAGAAGAGAGAGCAGCTGCCTTTTCAAGCCTGTATCTTGTTCTCATTGGCAAATCAAAGCTTCCCTCCCCTACCTCCTCTAAGGACCATCCCTGGAGGCATTTGAAAGATATGTAGGGACATGGATTAGTGGTGGACTTAGCAGTGTTAGATTTGCAGTTGGACTCAATGGTCTTAAAGGTCTTTTCCAGCTTAAATGATTCTGTGTGTCAGAGCTCTGGTGCCATCGATACCGGATGGCAGCAACCATCATTCCTGAAGTCTGGACAAGGGCAGGAATGCTGGTACATCCCATTTTCCCCAAAGCTTTTATTTTATTCTAAAAAGCAGAGCCATGTCTCGCAGCCTATATGGAATGCCCAGAACAGCACAGCTCTAGAAAGCCAATGGCTGCAGCAATGGAGTTATTTTTGTTCAACCACATTTTCATTTCACAAGAAGTAAAGACAGACTCACTCCTGCGGGTAAATTCCTTCCTCCTCCTTCCTTCCCCACAGTTACCTTTGTTTTGTGGCTACCTGAGTATCTTGTACTAAATCGGATTATCTCTTCCTTGCTGTGAGCCCTTCCAAAAGCACCTGGCAGCCTGCAAATTAACACACACCTTGCTATTATCTAGTAATAATATGAGGTAGGGGAGGAATCATGGGACCTTGTTCCATGCAAAATTAACCTGTGGACATAGGGCTCAGGTTCACAACTCCTATTTTACACAGCAGATTCAGGGGCATCTCTCAGATGCTTCTACTTGTCAGAGAGAAAGGATACACAGAAAGACAGTCTTGTCAATGGAATGACTCTGAATTAAGTTAAAAACACACCATCATTTGGAAATGTAATTGGTTTTGTTAGGAGATTATTTGGTACTGTTGCATTCACTTCAGTTCTAAGTGTCTTCAGATGCGAGTCCAGCCTTTGCCCAGTTGATTTTTATGATCTTTGACATCTGTTTAAAATTATTTAAACATTTGTTTAATGCTGCTTCTCTGTGGTCATAATAAAAAGGATCCTGATGGTCAGCACAGAACTGTCAAACACAGGAAAACATTTAGGAAAGGGAGGGAGATAAATGTTCCTTTCGGTTCTAGTCACACTGCATTACTTTCAGCAATCAAGGACAACAGGCAAAATACCAGGAGACAGGATGAGGTTTTGCAGTTAATAGCAGCTTAAGTGCACACACTAACCATCTATCTGGGTTTCATTACCCATAATACATGCATATACATGCTTGTAGGGGTAGCCTAAAAATAATTCTCTTGTTTTGTACGTACAGGGCCTGAGCTGGTGACACTGAAGTTATGGCACATTTGATTCCCCGGGTGCACTGGCTCGTGGCTGGACAGAGCCTATGCCTGTCTCAGATCTACAGCGAGCTTCATACCAAATCTGGCAGTGCAGGCATAAGCCCACTAAGCAGTGCATCTCAAAAGTAGCTACGCAGGCTTCACCTCTACGTAACTTCCCATTTTATTTTTGTTTATAGAAAATATTCTCAGTGTCTTTCAAAGACAGAATGATGCATTTGCCCTGTAAACATGAATAACTGTCATCAACAGCTAGGCAGGGGAGAGCTTGCATCAGCCTCTGACAAACACACACCAAGAAGCAGGATGTCCCCACGCACAAGGTGCTCCGACCCTGCCTCCGACACAGCACGAAGGGCACATTTGTGCTGAGGCGTGTGAAGGCAAAGTCGTCTGCAGAGGCAGAGAGCTGGCATCCCAAATCAGACACAGCCACACACGGCACGACTTCATTGGCTTTAAATGGGGAGAAGAAGATGGAGTTAGCTACAGAGATGACCTGCAGGCCTGTGGACACTACTGGCAGTCCTGCAGCTGCCAAGGCAAGCCCGGAAATGAGACGGAGACACTACAGAAACTTAGATTCTTCCACGATAATTTTCCAAACGGTATCTCACAGAAGTTTACGTAGAGCAATATTTCAAGCTATTTTACCCTTTGAACAGAGTGCTGACAGGAGCAATTGTCTGTGTCTGCTGCCGAGAACCATCAATGGAAACCCTGAAGATTAAAAGCACACGCGGCAGGACTATGACTAAAAGGCTTTCTCCTGAAAAGTCTGCAAGCGGCAAACAAACAGTTCTCAGGAAACCAAGTGACTCAGTGCAAGCATGAAGAATAAGCCATGCAAAGAACTGCAGGCAGCGGGCAAGGAGAGCAGTGGCAGGAAGCACGCTGAATCTGATGGTTACTCAGAGGACAGGAGAAAGGTGGGTCCAGGCAATGACGACTGCTCAAAAAGCAGCTCAAAAAGACAAAAAACAATCGATACTTTCACACTTATGGAGCTTTGGTGAAGGAGAAAGGCTCACGAGGAGGAGGGAATGGCAACTCAAAATACAGGAAGGAATAAAGAGTTGCAGTGGGCAGGATCCCTTAAACAGCACCTGAAGGCACAGCAGGGGGTTTAATGCCCTGTCATAGGTCCAGAGCCAGGCTCAAGCCATGTCAGCGCAACTCTGGAGACAAATAACCTGCAAACCTCTGGCCACCCACTTGTTGAAGTGCTTCTCTTCTGTCCCTTCTGCACTCTAGCTTAAATGCAAAGGCCTTTAGCACATGCAGCTGCACCCACACATAATATAAAATACTAACACTTATCAAAATGGAACAGGTAGAACCAATAAACGGAATGGGGAACAACACAGAATTGAAAACAACCTTTTCTTTTTCAGTTGTTAAAGCAATTTGCATGCTTGCTGTGGTCAGCATCTACTGCAGAGATGGCAAAAAAAAGGAATGGATAAAAGTTTTAAGATGCAGAGTAAGCTTTGCAGTGTTTGCATAAGACAACCAAAATATTAAGTACATCCGAACGTTTACAACTGCACAGACATGCCACTACCGACACAGATTACAATCCTAGGCATTTAATTTAAGTTTCATGAACCAACTCGGGTTGTTTTCAGCTTAGCATTTAGTCATTCAAACAGGGCTAGCGGGGGGTTACTGAAAAAAAGAAGGCCTGAAAGAAACTCATGCAGCAACAAACGATAGTAGAATACACTCACTGCGGTTACATGATTTAAGGGTTTCTTGTGGCCCGACTGATGAGCTAGCAATTACCATTACTGGAAGCAAATTTAAGAAACCTACACT
The DNA here is from genome assembly GCA_039720435.1 of Amazona ochrocephala. Lineage (NCBI taxonomy): Eukaryota > Metazoa > Chordata > Aves > Psittaciformes > Psittacidae > Amazona > Amazona ochrocephala. The sequence continues at coordinate 74,554,381 of CM077881.1, read as the reverse complement.
AATGCTAAACCCTTAAACTAAGCTCTCCTGCTTAAGGAGTGAATGCAGCCAAAAGTACTGATAGGATCTTTGAAGGATTAAGAATACCAATTCCTTAACACCTTTCAGCTATACCAAAAAAGATGTAATAATGAAAGTCTGTCTTCAGAGCCTGTATAAGAAACTGTGCAATTAATTCCTCGTCTGTCTGAAGGTTCCACGTGCTGTCAGATGCAGATGGTAAGAGAAGCCAAAAACGGAGGTGAGGAGGAAACAGGTTACTTAGAAAAATGTGTGTTTGAACTCTCAGCATGGAGGTTCTCGTGTCTTTTACATGAGGCTCTCCTCATTGGTCAAGAACGTCATGGATCTGGAGGAAAGCATGTGCTATAGAAATCACAATGACAGGCAGAGCTCTTAGTTTTGGAGTCAGCCTCCCCTTGAGCATCCAACTAAGACCCGAACCAGACTACACAGCACATACTCACAGAAGCCCAGGTCCCAACTGCTATGGTACACAGCGTCCTGAGTACTATAATTCCCACTGCAAGAGACTGCAAGCACACAGGCTCCTGTGGCCTCTGGTGTTTAAGCAACAGGAAAACGGAAACTGTTTCCTGAATCACTGCAAGTTATCACTGCCACAATTGCCTCGATCCTCAAGAGCAGGAAGAAATGTAGAAGGCTGCTCCCACAGCCTCAGTGAAGCTGAGTTGTTACAGGAATGCAAATCTTCCCAGTCACATCATTCTTCGTCTCAGCTTCACCTGTGTTTTGGCTTGCTCTGCCTACAAACACATGCGGCTGCTGTTACTGTGCCACTTTTAGTCAAGAGGTGGGCCAGCCTGGGTATAGTGCTCTTGCAGTCTGAAGTAGATTTGTCCACCAATATTCCGAGCATCCCCAAAGCAAGCACGCTACAGGGATGTAATGGCAGCCTGAAGGAGCCTCATCCCTCAGCCTTGAGGGTTCTCAGAAGAGGAGGGAGAACACCAGAACAGCCTGTTATTTTTTGTAGCACTACCGACTTCATAAAGATGCGGTCCACCTGACTTAAATCTGTTTCGACTTCTGCTGCTGAAGCAAAACCCTTGCTGCAAGATGCCAGCAAAGGTTTAATAACTCTAAAGGCAGCAAATTCAAGGGATTCAATTAAACACATTAAAAGCACTGAAACAGTACCATTTTGGTGTTCTGTGATGTATGTATTTTAATGCTGGAAGCTTAGATTTTTCATATGCAGATTCTACATGAATCTCCCTATTTGAGACTGAGTCTGTGCACCACAGGGTAGTGAAGCTTCGTGGTGTGAAACACTTTACCAGTTCTAAGCACCACATCTAAAGATGAGGATGTTCAAGAGATGTGTCAGGAGGCAGGCCATAAACACTGCCTTCTGTTACACACGAAAACGCATTATTGACCGTGCTCGGTCATACAGTGATGCTTTTACTTTAGAAGCAGCTCTGTCCTTTTTTCCTTTCAAAACTCTTCTAAACGTTCTATGTAGGAGCTTTGGCAGGTTTGCACAGAAAAGCATACACAAGGCTGTGAGGGAGGTTTGTGCCCTCTAAGGAAGGGCTATTTGGAGAGGGGCTTCTGAACCCAGCAGGAAGGTCTGAGGCTCGCAGGACACCCACACTGCCTATCACAGGCAGACCTCCTCAGATTAAAAATAGCAGATTAAGGCACGCACAATGTGTAACAGTTGGTAGGGTATGTGGACAAATCAAGATGTGGGATCCATAATATCAATTTACTAAATATTTTTACATGCTTTTAACTACCAGCAATGCGAATACTGATTACAGCTGTCTGCCCACTGCTAAATTTAACACAATCGAAGGGTTTAATACTATGTTTTTTCCTAGTAGCCTGTGAACAACGGCTACAGCTAAACAGAACAGGCACTTCCTAAGTAAAAAGGCGACAGGAAAAATAATTTATACGCATGGCACAGCAACAAAACGAGGGAGAAACCCCAAGGAAGGACAAACAGAGCCGAGAGGCCTCTCGAAACGAACCAACGTCCACTTCAATTGCCCCCCGCCGACGAGAGAGATGTCAGGATTTCACCGAACACCGCGGGCCGACGGCGGCACCCGGCTGCGCGCCGGGGCACGGGAGAGCCGGTACCCGGCTGCCGCGACGTCCGGCGGGCTGCGACCGCCCCGGCCCCGGGGGAACGGACAACGTCCGCCGGGAGGAGACGAGAAGCGAGTCCTCAGCGGACAGCGAGGAGCCGGCACCACACGGCCACGGCCGCTGCGGGCCCTGCCGACCCCCCGCAGAGGAGAAGGGCCTCCCCCGGCGGCTCGGCCGCCCCGCACAGCGCTGAGAAGAGGCTGAGGCAGAGCCCGCCGCCTCGTTCCCGCCCGCCCTGCGTTGCCCACCTGGTCGGCAAGCTTGAGCACTGCCATCCTTCACCGCTCCTCCCGCGCACATGCAGCTCCTGCGGCGAGCGCGCCCCGCGACCGGCGCTGCTGCTACTGCTGTGGCGGCGGCACGGGCTCCGCTCCGCGCCGGCGGGGTGGAGGCCGCCTCGCCTCGCCCGGCCCGGCCCTGCCCTGCCCGGCCCGGCCCTGCCCAGCCCAGCCCGGCCCGGCCCAGGAAGCAGGGGCGGGCAGGCTGCCTCACACGGGCCGCGCCGCCACCGCCGCCTGCCGCCGCCTTTGTTCGCGCCGGCGGCCGCTGCCTGCGCGCAGCGGAGCGCGGGGCCACCCCGGAGGCTCTCCGCGCCCCCGCCCCGCCGGGCAGCGCGAGGGGCGGTGCCGCCGGACAGGGCCTGCCCCGCCGCCCGGACCCGCCCCGCCACACGGAGGCTGAGGGGGTTGAGCCCGGACCGGCGGCCTGGCCGGGGCTGTGGCCGGGGGTCCCCGGGGACACCTGCCACACGCGGCGGGGGGAGCCGAACCGCGAGCGTCCGCAGCCCCCTCAGGAGGCAGGCGGCGATTCCCCTCTCAGAGTGGCGGTGGAGGCCGTGCTACCCCCGTCCTGCTGCAAGGGGGTCCAGGTTTGGGGTATGATAACACTTGGCTATGGGCCCATGCGCACCTATGTCTTCAGGCCCACTGTGGTCCCACCAGGCTGAGGGAATGAGGGGAACATGCTACCCCAGGCCTGCATAAAAGGGGAAATCGAGGCCATTTCCTTTCATTCCTTTTTTCCCCGTGTGTAACTGTTAAATCACATCCAACAGGCAAAACTGTCAAAAGTCGTTTTGGTTTTGTTTTTGGGTTTTTTTTAATCTCTTTTGGGATTACACAGTGTTAACAGCTGCCTTGCAATAATCTGGTCCAAGTGTTTTCATACTCAATGCATTATTTCACTTCTCAAGGACCAGCAGATCAGATAAGCTGTACTTCTTTTTAAACAAGCAAGCAAACAAGCAGTACATTCCTCTGCAGCACGGGGCAGGGACAACAAGCATCACCCCGTGTTGCTGTTGAGCTGACCTAGGGCTGACTGGAGTTCCACCTTCACATCTGGCTGTCAGCGTGACCTGAACACCAGAGCAAGACTGCACAGCTGGGCACGTAAGGGAGGGGGGGAAGCACGAAGGGGTAAATTCTTTCTTACCCTTCAGTACTGACGAGCTGAATCCCTGAAGCACGTGATTTGGTTCAAATAATTGGCACAATGCACAGCAGCAGGAGTTAGAAACACGCTGAAGGTAATGAGGGTAATTACATTTTTCCAAGGACATGTAACCGGAGAGCAAAGGAGTGAAGATTCCCTCTTTCTCTCCTCTGTGTTGTACTAAGAGTGAAGATTCCCTCTTTCTCTCCTCTGTGTTGTACTAAGAGGCCATATATCTCCCTATGAGTTAAATTCTGTGCCCAACACATCAGATAAGATTGATGTGATTTAAGTGATTTAAGACTTTTCAACCCTTGATTACAGAGTGGGGTGACTTTAAGTAGTTACAAAAAAAAAGAGGAAGTGTCTTCTGTGGCAGAAAACTAATCCAAGAGGGAAACAGATGTTGGTTTCAGGCCTTTGAGGCATCATTGTAAATAGGGATTAAAAATAACAGTCAAGTCGCAATACATTTTGAGTCCATCTATTTTAAAGGGGTCTTAATGGGAAAAACAGAGTTAATACAAATCAGTCTTTTAAAGAAATCAAAAAGCAGGAAGAAAGAACCCAGTACCTGTTCAGAATGCATCAATTCCAGCAGGTCTTCCTCATGCCAAAACACCTAGCAGTGTTATGCTGGCATCAGCAGGTTTGCTGTGCGTGGAACCACACACTAAAGAAGGGCAGCTGCCGTGTGCTGTGGACCAGAGCCTTTCTGTGTCCCACTGGGTCAGTCCAGCAATTCTGCTTTGACAGCACGCTCCCAGGCTCTGTTGAAACACAGGCTCAGCACGCAGAGGTCAGCAGTAAGCAGAAGTTAGCTTCCAGCTGAGAGCAAGAGAAAGAAAGGGAAGAAAATGCAGGCAAATGTCAGCATTATAGGGAAAGGTCTGGTTTGTGATTATTGTATATACTGTGAGCATTGTAAATGCTTATTTCCGAGGACTTTGCATGTGCCGTAACATTTTACCTGCAGCTAAACTCAGTGGATACATAAGGAAAATTATTTTTTGGATTTGCTCTGTGCTCCAATGTGAGAATCTGTTAAAAATCCCGTACCTTCTTTGGGACCCCCAGCAACCTCCTGTTGGGAAGCTAAGCTGATGGTATGCCATCTGCATGGAAATCTGCTGCTGCAGTAGGAGCCCAGTTCCTTGGGAGTAAAGAACTGGGCTAGATGGGAGCTAGTACTGAAATACCTTTCTGAAGTTCTGTTCCCCACGGAAGTCGTGTGCCAGCTCCTCTTTCCCAGGCCCCAGAGGATGGTGCCTGGGAGGACCAACCCCCCTGTGATGCTGCTGCTCGGGAAGGTCCCCCTGGGGCACGCAGGACAACAGAAAGCGTTCACATCCCATATTAACAGGGCAGCACTCAGTTTAGAGAGGTCCTTACAACTATATTTACACTATTCATTAAAGTGCCCTTTGCATGAACTGCCAAGATTAGTCACAGTGCTACAATCATTACCATCGCAGTAAAGGAGTCCAACACTTCTCTCAAAGTACAACGTCCTCCTCTCCTGTTCACAAAACAGCACAAAAAACACCGCTACAGGCTTCTGACTTACCATGCAGAATTAACTCTCTCTTCTGAGTTGTTTTACTCCACAACCCCTTAGCCCTGGCTGGTACATTGACAGTAATTTCATAGCACATTTTCATGTGGAATGATGCAGCATGCTCAACTGCCTTTCCGGGGAAGAAGAGGCACAAAGACATTAGGATCCAGAGGTAGTATTTCAAGTAATGGTCACACCTGCAACTCTCAAACCTGCAGCATTTTGTTGACTTCCCCAACTAAGACAATAACAAATACCTTAAAAACAGGTGTGCAAGAGCTTTAAAGAAAATACACTTGAGCTCACCAGATATCACCATCTTGAACTAAAGCTGGTTTTGGAAAGGAAAAACCCCCAGGGCTACACTCAGCCTCTGACAGGGAAGTGGAAAGAAACTCTAAGGACGGCCGGTGCATTTGTTCCTTACTGACCACTGCCTGATCTAAGAGGATTCTGTGCATCCCGGTGGAACCCTTCCATGACACACAAACACCACTCCCCCCTTACACATTTTAAAAAGCAAACTGGAAATATGAAGCCTTGACCTTTAGCTTCTGACCGACAGCAAGGAGGAACTGAATTGCCCCAAATAATGTGCAGTTGCCCATACTGAGATTTCTTGATCTTCTGGCCACAACACAACGGGGCTCTGTAGGACACAAGCCCACTGTAACAGGCTTCTGTAGGACACGAGCCCACTGTAACAGGCTTCTGCCAAAACCAAAGTTCCTCCAGTTCCATCTGAAACCGGATGAGTGCCATTTACTATTAGCAGTTTTAGGTGCATGAGCCACTTCCCCATTCAGACTTTGTGTCAGCACTTAGCATTTTCGTACCCACTTGGGCTCAGCAAAACTCCCAAGCACGCTTAGATTTAAGCACATGATTTCAACAAAACTTAAGCATCATTATAAGCAATCTGCCCTTTGTTAAGCTCTCACATGCCATTTTCACGTGGTGTAATATTGCAAGTCCAGGTTTGGGCACTGACTTAGGACTTGAGAGACTCACTGCCAATTCTTCCATGTGCCACAGTGCTCCTGGTCTCATGTACAAGGAAAACCTCCTGCCTTGCTAGGTGCAGAACCCTGACACGGCTGGGGAAGGATCTCAGGTAAAGGCTGCTGCTGCGGGCATTACTCAGCCAACACAGACTCAGTGTTAAGTCTTCCCATGCAGTATCAGGAAAACAACATCTGGGGGCTGCAGCAGAGGAAAAGAAAGCAACTCACTGAAATAAATCCATTTACACTGTATTTAAATGATACAGAGAACCAGGATGCGGGGGGAAGCGGGTGAACAGACCAAGGACAGGAGCAGGGTCAGGAGTTCTCCCTGCACCACTGTTCCCCCTGCAGCAATACAAATATGTCTGCAAATTACCTGCTGGATCCTCACAAGCACTCCTACATCTCAGACGGATCTCACCATAAGGCTGATGTTTCCGCAGCCTAACAGGATGTGGTCACTTGAAGGCAGCCAAACGTCTGCACCACCTCCCTGCTCCTGCTCTGCCTGCACAGCTGAGCAGCAGAGGCAGGGGGAAAGGCTCCGTTTTGCTCTCCAAAGTCAGGTCTGCTGCTGTATTTAAGCAGGATGATCACTCGCAGATGGAGGGTGCAATTGTTCCTAGACATGTGCTTGGCTCCTACCTCATGAAGAAAGCTAAAGTAAATACAGTCAGTGTATTCCTGAATACTGTTTATTTGCCACTGTTGAGCACAGATGGAAGACAGGACCGATAGCAGAAGTTACATTTCTTATCTCTAACCATTTCTGATGACTTCAGATCTCTAGCATGCCACCGGTCTCTACCTGTTGCCTGCCCTCCAACAACAGCACAAAACCACCCTGCTGTGCTTTCTTTCCCCCTTACAGACTCAGTGGGAGTCAGATTAGAGTGATGTATAAGCATCATTATGAGATGGCAGCAATGGAAACAAGCAAAACCATAGGGAGCTGTGTGAATTTGAAATAGAAGGGCAAACACAAGCCACAGCAGGAGACTGGGCAAGGGAAACACCAGAGACAGTACCTAATTGTTGCTGTCACCATCTATTCCCTCCTGCACCACTACAGCACACAGAGCGATTAGGTGGTGGGATGCAGGCAGCCACCTCAGAAAGCACTTCAAGCTGCCTGTCATTGCCCTCTTCAAGACCTCCCTTCTGTTTTAGAATGATTTACTTTCAGAAGGAGGAATTTATTGTGTTATTTTTTCCCCCAAGGGAGATTCTTTTATCTGATTCAGTTATTTTTCCTCCTAGATCTACTTGTTTAACAGTTGGGGGGTAAGGGAGGAATCCAACAACATGAATCCATCCACTGATAAGGACAAAGAGGGGAGGAGACATTAAGAGCACTTCATCTTACCCAGCCACAGGCCTCCTCTCCTTTCAAATACTTTTTGGTTATACATCTGCAGCCCTGTAGTTAATGCACAGAGGCTCAGACATATGATACCATTGGAAACTGTGAATTTGAAGCTGAAATCATAACTACTGCAGCCTTCTGCTGTGCTAACAGAAAGGGAATAAACACTCCCCCATATGTTAAGGTATTCCTACAGGTGGTCTTAGCTAGCACCTCTCTTGCAGATGTCCATGCAATTAATACTAGGTCTTGAAGAAAGGGGAGGTGTTGAGGCAGATGACTACTGGACAGGCTAAGCTGAGTTAATTCCATTTTGGTTACAACAGCCTAGAAATGCATCTCTGCAAAAGAAGATGTCGCTGGCAGTGGTAAGAATCAGGCTCGCTTCAGTTCTTAAAGCAGTGTGTCAGTGGCCTGTGCAAACACGTATCTTTGCCATCCCTGACAAGAGACTGCAACAAAATCTTCAGCAATTTGTCACATAGCCCAGTGCTCATTCTAGAAACCAAGTAAGTCAGCAGAAAGACACGGTGATTTCCATGGACTTTGGACAAGCTTTCACATGATGCAGTGAGGACAGGATGAAGGGGAAGAAGAAGCCTATGCTTTTTTCTGTCTTATATCACATAAAGAGGGCCAGAGAGATCTGGGTCATTTTGATGCTTGTTTGGTGTTTTTACTTTTACCTCCTATGCTTCTTTCCTGGAAAATACTGAGCTATTCAAGTCTGCTTTAAGTTTTCCAAGAGACAAAAAAAACCCCACAAACCTAAAAACCCCAACACACAATAACCCCACCACCCCAGTGGACACTTCACCCCATTACAGAACTGCTGGATGTGGAGTCAGGACTCCATACCAAAACAGATACTCTATATCTACTGGTGCTAAGGTACTGTAAAAACAAGAAAAAGGAACAAAGGGGAAGAAAAACCAAGTCAGCAAGAGGGAAGTTCAGTATTTAAACTTTCTGTTCTCAGCCCTATTCCATTTATGGGTACATAAAATATCTTGAGTCTCTGGTATCATTAATCTTAAATCTCCTGTCATTAATCTTCTAGGGGAAACATGGAGAGAAAAGAGAAGCCATAAGAAAAGTATGCTTAGGGCTTCCTTGTGCATGGTGTAACTACACATGAGTTTGAAGTATTCCAGTTCTACCCCCTCACCCTCCCAACTCAGGACAACAGTGATTTCAGACTTCAAAAGCAGTATCTTCCCGTACTTGCGGTATGAAGTGATTCATCAGCTTTGAGGTATTCTTCTTTAATCTAAATCCTCATTTTTCCACTGACCAGCATGCCTGACCTTTAAAGAATTCAGCAAATGGTCTCCAGGGGGTAGGATTCCTGTTACATTGAAACATCCTGTGTACCTCTCTGAGGGCAACATCAGGTAATTGTACAAGTTATATTTATCTAGTAAGTCATACTAATTAGAAAGATATCATTGATAGTTCAAATGGACACTACACTAACCCCTCTTATACGTTCACTTCACCTAAATAACCTATTAGCAATTATTTGTAATCCCTAGCTTTGAAGTCTCTTTTTTACTTTCATGCTCAAGATAATATTCATTGAACTGCTCCACTAATATAAAATACCAAAGTTTAATCTCAGTTGCATTACAGCATCATCACCACTTTAATATAAGAAGATTTCATGTCCTTGGTCTTCTCACTTCTCAGTACCTGCACAATCTTCACTTCTGCCTGGTTCGAGGTACAGCGGATAGGACACCAATAGATGCATGCCAGCAATGTCGAAATCTATCAGGCAAAACAAAATAAGTTTGGAAAGAAACAACCAGGTCAATTATCCAAGGTTGCTGTCTTGGAAGTGAGGAGCATTGCACAGGATAAATTAGGCAGGAATCCTTATCAATCCATCCTCAGCATGCGGAGAGGAAGAAAGGGCCTGTGCCTGAGCCTCTGCCAGAACCTAATGAGTCCAGTGCCAACTCTAAGACCCAGGTAAGATTTGGACTGTTCTGCTTGAAAATTCCTTCTCCAGATTCAACTGTTTTTTCCCCAATGCCCAAATCCAGCAAGAGATTCCACTTTTCAAGTCACATGAAGAATAAAATCCCATCCCTGAAGTTATATTTAATTAGAAGGGCTGTTGAAGCACACAGTGACTAACGTGCAGTTGCCACCAAGGAGAGAGCAGCACCGTGGTAGCTTTCTCACTGATGTTAGGGTTTAGCTCATAATCCAAAGGCAGGTTTTTCTCTTCCATCACAGAAGTTATGTGGCAAAGAGCTCTGCGGGGAGAACGACGTGATAGAGGGTGTCAGTAACATTATTTCTGGAGAAATGCTCTTAACTCTGCATTAAGTTCAGATCTGCTGGGTGAAAGCTAATGGAAACAAATCAGCCTAAAAAACCTGTAGTCCATGGTGCTTTATGGGTAAATATAAAACCTGCTATGCAATACTGTATGTTCCCTTACAAAAAGGGAGCACTAGACCAGAACTTCGCAGAATGAAGGTCTGTGAAGTAAACCAATTAAAATACAGGAATACACTAAAACAGATGAAAATTTACAATCTGTTGTCAGGAGAACAAAGCTAGAGGAACAAAGATATATATATTATGGTAGCAGCTTACCTCAAACTAGTTGGATCATCAGAAGCCATGCTAAAAACTGACTGATATCCAAATTCTTCCTAGAAGACAAATCAGAAAGAGCCATATGTATTTGTGGAGTGAGTTAACGAATTATGAATGATTTCAAGTTTACTATGAGGAAGAAGTTCTTTACTGTAAGGGTGGTGAGGCACTGGAATGGGTTGCCCAGGGAAGCTGTGAACATTGCTGGTGGTGTTCAAGGCCAGGTTGGACATAGCCTTGGGTGGCATGGTTTAATGGGAGGTGTCCCTGCCCATGGCAAGGGGGGTTGGAACTGGATGATCTTAAGGTCCTCTCCAACCCTAACTATTCTATGATTCTATGATTACATACTCTTTTGCTGTAGCAATACTGGGAAACAGCAGAGTGCCAACGCTCATGGTTACAGGCCACAGCTTAAAAGCTTGTCTGCAACCTGAAGGGGGTGCTGGGGCACAGCTCCATGTGTCTACAAAAGGCAGAAAGCCAAAGGAATAGCCAGCAGCGCTCTGAAAATAAGCAGAAACACCAAGCTCTTTGGGGCACAGAATCAATGGGAGTGGCAGAAACAAAACTATCTGCACACTCCTGCAAATTTAAAATAAGATCAGATGTCATGGCTGATTCACAGGAGTTCCTTTCTTCTACCAGAAAAGAACTCTGCCAAACCCAGATTTCACCCTGCCACTTGTGCAATACAAGTGTTTTGTTTCTAATGTTTCTGGTACCTGATCCAACTGCAGTTTGTATCCCAGTACTTGGCCAACTGTACTAGCCGCTACACAGGCTGAAGAGGACAAAGTTCCTCCTTTGAAGGGCATGAACCTTTAGATTATGAGGAACGAAGGAAATCCAGCAGCACAGTTATCTTAGTTTGGTTTTACTAAATTTTACCTTACACGCTTCATAACTGCTGCAGAAACTTGCCTTTACTGACAGCATTAATTCTGAAGTGGGTGCTGGTGGTTCTTCAGATTATACATTTCGAGATGTTTTATTCCTCATTCTTGCTACTTCCTTGCTAAAAAGTGGGATTTGACTTTCCACAATGGTTTATACTGTACGCCTCAGGAGGAAAAAATCCATTTTTCTTTCTGTGCTTCAGTTAAAGAAGGAAATAAGTAACATGAGCCATGAAAGGACTTTGATCCAGAACTAGGGAATGTAAATGCTTTACAGATGCCAAATAAGGATATTTCCAAAGAAAAAGAAAACAAAGTATTCCCTACTCCAACCCCCTTTTCATTTCCAAACAAGGTAATGGAAGGAGAATTTTGTGTGATTTTGATGGAAGTTCCATTTCTCTAGGAGGTTAATTTGTTTTTAATAAGTACATACATTCATCAGAATGAACGACTGATTGTTCTGACATGGGCTCATTGTGTTCCTGGGAGGGAAAAAAGAAGCCTGTTTCTTTAGATCAGGAGTGACTCTTATAGCCCAATAGTGACTGGAGAGAAACAGGGTAGAGAGGCAGGAATCCATCCTTAACTGCAATGATCCTGGTGAAGTTACAGTGACCTGCTGATGGCCACACTGCCTGCACAATGCATCCTAGGAAAGTCTACAGCACGTACTGACCATTGGTGAAGGCCATGCAGGAAGTGTCACAAAAGGAAAGATGCTGTGGTTGGCTGGTTTTATTTGTACTGGATTTTTGGAGAGCAGACAACCTTGCTCTGACTTACAGACATCAGTTCATCATGCATGTTCTTTACCAAAACCTCTGTGGCCAAGAACTGCTGAGAGCCTTCAATAAACAAACAAAAAAGGATCTAACTGACTAAAATATGAAGCATTTCCAACTCAACCCTTCTTTCCCTCAAAGAAATGTGGAGCCTGTCCTCTATTTACGTGAGTTGGAACAAGGTATCTGAGAGGAAAGTCATGACCCCAAGATTGAGTAACTGCTGCAGACTATCCAAATCCCTTTTAAATGGATTTGTCTTTCACTGTAGAAGCCTTTGAAAGCTTATACAACATAAATATCTGCTCTATGTTTCTAAGAAATAATGAAGTATTCTATATGTATGCAGAATACATGTAAGAATATACAATTACATTAGCATACATTAATATACATTAAGAATATACAATGCCAAAAAACCCCACCAACACGTGTTTTGGACAATATTTTGACTTAGCAATGGATGGAATAAATAATGCTCAGCACACGTGCCTGGTGGCAAGAGGAAAATCTATGGAGTCAGCCCATACAGATGGACCCTGCATTTGCATGATGCATCAAGGACATTTGTGAGCTTCTGCATGAGTGCAGATGCCTTCCCCAATCCTCTTGCAAGATCTGAAGATTGGGTCAATGGCTGTGCTCCAGATAATGTCACTATTATCATCTCCAGACATAATCACAGATACAGCTACAAGAATAAAGCGGGTCAAAAATGAGCTTCTAAGCTTATGGTACTTTACTCCCTCTAATTTCCTAAACCCCAGAGCACAGTGAGAGCACAAAAACACCTTGCTGGGTAGATAAACAGTGCCATAAGCAGACATTATTTGGGTACAGGAGATGAATGCTGGAGTTCAGAAATGTTAAGCCTACACCTTCGTGGAATGGCAAGGTGAGAGCTCATTCCACTGTCTTTCAAAACAAAACTGTGTGAATGTATCAGGGTGACTTCTTTGACTGCTTACTTTGCATTAAAAACATGTATTCTTGTATATCAGCACTAATGATTTAACAATGCATTAATGTCTTAACTCTGCTGACCAGCCACATCATTAGTAACTCATATTTACAATAAATAACATTGCAAATCACACCCCTATCATGCAGCGCTTCCTCGTGGGTTTTGCAGTTCCTTTAGCACAGGAAACAACACATTTCAGTACGATATTTAAGTGATTCCATGACTTTGTGTTGACTGCAGGAAACCAGTTTTCTAAACAGTATGTTATGGATTCAAACCCACTAAGGTGGAAGTAGGGAGAAGGATGCAGTCAAGAGAAGCAGGAAAAGCTATGCCTGTATTACTAGAGTGCTCCCAATAAACAGCAACATCTTGAACCAGTGTGCCAAGTAGGGCAGACCAGTTTTAATCATGACAGTCTGCAATTCAGTGTGAGACTCCTTACTAAGTCCTTCACGTCACACTGCTTATTTGATAGCGGCTTAAGATAGCTGACAGCAGGCTGTCCTCTTCCTTTCCAGCATCAGGACAGATGGCCCGAGTTCACTCCAGCAACCGAGTTTAGCTGATATGAAAAGAAGAAACACTAAAAAGCATTCTTATCACAGCGATGAGACACAGCCAAAGCCCTGGAAAGGAAAGGGAACCTGCCTCCTGAAGGACGGAAAGCATTGTTCTGCCATAGCAAATAGCACCAGCTGGGCTCTCGGATGTCTTCCTGTGGGTAGACTGCTGGAGACAATCCACACTCTAAACATGCTTTGCAATAATTTACCCCAGCTGCAAGTAGATGTTTAAATTTTCAACAGCTACTAAATTGCACCATTTCTTAGACTCGAATATGAGGGGGAATAAAACAGATCAATCCACTTTATCATTGGAAGAAAGAAGAGCAGGGGATTGCAAGCATCGCTGACACAGCGCAGAGCCCAGGGAGCTGGGTGGCCTCAAATGACTCTCACAGGATTTAGAGTGAATTTACTGGCTCAGTTGTGACTCGCAGACCTACATCTCCTGGTCTCCACAGAGGTCAGACCCTGGCACTCCTTCCTGCAGGCCCTGAAAGTAGCACTAAAAGCCCATGTTTCCCCAGTATAAATGCCTTCTTCCCACAGATACATCCTTGCAGAAATTGGGGTTCAGTGTCAACTTTCAGAGATACATGGCAGTTAAAAGGAAACAGAACTTCACATAACAACTACACACAAGATGTACACAGATAAAGGGCAAGAGAACAGCGGATAAAATTAATTATTTGCTTGCCATATACCTTTTCCTCCTCTTTCTGGGACCAATGCTTTAGCTATTGCCTCTTCTATTCTGACAGCACCTCTTGGAAGAAGCTAACAACTGCCCTCTAATTTATGGTAAGATCCCTTTGTCTACCCTCTGCCTGGTTTCCACGAGTTGATCCTACGTGTCACAATTCCTGCTTTCCAGAAAAGTTTAGCTATGGAGTCATGGAGCAAATCTTTTGCAAGAGCAGGAGGTCTCAATACCCTGCCTTAATCGCTACACACTTGATTAATCTTCACACCCATGCTTGCCTGATTTCAAACACATAAATCAAACGTTTGACAAGGCAACACACAAGATGTACTAGACAATTCCACATTTTAACCATAAATCAAAACAGCAAAGCAAAGCAGCTTGCTTGTTAAGACCCTTATTCTACGTAACACTGGACCAAGAACCCAGACTCCCCATTCTCAGGAAATACATTTGGGGTTAAACAAGAAAACACTTGAGCTAAACACAGCGGTAGTGAGTACTTTAAGAAAAGTCCAGGACTGCCTCCTTGATTAGGATACCTGAAGTTTTGGGTTGGCTTTAAATATGGATGTGGTATAACAAGAATATGATCCAGTTAAAGAGGAAAATGATATGAGTAAAGCAATACAGACAATGAACATATTAAACATAGTTGAAATAAAAATAACTGCTCATCAGTTGGGGTTTGAAAAGCGGAACAGAGCAAGGCTGAGGGTTACAACTTCTGTTTATCAAGGGAAAGAGCAATGCTCCTGAAATAGGGAAGAATAAATAAAAGCACCGCATATGCTTACAAAGAGGTGATTTGGAAGCAGTAGCAACAGAAGCATTGCAATCAATGCATATTAATTCCTTTGGGGAAAAAACAAAATCACTATCCATAGCAGCAAAACTCCAGAGGCAGGTAACAAGCAGGCCCTGAGAAATCCAAAGGAAGCAAGAACAGAGGTAAAACCTTTAACAGATGTGTCAGGAAGTTCTCTGATAGCTGAACTGCACAGGAAGTCTCAAAACATCTCCCCAGTGGCATTATCTGTATCACATAGACATCCCTCAGAGCAGTGCTAGCAAAGACTCTTACCCAAGGCTCCTTCTCTAACATTGGAGAAAGCTTTTTAAGCCTTGCTTGGGAAGCGATTAAAAATAGCCCCGTCAAAATGGATGCAACCCAACCACAAGTGAAACAAAGCTAAAATGCAAACGTGGTGGTGGCTGGATTTTGTGTTTTGGTGTGGGGACTTTTTGCGTGTTTTGTTTGGTTTTAAATCACCACATATCCCACACTGCCTGAAAAATAAAGACTTTTGAAGGGTGTATGACTGTGGTACATGGCATTACGTCAGCGTGAAGGATGTAGGGCTGGCAGCTGACAAGCTGTCATGAACAGCAGACTTGCATTTCTAACACTGAGCGAATAGCCAACATAGGAAAATGTAATGACTCCAGAAAGCTCTTACTGCAGGCCTGTCTCCAATGACTGAAACACCAAGAGTTACCTCAGTACAAAGTAGCATAGACAGAAACTATAACTGGCCTTAATAGAAAAACCAAGCTGCACCCAGGAGCATACATACATTTTCACTTGCACAGGGGCAAGTAAATAAATATTAATACTAGAAAGGATGCATATTAGTACTGGTAAGTTATTCTCCCATCTTCAGACAGCAATTCAGAGAAAGATCTTACTATATAAGCCACGCAAAGGCTTATGCAATTCCTAATTGTAACTTCCTAAAAATAGTGAGCAATGCAATGGCAGCATTTGGTAATTAAACATCTTTGTTCCTGTAAACTCCACAGGACCATTCAACTACAGTGCTACACCCAAAACAACAAAATCAAAGGATGGTGATGGTCAGCAGGGAAGCATTTTGGACATAGATGGACTTGTTCACTAAACTTAGCAAGTCGAGAAGCTCATTCAAATCTACAGTACAATAGCAGATTAGAGTCAGCAAAAAGCTTAGGGAAAGTAAAGTCGAGTTTCTTGCATGAACCTCAGTCAGCTTCTGTACTAAGGCCTATCATACTTTGTGTGCAGGTGGCAGAAAGTTTCAGACAACATCCTGAAGCACAGTATAAGCACAAACAAGAAAAACTGCTCTTGGAAACATGCTATCACATTAAGATAAACCAGGCTTTGAATCAACTACTTGAAAAAGGTACACTTTGCCTTAACACCAACAAGTTGGCAAACATGTTTTAACAATGAGCTAGATCACACAAGCAAAAACACCTGTATCAATAAGCACTTCTAGCCTTCATTTACCTGCTAAGCAGGAACCTCAGTTTCTAAGAGGAGGATGCTACAAGAGGGGCTTCTCTCTTACCACCTGAGAATGCTTCTTGAGTCACAACATACAAATGAATCACTTGCCACAGAAAAGCACATGGCAATGGGGCCTGTGCCACAGACCCCAGTCAGCTGGAGAAGTAGTTTCACACTTGTGGCCCAATATGCTTTTCCAGCATCATCTGGGCAAACAACACAGGCTATGATACAGCCTGCTACTGGAGGAGGCAACAGGTTTGTGGAGCTCTAATGGCAGGTACAGTTGTACTGCTGTGTGGGTAACAAAATGACCCTACCGCTTGTCACGCTCACCCTTTTCAAGAGAACAAGACCAGGTGGATGTGCAAGGTGTGCTCCCTAGTTTTCTAAGCTTTAAATGAAAGCTGTACCTGAAACAAAATGGTAGTTGTGTTAAATGGTAACTTATAATTTTATTTTAGAGATGCCTTACACTAAGTTTAAGTTACCATGGTTACATCTTTTAACAATAAGTATCACCATAAACAGGGAAGAATAAGAAACAATTATGTCCTTGGTATTGCTTATTTCTTTTTTAGATGTCAGGGTAAAGTTGGGCGCTTTTTTAGGTACTGATGCAAGAATGGTAGCACCATGTAACTGGTCGTATGATTACTGCAGTATTAACAGTAATGTTTGCATGCAGCTGAAGGTCTAATATACATGTCAGTGAGACACAAACTTCTGCCTGCTCTCACTGAATATGATGTACCTTCCAATCTCATCACAATTAGCTTTGAATCCAGTGTCACAGAAATCTCTAGCTGTATCCCAGCAGGGAGTTTAAGACAAATCTATCCATCATCATGTTTTTTTCTGTGAAAATATAAAATACATGTACAGAAACATCTGCAAAGCCATGTAGAAGAGAATTAAATGGTTTTGTATACATTTAACTTATTTTTATTAAATGAGGAAATAGTCTTTGTTTGGAGGTCATTTCTTTGGTCTTAGAATTCAAACCCAAGCCACCTGGTTTTCATTTCCTGGCATATTCCTTCTGTCTCAGCTGCATACTGTGCGAAAAACAAAGGCTCCATTCTTTAATTGTGAATATCAGACGCCTTTAACCTTCATTCTGCTGGTCGTGCCTCGGAATGTGAAAAAGCTAATATACAATATCCTCTTTTATTAGGTAAAATAATAAATGGCCAGTTCCATTCCTTTTATCAGCTGGGCTTAAGATCTGCAGATCCTTGGAGACTCAGACTTCAACAGAGACAAAAACATACGGCTTTCAAAGCAAAATCACTGTATCTGAGCACAGTTCTGTTCTACTTCTCAGGATGACAGGCAGAGATTGAAGGTCACTATTTCCAACATTACCTACAAAAAGGCTGGAAATAAGTCACCTCAGACCCTTGTCACCCTACCGTGGCTCAGCCCAGCCCACTCCAGTTAGCCTATTCAAAGGCCTGTGTCATGAATGGTTTTAACATTAAAAACTGGTACATTAGGACCAGTCAAAGCTGGCATTCTTCCATGAGAAATACAAGCCATTGTAGGAAATGGGGCAGGAGGGGAGACTTACACAGCCCATTGAATCAGTTTATTAGCTAGCTCAGTGCAGATAATAAATAAATTTATAATAAATACAAATTTATAATAAGTATTTGCTAATAAAGCAAAGAAAAATTCATCTATCAGTGGAAAGGAACACAGATATTATGGTGGCCAAACTGTCTCCTCTAATAATGATCACTATCAAGAGGGGACACAGTAATTGACTTGAGACTCATCAAAACAGTCTTAGGATAAACACATCAAGTCCATTCATTCACTCCCCTACTTACTCACCATTCATCAAACATTTGTTGCTGTTTTGCCTGCACATAAAGCAACTTAAAACTTCCAGAGCATTTGGTCTGGGGCTTGCATTAGGAGTGAGTGCATGTAACTGGCTAAAGAAGAGGCACTCCTCACCCAGTGGTGTGCTGGATCTCTTACCCAGGCTCCTGGGAGGCCTTGGAAAGCCCCACCACAGTTTCAAGGAGTACAGCTGGGAGGGGAGCACAGGGAAGGTTGCAATTTAAACTGCAGGGCCCAGATGGAAACCCAACGCTGCAGGCCAGGGCCAGAAGTCTCCTCCAGCTACTACTGGTGAGACTCAGTCTCTCCAGCATGCAGCATCACACTGGTTTATACTTTGGATCAGAGAGCCACATTTACCTCTCCCTTTTTAATCATCTGGCAAAGAGTGAGATTCTGCAGTTGGTTCACAGATGTACATTAAGTACAGGCAATCATTTTCACTTGTACATCAACACTTCCCACATCTAGTGAAGAACCACTTATTTGAAAGCTGTTTCCCATGCCACCCCAGTCGATTAGTAACGAGGGTATTCATTACGGCAACTTAAATAGAGGGAAAATGTTGCTTAGATCGGAGAAAAACACGTAGGAGAATAACCAGTATGATGCAATGCAATGCTGTCTAAAACCAGATTTCACAACAGTCATTGCACCAAAAGGTTTAAGAAAGTAGCCTTAAAAGTCAAATTTGGGGAAAGTAACTGAAAAAACCCCAAAACCTTGTATCATGTAATCTCTGGGAGTCATATGGATGCAAAATTGGTAAGGAAAACACTTTGGTTTGGTTTGTCTGTCAAGCCAGTGAACGGAATGTACGCCACAGTGAGAGCAAACATCCTTAAGGTTTCCTAGCCCTAGACCATACTGTTTATGACAATCACAGCAAGCTCCAACTTTTCTTAACATGTTAGAAGCTACTTCGCAGTGAACCCTTTTTCAGAGAGCAGAATTCCTTCAGTGACCAGAACAAAATGCGGGAAGCCCATTTTGCTAGTTTTTAGGGACTCTTTCATGCAATCTTACTTCAAAATCATCATATCCGTACTTTGCTGTATAATTCTTCAAAATCCTGTTAAAGAATCAAAACCTTATGCTGGGCATCAAACTTCTTGCGACAAAACTGCCACTCATTAAGCAATCTCGGGGTCTTATGTCTGTAATGACAATTGCCAACGCATGTCAGGGTTATTTGCAAGCCCTTATTTACTAACTTGAATTCCTCAACACACGCAGGAGCTCAGGCTTGAGGTTCTGCTGTACTTCTTAATAGGTTTACCAGTGTTCCCTCTGGAGGTTCACACAAAACAGCATCACAGAAAATCCAGCATTTCAGTAACCTTCTGACATCCCACTTCCTTGTCTTGACAGCAACACCTTGACAAGCTCCATCTGACTCCTACAATGACTCTACCACAGGATCAAGAAATTGAATGCAAAAAGCCACTGAACAGCTCCATCTCTACTTTACTTGGTAAAGGAACAGCCCATGTACCTCAGGGTGGGCAAGGAAGACTGGTATCAGCTTTGACATCATAGATACGCATGCATGCTGCACTCCCTAGTATATTCCAAAACAATTAATGAGTTGGGAAGATGTATTCTTCAAGACCCCCTGCACCTGGCATGCTCCAGCCTGAGCAGCAGAAGCAGAGTGAGAATTTTCCAGCAATGACTGATTGTCATGCATCCAGGAACAGATGCAAGCGCAACAAATGCTGCCACCACAGCCGCTGTGCCAAGACATGCAGGGGCGAAGTCTGATACAGAAGGAGACGTGTACAGGTTTCAATGCAGGGAATGAGGGG
The DNA here is from genome assembly GCA_039720435.1 of Amazona ochrocephala. Taxonomy (NCBI): domain Eukaryota; kingdom Metazoa; phylum Chordata; class Aves; order Psittaciformes; family Psittacidae; genus Amazona; species Amazona ochrocephala. The sequence continues at coordinate 74,534,431 of CM077881.1, read as the reverse complement.
GAAGATTAAATTAGAGATGCTATGGAAAAATGAGGTTAGCTAAGTGGGTACAACTTAATCAGAAGAGTAAAGGAGGTGTATGTCTGTGAAATTGTATCAGAAGAGACAGAGGTATAGAAGCAAATGAATCCAACTACAAGTGAACATAAAATTGAGGAAACACTAGATCATATGTTCACTGCTCTCAAAGCAGCTCAGACAAAACACACAAAAAAATTCTCCCAAACTTTAAAGAGCAGCAGACCTTAGGGATAACTGCTAGCCTTGGCTAATTTGAGCTCCATCAGCTCAAGCTGTAAATTGGCATCCTTTGATGGAGAAGTTCAGGTTGTAAGGAAAGGTAAGTACATACAATTGTTGTGTCCTTCTGTCCATTAAAAAGGACAAACCAAAAAAATCAGTTACAATCAAGAATCACATGAAGCTGGAAAATGAAATATTCTAAACTATGAAAAGCCCAAGATAATATTGCTTATTGCAGTATGGCTTAACACACTCTCAATTCACATTTTTTATAAGCGATTAAAATACAGATATAAAAATCACATACCTTTTTCCCTGTAGATCCCTCCACCTCATTCTGCATACTGGATGAGCCTGTTCAGAATTGTGCTGTCAGTAATGGTTTTGTCCATAGTTTCTTTAGCAATTCACTGATAAAGGTAGGAGATGCAGGTAAATCGAGGGGGGGGGGAGGGGTGAAGATGGGAAGGAACACTTGGTTCCCTTTACAAAGAAGCCTAAATAAGGAAGTTGAAAGACTCTCTGGACACTCACTTTATGCTATTTACTAAACAACACACAGTCATTCTGTTGCAAGGTAAAGTTCTCAATTGCAAGTCTCCCATTTTATAAACAAGCAGCAAAGCAGTAAATCTTTTGTTCACTTAGCCTATTTTTTTTTATTAACGGCACAATTAAATACCCATTAATGTAATTTAAATAGCAGTGACCCAATCTTTCCATTCATTTACATACTTAAGACCTCTGTTGTCCAGAATCAGAAAATTGCAGGTGAGCCCCAGCCATAACCTCAGAGTAAAACTTCCCCATTCATTAATGATTTTATATTGGACTGGAAAAGGCATGCTGTCTACAGACGGAAGGATGTCACATTAGTCTATCTACAGAGTTACTTCACTTCCTTGCCCAGAACTTTTTGCCCCTGGGCAGAAAAATGGAAGTCAGTATTCTTAAATACTGTCCCCTTAATCTGCCCATGCCAAAGAAAACTTGGTATGGTTGCTAAACAACATAAGAGCTGCTGTAGACTCCTACAAAGTCACACCAGTCAATGACCCAGACATGGCCTTTTCAGGCAAGAGTTCCGCAGATCCACAGAAGTCTTGGGAAAAGAAGGCCTGCTGATGAGACTGCATATGAGGAACTGTGCTTCAGTACTGCTGTTTCAAACCTGATTGCATTCCAGACACTTCGGATAGCAAAAAAACCCAAAGATGAACATGACAGTTATGTTACAATTCCATTTCAAACTTACCTCCTTCCTTTTCCCTTTCTCATAAAAGAAGAAAAATGGTTTGTATCTTCCTCAAAAGGACTTACGAAAACACTTTCGAGAACTAAAGTGATGAGCTTGAAAGATACAAAACTGAGCACGAGCTGAAACTGCTCTCCTCTGCCTTACTAATAAATTTTTGCACTTTGACTTGCTTATAAAATGATTTTGCTAAGATGTAACTAGAATTCGTGAGACATCATCTATTCCTACCTGTTTCAGGGCTCTCTTTCAGCTAGTCTTTCAAAACTGGATTTTTCTCAGCCCTCTGCCCTCTCTATCGGCACTTGCTTGCTCCTATCTTGCAGGACTACTGAAGAAATGAAGATGGCAGCCTATCTGTAATACAAACAATATTATTAAATGAGTAAGCACTACAAACAGACCAGAAAGTGCAAGTTACTCTCCAAGGGAACAGCTCAGCAACAAAGACTTCAAGAAGTTCCAGATGTTTTCACCTAACACATTTTAGAATGAAGCACACTGCTGGAAAAAGTCACTTTTTGTATTTCCCTACAAATTAGCACCTTCATAAACAAAAGGGTCCCAAGTTGTTGTGCCACCCCAAATCCCCAAGAAAAACTTCGGCCTTGAAAGGTAGGGTGGAATTTTCTTGCACACTGAACAGCTAAAGAATCTCATGTTCATGTAAAACAGGAGAGAGCAGTCTGCTAACAACACTACATGGAACTTGGCAAGAGGCAACTTAATCACTCAACTTGAATCAAGGACTCTCAGAACAACATGCCTGATGGCCAACTACTACCTGTTGTTATCTCACAATAATGTACAATACTACCACAATTATTTAACCTGGGTTTTCATGCAGTTTACTGTCAGGTTGCAAGACCTTTTCAAGTACAGGCATAGAAGATAAAATGCAAATGACGAAATAAAATGCTTTTCTTATCTGAAGCTGAAGCATTTCCTATGTCAAGCACATACTTACAAATGGCCTCATCTCACGTGCTGGAGACATTAATTTCCTAGCTTTTTACAGGAATTATAGCAAAGCCTATAAATATTACTCTGCTTTTTACACAGCCATACATGCTAAAACACATGCTAAATATAACCAACATGCAACTGATTTTACATGTGATATACAATAATCTGCTTAACTCCCTAAAACTTAACAAGCTAATCCAGCCTCACAACCAGGATACTGCAGATAAAGAAGCAACAACAAGAAGCAATTAAACACTACTTTTTCCATGGAAATAAACTGCCACTACTACAGCCAGACTACAGCTACATTATTGCATGACAAAGATACACACATTAACTACAGTTTGTACGTTTTTCTTATTTATTCAAAAGCTAGAGGATGACAAAAAGGGTTAAAATGTTTGATGCCACCTATTTATTACATGAACAAATACTTAATTCTAAAGGGACTCGTTTTGCAAGCCCCTCTGCTCAAAAACCACGCACAAATTATTTTTTATACACAAATGTTTATTTCTCAAATAAACTTCCCCTTTAAACACAAGGAATGAAATCTAAATCTTCATAAAGATGAATCCAAAATGAAATCCCTCCAGTACATTGTAATCACTTGGTTTTTTCTTGGTCACTACTGGCTTTAACTGTTTAACATCAAAAAACAAGGACATATTTAAAAAAACATGCTACTGAAACCCTAGCTCTGCCTCGGACCAGCTCTAGACTGATCTCCAATACTTTAAAATATTACATCATCAAATCTGAAGCGTTTAATTGAAGAACAGCTGTGCATTAAACACAAACAACTGAACAAGAAGATTATAAGATGTAATCAAGTTCATAACGAATATAGGTGTTCTTTTCATCATTATAGATTCGTGGATAATGTGCTATCAGAGCATCCTGTGATCCTATGTAGATCGAATTATAGATCTTCCAATAAACGTCTCTGACTTTCCTGGCAGGGTGAAACAAACCCTGGAAAACAGAACACAACAAAAGTCATTGAAATCTTAAGGTCTAAATTCTGGTATTATCACGTTTTACACAATAAGCATTCTAAAAAGCAATTACAGTAACTAGCACCACTTATAACCAAGGTACCCTAAATGTATCATTCACCATTTCTGTGCCTATCTAAACTAGCAAGTAGTAACAAAGAATTATTTAGAGACAGACTTTCTTCTCTTTTTTTTTTTCTGCAGGGAGAAATTGTACTGAATGCAGGTCCAGTTTTGTATTCTTTTAAAATTAAAACCTACTGCAGTATGTTTGGTTCTGAGTCTTATCTCTGGCTTTGCTAATTGTGGTTTGTGTAGACAGCTACAGAGGAACACATGAAACAAACATTATTAAACCTTAAAAAAATGAGCAGAATGTGAAAGCTCTAGAAAACGCAGTTCTGTATAATAAGAATACACAAGTGGTATTTGCAAAAACAATACACTGTGCAAGAGATTTCTTCCACCTTCCTACTGACGTATCTTTATGCTGAGGCCTCCCCCCAGACCCCACACAGTGAAATTCCTTATCTGTAACTAATTAATAAAATGCTGTCACATGTTCGCTATGCATACGTGCATGACACACATCCTTGCTTCCCAAGTGTTATGCAAGTGTTGATTCAGTCAATGCAGCAAGAACTGTTATGTACAGTAACACAGAAAAGAAGCCTTCAGATTTCACTGCCACATACGCATTTACAGAAGCTAACTCGTGTTGATGTAGTGGTATAAATTCTGACCAATGCGCTCTCACACAGTTTAAGATGCCTTGCTGTTTTTCTTGGCTAATGACAACGCTGATTTAATATTAAGCCTATCCTCTCATTCATTTACCTCGTTACTTGTTCTCATAACCCCTTGCACTATTTATTTACTCCCAGTCCTCAAAATTAGTGAGACGTTTCCATCTTACAAGTCAGACAAAGGCTGTTTTAACTTATAATAGAAATTGGCTATCTGTTACTTCTCTGCAAATTCCTCAGCGCAACTGGCTATCTTGCTATACCAAAAGCTGTGTATTGCCTATTTAAATTACTGAAGTCTTTGGTACAGAAAGCCATGTTTAAACAATACTTTCAAAAGATGAAAAGCCACACTGTCATCCCTTGCTGGAAACCACCTTCAGTTGACTTTTTTGTCTCTTGGAAAGAAGTCCTGCCTGGCAACTTCTGTATCTACTACCCCAGCATACATGAGGACCTACCTGTAAACAATACTGCAACATTCTGCAGGGACCAATAGCAACTCTGAGGCCCTCCAGAGCCCCCATAACTGCCTGAATGACGTGAGGAGAGGTTTCAAACACATTTGGCCATACATAGTTTAACAAATGATTCAGAGAATCTTCACAGCCGAACCCATAAACACCAAGAGACATATGCTGAACCACAGCACTGGCAGTCTGTCTGTGTACAAGATCCCTGCAAAAAGAACAGCGGTCTGTTAAGCAACATGACTGGACAAGCACAGTATTTCTTTTCAATAACACTTTTCTTGAAAGCACTAATATACACTTCTAACGCATATTCACTGACAGCAAGAGGCAGAGCAACAAAAATCAGTAAAATAAAAAGGATGGAGTTTCCTGAGAAATTACTGTGCTCTAATTCCACAGCAGAAGCAGCACTTATCAAAAGCAGTTTGAATGTAAGAAGCCTTGACTCACTTAAGATGCTTGTATCATTTTAATCTTCATAACTATTACAAAAAAGTATATACAAATTCTGCTGGTCACTTAAGATCTTTAGCAAACAAAGGCAATGTGCCTATTTGCTATCATTGCGACACAGCTACATAATTAAAACACATGACTACAGATAACTGTACCATAGATAAAAATAAGTGCACTCACCTGTCCATTAAAGCATCTTCAAGCAATGGCGTAACAGCATAAATGTAATCTTTTCCCATCTCTCCAATGTATTCAAACAGGAAGGAAAGAGATTTTAATACACCATTCTGGACATTCAGTTCTGGAACTCTGTACTCATTCATGAGCGCGGGCAGCACTGTGAAAGGTGAGCATGTTTCAGCTACAATAGCAATTGCTACTGTAGTACATACTCTGTTCTGCCTTTCCTGTACTTTCAAGTTATTCAGCAGTGTAGCCAATACATCGTGAGGTCTGGAAGAGATAATATGCACATTCAGTGAAGATTTGGATAACATTAGTTGAGCTTCAAAGTGGCAGAAAAGCATGGCTTAGCCCTTAAAAACATTAAGATAACTGGTAAACAACATAAACCATGAAACTAAAACAGCTTTTGCAACTGCATGATGTTATTACCATAATCAATATTTTGTACTTTCTCTAAACTTAGCTTTTTTTCCCCTGCTTTCTGTTCTGCCTCTTTTAAACTCTGGAGGATAGCAGTAGCCTCCTACCTACTACACTAATCTCAGGGGTAATCACACACTTCTCTAAGACCATACACACATAGAAAGGCACATCCTGTGTAGATAAATGCAGTTACAGCATTCCTTGGTTGCTTGCTGCATCTACATTAAGTCAGTAATTGGTCACTTAATTAAGAATAAAATAATGAAAGTGTTGATTTGGGGGAAAATAAGAGATTGAGTATTTAAAGCACAGTTTATGGAAGAACAGAGAGAGGGTCTGAATGCATACCACAGTATCAGAAAATATATCAAAAAATAGCAAAGCAAACAGCTCTTCCTACCAAATTAGTCTCTAACCCTGCTAGCCCACAAATTCAGACCAAAAGTGCAGCACCCTATGTTAACAAAGGATAGGTGACTGTATTCCTCCTTCTGAAAAACAAGTAAAATCAAGTCCATGCATTTAACATACTAAATATAGAGAAGTTCAAATATTTTCTCACCAGAAAATTCACAATCATGAATATGTTAGGTAAACTGCGTGTACAAGTGGATGAGCATTAAACCAACTTACCCAATGGCTTTTGCAATATAACCGAAAGTGTTCACTGTGGCTCTTCGGATAGCTTTCTTGTGAGCTTTTAATAACTCAAGCAGTTCAAAGCAGATCCTCATCCATTCTCTTGCAGAAACATACTCTGCACCTCTGAAAGAGAATAAAGTTATCTTTTCAGCGATGCCACAAGATTTTAAATAAAACCACATAAGCTGCAGCACCTATTTATTTGCTATCAACAGAGGGACACTGCACAAACGATTTCCATATTTAGGTATCTGTTAACATTAGACCTCCACTGGTTGATGGTGCACTCAAGATTTATTGCACTGTATGCATTCCAAGTGTGCATAAAGGGACAACATACTTCTAATAAACTGTTTGCAAAATAACATAATTACAGTAAGTTCTACAGAAAGTCTGCTAAGTATTTCACCTTAAATTTTACGCCTAACTTAAGAAATACCAAGAGATATGACAATAAACACTCAAATGCCTAACGTGATGCTCAACTTCAGCTTTTGCTACAGTAACTGCCCACACAGAAGGTCAAATATTTTCTCATCAGGCAGCTTACCTGTCTGCAATACGCCCAACAAGATCAATACAATTTTCCTGTACTTTCTCATGTCTGTTCTTCAAAATAGGTGTAAGCCGTGGCAACAGATCTTTGATTGGTGGCGTCATCTTGTGCATACCTGTTGAATTCGAAGAGGCATATTTATTTTTATAATGCCTTTAGATTTTGCTCTTGAAAGCGTTATCATTACTCTTTGTAGTGTTAACAGGCATGTTAACACTACACAAACCCACCTATAACATTCACGATAGCTTTAAGTGCTCCGAGTATGCTGCCCAGGACTTCAGGATATTCCTCACCCAGGTACTCATACAACACAACACCCAAGTGTCCCATCAGTTTCTCCTACAACCAATTAAAAGGATTTACAAGTTAGAGTTTTTCCCCTCTCATTACTACGACATATTCTAGCAAATTTGGTAGGAGAAGTCAATACAATACCTCCTGACAAGTCTTCATAACAACTGCAGTACGAGAGATGAGGTCAGCAGCCTGCTGCCGAACTTTAGCTGACTTGTTGTTCAAACGCCACAAAACTGTACCACAGATTTGTGGTAAATAGGGTTTAACTCTTTTGCCTAGAGCATTAACCACTGTGCCGAAGCCATTCAGCATCACAGAATCCTGAGTGTAAAAACAACAAAGGAAAAATCAAACTAACAGCAACACTACATTTTAATTAAACAATACAATCTAAAATTGCTATTAAATTATAACATTCCAGGGCTTGTTTCTGGATTTCATTGATTAGAACACTGACATCTAAAAAAAGGAGTCTAGAAGTCTACTATGGAAGCACACATTCATGTATAACTAACAGTGAGCGAGCTTACAATTAAAGTGAACCAAATACTAAATACCCTTGGTCATACCTCTGTGGTCTGTTCCTGAAAGGCGTACAAGATACCATCAATAAGCTGTTCTTCCAGCTTATGATCAATGTCTGCTGCCCCCAGATTTCCCATGATCTTCTCAATTGTTTCCATGACCATCTTTCTGTACTGCTCAGCCTCATCTTTCAGATCATCCACAATTCTGGAGATAATTTCTGCTGCTCCAACTTTATTTGCCAGCTCCACAGTTGTATCAACCAACTGAAATACACAGATGTTAAGTGAGCAAACACTGCTAAAAATCTGCTTTCTACATCTTGAAAATAAATTTCTCTAATCTGAAGAGAAGAAACAGCATCATGCACACTAAACCCACTAGAAACAACTGGTTTTAAATCAACCGATGTCTTAAACACAAATGGGGTGAACTATCCCACTTTACAATTGACGTTGACTCATATTCACAGATGCAAAATCTCTTGATAGCCTCCTCAGAACCTGTGAATCTTCTAGTTATGCAATTTCTAAATCATTACTCAAAGAATTTCTGTTTCAGGACATTTAAGACTAAATTAGGCATCTGGACTGAATGAACATTCTAGTGTGAACTCTGTTCTATTGAAAACAATTCCTCAACTAAAGAACAACAACCTACCTGTCTGTAATTTCTTCTGTCCAATGCCATTCTGTGCTGCCAGAAGTGCTTGAAAAAAGGTGGCAAGATTTCTGTTTTAATGTAGTTTGCTTCAACACCATCGGTACCACAACACTGCTTTACCACCTGCCAGGAAATAAAACCACAACCATTTTAGTTCTGGGTAGGTTTTGGAATGGGGTGGTTTTTTTTGTCTTGGTTTGGGTTTTGTCAATTAAGAAAAACACACATATTTAATATTAATGCTAAACAATCATTTGCACATACCTTCAACACAATTTTTTTCATCTCTTCATCAGGAGACTGGAACTCTCTGATAAGGATTAGCATGACTTCTCTGGTATAATAGTTTGCATACTCAGCATCCATGAGTGGAATCAGGTAACCAATAGCCTTCAGAAAGGCAGCCAAACCCTATTTAAATCCAGAAATATGTCTCTAATGAGTTACAGAAGATATACATCAATTTCAGTTCAAACTAAAGAAAACACTTTAGATATACCTTTCCTCTGTGTTGACGTATACCCTTCCATAAAGGCTTCAGAACAGAATCAAATGACTCAATACCATAGGGAGTAGCTGCCTCAGCCAAAGCAGCGATAGCCAAAGCACTGATGGTGCGGACTTTCTGCTGCTCATCCACCAAACCTGCAAAAGAACAGTGTTTAGTACCACTTCTTGTGACTTAAGTTCAAAACAGCAAAAACAGAGAGGAAGTATAAAAGAGATGAACTTGTCTTAAGGAAAAAACCTCTATTTCTCTTTTGGAGTCAGACCAACTGTTTTTCAGTGTTAAAAGAACATATAAGAAAGGACCTTACTATCACTCTGCCTCGCTGGGGTAGGAAAAAATCTTCCAAATACAAAGTGAATTAAAAATTCTGCCTGGGACAGCAGAACTTACCATGTTCAATAATTTCAACCAAGCTCCTGAGATGAGGCAAGATAGCACAACCCATAAGAATAGCAATCTGCTGTACAATCTTGATGCCAGTATGCCTAGCCTGCCAGGATTTCTTGCTTTTACAGACAGCTTTCAAGAATGGTAACAGAGAAGGAATGCCCAAGGCAGAGGCAACAACAGCAAAGGCTCGGGCTGTTGTATTTCTGACATATTCATCCATATTATCAATATCAGGTCGCATTGTGGAGATCATTGTTGCCAAACCAGCAGCCTAAAGGAAAAACAAACAAAACGTATCAACTGGATTTATGAACAACACAGTTAATTCTTCTGCCATACCTATAAACATGCAGCTACATGTAAGCTAACTTGGTGCCTTAATGAAGGATAGGACTGTACCTTAGCCAAGTTTGAAATGATTTCTCTGCCTTCCACTCTAGCATAGTAGTCTTCATCAATCAGCAGTGGTTCAATGACGACAAGGATCTGAAAAAGATGAACAACTTAGTATTTCCTATCATTAATACTTTCAGTAGTATTTCTAGTACTACTAGATTCCATAAAACAGGATCCAAGCTTAAAGCTTTAGAATGACCCCCAAAAATTTAAATCTATTATGGTTTTTTTTACAGCCCTTTGTCTTTAACGGACCTGGCCTGGAGATTCTACCCAGACCAGGTAAGATCCCCTTTCCACCCCAACTGTGCAGTATCATTTTTACATCATGTCTTAATACTTTCAAGCTCACACTGTGATCACACTACAAGAACTTATATTGGTCTTAAAAAGAAATAGGAAATTATGTTAAAAAAACATGCTATCATCCTCTTCTGATATGCAAATAAAGCACACATTTCTCCCAGCACTAATCAGAAATAGCAGATCAAAGCTGAAACAGTAATCTGCAAAATACCTTGTGTACATATGGTCGGACCAAATCATCCAGTTTGTAAAGAATTCTGTCGATGACTTTGACAAGCAAGTGACGCTCCTGATCTTCAAGTGTGGGGGACATCAGCAGAGGCAGAATCTGATTAAACAGTGGCCCTGCTCCAAACTCCCGAGCTTTATCTGTAATTTGTCGCAACGCAGCCTAAACAAAACCAAACAGCCCATCGGTTAAAGTAAGGAAACAACACTGAACAATTACAAACCAGCTAGATATTAACCAAGTTAAACTGTAACCAAAGGCTTCAACATATTTGCTCCTACCACTGCAAAACTCTGCTTCAAACAATGTTATGTTCATCTGCTAAAAAGTGAATGCATGGAGAGATCCACCCTGATGTTAGTTCTCAGTTGTTCAATTCTCAGGAAAAGCATGCTCCTGGTCTAATATTTAAGAATGGCTCCATCTGAAAAGCAGCTTACACAGCACTGGCATCTAGCCAGCTTGCTGTAAAGAGAACTGTGCAAAAGAGACTGCTAACATAATGCATGATGTATAAACCTGAAATTTAACTAAGAGCTACATTGCTAATTTAAGTGTAAGAAGTAAAATGCGGAAAGTTACAAAGCCCTGTAAGCACAAGCACTATAAACCTAGTTTCTCATAGTTGTAAAACAAAGGAAAAATAATTATATAAGCCACATACTATTTAGTGACTGACACTACTGTACAAAGACCAGCTAAACTAAATTACATTGAATGACAAACAAAAAGCCACACAGACATAGAAAAGGAAGAAAGCACCAAACAGGCGTGCTGGTTTTGGCTGGGATACAGTTAATTTTCTTCACAGTAGCTGATATGGGGCTATATTTTGGATTTGTGCTGAAAACAGAGTTGATAACACAGGGATATTTAGTTACTAATAAGCAGTGCTCACACAGAGCCAAGGCCTTTTCTGCTTCTCACCCGACCCCACCAGTATGTAGGCTGGGGGTGCACGAGGAGCTGGGACAGCTGACCCCCACTGACCGAAGGGATGTTCCATACTTTATAGCATCATGCTCAGCATATAAATTAGGGGAAAGTTGGCTGGAGGCCACTGCTCTGGGACTGACTGGGGAGTGAGAGAGCAGCTGTGTAGTGCTTAGCTGCCATCTGGGGTTAGCCAGATCAGTTGCCACAACAACAAATACCAAAGTTTAGGAGATTATTTCACAGAGAATCCCAAGGACAACTGAAACTAAACCTGGAAACAAGTGTAGATTTTGGAAGAATGAAGTTATATAAATTCATCTGACAACTGATCTTACCTTTCTCATGGGAGGCGTGCCATTCTTTATTTTCAGAAGCAATTTCATTATTTTTCTCTCCTTCTGTTCTTCAGGACTCAGAGTTGATTCGTCAACATCAACCTACAAATAATTCCAACAAATATGAAGATTTGCTACATATTCAAAAGAAATTAGGAAACTTTAATCAGCATGAGTGAAATCTCATTTACCAGCAGTTTATCAAAGTACTGGATATCATCTGGCTTCAGGAACGGAAGGTTGCCAGATGGCTGGTCATTAACACTCTTCATAGTCCGGTCTTCTGTCTGCATGTGGAATCCAGTCATACCACCCAAAGGTGTTGGAGTTGCTGTAAGCTTCCGAGCTGGGGTGCGAATAGGTACATAACCAGCTGGTGGGGGAAGAACCTACAAAAGAAGGAACAAAATATATGTTATCACAACAGATATAAAAAGACAAAGGCAGCAAATACAAAAAACTTACGAAACTTCTATCTTCCATTCTATTTCTTTGGGGATTTGTGGGAGCACACACACTAGATCCCATGTTCACAGCAACGCAAACAAATTCACCACGATAGTTTATATTCATGTTTATACTGCACTGACACTATTTCAGAAGAAAGCTCACTCCCACTGCTGAAAGCTTGGACAATAAACCTTGAAGGCCCTTAACAAAGTATTAAAGGAGCACTTTGACATCTGTATCAACACAGTGTACTTGCTGATTCAGAATTTGTAACTCTCTTCTATGTTTTTCTGCATCTGGACTTCATATTTCTGTCTCTTCAGAGCTCACTTCTGGCCTTGACAAGACAATCCCAACACTGAGAAGCAGAATAATGACTGGCCTTTGAGATCACCTTTAGTTCTCCCTTTCTAATCGGTTTACAATAAATCAGTAATCAAATCCAATAAATGCCTACAATCAATAATTAACACTTCATGTGAAACATTTTAATTCTGGGACAACTTGGGTTAAAAAAAAAAATGAATAAATCAATATCCCTTAGCAGAAAAAGAACTCATCATGTTCAGATGTATTTTAATTCAGATGAATTACCTTATATCCTTCTGGAAACATTGCATCCAATTCTTCATCAGAAAGTGGTCTGTTTCTCTCATCAATTTCCCTTTCCCAGCGCCAAGCCTGCAGCTGTTCAGGAGTCATGCTCATGATATGACCTATGTTTAAACAGACGAAAAAAAATATTCTGAAGTATTGAAAAAAAAAGCCCACTCTTTCATAGGCAGAAGGAGATGACTTGCTTACTTAACTTTTCGGTGCTCTCTTGAGCCAAAGTTTCAAAACACTTCAATTTGTAGCCAGTAAGATATCTAACTTTTAGAGAGCCTTTTATCAGTCTTTTACCAACTAACCTGAACAGACATACGACCTTAGTTCCAATGCCCCTCTAGAAGTGAGTTGCTGTGGGTATTAAAATAGTAAACTGGGCATATAACGACTGCTTTCATAGAGGCAGGAGACCATGCGAGGCAGAAATCTATTTCAAAATACAACATAAAAAGTAACGACTTCATTTCCACAAAAGAAATTGAAGCCTTAAGGAACGGACCAGGCTTACCTGGGGTAGGAGTTGCCATGTTCATAGCTGGGGTACCAATGGGTGTTTTGCCAGGTGTCAGAACTGGAGTGCTGCCACCCATCTGGCTAGCAGGTGTTTCATCCCATCGCGACTTCCTTTTACTTGCTCCTGGAGTTGGTGTCTCACCAATGGAATCGCCACCTCTATCTGTACGAGGTGTCTCAGCCCATCCACTGCCATGTCCTGGAGTATCTAAGGGAAAACAAAACAATTTTAGCAGAAAGCTTAACAACACATGGTATAGTATCAATATCCAAATCCATTTTTAATATCTTGTCTAAACAAATCAACAAGAATCAAGTAAACTAATACACTAGACAAAAAGTAAAGCCTGCCTTGGTGAATATTGAAAAGTCACAGCAATGTTACACTAAAAATATCCAACAGAGAATTTTACACAAAGAGCACATAATCTTCTTACTGTACCTTAGCATAAACAGGTACAATTCTAAAAAAAACAAAAGAACTCAGAAATTCTAGGAATTGGACAAAATATTCCACGTACTCCCTTGCTAAAAGCAGTAAGGGACAATGGTGTTTCAATGCTCTCTAACACACGAGCCTAATTCAAATTAGGCAGATGAGAAAATGCTTCTAAACTTGTTTTAATGCTAATCTCTTCAAAAAACACTAAACAGTTCAGAAACTCACAAAAACCTACACAGTGTGAGCTCCTTTACACATTAAAATCCCAACCTGCAACATGCATTAGATATACCACAAAACTTTGATTCCATTTTGGAACTGAGGTGCTTTCACAGATGTGAATTAAGCTAACAGGCACAATTCATCGCTGCACTCAGACAACGTCATTTTACATCAACCACTAGATGTCAGAATACAATCACGTTTCTTGCTCAAGTTCTGAATCTAGTGTTTACTTAAGGTGAAACAAAAAAATCCTATTTAATTAACCATTCAAATTTTATGATGTGCTTTCCCGTTTGCCACAAATACCTCTTTCTGTTTTAGGTGTTTCATCCCATCGGTTTTTACGTGCGCTGGAAGTGGCCCCTCCATGGCCTGGTGTTGCATGACCAGGTGTGTCCCGACCAGGTGTTGCAGCTCCTGCTGGCGTATGACTGGGAGTTGGATCCCATATTTTTGAGCCTGGGGTGGCACCAGGAGTTTCGCTACCCTTTGCACGGCCTGGCGTTTCATCCCATCGCAGAGATGGTGTATGTCCAGGAGTCTACACCAGACAGACCCAGAAGTATTAATATCTCCCACACTATACAGTAAAAGACTTCAAGTTACTCTTTTTCAGTAGAGTAACAAACTTCTGAAACTCAAGAGGCACTAATGTCTTCTGCAGATAAGAACACTAGGATTATTACCTCTGCTTGATCCCAACTGGATAACTTTTTAGGTGTAGCACCAGGAGTCTGATCAGCTGTCTGATCCCAACGCCGTTTGCGTTTTGAAGGTGGCTGAGATGCAGCTCCATTGACGACTTTAAGCTCTCCAGCTTTAGCTTTTTCAGCTAGTTGTTGCCTAATTTCCCTCTATTCAAGTGCACAAAAAGACAAAGGTAAGAAACAGACTTGTTAAAAATTATATCTTTAAGAGATTTTTCAGCTTATATATTTTATGCTACTTTTTGAGGTTTTGCTCAACTAACATGCAACTACCTGCTGGTTCAATTTCAAAGTCACTCCTGTTTCAAATTCCTCTATACTGAAAGAGCAGCTATGTGTTGGGAAGGGCTGTTTTAAAATTCATTTCTTATAAAAGCCGTTATTACAGCAAATGCAATTGCATGGACAATTCTGAGTGTTATAATTTTCTGTCACCTACATGTATGCCTTAAAATCATTACACACCTGTTTCCAGCAAGTTCCACTACAGTAAATTAAAGGTGGATGAATCAGAAAATATGTTTATGTGACTTATATCCTACAACATTACAAAAGCCTAAATTTCTTATTTAAAATTCTAAGATGACATCCTTAAAACTGCACTAGCCCAGACGGGTTTTCACTTATCAGTGGATCCATAACCAGTTAAAGACTCTCAGAATTATAAACTACTTCCTCCATTAAGGTAAGTCAAGGTAAATCCATGTAATTCTACAGAGGTTGCTGAACTACAAGACCTTACTCCAATTAATGATATGGCACTGTACGTATTACACAAGAAATTTGATTACCAGTACCTTCTTACATATTAATTTTAATTGCCATGAATAAAGCAGGTACTTTTACTACCACTTTAGTATTTAAAACCAACTGTCAACCTTACACCAGTTCTTAGTACTGCAACATCTGTTTTAAGTGCTTCAGCAAAAGTCTTTCAAGACCTTCCTGGTTTCTCTTTACAAAGGCCGCAAACCCCCAAACACCTCTGACATAGAATACCCCATATAATCACTGTTTTTTGTAGAAAAGAAATAAACAACAAAAAGTCCAAGTGCTGTAAAAAAAAAGAAAAATCCAAATTAAGATACATTGAGACAATTTCTCCCTCTTTGCTGAAGTCTTATATAGATGGTCCACTGTTAAATTCTACTGACTTTCAACATGTGAAGAACATGATTTTACAAAGCAAAGGACTTGAGTGTCAAGACAAAAAGTCAACAGAATTTCTGTTCCCCCTTTCTTAACACAGTTCCATTGTACAGCCTTTGAAAGCAAGTTCAAGTGGAAAACCCTCCCCTCTCCACACACCTCTTCTTTTGTTAAATGCTGTTCACGCATAACATCCATGTATGTTCTGGCATTCATTTTAGGATCTGGTGTCTTCCCTCCTGCGGAAGAGAACAGCAACAGGAATGGAGAACAATGAGTAAAGGATAAGCAGAAACTGTTGGCTTTTTCTATTGTCCTGCTCTAATATTATATTATTCCATGATCATTTAATTTTACTTTTTGATTGAAAAATTTTTAAATTACATGTATCTTACGTTTATTCAGTTTGCTGATCAATTTAACCTGTTTGAACACAAACATAACTACTGCAGTTTCAAACAAATATTTTAAAGCCGATATAAATGGTAAAATGACAACACAGTTAAAGAGTCTTCAGAAGTGATGGGTTCCTGGGTTGCTAATCCGGAATACGTACACTTTCGTGCCTTTGTCTCCATCAGCAGTTCTGACTTCAAGCAGCAGAATAGAAGCCTAGAAAATTATCTCTTTACCATTAGTAACACTTTGGAAAGATATTTATATTCAAAACATTACCTTGTGTAAGCTGTTAAATCCTAGTTGTTATCTGACTACAAATAACTATCGCATACCTACGTAATGTTTAAAATGTTTTAGCATAAAGACCCATTTCTAAGTTTGACAAATCTGGACACATCTCCCAGATCTTTTGGTGTCATATGGTAAAAGGGCTTCATTGAAAAAAAAAAACAAACACCCAAACAAAACCCAAAACAAAAAACCCATAAAAAATGCTTGATGGCACTTTCCCCCGCTTCTCTTCTCAAGGGACAATTGTGATTGGGAGCTGACTGCAATACAGTACACATACCACCACAACGATACTCACAGGTAATGGGTTTTGTACACCATATGTTGTTTTATGCTGTGTATCTTGCGCTAAGTAAACTTTTAAACACTTTACAAGAAGCCCAACTTTACAAAAAATTAAGACTTGTCAAGAAAAACACTTTTCTTTAAGAAAAATGTGCAAATTTGCTATACAAGTGGTATAGCATTATGATTTAGGGAAAATAACACACTCTTAAACATTTCTATGCTGAAGATCATTGCCCAATTGGCTGTGTCACTCTGACACTAGCTTTGATAGGACTTTCCTTTGGAATACTTTTTCACCATAATCTACACAGGATGTGTTGAACTGCACCCTTAAGAATGCAGACAGGACTGGCATATAGCAGTACTGCTGTAGGAAAGAAATTAAGGACAGTTAGTATGGGCCTGTGAATTCTGACAACACATGTTTATATCAATTACAATTAAGCAAGAAAAATAATTAATATCCCTATTAATTCATGCAGGCTGAAATTCTCATTTGTAAAACCTGCAAAATAGCTACTGATTTTAAGCCAACAGGCACCTCATTGCCACATGTGAAACTCAATCACCTGAAGACCCACTAATACCCCTTTTCCTGACTTCCATTCTAAAATTATCAGAATAGACTTGAACTATTAATAGTATCAAAGTCTTACATATGCTTTTGTTTCTTTTAGTTATACCACCTAAGATTACATAGGATGGTAAGAATAAGGTGCTCTATTTTGAAAACTAGCATTCCAAAAGCAGTAACCCTGTAAATCTCTGACTTGGAATGAAAACTTTCAAGGTACTGAAAGAATTTGAGCACTCAATACACAAGTTGTTCAAAGTATAATGCACAACCCAAAACAAAATGAAAAGAGAAACCTTTAACCCTTTGTGTTTCTATGGCAATGGCTCATTATTTTCTTGTCCTTCTACCTGGAAAGAAAACTCGTATTATAAAGATGAAGAATATGGCATCTAGGTTTTCAACCAAATCTCTATGAAAAGGGGATGTTTACAACATAGCTAAGTTTACAGGCATGCCAACAGAAATCAAAGGGCTACAGACAACAAATTCCATAAAGGGTATAGATAAGTTAAAACAAATTACCATCTGCAAAAGGATCAAGACGCTCAGGAGAAATTATCATCATCCGCCTGTGCTTTTTGTACTCATCTTCCCGATCCGCAATCTTTTGAGGGCGGTGCTCTGCAAAAGGATCATACTGAAAACCAAACAAAGTTTATTAGTCACATATTTATAAAGAACAATATGACCATAAGCCTATATTCATGTTCAGTATTACTAAACAGGCCAACTTTATTTTTAATCGCAACTATGCAGGAAGAGTGTGCTAATAAAAATGTTACTTCTGTACCTGGAATTTTTCCAACACAAAATATCTTATGAAATAATTTCTGTTTGCTATTTTAACACATTTATTCACTTGTTACAAAAGCGCTGCATACTGTCAACCTTTCCCCCTTTTTTTGCAGGGGGACTTAATGCTACTTCATATGCTTTTAAATCTCACAAATACTCCAGGAATAGAAAACCCAAGTGACTATATTTTTTTTACAAAAATAGAAGTACATAGGAGATCAAGTTGTCTTCATTTTTGGAATATCTGACCTATCAAAAACAGTTTAGTGTAAGTGCCCACATTGCCTTTCCATGCAGAAGTGCTAATTTTAATCATCCTGTGGAATTCTCAACTAAAGCAGTAACAAGCTTAGAGCAAAATTAAAATACCAAAGCCCTTTACACACATCTTGTTTTTCCAGAGACAAGACCTGGTCTCAAGAAACTTTAACACTCCTTTCCCCTAATACTACAACAGCATTTTATTGTGCCTTCAATCAAGATGTACCTGTTCAGTAGACTGTGGTATGTCATTAAGCAATGCCACTGGAGCATGGTACCCTGGCTTCTTCTGGCCAAGCAAACTCGTAGAAGGGTAGTCATCATCATCCTGTCAGTACAAAGACAAGGCAAATTTGTCATGTTGATATTATATTTAAACAAAATATCAAATTAATATCCTGTGGTCAAAGAAAATATGAAAACGGACAACCAGAATAGTTAATTCCAAAGCTTTTTCATACAGCTTGTTTTATTAATCCCAAACTGCCAAATCAGATAAACCTACCCACATCACTAAAACGAGAACTTTTTCTCTGCAAAGCTCAAGTATTCTGCAATATGCTACATTTAATCAAGTATGCTGTCTACACTAGTTATACAAGAAGTCTGAATTTCATATTCGAACTTTTTATATACTTCCCTAGTTTGCATGCAAAAATTGGTGCAGAGAAATTAAAATCAGTTCTTCTTGAAACTCAGCTACATATAAAACAAACCCTGAGTGATTAACCCTATTAAAAAATCTTCAGAAACAGTGGAAAATTCAGAAATACATTCATGTTAGTTTAGTTATACCTTCTCAATCACAATGGCAATGACAAGAACTCAGAATGTGCAAGACGCTTTTGCTATCTGTTTTCTCTTATAAGCAGCCAGCTTCTGTGCAATAATTTACAAGAAAAACTGTTCTTAAACCCATGAAATTACTTCAGTGACATGCAGTAACTGAAAGTTTAAATTAGCAAATTCTTAGAAGCCTGCAGATGACCATCTTGGTTTCAGCTAGGATACAGTTAATTTTTTTACTGACACACAGTAAGAAACTAAGTAAGTACATCACCACATAAATATATCAGCTAGCACTAAACTGGACACAACAAACTTCCTTTGAAAAATTTAATTCACTCAGTGAAATATGCAGTTGCTGATGTACTTATGGTTACAACTGTAGTATCTGCTCCAGCAACTGAAAATGTTGCCAAACATTTAACATTAGAAATTAACATAAAGTAATCTTACAAGCAGGATACACAGGGAGAACATAATACAGTGAAAAAGCCAATTCTAAAAAACTGCTCTGAAATTTGAAATGAAGTAGAAATAACACAGTCACTTAAGCTTGCTGGCCCAAGTAGTATTAGATATTTCCCCCCACAGCCACCATCATTTTTCATCTTGGCAGCAACAACCGAACAAAGTTAATTATTCCAGCCAAGGCTAACTCTGATTAAGCACCAGGACACTACTTTTTCCCTTCTTCTTAGACCTACATGACTTTCAAAGCACAATTCATGAAGTACAGGCCATATTAAACTTGCAAGAAATATTTGGTCCAGTATGACTTGGACTTCAACAACTGCCATTAAAAATTACTCAGAATTAACTCCAAAATACTTTAAAAAAGTGTCCTAACCAAAATAATACATAAGATCACTTACATCTTCCAATTCAGTTGCTGCAATAGAAGTGACATATCCAGCAAACCTGCTGTCACTGCCACCATAAATTTCTTGATCATAATATCCCGTGGAATCAAGGCCTACTCCTTGTGCTTCATCAAGAGCAGGCTTTTTTCCTTGAATCTCTCGAATTTGTGCTTCAATATCTAGATTAAAAGCAGAAAAAAAAGAAAATAATTAAGAGGCCTTTATACTTACATATATACAAAATTTAATACTTATGTTACTATGTACAGCAAACTGAGTTTTTCATCCAATTTTAAATATTATCTCTAAATAAATAAACAAGTTTGACATATAAAACAATGAAATAATAATGTTTATAAACAGCTTTTCCTTAAGTTGTAGTATTATCTAGCACAGACTACTTCAATTGTATGGCCTAAGGCAAACCATTCAAACCCACTGTTATTGCATCTCATCTTCCAACAGAGATAGCAGAGAAGGTAATTTACACCACAGTAATCACAGGATCATAGAATAGTTAGGGTTGGAAAGGCCCTTAAGATCTTCTAGTTTCAGCCCCTCAGAGGGACCCCTCACACTAGACCACATTGCCAAAATCTCTGTCCAACCTGGCCTTGAACACTGCCAGGAACTGGGCATTTAATATTTCTCAACACTACACTAATGAATGCAATTCCGTCCTTATAAAAGCCTTTCAAAATGTTATCATCAATTCATAAACCTGTTTTGCTGATTTAAACAAAGCTGTTCAAAAGACCTATTGCATGACTTGTCAATCTAAGAACATTTAATAAAACGCTAATATTATGCTACCTAACATTTTGCAACCCCCAACAGGACAAATGGGAGATTTGACATCTTTTTAACATCTCAGGATGTGACTCTAATCAAGTCTGGTGGCCATGTCTGGCCTTAGAAATTTGGTAGTTTGAGAAAAAATATTAACTTGTTAACCCAGAGAACAAAGAACCACGCTTTAAACCATGCTTTCTTTCCCTGTTACAATGCAACACAAAAATCAACTGCAGTAATCCAACTGTCTTCAACAAATGTAATTGTGATGTAGGAATATTAGGGCATAGTTAACTTTATAAATATCATTACTGTTTCCATCTGAATTCTATTTGATTCAATAGACATGTAAAGCCAATTATCCACATAATATGAATTTCAGGAGATCAAACAATTATTTTCATGGGAAAAAAAAAATACTCAAGAATTGCATTTCACGGTTGAAGGAATACCAAGGGTCATGCGTGAGCAGGAGGGTGGGATTACATGGAAGCTCAAAAATCCCTTCCAACCTCATTGATTCTGTAATTCACCCTTCCTATCTGAAGGGGTATTGCTGCTACATTAACCTTAGGAATATTTGCTAATATGCAAAAGCCACAGGAAACTCTAGTCACAAATAATCTTAACTCCTGATTATTCGCTATATTTCTACTATTGCTGTTCATTTCTCTTTTTGTAAAATGAATACATTTCACATGGGTTTCCCAGTGAGGTATCCTGCAAAACACACTGTACCACAACATCTGCTAACAAATCTGTGAGAAAGATCAGGATACTTAAAAAAGACATGGAGGGGAGGAGGGCCGGGGGGAAAGAGGGAGAGGCTGGTTTTGGGTTTGTGTATTGGTTTTAAGATGTTTGCAGGAATGCAGATCAGAATTGCTTAGGTTAAAAGTTTTAACTGTCAGCCCTGTAAACCTCGAGACTTAAAGTCAAGGCTGGGTTCTTCTCTTACATAAATACGATAATTAAATAATATTAACAATAATACCACCACTGTAAGCCGTATAACACCTCCCGCAGAAAGGCATGTTTTCTATTAAGGTAACTGAGCATGTAGTTTTGCCTGACAAATCCTTGCTACATAGCTAGGAGTAAGAATAGCAGATTGTTTGTGTTCAGTCTGCAGGGCTGGCAATTAGAAACACCAACTCCACTCTAAGTACAGGAAACCTGAGAGCAAATCTGCAATTCCTGCAGTTGTCTAGTAGGGAAAGAAAGAAACAGCAAAGGAACCTTTTACAAGGGCATGTGTGATAAACAAGGGGGAATAGCTTTAAACTGAAAGAAGGTAGATTTAGATTAAATACGAGGAAGAAATTCTTCCTTGTGAGGGTGGTGAGACACTGGCACAGGCTGCCCATAGAAGTTGTGGCTGCCCCATCCCTGGCAGTGTTCAAGGCCAGGCTGGATGGGGCTTTGAGCAACATGGTCTAGTGGAAGGTGTCCCTGCCCATGGCCGGGGGTCTGGAACTGGATGATCTTCAAGGTTCCTTCCAACCCAAACCATTCCATGATTCTGTGCTTCTAAACTCAGCAAGAGTCCCATGCACAGAAGATACATCAGAGTAGATAAGGAGAATCTGCTCCAGCCGGTAAATGGCTCCCATCAAGCTTCTGCAAGTATCTACAACAGGGTAACTTGGACAGTCACCTCTGCATTACAGAAACTCATGGTATCTGCCCTAGAACTCGTGAGAAGCTGAAGCCTAACAAAAGCCTTATACTGCTGGCCATGATCACCTGCTAAATCCTGCCCCCAGGGACATTCAGCTTGGCTTAAAATCCTGCACAGCCCTGGGGATTCCAGTGAGTCCAGAACTTGAGACACTGCTTCCCAATATGTTAGTTACTTTCTGGAGAAGCAGCAGAAAGAAACTACTGCTGAATTAGGGATCCTGTCCTACTCACAGAAGTCTCTGATGATCTTCAGAGGCATACTAGTTTGTATCCTGTTTAGCAGTTCTCACAAAAAAGATCTGTGAGAAAAGTATTTGAGTTGTATCGTTTCCAGAAGCATGCCACAGAATGATGTCATCAAAATTAAATACCTTAAGGTATTTTAGTTATTTGTTTCTTCCAAATAGCAGATCAAGTTCCTGATTCCTTCTGCAGCTTGGTGCAATGCAGCACTGGGGTGAAAGAGAATACCCGAAGCTTCAGTTGCTACCAAGGACAATACTACTATCACAGTACAATGACATTGTTTCTTCTTTCTAAAAAGCAGCTACCAGAACACCACACTGCCTCTTTAGCGGCATATTATATTCTGATTGCACATCCATAGCCGTCACCAACTTCAACCCCCCAAAAAGCCTACAGATCTTGCCTACAATGCAAGATCATCCATCATCTGTCACCTGAACAAATCTAATCATGTAGCTCTGCTAAATCAATCACCATGAAGTACCCTGCCATGTAGGATGGGCCATGGAAATTGCTTGTGCATGGGCTCCCACCGCTACCACCATCAACAGCCTATCGAAACTGTGGAATTTCTGCAGCCAAGAGTGTTAATACAAAACTATTTTCCTATTACTAGTTCTTACCAACACTTTACATACTAAGGCCTTGTTATTTTATTTTTAAAATAGCTATATTTACTGTAGAGGGTACAGATATCATTTATTATTGGTCTTCTCCTTTAAATTTCAATGACTGCACAGCTGTTGGCAGACTATGCAGCATTCTCATTTTCTGACACCAAGACCTGTTGGGTTATCTATACCATAAACGAAAGTCTACAGAGGGGTCTATAGGGTTAATAAACCCGCACTTACAGCCACCAAAATTTTCAACCAATGCCACACAGTCACTAAGTAGTAGGTTTAAATGAAGCACTCTGAAGAGAACACCCATCTGGTGTGCCACAAAGCCCTTTAATCAGAAGGTTAACTGATTGCCAATTTAGAAAACAACAGATATTTAGCTGTAAAAGACTATATGGGCATTAAAGATGTGTTTACCTTCCTTGATATAACTGGCACCTTCTTGAAAAAGTTCACACCCTATTTAACAAAGCACTTAAATACAAACCAAATTAAGGAAGAATAATCACAAAGCTTAAAAATACCTTGTGTAAAGCAAAGTATTTGTTTGACAATTTAGTCAACAAGGACATAAACTGAAAGTTTAAAGACGAAGAAACATTAAGGGGAGTGAGATTTTTTTGAAAATCGGGGATAATATCCTACTGCTCATTCCCTTTTCTGTGTTTTAATGCAATACATTTTGGTGTTTTAAGAAAGGTAACTTTAACATGCACAGTTGATCTGAAATATACCATAAATGTTGCATATTATTACAGTTAACATATTTGAAGACACTGAAAATCTAGCTCACAGCCAGATCACAACAGGCTTCCAAAATATATACCCCATTACCATACATGTAGTTTTACTTGCAGCATCTGGAGTGTTAAGACAATACTCAGCAGACCTTGTACTGCAGTAGTATTTTACACTGTAAATAGTTCTATGTTTTCATGCCTTATCATACTTTCGCACATTTACCTTTCCCTATGCAGCTTTATTTCTAGCTACTTTAGCACTCTCATAAATGTTAGGTCTTCCTCACAAATGGAGATCTCTTAGGTCTTTTTTGAGCAAGAAAAAAATGATGCAATTAAAACTTACCTTCGACAGCATTCAAAACTCCAGCATTTATTGAGGCTTTACAAGCTGCTATTCTAAACTTTACTTTGCAGCTTAAAACAAAGATTTCTCCCTTAAACTAGGTAACTGAAACACTATTTTGAGACCTCTTTCAAGTTGTGTCTATGAGACATCAATAGGTATTTAGCAAACAGTGCAAAGATGTGAAAAATCTAAGACAATTTAGTAACAAACAACTCATTTTGGAAAGCCAGACAGAAACTAAAAATAAAGACAGAACTCTGAAGAAAAATAACCAGGCTGTCCAGATAATACCTCCATGTCGGGAAAGACAAGAGCATTACATGCTTATATCCAGTTATACAAAATTATTTACTCAATTACCTACACCACCCCCCCCTTAGACTCTCCTCTGATACAGCACTGATAAAAACATATGCAACTGGAAGTGTGCCAATGTTTTCATTAAAGTCAGTGCACCACCATTTGGCTCAATAAACAGGGAATTTCAGTTAAAACAACAAATCCCAACAATTCTGTTCTGTTATTAAAAACTCTTTAGGTAATGAGAGGCACTGTGATGGGTAGTACTACCTCACACAAGCCTCATGTCACAGCATATAAACAAAAGACAACTTCTATAATTCTGAAAAAAGTTCTAGAATGCTAAAAACTAAAATTAGATTCAAATAAAAAAAGTGAGGATAACCGTTTAAGCTTTTCCTCATCCATAAACCCAAATTATGCCTGCAGTGCTGAAGACTACATTAACTTCATGTTAATGGGAAATGATACTTCTCCATTTGAAAGGCTTTTGCACTGCAAAACTTACCACCCTCCCCCAGAAGCAATGAATACCAGGGTGCCCTGCCTACCTCACAGTATACAACCACAGTCCAGGGTACGTTTTGATTAGTGAATTATGGATGCAAATTAACAAAGAGTACAGTGGATGACCTATTATACACAGAAACACGAGCAAAAACCCAAAAGTAAAAACAGAGTAGCAGTAGGATTCTGAAAATTATGCTCCCTTGCCTGAAGATATTTAAGAGCAGAGCAAGCAACAGATACTGCCCAAGAAGAAAGCTTCAATTCACACTATGAGCTGGAAGCAATAGCGAACGCAGCCACATAGCACCTCCGAGAATAACACACTGCCTATGAAAGCCCTCACTCACTAAACTGCTCAGGCACAGTTCTCCTACGTAAACACCCAGCCGGCAGAAATCCGAGCGCTAAACTGGCAGCTGAAGTGCTTGAGACATCACGCTGGATTTTCCCTCCTTCAGGCCATTTTCTCAAGCATCAAGTAAGAGCTCGGGTCATGCCGGCGCAACACCGCCTCACCCTCCCTCTGTCCTCCTGTTTATTGCAGACACAGGCCAAAGGGCTCGGCCAAGAGAACAAACGTGTGTTATTGACATATACGATGCGCGATTTTTCCGCGCGCCTGCCGAAGGCGCGACGCGAGCGCTTCGAACGGGCCGCGGCCGCAGGGAGCTGCGCACCACGCAGCGACCGGAGCGGAGGCGAGAACCGGCCCGCGGGCGACCTCGAGTGGAAGCGCTGCTCTGGCTCGCCCCGTGCCGGTAGGACCCTTCCGCCCCGCGGAGCTAGCTGATACCGTAGCCGCTCACAGCAATTCCCATGCAGCCTGGCAGCACCATCGCGCCCCCCCACGCGTGAACAGTGAGAGCCCCGCTAGAGCCAGGCTCCCCCCGCCGGGCCCCGCAGCCCCACCCCCTCAGCCCTGAGCGCCAGGCAGCAGCTTGGGCATGGCGCTGACACAGGCGCAGACGCCATTACAAACAGGCCCTGCCCGCCCGCCGCGGGGCGAGCACACGCGGTCCTGCCCGAGAAGCCGAGCCTGGCGGCGCACAGAACTGAGGACAAACACAATCAAAAGACCATGGGCGAAGACACAACTGCGAGGCGCGCCGCTGCGGGTAATTCTCGGGCTCTTTACCTTCGTGGGTCTTGGCGATCTTCGCCATTTTGTCCACAGCGAACAACGCCGAGGCGGAACTGGCGCGGCCCCGCCACTTCCGCTACGAGGGGGAAGGCAGGGTGCCTAGTGCGCAAGCGCAGATCAGAGCCGCGCGGCGTGCCGACGCCACTATGTCAAGAGCGCGGCCGCTCGGGCAGAGGTCCCAGCTCCGCCCGCCGCGTGACGGACGGCCAGGATAGCGAGTGACTGCGCGGCTGAGCAGCGCGGAGGCGGGCGCTGCGGCGGCCGGTACCGGGTTGGCAGGGGCAGGGTGATGAGGCGGCGGGTACGGTATGCTGAGAGCCGTCCTGACAGCGAGGAGGGTGATGGCGCATCCCCGGCTGCCGGCGGGAAGGGGGCAGATGGCGCTGCTCACTGCTCTGGCCTCGGGAAGAGCTGGCGCCGGATGTCGCAGAGCGGGACAAGGCTCGGAAGGGGGCTGAGCCGTTTGCGGTGCCGGGGAGGTGATCTGGGTGGGATGCGGGCAGCATTGTCCCTATGCAGATGCGCATCCTTCCACATTACCAGGGTTTATCTGCGTAACTATCGAGGTTCTCTCCCTTTGTGCATTTCAGGCCATGTGATGAAGGGCAATGTTTTCTAGTGGCCTTCACGCAAGGAGCTATTTGTGAGTGTGAAGGTACGAAGCACTTCAGTGCTCCCACTATCTTCAGGCTAGAGAAGACAATAAGTGGCATTCTTCCAGTATGCGGCTACAAGCAGTTTTCTTCACACTTGAGACACCAAAAAATGGTGACCCTTGCAGTGTGGACAGTCACAATGCAGTCACCAAACATGTTAACTGTTTCCTGAAAACTTGCTTCTCCAGATACCAGTCTCTTCCCGATAGTCAGTCCCACTGTAATTTGGATGATTTGCTATGCTTGCCAAATTGCTTGACCTTTGTTTCATTTTACCAGGCTGATTGGCTCTCACCAACAGATGAATTGCTAGATATCAGAATAAAGCATATATATGCCACAAGATGCGGGCAGATCTAGATGGCAACACTTCAGGCAATCAAGTCTATTCAGTATTTTAGTAAGGGCTTGAAAGAGGGAATGGAAGCTAGGTTTCTAAAATTGCCAGATGACAGCAAACCAGCCAAAAACCACTGGCAGCTGGAAGAAGGAATTCAGAATCATCTTATATTGATCCATACAAGAAACGATCTGAGATTAAGGTGAACTTTAATGACAAAGTACTACGTACTGGAATTTGAAATCAAGTATATGAGTTGAAAGTAGCCAAAAAGATCAGAAAGTGATCACATGTGGACAGCAAATCAAAGTTAAATGTCTGTTAGTAGCAACATGCTGCCACAGAGTAAGTAAATCTAATTCTAGGCCATTGAAAGTGGCATTGCCTATAAAACCTGGAAAGTAGTCATTTCACTTTACTTGGCAGAAGCACTGATGGAGTCAGAAGCACTGATGGAGTACAGGATAATGGAGTTAATTTTGGGACTCTGCAGTTCAACAAAGACATGGACAAACTGGACACATACTAGAAGAGAGTAGGAGGAATGATGAGAGGTTTATTGAATGTGAGCTAGGTGAGAATGTAAACAGAAATTGTTTAGCTGCTCTGCAGCAACTGTCCTTATGCAGCTTCTGCATTTCACCTGGAAATTATGACCTTTTTTCCCACTTCTGTTGATGTAATATACATACATATTTCAACATCACTGACTACAGTATACATCATAACTGAATGGGATTGATTCTGTCCACATGCAAAACCCTGGAAAAGCTCCCTTATAGTCAGGTACTGTGAGTAAGCTGATTTTTTTACTTCATCAACCTTTAGTAGTAGTAAGCACATACCTAAGTAAAACACCAAGGCCGGACATACAAGTTCAAAGTCCATGACTACTTGATCATACAGCACATTAATGATATTTCATAACACAGTGTAATATGTAATCTTATATAGTTTATTTACTATCATGCAGTTTTATTGTTTTATTCATCATCAGAAACTGTTAACTCTCTGATCTCCTCAGAAGCCTTTGCAACAAGCTAAGCTGAGCCAACTTCAGAACTTCTGATAAGGTAAAATGTATAAATTATTTGCAAAAAGGCTGATAAATGCGTGATGGCAAAACTCATGTTCACTACTCACTCATCATTCCCTTTATAGAAGTTGGTAGTTCACATTATGGCTTTTTGAGGACTGTCTTAAAGAAAATAAAGTCAAGGTTGTGCATTTGTGTGAATATGTATGTTTGATCACTCAACTGATCTATCCCTCTGCCTGTCCATCTGACATGTGAGGGTGAGGTTGAAGCAGACAGTAATTCCTACTGCAAGAATTTAATGCATGTAACTATTTTAAGTAAATGTCACATGCTCGGGTTCATGATGAAGATCAATTTGCAGTAACTTTCTCTTGTTTCTTCAGCCTGACTTCCAACTTATGGTAGGCAGAATATTAGTTGCAATATTACATTTCCTCAGTTATTAAACTAAACTGAGCTCGGGGGTTGCGGCCCCAGGGTACATTTCAAAATAGTAGTTTTAGAATATTCCATTTCCCACATAAAAGTGAGTTCTGTGTTATGAGAGCAAACAGGAATTGCACTGTGATGAGCAATGAGAAAACTGCTTTCTGCTTGTGTCTCTCCCACTGTCCCCCACTGCCAAATTCTGTATGCTGCCCTACTTTCTTTGTGTCTGCCTTCAAAGCCCTGAATATGTACTTTTGCCTCCTGAACAATCTCTCTGTCACAGAATCCTGACAGGGTAGTAACGTACCAGTCCTATTTTGCCTGCCCAAGTTCCCATCCCTCTTCCTCTCATAGACATGTACATACACTTCACAGACATTCCTGTATGGGTTGGAAACAGCTTGGATTTAAGAGCCCATGAGCTTTATAGATCTGGAAGCATACCCAAGTTAGACTTGTGAGGTCCTGCTTTATGTAACAGATTCAGGTCCAATTTCATGACAGATTAAGCTATCACTAGCTGGCACTGCTGCAGCAAGAAGTATCCAACTGCTCTGCCTGTCCTTGATTCACCTAGAAGTTTCTGGCACTGGTTCACTCAAAGAAGCCATGCTTCTGACTACACCCTCCTGCTGATTCTCCCCCAAAGAACTTCTTACTGGTATTCATTTTTTCCCCCACATCCAGTACAACAAGCTGACATTAAGCAAAAAGCCACAGACCTGGTCTGAAGTCCAATCCTTTGATTTACCCCAGGTCTGTGCTTGGCTTCATGTGCTGGGGTCAATTTATTAACATTGATGTGTCTATTTAAGGGAACAAATTCTTAAAGAGAGGTAATATTTCACAATAGCAGCAATGCTTCAGCTCCATGAAATTTAAAGCTTCTCACACAGTGTGACCAAGAAAAAAACAGCACAAAATCTCTTCCAGTCCCTTTTTTGTTTCTAATGCCAACAAGTAGTAAGGTAGAAAGGATCCTCTTCCTCACAGAAAAGCCAAAATGAGTTAAAACCCCACACTTCTGAATATGAACTTTTTGAAGGTGTTTGAGGGAAAGCTGCTTTGTGGTTTGTGGTCTGTAACCTGAGCACAAACCATCCCCACTTTGCCTGTCACTGCTGGTAAGGACAGCCTGACAAACACAAATGCAAGATGGAGTGGGGCAGTCATCCGTGCTCCTAAAGTAATGTGCTCCCTGGGGAAGCCTGAGGATCCTTTCCTTGACTTTATCTAAAGAGCAGGCAGGCTCCAGGCCCGCAGGAGGCCTATGTCACAACTGTCACAGCACAGCACCCCAGAGCTGGCAGCAGGAGAACGATGGGTAAGGACTGCGCCAGCCCTGTGGAGGAGCAGAAAACACCACAGCTTTCCTCCAGCAGAGAGAAGCTGAGGCCAATGTCTAGAGCTGATCGCTTTCTTCCTGAGCAGTTAAAATAAATACAGCCTGTACTGCATTGGGAGTGGGACAGGGTGCAAATAGAGCGGCTGGATTTCAAAACTGGCTGTGAGTACACGCTTGAGTTTCAGTGTGTTTTGGATTTTCAGGCCCACCAAAATCTCACGAAAGTGTAACAAGTCTAATCATTTTCACAAGGGGTTTACAGACAAATACTTTCATTATTGCTATGCCAGAAACAGTGCAGTGGTGGTATGTGAAATACATGAAAATCCTCTAGATTTTACGTTGCAGCTCCTGATTAATCCACTTAAATGCAAAATAGTTCATCTGACCTTAATTCCTAGCTGCATCATTTGCAGATCATGTAACTAGCAACCTAATCATCACCTAATGCACCTAATGTGCAAATTAAGAGTGGGTAAATACTATGAAGTGCAAGTATGAAGCCTCAGTTCAAGGCTGAGTTCAAGTATTACACCTCAGTTCAAGGTCCCCAGGCAAGAGTTGAATAGTCCACCAAGCGATGAATTAAAAAAAAAAAACAACAAACAAATTGTTTTACGGAAATAGGTTTCGCAGACTCACTTTTAAACAACTTATGTGCAACACGATTGCATATAGTATAAAACGTATGTTTAGACAGTATCTAAGCAGCAGCTCTATCAATTGCAGGGCGGTTGTGAAATGCTTTTGTTGAGGGAGCCTGTATTTGAAAAGCAAACTATGAGACAGTATAAGCAACAACACGACTTTTTCATGCCTATTTGTAGTTAAACGATGCTCTGCGACCCTAACCGGGTCTGTAGAGGCAGCGGTAGCTTTTAATGACGTTGGTAATCACTCACGCTCGAGCAGAAGCGGGCTAAGCACCGCAGCGCGGCACACCGGCGGGCGCAGCCCTCCGCTGAGGGAACCGATGCTACCCTCCCTAGGGCCCTGCCACCCCCTCGCCCGGCTGGGTGGGTGGGTGGGTGCCAAGGAGGCCTTTCTAAGCCACTTCGACCGCCGAGGGCTCCTACTGGCTGCTCCCCGACCCGCTCTCGCTGCGGGGTGGGCCCAGCGCGGCCCAGAGCGGTCGGTCCGCCCCTCCCCAGTCACGCGCTGCGAGGCCCGGCCCGGCTGGAAGTGCGCGGGACCGCTCGCACAAGCCCAATTATAGCCGTGCGCGGGGCTCGTGCGCCGCCGGCCCAATCAGGAGCAGGGCCTCTCCCCCCTCCCTCTCTCCTTCCCTCGGGAGCAGCCTCGTGACCCGCCATGCCCGGCCAGCCCCTCAGCGGCGATAGGCGGTTGGGGCCGTGCGGCGGGGGCGCGGCTCCGCGCTGGCAGCCGTTAGGCAGCTCGCGGCCGGCGGGCGGGGCAGCCGGCGAGGAGCGGGGCCCGAGATGGCGCGGAGCGGCCGGTCGCTAGGCAGGGTGCTGGGCGGAGGGCTCGCTGCCGCGCCGCCGCCACCGCGCCCGGCCGCTGTCAGGTACGCGGGGCGAGGGGGAGTGACCGCGGGGGTGACAGCTAGGGTCCCACCTCGGCTCCTCCCACCTCCGGGGCTCCTCCGCCGCACCGCTCCCCGCCGCCCGCCGGGTGGCTCCGCGGTAGCCCTAGGGAGCCGCAGGCAGGGCCGAGCACGGGGAGGGGCCGCCTGAGGCGCGCACTCCCTCAGCCCGCTCCACAGCGGGAGTTCCCGGGCGAGCCCCTGGCCGGCTCGTCCCGCCTGGGGAGCGGGGCAGAAGGGGCGCTGGTGGCTTTGGGAAAGGGGAAAGTAGCCCCGGGCTGAGGCGCTGCCCTCAGCTGCGGTACCTGTTGGCTCCTTTCAACGCGGCCAGTGCCGATGGAAGAACAGGAGATTATCAGATTGTGAAATTGCCTCTTTGCTCGAGAGGGTTGCATAACTTTGAGCAGTCCGTAACAAAGATGAAAAACTGAGTAAAGCGCCCGGATGTTTTCCGCTTCAGATAATGCAACAAGTTCCTTATCCCCTGATCACATGTAAGGCTGACTGGAACTACCTGAGAAACAAATATGCTTTGGGGGAAGGGTTGATCTTGTAACTGAAAGAAAAAGAACAGGCAGACAAGGAGTGCTATTTTAAAACCTTAGGAGAAAAAAAGGTTCTAATGTTATGGCAGTGCCACTGTGTTTCTTTGTTAAATTCAAAGTCCTACTGTCATCCTCATAAACCGCTGAAAAAGTGGAATAAAGATTGGTTCATTATGTCAAAAATTTCAAGTATTTGGCATAATTTTTACTCTACAGTGGTAGAATGCCAACTTACTTGGACCATCATTTCTCACTGATTATCCTCGGTGTTTTCATCCTTCGGGATGTGTTTGCAGTATTAAAATGGTTCTATCTTGGTAAATGTAATTGCTATTTTTAGAAGTAATTAATTAGAGTCTTGAGGGCAAAATCAATTACTGGGATGTTCAGTACAGGGAAGTTCATTAAGTAACTGGTTGCAAAGTAAGTTTGAAAATGTTTCTGTGTAAGGTAGAACAGTCTTGCAGCTGGATTTAAGCAAGTACAAGCTGAATCCAAAACAGTGCTGTATTACTTGTAGCTTTGAAGCTGGGAATGCTTTCACATTCTGTATCTGCTGTCAACTCAGTAGACCCCTTAAAGTCCTGAGAAGCAGACTTCAAGAGCTCAGGTGGTAAATTAGGCTCATTCAGACTGAGATGACACTTGTTGGCAACACTCATTTTTTGGGGATTGGAACAGCTGTCGACAGAGAATTTGAATCAATTCATGTCTCACAGGCCATAAAATGGCCATCAGAGACCACTAACCTTATGGAACTAACAGTTGTGATAACAGTAAACACAGTTGCCTTGGTTTTGCTCTTACAGCTAATTTCAGTTTTTATAGTCAGGAGTTCAAGATCCCTTTTTACAAAAATAAGTTAATCTTCAGGCTTAGAAAATTTTGTAGCTATTAAAAATGATCACTGAATACAGATCACTTACATACATATACCATAGACCAGTAAATGTTAACTTTCAGGCCATGGAAGTCAGGTGGGACTGTGGTCAGTGCCCAAATGTTTACAGAGAAAGCAGTGAGTGGCAGGAATTGAACAATGCCAGTAAGAGCAGTGTGAGCAGATATGTTGTGTCACCGTTGGAGGGTAACACAGAGGTGATCCTTGTGTCTGAATGCTAGTAAGGGCTTGGCTTTTCTTCTGTGACCTTGATCAGGTTCACAAAAACGTGTGTGAAGGTCCATTGGAATCCATGCTTTTGTGATTTCTTGAAAAAGAGGTGTGCTTTCCTGAACTAGAACCAAGCCCACCACGCTGTCACAGCATCTGGTTTTCTTCAGATAAAATCACGGGAGAGATGAAGTCTCCCTGTGTTTGTTAGCGTTATAACCTCTCTTAACCTTGCCCTCCTTGAAAGACAATGTAATTGTGAAAGGGACATTGTCTTACAGCCACTATAAGATTATGTGTAGATATTGTTTTTCAGCCTTGTAACTGAAACGGCCCAAGATAAAACTGCATGAAAAATATTCTGGCATAGCATTACAGTAAAAACAAACCAAGAATAGCAACCTGGCAGCTAATTTGGACTGTGTGCTGTATGCAGTCCTGGATGGAGAAAATAATTTAGATTAGCTCTCCAGAATGAGGTCTGGTCCAAACATTTGAACACTTTCTATGAACCTGGTTGGGGCAGCTACAATGTTACTGGCACCCTCAGCATTTCTGTGAAAGCAATGCTCTTCCTTAACAGTCTCGTCCAGTCTGTGTGGAAGAAAAAACAATGTCCTCCAGATCCCCTGAGATAGAGCTGCAAACATTTGCAGAGCTTGTTGTCTAGACTTTTAAAGTCAACCTATTATTTAATCATTTTGATACCATACTTCTGTCCCGTTTTAAGTAATTCCTTCTCAACTGCAGAGATTAGTCTCTGTTGTCAAACATCTCTATCACAGCTGCTTATTTATTTGTGAAAGGTCTGCACAGATTGTTTCTAATCTACTGATGATTATTTTCCTCTCAATTCAATATCAATTTATTATTTGCCTGTCTCCTAATACAGTGACCATATAAACCAATGTGGTCAGTCCCAGATTATTACTGTTTCTTTAGAATTCATAGTTACATTGATTTCTAATGAACATAATAATAATTAAATTAAAAATAAATAAATAATTTTTTTTTTAAATAAATGTTTAAAACTGGTAACTGTAACTCACTAGACTACTTTAGTGATTAGTAAAAAAATCCCTCTATCTGTTCACTGTGTTTGAAAAACCCCACCAAAACAACCAAACAACTATAATGCTAAATGGGGAAGGTTGGTTCCATTTTTGACTATGTGAATCCAGAAGGATGGTCCTGATTGTTTAATCAGAGAAAGGACAGAAAAAGACCTAGGTTGCTGTTTAGCTTATGTTTGTAGAATCACTGACAACAAATAGTGACATTTTTAGCTTCCTTGTGCCAAAAATCAGAGCCTTTGAGGTAACATTTTGTGTCTTAACTGACTTGATCTAGGCAAAATCAGTAATTTAGCAAAATACACCTATTAATCACAGTGGATATTTGTTAGATTTTAGTACAGATGTTCACAAAGAACACAGAGGTGCAATCTCAGAATTACTAGCATTTTTTAAAGGTAATTTGTTACATTTCACTTGGAAATACACTGTGTCTGAGGTTTTGCATGATATATTCTGAAGGAAATGTAGAAAGCTGGGTGAACAATGCGCTTTCTGAAAGGACTTTCAGAATGACATTGTCCTTTTAAGAGATGGATGGCAGAAGAGAGATTGTAGCAGGGTTCAACTTCGTATCTCCAGGTGGAACCTTCTCTTTGCGTATTCCAAAAGGGTAAAGTATTGCAGACTGTGCGTTGATTTTGCTATTAAGAAAGCCTGTTCTGCAAGCTAAGTGCCTGTGAGGCTTGTACATGAACTCAGGCTGCCAGTGTTTAATGAGGGCCTTTGTATTTTACTCTGCCACTTACTTTCCTCGTGACTGGGGGCTATTTTTAGTTTCTCCTAAGGAAAAAAAAAGTCCCCCTTGTGTTTTTAATGGTCTGTGTACTGTTACAAGCATTTGGTTTTGTTTTTCTATCTGAATCTGACATTTTCTGGAACAGTAAACAACAGATTGTCTCACCTGAATGTATTGTTATTTACTTTGCTGGCATTAAATGCATCTAAGAGCATTTTTATTGTTTCAGGCACTTGGCTTCTTGTGGTATTCTGATGACCAGAATTTCTCCTTCGCGAGTGCCTGTGATGAGCCATGCCTTTTCAAGAACCTTCTTCAACATTGCTGCACCACTAGTTAACAAAAGAAAAGAATATTCTGAAAGAAGAATTATCGGGTTTGTACAGAAGCGTGGAAAGAGACTTTATGTGCTTATTGATTTTGTGTTAGCTGTGGTTAACCCAAAATGCTAGAAGTTAAAGACTGAGCATCCCTGAAGACATGCCCCAGGGACTCTGCTCAACTGGAGACTAGAAGGGAATTTTGTCTTTTGGAATTTATAAAAATCAGGCTTTTCCAGTCTGAAACTGAGTATAAAAAACCCATGAACTCAAACCCCTTGCCTCACAGAAAGAAACTGCAGAAATAATCCTTCTATTCCATGACAAAACAAAAACAATCTTGAAAGGAAAGAATACAGTATTGATTTAATCTGGTGAAATGGGAACAAATCAGCAAGTGTGAAAACTCTGTTCCCTTCTGTCCCAAATAGATGCCAGTGTTTGTACTTACATTATGTTGTACTTCTCACTCCTCAAAATTTTCTTTTCTTTGAAAGCAGGAAATTAGTTAGTTGTGTGATGAAGAAACTTAGGCATACAGAAAAAGACTTTGAAATCCTGTTTACATTGAAGCTAGTGGGAAAATTCCAGCTCATTTAATGAGACTGGGATCTCCCCCAGTCTTTGATCCACAATAGCATGAACTATTTGCTTGAAAGCATAATGTTTTTACTATGCTTAACATTCATTTATGTGCTAGTTGCTGAACTGCAACAGATTTCCCATATTCACTTAAAAAGAGCCTTTGTCCAGTACTTACTGTTGAGTACTGTTGAACATATGCTTCAATTTAAATGAAGGTGGAGTTAAGCATGTGTTTCAATTCTTTTCTGGGTCAGAACTAAAAACTAAAAACCATAGCTATGTAATACTTTGCCACATTACAGTAGAATCAACTAAAATGTTGTCACCATATTCTTTCATGTGATTTCAATATCCTACTTGAGCTAGGGAGGTTGGACAAGATGATATCCAGAGCTTCCTTCCAACCTCAGCCATTCTGTGAGGTTTTTCCATTGCATATATTTTTCTTTTTAATTAAGCTTTTTTATTTGGGCTAAAATGAGGAAAGTAGTGTTCCTCTATTTAAACCTTATGAAATACAGCACTTCAGTCCTGATACACCTTTTCTTTGTAGCCATGAAGCGTGGATTCTTTATGTGCAATGTCTAAGATTGACCTAAATGAAGACCAGCTGTGCTGGGAAAAATATTTTTCCCATTTGAAACATATGCATATTTACCTGATAATACAGAAAGTAGCAGACACCAGGTTCACTGTTCACTAACTTTACTGCTGGATGCTGGGTGGTGTTTTGCTTCTTTAGGCAAAGACTTGTACCAGTTTATTACTTTTTTTTTCCTCTTAATTAGGTATGTTCATCTTTCAAACTGTCTATGCCATTGATACCATCTTTGAAACCTTTTAATACTGAATTTGAGGTTAATATACCTTGTAACTGTAATGTTAATGTTTCTGTTTCCAGGTATTCCATGCAGGAAATGTATGAAGTTGTGGCTGTTGTGGAGAATTACAAACTATTTGTTCCTTGGTGTAAAAAGTCAGATGTATTAACAAAGCGCCCTGGATACTGCAAAGCACAGTTAGAAATTGGATTCCCTCCTGTAGTAGAGACGTATACATCGGTTGTTACCCTAGTGAGACCTCATTTAGTTAAGGTAACTGTTTTGTTGTGTTTTTTTCCTTAGCTATAACTTTCTGTAACCTTTGAAAATCAAATATTCCAGGAATGTCTTGCTTCAAAACAACATTTGTAATGGAAATGCTTTATGTGGCTCAAAATCTGTGTTGCTTTTAAGATTTTAGATTTACTGGGGAGAATTTTAATGTGCTTTTATAATATAACCTGGCTTAGAATTAAACTTGGCTAGGGATGTTAAGGATAACAGGAAGGGATTTTATAGGTACATTGCCAATAAAAGACAGGTTAGGGACACCGTGGGCCCTCTCCAGAAGCTATCGGGAGAACTGGCTACCCTGGATTTGGAGAAGGCTGAGGTTCTTAATGACTTCTTTGCCTCAGTCTTTACCGGCAAATGCTCTGAACACACCACCCAAGTCTTGGAAGGCAGACGCGGGGACGGTGAGGGTGGGGACCCTGGGCCCACTGTGGGGGAGGATCTTGTTCGGGACCACCTTAGGAACCTGAATGTATACAAGTCCATGGGACCGGATGAAATCCATCCGCGGGTCCTGAAGGAGCTGGCAAATGAAGTTGCTAAGCCACTGTCCATCATATTTGAAAAATCATGGCAGTCAGGTGAAGTTCCCAATGACTGGAAAAAGGGAAATATAACCCCCATTTTTAAGAAGGGGAAAATGGATGACCCGGGGAATTACAGCCCAGTCAGTCTCACCTCTGTGCCTGGCAACATCTTGGAGCGGATTCTCCTGGAAGGCATGCTAAGGCCCATGAAAAGCAACAAGGTGCTTGGTGACACCCAGCATGGCTTCACTAAGGGGAAATCCTGCCTGACCAATCTGGTGACCTTCTATGAAGGGGCTACGGAACTGATGGACAGGGGCAGAGCAGTTGATGTCATCTACCTGGACTTGTGTAAAGCCTTTGACACTGTCTCCCATGACATCCTTCTCTCTAAGTTGGAGAGACATCAATTTGATAGGTGGACCACTCGGTGGATAAAGAACTGGCTGGATGGCCACACGCAAAGAGTAGTGCTCAGTGGCTCAATGTCCAGCTGGAGACCAGTAACGAGTGGTGTCCCCCAGGGATCAGTGTTGGGACCGGTCTTGTTCAACATCTTTGTGGGTGACATGGACAGTGGGATTGAGTGCACCCTCAGCAAGTTTGCCGATGACACCAAGCCGTGTGTTTCGGTTGATAAGTTGGAGGGAAGGAATGCCATCCAGAGGGACCTTGACACGCTTGTGAGGTGGGCTGATGCCAACCTGATTAAGTTTAACCATGCTAAGTGCAAAGTCCTACACCTGGGTCGGAGCAATGCCAGGCACAGCTACAGATTGGGCAGGGAGGAGATTCAGAGCAGCCCTGTGGAGAAGGACTTGGGGGTGTGGGTTGATGAAAAAATGAACATGAGCCGGCAGTGTGCGCTTGCAGCCCAGAAGGCCAACCGTATCCTGGGCTGCATCAAAAGGAGCGTGACCAGCAGGTCGAGGGAGGTGCTCCTGCTGCTTTACTCTGCTCTCCTGAGACCTCACTTGGAGTATTGTGTGCAGTTCTGGTGTCCTCAACATGAAAAGGACATGGAACTGTTAGAACAAGTGCAGAGGAGGGCCACGAGGATGATCAGGGGACTGGAGCACCTCTCGTATGAAGATAGGCTGAGAAAATTGGGGCTGTTCAGCCTGGAGAAGAGAAGGCTGTGTGGAGACCTCATAGCAGCCTTCCAATACCTGAAGGGGGCCTAGAGGGATGCTGGGGAGGGACTCTTCATTAGGGACTGTGTTGAGAGGACAAGGGGTAATGGGTTTAAACTTAAACAGGGGAAGTTTAGATTGGATATGAGGAAGAAATTCTTTACTGTGAGGGTGGTGGGGCCCTGGAATGGGTTGCCCAGGGAAGTTGTGGATGCTTCATCCCTGGCGGCGTTCAAGGTGGGGTTGGACATAGCCTTGGATGGCATGGTTTAGTGGGAGGTGTCCCTGCCCATGGCAGGGGGGTTGGAACTTGATGATCTTGAGGTCCTTTCCAACCCTAACTATTCTATGATTCTATGAAATGGTGGTGATGAGTTGCATTTTAATTTGCCTTTGCTGGAGAAACTGGCAACCATTAATAAGAGATACCATTTTTGTTTGGTTTTGTTATAATTTTTTCTCTCTAAATGCAAAATTAATGCTGACTTAAAAGTTATCTATCTTTGACTGTAGCTTCTGATGCCTTAGCAAAACTGGTATCTGTCATTACTTCTGTTCTGACAACTAGTTAATATGAGAAGTCTAAAACCAAGCTGAAGAGCTTGTTATTCAGTGTATCGAAGAGAAGACAGTGGGTTTGAAGACCATTTTTTAGAATTACTCTGTTCAGAGGAGAAGCAGTTGTATTTCTCCTCCTTTCAGCTTTTCAAGAGCAACAATTAAAACTATAAAGGGAGAGATTTAAAATGGGGCCTGGATCTTCTAACTACTTGTTTGCCTTACGTGTTCGAATCTGTTTTGGCAAGGAACAGCTCAGAACAGATTCCTTACAGCAAAACTGCCTCTCCCTTCATGTGGCAGATCTTGATTATTTCTTGGATTAACTAGTGGAAATACTACAGTTATTGCTGTTCAAAGTAATAGTTTAGATATCCTATTTTGATATTCTTCTTTAGGCTTCCTGTTAAAAGAGATTGCTTACAACAGAAAATAGGTGTAGGTTTAAGTACAGGGGAGACATAAGCTTGGAAAGGAATATGCTAAGTGCCTTTATTCAAGGTACTTACTGATTCTAGAAAGAAAAAAGTCTCACTTTACTAAGGAAGTTGAGCAGCTACAATGGAGAATCTTGCATTTTACGTGCGGACTGCTCTCCCTTTCTACTCTTTCCTGACAAGAATGGATTTTTTTATTCACACGGCTATCAGATTGGCTTACCAACTCTTTTCCCCTCTAATTCACTCGAAAGGGGAATTCTTGTCTCAGAAAAGACCACGGAAGTGGTGAGGAAAGCTATTTCTTCAGAATTCCTCCTCCTTATTAACCTTTTCTCTGCTGATATTGTTTCACTTGGAAGTTTACATTATACTCATGTAACTGTAGGAACGTTTCTAGAGGAGCAACTGTTTGGACTACTTCACTGGCCTCAGAAATAACGCGGGGCAAAGGCACCTTGCATGCTGGTCTAGCATAGTGGGGTACTGGCAACAACAAAATGAGCAGTGGAAAAATCACATAGGTAGCAGCAGCTACCAGGGAAGCACAGAACGCGTTTGCTACTTACAAGGTTGGGAGGAAGGGGGACACAGTGGCAATTTTCCTGTTCTTTCTGCCCTTCTGGCAGCTGCAGGAAAAGCAAACCCAGCTCTTTGTGGCTGATCTTCCCTCCACTCCTCCCCTTTCTGCTGAAGAAGTAGCAAGGTACTGCATCTCATTCCTGGGCAGAAAAATGTAGGCATTTTTCTGCTGCTGAATGATCTTGGAGATGGCTTACCTTACCACGGCTTTCAAAGCATGAGCAATACCTATTCATTATGTGTAGTCTTGTTGGAGCAGAGCTGCTTGTGGTAACAGGAAGAACTTGTAAAAACAAGTTAAAAAAGAAAAGTTACAGGAATTCGCTCTAGAAATTCTACACCAATTGCAATTACAGCCTCACAAAATTAGCTGTGTGTGCCAAAAGCAAAATCAGTGACAATAAGGATCCTATTGTCACAAAAACTGTGAAGCTGACTATAGCAAATACTTCGTTGTTTTGAAGGAGGATTGTATGCAAGCACTCCTGAAATGTTGGCTATGGCTTGCTAGTAACTGAAAGTCAACACATAAGCTGATTATGAACTTGAGTGTATAGTCTTACTGGCTTCATGGTAGCTTTTGACCACAATAGTATCTTGTGACAGATGATGCTTGGAGTTTGTCTTCAGTGAGGTTTATTTTGATGCTAAGTATTCCTGCATCCCGAGACTACCAGTCCATGTACCAGTATATAAAGAAAAAAAATACAAACCCAGTTAATATCCATATCCTTTGCTTAAAGCAGTGTTGTTTGAAATTCTGGTATACAGCATTAGCATTATTCTGATGTTCCATTCATCATGCTAGAGGTCTGTTTTATGATCCTGAACAAGAGTTTTGCTCTCCCTTAAAAGGAATTTAGTAATTCTGCCATAAATGACACTGGGAAAATGGGATCTCATGCTGGCTGCACTGTAATAATTTTAACTATCTCGTGACCTTCACTGTCTCACAAAATGCGAAGTACAGTAATAGCAATTTGTCACATCTGTACAAACCTAATTGTAGCTTCACTTTTTCAACTTCATTTTAGGCATCCGGCACTGATGGAAAACTATTTAATCACTTGGAAACAGTGTGGCGTTTCAGCCCAGGTATCCCTGGTTATCCAAGGACATGTACATTGGATTTTTCAGTAAGTAGGGGCATTCAGACTGTCACGTGCTGGGAGCAGGACATAGAAGCAGTGTCTTCAATTGTGCTTTGTTTTATTAAAGGTGTGGTACTCATTTATGTATTTATTTATTTAACACAAACCCAGTAACCAGTTAGTTTTAGTCACTACTAGCCAAAAAATCTTGGCAAGTTTACCATATGCAAACCACTACAATGTCCTGTATAGATAGGAGTCTTCAGTGAGGAGTCCACATATCATGAAACAGCCTAGGGACTGGCATCTCTCACCCTACAATTCTGAACATGCTGAAGTTTGTAGTCGAATACAAAAGGAGAAATACTAAGCATACTTTGCTATTTCCCCTTTAATTGCTCTATAACCTAAGTGTTCTTGGTACTAGAAAGTAGGTATTCTCCTATCTGTCCTGTTCGGCCTGCAGTTTGATCAATTTCATTTCCTGGCTTCTGACTTTACTTCTTGATGTATTTTTAATCTTACACCTTCCTTCTATAATGAAGGTATAACAGATTTTTTGCTTGTACCTCTATGAAGGGATATCACTGCAGCTCAAAACTATCCTTTAAATCCAGTGCATGACTTAGCCTGTTATTCCTAGACAAGTTGTCTTTCACTTAAGGTATTGCTTTTCCATTTTGTCTATGTAGTCTGTCATCTCATTGTTTTCTCACATTTTATAGTGTTAAGGGTAAGTGTTCTATTGAGTATGTAACTAAACTGGAGTTCAGAATGAGATGCAAAATGCACAGAAATGGGTTGATCCTGCTGCCCTCTACTGGGATTCTCTGCTTTAAAAATTACCTTCTGTGAGTAAAAAGAACAGCTTTTGGAGTATTTGTAAACTAGCACATTAATCTCCTCAGGTTAGTGACCTTCAGCTTATTGCAACTCATACAGTTCAACAGTAAAAAATAATCTATAGGCACTCCAAAAAATACACTTCTCATGGGATTTGCCAGTGACATTTGCTTGTCATTTGCTTGTGGTATTTTCATTTCTCCAGGCAAGTAAGTGACAGATCCTGCTACTAAACCAGTACGTGTAAATGTTTAAACCCTATAATCTAAATACTGAGTCTGTGAGGAAAACTCCCCACACCACCTTTTGACATTTCAGGTCAGGAATGCCAGTTAAAGGGAGTCAAAACTGGGCTTAATATGGACATTTTCATTTTCTTGGGGAAAAACTACCTATACTTACTGCTTACCCCACTTTGAGGTGGCAGAAGCAAATGTAGTCAGCTGAGAAGCAGGTTGCCCCAGCAAAGGCAAGTCCTGACGGACTCTAACCCTTGCTAGTTACTGACCTGCTGCATTACTTGCCTCTGGGCCTGTGCTGGTAGGGATGATAAGCATTTCACAACCACCTTCTCAGAACATACTGTGCAATTGCAGATACTGGAGAGAAAACTTTGATTTCAAGAATGCTCATTTGCTTTAGAAAATGCAATTTGAGTTTTGGGTTATGCTGGTATCCACAAGCTACTGTATCCTGCTTTGCTAGCTAGATGCCAGAAGACATACAAGCAGCAGAGAACTCTAGTTTGGTTTCAGCTCCTAAATGACTTGGGATATGATTGAAGCCCAGCATCATTTTTACCATGTACAAAGTTTGTGTGTACTGCACCAAAAGTTTTTACATAGTAACTGAACACGATGCCAAACTCGTTATCCCTGGGCTGCACAACTCTGCATGCTCTGAACTACAGCTTTCATACTTGCAAAAGGCACGTTACTGATGCTTGAGGTCAAGCACATTGTAAGTGAAGCTACAGTTGGCTTAAAGGCCAAGCGGTTTAATTACTTGTGTGCTCCTGTGTTGCAGTTAATGTGCATTACTCAAAAGCCATTTGAGAGAAGCTGCATTTGCTCAATTTAACATTTAATCTGCTGAGTTTTCAGGAGCGACAAAAATACTTAAATCTCAATGCAAAAGATGTGCTATAGCAGGAGTGCTAAAATTGCAGAAAAGCAACCTGCTTTTCCTGAAGTCTGTAATCATTTGGGGAAGCTTTGTGCTCCTAAACAATACCATTCCATGGCATAGGGGAATATTATTTAACTGGACTGAAGGCCAGCACAGCACAAAAATGTAATTGAAGACTATTAGACATAAAAATGACCTTTTCTTCTGACGGTGGGGAGAAAAGGCAACTCTCTGCCCGCTTGCCTTAACTGCTGCAGTAGCTTCAGTTAAAATGCAAGATTCAGTAGCTAAAAGAAAACGCAGGAGCTCTAGTGCTGTGGTGAGAGGCCTAAGGGTGCAGTACAGAGAACTTAACCA
This sequence comes from Amazona ochrocephala, assembly GCA_039720435.1. NCBI lineage: Eukaryota > Metazoa > Chordata > Aves > Psittaciformes > Psittacidae > Amazona > Amazona ochrocephala. The sequence continues at coordinate 74,490,664 of CM077881.1, read as the reverse complement.
GTATGGCTATAGGCTGACACTGCCTGCCTGTGTCAGGACAGTGTGTTTTGGCACACAAAATCAAATCTGTAGCTCGTTTGAACATACTATAACTACAGCTACCAAGATGGAAAGACTGATTTAAAATGCTGGTATTTCACAGATAACTATTTCGAGCTAGGTTTAAACACCCCTTAGGTTTGCACCAGCTTACCTGTAAGTCTGCTACCACGGGACACAGGACTTTCTTCAGACAACTTATGGCCCCCAGGTGAATCCTGTGTGCAAAGTAACCGAGTTATTCTTTGTCAATAAGTTTTCATTATCCTGTGATCCGTCATTTATTAAGTAGAATAGAGTTTAGATAAATGGAAATGATTACCAAAAAACTGAAAGAAGGGATTCTTCTAATTGAAGAGCTTGGGGAGACGGTTCTCTGACAAAGGAATATTGCTTCATAGACACACTCACCTATAGCTCTGTTTTAACTGTTCTTTCTCCTGCAGCTTGCAGACTAACTGGAGATGCTTTAATGAAGTTGTCTTCTTGTAACAGCATTTTACCACAATGGTAGACACAGAAAACCAGTTCTTCTCTCTTTTCTTAAACAGGTTTCCTTTGAATTTCGTTCACTTCTACACTCAAAACTCGCGACATTATTTTTTGATGAAGTGATAAAGCAGATGGTAGCTGCCTTTGAAAGAAGAGCATCCAAGCTCCACGGTCCAGAAACAAGCATACCTCGGGAGCTAATGCTCCACGAAGTTCATCAGACGTAAAGGGAACTGCAAGAACCTCCATTACAAACTTGTCTGTATACTTCATTTGTTCAAGAGGTGCCATGCTCCTCCTTTGGGGCATCTATTTCATACCTGAGCTTTTGTGTGTGGTTTTATACTATACGAAACACACCAGTTCAGCCAGATGTATACAGAATGTTCAAGCCACAATCAGGACAAACTTAAAGCCTTATCAACAACAGACACTTGGCAGCTTCTGTAACACAAGGTGTCACAGGCTGCCATTTATTAACTCATCAAACAGTTTGTGTAATCACAGTGTAAGTTCTGCCTTATCTAAGCTTATGGAGTTTTCAGCTTTGTAACATACTTGTTTGGGGATTTTTTTCCAGCTTTGTAATATATGAACTCAAATTTAAGTTATTAGTAAACTATAAATATAACTTAACAGCATCAACATGGCCAACTCTGTCCCAGTGAAGGGAAGTGGGCATTCTGGATTTGTAGACCATTGAACAATGTCAACCATGGAGTAGCAGGTGCTTGTCAGCCAAGGGAGAGACAAGGGTTAAGTCAGGAGCCCCCAGCTGCTGCTTAACTCTGACCAGTAACTGCTATAGAAAGAACAACACAACCTGAACTCTCTTGATTTTTCCAGTAATTAAACATTAAGGGGTACATGTAATGTAAGGGGTGCTATAAATCAAGTGCAATGATTCCAGCTGTAGCCAGTCTAGGCTCCAGCCACCAGTGAATGTGTAGTACATTTGGCAGGTGGAACTTGCTGACCTGCAACTTTCACTGTCACATACTGCACTGGGGTTGGGATAGATACATCTCATCTAATGTAATCACTCCCCAGTTCCAACCCAACTTTAAACCAAGATGAGCAATGCAGCTTTGAGAACTAGGGCACAGTGTTCTGTACCAGTGCCCTCTCCTTCCTGGAAGGAGGGGGCAAGATGTCTTCCACTTACTGCAGACAAGCACACGCAAAGCCAGTTGTCACTAAAAACCATGCACCAGAGCTAAACCTTATTTCTATGGGTTTTTTCAGTACCACACTACCATTTAATTATCAGCCCATTACAACAGCTGAAAGCTGTCTTGATTAAAAAAATACGTATCTTCAGTAGCTCTATTCCTGACATTCTTTTTAATCTCTGAAGAAGCCTAAGCGAGTAAGGCCTGAACCACTTTTAAAACCTGTCTCATCTGCTGCCTTGCATTACCCAGTTTCCTTACCAAGATTAGGTGAAGCTTCTGATCCTCCAGCGTCTGGAATCCATGCGGCTACTACAGGCTGGTGTATTAAATGACACGGAAGGTATCCTTCAGGACAGCCAGCCCCAGAGCAGTTTCAGACCGCTTTTCCAGAAAGAGCAATTGAAATTCCACGCATCCCATCTGTGAAGGACAGCTCTTACTGAAGGTAGGAAGCTGGACTGAGAGGTCAGTTTTACAGCACTGAGAAGCTGTAAACTGATGTTGGTTGTTGAGACAATCAGAGATGAACACAGACAAATTTGGGAATCCTGTTTTGAAGTTCAGAAAGCAGAGATGACTTTGCACATCCATGTCAAAAGCTGTGGCAGATCAGCACGTGGCAAACAAAGCCATCACATAAGGGAAAGCAGCATCTAGTGCAAAGTAATTCAAAGTAAATCCTTGAGCCCATTACCAGAAAGCTGAAAGACAAGGCTGAAAGGCTCAAGGCAGGAGATAACCACGTATTACACCTCAGCAAGAGAAGGATTTAAAAACCCACAACCCTTTCTTAGCAAAGAGGACTTACCTGTTTCATATCCTCAGGGCACTTTCCCTCCCCAGCTATGCACTGGGCCGCCCATTCCAGCACCCCAACCAAGCAGTACAGACAGGGCAAATAAAGTCAGTGCACGGCCTGGTTTTCAGAGCATTGTTTAATATTTCAAAGAACCGTAGTAAGGTATTTCTTACCAAAACTAAAGTCGCTTGTAGTTCTGAGAAACATTCTAGACGAAGGAATGTTTCTGGGAGTGAGGCCCTGTCAGATTGCTAGGAAATCTGAGAAGCAGCAGCAGGGGTTTAAGGTTCTCCTGTGACTATGGCTTTGGGTGCAGATGAATAAGGTGATACAGTTTGTAACTTTCGAGCAGCTTGTTTTATTACATAAAGGTCACATAACTGTGTATTTGCCTACTTCGTACACAATTCTCTAGGCTCGCGCACAGTGGCTTCCAAGTTCTTCCTCGTACTGGCAAGCACCGATAACTTCCAGAACAGAGTATCAAGTGCCTTAATTAAGTTTCAATCAGGACCTTGGTAGATGGATCTTGCACCCGGTTATCAGGAATGTACAAATGTCTTTATTCAAAAAATACAAAATAAATTATCTGTAGGCATGGACAATGACTGTAAACAATTACACGTGTGTTAAATGAAATCCAGTAACTGATGGTTACAGTGATTCGTTTCAACACCAGCCTCACTGCAGTCACTATCCACCCTCCTGCACTGACAGCTCAAGTTTCTGAAATCAGAACTGTCAAGTCTTTGACAGCCCAGCTCATGATGCATCCCCATCCCAGGAATTAGAACATGCCCCCTCCCATTCCTCCACCCATCCCACCCATTCCTCCCATCGCCGGCTCCTTTTCTTCTTTTGGCATCTCAGTGACCACTGCTTCTGCCGTTGATAAAAGAGATGCAACACCCGCGGCGTCCATCAGAGCAGTTCTCACAACCTGAAAATAGGGAAGAAATAACTTCATCCCTGCTGCCAGCACACGAGGTGGGAGGAAGGGAAGCTGAGAATCAAGAGTGTTTTAGGTTACCTTCGTGGGGTCTATGATTCCTTTTTCTACCATATTTACAAAGTCCCCAAGCATTGCATCGTAGCCAACTTCCGAGGGACTCTGCAGGATTTTTTCAACTATTAGTGATCCTTCAACACCCGCGTTCTTTGCGATCGTCATTGCTGGGATTCTCAGTGTTCTCTTTATTATCTCAATGCCTGTAAGAAAAAGGATGTTTACAATTACGTGCTACGTAACACTGCTCCTACTGCCAAGGCATGCCCTCACGTGCTGGAGATCAATGCAAGCAGAACCCTCTGAGCAAGAACATGAACTGTTTTTATCACTTCCAGAGAAAAAAGTTCTCTGCTACGTGACACAATACATGACATCATTACAGGATACTCACACACACTATAGTCCTAGAACATGGCATAGAGCCCTTTTCCATCTGCTTTGCCACACAATCTCTAAGTGTTCTTAGATTTTATATTCATTTGCAGGGGTGACAGTCAAGTCAATTCTTCCCTTAATGGTTTGCAGCTCTCTGCAGGGACTACTGCTACTTTGTATTAACTGGTTCCTCCACACCCAAGGCAGGGATGCAGCAAAGCTCCTTCCTACTTCCTATTTCCTTTTAAAGATCACATAACTCCAAATTCAGTGAAAGCAACCCGTACTTAAGCCTCGTAATGCCTTCGGACAGGAGAATGTTCTTACCACCTCCACAAAAACATGCAAGTCATTTACTTACCAATTTTCTGATCTTCATTAGCTGGAGCTAAAGCATCTAATGCTGGAATGCAGCGAAGCAACGCACAGCCACCACCCGGAACAATGCCTTCCTCCACGGCAGCACGGGTCGCATTCAAAGCATCAGTAACTCTGTCCTTCTTCTCATTCACTTCAACATCACTGGTGCCACCAACCTGCAAGCAGCACGCCACGCATCAAGGTCCACACTCTTGGCCTGGCTGGGGGCACACTGCTGGCTACGCCACTGCTGCACAGAACTAAGTGGCACTGAAAAGCACCAGACAGCAAAGCCCTGCTCTGCCCTGTACCTCAGCACTCTAAAAGCTGAAGTAATCAACTGCAACTGTGTGTTTCATCACATTCTTAATAGAGAATCACAGCACTGTAAATATAGCCAAAATGTTCATCCCAACCAGCTGCTAAGATTGCACAACACCCACAGTCGTAACTTGCACTGGCAATGGAGGACTGATGCCCTTTCCCAAGAAGTTTAACTTCTCACCTTCAATACTGCTACTCCATCAGAGAGTTTGGCCAACCGCTCGTTCAGTTTCTCTTTTTCATATTCGCTTGTGGTAACTTCCAGCTGTTCAATGATTTCCTGAATGCGTTTTTCAATTTGAGCCTTTTCACCCTTCCCCTTTAGGAGCATGGTATCATCTTTTGTCACAATGACCTCTCCAACTTTACCAAAGTCATGAGGCTGAATATCTTCCACATTTAGGGTCAAACCTTCTTCTCCAAATACCTGGGACAAATTACGTGAAAGGTTGAATTCACAGCTCCTCCACACGTGCATTTTTCACTCAGACACATGAACACATACAGCAGGCTAACAGTACAAAACAGTCACGCTACTGCAGCCAAGCTCAACAAAACTCTTCGCTTCTGCTAACAGAGTTCAAGTATGTGGGTACCTCACAGACTGGCCCTCAGAACAGGGAACTGCCCCCTTCCTATTCATGACTCATGTAACGCACCAATTCCAAGTGCTTGGAGAGTGGAGCTATGTTAAGAGTCCTCCCTGTGTTTTCAGAAGTTATGGATATTGGCACTAAACTGAGTTTAGACTAGAACTCGCTGGCTTGTTACTTTGTGCCCCTCTTCTTGACATTAACTATTAAGCTTAAACATTAAGTTCTAATTCAACAACCACCTTTGGATCCCAGTACCATGCTATGAAGTGTATATAAAAACTGCAGTGTAAAGGGACACTGATCAGCCCATCCACTATTTGCAAAGGCAGGCAGATACCCCACACATGTGAAAGAATTGTATTTGCCATAGTTGAGTCTGGGCAATTGTGAGACCATCAGTTTCATAGCAAGAAACCTTTGCTATTTCTAGGCAATTTCTGTGAAGGTCCTCCACCCCCTTAACAACCTAAATGTTGCAAGGAAGTTGCGCGTAACTTCAGCCAGTTAAAAGGACGTATTGGTCATGGCTGGCAGGGCTGTATTGTACAGCAGTTATCAGCAACTGCATTAAAAAATAAAGATTGAAACATTAGAGCTACTGCTACCTTCTTGAAAGGACACAGTGTCCTCTAATACAAGCCATGGACCTAAAAATAGACATTCCTTTCCTCCTTAAATACCATTAGCATTTCTTTGAGCACAAAGCCAGTTAAAAAATCATTACTTACAGCACCGCCAGTAGCAATTGCCATATCCTTAAGCTGGTTTTTCCTGTTGTCACCAAAACCAGGTGCCTTTACAGCAACAACCTGAAGACCAACCTTCAGTCTGAAGAGAAGAATTGAGAGAGCAACACTTCACATGTGTTCAGAGAACAAGTCTAATTACTAAACCAAACTATTTCAGCACAGCTCTAGCAAGCAAACAAAGAGGCCTTCATGAGCTGAGCTGGTTTTGCTCAAAAAGGTAGTCTGGAAACAAGCAAAGCTCTGTCTGGGCTGATGTAAAGTATGGCTGTGGGCAAAAGCTGCTGCTCCTTTGGTACTGGTAAGAGACCAGACCACAGCACTGCACCACAGCAAATTCAAACAACATGCTTTTGTACATGCTCCCTTAAAAGGATGGATATGCAAAAAACCCCATTATTTGTCCAAAAGAACAGATTTTAAGCCTCACCTGTTTAAGACTAGAGTGCTGAGGGCTTCTCCATCAACATCTTCAGCAATGATGACCAAAGGTTTGCGGTTAGCATTGGCAATTTCAAGAGCAGGGACTATGGATTGTACACTGGAGATTTTCTTCTCACTGATCAAAACATAAGCATCCTGGAATTCACATTTCTGGCCTGCAGAAACAACACGCAGTAACTGAAAAATACGGTTGTAAAAATGCATCAAGCATTCTCTTAAGCTGAAGGAATTACTTTGGAGCAACTGTCGCACTTTACAACAGCACTGAACAGAGACACAAACTGTTTCACCCAGGAGTCCCCTTTCAATTCTGCATTGCTCGGGTGTGTTGCAGGGCCAGCTCAATGCCAGCACTAGCACTGTCCACACGCAGCAGAGAAGAAAAACCACCTCAAGACTCCAACCTCTCACCAAGAGTTACCAGTTTCTGATGAGGAAGGACTCCTGTCCCATTTGCTGTTGTACACAGTGTAACAGACTAGAGTTTTTGCAACAGTTGCTCTTGCAAGTTTGAGATAAAGATAAGGTATCTAACACATTGACTTACCTTTGGTTGTATTAATAAAATATGGTGAGATGTAGCCTCTGTCAAATTTCATACCCTCAATGATTTCCAATTCATCATTTAGAGTTTTTCCATCCTGTTTAGATGCAAGAAAGTCTATGTTAAAGATCCTTTACTGACTACCAAAGGGACAGGTGTAGTTTTAGGATCATAGAGTGGTTTGGGTTGGATAGGATCATCCAGTTCCACCCCCCCTGCCATAGGAAGGGACGCCTCACACTAGATCATGTCACCCAAGGCTCTGTCCAACTTGGCATTGAACACTGCCAGGGATGATAAGAATGAACAGTGATCAAACCCTGGCCTAAATCATCTGGAGAGGAAGGAACTACAGCAGGATACCGTATGTGAGCAGCAGCAATTACATCACATGGCACAATGTCTCCTAAGGGGAGAGGAGACAGTTGCTTTGCACTTGGTCCATATGTCGACTGGTTCTTACCTTGACGGTGATCACACCCTTTCGACCAACTTTTTTCATTGCATCCGAGATTATATTCCCAACTTCCTGATCACCATTCGCTGATATTGTGGCGACCTGAAACAGAAAGCCATTTAATCTCATTTCACAATGAAAGTGGTTTATTTCCTCAAGACAATCAGAACAACCCGTTTAAATTCTGTTTCCTGACAGCATGGGACAGGCAGCTGCTGCAGCACACCCCCACAGGACACACCACCACGGCTACAACAGCTCATGGCTCTTGGCCAGATCCGTGCACTGGGCTCATACAAAGCATCCCAATCCACAGCCATGGGGCGAAGAAACAGGCCACAAGAGCCAGCACATCTGGTGCCTGAGATCCAGCTGGGCACTGGGCACCCACCTCAACCTGAGCCTCTCACAGCAGATCTGCCACCCCCTGTAAGTCTGCATCCATCACCCATCCTCAAACACATCCATGCTCTCATCACTTCTTCCCAAGTAAGACAATTAAAGACATATTCTGGAATGGAACTTGAAGATGAAGAAAACTATCCAAGTTCTAGCAATGTAGTTGAAGGCAGAACATAGGGAATTTTAAGTAACTCAAGAAAATAAACACATTACCATGAAGACCATTCAATTAAATGCACTCTGAACCTTGCTGTATAAAGAAAACGACCATCATATCTACACACCCTAACTCCATTAAACCTGAATTCACAAAACATGTTTGAAGAACAGCTACGTAAACTTGGTTTGAGTATTTTATTGATTGATTTTAACCTGGGCAATTTCTTCTGGAGTTGTAACAGGTTTGGACAGCTTCTTCAGTTCAGCTATGACAGCATCAACTGCAAGCATCACCCCTGAAGATGAACAGAACATTTGTGTGTGAACAAAACAGGCTACACAGCGCAGAAACAAGCCAACATAACCTCCCTCCAACAAGTTTAACTTTAAAGCCAAAGTCCACATTGCAAAATACATCAAGTTCGCACATTCAGAAGCAAGTGGCTGGCAGTTCTAGTTCCATATATATTGTCATTTGTACACAGTGATGATGTTTTGGAATTGGTGGGACATACTTTCTGTGATGATTGAAATCCATGGCAAATTTATTTACACAGCACCAGTAAATTTATATACTTCTCAAATTAATCAAATGCAGAAATGGCTTTAGCTGGAGTTTACCTGTAACAAGTTAAACAACTGCATATAAAAGAGTGAACAGATTAGGAAAATGAAGAAGAGTTCAGAGTAAGTAACAGAAACAAGGGGGCTGTCTACACACTGCTCTTCATATAAAGCTTTATGTGGGTCATCAAAAAGAAAGTAACTTATTCAGGAAGCCAGTCAAATGTGGGACATGAAAAGCCAATAAAACAGTGCTTAAACATTAAAAAGAGAAAGAAACTCACCCCTCCTGATTTCTACTGGATTAGCGCCTTTGCTGATCTTCTCAAAGCCTTCCTTGGCAATGGCACGTGCAAGTACTGTTGCAGTAGTGGTACCATCTCCTGCTTCTTCATTTGTGTTGTTGGCAACATCTTGAACTAACTTGGCTCCAATATTTTTGTATTTGTCTTTTAAATCAATTGCTTTTGCTACTGTCACACCGTCTTTTGTCACTTTGGGACTTCCCCAGCTCTGCTCAATAATAACTGTTCTTCCCTGGGGAGACAAAGAACAAGTATTACATTAAAGCCACATAATCCACAGCATACGACTAAGAGGTCAGCTCAAGATCCTTCTGAACAGCCACAGCAGAACAGAAACATCACCCCAAAGCAGAGCTTTCACCTGCGGCTTTTTTCCAAGCACACACACTACCAAGGTGCTGCAGAACTGGAAAACAGCTCCAAGGTTTTATACTCCATCCCCCAGCCATAATACCTCATACCACAGGCCCAAAGTCTGCAGCCAAACTAAGTCTGGCCTTACAAAGAAAAATAATTGGAGACGTTCCCTTTAACAATATTTTCACCTAAAATCAAAACATATCAACACAATGAATTGAATTGGCAAGATTTCCACTGCATCACAATAAAAAGTCTACATGATTGAGAAACACTAAGGCGGCTCAATTCATTGCATATTTGGGGGGTTGGGGGAGAAGCAGACACTTGCAAACCTCATTAGTGATTAGCAAAGAGAACTGAGAACACTTAACAAATCTGTGTTCGTGTGTTGCAATAATTTCTCAAGCACTGCAAGCTAACAAGCCTTTCTTCTCGAGCCCATGCTTGTACTCAGCTGAAAAGCTGGACTATCCTATGCAACATCTAAAGGCACAGTTAATACAGGAAACCGTGGACCATTCAGGGAACACAGGGCAGTGGCAGATGCATCTGCACAAGAGGATTGCTTGTTCCCAGTTTAATTCTATAGCTTCAACAGCTGCCCCAATCAACTGCATTCCAGTTCAAGCTGGAGGAGCAGCAATGCAGGAGCCATCCCCTGCCCAGCACTGCCCTGAGACTCTCCAGCAACCCTGACAGCCAGAGCTGTCAGCAGAGGGAAAGGGAGAGCAACTGCCCTCGCTCAGCACTGTGGCTCCCCACTGACCCTGCAGCACAAGTGCCCTCTCACCAGGCCTGGCTCGGAGCTGACTGTGCTGGCTCATGCCCAGGAGCTGCCACAGCCCATCACACACCAGCGCGCCTCTGGCTCCAAGCAGAGCACACATCACGTGCTGAGCCAGCCAGCTAGAGCCTCCCGCGCAGCACTGCGTGCCCTGGGCTCCTCCCCAGCACAGAGCCCACCCCAGCTGCCTCAGTGACTGAACCGGCTCTGGACTCCTGCCACGCACGAGGCTGCGCTGCTTCTGAAGTACAGCTAGCCCTAGAAGCAGCTAAAGAAATGCGAAGCTTCAGGCCTTGAACCTGCGAAAGCTTTACGTAATTCTGACTCTGCTACAACAAAGTAATGCATCGTCTGGCCTGCTGCCGCTTTATCTGGGATTTAGGAGAGGCGCACTCAGAGCGCTTCACGAGGAAGAAAACTTTCTCCTGAGGATCCTGCTATGGGTAAGCTCTGAATTTTGCTGAATCTGATTCTGTATTTTGATGTAGTCTCATTCCACATGTTGGACGTGGAGAACAGTACAACAAAATCTCCTCATACCCTATTGTATTAAGTGACTTCCACTCAACAAACACCTTTTATCTGGGCTTCTGAAGCAAGAAGCCCCACCAGTAAATACACACACGTTTTGCATGGTCTTGCAGCTCAAGAATCCAAGCATTTACATAAACTAGTTCTGACAAGGAACTCCACATGTCAGCTGCAATACCAAAGGCTGTGGGAGACTGCAAACCTCATTTCTTTAACTACAGAACAGTGCCAGAGGGAGTTTTCCTCACCACAGTGGTATTTCCTAAAAACGCTGGAAGCGCAATCAGCCACCTCAGCACAGACCCTAGATCTCACACACACATGAGAACAGCAAAGTGAGAACACTGGAACAAAACCCCCACAAGGTTGCAGTAGGTTGCATCAGGAACTGCCCTGTAACCATTGGAATGATGCTAAGCATTCCAAGTAGCCTGATCCAGAAAAAAAAGAGTTAAATTAACCGACTATGGTTAAACTTTGGTCCTTTACGGAAATCAGCCACAGCCTGCTGACATCACAGTTCCTTAACCTTCATCTGCTCAGCTTCTGGCATCTTTGCTTTGAATAAAGATAACAGGGCACCAAAAACGTTCAAGAAACACATAAACGAGTTTTACAGATGCCAAGCAGCCCTGCAAAGAGCTGTAATACATACACTGTTACATGTACAGATACCCCTATGATCCCAAAGAAAACCGTTGTCTTTCCCTTCAAAAGGAACCTCATTTCAAGCCTTACTGCATATTGCATGACTGTGCAGAATACAGCAGCCAGGGTTCCAAAAGACCTAGATCTTACAGGGATCAGACGCTGTGTCCTGTCCTGGAACGAACTGGAACTAATGCCACTGCCATAGAACTTCACTTGTGCTGGTAACATTTACCAGCCAACTGAGAACTCAGCATTGCCTTTCAGTATTAACAAGGTGAAACTAGTATTGAAAATGATATAAAACCATAATGCGTATTAATAAAATCACACGCTGTTTAACCCACCTCAAGAGACAGTTATCTACTGCACTACCACAGGCCATCAGCTGAACCAGGCCAACCTACAGTGCACATCCCCACAACCTTCACACTGCTTAAACAAATAAACCGCCCCTCTCTCAGTGATCCAGTTAATTTTACTTGGTGGCCTTGAAAAGCACACGCGCCATTGTCATTGCTCAGGTGACAGAAAAGAGAACACGGCTGCTTGCAGCAGTGTGCCCATACCCCACACCTCGTGGTATGGACCTGCAGACGGTAACAGTGGAGCTCTACCGAGGTAAAACAAATGCTTTCTTACTGTGGTGCTTTCAACCAAGTCACAGCGTTAACATAAAGTAAATTCCTCCCTTACCTTTGGCCCCATGGTGACTGCTACGGCATCCGCTAAAAGATCTACCCCCTGAAGCATAAGAGCTCTAGCATCTGCTCCAAACTTAACATCTTTTGCATATGCTCGTGTTAGATGGGGGGCGAGTGCTCTGGACACTGGTCTTATCTGACGGAGTACTGTCGGTAAACGGAGCATGTCTAAAACATTAAAACAAACATGGAAGAAAACAGAACCGTTATCTTTCTGCACGGCTGCTTCTAGCATAGAAACAAAGGAAAAGCATTCAAGAGCTGAAGCAAGTGACCACGCGCGTTTAGTCTTCCTGCTGGTTCAAGCGGAGCCATATACAGGCCACTGCAGGGTAACAGGGCTGAGGAGCACCGCTGCAACCCCCGAGCAGCCTTGAGCTGCCCCCGCCAGGACTCGCCCGCCGGCAGCACAGGACAGCGGGAGACCCCCACGGCGAGGCCCCCGCGCGGCGCAGGCTCCCGAGCAGAAGCGAAGGGCGATGGGAGCGGGCCCCCGGCCGCATGGTCCGCTCCGTCAGGACACGCGCAGCAAGGTCAAGAGCCGCCCGCCCCCTGCCGCCAGCGCGGCCACGCTGCAGCACCAGGCCCCGCCGCACCGCGCCACGCCGGGCCCACTGCGCGGCCCCGCGACCACACCGCCGCGCACCCGGAGCAGGCCCGGCCGCTCACCCCGCGGGCAGCCCAAACGGTAACCGGTGCCGCAGGGGGAACGAGCCGGGCCAGCTCCCGTTCCTCGGGCAGGGCCGCGCCAACCGCCCCACTCACCTGGGGGCAGCGCGGGGAGCAGCAGCAGGCGCCTCCACCGTCCGGACCGGGAGCTGAGCGGGCAGATCAGCAGGCACGAATGGAACCGCGCCGAACGCTCACTGCCTCTGCCCCGCCCCACGCCAGGCACCGGCCCATGTGGGGCCCCGCGCCGTCCGGCCCGGGAACCAGCATAGCCGTGCGGGCCCCGCCCCGTCGGGAGGAGCGCAGCCGGACCGGGCAGGGATCCCTGCAGGGCGGCGGCGCCAGCACCGCTGTGCGCATGCGCAGAGCGCTCCCGCATGAACTACCCATGTTCCCGGGCTCGCCACTTCCAGAACCTTCTGGAACGGTCATGCTCGCCGAAGGTCAAAGTTGAGCCGCGCTCACTTCCGGGCTGGTGGCCGGCCCCGGGCACTGCGCGGCGCGGGTGGCGGCTCTGCCGCGGTACTGGCGGGGAGCGGGACGCGGGGAGCTGAGAGCGGAGCGCTGAGAGCGGAGCGCGGCCCCGACGGCGCAAAGCGAACGCCGCAACCACAGCGGGCCGCAGGAGGTCGGCCCCGCCACGGGGCGGGGCGCAGGGCGCGCGTGCGCAGGCTGTGACCTTCCTCACGTGTGCCTGCGGCGGCGCGGTCACTCGGTGTGGGGAGTGGAGCAGCCGCCATGGTGAGTGCCCGCCGCTGGCCCGGGCTCGGGCTCGCTGAGGGGGGGGCGGGACTTGCCGGGGGCACCGCGTGTGGCTGTGGGCAAGGCGCTGCCCGGGGGCCCTGAGTGCGCTGCGGCCACGCCGCCACGCACATGTTTCTTCAGGCTGATGGAGGTTGGGGCGGCCCTGTTCCGCCGGGCTGAGCCGCGAGAGGGAAGGAGGGAGAAAGGGAGTGAAGGAGACCGCGGCGCGGCGGCTGCGCGTCAGCAGGGGCTGCGGCCCGCGGGGTCCGAGGCGCCGCAAGGTCGCGCAGGCCTCGGGGGGCGAGCGGTTACCCCGCGAGCTCGGGGCTGCATCTGGCAGGAAGGGCGCGGGGTGCAGAGCCGTGCACCCCGCTGCGGCGCCTGGGGACAGAAAGGAGCCCGTGAGTGCTGCGGGCTTGGGCGCTCAATGTGGTTTTCGTAATGTTTTATAGAGACCTTGCAGGGGAATGGGGCAAGGGCAGAATTGCGCTCGCTATTGCAGTAGTACCTAATTCTTATAATCCTGCTAACGTGAGGAAATAGCATTTCTTAAAACTTAGTGTAGAATGCTCACGGCCATGAGCCCGCTTGCTCGGTTTTGTTAAATATGTAACGCCTAAAAAGAGCCCCCAGGATCAGAGATATCTGCACAGGATGAAAGCAATCATTCTGCGTAATATTGTTGCTGTGGTATAACGTTAGCTGGCAGAACACACCTCTCTCATGTAGCGGCTTCATGCTCTGCCTGTCAGTTTGCCTTGTCCCAATTTTAAAGCATGCCTGTGTGTGCTGATGAGGCATCAGTAAAGGGCACGTGGATGCCAGGCTCTTGTTTCTAGCTGTTTCTGTGCGTGTGGGCTCTGGGTACCTGTCCAGCAGAGCGCTGTCTCCATGTGACTTGGCAAGTTGCCTAAATCAGAGCAAGTTCCTTCTTCCTAACCCCTGCTTGTTGGGATTCAGTGCTTGCATTTATCTGGTGCATGGGAGTTAGGCTGCTCTTCCTGAAATGCAGCAAAGTGGCAGTAAGTAGTTGCAAAAAAACCCTCAAAACCAACCCAAAAAACTCAGCCACCAAAACCAACAAACACACACACACACCCATCTCTACTTCAGAGGTGGCAGACACTGAAGCAGTGAAGACAGAAATATGTCTACATTCGTCTTTTTAGGGGCTCAAAGCTGAAGGTCTTTGTAAAGCTGCAGTCTGTAGCAGTCAGTATGAGTGACACCACTCTCACTGTAAACCTGGGGCTGTGTGAAATGCTGAGGCTTGAAAGTATCCAGAGAAGACTGACATGAGGTACCTGGCTAGACTTTAAAAACACAACTGTCCCAAAGGGTCCTAAATCTGGCTGTGAATTGAATAAATGTAGCTCATATAATCAATAATTATGCTCACCAACCTATATGTCTTGGGATTAAAACCCATGGAGCTTTTCAGCCAGAGGAGGAGGCAGCTGTTCCGTGTGGTGCTGGTTCATTTCCCAGCTGCAGTACATCTTCTTGGGGCTCAGCTGTCGGGGTTGCCCAGCATCTGCTTGTGTCTGCAGCAATTTCTGATGCAATCAAAGGTGGCCTTTGCATGCTACTATTAAAAAAGTTTTCTTAAACTGAAAAAGAGAGATCATTTCAGTTTGTTGTGTTGTAATGTTCCTCTTGTTTCACTGTACATTACTCCCACAGGCAGGAAAAGCATTTAGGAAATTCCTTCCCCTCTTTGATCGTGTTCTGGTTGAACGATGTGCGGCTGAGGCAGTAACCAAAGGAGGCATCATGATTCCAGAAAAAGCTCAAGGGAAGGTGCTACAAGCAACTGTAGTAGCAGTTGGATCGGGAGCCAGAGGAAAGGTAAATATCCTGAGGCATTACATCTGGTTTGGATTAGTAATGGTGTGGTGGTAGCTGGAATATCATCATAAGGAAGGAATGGCTGCAGTGTAAGTGTAGCGATAGCTCACTGAAATGGGTGACTGACTGAAGTTGGAAGTACAGATTCAAGGAGGAGGTAGAAACCTCAAATTCTCCTGACTGGCTCTGGCCTTGAATTCCAGCATCCTTTGATCATTTGTAAAATGGAAAAACCCTGCCTTTTAAACTGCGCCACTTCTCAGCCAGAACCTTGAAGCACCAGCAGCCTTCTGTGTCAAAATGATTACATGCCTGAATTCCTGTGAGCTGTGAGCAGGGTGGAATCCCATAGTGCAGCATTCACTGTCTGATGCTGTGCAGAATACCAGTGTCTGTAAGAGTCGGGTTCACTGGACAAAAGAAAATCAGGAATCAAAACAAATGTATCAAATACTATTTTTTGTTAATTTTGCATGTTCAATATGCATCTGGGATCATGAAAAGACACTGTTCTCACTTCACAAAGCCGCCAGTGGCTAAGGGCCTCAGCATCAAAAGGTTTTTTTCCCCCAGCAAAGCAGTGTTCAGTTAGAAGTGATAGGAAGCAGGTTAAATTTCAACTTGGCCATGTTGACTCAGCCTTTTTCTTTACTGTGGGTTCCTCCGTACATGTCATGCTGATTTGTGTCATATCTGATTCTAAACCTTTGTATTGTGAAATGCAGCTAATATTTAACTAACATGCTAATGATTCCTTTATACTACAAAAGTACAATTAAACTTAATCAGGTGTTTCTAAACAATTGATTCTTTAGCAAGAGTGCCAAGTTGGTCACAGTAAGAGATGGGAGGGTGCTTCTGACTGGCATTTGGGAGAAATTAGCCTTGGCTACAGAATATGGTCATGGGCTCTCCCTTTGTTTGAGAAGGGGGTTTCTTGGTCTGTCACTTAATTTCTTAGGTTTCGTGGGTGTTTAAGTGAAATCCTCTTTAGTTTGTCAAGTGAAGACCTCACAGTTGTATTTGTACTCAAAAATAAATGAAAACCAGTTATATACAGAAAATCACTGTGGTTCTGCTGCCTAAATATTGCAGGACTCCCATGCTTGACAACTGACTGGTGCCTTGGTTTCCTAAACCAAGCCACCTGGGTATGCTAGTTTCGTTGCACAATGAAAACAGAGTTGTGATCTCCTGAGTGCTTTATATGTGGATCATTCACTGTTGTTTGTAGGAATTGTGTACATCTGTCCGTGTAGTGTAAAACTAAGGCTTTCTTTTTTTTCTTTCAGAATGGTGAGATTCAGCCAGTGAGTGTAAAAGTTGGTGAAAAGGTTTTGCTACCGGAATATGGCGGTACTAAGATTGTACTAGAAGATAAGGTGAGTATCCCAGCTTTGTGAATGCAGTGTAAGCTGGTTTCCAAAATATCACACTGCCAGTGATAAATCCTGTAGTTACTTTATAGTGTCAGCAGCATACAAGAAGTGCAGTGGTTGGCATTTGAATGGGAGCAGCTTGATTCAGCCAGCCTCTGGTACTTGTAGTACTGACTACTTCCACCCTGGCCTAAGAGGAAGTAACCAAGGAAACCTCTGGCCTGACCTTTGCTGGGTAGATCAAGTGGCTCCTCATGCGAGGCATGTATTAGAAGGAGCCCAAAAAGGCTTTGAAATTACTGAGGGTATCCTAGCTTTTGCCAGAGAAAGTTTATGGAATTGTCTTATAACAGTTCTTGTGCTTCCTGCTACTAAAACCAGTAACATGGTAGCTTTCTCAAAGGGTATATTAGGAGCAGAAGTATCTGTTCAAGAAGTCAACGTGTGCAGCTAATCTTGGTTAGTTCACTTTTGATTTTGCACTTCATGACTCTGGTAGCCCTGACTTCAGAACAAGACAAGCAAACCAACACATACAACAGGCACTAATGTTTGTTTTCCTTGCAGGACTACTACTTGTTCAGAGATGGTGATATTCTTGGGAAATACGTGGACTAAACCTGCTGCAGTATCAGTCATCCATTCCACTAAAATGCTGAAATGTTTCTTTCATCATGTAAATAATGTCCTTTATTTTATAGTAAACAGGCATTGAGTCTCTGAAATAACTTGTGATCTTGCTGTATTGATGGAACGCAAATAAAAACATGTACAGTCAGAAATAAGTTGCTCTTGCTTGAGTTCCACTGGACAGTGAAAGTCAGATGACCACCAACCAGCCTTAATTATTCCAAACAACATCATTTTATATCTTTATCTCTGTACTGAGAGTGTAAAGGTCTTACAATAAACTTCTAAAACTGTTCTGCTTCTGTCTCAGTTTCTGCTGTTGCTCAGTGAAACTGAGTCTCAGTTGTTTCAGTGCACTCATCTCTCTGAAACACTTCGAGTAATGCATTGTTTTCCCTAAACTTGCATGGAGTTGGGAGATGAGTTTGAAACGGTTATCACACAGATGCAGTGGTGAAGGGTCCTCCAACTGTCCTCCCTTGCACATTGAGCTTTAGCTTAAGATAACGTGTTTAACTTCTGTTTTAGCGACAGCTGAGAGGCTGATGTGCAGAACAGCCTTGCCGCAAACAGCCTGTCCCATGGCCATCTGAAGGCAGCTTGGTACTCCTCGTACCCATGGGTTTTTTTACATCGCTCTCACTGAATTTTTCCACTAGAAAGCAACTTCCCTCGAGCAGTGAATCAGGCAGCAGCGGGGCTGATGCTGGTTTTGAAACCTATTACTGTCTCAGGCCAGGTCTCCAACTTTCCCATAACCTCAGCTGATTTGACGAATTGAATTTCCTTTATCTTAATGCAACAACATTCCTAAATATCAAGACATTTATTTAAGTAATGCTGAAGCAATCACATTTTCATACTTGGAACCCCCTTATCTTGCCTTGGAAAAGGATTCAAGGTTGCTTGTACAGGAATACACAAATCTAGACTTCATACCCTGTCTTCCTAGTGATGCTTTCAGAGTTGGTATGTATATGTTGATCTAGCACAGTCTAAGAATGTACACTGCATTGAAATCTTCTGATCCCATCTTAGATGAAATGAATTGGCGTATGACGGCTCCTGAAACTTCAATAGCAGCAGTTAAGCAGTAGTTCTTTCTCTATTCCATTGAAGCTGCTACAAAATTAAGATTGCTAGATACAGTATAAGCCTTGCTTGGGAGGTAAGAGGAAAGGACTGCAATGAAATACATTTGTCAGAGCTTGAGTAGCTGCAGTGGGGTGCTGCAGCTTTGACATATTCTGAAACAAGCTATTTTCTGCCAGGGCAGTTTTGGGTTCTTCCCCCAGCAGCTAATAAACTTAGCAGAGAGGTGAGCTGGAGCCACTTTTGTACTTAGATGCCTGTTATCACCCAGCCACTCTCTTAGGAGCTACAGTGTTTGACAGTCTTGGCTATCATGTCTTCTGCTCCCCAAAACTCCGGGGTGTGCTGCTGGTTACCACCTACCTACTGCAGCGCTGTAGCAAATGTCATGCAGTACAAGTCCTTAAAAACCACTGAACTATGCCAGGTTGGACAGAGCCTCGAGTGACATGGTCTAGTGTGAGGTGTCCCTGCCCATGGCACAGGGGTTGGAACCGAATGAATTTAGGGTCCTTTCCAACCCAAATAATTTGATGTAGCTAACAGGGAAGTCATTATATTAAACAAAATATGTTTTCATATAAAAGGCCCACCTCTTGAAGCCTGCCCTCCTGCAGCTTTTCTTCAGCTGCAGCAATGCACAGCTGAACCTTACCACATTACCAGCATCCTGAAAGACAATTGTGTAATGAAATGCAAACTGACTGGGAAGCATTATCTTGCATGATAAGGGAGGTATGCAGCTGTAGTCACATACCAAAGAGGGGGAAGATATTTAACATACTTACAAATGGAAACTAGGCCCCATCTCAGTGAGAATCAACTCCCAACAGAGAAACATTTAGTCCTTTCAGCATTTCTTTCAATGATGTCTTCCAGAGATAGGAATTCCATGGGATTCCCACTCAGCAAATGGTCCCATGATGTTTTGCAGCTCTTGACAAGCTGTCAGGGTGCCATCTGAGTCAGCACTTCCTCCCTTACCTCCACTTGCTGTTCCTGAGCCAAGGCAGCACCCCCTCACCAGCCCTCTCCCCAGTAGGATCACAGCAAGCTCCAAACCCATGCAGCAGTGCTGCCAAGTGTCCACCACACAAGCCTATCTATCTCCCTCCAGCTCTCCCCCAACCATGCTTGCAGCAGCTTGGTATCATGTTTATTCAATAAACTATTTCATGTGGCTGTATCTGCTAATGTTCACATAACTGATTAAGCACAAAAGTCACATTTTCCTGAAAACTTTCATGGGAGTAAGTGATTTATGGATGTGAATAAAAAGCAAACCCAAAGTATTCCTCGGCCTAATCCAATGAAGGACATACATGAATGTCTGTTGGTTTGATAAACAGAACATTTCATTCTTGCACCACAAGGCTATCACTGCAAGCAAGGACAAGGTAACTGTTACACAGCCAAGGTGATCCATCTGCTCCTACTGCTCCTTAGTCCATGAGGGAATGCCAAACTCTTTACCCCACTGGTTCTGAATTGGAGGACAGAATCAATCACAAATGCCCTTTGCTGTGTCATCCCTGAAGGAATTGAGACTTCTTCATTCCCTGTTTTCTAGTCTACTTCAAAGCTTCAATTCTGGTAAAAATGTTACCTATTGCCCTACCTGCTTCTAGAGTTAGAGGAGAAAGGAAGGCCAGATGCCTAACAGCGCAGGAATAGACAGTAAGGTTTTGGCTAAATATTCAATTTTTCACCCTTGAAGGTCTTGAGGCAATGAGGACCAGGTGAAAACCAACGTTGAACATATTTTGCTTAAAGCCAACTCGACATCCAATAAACCAGAAATAATGAGCAGCTTCCAGGAATACTGGGTTAAACATCAAGGGACAACTCAACAGACCAACAGACTCTCAACATCTTCATTAACAAGCACTGCACGTTTCTTTCCCTTTTCTGCAAAGCAGCTGCAGATTGAACTAACAGATATTAATCTCTGAGGGGTATTTCTTCACAGCCAGATTGATTTCTATTTTAGAAGTGAGATGTCCATGAAATGAAAGTCAGGGACAAATGGAAATGTCAAATTCTCAACTCCACTGTGGTTTAGATTACAGTTAAACCTTGAGTTTGGTGATAGAAAAAGTAAAGCCAAAACAACAAAAAAGCAAATCCAAACAAGCTGCTGAATTTTAAAGGACTGCAATTTTAAAGACTGCTAGAATTGCTTTTGGTTTAGGGCTGGCTAATATCAATCTCATAAAAAATTAATCATAGAATGGTTTGGGTTGGAAAGGACCTTCAGATCCTCTAGTTCCAGCCCCCTGCCGTGGGTAGGGAGGTAATAGGCCATTTGTACCCTCCATTTTCTTTGCACCAGTTTCTCCCAAGGTTATTCACCTTTCCCTGGTTTCCTACCCAAACTGCTAAGAGGAGTTTCGCCACAGGGTCAAACAGCTAACATCCTGGCGCAGGGAATGCTGACCGGCAGTAAAAAAGTAACCCATGCAAACCCAACTGGGGCCCGCAGCTGGAATGCCCACTCTGTGTTACAGTGTAACGTGAATGGGGCCGGTTAGCTGGGCGCAGGCACCCATGCAGGGGGGGACCCTGTTACCTATTTCTGGCCGCTCGCACATTGCCCAGCTTTCAGCAATAACCCTGCCTCCTGAGCGAGGAGACATCCTGCTCATGGCATTGCCTCAGTGGAATACATATCCGAGAGGCATTTCGCTTTCTGATGAGAAAACCTAATTAGGGATTTTCCAGTGTTTCCAGTACAGATATGTTTCACACACTCTAGCTCTTATCGGGTAGAAGGGAGAGGTTTCAACATGGGGAAGCTGATGTTATTTAGAGCAAATGAACTGAGCGAGGGTGAAAAACCACCCAGAGTTCACTCCGTAATGCAGTGAAAGTAGGAGCTGCATCAGGTACCAGCACTGTCCACTGTTCAGGAAACAACACTCAACTGCAACTATTTACTTGCTGATTGTATATCACATCTTTACCTGGGTGCCGCATCATTCTTGCTCACAGAATTAGTTCACCCTTACTTACTTATTCTGTATTCTTTCCTACTGTTTATCCCTTGGAAACAGAACAGCTTCCAAAACATTTTCTTCTCGCTTATCCTACAGAAATAACAAGTGGCTCGAGTCTTCCAAAGCCTCTACTGGCTTCTAACAGTGACCAATTTATCAGCCAACTCTCAGCTAACTGCCTTTTGATGTTTTCTTCCCAAATGCAGTCAACACCCGACACAGGAAACCTTGAAACTTAAGCTGTTTTCCATTATCACAGAAGCCTGTGACCTCTGCACACCAGTCCCAAGGCTGCCAATCCTGCCTTTGAAGACCTTGGAAGACTTCAGGCCTACTTTGTTTGAAGCATTTTGCCCCAAATCACTGTTGTTGGGTGGGTTTTTTAAATTCATTATCCTTAGCATTAGCAAATACGTATCTTTAATGTAGGGCTTAAGGTATTTTGTAAAAATCCCAGCCTTATGGTTTATATTGTATGAAATGTCATGGCCTCGGTTGTGCTGTGCAGATGGAGGACTGACCTTGTGGGAGCGCACGCAGTCAGATGCTGACAATGCGGTACTGATGAAACGGGCTGAAACCTGAAGAACGCATTTCCTCACCAACCACTCAGCTCATTCACCTCAGGGACTTCATCTCGCCAACCCAACAGCTCCGTCCGCTGCCCTACGGCCCAGCGTGGAGCCGGCCTCACCCCCCCTTGGGCAAGGCACCTCAGGACAGAAAGCGGCAGGAACCACCATTAACGTTGTCCCCATCTCCCTAGGCAGGGGAAAGGAGGAAAAAGAGGGGAGTTTGCTCCTCACGAGTACAGGGCGCACAGAAGAGCTAAGCTTGCCGAGAAGCCGGCGGGCTGCCCGCACGGCTCTGCCTCACACAGACGCCAGAGCACGCTGGAAGCGCCCGCGGCTCCCCAGCCCGCTCAGGGGACGGCTCTCCCGCGCAGCCCCGCGGCAGGAGCGGGAACAGCACCAGCACGAACCGCTCCGGAGGCCGGAGGAAGGAAGCGGCCAGACCGTGCCTACTCTCCCGCCCGCCCCCCTTCAGCGCCGGCTCCTCTCGCGAGAGGTCCCGCCCCGCGGCAGCTCCCGCTCCCCGCGTTACCCGCCCGTGGCTGTTCCGCTTCCTCCCCCTGTCCCACCGCCCCGCCCGGCGTTGCCGCATCCGGGTCCTGGCGCCGCTGTCACTATGGTCATGGCGGAGGGGACGGCAGTGCTGAGGCGGAACAGGCCGGGCACCAAGGCCCAGGTGAGGTGGCGCCGCCGCCGCCGCCAGGGCGGTGCGCGGGGACGGGAAGCTCCGCCGCCGAGGCGCCGGACCCGGCTGGCCGGCGGGGTGTCGCCGCGGGTCTCGCCGGGCCTACCGCGGCCCAGCGCTGCCTGGAGGGGCGGGCAGGCTGCGGCGGCGGGCCCCGCTCCGAGGGATCGCTTTGTTCCGCGCAGCCGGGCCGCGGCCTGGGCGAGCTTCAGCCGCGGGGGAGCGGGCCGGGGGTCGTGGCTCTGCTTTCTCTGCCGGGCACTGGGAGGAGAGCGGTCGCTGCGGCACCACCGCTTCCCCTGACCCCAGCCCCCAGGTTTCGGTCGCCGCGCTTCCATCGGGTTTCCCGGCTCCGGTTGGGCAGCCAGAGGCGTGCGGCGTTCCGGAGCGCGGTGGCTGGCGTTGGCCGTGGGGCGCCAGCGGCCGCGGTAGCGTGAGAGCGCTTGTGGAATGAGCGGGTGTTGGCTGAAGCGAAGCGCAGGTCGCAGGGCCTGGGGCTTTCTGCGGGCAGGTGTTGTTCTGACACCGACCGTGTGTTACTGCTGTTGCTGTTAAAATGCTGGATGCATATCGGGCTGAGCGAGGTCCCTGTGTGATCTGGGAGTGTGGGTTGGGAGTTCTGCACCGTCACAGGCAATACCTGGCCTGCGCGTCAGGAGAGACAAGTCATCCTTCCCTTGCGTAACCTGCGCTCCTGGGGCGAGCCCGGGCCGGCGGCAGAGCTCTTCTGTTCATAGAAATTGAGTTACTTCTGTGCTTTCAAGGCCATCGTGAAAAGGTACATCTCAAACACGTAGTCTGCGGGTTTTAGGTAACGTCAGAGGTGTAATCTTCTGTGAGGCCTTTATGCTCACACTCTGCTTTGGTGAGGAGCGCTCATGGTCAGAAACAGCCGTGTATGACACAACGTTGTTGAAAAAATGCGTCTCTTCTATGCTTTGTCATAAGGTACAGAGGTAAAATTAATACACAGCCTCATCCATGGGTTCCTTCTGCCCATGTTTAATCTGTGAAGAAAACAGAACGTTGCGTGCCTTTGGTAAATGAAAAATGAGCTGGTAAGCTGGACATAGACCTAGATTTGGTCTGTGTTCTGTTATAGTTCATGTAGGTTGCAGAATTTTGTGTATAGTGATGCAGTCATATACGTAAAAAACCTATGTGGCTGTATTTAAATTGTTAATTTTGGATGGCTGTTCTGTACGCAAATACAGTTAATGGTATTTCAGCAGAGGGTATTCACTCTAGATATGTTCTCTGGTCATGAGACTGTGTTGTCTCAAGAATGGATTGCTAAGCTTCACAGCTGGAGCATTTCCATCCTAGCAAGGATGCCTGTAGGCAGGTAACAAATACAAGCGTCTGGGGTGATGGTAGTTGCAGGAGATGTGAATTGCTGCAGAACACTGATGGATCTGAGGTGAAACTTCAGGAGGGCTTTATGGTTAACAGTATTAAACATGGAGGGTTAGTGGAGCTGATAACCATCCAGTTATGCAGCTACTGACTGTACCGAGAGGGTGTAGTACCAAGTTAGACCAATGCTGCATTGTGTCACCTGAGTTCAGAGGTGATTTTAGTGGTATGTTATTACTAGAACATACTGGGATTTTTAGTTTCATAACCATTGTACAATGCTGCTCTCCGCAGACCTCTTTTCTTCCCCAGTCTTACATTGTCTAACATGTGAAATGGGCACTACATGCATTAAAATATAGGCCATATAGGTGCTACAGGAAGATGTAGGGGAGAGATGATGAAGATAATATGCCAAGACTTTAACTTCAAGATGTTCTAGTATTGTAACATTAGGAACGTAAGTCCCTGTTCTTGCCAAGACTTTGCTGCTTCTGTTCAGATGTAGCTTCCTGGAATTGTATTAACTACATCTGTTTTCCTGCATGTCCAAGCTTACTGTAGGCTGTGTGCTTTTCTTCCTCTGCCTCTATGTTTGTTAAATTAGGTTAAACTTTTTCTTTTAACAGGATTTCTACAATTGGCCTGATGAATCCTTTGAAGAAATGGATAGCACGTTAGCTGTTCAGCAGGTATCTTTCCTTTTGCAGAATGTTGTTACTAAGTTCAGTTTCCCAAGTTTGGTATCTTGGTGAAAACCCATGGAACAGGGCGTGCTCTGTGTCTGCTCAGAATTGTGTTGAACAGGCGTGATTTCATAAGCACCCTACATATATTTAAAAAGAAGTAGTTATCAATCGTGCGTGCAGAGATAACTCTAATTCCCATGTCTGGTTTAAACAAAACATTAAAAAAAACGGTGGGTGTTGCTTTGTTTTGGGACAGATGTTGTAAAAAGCTGTAAAATTCACCCATTCTTTTACCTTTTCTAATTGAGCAAAGGCATTTTGCAGATCTGGCATTTTTTATACCAGTTTTTTTACCCTGCCCATCTACTTCTTAATTTTTAACCTGTCGATCACTCCTTAAGAGAAAAAGTAAGACCCTGAAGGATGTAATGCCCTAAATATACTGTCTTACTATAATTACCACATGGTTTGCACTTATTCTCCTCCCCTTTCCTAGTATATTCAGCAAAACATAAGGGCAGACTGTTCCAACATTGATAAGATCCTTGAACCTCCTGAAGGCCAGGATGAAGGTGTATGGAAGTATGAACATTTAAGGTGAGAATCCATCTTTTGTCAACATAGTGTCCTGATTCTAAGTTTTGTTCATCGATACAGAGTCTTTTTGAATATGACAAATCAAAAGAAACTTAAATGAGACTCAGTATTTCTACTATTAAGCATTGTTATACTTTGGTATTGATTATTTTCTGAATTCCTTGTTCTTAAGGTATATGATACGCTCTGATCTAGTGGTTTTGATGGTTTTGAAGGAAATATTTGTACCTCACTAAGAAGTTGTATTAGCGTGTTTTGAATGTGAAACCAGAGTCATGAATTTCCATGGCACTTTCTCCTGGTACCATCAGTTCTTCATCTTCACTAACTGGAATGTGATTTCCAGATGCTGCCCGTGCTGCTGAAAGTTGCGTTTGGTGGGAAAGCAGGAGTACCTGTGTCTCACGGTTCTTTATCTAGTTGCAAGGAAACCCAAAACTTTTTGTCTTTCTCCAGTTTGTTTTATGCAGTATAACAAATACGTTCAGCCTCGATAGTTTGTGCCTGAAAGTCTTTTTCAGTTGTAGTGTAGGTTTACACCCTGTTAGTACATGTGTAGCAATCCTTTTTTCCTGGCATTTCTGTAGTATCCTTGTGTCCCGATTCTTTTCTTTTTTAATAAATACAAATTATCAAATACACTTTCAGGAATAGGAATAGTTCTAAGCTACCCCAGACTTAAATATCTTGACTTTTTGTCTCCTGTTTTCTTCTTCTCTCCTCTGGTCTGGAGTAGTTCCAGTAGATGCAGGGAATCCTCAGAAGAGTAAAAGGTGTATACATTCGATTTCCTGTGTCCTTCACATACACCGCTTAAAATCACTGTAGATTCACAGAAGTGACTGTCACTAAATATTCGTTGCCTTTGGAAAATTCATTCAGATTTTCCTGCAGGATGGAGGGGTTGATTCTCTTAAGTTAAAGAACCCACTTTCAGGTACGTTCTAGTGAAGGCAGTGTTTCTAAAAGCCCAGTCTATTAATGATCTGTGGTGGGGCTTTAGCCACTTAATTGACCAGGAGGAAGAATATCTTACAAAGATGAAATGCTCCAGCTGTCTGAATGTAAAACACTCTTAAGAAACGGATTTTCTGGAAGTATTCCTTATTTTAGCCTGTATTTGTGAAACAGTGCTTTCTTCCCTAACAAAGCTGGGATCTGAAACACTTCCACTAAAGTATTTGTTAAGCTCAGCCTCTACTCTCAGGTAAGAATTAAAATGCAGTTGTTTTGCTGAGTACAGACTGCTGGTATGAACTCCGCTTCTCTCAACCTCTAGTCCTTTTATAGCGTGTCGATTCCTACCCTATTGCCTGGTCAAGTGTGACAGCTGATATTATTGGATAGAATCCATTAAGTATGGTATTTTTCATGTGCTGTTGTATTTCTTCCACTTCACAAGAATCATTTCCCAAACTGTTAAGGGATCTGTGACAATCAGAATGTACCACCTTGGTTTTTATTAGATGTATCCAGTAGAAAGACAAATTGATTTTGATGCTGCTATGTTCATTATTTTTTAGGCAGTTCTGTCTTGAGCTCAATGGACTAGCTGTCAAGCTGCAGGTAATTCTTTTCTTGATGTTTCTATGTTGTATGAGGGAGGAGATTGGTTTTTTATTGTAAGATGCAGAGTTTGCAGAGCTTTCGTCAAAATTTATACACACTGACTTAAGCAGTGGTTTGAGGTAAGAGTATTTCAGTAATTTAAAGGGGCAAAAATCCCTTTTTGGTGGGGGACAGGACAAGGAAGTGATTTGAAAAGATCAGCCTGTTTTTGCTGCTGGGTGGTTTTCATAACTGAACCATTGTTTTAACAGAGTGAATGTCACCCAGACACATGTACTCAGATGACAGCAACTGAACAATGGATTTTTCTTTGTGCAGCTCATAAAACTCCCAAAGAGGTATGGATGTATTCTGGAAAACTGACCCTATTGATGTAGGATTGGCTTTCACAGTTCATATGTTCATGTGGAGAAAATTATAGTAGCTCCTTAGTCAAACTGACAGTTTATGTGGGCTAAGAATATCACTTAAGGTTTCCTTTTTTCCCATTCTGTAGTGGTTATGAAAGAATGGGATGAAGTAGGAAGGAACTGCTTTTTAACACAGTATTAGAGACTTTGCATATTCCCCTCTTTTCTCCTTTAATTTGTGTTGAGATAGCCTGGAACTGAGTGGAAAAAGGTCCTTGTTTAACTGAAAGAAGAGTACATGCTGAGAATAGGGTGTCCTCTTCAGACTTTGGCCTCGATCCATAGCACTAGGCATGTGAGCCTGACACTGAGAGTGGCTGCATGTGCACATTCTTGGGGGAGTTAACTCCAAAAAGGTAGTGGAGTCATAAAAATCCTGTATGTCAAGTGGGGTGTCAGTGTGGCAGTAGCTTGTCCAGTTACTTTAACTTTGTTCTGATCTCCTATTGAACCGCTTGATACAGCTTTATTTTTCCTTCTCCGTCCAAAGGTCTTTATCACTGTTGGTTATGGTGATAGTGCAGTTTGACATATTTATCTTTGTATTTCCCCTTCCAGAATAAGGTATTGGTTCTCTTTAACCTTAGCCTTTTGTTTTGGTTTTTAGTTTCCTGAGATGACTTATTTAGCTCTGAAGGCCAACTTCTTTTCCACTCCTTCCTCTAACTCTCATTGCTACCGAGTGTATTGGCATGCAGTCAGTCTGTTTTATTCAGCTAGACTGGAGAATTTCAGGCTGCTTTTTATCTCTCAACGTGCACCAGTCATCTACTGTTTTCTGTATGAATAATAGCTATCAGTTAATGGTCAGATTAGTGGGTGATGCAACCTGCTAACAAAAATGTACAACTGAGAAGTCTTCCTGAAATTGGAGAATGGCCAAATGGACAGACATTCCTGTGCTCTCAGCCTGTCTCAGATCTTTACTTTCTTCCTTCTCTACATGTACTTCATTGCAGAGCCAGGACTTGACTTCTGTGTTTTTGGTTATCTGTTGATTTTGGTTTTCTTTGCTGAGGCAAAAAGCATTGATACACTTGGGCTCAGGTGTGGAAGGTTGGTTGGTTGGCTTTGTTCTGGGGGGTTTTTGTTTCTTTTTGATAAGGTGTTAATTTAGCTTGTACAAGACTGACTGTGTGGGAAACAAATGGACTGTGAGGTAATGATTGTCTTTCGGGGGGTATATGTATTATTATACAGCTTTACTTCAGGAGATGCATGAAATTCACTGCTCATGCGTAGTCACACTTCCACAGTAACTTTTTTCTTGATTGATTCACATGGGTTGTGAAAGAGAGGAAAGAAATGGCTCGCCTAAGGAGGAAGTGCAGTTAGACCTTCAGAGAAGCCATGTGAAACTTCTGGGAATAAAAGCATCAGGGAACATAATGAAAATGCTTCTCTTTAAACAGGTTATATGACAGCATCATGCATGCACTCATACATGTGCTTACTCACTGTCTCTTTTTGTAGTGTCCTGCTATAGACTACACCAGACATACACTTGATGGAGCTGCATGTCTCCTGAATAGCAATAAATATTTCCCCAGCAGGTAAAATGCTTTCTTTTGGGAGGAGGAAGAGAGGGAGGGAATAGGTGGTACCTAAACACTTGGACAGCATATTGAAAGGCATTTCTTGTGGACTGCTACAGAAAGCATGTCAAGTCCTGCATGTGTCACTTGCTGGTAGGCCTGTTGTCACATTTAAGCCAAGGAAGAATTCCTTGCCATTTACTGGAGCTGATGGGTCCTTTTTAGGTGGGAACTGCTTCACTAATACCAGTGTTATGGGGCTTCCAGTGGTGTAGTGCCAACCTAAAGAACAGGATGGCCTTTACAGAGACACAGTGACTCAAAGGATGCTACGGCACCGAAAGCCTCCAGAAGCAAACACCAATCCACTGTGGGACATCAGTGACCACAGAATACAGAGACTGAGTGTACTTGATGGGCAGCCCACATGTTGTCTCATAGAAACCTAACTGGGGAAGTCAAAATTGTGCTTGTCTAGGAATCCAGTATTGCAAAGGAGAAAGATACAACGAAGTCTTTTTCCCTTTGCCCATCAGTGCTAGAAGCCAGAAGTGCAGCCCTTAGAATAACCAGTGGTGTTTAACTAGAGGCAAAACCTTGCAGAGTATGACTTTTAAATGTGCAGTATGTACTGCCATTTCTATTTTCCTTCCAAAAAGAAGCAACTGCAGACACAGGTATCTGTTACACTTAAGTCTAAATTACAAATGCAATTTTACAGTATAGTTTAACAACCAGAATTCGTGTCAACATGTATCTCACGCGTCATTTCGCTAGAGCTGTTTTGTAACCTCCCTCCTGGTGCTTACAGGGTTAGCATAAAGGAATCCTCTGTAGCCAAATTAGGATCGGTGTGCCGAAGGATTTACAGAATATTTTCACATGCTTATTTTCATCACCGGCAGATATTTGATGAATATGAAGTAAGTAGTTTTAAATTACATCTTGGAAGAAGGGCATTTACTGAAGTAATAGCTGAGATGTAATTGTATTACATGCTTTCGGATAGTCCTGGCAGAAGATCTGCGTTCAAATGAAGCACTGATTATAGCAGATGAGTTTTACAAGAACTGAATTGCTATGTTACACATACATGTATAACAATGAAGATTAATTTGTAGAATTAGTTTATCCAGTTATGGTTTCATTTGGATGAGAAGTCAGAATTTGAGAGTTTTTCTACAAACAACTCAAATTCATCTTGTTTGAAAGATTCCTGAATGTATTCCAGCACTTGGTGTAGTTAGTACTGCTTCTAGATGTATGGTTCCTGTTTGTGTATGTCACGCAACAGTGAAGGAATTTGAACTGTAAAACTCCAAAGAAACAGAGTAACTGGTGTCAGCTTGTGCACCTCCAGTAACTGCCAACTTGGTTTTTATGGAAACGTAGAAACTTCCAGATAGATAGAAAGCAGGTAAGGGGTACAGCTGGAAGAAAAAGAAACCTTTGCCAATCTCCCTTAAGGTTGCTAGAATAGCTATGGGAGGGCTGTGCCCTGGTCTGTTGGGGATAGCATATGTAAGAGGGGTTTTACAATACCTTAAAATTCTCTTTTGGAGAGTGGATCAGGCCTACACTGATATTCGAATGTATTCTTGTCCAAGTGCTGTTGAATGGACCTGTGACTTCAGCCTGAACTTCAGTAGGGCTTTTTGTTAATTGAAGTAACGCTAAGCTAGCAGTAAAGATTTAAAAGAGGTAATATAAATTTACCATTTCAGCATTCCCGTGTCTAAGACTTGTAAATCCAATGCTCACTTACACATAAGCAGATTTTTTTTTAGAATGTTCTGCTCAATTGTTTAAAATATGCCTTCTGTATATATTGTTTTTCCCCTTTTTTCACCTCCAGAATGAAACGTTCTTGTGTCACCGGTTCACTAAGTTTGTGATGAAGTATAATCTGATGTCCAAGGATAACCTGATTGTACCCATTTTGGAAGAAGAAGTGCAAAACTCAGTGTCAGGGGAGAGTGAGGCATGATGGGAATGGCAGTACAGAGCCTGTACTGAATATAAAGCAAACATTAATTATGTACTGTATATATCATTTTAGACACTTCAATCACGTATCCTCATAGCTTTGTTTAGTATACTTTTTGTATGCTGTGTGCATTGCCTTTTAATATGGGAAATACTTTAAGTTATTCATGAGCTGTATATTCATCAATGTGGCACTCATGGTTTTTAAATAAAAGTAGTAGTATCTGTTTATAATGCCTGTTAATAAAAGAATTTACAGTTCTCTAAAACTGCTGCTAAACAATCATTGAATCACAATCCTGAAGATGTGTCTGATTGGGTGGGAATAAAGTGAGATTAAGATTTCACAGCAAGCCATTTCTTAATGCAGTAGCTATATTAAGTCTTAGTTCAAAGATTATTACCTTAAATATATAATTCTGCAGGAAGCTTCTTGCAATGTAGCTTATTCCTAATTTAGCTTCTATTTTTTTAAGATGGCTTTGAAGATTTACTTTTTGGATGTGCATATTCCTGTATGTGTATATCCAAATACTAATAGGATCTATAGTACTAGTAATACCAAAAGGACAATTTCACTATGCTGTTGAACATATATATTCTTGATATACGTCTAACATACTCTCTGGACTTGTTTTGTTAACAGCAGAGGTTTGTGTACAGCAGGGGACAGGTTCCATCCTGCTGAGGCAGACTTCCGCTGATCTGCAGTCCACAACTTCTCTGCAGAGTAACCGTGGCAGAGAAGTCAATGGCTTATACCTGTGTGTATTTATGGCAACTGCTTACAGATTATACCTCATCAATACTCGTGTTACACTACATACCACACTAGCACAGTCTTTGCTTGTATTCCTAGTATAAACCTTCTAAGTATCTGAAATACTGACCCTGATTCTTTGCAAGAGTTAATTATTTTTTTCCAATTTGTTTTTCTTCACTCACCACAATTATATTCTTTGACAGAAAGATTTGGATTCATGCTTCTGTTCCCTATCAGGTGTTTATTTCAAGTTGTGTTTGCAGATTTGCAATAACTGACAATTTCCATGAGTGCTGCTTAATTGTGTTATGTCTAGAATGATAGAATTAAATGTTTGACATGCATACAGTAGACATACTGCTAAGCCTACATGAATGCAGGGTCTAAAAGCACTAGCAATGTTCCTATGTTATATGAATTTTACTTAGCTGTTTTAAGAAGTTAGCTGGTTGTTTCTCTCTGAGGTTGCCAAGGGCCCTTGTTTTATTTCGATAAGCAGGTCAGAATGGGCTAACACAGCTGGTTTTGATAATGTACACTTTGTTTTCTACATCATACTTACCTGGAAAGAAGGGAGTCCACCTATTTTTAATAAGTCATTTTTCATACTACTACTAAACATGCCTTAAATTCTGTTTTTCTTTCTATGAATCAAGCACACCTCAAGCAACTGTACCACCTGGATGTAAAGGGAATTTAAACAGTGAGAAAATGGAGAGACTAAACTTAAGTACTTCAACAGCTCTTTTTGTCTCATGGTTATCACTGTATTTAATTGTCAGCAGGGTAATTGCATGAGATGTTGTCTGAGTGAAAGTAGCTGTAGTTACTGCTTATACACTTAGCTGTAACTTGCCTTGTATGGACCAGATTACTCGATTGTGATAGCTACCTTGAAGTTCGTGCTGCAGGTAGGAGAACTGTGTTCTGGATGGAGTACAATGTATTGAGCTTGGTTACAGTCCGCTGCAGGACCATCCTGGGTGGTTCTGCAGCGCAGACACTGCCTCCTGCTGTTGGCCATGGTGACTGAGACATGCAAACCCATGTCACTGGTGTTGCTAATGACATTTCCTCTGCAAAGTTGAAGAGAATGATGTGGTGCTCAGGACTGCATTAAAAGTTTAAGACCTCTTTTTGTCCTCTTATGCTTTAAAAAGTTTCACTTCAAAACAAAACTTGGGAAGTTTTTGTCCTGTTTATTCTCATTGGGATTTGCACTGTAAAGTTAACTTGCTCAACTAATCTGATTTTATATAGGGCCTAAGTGAAACACTGCTTGTATTTTCCCTTGCTGTTGTTTACATGAGTACTGTGTACACACATGTGCCTGACGGTACCATAGAACTTCAGTTAGCCTAAGCAAACCATTGATTTGTCTAATAAATATTAATAGACTTAATTTAGACTCTACATAATAGGGGAACTGAGACTGTCTTTGAATTATATTGTAAAAAAAAAAAGGATAAAATTAAACTGTTTCTTTATCCATACTGCTATATTTTGGCAAGTTATTCTCGTTCTTCATGTTGTCCAAGAACACAGGCAACTGAGTGCTTCCAACAGAAAGGTTGGTGATTTCCCATCTCTGCTACAGGATAAGCTGGAGTGAAGTCTTATTTCTTCTTTCAGAAGTAGAGAAACTTAATACTCATCAGCATCCTCAAGTCTCAGCTCAGATTTATACCTCTCAAATCACAAAATGATGGTTCTACACTTAACAGGGAAGATCTCAAAGAGGGCCTTCCGGATGCCCCAATAAGCACAGTATGACAGCATGTCACAGATGCAAGGGCGCACTGCAAGCAAAGCATAACTTTCAGCTAGCTTTTTCCTTAGTCACTGAGGTTTTTCCTGATGTTCGGTTTAACACAGTTTGCAACAAGGCAGTTACAGTGATTTTGCTACTTTTAGGATTTCAATTACACTGGAGGTTGTTAAAGTTTAGCTGCTTAAAACACTTTGGAACATGACACCAGACCAGTTCCTCTAAACCACTTTGTCTCTTTTAAATCACACTAACCTAAAGTCCAGAATGTTCACTTATATTCATACCAGTTGTCTGAATTCTGACACAGGAATTTGGCTTCGGAAAGTCTAAATCCTAGCTAACACTGTTCTCAGAATCAAGCCATAGGGAATTGTCAAGACTGCAACCTGGACATTCTACCTTCAGAAGATTAACATATTAAGAACAAGGCAGATCAGCTTTTAATAGATGGCTGTGCTTTGAGAGCTGCATGGAGCTATAGTCAGAACTGCAAAAAAGGAGCTCTAGCTTGAGGAAAGGCATACATTAATCTAACACATTTAGGGTCTTGCCAGCACGAGGCAAACGCAATGACGAAACTGGCAGCTGATTTAGTAAGTGCTTTTAATGGCGAGAAGCTTCCCATCAGAACTATAGACCAGATCTTCGCATTACAAACAGAAAACGGTATTTTACAGACCAGAAACCCTGAAGTTAAGCAGCAGTTTATTGCAGCTGACCAGGAACATAAATAAACTGTTCTGACAATCAGGAACAGGGCACAGTATTAAGTGGATAGTTTCTTCCTGCTTGTAAACACTAGAGAAGTATTTCCTCTCCAAACAATTTAAGCATCAGAAAGTATAAACAGACTTTTGCGGGGGTTCATGAACAGTTGCCTCTATCTCTCTTCTTCTAATAGCTGTTGTCACATAACAGGTAAGGGACTTTTCCATTACGTTTCAGGCACACAGCCTCCTCACTGAAGCCCTGTTACTGAATAAGTAAGCGTACTTTGTTTTTTTGGTCAGAGAATACAGCCATGCTTTAAGTTTGATTTGCAGTTCTTTCAGTTTACATGAGCATGTAAAGTACATTCTGGTAAAATGAAAACTGAACAGCACGTGTGCATACATATATCTCCATAAACAGAAACATACAAAACCCCCATCTTGCCAGACTTACTGTGACAGCTCTTCTGATTGACAAGCTTTGTTTAATTACTGGCTGGTGCTGGTCACAGCACTAATAGAGGCACACCTTAATGCTCTGGTTGGTGTAAGACCAGGTGACAAAACAAGCAGCTTTAGTTGTAACACCCTACACCCAAAATGCACCCTGCCTTCTTTACTCTTCCGGCTAAGATACAGTTGGCCTTCAGGATCTTGAACTATAAAGAACTAAATGGAAAATCTTCTGTGATCTGTTTTAGAAGCATTTTCTATTATTTCTGTTTCAGCATCCATGCTCAAGGAACATGGGTGGTTTATTCTGTGCTCTTCAACTGGTGCATGAAGTCAGCTAATCCTTGCATAGCCTTCACACAAGCTGAGCACACCCAGCACAAACTTCCTGATTCTGAAAGCAAGCCTTGCCAGCAGGACCCTGCTCTCAGCTACATGCCCCCCAGGGATGAAGCACTGGTGCTTACAGTAATCTGGAGGACAGGATGAACATGCACTCAGCTACAGCAGCTTTCACAGTGTCCCAATGGCTCCTGAGCCAGCGGCTCAGAGAGAACAGGGCAATGTTTTCCCTTCCAGGAATTTTTCAGTCCCCTTTTAAATCCATGCAGTTTCATACACAGTGTGCTGCAGCCAGGGGTTCTACAGTCAGCTGAATAGACACTGCGATTTGTTTCAAACCTGATACTTCCCATTCCCATGATTCCCTTGAGCTCTTGTATCAAAAAAGACTGCTGAGGAATTTATTCCTGTGCTACCCTCTCCGTGCCACTCTACAGTTATCTACCTTGGCTCTTGTCAGGTTGAAGGTTTTTCTAGATGAAGAACTGTCTTTTATTTTATTCCAATACAGAGTCTAAATGTAGCCCTGTGAGGTGAAAGACAGCAGAGCTAGGAAAACAATCCACATTCGTGTTTCTACAGCAGCAGCAACTTTAGATACTGAGAGACGAATGGCATTAAAAAAACACCAGCTGTCCTTAACTATAGGAATTGCTGAGTGGGTTCAGAGGAGAGGATTCAGTGTATTTGCATGGAATTAAAAAGACCATAAAGAAATTCAGAGGTTTGCAGCACTGTCAATGCCTGTGAGACTCAAGAGTGAGGACTAAAGTGCAGGTAAAACTGCATGCTACTGAAAAGGAACGTGGCTTTAAGTCATTCCAAGAACAAAAGCCTTCCTGGGTAAAAATGGGGATATTCTAGAGCGTACCTGTGGACATCCAGAACATACTCAATTTCTACCCTTGTTCCAAACCAGAATCTCCCTTGTGTGCATCCCATTAATTATAAGGTGAAAAGGTCTTTCAAAAAAAACATACCAATTTATCTCAATGTTTTGCATTCTCAACAGCTGGTATGAAGAGATCTCACTCAAAGGTTCAATTAATCCTTTTATCCAATGAATCTATTGTAGCAAGATTAACTGCACTCAATTTATTACTTTATACATTGTATCATTTAAATAGTTGCAGTTCAGTTTTAGGATTCACTACCCAGACACCTTGAGCAGGGATACTGCTTTATAAAGGGTAATTTCTTTGATATACTATCAAAGCTTTAACTTGGAACATTCCGATCTGACTTCCCCCATCGTGGCCATCTCCTGGCGTGCTTGTCTGGAGTCAGTCAGTGGTGCTCCTGTCACTGCATCTATTTGCCCACTGCATGCAGTGCCACCATCTACCCCTGGGAAAGGGAGATTCCCAGAGCAACTGGTGGATGTCACATTATCGGAGCAGGGTGCTGCAGTTAATGCATCCACAACACTTCTCTCAGTGTTTGCGGTACAGCACGCATGGACAGGTATCAGAATCCCTGAGTAATGCGAGAGCTGTGCTGCACACAGAGAGGAGTGTTGTGAATGCATCTGCTCAGTCTTGTTCCGGTTCTCATTTTCACCACATTTTGCATCAGCTTCATTGTGATAAGCATTTATAGTTTTTGCTTCTAAAACTGATTGAAAAAAAGTACAATTTTTAGTTGCAATCACATTTACCTCCTGGAGATGTATTTTTATTCAGCTTCTCCACTGTATGATGCAATTTCAAGACAGCAGCATTAAAATATTTCCTGTTCATGCCTCCACACAGAGCCCTGCCAGTGTTAACCTCCCTTCATGCATGCAGCTCCTCCCCATGGTGAGGATGGAAGCACAGCAACTTCATCCTTTGAACATTCTTTCTGCTATTTGATGCAGTTGAACACGCTTTACCCAGTGTGAGATACACTTAGCTGAGAAACTTTATATATACACAGCAGCATTTTTGTGTACAGTCTAGGATCTAACATGGTCTGTTAAGTTTAGCCTATTTCTTCCTCCTATGTATTACCAGCATCATCATGTGCTTTGCTGTCAGTTTCTTAGTGAGTTTCTCAAACTGCTTCTTCATAGACTGCAAGTTATCTTTCAGGGGGTGAGTGGTTCTGAATTTCCGCTCATGAGTAGGTAACTGACACATCATTATACAACCTATATG
Organism: Amazona ochrocephala; assembly: GCA_039720435.1. Lineage (NCBI taxonomy): Eukaryota > Metazoa > Chordata > Aves > Psittaciformes > Psittacidae > Amazona > Amazona ochrocephala. The sequence continues at coordinate 74,453,913 of CM077881.1, read as the reverse complement.
CTCAGACAGCTTTTGGCTTAGATGTATTAAAATCCTGCGCAGGTGAAATTATACTACAGGAGCAAGTGTTTGCCTACAGCCTCCAGAGGTTTTCTGTACAAACATCGCTTAAACTGTTAAAACTCTAGTGTAAGACAACATTTCTCTAGGCTTTTGCATTAATGCAAGGCAAGTCAAGTGAAAATTACATTAAAACATAACAGTCAATTCGTTTTCCCCACCAATATTTACAACACCCTTTAAAAACACAACACTCTTCCAGCTTGTGGAAAACACTAAACATCCTCATTCCTTTCTCACTCACACAGTTCAAACTGTCACTGTTTTCAGCATTTGCTTCCTCGCTTGTCAAAAGCATTAACAAGTTAGCGGAGCACCCAGTCATGTAATTCTATTAAGGAGACAGAAAACCAAATTATTTTGCAGTAGCAGTATTACTACTGTAGGATTAACACAACGAAGAAACAGACAAAATACAAAATGAGTCTGGGAAAAGGTTATACCAATGCATTTAAAGTAGTACGAATTAAAAAACCAAACCAAAGATAACACCAGACACATCTGTGTGAATTATGTACATGTCCATCGGATGCAGTTACTTACATTATCACATACATGTGACCTGAGTGACTCCATCTTCCTGGTCAAATTGTCCATCATCCAGTTCCCTTAATACTCCATCACTGCTACTGAACCCTGGAAAGCCTCCGTACTGGGAGGATCCCTCCTTGATCCAACATTGCTTAGAAGGAGATAGATGAAACTCATCGGGTGGTTGTCCAGTTTCTACAGGGCGAGATGTAGCTGTGTCTAATCCGACACTTCTGCTAGAGACTTTGCCTCTTTCCTCCCCAATAACTTGTCTTAAGGATTTCTTCTGAAATACAAGAGGATGTTTAACGTTAGCTCACTTAGAGGCATTTAACACTGTTTCCAACTATGAACCCTGGAGAAAGAAATCTTTAAGGTCCCTTCCAACCCAAACCACGATATGATTCTGCGAATTTTGGCACCAGGAACTACCTGTGGCACTCAGATCAGTGATGATGCAGCATCTCCAGAGGCAACGTGAGTGCCTTGAGTCACAGCTGAAGAGCATGGTCAGCAAGGCAGAAGTGCCCTGGCCATCCGCCTGGAGGCTTGCTGTCAGCACAAGCACTACTAAACCAGGAGGTGCTTTGCCAGGGCACACAGCCCTGCCCAGAGGAGGAGGACATCTAGCCGAGATGGAATCCAGCCTCAGCACACAGGACACAAGCACTCTTACAGGGGGATATGCACAAATACAACCCCTTTAAAAAGAAAACCAGCCCACAAATGTTTTTGCCATGCTCTGGCAAGTTCTGTGCCCTCCTTCTATACATTGCTATTTTTTTTTTTTCCTGAAACCCTTTTGAAACAGTAAAAACAATGGTCTTGTGGCTAAAGGAAATGTATTTAGGGAAGCTGTTATAGGAGACATTGGGAAATTACACTAAGGGGAAATAACGTTGCCTCAGGAGAAACAGAAGGAAATAAGCTTTGCCTGGATGCCACAGTAAGAGGATGGAGAATTCTGCTGCAGGGAAATAAAAGAAAAAAAAAGAGAAAAGCAAAAAAATAACCTCAAGCACTGTGTGTTTCTGTCTTGGATCTCCTCCCCTGAACTACTCTTGCAGAAAAGCAAATGGTCTGTGATAAACAAAGAGCCCACTGAGGCAGTATAGCTCCTAATCCAAGAAGCCTTTAAACCATTACATAAATCAGAAGCCAGGTCATAATGCACTATCCCATCAATATACAAGGTAGAGAGATGAGCTGTGAGGACGTAAAACATACCCTCCTCAGAAGAGACCCTGTGGGAGTAAGAGACCAAGTAATAAGGGTTTTCCCCCCAATTCTTACTGAAGCAGAATTTCCTTCCAAAATGGAAATGCTAACTTCGATCCAATGATTAAAAAACCAACAATGCCAAGCAATACAATAATTAAATGTTTTTACTGAAACATTTGCAAGGGTTTGATAAAGTCATATGGCTGTGTCCATCCATGTCCAGGGACATCTGCAATAAGTATATTAAAGTTTCCAGAGCAAAAGTTAATGCTTTCAGATTTCAGTAGCTGTTTTGCACCTGAAATCTATCTACACAATGCAGAGCTAGCACAACATCCTATAGTAGTTAGGAATTAATAACAAATCTATGAATTTAAATTGTTTGCCAATTCAGACATTTTGGTAAAAAAAACAATGAAGAAAAAAGATGAAAATTTAGGGGAAAACCAACGTAACTGGAAAAACAGAAGGAAAATGTTACTCTGCTGAACGTTTCAGCTTCAGCCTGCACCACCTATTTATCCCATGCTAAAATAACCTTGGCACACTGAAATTTCCTGGTGGAAAAGTAAAATAGTCACTGGTGCTTAAAGAGCACATTTAGATGCTAAGTTTGTTCAGTCTTTAAACACGGTAATCCTGATGTAAATGGCTACAAATCAGCTATTTCTTGTTTACTTTCAGTATGTTAATGCTTAAGTCAAAGGCTTCTCATTACAACAAAGTAAAAACGGTAACTACAAAACACACCATTTTATTTGTATAAACCAAAGCTGCTGATCAACGCACAACTGGGTGACAGAATTTAAACTGTGAGCATAATGCTTCCTATTTTTAACTGAAACCACATCTCAAAGATTCATCAGTTGCTCAGGCTGAATGCTTTCACAGATCTGGTTTGTATTGCATCTCTGGGCAGAATCCAGTCTTCACCATTCTAACTTGCGTCATGCAGCTATGCTGCCTTTTAACAGATGCTTATAGTTAGAAATAATACACCTTACCAAGGAAAGAGTATTCTTATCAGGAGTCCATGCCCTTATTATACAGTGTATCAAAAAAAAAGGTAGGGAAGTATCAGGAAAAGGATGACTATTTCATAATGACTGACACAATTAGATTTTTATATATTTACAATACTGATATAAAAATTATACTCCAAAAAATACTTTCAGGAATGTATTAGGAAAGCATATAAAGATTACTACGTCAAGCATGAGAGCAGGGTCAGAAGCTTTGAAAGCTGAAGATACTTGGACACACGGGGAAATTAAAGGAAAGAACAAACATATGAGGAACTGGGAGAAAAGAGGGTATGAATGAAAGAGATTAAGACATTGGCAAGGGAGACTGCACAGAACACTGAAGTGGAAAAAAACAGCAGCTCGAGTTTTTTGAATTAAGAGATAAATTATAGATAGTGTCCAAGAACTAGCTGGGAATTGAGATGGCAGTAGAGAGAAAAACAGGACTTTAATTGTGCATGCTGAATGCAGTTCTTCCAGGCATGGAAGTAACAATTATCAGGGGACACCGTGAGAAGGAAGTTAGGCTGGAGATAAGCAAAAGCCTGGAGAAGAACAAGGGAAAGTAGAGTGTATTTTAGCAACACAAAGCAGACGGAAATAAAAGTTATGGTAACAGACTGGATAGAAGGTAGAAAGGACAGAGAAAGATCAAATATGAATGCAAGAAATTTAGAGACCTGTGAAACTATTGATACAGATGGAGGAAAAAGAGACTGCCTTATAATAATGTACAATACTATGAATGACAGTTCATAAAGTTCTACTGTGGTGCTTGACATGAGTGAGAATCTCCATAACTTCCATAACTGCTTAAGACATGCTGATTAGAGAAAGGTTGAATGGCCACTGAAAACCAGAAATAGCAAGAATTAAAATTCATCACAGGATGTTGGAAGACTTCACAAAGAGCAGCCCACCAGCAGCTCATCCTTCTGTGGCCACAGCAGGATCTACTACAGCACTGTATAGCTGCAACAACTGTTGTGACCTTGACTCTGAGTAGAACATAGTAAGTGCCAGTCACTTAATCCCCAACGCACTTTTATAAACCACTGTAACAGGAGCCTCACTCAAAAGAGGCAAGGAGTTGTTGAGGTCCAGCTGCAGGAATCTTAAATCCTCCACTTCTTTCACACATTTTCATACAATAGCAGCTAATATCCCTTTATCCTGTTACCCTCCAGGTTACAGTATCCCTTGCACAGCTTGACACTTGTATTCTTCTGTAAGTGTGAAAGTAGATGTTTTGGAGGTCAAAAGAAAATGTTTTCTTTTTCAAGTGAAACAGATGTCAATCAGAACATTTAAGACTTCCTGAAGACTTCCAAAGAAATAATTACAGCATAGCCAACCTCATCCACTGAGGCACAGTAGCTTTTTTGCGCAAAACAGGTTTTTAGCATGCTCATGCTTTTCTCTGTGGCTTAATTTAAGAGCTATATGTCTAAGGAAAAAATAATATACAAGTTAAGCTGCAAAAGGCCTCTGCAATCTTGACCTTGTTTCAAGGGAAACCCTCTTCTGCCACCTTTTTCCCTTAATTTTGAGGCCTAGTTTGTTTCTGCTCTAACCATTAAGTGAATGGCTCATTTTTTTACATTAATGCCATAAAGATGTTACTCACCTCTGGTGTCTGGACAGCAGAATTCCACATAACAGGTCTCTGAAGGAAAATTACTTGCTTTGTGGCCAGATTTCCTTCACTAAAAGAAAATAATTTCAGTATTGTAAAGGCAGTAATAGTCACTGTAACATGTTCATATCTTTCAGAGTCAGCTGTTAAATTGGACTGAAGTCCATGGTGAGAAGGGGACAGACTACCCAGCATTAGCTGCTTTATTAATTCCCAAACACTTCAGTAATCACTTAAAAAAATAAAAAGCATAAAAAGTATAGAGCTGGGTTAAGTTGTCAAACATGGAAATATATATAGAAGAAAAAAATCTGTACTGCTATGATTATTTATTTAACATGTCTGATCTTGAAAGTTCAAGTACCAGAGCTCCTACTTTAAATCCAGCCTGCACCTTTACGTCTGCAATAAACCTAATCTTCACTGTCACATATACAGCAACATATTGCTACCTATTGACACCACAATGAACAGGCCCCATCTCAACAGATTCACAGCTTCAACAAACCTCTCAATACTTTACAGTACGAAACTTGGGAAGTAATGTGCTTTACTGCTAAGTAGAAGGTGTTTTCCAGTTGTAACATGACATCTTACTGACACAGCAGGGTAAGCTTGCTATCTCACCACCTATGGATAAAAGATCTCAGCTCTACACGCGCGACATAAATAACACTGGTTGTTTTGTACATGGGAAATATATGCATAATAAAGACAAGAGAATATAATAGGAAGATAAATACGGGGTGGGGGCAGGGGGAAGAAAGAGGAACTTCAGTTTTCAGTGATGGAACTTCCAGAAACATTGATACTGTTGCGGTAAATGTAATTTAAAGAAGCATGGTTTTTATTTTCCAACCCCAAAGAAATGCTTTTAGATAAAATAAATGTGAAAGGACAAATCTGTTCCTCAAAAGAAATAGATGTTACTGACAGGATGTTTCACAACTGTTGCACTCTTCAAGTACTCATGATAAATCCTTTTCAAGTTTTACTGCATTAATTTTCACCATCTTTCCATCAGAAATTCAGGTTGGAACATTGACTGTTTATGTGCTACAAAGCCTGACTCTGTGGCACTGCAAGAGTGCAGTAATTTCAAGATCAGAGCTCTAGGATGGGAGGGTTTAAAGAACTCCTCTGCTCTTCTAAATACAAGACACTACGTTTTGCCAAACTCTTCTCCCCCCCAACTTCTACTCCTGCAGTATTCAATGAGATCTTCAGGCATATGAAGCAAAGCCACTGAAGTACTTTGGCAAAAGAGTTACTACAGATTTAAGACCATGATAAAGAAAAGCAGCAAAATAGAAACACACAAGAGACACGTAGTGAGTTCATTTGAAGGATCTATGATTTTATCATGTCTATCAATCCTAAAACAGTATTATTATGCATAACCTTATGGAAAGAACTACTGAAATAATGTAAGCTTGTACTTTAGTATGGGTATGTCACAATCTTAAGTATCACACACAAAGTTGAGATAAGCGGCTCAGGTTTCATGCCAGGGCTACGACTAACAGAATTAATTTATAATTACGATTAGGGACTTACTCCAAGAAAAATCAGGGATTAAAACTGCTCCTATGACACCAGGAAGAGCTTGTTAACAGCCTGCCCCAGCAGAGCTTCTGGAAGTAAACTCTGAAAGTACACAAACCAGCACTATTCCCAGCACACTCAGCTGCATCTGATCAATACCCAGTGGTAACGGTTTTGTGACTGTGTTTAGTCTCTCAGCTGGATTGAAAGGAAGATTGTGAACTAAGGTCATGGAGTATGTTTGCACATCTTCCTTGGATGAGAACAGAGAACTATCTTAAACTGCAGCTTGTGGGGAAAACAAGGAGGAAAAAGAATGAATTCATTAGTTTCCTGCACCAAGAGCTCCTACCCTGCTATTTGCATTCATTAAAAGGAAATGTGTTACAATTTTTTGTCATGACAAGGAGATCAGCAATCCTGCAACCTCATTCCAGTTGGCTAGGCATCTCTCCCTGCTCAGTTATGTCTGTTTTGATAATATCAGTTGGGAAACCTCTCTTCTAAATGAGAAGGGTGAGTGTAGTCCCTGGCACGGGGAAGAGCCTACGGCTTATTCTGTAACAGTGTCTGCATTCCTTCAGAGAAAAGAAAAAATCCCCAAACTTTAAGCTACAGCTTGTACAAATTCTACTGGAACAGAGAAAAGACACGATGGTGAGTGGACAATAAGTAAATTAACAATTTTCTAGGTCTGACCTTATTAAAATGCCACACACGACAAAGCAGCTATGAGCTTAATTCACAAAGAACTCAATGACAGTGGGATTTCCACTGAATTTAAATGAGAAAAAGCCCTTAGAGCAAGCCACTCCATAGCTTCCCTTGCATTTCCACATTCCCCCTTTGCCTCATCAGTCAGGGCATTTTGAGAACTTGCATTCAATGGTTTGTCATAATAAATTAATAACCACATAGTCAGTGTTTTGCACTGTGTTTGCCTGCCTGCTTTCCAGCACTCAAGGACAGTCCCACTGCCCCTTTTCAGGGACTACAGTAATCAGTGAAGGGAAATAAAGGTCACTGCAGAGTAAGGCTGCTGAAGCCTTTTCCTGTCTCTTCTTTTAAGAGGGATGAAGAGCAACAGAAACTCCCTTGTTAAAACACCAGCAATCTGCTTGTCTGCTTACGCTGCACTGGCAATATATTTGTCCTTTTACATGTATTTATTAAATAAGTCCTCCAAAACAATCATCAAGCTGGAAGCCAAGCAGTCCTGCCAATGGCCCTGATTTTTTAGGTATTTTTATAATGCACAAACATCTCACACACAAAGCACTTCATTCTAAGGTTAAACAATGTTTTCTGAAAATGAACAAAAGGAGCAACATGAGGAATTCTTTTAACCCATTCAGATGCTTTAAATTTCCCAAAACAATACCCTTTGGAATTGCACAGCATCTAGACTTTTAGTTACGAGAGAGACACCAGCTTGGGACAGTCTCCCGGCTTAAGGGATCCATTCAATGAAAAATTTAAAACACCTTAGAAATAACTCGAATTTTAGACCACAAATATGTATGAAATTCTACAAATGATATCATATTAGTAACTGCAGCAGTACTAAGTTACCAGCAAAGTATCTTCTAACATATATTTCCCCACTCACTAGATTTAACTCTTAAGAGGACTATTAATTTTATGCTTGATACACAACTTCTGAACTTGGCATAATTACTGTCAAACTATTGTCTGAAGACACTTAACTAGTAAGAGATGCATATAATGCAGGAAGCTCTTCAGGTCACTAATATTATTGTGGCTCTGTCTTGGATTCTTTTTCACTTTTTTAGATCAAAACTCCTTTACTGACTGCTGACACAATATAATTCCCAAGATATGGATGGATACAACAAATGTTGCACCATATGTACTTTTTTGTTTTCTCATATTTCTGCAAAAAGAGAAACACAAGCAGAAGATGGGAACTTTTGTGGGTTCAGAGCATGCTGACCAAAAACCAACCCCAAAGCCCCATGGTGCTTATTATTCAAACAGCATTGCACAAAACAGCAACTCGGCAGGTTTCAGAAATATGACATTTATCATTGCTCTGTTTGTAACAGCGAAGATCACATTTCTCAAGAATAAGTTTCCTGCATCCAACATGCCTTATCCATTGAGGTAGGAGTTAAAGGACTAAGTAGGCCTACAGACTACTGCCCCTGCCTGAAACAGGCCAGTGATCCATGGCACTCAGCTGTCACATGCATGACACTTCACACAACAGGACTTTTTATTTTATGGAGAGGAACACCTGTAAAATAGAAAAGCTTCAAACAACAAAACCACACAGGAACAGATGCGACAGCTGGTGGTTTCTAGACTGCTTCACATCCTCACCATGTGATAACCAAAGAAGCGGCAAAACAGTGCATGACAACACCATCACGCCCCAGAACTTGTGTTAGCCTGACGGTCACACTCTTCATTTTCAGACAAGCAGTGGGCATAACGGCTAGGAACAGATTGCAGATGTGGGATAGTTTTGCAATGAATTAGAAGAGGAAAGCAGAAAATAGAGCAAAATAATATGGTAACTAAAAATGGGGAGCAGGCTGCCCTGCTAACATTTTATTCTTAGATAAGAATTTTATTCATGTACTTTGTACAATTTTATTTTTAAATAAATATGAAATTATGAATTTGCCAGATCATCCCAAAATGATGCTCATTTTGGTTTTTTCCAGTGCTTCTGAAGCCCATTAATATTCAGGCTGGGTTCTGAGGTCAGAGTTCCAAGTCTGGGAACAGACCAGCTGTTCAGCAGCATAACATAAAGTGTCCTTCTTTATTGAGACATGTAACTCGCATTCCTAGGATAATACACCACCACAGTAATGGCATCTTTCATATCAGACACATAGGAACCATCCAGGAATTTCTTCTCCTCTATAAATAACCAACACCAATGCCTCAAAATAGTATTTATCAATCACTACTTTGCCTATCAGGATGGATACATTCTTTTTTGGACTCCAAAGAATTCTTAATCCCCAATTAGGAGTTCCTGTTCATGTCTTTTTAACTCTTTTTAAAGAAAACTGAATAGCACTGTTCTGTACAGTCATGTAATCCCAGAATGCTTTGGGTTGGAAGGGACTTTAAATATCACCTAGAATTTTGCCTGCTGCAAGCACAGGCTGATACTCACAGAGTGAGTGACCAGCAGCTGCTCAGGACAATCTTGACCCTGCTGTCCAAACCCTACAGGGATGGGCACAGTTAAAACTGTTTGCAGGACAGAACTGGTTTGAGGTTGAAACCTCTGTCTCATCCTATGACCTCCAGCACACCATAACCACTAAAAATTTTTCTCTCCCATTCTCCACCCATATCCTTCCAGATCCCAAAGGATCTCAAGTTCTAAAGTTTGGCCAAAAATTTCAGCTGTTTATGAAAACCAGGCTCAATGTCTCACGTACCCTTAAGTCACCATGTTCAAAGCTGAAACACTTAGACTATGAAATTTTGTTTGAAGAACTGAATTAAAGGATAACCGTTATTTTCATATTCTGAAAACTGCTTCTTTCTGGAGCAGAAGCTTTAAAAGTTCAGAATTGAAGACATTACAGAGAAAAACAAAACAAAGACCCTTAAAAACATAATAGCAGACCATGCCATACTGCTTTACCACAAACTTCTGTCTTAGCATTTAATCAGCTGGTTAAACTATCAAAACCACAGCCCCCAAGAAACCCCAACACCTACTGCCTGACCAGAAAAACCTCCCTCACACATGGGTGAGTTGATTTAATTATGCCAAATCACTTGAACAAAACTCCACTTTCTTGGAGCAGTTCTCTTAGAACCTTTCATTCACATCCTTTTTCATGCTGTCTTGATTTAATACAGTGAGGTCTGGATCCAAAGATTACTCAAGTCACCCACTCTTTCCATTGTCCTTAATGAGCCCTAAGCCATGCCTCAGTACATTTGTTTGTTTTCAAACCTTGGCAATCCCAATGTAATGGGAGGGGAATTAAAACGAAGGAGAAAAAGAAAGGAAAAAGGAGAGAAAATGAAGAAGTGTACGCTTAATCCAGCATTTCATTTGACAGTTTTTAGCTTGACACCATAAAGAAAAGCACAGTAATCTTTCGTTGTTGCTGTCAAAAAAGCCCAAAAACCAAACACGACACCCCTGCCCCAGAACCTTATACAGAATCCAGGTCTTCTATTGAGCCCTTCTTATGTTTATAAAGCCCCTCAGTCATCCAAATAAATATTACAGTAAAAGAACTGAGAGCCAGTAGTTTTGTACTACATTTGAATCAAAACATATTGTCTACATCAAAGAAGAGTAACAGCCCAGTAACTTGCTGGATTGGCACATTCTCCTCCCTAATTTGCAATACATACAACATGACTGTCCTGTGACAACATGACTTTTCACACAGTCTAAACCAGTCATTCGCCAAGGTCCTGAATTAGTGAAACATTTCAACACTTGTTTAAACTTGAAGCATATGAGTAACCCCACTGCTGGGGACTGGCCATGGGGTGAAAAGTTTCCTAAATAAAATCTTTCATGTTTAGACATAAACAATGTATTTAAATTCAGAACTATCAGCTTCATTTGAAACTCACTGAAGCCAGCAGTCCTAAAATAGTATCATAAAAAGGATTCCACCATAATGTTCCTTACATCTCAAGTTTTATATGCAGTTAGCAGTATTAGCATTTTTAATTCCTTTTACATTTAAATACCCAAGTAATCATTTGATAATTCTGGGATGTACACATCAAAATACTGTAATAGACTGTTTGGGTACCTGTCATGTCGTACGATAGGTGTAGGCAGGACACAGGTCAGGAGCCATCCAAACTCAGCCAGCGTGTGCAATAAAGGTCCATAATCTGTTTTAATTTCACACCCCTACATTAATAATTATAAAAAGTAGTAAAATGACTGTACAGGTTTCATTTGCATTTCTACACAAATTACGATGACTCTCCTAATTTATAATGACATAATCCTTTGAGATGACACTAAAGTGTGCTGTTTCCTGTAGATTCACTATTTCAAACTGAAAACTATTTCAGAAGTTCAAGACTATGGAAGACTAGGAAATCAGACAGAACACACTAACTTTAGGGTATGAGCCCTGATTCAGCAAGACATTTAGAGCACATCGCACTTGTTAAAGCTTGTCATGTTGCTAAATTAATGCCTAAGCTTTTTGAACACCACAAAAAGACGTCTCAACGTATGCAGGTTTTTACTTCACATCTGAATAAGCATCTCATATAGCTAGATACATCATATATATGAAGTAGATACTAGCTATGTAAGTTTTGGTGGTTAGTGGTTGGCTTTTTTTTTTTTGTTGTTTTTTTTTTTTTTTTTCTATTTTCCATTTTTAATTTGAAAGATCTTGGTTTTATGCTATTTCTTGTCACATTGGTAAACGTATTTATCATTGAATATTTGAAAAGTAAGACCTTCGTATCCTTCAACAATGATTACCTTCAGATCTCATTAATATAAAAAACTCTTAGAGTATTAAAAAACATCAGATAATTTTATTGCTGTACCATGCTACAGTAGTACATGTGAATTTATTAGAAAACATGAAGTCTTTCATACTTAGCAGTAAAATTTTACTAAGAATATACATGTGAAAAGCATACTCTACTAATTCACAATCAATTTTTTCTTGTGCTGTTTCTAGGTTTGGCTGTTTTCTTCCCCTTTTTATTTACGACTACTTCAGCAAATTGTCAGTGAGACTGCATTTGCTGAATAATGTCTAAATTGGTCTGAAACAAATACATAAAAAACCCTAACAAACCAAACATTTTCTTTGGTGACTGAATTTGCTGGTATGAATGCTTGCAAGTATCAGGCCACAACCCCATCAGCGTATTTTTTATACACACTGATCAATGGCCACAGGCCTGACTTGATCTTGATGATTCAACACTTTGGCTTATGCAGATGGCTTTAAGAAACCACCGTGAGTGCTCATCAATCACTAGTACAAGCATTCTAAGGAAAAAAAAAACCAAAGAAAAATATAAGTAGGAAATAGCATTGCTAAATAATCACCAGCTTACCTCAATGACTGTCCATTGTTCGACAACTATAGCATCATTTCCTTTCCTGTTAGAACCTGGAACCCCAGCACCTTCTTCTTCGTAGATAAATAATCCTTCTACAGATTTAGGTAAGTAGTCCCCTGTGAACATAAAGGTAAATATAAACTGAAATATAAAGTTTTAGGTTGGTATCTTGTTGAGATATGTACATGGACTTGTTTTTTCTCATTGAACAGTCCATTAAAACAAAATAAACTGAGACACTGAACAAATTTCTTGTTATTTCTGTGTCTGGCAACAACTTGGTGAAGTGCATGAGTCCACTTCCTATTCAAACCCCCTTTTGCTATACAAAATGAACTATGACCATTTCATTTTCTCAAAAGCATTAACCACTTCCATGCTTGGATCTGAATTCCAGTTTCCTGTATTCAACATATCCCCTGCAGCAGATGGGCATAAACCTTCTTTACCCAACTTAGATATTGTACACTGACAGTAAGTGTGGCATTTAGTGTGGTGGGAGAGACCATAAAGATAAATGAAGCATGAAGTGCAAAGCCTAGCTACTGTTACTTAAATAAATACATAAATGGCCACAGGAAGAGCCTCAAACAGAGGTAATTCCTGCTGGGAAGGAAGTTTCAGAGCGCAACTCCCTGACTCACTTGTTGAAGCCTGACAGTATCCGGTTGGCCCCAACTGAAGATGAGCATCAGATATTGGTTCCTTTTATGGTTTTGCTTCTCCTAAGAGCCACTGGAAGCCTTTTTTACCTTGGCTGCTGATAACCTTAAACTAAATTTGAGCAGTAAAATTATTTGATCCTCAGAATACCAAATTAAATCCTCTCCAATGCTGCACAAAGAGATTTGGGGAGATGATTGCTTTTATCACAGACTCAGGGAAAACAGACAAATTTAAAGAAGGAAAAACAGATAGTAAACAAAGAAAACTTCTGTAACACAACTGGTCTGGTTTTAAAAATTGGCCAGATTTGCACAGAAGTTGTGCTACACAGACCAGGAATTCCTGTTTTTTTTGAGCACACTTGTATGTACCATAAACTACCAACAATTTATTCATGCTATTCTTTACTATATTACATGCAGCAGATTTACATAGTTTGAGTTATGATTAGACACTTGCATGCATACATATTCCATGCATTTGTAGAGATACTGGACATGTTATTTTTAGATTGCATGACTATAATGTCATTGTACATGGAACTTCAGGCACAAACATATGAATATGTGCACAGCTCCTAGTAATTCATAAATACTCCATCTTATAAACTCATGGACTCTGACCTTTCTTTGGCTTCAGGCAAATACTTACAATGGGCAGCCCACCTACAACATGGTTGAATATTCCCATTGTTTTCAAATATGATCGAATAAATTATTGACACAAGATACCTCCACTCTCTGATATTTTGAGAGAAACTGATAATTCATAAAGTGTAGAATGTCAAATTCACCTCTACTGAAAAAGCTATATGGGGCTAATAGGCTCACATGCCCATTCTGTCAATTACAATAGTTTATCTTTGTTAATATCAGTACTTAAAGATTAATTAGAAAAGCTGCATGATAAATAACATAAAGCAGAAAAAACAAAAGTATTGCCATTGCCACAGCACTTCTACTAATCTTAGGTACTTCTACGATAATGAGAGCCACCAAGGCAGCTACAAACGGAAGAAACACCACAGTTGATCCAAATGGCTGCTAAAAGGACTTACCTGGATTGCTTTTATGACTGTATCCTCTTTTGGCAGCAGAACATAAAAATTAGTGATTATTAGAATTTGATGATGATTTTTTAATTCTTTTTATGTTAAAACTTCCTCCTACCTTAAACTGGGTATTGCATTTTGACCCTGGTAACAACAGAATTCTGCTGACTCTGCAGAACATCTGTAGAGTCGAAATCAAAGGAGGATTTCTGCAGCTGCCTGACTTGGGATTGCTGTTTCTGTTTGTATTTAAATGATATATAAAATTTGCTCATTTCAATTACGCTATATAAAAGAACAACTACTGCTAAATATATCTCATTGCTTAAAAGCAATCAAACAAAAGTGATGTGAAGATGACAATTAGATGTACATGCAGACATACAAGAAGTAATTCTAGTAACGAGTCCAAGTGCTTAAATACTTTTCCTTCCCCCAAAAAGCATTCTAGGTTTCCCTTAGTTGAATACCAAAATCTGGTTATAAAGCTCTTTAATATTCACCTCAAGAATAAATGTCTTAAGAACTCAGTAGCTAAATTAATTTCTTACTATGGTTACAGAAACCTATCAGCTGCAGAACTCCATTTACATAGCGACCTGTGCCTTTGAATATAGCCAGTTTAATTCAGCAGCATCCCACCCATGAGTCTAACTGAAATACATATCAGTCAAGTGGGGCTGAAGCAGAAGCACCAACTGCTGCAAAGAGGCAGCATGAAAACCCTAAGTAAGTCATAACCTGGGTATTAAAGTTATTCACATAGAGAAAGGCAGACAGCTACAGGAGAATGAGAAGACTGTAAAACTGTTGTTGGACAACAGCTGCAAAGATTAGTATCAACAGCTGCCAAAACCAGGCCTCAGTGAATCGTAACATATCTCCAGAGAGTTTTTTTTTCCAGCTCTAAAAAAGTCTGTACTGGAAACTAGGAGTTTGATTTCTCACCTCTCCTCCCCCAAAGGAAACTTTGTTCTTCCACTGACTTCAATAGATAGGAATTATAATTTAAGAGCAAAAAAGATGACTAATACAGACTGCATGATTAGACAGTTTAAGTGCACAGAATAGGCAGTTTGAGAGAGACTAGCTGACAAATTCAGTCTGTGGTACATATCGTGATGTTGATTTGTTCCTCTGACAATCACTAAATGTACTGTATCGCAGAGCTGAGAAATGGCGTGAATCACACCCAAAACTGAACTAGTGAGAACAATGAAAACTGAGGAGTTCTCATGATTTTCAGGTTTGATTTTTGAAGAATCTACATCATCTAACTTCCAGAGATTTTCCATTTCCTTTCTTTTTTTAAAGCCCTTTGCCAATTCAAAAGCGGATGCTGAATGCATTTTATTTTAAATCAGAGTATCAGAAAAAAAAAAACATTAAATAAGATATATAGTATTAAAACTATTCAAAACCCCAGTGATTCTATCCTCCTTGTATAATTCCTGTAAGAAGCAGACGAGTTAAATGAGTTATGAAAGCCACTTTACTACATTCTTAAGTACTACACTTGATTATCAGCGTGTGTACTGCAAAAACTGTTTAAGGTCCCTGACACCTTTTTGCAAGACTCTTCTCCACTGCAACCCCGTGTTTTGCTTGCTTACAGTGAACTGCCATATGCGATTCTAAAGGGACACCAACAACTTAGAACTTAGTACAAGACACGAACAAATCCAACCAAAGTTACCACATAACTGAAGTACAAATTCTCAGTTACCTCGGCTACCAAACAACACTTATTGCAATGATTAATAAATTCTGAAACAATTAACTATGTCAGACTCTCTTGGTCTATTCCGCTAACACATGGGTACTATTCTTTTCAAGTAATTGTACAACAGTAGCTACATCCTATTTTTTTCACCTCTTCTAATTTCTGGCTCTCAGACAAATTCAGTTAGAATGGAAATTAATCTTTTAATGACATATTTTACCAACAACAGAGTTTTAGAGTTCAAAATACTTCAGCCAAAGAACAGTGGCTCTGGTTGTCAGCAGTGGTACAGCACTGTCTCACAGCTCTGCCAAAGTACAGGATTTTGGGCTGATCATGGTGTCCAGCAATGGGCACTGCTGACATCAGGCCTACGTCTGTTCACTGGGAGGATGAAGGTTAGGAACTCTGAAAGAGCTAGTATGATCTGTCAGAATAAAAACTGAGATAGAACTGAAACTGGCAGAATAAAGCAGAAAACATGAAAAACTGTTAGCCAACTGACAGCGCTATCACTGTAACAATCTGAGTGTTAATTGAGCTAGTAGATTCCTGCACGAGAGTACAGGAGGGACCAGGGAAGACCTCTCCCCCCCGCTGTGTAAAATGGTCTTGGAGGGTCTGCTTACAGTTGAGGGCAAGGACAAACCCAGATTTCTCTATTCTGTGTATGTCTACATTTGACTGAACAATCTGCAGAAACATCCAGAATCTTCAGGATCAGCAGCTGAATTTTAATGCAATTTGGTGTTCTAGAAAGAATTTCTAAGCCCAGCAAACAGCTGGAGAGAGCAGGAAGTACTGAAGTCTAACTTAGGTAACAGTACAACAAGCACAACGAGAACTCAAAGTGCTCTTTTGTCTCAACAGAAGTATTCAACAGAGTGCAGCACAGTATCTGCAGTGATCAACAAGAATACGAACATGAGGGAAACATCTATCTAATTATTTTTCCTCCCCCCATAATCTTTTCCTTAAAAAACAAAAATCCCCACTGGCATAAAAGATTAACTTCATTATAAAACTACACTATTTTACTGCTTTGGAAATCCTCATTTGATAAAACAAAGGAGGAATTTCAATTATTCAGAGCTACGACTGCCCCAAATCCCAAGTTATTCTCTTTTCAGGTATCAGATTCTATAAATTTACAATGATTATCTGACCATGGTTACACAATGCCCTTCACACCAAGCAGCAAACCATGATTTACTTTTTACAAATGATGTATTTCTACATAAACAAACAAAAGCTCCATAATATTTGGGGGCAGTACTCACCTTTAGAAGTTTCCCAGTGTACAAATGAATCAATTAACGACAATCCTTGTTTATAATAAAACGTGGTTAATTCTAGCCAGTCTGCTTCCAGTGTACTAATAACTGGCCCCTTTCTTGTTACTTTCATAGACAAGACGCCCTCATGATAGGTCCAGCAGGTAGAATCATCATCGAAAACATTGAAGACTGTATACAGCTTGTCTAAGAAAAAGGAAAAAAGAATGAAACTCTGGAAGACAGTGCTCCAAAATAAAACCATTATTACTTTCTTATTTCAACATGGGTTTCTAATTCTAAGCAACACTTTCTCAAGAATTGTTTCCTGATATGACTGTACTCAGCTTGAGCCCTAAACGCACTCAGGATGAGGTGTGAGGGGGGCATCCTCTGGGATACAAGAAAAATTTGAACATATTACAGCTGGGTTGTCACTGGACCTTTTAAGTGGGTGGGTTTTGCATGGGGAAAATATACTAAAGCTAACAAAACCCCAGTGGAAATAGGCTCCATTTCTGCTACTCATGGAACTTCTGACTACAAATATTTGAAATGACTTTAATAGAAGACTGAAAACAATTTTCTGTTTAAGTACCAGGAATGCTTTGTACAATATTGATTTTGACCCATTAGTTTCTGAAGATGACTTTAAGTACCCGTATAATCAGTTGCCTACTCGGGTTTTCCACATAGTAAATGATGAGTAAAGAACACAAAACCTGCGTATGCTCAAATACTTTTTATATCTAGGCATTAATACAGAGCTGTTACAGAGTCAAACAAGCACTCACCAAAATCAAAATTCACAAATTCATAGCATTTTAGGAAATCACCAGTGACAAGTTATTAAGTCCTAGCTATATAAATACATGCTACAAATACACTCACATGTATGCCACTGCTGTGGAGAAATAACACACAACATTTTTTGGCAACTGCTCTCAGATTGTCTAACACTTCAGTATCTGAGCAGCCTAAATAAGTGCAAACCAATCTCTAGAAAGCAGTAGTATTCACACTGCCAAAACAAAGGAACTTGGTTTAGCTGACACCAATTAAGATGCTAGTCTCTCTAGGCTCTAGAAATAGGGGGAGATTTGCAAAGTTGGATTTGGACTCTAAGTAGTCTGATTCAAACTCTGGGAGAACCTCTGTTTTGAGAAGTGTTACCACACACACTGCAGGTGACATCAGGTGCCTGGAATAAGGTGCGCTAATGACAAAATTTGGAACTCTATCAGTAAGAGATGACTCTCCTTTTTATACAGTTTAATTTTACTTCCACCAAGGGTGGTTGTACTAGCATATAATGTGGTAATCCTGACAACCCTTAATTTCTTTTCCCATATACTAAAGTGAGACCACTGTCATTTTTCTTCAGAAAAAAATACTCCCAAGTCTCCTGATACAACTATTCAATTGTGCATGAATATCAGAAATTGGCTATTTGCAAGTGGTCAAGATTCTTATGTTATGACCTCGAAATCTAGAACTCTAGAAATGAGTTTTGCATCTTTGAGCTGACCTAAACAGAAATGGAATACTGAAGTGGCAGTACATACCTACATGCATGTGAGACTGTCTTTGAAAATCCACATCAGTGCGCTGCTTGGTAATCTACCTGGCCACACCAGATACACTAACAAAGCTCCTTAACAGAAGAAAGAGTTCCTGCTTTTTACTTTGAGGTTTTCTATTCTGCTACATATAGCAAACCTAGTATTTCAAATTGTAAGGAAAAGAATAAAGCTTTAACAGATTGTGCTATAAAGGCTGAGATGTACCAAAATCCCTTTAATAAAATTGTTAAGGAACAAGGGGAACATTGATTTTCTCAGTGCTTGGAGTCATCATCATCCTGACAGTCTACAAACTAGAGAAGGTGCTTAGCTCTTAACAGGAAAGTGAAAAGGCTGCTTCTGAGAGCAATTAAAACATGCCTGGTCCATCAGGGAAGAACCTATTATGTCAAAATGCAATCTGACATATAAGTTTCATGCTGCCTGCTTTCTACATAATACCATCTTGCATTAGCTCTCATGCTTTACTTCTTCCTTTTTACCTTTCTCTCCTAGAAAGCCAGAAGGCCTTACAGCGCTTCAGTATCAGAAGTCACTGTTTCAGGCACTCTCTCACACAGACACAGGCAAAGCATCTTCTACAACTAAGTTTTCTGCCACAGCACCAATATTTTCCAAAGATACTTTTCCTTCCTATGCTAATTCCTTTTCAATGCTTACTTTTCTCTGGTGCAAATTCATTTTGTAACAGTTATTCTCTTTGATTTCATGGTCAATGCATTATTTTAAATGATCTCTTTCAGGATGCTTCTTGAAGGCATATTAAGCAGAAAGAATCCATTATGAACGGATTTGTTTACGTACATTATGAGAGGTGGCTAGAAGCACGTAAAACTACAGCTCTAGCTGGAAGGGCCTCGCTTTGTTGTCAGTTTCAAACAGGCAGAACTGGAATAATCATAACGTTCTTGGCTATTACAAGTTTACTATTTAATATAAAGTGAAAACTATAAGCATTTAGGAAAAGGATTTAAAACTTTATCCTAAAAGATTTTTACTATCATAAATTAATTATACACATATGAAGCAAAAAAAAGCTATGTTTGCACCATTTTTTAAATCAGAACTACACTGTGGGCAATTTTTATTGGTTTGCTTGGGTTTTTCCTTTTTCTTTAAACTACAAACTAGAATTTATAATATTCTATATGAAAAGTGAAATATTTTACTGTATTACCACAGTTGACATACACACAGAGAAGGTAAATTCTACTTCTGTTTCTCCAGCTGGCAACATTTAAAAATACATATGAATTTATCAGGATGCATCTGTCAAAATAAATATTTGATACAGTAGAACATGCCATTGTTTTTTCCTAACACCTTTTTAAACAACAGCTCAATAAACCACCTTATTTCTGCAGTAAACAAGCAGCATTTATTACCGTCTCCTTTCCGTGGTTTAACAGGGCTGACTTCTTTTCCAAACTGGAAATCTGCATCCTGTAACAGACTGCTTTCTCCTTGCATTTCCTCCTCTATTCCGCTCTCAGATGAGTGACCACTCAATGTCCCTTCATTCCAGTTTTTATAGTTTTCATCAGAATTTTTTCTTCTGTGTTCCCTGTTTCTTCTGCCTAGTGTTGATTCCAGCTCTGCACTTCCATCTGTGCTTGTTCCATTACAGGCTTTAGGTTGAGGAAAATGTTGCGTTACAAATCCCACAAACTTCTTTCCTCTTTTAGCAGCTTCGTTAACCTGCATTTACAACAGTGATTTTAGAATTGCATGTAACTCAAAAAAACCCAAAACAACAAACCTAATCACCACCAAACTTCTATATACATGTTCTGTTTAACTACTGCTGATTTTCAGGGACATAAAGCCGTTACACTGTACTGTAGGGTGGCTTGTCTTTGCACACTGTCCATGTTTCAAAGTAAATGGAAATCTTCCAGCATGTCTTTGGACTCAGGCCAAGAGAGGTGGCCAAAGCTGGTACTGACTTCAGTGTACTAAGTACTTCGTTTTAAACAAATCCAAAGTATTTTACTTGCTGTGTCACAGTGATAAACAGCACAATGGTGCAATAAAATAGTACTGTTTCTCTAAACATGTGATAGAAATCATTCTAAAATGACTGACCACTAATACTATAGAAATATGTTTGTCATGTGTCATGATTCATTATCCTCAGGTTCCCTCAGAGGCTACTCAGCTTTGCTATTACTGAGAACAGCAAAGAAAGGGAGGAAGGAGGGAGCTAGAAGCAAAAGAAAACCCTCTTTGCTTTCAGCCAGTGGTGGGTCTTTTTCTCTGCACTAAAGTCTCAACATACAACTGGAGAATATACATCACCTATGAGATGTGTCTGTTCCTGGAGGTAGAGTTTTGGTTTGTTTTTTTTTTTTCCCTGGGATAAGAAGTGTTGCCATTTAGGAAGCTGATCCCACTGCCATCTTGTGCCACAACTCCCCTGGGCAATAAAGTCCTTCCAGGAAAATACAGAAACCCCAGCCCAGGAAGAAGAAATCACTCTGGAAATACTGGACTTAGAAATTTTAAACAACTCTGTGATAATTTCAAAGGTCATTAAAGATCCCCAGTATGCTTTTTCCTCTACTACTTTCCTTGGCAACTGATGTAAAAGATATCACTGTAGCTCTTTAATAACAACAGTTTCCTGTTTCAGCAAGTCTTCAGTTCTGCAGAGGAAGTTAAACACAAAAAGAACTAGCCACTGGAAGTTCAGTTTTCTTTAACTACACAATATTTTTAAAAGCAATGCTAAGTAAATATTAATACAGTTACTGTGTATTTTATGTTTGTTATAGAATCTTGCTTAAAAATGGAATATATTCATGTTCATTAGGAATACCCAACTTCATCCAGAGCAACATGAAACTTCAGACCTTTTTCCTTAATTCCAGAAAAAGCTATCATACAAGCATTTTATAAAGACTGACTGAGAGTCTGGGCCTCATTCTGCTTCCAGTGGTGTAAGCTGCCAGCTTCCCAAAGCTTTACAGGGCTTAGTACCAAGTTCTAAATTAGAAAAAACAACTAGTGAATTAAAAATAACTCCACTTAAAGAAAAGCCTTTCCAGCTTTTATGAAAAAAATAAATAACCCAAGGTTATTTATGAAATAACCCAAGGTTAAAGCTCAAAACTAAAAAACCATCAACCACTCAATATAATGTACATATATGGTAGAAATAAAAAACTGAAGAGAAGTTTGAAGAAAACCCTCCATTACCTTTTCTAACAGTTCTTTCACTACCTCATTTGTCAGTGTTTCATACATTAAAGGACATTCCTCAATCACCAGCCTGGGGTGCCTTTGTCCTCTGGGTGCTGCATGCTTCTGGCTAGGACACAGAAATAAAGCAGTCTTTGTCAGTAGTTTGCCGCTAACTTTGGCAAATGCTTGCATATAGAATTCTTTTCTTTTGGAATAGTTATGAATGAAACCCTGGCAATGCTTCTTCATACTTTTATGCAGAACTCAGTGGGGTTTGGTGTTTTGTTCTGTTTCTTACACAAAGTGGCAGGTATTATCTATTACAATGTCAGCTTAAGAATAGTAATATTTAACAAGAATTTCAGCTGAAGACTGTTAATAGACATCTTTTGGAAACTGAGCTTTACTGACAAACAGCCCTGCTTTTGTAATAAATAAACCCCAAAATCTCTGATAATGCAAAAAATACAAATTTAAGCTATAAACGTAGCAAGCACAAAACAGTTTTGTAGAAAACACAGTATGAATAGAAATGGATCTTTTACACTGTTAAAATGCTACTTTATTTTTTGTAAGTAAAGCACAGTTGCAGCTATTGTATGAAGGACAGCATAGGCAAACACTAGAAATACAATGCAGTAACAATTAGTTTGGGTTAGGTAATGCTTAAATCACTCAGATATGATAATCTGACAAGCTTTAAATTTAATTTTCAGAACAGTATTCATCATGTTGTATCTAAAGACAGGTTACTACTCAAACAACAGAATTTGGTGTATATCAATAATATTATGGGATTTTATTTGATGTTTTCTCCACACAGATGCTTCAGAATGAAACATCAGTGAGAGACCCTCAACTGTACACATGGCATATCTGCATAGGAAATTGGGAAACTACACCCAGCAGTTTCACACGTAGGCTGCAGGGTCTTGTCTGCCACCTATTCAAGGGCCTAATGGCTCAAACTATAAATTCATAAGGATGCCACATCTACAGGGACAGGGCAAGTTGAGGGAGTTGTTTGCTGTCACTGTTGCCTCTGAGAAGCCTCAACTCCAGACAGTAAATATTCTGCTTTTCTTACTCAAGCATTTGCCCACATGGACAGCCTTCACCTCCTTTGCAGATGGACTTATAAAGGAGAGTTGTATGAGCAGCAAATGCCACAAACTATGCTTGTTTAAGCAAAGTGTTTGAGAAGCGTCCTCAAACGAACCATGTTTTACAGAAGCATTACTGGATTGGCAAGGGGCACCTTCCAACTCACACCCTTCCAGTCTTCCAAGAAAAAAATGAAAGAACCTTTCTGCCTTGCACTACAACCCAGGATCAAAGGGGGAAACATGACAGCTCTTTAATGCTATAAGAAATCCACTTTTCTAGTTATTCAAAATAAGATAAAAAGGTTATCTTCTTTGCATTCAAAGGAACTAATGGCAAAGTTTCTTTGTACATTTTCTCTGTGATCACATGGTTATTACAATGCAGTGAACACACGAATAATAAACAATACTATGGAGCTTAAACACAAACTGTTGACTCTCCCTCAGTGTCAAAACCCAAGCTTTTCTACGAGCTTCAATGACAGAATGAATATTTCGTTCGTATTAAGGAGGAAAAATAAACTCTGACAAACTAATTCACACTTTCTAGGTCATTTTTCCTAAATAATGCTCTTATGGGAAGAGTGAAAACATTAATGTTTTGAAATTTAAGAACAAAAAATAGGCATGAGAGAATTTAAAGCAGCTTATTACTCTCTTAGTGTTTCATGTAATCTTGTATTTGCTGCAGGTTTTAAGACAAATGATACTTCACTACAAAGATGTATTAAAAGTAAAAGGGTAAACTAACAATTTATTTTCCCACAAATGATGATAAGCAACTTTGGATTTTGTTCGGACATATTCAAAGGCAAAGTAAACATTAGCCTATTGTGTGCTTACTGTTAATTAATAAACATTACTAATTTGATTCTCTGAGGTGCTCATTTCAAGTTGATAATAAACTATGCATATGTTGAGCAATCCACTTACAAATGACCTCAGCAATGGATCAATGTATTCAACTTATTTCATTGTTACCTTAATTTTAATCGTGAAAGTACCACTCGATACATGTGACTTGCAGGGAAACTCCTTCTACGTCCAATTGGTAGCATAATAGGATGAACAGCTCCTACAACATATCCTTTGCTGTAATATTCTTCCACCTTGGGTGCTATATCCAACACAGAACTGATCTTGATGACTTCTGGATTTGAGGAAGCTAAAAGCATTAAAAGCAGAAGAGAAGCATGTGATTCTGTGTATGCCCATATAATTTTGGGGTAAGTTCCTTTTATATAAATAACACAAAATCTATCCCAAGGCTTTACTAAGAAGCTACATACCTATTTATACAAGGAAAAGCAGACTCACAACTGATGCAACAGTATTCAACTAGTTGAAGTACATACTTTTACTAGTTACTCTGATATATTTTTAATCTATTTGGCAATACTTTCTGTTGGATCTAGCTTTGCCAACCTAATTCAAGAGCTACATCAATATCTAAACACGCAACAGGTCTGAACTGAAAGCAACTGTTTTGCCTAGCCAAAGCCTCAAACGTTCCGAAGCAATAACCTTCAACCCGAGCTGTGAGGGAAATTCATGTACGTGGTCCCAACTCCCTTTTCCAGCAAACCTAAGTGCATGTCACTTCAGTAAGCTACGTGGCACCACTAATTTCTAAGAGGGTCTCTTGGAGTGTGCGCAAGCATTTCCAATCAACAGGTAAGGGGTAGGTACTACATGGTTATTGAGGGAAACTACATAAATAAAGGGAAAATTTTTTGGAGAATGGTCTGATCCACAGCTTTCACAGAGAAAAGGAAGATTCCACAGTGGTAACGGATGACATATTCTGTCACAGACAGTCTGTGGCTGATCAGTATTTCCTGTTCCCCTCAACTCCAACTGGAATTGCAGATGCTCTCAGAAAGCAGG
The DNA here is from genome assembly GCA_039720435.1 of Amazona ochrocephala. Taxonomy (NCBI): domain Eukaryota; kingdom Metazoa; phylum Chordata; class Aves; order Psittaciformes; family Psittacidae; genus Amazona; species Amazona ochrocephala. The sequence goes on along the minus strand of CM077881.1, from coordinate 74,429,356 downwards.
AAATCAATACCCATACATAGACTAACTGAAGAGTACTTATGCCAGCATGCATTTGTCATCATCAAAATCTTCATCGTTTGCAGACACAAACTCTTCAGACAGCTTGGGTTGGAATTTGATGGTCTTTATCAATGACCCTTACAGCAAGTGATGTACTTTTTTGCGTTCTAATGTGTCCCTCCCTTTCTTTGCAATACTTTCAGTTCATTAAGACCAGTGTCCAACTGTATTAAAGGACACCCCAACTGGAATTAAGTGACCTCACAACACTTGTTCTGAGATACAAACATTTCAACATGCTACTCTAAACATCCTCTTTCAAAACAAACAATAAGCTGAAAATTATTATATACACTAATTCACCTTTGATTCTGTTATATATATATATATATAAAAGATAAATGCAATGACATAAATCTCATTCACCAATATGTATTTGTCAAGAGTTAATTTCATGTTCTTACATCCTCTTTTCTACCTGCACTATACTGTAGGTGGGCAAGAGCAAGGAATCAAAGGACTTTATCAAAGACACAAGTCAGAAAGTCTGCCTATCCTACTGGTTTAAAGTACCACAAACCAGATGTATGAACATTCAGTTTGCTTAAATCTTTTATTCTAATAAAGTGAACAAGAATTCTGTCGGCTCATGAGTCATGTGTTCTGTAAAACATCAATCTCTACACTGCTTTCCCACTATAAAATGGGGATAATACTGGTATACATACATTATGGAGGGCTTTAAAAAACAAACACAAAACAGCGACAACAAAAAAACCCTATCAGAAACTAATGTTTTACAATACTCAAGTGGTTTTAAATACCAACTTTTACTAAAGGGAAAAAGGAAGGGAGGCCTACTTTGCTTGTTACTGCAAGAAACTTAACACCTTAGAAAAACTATTAAGAGAAACCAGAATCATGTATACCACAAGAAATACACTACCAAAAAGTATCACTAGTATAAATACTGATGATTTATTGCTGATAACTAGCAAAGTCAACCTCTTAATGTAAACTCTGCCATTTTCAGTCATAAGGAACAGGCTGTTTCACTTTCTTGTGTTACCTTGCCTTTCATTTTTTTAAGCAGACAGTATATCACAGCTTGCCTTTCATTGATGGATGATATTTTGCCCTTTGGAATGCCTCCATCCCATGATTCTACTCACACTAAATCTAGAAGACATTAAGTATGTAATGTAGAAATAACTGCTTTACAGCCCACAAGCCAGAAAAGCAGGCATGTAGGATCTTCACTCATTTTGCAAACATCTTAAACATTTTTCCTTAAGAAAATTTCCTTCCTAATGTGCTGTCAACAGGTAGCCAAAACACTTTCACCTAATAACAGAACTGCAGCTAAATCGCTAGCTGTATAGTAAACTTCAGATGCATGACATTGAAGATGATGACAAAACAGCTACTTCATACATATTCAGAATGCTATTTAGAGTGACAAGAACTTCACAGCATGTCATCTTGGTGGGCTTCATCAATATTCCCTCTTTTCTTCAAGAGGAGGGCTGTGAATAAAGCATAAACATCTGCTTGACTATATACACTGGAACTATCCCTACTTTATGGCTAGACTGACCTCAAAAACAACAGATGTTTTCATAACCAAGATATGCCTCATGATTGAGACTGCAGAATTTACAGTCCTTGACAGGCATTTAAAATTACACTTCTGAGTCTACTGCTCCTTTGCCTTTGTAGTATTAAATCCCACCAAAATAAAAGACTGGCTGTAATTTTCTTGTTAGGGATTCTCCTGATGCAGAATAACTTCCACAGAACTCAAATCTGATTTTTACAGTAGGAATGGGAGTATTCTGGGGACTAGGAGGAAAGAAGCCAAGGTACAGTACACTGCTGGTAACCAGTTAAGATGCACAGGGACTCCAGGCAGTGGACTTAGACTACGGCATGGTTGACTTAGTTTGCATCACGGCTTGGGAGAGGATCAGGGACTCGTGGAAGTCTCCTCAGCAGACTCATTTCAACTTCACATGATGAAGCAGAGAATAAGGAATATTAAATTGAAGTAACGCATTTGTGCTTGCTATACTTTCATCTTAATGCAGGACATAGCTTACTCTAGTATCTTACAAAGGATACTTAGCACAGATTTTCAGTTTTACTTGGTGCAAGATCCAGTGGTGGTGACAAGTCACTCAAGCAAACAGAAATCTCAGATGTTGGGGAAGATACTGCTCTGGACATCAGCAGAGAGCCATGACAACAAAACACATCTTGAGAGTGGAGTGAAAACTTTGGGCTAAAGTGCTAAAAGGCTCTCACTTAGGTTTCACTTAGCTGAAGGATATTCAAGTAGCAGCAAGTATGTGAGAGAACTGAAGGGGAATGGGGGCAGGGAGGGAGCCCAACATACTCCCCATAGTACTTTAGCCAATCCCCGTATTTTATAAGCAAACAAAACTCAGAAATGCCTCCAAGAGAGTAAACACACTGTTTTTATCTGTATTTGTTATCCTAGCTCTAAAAAGTAAAGACCCCAAACAAAAAATATTTTAAGGCCAAACAGACACACGGCTAGAACCATTCAACAGAACAGTTTAAAATCAACTTGCTTATGGTTAGAAGCGTAAAAAGTTCAGCAACTATCTGAACCAGATCTCACTTATTTAGCATTTAAAACTCCACAGTGAGTCAATGAAACAAAGCACTTTTGAATATCAAACTGTACAGGAGAAACCAAACTTTTACTGCTGCACTGAGAGGTTATTAAAATAGATGCACCTTTATTGGCACTTGTTTGATGTGCTTTTTCTTTAAAATCACAACCACCTTTACAACAAAGGCTTTACAGAACACTTTCAGAAACTTGTTACTTTAAAACACAGCAAAACTATCCAGAACACTGAATGATCTCCAGTCTTAAAAAAACCTGCTTCGTTATCCCTTCTGTTATCAGTAGGTAATTCATGTGTGCACTCGGTAGCCTAGCTTTACTTCCATACATCACCACTACTACAGTCAACATAACGTTTTGGTTCTTCAAAAAGAATAAGCCAGTGAGAAACTGTTTGTGCAAAGAAACAGAGAAACAAATACAGTTGGATGTCAAGTATTATAACTTTACAATAGAATGTGGCTTTTATAAGTATCTTGCAGGTTTTTGATATAGAGTGATACATGAATAGACTGATATAAATAAACCTGTTACTACAGACCTTTAGTGAAAACTAACTAGAGGCTAAGTTTTGTTTATAAACAAGTTCCTAAAATGTAACACAACATGCACTTACACTTTTCTCCCTTTATTCAACATTTCTAGCAATTACATTTACTTCAAACCCTTATTATTAAGCATTTCCAATAGACTGGGTTGTTATAAAAGGCAAGTTACTACGAAGCGACTGCAAAACTGAGCTGTCTGTTCTCAAAGGGCAGCCATCTGGGCTTGTTTATATTTTCAACTTGGTGGAACAGGGAGTTGCTCTGTTAGAGACGGGACACCCTCGGGAAGGAAGTATCCCACAGAGCACTGTCTGCCTCTAGCTACGCATACAAATTTTGGTTTATTTCGGCCACAATTTCAAAAGACTATTCAGCAGCTACAAGTAAAGCAGTCAGAAAAAAATAGTAAGATGAAACTGTAAGGCTCTTACTAAAATACCTGCTGAGACACTGGGGTGGGCATAAGAGGGGAAGCTACTCCTGGTATACACATAACAAACAGACTTGCTTCTGCATAAAGTAGCAAGGACAATGACAGCCTGGTTTTGGAAGTTGAGTCCATTTTTACAGACTGTTACTTCAAGCTCAGCACAGTGTGTTTTCTGAACCGCCACACTGAATGCAACACAACCATTATTCAAAGTAAGGATAGCAGCATCTGACTCACAGGAAACTACGAAAATCTCTAACAGCTTTTTAGCCAGCTTCCTTGACAAGGACAGCTGTATAATTCAGAGAGTTTGGTTGTTAAAAATACTTCAGTGGTTTCCATTGTAATTTTATATAAGTGAGGACCTTCGTCATGATTTGTGTTTCAAAATAAAAGTCTTACTTTTATCAAAGCTAGCCAAAATGCATCTAAGATTTACTGAAGTTAAACAAGACAGAACAGAGTTAAATCTTATTTTTCTTTCTCTGAGTAGTAAATATATAACATAAAAAGATACCTTCTAAGGTGAAATCCAGCAATACATATTCATAAGCAGAATCCGTCTTTGTTTCAACTTGTGGTCTCTTCAACGTAGAAAAGATTTTTCCAGGGCTGCTATCATCTGGGTCTTCCAGCTTTCTCAGTCCGCACCCCATGGCAAGATCTGCAAGTGATTAAATTGCAGGAAAAGGTTGGGGGGAGCAGCAAGATCTGTCGCTCTCCCTACAGGGGAAAAGAAAAAGTAACCAACTAATTCCCTTTGATTTTGTTCTCTGTTAGCTGTAAATCCAGACAGTGAAAAAGTCCCGTTCCCAAATCAAAAAGCCAAGGTACTTTCCATTCATTTTTTTATATAGAAACAGCAAGCCCGTGATGATTTCAAGCTATACACTTGGCAAGAGCAGGCTTGATTCAGCGGCAGTGTTAGAGCTGCTACAAACTAGCAGAGATTTTCCATGCCACGTCAATTTACAGCCAGCCCCCTATCACGGCTCTCTTGCAGAGGACACCAACAGTGCTTTGTTTGTCCTTCTAGACCGGCTGAGGGGGGGGCAGAAGGGGGTAGAGGAACTGAAAAAGAAAGTTAGAAGCTTGTCTGTTAGTACTTACCTCCAGAAGTTCCCAACTGCAGTCAGGGGGAAATAAAGCAAGTTAGAAGGAAAGAATGAGAAAAGAGCCTCAACATGGTTGGAGACGAAAATCATTTCCAGAAAGGAAGTCAGCTTCAAGAGGAAATTGCTTCTGGCATCTCAAAGGGTAGAAAAGCAAATGAAAAGCAGTTTAGTCCTTATTTTAGATTTCAAAGTTTGGTTCCTATTTCCTTTCCACAGGAACTTTCCTCCAGAGCAAAAAAGAAAAAAACAAAAACACGAGCATAGTGCAATGTATTGCAATAATATAAAAATAAAAAAAAAAGCAGCACTTTCTTGTTAAGAAAATCAATCAGAACTTACACTGCTAAAATCAACTTAAGTGATCAGTTTTGATAAACACTGAAAAATGACACTGCAATATTCCTCATTTCAAACCACAACTTCTTCAATGTTATTATATGAATATAGTTACAAAATTTTGTTCCCCTTTTTTCATGGTAGAGAACAACTGAAATCCTCTTCTCTTCTGTCAGGCTGACCTCAGCTGGTACAGCCAGAGACTTCCAGCACTGTTTCCTAACTGTTTTGCTTTAAGTCTTTAAAATTCAGTATGATTTTAAGAGCTCTCATACTGCAAGTCACATGTAACTGCATTACACCTGATCCAGACCATGATAATACATGGGGAAAGAAGGAACAGTGACTGATTTTCTAAGGCCTTCTACTGCTGGAACAGGCAGTTAGAAAATGTACCTTTTTATTTTTAGGCTGGATCTAGAGACATTAAAAGTCATCTACATAAAATCAGAGATTTATAACACCATTTTGAATGAAAGGAGCTGCACATTTGATTTTTACAAGCTTTTTACTTTTTTTTCCGCTGAAAAAAACTGATCTTATAAGTCAATCACTGCAAGTGAGGCATTAACTATTTGTGGTTTGCTTCCTGTTATACTGCAAGCAGAGTGACCTTTTACTTAAGTAGCTTACCAATAAGGGCAAGTCTGCAGGCTATACCCCCTTTGAAATCCATGTTATAGTTATTTATGTTTGGAAGAAATTCAAGATCACTTAGTGCAGAGCCCAGGACTGAAGCTGTAATTACTGCCTTCAGTTCTTGAAAGAAGCTCCCAAGTGCTGAAAACCAAGAAGAAATCCCTCAGTGTTGTCTCCTTGATTAAAACCTAGGAAAACATCCCAAATAACCAAAATGCTTCAGCTTCCTGCATGTCTGCTTGCATAGAAATTGCTCCCAAACACTTTTTTACAGTAAAGGTCATCCCTGAATTGTTGTGATAGCAGACATACATGTAAATTGTCCACTCAACCTTGAGAATCCTACTGCTCCATTCCATACAGTCGGTAAGATCCACTCTAACCACTTGTATAAAGCCATGGCACAACTGAGATAGCTGTAAGTAAAAACTTTTTGCAGCACTAGTCCAGTTGCCAGCTGGTTTCCCTTTTGGGGTTTTTAATTTAACTAAAGACAGCTACATTTTTAATGAGGCCAGAATATTGTGTTTGAACTGTCTGTGATAAGGTTTAAACCACATTTCAACCCTCTCACCAAGCTAGGATTTTTCATAGCATAAAATGAGCTCTTCAGACACCTACCAGAAACACTATTACGAATAAAAACAACGGTCCTTCATTTGGGTAACCCTACATTAGTTAAGTAGATATAAGCTTCCAAGTGGAAGTCAGTCAACAGCTACCATTGCAGATGCGACTCAAAAGCCATTAGACTGAACCAATGAAACCAAAAATCCCATGTGCCTGAATGCAAAACCCCAAAAACACAATCCAACCCAAAAACAACGAAGAACTAGGAGCATCCCTCACAGGAGTTCAAAACTGCGTTAAGGCACCCAAATGACTCCAGAGAGGAACAGGATCCTAAGGCTTCTAGATTCAAGAGCTGATTAAGTGACTCAAAATGCAAAGGCTCTGAGAATTGGTATCAGAGAAGAACAGATCCCTAAAACTATCTTGTGATTCACCAAGGTGTGGTAATCACAGCAATCCCCACTGAAAGAGCATGGGATTCATTGAAAATCAAAACGTAAAATAGTATTTGGACCAAACATGTTTCCCACTTGGGGTGATGACCAATCATGTTTGCAGCTTAGAAAAGCACATCCAAGCACCACTTAAAAAGTAAATTCAAAAAGTCACCATTATCATTGGCTGTAGACCAGTGACTATTGACAATATTTTTCAACAGAAGATAGACACAGTAAGACACAAGGGGAGAAATCACAAACCCAAGTTAAATTACTCAGATTTCTCCAGAAACTGTGGCTATGTAAACAGCCACAGGACCCAAAACCAATCCATTAACCCCCCCCCCCCCAATATTAATCATCTCAAATTGTAACACTTTTGACCTTCACAGTTCCTCTCTGAACTTCTTTTTAAGCTTACTTCCTTTGTTTTATGACTCCAGGCAAACGTAAAGTTTTTGCTTGGGACAGGATAACATAAAAAAATTCCATAAAAAAAATTCTGCAATTCAATCATCAAATATTTTTATATCTCCATCCTCAAGAACTATTGCTTCAACAAAACAGTGACATTTAGTTCTTCTTTGTATAGAATGATTTGATTAAAGCTGTTTCTCCCATAATTTAAAGATGTTAAGAAAGCAGTGGTGCTCCATTCTACTTGGTAGCATTCAAAGGTTTTTTTCTTTAAATGAATAATTTTGCGGATGTACCAGGACCAATCTTGTTAAACACAGAATCATAGAATCATAGAATAGTAAGGGTTGGAAAGGACCTCAAGATCATCGAGTTCCAACCCCCCTGCCATGGGCAGGGACAACTTGAGCTGAAAGGGCTGACTTTTCTGCACTAGTATTTAACTTAATGTTCTAAAAATAATTAGCAGAGATGACAACAGTTTGTTTCAATGCCTGCATAAGCACAGTTTAATGGTAGAAGTTCAATGCTGTTTTTCCATATTTTTCTAAACCCATACTCATCAATACTACAACTAAAATTACAATCCAAACAGTAAACACTGACCAATGTGAATTAAAACTTTCAGTTACCAACCTAGAACTTTACTAGAAGTTAAACTTCAGAAACTTGTTTATTATTGCTGTATTACAAGTAGTGTCAACATAAAGAGCTTTAGATTAAAGATTTCTAACAGTTCTCTTAAATGAGATCTACAAATTAATTATTTTACATATCCACAGTATCTCACTTACCAAAGCTGCAGTACCTAGATCATCTGCATCTGTCACATAGGGTCAAATAACCCAGTCATATGATCAACTAAAAATCACACATCTGAGAGTGAAATTGGATGTTCGAGTTTATCCAGTTAAAAACAACTAGAAGTATTATGGACAGCATTCAGTTTGCCTTTAATGTACACACTTTATGTAGACTGCAGCTCCACTGACAGAGGTACAATATGATCATATCATGCCCTTAAAATTAGTTTCAATACTTCTTTAAATTATTTGTGACTCAAAAGTCTAAGAAGGCCTTATAAGACATACACTTTCCCATTACATCTTGGCTACATTATTGAACATTGTTAAAAGTATTACTGTTCTGCTTACTATATATCTATTTGGATTTTCTGCATAACAGCTTACAAGGATTACATACAGGATTGCACACATGTAATCAAGACACTGGCATTGTATTTTTGATCCTTAAAATATTGATTTAAAATGTCTATTTTTTTACTGAAATAGGAAACAGAAGAACCTTTTACACAGGTGAATTAAAACTACTGTAGTACTTCCAACATTACAAAACTATTTTACAGTAACTTTTGCCATAAAATACTATTTACAACCCTACATTTTGGAACTACGTTAAACAGAGAAAAAACACTTCAAAGGAGCTATGTGTTCTACTACTTTCTGATCAGTTACTACTGGAATGCAGTTTAGCCATTTACTTAGTATCAGCTATTTTTAATATTAGTTTCAGAATACAAAGAATTCCCAGTTAAATATTAAAAATGTAAACAGATTTTCAGGGATGATGAATGCACTTCTGATGCTTAGACTAGAAGTAGCAGGAACCAAAGATATTAGTGAACTAGAGAATTCTACTTTAAGCATGAAAAATAATCCTCGATCAAACAAAATACATGAGAGAGGTAACTACAGGAACTTTTCTGCCTGTCTACAGCTTTTTACTCAGAGTTATCTCATAGACAATGTTAGCACTAGTATTTTGCCATATACACACAACATGAAATAGACAATGGTTCCTAGAAATACTGTAACAACTAGCTTGTAGAAAACAATACTAGTCAGGTCTCTAAATTCTAAGGGGTGAAAGCCAGAAAACTGATCTCGTTTGCTAACACATGACAAGCAGCGCACAAAGATAGTTATTTGCTGTTAGTTACTGAATGCCCACAGGTCAGAGTCCTAATCTGATGTGCACGTGTGTGAAGCCTTGTAACTATTAATGGGAAAATGCAGAAGACCCAAAAGAATATTACCCTTTCTCCAGCTCCCAAAATCAGCAAGGGACCAGGAACAGCAGCTGCAGGTAACTAAATGACTTGCACATGAAAGCATGAGAATCTCCCATACTATGGAAATTTTAAGTGTCAGGAGAATAAAACTGTGTAGTTAAAGAGAATTAAAAAAAATCATGAATGCTAGAACATCAAGATAATGCAAATGTAGGCTCTACCTGAGGAAATGATGTAGTTCTTTCACAGCACATACCATTTGTGTGTTCCTGTAATGGAATTCCAGAAGTCAGCTATTATGCCTCAATTTTGCTTGCAGAAAAATGCAACCCCTGGCAACTTAAACGCTCAGCTACTATTGGTTTGATGTTATGCCATCATTCTTGGCAAGCATTCTGAAGAAAAATAAGCTACAATATCAAGAGAGAGCCCTCAGTATTTCTACAGTGACCTACGGCTCCTGGAGGAAAGCCACCATGCAGAGCATCATCTTGGTGTCTTATAGGTTTCTCAAGTCAACATGAAGCATTGTTAAGACCTGGTGACACAAATCCAACAGTACCTCCACAGTGATGTTACAGGCCCCACAGCAGAATGCTGCAGGTATAATTATGTGCCTAACAATGAATATCCTTCCCAAATGATCAAGTGCATATGCAAGCAAAAACAAAGTAAATGTTCTCTGAAACAAAGGCCATAGGATCAACTCATTATTAACAATTTAACATCTGAAGCAATTAATGGAAAGAAACTACATTCTGTATCCGGACTGGAGCCACAATCTGATGACATGTAAGTGACTGCACAATATTTGTACACTTGCAAGCTAGCTCCTTAGCTGAAAGGACTTTCCTGCAAGGACTTGGGATTAAGTACTATGAAGTCTGGGTCAATGCACATTTGTCTCATGATACAATAAATAAGGCTCTAAGAACTATTCTTTGGCAGCTTCAGAGACAGCACCTCGTTAAAAAAAAGTAATAATTTACTACATAAAAATTTCTCCATGGAAATGTATTATCGTCACAATGTGCCAAGATGTCTGTAATATAGCTATGTTGATGAATTCTGAAGTCTGAATATCAAATGGAAGAACAACTGGACAGATGTTTCTAGTTGTACAGAATGGCTTGGAAACACAACAGTCTATGGTAGTTGAGTATTTCCCCCCTCAAGAACTGGCTGAAATCCCCACGTATGCAATAAATTGTGTTATCTTTTTTTTATATGAATTCGTAGAACAATCCCCCACAGCTGCTACAGTAACAACTATTTTAAAATAGAAGCTACTAAGTTATATTTGTGCAGATTTTTCTACCTAACAAAAGGCACAAAGTCACTTGAAGAAACTCGCAACCAAGTCATGGTACATGGCATCTCCTTTCACAACAATTTGCAAACAGCGTAAGAACAGAACTGGAGTCTACCTCTCTTCCTGTACAATATGAAAGAATGCTACTAACTGCTATAAATCTTTAAATACATTTACATATTACACACAGATTATTTACTGACTGCAGTGCCCACTCTATAAGATCCCTGAATAATTAAAAAAAGGCCAAGCAAAAAAAAAAACAACAACAAAAAAAACCAACCAACTCAAAAAAGAAAACCACCAAATTACTACAGAGCAGATAAAACTGAAAAGCTGAAGGATATTTACATACAGACCTCAGTGCTACAGAAGCAATAACCCATAATCTGCTCTCCTATTAACTAGAGGAAGTATTTTAACATTTGAGGAATCAGCCTCTTATAAAACAGATGCAATTCTAGGGGGTGAGAGGAGAAGCAAGTCAAAATAAAACTATCTCCCTGCAGCTGAGGAGGAAGCAGTATTTCATCTCAACTTGTGATACTGCCAGGGAGCACCTGAGTTGGGCACAGACAACAGAAGAAAGTCAAAGAAGCAAGGAGAAGTTTTCAGTGGTGTTGTAATAGCAATAAGTTAAATCCTGCCTTTTTCTACAGCTAAAAACATACCATAAAAACATATTTATTGCTTATAATATACAAGAAACATATTAGCTTCATATAAGGATAAATAAACTAGTCATCCAAATTTATTATAAAAAGTTATTATTCTCAAGTACTAAAATGATACATAAGTCACATACCTTAAAAAAGTGAAGAATACCAATCATTAAAAAAAAAAAAAAAAAAAAAAAAAGTAGGCAAACTCTTTTGGAATTCAAATAAAACGACCAGATTTAAATAACCAGACTTCAATCTGCAGCACCTAAATGCGGTCAGTATGTGGGGAAAATGGCTCTTACTTTGTAACTAATGTATCTTTAAAGTTCATGTAATCCAGAAATTAAATGTTACATCTCCCTTTTAATAAAAAATATGCTGATTTTCAATCTATGTTAGTAACCAAAGTTTATACAATAGGCTGTGTATCAGAAATCCCCATTTTGTCCTGTAACAGTATTTTTACTAAGAAAGGAAATGCAGGATAAAAATTATGGTTTCACATGTTTTTACCTGTCCAAACTACAATATTTCATTCGATTACTCTACAAAAAGGAATGCTATTTAACTTTGGCATTTTCAGGCAAACGTTAGGAGTTAGGAAGAACATCTGCTCCATGTGATAGACAGTAGGCAGCTAAAAGAAAAAATTTGGTTTACAGTCTGTAGAAGATGGTATGAGAATCTTATCTTCCATTCTGTAATCTTGTCTAGGATGAAATGGGGACTTCATGTGTATTGAGGTTTCCAACTCAGATGAATGATGTGAAAAATTTCTTCTCACAGAATGCAGCCTCAGTTCCTAAACAGAAGGAAAAATGCTGTGTTGTTTCTTCTATTTCAAAGGGCGTCCTATTTACTACATTAATAATGCTTCAATGAAAACTTACAGTCCAGTTTGATATTGTGTCAGCTAGACAGACTTTGTTCAAAAAGGAAAAGCAGATTTCCATTATGGACATAAGTGAAGTCAACAGCGGCAGGAAATATCTTCCTTTATTTATAAGTATGGAATCTTAGAATGAGTTAAGAATTAATTTACTTACAAAAATAATAAAGTTCTTTTCATTGATCATACAGCCTCAGTGAAGTATGCCAAGTTATTAAAGCAACTGTACCCTCTTTCTAATTGGATAGGGAAAATGTACTTTGATAATATGCTACAGTGCAAAACTATTTAACCAACTGTATGTTTGTTTGGTTCTTTTACTTATTTTACTTTTGCATTCTCTGTAACGTACATCAGAGCAATGCATCACTATGGGCATTATAATAATGCTAACAATTTCTTTTAGTAGCTAAAACTCAAGACTTGTAAGACGTGAACTGAATAACTGGTAGCTGTCCTACTTGTAAACCAACAGATAGGCAACTGGTTGTGATTAAGTAATTTGTCAGTGGATGCCACTAGTTGCTGACAAAGACAAGGCAAGATTCAGGAAACAGGGTTACCATTTTAGGTGCTGGCAAGAACAGTTTCTAGAAGAGTATTCTGTTTTTATCTCTTATGATCAAATTCTCTTACAGTGTCCCCTTCTATCTCAGCTCCTCTGTATCCCATTTGTGGAACTCCCATCTGTTCTATTCTCAAGCAATCTGAGTCCTTTCTTCCCAGTCCTACTATGCCATATGACAGACTAACTAGCCTTGGTCCTAATCTCATCCTCCTAGCTCATGTTTTTTCAGCATTAACTTTTTTCTTCTGCTAACCTTACCCACCTTTTTAACCTCCTTTCTGGCTCTGACGGTCTCCTAACACAACCAGCTGTAACTCCCACGTTGCTATCAGGATATTCAAGCCACTTGAATCTCAGGATTTCAGTTTCTTTCCATCATCTACTAGCTCTGCATCATGGTGTGTGTTGTTTTCTTAAGTATCTAGCTTCCAGGGCCATCTAGTGCCAGTCTCCCTGCTCACTTTAGCTTTCATTACATCAACCTTACAGTCCCAATCTATTTCTCTTACTCTTTCTTCAGTTTTGACTCCTACTAGAATACTGAGGAAACAAACACATTTTCTCCTCTCTCCTGCCTGGTCCCACAAGAAAAGAGCCATGCTCAATTTCACCTCAGCAAGCTTCTAATATTTTTTCAAAGCTACATCTAGAGATAAATCACACAGACACACACACAGACAGTGAATCACACCTTAACCAATAGCAAGCCCCTGCTACAAACCACTGGGCTCTTTAAAGGCTATCAGATAAGAAATGGACACAAATTGTAATGAAACAACTGACCGAAAGTTCCACAGCAGGCAGCTGTGAGCTGCTATGGCGATGATGGATCTTAGCCACAGAGGAAGGACTGGACAAGAAAATCTGCGCAGTTAGATGAGAGCTGCCCAAATGATTTAATACTGAATGCTCCATAGTGTCTGTCAAGTAAAGAGAGAAAGAACATACAGATCAAAGAAAGCAAAAGAAAAAACCCCACTAAACTGGAATGAGAACAAACTATTAGAATTATAAAAAAAATGAACAAAAAAGAACCCACAACAAAAAAAAGAGGTTGTAAAGGAGTATAGAATGGAACAATGCAAGAAAAAGCATGCCATCTACAGTTTTCAATATTAAGTTAATAGGTTCAGTTTTGGTGGTGTTTAAAATACCTGTGTTACAGCAATGGACCTTACTACAGTTGGTGACAAGCCTCTTGTTAAAATATATCACAGAATCATAGAATGGTTAGGGTTGGAAAGGACCTTACGATTATCTAGTTCCAACCTTAAAGTTTGGATTCACGTTTCTGAGACTGAGGTAACTTTAAACAAAGGGTTTATTCTCTCTCTCCATTTCACTGCAAGTAGAAAAAAAAAATAAAATACTTACCTATACATAAAATATTTTGTAAGGTTTTATTTTTTTGTTCTAGATGGAGTATCATACTATAACACACTACTTATTGTACAAGTACTAGCATAAAATTACTATGCTCTTCCCAAAATGATTACACCAAGACTTCCTCTTACAAAAAAAGAGGATTTATATATATAGAGATGCATGTGTATATATACCAACACATATAAACACATGTATATTTAAGTGTATTATACACACAGAGAACCTAAATTTTACCTTATTACTCTCATTATAGAGAAAAATTGAGTGCTCCAGGTTCAGCTAAATTTACAGGACATTCACTATCAAAAGGCCACAGTTTTAGCATCATGCACCATTGAGATCTGAATGCACATACACATGAACTATATTACAAATACCCTTAATTCTGACTTAGGAAGATCCTCCTCTGCCTTGTCAGTTAGAAGCACTATAATTACTGACAATATACTGTAGACTGGAATTGCTCAAGCAAAAAAATATGTTGGCCTTTAAGAAAAAAACACCAAAAAAACCAAACCAAACCAAACCAAACCCAAACCAAAACCACAACAAAACAAAAAAACCACAAAAACAAACAAAAAACCTCACCCCCCAAACCTCTCAAAAAACCCAAACCATACAAAAAAAACCCAACTTTAAAGCTATCAAAAAAGATTGTGGGGAACAGAGAACAAAGTAGTGAAATGAACCAAACATGCAAACAAATCTGAAAACCAGGATATGTTTCTGTCACTGACAGGTTCTTATTGTTAGAGAACTCAACCAGGTTTCCAGGAAAACACATGAAAATACTTACTACCTTTAAAGGGTAAGCCTTAAAGAAATACTATAGCTGTGCACTCCAATTTAGTGTACAGCACTTTCAGATTTGCATTAAGGAAGATCATCAGACTTCGTCAACTAAAACTGGTTTATTGTGGTGACAGGAGTGAAGAGTTCAGAAAATTTAAGACTGATTCTCCCCAACAAAGCTAAATGTCCAAGCTCAAATAAAGACAACACCCCCTCCAGGAACCTAAAAAATCTTCTATAGGAAAAGACACTGTATTGTCCTGTACGTTAACGTCAGCCAAAACATTCTGTCGGATACAGACCATAGAAATAGCAAAAACCTCAGACAGCCTGGAACCATGCCTACCCCTGACACATACACTGCACCTGGAAAAGATGACTGAGAATAGAAAGACCCAAAAAGTATCAGACAACACAATAAACGCTCCCCACCTCCATATCCACCTTTTATACCTCTGCTCAGTTTATGCAGACTGCAGTTATGTTGCTCAGCTCCCCCAGGCCTGTGTTGCTCATGGATCTCCCTCATACACACACTATCTAGTAAGTATTTACCAGGCCAGTGCCTCAGAACTCAACCATCAAAACAAAAATTTAACTCATAGGTATTTCTCCCAGAGCTGAAACCAGAGCACGTGAATTTCAATCTTTCCTCAAGTTTCTGCTGTTACTGCAGACCACACAGACTTGCTACTGAACAGAATCTCACAGATGTCCTCTAGGAGCATCCAAACACTACTCTCCAAATTAGAGGATGATTTAGAATCTGAAGCACTGCAAAAGATCCAGTAGAGATGAACCCCACGTCCTGGCTTCCTAAAAAACCAAGTGTCGCCTGGCAGCCTTTAAAAACAAATGTCAACCTTAGCCATCTATACAGATGTGAAGATGAAATTACTTCCACAAACTCACGAACAAAACACACTGTAATCCCCAAAAGAAAACATCTTCAAGTAAATACACGGGAGCATTAGCAAACACATGAGCAAGGGGAAGGGATTAGTATTTTTGATTCAAACCTGATCTGAAATACCAAATTTGGATCTAAAAAATAAACTATAGCTGGAAGTTGGTGAATGTGTTTTTCTACTTTTCATTTAAACCTATTACAGATTTTGTACTAAAAGTACATCACCAAAAAACTATATAAGTGGTAGAATAGAGAATGAAAAATAAGTTAGGGAATTGCCAGAACTGAAGTCTCCTTTGTTAACTGTTACACCATTAGTGAATTGGCTTCTCTTTCTATACATCCACAACAGCAATGGAACAAACTTAGAAATTCTTGATATTCTTCTTCAATAAAGATTTCATCCATTTTATTCATTTAACCTAGTGACCTCATCAGAATACAACTGTAATGCACACTCTGTTTTGAGTTGCATTTGAAACCTGTAAGAAGTCTACAACTGCCAATAGTATCTGGCTACTGGCTGTACCCACCCTGCTCTCATGACTTAAGAGAGCAGTACAAAGTGTATGTTTATTCCTAACACAATTCCTAATGTAGCGGAGGCAATTCACACGTGACCTTCAATATAAGGTTATTACTTGAGGCATCTGCTCTCTCTCACATGGCCACAACTTGGCAATTTTTAAGCAGCAGACACATCTGTTGGGGTATTTTAACAAGATCAGCATTTTTGTGAAGCTGGGAGCAGGTGGTAATGACACAACCAGTTGTTAATACATAGCAGGCTGCTGTCAACATTTGCTCCTTATTTTTTAACACAACCATTGTTGAGTGCTCAGCTAAAGCAACAGACACAATGCAAGCTGATCCTACTTGTTATATGTAGGATATATTCAAAACTTTTGAGTGGGAATGTGAAAAGGTAAGGTGAAATTTGAAAAGGAAGAATTATATTCCAGAACTACTAGTTACTACTAAACAAAGCTAAATAACTAATTAAAAACTAAAACCTGTCTAAACCAATTTGGCATCATCTTGTAATTAAAAAAGACTTGCTGAATTCTGACAACTTTAAGTGTTTAACCATATCTGTTAATCTACTCGAGATATGAACAGACCAGAGTTTTCAATTACAGGTAACAAACTTAAAGAAAAAGGGTAAGAATGAGCAAGAAATACAGCGAAGGAATAGACAGGATCAGCAATTTCATGCTCAGTTTCATCAAGTTTAAATCTGCACTGCTAATACACATCTTACTTCCTCTAGCCTATCCCAAATGTCTTGTATACATACAAGAGTTCATGTAGTTGCTTGATAAACCTGTCTGAGGAACTGATCCAAGTGCAAGTTAACTCTTTTTGGGTGGAGGGAGTACAGCTTCATCTTTAATTACATCAGTTTCCTGAACTAGTATACCATAGCAGCTCACAAAAACCTCTACCAGCACAAGGAAATGGGTGGTGTGGAAAACTGAACGAATTGCTGAGTTATGCCAGCTTTGGCTGTAAATAAAATAACTTCTAAAGCTATGAATAAACATAGAAAATACTATATCAGGAGAGAAGTAAGAATATGAATTTGCAGCTCATTTCCTATGCCACAGTAATCAAACATGCTTGGCCCATGCATGCATATATGCATGTAACTGAACACGTTATCACTTATCACAGGGTAAACTACTTTGCCTTTGCTATAAGGTAAAGCATGGTACTATGACAATTACTGTAGAAGAGGAAGAGCTGTTGTGCTCTAGATCTACCTTGTAACTTACTTCATGCTATCTTGCTCGTATAGCCTTGGCCCTAGGAAAGACAATAAAAGTCAAGTTTCAAGCTGAAAAAGCTTCTTTCTCTATCTGATACAGTAAGTATGCACTCATTTTTCAGTCTGAAATTACTATTGCTTTTTAAAGTGTTTTCACACACTGTTAGAATATAAACTGGATATTATGATCACTATGTTACACCAACTCCCTTTTAAGTATTCCTTAAAAATATGAATCACTCAGGTATTCATGTCTCAAGTTCATATTCAGCTTTTTTTTTTTTTTTATGAGAGTACTTGCATTTCATTCCAAGACAACACTTGATGTTACAGCCCCCTCTACTGGAAGTATTTAGTAGCTATTGTTACACAACAGTCTGGAGAAAAAGATTCTTCTCTTAAAAGAACCATAAAAATATTTAAAAACAAATTAAAAAGCCTATAACATGACTGATTCATTCATACCCAGTCTGCCATTTGTAGCTGAACAAGCGTCTTTCACAGAAGACTAATTGCTGTAATATCAAGGAAAACTACTGACACCTTTAGTCCTTTGTTATCAAGCAAATCTAGGCTAAATGAACTTTAGACGTTATTTCATATGTTGTGTCAACAACCTCATTGATTGAGTTAACACAAAATGATCTTAAACTGGAACCCAAAAACCCCCAACAACTTGTATCAAGTGACATGGAAGAATCACATTTTAGAATGGCCGTTCAAGAATCAGAACTACACAAAACAACACCCACGGGTGGCCAACTGACATAACTTTTCATGCTCCATGGTCCAAAATCCCACCTCTCCACAATAAGAGGTGCTGCAAGGAATGAATTCAACTTCCCAAGATCCAGAGACAAGGATTTGTAACCATCACTTCAGAGAACTGAACGAGGTTCACTGTTTTGTCTCAAAATACATTTTTAATATGCAGTTTTCTTTGTACCTCTAGTTTTAAAGCACCTATATTTGCCTTTTGTTTTTTTTTTTTTTTTGTAGTTTCTCCAAATAGTTCTAAAACAAGCAATACCCACGTCCTCTGTAAAAAAGCCTCAAGTGTAGAAAAATCTGGTTCTCTGCAACATTTCTGTTTTCCTTACTAATTCATTAATAAAAGACTTCTTTTCATTGCTTCCCCTCTTCTTTCACTGTTCCCCTTCAGGAATGGGGACAGTGGTAGTACCATGGCTGCTTTATCTATCTTTGTTTGATACTCACAGGCACGGGCATGGCCATGGCATTCTGGGCAACAGGCTGGTGATGTGATGCTTGAACTCCGTGATCAGGATACATCTGGTATGACAAAAATTAATAAAAAAAGGCAGAAAAACTTGTTTCACAATTGTATGTTTTTACAAACTTTTCATATGAATTTAGATTCCTTAGAACTTCAAACTATATTTAAAGTACTGACTTCCCAAAAAAACAAAATTTCAGTATTTAAAAAACTGTATTTTCCCCACTGTATGAAAATTTGGTAAAATCAGTTTATCTAGAGCAGTGTCAAAAATCACTTTCTTTGACAGATATATCACACTACTATAAATCCATTTCATTCAGCTCTGATTTGAGCAGTGTTTAAATGCGTAGATTAGCACTTTGATATGCAGTTCCCAGCATTATCACATTTACAAGACATTTACATACAAATAATACACAGGCTTTTCTTTGAATTTTATACCAGCTTCTGAATTTCAACACACTGCTTCCTTTAACATCAACAAAATGTGTACCTGTGAACTGAGAGCATGTTACATCCAAATATTCCTTAACCTATTTGATGTATTTTTTTAAGTGCTCACAGACTGCAAAATTTCTCAAAGTTGATATTCGATTTATGAAATACAAAAAGTAAAATAATAGCACTGGTAATATTTATGAATATATAAACACCAAGTTATATGCACTTAAACAAAAAATAAGAAAAACTCCAACAACCGAAGTCTTGTATTATTCAATACCTTTATAGGGAAATTAAATTAAAATATGTCAGGATTTGCCACTTAAGATGTCTGAAACACCAGTTTTGGAACTTCTGTTGCAGCAATAAAATACTCTTCAACTTTTGTAACAATACTGATTACTGTCCTAATTGATTTTGACATCCCTGTTAATGAGAAATCACAGAATCACAGAATCACAGAATAGTAAGGGCTGGAAAGGACCTCAAGATCATCGAGTTCCAACCCCCCTGCCATGGGCAGGGACACCTCCCACTAAACCATGCCATCCAAGGCTATGTCCAACCCCACCTTGAACGCCGCCAGGGATGAAGCATTCACAACTTCCCTGGGCAACCCATTCCAGGGCCCCACCACCCTCACAGTATAGAACTTCTTCCTCAGATCCAATCTAAACCTCCCCTGTTTAAGTTTAAACCCATTACCCCTTGTCCTCTCACCACAGTCCCTAATGAAGAGTCCCTCCCCAGCATCCCTATAGGCCCCCTTGAGGTATTGGAAGGCTGCTATGAGGTCTCCACGCAGCCTTCTCTTCTCCAGGCTGAACAACCCCAATTTTCTCAGCCTATCTTCATACGAGAGGTGCTCCAGTCCCCTGATCATCTTCGTGGCCCTCCTCTGGACTTGTTCTAACAGTTCCATGTCCTTTTTATGTTATCAAAGAGGAAAAGTACCAATCATAATACACTTAAAATTTTATATTAAGTTTTTCTGTAGCAAATTATTTACTGTAATTTTTAATATCCAATTACAAAGAAACGGCTTTATTGTATTTTTTGTAAAGATCTCTTTATTGTAAAGATCTCTGAAGAAACATTGGAAATGCTATTGATATAGAAGCAAATAAAAAAAAGGAAAAGAAAAATATTTAGCCATTCAACTACTTCATTTATTCTCATTTTCAGAGTATTTAAAACTGAGCTTCTGCTCACAGAGAAAAAGAATAACTTCAGGAAACTGTTATGGCTTGGGTATACTAATCCAGCACTCTGAAGAGTCTGACTTCCATTTTACCTGTTATTTTCAAACAGAAAAAACCCAAACTGACTAGTTTTTATATTGCTGTCTATCACACACTTGTGACCCCTCTATAATATTTCAAATCAAAGCATCCTCCTAGAAAACTGAAGAGATATTCTTGAAGACAACTGAAATGATTTAACAGCAGCACCATTAACCGTGGGGGTAAGTACAGAGAACAGTTGATGTTAAGTGATCTGAACTACCTGTGCTTCAACCAAAAGAATGTTTTTCAATTGCAGACAAAAGCTTTAACTGTAAGTAAAGTTTTTATAAAAATACCTCTGGAGCTGCAGCTTCTACAAGGAGAGGTGGAGGTACACATCCACTTTCCTGGGTAATCCCTATCGGCTGATAAAAGACTTCAGATGGTTGCACATACAAGAATGAAGGTGAAGAGACAGAAGACTGAAATAAACCACATTACTCTCATAAATAATATGATTTATGCACTATGAACACCAAAGATTCTTTTAAAGTTTTATCTTCATTTATATTTAGCAAAGAGAACAGTAAAATAAAGTGTCAAATTAACCTTTGATAATCTAAAGAGACCAAATGAGAGGGAAGTTAGTAGGATAAAACAAAGATGTCCTGCTTTTATACATTTTTCAGATTTTATTTACGTTTTGGAGTGCATTGTTAGAGAAATCATAAAATATATAAAATTGACACTCTCAAGATCACAGAAACATAACATAACAAGTATAACCTCGTAAAAATGTTACATTAAAAGAGTAAGTATTCTGTTTTAAAATAAACCCCAAAGTATTTCTCTAATTCAGCACCCAGATTTCAAAGCAGCAGATCACATCTATTAATAGAGATGACCTGGCCATAACTGGACAAGGCTGCCTGCTACTGAAGTAATGAGGATGCTTTGTAACAGCTCAATCTTAAGCGACTTAGTCCTCCTTTCAGCTTCAAATTCTTGAAGTTCCTTGAGTGTCAAGATTTCCCTATTAAGCTCCTCTGCTACAGAGATCACAAAAAAACAGTCTTCCCCCAGAATTACCAGGATAGCAATTTCAAGTTCTTCTATTTCAAGGGTCTGGGTCTATAGTTTCACCCTACTTGTGCGTCCACATGCTCCTGCCAGCAATACTCCAATAAAAGGTCACAGTTAGTTATTAAGCTAGTTGATACTCATTTCCCCTATCAGGCAAAATATGGCAGTTTTTACCTGCTTCTGAGAACTTACTAGATAATTTCATACAGACTTTTTTCCAGAGGGAGAAAAGAGGGGGGAAGATGCTTCCTTTATGTCAGATTTGTATCTGATGTTTCAATAAATGCTATATTAATAAAATGTTATTTCATGTTTTGGTAACATTCAAGTGTTGTGAACAGTGGTAAAGTTCACTGTAAGTACACCAGATTTTCAAACTAGATGCAAACTACTGTTAAAATACTGCAACTGTATTTACCTGTGGAACAGACCACTGCCACTGACTTGGAACACAGGGGGCTGGTGCCTAAACTCAAACAAAACCAGTATTACTTATGTGATTAAGAACATATGCATACACGTACTGTAATTTCCAACATATCAGAGTCAAAATCATCTTTCATCTATAATCAATACTCAAAGAAAATATGATTTTCATTAAGCCCCCAAGTAATTCAGGAACTTGGTTTCACCTACATCCACTCAGCCTCTGACTCTAGCATTTAATTAACTTCTAAAATACTAAAGCATCCTATTAAGCATGGCTAATTAGAAAAACAGAAGATACAGAATGCACTTAACTTGCCAATACACATTAAAAATACAAACATACTGCATAAATCCAGTAGTGGGCCACAGAGACGATTGAGGGACTAGAGAACAAATGTATCTGGATGCTGAGAAGATTGGGTTTGTTCAGCCTTGAGAAGGATAAAGGTGGGAGGGGTGCTGCTAAGGGATGACAGCATAAATCTGACTGAGCTAGATTCTCATCAGGGGTGTTCAGAGCACGAGTCAACACACACGGGTTGGAACACTGAGTATTTTAACTAGTTGAAAATACTTTTACTGTGAGAAGTATCAAGTATCAGAAGATGCTGTCCAGAAAGTTGTGCAAACTCCATCGCTGCAAATATTTAAAATTCAACTGGACAAGTACCCAAGAAACTTGATCTAACAAGCCCTGCTTTGAGCAGGAGTTTGGCTTAGATTTTAAAAATAAAGGATAATACTAACCCAGTTGTCTAGCAACACCAAGCGAAATCTTAATTATCACATTTCCTCACAGTTACATGGGCAGAATAAATTATATTATAGCTAAAAGATCTTAAGTGAAATTAAAATCTCTTCTATCTATTTTGAACAATCTTTTTATTTCCTAAGAATAAACAGAGCCGAGACAGTGCTGCAAATAAAACTTCATGGCTGGAAAGAATACTGATGGTTAGAAGATAATTTTCATATAGATACCTGATAATGGTATGTAGGAGACTGATAAACTGGTTGAGCCACCATCACAGGTGAACTGGAAACAGAGCGCGACTTGAAAAGAAAGACGTTAAAGTCTTAATGAAGCAATTTAATTAATTACCACTCCTACTAAGAACAGTTCTGAAGTACTGTAATGCTGGGCCATCTCCCCTTTCTTTTGAAAACGGATTTAACTTAGATTCTTCAAAACCACTGTTTTCAAGGGACTACGTTAGAGATGAAATAACAACCTTTGGTGTATTTACTTAGCTCTTTCTGGAAAGCATTAGGCCATCACTATCTAGAAATGCTGAGGCCATCCACTACCCTGACTATATATACATTTTTTGTAAATACTTAAAGCAATCTAAGCTGCCACTGATGTTTTCATACCCTCTCCACAGCCCCAACCCAATCTTCCCTTTTCCATTCCCTGCCTCGCGCCAGGCTCAGCATTCATCTGATTTGTCAGTCAGACAGTTTAAGGACCTAGAAACCTGCCTGGGTTTTGTGTGGGCCTAGTTTAGGTTCAAAAAGAAATCAGTGAAAGAAGGGGGGGCAGAAATGTATGGCCATGATAGAGGACAACACAGCCCTGCGAACCTGTAGTTCTGACTAGTAAAGCCTAGTGTGTGCAATTTGTAATTGGAAAGATTCAGTGCTATTTGCTTGAAACACAGTGGATGTGAACCAGAAATTCTGAGAAATTTGTTTTTATTAGTTACTAACTCTTCCACTGAGTTTTTCCCCAACATGAAGGGATTTTTCCACTCATATATAGCAATATATATGTGAATGCTGTCTAAGGTCCCCAAGGCTACTAAAGGCAAACAATCTATCAAATTATCTTCCTTCTAAACAAAGTATTATTCCTGAAAAAGAGTACATGAATGACTATAAAATAACCCAATTTCATTTTTGCTTTCTTGATCTAGTACTACATTCTCTTTTCCTCGTCAGTGTAAGAATTTACACCCAAGAACACCTCATTCATGAAGGAATAATAAATGGAGCCAATCAGAGGTCAAAAGCACCAGAAACTCAGTAAAACAAAACTTCTGCAGCAGGGCCCACACTGATTCTGAACTACCCTGTCCTATAGGTCATATCAAAGCAAAAGACCCCTGCAGAAGACCAATAAATTTAAGTAATACTTAAAAACATGAAATAAACAGGCTAATACAAGGAAGCCATTAAAACATCAAACACAAGCATAGCCTAAGAAACTGGAAGCAGGATGGACTTGAAAACACTGCACTCGTCATGGTCCACAGAAAAGCATATATGCAAAAATAATTGACTTACTGGCCATGGCTGCTGAACAGAAGCAACTTCAGATGTATGAAAATAAGCCACTCCATTATGGTATATGTAAGGATATCCACTTGATGTAGTTAAGTACATTGTAGCAGCTTCTGGTATAACAGTAGAACCTGAAATTAATATTTTAAAGTTTACTTACAGGAAAATTATATTTTTTTTAGATTTGTAGGCCATAAGAAATAAAAAAAGGTGACTTTTTATCTCTAAAGGAACAAAATAGTCAAAGGCAAGAACATGGAGCAGTGTGCCTAGTGCCATCTCAGTTCCCTCTCAAACACAAAATCATCAAAGCGGATGGTCACAGGACATCTCCAGAGGTAGATGGGAAAGGGGTACAAAAGATAAGATGCATATAAATTACCACCCAAAGATACATGTATTTTTTTAACCTTCGAATGTCCAAAGGTAACTTCACACTGGAGGAGATTTTAACTGGTAACCTCCACATACTCATATTTAGCTGAAACAGGATCCAAGCACTAAAAAAATAACTGAATTATTTCACCACAAGGTACTGCCTCCTCTCTCAGCACAGAGACTGTGTTTCTGTGATGGCACATGGCCTGGCAAAAGTGAAAACTGGTAACTAGATGTCAGCAACAGGGATACTTCTCAGCAATGCTGCCATTATGGTGGAGATGTAAGCCAGCACGGGCTGATCCCAAAGCAGAGTTCCATCTACACAGCCCTCTAATTGGTACTGACAGCCATCATTATTCAAATAAAGGGACAGATTCCCATGCAGATGAGCAGAAGTTTGGGATGAGGTTTTTTTTACACAGCAAAGTTACACAAGTACACCTCATTCCCGGATGCACTTATAAAAGCAATGTATTTTACAGCTCTGACACACAGCCCTTAGTGTGGAGTAACAGAACAACATGCCCTGGTATGCCAAAACCTGATGGAGCTTCCCTTAAAAGCTGGTGATTCATATCCTACATTTTCAGTTGCTTATTACAGAAATAAAACTGCTTCTGGCAGGAGAGGGCATCTTCTCCAGAAGAAAACCTTCTTCTGTCTCTCCCAAAAGAACATCTTAACAGCTTATTTGATCAAGATAAAGAAGTAGCCTGACAAAGAAAACTTATCTCACATAAGTGTTTAGTCTGAAAGGCAAGTAAAAATACATACGAGGATTCCGTATTTGTTGCTTTCTGATTGCTGGACCAATATTCAATTTCTTATCCCTATAATTAAGTTTTTTAGCCTAGAATTAAAGAAAGAAGACATTGTTTTCTACACATACCTAGACATGCAAGAAACAAAAATTAGACACACACAAGTCACTCATTAGGTTTCACTCTCCCCTGTTTTTCATTTAGAGTGCATCTCAAAATCCCCCAAAGCTATACTAATTCCTTTTCTACCCTAACTTTAAGAGTTCGCATACACAAAATTAATCATTACTGATTTCAAGTATTACTTACTCCTCATGGAGCCTCCTGACCAACAACTGGTACCTATGATTCTCAGCAGAATCTTTTCATTTTAACACTACAGAGTTATGTCAGCTCTGACAATCAAATATGTCTGCACAAAAGACAACAGTTATCTTCCCAACACCCAACAAAGTTTTGACAGCAACTGATTTTCCAGTAAAGCAAACAAAGGCAATTGTGAAGGACAGTCTTTATGATTCTATATGTACAACAGATCACATACAGAGGAGGGAAGTAAAGACTATATGTCAAAGTCAAGAGCTATACTATGAACTGGCAACTCCCTTCCCCAGTTCCAGAAGATCTCAGTCTAAATCTTATATTAGGTCTCTCTCTAAGCCATTTTCTTAACTACACGGACCAGACTGAAGAGATCTTCAAATGCAAGCTGGCAAACAAAAGAGGACCAGACAGTAAGAGCTATTTAGTGTCAAATATTAAATTAAGTACTTAAGAGATAAACATATCTTACCTCTTGTAAAATCTTCTGTGCATCTTCTTGGGTTTCAAAAGTAATGAAGCCATACCTAAACAAGAATTACAAAAGCTAACCCTCTGAAATTAGTGGTTTGTTGTTTTGTGTTTGTTTTTTGTTTTTTTACATACACTGCACATTATTACTTGATATATAATACAAGCGAATGAGTAGCCCCTGTGGAAAGCTACACAAATCTCTCTCTGCATTGCCCTTGTTACTCAGTGTATATTTTTAGTTCCTTCATTTCTACTAAACAAAGACTTCGATATGAAGCTCTCACTCACTCTGGATGCCCAAGATGAGACATTTGGGATGTTATTTTTTTCTATACTGTACTTCACAGCAAAGCTCCCACCTACTTCAGTGATAGCTGTGAATGCTTTATACTCGCACAAGCACTACCCACTACATTGAGTTCTCAGAAAAAGCAGCAATGCAGAGATAGAGTCTATCTGTGATTTATTCTTGTCATTCTTGACACAACTAGCATTAAGCAAGTGTTCTGTGGTATTCTCATACTTTGTAACTACTGCAACAAATCAAAAAAGCTTTATACACAAATTCCTGCTGTATCAAACCCCCTCAACTCATTCCCACAAACCTAGGCCATTGAACGTGCCTTGTGCAAAATATCTCATAATTCAGGTCTGTACCACAACATATACGTTCAAAAATGCTTATTTGAGTACAGAGTCCAATAAGACTCTGACCAGTTCGACTTTCAAACCTGCAGGCTTTTTTTGTATTGCCTTCTCTAAACAAACTTGTAAACATTTCTTATTTCAAAGAACAAAGAAATGATTTTCCTAGCTTGGGACCTTATCTACACAGACTTTTCATTCTATGTGCTATCTGGACAATAAACTAATAGACACAATCAGTCACAAAAGCCTCTAAGTTTCTTAAATCACTTGTCAATGGCTTGCTTGGATTTCAAATAGAAATATCAATGCTGCTGAAATTATTTTCTAACATATTTTCTGTGAGACATACGTTGGCAATCACAACTGCATAATAATTGGATAGTCTTTGTTATTGTATTAAATGGACACATGTATTGCAAGTCTCAGGTATTTCTTGGAATTTAGTAAAAGGGTAAGAGGCTTGGTAACAGATCTGACAGCAGAACCAAGTCCAACATGCCATGTAGGTATAGCACTCTATGCTAAGACCCGCAGCTCAGGGTGTAATTTGCTGATATATATTATGGCAGTATTAAATTATGAGATTCAGACACCAAAGGCTTACTGCTCAGAAGAGAGCTTCTGATCAAAGTGAACTGTACAGGTACAAATTCTCATGGACATTCCTTTCTGCTTCAGCCCTCTTTCCACCACCCTGTGGCAGTACAGTTCCTCATCTTACTTCCTTGGCCATTGCATTACTTGGGTTCTAGCAATAACCTTACTACCTAGTCTGAATCTTTCTCCGGATCTGCTCTTTGGCATTTCTTTCATTGTTGGCTTCTAGTCTTAGTCCCCTTTTCTGCAATCACAATTCATTATCAAATTTCTCCCTTATGATCTTGTTCCATAAATCTTCACACAAAATCTCACATTATTGCCATGCACTCCAGCATAATCAGAGGTACCTCGCCTCTTCCTCCATTCTTAGGCTCCTTTCCACACTGGCTTTCAGTAGTAGAAATATACATGTTTAATAACTAAACTACCATTTTAGGGTTATCTATTTAAAATACTGTCATAAGAAAACCCTGAAAGGACTACTGATTTTGTCCAAGTCGCACACACCTTCATCTTACAATTAAGTATAGAGTTTTACAGTTATGCAAACTACAAAGACATTTATATGTAGATGTTAAAGGGCAAGAACACATTTTTGCATACATGCATTAACTGGGAACATCAAAGACAAAACAAATAATATTCTGAGCTATGAAATTCATAATCAAATCTACTATAGTCTGTCAGCTTTCTGTTGTATTTTCAATTCCCACAACATACTTATTCTGCAATACCAACCCCTTTGATACTCCAGCTCTGTCATTTACTATCTTCACTTCTTTCACACTGCCATACTGAGCAAAAAACTTCCTCAGATCATTTTCATTAGTCTAGTACAGTAAATCAAGAAGGGAAAAAAAAAAAAAGAAGAAAAGTTAGTTTGCATATTGTTTTATTCAATGAATACTTACTCTAACAGTTTTACTGGATATACTTTGGATAAAGTTTGCTACAAACTAATGATAAATCTGGATAGGAAAAAAAATTACCATGTATGAGCCTTCACAGATCCTATTTAATTACTGCATTTTTATATACAGCAACAATGCTAAAAAGCCACTAAAATATTAGAACTTCTCTTTTGGTGGATTTATGTAATAACTTTTACAGGTAAGACCATCGAAGCAGGTTTATTAGATATGAATTTTAGTTCCCTTATATTACATACTAGAGCGCTGTTTACCATATGAAACATCACTGCAATGTTTTCAAACTTCGGAGCAGCAGAGTATGCAGGCTTCCAGAAAGAATATGCATAGGTAACACATGAAAAATATCCCCACTAAACAACAGCAACTTGATGGTCAAATTATCTAATATACTATAATCTCTCTTTCAAAAGTATATTTAATGTAAGACTCCATAAATATGCATAGGCACACCATAGAAACTCGCCATTATAAATTAAGAAAACAAAGGTCCTTTTAATGGAGAATGTTCTAAATCCACACGGAAGAAACTGTTCGCTTCTGAGTATGCATGAAGTAAGACAAGTTCCTAATGTAAAAGCTACGTGAACACTCACCTACCTTTTATGAATCAGTTTTCTTCTACTGTGTAAGCATATATCAAATAGAGTGCCCAAAACATCACATTTCAGATGTTAAAGTATTGTTCTACATGCTCCTTAGTTAATACTATACCTAATACTTGGAAGTACACTTCCATGCATAGACGCCCATATGCCTCAACCAATTTCCATATTCACCAATACTTTTTGCTGAAGAATTATATCAGAAGTACTCTTTTACCTTTAAGTGAATGACTTCCATTAACTGCGTGTATACAATTTTATATATCCCCTCCTGTACATCAAAGTCTTAGCTGCTTCATCCAAGTTTGAGAAACAAGAAGAATTAAACAGAAACAAAACCTAATTTGAACAACTTTCATAACTGGAAAGAATATGAAGTTAATGATCTTTTTGAAGAATTCTACCCTCCAGACACATTTTACAAAAAGAAATAATACAGCTTGCTTGCTACAACCCCCAGGTCCAGCAGAGAGCAATGATGGTACAACATTACTTTATCTCCCCAATTGATCCAAGTATTCAGGCACTGAAACACTAGAAAACAGTCGCTCTGAAAGTGAGAGGAAAAAAAACAGAAGCGCACCGAGCAGGTGTGAAACACTTCAAGGTTTTATTAAGGCTCAGTAATTGTGTCTTCTCCTTGCAAGATGCTGTTTGAGAAGGTATCCACCATGAACAGGTCAAAAGAATTCTGGAATCCAGAGCTGTTCTCTTGAATAGATGATTACACTTTGTACCTAACCAGAAGCATGAACGGCTGTGTACACAGGAAAACAGATTCAGGTAAACAACTACATATAACTTTCTATAGACCAATTGTGCAGCACATGCTGTAGTGTTTGCACATTACGAAGCATGTACAATGTACAAAAGACTGATAGTGAAGGTTTTCCTTTCCTTAAAATTTTCTCCAATGACTACCAAAACATTATGTTTAGAAACATCTGCTCAGAAACGAAATGCCTGTAGATTAAATTTCTCATTTCTGGGAGATTGCTTTTTTAAGCTCCAGGTTACATGTAGCACAGCTGCTTTGCAAGCCAAGCAAAAAAGCCTATGACAAAAGAGTTGAAGGCTAAAATAGGCCAAGGAACAACCAAAGAGCCTTTAAGATTGATCAGCGCTGAAAGTGTCATTCAACACCTCAAGGACATGACGTATGGGTACACATGACTATAAACTTGGAAAGCCAAAGGTTTATCTGCAGAGCAGTGCATTAAAGGGGAATAAGAAGCAAAGGGTGTTCTAAGATTCACAGTGAAAATCTGCAAGTATCTGGACAAACACAGTATCTGAAAGCTTGACAGAAACACATCCAGGACTTTTCTTTTCCTGCTCACGACAGGACAAAGGTACTTGTCAGATTCTTAAGAAAGGCAGGGTATACACCACTGAAGAAAGAGTTCTTCAGGCCAAGATAAAAATGTACCCAACTGTAACCTGTCTTACTTATTTCTCTAAATTTAAAAGGCCAGATGTTTCCTCTTGTAAAGAGCAATCACTGCTAAGGTAACAGACCAACTGGTAAAACAATAAAAGAGCTTGCTGGAAAACAAATAACCTTGCGTTAAGTGCCTCCCTTTTTCACAAAAATAAATAAATAGCTTTTTTACCACCCCTCCCCCTCAGCTGACTTGAGACCTTTGGGGTAAAAAGACCCCAAACCCCAATGCTTTTCACATAAGATTCCCATCAGCAAACAATCTAAAAATGACATACATATCCTATGATTTGAACAGAAATTTAAGACTCTACTTGAGATTACGCCATAGAAATTGGAAGAGTTCCTAAAATGTCAGTAGTGGTTTCACGCCTTCTGCTTCTTCTCCCAATGAAATCCATCTTTATGTTCACAGATAGAAACACACTCAATTCCTGTTGTTGAAATTAAGATTCATAATAGATTTTGATGTATAGCCTGTGAACCCTGAAGTCAAGAGATGCTTCAAAATGAACAACATGACAATTAACAAAAATGCTGACATATTATGCAGAAAAGTGTTTTAAGCTTTGCAACTGCCATCAAGAAAGTGAGACAAGTCTTTTTACAACTCTAGTAATTTGCTTACTATTAATGCAAGAAGCTACTGTGCCTCTTTGCCAAAGCCCAAATATACTGAAGACCTTGTACAACATCGCCTTAATTATGAACGCCTCTATTGAAATTATCTCAGCCAAGTGAGCCAGAAGAACCTTAAATTTCTTGTGTTTATTATGCAAAATTGTCATTCTTCCTCCTCTTCATCTGAGTCACCGCTCAGAAGGTCCTCAGCCTAGGAGGATTAAGACAAAGAATATACTCTCGGTGAGAACAAAGAAACAGCTAAGCAGACCAAGGATGTTTTGCAAAAGTCAATGACAACTCCTAATCTAAAGTGGTAAGAAAGAAAAAACGAGCAGCTGGTATGAAGATCTGGTACATATCTTGTCACAGCCATTGAAAGCAACTGAACAACATCAGAATGGCTCAATATTCACTGCTCCTTGAGGTTTTTAGGGCATATGTGAAGGCATCAGCATTCTAAGAATCCAGATCACTACTGTAAATTGCCCAGAGAAGATTTAATATTTGTTTTAAAACAAACACTTGCTTTGAAGAAAATTCCTATGGTAACTGAGGAATACATGCACTATAGCTCCTTCTTTGTATGAACTGGAAGAAAAGTACTAGAGAAACGGAAGCTACTGACATTTGTTCTCTTTGCAATCTTCAACACTGTGGTCACAGTTTAATAAACTACATCAAGTGTTACACAATAAAAATGCTTCTACATACTTTTCCACCGTAAACTCTGATGACAAAAGCCATCTTCTTTAAAAAAGAGAAAATTCTGAATAACCAGTATGTCAAAAGCTTTTAGATGCACAAATGGACAACTTTGTAGTACGGTTACATAAATCAAGGCTTACTGTTTTATTCTCTACTGTCCATTTGAACACTGAAGGGCACCTTACCACCTGAACAAACACACATGACTGTATCCCACATATTTTTTCCTGTTGATTTTTATACAGTTATAAATTATCACTTAGTAGAAAAATAGGAAGAAATACCTTAAAATCAATTCCTCCTACAAAGACGCGATTTGGAGTAACTGTTCCAAACCTTGGAGTACTGGTCAGACTATTTAATGGCACCGGTGACGCAGTGTTGGGACATGAATATAAAGACTCTGTTTGCATCTGATTTGGTGTTGGCTGACGGAAGGAAAATATTTACAAATAATTTCAGTTATCTTACACATAAATTTCTCAACAGAAAACACACAGATTTCTTTGGGGGAGGCACAGCAAATGCTGAATAACATGAACCACGATTTTTATTCAGAATGCAAATCAGCAAGCATTTAAACATCAGCTTAGTTTTAAGCAATTCAATAACTTAGTGATACACTATTGCCTTGACTTTCATTTTTAATACTTTTCTGAATGAGACTTTTAGGGCCTAGTCCCCAATCTTAGTTTTTCTGCTTGCACAGAATCCTGCTGTATGAATCCCAAGTTATGAAGTCTATTTCAGAGATTAATTTATGCCTATTAGAAACCCCTTAGCTTAAGCCTATATAGAAAAGACCTTTTCAACTCAACTTGCACTCTCACACATACACACACATCTACAAAACTCTGATCCTCTGCAACTGCTTCTACTTGATTTTCCAAGTGCCAAGCACCCAAAATTCCACCATATAAAAGCAACAAGCTCATTACAACTGACAAGAACAGTTCTCGAAGACTAGTCTTTTAATTCAACACCCTCTTGGCCTACAAACACAGTACACAGTGACCCGAACAGAAATTCTCTCTGTGGAAGAACTACCAGGTTGCCCTTGCCCCAGTAAAGAAACACAGTACAGTGGGAACTTCATGGAAACCATTAATTAGCGAAGCCTGACTGATGTTTTAACTTCCACATATGAACTGGGAAAAAATACAGACTCTCATTCCACTGGAAACCCACTGGAAACTGCATAGTCAATCCTAACCATAACTGTAAAGCAGTCATACAGTGCCATCACTAATTTCTCCAGTAAGAATTGCAGTAGAAGCTTCAAGAACATTTTTGCCATAGTGTTTTTTCTTTGTTTGTCCCCAACTAAACTAAACTAAAGTTTACTAAAACAAATCCTAGGCTATAGCGTCCTGACAGTACCACTAAGCAAGGAGCCTAAAGTAAAAGGCAAGCAGCTATTGCATTCCTCCTACTGGGAACACTACCACACAGTAGTGCCACCAAACCAACCAAACCCACCACTTGTAGGCAAGGAACAATCATAATCCCTACAGTCCCAAAGGCTTCAGAAGGAGGAACATTTTCTGTAAAGAACAACTTTTGAAGGGTGATAAATCAAGTTACTTTCTTCATCTCTCACATCAAATACAATATTCTACTTGTATAATCATCTGGCAATTGTGTACAGCAGTAAAATTTAACTATAAAGTAACAATTAACAGTTGATACCACAGCCAAAAGACATTCTTTACCTCAACAATCTCAAATTTAATTTTCTCTATACAAGTCAAGAGTTTCAAGTCTCATTAAAAAACCCAAACAAACTCAAAACCCCAAATGGAAGAAAGGAGGAGTGAAACACATCACTTATGAACTCTCAATACAGTAAAACCCAATTTAAAATGTTAAAAATCTGTATTCCGACAGCTGTCTCAAAAATAATTTCCTCTTTAATGCCAATGTAGTAAAAAAACCCCAATATTAAAAGATCTGTGTGCACATCACTAATAATTTGTGTTTCTACAGGTTTTTCAACTCAGTTTTTAGATATTTTTTTCCCCCTAAACAGTATGGATGTGTATATACATCTGTGTCTTTCACAGAATCACAGAATGGCTTCTGTTGGAAGGGCCCTTAAAGCTCATCCAGTTCCAACCCCTCCCTGCATTGGGCAGGGACACCTTCCACTAGATCAGGGCGCTCCAACCCCCGTCCAGCCTGGCCTTGAACAGTGCCAGGGATGGGGCAGCTATTTTTCTGTGTTATTTCTTGCGTCTGGCAACTGCTCTTTACCCGAATTGATACATTTTCATTTTTCCGTTGAACACATCCACAATCAGGCAGTCAAGCACCACAAACACCTGAAGATTAATCCCACCTTACTCCCTAACAGCCCCTTTTTTCACAGTCCATATCCCGTAATGTCATGAACCAGACACGCATCTTTCCCAGGTACCCGGTACCGCTGCGCACTCGAGGCGAGCGGTTTACCCCAGCGCGCCGCACCACAGAGCAAATGGCGGACTCAGGGGCGCTGGCGCTGGGGCCGGGCCCGCAACCGTCGTCGCCTCCAGCGAGGGGCGCATTAGCGGTACAGCTGCACTCCCACCCGCCGCCCCGCTCTGCCTTCTCGCCGGAAAGCTCCCCACCCCCCCGGGGACCGGCCTTGCCACCCCTCCCGGCTCCTCACCGCGCTGTCGGGCTCCATCTCTCCGTCGCCGCCTCAAGCCCCGGCACGTTGCCGGCACGCGCCAACTCTCCTCAGCTCCGCCTCGCGCCCAGCCGACGAGCACCGGCGGAGAGGGACCTGCAACGGACGCCGGAACACACAGCGGGTGGGGGGAAGCGGGCTGGAGCAGGGGCCGGTGATGGGAAGGAAGCCCAAGGGGGACAGAGCAGCCCCGCCGAGTCCCGCTCCCTCAGCTGTCCCCGCGCTCCTCAGCTCCCCCCCCGCCACCGGGTAACTCGCTCCCTTTGCTAGTTCTAGCTCCCTCCTCAGCACAGCGGCGACCCCGCCTGGCCTTCCCTTACAGGCCCCTGCGGCCCCTCACCACCCCTTCACCCGCCCTTCCCCGGGGCGGGTCAGTCACTGCCCGCCCCGCGTCAGGGCGCTGGGGTGAGCCGGGGGCTGCCCGCCGACGCTGGCCGCTGAGACAGTGCAGCGTTACCCAGGCGCGGCCGGCTCCCGAGCTGCTTGTGCCCGTGTGCCAGTGGGTCACAAGCGGCCAGTGTCCTCTTCCCTCCACTCCCCCTGGGTGTTGTGTCACCGGCGAGCCCCCGCGCAGGAATAGCACCCGGGATGGACGCCCTGGGAAGGAGGTTGCCGGTACTACTCCTCCGACCTGCGCAGTGTAGCTTTGAGGCAGCAGAGGAACCTCTCCCCCGGTCTGTCCCCACCCGCTGCGGAGGCAGGTAGCAAACCCCTCCACCGGCGAGTGAGACGGGGAAGGGAATGGGGGCATGTTTCACCTGAGCTCTTGTCTCAACCAGTGTGGCCTTTCCTGGGTCTGACTCACCAGGCCATACCTGATGGAGGCAAAAGCATAGTCTTGACTTTACAACTGTAACCATGAAGAAGTAAGAGTCCTTTCTGCAACTCAAGAAGACTTCCTAAGATTCACAGAGGCTCTCAGGCTGGCTGCCCTGAAAATGGCTGTGCAACAGCAGGCCTGGGATGGTGTTAGGGGTGTAATTTGGGGTCAGCCAGCAGAGAGGACTAGAAAACACCTTCATGACCACTCCTCAGAATATGTCGACTGTTTTATCAGCCCTTACCAAAACGGAGGAGAAGCACCAATAGTAACAACGGTATCAGCTGTATGTCTGTGGTCACTTAATGAACAGCATTACAACCTGTTCCTTACTTCCATCCTGTTTGCAAATGCAGATTGCCCTTAAAATAGCTCTGCTGATAAACAAGTCTGGAAAAAAAGAGTGATTCAAATGTCAAGTTCATAATCAATGTATTTATAAGGTACAGCCTGACAAAACTTGATTTGACAAAAGCAAGAGCTGGAATGCAGGCAGATGTGTGCCGGGAGAACCACCCCAGTGGGAAAGCTGTTTTCAAAGCAATCAGACATTCACAGCCTTAGTAAGAGCAGCTCAATGCTGAGATACAATGTCGTCTTCACTGGAGGGTCAATTTATCACTGGCTTCCTGGTTTACTTTCTTGGGTACTTTAAATACTTCACAGAAGATTATCTTGATAATGTCTACAATAAAATATATTTATCTGAACTCAGATCTTGGTGTCTTGCTTAAGTTTGCTCTATGCAAGTTATATTGACCCAGCCTAAACCCCACAGCACTTCCCATAGAAATGACATCATTTAACTCTCACAGAGTACTGGCAGGGCACAGACCTGCAGTCCTTACAGGACCCTACACTGCTCTGCACTTCTCTGGTGTTGCTTCAGCATCTACCAGCTTCTGCAACATTACTGTAACCACAGGGAATAAAATCACCTCCAAAAAACTAAGAGTTTGTAATGATTCTGTGCTGGTAATATACAGCAATATAATGCTTAACTCTTAGGAGTGATTTTTTGAGCTGGCTGAGAAAACTGTATGAAAGGAAAGGCAATTTTAGCAGAGCTGATGATATTTTTTGGAAACAGTTATTTTGCAAGATTAAAGAACTCTGCTGAATTGCATTCATTGACTTTTATGAATATTTATAAGAGAGCAACACAGCTTACCCTAAGAACAGCATTACGTTTTAACAATGTGAAAGGCAGAATAGGCCAAGCCTTTCATGTGCTTCATAGCTAGATTTGGGGAATTCTAAGTCAGAACAGCTGAAAGAAGACAGAAACATTCAGAAACATGAAAGTGTATTTTACACAGCTTTAATTGCTGGATCTTCTACATTACACCTCCTCCTCAAGATAAAAAAACCCAACCAAATCTAAATCTGGGACATTTACATTTAAAATAAGGCAATAGTGACAAAAATAGGACTTTTGCAAAGAAATGAGAAAGATTGAGCTATTTTTGATTCTGATATTTTAACACCTGAAAACCTTAAAATCCAACACATCTATAAATTTAACAAGATCACTGGCAGAGCTGGCAAAAATATGTTACCATGCATACAGGATTTAAATATTACAACAAAAGTTGCTGGGCAGCCCTAGCACTTTGTGGCTGCCTCATTAAGGGAATAGTATCCTGGCTGAGGAAGCCAGTCTCAAAGGAAGTCAGGAATGTGTCTGTTTTTCCTGACTCTCTCTGCATGTCAGCAATATACACAGCATGCAATGATCTCTCCTACTGTTCTCTCCCACAAATTAAAAGGCAGTGCTGGACAAAGACGAGAGTCTGACTGTGCTGGTTCCTGTAGGCTCTTGCCTTTTGTCCTTTTTTATAGCATCAGAAAAAGTCTGAAGGTTAAGTGAGGAAAGAGAAACTGGTAAAAGCAAAAGAGAAAAGCAGGGAGGGAAAAAAATTACTTGGGAGGAGAAAACAGGAAAATTCTCTAGGCACAAAAAGACAAGGACGATTTCAAGAGTAATACATGGGCCTGGCACTAGAATGCTGTTTCACTGATTGATTCCCTGACCTCGGAAAACACATGCTACCTTTTTTGCTTCTATTACTTATCTGTAGATAATAATGCTAGCTTTCCTACCAGCATCTTCAGATCCTTTCATGGAAATATGAGCATTCATAGATCTTTGCTAGTTGTCAGATAGGGAGAGCCAGACTGTACTTGATAAAAGATTACTTACTTCCAGCTCTCAATTTCATAAAAATGTCTCTCAGGATGTTACTAAAAGATTGACTTCTGCCTCTGTTGTACAGACTACAACTGTATTTAGAATAATATCTATAATTTATGAAGGTGTACACAGTGATTTCTCTTATGAGCTTGTGAATGGATTCTCTACACCTTGAGCCTTAACCAGAACAAATCAGAATGCCAAGAGCTCTTATGTATTCAAGGACCTTGAAGAGACCTTTGGAGAGTTAGCAGTGCTTAGAAGCATATGATGGCGGTGATCTAAGGAGCAAAAAAATTATGGTCAGTGCCATGTGAAAAATGCAGGAAATTACTTGTTTCTGAGAGGTTTTCCATTTATTCAAATGGGTGTGTGTATTTCTCTGATACATTTCCATCTTACAGGCCCTTTTTCCACATTATTCCTCTTCTTGGGTTAGGTGGGCAAACCTCCTTTCTAGATGAGCCATGTCTCCTCACCCCATCCCAATTTCCACCATTCTCTGTTCTTTGTGTCTACCTCCTGAGAATACTCTTGCTCACTTCCTCTTGTCTCTGTCACCCTTTCCTCATAATGGCTGTACTTGTATCCACTGCCTCATTAACCCTTACAGTTAACTAACAGACAAGGTACTGGATACTGAGGGTACTGCAGGACTCTAGAATACTCTTGGGAGGGCTCTCACAGGTATATGAGTGTGTGGGTGCTTCAGGGGGTACTAGGTTCATCGGGGAGGTACTGGGTAGCACAGGGGTCTGTTTGGAGCACTGCAGGGAACTTGGGGGCTCTAGTGGACGCTGGGGGGTTCTTAGGACTGAGTACTGGGGTGGCTGGATGGGGTTCACACAGCTTCCTAAGGCTCCATCAAGCTGAGCTGTTCTACTCCTATCCAAGTTCCATGTTTTCCCCATCCTTGGCAGTGGATAATCCAGAGGAAAAAAAAGGCTTGGATGGGCAGTACATTGCACTACTCTCCCAATACTGTTTTCACAGAGTTTTGTTACTTCATAATGAAAGCATCCTCATTCAGTCCATCCTTGCAAATTATTAACATTATTAGGGATGATTTCTAGTCAGAATGTGTCAGGGCAATGAGTGATTTCTTTCAGATTTGAAGACAGATTTTATAGCTTAGTTTAAAAATAACTTATTTTCCAAAAGTAACAGTTGGCATGACAGAGGTTATTGGAACTAAATCACTACATAAGACTGGCTTGTTTTGTGTCTCACTTCACAGTTCAGAGTATATATGCTTTATTTATAAAGGCATCTGTGTGCATTTTGTTTTACATGTGCTTAAGCAGGAAAAAACCCTGTGGAAACTGCTGCATTAAAGTTCCATTGCTGATGGAACTTGTCACAAGTAAAACATGAAAGATACTATTAAAAGTAACAGATCTGGAAAAGCACTTAAAAATGTAGTAGCATCTGAGTGCAATTGTAAAGCTTATCAGTACTTAATACGTGTCCTAGCAAATAGAAAAATTATATTACGATCCCTTGTAAATCTGATAATGTGGTTATTAATAGGAAATAGAATCATAGAATCATAGAATAGTTGGGGTTGGAAAGGACCTTAAGATCATCCAGTTCCAACCCCCCTGCCATGGGCAGGGACACCTCCCACTAAACCATGCCATCCAAGGCTATGTCCAGCCCCGCCTTGAACACCACCAGGGATGAAGCATTCACAGCTTCCCTGGGCAACCCATTCCAGGGCCTCACCACCCTTACAGTAAAGAATTTCTTCCTCATATCCAATCTAAACTTCCCCTGTTTAAGCTTGAACCCATTACCCCTTGTCCTCTCACTACAGTCCCTAATGAAGAGTCTCTCCCCAGCATCCCTATAGGCCCCCTTCAGGTATTGGAAGGCTGCTATGAGGTCTCCACACAGCCTTCTCTTCTCCAGGCTGAACAGCCCCAACTTTCTCATTCTATCTTCATACAGGAGGTGCTCCAGACCCCTGATCATCCTTGTGGCCCTCCTCTGCACTTGTTCCAACAGTTCCATGTCCTTTTTATGTTGAGGACACCAGAACTGCACACAATACTCCAAGTGAGGTCTCACGAGAGCAGAGTAGAGGGGCAGGATCACCTCCCTCGACCTGCTGGTCACGCTCCTTTTGATGCAGCCCAGGATACGGTTGGCTTTCTGGGCTGTGAGCGCACACTGCCGGCTCATGTTCATTTTTTCTCATCGACCAACACCCCCAAGTCCTTCTCCACAGGGCTGCTCTGAATCTCCTCCCCGCTCAACCTGTAGCTGTGCCTGGGATTGCTCTGACCCAGGTGTAGGACCTTGCACTTGTCATGGTTAAACTTCATCAGGTTGGCACCAGCCCACCTCACAAGCATACAATCCCAGAGCATTTGTGAGCTCTGAGATACTTTTTACCTTTTGCCTTCCATTCAAATCAAAGGTTTCTCTGTATTTGGATCAATAGGTAATTTATTTTTTTTTTATTATTATTATTTGTAGTGTCTTATAGCAAGTAATGCAACGATTCTATGATTTTGGCCGCTATAGACTCAGGGATTTACGAAACAAGAGACATCATTCTTCCTTTCATTTTCCCTGTCATCCCCAAAATCACAAACCTCTGAGAAGTGCTGCTCAAGTGTGGTTCACTGAGCCTCATTATGCTTAATACCTGCTTATAAAAACACTTCTTTGCATCTTTGGACATGACACTTGCAGAGTGTTGTATATGGGAAAAATCCTGCTGAATTTCAACAGCAGCACAGCCCAGAGAGTTAATGCACTTTAACTTTCCACCTTCCCAAATCTTGCCACTGAATCTGACACTACATCTGTGACGAGATGAAGAGAGGGTAACTGGTTAGAATTAGAGGAGTCTTCCAAACCACAACGTAAATACCTGTCTTTCTAAGTTTGTCCAACACAGGTAGATTTTTCCACTTTTACTGTGGATTTGTTTGTAAATCTCTGAATTTGGGAGTAAAACTCTCCTGGCCTTTTATTTGCAGAATGCTTCACTTTTCCTAATCCTATTGTAAGATACAGTGCGAGTTAGTATAGGCTATGAATTTTAACTACCAGCTTATTTAACCCCACTCAGAAAAGATACAAACAGTGCTTAACAATGCTTTCAATTTATGCACATTAGTACTCCCACAGTAGCAAATTTCAGCAAAATAAGCTTACACAGGTTAGTCATTAGCCTTTCTTTTCCATAACCTTAGAATATCTTCTAACCTGACATTAAGGAATAAGAGATTTTGCAATAAAAGATTAAATATCCCCCATCCCTGATGGAAAGTATTTTGAATCTTCTTAAGATTCTGTTCAATTAATGCCAGAG
Organism: Amazona ochrocephala; assembly: GCA_039720435.1. Taxonomy (NCBI): domain Eukaryota; kingdom Metazoa; phylum Chordata; class Aves; order Psittaciformes; family Psittacidae; genus Amazona; species Amazona ochrocephala. Next base: position 74,388,685 of record CM077881.1, on the reverse strand, counting down.
GGATTTAAGTAATTTGGAGGATTACATTTTAATCATAATTAGACACATTTTAATCATTTATTTTTTTAATTTGAGATGGCTTCTTCTAATGAATTCAGAGTGATGTGCTAAATTTGCATGCATGAGAAACAAGAAGACATAAATGTTTGTAGCAAGTTTTCAAACCTATTTACTCAACTGTACATAAGCTTGTATTTAAAAGTGGTATCGGGACTAGGCCACAGTCTGCCTATAACTTTAGTTCCAGTATAAAAAAAGGTAGATTTTACACGGTACCTGTTCTCTGCTCGCATCTATTACCTCTTTAAGCTAGTGTAGAAGCTCTCAAAAGTATTGCTGGGAAACACTGTTCTTTTTTTTCATAGGAAACCAGCTTTCTTTAAAATGAGGCAGATATGGGTGTAGCTCTTCACACTCTTTCTTTGGGCAGCCAGTCAGGCACAGATAGCAATGTACTGCTAACACTGACATACTTTGGGGTATCTGGTGGGGGTTACTTGGACTGGACTAAAGCTTTCCCCAAGTAACCCCCACCAGATACCCCCAAAGTATATCAGTGTTAGCAGTACATTGCTATCTGTGCCTGACAAGTAACCCCCCCACAAAATGCCTATGGTATGGACATCATGCTCTCAGCACCAATGCTGCCCCTGTACAGATCCACTCCTATTAGATTATTTGATGCTTTTTCATTTGTTAGGAGCCCCCAGAAATAATTCATGAATAGTCTTTTTTTTCCTCCTGGTGGAGGGGGCTGTGCTTATAGCCTCAGTGGTCCACGCTGCACCTGATTAATTTGTTTATAACCCAACCTAGTTAAGCAATGCAAAATCTTTCAGAGAGCACACAGTAAGAAGGAGGTTGTGTGTCCAATTATCAGGCAGAATAGCTTAAATTCCATGCTTGATATATGACCAAATTTCCTCCAAAACTTTTAACTGCCTGAAAGGTAGCAACAACTACAATTAGATTTCTATGCATGTGTCACAGCCAAAGAAATACTGAGAGGAACAATCAGAGGAGTTAAAAAGAGCTACGTGAAAATGATGGTCATTGGTAAATGTTCTCATTAAGCAGAATTACCACCTACCTTAAACAAGAGCCATTATTGTTAAGTATAATTAGACTTGAGTAAGAACTCATCTTTAAGACTCACCCAAATACCCATGATTTCTGTTACAATGTACAAAATATGCCTTCTCTTCCCTCCCCCAAACTTAAGCCTGTAGCAACTAAACAGGGGAATGTGAGAAAGCTTCACTAACAGCACAAATTCTATCTATGTTTTGCCTAGGTTGTAGCACCACTTCTGGTCTATTAAAAACCTTATTTTCAATTATTTAACTTCCCCAACTTTGATTGCTTTGGCCAAAAATTTGAAGATGGATGTATGACTCATGTTGTGACTCTTTATGTAGGGGAAATGAATTATCTTGAAAATCAGAATAGGAAAAAAAAAGCATGCTTTGCTTATTTACAAATCCAAACCAACACGTAACATTTTACCATCCTTCCCTAGGAAAAGCTGATTTACCTGATGCTGAATTTGGTATAAAAATCCCTTCTTTATCAGGGGTGCATTCATTCCTGCCTACAAAATTTGTTTCAAATGCTGCTGCTTGCTATGCCTCTGAAAAATCTGTTCACAGAATCTCTGTATCTCAGATTTTACTCCTGTGTTCATGCCAAGCATTACCTAGCCTGAGCTCCATTCAGTCTTTTCTGCAGCTGTGGGGCAGTTTAGCTGTATCATGGTCAAAGTCAACCCGCAGAGCCATGAGCAATGATGTTCTCCTTCCTGCTTGCAGTGACCCATCACTATGCCCAGGTTGGGTTGAAGGAAACTGTTAGTTAAATGCACGGTGGCAAAAGCTGAGCCTGCTGGAGAGGGCGAGAATGTGTAAAGCAAGTCCATAGCAGGAGCAATGAAAGAAGTACTCTTAGTGGCGGCAAAAATGCAACAGCCATTCTGGCAAGGATGTGCAGTAGTCCTCTGAGACCTCCTGTGCTGAGTGGTCCATAGCAGCTGGTGGGCAACAGATAGAAGCAGTAACTGGGACGATCCAGTTAGGGGAAGGAGGGAGAAGAGACTGTGAGTGCCAGAACACCTTGCTACAGCTTGGAGGACAAGGAGGTGGGAGACAGTAAAATGACATATCTGGAGGAAGGTGAGAAGAACTGGGATAGGACCCAAGGTGAGGAAAGTGGTCTCATTTACAGGTCTCATGCAGTGAGAGAAGCCCTAGTCCTATGGCATTTTACATGACTGCAATGTTTGCACCAAAGGATGTTAAACTGCATGGAGACCACGAACCTTCAGTCTGGTGTTGGCTAGTTTTTGGGTGGCTCTTTGCAGTACTAATAAGTCTTTTTTTTATGCACTGATCTCTATATAGAGGTCAATACATTCCACTCCAAGGCCTGTGTCTTTATAGCAAGAAGTGGCTGTAAAATAGGATTAAATATGATGTAACTGAGGTCCTGGTTTTACCCCTTCTCATACTTAATTGGTGTATCTGTTAGGGCAAACAACACTGCTAAAACAAAGGATTGTTCCTTGGAGCTAAGAATTGGCAGGAATCTTCCATAACCAGAGTGTTCTAATTATTAAAAACACTGAAATAGCCTGGAAGTACTGTCAGACAGTGAAAAGAATTCATCAGTGGCTTCAGCTGGAACAAGAACATTATTATGATATCACAAAAGTGCTTCTCACTAAGTTCAGGAAGACACAACATTTATACTATCTAGAAAAAGCCATAAGATGTCTAAGTTCAGTTAGGCTTTTTCAGCAAAGGAGGAAAGAAAGAATTAGCAAAAAAATTAGGAGGCATTGACTCAATCAGTGTAAATACTTTTTAAAATCTAACAAAAATTGAAAACACGCTGTCTGTTTTAAATGAAAGATTACGACCTTTTGACTATATTTGCTTTACGCTGACTTGAATTTGCTGGGTTTTTTTCCAGTCTAAAAACTTTGTAATAGATCTGAAGGCAAAATATGACTTGTGGTTGTCTTGCCAAAACCTGAGTGAAGCTTAGCACCTTGTTTACCTTTGTATGAATAAATTATATCATTACTATGTGGGGTTTTTTTGTTTTATAATATATATTGAGGATATAATAGCACAAACAGACACAATAACCACCAAGACTTAAAAAAAAATAAAAAATCACTACTTCACGAATTACCTCATTTAATTTAAAGAATTTTCTCATCATAGCTTTGCAAATTTCATCAATTTGAAAATGAATTATGATTCGCTATCATTGTGGATGCATACTTGAAGAAATTGCAACTTGTTTCCTATTGTTCTTTCCCAGTCTTGCATATTAGATGTTCCTGACACAGGAAAAGATGTCAGTTTTCACACTTCATCAACCACAGTCAATTGGTACAGGAACACCACTTTCAGCTCCCAGCAGAACACTTAATTTTAAAAGCTTCCCAAAATGCACTGTCTAGGTGGAAACTACTGGCTTATGTAAGATATACTGCAGCACAGCTCCAAGACTACTGTATTTTAATCTGTTTTATGATACAAAATACGCCCACCAAGGAACAGTTGGGTGCCTCGAGGATGGAGTAAGTTGAGTGTACAAAAAAGCGCATTAGACAGTGCAGGCATTTGCTGACTCATATGTTAAGGCAAACACAAATAGATTTTTTTTTAATCTATCATCTTGCCTTTCTTAGCTTGAGTGAATTCCTTGACTGTTCTGGAAAATCTGTCCCTGTCATTATTAAATACATTTATCACCAAGCATCCCTATTTTTTTTTTAACTTTCTATGCAAGCATTTTAGTGCAAATCTTCCTCTTGTTAACTTTTTTTTCTTGAAATTAGACACCAAGAAGTATCAAACCCAATTGCTCTTTTCCTTCATAATTCATGGTTCCCCACATTTACAAACAGAAGCAGATGATACAGATACCTCAGAAGCATCCATACACGTGTAGTCACTAATATAGTACTAAAAATTAGTCAACCTTTTATTCTCTTCTGGACGGAAGTTTAACTAAACTCTCTCTTAGCTGTACCATGCATAATTATAAAACCTCTGCATTTTGTGGACAAAACAAATATGACTTGTGTATCCTGGAGGCTTGATGCTTGTGAAACTTAAAATCTGTAGCTTCCTTATAGACCCTTTTCAGTTAATGGCTTCACATGTCAAGGTTGTAATTTAAGGTGAGAATTCAATTATCTTCAATTTTTTATTTCAGCAGACAACTGCATTTAACAATTACCTAATTTGAAATGTTTAAGACATTTAATCTTTAACTATAACATCTTTAGTGTGTTATATGCATCTGCCAGTCAACATGCTACAAATAGTTTCTAGTGGATGCAACAGATTCCAGCTATGAGGGTACTTTGCTGTTCCCAAATAATTAAACTGGCGATTAAACTTCACACGGTTTCACAAAATATATTAAGAAGCTGCAACATATTTCTACATGATATACTCTCTAATAATATACTGCATGGTAATTACCTTTTCCGTTGTCTTTAAATTAGTCTTCTTAGGTCAGGCTGTGTGACAGTGTGTAGAGATGTAGCTAAAAACTTTTATTAGTTCTTCCTCCCCTCCTTTTGCTGCAATAACTTAATATCATGCTCTCTCTTGTACCATGCAGGCTGGGGTTGAGTCTTCTATTGTCTTATCAGTCTTTTCTTTCCAGTAGTTTTTAAGGTAAAAGTTTCTTCAATATGAATATTTTGTATCTTTTTTCTGGGTTAGTTATTTTCTGGCCTTTTTCACTGAAAAAACCCTCCCAACAAGACAACTGTTGTATACAGGTATCATGACATTACTTACATCAAATTCAGATGGAAGCTCATGGGAAAAAGAAAGATCAGTGGTATTTAAATCTGTCTCTCAAACAGCTTTCTTTTTCTTGAGTTGAATATGATAAATGCCTCTGTAACCTTGACAGAAGTTCTGGGATTTTATATGGAATTGCATATTATATATTGCGTATATATAGAAAAATTCACATCCCTTGAGTGGCAATTATGTCCTGTAGCAAGGCATTCGTTAGTTGCTAACGACTGGCTGGGGTAAGGAGGTTACCTCTTACTCTTTCCTGCTTAATCATTGACTGCTGACAGGTGCCCAACACCTTCATTAGGAAATTACTTTAGAAACCTGTCGGGTTTAAGCCCAGCTGTAAGTCACGCAGTTCTGTCGCTCACTCACTCCCCCCTCTTTCTTCCCCCACCCCTGCTCCCAGAGGGATGGGGAGGAGAATGGAAAGAATGTAACTCCCACAGGTTGAAATAAGAACAGTCTAGTAACTAAGGTATAACACAAACCACTGCTGCTACCACCAATAATAATAATGATAAGGGAAATAACAAGGGAAGAGAATACAACCGCTCCCCACCTGCTGACTGATACCCAGCCTGACCCAGCAGTAAACCCACTCTTCTGGGTCCCTGCCCCTAGTTTTTACATCCTGGGCATGACGTGCTGTGGTATGGAATACCTCTTTGGTCACTCTGGGTCAGGAGTCCTGTCTCTGCTTCCTCCCAGCTTCCCCTCCTCCCTGGCAGAGCATGAGGCTCAGAAAGTCCTTGGTCAGAGTAAACATTACTGAGCAGCAACTGAAAACATCGGTGTTATCAGTGCTGTTCCCAGGCTGAAAGTCAAAACCACAGCACTGCACCAGCTACTAAGAAGAAGAAAAATGGCTGCTGCTGCTAAACCCAGGACAAAACCAAAGAAAAAGGAAATTTTCCACTGAGTCTTACTGCCTTTAAAGCCAATAGCTAGTTTTGAGTAGTCTAAAGCCTCCAGTGACTATCAGCACACCCAGCCCTATCCCTCCTGTTTTCCATCCTTCAATATAATCCTTGTTTCCCAACTGCATTTCCTGCTTTCCCGCTTTCCCTTCCCCACACTTTTACCCTTGCTGCAATCCCCTCTACCCATCTTTCTGGAGGTGCTCACGTAGATAACCTTATTATAACTAAACCCCACCTGGAAAGCTGTGAAGGGCAGCACTACGCTCACCCCTCACGGCTGACCACGGCTCATGGCCTGACTGCCGGGGGACAAACAACCCTTACCGGAGGACTTCTCGCCTCCCGCCTGGGACCGTGCTGCGGGACCGGTTGTTCCCGCCCGGCCGCTTCGTGCCACCAGGGGGCGGTGTTGGCTCTGTAACGGCGGACGCCACACACCTGCTACCCCGAGGGGCGCGGAGCTGCGAGGGGCGCGGCGGTGCCAGCGCTGCCCCGTGACAGGCGGCCGTGAAGGGTGCGCCCTGAGGAGGGGAGGCGGCCAAGCCGCAGCCCGCCTTGTTTCGGGCTCATTTTCAAGGAGGGTCCCAACGTGAGTCCTCGCTGCCTTTTGTGATGCGCCCCTCACGCCTCATCCCGCTCTGCTGTCCCACCCGCAGCAACCGGGGCCTGGGCGCGTCGCCCCCCCCCCCCCCCCGCCGCCAACAGCGTTGAGGCGCTCCCTCGCAACCGCGCGCCGCCAGCCCGGCACCGTCCCTCCGTCTCCTGTGCCTCGCTCCCAACGCCAGTTCCTCCAGGGGAACAACGCCGTTGCGCGGGTTTGAAGCGGGGTTAACCTAAACCCCTGCTCCTCAGAGGCTGTTTCAGCCCCCACACGGGTGCTGCCCAAAAATGCGCGGGGAAGCATTAACTCGGGTGTCCCGGCACGCACACGCGCTCCCCACAGACGGTGGGGGATGGACAAGACGGCCCCTCCCGCTCCCATGCTCTTAGCACTGCGGTGGACGCCATCAAGTCCCACAGCTCGCCCTGCTCGCTCACCCCCAGCCCTACCTGCCCCTCAGCTGTTCGCCGCCGCGCACCGCCCAGAACGCCCATCCAGGCGTCCCGCGGGCACGCCCCTCACGAAGCCCATTGGCCGGCACGGCGCCCCTCGGGGGGCGGCCGCAGCGCTGAGTGGCTCATGGCCCCGTCCGTCACCGCCGCCTGTCAAAACACGCCCGGTCGCTGTCACAACACAGCGGTGCCGCCGCCGCGGCGGCACTTCCTGCGCGCGCCGCCCGTAGCCGCGCCGCTCCCCGTGTCCCCTGCACTGGGAGTGCTGTGGAGTCTGTGGGGGACGGGCATGGCTCCACCGGAGAAAGTTGCCGCTGTCGTGCCGTGAGGGGAGCGCCGCCCGTGTGCGTGTCCTCCCACCCGGCCCTTTCTCAGCGCCCCGGAGAAGTTGACACCGCTCAGCGGGGCGATGGCAGAGGCTGCCGGCAGCAGAGAGCAACCGGCGGCCGGCCGTGCTCCCCCCGACGCCGCTCATCGCGCCGAGGAGGAGTCCGAGTCGGCTTCGCTGGACGCCCCGGCGGCAGCTGCAGGCAGGAGGCGGGAGCGCCGCAGCGGTGTCTCTGCCGTCGGTACCGCCGAGCGCTTCCCCGGCAGCAGCCTGGGGCCGGCGGCAGCGTGCGACCCTGATGCCTCCCTGCTGGAGGCGGCCAAGGCCACCCCGCGCAGGAGCAGCATCATCAAGGTGAGGGTGGGGTGCCCCGGCCGCGAAGTTTCCGCGGGTCCCGTCGCCGGGATGCCCGGGCTGGGGTCGCTCTCCGGGCTCCGCGGTGCGGCTGTGGCCGGCAGGGCGGGAGCCGGGCTGGGCGGAGGTGTGGGGGGAGCCCGCCAGGGCGGGGCGGCGCGCAGCTGCCCTGCAGGCACTGAACGCGGGCGACGGAACTGCGGTGTTGCCTCCCCGGAGCCCTTCGGGAGAAAGGGTGTCTACGGACCGAGCGGCTGCTAGAGGGGGTCGGGGAGCGGGCCTTGGAAGTGGTCTGTGGCGGGGAGCTGCCTCTGCCACCGCTGAGGGGTGCCGAGGTCCCCCCGCATCCGTGCGTGCCCCATGAATTTCGCAGCGGGGCAATTCCCCGCAGAGTTGTGAAGTTTGTGTGTAGCAGCTCGTAGCTGCTCTTACTTAATATTGGTGAGGCACCTGGAGGCAGAATGAATTGCTTCTACTGTGATGGTTTTCTTTGCTCTTGAGTTGCAAAATATGCAGTGTCACAAATTAACAGAAGGCGTGTTTGGAGGCTGAATGTAGTACAGATTGCTGTGGAGCAGCACCGTGTGCTTAACACCTTTTATGTGAAATTAACAGGTCGGGCGTGATCTTAAAAGCCTGTGCCTTTGTTATAAGCCGGTGAAGAAAATGGCCTTATGATTATATTCGTCTGTGGGCTTTTTGTTTGTTTGCTTGTTTGTTGTTTGTTTGGTTCTTCCTCCAGTTTAATTTTTAAGAATAAACGATGTGGTTTCCAATTAAATGGCATCTCCTTGCAAGTACCGTAGGCTAATTGCTAGTTTCTGGGGAGATGATGAATGAAGTCTCCTGGGCAAACTTAATTTAGCATATGGTCACACGTGATCCTCATATAGTGATTTGCACTTGGAAGGCATCGGGAGAGCTGTGGAAACGAAGCCTTCACTTCTGCAAATGTGTGAAGTCACTGGGCAGAGCTCTAGCTCAAGGCAAGAAGATAACTAACTCTCAGAGCTTAGTATCTCCATTCAGAGGATTAGATAAGCAAAATATTTGCGTTTTGCATTTTAAAGCTTTAACATTCAGAGGAGACCGAGGTAGTTAAGTGCAAAAGAGCCTTCAGGATCCTTCCTAAGTTTCACCTTGGGATATTAACCCAGTAAGCCCAACAAAGCATTGAAGTGTGGCTTTAGTCTCCTAAAGGCATCCATTGGGTATGTGCTTCCAATCTGAATGGGAGTACTTCCAATCTGAAGTTACCTAAATGCATAAATGCTTTACTGAATCAGGACCAAAGTTCTGTGAGTGTTCTGGTACAGAATGGTATTTTTCTCTTGGAATTGTATGAAGGTTTCAAAAACTGAAAATACACTGTCTTGGATTTAAATTAAAAAACATTGTTTTCACAGATTATACAGGTTTGAAGTTTTAATGACTGGGTAGCATTTTTACTACAAGTTGATGGTTTAGCAATACTCCCAAGAGTGATAATGATCTGTCTTACAAGTGGAGGAAATTTCTTGAGATGCGTTCTGGGATGGTGTTTCTCAGCAGAGAGATTTCTGATAGAGATGAGAAAGTATTAATGTTATATAAGGAACTGGCCTTATCTGAAATATGGGTAAACTCAGTTTCCTGTGCTTAGGAATGGTGTATTCAGATTGGAGCGCATTCGAAGAAGGGTAACTAGGATGGGCTTATAAGGTCAATGAATTGAATACCATATGAGGAAAAATTTGATTTCTAGGACAGCATTGCCTTTAGAATTAAGGATGCTTATGAAGAGATCCAGTCTGGAAACTAGAACATTATTCTTATCACTGTAAGGGTCTGAAATGGAATGAAAAATACCATAATTTATCTTAAATTTAATTGCTAAACAGACAAATTCGATTAGATAACATGGTTGTGTCTGATATCAGGTATCTGAACTTGAGAATTCGAAGGCTACGCATCTCTAAGACATGCTGCTGGGACCCCACGCAGAGCATTATGTTTATTTTCCCACAAGGTTGTCTTGGTGGCGTATAAAAGTCTTTTGAATCACAGTTCTCCTTTGGCGTTATTCCAGTGGAATGGAAATAATTTTAACTTGGGATAGGAATTAAGTAATTTGTCTGCATCTTTCAGGAACTTCTGATGTCCTGGGAAATGTTCACCAGGTGTTGAATGCAAATTTCAGATGGAATTAAGATTAAACCCCCCCCCAACTTATTTTATTTTCCTGTGGTTTTTTTCCAGGACTTTAATGTTGCAGGAGTTGTGTTTAAGCATTGTATACTTTTCAGGGGAATGAATTTTACAGTGTTTATTTTACTCTAAAAGGTCTATATGTTCATATAAATCTATAGTCAGAATAGCATTCCATTGCTTTCTTTAAGCTGATCTTAGAAGCTGAAAAAGGGGGCTTTAGAAAAGCAAAGTAAGTTGTTCAGTAAGGGCAGGCTCTTATTCTGCAGGAATTGAGTGCTCTTGCCCTGTTTTCTCATTTCTCTACCAATTATTTGAAGGTGTCCTTTAAGCATTAGTGGTCTCACTGAATTAGCAAAAATTTAAAACTCTGTAGATTTAGATGATCAAAGGAAACTTTTAACAGCATTTTTTCCTATCTGTCTTCTAGAACTCTGCAAGTTTCAAGGTTAGCATCTGAGAGGGCAATTCCAGTGGAAGCCAGACTTGCTTACATTGGAGTGTTTTGGCATCCACAGTATAACTGGGAAGCATAAAGGACTGAACTGGGACTTGCTTTAAAAACCTTTCCTGCAGCAAATTACATTTGGCATACACAGAAAGTAAAATATGAACCCTGTTAGATAATCTTCAGTGCATTCATGTGCTCTATATTTGGCTTTAGAAACAAGAGAACTCATTTATGTAAAAAGAACAAAATGTAGCTGGCATATTTTTATTCCCCTTTTGCTTTGCTAATGTTCACAGCTTTGTAGATTGAGGTAGATTTGAAATAGCATTACTGAGAAATAGTTGCAGCTGCCTTTGTACTTTAGAAAATTCCCCTAATACGTGTGCATTAGTTTTTAGGGGGTGTTTTGGTTTGTTTTATTTCTCTTTTTTTTAATGCAAGGAAAGAGGTAAGTTGTTTTACTACAGAACTTACCCCTTTCCTTGCATTAAGGGGTTTTACCAAGAGGAGCTTGAAGTCAGTGAAGTACAGTGGTTGGGAGACAAAGTTAAAGGTCAAGAGAGAGTAGAACCTGACCCATTTTTGAAGAAGCCTAAAGACAGACCATACACTAGGTAAATTATTTGCCAAGAGTCTACATTTTCTTTTCTTGTGAACAGTCCAGGGCCAGTTGTTTGCAAATAAAGTGTTAATTCCAGCCACTTTAGGTCAGGAGAACTGAAGACAGGATTTCTTCTTTTTTTTTTTACATGTACTGCATTGCAAGCCTTCCTGTGTGGGGTTCTAAACAGACTTGACTGATGCTGTTTTCCTTCTGGCGTGTTCCTTTTGACATTGCCATGCAGAAGCATTTTAATGAAGGGGTAGGAAGGCTGTGTAATTTGTTATGTAATGCCCACTGAATATTTTGTAACTTTTAACCAAAATATTTCCCTGTCAATTGTTCCCAGGCTCCTCTCTCTGCTTTGTTTGCATGTAATACAAGCTTTTGGGACCGTGTGGGTTTTTCCTTCCTGGATCTTTGTGTCTAGATACTGTAGCAGATAACGCTGCTGTGCATTAAGTCAGTAGCAGCAGATCATGCCCATGAAGTGAACTTGAAGTAGAACTGCAGAGTCAGACTTTAACTTCCATCACTGTAGAGCTGCGAGACCTTTCACTGAAGTTCTTCCAAAGACTGTTTGCTTCTGTTTCATGCACGGACTTTTTTCTTTCAAAGCCAGCTGAGTTGTCCTTGCTTATCATATACTACTAGTTGAAGAACTGCAAGAATTAGGGTTTTACAGTTGAATTCATCAGTGTAAGCATATCAAGAGAGCCTGCTGTCTTGTTTCAAGAATTTATATTTATCCTACTGACATTTTTAGCTTTAAAGAAAACTAACCTACAATAAAAAAGAATGAGACTGAGTTTCTTTCAGCTTGTGTTCTGCAGTGTGGTGACAGAATTTAAGTGTTTTTAATAGATGATACATCTTTGTATGCAACATGACTATTTAAGACTTTTTTTCACAAGACAGTAGAGTTTTTCATGACTGTAATGATTCTTCAGTAACTCTTACTTAGCTTTTTTGCTATGAAAGCTTACATTTAGATAGTTGCTGCTGAATAATCTAAACATATGACTATCTAAGATTCATTAAAGCTGACTAATTGTTAGCCTAATGGTGATTATACCAGAACTGCATTCTTTGGTGTATTCATAAGTACCCTAGGAACAGGAAAATATTTAGGTAGAGAAGACATGAAAGAGCACAATAGAGCCTGAAGAGTTATAGAGAAAGGCAAGAATTGCATGCCTAGCTACGGAAAGACTGTTACAAAATGAGGTATCATCAAGTTGGTCTGGAAAAAGGAATCTAGCAGGTGATATTTTAATGTATGCAAATTCCAAACATTGTGGAGAGAGAAACAGGGAACTGATACTCACTCTGTTTCACAGAATGTGAAGTGGGAATACCCGGGGATAGTTTTATAGCAGCAGGTTTAAAATAAATGAAAGCATCTTCTGACGCAGCATGTGATTGAATTATGCACTTAGCTACAGAACGCTGTGGCAGTCAGAAATGCAAATGGGATCAAGCAGGTTCAAAATGACAGATTGATGGAGAGTTTCACAATGCACCGAAAGCATCTGGCTTAGAAAGCCCCTGAACTACAAGTGGTTGAACACTGGGAAACTACAGCGGAGGATTGATCACTTTGTACTTTACTGCTTATGTGCTCTCTATGCATGTACTCCTGTAGCTGGGATACCGGCGCAGATTGACCTTTATTTAACCTGGTCTCTATTTGTTATGAAAAACTTAATACGCTGTCAAGAGACAGAGAAGACTGTTTTCCATTCTTGCTAGTGTAAAAATTTCTCAGAAATTAAAACAATCTTCTGTGGCAAATGGTTACCTAGATAATTATTTTTTTTGCCAACTTTACCTAAGGGAAGCATTTTAGAGCTATTTTTTGGATTGCTGTGGCATACCTGATAGTAGTCTTTATAATATTTTTGTCACACTGCAGGGTATTCCATACACTGCTTTTGCAAATGAATTATATTCAGTAGTTAGTATCGCTGAAGATGGACAGTTTTTTCTATGGAACTGTTGCATTTAGCACTAAGATACTTTCTCCTGGAGAGCAGTAAGCATTTTGGACTGGGGTTTCACCCCCATCTCTTCACTGAAAACAACTCTAACATTGGAAGGTCCAGTGTGGCTGCGTCTAAGATGATAACATTGTGGTGGGAAGGATTTAGGTCTTGTGGAGTTTTTTGTGTCAAGCTATCAATAATAATAGTCTGCAGCAATGCAGACCACAATCCACTGAAGACTTAAGTGTATAAAATGGGATTCAGGTGCAGTATTTAGGCATATGGGTTCTGTGAAGTTGTCCTGAAGGCTCACCTAGCTTCTTATGCCTTTCAGAGATTAAGTTTTGCTGGAAAAGCTTCTTACAGAGATTTTTCTCTTGTGCAGGTCCAGAGTCACTTACACTTGCTGCTGAGCTTTCTGATATGCACCTCACATGCAAGTCAATCTATAATAGGTGAAGGTTTATTTCCATTAATTTTCTTGGTATTTTTCATGTTTAATTTAGACTTTTTGTTTTCGATGGTTGGATTTGCCTCAAAATACAAGAATTCTGATTTCTAGCCGTTGCTGCACTCGAGTAGAAGGTTTATTTAAGTCAATTTCTGCTCAAGGAGAACTTGAGGCCTGGCTGAAAGTCTCTTAAAAATCAGTGGGAGCCTTTACACTGACTTCTGTAAACTTTAATTAGTACTTCCAAAAAACACCCCATCCCAAAGCAACAAACCCCAACAACTATTTCCAGGACAAACTGCTTCTATTAAGGTTTATAGCATATTCGTTTGTTATGCTGACTGCTAACTCTGGAGTAATTTTCTTGTCGATTGGTTCCATAGAGCATATAATGTAACACATGACTAGTGGTTTCATTATCCATCTCTACCCACAGGCTTAATAGCACTGTGTTTGTGTTATCTTTCCCTACAGGACCGTAATGGTAATGATTATTTGAATATATTCTACTGATACTACCTAAAAATGACCGCTTTCAAACTGGTGGGACAGTATCCTCTCTATAGGTTACCAGCAAGCCCTGTGGTCTGCCAACAAGTTCTGGCAGGTCTTTTCAGGAAGTTATTTGATGTTTTTTTAAGTAAGAGGTAGGAGCTGTTATGGTCAGTAGTATGAGATGAAGTTGGTGATACAGGTTGATTTGTTCTTCATTTTGTTATGTGTACAAAGACTACTGTACAGAAGTACAAAACAATTAAAAATGACGTTCTTTTGGAGTAGTGGTGCTGTTGGGTGGAGCAGTGGTGGAGGAATGCTTTCTACTGCTTTCCACATCTGTTAAGCAGCTGTTAATAAAACTTAAGTTTTCATATCTGTGCAGAGCTGCAAATCTTGTTTCTTATGATGCTATTTTATTAATATTGTAGTTCCACTGAGATCAAGGCCATCTGTAACAAAAATGGTTTATTTGAGTTACTACTGTGGGTTGTTGTTTTTTTTTCTGTCCTTCCCCACAGGAGATGTGAAAATGCAGCAGTTACTGTAGAACCTACAATGCATCCTCTGTGGGGAAACATTCAGTGATCATGCTTGTAAACCTTACAGCAGTCTTGTTTTTCTTTTCAGAATGCGCCTGGTACTTGTGCTTTTTAGTAATACTGTGGTGATTTCTCTAAGAAATTGGGAATAATGATTAATGTAACTTTTCATTGCCATGTATTCTAGCTTATTTGTTTTTCCTTTAGCCAGTGTAATTTGGAGGCTTTGACATGTATGACAGTTTAGGAACTACTCAGATTTGATTAAAAAGTTCAGCTCTGCAGAAGGCAAAATGCCTTTTCCAAATACTAACAAAATGGATATCTTTGTATGCATTGGTGTAGACGTGTATTTACAATCAAAGCTTTGTTCTTAAATGTTTGTGTTATAAACATTTTTGGTTTTGAAGCCTATTTATGTAGAATACTGTCTACTAGCAGAATCTTTTTATGTCATAAATTTGCAGGTTTGGTGATTATTGAGCCCCTCATGAAGCATGTTTAAATTACTGAGATTATCTGGGTTGGAACTTGGATGATCTTAAGGTCCTTTCCAACCCTAACTATTCTATGATTACTGTAATGACTTCATTTGGTTGTGGTTCAATGTTAACATGCATATTTATCAAGTTGAAAGTGTCTGACCATTAAGATTATGTGCAAGCCCTAATTTAAACAAACAAACAAAAAAACCTGGGATTAAACTGAGATAAAATATTCCCGTTCCAGAGCCACTGATCTCAACAAAATTAGTTTTGGGATTATTTTGGGCAGTATGTGTCAAGTAATGTTATGGTGACATGCCTATGTAAAGGTATATCAAAGTCTAAAAGGTAGCTGACACCAAAGTATTGCTACTTTGCTACTGTACTGGGAGGATTTAGAAAAGTATCCCAGCTGGAAATGTATACTGTGAAGGTTTGATTCTCCTCCTGGGTTGCAATGCTCAGGGGAGCACTAACACTCACACCATGTCTTGGATAATCCTAGCAAAACCAGCTACAGAAAACGTTAATTATATGAATACCTTATTACCCCCAGAGGTTCTCCGTCCTGCTGGACCTCATCCCTCCTGGTTCACCTATGTCATGCTGCTTTGGTACTTGTTCAAGTAGCAAAAGGAGTGTGTCTTTGCTGCCCAGTACTTTGTTCAGAGGTTCATACAAAGTGAAAGTGAGCTTGACTACTGCAAAGTTGTTATGTATTGATTTGCATGGGTGTAAATGACTACAGAAGCAGCAGGGTGGTGGATCATTAGGACTCCAAAATCGTCATTCTTCACTGGAAGTTTGTTTCGGTAACTTAGATACAGCTCGTGAATGGACAATAAGAATCTCTGTTTAATATCTATGCAGTATGAAGCAGGCTACTTAATTACATACCTTTCAAATAAGTCTAGAACTGGATGAACAGTAATGCTTATGATCTATTATTTTATGGACCCAAAGTCTTCTGGGTTATGTTGAGCAGTGATCTTGCAGCAGAACTTGGATCAAATTTCCTGTATTGTAGTGCTGGTAAGCATAGAATGTTTTTAATGCATATAACAGTTCTGATGGATTGCTGATCTGTTTTGGTTGTAACCTACAAAAAGTTTTTACCTTACTTAGCTTTTCAGGATGTTTGGGAGGCAAACACAACAAAGAAAAGGAGCTGCTTAAATAAAATGCAGGGTGCATTTGTGGTTTAAGAGAAGCCTGACGCTTATGGAAGCGTGGCCATATCCATCTTGTTTCTGTGCACACTGCTGCCCAAAACGCTGTGTTTTGTGGTGTTCTCCTAGAAAGCATATCTGCTTAAAAAAACCCAAACCAGCCAAAACCAAAAGAGCAACCAACAAAAGAAAAACTTCTGCCAGGAGTATTGATGAGAGGGACCCCATGTATTTAAGAAATGCTTTAACAGTGGATACTACTGCAAAGTCATTACATTGGAAGGAGTATGTGTGCTCTAGTGACTGCACAAGAATGTTAGGTACCCTGTGCTTGTGAGAAGAAGATGGGAAGCAAATGGCAATGGGAAGTAAAACTCCCTGATCAGGAATCAGATGCTACAGCTCAAGTAATTGGGAAAGCCATGGGGTAGAGCAGAGTGAGAGCATGTCTAGAAACTCAAGTGAAATTCAGAAAATTGGATTATCCATAACCCAAACACTGCTGTGAGAGAGACTGTCATGGGGAGCAGGCAAAGCTGAATAAGGCTGGGGAGCTTGGCTGGGAGCAGTGGAATCCGGAGTCAGCTGGGAGCGCACAAGCAGGGTGGGGACATGGTGAAGGGCAGTGACCAGGGCTCATTAAGGGCATGGAGCACGCCCATGGGGGTCTATTTGCAGACCTAGCGCTGAGCTCCCTGATGGGAAAAGTCATTCAAGGCAGAAAAGCAACAGTTTGTTGCATGAGCTGAATTGCTGTAGCTTTTTGGGCATGTACAGGCATAGAGGTGGGTGGGTATTTAAGGGATGGGGAGGCTGAATGATAAAAAGTTTTGGGGAGAGGGAAGGTGCCCGCAGGAGGGTGCAGGGTAGCTGCTAGGAGGCCAAAGCGTTTTTTTTTGCCACCAGCAGTTATGGCAGCTATGGTGGAAGGATCAAGAGGAAGATGAGTGAGGGCTGCCTTGGTCCTGCTCTTGCCAGCTCGGTGATTGAATCTAATTCCTTGCAACCCTCTCTTCCTGAGTGAAGCTTGCCACCCATTCTGGGGCAACTTCAAAGCCATTTGTGCATCTCCTACTAAGCTTTCCTCGCCCCCCTAGTGCTTAAACAAATGTCACCATTGTAAGTTAATGTCAAAGTGTTCTGATTGCGTTTTTGTTGTGAGGATAATTTTTTGAGAGAAGAGATATTTGTGGTGCGTTCTGTCAGTTTTAGGCCACTATTGCTATTGGCATAAAAGAATAAAAAGCATTCCATTTTACTTAACGTGAGCTTTTCTCTTAAGACGCTTTCAAAATACAATATAGGCAACTCACTGTAAAGTAGTTCTGGTTTCTTGCATTAAATTGTTTTATGAGCTGTACTTTGGTTTGGAAGAGCCATGTGATTTCACTTTTTGTTCTTTTAATTTTATAAGTTTTCATAAGTACCTGGTTAGAAGTTGCCTTTTGCTCAGCTAAAGTGACTGCTGTTCTCTTCAATGCCAGGGCTATCAGAAGATAGCACTATGAATGATTTACTGTAAGATTCATTTTTCCAAATGAGATTACATAGGAGCTTATTAAATTAACAAATGTAATAGTTTAATAGAAGAATGATATTCCACTGGAGTATGACACACCTCCAGGCCACCTCATATAAATACTGTGATAAAAAATTATATGAACACTGGCTGAAAAATAGGCAGTGGAATTCATCCAAGATATGGAAAAAAGACACGCGGAAATGTTTTGTGTTCTGCAGTAGATAGAGCCCAGTCCAGAGACTGCCTTCAGCGGGAATGCTGTGCATGAGATCTGAGGTCTGTCCTCACACCTGAGCCTTGACACTAGGCTAAAGAGAGATTTGTTCTAGGAAATAATGTGTGGATATATCCTGAAGGAAGTCTTGTCTTCCAGTGTTATGTAAAATTCGTTGTACTTGCCTATGATTTGGAAATGCAAGTCATAGTATTCCCATAGCTTGTGAATTTCCTTCTCAGAGTGTTATAATTCACAGTGGCAGTTGCTTCCTAAAGCAATGCAGATTTTGAGTGCAAACATTGTATCTGCAGCCTCTGAAATCAGTGGTGTTTCTCCCATTGCCATCGGTGGAGGAAGGATTGGGTTGAACACAAATAGCCAATTACTGAACCCTGTTATTTTACTTCAAGATTTTCTTTTCCAGGCTGCTAAAGACTTAAAATGTTGTTAATTTTGTTATGCTGATCCTACTTTGAGCTAGGTGACGTTTGTTTGGCAAAAATATATTGCTTCAAACCTGGACAGTAGTGATGAAGAATGAATTTTAGGGGATTGTTTTCAGATAACAGTTGCTTTTATTAAAAAAACAAAAAGAGTGAGTTGCTATTAGACCTGAGGGGGGAAATAAAAGATAGAGACAACTTAATAAACGAATGCACTTTCTGTGAGTTATTTGCTTGGCAGTGCTGCCATAGGGTCTGTGTTCTGAATATCTATTAACATTTCTGTTCAGATTCAATAGGCTTTATTTTTTGCTACATTTTTACAGATGAGAGGGAAGCACCTTGATGCACAGTGGCAAGATAAACAAATCTGATGGACAGGAACAGTGCTTTGAAGTAGTTCATTTCAATGGACTGATCCAAATCTCATTGAGATCAGAGCCTGTTTGTAGACTTTAAGAACATTCTCCCAGTACCCTTGGTCACCATGGAGGAGTGTTCCCTGCAGCAATACCTCCTGGCTTTGAAGTCTTGCCTCTTTTTTTTTTAACCATTATAATTACTTACTTTATGTTATATTCTTGTCCTGAGCATAATTACACAGAGCAGTCCAAGGACTGAGGAGGCTTTCTGAAGAGCAGCTAGGTTGCAGTAGTGCAGGGGAAATTTTTTTGCCTGGGAGACTGAAGTGTGATTGTGTTAAGCAACATGCTTTGCCTAGGCTCAGTAGCTGTGCAGGGAGGGCATGGGGAGCAGGTAAAGTTTAAGTGATAAGGGGAAAAAACCACTTAATTTAATGAAAATTATTCAAGGCCAGGTTGGACAGAGCCTTGGGTGGCATGGTTTAGTGTGAGGTGTCCCTGCCTATTGCAGGGGGGTTGGAACTAGATGATCTTAAGGTCCTTTCCAACCTAAACCATTTTGTGATTCTATGAAAACTGAGGCTCTTCAGCCTGGAGAAGGGAAGGCTGCTTGGGGAGCTCAGAGCAGCCTTCCAGTATCTGAAGGGGTCTACAGGATACAGAGAGGGGCTCTTCATCATGGGCTGTAGTGACAGGGCAAGGGGTAATGGGTTTAAACTGGAACAGGGGAAGCTCCGATTTGATATAAGGAAGAAGTTCTTTACTGTGAGAATGGTGAGGCGCTGGAACAAGTTGCCCAAAGAAGTGATGAATGCTCCATTGCTGGCTGTATTCAAGGCCAGGTTGGACAGAGCCTTGGGCAGCATGTGAGACGTTCCTGCCCACGGCAGGGGGGTTGGAACTAGATGATCTTAAGGTCCTTTCCAACCCAAGCCATTCTGTGATTCTATGAAATGGGGTTAGTACTCTCATTGGTCAGTGTAAGGTCTGTAAGTATCTTTCACTGTAACAATGTCCCATGTGCTGTGAAATGCTGACTTACAAGCATTAGTGATGAAATCTTGTGGCTGTTGGAGAGCCAGTAGGAGGACTCACCCCTTTGCCTGAAGAACTCACCTTCCTGAGGGCTAACGCCTAGGCTCGTGTTTGGATATGACCTGATGCTGGATGGATGATCCCATTTAGCAAGAAGAGGTGGGACTGACAAGTGTGTTAAGCAGAGCAGCAGTGTTAAACTACACCTTTTTGGTGCATACTTGTGGCAATGCCTATGATATCTCAAGAAGAGGGCAGTTTTGTTGCTTTTCAAAGAATCAGTACTTATTTTGTATAAAGTAAAAACCCTGCAGCTTTAAAGTACACTCATATCCTATAACAGTACCTTGCCTTCCAAACAGGAGAGGATCACACGTTTTTCTTCACTTTCTTAAGGAAGTTGGCATATAGCTGGTGCCTGGCTTCCATATATCACTTCTCTGCAAAGAAGGAATTACGTATTTCCTTCAGACCAGCTTCTACTTCTCCAAAGATACCCAGCTCTCAGCTTGAATAAGCTGTGCTGTATCTTCCTGCAAGTGCATTTGGCATCGTTTTTAGAAATTTGAGGGCTTGAAAGGAACAGTGTGGGCACAGTGTTCCATTCACTGTGTGAGGAAAGATCCATGTTCTAACATCAAAAGGTTGCAGCATTTTCTGTCTTATTTGAAGAGTCACGAGGCAAAAGACATGACCCTACTGAAATGTACCATTTAAATGGTGTAGATGTGGTATAATCCAGAACTTACTTACTTTGAAATGCCATTTACTTTGTTTACCTATCTGTACACCTACTCAGGGATTGCAGAATGTCTCTGACTTGTGTTGTGGCATATTTGAGCCAGGAACCCATATTGCACAGTCCTCCAAATATCACTCAAGGAAAACACCAAAGCATTTACATGTCTGGATATCTGTATGTTCTAAAGAACATAGTGCTGCTTGCTCAGTTTATTATCTTCACATCCATATACTCATGTATGTATCGCATATACTTTGCATGCCCATAGAAATTTAAAGAACACATTTTTTAAATTGACTTTTTAGGCTAAATCTTGTATTATTACACAATTTTACCAGTGTCAAATGGTAATGTTGGTTTCTTTAGTAAACCCAAGAGCTAAACTTGGTAATTATTGCAAAATACAATTTCTTTGCAAAAGGAAGAAAATACTATTTTGATTCAGCATTACAACAGAGATGTATGTATAAGAAGGCAAAGTGCAGCTTATACTGCCACATAACTTGCCTACATGGCAAGTACTTTTTAGTTATCTGCTACTTTTTTGGCCTTTCGTAAATACAAGTTGCAATGGTTTATCCAAAAGGGTTTTTTAAAATAAATTGTGTTTAGACAAGTCTTGATTTTTTTGAACTGACAGGCATGAGGAGTTACCTGAGACTCAAGCTGGGACTGGGTTGTCTATAGCAATTCGCATTAGTTCTCAATTAAAATAAGTTTCTGTGTGGACAAAGACCATCCAAACAGATGAAAACCAGCGTCAGAATGATTAGAGAATGCCGAAGAGCCAACACTGCATCCAGGGGGTGGTGGGTTTGTTGGAAAACTGGTCTGCTTACCCTCACCTCAGCCTGAGCTGGGGTTGTCGGCAAAAATCTGCTGTTCGCGTTTCTAAAGAGAGAGATGCGGGCTGTCTTGTGCTGCTGTGGTGAACTGCAGCACAGAGCACTGCCTCGTGCCAACAGAACTGCTTGCACAGAGGCGTTATGGGCCGGAGGTTTAATTTGTTCTTATTTAGGCCTGTTGCATCGAAGTAGGGTTTGATTCATACTGTAGTTAGGTAGAGAAGAATATTCATGAGCTTTTGGCAAAACTCTTGGTATCGGAAGTGAATGTTATCTTCATGAATGCTGAACACCAGCAGTTGTACATGAATGGTATGTGTCAGGATAGGACCAGTGAATGCCCCTGTGGAAAAATACCTGTTCCTTGCAGTTTGGACAGTGGAAATTAATCTTTTATCTTCTTGACTGTGCATATACAATGTCAACTATACTGCTGAATTAGTGAAACAGTACATGACTCTTGGAGGGGTGTGTGTGAGTTTTGTTTGGTTTTAGTGGTTGCTTGTCATGCCTGTCTGTATTTTAATGGCTGTTCAAAGTGCATTTTCTCTTCAGGAATGTCATACATTTCTAGTTACAGGTTGATATCTGAATCTATGGGCGGTGTTTGTGTATAGCATAGCTTTACCCCTTTGGGTTTACTCCAGTAAAATAATTAATGGATGAATGCAAATATGGAGATAAATGATACAAAAGAATAATACTGTAGAAAAGGTGTAAACATGCTGTGTGTTTGTATAACTTCATATCACCAGTTATATCTCAGTTAGGGGTCTTGGCTACTCACTGATCTGTACACCAGATTTAGCTCTGCTGTAAAACTTGAAAGTTTCCTCCCTCCTCCATGTTCTTAAAAATATTGTGGGGTTTGTTTGTTTTGGGTTTGTGTAGTTGGTTTTCTTGGTTGGTTGCTTTTTGTTAGTGTTTTGCCACTGAATGTATAATGTGTGTTTTGGTCGATGTATAAAAGACTTTACTACCTCAAGAAAGTATTTGGGACACTGGGCTGTACTGGTACTGGCAGTTCAACTGCAATTATGATTTTAAATCCCTTCTTGGAAAGCTAACTTTATGAGCATGTAAGACTGCAGACATCGGGGAAGGGATTAAGCATGGTGAGATGGCTGGATATACTACAGAGCTCTTAAATGAGCTTCTAATGATGTTAGATGAGCCACTAACAACCGAAGAATGACAAGCTTTTTCTCTTTTTCTGTGATGATTTAGTGATCAATAGCAGTAAAATAATACAGGCAATGCACTAGGGAGAATTGCTGTTCTTCTCAAGTGGTTGTTTAGCTTTTAAGATAAGCTTCGTGCTGTTTCTGCTATAGTCATGATTAATGATTCCTTTGCTGTTGACTGCACTAGGGTTTTTTTCTTCCTAGTTCCTATACTACATGAGAAGTTCACCACTGCTTCTCCCAGCTGGTCACTTCCAGCCATCCTTAGCTGCTTAATTAAGTGACTCATTGTGATGATGGATTTTATATTTGGTTTTACAAATCTGAGTGTTTTCTTCCCTGAGGACTCTGTGTTTTGTTCTGAGAGGTGTGAAAAGCAAGAAGAAAAGTTGAACTGCCAAATAACTGCACCTAGAAGTATTTAAAGTGTTGGAGGAGAACAGCATAAAAAATAACTCCCTTCTCCTGCTACTGTATGTTGTGCAATAGTGTGCTTTCTGTGGAAGGGCTGTTTGGCCACAGAAGAAAGTAGAGCTTGCTGACAATTAACTGCAGGGACCTTTCCCTTGTAATCCTATATAAACATTCTGCTGGAGAAGATGCTGCCTGTATAATTACTGTAGTGTGTGCTTGGAGCCAAAACACAGGGAGGTACAAGATGCTATTAGAGTGTCTATTAATATAGACTACAAAGGTTGTGATGAACATGCAAAATCCTTCTCTTGCACTGGAGCATAGGAAACGTGTCATGGATCCAGTTCAAATTTTTGAATGACATTTCTCCTGCATTTTGTTTTTTACTGTAAGCAAGGATAATCTGTGTGTGAAAGCTTCAGCCTGTTTAGCCATACTTTGTCGATTGTGTGAAGCCAATGTCTGGCCTTCAAAGTCAGGAACAGGTCATTGAATGTGTCTGCCAGCCCAGGGGAACAGGCTGGATGTGTAGAGCAGGGAAGCAGCAGAGAAACTTGCAGTGTGACTTAGTGAGGCCTTGACCCAAGTGTTTCTAACCTTTGCCGGAGGTTGCCAGCCATTTTAAAATAGCTGCTTCACCTCATTTTGCGACCAAATACTTCTGCTCTTTCCTATTTTTTCAATCTTATCTTGCCAGTTAAAAATAGGACATTTTATTTTATTGCAAAGCAAATGGTCATCAGTTAATGGTGAAGGTCATTAATTACATTGTCAAGTTAAAACCCAGACATCTGCAACCTTTTGCCCACATAGGTTTTTGGGTTTTTTTTTCTCTGTATGTTGGAATTATATCAGTGCTGCTTTGAAACTATTGGGAATGTGCTGACTGTATTCCAAATAGCTGATGAAGCCACAGCAGTGCTGATCAACCTGTGGATTTTGACTCGGATTCTTGATTTTATTTCTTTTTTCATGCACTATCCACCATAACCTTGTTACTGCAGACTCAGAGTCTGCACCTTAATTTTGATCCACAGCCTTGCCTGCACTGGGAAATACTTGAGAAATGGAACACAATTTGGCTAAAGGTGTAAAAACAACACATGAAGGTCCAGATTAAATTCCATTTGATGACTGTCAGAAAAGCCAGTGCTTTTACACTACTGCATTCTCTGCTAGTGCAGGTTCAATTCTCAGTAACGTATGTTTTGACTTCATGCATTCAGCTGGTAGGTCTTATTTCTGCACTGTGCCTGAGTAGTTCAAAGCTAAGTATTGAACTAGTTCTGTCAGTGCTTTTGGGGTTCTGCCTGAGATCACCTTGCCCCACAGTTACAAAATCAGGGTTTGCCAAAACTCACAGGCGTGATTCACTGTGGTGCTAGCGAGAGCAGCAATATTGGGTTGTCAACAGACTTGTTGCAGTATTGGTCTGGTTTGGTTTGGTTTGTTTAATCGTGCTTTTTTTAAAAGTTGTGTTTTAGTTGACAAAAGTATGGAGCTGTTATTACTCTTTCTGTAGTAGGCTTGCCTAGACCAGTGTTCCCAAGATTTCAGAATATGGAATGATAGTTTCTGCATGAAAACTAACTTTGTGTCATACAGGAGTTACTTTGTCAATTCCTTTTACCCCCATAGTACTGTTTAAAACAATATTATTTTTCTTGCCATAATAATATAGTGTTGAGTCTTCAGTTCAAGTGTGTAACAATAATTTGAGAAATGTAAACCCCTTGTTTTGCCTCTTTGGGAAGGCATACCAGGTGTGGAACAAAGAAGGTAAAATGCTGTGTGTGCATTTAACTTTAAGATTGATGGTAAAAGAAATACAGGCAGACACTCTAATTTTAACATTTACAAGGACACGAAGCAGCGCAAAGAAAGTGTTTTGTTTTGGGTTTTTTTGATAAGCTTCTTCCCAAAAGGCAGCATGGTTACAACACTGAAGAAGGTCGGAGAAAGAAATAAGAAGGCACAGAAAAGACAGCAAAGATAATTCTTTTATTGGGTGAGAAAGGAGTGTCTGCAATGAAGGGGCATCACTCTCCAGAAGGATGAGACTTTTAAACACCTGTATTAGAAGATAAATTGAATTCTTGTTTTCTCCTCCATCCAGCATCACATTTTTCTCTCTTGTATGTGCCAACAGTGAGGTTAAAGAGGACGCTGTGTCTCTTCTGCTGGCTTGCTTGGCTGCAGCCCCAGCCTATATGGCCAATCTCCCTGCTGGCTATAGCTGTCCAATCTGTGAGACTGGAGGGGGAAGAGCATTGCTCCCTTCAGGGTTGCTTTTGCTGATACTGATGTTAACACCTTTGTCATAAATACGACAAATATTGCTTGTGTGACAAATTGTTAGTTACTCTTACAGCAAGAGTTGGTGTTAAATCTTAGTGTATTTAATGTCTTGTGTCTTTCTGTAAATGATTCTTCCTTTCGGAATATAAGGATGGAGGTTATATATATATATATTTATCTCCCTCTCTCCCAAGTAACATGAAAAGCTGAGGAGTCTTGGATACTGATCCTAGTTAGTATTCAGTGTTCATGTTTTTCTGATCTGTGTCCTGAAGCTATTTAAGTTTCTTGCTTTTCCAGACTGAATCCCTTTAACCCCAGAAGTTTCCTTTTTCAGTGGAATAATGACATTTTCTCAGCTTAGTTGTTCTGCACTGTTTCTCTGAAGTCAGTTACTGGAAATACCTTTGGCAAGGATGAAGCAATTTCACCTTGGGATTTGGTCAGCTCGGATGGAATCTGTATGTTCTTGCCAGGTTGGATACCTTCCCTTTGGACTTCCTCCCCCCCTTCTGGCACTGCTGTATACAGTGTGGCAGTGTGACAATCCAGGCAGATCATAAATAACTTTCGACAGAGGCCTTGCTACAAACTTAATATCTTGTCATTTTGGGAATCTTTTACATGGAGAACCAATCCTCTTCCTGTCCCATGGTTTTAATTTTATTTCTCAAGTCTTAACTGCTCAGTTTGTTGCTTTTAAAGGAAGCCTCCACCTCCCCTTTACTTTTTTAGTTATTATAATGCCAGTGTGAAATCCCCCTGTCTGTGATGAAAGAAGGCTTCTGTGGATGTGCTTAAAACTACCCAAGGAAAGGATGGAACTGAGGGAAAAACAGGTGTCACAGACAGTCTTGATTGGTGGTTTCTTAAACGAAGACCTCCTGCTGCATTGTAGGGGATCAGAAACGCAGCAGTTTCATTCTTTCCTGCTCTGCCCTGTGGAGTAGTATCAAAGATGAATTTATCTTTCTCCATTCCCACTGGAATTTGCCAGCACTGTTAATACTCCATTATTTTGGAAAGAAGCCTCCAAATTGTGTTCTATTTTATGGGTCCCATAAATTGTAATTTCTGGCTTAAGAAAAATACTGGGTTGAAAATACTTTCAGATTTAAATTACCCATACTTAAATGGATGAGGAAAATAAGTGAAGGATACAGGTAGTGTGATGTTAATGAGTTTTGTAGGAAAGAGCTGCAGTGATTTGAACAATGTAATAGATTATTTGAATAATGTGTTTGACAAGTGATAAAAAAATCTCAACCTGCAGTTTTTAGGAGGGGAAGTAAACTTTCCTAAGAGGTTTACTTTGGATACTGATTGAAAGGGATTTCAGGGTGATCTCTTCTGCAGCCAAGCAAAAATAGTGTTCCGTAGAGACTACTGTTACCAAAAGTCAGCAAGTTATTACTCTACTTGAAATTTGTGTAGTTCTGTCTTATTTTTCATATATATCTTGTTTTATAAGCATGGGAATTCATATATATCTTGTTTTATAACCATGGGAATGGAAATCTGCTGTCTATGAAATAGCTATTCCTGATGCTTTTGCAAAATACTTTGACATATGTGTTTCTATAGAAAAGGCGGACTGCTTTCTCAAAACTCTTGAGACTTGCAGGGTGGTGAAACCTCCTTCTCCCGTAAGAGAGACCATCAAGAGAAATATGCTTGGTGTAGGGCAACAAGAGCAGCTGTTATTGTGGACGCTGCATATTATGTATTGGATATAAATTTATATATTGCCAGAATATAAAGATTATGAATTGGTAACCTCTATGAGAGGGTCTGATCAACTGAAAACCCTTTAGTTTACAGGGTTGTCACATCTAAATAAGATCTCATTGAAAAATAATCTCATTAAAAGGTGTAATTACCAGGTGTATGAAAAGCACTGGGAGGACTCTGGGTTAGTGTAGTCCAGGTTTCAGTGGGGTTTGAGTGCTGAAGTGACACTTCCATTGCATGAACTGCTTGATGAAATAACAGTGAAATAACTATGAATTGTATTATTTCATGGATGTAAGTTTACTTCAGACCCATTACTGCTATGATCCTGTCAACCCACCATTTTCCTGCCATGTTATCAGCAAGACCCTTAATAATGGCAAGTGAAGCATACATGTAATTAATTGCAGGACAGTGGCTGAACATTACAGATTCAACTACTACCAGGCTTGGATCATCAGTGGTTGAACATTGCTGTGAGCCATTGTGCACGGGCCTCCTGGAGAGAGGAAGAACAGTGTTCTCCTTTGTATTCCTCCTTCCCACAGCATATATGGGAGAAATACACAGTCTGGCTCCTCTGCCTGAAGCCACTAGGACATACAAAAGGGGGAATGGAGTGCCACACAATGCACTGTGCTTACCTTATCTTCTCATCTCTGGACTTGTTTGGGGCGGAACTGTTGACCAGTGCCAGTAGAACCAAGCACTGAAACATTTTTACTTAACGACCTAATTATCTGTACTTATCACCTTGCTTTGCAGGTGTATTTCAGGTATAGATGGCCTTCAGTAGCAAGTCATCCTTTGTACATGAGCAGTAAACCAGCACGCAGAGATGTTTAAGCCTACATGCGTTTGCAACACATGTTCTGTTTTCCTACATAAATCAAACCCCGGGCCTGGAGGCTATAGTTTGGTGTGAGTAGTAGTGAGAACTGAAAATTCTGCGGTTGAGCCTGGTTTAATTTTTTCCTCACACTCATTCTCCTGAATGTTTTTGCATGTAAAAGCTGATTTCTTTTTTAAAAGGTGAAGAAATACCAGCAAAAATAGCTGCCTCCCCAAAACACTCCCCCACGTCTATTCCAGTAGCGACATATAACTAGTAAAAATACAAGTAGATCTCTCAGTTCCTTTTTCCTTTGAAGACGCAAATGGTGTAGGTTTGAGTTGAGAGCATATAAAAAAGTTTTAGCTGCTAGTTTAATTTGACAGAGCCATAACTGTGTCACTTCTCATGAAGATGAGTTATTCATAACTAACTTCCTATTACTATTTTTTGCCATCAGTGCATTCTTTAAGACCAAAAAATTTTCAAGTCCTATCTGTAATTTCTGATTACCAATTGATTATTTTTTTTTTTTAGGTGGCCGCTAGAACAATTCAGGTAATTTTTCTGGAGGCTTTCATTTTGGGAACTGTATTTTCTCATTTCTAATTGCTATACTTGGACTGTGTAAGGAAAAAGCTGTGCAAGATGTGTGTTGCTTAACATTCTAAGCAGGGCTTCCTTGCCAAAGTCCAGTTGCTAACACCATGACTGTCCTTGTGAACTTGCTGCTGATGCAGAGGCGGATGCTGTGGAGCTTGTAACTTCTGGCAGAGTCCCTGTGGCTCTGCACTTGGGTGGGGATGCTGTCTAGGGAGCTGTGCTCTCTCTCCTGTTATAGTAAGCCCTGCTGGGTGGGAGGGGATGTGGCAGGGACTTGAGGTCAACTGAGGAGCAAGTTGAGGCTCTCAGGCAAAGGCACTTGCGGTTGTAAGCAAAGAAGGATGCGGAGGCTGAGGATGTTGCTATGGGATATGAAGCAAGGCATACAGGACACTTGGTTGTGTGCATTCCTCAAAGTTTTTTGTTCTGCACAATGACTTAAGTGACTTCCACCTCTAATTTTTGGAGGATGTTTATTCAAAAATGTCACTTCTTATCTTTCTCACACTAATTATTTTGTAGTGCCTTGTAATGACCATCCCAATTGCCTTCATTTTCTTCTAGCTGTGGAGTTGCTATGTTTGGCCTCACCATAGTTTATGTATTGAGGAGTCCTTTTACTCACTGTCCCTCCAGATGCTCTGTTTTATGATAGCTATTTTCTGATGATCCAAGCTTTGTAGTAGTTGAATCTGTAAATATTTTTATTGCATCTTTGTTAAGCAGCATATTACTGCAGAACATTTTATGACAGTCTTTGAATTCCAGTTAAAGGAAGCTAACATGCTTTCCCTTTTACCCTGGGAGCTACAAAATTTTGGATGTCAAATGTACTTCCTACTGTAAAGCAGTATCAGAAAGCAGTGCACTGCTTTTCTGACTAGCGTGACCATTAATTTAACCAAGTGGATTGTTCAGAACAAACATTGGTCCTTTGGTTAGTTTATTGGTAATTCCTTTCCTGTCCAAAAGAAACCATTGGGTCAAGTTAAGTTTAGATGCAAGTAATAGCTCTCTTACACAGTTACAATTTGGGTAAAATGTATTTTGGCTTATTATTTCATATGAAGGTATTTTAAAAATCTGACTAACTCAAAACACAAAATGTTTTATTTCTCTGTTTACCTTGTGAAAATCAGTGAAAACTGAGGGCTTCATTTTATTCAGCTCTGTTTTTAGAGGGGTTGAAGAGGCCAGCTTTTCTTGTGCTGGGTCTGACCTTCCTCTAAATGCTGTCTCAGTGATTCTTCCAAGGTCTGGAGAAGTCTCAAAGCTGATGGATGAATTAGTATTTCCTTTCCCTGTCTTCGTTTTGTCACTTTTGTTCTGGAAGTAGGAAGTAGAGGTAACAGCAGGCTTGGTTACAAATGAAATCCTTCAGGCTTTTCATGGGTGGTGTTTGTATTAAAATACTCGTATTTAGCAAAACCTTGGTTTTGAACTCTTAATCCGAGAAAGATGTTTAAGTAATTGGTTGGGCCTTATGCGAGTGCTTTAACAAAATGTTTGTGTACTTTGATCGAGATGAGTTAGAGATTGGGTTTAAAGGATTAGTTTCTCTGGCATCAGTGAAGGATAACTGCTAACTAAAGTTACCTATAGCAGATCTATAGGTAA
This sequence comes from Amazona ochrocephala, assembly GCA_039720435.1. Taxonomy (NCBI): domain Eukaryota; kingdom Metazoa; phylum Chordata; class Aves; order Psittaciformes; family Psittacidae; genus Amazona; species Amazona ochrocephala. The sequence goes on along the minus strand of CM077881.1, from coordinate 74,358,987 downwards.
CTAGCTGTGGAAGAAACTGCTGGAACATCTCATTTTAATATACTTCTGATGGACTTTTAGTCTCCTTCTCACTCTCTCAATAATAATAAAGCTAAGAGCTTAAACGTGTGAAACAAGTAGTACAAGGTAGCAAAGACCTCACTGCATTACAGATAATTGTAGGCCCTTCTGTAGTAGCAATGTCTAGCCTTGGAAAGAAAGCTAAGCCTGGGCTATTAAATTGTGTTATTACGAAAGTTTCTATGAAAGTCAATCTGAAGGATTAATTTGGACCAGACAAACCTTTTTGGGGAGGCAACTATGTTATAAAAAGAATGTGATAGATTCTTGCAAATGGTACTTCTCTGCTGAAAAGTGTTGGTCCCACATAGATGTAGAATTTGTTACAGCTGTGCACGTGAAGAAGAAAACACTGTCATTGATACACAGAGGTGTTTGTAAATACAAATATTGCTCATAAATAGTTTTATTCCTACCCAAGCAATTCATGTAATGTAAGCAGAAGCTTAGTGAGTTCTCATATGGAGTGATACAATACAGACTAGAGCACTTTGAGAAATGAGAGGCTTATCTTTTGGATTATTCATTCTATTTGTGGCAGTGGACTTTTAAAGCCCTGCTTTTGTATGTGTGGGTCTGTTCTTTGCTCTCAGTGTCAACCAGACAACCTCCGACTGAATCTGTGATGTAAATTGCTATGGAAGTAGGCTGAACCAGATAGTGCCTTCCTTTATCCACTGCAAACTTGTGCATGGGGCTTCACAGGTATTAACAGAGGCAGTTTTTAAGATAAGAGTGAGACAGGGCATCGGAACAGTTTTCCACATCGACACTTAATGTCATCTTTAGGTTGCTTACATCTCAAGTGTCCTTGGGCAGTCTGACTGGTCAATTCTAATATTGGATTAGAAACAGTTGGTAAGCCTGTGGCTCTTGTGTCATGATGGCTCATGTTGAAAGGAGAGCCCTCTTTGTTAGTGTTGGACAAAAAAGGTCTTTGATGCAGAGTCTGCACACTCAGTGGTGTTGATGGACAGGGGTAGAGCAGTTGATGTCATCTACCTGGACTTGTGCAAAGCGTTTGACACTGTCTCACATGACATCCTTGTGTCTAAGCTGGAGAGACATCAATTTGATAGGTGGGCCACTCGGTGGATAAAGAACTGGCTGGATGGCTGCACACAAAGAGTTGTGCTCAATGGCTCAATGTCCAGCTGGAGACCAGCAACGAGTGGTGTCCCCCAGGGATCGGTGTTGGGACCGGTCTTGTTCAACATCTTTGTGGGTGACATGGACAGTGGGATTGAGTGCGCCCTCAGCAAGTTTCCCGATGACACCAAGCTGTGTGGTTCGGTTGATATGTTGGAGGGAAGGAATGCCATCCAGAGGGACCTTGACACGCTTGTGAGGTGGGATGATGCCAACCTGATGAAGTTCAACCATGCTAAGTGCAAGGTCCTACACCTGGGTCGGAGCAATGCCAGGCACAGCTCCAGGTTGGGCAGAGAAGAGATTCAGAGCAGCCCTGCAGAGAAGGAGTTGGGGGTGTTGGTTGATGACAAAATGAGCATGAGCTGGCAGTGTGCGCTTGCAGCCCAGAAAGCCAACCGTACCCTGGGCTGCATCAAAAGGAGCGTGACCAGCAGGTCGAGGGAGGTGCTCCTGCCCCTCTACTCTGCTCTCATGAGACCTCGCTTGGAGTATTGTGTGCAGTTCTGGTGTCCTCAACATCAAAAGGACATGGAACTGTTAGAACAAGTGCAGAGGAGGGCCACGAGGACGATCAGGGGACTGGAGCACCTCTCGTATGAAGATAGGCTGAGAAAATTGGGGCTGTTGAGCCTGGAGAAGAGAAGGCTGCGTGGAGACCTCATAGCAGCCTTCCAATACCTGAAGGGGGCCTATAGGGATGCTGGGGAGGGACTCTTCATTAGGGACTGTGGTGAGAGGACAAGGGGTAATGGGTTTAAACTTAAACAGGGGAAGTTTAGATTGGATCTGAGGAAGAAATTCTTTACTGTGAGGGTGGTGAGGCACTGGAATGGGTTGCCCAGGGAAGTTGTGAATACTTCATCCCTGGCAGTGTTCAAGGTGGGGTTGGACAGAGCCTTGGATGGCATGGTTTAGTGTGAGGTGTCCCTGCCCATGGCAGGGGGTTGGAACTGGATGATCTTAAGGTCCTTTCCAACCCTAACTGTTCTATGATTTTATGAATACAGATCTTATCCTCGTGTGCTGCATCCTCTGTTAATATTTGCAAAGATCCTGTTTGTATATGTCACCTTTGAAAATCTTGTGTCACTATTGCTAGAGGCTAGTGAAGTCAACTTCGGTGTATGCCATCGGTGGCAAACACTATGGATTCAGTAAAGCTGACTTATGCTGACCTGTTACAGTGTTACCTGTGGTCTAAAGCCTTTGTGTATATCAAAAAGAAGTGAAAGGACTGCCCCTGTTGTGTGCAGCTCCTTTCAGAAAGGGAAATAGCAGAGATGAGACCAACTTCTTTTCTATTTGTCATAGTGGGAATGATAAATCTTTGCGCTTGTTTTATAAAATTATATTGCAATTCCAGTATATTATTACAGTATTATTACAGTTGGACTCGATGATCTTAAAGGTCTTTTCCAACCCAAATGGTTCTATGGTTCTATTTAGACCTGTCTTTGTGAAACTAACTTTTTGAGTTGGCAATTTTCTTGGTTGGTCGAAAAAGTCACTGTATGTGGAAAAATATGTACAGAAAATGCCATGGAAAGGATAAAGATATACATGCTTTCATGCAGATTTATAATCTTGATCTTGCATGTATTTGGCAAGAAGCCTGTTTTTCTAGAGGTTAAAAGTACATTATACGTTCCATCAGATTATGAGTTATTCTCAGAATAAAAACCACAACACTTTGTGTGAATTTAGCTACATAGAGCAGGCATTCAGCAGTGAAGCTGTTCTGTATGTGTGGTGATTATTTGAGATGTGCAGTAAGTGAAGAAAGGGTGCAAGATTGATCTGCCCTACACGAACATTCATTTAAAGCCTAGTGTATTTAGATGTAAACCCAAGCAGCTGCATTTGTTTAGCCCTTTCCTGATACTGACACAAACAAGTGATATAACAGAAAACAGAAATATGAAATGTTGTATGATCTAAAATTGTCTTTGACATCACTTGGGTCAGGACTTTGCTTGCAGCCTCTGTGTTGTGAGCGCATGTGTAGCAGATCATCTATTTGTGATTCTTCACACATCTGAAGTCAAATGGCTCCTCAGTATGAGATTAAATGAATGAATGTGAAGAGAACAGGCTTCATCAGCGCTGCAGAAATCTTGGTGCTCTGGATACACAGACTGCATAAGTACCTTGGACCCAGCTTTCAGGGTGTTCTTGGGCCTCTTGCTCTTTCACTGAATGAAAAGACAAGCAGAATACATTCATTGTAATTCTGGGTGGGAGTAGAAGGGTGTGTTGTCTTTAGCCTTTTAATGAGGCTTTGCAACAGGCAAGAGATGTAAGAGAAGTAACTTTTTCTTTACAAATAAATGGAATTATTGCTTCAGTCTTAGCTGTTTTCCACCGAGTGTTAGCGGTCTGAAGTGTGGAATAGACTTGGTGAGGAAATTCAGGCTTACGAAAAGTTACTTTGCTCATAGGAAAGAAAAGGTTTCTGAATCTGTTTCACTGCACACTGTGTCCTGCAGACAGCTTTTAAGCTCACAATTTAGTATTGCATTTGAAAAATTCAGAGTCATTCATGGTAAAGGAGTATAATTTTGTGAGCAATAACTTGATTTTATGAAGAAGTGGTGTAGCTTTTAACAATAAGCAGCAGGTTGGAATTTGAATTGAAGCAAAAACTATTTGAGGACTGAACTGTTCTGCTCATCCCCGTATCAGTTGCCATTGCGTGTCTTTGTCCAGTTTTCATACAAATAGGATAAAAAGGGTGAAGTACTGCAAGAGCAGCAGTTCTGCAGCTTATCAGAAAATGGAGTACCTAGCAGATGTCAGTGGTTTCACAAAGTAGACTTTTTCTTTAGTCTCAGATCAGGGGGTTCATCACATACAGAAGCTGTACTTGGGCACATGCTTCAGCACCAACTAGCACAGGTATCAAAACCTGAATGGTAACCCACCACAGCAGATGCACTGCTGATAAGGATATTGCAAAATACTTAGAGAAAACTATTTTCATCAATGTTAATAATTATGGTAATAGGAAAATTGTTGACTAGAGTTTAGCAGTAGCTGCCAGCAAACATGATTTGTAGCTTTCTCTCCATTTGTGGGCACTGTAAAAATAAACTGGCTTGTATGCAAGGCTTGTGGTTCAGCAGCTATCTTACTGTAGTGGTATCAGGGAAGACCTGCTAGAAAGTAACAGTAGCTCTTGGGAAAGCTCAAGGTTTCACATATGTTGTAAAGCGAAGGAGAGATGCCCATGAAACTCTTATTTATGGAACACCCAGTTAATTCTAATACTTCTGTTCCTCTGTGGCTTTGCTCAGGTAGTTTCTGTGTTACCCTCCTGCTCTTTTTGATGGACCTCCCAGCTCAGGAGGTGAGCCTGTGGCTGTCCTAATGCAGAGGAGTGTTCTACATGAACAGTTTCTGCCACAGTGCAAACCTGATCATGGAGTGACAACAGTATTGATAATAAGTAATAGTTCCAGGCTTTGCCTGCTTGCTCCATGCACATTTGCAAATAACTCACTGCAGCAGGATTTGGATGCGTCCAAAGAGAGACTATTTGTTTTTAACAACATAAATACAAAGAGTTGAACACCTTTTGCAATTACAATAGCTTCAAGTCTGCAATCCATTATGGGAAGTTTATTTGCTACTTTTATCACGTTTCCAGAGCAAATTGACAATTAAAACTAAAGCTGACACAGTAAATCCTGCTGTGTGACAAGCTTGCAAATTCCGCTCTCCCACTCAGCAACAGTGAGTAATGGGTTTTTGTAGGTGTGTGATATATCATTAGGGATTTTTTTTTTCTCCGTTACTATCACTGTAGGGGCGTGCTCTGAGCTTGGATCAGCAAGTTTTTCTACCTTTCAGTAGATGTTGCTTTACTCTTAGTTATAATTCTTACTTAAGAGAACCTGCTTTTTTATGGCATTACTTACAAGAGTCGGGGCCCCTTTGTTTCGTGTTATTAACTTCCACTGGGAAAGGCTTTATTTCCCTTGTCTGATTTTAGAGATGCTTTTTGCTATCATGGGTATATGAACCAGTTCAAAGTTACAGCCTCTGAAGAGTCCTTTGCTTTGCCTCTGGATAAGTCAGTACAGGTGGTGCACAGACACAGACAACCTGTTCTGTGCTTCATCCTCAAGTATTAGGAAGCCCTATCTTTATCTTCTCTTGGATAAAAGGAAGAGTTCACTGTCTGCCATGCCAGCCTGAACCTCTTGAAGCTTTGGTTGACGAAAATGCCTAATGTATTGGACTTCTGCAGAGATCGTCCTGTAGTGGGTGTGCAACTGTAGGACCAGGTTGCAGCAGGCACCCTTGACTGCAGAGCTACCTCTTCATGTGGGAAATGTGCTGAGGTAGGCACCATGTGTGCTGGGCACTATTTGGCAAAGTTTTATGCTGTGTTCTTTCACTGGGTATGGTATACCATGTTCTGCCCTACTCTTTTTCTTCTGCTCACCCGGGTGCAGATGCTTTCCCACACTTGACCCTGTTTTCTTTGGTTAACCTAGTTGCTGTATATTGCTAATGTAGCCAGCAGTGGAGCTGGTGAGACACTGCCATGGCAGGGAACAGAGGGAAGAGAGCTTTTACAGATGCTCTCATTCCTTCTGGGGCTGTGGGAGGTGATTTTGGGATGTTGGGGAGGGACTCTTCATTAGGGACTATGGTGAGAGGACAAGGGGTAATGGGTTTAAACTTAAACAGGGGAAGTTTAGATTGGATATGAGGAAGAAATTCTTTACTGTAAGGGTGGTGAGGCCCTGGAATGGGTTGCCCAAGGAAGTTGTGGATGCTTCATCCCTGGCGGCGTTCAAGGTGGGGTTGGACAGAGCCTTGGATGGCATGGTTTAGTGGGAGGTGTCCCTGCCCATGGCAGGGGGGTTGGAACTCGATGATCTTGAGGTCCTTTCCAACCCTAACTGTTCTATGATTCTATGATTCTATGATTCTATGATTCTATGATTCTATGATTCTATGATTCTATGATTCTATGATTCTATGATTCTATGATTTTCATTGGGCTTTTTCCACAAGGAGCCCTTCTTGCAGTACTGTATGTTGCAATGAAGGCTATCTCCAGAAAAGCATTTTCATGAATTCTATTGCATTTACAGGACATACCAAAGATTAAGTAACAGGAGTAGTGGAATGTGGTTATTCCAACGTAATACTAGCCTTTAATGATAAGTCAGAAGGATATTATTATGATAGAGACTACATCTGTGATTAAGAGTCCATGGAAACCACTTTGATAACACTGTTGCTGGTGCTGCTGGATGAGAGCTTGGTGCAGACTGCATAGTGAAGGAAAAATGGTAGGGGAGTTGCTTCTCATTTGCTATTAGATTCATTCAGCCAAAAAGCTCTTACCATTTTATTTCAGATCTGGAAGCAGATGTATCTGCAACAGATTTCATACAAGGGCCCTTGCTGTCATTAGGCTTTTGTGCAATATTTCCTTTTACATGCGTATGTGCAGACCGTTTCGTTGAACATCATGGCAAGAGTTTAGGAATCAAAATTTATAGTACAAATTAAATACATTTTGGGAAGCTGACGCTTGAAATGGAAACAGTGGAGGAAAATGAACATATTGAACCACCTACTTACTGCTTACTCACTCTGTTTCTTGATACACTCAGCTTCTGCTGGGTTTGCTACAGCACAAAGATTAAGAAGGCTGATTCTTCCCTTCCTTGCCCCTTGCATTGCTGTTCATGCTTGGAGAGAATATTGTTTCATGTTGATGATCTTGGAAGACTGCAGGGAAGGGTGGCTGTTGGAGATGGACTCCACTTTCTGTTTTCTGGTCGTGGGTAGGTATCGGCTGTGTAACATGAATAACCGGGGAGTTCTTTAGCTCTTGGCTATACACCTAATAAACTTTTTTTTCAATACAAACAAATGCCAGAAAGAGAAGAAAGCTCCAGGGCCTGATTCTTACAAAGTTTCTACAGGTGACTGCCCCCACATCCACTAATGTGGGAAAAGACAACTTTCACGAACAGCCGCAGACGCTTTTCACATTGAAACTACAAGTTGCGGTGAGCTAAACTGGTACATAACTCCCTATCTCATAGTATGTTACACGCAAAAAACTTTCAGATGTGCTTTGGGTAAGGTTGCGAAGTCAGGCACTCAAAGTGTAGATTCGTGGGTGCAATTAGGTCTTTTAAAGATTCTCCTGGCCTCTCCTCAGATATTGGCAAGGCAACATTTGTTTTCCCAGCTTTGATCTTGGAACTGCTGTATTATTTTAGTACTCTAAGATTTTTCTCTTCTTTAAAGGCAGGCACCTGATATGGAAAACTTGAACTCGAAGAGTTGAGAGCTGCCAAGCAACTGAAAAAAAGGCAGGCTCTTGTTGATGAGTAAAATTAGCAATAGATGGTTTCATCGGTTTGGCCTTCAATGTGCATGACTTCTGAACATACAGCTCAAGGAGAGCTAAAACCATTTCCTCAACACTATATTTAGGCATCATTTACCTAACAGCAGTCTAATCTGCTAAAAAAATCTATATGACAGTTTCAAGAAAGTCAGCATCCTTTTGTTTTCTTTCATTTTGCGCACAGCCTGTGTAGGTCAGGCTGATACTCTTCGATTCTCACTTTCATGAGTAATGTAATTGCATTAGTATCATAAAGCTTTTACATAATGAAAAGAGTAGGAAATAAAAAGCATCTAAATCCCACTGTGAAAAGCCCCTCCATCATCTCAGCATTAGGAAAGTAACTGTGGCTCCATTCAGTCCTGTTGCCTCTGAAAAACTCTGTTTTCTACTGAAGTTTTAGGGGTGAGCAGTGTAGTAATTTGGCTCACATGCGTGCGTGATTTTGCTGTTTGATTCCTATTCTGTAGGCAGCAAATTGGAGCAAACTTCTCGGTGTGAAAGAAAACATGCTGTCGCGGTTGTAAAGTCGTCTTGGTCTTCTAGCCCTTTTCTGGGAACCGTGGCTCTGCCACCAAGCAGCTCTGGTTTACTGGGTCAAATGAATGTAGGGCCGCAAAGGTAGCATCACTGAGAAGCTGGGTGGCTCTTGTGGCAGTGAGAATCAGAATGATAGATAGGCACAGTTCGGTTCTCTGTTCACAGCAGAGAGTGTCAGTCTGTAAATGGAGTGGTCTTCCCCTTAAGGGTAGAGTTCTTTTTATGGTTTGGTAGCAAAACCAAGACTCTTACACAGTTCCTCGTCCCTACCCACTCAGCGTACCCCAAGGGTAATGTATTTTCACAAGTACGTATTGTGTAGATGAAATAGAGGTAAAGTTGTCAGAGAATTTTCAGAGCCTATAGCAAAGATAACTAACATGGAGACAATACATCTTAGCATTAACACCTTCCCACACATTTAAGCAGCTTGGGAAAAAAAATAAGAGAGACTGCATTAACTTTTTTCCCCTTCTCAAAGCTCTAATGGTTTGGTTGAAAACCCGCACAACTTTGGCGACTATTTCTTCACATAGATGAATGTGCTTTGTTGTACTTGCACGAAACAATTAACAGCTTCCTGTGGGTGCATCAATGTTAGCATTTCAGCTCAAGGCAGGAGTGAGTGCATTCTTGAATATAGCCCTCTGATTGATTGTGCCCTGTTACTGAGCCTTGGATCTCACTGCAGAGTGGTTTGAGGGAGTGCCTCTTTGTCTGGAGAGGCTGGGGTGGGGGTGTGCACAGGATGTTCTCCCTACTGAGTGTCCAGCCTGGGGCCAGGTTAGAGCTAGTCCCATCAAAGGCCCTTGCTGTGTGTGTGTAGGATGGGAGGTCAAGGCCTCAACACCAACTGTTTTGCTCTTCAAACCCATCCCAGTTGGGCCATGCTGCTTTGTTGATGTACAGACGCTTATGTTTGCATATCTAAAGGGTTTTAAAGATTGGCAGAACCAAGAGAGACTAGTGTGTATAATACATAAAGGAAAACCTTCAAATGATGCTTGTGGTAGTGTTTTGGGCTTTTGTGTATAATTATTTGCAAGAAGCTATTTTTACTTTTCGGCATAGATGCTTTGTAATAATCAGTGGTATTTTAAAGAATTAAATTGCACTTTTCACTAGTAATAAAAATCTAGGTAATTTTGCCAGAGTGCTGCTGAAGAGCTCATTTTTCAAACTTAGTCATTCAAGTGTAACATAGCTATTGCTTCTTCAATTATGTAGAGGTTTTATTAAGAAGCCTGACTTATGTGAAGTTTTGTTTTAAAATGGTGTTTATTAATAGATTTACTTGCTCTCTTTGGCTTAATGCAACTAATTAGGCTGGTTTTAGGCTGCTAACACAGAAGACAAAACTATCCTGGATTGCAGTACTGCTTGAAGAGATCTGAGACAAGTAATGCATGCAAAGTTAAGGGTACCTTGGGGACTTCAGTGCTTTGCAGGATATGGCTGTTGCATAGTAGTGTCTTGAAAAGAAACACCACCAGGAAACCCAAGATACTGGAAGCTTTACTCCATACTGGAGGTCAGTAGGGAAAGGATAATCAGGTGTTGAACTTTCCTGGTGTGGGAATTGGTCCCTGGGTCCTGGGCAGTCACCAAGGTCTGAACTGGAACAATTGTGAGAGCTTAGTTTGGCTATGAAGATTTCCACATCAGAAGTGTTTTGTTTGCTGTCCTCACTGCAGGAGCTCTGGGGAAATACATGCCACTCTCTCCTCTGCTGGGACACTAGTAGGATTTTGCATGGTCAGTTGTGTCAGTATCAAACTGTCTTGCTGTAACTGAGGCTGGGCAGCCGGGTATGTCAAAGCAGCTGCTGAGACAGTGCTTCAGCATAAACCCTGTCCCTGTGCTGCACTTCACAAGGCAGCTGGGAGCACTGAGAGCCTCTCTTTTACCGGCTATAGTTCTGCCCAACCCAATGGGCCTTGAAGACAGGGTGTTGCCTTGTCTGGATATGTGCCTTCTCCACTGGCCTTTTGTTTCCTGATAAGAGGGGAAAAACACCCAATAATTCCACTCTGCTGCTGCTCTTTCTTTTAAAACCTATTTGTACTCCTACCTCCACCCCCCATGTCTTCAGACTGTTTCTTAGGTAGTGACTAGCTAACTGATTAAGAGATTCACGTGGTGCCTGCAATAGTCTGTTTTGTGACGTATAAGAAATACATTTTCAGTGTCGGGGGACTCCTGCGTGTACCTGAGTCCATCTGCCAAAGGAGGAGAAAGAGGTGGATGATGAAGTGAGAAAAACTACCCCAAAAATCTAAATGTAGAGAGCTTGATTTTTCTTGTGTGTAAGGGGGGAGGTAGCTAACTGCTTTGTGCAGATAGCAGATGGTCTATTAGATACTTTTGTTCATTCTGCAATGCTTCATAATCACAGTAGATTTTAAATAAGAATTTGTTATAGTGGCTTAAGTGCTAATGTGGCATAAACCTGTCTTTTGGTAATATTCATTCTGCTGAGTTACTTGTACGTGCTGGAAAGGAAGCTTTTTAGTCAATTCCTGTCTGAGTGACCTTGATGGGGGGGGAAAAGAAGCCTTTAAGAGGCATATTTACTTTTATTATTCTTGGCCTGTCTTACTATTTTCTTACCCTTTGAAAGTGCTGGGGTAGAAACAAATTGGCATATTGCAGTGTATTGTCAGGGGACATACATAACCAAAAAAAATACAAAGGTAGAACGTCTAAGTTATTCCCTCTGATTTTTGTGGCTTTTCTTGCAATCACTTTGTCTCATTTGAAAATATTTTTCTTGCCTGCAAGCTGTGTGAAAAATCCATACAGAGCAATGGAAATTGATTAATGCTCCTCAGGGGAGCAGTTCTGGCTATGAACTAACTATTGTCAAATGTAGAATGTAAACAAACTGCAACTTTAAGCTTTCCAACTGCCTAATCGTTCTTTGATGGTAGTATTGGAAGAAAATGTGATGATCACTGAGAGAGCATTCCCAAAAGAGGTAGGGGTTTAAAGTTGATACGGCACTGTCTCCTATCAGTGCGGCTCTAGAATCCTGTTTTCTTACTCTGCCAGGCCCCACCTTGGTTACTCTAAGGTTGATAGGATGCAGCATGGCCTAGGAGAATTTACTGGGGTAGTGCGGCTGCTTTCTCTTGTGAACAGTGGAGTTCAGCTCTTCCTACCTGGCTTACCATTTTCTTTCTCATAAGAAGAGTGTCCCCCCATCTCCACAAGGATTTGGTAGGGGTTAGTAGGCTGGGTGTACTCCAGGGATCTAAAATGTAATATAGTCCTACTTCATTGGTGTTTGGAGGGAGGGAGTGACCTTTGCTCCATCCTTACAGCAACGTGGAATTGTGGACGGGTCTCCAGGGCTCTGTGCAAATGTGTTCCTGTGTCTGGCACCAGCTCTGACAGCTTTTGGACCTGGTGAGGGCTTCCTAACACAGCAGCATACCTGCTGTGGTTTGATTTTTGGATTCTTCTCAGCTGTGGAGGCTGAAGCATTAGTATTTTGTTTGTTTGCAGCCTGGCAGAGGGAGCATGGATATTGAAGCGGGGTGGTTAGGACTGGCTCCAAACCTGAGAGCAATAACTGTCTTTAACGGTTTTTTGTGGTTTTGTTCGGGATGTCTTAGGTAAGACCATGGTTAAACCCAGTCGAAGATCCAAAGAAAGCATTTCCAGCTCTGTTTGTCAAATCAGTTCTGTTCCCTTTCAGTTCTAGTTTTGCTTCCTTTCTTCAGGACAGCAAACATAACAAAGGAGAATGGTGAACAGCCCTTCCCTGGAACTGCTGTTTTCTTCCTTGGGTCATTTGGCAGAGTAGGTGCATTGACCAAACGGTTGATACTTGCAGAGATACCTTGAAGCCAGTGAGGCTCAGGAAGCAGAGCAGCTGTGAGATGGTATTGGCTTCTGAGCTTCTGCCTACCTGACAGTGTAATCCAGGCACCGTATTGGCTCTAGAACAAAGATTAACCTTAGAATGGAAGCTGTTGGACCGATGGTGGAAGCATCGGTATTTGGACATGCCGAAGCACTGCCACATGAAGATCCACAGCACGGTACTGATGTACCCACTGTGTGAACCTGTATCATCAGTTAAGTTGTTTACTAAAAATATCTCTTAAAGCAGCTCTGAAGATAAAATCTCTTCTTTAGAAGAAGCATCACAGCTGTCATGTGTGTATTCCCAAGGAACAAAGTAATCACTGTATGCTTATGAGGTGCTGTTTCTTTCTTCAATTTAACTTGAACTGTGAAGGACAAAGAAAGCTTTTGCTTGGGGAGTGATTGTTTTCTTTGGTGCTTTTTTCATCTTGGGTAAAGGAAATACCAATTGTAAACATTTCTTTTTTGTTTCATTAAAAAGTACAAATACAAAAGAAACAGCATGGCACTGTCACCTCTGCACTCCTTGTGACTTCATCCCGTAAGTGCAAAGGACAGGATTCAAACCTGTATTGCTTTATTAATTACTGTGGGGGCAGTCAGCAGGAACTGACCTGGACTGTTCTTGGTGGTGGGGAAGATGAATGGAAACTGAGAATCCTTTTGTGTTTCTTTGCTTCTCAGAATTGTAGAGGCTGTTTGAATACTGCGTGCTTCCTAATGACTTCTGCCTTTCCCATTCCTCCTCCCCACCCCCTAGGATTTAAAATATTTAACTTGCTGAAAGACTTTGGTTTGAAATCCTCTGAGTGGGAAAGCACTGATTGTTGGGTGAGTTCAAGTGTAAAATTGGTTGTAAGTACTCGTGGGGGACCAGTGCGATGGAGCTGAACATTCACTGAAAATAAGAGTATTCAGAATACATTTGGTATTTGATATTCACTGCTGGTTTCTAAGAGCACAGCCAGTAAATATTGAATTCAAAGGCCATTTAAGTCAATCAAAATGATCTCCGTGTGATTAATTTGGGCTGGATTTTGAATGAATTCCTTCTTCCAAGGTACTTTACCTGAAATTTCTATTGCAAGATGCGGATCAGTTTTGCTTGGCTGTTTCATGAACATGGTTGTATAGTGGCTGAGGTGAATCAGACTGTCATATGTATCTTAACCACTAATTAATGTAAGCTACGGGATAAGTGTGTAACGTTGATTTTCAGGAAAGAACAGGTAAAAGCAGATTCTTTTTTCTTTTCTTTTTTTTTTCTTTTTTCTTCATTTACACGTATTTAAAATAACTTCCTAAGAAGCTTAAAAAGAGGGATTAAAACCAATGTTTTGGGAAAGCTGAAAGTAAAGTTAATATTGCTGCTTAGGGCTTGCTTTTGCCTGCTGAGGATTACCAGATGCTCAAAGTAATTTCATTTATTGCCTAAGCTTTGTCAGACCCTTCTTTAGAGGTGAGGGTTAATCCCCTGTAAAAATGACTCTGTTCTGTATTGTGTGCCATTAAAACTTGCAGAACTCATTTGGGTCATTGGTTATATTCCATCATTCCTGTTACATTAATTAAAGAAAAGCAGTATTTGAGGTATGTAGTGGAGCTGTCTGATGCTGTGTCCCATATACATCATACTGTACAGTATGGAAGCATTTTGCTGTTTACCTAGAGCTGTGCTGGGAGCGCTGTCTTGCAGTGTTGGAAGCTTGTGCAAGTGCTGCTTCTTCGTCCCCCCCGTGAGCAGGTCCACTGCTTGGCCTGGCTTGGGGGGATGCTGTGCTTTGCAGGGTCCTCCAGGGCTGGTCTATGGCTGCAGAGCAAGCATGACCATTGTTCCTGTTTGCTCAGGGAGGCAGTTCTCAGCCTCAGGGAGGGCTTGGACATGGGGAATTTTGCCATGTGTGGTTATTTTCTTTAAAACTCTCCTAAAGAAATGAGGGCTGATGTGTTTTTTTTAGTCCAATAAACATACAGCCGTCCGTATTTCAAAAGGCAATCAGTAGGGTAGTAAAGTCAGCTTTCAGAAGAGAGAAAATAGCAGATTTAAGGTTGCCCAGGTAGTCACACTGTGGCTAACCATGTGCATACATTTTAATGCTCTCCTTTATGGTTACATTGCCCACATGCAGTGTTTTCTCTGAGATTCTTATTTCTCCAGCATGCAGGAGGGGCTCTTTGCCTAATGATCAGCTCATCAGTATTTTGTTCTGTCGTTGTTGTGCGTGTACCCCAGGCTATATTTACTACATGCTGTTGAAGTGATGCTTTCAGGACAGGATTATTAACTAACTCGTGAGCTATTCCTTGGTTCTCATTAGTATAATAACTTAGCATTGCTCAGGCAATAATTACTTTGCCTTCCTCACCTGCAAACTGAGGGCATACCTTTAATTTTATAGACAGACCGAGACGTGGAGAAAAAAGTGTTAGAATAGAATAGTTACTAGGAGTGTTACTAGGAATGCCTGATTTAAGAAGCTTTTGTTTTTCAGAGTCCTTAGTATTACTTATCTTCAGGAATGGATCAGAGTCATCACGTTTTTCTGACACATGATGACAAGGACAGGGCTTTTTTTCCCTCTTGTAAGTTGCAGACCTGCCTGATTTGAAATTCAGCTGGTGAAAGATGGTATTTAATTGAAAAAAGGTCAATGTGGAGAGTGTTAAGTAACCCAAAAAGTAATCCGTCTCATCAGCGATTAAGTCTTTGTTTTATCAGGAAGATGTCTGCCCTTTCTCTGCTACTTGTCTGCTTTGAGCCAGTCTTGTTCTGCATGCTCACTTGAGGCTGTGGAAGGAGATGGTTGCTATCTCCTCCATGCCAACTCAGGCCAGTATTCCAATCACTGCATCAATAAAGTCCAAGAAGTGTCATCCCACCTTTCCCTCTTCTGAACTTTGTGGGACCTCCTGGGGCTTTTTAGACGCACAGCACAAAGCAAGGCTGGCTCGGCCTGTGGTGTGGGAGTGGATGCCCAGGACACATCTTGGGCAGCCTGGGGGTCGCAGAGTGTGATGCAGGATGGGCCCGTGAGCTGGTGTTCCTCTGAGCCACGTTGCAGGAAGAATTACGTTACTGTCCTGTTCCATGAGATCTCATGCTGATTTTTAAGCTCAGTCAACCAATATTAACAATTTTGCATTGTTTTCCTGGGACCTGAAGTAAAATGGTAATATTACATTTGACTCTGGGGTTTTTCCTTACTTTATTTTATTTTAAAGGGCATAAGGACTCAGTGGTGTATGGCTGTCTCAGTCCAGCCTGCTGACTGTGACACTGTCAAAATGGATGTTTGCATGTGGATATAAAGCAGTTAGTTGGGGACCAGTTAGATTTACAGTTGTTTTTTCTTTTTGGTGCTGGAAGAATCCAAAGGGCTTTAGTTTAAAGAGAGCCAGAGCCAAAGTAATCTCTCTTGCCTGGTTGTGAGTGCTTTCTGACTACAGTACAATAGCCATCCAATGCAAACCCATAAATCGTAGTCCTCCTCAGTGAGCCATGTTGTGAAGGCCAGTGGATATATGACTGTATTAGCATATGTCCTTGTGAGTAAATTGGGCAATGTGCATTGCCATGATGTAAAGAATGATTTTTTGTATGTGTTAATGTATTAGTCTTTCATGTAAATTGGGCAGGTAAGGAAGGCTGCTTGCAGGGCAAAACAAATAATGTATGTTTGGGTTATTTTTCATCATTTCCTTGCTTATATTCTTGATATTTGTATCTTGTCAAGATTTCACAGCGCCTGTATCTGTGCAGCTGTGTTGGATGTGTACTTAGCATCTCTTTATTCGGTGCTAGTTTTTGTGACTCTGATGTTTGTTCTTTCTATTCCTTTTTAAGCAATGAATACTGAAAAATACGTTGAAAAGACCACAAATGTAAAGAAAAAGTACAAAACTCAAAGAAAAGAGACTCCAAAGTAAAAATGGAGGCAAAAAAGAGGAAGCAATGAGGAAAGCGAGTGATGAGTGATGTTTTTTCAGTATTCTATACTCTATTATGGGCCATCCACTGTTTGAGAAGAAATAGATTAAACCAAGTGTGAACTCAGTGTATCTTGTTTTGTCAGTGGCAAGGCTGGCCCTGATGGATATCTGAAGAAGTGTCGTGTTTTGGACTCAAGCTATTCCACTATGGATCCCAGAACAAAAAAGCAGCAGATGTGCACAGTGACAGAGATGCAGTTCTTGGTGGAGGGTGTTTTCCTGTAGTGCTCATTTCTGTCTAGGACAGCAGCACAGAAAGCATGTACAGCGGTGGGCGCTGGTGAGCACTGGTGTTTGGTTGGACTGATGGCTCTGTCTGCAGTCAGTCTTGTTAAGATTGGAAGATGGGTCTCCTGTTGGGGGCTTTCTTCCAAAAATGATTTAAGCAGCCCTCCAGCTGGTGATTTAACTTAGGCTTTATGACAGGAGAACTAGTAAATTAAACATTGTATTTATTAGGTAGATTTTAACACCGTAAATTTGGATTTGTTGTTGTTATTCTGCCCCTGCCTGCATGGGTATCTCAGTGTCAGCTTCGAGTAGAGGATACTGAAATTGCGGTATAGAGGAATACTGTTATTGGGACACAGTCGCATGGTAACTATTTCACATGGCAGAAAGTGGGAAAGACATAAACTGCCTTCCTACAGATTTCTGTATCAGCAAAACATGGTATTTCCTGTAAATGCATGATTTTTTTGACACAAGAACATTACTTCTCGAGTGCTTTGGAGGGTGAGATATGGGTGTAGTAAAGTATGACCTTGTCTGGTGTTTCCTCTAAGCTTTTTGTGCACTGTAAGTGGCGTTTCCATTCAGTGTTGCAAAAGCTGTGCTGACCTTGACAAGGAAACCCAAGGAAAGAAAACCAAAATGTGTTAATGCAAAATGCAGGCTCTCTGGCCTCACAGGTAGAGTGAGTAACAGAATCCAGGGAGTTTAGAAGGTCGTGAACGAGTCAGCTGTGCAGTGTTAGTGGGGCTTAGAAGAAGGGTAATTTTCCTCTGGGTATTAGTAGGAGTTGTGTATGTAGAATTCAGGTGTAGCCCTGTGTGTAGCACTGATAAAATCTCACCAGAGAGCCATATTCAAGTTCTGCATAGGACGGGTTAAGAAAGCAGCAGATTGATTGAAAGCGGTTGAAAAATGGGTTCTTGAGAGGACTGGAAGACTGGATTGTGAGGAAAATGGGAAAATTGCCTTTGTCCTGAGGCTGTTTGCTTTTGGCATCCAGTGACCTGAGAGCTGGAAGGCTGCTGCTTTGTCGCCAAGGGTTGCATTTCCCTGGCCTTCCTACAGATGCCTGTGGGAGGTGAAACCACCTATTCTGCCTGAGGAGCTGTCTGGAGAGCTGAGGCACTCCTCTACCTTTACACTTGGGAGGCCTCTCTGTGAATCACTGAATTTTGAAGGTATTGAACCTTTGGTAAGAGCAGTGTTTCTGCAGTCACAGGCACCTTGCTGCGAAGCATTTGGGAGGCCCAGTTGGGTTGTCTTTCCTCAGGGTGCTGCTCACTGTCGCTCACTGCACAGTGTGTCTTCTCCTAGCAGGCAGGATTAAAGCTCTTCACTGAATCACATCGCTCATCTGCATAAATACATCTCCTCTTGGTGATCACAAAAGACAAATAAATTGCAAATCTAAGTACCAAAATGAAACAAAATTCATGAATATTCTCCTGTGGCTGCTGATCTTAATTGTAATTTACAGTTGTTTTTTTTTAAGTTCCCCCTCCAGCTGCCCAGTCCTCAGGGTTACAGTTCCCTCGTGGCCCCAGCTCAAGAAAGCAGTTAAATATTGGTCTTAAGGACATTGTTATTCAAGACAAGCCTTTTAGTATTTTCCTAGTGTTAAACCCCATGAGAACTGGACTTAATCCTCTTTTTGAACTTTAGCATGGCCTTTTCTATTCTGAATATGGATGCATTTTAAATTGAAGCCTGACTGCCTAACTCTCTGGGGCAAAAATACTTCTTTGGACCTCATCTGACATTTTCTTGTATGAAGAGGGGAAAAAGTAACCTTTAACAAGAAGGCTATTTTCCCCATTTCCCAGTTTTACTACTTTATTACTCAGGATGTTGATCTGTGAGTACCAGAGATTCTTTGCAGCACAGGCGGAGGTCACAACACTAAAGCACAACACACAGATGAGTGTGCTTTACCCTTCTCCCACGGAATCCCTTCTGAAATGCCCAAGTCTGGGCACAGGTGGCAGGCAGCAGGGCTGGCTGGGTGGGTGCACAGGGGAAGCAGGTGGCAGGAGCTGCTGCCCCACTCCAGCCGTGCACCCCCAGCCAGTCCGTGCTCCCCCCAGCTCCCCAGGGTTGCCTTCCCCTTGGGCCAGGGGGGCTGCTGTAGGCCAAGATCACCACATTTTCCACCTCCTTTACCTCCGCTCTGCCCTATTGGTATTCAAGTCACTAGCTGCTCTGATTGGTTTTCTGATTTAAATAGGAGCCCTCTGTGAATTAAGTGGAGACCCTTGGTTTCCAGTGCAGCTTAAGCCAGGTCTTCTATTGGTGAATGGGAAGGATGCTCTGTTGTACCAACTGGCTCCCAAATAACTGTCTGTTAATTGGGTGGGTTAACAGTTGGTCCTGTTGCAAATGTTCTCTTGTCCTTCTGCCTGCTCTGTTTTTTTGCAATTAAGATAGAAGTATTTGCAATACTTCTTCTTTTCTGAAGTTACTGATTATACAGTAGAGCTGCAGACAGTTCTATTAGTTTGTGCACCCAATCAAGTGAATCAAAAGCATGTGGCTACACCATTTTGTTACTATTCATTGCTGTTAGGGTTTGAAGATGTTACATACAGGTAAGTGATTGCTGTGCAGTTGCTGATGTTTTGATTAATGTAGGTATCCAGCTGGAATGATTTTGCTGCCTTGTTTTTGCGCTGCCTCCCTTTTATGTTAGACTCAAATACCCAAATCACAAAAGATGCACTGGAGTTCCTGTGGCTCCTGTGCCATGTGTTGTGTATTTCAAGTGTAGAAGACCAGTGAGGGTAGACTGTGTTTTACTGTGCTGCTGTCACCCTCTCAGGCATGCTTGTGCGGGCAGAAGAAAACTGTCCCTGCAGATTTTGAGCACCCTTATGTTTCTTTTGTAATACACATTGGTTCTATTTCTCAGAAGAAGGGTCAAGAAAAATGAAGGAAAAGGTGAGAGGGTGTTGGAAAAGCAGGGGAAGGCGGGCAAACTGATGAGGCATTTGTTCTGTTAACGCGCATAGAGCTTCTGGTGAGGGTGGGGAGCTCAGCGTCGTACTGTAGGAGCCCTGTCATCTGAATTAAGGAGGTGCTCAGCTGGGTGCTGGTAGAGTAAAACTGCTTGCAATACGGAGTCAGTGTGAGAGAGGAGCTTGGAGAGAGATCTGAATACAAGGGTAAAATAAGGCCAATATCCTGAAACCTAACTTGAGCTGCTGCTGTCTGAAGGAGGGAGAAGACTGTAGCAAGGAAGGGGTATGCAGAGAGATACGTGATGAGGATAGTCTGGAGAGATGAAAATAACATGGGAAATGCAGCTGTGTGAATTAGCTCTTGGAGATTTGGTTCGTAGGGGTGAAGGAAAGCATTACAAAACGAGTAAGTTGGATTTACTGATTGACAAATTTTTACCTCATGTCCCTTTAAGTTCTACAAGTCTTGCAAGAAGGAAATCCACAGGCAAATTGTCTTGTTGCAAGGAAGAGCATGAATGAACGCACGTCACCCTCTCTAAACAATTTGCTTTTCAGAGGGAAAAATGCAAGATGCATTTGGTTTGTAATCTTCAGAGAAGGCGGTTGTCAGTGAAGACCTTGATAATGCTCTCACTAGTGTAATAGGCAAACTATGTATTCATCATCCGGGCCATCAATGCCTAGAATCTACACTAAATGAGGCTTTTGCTCACTTTAGAGACTACTAAGGCTGTGACAAACGGGCAATTAATGTCATTAATGATTAATGTTTGATTGTGTTAGGAGCTGTATTTAATGATTAATAGCAACATCAGTGTCTATTTATAAAAGAAGTTAATGTCTGTAGAACAATTTACTGGCTGAGGAGAAAATTGGTTGCTTCCTGTTAAATACCAAGTTAATGCTGCTGTAGTCAGAGATGCATTTGTAAGTAGGCAGCATTGTTTACTTGTAAGATCAACATAACTTTGAGAAATTGCCATAAACACATCACAAAGTTAAAGCCAGATAAATGGAGCTGAAAGAGAACCTGGAATTTTTGTATTGTTTCTCGGTATCTGTAAGTGAACTTTGTTTTGTACTGATGTTTTTCTCGTCCTTATCATGGCTCAATGAAAATGAGCATTAAAGAGTTCAGTAAGAGGGGAAAACTGCTTTTAAGTCAAACACTCCCAAGTGTTTTGCTGATCTGTAGTGAAGAAAGACAAACACTCTGATCCGTGCTTTCTCAGCCCATGCAATTGCACGCTAGTTTCTTTCACGTAACTTAAACCGTAGGTATACAACCCAGATTCTTTTTTATTCAGATAAAGTTTATTCACGTAAGTATTATTCTTTGATTGTGCAGCACAAAATGAATGAAATCATCCATGTTTTGAGCTGATTTTCCAGACCTGTCATTCTAATAATCACAATAAGACTGCTGCCCAAGGGACCCTGCGTTTTTGTTTAAATGAAAATACCTCAGAAGCACAACTCTGTGCAAGAGCAGAAGGTCCCGTGGTGAAGACAATATTGTGTTTGCATATTTGTTTAGCTTTTCAGTACACACTCTTATCCCAGACAAAATTAGTGTCTCCAGACACGTCTGCCTTGTTTAGCTTGGAAGGCTTGTATTACAGGCACTCTAAAAACTAGACTGATAGACCACCTTTTTGTTATTTAGCTTTAAGCAAGATACAACAATCTGGAAGACTTTAGTGTTATGATGGGTTTGAGACTGTATAGGAAGCTGCTGTAGGTACAGTGACTGCCCTTGGTTGTAATTATTCTGAGCTGTTTAAGAGCAGCTCTTCTCTGCATCATTCCCCCTTGTTGGCAACTGGATATTGCATTGCAGCAGTGCTAGTGGAAGGGGCCAGTTGATTTTTCTCTAAATTTATTGGATATAATCTTAGCATCTGGCATATTTCTTCAGAAACACCTTCCCAGGGAAGGCTTTTAGGCTCAGCATGGGCTAGTGCATGGGAAGCACAACGCATAGTCTTTGTCTTGGGCTCTTCCAGTAAGTTCAGGTAACCTTGGATAAGTTGTTTAGTATCTTCATGCTTTTGTTTTTTCTGCTCTTTGTTCTTGTTGTCTGTTTAGTTGGGATGATATCTTTTACTGAGCACAATGAAAAGCTCATGTTAGATTGGTCATCAAAGTATTATCATTATGCAAATGAAAAAGAGCAGTTTTTTCCTCTTTAGCTGTAGAACATTGACCATGAAAGGCACTTGCATTCTTTTGTTTTCCTTGTTAGTTTTTTATCTACTAATCTTTCTTTTGTTGGGGTTTTGTCTTTATTTTGGAGCAGAAAGCATCTACTTTATGCAAATGCCTGATTATTTCCAGTCATTGATCAAACTGGGAGAAGGAAAAAGTGAGGTTGGGTTTGTCTGATTCATGTTCAAAGATACTCTTTTACTGAAATGAAGGGAAACAAAATTTTTCATTTTAGGTCAAATGCAGTGTTTGTGATATGTCAAAATAGTTTATTCTGATGTATCTGAAGCTAACTGTGTTAACATGTGCAAAAACGTGTTGGTTCCCCTCTCCAAGGGAAAGTGAAGGTCTCGGAACAGGGCCAGGAGCTACGTTCTGCTTTGCACGAGGGCCGAGTTAGCTTCAATTGAGGGCACCGTTTGGGGTTATCACTCCTGTTGCAGGGGCTGTAAAGCCAGCTCCCAGTGCTCAGATGTAGCCCACTGGGCAGCCGCCATCCTTATCTGTCTCAGAGCAGGATTTCAAAGATTCCTCATGTGGGAGGTGAGAGCAGCGTGAGCTGAGCAGGGTGGATCCTCCACAGTTGGTGAGGCGTCAAGGTCAGTGTGTAAAAGGGAGCAGTGGTTTGCAATTCTAACATGAATTTGGGGGTGGGCAGGTGGTTACTACATGAGCTCGAAACATTTAAGTTGTGTAAATGTCAGTATAGTTTATTCTGGAACTGCTGGAATAAACTGTTTGGGTTTTTCTTTTGTAATGTTTTGCTGATCCTGAGCCAACAGTTTGAACGCATTATTTCTTATGTTGCAGCCAAAGATACTGGGCAAAATTCACCTGAATAGACCTGTTGTTTCAGTTACCCAGTCAGTTAAAGTACCAGCCCTGACAAAATGAATTGTCTAAAAAGAAAGCTAAAAAATGTTGTCTGGTCTCATAGGCAAATGTCTTTTCTGTGGGCTGTGCATTTTATAAATTAATTCAGTGGTTACAGGGATTAAAAATAAGACTGACTCTTAGCATAAAGCTTGGTGGTAATATAAAAACCACCTTATCATCCTCACTGCATTTCCTTGGTTGTAGTACACACAGCACAGAAGTCATTGAACAGTAACAGTAGTGAAGTGGTTATCATTCACAAAGTAGTTGAAACTGGAGAGTTAGAAATATGGGGTGGGAATGACATTTATAGTGTCGGCTGTGAAATACATGGAAATCAATTCTTTCATAAATATTAATTTGACATTGGTTTAGCATTTGGTAAGAGGAATTGCTCAAGATGAGAAAGCCGCTTTATTACATCTGGATAGCCTTAGGAAACACTTCTGTCTGCCATTTAAAAAAAGGTATGAAAAAGATATGAAGGTTTTAAGTTATGAAAAGCAAAAGAGGGGTTGAATGTCAAGTTAATTGGGGTTTAGAGTATATAAAGTAGGGCCAAATTCTTCTCTCCATTTACATAAATGGAGTCAAAACCCACTCTGAATGAAAAGGGAATGCAGCTTGATTGCTTTCTCAGTTTGTCAAGTGTCTTCAAGGCATCATTGCCCTGGATTTGAAAATGCCCATGTGGAAGTACAGGCTTTATTTTAGTGTAGCACATATGAAAATGTCTTAATTGAGAGACCAAAATGATTTGGGGGTAACCTTTTGATTCCTTGACTGCTTTAAAGGCAAGTTACAGAATCACACAATCGTCTAGGTTGGACAAGACCTTCAAGATTATTGAGTCCCACCCTTAACCTAGCACTGCCAAGTCCACCACTAAACCATGTCCGTAACTGCCGCATCTACACATCTTTTAAATACCTCCAAGGACAGTGACTCCCTCACTTCCCTGTACAGCCTGTTCCAATGCCCAATCACCCTTTTGGTGAAGAAACTTTTCCTAATATCTGGTCTAAACCTCCACTGGTACAGCTTGAGGCAATTTTTTCTTACCCTATAGCTTGCTATTTGGGAGAAGAGACTGCCCCCCACCTCACCACAGCCTCCCTTCAGGTAGTTGTAGAGAGCGATAAGGTTCCCCTGAGCCTCCTCTTCTCCAGACTAAACCCCCCCCAGTTCCCTCAGCTGCTCCTCACAAGACTTGTGCTCCAGACCCTCCACCAGCTTCCTGCCCCTTCTCTGGACACAGTCTATCACCTCAGTGTCTCTCTTGCAGCGAGGGACCCAAAACTGAAAACGGAATTCCAGCTGCGGCCTTACCAGTGCTGAGTACAGGGGGATGATGGCTTCCCATGTCCTGCTGCGTTATATACAAGCCAGGATGCCATTGGCCTTCTTGGCTGTCTGGGCACAAGCTGGCTCATGTTCAGTGGCTGTCAACCAACACCCTCTGGTCTTTTTCTGTCAGGCAGCTTTCCAGCCACTCTTCCCCAAGCCTGGAGCATTGCATGGGGTTGTTGTGACCCAAGTGCAGGACCCGGCACTGAGCCTTGTGAACCTTATACAACTGGCCTCAACCCATCAATCCAGCACATCCAGATCCCTCTGCAGAGCCTTCCTTAACCTCAAGCAGTATCAACACTCTCACTCATCCCCATGTTGGACGCTGCAGTAAGCAGTCAAAACTGTCGGTTATTTGTGTTGCTGTTAACAGTTCTCATTATAAGGTAGGCTACAATAGTAAGTGTACTATTTTATTTTATGCTTAAGAGTGAAACAGACAGTTACCACTGCTAATAGGCTGCTGAGAGAGGACCTGGGAGCATTTAAGAAACGTTAAACTGAGTTACATGTGTCTTTAATCATTCTTGTGTGCAGAATAATCACAGTACATGAGTTGTGCAAGCATAAGTGTCTTAGGCCATGAAAAAAGATAAAACCAAGAAAGAAGTTAAGGGCAGAGTAATAGCATATAACCTTATTACTGTAGTTTCAATACCCACAGCATTCCAGAAACGTTGATCTTTGTAAGCTCCAGGGATACAGCTTGAAGTAATACTTTCCCCCATTTTCAAAGGAGGGAGACATTTTGACTACCATTCTGTTTTACCTGATGGGTCCCTTGTTCTGAGCAGCAACACAACGTAGTATGAGCTTATCTCTGTATGTGGCTTCCCTCCCTGTTCCAGCAGAATCAGAAGTGCTCTTTCAGAGGTTTTGCTTGCAGTGTTGAGAAGTTCAAGCCTGGTCTGGGATGAAATCTTGGTCTGTACTTGGAGTCTCTCTGTGAACTTCAGTGAAGTCTCTTCTTTTTTGTTTCCTTGTTAAGTGAATCTACAGATTTCCTGAAGAAGGAATATTTCCAGAGAGAGGGGAATGCTTCCAGAATAGTTCTTCACTGTTTCCTTTCGTTGCTCTTTCTTGCCACATTACTTTATGGTATTCTCCAGGTCATGGGTTTGTTGTCATAGTGATGATACTAATCTTTGTAAAATAATAAAATGATTTAATTTTTTGACAGCAGGAAGAGAAAATAGATCAAGTTGTTGATATGCAGTACCATGAGCATTCTTGGCAGGAAATTTGTACAGATGAGAGGTCTAACAAAAACCAGACTTTTATCTTCATGGGGAGATTTTAATCAAGTTTTTGACTAATAAAGGTTAAGGCTGTTTAAAGCTGTTGTTTACTTGTCTATTCTAAAGCCATGCCTCCTTTTTTAAGGCACACGGTACTACATTTCCTTTGCAGAAGAAAAGCCCAGCAAATAAAACCAAACCAAACAATCCCTGAAAATCAGAAGTTAAAAAATGTTCCTGCAGTGTTTCTTGATTGCTGTCTTGGTTTGACGTTTTAATGATAGCCCAAAGGCCTCAAGGTCACTTTAAACCTGGTACCTCTATATAGTGGAGGATTGTCGTTACTCCCAAAAGCTTGTGGTTAAAGAGAACAAACAAAGCAGATGTTTAAAGCAAAGGCTGGGGTCCCTTCAGGTGAATCTGCACACTCTGATCTCCAGTATTGGCTTGTATCATAACTTCCTACTAGTGCAGGGTGCAGCTGGTCCTGTTATAGATACCGTGGTTTCATATGAGCAGTCTGTTTACTGTACAAGGCAGACAAAGCTGGCTCCACCAGGAGATAAATTTGTCTCAAAATTCATGACTGTCTTCTTCTCTTTTAGTTGTATAGATTTGCTTTTGTCTAAACTGCAACCTCTTGGGTTCAGTTTCTTCTTGCTGGGCTCATATTTAAGGCCAAAGACATTTAAGAAAAGAATTTACTAAAAGTCCCAAGTAAAATAGCTCAATCTTGTGAGAATGCACAAGAGAGGTAACAGCTGCAGACTGCTCCATGAGAAAGATCCTTCCAGCTATCCCAGGACACTTCTAGTAGAATGGGAATGCCTAGAAAGGCATTCTACAAAGAGATTCCTTTTTGGCTTGTGAATTTATATCCCCCTTTGGCTTCTGACATATAACAGCTGAGAAAAGTTGATTTTCTGTAAAACCCTGGAGAGATTCCTCTAACAAGGTAAGAAATGTAATTATGAGAGCCTCACTGTGAAATTGCAATTAAAGGAAAACCATTTACATCACCATGGAAGGCAGCTACTAAGTTAGTCCTGAACACTGTCCTTAATCTACCTTGAAATAAAACTAGCGTGATTTGTCTCCACAAACATCACCTCGCAGGAAAACGTACCTTTGTGGTCAGCGAGTAACAGTAGTCATTTCCTCTTCCACTACAGAGCGAGGGTGTGCTGTACTGCAACACCCAGGTCATTGCACTGACTTCTCCCTGAAAGCATTTAACCAGTGAGTTCCAATTGCTGTGTTGCCTCTTTACCCTTGAGGATAGTATTTATTGTTACTATAAGAGTAGTTCTAGTTATAGGACAGGGGATTAGATGGTTTGTGTTTTATTCTGAAGTTTAACAATCTCCTTCTATTTAAGGAAAAAAAGAAGCTTTAGAATTAGCTGAGTATATTGTTTGGTTGTTTTTTTTTCCTCCTGCTTTTCCTACGCCTTCTACCGCCACTGAAATACGGGTTTAGATACATTTGAATTTAGCTATTTAGGTAACTTAATTCTCTTAGAACATCATCTTGGCATGAAAATGAAAGTAGAAGCTGTTTAGAGGTAAATGTGGCTAAACTATAGTTTAACTAAGCTTGATTATATGCCCTTGAAAATATGAGGATTGTCAACTACTTATTCTTTTCATACCATCGCTATTCAAATGTTAATGTGCTACCATGATTTTGAGTGGGAGAGAAAATATTCATATCCCTCTCAGGTTGTCTGAGACTGCTATATATAATTAATGGTTTTCTTTTGTTGGGTTGTGGACAGGAGGTGGCAACAGGTGGGTAATTCCTTGCTTGAGCCAAGGTATAAAAATAACCACAACTGCTTGTTCTTCTGGTTTAAATGCATTGTTAAATGATGTGTTTATTGTCCTTTTCATGATCCACTTAAGATACGCACAACTGAATTATTTAGAAGAGGAAGACCCCAGGGACAGTGTGGCTCAGAAGTAGGCCTTTTATCTCTAGGTCGAAAGTTCAAATTCAAACCAGTCTGGAAGGCTGTTTTAGCATATGGTGAACTGGATAGTTAATGCCCTCATACAGCTAAAGCTTAGACTTCCAGCAGGGTTCCCAGGCATCCAAGAGAGAGCTACAGGTGGTTGGGGCACTGAATGCTTTGTTTCTCTTTTTACTTTGGGAATATTGCCCTGGAAATGAGACTGGGGCAGTATTTTGAACAATTCCATCTGCTGTAGCTGTGTGTCTTGGTTACCAGTTCAGTCAGAGCCCAGTAACTGCAAGAGAAAGAGAGGCTCTAGCTGTGATCCCATTCACCAAGTCCTTGTTTTCATAAAGTGGCAAAAAGGTGCTTTAACCATAACTGAAGATAGGTTTTGCCTTCTCAGTTGTACTGCTCTGCTGTCCAGCCTGCAGGTTGATCTTAAAAGTGAAGTCTGAACATGAAACTACTTTTCAAGGGCATCCCTCTTCAGGTAACTTGTCTAATACTATGTTCATGCAGGATGCTTTTAGTTTTGTCCCAGATAAGGCTATTTTGTTTGGTTGGGGATTTTTGTGTGTGTGGTTTTCTTTGTGGAGGCAGAGCATATTGAGAGGTGGCAGAAAGTGACTGTTCAATATTAATCTTCTGGTTAATAGCTAAAATAATAGGGAGAACCAGTTGAAATGAACACTATTCTTTCACTTATGACTAGATAAAACTTTCAGCGTATCAAGCAGTAGAGAAAACTACAGCATTCAGTCCTTAACCACCATCAAGATAAGGCTTTATTATTATTACTCATACTGATTTGCCATCTGCTAGACTTTAATCTTTAGGTGTTCACGTGCCATCAAATATGTGGCAGTACACTTCTGATTACAGGGTTAGGTCTCTTTTTTCCCCTTTTTGTTGCAAATTTAGCTCCTTCAAAATAAAACCTAATTAAAGTAATGCTGGGGGTGCTAATTCAGTAGTATCTTGTGACACTTCACTATCAGATTAAAATATAGTAATGGATTAATTATTTGGATTTTATAGTCAATACAACACATACTGGTTTCCATTCATGCGTGCTTTATGAATGTGATTCTGTATGTGTTAATGGGTTCACATCATTGTCCTTCTTGTTTGAATCAGGAATGCTAGGATTTGCTATGCTGGAAGGACAACTGCCTTGAAATTAAGACTCAATAAATCATCAATTTAATTAACAAAAAAAGGCAAATGCATTATAATTTCATTTAAACTTTAACAAATGTGAGGTGCCAGATTATGATAGAAAGTGTTTTCTTCATTCGTGTTGTTCTGCTTTTAAAGGAAGTAGGCAAGGAAGTGGACTAAAACATTCACTCAGCTCTTAAACCAAACAGAACCCAAACAAACACATGCCCTTTGCCCCCTTTTCTCCTCCAAACAAAGACCCCAAATCTTTTGCAGACTTTCTGGAAACTACTGCTGTTTGTGGTTGGAGACCAGAGAAGAGCAAAGTACCTGGTAACGCATCTCAGATGACCCATATCTTGAACTTGAATTAAAATGTTAGTCTTGAGATCTTGTGCATTTTGAAAACCAGATTAGTGGAAAAAAGAAGTGGCTTGAGTCATGCACACAGTTTGTAGGCTTGTGTGATTTTAGATTCCATGTGCCTATTAAAATAACTGAGAACGGGGAGGCAGGGATTTACGCAGGCCAAAAGGGCCACTAAATAGAAAAGCTCTGGCTTTCCTTACTGTACAGCTGGAAAATGATAGTGTGGAGGTAAAAGTTTACCTACTGCTGGTTTTGCAATGGAAGGTTTATTGACTTTTCACAGACATCAAATAAGCATTCATTTGCTTTTTAATTTATTGTCCCACTGATGAGCTGGAGGGGCCTTTATGTCTCAGGGTGGAGCTCAGGCAGCTGAGTGCCCAGCAGTGCTAGACTGGGCTGATTCAAAGCCCAGCTATTCAAAATACAGCTATGGGCCTGGACTGCAGAACCTGTAGACTGCTCCAGGAAGGGCAGTTTAGCTGGGGACAGGGCTTAGGTGGTCAGTGAAACTGCAGACTTGGTAAAGGGATTGGCATTTGTCCTCACCATGTGTATGGGCTTTGAGATCAGTAAGCACTTGGATGCTTTTGCTATTGAAATATTTTTGCATTTCTCAATGCCAGTAGATTACTAATGTTCTTAATCATGGAATCAACTAGGTTGTAAAAGACCTTTAAGATCAAGTCCAACTGTTATACCAGGACTGCCAAGTCTACCACTAAACCATGGCACTAAGGACCTCATCTACATGGGTTTTGAACACTTCCAGTGATGGTGATTCCACCACTGCCCTGGGCAGCCCATTCCAATGCCTGAGCACCCTCTCTGTGAAGAAAGTTTTCCTAATATTCAATCTAAACCTCCTCTGGTGCAGCTTGAGGCTGTTACCTCTTGTCCTGTCGCTTGTTACTCGGGAGAAGAGACCAGCCACCTCCTCTTGTTTTGTTGTAAGGTAAATAATCAACATCCCTCAGATAAGTCTGTCTTAGCAAAAAATTTTATTAGGAAGGTGTTCTTTCTAAGAGTTCTTTTACTCATTTAAAAGGAAGGAAGTGGAGACCGAGGCAGTCTCCTTAACACGATGATGGCCTTACTTTTGCAGCTACAGTGATCTGGTCCCATAAGCTACCTCTTTTGGTGAAGCCACACACTATGCTAACACTTGCCCAGCTCTTTGCAACTAGTATAAACCATGTATAGAGAAGGGCTTTAGACAGAAATGTTGCAAGTAATCTTGCTGCTGCACTTGATCTGCGAACTTATCTTGTGTGGAACTGACCCTGATGGTTCTGGGAGAGCGTAAAACTGAGGCATTTCTCAGAAATGTGTGTGCATTCACTTGTGTATATGGAGACCTCTACGAAATGGGTTTTCAATGGCTGGTGATGGAGTTTCTGCCAGACCACTTGGCACACGTTTAATCAGGGATCTGAACAGAAAGGAACTGTCCTTGAAAAAACTTAAGCGGTTAGAAAACACTTTGAAGTTACGTTGCTGTTGCTTTCTTTGATCTCCAGATGTGCCAGTCATTTTTATTCCCATGCATGCAATTATTAATTGGTTTTATATTTAATGTTTTAAGGGGAGCACTGTTTTACCTGTAATCAGCAATAAAAGCGCTGTGATCCCATCAGTTTGCTCTGGCGCAATAGAACTTACTCTGGTGGTAGGATAATGAGCTTTAGGTTTTTCCTAGAGGATTGCGGCCCTTCAGCTGTCATTTGTAAGAGTGAATCCTCAGTTTATGTCCTGTTCCTTTTCCTAGGTTTTAACCTTAAGATTGTACATTACACTACCTCACTGTAAAATATTACAATTTGTATTTCTTTTATCTATGGCAGGGGCTTTCCCACAGCAAAAGAAAAGTATGGAAATAGCCAGATCCTCTATGTACAGTTAAAAAGAGATCTGTGTGTGCAAGTTGTTATTCATGCCCTCTGCTACAGTGATTTGTTTCCTGGATCTGTACTTGCAGTGTAATTCTGAAGTATTTGCCATGTAAAAGGATTTACACAAACAGTTTAGCATGAAGGCCCACTTCTATAACCAGTTCTAGAAACCAGACCACCAAAGTGAAATCTCATTATTGTTTCAGTCTGAGCACTGTGTTCTGTAGAAACATCTGGAGAAACATTCTGTAGAGCCCATCTGGAGAAGGAAATGGAGCTGCCGTCCAACCCCGTAAAGTCATTGAGAGGCTCATGTTTTGCAAGACGCCCCCACTGTCATCCAGAGTACTGACTCGAAGAAATACTGACAGATGCAAATACACAAGTGCCCTTAACTCTCCCTGGAACCACTTTGGAGCATCTGTGGACCCAGGCACATGTTGCTGTAGGGGTTACATGTAGGTCGCACCTGCAAATTTGCTAGTTTGGGGGCTACAACATCATTTTTATAACTAAAAACCAGATTTTTTTTTGTCTTTCAAGTCATCACATCACTTAATGAGCTGTGCTTAGAGTTGGTCCTCTTCCTCTCAATTTATAGTTCTTTGAAGTAATTCCTCTCCTATTTAGAATAAAAGTGAAGCGGTCTAAGAATATTTTTGGTAACATTTTTTATGCAAACAATGCAGTTCTCTTTGGATGTGGTGCTTTTAAAACCAGTGGCTTTTCTTCACAACTGCAGAATGCAGCAGTGGGGGCTGTTTGCCCTGAATTATACCACAGGCTGCATGACTCGATAAGAAGGCACCGTGTGGGAGTAAGATAGAATTATATCCTTGGGATTATGCTAAAAATACATTTGTGAAAACAAGTGTTTTCATGGCACGGTTTGATTTAACCTGTCCTTGAAGACGACACACCTCTCGTTGCCTGGTACTGGTTTATCTTGCTTCACAGACAGCATATGGGGGAAATAAAGCACAGTAATAATGGTCAGTGTCCTGTGTATCTGAAGCTTTGCAAGCAGCAGTTGCACACTGTGTTTATAACCTCAGGCACTGCATGATTTTTATACTTATCCCTGCTTGTCAGACCAGCATTCACACTGATACAAGGGCTTGTTTGGGCTTCTCTCGTTGGAGCAATAGAGCAAATAATGTCTGGTTTTTGGGCTGCCTTGCTGGAGCATTGCCTCTATATCCGCAGTCTAGAAATGCTCAAAATTAAGATAATGTTATGAAAACAAACAGGTACAGGAGCGCTCCAAAATAAACATGGCTTTTGTTTTGCATTAAAAAAGTTTATGAGAATATTTGCTGCTTGGAGCTTATGTAAAAATATTAGTGTGACAGATTTGACTTATTTTCGTCATACATCAGGGTGCAAAGATTGTTTACCCTCTTGTATTCACCATTATGCTCAGGCTGTTGAGTCCTGTGTATCTTAAATCTTTCCCAGGGTCTTTGGGCTTGTGTGAATTAGCTTAAGAACATTGAGCCATAAGATCCAGCCAGTCTGGGAGGGGGAGGAGAAGTCAACACATGTTGCTCTGGTTTTACATCTCTGGAACATCTTGTATATCCAGATTACATTGTTTTCCTCGGTTAGAAAGGAATCATATTGTTGTTATAAGTATCCAAATAACTTGTCCATGTAAGTATCCAAATTCAGCTCAGTGCCTGGAACTGAATTACTCTCAGTTGAGCAAAGGGCTCAGTCCCCTAAATGTGGTTTGTCATTGCAGTCACAACCTGGACCTCCTGAAAGCAGAAAAAAAGCACCAGAAATGTTTATGTTTCCAAGGGTGTGCTGGAGTATGTTTGTAGTAAAGATCCTGCTGCTTCTGCTTATGCTGTTGTTGCATCTTTGTCTCTTCAAGGCATTGTGTAAGCCACTCTGTGAGCTGAAGAATGGGGGACGCTTCATGTTTTACTGCAAAACTCTCTTTTTATAGGATAGTATTTGACTTTATTTTCTTGTGAGCCAGTAACATTGTTCACATTTTTTGTGAGTGAAGCTCTGTTGCTGTTTAAATACTTCTGCAATGCAAATAGGAAAGAGTAGGATTTGGTGGTGAATCCCTTTTCCAGTTTGATTTTGAGTTATTCCCTGTTCGTATTCATCATCCTTTCACTTCTGCCAGTAACCATGAAACAGTCTTCTGTGAAATGAAAATCAAAGATTAGAGAGATCAGTAGGCAACAGTTATCCAAAGCCTTTCTATGAGAGCTGTAATAAAACTGAAAGTCTTTTATGTAATGCTCTGCATCCACTGAAGTTACTCCTTTAAGTAAGGAAATGGGGTATTACTGTCAGCATTTGTTGTGTATGGTGTGATGCTGTGAATTTGGATGAGTCCAAATGGGCGAGTTTGTGATGCACTGCTACCCTCAGGGCTATAAAATTCATGAGAACTATATAAAACAGTCTTTTAAATGTTATTCCAGAGTAAGTAGAGCACATATTTATTAGGTGGAGATGGAAACAGACCTTTAAAACATTTAGGATAAACTATTTAAGAAGCAAATATTCCTGGCTTTGCCTCCTCCAGAGTTCCCTGGGTTGCAAGTTGTGGTGGCGATAGCCCTGTGGAATGAAGGGGCTGAGGGGCTGCAGTGATCAGGTCTGAGCAGGGCAAGGTGTTGGAGGGTGGCAGGCCAGGAGGTACCTTCAGCTTTTCCAGAAGGGCAGAACAAATTTGGGGTGAAGGACAGCCCATCTTTTTGTTGCCTCCTTCTTCTGGCTTTTTATCTTTGCTGCCTTAGGTGAATGAGTTGGTTAGAGTGAAGACCTGATTTCAGCCAGGACAGCTTATGGTTCATGGACTACTTCTAAGGGACCTATTGAAAAGAAAAGCAAGTTTCCTACTTAGATATAAATACACTTCAGAGCACTTCACACTGCCACTAGAAAAAGTACAGAAGTCCAGATGTTAAAAAAAAGTTTGAAAACCACTGTTTATACACAGCTGTTTCACCTGGTGCTTTCCTATCAACATCCTACAAGTTCCCTTTTCTGCTTCAATGAGACGCGTGTCTGTGGGAGTGGAGTGGCTGTGGCATTTCTGTGTGTTCCCTGCTACTTGTCATCTGAATAAATCTGTTCCTCCTGCCGAGGGGCTGTGTGAGGCACATGCCAAGCTGCAATCTGGTTTTGCTGCTTGGGAATAGAAGATCAGTCTAACTCAGCATTTTTGTTTCTAATGATATGCTGGCTCTCTTCATTCCCCTCAGGCATCTGGTTTATGCTCTAAGGAGTGTGATAGCTCATATTTAGGTGCTACTTCATACAGCATTTAAGATGTTTTTGAGCACCTGTGCCAAACATGAACTTGTTCCACAGGCTCAAATTGACTGGACTGTGGATGTGGTTGTAGCTGCTGGCACTGCCTTTACTTCTCTGCCGAGAGGTCATTCAAATGCTACAATAAATATTGAGAAGAGACCTGAACTTTAATTCTTGATAGATTTATTCCTCTTACATTCCATGCCTTTTGAGATTCCAGTTTTGCTAGAAGGTATGATTATTTAAAAGCTACTTGTGTTCACACCAGGAAGAAGGAGGTGAACTCAAGTCAGAACGTGGTTGCATTCAGAGCTCTGCCCTGATCCTCCAGAGTCAGGTCCTAGGACAGCTTGTCATGTTGGAGGCAGTGCCTGGCTCCTCATGCTGCCAGATGGGAATCGCTCAGGAGCTCTGAAGTGTGCAGTGTTCCTGAGAAACAGGTTTCTTGTCCAGGATCCTATTTTAAGTTTTTAAAACATCCTCTCCTTATCCTAAATGGTGTTACTGAATCCTGGGATGAAGGTGAATTTTCCTCAGTATCTTCTCTGCACTGTAACAGAAGAGCCAAAGGCATCTGTAAGTGACCAGCAGTTTTGTCTGTTGTTGGTTATCTTCGAGCAAGCAGAGCCATTTCAGAGAAGGATCAAAATTAATGTAGGTTGTTAGTTTATAGTGTGTGTATATATACATACATATATGTGTGTGTGTATATATGTATATATACACACACAGTAGTTTATAGTGGTGCAACTTTTACTTTCTAATTGTCTGACTTCCTCATTGTCTCTCTGGGTTGGTTGTCTTGTTTTTGCAGTTTCACAATACAGTAAACTAGAATGATGCCATTCAGTGTTTACTTGGTCATAACAACAGTTTGTCTTTCATTCCAAAATCCCCATTGTACCGTAATATGCAACAGAGTATCTGCAGAAGAATTAATCATGGCAAGAGGGAGGCAAAACCAAAAGCCCCGGAGTACACAACAGGCCTAATCAATCCATGGTGTGGTTTTTCTTTGCTAACTTTTTTTCTACATTTATTTCCTCTTTGCTGTCATTATTTTTTCCTTGTGGCTTGTCAGAAGATGCTAGGATGGGAAGGGTCCAATTTTGACAGAGGTCTATTTAATAGCCTCCTCTGAATTGTTGCCAAGGCAGTTGTAAGTGCAGTGTGGCCAGCACTTGCGGTATACTTTACACAAACACAGTACCAACTGTGTCTTTGTTAGAGTACTAGCCTTTGGTTTTTGGTCTGCCTCCTTTCCTGGCACTGCTGATTTCATTTCACAGGCTTTATTAAAACCCTTCTTTGTTTAGAAATATCTTAAGGGCTTAGAATATTTCTGTGTTGTAATTCTGCTATACATCTTCTGAATAATGCATCTCTGACACAGGATTGTCCAGATTTGTCTTTGGAAGCAATCAAAAAGCCACATTTCTTTTTAAGAGCTCTTCTAGTCTAGTTTAAACAGCGTATATAGCAATTTAGCATCTCACAGAATTATGTGCAATCATGTAGGTGAAGCTGTTTCTCATGTGTGTATTTTCCACAGCCCTCTGGATTTTTTTTTCCTTAGAAAATCTGCCTCATTGTTCATTTGCAATTGCAAATAGCTCCACTGCAATAGCACTCAGAGGTGCTTTAATAAAACCAATAGCAGCTTATTAAAAGATGACCATAAATCAGTAGGTCTCCAGAGTAGATGTAGTGGTTTGGATATATTCCAACTGAAATTAAAATCACAGTATTGCCATTAAGTTTATTAAGAAAGTATGTTGTGGAAATGAGAAGGAAAAAAAAGAGGAATACATAAAATGTAGCCAAGATATGAGAAACTGCTATTATTAAAACATAAATGCTTTGCGTCCTCCATTGGTAAGTAATTATTCCCTAAAAATGAAGTGCCAGAGGCTTCTACTAAGTGCATCTACTAAATGCACATAGGGGCTTTCCTAGCATTGATTTTTGCATGATACTCAGCTGCTGCAGTAAGGAGTGACTGGAGGAAAGAAGGGGGAAAGGTAATGCAGGTATTGTGTGACACGTGGATTGCTAAGCATTTATGAGTATAACACAAGAGGCACTACTGCTGGCAGCACTCTGCTTCAACCCAGGCCTCGAGTGCACATGCTACTGGGCTGGACTAATAAATTTCCTTACCAAACTATTACCATTCTGAGGAGCAGTTCCTCAGCTGCTTGGTCCACTGGTGTCTAGGTGGGATTCTGTCCATGCTGAAAGAAGCAAGGAACAGTGATGGTGGCAGACACAAGGTATTGTTCAGCACAGGCAGTGGAGACCTCTGTGTCCTGTGCCTTTGCAGTGAGTAAATGTGGGTGCTCTCCTCAACAGTCTGAGCGAACACAGCTGTGTGCTGAGCAGCAATGAAACCCAGGCATCATATATTCCTTGGTCCTAGCTTGCACTGGCAGAGCTATGCAGAGTGATGGGTGCTGCTGATGCGGGCTGAGATTCACAGCACTGGTAAATGAGGAAGTCTGGAAAAGCACAGCAAAATCATTGTGGAGGATGTAATGTTTTAGTGTTGTAAAGAAATTCATCTAGTTGCACTTGGGCAGCAGATGAATTCTACTGAGCTCATTGTAGTAATAAATGTGCCCCCAGGAGGAGGGCATGAGAATCCAAATTGTGTTGGAATTATCTTCCTCGGGATATATCGTACAGACACCATTGAGGAGGTGTTACTGCAATACAGGACTTATGCAAAAGTCAGGCTGGAGAAGAGGTGACCTACTGGTGATGACAGCAAGAGAAGTGTTCCAAGTTGAGAATGACTGCCAGCCTCCATATGTGATGCTTCGTCTGTGCTGGAAGGAAATTAAGGTATCTGGAGAGGGAAGATGTTGTGTACCTTCTCCAGGCCCTCAGCCTGGCTGAGGTTTCCCACAAAGTCTCAAGCATGGAGATTTGTCTTCCAGGTGGGTGCATGAGTAACAAGAGGACTTGCAGACTGTAGCATATGGAATTGCCAGTGTGTTTAAAGATGGATAAAACAGCAAAATAGGGCAGCTTGTGATATGAGAAATGTGAATAAGAAACAATGAAATTCAGCCTCATATGTAAGCATATTATTGGGTGGAAGGAAACCCAAAGCAGACATTTAGTTGGGGCAGGACACCTGGCAAGCAGCAGGCATGAAGGAGACTTAGGTGGCAGTTAAATGAATCTGCCTGTAGGTTGCAGACTGCTTTGCAAAGCTGTGGTGCCTGCATTTAAAATGCCGTTTTACTTCTGTGCTTTTTCAGTGTCAGAATGACACAGACTAACTGGAAGGACTTTAGATAAGAGAGCAGTAAATAATTAAAACGCTGGAGGGGAGCCTGGAGAAAGAAGCAAGTAGAGATTAAGTCTGGCAAAGTGTAGACTATAGAAGGCTATAAATCTACACTCCTCTGAGAGTAATAGCAAGGAAGAGAGTACAGCATTGCTGCTGGGTGTGTGTCAGTGGATTCTTCTGGCCGTTGGGTATGGCGAGGCTCTCCAGGCCTGGGTCTGCAGGACTCTGCCTAAGCAGGCCTAACCAGGGGCAAAGCTCAGGGGATACCAGCTGCTGGAGAGTAAAATGATTCCACTGGTTTAACTTAGAATTAGGCTAGCTTGGAGCAGACTACAAACATTAAATCTTGAGAGGAATCATGTGGAGGGGATGAAGGTGAAATAGAAAAAGCCCCTAGAAACTGGGAAATCCAGGAGGTGGACTGTAGCCTTTCTTTTTACTCTTCTGCATGGAGACCTGGCAGATATAGCCCCTGGTACTATAGGAAATGGTTTGGCGTGTAAGGGATTTTTTTTTTTTTCCTTTTGAGCATTTTTGTTTGTTTGTTTTTTTTTTCGTTTTGGTTTTGTTTTTTTACAAGCTGGAAAACAGAGCTAGATTGAACGTACAGAGCTGCAGTTTCATTACTGAAATGCACTGAATGTGCTCCCGCAGACTGAATGGGCTTTTCCTTAGGAAAGTAATTAAGCAAAGAAACAAACTTGATAAAATGGCACTGATTTAAGTCTGCTTTTTAAAACTATTATGTTGCAGTAAATCTTGATTGAAATTAGCAATGTAAGTAATTCTGCTGTTGAAACTCATTCTGCTGTGGAGGCTCTGCGTCTGGAGGCAGTCTAAGAGGTTTCCTCTGTTTTGCATGAAGTTTGCCACTAGTAATGTTTTTACTTGTTTCCTAACAAAACAAAGAAATTAGAAATCCAGATCCAGAGCAAACAAGCTTTCCTGCCAGCTCCAAAGACGTGTGTTGGCTGCACTGATGCCTGTCTAGGGTAGAGCCAAAGGCTGCCTGTGCCTTGCCTGGGGAATCCCGCAGGGCTCTTCCTGTACCCACCTGACTGGCAGCCAGCTGCCTTTCATGGAGCTGGGTCACAGCCCCATCATGCCTCCTTCCTGCAAGGCATGGGGCTGGCAAGGTCCTGAACATGGTACCCACGTGGCAAAGGCACCCACAGCTTCAATAGGAGAGAAAGCAAGATCTCCTCCTCTATGATCTTCATTATAATCTGTGGTGTTTTATTGTGTGCATGAATGGTGCTATCCTGCTCTTGTTATCTGATTGTAAAGAGAAACAAAACCAGTGCAATAATCTTTGGTGTGGTAATACTGGACAGGGCTTGAGTAATGCTGCCTCCCGGTAGACTCCTGCACAGCTTTCCAGAAGGATACGCTAAGTGCAGAGAACTCACCTCTCTCCTGCAGTCAAGGCTGTCCTAGGCTGCGATGGAACTGGTGAAAGCAGGGCTTAAAGTGTGTTTTTTTACTAGAGGCACTGACCCTGGGCTGAGCTACCACACAAGATAAGGTTGAGTGAAAGCCTGTCCATTTTTTGAGCAAACTGCACCACTGGTCAGTCAGTTTGTCTGCCACAGCCCTTGTACTGTTGGCATCAGTAAACAATAAAGGGAAACAGAAGAAAAAAGCATCCTTTTGGAAAAACTGAGAGAAGCTGTGTGAATCTGAACACCCACACTGAGTGCTGCACAGCCTGAGATTCTCTATCTACCTTCTGTCAGCTATATGTAGAAATGAGACTTAATATTGTGTTTTACCAGTTCAGCTAAAAGGCATGCAGTCCACTGCTGCTTGGGTACTTGGCTGGGTGAAGAAGGAGCAGAATTACTGACTTTGAGCAGTGCCCCTTTGCTGAGGCTGTGAAGGAGGTGCTGGTTATTCTACTCTTGACCTATATAACTGAAGCAGTATTACCACTGCCCTAGGGAAGCAGCACTTTTGGGATTAATCTGGTGGCAGTGTGAATGGGATGTTTAAAACTGATGGTACCTCGACACCCACCTTCCTGGAAAGGCTTCCCAGGGAGTGTCACGAACTAAAATGCCCCCTCTTCAGACCATAAAATGGGGCTGCCCCGAAAATGCTGTACTGTTGTAATGCCATTAGCCACTGGGGACTAATGTTCTGTGTGTTTTGGGTCTGGAGGAAGCTTGGTGGGAAACCACCTCTAAGTGACCTATGGATGTATTCTGTGTCTGTGATGAGTACGGTGAGTGACAGGTAAGAGTGAAGGGAAGGGCACCTTGAGCACATTGGGCCACAGCTGCTGTAAATCTCAAGCACCTCAGCATGTTTGTGGAAAGACTGGCAAAATCTGAAGAAGGTTATTTGCTGCTAGTGATTCACAAGAGAGTCATTGCTTCTGAGTTGGGTTGAATCAGATCCTCATGACTTATAAACCAGCACAACTCTTGGCTATAATACAACATGCGGATCCAGTAGTCCACGAAGTTCACTTGTCTTGTATTCTTACAGGAGAACTCTATTGTCCTTTTCTGAAAGTTGCTTGTTTTTCTGACCTCCAGATCTAACACTTCTCCACTTTTCTTTGCTTATTTTGAAATACCAGTCACAGTAATGATTATGCACATAGAGATTCAACAATGGGGATCTTGCAGAACTGTGTATCATTTATGCTGATAAACGCTACCTCATCAATGTCTTGGGTTTAAAGAGTTTATATTGCTGTTTTCTTCCCACTTTTTAAGACAAGTAGCATATGTGTGGTATACTGGAGGTACTCCTGCTGTTTGTTCATACATTTTCTTCACATTCCTCAAAAATGGAGCAGTTACATGACCTCAGGATGTTATTTCACCCAGAAAGACTCAGCCGAGACTTGCAAATGTGTATTGCTATTTGGCAAGCTCTGACTTGTTTAGTGGGTGTAAAAAAGTTCAAACTGATGAAGCTGCCAAGAATAAACTCAAGTTCTTGAACATTTTTGTTTACTGTAACTTTCCATGTTGGGATCAGCTTTGTTCAATTTGGTTTGCTGCATATTGCCAAGGAGAAATCCAGGGATGTTGGAGTGTGTGTGCAATGTGTATTTGGAGGAGTTTTGTTCCAGAAAGGTTAGGTATTTATAACAGATGTGTGTGTTTCAGAGCATAAAAAGATTAGCATGCTTTTCGTTTAAATACTTTCTTCAGTGGAGGCAAAATAACAAAGGACGATAATGCTGGCATGGGCCAGAAGTGGACAGGGTTGTATCATATCAGCTGGATTTGC
Organism: Amazona ochrocephala; assembly: GCA_039720435.1. Taxonomy (NCBI): domain Eukaryota; kingdom Metazoa; phylum Chordata; class Aves; order Psittaciformes; family Psittacidae; genus Amazona; species Amazona ochrocephala. Next base: position 74,318,919 of record CM077881.1, on the reverse strand, counting down.
TGCCTAAACAAATATTTGGAATGAAAAAAACCTAGTGCCTTTTCGAACAGTGTCTGTTCAAGCCAATTTTGGGTTTGGATACTCAATTTTACAGTTGCTTCTACAGTTATTGGAGAGCACAGGAAAAAACTTCAATCAAAAGCTTAGGAATTTTGCCCGAAGCAAGTCTCACAGGAAATATTCCATGTGTGTAGAGGCATAGGCATAGATATTCATGCCTTGATCCAATAAACTAAGCATGTGCAGAGTTTCAAAACTGCTGTAGAGTGTTTTAAAATCCATGTGTATGCTGAAGGGATCTGCTGGACTGGGGATTTCTGTGGTTGCGTTGCTGAAGCTGTATTGACAGAGTATTGATGGAGGCCGCATGGAGTGCAGCCCACCCACTGCTCTGCACTTGTGTAAGGGGAATCACAATCCAAATCCTTGCATGTGTGGGTGCAGACCGCCCAAAAGTCTGAAGAAAAAGGCTCTCTAATGAGAAAAAGTTATGAGAACAAGCTTGCCATGACATTTGGAGGATCCCAGTATATTGCACCCAGCCAGGGCTGTTCACCATGGCCGAATGCTCTGGAACTGATGGAGGCTGTATCCTTGGAGAACAGCTTCAAGGCTTGCTCAAGGATGAGCCCTTTCCGTCCTTCAGCTAGGGCTGTCACCATTAAAAATCACAGCAGATCTCTTGCTCACAGTGCCAGATTGGAAAGGATAATTTATTATCATTCAATATTCTTTAATAAAGGGAATGTATTAGTTGACACTCTGAATTTGAATAATTCAAATTCTGCTTGTTGCTGAGATATTTCTTATGATGTAGGTTTGTTTTAATTAGTGGTATTAAGTCAGAACTCGATGGCCTGAAGGCAGGAGCAGTTACCGCATTTATTTGTTGCTTTGGAAATGTCAAGCAGAAATGATGGCTGTTTAACTTCATGAGTGTGGTTTAGGGTTTTTTTCTCTTCCTGAAGCAGTAAGATTTTGTAGTTGTTGTAGGAATTCATAGGGGCGCATATGATTTCCTGTGAGTCTCTTAAAATAGCGTAGTCACCAGAATTTTTTCATATAGGCACTTCTTCCCTTACAGTGGATGTAGCTATTAAGTGTAATGTTCAAGTTATCATTAACAGGCTACGGGGAAATGAGTAGTGATGCATTATTGAAAGAAACATGAGCATTTCTTTGTAGGTGAATATATAATTAATTAACTGCAAGCCATTGCTTCAGTTACTGCTGGAAAAGGTAATAAAGATGCTCGTTAGCATTGAACCTTTAAAAAGATTCAAGCGGCTGAAATTTATGTCTCTGGGATGGTTTGCAGAGATGCTGTTTATTGTTTGAGCTTAGAGAAAAGCTGTGCTGGGGAGTAGTAAAGCTGTTCCAAGCACCACAGCTTAGGGGTCAGATAACTCCTTCCACAAGACAGCTATGAAATGTAAAATTAGTGTTTCAAAAGGAAATGTGAGTGATTTACATCACATAAAGGATTGGTGCTAAGTAAAACCACACAGGAGCCTTTACTCCCTCAGCTAACTATAACTCGGCAAACAGAAGTCCCTTTTCATCCAAGACAATGCTATGGGTAGGTGTTACTTTGTTAATATTATGGTTAAAATTAAATCCTCTGTCTTGGAGAAATCTCAGTTTTGTAGAATAAGGCTAAATTTTTCTAGCCTAGCTTGCAACTCCAAGCCTGGCTACTGCACAGTGACTGAGTAGATGCTTCAAGGTGGAATAAGGTGCAGCTGAACCCATGGGAGAGCTGTGGTTGTGTTGCTGAAGCTGTGCAGGAGCCGCAGTGCTGCACTGCAGGAGAGCTGGTGGCTCATGGGTGCTTGGCCTCTGGGTGCTCCCTGCTCTGTTAGGCAGCAGAAATCCAGGTGAAGCAAAGCTGACAGAGGGTGTGAATGGGTTTCAGCACCAAGGGTGATGTGTTAGCTGGGTTTTCAGTCCCCAAATTAGCATGAAAGAGAGTAATGCATGGCAGTGATTTTTTTTTTTTTTCCCCTAACTGCATAGGTTTGAGAAGGCATTTGACAGTTTCTGTTGCAATTTGCTCTGGCACATTTCAATGTGTTAGGGTATGCCAAGAAAGAATAATTAACAACACTGAGGCTTTAAATCAGGTTGTAACTTCCCCATTTAAATAAGTCACTCAAATCTGTGTTTACTTTAACATAAACACTGGTGTCAAAAAATAAAAGAGGCAGCCTCCTTTCACCCTCCTGTTTAATACTGCTATTGACTCTATTGTTGAAAATCCTAGACAGACACAGCACATTTGTCACAGCGTAAAAATGATGCTAGAAGATATCTGTTTTCCTGATGGCACAGTCCTCTTATGTGGCAACTCAACCAGTGTGAAAGACACATGCTTCCCACTGAGAATGGAGAAGAGCAACAGCTCCTAGAGGTTAAGAGAAGTGTAAGGTAGGACATGTTCCTGTCTTCCTGCAGCATTGGGGTTCTCTAAGCTAAACATTGTGTCTTCCCCATTGTGTTTGATATCTTCTGTGAACGTGTCTGAGCGCTTTTGAATCCTTTTATGCTTAGTGATCTAAAGCACTGAGGCAGTGTTACTGAAAAGCAGGGAGAGAGGAGCTGGCTCTCACGCTTTCCAAATGACTTTTCAACAACAGGAGGTAGTTATAAGAAATAACACCACTGGCTGGCACTTACTGATTGGGCAGCAATCCATCTGTGATGCTGTTTTCATTCTAAGATATGAATGAGTGAAAAATGAAAGTCTCCCAAAAGGAGAGGTAATGCTTAGATCTGTCAGAGCTGAGACATCAGGTACACAAGGTAAAAGGTGAATTGGCTTATGTTTTTGGAAAGAAGAATGTTTCTAGGATGCTTGGGTAAAAGGTAGAATGTTATCTTAATAATAATCTTTCACATTTCCAAGGGTAAGTCTACCCTTAAAAACAGAGGGCACTGGATGAGATTTTAGGAAAATGCTTCTTTCCACACATACCCCCCCTGCAACAGAACAGCTCAGCAGTGGTGAGGTATAGTAGGTACAGAAAGGTTTCTTCTAGAAGCTGACGGTGCTTACTTTTAGCTTTCTTGAACTTCTTTGAAAAGACATAAGTTACAAATGTTTTCAGGAAGTTGAAGAATCTTTAAAACCAATGTATACTGAATGAATTCCGTGCTGAAGCACAGAGCCACTGTGATGCTGCCTGTAGGGCAAACAGCTCTTTCAATGTAAGAAGCGTTAGGCATGTATATAACTGTCTTGTTCATAGGGTTTTCCCCATAAACTCTCGGCTGTGGAAACCTGATTATTGAAAAGTCTTTTTCTGCATGTTTTCAGCTATTTTTAAACAGCTGAGCAACTGCATCCAAGTAGTCCTGTTTGTGGAGAAGTTTATACAAGTGAAGCTGTTGCTGTTGTTATATGGTGAATCCAGTACAGGGCTTAACTTAAAAGTGGGTTCTCTGTCCCTGCAGCTCCCAGCATTACCTCACGGTGACTGCAGAGGAGTCACAGAGTGTGGTCTGGAGGTGTCTCCTCCTCACTGTGCCAGGCCTGAGGTGTACTCGTGCAGTGAAAACCAAAGTGCACTGCTACCCCCCGGCCCAGGGATCAAGCCCGGGTCTCTTGGAGCAGCTCATGTTGTGCTGGCTGGGCTGCACTCCCTGGATTTGGTGGGGTTAGCAAGCCTTACTCTCTCTAATGCCCCGTGCTGCTCAGTGGACCCTCTGGGAGATGAGTGAAAAGAACAGTTAGACTTCAATAATGACTAAGAGACCTGCTGTCAATGCTACTGCTTGTTGGATTAAAAAGCAAATTAATAAATACAATAGCAAGGCTGATGTAATCACCAAATGTATTCTGCCCAGTTTATCTGATGATGTATTTGAAGTATTTGTTTAGTTATTCTTCCTTAGCAGTTATTTATGGCATACCGCGTAGTGCCGTAATAAAGGGAAGCTCATTCTTTCTTTGTCTGCTGTATTGAAGCTACCAGACTGTGAGAGCTTATCAAAGCTGTGAATGCAGCAAAGTGTCTGCTAGCTCCATTTAGATGAATCCCAGAACAGAAAACCCTGCAGAACAAGGTCTCTGAGAGGTATTTTGGGGTCTTTTCCTTCCCCTAGTTCAGCCTTGCCCTGTATCATTCCCTTGCTCCATTGCTGAGAGTTGCCTCTCCTTTCTGTTAGCGGAGGGCTGTGCCAGCAGCCCAGCTCTCTGTGGCCTGTCTGGGAGGCCCATCACAGAGAGCTGGATACCATGATAACCAGCTCAAAGTGGTAGCATGAGTTTAGCACTGTGCCATGTGGACTGGCTTGAGACTCTCTTAGATTCAGCATGCCCCGTAGACTTTATCTGTGAGTGCCTCTTAACTAGCAAAGCATGGGTTAATGCAATAGCTATTACTGAAATTCATGTCATGATCTTGCTGAGGTTCTCCAAGCATATACAGGTACTTGGCTATTCCTGCTCAAGAGCTTACTACTTTGTTCTCCTTTAAGGATTTATTATAAAAAGCATGGAGAAAGATGCTTACCTGAGTAGTGGTGTTCTGAACAGCATTTGAATTGAAATGCCCTGAAGGCAAAGCGATAAAGTTTGAAGAAGAAAATCCAGGTCAGGATACGTGCGCTGAATGCTAGAGCGATTTGTTTCTTGTGTGGTACACTCGACACTGTAGGCATAGAGTATTCATGCAGTGCTGTTTCTGTATTTTAAAAAAGGGAAAAAAGAAAAAAGAATGCTGCAGTAGTGCCATAAATAACGTTGTATTTTGTACTGGTATTGACAGTATTTAAAAGTGCACTTGAAACTGTGCCTAACTGTTCACAGTTTTGTTACTTCTGGTTTGTGGTCCTTAACAGCTACTTGTTGGTTTCTTCTCTGTGCTCCCAGTGATTTTGATTTATGCATGAAACTGCAATTAAATACCTATGCTAGTTCTCACAGGGCAGAGCTTGGCTTACAGGAGAAGTGCAAATATTAGCTCCATTTTATTTTTAAAGGCTTTCAGGGTCATTTCTTCTTCAAGTGTTAACCATGGAATGCAGTCATTGAAATCAAGAAAAACTTTCTTCTAGCTTTGCCTTTACCCTACATGTTTTACTTGTAGACTCCCTGAATAATTACTTATCTACTTGATATGTGGTATCTCATTCCAATGACATTGTTTAAAGTTGTGAACTCTTGTTTATGGCATATTTCATTCTGACAGGACTTTACAGAGACTTCTGTAGATATTTATCAGAAAATATTGACATACAGAAGTGAAACAGCCTCTGTCAACAGTTCTTTGCCCCACTGAGTATTATGTGTTGTTCTAGCTGTTCCTTGCTTATGAAATTGCATGCTCTACTGTATCAGAAGCATGATGCATTTCTGGGGTCTGTGGTTTGTGGCTGTTCCCCTGACAATAGGGTTTTTCGTCATCCTCTTTTTGCCACATTCCAGCAGGCTGTGTTGTAAAGGATGAACTGGGGAGGAGAGGTTCTCCCCACCCATGTGGCCCTTCCTTTTTTCCTTACCTCCTGGGAAGATGACCCTATTGCCTCTGGTATACTAACAGCTAATGACAGGCCCTGATGCTGACAGAAGCAGCATGATTCCCAGACTGCAGTGCCAGCTGCTTTGGAGTTGGGAAAAGATCCAGTTGCTCAGAGCAGCCTGTTTTGCAACAGCAGCAGTAGTATGGGATTGTTTTGGGGTCTATATGCAATAGAGGCTCTACTATGTTATTGGGTTAATCTTAAATGTCTAGAGATAAGAGGGGCAACATGTCCATTCCCATCTCGCTGGCTTGTCAGCAGCTGTTTGAATGTGGCAGGTGATCTTAAGATAACTGGACATGGATGAAATTCAGTTTTTCCACATTTCAGTTTCTAATTTGGAGCACCCCAGAACTGCAGGTTGCTTATTCAATGTGCAGCCTTCTGCAGAGGCAGACTGGATCTGCAATTCCTCCCAGATGCACATGGAACCAGTACTAGAAACCAGCATCCAAAGTAAGAAGGTATCAGGCTGACATGCTGTGCTCCTCTGTTGATGATGACTGTGGCTGAGGGGTTACTAAGTTAATGAAAAGCTACCCAAGAAGTAGCTGAGAATCAGGGGACCATGTTCGTTAAGATTATTCGTGTGATCAGAAGTTTCCTGGCACGCAGGTTGGATTCCTGCATTGTATAGTGTCTATCACAGGGTAGTAGGCAAGAGACCCTCTTCACAGAGAAGCAGAGAAAGGGAAGGCTGCACGCAGCCATCTCAGTAGGGTTGCCAGGTGACAAGGTGATGACAAATTATGTTTTGCTACCTTGTGGTGACTCATGTCATGCATACCACATCATACTGCAATAGTGAAGGGCGCAGAGGGACATGCTGTACATCACTGCTTTGCCTTGTCTACTGAACTGAATGCGAGTTCACCTTTGGTAGTCCAAAAGGTTCTCTAAAAAGGTGCCCAAAATGTTCCCTTTATTTGAGGGTGGTGGGAGCAGCTGTGTAGCTTGGTACGTGTCTGATAGCTGTGAGATGCTGATGTAGCTTATGGGTGAGAAACAGAGGTAATAGGTTACGAATGGGCACGTCTGAATTCCAAGTGGCTGTGATTGTAGGTTTTGTGTATCCCTAAACTGTCACCTCCTCTGATTTTCATATTTTTCCAAGAGATGACATCATTTTATAATGCGTCTTTCTGCCAAGTGAAACAGTTGAGACTAACAAAATGATTGCATAATGCCATTGAGAACGTGCTGCACATACTTGGAAGACATGCCAAAAAATGAGCAGTCCATTGTGACTAACCCGTGGAGCAAGAGCATTGGTTATTTAAAACAAAGCAACAAACACACAAAACAAAAAGAAAGCAACCCCACAGAACTTCTCTGAATTAATAAAAACCACATACAAAAGAATAGGGAATCCAAACAACTAAAAGCTTAAGGGGGCTTTTGATAGCTGTAAAACTCCAGCAGCATGTAGGAGGATAGAGTAATTGGAAAAGTGATGGTTGTAGCTCTGCCGAGAAGAGCGTTTACAAGTTTAGGCTTAAATCTATTTGAAAATATACATGATTGCCATGGTATTGGTTTTTAGGTGGAGAAGAGATTGTATCTTCCTCATCTTCAACTAGCTTTAACCGCAAACAGCACACTTGAACAAGAGCTTCTGTTTCCTACCAGAACCCAGGTGCTTCTGTGAAGATGAATTTAGATCATATGTCAGCTTGTGTTTGGAAGAGCAGCAGTGCTGAGTGCTTCTGGAGCAAGACAGAAGGGCAGAACCTGCAAGCAAATGATCACTGAAGAAGAGTGGGTTTTGCTTCCCCACATTGCAGTGCTGTGTGTTTCAGCTTGCTTTGTGAACAGACAGAAGCACTGCCTCAGGCTTGCATTTGTCAAGGTGGGGTTTATCCTCTAGCAGAGCTATGGGAAAGTTTAAAGGAGTTCACAAAGTGTTTAAGTGGATGAGGACAGAGCAGATTGTTGTTAATTGACTTCATCTGTTCCTTCTGGTCGGAGCTGGGGAGAGCCTGCACTTGCAGCTCATAATTACAGGTGGCTTCTAGTTCCCTGCTCTGGAGGAACTGAGCTGCTGCCAGCTCTTCTGAGCCAAGGGAGAGGAAAAAGTGGTTGCACAGGGCAAGGAGTGGCTCAGGGGCAGAAGAGCATGTGATCACACAGTTATTTGGGGTGGTGTTTGGTGTCGGGACAGGCATTTGCAACAACCATTGGATTGTAAGCTTTTTTTGGGCTTGCCTCAGTAGTTGCATTTATCCCTTCGGGCAAAGGTGTATGTGCTTGGTTTGGTTCCTTCCTTTTAAAAGCTGTTCTTGCTCCTTGTCAGTAAGCTTGTCTGACAAGATAAACAGATAGTAGGTGGAATGAATTTATGGGTGGTTTACTGAGCATCTGAAGAGAGTAACTAGTCATGAGATCGTTAGTAATTATACTGGCTTTGCTGAAATAATTCCTTTCCAAGTTAGCTGCTATCAGCAGCCATAAATTGTTAGATTGGATCTTGTGATTCAGAGAAGTGTGGATTAGAAGAAGTTAATATTCCAGGGAAAAGACATAACAACTGTATTTATGTGGAAATGGCAACATTTAATCTGATCCACTTCACTGCACAGCATAAGGCGACAAATGTAGTTTTCATATGTTTGTAGAAGAAAATGACCGTAACAGATGCTGTGAGTTAACTCTGAGAAAGCTATATGATCAATAGAGCTATGTGAGAGAATTGAGATGATTAGGATGTGTGATTCATTTCAACAGTGATAGCGCATTTCTCCATCCTGTTTTGGTGTGATTAGTCCAAAGCAATATCCAGTAACAGATAAAATATATAGCACAGCTAATGTGGGAATTCTAGGTGGAGTTAAGCTCTATAGCTCCACTGGTTTTTCCTGGGGATATGCCAACCTTCTGCACTTGAGTATGTGGCCAGTGGTTTTCTCAGAAACAAAATAGAGCTCCCTAAAGACGACTTTTGTGAAGAAAATATGTATTCTGTACTAATTTTGGTCTCGAAAGGTGTTGCAGGGTGACCATGGAAAATAGCCCAGTTATTTGTTGAAACAGTCCAGCTACTAGTTCAAAAAACCTTTGTTTGAAATTACATTATCGTTTACTTTTACTGATAAATGAGTCTTGGCAAGAGGAGACATTGAGGGCTGAGCTTAGAGACATGCAAATGGGTCTCGTTTTCAGCAGAGCCGCAACCGGCAAGGCAAGAATGGCGTGGTGCTCCCTGCGGTTAACACAAAGCGTTGCTGGCATTGAGCAGTCTTTCGTGACCTTGTTAATCAGGAAAAATGAAAATGTGACAGAAAGATCGTACTAACCTCATACGGAGCTGACGGAATGAGACACACTGAATTAGTACTCAGGTTTGGGGAGTGTTTTGTGACATTACTGCTGGAATTGTCCTCTGCAGGGTGTGTAATTTCTCTTATTGGTTTAGTGTCTTTTTTGGCTTAGAGAGCACTTTTGACCCTCTAAACAAGGTCACTTTAACTACATGAACAATAACACTCATTGTCATCAGGAGGATTTATGTGCGCAGCGAGTATAAAAGTTGACATTTTGGAGTCTTTCCCACACACAAAGTAAGTTTTAACCAACTTAAAAAAATAAAGCAAGCATCCCCGGCTCAGTGGAAAGTAGTAAAAGTTATCACCGTCTCCCAATGTAGTTACACTGTGAAATGAGTTTGGAAAAACTCTGTACCAGAAAGCCTCCTTTAGCCAACAGTATGAGCCAGGTTGTAAGCAATGTGTGCTATTTGGGAAGAAGGCTCTGGGCTATTTCACCAGCAACACTAAGGAAATTTGGCCTACCTATAGACAATTACCTATAGAAACCATTAGCTCCCAGTGGTGCGCTGCCTGGAGGGACAGGGATGTGGTGTGGGAGGCAGATCCAGAGGCATAGTCTCCTCCCAGGAGGCCTGGGTAGGGAATGGGGGAGTGCAGGCACCTTTCGTGAGCCCCCATTTCCTACTGCTGGGCTGGGGTTGAAGAACAGTCTTGAGGGTGGGCATAGCCCGGCAATGGCTTAGCAGTTAGCTCCAATGAACTAGGGGTGATATCTATTTCCTCACTCTTCACACAGGCCAAGGGACAGTTTTGTGCTTTAAATGCAGGAACTTCAAAGCAGCTGTTAACAGGCCCTCAAATGATCTATAAGCTAATATTAACAGACTGGAGAACCCCTCCTTTCAAACACATGGAAAAAATTGCATTAAGGAGCTATGTCTCAGAAATGAGTGTTAAATGACACTTAATACATAGAGCCAGATGAGAGCTGGGTGAGAAGAAGGAATTGATGCTCAGAAGGGAGGATCTTGGCAGGGGGAAGTAAAATCAACAGGCCTCAGAGTCATGGAATAATGTATAGCTCTGTAGCAGCAAGACAGTTTCTTGGCTCTGAGCTCGGAGGGGAAGTCTGCAGAAGATCAGGGAGCAATAAACAGGAACAGTTTATAAAGGACATATTCTGCCAGGCAGATCTGATCAAAACTTTAGATCAGATTACACAAGTAGATGATGAAGTACTGGCTCTGTCTTAGGAAAGGATGCAAGTGCATTGTAATGAAGGGATAGCCTTGCAGAAGCCTCTTGCTATAGCCTTCAGGTTGGGTTGTGTGTGGGTATGTATTACTCCGAGCTGTGAGGTAAATGGGGCCAAGAGGCATCTCAGGGGAAGGAGTGGGGAAGAGCAGTAAGCAGGACTGGGAGGAGTATTCCAGGAATCAGGTTTTGCATAAGGGCTCAGCTGAGGAAAATACAAGCTGATTCTGTACTGAGGCTGTCAGACCTGTAGACTGAGCATCCTCCTTCCCAGAGTGACCAGCCTGTGCTGTGTGCCAGGTCCTGACCTGGACTAATGGTGGTTTCGTAAAATGCCATGTGCTGTTGAACACTGTCACCCTGTGAAGGCAGAGGTCAGCTGCAGAGGTGCTTAAACTCAGCAGTGGAATTAATTTGCTCACAGTGCTTGGCAAGTCAGAGGAATAATGTAAATGGGAGAAAATTTCTAGAGGGCTTAAAAATACACTCAAGAAATAAAATGAGATTCAAAGTGGAAAAATAGAAGCTGGCACATTTTGGGGGGAATAATCCAAAATGCAGATATTCCATGAAGGCAGAAGAGCCTTGGAAAGCAGCAGTGCTGGAAAGGCCCTGGAGTTGATCATGGAGATTAATAGGAGTTTGTTGTGTGACAGGAAAGACAAGCGAGCATTGCTGTCACATTGCCTGCAGGACTCTGGATGACTCTGCTGTAAGCTGGACACTTTGCCCAAGGTTAGCAAAGAAGTGTGATTTTTAATGTTAGGATTTTGCATATTTGAAACTGTTTTTTAATGAGTGGGCTGTTGGTGGGAAATTTATATTGGCTTTGTTGAAAACATGTTTTGTTAAAAAGTTGGTTTGTTTTGTGGCTTATTTTTGTTTTTTAGTGACAGCTTCTAGGCTGTAGAATCAATGTCAGGAGTGGAAGAGTAAGCTTTTGCCTTAAAACCAGCGTAATTGAGGCAACTGAAAAAGCATAGAGGTCTTAAGGCAGCTCTTTCGGTGCTGTGGGTGGCGCGTGGCAATCCAACCTCAGCATTCTTAAGTAGGCTTGTGTGTGTGAGGAGCTGTGTGGGTAAGGGTCTCTAAAGTTCAGCTACTGAACCATTTGCAGACTAAGTAAAGGGCACTATCTAAGTTCATATTTGTATAACAGGTATTATTTCTTTTGGAGACGTGTCTGGTGTACAGCGTGTGCTGTCTTTGAGGAAAGGGCCTCAGCTATGGTAAGCATAGCAAAAAAAAAGTAGTGGGTACTTAGTGGTTTTGCATCCAAATTGCATATTATGTGGTTAGTGTGAAACAGGCATTAAACTAAAACCATCAAGTAGCTAAAAACTTCAGAAGCTTCCGCTTGAAAGGCTCTTGTTATTTTTAAAGCTGTAGCAATTCTAATTAGCAGACTTGTCCTTCACAGAGAAGAATATATCCAAAGGGCATGGCTGCAATCCAGCTGTAATTGCAAATGTTTCTTATATTCAGCAATCACAACTGTTGCCATTGGGAAGCAGGGAATGCTTTCACCGTTGAGGGAATGATAATTTTGGTGAACCTAGCCCTCTAATGAGCACCTCTCCATGTAAGTAATTTTACTACCCAGTGTTAAGCAACCTGTGCACATGCGTTTCCAAAGATCGGGCACTTAGCAGCAGGAGGCAGGGGTGGTGCTGACCTTCCCCCAACATCTGTGTGCAGAAAACAGTGTTCTGCCTCAGTGGTCCCCCAAATTCTAGTTAAGTTTATGAAGAAAGACACATAATTGAACCACAAATATTGTACTTTATGGTGTTTGGGGGTATTCCCAGTGTAGTGGATTTCCTTCTCAACATACTGGTATGATTGTTTCAGCTTTGCAGTTGATAGTGATGGGAGCTTCTGTTCAGCAGCCTAAAGCCAAATATTTGCACCAGTAGCTGCCTGCTGTTCTTTCTGCTGGGAGAGTGGAGAGTCTTCCACATGCAAATTGGGGAATGCCACTGCTGGGTACAACAACCTCACAGAGACTGCTCTTGCTGAGCACAATCATTTGGGAATAGAGAGGGATAGATGATCTGCATTTTTTTCCACCGCTGTTGCTTTCTCACAGAAAAGAATCTGTCTCCTGCCCGTGATCTGCTTTTGGAAATGAAGTGGTTCAGCCCAAGCAGGATAATCTCTGCATTTTTGAGGATTGTCACTTAGAACAGTTTCATCATGTTCCAGCAGCTTTTATGAGTGCATGCACAGTTGGAGAGCATCTTCAGAGGAACATGATGCAAACATGCGACTCAAGGTATAAAACATCTTCAAGCTAAATTTTTAGACGTGGCAATAAAAGAGTGTATTTTTTCTTTTTGGAGGACTAAACATGACTTGAGGACACAGGGCAGGAAAGTCTATTATCAGTATGAACAGGCATCTAAGTTTAGAAACCCAAACCCATGCTCTGCAATATAGCAGGATGGGGGCTGCTGTGTACTGAGGCAGGTGTTTCAACTACTCTTACTTTGTCCTTGTTGGTGAGAAGATGGAAATTGCCTTAAACTGTTGATGAAGGATACTCTTGCCAGTCAGTGTGCTGATGCTGGAAATCTGTTGCAACTTTACTCCTGGTAGTGAGGTTGCAGACTTATGTAACTATGCATATAGTCATAAAGTCTTGTTTGGTCGTAATTTGAAATGCATTGTGTCTGTCTTCCCTGTGTGAAGTCCTCATAGCTACCATCCTAGAGGCTTGGATGGAAATTCTGCTACAGATGATTTTTAGAGCCTTGGCATGCAAAGGGTCCTTGGTAACCAAAAATGTAAAAGGGAAAAGCTATGTTAAAATGGTAGTCTGTTAGATATAAAGAAGCATGGCTTTTACTTCTCAGTGTTAATTCAGAAGTATTAGTTCAGAAGCTCAGAAGATATTTTGTGAATCATCATTTGCTGACTTAACAAAGTGATTTCTAGATTAAGTCAAATGTTACTTCAGTAAAAGTTGCAGCTACATCCCAAGTTGCCATGTGTTGGAGGATCCCAGGTGAATTTTCCAGTCATTCGGAGTGGTTTTCTCAAAACAGTCAGGCTGAAAATTGTCTTTCAGCTTTAAGCTTCATTCATGCTATGAAAATGTCATCATTCAAGGCCTGATGTGGTTCTGGGCAGCCTGATCTAGTTGAAGATGTCCCTGTCCATGGCAGGGGGTTGGACTAGATGACCTCTGAGGGTCCCTTCCAGCCCAAAACATTCTATGAATCTATAACTGAACCATACCCACAGTGCAAGTACTACTGCAGTGTGTTTGCTGACCATCTTGAACTGTATTAGAGAAAAGAGTTTGTGGAAATCACAGTATTAGGACATCCAGAGCTCTCCTTTGGTGTCTGTGTATTTGGCGCACACACAGGTTTTGCAGTGTCGCTTCTGTTCCTAGAGGCCTGTAGCTCCTCTTGTTTTATACCCACAGATTTTAGTCCTAGTGTCTGCCTAGGCACTAGAAAGGCTTCATCTTGGCATAGTTGGTGGACCCTAGTGTGATTAGAAGAGGATAAATACAGGCAAAGTATTTCAGGTTGGTCCCTATGATCAAGCTTAGTTCTGCAAGGCTTTTGAGCAAAGAAATTAATGATGATGGACTTGGTAAGTACTACATGGAGAATGTTTATAATATTGAGATGGAGACTGACAATTCCCGTAATTATGGGAATAATCCTATCCAAGGTAACTGAACAACTCAAATTAAACGCCTGCTAAGGAGCCTCTCAAAATATGGAGGAAATATCTCTGGTTTTTCAGGTTTATGCTTCTAATAAAATCAAAAAGAACATCCTATATTTCTCTTTTATCCTCAAAAACCTCAGTCTGTGTTTTCCTGCTTGCGTGTATTACGAGTGATTATCTTTTCAGGCAAATGTTTTACATCTGTCATCTAGGGCTGATGGTTTAAACGGCATGAAATGGAAAAAGAATAATCCCCTCTATTGACTCTGTGCAGCATTTTATCACACTCGTTGGAACTGAGTTCACCATCTGTGCCTTTTTGTCGGGGTCTTTAGTAGCTTTTCCTAAGCATTTATTTGTTAGAGGGCTCTCTTTTCCTGGGAAAGTAAGTAACCTTAATAGCTGTGCCAATGTTCAGTTTGAGCAAAATTATGGGGTAGTTGCTGCATTTTTTAGAAGGCAGGTTTACTTCTTGTTTCTAGTTGTGTCTTTGCAAAGAAGTTAAACTGATTTTGTGAATGAGTGACTGTCATCTCATCTAACCATCTTTCTTTGCTTCTGTGCTCTCTGAGAGAGATTATTCCCTTGTGCATTGTGAGGCTTTCTTTAATAGACTTTGTTAAAACTGGTAAACCAGAAATGTCACTTTGAAGTTATATTGTGGGCTAGAGACACCTTTAATTGGAGTACCACATCTCGTGTTTACATCAGAAATAGGATACAGCTCTCTTGTGGAGTACTAGAAAAGACAACTGCAGATTGTGTTGTGCATTAATTTGCCCCTGCTTGAATTTGGCAGTCTTTAAAAAAGCATCAGTTACTTTTGGTCCCTACCAAAATAGCTCCTGGCGACTTTGCGGTGGGGGTTAGCATTTAGCCCTACCTGTACCTGTTGATGTTACACTTTCTCCTTCACTGCCTCCTTTAAAACTCTTCTTACTGTAATCTCTTTGATGGACTTCCCACCGCCCCTTTCCTGCCCCTCATCCCAGTTTTGGGACAGATCCGGATCTCCTTGAAGAGCAGATGCTTCTGATGAACTTCAGGAAAAAGAATTTCTCTGGTCAGGCTCCTCCTCCCCAGCTCCAGCCAGATCTGGCTGCTGCTCTTGCTCATTAGAGCAAGGATGCAAACAGCAGCAGATGCCTGTTGGTGGTAATTAGATAAAAGAAATGAGTACTGTGAATGCTGCAGTGAGAGGGGAGGTGCTTCCCAGACAGGTTGAAGAGGGATCATTCTGACTTTGAAGGGCTGTTGTTAGGTTTCCTGTAGCCCTGCTTTCCTAACTGCTTGGCTAATTAAGCAAATGCACCTTCTATGTTCTGTCCTTCTAGCTTCTTTCTGTCTCTTTTTGACTTTTACACGTCCTTCATTCTATTTTCATTTCACATGGCTCTACTAGCTGTTAGTTTTAGTTATTGATAATCTGCACTCTTATGTAGTGACAATCACTTGGAAGCACTGATTTCTGCCTGGCTTTTATTTCCCAGAGTGTGGCCTCAGCTGCCTGGGGACACAGAGGAGCAAGTGACCTTTAATGCAGCTTGGGCTGCAATAGCTGTGTATCACAGTGGTTCAGCTGTAAGCTTGTGGGCTGCCCTGGCTTTAGAGACAGGTTGTCTCCTCCTGTGACTGGAGGAGAGGAGGGAGATTATTGCACTAGAGCTGTGTGAGGCAGAGAGCTAGGATGGGGAAGTTGCTGGTTAAGAAGCAGCAAGGGATGAGCTGCTTTACCGTAGTTGCTCTGCTTGGCTCAGGGAGGGCGATGGGCCTGGGTATTCTCCTTTTTACATCCTCAGCCACAGAAAAGTCATCCTTGGATGTGGAAAGGCAGTGGACAAGTGAACCTGGGAAGGGGAAGGTCATGATGACATCTTGTTTTTCAGGCCAGCGCTTTGAGTGACCTGGTAGGCTGAAAATAGGCAGAGGTAGTTCTAAATGGCAGGAAGGCTGTTCCAGGAGGGCCCCAGGAAGAGATGCCACGAACACTGGGGAGTCTCGAAAGCATCCTGTTGTGCTTTATCCAAACTAACACTTAAGGTGCTGGCAGGCTTCAGCCCTACTGTATTCCTATCTCAGGATGAGATGTGAATAGCTTACAGTTAAGATGCTTTATGTCTTTTTTCTTTTTAACAACAAGCTGCAAGTAAGTGCCCCATTGTGTATGAACACCCGCAGTTCTTTGAAAACTGTGAATATGGTGCAAACTCCTTTCATATTTAGCAGTGTTTGAAGCTTCTAGCCAGCTGGCTTGGTGTTTCGCTGTTACTTCGTGAGGTTCTTGGCTGTCAAGTGGACATTATCAGCAGCTATGTGTGATTGCAGTGTTTCATTCCAGGTGTGGCAAGCTCTCCTAGTAAGCATTTTTGCATGGTGTTCAATCTAGGCTACTCCTTTTGTACCCTCTTGCTGTACAGGTTGGACATCTACACAATCAGTTTACTATTCCAGTAGCCAGAAGGAAGTAGAGATACTTACTTATGAAGTTTAAGGGGGACAACACTTTTAAAGGGAGGGATAAATGGAAATCAAAAAGTCTGTACAGCAATCCTATTACCTACTTTTCTATTTGGGTTAGCTCTCTGGGCTCCTCTGTCCTTGCAGCATGTTCGAGGCTTCCTGGTGGAGGCTTTTAGGTTCTTTGTTTTCATCCAGGTATTGTGCTTGCAGAAGATGATCTGGATCAGGGGAGCCTTGGCTCCTTTCTTGGCTTCCAACCCAGCTGTGGGGTTTTCTTCAGATGCAAAACCTTCCCTCAGGAATGTCTTAATCCTTACTTTGATTGGGAAGATATTTTGGTGTCCCTCACATAGTTAATTGGTTGTCCTTCTTTGCTTTTGGAAATTATGAAGTCCCTTGGACATGGCTGGATAAGAGACTGCCTCGACAGTTTAATTGAGTCCGTTTAGTGTTCAGCCAGGCAGAAGAGCTCTTCTTAGCAAATGAAGCAGAATGGCAGTAACTCTTTCTTTCCAGGCTGTACAGTGACCAACTCACAGAGTGTATTGGGTTTTTGTTATGAATCCTGTGGCGCCTGTAAACACCTAACCTGCTAATGACATTTTAGGCAGTTCTGTAACTGAGCTGAACTGCAGCTTGCTTTGGGCTCTTATCTGGGGAAAAAACAATACAAATCAGTATGTTGTGAGCTCTTAGAAAATCAATTACATCTTTCAAGGAGACTAATTGAGGAACACTGTTAGGTGGGTGATTGGTCTGATGTATTTGATGTACAGTTCAGTAAAGAAAGATGCTAAGTAGGATGGCGTATCGTTTACAGTGATGATAATAAACCAGTCCAGTGAGTTCTTTCTGTGCTCTAATGCTGTACTTGGTTTGCAATACCCTCCCCTCATGTTTTTTCCTTACTTTCCACAATAAAGCAGACAGTGCTGGTTATCACAGAGGATTCCACAATAAAGCACAAAGTGCTGGTTATCACAGAGGAGTTAGATCTTCCCACAAACTCGCTTAGGGGAATGTTTTAATACATCTGTGGCTGCATCCTTGACTGGCTCTCCTGATGCTATCATTTGAAAGCAGATGACAGCTGCAGATAAAACGTATGACATAGCATATGATTTGCGTGGGAATGGAAGCAGAACCTCTGGGAAATATACTCCCTCTTCAGAGAGAAACATCAACATGTACAGTTGAGTATGTCACTTAGTGAGCTTCCTTGGTCAGACCTGACATTAACCAAAGTGACTTGGAATAATTTTGCTCGGATGGCTTAAAAGGTCACATGTAAATTGAGTTTTGTGGTCGCAGATGACTCTCTAATGGATTACAAGCTTTATCATGAAAGCATCGGGTACAATCAGTTTATACTTACAAGGGGTTCTGACTAAGACTGATTAGGTGAAATTAAAGAGCAGAAAGCCAGGTTGAATTTCTCTTAGGGTTCATGGGGCTTGTTTCTTCTTAGACACCAAGACCCCCTCAGTTTGGGGGTTATCTCCCAAGCAAAGTAATCACATTCCATCTAGGGGCATCTGAAACTAAACTGGATGAAGTACTGGAAAAAAACCTCTCTAGAGCAATCCAGCACTAGTGGTAAAATGGGCTGAATAACCTCAGACTGTGAAAAGGCCATGTTTACCATGTCAGCAGAGAGTACACTGCAAAGTCTGGCATATCATAATTATTTTGCTCCTAGTGTACAAAAATACTGCAGTGCCTCAGATAGCTCTCGAGAAAAACTGATAATGGCAGTGCTACATTTCTGTCCCTTGGACTTCATATTAATGTAGAGGGAGACCATTCTTGCCCTGTTTTTTTACCTTCCAGCTACCTCAGCACTGAGATACTCTAGCCAGCTGTACAGCTGAGGAGGGCACGGGGGCTTGTTTTCTTTGAGCAGAAAACAATACCCTTTTTCATGTTTGAAACCCATTTGAATAGGATATGCACAAATCTCTTCATTCTTGCCACTAACAGAATTAAGGGAAAAAGAGTGTTTAGACAGACAAGTGCAGTATTAAAAGTGTAGTAAAGGACATGCAATAAAATTCTGTGGAAGGGCTGCAGAACTTGATGGATGGTCATAAACATTTTGCATGTGTGTGAATCCCACAGATGCTGCTGGCTGGTTAGCTGCTCACAACTTTGAAACTGGATGCTTGTGGGCAGAGTGACTGTGGTGCTGTGGTGGATTTACAGGCAGTTGTTTCATGAATGCTTATACATGGGAATGTGGCTGCTCTTGAGGATCCAGTTGATGTATTCTTCTAGACCAGGGAATGAATGTAGCACCGACTTGAGTTCTTGAAAGTCAAACCTGAGTCTGGTTCCCTTTGAAGCTATTTTAAATTCGTATTTTCAGATTCCAGTGTTGACAGTCCTTGTTCAGTTGCCTTATTTGAGCCTGCAGATCCTCCTGGGTTGGCAGGCTATATAAAAGCACAGATGTTC
Organism: Amazona ochrocephala; assembly: GCA_039720435.1. Lineage (NCBI taxonomy): Eukaryota > Metazoa > Chordata > Aves > Psittaciformes > Psittacidae > Amazona > Amazona ochrocephala. The sequence goes on along the minus strand of CM077881.1, from coordinate 74,300,275 downwards.
ACTCAGAGTTTAGTCTGCAACTGCTGAAATAATTGCTCAATGTATGTATTTCATGTATTTATTCAGATATGATATTTTTATTTACTCTTCCTGCAGCATATGGATGTGAGTTAAAATGACTTCATAACTGGCTTACGTTACTAAGCAGTGATGAGATGTGGGAACAGCTATGTTTCAATCTAGAGAATATTTGGGTAATGTCATTTTAAGAGCAGACATTTCTTATCTCTCTGTTTTGGAACAAAAGAGCTAACTCATGTTCATTTGAGAGTGATTTTCATTTGTAATGGTAGGTCGTGATGAATAGTGTAACAGTGTGACTCAAGGTTTTATAAATGACATCTGCATGGCTGGCTTGTTTTGAGAAACAGTTTGAAAAATACTATGAGCCAAAGCATAAGTCTGTATTGCTCCTTTTCCCATCTTATGCAGAGGAGAGAGCTTGTTTCTGGAATGCCTTTAATTGTAGCTTAGAATCAAAAGTGCAAAAGGCTGAATGTTGTTTATGCATTGTAATGGGGGTGAGTATTGAGAAGTGTGAACCAGGCACTGAAAGCAAGCTGTTTATGTAGAGGCTGATCATGGATGGTGAGCCTGCATTAAGAAACCCTTTTGACCTTAGAGAATAATTACAGGATAGTCAGTTAATGTTCCAGTCTCCCCACGTGGAGTACTCATAGGTCTGGCTGCTGGATATTTACTGAAAGTGTTGGTATAATAGAGCATAGTAAATGGGAAGATTAATTAGGCAGATGATCCAATGAAATGTAAAAAAATATGATGAGAAAAGCAAACATCTTTCTAATATGCTTTTCACACTCAATAGACATCTGCTTTTGACTCCCTGAACCACTGTTATAAAGCTGAGGAGCTGCAAAGCGCTGCCTGAGGCATGGGGTGGGGAAGACGGTTGGCAGTCTTTGGGTGAGCACCTTTCGAAGTAAAGTAACTTTTTGCTTGAGCAGATGTTCTCGGGTGAAAGAGCCCATCTGTGACAGAACACGGGGGATGTTCTTTGTTATGTTTTTATCCCCGCCAAGTTTATTAAAGAGATGAATTCTCTGCAGCCCGAGAACCAGACTGTTAAGCATTTGGTCATCCAGGACTGAAAAACTGTATCGGTGAAAATCTGTGTGATTCTGCCAAGCAACTGTTCAACATAAAAGCTTCATTTCTAGATTCTTTGAAATTCACTACTTAGTAGTGAATGTGTAGTGGGTATAGTAGATGTCCAACCGTACCTAGGCATGAGCATGGAACAACATGTATGAATCTGGGAGGTGCTTTAACCACTGGAGAGACATGCTGAGAGAGGACCCGCCAATGGCAGCTATAAGCAGGAGAGGGGAACGAAATGCCAGCCTCTGGGGCCTGGGGAGCAGCAGCCTTGCCGTCCCAGGGCAGTGCAGAGGTCTGGACACTTGGCATGATGCTACATAGAGTAAGGGTCTTAAACTAACTGCTTTGCTTTGGGCTTTACGTTAGGGCTGAAATGTAGAACAGTTTGGCGCTGTCCTGTTGCATGTAACTCTTAAAAGCAGGCTTGATTTTAGAGCGTTTAAAGCTTGATTTTTTTTACCGTTCTCTTAAAAATCAAGGAGACTGCAGGAGCTGGCATACAGCAGTACTAGAGCTTCCTATAGGCAAATATGTTTGCCAGTCTGACCTTCAGTCACAGGATTCATTTATCACATTAGTGGGAGGGCTAGCTTCACATCACCTTGTGGGATCCTTCAGACATTCATCTTACTGCAGGTAGTGCAAGCCATAATAAGTGCTTCTGGATTACAGGTCCCATAGTAATTGCTCATAATCTGCATATGGTGTGAAAGTCAAGATGCCTTCCTGAGCTGATAAGCAGTAAGGGAGAAAACAAAGCACAGTAGCAAACAAAGGTTGAAGAGAGTCAGCAAGCACAGCCTGCAGATGGATCTGTGCGGGTGACTCCCCTGTTGGGCTGCATGTAAGTTCGACCTGGTTTAGGGCTGGATCACAGCAGACCATGTGGAGAATTTACGACCATTTTCAGGTTGTGGTGTTGCCCATCTCCTGCTGTAGAAATCTGTGTTAAAAAAGAGACAACACGGAAATAGCAGGGACGTTATAATGAAATCATTATAAAGATTGACAAGCAGACTTTCCATCAATTAGGTGCCCTCTTTTACACACTTTAGCTTGGCTGTCCATTACCTTGCATTAGTTGGTCCATGGTCTGTTAGAGTGGGCTGTAGGGAAATTGAAATGTATGTTTGTTACACTGAAAACAGCTAAACTAGACCAATAAGGTAGAGGCTGACTCCAGTAAAACCTGCAATTTTGTATGATGTCAGCAGTAGAAAACAATTCCCCTTTAATTGCAGACCAAAGAAACATTCTTATTACAGTCTTTTGAATTATGTCAAATAATGTCCCGATTTTCCATGTCACAAATGTGACAAAGTGTGGGAACTTGGAATATTTGATGCATGTAACAAGGTTGGTTTGTTTAACATGGAAAAAGCATTCATCATTTCTGCAGTGGCAGTTTTTATTCCTGGAAGACTGCTGTTTAGATGAGGAGTCACAGTTTTGCTTGGAAGTGGAAGCGGGGTCTTGAACTGCTGGAACATATTCTTTGTATTACTCTTATGTTTGATTTATCTGTAATACCACATTTAGGGATTTAGGTGCAATGTAGATCTAACAAGGGCTTCAGTAAGGATGTGGAGTCCAATCCATTAAGAGTTTCATATAAGGCTTCCATTATGTTTATGGCATTTCCATATGTAACAAGCAGAGAGGAACGAGGAAGTAGGGATCTGGTCATTTTGCAGTTCAGTTGTATCCCACCCTGGGATGAGGCATTGAATCTTTGGGGAGCGCTTTTGTCAGCCGAGGCTGGAGGCAACATGGGGAATGGGTCTTGGTCTTTTTCTGTCCCATTCCTTCCAGGAAAACAGGCAGGACTTGGGAATTTGGGTTTCTTGTGTGCCTGTTTGCCATGGCTGGGCTGGGGAGCTGAAGGGAAAAGGTGCTGAACGGATGGCTAACTTTAACACGAGTAAGGGTGAGGGAGACATTAATGCCAGTTTTAACTCTGGAAAGGAGGCGTGTGCATCCAGGAACAAAAGCCTTCCTTGTACTGATCCAAGGTGGTACAACCAGGCTGTCTCCTGTAGTGTGTTTGCTAAGATTTTAAAGGCTGTTATTTTCCTTCTAAAACAAAATTACCCAGAAAAACTTATGTGAGGAAGAGGGACCCAAACTGCCTTTGCAGAAATGACTCACTAACCAATTTAAAGCCTACTGCTCTGTGCTCTCTCTCAACAACTGGATTTAGTATTAACAGAGAGAGAAATTATGGTTTCTGATTTACTGTGTTTTCAGCTGAGACTGAGGAGTAAGGGGGAGCTGATTTACAGTGGTGAGGTTTGAGGAGAACTCTTACGCTCTGTAGAAGACAGCCCTCTTTGTCCAGAGAAGGTGCTGTGTGACTTGTGCTTGTTTGAGGGGGGCAGCTGTAGATGGGGATGGCATTTATAAAGGTATATGAAAGGTGAACTGTTGTTTCAAATTAAACTGGGGGGGAAGGGAGTGAATGACTGATTAAAATAATAGCTTTAAAAAGCTAGGTTTGGGGAAACCAAATCCCCTTGAACTGAGATATACACTGTTTTAGTAAAAAATCGTATTATAGTGGGGAAAAAAATGACTTAACATATGTAATTGTCCAATTAAATTTCCTCACTTCGTAATTCTCCAAGATTGGTTGGCCCACTAGGAAAACTCTTCTTAAATGTTCTGTCTTTTGGATAGGCTGTTACGGCTTTCAAATAAGAGAAATGGGCAATTCAAGGTGGAAAGAAGAGAAATAAATGAGTGATGCGAATATATTAATCAGTCTCAGCACAGATGGCACAAAAAGGTATAATTAAATTGATCCCCATGAGTAAACCACTTATGTTTTAGTGCATCTTTCAATATCTGGCAATGTTATGAGCACTGGGGCTGTATTGCTCTCTAGTTGCTGGTGTTTATTAATCCATGTTGCTGCTGTGGGGTACATGGGGACTGTTGGGATACCTGCTGTTGCTGGAGGCACTGGCTTTTGTTCAAGAGGGCACTCAGTATGTGGCTGAGTTTCAGAGGCCAAATTGGAATTTGGCACCTAGAATTTGGAATAGGCTTCTAAATTCCCCACCCTCCCCAACCCCAGTGTTTTAAGGTAAGCAGCAAGTGCTCAGGTTTGGCTATGAAGACCATGGAACAAAATTAAAGAGCTTAAAACCAGCTGTTTTTTCCCCCCTGGTAATATGGTCATGAGCAGGAAAAACCAAGATGAGAGTGGATCAAAGAATTTACTGACCTCTGTCCTTATTAGCATGCAAGGCCGTGGTATAACCTCTCTAAACAAGGTAACAGTCTTAACATCTGCTAGTGTGGTTAAGAGGCGAATGTGGTGGAAACATTTTGGAGCTACAGTTGTGTGCTGGAGGTTTCCATCAGGATGTGGATAAAGGCAAACCTCATCTGAAATAAGTGTTACTTCCTCCTTCAATTCAAAAGTGCTGTCTGTTGCAAAAATGCTCTTTTCTCAAAAAACTCTTTTCCTTTAGTGTTAGAGCATCTCCTTTCTGCTCTTCCTCCTTTCCTTCTCTCCCTCCTTTAGCTGTGCAGCGGGTTGCACAGCTGGCCAAACATAAGGAAGAAGGAAAATAAGGACGATGCCTTCTGGTGGGTTTATTTGTATACAAGTCCCAGTGGACCTAAGTATTAAATTGCTTCCGTGTTTTTTAAGTTGTCGTATCCAGAAGACTGAGCACATGTCACAGAAGCTAGATTTAGGGTTTTTTGAGTAGATAAAGTGGATTTTGGTCTTAAAGTGCATTTTAGTAGATGCTTGTAAATGGCTGAACTTGAGATTCTGAGAAGCGTAGCATTTTGAGGGGAAAATAGCAAACGCTGGTCAGGTAGGAAATAATGTTTAAAAATAAATCTTGGAGCTGCCACTGGGACTAGCAGATACAAATTGCCTCTACCTATTAGGTTTTACACATAGAAGTGTTTGAACAGATAATATGAAGTACTGTTGGCTAACCTGCCTGTCTTGTGAACAAGTGAAAGTCGATGTACCAGAACCCTGATAGTTAATACCCCTCTTAAAAGCCTTTCTCTGCTAACTCTCCATTATAAGCTTTGGCTGTCTGCTAAATGTCAGGAGGAGCAGACTGCTCAGAAAGAGGTCAAAGAGCTCACCTCACACCAGCGTAGGTTATTACACTTTGATTTTTCACTTCTTGTTTTGTTTCCATTGGTGGCAACTCTTCAGCTATTGTAGGGAAAGAGGGAGGTGTCTTCATCTCCAGTTGCTTACAGCTCCATTTAAAATGCAATCACTGTTTATATGCATTCTAATACAAAGATGTCTTGGCTGAAAACTTGGCTGAAAGCGGTATGCTTGCATGCAGAACACCGAAGATGGGCGCTGAACCTTTAAATGTAAAGGGCTACTCAGTATTTTTGGCATTTTTACAGTTAATGAATTACCTTTGTCAGTGAGTGACTGGTTAGGAGGCTGTGGAATTGCAGCTACATGGGAGGAATGGCATGTGTTAGGTAAGTGTGGGTACCCTGGGGTTGCAATTTAGATGTTTTAACTTCCTCCTTCAGCTAGTGGAGAGGAGGAGAAAATGATCCCTCTTTTCTCCGCTTTCACTCGTTGACCTTGGAGCCTCCATCTATAGTAATTTATTGTGCGTTTGTGTTATTTCTAGCTCATTGTACAGTTACATAAATGCTTGTGCAGGGGGTGGGAATAGGTTGCTAGAGGGCTGGGGGCAAAGCAGAGGTCCTTTCCTTCTCCCCCTCCTGACAGCAGTGCCAGCTTCAGTCAGAGATAGTTTGAGCCCTAGAGTTTGGGAAAAGGTGCTTCTCTTCCTGCGCATCCTACTTTTTCCTTTTGCAGTGTTTCACCTGCCCTCACCTACTGCATGGTGTTGTTGCAAGCAATGGGTTAAAGTTGATGTGTTCTCTGTTTATTTCTGTCTTCCTTCCCCCACCCCAGAACCTGACAAATCTGAATTGTAACCATCCCCGTTTTACTCTACTGGCAAGGTGACAGGCAGCGCTGGAGGTACCAGACACACCAACAGTCGCTGGAAGGATCCCAGTATTCATTAACATTTGGGAATTGCCTGCCTTTTGCCCACCAAAATTATTAACTCATGTTTTGCAGAGAGAGGTTAGATTCTGCAGAAATAAACAGAGAGGCTGGATTGCTAAAGGAAGCTTCCCAGGCATAGGTAATTGAGAAAGTGGGTTTTTTCCATGCTTAAGGAATGCTTCTATTCAAAGGGAACTTCCTTGAACACATGGCCTTTCTTTGTAGTCCACTTTGTGTATTTTTCTGTGTGAGATACATTTACAGTTTAATCTCAAACTGATGCTTGACAGAGTGAGTTACTGTAATTGAAATCACCTGTCAGTAACTTAAAGAGGACATTGCAGTCTTGTCTTTCTGAGCATCTTCATGAACTGAAGCATGAAAGCATCATCTAGCGGTGTCTAAACATAGAAAATAACTTCTTTAGAACTGCAAATGCTGATATCCTCTGGAGATGTGCTTGGTTATTGTCAAGTTGTTCTATGCATGTACGAGCATGCAGGCAACTTGGTTTCTGTATTACATCTACAGTGTTCTCTCATATTCTTGTTCAAGACAGAGGTGTATACACAGAGGAAACTGGAAACAGTGGTAGATAGACTTTTGCCTTCTTGTTGCAGAAAAAGTCTGATTTGGAGCAGGGAGAATGAAAAGACTTCCTGAAAAATCAACAGAGCAGGTAGTATAGTATGCTATAAGTGGGAAGTTAAAGTGCTTTGAACACAGAAGGGGAAGTTTTAAATGCCTGGTGAGGCTCAGATGGAAAGGAGTTGGTCCCACAGGTTTGCAGGTGGGTTAATGCCTTTGGGTATCAATTCGAAGAAGCTGGTCAGCCCTTTAAGAAATGGGGAATAAGCAGTGTGTTTGGTGGGACTGAAGGTGGAGTATGTGAGAGGCAAGTGACCAGCCCCAGCTCCAGAAAAGCATTGTGTGGGTTCAGTGCCTGTGAGAATGAAAGTGGATTTTATGGTCGCCTTAATAACAAACTATAAAATGAACCCTGCAGGCCACTGAAGGGTGAAAAACAGTTGTAAAGGATGTGCTAACCTTTGTTTACAAATACATGCAAGAAAGTGCATTCTATTCAAACTTTAATTTTAAGATATCATAGAATCATAGAATAGTTAGGGTTGGAAAGGATCTTAAGATCATCTAGTTCCAACCTCCCCGCCATGGGCAGGGACACCTCCCACTAAACCATGCCATCCAAGGCTCTGTCCTGATAAAAATGAAATAATTTATGAAATAATGTGGAAATTTCTATCTGTAACTGAATCTTCTTTTTATTATGTGTATGTTTCCATACGTGTGCATGACACATACCGGTAAGTATGATCTGTTTGCATGTATGCCTTATGCTGTTAAAAATCACAGCAACGTATGACTTGAAAAAGAAAAGTGCTTCACTACATAAGCAAGACTTTTGTGCCAGTAACTGCTTTTTTCAAGTTTCAAAAGGTTGTTTGTTTGAACAGAGCATCTTGATTCAGAATGATTGTTTTGCACAGCTCAAGTGTAAGTATGCTCAGAGCTTGGCTAGTAATTAGCTCTTCTTATTATCAGATAGGAAACTTGCCTGGGGACCCGCGGCACTAAATTGACATAATTGCCCTGTGGTATGGTAATAGATATTTATTTGTTTTTCCACAGACTCATCTTTCATGTTGTGTAAAATTATTGATCTATTTGCAGAGAAAGAACACTAGAAAGAGCAGAGAAATCAGATGGCATGGGGTTCTACAGCCAGATAATAAAAGGCTCAGGTCAAGGAGTTTGAACTCTAAGTACTGTTCATTTTCACTGAGTGACTCCCAGGGTCATGATGCAGGATAGTGGCAGGGCATGAGGAAGAAAGGACAAGATGCTATGTAGAATTTGCAGTGATGTATGTTTGTATTTAGTGAAAGCAATTGAAGCCAACAGGGCTGTAAAGCTACAGTGTATGTGGCCTTCATGTTTTACTGAGAGAGCAAGCAGAGCTCCAGTACTGAAGACTGTGAAATGATTAAAATTCTCACATGGTGGTTAATATGCTTATCAGTGGCATCCTTATTTGATCTTCATGACTGTTTATCACCAGAGGCTGCATCGTGGTTAAGCCTACTGCATTGGTCATGAATAGCTCTCCTGCTTGAAATGGGAGGAGGCAGAATGGCATGAGAGGATAGCTGGCTGTAAAACGTAGTTGACAGAGTGATGAGGTGACAATTGAAGAGTCAAACTCTTGGTTAATCCAGGCAGGCACAGAATTAGATTGTAGTCCTGGGGAAAGTCAAGTGAATTGTTAGCATGGCTGAGTGCCAGGCTGCTTCTTTTCTCCTTGCTTCTAAAACCATGGTGAACTTGGAAGCATGAGTGAAATGTTAAGACCCATGAATAAAATCTCATTATTTCAGTCCCTGTGTAGCTGGAATTTCTCATCTGGGATCAGAATGAATGGATGAATGGTTATTAATATGCAATGAGATCTTATGGAAGCAATAGCAATGCAAACTAAGGAAAAATGGGATTTAGAGAAGGGAACCATTCATGCGTAAGTCAGGCTTGCCAGGCTGGCATGTTAGCGATAGTAGGGCAGGCATGGTCCTGAAGGCTTGTGCCAGTGTTTTGAAAGATGGAAATAGCAGGATTCTTGGACCATGAAAGCAGCCACGCTCCCGACATTATGCTGTATCAATTCTCTTGTTCCACTTCCCTGACTTTACCATGTTTTCTCATTCCACTATAAACTGCTTGGGGCAGGGGTCATGTCTTTTGTTTGTCTATGAAGTGCTGCTACTTGTGAGGAGCATGTTTAGTTAATTGCTGGAGGAACAAGAGTACCAATAGTGGGTCCCTGCATGCAAGATTCTTTTAAGCTTCTGCAAATATGCCTTTTTCCCAGTCTGTGTGGGAGCCTGTAACCCCTCCATTTCTGAAAGCTGAGTACACTAGGGAAGGGTTCAGTCTGTGTTCAGAGCTGTGTCTGGGCTGGATGCGTGTTGCGTCCGACCCATTCACTGTCCTTGTGCTTTGTCACATTGTCAGAGCAACCCCATTAGAGTTCGAGTCCCTCCTGAGTGAGAGAAATGCTCCTTGCTCCATGGGACAACACTTTTCAGTGATTACAGGGTGTTCTACTCTACTACTTACTGCATAGCTCCTCAACTTTGGCTCAGTCACCAAGGAATTAAGGGGCTGGCCGTTTCTGATGGAGCTCACACTGACTGTAGCAACATACACCTTGCACTTCAGTGCACAAATAACAACACATTGTGGCTTTGCTTATTGGAAGATGGAGAATGAATATTTTAAAATGTAGTTTAACACCATTTTCCCCAAGCTTTTATCACAGGGACTGTACTGTGATGGAACCTGAACCTGATGTGCCCAGTCTTAAAAGGATGCTGTTTCCTAATAGCAGCTGAACAAAATCAAAACAGCCATCAAAAGAAATAATACATCAAGTAAGAAAATCTGAAAGGTGCATCATGTAAAAACAAATATTATGCTATCAGTGCGTGTAGTTCCAGGTCAGTATTAACACAGAGCAGCAAAAAAAATGCATCTGGTCACACTGGGTTTTCAAGTCATGGTGAAAATAGTAGAGACGCTGCAACAAGACATGGAGTGATGTTCTGGGCCTGCCCTTGCTGGGGTGTGGAGAGGTCCAGAGATGATGTTTTGTCACAAAACTGAGAAGTTTGAGGCCCTCTTGCTGCCCTATGTGCAGGCATCCGTAAGAGGTCATGAGTAATGCCTTGGGGAAAACACCCAAGAGTTTTTGCAACCTCTTTGCATGTGTGTTTCTCAGTGGCATATGTTGGTGTGCCACAGTAGTGGCCTGACTTACAGGTTGTCCAAGTGAAAATCTTGTGGGAGGAAGATGCAAAGGGTAAGCAAATGAAGACAGGCAATTTAAGTTGTTAGGTATTAACCTCAGGTTAGAAAATGGTTAGGGTCACTTCTTAGTTTGCCAGGCTTGCTTAGATGATTTTGCAATACAAGCTTCTCCGGTGCTGTTTCATCATCAGCATCAGGCAGCATCTGGGCTATTTGCAGATTGTATTAAATTTGGTTTCTAAAAACTGCTTGCTGGTCCAGTATGGACACAAATAGCCAGCTAATATATACCTGGGACAATACATTGATGGTACTCTTAATTGCCTCTTACAGTATGTTGCTCCTTTACTTGCGGGACACCTTTAATTCTTCCGAAACATTCATGGTGTCTGGCCCATTCCCCATCTGCAGGGTGGCACTTCCCTTGCACACCCAAACCATGTGTGTGAGGGGAGTACTGGAGGCTGAGCAGAGCAGCAGGTAACCAGGAGCTCTAAATCCATGTCCAAATAGAAAGGTAGAAAAAAGGCACAAATATGCACAAAACCAATCATTCCTTTGATACGTGCTTTGATTTGATGCTCTTAGATTTCAGCTTCCCTGCCCTCCACCTATCCATGTGTTACCTTTCAAGTTTGCATGAGCTTCCAGGGTCATTTCTACTTCTAAGATCAAAAGACTTTTCATGGTTGCAGAGGTGAAGCTGTGGTGGATTTCAGGTATTTCAGAAAAGCTCTATGAAAGGAATTTCAAGAGCTGGATCATAAATATAACTGAACAGAACACATATGAAGGTTGTAGGCTGGCTCTTCAAAGTGTTGATGTGTGTGTCTCACACTCAAAACGGCATGTGAAACAGATTCAAGAATTAAAATGCACAATGTATGCTCAGAAGTGGAGGAAATATAAATGTGTAGCTGTGTAATGAGGACTGCTTTGTGGAAACAGTGTGGCATGAGGGCAGAGCTGCTAATTCAGCATGCAGATTGAATTTGCAAGGATTTCAGAGCAGGGAAGACACCTGAAAGCATGATTTTTCAAGAAGATGGCATGAATGACTTCTTTATTAATTATCAGGATGCCTTTATTAATTTAGATTTAGGAGAGTTCAGAGTGTTTTAGGATCAGAAGAGGATGTGCCAAAGTGACAGGCTGAACCCAGGACAGAGGCTCTTAGTGCTTTCTGAAAGGGCAGATCCGTCCTGCACACTCTGAGTTTAAAAAAGCAAAAGCATTTAAAAAACCTCTGTTTTTCAAATTTAGTTCTTAATTCAAATGAAACATTTATGCCTTAGTTGGTGATCGACCTTCTAGTTCTCTCGCACTGATCGGTGCTTTGCCAGACTGTTACAGGATCTTTGCTCATCTCATAGTTACTTGCATGAAGCTGTAATTGTGAACTCTAGCTAAAGCCAGGGATGCTGACACACCTCACCTGTGTATTGAAGAAATCACGGCACTTATAACTTTCTGAAGGCTGTCGGCAGGTAGGAGAGGCTCAGCCACAGTGATCTGTCACTGCTGCTATCTTCGCATTGGTACAGAGCTGTGAGAGAGGGCTATTAATCATCCTGCCAAAGGCCTGGGAGCATGTGGAAATGCACAGAGAATTTCCATAGATTCTAAACACTGGCAGACTCTGACAGTTGCTCCCTGCTTTAGTTCTAAAGTAATGATGAATTCATCAAAGTCTCTGTTTTCTTTCTCTGGCCCCCTTTTTTCCTTCTAGGATGGTGTCAGAGCTGCCACATTTTCTCCCCTTGAGAAGACGATAATCAATTTCTTGCTGAATTCCCTCCAGGAGCACTTAGTGTGGCACAAGAGCTAGTTTTGGCAGGAGGGGCTTCAGGGTATTAGGTTTGTTGTAGATGTGTGGGCATTGAGGCAGTAGTGGTGAGGAAGGAGCAGAAGGTGGGATGAGAGCTGTTGCTAAGGGTAAATGTGCCCGTTTACCTTCAGCGTAGCTGCTGGTGATCTGAGTACCTTAAGGCTAGAGTTAGAGTTTGTTAAGGTTAAGTTTAGAAAACAGAAGAGTGCGATTTTGTGGGGTTTTGCTAAATTTTCTGTGATTCTCATCTTTAGGTTACAGGTTGAATTGGGAGGAAGAAACGTGTTAAATTTTCTCGGTGAAGTAACCAACTATTAGTGATTTGGGCATTTATTACATCCAGCATTATTGCTAGTGCTAGGGCTTGTTAAAAGACGATGAGCAAGTGTAAAAGTAGCAGCTCCCAGAGCTGTGGTGTGGGCTTGCTTTGACATGTTCAAGTAAGCTTTATTTCAGGGTTTTTTTTTTTCAGTTAATAATCACTTGATTGTGTTTAATGTCAGAAAACCTTTTCGTACAATTTTGGGTGAGAGAATTGTTTGGTTTCTGTTAAAGTCTTACGTTGTATTCTAGGGTGGGTGAGGAGATGGCTGGCAGCCATCAGTCATAGAATCATAGAATAGTTAGGGTTGGAAAGCACCTTAAGATCATCTAGTTCCAACCTCCCTACCATGGGCAGGGATACCTTGCACTAAACCATGCCACCCAAGGCTATCACCTATATATGTGAATGGCATTTGTTTTCTTATTCCAGACAAGATTTGGAGCTGTAGTTGAGAAGTTGAGGGTTTGTGGGATATAAAAGGATAAGCAGTTCAATATAATTTTGAATCCTGTATGGATCACACTGGTGATGTGAACACTGGTGGCATCAAGCAGAAATGCCTCATGTATCATTTTGCAGAGGGATTGGTGATTTAAGTATAGTTAGGAGTAAGATTCACAATCAAGTAAAAAGTGTCATAAAAGAAGCAAGGGGAAGTTTGTGGGTTTGGATAAATTTATGTTTTGCAGGGCCAGGTTTGGGGGTGCTGTTGGCGGTGTTGAATTTGCTTGTGCACAGGCCTGATGTTGGGGGTGACCTGCACAGAGACAGCTGGGGTTAGGGTCAGGATTAGGATTGTATGAAAAAATAGGTCGATCACAAGGTGCTGAGGAGGTGATGGAGCATTTACCACTTCTTTGGGCAGCCCGTTCCAGTGCCTCACCACCCTTACAGTAAAGAACTTCTTCCTTATATCTAACCTCAACTTCTTCTGTTTAGGAGAAGAGAGATATATGAGCCAATGTTCTTGTTAAATCCTGTTGGGCTGCAGAATTAAGAAAATCACATTTTGTTGTCAAAGAATGTAAATTTTGTTGCAGGTTTTGTACCACCTATTTGATGGAAAGGGAACAGAGTCCATAGTGAAGTCCCAGTTTTTAAAACATAGATCTGCCTACTATCAGTTGCACATTATGAACGGGATTTCACCAATCTTGGAAGAATTGAAAAGATATAAACTACTATAAAACAGTAGAAACTGTAATGCAAGTATGAGATTTACAAACTGTAGATTAAAGGTCCCAGGAATATGAGGAATTATTATTAAACTTCAGCATATTTATGTTTCTGTCTGCTCTGAATTGGTGTTCATATAGCTTGATACCCGTGAAGATCTATCCTTCATATAAACTTTTGCTGTAAATTACTTTTTCATAAGCAGTTTTCGTTCCTGGCAACCAAGGATACATCAGAAGCTTTCTCATAAAAACAAATTTATTACTTCTCATACTGCAGTATTGGCTTAAAGAGAGTAAAAGTGACTACATGACATGATTAACAATTGAATTGAGTGTAATAGGAAGCCTGATGCTTTCTAGATCCCAGCCTCATTGCTGCTTGCTCTTGTGCTTTACAGGCTTTTTAGTTAGTATTGTAAAGATCAAATCATACTATTGTTTCAGCAATATCCATTAATTTTGCTTGTATGAAAACTTAAAATGAAGCCTTAATGAATGTGTTGAAGTGAAATACTGTGAACTGCTTTTAGGATGTTACTGAAAGAATTACTCGTCCTGTTTTTTTAATATAGCAGTTTTTTGCCGTATTAGCATGCAATTATTTGTGCTTTGTTTATGTAGATATGATAGTTGTCTGTATATGGTGTCTTATTTCCAACAGGCAGCATAGACAAATGTCTACTTTGAAGGCCATGACTTTAATATAGACAAATCAGAGGACAGTGTGTGGTTGTGTTAAGCAACGTGCTTTGCCTAGGCTCAGTAGCTGTGCTGGGAGGGCATGGGGAGCAGGAAACGTTTAAGTGATGAAAAAAACCCACTTAATTTAATGAAAATTATTCAAGGCCAGGTTGGACATAGCCTTGGGTGTCATGGTTGAGTGCGAGGTGTCCCTGCCCATGGCAGGGGGGTTGGAACTAGGTGATCTTAAGGTCCTTTCCAACCTAAACCATTCTGTGATTCTGTATCCCTCTTGTGCTGCAGGATTTCAGATGAGGAATAAGCAGACTTTTCCTTTTATGTCCTTCAGCAAGTCTCCTTCAGTGCCAACTCCTTCTCCACTTTGTCTGAAAAATTCATGTTGACTTGCTGTTAATGAAATAAACTCTAAGTACTAGAAATTTTTGAGACACTTGCCAAAATCTTTTCCATGCCAACCTGATGAGCCGGGAGCTCCAGTCTTCTTCCCTCATTTTGGGGAAGTCTCTGCTCCGGCATTAAACTGGCCTGCAGTACCTGTACTTCCTCAGGTTGTTCAGTGAGCTGTTCTTCAACCCAGAAATGAGGAGAAACTATATTTGAGCTAAGCTGTAGTGAAACCTGCCCATGCACATGCCTGGACATTCTCATGTGTTTTTCTGCAACATCTCACCTTGAGGTTGCTAGAGCTACGGTTTTCTTTCTCTAACACAGCATAATTTGGTAAGATTCAAGACCTTGATTTGGTCCATAATGTAAACATGCAAAATGACCTTTCTGGCATTTCTGTCTTGCAGTATGGTATACAACACAGAATAGGAGAAGCTTTGTCTCTATAGAGCCTTTGGCCCTTTTCTGTGATGTAAAAGAATCTATGTGCTGAATGTGAAAACTGCTAAGAATTATGATAGTTCTTCCTCTGGCTTTGAGCCATGCCTTTTGGCACCTTCATTGTTAAGGGATATGCAAGTGCTGGCTGGAAATACAGAAAAATCATCACAACTTTTATCATCCTCACAGAATGTGTGAAGCCTTACATTTGGCTGGTTGATTCCAGCTGCAGACTTGAAAGTTCCCATGTCCATGCAGAGTGCACAGGTCGTGCTGAAGGTTTAAGTTCAGGGGTATAGGTTCAAGGTTTAAGGGGTATGGGCTGTACAGCAGCAGCACAGGAGGGGAGGTGGGTGTGTTGTACATGTGTTAATATAGCACACTGGATCATGACTGCAGAGAGGTAAGTTGGATTACTTTGCATCTTCCGTTGAAGAAGCAGTTGATTTTATTCTCTTGAACGCAAATATTTCATGATGTTTCTGGTTGATATGTCTCAATTTTTGTCTTATGGGAGATGAAGAAGCCAAAAAGGTATCTGCTTTGGTTACAGGCAAGACAGAAAAGCTTTATTCTAACAAGAACTGGTTTTCACTGTTGGAGATTTCTGGGCAGAGTGAGCAGGACCCTTCACCCTCCTGCTACCTACTAAAGCGCTGATGGCGGATGAACATCTGCTGTTTGTTCAGCAGCTCTTGCAGGTTAGTGTGAGGCAGTGGGGGAAAGATAGTTATGGGTAAATGCTTTCTTGAAGAGGCTTCAGCTTTCTCTAGTAGAAGGTGTTAGGTATTCAGCTCTGTGCATGCCGTACCCAGGGCTTCGGCAGCACCTTCTGCAAAGCCTACCCGTTACTTCCAGACAAGTGCTAACTGATTTGTGGTCATTGCTAGTCTGCAAAACAGTAGTTGGCAGACAGAGCTTTTGAAAATGAGGCTTTGGAAGGTCCTCCTCCTATTAAACCAGCTTAGGTTCCAACGTGGGATCAAGTTGAAATGCAGTGTGGTGTGAGTTGACACTTCTTTCTATGCTGTAGCTCTCTACTGCAAATCCTCCTCCACAGAGTGGCTTAAATGTTATGTTTGTGAGTCTATCTTACAAATCTGGTAGAGTATGGTATCTTCCTGGAGCTATTCTGCTCTGCTACTGTATGTATATTTTGGTTTTGTTTTTAATGAGGGTTCTGGGGTTGGAAGTCTATGGTGCCAAAGTAATTTCTACTTAACCGAGGTTAAGGCAGGGTATTGGTATGTCTGACAATTTCGTTATAGCATTGCAAATACTAGGCTGCAATTGCTTTGTAAGATTTCTTCAACTACTGTCAGTCCTGATGGAAATGGTTATTGTAGGTGTTCCTGACTTGTATTTTAGCTGAATTAAGGGGTAATGGGTTCAAACTTCAACAGGGGAAGTTTAGATTAGATATAAGGAAGAAGCTCTTTACTGTGAGGGTCAGGCAAAGCACTGGCACAGGTTGCCCAAGAAGTGGCAAATGCTTCATCCCTGGCAGTGTTCAAGGCCAGGCTGGACAGAGTCCTGGGTGACATAGTTTAGTGTGAGGTGTTTGCTGCCTGTGGTGAGGGGGTTGGAATTGGATGATCTTAAGGTCCTTTCCAACCCTAACTATTCTATGATTCTATGGCTTCATAGAAGAAAACAGCTGTGTAAGTGTCCTGGGTTCAGTAAGCAACTGGAAATTGGAAGGGGTCTGAGAAGTTTGGAAGGTGAAAATATTTGAGTACTGGATTCTGCTTTGTTGCAGGCAAGGCATGTAATTTCACTGGTATTTCCTAGCTCATAAAGACAAAATGCAGTGGACGAGCTAATCGATATTTGCTGACTACCCACGTATAAGAACGTTTATTGAGTGAATGTGAGTGAAGTTACCGAGGTGGAAACTGTATGGAAGCGACTGTGTTATTAGGCTTGTCATTATTAATAAGACTGCTTGACTAGAACTGCCCTTTTTGATGATCTGCTCCTTTATCCAAAGAGAAGGTTTTAACTGGGAAGCATGAAAAGAACTGGAATTTATATCCACAAAAGTGTAATACCAGCAACCTTAAAGAAATATTGTCAAATTCTGGGCAGGCAGCATTGCCTGTATACACAGGCTGTTTGGGGAACATAAGGCCATTAAATTCTGGAATTACTCCAGAGATCGTGTTGCAGAGGCAATGTTCAGCCTCCACAGGGCATCTATCATGGTTAGAGTTGGAAAAAAAGGTAAAGAAGTCTTGCTGTCTCTGAGTTACTATGGAAATTAGGGAAGGGGAGGCATTGTTCTGCTGACAAGAGAGCACTAGGTCTTCCTGGACCAAATCCTGCAGGACTCGGGCAAAGATCCCTCCCAAAAAAGGATGAAATAATGATTCCATTAGAGTCTAGGGCAGATTTTCCACCAACATTGGGGGAGGCAAGATTTCACCTTGCGGCTGTAGAAATACTTGGAAATACCCATTGGGAAATGTAGGAAGGAAGAAGGGAAGGAGCAGTGCTTGTAATTGGGAAGTTGTACTGCATGAAAGATAGTAATACCTACCATTTCTCTGTGCAGGAAGTCTGTATTACCAATAGATGTGACTGTAATGGAGGGCTTTTTCTTGCTGTTTCCTCTTCTATGCTGGCGGACCTACCTTTTCCCAGGTAATGCGAGTGACAGTGTACTGGGCAGTATTATGCTGCTTCAGCTCTGGATGACTTCATGCAGACACCCTAAAACATGAAACAGGTTCTCAATCCTTCTCAGTTTGCAGGCATACAACATCTCTCCAGTGGAGAGGCAGATGTGGCTAGTGCTGGTGAGCTGCCTGCATCAGGTTTACTTGTCCTGTAGCCTCTAATGGACTCACAAGAAGTAGCCCATGAGGTCTGTGGAGGATGCATGGAGAGAGGTACCCTGAGCTTCCATAGCTACTCCCTCATGTGCCAAGCGTGCCCCTGAAATGGATTGTCAGACGTGTTATGGCCCAAAGCTGTAACACCAAATCTAAATAAAGGAGGGTTAAATTATGTTAGCATTGCCACTTTCAAGACAGAATCATCAATTACTTCTATGCAGTTCCTCAATTCAGGTTTTCCTTCATTTGTGCAGGCGAGAAACTTTAAATAATCCCCTAAATTGGACATGTGTGCTATTCAGTGTATACATGATTTAGCCATGTTAGCATGCCATCAAGTAGCTGAAGTGTAAAAGAATGATTTTTGTGCCACTCTATTTGCAATTTGAATAGGAATATATTATTTTGAAAGAGGTAGCCTTATATTTTTCAAAAGATAATAGCCTTTTATAATAACCTTACATAACTTGGCTATAGAAGAGGAAATAGGCTGGTGACAAAGTTACGTTCACAGTGCATGAACATACGAAGCAATCGCCTGTCTTCCTAGTGTGGCTTTTCATTTGCAAGTACTAACACAAAAACCCCACAGAAATTTTCAAGCGGTTCATCTCTGCTATGGAGGGCATGACTTAATTTTGGTTCTTAAACGGCAGGTTTTGTCAGTGTCCGTGCCTGGTGGAAGGTGACTGGACTGAGATTTTGATCGTGGATACTGTCACAGAAGTATTGGTGGTAGCCACATGTCTTGCACATCACCATGTGAATGTTGTCTGCAGGGATAAGCAGGAATAATGCAAATGTAGCTCAGGTGGTTTGGAGGATTCACAGGTCCTTATTCAAGGAACTCGGTGTTTCATGCTTGAATGTGCAACTTCTTTTTCTGAACACAGCCACCATCCGCAGGTCCTGCAAAGGAGAAGTGCACACTTGAGCAGTGTTTTCCTTGGCCAGATTTTCCGGCATGACACCTCATCACAGCATTGAATTTATCACATTATAATGGTTAGATCTGTTTTATCCAGTGGAAATTCCAAGCGAAAGCTAAGAACTGCAGTTGTTCCACCCCACAAACATCCATTGTGAGCCCTGGAATGATGGATTTGGTTGAGTTTTCTTTGTGCTTGCTGGGTCAAATCCTCAGCTGTTGTTTAAATTTTAAACACAGTTGTCTAAAACCAGAACTGTGCTTTCTGTATAGGTGCCACCAGCTTTAATTCACTCCAAATGTGCTTTAATATGCTCCAAGGTTCATTGGTATTAATTGCAGAACATTTAGTACCCTGCAAGAGCTAGTATAAAGTTCTTTATTATTTATTATTACAAAACTCCTACTGATATTCACGGGAATATCACTAGACCCAGATGATTGAAGTCCTCTTTCAAGACTCATACAGCAGAACTTCATGTATCTGGACCACTCTCCTCATCCTGAATATTTCTGAAATGAGGAAGGCTATTGTCATGCATACGTTTTTGTATATTGGTGTCTCGGTATTTTTTGTTTTGTCTTAAATCCAGCAAAAAATCCCAGTGGATTGAAGTGAATGAGCATTAGTGGGTGGTGCTCAAGAATGATGGGGCACCACCCTGAGGAGGTGATAGGGATGGAGGTGGTTGGCTCCACAGGGTCAGGCTGCAGCAGAACCCATTGTGTATGTTGATAGGAGTTTCTGTTTCAAATCTAGTAGAAGGGTTTCACTTACAGGAATGAAATAGTGTTCTAAAAAGCCGCTTTAAAGCCTTCCAGTGTTTGATGGAGAGTGTTGCTCTGTCAGCCATCGAGTGCAGTGTTGTAGAGCTCTGCTGGCTGGCTTAGGCTTTCTTTTAGCCTTTTTTAGAAGGTTATCGTGCACTGTTAAATTCTGTGGGGGTTTTCTGTTCTGGGAGGACTGCAGATTCTGATCCAGTCTTCATTAAAAGGAAGCGTGTTAGTTCATGACTTGGAACTGGTTATCCATTTCCACAGCAGCAATTTCAGTTGCGTGTTATTTGGGTGCTTTTAAAAGCCATGGAAGGACAAATTACACAAACTTATTTTCCTGAACATATTTGGAAAACAGAGGGAAGTGATCTATGGGTTTTTTAATTTGAAGCAATATGAAAAGAATCTTGAACTTTCAATAAATCAGGCATGTAATTAAGTTTCTCCCCGCTCCATAATTTTCTATTGTACGCTTGTTACCTTTTTTGTCATATCTATTTGCATCTTCACAAATCCAAACTACCACCATTTGAATAAAACAGAAGCCTATTCATGCTCGTGCTATTCATGCAGTTTAATTGGTTTACAAAATACAAATGTTCTTTGAAAGAAACTGATTTGATTCTGAGGTGCTGGTAGCTGTCCATAATATGTGGTCCTTCTGCTCACATAAATAAAGGAACAGAACTAGACATAAATGGGCTTGCTTGAACTCACTTTGGTTTTACTCCTGTTTTGGCTGGGCTTTCACTGTTGCTCAGTGAATACTGTAGGAAAATATTCTTAGGGTTGTAGCTAATTGCACAAACGAAAATAGTTTTCCACATGTGGAGTTTAAATGGAGAACTGAAAATACTTTTGAAATGTTCCACTTTCCCATTCTAGGTAATATCAGAATGATCTGAAAGACTGAAAAGTTCATTATGCTCTTGGAGCATCTGGGTGGACTGTATTACAGTGGGTAGAGGTAACAGTGACGTACACCGATGTCAGTCGGGGTTAGGATGAGGTTTCAGACTAGTTTGGTGTTTATGTGGTATGTAAGAGAGAGCGAGTAGCTGGGGAAAGATAGTGTGTTCTTGCATTCCAGATGAATTACATTGATTAAATTTGTTTTTAATTAGAAGTAAGAATTAGTTGTGATTAATTCCTGGTATGCTGTAAAGAATTATCTGTTAAGTAATGGTTTGTAAACGTGGACCAAGATTTTTCACCCCACAGGTCTTAGTAAGCGCCATATGGAGCGGGTGACACAGGTGAGTAGTGGGAGGCACTCCTGTCAGTCTGATGTCGTCTGGGTGGTACTGCAGTGCTTGAGCACAGAGGTAGGAGCTGTGCTGGGTGACTGCTGGAGTAGCAAAGACTTAGCAGGAATAAACTTCAATAGGGCTAATGGAAACTGAGTTTGAAAATCTGGCCAGATAATGACTGCTTGTCTTAGGTGTAGGTTTCTGTTTTGGAAAATCAGTGTCTTGGTGTGTCTAAATATCATCACTGTGATCATCATTTAGTGATGCCACTGCAGATGTCTTTCTGGTTGAGGATAGCACTTAGCCCTCAGAATATGCTCCTTGGCCAGCACCAGGGCATCCTGTCATGTGGTGGTCCTTATAAGCAGGGCCTGAACCTCTGCATCAGTCCCCAGGGATTGTGTCCGGACATGTAGCCTCCTCTGGAAGCTGGGAAGATATTCCTTTTACTATGTCTGCCCTGGTTATTGCCTGGCACAGATCTCTGCAGTATCATTTCTGCACGTGCAGGAGGAACAGCTCTCATTGTCTTCCTGCAACGCCTCTTTCTCAGCCAGAAGAGCAAAATGTTCTTTCTCTTGATCTCCATTCTCAGCTGAGCAGTCAGTCCTTGGGCACCTGGGAAAAGGAGGAAAGGGAGGCAGCCCAGCAGGCTTTTCCCTGAAGGGTGGCACCTTCTAGCAGTAGCTGTATAACAACAACAGGCTGAACACCTCAGTGTGCAGGATGCCTGGTATGATTTGCATACAAAAAAGGGAGTTAATCTAGAAAGATATTAGTCAACTCCTGAAACTGATCCAGGGGGTTATCTGGAGAGGTGTGTTGTCTTCTGCAGGTAGAACAGCATTTTATGGTATGACAAGTTACTAGTCCTTTTTGTATCTGTTTTGTGTTCTCCAATGCAACCATGCAGGGACCATCGGCTGAATAATCTTCATATTGTACCTGGGGCTCATCTGAGAGCGTGGGAATGTACGCAGAGTATTTCAGGGAGGCTGCCTGCCACTGTAGCATCTTTAGTGATGTCAGCTCCTCATCTGTGTGCCTTCATGAGACTATACCCAGCATTCACAGGCTAAACTCAGGGAGGGAAACATGGGGAGCTGTCAGTCAAGTCTCTCTAGCTGTCAGTATAGTTCATGTTTAAGCACAGACTGAAAGGCACAGAAGGGGCATTACTGGCAAAATAAATCAAATCATGGTTGGCAACAGGTTGAAGTGCAGGAGAGAACTGAGAATGGATGGGCAAGGGAATTATAAAGCAGAGGGAAGCCTCTGAAGGATGCAGAGATCATGAAAATGGAGAACAGTGGTTGCTGGCAGCAATAATGTGAACCCATACTGTGTTACCTCAATGGGAAAGTATTTACACGTCAAAAGAAAGTTTTATGCACAGCCTAATGTGGTGGAAATAGGAAAGAAAAGGAAAATATGGTTGCACTGTCAGTTGTTGCTCTGTATCTGCTTGAGTTCTGAGGCTGCTTTAAAGAAAATGCTACCTCTCCTGAACTACAGATTAATTAGTCAAGCTAATAAATAATCAAAGTCTTGAATTTACCCAAAGCAGTCCTTCTCAGTTTAGATACTTTGCTAATAGGAAAAGCGAAGACCAGCTTCTTGTTGCAATTTGAAGTTTTTCAAAGCAAAAGCCTCACTTTAGGCTTTGCTAAGATGAACTAGACCAGGAATTCGTGGTAATAAATTTAGCAACCTGCTGAACAGGCAGCCATTTACCATGTAGTGCTTTTGTTGTACGAGAGATTCATTATCTGAACCTCATTTAAGTTGTTTATCTCTTGATTTTCACAGAAGAAAAAAAGATGTAACAACAGTTATTTCTTACTTTTTCTTTTGGTTTTATTTGTCATATAAAGCAGCTTGCTTTATCTTTTCTCTTCTTATACAAAGCAGAAATCAGCCTGGAGTACTCGATCAGTATAGGTTATTTTACAGTGATGGAAATAGAGTTGCTTACTTGATATTTATTGATGGAAGGAAGAGCTGATCATCTGCCTCAGTGTGATAAATACTGTGCATGCTGATGGAAGAAGTGGAAGGGAGCAGGTTTGCACCCAACCCAGGGATGCTGAGAAGGCTCTGCATTACTCAGCTGCTGTCAGCTGCTGATAATGTCTGAGCACCTTTGTGTCCTTTTTCCCTTCACATGCTGCTAACTCACATAAGTGTTAAGAGGCAGTGAGTCAGGAGGCCAGTGCTTTTGGGGTGAGTCAGTGGTCCGTCTACCGCTGAGGGCTGACCCTGGGACATGTCCTTGTCCTTGATATATGTCCCTGTCAGCACACTTCAGTAGGTGGTGAAGAAAGGGCTCTAGGTCCCTTACTTGTGGTTGTGAGTGAGGCTGCTATGCCTTTTGAGGAGAAAAAGAAATGGGCCGGCTAGGTGGGAAATAAAGACCAGAATCAGCTCAAATACCCTTGCAGCTGAATAGCACTGAACCTCTGGTCATCTTCTGAGAGAGGTAGTGAGTGTAATAAGTAATTCATGCGATCAAATAATTCTGTCGCTGGACCACTTGTGTGCCATCTCTTCTGCAGAATGAGAAACCTCAGAGCCCACTGTGTGGCTGGACCCAACTGCTGCACAAGTTTATCCTGCAATAGATAGAGATGGCTGGCACCGATGGGATGACTTCAGTTTAAAGTATTGGTCTGGAGGGTAAAACTTGTTTCTCAAAAGCTGGTAACCGCCCTGGCTTCAATGGGAACTTGGTGAGCACTGCTATTTGGGGGGCGAGGAGAGGACTTCTGGTGTTGGAGTGGGCTGATGAAAAACTGTCGTTCTGTCACATCTCTGAATGCAGCTTGTACAGAGTAGTGCTCTGCAGAGCAGAAAGGAGTTGGCTTTACACATCTGACTTGGATTTGAGCAGTGAGAAATGGTTAATAATAGTGTCACTGCTCAGTCTTCTATAAGACCATTCAGAGCCATCTTTCAGACATCTTCCGAAAGCCCTTTCCTGATGCAGGCAGATTTGCAGGAACATAAGATATTCTTGTTCCCTAGAGGTTTTCCTCCACCTGCTTAGGTATGGTCCTCTGATATTATACAGTTGCTATGGAAATAAATGACATCACTGTCTGGGGAACATGGCTTCATATGAGAAATCAATAAACTAGGGCAAATGAATTGTCGGACAGCTATGTTTCCTCCCTGTCATACTAACATGGAAAAAGGGAGGTGGATGGATAATGAGAGACTGATAAGCTTTTTTTTCTGAGGAAGTATGTGTTTTCTAAGCCAAATGTGTGTCAGTTCTTTCAGGCTTCAGAAGAGCTATCAGTAATCCCTTGAAAGACGTACAGGGATTTCAAGTCAGGGATTTGGTAGTTTCCCCTTAGTTACATCATATCTTGTGTTCCAGTTATTTCCATTTCATTTTCTGTTTTGGGTACCAGTTGGACAGTAGAATACCGTTAAAAGGAGCTGGGAGAGATGTAGTCAACTGACCATGCGAGATAATCGGGACTCCTGTAAATAGATCATTGCCATCTTTCAGCCTGCCTCGCATTCCCTTACTCACTATCCTCCCCTCATTAGATGCCTCTGTCACTGCCTCTGCCATCAGGCTGCAGGCAGCATAGGGAGGGTATGCGCAGAACCTGCCTGCAGAAAGCCAGGTACCACTGTGCCACCCCTCTTAACCAGGGAATTCAGTACAGCCCCCTCTGAGCCTGAGGTGTGGGAGATATGTGATGCTTGGCAGCCCCAAGAGAGCCCAGCTCAGTTATCGTGGTCAATCCTGCCTGACCAATCTGGTGACCTTCTATGAAGGGGCTACGGAACTGATGGACAGGGGCAGAGCAGTTGATGTCATCTACCTGGACTTGTGTAAAGCCTTTGACACTGTCTCACATGACATCCTTCTCTCTAAGTTGGAGAGACATCAATTTGATAGGTGGACCACTCGGTGGATAAAGAACTGGCTGGATGGCCGCACGCAAAGAGTAGTGCTCAGTGGCTCAATGTCCAGCTGGAGACCAGTAACGAGTGGTGTCCCCCAGGGATCGGTGTTGGGACCGGTCTTGTTCAACATCTTTGTGGGTGACATGGACAGTGGGATTGAGTGCGCCCTCAGCAAGTTTGCCGATGACACCAAGCTGTGTGGTTCGGTTGATAAGTTGGAGGGAAGGAATGCCATCCAGAGGGACCTTGACACGCCTGTGAGGTGGGCTGATGCCAACCTGATGAAGTTTAACCATGCTAAGTGCAAAGTCCTACACCTGGGTGGGAGCAATGCCAGGCACAGCTACAGGTTGGGCAGGGAGGAGATTGAGAGCAGCCCTGTGGAGAAGGACTTGGGGGTGTGGGTTGATGAAAAAATGAACATGAGCCGGCAGTGTGCGCTTGCAGCCCAGAAGGCCAATTGTATTCTGGGCTGCGTCAAAAGGAGCGTGACCAGCAGGTCAAGGGAGGTGATCCTGCCCATTTACTCTGCTCTCGTGAGACCTCACTTGGAGTATTGTGTGCAGTTCTGGTGTCCTCAACATAAAAAGGACATGGAACTGTTGGAACAAGTGCAGAGGAGGGCCACGAGGGTGATCAGGGGACTGGAGCACCTCTCGTATGAAGATAGGATGAGAAAGTTGGGGCTGTTCAGCCTGGAGAAGAGAAGGCTGCGTGGAGACCTCATAGCAGCCTTCCAATACCTGAAGGGGGCCTATAGGGATGCTGGGGAGGGACTCTTCATTAGGGACTGTGGTGAGAGGAAAAGGGGTAATGGGTTTAAACTTAAACAGGGGAAGTTTAGATTGGATCTGAGGAAGAAATTCTTTACTGTGAGGGTGGTGAGGCCCTGGAATGGGTTGCCCAGGGAGGTTGTGGATGCTTCATCCCTGGCGGCGTTCAAGGTGGGGTTGGACATAGCCTTGGATGGCATGGTTTAGTGGGAGGTGTCCCTGCCCATGGCAGGGGGGTTGGAACTTGATGATCTTGAGGTCCTTTCCAACCCTTACTATTCTATGATTCTATGATTTTACACATGAGATGTCTCTTCCTAGAAATGAACAGGCCTTAACTGTTCCAGGGGTAATTATGGGTGGGCTGCTGGAAACATGTGAGAGCAGGTAGAATCTGTGCTGTGGTGTCATGTAGGTAGTGCCAGTGCAGTAGTCCTCAGGAAGAGCACAACCGAGTGAAGGTCCTAACAGAAAGCATGTGCCCTGAATAGCTATTTCTGACAAAGCTCATAAATTAAAGAAATTTAATTGCAAGTGCTTTAACTACCAGAAAAAAAAAAAAAGCCTAGAGTATACATTGACTTCAGTAGTTAAAATAAAACTCCAAACTGCTTAAAATCCTAGAAAAATTCAAGTCTATTTTGTGTATCAAAACAGCAATTCTCATTGGAAGTAAAGCAACTAACATTTTACCAGTGACATTTTTCGTTGTAATGGCACTGGTCCTGACTAGCCAACCTGCGGAGGAGAGCCTGAAAAGGATTAGTAGCAAATTCATTCCTTCCCAAGAAGGTTGAACAGGGCTGTGTAGTGGATTTGCTGTCACTTTCTGAGGAGTTAGCCAGCTCTTGTGACTGGAGCGCGTTTGAATCCTTGGATAATTTCTGAATCAATCAGCCATGCAAGGACAGCACTTTAAGAGGTGGAGTATACCCATGTTGTATGTACCCATCTGTGCAGCAGTGGGCTGTTTTCCAATATTTGCTTACACAAAAAAGCAGGCCTGAACTAAACCATACGTAGAGAGGGAGTCTAGCTCCAACAGGATGTGGCATTACAACTGAGTTGTCAGTGTTGTGGTTTATGGCTGAAAGGAGCTGTTCAGCACTGCCTATTCTGTGGTTAATCTCTTTGTAAGCATTAGGTTTATCACTTACCGCTTGTACAAATGCAAAGGACGCCGTAAGAATATTACTCAAGCATGTCCATTGCAGCATCCTGAGCTGGCTGTAGAAAAGAGGTGTTATGTATATGTAGTTTTGAATGAAGACATCTGAAAAACTGACACGTTACTTTTATGTATGAAGTCATGGGTGTGTGCAAGGCACAGTGGCACGAGGTTTGGTGTAAAACCTCTTTCTTGTAACACCCCGTAATAGACTCTAGGTTTGCCGGGTGGTGTGGTCAGGCTCACTTTACAGTTTCCCTTCTACATTCACTTCCCATGCAGTGTCCCAGCACAGCAATGACTGCTGTTCACTAGCCCCAAACTGATATCAGCAGCCCCACATGAGAAGGTTGAATTTGTAGTGTTCTCCTATTTTAAGCATCGGGAAGAAAATCAACATTGGAAGAAATTTATTTGCACAAAACAGGCACTAAGATGTGATGGAAACATTTTGGTAAGAAAAAGGTCTTATGATTTACTGTCTGTTCTGTCTCTCTTTTTTAGAGTTGTATAAGATAGGAGGAACTGGGGTTCTTTTACTGTCTTTCTGCTTACACTACTAGCACTTTGATGTGTGAGATCACCAAAGTGTCAAAAGCAGCCTGCAGGGACATGGCATGTAGTTATTGGTGGAGGTCAAGTCCTGTCTGCTTCACACAAATAGTTCTGTTGAAGTCAATAAAACTGTTTGTGTGATCAAGGCAAGCAAGATTCAGCTCTCTTGGGTGATAGCTTTTAATAGCAGATATTCGCTTAAGAAGCAATGATCCTGTTGTCTACAGATGTCCTTAGTAACAAAGAAGAGAACAGAAGCAGAGGAAAGGTCTCGAGGCACAGAATAGCTCCCAAAGTATATGTTTTTAATGAAACATCAATTATTTATGCGGGTGTTTGTAGCATCCAGCTAGTCCAGATGAGGAGCACTCATGCAAATATGAGTGAGTGAATTCAGAGAAACTGCCTAAGTAAATAAAACAGGCACAGTTTTGCTTATTAAACACTGTCTGGTTTTCAGCTTTACTCCAGCACATCAGGGAGTTATAGTGTGAGAGGAAGGAAAATAATAGATAAGGGTGGAAAGTGAGAAGTATCAGAAGCCACAGATTTGGCTAATGATAGCAGTAGGTGCAGGCTGCTTGCCATCTTGGCAATGGCACATACAAATATCCCTATGTTTGCAGGCTACTGCAATGATTTAGAGAGCTTGTGCTGCCACTCTTGAAATCTAATTGTATGCTCCTGGCTGTTTTGGAGCATGGAAGAAAGACTGGAAGTTCTCTGGAACAAGAAAGGAGTCTTGTTACTTACATAACACAAAAGATGGGTCTGAAATACAGTACATTATTTACTATATCTATTCCTGTGCCTCTGTAAAACTAATAGGAAGTCATCTGTCGCCCCTTCTAGATGCCTTTTAAGCACTTTTTTAGACCACAGATGACCATTAAAGACATCAGGCAACAACACCTGTGAGCATATATAGTAGTAGCTAGTGCAGCTGTACCCAGGGGAGGAGGCAGAAGCAGCTTCAAATAGTAGGGCAGTCAGCTCCCACTTAGCTGGGCAAGGTCTCCCATCATGCAGGGGTGATCAGTCCCCAGCCCTGTGCTGGGTCAGCTCTGCTGTGATACCCCAGCCAAGGCAAGCCAGCACAAATAGACCTGGCAAAGGTGCAGCAATTGCAGTGCAGTGATTTAATGTCCTTTATCGAGTTGCCTTTATCGAGTGATAATGCATGCAAATTCTTCTGTAGGATACGTGTGTATATACACGCACACACAGAGATTCAGGCTATCTTGTGCAGATAGCAGCTTTTCGATGTGATGGCAAGAGAAAGTGATGTGTGGAAAGGATGTTAATTAAATGTCACGTTTTGGAAAAATTAGATATCAGGTCATGGAGTTAAAATACTGGTGCTGTGCAAAACAGAAAACGGGAGTCTTAGTTATTTCTAGAAACATTATAATTTGTTCATATTCTGGTAGTTTCTGGAAGCCCCAATCAGGATGCAAACTGCATTATGCTAAGTATGTTTGTAAGTACTTCAAAGCGGTCCCTTATTTAATGAGTGTTGAGTTAATCTCTCTTCCATATCCATATGTGAGAAGCCACAATTATGTGTTCATGTGTGCACAGAACTATATATGCACTCATGTATTTATGTGCCTACACAAGAAGATAATGTACCAGGACACAAGTAGCTGTTTCTGTGAGGTAGTGTTTATAAAAGTACTGTATTGAAAACTATTTTGCCTGCTGCATGTTTAAGTGAACATAAGATGGAGATGAGGATTTGTTACAGGCTTCTCAATATCAGGAGAGAACAGGCTAAATGGCAATTTCCAGAAAGCTAATTAACATGTAGTGGGAGATGCTTGGTATAAGTATACAATAATAATGATGGTACAGAAGCAGCGGTGATGTTCTGGGGTTGGGCACGCATGCTGAAGGGCAGGATGTCTCCCCTTGTGTGGTGGGGTGTGTGGAAAGGGAAGGTGGTCCTGTGTGGGAGAAGAGGTGGTGAGGCAGTATCTGCTCGGGTGTTTTGAAAGCCTCCACTGCTGAGCAGTAACTCCCAGGAGAGCTGCAGCATTCTCTGGAACGGTGATGTTGGTTTTTAACAAAACTTGGAAAACGGGGTTGATTCTGTAAAGCTTATTGGACTCTCAGGCCCTTCCAGGGTTTAAAAAGGGCCCAAAAAGCATAGCCCTAGTTAGTCGATTTGATGCCCTAGATCAGGTTGTTTTGATGTTAGCTATAGGCTGACAGGGGACAGTTTGTTTGGGGGCTTTGTATTAAGTTAATGCTCGAAAGTATTAAAGGCTAAAAATATAATTCCTACTTAGTATGGTTTAACCACTGGTAGATTTGTCTGCTTGGGCTTTTTGTTTTGATAGGGTTATATGCTTTCATGCAAAAAAACCACCTCAAACAGTTATTATATAGTATGTTTGGATTTCTCTAAACCATTTGAACTAGTGATTTGTTTCTTTTTGATTAAAAGCAGAATCCAGAAAACTCGCATTGTAGTGAGTTAACCTGCTAAGTGGATTTAAAATCTGACATTTTGAAATGGGTTGGTTAACGTGTACATATGAACAATGAGACCTGTTCCTGTCTTCCCCTGCCTCTTGTTGATAGTGGAGGGTTTTGTTGGTAGAGTTTGCATATGGAAGCGCAGACAAGTAGCGAGGATCTCAGCTTACAGAATGATGTAAATCACTTTTGTTTTTATTCAGCCAAAAGCAAGGCAATATTATAAGGAAGTAAGATCCCCACTTATATAAATAAGTCAAGAAGTCCTGTAATTGTTCTGTAGTGATATTCACCAAGCAGGCTTTAGGTCTAGCTTGAGCTATTGTAGAAAATCCGCTCCAACCAATCCAGCAAGTGAAGTCAGAAATGCAAACCTAAATGGAGGGAGAGAGGTGCTGAGGTGCCGTGTGGAAATGCAACAGTATGGACAACTGTGCAAGCCAATCCTAATGTGCAAGGGGTTTACGCATTAGAGCAGCAACCTCCTAGGAGCAGCAGCTCAATTGCAAAGACCACAGCAACACAGACAGCATGGTCTAACAGTGTGCAGAAGCTAATGGTTGGCAGCGCAGTAGTGGTTGATGAGTTAAGGATTGCTTCACCTCCCCGCCATGGCTCCAAAGGGATGCTGACCATCAGGTTGTGTTTTGTGAATAAAATAGCTGTGAGAGAGCACAAAACACATTGTTCTTCAGCTCAACAGACTCAGCTTCCATGGGTTGAAATGCTTCACTTTGTGCACAAACTCTGGGGAAAGTGTTTTGGGGTGTTTTTTGTAAATCTGCTGGCTGGGGACACGTGTGAAGAGTGAATGTCAGTGCCTGCTCCAGAATACCTATGTGTGCCAGTCAGCAGTGAAGCAAGGAGATGTTTGGGAGGCTCTTCTCATCCCATCCACCTGGTTTGGCAGCTCTGTGACACCATGGACAGCAATGGGGTTTCAGTCTTGGGAAGCCAGTTTAAGAGGATGCAGGGCCCAGCGTGCTGGTGGGCTGTTGTGGATGCAGTTACAGCTCAGTGGGTGCCTGGCCAGCCAATTAAATCTGCCATTGCTGGGCTCAGTGATATCAAAACTAAAAATTAAGTAGAGAGAAAGAGAAGAAAAAAGTGATTATTTCACCCTGTCATTACAACTGCATTGGGCACTGAAGTAATAAGATGTGCAAACACTCTTACTCTGCACCCTCTTTGCAGGAATGAAGCTTTAGTAGCCCTCTAAGAAATCATCAGATTTCAAAGCGTGGGTTATTGTGGATGTCATTAATTGAGGGGAAACTTTAGATTGGAAGGGGAATGTGGCCCTCAGGTGCTGGTGGATGCTGGTGACTTCCAGCTATTAGTAATGGCCATAAGGCATTTGCTAAATGTTGCTTTAAGGAATGTAAAGTGAGTTTTCAAGCCTCACTGTGCTTTAAAGTCTTCCTAAACAGTGACTCAGTCTGTGACCATAGCTGGCCACCTCATCTTAGCCATGTTGGTCTTGTCTTAGTGGTACTGGAAGGGCACAGTGTGGGGTGACTGAAACAGCCCCAGGTATGGGATGACTTCTAAACAACTACAGACTTACCAGGGGAAAGTTCTTCGTCCTGGAAAAGAGACTACAGACGCAGAGCTCTACATACTGTGAGCATCATGAACGAAGTACATTGGAAACAACCACTTACTTTTGCTCATAATAAAGCTAAGGTACCTCAGATGGCTGTTTCAGGACCAAGGAGTATACGTTCTTTTCATACAAGAAGTATTTAAGCAGTAACACATTGCCAAATATATTTTGGTAGGAATTTCAAAAGTGGAGCTGGTTCCAAAACAGCAAAATCATGTAAAAACTGATTTAGAGCTATTAAACACAAAAATGCTGCTGCTGGCCCAGCAGCAGGGTCTCTGTCATATATATCTGTAAGTTGTCTAGAGAGCCTGTACCAGGGGAGTGTCACTGACCGCTGCCTAATGCTCTCCTGTAAGTCTCCTGTGTTAGCAGCCATCAAAGAAAGCACAGCAGGTACATGGACCTTTTGTTTAACCTACTTTGGCCATTGTGTTGTGATCATGCAGAGGTTTATGAATACTTGAAAAGCTGAGGTAGGACTTCTTTTCTTTGCTATTGACTTTTCCCTCCTGGATGTGCATTGTTATTAGAGAAGAGCATATTCTGTTTGCTTGTGTGGGCCTACACAGACATGAAAAACAAGATTAATCCTGAGGTGTAGGCATCCTGCCCTCTGGAGAAAGAAAGCATCCTTCTCCCTTGTGAGACCTCCTACTGACTTCAGTGTGATGATTGTCATGCCTAATGACTTAAAAGCAAACTAAGCAGTGCGCAGGTATTGGAGGTTGAAGAGGATGCATCTGAACAGAGCACATTGTGTTTTTTGCCTTACCATTACGAATGTTTTGGTCACTACAAGTGGCCTGAAAAAAAGATTCAATTGCAGGAGGGGAGCATTTAGTTCATTGAAGGAAGAAAACAGAAAGCGTGACACCAGAGAAACTTGGTACGGTGGTTCTTCTTTTAACACTGACTCAGGTTTGTTACGTTTTTTCCTGGCTGCATGCTTTTAGAGAGGAATATTTCCTCCCCTGTTGTGAAGCTGTATTAGTTTCTTGACAAAAGGCACAAGGGGCCTGACAGTGCGCAGATAAAATCATACTGAGCTGTGCTTCCTGGAATGTGGCTCATCAAACAGGGCTTTGTGGGGTGGTTGAAGAGCCTGTTTGGTTCGGATGCTATTTTAACAGAATGCATTGTTTTCAAAGACCCTGGGAATTATGCCCATAAAATGCATTCAGCAGTTACATTTATGAGGCTCAGTTCAGCACTGGTACAGATTTTGTCTGGGGACCTTTAAAGGCCAGACATGAAAGCAGCACTGTAATCCTCACACTGAATTTCATCTGTTGTACTGGACTGTCTCTCTTGGTGCAGCACTTCCACTGCTGTGCATAGAGGCCTGGGGGTGGGCAAGGGTGCAGGAAGCCCCCATCACTCACCTCTTGCTGCTGAAGGGAGGCAGCCTGTGCTCTGTTTGGCAGGTTGGCTGGGAGCTGAGGGGTGGTGGGTTGTGCTAGACCCATCCACAAAAGAGGCTGTAGTGGTGAGGATAGAGGCTGTCCCCCCTGAACAGGGTAAGCTGACATGTAAGGCACCAGCCAGCACTGCAGCCCCCTATTTTGGCTGGTGCTCCAGGCACAGTGGCTAGAACCTGCGGCTAAAGGCATTAGGTCTCTCTAAAGCTGTCAGCCAGTTAAAGACAGCTGGCTGCGTGTAGTGTTGGGTGGATGGTGGTAGACCTGATCAGCAGGGCCAGTTCCTGGGCAGAGAAGAGGAAGAAAGATACTAGTCTTACATTTGATTCAGAGTAGGTTCTGCCTTTGTGGATGGCATTTTCCATAGACATCCTCTCTGCTGTCCTCACTACCTTCTTCCCTAGCCTGTGATGGGGTTTGGTTGAGGGTAACAATTCAATGTTTCTATGGAGCACTTTATAACAATGTTTATAATTAAGCCTTTTATAGTTGTGCAGCGTGACATAAATATTATATAGTGTTACACATGTTCTGTGTTGTAAATATTTATAATTAAGCCTTATATAGTTGTGCAGTGTGACATAAATATTATATAGTGTTACACATGTTCTGTGTTGTAACACTGCAGATCCTCCTTCCTTTACTTTGCCTACAGGCTGTGGTGAAATGAGAGACACAGCTCCAAGTGCTATGCAGAATTACTTTTATTGTCCTTAGCACCATCCCTGAAAGATGACAGTAACAGTATTTGACTGCTTTAGGGATGGAGTGTATTGATAAATACTGGCAATGTGTTTTGTGAGTCTGCATAAGCAGGAAGATAATTCAAATACAGATGAACAATTCCTGTGACTCCTGAAGAAGCTTTGTTGGTCTTCAGGGTACAGTGTCCCCTGATACTTCTTCAGGGATGTTGCTGACTTTTATGTACAAGTTTGCACCATCAATAATTACATGTATTTTAGCACACACTAAACTACCAAAGATGAGCTTTCAGCTGGATCGGTTCCCTGCTTCACTATATTGCTGTAGGACTGCACTGGTGACACAAGAATGGGGCTGGGGAGATATGAGCATAACACCCTGTGCGGGTGGAGTTTGGGCTCATTTCCAGATTAAGCTAGCCTGGAATTGCACGCTCTGCCTCTACACTGTGACCACTCCTGTCAGGCATCACCATCTGTTCAGAGCTTGAGGAGAGCAAAGACTTTCAGTCTTCTCACCCCACATTTCAGAGCCTCTGAAGTCTGGGGAAGCTCAGAACTGAAGAGCATTGCAGGCCTCTGAAATTAATTACAGTTTCCTGGGTTATGGGTGAAATAGAAAACTAGCAGTATGTGCTAATGTATTTCTTACAACAGTTTGAGTGTATGGGTCTGGTTATGTAGTAGGTGTACAAACCATTGCTGTATTGAGTTTGCTGTATTGCAGCTGTTGGTTACATATGTAATAATTTTCTTTTTTATGCTTTTTGACTGGTAAAACTAACAAATAAAAGAAGCTTACCTAGAGTGGAGCTACACTTTCATGTTAAAAACAGAGCTATCTTGTTCCTGGCATAGATTTCTTCGTTACCTGAACTGATACAAGCCACACTAGCTTGCAGCTGTGTGTTCCAGCCAGAAGTGCTTTAATGGTGCCCCTGCCCAGAGCTGTTTCCGTGGTGTACACAGCGTATAAGTTATCCTTATCTCTCTGTGTGCAGTCTGCCCACATGATTTGACTAAAGTTCATGCCTTCCTCTTTACATTTCTTTTTCTTAGGACTGTTTTTTGGGGTGTTTTTTGTAGGCAGGTGATGTCGTATAAAACCTTGGGGTTTCAAATCTACACAGCCAATTCCTTTAGCAGTGCTGAGAAGTATACTTTTGGCAGGGTGAGTGCTCTTTGGGCTCTGATACCTGGAGATGCTCTGTGTCAGGGCATAGTTTTCCTATGAGGTGTATGCTATGAAAGGCTGCAGCCATTGGTGAACACTGAGAATTTAGTATTTGTGCTCCAGCAAAAAGAAGAGGATAGCTCTCTGGATGCCACGCTCTGGAGCACAAGGTAGGCTTGTCGTATGGTACCTCAAGCTAGCTTCCGTGCTTGGAACCACACAGTTGAGAAGGAAAGAAATTGGTTGGGGCTTGAAGATGAGCACATAGAGTCATGGAATAGTTAGGGTTGGAAAGGACCTTAAGATCACCCAGTTCCGACCCCCCTGCCATGGGCAGGGACACCTCCCACTAAACCATGCCACCCAAGGCTATGTCCAACCTGGCCTTGAGCACCGCCAGTGATGGAGCATTCTCAACTTCCCTGGGCAACCCATTCCAGTGCCTCACCACCCTTACAGTAAAGAATTTCTTCCTCATATCCAATCTAAATTTCCCCTGTGTAAGTTTGAACCCATGGTGCTTGGCATAGTGCATCCCATGCTCCCCAGTGTGACCCAGCTCTGTCTGGCTGTTTTGAGTCGCGGCAGGAAGGGATCTCCTGGAGAGATGGAATATCATGAAAATCAGGCCCGTCCAGGATGTGGCAGGGAGGGTATCTTAAAATGAACCCCAACTTGCCTGTCACTTTTGAAGTTAAGGAACTTTAATCAGCTTATGTTAATTTGGCCCACTTCTTAAAATGTGTAAGGATGTGCATAAACACATTGTTATGAGAAGCCTTAAAGCTAAAACTAGGCACAGTGTCTTGTAGTGCTAATTGGTGAATGGTAGCATGGGAGAGCTGTGTCTTGTGACATCTTAATTTTGGTTTTACAGTAGAGTCTCCTTCCTTTTCTGCTGGTTGCCTTCAGATGGTTTGGGAAAAATACTTCCTTCTTCCATCTGACTCTGCAGTCTGATGGATTGGAGATCAAGCTTGAGATAGGCCAACTTAGGTGTGAATCAGGTCTGGGAGCTGCCTGGAGGTGCTAAGCACTGTTATAACTCTTGGCCTATCATGACATGAACACAGGCAGAAATACTGAAGTCCTTCTAACTGGTTCCTCATGGCACTGTTGTTAACACTACCACACTAAATGGCATCTTTTACATAGAAATCTTGTAAAGTAACCAGCTCCAAAATACTTGGAAACTTTGCAGTCTCTTCACTACCAGTGGCCCAACGCAGTGCTTCTATCTGTCTGTTTTGAGGTGGGAAGTAAGAGGCTATATAATAAGATGGAATCCTTTAAACTTTAGCAAGTAGGTGTTAGGGAAAGTGAGTAAAGTCTATAGAAATCCGGAATGAAAACAGTGGAAGAGTATATTTACCACTGAAACTGTACTGGGCCAAATGGGTTAAACGTCAGGTTAATAACTTGCTTTCCAGAGGACCTTACTCTCGGGG
The DNA here is from genome assembly GCA_039720435.1 of Amazona ochrocephala. Lineage (NCBI taxonomy): Eukaryota > Metazoa > Chordata > Aves > Psittaciformes > Psittacidae > Amazona > Amazona ochrocephala. The sequence continues at coordinate 74,264,404 of CM077881.1, read as the reverse complement.
TTGTTGTTTGTCATGGGGTTTTGTTTCAGTGCTGTACTCAGATTTAGTGTTGCTTCATGTTAAGTGTAATTTTAGACCTTCTTAGCAGTTTGTTCTGTCCTTTTGGCTAATAGAAACAAAATGAATCATCTTTATCTATTTTAGCAATGCTTTCTCTATCTCAGCTAATGAGATTTCCGGGTAGATAATTTTTTAATTAGCTAGCAGTGTTTACAAACCACAGACCTGGGTTAGACACCTGAGAAGATAATGAGGGGAAAAGGAGAAGATCAGTGTACTGAAAGGGAGATAAAACAGCTCAGTGTGTTTTGCAACACATGCATAAAATGGTCTTTACAGCAAAGCATCTTATGGGTGTAAGGAGGGCCTGTCACACAGGCCCTCTGCAGTTATACATTATGGTGCTCTCATTTTTTTCCGTAGGACTCTCACTTTTTCTTTTCCCTTTCTTGTAGTTTCATGCTGATTCTTGTTGGTTTAATACTTTACTGTCTGCCGTAGTGCTCGTGATGGTACAAGCAGTGATTGTGTGACTTTGGATAAACAAGTTAATTTCTTTCTGGCTCAGAGAAGTTAATCATGTTTCTCAGCAGTGTGATGGAGTTTACTTGAAAGAACGCTCCTGGAGGGATTGCCACAAGCTTACTGTCACCTGTGAGTGGAATGTGGGCATCTGGAACAGCATGAGGCATCAGTCTGTGCACAAAGCCTCCCAGGTTTGCTGTGGAGAAGTGAGAGGTAGACCGTGGTCTGATTTGCTTTGCTGAAGGAACTTAAATTGCATAAGGAGATGGTGACGCCTTGTGCCTTGCATGCAAAAGACTTTCTTAATTAGAAGTAGAATCTATTAGCATAGGGATGCCAGGAGAAAACAAAGTTATTTTTAAAGCTTACTTTCATTCAGAAGCTATTTTTGAAATGCTAATGGTGGTGTATTTGCCTTGTGCTGCCGTATCATAAGCAACATTTGCAAATGCTGAAATGCTATCCCTATTTTGACACTTGGCAACTTCAGCTGAAATTCTGCTGACATGTTTTTACAGCTTGTTACTACACGCATTGAAGCTCCAGCCTGGTTAAATATTTAGCGTAGCGAATGCACAGGCATTTAGTATATGGAGTGTCTCTTTCGAGCCCAACAGAATGGTACAGTTGTCACTGATGCAAGATGTCTGTGGAGCATCTGCAGTTGGACTTTTAGCAGAGGACCACTGGGCTGTGCCCTGCGGTGTTTGTTCTGAGGGCAATTAAAAGGCCTTATGTTGAATTTTAGCCTGGAAGAAGACTTATAAAGATGTAGTGATTATTTTAAGAGGTTTTTGTGCATTGCTGAATTTGGGCTGCGTACAGAAGTAGCTCTGAACTAGAACAACCTAAGTCCCTCTGGACTTACACGTGCTTTGAAGTGAGCTGTTTTACCAAGGTGGTGACTTCTGCACCAGGAAATGTGAAGAAGTCCTCAAAAGGGAAGTTCTGCTGCCTCTTCTAGTGTCTTTATTTGGAGACTCTTTCCCTGATAAAACCAGGAAGTTTTTGGTCTCTATGGAACTGGGCGAACAGGAGATTTGCTCCCCCTTTGCTCTGGAAGTTAGAGGCTATTTCTGGGGAAGCACTAACTTTTAGGAGAGCAAGCAGCCCACTGAATTGCAAGATGCTGAGTGCACAAGTATTTTACTGAGTTTGGGCTTAAAGAGCCCTGACTTAAAAACCAAGGTACATTGACTCTCTTACCTGCAGTTGCTACAGTCTGCTGATTTTGAATTTGCACAGTTGAGGCTTCCATTTGAATGGCAAGAAAATGATGAGCTTTCAGCATCCTATTAACCTCCGAACGCTAGGACAGAAGTATGTCTTGTCTTTTGAACTGTCCTATGCTCAGTCCCTGGTAATTTTTATGACATTACTGCCAGCATTTAAGCCTTTTCACTAGGAAAATGCCCAGACAGATGTTTTGTCAGACACTAAATGTTCTCCCAGCTCTCACAGCCTTCCCTACCACAGAGCTGAAGTCTTTGGAAGAGGATAAGAAGAAGAATTTGGTAATTTGATGATAGTAGTAAGTCAGTCTGTGGTTCAATTTGTTTGTGCAAATCAGAGTTGCCCTAAGGAAGTATCTAGCTTTGTCTGTCTAATGTCAACAGGAAGCTTTAGCAGAGGAAAAAAATAGCATTTTTGCCATGCCTATCTGTTGTGAATGGTGCAGGCACTTCCAGTGAACAGATATACATCTGGCCTGCAGTCTTACTTTTACCTGGCAACTCAGATACCTACCATCTTTGGCTATAGTTGGGTTCTGCCAGTCAATTCAATAACAGTAATACAGTAAAAATTGCATGTGAAGTTGAGTGGTGACATGGTGATGGGGGAACCCAAGTGGTGGGAGAACCCTCTCTGCATGGCTTAGCTGGTAGAGCAGTGCTGTAGTTACTGGGGCTTTTACTGTATAAATCAGTTTGGTTGTCTTCATACACTTTAAGGAGCAGCTGATGAATACCTTCTGTATCTCTCCCAGGGATCTGGGCTGTGAGGTGTTTGTATCCCATCCCTGGGTCTTTCCAGCTCCCCTCTTGCTGTGGTGAAAGCTTAAAACTCTGTGTACTTACAGAATCACAGAATGGTTTTGGTTGGAAGGGACCTTAAAGATCATCCAGTTCCAACCCCCTGCCGTGGGTAGGGACACCTTCCACTAGACCAGGGTGCTCCAAGCCCTATCCAGTCTGGCCTTGAACACGCTGCCAGGGATGGGGCAGCCACAGCTTCTCTGAGCAGTCTGTGCCAGCGCCTCACCACACTTATAGTAAGGAATTTCTTCCTGATGTCTAGTCTAATCCTAATGTCTAATCTGTGAATGTTTCACTGTGCACTGCTTTTGCACATAACCAATTGCTGAGCATTTTGCAGACATAAAAAACTCGAGTAGGTGAGAGCAATGGTCTGAGCGTTCCTGAGTTGAGGTTGAAAAGGGCCCACAGGAGATTTTGTATATTAAACTGCAGTCACATCTGTGGAAACCTGGGAGAGCCAGGCTGCGTAGCTGTGTGCCAATGGATGTGGGAAAGGCAGAGGAGTATCAAATGGGCTGGGTAAAAGAACAAAGAGAATTAAGTGCTAGCTGTGAGTATTTCCTAATGTGTGTGAGATCTAAGGGAAAGCGTGGTACAAATGAAGTGATGGGGAGGCAAAGGAGGATACAAAAGCCTCTCAAGCCTTTGTTGAGATGATAGTCCTCTATGGAAAACCAAAAGTTTCTCATCTTCTTAGTTAAAATATGTAATTGTTCAAAATTCAGACTGGCACTAGAAGGTGAGTCATAACATAATTGCAGTTGATCCACAGGGTAGCTAACATTTTGATATAAGCAAAGGATCCTGCCACCCTTTACTGCTTTCCGCTGCAGTGAAATGTACAACTTGTGCAGTCTGACCAGCCTTTCCAGCTGTAATAAGGAATACATACTTCTTGTATGAACACCGCTGAAAGGCAGCTGTCCTTTGGCATTGCACCTCCCCACATAGGCTCCCTGCGCTGTTCCTTCAAGGAGCGAGGGGCTCCTTCTGACTGAGCAGCAGAGAGAAGGAGCAAAATACCCTATAGTGTCTGCTTGTCCTGAAAGCCTTTGCCTGCTTGCATGCTGAAATAAAAATAGCTCTCACTTGTATGAGCACAGTAGCATCTGCCTGCCACAGATAGAGCCAGCATCCGAATTGCTGTGAGCGCTCATTTGTTGGGCTAGAAGAATAACTTCAAATGCTCTTAATGTACATAATGTAAATAGAGAGGAAGGTTTGTGGATGTCAGGAGAGCTCAGGGCTGCTAGGGCTGACAGTTTGAAAGATGGAGCTTTTTTGGGGGGGAGGGGGGTGTGAGGTTCTGGAGCCAAGCTCTGTTTGTAATAAACTGCAAAGTGAAAAGCTCAGGAAAAGATGAATGAGAAGGATTTAGCATCAGGATGCTTTGTCAGTGATTAATGGAACTTGGCTACTTTTGCTACTTGGCAGTTTCACCTCTGTGTGGTGCCTCTTTCCCTGTGGACCATCTGTAATTGCATTGTCTGTAGCCATTTGGACCCACAGCACAAACCAAGACAGAGCAAACAATTCTGGTGTCCCGCTGGTTGGTCAACTTTTTAATGAAGTGCATATTCACTGGGACAGAGAGCAGACATTTTTCAGGGTTTTCTTGACTTAAAAAGGCATCTTTTGGGAGGTACAGCATCCTTTTGGGCTGTTATTAATCACTAGTCATAATGTCATTATCTTGGATGAAATGAGTTTTGGAGTTCAGCTTCATCTCCCTGAAGGACGCTGTTTATTATTATCCCGAAGCTTACCTCCGTTTTTAGCCTGGTGTCAGTCCTGGTTAAATAGTGGGAGCTGCAATGGCTTCATTCAAGTTGGGCAAACCTCCAGGGGAGCGTTTTGAAGCAGCCTGCAGCAGGATGTGTGGGAGCCATTGGGGTGTTTGTCATGGGTTCCAGTGTGCTGGAGGAGCGCGCTGGCTGGTGCCTGGGTAAAGGCCAAAAGTGCTGAGAAAACTTGGGGTGCCCGAAAGCTTGGTTGTAGCTTTCCCACAGCTTCCTTGTGGGAAGAGTGCAGACTGCCCATGCTGCTGGACCTGCCCGCTCTCACTTCTGCCAGGGGAGGAGTGGTGCTGGCTACCAACTGGCTGGGGAAGCTTGGGGTGTAACAGCAGAGAGCCTAATAGCATCAGCTGTCAGAAGGAGCCATGGCAGCATCATCTGCCAGAAATCATTCTGCTGGGAAATAGGGATTCTCCAGTAATGATGATGGGGTAATCCCATGCTTCCACATCCCCACCTGGTTGTGGAGCTTTCCTGAGTTTTGTTGTTCTCACTTAGTCCTTGCCAGTCATGGCAGATAGGTGTACAGAGGAAGCCTGCTGTTGGCATCATTTCTTGACAAACTTTTCCAGGTCATGAAAGAATCACTCTTTTCTCAAGATTCCTGGCCTGAGTTACCAAAAGCAGTGGCAGCGTGTGAAGGAACAGTTGGATTTTGCCTGGTCTGAAACAAAAGCAGCATTTTTGCAGGGATGCATCTGTGGAAACAGCTGTATTTGTGCTAGGAGAGAGTGTTTTTCCTCCTTGTCTGCTGCTCTCTGTAGCTCTGCCAGCCCTTGCAGCAGAGGAGAGGCAGGCTGCTTGCAGAGGTTGCAGGGATACTCCTGATAGCTTGGTAGGGTGGCTGGGAACCAGACGGGGCACTGCTGGTTGTTCCTGGTATGTGCCAGAATAAGTCTCTGCAAGTTTGGGGTTGCACACTCTCCATGGCTTTAAAATGTTTGTGGTTCCTGTGGACTACGGAAAATGTGTATAATGAGGAAAACCAGAGGAGAAAAAAGTAACTGCCTGCGGTAGTGACTTGCAGGATGCTTCATAAGTTATGCTTATGTTAAGAGAGTACCTGGAAATGGAGGGGACAAGCACCCACATCTGCCAACACACCTCAGCACCAGCCGGGAAACCAAAACGGATCAGCACTGCGTTGTCCTTGCCATACACCAGAGTTTTGTCCAGATGCTGGAGCTGGCGTCTCAGGCATTGTGGTCCTTTAGGGGAGGTTTGTGTCTTTCATGTTACTTGTGTCTTATATGCCTGGGAGCTACATTTTGCATTCTCCTTATTCAACATGTATAATGACAGGGTTTAAATGGCGTATCAGATAATTAGCTCCGAATGCATAATTTAGCTCCACCACTCTGAGTATGGGAAAGTGCCTTGCCCTTGCTTAATTTAATAGGTGAAATGCAATGTGTTAAACTCAGCATGATGAAATGGATGTCTTAGTTCAGGATCATACAGATGTTCCTTGGAGCTTGCTCTGCTGTTACTGCCAGTGTGTACCATACTGGTTAGAATAGATTTTGCTGCAAAAGGTCCTGTACAAAAGGAATAGCAGATCAAAGTCCTGGTCAGGGTTCAGTGGTTCCAGTTACTGCATGTAGTAGTCTGAATGGCAGTAATGGCAGTAGATCTATCAGCGTGCATAAATTACGAAGAGCCATCATGCAATATTGAACGGTTTGTCTAGGAGTGGGTGCTGGCATGGAGTCAAGTGTATGAGGTGTGTCTGTGCCTGAGGCACTGGTGTGGTGGAGCCTAAATGTGATGCGACTGGCTCTACTGGCAGGCCAAGGAGCAGCTTGGTGATAATGTCCTCCCATTGCCCTGGTGTCTGAGTATTTCCTGTAACATCATTTGTTTCGGGATGAAAGTGCTCCTGTTTGTTCAGTGATGCAAGACAGTGAGAAAATACTCCTCTGCTTTGTTTCTAAGCTGATTAAAGACATAGGGGAGAGGCTATTCCCTTCTGGTTTTGGCAGTTCCAGAAGTAACCCTGGTTGAAATCTGCATGGCTTTCATGTTGACTCTTTGTGGTTGAGTTGAGAGAAATAAAAACGGTGCCAGGGAGTAAGCTTGGCTGAATATGAATAGCTGTGCTTCCTAGCCGTGGTGGCACAGGTCTCCTTTCTGATGAGACATGCAGCTATTGTACAACACGGAGCTTCGCTCGTGTGTTTTTCCAGCCAGGTTGATGTGTTTTGGGTTTCTTTTTACTCCTAAAGCTCTGGACACAATAAGTCCTCTTGCCTCATTTACCAGCTTAGAGGTGGCAGAGTTTAATTTGCTGCCATCCGAGTCAAAAGCTGTCCTGACCTCGGTGAGAAGAGGATCCTGTTTTGTACAGCTTTGCACTTCAGTGGGATAAATACATCATTCAGGTACTTGCAGAACATACAAATCCTATCACTTTTCTTTGTAAATGAGCAACATGCTGGTTCTTTGTTTCAGGGCCAGGGTAGCTAAAATAGCATTTATTGTATTTACAAAGGGGCTCTGCTGTCTTCATCAACAATAATAAGTTACCCTTTACTGCTCTAGGCAATATTCTCATTAGGTGTTTTAATGAACACAGAAAGGTTTAAATTTATTCTTACTTCTAGCGTTCTTGTGTTAAATGCAGGTCCTAGATACAGAGGAACCATGGCTTCTAGAGCAGGTTTTGGTTTTGAGTGTAGGCTGCATTAATGAGTATAGGAGTTACAATACCAGACTCATCAGTTAAACTAAAATACCATGTACTAAATGGAAAATGCCTTGATTTCTAAAGCTTCTTAAAACAAAACCAAATGAAAGAGTTGTGTAGCTAAGGGCTGTCATAGGGATTTGTGGTTAACAGGGTGATTACAGTATCGGAACAGACTTGGCATTTGCTCTGCTGCCATGCTGAAAAAGGCTGTTGCTTCACCATGCCTGAGGAGAAATCTTTAGGGAGTGTGCTTTGGGTTACAGGGAAGATCCCCTCCTATTGTTGTTTTCACTAATTAGGTTCCTTTCCATTAAATGAAGGTTTTCCCTGTCTCCCATATTTCTTTTTAAAACATCTTCCTTCCTTTCCATATTCAGTCATTCCCTATCTTCCATATTGGAATTGGAACCAAAGTTTTGTGGGTGAAATTAATGGAAATCCCATAAATTTTGAGATTTTCTGAGGAATAAATTGCTGTCTTCCAACCCCTTGATGGCTTCCATGCCTCTGAGCCAGAGGAAAGTATTGAAATTCTCCAGACGACAGCCCCAAAAGGAGCTAATTGGAGGGACCTTCACAGCATTGTCTTCACCTGTGGTTTATTTTTTGTTTACAGGGAGACTCTTGTGTATTTTAATGCAATTAGTGGTTGGTTGTCCTTTCTTTCTTGCCCACTCTCATTTCATACACTTCTTTTGGTGTCCTCTAATGTCATTGCGATTCTTCTTCCACTCTTCCAGTTATGCCTTCTCTTCTCTCACTGCTGCTCCTTCACCTCCCTCCCACTACTCTAGGACTTGGGTGCTGCTGGATGTGGGAAGATGGAGATATTAGGGTTAAATACGTGATGTGCTGATGTGTTGTAGCAGGGAGTGGGATTTCATGATCCAAGGGAACCTGTCGAACCCTTTGTTCTTAACTTCACCCAACGTATGGGGAGAAACACTCAGGAAAGTGCCCTGAAGATGAATTTCTTAGACCAAGTTAATGTGTTCTTTTGTCAGGGAAAAACTAAGCTACATTGTGTTGGCTGGAAATTAACTCTGTGATGTTTGATACAGGTTAGTTCCAGCACGGTCTCCATTTGTGGTCTGTGGTTCCCCTACAGTCGCCTGCACTGCGCTACACTATGGTACTAGTGGTGTTTAATTATTTTGGTTCTCCCAACTGAAACGCAAGTGCTCTTTCTTAATGTTAATTTAAACACCTCAGTGCCTATTGCAACTTACTGTTAATCAGCTGGCTTCATTCATTTACTCTTGATCCAACTCAAATGCTTTTGAACACTGCCATTTCACTTAATTTCTGCAGGAGATGAACAGCTTGCTCTTGTTCCTTGTCAGCTGGGTAAGCTGAAAAGATAGATCATGTCAACCCTCTGCACTCCACTGAGAGTTTCCTTGCCTTTCAGTACAGCATCAAACTTGGTCTGGTTTGTGAAGTTACGTGCAAGTTCGTTCTGTCTTTCCTCTGCATTACTTTTTCTGCTCACTTACCTCCTTGGTGCTGCTGCCATCATCCACCAGAGCAAGAGCCATACCTATGCCACTTCTGCCAGCAGCAGAGGGCATTTCTGTCTCACAGACTACTTGATTGCAAACTGTGTTGTTCAAACAGCAGCGCTTAACCATAATGTGCTGACTTTGCTGCTGCACTAGGAACAGCCTGGTTTGTCTCTGGGTGATGCCTCCTTGGCTGCATGGGCTGTGGGCAGCCTTTGTCCTTGTGTGATCTTCACTGCTGAGACTGAAGTCAGCAGCAGTTTGGCCAAAATTAGGTTTGGAACTTGATTGCTGAACCTTGTGTCTGGGCAAGGCTTTCTTTCAGTAGAGCATCAGGGCATTGCAGGTTGATTGGGGAAGGGAATTGGTCCTTCCTGTGTTAAGTGTCTTCAGTTTTTCATGTGTATCAGATGAAACTTAAGGTTGCTGACAGTGAAAGAAGGTGGACCAGTAAAAAGGAGAACAGTGTCTTTATTGCCATTTTGCATTCCCGATGGTGGAGAGAAGGGGAGGTTGCATGGCTTTATTTCTGCCGAAGAGTGATGATAACATTGCAGGTGATGGTTGCTAAACACAGAAGTTACATCTCGGAGATAAACTTGGTACTTTTATATCATTAAGCAATTTCCTGTAGCAATTTCAACATACAATATATGCAGAATTAGTGATGTATATTCATTTCATCTTCATTTTAACAGAATATATTTCTGCTATTGTACTTCTGAAGTGACAGGACAAGAGGAAATGGCCTCAAACTGCATGCATCAGGGAAGATTTAGATCTGATATTAGGAAAACTTTCTTCCCCAAAAGGGTGGTCAGGCATTGGAACAGGCTGCCAAGGGCAGTGGCGGAATCACCATCCCTGGGAATGTTCACAAACTGTGTAGACAAGGCTCTCAGTGACATGGTTTAGTGGTGGACTTGGTAGTCCTGGGGTGAAGGTTGGACTTGATCTTAAAGGTAATTTCCAGCCTATTTAATTTCATTATGAAGATTTGAATACAGTACCACGAGAAGGTGTGGCTGTCCCTTCTGTTGTCACTTACAGTATCTAGGGGATCACTTAATCAGCATTGCTTGGGCACCTCATGGTGTAATGGACCTTCAAGGCTCATATTGTCATTATTTTTCTACATTTTTATGCTGTTTTTAGCAGGGGGAGGTGGTGGTCAGTGAACAGAAGCCTCATTATGTCCCTGGTAATAAAGACGCAGAGGTTTTTAGAAGAGATGCAGGTAATGAGATTTCACTTTTTCAAGAGACAGCATCAGAAGTAAAGTCAGTGCCCCCACTGTTGCCTCACAGGTCCTGTTGAAGTGTTACCTCCTGGACATCCTGGAATCCACTTTAGATCTTCCACTGGTTTCAGTGAGGTCAGAGCTGCGCCTCAGTACTAGTGGCAATTTCTGCCATAATCAGGCATGTGATGTGTGAGTCATCTGAAGGCCCAGTCTTAGCTTTTTGTCACACTTTCTGCCTTTGCTGTGATTGTAGAGGGTGGCTGGAGCAGAGCTGAGCTCTACAGATTGAGGTAATTTCTGTTTCCATCTTATTTGTCTTGTTAATGTAGTAAAAAAGTCTTTTCTTTAGGCCAGAAGAAACCATCAGGTACCTGTCAACTGCAGAATTACTTACTAGTAGCTCTTTAATGGCACACTTTTGTTTACCAAGTGGTGCTAAGAGTGTATTGCTATAAAAAGTGAGCACATTTTAAATCAGGGCTCTCTGTTGAAAGGGGCTTTTGTTTCTTTCCACCATCAGAGGCTGGATGCCCAGGCTTGGTGGCTGGTTAGGACTGCAAATTCCAATTATCTTCATGCCATCCCTTTAAGAACTGGCTATGCACGTTGCTGTTGGGAGATACCTAAAAAGCCTCCTTATCATGAATAGGTGAGTGCTACGCTGGTTTGTAGGCAGATGTGTGGCTTTAATGGGTTATTAAAAGTGGTTTAAAAAGCTTCCACTGAGGGAGAGAAAGGTAAAACATGAAAGCAGCATCCTGAGGATGGAGAGGTTGCTGGAGCATAATACCTTCCTGGCACTGTGCAGTGGGCAAAGGAAATTGGCAACGTTAACCCTCCCGTTTTTTCCTTATGTAGCACTCCTTTAGCTGAATGTATTAGCTGACGCTCCTGTAGATAAAGCCTCTGTGAGGCCCTAAAGTGAGGGTTTGTGTAGGTAGCTGCAGAAAAGAACAAAAATGTTTGTTATATGGTGAGCTTAAACCATGCAGTAAGCTGGGAGAACAGTGAATATAGAACAAGAGGTATGAGCCTGGCATGTCCCCATCCACCAAACTGTGTCTGTCTCTGCAGCTGGGTTTATTTCAGGAGGGTCTTGCTGCTGCTGACAGTGAGTACAAAGCACAGTAGCCATTCCTTTTCAGAGGCTTTCTAGGTTCAGTTTTCACTATGACCTTATACACTCGATGTGCCTGAACTATGGTGTTTCTTGGCTGTTCTCAAAGGTTTTGTTCAGGTGTTTTTCTAGAACCTAAAACCACTTTTAAATCTCTATGGCTTTTTGTCCTATTTTAAGATACCTCTGCGTTGCTTTCAACCTGACAGAGGCGAAACGGTTCTTACGGCTTCTATGTAGCAACCAGTTTAGGTATCAGAGAGCCTTGGGGATTGCCATGCTGTGGGGGATGACTCCCGCTATTTCAACACAGTGACATGAAAATTTAGGAGTCCTGAAAGAAGCGAAGAAATATTGTCAGTCTTTTCCCTGGCAAAATTAGAACTCAGTCAGCTGGCATTTTGGAAATGACAGCTTCATGTTTCAACTAGATTATTTCCTTTTGTATATGTTGAAAATCAGGTATTTAACCTCAAGTGAAATTTGGAAGAAATCCTTCACTTGAGCATCAATCACCATGCTACCTCAGATAAGGCTTATAAGTTAGCCTTATGTTTTATTCCAGAGTGTAGTCATTTCGTGCTCCTGGATGGATTGGCCATGGGATGGGCAGATTTTGAACTGTTCTCTGTTAGGTTTGAGTAGAGACTGAAGTAAAATCTTATCTGAAACAGTTTTTTAAGACACTCTGAAGTGCTGTGCAACTTTGGTAAACCACTTTAAAAGGGGATTTATAGCATGAAAATGTGAAAATTTGGCTCTGTGACAAAGTGACCTAAATCTTAAGGCTCTTACTGTTTGCACCTCCAGTTGTAGACTATGGTTTTAATATGGACATATAACATGGACTAGGATGCATGGGTTTGGCTTTCCAAATGTGAGAATGTCCATCTTAACTCTCTTCATATGAATGAGCATGGGAGAACAGGCATTTTCTAGTCTTCCTTTTTTCCCCGTGTGTGTGTTAATCTGTTCTAAAAGCAGCCCAATAACAGTCCCTTTCAATTCTCATCTGCTCAGGATAGAGGCTGCAGATGTCCAGAAGGTCCCATCCACCCCGGTCAGGGTGGGGAGCCTGGTGTTGCCAGCAGCCTATCTGCGAGTGTGGCTGGCTGGATACTGGTGACCCTGAAGACACCCATTTTACGTGCAAGAGCTGCCTGTACCTTGTATTTACTCTGTGTGCTGCCACATCTGCGTTTGCCTGCATCCGAGCCCTCCATGGTGGCTGATGCTTATGACCATTTGTCTACATGTTGTAGCAAATGCTTGGCTTACTTTATACAAACGTTTAGTACGTATCCATTAACCTGTAGGAAGTTCCTACAGATCCAAACTAGGAAAAAAGACCACGCAGAATAAGCAGCATTTTCCTAATCAAGGCTTCCATGCAAGACTTCACAGCAAGCACATTTTTCCCAAAATAATATATCTGCAAGTAAAGAAATTCTTGGAAAGAAATATTAATGATGTACTACCCAGGGCAGCTCTGTGTGTGTGAGCTTTGCAGAAGTGAGAACAGTCTTTCTGAATCTTCCTTTCCTTGGAAATCAGAACCATTTCAATGCCTCACAACTTGAGCTCAAGCAGAACTGAAGTAGGTGAATGTGTCTCAGAGTCAGCAGTTGTGAGAAGGAATAAAAGAGCAAGAGAGATGAATCTGTGAAGTGTAGTTCTGAGCTAGCGCTGACGTGAAGAATGGGTGCCAACCCCCCCCGTTCACGTGAAGAGAAGCTTTTCTTTCTCTCTCCTACAGATACGTCCTGGAGGGTGCTTGCAGTGAGCAAGAGGAACCTGCAGCATTAATAGCACACAGGGAGACAGTGCTGGCACACAGAAAACACTAGGTGGTTGTTGTTTCCTGTAAAGATAAAAATGGAGGGATAATGTGCTATAAGTGTAGGGAGGAAAACATCCAAACCACATTTGACTGAAGTGTTCCTACACACAGAGAATAATTAGTTTTCATGTTTTGGGTTCAGGAGTATTTTAATACTTCATATTCTCCTGTCTTTGAGAAGTAGGCTAGTGGATCAAGTTCATTCTAATCAGCAAACATCTGGAAAATGATCCTATGAATATATAGCTTAAGGGTAGCATGATGACATCTTGCAGTGTAGATATTGGCAAGAATTAGATAAAATAATTCTAAAAGCTTGCACTACTTGGAAGTATTAGGTGTCTTTGTTGTCTGCCGTATGGGTATGCAGTAACAGGGCACAAATGTGGTACAAGATTCATACATCTGAGTCCCCTTTGCCTTCATCCTGCCATGGCAGCATCACCAGAGGAAGGGGAGCAGCAGCAGCCCCTGAGGCCAGGACCCAGGACTCAGTGCTTCCAAGGTGAGAGGCTGGGAGAAGGGGCCTCCTTCCAGGCAGCTGGAGCAGCAACATGAGCGAGCTGAGCTCTGGAGGGAGCCACAGCTTCTTCTCTTTCTGGCTCTGAAGAAGGTTTCTTTGAGATGAGGGCTGAAGATAATGCATAAGAAAGGAAAACGTGATCCTATGCAGAAATCCCCCGAATCTTGATTTTCTGAGAGATATTGAGTACAGGTCAGAGGTTCTGGGAAGAAATGTCCAGTGTTTGACCAGGGACTGAAATACAGTTTGTTTGTGGCTTTTGTTTCATTTCCTGTTTTTGAGATTACGAAGGGATTTGCAGTTAGGAGGTGCATATTCCAGCTCACTGCGTGACTTTAGGCCCGTGGTGCTTGAGGTAGGCTCTGTTTACACAACTGCAGTTGACCTCTTTTGAATAAACTGAAAGGACTGGAAATGTATTTCTGGCTTGCAGAGTTTGGGATGAACCCATCTATGACATGCAGTCACTTGAGTAGCCTAACAGTTGTAGCAATAGCTGCTGTTTTCCAGCTTGCAGTAGACATGCTCTTTTGGAAAGGGTTTTTGAGGGAAGCTGGACCTGCAGAACCTGCTCTTGCAACAAAAACCCAATGAAGACAGCAGCAAATCATTACTTGCAAAGTTTGTGCTTCCAACCCAAGTGTCCCAGGTTTGAAGTGGTTGGGGGCAGATGCCAGTTTTGGGTTCTCTTGTCAGCCTGCGTGCACGTGTCCAGGACCTGCAGGTCTCAGCTGTGGGCTGAGACCACCCTTCTTCTCACAAGGGTATGGAAGTGAGCTGGATGTCGCCAGCCTGTGTGTTTCATGTCTCACCCCTTTGCAAAGTGAGGACCTAAAGTAAGGCCCTTGACAGGATGTGCTGCCTCTGCCTTGTGTGTTAAAAACTGCATTTGGAGATAGAGGCAGACGTGGCTCAGCAGAGTTTGCACGTGTGCGCTGTGAGTGCTGAAGGTGCCTGCTGTGTTTTGAGCTAAAGGGGCCATGGCAGAGAGGGAGACGTGTCTTAAGAGCATCTCTGTGTGGCAGAAGCTTATGGTCGTGATAAAGCAGACCCTTTGGCAGGGAGGGGAAGCTTCAGGGTCACTGGTGGCGTTTTGGTGGCTCCCATCCACCACCAAGTGCTGCACAGGCTGTAGGAGGAATGCACTGAGCAGTGCTGGGGTGCGAGCCCCCGTTCACAGAGTGACCTTAGGCCTCCCTTCCCCGGCCCAGGTGGAGCTTGAGGTAACAGGATCTTGTTTGATGTTGGCTCTTTGGTTTTCCTCCTGTTGCAGTGAAATTCTTCTAATGAAGTTTCAGGGGAGTCCTCCTTACTCTGTAGCTTTTCCTTTGTGTCAGAAAGTAGCTTGTGGTTAAGAAAGCTTCCTGTTTTGCTTGATGTTGACTTCCCAGGTCTCCTGTTCCCTCTGTGCTGGTCAGAGGTGCAGAAAACATCTAATTGAAAGAGCTTTCAGAGAATGGACTTTAGTTTTCTGTAACTGGTAGGAGTTATCTCTTTAGCAGACTATGAAGAAGTGGATGTGTGGTTCATTGAGGCAATTGCTGAGTGCCCCCTCCGTTAAATGTTTCCAGATGAAGAAACAGATTTGTATAAAGTTGTAAGGGTATGAGTAAGTGACCTGACAGGAATTACGTATTAGAAAAATGCAAGTGGTGGGTTTTATTTTGCTAGAAGCAAAACAAATAACTGAATTTTTGACTGCCATTGGCTTTCTGAGGCTGCTGCCACCCTCACATCTCAGAGTTTGGGGTTATTTTTAGCCAAACTCCTGAGGTTTGGTGCAAGAAGATTAAATCTTCCCCAAATCTTGAAATGAGGGACTTGAATACATATTTTTACCTGACTCTTTCCCACTAACAAGTGAAACATGGAACTTTTGCTGTATGTTGGTCTGTTAAAAGCAGCAGAACTATGAAGATTCACACCAGCTTAGAAACGGAACATTTTCTCAATGCTTTTTTAATTGCAAGGTCTTATAATTGTATGTACTTTCTTATTAGAAGGGAACCTTTCATATCAAGGTGTATGCAAAGATGTTGTGTGGACAGATAAATAATCTAAAGTCACCTGGTGTTTCTCCTAGTGACATTTAACTTAACAGCTTCCCACATTAGAGAGAAAAATGGTGTGTTGCCTGCAGATGAACAATTTCTTTCCGCTCCCATTAAATTCAGTGCGGAGGTGTGAATATGTATAATTAGATTCTTGGGACAGGCTGTGGAACAGAAAATGAGAGAGGAGAGCGTCTTCATTTCCGAAACCGTTTCGATGTTATCCGCTAATTAAAGCGACCTCCTTGTATTGGGATGCTTTGCAGCTGTGGAAGCATGGCAGCAGCTCCACATAACCATGGGATAGAGTTTCTGCTTTTAGCTCTCACAGGAATGGAGCGCTGGAGGATGCACGATTCAGGAGTTGCTATGGCTGGTTCCATATATTTAGTAAGTATATTAATAACGTTATAGCTATTCCCAGAGGGTGCAGCTGAGGTGAAGTGCATGCCAGAAGATGATGGCGTTGAAGCTTAAACAGCCCGTTATTGTTGTGGGGTGAGGGTGCGGCTAAATCTGTTGTGTCACACCTGTGCAGTTCAACAAATAACTGATTACTTTGTATGAGAGTATATTTGTCTGCAAACTGTGTTGAGATCTTTGTTTCAAACCAGCAGGAATATGCTTAACAAACTAAAGCAGGAACAGCCACCTGACAGCTGAGAAAGGCTCCTCTGCTCTGTGTTTAATTGTTATATAGGCTCCTGGTGGAAGCTGATGCTTTCTGTTGTGCAGGATCTTGAAGTAAATTTACTAACCTGACTTCAGGGCTCAGATGTGTACTTCACACTGTACTTCTGTCACGTGGCAGAAGTTTGAACCAGATTGAGAGATTAAAGTTTCTATACAGGGAACAATGATGAGAATTATGATCCGTGAAGAACTTGCAGTAAATGCAACCCCAGGTGTTGAGGCACCGCACAGGGGTATAGTAAGCAGCAGTTACAGTACAGATGCTGTAGATAGGGGAACGTAGATTATCTTGCTGTTCTCTTGAGACTCTTGGTGCAGTAACAGAAACCTCAGACTGTGCCAAAGGAAGTAGGGATTCTTGGGCGCTATACAGCAAATATTTTCGATGCATTAGACATGGTAACCTGTCAGTTACTCAGCTTGGAAAAGCAAACTGAATGCTTTGGAAGAGAATCTTGTTATTCATGATTACACTGTATATCCCTAGACATGTCAACTAACGCCCACAAAATCTTGATTCATTAAGAAGCTGGTTAACTGGAGTGATTGTGTTTCTGTCTTGCAGTGGTTACTGGTATGAAGCACAACATGGATGTTAGGCACACGGATGTGAGAGCAGGTGTGTATGCTATTGCAGGCTTCTATCCTCTAAAATTTCTTGTGCAGATCCATACGTGAGGCTCAGTCAGTGGATTTCCTTTGCCAGGCAGCCAGGTGCTTATTGTTAATGTAGGTATCAGTTGGGTGGTGCTCCGCAAATCTTAGGGAAAAGCACAGCCAATATGGTCTTCATGTACCGTAAGTAATTGGATAGCTGCTATTCAATGTTGCTCTATCACTTCTTTGTTCTCTTTTGTCTCTGAGGGAGAGGCTTAAGGGATATTGAGCCTTGGGGGGCTAGCTTTGCCCTTCTTGAGGAAGATAGGGATGCTGACATGATAGATGACCATCCCTGGAGCTTGCATGTGTCGTGGCTGTCCTTGGTGGAAAGGAGCATTATCTTGCCGAATCTCCATCTGTTGTTCTGACATCTCAGCTGCATCTTCTGTCTTCCGTGTTGCATTATCAACGAAGTTTAAGGCACATTGCTAATGCTTGTCTCATGCTCCCTCATCACAGCCACTTTTGCAAGGAGCAGAGAGTATCTCCCATTCTTACGGACCTCCACAATCATCCTGGATAGATTCTCTAAATGCCATGGAAATGGTTGTTCAGTTGTGTGACAACTGAATGCTTTTTTTTATTATCTTTATAATCACTCATTTATGTTTGCATTGCAGCCTATGTGTCTGTGTCTGCCACAGCAGAAAGCACACTCATCCAGTAGGAATGGTCCAGTGCCAGGAGGGTAAGCTCAGAGGAGGGATACATGGCCCCCCTGGCTGTGCCCCTCTCCATTCTGGCTGTGGCTTTCCCATGTCTCCCAATAAGGCCAATTTACAGCCTCCTCTGCTGAGTGGAGGAAGGCAGAAATTAATCTGGAGGGGAAATTGTTCTGCCTGAGCGGGCAAATAGAAGGAAACTGTCTCATTGACTGTGTTGCTTTAATCTCTTTTTTATGAGCTACCTGGAGCGCAGAGCTCTTTATCTGACCCACCATCAGGGCTGGCAAGGACCCAGCAGGATCTCAGCTTGCTCAAGCTGAAGGATTTACTAGCTCTAGCCAGCTGCCTTCCCCTTGGCAAATCTCCCCATGAGCAGAACCAGGAGCAGGGTGTCTTGGTGCGTGCAGCAGCTGTGACCAGGGTGCTGCACAGAGGCAGGGCTGGGATCCCGCTTTTCCTTCTGGTCTTGAAGACTGTGTGTGCTCCATGGCAGATGGGTGGAAGCGATGCCTACTTTTCCCCAAGGTGCAATCCTGCAGACCCTTCTGTGGGCCAGGTGCTGCCTTCCCCTTGCTGCACACTGGCAATATGCCTGGTGGAACTGCTTTGCATGTGGGCTGTGTTTAATCCCATATGAGGGGAAATGGTGCATCCTTGTCTACATTTCACCTCTTTCTGTCCTCCTGTAATTGCTCTCTCATCACTGTTGACCTGCACAGCCCTTTGGCTGGGACTTGCCATTGGTCTAGCAGGGGCATTCCTGCTGCAGCACAAGCTAGCAAGGTCCTTCTGTTTCTTAGCATCACTGCATTTGTAGGTTTCCTACTCCTTCCCTTGTCTTTTCAAGGCATGGGGAAGAGACTTGGATGTCTTTTCTTAAAATATCCACCTTATAGTGTGTGCCTAAGCTGTGCTGTTTGACTTTCATGTGTGCCTGGGTGAAGACTTCGAGAGACTGACTGTGGGCACACTTGGCTTGCTGAAGAGACTGAGTTTTAGTCTATGATGTCTTCTCCCATGAAGGTAGACCGAGAGAGCTGGGCTTATTCAGCCTGGGGAAGAGAAGGCTCAGGGGAGAACTAGTAACAGTCTTCTAGTACATCAAGGAGGCCTACAAGAAATCTGGAGAGGGACTTCTTACAAGGGCTTATAGCGGTAGGAGGAGGGAGACTGGTTTTAAACTGAAAGATGGGAGATTTAGATTAGATATTAGGAAGAAGTTCTTTCTTGTGAGGGTGGTGAGACTGGCGCAGGTTTCGCAGAGAAGCTGGGACACACACCCTTCATGAAGTCCGGGTGGGTTTGTTACTCTTCCCACAGAAACCTTGAACCTTTGGTTCAGAGTACATAAGTGGGAAGCTTAGAGGCACTTGAAACAGCTTCTCACCCACTTTCCATTTTTGTTGCTGGTGAGAATGACAGATGAAGGGAGCCTGATAAGATTAGTTGACTCGATGCACATCTTGAGTCCACTTTACAATTAAATGTACTTTCATTTTTCACAGACTCTTTTCCAGTTCAGTTTAAAAATTATTGTTGTATAAGATGGGAAATGTCTTAAATCTTTCACCCCATCCAGCAAGCAGTGCATGTAGTAATACGGACAAGAAAACCACTGCAACTATTAGGCTTTTTCTCATGCAGTATAGTTTACTATCATTGCTGTAATTTTTATTTATTAATAAGATAGCATTTATTTTTAGTTGTTATTAACACAGTTATTCTGTGTTAATAGCCTGACTGATGAGACGTATTCCGAGTGCCCTTTGAAATCTCCTTCTGAGTAAAAAGTGGGAATAATACAAGCAATATTAACAGTCAGCCCTTTAGGCCAACTGTTGTCATTCATTACATACCCAGTGCTGCCCAACATTCTGTTGTGACATCTAGTTGCTGCTATCATGCAAGTATTTACCAACCGCTAATTGTAACAGTAAGCAACAGGAAAAGAAAGTATTAAGGGTATTGTGTTGGTGTTTTTAAGGGTAACTAGCTGGTTTTGTTTCCTTCTACTCCTGTAGTTGCATCTTTTCTAACTTGCACCCCAGTGTGTTCTGCCCAAGGCTGTTTGTTTCTGCCATGCTGGTATCTTGTCACTCTGTGATTAATGTTATTTGTCTGAAGACAGGGCTGTAAATTCATTTTGAATTGGACAGCTCTAGCAGACAAAACTCCCACATGTAAATAGTGGTCCATTAATAGATGAAGATTTGGGTTTGAACACCAACTGTTATTTGATTGTGGTTTTGTTTTTAAACATGGAAATCAATGAAACTTTAGTAGTAAATTTTGTTACTGTCAGTTTTTGTAGCAGCCAAGAGCTCCTTAACAACAGAATACTCCCTCCCCACACAGCATCCCCCCAATCCCTTGGGGGCTCAGTAACATCAAGATCGCACTTGACTTGTTAAACATCAACTTGACTTACACAGTACAAAGAGATGTTCTTGTGCTGGCACAGATGATTTGAGAGTTGCTTGATAGGTGATTTTTCCTTTCTGCCATATGTAAGCAGCCAAGATAATGTGTATCATGGAAGTTGCAGGGGAGTTCTGCAGGCATCTATACAAGCCCATGTATGAGTGCAGGTCTTTCTGGTAGTGATCTGTTGATTGCTATCACACTGTTTACTGCATAAGCACATGCTGTGGTTAAAACATGCCTGTGAGACAACAGCAGCCCAGCTGTGATCCGCAGAGGAGTAACCGATCAACCATGGTTTCTAGCAGTGGCAGCTACAATGATGTTATGTTACATTGGTGCATCCAACCCTGTGGCTATAGGCCTGGAGTGAGTCTTCCTGTGGAAGTTGAAGGGCACAGGAGTGTGCTGCCATGCATCTCTCTTCCATCTTCCTTCTTAGTATTTTTATAGGAGAGAAGGACTTGCCAGAAACATCTTCCCTACAAAGAGGACTGATGAGAAACATCATGTGCTTTCAAATGGGGCATAAAATGTACTCACTGATCAATTTTCTGTCCTTATCAAGTCCCTCATCTCTGAGTTCAAGGGAAAAAAAAAGAAGATGGAAAGATCTTGGAAACAAATTCTCTTTATTTACAACAACAACAGAAAACATAACTCTAGAATACTGAGAAAGGCTGAAACTCAGTGGCTTGAGAGGTGGAGGACAGACTCATTTACCATAATGTTGTGCAGCTGCACTCCAGATGTATTTTCACTTTACTGGCAGATACTTAGTGTCTGTGGGTAGCCAGTGTTCTCTTTTCACTTGTTCTAAATATTTCATGTGTGTAATTGCAGTATAAGACGTAGTTCCTAGTTATTACAACAGCAGAGATTGATAGAGCTAAAAATGTGGAATCAGTGTTTGCACACACTACAAATTTAATGACTGATACAGACTAATGCTAGAAAATTTATTCCTGTAATGAAGAGAAGCAACCAAACTTATGCCTTGAAGCTGGAATTACAGTTTAAGAAAAAAATAACCTCATAATGGCAATCCGCTTGAATTAATTGGTTGTCTGGACTTTTAAACCAAATTTGCATAAGATGCACAAGGTGAATCATTTTCTCTTGTTCCTGGATACACACGTGAGGTTAGTTCTGTATTGTGTTTCTGGAGATTATAGGGGTGCACAAGAAAGCATGCTTCTAGCTTGCAGCCAGCAAGCTCCTGGCTTTTCTTGTCTCCCACAGGTTCAGAGATGAAGCTGTAAAACTCATTTTTTCACCATACAGGGTACTCTGGGGGCCCAGGGTGTTGCATGAGTTTGGGATCTTGAAGGGAGGTTAATCCACATTGCTCCCTGTTTGAGGTGAGGCTCTGTTTTTGGATCTGAGCTCATGGTGAGGCAAGCAGAAAGAACGTTAATGCACAGCTGTATATTATCGGTATGTTTCCCATTTACCTGACAGATGAAGCTATGCTGGTGAAGTTCAATGAATGAATGAATTAATCATGCATTATCTGTGATGTGGTCCTAGTGAGAGGGAGAGGACACAAATCTACAAACTGCATCAAAGAGGGCGGGTGAAGGAAAGCACTTGGATAATTCTGCTGGTTTTCCACAGTGCTGTACTATTTGCAGGTTTAGTCTTCCTTAGTGTTAAAGATACAACTTTGTTAAAACATTGCTTCATCCATCAGCATTTTCTTATGTTTGCTGCTATCTCAGAAAACATGTAAGACAATGATAGATGTTGAGTTTAGGGAAGAAGAGTTCGGTTTCCCGCAGTCTGTTACCTGTGTTTTGACAGCCATAGCAGACATTCATTTCACTCTTGCTTCTTGTTTAGGATTTTCACAGAGCAAGAGGGGAAGGGCTAAACATTGGAGGGGAAAAATAGACAATGGGCTAAAGCATCCTTTATAACGTTTGCTGTTGGGGAAGGGTAAAAGGATTCAGTATGAAAAGCCCTGATTAGATGCACACTATTGTACAAGCTATTTAGTTTCAGTTGATTGTTTCCATCAGGAAGTACTTTCACTATTCTTAATTTTCAATGTGAGGAGGTTTCTCGGGTTCTGCTGGAAGAAGGCAGCAGCCACACACCAGTCCTCAGGGCCTGGGAAGCAGGACAGTAGGACCATGCTCTGCTTTCCACCTGGCCTCCTGACTGCACAGACATTTGGAGATGAGTTTAGGTTGACTGAGATTGGCTCAATCATAGCAGGGATGAGATCAAGCCCTGTCCATCTCCAGCACCAAGGAAGATGCATTTAAGATTCATTTAGGAAGAAGCAGTCATCTTTGCTCATTTCTTTGCTCTGTATCAAGTTCAGGTCTCCCTAATCTTGACAATGGCACCTCAAAATACAGGTTACAGGTTAGGCCCACTCAGTGATCATGATTTTTTTTTTGTCGGTCAACAAGGTAAGAGGCAACTGGATTGATCCTTAGGCTCTACATGCAGTGAGAGGTCTACACCTTCCCTTGTCATCTTCTTCTCAGTAGGCCTGTGAAGAGAGATCAGTGACTATATCAGGGAGGAGTAGGGCTTTCTGCGTCAGAAGAGTTGGTGGTGCTATAGCACAGTGGGAAGGTGAATGCCATCTTACAGCTGGCTCCTTGCTGCATGTTCTTTGTTAGGGGCTCACAGTTTGGTCTGTGGAATGTTTGCATGCAACTTACACATCTGAAGGTGCACACAGGAAGCCATTTGCATTGGGAAGACAAGTACAGGTTGAACACATTCATTTCTGTATATGCTTCACTGTGAATATGCACAGAATAACACTGCTTTTAGATATGCTGCTTTTTGATTACAATAAGTATCTCCATGTTTGTTGGAGCTCAGAAACTAAGTAATTCTACACAGTGATTAAAATCAGAGATAGCTGAAACAGTTTAACATGTAGATTGTGATTTGGCTCTCTAGTCTTTGTCTTCTCACCCAGTTCTATCCTTTGCAGCTGATAAGGGCTGGTGTGGCACACTGTGCACCCTTTGTCTAGGCCCTGAAGATGCTGACTTCCTCCCTTTGTCATTAGTGCTGATGAAATTAGAGGTTTATAACTTTAGGTCCAAGTCATTATTCCTAATTTAATCAATGCATTTGAAAATGTTTCCTCTAATAAAATTGTAACGACTTTACATGATTTGTCATGCTTATCAAAAATATGGTTTTAACATTTTCATATTTAAAGGCACTGAGCTTCTGGAGAGGAGTATACATTAATATATCATTGCTGGGCTTATTTCCTGCCTCTCCGTCTCTCTAGCCAGTAAATCAGAATAACCCAGTCAGTGTAATCACAGTGATGTACAGCCAGCGTGGCACTGGAGTCAGGCTTTGCAAACATCTTACAGTCCTGGGAGAGGTCCCTTGTGCCAGCAGGATTGCTTCTCTGCCGCCACCTTCATCATTCAGCTTGTATGCTTTGCCTCTGTATGAAATAGACTATTAGCAGGCTTACGATAAAGGAGAAAATAACACTCTGTAATGTAGAGGTTTGACTGGAGAAATGGCTTTTATGTTTTAAAGGGAATAAGATAAATAGCCCCCCACAGTGGGAACTGATTTACTAAGGCAAGGCGAGTGCCGCAGTGTAACAGCAGAGCTGGGTGTTTGTTCAGAGGCTTTTGAATCAAATTAATCCAAATGTTTGGTTTTCAGGAATGCTCCTGGAATGTGTTAAGACTACTATTTAATTCAAATTAGCTCTGTTTTTAAACAGTCTGCTGTATGCTTTTGGGTTTAGGCAGGTGAGGAAGGAGCAAGGGACATGAATTTTCTGGTGCCAGGTGTATTTAGCCCCCTGTTTGAACACAGAGCCCCTGTTTGAACACAGAGCTGATGCTGTTTCATGCGCTGCTCCCCCCGCTGGGCTCCTGATGAGCTAGGCAGGGATGGAGATCATGGGTGTGATTTTGATCTGGCAGGTAATGAACTGATGCAAGGAGGGAGAATTTGACTGTGTGTAAGGTGAGATGGGTGGTCTGCGGGAAGACTGACATTTTTGTTAGCCCACAGGGGCCTTACTTAGTGTCCAAAAAGCTGGGCAGAGGAGATGCAGGGGTGGATGCAGTGATGATGGAGGTGCTGGTGCCAGGCAGAGGGGTGTCATCTCACTGGGATACCCCACTTGGACTTTGTGGGGGGTGTTGGTGCTTCTTGTTGCTCCAAAGGGGAAGAACCTACCTGTATGGCAGTGCTTGAGATATAAATGACTGAGTCCTCCTGCCCTCTGCCTCTAACCCTAAGCCACTTGTTCCTCCTCAGGCAACAGCCCAAAAACTGTGTGGGTGAATACACTGAGAGGTTTTTGTCTGCACTATAGTAGCGCAGCGGCAGCAGCATGGTGGCTAGTGATACGGCAGCGTAACTGGCAAACTGCAGTAGGCAGATGGCAGGTCTCGCACTAAAAGAGGATGTGTAAACGACCAAAGATAGGTTTTTACAGTCTCTTTCAAAGCCAGAAGTTTGTCACTGTGTGAGCTCTCAGTCTAAACATCCCTGTGAAACTTCAAGCGTGAAGTCTACTACTGGTTTATTAAATAATTCTGGCATCTGAAATGAATGCTGTGAATCACTGTGGGTGCCTGAGTATGAGGTGTCTTGGATGTGTCATACATTCGCTGTGTAGCACAGGCCAGCCGGGCTGTGCTGCCCTCTACACTGGCTGCTGGGCTCCCCTCAGCTGGCCAGCCCACCTCTGGTCTGCAAAGGATGAGTGGTAGGAGAGCCAAGCTGGGAAAGAACCATGCACAACATGCTTGGATTTGTTGACATGTTAAGGCAGAGCCATTGCTTGTGAAGTGGTGGCACGTAGGGTGTCGCTGTGCTGCCTGGCTGTGCTGTCAGGTCTCTGCCTTTGGGGGTCTGCTGGGACCATGTGCTTCTGCCACTGCTGGAGGCGTTGGTTCAGTTTGGCCTTTGGTCTCACGGATGAGAACTGCTGATGGCCTTCTGCATCCCCCATGTTAGATCCCCTCAGGTTAGCTATAAGGGAGAAGCTCTTTACTATGAAGGTGGTGAGACTCTGGCACAGGTTGCCCAGAGAAGCTGTGGCTGCCTCATCCCTGGCAGTGTTCAAGGCCAGGCTGGATGGAGCTTTGAGCAGCATGGTCTAGTGGAAGGTGTCCCTGCCCATGGCAGGGGGCAGGAACTGGATGATCTTTAAGGTCCTTTCCAACCCAAACCATTCTATGAATCTGTCTTTGCTGAGCACAGTTGCGTGGTGCGTACTGCAGCACACCGACTGGAGGGGCTAGTGGGGATGTGCCTGTGCTCTGCAGACAGCTAAGAAGATCAGGCTGGCTTTCCTTCCATTCCAACCTTTCTTTTCACTTGCTGATCTGTTGTAACTGGGAGAGTCAGTTAAGGAGAGCAGTATTTCCTGTGCAGCGCAAACTGTGTGCAAATATGTAATGTAATTCAGCTCCGTGGAACTGCCATATCCTGTGTGAACAGCAGTGCTGGAGTTGCCCATTAGTAAAATCCATTTTCTTTTTTCGGCCTTTTTAATACTGAAGAGAGATAATTTTCAGTTCCCAGCACCTGACAGATACAGTAACGTCAGATACCTCAGCAGCGAGGAAAGGGAGATAAATGCAGTCACTGAGAACACAGAGGCAATTTATCAGAAAATGAGGCTCCAACAGTTAGCAGCTTGAGCAGCAGATCCTCATCAAATCAGCAGCAGCCCAAAACTAGCTCTAGCGGTTAAACTATGCTCCTTTGTAGACATCAATAGTGCAACTCTTGGTAACATTTGTGGAGAAGTAAATGTGCTTTTTAGAGGATGGAGGTTTCCTTTTTCAGGTGCTCTTTTAATGAGGATGGAAAGTTGAACTGAGCAAGGTGTCAAAAGCTCTTTAGCTTGGTTCCTCCTGAAGTGTGCTGCCCGTGCCTGGGAGCCGCTTCTTCATGGACCTCTGTTTATGACTTTTCTGTCTGTCTATAACCCCCTCCATGTATCAGTATCCTTTTCCCTTTTGTTTTTAATTCAGCTTGCTCTCTGTGACTCATGCTTTAATTTTTGTTTATGTTCCCACTCTGCCTAAGGGCTCCCCATTCACTGTAAGAGTACATTGCAGTATGCAACATTTTATTGACTCGCTTATTTAATTTGTAGCCAGAAAATGAAGTTAAGCCATGGAATGGGCTTTATTTGTGGAATCAGAGAAAGTGTTTCTGCAAATGGCCAGGAGCATCAGCAGGCCAGATTGCATATGATGCTGGGCCCAGCCAAACCACGTGCGAGCTTTGTAATTCAGGAAGAACCTAGTTGGAGATGGATGAACAAAGTTTGTATCTCTGCACTGTGTGGCTTTTCAGTTATCAACTCGCCCAGTGAAGCTTACTGGTGAATGTTTTTGGAGAGGTGGAAGGCAGTGCTCAGCCGTTGCATTTGTGTTTCACCCAAATGGGAGTCTGCAGTGCCTCGGCTGGGGGGAAGCTGAGGCACAGCAGTGTGTGTCTGCTGGAGTGATGTACCAGTGGTGGAGTGCAAGGATTTGGTTTTGCTAAGGGGCCTTCTTTTGTCTGATGAGTGAAAAAGTTTGGTGTTTACCAAGTCATGCATCAGACGCATCCCATACTTATACACTGCATTTAGGAGCTATTTGCTTTTATATTCCCCTGCTATTTAAATAATAGAGGTTAGCTGAGTAGTCCCCCATTCTGCAAGCATGTAACTGGGAGCAAGAGATATGTTTAGAAAGAAGATACAGCCACCCTGGAACTTAATTTAGTGGTGCTCAGTCCCTGATGCTAACTGAGCAGAGTATCACTTGGAACTCTTGCTCTCGGGTATTTCCTCATTTTTTAGTTTACGTTAGGGAGAAGATAAATCTCTTCAGCAGCAGCTGTGCATCACCACTGACATTTTAATTTTTGGATCAAAGATTTTAATTGAAATCTGACATAATTTGTTGTAAAAAATGAGAGTGAATTGGAATTATATATGCAGACTGAACTAATGTCAATTTATGTATCAGTTTCAAGAATGGCTCTGATTAATCCAAGCAATAGCAATGTATGCTTCATGAGGCTTTTGTTGCTCCTTTTGCATAATACAGCCATTATTCTTCCAAGATAATTACAAGAGAGAAGTTTTGTGCTGATTTTCCCAGTTTCTCTCTGCTGGAGTTCTTCCTCTCTCATTCTGCCTCTCTTCCCCCTTCTGGATGCCGTGTAATCATCCTGGCAAGACATGATTGCTCTCTGCACTTCATGGAGATATTTGTGAGGGAGAAAATGTTTGTTCTCATAATGGCTCAGAGTTTTACAGCTTGCACTTGGAAAGGGGGTGGTGAAATCCCTTCACAGCTCCATCTCAGGTGTGTGTCAGTGCTGCATGACTATTCTCACGCCTGTGTGCTCGTACCCATGTGTCCTGTCTCAATCCACAGCTTAATGCAGCTTTATTCTCAATTCCCTCTGTTATTCACAAATGGAGTATAAACATGTCCAGGATGTGTATTTAAGATGCAGTTGTTTGCCAGGCATTGTCTGTCTCTCTGCACAGGCTTCAATGGGAAAACAAGGAAAGATTCTCCAGGCCTTCTAGTCCCATTCTTCCCTGTAGCATAAACACCTGCATATTATAGACTTAAGAAACATTTTCTGTCTCTGAGAATTCCAGTTAAACTGTAAGCAATGTGTCATTTTCTTAGTGAGACTGTGCATATGGAACGCTCATGACCCTGGTTTTGCTTTTGCATTGGACCATCTCTGCACGAAACTCTGCTGAGGTAGACGTTTTTCGTGTCATCACTGCTTAAGTGTATAGAAAGGAAATGGCAGAGGTAATGGGGCACTTCTGTATATTTTCTCTGCTATTGCATGAACAAGAACACTCAAATACAAAAGAAGAAAAACAATTATGCTATCACTTTTAAGACACCAACATTCGGTATTATCCAAACTGAGCCATTTATTACATCTTGCTTAATTACTGGGGAACTCGTGGTTAAAGGGACATGGCTTACATTAAGAGATTTCAGATTCATTTCTCCTACCTGCCCTTAGATGATGTTTGTAGTCAGAAATGAAAAGGATTATCTTTCAGATATGTAGTCTGTGTTTTCTGAAGATATCCCAAGCAGTCTAGTTGAAAACACATTCAGGGATGGTGTGCAGTATCTTTTCTGTGCTTACAAAGAAATGCCTTGGTAAACTTAAGACAACTCTGTAACTTATTTTTACTGCATGCTGACATATTCCTAACAGATATGATTCATCAAACATGTAGGTTTAACACAGAGCAGTGTCTGAAAGCACAGGGGTAGTTTTGTGGCTCAGTATAACAACATGTCAGCAGTGTTCATGGCTCTTCTGTCCTCTCCTGCATGGCTGTGGGTGAATCTGAGATCAGCCAAGCACTAAAATGTCTTTCAAGTTTCACTGAATGCAGTAGATCTGTGTTTAAACATTTCACTGACTCAGCAAGAGCTGGGGATGTATCATCAGCTCTGTGCTTCATGCAAAGCATGAAATGAACTTCTGCTTTAAGTAAATGTTGCCCTAGAGTCAGATCTGTTGCTTCAGTGGTTGACATATAGGTTACCTCTAAACGTATATAACAATGATATGTGATATCTGTACTTGAGCTTTTCGGAAATGTGAGGAAAACCTGCTTCATACCCAGTCTTGTATGTTCTTCTACTTGGATTTCAGAATTCAGTTTCAAGCTTTGTGTTTTCAGGCAGCAGAGAAAGGAAAAACTCTCCAAGTTTAGCATTAAGGTATCCAGACTGAGCGTGCCACCAAAAGTAAGCTGTAAACCCTGGAAGGTAACAGCCCAGCTCGGTTAATATTCTATAGCTGTTCTACCTTCAGTTCTTCACAGGGTTAGTTACTTCCCTTCTAACACTTCCAATAGCCATGTTGACCCTGAAGCCTAAGGATTTATTTAGACCCCTCACAAATGTATCCTTTGTAATTTAGTGTTGTGGCTGATTTCTGGGTGGTGTGGTTTTCATAGTTTCATATCCTTTCTGCTGTTGCATGTGAGTATTTTCTGGGGCATGCTGTTATTGATAGGAAAAAATGATGTTTTCTGTCAGGCTTTAGGAAGGAACCAATGCCTGAGGTTGGGTTGTGCCAGCCTTTTAACACAGAAACAGCAGAACCAAACTCTCCCCGTGTCAGTGTTGTAGTGCACAGCTCTTGCCAAATAACTGCACTTCACTTGGAGCGCTTAGGCTAGTGTTTGCATTTTCAGATCCCAGCAAATGGTTGCAGGATGAAGCATTCATTTTTCATGAGGGCAATAATGCCTTTGCAGTTTGCTGAGCTACAACAGTGTGCTTTGATCAATAGAGAGCATCTAGCCATTAGAGTCTCTGACATGCCTCAATTTACCTAGGCGCTGAAGAACTCATTGGCAGATAATTTAATTGGCTTTGGAAAATGACTTAGAAATGTATTATTTTCCGGAGTACCTAGTTAAAAAATGTTTGCCACTTTACTGCATACAGGGAGTTGATTATTTTGTCTTCTCTCAGTTAATAATGACCCCAGGTAAAAACACTGCCTGAAAAAAAAAACTTTAATTCATTTTGTTCATATCTAGGCAGAAAGAGGAAAATGTAAGCTTCAATATTGATTCAGAATCAGAAAACAGCAGAGGCAAAACCCTATGAAATTAATGAGCTGTGGAGTTTACTGTCTGTGGTAATTTGAATAGATTTCGTCTGGTTTTAATCTTCCTGTAAATTATCTAGTGCTATTTACAGTGTTTTGTACTGTTCTCCTGACTCCAAATATTACCTTTAAAGAATGCAGCCAGAAAATATGGTGCAATTAAGAATGGGATTTCGATGAACCTCATACATTGCTCCTGTGGGCTAGATTCTGCTTTCATTACATCCAGGTAAGTAAAGAACAGTTGTGTTGTGTGAACTAAGAGAATTAAATCTGGTTCAGATTAGTAATAGCATTAGGGCATTTGTATTTTACTGCTGCCCTACATGCTGAGCTACAAGACCTGAAGCATGTGCATGCAATTCAGTCTATACAATGACATTGTCCAGACTGTTTCCTATGTTTTCTATATTTTTACCTTAAGAAGCATCATGATAGTGTTAGGAACTGCACTGAAAAGCAATGTATGCCATATGCAATAAGGAGAGCTGTTATGCAATTACATAAGGTAGTTCCGATGAAAGAGTCACTATGTTCAGCGTCTGAGAGAGGAGACTTAATTAAGACAGACAAATTCTCTTGGGTACAACAAAGCAGTTCTCTGGATACAGCCCTGATTATGCGGTAATTCTTTCAAATGCATTACCAAAGTCTTAATTATTATAATTAAACAGATAGAAAATGTCTGCCCTTCATTGCATAAAGCTTTGCTTTAGGGTTCAAACTGAAAATTTCCTGAAGAGCTTTAAAATTGAAAGTTAACAGGCAAAGCAAATGAACTCTCCAATTTTCTGGAAACTATCATTTTTAATTATCATTCTTTTTAGCCTTCCATTAAAAGACAGACACATTGCAAAAATAGCTAAATGGCATATTTACAGCAAGACGATTTTCCTGCAGCCACCTGCCGGAAAAAAAAGTAGTGTTAGGCAAAAACGGAGCTTGAAAGTTGGCTTGTCCTAGACGTGCTGCATTTGGAGCAGTCCGGCCTGAGAATGAGTGTGTCACCTGCTCCCCTGGCCGTGGGGCACTCACTGCTGCCAGCTCCCTGCCAGGGCACTTTCTTGCCCATTGCTGGTCTCTTTTTCCAAGAGTTAGCAAGTCCTGCAGCTAAATGGGGGTGTATTCTTTCACATTGGAGCAACGTGCTGGGGAGTGTTCATTGCTCATATGCCCACCTAAAGGAACTGATGAAAGATAGCAAGAAAGAAGAAAAGGGGGAGCTATTTCCTTTAGAGCAAGAAAAAGGCTTTTCCTTAACAATTATCTTTTCACTATATCTGCTTATGTAAAAGCCACACTGATAAACATAGAATATGTGTTTCCCTGTGGGAGGAAATAGCTGTACAAGTCTTGGAATCATAGAATGGTTAGGTTTGCAAAGCCAGAGCTGTGATGTTTAAAAAAGACTTGAGGAGATGTTGGATGAACAAATGCATGGGAACACCTATTTTATGCTGAATAGGATGAGTGGTGCAATCGTGGGCACTAAATGTGTGTGTAAGTGTTCACAAGATTAAATCTTAAAATGAGCACCTGCTAAATCACACAGTTGTTGCAAATCATGATCTATTTTAAAGGGCCCATTAAATGGGCTGTGAGTTCTGAGCTGGTTTTTGTCCATTGAAAAGTGGCTACTAGTGGTTAGCAGCATTTTCCTGTGAATACCTTTCCTTCAGGGTTTTTATTCTTCTTGTAAATAGCTTCCATCCTTGTTGTGACTCTCAAGTAGCGTACAAGGCGTCATGTTTGCTTGGCAGGCATGGCTTCTGCTTAAATCTGCAGCAGAATTATAAGTCACACATTTTTGTCCTGGTTTTTGAGCCACGGCTCACTTATGCCATGCTCCTGCCACCATTTGTTTGTGCACACTTCCAAAATTGAACTCTGCCAGTGTTTAACAGATGTTCTTCTTGACTTCCTTTGGGGAGCATGTCTGTTGCTGTTAATGATAAGTGTGCAAGATGATACAGGAAGCTTGTAGTTTAGCAATGGGGCCTGTAATATTAAATATTAGCTGGATGGAAGCAATTATACCAGGTTGGTGATATACTTAAGCTGTAAAAATGCATGTGCTGTGTGAAACTCAGGAGACTGTAATATTCAGACATGCAGTTGATTTACTTGTGAGAAAAAGGAATTATAATTGTTTAGCAAAATCTGACCAGAATAAGATTGCATTGCAATTGAAGCCCTGCATTTATTACCAAACGACTGCTTTTTCTCTCCCAAAAACTTGAGCTCGAGGAAGTAGGGGAGCTGTGCCCTTGAAGGTGGATGGTTTTGAAGAAATGTGATAAAAATTATCATCGCCATAGCAAGTCAGTTATTCCTTAAATAGGATGTTTATGATGCTGCAGTTTGTGACCTGCATCATTTACTCCTGATTTTGATGAGTAATGCAAATACTCAGTGTCTGCATTGGTAAAAATTTGGCATATGCCTACTTATTAGATTCACATAATATGATTTAATGAGGGTACTGCAGCTGTCTCTTGAGTACATATTTCCTTTGTATTAATGGGGAAATCTGTGTTTTGCTTTTAAGGGGGACACTGAGACATTTAATTTGTTATACTGTTGCTAAGTAGGCCATTGAAATCAATGTTTCACTTGTATGTTGGTTTTAGCCTTGTAAACTCCTTTACCAGTGCAGCGGCATGTTTCATGGCTTGACGCAGTCTGTTCTTATACCAGCATCATAATTCATAGCTGCAACCTAGTTTTTCAGCCTAAGGATGTTGAAGGTAAATAGTTGAAGGTGAATACACTGTGTGCGTTGTGTGCTTAGTTGCAAAGCTAAAAAACTGTAGCTGGAGTAAAATATATCAGAAATTTGGGGATACGTGTACACATGCAGGCACGCCTTGATACCCATTTGTGCACTTCATAGAGGAGCAGTTAGAAAGCTTTCCCTAATCCTGTTTTGTGATGAAGCTTGCTGGCAAGGGACAGTAAAGCACAAGTAGGACAACCCAAGTCCATGGGCATGCCATGTGTGTAGGGAGGTGGACCGCACACCCACTGTGCCTGGGGAGTACTGGGGATGCTGCACGGATGGCTTCTGGGTTCCCATGGAGGTGGTGCCTGTACCACTGCAGAGAGCCTGCACACCAGCTGTACAAACTCCTACTCCTCAAGGATGCTTTTCTAAGCTGATAAACAACTTCCATAGAGGAGTGAATGCATTTGTTGTGTATGCTGAAAATTGCTTTTCTGTCTCACAGAAAGCTGGAGCCTTCAGACAGCACGTTTGAGGCAAAATTTCACTCCAAAGAGCTAAAACAATTCTGCTATCTTACCCACGTAGTTCATATTTGGCTATATGTATTCTATCTCAACCTATTTAATAATTCAATTATGAGTGACAATCAGAATTCAAAAATTTCCCATTAAACTAGTTTCACTACTTTAATGATTTTCATAACTTCTCCCTAAATATAAGGATTGGGGTTGGTCTGAATCAGCATAAACGTGATTAATGAAGAAATAATTTAAGTTGATTAAAAAGGGCTTAAAATAATATGATTAGACTATGGAGATTTGGGTGGTTTATTGGATTACACATTTTATTCCTGGAGGATTGTTGTAAGATTCAGAATGAAATTAAATTGGTCAACCTATTTGGGGCCCCAGTGCCGGTAACCTCCAGTGCCATGATATCAGGCGAAGGGCACAATCATGTTCAGCGGTTTTCTCTGGTAAAATATGGGATTGAATTTTTGAGCTAATACCTAAATAATCTGTCCAGAAAATACCTCTGAAATCTGCTCCACTCTCCATTATAGAGGGCTTGAATGAAATGACATTTGGTCTCATAGGGCATTCTTTTGGAAGAAATCAGATGCTGCTTGAATGCCTTTTGCGATGGAGACTTCTCTGCCGTTCTTGGGAGGTTGTGACCATTGTCAGCTGGGTCAGTTTAGGTTTTGTTTTGGGGATCTTTTTGTGGGTTTTTAGGTTTTGCCTTTTTTGTTGTTGTTGTTTTCTTAAAGCCTTAGCTTTACTTTGACTTCCAGGTATTGAAAGTACCCGGCGGCACTGATCGTTATATAGCCATCTGTAATCTGTGACAGCATCAGTCTGCATCTTGAGTCTCTATGGAGTCTATAAGGAAACTTAATTTGAAGGACTTCTTAAAATACATAGATTCACTACTTGATTAAACTACTCAATTGAAACCATTGCATTCTGAATAAAAGTGCCGAGGTATGCTTTTATTAGGGCATAAGAAGTCTCCTATAAAGTTATTCCTTATATTAATTTGGGCTTCTGCAATTGTTCATGGCCAGACTTCGTCTTCTAAAACAGTCTGGAAACTATTCCAAAATCTTCCAGATTCTTGTGAACTCTCTCCAGTTTTCAAGGTAATTTCTGAACTGAAGATGTCACATGATGGTGAATAGAATGGTATTTGAACTTTTCTGTCCTGGGTAGATCCTATGTTTATACAACTAAGAATACCACTGTAATCTTTTTGTTATGTGCTGTGCTGATCATCTGCGATGATAAAATCGGATTTTCTTCCAAGATGATTGTTTCCTGGAGGAGAGTCCTGTAAATAAGGCCTCCCCCTTTGTGTTCCTGGATTTATGACCTCATATTTTGGTCCTCATTAGAATATGTTTGGGGTTTTTTGAATGCATTGCTTGTCAGTCTTTGACTTTTGATCATTGACCCCTATTCTTTGTTATTCATTGCTATTCATATCTTGGCTTTGTATCATCTTCAGACTCCATGTATATTGATTTTATGCTTTCTTCCAGGTCACTCTAAAAATGCTAAATAGCATTGGACTATGAACGGGTGTCTGCAGGATCCAATTTGAAGCATATCTACATTATGAGTGTTCCATATTCACTGTTGCATTTGAAACATATCATTTATCTTATGTTTGATCCATTTAATGTCTTCCAAGTTTATTTTTATTGCTATATCTTCTTAATCAAAATCTCATTCAGTACCAAGTCAAATGCATTGCAGAAACCATAATATATTACAGCATCTTAAGTATATTACATTGACTTTATGATGTGTTTGAACTAAACTTTTAATCTTGTAAAAGAAGAGGTACCAGGTTAGTCTGACAAGTTTTGTTTTCCGTAAAGTTGGAAAGAGTTAATGCTAATCATCTTTTTATCCTTTTTTAATCAATCATCTTTTCAGCTTTTCCCTTATTTTGACAATGAAAAGTACCCACTCACGGGTATATGCAAATCCAGCATTTAGAGATGTAATGAAGGGGAGTACCAGTGGGGCAAGCTCTTTCCTTAGCCATGTCTTTCTAAACATAGTTTTTCCTTCTGAGTTATTACTGGAATTCTCTTACTCTCATTTAGTCAATAAATGCTCTTTTGTACATTAACACCATCAGTTCTGCTGGTGGGATCCAGCTTCTGCCTTATATTTTCAAATAAACTGTCTGAACCTTCTCTGCTGAAACAGAAACCTGCAGCCAAACCCTTCTCCTGCCTGCATGAACTCCTCTGCTTGCTGTTTCCTCCGCTGGCTGTTTTCTTCTTTTACTCATTTTCTAATTTTATGTGTAACATAGACCAACAACTTATTTTCGGTTTGTAATGTATTGCTTTCTTGTGGCTGTTTTCTTTCCCATTTAAGAGACAATGTTTTTAACCAGCATAACCTTCTTTCTGGCTTGCCTGGCTCAGGCAGTGGTATTCCATTCACTGACGGAAGTTTAGATTGTTTAACTACAGGTCATCCTCTTCTGTCAGGTTTTAAGGAGGGCTTCCCACAGATGAAATGGAGGTCTCTTTAAAAAGGCCCCAAACAACAAAACAACTGCAAACCATCTGACCTTTCAAGTTCGGATAGGTCAGATTCGTGCAGTTTGCTCTCAGTGAAATTCCTCAACCTTAATTGTGGTTTTGTTTGGTTTGTTGTGGGTGTTTTTTCACCCTAAACAAGGGATGCAGAGAAGGTCTTGCTCTGATTTAATGTCTGTGTCTGAATAACTAATTTCTTCAAAATACTCAAAGTGTGTGGTGTTTTGAAGACATGCAGAATAAAACAAAATCATTGCTGCTGAAAGCTCACATGAAGGTGTGTGTTCAATGTGTTCATGTTTGAATTCTTCTGTCATGGGATGTGGTACATGATGCTGTTTACCCAGAAGATTCGGAAAGAAAAAGTCCATTTTCTTTAGTTTCAAAGGCTTCAAGCCCAGTAGGTTCTTTCTGTTTTGAATGCTAGCATCACTGGGGTTACTGCCATGGTTAACTCTGCAGAGGGAGTGCAGCCTGTGCAATCACACTGACACTTGGGCATCATGAGGAGGTCGGCCATGGCAGCATGCACAGCAAGCTATGGTTTTCTTGCTAGCAGGACCATGGGTGAGGATGCTGAAGCTGCGTCAGGTACCTGCAGTAGCTCCCAGGTGTAGGTGTGACTGCATCTACCCCTGTGCTAATGTATGGAGCAGCTTCTAAATCTTGTTTCAAGTAGGGACAGTGGGAAGCTGCTCCAGTCTCTGTGTTTTGGAAGGGTGTTGTAGCAGTGTCCTCTGCGCTTGCTGCAAAGCTGTCATAGCTCTAACCAGCAGAAGAGATGAACATTAATGTTATGCTGAGATGTGCAGATATTGCGCTGCTCATTTTCCCATTCCCTGGGGCCATGGCAGCCCTTATGTCAGGGTAATGCTGTAACTCTCAGTGAGCCTGCACAGTGTTTGATAGGAGTATTTTAGAGTCCTCCTGGTCACGGTGTTCAGAGCTGTCAGGAATATGCTGAGACACCGGATCTTTGGTTTTGGCAGCTCCTGGTCTTGCATTTTCTTCATTTTTCTTCTACTGCAGGTTCAGGCTGGTTACATGACTTGTGCATGTGTAATGGCTTTGCTGCGTGTCTGTATACAGAGTGGATGGAGCATGGCTTCCCATCTATCCTTCTGTGGGGTGTCTGGCTTTTTTCTCCAGATGTAGCTCTCTACAGTGATCCATGCCTTGGTCAGTACAAGGCCCAGTCACTGCAGTCACCTTCGTAACCCTGAAATCAATGCAGAAGTTTTAAGTTTTAATAAATGAGGGAAATTCATGTTGCCTGAACTTCAATTGCTCTTAGCGCTGGCTTGTTTTGAAGGTTGGGTTTAAGGCACATATTTCATCTATTACATCTAAGTAACTTGGGACTTTCCAACCCGAGAGACTCTTTTGCTGTGCCACGTAGTAGGAGTGATGATCAGCTCAAATACTCAAAATGGGTGCATAGTAAAGACCCCTGGTTTGGTTACTTGCCTTTCCTCCCTGGTCTGAAACAGCGCTATCTGCTGGACTCTGGTACATTCTCCTCCTCAGTACAGCTTACTTACCTGCGGATGAGGGCTGACAGGCGCCGTGGTTGCTTTGCATTGAGAGAAAGGCTGTGTAAGGCAGGTCTGTGATTGCTGTAGGATTAGTTGCTTTCAGTACACACCTCACTTAATATGAGTGCTGCAGCCAAGATCTCATTTCCCCATGGCTTGCTGCTGCTTCTGCTTGAAGACACAAAGTGTCTTTCTCAGGTTTATATTCCCTAGAGTACAGGGATAAGTTCAATCCATGTCCAAGGTACCCTTGGAGAGTCATAAGCATTGCAGCCTGCAGGCAACCAAGTACTTGGAAATAACAGAGCATTTTGGAGTGGCAGTGGTTGGAGGTATTGGTGGGCTGTCAGTCCCTTCCAAACTAAAAGCCTTCTCCCAGCTGGATGTAGATCTGGCACTTGAGGTGTCATAAGTGAAGATTTTGTTCCATAGGAAGAATTAAGAGGATCCATGAAAAATCTTCTGCATTGGGGGGGTCTTCCATAGGGTTATGTTGAGGTGCTGCGTGTATGTGTTGAAATGACATACAGGAATTTATTTCTCACAGTAGATGGTGGTTAATAATAATAGGATTGCTTAATAATAAAATAATAATAGGTTGCTTAACAATAAAGGGATAGGCACTTGCACCTTTATTTAAGGACTGTTCTTGTGGAAACCGGTTGATGTTGAAGTGTAAAGAGAAAAGGAGCAACGATGGCAGAAGGAGCTGTGAAGTGGTAGCTTCATTACAGGCTTTCATGTTCTTGTGCTCTTGGAAGCTACTTGAATCTGGCTTCATGGCCCAAATTATAAAACTAAAGTAGAAGCAGTAACTTCAGTTGTGTACCATGCCAGAAAAGAAACCCTTATTGCATTGTGTGGTTTCCATTTCCAGAGTGTTTTCAGATGGAGTCTTTATGTGCTGCCACTCCTTATTTTTGCTCTTGTTTGTCATTTGAACAGCAAAGGTAAATTTTCTTCAAGGTGTAATTGAATAAATTTGGCAATCCTAGTGTTGAAAGAAGAAAAGAAAAAAGCAAACACACAACAAAGCATTCCTTGAGCAGCAAATCATTTTGGTTCAGATGTTTCTCTCAAAGATCTCCTCCAGACGTTCTTATCTATCTCTCTCCAGCCTTACACTAGCATTTGAAAGGGATTTTTACTCCTGGAAGGAAAGAGGAAAGCAGACAAGCCATTATAATCTTGCCTCCTGCTGAACTTCTCTAGTGAGGACTATGCAGTATCCTGGTATAGTTAAGCTATTGTCTTCACTCTGTTCTCCTGCCCTTGGGGTGTCTGTTTTGTGGGGTGACATTTTGATGAGAAGCCGGCTGTAAAGTCATTACTGTAGGTCTTGGTGACAGTCCATACCTGATGTCTGGGAAATCCCATGTTGTTGATAAAAGCCCACTATGAATGCTGATGTTACTGTTCCCCATGGCACATTTCTTCCCCCTGTGTCTGAGATCCCTTAGTCACTGCTTTCTTGTGAATGACAATAGTGCTTAGTCTTCTGCGTGAAGCTTGAGCCTGACTTAAACTGCTAGTTAGTGACAACTAACTGGATGTGCACACATGCTGGCGTGACTATTTTGGTATTTGGAAAATTGCTGGACACTGAGTTCTGAAGCTATTTCTCATGTGTCTGTCCATGTTGTGTTTTTGGTCTGCTTAAATTTTCTGTTTATTCCATTACATGTGTATCCCAGGTTCTCAAGAACGCATGTGTTAAACTTTGGATCCAGTCTTTATTCCAGAGGTGCTCAAATCCCTGAACTAGCAGGAGTTTTGCCTTGAAGAGGATACTGAGGTTGATTATATGCCATTAACATCTGCTCTCGCAATCTGTTAGCTGTGTGGTTAGCCCAAGTGTGACGGGCAGCATCCTTGTGGCTGCCTGCGCCAGCGATGAGGTTCAGCCCATGTGCAAAGGTAGCTGCTTTGTGCCATGGGTTGTCAGCCTGGATGAATTTTTAGTAGGTAACCTTTCCTTTGTGGTCCTGTGAGTTGTCACAGTGGATATCTGATACTTATACCCTGCAGGCCTTGCCAAGAGAGATTAGAAGGACTTCAGCTCATTAATTTGTTGTGATAGCAGAGGCTGTGAGAACCAATAAAATCTGCAAAATAGGCAGTCCTGGGATGCTCTCTGCGGATGGCCAAGAACATGGAAGAAAGTTGTGTGCTAATAATGAAAACCAGTTTCCAATGATTGTTGCTACCTGTAGTCATCATGTACTGTCACTGTAGGTTCAGGCTTTGAGCCACATCTCTGATCAGATGGACTAAGTGCATGACATCTGGTTGCAGCCCTGGCCCCAGCATTGGCTTTCTGTGTTCTCTTGGTTAGTTTACATAAACCTTCCCTGCTCTGACTTAATTTGTTAAAGAAAGATTGCACCATCATTTGTCAACCTACTGCATGGTGCTTTGAGTGCCACTAGTGACTCACTGACTTCTTTATTTAATGTTTAAAGGGACATCTTCGCACCGCAAGTTCTGTAAAGCTCAAAGATTTTCAGGGGCTGGGATTCTGTCTGTATATAACTGAAGTATTTAGAAGCATCCCAGAAAACCTTACCCTCTAGAGCTAATTATTTTCTCTTGGAAAAAAAATCTCAGGTAATCATTGGCCAATTAAGTGGATTATCTGGAGTTTCCAGAGCAGATAGCTTTTAGGATGTACCGTTTATCGCAATCTGTTTGTGAGGACAGACTAAGCTGCCTGTTATTGATTTCTTAGTGCTAGGCTCATGGAAATGGCAAAGATCAGAATAAAACTTCTCTTTTAGCAATGGTGATGCTCACTCTTGAAAATGTGAATTGGTTTTGAGGAAATGGCTCTTAGCTGCACTTAACAAGTTTAGCTCTCAGCATCATTACTGAATTTGACATCCTTTCACAGAAGCCCTGCAGCTCTTTAAGGGCTTTTGGTGTCTTGGCGTAGGTGATGCTTTTTTTGCCCTTCTTATCCTCCTTAGCAGAATCCTGATACACTGTCAATGCTTTAAAAGCCCTTCAGGTAACTCTGTTTCAGACAAATAACTCTTGATCTTGGCCTCCGTGTGCAGGGTTGCTATACAGTTCTTATTACTGCCCTGTTTCTTAACTTCAGATCAACAATTTATGGCCTATAGTTTTGACAAAGGGAGTGGGTTGAGGTGGAGAACATGTTTATTCATATTTTTTTAATCCCATGTATTTATTTCTGTTAGCTGTTTGATTTAAACAGCAGAAGATGGAGTGGTCAAAGGTCAGGATGGACGGGGTGGAGTTTTCCCACAACTGCTGATGGCTTACTGATCCCACTGTTTACACATCCAGTCCCTCTGGCGAGGATGATGTGTTCAACAGGAGAGCTTCTCCTATTTTGGGATCTTGCTTAGGCTGGAGCTCTGAATCCCTCCTTTAGAAACGTTTAGAAAATGTTAGGATGCAGTCAGACCAGCACTTTGTCTCCTTGGTGTTAACCAGTTTCAGAGCAGCTCTGTGTACACTGAAAGCTGAGCACATGTTGGAGTGGTCTTGTGGTTAAGGTTTTGAGGTATTTTTGCATAATGGATATTATTCAGGCTCAGGAGCAGGAGATGGAGTCAGCCAGTTACAGCACCTTGTAGGGGATGTCCAAAGAACTGAGGGAAACCGTAGGCTGAGGCACTATGAAAGAAGGGTCTTGCCTTGGAAGGAACAGGGTTTCCCATATATGTAGGGATTTTCTTTTTGTACATGTACACTGCATGCAAACTGGTTGTGTCTGTTTCCAATAGCAGTGTTTGGTATAGAGCTAGGGGATCACTGGTAGAGAAGGTCTTAGCATGGAAAATATCCAAGTTAGTTGCTTGTTTTCACACTGTTGTAGAGTTTTTTTGGTAAGCATCATCCTTCTTTCATTGCCACCATAAATTCAGTGTCATCAGTACAAGTGACTGAGGACAAAGGGCAGTCCTGGGCCAGTTTACTGTGTGGTAAGATGAATTTCGGTGGACTTAACATTTTGAAGAAAGGTAGTGTTTTTTACCTCCAAGATTCACCGATGCATCTTATTGTGCTTTGTGATTGCTTTGGCTAATGAGAGGGGGAACAAGTGCTGTTGTGTGGGTGAATACTGTAGAGAGGGTTTTTAATTTGCATGCATGTTTTTGGCAGGTAGCACAAGAGAGCAAGTTTGCTATTTATTCCCATAAGATGTTGGCGGCTTTTAGTTTGCTGGTGACTGTACTTCTTCTTATTCTTGGTATCCATGTAAAGATAAAAGGGAGCAGGAATTTAGCCACTGGAGACACTGCAGCACAGAAGTATTCTTAGCTGGATGTCTTTTCTCCGGAGAATAATGTGTTGTAATTGGATTGAGGTAGAGACTTCAAGAAAGACAATAGCTAAACTAAAATTAGCAGCCTAAGTCTATAGGCTCAGTTGAACTAAGTTCAGTGTAAGATCAGTGAGGAGGCAAAGTGTATTTAAATCATCTTATCCAGGCTCTGGTGTGAGTGGATCCCAGTGGAGGGAGGACACTTCTTCCGGAAAACACTCCTCTGCTCACCGGGTGATAGCTTGGACCTGGAGGTGTGTGGCATGGCTAAACCATGGTGTCAGGATCTAGAGATGCTTGTTCAAGCAAGGTAGAGCATGGTAGAGCAAAGACGAGTGCCTGGCTTGTCAGGCTGGTAAGACAGCATTTGAGCTTACAGAAACACGTTTGAGTTTTTTGCAACACTAGAATAAACAATTTCTTGATAGTTATGAATGAAAACTGTCACGTTGAATCTAAAGTGGCAGCTCTCACTTTGAAAGACTGTGTTTCTGTTATGTAGAGACCAAGAGGAGAATAACTGATGCAGTTATAAGCTCAGTTAGCAATTGCAGTTTTGCAGGGTTTGTGTGTATTATACAGTAGATTGGGGAGATTCTGAGTTAACTAATCCTATTAATGTGAGTAATACTCAAATCTTGTTAGTTTTAGGTAATTAATCCATGGATTAGGCTTCCATTAAATTGATTAAAAGATGTGGCGAAGTCCTATTCAGAGACGAAAAACTGTACAATTCCAATGTTCCTTACATACCACTAAGTATGAAACCAGAAGTATCCATCAAAAATAAAAGCAGGGAAAGAGGACACAGAGGATAACCTAATTCCCTCCAAATCTCTCAGAGGTTAAGACTG
This sequence comes from Amazona ochrocephala, assembly GCA_039720435.1. Classification (NCBI taxonomy): domain Eukaryota; kingdom Metazoa; phylum Chordata; class Aves; order Psittaciformes; family Psittacidae; genus Amazona; species Amazona ochrocephala. Next base: position 74,222,532 of record CM077881.1, on the reverse strand, counting down.
TTAAAAGACAACTTCGTTGATTCTTCATGAAGCAAATTAGGGGTTTTCCCACCTTAATACCCTCAAAGTAACTGATTAATTCTGTGGCTTATTTTTGTCAAAAAGCACTGGTATCTTGGAACTAAAAATAAATGGCTTTATATTTCTACAGAAAAAACAATAGTCACAAAACAATTCCCACCTCTTTAGAAAAGACAAAATGGGGTAGGCATGTAGCTAAATCAGTTACACCACTCTGATGAGCTTTCCAGGTCTGGCCCTGGGGAACCACTCACTGTGAAGCAATGAATCACTGCAGATTCAAAGGCCGTTAATACATCTTCCTGTATGAGAAAAATAATCTTAATAAATCATCAATCTTAAATCCAAATATTGCTCCTGTAAACCTAAAGAAATAAGAAAAAGCTCTTCTAGAATGTACAGGGTGACCGGCTGCATTTTTTTGTTTTCATTAGCATCTGTTGCTTGAAGATTTTCATAGCCATAGCTGTGTATTAAAGCACAGGATCTTAATGTAGGAACAGAATATTTTAGCAGAAAATGAGTTTTAAAAGTAGTTGACCTGAGGCACTTGCTTTATTGACTTTTTTCCTGTTTTATTAAGACCAATTCTTATGTACTTATGTACTAGAATAAATGGCTAGAGTAATTATTCTTGTCAGTAGAAGTCTCTGTATCAGTTTAATGGGAAATCTTTAGCATAAGAAGCTTAGAAGTTTCTTTCTTTTCCAGCAGATCCCATGCCTTTAAACCCAGTTGTTGAGTAGCTGGGGTTTTGGAAACACATGGTATGTTTTTGAATGGAGTGAATGACAGTAGCAATTTTGTAGCAACATTTATACCAATTTGCTGAAAGTGTATATGCAAACATGCAAACAATGAGGGGAGATGTTCCTACAAGCACCAAGACTCATATTCTGTGTCTGGGAGAGCTACACAGGGTCCTGCTCAAATACAGACAGCACAGAGCAGGCACTACTAGAGCGGGGGTTGCATTTAGATTTTGCAGGAGAATATGACTCGAGGAAGGATGGATAACACAGCACATGAATGGGAGCTGCAGGGAATCAGCTCCTGGGGCAGTGGAGGGCAGTCCAAACTGCAAAGGGTTTGGGAGCCAGGGGTTTTGGTGTCTCAAAAGAGGTCTCCAGGGGCTGCAGGGAAGCTGGTCCCTGGTGCTCATCTCATGGCTGGGCCTGAGGGAAGCAGGGTGGGGGGATGTGTGCCTGAACCAAACATTTTCTCACCTTGGGACTCCTCTTCTACTCAAAATCTAGGCAGCAAAAGTCCCTCCAAGAACGGAAGGGAAAGAAGTGGGAAAGTATTGCCGGTGGCTAGGGAAATAGGAGGGAACACAATTTCAACAAGTGTTCCGCTATTAATTACAGCCTTAAATGATGTTTTAAAAATATTTTTGGTAGCTGATGGATAGTTTATATACTAAGGGAGTAGATGAAAATCGTGCAAAGCAAGAAGAATGATGTGCGAATTATTGTGAAATGGTTTGAATTGATAATATGAGGGAATAGATTTAAATTTAGTTGCTGGGCTAAAATTACAGAAAGCTTTGCAGGCAGCCAGGTTTACATCCAGCAGCAAGTAGGTAGTTGGTACAGAAAAGGCATTGACACATCTGGCTAAGTATTTTCTGAAGAGAAGTTGGAATAGATGTCCTAAAGAAAAAGGCTTTGGGTTTCTTGCCTGATTATCCATTTTCCTACAGCGCTTTGTGGTTCTAGTACACAGAAATTACAAGAATAGCTACCTTTTGAAGCAAATAGAGATGCAAGGGAGTGTAAAGTAGGTTAGGGCGGAGCAGAGCGATAGTTGGAGCTCCCACAAGAACAGCTATGAAAGCCATGCAGTTGTACATGCAGCAGAGATGGGCTTCTCAGCCTAACGAGAATGTCCTTTGCCAAAGGACACTGGAACACACGAATAAGAAAGCCCAAACTCTCCTGGGTGTGTATCTCAGAGGTCTGACTCATTACTGTTGCTTGGTTTTGTTTTAGTTTTGCTTGAGGTGTCCAAGGTTGCAAAAAGAGGCAGAATTGAGGCAGGACACTCATCTGCTGAGCACCAAGCTGTCACGTGTGCCCCATGGGCATGCTTGACCCATCCCAGGCTCTCCTCCCCGCACTGCTTAGGAGACTTCTTTCCCTTCTCCTTCCACATAGGCTTATTCCTTTTTCATGCCTTTTTATCCCAAAGTTCCTCCTCTGTTCTCTACCTCTTAAATCCTGGTGAGACCCTCTCCACTTGTGACTTAGGCAGACCTTAACCAGCTTCCCATGAAACCCCTCTTCCACATGTATCTGCTTAGAAAATGTACATTCCACAACTGGATAGCACCTCCTCACAGCTGGAGTGAGTTGCTGAAATCCAGAAGGCAGTTTAATAGCTGCAAATGTCACTCATGAAAACTTGGTATCTCTAATGCTGCAATCAATCAAGTCGCTGTATATCTCAGTGTATTTTATAGCTCTGTAGGGACCTGAATTGTGGGAAGGGATAATATGTTTTGTTTTGAGGTTCAAAAGAACATGAATTATCTTTACATGAACATATCTGCTCTATTATTTATGTGCTTGTGGGACGGCCAAAGAAAACTTACCCATTCTTTTTTTTTTATGTAATTATTCCACAGGATCCTTCAAACCAAAAATGTGGAAGAAAGAAAACCGTGTCCTTCAGCAGCATGCCATCAGAGAAGAAAATAAGCAGCGCTAGCGACTGTATCAGCTTTATGCAGGCTGGGTGTGAATTGAAGAAAGTTCGTCCAAATTCCCGGATTTATAACCGTTTTTTTACTCTGGATCCTGATCTGCAGGCTCTTCGTTGGGAGCCTTCCAAGAAGGACCTTGAGAAAGCCAAGCTTGATATTTCTGCTATAAAAGAAATCAGACTAGGGAAGAACACAGAAACATTCAGAAATAATGGGCTTGCAGACCAGATTTCTGAGGACTGTGCACTGTCAATAATTCATGGCGAGAACTACGAGTCCCTTGACTTGGTTGCCAATTCAGCTGATGTGGCCAATATTTGGGTATCAGGATTAAGGTACTTGGTTTCTCGTAGCAAACAACCGCTGGATTTGATGGAAAGCAGCCATAATACCCCACGGTTTGCCTGGCTAAAAACTGTATTCGAAGCAGCAGATGTTGATGGTAACGGCATAATGTTAGAAGATACATCTGTGGAGCTAATAAAGAAGCTCAACCCCACCTTAAAAGAATCAAAGATTAGGTTAAAATTTAAGGAAATCCAGAAGAGCAAAGAGAAACTCACAACGCGAGTAACAAAAGAAGAATTTTGTGAAGCATTCAGTGAACTTTGCACAAGACCTGAAGTTTATTTCTTACTTGTGCAGATATCTAAAAATAAAGAGTATCTAGATGCCAATGACCTCATGCTGTTTTTAGAGGCTGAGCAAGGAGTGACCCACATAACAGAAGAAATGTGTCTGGATATCATACGCAGGTACGAGCTTTCTCAAGAAGGGCGGTTGAAAGGGTTTCTTGCAATTGATGGATTTACTCAATACTTGTTGTCCCCAGAATGTGATATTTTTGACCCAGAGCACAAAAAAATTGTCCAAGACATGACACAGCCTTTATCACATTACTACATCAACGCATCCCACAATACATATCTAATAGAAGACCAGCTGAGAGGGCCAGCTGATATCAATGGGTATGTCAGAGCTTTAAAGATGAGTTGTCGGAGTATTGAACTCGACGTCTGTGACGGCCCAGATAATGAACCCATTATTTGTAACCGTAACAACATGACATCCCCACTTGCCTTTCGAAATGTTATTGAGGTAATAAATAAATTGGCCTTCTTTGCTTCAGAATACCCTCTTATCCTCTGCTTGGGGAACCACTGCTCAGTCCAACAGCAGAAGGTAGTGGTGCAACACATGAGAAGGATCTTTGGAAACAAGCTATACACAGAGACACCCTTATCCTCAGAAGCCTACCTCCCATCACCCGAGAAACTGAAAATGAAGATCATTGTGAAGGGGAAGAAGCTACCCTGTGACCAGGATATTTTAGAAGGAGAAGTCACGGATGAAGATGAAGAGGCTGAAATATCCCGGAGACTGTCAGAGAATTTCACAAGGGAACCAAAGCTGATCTGGCTCTGCAGGGAATTGTCTGACTTGGTGTCCCTGTGCAAATCTGTCCAATACAAGGACTTTGAGACATCCATGAAAGCTCAAAATTATTGGGAAATGTGCTCCTTCAGTGAGGCAGAAGCCAGTCGAATTGCAAATGAATACCCTGAAGACTTTGTTAACTACAACAAAAAGTTTCTGTCCAGGGTATACCCAAGTGCTATGAGGATAGACTCCAGTAACTTAAATCCTCAAGATTTTTGGAATTGTGGTTGCCAGATAGTGGCCATGAACTATCAGACCCCGGGGCCCATGATGGACCTACACACTGGCTGGTTTCTACAGAACGGAGGATGCGGGTATGTTCTCAGGCCTTCAGTGATGCGCGATGAAGTGTCTTACTTCAGCGCTAATACCAAGGGCATTGTCCCAGGGGTCTCTCCCCAAGTCCTCCATGTCAAAATAATAAGTGGTCAGAACTTTCCAAAGCCCAAGGGTGCATGTGCAAAGGGGGATGTCATAGACCCCTATGTCTGCATAGAAATACACGGGATTCCTGCAGACTGCACTGAACAAAGAACTAAAACTGTGCAGCAAAACAGTGATAACCCCATTTTTGATGAAAGCTTTGAGTTCCAGATCAATCTACCAGAGCTGGCCATGATCCGTTTTGTTGTTTTGGATGATGACTACATTGGGGATGAGTTCATAGGGCAATACACCATCCCACTGGAGTGCTTACAGCCTGGATATAGGCACATACCGCTGCGGTCTTTTGTTGGTGATATCATGGAGCACGTTACCCTCTTTGTTCACATTGCAATAACCAACCGAAGCGGAGGTGGGAAGGCCCAAAAGCGCAGCCTCTCGGTGAGGATAGGAAAGAAAGCAAGGGAGTACACCATGCTGAGGAACACTGGGCTCAAGATTATCGATGATATCTTTAAGCTGGCAGTGCATCCACTACGAGAAGCTACTGATATGAGAGAAAATATGCAGGTATGACACTTGTGTGTGTTGTTATGTCCTGAATGCAGAAGGGAAGGTCCTGATGTGAGCTCCTGGTAGGGCAAATGTGTTGTAGCCAGTGGAAGCAGGTGAAGCTTAAGGCTGCATGGCTGTTACCAACCTTTGACCGCGTATCAGAAGGCTGACAGTTACACGTGCTAACTAGAAAGTGAATGTTTTAAAGATCACTGTGCCCTCTCCAAATGCTTGCTTTACTGGTTGTTTTTGTCTGAGAAGGCAGAACTGAGGGTACAGTTGTGTCCCCAGGGCTCGCACCTCAAAAACTTCATTTCCTTGCTGGTCCTGAACAAGTCAGCAGGCTTTTGTTTTGCAAACTGAGCAAGGGTTATGCTCTTCACTTTCTTTGTTTGGGTAAGCATAGCACACAGTGCATGTGTCATTGAAGTCTTGCCTGCACCAGAAAAACCCACTGTGCAAAGGGCAGCATGTTTCCCTGAGCTCGTGTTGCCACCATTTGCCCAAGGGTACGTTCAGTGTTGGCACTGAATGTCACTTGGATTGCAGCTTCCTTCCTGCTAAAGAGCAGTGTTGGCTCTGCTGGCTGGGTGCCTTTTGGCTCAGGGGGTCTCCTGGCAGCGTGGCCTCCTGCCCATACTGCTCTGAAAGCAGCCGGAGCCCACTGCGGCTGGAGGTGCTGGTGCTCAGGTACCCAGCACCATCACAGCTGCCCATGTTGGACCTTCCTGGTTGGCAGGAGGTGAAGTGGCAGCAAGGACAAACAAGAACCAGCCCATCCGGTGCTTTCCTCAGCCAGTTGATTAAAGAGCAGTTGAATTCAGAGGTCCAAGCGCTGCCTAGAAACAAAACTGAGTAGCATTAAACAATGAGTTTTCTTTAACAGCTGAAATCAGCCATAGCTATCTCCTTGGTAAAGAGGCAGAAACAATTCATTTTTCACTCTTGAAAACAGGAGAAAAACGCATAGCGCTTCATTGACCCCACTCTGCTAGACAGAGTCTAAACCAAATGAAATGTTGGCAGCTGGAAGTTTACAAAATGACATAAGTTTTAAATCACTCCCAAAGGAATAGTCTAAGCATATTTTTAAGAATGGGAAACTCTTCCCAGCCTTTCCTTTCCTGCAGGCCTTGAAAAGTAACTAGTTCAAACTGCTGACTCCACCTTCTGTCTAGATCAGGCACTATATGTGAACTATGTGAAAGAAAATAGCGTCCATCACATAAACAACACCAACCCAGGAACAGCATTAAGGGGCCTTCCAAGCACAATTTCAGTAGGAGATCTTGTTTGGAGGATGCTTTGTAAACACACGGTTGTTAGCTTTACCTGCATGCTAATGTATTTGATTAATGAGAAAAAGCCTCTTTTAATTAACTGGGCATTTCCTGATGACTGTTTTTTCAGCAAGATGGTGGGGGGGAGAACACTCACAAGGTATGGATTGTTAAAATACCCTCTAAATTAGGTTTTGTGCAGCTTGGTCACTTACTGTGCAGCTCAGGAAGCTAAATGACAGGGGCATGTCAGCTGTACATCCCCTGACTTGATAAATAGATAAACCCTGACATGTTAGTTTGGGTTGACCTGTATATCCAGTATTGATTTTCTTACATGTGGCCTATGAAGGGGAAAGAGTGTTTGGGTTTTTTTATGATGTGGTAATGCAAGGCTGAAAACAAAGTGGATTTTTCCTGCTTGCCTTTCCCATGGGAAATACCTGGTCTGTTGAGCTTGTTCTTGCTGGAGCATGATAATGATGTGAGAAAGAGGTGATTACAGCATCAAAAGCAATTTGAGTATGTACAGTTGGGGAGAGAAATAGCATTTTATGCTGATAGTTTAATATGCTGGGGCCAGAGCTTGTCCCTGTTGGGGCTGGATTTGCAATGCAGAGTAGCTGCAGAGCTGGCAACCGGGATAGCTGGCCCTAGAGGATAGCTGGAGCTGGCAGTAGGCTTGGGGAGTCAAGAACGGGGCTGGCGGGGAGCTCCTGTGTGCACTGGCACCCCATGGGGTGCACAGGGATAGCACTGCCCTGCATCAGGGGGGAGAAGCAGGCAGGAACTGACGAGGTGCTGGAGGGCGGGAGGAACCGAGTGGCAAGCGACAACTTGCGCTCAAGTGTTTGTTTTACCTTCCTCCAGAATGCCATGGTGTCTGTCAAGGAGCTGTGCGGGCTGCCGCCCATCGCCAGCCTGAAGCAGTGCATCCTGACCCTGTCCTCGCGGCTCGTGAGCAGCGACAACGCACCCTCCGTCACCCTTTCCATGAAGGATGCATTTCCTTACCTAGAGCCTCTGGGGACCATGCCAGATGTGCAGAAAAAGGTCCTGGCGGCGTATGACCTGGTAGGTGCTTACCACTGCTACCTCTGTCTTTTCTTGCTGTTGGGAACTCAGCAGGCATGCTCACTGTTCTTCACATGCCCAAACAATTCAGTTAAATGAACAAGCCTTTTCAAATGGCTTAGGCTATGCAAAATTGTCCCTTAATCACCAAAATACCACACTGGGCTTTTTGTTGTTGTTTCTTTCTTTTTAAGCACAGTTGTGGCTATCACAGGTTGGCACTTGAAGAGGTCTTTGTTTACAAAAATAGCAGCAATTCAGCATGTACTGGGGACTGTTAGTCCTTGTCCTTGGAAAGGGGCAAGGTTTCTGTGCTGCCCTTTGCTTGCCTCCCCTCCGCACAGGGCAAGGCCATTAAACAGGGAGCTGCGGTGTGAGAATTCCTAGGCAAAGCTGAGCCATCCCCTTCCCAATGCCTTTCAGTAGCACTGTTAAGTAATGCCCATGTCCCTGCCAGGCCAAGTCAGTGTTGGCTCTTGGGGAGGGCATGTCAGAGTTGGAAGTTTTGAAGCGTCCATTTTTTTCTTGCATGGGGAAAGAGAGGTCAGTGTGATACAGGAATGCTTATAATACTTGTACAAAGGTAGAGAGACAAACTGAAGGTGTTCCAGGTGAATGCTGCTGCTCACCCTTGTATGGCATATGTCACTGCTGTTGGTGAATTCCAGCAGGAGAAATCACACTGCATCTATGAAACTATCCTTAGTAGGCGTTCTGCAGCAACCCATAGCAAGCTACATAGTTTTGCAAACCTTGACTTAAATATTACGCTGCGGCAACTTATCTAAACCACAGTCCATGTTCAGTGCACGGCAGTTATTTCTGCACCTTATGTTCATAAGGAATAAAATGGTGAATAACTTTAGAGGTATCAAATGGCTTCCAGAGACCCTGAAGTGTTGTGGAGGGTGATGGCAGCTTTGACCAGCTGTTCAATGTGCCAAATGCTCTATTCCGTTCCGTCTCATTTTTTGCTGTTATAACAGTTTTCAGGAGAAAATCAGCTTTGGGAGAAGAGGGAGACACTGATGTTGATTAAAAGAGAAACACAAAAAATACTCTGAAATAACCTTTGGGTTCCTTCCCAAGTAGTTTATATTACTTGGAGGTGATTAAGTTCTGGTAATAAACCACCAGCTGTAACAATACCAGGACAAGGATTTGCAAATCCAGTTGATTGCTATATTTTGGGTTGGACTTTTTTACATGGATTTGTTACATGGTGTGGTGTCTGACTGAAAAAGCAAATACCACATAAATAAGAGATTTTTCTGTCTTTGGAGGCCTGCCTAATGGAGTTTTACCAAAATGAATGTGTCACCTCTTACCTCTGTAATTATATACTGAAGAGCACACATGGGACATTTCAAGGCCTCCTTGTGCTATGGAAACAGTTTTTCAATTTAAATAGGTGAAAGGCCTCTTTAGAATGCAGACAAAAACACTTGTATAACTGCTTTAAATAATGTTTGTTCTCACATTTGGCTCTGATGGGGAGAGATCTACCTTGAATGTCAAGAGAAAGTACAAAGAGTTTAAAATCTGAGAAAGAAGGGAATTCTTCCATGCCTGACTCATGGATGGTGGCAAATGCCCTGTGGGGGTAGTTGCAGCAATGGAAGCAGAGAAACTGGCAACACAGAGGTAAACCCATCTGGGCTGCTGCACTGTGGCAAGATATCGCTGCCCGGGTGCAGAGCCTGGTGGTGAAGGTATGCCATGTAGATGCTCATGAACCCAAGAGTCGGGCCACTGAGGAACTCCAGAACAACCAACACATGTCTCAGCTGTTAACAAAAGGCTGCTCGAGAGAGAAGATATAAAAGATATACACCATGGGCAACCCTATGGGTTTTACCTGTGGGACCACAGAGAAGACAGTCTCACCCCTTCCATCATGGCCAAAAAGAACTGTCATGGTTTAAACTCAATCAGCCACACAGCCACTCTCTCACTTCCCCCCTTTCCTCCCCCTGGCTCTTGGAGGGATGGGAAGGAGAATTGAAAGAATGTAACTCCCACCGGTTGAGATAAGAACAGTCCAGTAACTAAGGTATAACACAAACCACTGCTGCTACCACCAGTAATAATAATGACAAGGGAAATAACAAGGGAAGAGAATAGAACCGCTCACCACCCACCGACTGATACCCAGCCCAACTGAGCAGTGATCTAACCCTTCCGGGTAACTGCCCCCAGTTTATATAGTGGGCATGACGTGCTGTGGTATGGAATACCTCTTTGGTCAGTTTGTGTCAGGTGTCCTGTCTCTGCTTCCTCATGGCTTCCCCTCCTCCCTGGCAGAGCATGAGGCTCAGAAAGTCCTTGGTCAGACTAAACATTATTGAGCAGCAACTGAAAACGTCGGTGTTATCAGCACTGTTGCCAGGCTGAAAGTCAAAACCACAGCACTGCACCAGCTACTAAGAAGGAGAAAAATGACTGCTACTGCTGAACCCAGGACAGTATCCACCCCTTATTCCATATCATTCACATCATGCTCAGATCCCACATTTTCAATATACCATCACTCTTGTATATATACATACATATATATATATACATCCACAGAGAGAGAGAGAGAGAGATCATTCCTTAGTGCATGGACTCATGGGTTGATTCGAGATGTAATTCTGGTTAATGAGAACATGATACTTTATATTATTTTTACCCATTTTGTCTGGCTGGGACTGCCTCTTACTTTGTTGAAACTTGCTTCTGAAAAAGCAAAAGCTGGGTTTAATGAATGTTTTTGCTGTATTTTGGATATTTGCCTTTTGAGGCAATGCCAGCTGCAGAATATTGAAATCTATATAGCCTTTTCTTTGTTTGAAAAAAAAAAATGAACTGGCTCTATCACTCTTGGTATTTGAAAATACAGTGTGGGGATGGGTTTGCAGTTTTGATGTTGAGAAAGGGGTCTTCCTTAATATGGTGTTTGTAATGACTTGGTATAATCCAGGGTGCATTTCTTTTTAATAATACTTTTTTGTGGAAAGCAAGATAAAATAATTTAGCTTTTTATTCATTTATTTTTATCCAAGATATACAGTTCAGCCTTTTAAGTTGTTGATAAATACAGCTTCAAGGAACTGGATCCACAAGTGTTTGCTCCATGTCTTTGACTCCTCAGCAACATCTCTTTGCTTCGAAGCACTTTTTGGGTGAATAGGCCTGAGAGCAATTTTAAATGCATAAAATAAAAGCTGTTGATGTTGGCCTCTATCTTGTATGAATGGGCTGTACTTCTTAATGCCTTTCATGGTTAAACAGACAACAGTTTGACACTAAACCTCTTGGTGTGATTGTGGGTCTGCCTCACTCATGGGCTCCACAGCACAGGTAGCGTGAGTGCTGGGCAAACCCTTCCTCGCTGCCTCCAAACCCGCCACATATCTCACATTCTTCAGAAAGTCTGCTTTGGAAATAATCTCTGGATGCAGCCCTAATGTGATAGAATTTTTTCGCTTACAGGAAATTGCCAACTGAACATACCTTTTTGTTTTTTTCCACTGAAATTATACACTCTGTGTGTTAAATGGAGCATAGACAGGGCTGCCAGTCCAGGCAAATGGAGGTGCAAATGCTTGGAGACCTGCCACAACGATCTGGAAAACAATTAACTGTCTGTTCCCTCCTGCTCAGCCTTTGTCAGTAGGCTCCATAGACAAAGACTGGGTTGTGCAGTTTGTTTGGTTTTTTCCTGGGCAATTAATTTTACCATTGTGTTCCTCATTAAATATTTTCTTTTGAGAGAGGCCTTCTTAGAATAAAAATTTCATCTGCTTTGTGTAAGGAATTGGAATGAATTTCAGGATTCTATTTGTATGTTTTCTTTTATGGTCGTGGTGCAGTGGTTTCGTGGAACCCGACTGTTGCTGTGCCTCATGCAGGAAGAGGCTTCACTGTTGATTCTGAGTTGTGTGGGAGTTTCTGCAGAGGGGAGCAGGGAATGGGATTTGCCAAAACCAAGAAAATACAGTTTAGAATTGTTTATTTCAACTTGCAGCTTTGATTGATACCATATATAAGGGTATGACGAATGGATTCTAGTAATGTTGTCATAGATTCCCACAGATACACCCTGCTATAGCATATCACAGAGCTGTTCTTCAGCCTTTTCCTATGAGGAAAGACTCTCGCTCTCACCTTGTACCTGTATGCTTCCCTTTGCCAGTGGCTGAGCATGGGAAGATGCTCGCTCAGGTGGGCAACACATGCAGTGTGCCCTGTAACCTGTCAAATAGATGTTGGTGTTCATTGATCACACCTAAAAAAAGGAGATATTCAATGTGAAGAGAAGGGATGGGGCCCAGCTGGACTTGACAGATGGTTGAATTATTCATTGCAAACAGTTATCCTGTGAAGTTAGGATGTTTTTTGGTTGAGAATTGTTCGGAAACAGATTGTGGCCTCTCTCTCTGCACGAGTGTGCTGAAGCACATGTGCTGAAGCAAGCATGCATGAACTCAGGGACACTTGTGCACTTTGCTTTTCAGCTATTGGTTCAGCATAATTATTTTCCTCCAAGATCAAATGATTGAATAATTTTCAAATCAAAAGCAATGAACAAGTGATAATAGATGTTCTTGGTTTTACCCAAGAAGCTCCCCAAATACCTTTTTTCAAATACCTGTTTTCAAATCATAAGCAACAAAAAGTGTAAAAAATGTTGAACTTGGAAGCTTTTTGTAATATGAACTCATGCTGACATTAATGTTTTGATCTGTATTCAAGCCTTTTTAGTGGTGCTCATCTTGTTATTTTGGAACAGACAGGTAGGGAAGGACAGCATGTCTTTACGTACTGTTGAGAGGTGGCAAGTTAGTTAAGAATGTCTCTGCCAACACATAGTTGGATTGGAGATTTGTGAGAAGTAATATTTATGATGCTGCTGGGGAATAAGTTGATGTATTTAATGGCAGTGTTTTTGTTGACACTGGTGTTGGTCCATGCACACTAGTAGAAGTCTGCTGAGGTGTCTGTAGAGCTGAACTGCTCCTTGGCTGCTGTTCTTTCAAATTCAGTCTTTTTGGGTTTCTTTGTCTTGATGCAGGTGTGACAGTTCTGTATTCCCCAGGAGAATGTCCATTTTCCCAGTTTATGTAAATGCAAAATGACCAAATAGATTTTTCTTTTTTTTTTTTTTTTTTTTTTTTTTTTTGTGAGCTTCTCCACTGAAATTCATACTTCAGCTGGGACAGAGTCATCCCCAAAGGAACATTCTTGACAATTCTCTGAGCAGCTGAAGACAAGGGATATTGCAGAGCAAAGCATCCACTGCCAAGAAAGTGTCATAACGCATTGACGTCAAACACAGTCCAGTACATGGACATTGTCTTGAATTTGTGTCTGTTCTAAAGAGTCTTCTGTCCAAAATTGGACACAGGCTGGGAAAAGTGATTATCCTGTTTCTTTCTCCCCTTCTTTCAATTTGCTCATTTACCCAGCACTCACAGTTTCACTCTCTGGTAGCCCATGTCCCTTAGTCCCTCCTAAAATAGGACCTGAAAATGGTCAGATCAGAACTTTTCTTGCAGAATGAAGTACAATTTGGGTACTTCAGTTACTCTGGTTTAGATAAGCATGTTGAAAGATGATGCCTCCCTCCATTCCTCCACTACCTCTGTTGTTTTATAGAGGAGACTGGTCTTCATGCACCAGATCACATCCTGTAACTTTCTGACACTGTATTTCCCTAGAAATATTTGTAAGCAAAAACACGAGATCAGAATTTAAGGTGAATTTGATTCAATTCCTTCTGCAGTTTGTGTCGATTAGGTATTTCAGATGTTTCCAGCTGATGTAACCATCCCTGATACCTATTCTTCTTACTGGGCTGTTGCAGGTAAAGCCTCAGATACAGAAACCTGGCTTGGAGCATAATAGGACATCAACAGGGTGGACTGATAGCCCGTGTTCCTTTCCATGCCCTGACACCACGTGCACATCATAGAATTATAGAAACATAGAATCATAGAATAGTTAGGGTTGGCAAGGACCTTGAGATCATCTAGTTCCAACCCCCCTGCCATGGGCAGGGACACCTCCCACTAAACCATGCCATCCAAGGCTATGTCCAACGCCGCCTTGAACACCGCCAGCGATGGAGCATTCACAACTTCACTGGGCAACCTATTCCAGGGCCTCACCACTCTCACAGTGAAGAATTTCTTCCTCCATATTTAATCTAACCTTCCCTTGTTTAAGTTTGAACCCGTTGCCCCTTGTCCTCTCACTACAGTCCCTCATGAAGAGTCCCTCCCCAGCATCCCTATAGGCCCCCTTCAGATATTGGAAGGTTGCTATGAGGTCTCCACGCAGCCTTCTCTTCTCCAGGCTGAACAGCCCCAACTTTCTCATCCTATCTTCATACAGGAGGTGCTCCAGTCCCCTGATCATCCTCGTGGCCCTCTTCTGCACTCATTCTAACAGTTCCATGTCCTTTTCATGTTGAGGACACCAGAACTGCACACAATACTCCAAGTGAGGTCTCACGAGAGCAGAGTAGAGGGGCAGGATCACCTCCCTCGACCTGCTGGTCATGCTCCTTTTGATGCAGTCCAGGATATGGTTGGTTTCTGGGCTGTGAGTGCACGCTGAAGCTGGCTCATGTTCGACTCATTTTCGCTCATTTTCTCATCGACCAACACCCCCAAGTCCTTCTCCGCAGGGCTGCTCTGAATCTCTTCCCTGCCCAACCTGTAGCTGTGCCTGGGATTGCTCCGACCCAGGTGTAGGACCTTGCACTTGGCATGGTTAAACTTCATCAGGTTGGCATCAGCCCACCTCACAAGCGTGTCAAGGTCCCTCTGGATGGCATTCCTTCCCTCCAACTTATCAACCGAACCACACAGCTTGGTGTCATCGGCAAACTTGCTGAGGGCACACTCAATCCCACTGTCCATGTCACCCACAAAGATGTTGAACAAGACCGGTCCCAACCCTGATCCCTGGGGGACACCACTCGTTGCTGGTCTCCAGCTGGACATTGAGCCATTGAGCACAACTGTTTTGCAAACTTGCTGGCACACAATTGATTACTTTGCTGTTTCTTGTCCGAAATGTCTGCACGAAATGCTCAGTGCTAAAGTGGGAAGCCTGTTCAAATGGTTGCGAGTTCAATTTGTGCTTCAGCTGTTTTTCCAAATCAGTTGTATTTTTGTAGCTTTTTTTGTTTGTTTGGTGGTGGGTTTGCAAGGAGGGGTTGTGTGTGTTGCTTGGAGCTCTTTTAGCTATAGAGACACCATACAGTACTCCTTACCCAGGCAAAACTCTTTATTGTTGAAGAAAGGCATAGGAGATTGGAAGAATGGCCATGAGGAGACACCTTCCTTTTCACTTGATCTTCAGGCAGTTTCTGTTCTAAACTTTGGAATATTTATGAGAGGATTCTTTGAACTGTCCCTTTTGTATCATTTATCTTCCCAGCAGGAACAGTGCTTTAATTTGCCACCAGGAGTTTTTCCTTTCTTTTTTTGTCTTGGTGAGACTGCTGTGTTAATTTCCTCTCCCCTTTTCAGTCTGTAGAATAGTTGGTAGTGAAAAGAAACTGGTTTCTAGCACAGGAGTTCATTAAAGTAAAAAGGAATAACATGATTTTTCAGTTTATACTAATCCTTTGATTAAACTGCCTTTAGAACAGACAATAAATAAGCCTGTTAATTTCTTACGAGCAGAAATATGCTGTCGTCAGTGTAAAGATATTTTAAATTTCACTTATAATTTATCTTTGTAATTAACACGTAGTATATGTGGCAAAGAGTCATTCTTTCCAAGAAGCAATGGGATTTTGAATTAGGTATTGCATGCTATCACTTCAGTGATACAGGTCAGTTATGTTTTCAGCCTGTGGTCTGCTCCACTTTCTGGGTATCATATGCTGGACAAGAGAGAGCAGTCAGGTTTGTGTCAGCCCTTTCTGGCATGACTGTAACAAAGTGCTTCAGGTAGGCCAAGATGAATCAAGTTCAGGCTTCTTGCTTTAAGCACTGCATGAGAATATTTAAATTAAATGAGCTGTTTTCCAGAAATACCCCTAACCTATGCAGATGAGCCTTTGTATTCCTCATTCACATTAGTTTATTAAACATGACATGCACTTCTGGGACTCATGCCATATGCATCTTTTGTCAGTCTGAACAACCCCTCATTCACTTGTGAGAGCATTTGTGGCCTGCAGCCTCTCCAGGAGTGTTAGCACCTCCACGACTTGCAAAAGTCTTTGTATCCCTGCTCCCATGGAAACGTGGCAGGGGTCCCTAAGGGGAGGAGTGAGGCCATCCTTTGTTCCTGCAGAGCTCTATGCTGCTGCAGCATCTGCCATGTGAGTGCAGAAGGGACCCTGCACCCTCCCCACGGGTCTCAGCCCTTGGGACACAGGGACCAGTGCTGAAATTAGCAGCATCCCAAATGATGTCAAGGTGTGTGGTAGTTTATCCCATTCACCCTTTTCCTTTCTGTTTAATTCGTATACACCCTTGGTCAGCAAGGTAGCTTTTCAAAGTCCCTCCCTAAATCAGAATTGAGTTTTGTATGCTTTCATTCCTGTTTTTGTCCCATTTTTTCCCCTGTAGCTATGTTAAGCGCATCACTGAATATGGCTTATTGCCTTTCTGACATAGGAAAATGCAAGTTGTCCTGAGCTACCTTACCAGTGTCAGCAACTGCTAAAAATCTCCTCACTGACTCCAAGTGGACCCAGATACCAACATCCATCCTCCAAAGACTGCTTTTCAGTATATGCTACTTGGAGGTTAATCTCTTGAAGCTCAGTGTTCAGAAGTTAACACTCTGGTGGAGCGAGTTTCCTGAGGGAGTAGGATGTCTCTTGCTCTTTGAGTCACTCACCGAAGCGAGTTACCTTTTGGGAGCTGACATTAAACAGCAGCCTGATGGGCATCCTGGCAGATGGCTGGGACTTACACAGCTGCCTGAGGGAGCTGCTCAGTACAGGTCTGACCAGAGTAAAGATGCATGGAAATTCACATTGCAAGCAGCAGAAGCTCACTCTTAATGTTTGAGACAGGTTGGTGGATTTTGAAACATTACTGGCAAAATTTGGGTTGAAAATCTCAGTCTATCATGTGATAGCCCAAGCACAAATATAGGCTGGGCGGATAATAGATTGAGATGAGCCTTGAGGAGAAGGACTTGGGGGTGTTGGTTGACCAGAAGCTCAACATGACCCAGCAATATGTGCTTCCAGCCCAGACACTGACTGTGTCCTCGGCTGGAACAAGAGGAGTGTGGGCAGCAGGCCAAGGGAGGCGATTCTCCCCCTCTACTCTGCTCTGGTGAGACTCCACCAGTGCATCTGGTATCCTCAATGTAAGAAGGACATGGAGCTGTTGGAGCAAGTCCAGAGGAGGGCCATGAAGATGATCAGAGGGCTGAAGGACCCTTTCCACTAGACCAGGTTTGCTCAAAGCGCCATCCAGCCTGGCCATGAACAATTCCAGGGATTGGAGCATCCACAACTTCTCTGGGCAACTTGTGCCAGTGTCTAACCACCCTCCCAGTAATGAACTTCTTCCTAATATCTAATCTGGATCTCTACTCTTTCAGTTTAAAAGGGCATCCCCTAACTCCAGTCAGTGAGCTGAGAAACTCTGAATCCACTCTCTGGATTTGTCATGGAACAAAAGTTGCTTATTTTTCTCAAGATTACTGCTGAGCAGGAAGACAGGAATAGGTTAAATTCTGCTATGTAACTGATTTTAATTGTTCTTGCTGAGCTGAGAGCAGTGAGGCTTTGATGTCAGCATCAAAGGAGCGAAGGGCTGCTCTACCTACTCTGCAGAAAGAGAAAATTGACATCCTATTGCCACTTTTCTCTTAAAAAATGAATGTAATACCTTCATATCTGAGAATGCTAAAACCAGCATGCCAGGAACTCCTGGGAGCAGGCCCAGTAGCTGGAGGAAGATATAGTCAAATTTAGATTACCAAATTCCATCATTCCCAAGCTTGCTTTTTTGTGTGTGTGGTAGGATGATTTCCTGTGGCCATATATATATATGTATGTGTATATATACGTATATAGATATAAAACCCTTACAAGTCAAGTTCCACGTCAGAGATCTGAGCGCAGCAGAGTCGGACACTTTGGGTATCCTGTCC
This sequence comes from Amazona ochrocephala, assembly GCA_039720435.1. Taxonomy (NCBI): domain Eukaryota; kingdom Metazoa; phylum Chordata; class Aves; order Psittaciformes; family Psittacidae; genus Amazona; species Amazona ochrocephala. The sequence continues at coordinate 74,204,952 of CM077881.1, read as the reverse complement.
CAGCTTAGCTGCATTGACCTTACTGGGCCAAACCTTGCTGCTGGGTCGCAAGTACAGACACAGACCCAAGGAGAAGTAAGCTCACGGTGGTGGGTGCATGGCATGCAGCAGCCATGGAGATGGTGGCAGTGCCTGGCTGGACCAGGCAGTGTGAGCACCGATTCATAAGCCCTGTGTTTGCATGTGGAAGAGATGCACGTTTGTCTTCTGGCTGCCTCTGTAGTGACTTGCAGGTTTTTTCAGGACTTCTCTTTACTGCTCAGACCAACTTTAGCATTTGCAGTTGGCGTCTAAACGGCTCCTTCAGCACAAAATGACTGTGTGCTGTGCTGCAGAGAAGCCAGACGGTGCGTAGAGGTAGTAATTTCTTTCTAGATGACAAGCGAAGATATCAAACACGAAAAAATCAACATGATGCATGAACAAGTAAGTAAGAAGAATGAAAAGCAAATGATACTATTGAAAGCAATTTCAATTTCAGCCATATGCACTGGGCATATTCTGCTTAAAGAAGACCCTTTTACACCTTGTAGATGTATCAGGCTTTTTTCTCTCTGCCTGTGTAGCTGGTAATGGATTTTGTTTTTCTCATGTTTTTGTTCTTACCCAAGCAAAGGCATAGGTATTCTTATTAAATGCCATCTTAACAGGTTTAGTTAGAAATGAAGGTGGCACGAGGAGCAAAATTTGGATCTGAATTTCTCCAGAATTTGGAAGTTAGGGTGTGACAAGCGGCAGCATGCATCTCCTCCTCTCTAGTATCTACTTAAAGCAATAAGATATGCTAATTTGCAGGTGTGAATTCAATGCCATCTTCCACTAAAATCATTGAAATCTACTAGTTGTGTTTTCATATTTAGTGTGTTTGAAATAGGAAGGCTTTTAGCAGTTGTAGCATTTTGGCAGAGCTCTCAGATGGCGGCTTCTGCAGTTTCAGGATGTAACATTAGGCAGTATTCAGTTTCCTTCATTTCTGCTTGGCACCACTCTCATGCTGCTTGGATTTGATTGAGGTTTGTAGTGTGTGTCCCAGGAGAGTGAGATTATTCTCAGGCATTGTTTGTTATACAGCATGTTCTTGCCTTCTGGAATGTGCCACCTTTTGCAGTTTTGCAGAATATAGCATTGGAACAATTTGCTTGGGTTAGTTATCACCGAAGGTTAATAGCATTTGCAAGCAGGAAGGCTCAGGAAACTTGTCATGTAATGGACCCTTTGTCTGTTTGCTGTTAATCGTAGAATAGAATCACAGAATTGTTAGGTTTAGAAAGGACCTTGAGATCATCTAGTTCCAACCCGCTTGCCATGGGCTATTGTAGGAAGATACATAAGTAGGGATGGATACCTCTTGAAACTTGTGAGTGGGCCTGTTTTGGTTTTAGTTTTCCTTTCTTTATAATTTCAACCGAAATGTGGAGGACAGGATAGGATTTGGATCTGAATTTCTCCAAAGGGAAACTCCTGTAGCTGACTGAACTGCCGTAGTGGATAAAGTTCAGCATAGGCTTAGGTACCCCTTGAAATCAGCTCTATTCATAACTTAGGAACATTTTTGATAACCATTTATGTCAAGGACTGTGCTTATTTCTCCTTTTGTTTTAAGAGGGGTACTAACTAGGGCTCAGTTTCACATAGAATGAATTGTTTGTATGCTGTAACTCTGCTTTCCTCTGAAATCATGTGGTTTTCCTTCATATTATTTGCAGTGTGTCTCACTGATGTAAACCAGCTGTTCTTTAGTTTCTGGGACAAAACATGAAGCATTTCCTGAGCAACTGTCACTTAGCTTGATACAGATCTGGGAGCCCTGATATGAAGGGGCAATCCAATCTTTATAGTGTTGCTTGCAGTTTGACTCTTTGTACTTTTCTGTGAAGTTGATGTTGCAGAAAACCCCAGTAATGCTGCTTTTTTCCCCGTTTATTTTGTGACAGATGATTCAAGAGAGCAGGGTTCTCATTGAGACGGCAGACATCACTCATGACAAGATTGTTCAGTGCCAGAAAGCAGGTAATCCTTCTTTACTGTGCAGTTCTGGATGGGAGATGGGAAATGATGTGCCAGAATTTACTTATAGTTTGTGACTAATGCAGCATCTTTCACCTGGTATTTCAAAAAGCATCCCGGTCTTTCTGTGGCAGAATCCACCCTGCTGAAGGCTCACCAGTAGCAATGCAGGCATGGGATCAAGAAAGAATCCTCAGCTTTCACCTTAAAAGCTATTTTCTCCATCTGCTCTACAGCTCTGAAATGTCTGACAGCATTTAAATTAGTCCAGTGAACTAAAAAGGCATTCAGTTAACAAGAGGGAATGAGAAAGCATGCTGCCTTTACTGAGATACATTCTCTATCAGAATCATTCTCTTAAACATGGACAAGGCAACAGGTTTTGAAACCCACAAGACCAAGCTTGTTTGCCTACCTTTATGTTTGCTGTTTAGGTTTGTTTTAGGCCTTGGAAATTTATGCCAATATAATTCCATTGTATCGCAGTGAATCTATGTGGCTGTACATTAATGTACATCAGGTGTATGGGTGTAAACCACTGTAAGTAGGCTCAAAGTAGATAATATGTTGCTGGCGTATTGTACTGGATGCCTGTATCAGGATAGCAGGCTGGACTCAGAAGTGGACATGTCTTCTGTAGTTTCCACTGATACACAAGAATAAGCCCTGCTAGAGAGATGAGTCCACATTTGGTGGTGGAAATCCTCTATAACTATATCCATTGGATTTCATGTATCAGAAACCATGCTGAGTAAATAAACTCAGCGTATTTCTACTTGGGGTTTGCACTGCATAAATTAAATCCATTTTCAGTTCATTTAGCTGTGCAGCTGCACCTTTCCTATCCTGCAGCAAGCCCTGAAGGTCAGTAATGCAAATGCTTGCAACTGTATTTAATTTGCATTCTTAGCCATAGTCTTCTGGGACCACAACAATCATAAATACTACTGTTTCTGATGGGTGTTTTTGGATTTGGCAAGTGATGCAGGCCATTTGCTTCTATAAATGTAAATAATGAATTAAGCTGATGTTTTGTAGTAAATCCTATAATTCAGCTTATTAATTAGAGAAAATTTGGAAATGGTTTCAACAACAGCATTGAATGGATTTTTATGTGGTGCAAGAGCAGGGTGAAACCTAGTCCTTGCCCTTCGAAATTCGGAGCTCTGGGGCCATGCTAGCACTGTGGTAGCAAAGGGAGGAGAGGCAAGCAGTTATGTCTTGCTGGCTTTCATGGGCCTCATCTTGTGTCATGCCTTGGCTTCTGTGCATCTGCATAAGCAGCATAAGCATCCTCAGCTAAAGCCTTCATCAGGTGCAGAGGGTTTAGGAATGGGACAGTGACAGGAAGATGCAGCACCAGGGTCTCTTTCTAGAGGGTATAATTTAAAAGCAATACTTTGCACTAAACAATGCAGACCCTCAGCACCATCAGCCATCTTTCTGCCCACTCTGCTCAGTGCCTGCAGAAAAGAACCCACAGCACTTGCCTGGCACTGGTATCCTTGCGAGCAGGGGGCTGGAGATGAGTGGGGAGAACATGATGCAGGACCACGCCACCATTCTGATGTCCATTGTTCCATGCTGTTCCCCTCTCCTTCCTTCCCTGGCAGAAAGATTAACTTCTCAAGTTTGTTCTCTTTGCTGTTGCATCTACTTGTATTTTCATTTCTTTTGCTTTGTTAGCCTTAAATATTATTTCTGACTGAGAAGAAGGCTGGAGGGATGTGAAGTGCTCTTCTGAAGCCTCAGGATTTAGACAGAGGAAAGGAGTAGTAGAGAGAGGATCCCTCACCATGCTCAATTGCCGGTTAGTTTGTTGCAAATATTACTCAGGCAAATTGTTAAGTATCATTTTCAATGTGGCAAGATGAAGCAATCAAAATTAAGAGGTTTCAGAGGTGCAATTGCCTGTGACATTGTCATTCAGCTCACCCCAGTCCTGCTCCCTTTGGACATGTGTTCCCATCAGATCTCTGCTTCACATCGCAGCCAGTTTTGATCCAGGGTCCCTGTGCCACAGGGTCCTGTCATCCCTCAGATGGCTTCTCGGATGGCTGGTTTTGCTGGGTTCTTTTCATGTGCAGTCTCAGCCCAATGCACAGTGATCAGCAGCAGCTCAGAGGATGTTTTCATTGGCGCTTCTACCTACAGCCTGACAAATGTCTGTGGCTCCTCTTTCTGGGGCAGCACTGCCTCCAACTTACGGCTAAGGTAAAGAGGTCCAGAGGGAAAGATAACTAAAAGGCAGGGCTCACCACATGGAGCTGAGCACCATCAGCCTTCCTGGTTTTTTTGCAGGACAAAATGAGTCATTTGAAAGTTTTCTTTCACTTACTGAAGTGAAATGATTTGTAAGTCAGTTGGCATGAGGAACACCTGCATGGGAATCTTGCTTGGTCTGCAGTTATTTAGGCTGTTTCCCAAAGGAAGTGCTGCAGGAGCTCTGTTACCCTTGACAGGCAAAACCTGCAGAACAATAGAGAAATCCTGCCTTGTGTGAGGTAGAACTGCCTCAGTGTTACTGAGCTCCTGGAGTTGTTGCAAGGCAAGAAGAAACCTATTGTTAATCTTCCAGGAGTGCTTTGGGCAAGCTGCGCCACGTACAAGCCTGCCTTGGGCTGTTGAAGGACTGACTCCTTCAGCGATGCACTACAGAGCCCTCTGTGTCTGCTCCATGCAGGTGTTCTCTCAATGGGTATTTCTCCAATGTCATTTCAATGGAGCTCAAATTTGCAAGTGACATTTGCCTTAAAATGTTAGAGGAAAGCTGTAAAACAACTGGAGATGGAGTTGGTTTGCTCAGCCAGAATGGGCTTCTGATGTTTTGGAGTGATTTAGTCCCAACATGACTTCCATAAGGTACAAATTGAGGGACAAGAAGCTCTCTCTCCATTTTATCTCTTAATCCATCCCAGACTCAGAGAAAGGTTTGCATACACTGCAAATCTTGTGGCATTGGTGAGCTAATTGGGCTCATTAGGTTGTAATCTGCTCCCTGATTTCCTGAATCCTTGTATCCAGTGGCAGATTTGCAGATATTTATCACAGAAATTAGCAATGAAATATAACAATTCCCAGGGCTGCGGCTGGAAGCCTCAGTTCTCCAGGCTGCAGGAATAGCAATCCAGTGATTAGTGGTGTGTGTTCCCGACATAATTTATCAATATGAAATACAAGAGCTCTTCTGTATGACTGTGATTAAGATTAATGAGGAGCTCTGCATTTGAGTCTGTATTTGCCGTGCTGAACAGGTACCTTCCTTGTCTGTCAAGCTACCTTCTGGGGGACAAAATCATCTGTTCAAGGAGAGGGATGGTGGTTGCCTTTTGTCTCAGTATTGCCAGCAATGCAGACTGCAAGCAGAAGTGCTGGAGCAGTGCCTGTGTGGGACCCCAGCAGTGGAGAGGAGACTTGCATACAAAGTGGAAGCACAACCACAAGACTGTATGGCCTTTTCATTCTGGAAGATGCTTTTCAGGATGGAGTCATAACAGGGAAGGGGTTGAAACGCAGAACAAAGTTATAGGAAGTACCAGCTGCAAGACTGAAATGCTCACTGAACGTTTTGTAGGGAAAATCAGTCATGCACTGGGTGACATAACAATCTGTGTCTTTAGGAATGGAATTCCACGAAGAGCTCCATAACCTTGGGACAAAGGAAGGTTTGAAAGGAAGAAAATTAAGCAAAGCCATTGAGAGTTTTGCATGGAATATCACAGTACTGAAGGTAAGCACAGAAAGCACCACCTTGTGTTCTGTTAATTTTATAAGCAAACCTTTGCTCTTTTAGCTCATCTATTTGTACTCTTTTACTAATACTGAAGCAACATTTTATTTTTTTTATGGGATGTATATGCCATTGCAGACATTACCCCCAATTACTGAAATTTATCAAATATAGATGTAATTAGCTATACTGGTTTGGAAGCTGTTGAAGGGTATTTATCTAAGACTAATCTAAAGAGGAAAGACGGGTTGTGGTTTCCATGCTCAGAGTCCTGATTTTGGTTGTCTGTTCTGCCCCATACACCCTGAACATGACCTGTCTTAGGTCATGGTGTCTCAGATACTTGTTTTTTAAAATGAGAACTAGAGCATCCCCTTGGGAAGGGCAGGGGTGTGGGGAGCTGTCATGGAAAACAGTGAGGAATATTGTAGATCCTGCAGGAACGTCAGGGCTGTGTTTCGAAACTAGGGCATTACCCAAACAGTTAAAAAAAGGATTTTCATCCTTCCATCCTGGCTGTGCAGTGACACACTGCACAGCGATCACATTACTCACCAGGCTTCATGTAGTGGTTAAGCACTAACCAGCCACAAATTGTCATGGGAGCTGGATAACTGAGCCTGGGTGAAGTTACCCAGGGCCAGCCGAAGATGGAAAGAGGAGAGGATCTGGTGCAGCCACAGTAGGCAGCAAGTAGAGGACCTGAGCCAAGCATTCAGGTTGTTAGCATTCAGCTCGCACCTTCTTTCACAGCCTCATTTCCCACCTTGCTCTTACAGATCACACTTTGATTTCCTCCCTTTCTCTCTCTGCTGCTCCTTCCGTTCAGCTCCCATTAAGCAGGTTTCCCTGCCTGACAGCATCTTCCTATGATCCCTCAGTGCCTTTCCTTTAGCTGGCATCCCAGGACAAGCCAACTGATGAGAAGGAATTTTTACAATGCTCCTAATCAAGTGCACACCTAAATGTAACATGCATCAGTGGTAGCACGAGTCATAGGAGGTGCATGCTTCAGCATCATGGAGCCAGAAGCAGTACTAACAGGTCCTGAGGAGGAGAGGGAAAAAGGTGTTTGGAACAGAGAGGCTGAAGGGTAAAAATGGGTGGGAGAGGCTGTTGGTAGTAGAGAAGGTTTAGAAAAGACCTGAGGCACCTGTGGTTCCTTGTGTACCTTGATTCACTGTGAGAGAGAGGGAAAGTGAGTAATGGAGTCAATGTAGGCTCAGTTAGTAGAACCTCTGATTAGAGAAAAAGCAACCAATTCAAATATAACGGAAGGGACTGACCTATTCCACGCGGCATAATTGAGGCAAGTAGCTAAATAGGACAAAAAAACCCCAAAGCTCTAGGCAGTTATGAACATGAATCTGAACAGCTTTAGCTGTGTTAGGCAAAATAAATGCCTCATGCTCAGAGTTGCTCTAAACACAGTCAGGGTTGCTCTAAACTTCTCCATTTTTACATGTTCATCACAGGAGATGTTTGCAGCTCTGAGTGTGACCCATGATTAATGAAGGTACAAGTAGGGTAGTAGAGAAACATTTTCCTTGAAAAATAATTGCTGCCTAGCACAGATTGCCAGCATATTGAAGAGCATTTCAAACATCCAGCCAAGGTCAAGGAATAACTGACATGTTTCATTTCTAAGCCACAACTTCTTTTTTACCTTTCTCACATCATAAAATACTAACAGAGTTTGTGGCAGCTACCCATGGGTGTAAATGCAAATGAAACACTTTTTCATTCTGACTGAAGGCCAGCTGAGTAATGACATTAGAAAACTGGGAATGTGGTTATTCAGGTGTCTGATATGAGACCATCAGTCATTGCTACATCTCGTGTTTGGCATTGACTCTCCCCTCTGTGCTGGTGAAAGCTCCCCAGAAGGATTTGGTGAGGTGCGACCAACCACCCTACCCCACTCAGGCCATTAATGTGCTTTGTATGTCCAGTGTCAGGGTGGTCACTACAAATGTATTTCACTAGATGCTGGTGTAGTGATGTAAGACAAGAAAAAAGTAGCCCATAACAAATGCAAATGCATCAGCTGCTTTACAGTAGATTAGGTGAACGAATGGCACAACACCAGCAGAAGAAAAGCTCTTTGTGTGCTCCGGGTTGTTGGAGGCAATTATACCATGCAGCAGTAGTCAGTTTGTATGAGGTGCCCATGAGCAGTAGCAGGTATTATATCAATGCTTGTGCCTGTGAGATGATTAATAGTCTTTTCCTAGGCTAGCGAAGCCAAGGCATATTTAATTAATGTATTTCTTTATGAAGACTCACTGCTGTAGGTAAGCTTTGAATACAAAGAGGAGATGCAATAAGAAATTGCTACTGGCAAAATCATTAATTACTTAGAGATTGCAAGATTAAACTATATTTTATAAAAATCATAACTGTGGGCATTCTTCATGTTTAAAAATGCCCGGGGGTACTTTTAAGAGGTACTTAGCGAGAATGAATCAAAATAATCGGTCATTTTCTTCCTTGGTTTATAGAAACTTAATTATATATTAGTAATACTCACTTTAAGGACAAACTGTTTGCCAGAACATAAAAATGCTAGTAAGAACGCAGCCGTTCTAACTTGGGAACAGTCTAACAAGTCAGCTGTGATATTGATGCTTATTTTTACCGTGTCACATCTTCCTATTTGGTCCTGTGTCATGTAAAGTACTGGTCCTCTGTACAGTGACACAGTAATATTGTGGGGCACAACATAAGCACACAGGACAGAAGAATCATATTCTCACAGCGACATTACAGTTGTGGTCCCAAATTTAGTCTCACTTTCATTTTTATTTCCACACAACACCATCTCTGTGCCTCTGTTTTCCTGTCTGTATTTAGTTAAGAGTAATAGCAAAGAGAGCAAAAGAAGTTCTGTGTTTACCACTTCCCAGAGACAACAATGTTAGGAACCATTCATTTAATTCTAACAGGCATGTGGAATTGCTTGGCTTGGCCAAGGTAACCATTCTGGTCTGACCCTCTCTTTTGCTGCAGAAGTTCATGATTCTATGTCATGAGGTATTTCTTGTTTTGAAAATAGGTAACCATCCATTTCCCTGAGTGGAAGATCTCATGTGGGTGCATGGGCTGGTGCTTGTTTCTCCTCACATGCTGGTGTTCTTCCTACCTTTCTCTGTTGAGGTTACCTCCTCTCTGGCCTGAGTGGCTGCTCTTGCAGGCAATCATGAGCTGCTCCTTCATGTGCTTGGAGAGAGCAGAGCACCAGGCTGAGTGAGGTAGAAGCTGACAAGCCTCATTAGGGCAGTTCTGGCCTTGAGCTAACAAGTTCTTCTGAGAGCTGGGACATAACCACTTGCACCGAGTGCCACCGTAGCACACTAGATGGCTTTTGGGTCAGGTACGCTCGCTTATGTATGAATGATGTGTAACCAGAGCCAGCTTGGGTCTGCTCCCAGCCCTCTCTGCATGTGACAGTGCAGGCTACTGCCTCTTCTTGGGCCCTTCTGTCTGCTCCATGTGCCTCTCCCACGGGATCTAGTATCAAGTATTTTCTAGTAACTGAGGCAGTCTCAGCATCTATCATGTGCAACCACTGATTTAATGACTGCTTTATGTGGTTTTGAGAATGTTTGGGGCAAAAAAAGTTGTTGCTTGCAAAACTGCTCTCCTTGCTGAGGCAAAACTGTCATGGAATATCAGGAGGTGTTTACTCAGGCAAAGAAGTTGGGATTTGCCTGAGTCCAAAGAGCCTGGCAAGTAAGCCAAGCAAAGTTTGAGTCTGTTGACTGTGGTTCAGACTTATTGGTCTCCCATGGACATGCTTTGTCTGTCTGCATACATATTTTCCTGGGCTATCTGTGCTTTGATGGATCAGCCCATACAATGTCTAGGAGTAGTACCACCAGATACTTGACTGCATGTTGATAGTAAATATATAGATAGTTAATATACCAACATGCTGACTTATTTATAGACAAAACATGGGAAGACAAAGATAAAGCGGCATTTACTGTTTTAGTCTTCTACTGATTTCTACTAGACTCAGACACCCAAATGCTAGAATCTAATCTAAACTGTGTTCATGGGGGCTTTTTGAATCTTTTTTTTTGGTGCCCATGGTAAGATTTCACCTCTGCTACCATACGTGTTTTGTCTTGCTAGGACTCCAACTGCTAGTGCACGCTACAAGACATCAAGTAGTTAAATTTTCAAGGATCATTTCAGCACCCATCCATGAGTGTATCTGCTAATTGTCCTGCATTTAAATTAGTGCTGATTAGATTTAGAAAGAGAGAAGTTTTTGAATGCAGGAGACACACAATTATTAAATTGCCGATGCAGTTCACTCTTTGGGGGAGAAATCCACAATTTTATGATGTAGGTGGGATCAGTGCTAGCTTTGGTATAAGTGGTTTTATGCAGCGAAACTGTGCACAAAGAGAGCTTTTGGAGGATGATTGCCACAGATGACCTGTTTCTTTATCACAGTCATTTGTGACAATCGGCCTTCAGTCGCCTGGGAGACCTCAAGATCCAGACCTCTCACCTGGGTGGCAGAGCCCTGTATGCACACTTTGAGGCTATTTGGAGAGATAAAAGCCAGTTTTCTGAAAGATGTACATACAGACTCTCTGGCTTCACCTCAACCGAGATGAATTTGGCATCACTACAAGGTATTTGTTTTCTCTAGGAAGGAAAGCAGCACATTGTCATGTTGGGATGCAATGCTCATGAGCTTGGAGCAGGTGACCCTTGAACAGTGACTATTATTCTAAAGCACTTTATGTGCAGTGGTGCCACACAGATTTTCCACTGATCTTTGGAAGAACTAGATCCATTCACAGCCTTAAGTTAAGGATTATTATTGTGGTATTATCATATATGGGAATGACTTTAATGGACGCTCTACAATACTCTAAAACCATCCTGTAAGTAAGATGTATTTGGGTCCTTTCACATCAATCCTTTTTCCTGCAGTTAGGGAAGAACCATGGCTTTGCTCCTTTGCATGCTACATAGAGGACAACAGAGCAGCATGGCAGAATCTTAGGGATATTTCATTTAATAAAGCACAACAGTAACAACGTATTCTACTGCATGGCATATAATTGCTGCCAAAGGATTTGCATCTCTAGATCTTAAGTGAGAGCATGGCGAATTCGCAGTCCCCTGTAAAGCTGCAGCACTTCATGTACCATTTATTTCTTTCCCTGTGTTAGTTAACGCTTCCCATGCCCCTTGGAAAAATTCCCTATATATTATGTCCCTTCTTTTCCCAGCATATCTCTGCTGACATACGCACATCAGTGCTCAATTTGTGAAACTGCAAAAATAGATGAAATAGAAGCCATAGTGTCTTAGCAACAAATTCCTGTGATTTGCTGTCATCTCCTGACAGTAATAGTCCAGCAAGAGCAGTAGGTAGGAGTGGTTTATGAGGCATGGAGACTTCATGCTTGCCTTTAAATCCAGGGGTCACTGTATTATTCCATGTCTACTTGTTTCCAGGTCTCCTAGATTAATGTTTTGAATGCGGCTATCCCAAAGCCTCTTTTTCCCAAGAGGCTAAGTGTCTCTCCTGGTGTCTCGTTCCCACATTGTTTGCATTTCCTTTGGTGATGCAGTTCAGAGTGGTGTTTCTCACTTTAAACCTCTCCAGACTGTGTTTTCCTTAGTGGCTTTTGAAGGCTGTGCTGCCTTACTTCAAGACCTGCTCAGCTACAGTGGAGATTGGCTGAGCCAGTCAGTCTGCAATTGAGGGGCAGGTTTTACAAGCACATGAGGAAACGCAGAGCTTCTCTAATTACTCACCTAGTTATTTGATTAGGTTGGTCTCATACACATGTACTGAAGGACAAAAAACTAAAACATAACAGCAAACTGCTGGCTTGCTGAGAGAGTGCTAAAGAGAAGGTGAAACGGTTCAGCAAGGTCAACATCCACTTAGTCTTGTAAATACCAACCTGCTTAGCTCGAAGCAGTTTATTTAAAAGTACAGGTAAAGGTAAAGGAGGAGATAGGTTTAGATTGTTTCTTATTGGGCGTGTGAGGAGTCTGGAGGAGATGCATGGGAGTGCAACTTGTTCCTGGACTCTTGGCATACTCTGAATGCAGCAGTGAGCATGATGAAGGCTCCCACCTTCCGAACTCCTTTGGAGGACAAAGCTGTACTCTTGGTTTTCAGGCTGTGCCGTGGAGCTGTCTGTGTCTGACTATGGGCCCGCATTTCATGATTTTACTGAGATAGGGGGATTTAGAATCATAGAATAGTTAGGGTTGGAAAGGACCTTAAGATCATCCAGTTCCAACCCCCCTGCCATGGGCAAGGGCACCTCACACTAAACCATGCCATCCAAGGCTATGTCCAACCTGTCCTTGAACGCCGCCAGGGATGGAGCATTCCCAACTTCCCTGGGCAACCCATTCCAGTGCCTCACCACCCTTACAGTAAAGAACTTCCTCCTTATATCCAGTCTAAACTTCCCCTGTTTAAGTTTGAATCCATTACCCCTTGTCCTATCACTACAGTTCCTCATGAAGTTCCTCCCCAGCATCCCTATAGGCCCCCTTCAGATACTGGAAGGCTGCTATGAGGTCTCCACGCAGCCTTCTCTTCTGCAGGCTGAACAGCCCCAATTTTCTCAGCCTGTCTTTATACGGGAGGTGCTCCAGTCCCCTGATCATCCTCATGGCCCTCCTCTGCACTTGTTCCAAGAGTTCCATGTCCTTTTGATGTCGAGGACACCAGAACTGCACACAATACTCCAAGTGAGGTTTCAGGAGAGCAGAGGGGCAGGATCACCTCCCTTGACCTGCTGGTCATGGTCCTTTTTGATGCAGCCCAGGACATGGTTGGCTTTCTGGGCTGTGAGCACACACTGCTGGCTCATGTTCATTTTCTCATTGACCAACACCCCCAAGTGCTTCTCTGCAGGGCTGCTCTGAATCTCTTCTCTGCCCAACCTGGAGCTGTGCCTGGCATTGCTCCCACCCAGGTGTAGGACCTTGCACTTGGCATGGTTAAACTTCATCAGGTTGGCATCAGCCCACCTCACAAGCGTGTCAAGGTCCCTCTGGATGGCATTCCTTCCCTCCAGTGTATCAACCGAACCACACAGCTTGGTGTCATCGGCGAACTTGCTGAGGGCGCACTCAATCCCACTGTCCATGTCACCCACAAAGATGTTGAACAAGACCGATCCCAACCCTGATCCCTGGGGGACACCACTCGTTACTGGTCTCCAGCTGGACATTGAGCCATTGAGCACAACTCTTTGCTTGCAGCCATCCATTAAATGATATGAGTCCTTTAAATGATATTGAGTTGCAAGATACGGAGGTAGAAGCATTTGATTCCCATGCAAAGCTGTTTTGATTAGTGTATTTTGTAAACCAAGGGAACAGAAACGTGTAAATAATGGGTTGGTGGAGCCTTCTTTTACATGCTTATTGCAGGGGGGTTGGACTAAATGGCAATAGACCAGATGACCTTTGAAAGTCTCTTCCAACCCAAACTATTTTATGATTCCATAGCAGAGCGCTCTTCTCTGCTGATTTGGTTGGTAAATGCTTCCTGGAGCTCTGCCCCATACTGCTCACAGCACTGGCTTCTGCCTTTCTTGCTCAAGCCCAAAGGCAGGAATCGGAGCTCTTTAAAAGACACCTAGCCTTGGTGGATTTTGTCAGTTGTATCTGGTGATAGAACTTCTGGAGTTACTTCAACAGTGTGTATCAGGGTAAGAGTGTAATCCCAGTCTCTCAGCAGTGCTAGTTAATCAGCTGGAGTATCCTGTTCTTCTTGGCTCTCAGCCATGCTGCCAAAGCGTTGCTCCAGGGAGGATGTAGTGAGCAGTCTCAAACAAGTACAGCACGGCCTCAGTGGGTACCTGGCTGTTCCCTACGAGTGGTTTTGAAGCCCTAATGGTGTTCCTGACAAGGTCCCTGTTTTCTTGGCCCAGGAAAATTTGAAGATACGAATTGTATTTAAAGCAAATTAAATATTCATGTGTGTTTAAAATATACATGAAGGCTGCCCAGGCAATCTTAAATCTGCAAATAATAAATGCTACAGGGGTGGCTACTGGGGGAAGGGGGAGCAGTGATTGACAGGATTCACAGCTCTTGCTCCTTCATGATACTGTGAGTTTCTGAAGAGATGTGTTGAGGCATGGACTTGGTGGTCTTAAAGGTCTTTCCCAACCTAGTTGATTCCATGATTCTGTGGAGTCCTAGGATAGCCTGACAAAGAGGAGAGGCTTTCTCCCATGTTAGTTATTTGTGGGGTTTTGTCCAGTAATGTCACAGCAGGAATGTTTCATTGACTGGCAAGAAGCGCTTGTCCAGCGCTTTCAGATCAGGCAGAGCTGGTGCTTTAATCATCCAGGCACAGGGATCCACCTGCACTTGCCTGCCTGCCGTGCTGGTGCTTGTGATGAGCAGCCCTCACCTCCCCACCTCAAGTGGCTCCTGCAGGACCAAGCCCAGTTAATAGTTTCTGTTCATTCAGGGAGCATGCACCTTTTTGTGACTTGCCTCCGGCCTTTAACAGCTATTTAGGTGCATAGAAAACAGGACTGAAAGGGCCTGTTGAGAGGCTTCATTGGGGTTCCTCCTGCTGCCCTCATGCAGGATCAAATTAATATTTAGCTGCTGTGGGTAGTGTCCCAGTTTCCCATACACACCTGTTTGCTGTTCTTTGCCTGTGCATTCTTTAGGCTGAGAAAGTTAGGCTGTTCAGCCTGGAGAAGAGAAGGCTGCGTGGAGACCTCATAGCAGCCTTCCAGTATCTGAAGGGGGGCCTGTAGGGATGCTGGGGAGGGACTCTTCATTAGGGACTGTAGTGAGAGGACAAGGGGTAACGGGTTCAAACTTAAACAGGGGAAATTTAGATTGGATATGAGGAGGAAGTTCTTTACTGTAAGGGTGGAGAGGCACTGGAATAGGTTGCCCAAGGGAGTTGTGAATGTTCTATCCCTGGTGGTGTTCAAGGCCGGGTTGGACAGAGCCTTGGATGACATGGTTTAGTGGGAGGTGCCATTGCCCATGGCAGGGGGTTTGGAACTGGATGATCTTCAGGTCCTTTCTAACCCTGACTATTCTTTGATTCCATGATTTGTCATGAAAAGTGCTTGGTATGAGGCTATGGTGTTCTCCATGCTGACACCCACTGTCCAGGATGACAAGTGACCCAGGGATCTGGAGTCACACATCTCTGCCATTTTTGTCACTTCTCTCTTCCTCCTTCAATACCAGGGCTCTGCTCCCACAGGTGTTTCACAGCAATGGTTTTAGGCAGAAGACCCTCTTGCAGTCAGTGAGGGACCCAAGTGTAGGGCAACCTAAAAACAGAGGGTCACCAAAGTTCATCCAGAAAACAAGTGCTGTGAGCTGCCTTCCTGTGATGTAAACCTTTTAGCATTTTCCTGCAATTCAAAGTTCTGCATTTCAGATGTGAATATTATTTCTTCAGTTTCACTGGGATGGGTTTGTATGTGTGCAAACATACATGCATGTATGCGTGTGTGTGTATATATATGTATATAGGAGGAGAGACAGGCCATTGAATATGCAGAACAATAGTAACTTTGGGACAAAAAGAACAGACTAGAGAAATGAAAGACTGTATGAAAAACCTTGAGTGATATCTTGCTTATCCCGTTTTCCTTGTATTTGACTAAAATAAGCCAGAGGTAGATGGCAAGCAATCTTGTGATGTGCCTTTTGAGTGACGTGACAAATTGCCAAAAGCCATGGATCCAATGCCAAGCTGACAGCGTGCATGCAGGGTGAAGTACACTGCATTGCAGCAATGATGGTGTGAGACAGGGCCAGGAGCACGTGGGGTCACTGTGCTTGGCATCTCTTGTGCCAAGGCCACCTTGGCAGCATGGGCTTTGAGCCCAGTAGTGGGTTGGCATGCTGAGGTGCTGTGTGTCGGAAACCAATTTTAGCGTCACTTCACAAATTGAGGCTTGTCAAGATGTTTAAATAGAGCTGTCTGCCAAAATAGATGTCTAACTCTCTCCTTGTGCAGGCTGTCATCTCAGTGAAGCCCCTGCTTGATTGGCCGTCCTGCCTCAGCTTCCCCTCTGTGCCTCACTGTCATGTCTCTTGTCCCCAGCCTCAAATCCCCATTCCTTCTGTGTCACCCCAGTTGTATGTATCATCTCAGTCATGCTAGAGCAGTGGGAGAACCACCACACTCTTTGTCTTACACGTGTATCCAGTTCTCCCCCATCCTTGATCCTGCGCATATGTGTGCATGTGCAGAACTCAGCTGGGTAGTACTGTGGTGAGTGTGCTGGGGAGCAGAAAGATGACTGAATGGAATAATATTTGTAGATGGTTCCCCACTAAAGGAGGATTTCTTTGGTGTGAAAACTGGGTCAGTGTCATCTCCCATCCCTTGAAGGAGGAGACAGTGAAGGCAGGAACTAAAAGTGGCATAGGAACTTCAGCAACTTCTGCCACCATCCCCTCTTCTGCAACGGTGACATTTTCATCTGAGACATGGATATCAAAGACTGCCATACCCAGCAGTGGAGTTAATTAACACAGCCTGGAAGACGTGGAAGTTGAGAATCTTGTTTGTGCCAGTCTGACAACATGACCTCATTCAGAGGAACTAAAAGGGCTGTAATGAAAGTATAAGTTTCAGCAGAAATTCACACATTTCTTGCTTTTATCTGTCGGTGGCTGTACTAACAAAGAAAGAAAATGAGCAGCTGCCTCTGTGAGGTGTTAAAGATTGCATTATAACCCAAGCTGAGCTGCCAGCCCTGCTCAAGCAGCGAGGCAATGTGCCAGAGGGGTGGGAGCCATTCCTTTCCAAGCTTACGGGGTGGCACTGGGCTTGTGCCCCAGGCAGTGCTCCAGCCCCAGTGTCTGCCACTAGTGAGGGGTTTGGGGAGACCTTTTCCTTCCCAGGTTGATAGCATCCTATGGTGCCTCACACGGATCATTATTCACAGCACTAGAGACCTCGGTGGTCTTTTCCTTTGCTCCCTTGCACTCACTGTTGATGGTATTCCAGTGTGGTATTTCTCATGTGCCGAGACACACAAAATGGATGTTTTTTCTTGGACTCAGGGGCTGACTATGGCTTAGAAAACTCCAGTTATCTCTTTATGCAGCTTGGAGGATTGTCCCTTAAATAATACATAAGCAGAGAGATTCAGTTGCATGGTCATTTATTATTGAAAAGACATTACATTTTTAAATCATTTCTGTTGTATTTTAATCTCCATTATTTAACAAATTCGCTTTACAACCTAGAATTTGGTTTCACTGTGCTCATCTCATCCGTCCACAGCTAGCACATGCTGCTGCTTCCGATCCATGTGGAGATGACACTGATGGTTCCTGCCAGGGTGTTTTGTTTTCCTCCTGTTTTAAACTGTTGAATAGTGTGGTTGTGAATCAATGTCCTGTGTCCTGGTAAAGATCCAGTGGAGCTGGTATTGCTTCAGGGCTAACGATATATGGTGGAGAAAACTCCCTTTGTTTTCCTCCAAACGTGAAGCTCCATACGTCAGCTCAGCGCCCTGCTTGAGTCAGGGTAACCAACAGCCTTTGGGAGGAGTTGTACCCAAAGCAGCGATGTTCCTATGCTGTTAAATTCCCCGGTTCATTCAGACACAGGTCTTTGTGCCACTGGGAGCTTCTCCTTTCCGCAGCCTGTGTGCGCATTGCTGTCGTATGAGGGAGCGTGTGTCTGAGTGAAGGGCTCCATTTCTAGGTGGTCAGTGGCAGGACAGAGCAAAGGGAGTTGTTGCCTGAAGTCTCCCTCCACAGGCATACTTTTCTGGGTTTGTGTAGAGCTGTTGAGTATCAGGAAGAGACCAGGATACTGGTTAGTGCATGGTGGGAACGTTAAGAGAGAATTGCTTGTACATTGTTTTTTTCTCCTGCGTTTGCTTATTGTTAAATCTGAACTGTGCTGTTCTCTGGGGGCTGTAAACTGGTGCTAGTCTGAAATGGTGATGTTTGAGTGTCAGCTTTGGTGTGTGCCAAGAGGATTAATGTCCTCTAAAAATTACCTTTGTGGTATATTTTGAGCTCGTTACAGCTACTGTCAGTGGATCACATACAGTTTCCCAGCACTTATAAATGATGAAATTTGACTGCCCCTTTTGTTATGTGAATTATGTGCCAGCATCTACAAAACCTCATTCCGTGTGAGGGAACAAGTGTGTAATTTAAGCTAACTCCCTGGGGGAGCTCGGGAGGTGATGAAAGCTGCCGGTTGCTCCACTGAAACTTCCTCCGCTGCTGTTGCTTGAAGATGGTGTTTGGGTTTTCCCTGGCCTCAGTCAAATCCGGTAACAGACTTTATAACTGAGTGATACATGGTCCTTGTGCTTTTCTGAAGCTTAGGGGCATATCTCTTTATGAGTGCCAAGTCCTTCCCCTTTCCCTCCTGAGCACAGATAGGAATTCTCTCTCCGTGTGTCGGGATGTGCATAACACCATTGCTAGCCAAGACCTTTGATGACTTCTGCACTTGTGCGAGTATGGAAGTCGGGGGAGCTGACCTCTGAATCCAGCGGGCAGCAATTTGCTGACATGACCTTCCCTGTTTCATTGTGCCAGTCCAGCTTCCATTGCTGCCTTCTGACACTGAGAAGTGTTCACCCACACTGCTTACATATTCCGGGGGCTGCGGTTTAAGTAAAACACTATTTAACTCAATGGTGCTATTGATTCATTTTCCGTAGCCTGGGGCCACCAGCAGGAGAGGGCTGTGGAGTAAAGACTTCAGTGCTAATATGTATGATTGTTGTCAATATGGATCTACAGGGAGGGCTTGGACAGTTAGTCAAAAGCCACAAACTGCATTAAGCAAAAGTTGCATGTACACATTCCAGAAGCCCTAAATGTGGCAGGTGCTCTCAAAGGTTTGCACAGGAACTAGGGAAATTTGAGGCCCAAGTGTTTGTAGGTATGAACAACAGAATGGGAAACTGTATTGTATCCTTGACAACTATAGTCTTCTTTTACTAGGGTCAGTTGAAATCAAGTGCAAGGTAATGAACCCTGCAGGAGGCAAAGGACCCTTTCCTATGGGTCATTTCCCAGGTACAGGTAGAATGCATTTGGGGAGGAATGCGGAATCAAAAGCAGCGATTCTGTTGCTTGTGGCTGCTGCTGTTTATTTTCAGATCACAGAAAGAAAAAGATGGCCTTGCTTGTGTCAGGCTGTGAACATGAGAGTGTGGAATAAAAAGGCACATTCATAGCTTTTCATCCTTTCCAACGGTCAGCAGTAACTGTGGAGGTATTACTACAGCCCTCTATCAGGCTTAAAAATTCAGTTCAGTTTTGCCAAAAGGCCTCTTATTATTTGTGGCGTGGCATCATAATGAGCTGGAAATTATGCTTATTCTGTTTCCCTCACTTACATTTTGAGGCAGTGAATGTGTAAATGAATATTACATTCATTTCTCCGTCCTGCACCACTTACTTTTGTGCTCACTCTGTTTGCTTCGTGTCTCCATTCCCATCCTTCATGGAGAGTTCTCACATCCAGCCGTGCCTGTTTCTGAGCCTTCCCAATTTTCATCTCTGCTCCCCGTTGCTTTGTTTTGGTGACTCTGTCTGCTGGGTCAGTGTGCTGCTTACGGCAATAGCCATACCTGCTCCTGGTTGTATTTGGCTTCTCATCTGCACAAGGAAGGCAAGGGTGGGATTCTCCCAAGGGCTCTGTTAGCATGTGGAGTCCATGGCTGCTGTGCCTACAGGACCCTCTTTGACCTCTGGCTGGGGGAATACAAGCGGAGAAGGTGGCTCAGCTCTGCTTTTACTGAGCGTGCTGGCCAGTCTCACTAGCAAAGATGCCTTTGATTGCAGGTCCCTGAGCAGGGAATGTCCCAGCCAACAGGGATAAGGTGAGTAAGGACATTTGCTTAGGGATCTTCTAAAAACCTGTTTCCTCCTAGCAGTTAGACAGCTGTTTGTGTTATTTTGTTCTTTCTTCGCTTAACCTTTTGTGTGATTTGGAGTTTTCTGGTCTCATCTTAAAGCTTTCTGCTTCAGCATAAAGTTGTTTCTGGTATGTGCTGCTTGTGAGCAGGTTGGAAACCGACTGCCCTTGCATGAGGGGAGGAGAGCAGCCACACCAGAGGAGTGTCATGTCCCCTCTCGGGGAGTATGCATGGAGAGCTTGGGGTTTTCTGCAGATGCCTGGCCCCCAGTCAGCTGGTGATGTTTGCTAGAGCCACTGCAGGAGCAGGATTTGCAAACCATAGAGTTGCTAAGATATATTAGTGTCTGCGCCAGATGGTTGCTCAGAGGCAAGGAGAGTGCGAGGAGCTGTAGGCAGGAACAAGCACTTCATGAGTATGCTCTGTTACCTGTCCAGAAACGCAGTGCTCTGACTGGTGTCATTTCATTTCATCCCGATTAGATTATCTCAGCATTAAGCACAGCTGCAGGTATTATTTTTAGCTGTTGTCCTAAGCAGTAGTCTGAGGAGAGCCATGAGTGTTTGTGCTGCATCAACTCTAGCACTACCTTCTCACCAAAAAACACCAAACCAGCACAGGTGCCTATTGGCTTCAGTCAAACCAGAATCAGCTCAGGGATGGTCTATAAACCCTTCCCCGTTTCTGATGAACTTAAGGGGCATTTTGCTGTCAACACTTGTGATGAAGGACATAATTTTGACATTAGCTGGGAGTCAGAGCAAAGGGCGATGGGAAGTGGGGAGATGGGGGGATGCCAGCTACTCCCAGACAAGCGTTCTGCTCAGGGCTTGCTTTGCACGGTGTTTTGTGAGCTGCAGAACATTGCTTTTCCTGCACCTGGGCCCTTCACTTGGTGGACAAATGAAATGCAAGAAAATTGTGCGCTTTCTGCCTCATTTTTCTTCCCCTTGTTTTGTGTTTCTGGGGCTCTCTGGACCTCATTGGAGTTACCAGCTGGTGCATGTGGGGAATTGGGGTTTGTGAGCAAAGGAGGACTAGGAAATGAATGCCTGGACATACAGCTTTGAATTCCATCTCACGGCTGAGTGTCAAAAATAAATAGTGCCCCAATCTCTCCAGTGATACGGGGTTTTCTTAGTATTGATTGTGCACTCCTGGGCTCCCAGCCAGCCTTTTGATTTCAAAGTTATCACCAGAAATAAAGGCTGGCTCCTAGTGTGGAGGGGTTGACAGCGAGAGTCCATACATTTGTGGCTGTGCTTGCAAACTGCTTGATGTAGTGCCCAAGAGAGACGCGCAAGCAGCTGAACTACTCAGCACGTGGCTAACATCAAATTAATGCCGTTATATCTGAAAGCAAATTCCTCCTGCAACACAGTTAAAGACAATCGATGTTCCCATTCATTCCTTTTGACAGCCTGATATAAGGTAATTTGATTTAAACGTCCAGATGAGGGAGAAGCAAGAGGCACTTCTTAAAAAGATGAAAATAAAAGCCCACTCTCTTCATACAAAAAATGCCTTCTTGAAGGAACAGATTAGCAGCCATACAGTGCAATTGATTCACAAGAGCCCATGGATTTCAGTGGAGAGCTCTGTTTAAAGATCAGTAGGGAATGCTACAGCATGAGTGCTTTTGCCACTGTGGTATTCAAGCAAATGCTTGATGTTAATTCCTTCTCAGGCTTTGGTCTAGGGCCAGGAGGGTTTGGAAGGGCATTTGACTGGGTTTCAGAGAGTAAGCTGGCTGTGTATGACTTTGCCTTTGCTTCATTAAGGAAATCCTGTCAGAGGATTACAAATACAGACCCTCTTTCCAAAGTTGCCATGGCTGCAAAGGCAGCAATGTAGTTGTGCTGGCAAGGCCAGCAGCCAGAATCAGAAGTTTTACTAAGTCTTTGCTTCTTTGCTAATTGTATGACCTTTCTTGAGGTTCTCCTTGTATGATGGAAGTGTTCATTTCCACCTCCCAGGCTGCCCTCGAGGTCTGTGTTTGGCTGTGTTGCAGGATTTGGGAATGTAGAAGTGATAGGCTGGCACTGGTGAGACTTGCCCAGAGCAGAGTCTCTCAGTATCCAGCACTGCCATTTACATTTTAACTGCACCTTTCCAACAGCTGGAAAAGAAGGCAAAACATGCCGTGGGTGTTTTTCAGTGGAGTGCCATACTGGCAGAGGGCTGGTGTTTCGTCTTCCCAAGCACTCACATCACTGCTTGTGCTTTGGGATTGACTTCTTGGCTGTGCAGCTGTCACTACCCTCCTAGAAAACTAAGCAGGCTAACATGGAACACCAGTGTAGATCCCTTTTTAACCATCCTCCACAATGCAGACCTTTGGGGTGAGACCCAAATGGCAGATGAAATGAATTTAAAAGCTTTGGGCTTTGCATGGGGTAATATTGTTCTTAACATACCACCGTTACAATTTTGGCATCAGGCTCTATCCTGGGTACCTTGCCAGCAGTCAGAAAACCATTGGGTGTGTTAAAAGAGTAGTCTAGCCCATGGTTATGATCACACTAGAGCCACCAATGAGATTAGGATTTGATCTGTGTTACAAGTTAGAGCCGTTCTGAATCTTACTTTGATATTTATTTATTCTTTTTCTTATAATTTGTTTATTAATTATTATTAACTTCTTCTGTGTCCCTTGACTATGGTATTTGAACTACTCCTATGGTTGCAGAGATCTGTGCCTCAAAGAGGGCTAGAACAGATTCTCCTGGAAGGCATGCTGAGGCACATGAAAAACAACAAGGTGCTTGGTGACAGCCAGCATGGCTTCACTAAGGGGAAATCCTGCCTGACCAATCTGGTGGCCTTCTATGATGGGGCTACGGAACTGGTGGACAGGGGCAGAGCAGTTGATGCCATCTACCTGGACTTGTGTAAAGCCTTTGACACTGTCTCCCATGACATCCTTCTCTCTAAGTTGGAGAGACATCAATTTGATAGGTGGACCACTCGGTGGATAAAGAACTGGCTGGATGGCCGCACGCAAAGAGTTGTGCTCAATGGCTCAATGTCCAGCTGGAGACCAGCAACGAGTGGTGTCCCCCAGGGATCGGTGTTGGGACCGGTCTTGTTCAACATCTTTGTGGGTGACATGGACAGTGGGATTGAGTGCGCCCTCAGCAAGTTTGCCGATGACACCAAGCTGTGTGGTTCGGTTGATACACTGGAGGGAAGGAATGCCATCCAGAGGGACCTTGACACGCTTGTGAGGTGGGCTGATGCCAACCTGATGAAGTTTAACCATGCCAAGTGCAAGGTCCTACACCTGGGTGGGAGCAATCCCAGGCACAGCTACAGGTTGGGCAGAGAAGAGATTCAGAGCAGCCCTGCAGAGAAGGACTTGGGGGTGTTGGTCGATGAAAAGATCAACGTGAGCCGGCAGTGTGCGCTTGCAGCCCAGAAGGCCAACCGTATCCTGGGCTGCATCAAAAGGAGCGTGACCAGCAGGTCAAGGGAGGTGCTCCTGCCCCTCTACTCTGCTCTCATGAGACCTCACTTGGAGTATTGTGTGCAGTTCTGGTGTCCTCAACATGAAAAGGACATGGAACTGTTAGAACAAGTGCAGAGGAGGGCCACGAGGATGATCAGGGGACTGGAGCACCTTCCATATGAAGACAGGATGAGAAAGTTGGGGCTGTTCAGCCTGGAGAAGAGAAGGCTGCGTGGAGACCTCATAGCAGCCTTCCAGTATCTGAAGGGGGCCTATAGGGATGCTGGGGAGGGACTCTTCATGAGGGACTGTAGTGAGAGGACAAGGGGTAATGGATTCAAACTTAAACAGGGGAAGTTCAGATTGGATATAAGGAGGAAGTTCTTTACTGTAAGGGTGGTGAGGCCCTGGAATGGGTTGCCCAGGGAAGCTGTGAATGCTCCATCGCTGGCAGTGTTCAAGGCCGGGTTGGACAGAGCCTTGGATAACATGGTTTAGTGTGAGGTGTCCCTGCCCATGGCAGGGGGGTTGGAACTAGATGATCTTCAGGTCCTTTCCAACCCTAACTATTCTGTGATTCTATGATTCTAGTATACTGGAACCTGCTGGGTGCTCAGGGCAAGCCAGGACTGAATGGGTTCTGTGGAGTGGGTGTATTTCAGATTCCTGCCTGCTTTCCCATGAACTGCTGAGAACCCCTTCTGCTTTTGTACCAGGAAACCCTGGCCGTGTTGCTTTGGAGTTGCTGCGTAAACTTTACCAACTACCTGGTGTAATTCTGGGCTTGTTCTCTTGCTCTTACAACTGACTACACTGGAAAAGAGACTGCGTTGTAGACAGTATTTGCAGAAGTGGTTACCCCTTAGCTCTTCACCCAGCAGTTGTCCTAAGTTAGGTGCTTGCTGGCAGGAGGCTGCTCACTGGGACGTAGCGCCTTAGGGCTGCTGTATCTTGGCAAGTTGGTGAGTGCCCTCGAGGCTGCCGGTGTTCCTTGAAGGTGTGGTTCCATTTCAAGGCTTGTACACCTATCAAGTGTAAACAGGATATTTTTCTTGCAGAAACAGTAAAGCAGCTGGGAAATAAAGCTCAGCCGAGTCTGGTTCTGCACTCCCAGTGCTTTCCCTGGTGAAATGAACTTGAGTTCTAGTGCTGTCTGAACCTGCTTAGCCCCCGGTTTAACAGAGACAGGTAGGAAAGCCAGCATCCATTCATCAAAGAGATGGAGAAAGGATGAAATGAAGAGTAATCTGGGTTAGTTACAGAATACTGGGAATTGCTCCTTTGGAGTTTCCTCCTCATCTCCATCATTTTCCTCGTCCTTGCTCTGTTAGGTGTCCCAGCTGCTGGCAACGATGCGCTGACCAGATCAGCCCTAAAGCTTCTAACCCTGTTGTGGCATAAGCTTTGATTCACTTTTAACATGCATCTAAAACCTCATGTTTATCTTGTTTTTAATCACATAACCTTGTGTTAAAGCTGCACACAACAATCTGTTCTACAATGGTTTCTCTTTCCTGCTCTTGCTTACAGAGATTGAATGCTTCATAATGGTGACTGCCTTTCCCTGGGTGGATATTTTCTTTCTCATACATCTCTATGTGATACAATTGATTCTCAGCTGTGTTTCCTTCTTGCAAATTTTTGCTAGACCCCATGTTGGGAAATGGGAGGGAAGGTCTCTGGCTGTCAGTAACACGCTGATACACCAAGATGAGATGCTCGGTTTGAAGTCTAAAAATTACTAGCAACTACTGAGAAACATGGTGACTGGGGCCCCAGAGAGGACTTGGTTGGATCGCCCAATTTGCTTAGTGGCAAAGCTGTTGCTGGTTTCAGCCAGGTAGAAAAAAGCTTTTGCATTTGGTTCAGAAAAAAGCTTTTTGCATTTGGGTATGTGGGAAGCTACCCCCAAACCCCAGGCCTTAAATGATACCCAGTAGCCCTATAAGTGCCATTTTATATACACATGGCCTTTGTATTTTACTGACTGGAAGTGAATTTCTGCTATGCAAGGGTTTAAAATGAACTGGCAAGTAGCATTTGGCCCCTGCTTTTCCTCTGGGTAACTCATTTTTGCAGTCCTTTATTTTCCAGTAAGAAATGAATATGCACTTTGTGTATAGTCTTTCTGTACAGTAATTTTTCATGATGACAAGTGCATTATGGTCTCTATCACAGAGAATAAAGCAAAGCTCTTGACATCTGCAGTAATAATGAAAAGGGTGGGTTTTTAAAGTCTGCGTTGACACAGAAATAGTCTATGTTTTTGGAGTACACAGTTCTGAAATGCAGATGTATCATAATGAAATTCATATCAGTTGTTCCCACATTTGGCTTTGGAGGAGGTATGGAAAAATATCTGCTTTTTGTAATAAGTTTAACATAGCAGTCTAATAATTTCATTAATGATTTCCTCCTCAGGATCGCATTTTCAAAGCCATGTACAATCATTTAATTGCGTGCCTCCTTATTAATATTAAACACAATTAAAATCCCATTATGCCACTTTGAAAATGCACCCCTTGTAGTAAGTGCAGCTTCCACACGGAGTATCCCAATATCACAACAGCTCTTCAGCATTTCTGCTTTCCGAGTCCTGGGGCACGGACTGTCAGTGCCGTTACCTTACCCGTGTTACCTCTGAAATGCAGAATGACACAATACTTATGGTTGCTTTATTTGGTCGTGTTTGGCTTTTTCAGCCAACTGGAGGTTTTCCTTTGTGATTAAATAATAATCCAAGAGGTTGTTTGTTTGAGAAGTTAAAAAATAACAGCAATATCATGAGCGTGATGTGGTACATGCAGTAAGACCTCTGTTATTTATCGTTTGTTTACTCATCCCTCGAGGAGCGGAGAGGAAAGCTCCCATAATGTGCTGTCAGAGAATGTGTCTGCCAGGAGATAAGCAACCGTCTGCTTTAGCAGGCAGCAGATTACAAAATGGCCTTCGCAGCCACTGTTTCAGCCTCCCTGAAAACACAGCCAGTTTTGAACGCCAGGAAAGCCCTATTGCTCAACATAGGGTTTTCTACTTCACCAGCAGTAAAGAAGGGTGCTTGTGTGGGGCAACCTGCCAGTGCAGTTCACTTCTGCACAGGCTGAGTGGTAGCTTTTCAACATCCTCCTGTAGCCCCTTAATGCTGGTGTAGGTGGCTGCCAACGTGGGGACTTCGGGTCCTGTCTGTGCATTAGCTGGGGTCCCTGTACTGGTGGGTGCCCAGAACGAGCAGTGTGCCAGTACCTGCATGTCACAGGATGTTCCCTAGAAAGCATAGGAATACAAATAGTCATTATTAATATACATACCCATGCCCATTTATTTGTATTTATGTAGAAATACACATGCAATGTGTATGAAAAGATAATACCATGGAGTTGAGCACAAAATGGTGCCACTTACCTAAACCACCTTCTCATTTTCCCAACCTCAATCTGGGTTGTTATTGGATATAATGAGCTGCCATCTTGACTCTGTAAAAACTTAGGAGTTTGATTTGACAAAAAAACCCAAATTAATAAAACAACATACAGAATTCATCCCATCTGTGGCCATTGCCAGTGCCTGTCTAGAACTGCTTGTGCAGTTCTTTCATGGCTTGTCACTGAAATTGTGCAATATTTAAAGCCATGTCAGATAATCCCTGTTTTCTAAGTAGTATTAACCTGTCAAGGTAAAGGCATATAATCTTACAGTTGCCTGACAAGCTGCATTATTTGTTCTGTAATGTTAATTTGTGCTGAGGCTCCATGGTTAGTTGTAGCTGGGTGCATGAAACCTGACAGTGTTCTGTAACTCCAAATAAAAACGGGCTCCTTGATCAGTTTTTCACATAGAACGCTTGATTCATCTCTTCTGACTTAATTTAGTGGCAAATGCTGAGTTTAACCTTTCTCACAAGTACTTGTTTTCAGGAAGGCTGATGATATCAATAGCAGAAGTGAGATGGATATATAGATGCTGAAGTGGACTGTCATGATTTCTCTTTGTCTGGATGAGGGGTGCTTTGTTTGTAAGGGTGAAGAGGATTGTTCTGTGGGCAGAGACGATCACAATGACTGATTTATGAAGGTTGTTTCAAGGCAATCATACTTACAGAGTTTACTCCAGCTTCGATCCAGTATTTAGTTCGTTAAGGTGTTGACACAATCTTGCTGATGCTTTTCTTAAGTGGATTCTGCTCACAGCCAGTTTTTCAAAGCAAACAGATGGCTTTTCAAACAGTGCATGCCCACAGATTGTTTTTTCTGTGGTCTCTACAAGTATGGCAGTTCTGTGAGAGGGGGCTGGTTTGTCCTTAATTTTCTTGTGACAGGTGATGCAGAATAATTGTTGTTCCTTGAACCAGCTGTTTGAAAATAAAGAATACAAGTTGTCTAAGACATAGATCAGTTGGTCTGTACATGAATGAAACTGCACTGTTTGGATGAGTCCATTTCTGTTTTTAGATCACTGTACAATAAGAATGTCTTCAAAATATTGGAAGTGTGCTCAGGACGAGTGTTTTCCTTCTTGGAACCCAAAGACACGTTGTGCATTTCCCCAGCTGAAATCTGTACTCTGAATTGCCTGGTTAATTAAATGCAAAATCAGAATATGCGTAAGGGAGGGCGGGTGGCTCAGCACCCTCACAGGGGGTGTGAAGTCCCTTGGCTTCTGAGGACTTCATATACAAGTCATGGCAGAGCAGACTCAGGCTGTTATCCTTCAAGTGAGGATGTGTCAAATCCCCAGTAGCTTCCCTTAAATGAGTGCCTCAGAGAGTCGCCTAGGCAAAGACACAGTTGGTGGGCTACTCTGATAGAGATTCCCGTGCTTTGCCCTCACTCTGAGAAGAACAAGGAGGTATGAAGTTAGCCACATAGACTCAGCTCCAGCTCTTTTTGTATCAGCTTATGGAGCTGTATTCATCTTGTGCTGCTGCATGGGAAATCCTCTGTCCATGGTGTAGGTGAGATAGTGAGTTGTGGCCATGCCAGAGCAGAAGCCTTTCCCCGTATGCCACAACTAAGGGGAGACCAGGTGCTTCAGGGTTCTGGGCTTTCACTGTCATCATTTTACCTCCCTGTTGCACTGGCTCTCCCAGGTTTTGGGCTTAGTTGTTCTTGGTGCTGTAGGGGTGTCTGCTTTTAGTTGCTTCTTGTGCCAAGGGATTTTTTCTGTCCTTCTGCATGAGTACATAGTGCCAATGTTTGACTTGGAGAAGTTAAGGCTGCAAAGCATCATCACATCAATTTTGTCTGCTTGTTGGTGCAGCCTTTGCTGTCTTCAGTCCCATGTGCACGATAAGAAATAAGTAGCAGCCCACTGCAGCCAGGTCTGTTTCATCCTACAACCAAACTAAAACTTCATTTGTGTATCTGCCACCCTTTTTGATAACATTGTCACTTCATTCATGATACTTCTGTTGGATCTCTTTGCTTGTGCTGCAGTGTGTTGTCCCTGTCACTACAGCACTAATGGCACAATTCCTCTGCTACTTGCAGGCAGTGAAGGAGACAGGAGCGTGCCGGGTGCTTGGGGCAGCTATGGAACTCTTGAATTCCTGCTTTTAGTCATAAGCTCAACCACTGCCTTAAACGCAAGATCGCAGCTATGTGCAATATATGGTGTGTAAATTATTCTTGTTCTGCTTTTTTTCGAACCATGGCTCCTCGCTGGATCCCAACCTATTTGTCTGTGTATTCCCATGACTCTCATGCTGCCAAGATACAAATCTCTTCAAAAGAGCTTCATACTGACTAGCACTGAGGCATTCATACAGTCCCAGTGCTTTTTGTTATTCTCACATTGAGTTGGATTCCCAGCATCTGGGTGGTGATTTGCATCGTTCAGCAGGGACAGATTCATGTCACCAGGAGGTGAGGCAATCACGCTCTCAGGCGCGGGCTGCTATCCCTGGGTGACGTGGTTTCCCACGTGGTGTTTACCAGTGCAGTGGGACTTGCAAGCCACCATTGTTTCTTCATTGTGAACACTGTTTGTGGGGGCTGAGGCAGTGTGAGTCCAGTGCCAGGCACTAGTGAAGGGAGAGCTGTGCTCATCCTTCCTCCTAGCTCTGGGGAAAGGGAGAGCAGGGAGATGCTGCCACTGCTGGAAGGTGTTGTGCTGTGACTCGTACAACACATCTGGTCAGTGACCAGTTACCCCTCTGGTATGTCCCAGGTCCTGCTCTAGTACTTGTTGTCTCCCCTGAGACCTTGCGAAGTGTCTGTGGTTTGCAGGAGGTCAGGTTAGGTTGCAGGGATGCAAATGTGACATTTTGCTCAGTGGAGGTATTCCTTCTCAATACGCATATAACCAGCTGCAGCGGGTGGTGTACTTCAAGCTGTACTTGGGCTGATATTAGGAGAAGAGCAGCTCAAGTTCTTAGTGATACTGAATTTTAATAACCGATGCATCTCCTGGCTCTTATTTATTTGTATCTTCTAGTACCAGAATCTTGTCACTTCGTGGCACTCGAGGTATCAATATTGCATAAATATTCATTTTGGCACTTCTGAACACCAACTCCTTAATACAAATTTCATGTTACACATTTTTCCTGATAGTTACATCCCGTCAGTCGCCTCACCTTTATGTGCTCTGAGAAGATACATAAGCAGACCTCTGCTCAGAGTCTCTCATTCCCATTCACCTGTTCAAAGGTCCCAAACAAAATGGTTCAGTTGACTTAATTGCTACAAGACGCTGTGTTTCATACAGGTGTGCAGCGTGGCCTGCCTCTGCTAAAGGAGGGCCCAAGGCAAATTTGGGTGCAATGAGGTGTAGGTAGCAAGCGTCTCACAGCTCATATGGGACCCTCGGCTTGGGACGCACAGCCATTGCCCTGTGGGATCTGATGCCAGGACACAAGGACGGAGCAGGGGCTCCCATGGGCCATCACTGCCCTGTCCCTGGCAGGTCCTCACTGTTGACTGTGGAAGGGGAAATGCCTTCACCCACAGGCTCCTTGTCCTGCTCACCCTGCCCACTGTGCTGGCTGCTGCCTTACTCAGCGAACTTGGTGCTGAGCTGCAGAAGGAGCTCCAGTCCCTTCCCAGGGACTGGCATTCTTGGCAGAAAGAGGGAATTTGAGACACAAGCTGGGACAGCAGCAGGGCAGAGACACAAGAGCAGTATTGTCTCTTTCGGTCGTGAGCGTTGTGTGTGACCCCTGACTCTCTCCTGCATGTCTGTCTGTGCATCCTTAGGGCCAAGGAGATCTCCTGAAGAACGCCAAGAACGAAGCCCTGGAGAACATGAAGCAGATCCAGCTGGCGTGCCTGTCGTGTGGACTGAGCAAAACTGGGAGCGGGCACACAGACGCCAAGTCCAAACGGTGCCTGGAGGCGATACAGGAGAAGGATACCGGAGATGAGAACGGGAGGCTGTGAGGGGAGGCAGAGCTGTTGCATTTGTCGCAGATTTCAATAACTAAACTATTTTTTTAAGGCATTTAGAACTTCACACAGGAGTGCCCTCTACAGGGTGTCGGTAGTATTAAAATCCTCACAACGTCAGTATTTTAATGCAGTTAATTTATCTAAGTTAAACTCTGGTAGTGAGATTTCTAACGAAGCCGAGCTGTCTGTATGCAAGTGCGCGCATGTGTGTGCACATGCAGATCCTGTAGACGCCCTTTCATGCATTACATTAGCCATTTGCTAATTTATTCCTTTGTCATCTTCGAGTAGGCTTGTTCATTCTGAAGATCAAAACAAATAGGGAGTACTTGTATCGGTTTTGTGCTTTGTTTTACTCTCCAGTTTTTATCATTGAACTTATTGAAGGTTACATTACTGTTAGGCTGTCCAAACAAGCAAATGCAACCAATGTCACTGACAGCTGTTTTTGTGAGGGCAAAGCCAGTGGTTTGCTGCAGACCCTGAACATGATTTTTAGTGAATAATTCAAATGAAGTAAATGAGATATTAAATGCTCAGAGTTGCTGGATATATTATGATTAGATTTGAGGTGTATATTTCACTGAGTTTTAGCAAACTGCTCTTCAGGATACACCCAGGCAGCACCTATTAATGTAAGAACTAGTTGATTTATTTCATTCCAGTGAGTCATTGCCACCTGGTAGATCTGCAAGACAGGTACAGCCTTTGCTGATAGGCATTAACTCGTGTGGTAATGAACATAGCTAGGCAGCCCTGTAGTTACGAGGAGAGCTGTGAATGTCCTTCGGTGATCACGAACTCTGAAGGTGAGCTTCAGGCTGACCTGAAACACCCAGTGGTGCCAGTATTGGAAGGAAGGTTTAATAGATTTCACAAACTGTGAGCTTTACTGACAGAGGTGCGAGGGGTCAGACCCTGCTCACTGCCTTCTGCTGAAGATACTGAAGTCAGTTGGATGAAACAAGTAGGACGTGGCCTTAGTTTGGGCTAGGAATTCAAAGCAAGGCTGCAGGACTGCTACAGATGTAGTGAAGAGAAAGCTTGGGGGAAAAAACAGGGTACCAACATTTTTGTGCAGCAGCTACAAATATCCTGATGCGTGTCGTATGTTGAGGGTCATTCTAAGGTTGGATGCCTCTTTGTGCCGCTATAGAAAGGAGACAGAGAATGTCATGAAGCAATGCATCCTCATCCCTCCCAGTGTCCAGCTCATGTATGCTCACAGCATTCATTTCAATCGTTTTAAGTACTGTGCCCGAGTGTAGTATTTGTGTTACCTTTAACAGGACTAAGTGTTTTATGGTTATAAAAAAAGACTATATTTATTTAAAGCATTGCTTTTATTTTGAAAAGCTACTTTTTAAATTAATTTGATTAACAAATATGCTAATTTTTCTGAACTTAACAAAAAGTAATTGCTGAAAGTTTGACCATTGGAGAATCTTATATAGCTATTGTGTTAAGTTATTTTTGACTTCTTAATAACACTATTATGTTCATGTTGCACATTACGGAGAGAGTAAAGCTATGAAACAACTTTGACCCATGTTTTTAAAGTGATTTAACACCGAAAGTAACTAGTGAGACGTGGGTAAAGGTGGGTTAGTGTGGGTAACTTGCTTGAGAGACTCTTCTGCTCTAATAAGAATTGTGTTATTGCAAAGGTTAACTCAGGTGCCGTAAATACCATTTCAGTAAAACCTGACATACTTGTTCAGATCCAGCCCTAAATCCTCGTTTATTCCTCCATTGGATTATGTGTGTGTCTTCAGCCTTCACTGAGGTCTGGAGAGGGGTTTCTCTTGTGTTTCAGGCAGGGCATGAAACCCAGATCAATGGTTTGAGTGTACACGTTCACATTTTGCCCTCCTCGTTTACCTTCCTGATTTCATCATGGGCTGTGTTTATATGAAAAACAGCACATGGCTTGCAGTATTTACAGTTACAGAGAGTTGAAACTGTTAACTTCACACCACCAAATGTGAAGGACCAGCCTTTGGAAAGCATCTCTCCTGGGAGAGGTTGCTTCAGGAAGGCTGAGTGGCTTTACTTGGTGCTTAACCTAGAATAGCTTTATTTTTCTCAGTTTAAAAGGCTATCGTAATGCCTGAACTGCTGGCAAGATACCTTCTAGTCCCCCTTCCTTCCCTGATGTTATAAACAAATTGACGTGAAATTACACAGAGAAAGGCTTGCTTGCTTTCTGTGCTTACATGGAAAGTGGCACCACGTAGCTCTCACTCTATATGTATTTGCCAAACCAAAAGAAAGCAGCTGGACAGGAATCCCATAGCATGCATGCACACACCTTTCATGCCATGTTTAGCATTCATCTTGTATCCACTGTCAGGGTCATGCTGCAAGGCTTTGTGTGTCAAAATACAGGGAATATAAGACCTCGGGCACCCTGGATTGCCCCAAGGATCAGGCGTTGCTTCAGATGCTGGTGCCTATGGCTCTGCAGCCGGAGCAGCTCCATCCTCCCTGCATGTAGAGAGGGCTGGCAGCAAAAGCTCATCTCGCCTTCATCTGTGCCCCTTGAAGTCACTGGGAGTGGAAGCGGATGATAAAGCGGCAGTCAGTGCAAGAAAAATTCAGCCTTCAAGGAGGACACATGGAAAAAATCATATCAAGCATCAGCATGGAGAGCAGCCCTGCAGAGAAGGACTGGGGGTATTGGTTGAGGAGAAGCGCGACATAACCTGGCAGCGTGTGCTCGCAGCCCAGAAACCAACCGTATCACAGGCTGCACCAAAAGAAATGTGGCCAGCAGCCCAAGGGAGGTGATTCTTCCCCTCCGCTCTTGCGAGACCCCACCTGGAGTACTGTGTTCAGTGCTGGAGCCCTCAACACAAGAGTGATGTGGAGCTGTTGGAATGAGTCCAGAGGGCCACAAATGTGGTTCAAGAGCTGCGGGCACCTCTGCTGTGGAGACAGGCTGAGAGAGCTGGGCTTGTTCAGCCTGAAGAAGAGAAGGCTCCAGGGAGACCTTAGAGCAGCTTCCAGTGCCTAAAGGGGACCTACAAGAAACCTAGAGAGAGACTTTCTGCAAAGGCCTGTAGGGACAGGAGAAGGGGGAATGGTTTTAAACTGACAGAGGGTTCATTTAGATTAGATACAAGGAAGAAGCTCTTCCCTGTAAGGGTGGTGAGGTGCTGACACAGGTTGCCTGCAGAAGCTGTGGCTGCCCCATCCCTGGCAGTGTTCAAGGCCAAGTTGGACAGGGCTTGGAGCAACCTGGTCTAGTGGAAGGTGTCCCTGCCCATGGCAGGGGGTTGGAACTGGATGAGCTTTAAGGTCCCTTCCAACCCAAACTCCTCCATGACCACCAGCACATGAGGGACTGACACCTGGCCTTTCAGGAAGTGTTTCGTGACATGGCCAGCTTCTGGCAGAGGCACAACCACCTTCTCCGGGCCCTGTGCTGGTACCATTTGCCTGATGTCCCATCTGAATGGGTGAATACCACTTCTGGGGAAGTGATGTCAAGAAAGGGTTATAGGTATTTGCAGCTGTTTACAGTGTACTTTAGGAGCTAGAAATCAGAGAAGCTTTCTGGGACGTGGGGAAGTGTCTGCCAGAGGGAGTGCAGGAGCGAATCTACCCAGGTTCTCGTTCCAGCTCTGCCACCGAGTCCTACATCTCTGCAGTGTTTTCCCTGTGTCATCCTCTCACCTGTAAGGTAAGAATGATGTTTTCCTTCCCAAGCAGAGATTAGATTACTCATTTCTGAAGTCCCTTTGTACTGGTGCTCTCAGGAGGACACCCAGGCACTATGTTAGGGCTGTCCTGTAACAGCAGTGTTTGCTGGTGAGCGCAGGTGAGCCAGCATACGCAAGGACGGCTGAGCTATCACCTGCTTCCCTGTCCTGAGGGCGTCACTTCCTCTAGTGCTCAGGGATATGTTGTGCAGGCACTTGTGTGCCTGGATCCTACTGAACTGCATCTTTGGTCAGGCATGGCAGAGGTACAGCCACCTCAAAGGTGGTAAGATCCTGCAGAATTCCTAAGCAAAGGGTGCATGGCTCAGAGAGGTCCTGGCAGCACCTTCCCTGGAGCACAAGGCTGCAGCATGACCTCTACCTGTGTGTTAAGGAAAGGTGGATGCAAAGGTCTCGCTTGGGTTTCGTGTCCTCTGTGCGTGAAGGAATGCAGCCATGAGGTACAGGAAGAGGCTGAATTAGTCCAGCTGTTCAGACCTGTTAAGACCTAATTTGTCTTAAATCAGCAGGAGCAGTTCTTACCAAATTTCACATGCTGGCATGACAGCAGGACGGACTCCTTTCCCTTCTCTCTCCTGAGCTCAGCATGAGTTCAAGCCCCATGCTGTTCTGCTGCTTTCTCTATTATTTTTCATGCATTCTATTCCCTGTTTTTAAGGGGATGATGCAGCTTCCCAGTGCAAGCAAGGTGAGAGTTTTGCATGTTCCTCCTTCTGAGAGTCATCTCCCAGAATAGGTCATTATCAGGTAATTGCATGCACAGAGGGAGCTTTCCTGTATAATAATGCTTCTCTTCCATGTATTAGTTTAGACTAAAACATTAGGTCATAGCCTCCTTGGCCTCTGTCCCACTCCTATGGCAATAGATAGCAGCCTTGTGTGGAGGGCCAATTCAGGAAGCTTCAGGAAAGAAAAAAGGTTGCAGGAGCAATCTCTTCTTGCCTCCACCGCTTGCGGTGGGACCAAGAGTGGTGGCCCTAGCTCATATTGCAGCAGCAGCAGATGATGTACACGCTCAATAAACCAGGTATTTCCTTCTTGTAATGTGCGGTGCTTGGCAGGGAAAAGGTGATGGTGAAGGATGGAAGCACCTGGGCACAGTGAATATGCACTTGGGAATAGACATCCCGCCATGGGCATCAGGCACCCAAACACCCTCTCACCTCCCTGGGCGGGCATGAAAAACCCAAAGATTTCCATAATATTGTACCTGTGCAATTGTCTTCAAATTGCCACACCAAGCACAAGGCCATGTTTCCCCAGGCAGCTGGTGAGCACTGCTGGGATGCATTTCCCAGGCCCGGAGCGTGACTGCAGTTTGAGGCTGTTGTGGCGTGTCTCAGGCTGAGCAACCTTCCATTTGCTTTCCACAGCTGGTCCCTGGAAAAATGTTTCCTTTTTAAAACAACATTGAGGAATATGCGAGTTCAGTGACCGAGATGTGAGTGACCAGGCCAGAAATGTGATGTCCCACTGTCCCATCAACTGTTCTCTGCAATGGAGAGTCCTGTATGAGCCTGCCCCAGGTCATGTTTTAATGAGGATTTTGTATTCTCTTTGATTGGTTGAAGCAGTTTATGAATAAATTGCCTTTTTCAGAAAATATTCATGGAGTAGCAGAAATCCAAATCTCAGCAGGCAACGCATGAGCAGGAGGCAGTGTTACGTTTGACAGCTGCTTGCTGTCCACGGTCCACACCACCCTGCTCTGGAAACTGGAAGAAAAAGGAATGATTCCACAGGTGGGTATGAGCTATTGGTGGTGTTAGAAGTGTTTTCCATGTTAAACTGCACAGCAGGGACTCCTTCGTTTATTAACACATGAATATAGTAGGGGTATGAAGTAAATGTCAGATTTGAGGCCAAATGAAAGCGAGCATGGAGAAAGGTTGCGTGGCAGCGTGTCGTTTGTGGGAGGGATGCTGGGCTATGGGGGTCTGTGTGGGTGAGTGAGTGTTACTGCTGAGTGTGCACAGAAGAAGCCATCGCCCTCCCTGCAGCGTGAAGGGCTGTTTGGGCAGATTGGTAACCAGTGGGGTTGGTTTCCACCAGTGGAAGTTTGCACAGACCTCAATGAGGCTGGGGGCACGGTAGCCATGGTGACTGGTCCTATCTCTGATTCCTGCATTTGTGTGGCTGCAGGGTGGCTGTGGGAGAAACCCTCAGTGGATGGGAGAGTCTGTGGTTGTGTCCCTGGGACCTAGTGGCATTCCTGCCATTGGAGTCCTGCTGGAGCTGGGTGGGTTTGCAGGGGCTGGGGCTGCAGCGCTGATGGGCTGGGTGTGAGCAGCTTGTCACTGTGGTCTGGTGTATAGGAGTGCTGTTCAGTGTGGTTTGTGGCTGCAGATGTCAATCAGTTTTAAGTGACATCTTATTAAATCACCTCATTTGACTCTGGCATGCAAATACAAAATTGCTGTACTTCAGTGATATGATATGTCACCAACAGCATCATAGATATTTCTGCTTGCTGTAATATATCAGTTGTTATTGTTTTGTAAGTCAAAACTGATCATCTTTTCTTGACCCAAAAATATTAGTCCTCCAAGTTAGCCTGATTGAATACCTATAGTTCATCCTCAATGTCTGAAGTGTATTTAATCAAGAGTTTAGAATATGGGACGGGATTGAATGTGCCAGGTGAAGCATTAATTTGGGATGTCAGCTGAAAATACAGCTACGTAAAATACAAGGTGCACAGGATGGAGATTAGAAGTAGAGACTGGTATTAATCCGACTTGTATGGGAGCATGTATGGGAAGAATGGAAGAATAGAGATGAATGATTTGTATGCTGCTACAGATAGGGTCTGGCGGGCCAGCTAAACAAAATACAATTAGAAATGAGATGCAAATTATGATTCAGATAGTGGGAGCTGCTAGGATTGTTTATCATGCTGAGGGATGGAGAAGGGTACTGGCAGCCGCAGCATTAGCGTGCTTGCACAGGGGAGAGGGCAAGGAATGCTGCTGCTCCTTGTAAAGCAAATAGGCTGAAGTATTGAGCATGGCTGTGCTTTGTAGCTGGGTTCTAGCATAGTGAAAAATGAAGAAACGCGAGTGTGCTGGAAAGGCAGAAGCAAAGTATTGAAGAACACACTGGTATTGGCAAGTCCATTGCTTGCTGATGTTGATGTACCATTATTCCTACCTTTGCCTTTGGGATTCACAGGCCTTGACTTAGTTGTGCTCTGCTGGTCCGTTGATTCCTACTGAGGCCGGTCCCAGCCTCCCAGCGCTTGCTGCCTTGCCAAGGCAAGCGGTAAGTTGTCCCAACTCCCGAGGGGAGGGCAACACTGTTTCAGGACTGCCATCAGGCTGTGGTTTGGAAACAGAGTTAGTCTGAGGTAATTGATGCATTGGCCAAGAAAACGGTGTAGAGGTATACAGCAACGGGCAGCTGATGACATGGCAGAGTACCCCCTTCTCAGACTAGCCAAAGCATTTTGGAAGTGATTGAGTGTGGAGTTTGAGAACTATCATCAGAGTAAACCCAAAACACCAATCTGTGAGATTGGCTCAGGTGTGGATGCTCTGAGGTTGGCTGGGCTTGCTCCAAAGCAAACATGTCCCTTAAGGCAAGCAGGAGCCAATTCTGTGTTTCTGGAAAGCCTGCTGTGCTATTTAGGGTCTGAGCAGAGGCAAGGATGTGTGCGAGCAATGCAGCAGGCTGGGGGGTCAGCAAACCCAGGTGTATCTGTGGGTCAGGAGCCATCCAAACTTTGAGCATTGCCACACTCTCCTCTCTGGCATTTCAGACCCATGCCTTATTGGCCATCTTGCAGAGGAAAGCTTTTCCCTGGCCAATGTTGTCTGCAGAGCTCGGCCTCTTTACGTCTTACCAGCCAGCACACTGGGATGGAGCTGTTACCTGGAGCTGTTTGTCAGCGATCTGGGCACCGTCTGTTGCCACAGTTGACCACTGAGAAACGGAAAACCACACATAGACTTGCATCTAAATTGTTTGCTATTTGATACTTGCATTTCTCGGCATGGCTTGGTTGGCACCTGCCACTGGGTGCTTAGAAAACATGGTGACTTTTATTTCAGCAACTTTCTCCCATCATGGGATGTGTTAGAAGAGCTACAATGAGTGCAGAGAATTAATGCCATTGAATGCTACTACTGAGTGTGATGGTTCTGCTCGTGCTGCAGTGTGTCAGTTCCATAGAAAAGATCTTTTTGTTGCTTTGGTTATTGATTCTAACTTGATATTTCCTGGCAGGGTGATTGCAGTGAACGTGTATCTGTGGTTCAGCTGGGATTGTCTCTCCTGGGTCTTGATGAGATGTGCTATATGAAAACTGACACCATGGTCTGTCACACTCACTTTGTGCAGAGAAGCTGTTGCCAGGGGATTTTTTTTGTTAATGCTTAAAGGTCATAATTAACATCAAATGAACACAAATGTCCTCAGGAAAAATGTTTCTACCAGGCATCAAATTAAGGACAGATGAAAGTCGCCCAAGTCAGACAATGGCATTAACGAAGACAGAATGGCACCAGTTTTGATTTCTCCCATTATTTATATGAATTGGAGGTGGAAATTGACTAAATAGTATTTAATAATGATGTGCATATGAAAGAGCCTTAGGCCTGGTGAGGAATTTTTATTGCTGCAGCCTCCCAGCTGTCCAGCAAGAAAAAACAGCTCATGTGTCCCTAAACCCTCTCCACTGTCAGTGCTGAAATTGGTGTTTTTAGGCAGCAGTTTGTCCCACCTGTTTTAGCCATGTGCTTTAGGAGGGGATTAGCTTTATCCTAACGGTGCCTTCTTTGCACCATACTTTACAAGTATTCGTGATAGAAACCCTTGAAGACAAACCAAGCCTTTATCAGCTGGCTGTGACGGTCCATCACAAGGTGTACACTTGCACAAGGCCAAGTGATGTCTCTCTTTGGTCATTGTTGCATTCTTGAGTAATAAAATACAAGAAAGATGATGGTGGGGTTATGAGGATTCAGGTTATGTCTTTACTAGACAGAGGGGCGATGCTGCTGTTGCTTGCTAAGAACAGTTTTGCGATACTGAATGGTTTGAAGTCTCACATCTGCAAAAACCAAAGGATGAGAGGAGAAAGGGTGGATTTCAGCTCCACAGACCTCGTGCTCACTGCCTTAGGCACTGGGACCTGTGGTGGACTATGGCCCTACCACTGTGTGACTCCACAGGAGAATCCCCTGTTGCAAACATCAGACACCCCTGTCCTGAGCAGAGCAGCATTTCTGGCAGGAGCAAAGCCGCAGAAAGGAAATGGAGACCTGTGAGGAAGGCAAAGCACCGCCGCTTGTTTCATATGGTACTAACATTGTAACCCGATGGGAACATGAAGATGGACTTCAGGAGACTGAAGCAGACGCAAGGACAGTGTCATGAAACCTGGAAGCAGCATCAGGGATTCTAGGGTGTCTCTGCTGCTCCCACATAACTGAAAGTTTCAGCCCTCTCAGTGGGGCAAATTAACCTTTTCCCTGAGACTGGCTGTGCTTTTGTAGCACATCATGAATCCTCTGTTTCCTCCTGCGCTGAGAACAGTTGCCTTTCCCTTCTTTCCCTTCTCCTGGGAAAGGCAAATTGATTGTAGGGAGTTCAAAGAACGAAAGCTGAGCAGGTGGCTTTCTAGATTATACACTTTTCTTGGCAAGAGCTTCTTCTCTGAGCAATGTGCCTGCCTGCAAGAGAGAAACACAGAGAGCACTTTAATTCCCTGGAATGGGAGCAGCGGCGGCTGGAAAGTGAAGGCTCTGCAGAGTGAAGCTGAAAGGATGAATCTGTTTAACTGCACACGCTATTAAAACAGGCAACTGGAGAGAAAATTGCCTCTAATGGCATCCAGAACAGCTGAGATGTCAGATGGGGTTTTAGTGCCATTGCCCATGTGGTTATGTCTGCCTGAGAGAACAGTGCAAAGGGCAGCCGTGCCCTTGCCTTCTGCTGTGGTGGAGCACCAGCCCTTGGGCATGGGCAGAGAGGCCTGGCACGTGCGCTGCTCAGCACAGGCTGCAAGGACACAGGGTGATGGGGAGGAAGGTGTGAAGCCTCTGATCTCATGCTGTATTATAGGAAGTGAACATCTTCCTCTCAGAGAGGGCACCTCAGTCCTGTGAGGTCCCTGCCGAGTGGGTGGTTTGTGCCAGATGGCAGGGAAATAGGCCATGAAACCACCATCATTTTTAATGCCTGTTCAAGGAGTGGTGATGTTCATCTTTTCCTGGAAGGGCTCCCATAGGATTTCTGGTCTCCTGGGGCTGTGACTGTCATTATCTTAACACTACTGCACCCTGTGATATTTCTGCTATCCGAGTCCACCAGGAAAGGTGGTGTACCCTCAATGGATGCACAAGGGACATGGAGACAGAAAGTGAAGGCTAATGGGGATCTAAGCTCTGTGCAGAGCAGGGAACCAAACTTCTCCCTAGGATTGCAATGCAGCCTTCACCTTCCCCATGCAAACCACAACTCCACAAATTCTGTGAACCACTAAGTCCAAGGACAACTTGTAAGTGGGGGGTTAAGCTTTTCTTCCAGGCAGACGAGTGAGAAATGATGGGGATAAAGGTAATTAAATCAGATGTCTTTTGAATGTAGGTTATTTTGTAAGTGATTGAACAGAAATTTTTGAAAGCAGAGTTTAAGCAGGCATGAGATTAGCCAAGATTAGTATGGATTTCTGCCTGGTAGCCTAACTCTAATGTCTATCAGTAATCCTTCTTTCAGGTCAGTGAATCTTTGTGTAAGAAGGAAGAAAATACAGGTTATATGAGAGAGTTCAGGGGTTTTACTTATCACGTGAAAGGGATTTAGAGCTGTTTTGAGCACCTGAACTGCACCCAACATGTAAGGGTGGTTGGACTCTCAGAGGAAGGCACAAAGACATCTTCTCTTGTACTATGTTGATGCTTAAATGGAGAGTTTCCCGAAATGCTTCAGTCACAGAATTTTACTGGTCCCTTCATATGATGATATCTGAGCCCACCATTTAGGACAAGAGATATTTTTTCTTCCCCACAGATTGTTTTACTTCGAAACCCTGGTCTGTACAGCGTGAGCACAGGCTTCAATTCAGTAAAATCTGTGAGGGCCAAGCAACCCCTTTGCTTCAGTGAAACTACCTGTGCATCACACTGATGGTGAGAGCTTTGTGCTGAAGGGGAGCACAGAAAACCCAAGGTTTCCTGCAGCTGAAACACTTTCCCACCACAGGCAGGACTTCCCTATGCAGGGCTCTGCATTGGCAACAGCGAGCTGTGAGCTGGGCTACACCAGCTGCATTCACACCTTGGTGTGGGCTGAGAGGTCTCTGTGCTGTGCCTGGCTGCAAGGCTGCATCTCACCATCCCTGCTGGTTTGGTTTAACCACCTTCTTCCTTCTCATGGGTTGCAATGGGTTCTGAGCAATCAAACCTCTTTTGGACATGTTGGTGCAAGCTTGTCCTCGGCTGTTTCTTTCGGCTAGGATGAGCAGAGGCCTCCCCAGGGAACATCATACTGCTTGTTGCTGTTGTGCCACAATCTTCTACCTTGTTTCTGGTTCTTCTAGTGAACAGTCATCACTGCAAAAACCAAAGGACATCAGCAAACGCTGAGCAAAGTGATCATGGAAAGATTCCCAATGAGCACGCCGGATCTCTTCAGAGGGCTCATCTATCTCTGCTTGCACTTGGCTTGGCTTGGCTTGAAGAGCCAAAGGCACTTTAAGTCTCTTCTGTTCTGTCGTTAACTTCAGGCACCACAGTGCACCTGGTCACTGCATTAAAAATCCTTTAAAATGCTGTATGAGGGGGAAAACAAAGCGTTTGCTGTAACAAGTTCAGGTGCTGCAGCAGGACAACTAAATTGGTTAGATAAAGCAGATAGCCCTGCTTTGCTGGTCTGTCCTTTTCATGCGAGCTTGTGCTAAAACTGCTCCCTTGGGCTGCACAGCCTGAGCAGAGGGTGAGAGCTGTGCCCATCCTTGCAGGCAGGGCCAGTGTGTCTGAGAAAGTGACGAAGGCTTTTCCCCTAATGCCTGGGGCACCCTTGAGTGCCTGTGTGTGTGAGAGACCACTTACAAGCTGCCACACCTGCATTTAATCATTGTCGTGCTGAGGCTGAGAATGTCTCCATGGGATAAATGTGTGAGGTCCCATGTGTGGGGCTGTGGTGGTACTGCAGAGTGGCTTTCATGGCCCTGTCCCCCTTCCTGGGGGAGGAGGTGAGCCAAAGCCTGATGTCACATGGACACTGGCTGCATGAAGAGGCTTGTTTGATGTAGACAGAGTGATCCCAGGCGACTTTGCTTGACTGAGACATGAGTATCCTTTCAATGGAGCATACATGTTATTTCATCATGTAGGCTTTTACTAGGGCCATTTCTCTATTCATCCTGTAGGCTTAATCAAGTTCACCTATTTCCAAGAGCTGAGCTGATGCTGAAGGTGCTCGCACCCCACAGCAGCTGTGAGTCAAAGCCTTTATTTAAACCTCAGGAAGGAACATTTGTGTTAACATGCCAGATGTCATGTTTGTGAAGGGTTACAGTGTGAGCACGACTGTAACAGCGTGACTCAGCTGGTATGCTGTAACTTGGTTGTCTGTTTGTACCCCAAGAAAAGATCTGATTCAGGTTCCCAGTGGTTGAATGGTGTTAAACATGCATGAACAGCTAAAATGGCCTAGATTTGAAAGTTAATTAAGATCCAGCAAATTTGCCTGAAATTCAGACTCTTAGTTAATGTAGACTAAATATCTTGTTTGGCAAGCACTGAGCTGCGGAACTATCCATGGATTCAGGGCAGCTCCCAGTGGGTTAGTGCACGGCTGCTGCTACGTGACTGAAAACTGGCCGTGAAGTAAGAGAACAGGCAGTTAACCAAGAAGCTCTGAGGTAAAGACACCCCATCCTGTGAGGCCATGTTCTGTCATTATAATCCCTCTTGCTTTGGCTGAGCCATATGGCAGTAGTTCTTTCACAGCTCATCCCTGGAGAGCAGGTGATGCCAGTCTCCTGCTTGTAAATTAGCTGGTGCATTGTTAAACTGGACAGCAACGTGGGCTGCAGCAGATCATTGCGCTCCCCAGCAGTCAGTGTGGTACCGAGCTTCCATCACTCTTGTCTTGCCAAACAGAAGGGAGAGCAGAGGTGCTGGCTGTGGTCTGAACTATCTATGTTCACCCTGCTCCTGTCTTCTAAGGAGACCCTGCCCAAGCCTGGCTCCCATTGAAGGGCAGCAGCTCTCCCTCACAGCAAGGTAACCACTGAGGAGGCTGCAGCAGCAAGGATGCAGCCTGGGACTTGATTCAGACCATGGTCATGTCAAGGCATGTGATTACCTTGGCCCCTTTGCCTCCTCTGGCACCAAGGTGAGGATACTGTCATCCATGCTTATGTCAGGGGAAAAGCTTTTCTTGCCTTTTTCTTGCCTTCTTTGTCTTGGAGAGAGGTTGAGGGTAGTATAGCTGCACCATAGACTGGGAAACCTCTAGGTTTCGGGGGAATCACGTTCAGCCTGGAGTTTCTATGTTTCATGCATTGTTCAGCCTGGAGGAAGTCTCTGACCCGCTGCTAAGCTAGCAGCCTGTCCTCTGTATGAGCAGCTGAGATTTTCTGTGCTGGGTGGATGCCTTCCTAGCTTGGAAGGGGCAGTGCTGTTAATTCCTCTGTTTGGCTAGGCTTCTGCACTTGTGTCTTCTGAAATCACAGACTTCAGCGGTGCAATCCACTCTGTCACTGGAACTTGGGCAAGCTAGAGAGCCCACACCACATCTATAGGTAAGGTTTTAAAATGTGCTCTATTATCTGTGTGAAGCCCTAGGAATCATCTTCCACTCTTCCTTTCAAATGATTAGGGCCTATGAAAGACTGCTGACTAACAGGTGGGAGATAAGTAGGGACAGGAGTCTCCTGGAGGCCTGGAGCAAGCACAGTATGTTTCCATTTTCACGGGGAATAACTTCTTGTCTGTGACTGTGTGGGAAGCAAGGAGAACTGTTCCTCTTGACCTCCAGATTGTACAAAATGAAGCCTTCCTGGATGAGGGAAGGCTGAACAAATGTGGCTG
The DNA here is from genome assembly GCA_039720435.1 of Amazona ochrocephala. Lineage (NCBI taxonomy): Eukaryota > Metazoa > Chordata > Aves > Psittaciformes > Psittacidae > Amazona > Amazona ochrocephala. The sequence continues at coordinate 74,160,719 of CM077881.1, read as the reverse complement.
CTTTGACTCAAAGCTGCCTTTTTGTTGTACTTCTCAAACGTGAAACAAGTTGCACAGCTTTGGCACGATCTGCTGGTTTTCAATATTTATCTTACATTGTTTCAGATGTATATTTATAAATATATTTTATTCACTTGGCATCTTTATTTGAGCTTAATATTCATCTTTGGCATGAGTAAAATGAGTATTTTGGGCCTTACATTACACATGCAAGCACTGCTGGCATCTCGAGCTTAAAGACCTTGGTGCGGTAATAGGTGCCTTGCACGTGTTTGCTGTCTCCTAGCAAATGATGGGGAAGTTCTGCTGGAGAGCAGTGCCTGGCTGCAGCACACCCTGTGCCGCAGGGTGCAGATGGGGAGCCTGGCAGAGCTGCCCCCGTGCTGGGAGCTTAAGAACCTCCTTCTCAGACACCAGCCGTGAGCCCTTCGCTTTTGCCCTTCAGCAGCAGTGGCTGCGCTTCTCCTCTCCCACCTCTGTTTCTCCCTTTGTTGTGGTTTTCTTCCTGCTAAGGCTTTCCACCCTCCCCTCCCCTTCCATCCTCCCCGCCCCCCAAGGGTGAGCATGGTGCAGGTCCCTGGCAGTTGCCATAGAGATAACAGAGCCTTATCTCCACCTCTGCTTTTCTCCCCCACTGTGAAAGGTGCTCCTGCCCCACTGTAGCTTGGCTGGCTGAGCCAGCTGCATCATCCCAAATGAGTCAGGCTGCCCTGTTCCCTGACACATGAGTCCTGCAGACTGATGAGCTGTGTACCCCTGTCCTGGGTGGATGGATGAGCCATTATATTGTGCTTCAGGCTCCCAGTAAGTGGCACTGATCTGTGCACAGGAATGGAGGATGCTGAATATCCAAGTAGCCCTGCGGTGCAACTGGACATGATGATCCTGCTGGTACTTCCTAGCTCTTGCCCCTAAATCTCAGTCCACCTTCTACTTTCAAGCTTCCAGGGACCCTGGTCCTCTTTCGGTACAACTGCCGGAGCAATGAGAGTCAGTGGCTATGAACACCAGGATGCCACGAACCCCTGCTCCCCTGGGTGGGATGTGTAGGAGACAGGTGGACAAAGAAGGGACTTAACTGCAGTCAGTCCTTTCATTTCCCTCCCTCTGTGCCCTGGGTGTGACTTCAGGTTGCTGCAATCTGACTCGGTAGCAGTGCAGTGATATTCAGTGCTGATGACTGGCTGGGAGATGAGAGGTAACTGATTCTTTTCCTGATCTAATCTTACACCCCAGGGGAACGAGATCATGTGGAAACTAAGCAAAGTGCTGAGTGTTAGTGTCCTCTGCTGACCTCATGAATATGATTATCTGAAAGGATGAACTTTTACTTGGCAGCTTTGTACATGCTGTTCCAGAGCTATTATCTCGTACGTTGATTCAGTGTGATCAATATGCCTTCAAGAAGCTTGTCCTAAATCCATCTGACAAATTATTAATAGAAGTCATTTGAGCAGTCGGGCTGTTCAGAAAACTTATACTCCTTCCTTGTTCAGAAGCGTGGCTGCTGGGAATGCAGGATGCAAAATGTTAATTGTGCTTTGCACTTTCCTAAGGAGAGTTTCTGACAGAAGAGGAGCCTCGTTCTTTTGAAGTGCAGCAGAAATAGCAACACAACTGCTCCGAACTCAGACAACACATTTGATCAGATGCAGACAGAGGTACCCTGAGCCTGTATTTTCCTCCCATGTTTGCAGACATTTAGAGGAGCTGTTGTGTCTTTATATGGCAAAAAATGAACGGAACAGTAGAGAACTTAGGAAAGTTTGGAAAAGGGAGTGTATTTGAACAGTTTCTCAAGCACTGCAGGATAAAACCTGCCCTGCTTCCACCTAAATTGGAGCAAAGGAGAGAGACTATGAACTAGATGGTACTCCTAATGTCCAGTACCAGTTGATTGTTGGATGATACAGAAAATACTATCTTCATCATCTTCAGTAGGATGCAGGGGATTTGGCTAGAGGTGGAAGCACAGAGAGATGACTCTGTCTTCCCTGCAGAGACTCAGATGGAAAAACGCTTTGACGGGATAAATTAGATGCCGGAAAAAGACTTTCTGACCATAGCTGGTTTCAGTGGGCTTATTTTAATGGGAAAACTCTGAGCTGAGGGCAAAATCCACTGATGGCTCAGAGCTGAGCCATAAAGGAGTTGTAGGGTTTTTGTTTTCAATACTTTTGAGGTTTCCTCTTCCCTACTGACACCACTACTAAAGTGTTAAAAGATGTGAAGGGATGGGGACCAGCCCACTTGTAGCGTTTGCTTTCCTGCTGAGTGGCCACTAGCAGGGATGTTCTACCAATCAGTCAGAACCCACAGAAATTGCTGCAACTTCCAGAAATCTGCTTCTGCCATTCAAAAGAGGAAGATTTGGCTGTAAAGAAGGTGCTGACTTGGCGCTCTGAGGCTGAGTTTGAGACATCCTGAGTTGTTTTGGGAAAGTGCCTAATCCTTGCGCACTTCTTTCCTAGTAAGGCTGGACTCTTCCTGTCGCAAGCTGTTCCTGGCAGTGACAACACTGTATATTCAAGGTCCTGCCACCGCAGGATCCTGGTCTTGTCTGGAGACAGATGGTTATCCAACTGAAGGATAGCTATAAAAATCAAAATGCAGGATGTGGAAAGTACAAAACTAGATCGTAAAAAATCAGATTCTGTCATCACATTACTCACCAGTCCATTGGATTGTGGGCCAAGGTTATTCAGCCATGTGCCAACTGACACTACCTCTGGATTTCAGGCTTTTAGTGCTTTAGATGATTCCTGCTTGTCTTATGACTAATGGATGAGTGGTTTAGGCCTCAAAACTGTCCCAGTAACACTTCAGAGCCACTGGGATTATAACTATGAAATAGTAAACTGAAAAAAATCACTACTTGCTTCTCATGCTGGCTCGAGAAAATAGATCAAACAGATAACAGCTTTGAGACAATCCAGCTGTGGATATGCTTCCCCAAGAACTGGAGCCTTCATATGTTTATGATTGCAACAGCAGTACATGTGCATGTCCCCTCCAGCATGGCCAGCCTGTTGTCCAGCAGAAGCAGCCACTGACTCAAGCAGCCTGCCTGGCCCCCAGTGCACCGGCAGCTGTAGCAACACCTGGGTAGGGAGTGACAGGTTTAATATTGTTATAGCTCTGCTGAATGATGGTGCTGGAGCTGAAGCCAGGGCTCTGCTGGCCGGGTGAGGGATGCTCCAGCTGTACCAATTGCTGAGGAGTTTCCAGAAATACATCTGCATTTCTTCTCCCAGAGTGTTCTGAAGGAAGCTGCAGGGCAGCAGCAAGAGACACAGGTGGCCAACGGCTCCAACACAGCCTCAGGCACAGTCTTAAGGGGAAAACTAGTCTAAACATGTGAAAGTCTGTCTGTGTGCATCTGTGTGAGGAGCACACAGGTTTTTTCACTTCTTTCTCATGCTCCTGAGCCCGAGGGGCTCTGCCTGCTTGCCTGCTTCGCCATGAGCACCGGGCGAGCCTCTGGGGCAGCCTCAGCGCCAGCTTCTTGAGGGCTTATTTGGGAGGCTTATGGTGACCTTGCCTTTGCAGATTGCCTGGTTATTTGTGCCTGTGGTGTCTTCATTGCCACCACCTTGTAGTGCTCATGGATATGGCCCAGCACAGCTGTCTGGGGTACTGTTACGCTGGCTGGATGAGGATGCACAGTATCTGCTTCTTTCAGAGACAGTTCAAGCAAACAAGATAAATATGTCCCATATTAACACACCATCAGTGACCGAGTGTTCAAAGGAAGACAATAGTAGCCTCAATGGAAATCATGTGTGAAGCCAAAGGTGCTTCTAAATTTCCATTACTTCTTTGCCAAGATATTCTTTGCAAAAAAAAAGTTATATTTTGAGCATAAACTCTGCCTTGCTTTAGGGTTGGAGAATCCCGAGGTTGGTTTCTGTTTGTTTGTTTGTTTGCTTGCTTTTGCACTGATTTCCTGGCTGTTCCTGCTTGAAAGCTTTACTGGACAATGACTGAATCCTTTTGTCTTCCCTGCCAAACAAAGCAGATCGTCACAAGCAAAGCGTTTCATACATCAGGTTTTGCAGCCAAACCGGAAAAGAACTTGGATGCATCCCTTCCTCTGAACTTGCTGCCAGATCTCGTGGGCTGTCGTATTCAAGCTATGTGACAAAAGCCTGCTTTGTAGTAACTCCACAGGAGCCTGACTGAACTATCTTTAATAGAGACTGGGGCATACTCTGAGCAGTAACCTGAGTTGTGCTGCCTTTGTGCACAAGGCTGTGGTGGTTCTCTTTCATGAAAGGCCCCGCAAAGTTCAGAGGGATTACCTGGTGAGCAGACAGGTTTGTGTGACTGGGTGTCTTTGGGTTAGCCCCGTTTCAAGTGGACCCTGCTTTAATTACAATGATCCATAAAATCTTCATGTTTGTCAGTAGGCATTGCCATGCTGTCAGTTAGGTCACCACAATGTGTTTGAAATCAGCCAGGTTTAGTTTTGTCTATGACGGGGCAGGGATGTGGTCTGGGCAGTCCCATCTGCTGGCAAGTATCCTCAGCCCAGCTCTTGCTAGATAGAGTGTGCCCTTGTGGCCACAGGAGAGCTGAGCTACTAGCCATCGGAATGGGCAGAAAGCAGGTGAGCTCTAAGGCTCAATGAGCTCAATATGCTCTTGAAACCACTCTTCATCCCAGAGCAAGGCATCACCCTGGTTTTACAATGGCCTGCTGCACCTGCCTCCCCACTCAGTGCAGGGTGGAGGTGTTTGAGTTTTGAGACCGCTGGAATTTGAGGCTGGTTCTTCAAAGGCGACATCTTTTCTTAGCTGGAGTTCAAAGCTTTGTGCAGATTCTCTAGGTAAAATTTCATGAGCAAAGTCTAAGTGCAGATCAGCAGAGGTGGTAAAAGGGAGTGGGTAGGAAAGAAACTTGCTCTGCTTGAAACAGTCTATTTTAATTATATGTTGTGAAATAAGGGGGCTCTACGTATGTCAGCCAAATATTCTCTGAAGAATAGAACTATCTGCATGTTTTATCTTCACTAAAACCAGGCTTTTGTTTCAGGGAGGGTATTTTTCTTTTTCTTCTTTCTTTTTTCTTCAATTTCTATAGGGAATTAAGCTGCCTATATTCCCCGTAGGGAATTAAGGCGGTGTGTGCCTGCGTCCCAAATTCTCACTGGAGGGGAGCAGTTATGTAACTGGCAGGAGGAGATCAAAATTCCCACTATGTTGGGCTCACTCAGTAAGAACAGTGTCAGGGGAATAGACATGCCAAAGTAGGCTTAAATAAATAAAGCAGAGGCAATAGACCTGGATGATATATGGGAAGGTTATGGAGAAGGAAGCAGTAGTTTTAGTTGTGATTTAGGAGTTGGCAATGGAAGTGGCAATGGAAGATTAAGGGTAAAACCAGTTTTCATCCGTACGTTACAAGCAGCTGATTATTTTCACTGGAAAGTTTTGTTCTTTGACTTTTGTTTTTCAATCCAGCCTTAGCTGTCCTGTGTGAAACCTGGCAGTCTGTGTAGGATCAGAGCCTGTTCCCACTGAAACCAGTGTAAGGGCTTCCACAGGCTTGTCAGCTCTCCAGGGTCATGTCAACTTTGTAGAGTTTTTTATCAACTATACACTTTTACAGCAATTCTAAATCATGAAAGCTCTCTTTTGGAACATAGAAGATCTGTTAACAGATAGCATTACGATGACCACCAGCCTCCGAAATACCAAGTGTAAAGGAAAGAACAAAGTGGTGTTTCATTTTGAGCGTTAAGAAACTAGCTAAGAACAAAAAATATTGTCTCTGTTTTGTTTGAAACGGAGCCATGCACATGCTTGTGTAGTCCTGTGTAGTCTTTGCAGTTCTGCAGTGTTTTCCCACCATACATGCAGCCTTTGTACAGGCAACGTGTGTATGCTCGCATGTGTATATCTATACGTATATACATTTGCTTTCCACAGGGGTTCATACTGCTCACCTTCCCCCCCCCCAGTCCTGATGTAGATATAGATGGGTTGTAGCTCCTTTCTAAGAAAATATATTTGGTTTTAAGGCATTTAAAGAGGTTTTCTGTCATGTCTGGAAAACAACAGAGGGAAACTATAGCCTCAACTATTGTTCACATATTATTGCTCACTCATGTGCACTCTACTTCCTTGCTTTCTCAGAACTTGGTGTAATAGAGCCACGTTTTCATTGCTCGTATGCCCTTTTCTTCCTTAAGCTTAATAAAAGCCAGCTATAAAGCAGCCATATAGTGCTTTCACAGTGCTAGGGCATACCCAGAGAGGAGGTCTGATGGGCAAGTTGGTAAAAGCCAGACTAACTTGAAGGAATTCCAAGTTTAATAAAGACCCTTCAACAAATTTCAGTTGAGCTCTGAAGAGGTTACAGCAGGGTATGTGAAGGGCAAAATCATCTCTCAGTGCTAAATAGGAGCAGGAGGTCTATAAACCCTGGAGGATCATTGACATTTCTTGCCCTTTGCTTCTTATTTCTGATCTGAAAATCATCAAAGCCCCAGTCTCTTCAGAGCCTTATCACAGTAAAAGGTGCTCTTCCCTGACAGCCTCAGCTGGCTTTGGAATGGAAAGATCCATTGGAAATGCCCCTTGTGCACCTCAGTGGTGATACATTATTACACACTGATCGCGATTTCTTTATATCCCTTGCAAAAATGAGAAAATGCCCACCTTCATTAAATGTGAATGTTTTCGGACAGACAGAAAGAGATACCAAAGGATGGGGGAAGATGGAAATGAGAATGTCGCTCACTTTTCTACTAGGAATTGGCATAGCTGAGTCTCACTGAGCTCTTTCGGGTCCTGCCTCTCTGCTTGGTAATGAAAACAGGGCTGCAAATGATGGCTTAGCTAGAGCAGCACCGCAGCTGGGATCTGCTCATTACAAACAGCCTGTGCTAACATGGAGTTGTGGAAAATCTCTTCAGTTCCTCTATTACCTTTCAAGTGCTCCTTATTTTCCTTCCCTCCCCTCTGCACACACTTGCAGCCTGCTGTGAGCAGGTCTTGTGCATGCTGCTTTGTGTTTGGCTTCCTACTCCTGGCTCTTGGCTGTTCCATCAGCTGTTTTCAAACAACCTTTTGTGCCAATCTAATAAACACTGGACATCTAATCTTGGAGAAGGAACGATCCTAGATGCTTTTCTGACTAGTACTGTAATACGTATTTCTTAAACAGAAGTTTTGTTCTTAATCTCCCAAAAATGATATAGCGCTTGGAAAACCAGCCGTATCTGGGCCTCCCTTACCTGCTGTTTCTCATTTCCGTGAAAAGGATTATAAGTAAAATTATATGATGAGGTCTTTAACCACAATATGAAAGTTAATACCAAGGGCTTATGCTGAGCATTTCACTCAAAGCTTAGCAGAAATATTTGATTTCTGTGCATGTTGCAATTGATATACCAGCTATTGCCAGGTTATTATTGGCTTTATAATAATCACATGGTTGGAGATAAAGTTGAGCTGTGCTGTGGCAATACATCACTGTGGAGTTGTGTAGGAGGAGTCTTATAGCAAGCCCTGTTCAATTATGTAAATATTCCAAAATTCACTTCAGGAGATATTCGTGTTTTCTTATGAGGAATTTGCACAGGAACTGGTTCTCAGCCTCATAAATATTTGCATCTCAAGTAAAACGAGAGTGGCAATTAGATGAGGGGTTGCATATGGCAGGAACAGAGCTGTGTGATGTGCCTGGTTGATGGTGTAAGAGTGGGACAACTCAGCTCTGCAAGGCTTTCAGTTCAGCTGGTCAAGTGCTTTCAAGCAGGAATGGTCTTTGGTTCTTTTATGCCTCACTAAACACAAAGGGATCCCAGACCTAGGGATGCTACTGCGATAGCAATAGGTGTTGTGACTGTAAGCCACGGTTAAAACAAAGGTTTTGCATGTATTTGTTGTGTGATTGTCTGGCTTTTCTTCTAGGGTCTACATGAGCACAAGTCCAAACCCGCTACTATGTTGTTTGAAAACCACCACCAGGGCCTCTTGTGTGGGCATGAAGAAAGTAAAGCATGTGAAGCCATGATGCGAAGGTATGATGCAAGAGCTGTTTTGGTACTGTGCGTGCATCTGATAATGAATGGTGGGGGTTTGCCTTGCTTAACTATAAGCTAAAGTGGAGTTCATCTTCATCAGAACTTGATAAACCTTGTTCAAAGTTTTCTTTGTTGCTCCCTCTGAACAGCAACATGCAGTGGTGGTGCAACACTATGAAGTTTTAACTGCTCTGTACAGCAGTTTTTACTCCACATCAGTAAAAATTTCACAGCCACCACCAAACAGAGCACACCATTTTCATGTTCAATAAGGCAAAAGATTTCAGCAGCTGGGAAAAGCACACCCAGTTGGCACTTCATGTGTAGCATGAAATAGTGCTAGCTACTGTGATAGCCAATGCAATAGTGATAACATGGAGGAATGGGTTACAATAAGCAGAAATTAATTGGCTTTTTTGATGGTTGCATGCATGCACTGTCCATTGGATGTAAAGGATTAGTTGCCAGTAACTGCTGAGCATCTAACTTCTACCTGTGTCTGAGGTAACAAGACTTTCCTGTAGCAACTAACCCTCAACAGGGTGGGAAATTCAATTTGAAGCTTGCCGTGTCACGGGCTATTTGTGTTGTTCATTCTTGTCAGACAGAAATGTGAGGCTAAGATCTGTCAAGAGTGATGATTTCATCCTTTGGATACCAAAGCTGAATATTCCAATTTTTGGGGACCCCCCGCCACCCAAAATTACACCATTTCATAGCTGTGTGGGATGCAATTGGTACTTTTTTGTCTCCTACCTGAACCTAAGGATTACGTTTTTGTTGTTGACTTCTTTTCCTCAGCTGAACTTAGATCATTTGTGCTGAGCCCTCATGGCTTGATCCAAAACCAGCACAAAAGGAGAAAATATTTTGAGAGGACTTCTTTATTTTAATGTCTGTGGTGTCTTTTCACAGGAAATTTGCAGTGATTTAGTAGCATTCTTGTAACTAGCATGATCTAGTTAGCTTTGTAGAGTAATGAAAAGACAAAACTGCATCGTCTTGGGGAAAAAAATAAAAGAGAGGCTCTCAAACCCGCGAGAAGGCTGGGAAAAATCTGTTTCTTCCCCATTGTATCAGCTGGTTTAATAAGACACATAGCTTCTCTGCAACTTCTGTCTTGAACATAGTCACTGCAACTTTACAGAAGACAGCACATGTTCTAGTAGGATGTCTTGGAGCATCCTCTTTGTATTTCTTTCCAGAACTTTCCCATTCCTTTGATCAGTATCAAAGGAAGTAAGGCAGTACCCTTGGGAAAGAAGCCAGACCTTCATTTACAAACTAACCATTGATGGAGTGTCTGAGCAATAGTTCAAAAAAAGGAATAGAAAAAGGCACAGTGCATATTTTGATGGCTGGTCAAACAGCAAATCCAAGAGTCTCTCCTGCCAGGTATGTGCCACTCTAATGTCACTCTGCTGTCACCCCAAAAAATCAGTTGTGTTTGCAAACATACACCTGTATCAGGCAGTGACAGACTCTCTTACAATGTACAGCCCCTCTAATCTTTTCATTCTCAGTACCTGCCAGCCAGGATCAGCAGGGCATAACAAGCCTTTTCCTTCCTTCATTTTTCTCTGCCATTTCAGGGTCCTCTTTTAAAGCCATTTTTGGTGTTGCTGTAATGCAAAGCTAATTCTATTATAAGTCAAAATGTTGACAGGCGTATGCTTCCTCTGTAGGTTTAGAGTTGTGGGTGAATAGCATGTCTGTGCCACATTTAGCTTTGCGCTTTGCTGAAACACACTGTTCCAACACATCAATTTATTCTCCCCTAGACCTCACCTTACTGCCCATATGAAATGCAAGCTGCTTGCTATTTCTTATCTTGCTCCTGTATAATGAACTAATTCTACACTGTCTTCCTTCTACTGTCACATCTTTGCTACATCACACTGTCCTTCAAGCAGGAAATGGCTCTCACAGCCAAGTGCTGTGATTGGTTGCTGCTGTGTATTTAGGGAAACTATGATGCTCTAGTGGCCTGGGGTCTCTGGAGGAGACCATGGAAGGAGATGGTCATAGTTACATGGGAACTAAGAGGCACTGGATCTACATCCTGTGTTTTGATGCCAAACTATGGAAGGAGATTCTAGACATTTCCTAACCTCTCTGTTTTCTTGCAAGCAGGAGCTGCAGTTACCATGGATAGGTGTTGTGATCTTAAATGGAAGGGGAAGTGGATGAGAAGGCACATGCCATGGTGCAGCCTGTGCATTTAGACAGCAGTCATTCCAGACTGTTATAGCCAGTTAGACCCAAACTCAGCAATGTGAAGTCCAGACACATCAACTACATGGACAGAAAGAACCTGGGCAAACAGCAAAGAAGGACCGGCTGAGCATGATTTGTCAGTGCCAGCCAGCAGTGAACACGGCTCAGTGAACAGTGGGCCTGCTGCTCAGCAGCAACAGGCAAAGCTACTTCCATAACAGTTCTGTGCAGACTGGGAGCAGACCTCAGTCAAACACTTTGAATCTCACCCAGTGTGTGCTGCTGCTGAAACAGAGCACAGGGGTGTAAAGTGAAACAGCACTCCTGAATTTCCTCTCCTTATTTATAATTCCACTCTGAGGGACAAAACGTTTTTCCTGGAAGCAGACCATCTTAAAAGCATTGGGTGAAATACGAAAAGTACACGTGCACTTTCCAAACCACCTCCAGATTCCAGTGCTGATGTCAGAAGTGGATTTGGATTTGCACTAAAAAACCCCAGGAATTTAATTTTTGGCTGGCAAAAGGCAGCCACCTGGGAGAAAACATAGGTAGGTAGGGCTTTTGAAGGAGTGTCTGCAGACTTGATTGAGAGGAGGTTTGTGCAGCTGGCTGGACCATCAGAGGTCTATACATTGCTTCAGTTTTGCTAGTAGCACTAGACTTTTCAGTGCTTAGTGCTCTTTTGTAACTGTGTTTATAGTTGATGTTCTTAGAATGAGAAGTGTTCTTTGAAGAGTTAGACCTGCGCGTCTTTAGGTGTGTTTTCAGGTATTGAAGGACTGCTTGTGTAAATAGTCATGATTCTTTTCTCAGTGGGTGTATTGATGTGCTAAGAGTTGAAGAGTTTTCCTCTTTTCTTCACAGAATGCATCTCTTTGTCTGATTTATTGTCCAAGTACCTGCCTTTCCTATTCTCTTTGTGCTCTGAATTGGAACACACATCTGTAGGAAACACAGCTTTATACAGAGGAAGTCATTGATACAGGTGTTTTGTGAGAACTAGGTTCATGTTCATGTTCATAAAACTAAGAGATAAAGGCTTTGGGGTTTTTGTCTTTCTAGGCATTAAATGAAGCACTTACTTCTCACATTTCTTTCTTTGGTGAAGAGAAAAATGTCCATAGGATTTGCAGTAGTCCTCTTCTTTCAATGTTGTTTGATACCCTGTGGGAAATTCTGGCTTTGATAAGATCAGTGATGGGCTCCCAGTCTTCAACAACAGCGGGATTTACTGTGTTAGGACTTTCAGATGCTCTCTTGATAAACACATTGTGTAATTCTGAGTTGCCCAAGCTCTTGCTATTAGAGAAATACAACTTTATGTCCTGACAGCTGTGCCTTTTCATTCTCTGGACTCCTGCGGATGAGCAGTGAGACCTGGCAGGAACATCCCATGGCAACTGGTCTGGCTCCAGCTTCCTAACACAGCCTTCAAAGCTGGGTGCAGCTGGCCTTGAAAACCTGTCCTCAGTGTCTTGGTGAGATCTGTTTTGAAGTGAGTGGATACCGTTTCACCTCTGAGATGCCTCAGTGCCAATGAGGGCTCCTCGATTTGGAGGGTGTTGGCTGTGAGCACTGGTTTCAGATCGGTCCAGCAGATTTCTCTCTTTTAATTTGGAATGGTGCCTCCTTTGGCACCAGGCATTACAAAAGACAGTTTTCTGTTAGAGAAACAAGCTGTCCCTGGTACACTCTCCTACAACTGTGCTCATGCTGATCTTTCTTCTCCTCTTCCATTACCATGGATATTTGGCAGTCCCTTGAAACCTCTGGGCACTCACTCATCAACCTCCCCTGGAACAGTACTTCTTTTAGGGTTGTGGTGCTTTGGAAAGGACCAAAGCACCCAGGGATCCTATAGACACCATGTGTCCCTGTCCCTTTCAATCTCCCCAGTGTCCTCCCAACCTCACCATGTCCCCGTGCTCATCTTGGCAATGCAAAGGTGATGTTGAGGCAGGGCTCATCCTGCAATAACGAGTGCAGCCACAGCTGGGTCAGTACCTCCAGCATCACAACCATGTCCTAGAGACAAGGACCCTGATGTCTGGGAAGGCTGAGGGCCCTGGCAAGTGAGCTACTGCTGACCCATGGAGAGTCCCAGGACTGAGGCATTTGGAGTTGCCAGGGACCCTACCTGCTGGGGCACCCATAAACCCACGGGGACCCCATCATCTGCAGCACCCTTCCCACCCCTGATACTCAGATGAGCAGCTCATCTTTAACAGTGTCTTGTTATAGAAAAACTTGATATTGCAAAGAAAGAAGAGATATTAGTAAATACTGAGTCGAGTAATGTTTGTGTGCCACATACAGTGTGTATTCAAACTGACTCACTGCATTCAGTAACAAGTTTTGCCAGCAAATGGACAAAATCTTCAGTGTGAAATAGTTCAGTTCTGATAGTTAAAGTTCCATCAGATTTCCATCAGATCAATAGTTATTAAATTAAACCAGGATATGTGCACTGAGCTATTTAATATAGAACAAAACTTGTTTATGAATATGTGAGCTGAGATTAAGGCTGCTAATTTAATCACTGACAACAGAGTCTCTATGTATGGAAAATAATGCTTTTGCATAGAAACTTCCATTGCTGCTAATTTTCCCATGTGTCATTATACAAGCAGGGATCCAAAAAAGGCCGTTTTCCTAGAGACAGAAACGAAACTGCAAGTGCATTAGAGGCAGTTGGGCAGAGAGCCGCGGGTCTGAACTGTGCTGACAGATAAAAGTGATTTTGGAGGGAAGCAGCCTGTGACTTTTTATTGGAAAGATCAGTCAGGTGGAAAACCTAGATCAGTCATTCCCTATGGAATTGCCTCAGTCGGTTCTGACCATCCAATTTCCCAACTCCCAGTACCAGTTTCAGGTGTCTGGGGAAGAGCTCCAGTTCCTTGCTAGAAAACAGATGACTGTCATGGTGCTGCTGGCTGGTCCTCCATCCCCAGCACGCTGATAGCTTCTTAAAATCACTGCTGGTTTCTCTGGAACAGATTGTATGGGTTCATACGAGTACTGCATCTGCTGAATGTTAAATAAATGTTGCGTGCACCGGGGTCAGGAGACAGAAAGAATAAATAGTCCCTAAGCAGGCAGGAGGCTATATTTAGGTCTAGGACGAGTATGCCCTCTGCCTGCCAAGTGCAAAAAAAAAACCCAAACCAAAATGCCTCTTCATTTCCTGCTGGAGAGTTATGTGTATTTATTCTCCATTGTGTTTTTAAGCTTTCCAATATGGACACAGTCTAGTGTCACGCAGCTGAATGGTCCTTCCTCTGTGACAGCCCCAACAGCATATGGTGCTACTTCAATGCTGTCAGGACCATGGGCACTAATATAGGCCCTCAACTGTCCCTGCCCAGCCTCTCCTCATCCCTGCCCATAGCACAGGACCCCACTTCAGTCCCTGCACCAGTAGTGCCATTAGGAGCCTGATCTCCAGGTCGGCCACAGCCATGCCCTGCCTGGCCATGGCTCTACTAAGCCTGTCCTGATCTGCATGCTGACATCCTGGCCTTGCCTCAGCCTGTTTCCATCCCAAGGTCCTGCCTGGCCATTCCGGGGCTGTGTCTGATCCTGGTTCCCTGCACCAAGCTTGAACCTGACCCCCACCCATGGGGTTATGTCCTGTACTGGTGTTGTCCATCCCCATCCCCAGGGAGTTGCCTGAGGTCTGGAAATGCCCCCAGGCTCCCCTGGCCCCTGGTTGGGGTGTTAGGAGAGGCCCTGGCTGTGCAGCCCTATTCCACTATCCCTGTGGAGCCCCTGCTGTTCCTGGCCTTCAGAGTGCCCTGAAACGCATGTGGTGTCCAGTCTTCCAAACACCACCACTGTAACACCCATTTCAACTACTATGAAAGATAAATCCACTAAAGTCTCAGGCTGAAGGGGGCACAAAGGAATGCTATGACTCCTGTTTTATGAGCTTTTTGTCAAAAGCACAAGACTCCCTTTAAAAGAGCCATTTCCTCTTTAAAGCCTGGCGAGTGTGCCTGTATTGCAGTGGAGTATAGAGGTTCCTGAGCTAGTTTGAAATGAAGTGTGCTGGATATCACAGAGGAATACAGCTGTGGGACTCAGCATGGGCTAAATTTACACTGCTTCTCTGCCCTGTGGCTGTACTCTGGTTTAGAGATCTGACAAATGGTCTGCAGGTCTGAAAAAATCAGGAACAGCCTGGCATTCATCCCAGGTTCAAATAGGAAGCAAAGAGTGCCAAGAGGCTTTGGAAAAAGAGCTGCTTGTCACCAGCGCTTAGAAGACTTTAGCTCTTCAAGAGGAGATTCTGAGCTCCTGATGAGAGCAGACGGTCATAAACTGCTTTCCAGTTTTACAGCTGTACAGCCAGGCTGGATCTTTTGTTCCCAGCACTTCTGAAGTTGCTAAGAAAAGCCCAGGACAGTGATTGAAAGTCTCTTTTTCTCCTCCATTTTTGCTAGACTGAATCTCATAAGTAATGCTGGGCCTGTGCACACTGTTCTGTCTGGAATGAAACAGCCTCTTATCATGCAATGGAAAATCACAGTGTACACCTTTTGGGGAAGACAGTTGGATAGATAGGAGAGCAAATCTTATTTTCTGCTAAAGCTTTTTTAGAGCAGACTGTCATCCCTGATTTTCTCTTCTACATATTGCTTTGTTCAGTGTGCAGGCTATGCATAGATATGAGTGGAGAACCACCAACTCCATAAGCCCAGACTGTTTTGGAACACGCACTTGCATGAAAGTCAAGTTGCTCAGATCCCACTTAAAGCCCAACACAAATTAATGCTTCATGACCTGCTGTTTCAGGAAATGATAGTTCTATTTTAAACCTTTTAGAACATGGTTACAGAATCATAGAATCATAGAATAGTTAGGGCTGGAAAGGACCTTAAGATCATCTAGTTCCAACACCCCTGCCATGGGCAGGGACACCTTACACTAAACCATGCCATCCAAGGCCATGTCCAACCCGGCCTTGAACACCACCACTGATGGAGCATTCACAACTTCCCTGGGCAACCCATTCCAGTGCCTCAACACCCTTACAGTGAAGAATTTCTTCCTCATATCCAATCTAAACTTCCCCTGTTTAAGTTTGAACCCATTGCCCCTTGTCCTATGACTACAGTCCTGCATGGAGAGTCCCTCCCCAGCATCCCTATAGGCCCCCTTCGGATACTGGAAGGCTGCTATGAGGTCTCCACGCAGCCTTCTCTTCTGCAGGCTGAACAGCCCCAGCTTTCTCATCCTGTCTTCATACGGGAGGTGCTCCAGTCATGACTCACTGGGTCATCTATGTTTTGAATGCAGCAGATTCTGTTGTGTGGGTACATGTATGTGTGATGTACATACCAGTGAGAAAAAGCTAGGGTTGACTATCTAACTACTTCTACTTCTCATTTCTATGAACTAGAGATCTTTATAGTTGCTTAACCTGAAGCTAACAATGCAGTCAATACTGGATGGTGGGATTAGGAGCTTTCTGTGCAATCCACTGAAGAAGTAACAAGGAGATTTTGTACAACCAAATGCTTATTTCTGGTATCCAGGAGAACACAAGTCTCATTGCTGAACCGTGAATTCAAAATTGCCCATGAATGACCAACGGAATGATAAAATTTCTTTAGCCAGCCAGGTAAAACATTCAAGTGTTTGATTCTGGTCTGCAGTAAAAATGCTGTTCCGATTAAATTGACATTCAAATGGGTGTAAGTCAGGAATAGTTTATGTAAATCTTACATCTGTACTTCGCATTCTTGCAAATCTCATGGGCTTGACATTGATGTGATCTAATTGGAAGTGTCATTGAGTATTTATTCAGAATGAGTTTTACAAGAGTTCTCTGGGACACTTCTTTATTTGAAAGGAGAAAGTAATGTTAAAAGAAAGGTAATTTACAAGGAAAAGTCAAGGCAACAATACTCAGTATGAGGCCCTGGTTAGACACCTGGCAGTGTTTAATCCTTACTGTTCCTAATCCTTCAAGCCAGGCTTGCAACACTGGGAGCTTTTGTGCTCTTGCTCTTGGATATACTGACTGCTTAGAGGACAGAACAGTCCCAATCTCCTCATTTCATGTTGGCTTAATAGGAACAGTGTAAAGGACAGCATGCAGCATATGTTAAAGGTTTATGCCTATGGGCTACATACGTCATGCAGCTGGAAGGCTGCTGCCTTATAAAAGTAATAAGTAATATGGCCAAGAGACAACCATTATGATCAGGCATGCGGGCAGCCAAGTGAATGATGCTGCCAGAGGAAATGCCTACAGTGCAGCAGTTGGGAAATACTGATTAAGAAGTCCTAAAGTGGCTGCTTGCCCCTGACGAGCCATTTCTGCTGAAGCAGGCATCTTTCCAGGCTGATAGTTTCTAAATGTGCTTTCAGACTTGTGCATTTTGGATGTGTTTAGCTGAAGCTGGTTTGTTCCTCCTATCTGTATCTGCAATGTCTCCTATCATAGCCATCATTTCAGCTTATCATCACCCTCCTGGGAATCTTCAGTTCCTCAACAGAACTGTCTGGAAACCTCCCCTCATGCATCATTTCCTGAAGAATTCAATCAGCTTAGCAAGAGAGGCTGAAAGCCAAAAGCTACAAATAAGCTAAGCTTTATGTTGGTAAAGGGAACACTAAATGTATCTGCTGCTTTCCTTCTCTTTTTCTTCCTTTTACTTTTGTTCCTCCTCAACCTCATTGTAATGTGAAAGGGGAGGATGAAATTTGCGTCTGTCAGATATGGGATGCTGTTATAATTAGACATGTCTCTAGTAAGATGTTTTGGTGTGTGTGTGATGAGGGTTTTTTATATTATAGTTAAGAATATATTCATGTCAAATTGCTGGCAATCTGATCAAAGCTATCACTCTGCAATCTTTCAATCGCTTGCTCTCGGTTTTGGGTTTTTTTTCATTACAGCATTACATCGGTGCTCAGACATTTTATTTCTTATTTTAAATAAACTCTTCTACAGTTGCACCAGCAACCTAAAAATAAAACAAGTTGCTTTGCAAGAGTCAACAATGAATATACTATCCATTTATTTCATTTGGCCAGTATTAGAGCTTTGTCACAGAATTTGACTGTATCTCATATAGCACAATCATATTCTTGAGGCATAATATTCCTATGGGCTCCCAAGAGATGTTTTGTTGCGCACAGGAGCTCCGGTGCTAGTTCTGCCCACAGTCTGCTCAGCCCCTCACTACCAGAAGTGTCTGTGAGACTTACTTTGGCATATATGTGGCCTTTTGAGGTCTCTAGTTAAAAGAAGTGTTAAATCTACATGATATTCTTAGCTGTTGACAGCGACAAGACATTTGCCTAATCAAAAGAGGCAAGGATATGGTTGTTATTGATGCTGTTCTTTTTTAAACATCCTCATGGTGATCGTGCCAAGTGATTTAAAGAAGGTGAAGGAGCTGATGAAGTTAAATTCCGAGATTGCTTTGTCATCATAGAAGGATAAAGACTGACTGCAAATGTTCTTCATGAAAAACAAATGAAAGGCCCAAGTTTCTTCTCCCTGGTTCTGCTCGAGTGGAGAAAATCCCAGTCATGGTGGCAGGTACGAGAGAAGAGCAATAACCTTAGGCAAGAACCCAAGGGAAAATGTATGCCAGCACTTAAAAATGAAATAGCTGAGAGTTGACTCCTCCTCGCAGAGACTTAAGGCTGGAAGTTAGTGCCAATTAGTGCTGAAAGCCACTCTTCTCCCAAGCAGCAACAGTGCCCTGCTTTACTTTATGTCTTTACTGACATTTCCCTATTTGGCTTTGTCAAGTGTCTCTTCTGGAGTCTGAATAACACTACAGCAGGCAACTGCTAATATATTCTACTCTGCGCGAAAAGCTCTTCTTGTTCCACTCTTGAGGTTTCAGATTGGAGATTTTCTAAGCTAAGAGCACCAAGTTTTAAAGTAATGTATATATGTTACTGTGTATATCAATACACCCATACATATAGATTTATATACACATATAAACACGAAGTCATGTTTTATTAATGTTCTTGTGGCTGTGAATGCTTGATGATTCAGGAATATGTATTATGACCTTATAAAAATCATTTACTAGTGCATGGTAAAGTACAAGCTCCCATTGCAACTCATTTGTTTGATAGTTAACAAATTCAAGTTTTCCAGACACGAACACGAATTAGTGAGGTTTAACTGTACTTTGATTTTTGGTTGTTTAAAGATTTCTTTCATTAATGTCTTCATTATAAGCCTCAGATGTTCTTCAAGGTTAGCTTCTGTACATGGCACTGAGAGCAACTGAATCTGATCACTGGGGCCAAAGACCCTAGACTTCCTGCACATCTTCAGTGTGTATCTACTGCTTTGGAGCATAGGTACCTGCAAGTGTGTGGCTTTCACTGAAAAGTATATAACAAATCAGATGGGGATTTTAATGCTATGGGCTCAGTTTCTTTTGGGGGGATTTACAGTGTTGATTTCAGCAGAGTTTATACAATGTGATCACACTTAAACGTGATATTGGACAGAAGTGAGAAATACACTTCCTTGCAGATCCAGCTGTCAAATGCTCTGAAAGCTATTCTGCTGGATGTGGATACCGCTGCTGGGACCACAATAAAGAAGAAATGCTTGTGCTAGGTGCTAGGCAATCTTTAGTCAGCCTTTCTTTTTAACTGCATCATGATCTAGAGCTTGCTCAGTTGCTGTGTAAGCTCATGAGTGGGTTGACATTGTAGTAGGAAGTCTTTTTTTGAGGTCAAAACATTACAATGTACTCTAGAGTTGCCCCTGGCTAAAGCCGTTTCAAATGAGAGAGAGTATGAATGAGATTTACAGCAAAGGTCCTTTCTTTATAGATCACTGAAGGATGGAGAACCTCATCCTGTCTGCCTGTGCGAGCTTGGCTATTGATCTACATAGGAGCAGGATCTGGGGCTCCTTTCAAGGTAAGGGCTTTGAAGCTTTTTAAGCTATTGAATGCACATGCTTGTCCACAGACAAGGGGGTCATTGTATGCCTGACAGAATAGTCTCAGTGTGAAGAATCGTGATGTGTGACAGAGATGGAAGATGGGGGAAAGGGAAAATGGAGACAGGCCCATAAAAGAGTGACCACAAAATCTCTTTTGAGTAAACATCTTGTGATGATATGAGGCTCCCAATCAGAATGGTGAAACTTCAACCTCTGCCTCTTCAGGAATAGATTTCCATTCATATCCCAGCATTTGATTGTGGTAACGGGGCCTCTTTGTATGGAATAGCTGCTTCTTGAGAGTGGGATATGTTGTCACAGGCACAAGGCATGAAAAGAACCAATTTCTGCTAGCAGAGCAAAGAGTTAAGTTCTGGATTACAATGACAGGGTCACTGTTTACTAAAGAAAAACACACAAATGAGGAAACTTGAACTTTAAGTACATCTGGCACTTATCCCTTGGTTTAGAGAATATCTGAAGCATCTCTTGCTTCAGAATCTCAAAAGACCAATTCAGAACTTCTCCAAGATGGTATTTTTCAGTGGACTTCCATCCACTTCTCACCGTTTTTTGGGGCAGAAGAATGTTCTCCTTTTTGTTGAGTACCAGTGAAGCTTTAAAATTTCTAATTCAGAACAGTAAAAAATAAGTGGCCACCAAAGTAAAAATGGTACTGACAGCTCTGTGGCCATTGGAGAACGTTTGTACTCTGCACATTCTACAGAAGTTGTAGCTGAGAAGGAAGATGGACCCCCTTTCTTCAGCCCTATCTATCAAGCTGTTACCTGTTACATAAAGGTAAAGACAGCACAGTTTAGCATCTGGGGAGGGGGGTTAAATAGGTTTGTCCTTCTAAAAAGCCACAAGATATCAGTTTCCATTATTAGTGGAAATCTTGTGTTTTGCACAAGAAAAGCTACAGGGTTTAAGCTTATATTAAAATCATGCAAGTATTCCGTGTGACCTCCTGAAGGGTAATACTCTTATCTGTCTTATAATTAAAATCTCCTGTGCTTGGTGGAAGCAAGAAGGGTAAACTAGTTACAGAGATCTTACAAAAATAGCCTGTCTTCCCTGTAAACTGTTAGGCACGCCGGTATCATCTTTAAATCATAAAATACACATATGCTTGTAGATTTTGTGCATTGCTTACGCATCTTATGCTATAACTAATATGCCTTAGTCAGTTTTTTAATGTTATGTGACTCCTTATTCTTGCATTCAATGCCACCAGTATTAGACTGGTAAAGATTAACTTGGCAACTATTCTGATAAACACCACCTGACTTCATTAACCTCTCGTAAGGACACTTGATGTTAAAATATGCCATTATTTTGTTCTAAGCATAACATGGGATACACTTCATGCTTTATTGCTCTTAATGCTCTGTTAGCAGGTATAATTCACTCTTTCTTATAGCAAATGAAATCGTTATATATTTATTTGACTCTTGGGCCTAAGGTCCACATACTCCGATGTTTATTATAGAAGCTAACAAAATGTTTCGGTGGGCCTTTAAAACCTTAATTGCTTTCTGTTTAGAGATGGCCACTAGCCATTGCTGCTGAAAATGCTAAAATACCAACAATACTTCCATATTCCCAGGAGACCAAAGCTGGGCAGTTCCCTCTATTTCTTTCTAATATTCAGAAGAGGCCCCCTCTTCAATAGTATGTTTTCCTGAATAACTGGTCTCAGCCATCCAGTTTGGCCTCTTAATGATTTCAAAGGTTTTATTATTTAATAACAGAAATTAATAAAATAAGCTCAATACCAATTTCAGCCTAGGGCTTTCTATTCCTCACCATGTACCAGTAGTGAAGATGATTGCTTTTCTAGCAGTGATATTCTTCCTAGGCATCTTTTGTAGGGGGTGCTGTCGAGTTTATCGCCGTGCTCTGAATTCCTCTTATTTGTCTAGGGACTTTGGGTTTTGTGGGTTTGTTTTGTTTTGTTTTTCTTTTGGTTCATGCAAGACCTTGGCTCTAGGCTCAAGCCATATTAAAAAGAAAGGGAAATTACTGGGGTCTTATCTCTTGAAGTAATTTTACTTTATGAATTTTTGGTGCTGATGGAATTCCAAGCAAACTTATTATTTGGTCAGTTGAGGGGAAGAAGGAAGAGGTAAAGAAGAGGCACCAGCTGTCAGATGGAGAGCCTTTCCAAAAATCTTTAGACCAACTTAAAGGAATAGGCAATGTAGACAGTAATTCCCAGGTGCTGTTCTTAGATCTTTTCTGAGATGTTTCCTATGACAAGAATTTGTGAGAAATTATTCTGCTGTCAGTTGTCAAAACTGGATCTGAACAATGAATGGAGAGGGAAAACTCTCATCTTGCTGCTTATCTATATCTTTTCCTTTTTCCTGTAACTCTTGTGATCCAGCTGTGTCAAGAAGGATCTTGCTTTGAAATCATTAGATAAATCAGATTCAAATCATGCTGGTAATTCTGTAACATACCTAATTCTTTCTCTTTTCTTGGCCTCTTCCTCAAAGGGAAATGTCCTGAATTAGAATAATAGCCTTTTGCTTAACCTGAAATAATAATACACAGACCTGTTTCTTTTCAGTGTAGTTGTGAGACGTTATCTCTGGACTGGAACACCAGTTCCCTTGCCTGATACGCTAGGACATGAATGACTGCAGCACACAAACAACAGATGTTTTTATGAATCGAATTCCATGATTGTTCCTTTTAACTTCTAGTATTTAATGATGGGAAAACTTTTTTCTTTCATGCATGTACTATAATGTTTGCAGGTCACTAATGTGAAGCAGAGTGAAACTTCCAGTGGAGTAGTACATTTGTGTGTCTGGATTCTGCTGGGAATTTGCACATTTTCTGGATATCATTCTACAGGTAAGAAATCAGGGCATTACACCTGCCCTCTTTGCTCACCTATTTCCCAACGTATTCCCATATGACACAGTGCAGGGCAAAGTAACCCAGGTTGATCACGAACCAGTTGCCAACCTCTGCTATGGGTATGTACCTTCAAAGGAGCTCACCAGTCTCTGCTAGCAGCAGTGATGTGTGTGGAAGCAGAGTTTGCTGCCAGCTCTGAGCAGGTTGACAGCTATATCGGTGACAAACAGAAATCTCAGAGTGCCACTTCAGATACAAGCCTTGCTTAGGAAACAAATCTCAGCATACTGAGCTCACAAGTCATTCAAGATTGAGACAGTAGAAATGACTTGTACACCTCCCACTCCCATTGCCAAGAAGGATTCCAGATTTCCAAGGAACTCTCAGAATTGATCCAGATCCAGATTTGGGCAAGCAGAGAAGGTGAATGGTGTTGGCAGCCAGGCAGAGAGCCAGCGAGCTGTTCTCTTGCAGACTTGCGCTGCTGCACAGAGCATAACGTCTCCCTCTACCACTTAGTAAATTTATGACATCACCAGCTGTTACCAGGGAAACACAGAAACTACAGATTTGGATCTTGGCAGCTAGGTGTACAGAGGAAATATCTTGCTCTTTTGTGGGGCAAAAAGGAAAGCTGAAACAAATCCCAGGACAGCTTTGAATTGGAACGAAGTAGGGGTAGGTTAATAATGCCAAACCAAACAATTACCGCTGCTGAAGTGCCAGTGTGGTCCCCATTATGTCACTTACAGAAACCAAACATGGGAGATCAAGTGCAGGACTTCTAACTTCATGAAGCTTAAACATACCCTTCAGCCATAAGACTGTTACCACTGACTTACAACCTCATTTCTGACCAGTGGGTTTAACAAGTTGCTTTTAGGGATGGGATATCTTCTGACCAGTGATTTTTCAGTAAGTGTTAATAATTGCTGCTTCTTGAGAAAGAGCTTACTTGCGTTTCACAGCAAAGGAAATATGTAGCGTTGAGTTTTGATAGAATTGTGTGCAAATACCATTGCTGTTGTGATGAAATATGTGCTTTTTATAGCTTTAAAAAATGTGCGGGGTTTGTGAGAACTGAGGACTTTAGACACGTATTTTATGGCTTTAAAGTGCTTGAGATTTTTGAAGTTACAGAAATCACATTTTTGTCATTTAGGAACGTTAGCTGACATTCTATTTATGTTGCATATTTAAATGAAAACACTGCCTTTTAAATGGATTATTATTAAAGTATTGGGTAGTTGAGAGCCAGCTAATATTAGCTCTTGCACGGTCCTCTTTGCTTTCATTTTCATTGCACAAGATTTATAGGTTTGATACATGAGTTATGACAAATGCATGCACCTTTCCTGCAAAGGCAGAGGGAACAAGGTTGAGTAAATACTCAAGCTGAGCTCAGGTGTGGAATTGAAACAGCTACTTCATTCATACCTGCAAGGCTGTGGGCTGTGTGTGCCTGTGCTTCCACCTGGAGATCCCAAGTCAGAAGGGTGGAGGTTGTTATGCTCGCTGGACATGGGAGAGGTCTGAGACAATCTGTATGGAGTGTTAAAGAGCTGAGGACTCACCCTATTTGGCTGTTTCTCCACTAAGGAGCAAAATTCTGTATTAAAAGTCCCCATGCTGCTAGTCTCATGTCAAATGTATCCATGATGGAGGTTCTTACATGGACATTGAGCAGCATTTCTAAGCACTGCTCTATAACTGTTGTAAACAGCACAGGAACATGTTTAATCTGATTTGTATTCTCCATATTAAAACCCAGACAAGTTCTGCTTGCCAAACAATCAGTCTGTCTTTTCCCCATTCTGTTGGTGGCCTTGGATCCTGGGATTTCTCTGCCACAAGAGCAGTTTGCGTACCGTCTGGGTCTTGTTTTCTGGAACATGGTTCAATGTTCCCTGTTGTGCCTCATTTCAGTGGGATAATGACCAAGGAAACTGCTGAGCCATGGATGGATTGCAGGGATATGTCATGAGAAAACTGCCCAGAGTTGTCTGCCCACATGCTGTGATGCTGGCTCACATTTCCAAAGGAGAGTTGCACACAGAGGAGATCGTAAGTGCTCCAAAGAACTTAGCTATCAGTGCAAGCTCATTTTTTTATCCTTTGTACTAAGTTACTTTGAAAGGCTTCTTTTTTGGTTCTCTTTAGTTAGACTGCTGGTTCCTTTTGCTTGCATGCCCTGTCACAGACCTGACTTGTGACTGGGGCTGCAACAGCTATTGGGTGTGTTGTCATGGTTTTTCTCTCTGGAACGGTGGAAATGGCATCCTTCCCCACTTTTCTTTAAGGATATGAAAGATGCTTCTGAAGAGGAGGAATTTACTTCTTGGGAAAATTCACATACAACCAGGATGGATCCCCCATGCAGACTTTCAGGTTGGAGGTATGCTCTGGAATTCCCATGGGGAGGAGGACATTTTCATTTGTGTGGTGAATTCCTGGTGTTTGCAATCTTTGCCATGGTTTTAGAACTAGTTGCACTCCTGTGGCCTGCACATCCATCCCAAGTACACTCTCCAAGTGTCCAAATGCTGGTTTCTCTGGAGCTACTCTGAAGTACCCACAATGGATCATAAGGAAATACTGTGTCACTGCATGAGCCCACACAGGCCTTCGGGAAAATAAATGGTTATGTCAAGCATGCATTAATCAGAACAATGTATGGCATTTATTATTTAATATACATTGGCACTTGTTATTGTAAATTACTACAGGGCACCTTCACATTTGTCCCAGTGTTCTTATATGTGGTGAGGTGGAATAGGAGCGGCAGTTTAATAGGGCATACAGGGACAGGAAGAAAAGGAGCTCCTACATGATGTTCTTTTCAACATAAACATATTGACTTCTGGACTCGGAGAAAGGGGAGTGAAGGGAACTCAGTGAAGAATGCCCTTAGACACTAAACTGATTGTCTTTCTTGTGTTTTCATCCTCCTTTTTCCTACGAGGCAAATGGAAAGAATTTTCTGCACCTAAATCTGAGTCATTCATGCTACACATGTATTTATTGAATTCAACTGGATGGCACCCTGTCCCCTGAAAGAACACAGATGTGAAGAGCCAGAAAATAGACCGTTACATCTGGTAACTGCATTAATGTGAGCTGGTAACAGAAATGGATGCAGAGTGATTCTTTTGAGTCCTGGATGGCACTGTGATGGGAAGGATGATAAAGAAAATTTATGCTATGCCGATCGTCATTATGATAGATGAAAGCCCCTCTAATTGAGATAATTTCTTGTTCTCTTTCTTGACCTTCACACACATGTTGGGTCTAAGTTGCTGACTAAAGGTGGCAATACAGATAATCAAATGTTTAAAGTCCCTAATTCATAAATCTAATAACCACATGAAGGGAAGCTGAGGTGTGTTCTTTTTGTACTAGCTCATCACTGGTGGAACTGGTACCACATTTTTCCTGTTAAACAGCTAATTCTGCAGGAGGGCTGAAAAAAGATTCTGGGTTGACTTTCAGGCTCCAGTGGACTCACCATTACAAAGAAAGCCTTCCTACTATCTTCGTTAGGAAGAAAGGGACATGGTGTGAGAGACACTTCATCTTCAGCTCTGTGTTGAGGGATTTGGTGGCCTGCAGCTAGAGATGCTTACTGATATCATTCGGAAATGCGATGCACTGTCTGAGACCAGGCACAGACCGGTTTTGGGTTGCTACACTCCCCAAAAGAGACTTTGCCAAAAAAGGAGAAAAATTCATAACCTATTAGAGCATATTTTGGCTGTACTATGCCAGCAATTTAGTAGTCTCTGTATAGGAGTGCTGGCAGTCTTTGAGACAAAAGAAGTAGGGTTGCTTTGTGTGCACTGAAGAAGTTTTGCTTTTAACTTCACTGGAGCCATGATTCTTCACCAGAGCCATAACCTGAAGGTCTAAAGTGCCCATAAAAGGGCTACTGCAAATCTATAAATCATAACAATCAGAGTCCTCAGTTGACCTGACAACCAACACCATTCCTGCTTAGGATCTAGCCCTGCAAACCTGTAACCCTCTGCAGGTGCCACACTCAATACTCACTTGTGAGACTGCTTTGTCCCCACCTTTTATTTTACTGAACTTTTTTGACAATAAAGAGCATCTTTTTTAAGAAAAAATATGGTTTTTGACGGCAAATTATCCTCCTGGGAACTTGGTGCTCCAGTGTTTGGGCTTTAAACATTCTGGGACATGCTGACTTGTTTAATAGCTACAGTCCTTTCTGGAATGTTTTTAAATTGTGTAAACATTCCTACTTAGCTTTATGGGTTTATAAACTGGGGTTTTTTTATGTGGGTACAAATTCAAGTTGACAGTGTACTTTCCAAGCTTCCAATAAATAGGGACAACTTGCTATTGATAGAGGAATATCTCTGAAATAACTTTATGATGTTCTGCAATGGAAGACTTTTCATTAACTCTGATTAGAAAAACAGCCTACCATGTATTTGTACGGCTTTTACCAGTTCTTACTGTGCCCTAATGTCTGTGAGACCCCTGCTGGTGCGAAGTGAAAAAGTCCAAGGATAATTGAAAGGAGAAAGGAATGTATTTTCACTGTACATTGTGTTTGCCAATGACTGTTATCATGCAGCCACCAAAGCGCTCAGTGCTTTGAAACTTCGCACTTAAAGGTAGCAGAATGATGGTGCTTTCCTTACATACACTGTTTTACTTCTCTTCAAGCGTGTCAGTGCTGCTTTAAAAGATCAGTATAGAAAACTTCTGCAATTACACCATCTGGTTTCAGTTTACCTTAATTTGGTGTCAGCCAAGCTCCTACAGTCCACATGATTAAAAGGGACAGAGCTAAACCTGCTGCATTTTGGGGATTTAAGCCTACCTTTCCCCCCTGTAAATTTTGACCTTATCAAAACAAACTTCTCCAACCTCCCCAGAAACTGGAAGATAAAGCAAATGTTTGCTAATATTATTGGAAATTAGTGGATGTTTGTGACTGTTTTTAAACCTTCTGACTGGAGCAGTTTCCTGTGGAGGAACGTTGTGCTTGTGTTACACCCCATAGTGGGGTTCTCTAGCTTGCCCTGTGCTCAGCCAACATCATGAGGGCTCTAAAGAGGGAGCAGGGGCAGCTTCCATCCCTTCTGCTGAGGAGCTCCATGGGGAAAGAGAATGCACTGTGCATAAAAAATGCTGTAACCATTGTCTGATTGTGTGCCTGACTCTGGGGCTAAAGGGAGTTGGGGTGGGTACCGGTGTATGCCATGTATACGTGTATGCCATGTATACTTGTTTCCTCTGTTCTCAGAAGCATGACTCAGCCTTGGGAACAGTTCCTCAGTGAGGTGGTTGGGAGGCTCGCTGAGCTGCTGAATTCCTCCTTGTCTAGTTCCCCTGTCTAGCTTGCCTCAAGTTATCACTGAGCTTTATTATTTCTACACACACACACCATGTTTAAAGCCGTACAGATGACACTTCTCGCTCTGCAGATGCAGTTACACACTGATCAGGCTTTGCAGCTGGTTGAGCACCAATGAAACAAATTAACTTGGTAACTGAGCTGAGAAAGTGCTTGGAAATACAGTTTCTAATGCTTTCTTATAGATATTCCCATTGGGCCATGCAGAGAACTCTTCTCATCTGCATTGTGAAAGAAACAGCAGAATATAACTTTTTCTTTAGAAAAAAACCTTTTAAAATTAAAACCTTTGAGAACGTAATTAAATGCACTGTGAGAAAAACGTGCAGTTCACTCACGGCTATAGACTTGAGGTTTATACGTTATTGCCAAGTCCTGGAATGAATAAAGCCTTAATGTTGAAATCAGGAACAATTGTTTTGTGCATTTTTTCATGTTGAGGCGATAAGAAAATATATGCTTAGATTCCATGTGATATATAATGGAAAGGAGGGGTTTGGATTGCAAGCAATGAAGCTGACTTGTTTAAAACTTCTAGTCCCCTTAGGAGACGTTTTTCAATCGGTCCCTTGAAAATTCAGGAATTTTCTGGGATTGTGGGAGATGAGCATAAAGAGAGAAAGATCTTAAATCTACATTTTGGTTGGAATCCCAAAACACGTAGTTGAGGTGTGGGCATTTCAGCCTCACTTGTGCTGGATGCTGCCTTTCTATTCTGCAGAATACATGCCTAGCCTGGCTACTGGATTGTGCAGGAGGCAGACTATAGATGGTTTAGTGGAACTTTGGTTCATCATAATGTGTATCTTTCCTCTCCCTTCTAACTGTAGCATGCCTGCTTATCCGCTCATTTTTATTTATTATTTATCTATATATTCCTTCACAACCTAAGCGCTCATTCTGAGGAGGAAGCCCCCCTCCACTGATCACTTGCATGTTCTTAGCAGCGTGTTTCCCCGTGGAATTCATACGTTAATCTCTCATTAAAGAGGGAGCCCCCTCCCTTTCCAGGGCAGCTCCCTCCTCTGCCAGCGGCCGCAGGTGCTTGCCTCGCCTGCCCTCTGGCGGCGCCTGCAAGCAACAGCAGAGTCCCGGCAGCGGGGCCTCGGCCCTCCCGGTGCCCCGCTGTGTCGGATCCGCACGGCAGCACCGGGGAAGCGCTGGGCACACACGCGCACACAGAGCTGCGCCGGGGCTGTGAGTTGTGTCCCACGCCTCTTCCATGCCTCGGCCGGGATCTGTCCAGTGTCACCGACCCAGGAACAGGGGCAGGACCTGACCCACTGCCTTCAGGCAACTGGCTGAGATAGGTAATGGCTGTGCGGTAGGTACCTGCGCTCCTGCCACGGGTGCTGGGAGAGACCTATGCGTATCTTGAGTTCTGAGCTTCGTGCGTGTGTGCAAGGCTGAGCTGAGCTGAGCTGGAGTTGCCCCTCTGGCAGGTAAGAAACAAGCGGTGATGGCTGATTTGGGTAGACTCGTCTATGCTGTGGGTACCTCAAGTTAGACAAGTGGAAGCCAGCAGTGGTTTGCAAGTTGCACCTTGTAAGGGTCTTGATGGAGCCACTCACGTTTGAGGGCAGAAGAGAGTAGAGAAGTCTGATAACTCATTTCTCATGTGCACTAATGTGTTTGTTACTCTTTTGTGATCAGCACAGGTTCTTTTATTAACAAGTGTAGTTTTACTACGACACGCAGCGTTACCCCCAGGAGCACCACACCTCCAGCAGCTGGTATGTGGGACTTCACAGGACATTCTGTTGGTTGGGAGTAGCAGAAGTAAGAATTGAGTACATGCAAAAAGGAGCTGCAGAGGGGCAGCACCCAGAAGTGCAGGTACTGCTGCTGTCATGCAGACAGAGAAGATATGAAGTAGATGGAAACCAGAAATACTTCAAAGAAGAACAAAACTACTGGTGACCTCTTCTGCAACTCCAGACAGGGGGAGGTATTTTCAAAGCAAGCAGGGAGTTGGGGGCATAAGAAGAAAGCTGAGCATTCTAGTTCCGAGATGTGGCTCAGGGAACATTACACAATAGCCCCAGACTGAAACAGAGATGTATTATTGCATGTAATAAGAGGGGCTGGGAAGGAAAACTGAACAAAGACAGAAAAACACAGCCAGAGAGCTAGGGCAAACAAAAATCTCCAGGGAGAACACCACAAAGGATGACCTCATGATGGCCTTTGGTAGAACTCAGAGCTGGGAAGATCTGGCAAAAACATTTCTTTTTGAACTCTGAGGCTCTGTATGTAACCATTATATCGGAAATGCTGTATTTTTGTTGAAACCAGAATTAATTATAAACAGTGCTTTGATTAACATTTAAAATGATTGCTACTGTGCTTCCATTTTCCAGGAATTATGCCTATTTCAGAACACGGTTTTTGGTGCCTGTATTTCATGTGGATTGCAGATAGATGTGCACAATCCAGCCATGCACACTGTAGGTCCTTAACCCGTCCTGTGTTAACTTCGTTATAAAGATCACACACAGAGATACTACATTCATGACCTACGCTGGTTCTTTAGGAATGTGCCTGTTTGTTCGTCACTAATAAACTCTGATGTCTTTCTTTGAGCACTGAGCTCTATGCATACATGTCACTGATATGGAAGCCTTGGATTTTCAACATCATTTTTCCTATTTTAGAGCTATACCACTATGAGGAGAAATACACCGAGTGCTCAGCATCACTAGTGCTAGTTCTCTTTGTCATTACTTGAGAGAGAAGAATGTGTAGGTATGTATTCCTGGTACATTCCCAGCAGCACTTTCAGTGAGTAACTAAACTGGAAGAAATGTATGTCTCTTTCTGAAGAAAACGTAGCTTCTGTCAGCAAGTGTGCCAACAGTTTGTCTTTCCCAGTTCCTTCTTCTGTGCCTGTTTGTCTTGGGTGTCTTAAACATTTCCAGTGGTTTTAAATCTCTAGCAAAGAGATTCGGGCGAAGCTGGTGGGGAAGAGCTGGCCTCAGCAAGCCTGTGACACCAAGGTGAGCAGACAAAGGTGGAGCAAGGAAGAGCTGTTCTCTAGGCCACAGGGGCTTGCTTTGGTAAGTCTCTTCCCAAAAGCTGCCACAGACAACTTCAGTGCTTTGGTCTAATGCTCCCTGACGTATGATGGCAGAAAGCGCTCAGGAGTGGAGGGTTAGTGGGCGGCATGGTACTGATCTAATTTTACAAGGGATACAGGAGCGTCAAACAGTTCCTGATGCCTTTAGGAATGAAGAACAATCGGTGCCTGGGAAAATCTATTTTGCTGGTCTCTGTTCCTTGCTACTATGGACTAAATCTTCAGATACTTATCTTGAAATTAACCTATTTTAGCTAACTTTGTTACATTTTCTGTTTGTTTTAAGCCTTCCAGTTCTTTGAATTCATGGTTCACCTAAAAGGACAGATTACCAGACAGAGAATATGAACAGCCTGGCTTTCTCTCAGGGGACAAGAGGTGGAGAGCACAAGAACTGTGCTTGAACATGCAGTGCGGGGATCATTCAGGCTGTGTTACACAAATGTGGCTTTCAGACAAGATCTGACAATGTAGGCAGCTTCGGGCAGGCTCTTGGAGTTTGTAAGGCTCCAGAGAGCGGCTTCACCCCAGAGGGCACCTTGAAGTGTGAATGTCATTCAGGAGCCCAAGGTCCTGAAAGAGCTCACCAAGACTTTTCCACCCTGCAAACCACTGACATTATTCTCCAAATATTCCTTTGTAGGCACAAAGGCGTTTGTGACTCCTTTGTTTTGCTCATTCTCTGCTCAGTGCAAGAGGATTCAATGTCAAGCAACAGTCGTCTTCTGACCTGGTGCTGTGGGGTTCTGTGCACCTGTAATAAATATGCTGAGCTCCTTCAGTTCCTATTGACATCTCTGAGAGTTTCAGGTTGTCAGAAATGTTGGGGGTCAGAGCCCACCCAAGTCCTCATTTGAATGCAGCACACAATCCTTCAGCTTCTCTCTCAGCAAAGCGGCGTGTGTTACGCCAACAAGAGCTACTGCATTTGTTCCATGGACATCACCAGAGAGACATTCTTCCTTTGTCATTTACTTACCTTTATCTCAAATTTCCATTACAAAGGGAGAAGCTCCCTTCCTGGGAGAAGTTCTCAGCTAGCCTGCAGTCTGTCTGGTAAACTGTGCTACATTTTTCTGCTTCTCCCATGTTGTGACTTTCTGTGGCCAGTTTTGGCTAGAATTATACTATGCAAGATAAAGCAGAACTCTGTTATTCCCCGTCTCCAGCTCACACCCTCTCAACATCTGTTCTTCCGGGTGTTTACGGTAAGGCTTTGCTTTGCTGCCTGCTGCAGACTGTCATGATTCCTAGCAATGCACAACACTTGTGTTTTCCTGTTCACAGAGTTCTCTACTTAGGCTGAATTTTAATCACACCTGTGTGCTTGTGTGTTCATGTGTATGCACACATGCATGCATGTGCGGGCACGTGTGTATGCATGCATGTGCTCACGCATGCGTGCCTATGTGTGTTTTAAATTAGTCACACTGGCTTCAAAGCCATATGAAATACTCCTCCATGGATAAAGTGGGTTTGATCACCGTGAAGGGGAGAAAACAGCAAGAATCGGGTAGCGGAGCTGGGCACAAAACTGGAATGAAAAAAAAGGTAACTGTAGAGACAGGATTTCCCCTGGTAAAGGGGGGAATAAATCAACATCATGATTCAATAAATCTGGGAAAAGGTTCCAGTATGGGATCAATTTCTAAGGTCCTTGTTGACATGACTTTTAATTGATGGGCTAACGTGATGGCGTTCGTGGTTTTCAGCATGAATTCACCTCCAAACACAAGAAAAGCAGCAGGAAAGAGAGTGGCATAAAATACAGATTGATTTGTCCAACCAGTGCAACTGGACTTTCGAAAAAGACTTCATCCCTGTAGGAAAAAATGTCTCCTGTAGTGTAGCTCCGTTAGATGGAGGAAGTCTGGCAAGGAGGAATTTGACTATTCATTTGTGCAGACTGACCTTGCTTCAGGGAATCAAATCTGCTCCATTTGTGTCTTCTGAATACCTAAGGAGAGGTACCCAGCTCTCATAGGCTCCACCAAAACTCTGACTACAGCTTCTGGCCCCTATGGAATGTCCCTGCTTTCAGGTGCTGCAGGGATTTTAGCTGAGAGGAGCACCAACTGCTGTGAAGGTGTGAGAGGCAGACAGGAGGCATCCTGCGAGCTCACCACATGGACATAAACCCATATGAGCAGAGTCTCTTACAGGGAATGGCAGCTTGAGCCAATGTGTCTGAGAGGACTGGCATGTAACAGGATGACATGAAGTAGTCTTATTTTTGCTACCTGGAGGTGAGGCCTAGGGAAAGACCCAACAAGGTTAAGGCAGGCTCTCAAAAGCGGTCAGAATCTGAATTCCCTACCAACTACTACAGTGTGAGCCTTTGTATTGTTACACCTCATTGTAGTCAGTGTGAACCAAGGGCTTAGCATTTTTGAGGTGAAGGTTGGGGAAGTTTGTGGAGATGTCACTTTCTCCCTTAGAGCCTTGGGAAAGAGATGAGATCTGCCAGATGTGTTTTGATCTGTTGGATCCACTGGATCTACTTCTAGTAGCCCTCTGCCAGGAAATCCAGAGGTGTAATGGCACAGGTTGCACCCAAGGCTTGACTATTCTGTTGGCAAACTGGAGACAAGGCTGGTTGGGAGTGAGTGAGTGAAAGAGAGCCTGCCTCCAAGCTGCAATCAATGGGGAGGCCACGATATCTCAGATCCCTCCAGTGATGACAAGCTGTGCAGAGGAGACACTGGCAGTACTTCATATCTCTGAGGATCACAGCTTAGAGGGTGTGTGTTGGGGTGTTTGGTCTCTGATTTTCAGGGACTTGACTAGGTCGTAGCAGTGAAGCTGAGTGGAGTCTGAGCACCCGTCTGCTGATGTGCTACATGATGAACTAACAAACCACTGAAGTGCTCAGGCTCCCTGCAGAAGGGATTTTGTTCGGTGTATAAATAATAAGCTCATTTGTCATGCTCTTCCTAGAGAGGAAGGCTTTGTGTCCAGACTGGTCAGTGTTGGGACCACTTTGCCAGCTTGCAATTAGTCCATATTTATGATTCCTCTGCTTCCTGTGTTCCCGGAGCAGGAAAGCCAGCATTGCAGAAGCATACATATCAGTGAATACCCAGAAGTACCATGAAGATCCTTCACCATGGCAGCTTTTTGCAATGGAGAACACTGGATTTCTAAGCTTGCTGTGACTCAATTTGATTACAGAAAAGATACACTTACGTGCATCAGTGCATGACATGTTCAAGTGAGCGGCTCCTGCAGGGAGGCTGTGCATGCCTACCTGGAGCCCCAGACCATCATAGCTACCTCACTCTTAGCACCTGGGCTGTGATGTGGCACACTGGCGAGTATTGAAATCAACCCCATCCTGATGCAGAAATACACAGAATGCCCTCAAGTTCTACACAAACCAAATGAGTAAACACGGGCCGGACAAAAAATTGTAACGAAACAGCACCAATTCTTACAATGCAATGTTTTCTGCCATAGTCCTAGCTCATGGCTGAGATTTAGATGAGATTTAGATGCTAAGATATAAAGTGTCCTTCTTGTTCCTTCAAGCAATAAAATCATACAGTTGTGCTTTGTCACTTGGAGGTGAACACTCACAGGGTAAGAGCAGGCATTAGACCAGGCAGGAGCAGTAGCAAGTTTCACCATACTCAAAAAAATGAAATAAAATAAGCTAGAAACACTCAATGTGTCCAGTGCTGGGCTACAGCTGGACACAGTCATAGGAGGTAATGCCACAGTTTCACTGTAAGACACTTAGACAATTTCACTCCTACTGCCTGTAACAGTGCTCCAAGCCCACTGTGTATCCATGTGGGAAACCCACAGGACAGTGGTAGAGCTGTGCGATTCACTTCTGGTGGGTTTACCTGTGGAAAGGATGGCTCCTGCGCAGTCAGGTGACATCACAGATTTGGATAGTGATGTTTTGGAAGAAGGATTTCCAGGCTTTTCCACCAGTTTGAGTGAAAATAATCAAAAACTTGGTCCCTTTTTGGTTTTGGGTTTGTTTGTTTGTTTCGGCAGCTCTACCTGTTGCCTAGGTGTAGTTGGCATAGATGATACTGGATTTTTAACTATATTGCACAGTGATTGGGTCATGCCTTTTACTACGTGGAGCAGTAAATAGTAATGAAATTATCAATATCTGGCTCTAGTGACAATGGTGCAATGCTCTATAAAACCATGTTTGCCAGTGTGATTACCCAACAGTACTACGCGTACAGTGAAACCTTGAAAAGGTCACTTCTATCCCGACTGTTCTCGCCCAACGAAGGTCAATCATACGCGACCGAGCAGTACTACTGCTGCTGACCGGCAGGGGGCACCAAACCCCTTCGGGAGCGCAGCGGGCCCGACGCTGCTGCGGGGACCGGGTGCGGCGGCGGTTGCGGGCGCTCCCGCACCTCCCGAGCCGTCAGCCCCCGGAGTTCCTGGCTCCTGCCCTGCTCTGCCTCCTGCCCTCCAAATAACCCCGGCCCGCACCGTGCGTGTGTAGCGGGGGAGCAAACCCCTCAGGCAGAAGCGCCTGGGCTGTCCCTCACCCTTCGTTCCCCGTTGTAAATCAGCGCTGCTGCCTCTGTTAGCGAGACCCATGGGGGAAAAGTGCTGGCCGGGGCTTTGCAGGCCGGGAGGCCGCGGTGCTGAGGCTGCGGGCTAGGGGAGGTGAGAGGGGCGATCAGCACACGGCTGCTCCTTCATTTCCTGGTGCTACCACAGGCTGGGCTGGGAGCACAGCAGTGCGGGATCAGGCCCCCTCCCCACTCCTGAAACCTGCCTCTGAACCACGCTCCCGAGGAATCGCATCTTCCCTAGCGCCAGGCCTTGTCCCCGCCGGCCAGAGCTGGTTTGAGGAGGGAGGCCGGAAGGTGGCAGTCTTGTCCGGCGGCGGCGGGGGCTGAGCGGCCGCTGGCGCTCCTTGGCTTCCGCGCTCCCGTCCCGGGACCGGTACCCCCGGCACCCCGGCCCTTGTGCTCCCGCGTGTGTCAGCATCAGCGTGTTGGCACACGCGGGTTTTCGACTGTCTCCACAACACGTTGTCAAGACTTTGTGCAGGTTTGAACTCTGGTGTTGAAAGAGTATCCTATGGGAAACCGCTCTTTCTGCCGGGCAGTCTTGCCCTACTGCCCCCGCTTTATTAAATACGCAACAATCAGATCGTAACGTGCCCAGTAATTTGACATTTTTGTTTCTTGACAAGTTCCTATGTCTTTTCAGTAGGTTTTGTTTTTAGGGGTATTTATTGTCTCTTCTAACCCAAGTACTATGTGTAATGTTGTGTAATATATATTGTGAATAAGCAGAACTTGTTAGCTTGTTAAAATGAAATGAACCCTAGTTAACCTGGGATATAATCCCATTCTTAGGGTTCTGACTCTCATTTATTTGGCAGCACAACTTTTTATCTTGGACGCACATTTTCAGCGCTACAAATTAATCTTTGAGGTGAGACACGGCATTGCTGCTGGCAAAGAAACCTTGCTTTTGTAGTAGTAGTGACTAATTTACACGCCTGCCCCCACTCTCTTTCTAGCCTTCTATTCATAAGCAATATATCAAGGGTGGACGAATGCCAGCAGAACAGCCTGTCTTCAGGAAAGATACTAGCTTTTTTTTCACCCTTGCTTGACTCCCTACTTGTGCTGGCACTGAAAGCCTGTCAGTACAACCTCCGTCGTTACCTTATTTTTCCTTGTTTCCTTTCCTCCTACTCCAGGTCCCTCCAGCCCGTCAGCTTCTTCCTGATAAATATCTTGATGCTTGAGGAAGGTGCTAACAGGAGTTTGTGTGTGTTTTAATTTAGAAGTCATGCTTTCTGAGCTGGGTTTCGAGGAAGCAAAAGTCTCTTTGTAACTGTCACCTGAATATTTCACATCTGATACAACTGCCTCGTCTGTTATACTCGGGCTCCTTACAGGCTGCCCTGTAGCCACCAAAGCTTCTTGCGGAAATCGCACCCAGCCATCACTTTCTGCAAGAGAAGGGAGAAGGAGGTCTGCAAGAGTTCATGTTAATAATGACTCTAAGTGCCCATTTCCCACACATCTTCGCTAGCACAAACAACGAAAATAGTCCACTTGCAGAGAATCTGATTCAGCTTTCTTGCATTCCGCAATAACAGATGGATTGCTAGACTGTTTACTGTTGCTTCCCACAAACTTCCTGTTAGTAAACTCCTGTATTATTTA
The DNA here is from genome assembly GCA_039720435.1 of Amazona ochrocephala. Taxonomy (NCBI): domain Eukaryota; kingdom Metazoa; phylum Chordata; class Aves; order Psittaciformes; family Psittacidae; genus Amazona; species Amazona ochrocephala. The sequence goes on along the minus strand of CM077881.1, from coordinate 74,124,029 downwards.
TGAAACAGAAAAATTACAAAGAAGCATCCGAGCTGATTACTGCCTGCTGGTGAACCGCTGCCAGAGGAACTTTTTAAACAAATATGTATATGGGAGCAAAGATCACTCCCACTGCGGGCTTTTTTCGGTATCATTTTTACAACTGTTTGTTTCACAATATACCGTGACCCTGTTGTGAGCAGGTATTTCCTGCGCCCAGACATCTACAGTTGAGTGAAGGTATCTGTGGATGTGTGAAGGAGCGAGGGGGATTACAAACAAAAGCATGCATGCACATTACAGAGATCAGCTATGACTAAGAAATGTATTAAACCTCTTTGTTTTATGGTGTCAATGATGAATGCGATGTTACTAATGTGATATTAATCTCAGCTGACCTGGCTTAGGAAGCTGGCTATCACGGAGCTGTTGGCAGAAAATAGAGAGAATAGTGCTGTATCAATCACCTTCATGCTTCTCCTGACGTAAGTAGACAGAAAATGCGGAGAAACTTTATTTTCCTCTCAGTTTGACTGTTAAACTCCACAAAACACACAAGCTGCGAAGAGCGCTTTGTTTGCACTGCATACCGTAGGTTAGGCTGAGTTCTGACTCTCAGTGGTGTGAGAAGCGGCCAGTGTAGAATCTGTTCGTACAATTACATCAACAGAGCCAGTGCATTTTGAAAACAGTCTGTAATTAAAAAGAGCAAAATCTAACGCAGAAATATGCGTCTGGTGTGTTCCCAATGGCACTTCTAGCGATTTCAGAAATAATGCTTGACCCAGCATGGTCATTCTGTTTTATAAAGAGTTGCTGTTGTATTTCCCTGAGTTTCTATTCTATTTGTGTAGTTTGTGTGAATGAATTGGCTGTTCCACCTGATATTTATGATTGTAGATGTGCATTGTATATACATGCAGAACCAGAATGAAGATTTTCCAGATCTGAGACACAGACAAATCTTCCTGGAGATTTTTGTGTTTGATTCCCTAAACCGAAATCAAAACTCAAAACAGCACTGCAGATTGAGCGCTTTCTAATGTTAGCCCTGCTACCACGGATCATTCATTGCATAAAGTTTTACACAAAAAGCTGCTGTGCATTATAGGCAACTGCAGGATGCTGATTAAATCATCATATACCTTTGTAAGATCTGTATTTGCAAAGAACTGATATCAGATGGAACGGGGCATTTGCTGATCCTGAGGCAGAGCCCATTTCTGAGTGTTTGTGTGAGAGAGAATCACGTAACCAATAAGTCATTTCAATTAATAGTAAGGATATGTCTTCTCCGATCAAATTCTCTCTTTTCTTTGCCCCCTTAAACACCCTCACTCAGAGCTCCTATTGACAGAAAGACTTCTGTATTATTAAGGGCAGACGGCAGATCAACGGCAGTATCTCCGGATGCTTCAATCCACCAACAAGAATCTTATGACAGATGTTTCTGCACTTTATGCAAATAGGAACTTCATGGATCAGTTTTCCCTTCCTCTGTAGAATATATGCAGCTGGAAAATAGAAATCCAGCTCTATGGCATGAAGGGGGGGGGGGGGGGGGGGGAAATCACGTTACTGACCAAATAGGCAGCTGAGAGAAAGGAAGCCGTAGATGTGAAATCAAAATAAACACACTGCTGGTTCTTAGGATCATTTCTGGGCATCTTAATTGGGCAGTGTACACGGTGATATAGGTTTTGTGGGCTTTCTCCGTGACAACACTGTTGCTCACAAGTTGTTTCTGAAAGGGGAGAAAAAGGTCTTTCATGGGCTGGGTATAATGCTTCTTCACAAATGGGTTTTTTTTTCACCATTTCTGGTACGCTGCTTTCATTCTCACACTAGTTGTGGATATCTGTATTAGGTACAATACAGAAGTGTGTTAAAAATGGTGCAGGTGAGTTTGCGCAAGAAGAAAGGATTCCAGCTTCTTACATGGAATAAATTGGGTACTGACATTTATACAGACTCTATGGGTTTAGTTATGTTCTTTTATAATAGCACAGAAAGCTGTATGTAAAAACGATCGATAAAAGACGATGGAAAATTTCCTTTCTATTTATTAAAAGAAAAAAATCTCAACCCTTAAACTTAGTGAATTAGTGACAGTTGAAAAGAAATACAGTTTTACAAATAATTGTATAGTATATAAAAGAACATTTTTACTTAATAATTCCTATTAAGTATTATTATTCCTGTATCATGCAATAAGGACGAGTTGTGTAATCTCATTTATTATTATCCTAGCAAATCATGAAAGGTGGTGATACTAAATGTGATTATGTTTAAAATGAAATTTTATTGCTATCATTAAATAAAATCAATTCTGTTATTTATAATTCTACATACTCCTTTTAAGATTTCTGTGCAAATATTTTTTACCATCAGACATCAGAACATGAATTGTTAGTCAGCATATCTGCACCTAATCTTCTTGGTGAGGCTTTTGTTAATCTTTTCTGTTTCAGGTGGTTTATACACTATTGTGGGTCACAATATTTTTTTCCCCCCAATATTTTAATTTAGAATTTAATTCAAAGCCTGTAACTGGTACTGTGTAAATATTCAGTTGGGAACTATGATATATTTTCTTTATATAGACACAAAGCATGGTTTTGTATCATGGTATTGTATAGAATCTTGTCTCCATTTCATGACAAGTCAAATGCTGGGAAGAGATCTTTATTCAATTCAGATATACTGCATAATTTTGTTCAAAAGTCTCTTTCTGTACTGCTTTTATTCTGGTTAATTTTACAATAAGCGTTACTGACTTTATGCAGATTTATTTCAATTGAAATCCTTAAAAAAAACCCAGCACCCAAAGGTGTAGTGCCAGTACAAGAAAAAGAAGAAAGAAAGGGACTACATGTGTAAATGACTATCATGCTATATTGAACCTAATTCAGATGAACAGCAAATAATTGGCAATATATTTGTGCACATTATATTATGTCTGCTTTTGCAACTAGCCCTTCAGCTAGTGATGTTCTGTGGGTAAGGTACAGTTACAGCGAAGACCTGTGTCTGAAGAGTCAAATACAATTCTAGAATCAAGTATTAATAGAATAAACTTAATTTTAGTTGGGTTTTTTTATATAAGTGCAGCTGCATTTTCTATTTAATTATAGGTTCCCACAGTAGTAATTTTTCCATGACCTGCTCAATCTCAAAAGTCAGAAAATTGCTTCTTTTTTAAAGCTGACAATAGCACGGTATGTTTCCAAAGGAAAAAGACAAATTACAGAAAATCATTACTTGAAGCACATTTAAATAGCCAGGAAGAAATCCTAATTGAAAAGTTTGCTAAAATGTGAAAAAGTTGGCAGGCCTTTTTTTTTTTCCTTTTTTCTTTTTTTTTTTTAAAAAAAGAAGATTATTGTCATGTTGTTTGTAGCTTTACAAGCTGCTTATGATACGATGCCTTTGCTTTCTCTGCTCGCCTTCTACCCTCCTCTTTCCTGCCTGGTTAAGACTAGACAAAACATTTTTTAGGAAGCGAAGATTTTAACTGGAGTGTACTTAATTTCGTAGGTGTGTTTAATAATCTAAATTGATTATTCCTTGGCAAGCTGATACAAAGGTAATGGGAATCTTTGTATTTCTTTGTATGGGCTTCAGAGCAGCCTGTGAGCCTTTATTTACCGGTAACAGCCAGTTTCCCTAGTATTTTAGAAGAATTTTGTAACTGTATAATTCTTGTAATACATGTATAGGGGATATGGTAGCATATTTATGTTAAACGTTAACATGATTCAAGTCAATAATTGACCTAGAAATTAGCAATGGTTAAGTAATGCCTAAACAAGTATGTGTTTAATGAAGTTGCTTGGTTCACAGGGTGGAGTGTGAGACCTGACAGAGGTGCACAGTGGAGCTCTCCTTCTGCTTGCCATCCTGCTGTGTTTGCAGAATGCCATGGGAATCTATGAACACTGTTTGCAGACGAGTTAGGCACTGTTGTGAGGAGCCCAGTGCTGCCGTTTGCAGTCCCGGGATGGGGCTGTGGGGTGACTATAACTGTTGGCTACCCATCCTTGTTTTGGCCCTGAAAAGGGGGTGTTTAGGCAAAGCCACCCACCACATGGCACAGGGTGCACCCTGCGGTGGGCAGGGCAAGGAGCACCACCATGGCTCTTTAGTGCTCTGTGCCCCTCACCATCCTGGCCAGCTGCCCATGTAGTTGCCAGTTACTAGTCTTTAGTTACATTACTGCCAATTAGGGTATTTCTAACCACAGTTGTTAAGAAAGGAAAAGAAAAGAGGTATCAAAATACACTTGACCACAAGGAAATGCACCCTATTCCCTCTGGATGCCTCCTTCCCAATAAACCTTTGCTCTTCTCCCATTTCCACTGGTCCTTCTCCAGCTGTTTCCCACCTCCAAGCTTTCCCCCACTGCAGGAGGGCCCAGTCCCCTTCCCTGACAGCCCCCCAAGGTTGTGGCAGGGTTTTTGGTAGCTCATCTGTGGGGTTTCAGTGGAGAGCAGCTCCCAGAGAGCAGAGGCCCTGCAGTGCCAGGTCCATAGTGGATTCTGGAAGGGCCGGTGAGTGCAGACACAGTGGGAGGAGGTGGGCTGGTTAGTATCTCCTCGTGGAAGAGAGAAGAAGAAAGTCTTCAATGAGGTCCCTTCTGCTACCACAAAATATCTAGGAAAAAGGAAAAGGGTTGTCTGCCAAGGTAGGTAGCCATGGTAATGTGTCTTCAGTTTCCCCAAGGGAGCATACAGATTGAGGTATTCTGCTTTATCTGCTGAAGCACTCAAGCCCCTTCGCATCCTGTGTTCTCTGTTTCCCATGTCTCAATGACTGTAGCTCTTACAATTGGGCCCAGACCACAGCCCTGTGGGAGAGCAGTGTCCCATAGCTGTTCAGAGCAGGGATCCCTTTGCTGGTCTGTCCTCCATCCATTCTGGTCTGTATGTCAGAGGAGCTGTGTGCAAAAACAATTGGCATCCACGGATTGCTTTGGTCAGTGGTGTTTTTCATTTGAAGTCAGATGAAAAAAGGTAAAGTTTATGATACTTGCCTGATACTTTTGCTTTCTGCCTCTTTGTTTCTCTCCTCACTGGTGTGAAAAAATGGGAATTTACGTATAGGGTGTGTGTATGTGCGTGCACATCTATCTTTCTTACTTTATTTATTGTTGGTCTAATTTTTCAGTCATTTATCAGAATATGCTGTTGTGTTTTCTGACCCAACAGGGGGTTGGGGGACTCAATGTAGGGACCTTGACCCCCCAGCCAGCATCTCTTGGGGGATTCTCTTCATTGGGTGTTTTCAGGCTGTGGCTTCCCCCAAAGACAAAGGTGATTTCTATTTGCCAAAGTGGGGAGACAGCAGGAGGAAGAATAAAGACAAAAATCTAAGCAGTCAGCTGAACTTGTTCAGAGTGATACCAGCCAGTGGTATTCAGACGGCAGCAAACCCAAGGTTTCCCTAACCTTGGCAGAAGTGCGGGAAATAGTTGCAGGAGGATGAAGTGTTCTTGAACTGTTTCTCCAAGGTATCAAGCAAAAGCAGGCTTTTCTTCAATATTAAGCATGTGCCTCTCTTTTCTTCCCCTTTAAAGAAACTTTTTATTGTAGACTATAAAAGGGGGGCAGAAAATTAATCTCTCTCTGTGTGGACACCTGTGCTGCCTCTACACTATCCAAGGACAATGATGCAAATCAGGGTCTCCCTTGTATAATAGCATTAATAAGGCAAATTTCTTGCTAAAGTCTTACTGTAAAAGCAGAAGGTTGAAAGAAATAGCTGTGCTCGAGTGTCATTTCAAACAAAAAAGAGAAAAATAATTAACCACATTCTTAAAAGCATCAGCCAGAGCTTCCCTGGAAGCATCAAAACCAGCATTCCAGATAAAAGCAGCATGATGTGAAAAGACCTGATCAGCAACAGATTGATGTCTGGGCTTGGGGACTAATGTAAGAACTTAAAGACTTGGCTAGAGAATATATCTTGAGAAGCATAAACATATAAGAGGATGCCAAACCATGAAAGGCTTCCTTTGCACTGAGAATTCAGAAATCAGCGTGTTGACAAGCAGGGAAGCCAATGCTGCAAGCAAAGCGCATAGGGTGATGAATAAACTCAGCCTTTGGGAATTAGGATGAGATCTAGGAAGGGCCAACCTATTTAGCCACAATGTTAAGTCTCTACAAGCCGCATTTAGGTGCTGTCAAGCCTCAGACCTCCCCACCCAGCTGTCGATGCTGACGTCCTATGGGTTGGGGTAGCCGGGTTAGATTCAGACAGTGTGCTTGTGTTAAGTTTTAAGAGGGGATGGAGAGACTTCCAAGAGTCTGACTTTATAGCAGGCTGGCTGAGCCATTTGTTGAGGCAATGGGAGAGTCAGGTTTAATTTCCTGCTCAAATGTGCTGCGTTTTCTGGCCGTCGACTTAGCAGTAGGCTCCTGGAGTGCTTCCCCAGAGGCCAGATATACCTCCTCCTGTGTAGCGGGTGAGAGCCTGGAGGCTGTGTGGGGTCTGAGCTGTTCTTCAGCTGGCACAGTACGTCAGAGACAGATGTATTCCTCTGTAACTGTGATCTCCACAGTTAGCTTTAAACACTTGAGCAACGGGCAAAGCAAGGGAACAGATACTTCTCATGCGGTTCTTCAACGTGAGATCTGGTCACCTTTTATTGAATGGGGAGTCTCTCTGGTATGCTAGAAGTGAAGCAGTATTCTCCTCTAGCTGTACTACAAATTGGATAGTTCAACAACTAGCCTTGAAATAACAGCTTTACATATGAAGCAAGAAGGCCGTGAAAAAGCAGTTATTAAGGAATTAAATAGGTCCCAGCTAGTATGCAGCCTGTGGTTTTGGTGGATAAGCTCAATTTAAAACCTATATTCTAAGAAAAATAGACATACCTGCAAAAATATGGGAGGTGCATATGGAAAGGAAAAAAATAAACTCTTTACCTATAAGAGCACTTTGAGAGGGCAATCCATAGGAGAAAGTGCCAATGGCTTTATCTTTTGCATTTAGCAAAACCCTATCATGTGACCACCCGGGTTAAACCCTGCCTTTCTCTGGTTTGGAAGAGATCTTGAAAATCCTTTAAACTTGTTGACTTGCTCCACTTTTGCTGGGCCTTCCTGCATAAGCACACTGATCCAAGCGCTATCATCCCTGGAGACGTACTCATGTTATTGTCAGGTATCTCCTGGAGACTGAAAACCTGCCCTGGGAGAATGCTGGTAAGACTGCAGGCACCTCTTCTTTCAGCAAAGCGATTAATGACTATGCAGCTGATAGCTCTCACTCTTGTTCAGCTGGCAGGGATGGTATCACTAAACTTGAGCTCACTTGTCACAATGGCAATAGAGTTGGAATTTAATTATCTGCTGGAGAGAAGCCCTGACAGCTGTGGCGTAGGTTTTTCAATGTGGATGTTGCCTGGATCGCAAGAAAAATATCAAGGGCTGGTGAGAACAGCCATGTTCTAAAAGAATCTCTGCCTGGGTTAGACCACTGCCTACCAAAGAGGTATGTGCAATTATCTTCAAGCTATTTATTGACTGTTGTGTCAGATTGTGGTTAAAGTTTATCTTTACTGGAAGTTGTCCTCAGGAATCCTTTTACTTCATCAAAAGTTACTTTTCTTTTCTAGGGTTTAGGTTGGAAGCACTGTGTTTGCTTACCACATTACCCCTGGGTTTGCCTCTGGCTTGTGCTTTGTGGAAGAAAGGCGATGGGTCTGCTGCTGGTTCCTAAAACAGTGCCAGTCTGTGGTGGCCATCTGGTAGTGAAATCAGTTTACCAGCAGCAGTACCAGGTAAGACTTCATCATTTTTTATGGTTATGGTTATCATTGATAAACCAAGGAAATGTTGGCTGGAAAAAAAGGGCAACTGTTTTGGGGGTGGGGGTGTTTTTTATGTAGCATTCCCTTAGCTTGTTCTGATGCCCTCTCCTGGGTATCAGAACCAGGCCCCCGGGAATTTGTTTTTTCTTGTTGCCAAACAATTACTCATACCAGTAGCCTTCTGAGGTCACTGATGTGCTCTGAGATGCTGAAGGCACTTTTATAATGACTATTATTTTTTCACAAGTAAAGGGCTCATACTGTGAATAGGAAGTTTCCTCATTTGGCATTTGGTTGCCCCACTGCCAGTCTTGGAGGAGCACCCCATTGCCCGGATGAGCATACCTTTGAGGGCTCTAAGGGCAGACTAAGATTTGCCTCCTGACTTGCATCCCTGAATCTGCTTACCTCCCATCACCTAGAAATGTCATCCCTCAAAGACTGGAAAAGGAGCCCTTTTTCTATGGGTCTACACCCATGGACCTGCTTTCTTTCTCACACCACAGAGCTACCATGCTTGCCTCCTGGGACCTCCTGGCCACATCCCCCTGGCTGCAGGTGAGCTCGCCCTAAATCCCGGGGTACATGGCTTCTGTCCTTTCCTTCCCCTCCTGGGTCCTAAGCAGAAAGCACACTTTAGTGGTGGAAGAGAGGCACTTTCTAACCTCAATTTAAAGAAGAGTGAGGCCTTCTTTGGCTTCAAAGATGTTTTTCTGCTACAGACTTTTCTGTTTGGAGCCTTTCTCTGTATTTAAAGTTTAGGTGAACCAGAGCTACTTCTGCATTCTTCAGGCCACTGTCACATTCAACCATATTTAACACAAGCGGGGGTTTCTTGTGCCTGTCACCTTGGAGCTTCCTGGGCTAAACTTGGAGGTTAGACCGCATTGCTTGGGTACCACATAGGGCAGGGATACTGCCTGCCTGTGCCCTGCCAGGCGAGGGGTAAGCTAGTGAGGTGACTCTGTAAGGCTCTGTGCTGCTAAATGGAGGACCTGCCTCAAAGAGAGCTTTGGGAAGGACTTTATTCTCCAACAAGCACATGTGTTGTAATCTGTTTATGTTACACACTGGCAGTTCTTGCTGACTGCTATTAGGATTAGAAAAAACCTGGGAATTCTGGAGTTAAAACTTTATAAGCTGCATGAAGATAATACTTAATAAACACGAATACATGGTAAAGCCCTTTTTTTTTCCATCATCTTTATATGACTTTTAGACTTACAAGCTTTTATCTTATTTTATGAGGCCATGTGAAATAAATTAAATGTAACACAAGATGCTGTTAAAAAAGATTTTATGACATCAAGAACTGGTTCTATATTAGGACCAGACCCTACATAGGCTCATGGATGTGAGTAATTTTGCTCCCATAGATAAGCTATTGAATCAACCATGGCTAACCGTTTAAATGTTCAAGATCAGGCCCTCATTTTGGATGCACTTTTCATTGTTAAATCAATGTGAAAGTGAAATCTGTCTCCTCTCAAAAGGAAATTGCCAAGACTTTCTACGCTGAGATTTGGGATCTGTAGAAAATGAAGCCTTTTTATTTTTTCTTCCCTCCAATAATCTGTTCAGTGAACAAGCTGTGAAAAATAGTTCTATATTTTTTCCATGTGATGCAGCAGACGGTAAATTTCCATTTAAAAGAATGATCAGAGTAGCTGCTGGCACTGAACTCTGTTGTCTTAGTCAAATCTACTTACAAAGAGTTTACAGCAATACAATAGTTTATTATTTCACTCAACCAGAAATCAGATGAAAAAGGCAAAGGGGAAGCCTGAAGTAGGTTCATGGTCAGAATTCTTTTCTTTCTTAACTTCTTGTTTTTTTACATGCAGGAGTTGAGACCAGTAGTTTTATGTGTAAGGAGGAGAGTATTTCTTTTCACCTCTACTTTTGTGCGCTGTGAAATAATCAGACTTCACACTTCTATAGTGCCTTTCTTCTGGGGATCTGAAAGCACTTTACAAACATTAATTAAAGTCTCACAACACCCATGTGGTGGTAAAGAAGCATTGTTTGTGCATCTAATGCAGAATGATTAACCTGATTCTTGAAGTACTATACAAGGACTGCAGTGAAATAGTGGAATAACCAAAGCAAATTAATCTAACTGAATTGCTAGGAGCGTATATGTGTGTATGTATCATAGAATCCTAGAATCGTAGAATCCTAGAATGGCTTGGGCTGGAAGGGACCTCAAAACTCATCAGTTCCAACCCCCTGCTACAGACAGGGACACCTTCCCCTAGAGCAGGCTGCTCCAAGCCCTGTCCAACCTGGCCTTGAACGCTGGCAGGGTGGGGCAGCCACAGGTCGTCTGCACAGCCTGTGCTAGAGTCTTGCCACCCTCAATAGTGAACAACTTCTTCCTGATGTCTCATCTAAATCTACCCTCTTCCAGTTTAAAACCATTCCTCCTTGTCCTATCACTACATACCCTTGTAAAATGTATTCATATGTGTTTGTGTGTGCATGTGTGCGTGCACACGTCTGCAGATCTATATACCGCTATATGCCTTAGACTACACTTCAGCTGCCCTGCGCATCCTGCCCATTGCTGTCTCAGGTTATATGATGAGTGCTGGTGTTTCTCTCTGTATGATGCTCAGGTCCATCTACAGATGTACTTCTTCTAGGAAGCATGGGGATACGTCTTATCATCATTGATAAGGCTAGGATTAGTTTTAAAAACTTAAAAAGAAGAAATATTCTTTTTCTTGATCACCAGGTTTGTGAAGGACAATAATAGGTGGTCGGTGGGGACTCAGAAAGGGTCTCTGCTCCCTGAGCTGAGGGGCCCAGGGCCCTTCTGGTAGAGGCACTGATATCCCCCCTCTACATCTGCCTCTTGCTGTCCCCAAGCCTTGGTGGCCTTGCCCTTGTCGCTGCCACATTCACAGTCCCACCCCATCCCTGGAGGTTTTGAGTATGGTCCCTGTGGCACTGCATCAGGCTCCCTTGATGTCCAGGAGATGAGTGTTCTTCTACAGCAGCTTAACATTGGGCTTGGCTACCCAAGATGTTAACGAGGTCTGCATTAAGATATGTTAAATTATTTTACAGGCTTTATAGCAAGGGTGTTAGCCTTCACAAGGCGGGGGGTTAGCATCATTTATGCAGAGGTGTATTCCCTGTACTTTGCAGATAGGAGTCTCCCCATGCCCAAGCAAGTAGAGGTGTGCTGTGTATCTCCATTTCTCATAGAATCATAGAATCATAGAATAGTTAGGGTTGGAAAGGACCTTAAGATCATCCAGTTCCAACCCCCCTGCCATGGGCAATGGCACCTCACACTAAACCATGCCACCCAAGGCTCTGTCCAACCCAGCCTTGAACACCACTGTCATGGGTTCAGCAGCAGCATTTTTTCTCCTTCTTGGTAGCTGGTGCAGCGCTGTGTTTTTGATTTTGGGCCTGGGAACAGTGCTGATAACACCAGTGTTTTCAGTTACTGCTTGGTGATGTTTAGGCTGGCCAAGGACTTTGTGTGTCTTATGCTCTGCCAGGTGAGGAGGGGAAGCCGGGAGGAAGGAGAGACAGGACACCTGACCCAGACTAACCAAAGAGATTATTCCATACCACAGCACGTCATGTCCAGGATGCAAAAACGGAGAGCAGAGACCCGGAAGGGGGGTGAGGGTGCACGGTGGGGGGCACTGGTGGGGGTGCACTGCTTGCTCGGGCTTGATATTGGATGGTGAGAAATTGTATTCTTTTCCCTTGTATTTTCTCTTGTCATTATTATTATTGGTGGTAGCAGTAGTGATTTGTGCTGTACCTTAGTTACTAAACTGTTCTTATCTCAACCTGTGGGAGTTGCATTCTTTCGATTCTCCTTCCCATCCCTCCAGAAGCGGAGGGAAGAGACAGTGGGGAGTGAGTGAGAGAGCGGCTGTATGGGTTTATGAAGCTTAAACCACGACAGCCACCAGGGGTGGAGCATTCACAACTTCCCTGGGCAACCCATTCCAGTGCCTCACCACCCTTACAGTAAAGAATTTCTTCCTCATATCCAATCTGAACTTCCACTGTTTAAGTTTGAACCCGTTATCCCTTGTCCTCTCACTACAGTCCCTAATGAAGAGTCCCCCCCCAGCATCCCTATAGGCCCCCTTCAGATACTGGAAGGCTGCTATGAGGTCTCCACGCAGCCTTCTCTTCTCCAGGCTGAACAGCCCCAACTTTCTCAGTCTGTCTCCATACAGGAGGTGCTCCAGTCCCCTGGTCATCCTTGTGGCCCTCGTCTGCACTTGTTCCAACAGTTCCATGTCCTTTTTATGTTGAGGACACCAGAACTGCACACAGTACTCCAAGTGAGGTCTCACGAGAGCAGAGTAGAAGGGCAGGATCCACTTTTGCTGCCTTGTTTTCCTATGGCTGTGGTGCTTCACCCCACAGCTGAAGGCCAGAGCTGCCCCAGCTGTGTGTGTGTGTCTGACAGGGAAGGCTGAATTCATCGTGGCTCTCTAGTTGCACCATCAGAAATGAAAATCAAGTGAGGGAACTAAGCAAAATGGAGGAAAGCGAGGCTGATGGACAGAGCAACTTCCATTTCAGTTTCCAGCTGTGGTGCAGTGTATTGGCCTTTCTCCCACCTGTGCAGCCTGGAAAAATGCACTGCTGAAATGTTGCAGCCCAACTTCTCTTTCCTCAGACAAGTCAGACAAAAAAGTGTTTTTCTAGGGGTTACAGGATGCCGTTATTTGTTTGGGTTAAAGCTGTGGGGAAATAGGTCCACACGAGTTAGTTTGAAAGGTGGTTGGCTGGTTACTAAAAGTGAAATGGGCCCTGATGCTGCTAGCATTCCTCAGCCCTAGTCCCATGCTCCGTTACAATTAAGAGATGCTTTTGGGTCACCAAAATTAGATCTATTTCCTAATCTTCATCATGTCTTCTTTCTGCTAACTTTGCTTTCTTTGTCTGATGTAGGCTGTAAGATCTTCAGTGCAAAGACAGCATCTTTTATCTCTGTAACGTGTCATGAAAACTTAGGATGGTATGTAAATATTTAATAATAATATTGGTGATGGAGCTCAGAGTCCTGCAGGAGCCTATCTCCTCCTGTGCAGCTGCAGAACATAGAATGGGGATTTTCTTGTACTCTTTCATTTCCCTGGTGAGAGTTTCTCTGCTCATCCACTTCCAGTTGTCCCTGTCATCATCTCAATAAGGCCATTGGGGCGCACTAATCTTGACTGTGAACGGCTTAATTAGAACTGGGCAAATAAGTGCTTTTTCATCTGAGATTTGGAAGAAACTCTCCTAAAATACAGGTTTCCTTCTGTTGTTTTTTTTTTTTCCCTTGTTAGCAAAATGGAAACCTGGGAAAAAGAACACCCCTTCTGATGTCTGTCTTACAGGTTCAACTATTGGGAAAAGGACATGCAATGTGACTACAAGTGATCTCCAAATCACATTTCAGGGCAGGAAATGGAAAATTTTAACTTACAAAACATCAGGAAAAAACATGTTGGCTTTTCTGAAATGCTTGTTTTTTGGACAATACCTGTTGTCTCATTCAGTCCCTATCCTTCGCTAATCGTAACATCTTGAAACCACCCCAAGAAGACTGTACAGTGCCTGACAGCAGGCAGCGGTGTTCTCCCACCAGCACCTTTGACAGCCTGCTGCTGGTGGCACATGGGCTGATGGCATGCTGCCCTGCTGAGGGGCTGTGAGCAGCCAGGTCTCATCTGGGGAGGAAAATGTCCAGAGGTGCCCAAACAGGGGACATCTGTGAGCTCTGATGCTGCTGGAGGTGGTGGGAGAGAGGGCTGCTTGGGGAACCTGTGCTGCCTGCCAGCAGCAGAGGGGCTCCAGGGCACTCAAGGCTTGGGCAGCATTGCAGGAGACAGGCTGTGAGGAGGTCAGAACCATCCCCAGCACTCTCCTCATCAACCCTTCTTACCTCTTTCTTTTCAGTAGCCTAAAGAATTGAAACAATGGTTTGGCTATCTAACTAGATTCATTTTACAGGAGGGGGTTTGGGCTGTACCTAACTTAAATCTTTAATTTTCTAATGACTATAGCCAGTAGCAATTAATTTAAAATAATTAAGACAAATATACACATCAAATTGCCAAGCACAACATTTTTCTCATTCATTTATGACTTAATAGACTTCAATGTATATGTACAGTCTTTACTGATTGCACAGTTGATAATTCTTTATGACTTCGAGGAGTTCAACATTTTCTGTCTTTACTGGCTGCATCCTCTTAGCATAATCATAGTCTTAATTTTGTTTAACTTATGTTAAAGCAAAATATGAATCTAAACCACAGGAGGCAAATGAAACACGTCATTGTACAGTTTTCTGCATTTTATAAAACCATTTTACAACACGAACCATCCACCCGTTCTGTTCAATGGAGTGAATGGGATCCAACCATGCTTTAAGAACTGTGCTCATCTTTAAACTGATTAGTTTCTATCCTTTTTACAAAATGCAGGCATCTATACCAGGTCTAACATCTCATTTTATATACAATTAAATGGGCAAGCCCTGCTGCTTCCAGCATAATCGTCATTGTTATTTACCTTGAGGTTCCCTGAGCAGGATCACAGATGCTTTTTGCCCATTGCCACGCAGCATGGGAAAAGCCTCAGCACAGAGGGGGACCTTATCGTCCTGGCTGCCATGGGCAGGATGGGATGGAGACAAAGAGAAAGACCAAGCTCATGGCTTGGTTCAGTCAGAGAGCAAGGAAAACCGAGCCTCATGCTTGTTGCTGGTTGGGCAGCAGGGGTGGGGTGGGATGGTGGAGGCAGGGGCTGGTATGGTGTAGGGTTGGTGGGCAGACCATTGCTGATTTGGGACGCTGTAGCAGGCTGTGCCCACATCCCTGTTGTGCCATCTTTGGCGTATGATGCCTGTGCTGGAGGCAGGACCTGACTAAATGCTGTGTGGATGGGTCAGCAAAGTGGGGCTAGGTGCTCATGGTGTAGCTCTGGAGGTTGTTCTGGTGGTCTGAGCACTTTGGGACGTGCTGTGAGGATGCAGCACTGTGGCCACAGGCAGGAGCATTCTCCTCCCCAGGGTACCTACATGGCAATGCATCGTCCCTGCTCTGCACCAGACACCAGGGAAAGCAAACAGCACCTTACCCAAAAGATAATGCTTAAAAGAATACCCCAAACGCTCACAGCTCTTTTTTCCCCAGAGGGAAGTGCCCAGCATTACTGCCTGAGCCAGCATCATGCCTGGGTCCCCTTGCCCCAAAGCCTCCAGGGCAAGGAGGGGATGACCAGGGCTGGCATTCAGCTCAGCAACTGGGAGCCAAAGGATGGCTGGGAGCCCATTTGCTAATAGCAGCGCCTGGTTAAAACCCCCAGCCAGCACATGGCTTTAACCAAGCAAGGCAAGGGAGAGGGGCTGCCTTTGGCATGATGGCTCTGCTCAGCTCTGTGGCTGGGAGAGGGAAGCTGTGATTTCCACTGGCGGCCAGGTTTCTTTCTCTTTCTCTTGCGCGCTTTCTCTGCTGTTTTTTTGCCTTTTTATTTTTTTTTCTTTTTTTTTTTTTTCCATGAAATCCTGTTTAACACTTGCACAATTTGGTGAAATTACAAGCCCAAGAGGACAGAGGGAGAAGCCAGTCTGTTTAAAAAATAAAAGAGGACATGATTACTTTGCCGAAGCTGTACTTTCTATTTTCTCCTCCAAAAGAGACAAAGGGAATAAATACTTAAAACCCAGTGGTGACGACAGTGAAGCAATCATGCAGTCGCTGGATACCTTTGTCTCTGGGAGGCATGTAGTCATTTTTACATGTCTGCCACTGGGTGTCAAACCTTTCTTTTCTTCCCTTTTCCATTTTGGATGGCCAAACTGATTATCTAAAATAGAAAATTAGCACACAATGGCTTTACTCTGTGATACCCCTTATGCAACTAATGGGCAAAGCTTGTTAATTGGTTGTAAATGCCAGCAGGTTGCCAAGATAATACTTCAGAAATAAGCGGGTATTCTGATAATTACAGCAATCTTCATCTATAAAAGCTTAAGTAGATGAAGTACTAGCTGGCTTAAAACCAAGATTTATCCTGCTGCACTCGCATTAAAAGAAAAAATAAGATGAAAACAATAATGTAGCAAAACAATTATATAGCAGGAAGCGTTGTAGGTTTTAGAGATTGTGAAAACTCAGAAAGTAAAACAGTGCTGTAATAACCAGTTATGGAAAAATAGGCCATTTACATTTGTGTATAATTAAATAGTAGGCTATGCAATTTCACTTTTTAAAGTAAACTGCCTTTTCCTTTTTTTATAGGGCAACGTAGCCATAATTGCTGCATTAAAGCTTTAATGAAAGAAAAAAGCAGCAGATCAAGATGACATGTAACATCCACATTTGTACTGTGGCGTTCTGCTTGTTTAGTAATGGGAAGCTACTGAGGAGATTAAAATTGCAGAATTCTTCATAGGTTTTTTCCCCGAAAATTGCTATAGGAAGATGATTCAAAGTCTAAAATACATACAATTTATTTTTCTACCTTCAATCCACAAGGATTTAATGGCTTTCATAACTCTCAGAGTGTCTGAAGAAGTACTTTCTTGCAGAAGGGGGATATTATTTCAGCTCATCAAAATTATCAAAAGTAAGCAGCTCAAACTTGAAGTGTAGAGGTCTCACCTCGTGTTTAGACTATTACTGCAAATGCTGAACAGTATTTTTTAACTAAGTGCTGCTTTTCAGCTTTCCTGTTTTTTCCTGAAGTTATCAACAGGTTGATATATAATCTTGTTATTTGGCATTTTGATATGTTCCTTTTTACCTGTTACAAACAAATTGTGAAGTGCAGTAAAACTAGGCTTGGTTGTGTTAAAGCTTCAAAATAAGGGTGCAAGGTTTCAAACCAAAGTTTGTCTGTGGTAGTATAATCCAAGAGTTGACATTGGTAGAGGAGAAACCCTTTGTTTTCTGCTTTTAATGATTTCAGGTGCATCACATAGACTGTGTTTAATCATCGATGCCTCCTGTGAGTGAGCAAGGGCGTGTTTTGGGACGTTTAGGCAGGAGCAGCTCAGAAGCAGGAGCATGGGACTGTGCTGAGGGCTGCTCCACTCCAGATTGAAGGGGAAAGCAGTGACAATCCATGACACCCTTCCTGTTGGGTGGCTGAACAGCCTGTGTTCCAGGCTTGCACAGAACAGGACTCCACACCTAGTTTAGTGCTGCTCTGCCTGGAGCATTTGCCCATCCTTGCTGCAGTGGGGTCAGACTATGCAAAGGTGCAGGGGCTGCAGTGCAGCCTTTCATGGTGGCTGAACACATGTGCCCAGCATGGCCCTGGGTGCAAGGCACTGGCACAAGGGGAGATAGAAGAGGTGGTGAATGCGCCATCCCTGGAGACATTCAAGGCCAGGCTGGATGTGGTTCTGTGCAACCTGGTCTAGTTGAAGATGTCCCTGCTCCTTGCAGGGAAGTTGGAATAGATGAACTTCGAAGGTCCCTTCCAACCCAAACTATTCTATGATTTTTCTACTCATGGGAAAAATGGATTGTGACGTGCCGTGCAGTAGGGTCAGTCTGATGGAACGCTGGTGGATATGCTGACAATAAGGCTCAATCACGTGGTGCCATAGAAGGCTAGATGTAGATGTGTGCATCGTCGTCTGCTTACCAAATATTTGATGAAGATGCCTTTCCCATGTGTGGTCATGCAACATCAACCTGGAATCTTTTTTCACACATTATCCATTAAAAATAAAAGGAGCCCATTGGGCAAATGGGGACAACTCACTGTGCTAAGTAACCTCTTCAATTTGGGCAAATAAAGAGGTGCTTCACGTCACCTAAAACCCTCCAGGGAAACAAGGTGTGAGAGCACAGGGGCTGCTTGGGGAGGGGAGTGTAAGGCCAGCCCACGGCCCCGTGCAATGTAATGGACTTTCCTAGTTAGTACATAATATATGGCAGTTGTCCGAAGTATGGCTGCAGGAACCAGCGGAGGAAAAACTAACTTGATGAGATCCTCTAATGGATCTGCCTCCCTTGTCTTCCAGGAACAAAATAAATAGGAGACTTTTTCAACTGGCATGTATTTCCATTTATGCTTTAAAAATTCATGAGCATAGGTTTCATAGGATGGTGTAGTTACTATGGTAATTGTTTATTAATCTGGAGGAGCTTGGTAATTACCACAGCTCAGTTTATATAACTCAAACCCCAAGTTAAAGTGCGGGTATGATTTCTTTACGCATCCGTCTTTTAGACACTTTTTTCAACTTTATTTTTTTTCTATTTAACAGAATATGCATTTCCCTTTCAGTTCTACTTTTATCCAAGTGCGTACATTTCTGGAAGTGTAGAGAGAGTGTAAAAATGAGAGAAAAAAGCTTGCTCCGAGCTGGCAGGCCGGGACAGCCAGGAAAGAAAATGCGCAGAGTTAAGTAGCAGGTGCAATTGGGATATTATGTTTAATTAAAAAACTAAATTCTTTCTGTTTTTTCCTGGAAGATGGCTTATTTGTGGAAGGGCAGTAAGGGGACATTGCAGGAGCCCCCATGCCTGGTCTTGTCAGACCATGGGGCTGAGGGCCCCACAGCTCCCGTGTTTGTGCACGGCAAGAGGAAAAACACAAGAGCCAGGCTAAGGACAAACGTCTCTCTGGCTTTGGCATTTGTTTATTTTTAGGAGTTAGGTGTGGTTTTGCTAATGGAAAAGGCAGGAATGGCAAGACGCCTGTCAGGTACACTAGGGCCCTTCAGGAAACCATGCTGTCCACTCTCCTCAGCCCTGCCTGCCTTCAGGGGTGCGTACTCACCTTTCCTGAAGAAACTTTATCTAAAGACTGAGTTTGCTTGTTCAAAACCTAGTTACTTTTTGCTTTTCCAGATAGGCATCACCAATCCTGTTGCAAGGGAGTTTTTTTTACACCAGGCACTGTAGTGATGATCTTCAGAAACCCAGGAGGCACAAAATGATATGAATATTTTTCAGTGATTTTTGTTTTTCTTTATCTAAATGCTCCTTTCTCGAATAGAATGAAAAATTTTGTCCACTGTGAATCTTTTTCTGGTGTTGATTCTAGTTTAGAGGCAATTAATTGCATCGGTTTGTTCTGTAACAACCTATAGGAAACCTGATGCAGCCCTGTTTGAGGGTCACCCCTTCTCACACATCCCCACTTTGCTTCATGCCGGTTCTCGCGGCTGGAGGGCAGGAGAAACTCCCTGCTCGGCCTGGCTTCCATTGCCGAGAAATTCACATTATTTATATGGAAAAAGTGCAGGATGCCATCTCCCCACTCTCTCTGCCTGCATAAATTGTGCGTGTTTATTATTCATCGTAACACAGCACATTCGCTGTTTCTGTGTCACTTGTCACTAATCACTTATGCATCTGATGTGCGGATCCAGAGCAGGTTCTTAAGCATTCTTGGCTTCGAAACATAAGATATGCATGGGTAAGAGTTTATCCCACCCCCAAAATAACAACTTTGATACATTTTCAAAAGGGAAAGTGCATATGTTACAGTACTCAGGAGCAGCAATAACCAAACTAGCTGAGAAGTGACATGGACTTGGGTTATTTTCTTGTTGTTTTTTTTTTTTCTTCTTTTTTTCTTTTCTTTTTTTTTTTTTGGTTTCTCTTTAGTATTTCATGAAAGTGTGTAAAAATCTTAACATTTGAATGCCACACGCTTCATTCCGCCTGTGAGATAAAGGACATTTCTCTAAAAGAAACATACGCTCCTTGTTCCTTGTTTTGATTCCCTGTACAGCTTGTCACAATGCATTTACATTTTGTCCATACATTTGGATCTGCAGCCCGAGCTGTGCTTTTGAGGAAGGGATGCAAACTCTTTTCTTCAACTTTCTTGGAGGCGGTTGGGCGCTGCCTGCAGCCCGCCATGCGCAGGGGAATGCATGCTGCACGCTCGCCCCTGGCAGCTTCTCCTGCGACCCACTGCCTCTCACCCCGGTGGCTCTTTCTTGAGCTGCTGTGCTGGCTGTGTAGGCCAGCAACTGGGGAAAGGCTTTTTCCTGGTGCTTTTCCATGCTGTCCTATCTCCCTTCCCAGCCTGCCTCCCGATTGCCAGACCTCAGGCAATGGCAGCTCTGCCTCTACCTCAGCTTTTCCCCCACATCTCTTCCTCCTCTTGTAGCCTCTGGGAAACACCAGAAATTGTTCTTACCTTGCCTGGAATTGCTCTGGGAAGCACTGAGGAAATGCTGGCAGCCCTGGAAACCTTGTGTTTAAGATACTGCCTTTTTTTCCCCCTCTTTTTGTGCCACTGGATGAGCAGCAGTAATAGTGTGAGGCTCGTGATGGAGAGCCCCCACAGCCTCAGCAGGGATAACTTCTGTGTGGAGAGAGCTGGCCTTGTGGATTCTGGGTATCACTATGAATAATGGTCATTGAGCTGGGCAAATCCCACCTATCAAATTGAGAACATGGAAGACATTCCTGCATTTTCTGGTAATTGACCTAATCCCTCTGTAATGCTGCAAACCTGTCATCCAAAGCCAGTGACAGATCCATCTACAGGTCTAAAGAGTGCAAATTCCTCGGCTGGACATCTGCAATAGATGGCTATGCCATATGTTGTTACTCACCTGCACCACATTAACCTGCAGTAGATCTGTGATATTGGCCTGGCCTTGTGGGAGAGCAACATGCAGAGCAGCTTGCAGAACAGTAGCCTGGATGACCTATATTTACCAAAATATTTCAATTGTTTTTGTACCAAGCATCTTCAGGCCAATAATAATTTACTGAAAAAGTCACAAAGCCAGTCAAATTGTGTGATGTAAATGTTTTCTCCTCCAAGGCTGCTGAAATAAAGGACTGTTTACTGAACTCCCCAGCTGGAAACACTGGGATTTCATCGAAGGAGATGATTTTAATTGTTCCTTGTTCTGCTGATATCTGATGGGAGCAATCTTACTAGCGACCTCTAATTGTAAGTCCTCCTTGAGTGAAGTCAGCCTTAGGATAACACCAGAGAGGCAGCTTGAAATTAGGATACAGAAAACTGATGCCAAAAATATGTCAGCTTGGAAGGTCATTAAGGATTATCCATTTGTGCATGTTCACATGCCAGCAGTACCTTAAGTGATTACCTTAGAGGGACAGATTTTTCTAATGAACATATGAATTAACAATATAAAATTGTGATTGATAAATCAAATAAGAATTTACAATTTGGCAATGAATCTAACTGGAAGGGGGAATGGAGTTTCACTGGATGCGAATGTGAGAGGAGCTGTTGGTGTTCTTAGCTAAAAATGACTCTGGGTGGTATTTTTCCACTTCATGACACCACAGTTGTAGGTGACTGATCTAAAAACCAGCCTGCCTGTACCTCAGGCAGAGACAAGTTGTTCTGAAGATCTTGGCTCGCCATTTCCAGTAGTTATTTTTTAAACTTCCCCACCGACATTTTTATTGATCTTCCTTTTTAAGCTCACCTTAGAAATTAACCTAGGCTGGTACTGGCATACGAACAATCATCTTTTAAACCATGCAATACTTGGTATTACTCTGGTTAAGTATTTTTAATTTAGGCACTCAGATAAAAGCAGCTGATGTTTAACTCGGCTCTTCTGCAGTGACGGAGCTCAGGAGCGAGTTTTGATTTTGTCTCTGAGAGATAGATTGCATCAGTAGTTTCTTGAGGCGTGGATTGTATCTTCTTCACAAAGAGTTTTGAAGGCCTAAAAAAAGCAATAGTCGAGGTTTAAAAGGTGTCTTGTACAGGTGGGCTCTCTCTTCCCTCTCCCCTTCCTCTTCCCCAAGTCTTTACCCTCTTAGTGGCTAAGATCAATGCAATATACACATTCTTTTTAAACTAAGCTCTTGCTGGCAGATGTACTTCATTTAACATTTATGATAAACTCTTAGTGATTCCTTGCTGCTTCTTCATCTTTTTGGCTTGTGTCATTTTCGGTTTGGGGAGCTCCTAGTGCCAAGTGTGCTCTACAAAATCCCATCAGGGCTGCTACAGTCTAGCTCTTGTCAAACTG
The DNA here is from genome assembly GCA_039720435.1 of Amazona ochrocephala. Classification (NCBI taxonomy): domain Eukaryota; kingdom Metazoa; phylum Chordata; class Aves; order Psittaciformes; family Psittacidae; genus Amazona; species Amazona ochrocephala. The sequence continues at coordinate 74,102,250 of CM077881.1, read as the reverse complement.
CATATTAAAGACCCAGAGAATAAGAAAGTACCAAAGGAGCTGTTACATTTCATTACTCTGTGTGAGTAATGCCTTCCTTTGTGCTAATGAACCAAAGTTAACTTATAATGGCTTTGAAATATAGGACCTCTTATTGAGAGTTTCTTTGACTTGATATCAAGGGGCAGCTTCAGCCTGTTGGGTCTGTAGTGCACTGAGTACCACTTCTGTTACAAATTTAATATTGCCATAGTAAACTCTGCTGTTTAGTTGAGGTGGAAATTTCAAGGGATGCTTGTGCTGGATCTTGCTGTTATAATGGTTTGGGTAGTCACAAAATGGGCAAAATCAGTTGCCCTGCACATCATGAGACCAGAGAAAAATGGTGTTGATTTGGAACTCCCTGGTGTGTTCCTGGCCGTGGAGTGCTGCACAAGGGCATCTCCAGTGCTGAGGCACACATGCCGTGGGAGTCAGCCCTACTTCTGCAGCACCTATCGAACAAAACTCAGCAGACAGCAGTGTCTCTGTTGGTAGTGTTATGCAATGTCCCAGAAAGCTTCCAAAGGTAAGTTTTGTATGGAAAAATGCCTTCTGACTTTCTGTTTTCTTTTCCTCTGTGTCTGAAAAGCTGTTGAGTCAATTTTTCTGCACCGTTTTTTTTTTTTTGTCCCAGATCAGTGGCACTTTGTGTAATTTATCCCATGTAATTATTAAAGTGAGAAAATTACCTAAATGTAAAAATCATAGTAAAATGTGAAGGCAAAAGAATCATAGAATCATTGAATCAACTAAGTTGGAAAAGACCTTTAAGATCATCAAGTCCAACCATTACCACGGGACTGCCAATACCACCACTAAACTGTGTCACTGAGGACCTCATCTACATGGTTTGTGAACACTTCCAGGGACAGTGATTCTGCCACTGTCCTGGGCAGCCTGTTCCAATGCCTCATCACCTTTTCAGTGAAGGAATTGTTCCTAATATCCAATCTAAGGCTCCCCTGGTGCAGCTGAGGCTGTTACCTCTTGTCTTATTGCTTGTTACTTGGGAGAAGAGACTGACCCCACCTGACTACAACCTTCTTTCAGGAAGCTGTAGAGAGCGATAAGATCCCCCCTGACCCATCTCCAGACTAAACCCCCCCAGATCCCTCAGCCATTTCTCATAAGACTTGTACCCCAGATCCATCACCAGCTCTGTTGCCCTTCTCTGGACCCGCCCCAGCACCTCAATGTCTCTCTTGCAGTGAGGGGCCCACAGCTGAACGCAGGATTCAAGGTGCAACCTCACCAGTGCCCAGTGCAAAGGGATGATCACTGTCCTGGCCCCGCTGGCCACACTCTTTCTGATACAGGCCAGGATGCCATTGGCCTTCCTGGCTGCCTAGGTGCAATCTGGCTCATGTTCACCTCCATCATGCTCACCCTCAGTTCCTTTCCCGCTGAGCAGCTTTCCAGCCACTCTTCCCCAAGACTGGAGTGTTGCAGAGGCTTGTTAAGGCCCATTGCAGGACCCAGCACTTTGCCTTGTTGAACCTCGTACAATTGGTCATAGTCCACAGATCCAGCCTGTCCAGGTCCCTGTGCAGAGCCTCCTTATCCTTCAGCAAATCAACTCTCCCACACAACTTGGTGTCATCTGCAAATTTACTGAGGGTGCACTCAATCCCCTCAACCAGATCATCAATGAAGATGTTAAACAACACTGGCTCTGACACTGAACCCTGACTGTCACTACCAGTGACTGGTTGCAAACTAGATGTGGCACCATTTACCACCACCACCCTTTGGGCTTGGCTATTGAGCTGGTTTCCAACCCAGCAAAGAATGCAACTATCCAGGCCATAAACAGCCAATTTCTCCAGGAGAATACTGTGGGAGACAGTGTCAAATACTGTACTGAAGTACAAATACACAATGTCCACAGCCTTTGCCTCATCAACCGGGAGGTTCACCTTATCGTAGAAGGAGATCAGGTTGGTCAAGCAGGAGCTGCCCTTCATGAAACCATGGTCACTAGGCCTGATCCCTCTGTTTTCTCACATGTGATTTATGATCTCACTTAGGATCATCTGCTCCATAACCTTCTCTGGCACTGAGGTCAGGCTGACAGGCCTGTCATTCCCAGAGTCTTCCTTCCTGCTCTTTCTGTAGAGTGGTATCACTTTGGTCAACCCTCAGTCCTCTGGGACCTGCCCACTAGACCAGTACTACTGATAGGTGATGGAGAGTGGCTTAGCAAGCTTCTCTGCCAGCTCCTTCAGCACTCTTGGGTGTAACCCATCTGGCCCCATAGACTTTTACACGTCTAAGTGGAGCAGGAGGTTGCTAACCATTTCTTCCTGAATTATGGGGACTTCAGTCAGCTCCCCATCTCTGCCATCCAACTCAGGGAACTGAGTACCCTGAGGATGGCTGGTGTGATGATTAAAAACTGAGGCAAAGGCAGCATTAAGTACCTAGCCTTCTTCTCATCCTCAGTCAGTAGGTTTCCCCTGGTATCCAGTAAAGGACAGAGGCTCTCCTTGGCCCTTCTTTTATTGCTAATATATCTGTAAAAATACCCTTTATTATCTTTCATGGCAGTGGCCAGATTTAGTTCCATCTGTGCCTTCACCTTTCTGACTTTCTCTCTATATAACCTAACAACATCCTTGTACTTTTCATGGGGTGACAATCCCTTCTTCAAAGAACTGATATTTGCCCTATAACTAGAAAATAGAGCAGTAAGACTCACTGTATACTTAATGGATATCATTGTGCCTATGGACATTATGAATAACATAACAAAGCTGCATTGTACAGCAGGCTTTGCAATGCATGGGCTCCCAAAGGGTGAAAAGGGGAGAAGGAACCCATCAGAGCTGCTCTATCACAGCCAGCTCCTGGAGGTCCACACGATCATGGGTTGCAACCATATCCTCTCTCCTTGGAAAAGGCAAGATTTGGAGCACACTGTGTAAGTTAGAAAAGCCAGGAATATGATTGTGAGTTGCTGTGTGTTGGAGTGGTGCAGCCTTCCTCACATGAGAGGGGAAGCTGGGGAGGCGGGTTGCACAGGGCTGCAGCCCTATGTCTCAGAACATCCCGGGGAAGCTGCGCAGAAAAGCATGACACAAGCCTTGAAACATTTAGGGAGGGGGCATGTTATTTTAATATCCTTTTTTGTGCTTAATAGAAAAGGGGTTTGTGGTTAATTCTTTATTATCTCCGACAGCAGTTCTCGCTTCGGCTCCTCTTTCTTTAACTGCCAAGCTAGCATTTTCCTTTTTTATTGCTCCTTTCTTCGAGGTTTGCTTTGGAGTAGTGCCAGTTATCATTTCCCATTAGGGCAAATATTGCATCAAACTCATGATTAGGGATTTGAGGGCTTGGGAATATCATTCTGTAACATTTGTCTTTCATTTTCTGAGAGTCTTTTTCTTTCTCTTTGCACACACTCATACGCACACATGCCTGTGTATCTGTGGATATACATATGTGTATATATATTTATAGAGAAGGACAAAGAGTGCGCTGCATGTGTCTGATTACATGGGTAGGTTTACATGCATGCACGCATCTTTTTGTGTGTAAAGTTTAAACCTCTTCGCATAGACAAAGAAAAAGGGAAGAGCTTTCTCCTCGAGTGAGATTTCAGAGGAGTCGGAAGGTTAATAAAGGAGGAGAATAACAGATTTGTTTGTATGTTTTGGGTTAAATACTTCAGTTTTGCAGTGAAGGAAGGTGTTAAGAACACACACTGCGAGTGTGGAGATGAAGCCATTGCTAAGGAGCTGCTACCAGTTTTACCGACCTTACAGAACCAGGGAACAACGCTGCCTATTTTTAAGTGTGCCTTTTACTCTATCTTTTTATTACCTACCTGCATGTATACAGCCACTTGAAGTCCAGAACATTCATACAATAAAGCAGCAATAAATATTGCATTTGTGGAAATTAACTATTCTGCTCTATTAACATATGCTGCTCCTCCTACATTGAAGGACTATACTTAGGCTCTGATCTGGGCGTCCTGAATTGCTCTTAAAAGGTGGCCATTTCAGTTGGTTAAACAAACAGGCCTAAATGTCTCAAGCAGACGAGAGGCCGTGCTGGGCATGTGCACTTATGTGGGCTTTGATGCATCTGGATTTTGGCTTAATCTACTTCCTCATTTGCTTACCTTCAACATTTAGCTGCTGCTGAGATGTTAAAGAATCTTTACAGCTGCCACCTATTTCTGACACAGGCTCACACAACCCAATGCTCGCTTTCAGTACCTAATCTTGGGGGGATTTTTGAAGACTCTTTTTTTGCTGGTGAAACTTTGCTTATGTCTGGTCTGGGGGTAGGCACATTGCAGGTGAGTTCCCCCACTAGCTGCCCGCGTGGGGATGGGGACAGGGAGAAGACGGAAGGCTGGGGCTGGTGGTGATGCCCCCGTGGGGCTGCCTCCCCACCCCACACTGCTCCCAGCACCACAGAACCAGGGTCCTGAGAGCCAGGCGCCATCCTTCTTCACACCCCGCAAATCACTTAACCTCTCAGCACGTTGGCTTTCACAGCTGTTAACATGGGGAACGGTTTTATTTCGCCTCCTCTTGTAAAGAGCATTGCGGCTACGATCAACCGGGGGCCACAGCGTTATTTCCATTTACAGATAAGTTGGATTTTGGCAGCTGGAGAGGGAGGCAAGCACATTCATCTGGGTAAAATCCCCTCGCTGGAGAAATAGCCAGCGGGGAAGTTTTATAAGGCAGGCACAAAGCAATATCAGCAATATCCAAAGCAAATCTTGTATCGGAGTTGTCATTTTTGCTCTGGCCTGGCAGTGACCGGCTAGGGATTTGGAGGGTCTGTGGGGAGATTGGAGCGAGTGAGATGCGTAGCAGCGGTGGCCAGCTCAGCTGGGGTGGTGCTGACACTCGCAGCCACCCGACAGGTTCTTAAATACATATATTTCCAGGCAGCCAATTTGTCTGCCTCCAAAAAATTTATTCTTCAAGGCTTGTTCCCATCTGCCAAAAGAAAGCACGTCATTTGAAACAAAACAACATTGACAGACAGGAGTGCATTGTTGAGCTAAAGCCCTCTGCTTTTACCTGAGCCAGGCACCAAAACTGCTTAGTGAGACAGCCCTGTCACCCACGTGCGTTATTAACAGTCAGCTTTTAATCGCGCTTCTCCCTGGCAAACCAGCAAATTTTCTTGCCTTTACTTATAGTTCACCCTTTCTTTTTTACAACAAATACTGTGCTTACTTCATTTAAATTTCTGCCAAAACGAGCCTGGGCAAAGTGACTCGGTCATTGTGCAGACTAAATACAGTATCATCTCTTTTCCTGCTTGCAGTACAATGGCTGTGAGTTAAAAGTTATTACAGTAATTTCAGTAGTTTATACTGTGATTTCTACTGATAAACCTGTGTGTTTCTAGCTCTGCCCTGCTTCTTTTGCCCCTCCTTAAAATAAAGTCATGGTCCCCATATGTGGAAGCTTCATGTTGAGGGAAGGTACAGTAAGCTCCTAGTTATTTTAGCAATATTAAAGTGACTAAGGCGAAAGGATGGTTCATTATAATATTCTAGAAACACAGCTGCTAAATAGAATAGTTTCAAGCAGCCATCACCAACTTGTTATTATTTTGTCATCATCTTATGACATACTTACGACATATGGGAAAAATACAAGATTAAGTCTCTGTCCCCAAAACTTCCCCTGCAGCCATGCGGTCCTGGGACCAGCAACATCTTCTAGAAGAAGGAGGCTTGATCTGACTCTCTGCTGGTGAGTGCAGGGGCAGCTTCCAGCCCTGCGTTCACTTTCAGAGCCTTGAAAGCTGAACCTTCTGGTGGGTTTGCAAAGCATCAGCTGGAAAAACTGTGGCTAAAACAAGAGCAACCACAGTTTGTCAGGAAACAAATATCCCAGCTTTGGCCCTGCTCGTGTTTTACTGAACTCCTGCTCATGTTTTCATTTCTCACACACCAAGGAGTTAAAAAAGTCCTTGCTGGTATTGCCAGTGGGGATGAATTATAGAGCCCCATAAACATTTTCATACTGTGTCAGTAAAGAGTGGCAGCATTCTCCCTGTTCCCTCATTTTTGAGGCTACCTCAGAAATCAATCTGCCTACAAAAGGAAACCACAGTATTTTTCCCAGAGGCAGCCAGTGTTTTGCATGGGGGAAATGTCTTACATTGCCAGCCCATCCATGCACTGAGGCCAGAGTAAGGAGCCCCTCAGTGCTGTTGCACCTAGGGAACCAAGCAACTTATTATTGTAGTATTATTTATGCTGATGTCCTTTAAAAAAAACCCAATCCCCACTTTATTTTAAAAAACTACAGATGAAACAGGATGGTTTTTAACTAAGGATCAAGGTGGAGACTGCAGAAAAAATTAAGGCACTCAAATTAAAAGTAGATGATGCTGCAGAGATTAACCAGAAGCTGTTGTTGCATCAGTGGGCGCAGCAATGTCTGCAGTGACCTTGTAAGGAGAGTGAACTTTTTATGCCTAAGGTCTGATCATGCCCTTGTTATAATCAAGCCAACTGGTTCTCATGACACCCTGAAATCTGTGATATGCCTGTGCATGCCTTTCTCCCAGCTGTTGCTTCCTCCGTTCTCCTGTCACCGTGGGCTGAGTGCTTCCCAAATAAAGAGCTGACAGGGCTTATCAGTGAGATATGCAGATGGAGTTTTAGTGACTAAATGAAAATTTGGGCACCTGGCATGTTACCCCCATCCTGAATCTAAACATCTGCAAATACTTCAGATATGCAGGTAGCAGAGACCTACGGGCTGCTGTTCATATGTGCATACATACCCCTTTGCTCTGCTCTCTGCCAGCCACTTATGTCACAAAAATTAAGCAGCAAAGTGGCTGTAGCAGCAGGACTCGAGGGTGCTTCACCCCAAACCTGCTCAGGCTCGTGGAGATCGTCTCACTGACTCTGGAGGCACTGGGACAGGCAGATAACAGCAATAGCACCACGACAATATTCCCATGGGCTCGCAGGGCTGCAGCTCCTGTCAGCTGCCACCTTCAGTCCCACACCTGCGCAAGGGCTGGCTTTATGCTCCTGTGAAAATACATTCATGAGGTTTTCCCGCTATTTCCCCTGGAAGGTTTATCTGAATACCTTTACCATCACCATAGCTTGCCTTAACTTGGTGTAACACAGACCAGCTTAACTTTATAGTGCTGCTTTTTTTATAGAGGAGCATTTATTTCTTGAACCAACTCTCAAGGATGTTTTATCTGTTTTATATCCCATTGAATCCTCCATGAAACTGCACTAGTTTACAATAATTTTATTACTTTATTAATTAAACGTTTTCCAACAAGCTAGCTATGGCATTTCTTATCATCAAGGGTTCCATTAGTTTTTAATGGTGTGAGACAAAATTACCATTTACCCACATGCAATTTAAGAAGCATCATTAACACAGAGAAAGCACCAGGTGGGATTTCTAATAGTTACTGTTTCTCATTTTTGTTTTTATTTAAAAGGAATAAGGGGTTTTGAGGTTTTTGCTGCAAGGTTGCCAAATCCTCGCTTTGTTTTTTATGTTCCAGATAATTTAAAATAATGTTCCTCTATCTCCTAAGGCTCTTCTCAACACTATTCCACTTATCAGCACATCGCTCGGTTCGTACGCAGTGTCTCGGTGCAGCCGGGTGAGTGTGTTGTCTGCACAGTAATCACCAAGAACAAAGACTCATCTGCACGGTCAGTGAGCAGGGGGGTGTGAGTGTGTGCCTGAGACACTGACCTGAGTTTGCAGGGCTGTGGGTAGGAGGTAGCTGAGCCTGAGCAAGCCCCAAACCACATGGAGCTACCTCCTGGTGTGGCTCAGGGCCTGGAGGCACTGGCTGTGGGGTCCCAGGAGACGTGGTGATGCTCCTCAGTCACGCTCACCGATGGCATCAGGACCAGCGCTGCGAGGGCAGGAGGAGGCAACCTGCCTTTTAAGAGTTCTTGAGAAACTTTAACACAGACCCTCTGCACAGATACTGGCTTTCCATGCGAAAGACTATGGAAAACCCATGATTGCAGTAAATATTTACCTTATACAAAATGGGAATAATTAAATGGCAACTTAATTACTATATTCTATTCAATTATGCTGACTGTTGACTACTTGCTGACTCAGTCCATTTACATGTTAATAAATGTCTGTGTTTAAGGTCCTCCTTGGTTAATTTTCCTGGTTTAACAATATGAAGTGGAGTTGCTGGGCTTTATTTCCCTCCGCTGTGAACTCATTGCTCTCTCTGAGCTGCGTGACCTGCTGCTGCCACGCAGGGATGCAGGCAGTGCAGACCCACTGCCAGCCACCTCGGACCCGCCAGTGGCCCTGGCATGGTGTAGTGGGTCCGAGCAGGGGCCTCACCACTGAGACGTAGTGCAAGGGTCCAGATGGTGCACGATCCCGCGAACCGCTGAGCGCGAAACGCGCGGGAGGGTGTTAGGGATATTTAGTGGGATGTGTTTGACAAGGTGTTTCCTTATTTAAAGGGGAGGGGAGGAAAAGGCAGATGGTGTGGCTGTTTCTAATGACATTCCCTGGCTGGGTTTTTTAACGGCAGACATAAGAGGGGCACAGGCACCTGACGCTCCTGTCTGCTCAGCTGCTGGGAGGGAAGGGGGCGCTGACAAAGCAGGTCCCACCGCCATCCCCACTACCTGTTCTACCTACTTATGGCTTGTGGGAAACAGTTCTCTTTTCCAGAAACCCACATCACTGCTTTCCTTCCCTGCACCTCTCTCTCTCTGGCTTCATCCTATCTTGTTTTCCTGTTGTCTCAGCCCTCTGCTCACCCAGGTTGACTGTGCTGTCACCGCCAGTGCTGTGCCGGTGCAGGCTGGTGCTTGCTGCCTGCCCCATGGCTTCCCATATACACCCAGGGCGATGTTCTGGGTAGAAGGAGGGGAGTTACGGATGATGTTTTCCTCTCAGAGGTTTTTAAGCATGCTACAATCATTTTTTTTTTTATGGTTAGGAGCATCTATTAAAATAGAAACAAATTTTGCATTTCCTAAATGGGCAGATAATTGTTCCATGACGAAGAGAGCAAATACGTGCACAGGGATGGCCTCTGCCTGGAACACATGCTGAACTGAACTTGTGGTCAGATAAATTTCTAATTAATTTGCTTGTGCAAACCATGGAACAAAAGCTCTGATTACATGTTAGAGCAAGAGGTGCAAAAATATCTTCTTGCATGCTTCCACATTATCCTGCTTCTTGCCTGCAAACGGGTCTCAGGAGCGATGACACTGGTGGGAGCCGCCGAAGTACCTGATTCTCCAGAGCATCCCCCCATGGTGGGACAGACCCTGCCACCCTTATGCCAGCCTGTGGCCAGGGACCCCCACGCCTGGCCTGGAGGGGTGGGTTTGGAAGCGGTGCCAGGCAGGCGGGTGCCGGCGGGCAGCACAGAGCTGAGCTGTGGCTGGCACTTTATGCTAATGGCTCAGTCATTATTTATTCCTTTGGAATTCATTACAATCGCATTATTTGGGATCGGCTCATTTAACGTCAGAAGTGCATCCATAGGATTTTTTTTATTGTGACCTAATTAATAATGAATGATTCTATTTTAAAGTGCTGCTGTATGCTGGGGTTTAAGGCAGACTTAAGAGTTACAACAAATCTCAGTTGCCGTGCACAGCACAGCTTGCTTGAGGACAGCAGTCCTAAGCATGGGCACCTTGCACTGCTCCAGATCCCTCTCTGTTCAGAGTGAATGTTCTTTGCAATGGCAGCTTGGAGCATCCTCTGCCAAGCCCAAAGTTCGGCACTGACCTTGTCTAAAGCAAGAAACAATTTCAGCGATGTTTTTGTAAAATTCTGTCTCAGTTTTCGCTGATCAACAGTATCTTTGGGTACTGCAAAGCTGTGCAGGAGGAAAAAATCTTCACTGACAGCAATCTTGCTTTACTTAGAAGTAAATATTTTCTTTGAATGTGGCACTTTCTAAAAAAGAAAAAAAAACCCTTATAATTTTTTACGTGAAATTCCCAAAATACTTAAAAAGTAATTTTAATTTGAAAGCACTGAAATGACTTTGACTTTTCTCTTTTTTTCCCTTCTTTTCAGAAGAAAACTGGCAATACCCAAAATAATTTAGTGGCTTTTACACTTCCTCATGCTGTCCAGCTGACAGGCATCAGCTGCATTTCGCACCGACTCCTAGCCTGGGTAAGTAAGTGTGGCACCACAGCATGGAAATGGCTTCTCTTTTCCCTGCTCAATATCTTCTCACTGAAAGTGGTTCAGTTCAGCATCAGGGATGTCAATTCACAGTTAAATCATGAGTTAAATCTGCTCCTGGAGGGGCAGTGCAGGGAAGTCCCTCTCCCCTGCGAACCTGCCCCAGCCAACCAGGTTGATCCACACCATATTTTTGGATTTGGATTTTCACAAAGTCACATCATTTGGAATATCCCTGCAGATCATTGAGCACATTTTACAAATGTTTGTGAAAGCCTATGAATTGTTATAATGACATAAATGGTATTTCTGTGGATACAAACCTACTCTTCCCTATCCTGAAAGCACAGCCATTTACATTACAAGACTGTAAAAGGACAACATGGCAACTTTGGGCTCCGAAACATGGGGACATTTACCAGAAGCAACAGCTTTGGCTCTTCCTCCCATCTGGGGTACTCCTGTGCCCCTCTGCAGCATTCAAGTGGGCTTGTCTCCCTGTGGGGTGACAGGAGCTGGGCACGGTGGAGGCTGTGGCTGCCAGCTTGGTTTGCTGCTCCCAGCAGATCCAGCAGGCAATGGCTGTGCATCCCTAAGGGTCAGCACTCAGGCCCACACTGCAGGGCAGGACTGGCTGCAGGCAGGGCAGGGGAGGTGATGGGTGGGCCCAGCTGGTTTCTATGGAAAGAGTTGTGGGGATCATTCACACGTTAAGACTGATCAGTAAACCCAGGATAAAACCATAGCTTCTCCCCCTGTGTCTCCCTGTGGCCTTGAATCCAACACAAAACTCATCCAAGGTTCATACCTTTGACACAATCACTGTAGACAACTTCATTTCAGGTTTTTAAGGCTGACCCAATGACCTTCTTTCATTTTATTGTAATTTAGTTATAGTTCAGGTGATGAATGTGAACAGCTGACAGCAAAAACTGTATCTGGTTGTGGAATATTTTATATATATAGCTGGTGTTGCAACACATTATGATTTTTCCTTTATGTAGTCATTGTTGGCATTGTGTATGGGAGAACAAGACTCCTACTAGTCTCTGCTGAGAGTTTCAGGTCAGTGTAAGACCTGAAATTCTTTTTGAATGGCTGCAAGAAAAACACATGAAGGACTCGCTAACATGAAATCACAGAACACATTGCGCTAATACTTCAGTACCAGATTTCCTAAAAAGAATACAAAAAGTTACAACAAAGAAGGACTTAGAAATCTGTTTGCATTCTAAATAGTAAGAAATGCTCCTCACCCATTCCCTTTGCAAAACCTCCCGATGGTGCCATGCCACTGCCAGGTGGGAAGTCCTCCTGGATGAGCAGGACCTCCTGCCTGTGGCCATGCTGGTGCATGCTGCTGCAGGGTGGTAACCCACAGCTGGACTTCTCCCACACATTGTTACTGGCTTTAGGTCCTTGCAGAGCAAATTACTGAAGCAAAAGCTCTCTTTAAGGCTACACGTAAAAGCATTTTGTGTTGAGGTGGAAAACTCATGCCTATACAGCTTGCTATGTTTGGCCATACAATACCTCTTTTCAGGTGTAAACCACTTAGGACAGTCCCACAGGAATATTTATGTGTAGAAGACGTTAGTGTCTTTGTGGCATGGTGATTTCCAGGGAAAAAGGAATTAACTGAAGGCCTGAACCCTGCCTTTAGCACACAAGAAGGTAAAATAAATCATTAGGAACATCACTGTCCTGCTGGTGAGCACACGGGCTGCCTGTTCCCGCAGAGACAGCCATGAGAGGAGACAACCTCTCAGAGACATTACAAAGCTAAATGCATGTTCACAAGGTGCCTTCAATGCCTCAGAGGGAAACCACCAACCACAGCCACTGTGAAGTACTGCTATCGCTCTGAGAACATACTGTGATATATGTCAGAAGCTCGTGAGGTCCTCTCCAGTGTGGCCACCTGAGGGGCTGCACATCACTTGTCCATTTGACTTTTGCTAAATAAACATATTCTAAATAAACATAAACAAGCTACTCTAGCTAGTATATAAAACCACACAGCACACACATTTGTTAGCAGACAAGTCAGGCTATAGTATTTGTTGTATATATACATGTACACACATATAAACTATACACCCACGATTCCTTATTTAATTGGAGAGTTACATGAAGTTGGTGTGTGGGGAGTACATGTGTGTTTTGTTCACTTGCGTGATCACTGCAGCAAAATCCACATTAAACAGGGAATTGGAGACTGTGTTCCTCTATATGAAACCCAGCTTGATTTCAGAGCAAATACTGCTGCAGGAAGCGCTGCCAGAGTCTGCGTTGCACAACTCCAGACAGCATCTTTCATAAAACAATTATATTTTTTCTAGACGTAGTGAAAGCCTTGGAAAAAGTTTACTTGATGTCTAACCAAGCAATGCTGCATCTTCAAATTTGAAGGAGAGCTCACAAAGTTAGTTTTTTATTATTCTTCATTTAAGTATTATTTTTTAATTGCAGCGTATTAAACATAAAATCTGGTACAATCTTTAAAAATAAATAGGACCTAACTATAAATGGGCCCTGTTGTGTTTTTATCTTTGACAAGCAAGTAATTGCTTCTCAAATTTATCAGTTTGTTTATGCAAAAACCATTTACCAAGCCTAGCTCAAAAGCATCAATTTCATCATTATCATCTTATTAATTTAGCCAAGCTATAACACAGCTGATTATTCCTGAGTAATATCCTCTGCAGCACATCATGTGTGGCAAAACCATCTGTACAGTACCTATTTAATAAATAAACCCTCAGCTAAATGTCTCTGTTTATTGAGAACTAATGTTTATAGAAAATATAATGGAACTCAATAAATAACTCAGCTTCATCAACCTGCATATGAATCAGTATGAAGAACGCTGACATCATCACCTTTCAAGTACCAGAGAAAGCAAAATTACCCAAAAGAGCTATAGAGTCAATATTAAGGCATTAAAACTGCAATGAAGGCATATTAATGCTTAAAACTTCATTGTTGGCAGTAGAATTGCCACCACGGACATATTTTATAACTCTAAGAATACTTAGGCTTTATGACTGTTTCTTTGTTGAGTGCCTTGCACTTAATGTAGTTTTCCACTTTAAATAAAAAAAACACTCAAGATCTTAAAAAAAAAAAAAAAAAAAAAAGGAAAAAGAAAATTGCTGATTCCAAGCTTTCATTTATAAAATAATGCAAACTGCTGATTCCAATTGTTCGAATTGAGGGAAAGGAAAACTTATTTAACTCCATGTATCCTGATCTCCTAGCAGCAGGAACAGGGTGGGCAGAGGTGAAGAACGCTCAGCAGCATTGCACAAAGATTCCTGAGCAGCCCATGTACAGCTAAAAATGCCCGTGTTTAGGTGGAAGGACTATGAATTGAGTCACCGCGGATATTGGGATACTTATTGACTACTGGTTGTTCTTACAAAGGCAGCTCTCACTAGTTTATTTGAGCCGGTGATTTATAGCTGCTTCTCTGCCACAAATCAGGCATTTAAAATATACCTCTTATGACATCAGCAAATATTGACAGGGTAATTTCTTGCAACTCTTTTTGTGAGGCCCTCTGAGAACTCTTCCCAGTTTATTCACATTTTGCTGACTTTATTTCTGAGGAATGATGCTCTGTATATGTAATTTAAGCAAGGGCACTGCCTGGCAGCATCTCTGGACAGATACCCAAACAGCATCACCTTCTGTAGCCCCACTTGAGATACTTCTAAGACGTCACAATGTCATAGGAGATAGCTTTCCCCTTGAGAAGCACTAAGTCCCATGACGTAGCATCAGTAACGCGGTACCTCCAGCTGTCAGTAGGGATCAAGGGTACAGTGCACTTTTTTAAGGCTTCTCATAGCCCTTCCCTGCCTGTGGACACATCACCCTCCTCTGGGGACCTTTCTAGTTGGAGAAAGCAAATCTGAAGGACCAAGTGTAAGACTCAGAAAACATATTTCATAATCCACTCATTAGTGCACATGTGATGGGAAACACTTTGTGGTATGAATATTTTTAACACTGTATGTGTTTACATAAAAAATGTGATTTACACAAATCTTCATTTTCTACCATGTATAAACTTGCCTCATGGTTTAAAAACAGTCCATCACACTTTCAGGAGAGAGACAAAAAGGAGACACCAAGGTCTGAAGAATGTTCTCCACCAGCCTCTTCATCAGAACAAACTGCAGGTGTTTAAGTGATGTGGGGGGTAGGATCTAGCCTTAAAACAATAAGTATTGATACCTACAGTTTGGTTTTAAAGGCCAGGCATGGAACAGTGGGGAGCTGTGCTGGATGAGAGGAGCTGGGGAGTTGCTCACACACAGCTTGTCATGCTACTTTGCTTCCAGTGTCCAAAATGGTCTGAGGACAATAAGAAAATGTGAATGCTTGTGCTTCTGAGTTATTAAAAAAATACGCATTTCCAATACTTGAACCATTTTGACCAGCTAACTAGAGAAACACAAGCAATAAACAAGAAAACCTAAAAACTATAAATGGAAAAATTGGAGATTTTTCTGAATTTTCTTCAAATGGGAGAAAATCTGGGGGAATCCCAGCCATCTCTCTCAGCCTGTGGACTCCTGCATCACCCCAAGGCCCAGCTGTCCCCAGTGTGGGACTTAGAGTCAGTTTGTCTTCACCCCATACCCCATAGGCAGCAGCAATCAGTGCCACTTCCTGCTGCAACTGCCTTTTGTAAACCTTGCACAGAAAGGGTCACTCTTTTCTGGCAACCTAGCTAACTGCCCTGTCAAAGCAGGTCACCTGCAGCGCGTAAATCCAGCTTTCTGAATTGTTTTCAGGCTGGCTGAAGATAGGAGCATCACCAGCCCGAGCAAGCCTATCTCCATTAGTGTCAAGGCTGATGGAAACGAGCTGGGAGCAATCCCACATTAAATCAGCTCGTCCGAGCATCTTGGGCACACTGCAAGTGCCTTGAGTTTTTCCCATTCTCCTCAACTTATGTTGCACATATGCAGCTCTTGTTTGCCTTCCTGAATAAAATAGCAGATCCACAGTGCTTCGCCGCCTAATGAAACTGAACATATTTAGAACATATGTGAGCCCGCTCGTCGCGAAAAGAACCATTTGTGGTTAACGAAGAAAGTATTCATGGTTTTGCTGCTAATTGCAGGGCGGGCTGAGTTTTCTTTCTGAGAAAAGAAAAAGGTAGCTGCAGTTGTAAGCACACAATAGAAGCATGGCGCCTTTTATTTGTGCTGAGTTTTGGTGCCGTTGGATAAGCAAATCAATCCGTGGGGCAAGAGCACAGACAGGGAGAAAGATACCATTGATAATCCTTATGTGGCTGTACATCAGCTGAAAACCCATATGTATCTTTTAATTATTACTCACACTGCACATGAAAAGATGGGGTATTTTCCTTGCTTGAAGTCGATGGGAGGTTTGCCATTTATTTTAATCTTAGCGGGATCTTCCTGTTGCCAGAGATGGAGACTGGCAGTTCCCAGTGACTCCCATACAGCAGCACTGCCCACTACAGCCTCATGACCAGGGCTGTGCCATGGCTCTGGGACTAGCAGAGCTCTCTTTCCCTCCCTTTTCCTTTCCTGGCCTCCATGATGCTATTTCTTGCCCTTTAAAGGTTTGCAGGAAACTTAAACTGCTCGTTGGAAATCTCATGAAGGCACTATATTAGGTGACATAGTGAAAATAAGAATCCTTGCTTTTAACCACCCCGTTTCAACCTACTGTTCTGTGGCAGGCATCCATTCTCTGCTAATTTTAGAGTACTGTATCAACACAAGTTTTACAGCCAATATGATCTTTTATTTTAATTAATAATTAATGTCTTATTATACACTAGTCTCAAAATTACCCCTGAACCCTGTCATCGCTTCTAAAGATAAATAACTTTTTTTTTCCTTTCAAAAAGCGAATTAAAATGGTGATTAAGATCTCCTTCAGAAGTATAAACTGCTACATCTACACATCATGAAATGTGAAGAAATCTTTTGTCACTTTCTTTAACAATTTCAGAAATCCATTATAATCCATGTCTTGAGAATGTATTAGTAAGTGAACAAATGTCCCAAATGAACCCTAAATTAGAAGCGTGTAAACCATCAAGGCACTTGAATAGACCAGCGAGCTTTTTAGCAGAGAAAAATCAGGATCAAAATATGAGATAAATGCTGCAGGGCAGAATATACAATTTTAAAGGCTTATTCATATGTTATACAGAAAGCTGAGCTGATGTTACACAGTCAGTGCTAATGTATCTGCCTGAGTGGGAGGCTGACAATTTAATTCAGAGAAGGAATTCAGGTTTTGAATGAGTTTGTACACGTACAGAGCTGCAAGTGCCAAGGAAAATGGCTTCGTTTCTAATGAGCGAGCATTGCAGAGGGCTGAAGTTTCAATAAATTGATACGGTGTGCCTAGCTGCTGGAGAGATTGGGGTCACTGTATGGGCACACTTGCCACGTCTCTGCACCCTAATGCCATGTCATGACAGTTGTCCCTGAAAATGCAGGGTTGGTGGACAAAATAGAGGAAAAGGACTCTGTGGACAAACCCCACTGTTTACATTAATAATGTGCTGCAAGCAGAAGCATTCAAAGGGAAAAGGTAACATCAGTGCCCAGGCAACAATTTCTCAGGGCAGCCTTGCTGCAAGGACAGCTAATTTTCACCTTATTTTAGATCCAACATGCTCATGTAGGCTGCCCATGCTAAGCTCAGGGGCATTCAGACATGGGTGCTGGAGCATGCATTTGGCTGCTGGGTATATGCTGGCACACCACATTTCAGGGTTGGGGGAGGAGAGCTGAGGAGCACTCTGCTTATGCCTCAGATGAAGCCCAGGTTCCTGCCTGCTTGCATTGGCTTGGCAAAGGCCGTACAGCATGCCAAGGCCAAGACAGCAGCACCCCTGGGACACCGATGAAGGTATTTCAGAGGGTTATGCAGCCCTTTCTCAGAGCCATTTGATCTCTGGCAATGAACCCTTTCCTGAAGAGTGCCTGAACCACCGAAATCCAGGCGGCTGTGAGTATGTGGTGCAGTTCGTGGTCAGTGGAAAGGAGAGGGAGCAACCGAAATTACAAAATGAAGACAAGATATTAATTGCAGCCTCTGATATTTTATGAAGAGGAAAGATTCCCTTTACAGCCGCCTGACTGCTTTTAAGAGGCACCCAAAAGGGACATATTTCTAATTATGCACTTCCACCTCGCTGCTCTGAAAGTCACACATTGCTCTGTAGACTGAAACCGAACTAATGCAAACACCGTAAAATAAAGTGCATCCTATTTGCTGTTTATAAATAGTGAGTTACAGTGCACTATCAGTTGAAGCTGAGAATATGCCAGGTAGCATACCATGGCAAAAGTACAGTCAGTGTAGAAACAAATCCAGGGCTTGGGCTGGAGTGAAACTGGTAGGACACTGTTACGGGGAACCACCTGTCTGAGGGGAAAACTGGGATTTCCACCTCCTTTGTATTTCAGAGGGAAATGAAATACCAACATGCCTGTGCTTGCTATGATAACCTTACAGCAGCTGCAAAGGAAGGCAAGAAGATCACCTGGGCAAGGTAATCGTAATGAAGCAAGACTAACACAGCAGTCCTCCTGCAGCTGAAGGTCTCTGATCATCAGTGTGTCCTGCCGGGCTCTCATCCCATTATCCCTTGTCCTGACCGTTGGCCTTGGAGGTCAGGAGTGACGCGCCACCATCACGGCATGCATGCCGAAATAGCCTCAGCAAGGCTATTAAGAAACTAAATTGCATCCCTGATGTCTGCTGGCTTCCAGAGGACTGGTTTTGTTTACAGGATGGGTAAGTGCCAGTGGAGTCACGACAGCAAGAATAGAAACCCATCCATTACCACGAGGCCGGATGGCAGATGGAGGGAAGGTCATGGGCTGGGTTTGTAACCACATAGCAGCCAAATGCTGCCCCCGTCTTTGGAGGCACAGAGGCTCGGCCGGCAGCTCCCTAAACACCCTGACATGGGAGAGATTTTGGTTACACCACTCCCCAACACCCTGACAATGTGGTGGTGGCTCGGGTCACCCAGGGGTGCAGGTTATACACAAGGCTGTTGGCACCAGCTGCTGCCTGTGCTATGGCAGGTGAGAGACACTCACAGGAAGCCCACAAGGTCAGGAACCAGTCCCCTGGGCTATTTCAGGTTGATTATTGCAGGTTATGGCTTTCCCCACCCTGGGTCTGCCATTTGGCTGTAATGTGGTCTGATGGTGAGAGCAGCCAAGGGTGAGGAAGGGCTGTGAGGTTGCTCTGGGGTCAGGCTCATTTGCGGTGTTAGAGCCACCCACCGTTTCACCAAGAAGGTGGACTATTATCTGCCACATTGACATCAAACTGAATGGCGCCGCTAAGTGCTGCTTCTGCTGATGCTGCCAGGATCAATAGCCCTGCCACTGACTTCCCACTTTCTATGGCCACTTCCCAGCAAAGGCTGGTGGTTTACCCAGGGCTTGACTAATTCAGCCTGGCCTTTCAGCCCCTAGGTGCTTCCCAACCAATGCACACCCAGCTAACAACAGAATTAATTATGAGATCCTGAGTGCATCACCATTGCTCCTCCTTCCAGGCAGTACCCTGTCTGTGGCCATCCAGCTGCCCCAGTACCATGTCCCGCTCTGCCACCCCCAGCAAATTTCATCAGCACACTGCCACATTTATGTCAAGGTAATGGTTAAAATATGGAAAGGTTCTAGTCCAAGAAGGATGCTTGGGAAACCAGACAAGCAACTATGCTCTCACTGACACATTCCCTTGAAACATATGAAGCTGTCTTTGCTCACTGCCCTCGCCACAATGCAGCTGCTGTACCATGTCCCATTGTCATCCCTTTAGCTCTTCATTTCCTTCAGGGTATCATATGAAAGGGAAAGGATGGCATTGCTTTGGAGAAATCATTCACTAAATAAGGAAATTAGATTAGTCTGATACCAACTGCCTTTGGCAAACCTATGCCATATTTTATTGCATTTGTGATTTACCCTTCAATATTATTTCTGGAAAAACGTGTTCTGTATTATTCAGGCATGGCTGGTTTGCTCTCTGCCATGTGGAGAGGAGGCTAAACACTGCAAGGTGTGCATGCCACTGCTGCCAGCGTGGATGTGAGGATTGCTGCCTCTGCATGATGCCACCCATTATCTCTCACTCTCTGCCTCCCCTCCCGCCTGCAGCACCACCACCTCCAGGGAAAACGGAGGCAATTATTTTGGGGCCACTCCAAAATTACCTTTAATCCTTGGTCCATTGTGCCCCCACTTTCCCTCTCCCTCCCTGCTTTGTCTTCCTCTTCTTCCTCATTCGAATAAAGAATTGTTCACAGTTTGTTTTAATTTCCTTTGCAAGGTCTATGCAGCCACTGCTGGAGAAGCTACTCTTGCTCTTTACATGATGCTTCGTCAAAGACAATAGCTGTCAAATGTGGAGTGAGCCAAAGAGCTTTATTTCTGCCATACCTCAGTAATAATGCACACACTGTCCTCTGCAAATAAGAAAATCATGTCATTGCCAGGTTAGCTGTTGCTTCAGAAATACAGAGTCCTATTCCAGAAGGCAGCTGTTCTCTGTTTGGTCGAGAAGCACCATGGGTCACTGTGGCAAACCAAATTAAAGCGCTGGGCTGCAGCTTTGCCAGAGAGCTCTGACAATGGGGAGGCCAGCCCTCCTTCTGCCCAGTCCCAGCCAGGGCAAGGGGACCTGCATTAGCTCCCTCTTCCCAACAGGCACCTGGGATGCCCAGGCTGGAAAGGGGCTGCATCACAGCCCAGTGTCGCAGAACTGCAGGAAGGGTATTACAGTTTTATCCACAATTGCCCATTTGGGTTCCACTCCATCGGCAAAACTGTGCATTTCCATGGAAAACAATAGGCTCCTTTGCTTGCCAAAAGTAGAAATCATTCCTATTGAAAGGCACTTGACAGGAAAGTAAATAAATAAAGATACATTGAAACAGAAACACTGGAGGAAGGTTAATTTCTGAAATCTCTAGATTAGATGTCAGATTAGATTTGTGAAGTAGTGAAGAACATAAACAAGTACATGAAAAGACTGTGATTAATGAAAATCAATTAGTGATGTTAGAGGGGCTTTTGCAATCTGGAAGATAAAACCAGGGTTGCAGACCTCTGCCAGGGTGCTCTTGGCGGGCCAGCCAGGTGGGATCCAAGGGTGGCTGGGGCCAGGACCCCTCTCACCCTTCTCCCTGGGGATGGAGGAGTTGTGCATGCCAGGGACACTGGGAGGACCATTGGCTCCCAGGCACATGGCCAATACCCGGCTGGGGGTTCCCCTTCCAGCCCCCTTCCCTGCACCGTCTACTCACCAAGGGGACCAGCCCTTCTCCCCAGCCTCAGCCCTGGCTCACACCAGAGTGGCACAGCTGCAGTAACGGGGAAATGAAGTGTCCGTCATTGCAGTGCTTGAAAAATACAATCTAAACCTCTAACCCTAAAATAAAACCTGCCCAACCAAGCCCTCCTGCACAGGCATCTCCTCTCCCCTGTGGCCCCAGGTGCTTTGGTGCAATGCCGAGTGCTGCTCCCCATGCCAGCTTCTTTGTGCAGCACGGGGGGCTCGCCCTGCCGATGCTGCAGGACCCCCATGGGCCTTGAGCTGATCCAGGCAGGATATGGTCACACTGCACCCGCTGGCTGGGGCAAGCGCTGTGCCTCACTGCAATTGGGTTTCCCCCGTCCTGCCGCTATAATTAGATTTCTCAGCCTCAATATGTTGAATTAAACACCTACCTCTGGGAGGGGAGGCAAACAGCACGCTGTATTTTTTTTCCTCTACAACGAAGCAATTTGCTGCACGCTGTAATTTGTCTGCATGCTGTCTTTTTTTTGGGGGACACATGTAATTTTGCTTTGATGAATGACACACATTAGTGATAGCCCTCCTGGCCGGCCAGGCTGGGGAAGGAGGCAGTGACAGCCCATGGGACACTTACAAAGAAACTTTGTCAGCAACCACAGGAGCCACGGCCTTTCCAAAGAAAACAAGCCCGGAGAAGGGGGTTATGGAGGGACCATGCTGGTGGCAGGTTAATAGCAATGCTCTGTGGGTGGGGATGAAGGGGGGCAGAGTCCTGGCACATTGTGATTTTGATGGGATTTACCCCACAGGGCCCTATTTTTGTGCCAGAGATGAGGAGGAGCAGCAGGGAGGTGTGGAGGGAGCGGGGTCTCAGCAGAGGCAGGCTTCTGCCAGGGAAGGGGGAGCGCTGCTGGGGGGGCCGACCCCCTGGCAGGCGGCACGCTGCCTCCTGACACCCAGCCCATAAGGGCTGCCATACGGGCAGCAGATAAACCACTTGCTATTTCTCTTCTAATAGGGGCCGGCTGATGGGTGGCAGGAGACAGAAGCGGCGGTTTGCTGCACAGCCTGCCAGCAAATTCATGACTCCCATCCAAGCACCGGAGAAGCAACTGGCAGTGGGGGAAAGACCTTATGGCACGGAGCAATATTTGGAAAACATTTTTTTTTAAACCCCAGGGAAGAGGAGACTAAACATCCGGGCTTTCTGTTAATAAGCTCTGCTAAACGATGAGCCTCGGCTCTCCTGACACCAGCATGCTGCATGGGATAGCCTTTCCTTGATGACACCAACAGCCAGAGACATCTAAGGCAGCTAGCCCTTGGTGCTGTTGGTAGAGTAGTGCTGTCTCCCTAGTTGCTTCAAATGCAGGGAGGAAAGCTGGTATTTGCTCTGTAATTGATGGAGTTGAAGGAGAAATGATGCAGCAGCATTGCCCAAGCACAGGTCCAGTGCACACCAGGAATCAGGAAGGGATTCCTGCACCCATGAGAGGCTTTGCTTCCAAGACCCCTGCAATCAGAGCATGATTCTGGGGAAGCCTGGCCTCGCAACTGAAGGGAAGAGGTTCTCCCTAAACATGATGAGGGACACAAGTATGAGCAATTGCTTCCCAAGCAGAGATGATCATCTCTCTGGTGCTCAGTTTTACAAAAGGCTGCCTGTCTGTCCTGTGAGAGGCAGTTCCTTTCTCTCCTCCCTTCCTCCTGCACAGGCACTGCCACGGTTGCTGCTTCCTGAGAGCCTCTCATGCCATGATTGTCAGCACTGGAGTGCACTTAACCTCCTCTGAACAAAGCCAACATGGATTCAGGTGGGCTCTTCAGCAAGGGTCTCCTGTTCCCCAGTTCATACAGTTGCACCAAGGCACCAGGTAGCACAAATTGCTACACATTCTTCACTTTATTGGTCAAATCAAAGATGCCAAATCAAAGGCACCACAATCCCATTGCTCTGTCACTTAATTTTGCAAAAGTGCCTCACAAAGATAGAGGCAAAATAACATTTTATGGTCGGAATGCAAACCTGGTTATGGGCTTGTGAGAAAGTTTTGGTGTTTGAAGGCAGGACCTGACCTGATTTGCTAAGTGGCTCCTACCTGAGAGAGAGTTTGCAGGTGGGGTCAGTCCTGCTGCCAGCACACTTATGAAAACCCATGCTCATGCCGTGGTCTCCTCCTTCCCTTTGCTGCAGGGATATTCAGTTTCCAAGCTGATAACTAGACCTGGGCAATTCCGTGTGTGGCACATGGGCTGGGCAGGAGGGTGGGCAGCTGCCACCCCAATGAAGTGCTCTGCTATGTGCAGCTTGACCTATGCTGGGGTGACCAGCCTTGATCAGGACATGGACCAAGCATTTTGGTGCAGAGCAGCAGGGGACTGTGAGGAGCAGCCAGAGCTGAAGATAAAATCTCACTGGACCAGCTGGATGCAGCCATCCCCGCATTGCCCCTCTGGGTATGGGAGGGCACTGCCAGTGCTGTGGGGTGATGGGGCCCAGGGCTTTCCAGAGTGATGGGTGGTTTGGGGTGCTTGAGTCAGTGGTGCTTTATGAAGCCCCTCGGAAACCAGATTAGCTGTCACAGGGGGACAGTGCCGGGGCCCACGGGAACAGGAAACCTGGGCAGAGCGTAAACACAATCCCATTCAGCTCGAGGGAAAACACAAACTGAAAAACAGCTGGGGAAAACTAATCCAAAACACATACGGTTTTTATCTGCCCGAGTGTTTGGGAAGACATGTTCATTCCTACAAACGGGTGTCTGTGCAGGGCCATGTGCCCTTGCATGGCTGCCACAGCCCAGGGACAGGGATCAGCCACCACTGAGGAGAGCATGGGGGAGAGCACACAGTAGATAACTACCCCAAAACAGGCTAGGAATGCGTCTGGCCATGAGCAGGGAGGGCAGAAACAGGGAAGAGGACAGCCCAAAAAGCCAGAGGTGCTGTTGGGGGTACCACAGCAGTAGCAACTGGGGCCAGAGGAGCCTTTGCAGCTGCAAGCACTTTGGGCACACGAGAAATGCTGCTGTGATTTCTTCAGCAGCATCTGTAGCAGATACAGAGACAAGGGGCTCCTCTTGTGGGACCCAGGCAGAGGAGTTGGAAGAGGAGAGGGCTGATGACCCAAAATGTTTACAATCCCAATAATGACATGTAAAACTGCTAGCATTCAACAAATCTGGTTGATATCATTCCTTCCCCCTCAGGCAAGAAAAAAAGCAGCTCTTTCAGACAGGACCCCTCTACGCAGCCAAACATAACACCAGTTCTTGTGCAAAGCTTTGCAGGCAAAGATTAAAACATCCTGTTGTTTCCCAAGCTGTGCCCCACTAGTACTGGGCAGCGTGCTTGGAGCTCCTGGTGTGGATTTGGGGATGAGGGGAAGGGTGAAGCAGGTGACCCCTCAGTCATCCCAAAAATTCAGGGGGGTGTCTAAATGGTAGGTATCCTGGGCTGCATCAAAAGGAGCGTGACCAGCAGGTCGAGGGAGGTGATCCTGCCCCTCTACTCAGCTCTCCTGAGACCTCACTTGGAGTATTGTGTGCAGTTCTGGTGTCCTCAACATCAAAAGGACATGGAACTGTTGGAACAAGTGCAGAGGAGGGCCACGAGGATGATCAGGGGACTGGAGCACCTCCCGTATGAAGATAGGATGAGAAAGTTGGGGCTGTTGAGCCTGGAGAAGAGAAGGCTGCGTGGAGACCTCATAGCAGCCTTCCAGTATCTGAAGGGGGCCTATAGGGATGCTGGGGAGGGACTCTTCATTAGGGACTGTGGTGAGAGGACAAGGGGTAACGGGTTCAAACTTAAACAGGGGAAGTTTAGATTGGATATGAGGAAGAAATTGTTTACTGTAAGGGTGGCGAGGCCCTGGAATGGGTTGCCCAGGGAAGTTGTGAATGCTCCATTGCTGGTGGTGTTCAAGGCGGGGTTGGACAGAGCCTGGGGTGCCATGGTTTAGTGTGAGGTGTCCCTGCCCATGGCAGGGGGGTTGGAACTGGATGATCTTAAGATCCTTTCAAACCCTGACTATTCTATGACTGTGTGGAACTCCGTGGCACTCCACCAGCTGCCAGGGCGTACTGCACAGGATTGAAGGGCCGTATTTGAGATCAGACATACATGGAAAGAGAAAATGAGGGTAACATCAGTCAGAAGCTGTACTTAGGTGTTCCTCAGGTGGCATGGCAGCAACACGAACACGTCAAGTACCCCAGCATTTCCCCAACCTCATTAATATCCGGCAAAGCTCAGCCCATGATCTTGTCCTTATTTCTTCTTCACAGATGGATCCCTCACACCACAGCACTTCTCAGACACTTCTGCAGGACCCGTCTGCAGAAAAACTCTGATTTCAAAGTATTCCAAGTTCCACTCCAGAAAATCCCATGCACACCAGTAAGAATGTTCTGGAATTTAGCTACTTCTTTCCCAGTCACTATGCACAAGACCTGTGCACGGTGTGCACGGTATGAGACGAGCTGAGGACAGGAGCTTTAATTGGCTGAAATTCAACCAAATCTGTAGGAGAAAATCTACCTGGAATGGTATGCTACAAATGCTTAGACACTTACATTTCTTCATGTTGCCAGGCTCTCAGAGTAAAATCTGGTCCTTCCTGCGTCCACACACAGAAGTGCTGGAGGACTATCGCAAGGCAGACATGGCACTGGGCCAGTTGCACAGAGCTGCAGGCGGGCACAGGGCTATGCTGATGGCACCATGCTGCAGGAAGGACCAATTGCAAGAGCAGCAGGTAAATCCCACTGGTTTCCCACCCTCTCCACCCATTTCTCTTTGTCTCTCTGGATAAAAGGGTTGGGGTGGGAAGCAGGGAGGTCATGCTTCACAGGCACTCAGCCCATCTGTCAGAGCATGAGCAGGGGCTGCCTCTTTCTGCCCTGCTTCCCTGGAGTTCAGCAGTGCAGGTGACCAGAAACGCACCAAAGCACTCTGTACTCCAGCCCTCTGCAGCGCAGGGGAAAACAATTTATCTTAGCATTGCCAAGATTTAGGTATTTACTGCCGTGTTGCCTGGCTGGTTGCCTCTGAGCATGGAGGCAGAGGGATAGCAGCCCATGGGGCATTGTGGTCGGCTTTTGTGAATGGCAGGAAGTGCTTCGAGTCAGTGGAAATAAAAGCATTGTGGGAGCACTGGATGAGAAAGCCAGAGAAGCCCCACATTGTTCCCGAGTCCATAAAACATCTCACTGGATAACACAATCGTATTTAAGAATGAGAAATAGAGGGCAAAGATTATCTTGAAGTGAGAAATTAACAGACTCTTCACCTCCTGCCTGGGGAAAACTTTCAAGGATTCCAAGGATAAAGAAAAGGACCCAAGGACCTGAGCCACCTGCAATCTGCTGATGCCACGCTCCTCCAGCGCTGAGACCTTGAAACGAATATGCAGGGACTTAACAACACCGGCGAGGGACGGGGATGCAGAATTCTTTTGCAAAACGCAGAGGTGCCATTGATTGCCAAGACAATGCCTGGAAAACCTTTGTGGTAGGTGGGAAATAACTGAGAGGTGCTGAGGGGTCCGTCCCTCTCAGCTAGCAGGGCTGGAGCTGGGCCAGGAGCTTCCCTACAGCTTTGGCCCTTAGCGGATCGGTGAGGAGCTGTGGACAAGCAGAAGTAGAGGGAGAGCAGACACCAGCCATGTGTAGTGTAGAGCAGTCACTTGCTGTCCTCACAGAGGAGCAGGAGGACAGCAGCTGAGAAATAAAAAGGAGAAAGACAGTTCCAAGAACATTCAGGGCTCATCAGGTAGACTGGGTGGCTACAATAAAACGTTGCTTGTAGATCTGTTGGTTTAAGCCTGTAGAAAGATAGCTGAGACGCTCATGGAAAGGAGAGCAGAGGTGTCAGTGAGGCAGTTTCAGAACAAGAGGTTTGTCCCAAGAGAAGGGAGGAAGGGGGTTTCAACAAGGGATTGACAGACTTTTTTAGTTTGAAGGAAAAGGGATGTCTGAAGGCAGAAAATCATGTGCATAGGTAATGGTAAAATCAGCTTTTTACAACTAGTTAGTTGGTGGTGTTAGATATCATCCTGGTACTTGTTCTTCATCCCAACAAGTTGTCCCAGAGACATTTCTGAGCTCCCAGGCATGTGGATGCTGTCCTGACACTCCCCAGCTCACAGGGCTGGGCAGGTACTCAGGGGCCCCAAACCTTTATGCAGAGGGGAGACCTGGGAGTGTGATTGCAACCAGCCACTGTGCTCCCTCTACACGGGTGTAAGAGTGGTGTGAGGCTACATTTTGATGCACCAAAAAAGCCCTGCTGTACTGTTTGAATCAGGTTGTTCTCAAATGGGTTCTTTGAGTGAGACGGAACAGGAGATGAGTTGTCAGAGACCTTCATTTAGTCAGGCAACCAAAGCCACTCCTGCCTTCACCACCTGCTTGCACCAAACTCTCCCAAGACTCTGAAGCCAAGAGGTCTCCATCTCTGACCATGGCACAGGTTATTTCTTAGCACACCAGGGCTATGCACTCCCAAATATGCTCATTTGCCCCTAAATTTATTCCCACTGGCCTTGACAGGCATTTGACTAAGTAGCAATCCACAGCACCATTGCAATGGCCTCAGAAATCCCACGACTCATTGCCAAATGCTTTCTGGTATGCCTCAGATATTTAGAGTCACTCAAACCCAAACAGAGCGCCTCAGCAGGTATCACTGGGTTAATCTTTCCTTACATGAAATTGAGCCCTTGTACCAAACTCTGCAAATGGGGAAAACCTCAAGGGACAAGTACAACATCATGTTTTGTAGTCATGAGCTTTCTGGTACATGCAGCGAGGCTGAGAGGAAAGCAAGGTGAAGTAGCAGTGATAGAAAACAAAAATAAAACAAAGACAGGAGCAGGCTAATGTCCATTGCTCAGTGGGGTTTAACTCTTTATTCTTCATGAAATAAATGACTAGGAATAAAAGAAGAGAAGCAGCAGATCAGTGCAGCTCTGTCAGTTACAAAACTGGTGTGTTGCAAGAGGAGGCTGAGCAGGGGTTGAAGCTGCGAGGAGCTCACTGACAGCTCCCTGTGCTGTGCAGCACATAGTGTGCCTCCTGCTTCGGCTGGCATGGGAAATACTGAGCCATGACACTGCTTGCCCGCCACAGTGAGCATCCACAAGAATGGCCCTTGGCCCTGCCTTGGTCAGCTCCCCACATCTGCACACACCAGTTTCCCACACACTTAGTGCAACTGATGTGCAACACTGCACCCCAGGGCACATGGTATCCACATGAATACAGACATTAACTGTGGGAACGGCTGCATTTGGGCCCTTGGCATCATTGTGAAAGCTTTCTGCTTCTTCCAGTGCTCCTGTTTGTCAAACAGAAACACTTCACTGACTTTCTGCCATTGAGCCGCCTGCATGTGTTATTCCAGCTGGGGCCTAACAGCTAAAAAAAGTAGGATAAGTCCTGCAGTGAAGTGGAGAACAACCCCAGGAGGTCATCCAGGGTCGGCAGCTACACAGAAGCTTTTTTCATTGGGAGTGGAAGATGCAGGAGGTAAAGCTATGACTCAGAGGATGATGCCACGGGGAATTAGCCAAAAGCTTGTGCTTCTTAGGGCAAATAGAAATAGTGCAGGATCCAAAGCCCTGAAGCCAGTGGAAAGAGTCCCCTTAATTCCAGTGGTTGATGAACCATGCACATGTGGATTTGGCTGAAAAAATGCTTTATTCCATAGCACTGTACAACAGAGTTGGTCACAGAGAGACCTTGAGGTGTTACGGGACAATGGCATTTCAGCTTATGAAATGGAGTGCAAAGATCACTGCCAAGAATGGGTTTGACAGACACTGTTTCACTAAACTAATTAGAAAAAAAAAGGAATGTTGGAGAATGACAGCTGCCTCTTAAGATAATAGGAAACCTGTCTCTTTAAATGTGCTGGGGTTTTTCAATGCAGACCAGGCAGGGCTATAATCAGAGCAGCAGCGGGTCGGATTTAGGTTCAGTACAGTATAATTCCATTGCAGGGACCATCCAAGAATACTTTGGCAAGCTCAAATTTATTGAAATTGCCTTGGCTAGTGGCTGGCAAAATGGCTGTGGAAAGTCAAGATAATTAGAGCATTGTGGACAGGAGAGACAGTAAAATAAAGGGTAGAAGACAAAAAAAGACAAACCAATAAAAAAAGGATTACAGACATGAAGAAAGTTTCAGAACAGAGTAATTGAAGGAGAAAGGCATAACCAGCAGATTGGAGTTGTGTCATTAGTATAGGAGGAAAAGGGCAAGCACCAAGTAAAAAAAGACCAATCTCCCAACAATTTGAGATTAATAACTGAATTCAAAAGCACCAAGAAAAACACAGCTGGGAGTTACATAGGGTTTCTGAATGGATTTTAATTAGAAATCAAAGAAGAAGCATGAGGAGACAAAGTCGCTACTTTTGGAAGTAACGTTTTGAGTTGATCCTGGTGTGTTTGGCCTGACTGGGAGTAGGACAAGCCAGGTTTAACCAAAAATCAGTTATATAAACTGAGAAGTCTTTTGCTGAAGCAGCAGCACCTCTTAGCGAGTCTGAGCCCCTTTCAACCAGGTGTATGCATCTACCCCTAAACACATGCATAGTGCAGACCTATCGACACCTGCAATTACACACTTACAAGCCCTGGTTAGTGCCATTTCCCTTGTTACTGGAAACCTGAGATGACTGTAGGTTGTAAAACACCCAAGCCAACAGGAATTTTGCCAGCAATTACAATGGGATGAGTTCTGCAGGCATCTATTTCACAAAAAATAGAGGCTGCACTAAAACCAGTGCAGTGACAACACTCTCCCAGTGCTCCCTGGTTCCGGAGCTGTTTGTCCTCCCATACAAAAGCATAGAAGTACACATCTAAACTGTACTTCTATGCACAAAGAGTTTGCTCTCAGCTCTGGTATGTATTTGCTATTTGCATTCTAGTTTCATAATCCCAATTTCTACTTGCTATTCATTTTGCATCCAAGAAAATATCCAAATATCCAACAAAATGTATTTGCATAAGAGTTTGGATCTACACAAACACAGTAACAGAGATGTTTCTCTTCTGCACAAGCAAAATTATGCTCCTACATATTACTTACACATGTATGCGTAATTTATATGTATACTTAACTATAAACACATAGATGTATATATAACCGTCCTTGTGCAGTTCCGTTTTCCACAGAGGAAGAAACTTCTATGACTAATGAGTAACATTATCATCCACGTTGTCATGATCAATTATGAAAGCAGGAATGATGAAGAGTTTCTAGCCCATGACTGCTTCCTGGCTCTGAGAGCTGAAGGAGGAGGCTGGGGTTGCAGAAGCAGGCGATGTTTTCAGTAAACCCCATATCCCCTGAAGAGGGTGGACTCTCCATGAGTCTGGTCATCATTTGACATGAAACACATCTTCCTGCAGAGGCCTGGCAGCCCCTGCTCCCCTCTCATCTGCCATTGACACATTCCTTTCTTTGTTCTTATACTGGGTAACTGGTTTGGTTTTATAGGGCTAGTGGGCCTGATCCTCGCCTGTTGTAAGCTGACACAGCTGAACTGGGATGGAGCAGCATCACTCTACCATAGGTATACTTTGGGTCTTGCAAGTTGGTTTTGCTCACTGGCTGGCATGGATACTGCAAAGGGGGATGTCAGCATGTTCTTCCCCGTGACAGCCTTCCTGGCAATTTGCACTCCTGTCACAAGTATTTTAGTTATCAGTATGAGCCATCACAGTCAAAAAAAAAGTAAAATTATAAAAAAAAAGAGGATCTGTAAAGAAAGTACAAGTCAGGGCAGGTCAGGACAGACAATTGCAGCAGGCAGAGTGCATTTCTGCAGGTAGGACCTCTCACACCTCTAGATATGAGAGTGTTTGCAGAGGTTCACTAACCTACGTTTCAAACTCAGCATTACAAACTTTCCCTCAGCTTCCTCTAAATCAGGTTGTTCATAGCATGGATAGGGGCAGGCTGTGAGACCAGACAGACTGATGGTTCATCCAGCTTGGAGATTTCTGTCTTCCTCAGGCCCTACTCTCATTTTCTGCAGACAGGAGGAAAGCACCAAAGCAAAGGACTTGTTCCCCATACTGGCACCCTGTGGTGATGTGCGATCGATGGAGGGTCACTGCACTGCATGGCGCAGCTAGTCTGAGCTGTGAAAATCATCACCAGAGGAAGCATGAACCACAGCTACTATTAGTAAATATCCTCTGTGTATAGATGAGGAACTCATGGACCGTGGACCTGTCCCAAGACAAAAAGTTTTGCAATCTAGCTAAGCCTGCCTCGAGATGCCTGTTATAGACAGCAGCAGAGGAGAGCCTGGCTGTGTTGGGGTGAATGGTGCAGAGTTTTTCCACAGCCCCTGCTGCCAGCAGCCCCTGCCCCAGCATTAATTAAACATCCTCTGCTGAAAGGACATCACATCCACAGCATCACTGGTTATAGCTCAGGCTGTCCTGTGGCTGTTTCATCTCACAAGCTGTGACAGACACAGGAACATGGAAAAATGTTTCTCACTTCCAACCACAACAGGGCTGTAGCCCATCCCAAGAACTTAACGCATTAGCAGTGAGCACAATGAAAGTTTCATCAGGCAGCTGTTCCCCGTGGTCCTTGTGGTGATGTGTCCTGGTCCTGCAGCTTCCACTGCCCACACCAGCAGGATCAAGGTCCTGTGATGAATCATTTTAGTGTGCAACACAGGAACAATATTACCTGGCAATGCTGGGATGTGCACCTCCTGACACAATAAGCATCTCTTTTCATCCTCGTAGATGGGCTTCATTATTAACTTTTCATGTGACAACTGTTTGTGCATTAAAAGTGCTTCACAAAACATAAATATTGGAAATGAGGACTTCTAAGCAGCCCATATTAGGGGGTTCAGCCTTTTAAATGGTGGTGACTAGGAAACTGGAACACAAGTCAAAGAGGTCTGTTCTGACCATCATACCGTCATTTTCTATTCTTCAATTAAACCATTGCTTTTAGCTATCCGTTTTTATCAGTATTATATAAAACTAGGACAGAGTAAATGAAAATTTATAATTTATAAACAATCTGGGGGAAAAAAATCACTGAATTATTTATGGCACTTTTGAAATGTGTTTGTTACTTGTACAAAAATTAGTTGTTAGGTCTTAATCACAGCAGTGCCACAAATATGTTGGAAATTAGGACTCACAAACCTGCTTGTTTGGAAAGAAAAAAACCCTGTAACTCTACCTACAATTGGAAAACCCAAACCAAACTGATTCTGAATGGTCTAGTTAAACAAGTGCCAATTATTGAATAATTCTTTGACCTAAACAGAAAGTTATTGTATATGGAAAGGGTTTTTTGGGGGGTTTATTTTTTTCTTTCCTGGAGAGTGCTTTATACCAGATGCCCTTTTAAATTGTTTTGAATTCTCTGTAGGCAGTAGATAACTAAACCTACAGAATGTAGTAATGGCAAAAAGGAAGCAATCAAGTTGGCCACTTCTAGTTAAGAGTCATGGAAAAGGCATCTGTTCTATATGAATTGCAGACTATAGGAACTTTGACAGTTCATAGACCAGACTTAATTTATTAAACTAAGTTTCTAATATAAACAGTAATTCGTTTCAGGCACTGACACTGAAGGTCTGGATTATGTGAATAAAATATAGAGACCTCCACTGGCCTCCCAAAAAAAGGTAGTTTTGCTGCATAGGAAGAAAATAACTGTGTGTGCCTTAGCAGCAGGCATCAGTGCCGAGGCCATGTCCTGTGTGTACCAAGGTGTAGGGACACAGCTCTGCCTGCACCCCTGCCCCAGTGCAGGCATCACCAGCAGCATGTCCAGCTGGCATTCCTGCCACATTCAGTCACCCAGCACAGAGCATCCCTGAGATCAAGGATGGCAGTTGCTGGATCTCAGCAAAAATAGGTTTTTAAGTCTTCAGAGAAACATTCATTTGCAAACAGAACAATGTTTGCGAATGGGGTGAATGTTGGGAAAAACAACTGAGAGGAATGCTTCAATGCCATGTGGCCTGCTGCCTTTCTGGGAAGGCTGTTACCCTAAATTATGCCAGGCGGGGGTAGGGGACACCCTCTTAAGGGATGTGACAGTGACCAGTGACTGTGATGTACGTGCACACAGGCATATGAAAATGATTTCTCAATGGCAATACAGTGCAAGGCCTGATGCGGATCAGCAAATATTGCTATGAAGCTATGAAGTACCGGAACAAAATGCAATACTCAAAGCATAATTTACGGGAAACTCTCATTTTTTTTGCCCAGTCCTGACTTCATCCAGGTTGGAGAGAAAAATGGATCAGGGGGTCTCAGGGCCTGATGTCAGCAAACGTTTATCTTCAAGCACTTTAGTAATTCAGGTGAACGCAGTAGGACTATTTCGCTGCTTAAAATTAGGCAGGTACCTCAACAATTTCCTGGATCAAGTTTACATTCATCTCAAGTTTCAAGCACTGGCTTCGCTATAGCTTTGACCAAAAGTTTGGTCATAACTCAGAAATCACATTCAACTATTTCCTTATGTTGTCAGCCCTCAGCAAAGACTGAGTATGGAAAACCTCAGTTAGGGTTTTTTCCCTGCTGAAAAAGTTATGGAAATGAGCAATGAGATGAAAACATTTCACATTGGCGCTAACCAGTCCATTGCTGTTAATGGGAATAAGAGACCACGGTTTCTGGTGGCAGGAGTGTGAAAGCAGCCACCCAGCCTCCTCTCCAAAAGCTGAAGATGAGCTCCTCACTGCCCTGCTCTTCAGCAGGCAACAAGAGGTGGCTTTTGTGAAGCACTCTGCTCAGGCTGATCCCACTGCGTTGCCAACTCCAGCTAATTGCTTGATTCCCCATCTCATTTGCCTAAGAACGACCGAGAATGTGAGCCAGCGCAGGGTCTATAAAATCATTAATTGAATTACTAGTGTGGAATAAGTAGCACATCAATTTGAATTCACCATCATCCCCCGCCTCTCCTCCCCCGTGTTTTAGAGACCAATCCTACTGTTGATATGTGCGTAGCTTCGGAAGGAGGCTCAATAAATAGATGTGCTATTCTAGCTAAACAAATTTATTTTTCCAGCTGTTCTACTGAATTAGTAAATTGCAATGTTGACTTCAGACTATCTTCCCCATAAAATATATGCTGGCCTGTATATTTTACTGGCACTTCTTTTGCAGTACCTCATTAAGGGCTGATCCAATCCATACCCTGACCGACTGGAATTTTGCCACCAGTAGTGAGCTTTGGACTGGGATGCCGTATTTTTATAATACCTATTTTATGTTTTAGTATTGAATCATTAGCAAGATCTTTGCATGCTCTCCTCCCTTCCTTGGTTTTCTGAAAGATTTTGGAGCAATAGTTGCAGTTATGAGTGGGCTTGGAATTCTGCACCTAATGCGTTGCCTGAGCATGTGTGGTTTCACTAGCACATATTGATGATTGCTTGTCTGGGAAGCAATCGGGAATTTTTGTCAAGCCTTCATATGGAAACTTCTCTTTAGCCTGCCTCTGCATTCAAGTGGACTCAAAAGCTTTCACAAATTCTGCAGGTTTGTTTGGCCATTGTTTGGCATCCCCCATTTCATTTACGCCAACACAGAGTAAGCAACAGTGTTACTAGGCCACAACAGCAGCATTGTGATCTCCTATGTTAATATAAATTAATTCTGGGCTACAGTTCAAATTCACCATTTTCAAAACCAGCATCATGCTTCAGCTGGCAACAACCAAGTGAAGCTGAGCTTGGTGGCCTTCACCCTGTGTCTCCCATGCACACAGGCAGGCACTGCTGTTTGGGGGCTCACGGCTGGCTGGGGAGACAAGGGTGCAGGCAACACCGTGTCTTCAGAGTCTATCAGACAGCAGGCAGACCAAGGCAGGTTGGCTGGTAGAGGTGCAGCACCACGCATGTGTCACCAAAACCTATGTTGGGCTGCCAGCCGTGCCTGTTGGCCATAGCCTAGGATCGCCCCAGAGCGTGGCACAGTGGGGCACGTGCCACCCAGACAGAGGCTGGTGGAAAGCCAGAGGACTTGGCAGCGTGGCCACTGAGGCCAAGACCCTCTGCCAATGCTACCACCACCGCTACACTGCAGCAGAGCCCTGGCAGCAGGATGCAGAGCTGATCCAGGTTGGCAAAGGGGTCGGGGCAAGAGCAGGGAACCCAAACCTGGTGGGCAAGGACCTGCATCCTGTCTTCTCTGCCACAAAACTAAACCCAAACAAAACCTGAGCAAAACTCACAAACAAACACATAAAGAACGAAGAACATGCTTTTAATGTCCTGGAGTGAGAGGGATCTAATACCATTTCCACATCCATTAGGCAAAGGATTTTGCATGTTCCCTCACAAAGAGTGAGCATTTTCAGCGGCTTTCCCTTAAATTAAGATGACAGGTTACCACTGCACAGTGTTGTTAATCTTTTCCTAAAAGCTTAATGTTATTACTCAGTAGTTTACTAATAAATCAGAGAAAATATGTAATGTCATTTTGGTTTAGATCTAGATGGATGACTTTGTAGAATCTGTGAAGTTGTAAAACAGGTACTGTCATGGCATTCAGCAAAAGGAGTGATACTTGCCGTGGTAGCTGTATTCCTTTCTGCCCTAGGGCCACAGCACATTACACCATTCACATGTTCAAAACCAATTCTATGCTCTGTCATATATACTCCACTAGCAACTGGCTTTCAGCTGTCTTTCATGTAAGATGTATTATGAAAGGTTGTTAGTTTCCATATACTTTCTGTTATTTTGATCCTTTTTTTCATTATTTTATCCTTTCTTTCCCGTGAAAATATACTGGTCATAACCTCTTAGGGTTTTTTTAAGCATGCATCAACACTGTTGTCATCCTGCACTTGATTTTGCTGCGAAATCCCTTTAGTTTGTGGATTTTCTGCTTTCAATAAGTGCATTTGAATTGGTAGCTGTGACATGACCACATCCTTCCCTTCTGTGTGCCATTGATGATGGGACACAGTTTGTCTTCATGGGGACACACTGAGAAGCATCCTGAGTGAAGAAGGGCTTAGCTGGCTCTATCTGTATTGTTGGGCAGTTTTATTTCACTGCCCAGGAAATGGCTGACAAAATTGGAAGCAAACAGAGCTTTTGGAGGGAAGGGACCTCATCCCTGCAGTGGGACAGGCAGCTGCTGGAGTATTTGCCATGCATCCCTCATGCACTGCTGAGGGGCTTCCCCTGAGTTTCCAGTAGTAGTAACCCCCCCCTTTACTGGTAGGTCTGACTGTGTGGAGTAGGCGTCTCTAGAAACCAGTGGTCACCAGTAGCTGCAGCACTGGGGGCCACAAGCATGGCCCCCCATCAGCGGTGCAAGCAGGGAAGGGGCAATGGCTGTCCACTGCTTTCTGTTCTGATCCTGTTCGTTTGGCAACCAGCAATGGAAGCAAGACTGTGAGGGAAACTTTGAGGCCGACTGACGTTTCTAAACCCCAGGCTCTCCCATCACATCGGTGTAAACCAGGAGTAACACTGTTCCAGAGAGTATGGTTAGTGTAAAGCCAGTATGAGCAGGAGACAAAACATTTGTGATACTTCAGGGAAAACACCTGATGATCAAAAGCTGAGCAAAACTCACAAACACATAAAGAACAAATAACATGCTTTTAATGTCCTTGTGTGAGAGGGATCTAATACCATTTCCACATGTTGGCATGATGGCGGCCCAACATAGGTTTTGGTGACACATGCGTGGTGCTGCACCTCTACCAGCCAACCTGCCTTGGTCTGCCTGCTGTCTGATAGACTCTGAAGACACGGTGTTGCCTGCACCCTTGTCTCCCCAGCCAGCCGTGAGCCCCCAAACAGCAGTGCCTGCCTGTGTGCATGGGAGACACAGGGTGAAGGCCACCAAGCTCAGCTTCACTTGGTTGTTGCCAGCTGAAGCATGATGCTGGTTTTGAAAATGGTGAATTTGAACTGTAGCCCAGAATTAATTTATATTAACATAGGAGATCACAATGCTGCTGTTGTGGCCTAGTAACACTGTTGCTTACTCTGTGTTGGCGTAAATGAAATGGGGGATGCCAAACAATGGCCAAACAAACCTGCAGAATTTGTGAAAGCTTTTGAGTCCACTTGAATGCAGAGGCAGGCTAAAGAGAAGTTTCCATATGAAGGCTCGACAAAAAGCTGATCATCAAAGGCTGACAGCACTTGCTTTTCTGAAGGTGTTTTTGCCCAGTTACTGTCACTACTGATGGGAATCAGTGTCTTCTAGTTCTCTGCATGAGTGGCGCAACCATTCTGCAGGAACGCAGTGGCACTCTTGAGAGAGGAGATGATCTCTAGGAGGGAGTGAGCAGTGGGGAGAATTCCCATTTCCAATCTGGTCATCACCTGCAGTCGCACAGGCACTGACTACATCTGCCCTTTGGAGGGACCACAGTGTGGCTGGAGGGAGGACCAGAAATGCAGACAAGGGGCCCCTGTGTCACCCCTGCCTGGAGGACAAGTTCCCAGTGGGGGCCCCATGCTGGGCCATCCAGGCACTGCTGTCCAGGGAGCCAGGGGCTGCTTCCGCTTTATGGGGCATTTTTACAAGAAAACCCCCGGCAGGCTGTTCTGTACTTCCCAACACCAGATCCCGTCTATACGCTCCTGGGGCCTCCTAATTATTGCTTCCTGGTTGTTTTTACTTCTTCTTATTAACTTAATAGGTTCTCTGATGAGCAGAAGCAACTGCAAGCACCCAGGAGCCACCACCAAATGACCCTTCTCATTTAAACCAGAACTCGCGATTTTATGCTTCTGAACTATGCATTTTTCACTGCACAATAGATGGCAGTAGAGAAAAAAGGCTGAGATGAGACAATTTATAGTTTGGAATATGCAGCTGATTTTTTTTCCTCCTCAAATCACCGTAGAGTATTTGTTGCTTTCTTCTTAACAGAGAGCTTTCCTAGAAAAGGCAGTCTGGTGCAGATAAGACTAGATGAAATAAAAGATTCATGCATGAATAATTAACATATTGAAGGCCTCACTTGAACTTGTTGCCTTACCCAGATGAATGAGTTAACATGTTGGAGATTATTATAAAGAGGGACTATTCTGCTCCGGTAGATCAAATCAGCTGAAAATGATGAAGTATCGCTGCACATATAAATATATTCTTGGTACTTAAAAATAATCCTTCCAATAGCTACAGTCATATTGGAGTTCAGCTACGCTGACAGTCGCAGCAACAAGATAAAAAGACTTGGCATGAGTCATTCAGTTTGACTTTTGCACTGAAATGAGATGCAAAAGCCTGGGAACTCGCTCTATGTAGGGCAGCCGCCGCGCAGGCGGGCAGCTCCCACCTCCCCGGTTTCACGGCGCGGGGGAAGAGCGAGAGCACCTCCAACTTCAATACAAAGGCTGCTGGATAATCGCTCATCAGCTCCCCCCGACGACCGCGACTGCTGCCGGCTGCAGTGGCTTGCCCAAGCACGGAGATGGGTATCACCCAGTGGCCACAGGGCCCACGCAGGAGCCAGAAAAGAGCGGTGGTGTCTGCCATTGGCCCTCACAGACCAGAAAGGACCCCTTAACTCTAAATAGCCATGGTTTACCATAGGCTTTTTAATTTAGCAAATGCTTTCCATTACTGCCTGCTCCTTTGAAAGCTAATTGCCGCAAAAAGGGGTCTTCCTTGTAAATCGACATCAAACTCATGCTAACCACAGGAGGGAGAGAAAATTTAATTACAAACTTTAATTCTTACCTCAGCTTTACTAATTTTTAATTGTGCCTAATAATAGTGAAAACCAAGCTGGGAAAAATACAGGAGATTAAATTCACCACAAAGAAATTGCTAGATTTCCTATTCAAAAGTATGCCGTGGTTTTCCTGCCTATCCATACCTCTCTATATCCCACAGCACTAATAGTTAAATAAGGTTGGGAAAGAAAACTGTATAATCATTATTCCATGCCTCCATTAAATAAGACCATTCTGATGTAGGCAGCACAGAGCCATGGCAAGGACAGCGAGCTTGTGCCATGCACATTGCTTGTGGGGTGTCCAGGGTGTGAAGGGATGGCAGCTGTGCACTGGTGCTTAGCAGGGAGCAGGACTGGCAAGGCAGTTGTAAACTGAGAGCGTAGCACACCCTGTCCCACTTGTGGCTCTCATTGCATTAAAAATTGTTCCAGGATCAAATGAGCTCCCTTTGAACCCAAGCTCCTCTAACACCATTGCAGCCACATGGCATGTTACAGTGGCTGCAGCCCTTGTGCCTGCCTGAGCGCTGAGCAGCAGCAGGGCAAGGTTGCTCCAGCACGCAGCGCAGGGCGAGCGATGGGTCCCACACACATTTGCTGTATTTTCCAGAGCAAGTTAAAGGTGCGCTGTGCCATGACATTATCCAGGACTGCTTGAAAATAAAAATAGATTGGAAGTATTTTGGAGATGTTTCTGTATATTATCTTTCAGCTGCACGGTGCTGTCAAGCAAAACGTCTTCTTTCTTCAATTACCGCATAAACATAGACCAGATATAACAGGGCACAGAATTTGTGTGCAGAAATGCCTGATTTCCACACACAACTCAATTTCTGAAGAGCTGAGAGTTACCACTAGCAGCAGCCATGGTCAAAACGGAGTTTTCCTTCAAGCTCCAGCAGTGAAACGGAGGTCACCGGCTGCCTGCAGCCATGCTTG
The DNA here is from genome assembly GCA_039720435.1 of Amazona ochrocephala. Lineage (NCBI taxonomy): Eukaryota > Metazoa > Chordata > Aves > Psittaciformes > Psittacidae > Amazona > Amazona ochrocephala. The sequence continues at coordinate 74,063,059 of CM077881.1, read as the reverse complement.
TGCTGCAAGGGTTGGCAGACCCACAGTGATGACTGAACTGCACTTTTCTAGACAAAGGTGCCCCCCCAGTGCTCACACATTCATAAGTTGATGCACTTTATTCACAGTAAAGTGATACTTCCCACAGTCCGGGTGCAGCAGCAGCAGCACAGGGATGCAGAGTGTGCCTCTCACCTGAGGGTTTAGTCACTATCCCTAAGGCTACTCCTTAGGCACGGGAGGAAGGCTATCCCCCTCCACTCAGACACAGTGTTTCCGTGGGTGCTTGCTTGTGAAGCTATCCTGTTCAGCAGTGAAGGGATCTGGTAAGAAAACCTTCACCTGCTAACAATATTTTTCCACTTAGATCTGTTCCTAAAGCTTATTGCCACATCAAATCCCATTATAGAAAATAAGGAAATGTTAAAATTAAGAACTAATGTTCACATGAAAGAATTTTCTTTACTATTTCCTTCAGCAAACCAATGAATGTTTAACAGTTGAAACTGCTTTGAAACAGCAATAAATTATTTCATGCATACATGCCAAATATTAAAACCAGAAGGTTTCTTAATATGAAGTCACTGGTACAGAGATTCATGTTTGTCTTTGTTAATCATCTACTTGTTTATTAGCTCAGTTTCATTGAGGAGCTGCTGATATCCCTGAGTTAAGGATTTCGGAGCTGTTCACAGGATGTAATAATACAGTTTTATTGGGTGCTTGTTGGGAGAGCGTTTTTAGTTGTTTGCACTTAAGCAGTAAAATTGCCATTTTGCTCAGCCCAAAGCCCCTGCACAGGTCGCTGCTGGCCCGTGCTCCTGCCAGGGTGGCCGCGGAGCTCCCAGTGCCACAGGCATAGATACTGAGTGACAAAGGGATGTTGTCCTGGCACTGTGGCTCGAGCAGATCTCTCCCTTAGCCTAAAACCAGCCTCAGCCAGTACAAACCTGCCCCGAGGCCATGTTCCCCTCTACTTGAGACTTGCCACTCCAAGTCCCGTTCTGAGTAGGAAAACCCAGAGAGACTCAATCTTTGCTGTAGATTTAATGGTTTAAATTTGGGAAGATTATTTTTTTTCCTTCTAATCATCAGATTGTGCATTCTCTGCACAGCAAACTGCTCTAGGCTGCAAGGATTTCCTCTGGGTGGAAAAAACAGTGGCACAGACTCTGGGAGTATGTTATTACTGACTAAATCATCTTTATCACTATCATTAAGGAGTTATTCCCTCAAGCTTCACCTCCCAGAGCTGGAGGCATTTGAGCCAACTTTAAGGAAAGCAAGCTTCCAGCTGTAGTGACTGCAAGGAAAGGTTTGAAGTCTTCAAGAACATATAGGATAAAACAAACACCTCCAAATCTCATCAGTTAGCAAGACCTCCCAGTGTACAGCCTGGTCTAATCACTCTGGAGTACCTGATGTGCTCAGTACTGCTTTCATCTAAACCGGAACTCATCTCCCCATCCACCAAACTGCCTAAAGCACCCACTGCCCGAACATGGTCCTGCCCATCCTGCCTGCATGCTGCGAGTGCCTCACAGCCCCAGCAGAGGTGGGAGCCAGGAGCTGTGTGGCTTTAAACCAAGGACCCGGCCAAAGCCGATCTTTTTCAAACTCAAGCCCTCTTAAAGCAATACCAGCGTGGAGGGTAAGGTGGGACAGGTCTCAGCTGTGGTTTGACACTTCCCTTAGTCCGTGGGCACAGCTAGAGGACAGCATCAGCATTGCCCATACTCAGGCACCTCCCTGATTCCCAGTGGATGCTGGGAGGCCAACATGGGCACACTGCACTGCACCATGTGGGCAGGGCTGCAGAGCCCCTTGGCACCACCGTGATGAAGGCACTGGGCTGGAAATGCACCCTGGCTGCAGGCAGGCACCCAAGACCTCCTGATGAAAAAGGGGTTTCTACTGACTATGGGTATCTTACCCAGGTTTACGGCTAAAGAATTACCTTACGTTTTCCTCCCTCAAATCCAGCAAGTGACCCTTCTTTACGTGTTTTCAAAGCGACTTCAGAAAATACCCGTTTTGGTTGTGAAAGCCTGAAAGATTTTGAAACCCAACATCTCCTCTTGCTGCTCTGAAGCCGCCGGAGTTTCACACACTGAGAGCAGCACGATTAAAGAAAAAGAAAAGAAACCTATGAAGAATAACAATCACTTTTGACCTACTCTGGTGTTTTTTGGAGGCACAACAGGTCCCGCAGTGTACCCCCCCCCCCCCACCATGGTGCATGCTCCTTTGGCCTGTGATGGTAACTCAGCTGCAGGTTACAAGCAGACTTAGAGACATGCTTTTCCAGAAAGATAATCAGTTTTTGGGCATGTGTGGCAGATGGGAGTGTTAACTCCTAGTGCTAGGAGTTAACCTGATTGTATTATAATGTGATAGCTCCACAGCTAATGCCCATCAGCACTGTGGGCCATTTACTTGATCATAAAATAAAATTAATTGAGTGAAAATAAATTGCAGAGGGATACAGAAGAATTTGAGACTGTATACATGAAATACTTGATAGCTCGAGTCTCCCGTGACACTGATCTTCATTAGGGAGGAAACCATTATTATTAATTCTCTCTTCAAAAATAACCACCCTGAAACTTGCAATAAGATTCATCGCATGGGGCTGTGGGTGCTGCATGAGCACTAACATTCCTTTTCCTTTGAAGAAGGACTTTCAGACTCCTCAAAACATGGGCCGATGATGCCCATGTCCTGGTGAAGCCTGTCCAGAGCCCATGGGGTGCAGGGAGGGGAATGTGGGGGCCCTGGTGCTGCTGCAGGATCAGCACAGTTTCCCCCCAGCCAGGTGAGCAGCAGGGAGCTGCTGGCTGGGCTGTGGGTAGCTAGAGTTAGCTAATGGGCTGCAATATTTCTAATGGAGAATGTTTATTTGAGTGCATGTGTGCATTTGCCAAGTATAGCGAGGTAATGACATTGAGGCTTATTGATAATACAGTTATAATTCCACGTAATGACCAACCGAGCAAAATGATACAACCATCTCTCCTTCATCTATTATGTTCCCGTCCACAGAGACTTCTCAGTTAAGGGCTGTTTATTTCTGCAGCAAGACATAGACCAGATATGCAGAATATAAACCTTCCTATTAAAACTCACTAGTATACATTTTTTCCTTCCAAGTCATTTAACGGCACATAATTTTGGGGATCAGCTTTCTGATTGTGTGGTGAGCTGAGATTCAGAATCACAGCTGTGACTGTGGCACTGAGGGAGACGTAAGAAACCCGTATGGTCCCGGCTGCAGGCGCCTCCTGTGCTCCTGCTTGGGAGAAGCTTCGATTCGCTTTCTTATGGGTCAGTCACAAATTCCCACTTGCAGGCATCAATAAACATGCCAAGAAAGCTGTTCCTGCCATGGCATGCATGTTCCTCCCCCAATTCCCTGCCAGGTCCTACCCTGGACCCCTTCTATCTCTCCAGTGGGGCTGGGAAAAGACCCCCAGGCTGCTTCCCCAGCCACCCTCTAGCTTCAGCTTTTACAGATCTGCATTAAAATTAATATCTACCCAGAGCAAACCACACAAGGACCTTCTGCATTTGCTAGGCAGCACATACAGGTGCATGGGTGTGAGGTTTCACCTACAAAACCACCCTGACAAGTCATCCCTAATGTCTTCTCCTTTGTCTAACTGGCACCAGGAACAGAGTTGCCACCCATAGGTGATATCTCCAGCCTGGCCACGGAGAGGCTGGGCAGTAACAAGCCTCCAAAGCGGTGGGTGATCAGGAAGGACCATTGAAACTCAGAGATGTTTTACTCCGTTTTACATTATGAGGTTTGTTCCCAGCTCTCAGATCTCCATACTGCTCAAGGCTAATTAGATACACTTACTAGAAATTGCCATATTTGAAAGAGTTGAATGCATCTGACTCCCTATTTATAGGATGGGATACCCTCAAGTGCTTGACCAGTGCGCAATAACTCCTGGTAGTGAAAACTTTGAATCAGACTACGCTCTCCCACAGCCTCATTGGAGACCAGGGATGCAGGTAGCAGTCATTGGGTTGCAGCACAAGGTGAACGTGGTGAACGCTCGGTAGCAGCGCAGTCTTTGGTCACTGCTCTGGACACGCAGGAAGACAGATAAGATGCAAGGGATGTGGTTTAATTAGGCCACAACTTTATTAAGTTAACTCATATGGGATCTATCCAGCATAATTCTTTCTTTAATCACTCCCACATGGTGGAGGGTTGCCATTAGCCCTCCTGCTCCCTGCAGCTGGTAACCAGTCCTGCACTGGGACTGCCACCCATCGCATGTACAAGGGTTGCATCCTAGTTTCACAAGGAAGGAGGTGCTCTCAGTGCCATAGACAACATACCAGGCACCAGCTCAGCTTGACAGTGACGCATCCTGCTTCACTCCCATGAGGACAGCCTGCAGCATGGTGCCTGTCTCTCTGTCACTGGCCCCAGGGCTGTAACAGTCCAAAGATGCTGCTGGCACAAAGCAGCAGTGCACTAAGGTAAATGACCCCCAAGATGCAAAAGAGAACTAGCACTATGTCCTGGAATATAACTATTTCTTTCTTAATTGTCTCTTTTAATCCTGTAGGAAGAATGTAACAGCAAAGGTCTATTTCAGCAAGGGAGATCTGTCTCTGAAGGAGAAAAGAACTAGGCTTCTTCCAGTTATTGTCCGCAGCACTGCACAGCAGCCAGCACTGGTTTTTTTCCCCTTCTGATGAAACACAGACTACCTTCCTGCTTTAGAACATTTTGGTGACTTTAATTACCCAGTTGTGTGTGTTTTGGGGCAGAGAGAGAGAGGGGCGAGCCCGAATGCAGAACAGGCATTGCTCTGCACTGCCAAGTCCAGCGCTTGTCACCAAACTGCAGTGAGGGGCTCATCCCCCTCACACTTGCACCTTACCACCAATGTGTCCAAGCCAAGTACTGTCACTCATTTCAATGTAGAAATACTGCCCGTGTGTGGGTCAGGAGCAGCTTTTCATCTCTCTATGGGCTGAGCATGCTGCTTTCCTGATCAAAAGTCAACACGAAAAGCATCCTTCAAGGGCCAGATCCAGCCCATGATTGGGCTTCACATACCAGGCAGGTCTGTGCTCCCCAGCTGGGGTGGCACAGCATGGCTGGCAGGCAACGTACCTGCCTTGGGGGTGCTCACCAGTGTGGTGCCACATTCCTACAGGGTAGCTTGAACTAATAATGTTTGTTGTGTCATGGACTCTCCCTTTCTCTACAAAACACCAGGGGTCAGAGGAAAAGGGCATCATCTGTTGCATGACTTTTACATGTTCACTGCACTGGAAGCGGCAGCATCATGCCTGGAATCCACTGTGGGGTCACGTGTGAGGCTGTACCGCTATGCAGTGGTGGCTATTCCTTCTGCTGTGTGACCCCGTTCTTTGCTTTTCTTATACACAGCATTATGAATTCTTATTCTTTATATTCCCGACTATCATAAGCCTTTATTTGGCTGCTGCAACCCAAGGTCTTAATCAAGCCCAAGGCTAAATTATGCTGGAAATCCCCCGAGGGAACAGAGGTAATGCCAAGCTGCGGGCTCCCAGCTGGGGCCCAGTCTCTGACTCAGCAGCTGTGTGACATTGTTTATTTTAAACTGTATATGTACACATACATACAGAGAGGGCGAATGAGCATGAGAGACATCAGGCACGTTCACTCTCTCTCAGGGCTGCTGGGGGAATCAGCAGCCTCGTCCTAAGCACTGATGCTGAGGCTGCTGTTGCTGGAGTGGCCAAGGTGTGCTCATGTTTTAGCATTTCGGTGTTTCAGCAGAGTGGAAACACATTTATCCTGGCATATAAGAAAATCATAGAATCACAGAACGGTTAGGGTTGGAAAGGACCTCAAGATCATCGAGTTCCAACCCCCCTGCCATGGGCAGGGACACCTCACACTAAACCATGCCACCCAAGCCTCTGTCCAACCCCACCTTGAACACCGCTAGCGATGGAGCATTCACAACTTCCCTGGGCAACCCATTCCAGGGCCCCACCACCCTTACAGTGAAGAATTTCTTCCTCATATCCAATCTAAACTTCCCCTGTTTAAGTTTAAACCCATTACCCCTTGTCCTCTCACTACAGTCCCTCATGAAGAGTCCCTCCCCAACATCCCTATAGGCCCCCTTCAGATATTGGAAGGCTGCTATGAGGTCTCCACGCAGCCTTCTCTTCTCCAGGCTGAACAGCCCCAACTTTCTCACCCTATCTTCATACGAGAGGTGCTCCAGTCCCCTGATCATCCTCGTGGCCCCCCTCTGCACTTGTTCCAAAAGTTCCATGTCCTTTTGCTGTTGAGGACACCAGAACTGCACATCTTGCTCCACTTTCAATCTCTTCTGGTGGAAAACTCTGGGTCCCTGTCAAAGCAGTCACGAGCCTCCAAGAAAGTCTCCCCCAAAACCAGCCCTTTGGGAAAGGAGCCATCTCCCATCTCTCCCCTTGGACCTCATGTTTTGAAGGACATGGAAGAAATCTTTGACCAGGGGCAAGCCCTGGCAGCCTCATGTTGTGCACTTGCTCTGCCCAAGCCCTGTGCAGAGTTGGTTTCTCCCGACTGTTTTGTACCTTGCTGGGCTCCTTCCTACCCCTGCTGCAAAGCCAAGGCACCAAACCCTGGCAGTCACTTAGCTGTTGCCTGTATTTGCTCTGTACAAATACAGTAACATGCCTGTCACATTTTGTAGGTGACAGGAGGCTGCTTCTGACAAAAGAATTGAGTCATGCTGGTTCTGCTGATGAATTTGTTCATTAAGAGCTTAGAAACCACCAGATCTCTGATGGATCCAGCACTTGAACCTGCCAAGGAACCAGAGGAGACCATGCTCATGTTTACCTATCTTTGCTTTCCCACCAAGGACAAGTTGAGGGCACCGGCAAAGCACAAGACCTCGCACCCCTTTCACTTGGAGCAGTATGATGCCACAGACCAGCAGTGAATCCGGGGACATGGCAGCCACTGCACTCCCATGTTTCTTTGCTTGCTAACTGTGCAACTACTTTCATGTGTCACGCCCCATGCAACATGGCTGTCATCACTCATTGACATAGTACCCCATATACACAAACCAGCGAAACCCTGAAAGTCAGCAGCCACCTGACTTCAGTCTGCAAGACAGCCCATCCACTGGGTTTGATAATCCAAACACATACCTTCCTCAAGGGACAGTCAGAATTTAAGTGACAGTCTCAAACCTGAGGCACAACTAGTGTGGTTTTGACAGTAGCTTTTTTTCTGCACTATAAATACACATTTAGGAACACACAGCCCAAACAAAACAAAGAGGGTTTGCACTTTTACTCCATTATTAGCACCTTCCGTGACTTTGCTCACAGATGCTATTTTAAAGCAAAGGCAAATCAAGTGGGATGAAGTTGTGCAGATTTTTAAAGGCCAAAAGGTGCACTGTGTATTTATTCAGAAGATTTATAGCTCTATTTTGCCTTCAGACAGGTAAAGCTGAACGCCATGCATCTGGGGACTTCAACCACAAGAAAATTCCTTTATCCCTCTCAACCTCAAGGTCTTCCCAGGATATGAGCACCAGAGGATCTTATAACCTCTTCTCCCTTGCTCAGCTAGAAATTGAAAGCAAGAAACTGCATTTAATTTGATTACAGAAGTTCTTTTCAGGGTGAGCGGTAAGGACATGATCTTGCTTTCATTCCCCAGGAACATTACCTTGCCTTCATCCTAGGAACAAACCCAACAGTACAAGCTTTCCCTTAGAACTGCTCTCCCTTCCAAATCTCTTTCTAAATCAGCTTGCTTAACAAGTGCCCAAAGTCACACTACAAGGTTGCTGGACCACTAGTTGTAAACTAGCTAGAATTTATCCTCCATTCAGACTATCCCTGGCGTTAGTGCACTGATCTAGTTATATTCCATAGGTGCTCTTTTATGCCAAAGATACTTAAGTTTCATAATGGGGTTGAATCTGAGAGAATCCATGATGACGACTCCTACTATTTTTCTTCCCTTTTTTAATGGTATACACCGTCATGTTCCAGATTCCATTACTGCTGTGGTTGCACAGCCAATGATGCCTGCCCATGCTGCTAACCACTTTTCCAACACAAACACATCTCTAACCTAAGCCCCACTCCTCTGCTGGTGGGAATCATCCTGGGAATGTTCCATAAGCCACTATGGGGCAAAGCTGAACTACTTGAACAGCTACCAGAGGTTGTTCAAGCAAACCTGAAACAGGGCCCATATCCCCAGAAGCAAATGTATGGGACAAACAATTTTCAGCAGATGCGTGGAGGCAACTCGACCTTGAATGGCTCTTTGCCAGATAAACACCTCCTCATGAAGGGCAAGTTTTATTGTCACCTTCAAATCAGCCTCTCCACTTGCTCCCTGTGTTTTACACTGACTCCATTGATAGACATGGGGCAGTTAAGCAACAGGGTATTTTTATGTTGTGAAGACCTGTCATTAGAAGCAATCAAATATTATTCTAATATATGTGCTGTGTATCTCTGCTTGCTGGAAGTCAACAAGATCACAAGGGATGAGCAGCATTATGCCACGTCCTCCAGCCATTTTCCTAGGACATCCAGCTGGAGCAGGATCTCGTGACACCCCATGCACAAAGTGGTTATACTCTGGGCACCATCAAGCCCCTGACACCTCTGCAGGCCTGAGGGTTATTTCTTTTCAGTTGTGCCACTGCTAATTCTTCTGCCTCACCCCAGATAAAGACTCCCTGAATTTTTTCCTGTTACCCCACTTTGGGTTTGCTGCTCTGTAGAAGTCAATACAGCTGATATCCCAAGGATATGAGCTTACTCTGAATCTACTGATGTCTCTAAGGAAAACACTTGTGTTTGACCAAAAAGCAGAGATGTCAGAATGAGGATAGAAATTACACTCAGCTTGTAGCATTGCTTCCTTTCATTTAGCACATAATGTCAGGGATACCTGTTAGAGTACACATATTTCATCCCAAGAATACAATTTTCATCTCTAGCGTGGCTATTACAATATTACAACCCAGAGCAAGATGACACTAGTACTAAATGTGGTATACACCAAAGCACACAGTTTCCTCTTATAAATCAGTCCATTCTGCACACAGTTAACACCCCGTTGTATTAATGTTGCTTGTACTTTTTTTCTCCTGTGTTCCTCAGTTATGAGCCTTCCCCTCTTACTGTAATAGGACATTTGTTGAGAGGAAAATTAACCTTTCTCGCCAAGCAATTGGGGTTGCCCAGCTCTCCTGGACCGCACACAAGCACTGAGGGAGGAAAACATGCTGGGGTCTGCAAAGGTTGACAAAGTGACACACGTCAGCTACAAGAACACTTAGATCAAGATCTTGGAAGATCAAGAGCTCAACACATCTGCTTATGACTATTTTCTTTATATATATAGTGAAATAAAAGATATTGCACTATAATGCACAAGTCCACGTGGCAGTTTCAGCTTGAGATAAATGTCTTCCAAAATAGAGGGTAAGATGAACAAATGCTGTGTCGGCTTTGGTCAGCATTGGCATTCATGAACCACCAGTGCCAAGACACATGCCACGTGTCCAGGCCCCTCCTTCCATGTTCCTCTTGCAGCTACTGATGGCATATCAGCAGCTTGTCATTATGTAGGGATTTAATCTCAGCTGGCTATTTTATAACCCTTACTTTGTCCCATCTCTAAAATTAACATCTAGCATTAACATTTTCAAATGTGACTTTAAAGATTTCAAGCAAATATAAGCAGAGATAGGCTCATATAAAATAGGTTTCCTTGGCATGCCAACAAGCCTTCCGAAATGGCAGGCATGAAGGCTGTCTCTCTTCATGGGGTACAGTGCATGCTTTGGAACTGTTTGATAGTTTTTAAGTATTTCTGATGCAATGGGTCGTAATGCTTTCCAGATGTGTACATGGAGTGCAAAAGGTAATGGCACAGACACTTCACTATTTTACCTCTCGCCCCTTTTCTGCCCATATTAGAAGAAGCAGTCCCATCTTATCTCTAGTTTACTAGTAAATACAAGTCATTCACTTCCTCCATACTGAACTGAAAATGTTGTTAAATGTACCATAAACAGAACTTATGAACTTTTTTTTTTATGTGATTAAAATGGTCATAACTATCTGATGTTTCTTGCTGATTGAATCTGCCACTTCCATTTACTAGGAAAATAAATAACACATGTTTGCTGTCTTTCTAAAAGGTTCCTATTTATTCTGTGGTCATTTCCCACTTATGATATTTCCAGCTTAATTTCATAAAACAGCTTTTACATGGCTAAAAAAAAAGGCTCTTATTGTACATTGTCTTCAAAATATTTTGCCTTTGAGCTGTGGGCTTTTATTTGTAGGAACAACCAACCACCCTGTTTGTGAGGCCTGTATTCCTCCAAATTAAAAAGAGAAACAGCTGTATGTCTTATAAACGTCTGCAGAGCTCTGTCGAGATACTATTGAATTGTTTGTTTCCCTATCTTCCCACAGGACATGCCTCCTAAATCCACTGCACGAGAGAAAAGCATAGGTAAAAGCCAAACAAATGTTCCCCTCCGGACGCATGCTTGTAGGCACAAGTCATCCATCTGTCTCCAGCAGAGTGTTTACAGCTACTTTTTGGGATTTATGGGATAAATACAAACATGCAGTTTTTGATAAGGAGTAATGGACCAACACACAAGTTGATTAAATTTTCTGAGCAAGGGGCTGCAGCACCTGATTTATCAGTCACCAACACAACACTAATTACAGCCCACTCTTGGCATTTTATTGCCAGGAGCTTTTCTTCAAGCCCCAGGATGCTGGGTTCAAGGGATTCCTTGAGCATCTCATCTCGCATTCACTGATCTCTCCAGTTGTACAGGTGAAGCAGCTAGGGATTGTTTTTGAACTACTTGGTATCAGAGCTACAAGGGCAGCTTCAAGAACAGGAGGTACTATAAACGATAAACTCAAGGCTCTATACAAAATAAGCTAAACTAACAAAGACTCATGGCTGGTTTTGTTGAGAAGAACAACAACAAAACTTAGAGCTGGTTTTTGCAGCCTACCTCACGACCCATGAATGCTTCAGGTGGGTCATCTTTAGCTGGCTGCTAACAACTGCTAACAAACACACACTGGGTGCTCGGACCACTCTGGGTTCTGTAGGGAACTTGTGGGGGCCAAGGGCTTGTCCCATGTCCCCGTGAGGGATGTGAGCTGCATTCCAGCACATTAGCCCTCACACATGCCCACCTTGTGCAGAGTTGCCGATTTTACAAGATGTGCTGTGTTGTGCTCATACATAACGATGAGCAGATTTGAGCCCCAAATCTGGAGAGCTCAACAGCTGCCCCCAAGTCAAACAGGAACAGAGACAATGCATAACTGAAATGGCAAGTCATGGGATAATTAAATTATTTGTGACAGTAAACCAAAATAGAAAGAAACAAAAAAACCCTAAAACAAACAAACAAACCAGACAGAGCCATATGCTCCCATGTGCTGCATGCCGCAGAGCAAAGAGAGTTATTGCAACACAGCACAGAGACCCCACACCCCTGGCCGATGTTGTGTTGAACATGGGCCTCTGCAACACGCTAGGATGGAGGTGAGGTGCAGATTGGGCACATGCAGGCTGAGCTTCTGGAGGGCCCCTCCATCCACCCATGTGCAGGGATGCAGGATGTCTTGGGGCTGCTGTCACACAGGCCCCCATGGCTGGGCAGTGCTTCTGCAAGCAGTGCTGCAGCTCTATGCTGTTGCACCCATCACTTATGAAAAGCTCTTCTTAGAGAGGCTGCTGCCACTTGCATCCTTAAAGCTACTGGTAAGATAAAAGGCAATGAAAAGACCCTTTTCTGATAGCAGTACAGGGGACCAAGGTGAAACAGGTGAATTCCTCCATAACGACCCATCTGCTAGGTGTGCTGGGATGGCTCAGCTGCCAGTGTGGCACTATTAATTTCCTCCATCAGCTCGGAACAGCACTGTGCCTTATCTCCTGTCAGGCCAATGTCTGGAGCTCAGGTCTCTGCTCCCAGGGGCATCAATTCCCCTGGCTCCCCTCTGCTTAATGGCTGTACAGGACTCAGTATTACTGTACCGGCCGGCAGCTGCTGTGCTACTGCCCTGCCAGGTGGAGCATCACACCTCTCGTCTTGATCCTGCTCCTGAGAAGGCTAAGGCCTCTGTAATGTGCTCTTTCCTGAATGATAGACATGTTCAGCATTGAGTGATTAATGCTAGCAGATGGTAAAAGTCCAAAAAGTCAGGAAAAAAGTTCCTAGGATCTGTTAAACAAACTAGAGTAAAGGAGAGGAAAAGAAGTGCTAAACTCACAATTAAACCCCAAATAACAAGCCATGTTTCTGCAGATGATCCAAAACCTTTCTACAGCTTCTGTGGATGGATCCTTAAGAAGTTTTCAGTAGGCAGCAATTAGCAGCATGCAGGAAGGGATTGGAAGCTGTGTTTGCATCACTCCCACCATAACCATGTCAGGGATGCAGATCCACAGCAGCATGTAATCACTCTACTTTGGTCTGTGAACTACACCTGCAATACCCTGTGGCTTGGCATAAGCCATGTCCTTTAAGTAAGCCTTCAAGGGAAGCACACAAAGTCTGTGGAGGGAGTAAAGAGGTATCAAAGGGCAGGCTGGGGAGGCTGTAAAGGTGAGGGGCTCTGGTGACCACAGTCCCACCAGTGGCACTCGCTGCTGCCAGGTCACAGCTCCTGCTTCACTGGTGCATGTGTGGCTTCCTTTTTAAAATGGACAACTTGCAGAGCAGGGATATGGGGATATGGTCACGCTTATGGGCGGCAGCAGTCCCCACCTTTGGATTTTAATTATACATTAGAACCGGACAAATTATTCATTGGGAACAGTCTGGACTCAGGGGAAAGAAAATACTGCAACCAAAGCCTTTGTCAGGACACTTAAAATATATAGAGCGGATTTGTGAGCACACACCTTACAGCAGAGCTATATTTAATGACCAGCATGATCTGTAGGCTAACTCAACAGTTTGTGTCCAACTTTGTTTGTCTGTAGCTGCTCAGAATTATTCTGATGTATTGCTCTACAACACACTGGATTTGCAACCTTTGGCTCCAGCTTGTGTGCCTGCATCTATCCGTGGCTGGAAGTAAAGTGCCTGGCTTTTCCACCCAAAACAAGCATTTGTCGTAGAATGTCTTTAGGAACATGAAGAAACTCCTCCAAAACACTGCCTGCTGTTACATCAGGAAAAGTGCCCACACTTCCTGGTAGCTCAGGTTTCTTAAGCATGCCTGGAAGTATTTGTTCCATCACCAATGCCTCAACCCCAGGCTGCCCAGGCAAGCTGCAACCGTGCCATCCTTCCCACTGCCAAACCCCTCCTCACTCAGCCCACAACAGCACGAGCCTCAGACATTTTCCTCCCATTCTTTGACTGGGTTTCCTTCAGTGCCAAAATCCCATTTTCACTGTGCAGCACCCCAGAATTATTTTTTCATGTGAAAAATTATTGTTTCCATTAAGCTTTGTAGATTTTACGAAGACCAGGTCCTCGTGTGTAATTTGGTTGATGCTTTGAGAAGAGAAGGGTAGGGGGAGAAGCAAGTAACACCGAAACTTTGGGAGGGAATTTTTTCATGAATTAAATTAAAAGGGAAAAAACAAAAACCCAAACCCCAAAACACACAATACTAAAATAGAATGGAGTTAGATATTTACAGCTTAATGGTTTTTTAAGTCAGCAGAACAAAACTCTGGTTTTCCTTATTGGCTGTTAACCACAGTAACATACAACTTGCTCAATTTCATCTTCGTTCCTTTAATATTGGGAATTTCTTTTCTATTTTATTGACAAGGAAACATCCAGTTTTCTGGCTGGAGCCTGCTATGTAAAGAAAGAACAAGAGGACTCATTACTTTTTAACTACTAGCAGGGAAGCAATCGGAATAACCATACTCTTTTTGGTGAGTTCAGCAGCTGGTAGCATCAGTATTTCAAACACCACATTTATAGCATCCCATCTCCCAGACTCTTTGAAATAACATCAGTACGGGATCTGATGACTGCGTCATACACACATACACACATGGGGGTCGATGCACGTTATGAAGAATGCATTTGCTCATACACAATGGATCGCATTCAATTATCCAGCAATGGATTTTACAGCACCAGTGCTGGGATTCGATCTCTTAGCTGTCAGTTCAGAGGGGTTCTCCATGCACTGGTTACAGTGAGATCCAACGCAGCCGAGCTGGTGGGGTGTGCTCTGCCTGTTGTGCCTGTGCCACGTTGGCATATCCCAGGGTCCAGCTGTGAGACTTGCACCCCCTCCCAAAATGCCTGGCTTCCCCCTTGGGAGAGGTAAACCAGGCAAATAACAGGGGCAGTCGAGGAGATGGGGACATGTCCTTCCCTCCCTCCTCAAACAAAAATCTTACTCCCACCGCATCTCCCCACAGCATCTCCTTTTTCAGAGGCTAAATATTACATAGGTTTGGAATATAGAATTCAGAGGGGTTTTGGAGTAGCTTTTTGGGGTGGTTTTTTTTGAACCCACACAGTAATTAAACCAGTGGGTTAAACAGCGAAAGAGAGAATCTGCCTTGGGGCTGAGGAATACCATCCCCACCAGAGACTAAACACTGCAAACCGCTCTGCTGGTAATGGATGGGCATTTTAAAGGAGGCAAATGATAAACAGTGATGGAGCGTAATTGGCGCTGTTTGTTGTGCGCTCGCTGATGAAATGCCAGCAAAACTGAGTCACTTCAAAATGACATGTTTATGTGACATCAAAGAGGCTGAGCTGACTTTACATTATATCTGTGACAAATGTATATATTGGATCGCTGTTTGCCATTTAGACCTTCTCTGATTACTTCTCATTGTAAAGAGAAACATTTGCGATTCTGCTCACTTGGTAAATCTGTAGAGTGACTTGTTAGCAACACATGCAGGGAAAGTTGTTGAAAAGCCCTTCTGGGCCTACCGTAGTAAATATGTATTCACACACCCGATAACGTGCTGCTGCTTGTTGCCTGAAAGATGAACGCAGACAGAGAGGCACACACAGTAGTGCTTCGACACGTGCTCCCAGCCAAGTGTTTGCAGTTCAGGCACTAAACCCAAGCCACCTCCTCCTCCTTCCCCACTGGACCCTGTGCCCCCTGGAGCCTGTGTGGCCATCAGACACCACGGAGGTTTGCTTTGCTGTGGCAGTCCTGGGAAGTGGGGCTTGCACAGGCTGCCCAGCTGAAATGCTATGATTAAATTGTCCTGGGGATGGAAAATAAGCAAAAATAGCATCAGTGCTTGCGTATCAGGAAGGCACTGAAGCAGAAAGTTGCTTTCCTTTCCGAACATGTCTCTGTTGCCTTTGAAGATGGCGAGGAAACCTGGAGAAGTGTTCAGCGCTGGCATGTCCTGGGAGTGCTATGCTTTTCCCCAAACCCAGCAGTGTGGTGAGATGCAGCACCCATCAGTGGGGCAGAGGCTGGAGGCACAACTCTGTGGAAGGCTGAGAGGCGGCACAGGCAAAGTATCTTGGCTGCCCCAATCCTCCAGAAACAACACCTTCCTCGTCACCAGGTCCCTGCTTAGTAGCAGGCAGGCAATGTACTCAGGCTGAAGGGAGCATGCTACCATAGGGATGCTGGAGCATCTGCTTCATCAGTAAACCCAGTGGCTCCCGTGAAGTAAGGGAGCAGGGTGAAAGGGAAAAGCACTTCACCAGTGGCTAATTCCTGCCCAGACCTCCCAGACTAGTGGCTCCTACCAGGGTGAAGGCTTTGGGTGCCCCGCACTGAGCGCAAATAGACAACTCCTCTCCACTTTTCTCACCTCTAAAAGACCCCATCCACCAGTCCTGGCTATGGAAAGCCTTGGAAAATGCAGCCCAAAGTGTCCCAAAAAACACTGTGGGCCAGGGTACTGCAGAGGTCACCAGAGGATGAATCTCTGTCCAAACTTGGGATCGTCTGATGATGGCAAGGGGAGGAGAGAGAGCTCAGACAGTCATCTGCACCCTTGTCCACTCTGGAGCAGCTAGGGCTTGCAGGGTGCTCATTCCCAAGCAGGTGGGACGGAGGGAAAGGAGCAGCTTTGTCCATGGCCAGCTTGAGAAGCAGCTTTCTCCTCCAGACAAGCCAAGGGAGAGAGACTGGCCACAGGAACCTAAGAACACTTCACCAGTAGCTGAGCATCAGCAGACCTGGAGCCCTCAAATCCATTTTAAAGCCGAACACAAACCTGCAACACTGGTAACAGCCTCGCACTGCCCTCTGCTTCATGTGCAAACTGTGGGAAAGCAGGTTTAGAGGCTGACAACAATGCAGCTACTTTGGGAAGGAACTCCTCGCCCAAGGGACCCAGAGCTGCCAGGGGTCCCAGGCCTGCCTGTGGCCCCGTGGCAACTCCCTCACCCTTGGCACAGGGCAGGCAACTAACAAAGCTGAACACACCACAAAGCCTCCCCCCTGCCTCTGTGGGTCGATACGTAAATAGAGAAAAGATTTTCAGCCTGCTTCCTATTACTTCTGTTATGTTTTAGCCTTCCTTTCCCCTCTGCCCCTGCCAGCCCCAGTCGTTTGCCCGGCAGGCAGTTGAGCAGGACTGGCTGCTGTCACCTACCCATCCATCACAGCATTTCTGCTCTCACAACAGGCAGAAGCTCTGCTGTCCTCTGAGAGGGCAGAGGCTGTCAGGATGCACAAGTCCCAGCCCCTGGGGCTGCAGCAGCCTCTTCCCACTATTTTCCAGCTTCTATGTTTTGTTTCAACCTCGCTAGCTTGGTTTTTTTTAAGCATGTTTATGATTATCATAGTGGAGGAATGCACTAAATACATAGCATAACTGGAGGAAGGAGTTATTGCTGGGGGAATGTATAACATGTGTGCACACAGCTCTGTAATGCTATCCCTGCCTCATTGATAAACTCGGGCAGATTTTGGAGGCAGATATATTTGCAAACATTGCAGTGAGTGGATGGTCTTTGAGCTGACACCCAGAGAAAGCTTAGGAAAGGCATCCTGCACCTCAGCATTGGGGTGTCTGTGTGTGTGTCCCCAGCAGTGTGGCCCTGCTGCTCCCTGGCCCCAGGAGCAGGGAGGCAGCACCTCTCCCAACCAACTCACCCTTGCAAACTTGCTGTGCTGCCTCTCCTGCCTGCACACACTCATATTGACAGCACATTCTCCTGGGGGTGCTTTAAGCACTAAAGAAAGACTCCTGCATTCTATTTTTGCCCATCTTTATGGACATGCCCTCATTGCAGCCAGTGGGACTCACAAAAATCTGTCTGTCCCAGGGAAGAAGTAAGAAGCCCGGCGCTGGCTGTTTCTGCATTTCACTTGCTAGAGATGCAATTCACATGGATAAAGAGGACAGGCTTAGTTTATTCTTAAATCAATGCCATGACAAAAGCACCACTGTGTCCCCCCACCCCTGCAGAGGTGAGAGCTGAAGCCCCAGCTGTGTTCTGGCTCACCCATCACCAGCAGCCTTCATTCATGTCCTCCCCAGACCTTCTCCAGCAGTGCTTCTCCCGTCCATACATGTGCACGGCATGTGCACGCCATCCCTGGTGCAAGCTGTCCTGCCACCGCCAGAGCCTCTAGCAGGGTCCAAGCACTGAGGCCATCATCACCCTGTGGGAGGCCAGACCTTGGCTTTCTAACACCTTTTCTTCTATCCCATCGCACCATGTGACATGTTGCTACAGCACTACAGCTTGTGCAGCCACCAAAAGTATGGGCCTGTTGGAGTGGGTCCAGAGAAGGCCTACAGAAATGATCAGAGGGATGGAGCATCTCTCCAATGAGGAAAGGCTGAGAAAGTTGGGGCTGTTCAGCCTGGAGAAGAGAACGCTCTGGGAAGACCTTATTGCAGACTTTCAGTACTTAAAAGGGGCTTAAAATACAGACGGGGAGAGATGTTTTAGCAGGGCCTGTTGTGATAGGACAAGGAGTAATAGTTTTAAACTAAAAGAGGGGAGATCCAGGCAGGACATGAGGAAGAAATTCTTTACAATAAGGGTGGTAAAACACTGGCACAGGTTGCCCTTGTCACCCATCCACAGCAGCCTCGGAATGAGTACCACCCTTGGATCTGTGATGCTCCTGGAACTCCAGCTCTCTCAAGCAGCTCCATGCTGACAGCACCCTGCACCCAGCCCATCCGCATCCCCAGGGAAGACGGTGCGCTCCCAAACACAGTCCTGCCTTCTCCCCTCTGCAGGGGACCACTAGATTTGGCCCAACAAGCATGTTTACTGGTGGGTTGCAAATAATCGCGCATGTTGGTACGCGATTGTTAGTATGTCTGCTGGTATTGATTAAATAAGGAGTACGATGTTTCCCTTTTCTTTGGCGTGGCACTTTGCCTGTTTGTTTCTGGCTGGTGCCAGCGCTGAGCACTGAGCAGCAGGAGTGACTGCCAGCAGCGCTTGGCCATGCCCATGCCATGTGCAGGAGGCTCGGGAAATGGGCTTCACGTTGGGTTCTGCAGGTCGAGCCTGGCTGGCACGTGTCAGGCCTCTCCCATCCTGCTGGAAGAAGAGCTTTAAAGCAAAGCGTTTTTCTGGGATTAGGAAAGTTTTGCTGAACTTCAAGTCCCTGCCTCCCCTAACACAGCTGGGATTTAGTGCCTTCCATGGACACCTCCTTTTTTATGTCAGCTCACAACAAAGGCCACTGATCCTGAAAAAACATTTTCCTTCCTGGGCATGAACCCAGCAACCCCATGCTTCCCACCCCTTCCCAGGAGCTAGCAGAGATCCCTGCCAGCTTCAGTGCTTGTGCCACAGCCAGGACACCAGCATCCCCAGCATCTTCTGGTATGGGACCCTGCCCTTGCCACACAGGGACATGGTGTCACCTCACAGGAAGGTGTCCTGCGCTGCAGCTTTTGCCTACACTGGGCCAGCAGATCCCTCTGCCCATAGGAATGGTGTTTTGATGGCTGTAGCACTTTGGGAAGCCTCAATCAGATCCAGAAGTGCAGGAGGAACCCTGCACCATAAACCAGCACAATGCCCTGCTCTCACCAGCTCTGTATGTGTGCTTCAGCTCAGTCCTGCAAGAGCTCTGCTGTTTCCTGGGCACTTACTGAGGAGGAAAGCTAAGTGTTTGCAGGATCAGAGCCTAACAGGAGAACAGGTATAGTCAGAGCACCACATGAGCAAGCCCTGTACACCTTCAGCTAGGGATGTGGGAGATAAAATGACCCTGGTATTCAATGGCATGATGTTAACATGTATGTTTTTTCTTAAGGAGGGAAGATGTACCAAACTACAGTATTTACTTTCCAGTCCTTCCTGGAATTACTGCACCCTAATGGCTGATTTCAGCCAAATGTAACACTGCAGAGGAATCTCAGATGTACCAAATTCCTATGAGTCTCAAGAACATGCATAGAGAGACTTGAATTCCTGTTCCCTCTGAAGAACAATACTGCAACGTGAAATTACCCATGCTATAAGATACCACAGATCCTACATGGGAAAACAATGCTATGAATACCCCAGCCACAGGAAAAGCTTTAATCAGGATGAATACAAAATAATCAAGCCATGGGAGAGCGCTCCAGAGAAAAAACAGGACTTGTAAGTTCTGCTGCTCTCACAGCAATATTTTTCCCCCTCTTAAGCAGTATAATAATCAAATGGCTCCTATTCCAGCCTTATTTTCACATGCTCTTTTTGGATTGCCTTTCTTTAGCTGCTTGCACACAGCACAGAGGTTACTGGGCTTATAGTGCACAGCATCCACTAGTGTCTGGGGCTGACCAGACATCAGCAGATACTTTGGCAGCTGCACAGCTGCATACCCCAAGAGGAGAGGAAAAGAGGAAAAGCTGCTGTACCTGCTAGCCCATAGTCTCACATTTTAGCTAATGCTGCTTAGTAAAAGCTAGATATGAACCTCAGCAACAGGCCTGAACACTTCCCCACCCATAACACTGGCACCCAGCACAGAGGGGCAGCCTGCAATGTGCATGTCCCCAGTGCTGCAACCACACACAGGTGTTAGCAGTGTGGTAAACAAATCCCTTTTTGGCTAGGGATGAAGAGCAGCCACTGTACAACAGCAACCAAAGGCTGGTACCAGCTGTGTTTCCACAGGAAAGAAGGCTGAGCCGGCAGCTTGCTGCCTCCCCTTCCCACACAAGCTGTGACTAAGGACTCCACAACGTAGCTGAGCATCCTACGTTTTTGATGTGTTGCCCAGATGTGCAGAGACCTGGACCAGGCTGCTGTAGCTCCAGCAGCCTGATCCTACAGCTTCAGGGCTTACTGGGCAGGTTTTGGTTAAGGGAGTATTATTATTTTCTTTGCCCCATACAGACAGACAGTGCAAGGTGCAATGAGATACCCTTAGCTGTGGGAGCTTCCACTTGCCTGCTCTGTAGCTGTTTTCTCTAACACTGTCAATGAGCAGGGTTATTCAGCCACTTTGACACCTCCCTCACAGCCAGCTTTGTCCTTTCTACTGTGCCACCCCTCACAACACAACAGCTGTCATTCATCCTCCATATCCTTCCCTCTGCTCCACTGACATGGATCAGCCAGTCAACCGTCCCAGTCAGCAACATCAATCACAGCCATCCCTAAGGCATTTAGATAATACAGATATAATGCACAAAACACTTTTACATGTTCTGATAACATCCCACTCACACACCCCTGCAAGTTGTAAGCTCTTTGGAAGAGACATGTGGATGCTCCTGTTGCACAGTGCAGTTGTACCAGTGGCCTTGTTTGCTCAGACAGGACTGAAGGCTCTCTGGATAAAGTGGTATAGCCAGACCTGCAGGGTACAGCCCAGAGGGGACCAATGCTGATCTAACTCACAAAGAGGTTAGGACTCCAAATTCCCCCCAAAACTATGTTGAGCCCATCTGAGCTGGCTGTGGAAGAACATAACTGCAGATGGGACTGAGAGAGTGAGATCATGTATTTGATTAGGGGACAGCAACTGTATATTGCTCCTTTCTTAGGGCGTCTAGTTGTCCTTCACAAAACCATACTTCAGAGAAAATGAAGAAACCTCTACAAGGCATTTTAATTTAACAGTAACAGCTTGTCAGGTGTGGAATAGTGTTTTAAAGACAAATAAGATCTGCACCTCTTAACGAAACTTAATTGGTTCCATCCACAGCTCCCCTAAGCTATTGAACTCATTGTACACCTATGTTTTATGCATAATGACTTTTCTATCTGGTATCAGACTGTAATCATTCCAGAAGGCAAAAATCTCAAAATAACCACAGTATATGCATACAGAATACATTTAAAAGAAAAATCTAAATTGACTGTTCAGACCTTCCCTCACTTGCCAGTGGATCTTCTCCAAACAGAAGGCATTCCAAGTCGGCGTAGGAAATGCTAAGATAGCATGCTTTCCATATTGTGTTATCGGAGCGTCTTCCAAAAACTCAAGCTTTCCCATACAACAAAATGTCATGAAGAAGGTTTTACTCCAGTCTGCGTATCACAGGCTGTACATACTGCTTCAGCTACTGTAACGTTGGCAAGCAAAGCTTGTAATGACTTGAAGTACAGTTTAGGAGCAGAAAAACTTTGCTTCAGAGCCACTTGCTCACACTGTCTGATTTTCATTAGGAGGGGTTTGTGTGCCTGTGTTTCTTCCCCCAGGAATCAAGACAGAGATAATGTCACAGAGGACTTTTTGGCTTTCAATGCTTTCACTGTATGGAGCCTGATTAATTGAGCTGATGTCATATTTGCACTGAAAGGAGGTGGAGTTTCCCAGAACCAGCTGGCCCAGCTGAACAGAGAACTGGGTCAAACCCTGTCAGTAACAACACATTTCATCTTGGCTACAAGAACAGATTTTACACCCAAGCAGGTAGCTTCCCCTTTCCCTCCCATTAACATTAAATCATTTGCTCTCATCTGTGTTTTTGCAAGGATAGAAAGAGGCAGTCTCTGCAATACTTCACTTAGGCACCATCGCAGCAAAACCAGCAGAGCTAGGTTCAAACAGCACAAAAGGCAACAAGTAGCGTCACTGCCGAGAAGGCAGGTATAACAACCCACCAGAACACCACAAAACCAACCACCCAGTCACAGAGGCACACTCATGCTGTCTCACCTGATGAGTCCAAACCACACTGGGGTGCTCTCCATGCAGTATACCTGCTCCTGCTGCAGCAGTGTCAGGTGGGCAACAGGGAACAGGGGGCTCAGCCACAGCCTAGCAGGGAAGCAGCCAGGGAGCACACACTGCACATCTCCCCATCAGGGCTGGGTGGAGTGGGTCAACCTTTCTCACCATTGCATTTCCCCTGTAGATCAGCCCCGCTCTCAACCTCACCCTGGCTCCTTTGGTCCCCAGCTGTAATCAGTGCAAGAAACTAAGCTCACCAGCAGTTAACTCAGAGCAACTGGTGCCCAGGCCCTGCTGGGGTTGTGGAAAAGGCCATCTCCGGGGGCTGAGCTCAGACCCGATCGCTTTCTCTCTTGCAGCTCTGGCTGTGGTAACCCAGCAGGGAGCAAGGTGCAACAATGGCTGGCACCCCAAGCCTGCTCTTGTTGTCTCTTTGTGTGTATGAAGATGCCTGGGTGCTTGCTGGGGGCTTGGCTCTGCCACACCAAAACCACCATACAGGATCACCACAGCAATGCAAGTGCCTGGTCCTGCCATCAGGCCTGGGCAAGAGGGAAAGGAAGCAGAGTTTCAACAGAAACTCAAGTCTTTGGCACACTGATTGAAGTTAAGTTCTGAGTGAAACAATGTATGCTATAAGGGTTTTAATAAAAATCCATTTATCCAAATAAAGTCCTCATTTTCCTTTTTCTTTTTTTAACTGTCAAAGAATTTTACAAATTTGATCAGATCATATCACTGAGCTGAAAGTGTGAGCTCTGGGAATGAGCTGTTTGCATCACTGTAGCTCCCCACTTACAGTTTTGGGCTTGCTATGTGCCCCCCTCTCTGCCTACTCTGCTGTTACAACCCATCTGATCTCGCTTAGGGTGGAAAAACACACTTCTGCAGGCACAGAACTCTTCACAGCAAAAAGGCAGAGTTCTCCCCCATGGCTCTAAGGGGGCAGGCTGGGTGCCCCACTGGGGTGGCACCTCTCACCCCTTCTGGTCCTTCAACAGCCCCAGCCCAGCCTGCACATCTCAGTGGCAGAGCCCTGGGGTGCTGAGCTCCACACAGCACAGATGCCAGCTGCAAGCCATGTACTTAAATGTAAGCACATGTGCAGATACAGAAGTGTAAGTGTGAAATTTGGCTGAGCAGGTTTGACCCCAGCTCTGATGAGACTGGATGGCCTAAGGTAGATCTTTCTGCTGGTGGCACAAAGCACTGAGTAAATACGTCTTACTTCCCTCCAAAACCAAGGGCCATGTACAAGACTTGTGGTTTGGCCGAGTCACTGAGACTATAGCATAGCAGCAGAAACAATGGCCCTCTCCTCTGCCCTGGCCCAGATGCCACCAGCTCATCATGGTTGTCTTTCACTAGAAGATACCACACGGAGCACAAGCACATGTGCTGCTCACAGGCTCCAGCAACTACCTTTGCTTGGCAGCAGCCACTCTTCAGGAGAAACCAGAAGGCCTCAATCAGCAAGTAAATAAAAGATTCTTCTATGAAAAACCAAAGTCCTGCTTTCATTTATTTATTTTCACTCTGTGCAACAAATGCTCTGGTGACAGGAGCAGGACCACCAGCGAGCCCTTCACCTCCAAAACACCACCTACCCTTAGAACAGCACATCACATCCCACAGCAGGGACTGCAGTCAACATGCCATCTCTTCCCTCCAAGCAGCAAGCCCTGGTAACCTTTCCTAGGGATCTGAAAGCCATCAGTGGTCATGCACAAGCATCCTCCAGCACTGAGGGGTCCCCAAACACGTGCTTTTCTAGGCAGCAATGACACTCTGAAAGGAAGCACAGCAGCAAAGCTCCCTGGACGCAGGCTGTCACCACAGCAGCAGCCACCCAGCAGCTGCAGTCACAGCTAGTCAGCACCCACTGAAGCAGGAGCCCACAGCTCAAATGTAGCAGTACTCTATGTCATCTGCCAGTGTGGTGGCATGAAAATGTCACCCGCATCAGCCCACGGCTTTGTGGATCGGCCTGCTTTGCCTGTTAGCCAGCAGAGGAGCATGCAAACACCCATGGTGTGGGTCCTAATGGCATGAATTTGGGGAGCCTGGATAAAAGAGTGGGCAAGTTATTCAGGTTATGTCCTGCATGTGCTCACGGAGACCATGAGGTGTTCAGCCTGAGTCAGTGTTCAGAATTCTGTTGCAAATTCTGGTGCAACACTGATGATTCTGGAGCAAAGCTCGCAGTTTTGGAAGTGGTGGTAGCTCTATAGTTATCAGCCTATTCTTGTTTTGAGCCGCTGCCCATAAAGCCAGAAAGGGCAAGTCCAACTGCTCAGGACTAGGAGAAATGAACATGTATCCTTTCAAACCCCTCAGGATGCCGAGATGTCCATCTCCCCTCACCCGGACCACTGTGCTCCTGCAGTGCACTGTTCATCCGGGGTGAGATCTGACAAGTCATCCAGGCAGGAGGGAAAAGCTGGCGGCTTCGTGCTTAGTCACTTCTGGTGGGAAGAAGGAAGATGGTGGTGAGGAAACAGCTCCTGAGGAGCTGCTTTCCAAGCCCAATTTGATTTTGAAGGGCAGCCTCTTACAGCTGCTCTGAGGTGAGAAGCAGCAGCAAGGAGGAGGAAGGAGCGGAGGCGAGTACATATAAAGAAACACTTGTTTTCCTTTAAGGAGCCCAACCAGAAGGTATTTCCACCAGCCAAGTCAAAAGTCCTGCAATACCATGGAGCCTGGCATTACCCCTGCTCTGTGGAGAGTTTGTTCACTCAGCTCCTCAAAAAGACCTGCAAAAGATTGGACAAGCCATTAAAATACAGTCACTGAGCTATAGATTTCCATTTTCCCTTTCATGACAGATGGATACTCTCTATTAGACCAGATCCCCTTTTTAAAAAGGGATTAGAAAAGCAAAGACAAAAGTAAACTTCTCCAGGTGCAGCTGCATTCCCAAACATCACCAACCCAAAAAGCATTGAAATGCATGGAAAGAGAGGACTAAAACAGACACTGCACTGTGGTAAACCTGAAATTCTGATTATGTTTTTCTTGCACCTACAGTTTTCAAAATACTGTTCAAGATTGCTAATAAAAACACTTCAACAAAACCAGTTTCAGCACCCAAAATCAGAACATTCCCTTTCGCAATGCTGAACCCAGGTGTCTCAGCCTGCTTATAGGACTCTGTTCTCATGAAACCTTTTCTTTTGATGAAACAGCATTTTTATGATAGAAAATTCCTGACCAGCTCCAAGTGTAAGTCAACACAGTGCAGCAAACAAGTCCAAGCTAAAGATTCAAGTTCTCATATGCTTTGCTGGCCGTTGGGAAATAAAGCTTTTACTCATAGACGGAACTGTTTTGGTATGTGCTTGCTTGAAATCTAATAAAGAGGAGACTCTGGAAGGTAACTGTAGATAACAGCATTTGAGTGAAGCAGGTTGAACCTAAGCTTGTTTACCTCAGAGGGTTGTTTCCTTTACAGAGCATTTTTAGTTGAGTGGGAACACACAGCCATGGATTTGTCCAGTTCCCTATTTCCTCCCTGCAAGCATCCTCACTGGGAGCATGCTGGGTTTACCACATCCGATGGGAAAAGTTCTCTGGCGTGCCTGTAGCTACCATATTAGCAGCAAGTTTCTGACAGTCAGTGCAACCCCATAGTAATCACTTCATTTTTTATGTCCAGAGACAGAACGCTTCCATTTGGCTTTCCAAGGGAGAGGCTTTTGTAAGAGGAAAATCATCTTTTTCCAGCACTGTGGAAGAGTGCAGGGAAATAGTAATGACCGCCTGCTGCCAGGTCAGCTCAGGGGACCTGCCCAGGGTGGCAGCGTTCACAACAGCAGAAGTGGACAGACAGGCAGGTCTGCCCCTGAGCATGGAGCGACTTGTCTTTTTGGGGAGCACACACACATGAAGCTCCTGTGGAGCTCAGATTAACATGCAGCATCTGAGGGGGTTGTACAGTGACAGCAATTACACAGTATGAGTATTCTTGTTACTTAACCATGTGCCTGTGTTGATCATTGGTACATACACAGGGCAGTTTATGGGGGGAGTTCAGTGGGGCACCCGTTCACAGTGACCTGTGTCCCACCAGCACTGTAATGGTTAACGCCTAAAACTTGCCTTGGCTGAGATCCTTCTGCTGTTTGATGGCTCAACTGAAGCTTGATGTTTATGGTGAAGATTGTCTTGATTTCTTTAGATGAGATGAGCATCCATGGAGTTTGAAAATGTGTTTTAATTAAGATTCTGCTAAATTCTACCAGACACCTACTTGGAAAACAAAGCAACTGAATAATTAACTCTGATGAGAGCAGATGCTGCTCTAATGACAACCTGTTACTGCTCAAGTGCATCATTAGTTGTTTTACTGTGCTCTTATAATATGTCCAGAGATCCTCAGCTAATGAATATATTGGTAGCAATGCATCTAAAATAATTCTTTGGTGTGGACTGTTGTAAGGAAATAAAAACCAATAGCCAACAACAAGAAGAAAAAAAAGCCCTGCTCAACTGAAATAGTGCTTCTGCTGGTCTGTGCTGTGCATGCTTGAAAGCAAACACTCCTTTAGTTATCCTTGTGGGATTATTTTAGCCATACATCAAGTGAAGCTTACAAATTGATGAGAATCTAATGATGCATTTATTTACAGATGTGCAGTTCTGTTCCCTGTTGTGCTGCCGAAGGGTGAGAGGAGGGACGGCTTTCTCTTTCCCCCATGTAATGTGCACAGTCATACGTTTGACAAAGCGACTAGAAAAATATCACCAGCATGGTTTTACCCTGTTATTTCTAGCTCTGAAAAATAAATCTATACCATCTCCTAAAACATAGGCAGGGTTCTTCAAAAAATAGAATAGACTATTTATACTTAGTAACCCACTTTAATGACACACTGGACTTCCTGTTTTCACAATATCTTGTGGTTTCCATCTTAAAGCATGTATTATTTTTGTATTAAAAACTGTGGGTTTCTATTTTGGACTATCAGCATCAAGAAGGATTGGCCTGACCATAAAAGTAATGAGATGAAGTGCAATAAAGCAAGCAAAAACATCACATGGGGGGATCTAGTTCATACTTTTATATTACCTTCTCTTTATTTTTTTTTCCTTAATGTCAGAACTATCTCTTTGGCCCTGAAATAAATAAAAGATACATGGAGGAACGATTGAGGTACTCTCTGAGATGTTTTTCAGAGCCTGTTGAGCCAGGCCGACAGCAGTCTAGTAGAATCAAAGGCAGTGGAAAACTCTCTAATGCCTGGAAAGGAGCTGCAGATTGCTGGGGAATGTGTGCAGTGGCATCTCCATCAGCCCCTGGGGAACAGCACTGCCCACCTCCAGCCCAGCTGAGTACCTGCAGTTTTCCAAGCCTCAAGTTCCTGTAAACCCAGCAAGTGTTCAACAAGCAAATAATGGCAAGCCTATGCCTTGCTCCCTGATCCCCCTCCATGGGTGATGTGCCTTGCTGCAGCCCCAGAGATGCCACTGGCAAAGCCCCATTGCCCCTTTTGGAGGGACTCAGTAGCTGCTGTCTCACAGGGGCAGCAGCACTGTTGAAAGACTCAGATAAAGATGACTTAGTCCAATGCATATCATGGCCAGGTCAGCCAGACGCAAGGTTAAAGACAGCACCACCAGTATCCAAGTGATGAGCTCACCAGGCCCTCCCAACCCAGGGGGTTGTCCCAGCTACATCCCCCTCTGCACTTGCCCTGGCAGCATCCCTGAAACCATACCTGCATGCCAGCAGTGACATCTGCTCCCTGCACAACACATGGCAGCAGCCGTCCCAAGGCATGCTGCCTGCTGGGATCTGCTACCTGCATTGCCAGCAGGTCACTGCTGATGCCCTGCCATGTGGCATTTCCCATAGGAATAAGCTCTTGGCTGCAGAAGAAGCTCCGTGTTGCCTGCAGCATGTAGAGATGCACAGGGCTGAGGTTTGTCCTCTCTGAGCCATTGTGTTACCATCTCATACTGGAAACCAATACAGCTATTGCCACTTTGTTAATGCTTTTAAGCAAATAAAAACCCAAATAAACAAAATCCCAAACACCCAAACAAATAACCATATCAACCAAAAGCATGTGCATATTCACACACTCCTAAAAAAGCAAATTAGCCACCTCCTTTCATCCCAGCATCTCACACTGCCTTTTTAACAAGGCAAACAAGCAAGCTGCATCCTTATTAAAAAGGGAGGGTGAAGAAAACAAATCAAACCAACAAGAACTAACCCCAAAAACTTTGGTTTGCTTTCTCCTATGACCAGCTCCTAACTACAAGATGCAAAACTTCCCCGGTCACCTTTCCAATATAAAGGATTGAGAAGCCCTTTGAATTTATAGGGCTCACAGCTGACTGCTATTCCCCTTATGGGGACCTCTTTGGGTCTGATTAATTAGTAATTGGGGCAGGAGCTATGCACTTCGGTGACTCTTGGTGCCTTGATTGTAAATAGCAATCTGGTGCTAAATCTCAGCAGGTCACATTGCTGTTTTTGCTGTGCCCCAGTGACACAACTGATTAAATCTGTGTAAACAGTATCTTAACAGAAACATTTTTGGGAATGGAGGGCTGCCTTCAGTTCAGAAGAACTGAGTTATTTATTTCTGAGGGTACTGTCTATTCTAAAGCATTTCTATCAATTGTCAGTCATCCCAACTGGTCATGCAGCAAGCTAACGGTTTCAATTTGGACTTAGAAAGCTTGCCCACTGCGGGGGCTTTTAACAGCGAGTCAGCACTCCACTCATACATGCGAGCCTAGGATCATAAACAAACACTATCCTGGGTAGTTTTACAACTAAGGAAAGGACAAGGATGGTACTACAACACAGTTGTTTCTATATATTTTCTTATCTCCTGCCAGGAGGCCCCGTGGGGCCTGGTGGGCTGCCTCCTCAGCAGGTATGTGCAGTACGGGTTGCCTTGTCTGTGTGGTTTTGACCACAAATGATGAGAAATGCAGGTCTGTCTGCTTTCCAGGCTGTTTCAGAGCAAGCAGAGGACCCACACTGCTCTGTCCACCTCCAGTCCTCCATCCAGCGCCCTTGCTGTCCCCACCTTTGTGCTTGTCCAGGCCAGGTCCTTGGTCCTCTCCCATTCTCCTCTCTTCCTGTGCAAGTGGCTTTGGTTTTCCATGGTGTTGGAGCTCCTGTGCCACTTCCCCCTCACAAGATGGTCCTATTTCTGCCGCTGCTACTGGTGTGCTCCCCACAGACCCTTCCTGCATCCTAGCCCACACTGTGCCTTGCTGTGCAGGTCCATGTTGCCCTGAATCTTACAAGGTTGAGCCCTGCCTACATATTTGGGGCAAAGAAAGTGAAATGGATGCTACTGTAAGACCCTAGGGGAAATGTTTGACATGTTGCCTGCCTCAGAAGACTGGTCATTAAAGACATGACTTTTTTCCCCACTTAATTCAGAAAAGCATGTTAGTAAATGTGGGATGCAAACCAGTGAGTCTGGTGTATCATTGCCTTTCCTCTGCTCCAGCTTCCTTTCCAAACAGTGAAGCTCAGTGCAGGGGATAGGTGTTTCTCAGACCAGCTGCCTTTAAAGAGACAAGAAACCATTTGCAATAGACTGTAATGCTGAACAGCTGTTTTCATACACTCTTTGGAAAGGAAGTGTGTTTATCTGCAGTTTCGATGAGCTGGAATGTTGTCCATGACCTTGCAGCGATGTTTTAACAACTGCTGTGTGGAAGAGAAACCAGCCAGTGCTCTCTGTAACCTTCCTTGGGGTGAGGAGGAAGGGGGGGGGTGTTTACACTCATTTGCATGATACATACAAATCCGTGCCTAGGCAGTGGATTTACACTTGAATTACCTGCTGGCTATTGTGGTCCGGCAGGATCTGAACTGCTTTTAAACAGTGTAACTTGTGTCTTTCGAATGCAAATGTTCAAATTAGCCTGGAGAGTACAGCTCTGGCTCTAGGGCAGGGAATTTGGTCTTGGACTTGAAGAGCCAGTGGGCAGGACTTGCTCTCTTGGATGGCATTCATGCAGAAAAAGAAAGAACTGGGGCAGCAGCCTCTGTGTTCACAGAACTCCTGGACACAGAGGATGGCTTTTCTGAGTGTGGTGTCCCGCTGGTGCCAGCCTACATTTCCACCATGGCCCCAGCTCCTAAGCGTTTGCTAAAAGTAGGAGACTCCATGTGTAGAGTGAGGTAGGAAATGAAAGAAAACTAGTGAGGAGACAGCATCCAAAATCATATTTCAAATATGGCACTAGAGTTGTGCAGACCTACCCAAAACTTGTCACGTTACAGACCTCTGGGATCTGGAATAGGGATTTAAAAATCTTGGAAAATTAGAGGAAAATTTTTGGGTGGATTTCAGCAGTTTGGGACTTTTTTTTCTCCACCACGGTGTTGCTGCAAGAACACTTTCCCTTGTGTTAATTTGTTACTTCCTCTCCTGATTCCAGAAACCAGCAGTGAAGCACACAGCAGTGAAGTGAAAACTACTGAACTCTTAGAAACCTCACACAAATAAGTTTGGGTAGAAATCTACTCTGTCCTTATCTTGCCTGCAATTGTTTGCCCTGTCTACAGCTTCAGCACAGTTCTGCTATCTGCAGAGCTGGAGTTGGTCACGAACTGGAGCACCAGATGAGCCTGTGCATTGCCCACTGAGCTTGTCATGATGAGAGATGGGCTCACATCAACCAGTTCAAGTGGGGAACCGTACACAGTTCCAGTGGGGGCTGCTTAGAGCCAATGTTCAGGATAGGTCACTGGGGAAATACATGTGATTTACAGAGTTTAGCCCTGGATTTTAGCACCACAGACCTAAGAAGGCTTCAGTTCCACAGCTGCCACTGGAACTAAGATTGCTTCTCCTCAGACCAGTGCCTTGTTAGAGAGCAGCCTCTTACTGTCCTCATCAAACAGGCCTTGATGCCACCAAGTGAGCTTCAGCCCCTGAGGTCAAGATGCTGCAACAGTAACCCAGAGCAGTGATCAAGCCTTTCTTCTAGAGAGTACAGTATGTATGGCCATAGGATTTATGCGTTAAGTGCATGACATCAGTGCTTATGGAGACTGAAGAGGAATGCTCCGATGCCTTTAGTAGGGGTTGGCCTGAGTATTTCTCATTGAGATGCAGAAGGCAAAGTGTAAGACATATAAAAGCATCTGCCAGAAGGCAAACAGCAGGTCACAGGCTGGGTAGCAATATCATTCTGTCTCCTGAATGCTACAACCCAGGGCTTTAACTAGTGGCCTCTCTAGCCTTTCAGTCAGTTCCTCAGCATGGATTCCACTTCCCTTTCTCGTATTTTTCCAGGAAAGGGAGAGATCCCCAGCTGCTTTCATACGTAGCAGTTTTTATATGACTAACATTGAGGTCTTGTTGAAGACATCAGGATTTTGCTACCAACTTCAGTAGTAACGTCTGGAAGTACTGGAGCATATGTTACACTAACTGCAACTAACAGCAACTATTCACTGTGCATCTCTTAATTGCATCCATACAGACAAGATGTTCTACTGCACATGGTCAGTTCTAAAAGAGCAAGAATCTGGCTAATGAAACTAGATTTTCTCCAGAGCAACTGCAAGTGCTATTTCTTATTGAGGACCTTTTTCTTGCCGAATTTCAAGATTTTAGCTCTATCCATTCCTGCAGGAGCCCTGTCTGAATAATCATGGTTGATTGCTCCTGGAGTTGTGTGAACATTCACAAGAGCATTTGTCATCTTCTCTTTTAGTGTCTTTCTAAGAGAATAATTTTGCTGTCAACAAATCCCTTTCTTGAATAAAATGCTAGTAGCTAAAGTAGCATGCTTAAAATGGGAATGGGTTTTTTGTCCTTGCTTTGCCAAACTCAGCACTGCTTCAGAGCTTAACATCAAAAGGATCACAGTGAATTAGAGGATCCCAAACTCGTGAATTCCTTCTCAACCAATGGTAACTACCAGGATCCCATTTCAATAATTAGCCATGAGGTTTCTTGATTTTTCCTTTGTTCTGTGAGAGTTGGGTCCTGTGAAATATTGTTTGGACACTGGTACGTATCACCCAACTTCTCTTATGTTTAGGCATGTGACCATATCTCTTGTTGATCCTCTCCTTCCTTATTACCATAGAATCTTAGAATCATTGAATAGTTAGGGTTGGAAAGGACCTTAAGATCATCTAGTTCCAACCCCCCTGCCATGGGCTGGGACACCTCACACTAAACCATGCCATCCAAGGCTATGTCCAACCCCGCCTTGAATGCCTCCAGGGATGAAGCATTCACAACTTCCCTGGGCAACCCATTCCAGTGCCTCACCACCCTTACAGTAAAGAATTTTTTCCTCATATCCAATGTAAACTTCCCCTGTTTAAGTTTGCACCCGTTACCCCTTGTCCTCTCACTACAGTCCCTAATGAAGAGTCCCTCCCCAGCATCCAAGGTTGACATTCAAATCCAGTTGTGCATTTTACAGTCAAGACATAATGTGCTCTTCTCATTCAGATCACTAGGGCTTCTGTAGAGATCAGACTTTGAAAGTTAACCTTATTTGTTGCCTGCTTCATGCAAGATTCCCCTTTTTGCTTCCATTTCATCTACAGTGGCAGAGTCCTGAAACACCACTCTTGCATGTGATACTTCATTGTACATCAGTATAAACCATGGTGCTTCATTGTTTAGGCATTTAAACCAGGTGATTTTTCTGTGCTTGTAGCATATTCCGTGTTGATTCCTGGGAAAAATAGAGCAAACATTTTGACTGCAGAGCTGGTGGTGGGATACTAGTGAGTTAGAATTGACATTAGCAGTCGCAAAGATGTATTGCCAGTTTGTTCCTGGATCACACCTGGCTGGTAGAATTCAGCTGTATGCTTATTCACTTGGAGCAGAGCACATATTTCCCTTCTTCGGGAAAAGCATTTTTACTGTCACGTTTCATCAGGTCATCCTGGATTAGTATCTCAAGCAAATAGTTTTATATCTTTTGTACTATGGAGTTAAAAGCACGAGCTGTTTAATCTTACTTCCAGGGCAATAAATAGCTATCTGCATTGAAGCCCATTTGCTGATATGCTTTCAGGATAAGCTATAAATTAATTACTGTAGTGGCAAGGCTCAAGAAGGGCTAGACATCAAGGTTTAAATTAAGGATTAATAAGAATACAGAAGATATCATTGCAATTTATGGAGGGTAGTTTTCTTTATATTCTTTAATGTAAGTATATATATACACATGCTACTTTTGCAAAAGAATAGGTTTGTTAATAGCAAGCTTAGAGTGGCAGCTCTTATTGTTTTGTTACCTAGGGTGAGGGTGAGGTTTCCTGCATAGGGCGCTTCCTTTTCCATGACGGTGGTGCCAGGCTTGGCACTGGCATATGCCCTGCTGCTCTCTGTGTCTTCTGCAAAGAAAGTAACTCTGAGAGGACTGCTAAAGTGACCCTCAGTGTCAGGAGGGGATGGACCCCACTCTCCTCCTGCCGTCTCTCAGTCTGAGGAATTTTAAGGCAGCTAGTGTTGTGCAGAGGCATTTGGTACCCTGAGACACAGGCTATTGCAACGCGGTCAGAAGATGCTTAATCGAGCAAGTATTGTCTAAGCATGGATGGTAGGGCTCCTGTCTTCCAATGCGTTTTCAGGGTGGCAGGTTCAGCCTTTTTGGCTTTGCTCAGTTAGCCTGAATTGCAGCCTGCATTTGTGGCTGTGCAGTTAGACCCCAAACCTGCAGCGGATCTGCAGAGGATAAATTAGTTGGACTGCAGATGGATGTATGCCTCTACTCACAATAATCATATTACAGGATCACGACCATCATCTGGAGCTTCTAAAAACAACATTCCCTCATCTGTTTGCCTAGCTGATGCATAACACATATTTACATAGGCTCTCATCTTAGGAATTTTCATCATCTCTTGCGTAGGAGAATGCTGAAATGATGTTTGCACCATAAATGTTCCAGATTCCACACATGCTTTCAGTCACTAAGCATGGTCTTGCAGGCAAAAATATGTGCCTACTGTCCCGTAGGGTAAAAGTAAAAGCAGTACATACCTCGTTGGAGTTTTCCATCTTATTCTTGGATCTAAAAGGTTCCACCCCTCGAATATTGATGTGTTCAAAGTAAAATATCTGCTTTAGCATTTTCATTAGTAGGATGTTAGGCTGATTCACCAAGATGCCTAAAACAGGATTAAAGGTGTGAAATGCAGAAGGCAGTATGACCATTTGCCCACTTTAATTTCTTGAGTCAGTTTAACCCCAGAGTCAGAGTTTAAGCACTAATCACAGACTCAAAAACTACCACCTGAAATTTAAGAAGTGTGTATCTTCTGAAAGTTAAAATGGAGCTACATACTCAGATGCAGTCGCAATAAAATGAGCAAATGTAGCCACAGATACGACAGGGGTGCTGCCTAACCTAATGATGCGGTCCTCTTGTCATGTGAACTGGGACACTGGCAGCATGCGATTAGCAGATCTGCAGCCCTATAGACCCCCCTTTGACCCTCCCTCAATTATTCCTTGAAATTAACTGTCACCAGCCCAATTCAATACATTTTGTAACCCGCAATCTCTAGTCAATGATATTTTTTCAGTCAAAATCAGTGAGCTGGATATACAGATGACAATTTCTCATGTCATCTCATCGTATGGTTAATACAAACTATTATATTAACATTTTCTGCTCTTGTATTACATTTTGTCATTTTGCAATCATATGGTTAAGCAAATTAAGACACTGAACATCCTGTGTGCAAGATCTATTTGGGTGACATTAACATTAAATAACCTGTCAGTCGAGAAAGATGGCTAGAGCTAAGTGTGAAGTTTTCTGGGTTCACGCACACATCACAGGAAGCTTGCTGTTATACGAAAGCCTGAGCTGAGGTCTCCAAACCACACTCAAGATCCATGAAAACATGGACCATCTCAGTCCTAATGGGTCCTCAGTATCTCAGCAAGGTGAATAATTGAAAGTCAGTCACTATGAAAGCGCTGGGAATGCTGGCTCCAAAGCACAAAGCTTAAGGGGTGGGGGAGCTAAGGGGAAAAAGGCAGCTTCAGAAAAGGTGAAGATCAAATAGATTTGATAAAACCAACCACTTTCTCCTCCAATACTGTTAATTTTCAATAAATCAGTAAATTCCAGTGTGTTCAAGTTGATTTTAGGTTGACAAAAATAGCAGTAAGCACATTGCTGGCAGGACACTGGCAGTAGGTGTTCTGAGAAGTTTTCTGCTGGGCTCCACAAGAACTCATTCAACCTTCAACATTCCATGAAATGTGAATGTTTCATAATTGTACTTTAAATCCTTGAAGTGACGTACAAGGAATTTATA
Organism: Amazona ochrocephala; assembly: GCA_039720435.1. NCBI lineage: Eukaryota > Metazoa > Chordata > Aves > Psittaciformes > Psittacidae > Amazona > Amazona ochrocephala. The sequence goes on along the minus strand of CM077881.1, from coordinate 74,027,676 downwards.
TATAAATAGAAGCTTCAGAAGATTCCCAAAGAAGGATTATTATTGTGGGTTTGTACCACCCTTACGACTTGGTTGCCCAAGGATGTGTACTTTGCCAATACAGAAACGTGTGAAATGAAAATTAACTCTTAGGGTGGGTACTTTCAGTAATTTTATCCAGTTTCACTCATACACTCAAATCTCCCTGTAATTTAGGCCCAACCCTAGACAGTATCATGGGCAAAGGCTGGGTTTGCAACAAAGACAATGAGCTGGACAATAAAAGAGGATAAGCACAGCTTGCTCAAGGAAAACTTCCTGAAGTCATTCACTTCTGGTTTGAGAATAAATAGCTCTTACACTCTGTGGTCCCCATAAGACTTCTGCACGCACACTTTATTTTATTGCACTTTGAAATCTAAAGGACCCTTCAGGAATGGAAGGTTAAACATGCAGGTAAGTGTTCATGAAGCTGGAACCTTATTTGACTAATCTCTCCTCAGCTAATAATCAAATACTAAATAGCCCTGGCTCTAGGAGCAAACATTCCCCCCTAAGGACAAACCTCTTTCCTGAACGATAGATCAGAAGTGAGCTGGCACTCTGGAGTTCAAGACAGACCCACTGTAATTAATTCAGCTAGAGCACAGCAATTTGGAGGCAGCAGAAGGATGGCAAGTCACACCCTGTTTCCTAATCTCCCCCAAAGGAACATATTTATTACAAACTCTTAAAATCACCTTTTGATAACACTGAACAGCCTGTGAGGGGCCCATTAAGGCATACAAGGCAGACCCATTTTAATCCTTAATATCACTTGAAGATTATCCATTTTAAATGGCCTCGTAGAGCTTATCATAATTTTGTAAACTATTAAAAAGTATTAAAAAGCACTACTACATCTATCTGATGAGAAACATGGGCTCCTCCACCTGCCTGATAGAAAACACTATATCTCTGTGACTGCCTGATGGTGATTCCAGCTGTGGTAATCCAGATTCTCACTGATACAGAAACACCCGGAGTTTCACTGAGAGTGAAGACTGTACTATAGCTACTGGGGTTACTCAGCTCCTTAGTCTGAGTGCAGAGATCTCATTTTCTTTTCTGCGTGGGGCACCGTCAGCTAAAACCTAGACAGCTAACTTAAAACTGCCCATTCTTTTCAGGATATGCAGTAACTGGCATTTAAAAGCATGTTAGCTTTCAAGAGAGTGGCTGAAACAGAGCCATCTTGCATTCAGTACTTTAAAAAAGCTCCCCAGTCTAAGTCACTTACAGAGAAAACCATACCATTCTGTAGCTCCTGGACCAGAGAGTAGCTGACACTGGCTAGAGGTCTTCACACCCACTAGTAAAGGCAATGTAAGAATAATCATCATTTCCAAGGGGACTTTGGAGTGCAGAGAATGGATGAACAAACCTCTGCTCCTGAAAACCCACGGGATGCATCACAGCAGTTGCAGTTACTGTCCACAGGTCCATGGCAGTATCTCTAGATGCACTTCTTCAGATGCGGCAGCTCCACTCTGCTCCTAAAGGCAGGCCACTGTATCTGTAACATAATGGAATGGAAAAGGAAATAAAACAGAGCGAAGTGCAGCCCTCTCTGTGGAAACTGAAATGCAGGTGTGCCCGGTTGCCTGAGATGCCTTGGCAATGAGGAGAACCCTAGCTGGCTAATTCCCTCTTAATGCTGTTAGAGGAGCATGGGAAGAGAGTAGGGAGAAGAAAGAGCTAGATATGCTGTCCAGCTTGTCTGACTCTATTGTCTGTGCCACTGAGCTCGTAGAGGGGAAGTCAGCTGGATGACACTTGTAAGCACCCAATTGGATGACCTGACCCCTTCTCATTCCTCGGTTGTCTTCACTAAATGAAAAACTATCACATTTACAGGGCTAAATGCTAAAGGAAAGGAAAAGTGAGGTCGAGAGAAAGGTGCAGCATTGCATGCTTGCTCTTCAATGTAAAGAAACCCATGACAGCAGGCACAGCAAACCAGAAAGTATACAAGGCTTAGAATGAGTAGAATGACTTGGAAAAATGGGGCGCTAATTAACCTGGCTTGAGCCAGACAAGCAGGGCTTCTCACACAGCAGTACCCATACCACATCTAAAGCCTGACCTGCAATACCAACCTCGGCTTGTGGGCAGAGAGGCGTTAAGGCTGAAATTGAGCAGTTAAGAAGTGAGGGGAGGCTGCCAAACTCATTTTCATTGGGGATCGGAACCACAATTCAGTCCAGGTGACATTTTACATATTTTCACCATTGTTTTTGTTTAGTTTGTGAAAGCAATTACACAGCCAATTGAACAGTGTAAAGCAACTGCTGCAATAGTCAATATTTCAATGAGGTACAGAACAGCTCAGCTTTCCCAGTTAGGATATTTAGGCGTAGTCCTACGGTATCTGTACCATCCATCACTGACATGGCCATCTGGCTTACCTGAATCCTCCCCTACCACAGCTTGTGCTGAACAAACCTGAATTTTCTTTGGGCTCCTTTTGAGGAAAACAAGGCAATGAAACACCCTGCACTGCTGGTGATATGGATAATGTTAGCCGGCATTCCTAAGCTCTTAACTGAAGCATGACAGGGGACAGCTTGGTGACAGACGAGGCCAAATACACTGGGTGTCTGGGTGGTCACTTTGATGCAGATAATTGATGGCTCACCCTGTTAAATTACACAGTGTAAACATGTAATATTAGACCCCTACAGCACTGCTTTGCCCTCATGTCACTTCAACTGAACTACTCTGATTTTTATTGCTGTGGCTGAAATCAAACCTGTTTTTTTTTTGGTGTGATGTGGCACGTGAACCCCTTCTACTGCCCCAGGGCTGAACCAGCAGGGCCCAGTTTGCTGCCAGGACTGTAATGGGACAAATTGGTGGTACAGGTGTGTTGCTGAGGTGGCATAACAGTGTCAACAGAGTAGAAGATAACTGTGCACAAGAGTACGCACGGAGCTGGCAGTAGTGCTGCTGTGTTACCTATGATAAATAGCCTGTGTCACCGCAGTAGCTGGTCTCCAGATTGAAGCAGACTTTTGCGAATCAGCAGGGTCAGCATTTGAAAAGCATGTGAATATTGTGCACTTGTAAATATTTGAGCACATCTGTTTAGCTCCCTCGCAAAAACCACTGGGAAAAACTCCTTCACATTGTGCCATGCGATGCTGTTACCCTGCTCTAATTGTCAAATCTGTTGAGTGTTTTTCTCATGCACAGAGAAATTAAAAATTCCTATCCCCATTCATGATTAATTCAGCTGCAGTGCTGCACTGTGTCACACTGCATTTTTTAAAGTATTAAATTCCACCTCATAATCAGAAGAGTTTTAATTAACTTTTTGCCACTTCATCTTTTTTCCCCTCCTTTTCAGAGCCTCAGACAATCTCCAGAGCTGCTCTCCCTGCAAACATCTCAGATGCTACCAAGAGAGTGATGGAGTGCCAGGCTGCACTGTGAAAATTGCCTGCATCAACCCAAAGCTTTCTGCCTCTTCCATGCCTCCCTGCTACAGGCCTGAGGCCAGTTGCCTGTGTGCGCACAGCTCTCTTGGCCAGGGCATAATGGAGATGTAACCCGTGGCATTCCTTAGTTGCCTGGGAAGAGCATCTGGGTATTTCTTCCCTTCAGCCCAAATCTTCTAGCACATATGGGGCTGGTCTTTTATATTAAACCTTTAGGGAAGTGGAAGAGAGAACTTCAGAGGAGCAATACTCCTGTCTGTATGTCTGTTATTTTTCTCTAAAAATATCTGTCCTCTTCCCCACACCTGGTGCACCCCAGAATTGCCCAAAACTGCTCTTACAGGTTTACACGAGGACTTTACAGGCAGGGACACATTTGCAGGTTGGAAGAGCTTTGTTCCCTCTCTTCCAAAGCTGGCCCTGACAAGAAGAAAGGAAACAGGCTATTAGACCTCATTACTTTCAGAACAGAGCAAAAGAGAATGAAACCAGCATGTAAAGAGGACCCAGAGACTCAACAGCTTCCCCCAGGTTTCATGAGCCTTTCTGGACCACTGTGACTTTTTAGACTTGACTTGGAAGTAATTAAAAAGCCAAGAGATAGGTGGGCTTAAGCAGGTTTGGATTGCAATACAGGAGTTTCTCTTGTGAGCAGCAAGAACAGAGGGAAAGCAACATGAGCTCTTCTCCGTCCATCAGCCCCTGTGGGAGGAACCCTGATGGAAAAACTGCCTTGGCAACACGACTGTGCTGCCTCTAGATGGCTTTTCCTTGCAGGACCAGCACTTACTCAGCAGATCTCCTTGGGTTTTTCTGACCTTGGCAGTATTACAAGGGTCGCATTTTCGCATGGCTGAATTGTTCCTGAGCAATTTCTCTGATGTATTAGGCACAAGCATGCTTTCTGTCAGCATCAGGCATGTCTAATCTCTCCACCTGCTTTCTCTCCCAGCAGTACATTTGGTATCTGTTGCATGGAAAATGCCACTTCTTTATGTTCATTTCATAGCAAATTCCCACTGCAGGCTGAGGGAGCAATCACTCCTCAAAGGAAGGTGCCAGCTGGGTTAGACTCACTTTGCTTTCCCTGAGAGAACTTATTCCTGAGCCCCTGATGTATATTAACTGGTACCACAGACCGGTATTCTCTCAAAGGGATGTCAGATATCTTTTTTCAGGTCCCAGGACACCCAGAGCACACTCCTTATGTCACCCCATTGGCGGGTGATACCTCTGCCATGAGGATGCTTATGCAGTGAACCTGCAGCTCTGGTCCCAAGCCTTTAAGACACCTAGATGGCCAAATGTTTCTTCTTTTAAGGGTGTCACCTTAAAGCAAGTCCTGCTTTAAGCTACTGCTCAGAAGCAGGAGCACTTCTGGCCCCTGCACTCTCCCAGGGCAGGTGGAGGTGTCTGTGCTGAAGGGGAGTACTGTGAGAATGGGTCAGGGTGGAAGTGCCCCCTTCACTGCCCTGTGCTGGCTGAGAGGAGGGAGGTTTCAGTGGAGCACGTAGTGCATAAGACTGCTCTGCCTCTCCTCCCTACCTGCTCAGAGGCCTCACCGCCCTTGTAAATCAGCACTGACAGGTTTTAGGGCAGAACTGGTTCCAGTAAGGGCTTGAATCTCTTCTGAGGGGCAAAGAGCTGAAGGAAGCTGCAGAAGAGGTCTCTCCACCTGTGTTGGGACAGCCGCACCACACCATGCAACACAATGACACTTCTCACAGGGTGCAGGAAATGGGAGACAGAGAATATGTAGTTTGACAGTGTTAATGATGCTTAATAAGGCATTGAACATTACAGACAAGATACAAAAAATGGGAAAATGGAAAGCAAACAGAAAAGAAAGGGGGCAGGATCACATAGATATTTCCTTATGGAAATTTCTAACAGTGGTTTGATGCATACTTGAATACAGAAAGATGGGCAGTCGCATTCACCAGCTCTGATCCAAAGGGACATGGAATACTCCACAAGAGCAAAGATTATGTTGATTTGCTGCTCACCCTAACACTTTGCAACATCCACTGGGTTTTTTTTTTGCCTTTTCTGTGTCCCTTTAAGGATGGCATTGCTTTCTGAACCTCTGGAAGGAGCTGGAAATCCTGACAGTACTTCAGTTGATAAAATGTGGTTATATTTGGTATATGAGGCCAGAAGAAACATCTTCTACAGCATTTGCTTTTCAGTAAGAAAACAAGCAAAGGCATTCCTGGCCCAGCAGCATATTTAGTGGGATTTCCTTAATACTTTTTTCCTGTTCCATCCTGTCCACTTCCCCCCAGCTCTGAAACCACTTGAGCATTGCACAGGTTGGAAACAATTGTTCCCATGCCAGAGCAGTGTGAACCTCACCTAGGTGGGAGCTGATCCGAGAATGATGGCTTCTTCCAAGCTGATATTTGCCTGGCGTAGCTTGTATCACTTTCTGGAGTGAAAGAAGCTGTACTCACAAAGACATTTTCATGCCATTATTTCCTATTTGCTGACAAAACAGTTGTGCGTGCACAACAGATTTACCCAGCTCTGCAGCAGGCAAAACGTTACCAGTTATTTTAGAATGAACTCACGCAATGACTAGGCTCTGGGTTATTAGGGCAAGTCTTAAGTAATCCTGTCTACTCTGGGTTTTACACAGCATGGGTTTCCAAGGGCTAAAATGGTGTTTATCTGCAAAGGATGTACTGATTTGAAACTACACATGTAGTTAAACCTGTGAAGCCCGCACTCTGCTGATATAAATCTGCTGCTATCCTTCTCCTGCACAGGAGGAAGAAGACCTTGTAGCTGTTTAGCTTTTAAGGCCTCTTCTGTGTGCCATCTCACTCACGAGCGCTGTGCCGCACCTCTGTATAAAAGCATCTACCAGCAGTGCCTCCGTAGGACAGCAGTGTGGCCTCACTTCTTCCTCCCCATTACAGTTGTGAGACAGGAATGTTAAGTATCACGTAGGAGAGCCTCCTTTCTCCCCTTTCTGCTGGGTTTCTTGGGTCAACCAATCCTAAAAGTGAATCCTTACACCGGAAACTTTTTGCACTACCTTGCTGCCATCCCCAGGAAGCACCCAGGATGGGCAGACTCTCTCCAGACATTCCTATACAGCCTACTGCACTGCATTAGCTGAAGAGTTACCCCTCTAGTCTGAAATGTAGCCTTCCATGCCTGGAGTTTGTTTTGGGGATGTTTCTCTTATCCGTAACTTTTCACAAGTATACCCAAAATACTGCACATACCTTTTACCATCAGGGATGCTCCAGGAAAACATTTGTGCAGAAAGGAAGGGCCATTCCTTTTAGCTCTGACTCATGATGGGCTGAGAACAGAAACCAATAAATGCTTTGTGAAATAAAAATAAGAAGGGTCACCAATATGAAGTATGGCTGATAATTATAGGTGAGCACTGCAAGGCTGAAATGAATCAAGGACAAGCATTTCATTCCCCTAAGCTGATTTACAAGTATGCCTGTGGGTCTCAAATGTACAATGCATGTGTGTAATTGTCAGTTCTAGTTTATTTTGAATAGATTCATGGCAAGATAAAATAGACAAAATGCAGGCACTCAGGTATATCCTGGATTTGACAGAATGAAGAACAATACTCACCTACCTGCCTGACACCCCTTTGTTACCCCTTTAGCAATCCTGCATGTTCAGCTTGCAAGTTATTCTCAAATGGAAAATTGCATTAGCAATTTCTGGTCAGAACTTGGAAGAAACAGGCAAAAGCGGAGCTGAATCCACAGATTTGAAAGAACCCCTCTCTCCAAACAGTATAATTCTTAGTAATTAATATCCAGCCATCCCTCTTCTGCTTAGAGGTCCTTCTCACCAGCCAACTATTCAGTCTCATGCCATGCAAGGCTTTTTTGCTTTGCCACTGCCAATTGCCTACTGCCCCAGGGGCCAGTCCTTTGCACCATTACCAGCCTCTCTGCTTGTGAATCTCAGCTGTCCTGCACAATCACCTTCTCTACTGTGTCAGGTAGGTTCTGTCTGTTGGCCATGGATGGAGCTTTGAAAGTGTTTTGTTCATTCAGTCGGTTTTCCAGGTACCACAAAGTTCTGTATTTCCCCTGCTTTGGGATACAGAGATGCTTTGGCTGCTAATTGACATCTGGCACACCTCTTTCCATACAAGTGTTTTTCCTTAAGTAATCGTGAATGCAGAATATACAGAATCATACAATATTGGTGAAAACAACATATTCATGCATGAAACGACATTATACTTTAACAAACACCCTCCAAGTCAAGAAGGGGACATAGGAAGAGACTGTACACTGGATAAGCTTATAAAAAAGGCAAGTTCAATGTAAGATGGTCAACAATACAGTATCAAAAGGCTCTTCATGAGTTTCCTGAACATTCAGCATGATGCGTTATAATGGATAAGCAGAGGAGAGAACTCCCCAGAGCAAATGAATGTGGTAGGCCCTCTGGGTATGTCAAAGGATAAAATGGGATTCCCCAGAAATAGCTAGGTAACCAAACATGAGTTAAACACAGCTGCTTACAATCATTTTCAGCTGATTGTCATAAAAGGCCAACATTAAGACTTGAAAGTTAACAAAAAACTGTTTTCAGTGGAACTGGAAGAGGAAATTTGGAAATGCGCTTTATCTTTTCTTTATTATATTTTTTCTTTCTCTTCCATTGTCTCCACACCCTCTATGGTGGGGTATGGGATAAGCAGTAACAAAGGAGAGGCCGGAGAGGAGCAGGAGAAAGTATATTCAAAAAGAGGCACAAGGAAACAAATAATAGAGAAAGAACAGAACAACAAAAACTGAGATCTTTCAACTGCAATTATTTCCCCTATGTTTCAGTGAAACCATTCAGGACAACAAAATATTACTCATTTTCTCTCCAGAGGTTTTTGAAATGGTTTCAACATTCTTCCCCAGCCTGGCTTTCTCCTGTCTCCAGCCATTGTGATGAGTGGTGCTGGAGGAGGCCCTCACCAGAGCAGGAGCTGGGGAACAGGCTACAGCGCCATCAGAGGACACATCGCCCAGATTGAGAAATCACCAGGGCCAGGCTGAATCCAGCAAGCCTCAGCAGGAATACACTTGTCACCCCATCACCTCATCTTTCTGCACTTCGAATTCAGTTTTATCTAGTATGGGATGCATGATATAATTTAGACAATGCAAACATCTGACAGGCGAAACCTCAAACCCTGAGGAGCTCCTTTGTCCAGGTCAGCCCACTGCAACTCATTCACAACAGGCTTCTGCATACATCTTGGTTGGTAGATGTGAATGTGCTAGTTTAACGCAGGAGATGGACACAAGGAGTTGTAGGATCTTCCCAGCACATTGCCTGTGTCCAGGGATCAGGCAGGTTCCCTTGCTGTTGGCCAGTGGGCACACACCAGTGAAGAGGGTGCTGGACCTTCTAAAACCAGAAAGAAGCGCTGGCTGATGGAGCCCTGCGAGCACTGATCTGAACAGCTTGTGAACCATTACTATCTAGAAGTGTCAAGAAAGATTAGAACAAACATCAAGCAAAGATGAAATAAACAGCTATTGTATGGGCAGAAATGGATTTTCAGTTTCCACAGTAAATAAAATAATGTGCTGTCTTAGTCAGTGCCCCTGTGATGATACAGTTTGCAGGATTTTTACTGGCAAGCTGCCATACTTACTTTCATTTATCTGCCTCAAAGCACCATTTCAAAAAGTGCAAAAGCATGTTGTTGATAGAGTAGATTGTTTATAGCTGAATTGAGTATCTCAGAACAACACACATTGTAATAAAGTGGGGGAAGGGACAAGGAAGCCAGCACAGCTGCAGCTTCTTGAATCCTTTGTCAAAAATCAATGCCAGAAAGCTGAGACATATTTGTTCTGTGTCAGGAAACGCAATACGCAGCCCCCTTGCAGTCCTGCTCTGTGACAAGTGCTAACAATGGCCCATGGTACCGCCGAGACTTCCCCAGCACCTTGCATGGCACTCCTGGATGGCTGAGTGAGGGATGGCACTGCACTCCCCGGTGGCTCCTTGAAGCCTGAGAGCACATCACCCCGTGCACCATCGCAGTTCTGCTGCTGCACATACACCATGTGGTATCTAAAGTCCATGTCAGAGTGTGTGTGGAGAGAGAGAGAAGAAAGGAGAGAGAGAGAAGGGTATTAGAAATAATGCTGTAAATAACCCCAAGTTGTTTCAAGAGCAGAGTAAAGCCCTTGCTGCTGGATTTGCAACCTGCCGCTGCTGGAGAGAGGCAAAAAGCCAGGGCAGCTCACTGCGTATGGGAGGCGGTGGCTGAAACAGAAAGGCGGCTTGTCCCTGCTCACCAGTCTCCCGTGCACTCACAGTGTCTTCAAAAGGAAAAGTAAGTCACACAGACTGGTTCTCCATGCTGAAAAACAGCACAGAAAGCACATACCTCTGGAGGTTTCCACTGCTAACGAGGGTTGGTTTCCTCAGCACAAACAATAAAAGGATGATGAATGAGGACTTCGGTTCCCCTATCATATCTAAACAAATATCAGGCTGAAAAATATGGTTAGAACTAAGGTGAAAAGAGAACAAGACTTTGTGGGAGGATAACCATAGCTGCTACCCAGGATTAGAGGACATGGGGAGAATGTGAGGATGTCCTCCAGCCTTGCTTGCCCCAGAGAAAAAGTCTCATTCTCCCACCACGCTGGCGGACAGCAACTTCTCTGGTCAGTGTTCCTGTAGCTGACTGCAAATAACAGGGATGGTATTGCCTCCAGCCGGAGGGTACCAAGCCATGATTGCCAGGAGATACGCTGCCTTTGTTCCCTCCCTCAGCCCAGCTTCCCAAGCAACCTGCCCCATGGCCCCACACAAGCCAGAACTGCATGGGTTGGCTCTGCCACTTGCTCCTGGCTGCTTGGAGTCCAGGCTGGCCTGGGGCAATGCTGTGCTGGGGCACCTCAGCTGAGTTCTGAGTGCTCTCAGTTTGCCATGTTCCCCTCGGCTGGCCCAGCCAAATGCCCTTGGGATGTTCATTACAAGCACAGCTCTCTCAGGCACCACAGACTTCCAGGAGATAGTGGGGTCCCTCAGCTCCCTGTGTCAGGAGGAGCTCCTGGAGGCTTTCAGAACCCTGAAGAATCGCTTGATCCTTTGCTGAATCAAGCCTTATTAGCATATTTCCAGGCACTTACAGATGCCATATTTTCTACATTAATATTTAACCCACCAAGTCTTTCAAAGCCCATCTTTCCAAACCTCAAGTTCCCAGATGCTTTTTAATGCCCTTCTCAATAGTGCAATAAAAGTCTGATATTTTATTACTGCCATGAATTATTATCCTAATTTGTAATTTGCCAGACTTTTTTAAACTTCAAAATCTGCACTGCATTTTCCCACACCAGAAAAAAAAAACAGAAGAGAAAAAAAGCTGTGCACGACACATTTTCCACTAACGAGCCAAAGCCTAATATTTAAATAGACACAATGATCTTTCTGAGAGGGCACACTATCTTTGTCACACTGTCAGCGAGGTTGTTTTATGTCACCCCAAATCACGTTTAAAGGTTTTCCTAAAATAGAAAGGATAACCTAGAACTGTGCATGAAAGACTGGAAGCAGAATGAAATGGTTATGCATTCTTCTGAACTTTGATGTAGTGTAAACTTCCAGGATGGTTTATAGGCACCCTTTTTATTTTAAGAAGTACGCATCTTGGTTATCTGGAATGCAGATGCTGGGCAAATTCAGAAGCTCTGGAATGCCCGCAAGCTGTGCTCCCTATGCAGTAGACGCCAAAGATAATGGAGCAAAAGACGCTCCAGATCTCATCCTGCATCTACTGAAGTCAACAAGGGCACTTTTACTGACTGAGCTGAGCTGTGGATGAAGCCTCCAAAGAGCACCCTCCTGTCCATAAACTGAGACCTGACTGAATCCAGAACACCACAAATGAGGTGGGTCAAATAAAAGAAAAGAGAGACACTGAAAGGTGACCTCAAACTTTACTTACTTTAGTATGCTAGTACTCTAGGAATGTCTAAAGACACGAGGCTGGTGGTGAGCTGCTTCTTTTGATTCAGGTTATGACGAAAGCAGAGCTCTGTACTGAGAACCACTGGTTCATCAATGTGAGGATAGAAACCTCCATTTGTCACCCAGTGAGAAATGAGGGTTTAATACTTACAACTCACAAAAGTGCCTTCCACTGGAATCTCAGTAGTAAGCTCTGGAGAAGGAAATGTGAACGTTGTTTGAAATTATTTGCTTTCTTCTTCCTTCAGACCTATTAAAAATGAAGGCAGAAAACTTCTGTGGAGCCTGTCTGGAATGGCTCAGAGCTGGCCACAACTCTGTGCAGAGTGCTGTGTTGGCAACTTGACTGACAAAAGGCCAAAAGCTTTTATTTTTCCTGATGGAAGCAGAGCATCACACTTCCTATAGGTACAGGCTATGTCATCCTGGAACGAGCAGCCTCATTGCTCATGAAGAACTTGCAACATTCAAAGATTATTCAAACACTCAAATCGTGGAACACTTAAACTCATCCAGGGTTGGACAAATCTGAGGCAAGCATGTGCCTTGACTGGGAAATCTGGATTGGGGATTGGCTGAGAAGGTACCACACTTTCAGTACTGCTTCCTAAGGATTCTTTTCCACCATTCACAAAATTCACAGCAGAGCTGAGCTCTCCATCTAATGCTCAGTTTTGTCTAGGCTCCCTCTCCTGCCATACATATCTCCTATTCTCTCATCCCTGTGGTTCCCCTTGGCCTTTCCAGTTGTGATGGAGGATCCTCTTGCCCATCAACTCTTGTACAGCTACTTGGTTTTGAAACTTGAGAAGTAAAAGTGGATTCCAGAGCTAACAGGAGGGATCTGCTTCTTCCTATAAATGCTGTGTGGAGTTCAAACCTCCTCTGGGAAGAATATATAACTTTTGCAGGTTTCTGATCAGCTCCATGCTCCACACAGGACCAGTACTGGAGTTCAGCCTCAAAAGGGAAGAGCTTGACCCCCAGAGAAGGAAGCAGACAGACCCTCTCTGAATTGCCAGGGATTAGGTCTGGTAAAAGTTTAAGCATGGGAGCTAGGGTCACGTCACTGGAATTAATAGCTCTATTAAAGTCAGAATTTGCTTCCAATGCCACACCAAGTAATGAACTAAAAGCAAAATACAATATATGAACATACAGTTATTATGCTCTAGGCACTGGAATTCCTCCCCCCCCCCAGTTCCAATTTATTTTCTATTTGCCTTCATTCTTTTATTTTAAACACCTTTCCTCCAAAGGGATGTTGACAACTCTCTATTTTGCTGAATATGCACTTCCTGCCTTTGACTCTGACTGCTTTGACAGCTGGTAAAGTCGATATATTTTTCATCTCAAGCAGCCAAGTGGCAGCTACAAGTGGCAGCCACTGGTCTCGGAAGAGAGAACTCAAACCCTCTCTTGCATCACTCTTATGGGAGGTTTTTGGAGAGCTTCACCTCAGACTCACAGTTTTGTTGAGCCTGAGGCAGCTGAGATGTGCAAATTCCTTTCAGCATTCAGGGACCCACAGTCAGGTTAACACAACACAGGAAAGAGGCACAGCTACACTGCAGGTTGAAACACAAGCATGCACTGGATGGTACTGCCACAAACTGCCACATACCTCTAAAACCCTTTCAAAGGTGGTGAGGTAGAACTGTGAAAGCCTGGGAGAAAAGTCAAATATGTTCTTCTAAAGGGCAATGAGAAGGAATTCAGAGAGGTGCTCGTGTGTTTTTCAGTGCAGGCAATCATCGCATTTACATCAGAAGTCCTACCACGAGAACACTGTTACCAGGACCCAGTCAGCTCTGCTGTCATGCTCCCCCTCGCATCCCTTCCATCACCTCCCCAGGCTAATCCAAAAGCAGAAACCTGCCTATCTGGAGAGCAGGCAAAGCCTTTGTGAGCAAGCACAGGTACAACATGCAAGAGTTCAGCTAAGTACCTAATAGCATGCATATGTGATTGGCAGCCTCTGTGTGACACTTACCCTTCTGCTTATTTCTCAGGGTTGCAACTTATTAACAGTGTTACCTTTTCGGGTAAAATAACATCATGTGTAAACATCAGTGACAGGCATTTATTGTGGACAATGCTTTTAATCGAAGATTGAACATTAATAAGCATAGACCCTGGGAATTAACACAATGAAACACTTGCACTTAGCCACTAAAGAGTACTTCTCACAAAGAAAACCCTTTCCTTTTGCTCCTAAAAAGGTCAAAGTCTTCTCTATGTGACAAGGAGAAAAAACACATGGAGTAGAGCATATACAGGCTGCTTTATGTGGCTTAAATTATTTCCATCCATGCGTAAAAAGCATTCCTTTTCAAAGATGCGCACCAAGTTTTTGGATGTGATCTACAACTCCCAGAGACTCTGTTCCTGAAATTATTAGGTTAGCTGCTGAAAGGAGCAATCAAGTTTTACTGTTAATCTTAAAAGCTAATCCTTTTTATTGACTTCCCAGTCAATAAACTTGTAGCTCTGAAACTACTTTCAGGTTTCCTTGAGTAGTAAGAGGGTTTGCATGTACCTGTGCATGTGTTTGAAGCTGCTAATTTCCCTGCTAAGTTGCACTTGCAGGTTAAAACTTTAAAGCAATTTGCTTTGCCTCCTACCATGGGGCCCTACTTCCACAGAAATCAGAACAATGCTTGAGCTGAAAGGACCAAGGGAGTAAGATCAGGACCTTCATATGGTCACAGTTTGTTGCAGGCTGTTACAAGGAGTGAATCTTCCTGAAGAACAGAAAAGGAGGTGGGGGGGGGGGGGAAGTTTTGACCTTTTTTCTTGTAAGAAATCCCATGGATGCAGTCCTGTCATAGAATCATAGAATAGTTAGGGTTGGAAAGGACCTTAAGATCATCGAGTTCCAACCCCCCTGCCATGGGCAGGGACGCCTCCCACCATGCCACCTAAGGCTCTGTCCAACTGGCCTTGAACACCGTGAGCAACGGAGCATTCACAACTTCCCTGTCCCTATTCTTGAATTAAAATCTAGCCCAGAGAGCTAAATAATAGTTAAGCATCACACAGATTTATCATTCTTCAGCTCTAGCCAAGGAAAAGGAAATGAAGGACATGCCAGATGTCTCAGACTACTTCAAGTTGCTGTGAACCAGTTTGGCTGTATTTAGCCATGCACAAGCCCTGCTTACAAGTCTCCTCTTATACCAGCAACCAGCAGCGTGGGACTCCCCAGAAGCCCCAGCATCACCTCAGCAAGAAGAGGACACAGTATGGGAGAGGAAAGCAGGTCTGTTCTCAGCTTACGTGCTATGTCGAACACTGAAATATAAACAGCTCTCTGAGCAGCAGGGAAAACATGAAGGCTTCCTTGGCTTTGTAATTTGTGGTGGGATTTTCTTGTGCAGAGCAGTATGCAAGCTCTGACTGAAGCTCTTCCCGCTGGTGGGGGGCATTCAGGCTGCCGCTCAGAGAGCAGCCCTTCCCTGGGCATCAGGATTAATGCTCTTTGTCCATCGCCAGAACTGAAATTGTCACCATTCATAGCTGCTGGTCAAGCTCAGCAGAGACCAGCCCCTGGGTTCAAAGGTGCAGGGGGAGATTTTCCCCTCCCTCACTATGCAGGAAGTTTTCTTTCAGACAAACCCCCTTTCCAAGACCATTCAACAGCGGGGTGCTGTCCAGCCTTCACTTGCACCAGAAGCCCACAGACACGTAAGCACTTCTCACATCCAGCATGGAGCAGAGGGCAGTGCTCGCTGCCTGCAGAGCCAGGATGTGCGGCAGCTCCCAGCCTCACATTTCTGCTCGGATTTCAGGTGGGCCAGCTCCCCGCCTGCTCCTAGCATGTACAGCGAGCTTCATGCTCTTAACATTTCCCAGAAATTCAAAGTGACAGAACCGGAGGTATTGCAATCTGGAACTCTTAACTTTCGTAAACTGGTGAGAATACTGGAATGTGCATGTTCCTTATTTAACTGCTCCACCAGCTTCTCTTATACACTGCTCGGCACAGCCGTTCAGGATACATATTAGACAACTAACATCTGGACTGAATATCTATTAGGACCATATGCTCTACTCAGCTACAGCATCATGCTGGAGATTGGGAAAATCCAAACCAAATGGAGATATCAGAAACTTTCAAGGGTCAAAAATAAAGTCACTTTGGTTTTCCCAGCCCCAGCGAATATGGTATATTGGCCTGTGCTCCATGCCTCGTGCGAAAGTCTCATTGTAGAAGTAACCTGACTTAAAAAAGGAAAACCAGCTTCAGTATTGTGGTTGAAAACAAATCTACCTCGATGATTTTCCCCCTAGTAAATTTCTGAGTGAGGCAATGCTGGACGCCTCTGTCTCCTAAATGAGAATGACCAGCAAGAGCCCCAACCTTCACTTCCCTATAGATACTTTATGATGGTGTTCTCAGTGTGGGTGTGATGGTTTCCAGTTTCGCCCCAATAGGATTCTCCTGGTTTATGGCTGAAAATGCTATACGTGCCCTAAATGTCCGTGCCTGGGAATGCACCGCTTACATAAACAGAAGCAGCACTTAAATGCCATAAAAGCCCCTCAAGCTATCTGATGGAGCACAGCATGACTCCCTCGCTACTGAGTAAGGAACTGAGAGCATGGAGCGGCTAAAATAATTTTGTACATGAAAGGAAGAAGGCAAAAAGAGTCCCTTTAACCACCTTTACCAGCTTTGAGGCCTGATCAAGAAAAAATTGTAGAATCCCACAGTCTCACTAATGTTTCATGTAGAAGGTGACATCTTAGTGCTTTTAAAACATTACAGGTAAAGCCCTGAGGCACCAGAGGCCAACAGTGCTCATTAGGTAGCAGCAGTATTTATACCTACCCAAATTTCCTGTGACCAAGACTGGTTTGGGGCAGGGAGCAGAACTTAATACCCTGGCTTCTTGGTACTGCTACCACTTCAGATGGATGTGCACATCTCAGTGGTGTCTCAGGCCTCAGATAAAGGCATTTATTCCACCTTAGCTGGGACACCAGGGGAGCTACTGATTTTATCAAAGCAACATCCATACTGTATTTTTTTCAGATCAAACTTGCAACCCTTTAAGATAACCCCAAAATAATTTTGCAAAAGAAACCAATTCAGTTTTCCACTATTGTGTTTGGTTTTTTTGGTTACAAAATTAAATTAGCCAAAATCCCCATATTTAAAAACCTGACATAAAAAAATCCTAACCATCCTTTTTAAACAAATGCTCTTATTTTCTTAATGGTTTAAATGGATGGATCAACACCACAAAGGTGGAGAAAGAAAGTGTGCATAGAATGGATATTTCTGGTCCAGAGGAGGAGAACTGGAAGAGCTGGATGACTAGAGTGTTAGAAATGGGGTGGGATTCAGTAGCACAATGTGCCCAACTGTAAGCTGTAAGGAGTCAGAGCACCATTGCTGCTGTGCCCTGGGAGCTCATCAGCTGAGAATGACAGTGGATGAGAAGGGGCTGGAGGTATTGCCTAGTCACAGGACAAGTGCGAGGCACCAGAATGACCTGGCCTTGAGAAGAGCAGGAGTCTGCTGTGGGAGACGAGGCAAGGTAATTCTCCCAGAGATAAGGCAGCAGTAACGGCCCTGTTCAAGGCCAGAGACCATCACCCATGTTCAGGAAAGATGAAACGGGGAGAGAGAAACAGCAATCAGAGTGACCAGGGAGGCATGGATCCTTAGGATTTTGGCTGGTTTAGCCCTGCAAAATGGACCATGATGGTGGCTGTAGGACCATGGGAGTGCAAAAGGAAAAGGAAGAAATAAGCAACATACAGAGATACTCTTTTCAATAATTGTGTTGGCAAAAGATTCATAACAAACTGTTACATAGCCATAAATGAATATTAATGTTTTCTTCAGGGTGTTAAATTGAGCTACGGTCTCCCAGACAGAGAAAAAATGTGAGGCCTAATAATCCTCCCAAAACATTGACATCCCAGTGAAGTCAACGACAAATTCCTGCCCTCCATCCCTGTGCCTGGCTGCCTGCGGATTCAAGCAGATGTTCCTGAACTCCTTAGTTTCAGCTCCTTGCTGAAGCCTTTTTTTTCTCTCTCTCTTCATTCTTTTTTCTTTAAACTCTGAGGTCTAGAGATTTCGTTTTCTTCAGATGAAAGATTAGATTCTGTCAGTTCTGAGTACATATGTGGGCTGATCTGGCCTATGGGCCGTATGTTTGACACCTCTAGTATACTGTGTTATTGTACCCGGGGGAGGTGACGGGGACTTATTTATAGAGACAGTGTCTGTCAGGGGAAGTTGTAAGTGTGATTTGTGTGGGTTAAAATAGGAAGAATATGTACTCTCTTAAGTGGACACTCGCTCGATTTTAGGCATGGTCAGGGTGAGTGCCCTTTACAAATCTTAACAGCTTTCAATTTATTTCTTTTTTGCGGGAAGACACAATATTTTTGGAATCTTCAAGTTTATCTTTAAACTTGGAGGAATGACAAGTCCGGGGACTTCTGGGACATTTGAAACAGATCTAACCTGTCGTATCTGTGCTGTGAGCAGCTGCAGAAGCCACTGCGGAGTTAGTGCAAATGCTACCTCGCTACAGGGGCAGTGCTCAGCACCCAGGCAGCACAGTGGCAACGTGATGTGGCAGCCACAGAGGCTTTGGTCCTCTGAGCCCCAAGACCGCACTGAGCCACCTCTCTCTTGCTGCTCTCCCTATCCACCACAGAGACATTACAATGCACACAATGCCCTGCACAAGCCTGGTGTTTTGGAAGACCACTTCTTCCAAAATGCCTTAGTATGAAATAAAAAACCACCCTGGGTTAAGGAGGAGAAAAACATCTCCTGTTGACTTCATGACAGGGGCTTTGGGCTTCACCCTATCTCACTGAATCTGTTCCTTCTCTAGCGCAAATTATTTGAGAAAGAAAGTTTCCTGATATTAGCATTTCACACATCACCAAGCGCATTGCTGGTGCTTGAGAAACAGCCAACAAAAATAGCTTCCTCGCAGGGTTTAAGTACATAAGATTTAAAGTAGCCAATGAAGTTTTCAGGCTCCTAGCACTTCAAACAGAAGAGATCCAACAGTAAGCACACAGCTTAAAAACTCTGATCAAACACACTAGTTCACAGCAAGAGCGAGTAGATAAAACAGATGCAAGATTTCTAGACCAAGTCGTTCTCACATATGGTAACACCATCCTCTCTTAGGGGAAAGCAATGATGGCAAACAATGAAAATGCCCTTATTTGAAAGAATTCCTTAGTATGTCTAAACTGTCATCTCTGTTTAATCTCAAATTCACAAAAAAACAATCCCCTTGGTTAGGAGTCTGCTGATACTTTAGGTGTAAAAAAGAAACAAACCTAAACCCCCCACATCTTCCCCCCGCACCCCACCCCCAATTTCCTGGAGCTGCTGCTATGTAAGTTCAGGTGAGAGAAACCGCTTGAGAAGGTTGCCTCAGATTATGGTTTCTGATAGAGCACACTGGGACAGCATCCTTAAAGGTGGGGTCCAGGCTGGGTTAGTCCATTGCCACAGGTCACTAATGTTTCACCAGCAGTTGGCAACAGAGCTGGGACCTCCCACAGCCTCTACATGGCAACCACGGGACAGAACTGGCCTGCCTGTACTCAAATTTCCTTTATGACTCTTTGCATTTAATGAAAAGGTTTTTTTCTTCCTCTGGTCTGGATTGGACATGGCTCATGATCTTGGTGATGGAAAAGCCAATAATTCACCTCACTAGTCAGCCCTGCATTTCCTATGTCCATTTATTATATTAAATTCCAGCTGTTACCAATCATTCATATACTCTCTAGTGCGCGTTCACATCCACATACACTAAAACAGTAATGTCAATTGAAAGGTAGCACTCTTTGGGTTACCCATCTAACAGCCAGGTTATGAAGTGCTGTTTTCCAGCCAAAATGAAAGCTGTGAAATCAGCAAAATAACAGGCTGGTTTCTCTGGTACACACAGCAGCACAGCACCACTGGGTGGGGTGAGACTGCTCTCTCACACCCAGTGAAAGTCTGCTCCTTCGGCTGCTTGATTTAGTCCCACTTTTCTCAGCATTAAATGCATGCAGCAGAGGACTCCGCAGCAAGGAAAAGCTGTTGCTCAGAGGGCAGGTCCAGGGCTGCAGCAGTAGTGCTAGAGGTGACAGCAGCAACGTACCTGTGGTCAGTAGTCCTTGTTTCAGTCCGTTTTGGACCATCTCCTCATGCACAGGCTGAAGAGGCAGATTTAAGGCTGGTTTTAGCTTGTAGGCTTTGCAAGAGGGGACATGTAACTTCTCCTGTTCCCCAGAAAACAGGGATTCACTTGGTGGTGGTGAAGTTAGGAAAAGCCTGCTCCATAATGCATTTTGGCTGTCTTATATCCCATGTTTCTACCACTTAGAAATAAAACTAATAATACCTGGGTTTAACTTACCGGTGCCATTTGCAGGCAGGATCATACCCTGAACTGTTTCAAACTGGCATAGCCATATTGGCCCTGACGATGGATCAGTCTGGGTACCCCAGCTCCTCAAGGGTCTGTCCCCTGATGCTGTGCCTATGGGGCAGTTTAAAATGTCCGTGCCAGTGCCTACAAAGTACTTGCAGAACACATTATCTGGATGATCATGCAGTTCTTCAGGCATCAGATTAGGAACAACCAAACCCAGAGCCCCTCCTGAAACTGAAACAATATCAGCTTTGAGCAAACAGTTGTCCTAAATGAAAATTCATCCCCTGCTAAATTTAACCAGGTTGCATGACAGCACATATGTGTTGATTTCAGAGAGGTTTCTGAGGCATGAGGGAGATCATAAATAGGCCCTAACATCTGAGAAAATTAGACAGAAAACACAGTTTAGCTTTCCGTTACACTTTTGTTTAGAATTCAGCTCAGTATCTGTTCTTCCTTAAATGTCCTGGCACACAGCTTAATTATTAGCAGGGTTTCCTTTGGAGGGAATAGGAAGTGGAAAAGGTTATTTTTATTTCACTGTCATACCCAAATTAATGGGAAAAAATATTTGCAGTGAGAGTTTTTAACTTCTGCAAACTGTGAGTCTGGCTGCTGGCTCACCAAGTATCATAAACTCCCCACGTATGTGTTCTTGCCTGATGTCAGGAAGCCACCAGCACTGTCAGGTTAATCATCCCACGTGTGAATAATCACCCAAACAATGTGAATGGTGGACACAAAGTCGAAGACACAGATTTTCTAACCATAAACTTCAGTCAGGTAAGACCAGGATAGCTGGGCTGTGGTGGGGCTGCAACATCTTCACGCAGCACTGCTGACCCAAGAGCAGAGCTTGCCCTCAGGTTGCAGGCTTCATCTCTAGGACTTACAGCAAATAGAAACAGAGATGGAGGAAAATTATTGTGAGAATAGATTGAAAGAGGCTTTGTATCTATCTCAAAGTAAAGAGACAGCTGATGTTAAACTGCCTGGCTGCATGCTCTGGTCTCTGAGCACTAAAACCCAAAGCCCACAGTGCAGCGTTGTATAGCTTCAACATGAGCTTCACTACACGCAAATGGGATGTACCACTGTACCCCACTGTCAATGGCAGGACATGCCCTGAGGAGATGGGAGCAAAACTGAGAAGGTGCTGGGAACAGAATAAAGCTACTAGCAGGTCTCTATAAAGACAGTGACTTAAGGCAGTCAGGTCTACATTCGGTGATGCAGCTCTCTTCCCGTTCCTTTCCCCTGCTTGGTGTTTGGGCTTTGAGCACACAACCAAAGGCATCACCACAGGGAAGGTCCTGAAGTGCTCAGCTCACAGGGGTGCTGACAGCACTCTCCACCAGCTGCCCTGTGGCCTGGAGAACCTGTGGATCCCCAGTAAAAGTGGGGCTCCATTTCACCTCTTTCCTGATCATTGTCCAGCAGGGCAAACATCCAGCTGGGCATGAAGCATAGAGGTTATTTGTAGGGAATACTAACCTGTTTCAGTTATTTATCTGAACTTTCTTCTGAAATTGAACAAGAGGATGAGGAGAAGAGCCATTTCAAGAGCAATTGCAGTGCACTGGTTTTAAATCTGTGATTTCCCCTGAACGTACTAAATTGTTTGAAACTAGGAAGCGCTGTGAAATCTTTGACATCTACAAGTTTGCTTTTCCTCAAACCTAAATGAAGGAAAATCTCTAAAAAACTTTCAAAGTCAAAACTGCATTCCCAATAAATGAGTAATTATCATGATTTGAAAATGTGTGTCTGATTCACAGATCATACCCCTGCTTCTTGTCGCATTTCTGTCGAAAGTAATGACGCAGGAGGGAAATGCTCTGCGCATTGCCTCTCCTTGCGCAGCAGGTTTGAAGAAGCCAGGAGAAGGCGACACATCTGAAGCCAGCCCCTCACAGGAGCAGAGCAGAGCATCAGCACTGGCACATAGCTCCCTCCTCTCCTCTCTGTCTCACTTAGCAGTCACCTACCCCTGGCAGATACTTACCATTTTCCTTCTACCCAGGATACATAAAAGCAAGCACTAATCAAGTAAATAGTAGTATTAAGTAAATGTTAACGTAAAATAACATCACTGACCTTGTCACTGTGCAAACCTCTGCACTCAAAGTTGACCTACATTTACTTCAGTGTTGTCAAACATTGTTTTAACTGAAAAAACATGCTCTCGTCCACTCAGGAGGAGCACACCAAGGCTTATAAAGCTCTCACAATCAGCATCAAAAAGAAAGGGGCTGTAACTTTTCACTAGGATAGACTGCATGTCCCATCTCAACTCCTTCATTCTAAGAGTCTCAGATTTAAAGCTGTTATTCTCAAAAAAGCACTTGAATTGTTTACAAATCTTTAAATAAAGTAAGCAGAAGACATAGTATTTCCCTTAGAGTGTTGGCAACTTGAATTTTTTTCCTGTATCTTAGACACAAGTAACCTGTGTTTTACGCTTTCCCCAGCACAGAAGTTGTGAGCAGTGGTAACCCGGGGCTCCTAAATGCCATACACCATGCACAGATGAACCCTCTGGATGCTCAGCACAAGAGATTTTCCTTATTTTGAGAGCACCACTTGGAAAGCTTCAGGTTTACATGAAAATGTTATAAAACTGGAGGAGTGAGGCTGAATACAAGTGCTCTGTTTTCCCGGAGATTTCAATGTCTCTTTGGTCCTGCTCTCAACAATCTGGAAGAACATACAGGTCCTCTAGGTGCTGGAGACCATGGCCAAACCCTAAGGCATGAGGGGTGTTTGAGGAGGTCAGGGAGGCAGTAAGATGAAGAACAAGGTTTAAAAGAAGTATGGCCTGAAAAGGGAAGTAAAAGAAAGGAGGGGCAGGGGATGGCATGGAGATCTGAGATGAATGAAGGAAGGACATCTGTGGAGGCAGCTGATGCCAGTGCATGATGTCCTGCATGCTTTGTCCCCTGGCTTTCCTTGTCAGAGGAACATGGTGATTGTGTTGGTGGGCCTCTCAAACTGTGTAAAAATGCTTTTCTTTCACATGTTGTGCTAGAACTGAAATACTTGGGCTTTAATATATGAATTTCTGGCTAGTTTTCTTGGGGTAGCTGGGTCATATTTTTCTTTTACATACAAAAATCTTTTAAAACTTTTCTTTCTGTGTATAAACTACATTTTTGTTGTTGTTTCCCTCATCAGCTCAAAGTTTCATCTGATATATAAACACAAATACCTGTGCTTACTGTCATAGCTGCTAAATCCCACAGAAAACTTTGCCAAAGGTGCACCTTTGGGGATGTAGCAAGACTAACAACATAAGTCCATGCAGGAGTATGTTTGGATTATGCACAAATAGAGCATAAAGTTAAACTGCGCTAGAATGAAAACCTTACTGTTTGGGAATATGAAATTTCCCCATCTGTTTCCATCAGACATGGCTGAGTGGATGCTCCAGCACCCTCAAAGGAATGTCTATGTTAGGGGGACAATGTTTTCTACTCAAAGCTTTTGAATAGTCAGATTTTAAAATTTAATTGAATTCCATTTTCTTAAGGAAAAGTCCAAGCCACACAAGGAAGGACCCACCAAAACAAAGCTGAATCAGTTTGGATGGGAAAAAAAAGAAGTCAGAATCCCACAGATGAAACAGCGCAGGAATCATGCTGACTCGTGCTTCCAGACTTTCCAAGAAATGTTCAGCTGCTAATGAGAAGATCTGGCCAGTCTCTTCCCGGATACTCAGGGTTCAAACTCCCCGCTAATGGGTAAGCAATATTTACTCAATGCACTTCATCCCTTAAACCAAGATATTGCTCTTGGCAAAGAAATATGTTCAAGTCTAAAGGGAGTGGTCTCCATCTCCTTAGGCTTCTACATAAAGACATAGAAAAATAAGAACTTAGACCTCCCCTGGGTCAAAATATCAGTTTACCCCAAGAAAATAAATATGCCTTCTATGCAATAGAATTACAGGTCAGCTGAGAAACTTGGAATGAAGGAAAGCAGATCCATACATTGGCAAATTCACGCACTCCCTCGGCTTTGAGGGATGCCAACAAATCCATTACTGCGATAGGATTTTGTACTGAGGGAGTCCTACTTCAGAATTTACAGGCTTAATATAAGGAACTTTGGATGGAAAGGAAAGAAGTTCCCCTCCCGTTCACTATTTTCCAATGGAAAAGCATTTTTCCCAAGTGAAAAGTAAATTGCTGAGAAAATGCAACTGAAATTATTAGAATTGCCGAAGGTTTTCCACTTAATTTCGTTCTCATCCTTCTCCCCCCCAAATTCCCACGATAGTCAATGTCAGAAGATTTCACTTACTCTTGAATTACTCCTCCCAAATCATAAATATTTATCACGTGAACGGTGTCCTTACAAGTCTCTCACATTCATGAAAGCAAGCAGTTTGTGCAGGATTTGACCTTGAAAATCTTCCCCAGTCTCACTGATAGGAGCCAGTGTTGTTTTTCCCTTTTAATAGCCTTATGCCAGACAGACAGAACAGCCAGACAGACCACACGCAGAGTATTAAAAACAGTTAAGGGTGTGTGATTTTGGTATAGGGAGAAAATGGCCACTACAGGGTAAATGGGAGGTGGTACGGTGGAAGGGGGGTTTGTTCATTAATAATGAAAGGACATTGGAACATGGTTAATTCAACATAAAAAAGCCAACTTCTTCAGCTAGAAAATGCAATCGATTGTCTGAAGTAATGGAGGAATTAGAAAACATGTCCAACCTTTATGCTTTGGATTCCTAAGCAGCTGCTAGACTTTGATGTTGGAAAAAACACCACAGTGATGCCTAAAAGCAAGAGGGTAGATTGTATGAACCGTCACCATCTCTTCCACAAACCCCTGTACTGAAATAACTGTAGTGCCCTAGCCTCCCAGTGCAGACCCCTGCCATAAACACGTGTCATACAATGCACATGGATAAATACCAAGCTTCAGTCTATGACTGACACTTGAACACTGAAGAAGCAGCACAGCCCAAGACAGAATGGACCAGGAAGCAAGAGGCAATGCTGCTTTGGCCAGCTCTGCTGTGAGAAGCAGGAGGAGGCATTTTGTTTCCCTGCATCTGTGCTTTCCTCCTCCATATCTTCTGTCGGATCTGTAAGAGTGCCCAGTCACGGGGCTTGCAGCAAGGACCTGATTCACACCCAGCCCTCGAGGCAGGCATGGTAGGAGCAGAATTTGCACACACAGCTGCACTGCACCCTGTCCCCTGTCACCTTGAGGTTGTTCCTTGGACTATCACTGATCTTTTAAAACACAAACAAAGAAACTCAACATGAAAGTCAATGAAACTCAGGGCAGCCAAAGAGAGAAGGAATCTCGGCCAGCTGACTGAGGTGGGCTTGTTCTTGCTTTTATTGAGAAGAGATGATTTCCAAGAGTTTCAGTGAGTGCTGTATTATCATTCAAGGGCAAATCTGACTCCCATGTTAAATTAATGCTAGGCAGGCCACAGACCTTATACAAAGGTATCAATGGAGGGGGCTGCACAGTCAGAGAAACCTCCCTGAGAAGCTACCTCGCCAAGACCAGAGAAGAACATGTATAAACACGTCAGGATTTGCATTGATGCTTGTGGCACAGAAAGAATCTCTGGGTCCATATCAATTTATCAACCAAGAAAAGAG
This sequence comes from Amazona ochrocephala, assembly GCA_039720435.1. Taxonomy (NCBI): domain Eukaryota; kingdom Metazoa; phylum Chordata; class Aves; order Psittaciformes; family Psittacidae; genus Amazona; species Amazona ochrocephala. Next base: position 74,002,186 of record CM077881.1, on the reverse strand, counting down.
AAAGTCACCAAGTCTTGCAGAAAAGAAGATCTGGTCCTGTCACCAAGGAAGATGACCTGGTCAGAAAACCCATTGCCTGCCCCTTCTTTCTGAGTCTCCCCTCCAGCCCCTTTATCTTCCAGTAGATGTTTTGATAAAAATAAGGGGAAAAAAGATGTTTTTGTGAGAAATTTCCTTGATTTCCCAAGGCTGTATGGTGAAACACAATGATGTTTTGGCCAAGTTTTCTCCTCCGTCTCACTTCTCTGGCACACAATAGAGTCCCATTCTTGTTGCAGGAGGTGATTACTCATGGTATCTCTGTCAAAGGAACATGTCCATTGAAAAATGGGTTTTGGAAAAGTCACTTATTTTCCATTGGCCTTAAAAAGACCATCGAATGAAAGAGCCTCTCTATTCAAAATCCTTGTTTAAGATCAGGAACCTTGTCTGTATTCAGCAGCATCTCAGTATGACTGAAAGAGGGGACAGTTTCCCAAGGATGATTTGGGCTTCTTATCACTTCTTTCATTTGCGTTCCCCAGCCTACCACATTGTCTCAATCATACCCCACCAACTAACCTGAATACAAGCTACTAAATCAGATCAGCAGCTGGCTGTGTTCAAGACCAGGTTGAATGAGGCTTGGAGCAACCTGGTCTAGTGGAGGGTGTCCCTGCCCAGGGCAGGGGGGCTGGAATGAGATGATCTTCAAGGTCCCTTCCAACTCAAACTTCAGTGTGATTCTCTGTGTGTGTGCGTGTGTGTGCAGGGAAGTCCTATCCCAGGGAACAAAGAAAGAATAAAAAAATAAAGGGGCCTTAAATATTCTTCAGGAATGCAAAAAATGGGCTTGTATCATGAAGCAAAAGAAATATTTTCCATCACCACAATGAAATATTTATTAATAGCAGACACTAAATAATCTAGTACAGACTTGTTCACCAGAGTGCAGATTTTAGCAGGAGTCTCTGAGAACCGAAGCCCATTTAATCGTAATGAATAATAGCACAGATTTCCTATATTTGGTCTCATATTTTGCAGAAAGTGTTAGCAAGTAAACATGGATATTCCCAAACTGTGAATATTTAGTTAAGTTCCATTCTGATGTTCCTTGTTCTGAATATTACTCTATGAATTATTAAATTGCAACCGATTTTCATGAGAATGACTTATTTTATTTGCAAAAATTGCTGCTTTCTTCCACCTGAAGTTAAATCCACTACACATGGAGACAACTAGAGGCAATATATTCTTGAAAAGGATCATAAGATCCGAGCCAAAGTACGTATTGTATGAAAACCAGAAATTATACTTTCATTTGAGTGTCATACACACATAATGGCTTCATACAAATGAGGATTTTTACCAAATGGCTTACTACTTTTAGAAGTTCATAGGTAGAAATTAGTTTAGTTGAGCATATGCTACTGACCGAGCATTTTCACTTCATTTACACCTCCTGTCTCTGACCAGAAATAGGCAAAGAATCCATATCACAAATGCAGAGTGTAAGGAGCAGAGGAGTCTGAAGAGGAGAAACCAAGTCCTCTCCGTGCACGGGTCTCTGCACTGGCAGGGGAAGCCCTGTTCCAAGCTACTATATGGCACCAAAGAGCCCATTTCATGCTGAGTGGTGGAGGGGAGACAAGAACTTATGCCCAGGCGGAAGCCAATGCCCTGCACTAGATCACCAACTTCTGTTTGCCATGCTCGCTTAAAACTCTTCCACTCTTTCCCGTGAGACTGGATGCTGCTAGGAGCAGTAACTTCTCCCTGTGGGGTTGTATGAGTCCTAGTAAAATGATCATGACCTCACAAGAACTCCATCTGTGTACACCTTCTCCATGGAGATGAGAAGTGCTCATGTCTCAGCAGCGTGTGCTGGGTTCAGCAGTAGCAGTCATTTTTCTCCTTCTTAGTAGCTGCTGCAGTGCTGTGTTTTTGATTTTTGGCCTGGGAACAGTGCTGATAACACCGATGTTTTTAGTTACTGCTCAGTAATGTTTACTCTGACCAAGGACTTTCTGAGCCTCATGCTCTGCCAGGGAGGAGGGGAAGCCGGGAGGAAGCAGAGACAGGACACCTGACCCAAACTGACCAAAGAGGTATTCCATACCACAGCATGTCATGCCCAGGATGTAAAAACTAGGGGCAGTTACCCAGAAGGGTGGGGGGCGCACTGCTGGGTCGGGCTGGGTATCGGTCGGCGGGTAGTGAGTGGTTCTATTCTCTTCTCTTATTATTTCCCTTATCATTATTATTATTGGTGGTAGCAGCAGTGGTTTGTGTTATACCTTAGTTACTGGACTGTTCTTATCTCAACCTGTGGGAGTTACATTCTTTCAATTCTCCTCCCCATCCGTCCAGGGGCAGGGGTGGGAAGGAGAGGGAGTGAGGAACGGCTGAATGGCTCTGGGTTGCTGGCTGGGCTTAAACCACGACATGTACCAAGCTTCATTGGAACTGATCCTTGTCCCCAAGTCCTCGTGAGCTGAGGCAGGATGGCGGAAGGGCAGGGGAAGGCAGGAGCATTGCAGACATTGGGGGGGGGGGGGGGGGGGGGGGGGAGAAAAGGGGGGAGTGAGAGGCTGTGTGGCTGATTGAGCTTAAACCATGACACAGTGTTATTAGCGAAGAGTCAGATAAAGAACAGACCTCCAGCAACTGAATTCTCTGGGGGCAAAGAAACGGGATACTTCTAAACTCACATAACAAAAAAACTGTAAGCATTAAATAATGGTCCCACAGATGTGCAAAAGTACAGAGGAATAATTAACATCAACACAATTTCACAGAGTCAGCTACTCGCACTCCTGCTCCCAGAACCATCCTACAACCATCACACAGGCACGGTGGAAATACCTTTTACTCCGGTAGAAAACATTTTTCTAATACTGAGACCACATAGGGAAGGGAGAAAAGAAGATACTCATGTCTACAGCTGCAATTTCTCCACACCAGGCATACTGCTCAGGCCTGTGGGCTCGTACTGCTGCTGCCAAGTGGTCAAGCCTTTGCTGCTGTTTTCATGGCAATCTGCACGGCATGGCTCAGTGGCTCATGATTTATTTTTTCCAAAAATGACACTATATTCGACAAGTACCAAGCGACAGCGGCAAGCTTATTTGACCACTCTGCTGCTGGGAAGCTTAGGAGAGGCTCAAAGGTACCTTACAATTGTCCTGCTTATTTTAACACACCATACACGAAGCTGCAAATCAGCCTGACAGCATGGAGAAGCCTCTGATTAGACAGCAAACTTCACTTTCTGTCCTTTTTAAGTGTAACATTTTCATTCTCACACATGTGCATGCTCATTTGGGAAGCATCTGACTAGTTCTGGCATCAGATTTGGACACCTTAATGTGTGCATCTTCCTCACAGTCTCATAGCACTGAATAACACATGAAGCTGCATTTGTCTAGAGGTCTGCTCAGCTCAGCCTGGGCGGGTGAAGAGGCAGATATTTATTTACACTGCTCCCAAGATGAGTGAGACCCGAGCGGGCTGGTGCAGGGTGTGCAGCACCTGACTGCAAGCTGAGCCACTGGTTTCAGCACAAGCCCTCAGAGACCAAGGCACTGCTCAGCTGATGCTGGTCCTTGTCTTTGAGCCTTGTATAGGTCATTGCTGTCAGGAGCAACCAGAATGACTGCCCTTAGCTAGGACTTCTCACCTGCTGTCTACAAAGCAGTTGTATTTAGAACAATAAACCACAGTACCTATGTAATATTTCTCAGCAAATACTGGCTTTCAGTGGCAAGTGCCAGTGATAAGCACAAATTCATTTGATAAACCATGTCCTGTCTAGCAAGAAACCCAAACCCTTCCTGCAGAGGAAAACCATCCTTTAATGTTAGATAGGGTTAGGCCTGCATAGGCTTCTCTCTCTCTTACAGCAATACACTCTGCTAGAGGTAATGGGAGTAGAGTGATAACTAGGTCATTCCTACAGCACAGAATAGATTTTGCATGGAAAATCCCATCATTGTCTTGTATAAACAAGTCCAAAATGCATTTATAGGATAGGTTTGGGTTTTTTCAGCTTGCAAGAGGGTTTAAATTTTTTTCCTCGCCACACGAACTGCCAACTAAACTGAGAAGCAGAAATCCTAAATAAAAGTTTAAAACCAACCACCAACTGTTTAGAAACCGAAAAAGAAACCCTACTTAGGAAATCAGCCCTTTTAAGACAGTGCTCCAGTAAGATGCCAGGGACAGGTCACTTGATTGTCTCCTTGGAATAACCACATTTTAGGTTTTCAGAGTAAAATATATGAGGGTGGGCAGCCAAGAGGGCTCAGATTTTAACACAAAGGGTAATCTGGTCTGGCGCAGTCTGGTCACTGCAGCAGTGTATGTGAAGGTTAGGTTTTATGTTTATTAGCATCATCCAGATGGCGTTTTATGTCCTTAATAACTTTGTCCCTGACTAAGCCATGAACCTACTGTTTGACAAACACTGTAGGAAATACCCATCAGCAGAAAAGCCATTTTGTAATGAGGGGTAGAGCCTGTATGTTTAAGATGCCTAAAATTTACGTCTATGTACCTGTCACCTTTTGCTGTGTACACTTAACATTGTAAAGTACTTTAAGCAGTTGTCATTAAGCTAAAGGGTCTGGACAAAAGCCTGGGAGCCCTCCAGCTCCTTGCAGCATGCTGCTGAGCTCCTCCCCAGCCCTTCTATATATTTGGCCCCTCTGAGGAAAGGAGGGCTGAGGCATTTGCAGGGTGCTGGGGCTGGCTCCCATCTCCCCCATGTGCCTCATGCCATGCTGGGAAGTTCACATCAAGAATGTTGAGTTGGGGCAAACCCACCTTTCTCACAAGGCTGTTACAACAATTCAATTATCTCCACTGACAGAGCACCTTGCAACCCCCAAGGGGAACAGGTTCCGTACTTCATTAGCAAAGTTATCTCCAACATGTTGTCCCAAACACCGTATGTCTTACAGAACCTCCAGAATTTACTGTATTTTGATGGCAAAGAAGAAAGCTTCTCTTCTAATTAGTGGGACTTGCAACTTTGTGTGGGGAAAGAAACATTTTAGTTTCCAATTGTTAAGGACTGCTGACAGTGATTTTAGTAAGACCATCCTTGACCTGTAGGATATCTCAGCAGCCCAGCAGTTTCTTTCGGCACCTCAGAGGTGCACAAGTTTTTCCACTTTCAATCTAAACTGAAAAATGTTTGATTTCTTCCTAGCTGCAAAATACACGGTCAAGACATTCCTCCAAAACTAGCAAAAGATACTGCACATTTGCAGACAGCGAAGACCTGAGCACAGCCCATGTCAGGAGCTGGGGTGGGCAGGGAGCCTGCTGAGTGCAGCCTCCCACATAGCTCCCCTTGTGATGCTCAGGGAGCTTGTGATGCTCAGGGAACTTGTACAGTTGTGTGATTTCATACCCAGGCAGCCTCACGTGCAGATGCCTACATGACATTTAAAAACTGAGCTGTGGCCAGCTATCATATACTGATCAAACGTATGGGCTAAAAGATAATGAGTTTAAACAATCCAGGAGACTCTACATAGTTGTCCAGCTGGTTTACTGAACTAATTTAAATTTAATTTGTTCAGCTTCATGATTCAGACAAGGCCAGAATGAATGTTAGCAGCACTTTTGGTGTTTCATGACACAATTTACTTCGAATTAAAGCAACTGGAAAAAACCCTTGTGCTCAGGGAAGGATGTATGTATCGCTGTTGAAGCAGACACTGGCAGTAGTGACATCAGCATGTTTTTTTAAGCATACGTTCGTCTTTTGCAGGGATATTTTGAGACCCTAAAAATGTCACTACAGAACTGTCCCAGTTTTTGATTTTGAAAATGTCACCTGTGTCATCGTTGGAACTGGGCTGTTATTTCCAGAACTAACCATTTGGGGAATGGTTTACGCGAAACTGAAACCTTAGCACCAGCTCTGCAGCGAAAGGGAGAAGGCAAAAGTGCTGGCGCTCGCACTGGTGCTGGAGTCATCCAGGAATTGGCTGGCTTACCTCAGGCCAGCCTTCCCCTTGCCAGAATTCAGAAATTCACATTTCTTTTCAAATTTGCTATTTTCTTGAGGCATTCATTTTGAACGTGACCAGCTGTTCTCAGAACAGGGATCTGGAGCCATATTCTATATTTTTAGAGCAGGCATCTTTCCTGTTAAACAGAAAGATGAGAAACTCCAAATTAGAATATGGTGAGGAGGAACAGAAGAAAATTCACAAGTGCAAAGCTGCTGCTGTTCACCCAAAAGGCTCCCAACAAAGATGCAGGGCGACTTTCCCGGTAACCCACCACAGTTTAACTGAAAAAGGAGCAGAAAAGAAGCCAGGGCAACCACACAGCAAAAAGCAGCTCACCAGGAGCCCCAGGGTTTGGTGCCATGATCAGCTGAAGGTACCAAAAGGAGCAGCCCCACCTCTGGCACAGGCCCCTGCTCCTCCCTTGGGCCAGCACCAACACCGACACAGCTGTCTCAGGGTCTAGCTCAAGGATCTTATGAAGCTACAGACTAATCTGGCAAAAAAGATAATCCAGGTTTGGATGGAGCAAGTCTCTCAGCTGCTCCACGGTGTGCACACTGGTGCTGTCACAATGACTGGGATGGAGAGTAGGACTAGTAGTGAAGTGACAGCAAATGTGCCATCTGAGTAAAATTACCATGCATTTCCTATGACACTGGAAATAATGAAGCCAAAGCTCACAGGGTCCTTGGGCTGTGAGCTGCTAGGCAAGTGTTACAGGTACGCAGGTGGTACCGCACAGGTTCTCCAGGCATGCTCATCATCTGATAGCTGGTAACATGCGTGTTCATGCCACATCCTTTCCATCTGTAAAAACTGACTGAGCATTTCTGCTCTAACCAGCCACATATATTCCTAAAATTTCAGGAAATTAATTATCATTGATAATTAACTGTTTCAGCCAATTTGGTTGAGGACAGCCATCAGCTTCCACTGCCTTTGAATGTGGTAAAAATTAAACAAAACAACATTACTAAGTAATCCCATATCCTTAACAAGTCATCCAAAAGAAGAACCAAAACAGCACAAAAAATCCCCAACCCATCAACACTAAGCTTAAGGGAAACTTATTTAGAAGACCATCCCTGGGTCACTGTCTCTATAATGCCTTTGCCTTGAGTGGATGCTTCCCTAAAGAGGTCCCCAGCCTCTTTGGAGGTCAGCAATTTTATGCTGTTTTACAGGTGGGAGGCTGAAGAATGAAGGAAGAAGACACCGTGTGAATTCAGCGATCGATAGATCAAGTTTGTTTCCTTACCCACTAGGTAGTGCCACTTCTTTTTAATTTATTTCTATGTTGATACATCTTAGATATTTGGGAAAAAAAAACCCACATCATAAGCCCAAAATAGTGAAATATTAACTTATTCCTATAACCAAGCCTCAAAAGTTCATCTATAATTTTTCATGTTGTTCCTTATTCTCACCAAGTTAACCAAGGTTTCAAAATGTCACATTTTCATAAAGCCCTGCATTTATCGGCTGACTGTACATGCATCCCCCATCATTTGGCCATTTTAAATATTTCCCTTTAAGAGGGAAGTTTTGGGTTATTCCACATCACCACATTTCTGAAATTAATGATTCAAATTTGTCACAAGTAAGTTGAAAAATTTCACTCACCCACTCTGTGCTGTCAGGATATACAAAGCCAGATTAAATGCTCTGTGGGAGACTTCACCCCTAATTAAGCATTTAACCAAGGGAGCTTATCCCTCCACAGTGGAGGTAGGGCCCTTCCCTGTTCTGCTTCAGGATAAATTGCACTGAGTGGGCCAACTCAGAGGAGATGATTTAAAGGACCCAGGTCTACTCTCTTCTTGCCAGCCCTGAGCCAGCAGCATACGGACAGCCTGTCCCACCTCCCATGTGTGTGTCACGAGTGGGGTGCTACCAGCATACAGACAACCTGTCCCACCTCCCATGTGAATCCAAAGGCCCATCCACCCTGCAAGAACAGCGTGTTAAATCACCTTTTTTTACAGAACTCAAAAAAGCAGAGCCCCTTCAAAGGGCCTCCAAAAGTCCTTTTCTTCCTTTGAGAAGCAAAACCCCCCAAAATTCAAGGTTGCATTTGGACAAGAGAGTGCCACTTGTTTTCCCAAACTCCTCTCAACTCTTGGGTGTAGAAGAACATTTTAGATGAAGGTGAAAGAAGGCCACTCGTGCAAATGGATGCCTATTGTTGCCCTGTGTTGTTCAGAAAAGGTAGCCACTTGCAGCAGTGAGGGTTTCTCACACAACACACTATACTATACACTGCTCTCAGCCCCAAAGAAAAATATGGGATCCAGTGAGTAATACTGTGATAAGACAGAGTACATTTGCTTTACATTGGTAATTTTAAAGATGAAAGGGTATGAAACACCCTTGGCTTGTTATTAGGAAATGCCTTGTTAGCCACTTTCTTTTGAATTCACTCAGTGCCATTTGCAGAAAAGCCATTTCTCCCCAGGAACTGTTTCTTTTCAGACTGCTTTTTCCCTTGCTTCCCAGCAATTTCTGTTTTCAGAGTAATGAAGACCAATGTGGTTCTCTTCTACACCATTTCACTACATTTACTTTTTTCTAAATAATTGATCATATCTCTGTAATTTTATACTTCTATTCTAAAACATAGGATATGTACAGTCACTACTCAGCATGGCCAGTGAATTATGGCTAATTTGGGATTTTAAATACAAAGATTATAAAAGTGCTGGTTAAAGTGCTGCCAAGTGAACTAAACTTAGTGTTCATGGTATCTGACTAAATATATGTTTTTTAAGTAATAAGAAGGAGTTGTTATTGAAACTGCAATCATCTTTCACAATAAATACTGTTTTCCTTGAAGGCTTCTATACAATAAAGTTGTATCAGTACTTGGGTATAGTGTACTTATAATTAGCGCAAATATAGAGAAAACACACTAATGTTTCTTAAACTGCATTTCTTTTGGTTATGCTAATGGAAGAACAATTTGGTGTGCCACATGCACCAAGGACTGATACAACAACAGTTGTATGCAGGGACATTTTTATATGTAATCAATATTTTAAAGAGGAGGTAAGCTTCATGGACTGTTAATAGGAAAAGGCTTAGGGGTTGAGTGACAATGTTGATATTGTTTAGACTGAGATTTCCTAGGTATATTCAAACCCACGTAACTACAGCGTAGATGAACACCCCTGAGACCTGCTGAACTCTGCCAGGATGAAAGCTGTGCAAAATTAGCAACTAGCATTAAGTTTGAGACTCAGGTACTCCAATGGAAAAACAAGCTTTATCATGAGATTTAAAATCAAAGCTTATAAGCATTTAAAAATCAAAGTTTTGTTTTCTCTCTGCTGTTACTTCAGGCAATTAAAAGAAACAGCAGAATTTACTTTTTAAAATTTATATATACATTTAAATAATATACATCTACAACACGCATATTAAAAATATCTACTCCTTTCCTAAGCAGATTACAGTGACAACGTATATACAGCAACAAGTTTGCTTGTGGTATCAGGAAAGCAACAAGGAAAAGTTTAAAATTTATATGGGGGGAAACTGAACAGAGTTTAAGACTGAGTGAGGTTAAGGGGGTTTTTTTGCTCTTGCGTACAGAAAAATTCTAGCCGTGGGTTCTGTCACCAAAACCTGAACTTCACTTTTATAAAGCATCCTGCTAATTGCACTCACGTATTTTACTGAAATCATGTCACCCATCCCGATGAGATCAATGAGGCATTAAACACATGAACAACTAAAGGATCAGGAGCCTACATGCCTATTTATTGTAGTACCTTCTGTGACTCTAAGGTTGACAAGGTCCTATGCTGTTCTTGTGCAGTAAGGGAATTGGTTTCCTTATGACATATCTTCCCTCTTTCAGGGAGATGCACTGTATGCATGCATGCATGCATGCACTTTAAAAGCCTGGAAGAAGGAGCAAGTCTTTCTAGTAAAAGCAACATAGGGTGTGCAGTTGTCACTGCTAGCATACTCCTTCAGATGCCCAAATACAGTTGGCACCCCCAGAGGAGCATTACATAGCTGTCCTCACAAAGGCCTGATGTCTCTTCGCATGGGACCTTTCCACTCAGATGGGGACAAGACAGTGCCACCGTGCTGGGACCACTCAGGGATGTGGATCCTAGCCTCGCTTATAGGAACAAAGCTGCAGGGTCTGTCCCAAGACTTCTCTGCCTGCCCTGGCTTTGTCAGAAATGCCATACAACATGGTGAGGAGGAGACAGCCCTGCTGCCTGCGCGGGTGCAGGCAGGCGAGGGACAGAGGGAGCGAGGGAGGAACCCACAGATTTGTCCTTCATCCCTGACTGCACCATGGCTGAGACATATGAAAGTGTCAAACCCCAAAATGTCAGCACAGAGCCTGACGTTTCAGACATACAAGTCTGTGAGAAACTCTCTGATCAACTGCCTCCAGGGCATCTTTTATCCTGGACCCCTTTCAAACGAGATGGTTTGTGGATGCAGGATGGAGAGCACATCCAACGCATCAAGCCTTCCTTGCCCATTGCCTCGGGAAGAGCCTGATGAAGAGGATGCCTTAGGGCCACACATCTTCCCTTGTCCCACTCCCCTCCCTTGCCTGCGTCCTGCCTCAAAATGCTCCAGGACCAGATGCCACCTGACATCGCCTGACACCCACCCAAAGCCACCTGGTCCCTTCAAGTCATTTGGCTCAGACTAAACCTCCTCTGGGAGGCTGCCCCAACCGAGGAGCAGAGATGGTGGGGATGGCCAGCGGAGCCTCGCCGAGACCCTCACATGAGTCATGGACAGCTGCTGGTCGCACTTATCATGTTAAGGCTGGTCCAGCTGCCTTATTAAAGGAGATTTCTTAGCGGAAGAAGGTGATTTTTAGAACTTGAAACTTTTTCATGTGAAAATGGCAGTTTTGACAAAGGCCTTTCATTCTGTGATGGAGATAATCAAAATGAAAAATCTCATCTTGAATCAAAATGAAAAGAAATGGAAAAATGAAACAGTTACACTTTCTGTTTTGACATTTCCCATTCAAAACTCCTCAGAATCCTTTCCCTGCTGTGCGAAAATGTTCCTTTTCTGATTTTTATTTTTTTATTTGTTTCACTGGGGGAAAAGAATTTGGAAATGCTGACATTTCTTGCATGAGATATTTCAAGCTTTATCTAGAGAAGTTGTGCCTACAAGTACACTGAGTAAGGGTTGGTTCCTTGCGCCCCACCCCACGAGTGTTTTAGAAGACTTGTTGGAAAATACAAATTTGAATAACAACTTTCCAGTATTAAAAGCAAAGTCAATGGGTTATGTTTTTCTCCTTGAATCCAGACACTTTTCTGCGATTTCAAATACTAAAAGGTAACCAGATTTAAAACCAATTTCACAGCAGAAATGCTTCCATAGAAAATGATAGACCAGCTGATGCAACTGGCAAAATTCACACTTTTAATTAAAATGATTAAACACAAGAGACCCCATTGCCTGTTTTATGTATAAAACAACAACAAAGTAGGGATTTATGAAAGAAAAATTGTGTTTCTGTATATCTTAAAGGAAAAGCTGAGAATTGAATTTAAATTGAGGATTTTTATGTGAGGTGTTACACTCTTTACTTCTGCAGACTACTAGTACAAATCTGAGACTAGCCCAATGTTCAGATATTATGCCATCAAAGGCAATCTGCTGTTACACACGTCTTCTGTAAAATCTGTGTATATACACTGGAAGCCTCTGTTAATTTCAGTGATATTCGAGCAGTCTATAGAACATGAAATTAATCTTTTCCCTGATGGCCAAAGGTATTCCCATTGCAAAACAAGCCTCATTGAAATAGTACATATTTTCACTGTTTTTACAACAAGCATTATACAACAATGATTTGTCATGTTTTAAAATGCAGAACTCCTCTGAAACGAGTAAACAGCTTTCATGAAGAGATCAAGAAGAATATATATTTTTAGACTATTAAATGTATTTATAGATTATTTTACATTCAGGTTCCCTGCAAAAATAATACTATATTCTGTCTATAGATCTTCCTCTTAATAAGCTCAGTAGAGACGTCTTGTTCATTTCTTGGGAAGTAACGCTCTCTATAAGAATTATCTGTAAATGCCGTTAAATTAACGTCTTCAACTGCTTTTACTCCACAATCATGAAAATAACTATATCCAGAATCATTTCACTTTAAAAAAGTCATTTTAGTCTAAAGTTTGGCAAAAAAATAAACTGAAATGCTTAGAAATTTACATTTTTGTCACTCCATAAATCAAAACTTACTTTACATATTAGAACAATTTTTGTGAGAATTTTGGATCTGAGCTGATAACCTTTTGCCAAGTTTTAACGAAATGCAAATTGAAACATCTGAGATATTAAACAGACAATCGAGGTTTATGGTTACATCATAAGATTATTGCCCAGTAACACTGCATACTATGGCCCCAATTCTGAAACACTCACAGGCTTTATGTATGCAAGCAACCCTTGTGAACACAAATATATGTGCTAATATAACCTCATGGCATCGAGAACACAATGTTGTATCAGCAATTGACATGCAAACTGTTTTGCTAAGGGAACATTCCTCCAAAAGATGTAGGAGGGTGTATGTGTAGAAAAGGGCAGCAAACGATGGCAGAAGCTTAATTATAGTACCACTAATGGCAGGAAGAGAATACAGCGTTGAAGACAGCCAGCAGCATTAGCTCAGAGCAGCTACAGAGCATACAGGACCAGCTCCCTGGCTTGTGTGAGCTGGAGTGGGTTCATTGGAGTCTTATTATATGGATTTTCATCAGATCAGGATCTGATCCATGTCTGTAGAGGCTGTACAAAATAAAAAGCCCACTGGCTGATAAAGAATGAAGACTAGGTACTCCCTTGTAGGTCACCAACAAGCATCCTGGCACTAATGTCTTCTCCCTCAGAAGCGCACGCTGTAGATGCACACCACAATGCAGACCTTATGTAGTGCTGAGGGAAGTGTTAATTAATATCTTTAATCATTGCATACTACAGCAAGATAAGTGTCTTTCCAGACACCACATGTAAGACTCAATTACAGCCACTGCCCACTCTCACACCTCACAGAGGCAATGTCGACGTGTTCCTCCTGTTAAGCCTGGGATTTGCTTTCACAATAGCCTCCAGGAAGAGCTAAACATGCAAAACTTTCTGCATTTATGGTTCATATTAATTTGTCTGTGGCCTCTGCAAAAACTACAGACAAATTTCTAACAATGGAGAAACGATTGTTTTAAATGAACTATTGTTAATAATGAAGGTTATGCAATACTCAGTAAGAAAGGTCAGATGTGAAGAGAAGGGATTCACCTGATGCTCAGAGATACACCGATACCAAACCTAGGTCCTCAGGGGGAACAACCAGCATGGGGCTGTTGGTTGAGGCTGGCATCAGTTTCATGCATGGGGTGAAGTTCCTCCTCCTCTCGTGTCCAAAGCAGAGAAGACAACAGGAAGACCTCTGAGGGGGTCCACAGCATATTTACCAGAGGAGTGCCAAGTGCTACAAAAATACGTGCACCGCAAACAGTTCACTGGGAGGTCACTAACCAGCGGATGCCCCCAAAGTCTTGTTGTTCAGTTCTTCTAACCAGATAAATTGAGACTAAATTGTAGGCTAAGCTTTTCTCTGGTAGAAAAATGTTCCCACTCAAATTTCACTGTTCTAATTGCAGAAGCTAGAAATAAAAATACTTTCATTCAAATAACCAGCATCCAAAATGCTTTCAGCTGGACTTTGCCTCCCAAAAGCAGCAAAGGGGCATGAAGGATATTCTGCATTATCAGTTTCATTGGTGTTGTGGGCCAGGACTCCATAGGTGCTGTCCTACCACAAAACAAAGATGATTATTCCTACTTCAAATCATGGTATTTTATTATAACAGTTTACAGTCCTTATTTAATCATCTCAGCATGTATTGCATGGAGTCTGCAATGGAATCAATTCATTTCTAGTCAGTATTGGGCCAAATTGTGCTTTTAGTCCCGGGAGGAGGGGTGGGGGTAAAATATACAGAACAGCTGGGGCCACCCAGTAGTTCAGTGAGGCACTTAGACAGCAGCAATGGCAGATACAAGCAGAAAACATCTTTAAAGAGCCCTCAATTCTTCAGCAAAGCCATAATTATATTCTGAACATTTTTCTCATAATCATTTTCATCCAAAAATTTGCCAAAAAAATTCATCGTGAAAGGCGTAGAAATCTACATTTTTGACACTCCATAAATCAAAAGCTTATTTTACATAGCAGAACCAAATTGCAGTATATTTTACCTCAACCATACTGTCTTTTAGCGTTACCTGCTCCATTTCCAGACTTGATGATTTTTACATACCCTTCCACAGCTCCTCCTCAGATTTTTTTAAACTCACCATCCTCTTCATCAAAACATATAAAATACCACTTCTCAGAATCTGTCCCCTTGAAGCACAACATGGCCCTAGGGCTGAACTAGCTCAGCTTCTGCTATGATGATGTAGAGCAACCCGGGATCACTCACCCATAACTTCCCATCCCTCCAGGTTCCTGTTGAGCTATTCCCCACAGGTTAACAATACTCCCTCTCATGCGAAAGGTGCAGTAAACCTTTTGAAAACACCCCCAAGCTCTAAGAGAGTGCAGACTTGACTCCAGCACAGCCACTTCATCCTGGAGGCAGAAAGGTTTCTCCTGGGGAGGCTACATTTAGAAGCATTCATTCCAAAGTGTGTGTGTGGGGGGGGGGGGGGGGGGGGTGAGCAAGCCCCCTTTTGTGTTGGTACATAAAAAATGTTTGCTCTTCAGTTTCAACTCTGATCTCTTTTTCAAATCAAAATGAGTCACCTTTTAATTTGGGAAATTGGATCATAAATTCATATAGTTCAACCACAACCAAACCAAAACAAAATACAACCAATCTGAGAATAATAGTGACTTTCAGACACAAATCAAGCTGGGTTTGATTTATGTTATTTATCAAGAGTTAAGAAACCTTGTTTCCCTTCACCAGTCCCCTGAGCCATTAACTTTCACATTGCACCACATTCTTATAAGATTATGGGAATTTTCAGTTCAGAAAATCCAAAGCGTTCTGCAGCTGAGCATATTTAGTTGCATTTTACAGTTCTATTTTAAAATAATACCACTACATCTGATACCCCATACTTGTCTGTGACAAATGTAATATGCAAACATCTTCCATTGCATAAATGGCATAGGAATGGCAATAACAATACGCTGAATATCTAACTCCCATTGTCTGGAAAGCAGTCTTAATGTTGCTGAGTTAATGAGTGAAATGAGCATTGTGGTCTAAGTGTCACATAAATACTGGATTCTATTACAAAAAAAACTGTACCACCACACCCTGGCCATCTCAAAAAGCTAAGCTCTAGAGGTTTCCCACAGACAAATATATAAACCAGTGCTGAATTTCTTCCCCTTCCTCCTCTCTAAGGCAGCTAGTTTAGTGATCTCTTTCTTTCTGCAGCCTATTTTTTGTGACAAAATGCAGCTAAAACATTATGTGGTTTTCGCATGAAGAGGAGTAAAACGCACTCAATGTAGACCAGCCTCTTCCTTTGTGTGAAGGTCATCCACCAAAGCTGCTGAGTGGCAATTCAAGCTATTCTCACAGAGATATTAATGTCATTTTTTCTGACTACATCTTTTTACACATAAAGCAATGAGGCCCAAGTCCTCCCTGCACTTTCACACCTTTGATGGCAGCAAGGAGCACATGTGTGGAAGGGCATGCAGATCATAACAACAAATGCTTGGATTCGACTCCAGACAGCCATGGCGCTGCTGCCAGGGACATACTGAGGATTACTTTCGAGCAAGTTTTGGAAAGGGAACAAAACATGCACAACCAAGCTATGAGTTAAAACAATAGCAGTCAGAGGGATATAAAAGGCTAAGCATTTCACAACCCAAGTCAGTATAAGCATAGCCTTTCTAAGGCGCAGAAGCCAAGGCAGAGAAGAAAAGGGAGAGTTGACCAAACTAACCTGGGAATTCAGCCTTGCGTGAAACCAGGCTCCCAAATTGCCATACAATGGCCTGTTCTCCTACTGCTGCAGGCGCAGAAGGAGATGCTTCTTTCCTCTAAACCTCCTGAAGAAGCGTGAAAATTACACCGACAATTTTGGGGTAAAACTATCTGTAATCTGTCACAGGCTTTGTATCTGACATCTGGCAAGATGCACAGTTTCACGAGGATTCAGGGGATAGCCTATGACGTGGTCGATAGCTTCAGTTGTTTATCTGGGATTTTGTTAATTTTCTGTAATTTTCTACTGTGGTTTTTGTCAGAGGGGATCCACAAAAGAATTTAAAGAGTCAGGTGCTATAACCCCACTGAAACCAAAGGAGATAGGTACCCAAATGCCTTGAGCACATCAGAAGGTATGAGGCTTGCTACCAGCAGTTACTCATGATTGTAGCCTGAATGGTGTTGAGTGGGCAGTCCTACTCTGTTATATTCATGCAGCATCTATCTCAAATCAGGATGAACTTGCACAGAACCTGAGTTGCTGCTTTCATTCTATAAGAAATACACGTATTTTGGTTTTGCTGAGCATTATTGACTCTCAGGTTCACAGAAGGCTCAGACGAAAACTAAGTAATCCATTCAATCAAAACAAGAAAGGGTCAAGTAGTTGAGGGTGGCAATTTAGATTATGGAAAGTAGCAGTAAACCTTTCCTTACCGGGACACTCCCCATTTTATCATGATGTTCCAGAACTAATTTTGGAGCACCTGGAATTAATAGCCCTTGTTTAAACTGCAGTAGCAGCTCTAGGAGCTTCGGCTGTAAGTCAAGACCCAGGTCAGTTTGCTGGTGTCTGCACCAGGAAACATGACAGCAACTTGTCCTTGCTTCAGACTGTTTACAGTGTAAATCATGAGTGAAAGATAGAACCAAGCCCAGAGAGAGGACACACAGAAAAATTATGCATGAAGATTGGTGTGTACAATGCTGAGCTGTTCCCTCTCTTTCATTTCATCAGTTGAAACATCTGGAGGTTTTTAATGTTATTTTCTTTTTAGCTGTACAGCATACTGATCTGCAGGGTAGGATTTACTTTGTGCAGACAGTTAGCTGGAGCAATGTAGTTAAGACTGTTTGGAAAGTGTAAGACACGCAGATTCCATCAAAGCTGGCCTCCCTCTCAAAGTGAAAAGTAAAGGCAGGGTCTTTTTCAAGGTGAACTGATTCAGCACACAAGTTATATGAATAGGTCCTTCACTCTGAGAAATAATTGTATGACCCTCCTCACAATAGACCTGAGAGCAGCAACATCAGATTCTCCAAAGAGAAAGATGGCCTTCTGTCTTCTACAATTTAAAAGTGAACTTCTTTAATAAAGGACATGTAAAATCTTAAGGATAGCCTTAAAAGGACCTACTTAAGAAAAAAATGTGTCATTTGTAGGTGCCGGGTCTGCTGTATATTCCCTTGTTTAACACACAATTTTATTTACTCAGGTTTTGTTGATGGGCATTCCTAATACAGATTTGAAGAAGATTAAAGCTATTCCAACAACAAAGCTAAAATCCACTTTGTTCTGAATTAATGCGGTTTCTTTTGCCCCATCTGTAGTTTCTACAGCCAATTTTTGTGAGGCAGACTGGAGTATTAGACTCAGCAATAAGGACTTTAAGATCTGTCACGGAACCAAAAGCTTTCCAAACCAAAACGCATACACGTTTGCTCACATAGACGTGACTCACCTATTGCCACCCTGTGATTCCAGCCATGGTCCCATGTATGGTTACCTAACAGAAGTTACTAAGAGGAACAACCTCAAACAGCCATCATATAACTGCCAGAATCACAGTTAGTGTCTGATCTGTGTGACTTGACTGCTAGGTAGAAATGCAGCGTTTTCTGAGGCAGCAGCAAACCTGTTTGGCTTAAAGGTTTGTGCAGACACCTTGAAAAGATGGGAAGCACTTTGCATTCACCAACTCCTCTCCCATGGGTATGGCGTGCTGGGCCAGGCTCTGAACATAGGTTATAAAACCACAAGTACGCATCATTAGCTCTTCGCTCTATTTCTGGGTATATTTAATCACTTCTTTCGCCTGTGTTCCTTTTTCCTGATTTGCCATGTTAGACTGCACACCTCTGGGTTTCCACACCTTTAGTGTATCTTGGTATTGCACTGAAATGATTTTCAAGTGTTTCTATTGTCCAATACTGAAACAAGCTCAGTAGAAAAGGTGCTGGCATGTTTACTAGTGATTTATTCCAATCAAAATAGATGTGTCCTTAATCCTCCATGACTCTCAGAAAAGGCCATGAAACTCCAGGTTCCACCCAACACAGGGTGTAGGACAATATCATCATTTAAGCTGGAGCTATCAAGCACATCACCTATGTCAACACCATATTTTCAGTTGGGTTTAAAAAATGAGAGTCTAACTCAGAACGTGTTTTTCTGATATGAAGATTGCTCCCACAAATGACTAACAAATCATCAGCAATTGATAAACCTATGGAAACACGGAGAAGATAAATCATTCAAGGAAACCAATGGCTCACTGATCTTTCAAACCAAGAACTGGAGGTGGGAAGAGTAACAAACAAGCCAAGCAGGAGGCAGGGTCCAAGCAGGCAAAGCAGCAACAATAATGCCTGCACACAGAGTATAGCTAACCCGGGAACTCCTTGGGGCGGGGTGCTGTGGAAGTTAAAATCTAAAGAGGTTCAGAAAGCAATCAGATAATTCTGCTGACTGGCAAGACCTTCATCATTCAGGAACTCTCTCAGCCACACAGTGCCAGAGGCTGGGCCAGGATCATGACTTCCTGACCCATTTTTATCCTTTTCCAAGGCTTTTGTGAGCAGCACCCTAGTGTGAGCATTCCCAGGGGTTTTATATTGATTTACAGAGGTGCGTCTGAGTCAGGCACAGTCCCCATCACAGAGCGCCATGTGCAGTTTTCTCTCTCTGAGGTGAAGTAGCAAAGAGCTGGGAGCAGAAAGGAAAGCAATTATCAGGAAATCAAACACAAGTCATCCCTTGTTGACATGCAAGCAGTCTGGGACAAAATAACGTATCTGAACCTGAAGCAGCTGTTTTTACCCTTTTTCAGAAAGCCATTTACATGACTTACAGAACATTGTCATTTCTGTAAAAAAAAGAAGTATATTGGGAAATTCAGCTACAGGAGTTGAGATACCTTTTAATTATTGCTTGTCTCAACTTTTGGGTGAACATTCCTTCTTTCAATTGTCTTTGGTGATTTAATGTAGATAAACAAGGACTTCACCTGACACGCATGAATGTCAGTAACATCTACTGCAATATTTTGCAGTCACTTGTAGGCTCTACTCGCCTCAGACCAGAAGTAACACTGGCAAAATAATAGTAACAACAAGAACGAATACTGAATAATGAGGAATGTCAAAACTTTTCCTGAGAAAATTCACATTTGGAGATGTGCAAGGGGATGAATTGAATAGCAGTTAATCCTCTTCTCTCTGCTCATGTTCCTTCTGCTATAAGCAGAGGGCCTCGCAGGGCTGGTGGTTTCTCTGACACTGTGTGATGAGTATCAGTCTCCTTCTCACAGCCACCATTTCCTGCCTGTTCTGAAGGCGTGTACGTGCTCCATTATCAGGAGATAGGGAGACCCGATGTTTTCAACAGTCCCTGCAGCAGGGTTCTCTGCCTCCTTCCCTCCCATCCTTCCAGCTGTTGCTCACCCTTGGGATCCTCCGTCTCCTACACCCCATGAGCTGCACCACACATGACAGCTCCCATGTCCCTGCTCCCTGCCTTCAGGCAATGGAGCAATGATCTTCCCTTCCCCTGCCTTTCTGCCATCCTACCCTCAGCTCGAGAGGACTTGAGGACAAGGATCAGTTCCAATGAAGCTCTGTACATGTCGTGGTTTAAGCCCAGCTGGCAACCTAGAACCATGCAGCTGCTCCTCGCTCGCCCCTCCTTCTTCCCCCCACTCCCAGAGGGATGAGGAGGAGAACTGAAAGAATGTAACTCCCACAGGTTGAGATAAGAACAGTCCAGTAACTAAGGTATAACACAAACCACTGCTGCTACCACCAATAATAATAATGACAAGGGAAATAACAAGGGAAGAGAATACAACCGCTCACCACCCGCCGACCGATACCCAGCCCGACCCAGCAGTGATCTAACCCTTCCGGGTAACTGCCCCCAGTTTATATAGTGGGCATGACGTGCTGTGGTATGGAATACCTCTTTGGTCAGTCTGGGTCAGGTGTCCTGTCTCTGCTTCCTTCCGATTTCCTCTCCTCCCTGGCAGAGCATAAGGCTCAGAAAGTCCTTGGTCAGAGTAAACATTACTGAGCAGCAACTGAAAACATGGGTGTTATCAGCGCTGTTCTCAGGCTGAAAGTCAAAACCACAGCACTGCAGCAGCTACTAAGAAGAAAAATGGCTGCTGCTGCTGAACCCAGGACAATACAAAACAAAATAAACTGATTCTGCAGAGGTCTACACCAATGGACATTACTTCAGGCAACGCAATGGGAGGCTTGGTGTGGCAAGCAGGAGTGGTATGACAGTAGTAGCACGGGATTGTGGCGAGGCATGCATGTTCTTTTAATGGTATCTTTGTGGAGCTGCAGGTTTTATCAGCAGTTGCTGCCTGGGATTTGGGCTTAACATTCTGGCAAAAATCCTGACAATTCAGCGTTCTGCTCACCACATCCACCCCAGTATTTCACCAAAAACATTCAACCCTATCTTAAACAAGTTCCACCCCATATTTACCTTCCTGTGGCAAAGCCCAGCCAGTATCTTCTTCTAGACACTATACCCTCTTAAATGCCTTTCCATGACTTGAGAAGCACAACGTACAAGCTTGGTATTTTGGAGTCACCTCACAAACTGCTAGTGTTGCTGGCAAAATCTTTTTCTCTGATCCTAAGATTGAGGTAATACAGACTGCAGAATACTGTATCTTGTGGGTGTGGAAGTCCATTTTAATGCCAGTTTTTATACCTGAGATACTGTAAACGAGTATCTTCAACTTATATTGCCTATCGTAAACTTTTTTAACCTGTGAGTCATTTTCAAAATAATAAACGTAACTATTCCATAAAAATATCTCAACACAGAAGAGCCAGAAAAGTGAAGGACATGAACAGATGGCACATCAATCTTCTGCATTTATACAATTTGTTTTTTAATGCAAATAGTGTGGGTTGCCTGCTCTTGCCTTGGATATTGTTCCAAAGACGAGCACATTTTCTTATCTTTCTGGATCAATGTGACATTTGCAGTTATCATAAAGTGGGAGCCCATTTAATGATGTTAATGCTTCCTTAATGTAAAAATAAAATCACCTCCTTTATAAAAGCAAACAGATTAAAAGTCCCAAAGAGACCATTGAAATCTGTGACATTTGCAGTTACCTGTGGCAAGATGGCTTGATTATACACAGGTAAAAAATCTCTTAAAAGCATTGTCTGCGCTCCTTAATCAGACCATTCAATAGGAATGCTGGAGTCTCCTCAGCTTGAATCCGGTTTTTAAAATGTATTAATAAGAAAATGGAGGCATCATTTCATGCAGCCTGTTTAGATGGTTTAAAACACCCAAAACTGCAAACAACCAAACTTATGGCCTTATGGCAGCTTGGTAAATCTTCAGACCCCAGATGTAATATGTGGTCTGCATTTTTATTTGCACATATTGGAAAGTGACTCTGCCAGCAGTCCCTGATTCATGCCTATACCATTCCCTCCACAGTGCCACCAAGCAAGTGGCACATCACTAATATTTCTACTCTTGCCCACAGGGAAAATGTGAATTTTCAGATTTTGTATGGGCTTTTTTTGGGGGGAGGGAGCAAAAACGAGAAACCCCACCAAAAAAAACTTTATCTTCTGATCTGGATTCTTGCAGAAAGAGAAATCCAAGATTATTGAAATATCTCACTTGAAAATAATTTGAATACAGCGTATCCTGCAAGTCCCAGATTCCCAGGCTCCCAAATTCGGCTAGGACTACATTACATCACTCCAGTTCTAATAGAAAAGAAGTAGATGGTATGAAGAACGCAGTATATTTTTCATAAAAAAATATTTTAGGGAAAGGAACATTTTTAACCATTTTGGATCGTGTTTGAAAGTCAAAATGTGGTGATGGCTTCTGTGGAAACATCATTTTGAGCAAAATAACCAAAACCCAAACAACCCCTTGGAACTCTGCTCATTATTCTGCTCAGGAAAAAGGTCACCACTTCCTCAATGAAAACAAGAAAGCTCTGCATGCTTTGGGAAGGCAGCAGCGATAGCTCCAATTGCACCACCAGGCTGGAGGCAGCCGCCACAACCTGCTGACCCCCAACACAACACGTGACGAACAAACTCCACACATTATTTCTTTTTCTTTCTATATTCTTCTGTTTTTTAAGATTTTACAGTGAAGGAGGGGTGAATGCTATAATCAGGAAGGAGTGGAGGAAGTAATCATAGAGTAAGCAAGAGTAACTGGGTAATCCAGACATCCCCCCTGCACATGCTATGCCCTATCACCTCCCAGGCTTCCTTCCAGACCCACGGCTTCTAACTACCCCTTTTGCTTTGCTGCCCAAAGTCCTGCTCAAAAGAGTCCAGCTTGCAGGGCACTGGAATGAATCACAGATGCAGACATTGCTTGTGCAGCTGCACACACAGGGTAGATCCTCATACCACCCCTTGTACAGTACCTGTAAAGCGGGTGAGAGGAAGAGGTGAGGTGGTAGAAAGCTGAATGTACCATACAGCCCACAGATGAATACCTCTTTATTACTGTTTTGGAGAGGCTGCCCTCAGATACAAACAAAACGGGGGGTCTGTTATTGGGAACAACCCCCCTTTGAAATACCCCACCAACTAGAAAAGGTAATGAAAAAACGCCTTTTTAATTCTCTGTCCTTCCCCTTCTGAATGAGCTGTTAAAAGACCAAGAAAAACTGTTATAGTGATACCATAAAAAGAAAAAAGCCCAAAAAAACAAAGAGCTCTCAGCTTCAGGCGTGTCCGAGGGGCTGGCAGGGAGAGACAGCACCCACATGGGAAAGTTCTGTCACCCCATCTGAGATATCACTTAGCGGTGGCAGCTCTCCAGAGGCAGAACGGGTCCCACCTGTTTGCAATGTGTTTAGCTATTAATATTTATATAGTAGTTCAAGTGGATATAAAAAAGAAAAGGGGGGGGGATGAAATTCATCAAATTGTATGTCATCTCTTGGTTGTGTAAAGTAAAAACCATCGCAGCAGGGGGAGAGCGGAATGGCTTGTTTTCTTGCCTTTCTGAAGGGAGGCATGTCATTGCTCTCAAAATGTCTCAGCACAAAGCATTTGGCAATCACCTCGGTGTGATCCACACCTTGACATCCAGGCTAAATACCATGGCCACAGGCTGGCCCCAAAATCGCAAGGCTTTGAATAGCTCCACACAAATAACACATTAATCAGCTCTACGGCTCAACTTACAACACCAGGAAAAAAAAGGCAAAAAGGATTCACACTGATGTGGAAGTCATTTTCTTGAGCTTCACTTCCTGGGCTGAAAAAGACCCATGAAAACATTAAATTTTTAATCTTGCTAAGGTACCAATTCATGGATTGCTGTGAGGGGGAGCAATGTCCAAGGGGAGCCCATCTTCCCACCCAGAGGTGAAGTCCCACAGATGCATCCTAACTACAAATATATGGGTGTCCCAGACATCCTGCTGATGCTCAATCCTTTTGGACTTGTTCTGCTTTCTACAAAATAGAATCATAGAATCATAGAATAGTTAGAGTTGGAAAGGACCTTAAGATCATCTAGTTCCAACCCCCCTGCCATGAGCAGGGACATCTCCCACTAAACCATGCCACCCAAGGCTCTGTCCAAACTGGCCTTGAACACCGCCAGCGATGGAGCATTCATAACTTCCCTGGGCAACCCATGCCAGTGCCTCACCACCCTTACAGTAAAGAATTTCTTCCTCATATCCAATGCAAACTTCCCCTGTTTAAGTTTGAACCCGTTACCCCTTCTCCTCTCACAATCTCAGAGATTTTGTGGGTTTTTCTTCGCCTCTGCAGATGGTTGAAAACTTAATGCAAAATACTTATGCTACTTTTCTCTTTCCTGTCCTAGGTGTTCCACTCATCATTAACTGGGCATCATATTTCCTCCCTCATATTTGTTTAGCCAGGACTCATTCTGACCAAGTGCTACCTTTTCTCAAAGGATATTGGAACAGAATGGTTAAAGCATAGGTATGTTTCAGTAACTGAGAAAATAAAGTCTTCCAAAGAGGAAAATGAAGGGTCATTTCTCTAAAAAGGAGTTTATATTCTTTTGCAGTGTATAGAATGCAATCTATTTTATGAAACTATATTAACACTTCTTTGCTCTAAAAAGGTTGGTGAGTACTAAATTAGTATGTTTCCCTTTAGAACATCTTTCTCTCCGTTTCATACAGATTCCTGTTGTATGTGGTAATCCTTCACGTAAGAAAATCTCTCTTGTGGATTTCATTGAGTTTAAATAAAGCCTGTTAACATTAATCCAGTTCTTCCTGTTCCAGTTTGGACTGTTATTATTTTTAGACTAGTTTGTCAAATAGTTTGAGATATATAAGTATATTGCTTTGTTCAATATATATCCAGTCCTATTTGGGTAGCATTAATTCTCTCAAAGTCAAATCTTGTTTCATTTATGAGATAGTGGCATTGAATTCAGAGGCTTAAGCCAGAAAAATACCTGCACTTAATGGAATAATTGTCCGCACCCCTTTCTGTCCATAAATTATATATCAGTCAGAATGACATCTTTCCCCACTTCCTTGTCTTTCCCCCATTCCCTCTTTTGCTAAATGAATTAGCTATGCTCTTCAGATAAGTGAACAGTTTTCAAATAAGGTGCTTAGTCTCTGATCCTTCTTTCAGGATGATTTTATTTTCCTTTTATTCTTAATTTGTTTCAAACTTCACTTTACCCCACACCTACAGTGACTGAAGCTTTTATAAACTGAGTACTTCAACATTCAATGGCGCAAAAAGAGGAGAATGACTGATCACCCAGTGATAACTTAACCACTGTCCTTGATGTGTATATTAGGTGAAAGTAAATATTATATATGAAGGGGAGAATTTCAGCATGGGAGAGACAGAAACATCCACTCTATGTCTCCTGTATTTTCTGTAGGTCTAGGTCTTCTGTACGTTCCAGACAGGCAAGAGGCCAGGGCTGAGAATGCTGCTCTACTAATGTTGTCTTTCACATTTAAAATTCCTCTGCCTGAGGAATTAATATACATAATTAAGATCTAAGCCATAAAAAACGGATGGGTTTAAATAGGAAGAAACCTAAAAGCCATGCATGCCAAAATGAATGCCCATCTTTGGGTGGTGGCCTGAGTATTCACATTTTCTGTGCATAAATGGGAAGGTTGCCTGTCCCTGAGGAGTGTCCCCTAAACAAGCAGCAGGCAATGGAAATAAGAATCCAAACTGGAAATATTCTTTTCAATCCTGTGAATATTATCCTGTCATTTCTCAAAACTCAATCCAGTCAGGAAATTCAAATGAAATCTGTGAGCAATTTCAGACCTTCTGAAATGCCTTTTGTCAGTGAATTAAGTATTTGCCAAAAGGAGAGCAGAAATTGCCCAGCCTCTGCTCTGAATAGGAACAGCACCCAGGAGCCTCCTCAACAGCAGTGATGGTGGTGGGGATCTGGTCTCACCACTGTGGGGAAGACATGTGCACCCAACCAGCAAAGAAGCAAAGGGAAACAAATATTCCTTTTCCAGATGCTGAGAGTTTTCGGTCAGGAGTGATTTCCACACTTCCTCTCCTTCTTGCCCATTGATGCTTCCCAAAACACCATCAGCCAAAATAGTTTGGCTAAGGGTGCTGGCAAAAGACCAGGACAGGTGACAGGGGTTGGGCTATTCTGCTTCCCCACAATATTTTTTACACACCTGGCACAGATTGAAGAGGAGAGCGGTTCTATTCTTGTCCACAGTCATCCAGAGTCTCCTATAAATGGATTTAATTCCTGCATCTCTCTCACCTTCACAGAGAATTTGCACCCAATTAAATGAACTTGGTTGAAAAGCTGAGCTAGCTAGGGATCACAACCACAACCAATGCCTCAGACCATGCCCGCAGCAGGACTGTGTGTAACTATCAGAGCTTTGTGCATGGCAGAGGTAGGACCCAAATCACTCACTGGTACACTTCTCTCTTCCTTTTCACCCACGCATGTACAAAACCAAAGCCCAAACAAGCCTCTTTTGCACAATACTGTACAGTCTGGTGGGGGAAAATAAAGCCAAATAAACAGCAGAAAGAAGGAAATTATAAACCAGAATAACATATAGCAATCATAAGATGTCTAAGTCTAACCATGCCAGGAAACCTTGTGAGGGCAACTTGCACTAGCATACAATTTCACTTACTTAGCTCAAGTAGTCAACAAGCTATACGTTAAAAAGTCACAAGCCCTGGATTGTGATGTTTAGCTCCTCTCTCTCCAGCACATGCTACTACTTTCCATTTAATCTTCATCCAATCGCTCCAAGAGCTTTCATTCCCATCAGCCTAATCAAAGACTTCTTATTTACTATCATAAATTTTCAGCATTAGATTTCGTGAAATCTATATAAAGTTCTGTATATTTATTATACTCCTGTAATAACTTCATTTCAGTGAGAGCACTTCTCTGCCATGCAGACACATTGTATTATAAGCATTTTGAAACCTGAGTGACTTCCTTCTAGAAATAAAAGTTAAGAAACTCTCTCCTCTGTCTTCAGCTTCTATCCATTTGAGCACTTTTCAAGTTTGCAGTTTTAAACAAAGATTCTCTATTACTCTTTTCCATGCTCCATTCAGCAAATGCCTTACAGAGCAGGCTCTTTTACAATGTGACCATTCTCAATGTCCATTGGTTGGTAGAAAGGGCTAAGTAAATTTCTGTAGGTATAAGCAAGGCAGTACTTTGCTCTGGAAGCAGAGAGGATGGGAGCATACAGATGAGCCAATCTGCCATTGTAGTGCTGCAACAAGTAATAAGCAACGTGCAGAAGATCAGAGCCTGCATGGAAGTCCACTATCAAATTAGCCAGCACAGCAAGCAGACTACTAAATGAAACCTTTTTCCTGCCTTGACCAACCATGGGCTTCAAATTCATCAGAACTTTGTTTTATAGAGGGAAAAAACAATTTAACTTTCTCTCTCCTATGCTTAACGGTATTTTTATCTGGTAAGTATGTCTGGATGAAGATGCGGGCAATTGAAAGTCTCATTTCTTCAGGCTTTTGGCTTACCCTTAGCTATAAAAGTCTAGAATAAAAATCTAGATTTATAGATAGTATAAAAATCTAGAAGAGTAACAGGAAACATATTCTTTCTATGCTCCTACCCGGCTTTTGGGGCCTGTGGGAACACAGCACTGTTTGCTGATTTTGGCTACATCAAATCTTGTTGACGATATGGTGTCACTGATAAGCATGCTCTCTGCATAAGCGAGACTTCAACAAAAGTTTCCTGCAAAGAAATAGGCAAGTTTAAGAGAGGCAATCCCATGAAAGCACAGATTCATGTCATTCTGCACGGCAGACACACTGTGTATAAACTCCAACTGACTCAGGTGAATAAAGGAGGGACGGACTGGCTTGCCCCCCTACAGATGCACCTTTGCTGATTTCCTCTGTCCAAAGATCTGCAAGCAGACCAAGGCAGACACTATCCCTCCTCCTTCTAATGCTCGGAGCTGCATGGCCAAATGGACACTGGGAGCTGCTCCTGGGCAGAGAGTCTGATGAAGTCTCCAAACAGTAGGGAAAGCAGCAGCTTTCCTTTCAGGCTTCGTGCCCAAAGGGGAAAAAATTCCCCAATTTTGTGGTCTACACATCCTAATAAACAGTCTTGCATGTATTCGGGTGTCAGCTTTTATCTGCATGTATCCTCTACAGTTTTGCCTTTGGATCAAATGCAGATCAAGAGGACCCACTTCTAGCACGTGGATGACAAAACTCCTCTCTGGATGTGTCAGGACAACTTGACCAAGAACAAACTGTTGTTGTCGAGGTCTGAGTTCTACCCAGCTCTAAAGTACAAACCTCTGGCTGAACCAACTGCAGAAAAAGATTTCACATGCCTCTTCATTTAGTCTTAAGTTTCTATTTGTCCCTTTCAAGGATACTGACTGGTGCTGGAATGTTTGCGCCAGAGAAAAGGAAATCACCTTTACCTCCATGGGCAGCTGTCATGCTTCATGGGGCACTTTTCTATACAGTTTTATAAGACAATTTTTCCTAAGACAAAAGAGAAAGAAGTCATGGTCAGCATAGCAGAGAATAGGCATAAGGGAAGTTGATTGCATGGAATATTTGTTTAATGCTTATACTGATTTCCAGTTAAAATAGTCTCCTGCTCTCCAGAGAGATAGAATCGGGTAGGAAATAATCTCAGTGAGGATCACCAGATTCAAGCCACCTATTGCCTTTCCCCTGCCCACCTTGAATCCAAGGAAATCAGGACTGAACGTGGGTTTAAAAACAATAACAGAAACACAACCACCACCCCCAGCTTTTCACAAAACAGAAACTGGAAAAAGCATACATCAAAAATGAAAGCTCAAAGACACAAAAATGTAAAAAATGACACTGTTGGTCAAATCAGGGTCTATTTAGGTTGTCACTTAATCACCCAGACAAACTGGGACAGGATATGAAACTGAATTAGTATCATTTCTGTTTAAAGAATGTGAGAATTCTTCTGAGTGAACGAAAGGAGGATTAAAATCCTGTCCCTGCCTGGCCACTGAGGTGCCACCACTTCTAATCCATGCCAGCAAAATGCCAAATTAGCCTCAAATTTGTCACAATATATTTTTTTGCCGAATTAATCCCAGTCTTAGGGAATCGAGAAATGGGATGATTTCCCATTTCGGAAGGAAACTTTTCTCCACTGCAAACCCACACCAACACCACAGGATGCACATCTGACACATCAGACAGGAAGGTACAGGCACTTTCCCATGGTGCCATCCCTTCTGCTTCCTTCCCCAAAAGCATTCTACCAGCACAGGCTGCATGCCTCCTCCCGCCTCTCTGAGAGCACACAGAGAGAGCAGAATGGAGGACAGAGAGCAAGACAATGGGCTTGGCAAACCTCTGCTTCTGCCCCCTGCCCCTCAGGAACAAGGGCATCCGCAACCTGAGAGAGGCAGCAATGCCGCCTTGTCCTCCTGGGCTGAGGGAGATGCTTCAGCAGCCATGCCGGGAAGCACTCAGCGCCTGTTTCGCTTGCTTCATGTCTGCTCTGTGGTGCAGAAGAGGCACCATGAAACAGCCACATATATTACCACTTCAACATGTTTAAATCAATTCCACCTCCATTCAGATGAGTGTTGAAACCCCCGTGTGGCTGGCAATTCCTAGAAAAGGACAGATCTTTTCCAAAAGCTAGGCTGAACTTAAAGTGGATACAAAATAATACTATAGATTTTCTTTCTCTCTCTCGCTCATCACAGCCCTAAGATTAGCATAAAAATGTGCTATCCTAACTAAGCAGTCTGTTAACTGATAAGCTATCAAAAAATCATCTGTTATTTTTATAGCTCAAAGGCAGATGCCATTTCAAGAACCAGAGTTGATAGAGTAGGATTTTTAGTGCTTCGTAGACTTATCATTGTAAACTTGAGGTATTTTGAAACAGAATGATTCAAGTCTTGAAATATTACCTCAAAAGCAATCAAGCATTAGGATTTTTTTGCTGGTCTTAAGTTTTATCTGGGATGAAATCACTTAATCCCGTATCATAAAGAATTTGAGTTGCTTTCTAATGTGTGCACCAAAAAAATCTTTTCTGCATTACTGTCCAAACCAATGTAATTACTCAAAAGCATGGATGTCAAAGCTTCCCAGCTCCTCCTGCAGGGCCCCCTTCTACACGTTCTGTTCATATCCCCCTTCTCGGGAGCATATTTGGTGAGGACCTCAGACAGCCAGTTGCAATCAAGCTTACTGTATCAGGTTTAATGGTTTAATTGCCTTGGCACTGATGAGATGCCCTGCCAATATCTGTCCGATTATCCTGCTGAGTGTTGTACAGACCCTTTATTGTAAAGCTGAAGTACACATGCCGCTGCAGGAAGGGAAAGAGACTACCAGCATGCATGTTGCATACAGTAAATCAAGTATGCTGAGTTTTTCGATAGTAGGCAGAATGGAACGTGGCCAACGTTCAACTCATAGGAAGAGAGAGGAAAATGTGGAACGCTAACCCCACATTACGTGTGATGTGGCCGCTGCATCAGGAAAGCATGTATAGCTGTGGAAAAGCAATCGGCAATAGAGCATCGAAAAGCTCCAGTGGAGGGGCTTCTCCTTTCATAATGAGAGACAGGTGCCAACAGGAATTAAAAGTCTGCAACCAATTGTTGCGATTAATACTGAGCTTTTGTGGGTCCTGCAAGCTTTCACATCAAGGCATGGGCAGACTGGCTATCCAGAGCAGCTCTTCCACATTTTATACCAGTCAAAACAATTAGATATACCTCCAAGCTGATGTCCTCTGAGAGAGAGGCATGACGTTACCCCCAAAAGAGAAATAACATGAGTGTCAAAACATGCATATCACCCATTTTCAGAGGAATTTGCCTCTGAAATACTTCAGTGCTTACGACAGCACAAGCTTGCTGGGCTTGCTGGAATGAACCTCCTTTCTCACCAGCTTTTACTCAGTTCAGGGGTCTTCACACAAGGAATCACTTCAGTCAGAAAGCAGACTAGGAAGTTGAGTTTGGGGGCTTTTTGAGTACAAAATATTCAACCAGTCAGAGACAGCAAAGAGCTACAGAGTACCCAGATACAGCCTGACAGACCGACAATACTTTGGGGTTTGGTGTTGGTTCAGCAGGACTGACATTTCAAAAGGCCACATAATTGTACTTATCACCAGCTAATCCCAGCACATGCTCTCCTGCACTGGTGCTCTGCATGGCGACATGTTGCATGTGGCTGGCTGAAGGCTTGCCTTCTGCAAGTTTCCTGAGGGATCCCTGGCTCCACATGCTCCTGACTCCTCCTGCAGGCAACTGAGGTCCTCATTACACAGCAAATTCGCACCTTTCCCAAAGCACATTAGGCTTTACTCCATCACTCCCCTCAGAGTTACAAATCCCAGCAAAAGACTTGATGAAGTTAAGAGCAGTATAATTGATCTTCCTGAGTCTATGGGGCATCCAACCTACATTTGCTTCCCTCAGTTTACAGGCTGGCACCTGCACATGTTGTCTCAGGGGGATCCTGAAGTCTTTGGAGGACAGTGAGGGCAGCACAGTAGGTGGCTTTTCTACCTGCCTGCTGTGTGAGGTGCTGAGCTTCCAGGCACTCCACCTCCCTCTCCACCACACAGCAGAGGTCACGTGGATCTGAGGAATAACTATAGTGTGGGAGAAGGGAAAAACTACACTGATATTCCCAAGAAAAGATGCATTTTTCATGCAGGATCCCTGACTGTCTTTTGCTGCAGATATAATCTCACCCTGTCCTTGCTCCAGCCCAACCAGAAGCTGTGTGGTGACTGCTGAGTTCAGACCTAGTTTGTATGTCCAGCAGTGACACATGGTGCCAGGCCTGTGGGGCTCCCTGGATCCTGGTGAGCAGGGACAGCATGCAAAGAGCCAGCGTTGACTTCAGTGGCCCACCTAACACCCCGGCTGGCATCACAGTGCTCTGGAGAGGTACCCCAAGGGAAGGAGGCTCATATTAACCTCACCAAGCTACCTTATGATAAACATTAGAAGTACCTGCCTACTTCTGTGGTTTTACAGATCTTATGCTATGGAAAATATAAAGTAAATAAAAAAGGAAAACCAAACCCAACCAAAAACAGCCATCAGCTTTTCAAACAGCAAGGACAAAGCTCACCACATAGTGGCAACTGCCTCCTAAGCACATGATGTCCTGCTAACCCTCTGTCACTGCTGTGAATGGCTCCAGGCTTCAGCCACTTCCAGGACTGTGTTAGGTGAGTTGGTTTGGGAACCAGCACAACATGCTTTGATACATACTACCAAAGCTCCAAGTGAGCTACAGTGGCATGCTAGAGATTCACATGCTCCTAATTAATGAATTGTAAAAATCAAGCACAGCAAAATACTGGAGCAGATGCAAAGCTGCTGTGTCAAAGCTGAAAGAGCATTAATGGTCCAGGGGCACCTCACTTTGTGCATGAATTTGCCCCAGTTTTCATCAGTTTTTAGCAGCCAGTTCCCTAAAAGGCCTCAGCTTTTCCAGCTATCTCCCAAAGACAAGGGCAGAGATGTTTTTCTTGCCCAGAATAGTTAGAAGTCATCAAACAGCTCTGCACTTACAAGGTCAACCTTTCCTGCCCTTTCTGGCTAGACCAACTCCTGTTACATTAACCTCTGACCTCGAGGCTCCTTAACAGCAATATTCCTGGGCACTGTAATTTCCCTCCCACCGTGTTGGCTCAAGGAAATATTTACAATCTGGGCTTCAGAATTTATTTTTCAACAGGAGTGGCAGGGACCACCCCATTCCACCCCCTCCTCCTGCAGTACAAGTGAAGTAATTCCCAAGATATTATTTTACCCGAACAAATGTGCTTCAGAGCCTCCTTAGCTTTGTACGAAGCCCTGACTTCCTATCAATATCAAACAGGGACCTGGTCAGATTTGAGATGGATATAAACAAGAAATGGAAGCCCATAATTGGTGATGGAAATCAGATAAGCTCCTTTTAAATACAACCATTGATAGAGAAATGGGAACTCAAATTACCGTTGATTAAGACTCTTAAGAAAATAAAGGGCGGGGGGGAAGGAGGGTCTGGCTTAGACAAACCACCCTCGTGGATAAAATCACTGGGACAGGAGTGGAAGGAGATGGTTGTAGCTTGTCAAAGTCCCCAGGCTGGGTGCAGCAGGACTGGAGCCAAGGAGAAATTCCTCACCCACCATAAGCAATGTCCGCACTTGTGATAGAGGGTCCCACAGAAGGAGCCATGGCAAGTGTTCCATCTCTGTCTGATGCCCTCATTACTCCAGGCTCGGCAGCCAGAGGCCATGCAGATGTTATGCACAGAAGTCAGCTGAAAGCAAATGAGGACACCAGCTTCCTGCAGGCTTCTTAGGCTTACAGGGTTCGTCTCACTGCTTGTAAATATAGGTAAATCACATTACTTCAAAACTGGACTGTGAGGGCTGAGGAGTTTACTTGCTTCAGGGCAGATCACCTATGGATTTGGTTGTATGCCTGCCTGGTATACCTCTATACGGGAGAAAAAAAACTGTTTTGCTGCTGGAGATCTGGCTGACCTCTTCAGCTAATCTGGATTTCTCACCATTTAATTATAATTAATTGTAGTGACCAGGGACTTGTAGATATGTTGTCCAGTTGGGAATGAGATTGAATTTTTGGATGCACACCTGGCAGGGGAAGAAGAATGACTTCCAAAACAAAACTGAAATAACCGAAAGGAAGAAACTTCCTCTGTACAAGATACTATTTTTCAGTAGCTCTTTCTCCATTTCCATGACTTGCTCCTCCTGCCTCTCCCCACCCCCTGACATGGCTTCCTACATACTGTAAAAGACTCCTCCTGATCTGAAAGCAATCCCCAAGCTCAAAATACAAATATATTCCTAAAAAGTACAGTGGAGGACAAGGTGGGCTCACTAATATCCACCAAGAGGCAAGCAGCTCTGCTCAGCTGATGGCCAGTTGATGCTGAACACTGGTCACAGTCCTGTCTGGGAGCTGCAGCCTGTGCAGGACCTCTGGCACAGGTGCTCAGCACCTTGCCCAAGGGAGCCACCGCTGCCTGCACCACACCAGCAAATGGAGATTGACTCACAAATCCACTCCCCAAAGCTGTTACAAAGCTCTGATGGTGATGAGCCTCCAGAAACTTGTGGCAGCTGTAAGGCAACCACCACACACACATTAACTGCCCAACTCCCCACTGGGTTGGGAAGGGCTTTGAAAAGGAGAGGTGGGTGTTTTACCTGACAGCTGATGGCTTCCACTAGGCAGCAAGGTTGAGTTGTATATGTGGTGCGTTCTTATCCTCAAGATGCTGTGGTGCCATGTGCCACTCCTCCTTGCAGGGTAAGGGGTGGCAGCACACCCGATGAAGCCTGCTCCTGCTCAGGGAGCCATAGGCACTGCACAGAACCTGCTGGCATTTTGACAGGGGAAAGGATGAGCATGAGCAGTAAGGCAGAGAGGATCACCCCTGCAGGTAGTACTAGGAGCTGTGCAGGGGAGGACAAGGCAGAGAAACACGGGGCTTGGTTTTATTTTCCTTTAGGGATGCCAAAACCGTGGGATCTCTCCTGCACTAAGCACCTCACGTTCTCATGCAGGAAGGCTGGCTCTCCCAGGAATTTCCCAGGGCACCCCGCTGTCCCAGGGAAAGCCCCAGTGGCTGCCCATGGCTGCTCCCTGAACCTGTGCAGCCTCAGCCAGGGGTCAACCGGGTGGCAGTGCAGCACACAGACACAATTAAGGGGACACACGCTGTGTTACGTGTCAAAAGCTCATTTTCACGCAGTACGCCCTGCTCTGAACATGATCCAAAACCACGTCTCTGGCGGCGTGCACCGATGCAACAGCACTGATCTCAAGGTCATCTCCCAGCCTGCCACTGTGTCACCTCACCCCAAACCACAGGCCGGTTTGCTCCTGCACTCCTAAGTTTTGGATGAGGCAGGCAATACTTAGGACAGGTACAACGACTAAGCTACCGTAAGTACTAGCTTCGGCTTAATTACAGCCCAAAACCCTATTTGCGGGTCAGTTCCCTGTCAGGATAAATAAGCATTTTCACACAGTATTACATTTCTCTATTTCTTTTGGCTGATACTACTGGATAGTGCCCAAGTCTGTCCCTAATGACCACAATAATCATTCTTATCTTGACTCTAATCAGTGTCATATGCAACCTTATCACGCACACATCTTTATAAACATGCAGTGTTTAAACAAAGGTCATAGGGAACTCTAATATTTTGAGTAAGTTTGTGAAACACAAAGTACACATTTTTTTGAGGAATGTTTAAAATCAAAACTTCTGATTTTCTGCTGGAAAACTGGCTATTTGGGGGCTATTGGGATGAAATACAGCTGCATGCAGAACTGATCTTCATAATGATGGATGGGTCCCTCCGTGCAGATAAAATCCAGGTTTAAAATATTTCTTTTAATTGTTATTGTCTTTGTGCTCAAGGACTGATTGTGGGAAAAATGCCATTCTCTGACCATAAAAATAAAAAGAAAATACAATAAAGCAGTAATTGGTCAATGATGATTGAACTAACGACTTTACAGTGCCAGTCAAACACACATAATAATTGCTCTTTGGACTCTTTATGAAGGTACACCACTGTTTCATAAGACCAATCCAGCATTATAAGTTCTTCATTCTGTGTCAGTTTCCGCCATTATCACATAAGCCTTATGATAAATTGCATACATTATTAAAGTTTCCTAATTTAGACGACACAACGCATGATAAAAGCAAAGGGTTATCGTCACCAAAAGCAGGTCAGATGCAAGTTGTCACCAAGATGGCAATTACCTCTTTTTTTTTTTGCTGTAAATCTGAATGACAAGTGTTGGGAAGCGTTGGGTGCTACGATCTGTCCCCTCCTCCTGCGGCAAGAGGTGGAGAGATCACATCAAACCCTGGGGATCTGCAGAGGTGAGGAGAAAAGAGAGCTCAGCTGCGGCCCCTGTCCTACCCAGCCTCTCACCCGCATGAAAGCTGAGCTCATCCACAACCAGCTTCCCAGGATCCGGACATGCCATGGCTTGGCCACCTCAGCTGAGGTGTGCTGATCTGTTCCCTGCACTGCGGCAGGCATGCTCTGAAACTGAACCTTGTAACCACTCACAGCAGCCAGCAGCCTGAGAGGAAAGGCACACCACTCCTCAGCAAGAGCCCCTGGTGACAGCCAAGGGGGTCAGGCACTGCCCAAGCTTTCCTGCATCCAGCTGTGACATGCTGCTGTAGCAGATTACTCAGCTGTCCAGCTTCTTCCACCCTGAGGAAGAGCAGACGATAGCTTCATGGAACAAATAACAGGGAGCGTTCCAGGTATTGCTACCCACCGGTGTCATAGTTGTGCCGAATGGTGCCCACTAAGTTCAGGGCTTGCCTGTGCTGCCATTGAGGTGAGTCCCACACTTCAGCACTCCTGACACAGAAACAGCAGGGAGTGGTGGGAGGAGAGCACCAAATCTATCAGTGTCTCTGTGCAGAGAGCCAGTGCAGCTGAGGAAAGGCAACAGACTCTCCAGAGATTCTTTTATTGCAGGAGAGGGAAAGGAGCCCCTGTTTTCCCCCCAACATTCCCGTTAACAGCTCACAGACAGGCCATAAATTCTTGGCGGTGTTAAATGAAGCTACAAAACCTCTCTGTTTTCCTCAATGCATATCTGGAGCCTAACGCTGCTCCCAGAACTCATATTCTAGTTTTTTGTTTTCCCTCTCTTAAATGTAGTCTTGGAAACGTATCAGGAGAAGACCACAGTGTAATTTGCAACATTAGGATAAGCTCCTCCGGCAATTCTCCATCCTGGATGCACCCTCTCTCTCAGCCCCAGATCTGCTCTGCGGGATGTGCCGAGGAAGCTGGCACTCCACTCCAGTGAAATTGCACAGGGTCTCCCTTCCCTGTGTGGTCAAGTTTGAGACTTCGCAGCCTCTGTCAAGCATGTTAATGAAGTCCTCAGTAGCTGGCTGTGCGATTGTCTATCAAACACCACCACAAAGAAAGTGCTTGCTCTCCACAGCAGCATTCAGTCATTGCTGGCTAGCAGGGGCCTCCTCCACACCCCAAATGGACAGCCTTTTTGGCCCCTTCTGGAAACGACTGACCAAAGCACAAAGTGACACGGTCTCCGACTCTGTGTCAAAACCCTGTGCGTGGTGCCACAGACTTACGTCAGTGTGACCTTTGGCATGCAGTGCTACCCAGGAAGCAGAGCCAGCTTCCCCACACACAGGCTCTGCCATAGCAGAAGCCACAGAACGAAGCACCAGGAGGAGGTAAAGAAAGAGGCCTTGAGCCAGGGGTGCTCGAGGGACCCAAGCAGGTCCCTTCC
This sequence comes from Amazona ochrocephala, assembly GCA_039720435.1. Classification (NCBI taxonomy): domain Eukaryota; kingdom Metazoa; phylum Chordata; class Aves; order Psittaciformes; family Psittacidae; genus Amazona; species Amazona ochrocephala. The sequence continues at coordinate 73,965,076 of CM077881.1, read as the reverse complement.
ATGCTCCGAATGGTACAAAAATGTTTAATGAGAAGTATCAGACAGACAGAAAACCCTCATATGGAGGAGATAAAATGTGCTTGTACATCAGTGAAATCTCTACACCAAATCACACTTTGCATATCCACATACAAACACATAAGGGAAGAAATTAACAGAATTCCTCAAGTCACAGAGTAGAGTACAGAAACAATACAGCTCCATCATATGCTGTTAACCTGCATTGGCACAGGACTTACAGCACAGGTTGTAATCACATCTCCAGTAGAAGATACAGGCCAGAAGAACAAGGAGGAACTTGCGCATTAGAGCCACCACTGCATGCTAGGCAGTGGGGATCCCCCACTGTGGGATGCTGTGTTGTACTGTGCTTCCTCGTCTGCCACAGTGTGAGAGCTGAGGTAGTGGGGAGGGAGGATCGCACAGCCCCTGTTTGCACTGGGGGGTGGGTATCCACAGCCTGGTTCTGCTTGGCACATGGCGCTGTTGTTGCATACAGTCATGCTGGCTGAGGGCAGGGGCAGGACAGCTGGCATTTGTGGGCTGTCTCCCAAAGAGCCATGCTGGGGAGCTGAAGGTGAGTGGGTGAAATGTGGTCTTTGCAATTAAGCTTTTGTCCACTGTTCATTACCTTGAAGAATACACCTGGATTGCCAAGTGAAAAATACATCTTAGTCACAGTGCACTGAAAGGACGAAATTGGCTTTCCTCTGCATCGGAGACTTATCTACATATATTATCCAAATGAGATCCAGGTACATGATAAAGGAAAGCCACTAGAATTCGTCCAGACTGTAGAAGACAAAGCCTTCCTTGTACTGCAGTGGACTCAAAGAGCACCTCAACAGTAACATGAGGAGTTACAGCTTTGGCTCGCGAAGTTCCTTAGACCTGACCTTGACCCAGAGCTTCTGGAGAAGAGGGCAGCTCCACTGTCCCTCAGCCTCTGCAAGACCAAGAATAACTACCAGGTAGGAATGTAGAAATAGTAACTTCATCCTGAACTGCCATCAGACAACAACGCTATCTCGACACAGGTGACGTGGGCTGGAGCTGAGGCAGCACCCAGGAACGTGCTGCTGCCTTTAACAGCCCTGTGCCCGTGGCCCCAGCTCACCACCCAGCCCCACAGGTGTGGGGCGAGGGGATTGTTAGGGGCTGGCCACTGACATTTTACATGGTGAACGCTTACTGTACTGATCAAAATTTATATCTGCTCTGCGCAGGCAGCAGTCTCAAGCATCAAAGCTTCTGTTTCAACACTGTGCCAAAACCCATAAAGTTTAAGGCTTGACCAAGCATTGATTCAGCACTAAAGCAGAAGCCTGGGCTCTGGAGACTACTGAATAGCTGGATTAAATAAACACTTTAAAAACACGCTAGTGGTATGGTAGCGTTGCTAATAAAAGCTGGGACTTAAGAAAGGCATAGATGAAGCTTTGTTTGCTGAGGTTTTATTTTCATATGTATAATAATTATATTTACAATAGGAAAAATATTTTCTAAAATAGCTATAAAAATAAAAGCACAGTGAAATCAAGGTGCTAAATACAGCTATTTTTAGACACAGGTAAAAGTAATTCTATTTGATGCTTGTGAACAGAGTCCTGCCAATGCTTTCTGTTGCTTTCATGGAGAAGGAATACAATGAAAGATCAGTGGGAGGCAAAGAGCAGACACAAGGAGGAGAATGGGAGTTTCAGCAGCATCTGTGGCAGCCAGCACAGATTCGATGTTTCAAAGGTTCTGAAGACCAAACAAAAAACAGGCATTTTTTTTGTGACAAATTCATCTGAGCTTTCCACCGGGCTGATGCAGACCTCAGCTAGACCGTGCATCCGTGTACCTCTGAGCAAGGCACGTAGGGCGCACAGCCTCTCCCCTATCCTTATCTAAGCACAGACCCATCAGTAGTACACCTCCAAGAGCAGAAAGACCAGAAACAGAGATGGAAATGCTCACAACTTCATCTATGGTTTCACTGTATCATCCGTTTCTCTTAAATGTGCGACCCTGAGTCATGTGAATCCACAGAAATAAAAATTAGTTAATGGATGGCATTTAAAGCTCTGGAAGAGATTCTACTGGGAGTAAAAGTACAGCAGGAAAGAGAGCGTGCGTGCTTCCAGACTTACAGTGAGGTTTAGAGAATTTGCTTGGGGCTAACAAAGAAAATCTAATCATTGTACATGTGGGATTGTGCAGGCGATGGAGGAATGTGAAGACCCTTGCTAGGTCCCAGTGCTAGGACCAGGGCAAACCAGAGACAGCTGCCCAGGGACGCTTCTCTGAGAGGATGGCTTGGATTGGAAGGGGGAGGGCAGCTGTACACAGCGCTGCTTGGGATCATCTGGCAGAGTAGCACAGTCTAGTCCATCTGGAAGGAATAACTAATTATACCCCACCTCTATTTATGTCTAATTTTAACAGCAAATTTCCTAGGATATAAAACATGATCTGTTACCAGTCAGACTCAGCACTAACGAATGTCGATGAGCGCTGTGTTGCCCCAGTGCTAAATGTTTTTGAGCATCTCCATTTAATGCCTTGGATTTAAAGAACAAATCAGACAGGCTTTTCTTGACTAGGCCATTTTACAAAAGTAGATTTCAAAATATACCTTGCTCAGGATTTTCTCATCTCCCTAAAAAATTCCACTATTAAACACCAATTGACTGGGGAAAAGAAACCTCCACAAAGATCTGATTAGAATAAGTTATAGCCTGGAGAGGGTGAAAACCAAGTTTGAAGCTAGGCCACAGCAGTGCTTTTCATGGCTCCAGCACAAAAAGGAAGGGTAATCAAAAGTACTTATACACAGTTGAACAGAGCTACCCAAAAACCCCTAACAAAGTTTCATTGTAAATCGCTCTACCTAACGAAGTAATTGACTTGATCCATCTCCTTGTAATATTTATTTGGTGATAAAACCCACTTGGTGTCCCCTTGGTTAATATTACCCAGATCTTCTGTGCTGTTCTGCCAGCACCACCTTGGAACATGCACCATTGTTATTCACGAGACTGTAACTGGGCTAAGAGCTGCCAGAATCTACCTAAAATATTTCCAGTCCAACATCACTTATTTTCATAGTTTCTTCCATGGTGACAAATGGATTTAAATTCTTTCCTACCATTAATCTTTTATCGTTGGGTTTAACAACTTTTAGAGCTTGAACAAGCAATCAGCAAAGTCAATGGAGAACATACCAGAGGCAAAGACAAGTAAGGCCACAAAGTATAGTTTAAAAAAGATAGCTACTCCTTCCCTCACTAGTAAACAACTAGGTTACTTACAGTCCAAACATACTGCAAGCTGGGGAGGTGCACTGAACGCCCCATGAAGAAAGAATTATAGTAATCAAGCCTTGTGGTCAAAAAACCATGGCTGCTCCTAGTAGTTCACTGCAGGACACAAAAGGGCTCACCACAGCCTACGCAAACCACACAACAAAATACAAACCAACACCCTAACCTTTGATATCACAACAGATAGCAGACTTCCAATGCAAGTGCAGGATCAAAATCCTTGCTAAGGCTCCCAGATCAATGAACTACTTCTGAGCTTCCCCTCTCAATAGAAAAGTGAGTTCCTCCTACAATACCTCCTGCCACATGCAAGATTCCCTTGGCTGAAGAGAAACATGTTCTGACGTTTACTTCAGCTTAAGTCTTCCAGACCACCATTATATTGTCCACAGGTAAAAAAATAGCAATGCAGAACAGTGAAGAGCCACGAAGTCAATCTTCCTCTTATCCACCTAGCTTCACGCATATGATGCACACAAGGACTTGCATAGCTTTTTTCTAGGTGCTGCATACCAGACCCCTTATTGGCACACAGGGACACCCTGAGGCCATTTATCTTCTAAACAGCAGGAGCCAGAACTACATCAGCAGGGCCTGCTAGTCAGCAGTACAGCCCTTGGTAGCCAATGCTGCTGGGTGGTCAAAGGCAGCACCCAAGCAGCTTTGTATAAAAGCAATGTAAGGCCCTTCCCGGGATGAAATTCCTACACCAGGGAATCCCTGGTATCTAGGCAGGCTTCGAGTAGCAGAACAATGTGGTTTTGGTCAAGTAAGCAGATGAGGAAATATCTTTGAAAGGAGAAAGCTTGGGATCAGCCTGTAATAGCAAACCCTTTCCAACATTAATTCTTTAGGATAAATTTCAGCAGAAACACCTCAGAGAACGCATTTGCTTCTGGTCAAGTATATCTCTCGTGTCCCTTAATAAGTAAAACCTGAGTACCTTATTGTTGAAGCCTACCGTCAAAGCATTCCTGTTCTCCAAATGTATTTTCCTGTTTCTAAGAAGTTCTGAGGTACCCAAGGTAGCTTGGTGCCAGTCAGCTGCTGATTTTGGTAACTGGCAAGAAATACCAGCTTTGTTTTTCAGAGCACTGATCTTGGATCGCAGAGTGGTATTGCAGCTTGGATTTGAGGTGTTCTGTAGTCATTCGGGTAACGAAAGATGCTAAACCCATCTAATCTCAGAATTAAATGGCAAACTCAGTGCAATATTCCAAAACAGTCACTGATTCAATCTGGAGGAACCACCTTTCTGCAAACAGAGCCAGGACAGTCAGGTGAGTTCCTGAAGCAGCAGTGGTGTTGCTATGTGAGCAGGGTTGCAGGTGAAGATTTAACCTCAGCCACAGGCACCAAGATGTGATCCTTCTGCTACTTAACCTAGTGCTTTGTGTATCACCAAACTTGTGAACTTCACTGCCTGCCAGGCACAGCAGCAAGTCCTGACCCAGAACAAGTTCCTTCATGCCTACAAGAGCAGTACAGCTGTGTAGAGACATGCTGTTTTATAAAGCTGTGTAAGAAAAGAGTTAACTATACAAACAGTGAAGTTAACACTCCATGAGAACTACTGCAGGCGGACCACAAGGCTAGCAAACACACATAGGAGCCCTGAACGGAAAAGAAAGATCAAAATTAGCCCTCTGGGGCATGTGGTTTGCTACTCTGCCTGTTTAAATAAGCTTAATTTTTTAAATTCCCTAACAGAAGGCACCTTCTGCCAGCATTTAAGCATTTCATTCTGAGGGGTGAATTTCTCAGGCCCTGGAAGCGGCAACACAAGCATGCAGCACCTCAAAATGAAAATTAGGGAGTTTGTTTCTCTGCCCCAGACTCTCCAGCCCTGTCTCCAAGCCCACAGCGGCCACATTCCCATGCTAACACAGAGCTGCACTGAATCACACTTAATATGAGAAGGAAAGAGTTGGCAAATGTCTGAAAATGTTGTCCGTTAACCTTTTTCTAATATGGTTATTTTTGCAACTACCACATCTTTTCATGGCTGAGCTGCACTTTCTTTAACTTGGGTTTTATTACTCTAGAAATATTTGGGAGTTGATGTATTTAGCCACTGAATCATCTGGGGGCTCTGTTCCTCTGAGTGGAAGACTGGTATTATTAAACAAAAGTTTATTTTCTGGTACAAAACTTCCCAACAGAGCTGTCACATTTGGGCACTTTGAAATCTGTTGAGAGCATTTCTTTGCAGAAGGACTGAGAGCCTCTGTGCTGTGGGGACCTCTGTTCTCTACAGTAGTGCAGTGGGGTTGGTGGCCCCTCATAGAATCATAGAATCATAGAATAGTTAGGGTTGGAAAGGACCTTATGGTCATCTATTTCCAAACCCCCTGCCATGGGCAGGGACACCTCCCACTAAACCATGTCACCCAAGGCTCTGTCCAACCTGGCCTTGAATACTGCCAGTGATGGAGCATTCACAACTTCCCTGCGAAACCCTTTCCAGTGCCTCACCACCCTTACAGTAAAGTCCAGACCCTTCCAGACCCTAACCTCTCATTTTCCTCATGACTTCCTCTTCCACTTTCCCCCGCAGCTGTGAAAGGCCCCACCAGAGCCATGTGCCCAACAGAGACCCCACCAGCCCCTCGTTTCCATTTTCTTTCCCTTTTTGGACCCCACTCAAAGCACATGAATGGTACGAATGAAAGGAACCTCATTTGCCTGGTCCTTGGAGCCAAGGGTACAGTGCAGACAAGGCTTCTTTCCCTGTCTGCCTCTAGAGCAGAGCCTAGAATTCAATTTCTACAGGACCCAAGCACATCTGGGGGAAGATGCTGCCCTACAGCAAGAAGCATGCCAAAAGAGGGGAAAAACCCTTGTGAAAGGAGCTGAACCTTTGTGGCAATAGCCTCTACGTGTTATCCTATGCTAAAGGCCCCAGCAAACTCTCAACTTTCCCTGACCCAGGCTGTGGGCAGGACAGTACACATCTCTGATGGTGGGAGATGACAGGACAAGCAGGGAATGTCTCTGCACCCACCTGGCCATTCCCAGCATCAACCTCTAAAATATTCCACCTACTCAGTTTCCGTTGGCTTCCTGAAACCTTGGGCACTGCTTCCTAGATCAGGGAGAAACAAGTTTCTTTTAAAAATGGAAACATCACAGTACTTCTGACTTGCAAAAAAACAACAAAAAAATTACCATCAGATATGTTTGTGCAGCAAACTCATTCTTCCCTTTTTATGAAGCCACAAGAGATATAAAATATAGAACATCCAAGGACCACATGAAAAGGATGTCTGGATCTGTTAAAACATAAAGAAGGCTCTACCAGCCAAGGGCAAAAGTTTAGCAACAATAAAAGTGTCTTTCGGGTTTTTTTTCTTTCAAATGCATAGAGAGAGGAAAAGAGTTTGTGGTCATGTTTTCCAGCTTTATGTATATTTGTCTATCATTTTAATATAAACAGGGTGTATTTATAAAGCCTAAAGAAATGGGAAACAGATTCACTGGTTTCTAAATGCCAAAAAGTCTCTTCAAGGATGATAAGCAATTAAAGAGGAAAGTCAATCAAACTTTTATGACACTTCTGACCAAGGGTTTTATTTTTATTGCACAAAATCCAATGTGACAACAGATATATACAGTAGCAGCACCCACCCGTCCTTCTGTTGTGAGGGGCCTGCCAGCATTCCCAGTAAAATCCCACTTCTGAGAGGAAAACAATGTTCGAATCCACGTACCCTTTGACAGAAGAGTTCTCAACGCTTCTGAATACACTAATACACACAGGAAAGCATATAGAAATAGATACACATGTACAATTTCCATATGTATCCACAAATACTCTCTCAGAGCAATTCTCTGCACAGCCCCTGAGGAAACATGATCTGTTTTCTATAGCAAATGCTCAGGGGAGTCCAGAAATCCTTCAGTAGCCCTGAAAAAATTAAGCAGAAACGGAATAAAGTAGGAAAGCAGACAATGCAGCTGGTGCGTTATTTTGCACCAGTCCCAAATATTCAGCTTGCTCAGTGGTACAGACAATTTTATATTGACAAGGCAGAACTTCAGTTGTCAGGTTTTGACAGGCCATTTTGGTAGTGAAGAAGGTTTGGCTTTTTGCTGGGAGAGGGGGAAGGGGGAGAGAAACGAAGGTGCTAATTAAAGACATAGAGTGTATTATGTGCCCATGGAAAGGGAATTGGAAAGTCTCGTTAATGGCTTTTTTGATAAAAGGTACCAAAAAACTGACTAACATACAATGCAGTGCAAGGGTCTGTGTATTATATAGAAGAGGAATGCTGCATACTCCAAAATGTAAGGTTCCTATCAAAAAAAAACAGTTACTGAAATTTTGAGTACAATTCACAAAGAGCATTTTAGGAGATGTGAAGTTTGCATCATTAAGCAACTGCAACTTATGCATCAAATAGCCAGGAAAACAAAAAAGCAGAATAGGGCCAGAGGAAAAGGAGTAAGAAGGTTTTCAGATAAAATATCCTTTTTTCAAATATGCCATTCTATTCTATTCTATTATTTATCCATTAAAAACAAATTATTGTGATAACTCAGTCACTGAGTACTGACCTGGAGAGCACAGACAGCCCCATTGTACCACCTGCAGTTGTGACACAAAACGCACCCTCCCTCATATATACCATAGCTTCACTGTAGTACATGGGAGGGGAGCAGAAACAAGGCTGCTTTCAGCTAGACTACATCGTACCATATTTGTACTACACAAAGGAGACTCTTCCTGAGTAACAAGTATAATGAGTAAGGGTTGGTTGTTAAGATCTGAACTCTTGTGGCATTTCTCATCCCTGCCACAAACTAGATAAGAGTAGATAGGAAAACACATTTGGCACTGGGCTCCTGAGGCCTGGCATCTGGACTGTCTGCATTGCAGCTCAACTTCCAGCTGACAGCACCCTACTTGTCCTGGCTGCTCCTACTGCACACAGGCACCACCACAACATACTGCCTCCTGGCTCCACAGGGGAAGTGAGGTCTGGGGTTTCTAACCCTTTTTTAAAGGTAAATTTATATGGGTCAGGCAGCAGCTTGGTTCAATCAGCTGTTAGTTTTTCCCCATCTCCTTCAGCTTACTAGCTCCTAAGATTTACCTGCCAGAATGCAAAGCCCCTCAATTTTTCCATTGTCGCTCAGGATAAGCATTCTCAAGGGATGGAAGTGTTTACATTTTGTTCAATTTTGACACAGATGCTCTGAGCTCTATTTTATCTGTCAGATGAAATTCATCCTGGTGTAAATCCAGAGTAAACCCCAAGCAACTCGAGTAAGTCTCTGAAATTACTCCAAAATTATAGAGCTTGTAAGATTTGACCCTGAAATTGCAACAGGCTTTCCTTCCAGACAAGCTAAACCCCAGTCCCTTCTCAGCCCATCAGTGAGAGCAGCCAGCTGTGTGCTACCCACAGGAACCTAACAACTCGCAGGAGGCAGAGCAGCGAGCCTCTGGCAGTTTGCTGAAGACATGAACACATCAAAAAGGCAACAATGAGAGCAAAGGAACATGGGGCAGGGGATACGTTTTGTTGTCTTGGTTTTATTGAAGCTACAAGGGATTTTTGTTGGGGGCTTTTTTGATGCAGGCTCACAACTCCCATTGCCCTACGAGGGACGTGTTCATGTGCATCTGAGGACTGAAGAGCCCTCAGGAACAGCCAAGTTATCAAACAGCTCATGTCCCACAGAGCTGTTCAAGCCAGAGCGCTTCTACTCCATCCCTTGGTGGCAGGTTTGATTCAGGAAGGCAGAAAAAGTGGAATGCAATGTGACATGAAAAATACAGGGAGGTATCAGCTGATTCCTCAGCAGAACTGATAAAGCAGACTGTCTTTCCTCAAACACCAGGAGACTGCTCCACATTAGGCGAGCAGAATTAATAATTCACATTGAGTAATCTGGAAAATTAGATCTCCTTCTGACTATGCCTGCAAGCAGCTTACAATTTGGGTTTATTCATTTTTCTTGGAAACATCTATGAATAATTCTTGGTCCACTAGAATTGCTGTAGGAAGCAAATTCAGAAAGGGGAATGAGCACAGCTTTGGCCAATTCAGCCAGCTTTTTTTGTTCAGATGCATGCAGCGGTCAGCTGAACGTACTGTCAGTGCTCAAGTATTTGCTCAGCTCCTCAGCAACTGCTCCATTTTCTCCACTAAGAAGGTAAAACATGTAATGTTTTTGTATTTGGTCTGAGGTACCATGACAAGATATAGTTGTTTTCTATGCTTGTTCAGGTTGCATTTAGCAAGAGGACGGAGGTGGAAGAAGGCGGTGCAACAGTAATTCATTTTGTGGGAGCCAAACCTGTTGTCATCTGACTGTCCTTGGTGTCCCCCTCCCAGAAAGGGCTTGCACAGAGCAAAGCCAATCCCTGCTGCTCCCCACATCCTAGTTCTGCAGCCTGGAGGCAGCAGCACCAACTGCCCAGAAAAAGAAGGAAGGAGCCGGACGGCACCTTCAGAGCACCAGGATCTAAATGAACGGGACACACATGAGACTTCACACTGTGCCTGAAGTCCAGGCTAGAAGCAGTATTTCAGCTGGCCTGATCCAGCTGACAGCATCTCCAACCTTTGCTTGGTCAGGTCACCACTGCATTCTGCCTCTTCCCTCTGGGACCTGGGTGAGTCTCACTCCTCCTGCGCACACCAGAGGCACAGTGTTTTAATGCAGAACATGAGACAGTGCTCAAAACCAGTTTGAAGGTCCAGGAATCAAAAGAGCAAGTGTGAAGAATGGACCACCTCATGTCTAAATATGATTCAGAGGTTGGTTTCTGGCCACAGATTAAGAAATACTGTAGGGGGGGCAACTATAGGCAGTACTTCTCTAGAAGTTATGTAAAAGCCTTGACAACCACATGCCAGTGACGAAGTAGACACATTTGATTCCCTGTCCTTCCAAAGGATGAGAAGATCTCTCAAGGTCCTTCCTTGCCCTACATCTCTAGCATTTAAAAACTGCCAGCAAAAAGGTTCTGGTTCTGGGCGATACAGAGCCAGTGGTGAATTGCATCATCCAACACTCTGATTTCACTAATGAAAACCAGCACAACCAGCACTACAGATGGAGTCAGCTGAATCCTGAACTTCCTTGCTTTTCTGGGATTAGTCAGACCCATAACAGACCTTTAAACATCTTTTTTCTTTGTGGTTAAATTTTTTATACCATGCTTATCATCCAGGGAGCTCCTAGAAATAATAGCAAACATGCATGCACGAGGGTCACACAACTGCTAAAATGTTAATGCAGTTTATTCTCTCTGGATTCTGCAGTTCTCCTGACCCAAGAAGTTCATACTTCTGCAAACAACAATGGATGAAAGTCTCAAGAACTCTACTAATGTTTCTGAACTATTCTTCAATAAACAGCTGGGATATTTTCCATTAGTTGCAGAGGTACAAAACTGTGGATATGCTAAAAAACTAATGCTAATCTGAGAACTCAAGCACAGGCTAAGCCCTTCCCCAAAACATCTTGCATTTCTGCCGTTGAGCAGCTTTTGGTTTCAAGTCACCTGAAATCCTCAGCTTCTCATCGAGGTATGTTTCTGCTAAGAAGCAAAGTCAGACACTGTAACAAACTGGAGCTTTTTGCTGGCTAAGAGGAACTGTGCTGATCATGCAAGTGTCTTCCCTGAATATAGACTGCCTGAGCAGCCAAATACATCCGCAGTGACGAGACCACTTTCCCTCTCCAATGCTTTCGTATGTGACAGTGATTAACCAGATGCTCCAGGAAACTCAGTAGAAGGTTTTCCATCAGTTTAAACAGTGATCTTCTCTTTCACCCCTCTCCCTGTCCCAGACCCTTGTTCTCTTCATCTCCTGCTAAAGCCAGAGCCTCATTACTGGCTTCTGCAATGCCCTTTTCTGCAGAAATCCCTGTGCCATCCCTCTCTCAGCACTAATGATGCTATTTGCCCCTGACACTCCCACTCAAGCACATGCACACCAAGCTAAACTGCTTGGGCTACTGAGCACCACCTCTTCAGGACTTTTATCACAGCATTGTATGAATCTGTCTTGTTTTAACATTTATTAACAGTCAGGTTCAAAACTCACTTCTAGCCGTGTTTCTATCAACACAACAAAGGCACGAAGTCAGTTAAAAATTCCTCAAGTTTTACTCACAGTTATACACATGCACACAAAATGAACAAAATGAACATTTGGCAATGTTTGTGCTGCCAAAATTAAAATTAGGCACCCAGTCTGCCCAGGCTCCACCTTCAGCAACAGGGAAGGCTGGGATCATTGGATCGAAATGCTAAGTCCCTAAGCCAGGCTCCCACTTTGAAAGTCCCTTTGGGAGAGGTCTATGCTTCCTCATAAGAAAGGTTTGAAGCCAGCCACTGAAACTCCCTAAACACACATTCCCCCCAAGGCTTTGTCTGTAACCTCCTATTTGCATCTTTACTAAACAAATGGAAACGGAGGGGTCAGTTTCTGAGCCCAACAGTGAAAGGATCACTATTTCCTTCTTATGTGCAGCCTTCTTATCCCTCTGTTTTTTCAGCTGATAAAGTGAAATTATTTTGGTTTCCTAACGGAAGGGAAATGGAAAAATGAAACCAAAGCAGAAGCTCACCATATAATTTTTTCTAGCAAATCAAAGCCATTTTTTAAAATTAAAAGTGTTTTGATGAAAAATTACAACCACTGTTCAGTGAAGTGGCTTTATAGCTTCTCTTAATCTGAGACACCCACATAGATGCTGCATTGTTTAACCAGCTGTAGTGTCCCCCATACAGTCCCACTCTGCAGAGCTCCTTGCTGAGCAGTGAAGATATTTATAGCCTGGATTCCCAGAAGGGAAATCTCCGAGGTGCCGCTAATTAGTTCTCCTAATGCACTGTTAATAAAAAGGGGAAACACAACTTATCTCGTGAACAACAGCTTTGTTGCTGTTTGCAACAGGAGCTAGGGTAACCCACAAGTGTTACTCAGGGAATGAAATCCATGGCCAACATGTGGATCCCCTCCAGGGGCTTCTGTTCAGGAGGAGGATCCAATTGCCACATTTGTGGGGAGCGCTAATGGCCACATTCAGACTGGAGCTGAGCTCTTGGCCACATTTCACCTCCACCCCAGGGTGAAGAGTCATGTACCAGTGTCCTGTGCCTGGTTTCCACATAGGAAAAATCCAATGTTGAGGCAAGAAGGGAGCTCTGCTGCATCCAGGGTAGGAGCCCAGACAGACTGACAGTTCTCAGGAGAGAGCTGTAGCAAGTGCCATTGTGATTCCCTTTGGACTGGGCACTTTCACAGGCATTTGCACTGGGGAATTTATCATTGGAGTGAAATCCTATCTTTATTTCCAATAGCAGGTGACTTGTGACAACCCCACAGTAAGCCAAACTACAACCACTTCCACTGAGAAACAAATAGCAAGCCACAGTCTCAACAAAATATGTGGAAAATATCATCCAATCATTACAATCTGCTCAGGGACATTTCAGAGTGATTACCTGCTGGAGAAACTGTGAATAGACAGTCAATAAACTAACACCTCTAATGCCACTACTCTCCTAGGCAAAGGTGGGGAATGGATTGGAATCTCCTACTATCCTGATCCATAAAGGCAAGAGCCCTTGCAAGTTTTCCAGTTCCTACACTAACCTATTTTAGTACCAAACAGTCCCGTTCAAACGCCCACCACAAATCAGAGCTTTGCTGCCACATTCTCTCAGCCCCCTCCAGAATTAAGTGGCTGTTATCCAGTTGACCCCCGCCCCTGCAGATACTATATATCTAACTCTTTAAAAGATGCAATGCCTCCTTGTTGACAAGAAGGCAGTCATTAGCATGCTGCCACGGCTCAAAGTGCTAGCCTGTGCTCATCCTTTTACATCAAGTACAAATTCACGTGGGTGAGCATTTGGACAAGTACAGATCAAAAGAGCTATGGAATAAAGAATAAAAAGTTCAAAAGAAAGCAAGATACTAGCTAAACTCTTACAAGCCTGTAATGCTATTGCTAGAAGGTGTTAAAGATGGAGTTGAAAAGCTTGCTTGTGTCTACATCTACCTACAAAGTTGTCCGAGTTCACTAGCTGCCGATTCAGATGAAATCACTGCTCATTCTATCTTCTCATAGACTGGGTGACCAAATGACAAGAAAATGTTGGCCTTCCTCACAGCAGTAGTTTCTGTTTTCACAGGACTCGTATGCAAAAAGATCTCAGGGACACGTTCTTGAAGCTGCTTTCTGCCATCACTTACATAAGCAAAATTCTGCTTGTAAAAAGGTCTGAAGACATGACTGGAGTGATTTCTCATCTAGATATCACTGAAATGTTCCTCCATGGATTTCCTTAGTTTCTGTACCATCCCGAGTAGATACCAACCATCATCTTCATACAGTTAATGTCGCGATATAGGGAACAATAATAATCGTACCTAACTGGAGGTGTTCAGGTCAGCATCGAATAAGTGTGCAGGATCTACTTGATTGGGTTTATGTGCTATTTACTAATTGCAACCTAAAAATTCCATGTCTTGTTGGATTTTGTACATTTAATGTTATTACTTACTAACTACTTCTAAAATTAGATAGCTTTAAAAAGGTAAAAATACAGCCTCGTTCCACTGGGTCATAACAAAAACATCAACTGCACTTGAAATATTCCAAGTTCACACTACCAGCAAAGCTTTCTGCATGGAGAGCCCATCTTTTCATCTCTGATCCATTTCTACCTCTCCATATTCTTGTGCCATCTGCCCCCTCTCAGCCTTCCTGAAACAGCCCTGGGAGTCTGCTAGAGCACTCAAAGTAGAAAAAACAGGCATTAGAACCAGAAAACACTCTTCATGATGGGAAAAGTACTTCAGGGAAAATAATTTGGAATACCTTAAAAAAATTGCCGTTGTGATGTCTCAGTGCAATGGTTTTCACTTGTCACATATTTAGAGTGGAGAGAGGAAGTCACTGGCGCCACACAAAAGGATGCCTTCTGTAATACCTTCTATGTAACATGGTGAATAAAAATAATCATGATCTCCAATAAATTCAAGCCACATTCATGTTTGGCAGCTTTCCCATCATGCCAAGAATTTACCCAACGCCCCTTTTATTTATGATGAAACAGAAGTGACATAACACTTTGTCATGAAAGAATGCTGTAAATGATACTTTTTTAATTATATACACTGTTGTTCTTGAAAAAACTCTCCAATAATTCATGTTTATAGTCCTACACACATGCTGCAGAAGTGGATATAAAATACAGCTGTGGTCAAAGACCACGTGACTCCAGTGTGACACTAGCTCAGCACTGAGAGAAGAGGGAGCAGGAACTCCAACAGGTCCTTTTCCCCTACCTTCATTTTTGCAATGTTACTGAAGTGCAGGCCTAGCAAAAACTAGATGTTTCCAGTCAGCCAGGCTATGAAAAAGGAAAACACTGTGGGAGCTGAATGCGAACACTGGTGGGTCTCCAGCAGATCTAAAGCAGAAGCAGAAAATGCAGATTTCTGCTGAAAATCTGAAGCAAAAGGAGAATACCTGTACATTATATTGCTCTTCCAGCACCTCAGAGCATCATTAGCAGCTAGTGATCCCTCTTACCTACAGTGACACCTTCACATTGCTTCAAGAGACTGAGATGTCAATAACAGCAGCTAGGTCTGCCTATGCTTTCCAACTCATCCATTTCCCCTAGCTCTTCAAATGTTGTTAAAGCAAATATTTATAGACTTCTGAACATTACTATTTCTACACTTTGCTGCAGCCAGAATAGACAAGAACACACCCAACACACAGACAGAATTTGCTGCTATTTGGGGCCCTCAGAGAATATCTGGGTTTGCAGTGCAAACACAAATTAATTTCTCCTACCCTTTCTCCTGGTCATCCTTTCCAATACAGCCACCAAGCTTTATTCCCTGTGAATACAAATGTCAAAGCAATGATGGCCAAGTCCTTGAAATTAAGAATATAAAGGCATGAAGAATGCGAAAATTCAGACACGCAAGAGCTTTAAGATACCGGCAATTGTCTATTGACCTCAGCCAATTGATATGAGTGAATACAGGGGAGCAGAACAAATAGAGAGGACTAACATTTCCGATTTGAGCTACCAAATTACACAACCAATGAAAGATCAGGGTTAACCGTGAATTGTGTCTGTATATCAACTGCAAGGTAAAGATATTAAATAGATAAAGTGGTAGCAACATAAACAGAAACTGATGTGTGACGGTGTGATAGGATCACCGAGAACTGTTTGCACATACACAGGCTTAAAAGAACATAAAACGTAAAGGAGATGATCAAAGAAAGGCTTTGGCAAAATGGACAAATATGTGTTTGGCTCTTTGCTTTTGCTGGTATTTAACACATACATACTTTTAATTTCCTGGTCGTGTGCCTCCCCCCTCCCCCTACCTTCTACTTTTCACATTTATAAACCTAATACATCAGATCTTCCTGAAATTCAGAACCCTG
The DNA here is from genome assembly GCA_039720435.1 of Amazona ochrocephala. NCBI lineage: Eukaryota > Metazoa > Chordata > Aves > Psittaciformes > Psittacidae > Amazona > Amazona ochrocephala. Next base: position 73,949,318 of record CM077881.1, on the reverse strand, counting down.
CAGGATCCAAAAGTCTCCAGAGTTACAGGCCAAATCCAGTTCTGATCAAACACGATCAGTTTGGGGATCAAGGATGAATCCTCTGTGCCTCACTGAACAAAACATACAGCCCATAAATGATAAAACCTCTCTATCTTTTCCCCCTGGTTTTCTTTCATCATGCAAGTTTGGTCCACTCTTCTCCTTAAGATTTCTGACTTCCAAATAAAATCATCCTTTGAGTTCAGATGATTAGGAGAGCCAAAAGGCATTGTTTTAGTTTTTGCTACATTTAAAACCAGTTTGTTTTCCTTGAACCAGTCTGTCAAAGTCTTTTTGCAGTTCAGGCGTTATGTGAGAAACAGATTTGCCATTAAAATGCACAGTCGTGCCATCTGTATAAAAATGTATAGCACAGTAATGACATAGCCTTGCAAAATCATTAATAAAAAGAAAAAAACAGGAATGACTGACACTACTCAACTCGGGGAGGGGGGAGAATAGAGGGGAGAGACATTGACACCTTTGAGTGACAAAGGGGGGGAAGAGACAGCCCTGTGAAGAGAAACAGATTGATGCTTCTCCTGGATTCTTTGTCTTTCCTGACAGAGTATGGGCAGCAGCACAGGCCACCTACTTGCTGCGCTAACGCCTGCAGCACGTTAGGCCAAAAGCTTTGATGAAGTTAGCAGAGAAAGATTTCCACTACATTTTCATTTATTTGGGGTATGCTAGAAAGAACTTATCATTAAATGCCTGCTCAGAAATCCCATTTCACTTGGAGCTGTTCCTCTGCACTGGCGAGGGGCCCCATGTTCAGTCCTCTCTGCAGTTCTTCCAGACAGGCTGTTACTGCCCCTCCACTGACAACACACCTGCTTTCAGTACCACCGATTCTGAGCCTTTATACTGTCCAGGCCAAGCCCTGATAGCTCTGACAGCCCTCAGCTGCGCTGCTTCCTATCCAGATTGCTGCCTACGTATCCCTACTTCTCCAGGGTCATCCTGCTTGCTCCAGTGCTCCCTGTTTGAAAAAAGCTGGGTGCTTGCCAGCATTAACTCCCAAAGAGAGGTGACATTATAATGGCCACATCCTTCGGGCTCGCCCTCACAGAGACTATACCATGAGCTGAGGGAACAAGCACCAGCACTTGCAGCAGTAATGCAGAGTTCCTTCAGTGGCCCAGTAAAGGAGCACTGGCTGCCGGCATCCTTCACGTCACACCTGCTAGTTATGATTTAGGTTCAGGGTTGACGTGTGTTGGTCCCACCTCACTCTGACAAGCCAGCAGGATACTGTGATTCACAGGGGGAGATGTGCGAGTCTTCCAAAAATATGCCCGGAAGGAAAGAACTGATGAGGGCATCTGAAAAAGATGCACATATGGGTTTTTTGATGGCTAAATAGCAACCAGTTCTCAAGACTTTTCCTCGGGTCACACAGGTGAATGTTTTCCTTAGGCTGAAGCCTTCTAAAAATATCATGGAAAAGATTCATTTTTGGCTATGTTGAGTTTCACAAGTGTCCCTTAAGCTTTGTTTACCCATCATCTTGTCAACGTGGCATATGCATCTCTTCGCTATCAATTACGTGCTCCACCCTTTGCGTCTGGCTTACTGCTGAGAGCCGACTGCAACCCACAGCCTCTAAACAGCCCTGGGTCGCAGCCCAGGTCTTTTGCTGAATCTAATAACATGTGCTGAAAATGCAAAAGCATCAAAACAATAAAAGCCATAAGAACATCTCTACAAGGTATTTGCTAGCATTCACCCCAGGGGCTTCACTATCATTTGAGAGAAAGGATTGTAATTGCGGTAGAATTATAGATTACAGTTTTACTCGGACTTCCTAAAGTTAACCTCTACCATTACAGGCCTAAATTTGGAGGAGTCCATTGTGCCTCATGGAAGAAAGCCACCAGCTCAGTGCTAGCAACTTCAGTTGTATAAAAAGAACTTTTTAATGATGATTCGTGTTTCATAAGCATTGCACTATTTTTAGAAATATGAGAAAGTAAAGTATGCCTCCTTTTAAATCTGGTTTTTACTGCACCCTGTAATTTATGGTGATATAATAAGTAATTTGAAAATAAAGATTTGAGACAACATTTTAGCATTAGTGTTTTTAAGACAAAACAAACATTCAAAATAAAACCTAAACCACAGCAACGAAATCTATCATTAAATGCCTACTTTCTGCTAAATTTGTAGTTATGGCAGCTTAAATCTCAAACATTTGTTGTGACCTCTTGCAAAGTAAAAATAATCATATTATTCATTGTGGTTCAAGACCAATATAGGGTATTATTTCATCCTAGCCTTAAGTATTCATGGAATTATATAGCGCATCTTCTGAAACTGTATTAATTACTCTTTGTTGAGTCCAAGTGACTGCTGGTTTTCAGAATGAAATGCGTATAACCTCGTCGCATTTGCTTTATTTGTGAAGACTAGCAGTTTTTAGGCTCATTTATGCATAATACATCAGATGTGACCTGTTTAATCAAAGTATAACTTCTTCTGAATTAGTGTCTCTGTATACGTTTGAGACACAAAGGCTTTTGAATGCTCATGGAAAAATTCAGACACACTTCTTCTCTTGCTCACTGTGTAAAAGCTGCTACTGTACTGTGGTGCCAAAACTCAATGTTAGACTGCAGTGAATAATACATGCCAAGCAGTTCAACCCAGTCCATTAACTCTCTCAGACAGCCCTTGCATGACACCAAGTAGCGCCTCATATGTCCCTGTTTATCGCATAGGTATCTCTCTGGGAGAAGGAGAGCCCTGTCTGCATGGGAACCAGCCCTGGGTTGGGACGTAAGAATACAGCATTTGAGCTTTAACAACACTTGTTCTATTAAAGGAACAACACTTGTTCCTTTAATTGTAAAGCCACTTCCCTGCTTCCATTTCTATTGTCACCCAGCATTAACGACACTTGGGAATTACATGACTTGATCATAAAAAGTGTTCTCTTACCTTGGCTTTAGGAACGGAAATGTTATATGGAAAAGCTTTCCAGGAACTGCTACGTAAGAGTGCCAAGTGCTACATATTTGCAAGGCCAAGCACCCTAGGGGATTGGCTTAACATTAGAAACCATCTTCAAAGAGGGGAATTTGCAGGTAGGGAAGTCTACCAATTCTCTTCCTTTTAGGATTTCTGGAAAAGGTAAAATTCAGAGAAGAAATAGAAGACATTTTGCATTAAAATCTTGAAATCTTTTGAGCACCAGACTCAAACATCTAGTATTGCTTTCCTCATTCTTCAAATCCATCACAGATGTGATTATGAACCATCTAAGCACAGTACCAAATCATGCCTGTATCCATGCATGAGCTCTGACTGCATGTGCATGTGAGGGAGGCAGGAAGAAGGTTTTTCCTGTTAGAAACTTAAAGTACTTGATTTTGAGAAGCCAGAGACAACTGCTCATGTATTCTGGAGTGCAGCTAGAATCTGATCTACCAACCAGATCCAAAAGTGGCAAGCGACCTCTAATTATATAAGGAAGAGGCCAACAAACCAAAACTGTCTATCTAAACATCTAGGGCTTATGACCAAGTTCTACACAAGCAGAAGAGAACTTTAGGCTCAAAATTAATATTTAGCTATTGGAATCCTTCTCTGAATTGCAAAACATTCTGGAGCTCTCATCAGAGCTGCCAACTGCTCACCTTGTCTGACATTCCAGAGCATCTAGACCTAGAAATCTAGATTCAGACTTTTGAGCCATAAGATCCATCAGTCCGCCTCTCAAGCAGCAAGTGTGAGCTCTACAGCAAGAAAATGCAAAGATTGACATTCTCTCCGGGTTTACACCCATACCAGCTTGCTACTTCAGTGTGGCTTGGCAGGTGCAAACAAGAAGAGAGTTTAGCTCTTGCTCTTGATTTCTTGAGTTCCTAAAGCTTTTGTTGGTGTTATTTCAGACCAAGAAAAACATGCACATTTAGAGAGGAAAAAAACCTTTGATAATTATTGTTTTTTCAACCACTATTCGAATGACTTAATATGCTGAAACTTTGTAATTACTGATCTTTGGTATGATTTTTTGTGCTTTACAACATAATATTTGTACCCATTTGTAATATTTATTTGGTTTTTAAATACCTTTTAAACGTTGATATCGCTGGCACTGAGTTTGGGTAGTTTTCTCCTGGTAACAATTTTTCCATAACATTAATTTGCATTTTTGAGGACATTATAAAAGGAGAAGTGGAAAAGGAAAAAGATAGAAATTCTGCTTTAATGCGAGCTGACAACTCCAAGCAAGATTAAACACAAATGCTGTTGTGTGCTCACTTGAATATGAAATTCTCTGTTTGTGATGGTCCCTCTCTGGAGGGTTGAACCCAGAAGGTGGGCACTTCATGGAAGACAACTTGGCCCAATGCATAAATGTCTCTTGCTGCACTTCTTAGCCCTGAGACAAAGTAAATTCATTCTCAAGGTCCAACAAGAGCTTCAAGTTTGTCCCCACTGAAGCTGAGCTATTGATCTCTGTCCGTCTGGAAGAGCTAGGCTCAGGAAGGAGTAAGTGCAATAAATGGAGCTACACACAGACTGGTGTGACTTATGGAGATGGCAGTGCTAGCCCTCTTGCAAACCTGAACAAGCAGCCTAGACAGAGGGAGGAGCAGGAGAGGAAGCAGCAGTTTTCATTGAGGCAGCTGCACAAAAGCTTACAGTTACCAGGCTGAAACTAACCCAGTAAGAGAGCATCAGTCCTCCCCTTTTCCAGGTACATTAGCATGTATGGAACACTTAAGATTTCGGAGCAAGAGGTTAAGAGGTCTCTGTTCCTAATAGCTCTTTCACACCCACATCCTTGAAATCTGTGGAACTCTATAGCTGGTTTTCCTTTAACTATATACAGCCTTTGGGGGGAGGGAGAAGGGAAACCCAAAACTTACACAAGATGGTGATGAACTTCACCAAAAAGTGTGTTTCATAAGGAAAAGAAATGGTTCCCTTCATTAATCAAAAATGTTATTTAAACTGTAGTAATACTTACTGAACAATGAGAAGATACAGGAAACTCTCAAACATATTGATATCATTTAAAACCAAATAGGGTGAACAGACAGGGAACTGATTCATTTTTAACTCTGATAGAAAAACAACTTCAAAAACACTGTAGATGTTCATGAAAATAGATTTTTATTTCCTATCAAGCTCTAGAGGAAAAAAAACATACTTATTCTCTTTTGAGTCTCACATAACCTACTAATCCACAACATATCAAACACAAAGAAACAGTAAAATACATTCATAAACACAAGTGCCAATATGTATGTGTCTGAAAAAAGCTAGCAATTTTAGACTCTTAAGTGGAACTGCTCCCCAAAGAATGCTATTAAAAACTGTTGCAAGTAACATAATGTTAGTAAACACCTTTATGATGAAATAATTGTGTGGAAGGCAGTGTCACATAAGAACATGGACCTACAGCCAAGGACAATTGCTCTACTATGCTCAGTTCATTTATGAAACATGAGGTGTCAGTTTTATGTGGTTTGGCTGAGATTGGTGTGGATCTTTATTTTTTTTTAATTATTCCTACAAGGCTAATGGACTATAATATATTTTGCCAGAGACTGCATTCCATAGCACATATTTTATAAAGAGAACGTACGATGTATTCAAGACTTGCTTTCCCCATGAATCAATGAATCAACAAACATCTCCCTATTGTGTAAGATACTATTGTTTGGTTGTATTTAAGAAAAGATTATTTGTTCAGAGCATTGTGAAGTTATGGGAGGAGGAAGTGTGCTAGCCAAAGAATCCTTTTGTGATGATTCATGAAAACAGACAATCAGCAGACCAAAGACTTGCCATGGCAAGGTTCCGAGCCTGCAGTGCACTTCAAGTCACCTCCCACACCGAACACAATGCAGAACAGAAACATTTCAAAGTGCAGGGCTGTTTGAAGGATAGAGGTTTTTTCTACTTCTATGGCTCAAACTCAGCCTAGGAACACAAACCCTTGAATTAATATTGTTTAATGGCTGCATCATGCTGTACTTGCCTTAGATGAGTAGGGAGACCCAGGGGCAGAGCTTGTAGCTCTTGTACAAAATCCCTCATGCTGTGCCACTCTCAAGCCTCAGGGTTCTCTACTGTACTAATGAAAGCTGAACCACATATTATGCCAGGCTGCCAGCCCTCTCATTACCATGGCACAGATAATGAAAGCCCCTGTGATAGCTGTTTTTGCTCTGACCTGTACAGCAGGGCTGACTCCCTGGAAACCAGACAGCCTGCAGTTGAGATAGCAATGTCCAGGAGAAATGCATTGTCCAGCTTTCATCCAGATCTGATCTGTATATCTCTGATCACAACTGACTTGTTTCCAAGGGTGAATTTCGTATCTGCCAGGTGTGTGCATCATCTATGACTGTGCACTCCATTCACCCTGCATCTATCAATTGCACAGGGTATGGATCATGGCATCACACCTGAAAGCTTCGAAGCACATTTCCCAGTTTAACCTCACTTCTGAAGGAGAGACCACTCCCAACCTAACCATCTGCTCCCTGGCAGCACATTCCCCCTCTCTCCTCTTTCCAGTGGCCTCTGTTTGCACTTGCTCCCTCAAAGTGGGCAAAGGGACTGCTTTGGCTTTGAACTAGACATGCACAGGTAAAATACTGCTGCAGACTCACCCAGCACATTTGCTGCAAGCTTCTTAGCTCTCCCTGTTTCAGCACTGCCCTATTTTAGTCTTCATCTGTTTCCTCAAAGGGAGCAGTGGAAGGAAGAGCAGGTCATGAAATCTCTATTCTGGTGACAGGGGATGCAGAAAACATCCGCGTAAGTGAATGGTAACAAGCACGGGCTGCCTGCAAAAAGGACCATGCAAGGGCAGCAGGGCGACCAGCAATCAGACTCCTCCCTACAGGAGAGCAGAATTCTGGGGGAAGAGAAACAAAGACCTACAATCCTGGCCATGCACAAGGAAATGTAGAGTCCTACTGACACCAGGGAGCATCTCCCCAAGATGTGGGGCACTCCCTGCCTCCATACCAACAATGCTCCATGCGGCTAGCAGGGTAAAGAAAAGCACTGCATACTGGGATAGTCTTTGAAAACTGTAAATCACTTTTCTCTCTCAAACTAATTTCAGTGCTATTGTGTAATACAGAGGGAGGAAAAAAAACCTTTTCTTTTCCACTAAACAGGCTTTCGCACCACCTACAACCCAGGATTAAACTTCAGAGACAGTTACACAAAGAAAAGGGTTTCTGTAAAGAAATCAATCAATCATTCCTCAAGTGTGGGTACAGCACCTCCAAAAACCAGGCAGTTTCTCAGGTACATGAAGATATGAGATCTTTATTTAAACCACCCCCAACCTGTTTCACTCAAGCCTCAGAAAACTGTGACCTAAATGCCTTAAAAAAGAGGTTGGATTTCGATACTAGCCTCTCTGTGGCTGAGACTACCACTCCTCAGCATCACCAGCTCACCTTTCCTTTCAAAGTCTGTGTGAAAAGAGAAATCCCACTGTCCATGCACAAGCCAGCCAGCTTTTACTGCATCAACTGCATCAGGGGCTATGGAGGTTCCTCTTACTTATAGCCATCTTACAGCTCCAACGCTGAAAGTTACGGCTTTCAGGAATCTGAACACTTAAAAAGAGGGCCTTTGACTACTGCTGTCCCCCTTCAGTTTCATTAACCTTTTTTACATAGTTTAAAGCCCCTTGTTATAACTAACTGGCTGTAACAAAGTGATCCAAAGAAAAGCTAGTTCAAAGTACTTATAAGCTTTTAGGACTCCACTGTTTTACAGCCACTGTCAGAGCTCCTGAACAGTCAGACCCCACTTTCATCTACATTTTGTTACTTTTTATTGTATATACACACGTGGAGCAGGCAGAACTGATCCATCAACCACTGCAGTCCACTGTGGGTAACTGAAAATAGTACCACCTTACGGGGAATAACTTCAGTCCTTCCCCATTAAGGCACCCACACTCTTAAAAGTTTAATGGTACAGCAAGGCCAACAATTCAGGGAAATAATTTTATGGTTCAGACCGAAGGATCAAATCAAAGCATTTCACATTGCATACATGTTATTTGGAAGTCTCTGCCACACCGGATAGTCTCTAAGCAGCAAGTGGGTTATAAACAGAGTGGTGACAACAGTGCCACTGCGGCTATTTTATCCTAAAGCGTAGCTCCAGCTCAGGGTTGGTGTTGGGTCAGGCCAGGCCAGCCGCCCAAGCACGGGAAGCAGCAGCACGCTGCCGCGAGCATGAGGAAGGAGCTCCACAGCTGCCCTCACAGGGGTTTGCCCTCATTCTCCAGAGGAAAGAGCTGACAGCTGCCAAAGCAGCTCTGGAAAACACCTGCAAATCCCCTCTCAGTGCAAGCACAGCCCTTTCGGGTGGCTTTGCAGCTCATCTGCTCTCCCAGAGGAGACTGAGTCCAGGCAGCAACCAACCACTGTATGCGCATCACACGTCAAACCTCTGTATGTGAACCATGTCTCAAACCTCCACACTAACACACGTGGGAAAACCTGCACCTGCGGCAGACACTGCCCTGCCCTCGGGCTCTGTACTTGTTGCTTGACTGGGGCTGTGTCCAGGAGGGACGGCCTTTCCGCAGGTGCCCAAGTTGCCCCACATCAGAGAGACGTGAGCAGATGGTGATGCGCTCTGCCTTGTCCCTGCGCACGAAAACATTTTTATTATCAGGCACAGAGTGTTTGGAGGCTCAATATCTGCTGCTCTTTGCTCGTGGCTGCTGACAGAGGCGTCACTGGAGGGCTGTGATTTACCACCTTCATATTTATTTACATTTGTGTCTCAAGAAGGGTGGCAATTTGCCAGATTTGGAAGTGCTTAATCGGATCTGATGGGCAGATTAATTAGTGCAGGTCACAGCACTACCTGCCTTGCAGGAACATTACCTTTTTTACTTCTTTTTTTGTCAAGGTAAAGCAGGAGGAGGTCAATGCTGCCAGCATGTTTTACATTTTACTGCTTTAAGTCTTCATGGGTTTATTTCATTTCCCCAGAGTAAATGAACTTTGCTTTTATTTCTGCCACGACAGTATACTCCAAATAAAACAGTACAGGCACAAGCAAAAATGGGATGCAGAAAGCTGAAAATCTTACTTATTTCCCCCCTTCCTTCCAAACTGTCTATAATAATCCTCTTCTCCCCTCTGCCACAGTTACTGCCCCTCCACTATGATCCTCTTGGTATCTTTCTGCCTTTGAAGAAAACTGGTTTGGAGTACAGAGCATTTTCATACACACATATATAGATACACACACATTATATATATACAGACATCTATTTTTATATATATGTATCAATAAATATATACATACAGAGTGAGAGGCAGACACCATAGCTGGCTAGCCATTATACCAGATTGAGCAATTATAAACTCAGCTGGATTATTCTTCATTTTCACCGGCCTGACCGAAATTTGAATGTGGCCCATTATATATAGATTGACAAACCAGAGAACATTGAGATTAATTTTTTATGGCCACAGAATCATTTGCACTCCATAACCTTGGAAGTGACACGTTGCTGGTAATCAGGGACGCACACTGTTGTCATGCCACCATGGTAAACGTGAAAAGACCTTTTGCATCTGTCACACCACAGAAGGCAGGAGCGGCATATGGAGAGACAAAGCTCCCAAGAACACCACAGGGACCACACCACTTTTGGACAAAGGAGAAAAACATATTTCCCCAATTTTTCCCCTTACAGAAAGGTGCTACTTGGAGCGAAGGAGGACGCAACCAGCATGGGGACCACATGCAGTAACAGTGCCAGGCCTGGGAAGAGCCTGCACCACCTATCCTGGGGTTGCAGATGACAGGATTTGTCCTTTTTTCCCCTAGTATAGAGCACTGCTGTGCATAAAACAGTCATTTACAACTTCTGAGGACAATTATCAGCCAGCAGGCTTGAGACACCTCTGCACAAACAAGGAAGATACTGTGAAGTGAGAAGATCCAGCACAGTTTAGATTCTAACTTTCTCTAAATACACTTGTTTTCCTTTCCTCTGGAACTCTGATTTATCACAGCACTGAGGGTAGAAAGAAACCATCTCCAAGACTGTCAAGTACCCAAGCCTGTGTGTCCACACAGGGTTTTACAGGTAGATGCGAGCTGTGCCCATAACCTTCCAGAAGTGACTCCACAGTGAGCAGCTTGGCAGGAGGCTCCTGGCTGCCCTCAGCAAGCAGGTTGGCTCTTGCACTTGCAGGATCTTGCCCAGTGAAAAGAGAGACTGGGTAGGACTCCGCAAGGCAATAAAGCTAAGCTGTTTAGGAAGGATATAAATGGGCTGAGGTTTCTTTCTTTTTTGCTTTTTCTTTTTTACATGTTTTTAATGTATCCTCCCACTCTCACACACATATCCTGAGAGAAAAAGAAAGAAAAAGCCTTCCACAAAAAGAACGACCATAGCTCTAGAGCCAAACCCCTATTCAATAAAACAAGCAGAGAGAATGTTTTCACATTTCCCTATTTGCTCTGACTCATTTTATTTAGTTGCAGATGATCATTTTTATGCACATTTATGACCACATTTCCAATACACGTGGCACCCTATAAAACCTACCACCACTGCACCCCACCCAGGGCTGTGCTCCAGCTTCTCATGCATTCTGCAATGACTGTAACAAGGCACGGCACTACCACTGCAGGTCAGGCTAAGTCAGTGTTTGCATTCAAACCCTGGGTTGGATGGGTGTTCCAGGACGCAGCTTTGAATTTAGTTGGGCTTTGGTTTCATATGCCAGGGCAAATTCACTTCCCTCCGCCTTATTTTGACTAAATGAGGAGGAAGGAGCGAGAGGGAGAATCCGTGCCTTCCATCTGAACACATATTTGTCTTTCATTATCTCCAAGGGTCCCACTGCAGTGGAACAGGAGGTTACAAGATGCCACTTTCTCTCCAGCAACATCCCTCATGCATGTCCAGTTTCCCACTGCTGAAGTGGATGGCACAGGTCAGGGCCACCTCCGCTTTCTGCAACAGCGATTTATAACCACGAAACTTGCACCTGTAATTTTAAACCTATGTTTGAACTGTGGGCAAAAGCCAAGTATCCTTCTCTGTCATTGCTTTTGTGTGCAGCCAAGTCACAGAATAGGCAGCCACATCCTCATCGTTTTCTCAACAGGAGGAAAAGAACGGATATTGCAGGTACAGCTGGCAAGATGAGCCCTGCCCTATGTAAAGGAAAGCAAGTTCTCAGCTATTTTCAGTGATATCAAAATTTCTTAGTCCTCTGGTTAACAGGGAAACCTTCCAAGCAGGGATGTAAGGCCTGCCTGCTGGCTCACGATGCTGGCATGCTCCAACAATAGTGAGCAGAGATTTAAGACTGCTGAGGTGAGCACCTCAACCGCTGAGGTGGGCAGCTCGAGAAAGGACGCCCTCAACACTTGAGCAGGGGGAAGTTCAGCGTCTGGGAGCCTGAACCCGGAACGGCAACAGCCATCGAGGGAGCCTCAAGTCCTCGACAGGGCCTGCCCAGGAGCCGGCAGCTCAGCCGGCAGGAGCAGGGACTCACAGGGGGTGGTGCCAGGAGGAGCCGCACCAGCCCTGACTGGGTAAAAGCCTGCCCTGGGGAGCGCGGCGAACAGGGTGGGTCGAGGCAGTTCGTGTGGGCAGGTGAGCAGGATGGTGAGCACTCGGCGTATGACCAGGGCCTGGTCTGGGAGCTACCCTGGATTTGGAGAAGGCTGAGGTTCTTAATGACTTCTTTGCTTCAGTCTTCACCGGCAAATGCTCTGACCACACCACCCAAGTCTTGGAAGGCTGACACAGGGACAGGGAGAATGAAGACCCTGGGCCCACTGTAGGAGAGGATCTGGTTTGAGACCATCTTAGGAACCTGAACGTATACAAGTCCATGGGACCGGATGAAATCCATCCGCGGGTCCTGAAGGAGCTGGGAAATGAAGTTGCTAAGCCACTGTCCATCATATTTGAAAAATCATGGCAGTCAGGTGAAGTTCCCGATGACTGGAAAAAGGGAAATATAACCCCCATTTTTAAGAAGGGGAAAATGGATGAGCCAGGGAATTACAGACCAGTCAGTCTCACCTCTGTGCCTGGCAAAATCTTGGAGCGGATTCTCCTGGAAGGCATGCTGATGCACATGAAAACCAACAAGGTGCTTGGTGACAGCCAGCATGGCTTCACTAAGGGGAAATCCTGCCTGACCAATCTGGTGGCCTTCTATGAAGGGGCTACGGAACTGATGGACAGGGGCAGAGCAGTTGATGTCATCTACCTGGACTTGTGCAAAGCCTTTGACACTGTCTCGCACGACATCCTTGTCTCTAAGTTGGAGAGACATCAATTTGATAGGTGGACCACTCAGTGGATTGTAGCGATAGGACAAGGGGTAATGGGTTCAAACTTAAACAGGGGAAGTTTAGATTGGATATAAGCAGGAAGTTCTTTACTGTAAGGGTGGTGAGGCACTGGAATGGGTTGCCCAAGAAAGTTGTGAATGCTCCATCGCTGGCAGCCTTCAAGGCCAGGCTGGACAAAGCCTCGGGTGACATGATTTAAGTGTGAGGTGTCCCTGCCCATAGCAGGGGGGGTGAAACTAGGTGATCTTAAGGTCCTTTCCAATCCTAACTATTCTGTATTTCTATGATTCTAAGATGCTGCCTTTAATCAAGAGGGAGTGTTTAGGCTGCATTTTAATGACAACAACGTGAATGTCAACATTGTTAACAGTTTAGCTGCTCATACTGATTTCACTGCTAATCACACTGATTAGCAGGAAAATCCACCTAGTCCAGCGCTGTAATTTGAGTACTTTCCCACCCCTTCACACCCACTCCATCACTTGTCTCTAACTTAAAAGAACTGTTAACTTCTGTATAAGCCAGATACTTCATAGGCTTACTCCTGCCTCTGGAATGGCAGCAGCTGTTCTGTATTTATTTTCAAATAAAAAAATTAAATAGCTCAAGCAGTCACATTCACATTAAGTTCTGGGCAGGGCCCATCTTTATGTTCTGTGCTTGTTCAGCATCTAATTCAATCTGGATAATAATAATAAGTAACAACTGTTTAAAAGATTGCTGTAGCGTGAACTGACACAATGGTCTACTTGAGATGAGCCTAAATACATTTCCAGTCCCAAACACTGGCTTCTTGTGAGCACACCCCATAGCTCCTTGTCACTGTCATAGATCTGGCTCCACATGGTATATTCTTATGTGAATTTTTATTTACATAATTAGTGACTCTACTCCGAGCACAAGACGGGCTACCAGAGCAGGCTCCAGCCTCCTGGAGGTAGCTTGTGTCCTTTACCAGGCCAAAACATCTATTTTGAAGTTCACTCTCCACAGAAACATATCTACATTAATATATAGCAACTCTTTAAATCAGCTGTTGAGGTTATATTGCTATATTACAGGGACAAACCCTGCATCTCACAAAGAAGCCACAGTTTCAGAAGCTGGGTCTCTGTTTCTCTCACAGCTGTATCTTGCAGATGTGATGGTGTAGAGGAGTTGTGCACAAGGAGAAAGTCCCCCTCACACCTTCACTAACACCCCAAGAGTTCAATGTACCCAGGGAATTGGTACTGTTCCAAACTCAGCTGCCAGGATAAGCTGGACTTGCCCTTCAGCAGTTAATTTCTTGCAGCCTACATCAAATCAGACCAGTATTTTTATTTTGACCACCATGAAATAAGGCAAGAAGAGCCTTTCTGACTGTCATCTTTGCACAGGACAAACCATTTTCCTGCCTTGAGTCCACGGGTTTGGCTTTCATTGTTCTATGATAGCAATTCCCACTGACATTAGTGCAAATCATTCATGGAAACTAACAATTAACCTGCAGAGGAAGTATTTTAAAAGCTACGTTTTAGTTTGGAGGCAATTCCTTGGTACAAGAAAATCACTGATGCCTGATCAACAAGCAAAGTGCCTTAAATGCTTCAAGACATATATATGATAAATTGACAAAGAAAAATGGAAGTACATGTCAGTAAGTTAGAGATAAAAACCGTACAAGGGTGTTATGAACTTCAGCCCAGAAAGTGTTGTGGAAACTGCCAACTACAGCCACCTATTCCATCAGCTTTTCTCTATATAGCTATCACAAGGGGCTCTCCAACACCTCCACCTGCGGTGGGTTGCAAACCACACTGCAACAGACTTAAAATCATGTAGCAGAAGGGCTAAACCCCCTACATATAACAAACCCTGAGAGAAGAAGGATTAAAGATGTTTTCTATGTCTGGATGAATCTAGGTCCTACTCTACAGAGTGTGGAAGATGAAAATCTGACCCAGGTGAAAAGTCCTGTCCTGGCCCCAAACCAGCAATTATTTCAGTACCCTGAGCATGTGAGCATTAACTGAACACATAAGCACTTGGTACTGCTTGCAGTTGTTCACAAACTCAGTAACTGCAGAGTTAAAATAGCAAATGAAAGCAACCCAGGCCTCCAAAAGCCCTGGGCATACCCTGCTCCAACCCAGAACTGTAAAGCTGTCCAGTCCTCACACCAGGCAATAACCATACAATTAGTAGTTGTGGTCTCTCAGTAGATGAATATTGATTTTAAAGATCTTTTAGCTTAGTGTGCATTAGGGTTTCATTGCTTGATTCCATCCTCCCCTTCGGTTTCAGCCCTCAATCAACCAGATTTGTTTCATGTGCATGCTCCTGTGTCTTGGAAAACATTTCTGAATTCTACACAGAAAAGATGGCAGAGAAGTTAAGTAGGGAAAGGGAAACCCCCAAAAGAAGACAACGAGCAACAAACCTGCTCAGGCAACAAATTAAGGGGTAATCTCACAGCTGTAGAACTCTCAGGTCATGCTCACTGGACAAGAACATGGAGTCTTCTACATGCAACTAATCTCCAAACAAATTCCCTGAAAACCATAGCAACTGGACAGGTTTCTCTTCATAACTGTTTTGGAGCCAAGAGCTTCATCCCAGACCCAAATGAGGCAAAAGAGTAATAGCAGGCTAGCCAGGCTTCCAGATGGGGCAACCATCCGCTGTCCATTGCTGTGATGAGTAAGACCCCCTTTTACCAGTGTGCCTTAGGTTACAGGCATAGACACCCTAGTGCGCTGCATGCTGCGCAGTGTCTAAAAGCATTTTTTCCAGGGTGGGTTTGCCTTGTTAGCCAAAGGCAAAGGACACATTCAGAAAGTCATGGCTTCTCTAGTAGCAAATTTGCCCCTTCTTCTCCTGTTGTTGGCAAGTTGCATTACTGGTTTGCATCAGCAAGGCTGACATTGCCCGAGTTCACAACACCAGCCAAAATCTCAGCGTCCAATAGCTGTAAGTCTACCCCACTTCTTCCCACAATACTTCACCCTACCCTGTGCCAAGGAAGAAAGCAGCATCCCCACAGACCTTCCAGGTGCCCATGGCCACAGAGCACTTGAAGAACAACAGACAGGTAAAAATCTCCTGACAGGAGCCCTTCATAGAGGTATGATGTCCCTTTTTACCTCTGTCTCAGTGCCAGTCCTAATCTGAGATTGGGCAATAGCTGCTGCAGTCCCAGTATCACAGCTCCTTGAGGCAATAGCTAGAAAGTTTAGAAGACACTGCTGACCTCAGCAAATCCATAATAGGAATTAGGTGGCTGTCATCAATTTATCCCCATCATGAGAGCTTCAATACAGCTAATGTTGACTACTCAATAATACAGACAGTTTGAAGTGTTTGCTGTGGTCCACTAGAGTCACCCAGAACAGAATGATAGCCTGTGATTTATCAAGGAACCCATTTTGACTGGTTTTAATACAAATCTGTACATTCATTTGCAAAACTCACAAAATTCATCCTGTATCCTAAGAAAAAGAACATTTAGGAGGAGCATCTATTTCCATAGAAAAAGCAAATGCTCACCATATTGTTTTGATGCAGAAAAGGGGTGAGCCTGTATCAGGAGCTAGGCATGAAGCCACCACAGGCCCTCCAATGCCCATCACAGCAGGTACCCCACAGAAAAATGAGTAACAGAGAACTGAAATAATGAAGGAAGACAACGACAGCTTCCATCAGTATTAAAGAGTGTCCATTGTCCATATTAAATTAATGCAATATCGGAGGTCGCCATGGTTTAAGCCCAGCTGTAAATCAGCCACACAGTTCATTAGCTCCCCCCATCCTTCCTCCCCCCACTCCCGGAGGGATGGGCAGGAGAATCAAAAGAATGTAACTCCCACGGGCTGAGATAAGAACAGTTTAGTAACTAAGGTATAACAGAAACCACTGATGCTACCACCAATAATAATAATGATAAGGGAAATAACAAGGGAAGAGAATACAACCGCTCACCACCTGCTGACCGATACCAAGCCTGACCGAGCAGTGATCAAACCTTTCTGGGTAACTGCCCCCAGTTTATATAGTGGGCATAACGTGCTGTGGTATGGAATATCTCTTTGGACAGTTTGGGTCAGGCGTCCTGTCTCTGCTTCCTCCCGGCTTCCCCTCCTCCCTGGCAGAGCATGAGATTCAGAAAGTCCTTGGTCGGAGTAAACATTACTGAGCAGCAACTAAAAACATGGGTGTTATCAGCACTGTTCCCAGGCTGAAAGTCAAAACCACAGCACTGCAGCAGCTACTAAGAAGGAGAAAAATGACTGCTACTGCTGAACCCAGGACAGAGGTGAACTCAGGAAAACCTTGCTACTGAGCAACTCGGACAAACTTACCACGTTCCACATGCATGGGACATTAATTTAATAGGTAATAAACTACAGTAAATTAAATACATACTCCTCTTATTACCAGGTTGGCACCAAAGCATTACCCTCCCCATCGTTATCAGCAGCAGGACATTCATCATTATTTAGTAGTAGCACAGTCTACTTCAGTGAAAAAGCAAACAGAAGCCAAAAGGTACACTTCTCATTTAATGGGAAGACAACTGCTGTGGGAGGAATAGGGCACTTGAGGGGCCAAAGTGATTAGCTTGTCAACAAAGTACCAATGAAGATGGCAACAGCACTGGTAAGCCAGCACTGCACCTATTGCCAACGGAGTTGAGAGTGAGGCTTCCTCCCAAGGAATTCTGATAAAATGCTTTTCCACTGGGAAATGGGATGAGAGTATTTGCTCATTTTAGATACACTGAATAGTCATTAAATGTCACAGTTGTTTCTGGTGACGTAGACCAGATTAAAGCCTTGAAAATCCTGAAAACAAGCTGATCTGTGCCACTTCACCAACCAGAAGCATCAATCCTTCCCTAAAAAGAAATCACAAAATAAGGAGGAATTTAAATGACATAACAGAGAGAAATAGAAGGCACAGTAATTCAGACATCAGATGGAACAAACCCATACAGACACCCAGGCTTTTCCAAATGCCTCTGCAAATAACATTGATTTTTGCCTAGGGTACATTGGCAATGAACTTCAGCAGCCACTTGTTCTGCCCCGGCTGACTACGATGTTCAGCCAGAAGTCCAAATCTACTAAATCACTAAAGTGAGTTTCCGCCATACTTGCGATTTTCCACGGAGAAAATACACACAGAGTCACTCACAAAGGTACAGTGCATCGTAATGAAGATCAAGGACATTGTGATTACAGCAGCAAAGTGATACTGAACATCTGTTAATGCTAGAGAAGGTACTTCAAAGAATGAGGACAGCTGGACTTCACATGAAATGAAATCACTAAGTGTTTGTGCGTGAGGCTGCAAGTGGGGCACTGAGGCTTCTGATAGCTGGACCAGAGATGGATCCATCCTGCTGTGGACAAGGTGACTCCATAGGGACAGTGGCACAAGCTCTTCTCACATCAGGCCTACAAACCCCCAGCTGCTCTGCTCTACCCCGGGGAGCACTTTCTGGGGCATCAGCATCCACCTGGTATTTCTCCCATCTCCACTTTCTGTGGTGCAAACTTTGTCCCCTCCCCTTCTTCCTCCTCATTCATGAAAAACTGTGCAGCCTGGGGGATCAGCTGAATTGCTGTATTTGACACTGCATGTAGCTGGAAACTGGAATTCACACCTTCCTCTACTCCTTTCCAAGCCTCAGAAAAATTTGGATTTTCTTATAGATTAAAAGCTATTTTCCCTTCAGCTTAGCACTAATGAAATCATTCAGAACTATACTGCTAAATCCTTTTCGTTCAGAAATATAGGGGGAAAAAACCCAAAAACCCTAAGGCAGACCAGACCTCAACATTTACATTTCATGAAAAATTTGATCTGCTTTTGGAATTTGGCTTTGTTGTCAGTCAGAAATAAAATATAAAAATAAAAACAATTTCTGTGTCTAACATTGCTGTTGGTGATGTTTTCAAAATATTTTGTCTCAAAAGTGGCAAAACAAATACCAAATTTTGAGTGTTTCCTGTAAAATAAATTTATACTCTATGTGCTTTTATGTGCCAATCTTATTGAGGATGAACAGGTAGAGGAAGGGAGTTGTGAGGTGAAAGGACAATACAAGGAATTGTGCAAAATACTGGAAATCAGAGAAAATTACTCGGAAGTAAGCACTCCATTTACCTCTAGTTTTTCTAGAAAGTTCGGATAAAACATTTAATCAAAAGCAATGATTTCACATACAAGAAACTGGTTTTGACAAAAAAATCACATTTCCGAGTTTTCTAAACAATTCCCTGAACTTCTGTTGTTGTGACACCATTGAAACAAAATTGTTTTGTCATGCATGGAAGAAAAAAAAAGTTACTATGTTTTCGTCTTACAAATATCAACCATTTACCTGCTGTCATGAAATGTTCTGATTTCAATGGAACTGCACTACGGGAAAACACAGGCCACTTCTTGCTGAAAATGAGATGTGCTGCTAGTCTGTACTCCCCAGCTATCCAGTGCAGTCAGCTTCCACCCCAGCTGCCCTCCCTAGCACAACACGGAAGCAAGTTAAACACCATACAAATGAGCTAGTTCTCCAGCTTCTCTGCTGCTGCTCATACTACTGCTGCTGCCAGCTCCAGTGCTGTTACTTGTGTTCAAATCAGTGCTGTTTTCTCTCCACCTACTCCTTTTGTCTTCTTAATTATTCACCTTTGGGGGGTGGGGGGTAAGGTGGTGGAAATCTAACTGGTCATTCTTCCGCAGAAGTTAAAGTGTTTTCCTTTTTTAGCCATTTTTTCCAAACTGCAAGATCTTTTGTACGTGGCAGTTCTCTACTCATTCAAATAGGAAAGGAAAAAAAAAATGTATGTACAGTGAGGAAAGAAGGAAAAGAATTACATTATATTTACTGAAAATAAGTCACTGATAAGAAGCACTGAGCTCTTGCAAGTTTAAGGCAGGATGGACTCAGATGCAAATAAACAGGCAAAGGTTATTCCGGGAAGGAGCAGCCTCCAGCCCACAGCACACTACAGCTGAGGCCACCAGTGCTCCCTGGCCTGCGCACTCCGGCACAGCCAGCACCTTGAGCTGGGGTGTGTGGCTCAGTAATGGTGCTTGCCAGGGAAGCTCCACTGCTGTATGGAGCCCTTCCTCCCACTAATGTACAGCTACAGAGACACGCTACAAACCGCATTACGAAGCCTTTTGTCTGGTTGCTCTCCTTCTGAGCAACTGTAGCTGCCTCCTCATTCCGGCTCTGGAGCTTGAAGTGATTATAACTTCCTCTAGAAACTTAACTCCCTGACTTTCTGATTTTTAACACCCAAATGGAACACAAATTCATATTATAAGAGTAGCAGAGATTAAATAAGGCAGAATTCATTAATGTGCCAAAAATATGTGCCAATGTGTCTCCAACTAGTTAAAAGACAAATACACAGATTGATTTTTTTTTTCCTCCCAGTACATCCCACATTGCCTATTTCCTAAAACCTTCTGTCAAATGCATAATCGACTGCTATGTCTTCAAAAATAGCACTTCTTATAATCATTCATCTAGATATTTGGGAGTAGATGTTGCACTGTCTGTCATGCCCATGCAAGACTGGGACACAGAAAGCAAGCATGGGCATCTCTGCTGACAGTCTGGGCAGGCACCTTGTGCTGTCATACCCTGTGTGGGACAGGGCAGCAGGTGGGAAAAGCTGGCTGGGGGGACACGGCAGAAAAGGCAGCCTTGTACTGAAGACCGTGCTAGCTGCAGAGTGGGCATCTGGAGCCTCCAGTTCCCCACTTCTCGGCAGGTGGAAAACCAACTCGCATGCATCTTCTCAGGTCTATGTATCTACAAGAAATTCCCCAAAAGCCCTGGATGCTGGCAGGGCAGATACAAAGGAAAAGCATCCCATGCTGAATGACTTCTTTCCCAGAGGAAAAAAACAGGCAGAATCAGCTTTCCTTTATAGCTGCCAAAAGAGCATACTAACTTTCCTGCAGAACATTTTAACACATTAGTTTGTAAATGAAGTCAGGTTGTCATTACCAGGCCAGGTTTCTCTGAACAGGCAATTAGTACAGTACTATCTCCTATACAGCCAGGAAAGCATCCCCACCACTAAGGAAAAACAGCTTTCAATTTTGCACAGAAAAAACCCAGCCCACACTAGCCTGTTTTACTTGTGAGTTCAGTAAAATAGAAATTCCCTCTATGTGAGGGGAGACACGTGAAGGCAAATCTAGAACAGGATCTCCCAGTACTGTTTTTATAGCATTTTGCTAAGCCTAGTCTCGTAGTCCCCTGGGGTACCCACAGCTTTCCAAAGCTACCACTGCAGGTCATTGCTGAGATCACAGACCTGTACCATCTCTGCTGGTGCCTAAGCTGAGAGGTGATCCCCTACTCTGCTCCGCTGCACAGCATCCTCCCTCCTTCTGGCAAGACAACTCAAGTTCAGCTTCTCGAAGCAGACAGGCTTCTGGAATGTCCATTTTCTGTGTTTATCAACCACCTAACAAAGCAGAAGGGCCAGAAGTGCACAAAGATAGCCCAGAGTAAGGTGAGTAGGAAACTCCTCTTATTACAGCATCTAGCAACTAGCTCTGATTTTTCTTTTCTTCTTTAGTGCTGTAAGAATTTACTGTAGATTTTATACTGCTACCTCATGGGAGCTGCTTAGCATATCTCATTTCCATTTTTACATTGAATATGTGGATTGTAAAATTTACTACATTATACATGAAGTTTAAACTCGCAGCCATTAGACTCTTACAACTCTACTAATGCCACTTTTATAGGTGTTGGCTACAATCCTAGTTTACCATTTCATCAAAGAAATAGATGCAGCTCCCAGTAGTGACCGAGATTTGTGATTTAAATAAATGGGGCTTGGGAAGTCTCCCAGTGAGTTTCTTCTCCAAAAAGAACAACAGTTAACAGAAAGAAATCTTTCTGGAAAATGACTGGTAGCAACAATTCTGCTAAAGCACAAATTACAAGGTGGTGGGGAACAGAACAACACAGTCCCCACTTGTTTCTAAGCAGTGTCAAAGAAACACTCTGGTGAAAACAGAAGAAATAAGTCAAAGGCCAGAGAGAAGAGATCATGATCTCTTAAGTTTGGCTTACTAACATTGACAGCAATTACATAGCAATATTAAGGTGATTTTGCATGTCTATACTCAGAGATCAGAGCAAAACAATCATGGCCCAGGGCCAGTTATTCCCCTGGCACAAGCCAGGTTGGTTCTATCCCATTCCAGGCTTTATCACGGTAAGCCACCTGGAGCCTCTCCACTTACCTC
The DNA here is from genome assembly GCA_039720435.1 of Amazona ochrocephala. Lineage (NCBI taxonomy): Eukaryota > Metazoa > Chordata > Aves > Psittaciformes > Psittacidae > Amazona > Amazona ochrocephala. The sequence continues at coordinate 73,927,691 of CM077881.1, read as the reverse complement.
TTCACTCTGTCCTGCTCACCTGCTGTTGGAGACGTGAGATACGTAAGACCCGTGCATCCTCCCTTCGCTATAGCTAGCTGCAGGGATCACTACAGACTTTGCTTTGGGATGTGGGGTACAACCACCTAAAGTGTCTCTTTTGACATCATTTTACTGCAAAAGGAGGTGTAAAACAAAGTTCAGATACAGCCATGCTACCACAGCCCAGCTGTCTGTTCTGGCCCTCCACAGGTCCACACCAAGCCTTCCCTGGAAATCTCCAAATCCTCCTCCTTGAAGGACCAACTCCTTTCCTTCCTACAGCACTTCCCCTTCTTGTCCAGTGGCCTAGCCAGTGGTAGGGAAAGGGAACACTTCTCCCAGCCTGCTCATATTTGGAGGCATTTCTATTCCTTTTCCTCTCCTGAGCAGCCTCTCTGTCACAGGGGCAGCCTCCACCACCAGTCAGGATTGAGTGCTCAGGGGAACAGGCAAGCAGTATTAATGAACTCTCAAGACCACAAATCCTCATGATGCCTAGTGATGGACAGATGAAGAGACTTGTTTCAAGGACAATTTCTAAAGCACAAAACACAGCATATTTGAATCACCAAATCCATATTTTATTTTTAAACTGGGTTTATGAATCAGAACATTTAACAATAACAGACTCCATAAAATATAAAAATAGATAAATAGAAGGGACATGGCGATGAACATGGCTCACAATTTAGCTTTAAAGGCAGGAAGGGCACAGAGGTGCCAAAAGATAATTAAGCTTATTCTTTAAAAGAATGAGTGCAGGACTTAAGACCATGAGCATACTCTTGAAAACCATATAGGCATACTGCTGAGTGATACCATATGACCTGCATGGCCCTAAACTGCAAACACTGTCATCAGAAAGGAGCAGAAGCTAGTGCCTCTGCGGAGCACAACTCTACTTCCACTGTCAATAAACAGGTTCGAACCATGCTGTTGGCCACACCAACCCCCCTGCCTGAGAAAAACAGCAGCGAAGCAGCCTGCAGGCTCCTGGATGAAGGAAAGTAGAAAGGAAAAGAAGAAATTCTGGGCAGCATTGAAGCCAGAGGCACAGCGTCAGCTCCAATTGCCATGTACAATCGGGCAGCTGTGGCCAAGCCAGAGCAGGATGAGCCCACCACAGCCATCAATTTCCAGGTAGCCAAGCGTGGGCAAGCACACCCATTTCCTATTAGGCTTACACCCACAGTCTATTTACTCTCTGTACCCAGCACCACACTGCAAGCTGCATTTCAAAGCCATGGACTCCTTCCTCCCTCCACTGTGCCCCTTTCTCACAGCAGGGCTTACCCAGTCCTTTAGCTTTTATTATGTCAGATTGCTTTTGTTATGCCCCACACCTCCCCCAATTAGAAATACCAATGCAAGCCACATTTGTGTAAATAGAGCATGTGGTTTATTAAACACATTTTTCTTCAAAGCATGAGGGTCCCTCCGAAAAGGGAGAAGGTTCAATGCCACTAGGAGATGCTGCTTCTGAGCTGGGGCAGCAGAGGCTACTGCATTTAATTGCTGGACTGATCCTTGCCTGTGCCCCACTGGTGAGCACATCTGCCCCAAACAAGCAATGTACCTCACTTGGACCAGTAGCTGGTGAGGGGTAGGGCTATGGAAGACCTGTCGCCTGCAATTTGCCAACAAGGACAGCATCACCCTCCCAGGTCTATTTGGATCCAGCTGAAGGTTGCCCTGGTTCTCTTTTTCTGTTTGTTCTTTCATTGAAAACACTGCAAAAGTCTTTTTGGTTTTACTTTTTCTTTTTTCCTCCTCTATTTAACCTGTTTGATGGAAAATATAACCATTTCCTAAAGTAACACCTGGTACGGATACAGTCATGGTCATGTATGCAAGTGCGGACTCTAACCAGATTGCTTCCTCACACTTGCTTGACTTTCCAGTTGGTCATTTGGACTCAAGGGCCTGAGACAGCTCTCTCCCACAGGAGGAACCCACTGGCTTTGGCAAGCTGAAGCAATTGCAGGATTAGCCTCTTGGGGCTTTATCTCCCTTTTCCTTGCATTCAAGTGGGTGACAGTAAAAGGCCTGAACATCTTCATTGCCTTTCCTTCAATCCTCACAACAGAGGTCTCCATGTAAGCCCTGGCACAGCTGCCAGCTTCCCAGGAGGGTTTGGACAGGAAAAGCACAGTGTCTTAACCTGCCTGCTCTGGACTGGCTTTAGGCAGTGTGACATAGTCTTCTGATTGAATCATGTTGCCTCACACCTCATCTGGAGAGCAGCAAGCTCCTGTGGGGAACATTACTACAGACTGAGCATCTCTAGCCACCAAGCACAGCACAAGCCTTTTGGCTCCCCCTCTGAGCTGATCTTGAAGCATTCTACCTTGCCTGTAGGCAAAAATGAAGGCTAACACTACGCAGCTATAAGAAAGAGTGATAAAAATGAATAAGCCATTGTTTCCACCACTGCTACTTTCTCTGGAGCTGCACCAGTGCTAGAACAAAGATGAAAAACTGTCCAAGTTTTAAACAAAAGCCTGAGAAGCAAGTGGGGCCAGCAGTCCAGGAGCAGCTGCCAGTGAAGGAAAATGCTTGGCCTGGAGCTGAAAGCTGTGACCCTGCAGTTAAGGTGAGGCTGTGATGCAGTACAAGCCCACTGTCCCTCAGGGCTGTGGGCAGCAGGGAAGGTAGGCGCATGAGAGGGAAATACAGACGTGAAGAGGAAAGTAGAGACACCCTGTGCTGAGAGGCGAGAGACCTAAGCCTCAGAGAATGAGAGGTCTTTCTGCAAACCCTTCATGACTTCCCAGCTGAACTTGGGAATCCACTTTCAACAGCCAGCATGAGCCAACCTATCACTGCGCTGCTCAGTCTTCCCTTCCTGGTGGCAGGAGACACAGCAGAAAGGTAGGAGCTCTCTGTCCCAGCAAAGGCTGCTCCAGACCTCCCTCACCCACCCTGGCAGCAGCAGGCGTCAGCGCAGTGCAGAGAGCAGTAATCCCACCTTGGTTCCCTGCCGTGGCAGGACCCGCCTGGGAGCACAATCTGCCTGTGCTTATGTGTCTACACTTCAAACCAGTTGCAAAGAAAACATTTCATGATAGACATCAAAGGTGCTGTAACTGCACTCAAAACTTCAGGACACTGTCAGAGTCTTGTCTGAAAAGTTAATGAATGAGCTTTTTAGTAGCTACCTTTTCTTTGAAAACGGGGAAAGTAAAACAGCAAAGAATAGGAGCACTTTTCTTTCAAAGTTACACCTTAGCAGTGAAATATATCCACATTTGAACCTAAACAAATTGCTATTCTTTCCTCCCTCCTGCTTTGGGCAAAATATATGTTCAAAGGAAATTGATGAAGTTTACAAAAAATATTGCACACCAGTCAAACATATGGATCCTAGCAGAGCCTATTGGTGTCATGTGGTAGGTGTTCCCAGCCCTCCTTCCTAACCAGTATCTGCTGTGTCCCCAAATTGCTATGCTTTGCTTTGTCCTTTGGTGTCTCTCCACAGATCTTACCTCCACTGTTTTTTTCATTCTCCCAGTTACACCATCACTGCAGCTATCCCAGTAATTGACCTTCTGGCTGGGGACACACATTCAACTGTAGGAGCTAAAGCTGTCCCTGCCCACAGAAATAATTCAGTAGATCTTGACCTTCCCTGTGCTGTCAAAACCAGCATGCCCTGAGTGCAGCAACAGTCCTGAGCCCCAGGAGCCAGAAAACCAGAAGTGATTTCTACTTCTGTCATGCGATGCTGGGAGGACTGACAGGACTTCCTCAGGAGTGGAAATAACCCCACTGTTTCCCCCCTGAAAAATTTCTTCGTAATGTGTTTCTCTTCGTAGTGGTGTTTTGGGGGTGGTCTTGTAGGCTGTTTGGTCTTGGGGCTCCCTCCCCAAAACGTCCTAGTGTATTTCTCTTCTTCGATGCAGGAAAACAAGCCCCTAACATGTTTGGATTGCTAAGCACAGGGGAACTGTCAAACACATTCATAAGCCCTGCATCCTCCACTAAGTGAGCCATTAAGAGGTCAAGGGAAGGTGCTGGAATGTGTGCTTAAGACTAATGACATGGCACGCGAATGCCTCCCACCCCCCGCACATCAGGCAGCTCAGAGAATTCCCCTCCAGCAACTCCTCACACAGGCATGGTGCTCATAAACCAGCAAGCCTGAGAAGGGCATCCCTTACACAGGGCAACTCTTCCAGGTGCCCAGGGAAGAGGCAGTGGCCTGTCCCAAGGGCAGGGGAGTAGGAGTTCACAGAGAACTCCAGGGACTAGAAGCAGGAGGCAGGCAGCCATGAGAAGGTGGGATACAGTATGTTCTGTCAAGAATGGCTACTGGGAGCTTCCATGAGCTACCAAGGCAGGATTTGTGCTAAACATTTCAGTAAAAAGCTACAGTATTTCAGAAACATTCCTGAGAAGAACAGGGATTTTATTTTGTTTCTAATTTAATCCAGGCACCCTAAATACAGGGAAAACTCATCGCCCAGTACTGTCAGACAGAGTGGTGAGCAGAAGTCTGGGACCCTACCAGCATTTCACCTTCCTTCCCCTGACTGTAAACAGCCTCTTTGCATTACATCACATGGAAACTGTTCAGGGAGCACTACTAGCTCTAAGCACCTTACTTGTTAGTGACAGTTGGTAATATGGGTTACCAACAGGATTCCTGGGATTTTGGTTTTTTTTCCATGCAACTCAATTTATGGACAGAGCTTCTTCTATTTGAGAGTCGTCTGGAGCTTGAGTATTATACAGACATGTCTGCCAGGCAGCTTCAAGAAACAATCTCTGACCCATGGGATGCTGTCTGATGGTGACAACTCCTGTTATGCAGAGCCTAAGAGCCGTCACAGGCACTGATTACCTCTGCTGGCCCCCATGAAGGTTCACGGACCAGCTGGGCTGCAGAGTGTTTGGGGTTTCTGTTTGTGGTTGGGTATTTTGTTGGGGTTTTTTGTTTGGCTTTCCTTTGGAGGGATAAGGGGTAGAGGTTTGTTTGGTTTGCTTTGAGAGAGTCATAAAGAAGAATTCAGCAATAGTAAATGATGAAATTGAACCAGTGTTACCCATCTGTATCACAAGCCACAAACAGGTTGGAGCATTTCTGAATTTTCACAGGTTATGAGTAGCTGTTCAAAACCCTCACAATCCCTACAAAACCAAGATGAACCTAGAAACAAAGAAGAAATCAAGTTCTAGTTGTTGGGGGGTTTAATTTAATCAAAGATCTTTCAACAATTTATAGTATTATGAAAAGGGAAATTATATACATACACATATACACACCTGTGTGCTTGTGTACACATGCACACACATATATACTACTATGAAGAACAACAACCTGAGTGACACACTGGAGGTCCTGTGTAATGAAGCATCCTAAGAATTTCCAAAAATTATAGCTGACAATTTCCTAATTCAATAGAGATTGAATCCAGCATCAGGGAATTCTGGTACAGAATTCTGGTATAGAATTCCCTCATTTTGACAGATAAAGAAAAACTGATCACAGAACTAAAAATTAGTGGTAGCTTACATACAAGGGATTATGACTTGATTACATTTATATGCAAACAGAATAAAGCCCAAACTAGTAAGTTATACACGTAGTAGTTTACAAAGGCAGTTTTACAAAGCTGAAAACAATTATGGACCGAATCATTTAGGAAAAAAAAAATTAAACAGAAAAACATGAATGATAAATGGGAGCTACTTAAGAACATATTACTAGATGCCCAAAAGCCACAATCCAGAAAAAAAAGGCCACATTGGTTAGGAACTCAACCTGGCTCAGGGGAAGTCGGAGCAACCAGGATAAATTAAACACATGCACACGCCAATATAGAAATGTAAGGAGATGAAAAACCATATAGCAGTAAGTATAAATCAAAACCTAGCAACTGGAGAAATTTGATAAATACACAACTGGAGACAGTAGGCAGACTTGTCAGTGCTAACACAGAAAATACTAAACTAGCAAATACACATTTAAATGGGGGGGGGGGGCAAGCAGCTGCTCAGATTAAATTTTTTAGATCAAGTTAATCTCAAAAATTCCCACCCCTGAATTCTAAAATTAAAGATCGGAGCTCCCTAAATAACTAGAGATGATTTCAAGAACGTTTTGGATCTGGAGATAAAACCAGGTCAATGAAACAAAGCTAATGCTGAGACAATGCTTTGGGAAGAGAAATGGAATGGCCCAAGCAAATACTGACTTACAGAACAGAGAACTGTCCCAAGTAGAATAATGGAAGAGCACGTACAAGATCTAATAAATTAAAAATTAAAGGAAGGTAATATAACTAATACTGAGCAACAAAGGTTTATGGAAAACAGAGCTCCTCAGACTAATTTGACATCTTTTCTCTAAATAAAATTAGTGTTGCCAATAAATGTAATAGTACTGAGGTAATAGATACGTATTTCTACAAAGCCAGTGGACAGCATGACATGTTGATTAAGATACTAGCACAACACAAAAATAGTCAGCTTGGCACATATCAGTGCTGAAGGGTAAGCTGACAAATGACAAAACATGGAAAAGAAGATCTAGCAACGCCCTAGCAGTGTCCCAGCTTTCAGCCTATTGCTTTTCAGTGGAAGAAAGCCTATCATTAGTGATAAGAAGGTTGACGATACCAGTGAAAGAGTGATAAGTAAGGAAGAGAGACTAACTTGGATTGGTTTGTAAACGGGGTGCAAACACCGACAAACAAGCGAGTTGTACCTTCTGGGCATGAGAAGTGGGCTATCTTTCACTCTAAGAGAGGCACTTACAGCACTTCTGTGGACAACCACCCTCACAGGATCTCTCATAGTGAGGATGTTGGCAAAAGGACAAGCATCCTCCCCTGTTTACAAGCAGGGACATTGCCAAGAGTAGGAGGGACCCTGAAGCACCCACGATTTTGCACTAGCTGTAACTGCTACTGGATTGCTGTGTGCTATCTGGCATCCTGACTGAAGATGCTGAAGAGCTGGGTTTGGAAAGTATGAAATAGAAACAAAGTCCTAACCTATGTGGTCAGTTAACACCAGACAGCATGGAAGTGAGCAGGTGACAATGATGTGACTGCATTAAAGATCAACTTTAATTCAATTAGAATTAATTCAGGATAAGTCACAGTAGATGGCAGCAAGCATGTCGTCATACTGAAATACAGTAGCAAGCATACTGAGAGGTCAAATGGGAGTTTGATAGCTCACATATGATTATAGGATGTGTGCCTGCAATGCAGAGTGAATTATTCAGTGTACATACACATTTGTTTAGATGTTTAAACCATCTTACTTTAAAGCTATTGGTGTAGGGCTGTCCCTGCAGGAGCACATGTCCTTCCCACAGAGGCTGGCAGTCCCACCAGAACCAATATAAAGGACACTGGGTACGATCACTTGCCAAAGCTCCGTGTTCTGAAGAGGCAGGGGACAGACAGTGAGGAGCCGCTTTTTGTGTCAGGGGCCCAGGAGGGGATTCCGGCTTTGATTATACTCCATTCTGTGTATTTTCATTGCATATTACTGTATAGCAGATTACAATTCTGTTAATAACTCAGGGTTTGCAGTCCTATGTACACCTAGCTGAATGAGCCAAACTCAGCTTGGGAGTGCTCCAGAGAACCTGACGGAGCTGTACCAGACTGTCACAGCTTACTTTAACGCTGCCAATAACACAAAAGTATTCCTGTTAGCTTTGCAGATAGTTTGAGCTTTATTTAAAATATTAACTTTAGTTATTTAGTTATATTAATAGTGTCTTCACATTCAAAGTTTGACTTGGCTTTGCTCAACATCATGAACGTAAACACCGATCTCAGGAGCCTCCCTGCCTCAGTAGCATCAACACTGTGTTTGAAACAGTTTTGAAACTAAGCTCCCCCATGAGCCCAACTGCGAGGGAGCCTCTGGAGAGGGTAGAAGATAACCTCAGTGTCCTGAGCAGCATCCCCTCTCAGTAAAAAGTCTCTAATGTCCAAGGTCATACAAGATACAACTGAACGTAAGTAGCAATCCACCATGTTTGCCTGTGCAGCTCTTGCATTTGCAAGTACTTAACACCTTGCTTTCTGCACAGGTACCAGGTGCTTAAAATGAACCAGCAGAAAACAAAGATTTATTCCCTTGCACTGCAGAATACAGGCTCAACATGAGTCACATATTGATTACAACCTAGCTGTAACACACACACACATCCCCCCTGCACCTCCAGTGGATGTTTTTTGATTTACATTACACATTTTCCTATTACTTTTTACTTTGAATAAGGAAATTGCTAGTCCAGTTTGATTTCATGCAAGTCCAGATGCAAAGAGGAGCAGAACTCAGCCTAAACTGCACTCACCATGAAAACAAACAGAAAAATTAAAGGCCACTCAGAAATTCCTCTTGTTCACTGAAATTCTCCCCCTTGAGGATCAAAGGCAGAATTTAATGCAGATAATTTTTTCCTCTTCTACAAAAAAATTAGATGGTTGCATTTGAAGAAGAGAAAGCCTTGCTGCGTTTGAACTCAGGTACCAGTCTAGCAACGGCAGCGTTAATACCTAAGTAGGTCAGTCTTCTGTGTGGTCCTTGCGCATTTCCTCAGAGGACTAGCCCGTTGATGTTAATGGGAGGTACTCCTCCCCAGTACCCACACACCACAATGACAATTCAGCTAAGCATGGTAATTAATGCTGCTTCTGAGATGGCTTTGAGTCAAGCAATTCTCCCTGTCATGATGCTGGGAAAATGTACTCGTGGGACTAAGTGACAAAAGCACAGACCTAAGAAGAGCAAAGTGGCCCCACCCCAACACTATTTCTTTATCTAATGAAATACATGTATGTTGATTGTCTGCATCCACAGTGGGTTGGCAGATGCCTGGTGGCCTGTCTATGCTGCAAGCTGGAGAGATACAAGCCAGCTCTGGACTGGAAGCTGAAAAACCTTCTAAGAGTGCCACAAGGTGCAGGAGCCTCCAGAGCTCACAGAATAGAGCTGTCTAATCCAGCTCCAAGTCAGCACTAGAGGCCAGGTTAGTGCATACATGCATACACTCACTGCAGTTGCTCAGTGTCATTAAGTGAGTTGGACTTTACCAAAATCACATTCCTACAACCCCCACTGTTTTCCTTGCTCAAAGATATTATTTGCTAGTACAAATGACAAAGATCTTGCTGCAGGCCGTAACTCACTCTCCCACCCTTATTAGCTTTCAACTACTCCATGTGAAAGATAAATCCTTTGAAAAAGCAATATTTCACTTTATATGATCAGTATTTTCACTTTACCTTTTGATTTTATAATACATCACTACAGAACTACACCAAGACATTCAAGAACAGCATTTGTTCTGTCTTAATAAAATAGTAAATTCCATGTTTCTTTTTCAAATACAGGCACACATCCTTCAGTATGAAACCTTATCCTCGATTCCTCAATTTCTATTTTATATTAAATACATTATCTGGGATAAAACTTTGGCATAATTCCAACTACGATAGCAATGTTTTTCCTGAATATGAAATAAAATCTTTACACCAATCTTTCAAGTGTTTTCTATAAGGAGAGATGATGAAGTAGAGAACAGCTACTGCGGTTGTGAAAACCATGACTGAAAGTCCTTAGGAACATGAATTGATCCAGAAAAGGTCTTGATCCAAGAAACAGTTTTAATCGCTTTGCAAGATCTCAGAGACTGAGACACACTTTATTGACCTGTAACACTGCCACCATCTTGTCAAAATATTTTCAAACTGGATCAAGCTGGAGCATGTTATTTTACGATACCACATATTTCTTTCCTCCAAAGTAATACAGCAAACTGTATAATATGTCTGAGACAGGCAAATATTCTGACCTTTTTTTCTTTCAGAATTCCTATCTTGGTCACCCAGCAATAAATGTATTTTTGAAATGTCAGATTTGTTTCCATGGTAACATGAAATGTCACTCTTGGAGATGATGTTCAATACAAATGTGAAGAGTTGAAGGCCATTTAACATGCTTTCAGTCGCACCTATTCAACAATTGTTGTTATACTTTAAAACTCAACAATTAAAATATATTTATCAAAAGTTGATCTCTGGCAAAGTGACTTTTACACCTCACATTATTGCTTGCAACAACACTCTAATGAGAGGCCCCTTGAAGTACTTGTCTGCTGGTGGAGCGCAAGAGACATTTTCTATTGTAGTAACAGTCATTGCCAAGTTCCATTCCCTGACTTCCCAAGGAAAAGGAGGGGTTTCATCTACCATTTCTACCCAAATCTGTTATTCATGAATAAACTATGGGAGGGAGGAGTTAAAACAAAGAAAAAAATATTACCAGGGCAGCTAAAGGGGGAAAATGGCTTTTATGTGTCCAAGAACAGAAGGAACATAATCATAGAACATTTCTAAGTTGCATACACTATACATAGAGTGCCTATGCCTTGGGCGGCATGGTTTAGTGGGAGGTGTCCCTGCCCATGGCAGGGGGGTTGGAACTAGATGATCTTAAGGTCCTTTCCAGCCCTAACTATTCTATGATTCTATATAATATACACAGACACATAAACCCAACTAATAATTAACTGGAAGATTTCTAGCAGGTCTTGCAATTTACATCATCTGTTATGCAAAGTCCTCCCGTGAGTCTCCCTCTCTGTCCTCAATGAGGAGTGGCAAAGGGACAAGCAACATTTTGCATATGAAGGCTGGACAATTGTGTCACATTCAATGCTACCCCACTGAAGATGTGTTTGGGTCCTCTGACACAGAGCCTGGCACCTGAAGCTGCCCGAACCCACTTCAAGAGCAGATTTGCCGTGGGAAGGGGGGGTCTGGTCCCTGACAGTACTGGAGGGCTCATTTCCTGTCCATGGCCAGGGGAGAAGGAGAAAATGAGCCCCTAGGAAGAAGGACTGCCAGCCCTTCCTACTCTGCACCACAGCTCTGGGGGGCTGTTCTGAAAGGTAAAAACAAGATAAATTGTTCCCCAAGGTTCATAAATAATATATGAACAATTAAGTCTCTTTTTATGGAAGCTTCATCAAATATTAATCCATTTTTATTTTCATAAATTTTACAATTTACAAGTTGTTGTTGTCTTAATTTTATGTTAACAAGGCATCTGAAGCTGACAAATTTGGTTTCAGGTAAAAATATAATCAACTTGAAAAAAAAAAACCTGAGAAAGAAAACAGAATGAGTAGGACTTCCTACTTGTGCTCTAAAATATCACTGGTTCTTGCTGTTATTCCAGTACTCCCTGATAAAGAATAACTTCTGAATACAAGCTTTATTTCATGGAAGCTATTAAAGACTAATTGCATTCATTGTGTCCATCCCAATAGGCTTCAGGCCAGGTACATGGCCTTCTATTACCCTGCTATCTGAACGCATCCACGGTGTACCCAATGTAAAAAGTTAAAATTGTGAATAAGCAGTAGAAGTTACTCGAAAGCACTGGAAAACTGGGTTTTTGCTTGTATCCTAGCTGATTGAGGTAGAACCTCTGAAGGGAAAATTTAAGAACAATTTGGTTTATTACAGTTAGGGCTATGCATACAGAAGCATAAATGCTGAACCATCCACAAACAAAAGCACTATAGGAGGCTAGCAGCCAAAGACAACTGGCTCTTCAAACCACCTGGGCTGCTGAGCAAAAAGTTTACTGCATTTCACTTTGTCTGGGCTTGTTCTTATTTTCCACTCACTGGCTGAGCTTTTACTCAAGTCTTTCTAAGAAGATGCAAAGGAACCAAGCCAGGATAAGAGATGAAGCAAGTGACGGCAGCACAAGCAAGTGTAATATCATAGAATCATGGAACAGGGTTGGAAAGGACCTTAAGATCATCTAGTTCCAACCCCCCTGCCATGGGCAGGGACACCTCCCACTAAACCATGCTATCCAAGGCTATGTCCAACCTGGCCTTGAACACCGCCAGCGATGGAGCATTCACAACTTCCCTGGGCAACCCATTCCAGTGCCTCAACACCCTTGCAGTAAAGAACTTCCTCCTTATATCCAATCTAAACTTCCCCTGTTTAAGTTTGAACTCGTTACCCCTTGTCCTATTACTACAGTCCCTTATGAAGAGTCCCTCCCCAGCATCCCTATAGCCCCCTTTCAGATACTGGAAGGCTGCTATGAGGTCTCCAAGCAGCCTTCTCTTTTCCAGGCTGAACAGCCCCAACTTTCTCAGCCTATAATATCATAGAGACATTACAGGAATAGAGGATCTGGAGGAGCTTGCTGGAAAATAATAATGAGCATTTCTGTAGGGTTAAAGAAACCAAGTTCGTCTGATATGATCCATCTATTGCAGAGCAACAATCATAGACCAGGTTTAAGTATACAAAAACACTTGGAGAAACAAAGCACAAAGCAGTATGGAAATAAGATATCCACAGAAGGAGGAAATCAAAAGAGAGAAGTTATGAAATAGCTGTTTAAAAAGAGTTCTAGACGGTCAATATGGGACCCTTTATCTAAACCCTGATCTAACTGTATGTGACCAATTAAAAGAACCTTAATTTCCAAAACCTTGTTGTTTTGGTGGTGGTGTATGTTTTGCAAATGTTAATGTTTCAAAGATTGCCGGCCAGTTTTACGAGTAAGGAAATGAAGGAAAAAAATCCTGTGCATCAGCGTAAGGTAACAGATGCCAGGCATCCCAACAGAACATACTAGGGGTCACTTTGACTGTTCTAGCATGAGTGAAAATTAATGTCCCAAGAAATTTTTCCTAGGTAACCTAGTTATATAGCCTCCAAATTTTGCCTCTTGGTTCAATTTAGGTAGTTCTGCATTATGGTATGGAAGCAGCAGTGACAACAGCAAGAAATCTCCAAAGGCATTAACAGAATACCCACTACAGCAGAAATACTGCTTCAGCACCATGCATCTTGATGACTGATTTCCTCTGAGCTTCACTGACCAGTGTCATTATAACAACAAAAATAGACTGTGGAAGTAAGATGAAGCCAGGGGAAAGAGTTCATTAAAAAGTAAAAGCATGTGCTGTCATACACATACTTGCACGCCCTCGAAGCAGCCAGCTGGTTTAGAACAGACTAATTTTTCTAAATGCAATAAAAGGGACACAGTATATTTTAGAGTGATAAAAAGCTTAAGTATGACTGAAGCAGTCATTGGTTTCCAGAAACACATGTCAACAATGGCAAAGCAGCCCCGCAGAGGGTTTGCATCTATAAGGACCTAGGTGAGCAGTTTTGAGTTTTGAACCTCGGGGGGAATACATGGCGCTTTCCTGAAGTCGCTGGTACCACAGAAGTCAGCTTCCCCATATGGGCATCAAACCCAGGCAGCCTGGCTGCTTCAGGAGAAGCTGGTAGTAAAAAGGAAGTTCTCCACTGTGTCAGTATCTGAGCTGCTGCAGTTAATTTACTCACCTGAATTATACCTTGCAAAAGCCTTCACACAGGTCAAACCCTTCTCCATCTTCTGAGAGGCTCAGTGCAGTACCTGAAGGGAGTATGGGCTGCATCATATTTGAAACCCTCTAAAGCCAGGAGACATAACCCAGAACAAACTCTGCACTGCTCTGACATATAGATTGTGTTTAATAGCCCAGTAGTGATTTCCAAGAGCTGCAGATACGAGGCAGCACAGCCGTCAATGTGCCTGTACCCTTGCAGAGAATTATCAGGAGAAGCCACTCTGCTTTATGGACAGCTAGCTTTGCATTGCCAGACTGCAGTGTTGCACATCTATTTCACTTAGACTACTAAATTTGGTCTCAGCCTACGGCAGTCTCAGCAAAAACCCTGAGGACCAAAGTAACTGGCTGGAGGAGAGGAGTGGTTATTGTGAAAGCATGGTAAAGTTGCAAGGGACCCATCGTCCAGGGCTGTCAGGCTGGTACCTCCAGTAAGTACCGCAAGGAAGTTACTATCACATGAGGCAAACATCATTTCAGAGCTTACAGCAACCAGAAACAGTACTCCTTTATTATGTTTAGAGAAGAATTTGACTGGGTGAGTTTCTAACTTGTATCTGTGCAGACAGACTTCAGGCAGCATTGCACAGGGTGAAAATTAGGTCAGAGTCTGGCCTAAAGCCTTCCTGGGGAACGGGTGGCAGGTGACATCTCTGCTGCTCAGAGGCACTTGGCAGATTGGACTAATTCTACTTGTAGTCACACCATCACCAACTTTCCTCTGACTGATCCACGAGGTTTGGTTTTCCTCATTCTCCTTTAGTTTTCTTCCACTTCACTCACAGTTTTAATTTACTTTACAAGTTTATTTTAAAGAGTTATTACTGATGTTCTTGGTTAATTTGCCCTTGTTTTTGTCTCTTGCTCAGGCCAGGACCTCAGATAAAAATCAGACTTGAGCCTTAGTGAGTAATATCCTGGTGCACTTTGTGGATAAATAAAAACAAGATCATTCAATAAATGCGACTCAATTTTGTTAAACTCCTTACACATGTAGAAATGCCATTTAATCCTCCAGTAAGTGAAGTGACTCCAAAATAAGGATCCAAGTGTAATGAACACATTGCTTTAAAATAGAAAGAATTAAAAAGAGGAATTCCATTTAAAAAAAAAAAAATATATATATATCCTAAGAGGAAAAAACCTCAAGCAAACAAGAAAGCTTAAGCCAACTATAATATGTGGAAACCTAATATCCCAAAACTGAAAATAACTAAAATCCAATAATATAAAAATCCTTTATAAGGTTTTCCTTTCAAGTTGTGGTGAGTTCCAAAAGGTTCTGCAATGCAGAACCAATGAAATAACACACAGATGTGCCTTTGCTCTTTCAGTCTTTGCTCCAAGTGACAGCTTTCATTGTAAACTTTTGTTTAGAAACAACAGATTACATGATAAGGCTCTTCCAAAAGAGGTTATGAAAAAGACATTGAGCAATTGCTCTCCAGCAATATTAGCAATAGCACAGAAAGAAATTGCCTTGATTCACAACAAATGTCACTTGGATTATGATTAGGAAGGAAACAAAAATAAAGGTAGCTCAGTACGTGAACAAGCCCTCTATGGGAGGTTAGGGGACATCTTCCTTTGGAGGTTACTTAACAAAAAGGAAACTTCCTTCACAGATGGTCACAGATGACATGACCTCAGAGTGGGTGTACCTTCCGTACTGTACCTTTTCCTTATATTTCAGCAATTCTTGAAGCTTTTATATGAGAAACACTCTTGCATTCCATCTTGAGGCACAAGCATTCATGGGAAATCCAGACAGATTTATTTATCCAAGCTGTGGGCTTTGCAGAACCTTCTGCAGATATCTGTAGGTCCCACAGGAGCAACTTACACCCATTCACACCCTACTCCCCAGCTATGTTGATGCTTCCCCATGATGCTATCAGTCTCTTTTGCAGCTCCAGGGGCCTGGATCTTCACAGATCCACAGTTAACCATCTACGGCTGCCTTCAGCTTCTGGGGTTGAGGGATAGAAAAAGCCTCAGGCTTTGGTGTCCCACCCCCCCTGCACATGCCTGTGACCCCATACAATCTGTCCCTCCAGAGGTAGCCACCCATTTCACAAGGCTTGGTAATTAAGTCTCCATGCAAGGGTACCTCTGACTTCAGAGTCTCATGGCCTTGACCCACTCCTAGCACAGACATGTACAGATAACTCCGTAGGGCTTTGGTGGCAAAAAATAACACATGGTGCAAGTAAGACTGAAAAACCACCTACAGAAGAGGCAGGTCCCATGGAATTAAAGAAAGAGAAAACCTAAATCAGTCACATAACTACAATTATAAATGCACACACATGCACAGACACACAGAGAGCTCAATGCAATTATTATTTATGCAATTTCCTGGCTTTGGAGGCTCTGATTTTTCGACCTTAACACTTCCCTACCAGATTTACTGGGTGTAAATGTCATTTGCAGTCACTCGTAACTTTATGATACATTCTGAATCCAGCACCTACTAGCTGACTCCCTGCCAAAAGGCAATATTTTTGTATAAAATGTGATCAAAAAAACATTCAGCTATATAAATATATACATACACAAGGCTTTTTTTAAGCATCTCAGTGTGGAAAGATGGAATTTGGCAAGAAAAGAGTCTTCAAACAAGAAGAACAGCCTCTACGCGTTTGTGGTGAAAACTGGGTTTGATTTGATCCAGTTCTAAATGTTTTAATATCACACGTTGGGCATGCAGCGTTCACACTGTGCCATTTTGAAGTCATTTTCGGAGTCCTACCAAGCAAGGGCTGCTGCACAGCACATGCCTTAGCTGTGCAGTGAACACACATCCTTCTCCTCAAGCGCAACAGTGAAGGCAGAAGGCTTTCCCTCAAGTGCGCTCTGCAAACTGTGCAGCTGAAAACTTCATGCTCCCAGCAAAGGAAGAGGTTTTGGCATGCCTGTGTCCCAGAACTCAAGGAGTGCTGTTGAAGTGGGAGGGTAAACGATCAAAGATGTGAGAGACACCAAGAGTTGCCTTTTGATTACTTTTTTAATTCAGAGGAAGGTTGAGATGTGCCTTTGGCTGAAGTTGAAATTGAAAACTAATGTCCTCTTAATGAGGACATTATAGTTACCTATTTACTGACCAGGAAGATACAGGTGTTGCCCAAAGCAATTTGTGCCTGAAAACCCGAACCCAGGGCCACCACTCAGCCATTAGGAGCAGCTTGAGCAAGCCCTATCTGCGGGTGGCATGGGCCATGCAGGAGCAGCTGACCCAGATACAAGGGCCTTTGCCTCACACCAGTGCTCATTCCTTGGCCCTGCAGAAGAGGGGTAGGCAGCTCCCTGGCTGCATGTCCCATCAGGCCTGGTCCCCCTCCTGTGGGCAGCAGCACCCTCCATTCCCAATATCTGTAACTCATGGTACCTCTGTGTCCAGCAGCAGAGCTCACCAGCTATCATAACATTTAACACTTGGAGGATTTATTCCTGCTTCCTTACACAGAGCTTACCCTCTCTTAACTGGAAGGGCTGGAAGTTTCCCTGTTTTTCAAACAAACACCAAGAACACTGGGATAACAAGCACAGAGAATTTGAGTGTTTAGCAGGAACTGGCATTCCTGAACATTACACCCAGGCTCAGGACCCTTCCTACCAGCAAGGCTAAACACGCAAAATCCTCTGTACCAATCAGTGACTCCAGAAAAGCTCCCGCAGTCCTTCCTTGAACTGCTCCACGAGCTCCCACTGTGCTGCCAAGCAGGGAGCCCACAGAGCCTATGGTTCACCACATCCTGCTCTCTGCAGTGTGTTCACAGTTGAATCCATGCTAAAAGTCCCAGAGGAACAAAAACCTCGGGCAACAGAGGCGACATCTCTGAGCTTCCAGGCGCTACATGTCTTGGCTTTCAAAGAAGCAGTCCCCCTCATTCTTTTTGCAGAAGTGTTTCCCAACATGTTCAGCTTTTCTGTGTTATTTTTTTCCTCCTGTAGTTAATAAATTTCTATTGTTTTCTTGTCAATTACTTATTCATTAAAGCAAGACTTGCATGAAATGCAGGAAACCCAGCAAGCCTACAGAGGCTGCTGCACAACACAGTGGTACGAGAAGTGCGACTACAATGGGACAGGAACCGTACTCTTGTCTCCAGCAGCAACACATGAGTTCCCAGCAAGGAGGATACCTCCGGGCAGGATGGGCAAGACCACATCTAGGGCTGGCCAACAGGCTGCTCCACAGCAGCTAGCAGCCATGAGGCTGTCAGCACCATCAGACATGGCCATGGGCAAACCCAAGGAATAGGGGGAACAAAGAAAAGACCTTCATTATCAAGAAATTCGGATCTTCCTCCCTGAAATAGGAATGGATAGTAGCAACCATATAAATTTTTATTCCTTTTATGTTGCATGAGCTCTGTTAAGCACAGTAAGTTAGGAAGTTAGCTCTGCTCCACAGGAGCCTCAGGTGAAGGCAACGCAGCTATCCCCATTGGTCAAGGGGTAGGGCCCAACAGCAGACCAAGTGCTGCACACCAGGGCAAGCAGCCTTCAAGAGTTCGGTTTCCTACAGGAACAAAATGGAAGATGGGGGAAAGAAGTGTTATTAATCCCTTCTGCAATAGTAAGCCATGGAAGTTTGCTGTCTGTTCAAAGTCAGTCTGCTGCACAGCTGGGAACTGACCTCTTATCTCAAGTGCCAGTCTAGTGCCTAAACCACAAAAGCTCTCTTTCCTCCACTCCTTCGACATGCAAATGGAGCATAATTGTATAGGCATGCTTACCATAAACAACTAGCAGAACTTGGCATCATGCTAATGGGATTTTTATTAGCCAAATATTTCTTTGGTAACCAGGTCAAACAATCACGTTCTCTTTTGTTTCCTGTTATGAAATGAAACTGAAAAAATATGCCACTTAAAAAAATAAAATGAGAAGAAGCCCAACCAGTCCTTTTTTCATAAAGAAAACAATATGCTTAATGCAGAATAAACCACATTTTATGAAAAGAGGTCATCTTTGGGGGGAGGGAGAGAAACAATTGAAAAGAAAAAAAATGTAGCACAAGAGGGAATTATGAACCTTTTTTTTTCTTATGGAAAGTATTTACATGTTTATTTTAAGCCTAACATAAATGTAAATATTTTAAACAAACAAAAACACACCAGGGTAACAATAGAGTATTGTTTTTTTTTTTATGTTGAATAAAAACTGCCAGGACAGTGCATGTATATTTTTAAACATGCTGCTTCAAAAAGCAGGATGCAAGGGATGTTGCATCTTTAATTTTTCTGTTAATTATGGATTGAGCATTGTTGTGAGTCTTGTCCTCAAAACCCAGCTCAGAAAATAAGAGCAGATGCTCATACCCAGGTTTGGCTCATGTGGGAATTGAACAGAACATATTGGTTTATAATTAATGTAATTTGTTGGATTATCTTTTGTGAAGGAGCTAAGGTAAACAACCTTGCAGCATTGTAGTGAAATTCTTCTGTGTTCAGAGCCTCTGTACTTGATGGAAGATGACAAAAAACCTGCCCTTCCTCCTGGATTGCAGGAAGGTTTGGAAATGTCTGTCACATCCAAATGTATTTTAATTAACTCAAAGGAAAGAATTGGGCTACAGACCCTAAAGCAAATTACAAATAGTGTTTAAAATCAGAGCTAGTGATTCCCCAATTGACTATTCTGATTAACAGGATTCTTTTCTAGTTGGCTGTAATTTTGTTATGGGACGAAGATGGAGGAATAACATGCTTTTCTGCCCTGAAAACAGTAGCTTTTCTTCAGACTAAATTTACTGATGCAGAAGGCTCCTCCCCTGGCTGACATTCTTGTCTGGCTGCACTGTACTAAAGCAAGTATGGCACTATGCGGCAACTTGAAAACAAAACACACACATGATTTTCTAATGTGGCACTTTCCAAAGGACTTTTCTCCAAGAACACTCAGGGTCTTGGTAAGCATTAATGAACAACCCTTTAGTCTCCAAGAGAAAACAATAAAGAAAAAAGGACAGAAAAGGGGGAAGAAATTAAGCACTACATTCTTAGGGGTAATAACTTGGTTGTGTGTCCCAGGATGATGGTGCTCATCTGACTCCAAACTGCCACAGTAAGCCTTAATTTCTCTATTTCTTTGTGTTTCACAGAAAGAATAAAAAACCTGAAAGCAACAGCTTAAGGAGCCAGTTCAGGGTTGATGTCTCTTCAGGCCCCCACAGAATCACATAGCTAACTTTTAATCCTTTGTGCATTTATGTCCTCCTCCCTCAAAGCCGTCAGGAGTTCACCTTGCTGTAGGAGGGATACTAGCGTGGTATCCTCCCTCCATCCCTGCTGCCAGGTGCCCAAGAGTGGCTGCTGGCCGTGCTGGAAAGCTGGCCCACAGCCAGCAAGAGAGGGGGTTTGGAGCCAAACCCCCATGCCGTGCACCTTTTGCCTTAAAAGGCTTCCTTCTACAGCAAGCGTCTGTCTCATTTGGGCTGCACAGCTCATATAGGTAACAAAATGCCTTGGAATGTTTTCTGGAAGAACAAAGAGATCAAAGAGCTTGTCTCAGGCCATTGCTGCCACCCTCACTAACCAGGAGCTGGAGAGACATGCCACCAGCACACAGGAGACAAGAGGCTGGTGAGTAATCTCAGTGCTGTCTTGAGACCTTGCAATAGGGCAAGTCACAGCAAGTACCTCAAGCAGCCTCAGCTGCCTGAAAACATGGCATCTCCTAAGGGCCCCTGCCAGCATCCCACAGGCAAATGCATACCGGCTTTGGTCACAGTTAAAGTGCTGGCATCACATTATCTTCCTGAAACCACAGCCTACATCTCAGCTGACAGATAAGCAGGGAGACAGTTTGAAATAAAAGCAGGAGTAACATGCATTTGGCCTGCTTTTAAAGACAAATGAAAGAAGACATTGGGTGGAGGTTGTTCCCTTGGTCAGGACCACCAGGAGTTAGTGCTGCTAATGTTCATTAACAGGGTCATCCTCTTCTCATTAGAAAGTCTTTGAACCCAGACATTTATTGTGGCATCAGTCTAATTTGTTTTCAAGTTCTGTGAAGACTTGGAGAGGTTTTCCCAGCTGAGGTGCAAGTTGGTACTGACCACCCTGGAGATAACCTGCCCTATTTTCAACTCTGCCCTCCCAGGGAAATGGCACTCCTGGAAGCACATTCACTCACTAGACGTTAGCGCATGAAACAGTTTGTCTGCCAAAGGTTTTAACTCTTAAAATAAGAAGTCAGTTGCTCTTCAAACTGCATATACAGAATATTTTTGGAGAAAGGTCTTTCCTCGATATATAGTACTTCTGCAATTTTCTGAGAGGCAGCAGCAGAGGGTTTGGGACACTCACACACCAAGTTTAAAGTCATAAATGAAGTAGATTTCCAGCTCAGAAATGTACATTGCTAATGAGCTACAGGCATAGCTGATACAGTAATAGTTCTATCCCACATTCACAAGAACAATGCTCACTCATGGGGAGCAACAGTCCTATCAGATTGGTAACTTTATCTCAAATATCATGTTAAAATTTTCATATCCTTATAAATTAAGAAATACTAGAATTAAGTGACCAGATGTTCAAGTCTCCTCCACAGCACATTCATTACCAGGCATGCATTTAAGATGCAATGCAAGTCCGTTAGGACTCTGAAGAGGCTCGTTCCTCTTAGTATCATCTGGGTTTGCTAGCACAATGTCTCCAGCACCTCAGCCCAGAGGAAACTTCTACTTCCACCACTGCCACATCCCAGGACTACTGATGTGCTGCAGTTTTTCCAGCTAGCTCAGGGAAGAGAAAACATCAGTTTTTCCTTTCAAGTCAGAGAAGCAGAAAGAGAGCAGAGGAAGAAGATAAAGAAGAGGCTGGAGAAAGCTCTTGCTTCATGAGAAAGTTGCTGGTTTATTCAGTCTCCCCGTCTTCTTCAGTACCACATAGCACCGCATTCAACGGGCCAAAAGTCTTACAACTTCATTCAGTGCAAGCTTTTGTTCCACTTTGGCCAGTGCCTCATCCACTCAGGGTTTGCTAGTCCTAGCTGTTGGGCCTTGAATCTCTACCTTTACGATACCTTTCAGTACCGCTGAGAGTGTGAACCTGTAACATAAGCTCACATGCTCTGATACTAACAGCAGTGAGATGCCTGTGTATAGACACATGTGCTCCCTTTGATAGCTTACTGTTTTTTCTGAAAGATATGGAATGTAACTCTAATATTATTATAATTAATCAGAAATCTTGGAGTAAACACGTCAGTCCATGTAAGTGAGAAACGCTGAGGACTGGCCTATAGAGCATCTTAAATCACTTATTACTCTTCCTGTGCTGTTCTAATGCCAGCAGAACATTCTCTTTTCAAATTCTGTAAAAGAAAAAATATAAACCAAACAGGCTGTTCTCTGGCTGAGACCTTGGATTCTTTGGCACCTAATATAACAACAAAAAAATTAATTTCACATCATACTGGCAATAGCTTATATTAAAATTGCATTCTTGCTGCTTTGACATTACTGTATATGGCTCTTTTTGTTCTACATAAGTGCTCACGACTGGGACTTTCTTTAATCAGCTACTATTCCCTCCATCAATTCAATAGGGTACATGAGACTAGCATATTCCTGCTTGTTCACATATCTACGAAAACTGTTCCTCTTTCTAGATTTAGTTTTGTTGCTGTAAATGTGCATGGAACAATTCCAATGCATACCCCAAGTGTGACCCTGGCCCTCTCACCAGTGCTTGTCCTGGGAGCAGATGCTGCTGTCCAGAAGCCTTGCAGCTAAGGACAGACCAGCAGCGGAAGGTCCACAGACAACAGACAATTCACCTGTAATAAAAGCCTGTCCCTTCTTGTCTCAAGTACAGTTAAGGGATGGCAGAACTCCACAGAAGACCAAAGGAGAGCTCCTGATGGTAAGCATAAGTATGAAAGGGCAAATCAAACTTCCTCCAAGGTACAGAAAGCCAGGGCAGCTGCTCTGCTCTTTGTCCGACTGCTCACCTGCCATCACCATTCACAGGAGACATGAAAGAGACCAAATAAACACATTTTGCCATCCATGCCACAGCACTCAAAGCAGGGCTGTTCTCTGTATTTTCCAGTACTCTGTCGCACCCCAGCTGAGGAGTTCCAAGTGCCTGAACTTCAAGGGACACTGTAAGGCAGCAACTCTCTCAGGCATTTCACCACTCCTCCTTCTTCCCAGCAGTCTCTGGAACCACCCTTTTGCCACGCTTGTTACCTTCTCCTCAAAAAGAAGTTAATACAGATCCGGATCCAGTTTGTAGCCACCCTCCTCCCTCCTTTGGTGGACATGGTCACCTTTGACACAAAAAACTGGCATTGCTGCAAGAATTTGCATTGCCAAAATCCAAAAGGAAGCAGGCATGGATTTCTAGTACAGACACTCACTACAAAGCCAATACAAGGTTTTACTGTCTCAGCAGATATCAAAAGCATTAATTGCTCACACTGTTTACTATTGGGATTTTGTCCATATTTGATTCACTGTTGGTTTGCCTTTTCTCCTGAGAGTGGGTGGTGGATAGGCTTTTTATTACAACACTAGTAAGATAATTTCATATTTACTGAAAATGTAATTATGTCATTTTTAAGTATCATTTATTTGCTGCCTCCACACACTCCACAATGGGACTAGAATTTGGGAAAGCAAAACACATCTATGTGTAAGGGTCATGTCCTCAAAGAAAGTTAAGAAAGAGCAGAGAAACCAGCTTTTAACCCCTCTATCTTGGATCCTGCCAGTGTTAGTAAATAAAGCAGTGGAAGGGGGTGAGAGTGAACCATAGGAATCATTTACTCAGCTGAACTAAGGAGATGAAAGCATCTGGTCTGGTCAAATGGGTTTGTGGTTTTTCACCATAAGGGTTGCCACTTCAGGAGGGTACTGAGTTTTTACTGGAAACTTAACATGTGTCTACCAGAATGTTTTTAGTGGTCTTTAAAACTGAAAAATTGCAAGGCACAAGTTTTGCACCTTCATGTGGTAAATTAGCAAAGAAAATTGAGACTTGAGGAGAAAGCAGTATATATAAGAAGCAGATCACAATGACCAGGGTCACTGCAGTTTTGTCTCGTCATCAGAAAGTCACACAAATTAGCTGCAGCCATTCATTAGCATGAGAGCAGTTGTCTCCATTTGGAGGAGCATGGGTGTCTCTAGCAGGAGATAGTGTTTGATTTGCAATTGGCATGCTTGAGCAAGGAAGCTTGCATGTCATGACCCAGCAAAGGCAGCTATCTCAAAGAGCTGTCCTCAACCCAGAAGTCTAATACAGTGGTCTCCTAAACTGCATGTGCTAGGAAAAAGCAAACACTATTGTCCTCAAGTTTTTTTTCTAAGATTAGATCTGACCTCAAGGGTAATGAAAGTTCAAGAAATGTCATCATGCCTATTTTACAGAAAGGCAAGGATGACATTTGAAAGTCAAAATGTCTGCTTTTACAAATAGGCTTCTTTGAATCCAGCATCTTCTCCCACTGAGTATCTACACTATAGGCATATTTAAAGTGACACTGTCTTGGACAGCACAGTCTGGAAGAATGTTGTTTCACTAAAAAAGGCTGTCCCAAGTCTGGTACCTCAGCACAGGCATGTTCTGACCATGGTATGCTCTCTTTCATGAGACCCAGAGCTGGGAACAAATGGTGGTTCTCGGTGGTCTGCAGCATAGGGAAAGAGAGACAAAATCTTGGAGATTAGGATGCCTGGGCCATTTGGTATCCTGAAGATTAAAATCTCTGCCTTGAACCCAATGCAATCCCACAGCAAAACACACAGCTTAATAGGCATGCTGTGCTTCCCGCAGTAGCCTGACTTACTGGATTAAATTGCAGCTCTTGCCAAATGCATCAGAATAACCTCGCATCCATGGATAAAGTAGAGGTGATAGAGTTTAAACATTCAGGAGAATGGCACACAGCTTTTTTAGCAGATAGAGGGGGGGTTTGCAGCTTTCAGAGCATCTAACACATATTTTCACAGACAGTTGCAAACTTCAGGAGCAAGCAACATTCAGAAACTGCAGATCAAGGAACCATACCTACTCTATAGGTATGGCAGGCTGCATATTGCATGAGGTGAAACAGTCTCTATGATCTGCAGCACACTGATGAGAGTTTTGGCTTTGTGGTGCCTTTAAAAGAAAGATTGGACACTGTGAGAATTTAAAGCTAAAACACAGACTGATTCAGTACTTTTCTCACCCTCCTTGATTATACCATGAGATCATCATATAAAACACCTTTCCAGAATACTTCAAGTTAGAGCTGTCCTGGGTTCAGCTATAGCATTTTTTTCCTTCTTAGTAACTGGTGCTACTAAAACCCAGCTTCACACTGATGGAAACAAAGGAGAACAAGGGGAGGACCTACCTGCAGAGAAACAGCTACTGAGGAAGCTGAAGAGGCTATTCTACAATAGAAAGTAATAGCTGTATACAGAATATCTGTAATAAATTTCCTTCAAAATAGGCTTCAACACGATCTCACTTTGCATATGCATATCCCAAAGACCAGCTTTATGCATTCTGTCACTCTGCGCATAGGAGAAAAAACACTTTCAAAGAAGACATGGTCTGTGCTCCTGCTTTCAGGAGGTAGCAGCAGTTCAAATGGGAAGAGCCGTGTACTCTTAAGCAGCAAATTGCACACAATTATATATTTTCTTAAGGTGCCTTGCATTATTAAAGCCTCTTTAAAGAAAAGAAAACTGAACACAGTTTAAGTACATGATTGCACAGCTAAGCTACATACCAGAACAGAAATGGACAACCATTCTGCTCTTTTGCTCATCCCATGTTAGCCAGCACTGTACGTACAGAAACAGCAAAGCGTCTGTAGACACATTTGTCACCATCTTTCAGCTGTATTTCCTCAATGAATTAACAGAACTACAGAAGTCACAGCCCTTGCATCACTTATTTACCAAAGCATAATTCCTTATAACCTGATAATGCATGAAAAGCATTCATGCTCAAAATTTGGACATGGCGCCACAAATGAGGACAATTCCTGTCACTACAGTGGGGTTTTGGTTTAAAAAAAAAACAACCAAGATGGGAAGATGCATGAGATGCTCAGCTAGCGTAAGAGAAAGCAGTTCCACTCGCTGAAGACTGGACCGCATGTTTTCCTTACAACAGACCACAAAAAAATTACTTAGTGCAATCAATTACCCACATCTAAGAGGGCAGATTAATGTTGCTGTTTGATTATAACCCCAAGAGTTTGTTTCTGAAATACAAACTTTGACTGTCAGGGAATACAGGAACATAATAGGCTTTTGTCTTTAACAGTAAGGTTCCTGAAGGGGAATAGTGTGATATGTACTCACAACACTATAAAGAGCCTGGAACACGCCCAAGTCTATTTTAGGCCCTTGCCTCAGGGTACATCTCTGAGGAAACAGGAAACTTTGGTTTAATACCAAAGCTAAACCTAGACTACAGTTCCCAAAGAATTTTCCTCCCCCTCTTCTGCCTTTTTGTTTCAGTTTTCTTTGTGAGCTTCACATTTTCAGTGCATCACTTAGCTTGCTGCACTTCTCACTCATGACACTCCAAGTATCCCACTACACCTACCCCCAGGAGCCCATCTCATGACCATCTCATCTGCCACAGCACTTGCCTGCTCCAGACACCCCAGCATAGAGGCCCTGCCTGGGGGGTCTGGAGCGTTCCATGGACAATTTCTCCCCAGGTCATCCCACTCACAAGCCACTCCACCTGAGGCCAGCAGCATCTGATTGGTCATTGCAGAGGCTCCAGCCATCTCTTCCATGGCAAATCATCCTGTGCCATGGACAAAAGCTACTCCACAACGTAAGCAGCTGCCTGAGGAACACAGGCTGTTTTAGTGCTCCCTATCTCACAACAAACATGAATCTAAATGTACTAAGAGCTGGGCCCTATATGGGCAAGATCTTCAGACTGCTTTTCCCAGGTTCCGAGACCCCATTCTGTATTGCTCTTCTTTAATCAACAGTCTAGGTCTCAGATCAAAGGCAGCAGGGAAACAGACAACCACCACAACACAACTGGTCCACGCATGTGAGGTGAGCCTGATGCATCAGTTCTTCACATGTACCACAAGCCCAGAGCTGTCAACATACAGCCCCAGATCTGCATGGGCTCAGATCCCACCATCATCTTAAAATAATCCAGGCTCTCTCTTTTTCTCTCCATTCCTGCCTCATCATGAGCATTCAAATTCAACAATTTTAGGTCTTGTAGACATCAGAGAATAAAAGCCATTGTGTATGAGACTGAGTTAAGGTATGGCTGGGAAATAGGTCACTGAAGGCCTCAGGGACAACCTATGAATGCAGTAGACACAAGACAATTTATCTGGAGGATCACTAAATCAAACCCCACCCCCAAAATGTCCCTTAAAGCTACACCAGCTAGCTAAGATACTCTTCCTCCATGTGACCAATTGCTCTTCTTAATGGATAGATACAACACGATGAAGGAGCACTTTCCTGGTATGTGATTTAGAAACCAGACTTTTACTGGCTTCAGCGGCAGTTGTGCTCCTAGTAGTCATTCAGTCCAACCCACAATTGGTTATTCATGTAGATTATTAACTCTGGGATGTTACAACCTTCTGGAGCATGTAGATCATTTTCATATGTTCTCCCCTGCCATGTGCACCTACAGAGCATTTGAGCTTACTTTAAACAAATCTGCAGCTGTAACTGGGAAAAAAAAGAAAGTATGAATTATTGAAAGTTTAGAAGAAATGTTAATTACTTCCAACCAAGGTCCAAAAGATTTAGTTAAATACTCCTTAGAGTGTATATAGCACACTCAAGAACACTGGCTATTCTCCAAAGGTTTGTATCTGCTAAGCTTAAAAATTCATGTAAGTCTTTAAAATTAATGCTGCATAACCATGTGTATCCTCTAGAACCATAGCAATTACAATAGAAGTGCTTTAATTTGTTATCAAGTGATTTTCATCATCATGTGACACTAAATACCAAAGCATTTAATAATTATCCCATTACTATAATGTATTAACGATATTTCCAAATATTTACACTAGAAGATAAGGTGGTTTTCAGTTCTCACTTCTCTTGCAAACATAAACTGTTTGAGAGGTTCTTGAAACAGGTCACATCCTACGATTTCTCTGGCAGCTGTTTCACTTCCAGGCTAGAATAAGACAGCAAAAGCAAAGTCTTCTCTAATTCCTAGCAATGCGACAGGAAAACATCATCTCTTTACAAAGCAAGTCCCCAGTCTTGAAGCACTGCACAGATGCTGAACTTTGAATTCGATTGGTTTATTCATGTGCATCAAATAAAGCATAAACTTCAGTCCCTGCAGCTTCAAACCTGACCTATCCAGCAAGTAAAGTCTAAGATATTAGCTATACATTTCTTCATCTAGCTTTACATGTACCAATTCACCAAAAAGACCACACATGTGTGACAGTGCTTTAAGATTTCAAGCACAGAACCAGTGCGGAGCAAGTAGCTGCATCAAAATATCTTTTCTGCAACACCCAAAGGTAAACAATGGCAGTGACCCAAATCCTGCAGATTTTGTTCCTGGCTGGAGAAAAGACACCACCTGCCCAATGTGCCCCTTTAAGTGAGTGGAGGTAGTTCCATTCCCATCCCTCAGGCTGGGCTAAGGGAAAAAACTTGGCTCATTGTGCTTTTA